>CM077556.1:77171941-86871941 GCA_039657345.1 Stephania japonica | reverse complement strand
AAACTGTAGACCAACAAACAGATCTGGAAACCTTTCAAAGAGAAACAAAGAATATATTCTTAAAGAAACAAAAACAAAAGTACTAACAAACACAGTCCAAATGGTATAGGACAGAAAAAACAAGACAAATGACTAGATCTTACAAACCCCAACTAAAGATCTACAAGGGAACAAGGACGAGAACATTCACAAACTGAACTGCTAAAGGAAAACAAAAATCTACAGATCCACAAACAGAAATCAAAACGAATAAAACCAAAGATGCGATCGAAAACCACACACCAAAACCAGAGATCCGTCAAAAACACGAAAGATCAAAAAGATCTGCAGATCTGCAGCTTTAGTCAAACATCAAAACCACGAGATCCGAAAACAAGACAATTATTGATCTGACCCATCAAACTGATCTAAAAAAAATCTAAAAAACACCCTCAACACTTGAAACGAAGAAATCAAAGGCTGAAGAGAAATTATCAAATAAATCGACCAACAGAAAATCAGATCGGGAAAACATCACAATTAAAGATACCAATAAGAATTACCAATCACGGCATCCAATAAAACATTCAATCTAGCATTAACAAACAAATATAACGTAACGTACCACACACCACAATCACAATCAAACAACATCATATAGACATGAAAAACCATAAATTCAACACACAAACAGTGACAAGTCTAATTAGCTTAAGCACTCAAAAATATTGCTTTCAATAGCATCGAATTAATTTTCCCACAACATAGTAACACAAAAAATAAAATATGCACATTATAAATACATGAAAGAAATAAGAAGAGCAATCGTAACCTAAGTAATTATGCATCCACATAGATCATAGCAAAATGATCAAAAACCATTGAAAAATGTATTATCATTTATGTGTTGTAGTTGATAATTCAAGAATGTAGTGGGGTTCCAACTTTTTATTTGCGAGTGATAGATCATGTGGTTCCATTTTTCTTCTAGACTTTAATCTCATAATTTAAATTCAGGATATATTCTCATATGGCTAACAATAATGAATGCGGAGGAGGCGCGGTGCTTCGAGAACTCTTCGACATCTGAGGCATTGAAATCGCAAATAGAAACCCTAAATTAAAATGGAAGTCTAAAAGCAGACAAAATGGCAACAAACAAAGCAAAAGAGTAGAGTTGTGTATAGAGACTACTAGAGTTGTGTTGTCGAAAAAAAAAATAATAACTACAGTAGTGTTAACTACCAAATCAACGCAAATGACATTCAGACAAGTGATCAAGAGGGTACCATAAATGCTAGTAAGGTGCTAAATGAAGCAAATTAAGAGAGGAATTCTGAGATTTTTACGGAGAAGATAGCATTTTTCAAAACCTTCCAGCATTTAGTATTACCATTCAACCAAAAAGAATCATTAACAACCTCTTCAAATAGATTTTCCCCAACTACAACAAGGACAAAAACCGATCTATAGATCTAAGAGTAAAAACCACAAGATAGCTAAGATTAGAGAATTTACGTACCAACCAAACATACCTCGAAAAATTTCTATGAGAAGCAAAGAAACTATTACTCACAGAAACAAAAACAAAAAAAAGTAACAAACACAAGCTTACCTTCTAGTTCGAGCACATCGGTGGAAAGCCGAAACAAGGGAGGGTAGATCTAAGACAAAAGGGAATAGTGAACAGCGGTAGAGAGATCTAAGAGATGGGATAGGAGATTCGGGAGACGCCAGGTGAGGGAGCGCCGAGATAAGAGGGAGTGCCGAGAGGAGAGGGATCCGAGAGGAGAGGGAGCGCCGAAAGGAGAGAGGGAGCGCCAAGAGGAGAGGGTGGGTGTGCTGCGCGTGGGGTGAGGAAAATGTGAACACGACTCTAGGGCTTTGTTACGTTGTATATATATAGCATAAGCAAAATTACCAGAATACCCCTAAAAACGGGTATCTTTTTTTTTTTTTTTTGTAAATTTTGTCCCACCCGTATTGTGTTTTAGCCCTAGTTCGATTAACCGAGAGTCTGAGATTAATTAATTGGAAGGGACCAAAATACACTTGGTCTAATATGCAATATGGGAGAAGCCACATTCTATGTAAATAAACTTAGTAGAGCTCATGCAAATGGATCTTTTCACATCTAGTGAGGTTTAAATTATTCCTCCTGAGATCTGATCATTCTCCACTTATTATATGCATTTTCAACCTATCAATTTTGGTCTTAAACCTTTTCGATTCTTCAACTGTGGGGTAGATCAACAAAAGTTTGAACAAACTGTTAAAATAATAATTGGACCACATATGTAGTGCACTCACATAGATCATTTATTTAAGGTTTAGGGTTTAGGGTTTACAGCTTACGGTTTAGGGTTCAAGGTTTAAAGTTTACGGTTAAGGGTATATGTCGTTGAGTCCTACGTGGTTGGGTTTAAGGCTTAATGATATGATTAGGGTTTAGAGTTAGTGTTAAGGGTTCATGGTTTTATGGTGGTGCGGTTTTAGGTTTGGGGGTTTAAGGCTTGGAATTTTTAGGGTTTTGGAGTTTATGATTTATGGTTTAGGGTTTAGGGTTTAGGGTTATGGTTTACAGTTTAGGGTTTGGGTTTGGGTTTCGAATTTGGGGTTTGGGTTTAAAGTTATGGTTTAGGTGAAGATTTCTATCATGGTGAAGCTAGTACAGGGGGAGACTTTTGTCATGGTGAAGCTAATACACTTTATAGAAATGATTGACCATTAATAAAATAAATAAGCTCAAACTTCATGTCCAATAATTTTTAATCTTTTTTTAATGTAGCAGTTCATAATCAGCATGTGGTGTTTAGAACTAAACACCACATTTGACCATAAAACAAAAGTACTAAACACCACTACTGCAGTGGCACCATCTGCATGATTATTCCTAAATTTCAATACACTACTTATGTGCTTAGTTTTCACAACTTGTAATTCCAAATGTGTAATGAGTAGTTTTTTTTTTATAAATCGATCTCGTGGTCAAATGTTTTGTGTCTTTTTGGAATCTTCTTGTGGCGGCCCCAATTTCTAGGGTCGCCCCGTGCAGCAGATACCTCTCCAGCCTATGCTCCAGAAGTACCTGCCACGTCACTCATCCATCCACCTCAGCTATCACTACATCCACATATACTCTGTGAAGTGATGTTCTTGAATTTCATATTATTTTATCCATATATTACCATTTCACAGCGGAAGACCTTAATACAGTCAACTACTTTAATATAGTATTGATTAGTGCACCTATAGTGGAATCCGATTTGTACATGCATACATGCGATTAGCTGAAACAGTGTTATATACAAGTACAGTAATAACGAGTTTCCCATCCCAAAATACTACAAAATATCAAAACTATATATGTATCAACACACGTACTAGCAAGTCTTGATGTGGTAATTCAGATGTAATCGCCAATGACCTCCTTACCCTTGCTGGTATTAGGGTCTGCACTCAGTTATCACAAAAAAATCAGATAACGAGTTCAGTAAGTAAAACATCAAGGAAAACCACCAGACATTTCAATTTAGGAATATAAATGGAAACCAATAAGCAGTGTTAAATAATCATGCAATAATCAAGGAAATAACGCAGACAACTGCTCAAAAAGAAATGCATGAATACCAACACGAAGATAACAAATGGGTGTGCAATAAATACCGCCAGTGAAGCTAGGATCAGTGGCCCGGTCATACCCTACTCCAATGACCCTGCTGACTGTATCCTAGTTACCAAATACATTTGAGAAGAACAAACCCCATACACCGAAAAATAGTCAGAACGCTATCGTTCTCATCACAATAGGATTTAGATTGACACAGAAATAAAGTTCAACAAGTAAAATAAGTAAATGCAATAGTCGTGTTGAATTGGGTTTTACATACCTCAACTCGCACTCCAACAACCCTGAAATCTAAACCCGGCTTAGCTCCAATAACACCCAATAAATCAAATTATCACCCAAATGTATCTAAAATTATTTATCATTAAATTAGCTTCAATTTGACATATTATGTCAATTTTATATTTTTCGAAGTAAAAACCCCAGTATAAAGTCTCCTCCGATTTTTGAATTTCTCATTTTCCATATAAATTCCTCAATTTCTATTTATTTGGTCAAAATACTATTTTTCCATATTTTTCCCTATTTTTCTAGATTTTTTTCCATTTTCTCTTTCTTTTCTCTCTTTTTTTTTTTCTATTTTGGGTGTGAACTGGGGCGAACCGGCCCGGTTCACGACCTTCTTCTCCAACAGCCAAAACAGAGCAACTGCTCTGTATTATTCTTTTTTAGATTGCTTATTCCTTTTCTTTCTCTCTTCCTTCATCAATGGAATCGAGAGGGTGGGAAGACCACACGTCGTCTTCCTCCTCGACTGATTCCAATTCTCAGCCATGGCAGAGCCATGGCCGAGCTCACCACCACCTCCACCACACAATGTTCACCACCACCACAACAACTAAAAATAATCACACATGCTCACCTTGACCTCCTCGACCCCTCAAGCTCCTGAGCTCTCCTCCTCTTCTTCTCCTCGTCTCGGTCTCTCGCTCTTCTTCTTCTCTGTTTTTTTTTTCTTTCTTTCGATTTATCGAGAGAGAAGGCAGAGGTAGTTTAGATAGTGAAAATGACCAAAATACCCCTCATGTCTATCTCTTTCCTTATTTACTTCAATACCCTTTTTGGTAATTTCACATTTTCTATTTTTATTTTCTGATTTAATATATATATATATATATCAATTTACCTATATATAAATATATACACTCACCTATATTTCCACCTTTAAGATTTCGCTGTGCGCACCAACGAGTGTACTCGGACGTGCACACTACCATACCCCCCACGCGTATCAATCACGACTAAACCCCGACTCTCAACCTTACCCGAACCAAAATAATATACATACACACCTGTGATGACTATAATATCAATTACATCACAGAATTTACAACCAACCTACGTAAAACACCTAGATGCGGTCCTGCCCAGCCTACCCACGGCTTCCACGTGCCGTCCCAGCTAGTGTCCTACTCGGAAAATGATTAAATAACGGCGTTATAAAATAACGGGCCGTTACAATTCTTCCCAACTAAAAGAAATTTCATCCCCGAAATTTGCGTAGACCTTCTCTTCAAACCATGAACTGCAACACTAGAAAAATTTAGCTGACCTCGCCATTCCATCCGCGACCCAGTCCTATACCATACTCTGATACGTTGGGATCCCACTAGTGTACGCATCACCTGGCCCATTGCCCATAACTCATCCCTCTGGGAATCTGGCAGTGATAACGCTCAATCCTAGTCGGTCACCCGATAGCCCTTGCTATGGCCTAGTGTATCGCGTGCTCAATCAATTTTCCATCAACATCCCCCGGTGAACTCATCAACCGTTTCCTGTCGCATAGGTAATAAAACAATAATACACCTACAAAATAACCAACAGAATAATATAAATACCCTCCTACGTATCCTCAACGGCTTGTCAGTCTCCTTTCGAATCAGCAGTGCTAAACTGCAACCTGGTGCCAAACTGTTTCTGCATCGCCTCTCAAAATCTCGAAGTAAATCTGGGGTCCCTATCAGATACTATGGAAATTGGTACCCCATGTAATCAAACAATCTCCTGTTCGAATAATCTGCTCAACTGAGTGAACGTATATCGCATCGAAATGGGTATAAAATGCACCGATTTCATCAGTCTGTCTATTACCACCCAAATTACATCATGTCGTCTGGAAGTTTGTGGTAGCCCACTAACAAAATCCATAGTAACATGTTCCCATTTCCACTGAGGAATGGGTAACGGTTGTAACAATCCACCAGGTCGCCTGTGTTCCGCCTTCACCTGCTGACATATGTGACATCCCCGAACATACTCTCCAATATCAGCCTTCATCCCTGGCCACCAAAACAATCTCCACAAATGATACATCTTGGTTCTACCTGGATGAACCGTATAACGTGATCGATGAGCATCCTCCAGTATAACATCCCGTATCTCTTGCACCACAGGTATCCATAGTCTTCGTTGGTATCGCATGCATCCATCAGATGTTTCCGACCAATCAGTGCACACGGGATCCCGTGCTAACCCGCTGAACCGCTCATAGAGCCCATCAACCCGCTGACACCCGATTACCCGCTCTAGTGACACTGTCGGTACTCTCATCTGACCACAAATCTGTACATCACTCATCGATGTACTCTCTACCATGCTCATAACCGATGCTATCTCCAACAGTCTCATATGATGATTACTAGGTTCACTGTTGACTTCGCATCTACTCAGAGCATTTGCCACCATATTGTTGGAAAATGTGCCCTAGGTCAATCCATTAACAGTCTTTATGAATACATTTTAATTAATAAAATAGAGGATTTCATTTGCTGTTTATTATAATTGATTTGCATGTTTACATTATAATAAGATCCATGGGTATTTACAGAAATATCCTAAATGTCCTTAGTCGATTATTATACTGGGAACTATAATGAATTAAGACTAGTGTGAGTCTTGATTGATGATCATACGTATAGGAATACGAATTAAGATCATAAGTACTTGTTAAGGAACATAGTACTGGACCGACCCGCTATGAGAACATCACATGGATTAAGTCATAGTTGTTTCTCATGATAGGTATATTTTTCGGTCCTCTGACTTGAGATTACCAGGGACTTTAACATTAGGAATACAATGATTTGACGCAATCAAATGTTGTCTTTAACCGGACGATTATAAAGGTTGTGATTGGTTACTGTGTGAATAATGTGGTGAAGTTGTGTAATCCAGATAGAATTTGTCCCTCTCATATAAAGAGAGATATCCAGTGGATCCCTCGATGTGTTATTTGTTAAAAGGCCTAGTCTAAGTGAATTGATATTGATCAATGTCACTTAGATGTTTTCAGTCTACCTAGAAATCGAGACTAGTACGATTGAACATGTTGGATGACAATTCCATGCCTTATGTTTGATCAAAAGGATATCGTATGACAAAAGGATGTTATATACACTATTAATTAGGTTGTATCGATTTAATATTCGTACAACTTGGGTAGTCATAATGTCTTGCTAGAGGCCGCTTATGACTTGTATACCAAAATGTGTTTTGGTACACTGCCAACGTTGTATGAGCCTATTGGGTCGCACACTGAGAATGGTTTTGCGAGATTTTTAGATGGTTCAGAAAAATGAGTTTTATATGATAAAATTTATTACAGAAATGTCTTGTAGTGTATTACACTTATACTTGTTTAAGTAGGGGTATATGTGTAATTTATTTAACCGTCTATATATAAGGGTTGTATAAATAGACGCTTTGAGTTAGAATACAAGTAGGAAAGATTTTAAAAAAGGCTAAAACTCTATTTTCATTTTAAGAAACGACTTAGGGTTTTTGGTATGTTATGGATCATTTTGGAGAGAAAGAAAAAGGGTTTGGTATTCTCTCGAAGCTAGCACTTCAAATCTCGGTCGCCGTTTGTGTGTGGACTGCTGATAGAGGGCGTTCGTTGTTGGCAGCGCCTTAGAGATCGATTAATCTTCAGAAAGGTAAATTGCAACTGAGGTATGATTAAGTTTTCATAGTATAAACGTGTTTTAATGGAATCAGATTCGGCTCCTGTTGGGGTTTTTCTCAAAATAGTTTTGAAATCTCCGCTGCGCATGAACCCCAAAACCCAACACATATTAGCCTTGCCAGGGTGATATTCAATGGTGAAATCATAATCTTTCAACAACTCTAGTCATCTCCTCTGACGCATATTCAGATCTCTCTGCGTGAAGATATAGCGTAAACTCTGATGATCGGTGTAAAGTATAAATTTCTCCCCATACAAATAATGTCTCCAAGCTTTGAGCGTAAATACAACAGTTGCAAGCTTTAAATCATGTACAGGATAATTACACTCATGTGGTCTTAATTTCTTGGATAAATAAGCCACAGGTCGTCCCTCCTGTATCAGAACACATCCGAGTCTAGTTCCTGAAGCGTCAGTGTAAACAGTCAAACTCTTCCCCGCCTCAGGTAACGTCAATACTGGTGCAGAAGTTAACCGTTTTTTCAATTCCAAAAATATGTGTTCACACTCTTCGGACCACTCAAAAGGAACATCCTTTTTTGTCAACCTTGTCGTTAGTGATGCAATCATAAAAAAATCCCGCACAAAGCGACGATAATAACTCGTTAGACCCAAGAAACTTCGTATCTCAAAAACAGTCTCTGATCTCTTCCAATCAATTACTGCTCGTACCTTATCTCCCTCAATCGAGATGTTTTGACTACTAATAACATGTCCTAAGAACTTCACTTCCCTCATCTAGAATTTACACTTACTGAATTTCGCATATAGCCGGTGCTCTCTCAATGTCGTCAACACTGATCGAATGTGACTTTCGTGATCCTCTCGCGTCTGGCTGTATATCAATATGTCATCAATAAAAACTATCACAAATCGATCCAAGTAAGGTCTCAGCACTCGATGCATCAAATCCATGAAAACCGCTGGAGCGTTCGTCAATCCAAACGGTAATACCATAAACTCAAAGCAGTCCATATATCGATGCTGAAAGCAATCTTCGAATATCTTCTTCTCGAATCTGTAACTGATGATATCCTGAACGTAAATCAATCTTTGAAAAGAATTTCGCACCTTTCAACTGGTCAAATAGATTATCAATCCTCGGAAGTGGGTAACGATTCTTGATTGTTACTTGATTCAACTTCAGATAGTCAATACACACCCTTAATGATCCATCTTTCTTCCTTACAAATAATACAGGTGCTCCCCAGGGTGACATACTAGGATGAATGAATCCCTTTGCCAACAAATCCTCTAGCTGTCTTCTAACCTATTCCTGCTCTACAGGTGACATCCGGTACGGTCTGCTAGAGATAGGTTGGGTCCCTGGTATCAACTCTATAATTAACTCTATCGCTCGAGATGGTGGTAATCTGGGTAAATCATTAGGAAGAACATCAACAAATTCTCGGATTACGGGTATGTCCTCAATCCGGTTAGCCACTCGAGTCTTAGGCTCAACTACCGCTGCGAACTCCTCCATCTCCCGAGTAGTCGCTAATCTAATCCTGGTAATAGGTAACTCCAACGCAATCCCGGTCAATGAAAACTCTGGTAAACCAGGAATACTAAACTCTACCCTCTTCCCGAAACAATCTATTCGTGCATGGTAAGCTGACAGCCAATCCATTCCAAATAGTGCGTCAAACTCTAAATACTCCAATACTCGTAGATCAGCTGGTAACTGATGTCCAGAAACCTCAACCATGACATCACGAACTATCCGATTAGGGTAAATCTTATCCCCAACAGCCATGTTGAGAACAAGATGGGTCTCAAGTGTATGTGCATCTAACCCTAATTCCCCAACTAACCGTCCAACAATAAAAGAAAGAGTACTACCAGAATCAAACATGGCATGTACCAATCTACTATAAATATACAACGTACCTTCCACTAGTTGACGAGTAGCTCTTGAATCTGGCTGTGCTAGTGCATGTGCTCTGTCCCTATTGGGACCCTGTTCCCGTCGAGGTGATGATGCTCTACACTCCCATCTCAAATGCCCTTGCTGACCACATCTATAACATCTGCGCGGATCCTGCCTCCTAGCCGCCAGTCACCAGATCCCTGACCCTGACCCGACCCCGATCTCTCTGACCCCTGTCACGGTCATCATGATGCCTCTCCTGATGCTGTGGCGGAGGGTGTAGTTGTTGTTGCTCATTCGGAACTACCGCATGCAAAGGCTGTCTAATGTCCCCTCTCCACTGCTCTGGACGTCTATTTCGTCTACCTGATCCTGCCTCGGCTGAGCAAAATGATCTTGCCGTCTCTTCGGCCTCTGGTCTGAACGTGAACTCTGGCCAGACCTATCCCCAAGCTCACCCCGATGTCGTAAGTATGTCTTGCGAGCTAATGCCCGATCATAAACAGTCTGCAATGTTTCAGCTCCACTTGCGACAATCACACCTCCGATCCTCTCATCCAAACCCCGGATGAAATAATAGATCTGGAGTCTCTTAATATTTGCCACATCTATGGCATACATCATAAGATATCTAAATCTGTCCATATACTGCGACACCGTCATAGTACCCTGTTTCAAACTCAAGAACTGCTCCCTCAATCTCAATTGCACCTCCATGGGAATATATTCATCGAGGAATATCTGTCTAAACTTCGCCCACGTTACTGGTGTAGTATGTATGTCCATATAGGTGGTCCACCAAACTGCTGCCTGACCCCTCAAGCAATAACAGGATATACGTGGCTGGTCTGCTTCCGGTACCTCTAGCAGCTGGTGTAAACGTCGATGTGTCATCAACCATCGACCGGCAACCTCAGGATCGCTAACTCTAGTGAAATATGTTGGGTTAAACCTCATGAAATCTTTCACCATCTTCGCTGCCTCGGACATCCTGCTTCTGGCAGTCGAACCTCCTAAACGTTGCTCAGTGGTAGCTGGTATTACTTCCGTAGTCTCAACTATCATCCCAAGAGGCTCAGTTCTCTCTCTTTGCCTCTATCCCAACTACCTGTATGTCATCAACTGGTGCAATCACTGCCGGAGTGGTAGGTGCAACTAACTCAGCAATGGGTGCTACTACTGGTACTCGCGAACTCCGTATGTACTCCATCAGCTCAGCCATCTGAGTCTGATGTAGTAGCTGTTGATCAGTAACCCTCTGTACCATAGCTCGCAAAACTGCTACCTCCCTACTAGTATGATCACTCGGCTCTCCAACCTCTGAGTAGTAGGAGAAGTAGTAGGGGTCTGTCCATCTATGATGATCTGCATCGATTTACGTATCCTCATTAGTTCCCGATATACGTATGCGTATAGTACATATATATATATGGCAAATACATATATCAAATAACAATACTGATTCTACCCACTTTATTCACTTCCCAACTAAAGTTCTAGGCAGTTCATCGGGTTTCCACATCTAATTTGTTTAAAGTTTATGCTCTTTTTCATTTCCTTTATTTACTTCAAGGCCCTATCGACCTTGCTCTGATACCAAACTATGGCGGCCCCGATTTCTAGGGTCGCCCCGTGCAATAGATACCTCTCCAGCCTATGCTCCAGAAGTACCTACCACGTCACTCATCCATCCACCTCAGCTATCACTATATCCACATATACTCTGTGAAGTGATTTTCTTGAATTTCATATTATTTTATCCATATATTACCATTTCACAGCGGAAGACCTTAATACAGTCAACTACTTTAATATAGTATTGATTAGTGCACCTATAGTGGAATCCAGGACTGTACATGCATACATGCGATTAACTGAAACAGTGTTATATACAAGTACAGTAATAACGAGTTTCCCATCCCAAAATACTACAAAATATCAAAACCATATATATATCAACACACGTACTAGCAAGTCTTGAAGTGGTAATTCAGATGTAATCGCCAATGACCTCCTTAACCTTGCTGGTACTAGGGTCTGCATTCAGTTATCACAAAAAAAACCAGATAACGAGTCCAGTAAGTAAAACATCAAGGAAAACCACCAGGCATTTCAATTTAGGAATATAAATGGAAACCAATAAGCAGTGTTAAATAATCATGCAATAATCAAGGAAATAACGCAAGCAACTGCTCAAAAAGAAATGCATGAATACCAACACGAAGATAACAAATAGGTATGCAATAAATACCGCCAGTGAAGCTAGGATCAGTGGCCCGGTCATACCCTACTCCAATGACCCCGCTGACTGTATCCTAGTCACCAAATATATTTGAGAAGAACAAACCCCACACAGCGAAAAACAGCCAAAATGCTACCGTTCCCATCACAATCGGATTTAGATTGACAAAGAAATAAAGTTCAACGAATAGAATAAGTAAATGCAATAGTGGTGTTCAATTGGGTTTTACATACCTCAATTCGCACTCCAACAACCCCGAAATTCAAACTAGGCTTAGCTCCAATAACACCCGACAAATCAAATTATCACCCCAAATGTACCTAAAATTATTTATCATTAAATTAGCTTCAATTTGACATATTATGTCAATTTTACATTTTTCGAGGTGAAAACCCCGGTATAAAGTCTCCTCAGACTCTTGAATTTCTCATTTTCCATATAAATTCCTCAATTTCTATTTATTTGGTCAAAATACTATTTTTCCATATTTTTCCCTATTTTTCTGGATTTTCTTTTCCATTTTCTCTTTCTTTTCTCTCTTTTTCTTTTTTTTTTCTTTTCTGTTTTGGGTGTGAACCGGGCCGAACGGCCCGGTTCACGAACTTCTTCTCTAACAGCCAAAACAGAGTAACCGCTCTGTGTTATTATTTTTTTCGATTGCTTCTTCCTTTTCTTTCTCTCTTCCTTCATCAATGGAATCGAGAGGGTGGGAAGACCACACGTCGTTTTCCTCCTCGACTGATTCCAATTCTCGGCCATGGCTCTGCCATGGCCGAGCTCACCACCACCTCCACCACACAACGTTCACCACCACAACAACAACTAAAAATAATCACACATGCTCACCTTGATCTCCTCGACCCCTCAAGCTCCTGAGCTCTCCTCCTCTCCTTCTCCTCGTCTCGGTCTCTCGCTCTTCTTCTTCTCTGTTTTTTTTTTTCTTTCTTTCGATTTATCGAGAGAGAAGGCAGAGGCAGTTTAGATAGTGAAAATGACCAAAATACCCCTCATGTCTATCTCTTTCCTTATTTACTTCAATACCCTTTTTGGTAATTTCACATTTTCTATTTTTATTTTCTGATTTATATATATATATCAATTTACCTATATATATAAATATATACACTCACCTATATTTCCACCTTTAAGATTCTGCCGTGCGTGCCAACGAGTGTACTCGGGCGTGCACATTACCATACCCCCACGCGTATCAATCATGACTAAACCCAAGCTCTCAACCTTGCCCGAACCAAAATAATATACATACACACCTGTGATGACTATAATATCAATTACATCACAGAATTTACAACCAACACACATAAAACACCTAGATGCGGTTCTGCCCAACCAACCCATGGCTTCCACGTGTCGTCCCAGCTGGCGTCATACTCAGAAAATGATTAAATAACGTTGTTATAAAATAACGGGCCATTACACTTCTTTTATTCTGCTACTGTTTTATTGTTAGTTCAACCTTTTAATGTGTTCTTCATACCTTTCAATCTGCAAGTCAACTTTGACGTTAGCTTAGTCATTGAAGAAAACAAAATATAGGAGAAGCAAAGGCATTGCACAACTTTGCAAACTAGCTCAACAGATCGTATAGAAACAACCCCTAAACTTACATGTTTGCTTAAACTTTCATATCAGATCTGAACAAATCGAAGCCAGACCCAACAAAAGACTCCAAAACAAAACACAGCGAACCATGAAATTGATAAATATGAAAACAGAAGTGCTTCTAGATCGTTCTAGCGAAAACATTGACATAAATGAAAATGAGAAGGGAAGATTGAAGAGAAAATACATGTGAAATCCTAGATTTGGCCGACGAGAGGAGAGGGATTCGAAAGGAAAAAGAGCATCGAGAGGAAAGGGAGCCACGAAGAGTGGGAGCCGAGATAAGAGGGATCTGAGAGGAAAGGGAGCGCCGAGAGGAGAGGGATCCGAGGAGCACCAAGAGGAGAAGGAGCCGCAAGGAGAGGGATACGAGAGGAAAGGGAACGCCGCGAGGAGGGGGTCGAAGGTGTGCTACTGTGTGAGGAGAATATGAAACACAACTCTAGAGTTTTTTTACCTTGCATAAATATATATCGAAATTACTAAACTACCCATATAAAATCGGTACTTGTTTTTCTGCCTATTTTGTCCGGACCGTATCCCTTTTAAAAACGAGAATTTTTTGGTTCGGACCCATATTGCCTAAGCTTAGATCATTCTGAATCCTTCCATATGATTAGTCCAGATGGAAGCACTGGCCAAGAACTAAGAATATTTTTTCTACGCATTGGATGACTATTGTACAAAATGTGTTCTCTGAGCACTTATATTTTCAAGCCACTACAGCAAGTACTGATGCATGTGTATGCAAATCTCATGTCTAAAATCATTAACGAATACTTAGGTGCTAGATCATGCCTTGGATGGACTTACTTTTCACATCATCACAAAAGTCCGAGTAGCAAAGAATCTCAATTTCAACAATTGTTTGTTACTAGAGAAGGGACAAGATTTCTTAGAGAGCTTTCTAGGATTCTAACAGGACTTTTTTTCAAGATTAAGAAACTTTTAGAGATATTCCACCTTGTAATTTCTTCAATAAACCTTTTTTTTTTGTTCTCCATGTGGTGTCCGGCTCCAATCACATCGACTAATCCATGCTCAAACACTATCGGGCCCCATTTTAGAGGCAAACCTCCCAACCCAATTTGTTCCATTCAAACTTGACACCTCATTTAAGGGGAGCAAATCCCTTACCACTTGGGCCAACCGATTGTTGGTCAATATATATTTTATACTGAATAACTTGTTAGGTTAGTCAAAGAATAAAACACTTTTTAATGGTTGCCAATGGGTCATGATCCACTTGAGTTTGAAGGAGGGTGTTAAAATCAATAAGCTATTCTTATTATTTTTGTTCTAATCAATTATTTCGTCTACTTATTTTAGTATATTAGTTTGCAAACTCAAGTTCTGCTGATCCACTTGAGTTTGAAGGAGGGTGTTAAAATATGTATTGGGTATTTATTTTGGTTTGCAAACTCAAAGTGGTTTTGTTCTCACTTTGAATTTAAGGGGGAGTGTTAATATTGTGCAATTAAGAAATGTGCACAAATCACTCTCGTAATTACATTTTGCATAAATCACTCCTGTGATTATGTTGTGCACAAATCACTCCTATAATGTGAGTAAAACCAATTGAAGCTTTAATATTATTTCATTTTTATAATTACTTGGTTGTTATCTTTCCTGAGCAGTATTTCTTGGTGAAATATGATTTTTTAAATTCCTTTTGTGGTATCTATTCTTGGTGGATTATCAGTTTGATTTTTCTTGAATTCCAAATGAGTAGTCTTTTGGGTCTAAGTGGGCGATATGATAGTCACGAGTTTGGTGGGTTTGTTGTGTGGTCTCACTCACTACCGTGATTACACGGATATTTGGACTTGCCTAAATCCACAAGTTAGGGTTGGGAGTCAAACAGTAGTTAACTGTGTTGTGAGCTATTGAGTGGTTGACACACTCTAAACTGGTTGGTAGTTTGTTTAAGTCCAGAATATATCTGGGAAGTCTGGTTGTTTACTGTGTGTGGCAATTTGATGGACTAAGAACACTTAGATGTCTTTTGGTTTTGTGTTCTCGATACTCATTTATCGTTGATATCTTAGAGATTTATTATCATGTTGTTTTTATTGTCTTTGTGATATCTACGAATGAAACTCGATTAGTCTTTTATTTGACTTTTGAAATGATGTGGACCTCCATTTGGTTATTATTGTTCTACTTCTATACTCACCATCCTTTTTATGACGGTGAGTGCAGACTTATCGTATCACAGTGCAAATTCATCGTATCGTAGGGCAGAGAAAGGTAAAGGACCGGCGATAGGCTATTGAAGTGAAGGACTATTAGGTGAGCAACGCTAGCCTATTGGGTAGGTCCTATGCATTATATATATATATATGTTTTGAAAACATTGGGATATGGGTTTATGAGAGATCTTGGCATGTATACTATGATGTAATCTCCTCTGACTTGATGTTGGTATACATATAAATACAGTAATATAAATATTAAACCTACATCGAGTCCAAAGGAGGAACAACTCTAAGTCCTAAAAGCAAATTACCAAGCTAAAGAGCTTTCCTTTTGCTCGACTGTGGACCTACACTCAGTCAAACACAAGAATGACGAGTCCACATAAGTAAAGCCAAAAATGATGTTTATAGTATTTTGATTTAAATAATAGTCTATATTCATGATGATAAAAAGAAAAGTACAGGGAATGCATGAATAAATAAAGACTAGAAATAAATCTGAATCAATCGATAATGAGTGTCCAGGAATCAAAGGAAAAGGCACAAGTAGTCCAGACCAGTGAAAAGGTCATTGAGTCGAGGGAAAACACTTACTAGACTCTCATCAAGTCGAGGGAGAACACCTACCAGACTCAGAGTTTAGGACGTGGTATACTCACACCATCCTAAAATCCATGAGCGTGCAGAATTCCCCAACAATCTAGTGAAAAATTCTCACCCCATATATAGAACTAAAAACAATATCGTGCACCCCGAGTTTCTGGCTTTAGTCAATTACTCCAAATAACTCATCCTCCCAAGGATCAAGTTGACTAACTTACCCTTTGATCATTCAAATAGAATAGAGTTCTGAAACATGATAGAGCAATAACAATAATAATTTAAAGCTCAAAGAAATAACAGTAAATTTTCCACTGGTTTACTTACCCATGTCCAATGCTATTACGCACTCACACAACTCAAGTTCGTCCCTTACGAATCCCCTGTGTAACTGTCACCGACTACAACCAAATAACTTTTAGCATACTTTTTCGGTTTATCGAAGCGCCAAATCACCTTAAAACTGGTTCTCATAGCTTCTTGTATACCCATTTATATTGTGCTCAAGCTTTAAGTGAAGCTAAATCACGAAATCTCGTGAAATCTGCGACCAAAGTACACTCGATAGCTAGTTCCAAAAATAATTATTTATAACAGCTTTAACTACCTAACTTGGGGTAACTTTTTAACCTCAAAAATCTCAAATATTTGTCATACTGACCAAAAAAGTAACTTGTAGTACGCATTTCGTACTTTTCATAGACTTTAAGAACACTCAAATCAGATTACAAACGAAGAAGTTATGAATTTTCCAATACAGCTTGTTGACAAGGCAAACTTTATTTATTTTGAACTGAGAAAACTTATCCAAATCAATATTTTCACAGTTAAATCCTCAAATCTCGCTAACAACCACCACAAAACCACTCGATACCAACTTTTATATATTTCCACAGCCCGTAGAATCAATTTGGATTAAAACCAATATTAAATTCATCCAAAACCCTAATATAAATCAATATCAACTATAAAAACATCTTCAAAACAGTTATCAACTGAATTGCATCACTTCAAATCTCAAAAACTCTATTCCACGCCAATGAAATTTATCCCAAATTGACGTAAATCAACTCAATATATCAATTCACAATAATTGATACCAATTCCTATGAAAACCTCGTGAAAGAAATAGAAAAATCGTGAGATTTCAAATTGAATTGAGAAAAAATACCCTGAATTGAGATTTTATCAAATTTTGGGTCGAATCCCTCACTTCCACCATGACAGTTTGGCTCAAACTGACCGTCTTACGATGCTCTACTATTTTATAAAGAGAAACCGGACGAAAATCAGATGTCGAGAGCTCCGTATGCGAGAGAAGGGCCAGAGAGCTTTAGAAACTAAAAACTACATTCCTTCAGTTGAACGATTGCAATTTTTATTTTTGCTTTTTATATATAAACCGTCAGTTGTTTGTGTGCTTAATTTCTTTTTATTTATTAATTCTCATAAATTCTTATTTTGACGTGTTTTGTTTTCCGGTGCCCGTTTTGGATTCGATTTTTTATCAAATTGAGGCAAACTCTCAACAAAATAGTTCATTTTTATAACATGTCCATAACACTGGTTTTGTCAAACCAAAATCCTAAAAATCTTAACTTTGTCCACGACATACCAAATTTTTATAGACTAATTATCTTGTCATACTTAACCAAACTTGCACCAATTAGACCAAATCTTAACCTCGCCTATCGCCAATTGACACGAAACTCGAGGCAAGGTCTTGTACCAATTTCGTTATCATTTTATACTACTATCGATCCCGATTATAACAAAATTTAAGGTTATACCTCAACAACATCTAACTTTGGAAAGAAATATCATATAATACACAACACCAAACAAAAATAATATACCTCGACGTCGATAACCGAGAATTATTTACACGTTTCACGATAAGGGTCCACGTACGACCTAAAATTACACATGGCACAAGTTAGATTTTAGGGCCATTACATTATGTATCAAAGTTATTCCATGGACTTATCAGTGGAATAATAATGTTAAGCTTTTACAAGATGGCTCTGATACCAATTGTAATATCCCCTATCCCGATTAGGGGATATCTGGCCTGAAACCTTAATTAACTCCTTGTAAAACAAATCGGATCTAATTAGAGTCAGCATCCTTGTCTTATTCCTGACAACAACCTGTATATCTTAATATCAAAATAAACAATTGAAATAAAACACAAAGAAAATTTATAACTTTTTCGATAACAGACAAGATATACAAAATTGGTATATCCCTCGGTATTAAACCCGTATTCCCACCTTGATTATTACAAAATAGTATTCAGTACAATACATATATAACAGGGAAACTCAATACATCAAGATAAGACGTTAGACTCCAATTCTGAGTTCTAGTGCACGTCCATTTTATGAAAATATTAAGATGGGTGAGCTCTTACATGCTCAATAAGTGAATCTCATACCAACCATTAATTATCAATTAATATCAAAGGAAAATGTATAACAATCTGAATCCAATGCAGATCTAAGAAGCATTTGAATTAATATAAACAATACATAAGTACTTACAAGTTCATTGGTAAATTACAATGGTACCCATGATTTGTATTTTTGATTTCAGTGTAGGACAGAGTTGCACTCCTATATCATCATTAAACCAATTACTAATCATCTGATTGGTTTATGACCAATGTGTCGCCAACTCAAATAGAAAACATCGATCGAGATACTTCAGGTCACTGGGGGCACGATGAAGGGTAGCCACTCCAACACAGAATCAAAACCCCAATGTCGATTCATTCCGCTAAAACTCTTTTCGAATTCATTTTCAGTTTAAAAACATTTGATAAAACAACCAAATCACGATACATTACCCTATTTTCAGTCCATAACACTACGTGCTCTAATAATACTACTTTACATTGCATAATTGATAAAAATATATGAGTCCCGCTTGAGCTTTTCTAGGTTTTATTTCGGGTTTCCTAGCTTTCAGAGGTTCCATCACGTTTCCCAATGTTCGAACACCTATGTCATATCCATTAGTATCAATTCGAGTCCAATGTATACTAGTATAAACACCTAAACCCGACCCAAAGCTCACACAACCATTCCATTCGAAAACAATTTTCCAACTGTTCGCACTGGCCAGTGCCCAGCGCGCTGCCCAGTTGCTCTATTCCCTGTTACGTTCAAATCGGCCTGCACGCTAAGGTCATTGCCCAGTGCGTTGGTTGACTGAACCACTGCAACTTCTATCACGTTTGACATCTCCAAATCTGACACAAATGGGGTCCAAACATCCTGCAACCTTAAAGAAGGCTTCACACGAGGACTTACATCATACGTGCATGATCACACGATCACCTCAACCCATCTAACCAACCCACAACAACTAGAACAACAACAACCCAATTTACAACTCACCTCAAACACCACCATCTCGGTGTCTCGACATCGTCGAGTTCATAGTCACTAGCTCTCTTTCTCCTCCCTCTCCTCCTCTCGTTCCCTTCCCTGATCACTCTCTCTTTCTCGTTCTCTCGTTTTATTGAGAGGTAAGGCAATTGCGGTGAATATTTAAATAATTAACCTACCTCGAGATACGCATCGCGTCATCTTGAGGTTTACTTAAAGCTTATCTCCTGTTTAGAATTTCCAGCACACTGGTTAACTGACTGTGCCAATTTTAAAGGTTTTACTTAATTCTTGTGTATGCCACCGAGTCCACTCGGTGTGCACCTATACTCGTGACCTCCACATGTCCGCTCATGACTCCTCCGCGTCACTTAATATTCGTTATTTATCATTTTAATATATATATATACCATAATATATAAATATATCTATGCCTATCATTACGTCTACCAATACATAATTCACGCCAACGTGCACACTCGGCGTAAATGCTATACCATGTCTCATGTGTGTCCTCCTTGATCCACACATGGTATTAGACATTCCGTCATTTATCTGATTATTCATTTATAGTTAATATTACAATTCATACAAATACAATCCATCACATAAATCTATACACACACTAATCGTAGCTACTTCGGTTTAACCACGAGCCTAACTCGGTTAATTAAGATTTAAATTAACACTAATAACATGTTTAAGGTAACGTGTCATTTCAATTTGGTTTCCACTTCTAATGTTTATGTTTTACTTATCAAGAATGTTCCGCTCTGATACCAACTATGATGGCCCGTTCTCCTAAACATGGCATCGCCCAGCCTAATCTCGTAATTAAGCTCCAATCCCATCTACGTAGGACTTAACTACGTATTAGTCAGTCTTTTTGACCTATTCTCCTTTTTCTTCACATTCGGATAAGTAATACACGTGCTATACCATTATTGAGTTTATGGTTAATTAAAACATTTTAACCAACTATTAAATACAACGAAAGTCTTAACATTATAGCGAAAACATTATGAAATAAATCCGAAGTGTTGAAACCAAGGAATCACGATCACATAAATATATAATAAGGTGGCCAGTATAAACAACATGATAGTCATCAAAAGTCGAGGAACTAATCGCTCAACTCAGTATGTACAACCCAAAATGTATATAGAAAGACATAAGTAAATAAATACATCAAAATATCAAAACCTATGCAAGTCAAAGGTAGTCGAACGTCGAAGACTCAAAGATAGTTGCCAATCTTCTCCTAGCCCAGCCTACTAGTCGACGGATCTACACCCACCTTCATAAAAAGGATGGTGAGCATAATAAAATAATAGTAGACTAGAATATACATTTTATCCACATTTCCAAATAAAAGAAATAGGTATTTAAAAGCATTAAACAGAGAATGACTGCTTGAAATAGAAATCATGTTTGAAAATACCACAAGAACACAAGTAAAACTGACTCAGATATAAATATACTTGTAGTGTACATCGGTATTACCCTTATTGGTTTTAGATCTCCGTCCTAATGACCTCATGTAATAGGTCAATACACTAGCACTTCGTACTACCCTAATTGGCTATACATGGACCTCATGTAATAGGTCAGTACCCGTGCACTTTGGCATTACCTTAATTGGTCGCGAATTTCGTCTAACTACCTCATATAGTAGGTCTGTATCACTAACTGAATAGATCTCGACACCCCGGGACCCATACCCCGTGAGCCACGCACATCTATCTAAATATTCAAGAAAGGATACCGATAATGAACAAGTAAGTAATTCAAAAGGAATGTCATAAACTAATTACTCCATAAATGAGCAAATCATGCAACAAACATGGCATTTTGAGTACAAATGATTAACATGCATTTATTAAATAAAAATTTAGAATTCAAAGCAGGAATGCAATGAAAATAAATGTCTAGTCTGTCTACTTACATTTTATGCAAGACTCCTAGTTCAACCGGCCTCCCAACATCCCAAACTTGCGCACCCGGACTCCCGGAATGCTTTCATAGGCTCCTGTTATGTTTAGATATGGTTTATAGTGTTCTTAGGTCATTTTGGTAGGTTTTATAATCACTTAGTCAAAGCAACCCTTTTAGTTAATTATTTAAAAAAATGGATAAATAGTGCCTAACGCACTGGGGAGTTTGTCCAGCAAGTGCTGGGGAATTCTTGAAATCGGGTAGCGCGCTAGGGACTTTGCCCAGTGCACTACTTGCGTCGAAACCCAAAATCTCAACAAGGAATTTTGGTTTTTCGACGCCCGCAGCTACCTCCTTCGGCTTCGTCGACCCTCCCTCGACTTATGGGGGAACTAACAACACCAAATATGGCCGGATAACAACATCGGAAAGATTAATTGATCCATGAACATGCATGCTTCATTAAAAACCCAAATTCACCATTTTCATGGAAATCCGTTTCAAAACTCAAATTTATAGTTCAAATAGACTTGAAACTTATGAGCCTTTAAAACAGAAAGCTATTATTAAATTTCATTTTACCCCTAAAATCCCCAATTTCAAGCTCATTTTCTTCAACAATGAAGGAATAATAAAGATGGTGGAGATATTTATCTTGATTGATCAATAAAACCCTAAACTCTAAACCTTAATTTAAACATGAGACTTAAATATTTTTATGTAAATTGATCAATGTGGATGATTATGAAAAGAAAAATTAGAAGATTAAGTTGATTTTAAAGAAAAAATGTCTCAAATTAGTTGAAGATAGAATTGATAGTAAGTGGAAAAGGTTGATATAATTGATGAATTCCAAAGGTTAGGATATATTTGATACAACTTGTAAAGGTTAGGATATTTTTGATCATTTGGCCTTTTTTTGGTTTTAATTTTTATGGCAGGTCTTAAGTTGCCTTAAATAACTTAAAATAATCACAAGGAAAATATAGGACTTCTTGCTTATTTAAATAGTGCTATTTGCTTATTTAATAGTGGCAGGCAATCCCTGTCACAATCTGTCACAATAAATGTTTTTGGGGCAGTTTTTTGACACTCCTATAACCATAGATTTGGTATTGTTTTCTTTCGCCTGCTTCATTTTTTCCAACCCAAATGCATTTAGTGTGTCTGTTTGTATGCACCAGCTATGACTAATTTTATGTTTTGCCCAATTCCTATTATTTCAACATGTTTTGCTTCTTCTCCCTTCAAGTTCATTTACCTACTCTTATGTGACAATTGAATATGTCGAACTTTAAGATGCCAGTTACTCGTTGGGAAGAGTTTTGTTGTCGTGTACTCATACTTTTTCATCCTATATTACATAACAGGTCGGTGAGTGAGATGAAAAATTGGCTGAAGGGATCAAACTCTATGCTATACTAACAACTGCAAGTTCAAAAAGAACCATTCTTAATGACCTAATTAACAATTATTGATGTTATTTTTTATACAAACTTAAAATCATAATTTTAGGCTCGAATTGACATTTTTTACATTGACATGACTATATTTATCACTCATGTTTTACTGAAAGGGGTAAGCTCGTTTGTTTCTTCAAATATCATGGGACCTTGTGTTTGCAATGATTTTCATTAAAGTACTTGATTAAGAATAGTAAGCATTCATCCTCTATGTGCAATTCAACATCAAGGTATGATTTAACGAAATATATTCAAAACTTCTTTTTCATTTATCTTTGTAGTGTTTCCAACGTTGATTGATGTGCCTGTGTTAAAGGAACAACTATCAGCAACTATTCATATAACGAAAATCAAACACTGTTAGACATATCTTTCTTCACTTCTCGTTTCTTTTCCCCAAACTTTAAGAAAAAAAAATCTTGCAAATTCCTATCTTGGCCAGTTTTGTGTTGATTGCATCCTCAAAAAGAAAAAAAAGAAGATGAAAAAGAAAAGATTTGTGTTGATTATTCATTGGATGTGAAGTCCAATTGGTTCTTTTATTTTGTTGGCTCTTTCTCATATTTTGCTAGCTTATAGTTGGGGTCTCCGACTACTTCAATCTTGTTTTTAATCCAATTCGCAATTCATTTGAACACTTAGTTTGTAACCTCTTTCATTATGAAAGGACTGGTTGTTTGGTGTATGATTTGGGTTACATTGGACATATTATTATTTCCTTTATTTTTGTTTGCAATACTATTGCCATATATTAAATTATCATTTTGAAATTACTACTATCATTTCCCTTTAGAAAGTTTTAAAGTCGGAAGAATTATGAAGTTGACTGCTTGGCTATGGCACTTAATCTGTTTTAAATTAGCATCTCTAAGAAGATTAAGTGAAGGAGTTGTTTATTATTAGAATTTCCTCTAGTTTTGCCTTTCTTCAATTTGAACTCGACTTGTTAATAAGATGCCCAAAGTCAGGTCATTTGGGAACTTTGCTAAAGCTTCTTTGCTATGAGTTCTTTAAACATTTGCATTTTAATGTTATAGTATCGTAAGTGAGGTTTTACTCTATTTTCTTTCCCTTCAATCACTGTGTTCTCTTTGTTTTTGTCTGTTAGGATTTCAGAGATGCTATTTGTTTAATTTAGATAATTTTTTAGTTTATTGCATCATGGATCAGTGTCTCGGCAGGCATTTGCAATTCAGAATCTCGGGATCTAATTTCTCACCATTCTTAAGTCCCATACTTATTTACTAACACTCCTAAACTGATCCTAATCGAATTTGAAATCTCGGGACCTAATTTCTAACCTATTTTCACCATTTCACGCTTTTTGAAGTAAAAACCCCGGTATAAAGTCTCCTCCGACTTTCAAATTTCTCATTTTCCATAGAAATCCCTCAATTTCTATTTGTTTTGTCAAAATACTATTTTTTTTCATATTTTTTCCTATTTTTCTGTAATTTCTTTTCCTTTTTCTTTTTTTTTTTTTTCTTTTTGTTTATTTTTGAATCGGGTTCGGCTCAACCGAGCTAAACCGGCCCGGTTCAGGAACCACTGTTCCTTTTCTTCCCCAAGAGCAGAGCGTCTGCTCTGTTTTTTTTTTTTTTTTTTCTTCTTTTTTTTGTTTAAATCGGGGTCTGGTCAAGCCAGACCCCATAATCGATTCCCAGCAGGGAGGCAACCCTCCCTGCTTCCTTTCACCGTTCGACCATAGCTCACAATAACAACAACAACGTACACACGAACAACAACATCTAAACACGCACCTCGGTCACGTGATCTCCATCGACCTCCCGAGCTCTCCTCCTCCTTCGTTCCGTCTCTCTGTCTCTCTCTGTGTTTCAGTCCCTCACTCCCCCAACTCCCTGCTCATCTTCTCGATTTAACTAGAGAGAAGGCGGTTGGACTTGGAAAATACCCAAAATGCCCCCAAGACTATCCTCTTTCTTTCTATACCTTAATACCCCTAACGGTAATTTCACATTTTCCTGATTTTATTATATATATTTATATATTCCAATTTATATATAAATATTTATATTTATCGATATATTGTGCCTAAAATTTTGGTTGGCACGCCAACGAGAACTCTCGGGCGTGCACACCACCGTACCTCCTACGCGTGTCACTCGTGACCCCACGTATCACTCTACACCCGACAATATACTATTATTTTATTATTTTCATTTTAATATATATTTATATATATCCATAATATATATTGTTGGTTTTGGGGTTCATGCGCAGCGGAGATTTCAAAACTATTTTTTGAGAAAAACCCCAATAGGATCCGAATCTGATTCCATTAAAACACGTTTAAGCTATGAAAACTTAATCATACCTCAGTCGTAATGTACCTTTCTGAAGGTTAATAAATCTCTAAGGCGCTGCTAACGACGAACGCCCTCTATCAGCAGTCCACACACGAAGGGCGGCCGAGATTTGAAGTGTTAGCTTCGAGATAATACTAAACCTTTTTGTTTCTCTCCAAAACGATCCAGAACATACCAAAAAACCCTAAATCGTTTCTTAAAACGAAAATAGAGTTTTGGCCCTTTTTTTTTAAATCTTTGCACTTGTATTCTAACTCAAAGCGTCTATTTATACAACCCTTGTATATAGACGGTTAAATAAATTACACATATACCCCTACATAAAGAAGTATAAGTGTAATACACTACAAGTACGTTTCTGTCATGAATTTTATCATATAAAATTTATTTTTCTGAACCATCTTAAAATCTCGTAAGACCATTCTCAGTGTGCGACCCATAGGCTCATACAACGTTAGCAGTGTACCAAAACACATTTTGGTATACAAGTCATAAGCGGCCTCTAGCAAGACGTTATGACTACCCAAGTTGTACGAATATCAAATCGATACAACCTAATCAATAGTGTATATAATATATTTTTGTCACACGATATTCTTTTAATCAAACATAAGGCATGGAATTGTCATCCAAAGTATTCGATCGTACTAGTCTCGATTTCCAAGTAGACTGAAAACATCCAAGTGACATTAATCAATATCAATTCACTTAGACTAGGCCTTTTAACAGTCTAACACATTGAGGGATCCACTGGATATCTCTTTCTATATGAGAGTGACAAATTCTATCTCGATTACACAACTTCACAACATTATTCACACAGTAACCAATTACAACCTTTATAATCATTCGGTTAAAGACAACGTTTGATTGTGTTAAATCACTGTATTCCTAATGTTGAAGTCTCTGGTAATCTCAAGTCAGATGATTGAATAATATACATATTGTGACATCCCCTAAGATTGATTAGAGAATGTCCGGCCTGAAACCCTAATTAACCCCGGTAAACCAGATCGGACTTAATTAGAGCCAAGAAAGCAGCCTTATCACATTTCCTGACAACAACCTGTATATCTTGATTTATATAAACAACATAAAACAAACGCAGCGGAAAATTTAAAACTTTTTCGATAAAAACACAAGTCATACAATACCGGCATGAACATCGGTATTGAGCTCCTATTCCTACCCATTTAATTACAAATAATAATGCAATACATATATATATATATAACGATAAACTCATTTCGCAGTAGAGAAGATGCTAAACAACCTGGTCTTCTCCTTTCCTGTGTTTCAAGTCCTAGCGTACATCCATACCTGTAAATGTTAAGGTGGGTGAGCTCCTACATGCTCAGTAAATGACTCTCATACCAACCATCAATTACCAATTAATATCAAGGCAATGTATAACAACATGTATCAAATGCATATCTAAAGGAGCATATGAATCAATATAAACAATATATAAAAGCAGATGCAAGTTCTTTGGTTCATTGCAATGTACTGATTTGTATTTCACATTTTCGTATTTGCATTGAGTCGCCCCCTCACATATCCAAGAACCAATCTTGGGCATCTAACCAGTTCTTGTCAATGTGTGCCAACTCATAAAACGAGTCGCACTTACTCATCATCACTAAACCAATCACTTGCTCATCTAATTAGTTTATGACGAATGAAGCGCTAAACTCATCTGGAAAGCATTGATCGGAATAATTCCCAAGCCACTGGCAAGGCGCGTGATGATGGTTAGCAATTCCACCACGAGTTCCCAAACTCAGCCGATCCGTCCGTCAAACCTCTTTCGAATCCATTTTTATTTCAAAACATTTTGTAAAACCAAAGTCAAATCACGGTACATTGCCCCATTCCCAGTCCAGTACACTACATGCTCTAATAATACTATTTTACATTGCATAATTGATAAAAGCTACGAGTCCCACTTACCTGTTATGAGCTTTCTATATTTTACCGACTTGTACAACTCCTCGGAGTCCTCAAACCTCTTTCCACATTGATTCATTCCTAAAATAAACCAATTGTCATCAATTTAAGTCTAATATTCATTTATTAATACCCTAAATTGGTCCCATTCTAATTCGGAATTCCAAGACTTAGTTTACAACCTATTTGGACCATTTCACGTTTTTCAAAGTAAAACCCCGGTTTAAAGTTTCCTCCGACTTTCAAACTTTTCATTTTTCATAGAAATCCCTCAATTTTTATTTGTTTGGTCAAAATACTATTTTTCCATATTTTTTCTATTTTCTTGGATTTTCTTTTCCATTTTCTCTATTTTGTTTCTTTTTTTTTTCTTTTGGGTTGCCCTGAACCGGGAACGAACCGGGTTCGGCTCGGTTCGAGGGTCATCCCTTCCTCATGAACAGAGCGGCGCCGCGCTCTCGTTTTTTTTTTTTTTTTTTTTTTTTTTTTTTTTTTTTTCTTTTGATTCTTATTCGATTGGGGTTGGCTCCCAACCCCAACCCCAACTCGGTTTGGCAAGGGAGACAACTCCCTGCCGTCGTCACCACCCTCATATCACTTTCAATTCTCGGCCATGGCGGATCATCCTCACCATACCAACTGCAACCAACGAGACAACAACAATGAACACAAGCTCACCTTGATTTCGTCTTCATCACGGGAGCTCGCCATCGCCTAGCTCTCCTCCTCTTCCTCGCGATCTCTCTCGCTCACTGTGTTTCTCGATCTCTCTCTTCGATCTCTCTGTTTCACATTTAAATGAAAGAGAAGGCAGTTTTGGTGGAGAAATGACCGAAATGCCCTTCAAATATTATCTCCTCCTTTAGCAATTCAATACCCTTACTGGTAATCTTACATTTTCCTATTTATTATTATATATATATATTTATATATGCTAATTTATATATAAATATATATATTTATCGATACATTGCGCCTAAAATTTCGGTTAGCATGCCAACGAGAATTCTCGGGCGTGTACACCACTATATGTCCGACGCGTGTCACTCGTGACCCTGCGTAGCACTCTGAGCCTGACAAATTATCATTATTTTATTATTTTCCATTTAATATATATTTATATATATCCATAATATATAAATATATATTTATGCCTATAATTACGCCTATAATTACGTAATTTCCACCGCCGAGCACACTCGAGCGTCAACGCTATCTCGCGTCTCATGTGTGTCCACATGACCCACACATGGTATTAGACATTATCTCATTAGTCCGATTATTCACGTATATGTACTAATACACACCAAACAAACACAATACATGTAACGACCCGTTATTTTAAGCACGTGATTAACAGTAATCCGAATCCAAATTAATCCGAGTTAGGTTCGTGGTTAAGCCCGATTTGTCACGACTAACGTGTGTGTGGGATTGCGTGATGTATTGCGTTTGTTTGGTGTGTATTAGTACATATATGTGAATAATCGGACTAACGAGGAAATGCCTAATACCATGTGTGGGTCATGTGGACACACATGAGACGCGAGATAGCGTTGACGCCCGAGTGTGTTCTGCGATGGAAATTACGTAATTATAGGCATAAATATATATTTATATATATTATAGATATATAAATATATATTAAATGGAAAATAATAAAATAATGATAATTTGTCTGGCGCAGAGTGATACGCGAGGTCACGAGTGGCACGCGTCGGACATACGGTGGTGCGCACGCCCGAGATGTGCTCGTTGGCGTGCCAACCGGAATTTTGGGCGCAATGTATCGATAAATAAATATATTTATATATAAATTAGTATATATAAATATATATAATAAATTAGGAAAATGGGAAATTACCTTTAAGGGTATGAAAGGAAATAAAGAAATGAGATGTGCACAGGGGCATTTTGGTCAATTCCCCCAATCAACCGCCTCTTCTTCTTCGATAAATCGAAATCGAAGAAGAAAGAAACAGAGAAGAGAGAAGAAAGAGAACAGAGAGGAGAAGAGAAACGGAGGAAGAGGAGGAGAGCTCAGGACGACGAGCTCGCGTGATCATAGAGTCGAGGTGAGCATATGTTGTTGTTGTTGTTGTCGTTGTGTATCGGTGGTTATGATTGGGTGAGGATGAGTGAGCTCGGCCATGGTCGAGAGTGGTGAAGGCAAGGGAGTGGTCTCCCTTGCCAGTTCGGGTTGGGGTTAGGGTTGAAAGCCAACCCCAACGATGAATCGAAGAAGAAAGAAAAAAAAAAAAAAGAAGAGGCTAGGCTCGCTTTGTTCTTCGTGAGGAAGAAGGTCCTGAACCGGGCCGGTTCGGCTCGGTTGAGCCCAAACCGGTTCGGTCCGGTTCAGGACCAAACCAAAAGGAAAAAAAAAAGAAAATGGAAAAGAAAATCCAGAAAAATAGGGAAAAATATGGAAAAATAGTATTTTGACCAAACAAATAGAAATTGAGGGATTTCTATGAAAAATGAGAAGTTTGAAAGTCGGAGGAGACTTTACACTGGGTTTTTACCTCGAAAAACGTGAAATGGTCCAAATAGGTTGTAAACTAAGTCTTGGAATCCCGAATTAGAATTGGACCAGTTTAGAAATGTTAGTAAATGAGTATGAGACTTAAATTGATAAGAAATGGTTTATTTTAGGAAATGAACCGAGGTGGAAAGGTTTGAGGACTCCGGGAAGTCGTACAAGTCGGTAAAACAT
This sequence comes from Stephania japonica, assembly GCA_039657345.1. Taxonomy (NCBI): domain Eukaryota; kingdom Viridiplantae; phylum Streptophyta; class Magnoliopsida; order Ranunculales; family Menispermaceae; genus Stephania; species Stephania japonica. Next base: position 86,842,057 of record CM077556.1, on the reverse strand, counting down.
AGAAGCTCAGGACAGGTAAGTGGGACTCGTAGCTTTTATCAATTATGCAATGTAAAATAGTATTATTAGAGCATGTAGTGTACTGGACTGGGTATGGGGCAATGTACCGTGATTTGATGAAGGTTTTACAAAAATGTTTTGAAATGAAAAATGGATTCGGAAAGAGGTTTGACAGGACGGATCGGCCTGGGGTTTGGGAAGCTGTGGTGGAATTGCTAACCATCATCGCTGCCCCGGTGGCTTGGGAATTATCCCGATCAATGCTTTCGATTGAGTTTAACACTCATTAGTCATAAACCAATTAGATGAGCAGTGATTGGTTTGGTGATGATGAGTAAGTGCGACTCGGTGTTTTATGAGTTGGCGGCACATTGACAAGAACTGGTTAGATGCCCAGTGATTGGTTCTTGGATATGTGAGGGGCGACTCAATGCAAATACGAAAATGTGAAATACAAATCACGGGTGCATTGCAATGAACCAAAGAACTTGCATCTGCTATATATATATTGTTTATATTGATTCATATGCTCTTGTAGATATGCATTTGATTCATGTTGTTATACATTGCCTTGATATTAATTGGTAGTTGATGGTTGGTATGAGAGTCACTTACTGAGCATGTAGGAGCTCACCCACCTTAACATTTTCAGGTATGAATGTACGCTAGAACTTGGAACTCGGGAAGGAGAAGACCGGGAGTTTAGTATCTCTCTACTGATGCGATGAGTTTCTGTTATATATATATTGTATTGCATTATGATTTGTAATTAAATGGGTGGGAATACGAGCTCAATACCGATATTCATACCGGTATTGCATATTTTATATTTTATCGAAAAAGTTTTAAATTTTCCGCTGCGTTGGTTTTCGTTTAATTTATTCGGTTAATGAATATCAAGATATACAGGTATTGTCAGGAAATGTGTAAGGCTGCTGGCTCTAATTAGGTCCGATCTGGTTTACCGGGGCTTAATTAGGGTTTCTGGCCGGACGTTCCTTAAATTGAATTTGGGGATGTCACAATACATCACGCAATCCCACACACACGTTAGTCGTGACAAATCGGGCTTCACCACGAGCCTAACTCGGATTAATTACCATTCGGATTAACACTAATCACCTGCTTAAAATAACGGGTCGTTACAGTCTCCCCAATTTAGCAACAATTTCGTCCTCGAAATTAGGGCAACGTACAAGTCACCAACAGTTTCGAAGATAAATGGATTTTTTTTTCCTTATAACTCCCGTTCCTTAGCTTTTTCTTCATTCTTCGCTTGTCTAGTATAGGTGATTTCACCACCATATCACTAGCACAAAGCTTATCTCAACTTTACTTTGAAGAATAAACGTAACTAAATTACCGTTTCATTCTTCTCTTTCAGTTTAATGGAATGCGAATAACACTATTCCATTAATTTCACTTAATCCGAATCTCTATAGCCCGTTCATAGGTGAGATTCCCAAAAGATCCCATATCTCTTTTGATACATCAATAACCTATTATATTTGTCACGTTATCTCTTTTTCTTAAGGATTGTTGTAGCTCAAGCATTGATGAATCTACTAAGTATCAACAGTATCGTGTCTCCTACCTCCGTCCATCTCATAACTGAACGGCAAGGTTGACAATTATCATGTCTCCTACCTCTGTCCACTACAAATGAACAGCAAGGTCAACATATGTATGCATCACATTTCCTACCTCTGTTCACCACAAAGGAACAACAAGGTCAACATATATGTGTTTCCTACCTCCATTCCACCCATCGGTGAATGGCAAGGTCAATCACACCACATTCTCATCATCATCATTCATTTTTTTTTCTTTCGATACTTGCTTGAACCTTATAGATTTCGTCAATCTATACACTACAACTTTATCCTCATATTATTCGTTTCCTTTATATTGTAGTTATACAGTACCTAGTCTGCTCTATTTCCTTATGAATCAAATTTTCATTTTAAAATTTAATACGTCCAGCACAATTTCCATTATAACATCTAATATGGACACTACTCATTCATAATCAATCTCTAACACATTAAGTAGTTCCAATTAGATTTCTTAATCAATTCTATCACCTATTAATTCATTCATTTACTGAGTTCAGTCTCATTCTGAACTCCAAAGAAAATTTGGTAATTATCAATTCCAACCTCTCAATTAATGATGTGCCTGCGCAGGACTTCACTCATTCATCAATTATTATCTATCCCACTGATGAGATAATATTGAGAAGTTCCTATTATAATTACCCCTCATGCCCCTTTCTTTCATTCAACTATTAACTATCATCAATCACTTATATGAGTGATTCCTCAGAGTGAATATATTATTTTTTACACTCCAGTAACTCATTACCTCACATTTTATTTCACTCTGGCATAATCATATTCTTCAAACTCTCATAGTTTGAAGCTTCCTTTAAATCACACATTACCAGTTTCACTGATTTTCCACAATTTTTATCTATCATTTAATGATTCCCCTAAGATCTTCCAATCTTAGGTATAACTAAACGACATTCATACCCTTCAAACCCTTGTACATGATACAACTGTACTTCAAAACTCCTTCATGAATGAATGAACTTGCTCATTCCATACAATCAACTGAATGTATACAATACTGAAGTCTTCATCCCTATCTTATCATTTTCAAGTCTTTCCTTTAAGACTTATTCTTGCAATTCATTTCATCCCTCATTTGAAATACATATTCTCAGTTCTTCATTATCAGTTGATGTCTTACAATAATGTGGTATTCTTACCAATACCATTGTTTCTTGTCAGTTCCTTTAAACGATATTCAATGTATTCACTACCATCCCTTGCTTCATTGTATCAATAGACAACTACTTGGATGAAATATTACAATACACCTCTAACCTTTCTCTAATCCAAGTAAAATCAAGCAACCATTGTAGTAAAATTATATTTCAATTTCCTTAAACCTGAAGACATCCTTTGTATCATGCACAACTCATCCTCATTCCATTATAAAGTTATTTCATTCTCAGATTAATTGATCATACAATATAACTATATTACAACTCTGTATACGTTGTTTGTATGCTTCAATCATTTCATGTTCCATCACTTTTTCCATTCTTTGTGTTGAATATAAGACAATTCTCAAATTGTCTTAACCTTAGTCAATTTCTTTAACTCATAACTTTAAAATTCAACACATATCTTAAGATTTATAGGTGAAACTTATCCATTGCACCTACAACTTTTGGTATATACCAACCTATTATCAGAGTTTCACATAACTCTGGAATAGTACTTTGTGCATTTGGTACAGTTTCAACTATTTTCATATTTGTCATCATTATCAACTTAATGATGATCTTATCTCAATAGAGTTTAACAACTCTACATCTTCATTTATAAACATAGCGTGAGCTCTAATGAATTTCTATGGTTTACACTATAATCTTCTACCTTATCAAGCCATCGCCTGATCATATACACTTAAATTCTTATCTTTACTTTATGATAATCAAATCTCACTCACTATTGAGAACTATTGATTTCATTTGATTTAAACATTTGAGTTGTCAATTATGGGAAATCACTATTCCTTTGGAATTCACCTCACATTCATTTATCACTCCACTTGAGTTCTTAAACTCATACAATTTTCATAATACCTCAAGTACAACAGAATTAATCAGTGGTTTGGTGTCAACAATCCAAATCATTTGATGAATCTTCTATCCTACATTGTGATAAGATTTCAAGCCTTTCTAATATTCACATTACTTGAAACCTTAATCTCACAATCTTACATTCATCAAGCTTACTTTTCCCCTTATTGACCTATCATCAGTTACTCAACCCAAACCATTTGAATTTTGATTGATTAACCGAATTTCTACAAATTCACACTCACAAAATTTATAAATTTCAACATCTTTCATTATAGATCGCAGTCAATACCAACCTCTTGATTTACTGCTTACCTATTCATTTCTAGTATTGTACATCATTCTCTATATTTTCAATCCTTAACTTTATTGACAACTCATTCTCCCCAATTTAGACTATACTAGTCTAAACATCAAATTTAAAACACCTCATAGCTCACTGCTATGTTTTTCTCAATTACCTGAACAGTACACCTCTTATTTGCATCAGATGTCTCTGATGACAAGATTGTCATATCTATGAATGTTTATGTATTAATGCCTCAAAAATTCTTAAATACTTTGATGTTAAACCTCTAACTTTGACCTTTCCAGTCCTTCGGTGTATATATTTGCAACTTACTCTTTTCTTTATTCTCAATTTACCATTTCCTTACCAATGATTCTACTTCATCAAACAAGATAGAGTTGGTCAAGAACACAATTTTTTCTCAAATCCTTCATCTCTCATTTCTTGTTTTAACTCTTCACTTTTAGAGTAATGTTACCTTCAGCTCGTGTGACGACCCTGCCCCGACCTAGGGTCGGGTCGCCCGGCCCAAACCGTTACTTAGACCCAATACCTGAACCAGGCCCAAATAACGACTTGGCACGCCTAAATAACATGCGGAATAATCATTCTAAACAATATATATATAATAACCAGTGTGTGATAAATAATCACAACAAAACCATATAACCTGTATATCATACTAATATAAATCATCTTTAATATTAAATATCTTATACAACCTCAAATTAAAATTATAAAGGTTCAAAACTACCCATTAACTAGTTCTCAAGCTATAACCCACGTACAAGATTTACAAAACGATTAATATTAATAAACTAGCATTGTATGAATCTCACAAATGAAGGCACTTCAAGATAAATCTTTTCCTTTGCCTTTCTTGTCTATCGCTATTTGGTAGAAGGACTGTGGGTTGAGTGGGGTGAGCTAAAGAACCAACGATGCTCAATAAGAGGAAAGACTCGCTCAAACATTAAATATGCAAGTACTACCTAGTACTCATGCAAATTCTACATGACATTCAATCCATACGCATAACACAACATGTAATAACTGAATACATGTAAATCAAAACAAACTTATAAGCATAATCATTTAGTACATAATTCGATCCAATTAAAATTATGGTTTATGCTCATCGTAGTTATGAAAGATGGAATTATATTTTAAGAAGAAATATATAAATATTATTTCCACATCTAATTTAGATATTCAATAATTTTATATATCAATATTTCAATTCATATTCCAATCACCATACTATACATAAAAGCCTAACAGTTTCACAATACATTTGATAAACCTTCATATATGTCAAGCATAATAATATTCATCACATTTCATTTATAAATTAAAACATGACATATAAATAAAATCACACGAAAGATTTAAATAAAATGCGATAGATATAAATATTAATATAAGTCGTTGTTCCATTCAATGCGAACTAGATATTGGTAAGGATCCGGTGACCGAATCATCTATTTTCGTATTGGTACAATAATCAGTGGAATCGTAATGGCCGTTACGCCCTCTAGATAATCGCACCAAAACGAAGATAAATTCATCCAAGCCGTCACCGCTACACGTCTCAAAGAATCATCAAGTAGCAAAGGATGGAACTCCAAACCCTTACACTCAAATAATTCACCTTATGCATTCAATTAGTCAAGCAATACCCTCGGTGGTTAACTACCACACACTCTGGGGTGTCTTTGGCCCTCGGTGATTAACTACCACACACTCTGGGGCACCGAATAACATAACAGGCAAGACAATGTATTCACAATTCCATAGATAATAGAGATCCAAACCAATATCACGACGCAACCCATTCCCAAGTCTTTAAATTCAAAACATGTATTCCTAATTATCTAATAATCAAGCCATATTTAATGCATGAGCGAAGCTCCCCACTTACCTGGACCCGTCGCGACGCCTATACCGATTCCTCGCACGTTTGGGGTCCCACGTGAACCGCCTCGCGAATCTACGCAATTTATATAATTTTATATAAGAATTTTACTAAATTTAAAGTTGTATATTCTAATTTTTAGATTCATATTTGGGAACCCAAATGGTGTGGGTCCCACGTGATGTGCCGTTTAAAGGCTTTGTCGAGGTTGTCGACGCCCGTCGTAAGTTTATCCTATTTTATTTTATTTTATTTTATTTTATTTTATTTTATTTTTTTTTTTTTTTTTTTTTTTTTTTGGTAGGTGCGTTCCAGCCCCTGTTTGGTTGACCAGGGACGTTTCAGCCCCTGGTCAACAGGTCAAACCCCCAGGGGGCCGGCCCGGCCAGGAACCGGTCCAGGGGCTGTCGCCCTGGGACCGAACGCGAGGGACGCAGGGGCGCCCTGCGTTTCGTCACCACGGGGTGGGGGTTCCCCCCCCACCCCAACCTCGGATCGAGATCGAGGGTGGTCCCAGTGCTCGCCAAGCCTTTGGGGACCCCAGCCGCCATGGCGACCGGCCGTGGCGGTGGTGGTGGTGGTGGTGATGGAAGAAGGGGGCAAAGCCACCCCCCTTCTTCCTCTCTCGAGCTGAGGGGGTGGCCAAGCCCACCCCCGCTTTCAGCCATGGCGCGCGAGCGCTGAGAGCGGCGCGCGTGGTGGCGCCGCCACCCCCTTTCCCTCTTCCTCAATTCGACCAACCCAACGAAGAAGAAAAGAAGAAAAGAAAGAAAAAGAAAAGAAAAGAAAGGAAAAAAAGAAAGAAGAAAAGAAAGGAAAAAAAAAAAAAAGAAAGAAAAAAAAAAAAAAAAGAAAGAAGACCAAAGAAAAACCACCAAAAATTACCTCCCCTTGGATGCTCAAATCTCCTCTTCTTCTCCTCCCTCTCCAAATTTGTTGAAACAACAACTAGGGTAGACTAGGGTTTACAACTTATCCTTATATAGTTAGGGTTTTTCACCAATTTAACCCAAAATTACGTAAATACCCCTATGGGCCCAATTTCCTCGTTAAGCCCAATCAACACTATTTTCACTTAATCCAAGTCTTGTTAAAATCAATTTTGTGTAACAATCTCATTTGTTCACAATATTTTAATATAAAATTAATAAAATACCTTTAAAATGGGTCGGAGAATATTTGGGTCGTTACAATATCCCCAATTTAAATAACTTTCGTCCTCGAAAGTAAAACAAGGTACACCCATAGTCTGGTATATCCGCTCGTAATGATTTCTTCTATGACCCATCGTTTAACTGAGGCAATCTGCACTCGCACCTTCTGCTCATACTCTACGTGAAATAAAGTCTTACTCTTGACTCTACTATCTCAACATTTTCATTTTCGTCCTACTGACCGAAATTCATAAGGCCATCTCTTATAAGTTTCAATAGAATCATTATACTCAGCCACTTACCAAGTTCTTCTGTCATCACATGTTCTTAAGGTATTCCTTATAATTTTTACCAAAGTCGCAATTATATGCTCAAGTCGCTCAACTTACAAAGGGGTAGAACCATACTGAGATGAGATATGGTGCCTATCTGTGTCAAAGAGTATCTCTGCTTATCTGGCATTGAAACCATACCACCAACTGGTAGTAGGGAAGTAAAGATAATTGTCCGCTATACCATGAGCACTAGCACACCATCTCTATCAACATCTCGGTTACGTATATCAGTGAACGACTCATCATGTCTTTGCGACTTATCTGTGAAGGCTACAAATAGGCAGACATAGTATTCCTTTCTAGAATAATACTTTAATATTATTGGCATCACATGTTTATCGACATTCATCCTTGTAGGTTCATAATTCAAGTCAACTTTTGACTAATGATCCACTTTGTAACTCCTCTGTCACACTTAACTGTTAATTGACGTAAACAAGCTCCCACCTTTAAAATCTTGTGGAATATTTTTAACATCGTCATTATTTATAAGTAGGTTTCAGCATTCATCTGAATGCGCTCCATTGCATCACCATTTTTTTTTTTTTTTTATTTCATACCAAGATCTCTTATCACTATATCTCGATTTTCAGGAGATCTATCGTATTGCGTCCTTGCACTGATCAATTCTCACGATCCTGGGTGACTATTTTAAACATCGTTGACTTAGTCATAACCCCTTTTTTTTTGTATACCATGGTCCCTTCTCATTTAAGCTAACTCTTAGCTCTTATAATGTGTTTATTAGGAACTCGTGTCACACTACGATCTAGTTATTTCAAGTCCATAACTCAAACTTATATTTCAATGTATTACACTCGTGCATTACTACTGTCGCACTGCATATATGTTTTGTTGGATACTTCAACCATAAAGTACAAATCTATGTACATAAGACTCATATAGGTTTATCTTGTACGACTTGTTACTAAAGCTTTAATTCAATGGCACTCAAACTCATATTTACACCTATTTCGAGAATCATCTTGCACTATTTAACTTATGATTCATTGTTTATACTTAGCACAGAGCCATTCATGACGTTCTTCCTTTTCTCCAAAATTCAATGATTCTTGAAAATTAGAATATCAACTGATTTCTCATGGGATTGATTTAAAATGATCTCATGCTTAGGCAAACCTTTATGTCACATAATTTGCTTATGTCATTACTGTTACGGTGTCGACCTTGATTATTCGTACATTATCTCCATGTGTTGATATCCTTAACACTTAACCAATTGCAAATCTATTGCTTACCCATCGGGTTGCAACCTCAAATTATCATATGCCATCAAATTAGGGCTTTCACTTTTAAACTTATACTAAGCCCTCGGGTTTTCAAGTGTAAACTACACATTTTGTTCAACAATTATTAACGGTATGAAATTTAAGAAATTTGATCTTTACTCATATATTCATGTTTCATTGCTAGTTTAGGGTATTTCCTCTCCATCCTTAATTATTTCGTACCTATTGTAAGTATAAATCTTATTGGGGTTCGATCCTAACCTAGGATCCTCACTTTTAATAGTCGACCTATCACTTGATCAGATCTTTCATCTTTCCTTTCAACCATTTAGTTTGGTAGTTTATATGTTTAATGAAATCTTTGACTTTTATCAAAAAATCACAAGTTACTTCCCACAAGTGATCAACATGATTCCTCGTGACGTCACCAATTCGATTACAAATTTTGTTCTTGAATATGGTACTATTGCAATACATATTGTCTCTCTTGAGTTCGCAATTCTTCTCATCACCAAATTACTTATTCGTTTTTCCATGGGTCGATCCTATTCTAGGATCCCCAATTTTAAGAACCAAGTCATTATTGACTAATGTTATGTAACAATCATTTGCCTCGATTACTCTTCAACTTTATTTTTTTCATTCAACCATTCCCTACCAATCTGGTTAGGTTTCGTTTTGACTCAAAAGTTATGAATCCACACGTCTAATCATATCAGAAATATTCTTTTTATTAGTGTACCCTCGATTTTAATGATTCACTTATCATCGAGTTCATTATAATATCATTAAACTGCGTCATACGCTCTTTACAGCCTACTAATATAACTCATACATACCGTTTAGTTTGTGGCTTCCTTTAATTATTCAGTCATGGTACTGCCATTACGTACTCTTCATTCATTTCGAACACAATTTATCAATTCCTGGTATCCCCAACTTTATGAATCATCTCTCTTCTAATATTGTTAGAATAATTTCTTTGTTGCAGTGGTTTCATTTTATTTATATCATTTTAACCTCAGATCTTGAGTCTTTATAACATCTACCAATTTTTATTTTTATTTTTTTTTTTTTTTTTTTTACTTGGCAACACGATCTTCACGCATGGCTATTTCACCGAAATAGTCTTTGACTTTGGATCCTCAATTTTAGTATTCAAACTATCGATCACTAGCTTAGCTTTATAGAAATCATCTTAAATTCTTCTCGTATTTTCAAGCAATTTATAAAACCATTTTCGAATCGTTTTAGTCGATGCAATTGAAAAGTAAACTATAATCGTAAGTAGATTTTGTGTTCTAAACACACAAGGGTGACATAGACCCAAACAATACGTTGCATTTTCATCAAGTCAAAACTTTGAAATTCAGTAAAACACTTTATGTAAAGATTAAAATTACAACGTCAAATTCTTGAAATATGTATGAGTCTATTCGCTTTATCTTTTGAACACCAAGGAAAATAAATGGTTTCTTTTTTTTTTTTTTTGTATTTGTTTGCCTTTTCAAAATTTTGTAAAGACACGTTAGATCCTTCCATGAAAACTTCAATAAAGTGCGGCAAACATCAACTCGAAAAAATACAAATTCATGGTCCAATATAGTCGAAAGAGTAAGTCTTCGAGAGAATAAATTACATGAAATAACAAAATTCGATTCATAGTATTAACTTTCTAATCGAATTTATAGACCAATGATTCACATCTTTAATCGAGAGTTCGAAGTTTTAAGTGTATACGTGTCAACTATATCTTAAATTAAGTTCACCACTGGCCAAGCTAACTTGCTTGATCATTGTTTGAAACCAAAGATTCATTTGCATCCTTACTAGGATCGTTAACTTCTATTTTCAACAAGATATCGTTAATTTTAATTATCCTAATAGAAATTTCGGCGTCAGAGTAACTTCTCTGAAATGTGACCACGTCACAATTCCATCTTGCATATTTAGCGTGGCGTCTCATTGTCCTTTTAAGTCTATCAATTCTTACTTAAGTCTTTATTTGCCACTCTATCGTTAAGTATAGGCGTTCTCGCCATACAATTTCCTCTCTAAGTTTAGTTGTTCTATCAGAACCATTCTTGCAACAAAACGTTGTAGACTTCCTTACAACGCATGAGGAACCTTCGGCGGACTTCCCTTCAACTTTCTTGTGTCGTTAATTGTCATTCCCAACTCGTGGAACCAAGGTTTCACGTCTTAAGGAAATACATTTACCTATATATCTAACGATATATTTATATATACAAAGTAGCAAATAATCATCACATTAATTCTTTATCAAGTTTCTTTTGTCCCATCCCATCCTAAGATTTAACATTATTGCGTGTTAAGTCGACTTTGAACCGATGTCCCATACCACTGATTTGTTCGACTTAACTTGACCTTTAAACTTAAAGGCTCTACATCTTAGGTTTCCCTAACCTAACGTTTCCCTAGGTTCTAATCCCTAGGCTCTGATACCAACTGTGACGACCCTGCCCCGACCTAGGGTCGGGTCGCCCAGCCCAAACCGTTACTTAGACCCGATACCTGAACCAGGCCCAAATAACGACTTGGCACGCCTAAATAACCTGCGGAATAATCATTCTAAACAATATATATATAATAACCAGTGTGTGATAAATAATCACAACAAAACCATATAACCTGTATATCATACTAATATAAATCATCTTTAATATTAAATATCTTATACAACCTCAAATTAAAATTATAAAGGTTCAAAACTACCCATTAACTAGTTCTCAAGCTATAACCCACGTACGAGATTTACAAAACGATTAATATTAATAAACTAGCATTGTATGAATCTCACAAATGAAGGCACTTCAAGATAAATCTTTTCCCTTGCCTTTCTTGTCTATCGCTATTTGGTAGAAGGACCCGTGGGTTGAGTGGGGTGAGCTAAAGAACCAACGATGCTCAATAAGAGGAAAGACTCGCTCAAACATTAAATATGCAAGTACTACCTAGTACTCATGCAAATTCTACATGACATTCAATCCATACGCATAACACAACATGTAATAGCTGAATACATGTAAATCAAAACAAACTTATAAGCATAATCATTTAGTACATAATTCGATCCAATTAAAATTATGGTTTATGCTCATCGTAGTTATGAAAGATGGAATTATATTTTAAGAAGAAATATATAAATATTATTTCCACATCTAATTTAGATATTCAATAATTTTATATATCAATATTTCAATTCATATTCCAATCACCATACTATACATAAAAGCCTAACAGTTTCACAATACATTTGATAAACCTTCATATATGTCAAGCATAATAATATTCATCACATTTCATTTATAAATTAAAACATGACATATAAATAAAATCACACGAAAGATTTAAATAAAATGCGATAGATATAAATATTAATATAAGTCGTTGTTCCATTCAATGCGAACTAGATATTGGTAAGGATCCGGTGACCGAATCATCTATTTTCGTATTGGTACAATAATCGTGGAATCGTAATGGCCGTTACGCCCTCTAGATAATCGCACCAAAACGAAGATAAATTCATCCAAGCCGTCACCGCTACACGTCTCAAAGAATCATCAAGTAGCAAAGGATGGAACTCCAAACCCTTACACTCAAATAATTCACCTTATGCATTCAATTAGTCAAGCAATACCCTCGGTGGTTAACTACCACACACAGGGTGTCTTTGATATAACTCGGGTGTCTTTGGCCCTCGGTGATTAACTACCACACACTCGGGGCACCGAATAACATAAAGGCAAGACAATGTATTCACAATTCCATAGATAATAGAGATCCAAACCAATATCACGACGCAACCCATTCCCAAGTCTTTAAATTCAAAACATGTATTCCTAATTATCTAATAATCAAGCCATATTTAATGCATGAGCGAAGCTCCCCACTTACCTGGACCCGTCGCGACGCCTATACCGATTCCTCGCACGTTTGGGGTCCCACGTGAACCGCCTCGCGAATCTACGCAATTTATATAATTTTATATAAGAATTTTACTAAATTTAAAGTTGTATATTCTAATTTTTAGATTCATATTTGGGAACCCAAATGGTGTGGGTCCCACGTGATGTGCCGTTTAAAGGCTTTGTCGAGGTTGTCGACGCCCGTCGTAAGTTTATCCTATTTTATTTTATTTTATTTTATTTTATTTTTATTTTATTTTTATTTTTTTTTTGGTAGGTGCGTTCCATTTTGTTTGGTTGACCGGGGACGTTTCGGCCCCTGGTCGGTCAACAGGTCAAACCCCGGGGGCCGGACCGGCCCCGGAACCGGTCCAGGGGGGCTGTCCGCCCTGGGACCGAACGCAGGACGCAGGGGCGCCCTGCGTTTCGTCACCACGGGGTGGGGGTTCCCCCCCCCCCCCAACCCTCGGATCGAGATCGAGGGTGGTCCCCAGTGCTCGCCAAGACATGGGGACCCCCGCCCGCCATGACCGACCGGCGTGGCGTGGTGTGGTGGTGGTGGTGATGGAAGAAGGGGGCAAAGCCACCCCCCCTTCTTCCTCTCGGCTCAGGAGGGGGTGGCCAAGCCCACCCCCTCCTTTCGGCAGCTGAGAAAGCGGCGCGGCGGCGCTGGTGGCGCCGCCAGTGGCCCCTTTCCCCTCTTCCTCAATTCGACCAACCCAACGAAAAAGAAAGAAGAAAAGAAAGGAAAAAGAAAGAAGAAAAGAAAGGAAAAAGAAAGAAGAAAAGAAAGGAAAAAAGAAAGAAGACCAAAGAAAAACCACAAAAAATTACCTCCCCTTGGATGCTCAAATCTCCTCTTCTTCTCCTCCCTCTCCAAATTTGTTGAAACAACAACTAGGGTATACTAGGGTTTACAACTTATCCTTATATAGTTAGGGTTTTTCACCAATTTAACCCAAAATTACGTAAATACCCCTATAGGCCCAATTTCCTCGTTAAGCCCAATCAACACTATTTTCACTTAATCCAAGTCTTGTTAAAATCAATTTTGTGTAACAATCTCATTTGTTCACAATATTTTAATATAAAATTAATAAAATACCTTTAAAATGGGTCGGAGAATATTTGGGTCGTTACAGCTCGTTTATGTATATTCCATCTTTGATCTATACCTCAATCAGGTATCCTTACATCCAACATTGATCTACCCATCCATTTAGTAAACTCACATCCCATTTCTTTACGTATGGTTATATCATATTATCATCCATTTCTCTTATTGCTCTATTAGTGAGTGTGATTACCCACAACAACACTAATAAGCCCTTGTTATTCTGCCTTCAGTATATACAACAATATCTCAACTATACTGACAGGCTTCCTTACTATCATACTGTTAGTGCATGTAGTGACCTCGCAACAACACCAATAGACCTTTCTTATATTATTTTCAGTATGTGAGGCTATACCATAACCATATTGATAAATTTCTTTCTCACTATATCAATATAGACTAGCACTATAACTGAAATTTTATACTTCATAATCATTCATGAAGTATGAATAATATAGTGATTAACTAACCTCAACCAGGTTTTCATCACTATTTACCACCAATCTTTCTCATTGAACTAGTTTCAACACTAGTTTATTTTCTACTCAAAGTGACTCATCACCTTTGAGTATCATTGTCAATCATTTTATATTTCATTTACCTTGTATGGTCATTCATTCCATTTTTAAAGTCAATTCACTTGACATACGTCTCTAAGTCCAGGACCCATCGTTCCTTCTATACTGATTATTTCTCCTCAGACAATATCAGTGAGAATCAAGACCCTTAGAGACTACTCAATAAAAGAGTTATTCATAACTCATCTCATTTCCATATCTATATCATTTGGGTTCAAGGTTCCATAAACCCTAACCCTCAATATATATACATTCTCATTTCATGAGATATAGACGGATATAACCCATCGTATTATCGTTCCACTGTCTTCCTTTATCACAATATCCCTGAAGTCTAGGTTCCCAAGAACCCTCACCATCAATTTCATTTGACTTACCAAGTCCTTGATGTGAGATAAGACTTTCAGATTCATTCCAAGGCAAGACAGTACAGCTATATCTATCGCATAGATATAATATAAAGCTTACAAATACATGTCTCAAGCTTTTATCTTTCATTACCCCCCAAAACATCGATAAAATCGTTCATTTAATCTTGGTTTATCCCTGACTTGAAAATCAATCTCCAAGTCAGTTAATCTAAATTTTTAATTTTAATATACAGGTCCAACTCAAAATTTCAATTCAAACGGTATCAGTATTATCACATCACTTCGAAACTTGATCGAAAGTGATAACATCAGTCTCTGATACTAATCTATATCAGAGTTATTCCATTGACTTCTCAGTGGAATAATCAAACCAAGCTTTACAACATAGTCTCTTATATTAATCTATATCAAAATTGTCTCTTACTTCGAAACCAATAATAAATTTAAGTTTGTAAAGCCTTGGCTCTGATACCAACTGTAACATCCCCTAAGATTGATTAGAGAATGTCCGGCCTGAAATCCTAATTAAGCCCCGGTAAACCAGATCGGACTTAATTAGAGCCAGCAACCTTATCACATTTCCTGACAACAACCTGTATATCTTGATTTATATAAACAACATAAAACAAACGCAGCGGAAAATTTAAAACTTTTTCGATAAAAACACAAGTCATACAATACCGGCATGAACATCGGTATTGAGCTCCTATTCCTACCCATTTAATTACAAATAATAATGCAATACATATATATATATATATATATAACAGTAAACTCACTGCACCGTAGAGAAGATGCTAAACAACCTGGTCTTCTCCTTTCCTGTGTTTCAAGTCCTAGCGTACATCCATACCTGTAAATGTTAAGGTGGGTGAGCTCCTACATGCTCAGTAAGTGACTCTCATACCAACCATCAATTACCAATTAATATCAAGGCAATGTATAACAACATGTATCAAATGCATATCTAAAGGAGCATATGAATCAATATAAACAATATATAAAACAGATGCAAGTTCTTTGGTTCATTGCAATGTACCCGTAATTTGTATTTCACATTTCCGTATTTGCATTGAGTCGCCCCCTCACATATCCAAGAACCAATCACTGGGCATCTAACCAGTTCTTGTCAATGTGCCGCCAACTCATAAAAACACCGAGTCGCACTTACTCATCATCACTAAACCAATCACTGCTCATCTAATTGGTTTATGACGAATGAACTGCTAAACTCAACTGGAAAGCATTGATCGGAATAATTCCCAAAGCCAGCGCGATGATGGTTAGCAATTCCACCACAGTTCTCAAACCCCAGGCCGATCCGTCCCGTCAAACCTCTTTCCGAATCCATTTTTATTTCAAAACATTTTGTAAAACCAAAGTCAAATCACGGTACATTGCCCCATTCCCAGTCCAGTACACTACATGCTCTAATAATACTATTTTACATTGCATAATTGATAAAAGCTACGAGTCCCACTTACCTGTTATGAGCTTTCTATGTTTTACCGACTTGTACAACTCCTCGGAGTCCTCAAACCTCTTTCCACATTGATTCATTCCTAAAATAAACCAATTGTCATCAATTTAAGTCTAATATTCATTTATTAA
Source organism: Stephania japonica (assembly GCA_039657345.1). NCBI lineage: Eukaryota > Viridiplantae > Streptophyta > Magnoliopsida > Ranunculales > Menispermaceae > Stephania > Stephania japonica. The sequence goes on along the minus strand of CM077556.1, from coordinate 86,825,853 downwards.
TACCCTAAATTGGTCCCATTCTAATTCGGAATTCCAAGACTTAGTTTACAACCTATTTGGACCATTTCACGTTTTTCAAAGTAAAACCCCGGTTTAAAGTCTCCTCCGACTTTCAAACTTTTCATTTTTCATAGAAATCCCTCAATTTTTATTTGTTTGGTCAAAATACTATTTTTCCATATTTTTTTCTATTTTCTTGGATTTTCTTTTCCATTTTCTCTCTTTTGTTTCTTTTTTTTTCTTTTGGGTTGCCCCTGAACCGGGCCGAACCGGGTTCGGCTCGGTTCAGGGGTCATCCCCTTCCTCATGAACGAGAGCGGCGCTCGCCTCTTTTTTTTTTTTTTTTTTTTTTTTTTTTTTTTTTTTTTTTTTGATTCTTATTCGATTGGGGTTGGCTCCCAACCCCAACCCCAACTCGGTTTGGCAAGGGAGACAACTCCCTTGCCGTCACCACCCTCATATCACTTTCAATTCTCGGCCATGGCGGATCATCCTCACCATACCAACTGCAACCAACGAGACAACAACAATGAACACAAGCTCACCTTGATTTCGTCTCCATCACGGGAGCTCGCCATCGCCTAGCTCTCCTCCTCTTCCTCGCGATCTCTCTCGCTCACTGTGTTTCTCGATCTCTCTCTTCGATCTCTCTGTTTCACATTTAAACGAAAGAGAAGGCGGTTTTGGTGGAGAAATGACTGAAATGCCCTTCAAATATTATCTCCTCCTTTAGCAATTCAATACCCTTACTGGTAATCTTACATTTTCCTATTTATTATATATATATTTATATATATGCTAATTTATATATAAATATATATATTTATCGATACATTGCGCCTAAAATTCCGGTTAGCATGCCAACGAGAATTCTCGGGCGTGTACACCACTGTATGTCCGACGCGTGTCACTCGTGACCCCGCGTAGCACTCTGCGCCTGACAAATTATCATTATTTTATTATTTTCCATTTAATATATATTTATATATATATCCATAGTATATATAAATATATATTTATGCCTATAAATACGCCTATAATTACGTAATTTCCACCGCCGAGCACACTCGAGCGTCAACGCTATCTCGCGTCTCATGTGTGTCCACATGACCCACACATGGTATTAGACATTATCTCATTAGTCCGATTATTCACGTATATGTACTAATACACACCAAACAAACACAATACATCACGCAATCCCACACACACGTTAGTCGTGACAAATCGGGCTTCACCACGAGCCTAACTCGGATTAATTACCATTCGGATTAACACTAATCACCTGCTTAAAATAACGGGTCGTTACACATATCATGAGAAACAACTATGACTTAATCCATGTGATGTTCTCATAGCGGGTCGGTCCAGTACTTTGTTCCCTAACAAGTACTCATGATCTTGATTCGTATTCCTATACGTATGATCATCGTATGATCATCAATCAAGACTCACACTAGTCTTAATTCATTATAGTTCCCAGTATAATAACCGACTAATGACATTTAGGATATTTCTATAAATATCCATGGATCTTATTATAATGTAAACATGCAAATCAATTATAATAAACAACAAATGAAATTCTCTAATTTATTAACTAAAATGTATTCATAAATACTATTAATGGATTGACCCCACGTATCACTCTACACCCGACAATTTACTATTATTTTATTATTTTTTATTTTAATATATTTATATATATATCCATAATATATATGCCTATAATTACGTTTATAATTATGTAATTTCCACCGCCGAGTACACTCTAGCGTCAACGCTATCTCGCGTCACATGTGTGTCTACATGACCCACACATGGTATTAATCGTCTCATCATTGGTTTGATTATTTATTTATACATACTAGTACACACCAAATAAATACAATATATCATAAAATTTTACGTACACATTAATTAAGACAATTGGACTTATTTACGAGCTTAATTTGAATTAATTAATGTTCAAATTATTGTTAATCACGTTCTTAAAGTAACGGGGTTGTTACAGGTGTGCTTCGCATTCTCCTTACAAAGTCGCCCACCTTCGACCCCCTCCCCTCGCGCTCCCTCTCCTCGCGGCTCCCGCTCCTCCCTCTCCCTCTCCCTCTCGGCTCCCTCTCCTCTCGGCGCTCCCTCTCCTTGCTGCTCCCTCTCCTCTCGGATCCCTCTCCTCTCGGATCCCTCTCCTCTCGGCTCCCTCTCCTCGCGGCTCCCTCTCCTCTCGGCGCTCCCTCTCCTCGCGGCTCCCTCTCCTCTCGGCGCTCCCTCTCCTCGCGGTTCCCTCTCCTCTCGGCGCTCCCTGTCCTCTCGGATTCCTCTCCTCTCGTCGCTCCAAATCTAGGATTTTGCAGGTATTTTCTCTTCGATCTTCCCTTCTCGTCTTCATTTATATCAATGTTTTCGCTAGATCGATCCGGAAGCACTTCTGTTTTCAGATTACTTGATTTCACGGTTCGCTGTGTTTTGTTTTCGAGTCTTTTGTTGGGTTTGGCTTCGATTTGTTTAGATCTGATTTTCTGTTCGTCGATTTATTTGATAATTTCTCTTCATTCTTTGATTTCTTCGTTTCAAGTGGTGAGGGCGTTTTTTAGATTTTTTGTTAGATCTGTTTGACGGGTTTAGGGTGTAGGGTGTAGGGTGTATGAGCTCTACCAAGTTTATTTACATAGAATGCGGCTCCTCCCATATTGCATATTAGACCAAGTATATTTTGGTCCCTTCAATTAATCTTGGCTAATCCAACTTGGGGCTAGAAGCAATATGGGTTCGAACCAAAAAAAATCTCGATGACAAGAAGAAAAACAAGTACCGGTTTTATAGGGGTAGTTTAGTAATTTTTATATATATGCAAGGTAACAAAACCCTGGAGTTGTGTTTTATAGGGGTAGTTTAGTAATCTATCTCTTAATTTGCAACTGAATTTATGAATGTTTGCTTTCATAAATAGCTTCAAAGCATCTATGGTGAAGCTGTTAATTAGTTACTTGTATGGTGAAGCTGCTCATTAGTTTAGATCAATGAAATATGAATACTAATTCAACTAGTTAAAATGAAACTTGGATTAAAGGGTGTAGACCACAAAGAGAATACCTTGGTGTTAATTTGTCTCTTAGGTCTATAAGTTATAGTGATTGCTTAACTAATATCTTCTATTTTTTTGTCGATCATTATGATCCTTGCTATAAATTGTTTCCCATTTTTAATCTACTATTAATTTTTTGTTTGGATAAACGGAGGCGATACTCCTTTGTTTATATAATATATACATGTCATAAGGATTTTTATTTTGAGAATGTCACATGGGTATAATTATATGTTATTTTTATGGTTATCTTTCTTTATATAATATAAGTTTCTCTTGCAAAAAAAATACAAGTCTCCCCCTTGAAATATCATTAGCATACAACTGATTAAAAAATTTGCTTGACAGATAATCAGTTGTTAATTAGTATGATTGACTTATCCTGACTAATCATATAAAATTGGGAACTAGTAGTATTTAGGTAGAGACGCGTTGTCTGTGCATAAAAAAAAGACTAAAGATTGAGGATCAAAACATGCACTTATATAAAATTAGTGGGGTGCGAGGATCCCTGCGCCCTGTAGGGAACCCATGGGGCGGCAAAGTTTGCCCCGCGGAAAAGTTTCGACGATGAATTCCCGCTCCGCGCCCCGCGGATGTGGGGACGATATCTTCAATCCCCGCGTCGCCCTGCCTCACTTGACTTTGGGAGAGGAGCCAAGAGCAAGAGAGGAAAACCTATATATCCACCCAACAATAACACTAAAATCCCTAAAATACCCTCGAATACACTTTCCACCCCAATACCATCGCCGCAACTCCATACATCCCTCCTCACCCCCACCCTCTCTCTCATGCTCACCGCTTTCAGCTTCCCCTGCATCTCTGCTAGCTCTTCTCAGCGCTTCCTTTTTTGGAACTTTGAGCCCTGAATTTGGCCGGCTGATCTAGTAGTGCCCACCAAATAGGCATACAACACGACATAGAGGAGAGCGGGGGTGCCGCTTAGATCTTATCACCTATGCTCTAGCTCGGTAACACTATTAATTAATTGGCCTTTCTTCTTCTTCTATTGATTGGTATTGTGGTTGGAGTTGGGATTCATTCATTCATTCATTGATTTATTGATTGATTTTGGGAGATTTTGGTATGCAACAACTCATCAATTCTCACCACTCTCAAGGCTTACCTTTACCTATACATACCTACCACATGAAAATGAAAAATAATTGCTTTTATCATCGAAACTCTCCTCCTTTAAAAGGATATTTATTTTTAGGAAAATTCTTGTTTCTTCACCCACCATATAACATACTATATAGTAGTACATACTAACATAATAATCCTATTTTTGGACTTGATTGCCTCAGTCCTTATTTAACTTTTCTATATATTTTTACTCTTTCTTCTTATTCATATATCTACTTAGGTTTTGGTTGTAAATTAATGCCCCCTTGTCACTATATATGGGCAGATAAAAAAATATACAAGTTATTGATGGAGGTAGCCAAAACCATTCTCACCATTCCGGTGCAACATCCTCCAGAGGAGGATTTCTCTTCTATTGATCTTAGCTGGACCAAGTATGGATCAAATGAACACCATGATGATGTAGCCCTCATCCCTTACCATCGAGTTGATGCATTTATATTTGGAGAATCTTCAAATCTCGAATATCCTACACGCTTTCACATTGAGAGGGGACGAAGACGAGATCAAGGCTCCATAAAGCACTACAAAAGTGATGACTATCTGGAGTACCGGGTGTAAGTGTCATTCAACTTTCTACTTAATTAAGCTCCAACATCAAAAATGGTGTAGAAGATTCAATCTTGCACTACACATTCAGCATGACATTCGTCTTTTGTGCTTATAACACTCACTCATATTCATTGGAAGTTGGAACTACACATGATTGTTGGATTGCATTATTTAGTATTTTTCCTTGATTTGTTTATTTCGTATTTTAAAGCTTGGAAGTATTCCCACTTTTGCTCTATTAAAAGGTTTCTTTTAAAGAAAGCTTACCATTGTGATAAATGGAAAAGAACAATTGAAACCAACCAAAAAAAAAGAGAAGAAATGAAAAAATGTTGCTAACTTCCTTTTTCACTCCTTTCTTGTTCATGATACAAGCTATTGGTGTTCGTTTGGTCCTGAGAACTATGGAGAGGGTGGTGGTATATTGTACAGTAGGAGATATCGTCTCAACACTCGAAATCGAGCAGCTAGACCACAATCCATGAGGGGCTGCACTTGTCATTTCACAGTGAAACGCCTGTATGCCCGCCCGTCTGTAGCACTCATCATCTACAATAACAGGCGACATCATGTAAATAAGTCTGGCTCTGTATGCCATGGTCCCTTGGATAGGGATGCTATTGGCCCTGGTGCGAAGAAGATACCGTATATCTGTGATGAGATCCAGCAGCAAACTATGTCTATGATTTATCTTGGCATTCCTGAGGAAAATGTGCTTCAGAAACACATTGAAGGCATTCAACGATACTGTGGTTCAAATGCAAAAGTCAATTGCCTTGCTTCCCAATATGTCCATAAACTTGGAATGATTATCAAGAGGACAACTCATGAACTGGATCTTGATGATCAGGCTAGCATACGACTATGGGTTGAACGCAATGGGAAATCAAAGTTTTTCTATCAAGATACTTCTCAAACGAATCCTTTCATCTTGGGTATTCAGACGGAGTGGCAACTGCAACAAATGATCCGTTTTGGTAATCAGAGTCTCATGGCTATTGATTCAACCTTTGGTATTAAAAAACTCAAGGTAAGTCACCCGATGGTCTTATTGTTGATTTTGTTTAAACAACTTACATAAGTGCTTCGTTGAGCTTAATTGTCACATCTTTCAATGAATATTAGTACCCCTTGTGCACGCTCCTTGTGTTCGACTCCAGGCAGCATGCACTACCTGTTGCATGGATTATAACTCGCAGCTTTGCTAAGCAAGATATGTCAAAATGGATGAAAGCTCTTGTTGATAAAGCCCATGCAGTGGATCCTACTTGGAAGATTAGTGGGTTTCTGGTTGATGATGCAGCCGCTGAAGTCGATCCAATCAGGTATTGGTGATTTTGATGAGGATATTTGGTTAAGTTTAATGTTTTGCATTAGAAGTCAGCATCAAGTCAATCAATTGATCATCTAGTTTCTATGTATGTGGATCCTGCTTGGACTTACACTGCAGCAGTTATCGCTAACCTCCAATAGCATTAAGTCGTCAATTGGTCATCTAGTTTCTAGTTTCTATGAATTTGATTGAAATTTTTAGAGCTGATGCGAACTTCCCAGTATTTTACCTTTCCCTTTTCCTTTGAACTTGCTAATTTCCTGTGATTTCAGGGACATATTTTGCTGCCCCGTGCTGTTTAGCCTCTGGCGCATCCGTAGATCATGGCTTAAAAACATCGTCAAAAAGTGTACCAATATTGAAGTTCAACGTGAAATGTTCAAACGACTTGGCCAAATTGTCCATGGCATATGGGGTGGAGTTAATAGTTCAAATTCTATGGAACTGTTCATTCAAGATTTTGTTGATCAAACTACCTTTCTGCAATATTTTAAAGCGTTTTGGTTGCCAAAGATTGGTTAGTGGCTGCCATCTTTCTCCGATTTATGCTATTCACATCTAAAGAATTTGTTTGTTTTTTATATATTAGAATTTGTTCTTCATGTTTTTCCCAGAAATGTGGCTCGGAACTATGAAAAGCTATCCTCTTGCGAGTCAGGAAGCATCTAGTGCCACTGAAGCATACCATTTGAAGCTGAAACAAAAACTTTATGACGATTCACATCTTGATTCGCTTCAACGAGTTGACTGGTTGGTCTACAAGCTTACAACTGAGTTGCACTCAAGCTATTGGCTTGATCGCTATGCAGATGAAAGTGATTCTTTTCAAAATGTGAAGGAAGAATATATTTCTTCCACATCTTGGCACCGGGCACAACAAATTCCAGATGATGCTGTTGTCTTTGACCAAAAAGACCACCTTTTTGCGAATGTAACAAGCCAGAGTGATACTACCATGGCATGTACAGTATGGAATCCTGGTTCTGAGTTTGCTTTCTGTGATTGTTCTTGGTCGATGTCAGGCAATCTCTGCAAGCATGTCATCAAAGTCAATATGATCTGTAATAACCACCCAGGTTATGTAGACTCTATGTCATTTCACTCATTTAGAGATATTCTAACTAGATTGTGGCAAAAGCCACCTGATGATTCAATTCCACTAGATAAATCAGTGGCCTGGACAAGCAATATGCGTGACCAAATACAAAGACTAGTTGAACTATGCAAATCAAAAGATATTGGTACCATAGTGAATACTCTTCCACTCCAGTGGGTTGCAAAGAAAGGCAGGACATTTAGTGGCAGGCCACCATTGGTACTGGCTCTTCCGCCTAGTCTGAGACATTGCGCTAAAAAGGCAGATCCTAGGAAGAACAGGAAGCGGAAGAGACTTTCGCAGTTGGGGTGACTTTAAGCATTTCCTTCGCAGGTACACTGAATGCATAATTCTTCAATTTGTTTCTAGCTTTTTCCTCTTCATACTTCATTATTGGCTAAAATATGCTTGTCTACTGTTTTGTCCTTTCAGCCATTGTAGAGCTCTCTTGTTATAAATTACTCAAATCTCAAGTATGGCTCCCTCGACAACTTGTTTTGAAGATACGTGGAAATTGAAGCATTTGGTCTCTCTGCTCCTTGTTCGTGCAGCCTTAATGATATATTTGGAGTAGACATTTAATGGTGGATTTTCTACTTATGCCAAAAAGCTCTTTCGCATGTTGGATGTTGAATGGACTCGGACCTGACATTGTTGGAAGATTAACACCATTTTGATCTCATTCACTTGTGACTTATTATACACCTAATTTAGTGAGGATGAAGAATGCCTACCTATATGTTCTTCTGGTTCCGTTGAAGGAAATTTATATATTCTTCTGGTTCAGTTTAATTGTAGGATATTTATTTGATTGGTTCATTTCTAAGAACTGGTTTCGTAAACTTACGCTTTGGACAGTTTTATGTCTATGAAAAGAGTAGAGCATATCATAGTCATTGTTACAGTCCAATTGTACATTGAGCTTGCAAAATATCCTTGTTGCTCTATAACGTGTCAGTAATATAACTTTTGACTGCATTAATCGTACCATTCGTTGAGAAATTGGGATGCATAGTTCTTGTTGATTTATATTCCCATTTTGTTGCTCATATTCTTTAATATCATTTGACACTCAAGTCGATCATAAAATATAAACAACATAATAAGTCATTTCCATTTTCTAAATGTGAAAGATTTACTGAGAACAAACTGAGAACAAACAGAAGTTGCCAACATGGAAAGCACTAGAAATCATTCAGATTTGAGATTGATTACATCAACCAAATAAGCATCAAAGGAAAAGCTAATTCTTTTCAAAATTCAAGTTGACAACTGATGCTATTGGTCTTGATTATGTACATTTGTTTTCTAAGTCTCCAGATTTCAGCTTCGCCAATTCAGAAAGGACATCCTTGATGGCTCTCTCAATTCTAATCTTGTTCTCCTGCACAGCGAAGAGGATGAAAAGAGATGATTCATTCAAACTTACTCGAGAAAAAGAGAATTTACTCAATTTAGTATTAAAAAAACCAAGACTTCCAAATATCATTCAAACAATGGGTACACTAGGCAAAGGACGCCGTCACTCCCCACCAAGAAAACAGCAGCGAAACACAATTAATCATCCACGCCAAGGCATTTTTGGTTGACATAATTACGAAAGATTGGCAAGAAGTTTTGAATAATCACATAGATTCGTTACTATTACTACTCAAGATATACTAGAGGCGCACATGCTTAGTACCAAGGCTTCACTTTCAATAAGGGATTATATGGGAAAACCTTAAAAAAAAAAGTTACAGGTGAATAATTCTTTTTATTTCGTTTGTAAAAACAAGATTGTTAACTTGGGATGCATTAATTAGGAGGGACATGAATGGTTTGGAACGCTCACCATTAATTGAACTAAATCGAGCACAATGGAAGAGTTTGATCCATTTAGTCAACTCCAATTAATTTGAGACTGAGGCTATGTTGTTGTTGTTGTTGTTGCAAAAACAAGATCGTTAGACCTGTAACAACTCTTTTATCAAGAGTTTGTCTAACCAAAATCCCAAATCTACACCTAAGAGAGTCACAAGGCCCACAACAACAACAACAACAACATAGCCTCAATCCCAAATTGGTTGGGGTCTGCTACATGAATCAAAATATTCTATTGTGCCCAATTTAGAGTAAATGAGGTAAGCTGACTTAAGACTGACAGGTAAATAATAAGTCCTCTACGTAAACAATTTGACAGGAAAAGACTATACTTTTATTCGTTCATTTATTTTCCATTTTGAAGGTGGGAAGAACCAAACGACATCTATACCAGGATATTGATTGTCAAAAAATAAAACAAGCCAAAAATACTAGTAGCTTAGTTCGTTAGTTCCTTGCCATAACAAAATTATGGCTTCGTTCAATTTCCGTACACAAACATGTTTAATGGTCAAATATTACCACATTCCATCTACTAAAAGTTAGCAATGATTTTGAATCTGACAAACACATCAATGTTTACCTCAACATATCATCCCATTACGCTTCATGATTGTTGAACCAGATAATTTGTTAGATATAAAGTATACCTGACACAGATTTCACAATTACCTTCAATGACGGTATAAGAGCAAATAGCTCATCGGCTATTTCTGGACAAGTATTTGCAATCAGGCATATCTGTAGGGAGAAAATGGAGAGATGGGGATTAGAATAGTCGCATGGTGCATGGAGAATAAAAAACATGTTTGCAGTTGCAACCTCTTCATCAGAAACTTTATGACTTTTGAGTGTCCTGAAATTGAAGTAAATGCTGAGGAAAACTCATGTTTGGGATGATAGATGCAACTAAAACTTAAAGGCTTTGCTCATATAAAACATAGAAAATGAAAGATGAAGCAAAGGATACTCTAGAACTTGTTTCACCGCCAGGGAACTTGTATAGTGGCTTCCCAATTTCGCATAACGAAGACCAGCGTCAAAGGACTTGAAATCAAGCGTTATTACTGACATATCAGTAGTAATGAAAGATACGGACACATGCGACAATATACTTTATTGCTTGTCTCTATTTGAGATATATGACTCAAGAAAAGGTACATCACTTATGCAAAAGGATAATTTTACAAAAAATTAAGGTTTGGCATACAAGTCACGTTTAGTGGATACTGGATAATGCCCAAATTTTATTTTATCGAAAAATGTAAATTTTTTTCTATCAGGAAAATAAGTCAATTATTTGCATGATTTTCCTAATGTCGCTAAACTGAGTTCTATCAGTCACTCTCAAGAGAATATCTCAATCACAGACAAAAAAGGAGGACACATATATCAAACTATCCATAAGCAAAAAGGAGATCAGTCACACGAAGCACATAGTAGAAGTGAATTACCGTGGTGGCTTAATTGTGGAATCTTCAGATAGTACCACTAGTTGGTCCTGTATCCCTTGTAAGATACCAGCCGCTTCACAATCCATTAGACGCACAACATCCTTTGGAAGTTCTGTGGAATACAAGGATCATAAAATATTTGTAACCACCCTTGAATTCAATAATAATAGAAAATATTAGCAGTTGAATATAGGTTGGATACATGAAAAGAACATTGATATGCAATTAAGCAAGGAAATAGTAGTATTTTTAAATGATCATGTGTGTCATCAGCGTGTCTGTCCTTAAGGATAAATAATTTGCAAAATCATGTACAAACCATCTTTAACGTTGATCTTGGGAGTGGAAGGTATGAAGGGCTCGCTGCTCTTCCCCGCTACTTGCCTGCACCAAGCCTCCCTAAGAGTGAGTTAAGTGATACAACAAAGACTAAGTACGCAATCAAAGAATAAGGAATGAAGGAAGATTGAGGTGCCTTTAGAAAAAGTGGGGTCAGTTAGAGCCTTTCCTCCAGACTTGATCGAGCCATTGACCTTATTAGGTCTTGGAGAACCACCTGATATGATATGATATGGTATGATACATTTAGGGTTTGCATTTCCAATGTAAAAAAAAAAACTCAAACCACATAAGTCGTTGGTCACTTGCTACGACGAGCAATTGATTAACCATATATGAAGCAGAAACGAAAAGAAAAGCATCAGACCTTCATAATCTGAGGAGCTGTCATTACATTCAATGACAGCCCCTTTTGGCATACTAACATTCTTTCCTTTCATTGAGCACGAGCTGAGGACGACTACTAATGCACCACCGCATTGCTACGGAATTAGCAAATCATGCAAACCCACAAATCTAGCTAATAATCAAATACTGAAGAATAACACATGCCAGAGAGAGAGAGAGAGAGAGTAACTACCCGAAAATTTGGCTATTTGTGAATGATGATGTGTATTACATATTTATACTCGTATTTGAGTGACCGGACAATTAAGTAGGTGGACGAGTAGGAAAAAAAATAGGTTACGGGTACACGGGAGATTTAAAACACTGTTAAAATACAAATAAATGAAATTTTGTATAATTTAAATAATTATTTACGAGACAAGGTGAAACTACATGCATTTCGAGAGTCGAAATAAGGAAAGATGGACCGAGGAACGTCGTTTGAACGCGGGAGTTGATTAACTACGCAACATATGGACTACATGATAGGATTGTTAAAGTGACATAGCCCAATGGTGAGGAGCTATGTGATTTTCCTCGAGATGCGTGTGTGTGTTGAGATGAAGGGCCATGCAAGTGACAACACACACCTACTTTACTATTTAAACACACACACCTCCTATATATATAACACATCTCTCTCCCTCACTCATCTCACCACCGTCCTCACTGTCTCTAACCACAGACCGCCTCTCCTCCCTAGTGCGCTGCCGCCGACCACCGGCACTGGACGGCCGGACCTCACCGGAGGTCCTCGGCCACTCTCTCTCTCTCATTCTCTTGGTCTTCCTCTCGACCTTTACTCTCTCTCTCTCTCTCATTCTCTTGGTCTTCCTCTCAATCTCTCTCTGTCTCATTTCTCTCGGCTGTGCACCCATCTATTGGGACTGTTCAACTAGGATGGGATTGCCGTCACCAGAGCCGAGCCAGTGGTAGTTACCGGAGTCCTCATCGGAGTCGAGGCTTCTCTCTTTCACTTTCCCAGTTCTTCTCTCTCTCTCTCTCTCTCTCGGTTTCCCTTGTATTTTCTCTCTTTCCCTATCTCTCATCTCACTGTTTTTTTTTCTTTTTCGTTTGAACTGTGTAAGTATGATAGCTGTTGCCCGTCGCTGTGGTGGTGGTGATGACCGGAGACATGTCAGAGGTCCTACCTGGTTGTACACCAGAGCCTCGACAGTATCGGAGCCCCAATATGTGCTGGTGTTGTGGTGGAACAATGTTTTTGTGTGTGTATACTACAGTTTGGTCAACAGTTTGTCCCACGGAGGGGGTGCGCGGTCGTGACGAGGCTGGTTAGAGACAATGCTCGGAGGGTCACCGGAGCTCCGATGGTCCCACAACACACTCCCTTGGGGTTATCAATATTGGTTTGTTGTTTTTGTGTTAGTGGACTGTTTTTACTATTTCTTTTGTTTAAATGCTTTGCTCCTTGAACTGCCACCATGGGCGGTGCCGCTGCCGTCGAACTGCCGTGACATGGGGGTTGTCGGAGACCCTATCACATTTATGATGGTGTCTCATAACCCCCCGAACGTTCAAAATAATGGTGGTGAAGGTGTATTGTTTTGTTGATTTCATGTGATGAGGTTGGGACACATTTTGTTATGTTCGGTTGATATAATTCGAACTAGGGAGGGTACCTCCGGCTTTCCCATGTCGGGATGACTCTTCCTTGACACTGAACAACACAAGCAAGACGCCATGGACGTCACGGTTGTATTTGTTAATTGGTTTTGATTAGGGTTTTGGTTATTGGTGTACTTCTTAGTTTGTAGGTGTAACAACCCCAAAATTTTTAACTGACTTGTGTTGCACTTGTCAAATTTGTGACCCGGCTACGTGAATACTGGACAGTATTTCGAACTTCGGGAGTTGACACCGAAGTGATTTTATGATTCTTTGATTGTGTGTATTAGTATTTTAGTATTTTACGGGTTTCAAGCCGTTCGGGCGATATTTAATTGAGTGAGGTTTCGACTAGTTAAACGGGGGAGAAAAACAAGTAAAAAGTACAAATAAATGAATTTTTATTTAAGTTAATTAATTAGTTGGCGAGACAAGGCGAGACTACGCGCGTTACGGGAGTCGGAACAAGGAAAAACGGACCGAGGAACGTTGTGTGAACGTGGGAGTTGGTTAATTACAAAACATACAAGCTATAGGATTGGAATTGTTAAAGTGACACAGTCCAATGGTGAGGAGCCATAAGATTGATCTCGAGATGTGTGTGTGTTGAGATGGAGAGTCATGCAAGTGACAACACACACATACTTTAATGTGTAATAAAGAAAAATCAATAAATAAACAAAAAGACCTATAAGGGCAATGGTTTAAAATTTGGTAGGAAGTAAGTTGGGGGTAAAAAGGTCATTTGACCATATAAATATAACAACAACAAAGAAACCCTACTATTCATCTTCTTCTCCAACACAACCGCCGCCCACCCTCCTTCTCTTGCATCTCGGCCTCTCCTCCACACCACTCTCGGCCTCTCTCTCGGTCACGCGATCTCTCTCTCGGTCTCGGGTCATCTCCTCTCTCACTCTCGTTGTTCTCTCTCGGATCTCTTCTCCCTCTTCTTAGCCTCACGTCACCCCTCCTCTTCTCAGCCTCACGTCACCGCTGCCACCTCCCTCGCCGTCGGAGCCTCCACGTCCCACCCTAGGTGAACTTCTCCTCCTCTCTTGTCTCTCGGGTCTCATCGGTTTCATGATTTTATGTAGTTTTTTCTCAACTGTTTTGGGTGTAATGCATGACGGTTTGGGGGGTTTGGTGTACTTGGGGTGCATGAATGGGTGTATGTGTACACCACTGTGGGGTGTACACACCAGCGTGTATGTGTACACCACAGTGGGGTGTACACAATGGTTGAGGGTGTAAAAAAATGGATTAATGTATATTATATAGTTTTAAGTAATAAAGTGACATTAACACATGTGAACATGGGGTGTAGATAGAAGTGGGGTGCACACAACAGCGGGGTGTTGTGTGCACATAACAGTGGGGTGTGTGAAGTGTGGGGTGCACACAGTGGGGTGTACACAACAGTTGTACATGTGTGTGTATAATGAAAATGTATGTGTGTGTAGGGTGTGTGTATTATTTTATGTTTGTGAATAAATGAAAAGGAGAAGTATGGACACCTTTAGTTAATTGTTGTAGGCTTGTGTTAAAGCCCAACAAAGGCCCAACATACACATTACATAATAGAGGTCCATGACAAATATAAATGATATGTAAATGAGTGGTGTTAAGGCCCAAATGAGGGCCAATGAGGTAGGTACAACTTGAGGCCCAAGACAAAGACATAAAAATATAAAAATAATTATGGAGTTAGAGTTTGGGCTCAACAAGAGCCTAAAGAGGTACAAAATGATGTTAAAGTTCATAATCTATGAAAGTAGGAACATATTCACCGTATCGGGGAACTTTTCCTAATGGTTCGAGTCGCCTAAACAAACGACTCTAAAACGAATTTATAAAAACAAACACCTTAAGACTAAATGTGAGCCTTAAACTAATATTCGAGATTCAAAACTTTATCAGGTAGTCGAGACTCACGGGGAACGTATTAGAGTTTCGGAGTGAATACCGGGTCGCGATTAGTCAGGTAAGTACATTTGCCACAAGCATTTGTACGTTTGTAAGCCAGTAAGAAAATGCCATGTGATTCATTATCATTTATTCAGTCTTGTTATGCTCTATTATTGGTATTCCATTCTATTTCTTGTTGTGTGTTTCCCGGCGTAAGTGTTTTGTCTCGAAAGTACTAGGACCTACACTAGAGGGATAAAACGCGGGCACTCGTGCGCACGAGTGTGTGACCACCCTTAGTGACCGTGTGACACCGAGTAGTGGGTGGAAGTGTTTGAGTCCCTCCAGTCATAGCTGTGCTTTCGCTTGTGTCGATGCCCGGGAAGACCTCGCAAGGTCTTCGCCGTTATGCTATGATTTAGACCACTTATGGGCCTCTTTTGATTCCTTGGAACACACTTAAATTTCGATTGATATCTATTAGTCTGTTTATCATGCATCTTGTCTATTTAATTTCCTATCTTTTTATTACCGCATGATATTTAGACTACTTTACTTGTATTATCATGAATTACTGTTGTTTTCTGCTGGCATTACATTCGATTTTATTCAGTTACTCACCGTCTAGTTTGTGACGGTGGGTGCAGATAGGGCGGAGAGCAGCAAGGGCAAGGGACCCTGCCTAGGTGATCTATTGTAAGGATTAGCGGTTGGATTTGGAGACTATTTTATAGGTTTCCTTATGTTTTGCTTTTATGTATATCGTTTTTATATATATATATATATGCTTTGGGATTATTAGACTCGGCAAATTTTGATGAGATTGGTATCATATACCTTTGCATTTCGAATTGTACATGAATACTCGGGGTTTTTCCACACTTATAGAATTCCTCTACTTCCCTTGATTGAGTTATTTTCCCCATTATTATAATTGTTTTAGTCTTCCGCTGTTTACTATTGCAATAACTCTTTCATAAATTACTAAATTAATTAAATTGAAGGCTGACTAGGCTCGTCAGGTTGCCGAGTGATGATTCGGGGCTTGTATGAGTGTAGGCCGGGCGTACCCAATTGCACGGGGAAATTGGGGCCGTCACAGTTGGTATCAGAGCTTAAGGTTATAACGACCTGACTCTCAAGTTAAAACACAAACCATTAAGACAACGGAAGTTAGGAATGGTTGAACTTAGAGTGGAAACCCTATAATCCTTTTAAAAACTTAAATGGGGGAGTTCGGGATGAGTCGGATTTAAATTTGTAAATATTATGATTGTTGTGTGTATTATATGGTATGCGGTAGCTATGTATTGATCCGAAGTATCGCTCTATTGGTTCAGACAGTGATGGCGGATCAGGCAGGTTCGAGTGACAACAGCGGGACGACTAATTCTCGATTTGTCACTTCGGAGGAGTTTCGCGCTTGGACACAGAGATTTGAGGATCTAGTGCGGTCGTTGACGAAACCCGCACCGACTATCGCGACACCATCGACCCCGACCACTCCTATTCCACCCGTTCTGACTACTAAGGGGACGGAGACCCCAGTAGCTACGGATTCCACCGCCCCGATTCCATTAGCGGCAATTCCCGAGGGAGTAGTTACTGCGACAGGTACGCAGACCGAGGCGGAGACACCTCCGTTACAGACGAAAATATTACAAGCGATTGAGACACCGACTATGCCGATTGTTGCTGCAGAGACTACTCCAATCACTACTCCGGAAAAGAGCCCTAAGGCCACTGCTGAGGCGAGGCAGTGGAGAGAATTCAAGCGACACGATCCAGTCAAGTTCTTTGGTGGTACAGACGTAACAACCGCAGAGCTTTTCCTGAAGAATCACGAGAAGATTCATACTATTATCGCGACCGAGGATCACATAAGAGCGACGATTTCCTCATCTATGCTTCAGGGGGAAGCGGATGATTGGTGGACGACTATCATTACTACCCGAGGCACTCCGAGAGACTGGATCGACTTCAAGACTCCATTCAACCAGAAGTACTTCCCGCCGACTATTCTTCGTGCGAAGAGGAATGAGTTTATGGCACTGAGGCAGAGCACCGATGAGTCAGTGATGGACTACATGGGTAGGTTTATTGCACTATTACCTTATGCTGGAGGATTTGCAAATATCGAGACTGATCGAGTCTATTACTTCATTGAGGGTTTGCTACCTACGATTGGAGGTTCTGTAGTCACTACGCAGCCGGAGACTTTGCAGATTGCGTACGAGCGCAGTTTAGCGAGGGAGAGTTACTTGCTCACGCATCCGGATGAGGTTGGGGCGAATAGAGCGGAGACCCGATCAGATAGACACTATCAGCAGGACAGGAAGAGAAAAATGAGTAAATGGGATAATCGTGAGCATCGGGCGCAGAGTGTAGGATCTGTTGCACAACAGACCACACGTTTGGTACAGGCCGTTCCACCCGTGCCAAGCTTTGCCAGTCATTCACCACAGCCTAATCGACATGACCAGCGATCGCAGAGCGGTGCGAGAGCAGGGATGCTGACCGAGGAGGTAGGCAGAGGAGCACGCAGAGGTCTAGTCAGATCCAGACTCATGGTTCTACACAGGGACGAGGCCAAAGTCAGACTCAGAGGTCGCAGGATACCCGTATGTGTTATAGATGCAGACAGGTCGGCCACCTTCAGAGGGAGTGCCCTCAGCCAGCAAGAACATCGTCACAGCATCACCAGTACCAGAGAGAGCGTGTTCAGCCGCTTTGTTGAGCGGACAGGGGCGTCCAGACACATTGATGAGGGTATGCTTTTCATTTGCGGTACTTGCATGCATATCGTATTCGATTCAAGTTATGTTGATCCCTTGATTGTTGTGCGCTTGGTAGACCTGTTAGGATTGAAAACTAAATAAACGTAACAGACCTTAATCCTAGTCACAGCTGTTAGGATGCGATATACTCGAATGTGCATAGTCTTGACATTTTGATAGTGTTAGGGGGATACGAGTTGCCAATAAACATGCGAGTACTAGAGTTATTAGAGTTCGAAGCCTTGGTTGGTGCGAACTAGATATAAACATTACGTGCGTTGATTGGTGGATACGAGAAGATCAACGTTGTTGCTGATGCGTTGCGCTGCAAAGGATTGGATGCGGAGGTAGTCATATGTTAAAGAACCTACGAGCGTGGTTTACGTGAGGTAGTCAAGTTGATGAGTTCAGCGGACGTGCCGATGACTACCATGACCTAGATACGTGATCAAACGATGTTGTAGACCGTCTCATTTGGCATTGTGCGCGAGGGACAGCAAGACGATGCGTCATACTAGCGGTGCAGTGAGATGGTGGATAGTTCAGATTGCCCAGACGAGTCGGTTGACAAACTCATGCTAGAGGTATCGCGGGCGACTGGGGTTTCCATTGGTGGCTGATGTGTGTGAAGAATTACTTCAGGAGATTCATCGTTTCGGTTTTGTTGTGTATCCGGGTCGACCTAAGATGTGCTCCGATATGCGACATTCTTTTGGTGGCCAGGGATGATTTCCGAGGTGTCGGAGTTGTTCGAACGTGTGACATGCCAGCGCGTGAGGCTGGGGATCGACGACCTGGAGGACTACTACAGCCCCACCCATTTCTTGATGGAATTGGGTACATATGGATATGGATTTCGTTAGTGGTTGCCCCGATCTCCTCGTGGTTACGATAACATCTGGGTAGTTGTGGATAGTTTTGTTTGAGACTTAAGAGTGCCAAGGAGTGGCAGAAGAAATACTTGTCGAGTATCACGATGAGCTTCAGTATGATTCGGGGAGACTATAAATATCTGAAGGTTTCTCCACTGAAGGATCACGAACGGTTCGGAGTCAAGAAATGAATCACTCTGAGTTTTTTGTCGGTCTCGTTACGAGCTACAAAGAGTCGTTAATCTAGCTTACTTATTAGATAAATTTCGGGGACGAAATTCTAATAAGTGGGGAAGACTGTAACAACCCCAAAATTTTTAACTGACTTGTGTTGCACTTGTCAAATTTGTGACCCGGCTACGTGAATACTGGATAGTATTTCGAACTTCGGGAGTCGACACCGAAGTGATTTTATGATTCTTTGATTGTGTGTATTAGTATTTTAGTATTTTACGGGTTTCTAGCCGTTCGGGCGATATTTAATTGAGTGAGGTTTCGACTAGTTAAACGGGGAGAAAAACAAGTAAAAAGTACAAAGAAATGAATTTTTATTTAATTTAATTAATTAGTTGGCGAGACAAGGCGAGACTACGCGCGTTACGGGAGTCGGAACAAGGAAAAACGGACCGAGGAACGTTGTGTGAACGTGGGAGTTGGTTAATTACAAAACATACGAGCTATGGGATTGGAATTGTTAAAGTGACACAGTCCAATGGTGAGAAGCCATAAGATTGATCTCGAGATGTGTGTGTGTTGAGATGGAGAGTCATGCAAGTGACAACACACACATACTTTAATGTGTAATAAAGAAAAATCAATAAATAAACAAAAAGACCCATAAGGGCAATGGTTTAAAATTTGGTAGGAAGTAAGTTGGGGGTAAAAAGGTCATTTGACCATATAAATATAACAACAACAAAGAAACCCTACTATTCATCTTCTTCTCCAACACAATCGCCACCCACCCTCCTTCTCTTGCATCTCGGCCTCTCCTCCACACCACTCTCGGCCTCTCTCTCGGTCACGCGATCTCTCTCTCGATCTCAGGTCCTCTCCTCTCTCACTCTCGTTGTTCTCTCTCGGATCTCTTCTCCCTCTTCTCAGCCTCACGTAACCCCTCATTTTCTCGGCCTCACGTCACCGCTGCCACCTCCCTCGCCATCGGAGCCTCCACGTCCCACCCTAGGTGAACTTCTCCTCCTCTCTTGTCTCTCGGGTCTCATCGGTTTCATGATTTTATGTAGTTTTTTCTCAACTGTTTTGGGTGTAATGCATGACGGTTTGGGGGGTTTAGTGTACTTGGGGTGCATGAATGGGTGTATGTGTACACCACAGTGGGGTGTACACAATGGTTGAGGGTGTAAAAAAATAGATTAATGTATATTATATAGTTTTAAGTAATAAAGTGACATTAACACATGTGAACATGGGGTGTAGATAGCAGTGGGGTGCACACAAAAGTGGGGTGTTGTGTGCACATAACAGTGGGGTGTTTGAAGTGTGGGGTGCACACAGTGGGGTGTACACAACAGTTGTACATGTGTGTGTATAATGAAAATGTATGTGTGTGTGTGTAGGGTGTGTGTGTTATTTTATATTTGTGAATAAATGAAAAGGAGAAGTATGGACACCTTTAGTTAATTGTTGTAGGCTTGTGTTAAAGCCCAACAAAGGCCCAACATACACATTACATAATAGAGATCCATGACAAATATAAATGATATGTAAATGAGTGGTGTTAAGGCCCAAATGAGGGCCAATGAGGTAGGTACAACTTGAGGCCCAAGACAAAGACATAAAAATATAAAAATAATTATGGAGTTAGAGTTTGGGCTCAACAAGAGCCTAAAGAGGTACAAAATGATGTTAAAGTTCATAATCTATGAAAGTAGGAACATATTCACCGTATCGGAGAACTTTTCCTAATGGTTCGAGTCGCCTAAACAAACGACTCTAAAACGAATTTATAAAAACAAACACCTTAAGACTAAATGCGAGCCTTAAACTAATATTCGAGATTCAAAACTTTATCAGGTAGTCGAGACTCACGGGGAACGTATTAGAGTTTCGGAGTGAATACCGGGTCGCGATTAGTTAGGTAAGTACATTTGCCACAAGCATTTGTACGTTTGTAAGACAGTAAGAAAATGCCATGTGATTCATTATCATTTATTCAGTCTTGTTATGCTCTATTATTGGTATTCCATTTTATTTCTTGTTGTGTGATTCCCGGCGTAAGTGTTTTGTCTCGAAAGTACTAGGACCTGCACTATAGGGATAAAACACGGGCACTCGTGTGTGACCACCCTTAGTGACCGCGTGACACCGAGTACTGGGTGGAAGGGTTTGAGTCCCTCCAGTCATAGCTGTGCTTTCGCTTGTGTCGATGCCCAGGAAGACCTCGCAAGGTCTTCGCCGTTATGCTATGATTTAGACCACTTATGGGCCTCTTTTGATTCCTTGGAACACACTTAAATTTCGATTGATATCTATTAGTTTGTTTATCAAGCATCTTGTCTATTTAATTTCCTGTTTTTTTATTACCGCATGATATTTAGACTACTTTACTTGTATTATCATGAATTATTCTTGTTGTTTTCTCATTGGCATTACATTCGATTTTATTCGGTTACTCACCGTCTAGTTTGTGACGGTGGGTGCAGATAGGGCGGAGAGCAGCAAGGGCAAGGGACCCTGCCTAGGTGATCTATTGTGAGGATTAGCTGCTGGATTTGGAGACTATTTTATAGGTTTCCTTATGTTTTGCTTTTATGTATATCGTTATATATATATATATATATATATATATATATATATATGCTTTGGGATTATTAAACTCGGCAAATTTTGATGAGATTGGTATCATGTACCTTTGCATTTTGAATTGTACATGAATACCCTGGGTTTTTCCACACTTATAGAATTCCTCTACTTCCCTTGATTGAGTTATTTTCCCCATTATTATAATTGTTTTAGTCTTCCGCTGTTTACTATTGCAATAACTCTTTCATAAATTACTAAATTGATTAAATTGAAGGCTGACTAGGCTCGTCAGGTTGCCGAGTGATGACTCGGGGCTTGTATGAGTCTAGGCCGGGCGTACCCAATTGCACGGGGAAATTGGGGCCGTCACAATAGGAAAACGTATTATTACGTTTCGGTGGTTTGATTTATTGTCATGCTTGTTCGATTACACTTCCCTTGGATGAGTTACATGGTTGTGATGTCGTGGTCACGCTGCCGGTCCTCATGGCCAGGGCGTAACCTATTTGCAATTGAGCCGAGCCTATAATTCATGAGTAGGCTTACATGCATTATGATTATCGACGTCTTGATATCCCAGTCGAGGTTGTTATTGTAGTTTTCAAGTCCGAAAGAGAGTATTCGTTTTCTACTTGATTGTCGAGTTATTCGAGTCATTTAAAACGATAGGAAAATGCTAGGGTGTGATGGCCCCAATTTTCCCATGCAATTGGGTACGCCCGGCCTAGACTCGTGTAGGCCCCAAGTCATCACTCGGCAACCTGACAAGCCTAGTCAGCCTTCGATTTAATTAATTTAACGATTTACGAAAGAGTTATTGCAATAATATACAGCGGAAGACTAAACAATTATAATAAACTAAACATCTGGGAAATAACTCAATCAAATGGAAATTAGGAATTCTATAATGTGGAAAAACCCCAGGTATTCATGTACAATTCGATAAACCAATATACATGATACCAATCTCAATAATAATACAAAGTTCTATAAACCAAAACATACCTATATAAAGCGATATACAAATGAGCAAAAACATATAACCTACTATAGGGTTCCTCAGGTCCAGCCGCTAATCCTTACAAAAAGTCACCTAAGTAGGGCTCTTTGCCTCTACTGCACTCCGCTCTATCTGCACCCACCGTCACAAACTAGACGGTGAGTAACTGAGAGAAATCGAAAGTAATGCCAGAAGAATATAATAGTAATTCATGAATTATCAAACAAGGCGGTCTAAATATTATGCAGGAATTGAAAGATAGGAAGTTAAATAAACAAGGTGCCTGATAGACAAACTGAAAATAATAACAATCGAAATATGCGTGTTCTACGAGTCAAGAGAGGCCATAAGTGGTTTAAAATCCACAACAAATCCACAATAGCGATGTTGCAACATCGATAACCACAACAATATCCACAACAATCCAGTACATGGTATCACACAATCACTAGGGGTAGTCAAACACTCGTGCACACGAGTGCCCGCATTTTATCCCTTCTAGTCCATGCCGCATGTACTTTCAAGACACACACTTATGCCAAGAACACACATACAAGGAATATGGAATGGAATGCTAACAAGTAGATAATAGCAAACACAACGGAATGAAAGTGAGTCACATGGTATTTTCTTAACTGGCTTACTAACGTACATAAGTTTTTAAGACAAGTGTACTTACCTGAACTATCGCAACCCGTAGACACTCTCATGTCCCTAACGCGTATTCCCAAGTTTACCGCTACCTGACAAGGTTGGAAACTCTAATTAACAGGTTGAGTCATTATCTAAACTTTAGTTTAAACCCTAGTGTATTCCCAATGTTTTAAGTATTTACATGACTCGTCAAATTGTTAAGAAAACATATACTTTCTCGGGTTTGAAAAATAGTGACAATAATTACGACTACGGCATCACAACGTCAGTACTCACAATGCATATAAGCCTACTCATGTGTTATAGGCTCGGCTCAGGCGTATGTGGGTCACGCCATAGCCTCAATGAGCCGGCGACGTGATCACGACGTCATAACCAATTTACAAACTTTAAACACTAAATTGCATTTGCAACTCGTTTTGAATTACAACCGAACAACAATCTGAGACTTTCATGACTTCATGTTGATACTATCCGACGTTCGGAAAAGGTTTTCTAGGCATGGCATGGCCGAAAAAACACTTCGCCTAGTCAGAGTTTAACACACGCATACACGCAAGGGTAGTTGAACTCAACACGACGTAAAGTCTCAACAAACTACCATGGTCACCACTATCCGAACTCGCAAAAAAGTTACGAGACACTAGCTGTTGGGAAATGTGCCCAAGGTCAATCCATTAACAGTCTTTATGAATACATTTTAGTTAATAAAATAGAGGATTTCATTTATTGTTTATTATAATTGATTTGCATGTTTACATTATAATAAGATCCAGAAATATCCTAAATGTCCCTAGTCGATTATTATACTGGGAACTATAATGAATTAAGACTAGTGTGAGTCTTGATCGATGATCATACGATAATCATATGTATAGGAATACGAATCAAGATCATGAGTACTCGTTAGGGTAAGTCATAGTTGTTTCTCATGATAGGTATATTTTTCAGTCCTCTGACTTGAGATTACCAGAGACTTCAACATTAGGAATACAGTGATTTGACGCAATCAAACGTTGTCTTTAACTTAGGATGATTATAAAGGTTGTGATTGGTTCTTGTGTGAATAATGTGGTGAAGTTGTGTAATCGAGATAGAATTTGTCCCTCTCATATAAAGAGAGATGTCCAGTGGATCCCTCGATGTGTTAGACTGTTAAAATGCCTAGTCTAAGTGAATTGATATTGATCAATGTCACTTAGATGTTTTTAGTCTACCTAGAAATCGAGACTAGTACGATTGAACATGTTGGATGACAATGCCATGCCTTATGTTTGATCAAAAGGATATCGTGTGACAAAAGGATGTTATATACACTATTGATTAGGTTGTATCGATTTGATATTCGTACAACTTGGGTAGTCATAATGTCTTGCTAGAGGTCGCTTATGACTTATATACCAAAATGTGTTTTGGTACACTGCCAACGTTGTATGAGCCTATTGGGTTACACACTGAGAATGGTTTTGTGAGATTTTAAGATGGTTCAGAAAAATAAATTTTATATGATAAAATTCATGACAGAAACGTCCTTGTAGTGTATTACACTTATACTTCTTTAAGTAGGGGTATATGTGTAATTTACTTAACCGTCTATATACAAGGGTTGTATAAATAGACGCTTTGAGTTAGAATACATGTACGAAAGATTTATAATGGTTGAAACTCTATTTTCGTTTTGAGAAAACGACTTAGGGTTTTTGGTATGCTCTGGATCGTTTTGAAAAGAAACAAAAATGTTTGGTATTCTCTCGAAGCTAGCACTTCAAATCTCGGCCACTGTTCGTGTGTGGATTGCTGATAGAGGGCATTCGTCATTGGCAGCGCCTTAGAGATCGATTAATCATCAGAAAGGTACATTGCGACTGAGGTATGATTAAGTTTTTATAGTTTAAACGTGTTTTAATGGAATCAGATTCGGATCCTGTTGGGTTTTTTTTTTTTTTTTTTTTTTTTTTTTTTTTGTTTTCTCAAAATAGTTTTGAAATCTCCGTTGTGTATGAACCCCAAAGACCAACAGTGGTATCAGAGCATTCAAGTTTGATTCCATTAAACTCATTGCATGTTTTCTTATGATATATGATTGAAAACATGTTAATAGTTGATGTATATGTGATATACATAAGTTTTCTGTGAGATTTATTATCATGTTTTGTGTATATGATACATATATTCATGATTTAATTGAAATTAGTTTCGTCCATGCTAGTAACCATGTTAGGATTAATTTGAATAATTTTAATGAATTGAGTTTCGTGTTCTATGATCCATGACACCATTAGGTTCGATTGGGATAGTAGTTCATGATTCAATTACATGTTTGTAATTATTTGGATGAAGATCAAAATTACAAATAATTAATTTTTGAAATTATTTATTTATCTTGTTATATCTATTTTGTTATGAAGTTTCTATTTGATAAAGATAAGATAACAATTAGATTAGGAGATATATGCAAAATCGGTTTCATTATCTCTATGGGATAGGAGATAAATATGGAGAAGTTTGTTATTGGTGATATGCTAGTATTTAAATATTTAAAGTCCTAATTGGATTAGGACAAGATGATTAGTTAGATGTGGGTCCGAGTTAATTAAAAACGTTTTAATTGACTTAATTTTGGATAAATTAAGGGGTAAATTTAGTATAGTAAAATCGGCGAAAAATATGATTTTCTATAGTGAATTTCAATTTTTGGAATCGAGATTTGTCTTCTAAAAAAAAAAATAAAAATGGGGGCGCTGCCCCCTGTTCCCCCGTCTGCTAACCGGTCAGCGGAACCACCGCCCGCTGACCGGTCAGCGGGACCGCCGCCCACTGACCGGCCAACGGGACCGCCGTCTAACTAATCCTAGCGCACAAAAAATCTTCTATTAGTGAATAGCATAAAAATTTCGTAAATTATTTAGTGGTTCTACAAATCAATAAAATATATGATATTTCATTGTTTACTTAAAAATCACTAAAACTGAATAAAATCCCTCTATTAAATCTTAAGTCATGTGTCATCCAATTTTAAACACTTATCAAGGCCTCGATCGCACTAATATAGTTTCAGCCATAGTTGGGTGTATTGTGTTATCTTGGTGAGATAAGTTGGGTAAGAGTTACCTAAATGTTTAAATTGGTCCGACTTAATAAAGCCATCAAAATAGTTTTGGACTTTAGGCATATGATGAGATAAAAACATGCTAAGACATAAGATGTCCTGTATCTCATGAAAGTAGCTAAAATTACATAAGATGTAATTGGTAACTGTTACCTACCTAAATAATCTAGTTCTGTGTTTCATGCCATAGCTGTCATAGAATTAGGTGAAATATGGATTTAGTCCCCTAAATAAACAATATGTGTTAGGAGGATTGTTAATTTAGTGGGAGTCTATTCCTCTATACTAAAATAAACTCTGCATAATCTTTATTTGTAGATAAATGGCCTCTTCAAGTAACAATAATCCCCTGTCACTGTGATCTATCCTTGAGAAGGATAAGCTATCTGGGACTAACTTTCTTGACTGGTTCAGAAATTTGAGAATCGTTCTCAAGCATGAACGTAAGTTGTATATTCTGGATGCTCCGATCCCTGATGACCCACCAGCCAATGCTACGAAAGCTGTGAAGGATATGCATAATAAGCATGTCAATGATTCTACTGATGTTGCATGCATTATGTTGGCAACTATGGTTCCTGAACTTCAGAAGGACATGGAACTAATGGAAGCCTACGACATGGCTGTAACACTGAAGGAAATGTTCCAACAGCAAGCTAGACAAGAAAGGTTCGAGACAGTCAAGAACCTGCATTCTTATAAGATGACTGAGGGTCAGTTAGTCCTCATGTTCTGAAAATGAAGGGCTATGTTGACCAACTTGATAGGCTTAGATTTCCCATAAGCCAAGAGTTGGCTACAGATTTGATCCTAAATTCATTTCGGAGAGTTACTCACAATTTGTGATGAACTACAATATGAATAATATGGAGAAATCAATTTCAGAGTTGCATTTGATGCTCAAAACTGCTGAACAAAATATCAAGAAACCCTCTAGTAATGTGCTGATGGTCCAAAAGGGAAAGGGAATGAAGAAGAAAGGCAAGGCTAAAGTTGCCAATGCTGCTGCTGCACCTATTGCAAAGCCTATGGAACAAGTCAAGCCCCAGCCTGTTCCTGCTTCAAAGCATCAGAAGGAAAAGGAAGGAAATTGTCATTTCTGCCATGCACCTGGACATTGGTTCAGAAATTGCAAACTCTATCTGTAAGATCTAAAGAAGAAAAAAGGGTAGTGCGACTACTACCTCAGGTATTTATGTTATTGAAATTAATTTATCTACTAGTGATTCCTGGTTATTGGATACCAGATGTGGATCTCACATTTGTATAAATGTGCAGGGACTTACTAGAAGTAGAAAGTTGAAGAAAGGAGAAGTCATCCTCCGCGTAGGGAATGGAGCAAGAGTTGCTGCCCTGGCTATTGGATCATATGACTTAGTCTTATCTAGTGGACTTATTTTAACTTTAAATAATTGTTATTATGTGACTGCCTTGAGCAGAAACATCATTTCTATTTCATGTTTGGATATGGATGGTTTTGATTTTATTATTGCGAATAATAGATGTTCAATTTCTCGTAAAGACATTTTTTATGCAAATGCTGATTTGTGTGATGGTCTTTTTATATTCTAAGCATGAAAAAGTCCACTGATACTCCAGTCTTCAACATAAATACAAAGAGATTCAAGTCAAATGATTTGGATCAAACCTATCTTTGGCATTGTCGTCTTGGCCACATAAATGAGAAACGCATAACGAAGCTCCATAAAGATGGACTTCTAGATTCATTTGATTTGGAATCAGATGAAACGTGCGTATCTAGTTTACTAGGCAAGATGACTAAAAGTCCCTTTACTGGACATAGTGAAAGGGCAAGTGATTTATTAGGTCTAATACATACTGATGTATGCGGTCCTATAAACACAATGGCTAGAGGAGGTTATCAAGTACTTCATTACATTTACCGATGATTTCAGAGATATGGTTATGTATATCTTATGAAACATAAAGCTGAATCATTTGAGATGTTTCGAACATTTCAAAATGAAGTGCAGAATCAACTTGGTAAAACTATCAAAGCACTTCGATCAGATCGAGGTGGTGAATATTTGAGCCAAGAATTTGATGATCATCTTATAAATTGTGGGATTGTCTCCCAATTGACTCCACCAACAACTCCACAATGGAATGGAGTTTCTGAAAGGAGAAATCGAACCTTATTAGATATGGTTCGATCTATGATGAGTCATGCTGATCTTCCATTATCCTTTTGGGGTTATGCATTACAAACTGCACTTTCACTCTAAATCGAGTTCCTTCTAAAGCGGTTGATAAAACACCATATGAGATATGGTACGGGAAGAGACCTAGTTTGTCTTTTCTTAAGATTTGGGGTTGTGAGGCTTACGTAAAGCGACAAGCCTCAGAAAAACTAGCACCTAAATCTGATAAGTGTTTATTTGTGGGGTATCCTAAGGAAACAAATGGATATTACTTTTATAATCCCGCTGAGAACAAAGTGTTTGTTGCTCGGTATGGTGCCTTTATGGAAAAATAGTTTATTTCAAAAGACACTAGTGGGAGATAAATAAATCTTGAAGAAGTTCAAGAATCACAAATAAACATTGAACCGCTATTGGAAGTTTAACAACGTTCTGAACCAGTTGAACCTCCGCAAGTGACACATGGTCCACGTAAATCTGGTAGGGTAAGACATGAGCCAAAGAGATTCGGATTTCTCATTACTGATAGTCGTGATGTGTTGCTTATAGATCAAAATGAGCCCACCACTTATCAGGAGGCTATGTCTGGACCAGACTCAGATAAATGGCTAAGTGCCATGAACTCTGAGATGCAATCCATGTATGATAACCAAGTTTGGAATTTGGTTGATTTACCTGAAGGTGGTAAGACCATTGGATATAAATGGGTTTTCAAGAAGAAAACTGACATGGATGGCAAAGTGCATACTTTCAAAGCAAGACTTGTAGCAAAAGGTTTCAGGCAGACTCAAGGTGTTGATTATGATGAAACTTTTTCGCCAGTAGCCATGCTTAAATCTATAAGAATTTTAATTGCCATTGCTGCATGTTATGATTATGAGATATGGCAATGGATGTAAAAACAACATTTCTTAATGGAAAGTTGCTTGAGGACATGTATATGACACAACTTGAAGGTTTTGTACATCCTGAGAATTCTAGGAAGGTATGCAAGCTTCAAAGATCTATTTACGGATTAAAGCAAGCTTCTTGGAGTTGGAATCTTCATTTTGATGAAGCAATCAAGGATTTTGGTTTTATTAAGAACGAAGATGAGCCTTGTGTATACAAGAAGGTCAGTGGGAGTGTAGTTGTTTTTCTGGTACTGTATATTGATGATATATTACTCATTGGAAATGACATCCCAACATTGCAGAGTGTTAAGTCTTGGTTAGGGAAGTGTTTCTCAATGAAAGACTTAGGAGATGCAGCCTATATCCTAGGGATAAGGATCTATAAGGATAGATCTAAGAGGCTAATCGGTCTAAGTCAGAGTGCTTATATAGACAAGGTGCTGAATAGGTTCAGTTTGCAAGATTCTAAAAGAGGATTGTTGCCAATGTCTCGTGGCATAAGTCTCAGCAAGACTCAATGTCCTAAGTCAAATGATGAGCGAGACCGTATGAATAAGACTCCATATGCATCTGCTATAGGATCTATCATGTACGCCATGCTATGCACTCGACCTGATGTATCATATGCTTTGAGCACTACAAGCAGATATCAATCAGATCCAGGTGAGAGTCACTGGATAGCAGTAAAGAACATCCTTAAGTACTTAAGAAGGACTAAGGAAGTGTTCTTGTTCTATGGAGGTTTTGAAAATGATCTAATTGTAAATGGTTACACAGATGCAAGTTTTCAAACTAATATAGATGATTTTAGATCGCAGTCTGGATATGTGTTTACTTTGAATGGGGGTGCGAGTGAAGTTTGGAAAAGTTCGAAGCAAGGCGTCAGGAGATTCTACAATGAAGCGAGAGTATATTGCAGCGTCCGATGTAGCAAAGGAGGCAGTTTGGATCAAAAAGTTCATTTCTGAACTAGGTGTGGTTCCAAGTATTGCTAACCCTTTTTGTTTGTATTGTGACAATAACGGGGCAATAGCACAGGCCAAGGAACCTAGATCACACCACAGATCCAAACATATACTCAGGCATTTTCATCTCATCAAAGAAATTATTGAGAGGGGAGACATAAAGATTTGCAAAGTACCTACTGAAGATAACGTTGCAGATCCATTGACAAAGGCTCTTCCACAAGCGAAACATGATAGTCATGTTAGATCATTAGGCATTAGATGCATGAATGATTGGCCCTAGAGCAAGTGGGAGATGTTGGGAAATGTGCCCTAGGTCAATCCATTAACAGTCTTTATGAATACATTTTAGTTAATAAAATAGAGGATTTCATTTGCTGTTTATTATAATTAATTTGCATGTTTACATTATAATAAGATCCATGGTATTTACAGAAATATCCTAAATGTCCTTAGTCGATTATTATACTGGGAACTATAATGAATTAAGACTAGTGTGAGTCTTGATTGATGATCATACGATGATCATACGTATAGGAATACGAATCAAGATCATGAGTACTTGTTAGGGAACAAAGTACTGGACCGACCCGCTATGAGAACATTACATGGATTAAGTCATAGTTGTTTCTCATGATAGGTATATTTTTCAGTCCTCTGACTTGAGATTACCAAAGACTTCAACATTAGGAATATAGTGATTTGACGCAATCAAACGTTGTCTTTAACCGGACGATTATAAAGGTTGTGATTGGTTACTGTATGAATAATATGGTGAAGTTGTGTAATCGAGATAGAATTTGTCCCTCTCATATAAAGAGAGATGTCCAGTGGATCCCTCGATGTGTCAGACTGTTAAAAGGCCTAGTCTAAGTGAATTGATATTGATCAATGTCACTTAAATGTTTTCAGTCTACCTAAAAATCGAGACTAGTACGATTGAACATGTTGGATGACAATTCCATACCTTATGTTTGATCAAAAGGATATCGTGTGACAAAAGGATGTTATATACACTATTGATTAGGTTGTATCGATTTGATATTCATACAACTTGGGTAGTCATAATGTCTTGCTAGAGGCCGCTTATGACTTGTATACCAAAATGTGTTTTGGTACACTGCCAACGTTGTATGAGCCTATTGCGTCGCACACTGAGAATGGTTTTGCGAGATTTTAAGATGGTTCAGAAAAATGAATTTTATATGATAAAATTCATGACAGAAACGTCTTTGTAGTGTATTACACTTATACTTCTTTAAGTAGGGGTATATGTGTAATTTACTTAACCGTCTATATACAAGGGTTGTATAAATAGACGCTTTGAGTTAGAATACATGTACAAAAGATTTATAAAGGGCCGAAACTCTATTTTCGTTTTGAGAAAATGACTTAGGGTTTTTGGTATGCTCTGGATCGTTTTGAAGAGAAACAAAAAGGTTTGGTATTCTCTCGAAGCTAGCACTTCAAATCTCGGCCGCCGTTCGTGTGTGGATTGCTTATAGAGGGCGTTCGTCATTGGCAGTGCCTTAGAGATCGATTAATCATCAGAAAGGTACATTGCGACTGAGGTATGATTAAGTTTTTATAGTTTAAACGTGTTTTAATGGAATCAGATTCGCATCCTGTTGGGTTTTTTTTTCTCAAAATAGTTTTGAAATCTCCGCTGCGCATGAACCCCAAAGACCAACACTAGCAACATCATGGAGTGATCTCCGACAATCTCTCAGACATGAAGAATCGGACCAGCAGCACTGCCACAATGGTGGTTTTTGGCGAAGAGAAATACAACAACAATACATGAAATAATGGATGCATACACAACCACCGCTTTAAATTACACACATAATGGGCCTTTTACACACTTATGCATTTTAAAACAGTTACACATATGGGCTGTAATTTAAGTAAGGAAAGGTATTGGGCCTCACTATTAAGGTCCATTTACAAAACTTCATCTTCCTCCTCAATACATCTCACTGTCACAACGTCCTTCTCCCTTGCCGAATCTGAGACTCACACAACCACCATCTCAATTGTGACACACACACACCATACGCACCCCACACCCCAGTTGTGATGCATACATACACCATCACGCACCCCACACAACTCACACATCATGGATTAACATCAACCCATCACACTAAATGAACCAACTATCAACAATTTAAACACCTCACTGCTGTACATGGGGGGTTATCTCCGGCCAGTGAGATCGTCGGAGAGCCACCTCCGATCAGCCTTGACCGAGGACAGACCCACCAAGCCACGACAGCCCTAACAAATAGCCAAAACAGTCCTAAAAACACCCCAAATCGTCAAAACAGTTTGAAAAGAACCCTCCTAACTCGTCGGACGTGAGGCTCTCGGGGAACGTCGAGACCTACGTGGTTAGTGTATGCCCAAGTTCCCGATCGAAGGTGACCCCACGGTGGCCAGAGGTGAGTGATAAAAATGTGTGTGTAGAGGGTCGAGTTTGTGGACTGGCAGAGAGAGAAAATGTGTTGCCGAGAGGGAGGGAGAGAGAGGAAAGGGAGAGAAGAGAAGCTCACCTAGGTGTCTCCAGTGGGTGGTGGAGGCTCCAGCATCGTGGGAGGTGGTGGTCCAGTAGAGAGAAGGAACTGCGAGTTGAGAGAGACGGTAAACAGGCCGAGAGTGAGAGTGAGAGAGAGAGATGACATCGTCCTGGTCTCCAACCACCTCTGGTTTGGTCGGTGGTCCGGTGGTTTGTGATGGCAGTGGGGGAGAGTGGAGAGGAGAGGAGAGTGTGTGGGAGCCGTTTGGAGAAGATGATGAATAGTAGGGTTTTGTGACAAAACGTTGTGTATATATAATAACAATGACCCTTTTGCGCTTCATCCTTCTTTTCATACATTTCAAAACAGCTACCCTTATGGGTCTTTTACTGACGCGCGCCGAACACATCAATAAAATAATTCCTTAAACCAACTATTTGCAGATAGTGGTAAAGGGTCGATCCCACAGAGATTGGTAGTCTTTCTAAGGTTCTAAAAGAAAGGAGAAATGGGGGTTTAGAGAAAATAACTAAATTAAATAATCTAATTACTATGAAATTAAATAACTAAAATAAATATATAAGTTTATGAACAATTAATTTAAATACCTAAGTCTATGGTTCCACAAGACAAGATCAAGATTCAATGGCATATCATGGTCGTCAATCTTTCCCAAAACAATTATTAATTCAAGTTCCCCTAGATTAGCTATGGAAAATCGACATCCGCCAGAAATTCCTAATTCCCCTAATCTCGATAGCTAGGACATCCGCCACTAACTACTTCCCTAATTAATGCATAATCCTAGACATCCGCCATAAGATTTAACACATTAACCGCAGTAATAAAGTTCTATGAGAATACTAATCCTAGATAACCGGATCGCGTCCGCTCCCAATTTAACCTAGATTCAATTGTTGCACACTCAAGAACCAAAAGGTTTTGACGGCAATCGGGTGAATGTTTGTTACTTATATTGTCCCAAAAGTACAATTACGGATACTAATGAGTCAATTAACTATAGATTATCCACCTAAAAGTATGCACTGGCCACATACATACCTTAAGTTTAAACCATATTCATTAAAATCAACAACAAAGAAATAGAAGAAATAAAATTAAATAAAATAATAAAATAGAAGATCTCACAAGTTATGCCATGAATCCATAATCTTGAATTGCTTCACCTTCGACCTAGGCAATGGCTTGATTAGCCGGACATGGCTACTCACAAATTAATGCAGAGAGAGTGTGAGAGAGAGCTTTTAATGAATAATAGATGTTCTATTTATACCTAAATTCCTAATGTGTAAAATTACTAAAATTGGTCTATGGAAGAGAGAGAAAACTATTTTTTTGTGTTTTTCGTCCTTGACACGTGTCAAGAGCTTATTGGCTAGTTTTCTGGTGTTGCTGACGTGTTGGAAGATGATTGGATGAAGTCTGTTGACCGGCTGACGTGGCGCAACGCGATTGGAGGAGAAGAGAGGCGGTGACGTGCGTGAGAGGGGTGAGCGTGACACATGGCGAGCTCCAATAAGCTGGAAGGTGATGACGGTGCCACGCGCGGACGAACGAGGAGACGTCATGCGGCGTGCAGAGGGGCGGGCAGAAGTCGCACGATTATCACCGAAGTTCTGGGAGACAGCACACGCACGCATCCCGAGGCAGATCGACGAGCTGGACTTGAAGAGAACCTGTGCTTGTCCACGTGGCAGTAGCTAGTTGGTGATGACGTTGCGGAACAGACGGCGTGGCGGGCAACGATTGGCTGAGGCGCTGCTGGAGTGATGAAGTGGCGCGCTCCTATTGGTGGGCACGAGCTCAGTGACGTGGTTTGGCAAATGAAATTCTGACACGTGGCGCTGCTGTGTACATTACCACCGTGTTTTAAAGTACTGGACTCCAATTATCCCATTATCGGTGTATATTTCGAGACAAACTCTCCCGGTATCCGAATACTACAAGTAAATACTCTATTTTGAGTATTTTTCCGCTCCGGATTCAACCGTGCACTCCGTTTCACCTAAAAACCAAAACTAAATATAATTAGATATATGTTTTATAAACTTCCACACTAAACTATATTAAAATAAACAATAAAATCCTATAAATACCAACTTATCAAATACCCCCAAACTTAAGACTTTGTACGTCCCGAGCAAAGGTATATTTGACAACACAAACTAAACTAAACTCCTAATGCATTAACTAAACTAATCCTAAAACTAAACTCATACCTATACCTATACCTATACCTATACATATTCCTATACCCGATTCAAAATTCATGGAGTACCTTTGATTTATACAGTTGCCAAGTAACAAGCCACTCAAGAAATTTCAGAGTTATGATATGTCAACACTCGTAACCTAAACACAGTTAAGATCACACTTTAAAGACATAGATTTAGTCAAAACAAAGGCCATCAACTACTCATGAGTTTTCTTGGTCTATACATTCAAACATGCAAGTTTAAAATCTTACTTAATCTAGTGAAAGCACTCGAGCTAAATCTTTTTTATTTGAGGAGTTTTCATATACTTTCGCCTTTATTTTATTCAATAAATACACTCTATTTTTTCTCTATAATATTTTTTTCAAGTAGTACGGTCCCTGCTCCATTTCCTATGGACCGTTTTTCTCACTTTTTCCACCACAAGATTCCCTGCTCCATTTCCTATGGAATCTCGTGGGACTCTCTATATTAAGAAAACTCCTGTTAGCCCTTCGCACTTTCACTATGATTAAGAAGATTATCAAATAAGAATTAAAGCACTATTACTTGCACAAATCTGACCGTCTGCCCATTTTGGTATCTAGCACAAAGTTTAACTATCATACTAAGTCCCTAATCATGAAATCATAAAAATGCTGAGCTACGGCTTGATTAAATGTTTCTCCTAATTTTTCCTAAATTTCAAGTCAAAAGCAACCATAATATACTCATCCACAATCAAAGGCATGAAACAAAGTTTTGGGTGACTCTAAATTCAACATATGACAATATATGACACTATGTAAGGTCTAAATGCAAGAACAAACATAGATAGACACATGTCTATTCCTAATAAAACTATACTAAATGCATGCATGAAAATGTATCATATCCTAATGAAATGGAAGATGGAGGTATCAATGACAGAAGAAAAAGATATGGAAAGAATAAAAGATTGGGAATAACACCACCATTACCATCCTTCAACCGCATAATTTTTTTTAAAAAAATAACAATCATACCTGCGGTCTTTAGCAAGAAAAATCCATCCAACACTATCCACAATCCCTAAAATACCCCCAAACTTATTCCGAACCTTGTCATCAAGGTTCAAAACAAGTCATGTGGTCTATAAACAAAAAAAAATAAAAAAAAAATGGTGAAAGAACATGATAGTGATAAGGAGATGATAATGATAAGAAGAAGGAAATGATATAAGTTCATGCGTAATAATAATAAATAAAAAAAAAATAAAAAATAAAAAAATAAACTAAATAATACTTATAAAAAATTTAGGCTGCCTCCCAATAGCGCTTTTGTTTAAAGACTTTGGCTCGACTTGGCATATGTTGTCTTCACGTGATGCCTTCCAATAAAGAGTATCCAAGAATGATACTCTCTCCTTTAGCATTGGGCAGTGAAACAGAAACGCCCTTGTTCAGAAATGGGAGCTTATCCGGGACTTCTAACACATATGAAGCTATAATTTCTGGATCGTCCAACACAAAGGTATCGGCAGTGCAAAAAGTCTTCGAACGCTCCTTTACATCCACCTCCATGCCAAAATCATCAAATATATACGGGAGGGTAGGTGGGTTTACCAATACAAAGGATTGGTCGTCCTTGCTCTCTTGTTGTAGATCCTCCGGCCTTGTTAAAGTGACTTCAATCTCTTTTTCGGCTTCTTCTTCGTAAGTTTGTGCCATAACGATCTCCGGCTCTGATTGAGACACTTCAAGTTCCCCCTTTGACTCTTCGTAATCACTTATATATCCCTCATCTTTCACCTCAACACTATTTAATGGAATTGCACTTATGATATTCGCTGATCTTTTCTGGAGAATTAACTTTATTTCCTCTTCAGCTTCTTGATTCTTTTCTTGAATCCATTGGTCTAATTCTTGCTCTTTGAGGTACATGTCCTGTTCAGTCTCTAAAAGAAACCTTATTTTATCCCTTGAAGGTCGATTCCGCATGGAACTATATTTGTCAGGCTGTGGCGATGAATTACTCCAGTAGTCAAAGGGACATACTTTAGGAAAATGATGACAACCACTAAAAAGATTACAAGCTGTGATAGGTTCCTGTTGTACCGCAAAGGGCCAGCTAGAAGAATATTGTGAAGAGGTGGCCATGGTGGAGTTTCTTGCAAACATGCTAGAGACAAGGGTATAAAGAAACTAAAAATAATAAAAATAAATAAATAAATAAAACCAAAGAAAGAAAAACCAATCCCCGGCAACGGCGCCAAAAATTGACGCGCGCCGAACACATCAATAAAATAATTCCTTAAACCAACTATTTGCAGATAGTGGTAAAGGGTCGATCCCACAGAGATTGGTAGTCTTTCTAAGGTTCTAAAAGAAAGGAGAAATGGGGGTTTAGAGAAAATAACTAAATTAAATAATCTAATTACTATGAAATTAAATAACTAAAATAAATATATAAGTTTATGAACAATTAATTTAAATACCTAAGTCTATGGTTCCACAAGACAAGATCAAGATTCAATGGCATATCATGGTCGTCAATCTTTCCCAAAACAATTATTAATTCAAGTTCCCCTAGATTAGCTATGGAAAATCGACATCCGCCAGAAATTCCTAATTCCCCTAATCTCGATAGCTAGGACATCCGCCACTAACTACTTCCCTAATTAATGCATAATCCTAGACATCCGCCATAAGATTTAACACATTAACCGCAAAGTAATAAAGTTCTATGAGAATACTAATCCTAGATAACCGGATCGCGTCCGCTCCCAATTTAACCTAGATTCAATTGTTGCACACTCAAGAACCAAAAGGTTTTGACGGCAATCGGGTGAATGTTTGTTACTTATATTGTCCCAAAAGTACAATTACGGATACTTATGAGTCAATTAACTATAGATTATCCACCTAAAAGTATGCACTGGCCATATACATACCTTAAGTTTAAACCATATTCATTAAAATCAACAACAAAGAAATAGAAGAAATAAAATTAAATAAAATAATAAAATAGAAGATCTCACAAGTTATGCCATGAATCCATAATCTTGAATTGCTTCACCTTCGACCTAGGCAATGGCTTGATTAGCCGGACATGGCTACTCACAAATTAATGCAGAGAGAGTGTGAGAGAGAGCTTTTAATGAATAATAGATGTTCTATTTATACCTAAATTCCTAATGTGTAAAACTACTAAAATTGGTCTATGGAAGAGAGAGAAAACTATTTTTTTGTGTTTTTCGTCCTTGACACGTGTCAGGAGCTTATTGGCTAGTTTTCTGGCGTTGCTGACGTGTCGGAAGATGATTGGATGAAGTCTGTTGACCGGCTGACGTGGCGCAACGCGATTGGAGGAGAAGAGGGGCGGTGACGTGCGTGAGAGGGGTGAGCGTGACACATGGCGAGCTCCAATAAGCTGGAAGGTGATGATGGTATCGCGCTGGATGAACGAGGAGACGCCACGTGGCGTGCAGAGGGGCGGGCAGAAGTCGCGCGATTATCACCGAAGTTCTGGGAGACAGCACACGCACGTATCCCGAGGCAGATCGACGAGCTGGACTTGAAGAGAACCTGTGCTTGTCCACGTGGCAGTAGCTGGTTGGTGATGATGTTGCTGAACAGACGACGTGGCGGGCAACGATTGGCTAAGGCGCTGCTGGAGTGATGAAGTGGCGCGCTCCTATTGGTGGGCACGAGCTCAGTGACGTGGTTTGGCAAATGAAATTCTGACATGTGGCGCTATTGTGTACATTAACACCGTGTTTTAAAGTACTGGACTCCAATTATCCCACTATCGGTGTATATTTCGAGACAAACTCTCCCGGTATCCGAATACTACAAGTAAATACTCTATTTTGAGTATTTTTCCGCCCCGATTCAACCGTGCACTCCGTTTCACCTAAAAACCAAAACTAAATATAATTAGATATATGTTTTATAAACTTCCACACTAAACTATATTAAAATAGACAATAAAATCCTATAAATACCAACTTATCATTTACCCTTGTTTGCATCTCAAAATATACACACATCTTGATGCAAATCTCATGGCTCTCCTCATTTGAGTGGTGTCACTTTAACAAGTTCTATCCCATAGTCCGTGAAATGCATAATTAACCAACTCCCGCGTTCAAATAACATTCTGCGGTTCGTCTTATCTTGCCCCGACTCCCGTAGCGCGTGTAGTCTCGCCTTGTCTTGCCAACTAATTAATTAAATTAAATAAAAATTCATTTATTTGTACTCTTTACTTGTTTTTATCCCCTATTTTACTAGGCGAAACCTCACTCAACTAAAAATCATGTGAACGGCTCGAGACTAGTAAAATACTAAAATACTAATACACACAATCAAAGAATCATAAAATCACTTCGGTGTCGACTCCCGAAGTTCGAAATACTCCCTAGTATCACGTAGGTAGGTCATGTTCCTAACAAGTGTAACACAAGTTCGTTAAAAATTTAGGGTTGTTACATAGGGGTATCAACCTAGGATTAGTTAATGACTCGGCCCATTTAATTGGGGTTTTCGACCTTGTCAGGTAGCGGGAAACGCGGGGATACGTGCTAGGAATGCGAGAGTGTTGTATACGGGTTGCGATAGTTCAAGTAAGTACACTTGCCATAAAGCTTGTGTACGTTAGTAAGCCAGTTAAGAAATTCTCATGTGATTCATTATCATTTATTGCTATTCTTGATATTATCCATTCTTGGCATTCAAATTCCCTTATTTGCTTGGTATGCGTGTTCTTGGCGTAAGTGTGTCGATATAGTATCATGTGGCCCGCACTGGTTGGGGAAACTTGGGTATTTCCTATCGGAATTACTGCTACCCATAGTGTTTTGTGAACCTGGGTACTGATTGTGAAGGTGTTATGTGGCCCGCACCAGTTAGGGAATGTTGGGTTTTGGGTTCATGCACAACGGAGATTTCAAAACTATTTTGAGAAAAACCCCAACAAGATGCGAATCTGATTCCATTAAAATACGTTTATACTATGAAAACTTAATCATACATTACTCGCAATGTACCTTTCTGAAGGTTAATCGATCTTTAAGGCGCTGCCAACAACGAACGCCCTCTATCAGCAGTCCACATACGAACGGCGACCGAGATTTGAAGTGCTAGCTTCGAGAGAATACCAAACCTTTTTGTTTCTATCCAAAACAATCCAAAGCATACCAAAAACCCTAAGTCGTTTCTTAAAACGAAAATAGAGTTTTTGCCCTTTTTTTTAAATCTTTTCGTACTTGTATTCTAACTCAAAGCGTCTATTTATACAACCCTTGTATATAGACGGCATATACCCCTACTTAAAGAAGTATAAGTGTAATACACTACAAGGACATTTCTGTCATGAATTTTATCATATAAAATTCATTTTTCTGAACCATCTTAAAATCTCGCAAAACCATTCTCAGTGTGCGACCCAATAGGCTCATACAACGTTGGCAGTGTACCAAAACACATTTTGGTATACAAGTCATAAGCGACCTCTAGCAAGACATTATGACTACCCAAGTTGTACGAATATCAAATCGATACAACCTAATCAATAATGTATATAACATCCTTTTGTCACATGATATCCTTTTGATCAAACATAAGGCATGGAATTGTCATCCAACATGTTCAATTGTACTAGTCTCGATTTCTAGGTAGACTGAAAACATCTAAGTGACATTGATCAATATCAATTCACTTAGACTAGGCCTTTTAACAGTCTAACATATCGAGGGATCCACTGGATATCTCTCTTTATATGAGAGGGACAAATTCTATCTCGATTACACAACTTCACCACATTATTCACATAGTAACCAATCACAACCTTTATAATCGTCCGGTTAAAGGCAACGTTTGATTGCATCAAATCACTGTATTCCTAATGTTGAAGTCTCTGGTAATCTCAAGTCAGAGGACTGAAAAATATACCTATCATGAGAAACAACTATGACTTAATCCATGTGATGTTCTCATAGCTGGTCGGTCCAGTACTTTATTCCCTAACAAGTACTCATGATCTTGATTCGTATTCCTATACGTATGATCATCGTATGATCATGAATCAAGACTCACACTAGTCTTAATTCATTATAGTTCCCAGTATAATAATCGATTAGGGGCATTTAGGATATTTTTGTAAATACCCATGAATCTTATTATAATGTAAACATGCAAATCAATTATAATAAACAGCAAATGAAATCCTCTATTTTATTAACTAAAATGTATTCATAAAGACTGTTAATGGATTGACCTAGGGCACATTTCCCAACATCTCCCACTTGCTATAGGGCCAATCATTCATGCATCTAATGCCTAATGATCTAACATGACCATCATGTTTCGCTTGTGGAAGAGCCTTTGTCAATGAATCCGCAACGTTGTCTTCAGTAGGTACTCTGCAAATCTTTACGTCTCCCCTCTCAATAATTTCTCTGATGAGATGAAAACGCCTGAGTATATGTTTGGATCTGTAGTGTGATCTAGGTTCCTTGGCCTGTGCTATTGCCCCGTTATTGTCACAATACAAACAAACAGGGTTAGCAATACTTGGATACACCTAGTTCAAAAATAAACTTTTTGATCCAAACTGCCTCCTTTGCTGCATCGAACGCTGCAATATACTCAGCTTCTGTTGTAGTATCTGCCACAGTCTCTTACTTCGAAATTTTTTAGCTTACTGCACCCCCATTCAAAGTAAACACATATCC
Organism: Stephania japonica; assembly: GCA_039657345.1. Lineage (NCBI taxonomy): Eukaryota > Viridiplantae > Streptophyta > Magnoliopsida > Ranunculales > Menispermaceae > Stephania > Stephania japonica. The sequence goes on along the minus strand of CM077556.1, from coordinate 86,784,413 downwards.
AGACTGCGATAAGAAATCATCTATATCAGTTTGAAAACTTGCATCTGTGTAACCATTTACAACTAGATCATTTTTAAAACCTCCATAGACCAAGAACACTTCCTTAGTCCTTCTTAAGTACTTAAGGATATTCTTTACTGCTATCCAGTGACTCTCACCTGGATCTGACTGATATCTTCTTGTAGTACTCAAAGCATATGATACATCAGGCCGAGTGCATAGTATGGCGTACATAATAGATCCAATAGCAGATGCATATGGAATCTTATTCATACGGTCTCGCTCATCATTTGTCTTAGGACATTGAGTCTTGCTGAGACTTATGCCATGAGACATTGGCAACAATCCTCTTTTAGAGTCTTGCAAACTAAACCTATTCAGCACCTTGTCTATGTAAGCACTCTGACTTAGATCGATTAGCCTCTTAGATCTATCCCTATAGATCCTTATCCCTAGGATATAGGCTGCATCTCCTAAGTCTTTCATTGAGAAACACTTCCCTAACCAAAACTTGACACTCTACAATGTTGGGATGTCATTTCCAATGAGTAATATATCGTCAACATACAGTACCAGAAAAACAACTACACTCCCACTGACCTTCTTGTATACACAAGACTCATCTTCGTTCTTAATAAAACCAAAATCCTTGATTGCTTCTTCAAAACGAAGATTCCAACTCCGAGAAGCTTGCTTTAATCCATAAATGGATCTTTGAATCTTGCATACCTTCCTAGAATTCTCATGATGTACAAAACCTTCTGGTTGTGTCATATACACGTCCTCAAGCAACTTTCTATTAAGAAATGCTATTTTTAGATCCATTTGCCATATCTCATAGTCATAATATATAGCAATGTCAATTAAAATTCTTATGGATTTAAGCATGGCTACCGGCGAAAAAGTTTCATCATAATCAACACCTTGAGTCTGCCTAAAACCTTTTGCTACAAGCCTTGCTTTGAAAGTATGTACTTTGCTATCCATGTCAGTTTTCTTCTTGAAAATCCATTTACATCCAATGGTCTTACCACCTTCAGGTAAATCAACCAAGTTCCAAACTTGGTTATCATACATGGATTGCATCTCAGAGTTCATGGCACTTAGCCATTTATCGAGTCCGGTCCGCATTACTGACCTCCCGATAAGTGGTGAGCTCATTTTGATCCATAAGCAATGCATCACGACTATCGTAATGAGAAATCGAATCTCTCGGCTCATGTCTTACCCTACCAGATTTACGTGGACCTTGTGTCACTTAATGAGGTTCAACTGGTTCGAACTTTGTTGAACTTCCAGTAAGCGGTTCGTGTTTATTTGTGATTCTTGAACTTCTTCAAGATTTATTTCTCTCCCACTAGTGTCTTTTGAAATAAACTGTTTTTCCATAAAGGCACCATACTGAGCAACAAACATTTTGTTCTCAGCGGGATTATAAAAGTAATATCCTTTTGTTTCCTTAGGATACCCCACAAATAAACACTTATCAGATTTAGGTGCTAGTTTTTCTGAGACTTGTCGCTTTACGTAAGCCTCACAACCCCAAATCTTAAGAAAAGACAAACTAGGTCTCTTCCCATACCATATGTCATATGGTGTTTTCTCAACCGCTTTAGAAGGAACTCGATTTAGAGTGAAAACTGCAGTTTGTAATGCATAACCCCAAAAGGATAATGGAAGATACACATGACTCATCATAGATCGAACCATATCTAATAAGGTTCGATTTCTCCTTTCAGAAACTCCATTCCATTGTGGAGTTGCTAATGGAGTCAATTGGGAGACAATCCCACAATTTCTAAGATGATCATTAAATTCTTGGCTTAAATACTCACCACCTCGATCTGATCGAAGTGTTTTGATAGTTTTACCAAGCTGATTCTGTACTTCATTTTGAAACGTTCGAAACATCTCAAATGATTCAGCTTTATGTTTCATAAGATATACATAACCATATCTGCTGAAATCATCAGTAAATGTAATGAAGTACTGATAACCTCCTCTAGCCATTGTGTTTATAGGACCGCGTACATTAGTATGTATTAGACCCAATAAATCACTTGCCCTTTCATTGTGTCCAGTAAAGAGACTTTTAGTCATCTTGTCTCGTAAACAAGATACGCACGTTTCATATGTTTCTAAATTAAATGAATCTAGAAGTCCATCTTTATGGAGCTTCTTTATGCGTTTCTCATTTATGTGCTCGAGATGACAATGCCAAAGATAGGTTTGACTCAAATCATTTGACTTAAATCTCTTTGTATTTATGTTAAAGACTGGAGTATCAGTGGAATTTTTCATGCTTAGAATATAAAGTCCATCACATAAATTAGCATTTGCATAAAATATTCCTTTACGAGAAATGGAACATCTATTATTCATAATAATAAAATCAAAACCATCCATATCCAAGCATGAAACAGAAATGATGTTTCTGCTCAAGGCAGGCACAAAATAAGAATTATTTAAAATTAAGATAAGTCCACTAGGTAAGATTAAGTCATATGATCCAACAACCAGGGCAACAACTCTTGCTCCATTCCCTACGCGGAGGATGACTTCTCCTTTTTCAGCTTCCTACTTCTGGTGAGTTCCTGCACATTTATAGAAATGTGAGATCCACATCCGGTATCCAATACCCAGGAATCACTAGTGGATAAATTAATTTCAATAACATAAATACCTGAGGTGGTAGTCGCACTACCCTTTTTCTTCTTTAGATCTTCCAGATAAAGTTTGCAATTTCTGAACCAATGTCTAGGTGCATGGCAGAAATGACAATTTCCTTCCTTTTCCTTTTGGTGCTTTGAAGCAGGAACAAGCTGGGGTTTAACTTGTTCCATAGGCTTTGCGACAGGTGCAACAACAGCCTTGGTAACTTTAGCCTTGCCTTTGCCTTTCTTCTTCATTCCCTTTCCTTTTGGACCATCAGCACATTACCAGAGGGTTTCTTGATATTTTGTTCAGCAGTTTTAAGCATCAAATGCAACTCTAAAATTGATTTCTCCATATTATTCATATTGTAGTTCATCACAAATTATGAGTAACTCTCCGGTAATGAATTTAGGATCAAATCCGTAGCCAACTCTTGGCTTATAAGAAATCCAAGTCTATCAAGTTGGTCAACATAGCCCTTCATCTTCAGAACATGAGGACTAACTGACGCACCCTTAGTCATCTTACAAGAATGCAGGTTCTTGACTGTCTCGAACCTTTCTTGCCTAGTGTGCTGTTGGAACATTTCCTTCAGCGTTACAGCCATGTCGTAGGCTTCCATTTGTTCCATGTCCTTTTGAAGTTCAGGAACCATAGTTGCCAACATAATGCATGCAACATCAGTAGAATCGTTGACATACTTATTATGCGCATCCTTCACAGCTTTCGTAGCATTGGCTGGTGGGTCCTCAAGGATCGGAGCATCCAGAACATACAACTTGCGTTCATGCTTGAGAACGATTCTCAAGTTTCTGAACCAATCAATAAAATTAGTCCCAGATAGCTTATCCTTCTTGATAAGTCGTTTAGTATGCATTATTTACCATTTGTTTATATGTGTTTTTATGTCAAAGTCTCCAAAATACCACTAAATTTATACTCATCTCTCACTTTTAGGTGAATTCGAGGTCACGATTGAATTCGGGGCAGAAAAATACTCAAAATAGAGTATTTACTCGATAATTGGATGTCGGGGTTTTCTCGCTACATTTTGGGATTTTATTGGTCAAAGCTGCGTCTCACGGGCCTTTTCCACCAATCATGCGCCACAAATCATGCCAATCAGCCGTTTCCACCAATTACACGCCACAAATCATGCCATTAATCATAAAAACATTCAAATGGGCATAAAACACTCCAATCGTTACAAAGACACATCTATAAATAGGGGGTTTGAGAGATTGAGAAGATTATCCTTTGTTCGGAGAAGAACATACGGAGGCGACAACATATTATTTTAGGGTTTTTGTACTTTTAGTCTTTCTTCAATAAAAAGAGCTTGGTGTATTTCTTCAATTATGTCCGGCTAATCCTTCGGGGATTCAAGCCGGAGACTGATCGCGGCTATTCTATGACTTTCTAACCATTTGTAAGATCTATTTATTCTTTAATTTCACTGATTGATTGGTTGTTTTCTAGTTTCTTTGGTATTGTTCTTAATATTATGGTTAATTACTTGATTGATGTGAAGGGCCCTCGCATTAGTTGTAGTCTGAAACCTATCGCCATCAAGTCGAATGCATACGTAATCGTGCAAAAGACTCGTATTTGTGGCAAGTGGTCGCTCTGGTTGCGTTAATCCCCTCACAGAGTTTAGACCATGTATCTTAGAAACATAGGTTGAATCGGACACGCTTGTTGTACCGGTTATCTAGGTGTAGTGTTCTCATAAATCATGAATTAGAGCGGTCATCATGTTGAACCCAAGGTACGTGCCTAGGGTTATGTGAATTGACTAGGGTAATAGTTAGAGGTCTTACCTTAACTATCGATAATAGGAGAACGAGGAATTCACGTCTTACGGGATTCTATAGCTACACTAGATCACGACATTCAATCTATCTTTGTTTAGGTCAATGATCAGCGTATTTGTCATAGGATAGTCGTGTGAAGTTGATGGTTTGGATTATTTTTTTTACTGAATTCTCTACTTGATTATCTTTTCTTGCTAACTTTCTTATCTTCTCTTAATTTAGTTCATTCATAAAACTCTCGATTTTCCCTTTCTGCACATCCTAAAGGAATAACTTGGTTCTTGTGGTTCGACCCCGTCCTTACCGCTACTACAAATCCATTGTAGGATTCGGTGTATATATCAACGGGATATATATTTGGCACGTTCGACGCGTGACCAAATTTTGGCGCCGTTGCCGGGGATCAAGTCCCTTTCCTTTAGGGTTTTTTTTTTATTATTTTTTATTTTTTATGCATCGGAGACTTAAACATTTTGCATTTATATCATGTCATTCTATTTCTTTGTGGATTGTCACCTTCCTGATTATTTTTTTATTTAAAAAAAAAAAAAAAAAAAAAAAAAACCTTGAGGACAAGGTTTGGAATAAGTTTGGGGGTGATTTTAGGAATTGTGGACTACTTTCAGTTGATTGGTATGGAATTTGCGCAAGACATCAGGTATAATAGTTATATTTTTTTTTTCTCGAGTATTGCGTATTCCATGGGATGGTATGTATGGTTGTGTTTCTCTTTTTCTTGTCTAATTCTTATCATTTTGCATCTTCATACATTTCGTGACATCTCATATAGTATGTTATCTAGGATCATGCTGTTTATTGTTGTTTAAGTTGCATATGTTTTGCATATGTTAGATGCATTTAGGATCATTTAGCTTAGAACATTTAGAGTTGTCTAAAACCTTGTTAAATGCCTTTGGTTATGGATGAGTTGCATAAGTCACTTTTGAGACTTGATATTTTTTGAGGTTTTGGAGACAAACTCACTTTGGTACGGTGTCCGGTGTTGTTGAGATCACATAATAGGAGGCTAGACCTTTGTTTGGGCCTTGTACTAGATACCAAAAAGGGTAGATGGTCAAACTTTTGCCAAGTTTGATTTCAAGGGTACTAGAACGATGGTGACACCTACTTGAGGCGTATTTCTTGTGATCGAACCACCATTGAGGGAGTGATTTAGGCCATCTTTGATATAACCCTTAGCCTCTAGCCTACCTAATGCGATTACTCTAGTTAACCCCCTCGAGCCAACCAAACTTTAACTTCCTTCAACCTAACACAAAACCCACACCCTTAGCCTTATACTATCCTTACCCAATTGGAAGCTTGGCTTAGACTTGAAATCTTTAAAAAGAGACATGAACAAAAAAAATGAGATTGAAGCGTTGTTTATATACCCGAAATAAGGGAAAATTATTCATGAAAAAAAAATAATAAAAAAAAAAAAAATTAAGTCATGAATAGAGAGTCCCACCTAAAACGGTATCCGCAGGAAATGGAGCAGGGAGCCGGGTGGTTGGAAAAAGGTGAGGATTGCACATAATTCAAAGAAAAATCAGTTAAGTGCATTTGTGATCCTTTATGTTCTCTTATAACTTATCTTTTGAGAGTCTAAGTTTTCAGCTTTCCAATGCTTTGAATTCCCTTATATCCTTTCCTTTGTACCCCACCCCAGCCAAGCCACAACCCATGAAAGTCCTATTGACCCTCATTGGTGTTAGATCCACACTAGTGGAGAGTATGGTTGCATTTCTCGCATATGGTACACTTAAAAGCGTTGATGCGCTATCATGAAGAGATCATTCTTGTGCGCTTTCGTGAATTGACCTAGAAAACCTTTGAGTAGTTGATGGTCTTGGTTTAGGCGGGATCTAATTTCGAAAAGTGTGATTTCTATCAATATCCAGGACTCCAATGCTGAACAAATCATAACTCCAGGCTCCATTGAAAAGACAGTAGATTTAGTGGCGATAAAAACCAAAGGTAACTCCATCTAACTTGGAATTGGGCATAGGATTAGTTAAGCATGTCTTTCATCATGCTAGGTTAGTATTGAGTCATTGTAGTATTAGGAGTCTTAGTTTGCATTTTAGGATTGTGTATCATCTACTTCTTTGCTCGGGACGTACAAAGTCCTAAGTTTGGGGGTATTTGATAAGTCGTTTAGTATGCATTATTTACCATTTGTTTATATGTGTTTTTATGTCAAAGTCTCCAAAATACCACTAAATTTATACTCATCTCTCACTTTTAGGTGAATTCGAGGTCACGATTGAATTCGGGGCAGAAAAATACTCAAAATAGAGTATTTACTCGCAGTAATTGGATGTCGGGTTTTTCTGCTACATTTTGGGATTTTATTGGTCAAACTGCGTCTCACAGGCCTTTTCCACCAATCATGCGCCACAAATCATGCCAATCAGCCGTTTCCACCAATTACACGCCACAAATCATGCCATTAATCATAAAAACATTCAAATGGGCATAAATCACTCCAATCGTTACAAAGACACATCTATAAATAGGGGGTTTGAGAGATTGAGAAGATTATCCTTTGTTCGGAGAAGAACATACGGAGGCGACAACATATTATTTTAGGGTTTTTGTACTTTTAGTCTTTCTTCAATAAAAAGAGCTTGGTGTATTTCTTCAATTATGTCCGGCTAATCCTTCGGGGATTCAAGCGGAGACCGATCGCGACTATTCTATGACTTTCTAACCATTTGTAAGATCTATTTATTCTTTAATTTCACTTGATTGATTGTTGTTTTCTAGTTTCTTTGGTATTGTTCTTAATATTATGGTTAATTACTTGATTGATGTGAAGGGCCCTCGCATTAGTTGTAGTCGAAACCTATCGCCATCAAGTCGAATGCATACGTAATCGTGCAAAAGACTCGTATTTGTGGCAAGTGGTCGCTCTGGTTGCGTTAATCCCCTCATGAGTTTAGACCATGTATCTTAGAAACATAGGTTGAATCGGACACGCTTGTTGTACCGGTTATCTAGGTGTAGTGTTCTCATAAATCATGAATTAGAGCGGTCATCATGTTGAACCCAAGGTACGTGCCTAGGGTTATGTGAATTGACTAGGGTAATAGTTAGAGGTCTTACCTTAACTATCGATAATAGGAGAACGAGGAATTCACGTCTTACGGGATTCTATAGCTACACTAGATCACGACATTCAATCTATCTTTGTTTAGGTCAATGATCAGCGTATTTGTCATAGGATAGTCGTGTGAAGTTGATGGTTTGGATTATTTTTTTTTACTGAATTCTCTACTTGATTATCTTTTCTTGCTAACTTTCTTATCTTCTCTTAATTTAGTTCATTCATAAAACTCTCGATTTTCCCTTTCTGCACATCCTAAAGGAATAACTTGGTTCTTGTGGTTCGACCCCGTCCTTACCGCTACTACAAATCCATTGTAGGATTCGGTATATATCAACGGGATATATATTTGGCACGTTCGACGCGTGACCACTTCTCAAGGATAAATCGCAGTGACAGGGGATTATTGTTACTTGAAGAGGCCATTGATCTATAATAAAGATTATGCAGAGTTTATTTTAGTATAGAGGAATAGACTCATACTAAATTAACAACCCTCCTAAAACATACTATTTATTTAGGGGACTAAATCCATATTTCACCTAATTCTATGACAACTATGGCATGAAACAGAGAACTAGATTATTTAGGTAGGTAACAGTTACCAATTACATCTTATGTAATTTTAGATATTTTTATGAGATACAGGACATCTTATGTCTTAGCATATTTTTATCTCATCATATGCCTAAAGTCCAAAACTATTTTGATAGCTTTATTAAGTCGGACCAATTTAAACATTTAGGTAACTTTTACCCAACTTATCTCACCAAGATAACACAATACACCCAACTATGGCTGAAACTATATTAGTGCGATCGAGGCCTTGATAAGTGTTTAAAATTGGATGGCACAAGACTTAAGATTTAATAGAGGGATTTTATTCAGTTTTAGTGATTTTTAAGTAAACAATGAAATATCATATATTTTATTGATTTGTAGAACCACTAAATAATTTAGGAAATTTGTATGCTATTCACTAATAGAAGATTTTTTGTGCGCTAGGATTAGTTAGACTGCGATCCCCCGCTGGTGGTCAAAGCTGCCAGTCCCTTCCATTGACCGGTCAATGGGCGGAGTTCCAACATTGACACGCCAATGGACTGGGAACAGGGCGCGCCCCCATTTTTTTTTAGAAGACAAATCTCAATTCCGAAAATTAAAATTCGTTATAGAAAATCATATTTTTCGCTGATTTTACTATACTAAATATACCCCTTAATTTATCCAAAATTAAGTCAATTAAAACGTTTTTAATTAACTCGGGCCCACATCTAACTAATCATCTTATCCTAATCCAATTAGGACTTTAGATATTTAAATCCTAGTATATCACAAATAACAAACTTCTCCATATTTATCTCCTATCCAATAGGGATAATGAAACTGATTTTGCATATATCTCGTAATCTAATTGTTATCTATCTTTATCAAATAAAAACTTCATAACAAAATAGATATAACAAGATAAATAAATAATTTTGAAAATTAATTATTTGCAATTTCGATCTTCATCCAAATAATCACAAACATGTAATTGAATCATGAACTACTATGCCAATCGAACCTAATGGTGTCATGGATCATAGAACACGAAACTCAATTCATTAAAATTATACAAATTAACCTAACATGGTTACTAGCATGTATGAAACTAATTTCAATTAAATCACGAATATATGTATCATATACACAAAACATGATAATAAATCTCACAGAAAACTTATGTATATCATATATACATCAACTATTAACATGCTTTCAATCATATATCATAAGAAAACATGCAATGAGTTTAATGAAATCAAACTCGAAGGCTCTGATACCACTGTTGGGTTTTGGGGTTCATACACAGCGGAGATTTCAAAACTATTTTGAGAAAAACCAAACAGGATGTGAATTTGATTCCATTAAAACACATTTATACTATAAAAACTTAATCATACCTCACTCGTAATGTACCTTTTTGAAGGTTAATCGATCTCTAAGGCGCTGCCAACAACGAACGCCCTCTATCAGCAGTCCACACATGAACGACGGCCGAGATTTGAAGTGCTAGCTTCGAGAGAATACCAAACCTTTTTGTTTCTCTCCAAAATAATCCAGAGCATACCAAAAACCCTAAGTTATTTCTTAAAATGAAAATAGAGTTTTTGCCCTTTTTTAAATCTTTTCGTACTTGTATTCTAACTCAAAGCATCTATTTATACAACCCTTGTATATAGACGGTTAAGTAAATTACACATATACCCCTTCTTAAAGAAGTATAAGTGTAATACACTACAAGGACGTTTCTGTCATGAATTTTATCATATAAAATTCATTTTTCTGAACCATCTTAAAATCTCACAAAACCATTCTCAGTGTGCGACCCAATAGGCTCATACAACGTTGGCAGTGTACCAAAACACATTTTGGTATATAAGTCATAAGTGGCCTCTAGCAAGACATTATGACTACCTAAGTTGTACGAATATCAAATCGATACAACCTAATCAATAGTATATATAACATCCTTTTGCCACACGATATCCTTTTGATCAAACATAAGGCATGGAATTGTCATCCAACATGTTCAATCGTACTAGTCTCGATTTCTAGGTAGACTGAAAACATCTAAGTGACATTGATCAATATCAATTCACTTAGACTAGGCCTTTTAACAGTTTAACACATCGAGGGATCCACTGGATATCTCTCCTTATATGAGAGGGACAAATTCTATCTCGATTACACAACTTCACCACATTATTCACACAGTAACCAATCACAACCTTTATAATCGTCCGGTTAAAGACAACGTTTAATTGCGTCAAATCACTATATTCCTAATGTTGAAGTCTCTGGTAATCTCAAGTCAGAGGACTGAAAAATATACCTATCATGAGAAACAACTATGACTTAATCCATGTGATGTTCTCATAGCGGGTCGGTCCAGTACTTTGTTCCCTAACAAGTACTCATGATCTTGATTTGTATTCCTATACGTATGATCATCGTATGATCATTAATCAAGACTCACACTAGTTTTAATTCATTATAGTTCCCAGTATAATAATCGACTAGGGACATTTAGGATATTTCTGTAAATACCCATGGATCTTATTATAATGTAAACATGCAAATCAATCATAATAAACATCAAATGAAATCCTCTATTTTATTAACTAAAATATATTCATAAAGACTGTTAATGGATTAACCTATGGCACATTTCCCAACAGGGAAATGCGAGCCACTCTCTGCAAGAGTGCCTGACCACCCCTGGTATTGTGTAAACCTGGGCACTAGATTGCTGTGGTTATTGTTGTGAATATAGACCGCTTATGGCCTCTTTGACTCTTAGAACACACATGTTTTTGATTGCTATCATTTCAGTTTGCCTATCATGTACTTTTATCTATTTATATTCATGTCTTTAAATTACCGCATAATATTTAGACTGCTTTATTTGATATTCATGAATTACGGTGAAATTTTTCTAGCATTACTTTCAATTTCTCTCAGTTGCTCACCGTCTAGTTTGTGACGGTGGGTGCAGACATCCCAAAATGCAGCATGGGCAAGGGCCTTCTACTTGGTAATTTGCTCTGAGGACCTTTCAGAGTGCGTGACTTCAGGATTAGGTTAGATTTATTCTATGCCTATTGCTGATTGTATGATGTTTTTATATATATGATGTTGGTTATTGAATTGGGATCATTTTTGGGATGGATACTATGAACACTCGGGGTTTCCACACTTATATAGATTTCCAAATTTTCGTTTGATTGAGTTATTTCCCAATACTTGTTTAGTTTTTTCGCTGCGTATAATTGCAATAACTCTTTCATAAACTGTTAAATTGATTAATTGGAGGCTGACTAGGCTCGTCAGGTTCGCTGAGTATCGTCTCGGGACCTGCATGGGTTTAGGCCGGGCGTACCCAAATGCATTGGGAATTTGGGGCCATCATAGAGAGAGAGAGATTGGTGCATGTCTGACTTCTATTATATCGTGGTTTGGTTTTTTTCCACAACCCGGCCTGAACTTAAATAAAACAAGAACTTAGAACTTGACTCCAACACAGAGTCCAACCCATGGCCTTTCCATTTTTGCTTCTTTTTTTTTTTTCTTTTTTTTTTCCAACTTAAGTGGGAGTCGAACTCATGAGGTCAAAGCATCTCCGGTGAGATGGTAGAGACATTACTTGCATCTATGGTGAGATGGTAGAGACATTACTTGTCAAAAGACAAGGTTTCATGAGGTTGTGGTGTCAGGCACCATCCGTGCAGGTACGTAGATCTTCGCTAGTACCGATATTATCCCCAATTTAACCACCTCAACATTAGGTATAGGGTTTCACTCTAAATGTGACGACCCGCCCCTGACCAAAGGCCAAGTCGCCCGGCCCAAACCGTTACCTAAACCCGATACCTGAACCAGGCTCAAATAACGGCTTGGCACGCTTAAATAAACCTGCGGAATAATCAATGTAACAAGATATATGGTAATAAGAGTGTGAAAGATAATCATAATACAACCATATTATCTTGTATATCATAATAAGATCTATCATCTTTAATATTCAAAAGTCTTATATAGCTTCATAATAACATTATAAAGGTTCAAAACTAGCCATAAACTAAGTCTTAAGTTACAACCCACGTACGAGGTTTACAAAACGATCAATATTAACAATATACTAATATCATACGAGGCTCACATGTAAAGGAACTTCAAGATAGATCATTTCCCTTGCCTTTCTTATCTATCGTGCTGGTAGATGGACCTGTGGGGTAAAGTGGGGTGAGCTAAAGAACCAACGGTGCTCAATAAGAGGAAAGACTCGCTTAAACATTAAATATGCAAGTATTACCTAGTACTCATGCAAGTTCTAATATGACACCAAATCCATACTCACAACACATTATATAAAAACTAAATAAATGTAAATCATAACCAAATGTAAGCATATAAATGAACACATGATTAGGTACAAGTATAGATATTGTTCATGTTCATCATAGTTATGGAAATAGATTCATTTTCTAAGAAGAAACATATAAATAGAATTTCCATTTCCAAACTAAATATCAAATAGTCTACGTATCAATATTTTAAGTCGTAATTCATTCACTATAATATACATAAAAGCATGACGGTTTCACAACATATTTGATAAATATTCATTTATTTCATGCATGATAATATTCACCATTTTTCATTTATAAAATCTAAACATGACATACATATAAAGTCAAATGAAAGATTTAAATAAAATGCAATAGATATATACTAATGTAGTTCGTTGTTTCATTCAATGCGAACTAGATATTGGTAAGGATCCGGTGACCGAATCATCTACTTTTGAATTGGTACAATAACTAGTGGAAACACAATGGTCGTTGCGCCCTCTAAATAATGGCACCAAAACAAAGGTAGTTTTATCCAAGCCGTCACCGCTACACGTCTCAAAGAACCATCAAGTAGCAAAGGATGAAACTCCAAACCTTTACCCTCGAATGGTTCACCTTATGCATTCTATTAGTCAAGTAAAACCCTCGGTGGTTAACTACCACAAACCTTCTGGGGCGTCCAAAATATAGACTACTTGCTAATTTGGCCCGCGGTGGAACTCCACAAACATTCTGGGGCATCGAATAATATGAAAGGCATAACAGTGCATTCACAATTCTATAGATAATAGAGATCCAAATCAATATCACGATGCAACCCATATCCAAGTCGTTCTATTCAAAACATGAATTCCTAATTATCTAATAATCAAGCCATATTTAATGCATGAGCGAAGCTCCCCACTTACCTGGACCCGTTGCGATGCCTATACCGACTACTCGCGCGTTTGGGGTCCCACGTGAACCGCCTCGCGAATCTAATCAATTTATATAGCACTACATAAGAATTTCACTCAATTTAAAGTTGAGTATTTTAATTATTAATTTATATTTGGGGATCCAATGGTGTGGGTCCCACGTGTTGTGCCGTTTAAGGGCTTTGTTGGAATGTCGACGCCCATCGTAGTTTTATCCTATTTTATTTTATTTTATTATTATTTTTATTATTATTTTTTTATTTATTATTTGGCCAGGGACAAATTTGGTCCCTGTTTGGTTGGCTAGGGGAATTCCAGCCCCTGGTCAACCAGGTCAAACCCCCTCAGGGGTTGACTGGCCCATGGAATAGTCCAGGGACCTGTCTGTCCCTGGGGCAGAAACCAGGGGCAGATGCCCCTGGCATCACGGGGTGGGGGAAACAAAAGCTTCCCTCCCTATCCCAACCCTCGGATCGAAATTCGAGGGTGGTCCCCAATGCTCGCCGGCACTGGGGACCCTTCCACCGAGGCTGAGCAGTCGTGGTGGCGGTGGTGATGGAAGAAGTGGGGTGGCTATTGCCACCCCCTTCTTCCTCACGGTTTCATGGGGGTGGCAAAGCCCACCCCCCTTGCTGGCGGCGACGCCCTTGTGGCGCCGCCTCCTCAGTCTAGCGGCTCCATTAGGAGCTGCCACCCCCTTCTCCTACAAGCAAAGGAATCAAACAAGAAGAAGAAGAAAGGAAAGAAGAGAGAAAGAAAGAAGAAAAAAAATAATAACAAGAGATTACCTCTCCTTGGTTGGTGTTTCCTCTTCCTCTCCTCTCTCTCAAACTTGTTGAAACAACAAAACGGGTGACTAGAGTTTGCAAACTATACTTATATAGTTAGGGTTTTAAAGTAAGGTTGTATACAACCTTGTTATTTTACCAAAATGCCCTTATGGACCTCCAAATCCCTTACATCCACTTAACTCTTGTTAGGCCCAATATTCATTTAACCTAAGCTATACTTTTCACCCTTAAACAATTCACAAAGCACACTTGCACACATTCAGTATTGAAAATCACTAAATTTCCTCAGTCGGGTCGGTAGAGTTCGGGTCGTTACAATATCCCCAATTTAAAGAATTTCGTCCTCGAAATTAAATTAGAGCCATACCTTAAGATTAGAAAAGAAATGGATAATTCTCTGCCATATAATCCTCTCGCTCCCAAGTCAACTCTTGTTCTCCATGAAATTGCCATCGGACTTGCACTATTGCGTATTCCTTATTACGTAATTTTCTTACTTTCCTATCCACGATCTGGATCGGCTGCTCATCATATGACACATCCTCCCTTAGATCAACTTGCCCCCAATCAATCCTTGGTGCGTGTTTATTATGTGCCTTTCTCAACATGGAGATATGAAAGACATCATGTACTCCCGCTAGTTGTGGTGGTAAACTTAAGACGAAAGGCTACTGGTCCCACTTGTTTCTTAATCTCGAATGGTCCGATGAATCTAGGAGATAACTTTCCTTTTAACCCAAATTGGTGATGCCCTTTCATAGGAGAAACTTTCAAAAGCACGAATTTCCCTTCCTTGAATACAACATCTCGATGGTCCTTATCGGCATACTTTTTCTGACGGCATTGGGCGGTTTCTAGTCGTTGCCTAATAAGCTTAATTCTTTCTATTTGGTCATGAACCATTTCTGGTCCAAGCAACACCACGTCTCCGACCTCAGTCCAACAAACTGGAGATCTACACGGTCTCCCATAAAGAGCTTCAAAAGGTGTCATACCAATGCTTGCTTGAAAACTGTTATTGTATGCGAACTCGCACAACGAAATGTATTTTTTCCAACTTCCACCGAAATCCAATACACAGGCTCGAAGCATGTCCTCAAGTATCTGGATTAATCTCTCGGTCTGCCCATCAGTCTGAGGGTGAAAGGCCATACTGAGATTGAGTTGAGTTCCCATCTGGTGCTGAAACCCTCTCCAAAACTAAGAGGAAAACCTCGGATCACAATCCGACACTATAGTCACCGGAACCCCATGTAACCTGACAATTTCATTGACGTACATGCCTCCCAACCTGTATGCTGAATATCCCATGGAGATAGGAATAAAGTGTGCTGACTTAGTCAAACGATCCACAACCACCCAAACCGCATCATGTCCTTTTTGTGTGTTCGGCAGCCCTGAAAAAAAATCTATGGCTATGTGTTCCCACTTCCATTGTGGAATAGGCAATGGTTGCAATAATCCTCCCGGCTTTTGGTGATATGCTTTTACTAGCTGACAGATCTCGCAGTTCTGAATGTAAGTAGCGATGTCAACTTTCATCCCCGGCCACCAATACATTCGTTTCATATCTTGGAACATTTTGTTGCCTCTCGGATGCATTGTAAACCATGATCTATGCACTTCTTTGAGTAAATTATCTCTCAACTATCTATGAGAAGGTATCCATACTCTGTCTCAGAACCTCAATGCCCCATCACTTGATAGTCTCCAGTCCTTATCATCACTGTTATCTGCCAATGACCTGTACCGTCCATACTCAGAATCGGCCCTCTGACAGTCAATCACTCTAAACAATGCCACTGGCTCCGCTCTCATCTGAACATGCGGTTGACTCCTTATGACCTCTGAGTCATCTATAGGTACTCCCTGTATTTGCATTACAACCTCGGGCTCTGACTCCAATCGTATACGGCTGAAAGCATCTGCCACTACATTCGCTTTCCCTGGGTGATACTCAAGTGAAAAGTTGTAGTCTTTCAAGAATTCTAACCACCTCCTCTGTCTCATGTTCAGATCACTCTGAGTAAACAGGTACTTCAAACTTTTGTGATCTGAGTAGACAGTAAACTTTTCTCTGTATAAATAATATCTCTATAATTTCAAAGCAAACACCACTGCTGCTAATTCTAAATCATGCACCGGATAATTCTTCTCGTGAATCTTCAGTTGGCGTGAAGCATAGGCGATTACCTTCTTGTCTTGCATTAGTACTCCTCCCAATCCAATCCCTGAAGCGTCGGTGTACACTGACAATTCATTATCGGACTTTGGTAGGACCAAAATAGGTGTGGTGGTCAAACGCTCCTTCAACATCTGGAAAGCATTTTCGTATGAATTACTCCAAACACAAGTGACATCCTTCCGCGTCAACTCAGTAAGCGGTGAAGCAATCGACGAGAAACTTTGCACAAAATGCTGATAATACCCTGCTAGTCCTAGGAAACTTCATATTTCGGAAGCATTTTTAGGTTGTGGCCATCTAAGGATCGCCTCAATCTTTATGGGATCAACTGTTACACCTTCCGCATTCACTACATGGCCCAAAAATTTCACTGAGGAAGCCCAAAACTCACACTTGCTTAACTTAGCATAAAGCTTGTGTTCCCTTAATGTCTGCAACACTTTCCTAAGATGCTTCCTATGGTCCGACTCAGTCTTAGAATATATCATGATGTCATCGATAAATACAATCACGAACTGATCAAGGAACGGTTTGAAAACACAGTGCATCAAATCCATGAACATGGCTGGCGCATTGGTAAGCCCAAACGTCATCACTGTGAACTGAAAATGACCATATCGTGTACTAAATGCTGTCTTTGGTATGTCTTCTTCTCGTATGCACAGCTGATGGTACCCCGATCTCAAATCTATTTTTGAAAATAACCTTGCTCCCCTTAATTGGTCAAATAAATCATCGATCTTGGGAAGCGGATACTTGTTCCGAATAGTCACCTTATTCAACTGTCGGTAGTCAATATACATTCTCAAACTGCCGTCCTTTTTCTTCACGAATAATACGGGTGCTCCCCATGGCGAGACACTTGGGGAAATTAAGCCTTTATGAGTCAACTCCTCTAGTTGCTTCTTCAACTCTTTCAACTCGGTAGCCGCCATACGATAAGGTGCCTTAGAAACTAGTCTGGTACCGGGAATAAGGTCAATCACAAAGTCAATGTCTCGATGTGGAGGAAGTCCTGGAAGGTCAAAAGGAAAAACATCTGGAAAATCCCTAACAACAGGAATCTTCTCAATTAGGACTTCTTGTCCCTCCTCTCCCATAGAAGTTAGACTCGCAATAGTCTCTATCTCATCAAAAGTCGCAATTCTACTACGACTGATAAATTAACCAAAGAACAACATCTAAACTCAAAAGGAGGAGTGCCCGGAATCTGAAAGGTCACCGTTTTATTGAAATAATCTATCTTAGCGTGATATGTCTCTAACCAGTCCATGCCCAATAGTGCATCATATTCTAAACACTCTAACACTCGCAAATCAAACGGCATAGTGTGATCCCTAATTTTTATTATGCACCCCTCACATGTCATATTAGGGTATATCTTTTCAGTGGAGACTGTGCTCAAAATCAAGTATGTGTGTGCTCTAATTGGTGTCAAACCCAAAGCATGTACTATAGCCCCCGAGATAAGAGAAATAGTAGAACCAGAATCAAATAATGTATGCATGTTACGACCATTAATTGAAACCGTACCTGCGACTAACTGTCGCGTTGCTCTCTGATCCTGTTCCGCCATAGCATGGACTCTTCCTAAAGTAACTAGGGCTGCACTCTCCTCAGATGATGGTGGGTAAGGACATTGGCTCTTGTAATGCCCCGGCGTCTTACACCGAAAATATACGATATGTGATTTCTGAGCATTCGACTGTGGCTGCGCGACACTACCTGATACACTCGGCCTTGACCCTACTGATCCCCTGCCACTATTCTTACTCTGTTGCGGTGGACGTGGTTGTTTAAATATAACACCCTGGGTAGTCGAAGGTGCAAAAGCATGGGAATGTGTAGTGGTCCCCGTCAAAGTGTGTGTGGCCTTCGATGCTACCACTGAGTGTGTCGGTCCGCTTGATGCTCCTCCAAATCGAAATTTCTTTGAGTTTTTCCCCTCTGATAGCTGTCAAAGTTTCTTTTGCCCTGACCATACCGACCAGATCGTGTCTCATCAATGCGGAGTGCATCCTCACAATCGAGTGCCCTGTTATGTGCTTGCTGAAATGTCTCCGCCCTTGATGCTGCCACTAGGGAGTTTATCTCCTCCGTCAACCCATCAACGAAACTTTTCCTCCGTGTCGTCTCAGATGGAACATACTCATGTGCAAACTCCGCTAATTCATTGTACCTCGCTGAATAATCTGCTACACTCATGCTGCCTTGCACTAAGTCAAGAAATTCTTAAATCTTTGTTGCCTTTACTGATTCTGGGAACCACTCATCATAAAACAACTTCTTGAACTGGGACCAAGTCATATTAGTCCCTCGAGCTCTTTCGACAGAAAACCACCATTTGTGGGCTCGATGCTCCAACAAGAAAGACACTAGAGGCACCATGGTCCATTTATCAATACATAGAGTCTTCATCCTCTTATCCATATGCAAAATCCACGCTTCAACCTTTACGGGATCCTATCCCCATAGAAACGAGGTATGTCATACTTCATGAACTCCTTCTGTAATTTTCCTCTTCGATATGCCTCTGTATCCTTGTCTCCTCCATGTACAGCTGCTGCAACCGTATTAGTGACGGAATCCGCGCCTTCCTCTGCTACTTGGTGCTCATGGATAGGTTCTAATGGAGGATTAGGCTCCTGTCCGACCTGCACTTGCTCGGCTGATCTAGCATTTCCTTGTGTTTGTATAAGTTCCATAATACGGGCCATATTCCTTTCTTGAGCAGATGGCATTTCTTGTAGGGCTTTTTGATGTGACTCTGTCAAGGAAGAGATGCGTTGCTCCATTTCCCTACACCAATGTCTATCATCTCTGTCCTGAGCATCCCTCAAATTATGAGAACTTCCCCCATGGTTACTCATAGTGCACTGTAGAGCAACAAGTGGTTAGTCCAATAATTTTGAGGAATTTGCAAAAATATCTAATGTTATAAATATATTACATTCATAAACATATAACAATATATTAACATTTTATCTTTGGTTTTTGATCCCTTCCCAATCTAGAATTTTGACATTTGTGCACATTAAGTCGACTCAAACTAATTTCCCATACCATGAATTTGTTCGATTGAAACTTGACCATTTTTAAATTTAAGGCTCTACAACTTAGGTTTCCCCTAACCTAATGTTTTCTAATCTCTAGGCTTTGATACCAACTGTGACGACCCGCCCCTGACCTAGGGTCAAGTCGCCTGACCTAAACCGTTACCTAAACCCGATACCTGAACCAGGATCAAATAACGGCTTGACACACCTAAATAAACCTGCGAAATAATTAATCTAACAAGATATATGGTAATAAGAGTGTGAAAGACAATCATAATACAACCATGTTATCTTGTATTGTGACGGCCCCAATTTCCTGTGCAATTGGGTGCGCCCGGCCTAGACCCGTGCAGGCCCCAAATCATCACTTGGCAACTTGACGAGCCTAGTCAGCCTTCAATTTAATCAATTTAGTAATTTATGAAAGAGTTATTGCATTAATACACAGCGGAAGACTAAAACAATTATAACAAAGGGAAATAACTCAATCAAAGGGAAATTAGGAATTCTATAAGTGTGGAAAACCCTGGGTATTCATGTACCATTCGATAGGCATATATATACATGATACTAGTCTCACAAAAGAAATACCAAGTTCAATGATCCCAACAATATAAGTATAAAACGATATACACATCAGCAAAAAATATAACACCAATTATAGAGTCTCTCTGATGTCGCTGCTAATCCTCACAGTAGATCACCTAGGCAGGGCCCCTTGCCCTTGCTGCTCTCCACCCTATCTGCACCCACCGTTACAAACTAGACGGTGAGTAACTGAATAAAATTGCTAGTAGTACCAGAAGAATGTAACAGTAACTTATGATTATAACAAGGAAAATAGTCTAAGTATCATGTGAAAATGAACTAACAGGAAAGTAAATAAATCAAATGCATGATAAAGAGACTGATAGATAAACAATCGATATTTGCATGTTCTAAGATTCAAAAGAGGCCTATGAGTGGTCTATTTCATAGCAATACAGCAAAGATCTCGCAAGATCTCCCCGGGCAATGTCGCAACACTAGCGCAACATGAAATCGAGAGGCATCGCAACACCTCTTGAATCCAGTACCCAGTACACACATCACTAGGGGTGGTCAGTTACCCCTGCAGAGGGCACCCTCGTTGTCCCAGCTAGTGCAAGACCACATGATACCTTCGAGACACACACTTATGCTAAGAACATACAACCAAGGATATGGAATGGAATATCAAGCAAAGGATCAATACAACAATAGCAATAAATAGAGGATGTATAAATCACATGTTATTTTCTTGCTGGTCTACTAACGTACACACATACGAGGCATGCATGTACTTACCTGAACTAGCGTGACCCGGTACTCACTCCGAGACTTTAACACGTTCCCCGTGTTTCTCGACTTCCTGACAACGAATCAAACTCCGAATGTCGTTTTAGAGTTCGTGTTTAGTTTTAGGGTGATTCCCATAAACTTGGTTTGAATTCATTTAATTAACGTAACCCATACTACAGTTGATGCCCTTTACACACTGGTTAGGCTCTTGTTGGGTCCATGTGTCAAGCCTATATCCATCTAAGTAGGCTTAATATGTGGACAATTATTAGGCCTGGATATATGGGCTCATTCTTACATTTTATGTATTTGTTTTGGGCCTTAAGTTGTGCCTATTATATTAAACCCTTATTGGGTTTTACACAACCCATATACACACCAATTGTGACTTGTTATGGACCTATATTAAAATGAGTGTATTGGACCCTTGTTGGGCCTTATTATAAGTCCATGTTCATTTAAAACAAGTGTCCATACTTATAATCTTTTTTACTTATTCTTAAATACACAATAATACACATTATGGTCACACACACACAGCTGTTGTGTACATCCCACTGGTGTGCACACTCACACTTTACACACCCCGCTATTTTGTGCACACAACACCCCACTGTTGTGTGCACCCCACTGTTCACATGCATTAACACATCACTTTATTACTTAAAACCATATTATATACACATTTTCACCATGCACACACATATACAACTGTTGTGTATACCCCACTGTGGTGTACACACACAGTGCTGTGTACACCCCACTATGGTGTACACACACACACACACACTGTTGTGTACACCCCATTGTAGTGTACACACAATGTACACCCCTTGCACACAATCCACACCAAAACAGCCACCTATACACACTGTTATGCTAATCGAAACTCACACACAAACCACCCATGAAAACAGTCCTACATGTGTTCTTCTCCGGCTAGCAGTGTCGCCGGAGGGTGACCTCCAGCCAGCCTCGACCGACACCAGCGTCGATCATCCAAACAGTGGCCACCATTAACCCAAAAACAATTGTAAAAACACCACAAATTCGTGTGAACAGTGAGAAACAAAACGAGAAGCAGAGAGAGAAACAGAGAGAGAGCGAGATGGGTACTCACTTAGCCGTCTCCGGTGACGGTTCGATGTTCTAGAGCCAGGGATGGGAGTGGTGGTGACTGGAAAATGAGAGACAAAACAGTCGAGTGAGAGAGAACACGTGAACTGCCGAGAGAGAGAAAAGAAGGGAAAGAGGGAGAGAGAAGCTCACCTCAACTTCGACGGTGGGTGTGGGGATGTCAAGCTCATCGATGGCAGCGGTGGTGGTTGTCCAGCTGAGGTTGGGAGGACTGGTGTGAGAGGGAACCGAGAGTATGGAAAGAAAAACCGAGAGTGAGTGAGTGAGAAAACGAGAGAGAGAGAGAGAGAGAGAGAGAGATGTTCACCTCGTCGGGGTCAACGTCGCCGGTGGGAGGCAGCGGCAGTGGCGAGATGGAGGAGGAGTGAACAGTGACGGTTGTTGGATGGAGGAGATGATGAATAGTGTACATTAGGGTTTTAGGGTAAAACGTTTTTATATGTGTAATAACGTGAAATGACCCTTTTGCCCTTGAGTTTAAAACTTGCACATCCCTTGGACAGCTACCCTTATGGGTCATTTGGCTCATCATCCCAATTTAACACATATACACATCTCTATGACCATCCAATGGTTCTCCTCACCCACTTGTGTCACTTTAACAATCTTATCCTATATTAACCTATTAGATTAATTTTATTAAATTACAAATAAGGTCACACAAATTTCTGCCTACTCGGTACACAGTGCCCCAAGTTCGACACGCTTCTCGAGGCAGTCCCACACTTGGTATTCGAATAAGTCTCCTTATGTCTAAGTTAGACTTTATTGAAAAAAAATTGTATTTTCTCAACTAAGGTCATATATTTCATTTGACTTTGTTTACTAATAATGTCCACTAAAACAGTTCTCGAAAACCCCGTTTAACTAGTGACACCTCACTCAATTAAAATATAACTCGAATGGCTCGAGACCCGTAGAATACTAATATACTAATACATGCATCATCATCCACAAATAACCAAATTTCCGGGTCGTTACATGTATATCATAATAAAATCTATCATCTTTAATATTCAAAAGTCTTATACAATTTCATAATAACATTATAAAGGTTCAAAACTACCCATAAACTAAGTCTTAAGTTATAACCCACGTACGAGGTTTACAAAACGATCAATATTAAGAATATACTAATATCATACGAGACTCACATGTAAAGGAACTTCAAGATAAATCCTTTCCTTTGCCTTTCTTGTCTATCGTGCTGGTAGATGGACCTATGGGGTAAAGTGGGGTGAGCTAAAGAACCAACGGTGGTCAATAAGAGGAAAGACTCGCTCAAACATTAAATATGCAAGTACTACCTAGTACTCATGCAAGTTCTAATATGACACCAAATCCATACTCACAACACATTATATAAAAACCAAATAAATGTAAATCATAACCAAATCTAAGCATATAAATGAACATATGATTAGGTACAAGTATAGATATTGTTCATGTTCATCATAGTTATGGAAATAGATTCATTTCTAAGAAGAAACATTTAAATAGAATTTTCATTTCCAAACTAAACATCAAATAGTCTACGTATCAATAATTCAAGTCGTAATTCATTCACTATAATATACATAAGAGCATGATGGTCTTACAATACATTTGATAAATATTCATTTATTTCATGCATGATAATATTCACCATTTTTCATTTATAAAATCTACACATGACATACATATAAAGTCAAATGAAAGATTTAAATAAAATGCGATAGATATATACTAATATAGTCCGTTGTTTCATTCAATGCGAACTAGACATTGGTAAGGATCTGGTGACTGAATCATCTACTTTTGAATTGGTATAATAACTAGTGGAAACGCAATGGCCGTTACGCCCTCTAAATAATGGCACCAAAACAAAGGTAGTTTCATCCAAGCCGTCACCGCTATACATTTCAAAGAACTATCAAGTAGCAAAGGATGGAACTCCAAACCTTTACCTTGAATGGTTCACCTTATGCATTCTATTAGTCAAGTAAAACCCTCGGTGGTTAACTACCACAAACCTTCTGGGGTGTCCAAAATATAGACTACTTGCTAATTTGGCTCGCGGTGGAACTCCACAAATATTCTGGGGCATCGAATAACATGAAAGGCAAAACAGTACATTCACAATTCCATAGATAATAGAGTTCTAAACCAATATCACGACGTAACCCATACCCAAGTCGTTCTATTCAAAACATGAATTTCTATTTATCTAATAATCAAACCATATTTAATGCATGAGCGAAGCTCCCCACTTACTTGGACCCGCCGCGATGCCTATCCCGACTCCTTGCGCGTTTGGGGTCCCACGTGAACCGCCTCGCGAATCTAAGCAATTTATATAACACTACATAAGAATTTCACGCAATTTAAAGTTGAGTATTTTAATTATTAATTTATATTTGGGGACCCAATGGTGTGGGTCCCACGTGTTGTGCTGTTTAAGGGCTTTGTCGGAATGTCGACGCCCATCGTAGTTTTATCCTATTTTATTTTATTTTTTTATTTATTATTTGGCCAGGGACCAATTTAGTCCCTGTTTTGTTGAACAGGGACCAATTGGTCCCTGTTTGGTTGACTGGCCAACCAGGTCAAACCCCCCAGGGGTTGACTGGCCCCTGGAATAGTCCAGGGGCCTGTCCGTCCCTGGGGCAGAAACCAGGTGCAGACGCCCCTAGCATCACGGGGTGGGGGAAGCAAAAGCTTCCCCCCATCCCAACCCTCGGATCGAAATCCGAGGGTGGTCCCTAGTGCTCATCGGCACTGGGGACCCCTCCATCGTGGCTGACCAGCCGCGGTGGTGGTGGTGGTGGTGGTGGTGATGGAAGAAGTGGGGTGGCTATTGTCACCCCCTTCTTCCTTACGGTTTCATGGGGTGGCAAAGCCCACCCCCCTTGCTGTTGGCGCCACCTCCTCAGTCCGACGGCTCCACTAGGAGCCGCCACCCCCTTCTCCTACAAGCAAAGGAATCAAACAAGAAGAAGAAGAAAAGAAAGAAGAGAGAGAAAGAAAGAAGAAAAAAAACAATAACAAGAGATTACCTCTCTTGGTTGGTGTTTCCTCTTTCTCTCATCTCTCTCAAACTTGTTGAAAACAACAAAAGGGGTGACTAGGGTTTACAAACTATACTTATATAGTTAGGGTTTTAAAGTAGGGTTGTATACAACCTTGTTATTTTACCAAAATGCCTTTATGGGCCTCCAAATCCCTTACATCCACTTAACTCTTGTTAGGCCTAATATTCATTTAACCTAAGCTATACTTTTCACCCTTAAACAATTCACAAAGCACACTTGTACACATTCAATATTGAAAATCACTAAATTTCCTCGAGTCGGGTCAGGTAGAGTTCGGGTCGTTACACTAAAAGGCCTTCAAGAAGCCATAGATAACCATGTGGGACTAAACTTTTTGGTCCACACATCCCAACAATCTCCACCTTAGACTAAGGTCACGAATTGGATTTAGTCCAATTAGAGTCAATCTGCAATCCAATCCAATTATTGCAAATTAAAAATTATAGTCCAATCCAGTCCAAATAATTAATTAATCCAACTTGATATAAAAAAATCAATTTAACTCAATCCAATTTGCAAAATGCGAATTGGACTGGATCAAGTTCTATGGATTGATGTTTTTCTATCCAAAGATTCATGAAATTAAACTTAATCAAATGAATCACAAAAATTATATATCTCATGAATGACAAATTTACAACATACATCCCACAAATCTATATATAGCATATTTCCTACAAACTACAATACTCTTCAAAATGCAAGTTCCTACATAAATAAATATGTCATCTACAAATATGCATCATACACCTTCACAAAAGCACAAAAAAGGTGCATGTTGCAACATATAACCCACAAAAAAAGTTGAAAGCGTAATAAAAGAGTTAAGAACAAGCATAGTCTTTTAGATATTATAGTTTTGAGTTGATGTTCTTCAAGATACTATAATATATATAATCAGATATGTATGTGTGTTGATGTGCTAAACAGACTGGATCGGATTGTATTCGCGATTTTTTAATGTAAGATTCGTAATCCAATCCAATCTAGTTGGATTAGTGATTTTTCAATGCAGTCAAGTCCAGTCTAGTCTAAGGGATCAAAAAATTGATCCAATTACTAAACCCTAAACTCTGCTAAGTTTAAATGGCATCACTCTAGCAAGTATCGACCCTAACTCTGTCACATGGCGTCCAACATCTCGTTTAAACATCTAAAGTTTCAAATAATTAGTTCCATGCATGTTGTATGCTAACCAGGAAAATCCTTTACCTCTGGTAGGATCACGAACCACTGTCAGTTGCAGCTCAGTCGCCATGCACATGTCCTTAATGGCCTAAGGTTGATCTTCGTCCTGCTGGTCCTCGTACAAATCAGGACATCGATTTTGAAAATGTCCACGATGTCCGCACTGGAAACACACCTTCCGCCTTCGAGAACCACTATCATCGTTCGGATTCCTTGTTCATTTCCTGTTATGTCCTGCTGATCGGTGCTTTAATAGTAACTCGAGTCGATCAGGCTCAATCTCCTCGTGGTGAGTAATCAAGTAACTCTCCCTAGCCAAGCTCCACTCATAAGCTCTCTGCAACGTCCCTGACTCGGTCATAACGATCGTACCTCCAATTTTGGGTAGTAGACCTTAATAAAGTAATACACCCGATCTGCCTCTGGGCTAGCTGATCCTCTAGCATATGGTAATAACTGCAGAAATCGTTCTATGTACTCCATGACGGACTCATCCGCTAACTGTCTCAGGGAAGTGAACTCGTTTCTCTTGGCTTTCATCACGGTAGGAGGAAAGTACTTCAAGGTGAACTGGGTCTTGAACTCTATCCAGTCCCTCGGCATGCCTCTGGTACTCACAATCGTAGTCCACCAATTGTCAGCTTCTCCATCAACATCGAGGAAGAAATAAAAGCTTTCATGTGCTCCTCAGTAGCTATGATGTGGTGTATCTTCTTATGACTCTTCAGGAACAATTCTATCACAGTCACGTCAGTACCTCCATAGAAAACAACAGGGTTGTGCCTCTTGAACTCTCGCCACTGCTTGGCCTCAGTAGTCGCCGTAGTGCCATACAATGTCGGTGTCGTTGGTGCAATCTCTGTTGATGCTCGAGGTACAACCGCCATCACGTGCCTCATTGCAATGGTGGTAGGAAGCATAGTCGTGGTCGTAACCACTGGTGTGTTCATTTCCTGAGTAACGATTACTTTAGCTGTAGATGGTACCGATACAGTAACAACTAACGCCCTCAATATCTCCAAAATCTCCTCCAGTTATCGCTTCTGAGCTGCGACTCTTTGTGTCAAGGTCTGAAACTCCTTGATACTAACAGCTCGAGTACTCGACGTCCTGCTATCGTCACTAGGACCCCACTGATCTGTCATCGCTATCTGGTAATGAAAGCGCGTTTCCGGATAAGTGGATAGTTACCGATACCATATAATACACACATAAACATACTTATACAAATAAGTATTCAGTTTCCATTACCCAACTCATCCTCACTCCCCAACTAGGATTCTAAGTCAGGATCATAGGGTTTCCACTTCTAAGTTCAACCATTCCTAATTTTTCGCTGTCTTAATGATTTGTGTTTTAATTTAAAAGTCAGGTCGTTATAACCTTAGGCTCTGATACCAACTATGACGGGCCTAATTTCCCCGTGCAATTGGATACGCCTGGCCTAGACCCATGCAGGCCCCGAGTCATCACTCGGCAACTTGACGAGCCTAGTCAGCCTTCGATTCATCAATTTTAACAATTTATGAAAGAGTTATTGCTTTAATACACAGCGGAAGACTAAATAAGTATAATGCGAGAAATAGCTCAATCAAGGGAAATATAGGAATTCTATAAGTATGGAAAACCCCATGTATTCATGTACAATTCAATAAGCATATATGCATGATACCAGTCTCATAAAAAATGCCAAGTTCAATAATCCCAAAACATATGTATGAAACGATATACAAGTAAGCAAAACATAAACACATACTATGAAGTCTCCCTGATCCCGCTGTTAGTCCTCAAAGTAGGTCTCATAGGCAGGGTCCCTTGCCTTTACTGCTCTCCACCCTATCTGCACCTACCGTCACAAACTAGACTGTGAGCAACTGAAGAAATCGAAAATAGTGCCAGAAGAATATAACAGTAATTTATGATTTAACAAGTAAAGTAGTCTAAATATCACGCGGAAATGAAGTAGCAGGAAAAGTAAGTAAATCAAGTGCATGATAAACAAATTGATAGATAAACAATTGAAATTTGCATGTTCTAAGATTCAAAAGAGGTCAGTGAGTGGTCTAATTTCACAGCAATACGACAAAGATCTCGCAAGATCTCCCCGGGCAATGTCACAACATTAGCGTAGCTTGAAATCGAGAGGCATCGCAACACCACTCGAATCTAGTACCCAGTACACACAACACTAGGGGTGGTCAGTTACCCTTGCAGGAGGCAACCTCGTTGTCTCAGCTAGTGCGGGACCACATGATACCTTCGAGACAAACACTCATGCCAAGAACATACAACCAAGAATATGAATGGAATATCAAGCAAGGGATCAATTCAACAATATTAATGAATAGAAGACGTATAAATCACATGCTATTTCCTTACTGGCCTACTAACATACACATATAAGGTACGTATGTACTTACTTGAACTATCACAACCCGGTATCACTCCGAGATTCTAGCGTGTTCCCCGCGATTTTTCGACTACCTGTTAAGGGTTTGAATCCCAAATATTAGTTTAAGGCTAGCATTTAGTCTTAAGGTAGTTTGCATATGTTTGTTTTAAAACTATTTGTTAAGGTGACCCAAACCGTTGGAGAACGGTCCACCGATATAGTGAGCATATCCACACTTTCATAGGTAATGGGCCTTAACACAATTTTGTCCCTCTTTGGGCTCTTGTTGGGCCCAAACACTAACTCCATAATCATTTAAATGTTTTATTTGTTGTACTCTTATTGGGTTTAAATACTTAAGACCATTTCTATATCGTTATACCCTTGTTATGGGCCTTAGTATGTAATTATTATGTTGGGCCCTTATTGGGCCCTAACACAACCAATTTACATAACATTTTGTATTTGTTATGGGCCCTAACACAACCCATAACATACAAGTTCACACATTTTTAAAATAAACATAAAATATCCATACACACCACATTTTTTTTATTCAACACACACATACAATAATACAAACTTCCATACTTAATCCACCCCACTTTCCAACTGTGGTGCACACACACACACACTGTGTACACCCACATCACACACACCCCCCATTGCAAGATACACCCAACAAAAAATGTTCCAACCGAACTCCACACACAAATCACATACATCGAAACACATCACCACGGTTGCACATAGGAGGGGAGCCACCTCTGGCTAGCAGCATCGTCGGAGATTCACCTCTGATTAGTCGTTATCGGGGACAGTCCCACTGGCAACGAGAAGCCCAAACAGTGAGCAAAACCACCACAAACAGTCCAAAAGTAGTAAAAATAGTGAGCAAAGGAGTGAAGAAAAAAATGGTGGAGAGAGAGAAACGGGACTGACGGACATATAGGTGGGAGAGACACTCACCTATATGTCTCCGGTGGATGGTCGAGGTGTCAGTGTCAGTGTCATGGAGAGGTGGTGGCTGCCGAATCCAGTGAAGAGTAGAAGGGTTGTTTCGGCCATTTATGATGTCAGGACCGTGAGGGGGTGGCGGTGGTGATGTCCAGGGAAGAGGAGAAGGATAGCTGAGTAGAGGGATAAAGAGAGAGAGAGAGTCACCTCCGATGACCAGCAACTCCGGCGGGGTCTGGTTCGGTGAGGGGCGAGAGAAGAGAGGAGAGGTGGTGGCGATTCCGTTGAGGAAGACAATGAATAGTGTTTGGTGTAGGGTTTTCTCCAAATTCACGTTTTTATATATGTTAATTTAGTCAAAATGACCATTTTACCCTTACTTTCATCTTAAAACACACCCACATCTCGAGGTCAATCCCATGGCACCTCAAACTAGAGTTGTGTCACTCTAACAACCTCTATTCCATAGTCAGTATGTCATGTAGTTAACCAACTCCCACATTCGAACAATGTTCCTTGGTCCATCTTTCCTTGTCCTGACTCCCATAGTGCGCGTAGTTTCACAGAGTCTCGTAAATTATTTATTTAAATTACAAAAATATTCATTTAATTGTATTCTTTATTATGTTTTAAGTTCCCCGCGTACCCGTAACCCAATTGTCGAGACCCGCTCGGCCAATTTTCCTACTCGTTCACCAACTTAATTGTCTGGTCACTCAAATACGAGTATAAATATGTAATACGCATCATCATTCACATATAGCAAAATTTCATGGTCGTTACAGTCTCCCCAACTAACAAGAATTTCGTCCTCGAAATTAGCTCTAACTCGAGCGAATAAAGGAAATCAACACTCGTTCACACATCCTCTAAACTGCGGGCTTACAGCTGCTTCAGACAGCTTGGATCCTTCGTATCGAACTGCGTACTCTTCCAAAGTTGCTTCAGTCAGCTTTCTTTTTACCGTTGAACTGCAGATCAATGCAAAGTCACTTCAGACAGCTCAATATGCTTTGACTAACTGTGGACTCACGCGAGAGTCACTTCCAATAGCTCGACATCAGGTATTGAACTGCGGACTTGTACAAAGTCTCTTCATAAAGCACAATGTCTTAAATCCACTACCTTTCTCCACGTCCACCAAACTGTGGGCCTCTGCCACTTCAAACAGCTCGATTGTATCTGACAGAGACCCTAGGTTGACTTCAAAACTCTGGGAGAGCATGCAGGAGCAGTTTGGCGCTAGATTCTAATTCAGTACGACTTAACATCCTCAGACAAACGGTCAGTCAGAGAAGTTGATTCAAATATTGGAGGAAATGCTCAGGGCATGTATTTTATAATTTAGTTTTGGAGGAATATCTACCGTTGTGCTAGTTTACGTACAACAACAGTTATCAGACGAGTATTGGCATGCCACCGTTCGAGGCTTTGTATGGTAGACCTTGTAGGTCACCAGCTTGTTAGGCTGCACCAAAGGATGTGGCAGTTATTGGGCATAAGGTTGTTATTGACCACACATAAAATATTCGACAGATTCGACTGAGATTGCAAGCAGCTTAAGACAGGCATAAAAAGTATGTTGATAAGTATCTTGAGGGTTTGAGTTATGCTGTAAATGATTTGGTGTATCTGAAGGTTTCGCCCTGGAAAGGTCATCAAAGTTTTGGGATCAAAGGGAAACTAGCACCGAGGTTTATTGGATCATTTAGGGTCATGGCACGCGTCGACACTATGGCATACAGATTAGAGTTACCATCAAAGTTAGCGGTGGTTCACCCAGTGTTTCTTGTATCTATTTTAACGCTAGCTAGTTCAGGACTGAGATTGATGGTTGACATCAAGCAGATTGAGGTTCAACCTAATGTTTCTTATGAGGAGCAGTCATTAGAGATTATGGATCGCAGGATACAAACTTTGTGGAACAGGGTGATCCCGAAGGTATTAGTGCAATGGCAACATCACGGGATTGAGGGATGGTCACGCGTCGAACGTGCCAAATATATATCCCGTTGATATATACCATATCCTACAATGGATTTGTAGTAGCGGTAAAGACGGGGTCGAACCACAAGAACCAAGTTATTCCTTTAGGAGGTGCGGAAAGGGAAAATCAAGAGTTTTAAGAATGAACTAGATTAAGAGAAGATGAGAAAGTTAGCAAGCAAGGATAATCAAGTAGAGAATTTAGTAAGAAAAATGATCAAAACCATCAACTTAACACGACTATCCTATGACAAATACACTGATCATTGACCTAAATAAAGATAGATTGAATGTCGTGATCTAGTGTAGCTATAGAATCCCGTAAGACGTGAATTCCTCGTTCTCCTATTAGCGATAATTAGGGTAAGACCTCTAACTATTACCCTAGTCAATTCACATAACCTTAGGCACGTACCTTGGGTTCAACATGATGACCGCTCTAATTCATGATTCATGGGAACACTACACCTAGATAACCGGTACAACAAGCGTGTCCGATTCAACCTATGTTTCTAAGGTACATGGTCTAAAACTCTGTGAGGGGATTAACGCAACCAGAGCGACCACTTGCCACAAATACAAGTCTTTTGCACGATTACGTATGCATTCAACTCGATAGCGATAGGTCTCAAACTATAACTAATGTAAGGGCCCTTCACATCAATCAAGTAATCGACCATAATATTAAGAATAATACCAAAGAAAATAGAAAACAACAATCAATCAGTGAAATTGAAGAATAAATAGATCTTATAGTGGTTAGAAAGTCATAAAATAGCCGCGATCAGTCTCCGGCTTGAATCCCCGAAGGATTAGCCGGACATAATTGAAGTAATACACCACGCTCTTTTTATTGAAGAAAGAAAAAAATACAAAAACCCTAAAATAATATGTTTGTCGCCTCTGTATGTTCTTCTCCGAACAAAGGATGCCTCCACCAATCTCTCAACCCAATTTATAGATGTATCTTTGTAACGGTTGGAGTGATTTATGCCCATTTGAATGTTTTTATGATTAATGGCATGATTTGTACATCGGGATTGATTTGGGCATTTTGTGTAGGTTCAAGACACTTGTCATGCTCTGATTGGTCAAAAATTATGCTTTGCTGACTTGTCGGAAGCTCATTGGTTGAGGAAGGTGTTGGTGACGTGCTGGCGCGACATGTGGTGCATGATTGGTGGAAACGGTTGATTGACGTGATTTGTGGCACATGATTGGTGGAAAAGGCCTGTGAGACGCAGCTTGACCAATAAAATCATAACACATGGCAGAATTAAATACTCTATTTTGAGTATTTTTCTGCCCTGAATTCAATCGTGACCTCGGATTCACCTAAAAGTGAGAGATGAGTATAAATTTAGTGGTATTTTGGAGACTTTGACATAAAAACACACATAAACAAATGATAAATAATGCATATTAAACGATTTATCAAGGGACTCACCTGGGAGCTCGAGTCTACTATGCAACTGAGATACCCATAGCTATTTGTCAGTGAGTATTTTGTTGAGTTTAAATTTTGGTATGAAATTTAAACTAGTTGGGAAGAATGTAATGACCCAATTAATAATTTTTGTTATTTATGATGTCGTTGCAGACGTGGATGCCAACAGGGACGTTCGAGGGTTCCATAGCGAGGCCGAAGCATGCTCGAATTAGGTACACAATTCGTTTTGTGTGTTTTTTATTTGTATTTTGCGATGTATATGTTCAATTTAGGTATACAGTATGTTTTGTGTGTTTTTTATTGTAGTTAGAAGGATCAAGTGTGGTTCAAGTTTTTGTCAATTTGTGGACTTGTTGACTTCTCAACAACCATTAGATCAAGCCTTGAGATTGGGGAATGTGGGAGATGACAATTTTGTATATATATATATGTGGGGTTTTCACTCTTTTCACTAATTTTTCTCTCTTCATTATGCAAATCTGAAAATTGAGTGTGATGTTGAGGGTTTGGTGAGTTCAATTGATCACTTGGAGCTCAAGAGGTGAAAGGAAATGAAATATAAGGTTAGAGTTTCGATCTCCATCTCCTTCTTTATGATTCGGGGTAATTTTTGAGTATTTCAACGGTGATTTTGGTTGTGGGGTTAAGCACACCAAGTGTTTGAGGTGTTGCTATGGATTTTGAGTTAGTTTTGAAGTTGGAAATAAGGATTTGGTGTTGATGTTGTTGTTGTTTCAGTTTTCTAGCGATTTGCCAGGTTTTTGATCGAAAACTCTGAGTTTGTGTTTAAGACACGTTTTGTCGAGGGGTTTTGGTTGTGTAAGCTTGATTGAGTATTTAATGGGTTGATGGAGTGAGCGCTGATCGCGACAACAAGCTGAGGGAGTTCGAAAACTCGAGAAAACTTGATCTACCGCAGCCGCCGCCAGGCGCGCCGTGTAGTTCAGAAGCCCACAGCGCCACTCGAGGCGTTTGGGGCAAAGACGAAATGTGGGAAATTTTGGAGTGAAGTTTTTAAAGACGTCATGGAGGGTGGATAATGTGGCGGCACTGACACGACACCCAAGATGTCGCGGGCACGCTGCACAGGGTTAAATGCGGCAGCGTCTGAGGCAGTTTTGCGATGAAAATTTTTACAAAAATTTACCAATTGGGCTTTGTCCTAAGGATTGATATAGTCTATTTGGGATGTTCTAACAATGATTTAATCGATGATTTGGGTATTGAATTGAGGTTTCCAAGGTTTAGGAATTTAATTGATTTATCAAAAATTGATGAATTAGGTCGTTTTGACGGGTAGTTGGACACGTTGAAGACGTGCATTTGGACTAGTGACGCAGAGGAGTGCGGTTTGAGGTGTGTAGTGTCCTAACTGAAATTCACTCTAGTACTTATTGCTTGATTATTTAAATTGTGCTTTTTTTATTCAGTAAATCTTATTTCTTATTGCTTTACGAATGGTTGAGTTTACTCTCACTTGGTGTTTATTCATTGCGGGGGCATAGGATCCACTAGGCCATAGCAAGTGTTCTAGTCATGTGCCGGTGAATATTCTACTTGGGTGTGCTAGTCATGTGTGGGTGCATCGTGGGTCTATGGTGGCCACATAGAGGGTCTAAGGTCACCCGTTCGAAGTATCCTCATGGGTCGTGCCTGGCGGATAGCCCGAAGTATGGCTCTAGTCTGACTTTGATTGTGCATGCACATTGTTTCTCTGCTATTCATATTCATGTGATGATCT
Organism: Stephania japonica; assembly: GCA_039657345.1. Lineage (NCBI taxonomy): Eukaryota > Viridiplantae > Streptophyta > Magnoliopsida > Ranunculales > Menispermaceae > Stephania > Stephania japonica. The sequence goes on along the minus strand of CM077556.1, from coordinate 86,749,743 downwards.
TCTACAGTTGCCTGTATTTCTTTTGTTCCTCATGTTTATCTATAGTATTTTGATCTCAACAGTTTTACTTATGTATTTACTTGGTGAATTTCCTTGGGATTACTCACTCTGAACTCGTCATCTGCCTTTTTGTGATAGCTTGAGTGCAGATCCTGATACGAGCAGAGGGAAGGGCAAGCTTGAGGACTACCTTTAATTGACTACGATTTGCCCTGCTAGCACGTTTGTTTATATTTGTCATTTTATGTTGGGTATGGGTTGTGAGAAATACATTTTGACCTGTATATGACTTGGAGGTTTATCTTTTGATATATTGAGTACATTTTGGTATGGATTCTACATTAGATTAATGCTCATAAAACTTACTTTTAAATACTTATTTTGATGATTTACGTCTTCCGCTGAATATATGTTGATGATACACACGACAATGAGTCCATAAGCTAACTTGAACCAAATGTTAATGAAAATGATATAAAGTTAGCAAAATTTGATTGGTGTTGAGATATGAGTGCTCGTACGACACAACTGGATGGTGATTAGGTAGGTTTGTGGGCTCGCGGTGCATGCCGTAGCAGCCGATAGATTTTGGGGTCGTTACAAATAACTCCTTACATTGCCATCCAAATTAATAATGTGTTTTCCCCTATTTGCCTTATCCCGTAAGTTAGATACCGTGATGAATCAACCTAAACCCTAAAATCTAAACACACCATAAACCTTAAACCCTAAACCCTAATTAGAATTAATATTTAAGATCACTTTAAAAGAAAAAAAAATATTTCTTATATTTATCTCATCATACTAGACTATTTTGCTTCAAATTAACTTCTCGCCATAAATTAAAGGTGTTCAGACATTGCGTAGTTTTAAACTCAACTCTAACATCTTAAAAGAAGTTTTGGTTCCATGAATTCAAATTCCCCCTTTAAATCCTCAAAGAAAAATAAAACTGAAGAAATGGTATTGAATCACTTAAATCGCTTCTCATCACAGGCAAAAGGGCTTGTTGCTTTATGATGAGGGGCTAGCTGAAAGCTTGATTAGCATATCTGAGTCTTGATGCCATTCTTCTGATGTGGTTGAATCGGGTGGTGATTTCTCTTTTGTTTAGTCTGCAAGAAGTATAGGATCAATGTGGTGTTACGAGTGGAGAAAGGTCGGAGGACAATATCAAAATAGGAAGAGGAAAGGGGAGGAGAAGGGTAAGGCGGGGAGAACAACAAGGCCATTTTCTCACTTTCTGCCCTAGCTCGCGATTTGTTATCCTCTCGGCCTTGCCTCTCGAGTTGTTGTAATGATAATTGATAAAGGGGTCCACGAACGTCGCCTCCGTTAAAAACCCATTTGCTTTGCCTTTGGGCTCCCCCCTGAGTATTATCAATCTTCTTCTCTTTACTTGTAGGTAGTACTCGTTTATATAGAAATCGTTTAATTTCAACTCGTTCAAAATTTAGTTATTTCTCACATTCCTCTACTAACAAAACCCATTTTTTATGAATGAGAATAATAATATGTTTCCATCCAAGCAGAAGTTGTTCAATTTCGAACCAAAAAAAAGGAAAAAAGAAGACTGTTAATACTCGTAGTAATCAACTTTGAAGGGTCTTTGACAAAAAAAAATGTCCATCCTCTCAGTGGCTAGAAAAGCTGGGCATTGTTGTTGCGCGCAGAAGCTAGAGGATTTTTTTAAATTTTTTATTATTTATTTATTTATAATGGAAGATGGCCTTATGACATCTACACCAAATTAGATCATCAGTTCTAAAAACATGAAAGTGGAGAAAACAAAAATAACAAACCACATTCTATTCTTTAGTAAAATTACCAGAGAACACAAGCATTTGTACCAACGTATTACATGAATATATCACTATTTTAAAACCCACAACCCTCTTGCCAACAGCCCTCAAATTCCCAAGTAAATAAACCACTGCAGCTTACTTCTTATCTTTTGATTTATCTTGTGCAGTCATAAGGCACTACAACTAAAACTAGGTGCACCAAGAAAGCAAAAGGATATATTAAAAGAATCAGTAATCTCGCTTGTCCGGGCAGTCAGATGCCCTATGCCCACTTCTTCCACAGTTGAACATGCTCCTTCAAAACCACTGCAAAAAAAGCCACAGTATCAGCGTTCATGTTCGTTTATAGTTATAGATACAGTCAATGTTAAATGTGTCAAGAATTTGAAAATCGTTTATTTATTATTCTTCTTCAAGAATGGCAGAAGCATTTGTTAGACCCAAAACACTCCCCTATTTTTCTTTCTTTCTTACCTTCTCTGCTTCCTTATTTTCAAACTACACTTCTTTCAACATAAATATCACACGAGTAACTTACAAAGTCACCCCAAGTTTCGCCCTAATATGCATTTAAGCCGCTTTGTTTATTTATTTTATTTTGAAAAATCTATAATCTCATTCATTTAAATCAGCGCACAGGCTGTCAATTACAAAAGATAGGGGAGAATGACCCCAAACATGTAGACCTGACATAGAAACAACAACTCGTGCAAGATTATGAGCTACCTAATTCGCAGATCTTCTCACATGCTCAACTTTAATATTAATTAGAGCAATAAAATTGTTTGACCTTGTGAAGAAGTGTGAACAATAATAGCTAGGTCATTGTGACGGCCCGAAATTCCTAAACACAGCGCCGCCCAGCCTAATCCTGTAATTTAGCTCTAATACTATTCACGTAGGACTTAACTACGTATTAGTTAGCCTCTTAAACATACTCTCCTCATTCATCGCGTTTAGGATAAGTAAATACACGTTGCATTCCATTATTAAATTTACAGTTAATTAAAACTTTTTAACAAAATATTAGTTATAGCGAAAGTCTTGACATTATGGTGGAAGCATTAAGTTCAGTGGAAGTCTTGTCATTATAGCGGAAGTATTATGAGATAAATCTTAAGTGTGGAAACCAGGAAATCACGATCACATGATGATAAACACAGTAATACATGCATCTATTGGGATCCTAATATCTCAACTCAAATACACAACGCCAAAGTATATGAAAGACATAAGTAATAATTACACAAAATATCAAAAGACCTACAGTGTTGTGACGGCCCTAGTTTTCAAACCTTAAACTGGGCCCCACTTGGCCTAGTCTTACGTGAAACTCCGACCCATCCCGACGAATCATGCAAGGCTAGTCAGCCTTTCCTTACCAATTAAAATTCATTTACCAGCTTATAACATTGATTAGTGAGTTATCATCAATATGATGAAAGCAAAAGCTCAAACTAATCAAATAATCATAATCATATTAAAATAAGACATCCTAGAGTGTGGAAACCCCGCATATGCATATCATCATCAATGATTAGTCAGAGGAGAACAACACAATAGATATACATGCCCAGAATCTCTCACATACCCAAACCCCTATTCCAAAACAACATATATATACACACAATAGTACAAAAGTCACATAATCAGCAAAGTGGAAAGATGTGCTCAGGTATCCTCAAAGCAAATCTCCAAGCTCTGGAGCCTTTCCCTTGTTGGTCTATGGATTTGCACTTATATCAAACACAAGAATGACGACCCCAGGTAAGTAACACCAAGCAGAACAATAATACAACATTTCAAAATAAATAAACATCAGTCCACGTTCATGCCGATAGAAAGAAAGGAATAAGGAATGCATGAACATATATGACTGTAATACAAGCAATTGAAAAGTGAGTATCCGAGTTACGAAATTGAATAGCAAGGTGTCCCAAAAATAATCGTTGAGTCGAGGTCAAACCTACAGGACTCAGGTTAAGGACAAGAACACGGTCTACCAGCCCTAACTCTCGTGACTATGAGATATCCATAGACCCGGATAAGAGCCCCAACGTACACTCAACTGGGAGATATCAATAGCATCTAAATAAGAGCTCACATCGTAGGTAAAGGTAACTATAACTCCCTTGCCAGTGGACCACTCAACCAACAGATATTCCAAAGATATAATGATAAACAGATCAATAACAACAAATTAAAGCTCAAGCGCTCAAGAAATAACTGTAAAAGTTCTCACTGGCTTACTTACCTGTAATCTAACTAATACGCACTTAATGGACCACCGACACGTCTCCTAAGACCTCCCGTGTGTCTCGTCGATGTTCAAAATCCTTAATATACATTTAGTTTCCTGTTAATTACCCTCATTCTATCCAATTTCCATAATTTATTCGTTCACAAAATTTGGGTCGATTACTCGAGTATTAGGTCGTATTTGAACCCATTGGGATACCCGAGAGATCCCCAAAAGTTTTTAAAAATTTTATAAACATTTGCCCTTGCGAACAGTGTCACGCCGTCGGGACACCTTGACTCCACTGGCTTGGGCGGCATCTCCACGGCGTCAAAAGTGAGGCTCAATGCCCAACACACCGTAGATGAAGTCATGACCTTATTGGTCTTAGCAGCATCCTCGCAGCGTGGGACCCTGAGGCCCCTGCCCAAAACGCCGTGAATGGCACCGTGAGCTGGAATGCTCACGACATCGCTCGCAACGTTTGATCCAGAATGCCTCTATAACGGGGTTTTTGACACCCCGGCTCGCATCACCGTGCTTCGAGCCTATCCCAACTTTGACTAAACATCCATTACAATGCCAAGCCATCCCTCGGCTCGCGTCACAACCTGCTAAAACTATCGATTCTGCGTAATTTATTCAAAATCACCGAAAAAAATTCCAAATATTTAGAAAAATTTTGAAACACCAAAACCACTTCACAAATCATTTAACAATCATCCAATTGACTCTCAATCCATCAAAACCAACCACGAAAACTGATTTCCAAAATCGTCGTCCGAAATTATCGCAACGAAAACTAACAAAAACATCGCTAAAACGTAGATAATCACGTGAAAAATCGAGATCTCACCTTAGATTTCGTATTTGCCTGCTCTAATGGCGTCAAATCGTGGCGAAAACCCCAGAAAACCCAGGTTCTTACGTTGGTGATTTCGTTGAGAAAGATGAGAATGGATGAGAGGAGAGAGAAAAGTTGGTGGTGATGGGGTTATATACCCCCTCCATCTCAACTCACACATGAATCTCGAGAAAAATCCCTTGGCTATCACTTAATCCATCCACCAACTGTGACACAAACTTATAACTTCAATAGGTGACACAATCACTCAAATTTGTGATTTCTCGCAAAATACTCGCGTTTTCAAAGCAGTTTCGAATCCCAATCCGCTCATCGCGTCGCCCCGGACGTACCAATGTGTCAAACACATTTTAAAACTTTTATTTATTATTTATTTTTATATTTTCTCAATGTTTTTAATTCATTTAAGTCCCCCGAACTACTAATTACCTGACCAACATTCGCCAGAAAAACCCGTTATTTCACAAAACCCTCGAGCCAAACTGTTTCTTGTACCAACACTCACATTCAAATGTCTTTGCACATTTAGGAAATTGGAATTAAACATTCAGGTAATACAATATAATACAAAAAACTGAACACAAATAACATACATCAGCGTCGACGACCGAGAATTGGACGACTGTATCATGGCAAGTGGGCCCATGTACGACCTAAATTGGCACGTGGCACAAGTTAGAATTTAGGATCGTTACAAGTGTCTACCGTTGGATCGGACCACTAGCTCAAAGATAGTCGTCAATATTCTCCTTACAGGACCTGCTAGACGATGGATCTGCACCCATCATCATAAAAAAGACGATGAGTATAGTAAAGTAGAAAGTAAAATTTAGAGATACTATTCCACATTTTCCAAATATAACAAAAGGTTTCAACAACATAAAGTAGTGAAGCGATAATGAAAAACAAGGTTATGCTAGATGATACCACAGTTAAACAACTTAAATCGAATCATACTCTAGCAACGCACTCATAAAAGACTAGCATCTCCTCTTGATTTTTATTGCTCAAAATCAGCAACCATAACTCTAAATTTTTTTTTTAGAAAAACATGCAAATAAGGGAGGAGAGTTTAAGTGTTGTATTTATAGTTGGCCACTTCATCAAGGTGTGTTTTTCCTATTTCTATGAGATCTTATGGACCTTATTCACTCCTAATTCCACTAATTTCTAGCCAAGTGACACCAACTTTTAACTCAAGTTAAGTAGGAGTGAGTGCTAGCTCGTATCCCGAGACACATTATGTTTCTCCAATTTTTTGTTACAACTATAGGACTTTTGATTCGATTCACTTAATGTACATACTATGGAATGAAATTGTAAATAGAAACATCAATGGTATTTCTCACTTCAAGCAAAGTATGTCCTAGCTTTACCGGCTTCCTGACACTCGACTCGTGCATCCGAACTCCCAGAACACTTCCCTAGGCTCCTTAGTATGTTTATATATGATTTAGAGTGTTTTTCGGTAGGTTTATAGGGTATTTGTTGTGTTTTAGGTGTTGTGGGAAACTTGAAAAGTTGTAAGAAATTTAGAAAAGTTGTAAGAAAATCCTGCTGCCCCAGCGCGTTGGGTGCTGGCAGAATCCAGAATTCGCAACCAGTTGCAAGATTTTGAGATTTCCCTATGGAAATGGTCTTCTCCAATGCCTTAGGTCCCTGTTCTCGTCAAGTAGAGACCAAAATGTAACATCCCTTAACCTCAATTAAGGAATATTCAGCCTGAAACCCTAATTTAAGCCCCGGTAAACTAGATCGAACCTAATTAGAGCCAACAACCTTATACTCATTCCTGACAACAACTTGTATATCTTGACATTAAATAAACAAAATAAAACAAATGCAGCGGAGAATTTAAAATTTTTTCGATAAAACACAAGATATACAATACCAGCATGAACATCGGTATTGAGCTTTTATTCCCACCCTAATTATTACAAATTATAGAGCAATACAATTTATATATAACAGGGAAACTCACTGCACCTTAGAGAAGATACTAAACTCCTGGTCTTTTCCTTTCCTGAGTTCCAAGTCTTAGCGTACATCCATACCTTGAGATGTTAAGGTGGGTAAGCTCCTACATGCAATGAACCAACGAACTTGCATCTGTTATATATATTGTTTATATTGATTCGTATGCTCCTTTAGATATGCATTTGATTCATGTTGTTATTCATTACCTTGATATTAATTGGTAGTTGATGGTTAGTGACTCTTATACCAACCATCAACTACCAATTAATATCAAGGTAATGAATAACAACATGAATCAAATGCATATCTAAAGGAGCATACGAATCAATATAAACAATATATATAACAGATGCAAGTTCGTTGGTTCATTGCAATGTACCCATGATTTGTATTTTCCATCTCCATATTTGAATTGAGTTGCCCTCTCACATTATCAAGAACCAGTCACTGGACATCTAACCAGTTCTTGTTAATGTGCCACCAACTCATAAAAACATAGAGTTGCACTCCCTCATCATCACTAAACCAATCACTGCTCATCTGATTGATTTATGACTGATGAGCCTCCAACTCAAATGGAAAGCATTGATCGGGATAATTTTCAAGTCACTGGAGGCGCGGTGATGGGAAGCAACTCCATCACAGTTCCAAACCTCAGGCCGATCCATCCCGCCAAACATCTTTCCAAGTTCATTTTTCATTTAAAACATTTTTATAAAACTAAAGCCAAACCACAGTACATTGCCCCATTCTTAGTCCAGTACACTGCGTGCTCTAATAATACTATTTTACATTGCATAATTGACAAAAGATACGAGTCCCACTTACTTGTCCTGAGCTTTCGACATTTTACCGACTGTTACGACTTCCCCGAAGTCCTCAACCTTTACACATTGGTCTATTACCTAAAATAGACCAACTGTTATCAATTTAAGTATAATATTCATTTATTTATGCTCCTAAACTGGTCACATTTGAATCCAAAATCCCGGAACCTATTTTATCCTATTTCGACCATTTCACGCTTTTCGAGGTAAAAATCCCAATATAAAGTCTCCTCGACTTTTGAATACCTCATTTTCCATATAAATCCATCAATTTCTATTTATTTGGTCAAAATACTATTTTTCCATATTTTTTCTTATTTTTCTGGATTTTCCCAGAATTTCTTTTTTGTTTTTTCCATTTGGCCTTGAACCGGGTTTGGTTCAACCGAGCTGAACCAGCTCGGTTCAGGGTCATCTTCTCCAACAGAATTTTGTTTTTTATTTTTTTCATTGTTGGGGTTGGCTTCTAACCCCAACCCCAACCCTAGTCGTCCTCAACATGTAATAGCAGGGAGGGTTGGGAGACAACCCTCCTTGCCTTGATTCATGGTTCATCCATGGCCAACGCCATGGCCAAACCTCCCAACCACTAACACACGTACGCAACAACAACAATCTACACAACAACATCATCTCACCTCGAGCTCTCCTCGACTACACAAGCTTGCCACCCCGATCTCTGCATTGCTCATTCTCTCCTCCTTACGATCTCTATCTCTTCCTCGTCTTGGCTCTCCCTCATCTTCTCTCTGTTTTCACATTTTATCGAAGGAGAAAGAGGCGGTTGGACCGAGAAATACCTAAAATACCCCCAAACCTATCTCATTTCCTTCTCTTTCCAGCTACCCTTTATGGTAATTTCACATTTTTTAATTTATTATATATATTATATTTATATATATATACATTTATCGATATTTCACGCCTAAAATTCTGTTGTGCAAGCCAACGAGCCCCCTCGAGCATGCACACCATCGTATAATGTACATGTGTCATCTGAGACCTCGCGTTTCACTTGATGCCCTGACAATTTACCATTATTTTTTATTGATTTTCCATTTTAATATATATTTATATATAACCACAATATATAAATATATATTCATGCCTATAATTACGTAATTTATGCCAACGAGTACACTCGGGCTTCAACGCTATCTCGCGTCTCACGTGTGTCCTCCTTGACCCACATATGGTATTAGGCATTCCCTCATTGGTCCAATTATTCCTTTATACATATTAATAAATACCAAAAAAACATAATACATCACACAATTTTACGTACGCGTTAATCGAGACAAACCGAGCTTAATCATGAGCCTAACTCAGACTATTTGATATTCGAATTAACACTAATTACGTGCTTAAGGTAACGGGTCGTTACAGTCTCCCCAATTTAGCAACAATTTCGTCCTCGAAATTAAGGTAACTTATTATTCACTAATAGTTTCGAAGAGAAATGGATTTTCCCTTATAATTCCCATTCCTTAACTTTCTTATTCCTCACTTGTCTAGTATATGTAGTTGCACTACCAGATTACTAGCACAAAGTTTATCTCAACTTTACTTTGAAGAATAAACTAACTAAATTACCATTTCATTCTTCTCTTTCTATGTGAATAACACCATTCCATTAATTTAGCTTAATCTGAATCTATACAACCCGTTCATAGGTGAGATTTTCCAAAAGATAGAATTTTTCTTTTGATACCTCCAATAACCTATGATATTTATCACGTTTTCTCTTTTCTTAAGGATTGTTGTAGCTCAAGCATTGACGAATCCACTCAGGATCAACAGTATCGTGTCTCCTACCTCCGTTCATCCCATGAGTGAACGGCAAGGTCAACAATCATCATGTCTCCTACCTTTGTCCACTACAAATAAATAGCAAGGTCAACATATGTGTATCTTCTACCTCCATTCCACCCATCGATGAGTGGCAAGGTCAACCACACTACATTCTCATCAATCTCTTTTGATACTTGCTTGATACTTATAGATTTCATCAATCTATACACTACAACTTGTAAAATTTTAACCTGTTATTATTCATTTCCTTTATATTGTAGTTATACTTTACCTAGTCTGCTCTATTTACTCTGTATGTAGTTTTTCAATACCTTATTCATTCTAGTACAGTATCTCCCATTTTTATATCTCACCCCTATGGTAGGATAAGAAGGAGCATACCTCATTCTATAACCCCTCAAATTACTAAAATTATTAATAAAACTCACACAGGTAAATCAATTCTTTCAGTGATTATCATGAGGAAACACAAGCTCAATCATACTTTTTGAATTAGGATTAGTAACACACTCTCTTCGTTAACACGAAGGAAATATATTTTGTATCGTGACTGAGACTGGTTTTTAATTTATTTCAATAACTTCTTCCCTCAGTGGAAGCAAGCATAACATATGCTCTGTAACGACCCTAAAAATTTAACCCTGTCACGTATCAAAACAAGTGGTACATGGGTCCAGGCCGTGGTACAGTCATTAATTTTTGGATGTTAACACCGAGGTATGTTAGTTTTGTATGGTGTTTATATTATAATATATTTAATTTGTAAAATTTCAAAGTTCCCAATGTGTGAGGGCGTTTATGTACAAACGTTGGTAGTCTGGGGGATGAACTTAATGAAAACACTGATAAAATACAAACTCTAAACTTATCAAAATAATTGGTACACAATTTGACCAAGTGCGCGAGACACGTGGAGTGTGGTGCAGGTCGAGTCTGGATTGCACAAAGGATGAAGTGGATAGGCTAGAGTGAGGAGCAAGTCAACTAAAGTCGCCCAATTGATTTATCAAAGTTGGTGGATGAAATTGTGAAAAGACCAAAAAGGGCAATAAATTTGTATAGGGTATGGATAAGGGTAAGGGGTTGGTCATTTGACCTAAAATATCCAAATATTAACATGCCACCGCTACCACCATTCTCGATCGACCGAGAGGAAGAAGAGATCGAGGAGAGGAGAGCGGGGATTCACAAAGAGCGTGGACGCGACGTCGAGGTGAGATTCAGTTAAGGTAGTTATTGATTTCATAGTTGGCGTTGTTGTTATGGTTGTCACTGTTGTTGTCGAGGTTGTTGTCGAGGTGGTTGTTATTGAGGGGATTGTAGATTTAAATGGTGAAAATGGGATATTGATGATGGTGGTAATGTGTATGTTGATTGTTGTTGTGTTGTTTTAATAAAAAAAATTGTTGTTATTGCTGTTCGGTTGGAACGAACAAGAAGAAGGAAATGGGCTGGGTCAAGGTGACCCGACCCGGTTGGGTCAAACCGGGTTTGATCCGGTTGGATCGGGTCCCGGTCAGACCCGGTTTAGGCAGTCCAGACCCGACTTGGGACCCACCCACCCACCCATTATTATATTAATAAATAATTATTTATTTCAATTAAATATATTTAAAAGGATTTTAATTGTAATAAAATCCCAAAAAATAGGGAAAGTTAAGGAAAAATTCTGGAAAATTATAGAAAATTATATTTTCATCAAATAAAGAGAAATTTGAGAATTTCCATGAAAAGTGAAGTATTCAGGGTTTTTGCAAGACATTGTGTTGGGGTTTTTGCCTCGAAAAGCGAAAAATTAGTAAAAATAGCCAAAAATTTGGAAAATCATAAGAAAGTTAAAGAAATTGATATAAATTGCATTATCAGAGTTATTATACACACGGGGACTGTAAGGGCGTGTCAGAGTCCGTGTTAGCGCGAATTAGCTTGGATTAGAGGTAAGTAAACCAGTGAGAAACACTACAGTTATTTCTTGAGTTTTGAATTATTTATTGATATTGTTTCAATGCCCTCTTGTTATTCCATTCATATGAGTTATCCTAAGACAAGTATGTCAAGTGTGATCCTTGCAGAATTCTGGGCTTGCGGTGTATTATACCGAGGTTTTTGGCTGGGGATACGTAATTGCTTGTAATGACATGTACGGGTTGAGAGTCCTCTACCAGATTGTTGGAGACTCTGCACTCACGTAGGGGTCTTATAGGAGATTATGTCCTCGACTCCTAGCCTTTGAGGAGATTCTGTCCTCGGCTTAACGAATTTGATTGGTCGGGACCACTTGTGTTTTTCCTTTGCATTCTGAGACACTCAATTTCTATTGCTTCTTTATTTATTCACAGTCTTTATATATTCATGCGCTCCCCGTCTTTTCTTTCTATCTGCATGAATTGACTGTTCATTTATTTAATTCGAAATGTTGCATTTATTGTTGTTCATCCTTGGCATTACTTACCTGGCTCATCATTCTTATGTTTGACGGAGTGCAGATCCGCAGTCCAGTAAAGGAAAGGCCGTGTAGTTAGACGATATATTTTGAGCGACCTTCCTCTGCTGACATAGGTGATTTTTTTTTTGTTGTATTAGTTACTTATATTGTTTTTGTACATGGGGTTATGGGTTGAGAGATTTTTGGATATTATGACTTGGATGATATTCCCCTTGTTTTACATGGTATATATGATATACATGGTTCCCACACCCTAGGTTTTTGTCCTAACTTGGACCATTCGAGGTTAATTGATTAGTTGAGATTTATTGCTTTCGCTTTATACTTTGATAACTCGCTAATTAATTGACTTCACTTTTAAATGATTAATAAATGATTGAATGGTAAGGATAGACTCACTGGCCCCACGCGACTTGGCGGGATTGGCTCGAGGGTTTACGCGGGTCCAGGCCGGGCGGCGCCCGATTCTAGGGTTGTGGAACTTGGGGTCGTCACATGCTCTCACTGACAAGAATCTTGCAGACTTGGTTAATCTATCAACTACAATTCATTTTGCTGATGTGTATTTCACATTACAAAATCTACAATCGTGTTTTTTTTCTTTTATTAGATATAGACAAGAATCTACCTAACTTTTTAGGTTTCACTACTCAATATCATATACTGAATACATATCATTTTTTTATAATCTCACTATAAATCATCATTTCAAACAATTTATAGTTTGTTCGTATACCCAAATATGATATGGCATTGCATATATCAATAATATAAAGATATCTATGAGAAATTCAGAATGATTCTTACCTAACCTTTCACCTAGTCCAAATTTTTCATTTCAGAATTTAATACGTCCGGCACAATTTTCATTAGAACTTCTAATATGGACACTATTCATTCATAATCAATTTCTAACATATTGAGTAGTTCCAATTAGATTTCTTAATCAATCTCATCACCCATTAATTCTTTCATTCCTTGAGTTCAGTCTCCTTCCGAACTCCAAAGAAATGGACTGGTAATTATTAATTTCAACCTCTCAATTGATGATATGTCTGTGCATGACTTCCTTTATTCATCAATCTATCTATCTCTCTGATGAGATAATACTAAGAAGTTTCTATTATAATTACACCTCTTGCCCCTTTCTTTTATTCAAGTATTGACCACCGTCAATCACTTTATATAGGTGCTTCCTCAGAGTGAATATATCAATTTTCCATTCTGGTGACTCATTATATCTCAAATTTATTTCACTCTGGCATGAATATACTCTTCAAACTCTCATAGTTTGAAGCTTTCGTTAAATCACATTGTAACGGCCGAAATTAATTTAATCAGGATTAGTATTAATCACGAGGATTAACGGGTAATTCAGACGTTACGTGAACAACTGGGTGGACTCGGATAGGAGTACCCAGGTTATATTGTGTTATTTATGTATGTTGTATGTCTATTATTGTGATTTGGGAAATTATTATTGTGACGGCCCCAAATTCCCAATACATTTGGGAACGCCCAGCCTAGACTCATACAGGTTCCCAAGTTAGTACTCAGCAGTCTGGCAAGCCTAGTCAGCCTCAAATTATCAAATTATAAGTTTTATGAAAGAGTTATTGCAAGTATAACACAGCGGAAGAAAATTTAATACTAAACAATTAATGGGAAATAACTCAGTCAAATGGAAATCAGGAATCTACATATATGAAAACCTCGTAAATGGGAATATTCATGTACAATAAGTCAAGGTCAAATGAGACATTGCATGATATCAATCCCAAACTATAATCCCGAGTTCAATGACTACCAAAGCATTATAATAATAACAAGCAACATACAAACAAAAATATATAACCTACTTTAGGGTTCCTCAAGTCCAGCTGCTCATATAAAGTCTCTAGGCAAGGTTCCTTGCCTTTACTACACTCCGCTCTATCTGCACCCACCGTCACAAACTAGACGGTGAGTAATTGAGAGAAATCGAAAGTAATGCCAGAAGAATATAACAGTAATTCATGAATTATCAAACAAGGCAGTCTAAATATCATGCAGGAATTGAAAGACAGGAAGTTAAATAAATAAGGTGTATGATAGGCAGACTGGAAATAATAACAATCAAAACATGCATGTTCTACGAGTCAAAAGAGGCCATAAGTGGTCTAAAATTCACAACAAATCGACAACAACGATGTCGCAACATCGATAACCACAACAATATCCATAACAATCCAGTACATGGTATCACACAATCATTAGGGGTGGTCAAACACTTGTGTGCACGAGTGCCCACATTTTATCCCTTCTAGTGTAGGCCACATGTACCTTCGAGATACACACTTAAGCCAAGAACACACATACAAGGAATATGGAATAGAGATGCCAACAAGTAGATCATAGCAAACATGATAGAATGATAATGAATCACATTGTATTTTCTTAACTGGCTTACTAACGTACACAAGCTTTAGGGCAAATGTACTTACCTGACAACGCAACCCGGTACCACTCCGTGACTCTAACGCGTTTCCCGCAGTTTTCGACTACCTGGCATAGGTTATTGCCCTTTTTACAAAACATAACTCTCTTTGGGCTCGTGTTGGGCCCATTTATCAAGCTTATACTTACCTAAGTAAGCCTTTTGTGTGGACACTTATTAGATCCTTGTTGGGCTTAGCTATTCAAGCCCATTAGTCTCATCCTACACCATTGTCATGGGCCCTAAGGTGTGCTTATTTTATTAGGCCTTTATTGGGCCCTAACACAACCTATTTACATATCATTTATATTTGTTATGGGCCTCTATTATGTAATGTGTATGTTGGGCCCTTATTGGGCCTTAACACACACTATACATTTTATTATATTTATAAGGTAACAACACACATCACTTGTTATTTTAATACACACCCACATATAAAATAATACAATTTATGATCACACACCCCACTATTATGTGCACACAATACCCCACTATTGTGTGCACCCCACTGTTGTGCACCGACATACACACAAGCTGATTCTCATAGTGCACACACATATAATAATACACCCCACACATCAACTGTGGTGTACACACCCAAACATTGTACGCACCCCACACATCAACTGTGGGGCACACACGCTGTCACACACCCCACATAACACGTACACCACCCACACAACTGTCCCAAACCAAAACAGCAACAATTCACAACCACAAACTGAAACACACATACAATACCAATAACGTGGCTGTTGGACATGGGGGAGGAGTCATCTCTGGCCAGTAGAGTCTTCGGAGACTCTACTCCAATTAGCCGTGACCGAGGATGGTCTCACTAGCCACGATAGCCCCAAACAGTAGGCAAAACCACCACAAAATAGCCCAAAATGGCAAAACAATGAGCAACATGGAAGGAGAACCAACAAAACGATGGAGAGAGAGAGAAGAAAGGGAAGGAGGAGAAACTCACCTAGGTGTCTCCGGTGGGTGGTGGAGGTCCCAAATGTTGTGGTGGGTGGCGGTGGTGACGTCCAACCGAGAGGAGGAGGGAGGGAGAACGTGAGGCCGTGAAGAGGAGGAGACTGGACAGGGAAGCCGAGAGGGAGGGAGAGAGGGAGAAGGTCTCACCTCGTCGATGGCGGTCCTCCGGTCTCTCTGACCTCGTCGGAGTCGGGTAGGTTGGTGATGGCAGTGGGGAAGAGTGGAGAGGAGAGGTGGCGGTGGTGTTTGGAGAAGATGATGAATAGTAGGGTTTGTTACACAACATTTTGTATATATATGATAAAAATGACCTTTTTGCCCTTAAGTTAACACTTCTTTATTGTTTGAACAGTTGCCCTTATGGGTCTTTTACCTCATCATCTTATCTCAACACGCATACACATTTCAATGCTAATCTCATGGCTCTCCTCATTAGGTTGTGTCACTTTAACAATTTCTATTCCATAGCCCATATGTTGCGTAGTTAACCAACTCCCACATGAATCTTATATTTCCTCGGTCAGTATTTCTC
Organism: Stephania japonica; assembly: GCA_039657345.1. NCBI lineage: Eukaryota > Viridiplantae > Streptophyta > Magnoliopsida > Ranunculales > Menispermaceae > Stephania > Stephania japonica. The sequence goes on along the minus strand of CM077556.1, from coordinate 86,733,777 downwards.
CGTAAATTGTCTCGCCACGCCCGTTTTCTCGCCACATCTCAACACTAATTAATTACATTTATTAGAAAATTCATTTATTTGTATGTTTTACTCCCTCGTTTACATAGGCGTAGCCTCACTCAACTAAAAATCACCCGAACGGCTCGAGACCTGTAAAATACTAAAATGCTAATACACACAATCAAAGAATCATAAAATCACTTCGGTGTCGACTCCCGAAGTTCGAAATACTGTCTAGTATCACGTAGCTGGGTCATGTTCCTAACCAGTGCAACACTAAACGGTTTAAAATTGAGGGTTGTTACAATTATTATTTATATAAACATCACATGTGTGTAAGTTAATATTGGGCAAGGCTATGAGTCGGGTATATGTCCCGAAGTGCGTGTCGGGACCGGGTACGGGGTACGAGATAGCTAGGGTACGGGGCATGGGTTGCCGGGTAGCTGGGAGCTAGTGTGACCTCACATATGAATTTTTATGATTTATTAGGTGGCCTAACCTAAGATTGAATTAATGAATTAATGGAGTAATTGAAGTCATATAGTTTGATAGGAAAAATCAGAGTGCATAGGATAATTCTCGAGATGCACAACAGAGAGATTTAAGGCAATGGGTGTTATGATAAGGTGTCATGAATTTAGGTGACACAGGGTGATCAATGGCTGTTAGATCAACCTCGAGATGCGTGCACACATTAGATTAGAATAAATGGTATAAATAGACGATTGATCGAGGATGCATACAAAACAACATTTTCTTAAACAATTTTGAGAGCTCTGTGGGTAGAAATCGGACTGTAGAAGGATGAATTCGAGCTTTAGAAGAGGAGATTGAAGCCTCAAAATATTAATCTAAGGTAATCCATTCATTCTAAATGGGAATTTTTGATAAAAACATGGTTTTTGTAGGTTGAGGTTAATTTGGATTTTTAGAGGATTTCATCACTATTTTTGATGATTTTGGTGTTCTTGAGGTTGGTTTTGATGAATTACATCATTGTGAATCTAATTTGAGGAAAATTGAAGTGAATTTGGTAAATTGTTGGGTTTATTTACATGCATGTTGATCCAAGAATTAAGTGTTGTTTTGTGGAATTGGGGTGAAATTTTGAGACCTTGAGGGTCTTTAATAGATGGAGAGGTTGAAGAGGAATGAAGAGGGGAAGAAGAAGAAGAATAATGAAAAAAAAATTTTATTTGAGACGATTTCGTCTCTGGAAAAACCAGAGACGATTTCGTCTCTGGGTAGAGGGAGCACGCGTGCGCCCTCGCGCGCGTGTGCGACCCTGGGCCGGACCAAACCAGGCGGTCCAGTCCAATCACCTAAACCAGACCGGTTCAGGTGGGGCCCACGTATTAAAAAAATAATAATAATAAATAATTAATTAAATAATTAAAAAAATTAAATAAAATATATTTTATATTTTATTTCCTGGAAAATAGGGAAAATAGTTGGAAAATATCAGAAAAATTAGAGAAAATTCTAGAAAAATATAGAAAACTTAGAAAAAGTAGAAAAGTGGTTTCGAGACTTTTCAGGTATTTTTAGAACCCCGACATAGTCCGAGAGAGGTACCACAACTCAAATTTGAAAATATGATATAATATCATAAAATTAGATAATGTGTTTTATTAATAATATAAAACACTATAAATGAACTTCGGAGACTAGTGAACCATAGCTCGGGGATCGGGGAGCTAGGCGGGTTGAATTGGCATGTTCGAAAGTCGGAGAGCGTATTTCAAGTGCATAAAACCCTTGAGAAAGTTACACTTTAAATTCATGGCGTGTATTTTATCGATTATCATTACAGTATGCGATGACTGCTGGTGGTCACGCATGATTTTTCATCTTGGTTATGACTACATGCTTGAGCATGGGCTAGTCTGCAATGACAACCGTGTAGATATGAGTAGAATGTATCTACCACTGTCTCGAGGGATTAAGGGTACTCTTAGCACTAAAAAGCTTGGAAAGGAGCATGCCCGGTTACCGAGTTGAGGTGTAGATCATTGTAAGCCTATTATTAAGCACTGGTTTGTGCTGAAAACTCCGTTTTGCTATCGTATGACCGGTGGGTCATGGTTTTATCATGATTAAATGAGTGATGATGCATTTATCTGTGGATTTTATGTCGAGCCCATTTATTTAATTATTTATTGGATTTTGGATATTTTACATTTCCAGTTGATGTGTGATTGATGTGATGTTGTAATGTTTGTTTACTGCCAGCCATAGGAATATGATTCCTGTTGTCAGGGTCATATTCACATGTCTCGCAGGTTATCGATGTTTTCATAATTTACGTGTAGACTTCTCTTAGGCATTTACTCACTGGGCTCGTTGTTGTATGTGTTGGGCAACTGAGCGTAGATCCTGGTACAAGCAAGAGCAAGGAAAATGAGGTACTAGGCGACTATCTCTGAGGTCGTTGCTGCTAATAGCTCGTGTTTTGACTATCGTGTATGTATATATTATTTTGTTGGGTTTTGGGGACTTTAGAACTTTATCACATGTATATGGATTACTGTTTATTTCGTCTCAGTTATATACATGGTGTTTGTTTTTGGGTTTTCCACTACTTAGGTTAAATAAATTCTCATAAAATATGAATTTAATGCTTCCGCTATTGTTACTACTATTAACCAACCTGCTAGATGTTTAGGAGAATTTAAATATTTCAATATAGTAGGATTAGTCAAATGGAGCATCACTTCACAGAGCTGCGGACATGACAGCAGTGATGACATGTCCAGTGACGTGACAGGCGCTGCTAGGCTAGCGGGCAGAGGGCGTGGGTCACGGGACGACCCCGGGAGATTTGGGGCCGTCACACACATGTTACTAGTTTCACTGATTTCCTATATTTTCATCTATCATTTACTCATTCCTCTAAGATATTCTAATCTTAGGAATAACTAAACGACATTCATACCATTCAAAACCTTGTACATGATACGACTGTACTTCAAACCTTCTGATAGATGAATGAACTTGCCTTCTTATCTAATCAATTGGATTTATATTCCTACTGGTATCCCTATCTTATCATTTTCAAGTCTTTCCTCTAAGACTTATTCTTACAATTCATTTCATCCATCGTTTGAAATACATATTCTTAATTTTTCATTATTATTTGACGCCTTACAATAGTTTGGCACTCTTACCAACACTATTGTGTCAACATACAATTACTTGGATAAACTTATTAGGATACAACTATAGCATTTCCGTAATCAAGTATAATCAAGCAACTCTTGTAGTCAAACTACATTTTAATTTCCTCAAGCATCCTTTGTATTATGTACATCATCCCCATTCTATTATAGAGTTAATTGAATATACAATACAATTATATCACAGCTATCTGTATAAGTTATTTGTATCCTTCAATCATTCCACATTTAACTACTTTTCTATCTTTGTGTTGAATATAAGACAACTCTTCAATTGTCTTAACCTCAGTCAAATCTATTAACTCATAGTTTCAATTCAACATATATCTTAGTGGTTTACAGTTGAAACTTAACATTTGCACTTACAACTTTTGATATACACCAATCTATCGTCAGAGTTTACATAGCTCTACGATAATGCTTGTGCTTTTGGTAAATCTTAAACTCTTTTTACATTCGTCATCATTATCAACTTAATGATAATCTTATTTCAATAGAGCTCAATAACTCTAGATCTTTCCATTATTAAACATAGCATGGGCTCTAGTGAGCTTCTATGGTTTACACCATAATTCTTCAGATTATCAAGCCATTGCTTGACCATATACTTCTAAATTTTGATCTTTACTCAATGATAACTAAATCTCAGTCAACCCTTGAGCACAATTGGTTTCATTTTAGTTATCCACATGAGTTGTCAATTCTGAAAAATAACAATCATTCACTCATAATTTTTATTCAATTTAACTCATCACTTAAATTGAGTTCTCAAACTCATGCAATTCTCATAATACCTCAAAGTAAAATAGAAATGATTATTGGTTAGGTATCAAAATCAAGTAATTGATGAATTTCTAACTTAAGTTGTGATAAGATTCTAAGCAATTCTACTAAACACATTACTTGAAACCTTAAATTCACAATCTTACATTCATTAAGCTTGCTTTTCCATTACCGACCTACTACTTTTTACTTAAACTATCTGAATTTCAAATGATTGTTGTATTTCTACGAATTATCATTCATAGAATTTATATATTTTAACATTTTCCATTATAGATTGCAGTTAGTACCTATCTCTTGATATACTGCTTCCTTTATTTATTCCCTATATCATAACTCATCCATTGGATTTTTAATTCTTAACTTTATTGACAACTCATTTTTTCCAATTTAGGTTCTACCAGTCCAAAAGATTAGATTTCACACTTCACTAGTTCATTGTTATGTTTTTCTCAACTTACCCCAAACAGTACACTGTTTGCCTATATCAGGTATCTCTGATGACAAGAGTGTCAGGTCTATGAATCTTTATGCCTTCACGCCCAGAAAGTTCTTAAATGAGTTAATGTTAAGCCTCCACCTATATATATATATATATATATATATTTGCAACTTACCCTTTACTTCCATTTTCAATTTACTATTACTCTAAAAGTGATTATAGTTCATCAAACAAGATAGAGTTGACCAACAACTTGAATTTTTTTTTCTAAAATCCTTCAACTCTTATCTCTTGTTGTAGCTATTCACTTTTAGTGTAACGTTACTCTCAACTCATTTCCTTATATTCCAACATTGATCTACACATCAATCTAGTATCGTCACATTTCATTTCTCTATGTATGGTTTTATCACATCATCATTCCTTTCTCTTCATTTCTCTATTAGTGAGTGTGATTACCTACAATAACACTAATAAGCCCTTTCTATTCTGTCTTTATTATGTGCAACTATATCCCAACTATACAGACAGACTTCCTTATTATCATACTATTAGTGCATGCAGTTACATCGCAACAATACTAATAAACCTCTTTCTTACCTTACTTTCAGTATATGTGGCTACCCCATAACCATACTGATAAATTTCTTTCTCACTACTCCAATATAAACTAACATTGTATCTGAAATTTTATACTTCATAATCATTCATGAAGTATAATTAACTAGTGGTTATCTAATCTCAACTAGATTTTTGTCATCCTTTACCACTAATACCTCACATTGAATGACTTTTCATCTCATTCAACTAGTCTCAATACTAGTACATTCTACTCAAAGTAATTCATCACATTTGAGTTTCATATAAGTCATCCATTCCATTTTTAAGGTCAATTTACTTTACCTACGTCTCTAAGTCCAAGACCCATTATTCATTCAACACTGACTATTTCTCATCAGATAATATCAGTGAGAATCAAAACCATTAAAATTACTCAATGGGAGAGTTATTGATACCTCATCTCCTTTACGTATTTATATTATTAAGATTTAGGATTCTACAAACCCTAATCCTCAATATATATACATTCTCATCTCATGAAAAATAGATGGATATAAATCATCTTATTATCGTTTCACTGTTTTCCTTTATCTCCTTATCCCTGAAGTCTAGGTTCCTAAGAACCCTTACCATCAATTCTCTTTGACTTACCGAGTCAAAGTTAGAAGATAAGACTTTCAGATTCATTCCTAGGCAAGATATAACAACTATATCTATCGCATAGATATAATATAAAACTCAAAAATACATTCTCAAGCTTTTATCTTTCATTACCCCCTCCAAAATCATCGATAAAACCATTTCTTTTAGTCTTAGGCTATCCCTGACTTGCAAACCAGTCTCCGAGTCAGTTAACCTAAATTTTCATCTAATATACAAGTAATACTCAAAGCTTAAAATCCAAACAGTATCAGTATTATCACACCATTTGAAATCCATTCGAAAGTGATAATCTCAGACTATGATAATAATCCATATCAAACTTATTCCATTGACTTCTTAGTGGAATAACTAAACCAAACTTTACAATCTAGTCTCTGATATCACACTATATCAGAACTATTTCTCAATTTAAAACTAATAATAACCTCTGATCTATAAAGCCTTGGCTCTGATACCAACTATAACATCCCCTAACCTCAATTAAGGAATATTCGACTTAAAACCCTAATTTAAGCCCTGGTAAACCAGATCGGACCTAGTTACAGCCAGCAGCCTTATACTCATTTCGAACAACAACTTGTATATCTTGACATTAAATAAATAAAATAAAACAAATGCCGCAGAAAATTTAAAACTTTTTCGATAAAACACGAGATATACAATACCAGTATGAACATCGGTATTGAGCTCTTATTCCTACCCCAATTATTACAAATTATAGAGCAATACAATTTATATATATAATAGGGAAACTCACTGCACCATAAAGAAGATACCAAACTCCTAGTCTTCTCCTTTCCTGAGTTCCAAGTCCTAGCATACATCCATACGTGGAGATGTTAAGGTGGGTGAGCTCCTACATGCTCAGTAAGTGACTCCTATACCAACCATCAACTACCAATTAATATCAAGGCAATGTATAATAACATGAATCAAATGCATATCTAAAGGAGCATACAAATCAATATAAACAATATATATAACAAATGCAAGTTCCTTGGTACATTGCAATATACCCCTGATTTGTATTTTCCATCTCCGTATTTGAACTGAGTTGTCCTCTCACATTATCAAGAACCAATCACTGGGTATCTAACCAGTTCTTGTCAATGTGCTGCTAACGCATAAAAACATAGAGTCGCACTTTCTCATCATCACTAAACCAATCACTGCTCATTTGATTGGTTTATGACTGATAAGCTGCCAACTCAAATGGAAAGCATTGATCGGGATAATTCCTAAGTCACTGGGGGCGCAATGATGGGAAGCAAATCCATCACAGTTCTAAATCCCAGGCCGATCTGTCTTGCCAAACCTCTTTCCGAGTTCATTTTTCATTTAAAACATTTTTATAAAACTAAAGCCAAACCATAGTACATTTCCCCATTCCAAGTTCAGTACACTCCGTGGTCTAATAATACTATTTTACATTGCATAATTGATAAAAGATATGAGTCCCAGTTACCTGTTCTGAGCTTTCTACATTTTACCGACTTGTACGACTTCCCCGAAGTCCTCAACCTTTCCACCTTGGCCCATTACCTAAAATAGATCAATAGTTATCAATTTAAGTCTAATATTCATTTATTTATCCTCCTAAACTGGTCTCATTCGAATCTGAAATCTCGAAACCTATTTTAACCTATTTCGATCATTTCACGTTTTTTAAGGTAAAAACCCTGGTATAAAGTCTCCTCCAACTTTCGAATTCCTCATTTTCTATAAAAATCCCTCCATTTCTATTTATTTGATCAAAATATTATTTTTTTCATATTTTTTTCCTATTTTTCTGGATTTTCCCAGAATTTCTTTTTTTCTCTCCATTTGGCCTTGAACCGGCCCGGTTCAAGGTCATCTTCTCCAACAGAACAGAGCGTGCCGCTTTGTTCAGTTTCGCTTTTTTTTTTTTTCATTGCTGGGGTTGGCTCCCAACCCCAACCCCAATCATCCTCAACATGTAACAATAGGGAGGGTTGGCTCCCTGCCTTGATTCCTGGTTCGGCCATGGTGTTACACGTACACAACTAAATAATCTCACCTCGAGCTCTCCTCGACCACACGAGCTCACCACCCGGATCTCTCTGTTCCTCGTTCTCTCCTCCTCATGATCTCTCTCTCTTCCTCATCTTGGCTCTCCCTCATCTTCTCTCCGTTTTCACATTTTATCGAAGGAGAAAGAGGCGGTTAGCGAGGAAATATCCAAAATACCCCCAAGCCTAAAATTCCGTTGCGCGCGCCAACGATCCCACCTCGGGCGTGCACACCACCGTACAACGTACGTGTGTCACCGCGACCTTGCGTCTCACTCGATGCCCCGATAATTTACCATTATTTTATTGATTTTCTATTTTAATATATATTTATATATATAACCACAATATAAATATATATTGATGCCTATAATTACGTAATTTACGCCAACGAGTACACTCAGGCTTCTGCTATCCCGCGTCTTACGTGTGTCCTCCTTGACCTACACATGGTATTAGGCATTCCCTCATTGGTCCAATTATTCCTTTATACATATTAATACACACCAAACAAACACAATACATCACACAATTCCACACACGAGTTAATCGAGACAAATCGGGCATAACCACGAGTCTAACTCGGATTAGTTGATATTCAAATTAACACTAATCACGTGTTTAAGGTAATGGGTTGTCACACAAAAACTTCTTCCACAACCCGAACATACACCAGACACCTTGACATTCGTCATCCATTCATATAATTTCAAGAATTACAACATGCATGTCATGTATCTGGGGAAGAACACTAAAAACTTGTAAAATTCATAACTTTTGATTCTTAAAACCAAATATGGAGTTTCTTCATATTATAATTATCAAAACAAAGTGAAGAATCTAAATCTAGTGATTTCAAAAACCAATTCGTTTCAAAGATCAAAAATTGAAAATTCAGTTTCATAAACAAAACTCCCAAATTTTAAGCAACATTGAAAGATCCGAAAATTTAAGTTCCAACCCAACTCAATGTTTTCATTTTGATTAGAAACCACACTAGAATACTTTGAAATTAGTTATCTATAAAAACCTTTTGATTTGAAACTCCATTTCCAGAGACCTGATCATAACAAAATGAGGGTTTGCTAACCAAGGTTCTAAGCTTGTTTCCCCTAAGTAGTGTACTCCATTTTCTTGATGATTTCAGGGCTTTATGACCAACTCCTAGAGATTTCCAGTAACTAAGAAGTACAATCACCCTGAATATTTTTGTTTGAGAACATGCAAAGTGAAGAAATAAGTGGAGAGTTGGTTTATATACATGTGTGTTCATCAAGTGTGCACATTCCATTAGCCTAAGTTGATCTTGCGACCACCTTCAACACCTACTCCACTAAGAATTCAGCCAACCAACTCACATAATTGACTTAAGTGTCATGGGAGTGTGTGTTAGTGTGTGACTCGAGACATATCTATGCCTCGTCAATTTTTGTTGAAACTATAGGACTTCTAATTTGATTCAATTAAATTACATTCCATAAGCTATGTAATATTTCATTGAAATCACATTTAAATAAATTTAGACTTACCATATGACTAGCTACCCAGTCCCCCAGCTCATATACAACTCCAGGCGCGACCCCCAATGTCTTAACGCTTATTAATGCATGAATCGACTAAATTAGTCTACATATTTACATAACAATGATCATACACTACAACAAATATAAAATATAACTCGGCCACGTGCCTCGGTCGTGTGCGTACCTCACACGGGTACCACGTCATGGGTCGGTGACCCTATTTATTGCGAAAATCTAGGATTAGAAATTTGGCAATCTATTCAACATAGAAAACCGATGTCATTCAACATAGTCACCAATTCTAAGCATACAAATAAGAGTAATACAAAGACTTCGAAGAAAAATTTAGCAATCTATTCAAACTTCAAACCTCAATGATGTAGAAAGCAACATATGGATCTACCATACCAGGTGCCTGATCTGGTTCCCAAAACAATTAAATTGTTAGTACAAATACACAACAAACATATATATATTCTAGACAAAAGGAGAATAGAAAAATAGGAAGAAAGAAAATACGCAAATCAACCGACAAAGATGAACGACGTACCTGTCATTGTGATATCCTCAAGACTTTTAAGATGGTTATCCAAAGTCTTGAAAATTAATAAGAATATCATCAAAAGAAGTAATACATTCATTTAAGGTGGTTGATGAGATCATTATAATTCATTGCTAAATTCAACAACCAATGATGATAAGGAGGCAGAAACAATCAACCGACATCATAAAATGCGTAGTGGTTAAACAGACTGAGAGGTATGAAAGTACAACGGTTATAACAGATAGTGAACCCTATTTCCCTATCGGTTCTATGTGACTGCGCACTGTTGTAGATAAGCGAAACCCTAGTTTCACTGAGAAGAAGAAGAGGTGCTGCAAGAATTGGAATCTGATAGAGAGTTTCTCTCACAGTCTAACTATGTATTTATATATCACAAATTAGGGTTACATTAGGTCACACGCACAGCATGTGCACATACACAGTAAAATAGTAAAAAGTAATACAGTAAATACAGTAATAGTAACTAATGATTTACTCTTACCACCCCCCTCAAACGAAGGGGGAGAGCAACGACACCAAGTTTTCTTCGAAGAAAAGAGAAACGAGGAGCAGCAAAAGCCTTTGTAAAACAATATGCAATTTGATCATGATTAGGAACATGTTGAATAGAAAGCTGACCTGCCAACACCTTATCCCTAACATAGTAGATATCCAATTCAATATGCTTTGTCTTAGCATGATAGACAGGATTATAAGCGAGAGCTTGAGCAAGAATATTGTCACAACATATCACTGGAGCAACAGGAGGAGGAAACTGAAGTTCAGACAGTAAAGACTGTACCCATGAGATCTCAGCCGATACCTGTGCTAATGCCCTATACTCAGACTCAGTACTTGATCTTGCTACAACTTGTTGTTTCTTCGACTGCCAAGAGATCAAATTCGAGCCAAGGAATACTGCAAACCCCGAAACAGAACGCCAATCATCTGGAGAAGTTGCCCAATCTGCATTAGAAAAACCCCTGATAAACATATGTGTACTAGGTCGAAACCAAATACCCCAATCAACTATAACTTTAAGATATTGTAAGACCCTTTTCAGCGCTTGCCAATGCATAATAGTTGGACAATGCTGGTATTGACTCAACCTATTAACAATAAAGGCAATATCTGGTCTAGTATGGACCAGATATTGCAAACCACCAAGCAAACTATGATATAAAGTAGCATCCGTGAACAGAGGAGATGTATCAAAAAAGAGAGACTTGCCCACTAACGCAAGAGTATACCCAGCCTTAACCTGGAGCATGCCCCCTTTCTGAAGTAATTATTTTATATAGGTTGTTTGAGTGAGAAACAGTCCAGTAGCATCTCGCCTAGCCTCCATACCCAAAAACAAGTTTAAATCACCAATATCTTTTAAAGCAAAACAATCATTCAATTTGGACATAAACTGTTAAATATGTTCGGCATTAGAGCCAGTCACAATAATATCGTTGACGTAAACCAAAATATACAGAACAACTAAGGGAGAACAAAAAATGAAAAGAGAATTATCAGCCTTGGAATTCAGGAAACCCCACGATAAAATAGTGGATCTCAGTCTATCAAACCAAGCATGATGAGTTTGACGAAGACCATAAAGGGCTTTATGAAGCTTACAAACATAATTAGGAATTGAACTATCAATAAATCCTCGAGGTTGGTTTGTATAGACATCCTCGATCAAAGACCCATTTAAAAAAGTATTATGAATATCAAGCTGATGAATTGACTAACCAAATTGAACAACAAGCAATAAAATAACTCGAATAGTGGAGGCCTTTACTACTGGACTAAATGTCTCATCAAAATGGATACCCGACAACTATTTGAAGCCCCGAGCCACTAATCTAGCTTTGTATCGATTGATTGAGCCATCATAATTCTTTTTAACTATGAAAATCTACTTATTATCAACAACATTCTGAGAAGAGTGAGCAGGCACCAAAGACCATGTGCCATTCGTAATGAGTGCTCTACACTCATTCTCCATGGCCTCTCTCCATTTAGGGTCCTTGAGTGCCAAATCAACAGACTGAGGTATATCATCAAACGCAGAAGTGGTTGCCACAAAAACCTTTTCCTTAGAAATATCATCCATGGCTCGAGTTATCATTGGATGAACATTTTGTGGTACCTCAGATTCAGATGTGACTATAGGATCAACTTCTGTTACAAAAGAGACAATAGACGAATTTACCAAATTATTGTTATTATACACATCAGTAGAAGGTGCAGTAACAGACTGAGGAGATGAATCATGTACATGTAGAGAAGCAGACGACTATTCATGAATAGAGGGAGTGGGTGAACGAAAATTAGTGGCTCTAGATGTTGAGGATACAGATGGATCAAAGGGGCATCTAGACTGAACATTGGAAATGGAAGACTGACCGTTGACGATTCACCTGACCCAACAAGCCAAGATGACGAAGAAAATAGAGAAGAGAAAAGAAACTCATCTTCATTAAAATGGACATGATGAGTGATATTGTAACGACCCAGAAATTTGGCTATTTGTGGATGATAATGCATGTATTAGTATATTGGTATTTTACGGGTCTCGAGCCGTTCGAGCTATATTTTAATTGAGTTAGGTGTCGCCTAGTTAAACGGGGTTTTCGGGAACCATTTTAATGGACATTATTAATAAACAAAGTCAAATGAAATATATGACCTTAGTTGAGAAAATACAATTTTATCAATGAAGTATAACTTAGCATGAGGAAACTTATTTGAATACTAAGTGTGGGACTGCCTCGAGAAGCGTGTCGAACGCAGGGCACTGTGTACCGAGTAGGTAGGAATTTGTTTGAAATTTAATAAAATTAATCTAATGGGTTAATATAGGATAAGATTGTTAAAGTGACACAATATGGTGAGGAGAACCATTGGATGAGCATGGGGATGTGTATTTGTGTTGAGTTAAGATGATGAAGAAAAAGACACGTAAGGGTAAGTGTTTCAAAATATGCAAGTTTTAAACTCAAGGCAAAAGAGTAATTTTGGTTGTATATATATACAAAACGTTGTAACAAAACCCTATTTCACTATTCATCATCTCCTTCACCAAATAGTCGTCACCCCTCTATCCATTTCCGACATTGTTTCACCGGACCTTGCACCTCGGACCAAGCTAGGGTGATTGAAGACCGAGGACGAGCTCTCTTTCTCTCTCTCCCTCCACTCGGCTTATCTGCTCACTCTCTTCTCGGTCTCGGTTTGCACATTCTTTCTTCTCGGTTGTCTTCCTTCCTCCTCCTCGGACCGTCACCACCGCCACCCAGGAACGGACACCTCCACCACTTACTGGAGATCACTAAGTGAGTTCCTTTCTCTCTCTCTCATTCGTTTCTCTCTCGACAGTTACATTTTCTCTCTCTTACAGCCACGTTTTGCTCACTGTTTTGACAGTTTTGTCTGGTTTTTGAGATCAATTTGGTCACTGTTTTGGGGCTGTCGTGGCTAATGGAACCATCCCCGGTCACGGCTGATCGGAGTAGAGTCTCTGACAACTCCGCTAGCCGAAGATAACCCTTCCCTCATGTCCAACTGCCACGTTATTGGTGTGAGTTATAGGTGTATGTTTTATTCCAATCTTTCTTTTCTTCTTTGCTGTTGAGATGGTTGTTGCTGTGTGTGGTGTGAGTATTAGGCAGGATGTATGGATGTATGTGTACACACCCCAGTTGGGGTGTGGGGGGGTACTATGTGGGACTGTTTCATGAGTATGGTGGTATGGACAACAGTGCTGTGTGATAGTTATGGTGAATATGTGTACATGTGTGTATAGGGTGTGTAAAATAGTTGGGGTGCACACAACAGTTGGGTGTTGTGTGCACATAAAAGTGAGGTGCACATATCATGTGTGTGGGTGCATATAACATTCGGGTATGGGGTGTCTTTAGTTGTGGTGTGTACTAATGTGTAACGACCCGAAAATTTGGTTATTTGTGGATGATAATGCATGTATTAGTATATTAGTATTTTACGGGTCTCGAGCCATTTGGGCTATGCTTTAATTGAGTGAGATGTCGCATAGTTAGACGGGGTGTTTCGGGAACCGTTTTGGGCATTATTAATAAACAAAGTCAAATAAAAAAACATGACCTAAGTTGAGGAAAATAAATTTTTACAATAAAATATAACATAAGCATAAGGGAATTTATTCAAATCCCAAGGGTGGGACCGCCTCGGGAAGCGTGTCGAACGCGGGACACGGTGCACCGGGTAGGCGAGAAGTTGTGTAACTTTATTGGTAATTTATTAAAATTAATGGAGTTAATTTAATAGGATATTATGAATGGAATTGTTAAAATGACACAGGTGAGTGAGGAGGACCATTGGATGGGCATAGGGATGTGCATTTTTGTTGAGTTAAGATGATGAGGCAAATGACCCATAAGGGTAGCTGTCCAAGTGTTGGGAAGGTTAAAACTCAAGGGCAAAATGGTCATTTCGTCCTAAAACACAAGTATAAAAACAAACAAACCCTAATACACTATTCATTGTCTTCCCCACTCAATGAGCTACACTTGTTCACCGTCCTCCCCCTCGCGCCATTGCCGCGCCTCCCGCCGGCGTCACGAACTCGACGAGGTGAGCTCCACCTCTCTTTCTCCCCGATCTCTCTCGTTCTCTCTCTTTCTCTCACGTTTTCACTCTCGGCCTCACATTCTCACTCTCGATCGGGGTTGTTTTCGTCCCCTCCGTGGACCACCATCACCGCCACCCACTACGACCACCTACCTCTCCACCACCACCGGAAAACACCAAGGTGACCGTCCCTCTTTCTCTCTCTCTCTCCTTTGTTTTGTGCTCCTCTACCCACCGTTTTCACGTTATTTTCGAATGGGTTGTGGGACTGTTTGGGGCGTGTTTTCGCCCCTTGGTTTGGGGGTGTCTTGACCGGACGTCGACCTCCGGCGACCTGCCTGGCGGAGGTGACTTCTAGGTGTGGCGTTTGTAGGTGTAGATGAGATGTTTGTGTGTGACGGTTTTGATTTTTCTTTCATGTGTGTAGTGTTTGTGTGAATCGACCAAGAGGTGTGTGTGTGTATAAGCGTGGGGTGGCTGTCCTATATGTGTGGGGTGCGTACGGTGTGTGTGTGTGTGTGCACACCCCGGTTGGGGTGTGGGTGTGTGCACTTTGGTGAGATTATTTTCATGAGATGTATGTGTGCAAGTGTCAATTTACATAACACTGAGTATGGGGCTGTTTTGGTATGAAATAGGTGCAAGAGATGTGCAATGTGTGTATAATGGGGTGTACGCAGCGGTGGGTGTGTACACCACGGTGGGTGTACACAAGATCTTTGTATGTGTACACCACATTGGGGTGTACACAACAGTTTTATATGATATGCATAATGAAAATGTGTAAATAGCATGGTTTTAAGAATAAAATAATATACTAATGCATTGAACATGGTAAATCACCGAGAGGTGCACACACCAATGGGGTAGGTGTGCACAAGACAGAGGGGTCTGTGAAGAGTTAGTGTGCACACCAGTGGGGTGTACACATCAATTGTATGTGTGTGACCATAATGTACATTATTATAGGTTTAAGAATAAGTAAACAAGATTTTTAAGTATAGACATTTATATAAAATGAATATGGAAGTGTAATAAAGGTTCAACACACAATGTAATGAGGACCCAACACATCCAATACACAATACAATCAAAGCCTAATGCAATAGGTACAACATAAAGAATGAATGCGAACCTTAAACTAATATTCGGGATTCCAAAACTTTATCAGGTTGTTGAGAACTTGTGGGGAAACGCGTTAGAGTTTCGGAGTGGTACCGAGTCGCGAATAGACAGGTAAGTACATGCATGCATTGTGTGTATGTACGTTAGTAGACCAAGATAAGAAAATAACATGTGATTTATACATCTTCTATTTATTGCTATTGTTGCATTGATCCTTTGCTTGATATTCCATTCCTTTTCCTTGGTTGTATGTTCTTGGCATGAGTGTGTGTCTCGAAGGTATCATGTGGTCCCGCACTAGTGGGACAACGAGGGTGCCCCTCTGCGGGGTAACCGACCACCCCTAGTGATGTGTGTCGGGTACTTGGATTCGAGAGGTGTTGCGATGCCTCTCGATTTCACGCGCGCTAGTGTTGCGACATTGCCGGGGAGATCTTGCGAGATCTTTTCCGTATTCTTTGTGAAATAGACCACTCATGGGCCTCTTTTGAATCTTAGAACATGCAAATATCGATTGTTTATCTTTCGGTCTCTTTATCATGCATTTGATTTATTTACTTTCCAGTTATTTCCTTTCCGCATGATACTTAGAATTTGCTTTTCTTGTTAAAATCATAAATTCTTGTTACATTCTTCGGTACTACTAGCAATTTTATTCGATTACTCACCGTCTAGTTTGTGACGGTGGGTGCGAGATAGAGTGGAGAGCGCAAGGGCAAGGGGCCCGCCTAGGTGATATACTTTGAGGAGTTACGGGACATCTAAGAGACGTTATAGTAGGTGATTATACTTTGATTACTTGATGTGTATATCGTTTCATACTTGTTTTGTTGGGATTATTGAACTTGGTATAGTTTTATTGAGATTCTGGTATCATGTATATATGCCTATCGAATTGTACATGCATACCCGGGGTTTTCCACATTTATAGAATTCCTAATTTCCCTTTGATTGAGTTATTTCCCTTTGTTATAATTGTTTTAGTCTTCCGTTGTGTATTAATGCAATAACTCTTTCATAAACTACTGAATTGATTAAATCGAAGGTTGACTAGGCTCGTCAGGTTGCCGAGTGATGATTCGGGGCCTGCACGGGTTTAGGCCGGGCGTACCCAATTGCACGGGGAAATTGGGGCCGTCACAGTTGGTATCAGAGCGCAAGGTTGTATAGACCTAACTCTTGATTTAAAACACAAACCATTAAGACAGCGGAAGTTAGGAATGGTTGAACTTAGAGTGGAAACCCTATGATCCTGACTTAGAATCCTAGTTGGGGAGTGAGGATGAGTCGGGGAATGGAAACTGAAAACTTATTGGGATAAGTCGGATGTGATGTTTATACATATTACGATTGTTGTGTGTATTATATGGTATCGGTAGCTATCCACTGATCTGGAAATACGCTTTCGATATGAGATAACGATGGCGGATTATAGGGGTTTTAGTGACGACAGCGGGACGTCGAGTACTCGAGCTGTTAGCGTTGACGAGTTTCAGACTTTGATGTAGAGAGTCGCATCTCAGGAGCGATAGTTGGAAGAGATTTTGGCGATAATGAAGGCGTCAGTTGCTGTCGCATTGGTACCATCAACGGCTAGAGTAACCATTACTCAAGAGGCAAACACACCGGGGTTACGACCATGACTTTGCTTCCTTCCACCACTTCAATGGCACCAGTGATGGCGGTTGTACCTCGTGCACCGACAGTGTATGACATTATGGCGACTATTAAGGCCAAGCAATGGCGAGAGTTCAAGAGGCACGACCCTGTCATTTCTATGGAGGCACTGACGTGATCGTAGCGAGTTATTCTTGAAGAGTCACGAGAAGATACACATCATAGCTACCGAGGATCATATGAGAGCGACGATTTCCTCATCCATGCTTCAGGGAGAAGCTGACGATTGGTGGACTACGATTGTGAGTACCAGAGGCGTACCGAGGGACTGGATAGAGTTCAAGACCCACTTCAAAATGAAGTACTTTCCTCCCACCGTGATGAGAGCCAAGAGAAACGAGTTCACTTCCCTGAGACAATTAGCGGATGAGTCCGTCATGGAGTACATGGGTCGGTTTTTGCAGTTATTACCTTATGCTGGAGGATCAGCTAGCACGGAGGCAGACCGAGTGTACCTTTATTGAGGGTCTACTACCCGAAATTGGAGGTGCGATCGTTACGACCGAACCAGGGACGTTGCAGAGGACTTATGAGCGGAGCTTGGCTAAGGAGAGTTACTTGAGTACTCACCACGAGGAGATTGAGCCTGATCGACCCGAGTTGCAGTTAGAGCACCGATCAGGGGGACATGACGGGAAACGAACGAGGAATCTGAACGATGATAATGGTTCTCGAAAGCGGAAGGTGTGTTACCAGTGCGGACAACCCGGACATTTTCAAAATCGATGTCCTGATTTGTACGAGGACCAGCAGGATGACGATCAGCTTCAGGCCATTGAGGACGTATACATGGCGACTGAGCCAGCTGATAGTGGTTCGTGATCCTACCGGAGGTAAAGAATTTTCCTGATTTTTTCTACAACATGCATGGAACAAATTATTTGAAACTTTAGGTGTTTAAAATGCGATGTCGGACGTCATGTGACAGAGTTAGGGTCGATACTGGCTAGAGTGGTACCGTTTAATCATAGCAGTGTTGTCTAGGATGAGACAGACCTAACTTAGATTATAGTCCGAAAGAGATGGTAAGTTTGGGCACAATGGGTTGCCGAACTAGCCACAAGTACACCTAAAGAGAGCGGGACAGACTTGGTTGTGATTCATCTTACGATGCATGGACACGTAGTGTACATGGTGGCCACGGTTACAACTTTGTCGAATCTATTTTACTGCCTGGGTATAGATAAACTTGCGTCGAGACGCGAGTGGGTTGGGAGGTTTTCACGAGTATAACGTGCGAGTCGCGATCGTAGCGTCTTATGTCGTGATCACCAAGCTTGAGTCGTGGTAGTGGGCGATGTTTGCGACGAGGTCGTGGCATTCCTACCATTTTGGGTAACGGGAGCGGTCTAGAGAGACCGTAGTTAAGTTAGACTGTTTAAAGATGTTGCAACCCGCAATCTGAAGACCAATAAAAATCAAGCTGTTCGAAGTGGCAGAGGCCCACAGTTTGGTAGATGTGAAAAAAAAAAAAAAAAAAAAAAAAAAGGGGAGTGGATTTAAGATGTTGTCTTGTGCAAAAAGACTTTGTACAAGTCCGCGAGTTCAATACCTAATGTCGAAATTTGTTGGAAGTGACTCTCGCGAGAGTCCACAGTTGGTCATGGCTTATTGAGCTGTCTGAAGCGACTTTGCATTGGTCTGCAGTTCAACGATGATGAACGAGCTGTCTGAAGTGACTCTGAGGTAGTCCGCAGTTCAAGATAGAGGATCCAAGTCGTCTAAAGCGGTTGTAAGCCCGCGGTTTGGGCGAGTTGCGAACGGGTGCGTTCTCCTTATTCACTCGATTTAGAACTAATTTCGAGGACGAAATTCTTGTTAGTTGGGAGAGCGTAACGACCCGAAAATTTGGTTATTTGTGGATGATAATGCATGTATTAGTATATTAGTATTTTACGGGTCTCGAGCCATTTGGGCTATGCTTTAATTGAGTGAGATGTCGCATAGTTAGACGGGGTGTTTCGGGAACCGTTTTGGGCATTATTAATAAACAAAGTCAAATAAAAAAACATGACCTAAGTTGAGGAAAATAAATTTTTACAATAAAATATAACATAAGCATAAGGGAATTTATTCAAATCCCAAGGGTGGGACCGCCTCGGGAAGCGTGTCGAACGCGGGACACGGTGCACGGGTAGGCGAGAAGTTGTGTAACTTTATTGGTAATTTATTAAAATTAATGGAGTTAATTTAATAGGATATTATGAATGGAATTGTTAAAATGACACGGGTGAGTGAGGAGGACCATTGGATGGGCATAGGGATGTGCATTTTTGTTGAGTTAAGATGATGAGGCAAATGACCCATAAGGGTAGTTTGTCCAAGTGTTGGGAAGGTTAAAACTCAAGGGCAAAATGGTCATTTCGTCCTAAAACACAAGTATAAAAACAAACAAACCCTAATACACTATTCATTGTCTTCCCCACTCAACAGACTACACTTGTTCACCGTCCTCCCCTCTCGCCATTGCCGCCGCCTCCCGCCGGCGTCACGAACTCGACGAGGTGAGCTCCACCTCTCTTTCTCCCCGATCTCTCTCGTTCTCTCTCTTTCTCTCACGTTTTCACTCTCCTCACATTCTCACTCTCGATCGGGGTTGTTTTCGTCCCCTCCAACTGGACCACCATCACCGCCACCCACTACGACCACCTACCTCTCCACCACCACCGGAAAACACCAAGGTGACCGTCCCTCTTTCTCTCTCTCTCTCCACTGTTTTGTGCTCCTCTACCCACCGTTTTCACGTTATTTTCGAATGGGTTGTGGGACTGTTTGGGGCGTGTTTTCGCCACTGGTTTGGGGGTGCTGACCGGACGTCGACCTCCGGCGACCCTGCTGGCCGGAGGTGACTTCTAGGTGTGGCAGTTTGTAGGTGTAGATGAGATGTTTGTGTGTGACGGTTTTGATTTTTCTTTCATGTGTGTAGTGTTTGTGTGAATCGACCAAGAGGTGTGTGTGTGTATAACTGTGGGGTGGCTGTCCTATATGTGTGGGGTGCGTACAGTGTGTGTGTGTGTGTGCACACCCCAGTTGGGGTGTGGGTGTGTGCACTTTGGTGAGATTATTTTCATGAGATGTATGTGTGCAAGTGTCAATTTACATAACACTGAGTATGGGGCTGTTTTGGTATGAAATAGGTGCAAGAGATGTGCAATGTGTGTATAATGGGGTGTACGCAACAGTGGGTGTGTACACCACAGTGGGGTGTACACAGCACTGTATGTGTACACCACATTGGGGTGTACACAACAGTTTTATATGATATGCATAATGAAAATGTGTAAATAGCATGGTTTTAAGAATAAAATAATATACTAATGCATTGAACATGGTAAATCACCGAGAGGTGCACACACCAATGGGGTAGGTGTGCACAAGACAGAGGGGTCTGTGAAGAGTTAGTGTGCACACCAGTGGGGTGTACACATCAATTGTATGTGTGTGACCATAATGTACATTATTATAGGTTTAAGAATAAGTAAACAAGATTTTTAAGTATAGACATTTATATAAAATGAATATGGAAGTGTAATAAAGGTTCAACACACAATGTAATGAGGACCCAACACATCCAATACACAATACAATCAAAGCCTAATGCAATAGGTACAACATAAAGAATGAATGCGAACCTTAAACTAATATTCGGGATTCCAAAACTTTATCGGGTTGTTGAGAACTTGTGGGAAACGCGTTAGAGTTTCGGAGTGGTACCGAGTCGCGAATAGACATGTGTAAGTACATGCATGCATTGTGTGTATGTACGTTAGTAGACCGATAAGAAAATAACATGTGATTTATACATCTTCTATTTATTGCTATTGTTGCATTGATCCTTTGCTTGATATTCCATTCCTTTTCCTTGGTTGTATGTTCTTGGCATGAGTGTGTGTCTCGAAGGTATCATGTGGTCCCCGCACTATTTGGGACAACGAGGGTGCCCTCTCGGGGGGTAACCGACCACCCCTAGTGATGTGTGTGTTCGGGTGCTTGGATTCGAGAGGTGTTGCGATGCCTCTCGATTTTCACGCCGCGCTAGTGTTGCGACATTGCCGGGGAGATCTTGCGAGATCTTTTCCGTATTCTTTGTGAAATAGACCACTCATGGGCCTCTTTTGAATCTTAGAACATGCAAATATCGATTGTTTATCTTTCAGTCTCTTTATCATGCATTTGATTTATTTACTTTCCAGTTATTTCCTTTCCGCATGATACTTAGACTGCTTTTCTTGTTAAAATCATAAATTACTGTTACATTCTTCTGGTACTACTAGCAATTTTATTCAGTTACTCACCGTCTAGTTTGTGACGGTGGGTGCAGATAGAGTGGAGAGCAGCAAGGGCAAGGGGCCCTGCCTAGGTGATATACTTTGAGGAGTTACAGGACATCTGAGAGACGTTATAGTAGGTGATTATACTTTGATTACTGATGTGTATATCGTTTCATACTTGTTTTGTTGGGATTATTGAACTTGGTATAGTTTTATTGAGACTGGTATCATGTATATATGCCTATCGAATTGTACATGCATACCCGGGGTTTTCCACATTTATAGAATTCCTAATTTCCCTTTGATTGAGTTATTTCTCTTTGTTATAATTGTTTTAGTCTTCCGCTGTGTATTAATGCAATAACTCTTTCATAAACTACTGAATTGATTAAATCGAAGGCTGACAAGGCTCGTCAGGTTGCCGAGTGATGATTCGGGGCCTGCACGGGTTTAGGCCGGGCGTACCCAATTGCACGGGGAAATTGGGGCCGTCACATAATGTATGTATTTGTGTGTTTGAGAACAAATAAAAAGGATTATAAGTATGGACACTTGTTTAAATGAATATGGACTTGTATTAAGGCCCAACACACTCATGATAATATGGGTCTATAACAAGTTACAAATGGTGTGTTTATGGGTTGTGTAAAACCCAATAAGGGTTTAATATAATAGGCACAACTTAAGGCCTAAAACAAATACATAAAATGTAAGAATGAGCCCATATATCCAGGCCTAATAATTGTCCATATATTAAGCCTACTTAGATGGATATAGGCTTGACACATAGACCCAACAAGAGCCTAACCAGTGTGTAAAGGGCATCAACTATAGTATGGGTTACGTTAATTAAATGGATTCAAACCAAGTTTATGGGAATCACCCTAAAACTAAACACGAACTCTAAAACGACATTTGGGGTTTGATTCGTTGTTAGGTAGTCGAGAAACACGAAAAATACGTTAAAGTCTCGGAGTGAGTATCGGGTCACGCTAGTTCAAGTAAGTACACTTGCCCTAAAAAACATTTGTACGTTAGTAGGCCAGTAAGGAAATAACATGTGATTTATACACCTCTATTCATTGATATTGTTGAATTGATTCCCTTATTTGAAATTCCATTTCGTTTTCCTTGGTTGTATGTTCTCGGCATGAGTGTGTGTCTCGTAGGTATCAAGTGGTCCCGCACTAGCTGGGACAACGAGGGTGCCCTCTGCAGGGGTAACTGACCACCCCTAGTGATGTGTGTACTGGGTACTGGATTCGAGAGGTGTTGCGATGCCTCTCGATTTCATGTTGCGCTAGTGTTGCGACATTGCCCGGAGAGATCTTGCGAGATCATTGCCATATTGCTGTGAAATAGACCACTCATGGGCCTCATTTGAATCTTAGAACATGCAAATATCGATTGTTTATCTATCAGTCTCTTTATCATGCATTTGATTTATTTACTTTCCTGTTATTTCATTTCTGCATGATACTTAGACTGTTTTTCTTGTTATAATCATAAATTACTGTTACATTCTTCTAGTACTACTAGCAATTTTATTCGTTACCACCGTCTAATTTGTGACGGTGGGTGCAGATAGGGTGGAGAGCAGCAAGGGCAAGGGGCCCTGCCTAAGTGATCTACTGTGAGGATTAGCAGCAACATCAGAGAGACTCTTTAGTAGGTGTTTATATTTGTATTGATGTGTATATCGTTTTATACTTATATTGTTGGAATCATTGAACTTGGTATTTCTTTTGTGAGACTGGTATCATGTATATATGCCTATCAAATTGTACATAAATACCCAGGGTTTTCCACACTTATAGAATTCCTAATTTCCCTTTGATTGAGTTATTTCCCTTTGTTATAATTGTTTTAGTCTTCTGCTGTGTATTAATGCAATAACTCTTTCATAAATTACTGAATTGATTAAATCGAAGGCTGAATAGGCTCGTCAGGTTGCCGAGTGATGACTCGGGGCCTACACGGGCTTAAGTCGGGCGTACCCAATTGCACAGGGAAATTGGGGCCGTCACAGATATATATTCTCCCAGACTTATGAAGACATTTGTAGCCTTTATGAGAGGAACTGTACCCTAAAAAGAGACATTTCTTAGAACGAAACTGCAGTTTATGAGCATTGTTTGGTCGTAAATATGGAAAACAAGCACACCCAGACACTCTCAAAATCGAATAATTCGGAGGACGCCCGTACAACCGCTCGTAAGGAGACTGACCCTGTAAAACTCTAGATGGAAGTCTATTAATAAGAAAAACTGTTGCTTCATAAGCATCCCGCTAGTATTTATAGGGTAAATGACTATGAGCTAACAATGTTAAACACATGTCAATAATGTGACGATGCTTACATTTAGCTCTCTCATTCTGTTCATGAACATGTGGACAAGAGTGTTGAAAAGCAATACTACAAGAATCTAGAAAAGGCTTCAGGGACCTATACTCCCCTCTCCAGTTTGATTGAACCTTCTTGATGCGTGTAGAAAACAGATTTTCAACTAAGTTTTTAAAATGCATAAAAGCCTTGAAAACATCAGATTTGGCCTTCAATGGATAAATCCACATAAACTGTGTACAATCATCCATGAAGTGCACATAGTAAAAAAAACCACCAGCAGATAATACATGAGAAGGACCCTAAACATCAGTGTGAATGAGATCAAGAATATAAAAAGAATGGTGGGTAGACGACTGAAATTGTAAGGCATGACTCTTACCTAAATGACAGCTTGAACAAAATTCAAGACTTATCAGACACATTTACTAACTGTAACACCTTTTGCAATGTCTGTTGTGCAGGATGTCCCAGCCTAGAATGCCATAATGCAGGCAAATTCTTATTGAAGGCAACTAAAGCAAACTGTCTGTGAGAAGGGGATTGAGGTCCAAAAAAACGATAAAGACCATTGTGGAGAGTACCATGAAGCATAACCTTTCTAGTTCTGATATCCTTCACAAAACAATCACGAGCATAGAATTCGATTAGAACAATATTCTCACGAGTCATCTGAGACACACTCAATAAGTTTTTCTGAATCTGAGGCATACAAAATGTGTTACAAAACGACAGACTCGAGCTAGAATAAAGCACTGCTGCAATACCAATACCAGATATAGAGAGAGAATTGCCATTACAAACAATCAGAGAGTTATTACCTTGATAGGGCATGCAATTATGCAACTGAGATGGGTCTGCAGTGATATGAGATATAGCACCACTATCTGCATACCACAAAGCATCCGAACCTGGTTCAGAAACAGTATAGAAGGTATTTGGTGGCAGATGGGCAGGTCCAGTAGATGTAGAGTTGAAACGCAATTATTGTGATGGTGCACCCTGTTGAGGTTGAGCAGTTGGAGCTCCCATATATTTCATATCCTGTCGGAAGTAGCAAACTATCGCAGAATGCCCAAACTTGCCACATATTTGGCACGTCGGTTTATTACTATTCTAAGACCGGAAGCCCCCTCTTCCATGACTCGGACCACCATGATTTCGATTATTTGAGACACGACCAGCACTATTTGATGGCTGAGTTTATGGACTAACTGTAAGATGTTTAATCTTTGCAGAGTTCACCGATTGTGTAGTGTCTTGGATATACAGAGAACTCACACCACTGAAACCATGGAATTGACTCAAGGTCATCTCAAAACTCAGTAAAGATGCCTGTAATTATGTATATTGTAAGGATGCCTTATCTTGTAAAACCGAGATGATTGGAAGACACTCACCATCCAGTCCTGCAAGGGTGTTCGACACAAGATCTTCATCATAAACAGGAGCACCTATTGTTGCAAGGAAATCACCCATCTCCTTCATTTTCAGTAAAAACTCAGACATCATCTGTAACGGCCCGTTATTTTATAACACCGTTATTTAATCATTTTCCGAGTAGGACGCCAGCTGGGATGGCACGTGGAAGCTGTGGGTAGGCTGGCAGGACCCGCATCTAGGTGTTTTATGTGTGTTGGTGTTATTGTGAGTTCTGTGATGTATTGATATTATTTTATTATTGCGGTATTAATCATCACAGGTGTGTGCTTGTAAATACTTGACCGGGCGAGATTGAGAGCCGGGGTTTGGTTCGTGAGACAGGTCAACGCGAGGGTATGGTAGTCATAAGGCCGGGTGTTGGGGTTTGGTTAAATGTAAATTAATTAAGTGTGATTAAGGTTAAGGAATACAATTAAATGAGATTTAAATATAAATTTATGCTAAAAATCGATAGGTACATTAAGTGCGGGACCGCCTCGGGGTGTGTGCTGGACGCGGGGTATTGGGTGCCGAGGGGTCGGGAGACTAATATGACCCTATTTATAAATTTTGGAAATTTATTGAGTGGATTTAACAATTTATATAGGCCAAATCAATTGGAATTGTAAAGTCCTATAGTTTGAGCTAGATTAATCAGGATCGATTGGATGATTCTCGAGATGCACAACAGCACCAGTGTCAAGATAAGGTGTTAGTGAGTTGGAGTGACACAGGGTGAACAGTGATCACTAGATTTGCCTTGAGATGGGTGTACACACTTGATCAAAAATCAATATATATATATACGTTGACCGATCAAACAAATGAAGAAGAAGAAAAATTGAGAGAGAGGAGGAGAGAATCGGTGAGAGGGAAGAGGAAGGATAAGGAAAGCTGGATTTGGAGAGTGAATCAAGGCCATCAACAACAAGATCAAGGTATGGGTTTATCAAAAACTTGGGTTGCTTGTGAAATGTTGGCGTTGGTTTGAAATTTGAGGAAATTCAGATTTGGAGGAATTAAATCCTATATTTTATTGAAATTTAGTGATCATGGGATTAGTAGTTTATGATTTTAAATGATTGGAGTCAATTTGAGTGAAGTTGGGTGATTTTGGAAAGTGGGTTTTGAAAACGTGATTTCCATAATTTGTGGATTTTGGGTTTTAATCATGGTAAATTTGTGTTAAAGGATGTATTTAAGGTCATTGACGTTTTATGGAAGTATGGGAATTACGGGTTGTGAGTTATTTGGGGTTCAAAATTTTAAATTGGAAATTTTCTGGACAGCGAGCAATTAGCGCGCTAATTGGAGAAATTAGCGTGTTAATCACGCTGAGTGAAGAGTGATAAAGATTAATTAGCGCGCTAATTGATCTCATTAGCGCGCTTATTGTCCACTGGAACTTAAAAAGTTGGAAAAATGAAGAAATGAGCCTAAATAACATTATAAACCTATTACTTGACCATTAACCTTCACAAATGAAACCCAGGAAGCTCGAGACAATAAAATTGAGTCGGGGAATTAGTGGATGATCAAACCGGGGGTATTTTTGGGGTTGTGAGCGCGGAATGAGGTATTTAAAACCCAATTGAACACCACTATTGCATCTACTTATTTTATTCATAGAGCTTTAAATTCCTTGTTAATCTTAGTTCATTTATGATGGGAACGGTGGGGTTCCGACGGTTTATCGGGTGTGTGGGGTCGGTTGGAAGAAATTGTGGCTTAGGACACAGTTTGCGGGGTCATTGGAGTAGGGTACGACCGGGCCACTGGTCCTAAGTTCACTCCTCATGTAGTTGTTTCACACCCATTTGTTTCTTAGTGTTGATATTCATGCATTCCATTTTGAGCAGTTGCCGGCATTATTTTTTTGATAATTGCATGATTATTCCACACTATTTATTGGCTTCTATTCATATTTCTTAAATTGTGATGCACGGTGGTTTTCTTTAGGATTTTACTTACTGGACTCGTTATCTGGTTCTTGTGATAACTGAGTGCAGACCTTGGGTATCAGTAGGAGCAGGGAGGTCAAGGCGACACATCCTCACCTATTCATTGTCGAGGACCTACTGGTATGTTTGTTGGTATTAAGTTGTTTTAAATTGTTATTATTGGGAACTTGAGACCATACATTTACAGTACTGGTATATATACGCGCTGATAGCAATTGTCACCTGTATACTGAGTACTTCCGGGTTTTTCCACTATAGGTTGAATAAATTATTTGTATGTCAGGCTAACTTGGTGGTATTTAAGCTTCCGCTGTAAAACTGTAAAACAGTAAAATGTTGAATTACTAAATTAAATGGCATGAAATTAGGACATGAAAGATGAGGTGGACGGATGAGTGACGTGGCAGGTACTTCTGGAGTATGGGCTGGAGAGGTACCTGTTGCATGGGGCGACCCTAGAATTTGGGGCCGCTATAGTTGGTATTAGAGCTTAGGTTTGAAGAACCTAAAGGATGAAGCGTAGGTCATTATTAACTAGCTCTGATATGGTTACATTTGGTATCAGATCGAGGTCAAACCTTGGGAATCGGAGTTAAACAAGAGTATAAATTTTAATAAACTTAGATGTGGAAACCCGATGAATTGCCTAGAACTTTAGTTGAGAAGTGATTGTGAGGCGGGGTAGATTCAGGAATATATATATATATATATATATATATGTGTGTGTGTGTATGATTTGATGGTGTACTATCTACAGTATACGTATATACTGAGTCTGGTCCGATGCACGTTTTGTGGTGCAGTTTATGATGGACGGACAAACTCCGAATATTGCTCTGCCTACTATTCAGCCGGAAGTTGGAAATACGAGTGATTCGACACGTGAGATAGTGACTCTGCAATCGTTATTGCAGAGGGTTATGAAGCAACAAGTTTTACATCAGGCACAGATGGCAGAGGTTGTTGAGTACATTCGTGGTCGACGAGATAGGAGTCCCGAGCAGCAGACGAGAAATGAGGAGAAGGTGGTGTATGCTACTGCACCTGCATCTAGCAAGCAGCAACGACAGCTACCTCCGCTACAGCACCAGGATAGACATCAGGGTGACCGGGACCGGGGTCAGGGTCAGGGATCTGATGACAGGTATACTAGGAGGCGGGAGACACGCAGATGTTTTAAATGCGGTCAGCAAGGACACTTGCGATATGAGTGTAGAGCACTATCACCACGACGGGATTGGGATCCGGACAGGGACAAAGTGCACGAGGTGGCACAACCAAATACAGGAGCTACCAGGCAGACTAGGAAGCGAGAGACGCGCAAATGTTATAAATGCAAACAGAGAGGACATCTGAGGGGGGTTTGCCAGGCATCGGCAGCCGCAAACACAGAGTATCATAGGAGGCGACGACGACAAGCTGTAGAGAAATCGCAACATAGAGAGTTTCAGGACAGACAATACAAGCCGGTAAGGAGTGAGAGCATGCAGCAACTTGCAAACCCGGCTGGGACACCGGATACGACTAATTCTGCTACGCCGAGTACCGGAGGTTCACAGGAGGGATCGCGACATGTTCCGAGATGTATTCACTGTGGAGTTTAGGGACATATACATGGGGAATGCGCGTTGATCTGGATGGCACCGGTATTTGTAGATGTGACGGCCTCAATTTCCCCGTGCAATTGGGTACGCCCGGCCTAGGCCCGTACAAGCCCCGAGTTATCACTCGGCTACCTGACGAGCCTAGTCAGCCTCATATTTACTCAATTTAGCAATTTATGAAAGAATTATTGCAATAATGCACAGCGGAAGACTAAACAGTAAATAACAAGGGGAAATAACTCAATCAAAGGGAAATTAGGAATTCTAAAATAGTGGAAAACCCCGGGTATTCATGTACAATTCGATAAGCATATATATACATGATACCAGTCTCACAAAAAGAAATACTAAGTTCTATAAACCAAAACATACATATATAAAGCGATATACAAATAAGCAAAAACATATAACCTACTTTAGGGTTCCTCAACTCCAGCCGCTCATATAAAGTCTCCTAGGCAAGGTCCCTTGCCTCTACTGCACTCCACTATATCTGCACCCACCGTCACAAACTAGACAGTGAGCAACTGAGAGAAATCGAAAGTAATGCCAGAAGAATATAACAATAATTCATGAATTATCAAACAAGGCAGTCTAAATATCATGCAGGAATTGAAAGACAGGAAGTTATATAAACAAGGTGCATGATAGGCAGACTAGAAACAATAACAATCGAAACATGCGTGTTCTACGAGTCAAGAGAGGCCATAAGTGGTCTAAAATCCACAACAATACCACAACAATCCAGTACATGGTATCACACAATCACTAGGGGTGGTCAAACACTCGTGCGCACGAGTGCCCGCGTTTTATCCCTTCTAGTGCAGGCCGCATGTACCTTCGAGACACACACTTATGCCAAGAACACACATATAAGGAATACGGAATGGAATTTCCAACAAGTAGATAATAACAAACACAACGGAATGAAAATGAATCACATGATATTTTCTTAGCTGGCTTACTAATGTACAAATGCTTTTTAAGGCAAGTGTACTTACCTGAACTAATCGCAACCCGTGTAACAACACTCTCACCTTCCTAGTAAGTATCCCCGAGTTTCCCGCTACCTGACAAGGTTGGAAACTCTAATTAATGGGTTGAATCATTAACTAAACCCTAGGTTGATACCCTAGTGTTTTTCTCAACGTTTTAATGACTTGAACAACTTGATATTTCAATCGGTAAATCAAACTGAAAACACAACAAAATATAATGATTCTTTTGGGTGTTATACCCACACCTATGTAAGCCTAATTACAAGTCTTAGGCTCGGCTCAGTCGTATGTGAAATCACACCATAATCTCTTGGACCAGCAGTGTGTCCACAACGTCACTACCGTTCAACCAACTTGAAACACAACTTCGATGTCATCCAACAATTACGACTCAATACTAAACTTAACATGACCATACACCGGTGAGTAGGGAACTCAGAGTGTGGTCTAACACCCGTAGAGTGTCAACACAGCATGGAAAGGCCGTGTGCACACCCTACGTCGCGTTGACATCTACTCGATGCAATATAAACAACTCACGCATATCTCCGCTATTACGACTCATCATCATTGATATGGACGCTCTGGGGCTATGAGACTCCATGACTAACATGGTAAGGTCTCCGGCAGTCCCCCATGTCATCGCGTCGATGACAGTACCGCCACGATGGGTGGTTTCTGGCGAGAAGGTTACAATACTCATGAAATCACATAAATGCATAACATAACAATAACATCGATGTTTTTAGGCCACTCCGAGAGTCGTGAGGCACAAGCATGGACTTAGCTTGGTACCCAACATCCCCGGTCATGGTGGCACAGCGGTGGTGTCGCCCACGGCAACGAATTCTGACGAGGAGATGAACAAAACACATGAATTCATGTCTACGTAAAATATCTAAGGTTTGCACCCGCCTCGCTGTAATTAACCACTCCTAAGGGCTGTGGGACCCAAGCCAAAGCTCAATGGGGTCCCCGACAACCTCCAGTCCCGGCAGTCCAGCGGTGGCATCGCCCATAGGGATGTTTTCCGGCGAAAAACACAAAACAGCGAAACATTGAAAAATTTACAAAACAGCGAACACCACTCTCACGCTATTGGTTTTGACCCTAGGGTGACATCAACATGATCATGATGACCCCGGGCGGTCCACCAGGTCACGACAGTCTCCGGTAGCGGCGCCGCCAGTACAACAATCAACAGTTCAATAAAAAAAACAACGAAACAAGGCACAACAACACAACACAGTTATTTATACACATTCAATGGGGTAGGGGGTGCTCTGGGATCGGTGGACCTCCGGTGAGACACCATCGAGTCATCCCTGATCGGATCCCTGGTCACAGCGTCGCCCACACCACCGACCGGACGTAACGAGGAGGAGGGAAATACACTTGCAGTTCAAGATGTACAGCAGCCAAGGATGGCCAGCACCACCACCACGACTCACATTATCCCACATTTGGAGATCCCTCGAGCTTCAGGTGAGGCTGTAGGTTCGTCTCCGATGTCGGCCAGTCAGCCAGGGACGCACAGTCGTGGCGGCAGTGCCAAATGCATGACTGTCGTGAACGTGCTCGAGGAGAGAGAGATCGAGAGAGATAGAGAGAGGCTTCCGGTGAACGAAGTGACCTCCGACCACCCCGAGGTTGGCCAAGGACGGCGGTACAGTAAGGCCGTGGAGCATGGCTTAGAAGAGAGGGAGACCGAGATCGTGAGTGAGAGCGAAAGAGAGAGAACTCGAGACCGAGAGAGAGACCGAGTGGATGAGAGGGAGAGATCACTGACCTCCGGTGAGGGTTCCGGCGAGAGGTGCGACTGGCCTGACGAGGGAGAGGGGCAATGGTGGTGGGAGAGAATGTGAGGTACGGGTGTGTGTGTGGAGGAGATGAGTGAATAGTGGATTAGGTTTTGTTTGTTTATATATATATATATAAGATAAGTGTGAAATGTCTCTTTTGCCCTCCAATTTACTTCTCACCCATCTCAAAACAGTTGCCCTTATGGGACTTTTGTCCCTTTATCACATCTCAACACACCCACACATCTCAATGCAAATCTCATGGTTCTCCTCATTTGAGTTGTGTCACTTTAACAATTTCCATCATGTAGTCCGTATGTTGCGTAGTTAACTAACTCCCGCGTTCAAACGACGTTCCTCTGTCCATTTTTCCTTGTTCTGACTCCCGTAACGCGCGTAGTCACGCCTTGTCTCACCAACTAATTAATTAAATTAATTAAAAATTCATTTATTTGTACTCTTTACTTGTTTTTATCCCCCGTTTAACTAGTCGAAACCTCACTCAATTAAATATCGCCCGACCGGCTCAAAACCCGTAAAATACTAAAATACTAATACACACAATCAAATAATCATAAAATCACTTCGGTGTCGACTCCCAAAGTTTGAAATACTGTCCAGTATTCACGTAGCAGGGTCACAATCCTGACAAGTGTAACGCAAGTCAGTTAAAAATTTGGGGTTGTTACAGTAGAGCCGTTACGTGTTCAGGCTCCTGGTTTAGAACGTATTTGAACAACATGTTAGGGCAATTACGCGAAAAGGAGTCAACTATATTTTTGTGTAAATTATGGGAAAAACCAACTCGCTAGTGGTGCTATGTATAAAAACTATCAGGTTGCTTACATTTTGATATAAATGAAATCTGAGGATTTTATTAAGATGTATATAGGGTATAGGTATATTATGGAGAATGGATGGTTGTTCAAACATCGTAACATGAGAAATGGTATATCTCGGTTAATCGAAAATTCAAGGCCAAATTCAAACTGTATTGATGACATTGAGGAAACACAGACTATGTGTAAAAATTCATAGAAGTGAAGTTCCAGGGCATGTTATCAATAGTCAGGGCATATCTTTTATAGAAGACAAGATTTTAGCGGGCATTGACTTGAAGACCTTAGTTGTTGCGAGATACAGAGTTCTTGTGTCTAGCAAGATACTAACGGTGGTTTGTACAGGATTTCTCCATAATTGCAACACCAATAAAGAGGCTAACAAAAGAAGGATGTTTTATTTTGGATGGTTTGAAGAGTGTGATCAGTTATACTGATGCTTCAAGGACTGGACTGGGATGTGTTTTAATGCAGGAGAGACGACACATGGCTCACTTGTCCAGATGAGTGAGACCATACGAGTGTAACTATCTTATACCTGATTGCAATGCTTGCAACGGTTTTGGTGTGCTGAATGATGGTATATATATTACATTTATGGAGGAAAGTACATTTTGTACATTAGATTATCAGAGTCTGCACTATTATTTTTATGCAGAGAGATTTAAATATGCATTAAAAAGAGGCGGCTAGAGTTGCTGAGGGATTTTAATTTCATGTTGGAGTATTATTCAGGCAAGACAAACATGAGGTGAATGCTTTAAGTAGATGCTAAGTAAACAGTCGGATAAGAAATTGACATATGGGATTGTTGAAAGCAACATCTGTTATGAGCATGTTAGACATTGCAGTTACACATGATGGATGGATTTGCGGTCAGATGTGAGTACCGACAGTGTCATTGGAGCAGTAATTGGAGTGTTAGAGGGCCGATGGGCTCTATGAGCGGATCAGTGGATTGGCACGGGATCTTGAGTGCACTGATTGGACAAAGATGGCGGATCAATGTTACAGCAAAAAGATCGACTGTGGATATCTGCAGCGTCAGATATTGAGATAGTATTTTAGAGGATGCTTACCTATAGCACTATATGGAACGTCGGGGCGGAACCAAGATGTACCATGATTTGCGAAGATTATTTTGGTGGCCTGGAATGAAGGCTGAAGTGGAAGAGTAAATTTGGAGGTGTCGGACATGACAGTAGGTGAAGGTAGAGAATAGGTGACCTGGAGTATTGATTGCAGACTTTGAAGCGACACGATGCAGTTTGAGTGGTGATTGACAGACTGACGAAATCGGTGTACATCATATCAATTTCGATGCAATACACGTTTCCTCAGTTGACAAACTGTATGGGATGTCGGAGACTATCAAATTGCAGAAGATTGACAGATTCATTTCGAGATTCTGGGGAGCGGTGAAGAAAAAATTGGCACAAGATTGCAGTTCAGCACGGCGTATCGTTCTCAAACAGATAGCAAATTTGATAGATTAATACGGATTGTAGAGAATATGCGGAGGGCTTGCAGCATGCAGTTTGTAGGTTTGTGGAAGGACTATTTACCCGGTGTAAGATCGTCTACAACAACGACTATCACGTTAGTATCGGGTTGCTGTCATTTGAGGCACTATATGGAAGGCCCTGCAAGTCACCAGCGCGTTGGACAGAGCCGGAAGATACAATAAGGATAAGGCCGGAGATGGTTGTTGATCACGCTGAGAAGATTCGACAAATTAGTCTAAGGCTTCAAGCAGCACAACATAGGTAGAAGAAATTTGCATATAGATATCGCGAGAGTCTGAGTTAAGGTTGACAGGGCCAGAAGGTTCAGTGGTTAGAAACCGAGACAGTCACTGAAGTCAGCAACGATTAGACCGAGTCATTAGGGGCATTATTCACACAAGATAGAACATGCGTGAGGTGAAGGGCTAGTGGGGTGTACCATTGGTGGAATCTCAGATAGAAAAGATTCTGAGTGAAGGACCAATTGATATATACATTGATGGAATCTCAGATGGAAAGAATTCTGAGTGAAGGACCAAATTGATACACACACTGGTGGAATTTTGGCGTATTGGAAGCAGATTCAATGAAATTTTCAGGCAAGGGAAAAGATGGTGACTATGTTAGGATTTCTTGGGCACAAGACGTGTTTCAAGCACAGGTGACAATAATGTCAAAAAGTTTATGACGATAGGTCATATGTGATACTCACCTGTAGTGTAGGTTGGATGCTAGATTGGCCAGAGATAGAGCTCACATTGTGGCACTGCTGATTCGGAAGGAGACTGATAGGCTGTTGAGGATACGTAGGAGGGTATTTATATTATTCTGTTGGTTATTTTGTAGCTGTATTATTGTTTTATTACCTATGCGACAGGAGACGGTTGATACGTTTCACCATGGGATGTTGATGGAAAATTGTTTAAGCACGCGATACACTAGGCTATAGTGAGGGTTATCGGGTGGCGGACTAGGATTGAGCGTTATCACTGGCGAATTCTCAGAGGGATGAGTTATGGGCAATGGGCCAGGTGATGCGTACACTAGTGGGGATCTCGACGTACCAGAGTATGGTCTAGGATTGGGTCGCGGATGAAATGGCGAGGTCGGCTTAATTTTTTCTAGTGTTGCAGTTCATGGTTTGAGGAGAAGGTCTACGCAAATTTCGGGGACGAAATTTCTTTTAGTTGGGAAGAATTGTAACGGCCCGTTATTTTATAACGCCGTTATTTAATCATTTTCCAAGTAGGACGCCAGCAGGGACGGCACGTGGAAGCTGTGGGTAGGCTTGGCAGGACCCACATCTAGGTGTTTTATGTGTGTTGGTGTTATTGCGAGTTCTGTGATGTATTGATATTATTTTATTATTGCGGTATTAATCATCACAGGTGTGTGTTTGTAAATACTTGACCGGACGAGATTGAGAGCAGGGGTTTGGTTCGTGAAACAGGTCAACGCGAGGGTATGGTAGTCATAAGGCCGGGTGTTGGGGTTTGGTTAAATGTAAATTAATTAAGTGTGATTAAGGTTAAGGAATACAATTAAATGAGATTTAAATATAAATTTATGCTAAAAATCGATAGGTACATTAAGTGTGGGACCGCCTCGGTTGTGTGCCGGACGAGGGGCACTGGGTGCCGAGGGGTCGGGAGACTTGTATGACCCTATTTATAAATTTTGAAAATTTATTGAGTGGATTTGACAATTTATATAGGCCAAATCAATTGGAATTGTAAAGTCCTATAGTTTGAGCTAGATTAATCAGGATCCATTGGATGATTCTCGAGATGCACAACAGCACCAGTTTCAAGATAAAGTGTTAGTGAGTTGAAGTGACACAGGGTGAACAGTGATCACCAGATTTGCCTCGAGATGGGTGTACACATTTGATCAAAAATCAATATATATATATACGTTGACCGATCAAACAAATGAAGAAGAAGAAAAATTGAGAGAGAAGAGGAGAGAATCGGTGAGAGGGAAGAGGAAGGAGAAGGAAAGCTGGATTTGGAGAGTGAATCAAGGCCATCAACAACAAGATCAAGGTATGGATTTGAAACCACACCCAAGAGGGGGTGAATTGGGTGTGTCGAGAGGTTATTGCCTTTTTAATCTTTTTAAGCACAATTAACAACAAATGTCTATGCTATGCAAGTGAATGGGGTAGAAGAGATGGAAAACGACACATGATTTATAGTGGTTCGATCAAATGATCTACATCCACTACCTA
This sequence comes from Stephania japonica, assembly GCA_039657345.1. Lineage (NCBI taxonomy): Eukaryota > Viridiplantae > Streptophyta > Magnoliopsida > Ranunculales > Menispermaceae > Stephania > Stephania japonica. Next base: position 86,697,675 of record CM077556.1, on the reverse strand, counting down.
ACCTCCCCGGTTAGGATTTTCAAACCCTCACTTATATTCCAAATAAGTGTTACAACCTAAGCATACAAGCCTAGAATGCCTAATTACAATTAGGACTTCCTATCTAGCCGCAACTAGAAATTGTGCCTAGCCTCAACTAGGTCTTTCCCTTTGACTTAGATTCCACTAAGTCTTACAATCATACACTTACAACAATTTGCTGAAAAGAAATGAGATACACTTTACAATATAAAGTGGTATCAAATTCAAACACTAGCAAGCCTCCTAGAGCCTAACAACTCTAATGCATGCAAGTATGAGAATGAATGGAAAATGCAGAGTATGTCACTGATTTTGTTGCAAATTCCAAATATGAAATCGTTTTAAAATCCAATGTATTTTTGCAAAACTGATTTCGAAGCAAAGAACAATAGTTTGTCAAAAACCAAGTTCAAGTGTAAAACTCTTGTTTAAAACACTCTTAGGGTTTGATAAAATAAGTTTTAGTGCAAAACCCAAGATGATGATGTTTAAACACACAACAAACTGATTTTCATTCAAAACACACAAAACTATGTAGATTGAGCTCAATAAAAAGAATCTAGAACAAGGACTTGCTTACAACCAAGAAGATGACAAAATAGATCAGTTTTGAAGAGATTCTTGTACTCCTTTGAATGCTTCAAAGTGCTGGATTATAGTGCTAGTGGACAGCCTCAAGAATCTCCTTTGTCTCCTTCACAAAAATCAAAGTGCTTCTTTTTGAATCTTTTGAGCTTTTGAGTGTGTTTGTTCCTTGTTGTGAGAAAACCATTGTCTTGGTGTTTTTATAGTGTTAGGTATCCCATTGTGACAGTTTATGACCGTTCTAGGGATCCAAGGGTCCAGAATTCATCAAGAATTCAAATTAAAGTTCATTTTTCAGCTTTTTAAAAAAGCTGTCAGGTGGGCAATTAGCGCGCTAATACTGAGTCCTAGCGCGCTAACTCTGCACTTAGCGCGCTAATGGCAGTATTAGCGCGCTAACTGCAGGGAGCTCAAAATAATTATTTTATCCCTTTTTGTTAGCGACCCTTAAACACGTCCGGAACCTAACCAACTCTAATATAACATGTTATACACGTTTATTATGGGTCATTAAGCCTAATTGGATGGTCCGGATATTTTTACAAACCCCGAAAACGAAAAATCACGATTTCATAACTCACGAGGGACTTTTCTGCAAATTTGTAGTTTTTCTTTTCAAAAACCTTTTAAAAACAAGTTTTTCAGTTTTGAAAACTTCAACAATGATCTCCAAAATGCAAATAATCATTAACACATAATCTCGCATTGTTTGAACTCATGGACCTAGTTATGTGTTAAATTTCATTTTGAAATTCCAAGTTACTTCATGACTTTTGAAAATTGGTTTTAAGAAACTTGATATGCATGAACTAATGCATTTGGCTTGCGTGAAAGAATTTGGATACCTTACATCGAAATTACAAATTTCAATATGATATTTCATCTTCATTCCTTCATGAATGCCGAGTCTTGAACTTGTATGGCTTGAATACCCGTGTTGTGTTGTCTTGCATCCTTTAACAAAAATTGAAATACACTTGATATTAATTAGTACATTTTCACGTTGTTTGTTTCCATCAAAATCCCGGTCGGAGTTAGAGTGACTAACCACTTAGTCCAACAATCTCCCCCTTTTTGATGATAACAAACAATGTGAACTTTAAAAATATAAAGCATAATCTAAGTGTGTATTTCATTCAAGATTATACATTTCATTTGTGCAAGTTCAAACACATCAACATTTTCAAGTTCAACCACATTTCTCCCCCGTTTGATAACATCAAAAAGTAGGGCCAAGCTCCCCCGTTTAAAAAAATACAACGATGCATAAGAGAATCAATACAAGAACATATACGCTCCCCCTTACGCGATGCATATCAAAAGACAAAAGACGGACGCGGTACACAATCAGATATGATAAATCATAGTGAAGCAAGAAAAAGCCATATATAAACTCAGAGATACGCAAAAAATCATGATATAGATAGCATAAAGGAATGTGAACATAGTTGTGGCTTAAACATGAGCAAAAGAGAAATATGTAAGACATCAAAGCCTAACAGTTTGGAGCCTAGTGCTCACATACATATAGTGGTTCTATACACCTAAAAAGAATGACCAAATAGAGCCTAATGCTAAACAAGCAGTGAAAAGACTAAACACTCCGCCTCGAGGATGATGGTCGACGTGCAGAACTGGAAGAACGATCATTGCGCGCGGGGAAAGCTGGAAGTAACTGACCCTCAATACGACGAAGATGATCATTTTGATGCTGGATGCTTGCCTCGACGGCAGCGAAGGTCTGAGTCATGTAGGAGTGCAGGTAACCCAGCTGTGCAGAGACATAGGCCGACGAGGGAGACATGTCTGGTGGAGGCGTGAAGCCGCCAAACGTAGAGGGAGGTGGAGGCGGGGCTGTCTCGTAGTGCTGAGGCGGGGGTGGAACGGCGGAGTCATGATGAACTTCCTCATCGCCATCATGGTCATCATCGCCAGCAAAGCCTTCATCGTCATCATGGTCATCACCACCAAAACTGTAGCTATACTCCAAGTAGTCGGGCGCATCAAACGGAGCAACCGGAGGGTCCGTAGGCAACGGAGACTCATAGCCGCCGTAATACCGACCATCCGGGATCGCATCTTCTCGTGTCCACCGTTGCCTGTCGCGCACGTAGCGATACTTCATGGCCTTCAGAGTGGCCATATCGATGGTGTCATAGACAGTGAGGGGACGACCTCCTAAGGAAAGATCCACGTGGGCGAACTCCAAATAAGATGTGATGATATGGGCATACGGAAGATGACGACCTGAGCTGCACGTGCTCGTAATATAGCCAATGATAATGTGGGGCAAGCTGAGAGGGATGGCTCGAAACAGATGCCCAAGGACGAACATGTCAAGGAGAGTGACATAGTTCTTACTCCCACCTCGAGGAAGAATAACTTTGTGAAGTACTTTATGAAGGAGGTGGGGCATTAGTTTAAAATCGGTATCCGTTATACCGGTCGGATAGACAGTTAAGCTTCGTTTTGGCCGAAAAAAGGAATTAAGAACTTCGAGACGATCAAAAGGCCAACTTAGAAATTTGCACACTACCGTAGTGGCAGGAGGGTGCAATGGAAGGTGAAGCCGTTGAGCGAGATTTTCAGGGGTAATCTCAATGGATCGGCCACTAACAGACGAACGTAGGACAAATTGGGTCGTTGTTTCAAGATTGGAATAGAAAACGCGAACCAATGGGGGGTTGTAATTTGCGTTATGGGCGCAAAATGTGGTCCATCCTGCCGTATCGAAAATCTCCCGAATTGGGAGATGGGCCCTATCAAAGAATGCGAAATCGACGATGGCGGGTCGAAGGATTTTGGCATTCGTTAGTCGGGGAGCCACGGACTCAAGGACCGATGTGGCCTCATGGACGGATTTGGCGCGACCCACACGTTGAGGGGCATTCGCCGGAGTGGGGGCGGGTTGTGAGGATTCCGACTCACTAGTGGAGGAGGAGGACGGTTGGACAACATGGCGTCGCGATGGACGACGAGAGGACGTGGCTTGGGTAGGACGAGAGGACGTGGTGGGGGCGGTTGGACGGGGATTGGTGGTGGCGGCCGGACGGGAGGAGGGACGGGTGGAGGGACGGCGAGTCGACATTGGCGAAAAATGGAGTGAACGTGATGGAGAGAAACAAAGAAATTGAAGAAATTGACAAAGAGAGGTGAAGAACTTACCCGAATGAGGCGAAATGATGGTGGAGACGATGAGAGGAGAGGAGAGATGGGAGGTGTGTTATGATTTTAGGATTAAAAATGAATTGATAAGTGACTTGGCCGAACGACATTAGCGCGCTAATGGCAGAATTAGCGCACTAATAGGTCGATTCATATTCTGAGCCAGTACATCATTAGCGCGCTAATTTTCCTCTGAAAATTTTTAGTCACTCAACTGTTAGCGCGCTAATTTCCATCATTAGCGCACTAATTTCCCTCTGGAAATTTTGGACATGAAATTTTTGGATTTTTGACATACAACTCGAATTGACCTCAAACTTCTTGGACACTTCAAAAACACCATATAAATAGGTTTAGAACAACTAAAACATGTGTAGAAGGTCCGATTCTCGAACCATGCCTAACTCACGCCGAATCTTAGAAAATTGATCTCTAGGCAAGGGCTTAGTAAATATATCGGCTAATTGGTCCTCTGTGGACACATGGACAAGTTTAACATCGCCCTTTTGGACGTGATCACGAAGAAAATGGTGCCTAATCTCAATGTGTTTTGTTCGAGAGTGTAACACCGGGTTTTTCGATATGTTTATTGCACTTGTGTTATCACAGTAAATTTCAGCACACCCAACTAGGATTTGATCATCCTCAAGTTGTTGTTTCATGTATAGAACTTGAGCACAACAACTCCCGGCAGCCACATATTCGGCCTCCGCCGTAAACAAAGCCACGGAATTTTGCTTTTTGCTAAACCATGAGATAAGTGAGTTTCCTAGCAAATGACAAAATTCGGAAGTGCTTTTTCTATCAACTAGACTTCCCGCATAATCAGAATCAACAAAACTCCGAAGTTCAAAACTCTTAGTTTTGTTGAACCACAATCCTAAGTCTTGTGTTCCACTTAGATATCGAAATATGCGCTTTACACATTTTAAGTGGGACTCTTTAGGATCGGATTGAAATCTAGCACATAAACACACACTGAACATAATGTCGGGTCTACTAGTGGTCAAGTATAGGAGGCTACCTATCATTCCACGGTAAAGTTTAGGATCTATTGATTTTCCTAGTTGGTCTTTGTCCATTTTGATAGTTGAACTACTAGGAGTGTCACATGCTTTCAGATTTTTGAATTTGAACTTCTTTAACATGTCCCTCGCATACTTTGCTTGATTTATAAAAATGCCATGCTTGGATTGCTTTATTTGCAAGCCTAGAAAGTATGTTAGTTCACCCATCATGCTCATTTCAAATTCATTTGTCATCAATGATGAGAATTCATCACATAAACGTGTGTTAGATGACCCAAAAATGATATCATCAACATAGATTTGAACAAGTAGCATATCATGTTTTTTGATCAAAATGAACAAATTAAAGTGGGGTCTAGTGTTCCTTTCTTGAACCCTTTCTCAAGTAGAAACGCACTAAGTCTATCATACCAAGCTCTAGGGGCTTGTCTTAGTCCATACAAAGCTTTTTGAAGATGATATCATGATCTTCAAATCCCGGTGGTTGTTCTACATAAACTTCTTCATGGATGATCTCATTTAGAAATGCACTTTTAACATCCATTTGATATAGTAGAAACCCGTTGTAACAAGCATAAGCAAGCAACATGCAAATTGCTTCTAGTCTTGCTACGGGTGCAAAGGCTTCCTCATAATCAATTCCTTCTTCTTGATTGTAGCCTTGTGCAACCAATCTAGCCTTGTTTCTTACAATTTCACCTTTTTCATTCTTTTTGTTTCTAAAGACCCACTTGGTGCCTATGATTGAGTGATTCTTAGGTCTAGGTACTAATGTCCATACTTTGTTCCTTACAAAGTGGCTTAACTCTTCTTGCATAGCCATTACCCAAAACTCATCTCCTAAGGCATCATCTATCTTGGTGGGTTCGGTTTGTGACACAAAAGCTAAGTGTCCTTCATCTCTTTGCAATGTTGACCTAGTGATTATCCCTTTGTTTGGATCACCTATGATTTGTTGAGATGAATGACCAATGAGGAGTCTTGAATTCTTAGGCACACTTGTTTCGGATTCCTTGCTTAACTCAAGCTCTTGACTATTCGAGGTTTGTCCTAGAGTGCCATCATCTTCATCGTCAATCCTCAATTTTTCAAGATTTTGCATTAATTTGACTTTGGGATCTACTTCATCAAATTTCACATGAATAGATTCTTCTATGGTTTTGGTTGATTTATTAAACACCCTATATGCTTTGCTATGTGTTGAGTACCCTAGAAAAATGCATACTTTAGACTTTGGGTCAAATTTATCTAATTGATCCCTATCATTTAGAACATAGCAAGTGCAACCGAACACCTTAAAATAACTTATGTTGGGTTTTCGGCCTTTTCATAGTTCATAAGGAGTCTTTTTCACTTGCTTTCGGATATTTACTCTATTTATAACATAGCATGCCGCGTTAATGGCTTCGACCCAAAAATGCTTAGCTATGTTGTACTCATTTAGCATAGTTCTACACATTTCCTGGAGTGTTCTATTTTTTCTTTCAACAACTCCATTTTGTTGGAGTATTCTAGGAGAGGATAATTGGTGTGTATAACCTTGTTTATCACAAAAATCCTCCAAGTTCATATTTACAAACTCACCACCTCTATCACTCCTAATGATGGTGATTTTGTATCCCTTTTCATTCTCTACTAAGGCACAAAACTTTACAAACACATCAAACACTTCGTGCTTGTGAGATAGAAAATACACCCATGTATACCTTGTAAAGTCGTCAACAATGACAAAGCAATATGATTTACCACCTAGACTTTGTGTTTGGGTAGGTCCGAACAAATCCATATGGATAAGTTCTAAGGCTCGAGTCACATTGCTTGTTACTTTCGTCTTAAATGACGATTTCACTTGTTTACCGAGAATGCAAGATTCACACTCCTTATCTTTCTTAAAGGTGCACTTGGGTAGGCCCTTAACTAGATAATGCTTAGTCAATTTTGACAAATTTTCATGCTAGAATGTCCTAGTCTACGGTGCCACAACCATGCATCACAATCACTTTGTGCACTCAAACATGAAACATTTTGCATATTCATCTCATCAAAGTTAATGGCATAAACCTCTATTTTATATTGTGTCAGATAGAGGACCGTAGTTTACGTCATTGCTATGGCAGAGTATGCAAGCTCAGTTTGGCACAAGGATTGATTGGAGTACGGCGTACCATCCATAGACAAATGGACAGTCCGAGAGACTGATTCAGGTGCTATAGGATATGCTCAGGATGTGTGTACTGAAGTACGAAGGATCTTTGGAAGAGTACCTTCATTTGTGCGAGTTTCCATACAACAACAGTTTTCAGGCTAGTATTTGTATGGCACCATTTGATGCATTGTATGGAAAAACCTTGTAGATCACCATCTTGTTGGGCGGAGCCTGAGGATATAGTGACAATTGGGCCTGAGATTGTTGTTGATCATACTTAGAAGGTACGACAAATTCGTCAGAGACTGAAGGGTGCTCAGGAGATACAGAAAAAATACTATAATAAGTGTCACGATGAGTTGCAGTACGATGAAAGAGCCTATGTATATTTGAAAGTTTTGCCTCTGAAGGGTCACAAGAGGTTCGGAATCAAATGGAAACTTGCGCCAAGGTTTATTGGTCCTTTCAGGATTGTGAAGAGAGTCGGCAATGTTGCTTATAAGATGGATTTGCGGCCTCAGCTCGCTGGAGTTCATCCAATTTTCCATATTTCTATGCTTCGACTAGACAAGTCAAGCGAGGGACGGTGACATATGGTAGATCTCAGTCAAATTGATTTGCGTGATGATATTACTTATGAGGAGTAGTCGATTCAGATTGTAGACAGGAAGGTCAAAATACTAAGGAATAAGGAGATACATTTAGTACTCGTCAGGTGGCAGTACCATGGAGACGAGGAGTTGACCTGGACTCAGAGCCTTATATGCACGAATATTTCCTTCATTTATTTGATTCCAGTAAGTCGTTATTTTGAGTAATTATTAGATTAATTTTGAGGACGAAATTCTAATAAGTTGGAAAGAATGTAATGACCCTCAAATTTAAGTAGTAACACGTGTGATTTTTTCAGGACCGTGACCTACCCATCGTGATTTGTCACATTACTCAAGCCTCAGGAGTCGACACTGAAGTATATTTTTATTTTTCTATGATGTTTGTATTATTATTTATACCCGAATGTGAACTCTGTATGTCCTAGTATGTTGCTATCGTGTTTATTAATCGCCACGAATTTCTATGTGAGATTCGGCTAGGAAAAACAAAAATTTAGGGCAATAAACAAAGTTTCATGCTTTTCATTCCTAACAATGCATTTCGATGATTCAAACATAACATGAAATCCTTTGTCACACAATTGACTAACACTAAGCAAGTTATGTTTCAAACCATCAACAAGGTAAACATTAGAAATAGAAAGTGAATGGTTACCGACGGTTCCGAGACCAATAACTCTTCCTTTGTTGTTGTCTCCAAATGTAACTTTTCCACCGTCATGCCGCTTTAGCTCAATGAATTGATGTGCATCTCCGGTCATGTGTCTTGAGCACCCGCTATCTAAGTACCATGGGGTGCTCTTCCTTGCATCCTACACAATGGGAAACACACTAGATTTTGGTACCCAAACTCCTTTGGGTCCGAGAAAGTTAGTGTCATAAACATTTTTAGCTACCCATGCTAGTCTACCCTTTTTAGCCTTTTGTAAGGCACATTTCCCCACCACATGAGACCTATTGCACTTCAAACATCTACGATCATCATTTAGTAATTTTTTATAGCTTAGCAAGTTTGCTCCATAACCTATGCCCGTTTGTTGAGTGCACGTCGTTGTGCTCCCAACATCATATCAAACATTTCTTTGCCATTGGTGAACTTGTGCACCGTGCTAGTCAAGTCCTATACTTTCTTGACTAAGGCATCTCTTTCCTCTATGACTTCATTCAAGTCATTTTGGAGATCATTAATGATCTCATTTTGTGACTCTATCTCACTAATTGCTATGGTTAGGCTCTTTTTGAGTTGTTTGGTCTTTTTGACCTCCTTTTCCAACTCTTTCCTAAGTTCATCAAGATTTGGAGCATTATCCAAATCATCAATATCATCAAAATTAAAAGGGTTAGAATTTACCTCGCCTTGTGCCATAAGACAAAGTATTGCCTTTTCACTCTCCGAATCGGATTCCGAACTTGATGATGATGAGTCATCCCAAGTTGCCTTGAAGCTCTTCTTTCCTTTCTTCTTGTCAAACACCTTCTTTGATTTGCAATCCGCCTTAATGTGACCCGGCTTGCCACAACCAAAGCATATGGTTTCGTTTGACTTTCCTCCCTTGCTTCCACTTCGAAACTTCTTCTTATACTTGTCTCGCTTGTATATGGCCTTGTTGAGCTTTCTTGAGAGCATGGCTCCTCAAGATCATTATCATCACAAGATTTTTTGTCTTCAATGATCTCTACCGATGCACTAGGGGAGTTGTTTGCCTTCAAGGCAATCTCTTTTCTTGAGCTCATTGTACCTCTACTTAATGCTTCCAATCTTGCTCCGTCTTTGAGTTCGAATTCGTGGACCGTTAACTCTCCACACAATGCATCGAAAGTGTAGTCTCCAAGATTTTGTGCCGATTAGATAGCATACTTCTTGGCATCCCATTCCTTAGGCAAGCCTCTAAAGAATTTGTATACCGATGTCTCTTGATCATAGTGCTTTCCAAGATTCTTGATCTCATTTAACAACTTAGTGAACCGTGTGATGGCGGTGGCGATATCTTCATCGGATCCAACTCGGAAGGTCTCATAGTGTTCCTCAAGGATCCTCAACTTTGTCTTCTTTACTTGCATGGTACCTTTATAGTGGACCTTAAGCTTTTCCCACACTTCCTTCGCCGTTTGGCAAGCACTCACTCGGTTGAACTCATTTTCGCTCAATGCACAAAATAGGTGATTCATTGCTTGATCATTTGAAAGCTCACTCTTGATCTCCTCGGCGGTGTATTCTTTCAATGGCTTGTCGGGTGGTGTGTAACCACTTTCAATTGCGTCCCATAGAAATCTATTTTGCGCTCTTATGTAGACCTTCATTCTCACTTTCCAATGAGCGTAGTTGGTTCCATCAAAGTATGGAGGCCTACTTGAGGAGTTACCTTCCCTAAGGCGAGCCGGATCTAGACTTTGCATCCTTGCACAAAAACACTCAAAGATACGTTAGTAATACTTTGAGCAATAACCCGCTCTGATACCAATTGAAACCACACCCAAGAAGGGGGTGAATTGGGTGTGCCGAGAGGTTATTGCCTTTTTAATCTTTTTAAGCACAAGTAACAACAAATGTCTATGCTATACAAGTGAATGGGGTAGAAGAGATGGAAAGCGACACACGATTTATAGTGGTTCGATCAAATGATCTACATCCACTACTTAACCTCCCAGGTTAGGATTTTCAAACCCTCACTTATATTCCAAATAAGTGTTACAACCTAAGCATACAAGCCTAGAATGCCTAATTATAATTAGGACTTCCTCTCTAGCCGCAACTAGAAATTGTGCCTAGCCTCAACTAGGTCTTTCCCTTTGACTTAGATTCCACTAAGTCTTACAATCATACACTTACAACAATTTGCTGAAAAGAAATGAGATACACTTTACAATATAAAGTGGTATCAAATTCAAACACTAGCAAGCCTCCTAGAGCCTAACAAATCTAATGCATGCAAGTATGAGAATGAATGGAAAATGCAGAGTATGTCACTGATTTTGTTGCAAATTCCAAATATGAAATCGTTTTAAAATCCAATGTATTTTTGCAAAACCGATTTCGAAGCAAAGAACAATAGTTTGTCAAAAACCAAGTTCAAGTGTAAAACTCTTGTTCAAAACACTCTTAGGGTTTGATAAAATAAGTTTTAGTGCAAAACCCAAGATGATGATGTTTAAACACACAACAAACTGATTTTCATTCAAAACACACAAAACTATGTAGATTGAGCTCAATAAAAAGAATCTAGAACAAGGACTTGCTTACAACCAAGAAGATGACAAAATAGATCAGTTTTGAAGAGATTCTTGTACTCCTTTGAATGCTTCAAAGTGCTGGATTATAGTGCTAGTGGACAGCCTCAAGAATCTCCTTTGTCTCCTTCACAAAAATCAAAGTGCTTCTTTTTGAATCTTTTGAGCTTTTGAGTGTGTTTGTTCCTTGTTGTGAGAAAACCATTGTCTTGGTGTTTTTATAGTGTTAGGTATCCCATTGTGACAGTTTATGACCGTTCTAGGGATCCAAGGGTCCAGAATTCATCAAGAATTCAAATTAAAGTTCATTTTCCAGCTTTTTAAAAAAGCTGTCAGGTGGGCAATTAGCGCGCTAATACTGAGTCCTAGCGCGCTAACTCTGCACTTAGCGCGCTAATGGCAGTATTAGCGCGCTAACTGCAGGGAGCTCAAAATAATTATTTTATCCCTTTGTGTTAGCGACCCTTAAACACGTCCGGAACCAAACCAACCCTAATATAACATGTTATACACGTTTATTATGGGTCATTAAGCCTAATTGGATGGTCCGGATATTTTTACAAACCCCAAAAACGGAAAATCATGATTTCATAACTCGCGAGGGACTTTTCTGCAAATTTGCAGTTTTTCTTTTCAAAAACCTTTTAAAAACAAGTTTTTCAGTTTTGAAAACTTCAACAATGATCTCCAAAATGCAAATAATCATTAACACATAATCTCGCATTGTTTGAACTCATGGACCTAGTTATGTGTTAAATTTCATTTTGAAATTCCAAGTTACATCATGACTTTTGAAAATTGGTTTTAAGAAACTTGATATGCATGAACTAATGCATTTGGCTTACGTGAAAGAATTTGGATACCTTACATCGAAATTACAAATTGCAATATGATCTTTCATCTTCATTCCTTTATGAATGCCGAGTCTTGAACTTGTATGGCTTGAATACCCGTGATGTGTTGTCTTGCATCCTTTAACAAAAACTGAAATACACTTGATATTAATTAGTACATTTTCACCTTGTTTGTTTCCATCAAAATCCCGGTCGGAGTTAGAGTGACTAACCACTTAGTCCAACAGGATTTACCAAAAACTTGGGTTGTTTGTGAAATGTTGGTGTTGGTTTGAAATTTGAGGAAATTTAGATTTGAAGGAATTAAATCCTGTATTTTGCTAAGATTTAGTGATCATGGGGTTAGTAGTTTATGATTTTAAATGATTGGAGTCAATTTGAGTGAAGTTAGGTGATTTTGGAAAGTGGGTTTTGAAAACGTGATTTCCATAATTTGTGGATTTTGGGTTTTAATCATGGTAAATTTGTGTTAAAGGATGTATTTGAGGTCATTGACGTTTTATGGAAGTATGGGAATTACATTTATGGGTTGTGAGTTATATGGGGTTCAAAATTTTAAATTGGAAATTTTCTGGACAGCGAGCAATTAGCGCGCTAATTGGAGAAATTAGCGTGCTAATCACGCTGAGTGAAGAGTGATAAAGATTAATTAGCGCGCTAATTGATCTCATTAGCGCGCTTATTGTCCACTGAAACTTAAAAAGTTGGAAAATGAAGAAATGAGCCTAAATAACATTATAAACCTATTAATTGACCATTAACCTTCACAAATGAAACCCAGGAAGCTCGAGACAGTAAAATTGAGTCGGGGAATTAGTGGATGATCAGACCGGGGGTATTTTTGGGGTTGTGAGCGCGGATTGAGGTATGTAAAACCCAATTGAACACCATTATTGCATCTACTTATTTTATTCATAGAGCTTTAAATTCCTTGTTAATCTTAGTTCATTTATGATGGGAACGGTGGGGTTCCTGCGGTTTATCTGGTGTGTGGGTCGGTTGGAAGAAATTGTGGCTTAGGACATAGTTTGCGGGGTCATTGGAGTAGGGTACGACCGGGCCACTGGTCCTAAGTTCACTCCTCATGTAGTTGTTTCACACCCATTTGTTTCTTAGTGTTGATATTCATGCATTCCATTTTGAGCAGTTGCCTGCATTATTTTTTTTGATAATTGCATGATTATTCCACACTATTTATTGGCTTCTATTCATATTTCTTAAATTGTGATGCACGGTGGTTTTCCTTGGGATTTTACTTACTGGACTCGTTATCTGGTTCTTATGATAACTGAGTGCAGACCTTGGGTATCAGTAGGAGCAGGGAGGTCAAGGCGACACATCCTCACCTGTTTACTGTCGAGGACTTACTGGTATGTTTGTTGGCATTAAGTTGTTTTAAATTGTTATTATTGGGAACTTGAGACCATACATTTACAGTAGTGGTATATATACGCGCTGATAGCAATTGTTGCCTGTATACTGAGTACTTTCAGGTTTTCTGCTATAGGTTGAATAAATTATTTGTATGTTAGGCTAACTTGGTGGTATTTAAGCTTCCGCTGTAAAACTGTAAAACAGTAAAATGTTGAATTACTAAATTAAATGGCATGAAATTAGGACATGAAAGATGAGGTGGACGGATGAGTGACGTGGCAGGTACTTCTGGAGTATGGGCTGGAGAGGTACCTGTTGCACGGAGCGACCCTAGAATTTGGGGCCACTACATCGTCATAGATCCTTTCTTTGTATTCTGAATCTCTTGTCGATAAACTTGAACCTGAGCCCGGCTGTAAGATCCACAGTGTTCTTCAATCCTATTCCATGCTTCATGAGCAGACTCAGCGCCAACCACTGCATGAGCAACCTCGTTGGACATCGCACTGATGAGCCATCCAAGAAAGAATTGATCCTTGCCATACTAGTCTTCATATGAAAGATTCGGATCGCCATAATCTGGCAAGAACTCCGGCGGACGCTTCAAAGTACCTAACAGATAACCATCAAGACGGCACCCTCGGAAGATCAGGAGAACCATTGCCTTCCAGACCAAGAAATTGTTACGATCTAACTTCATAGACACGATTTGGTTAAGAGAGTTACCGAAAGGGGATCGCCGAATATTGTGTAGTAGATTTTAATGAACCAGACGCAGATCCGATCACCATCGATCCCGATTCGACTTCTCTTGGACCAGATATGATGAAACGAGTAGTCTGATCACCCGATCGTGGAAGGATCGAAGTTGTAGTCATCTCGTCTACCATCTCAGCAACGTTAATTATTTCGGATGACGATCACAGGTATTCTGGTTGTGATCCCGGAACGATCATGGCGTGAGCCTTCATCGCTCTGATACCATGTTGTAGATAAGCGAAACCCTAATTTCGCTGAGAAAAAGAAGAGGTGCTGCAAGAATTGGAATCTGAGAGAGAGTTTCTCTCACAGTCCAGCTATGTATTTATATCTCACAAATTAGGGTTACATTAGGTCACACACACAACACGTGCACACACACAGTAAAATAGTAAAAAGTAATGCAGTAAATACAGTAATAGTAACTAATGATTTATTCTTACATGCACCACAGGATTGAAGACTGTGAACACCAACTTGTAAAAAATGACAAAATATGCACAAAATATAACAAAACTTACATCTTCTTATTGGATATCGTTTCGTTCACATAATCTTGAGAAATTGTGGAAGCCCTAAAAAACCAAAAATGAAACAACATCTAGTCAAACAAATGCCAAACAACAAACAAAAGCCACCAAAACAAAGATAAACGAGTTGATAACAAACTTACCTAGTCGGATTTCACTTGTTTCGTCAAAGATGGCTTGGTCAGAGGTCGAGAGTGGGGATGGAGTTCATGCTTTCCCGCGGAGCACACTTGCTTTCAAAAAAAATTCATAGGATCTATATGGGGGAGTAAAACGCATACACACAACACACACACACACATACAGACATATATATATATATATATATATATATATATATATATATATATATATATATATATATATATATATATATATATATATATATATATATATATATATATATATATGGGGCCATCAAAGACCTTTCACAAGGGGGCTAAAAAAAATTCAAAAACGAAATATAAAGAGCAAAAAGTGGAGTCCTAATAGCCGTTGCCTTAAGAAATTTTTACAACTAAGATATGATAACTTTGTTATCACTACATCTTTTGAGATTATAGATACAACAAACACACTTTCCCTTCTTCCATCCCCATCTAATTGCATCCCACACCCAAACAATCAAATACATTTACCTCCGTCAATGTATATACAACCTAGACTGCCCCCACCTTATGCATCACTCATTATATGTAAACGTACATGTCTAAGCCTTGAATTGCTCCCTACTATACAACATTCACATTCAAGATACAATTGAAGCCTATGTCAGAGATTTCGCATTCGAAATGTGTGGACTCTGCCCTGATTCATTCTTTCTGGCAAATGGATTTCCATAAGCATCCACATCAACAACCAGTGTCTCCGGGCTTGTAGTCCCCACTGAGAAGTGCTTCACATAATACATCTTCGATAAGTCGGGTAACTGCCCTCCTAAGCGGTCGAGCACCATAGCTGAGGTCGCACCTTTGCTTGCGTACCAGCTCTATCATTGTTTTTGATACCTCAAGACCAACCCCCAAGGACTCCCTCAACATCATGTGCACAATCTCTATTAACTGAAACATGAGTCAAATGATCACAACATTGATAATTATGTCAGAAACAGTTTTGATTTCCACAAGAAATAGTACTGAAAAGTAATTATAAATAAAACAAAACAAAATAACTCATTTGTTATTAAATCTACACCAAATAATTTACCCAAAAAAATCTCCCTAAATACATAATTCCAAAGAGGTTCAGACGTTCAGTCATGGATGCACACTCTATCTAATCACTACTTCGCTTTGCAAGATGACCAAGTACCTCTATGAGACCCCTTTTAATTATACATCTCCAGCAGCAACTCTGATTCTCTTCTCTTTTAATGTCCTTGGACCAAAGCAATATCCTTTCCTTCAATTATCGTTTTTTTTTTCTTTTTAACTTATTCTAGCTTGCATTGGCAAAAGTAATCAAGCACATGTTTATATCAAGCCACAGCGTAGAATCAGATGAAAATTGCATTTATGTGTCAAAAGTATGTTATTATGAAATGCACACTCGCAGACAAAACAACGGTGGAGCTAATTAGTCCTGATGTCACTAGAGAGAATTTTGGACAAAAAAAATCAGCCATTCCCCTAGCATTCCATTTTTTGAGGGCATCTAGGTCTCTAGTTGTCACTAATTAACGTAATATTGAAATGAAACTTGATAATTTTCACCACTCACGTAAAAGTGATTCATTGCAAATAATTTTTATAAATTACGTGAAAAGTCAGCATATCTCTATATGGAGCCTATTGATAAGTCACTGCAAGGGGATTTAATTCCATGCTTTTGAAGAAAAGGATTACTCCTTTGCCTTCAAGCATCAAAATCTACGGTGCGACTATAAAAACAGTCCATAGATGAACATATAAGGTCTTAGAAAGTTGCTTGTAAAGAAACTAAACAAGAGACAAACCTGTGCAGTCTTAAGGGAGTGGAAAACCACAAATTCATCAATCCTGACAAGTAATTCGGGACGGAAATATGCCTTCAGCTCTTCCACAACCAATACCTTCATACAAGAGTTGGAACATGGCTCAATCTTCATTTTCGATCATAAAACCTATACTGTTGCGCCAGCCTTATGCCATGGGAAAATGATTTGGTAACATTTTTAGAGACACAAAGCACACGTGTTTAATTTTAAATGGTTGTTAGTGAAGCCCACCGCTAAAAAAGGTTGAACACGTGTGCGCCACTTGTGCCGTGCGACCAGTTTGTGTCACCGTATCATTGTCCTTTGCAATGGCAGCAGAACCCACATTTGATGTCATAACAATCAATGTATTCTTAAAAGACACCTCTGGCACCTATAGTCCAAAATTAATAGGATAAGAATTTTTTTTTTTTTTTTTTTTTTTTTTGAAGAAAGGACAAGAATAAATTGTTAATGATAACTAATGTATTGCAATCCAAATAATTTTTTTTTAAAAAAAAAAAAAAAAAAACTAAATGGCATAGAATCATCAAGGTAACCTCATTTTGTTGATCAGCTGCTACATACAATTTTATGTTTAAAAGGGCCTACCCAATTGGTATGCAAGCAAATCATATCTTCCCTCCTCTTCTTTCACTTTTGTTCAATGGTAAAGTTGGTTGAGTCGCTCTCCCTTCAAACTAAGGTCAATTCTATTTTTTGCATACATGCCAGTAGATGCAACAATAGACACAAACCAGAGAATCGGTTAGATGCCCATCTTCAAAGACCTGAAGAAGTATGCTAAATATATCAGGATGGGCTTTTTCAATTTCATCAAACAAGATCACGTACTGTGAATGGGCTTCTCCTAACAGATTCTGTCAATGCGAGCGAGGATTCAACAAGAGAGAGAAAGAGAGAGTTGACCAGGCGTCTTGATGGTGAACTACCGGCCCGTCCCTCACGCGCTCAGCAGCGTTGAATTCTTTAATTAAATCATGCGCCTTCAATGGTCTCCTCTCCTCCCACACATGCAATACATCCACGTGAACCCAAGCCAACCCCTTACTCCAACCCTCGTTTATTTACACCACCAACACCATTTCTTCTTCTGCTCACTTCATTTTGTTTTGTTTTCTTTTTTTCTTATTGCCTTCTCCTTAACCACAAACTATCGTTAATTTTCATTCACCACCGAATCATCATCACAATATATAAATAATCAGTTGATATACTAAGCATGGGCCGCATCCCATGCTGCGAGAAGGACAACGTCAAGAAGGGACAGTGGACCCCCGAGGAAGACAACAAGCTCTCCTCTTACATCGCCCAGCACGGCACCCGCAACTGGCGCCTCATCCCCAAGAATGCTGGTGAGCATGCATCGTCACTCATCACTCCCGGACGGCCCCTATCTATAACTATATATAATTAAATTCTAAATTATACTCTTCTAAATTAAACTCATCATCAGGCCTCCAAAGATGTGGCAAGAGCTGTCGCCTCCGCTGGACAAACTACCTCCGCCCAGACCTCAAGCACGGCGAGTTCTCAGATTCCGAAGAGCAGACCATTGTTAAGCTTCACTCAGTTGTAGGCAATCGGTGAGACAAAAATGGACCAAGTTTAACTAATTATTTAATTTCCTACCTAGGTAGTACACTACGTACATGCACTAAATTAAACTCACCACCAGAATGGTCGATTTCTCAAAGCAACTAACTGCGCACGTACCTCTGATGATGATCATCATCATCCAGGTGGTCGCTGATTGCTGCTCAGTTGCCCGGCCGCACTGACAATGACGTCAAGAACCACTGGAACACCAAGCTGAAGAAGAAACTATCAGGCATGGGAATTGACCCAGTCACGCACAAGCCCATCTCCCACTTGATGGCCGAAATAGCCACCACTCTGGCTCCACCACAGGTTGCCCACCTTACTGAGGCTGCCCTGGGCTGTTTCAAAGATGAGATGCTTCATCTGCTCACCAAGAAGCGTATAAACTTCCAATTTGAACATTCTAGCAGTGGCACACCAGCACATGATGTCTCCAATTGTCTCCCTCTCATCACAACAACCGCCGGCATCTACAAGTCCAATAATGAGGAGGAAGACACTATTCAGAAGATTAAACTCAGTGTGTCGAGGGCCATGGCCATGCAAGAACCTAATTCACTCCCATCTAACAAGCCTTGCACAATGGTGTCCAATGGAGAGGCTTCTGAGACGTCGTACGCTGCAGCTTACAACAATACACACCCATTTATAGTCCCTGCAGCACTCCGTTACCACCTATCTCCATCATCTTGTGGCAATGATGGGGACGGCTCTCCTTGGAATCGTAGCATGTGCACAGGCAGCACATGCATTGGCGTTGATGACCAACACCAACAGGGAGGTCTCCCTTGCAAAGGTGAGGACAACAATGATGGAGAAGAAACAGGAGTTGAGAAAGCCATCCAGAAAGGAACTGATGCAATAAATGCAGACTGCATATTGTGGGATTTACCAGAAGATCTGATGAATCCGGTTGTTTAAAAACCAAAGCGCAAACACTAGCTACACAAAATATCAAAACTTACACATCAAACTTAAATGATTTAATACAATTATGACATAAAATAAAATTTCTTCCTCAATGTTTTGCCTTTAATAATCCAGTATTTCTATCCCACTAATTTTGGTCCACCTCAAGCGAAATATGAAGCTGATGATGACGTGTCTGCCAAGACCTGAAAGAAGAGACACGTTCAATATGAGAGAGAGAGAGAGAGAGAGAGAGAGAGAGAGAGAGAGAGAGAGAGGAATCTGGTGGAAAGACAAGTGCGGAGTATGATTGGTTAAGATTACTTACTTCAAGTTGCTCTTCGCTAAAAGAGTCCTTTTGAACACTCCAGGTGTCTGCATGAGTTCGCCTGAACTCTGCTACAGCTTTCATGACTGTGGATCTCACTGGTGACGGTTCGTGAATGAAACGAGCCAGTAAGGTTACTTGGTCCGGCAACCAACTAAAAGAAAATGTCAAACAACATTATTTGATAATATATGTTAACAAAAAGAGGCATGGGAACTTGGGGAGGCTTCCACAATAGAGCCCCAGGGTTCCTACTACTCTGTTACGTTCAATGCCCGTTGCTCATAAAGAAAACAATTCAATAAACACCAAATTTATTTTCCGCATCTGTGAAATCATCACTTCAGGTATACCTGGGCATGTCGTAAGGCACTGATAACACAGATGCTGCCAACGCAAGGACTGTACCATGTACTGAAGGTACAGAGTCACCAGTGCTTGAGTTTCTGCAGTCGTAAGTTTCCAGTTAGCTCTTTTTTTTAATATATTTTTTAACAGGAAGCAGCTTTCATACAAGTAGAAAGGTTTTACATTTACTAAAAGCTATAACAACAAAAAGAAAGACACATCGAAGAACGCACATAACGAGAAATAAAGAAAGCACAAACACCCGACACAGCCTAAAACAACAGCAATGACAATTCATTGAGCAACCCTAGCTGCTAACCACAGTGCCGTATTATGCTTACTGCTTCCCCGCATATGCTTCATTAATGCGCCTTTATTCTAGCATGATTGTCTCATGATTGTCCAATCAGTCAAACGTATATGGAAGCTCTATTCAAATTTCAAACATGAATAAGTAAAGAATCAAGGGCTATCGAAAATTATGAGAAAAACAAAAATAAGATCTCCACTTTAAAATGCAATTAGGTAAAAACATAGGACTAACTATAATTTACATACAAGTATACAACACAAGTATTAATGTATTGTTGTGTAGGTAACACATGCAGCCGTAATATCAAGGGATGGTTCCATTATCCTCCTATTTGCTATTCTTAAAAAAATAGCAAGAAAGACAAAAACGAGATCTCCAGCTTCCAAATGCCATTACGAAAGAGGTCATTGTACAAAAACTATAGAACATACGCAAACATTAATGTATGATTGTAGATCAAGGAAGACAAATTGAAAAACTTAAAATGGAAAAACTAAATATGCCTGATGAATGAGCGCAAACAAACCTCTTCCTTCGCCTCTTTTGTATGGAAGTTGCTTCTTTGATCGCTCTATCGCGGAAGTCCCTTGCTAGATCTTCATCCCCACCCTTCATTAAGGCCGCAAGAACTGCGGCAGCGTGCTCCCTCACCTGAATCAGCAGATAATAAGTAATTGAAGCATTAAAAAAATGGACCAAGTAAAAAAAATAAAAAAATAACAAAATAAAAATATTGCGTCATACATCAAGCTACGAGAAGCAAACTAATGAAGCCTAAAAAGAGCAACTAAAAGGAAAAAAGAGAATGACATGCTTTAATTTCCAAGCAATGTTGTTCATAGTCTAACCGTCAAACATACAACAACAGCAACATCAACAACAACAAAACCTCATTCTTGAATTAGTTGGTGTTGGCTACATGGATCAAACTCTTCCATTGCATAAGTGCAGTTGATGGTGTACTTTCCAAATCCTTTAATCCTTCCAAATTAATGTGTTTTAAGTTAGATTTGGTCTACCACTACAATGTTCTCTAACAAGGATATTTGTAGGCCGTCTTTGAAGGTGTCCAAGCCACCGCAACTGACATTCCCTAATCTTTGCATCAATTGGTGCTACTCATACTTTTCTTTTTTTCTGAAACCTACTCAATACTTTTCTTTAAATTTTTGTATTTCTTATTCTATCCTTACGAGTTTTACTACATATCCACCTTAAGCATTCTCATTTACACTACATTCATTCTATGTATTTGTTGTTTCTTTACCACCCAACATTCATGTCACGGCCCAAATTTCTAAATTCGTAATCGGGGTCACCGACCCGTGACATGGCCTAAGAGCGGGTACGTGGACCAACACTCGGCTCGGGGACCGAGTAATATATTATTTTTGGTTTGACGGATGCCTGATGTCATGTGTGTACCTTATACCCGGAGTTATTAAAGTTTGACAGTTTTGGCGATTCGGCACAAGCGGGGAAACGTCTTGAGTTGCGTGCGAGCGTGGGCACCGAGTACGGGTAGATGGGAGTTAGTGTAACCTGGTAAAGTAAATCATAAAACCAATGCAACAACCTTAATGTGCCTATGTGAATTAAATTGGTTCAATTCAATCAAAGTCCTATAGTTTGGATTTAAAATTCAAGAGCCATAGATATACATGGAGATGATTCTAGAAATTGATCAACAAGACAAGATGAGTCACGTATGTGTCATTAAGGAATAGGACAGCTTCATTGAGAACTAAAGGATGAACCTCGAGAGGCGTGTGTACATTAGATTAAGTGTTGGAGTATAAATACCAATGGATTAGAAGGAAACTTCAACATGCACAACAATTTTCTTCAACTTTGATCATTGTAAAAAAAAAAAACCAGAACATCCAGAGCTATGGGAGGGTTGGAGAGCTGGAAAATTAACCATTTGGAGCAACTAGAGTGATCATCTAAACAAAGGTAATCATCTCTCATCTCTAGTTTATTCATTTTGATGAAAATGAAGACTTTAATTTGGGGTTTGCCTCAAATCCGAGGATTTTTGAAAGAAATGTTGTTTAGGAGTGTTTGTTCTAAGGTTTTGAGTCGATTTCAATTGCAACAGTTTTCAAACAAATTTCCATGAAATTTGTGTTTATTTGGGAAAATGAATGCATGCATGTTGATGTTAATTAATTTGATATATTACTTTGTTTATGATGCTTTTGGGCGGTTGGTTGTATTCCCCGTAAGTTGAGTATGGGTCGACTAGGACGTAAGTAGAGACCGCAGGTGTCAGAAATGCCAGAATTCCTTGCTGGAATTCTGGGTTTCAATGCAGGCAGGGTCCCCAGCGCGCTACCCGATTTGGGGAAGACGCTTTCCCCAGCGCGCTAGGCACTGTTCAGTAACAATTTTAAAAATTAACAAAATGGGACTGGTTAGATTAAGTGGTTACTAAACCAACATCAACCAACCTAAAAACCCTCTAAACTATATCCAAACATAATAGGAGCCTAGGCAAGCATTCCGAGAGTTCAGGTGCGCAACTTTGGGGCGTCGGAAAGCCAGTTAGGCTAGGAATTATTGCGTGAAAGGTGAGTAGACAGACTAGACACTTGTTTTCATTTCATTTTCGTTTTAATTTCCGAATTTTCATTTGATACATGCGTATTAAACCTTTGTATTCGAAATGCCATGTTTGTTGTATGATCTGCTCTTGTTTGGAGTAATTAATTTATGGCATTCTTTTTTGAATTACTATTGTTTCTTTGTCGCTATCCTTCCTTAAATACTTAAATTGATGTGCGCGGCTCATTGGGTATGGGACCCGGGGTGTCGGGATCTATTCAGTTAGTGTTACAAACTTTCTACATGAGGTCGTTAGATGAAATCCTCGACCAACTAGGGTAGTATGAAGTGCACGTGTACAGAGCTATTACATGAGGTCCATGTGTGGCCAATTTGGGTAGCATGAAGTGCACGTGTACTAACCTATTACATGAGGTCGTTAGGACCGAGGTCTAAAACCAATAAGGGTAGTACCGATGTACACTACAAGTATATGTATATTTGAGTCAGTCTTACTTGTGTTCTCGTCTTATTCATAGCATGTCTTCTGTTTCAAACAATCCTTCTCTGTTTTATGCTGTTAAATACCTATTTCTTGTATTTGGAAATGTGGATAAATGTC
The DNA here is from genome assembly GCA_039657345.1 of Stephania japonica. Classification (NCBI taxonomy): domain Eukaryota; kingdom Viridiplantae; phylum Streptophyta; class Magnoliopsida; order Ranunculales; family Menispermaceae; genus Stephania; species Stephania japonica. The sequence continues at coordinate 86,674,727 of CM077556.1, read as the reverse complement.
TATTCTAGTCTACTGTTATTTTACTGTACTCACCGTCCTTTTTATAATGGTGGGTGCAGATCTGTCGACAAGCAGGTCGGGCAAGGAGAAGATTGGCGACTATCTCTGAGCTTTCAGTGTACGGCTACTTTTGATTAACATAGGTTTGGTATTTTGATGTATTTACTTATGTCTTCTATATACATTTTTGGGTTGTACATACTAGATTGAGCGATTAGTTTCCCCTACTTTTGATGACTATCACGTTGTTATATTCGCCATCTTATTATATATTCATGTGATCGTTATTTCCTGGTTTCCACACTTAGGCTTTAAGTTTGATTGCTTCCGCATAAACTGTTAAGACTTCCGCATAAACTGTTAAGACTTCCGCTCATTTTAATAATTCAATAATGGTACAAAACGTGTATTACTTATCCTAAATGTGAAAGCACGAGGAGAATAGGTTAAAAAGGCTGACTAATACATAGTTAAGTCCTACGTGGATGGGATTAGGGCTTAAATACGAGATTAGGCCGGGTGGTGTCGTGTTTAGGGACTCGAGCCGTCACAATTCACTTCCATAAAGCATAGCCACCTAATTACAGTTCTATAGTATTTTTCTTTTAGCATCGTATCCCAATCTCGATCACATATTACACCTGTTGCACTCCACTTCATCCATCCAGCTTGAATTTTATGTGCAATTTCATTTTCAGTATTACCATAATTTGGTATGGTTGATCCTAGATAGCTTACATGTCAAACATATACATAACAATTAATTTGTAGCATTTCTACGGTAGCTTGTGTCATAAACTAGCAAAATATAATGATCAATTAAACAATGATCAGATAGATGCGTAACTTAGTTTATTTACTTTTCACTAGTAGTTTCTTAGTAATTTGGGTAAATAAATAGTGAATTTATACTAAACTGGGGTATTTTGTATGCACGGTAGGTTAAAAGGGAGATAAAAGGGTTTGGCGGACCAAGGAGCCAAAAAAGGAGCAAGCAAGTATACGGAGAGCAGGACGTGCAAAGAGGTTGCTAGACTGTTCCCTTAGGCGCCCAGTGCCAAGTGCCAAAAACAATGCCTAAAGAATGGCTCAAGCTCCTGGCGGGCACTCAGTTGCAGGCGCCGAAAACAGACAAGAATTTTGAGCCCAAGTATGGGCGCTTGCTACTAGTGACCCAACACTGGCCCAACGCCTAGGTGGTGGAGTTAGGGGGTGACAATTCGTGTCGGTAAGTCGTAAACATTTCGTGTTGTAAAAAAGTTGTGACCCATATAGTGCAAACCCATGACATAACACATTTATTTATCGTTTTAGTCATTTTCGTGTCCAAATGGGTCGTGTTAAACATGTTGAGTATTCGTGTTACCCATTTATATATTAAATATTTTATTTAAACTTTTATAATTTGTTTACTACATTTTTAAATAGGAAGCTTCTACAATGGAGCCCAAATATATAGAGAACATCATTTAATGCGGTCATAAATGAACAAACAATAAATGCAAGCACATTTTTAAGGGGTTCCCATGACATGGGTATATATTTGGGCCCCATTATAGAAGCACTCTTTTAAATATATCTACATGAATAAATTTAAATGAATATAATTAAATAGCCAATAAAATATAATGAGGTTGTAATCTTAAGTTTTACTTTACTTTTTTCATTCAAGTCTTTTATTAGTCTTAATAATAGAGGGAAATTGAGTCGTAACAAATAACACATACAAAGCTATAAGAATACTCTAAAAATATCTAAATTTTACTTTCATAGTAAATTTATATTTTTTTAATGAATAATTCCTAATAAAATCTAAAACCTAAATAATATATTAAAAGTAAAAGAAATATTTCCTCTAAAAATAAAATAAAATATGATAAAAGATGGCTGCAAATAAAAAATAAATCATGTTATTAACATATATTCAAATTGGTGAATTTGTACTAAGCTATTTATTATAACCCATTTATTATTTATACATTATTCTTTACTCGTGTTAAACGAGTTAAGCAGGTTAACATGTAAATGACTCGTTTATTAACTGTGTATAAATGTGTTAACCTATTTATGACTCAGACCCATTTATGCCAAACCTATGACATCATTGCCATGTTTATTACGTGACGTGACGTGTCGCTTCATGTCGTGTTAATCATGCCATGACCCAAATTGCCACCCCTAGCTGAAGCCTAGTACCGACCGCCTAAAGCTCATATGTTGGAAGTTTTTTAGTGTTTTGTGCTATGCTATGTTGTTGTTGTGCTAACTTTTTGAACCAAAGTACCCCTTGGGTATGAATAGGAGTGTAATATGAGGTGAAAGAACTTCTGCTTCAGAGAAAACTTGGAGAGACAAGGGTTTTTGTGGAGCAAACTTGTGGATTCTTTTTGGACTTGAGGTTTGATTTCATGTATACCTTAGTTTTCTTCATTTTCTGTGTTAAATTGAACCTCAATATGGAGTAATCGACTTTGTTCCGAGGATCGACGTATCTCAAGTTGGATTTCTTTCAATTCCAACGTAAATCTTGTTTGTTCTCTTCAATTCTTTGTGTTAATTTGTGGTTTCTTGCATGTAATGCTACAATTGCCTTGGCCAAGTAGGTGTAGAACATAGAGTTTGAAATTGACCATGACCATTGGGGTTTTCAACCTAGAATTTGGGGAAACAAGGGAAGCTTTGGAATTTGGAACTTAATGCGGCATTACGCTTACGCTACTCACGTCGACTAGCAGAGTCTGAGTGCAACACTAGTATCTCTATCAATAAGCCTTGGGTTGGAGTGAAGAATTATGAAATTCGTCTATTTTACACTAGAATTGGAGGTCGCTCAAGTTAAATTGGATAGAAAAGGTTCTTCCTTGGCAAAATCGATTCCCTATGACTCTCTCCCTCTCTATAGTAAGAACTCAATTTTACATTCTTCAGAATTAAATAGAGTAGTTTAAGGAACAGATACTCATCCTATACAGAATCACAAAACGCGCTCTAACGGTCAAGAAGGACAGCTAGACAGATTCGTTGAATGTGCTCTTTGAATCCAATCAGCATGGATATTTCAACTCACAAGGGATATTCTCCGACATTCTTTCCTTGCAAAATAAATGTGATTGAAGAATAAAAGGAAAGAAGATATCCGACGACCATTTAATTGAAGACTTACAAGGAATGATTTGTACACAATGCGTTGTAGGTTTTCGTTATAAATACATGTAATCACGAATTGGAACTCATCCTTTAAGCGGACCAAAATTCCAATTCATTGTGAGATAGAGCAAGCACAAGTTTGTTCTTGCTTAGTCTTTCATACACATGGCCAAAGGGATCTTGGGTTAGTGTAGGATCTTTGTAAGGGAAGTAAGAAGCGTAACAAAGTTTGGTCAGGAATCACTAGCTAGATTAAGTTTCACTAGTTAGGGTCTTCGAGTAAATCTGTACGTTACTTTTCTTACCGAATCTTACACCTGGCGTGGCTAGATGTAGGACGAGAGGTTTGAGCTGCGTAAACAATCCTTGTGTTGTGGTTTGCTTTTATTTCCTTTACTGTTTTTAATTTCAGTGCATTGAGCATATCAAAATCTAACCTTCAGAAATGGACACTCGTTATCTTTTCTCATCATCGTTCATGATTTTGCAGTATCGTTGACAGAAGTGCTTGAGGATCAAACACGTGAAGAAGACGGTCCTTTAATCAGAAAGAAAGTCATTTGAGAAAGTTTGGAGAAGTGAAGAGAATTTTCATAAAATGAAGTACATAAAAAGAGGCATTGAACCAGTGTCTATGTTTTCACATTCAAGGCAGTCCCAAATCAGATCTGGCATAAACCGACATATTTGACATACTTGGAATATGTAATGTGCCTTGATACTGTATCTTATGAAGCACAAAAACTAAAAACATAAGTTCTTTTACAAGATGGCAAGGACATGGAATAAAAGGTGTGATGTACTATGATATCTAATAATCGACATGGAATAAAAGGTTTGATGTATTATGATATCTAATTATCCCGTACACATGAAAAATAGAATGAACATATGAACTTGTCACACAGAGTCCTTATTGTATGAAATCCTTGTGCTAGCTACTGGCGGTAAGGCTTAATAAATTTCATTTCCTCGAGTACAAAGAGAAAGATAGTGGCACAAATTGAGGGACTATCGGAATCAGATGCTAGGATGAGTTAATATTTCATTGAAAGAACTCATCTAATATATCAATAGAATGTGTTGGCCAAAAGAGAATGAATTTATCAATTCAAAGAACTCTGATTACGATGTTCAGCAGTTAGACCACTTACCTCCACTTGGTTGTCCTTAAGTAACTTCTCAATGGTTTCCCATATTTGTTGCTTCTCCATTCTTGACATAATGAAAGTGTGCCTGAGACAAGGAAGAAAGGAGGGAGGAAGAGACAGAGTAATTTTCTATGATATGTGCCGCTCATTTAGATGTCAAAAGAATTTGAATGTAGTTGAATAATTAAAATCATACATTTTATCTATTAGACAAAAGGCTGACAAGGATGTAAGATGTTAAAAGACTAAAGACTCAAAGAAAGAAGGCAAGGTGGACGTGGGGAATCTAACCCACCTTGAAGAAAAATACAAATCTTTAGAGAAAAAACATCCACAAGGGTCCAATTAATAACAAGCAAAGATGACGGATCTTGGATGTGTGATGGTAGGATAAATTAGATAATGAGTAGGATCCTTTATTGATTGGGATTTTAATTGTACATTGTTTAAGGCTTGTAGATTTATATTAAAATAAAAGTTTATTATTAGTTATTTAGAGAATAAAGCCTAGAATACATTAGGAGCCATTTCACACATTTAATGGTTGTTATGAATAAAACATTCATGATGTGTTGAAATTATATAAGTTTTTATAGATATATTATTGAGGATGAAATTTTCAAAACAAGGCCATTACAAAAAAGTATGCAGATTTCAGCTTTTTTCCATTAATTGTTATCAACAATTATGTTCGATCCATTTTTCTTCTAGTCAGTATTTTTGTACCTTTCAACCTCCCAGTACTTCTAAGATTCTCTCCCCTTTAAGATTTATGCAAAGATTTTCTCCCTTCTATCAAATACGGGAATTCAAAGAAAAGTAGGAGTAGCACCAATTAACACAAAAATCATGAAAGGGTGGTTATGGTGGTTTGAACACCTCCAAAGACGGCCTGTAAATGCCCCTGTTATATAACTCGACTCAATAGAAATTGAAGAAATTCGACAATGTAGGGGTAGACCTAAGTTAACTTGGGACACATTGATTAGGAAGGATTTGTAAAGCACGCCATTAAGTGTACCAAATCGAGCGCAATGGAAGAGCTTGATCCATGTAGCCAACCCCAACTAATTTAACCCTAACTAATTTGGAATTGAAGCTTTGTTGTTGTCGTTGTTTGTCCTATGATATCAAATCTTTTCACTACTTCCTCTCCATCACTTCTCAAATTTATGCACCAGTTTCTTCTCATTTTGTTTTTCTTTTTCTCTTCTCTAAATTCATGTGCTGAGTTTTCTCCGCTCATCTACACGGTTTAGCAATCTTCTACTTAAATACACACTTGCGATACTCAAAATTCATGCCCTAAACCGTCACAGCACATTTTCAAGTTCTTTTGAAGAAACACTCTAATTTGTCCAAGTTCTTGAACTCTGCACTTCAGCATTGTTGCTTCAAGATGCTGCTCATCAGCTCTGCTCATTGTTTGGTCATAGCAGAACTCCAGTTCAATGTTTAGATGTACTCTTCAACACCAAAGGCTTGGTATCTGGAGCAGTTTAGACCCAACAATTTGATCACTTTAAGCCAGGAATAATTGAAATATAATGCATCCACCAATATTTGGAGTCCAGATAGAATTTTAATTTAAGTTGTGTTTTCAGGTATCCTAGATTGACTAGGACATGTTGGACGGTATTTGGAGTCCAGATAGATAGAATTTTAATTTAAGTTGTGTTTTCAGGTATCCTAGATTGACTAGGACATGTTGGATGGTGGCTTCAAACTCTGTTGTAGAGTTGATGTACTTGGAGTCTCAATTTGTATGGCAATTGGAGTCAAATTGAAACATATAATCTTGATAGGAAAATACTAGAATGACAATGAGTAAGTTACACCCCAGCACACATTGGTCCACAAGAGCCTCCAGGCGGCCTCGACCCGCGTGTTATGCACCAGGATCTGCGTGCCCACATCCTGAGGTGGACACCGATGGCTCTTGTAGGCCAATGTGTGTTGGGGTGTGACTTCCCGTTGTCATTGTAGCACTAATATCATGATATTATAGTGTGATGGCACGGTGTTTGCATAGAACATTAATGTTTGAATTGTATTCAAACATGGATAATGTCAGGCGATTAATGTGCCTTGAAGTTGGAGTTTGACGATGACTCTACTTTGATTTTGTGGACGTCTATGTATATACGTATAGGGCCAATAGGCACACTATTATAAATACATGTGTGGTACGTTCCTTGAGAGCATAGTGTTGAGGTGCTTGTGAGAGCCGAGTGAGTGTTGTAGCGTACAGGCCTGCGAGCAGGTATGGACACTGTGAGATTGAATCTTATTGGGGTTGTATATCTAGGTTTAGATAGAGGGTTTTCCTTTGTGTACTAAATTGTTGATAGTAGATTTCCTTGTTTCTTTCCCATGGTTTTTTCCCTAATTTTAAGGTTTTCTACGTAAAATTCTTGTGTTCATCTTTTCTTTGTGTTTTGCTCATCTTTAGGTGTATTCGTGTGATTGTGATCTTGGGACTTCCACAATGATTCGTCACAACAGGACATTCATTTATTAGTAATTAGTCGGAACATGAAGCTCTAAGTCCAAGAGTCTATTTGATTCAGTAAAATGTCATTTATTGCAATAGGTAAAATGTTATTTATTGGAAGTCCTATTAATCTTTATTAACAATATATAAATATTATATTAGGGTTATTATTTTCATAACACAGTCATTGAATAAAAATCACAAATTATTGATTTCTTCCCTTTGATTTCCCCTTTCTTTTAGCCGGCCCCAATTAATTTAGGATTGAGGCTATGTTGATGTTGTTGTTGTTGATTTCCCCATTCTTCTCTCACGATTGATGATGCACATTCTCCAAGTAACTTTTATTTGCATTTAACATCGGAGATATCAATTTAATAAGTATTAAATTTTGCATTCCCTGACCTATAGAGAAATGTCCGTAGATATGTCAAAGTTGCATATCTGGTTCGCCAGTTGCAATCATTAGAAGAAGAAAGAAGCACAGATACAGCCTGTTGAAGATGTGGCACTGGGAATATCCTCCACTTAAGTAACTCAAAGGATGCTTTGGCTAATGCCGATAGATCTTTGTTAGATGTTTCCTTCAAACATAATGGAAACATTAGCTACAGACATAAAACCAAGTACAGATTTCACAAGTATAAAAATCTTTCAGATGCAACTTGGCCCTAACACAGTTCTTGTGCTGGTCAAATGATCCTAGAGATGGCAAACAAATCCATACACATTCAGGTTCAAGAGAGTGTTAACATACTGAATAATAAAAAACATAAAGAGAAGAACAAAGAATCAAAAAAAGAAAGAAAACAACAATAAAATTAAGTTGAAAGGCATCTTGTAAGAAACCTAAGCCAAGGAAAACAAATAGTATAGATATACATATGCAACTATTCTGTCCTTTTTCTGTCAGCAACTATTATGTAGTTAGGTAATATTGAAGTTCTTTTACTTAGGTTCTAACAATGACAAATAACGATGGTCAAAGAATAGCAATGGTTATTAAGATTGATTGAATCTGACTTGAACATATACTTTTGAACGCGAAATTAATTCATGATTGTTGTAAATAATGTGGATTGAGAACTCTACGTATTCCACCTATTATTATTCCAACTCTTCACATGATGTAACACCCAAATTAATTCATATAATTACTTAGTCTTAATGCTATTTATTCATGTAATTGTATTGAAATGTAACTTGTGCCCTTTGGTCTTACCAAGGGCCTATATAAAGAGGTTCCACCTATGTAATGAGATAATATATTGGAATGAAAGTTCTCTCTATTTCTCCCCTATCTCTTCTCTTGTTATCTTTCTAGTTCTTTATCTTTACCTTTCTGCCTTTGCCTTTAATTAGTTTACAACACGTTATCAGCACGATGTTGCCTCAACAAGGAGGTCTAATCAAAGATACACAAAGCTTCTAAGGAGACAAAGCTTGGAAGGAGGTCATTGTCTTGGTAACAAAGATTTGAAGGTTACAAAAATATCATTTTTGATTTCATGGTTTCTTGTGTGTTTGTGTTTGTCAATTTCTTAAGGTAACCGTGAATATCTATGGTTGGTTTGGTCCTCAATTTCTTGAAAGTTGAAACCCAACATGAAAACACACCAATCAAACATGTATGTTGTTGGGGACTACTCCCATCGAATCTCTTTGGCCTTAATATGGCCCATATTTTTAGCCATACAACAAATCCCAAATTATAGAAAAATAATTTTCATTGTTCAAATTAATATGTCGATCAAGTGTGTAGGTGATGATGTGTTGGTATTGGCTTCCCAATTTCGATGATGTTTTCTTAAGATTAATTGAGGAAGATGAATAATTTTCTTAAGAATAAATGTATTTAACAGTTTTAAAAGTGTTTATTATGGAATAAAACGTTACACAATAGTTAGGTTTCCTAAAAGATAGGAAACCATTGAATTCCTCCCCATTATTGCAATAAACACCTCATAATAATGTATATACATTTAATTACATGCTAGAATTTCTAAAAAGACATGAAACGTTCATTTTGAGTTTTATTTCTTTATTGATGAAATATAAAGGCACCATAATTTGAGTTTTATTTCATTTATAACTTAATTCATACATTTTGTATTATAACGTCACCGACTACGAGAGTATTCTCTGTAGTTGCGTCTTGGACGATCTTCTACATTACAAATCAAAAGTCAATTTGTGGCATAACTAGTTTTCTCGCTATACTACAGACGATTAGTTATGCTCTATTCTTGAGTTTTATAATACAAATAATACTATAAGTTTGAGTTGATAGCGGGTAAGCCTTGTCCCCGGTAAAGCTAAATATTGAAAGGGAAATAGGTTATCCCGTTCAAGGATGCATGGTTGTTAAGTAAACTTTTGTCTCGCCACCCAACCTGAAGGTTGTCCCACCAACTCATACAAATAGTATATTTTGTGCATAAAATAATCAAGTTATGAGCATTCATTTAATCATATATTTTACATAATAATGAGAACTATTTATGATGACTTTATTATTTATTATACTTGATTGAATTAATTGCCTTAATAATATTGACAACAATAATTACTTGTCAAGGCAACGGGATGCTCAAATTATATATAAAGTATCTATGCAAGGCTATGCGTATAAACATTTATTCGTCAAATATCTCTTTAGACTCTTTAGAGATTTGAAAAGTGAATATTTCACTTTATATTATCATTTCACCTCATGGAGCTATCTATATCAAGGCCAAAATTAGTGATGCTCCAAAAGGCTCAAAATGAGTGGTTGAGTCTCACGCTACAAAATTTATATCCATCAAATATCATTTATTATTCTGTAATTTCAATTACCTCTATGTTGAGGCTATGCAGAAATATGACTGATGAGACAAATAAAGGCCACGTGGCTCGCCTCGATGTATTACTGCAACAAATTATCGAGCGTGCACGTCAATCCATTAAATATTAATTATGGATTGAATCCTTGTCTCGTGGTAGCTGAGTAAAATAATAAGATATTATAAATATAATATCACTCATGTCCAATTGGTTTAGCTTCAAATTAAGAAGCATATGTTGCATATAATGACCATGGTCGTAATTACAAATTTATGGAAGTGGAAAAGGTGAAAAGATATGGTAAAAGTCATATTGACAATTCCATTGATAGTCAGAATAAAAAGTGGTGCACCATTAGAAAGGGTAAATTAGTGTTGACAATGAGCGCTCATAATTGTGACATTTTTTTGTCACGTATGAAAGGCTATGTTGCCTAAATATTGTCCTATACATACCCAAATATTTTTGATCTTTTACCATGCCTTCAAAATCAAGGCAAAATTATGAATTTTACCATTAAAAATAGCTCAATTAAGTATTGACACATTAAGATATGTTCAAACTATGAGCTAAATAAACGCGAATAACGCATGTCTTGCTTATTGTACTACATGTACATTATAGTATAAAAAAAATTTATCAAATTTAAACTTAGCAGAGGCTAATGTTTATGCAATATATGGTACCACTAAAAAGTTGTCAATGCCTTATCTAGAAGTTATTCAGTATGATTTGTTTCATATGAGAATTTAAATTCTCTGCATTACCTTCTGGATTTTATTTGAAAAGGCATACTGATGAAATAAATATCGTCATATGATCTAATGACATTCATAAGATGAAATGATGGATTTGATCATCAATTGCACGAATAATATTGAAAATTCGTGTGGACATCAATTGTGGAACTAAAAGATTTTATCGGCTGATGATTATAATTGGGCTAGTTGTTCTCAAGGTAAATTAATAGTTAAACCATTCCTAAGTAAAATTGTTATGGAATCTCCAGTTTTCTTAGAACGTATTCAGGGAGACATATGGATCTATTCGTCCTCACGGTGGGCCATTTAGGTATTTCATGGTTTTGATAGATGCCTTAACTAGGTGGTCACATGTTTGTTTGTTTTCGACCCGTAATGTTGCATTTGCTAGATTTTTAGCTCAAATCATAAAGTTAAGAGCACAATTCCCTGACAACCCAATCAAGACCATTCATCTTGATAATGTTGGAGAATTTCAATCCCAAGCATTTAGAGATTATTGCATGTCTACAGGAATTACCCTCGAGTATTTTGTTCCTCATGTGCATACCCAAAATGGTTTAGCATAATCACTTATCAAACGCATTCAATTAATTGCAAGACCTTTACTTATGAGAGCTAAACTACCAACTTCAATTTGGGGACATGTAGTCCTTCATGCATCATCTATCATTTGTTATAGGCCTACTGCATACCATGAACATTCCCCAATGCAACTCATTTTAGGTCAACAACCAAATATCTCACACTTGAGAATTTTTGGTTGTGCAGTGTATGTTCTCATACCACATCCTAATAGAACTAGGATGAGTCCAAAATGAAAACTTGGGATTTATGTTGTATTTAACTCATCGTCTATTATAAGATACCTTGAGCCCCTAACAGGGGATTTATTTACTGCACGTTTTGTTGATTGTCACTTTGATGAAGCAATTTTCCCACCATTAGGGAGGGGGAGATAAAAAGCCAGTTCAAAAGGAATGTCGTGAAATTGCTTGGAATACATCGACTTTATCACATTATGATCCACGCACAAATCAATGCGAACTTGAAATTCAAAGGATCATTCATTTGCAACAAATTGTAAATCAATTACCTGATGCATTTACCGACGCAAAACAAGTGACAAAATCACACATCCCAGTTGTAAATGCTCCTGCAAGAATTGATGTCACCGTGCAACAAAATGCACAATAACCAACAAAACGCTTAAAGCGTGGAAGACCAGTTGGTTCAAAGGAAATAGTCCCTCGAAAAAGGAAAACTGGAGTAAAAATAAATCAAAATCAAAATACTCCCGAGAAAGCACAAGAATCCTTTGATAAGGATTTATCAGAACAAGTTGATTATGATAAGGAACAATTACCTCTCGAAAAAGAGGGAAAAGATGAAAATAATAAGATCTCAATAAATTATTTGAACTCTGGTAAGATTTGAGATTGAAATAATATTGTTCCTAATGATATTTTGCTTTCAATGTGTCCTTTGATATATGTGAAATTGATGATGATCCAGAACCACGATCAGTGGATAAATGTCGAAGAAGACCTGATTGGCAAAAATGACAAGAGGCTATCCAAGCAGAGCTAGACTCGTTGAAGAAACGAGATATTTTTGGACCAATTGTCCAAACGTCAAATGGCGTAAAGCCTGTTGGATATAAATGGGTATTTGTACAAAAGAGAAACGAAAAAAATGAGATTACAAGGCACAAAGCAACACTTGTAGCTCAAGGTTTCTCACAAAGACATGGCATTGATTATGAGGAAACATATTCTCCTATTATAGACGCAATCACATTTCGATTCTTGATAAGCCTTGCAGTTTCTGAAGGCCTAGATATGCATCTTATGGATGACGTTACAGCATATCTGTACGGATCGCTAGACAGTGATATATATATATATGAAAATTCTTGAAGGATTTGAAATATCTGATGAAATAAAATCAAAACCTCATAACATGCACTCTATGAAATTACAAAGATCTTTGTATGGATTGAAACAATCCAGATCGAATGTGGTACAAACGCCTTAATGATTATTTACTTAAAGAAGGATATGTAAATAATCTATTTTTCCCATGTGTCTTCATTAAAAGATCATCAACATGATTTGTGATTATTGTTGTGTATGTTGATGATTTAAATATAGTTGGAAACCACGACGACATCATCAGAACAACTGAATACTTGAAAAAGGAATTCAAGATGGAAGATACTTGAAAATAAAACTTAGCCTTGATTTGGAAATCAAGTATTTTCAAGTAAAATAGTTCTCCATCTATTAATTTACTTTACTCAAAAGAGTAAATTTTGGTTTGCAAAGATTTGTTGCAAAATAATAAAATGCTTCACTCATGTGAACATGAGGGGGAGGATAAAAATGAGTTATTGATTAATGTTTTGCATTCTTTTTCCCTTAGCTATCGTTTTATCTCACTGAGTTTTCCTAGCAAGATTTTTAATGTGGCAATCATAACAATATTAATACTCCAAATCAAAATTGATAAGTGTATTGTACTCTTTTTCCCTTCGCTATGGTTTTATCTCAATGGGTTCTTCTAGCAAGGTTTTTAATGAGACAATCCTATCAATATCATACTCCATATCAAGATTGATGAGAACAATGTACTCTTTTTCCTTTGCTGGATTTTTTCCCACAGGGTTTTTCTAGTAAGGGTTTTAACGAGGCATATTCTCTTAGCAAGTTGTCATCCAAGGGAGAGTTGTAAGTAATATGGATTAACAACTCTACGTATTCCACCTATTATTATTCCAACTCTTCACATGATGTAACACCCAAATTAATTCATATAATTACTTAGTCTTAATGCTAATTATTCATGTAATTGTATTGAAATGTAACTTGTGCCCCTTGGTCTTACCAAGGGCCTATATAAAGAGGTTCCACCTATGCAACGAGATAATATATTGGAATGAAAGTTCTCTCTATTTCTCCCCTATCTCTTCTCTTGTTATCTTTCTAGTTATTTATCTTTACCTTTCTGGCTTTGCCTTTAATTAGTTTACAACAATGATAAGTATTTTAAGTAATTATTGTACAAGTATGATTGCTATTTTTGTTTTTGGTGGGGACAAGGCCCAAAATCCAGTATGATTAATATTCTAACAAATATGAATAGTGTATGTGATATATGTATACTTATGAACACGTAGCAAACAAAATAGCATAGTGAGTCAAGTTTTGATGGAAGACATCAAGTCTCAGATAAAGCAACACCTAAGTTTGACAAGTGCCTTTTTATGGGATATCCTAAGGAAACCAAGGGATACTATTTCTACATTCCTCACCGGCGACGAAGTGTTTATAGCTTGAAATGGTGCCTTTTTGGAAAAGAAGTTTATATACATTTTTCACAAAAATCAATACGAGTAAGGTACAAAGAATTTTGAGACAACACATCAAAGACTACCATTGGAAGTTCAACACAATTCATGTTTAGTCGCTATGTCTGCACGAGTAACACAAGGTCAATGTAAGTCTAATTAGATAAGGCACAAGTCGACAAGATATTGATTTCACATAATACAAAGTTGTGGTGTGCTCATCAATAACAAAGAGTCCACCCACTATCAAGAGGTTGTGTTGATACTAGGTTCTAAGAAATGGTTAAATGCACCGAAACCTAGAATGCAATCCATGTACGACAATAAGGTATAGCCTTGACTAACGGACCTAAAGTTCAATGACCATTGCCTAGGTTTTCCAGAAGAAAACCGACATGGCTTGCACTACAAAAGGTTTCAAAAAAGCTCATAGCGTGCACTATAAAGAAACCTTTTCACCATTCTCAAATTCATCAAGATTCTCATTGCAATTGCCACATACTATGATTATGTGATATGATAAATGAATGCCAAAACAATGTTTCTCAGTAAAAAAACTACTTAAGGATGTGTCTATCATAAATTGAAAATTCTATTCATCTTGAGAATTTTAGTGCGGTAGGAAAACTTGAAGGAGCTCGCGAGTTGAAGAAAGTTTCTCAAAGTTAAAATCTTCACTTGTTCAGAGAATTTGAATTTATCAACAATGACAATAAACCTTGTATTTCTACTATCAAATATGTCAAAAATATATTACCAATAGGAAATGACATCTCCACCAAGCAAAATGTTGAGTTTTAGTTGGGAGAATTTTTCTCAAAGGAAGACTTAGGTCTCTATCATAATGATAAGGATCTGCATGATAGATTTAAGAGGTCTATTGGTGTACATCAGACTGCTTAGATAAAAAATTTGACTTGACAGAGAAGTGCAATTTGATGTAGGGATTTTTTGTAAGATTTTGACATGATAGAGAAGTATAAATAACTTCATCAAAGTGTTAGAGAACATTCAAGTTTTATTAAAATGCATCAGAAAAAAAGCATGCCCCCCAAGTATAAAAACCCAACTTAATAGAAATTGAAGAAATTCGACTAGGTAGGGGTAGACCGAAGCTAACTTGGGACATAGATTATGAGGGATTTAAAACTGAAATGATTTGAAAAAGCACGCCATCAATTACACTAAATCGAGCGCAATTGAAGAGTTTGATTAGGAGGGCTATGTTGTAGTTGCATTATAAGAGCATTTTTTTTAATAATATTCTATGTTTTTTCTCTATCTGTAATTATCTTAAGTTTTGTAAACTTTAATTTCGTCAGCGCCTTAGGTCTTCCAACATTTGGAAAGCTTAGGCTTGTGTTCTTTTCAACCTCAGAGGCCTCAGGTCTTTCAACATGTATCTACCTTCATCATTTTTGTTTTTGCAAGCCCTTTGAATTTTTTTCTTGGACTTTGGAGCTTTAATTGGTTATTAGGCCATTTTGGGCTCTGATGCCATGTTATTTTTTTGTAATAGGCCCAAGTTCAAGTCATGAGAGAGTGTAGGAGTGACTAGTTTAATGTGTGGGCCAGGATACTCAGACTCGACACTTTGTGTTGCCGTATCCGTGTCGACACAGATACGAATACGAGATATGTGTCAACACGGCGGATCTGAGGTAGGACGCGACAAATTTGAGGAAAAGACATCTGAGATAGAAAGAGAGAGATGTTGACCTGAGAGAGAGAGACACATCAATGGAGGGGAGAGAGAGAGAGAGAGAGAGAGAGAGAGAGAGAGAGAGAGAGAGAGACACTGGCGACGATGGAGGACAGAAAGAGAGACTCGACCTCCGCCACCACTAGGAGTTGCAGAGAGCTAGTCCCTAAACTCATCGATGAGAGAGTTTTTTTTTTGTTAATGGGCCCACTTTTTTTTTGTTCTGTAGATCTTATTTTTACTTTCCAACATAGAGAGAGAAAGAGAGAGTTGTCTCTGTCTTCAAATGGGCCCACTTACTTTTACTTTCCAACACACACATATACACATGTAATGCAACCACAATATAAACAACTACTTTACACATTACCCATATTTAACCAACACCTATCTACACATTATGTATAACTATCTAACCAACTATTATATATGTACATATTTCTATATTTTGCCGTATCCTAGTACCCGTGTCCAAATATTTAGACACTTACTAGCTGAATCCCCGTATCCTTAAACTCAAATAATTACAGGTCCGACCTCTGGATATGTACCCGTGTTGGATACCCATATCTGAGTCCATGTAACCTTGGAGTGGGCTTTAGCTCGGAAGTGGGAGAGTTCTCCAAAATGCCAAGGCAAGTTGGTGTTTGTATTTCTTTTCAACTAGTCTATGTGAGATTATTCCCTTATTTCCAACATTATCTTTAGTCTTTTACTTCAATGCAAGTTTTATAAAATTCCGTTCACATCTAATTCTTAATTCGATGATCCAAAAATCTAATTAATTCGGCTATTTTTTTTTTCAAATTTTGGAGAATTTTCATTCCATAATTATATAAATACAAAGTACTCTCAAAACTCTATACCCCACGAAAAATGATGAGTTGCACAAGTAAGATTCCATATACTTTGGCTCTTGAATCCATCATATTCATTTATGCTAAGTTATCCACTCAACCTAATTTCCCAAGGTGAGGCATTTTAGATATCTATGATCAATCATACAAAAAAATGGTCATCTCGAAGATGACATTACGCATAAATTCAAGATGGATAGAAGTAGTGGGGTGAAACATGTCACATGCGATTGAAATATCTTTGATGCTAGAATGAAAATTTTATGAAACTGCAATTTGGTCAAATGTGCTTTATGAGAGTGAAGATTAGTGGTGAATTACATAAAACGAGTGTAGCATAAATGAGGTTGCTTAGGTGGATCCATGATAAAACTCATAAAGATTAAATAAGAAATACGATGATTCAAGGAAAAGTAGGAATAGCACCAATCAACGTAAAAAATACGAAGATAGAAAAAGAAATGCTTAGGTGGATGCGTGGTGTCTAGATAGATAGAGAGAGAGTGGTGACTCTTGTAAATATGGGTGTTTGTGTATTAATTTTTTTATTTAAAAAAAGAAGCGAAGAATCGCATGCTAGTCGTGCCCTAGCATTCCCTTTTCAAAAGAAATAGGGGTTGAGAGCAAGCAGCAAAGCCGGTAAACAGTGATCGACGACAGCACATTACTAGTGATGCCAGTGAACTGTGGTAAGGTAAGTTCAGCGAGGCTTATATACGTTGTGAGTGGTTGAGGGAAATGATTGAACACACGAGAGGAAGAGACAAGGTGTAATGTGTGGTGGTCGCAAGCACTATTGTGCACAAAGAGCCAAGGAAGTCCAATACAACTCTAGTGAGTAGCTTTTTGGGTGTCTGTGAAAGATGACCAAGTGCCATGAGCATGGTTCTATTCAAACACTCTAGCACTTAACATGTCGATCCCTTTCAATTACATATCTTCGAGTGAAGCCTTTCAATTACATAACTTCGAGTGAAGAACGTTTTGAGAAACTAAGTCGCTAATTTGAGTTCATTGTCGTGTAACTCGTGTTAGGGCAATAGAAAATTATAGAGAATTGGAAAACTCAAGAACCTTGGTTAGAACCCCTCGTATTAGAGCACTAGGCACTCCCAAGTCCCAACAGAGAAACAAATATTATTTACCTGCAAGGAGATAGCCGGATACAGAAGACCCACCATAATGTCTAGCAGAGCTGAAGATCTTCCAGACTTTAGAGATGAGATGATAAAATGGAACATCTGCACTCAAAAAAAGATATGTGGATCAAGAAACAAAAGAAGAAAATGTAGAAACTCACTCAAAAAATTTAGGAGACACATACCGTTTCCATCCACTTAACATCTTGTGACTCATTATTTGAGTGTTCTCTAATGTAAGTTTTATTCCCCTGAAATTCAGAATGGCCTGATTGCAAAGTGTTTTGTATGTTCACAGCCAGTTCAGAAGCTCGTTGTGTTAGATCTTGGCCCCAATTTTGCCGTCCAGTTAAGTCA
Source organism: Stephania japonica (assembly GCA_039657345.1). Lineage (NCBI taxonomy): Eukaryota > Viridiplantae > Streptophyta > Magnoliopsida > Ranunculales > Menispermaceae > Stephania > Stephania japonica. The sequence continues at coordinate 86,656,944 of CM077556.1, read as the reverse complement.
TCCGCTTTAGTTTCCCCTTTATCACAAATACTTTGGATGAAAGATTCACGAAGTCTAATATTTGAGCATAAAACAGATAGGGCAACACCAATAACCTCCCTTACCTGCACCAAGTAATGCTTGTAATGGAGAAACAAGAAGAGAAAAATAAAAAACAGTTATCATATCCATGCCAACATCTATGTTGCAACAACAGCAGCAACAGGAAAACCTTGTTTGGAAGAGCAATATATCGAAGAGGACTAATTTCATATGCAAAATCAATTTATGGTACAGAGTGGGAGCCATTGAATGAGATTACTGCGGTTTGAGCAGGTGAAACTCTATGAAGGAGGGAACATTTTCATCATGTAACGTCATTGTTATGTATAAATGTGTGTGGCAGACATGTTACTTGCGTAAGAGATACCTCTACAAGATTATGCTAATTTTTATCATATAACAAGAGGCCTATAAATAAACAATATACAACAACCTCAATCCCAAATTAGTTGGCAACATGGGCCAAACTCTTCCATTGTGCTCGATTTCGTGCACTTAATGGCGTGATTTGTAAATCCTTAAATTTTCAACATATATCCTTTACTGTATTGAGTTTCAACATATTATCATTTATTTTTTTTGAATTTTGAAAACTATCAAGACAATCGCTCTTCTCCAAATGATTGTCAGGTTACACCAATATCTTGAAGATTTGATGTGGTTTACTTGAGCCTGGGTACATGTTTTAATTTTTTTTTGTAAAAAAAAATAGCACCCATCCTCTTGTTGCCAAGTTCAAAGTACAAGTTCAACATGACATGCGCCTGAAGAAATCATTACTATATACCACCTCTCATACTTCTCTTATAGGCCACTTTATTTGAGTTAAATCTACTACTATACTGAAACTCCTAGAAAACCACTTCTCAACCATTCATGCACGCAAGAGATCACCCTTTTCATAGAAAGACCAAAACTACAGCTCAAAAATCATACTGCCCGTCAGCATCAACCACCTAAGCTGAATGAGCAACCTTTGGCAACCTAGGTTCATCTTATGTCAACAAAATCTCCTTAAAAAGCATAGTCTTTCACTCACCAAATAGAATATTGAATAAAATAACTAAGTATATGAAGCAAATAATACAACAACAACAACTGAAGCATGAGGTATGCTTACTTGGGCTGATGAATGAATCATATTGCTCATCAACTCTTCCAGAAGTTCCTCATGCAATTCAACTTCCTGTCTTTGCATCCTATTTGGGGAGACTTCTATGAGTGCGGCAGAAAGGAAAGTATATCGCTTAGCAACAACATTGGTCGCCACTACTTGAGGCAATGGTGCCACAAGGCAATCCAATATCCTTTGCCTTAAAATAGGGGCCCTTGTTCCATATTTTCCCTTCCCTGTTACAGCATAACGTATGGAAGCTGCCCACTCAGGTATGGAATCCACTGATGGTGCTAGAATTACCTTCTGCAGCAGAACCTTTATCCAGCTATCCCATGCCTCTACAAGACCAGTGACATCAGAGTGCAACACTCCAGCCAATGCTTCTGCAGCAACACATTGCTTTGACCTCTCTTTGGCATTTGAGAATTGTTCCAATGAGCACTGAAAGGCCAATAGAATTGGCATGCCACATTCCTGAACCAAACGCTTAAAAATACGAGCAAAGTGTGCGTAAAAAGTATCATTTCCCAATATTGATATCCAACTTGGGGTGCGTGGCCATGAAGCTGAAAAATCGAAGTAGAAATGGGTGATTGACTTATCTGCCAGGCTCTGGAAGGAAGAAGCGCCATGGGTTCCTCGAGATGACGTGCTCTCGATATCAGTAATTATATGTACATGAGAAAGGCTATTCATTGTGTCACTAAAAAACCCCTCTTCACAAAATATCTGGCTCAATGCCCCTTCGAGAGAAGATTTTTCATTGCCCTTGAAGTCTTCAGAAATAGGATGCAGCTCCCTGTCGAAGATTTTATGCGGCGATTCTTTCAACAGTGTATTTAGAGCAGAGACTGAAAGCATCCTTGTCTGAGGAAGTTGGCTTCTAAGATTCTTCAAGAAGTGTGCTTAAAGTACCATAATTACATTAACAAATGTGAGCAGCACAAAAGGAGTGAAGTCACAAGAGAAATGAAATGCTAAGGATTAAATGAAAAAAAAAAAAAAACAAATGAATATTAAGTCCATACTAAAGGTCATTTGTTCCTTGGCCACACACATGTATGAGCAATTGTACTCACCAGCAGTTGTACTCAGAATATCTGAAGATGAATCCGGATCACTCATGGAAGCCATCGTTAGCAGTAGCAGTATTCTATTAGCCATCAGATTATAGCTGGAGGAAACAAGGGGGACAAAACATTATCTCATCTCTTAATACTTCCCGACATGAAAAAACCTATCCACTTGATAAAAGAATAATATTCCATAGAGAAGTGTAATGGAAGAAAACTGAGGTATGACAATAGCTAACAAGAGGCGTACAATAAGACAGAAAATTATCAGAAAATCATGTTTAAACATTACCGCCAGTGCAATCCAGTAGTATCAACACTCATAGAACCAATCTCCACAACCAAATCTGTAAATTCTGATTCATCTGAACGGTTCTGTGACTTCTTCAAAATACTCCTCGATACTCCCGTGAAGTGAATATTGAATTTGACAAACAGCTATCATCAAATAACATTAGTTTCTACAATTCATAATAATGGAACACACGCGCGCGCGCGCACATACACACACACACATATATATATATGGGTAATTATACAATGGAAAAAATATACCCACGTGATGGGAACTATATGTTTTTGTGTTGGCATTTAATGTTGTTAAGCATTTATGATCCATAATTAGCAATTAATAACAAGTGCATCGACCATACAAATAAACCCTATGCATATGCCCTTGTTGTATACGCATAAGATGAATTACCTCATTGATAGCTTTCTGAGATTTCAGTGATTCATGGTGGTAACTTCAAACAAAGAAAAGAAAAGATCTATGTAAGTAAACGCTTGACCGCTAAACCAAACAAGTTTTTTCCAAGCTAAACAGACTTACATTATGTATAACTTTCTGCAGACATATTAAACAACTGAATGTTAGTTTACCTTGCAAGTACACCCAGGAGAAATGAAGAGAAAGACTTGCGATCCTAGCAAAAGAGCAGGGAAGAAAGATATGTTAGCATGGTATTTCCTTCAAATATAATCTGAAGAAGTCCTCTGGTGCTTGATAACTACCACTGTCAAATGCTTAATAACCATCTGCGTAGAAAGGAGAGCACAAGATCCAAGGACTTCATGCTCATGAGAGTTTGAGTTCTGCAGCTTCTCAGTAAGGGTGAGAACACATTTTGAAATCATAGATGACCAACGCTTAAGAATCTTCAAGAGAGATTTTCCAGCAACTCTGCAAGCAAAATGAAAGAAACTAAAATATGATATCCTAAAGCTCCAACGTGAGAAGGAATTGGAGTAGAAGCCCTCTTGAACTAATTTTAAGAAAAGGAAAGATCCAGAGTTGCTAAAATTATCGATGAATTAAACTTGTGAGTTATACCATGAAACTTTGGGAGAAGATAATTGACAAAAGTTTGAGAAGGCAAACCACAATATTGGAGAACCGATGTAGCTTTATGCTAAGAAGGTCCATTATAGAGGCGATTTTCCTTATTAGAAGATTGATGGAAAAATATAGAGACAAGAAAAAGACCATCTGATATTGGCACACTGGCAAAAAACATATAATATTGTTTAAAGATGTTCCATGGTGGGTTTTAGAAAGAAAAGGAGTGCATGCTCGGTACATAGACATTGTTAAAGATATGCACGAAGGAATGTTAGCAAGTATAAAAACATTTGGAGGAACTACAAAGAATTTCCCATTACGTAAGACCACATCAAGGATCGTTCTTAAGCCCATATCTCTTGCTTTGGTTATGGAAGAACTTACTAGACATATACAATAAGATATGTCATGATGCATGTTATTTGCATATGATACTGTTTGAGGAAGAAACAAAAGATGAAGTGAATAGGATTATAGGATGTTGGGCATGCCCGCACAAGCTTGCGACCTGCCTAGATCCGAGGATCTCCGCTAGTACCGATACTAACCCCAACTTGGTCACCTTCAATAACTGTGATATGTAATCAAAATATCCTCACTAACCTAAAAGAGAAATTTTATAAGACTGCATTAGGACCAACCATCCTTGATGGAAGCGAATGTCGAGCGGTAAAGAAACAACACGTACATAAAATGAGTGTAGCAAAAATAAGGATGCTAAGGTGGAAGTGTTAAGATTTGAAGAAAAGTAAGAGCAACATAAATGGAGGAAGATTAAGGGAAGGGTGGTTACAATAGTTTGGGCACATCCAAAGACAGCCTGCCAATGCCCCGATTAGAACACTCGACATGTAGAAACTAAAGAAATTCAACAATGTAGGGGTAGACGGCATAAGATAACTTGGGATGCACTTATTATAAAAGATTTAAAAGATTTTGAAATACGCCATGAATGGCATTGACCGGACAAAGTAGAAGAGTTTGATTCATATAGCTGACCCAAACTAATTTGAAATTGAGGTTTCTTTGGCTGATTTTACGTAAGACGTAGTTACGAGCATTTCCTTGTACAATTATTCCTATCATTTAATCTATATCCCGTCTTCAAAAAGAAAGAAAGAACCGAATATGTCACCATCTTGCAAGAAGCCAATAAGTAATGAAGTAAATAAAACTAGGTTTGGCACGCACTGGAACCTCCTCTTTTCATTTTAACACATCTAATCCAGAAGGAATTTGAGCAAGAAAAATGACTGAGATCACAAATTGACTATCACAAGTCATACCATTGAAAGTAGAAACACCTAAATGGATAGATCAAAGCTGTTGTTAGTAAAGAGAGATGCTATTCAACCTTTATCTTATGACTCAATGGTACGCACATTGTGAGATCCTCACCAGTTATACAAATGGGCATCCTGTGCTTTTAGATAAGAACTCAATAATTAGTTCAGAAAAGAAAAAGGCTCCTTGGTTTTTCCAGCCTCAAGCATTATTCTGGACATGTTAGTCGCTTGTACTTTGAATACAGATACAAACCATTCCAAAAATAAAAATAAATTTTCTTGTGATGGGAAATGCAATTTGTACAAGTAAACAAGGAAATCGTTACTAAAAATATCAACTAATTTTTGAGGTCATGGGTTCAAACCTTAGTGTGTGCAAAGTTGTTTCTTTCCTATCAAAAAAAATATATCAACTAATTTACAAAGAACAACGAAACTAGAATGCATTTTAGTACTTGTACTGCTATACATACAGGAGAAGTGTTTATCATTTGGGTTAATATAGAAGTAGATAAACTCACATGCGAACAGTTTCATAGTTGCACAACGAGAGCCGGAGAAGATCATCCATCAGGAGGCAGACATGATCAGATGGAGAGAGACCTGTGCTTGTACGGAAAAGATGATATGAAGATTGAGATGACCTCCATGTATTATGCATGCAGACCTTGTCGATAAGTGCCCACCTGGGCCTGTAAAAATAGTACATGCACAAGAGCAACTGAGTAAGTAAAAGAAATTCTGGGGCGCTTGAAGTAAACAAGAAAAAATAGGAGCACCTTTTCTTCCCTTGAGAGTGAGATGCCACAATAAAGTTTATAGGAGGCTCTATTATGGCAGCAGATTCCAATTTCCAAGCTTGCCGGTGATTTGACCACTCGTCATATTCCAAGCTTCCTGAAGAACAAGATAAAGTAGGGACCGCATGAAAAAGGAAAATACGAAACAGTCTCAATAGCAACCTATAAGACTCCAAAAACTTTATTTGAGGTTCTTAAATACCATAATTTCCTAAAGCATCCATTATACGAATAACGAGAATCAAAAGGATGCTATCATCTGGTCTTTCCTCCAGCAGATATCTGTTCAGTTGTTAGAATTTGATGTTCAGCAAAACCAAATTAGAAAAACTAAGGTAAGTGGTCATATAAAAAGGAAAAGTGGATTTCTAAACATTACTTGCAAGCCACATGTATTATCTCAACAGCTTTTGCCCTCAGTTCAGAGCTACCAACAGTTGAACCAATTGCCCCAGCAATCAAGAAAGAACTAGAGCCTAGATCATTGAACACCCCATTCCCAAAGGAAGCATGGAAATCAGGCAAACAAGACTGAACACCCTGCAAGGTAGATTCGATGCGCAACAGAGTCACTTTCAAGTGCTCCTTTTCAATACCTGAAAAGATATTCCAACCAAATTTGTCGATACTCTACAATAATATACACTAGAAGCAATTAACTTACATTTAAATACAGCAACACCATAGCCTCAGTCTCAAATTAATTGGGAAATCAGCTTACATTAAAATGCATGAAAGAAAATGCAATTATATGATTGTGGGAGCAAATTTCAACTACTGTACTCTGGTAGTAACCATCTCACTGAAAAAGATATGCATACCTGGCTCAGAGTGAATTTTAGTTTGACAAATTAGGAGAAGATCGTCTAAAGCTGAACAAAAATGCAAGTTTAAGAGCTCATTTGCAAAAGATACTTCATCTTCACTGGGTAAGTGCCACAAGGGGCTTGTCATCTGCTCACTCTGATAGGCCTTAGCGCTGATCCATTCCTCTAACAGGGTGCCATCAGAATGACACCTGTAAAAGGAATTTTTCAGAATGACAATAGAAAAGCTAAAAGAAGAATATATCTGACACATTGACATACTTATACTGATCAATTGGATAATACAAGACCAGGCTTCCAAAGAGAGACCTAAGAACGTGATCGCCACCTACATTAACCTGCCACAAGATAAGACGATATCTTCAAGTTCAGCATATGAAAATAATGAAATTCATGATGAATTGATGGCCATTTAATTAAAATTTTGTTTTCCAAATAAAAAGTAGACTAGGAGAGAGAGAACAAATAGGCCATGGTTTTGAAGATTGATATGACTAAAAGCCCAAATAAAAAATATGTGGTTTGAGGGAGCTAAATCAAGGACATCCCCTTTCTCCTTTCCTTAATTCCTTTTCACATTTGTTGTTCATCTAGGGAGGTTGATGCATAGGGACCGCCAAGTTCACTCATCAAAGGAATGAAAGTGTGTGGAGACCAGCTCAAAACTACACATATTTGGTTTACACAGAAGTGGGTAATGTCATGATCGGCGATTCTTTCATTGAGATCCTGGTGTGTTTGCTATTCCATGCAAGATTGGTGATACTTTCATTGAGAGCGCCATGTGTGATTTGGGTGCATCTATTAATGTCATGTCTCTATCTTTTTTTGAGTCCTTGCATGAAGGTCCGCTTAAGGAAACACGGGTTGTTATCCACGTAGCTAATAGGTCGGTTGTACACCCGATTGGGATCATAGAGGATGTTTCGATAAAAGTAAAGGATTTGGTCTTTCCTACAGATTTTTATGGGACGGATATAGGTGAAGAGCCTTTCCATTACCTACACCCCATTTTGCTAGGTCGACTTTTTCTTCAAACTGCTCAAACCAAAGTTGATGTCTTCGAGCTCAAGGGCATTTTGTCTATGGAATTTGATGGTGAGATCGTAAAATTTAATATTTTTGATACCATGAAATCTCCAATTGATATATCTTGTTTGTTTGAAGTGCATGTTTCTAACCCTCCAAGTGCATGTTTCTAACCCACCATTGCAGGATGAGATTAGGTTGGACAAGTAAGATGGTCGTCAAGAACTGAAAGTTGATGAGATCCTTTTTATCCCCGACATTGACATCAGGCATTACTATCTCCCTTTAAGAAGTTGCGCGAATGAGAACCACTCGAGACCTGATCGAGTAGGACAGTGTCACCTAGGACGCGCATTTTTGAGTCGAGCCAACGACTATAATAAAAGGCGCTATTGGGAGGTAGCCCAAATTTTGATTTACCTTATTTTGTTTTATTTCGTTTGTTACTTTTGTTTTGGACACATTGACTACCTATTGTTCTCCTAGTTTTTGTAGATGTTGAGCCATTTGCCTAGTGAATTTTCACCGAATTGGCAGACTAGAGGAGACAACAATGAGGTGTACGTGGATGGAAGTGTGGTAATATTTTTCGAGTTTTTTTTACATTGTTGGTTGCAGACTAGGCACCCAAACCATTGCACACGAGTCATGTGTTTCATTTTCAAAAAAAAAAAAAACTATAAACGACTACCCCACGCTTCATTACTGACAATGAAGTAGTTGACTTACACAGAGAGGAGAGTCCCTTGACTCCTTCCTATGATGAGGGTATTGTTGGGCCTGGTGTAAATGATGATGCTCAGAGTTGAGAACTTTTCTAAGTGTGTGAGAGCACTTTTCTTTTGTATTGTTACTATATTTTGAGAGACTTAAGTCTAGTAAGTCTTTTGTAATATTTTGGCATCTTATCACCCGTACTTGCTACTTATAGCTACCACTTTATTATATACCATGTTCTACTTCATCTCTCACTTCTCTTTATGACTTGCCATTCACATTCTTGTTTCAAACCTTGAGGACAAGGTTTTGGTAAGTTTGGGGGTGCTTTCAGGTATTCAGGTATTGTGGATTGAATTTTTTGTTGGATTGTATGGAATTTACGCAAGATTTCAGGTACAACAGTTTTAATTTTTTATGCGTATTCCATGAGTATGACTGGTATGGTATGGTATGGTATGGTATGGTATGGTTGTGTTATCTATTCTTTTCACCTTATTTCTACTCATTTCTATTCTAACATTTCACATCACTCATCATCTTGTCATGACATGCCATATAGTATATTATTTAGAGTAGTAGTATTTATAGGAACAGTTTATGGTGATTTGTGTGACTATATATGTGTTTGTGCATGCTTTAGTTCACATTTAGAACCATCGAGTCGAGTTTAGAGTTGCCCGAAGCTTTGTTGAGTACTTTTGGTTGTGGATGAGTTCTTTTAAGCCAAATTTGAAACTTGAACCTCTTTGAGCACTAAGAGAAACACTCAATCTGGAGCGTTGCCCGGCATTGTTGAGATAACATATCAAGGAGCTAGTGCTAAGTTCAAGCTTTGCGTTAGATACCAAAAAGGGCAAGCGGTCCTATTGTGCAAGTGGAAAAAAGTAAGATTTCTAGAGTGCTAGAACGAGGGTGTATCCTACTCGAGGCAAAATCCCATGATTGAAACACCTTTAGGAGAATGATTTAGGCCATCTTTGGAATTGAGCCACTAACCAAAGGCACGCCTAACACTTGATCACTAGTTAGCCCATTTTGAGCCAATTTAAACCGGATTTTCTTCATCACCTATCATCAAACCCAAGCCATTAGCCTTTTATCCTTATACCTAGTTGTGAAGTTTGGGTCAACCATATGAGAATGTGAAAGAGCTTGTTTTGGAGTGAAATGTATAAAACCTCAAGTTTGAGGGTTGTTTTTGAGTGAAACAAATTCCCACCAAATTCAAAGAATAAAAAATAAATTGTGCTCCGAATTCAAAGAAAAATAAAATGGAATTCATCAAAATAGAGCCAAAATGAAAATTTTGTGGTTGGAAAAGGGGAGGAAAATGTATTTGAGTGTAATGATTATCTATATGGACTCCTTGTAGTATGTTCTCAATGCTTATGGTGATTGAATTTTCTCAACATTTGCATTTAACTTACATCCTTTCCTTGGTACACAACCAGCCCCATTATAACCTACATGAAAGTCCTATTAACTCCTATTGGTGCTAAATCTACTTTAATGTAGAGTGTGGCTGCATTTCTCACCTATGTTGCCCTTTTAAGTGTTGATGCACTATTTTTACAAAAAATGTGAACTTGCGTGCTTGAGTGTAAAGGCCCTGAAAAACCTTGAGTAGTTGAATGCCTTTGTCTTGACTGAGTCTAGTTCTCGAAAGTGTGGTTTCTGTCAATGTTTGGACTCTGTCTCTAGACAAATTTTAACTCTAAACTTCTTTGAGGGAATGGTCAATTTTGTAGCATTTAGACCAAAAGGAAACTCCACTTAACTTTGTAATGGGCATAGGATTATTAAAGTTAGTCGTTATAGTAGTTAGGAGTCTAGGTGTTAGTGGTATGTGAGTCTTCATTCACTCGTTAGCTCGAGACGTGCAAAGCTCTAAGTTTGGAAATATTTGTTTAGTCTATTATTATGCATTAGTTCGACTAGTATTTTATATAATTTCGAACTCTAACACTCTAATTCATAGTGACAAACTCTCACTTTGGCTAATTTCAGGCTTTTAGGACTAAGAATGTGAATATGGAGTGAAACCGGGACCCCAAGGAAGAAAGTGCAAGGTTCGGGAAAGAACGACGAAAAATTGGTCAAGATTTGGCAAAGTCTATTTTTAACCCAGCTCAGTGTTTAGGTCATAACTTCCTCATTTCAAATGCAAATGATTTGCCTTTTTTCCGTTGAAAAGTAGGCTCGGAGCTGAATCTCACGAGCTTCATCAAATTTGGTCTCTAGCTGGCTCAAAATCGCGTTGCAAAGCAGAGTATATGTGCAGCAGAAAACGATACCGCCAACAGCACCACCATACAAAACTCTAAGCGTCGTTTGCAACGCCAAATGAGCAGAGGCTTCTCAAAACCATGCCGCCAGCAACGTTTTGGCCATTATAGGGGCAGTGCCGTCCACAATGCCGTTCGAGAAATTCGGGATTTTCATAGCTTTTTGCGGATATTTTTACTTGAAACCAATTTTGGGGTTTCATGTAAATAGGAACTAGGTTATTTTACGTTTTTGATCTTTTTTGTTTATCAAAGAACTAGAAGGAAAACTTGTGTTGCCTTTAAGATGTCCGGCTAAACTCATTGATCTAGATCATAAGTGGATCAAACTAGTCTCTTGGCTTCAAACTCGTTGTGAGATCTAAATTAATATTTCCATTGCTTTTCTTTTGTGTTCTAATCTCTTTGGTATTGTTTGATTATTAGGGTTAAACTTTGATTCATTGTAATGGCCCTTGCATGTTTCTAGGTGGAAACCTATTGCTAGTGAGTCGATTGCAACGTAATCGTGCGAGGAACTCACACTAGTGGCGATTGGCAATAATGATTGATTAGAACCTTTTGGGACCAGTCAAATACCTTAGGGATCTAGACTAAATCAGACAAACTAGTGATCCGGTTGTCTAGGTTTAGTGTCTTCACAAAACCTAGAGTTGTCTTCGCATTAAACCCAAGGTGCATGAGTCCAAGGTTATGTGTTTGATTAGGATGTTAGTTAACAGTCGTACCTTGACTGCTAATTAGAGGAGACGAGGAACCGGGTACGTGCTTGGTTCTATAGCTACTCTAGGACACTATTGAATTGCATCCATTCACATAGATCCACGATCAATGAGTTTGAAAAATGCCAATTGATGATCCTTGTGAAGTTGAAGGTCTAGGTTACTTTCCCTATTTACTCTCTTATTACAAAAGTATTTATTGTCCTTTCTCTTTTAAATTCTCTCTTTAAAATCACTTTCAAAACCCCCTGATTTCCCTTTCTGTTTAGACAACTAGGTTAGGTTTCCGAGGATCGACCTTATGCTTGCCGCTGCTGCAGGTCTTATGGAATTCAGCAATCTTTTCGGGATTATCTTTGACGTGTTTGGCGTGTGTCAGGACTCCTTTAGTTTTCTTCATCCAATTTATTCTAAGTGCTACCACAAACCTATTTCATTATCTTCGTCTAGAATGCTGAAGAGGGTTAGTGGCATGCTGACCACGCTAGAAAGACATTGTTCAGGAGTTCTGGAAGAATCGATTTCAAAAGCCAACATTATTTAGGGCTTTAGGTTTCAAACCATTTTTTTGATGGTGAAGAGGTGCAAGAAAAAGACAACATAACTGTGACCTTGAAATTTCCAACAGATAAGAGATGGGACCACGAACAAAAGAAGGAATCATGATTTTATCCTCTTCAAGTCATAAATCCATTCAACCACTTTAAGGTTAGGAATAGGAACATCATACCCTTCTATAAGGGTTTATGGTGTGACACCTTCTCATTATCCACTCTCTTTGGATCAAAATTACCTAAGGAAAATCTTATAGAACTGCAATTAGGCTTGCTATGCTTTATTTAAGTAAATGTTGGGTAGTAAAAAACAACTACATAAAATGAATGTAGCAGAAGTGAGTATGCTTAGGTGCATGTGTGGTAAAACTAGTAAAAATAGAATAAAAAATATATAAATTCAAAGACAAGTTTGAATAGCCCACGTGAAAGATTTTGGGAGGGTGGTTGTAGTGGTTAGGACACATCCAATAACAACCAACAAACGCCCCCGCTCGAAAACTCGACTCAATAAAAACTGAAGAAACTCAACGATGTAGGAGTAGACCGAAACTAACTTGAGACGTCTTGATTACGAGGGATTTAAAGGATTTGGAAAGTAGACCATCAATTGCACTAAATTGAGCGCTATGGAAGAGTTTGATCCATGTAGCCGACCCCAACTAATTTGGGATTGAGGCTATGTTGTTATTGTTTAGATCAAAATTACCCCATTCTCAATCTCTTTACCATTTTGTCAAGATTCTCATCATAACCACCATTCAATCTCCCTTAATATTTTTCATTTGTCCATAAATTGTCCAATATACAGGCCAGAGGATATTCGCCCACAGCTTATGCGGGCTTAGTTTTTAAACTTTGTCATGAGACGCAACGAATTGGACATTGGACAAATAGCCCATTTTTCCTTTTCTAGAAGTAAGAATGTGGCAATGGTCACCCTTTGATCCATTGCTTTTTACAATACGCCTGGAGAAAAATGCTTACCCAATTTCAGATTGAAAGAATCTGTCAATCGCACTTAAAAGCTAAAACAACACTTCCCAACACATAGTTTGAGTTGCACTTCTCTACCTTATAAACATGCTTGGAATATAGTGGCTTTAATTGGATGATGCTTTGGCATTACTGGAAAGAGAAAATTAGCAGAATTCTAGATAAGCAGACATGCGCTCAAGATATCAGGATTTGGATGATTGTAAATCAGTTGAAGGATTGTAGCTGCCAAAATAATATATTGAATGGCCAACTGGTGAAGGAATGTGCAAAGTCCAGTGTAAAGCCAGTGCGAGTGTCTTTTCAGTTGTTTCGGTTAGATTTATCCTTGAGCTCCATTATGCTTTTGTATATGTAGAACTTTTTACACATGAAAAAAACATTATTCAACAACAAAGCCTCACTCCCAAATTAGTTGGATAACAAACTAAATTCCTCATCCAAAAGAATCATCAAAATAGAAATGAAACAAATGAATAGAGATACAGAATCAAGAGCAGATACAAAACCTTCCAAGATGGAGCATTAAAAGCAGCTGTGATTGCTTCTTTCAGTAGATCCTTACAACAAAGCAACACAGGACCCGCATAACTGATTGTGAGTGACAGGATTTTCAACTGATAATCAACTGCTATTTCAAGAGCAGGAGAAAGCGCCAGTTTTGCCTGCCATATAACCTGAAAGTTAAAAACTTCTATATGAGGCCTAAGATAGGTTATACAAATTGTTTAGTACAAACCTTGTTTGAAAGCAAATCATTGGTAATTCCTGTTCCTCCAAAACCAGTAACTGGTGATCCTTGTAATGAGGATAGAATAGAGAACAATATTGGTTGAATAAGATGAACAGCTGCTTCTTCAGGACAAGAATGGACACATGCACAGCAAAGAAGTCCAACCTCTGCGATAGCTCCAGGAAGTACATTTGTCTGGACGAACTTGGAAATTTTTTTCAAAGCCTGAAAATAACATGACAGGAATTGATAGCGTGAGAGTATCTTCATGGAATCTAAATCTTACAAACAAGTATGGAAATTAAAATACCTGACTAAACAAAGGTTTGGATAGTTTTCCCAACAATATTTCCAGCATGCAAAAAAAAAAATGACCATCTTCAACAAGGAAAGTTCCTGAGGTTGATGACGGAGGAGTCCCTTCATTTCTAGAAGAAAATACAGAGTCCATAAGTAAAACAGTTGACGAGCCTCAAAGAGAGCAACAGAAAAGAAAGAAGATAACTAAAATGTGACTGTATGGAACAGCTTACATAATACTGTTTGGTTCCAAATTTTGAAACAAAGTGAATAAGCGACACAAGAACTCATCAAGCCATTCAGAAAAACTGATTGATGGCAAAAATGGCAACACATTGTTGTTATCATCAAGCGACGCAATCTGCAGTAACAAGAAAGAAAAAAGCATGATAAAAACCATGTTCTACATGATATCCCTTGCAAAGATTTTAACGTGGTACCAGAATTCACAAAAATGCTGCAAGCATAGTTCAGTGCATACATTTGAAAATATGGAACCAATCAGCTGCATGGTCGCCAATGTCTTCGGAGGATCATTGGCATCCAATCCAAGTAATGCATTGGACAATGAAATCATCAGGAGATTACCAAATGCATCACTACTTCCAGCATCAGCTGTTCTAAAAGAAGATGAAAATGATGCGAGAAAGAGAGCCCGTCCAGCAAATGCCACCGATGTGACAGCAGTAGTCAATTGGTGAGTGGCTGTCATCTGGACATATAAGATCGTAAATAGGGGGGAAAAGAACTTGGCCAAAGAGTAGAACTACTCTCCTATTGCTCTACGCCTGTCAACTGTAGATGCTTTCCAAGAAAACCCAGAAAAATAAATGCAAAAGACCAATAGATGACAGCAATCGTTACTTTCACCATGTTCCATGTATAAGTATGACCTAACTATGCAGAAAAATAAACAAACAAATAGATCAGAAGATAGGATTACTGACTGTCTCCAATGCCATGTGGAACCGAGATGCTATGAATGGGAGCACTACCAATGGCTCGACATATGACAAAATGGAAGTTGCAGCTGCAACAGTCTCTGCAAGAGAATCATTTTTGCTATATTGACCGCGATCTATTAATTTCAGCACTACCTTCACAAAAGAAACTATTTCTGATTTTCTTAGAAAGATTTTCTCCGATCCATTGCCATTTGCATTCCTGTTTAAAATAGCATCCGTCAAGAAATACACATAGAGAGCACTCCTAGATCATATGGCATGCACACCTAATATCGGGTGTATAAGTAATATAATAAGCACGGATCTTAGAATTTTCCTTTGTTATTTGAATGTACAAATCTATCCTTTTAATTAAGTTCGCACATTCTTTCTCGATTTCTTTTGGGTTTTTAACTATACTTGCGTATCTTGGCAATCTTGCACAAATTTCTCTCTCCTCTTATAAATCTTGTCGTAAATTAAGGAAACAATTTGCTTGCCGTAATCTTTTCTTTTTTTGCAAGGTAGTCGTAATCTATATATATATAGGGAAATTCTACAATGGAGACCAAATATATACTCATGTCATGAGAACCCCTCAAAATGTGTTGTGCATTAAATGCTTTATGCATTTATGTCACCTCGATTAATGTGTTGGATTTAAATCCAATGGTTGTAAATAGTGTACCCATGGCATGGATATATATTTGGTTCCCATGGTAGAAGTATATATATATAATGTGTGTTGTCTCTTCTCATTGCATGTAGCCGACTCCAATTAATTTGGGATTGAGGCTATGTTGTTGTTGTAATCTGTTGGGAGTCGCAACTCTAAATAGTGAGTTTTTTAATTTTTATTTTTCTTGCGATTGAATGGTAGAATTGATCTTTTTTACTATGTTTATTCATTTTGAATGGGTCTTGAAGAAAATTTGAATTCTTGATAGGATTTTTACAATTATGAGATGTCGAATTTATTCATCAATATAATTTTAAAATAATAAAGCATTTATATTAAAATTAATATTTAGGTTATTAACATGAGAAACCTTACCAATGAAGTTTAGTTGATATAGGAAACCGTTAAATCCGAATAAAAGAGTTTACAGTTTTGACAAAAAAAAATGATACAAATAGAAGTGTAGTATATACTTTTTGAATAATACATATAAGTTATTAGATTAATTAAATCCCCGCGAACGAAGCGAGCGGACACAATCATGACAACTAGTATATATATAATGAAGACTCGTCAAAGATCATAATGATAAGATTCTTACAACTGCTCCTGCTGAAGCCGTTTTTGGAATGTTATTACCAAGTACCTCAAGAAACGCTCTAAAGCATAAGTCCAGCGACCACCATTAGAGGGGTGGTAGTACCTGTTAGAATAAAAAACACCAGCTGTCAACTGGAAAGGCAATCAACTTCACTAAAAAGCAAGAAAGATTCTTCAAAATGTCTGAAAACAAACTGTTCTAAAAGGTCGACCAATTTCTCAAGGTACTCCTGCGCTAAACTTCCAGGCTTTAGCAGATATACCTACCAATTGACGAATAAAAAATTAGTGTCGTTACATAAAATTGAAAAAGAAACTAAAGCTTCTACATGTTTCAAACTAAGAATAGAGGGAGAATGTCAATGACACAGACAAGACAAACATCTCCTTACAATTGATTTGGCAACAGCCTTTGATGGAACAACAGCTTTATTGGAAAATAAGAATCTTGTGTTTCTTGGAACATCCACACAGAAAGGGTATGAACCATTGCCACTTGACACAGGTACCTGTATCATCCCATAAAAGCATTGCATATTCGCATCCAATTATAATTAATGAAAAAGCATTCCTTAGGAAAGGTTGCCCATCTCAAATACACTGCAAGAACAGTTTTAACTTAACCCAAAAAAAAAAAAAAAAAAAAAGAAAGCAAAACTGTTGTTATTTGAATGCAGATCCAGTTGTATTTTAGTTGCACTTTCCAAATCTATACAGTTCTTCACTCACCTCAAACATGTTCAAGAATCGAGTATACAGCAATGGTAGGAAATGCTCCCACCAGTCAAAAAGAGCATAGCTCTTTATACAACGTGCAATAATCGCAGCCCACTGGCTGTCCCAAAACTGGCATTTTGGTATTGAATTCCAAATATCTATGCATTGATTAATCCAGTTACTGCCGATGAAAAGAATAAGAATATTTGTCAAGACAAAATGGAACATGTTCAAACACATAAAAGTAACAGTTCATTACAAGATTATGCACGACATCCTTACTGAGAAAAGAAGTCTTCATTGACTGAGTTAGTGGGAAGAAACAACCGCAAAAACCCAGAACCTTCGAAGCATGAGTTATGCCATGGGTTCCCCAACGAGGGCCTGTAAAGCCATGTTCAATCAAATTACAGTGAATAGACAAAATAAAAGGGGCATTATAGAGGTGAAATGTGATATAATAAAACCAAAAGGTTCTCTCATGAAAATCTAACTGTAGGCTACAAGATTGGAGTTTGAAGGAACAAAAAGAACATACAATAACATAGCCTCGGTCCCAAATAAGGAGCAAAAAAGAACATAAGAGAGAAAAAAGGGTGCTCCAATCTTTATCAAATAGTAAAATTTGAGATTCAGTCCAAACAGTTTTTTTAAAAAATGGTCTTAATCCTCATTGACCAATATTATATTTAAAATTATAGTTTACTCTTTTTTCCAATTCATGTGAGAATCTCTCTACCTCTCTTTCCTCCAAAGCATAAGGGTGTGTTCACTTGCGCGGATTGGACTATCGAGTTTTGGGATTGAGGGTATTATGTTGTTCACTATGGCTGCACAATGAAACACCCAAATGACTTTCCTGTTGATTTTGCAAGACAGACAGGTATTGAATTAACAGAAAGGAATTGAACCTGAACTGCCTTAATGGGCAGCGAGAATAGTCTAAGAAGATGACATAGAAGCTATCTCCAGAGTCCAGAAGAGGGGGTTGAATCTCTCTCTCTTCCCTCGCAACTTGTCAACACCAGTTTCACTTTTATCATGACTCAAGGCTGCTCTTATTTTTCTTTACCAACTATTTTACACGGCGGCCTACATAAAGCACGCCAATCTTTATAGGTTCAATAAAATACCAGAATGGTGCAATGAAATACAATAGCAACAAAATCTTAATTGCAAATTAGTAGGGATCGGCTACATAGATCAAACTCTACCATTTGCTCAATTTTATGGCGTAGTTTCAAAATTCGTTAAGTATTTCCTAATCTATGCGTCCCAAGTAATCTTACGTCTACCCCTATATTGTTGAATTTCTTCAGTTTCTAAGGAGTAGAACTATGTGCTAACGTTATTCTTAAGCGGTTTACTGAACTATGCAAGGCGGAGTCTAGGCGATGAGAATAATATTTACTTACAAGTCCCTGAGTAATCAATATTTATATAAAGTCCTTTGTAAGACTAACCAATTGTGTACTGGTTCTATTATGTACTAATATTTACTCCAAAAAAATATTCACATGCTCAAACTGATTTTATATTATGAACTAGTAATATTAACCTCACCTACGTAAAAAGTAGGAGCTTCTCCTATGCTTTACTAAGCCGAGTAAGTCTAGATAAATGAGGAGGTATTGATAGTTTGATAAAGAGCGCAAGGCTTTGTCACTCCCTATGAACAAGGATCAACAAAATATAAATATTGGTGCATCCTACATCGAGCCCAGTAAGTAGGCAAGGGTGGTGATTCTACTAGTTATGGTCACACATACAAACATGCCTGCTAATTTGAGCAATCATATGTTCAAAAATGACTAGAAATTCTTCTTATTCATTGATTTCATGTATCAAAAGAGACATTCAAATCCCATTGGATTAATTGTAATAATCATCAAATCCAATCACCATAAAGAAATCATTTAATTGTTATTATCATCACAACCCAACCATAAAAACTCATTCGATCATCATCTAAGCACAGAATAGTTTCATGACTTCCATCAAATCATCATAAGCATCAGCCTCCAAAATTACTTTCAAACCTTAAATTTCTAAAAGTCATTTTCATGCCCACCACCTGCCTAGGAGGTGGCCTGGGCAATTTTCCCCAAAAGGCCTAGTTTCATCTCAAGTAATCATAAACCAACAGCATAATCCAATTAAGAATTGTGACATTCATTCATTCGTTTTTCCCTTTAAATCGACTTTCATTTTTTAAGCTACGATTTAAAGATCTCAAAAAAAATATGAAAATGTAGCTTGGTGGGGATTAACCTCCCATCTCCATAACCACGCCAATTACATTACACATCTTAAAAGCCAAATGCGTGAAACTCTGCAACACCAACAACAAATATCATCTATTCTCTCCTCACAGACGAATCTCAATGTGTCAACCATGGTCCCCAACCAAGCTCTCTCCAAGACCTCATCTAAGAGGTAAAGATCTACCTTCAGGTCCGATTGGTTTAAACTGTTGTTTTCAACATCAGCCAGGTCGTTTCAGGAGACAACATTAGGACCCAATTTTACAGGTTGAGCAGCTTGATCCTAAACGTATGTGGGTAGACTTGGCCCAAAATGCGCACACCCTTATTTTGTACCAGAAACAAGAAAAATATTTTTTGATGATTCTATCATCCGCGAGAACATTCTGCAAGGAAGAAAGGTTGAAGACTCATCAAGGATAACATTGAAGAGACAATTTTTAATTGATTACAATCATGTAAATATATGAAGTTCCAACAGGCTCTAAGGTAGACTTCTGCTTCCAGTTTTTTCATCTATTTTACAATCAGTTTCTGATGGAGAATAGTGAGAACAAAGGAACAACAACGGATAGATAAACTCAAGCCTCCAATGGAGCTTCAAATTGATTCTTTGTATTCTTTTCAACTGTTGTTTTGACAAACATTCATTACATAAATAGCCTATGGTTGGCACTGAAGACAAGAAAGGAAAAAGGTATGCTAGGTGTGCTAGGCCAACGGAAATGTGATTGGAAGACATCCTCTGGTGTGTACCATTGTTCTCAGGCTTTACAGAGGATGTCCTTGGTTATGCCCATTACATCTGCTTTAGGGAAATCAAACACAACAAAACAACGAGTCTAAGTGGAAAAAGGTAGAGTGATTACGAGCTATTGATTAGCCTCAGATCACACATGAGAGCACCCCTGCATTAGTGCCCCCTTCTTTGGAAGAGCTCTCCCTCGAGCTCGCTACCTCAATGGGAGCATCATCGTAAGAGTGAAAAGGCGTCAATTCTAAGACATTAAAGGTGGAGTGGAAAGGAAGCTCTGACAGAAGGTCAATCACGTAGGCATTGTCGTTGATCCGTTGCTTGACAGCAAAAGGACCAAGGCAGCGAGGATGGAGCTTGGGGACGGAACATGTTGGAGTTGTTGTTTGTTGAGATGAATCATGACTAAATCACTAGAGTGAAAAACTTGAAATCATCGGTGGGCGTTTGCAGCTGCCTTGTACTTGATGTTGTATGCCTTGAGATGATCAAGCACTTGTTGGTGCATTGAAGTGATAGAATCAACCAATGAGGCAACACACTTATGACCTTGTTTGAGTACTGGAAGATGATCAACAAGCAGATAGGGCACTTTGGTGTAGACGACTTGGAATGGGGAAAAACCAGTGGATAGGTTGACCATACAATTGTAAGCGAACTGATGCCAACTCCGATCAAAGAGGGGTCGCCTCTAGGCTTTATTGATAGAAAAGAGAAGAGAATACACACTCACGAGTGGGGAGACCCTAAACCCAGAGACGGAGAGACTCACGCCTTTCAATCCCAAAATCCAAATACAATATACTCCAAGATGACTAACACTGACTCACAAATATGTAATTACAAACCACATACACCACTCACGCCTGTGCCGCTCTGTACACACGCCTCACACCTGCTCACATGCTGGTGATACTATTCTGCCTTTAAGGGCCCACCGTGGCCTGGAACTGATCCAGTGTTCCTGAACTTCTTTCTCTTATACGTCTCATGAATAGGAAGACGACCCATGATGCTATCAACACCACCCCCTTTGACAACCACCTTGTCCTCAAGGTGGAATGCCGGAAATGACTTCGTCCCATGGCGGAGAAGCTCCCAAGAGGCTTCGGTTTGAGAAAGAGACAACCACTTAATGAGCACCTCACGTCCAATAGAAGACGAACGGTATAAAAGGACATCTTCGGGTTCCAACAGGGTTATAAGAGAGTTTGCTGGAAATGGGGGAAAAATTGAAAAAACAGATGCATACCCAACTGCTCGGCGTAATTAAGAAACATGGAAGACTTGATGGATCGAAGAGGAGGAGGGAAGATCTAATTTATAAGCCACCAAGCCCACTCAAGCAAGCACCTTAAAAGGTCCATAGAAAAGAGGACTCAATAAAATCTAGAGAGATATCTTCCCATATCGTTGTGGGAATGGGCAAGGGTTGCAGGAGCCCTGCAAGAGCCAAGGTCACATACTTCTAGCGTTGGCAGATGTCACAAGCAGCGACAAAAGTTTTGATGCCTTGTTCATGCCCACCCAGCATAACTCAGCAACAATGCGACAATATGTTTTCAAGAAACCCCCGTGGTCGCCAATTGGGCTAGAGTGAAATTCAACCAAGATGTTATTTTAGGGAAAACGTGGCAGTGAGGGTTAACTTGTTTTTATAGATCAGGCGATGATGCACAAGGGACCAGCCAGGCATCTTGGAGCAGGGTAGTACAAATGGCCGAAAGATGAGGGTCCGCCAATACTTCAGCCAACAAAAGAGCTTCATCTTCACAAGAAAGAACATACACCAAGAACAATTCAATGGACATGGATTCCTCGAAGGGAAAAGGATAGCGAGATAAGGCGTCGGCCACCACGTTCGAAGACCCAGGTTTATACTGAATGTCGAAGTGGAAGCCTAGGAGTTTCACTTGCCAATGTTATATTCTGGGGCCACCTCTCGTTGCTCCAACAAATACTTCAAGCTCCGTTGGTCGGTTCGCACCAAAAACCTTCGACCCAAGAGGTAATGTCGCCACTTTTGAATTGCTAAGACAATCGCAATAAACTCCCGTTCATAAGCAGACTTAGCTCGAGACCAAGGAGAGAATGCTTGGCTAAAAAAAGCAATAGGGTGTTCTTCTTGTGATAACAATGCCCTAACCCCTTCTCCTGACGCGTCGGTTTCAATCACAAATATCCATCAAAATTGGGGCAACGCCAAAATGGGGACTGCCTTCATTGTTGTCTTCAATTGATCAAAGGCAAAATAGGCTCCGTCCGGCCAAGAAAAGTAATCCTTCTTCAGTAATTGAGTAAGAGGCGCAACAATCTACCCATAGTCTCACAAATCTGCGATAATAACCAATCAAACCAAGAAACCCACAAAGCTCCTTAGGGGATACAGGAACAGGCCAATCATCCATAGCTTTCACCTTATCCGGATCAGCGAGCACCCCATCTCAGGAAATAATGTGGCTGAAGTATTCAAGACTCGACCGGGCAAAATAGAACTTCTTGAGATTCACATACAAAGAATTGGACTGCAGAACGGATAGAACCTCTTATAGGTGATGGCAGTGATCTTCGAGGCTTCGGCTATAAACTAGGATGTCGTCAAAAAACACGAGAACAAAACAACGAATCGCCCCTTAAAATATATAATTCATCAATGATTGGAAGGTTGTCGGAGCATTGAAAAGACCAAAAGGCATCACGAGGAACTCGTAGTGGCCTTCATGCGTTCTGAAAATTGTTTTAGGAACATCGTTTGACTTGACCATAATTTGGTGGTAACCCGAACGCAAATCCAATTTCAAAAAGAAGCATGCCCTATGGAGCTCATCCAACAATTCCTCAATGTTGGGGATTGGAAAGCGATAAGGGATAGTTGCCTTATTCAGAGCCCAGTAGTCTACACGGAACCTCCAACTACCATTTTTCTTCCTTACCAGCACGACAGGGCTTGAAAACGAGCTATTGATGGATTGTATCACTACAGTTGCAAGCATCTCCGAGACCATTCGCTCAATCTCAGACTTTTGAATTTGGGAGTATCGATAGGGTCTAACCCAGACTGGTTCGAAGCCATATTTGGGGACGATTGAGTGATCACAGTCCCGAGTCAATGGCGCTACATTGGGGGCCTCAAACAAAGATACAAACAATGCCAAGATGTCGCGAACACATGGTTAAGTGGCAAGAGAAAGAGGATCACGATTAGTTGGTTTCACACCACAACATTCAATCAAAAAATAGCCCAATACAGAATCAAGAGAGCTTTGAATCGGCTTATAGGGTACTAAGCCACGGTGCAGAGAAGGATCGCCCTTGATGATGACCCATTTTCCCCCTTGCCGAATATACATGGTGAGGTTAGGCCAGTCGTTTGCCGTCATTTCCAGAGACATGAGCTATTGCATGCCCAATATAAGATCCGAGCCACCCATAGGGATGGGGTAGAATTCGGTGGTAACCTTAAGGCCTTGAAATTGTACCTGAACCTCCTTACAAACTCCAGATCTAGGGAACTAAGCACCACCACCCACCAACACTCCATATTTCGGCATAGCAATAACTAGCAATTAGAGAACCTCGATCAGCGCTGGGGGAATGAAATTATGTAATGCCCCACTATCGATCAGGATCACTACCACAACTAATCCCACACGCCCCTTGATTTTGATGGTGCGTGGAGAAGGTCGACCTTCGGCAGGGTGAGCCAACAACTCTAATGTGACCATCTCAGTTGGCTCCTTCGGGCTTTCAGGAGATACAACACTCTCATCCTCCTCATCATCGACCAGCATCACTCGCAACTCCTTTCGTTGGCATCGATGACTCGTAGACCACTTAGCATCGCAACGGTATCATAACCCCTGCTTACAGCGGACCTCCACCTCTGCTTCGATCAATCGCATGAACAGGGGTTGTGATGTTTGCGGTGTCGTTGCCTTCGACACTGCTAAGCTAGATGACCCCGAAGAAGATGGGCTCGACTTTTGTCCAGGCCCATTTGCGCCAAGCCCCTTTTAATGCCCAGGTCCAGTGTCATAAGTTAGGTCTGTAACTGTGTGGATGACCCAACTTGAGGCCTTGGGCTCACTTTTGGATGAAGGGCTTTGGGTTGAATGGGTCTTCGGGCCCCCATGTGATCCCAACCCGACTGCCTCCCCCTGGTGGTTCTTCTTCTCCACCTGAGTCACTCGCTCGACGATCCCATCAAGCGTTTGGGGAGGATCTACCATGACTTCCAGCCTGATTTGGTCAAATAGACCATTTAAGAACACCGCCATCGCATAATTCTTGGCGATACCCACCAATTGAAGATGTAAAGCTCGAATCGTTGTCGATACTCAACCACTATGGTCTATTGGCGAATTGAACAAAACTGTTGAGACAAACTCAATGGATCTGCATCCATACAACGTCGGATCAACTGCTCCTTAAGATCTCGCCAACTTGTGAATCGTTTCTTCTTCTCGCCTATTTGGAGCCAGATTTGGGTCGGCCCATCCAAAAAAATCTGTGTGGCTCTCAACTTCGACTCCTTTACCAACTCATAAAGCTCTAAGTAGTGCTCGCCTTATTGAACCACACCAAGAGTTCGTCGTTGCGGGTCGGCATCTTAATCTTTCTCACCTCGAGGCCAAATTTGTACGGAGTGGCCCCCCGATCTACTCGCCCGTGGCCCAGGGAGTCCATTGAACCACCTGAATCTGGTGGATTTGCCATATCCGCTTCAGATCTGGAGCTTCCCTCACCGATTTGGTTGATATATGAGCCTGGAGTGTTGCTCGAGACATGAGTAGCTTTGATTTGTTGCATGAGGTCACGATCTCAGATATGAGATCACCAACTGCTAACTCCAACCCACCGACAGTGGTCACCAGAGCTGGAATCTTTTGGACTTATTCCTCCAAAGACTCGATTCGCGCTTCCATCTTTGACGACATGGATCAAATACCAATGATACCGACTCCGATCAAAGAGGGGGTCACTTCTAGCCTTTATTGATAGAAAAGAGAAGGGAATACACACTCATGAGTGGGGAGACCGTAAACCTAGAGACGAAGAAACTTTTTCCTTGCAATCCTAAAACCCAAATACAATATACTCCACGTTGGCTAAAACCGACTCATAGACTGTATTAATACCCCTGACTATTCCCCACTCACTGAACAAATATGTACTTACAAACCACACACACCAATCACGCATGTGTCGCTCTGTACACACGCCTCACGCCTGCTCACATGTTGGTGATACTATTTTGCCTTTGCGAGTCCATCGTGGCCTGGAATTGATCCAGTGTTCCTGAACTTTTTTCTCTTATACGTATCATGAATAGGAGGACGACCGGGGATGGTATCACGAACTCAACCTAAAGGAGTATTGAATCCCATTGCTTGGGGTGATCGCAGACTAGACATCGAAGCATATTGCCAATGGTGCAGTTAGTGACTTCGGTCTGGCCATCAGATTGAGGGTGGTATGCACTGTTGATGTTCAGTTGGGTATTGAATTTGTGCCATAAAGACCTCCAAAAGTGGCTAATGAATTTTTCGTCACGATCAGATGTGAGAATGAGGAACACTGCAGAAGCACACAACATCTCAAAAGAACAGATTGGCAATATGGCTAGCGTCGGACGTTTTGCGACTTGGGATGAAATGCGACATTTTTGAGAAATGACCCACCACCACAAAAATCGAATCAATATGATGTTGCATTTTGGGGAGGCTTAGGTTAGAGTCCATTGACAAATCTTCCCAAATATTAGAGGGCACCGACAAGGGGGTATAAAGAGCCTTTGGAGGATTTGCATATGGCACACCGAGCAACAAACTTGGCAACACTATGCTTATAGTGGGGCCAAAAGTAGTGATCGACGACAAGAGAGGTGGTTTTATCTCGGCCTCAATGCGCAGCAAGTCCATTGGCATGTAATTCCTCAATAAGTACCAGACGAAGTGATGTGTTAGAAATGCATAGTAGTGGGCCCTTAAAGAGATAACCCTCATGGATAGCGATGCAAATGGGTAGGGTAGGATTCCAAAAAAAAAAAAATGGGTAGAGTAGGGGATGAGGACCTCATCCCCATGCCCATTCCCACTTACAAATTCATCACCCATCCCCATACCCATACCCATACCCATACCCATTTAGAGATGAATTCTCATACTCATCCCCATATCCATCTAGTCCCCGTGTGGATGGGGAATCCCCATGGGGAAATTTTTTTCCCATTTCATTCCCTATTGGGGATATCCTCTGGGATTTACATGGGATTTTTGCAGGGATGAGGAATCCCCATGGGAAAATTGTTTTCCCCATTCCATTCTCCAGTGGGGATCACCGATGGGATCTTCATAGGATTTTTGTGAGGATGGGGAATCATCGTGGGGAAAATATTCTTCTCACTTCACTTTCCTCAAAAAAATAATTATAAAAAATAAGGTGTCAAAGATACACACATAACAACACGATTATTGGAATTTCAACAAAAATAAAGTATCAACATATCATATAATGAAAGCTCTAATTTCTAAGGGCTACAACAACAACAATATAGCCTCAATCCCAAATAAGTACTAACACTTATAAATAGAATAAGTGTTTCGGGGTGGAAACTATGTAATATTATATTATATTTATATATAAATATCATATGGTATATATAAAATAATAAATATCATATGGTGTATTAATTGATATATGGGGATACCCGCGGAGATTACCAATGGGGATCCCTATTTTATTACTCATCCCCGTACCCATACCCATGTGGGTATGAGATTTTATACCCATCCCCGCCTCCATACCCATTTAAAATCCCGTACTCGTACCCATTAAGGTAAATCCCCATCACCAAGGGTTGGCAATTTAGTGTCTGGACCCGCCACGGAATACGAAAGGTTCAAATAATGTCTTAATAAATCCGAGCCAAGTCTGGACAAAAACCACTTGTCCGAATTTAAAATCGGGGTGGGTCTGGACAAGGCCCTGGAACCCTGACCCGAACCTGGACCCTGTTTGAATTTTAAATAGAGTTAAAATATCTTTGATAAAAAAAGGTATATTGAGAATTTAGTACTTATAAAATAGATTAACAAACAATAATCTACTCTAATACACATAAATTAATGTACTAAATATATATTTGATTTTAAAATAAATTAAATTTTAGTCTTTTTCATACTTGAACATTTGTTTCTTGACATTAAATGTTTCAATTACATTAAATTATTAGCATAAATGTTACAATGATTTATAGTTTGCAATATTTGTTGAGACTTTGAAGTTACTTTTTCAAATTACAACATACAAGATTATAATCTATGTATATTTTAACAATTGAAGAGGCTTTCAATATGAGAAGTAAGTTTTCAAAATTGCGACAAATCCGAACAAACGGACAACCCGAATTTTAAGCAAAAACGGGGTATGGACAAGATAGTCTTGTCCGAAAGTTTCCCCATCATCCTGCAACTCATGAACACACTCTAAACCTACCTTAACCGACCTAAAACCACCTAATACATGTCTAACCACCTCAAAAACCTAGGGGAGAATTCTGGGAGTCCGGGTGCGAATGTCGAAGTGTCGGGAGGTCAGATTTGGCTAGGGAATTTGTGTGCTATGTTAGTAATCCCATTTGAGATATTTATTTAATTTCAATTCTACTTGACTACCATTTGATAGTCTATTTGACTATATATACGCCTTTGTATTATGAATATCATGATTTATTGTTGGATCATCTCTTGTTGAGCCTTGCTATCATGATATTGCCTTGTGGATATATTCATTGATTCCTTTCATGTGCCTCATGTTCATTTTCATTGTTATAATGGAGAGAGTGATACAAATAACATGTTATTAGGATTAGAGAGATTATGAATGGAACAATGGACTTGTACTCTTGAAATATTGTGTTTTGTGGCATAACCAATCCTTGAAATCCTTTACCGAGTCACTCCTTGAAATTATAAAGTAGTTTTAGAATCTAGGGTCCATTGCACCAAATAGAGACGAGCGACACACGGGGTCACTGGACTTCGGGGATGTCGGCGCTTTCCACTACACTCGCGCGATTCACAACGTTATGAATCGGGGTGATCGGCGAGAATTGACATGCTATGATATAATTAAGGCATTTGAGAGAGCTCGTGCCCTACGATAGTGTAACAAAGCTTATGTGATGTAACTCACGGCCCCGGATCCTTTCTGGCCCTCTTTTGCTTCGAGTTTTTTTACTGTTAAAAGAGATCTAGCCCTCTTGTTATATATTTTGCAATTGTTGCTCACTCTGGGGATCTACCTCGAATTCGATAGATTGATATCCTGCCATAAGGAATTTCGTATCGTATATAGAAGAGAATTTGCTCTTTGTAGCCGATCCTTTCATCCATCCACGAAATCTTTATTCACGAGATCTCGTCGGTGGTCAGTAAGAGCAGTTCGTAGTCGTTACATCTGGCTAGTTGTAGTCCTTCCCCTTCTCGTATGTCAGCTCATGACGAAAGAGGGCCTAAGGATAATGAGATCGCTATCTCACAAAGTGCAGTTCTCCTTCTGTCAATAGGCAGGAAAGCAGGTAGTTGACTCATGAGATGAACCTTAAAACCAGGCCGGGTCCGGATAATGAATATACTCTTTATAGTAGGGATTGTCCAGACCCAAACCTGCTACCGTCACCCATGGGAATTTTTACCCTACCCATTTGCATCCCTACTCATGGATAAGGAAGTCACCCGAGCTAGTATGGGCCAAACAAGTAGACCATACCTCCTGAAAATCTGGATCAAAATTGTACAAATCCTTGAGAAAATCAAAACCCACCAAGGACGAGCTGAGGGTCAATAATAAATGTGATCTGCGACTCAAAGCGTCAACCACTCAATTGAGACTTCCATGTTTGTGTTTGAATACAAAAGTAAACTTCTGAAGGAAAATAATACATTAGGCATGTATGTGATTCATAGATTTCTGAGAATTCAAACGTTGTAGAGCAGCATAATCAATGTGGAGGATGAATTCGTGTTGAATCAGATAAGGCTCCTAATACTGAAGAGCACGCACCACGGCATAAAGTTCTTGTTCATAAGTGGACCAACGTTGGCAAGGTTCACCGAGTTTTTCATTGAAAAAACCCAATAGGCTTCCCTTCTTACATAAGAACTGCCCCTACACTAGTGATTGACGCATCCGTCTCAAGCTTGAAAACCTTGTTGAAGTCGGGAAAAGCGAGGATTGGAGCAGAGCATAGCTTCTCTTTGAGGGTGTCAAAGCTACTTTGTTGAGCAAAGCCCCAAGTGAATTGGTGGTGCTTCAAGTAATTAGTGAGAAGGGCAGTCAAGGAGCTGAAGTTGCGAATGAAACGCCTATAAATGGTGGCCAAACCGTGGAAGCTTCGAACATCAAATACATTCTTAGGAGTCTGCCATTCTTTGATTGCCTGGATTTTATTATGATCGACTTGGATGCCCTCATTGCTAATGATAAAGCCAAGGAATACTAACCTGTTTAGGCACAACAAACACTTGGACAAATTAAGATAAAGCTTGTTAGTGTGGAGGATGAGGGGAACCTCTCGGAGTCTCAGAGATGAATAAGATGCTCATCCATGCTTCGACTATAGACAAGGATATCGTCGAAGTAAACCACCAACGAGAAGCCTAAAAGAGGCTTGAGAACATGTGTCATAAGGCACATAAAGGTACTCGATGCATTGCTTAGGCCAAAAGGCATGACGAGCCATTTGTAAAGGTTGCTCCTTGTCTTGAAGGCTGTCTTCCACTCGTCCCCCAAGCGGATACGGATTTGGTGATGGCACTACGGAGGTCAAGCTTGGAAAAGATTGAGGAGCTGCCTAAGTGATTAAGCATTTCTTCGAGATGGGGAATGGGGAACCGGTATTTGATTATAATCTTGTAAATCGCCCGACTATCCATACACATTCGCCCTGAGTCGTCCTTCTTTGGTGTGAGGAGGGTGGGGACGGCGCAAGGGCTGAGACTCTCTTGAATGAGGCCTTTATTGAGTAAGTCGTCCACTTGTTCATGTAAAATGGTGTGCTCTTAGGAGCTCATGCAATAGTGAGGGAGGTCGGGGAGGTTGGAACCAGCGACCAAATCAATTTGGTGGTGAATGGAACGCATAGGATGTCGTTCATTAAGGTCAGTGGGGGGAAAATGAATTCATCAAGTAGATGTTGGATAGCAGTGGAAGGTGGTGGAGAGGTGGTAAAGGCTTCTTTAGAGAATAGGACAAAGAGAGTTTTGTTGGTGCTGATGAGGTCGATGAAAGCAGACCCCTGGAATTGTGATTAATTAAGGGGTGGGTTGGGGTGATGGCGGTGATATGGGTGGTGGTAATGGCAGTAGGAGAACACGCTTAGAATACCAATTAAAGGCGTAGGTGTTCTCATGGCCTCAATGGATAGCACAAACGTCGCATTGCCATGGGCGGCCAAGTAGGAAGTGGCACGCGTCCATGTCGATGACATCACAAAGGACAACCTCTTGATAGTGTTGGCCAAGGGAGAATGGGACTTGGCATTGCTCGGCAATCTTTGCTTTGTTCCCCTTCTTGATCCAACTAATTATGTATGGGTTAGGATGAGCTGATGATGTGAGCTCGAGAACCTTCATGAGTGACTTGGCCATGATGTTTTCATAACTCCCGCAATCAATAATGACATTACAAGTCTTGCACTTGATGGTGCAGCAGGTGCAGGAAATTTGGTGGCGCTGAGTGAGCAAAGGTTCCCTAGGACTGAGTAATGAATGTTGGATTACACAGGATAGCGGCTCACACTCATCATCGTGGACAACTTCTACTTCTTGTTCTTTGCTATCCTCCGAGGAATCACCAAATAGAGCTTCATATATTGCATCATTGGTTAGGTGGACATTGCAGCGCTGTGTACATTAATTAGATCGATGGCCTTGTTGGCCACATCTGTAGCACTTTATGGACATGGGCTTGGAGTATGGATTAAGTGATGGAGATGGGGATGGTTTATGTGGTTCAGTAGAAGTGGAGGCGGGGTGCTCAGAGCGTTTGGGTCGTGGTTATTGGGTTTGATAAGGTTGTGGTGGGGTTAGGTATATGAGAGATGTTTGGGGTAAGGTTTTGGGAGCTTGATGGGGATTCAAGGTTGGGGCGCCTGCAATAGTGTGAACGAAATTGGGGCCGATTGAGTTGGGCTTCAACCTTGAGTGCAAGGCACACAGCCTCGGATAAGAGGAACACTGGATGCAACTGCAAAGCGCGTTGGTCTTGAATTCGTTCCCGCAAATAGGGTGTACACGGGCCAGATCCAATCCATTTAAGGTTAACTCACTATTTGATCCAATTAATAAAATGCGGATTGGACAAAATCAAGTTCGTAGATTGTCATCATATACTTATCTCATAATTAACAATACGCACATTGGTTAAGAACTATTCAATAATCTTTAAACAAATAAAACATAGTGTATGAATATATCACAAACTAGACTTGATTCAACTAAATACAAAAATTATCTGACCAAACTAAATGTAAAACAAAAAAACTAAAAGTTGGAGTTCAAAAACAAAGTAATACAACAAAAAATGAGATCAAATATAGGTAGAAAAAACAGCCATTGAGAACTAGATGTATCTATAAAGCAAGATCTATATGTATATAATGTTGCGGATCGAATCAGATTAGAACCACATATTGTACATGTAAAATCCGCAAATCGGTCTGATCCGTGCAGATTGACAATTTTTGCATTTCAATCCGATCCAACTAGTTATAAAATTTGATCTAATTCGCAATAATTGGACCGAATTGAATTGGATCCGCGGATTACTAGATCCTTGTACACCCCTACCCGCAGACCACCCCTGTAAAGAGTGATTTGACACGCCCCTGACCCAATGAGGTTGTTCTGGGCATTAAGGCGATAAAACTCTTCAATGCACTCCGCTACAGACCTCTCCTTTTGAACACATTGTTGATATTGGTCATAGAGAAGTTGTTCGTAATCAGCAAGGAGAAATCGGCTCCTTAGGTGTCGCCTCATCTTCGGCCAGACGCGTATAGGTTGCTTTCCTTCGCGTTGATGATTACTCTGGAATTGCTCCCACCATGCAGAAACGACGCCGCGGAGCTTATAGGCGACAAGCTTGACTTGTTCGTCTTCGGGAATGTCCATGTAATCAAGGAAATTCTCGACATTCCGAAGCTAGACGAGGAAATTCTCCATATGTAGGTGGCCATCATAAAAGGGTATATTGATTTTGATCTTGTAATCCGGTCTCTCGTCCCTTTAGTAATGGTGATGGTGAGCCTGGGGATGGTGAAACTCCTCTCCAAAGTCGAAGTCTGAGGCAACGAGTTGTGCCTGGTGAGGACAAAAAGAGAGACCTTTTTTGTTGCAGTCCACCTTGCCCCCTCCCTAGGCGTGGTACAAAGCGATCTCGATGAGTATCTCCCTCCTTTTTGGGTGCAACCTCCATTGTTTAGTCTGGATTGGGAATTGGATCAGGGACTTGAGTAAGAGCACGTCGCAGATCTTGGGAGAAGCCTTCAAGGCGTTGTTCAAGAGTAGAGACACCAGCCCATATGGCCTTCACCCCTTGGTCGTCGCCAGTGGGGTGGGTTCAATCGCCCCCACCTTCTGCCATCGATTCACAGCCTCACCGGGCTCTGATACCGCTTTGATGGAGAATAGTGAGAGCAAAGGAACAACAACGGATAGATAAACTAAAGCTTCCAAAGGAGCTTTGAATTGGTTCTTTGTATTCTTTTCAACTGTGTTGTTTTGACAAACATTCATTACATAAATAGCCTATGGTTGGCACTAAAGACAAGAAAGGAAAAAGGTATGCTAGGTGTGCTAGGCCAACAAAAATGTGATTGGAAGGCATTCACTGGTGTGTACCATTGTTCTTCAGGCTTTACAGAAAATGTCCTTACGTTGTGCCTATTACAGTTGCTTTAGGGAAATCAAACACGACAAAACAACGCAACTAACTGGCAAAAGGTAGAGTGATTAGGAGCTATTGATTAGCCTTAGATCACACACAAAAGTACCCATGCGTCAGTTTCCCTTTTTCATCATAGAAAACTGACAGTGATGGATCTAAAAATTCATCATACCCATAATAATAGATTTCAAGAATAGACCAATGTACCTGAACTCTAACCATACTTCGGATGCAGATCCTGAAGGAAAAAATTTTCTGCACGATCGAATAAGGGAAGTCACAGTTTCGAAATGTCGTTGTCTTAATCTCCACCCCTCTGGACCAGTGTTTCTGTGAAATACACATGGTTCATTGATCAAAAGGAAAGGCATAATAATGCCAAAAATTAGCAATACCAACTGAGCTTACAAGTATTACCATCACTATGTAAATTAATACTACCTAACAACACAGGTAAGAGGAATCATGCATGGCCACCAGGCAAAAAAAGGTGTTTCTACGATGGAGGAACAAAATCGATGCAATAGTGATTACATTTCGAACTCCAATGGTCAACAAACTTATGCATTTCATGTTGCATGCATGCATGACAGTTATAATGCTTTGAATCCCCTTCACATAGAGTTTTTTGTGTAAATACAACCCCTTCCCAAATAAGCAAATACAAATAATACATATGTATGTGTTCTTTTATCCACATGTGTATGTTTTACACCTACCGATGAACCAGAGTTACCAACATCTAGAAGGAAGTCATGCCGAAACCTTCAATATGCTGAAGAAATATATGGGATGACATACCAAGAACTCACCTAGAAAAGTGTGTCTTCAACAAATTATCATAGAAAGGCCGCCATTGAACGTCCAAGGACAATTTCTTCAGGTACTTGTTAAGTAACTTTACTAAGAGATTCCCCCATCTAACCTAATCATCACAAACAGAACATTTGACAGCGAATGACGCTATACCAAGAAGGAATGTTTGATAAAGAAGCAATAAGGAAAGAAGAGAAAATAAAAAAATAAAAAATAAATAAAAAATACCACATCATTGTGCTATATAAACAAATCCACCGATGATAACAAGTTGAATAAGGTTGCGTAGTACCTGTGCATAAAGTTTGTTTTGCGATGCATGGAAGAATCTTAAACCAAGCACCACAAGTTCCTCCACATCTTCCAAAGAAATATCACTTTTGGCCTTGATGAAACTGAAAGAAAAAAAACCCCATTTATGAAACTAATTGTGCTGCCTAGAGTCAAATCCTAACAATGTTTTAAAAGAGATAAATGACTTTTTGAAGCGCTCCTCAACTATTAGACAACAAAAGGAGCAGCTACATTATTTGAAAAAAAAAAATTGTTTTCAATTTAAAATATTGCACTAAATTGAGTGCAATGGAAGAGTTTGATCCATGTAGCCGACCCCAATTAATTTGGGACTGAAGGCTATGTTGTTATTTTTTCTTGTTTAAAATATTGATCAAGAGCAATGGATAAGTTTGATCCATGTAGCCGACCCCCGACTAATTTGGGATTGTTGTGTTGTTGTTGTTGTTGTTGTTGTTGTTGTTGTTGTTGTTGTTGTTGTTGTTGTAAAGTATGTGGATATTTGATTGTAGAACAAATTATTTTGTGGGGGGAACGGCAAAATGAGGCCGCTGAAAATGGAAAGAGCGAAGAATGAATAATTATTTATGAGATGCAGTGAGTGATTTGAAGGGAATGTTACAGGATCCAGTCCTTCCTTAAAAGAAGAAAAAGCAAGAATTAGGTCGTCCACGTTCCCCCTGTGATCGATATCTTATGCTGGTGTAATGTAGAAGAGGACGTACAATAATAATCTCTTAAAATTAAGCAAGAGCAAGAGCATGGAGGGAAGGAGACAAGACGAGGCTTACAGGTCGATGACTGAGATCCATTTGAGAGAGGCATAAACAGATTCGGGGTCGTCGGATCGCCATGAATCCCTCACAGACCTCACCACCAAGCCGAATGATTCCTTTTCCCTCTTCGCTTCCAGGGCCACAGGGGGAGGAAGCCAAGCATTGTACAGATGCATGTTTTTGCTCCGCCTAATTGCTATGCTCTTCCCCCTCACTCCCTATCTATTTCTATTTCTATTTCTTTTCTTTCTTCGATACTTCGCAAGACAAACGCGGGTTTAGTGACTTTAGTCCCGGCCTCGCACGCCATTTGTTTTTATTTCTATTTTTAATCCATCGTGACTCGTCAGCTAAAGTTGAAAAATAAATAAAAAGTTGCACTATGTGCGCCTCATTATCCTCTCAGGGCACCTCAGCAATTTATCATGATATCCCAGGGCTTTTATCAAAATGCCCCTAATTTGTGAAACAACGTATCCCACTACCCAAGACATGTTAAAGTGGTCTCGGTCATGTCTTGTCAAGACCCGTGTTACAGTGTTGGTCTATATCAACCAACACTTACATAAGTGTAACAACCCTAAAATCTAACTCGTGTCACGTTACATTTTAGGTTGTTTATGGGACCATTTGTCGTGATACGTATGTCCGATTATCGGTCGTGGATACCGAGGTATGTTATTTTTTATCTGGTATTTGTATTATTTATTTTATTACTCGAATGTTAATTCCAATGTCCCAAATGTATGAGGACGTTTTTGTGTGCGCGTTGGTGTTGAAGAACGAGCTCGGCTTAAGAAAATGTACGTTAATGGTGCGAGGCGAACTATTGGCTGGTAATTAGCTGTCTGGAGGATAATTGAAATAAAACACTGACAAAATATAATTAAATATACTAATTAATCGATATGGGAACGTGTCCAGTAAGTAACTTCGATGAGCACATGAAGGTGCGAGTCGTGGTGCGATTCGGGTGTGAAAACGCCTGAGAAAGCCTTGACTTTTGGTTGAAATGGATAAGGCCAAGGGGCCAAGTCCCCAAATGAGTCATGGAATTGTTAGATGGAGTGAATATGAACTCTTAGATGATCCTAGGGATGGATGAATGAGTCAAGATGCAAGAAATGATATAGGGGGTGTTAGTGGTGTTTTTACCACCTTTTCACTCACATCTCTCTCTCCAAACGAAAATACACAAGGGATTTGTGGTTTTTGGGCGAAGATTGATGCTAAGGGATCTTCCAACCATGCAAACTAAGGTGAGATCTTAGTTCACATCTCAATTTTCTTCGTTCAAATGCCAAGTTTGCGTGTTTTTGTCGGAATTCGGGGATAACCATGTTGTGTGCTGATTTTTCAGGGTTTGGTAGTGTTTTAGTGTGGTTTGATGATCAAGGGTTGAGAGTGTTGATATTGATATGGTAATTGAAAAGGTATTGGAATTTCGATCTATTTTCAATGATTTTGGTGGTTTTCAATTCGTTGTTTCGATCGTGGTCTTAGTTCGTGTTCGACGTGAATTGGTGATGGTTTTGGGTGTTAACCAAAGTCCCTACGAGATTGAGATAGGCTCGTAACACGGCAATGCGAGCAGGGGTTGCAAAAACCCCGGTATTCGATTTCTGTATGGGGCACCGCCAGGGGCGTCGTGGCGTTCAGGGCAGGGACGCCCTGGTTAGGTGGTTTGACAGGCGTCGTGAGAGATTTGCACCCCATGCTACCACCTACTACGTGACACTGTTCACCTGCATTAATTTTTGAAAATTTTCGAAAACTTTGGTGCTTTGCTCGGGTATCCAAATGGGTTTGAATACGACCTAATACCCGATTAATCGACCCAATTGCGCGAACGAATAAAATTAAGAAAAATTGATGTAAATTGTAATTAAATGAATATCAGGGAGCGTAGTTCATTGACGGGCATTCGAGATTCGATTTGATGGATTGTTGGGCATTTGAGTGCGTATAGTTTTGGATACAGGTAAGTAAACAAGTGATGAATTGTACAATTATTTTTGTTGGGTTTTGGGGGTTCATTGTAACGACCCGAAAATTTGGTTATTTGTAGATGATGATGCATATATTAGTATATTAGTATTTTATGGGTCTTGAGCTGTTCGGGTGATTTCTTTTAGTTGAGTGAGGTGTCGCCTAGTTAAATAGGGTTTTCGAGAACCGTTTTAGTGGACATTATTAGTAAACAAAGTCAAATGAAATATATGACCTTAGTTGAGGAAATACAATTTTATCAATAAAGTATAACTTCGACATGAGGAAACTTAATTGAATATTAAGTGTGGGACCGCCTCGAGAAGCATGTCGAACGCGGGGCACTGTGTACCGAGTAGGCGAGAATTTGTGTGACCTTATTTATAATTTAATAAAATTAATCTAATGGGTTAATATAGGATAAGATTGTAAAGTGACACAATATGGTGAGGAGAACCATTGGATGGGCATGGGGATGTGTATATGTGTTAAATTAACATGATGAGCCAAATGACCCATAAGGGTAGCTGTCTAAGGGATGTACAAGTGTTAGTCTAAGGGCAAAAGGGTCATTTCACATTAATTCACTTATATAAAAACGTTTTCTACCTTAAACACTAATGCACACTGTTCATCATCTCCAACACACAAGCCGTCACTATTCACCTCTCCTCTCCCTCCTCTCGCCACTGCCACCACAACCACCGGAGACACCGACTCTGACGAGGTGGGACTCTCTCTCTCTCTCTCTCTCTCTCTCTCTCTCTCACATTGCTCACACGTCTCTCCCTCAACTCATGGACTCTCTCACTCTCGGCCTCACGTTCTCTCCTCCCCCTTCTCGGTCACACGTCCTCGCCCCCTCATACTCGACTGGACCACCACCACTGCCACCCACCACATCGCCCTACCTCTCCACCACCACCGGAACACGCTTAGGTGAGCTTGTCTCCCTCTTTCCCTTCTTTTCTCTCTCTCGGCAGTTCACGTGTTCTCTCTCACTCTCGGTTGTTTTCTCTCGTTTTCCAGTCACCACCGCCACCCACCACGGTGCTGGAACCACGGACGATCACCGAAGGTAACTAGGTGAGCTTCTCTCCCACGGTTCTCTCTCTCTCTCCATTGTTTTGTTCTTCCACATCCCTCACTATTTTCATGATTTTATGTGGTTTGTGGAACTATTTTGGGCAACGTTTTACACCACTATTTTGGATGACCGGCACTGGTGCTGGTCGAGGC
This sequence comes from Stephania japonica, assembly GCA_039657345.1. Classification (NCBI taxonomy): domain Eukaryota; kingdom Viridiplantae; phylum Streptophyta; class Magnoliopsida; order Ranunculales; family Menispermaceae; genus Stephania; species Stephania japonica. Next base: position 86,619,095 of record CM077556.1, on the reverse strand, counting down.
TGACCAGAGGTCAACCTCCGACGACTCTGTTGGCCGGAGGTGACCCCAAGTGTGGCAGTTGTGTGGACTGTTTTGTGTGTGTAGTGTGTGTTTGAATCGGCTTTGTGTATGGGTGAGTGTGGGGTGTGTATAACAATGGGGTGCACACAACAGTGGGGTGTTGTGTGCACATAACAGTGGGGTGTCTGATGTGTGGGGTGCATACAGTGGGGTGTATGGATTATTGAATGTGTGACCATAAAGTATATTATTATATGTGTGTGCGAATAAATAAAACAAGGAAGTGTATGAACATTTTACATATTAATTGTGGGCTTGTGTTAAGGCCCAATAAGGGCCCAACATACACATCATATAATAAGGGTCCATAACAAATACAAATGATGTATAAATAGGTGGTGTAACAACCCCAAATTTTTAACTGACTTGTGTTGCACTTGTCAGAATTGTGACCCGGCTACGTGAATACTGGACAGTATTTTGAACTTCGGGAGTCGACACCGAAGTGATTTTATGATTCTTTGATTGTGTGTATTAGTATTTTAGTATTTTACAGGTTTCGAGCCGTTCAGGCGGTATTTAATTGAGTGAGGTTTCGACTAGTTAAACGGGGGATAAAAACAAGTAAAACATACAAAATAAATGAATTTTTAATTAATTTAATTAATCAGTTGGCGAGACAAGGCGAGACTACGCGAATTACAAGAGTTGGAACAAGGAAAAATGGACCGAGGAATGTCGTTTGAACGCGGAAGTTAGTTAATTACGCAACATATGGTCTATGGAATTGGAATTGTTAAATTGACACAGTTCAATGGTGAGGAACCATGAGATTGACCTCGAGATGTGGGTGTGTTGAGGTGGAGAGTTATGCAAGTGACAACACACACACACTTTAATGTGTAATAAAGAGAAATAAATAGAATGGTTACACACTTTAATGTGTAATAAAGAGAAATAAATAGAAAAGTAAAAAGACCCATAAGGGCAATGGTTTAAAAATGGTGTAGGAAGTAAGTTGGGGTAAAAAGGTCATTTGACCATATAAATATAAAAACAACAAACAAAACCCTACACTATTCATCTTCTTCTTCAACATAATCGCCGCCCACCCTCCTTCTCTTCCATTTCGGATCTCTCCCTCACTCTCGGCCTCTCCATCTCTCTCTCGACCACGCGATCTCTCTCTCTCTCTCACGATCTCTTCTCTCGCACTCTCGTTGCTCTCTCTCTCTCTCGGATATCTCTCTTCTCGGCCTCACATCTCTCTCCTCTTCTCGGCTTCACGTCGCTACCACCTCCCTCGCCGTCGGAGACCCCACGTCTCACCCTAGGTGAACCTCTCCTCCTCTCTTGTCTCTCGGGTTCATGATTTTATGTGGATTTTTGTAAATTTTTGGGAATAAATAAAAAGGATAAAAAGTATGGATACTTGTTTAAATGAATATGGATTTGTATTAAGGCCTAATACACTCATAATAATATGAGTCTATAACAAGTTACAAATAGTGTGTTTATAGGTTATGTAAAGCCCAATAAAGGCCCAGTAGAATAAATATAACTTGAGGTCAAGACGAAGGCGTAAAATATAAGAATAAGTTTATGTGTCTAGGCCTAACAAGTATTCACATCAAAGGCTTACTTAGATGAGTATAAAACTTGATAACTAGACCCAACAAGAGTTATGTTTTGTAAAAAAAGGGAACAACCATAGAGATGGTTTAATCCACAACGGTTTGGGTCATAATCAACAAATGATTGTAAAACAAACACCTTAAGACTAAATACGAGCATTAAACTAATATTCGAGATTCAAAACTTTATCAGGTAGTCGAGAACGCACGGGGAACGTATTATAGTCTCGGAGTGAATACCGGGTTGCGAATAGTTCAGGTAAGTACATTTGCCACAAGCATTTGTACGTTTGTAAGCCAGTAAGAAAATGCCATGTGATTCATTATCATTTATTCAGTCTTGTTATGCTCTATTATTGGTATTCCATTCCATTTCTTGTTGTGTGTTTCCCGACGTAAGTGTTTCATCTCAAAAGTACTAGGACCTGCACTAGAGGGATAAAACGTGGGCACTCATGGCCACGAGTGTGTGACCACCCTTAGTGACCATGTGACACCGAGTACTGGGTGGATGGGTTCGAGTCCCTTTCCAGTCATAGTTGTGCTTTCGCTTGTGTCGATGCCCGGGAAGATCTCGCGAGGTCTTCGCCGTTATGCTATGATTTAGACCACTTATGGGCCTCTTTTGATTCCTTGGAACACACTTAAATTTCGATTGATATCTATTAGTCTGTTTATCATGCATCTTGTCTATTTAATTTCCTGTCTTTTTTATTACCGCATGATATTTAGACTATTTTACTTGTATTATCATGAATTACTGTTGTTTTCTGTTGGCATTATATTCGATTTTATTCAGTTACTCACCGTCTAGTTTGTGACGGTGGGTGCAGATAGGGTGGAGAGCAGCAAGGGCAAGGGACCTTGCCTAGGTGATCTATTGTGAGGATTAGCGGCTGGATTTGGAGACTATTTTATAGGTTTTTGTTATGTTTTGCTTTTATGTATATCATTATATATATATATATGCTTTGGGATATTTGAACTTGGTATTTTGATGAGATTGGTATCATGCAACTTTGCATTTCGAATTGTACATGAATACCCGGGGTTTTTCACATTTATAGAATTCCTTTACTTCCTTTGATTGAGTTATTTCCCCTTTGATTTAAATTGTTTAGTTTTCCGCTGTTTACTATTGCAATAACTCTTTCATAAATTACTAAATTGATTAAGTTGAAGGCTGACTAGGCTCGTCAGGTTGCCGAGTGATGACTCGGGGCTTGTACGGGTCTAGGCCGGGCGTACCCAATTGCATGGGGAAATTGGGGCCGTCACAGTTGGTATCAGAGCTTAAGGTTATAACGACCTGACTCTCAATTTAAAACACAAACCATTAAGACAGCAGAAGTTAGGAATGGTTGAACTTAGAGTGAAAAACCCTACGATCCTAATTAGAACTTTAGTTTGAAGGGATGAGTTGGGATGAGTCGGATTTAACTTTGTACATATTATGATTGTTGTGTGTATTATATCGTATCGGTAGCTATTCATTGGTCCGAGAAAGTCGTTTTCTTGTTCAAACGACGTTTGCGGATCAGCCAGGTCTGAGCGACGATATCGGCATGATTTTGTCACGATGCCTTGAGGAGATACATACATTGTCTCAGACGCAGGACCAGATATTTGATGAGTTAGTGCGGTCACTGAGGACACCCGCACAGGCTACTATGACGCAATCTACCCCAACTACGTTGCTTCCTACGAATACTACTCGGGGAGTCGAGATTCCGATTGCTGCGACGTTCGCGACTCCGATTTCGTTAGCGGCTATACCTGAGGGAACTGTTGTTGCGTCAGTTGCGCAAACTGAGGCTGAAACACCGCCGATAGCACAAGCAAAGGAGATACCTATTACATTAGCTACACCGCGGCCAATGCTGAGACTACTTCAGTTACGACTCCATCAAAGAGTGCGGGAGCCACTACCGAGGCTAGGTAGTGGAGAGAGTTCAAGAGGCATGACCCGTTGAAGTTCTATGGTGGTACCAACATTAGAGCGGCAGAGCTATTCTTGAAGAATCACGAGAAGGTTCACACCATCATCGCTATTGATGAACGCATGAAGGCGACGATCTCTTCGTCAATGTTGCAGGGGGAGGCGGACGATTGGTAGACGATAATTGTTGCTACCCGAGGCATCCCGAGCGATTGGGTTGACTTCAAGACCCAGTTTAGTTAGAAGTACTTTCCAACGACTGTCCTTCGAGCGAAAAGGAACGAGTTCATTGCGTTGAGGCAGAGCGCAAGCGAGTCCGTGATGGAGTTTAGGGTTCAATGTTTCCTTTGGTACGAACTGATTTGGTGTATTTCATGTTCGGGTTATAATACGAGAAGATGAAATTAAGACCCTTGTGGGTAGCGTATGTGGTATAATGAAACAGGATGTCGACGCTGCTAAGATATTGAATCGCGTACGAGTATTTATTACCCAAGGTTAGATTTTAGGACGCGTGTTTAGAGCAAACGGTGATGCAATTGATTTCGAGAAGATTTAAGCCGTGAGATCGCTTATGCATTCGAATATCTGAAAGTTTGCGAGAAGAATTGATGATATGAGAACGTCACCGGTACGATGCTCGTTCGAGTTACGTAATGACCCTGAGAACTTGAAGCACCTATTCATTCAGAGGGAGCTGAACCTGACACAAAAGCTTTGGCCTAAATTCGTGAAGGATTACAACTTTTCATTTTGCGTATCATCCGAGGAAGACCAACGTTGTTGCTGATGCGTTGCGCTGCAAAGGATTGAATGCGAAGGTAGTCGTGTGTCAAAGAACCTACAAGCGTGGTTTACTTGAGGCAGGCGAGTTGATGAGTTCAGCGGATGTGCTGACGATTACCATGACCTAGATACGTGGTCAAACGATGTTGTAGACCGTCTCATTTGGCATTATGCGCGAGGGACAGCAAGGTGATGCGTCATACCAGCGGTGCAGTGAGATGGTGGATAGTTCAGATTGCCCAGACGAGTAGGTCGACAGACTCATGCTAGAGGTATCGCGGGCGACTGGGGTTTTCCATTGGTGGCTAATGTTTGTGAATAGTTACTTCAGGAGATTCATCGTTTCGGTTTGGTTGTATATCCGGGTCGACCTAAGATGTGCACCGATATGCGACATTCTTTTGGTGGCCAGGGATGATTTCTGAGGTGTCGGAGTTGTTCGAACGTGTGACATGCCAGCGCGTAGAGGCTGGGCATCGATGACCTAGAGGACTACTACAGCCCCACCCATTTCTCGATGGAATTGGGTACATATTGATATGGATTTCGTTAGTGGTTGCCCCGATCTCCTCGTGGTTACGATAGCATCTGGGTAGTTGTGAATAGTTTTGTTTGAGACTTAAGAGTACCCAGTAGTGGCAAAAGAAATACTTGTCGAGTATCACAATGAGCTTCAGTATGATTCGGGGAGACTATAAATATCTGAAGGTCTTTCCACTGAAGGGTCACGAACGGTTCGGAGTCAAGAAATGACTCACTTTGAGTTTTTATCTGTCTCGTTAGGAGTTGCGAAGAGTCGTTAATCTAGCTTACTTATTAGATAAATTTCGGGGACGAAATTCTAATAAGTGGGGGAGACTGTAACAACCCCAAATTTTTAACTGACTTGTGTTGCACTTGTCAGAATTGTGACCCGGCTACGTGAATACTGGACAGTATTTTGAACTTCATGAGTCGACACTGAAGTGATTTTATAATTCTTTGATTGTGTGTATTAGTATTTTAGTATTTTACGGGTTTCGAGCCGTTCGGGCAGTATTTAATTGAGTGAGGTTTCGACTAGTTAAACGGGGGAGAAAAACAAGTAAAACATACAAAATAAATGAATTTTTAATTAATTTAATTAATTAGTTGGCGAGACTACGCGAATTACGAGAGTCGGAACAAGGAAAAATGGACCGAGGAATGTCGTTTGAATGCGGAAGTTAGTTAATTACGCAACATATGGTCTATGGAATTGGAATTGTTAAATTGACACAGTTCAATGGTGAGGAACCATGAGATTGACCTCGAGATGTGGGTGTTGAGGTGGAGAGTTATGCAAGTGACAACACACACACACTTTAATGTGTAATAAAGAGAAATAAATAGAAAAGTAAAAAAGTCCCATCAGGGCAATGGTTTAAAAATGGTGTAGGAAGTAAGTTGGGGGTAAAAAGGTCATTTAACCATATAAATATAACAACAACAAACAAAACCCTACACTATTCATCTTCTTCTTCAACATAACCGCCGCCCACCCTCCTTCTTTTCCATTTCGGATCTCTCCCTCACTCTCGGCCTCTCCATCTCTCTCTCGGCCACGCGATCTCTCTCTCTCTCTCTCACGATCTCTTCTCTCTCACTCTCGTTGCTCTCTCTCTCTCTCTCTCGGATATCTCTCTTCTCGGCCTCACATTTCCTCTCCTCTTCTCGGCTTCACGTCGCTGCCACCTCCCTCGCCGTCGGAGACCCCACGTCTCACCCTAGGTGAACCTCTCCTCCTCTCTTGTCTCTCGGGTTCATGATTTTATGTGGATTTTTGTAAATTTTTGGGAATAAATAAAAAGGATAAAAAGTATGGATACTTGTTTAAATGAATATGGATTTGTATTAAGGCCTAATACACTCATGATAATATGAGTCTATAACAAGTTACAAATAGTGTGTTTATAGGTTATATAAAGCCCAATAAAGGCCCAGTAGAATAAATACAACTTGAGGTCAAGACGAAGGCGTAAAATATAAGAATAAGTTTATGTGTCTAGGCCCAATAAGTATTCACATCAAATGCTTACTTAGATGAGTATAAAACTTGATAACTAGACCCAACAAGAGTTATGTTTTGTAAAAAAAGGGAACAACTATAGAGATGGTTTAATCCATAACGGTTTGGGTCATAATCAACAAATGATTGTAAAACAAACACCTTAAGACTAAATACGAGCATTAAACTAATATTCGAGATTCAAAACTTTATCAGGTAGTCGAGAACGCATGGGGAACGTATTATAGTCTCGGAGTGAATACCGGGTTGCGAATAGTTCAGGTTAGTATATTTGCCACAAACATTTGTACGTTTGTAAGCCTGTAAGAAAATGCCATGTGATTCATTATCATTTATTCAGTCTTGTTATGCTCTATTATTGGTATTCCATTCCATTTCTTGTTGTGTGTTTCACGACGTAAGTGTTTCGTCTCAAAAGTACTAGGACCTGCACTAGAGGGATAAAATGTGGGCACTCATGGCCACGAGTGTGTGACCACCCTTAGTGACCGTGTGACACCGAGTACTGGGTGGATGGGTTCGAGTCCCTTTCCAGTTATAGCTGTGCTTTCGCTTGTGTCGATGCCCAGGAAGATCTCGCGAGGTCTTCGCCGTTATGCTATGATTTATACCACTTATGGGCCTCTTTTGATTCCTTGGAACACACTTAAATTTCGATTGATATCTATTAGTCTGTTTATCATGCATCTTGTCTATTTAATTTCCTGTCTTTTTTATTACCGCATGATATTTAGACTATTTTACTTGTATTATCATGAATTACTGTTGTTTTCTGTTGGCATTACATTAGATTTTATTCAGTTACTCACCGTCTAGTTTGTGACGGTGGGTGCAGATAGGGTGGAGAGCAGCAAGGGCAAGGGACCTTGCCTAGGTGATCTATTGTGAGGATTAACGGCTGGATTTGGAGACTATTTTATAGGTTTTTGTTATGTTTTGCTTTTATGTATATCATTTTATATATATATATATGCTTTGGGATATTTGAACTTGGTATTTTGATGAGATTGGTATCATGTAACTTTGCATTTCGAATTGTACATGAATACCCGGGGTTTTTCACATTTATAGAATTCCTTTACTTCCTTTGATTGAGTTATTTCCCCTTTGATTTAAATTGTTTAGTTTTCCGCTGTTTACTATTGCAATAACTCTTTCATAAATTACTAAATTGATTAAGTTGAAGGCTGACTAGGCTCGTCAGGTTGCCGAGTGATGACTCGGGGCTTGTACGGGTCTAGGCCGGGCGTACCCAATTGCATGGGGAAATTGGGGCCGTCACAGGTGGTGTCAGGGCCCAATAAGGGCCCAATAGACGAAGGCATAAAATATAAGAATGAGCTTATGTATTTAGGCCCAATATGAGTCCACACAAAAAACTTATTTAGGTAAGTGTAGACTTGATAAATGCGCCCAATAAGAGCCCAAAGAGGGATAAATTTTACAATAAGGACAATAACCATAGAGATGGATTGATCTACAATGGTTTGAGTCGCCTTAATTAAGTATATTTGAACTAAACATACGAGAAACACCCTAAGACGAGGTACTAACTCTAAATAAACGTTCGGGATTTAAACCTTTATCAAGTAGCGGGAAACTCGGGGATACGCATTAGGGATGCGAGAGTGTTGTTACGTGGGTTGCGATTAGTCAGGTAAGTACACTTGCCTTAAAAAATATTTGTACGTTTGTAAGCCAGTAAGAAAATGCCATGTGATTCATTATCATTTATTCAGTCTTGTTATACTCTATTATTGGTATTCCATTCCATTTCTTGTTGTGTGCTTCCCGGCATAAGTGTTTCGTCGCAAAAGAACTAGGACCTGCACTAGAGGGATAAAATGTGGGCACACATGTACAGGAGTGTGTGACCACCCTTAGTGACCGTATGACACCGAGTACTGGGTGGGTGGGTTTGAATCCCTCCCGTCATAGCTGTGCCTTCGCTTGTGTTGATGCCTGGGAAGACCTCGCGAGGTCTTCGTTGTTATGCTATGATTTAGACCACTTATGAGCCTCTTTTGATTCCTTGGAACACACTTGACTTTCAATTGATATCTATTAGTCTGTTTAGCATGCACCTTGTCTATTTAAATTCCTGTCTTTCTAATACCGCATGATATTTAGACTGCTTTACTTGTTATATCATGAATTACTGTTATCTTCTTCTGGCATTACTTTCGATTTCTCTCAATTACTCACTGTCTAGTTTGTGACGATGGGTTCAGATAGAGCAGAGTGCAGTAGAGGCAAGGAGCCCTGCTTAGGCGCCTTTTTGTGAGGATTAGCGGTTGGACTTGAGGAAAACTAGAGTAGGTTATATGTTTTTGCTCATTTGTATATTGCTTTATACATGTATATTGGTTTATCGAATTTACATGAATACCCGAGGTTTTTCAAAATTATAGAATTCCTAATTTCCCTTTGATTGAGTTATTTCCCCTTGTTATTTATTGTTTAGTCTTCCGCTGTGTATTAATGCAATAACTCTTTCATAAATTACTAAATTGATTAAATCGAAGGCTGTCTAGGCTCCTCAGGTTGCCGAGTGATGACTCGGGGCCTGCACGGGTCTAGGCTGGGCGTACCCAATTGCACGGGAAAATTGGGGCCGTCACATTCATACACAGCGAAAAACTCAAAACAATTTATGAAAAACCCTAACAGGATCGCAAATAAGTTCTATTATACAAGATCTACAAAAGTAAATCATACCTTAATTTGCAATTTCCATATCTGATTGTTCGATCTCCTAGACATTCAAACGCGCCTCCTCTATTAGAAATCTAGACACAAGCGGTGACCCAATCTGGAGTGCTAGTCCCAAGAGAGATTGAAAACGTTTTTCTTTTCTTTTCCAAAATCTAGAGAACTCTAAAAAGGCAAAATGAAAATCTTATTCGTTTTAAGGTATGACCCTTTATTTATATGTATAGATAAGCCCTCACTTAAATTCATAAGGGTTTTTATATCATGAATTTTATCATATAAAATTCATTACTCTTCACCAATTGAAATTGCGCAAAACCATTTTTTGTGTGCGACCCAATAGGTTCATGCGACGTTGGTAGTGAACATAAAACCATTTTCGGTACACAAGTTGTAAGCGGTCTCTAACAAGGCATTATGACTACCCAAGTAGCATGAACATCAAAATCGATACAACCTAATGAATAACATATATCATATTTTTTTTGTCGTGCGATATCCTTTTATTAAATATAAGGCATGAAATGTCACCTTTAATGTTCAATCGTACAGTGACGACCCCAATTTTCAAAGCAATTAGGGACGCCTGGCTTGAACCTGCATAGGCTCCCTAGTCGGTACTCAGCAAGCCTATACGTGCCTAGTCAGCCTCAATTCGTTTATTTACATTTCAAAATATGAGTTATTAGATTATAAAACTTATCAGATTAATACGCAGTGTAATTCAACTATAATCATATCATAACTCAAAAGGGAAATCAGGAATTTCTAATAAATGTGGAACCACGAATATAAGATAAACATGTAAAGTCTGGTGACCATAGTGTGATGGGGGCATATACATGATATCTAAGTGTCACAACCCAATTCTAACCATAATGTTTCAAAACAATATATGAAATAAAAACAATTACACATTACACAACAAGGAAAGAAATCGTCCCCGATGAGCGCTCAAAGGAAGTCACCTATCGCCGCCCCTTTCCCTAGCCGTTACCTGTCATATCTGCACCAATCGTCACAAACTAGACGGTGAGCAACTGAGAGAAATTGAAAATAATGCTAGAATAATATAACAGTAATTCACGAATTTTCAAGTAAAACAGTCTAAATAACATGCGGTAATTAAAAAGGATGGGAAATATAACAAAGTGCATGATAATTAGACTAACAGGTAAACGATCGAAATTTGAGTATCCCAAGAATCAAACAGAGGCCATAAGTGGTCTAAATCCACAACAATATCCACAACAACGATGTCAAAACATCGATAACCACAACAATATCCACAATAATCCAGTACTTGGTATTACACAATCACCAAGGGTGGTGACACACTCGTGCGCACACGAGTACCCGTATTTTATCCCTCTAGTGCTGGTCGCAAGTACCTTCGAGATACACACTTATTCCAAGAACACACAACTAAGAATATAATGGAATGCCAAGCATGAGATCATTCAATAATCATAACAACAGAGGGAAATAGAATCACATGATATTTTCTTACTGACTTACTAACTTACCTAGTATGTCGCGTACCCGTCGCACTCCCACAATCCTAACCCTTTTGTTCGAGTTCCCAAACTACCTGCCAACAATTTGAACCCCAAATATTGGGTTTATGGTCAAAATATTATTTTCTAGATTTTTCTCATATTTTTCTAGATTTTTGCTCTATTTATTTATTTATTTATTTATTTTTGGTCGAGTCGGGTCGGGCCTAGCTAGGCGCTATTAATAAGTTATCATATAACAAATCATAAGGGTTTTTATATCATGAATTTTATCATATAAAATTCATTACTCTTCACCAATTGAAATTGCGCAAAACCATTCTTTGTGTGTGTCCCAATAGATTTATGCGACGTTGGTAGTGAACAAAAAACCATTTTCGGTACACAAGTCATAAGCGGTCTCTAGCAAGGTATTATGACTACCCAAGTAGCATGAATATCAAAATCGATATAACCTAATGAATAACATATATCATATTTTTTTGTCGTGCGATATCCTTTTATTAAACATAAGGCATGGAATGTCACATTTAATGTTCAATCGTACAATGATGGCCCCAATTTTCAAAATAATTAGGGACGCCTGTTGTAATGGCCCGATTTTCAATGGCCATTATTAATGACATCATTGCGGACATGGATGCCAACAAGGACCCACGAACGTCCCATAGTGAAGACGGAGCACGACCGAATAGAGGTTACAGTTCATTTTATGTGCTCTGGTGGTGAAGTTGCGATATATAGGTCCAAGTTAGTTAAATGGCATCACAATATGTGTGTTTATATTGTCATTGACGTGTGAGATTGTGTGTTAAGCATTCGCCTCGATATACATGTCAACGCGGGTACCGGGTAGATTAAAGACGAAATTTTAAGTTGAGGAAAATATTACACACATTAAATGAATTAAATGTGATAAAATAGTAAATTGGTGGGCGCCTATTAACACGCGAGGTCGTGGTCGACATGCGTGGGTGGTACGGTAGTGTGCATACCCGAGTACGCTCGTTGGCACGTACGACGAAATTTTAGGCGCGAAAGTATAGACGAATATATATTTATATATATGTGTAATTTAATATATATATATATATTTATATATATATATATATATTTATATTTATATATATATATATGTTAAAATCAGGAAAAAAAATGTGAAATGACCAAAAAGGGTATTAGATTATGAAGGATGAGGATAAAAATGTAGGGGTATTTTAGTCATTTCACCTCTAAATTGTTGATAAACACCACCGACACCCATTTTCCCCATTTTTGATCGAAATCGAAAAGAAGACCGAGGAAGAAGAAAGGAGAAGAGAGAACGAGAGAGAGAGAGACCAAGGAGGTGAGTTGTTGCTGTTGTTGTGTTGTTTTTGTTGTTATTGTTGTGCGTTGTTGTTGGTTGATGGTGGGGTGTCCAGTAGGGGTGCTCGGGCTCGGACGAACTGCCATGGCAGTTCGTTCGAGGATGGACATGGCATGCCAAGAGAAGAGGAGGGGTTGGGGTTGAGAGCCAACCCTGACCGATTGAAGAGAAAAAAAAAACAGAAACAGAACGCACTGTGTACGTTCTGTTGGGGAAGATGATCCCTTGAACCGGGCCGGTTCGGCTCGGTTGAGCCGAACTCAGTTCGGTCCGGTTCAGGGGATAAATAAATGAAAAAAAGGGGTTGGCTCCTGAACTGGGCCGATTCGGCTCGATTGAGCCGAACCCGGTTCGGCCCAGTTCAGGCCAAACCATCCCCAAATAAAAATAAAAATAAAAATAAAACAGTTTTGAAAAAAAGTTGGAAAATTCATAGAAAACTCAGATAAAATAGGAAAATTTTAGAAAAATTATATTTTGATCAAATAAAAGAATTTTGGGATTTTCTTGGGATTTTGACGAGATGTTGTCGGGGTTTTTACCTCATAAAATGTAAAAACTGATATAATATATCAAATTGAAGCTAATTAAATGACAAATGGTTTTAGGAACAATTCTGGTGATAATTTTGATTTGTCGGGTGTTTATTGGAGCTGGACCGGGGTTTGGTTTTCGGGACGAGGAGTGCGGTTTGAGGTGTGTAGTAACACAGCTGAAATTTACTTTAGTACTTACTGTTTAATTTATTTGAATACTGTCCTGTTTATTCAATACTCTCTATTTTCTATTGCTTTACAGTGGTTGTATTCGTCCCCACCTGGTGCGTATTCATTGCGGCTTATTACTTTACAGTGGTTGAGTACTCTCATTTGGTGTCTTTACGGTAGTTGAGTTTGCTCCTACCTGGTGTCTTTACGGTATTGAGATCATTCCCCACCCGGTGTTTATGTACGCACTTTGATTCTTCTGCTATATTTATGCATGCGATGATTTTCCACAGTTGACTGTATTCTTTTGTTCCGCATGTTTATTTATAGTATTTTTTATTCTAGTAACTTATGTATTTACTTGGTGAATTTCCTTGGGATTACTCACTCTGGAGTCGTCATATGCATTTTGTGATGGCTTGAGTGTAGATATTGGTACGAGAGTGAGAAGGGCAAGGTTGAGGATTATTTATGATTGACTGCAGGCTGCCCTACTCGTATGTTTGTTTATATTTATTTGTTTTATGCTGGGTTTTGGAAGTTTGAGAGATAGTCTTGACTTATATATGACTTGGAAGATGTATTTTGATATTCTGAGGATCGCACTTGATATATATTTATGGACTACATTTTGGTATGGTTTCCACATTAGATCAATTGATATTTAAACGTGTTACATTTGGGATCATTTAATGATTTGAGACTTCCGCTGCATAATTTGAGATTAAATGATAGTAACGAGTCCACAATTTAGGAAAATGACATTAAGTTAGCAATAATTGATTGGTAATGGGTAATGAGTGGTCGTGGGACGTAGCTGGATGGTGAGTTGGCAGAGTTGTGGACCCGCGGTGCACGCCGTAATGGCTGATGGATTTGGGGCTGTTACATTTGGTATCAGAGCCTAGGTTTGAGGAGCCTAGGAAATGAATTGTGGGTTTATTGATAACTCTGATACCGCTACAATTAATTGGTCTCATAGGTATCATTTTGAATTGAGGATAAACCTGACTATAAACTGTAATAAGTTTAGATGTGGAAACCACAAGTGAATGACTAAAACCTTAGTTGGGAAGTGATGTGAAGCGGGTAAATTCAGGAAATTTATATACATGTATGTTTTGATTGTGTAGTACATATTATACGTGTATATATTGGGTCTGATCTGATGCACATCGGCGGTGCAGATTCCTATGGACGGATACACTCCGACTACTACTTCGCGGATTACTCAGCAGGAGGTTGGGAAGACTAGTGACCCACCACTAGAGAGGTAGTTGATCCGAGGACTATAGTGTAGAGAGTTACTGATCATCAGTTGTTACAACAGGCACTGATGGCGGAGCTTATGGAGTATATACGAGGCTCGAAAGTACCTGTAACGACGCCTATGACTACCATATTGGTGATTCATATCACACAAGCAACCATAGCGTCAACTGTTTCAACACAGGCTGGGTCAGAGACATTAGTGGAGAGGATCGAACCTGTGGTTGCACTAACGGAGATTGCCGCTGTGACACCGACTATTAGAGTAACCAATAGTGGCGTCGACACCTAAGAGAAAGATGTCGGAGGCAATGAAGATGGTGAAGAACTTCATGAGGTTTGACCCTACCTACTTTTATGAAGTTAGTGACCCAAAGATTGTGGGGCGTTGGTTGATGACGCACCGATGACTACACCAGTTGTTAGAGGTACCAGAGACAGATCAGGTGCAGATTTCAGGATATTGTTTGAGAGGTCATGTGGCGGTATGGTGGATGACATATATGGATATACATCCAGAGTCGATGACTTGGGCTGAGTTTCGTCAGCTGTTCTTGGATGAATACATTCCGATAGAGGTACAACTGAGGCTTAGAGAGGAGTTTCTGGCGTTGAGGCAAGGTACTATGTTTGTGCTTGCATACATGGAGAAATTCAGGTACTTGTTACAGTATGTCATAGATGTGGCGAATAATGAGAGACTTCAGATTTATTACTTTATCAGGGGTTTAAACGAGTGGATTGGTGGTATGATTGTCGCAAGTGGAGCCCAGAGTTTACAATGCATTTATGACCATGCACTGGCTTGTGAGACATACTTGCTGCAGAGCGAGGAACAATTAGATCATCGAGCACCCAGAGATGAATTGTGGTTGGATCCGGATTTCAGTGACGATCGTGATTCGAGAGATGATCAATACGAATATGATGACGGGTAGACATATTGGAGTCACGAGGATGACCAGGATCAGACTAATGATCAATTCAGCAATCGCGATTGTCAAGCGGTACATACCCATACCGACACAACAGCCGATACAATTACTTTAACAGGATCGAGATCAGAGGGACCGGAGTTAGGGTCGAGATCAGAAGGTCAACAGTCTGGAGGACTTGACAGATGCAGGTGTTATAGATGCAATCAGAGAGGACACATCAGAGTGGACTGTCGAAGAGCTTCTTCAGCACCAGAGATACCACTGGCTGAAGAGAGAGCTTATGAAATAACACATCCTGTCAAAGAGACGACATGACAACACGTTCTGGGTACGTCGTCATTGTATATTTTCGCTAGTCTTATTTTTCATGCATTCGTTGCATATAGGCTAGTTAGTTTATTTTTGAACCAGCGTGTTCTAGTTAATGTGTACATTAGGGTTATTGTGAAACTAGTAGATGTGTTCACTAGGAAGTAGTTATGAAACTGGTTGATTAGTTTACCAGGAGTCCATTTGCAACTGGTTGTTGTGGGATTGGTTTATGTGGTTCACCAGGGACTGTCGATGTGGTCACCAGGGACTGGTTGATATGGGACTGGTTAATGTGTTCACTAAGGATTGATTTGTTGGTACACCAAGAGTTAGTGGACGACTGGTTGATCGGCTCACCAGTGACAGGTTGATTTGTTCACCTAGATTTAAGTTTGATTAGTTCAGTAAGTGTGTGTTCTGACTGAGTGAGGTGAAGTTTCTCGGACATGTCATCAGTAATCAAGGGATATCTGTTGATGGAGACAAGATTCAAGCGATTATTAATTGGAGGACACCTGAGTCGGTTTCAGACATTCGTAGTTTCTTGGAACTTGCGGGCTCTTACTGACGGTTTGTACAGGATTTTTCTTTGATTAGCTCACCAACGTTTGTTTAGGTTAGTTGACCTGATGGGTAGTTGCATCAGTATTGCGGTTCCCTGAGAAGAGATGTTAGTTATCTCAAATTTCAGGACGAAATCTCAAATTAGTTGGGAAGAACTGTAACGACCCGATTTTCAATGGCCGTTATTGATGATGTCATTGCGAACGTGGATGCCAGCAAGGACCCACGAATGTCCCATAGTGAAGACGGAGCACGGCCGAATAGATTTTACAGTCCATTTTGTGTACTCTGGTGGTGAAGTTGCGATGTATAGGTCCAAGTTAGTTAAATGGCATCGCAATATGTGTGTTTATATTGTCATTGACGTGTGAGATTGTGTGTTAAGTATCGCCTCGATATGTTTGTCGACGCGGGTATCGAGTAGATTAAAGACGAAATTTTAAGTTAAGGAAAATATTACACACATTAAATGAATTAAATGTGATAAAATAGTAAATTGGTGGGCGCCTAGTAATACGCGGGGTCGTGGTCAACATGCGTGGGTGGTACGGTAGTGTGTATACCCGAGTACGTTCGTTGGTTCATACGACGAAATTTTAGTCGCGAAAGTATAGGTGAATATATATATTTATATATATATATATATGTATATAGGTAATTTAATATATATATTTTATATATATATTAAAATTAGAAAAAGAAATTGTGAAATAACCAAAAAGGGTATTAGATTATGAAGGACGACGATAAAAATGTAGGGGTATTTTGGTCATTTCACCTATAAATTGTTGATAAACACCACCGACACCCATTATCCCCATTTTTTTTATCAAAATCGAAAAGAAGACCGAGGAAGAAGAAGAAAGGAGAAGAGAGAACGAGAGAGAGAGATACCAAGAAGGTGAGTTGTTGATGTTGTTGTGTTGTTTTTGTTGTTATTGTTGTGCGTTGTTATTGGTTGATGGTGGGGTGTTTGGTAGGGATGCTCGGGCTCGGACGAACTGCCATGTCAGTTCGTTCAAAGATGGACATGGCATGGGAGATGTCTCCCATGCCAAGAGAAGAGGAGGGGTTGGGGTTGAGAGCCAACCCCGGCCGATTGAAGAGAAAAAAAAATAGAAACAGAACGCACTGTGTGCGTTCTGTTGGGGAAGATGATCCCTTGATTCGGTTCGGTTTAGCTCGGTTCGGTTCGGTTCGGTTCGGCCTGGTTCAAGAGCCAACCCATCCTCAAATGAAAATAAAAATAAAAATAAAACAGTTTTGAAAAAAATGGAAAATTCATAGGAAATTCAAATAAAATAGGAAAATTTTAGAAAAATTATATTTTGATCAAATAAAGGAATTTTGGGATTTTATTAGGATTTTGATGAGATGTTGTCTGGGTTTTTACCTTATAAAACGTAAAAACTGATATAATATATCAAATTGAAGCTAATTAAAAGACAAATGGTCTTAGGTACAATTCGGGTGATAATTTTGATTTGTCGGATGTTTATTGGAGTTGGACCGGGGTTTGGTTTTCGGGACGAGGAGTGCGGTTTGAAGTGTGTAGTAACCTAACTGAAATTCACTTTAGTACTTACTGTTTGATTTATTTGAATACTGTCATGTTTATTTAATACTCTCTATTTTCTATTGCTTTACTGTGGTTGTGTTCGTCCCCACCTAGTGCTTATTCATTGCGGCTTATTACTTTACGGTGGTTGAGTACTCTCACTTGGTGTCTTTACGGTAGTTGAGTTTGCTCTTACCTGGTGTCTTTACGGTGTTGAGATCACTCCCCACCTGGTGTTTATGTACGCGCTTTGATTCTTCTGCTATATTTATGCATGCGATGATTTTTCACAGTTGCCTGTATTCTTTTGTTCCGCATGTTTATTTATAGTATTTTGGTTGCAGTAACTTTACTTATGTATTTACTTGGTGAATTTCCTTGGGATTACTCACTCTGGACTCGTCATCTGCATTTTGTGATGGCTTGAGTGTAGATACTGGTACGAGAGCGAGAAGGGCAAGGTTGAGGATTATTTATGATTGACTGCAGGCTGCCCTACTCGTATATTTGTTTATATTTATTTGTTTTATGCTGGGTTTTGGGAGTTTGAGAGATAGTCTTGACTTATATATGACTTGGAAGATGTATTTTGATATTTTAAAGATCACACTTGATATATATTTATGGACTACATTTTAGTATGGTTTCCACATTAGATCAATTGCTATTTAAACGTGTTACATTTGGGATCATTTAATGATTTGAAGCTTCCGCTGCATAATTTGAGATTAAATGATAATAAAGAGTCTACAAGCTAACTTGAACTATAATTTAGGAAAATGACATTAAGTTAGCAATAATTGATTGGTAATGGGTAATGAGTGGTCGTGGGACGCAGTTGGATGGTGAGTTGGCAGAGTTGTGGACCCGCGGTGCACACTGTAATGGCCGATAGATTTGGGGTCGTTACACCTGACCTGAACCCACATAGGCTCCCTAGTCGGTACTCAGCGAGCCTATACGTGCCTAGTCAGCCTCAATTCATTTATTTATATTTCAAAATATGAGTTATTAGATTATAAAACTTATCAGATCAATACGCAGCGTAATTCAACTATAATCATATAATAACTCAAAGGGAAATCAGGAATTTCTAATAAATGTGGAACCCCGATTACAAGATAAACATGTAAAGTCTAGTGATCACAGTGTGATGGGGGCATATACATGATATCTAAGTCTCACAACCCAATTCTAACCATAATGTTTCAAAACAATATATGAAATAAAAACAATTACATACTACACAGCAAGGAAAGAAATCGTCCCTGATGAGCGCTCAGAGGAAGTCACCTATCGCCGGTCCTTTTTCCTTGTCGTTACCTGTCATATCTACACCAATCGTCACAAACTAGACGGTGAGCAACTGAGAGAAATTGAAAATAATGCTAGAATAATATAATAGTAATTCACGAATTTCCAAGTAAAATAGTCTAAATATCATGCGGTAATTAAAAAGAATGGGAAATATAACAAAGTGCATGATAATTAGACTAACAGGTAAACGATCGAAATTTGAGTGTTCCAAGAATCAAACAGAGGCCATAAGTGGTCTAAATCCACAACAATATCCAAAACAAAGATGTCAAAACATAGATAACCACAACAATATCCACAACAATCCAGTACTTGGTATCACACAATCACTAAGGGTGGTCACATACAAGTGCACACGAGTAGCCACATTTTATCCCTCTGGTGCAGGTCGCGAGTACTTTCGAGACACACACTTATTCCAAGAACACACAACTAAGGAATATAATGGAATGCCAAGCATGAGATCATTCAATAATCATAACAACAGAGGGAAATAGAATCACATGATATTTTCTTACTGACTTAGTAACTTACCTGGTATGTTGCGTACCCGTTGCATTCCTGCAATCTTAACCCTTTTGTCCGAGTTCCCAAACTACCTACCAACAGTTTGAACCCCAAATATTGGGTTTATGGTCAAAATATTATTTTTTAGATTTTTCTCATATTTTTTTGGATTTTTGCTCTATTTATTTATTTATTTATTTTTTGGTCGAGTCGGGTCAGGCCTAGCCAGGCGCGAGGCCTGGTCCAACATTGACCAGGTGTTGGGCCTAGCCATGTGTTGGACCTGGTCTAACTACCATTCTAAAAATCCCCATCTGTATACACGCCCAAGAAAAATCTCTCACGAACACATACGAAAACCACACATAAAACTCGTTGTACACACATAAATTTCGCAAACGTCTCTTACACCCGAGTTGAGACACTCACACCGCCAACAAGTCGTGCAACTTAACAACAGAAAAACGTCTTGGGAGTAGGCATCGAAAATTCACACACAACATAATGGAGTTTGGGGTTCATACGCAGCGAAAATTTCAAAACAATTTTGAGAAAAACCCAAACAGGATCCGAATCTGATTCCATTAAAACGTTTAAACTATGAAAACTAAATCATACCTCGGTTGCAATATACTTTTCAGAATATTGATCGATCTTTAAAGCACTGCCAATGACGAACGCCCTCTACTAGCTGTCCACACACGAATGACGACCGAGATTTAAAGTGCTAGCTTCGAGAGAATACCAAACGTTTGGTTTCTCTCCAAAACAATTCAGAACGTACCAGTCAACCCTAATTCGTTTCTAAAACAAAAATTTGAGTTTCGGCCCTTAATTTTCATTCATGTATTGTAACTTAAAACGTCTATTTATACAACGCTTGTATATATACGGTTAAGTAAATTACACATATGCCCCTACTCAAGAAGTATAAGTGTACTACACCACAGGGACGTTTCTGTCATGAATTTTATCATATAATCCAAACCATTTTAAAATCTCGCAAAACCATTCTTAGTGTGCGACACAATAGGCTCATACAACGTTGGCAGTGTACCAAAACACATTTTAGTATACAAGTCATAAGCGGTTTCTAGCAAGACATTATGACTACCCAAGTTGTACAAAGATCAAATTGATACAACCTAATCAATAATGTATATAACATCCTTTTGTCATACGATATCCTTTTGATCAAATATAAGGCATGGAATTGTCATCCAACATGTTCGATCGTACTAGTCTTGATCTCCAAGTAGACTGAAAATATCCAAGTGACATTGATCAATATCAATTCACTTAGACTAGGCCTTTTAACAGTCTAACACATCGAGGGATCCACTGGATATCTCTATATATAAGAAGGACAAATTCTATCTCGATTACACAACTTTACCACATTATTCACACAGTAACCAATCACAACCTTTAATCGTCCGGTTAAAGACAACGTTTGATTGCGTCAAATCACTGTATTCGTAATGTTGAAGTCTCTGGTAATCTCAAGTCAGAGGACTGAATAATATACACATCATGAGAAAAAACTATGACTTAATCCATGTAATGTTCTCATAGCGGGTCGGTCCTGTACTTTGTTCCCTAACAAGTACTCATGATCTTGATTCGTATTCCTATACGTATGATCATCGTATGATCATCAATCAAGACTCACACTAGTCTTAATTCATTATAGTTCCCAGTATAATAATCGATTAGGGACATTTAGGATATTTCTATAAATACCCATGGATCTTATTATAATGTA
The DNA here is from genome assembly GCA_039657345.1 of Stephania japonica. Classification (NCBI taxonomy): domain Eukaryota; kingdom Viridiplantae; phylum Streptophyta; class Magnoliopsida; order Ranunculales; family Menispermaceae; genus Stephania; species Stephania japonica. The sequence goes on along the minus strand of CM077556.1, from coordinate 86,598,154 downwards.
AACATGCAAATCAATTATTATAAACAACAAATGAAATCCTCTATTTTATTAACTAAAATGTATTCATAAAGACTATTAATGGATTGACCTAGGTCACATTCCCTAACACAACACATATCTACCCTAAACGTCGTGAACATCAACATGCCAAAATGTTTATGGGAAACAAAAAACCAAAATAGATATCTGGTTCTTACGCCGCATGAACACGCCATGGCGTTATAAAATTGACAATGCTACCTAAAGAGTAAAACTGAAACAAAACAATCTCACCATGCCTTCACGCCACCTACATGCCGCAAGACATGACTTTTATACGGTGAAATCACATGTAACACCGCGTACACGCCTCATTGCTCAGACACAGATAACGTCTCGACGACGTATCCTTCACACCTCTCTAGTTCGCTTATGCATGGGTGACATCGCAAGAGATACACACTAGAAGCGTATCCACGGCGTCGACCAAGAACCAAAACCTAAAAATCGTGAAACACAAAAACTAGAACCCACTCTTGGCGATCAACGCCTACATGTTTTTGGGCATCAAAATCACCCTAAATCAACTCTGGGTCGTCATGGGGTGCCCAGATTCAACTGAAAACCTAAAATACACGATAAATTTGAAAATCTAACCAATTATCACCAAATTAACATTAAACAACAACACCGGCACCAATGCCTCGTGTTGATCACTCCGGGGTTGCTGAGACACTGGTGGAACACCAAGATCGTCTCCGACAAGCCTCCCTTGGTCACAACGATGACATAACAGCGAACTAATGCAATAACACCTAAAACAGGGAGAAAGGAAAGGAAATTATAAGGAGAGAGGATCTCACCCTGCTCCGGTGGCTATTGCGTCGTTTACCAACTTCACTGTCCGGTCACTCAAATACGAGTATAAATACATAGTACACACAGTCATTCACAATTAGTCAAATTTTCGGGTCATTACTCTACAAGTCTCGATCTTTATATAAACTGAGAACATCCAAGTTACATTGAACATATCAATTCACTTGGAGTTGGCCATTTAACAATCTAACATATCAAAGGATCCACTAATATCTCTCTCTTTACGAGATGAACAAATTCTATCTTGATTACACCCCTTCACATACTGCTCACATTATAACCAATCACAATATTTATAATTGTCCAATTAAAGACAATGTTTGATTGTGTGAAATTACCATGTTCATAATATTGAAGTCTATGGTAATCTTAAGTTGAAGGACTAAATAATATACCTATCAAGAGTAACATTTATGACTTAATCCATATCGTGTTCTCATAGCGGGTTGGTCCAGTACCATGTTCCCTAACAAGTATTCAGATCTTGATTCGTATCCTTATACGCGTGATAATTACATAACCATCAATCAAGACTCACACTAGTCTGAATTCATTATAGTTCCCAAAATAATGGCCGATTAGGGACATTTAAGATATTTCAACAAATGCTCATGGATCTTATTATAAGGTAAACATGAAATCACTTATAATAATACAACAAATGAAAAACCTCTACTTTATTAACTAAAATTATAAGATAAACAATGTTTGTAGATTGGCCTAGGGCACATGCCCCAACAATTTCTTTGAGCTTTAATTTGTTATTATTATTGCTCTGTTCCTATTTTAGAATTCCATTCTTATTGCGTTATTCGAGTGCAAATGAGTCAACGATGATATTTGGGAGGAGTGGTTGTGACGACCCCAATTTCCCATATAATTAGGAATGCCCGGCCTAAACACGTATAAGGTAAACATGCAATCACTTATAATAAAATAGCAAATGAAAAATCTCTATTTTATTAACTAAAAACTGTAAGATAATAATATTTGTAGATTGACCTAGGGCACATGCCTCAACATATAAGACATATTAGATCAATACGCAGCGAAATTCAACTATAATCATTTTATAACTCAAAGGGAAATAAAAAATTTCTAATAAATGTGAAACCCCGAATACAAGATAAACATGTAAAGCCTGGTGGGCACAGTATGATGGGGGCATATACATGATATCCAAGTCTCACAACCCAATTCTATCCATAATATTTCAAAACAACATATGTAAATAAGAACAATTACATACTACGCAACAAGGAAAGAAATCGTCCCCGATGAGCACTCAGAGGAAGTCACCTATCGTCGGTCCCTTACTGTGACGACCCCAAATTCCCAATACATTTGGGTACGCCCATCATAGACCCGTACAGACCCCGAGTTGGAACTCAGCGAGTCTGACGAGCCTTGTCAGCCTCCAATTAATCAATTTAACAATTTATGAAAGAGTTATTGCAATTATACGCAGCAGAAAACTAAACAAGTATTGGAAAATAACTCAGTCAAATGAAAATTAGGAAATTTATATATGTGGAAACTCCGAATATTTATGTACCTCAAATGGAAACCAAGTAAAGCTGTACATGATATTAAATAACATATGATCCCAAGTTTAAACCAATTTGATGTAAATATATAAAGAGATCAACATACAAGCAAAAGTCAAGCATAACCTAGGCTAAGGTGCTCGAATCCAGCCGCAAATCATCACAAAAAGTCTCCTAAGTAGGGTTCCTTACTTTGAACGCTCTGGTAAATCTGCACCCACCGTCACAAACTAGACGGTGAGCAACTGAGAGAAAATTGAAAGTAATGCCAGAAAAAAAATAACAGTAATTTGTGATATAACAAGTAAAACAGTCTAAATATCATGCAATAATAGAAAGACATGAATTTAAATAGATCAAGTGCATGATAAACAGGCTAATAGATATTAATCGAAAGTCAAGTGTGTTCCAAGTAATCAAAAGAGGTCCATATGTGGTCTAAATAATAGCATAATGACGAAGACCTCGCGAGGTCTTCCCGGGCATCGACATAAGCAAAGGCATAGCTATGACGGGAGGGACTCAAACCCACCCACCCAGTACTCGGTGTCACACAGTCACTAAGGGTGGTCACACACTCCTGTACACGAGTGCCCGCGTTTTATCCCTCTAGTGCAGGTCTTAGTACTTTTGAGACGAAACACTTAAGCTGGGAAACACACAACAAGGAATGGAATGGAATAATAGAGCATAACAAATCACATGGCATTTTCTTACTGGCTTACAAATCATACATAAGCTTATGGCAAATGTACTTACCTGAACTATCGCAAATCGTATCCACTCTCGCGAATCCTAATGCGTATCCCTGAGTTTTCCACCACCTGACAAGGTCGAAAACTCTAATTAATGGGTCGAGTCAATAAATAATCTAAGTTTAAACCCTAGTGTTTTCCCAATGTTTTGATGACTTGAATGACTCGAACAACTCGATGAAAATCGATCGAAAAATTGATCAAAAATCTAATGAAACACAACGACTGTCTTGGGTTTTGAAATCACATGTATAAGCCTCATCGCGAATCATAGGCTCGGCTCAGTCGTATATAGGTCATGTTATGGTCTCAAGGACCGGCTGCGTGACCACGACGTCATTACCATTCAGTTAACTTAAAAACATAATATCGACGTTGCTCAATAATAACGACTCAATACGAACTCAAAATAATCATACACCGGTAAGTAAGGAACCTTGCGGGGGTAGTTCAACATCTGTAGAGTACCCTCACGACATGGTAAGGCCAGGGGCACGCTTAACGTCACTTTAACGACTACAGGACGTGATAGTAAAACAAAACCAACATATGAATTCATCGACATAACAACTTGCCATTATCCATATGGATGCTCTGGGGCTATGGGACACACACAAGAGTTTGGTGTGACCCCTAACGCTCCCCTAGTCATGACGTCTGATGGCAACGCTGCCCATGATGGCGATTTTCTGGCGAGGAAGAGAGCAACATACCAACATGAAATCAAGGTTAAAACAGTCCAAGCACAACTAATTTGGACACACCGAAGGACAACGAGGTACCAACAAGGGCAAGCCATGGTCCCCGATAGCCTCTCGGACGTGGTGTCCATCCTACAGCGCCGTCGATGGCGGCGGTTTCCAGCAACTCAATGAAAACCGTCCAATATGAACACCCTACAACATTGCCAACTAAACTATGACTCACACTCATATATATATATATATCCAAATTTAGCGACACTCCGAAGACGTGGGGCTTTGGTGGGCCAGTATGACCCATCCACGACTGTCCCCGACCACTCCAGCTGCTCCGACGACTGCTATAAATCCATAATAATAAAACAATTTGCAAAAAAATGAGAAATAGGGCAGCAGTTCAAAGAAATCAAAAGACGAATAAGACCCACATGACTACCCTGATTAGAAGGGACTTCGGTACTTGCAGAGACCCCAGTGACCTCCATTAGGTCATCTCCGACCACGACAATTGCCTCACAATGTTGCACGACGCGAGGAACTCGAACATAGTTCGACCGTTGCACTGCCACTACATCGTGATATTAAGTTGCTTCGAGGAGGTGAGAACATTGGTAGACCATCATGGACCGTTCCCGACCTCTCCCACTCATCGTAGCTCATTATAATAGCGGCCAGGCAGCGGAGTGACCCTGAACCAGTGACGCGAGAGAGAGAGAGAGAGTGAGAGAGAGAGAGCTCGGACTGAGAAGGACGAGTTTATCTACTCCAGTGACCGTCCGAGTTGCCAATGCCATGGAAGGTGGCGGTGGTGATGGTCAAGACAGGAGGAGGAGAGGTATAAGGGAGGAGGCGGAGAATAAGGTCCAAGAAAGAGATACATGCGTGACCGAGAGGGAGGGAGAGAGGAGAGAGATGACGAACCTTTGGTGAGGGCTCCGGTCACCAAGGGAGAGGGGAGGAGTTGACCGAGAGGGAGTGGGAGAGGAGAGTGGGCGGCGGCCCTATGAAGGAGATGATGAATAGTGTAGGTAGGGTTTTTTTCTTACGTTTATATATATGTTATTTAGTCAAAATGACCATTTTACCCTTACTTTCATCTTAAAACACACCTACATCTCGAGGTCAATCCCATGGCACCTTAAATTAAAGTTAAGTCACTTTAACAACCTCTATCCCATAGTCGGTATGTCGCGTAGCTAATCAACTCCCGCGTTTGAACGACGTTCCTCGGTCCGTCTTTCCTTGTCCCGACTCCCGTAGTGCGTGTAGTTTCGTTGATTCTCGCAAATTATTTATTTAAATTACATAAATATTCATTTGATTGTATTCTTTATTATGTTTTAAGTCCCCCGTGTACCCGTAACCTATATGTCGATCTCTGCTCATCCAATTTTCCTACTCGTTCACCGACTTTATTGTTCGGTCACTCAAATACAAGGATAAATATATAATACACATCATCATTCACAAATAGCCAAATTTTCGGGCCGTTACATTTTCCCTTGCCATTACCTGTCCTATCTGCACACCGTTACAAACTAAACGGTGAGAAACTGAGAAAAATCGAAAGTAATGCAAGAAGAATATAACAGTAATTCACGAATTTCCAAATAAAACAGTCTAAATATCATGTGGTAATTGAAAGGAATGAAATATAAAAAAGTGTATGATAATCAGACTAACAGATAAACGATCAAAATTTGAGTGTTCCAAGAATCAAACAGAGGCCATAAGTGGAATAAATCCACAACAATATCTACAATAGCGATGATGCAACATTGATAACTACAACAATCCAGTAATTGGTATCATTATGACGACCCCAATTCCCAGTGCAATTGGGTATGCCCTGCCTAGACCTGTGCAGGCCCCGAGTCATCACTCGGCAACATGACAAGCCTAGTCAGCCTTCAATTAATCAATATGACAATTTATGAAAGAGTTATCGCAATAATACACAATGGAAGACTAAACAAGTATAATAAGCAAAATAACTCAATCAAGGGAAATGTAAGAATCTATAAGTGTGGAAAACCTCGGGTATTCATGTACAATTCAATAGGCAAAGATACATGATACCAATCTCATAAAAAATACCAAGTTCTATAACCCAAAACATATATATGAAATGATATACAGATGAGCAAAACATAAAAACCTACTAAATGGTCTCCCCTGTCTCACTGTTAAGTCCTCAAAGCAAGTCACTTAGGTAGGGTCCTTTGCCCTTGTTGCTCTCCACCCTATTTGCACCCACTGTCAAAAACTAGACGGTGAGTAACTCAAGAAATCGAAAGTAGTGCCAGAAGAATATAACAATAATTTATGATTTAACAAGTAAAGCAGTCTAAATATCATGTAGAAATGAAGTAGCAGGAAATTAAGTAAATTAAGTGCATGATAAACAGACTGATAGATAAACAATTGAAATTTGTATGTTCTAAGATTCAAAAGAGGCCCATGAGTGGTCTACTTTCACAGCAATACAACAAAGATCTTGCAAGATCTCCCCAGGCAATGTCACAACATTAGCGCAGCTTGAAATTGAGAGGCATTGCAACACCTCTCGAATCTAATACCCAGTACACACAACACTAGGGGTGGTCAGTTATCCCTGCAGGAGGCACCTTCGTTGTCCCTGCTAGTGAGGGACCACATGATACCTTTGAGACACACACTTATGCCAAAAACATACAACAAATAATATGGAATGGAATATCAAACAAGAGATCAATTCAACAATATCAATGAATAGAGGATGTATAAATCACATGCTATTTCCTTACTGGCCTACTAACATACACACATATGAGGCACGTGTGTACTTACCTGACTAATTGCAACCCGGTACCACTCAGAGACTCTAACGCGTTCCTCGCGACTTTCCAACTACCTGATAAGGGTTTGAATCCCGAATATTAGTTTAAGGCTAGCGTTTAGTCTTAAGATGATTTGCATAAGTTTGTTTTAAAACCATTTCTTAAGGTGACACAAACCGTTGGGAAAAAGTCCACCGATACGGTAAACATATCCATACTTTCATAGGTTATGGGCCTTAACATAATCTTATCCCTTTTTGGGCTCTTTTGGGCCCAAACACTATCTCCACATACACCTAAATGTTTTACTTGTTGGACTCTTGTTGGGCTTTAACACATAAGCATACTAAACACCATCACATACCCATTATGGGCCTTACCATCTAATTATCTTGTTGGGTCCTTATTGGGCCTTAACACAAGCCCATTACATACACACTCACACATATTTATAATAACCATAACCTAACAACACCTATCACTTTTTATTTTTAACATACACACGTACAATAATATAATTTATGGTTACACCCCACACATAATACACCCCACAACCCCAACTGTGGTGTACACATCCACACATACACACACTATATGCACCCCACACCCTCATGCACACCACACTCAACAGTCCAACACACAACCAAATCGGACTTTACACATACCAACCAAACTGTCCACAATATACACCACGGTTGCACATTGGAGGGGAGCCACCTCCGACCAACAGCGTCTTCGGAGAGTCACCTCCGATCAGCCTCGACCGGGGATTACACACCGGCCACGACAGGCCAAAATAGTGGCCAAAACAGTCCCAAAACAATAGCAAAACAGTGAGAAAATGACCTTTCATCTCATCGAAAAATGCCACCAATCCGCCGGACGTGAAGCCCTCCAGGAATGTCGAGACCCACATAGGTGGTCTACGTGCAAGTTCCCCATCGGAGGTGCCCCACGATGGCCGGACAGTGGGTATACAGTGGATACAAGAGAGAAAGAAAACTGTCGAGAGAGAGAGAGAGACATGACTGACGAGAGTTAGGCAGGAGGGATACTCACGTAGGCGTCTCCGGTGGATGGCCAAGGTTCTAGTGCCATGAGGGAGGTGGTGGCTGCCGGTCCAAGAAGGAGGAGCAAGAACAGCTGAGAGGGGAGAGAGCACAGACCGAGAGAGAGAGAGAGAGCATAGACCGAGAAGGAGGGAGAGAGAGGTTGCATCACCGGTGACGGTGGTTCTCCAACCACCTCTGGCTTGGTCGGAGGTCAGGTGGTTCGGCCACCAGTAGAGGAGAGTGGAGAGGAAGAGGTGGAAATGTGAGAGTCATTTGTGATAGTAGGGTTTTTGGGATATGATGAATAGTAAAGTTGTGGGTTTTCTTTTTATATATTTTTTTATTTCATCACCACACATGCACACATCTCAAGGCTGATCCCACATTCCTTACAAACCCCAGTCCCCAATTTCAGTGACACCACAACTATGACACATTTTCTTGAATTACTTCATGTTGTGCATCCCAAGGTTCATCCTAAACCTATTGAATTTCTCAACTCAACTATAGGACTCATGTTGATTTGATTTGCAATAAATCATATAACCTATGTCAATCTATCAAATTAAATTTATAAAATGGTCAACAAGGTCATACTGACTCCCGCCTACCCGATACTCAGTGCCCCGCGTCCGGTACACTCCTCGAGGTGGCCCCACACTTAGTGTACCAATTGAGTAATTATGCCTAAGGTTATACTTTATCTGATTAAACCATAATTTCCTCAACCAAGGTCTTATGACTGATTCGACTTAGTCCATTACCTCTAAAAACTGGTTATATGACTACCGAAACCTCGCTTACCTAGGCGAAGCCTCACTTAGATTAATATTCGCCCAAATGGCTCATGACCCATATTATACTACAATACAAGTACATACATCACAAAATCATAAAATTTACCTCGGCGTCGACTCCCGAAAGTCGAAATACAGTCCAGTATTACGTAGTCAGGTCACAATCCTGACAAGTGTAACACAAGTCAAGTTAAATTTGAGGGTTGTTACAATCACACAATCACTAAGGGTGGTCACAAATTTCTGCAGAAGTGCCCGTGTTTTATCTCTCAAGTGCAGGCTGCAAGTACCTTCGAGATACACAGTTATGCCAAGAACACAAAACCAAGGAATATAATGGAGTGCCAAACATGTAGATCATAGCAAATAGAACAGACTGATAACGAATCACATGGTATTTTCTTATTGGCTTACAAACTTACAAACTTACCTGGTACATCATGTACCTATCGTGCTTTCGCGATCCCAACCCTTTATCCGAGTTCCCAAACTACCTGTCAATGGTTTGAACCTCAAATATTGGGTTTAATGTTAATTTATGTATCTAGGATAAACCCCCTAAAGTTATGATTTTTAAAATAGTTTTAAAACAAGCCAAATAAGTAGGAAAAACCCACTGCACAGAACATATGTGGGTCACGCCGTGAGGCCCATGGGCCACGGCGTGCCCACAACGTTTCACACACATCCGAAAAAGAAACTCACGCACACAATGCCATGAATAATACATCTCAAAATGCCTCAACGACGTTTCACTAAAACGCAACCCTTGTTCCAGCAACGTCATGACTACCCATATATGATAACTCCCTCACGGCGTCTCGAGAATCTTACACGCTGTGAATAACTTTACACTAAAACGCCACTACGACATGATTTCACTTGGACTTCTGGTTTGCGCGTATGAGCTGGACAGCGTGACATATTCAACACACACAACATTTTCGCGGCCAAATTCCGCAAACATAAAACTTGACCCGTACTTCACTCACACTGCACAGTTTAAAATCACAGAACGCCCTTGCAGCGTTCTACCCAACCAAACACAGCTCACGTCGTGATAGATGTACACATGAAAACGTCACCACGGTGGAAACTCTCCTCTCTTCTGTCCTACATGTACGTGAGAGACGCCGCCGCGCTACAGAATGCGCGGCGTCTCCACGACGTGCACTCAAAAACCCAATTCCAGAAGTAATCGAACACCAAATAGAAATCCCACTCTTGGAAATTAATGCCCACATGTTTTCGGGCATCAAGACTCCCCAAAATTGACTCCAGATCATCGTGGGATGTCCGGATTCGATTGAAAATCCAAAATCAACACCAAATTCAAAAATACAAGAATTAACATCAAATAACAACACCGACACCGATGCCGCGTGTTGATCGCTCTGGAGTTGCCCAAACACTGGTGGTTCACCAGATTTGTCTCCGGCGAGGCACCCTTAGTCATTGTGATTTAAGCAAAAAAATCAACAATGCATAAGGCCGTAAAGAATTACAAAGGGGGAGGAGATCTCACCTTGCTCCGGCAGCTCCTACAATTTTGGCGACACTCCGGCGAGTGGGACAACCATCCAATAGCTGTCCCCCAATTTCTTGCTCACCAAGTTTAAGAAAGAGAGGAAAAAAGAAGAAAATGAGAGGAGAGAAAGAGAAAAATGGGTGAAAGTGTGGGTTGGTCCTTATATAAGCCCACACCTCATCCCCACACACATACGCAACTCGAGATCAAGTATTGAACTGCAGACTTGAACAAAAGTCTCTTCGAACAACACAACATCTTAAATCCACTCATTTTCTTCACAACTATCAAATTGTGGGCTTCTGCCACTTTGAACAGCTTGATTTCATCTCAGTCTTCAGACTGTGGGTCACTGTGAGGACCCTAAATTTCCAATGCATTTGAGAACACCCGGCCTAGACTCGTACATGTTGGGTTTTGGGGTTCATGCGCAGCGGAGATTACAAAATTTTTTTGAGAAAAACCCCAACAGGATCCGAATCTGATTCCATTAAAACACGTTTAGACTATGAAAACTTAATCATACCTCAGTCGCAATGTACCTTTCTGAAGGTTAATCAATCTCTAAGGCGCTGCCAACAACGAACGCCCTCTATCAGCAATCCACACACGAACGGCGGCCGAGATTTGAAGTGCTAGCTTCGAGAGAATACCAAAGCTTTTTGTTTCTCTCCAAAACGATCCAGAACATACCAAAAACCTCTAAGTCGTTTCTTAAAATGAAAATAGAGTTTCAGCCTTTTTTAAATCTTTCGTACTTGTATTCTAACTCAAAGCGTCTATTTATACAACCCTTGTATATAGACGGTTAAGTAAATTACACATATACCCATACTTAAAGAAGTATAAGTGTAATACACTACAAGGACGTTTCTGTCATGAATTTTATCATATAAAATTCATTTTTCTGAAACATCTTAAAATCTCGCAAAATCATTCTCAGTGTGCGACCCAATAGGCTCATACAACGTTGGCAGTGTACCAAAACACATTTTGGTATACAAGTCATAAGCGGCCTCTAGCAAGACATTATGACTACCCAAGTTGTACTAATATCAAATCGATATAACCTAATTAATAGTGTATATAACATCCTTTTGTCACACGATATCCTTTTGATTAAACATAAGGCATGGAATTGTCATCCAACATGTTCAATCGTACTAGTCTCGATTTCTAGGTAGACTGAAAACATCTAAATGACATTGATCAATATCAATTCACTTAGACTAGGCCTTTTAACGATCTAACACATCGAGGGATCCACTGGATATCTCTCTTTATATGAGAGGGACAAATTCTATCTCGATTACACACTTCACCCAATTAATCACACAAGTAACCAATCACAACCTTTATAATCATCCGGTTAAAGACAACGTTTGATTGCGTCAAATCACTGTATTCCTAATGTTGAAGTCTCTGGTAATCTCAAGTCAGAGGACTGAAAAATATACCTATCATGAGAAACAACTATGACTTAATTCATGTGATGTTCTCATAGCGGGTCGGTTCAGTACTTTGTTCCCTAACAAGTACTCATGACCTTGATTCATATTCCTATACGTATGATCATCGTATGATCATCAATCAAGACTCACACTAGTCTTAATTCATTATAGTTCCCAGTATAATAATCGACTAGGGACATTTAGGATATTTCTGTAAATACCCATGGATCTTATTATAATGTAAACATGCAAATCAATTATAATAAACAGCAAATGAAATCCTCTATTTTATTAACTAAAATGTATTCATAAAGACTGTTAATGGATTGACCTAGGGCACATTTCCCAACAGTACATATCCCCGAGTCAGTACTCGGCGGTCTGGCGAGCCTAGTCAACCTCCAATTATCAAATTACAAGTTTTATGAAAGAGTTATTACAAGTATAATACAGCGGAAGAAAATCTAATACTAAACAATTAATGGGAAATAACTCAATCAAATGGAAATCAGGAATCTATAAATATAGAAACCCCGTAAACAGGAATATTCATGTATAATAAGCCAAGGTCAAATGAGAAATTACATGATATCAATTCCAAACTATAATCCCGAGTTTAATGACTAACCAAACATTACAATATTAACAAGCAACATACAAACAAAAACATATAACCTACTATAGGGTTCCTCAAGTCCAGCCGCTCACATAAAGTCTCCTAGGCAAGGTTCCTTGCCTTTACATTTTGGTATACAAGTCATAAGCGGCCTTTAGCAAGACATTATGACTATCCAATTTGTACGAATATCAAATCGATACAACCTAATCAATAATGTATATCACATCCTTTAGTCACACGATATCCTTTTGATCAAACATAAGGCATGGAATTGTCATCCAACATGTTCAATCGTACTAGTCTCGATTTCTAGGTAGACTGAAAACATCTAAGTGACATTGATCAATATCAATTCACTTAGACTAGGCCTTTTAATTGTAACGACCTGAATCTTCCCCGATCCGATTTAGGGGCAATTTAGTAATTTAAATACTAAATGTGTGTTGGATTTCTTTGGATTGGATTATTAGTGATATAGTAGAATATCTTACACCTCGAGATGCACATTTTATGCGGTTTGAAGAGATCAGAATATATGCCCGTTCTTATTAAGGAAACTCACAAGAAAATAAAGATTTGAAAAACGTTTCTTAAACCAAATTTAATAGATCCTATTAATTAAGAAAAGATTTTTGGAAACGTTCTTGGTCAAAATGCTCATTAAGATAAATTAATGAAAACGGCCTAAAATATATTAAATAGGGAGTTAGACTTAAGGCCCAAGTAGGAGGGCATTTTAGTCTTTAATACAAAAGGATGTATGTAACCTAACCTAACCCTAGCCTATAAAAGGAGAAGTTAAGTAAACCTAGCCACGACTTGTTGTTCTACACTATTTGGAAAAAGATAGGAGATTAAGGGAGGAAAGTTTGGAATGGTGAGAATGAGTTTTGAGAAGTCAAAGAGATCAAAGAAGTTCGGATTGAACATTCAAATCGAGCCCTAATACAAAAGGGCCAATACTAGGATTCGCGGCGAGTTTAAGGTAAGTGGGGAGCTTCGCTCATGCATTAAATATGACTTGATTATTAGATAACTAGGAATGCATGTTTTGAATGTAACGACTTGGGAATGGGTTGCGTCGTGATATTGGTTTGGATCTCTATTATCTATGGAATTGTGAATACATTGTTTTGCCTTTTATGTTATTCGGTGCCCCAGAGTATGTGGAGTTCCACCGCGGGCCAAATTAGCAAGTGGTCTATATCTTGGACGCCCCAGAGTGTGTGGTAGTTAACCACCGAGGGTTTGCTTGACTGATTGAATGTATAAGGTGAATTATTTGAGTGTAAGGGTTTGGAGTTCCATTTTTTGCTACTTGATGATTCTTTGAGACGTGTAGCGGTGACGGCTTGGATGAATCTATCTTTGTTTTGGTGCGATTATCTAGAGGGCGTAACGGCCATTGCGTTTCCACTGATTATTATGCCAATTCGAAAATAGATGATTCGGTCAACGGATCCTTACCAATATCTAGTTCGCATTGAATGGAACAACGGCTTATATTAATATTTATATCTATCGCATTTTTTTTAATCTATCATTTGACTTTATTTGTATGTCATGTGTAAATTTATAAATGAAAAGTGATGAATATTATTATGCATGACATAAATGAATGTTTATCAAATGTGTTGTAAAACTGTTAGGCTTTTATGTTTAGTATGGTGATTGGAATACGATTTGAAATATTGATACATAGAATTATTGAATATCTAAATTAGATATGGAAATAATATTTAAACGTTTCTTCTTAGAATATAATTCCATTTTTCATAACTACGATGAGCATGAACCATATCTTTAATTGTATCGAATTATGTGTTCAATTAATATGCTTATAATTTTGTTATGATTTACATGTATTCGGTTATTACATGTTGTGTTATGTGTATGGATTGGATGTCATGTAGAATGTGCATGAGTACTAGGTAGTACTTGCATATTTAATGTTTGAGCGAGTCTTTCCTCTTATTGAGCATCGTTGGTTCTTTAGCTCACCCCACTCTACCCCATAGGTCCTTCTACCAGCGCGATAGACAAGAAAGGCAAGGGAAAGAATTTATTTTGAAGTGCCTTCATATGTGAGACTTATATAATACTAGTCTATCATTATTATTAATCGTTTTGTAAACCTCGTACGTGGATTATAGCTTGAGAATTAGTAATGGGTAGTTTTGAACCTTATTATTATTATTATGAAGTTGTATGAGACTTTTATATATTTAAGATGATAGATCTTATTATTATATACAGGATTATATGATTTTATTATGATTAACTTTTACACTCATATTATCATATATCTTGTTAGAATGATTATTCCGCAGATTTGTTTAGGCGTGCCAGACTGTTATTTGGGCCTGGTTCAGGTATTGGGTCCAAGTGGTGGTCTGGGCCGGGCGACCCGACCCTAGGTTGGGGGCGGGTCGTCACAGTTGGTATCAGAGCCTAGGGATTAGAACTTAGGAAAACGTTAGGTTAGAGAAACCTAAGATGTAGGGCCTTTAAGTTTAAAGGTCAAGTTAAGTTGAAAAAATCAGTGGTTTGGGACATTGGTTCAAAGTCGACTTAACACGCAATAATGATAAAACCTAGGATGGGATGAGACAAAAGAAACTTGATAAAGATTTAATGTGATGATTATTTGCTACTTTGTATATATAAATATATCATTAGATATATAGGTAAATGTCTTTCCTTAAGACATGAAACCTTGGTTCCACGAGTTGGAAATGACAATTAACGACACAAGAAAATCAAAGGGAAGTTCGCAGAAGGTTTTACATGTGTTGCAAGGAAGTGTACAACGCTTTGTTGCAAGAATGGTTCTGATAGAACGACTAAACTCAGAGTGGAAATTGTATGGCAAGATGCGTCTATACTTAACGATAGAGTGGCAAATAAAGATTTAAGCAAGAATCGATAGACTTGAAAGGACAATGAGATGCCACGTTGAATACACAAGATGGAATTGTGACATGGTTACTTTTTAGAGAAGTAACTCTGACTCTAAAAACTCTATTAGGATAATTAAAATTAACGATATCTTGTTGAAAACGGAAGTTAACAATCCTAGTAAGGATGCAAATGAATATTTGGTTTCAAACAATGATAAGCAAGTTAGTCTGGCTAGGAGGCTGAACTAAATTCAAGATATAGACGTCAAGTATACTCTAAAAACCTCTAATGCTTGATTAAGAGTGTGAATCATTGGTCTATAAATTTGATTTGAAGGTTATTACTATAGATCGAATTATGTTGTTTCAGGTGATCTATTTTTATTGAAAAATGATTTTTTGACTATATTGGACCATGATTTTTGTATTATTTTCGAGTTGATGTTTGCCGCACTTTATTGAAGTTTTCATGGAAGGATTTAACGTGTCTTTACAAAATTTTGAAAAGGCAAACAAGTACAAAAAAAAAACATTTATTTTCCTTGGTGTTCAAAAGATAAAGCGAATAGACTCATACATATTTCGAGAATTTGACGTTGTAATTTTAATCTTTACATAAAGAGTTTTACTGAATTTCAAAGTTTTGACTTGATGAAAATACAAAGCATCGTTTGGATCTATGTTACCATTTTGTAATGTTGGAATACAAATTTTCTCGTAGTCGTGATTTATATTTTGAAAGTATCGCTTGAAATGAGAGAAAGCTTTTAAATGATTCCATAAAAAAATAATCTAGACTTGGCTTAAAAAAATCGAAACTTAATATTTTGAAATGGACCTTGATTTGGATTTAACTTTTCGATTGATTGAATTATGGCATTCAAGTTTCGATCAAACCTGTGTAAAAGAAAAATAAAGCTAAGCTAGTTATCGATAGGCTGAATACTAAATAAGATGACCCAAATTGAGAGTTAGCTCGAAGCGTAAGTACGTGATGTACGGGATATCGAATGAGAAATTAAAGAATACATTGAAAACTACTCAATGAGAAAATCTAGTAAATACAAAATGTCAAATTAGTATACTCAGAGATGGATGAGTTAGTAAAATTGAGGATCCAAAGTCAAAGACTATTTCGGTGAAATAGGCATGTGTGAAGATCGTGTTGCCAAGTAGAAAATTTGTAGACTCAAGATCTGAGGTTAAAATGATATAAATCAAAGGTAACCACTGCAACAAAGAAATTATTCTAACATAATTAGAAGAGAGTTGTTTCATAAAAATTTGAGGATATCAAGAATTGAAAAATTGTGTTCAAAATGAATGGAGAGTACGCGATAGCAGTAACCTGACTGAATAATTAAGGGAAACCCCAAACTAAACAGTATGTATGAGTTATATTTAATGATATTATAATGAACTCGATTATAAGTGAATCATTAAAATCGGGGGTACACCAATGAAAATAATATTTCTGATATGATTTGTCATGTGGACTCATAGCTTTTGAGTTAAAATGAAACCTAACTTGATTGGTAGGGGATGGTTGAATGAAAAATGAAGTTGAAGAGTAATCGAGGCAAATGATTGTTACATAACCTTAGTCAATAATGACTTGGTTCTTAAAATTGGGGATCCTGGAATAGGATCGACCCATGGAAAAAAACGAATAAGTAATTTCGTGATGAGAAGAATTGCGAACTCAAGAGAGACAACATGTACTGAAATAGTACCCTGTCCAAGAATGAAAATTTCTAATCAAAATGGTGACGTCGCTAAGAATCATATTGATAACTTGTGGGATGTAACTTATGATCTCATAATAAAAGTAAAACATTACAAAAAAAAAATTGAACTACCAAACTAAATGGTTGAAAGGAAAGATGAAATATCTGATCAGTGATAGGTCGACTATTAAAAGTGGAGATCTTAAGTTATGATCGAACTCCAATAAGATTTATACTGTGCAATACGTATGAAATAATAATTAGAGATGGTGAGAAAATACCCTAAACTAGCAATGAAACATGAATATATGAGTAAAGATAAAAATTTCTTAAACTTAACACCATTAATAGCTGTTAAACAAAATGTGTGGTTTATACTTGGAAGCCGAATAGATTAGAATAAGTCAAAAAGTGACATCCCTAATGTGATGATGTAAGATAACTTGAAATATAACCCAGATAGGTAAGCAATAGATTTGCAAATGATCAATTGTTAAAGATATCAACATGAGGTGATAATGTACGAACATTTAAGGCCGACACCTTAACTAGGGACAAAAGCATGAGAAACTTATACGGCATAAAGGTTTGCCTAAGTATGGAAAGATGTGATGAATCATGACCATGAGTTTGATCTACATTAAAAGAAAGATCATTGGGTAAATGATATTAGCAATATATAATAATAATTAAAAAAAATTGAGACCGTAAACATTAGTGTTAGTGAGTTAAACATGAGAATTATGCCGATAAGAGAAGTTTAAAAAAGAATTCCACAGATGAGATCTCTTTGAATTATTTGTGAGGAATCAGTCTAATATTCTCACTTTCAAGAATCACTGAATTTAGAGAAGAGAAGAACATTATGAATGACTTCGTGTTGGATGTGAAGCAAGGAAACCATAAGCTAAACATTACAGATAACTCTCGAAGCATGTATAAAAGTGAGTTTAGGTACCCTTGAATTGAACCATAGTTTTAAACTGAATGACATGCAATAATGTTTGCCTAAGTACTAAGTACCCATCGTGTACTTTACTTATGGAGTACTCGACATGCAAATAAACGTGCGATAGTATTAACGCATACGAGTAAAGAATTGAGAGATAGAGGGTGAATAATAAATTTGAAATGAATGAGTCGTATTGAGATATGAGTTCTTAATGACAATACCGGTGATATGAGTTGAATACTCTCAGAAAATGACGTGGAAGTTAAAATTAAAGCATGAAAGCTAAATCAACCTTGGTTCTCAGTGAGAGAAATTCTAACCAAGCAATGAGAGCTAAGAGGTAGCTCAAAAGAATGACAAGAGGCATTAGTGAGCTAAATGTGAACCTGACTAGGCCAAGAGAAATTTAGAATGCTCACCCATGATCATGAGAGTTAATCGATACGAGGACACAATGCGAAAAGTTTTCGAAAATTTGAGTTATTGCAATAAAAGACCTTGCTGTGAAATAAAGATGACAAAGTAATAAGTGCATACAAATGAGTACCGAAATTCACTTAGGGACAACGAGGATAATGAATACTTCACAAAATTATAAAGGTGGAAACTTACTACATAAGTTAACAATCAAAGGTGACAGAGGAGTTACGAGGTGGACCGTTAGTCAAGAGTTGACTTAAATTCATAACCTACAATAATGAATGTCAATAAATGTATGATGACAATAATATTAAGGTATTATTCCGTAAAGGAATACTGTGTCTGCCTAATTGTAACCTTCACAGATAAGTCGCAAGGATATGATGAGTCATTCTTTGATATATATATATAACTAAGATGTTGACAGAGATGGTGTACTAGTGTCCATATTATAGCAGATAGCTATCCATGTTCCTACTACCAGGTGGTGGTATGGTTTTATTGCCAGATGGGCAGAGATATACCTCTTTTCAGCACAGATAGACACCATATCACATCTTAATATTGTTCTTTCGTTTGGACGACTCAAGTGAACCTTGCGACTTCGGTGGAGATCACAAGGGAATACCCCAGAAATGCATAACTATATGAGAAATTGGCATGTAGCTAAGTATGATAGCTCTATTGATGAACTATACGAGGTAGCCTTCATGAATTTTAGTTTGTAAAACGAAAATAAAAATAATGAGATATATTAAAGTCATGAGTAAAATTTTATTTCATGTTGGGTACAGGCTGAATACGCAGGCAAAAATGCACCAACTAAAGGATGGGTGGTAAAATAAATCATTACGGACGGACACACCAAACTGCTAATGTAAATATTTTTACTTTCGAGGACGAAAGTTCTTAAAATTGGGGAGGTTGTAACGACCTGAATCTTCCCTGATTCGATTTAGGGGCAATTTAGTAATTTAAATACTAAATGTGTGTTGGATTTCTTTGGATTGGATTATTAGTGATATAGTAGAATATCCTACACCTCGAGATGCACATTTTATGCGGTTTGAAGAGATATCACAATATATGCCCGTTCTTATTAAGGAAACTCACAAGAAAATAAAGATTTGAAAAATGTTTCTTAAACCAAATTTAATAGATCCTATTAATTAAGAAAAGATTTTTGGAAACGTTCTTGTTCAAAATGCTCATTAAGATAAATTAATGAAAACGACCTAAAATATATTAAATAGGGAGTTAGACTTAAGGCCCAAGTAGGAGGGCATTTTAGTCTTTAATACAAAAGGATGTATGTAACCTAACCTAACCCTAGCCTATAAAAGGAGAAGTTAAGTAAACCTAGCCACGACTTGTTGTTCTACACTATTTGGAAAAAGATAGGAGATTAAGGGAGGACAGTTTGAAATGGTGAGAATGAGTTTTGAGAAGTCAAAGAGATCAAAGAAGTTCGGATTGAACATTCAAATCGAGCCCTAATACGAAAGGATCAATACTAGGATTCGCGGCGAGTTTAAGGTAAGTGGGGAGCTTCGCTCATGCATTAAATATGGCTTGATTATTAGATAACAAGGAATGCATGTTTTGAATGTAACGACTTGGGAATGGGTTGCGTCGTGATATTGGTTTGGATCTCTATTATCTATGGAATTGTGAATACATTGTTTTGCCTTTTATGTTATTCGGTGCCCCAGAGTGTGTGGAGTTCCACCCGGGCCAAATTAGCAAGTGGTCTATATCTTGGACGCCCCAGAGTGTGTGGTAGTTAACCACCGAGGGTTTGCTTGACTGATTGAATGCATAAGGTGAATTATTTGAGTGTAAGGGTTTGGAGTTCCATCCTTTGCTACTTGATGATTCTTTGAGACGTGTAGCGGTGACGGCTTGAATGAATCTATCTTTTATTTGGTGCGATTATCTAGAGGGCGTAACGGCCATTGCGTTTCCACTGATTATTGTGCCAATTCGAAAATAGATGATTCGGTCACCGGATCCTTACCAATATCTAGTTCGCATTGAATGGAACAACGGCTTATATTAATATTTATATCTATCGCATTTTATTTAATCTATCATTTGACTTTATTTGTATGTCATGTGTACATTTATAAATGAAAAGTGATGAATATTATTATAAATGACATAAATGAATGTTTATCAAATGTGTTGTAAAACTGTTAGGCTTTTATGTTTAGTATAGTGATTGGAATACGATTTGAAATATTGATACATAGAATTATTGAATATCTAAATTAGATATGGAAATAATATTTAAACGTTTCATCTTAGAATATAATTCCATTTTTCATAACTACGATGAGCATGAACCATATCTTTAATTGTATCGAATTATGTGTTCAATTAATATGCTTATAATTTTGTTATGATTTACATGTATTCGGTTATTACATGTTGTGTTATGCGTATGGATTGGATGTCATGTAGAATGTGCATGAGTACTAGGTAGTACTTGCATATTTAATGTTTGAGCGAGTCTTTCCTCTTATTGAGCATCGTTGGTTCTTTAGCTCACCCCACTCTACCCCACATGGGTCCCTCTACCCGGTAGCGATAGACAAGAAAGGCAAGGGAAAGAATTTATTTTGAAGTGCCTTCATATGTGAGACTCATATAATACTAGTCTATCATTATTATTAATCGTTTTATAAACCTCGTACGTGGATTATAGCTTGAGAATTAGTAATGGGTAGTTTTGAACCTTATTATTATTATTATGAAGTTGTATGAGACTTTTAAATATTTAAGATGATAGATCTTATTATTATATACAGGATTATATGATTTTATTATGATTAACTTTTACACTCATATTATCATATATCTTGTTAGAATGATTATTCCTTGATTTGTTTAGGCGTGCGCAGTGATCGTTATTTGGGCCTGGTTCAGGTATTGGGTCCAAGTGGTGGTCTGGGCCGGGCGACCCGACCCTAGGTCGGGGGCGGGTCGTCACAGTTGGTATCAGAGCCTAGGGATTAGAACTTAGGAAAACGTTAGGTTAGAGAAACCTAAGATGTAGGGCCTTTAAGTTTAAAGGTCAAGTTAAGTTGAACAAATCAGTGGTATGGGACATTGGTTCAAAGTCGACTTAACACGCAATAATGATAAAACCTAGGATGGGATGAGACAAAAGAAACTTGATAAAGATTTAATGTGATGATTATTTGCTACTTTGTATATATAAATATATCATTAGATATATAGGTAAATGTCTTTCCTTAAGACGTGAAACCTTGGTTCCACGAGTTGGAAATGACAATTAACGACACAAGAAAATCAAAGGGAAGTTCGCAGAAGGTTTTACATGTGTTGCAAGGAAGTGTACAACGCTTTGCTGCAAGAATGGTTCTGATAGAACGACTAAACTTAGAGTGGAAATTGTATGGCAAGATGCGCCTATACTTAACGATAGAGTGGCAAATAAAGATGCGCCTATACTGTGACGACCCGCCCTTGACCTAAGGGTCGGGTCGCCCGGCCCAGACCGCCACTTGGACCCAATACCTGAACTAGGCCCAAATAACAGTCTCGCACGCCTAAACAAATCTGCGGAATAATCATTCTAACAAGATATATGATAATATGAGTGTAAAAGTTAATCATAATAAAATCATATAATCCTGTATATAATAAGATCTATCGTCTTAAATATTTAAAAGTCTCATACAACTTCATAATAATAATAAGGTTCAAAACTACCTATTACTAATTCTCTAGCTATAATCCACGTACGAGGTTTACAAAACAATTAATAATAATGATAGACTAGTATTATATGAGTCTCACATATGAAGGCACTTCAAAATAAATTCTTTCCCTTGCCTTTCTTGTCTATCGCGCTGGTAGAGGGACCTGTGGGATAGAGTGGGGTGAGCTAAAGAACCAACGATGTTCAATAAGAGGAAAGACTCGCTCAAACATTAAATATGCAAGTACTACCTAGTACTCATGCACATTCTACATGACATCCAATCCATACGCATAACACAACATGTAATAACCGAATACATGTAAATCATAACAAAATTATAAGCATATTAATTGAACACATAATTCGATACAATTAAAGATATGGTTCATGCTCATCGTAGTTACGAAAAATGGAATTATATTCTAAGAAGAAACGTTTAAATATTATTTCCATATCTAATTTAGATATTCAATAATTCTATGTATCAATATTTCAAATCGTATTCCAATCACCATACTAAACATAAAAGCCTAACAGTTTTACAACACATTTGATAAACATTCATTTATGTCATTTATAATAATATTCATCACTTTTCATTTATAAATTTATACATGACATACAAATAAAGTCAAATGATAGATTAAATAAAATGCGATAGATATAAATATTAATATAAGCCGTTGTTCCATTCAATGCGAACTAGATATTGGTAAGGATCCGGTGACCGAATCATCTATTTTCGAATTGGCACAATAATCAGTAGAAACGCAATGGCCGTTACGCCCTCTAGATAATCGCACCAAAACAAAGATAGATTCATCCAAGCCGTCACCGCTACACGTCTCAAAGAATCATCAAGTAGCAAAGGATGGAACTCCAAACCCTTACACTCAAATAATTCACCTTATGCATTCAATCAGTCAAGCAAACCTTCGGTGGTTAACTACCACACACTCTGGGGCGTCCAAAATATAGACCACTTGCTAATTTGGCCCGGGTGGAACTCCACACACTCTGGGGCACCGAATAACATAAAAGGCAAAACAATGTATTCACAATTCCATAGATAATAGAGATCCAAACCAATATCACGACGCAACCCATTCCCAAGTCGTTACATTCAAAACATGCATTCCTTGTTATCTAATAATCAAGCCATATTTAATGCATGAGCGAAGCTCCCCACTTACCTTAAACTTGCCGCGAATCCTAGTATTGATCCTTTCGTATTAGGGCTCGATTTGAATGTTCAATCCGAACTTCTTTGATCTCTTTGACTTCTCAAAACTCATTCTCACCATTCCAAACTGTCCTCCCTTAATCTCCTATCTTTTTCCAAATAGTGTAGAACAACAAGTCGTGGCTAGGTTTACTTAACTTATCCTTTTATAGGCTAGGGTTAGGTTAGGTTACATACATCCTTTTGTATTAAAGACTAAAATGCCCTCCTACTTGGGCCTTAAGTCTAACTCCCTATTTAATATATTTTAGGCCGTTTTCATTAATTTATCTTAATGAGCATTTTGACCAAGAACGTTTCCAAAAATCTTTTCTTAATTAATAGGATCTATTAAATTTGGTTTAAGAAACGTTTTTCAAATCTTTATTTTCTTGTGAGTTTCCTTAATAAGAACGGGCATATATTCTGATCTCTTCAAACCGCATAAAATGTGCATCTCGAGGTGTAGGATATTCTACTATATCACTAATAATCCAATCCAAAGAAATCCAACACACATTTAGTATTTAAATTACTAAATTGCCCCTAAATCGGATCGGGGAAGATTCAGGTCGTTACATTAATAGTCTAACACATCGAGGGATCCACTGGATATCTCTCTTTATATGAGAGGGACAAATTCTATCTCGATTACACAACTTCACCACATTATTCACACCAGTAACCAATCACAACCTTTATAATCATCCGGTTAAAGACAACGTTTGATTGCGTCAAATCACTGTATTCCTAATGTTGAAGTCTCTGGTAATCTCAAGTCAGAGGACTGAAAAATATACCTATCATAAGAAACAACTATGACTTAATCCATGTGATTCTCATAGCGGGTCGGTCCAATACTTTGTTCCCTAACAAGTACTAATGATCTTAATTCGTATTCCTATATGTATGATCATCATATGATCATCAATCAAGACTCAAACTAGTCTTAATTCATTATAGTTCCCAGTATAATAATCGACTAGGGACATTTAGGATATTTCTGTAAATACCCATGGATCTTATTATAATATAAACATGCAAATCAATTATAATAAACATCAAATGAAATCCTCTATTTTATTAACTAAAATGTATTCATAAAGAATATTAATGGATTGACCTAGGGCACATTTGTTGGGTTTTGGGGTTCATCTATAGCGGAGATTTCAAAACTATTTTGAGAAAAACCCCAACAGGATCCGAATCTGATTCCATTAAAACACGTTTATACAATGAAAACTTAATCATACCTCAGTCGCATTGTACCTTTCTGAAGGTTAATCGATATCTAAGGCGCTGCTAACAACGAACGCCCTCTATCAGTAGTCCACACACGAACGACAGCCGAGATTTGAAGTGCTAGCTTCAAGAGAATACCATACCTTTTTGTTTATCTCCAAAACAATCCAGAGCATACTAAAAAATCCTAAGTCATTTCTTAAAACGAAAATAGAGTTTTGGCCCCTTTTTTAAATCTTTCGTACTTGTATTCTAACTCAAAGCGTCTATTTATATAACCATTGTATATAGATGGTTAAGTAAATTACACATATACCCCTACTTAAAGAAGTATAAGTGTAATACACTACAAGGACGTTTCTGTCATGAATTTTATCATATAAAATTCATTTTTCTGAACCATCTTAAAATCTTGCAAAATCCATTCTCAGTGTACAACCCAATAGGCTCATACAACGTTGGCAGTGTACCAAAACACATTTTGGTATACAAGTCATAAGCGGCCTCTAGCAAGACATTATGACTACCCAAGTTGTACGAATATCAAATCGATACAACCTAATCAATAGTGTATATAACATCCTTTTGTCACACGATATCCTTTTAATCAAACATAAGGCATGGAATTGTCATCCAACATGTCCATTCGTACTAGTCTCGATTTCTAGGTAGACTGAAAACATCTAAGTGACATTGATCAATATCAATTCACTTAGACTAGGCCTTTTAACAGTCTAACACATCGAGGGATCCCCTGGATATCTCTCTTTATATGAGAGGGACAAATTCTATCTCGATTACACAACTTCACCATATTATTCACACAGTAACCAATCACAACCTTTATAATCGTCCGGTTAAAGACAACGTTTGATTGCGTCAAATCACTATATTCCTAATGTTGAAGTCTCTGGTAATCTCAAGTTAAAGGACTGAAAAATATACCTATCATGAGAAACAACTATGACTTAATCCATGTGATGTTCTCATAGCTGGTCGGTCCAGTACTTTGTTCCCTAACAAGTACTCATGATCTTGATTCGTATTCCTATAAGTATGATCATCGTATAATCATCAATCAAGACTCACACTAGTCTTAATTCATTATAGTTCCCAGTATAATAATCGGCTAGGGACATTTAGGATATTTTTGTAAATACCCATGGATCTTATTATAATGTAAACATGTAAATCAATTATAATAAACAACAAATGAAATCCTCTATTTTATTAACTAAAATGTATTCATAAATACTGTTAATGGATTGACCTAGGGCACATTTCCCAACATCTCCCACTTGCTCTAGGGCCAGTCATTCATGAATCTAATGCCTAATGATCTAACATGGCCATCATGTTTCGCTTGTGGAAGAGCCTTTGTCAATGGATCCGCAACGTTGTCTTCAGTAGGTACTCTGCAAATCTTTTCGTCTCCCCTCTAAATAATTTCTCTGATGAGATGAAAACGCCTGAGTATATGTTTGGATCTGTGGTGTGATCTAGGTTCCTTGGCCTGTGCTATTGCCCCGTTATTGTCACAATACAAATAAATTGGGTTAGCAATACTTGGAACCACACCAAGTTCAGAAATGAACTTTTTGATCTAAACTGCCTCCTTTGCTGCATCGGACGTTGCAATATACTCAGCTTCTGTTGTAGAATGCACATGATCTCTTGCTTTGAACTTTTCCAGCCTACTGCACCCCATTCAAAGTAAAAATATATCCAGACTGTGATCTAAAATCATCTATATCAGTTTGAAAACTTGCATATGTGTAACCATTTACAACTAGATCATTTTCAAAACCTCCATAGACCAAGAACATTTCCTTAGTCATTCTTAAGTACTTAAGGATATTCTTTACTACTATCCAGTGACTCTCACCTGGATCTGACCGATATTTGCTTGTAGTGCTCAAAGCATATGATACATCAGGTCGAGTGCATAGCATAGCATACATGATAGATCCAATAGCTGATTCATATGGAATCTTATTCATACGATCTCGCTCATCATTTGTCCTAGAATATTGATTCTTGCTGAGACTTATGCTATGAGACATTGCAAGCAATCCTCTTTTAGAGTCTTGCAAACTGAAACTATTCAGTACCTTGTCTATTTAAGCACTCTGACTTAGACCGATTAGCCTCTTAGATCTATCCCTATAGATCCTTATCCTTAGGATATAGGCTGCATCTCCTAAGTCTTTCATTGAGAAACACTTCCCTAACCAAGACTTGACACTTTGCAATGTTGGGATATCATTTCCAATGAGTAATATATCATCAACATACAGTACCAGAAAAACAACTACACTACCACTGACCTTCTTGTATACACAAGGCTCATCTTCGCTCTTAATAAAACCAAAATCCTTGATTGCTTCGTCAAAACGAAGATTCCAACTCCGAGAAGCTCGCTTTAATCCATAAATAGATCTTTGAAGCTTGCATACTTTCCTAGAATTCTCAGGATGTACAAAACCTTCAGGTTGTGTCATATACACGTCCTCAAAAAACTTTCCATTAAGAAATGCTATTTTTCATCCATTTGCCATATCTCATAGTCATAATATGCAGCAATGGCAATTAAAATTCTTATGGATTTAAGCATAGCTACTGGCAAAAAAGTTTCATCATAATCAATACCTTGAGTCTGCCTGAAACCTTTTGCTACAAGTCTTGCTTTGAAAGTATGTACTTTTCCATCCATGTTAGTTTTCTTCTTGAAAACCCATTTACATCCAATGGTCTTACCACCTTCAGGTAAATCAACCAAGTTCCAAACTTGGTTATCATACATAGATTGCATCTCAGAGTTTATGGCACTTAGCCATTTATCTGAGTCTGGTCCAGACATAGCCTCCTGATAAGTGGTGGGCTTATTTTGATCTATAAGCAACACATCACGACTATCAGTAATGAGAAATCCGAATCTCTCTGGCTCATGTCTTACCCTACCAGATTTACGTGGGCCTTGTGTCACTTGCAGAGGTTCAACTGGTTCAGAATGTTGTTGAACTTCCGAGTAGCGGTTCGGTGTTATATCTGTGATTCTTGAACTTCTTCAAGATTTATTTCTCTCCCACTAGTGTCTTTTGAAATAAACTATTTTTCCATAAAGGCACCATACCGAGCAACAAACACTTTGTTCTCAGCGGGATTATAAAAGTAATATCATTTTGTTTCCTTAGGATACCCCACAAATAAACACTTATCAGATTTAGGTGCTAGTTTTTCTGAGACTTGTCGCTTTACGTAAGCCTCACAACCCCAAATCTTAAGAAAAAACAAACTAGGTCTCTTCTCGTACCATATCTCATATGGTGTTTTATCAACCGCTTTAGGAGGAACTCGATTTAGAGTGAAAGCTGCAGTTTGTAATGCATAACCCCAAAAGGATAATGGAAGATCCGCATGACTCATCATAGATCGAACCATATCTAATAAGGTTCGATTTCTCCTTTCAGAAACTCCATTCCATTGTGGAGTTGCTAGTGGAGTCAATTGAGAGACAATCCCACAATTTCTAAGATGATCATCAAATTCTTGGCTTAAATACTCACCACCTTGATCTGATCGAAGTGTTTTTATAGTTTTACCAAGCCGATTCTGTACTTCATTTTGAAACGTTTGAAACATCTCAAATGATTCAACTTTATGTTTCATAAGATATACATAACCATATCTGCTGAAATCATCAGTAAATGTAATGAAGTACTAATAACCTCCTATAGCCATTGTGTTTATACAACCGCATACATCAGTATGTATTAGACCCAATAAATCGCTTGCCCTTTTATTGTGTCCAGTAAAGGAACTTTTAGTCATCTTGCCTCGTAAACAAGATACGCACGTTTCATATGTTTCTAAATCAAATGAATCTAGAAGTCCATCTTTATGGAGCTTCTTTATGCGTTTCTCATTTATGTGCCCGAGACGACAATGCCAAAGATAGGTTTGATTCAAATCATTTGACTTAAATCTCTTTGTATTTATGTTAAAGACTGGAGTATCAGTGGACTTTTTCATGATTAGAATATAAAGACCATCACAAAAATCAGCATTTGCATAAAATATTCCTTTATGAGAAATGGAACATCTATTATTCGAAATAATAAAATTAAAACCATCCATATCCAAGCATGAAACAAAAATGATGTTTCTGCTCAAGGCAAGCACAAAATAACAATTATTTAAAGTTAAGATAAGTCCACTAGGTAAAACTATGTCATATGATCCAACAGCCAGGGCAGCAACTCTTGCTCCATTCCCTACACGGAGGATGACTTCTCCTTTTTTCAGCTTCCTACTTCTGGTGAGTTCCTGCACATTTATACAAATGTGAGATCCACATCCGGTATCCAATACCCAGGAATCACTAGTGGATAAATTAATTTCAATAGCATAAATACTTGAGGTGGTAGTCGCACTACCCTTTTTCTTCTTTAGATCTTTCAGATAAAGTTTGCAATTTCTGAACCAATGTCCAGGTGCGTGGCAGAAATGACAATTTCCTTCCTTTTCCTTTTAGTGCTTTGAAGCCAGGAACAGGCTGGGGCTTGACTTGTTCCATAGGCTTTGCGACAGGTGCAGCAGCAGCCTTGGCAACTTTAGCCTTGCCTTTGCCTTTCTTCTTCATTCCCTTTCCCTTTTGGACCATCAGCACATTACTAGAGGGTTTCTTGATATTTTGTTCAGCAGTTTTGAGCATCAAATGCAACTCTGAAATTGATTTCTCCATATTATTCATATTGTAATCCATCACAAATTTTGAGTAACTCTCCGGTAATGAATTTAGGATGAAATCCCTAGCCAACTCTTGGCTTATAGGAAATCTAAGTCTATCAAGTTGGTCAACATAGCCCTTCATCTTTAGAACATGAGGACTAACTGACGCACCCTCAGTCATCTTACAAGAATGCAGGTTCTTAACTGTCTCGAACCTTTCTTGCCTAGCTTGCTGTTGGAACATTTCCTTCAGCGTTACAGTCATGTCGTAGGCTTCCATTAGTTCCATGTCCTTCTGAAGTTTAGGAACCATAGTTGCCAACATAATGCATGCAACATCAATAGAATCGTTGACATGCTTATTATGCACATCCTTCACAGCTTTCGTAGCATTGGTTGGTGGGTCCTCATGGATCAGAGCATCCAGAACATACAACTTGCGTTCATGCTTAAGAACGATTCTCAAGTTTCTGAACCAATCAAGAAAGTTAGTCCCAGATAGCTTATCCTTCTCAAGGATAGATCGCAGTGACAGGGGATTATTATTACTTGAAGAGGCTATTGATCTACAATAAAGATTATGCAGAGTTTATTTTAGTATAGAGGAATAGACTCCCACTAAATTAACAACCCTCCTAAAACAAACTGTTTATTTAGGGGACTAAATCCATATTTCACCTAATTCTATGACAGCTATGGCATGAAACACAGAACTAGATTATTAGGTAGGTAACAATTACCAATTACATCTTATGTAATTTTAGATACTTTTATGAGATGCATGACATCTTATGTCTTAGCATGTTTTTATCTCATCATATGCCAAAAGTCCAAAACTATTTTGATAGATTTATTAAGTCGGACCAATTTAAACATTTAGGTAACTCTTACCTAACTTATCTCACCAAGATAACACAATACACCCAACTATGGCTGAAACTATATTAGTGCGATCGAGGCCATGATAAGTGTTTAAAATTGGATGGCACAAGACTTAAGATTTAATAGAGGGATTTTATTCAGTTTTAGTGATTTTTAAGTAAGCAATGAAATATCATATATTTTATTTATTTGTAGAACCACTAAACAATTTAGGAAATCTTTATGCTATTCACTAATAGAAAAAATTATGTGTGCTAGGATTAGTTAGACGGCGGTCCCATTGGCCGGTCAATGGAGTGTGGTTCCATGTGATGGTCAATGGACGGGGAAAGGGGCAAGACCCCGTTTTTTTTTTTAGAAGACAAATCTCAATTCCAAAAATTAAAATTCGCTATAGAAAATCATATTTCTCGCTGATTTTACTATACTAAATTTACCCCTTAATTTATTCAAAATTTAGTTAATTAAAATATTTTTAATTAACTCGGGCCCACATCTAACTAATCCTAGCAGGACCGTCGTCTAACTAATCCTAGCGCACGGAAATTCTTCTATTAGTGAATAGCATAAAATTTTTCTAAATTGTTTAGTGGTTTTACAAATCAATAAAATATATGATATTTCATTGCTTACTTAAAAATCACTAAAACTGAATAAAATCCCTCTATTAAATCTTAAGTCTTGTGCCATCCAATTTTAAACACTTATCAAGGCCTCGATCGCACTAATATGGTTTCAGCCATAGTTGGGTGTATTGTGTTATCTTGGTGAGATAAGTTGGGTAAGAGTTACCTAAATGTTTAAATTGGTCCGACTTAATAAAGCTATCAAAATAGTTTTGGACTTTAGGCATATGATGAGATAAAAACATGCTAAGACATAAGATGTCCTGCATCTCATAAAAGTATCTAAAATTACATAAGATGTAATTGGTAACTGTTACCTACCTAAATAATCTAGTTCTATGTTTCATGCCATAGCTGTCATAGAATTAGGTGAAATATGGATTTAGTCCCCTAAATAAATAGTATGTTTTAGGAGGGTTGTTAATTTAGTGGTAGTCTATTCCTCTATACTAAAATAAACTCTGCATAATCTTTATTGTAGATCAATGGTCTCTTCAAGTAACAATAATCCCCTGTCACTGCGATCTATCCTTGAGAAGGATAAGCTATCTGGGACTAATTTTCTTGATTGGTTCAGAAACTTGAGAATCGTTTTCAAGCATGAACACAAGTTGTATATTCTGGATGCTCCGATCCCTGAGGACCCACCAGCCAATGCTACGAAAGCTGTGAAGGATGCGCATAATAAGCATGTCAAAAATTCTACTGATGTAGCATGCATTATGTTGGCAACTATGGTTCCTGAACTTTAGAAGGACATGGAACTAATAGAAGCCTATGACATGGTTGTAACGCTGAAGGAAATGTTCCAACAACAAGCTAGGCAAGGAAGGTTCGAGACAGTTAAGAACCTACATTCTTGTAAGATGACTGAGGGTGTGTCAGTTAGTCCTCATGTTCTGAAGATGAAGGGCTATGTTGGCCAACTTGATAGACTTAGATTTCCCATAAGCCAAGAGTTGGCTATGGATTTGATCCTAAATTCATTACCAGAGAGTTACTCACAATTTGTGATGAATTACAATATGAATAATATGGAGAAATCAATTTCAGAGTTTCATTTGATGCTCAAAACTGCTGAACAAAATATCAAGAAACCCTCTAGTAATGTGCTGATGGTCCAAAAGGGAAAGGGAATGAAGAAGAAAGGCAAAGGCAAGGCTAAAGTTGCCAAGGCTGCTGCTGCACCTGTCGCAAAGCCTATGGAACAAGTAAAGCCCCAGCCTGTTCCTGCTTCAAAGCACCAAAAGGAAAAGGAAGGAAATTGTCATTTCTGCCATGCACCTGGACATTGGTTCAGAAATTGCAAACTTTATCTGGAAGATCTAAAGAAGAAAAAGGGTAGTGCGACTACCACCTTAGGTATTTATGTTATTGAAATTAATTTATCCACTAGTGATTCCTGGGTATTGGATACCGGATGTGGATCTCACATTTGTATAAATGTGCAGAACTCACCAAGTAGAAAGTTGAAAAAGGAGAAGTCATCCTCCGCATAGGAATGGAGCAAGAGTTGCTGCCCTGGCTGTTGGATCATATGACTTAGTCTTACCTAGTGGACTTATCTTAACTTTAAATAATTGTTATTTTGTGCCTGCCTTGAGAAGAAACATCATTTATGTTTCATGCTTGGATATGGATGGTTTTTATTTTATTATTGCGAATAATAGATGTTCCATTTCTCGTAAAGGAATATTTTATGCAAATGCTGATTTGTGTGATGGTCTTTATATTCTAAGCATGAAAAAGTCCACTGATACTCCAGTCTTTAACATAAATACAAAGAGATTTAAGTCACATGATTTGAATCAAACCTATCTTTGGCATTGTCGTCTCGGACACATAAATGAGAAACGCATAAAGAAGCTCCATAAAGATGGACTTCTAGATTCATTTGATTTAGAAACATATGAAACGTGCGTATCTTGTTTACGAGGCAAGATGACTAAAAGTCCCTTTACTGGACACAGTGAAAGGGCAAGTGATTTATTGGGTCTAATACATACTGATGTATGCGGTTGTATAAACACAATGGCTAGAGGAGGTTATCAGTACTTCATTACATTTACTGATGATTTCAGCAGATATGATTATGTATATCTTATGAAACATAAAGCTGAATCATTTGAGATGTTTCAAACGTTTCAAAATGAAGTGCAAAATCAGCTTGGTAAAACTATCAAAACACTTCGATCAGATCGAGGTGGTGAGTATTTAAGCCAAGAATTTGATGATCATCTTAAAAATTGTGGGATTGTCTCCCAATTGACTCCACCAGCAACTCCATAATGGAATGGAGTTTCTGAAAGGAGAAATCGAACCTTATTAGATATGGTTCGATCTATGATAAGTCATGTGGATCTTCCATTATCCTTTTGGGGTTATGCATTACAAACCGCAAACTTTCACTCTAAATCGAGTTCCTTCTAAAGCGGTTAATAAAACACCATATGAGATATGGTACGGGAAGAGACCTAGTTTGTTTTTTTCTTAAGATTTGGGGTTGTGAGGCTTACGTAAAGCGAAAAGTCTCAGAAAAACTAGCACCTAAATCTGATAAGTGTTTATTTGTGGGGTATCCTAAGGAAACAAAAGGATATTACTTTTATAATCTCGCTGAGAACAAAGTGTTTGTTGCTCAGTATGGTACCTTTATGGAAAAATAGTTTATTTCAAAAGACACTAGTGGGAGAGAAATAAATATTGAAGAAGTTCAAGAATCAAAGATAAACACTGAATCGCTACCGGAAGTTCAACAACATTCTGAACCAGTTGAACCTCTGCAAGTGACACAAGACCCACGTAAATCTGGTAGGGTAAGACATGAGCCAGAGAGATTCGGATTTCTCATTACTGATAGTCGTGATGTGTTCCTTATGGATCAAAATGAGGCCACCACTTATCAGGAGGCTATGTCTGGACCAGACTCAGATAAATGGCTAAGTGCCATGAACTCTGAGATGTAATACATGTATGATAACCAAGTTTGGAACTTGGTTGATTTACCCAAGGTGGTAAGACCATTGGATGTAAATGGGTTTTCAAGAAGAAAACTGACATGGATGGCAAAGTACATACTTTCAAAGCAAGACTTGTAGCAAAAGGTTTTAGGCAGACTTAAGGTATTGATTATGATGAAACTTTTTCGCTAGTAGCCATGCTTAAATCCATAAGAATTTTAATTGCCATTACTGCATATTATGACTATGAGATATGGCAAATGGATGTAAAAATAGCATTTCTTAATGGAAAGTTGTTTGAGGACGTGTATATGACACAACCTGAAGGTTTTGTACATCCTGAGAATTCTAAGAAGGTATTCAAGCTTCAAAGATCCATTTATGGATTAAAGCAAGCTTCTCGGAGTTGGAATCTTCGTTTTGATGAAGCAATCAAGGATTTTGGTTTTATTAAGAATGAAGATGAGCCTTGTGTATACAAGAAGGTCAGTGGGAGTGTAGTTGTTTTTCTGGTACTGTATGTTGATGATATATTACTCATTGGAAATGACATCCCAACATTGCAGAGTGTCAAGTCTTGGTTAGGGAAGTTTTTCTTAATGAAAGACTTAGGAGATGCAGCCTATATCCTAGGGATAAGGATCTATAGGGATAGATCTAAGAGGTTAATCGGTCTAAGTTAGAGTGCTTACATAGACAAGGTACTGAATAGGTTCAGTTTGCAAGACTCTAAAAGAGGATTGCTGCCAATGTCTCATGGCATAAGTCTCAGCAAGAATCAATGTTCTAGGACAAATGATGAGCGAGATTGTATGAATAAGATTCCATATGCATCAGCTATTGGATCTATCATGTATGCTATGCTATGCACTCGACCTGATGTATCATATGCTTTGAGCACTACAAGCAGATATCAGTCGGATCCAGGTGAGAGTCACTGGATAGCAGTAAAGAATATCCTTAAGTAATTAAGAAAGACTAAGGAAGTGTTCTTGGTCTATGGAGGTTTTAAAAATGATCTAGTTGTAAATGGTTACATATATGCAAGTTTTCAAACTGATATAGATGATTTTAGATCGCAGTCTGGATATGTTTTTACTTTGCATGGGGGTGCAGTAAGCTGGAAAAGTTCGAAGCAAGAGACTGTGACAGATTCTACAACAAGCTGAGTATATTACAGTGTCTGATGCAGAAAGGAGGCAGTTTAGATCAAAAAGTTCATTTCTGAACTTGGTGTGGTTCCAAGTATTGCTAACCCTATTTGTTTGTATTATGACAATAACGGGGCAATAGCACAGGCCAAGGAACCTAGATCACACCACAGATCCAAACATATACTCAGGCGTTTTCATCTCATTAGAGAAATTATTGAGAGGGGAGACGTAAAGATTTGCAAAGTACCTACTGAAGACAACGTTGCGGATCCATTGACAAAGGCTCTTCCACAAGCGAAACATGATGGTCATGTTAGATCATTAGGCATTAGATGCATGAATGATTGGCCCTAGAGCAAGTGGGAGATGTTAGGAAATGTACGCTAGGTCAATCCATTAACAGTCTTTATGAATATATTTTAGTTAATAAAATAGAGGATTTCATTTGTTGTTTATTATAATTGATTTGCATGTTTACATTATAATAAGATCAATGAGTATTTACAGAAATATCCTAAATGTCCCTAGTCGATTATTATACTGGGAACTATAATGAATTAAGACTAGTGTGAGTCTTGATTGATGATTATACGATGATCATACGTATTGGAATACGAATTAAGATCATGAGTACTTGTTAGGGAACAAAGTACTGGACCGACCCGCTATGAGAACATCACATGGATTAAGTCATAGTTGTTTCTCATGATATGTATATTTTTCAGTCCTCTGACTTTAGATTACTAGAGGCTTCAACATTAGGAATACAGTGATTTGACGCAATCAAACGTTCTCTTTAATCGGACGATTATAAATGTTGTGATTTGTTACTGTGTGAATAATGTGGTGAAGTTGTATAATCGAGATAGAATTTGTCCCTCTCATATAAAGAGAGATATCCAGGGGATCCCTCGATGTGTTAAACTGTTAAAATGGCTAGTCTAAGTGAATTGATATTGATCAATGTCACTTAGATGTTTTCAGTCTACCTAGAAATCGAGACTAGTACGATTGGACATGTTGGATGACAATTCCATGCCTTATGTTTGATCAAAAGGATATCGTGTGATAAAAGGATGCTATATACACTATTGATTAGGTTGTATCGATTTGATATTCATACAACTTGGGGAGTCATAATGTCTTGCTAGAGGCCGCTTATGACTTATATACCAAAATGTGTTTTGGTACACTGCCAACGTTGTATGAGCCTATTGGGTCGCACACTGAGAATGGTTTTTGTGAGATTTTAAGATGGTTCAGAAAAATGAGTTTTATATGATAAAATTCATGGCAGAAACGTCCTTGTAGTGTATTACACTTATACTTCTTTAAGTAGGGGTATATGTGTAATTTACTTAACCGTCTATATACAAGGGTCGTATCAATAGACGCTTTGAGTTAGAATACAAGTACGAAATATTTTAAAAGGGCCGAAGCTCTATTTTCGTTTTAAGAAACGACTTAGAGTTTTTGGTATGCTCTGGATTATTGTGGAGAGAAACAAAAAGGTTTGGTATTCTCTCGAAGCTAACACTTCAAATCTCAGCCGCCGTTCGTGTGTGGACTGCTGATAGAGGGCGTTCGTTGTTGGCAGCGCTTTAGAGATCGATTAACCTTCAGAAAAGTACATTGCGAGTGAGGTATGATTAAGTTTTCATAGTATAAACGTGTTTTAATGGAATCAGATTCGCATCATGTTAGGGTTTTTCTCAAAATAGTTTTGAAATCTCTGCTGTGCATGAACCCCAAAACCCAACAAGATTTTGGGGACGTGGAGTGCGGATTGAGGTGTGTAGTATCTCAACTGAAATTAATTGAGTATTTACTTCCTTTGGCATTTGAATTCAATTTATTTCATTTCAATACTCTATTCTGGTTATGATTATATGGGCGGACGTTGAGCGGGGCTCCCTCCGTTCCATTCTTGTATGTATGTCCACTACACCATAGCACGTGCTACCAGATCGGTCTCGGTGAATAGAACGACCCGAGTATCACGTCGTGGCATGTGTCGGTGCGCCGTAGGTGTAACGCCAGCCATCGAGCGGATCCAGATGCTTGCCCTGCTTGAGTCAGACTCGCCGATAGTATTCTGTGGAAGAGTCCGAATTATGGTGTAGTCTGACCCTAGGGGCTAGGAACACACTTTAAGCTTTTCCTATTATTTATTCATGCGATGAGCGCAGTTGCCTGTATTTATTTCCGCATGTTTATTTAATAACTTTATTTAAATTTAGTATTTACTTTCAGTATTGCTCAATTAATTTCCTTGGGAATACTCATTCTGGATTCGTCATCTGCTTTTTGTGATGGCTTGAGTGCAGATCCTAGTATGAGCAGGGGTAAGGGCAAGCTGCCAGAGTACTATTGATCTGAGATTGACTGACTCGTACGTTTGTATTATATTTATTTTGTTTTATTTTGGGTTTAGAAAATTTTGAGATACCTTGTGTATATTGATCTTTTGAGATTTCAGAGGTATTTATGGTTATATATGGGTTTTTCACATTTGGTTTATGGTTTACGTTACACATTTATAGTATCATTATCCAAGTAAATGTGTTAGAAAGGCTTCCATTGTGTTAATTTGAGGATTATATAATGACTTAACATATAATTTGATTTCAATACAACTTAATTAGTAAATGGATAATTAATAAGGTTTAAAGAGATAAAATGGAGGATATAATCTAATGTAGAGCACAACTGTCGTTGGTAAGACAAACTGTGGGTCCGCATTGGCCCCCGTAGCAGTTTATTTGGAAAATGGGCTATTTCATTTTGGTATCAGAGCCTAAGTTTGGTTTAGGAAAAACCTAGGGCTTGAATTTGAGGAAAACCTGATCATAAATCTATTGAATAAGCTTTAGATATGGAAACCAAAAGGAATTACCTAAAGTCTTAGTTGGGAAGCAATGAGAGATGGGTAAAAATTAGGATATACGTGTTATGTTTTGTTTGTATATTACCTACGTTACACGTATATTCGTACTAAGGTACGTTTTTCGATGCAAATACCGATGGACGGGCAGCCTTCAGGTACGACTCAACCAAAGGTTGGGGATACTAGTCTGACATTGACGTTAGAGTCGTTAGCGCAGACAGTGGGTGATAGGTTTGCACAGTTGTTGAATTTATTGAGTACCCGTGAGACTGTGATAGCTCCTACTACAGTTGTAGCTGCACCATTGGTCACTACTCCTGCAGTTGTTGCTCCTACTACTGTTGAGACTCTGGGGTAGGCTACAGTATCCGAGACACATGTCGAGAGGGCTATACCAGTGGCGGTTCCAGCAGAGACTACGTTAGTTGCGACTCCTTCGACTACTGAGCAGCTAGCTGTAGCGTCTTCATCAGGGAGTTTAATGACTGTTGAGGTGAATAAATTGAAGGATTATCTTAGATTTTCTCTAGGATATTTTCATTGAGCTGGAGACCCAGAGATAGCCGGGAGGTGGCTATTGGCTCACGAGAGATTACACGAGATGTTACTGGTTGATGAGGTAGATTGTGACGGCCCCAATTTCCCTGTGCAATTGGGTACGCCCGGCCTAAACCCGTGCAGGCCCCAAGTCATCACTTGGAAACTTGACGAGCCTAGTCAGCCTTCGATTTAGTTAATTGAGTAGTTTATGAAAGAGTTATTGCAATAATACACAATGGAAGACTAAACAGTAATAGCAAGGGGAAATAACTCAATTAATAGAAATATAGGAATTCTATAAGTGTGAAAAACCCCGAGTGTTCATGTACAATTTGATAAGTATATGTACATGATACCAGTCTCATCAAAAATACCAAGTTCAATAATCCCAAAAACATAAGTATGAAACGATATACAAATCAGCAAAAATAAACACATACTATAGAGTCTCTTCAATCCCACTGCTAGTCCTCAAAGTATATCTCCTAGGCAGGGCCCCTTGCCCTTGCTGCTCTCCACCTTATCTGTACCCACCGTTACAAACTAGACGGTGAGCAACTGAAGAAATCGAAAGTAGTGCCAGAAGAATATAATAGTAATTTATGATTTAACAAGTAAAGCAGTCTAAATATCATGCGAAAATGAAATAGTAGAAAAGTGAATAAATCAAGTGCATGATAAGCAGACTGATAGATAAACAATCGATATTTGCATGTTCTAAGATTCAAAAGAGGCCCATGAGTGGTCTAATTTCATAGCAATACGGCAAAGATCTCGCAAGATCTCCTCGAGCAATGTCGCAGCACTAACACAGCGTGAAATCGAGAGGCATCGCAACACCTCTCAAATCCAGTACCCAGTACACATAACACTAGGGGTGGTCAGTTATCCCTGCAGAGGCCACCCTCGTTGTCTCAGTTAGTGCAGGACCACATGATACCTTCGAGACAAACACTCATGCGAAGAACATACAACCAAGAAAATGGAATGGAATTTCAAACAAGGGATCAAATCAGCAATATCAATAAATAAAGGATGTATAAATCACATGTTATTTCCTTACTGGCCTACTAACATATACACATACAAGGTACGTATGTACTTACCTGAACTATCGCAACCTGGTACTACTCCAAGACTCTAACACATTTCCCGCAGTTTCTCGACTACCTGATAAGGTTTTGAATCTCAAATATTAGTTTAAGGCTCGCATTTAGTCTTAAGGTGGTTTGAATATGTTTGTTTCAAAACCCTTTGTTAAGGCCACCTAAACCGCTGGGAAACGGTCCACTGATATAGTGAACATACCCACACTTTCATAGGTAATAGGCCTTAACACTATTTTATCTCTCTTTGGATTTTTTGTTGGACCCAAACATTAATTCCATAAACATTTAAATGTTTTGTTAGTTGGATTCTTGTTGGGCCTAAACACATAAGCCCATATCAACACTATCATATACTAGCTATGGGCCTTACCATTTAATTGTCTTGTTTGGCCCTTATTGGGCCTCATCACAAGCCCATATATATATACTTAATATAACCATAACCTATTCACACATATCACATTTTATTGTTAATACACACCCACATGTAATGATACACACCACACCTAAATACACCCCATACCTCAACTATTATGTACACCCACATATTATCACACACCCCATTGTTATGTGCACACTGTTGG
Source organism: Stephania japonica (assembly GCA_039657345.1). NCBI lineage: Eukaryota > Viridiplantae > Streptophyta > Magnoliopsida > Ranunculales > Menispermaceae > Stephania > Stephania japonica. The sequence continues at coordinate 86,558,361 of CM077556.1, read as the reverse complement.
GAAATGTGCTCTAGGTTAATCCATTAATAGTCTTTATAAATACATTTTAGTTAATAAAATAGAGGATTTCATTTGCTGTTTATTATAATTGATTGCATGTTTACATTATAATAAGATCCATAGGTATTTACAGAAATATCCTAAATGTCCCTAGTCGATTATTATACTAGGAACTATAATGAATTAAGACTAGTGTAAGTCTTGATTGATGATCATACGATGATCATACGTATAGGAATACGAATCAAGATCATGAGTACTTGTTAGGGAATAAAGTACTGGACCGACCTGCTATGAGAACATCACATGGATTAAGTCATAGTTGTTTCTCATGATATGTATATTATTCAGTCCTCTGACTTGAGATTACTAGAGATTTCAACATTAGGAATACAGTGATTTGACGCAATCAAGCGTTGTCTTTAACCGAACGATTATAAAGGTTGTAATTGGTCACTGTGTGAATAATGTGGTGAAGTTATGTAATCGAGATAGAATTTGTCCCTCTCATATAGAGAGAGATATCCAGTGGATCCTTCGATGTATTAGACTGTTAAAATGCCTAGTCTAAGAGAATTGATATTGATCAATGTCACTTGGATGTTTTCAGTCTACCTAGAGATTGAGACTAGTACGATTGAACATGTTGGATGATGTTATATACACTATTGATTAGGTTGTATCGATTTGATATTCGTACAACTTGGGTAGTCATAATGTCTTGCTAGAGGCCGCTTATAACTTGTATACCAAAATGTGTTTTGATACACTGCCAACGTTGTATGAGCTTATTGGGTTGCACACTAAGAATAGTTTTGCGAGATTTTTAGATGGTTCAAAAAAACAAATTTTATATGATAAAATTCATGACAGAAACGTCCTTGTAGTGTATTATACTTATACTTCTTTAAGTAGGGGTATATGTGTAATTTATTTAACCGTCTATATACAAGGGTTGTATAAATAGACGTTTTGAGTTAGAATACACTAATGAAAGATTAAAAGGCCGAAACTCTATTTTCATTTGAAAAATGACTTAGGATTTTTGGTATGCTCTGGATAATTTTGGAGAGAAACAAAAAGGTTTGATATCTCTCGAAGCTAGCACTTCAAATCTCGGCCGCCGTTCGTGTGTGGACTACTGATAGAGGGCGTTCATCGTTGGCAGCGCCTTAGAGATTGATTAACCTTCAGAAAAGTACATTGCGACTGAGGTATGATTAAGTTTTCATAGTTTAAACGTTTTTAATGGAATTAGATTCGGATCCTGTTGGGGTTTTTGTCAAAATTGTTTTGTAATCTCTACTGCGCATGAACTCCAAACACCAACAGTGGTATCAGAGCCTTCGAGTTTGATTCTATTAAGCTCATTGCATGTTTTCTTATGATATATGATTGAAAGCATGTTAATAGTTGATGTATATGTGATATGCATAAGTTTTCTGTGAGATTTATTATCATGTTTTATGTATATGATACATATATTCGTGATTTAATTGAAATTAGTTTCGTACATGCTAGTAACCATGTTAGGTTAATTTGAATAATTTTAATGAATTGAGTTTTGTGTTCTATAATCCATGACACCATTAGGTTCAATTGGGATAGTAGTTCATGATTCGATTATATGTTTGTGATTATTTGGATGAAGATTGAAATTGCAAATAATTAATTTTCGAAATTATTTATTTATAAATAATTAATTTTCAAAATTATTTATTTATCTTGTTATATCTATTTTGTTATGAAGTTTCTATTTGATAAAGATAGATAACAAATTAGATTAGCAGATATAAACAAAATCGGTTTCGTTATCCCTATTAGATAGGAGATAAATATGGAGAAGTTTATTATTGGTGATATACTAGGATTTAAATATCTAAAGTCCTAATTGGATTAGGATAAGATGATTAGTTAGATGTGGGTCCGGGTTAATTAAAAATATTTTAATTGACTTAATTTTGGATAAATTAAGGGGTAAATTTAGTATAGTAAAATCAGCGAAAAATATGATTTTCTATAGCGAATTTCAATTTTTGGAACTGTGATTCGTCTTCTAAAAAAGGGGGCGCTGCCCCCCTGTACCCTCGTCCGCTGATCGGTCAGTGGAACCACCGCCCGCTGACCGACTAGCGGGACCGCCGTCTAACTAATCCTAGCGCACATAAATTTTAGACATCCAATTTTAGACACTTATCAAGGACTCGATCGCACTAATATATTTTCAGCCATAGCTGGGTGTATTGTGTTATCTTGGTGAGATAAGTTGGGTAAGAGTTACCTAAATGTTTAAATTGGTCCAACTTAATAAAGCTATCAAAATAGTTTTGGGCTTTAGGTATATGATGAGATAAAAACATGCTAAGACATAAGATGTCCTGTATCTCATAAAAGTCTCTAAAATTACATAAGATGTAATTGGTAACTGTTACCTACCTAAATAATCTAATTCTGTGTTTTATGCCATAGCTGTCATAGAATTAGGTGAAATATGGATTTAAGTCCCCTAAATAAACAGTATGTTTTAGGAGGGTTGTTAATTTAGTGAGAGTCTATTCCTCTATACTAAAATAAACTCTGCATAATCTTTATTGTAGATCAATGGCCTCTTCAAGTAACAATAATCCCTGTCATTGTGATCTATCCTTGAGAAAGATAAGCTATCTGGGACTAACTTTCTTGACTGGTTCAGAAACTTAAGAATCGTTCTCAAGCATGAACGCAAGTTGTATGTTCTGGATGCTCCGATCCCTGAAGACCCACCAGCCAATGCTACGAAAGCTGTGAAGGATGCGCATAATAAGCATGTCAACGATTCTACTGATGTTGCATGCATTATGTTGGCAACTATAGTTCCCGAACTTCGAAGGACATGGAACTAATGGAAGCCTACGACATGGTGTATTTGAAGGAAATGTTCCAACGACAATCTAGGCAAGAAAGGTTCGAGACAGTCAAGAACCTGCATTCTTGTAAGATGACTGAGGGTGCGTTAGTTAGTCATCATGTTCTGAAGATGAAGGGCTATGTTGACCAACTTGATAGACTTGAATATTTTTATTTACATGTAAACAATCAATAACATGAATATTTTCATTTACATGAGAGTGTATAGACCTATCATTATCATCATTGAGAGAATAAGAATCCATAGGTCTAAGGACTTCATTAATGTGAGCATCATTATCATCATCATGTGTAGCAATATGAGTTTGCTCATCATGAAAAGATAATAGTACAAGAGAATCACTAGATGATAATGAATCATTACAAATACTAGTTAAAAATGAGGAGTGAGAATCATTACTTGGCCAAAAATCATGGCAATCATTTTAAATCTCTTCTAGCTTTCTCCATATATCCCTAGATGAGGTGCATGAAGAAACTTTAACCTTAGTGCCATCGCGAATACTAGAAATGAGAATGTTTCTAGTTTCATCATCAAGTTTTACTAGTCTCTTTTCTTCCCTATTCCACTTTTTTTTTGGCTTAGGCACTTCGACACCATTTACAAATCTAATTGGAGTGTATGGGCCATTTTCTAAAATACACCATAATTCATGTGATTGGGCTTTAAGGTATGTTCTAAATCTAATTCTCCAACTCTTAAAGATATAATCATTTAGCATAGGAGGAATGGTAATATCGGCACCAAAAGTAATGGCCATTGATCTTTGACTCTAGGATGTGAATCCAAATATGAAGAGCACCCGCTCTGATACCAATTGAAGGTCACCCAAGAGGGGGGTGAATTGGGTTACCGAGTAGTTATCGCCTTTTTAAAACTTTATGCACAAATAATAATAATAATATATACACCAATGATAAATATCAATGCTATGCAATCAAGAAGGGGGTAGAAGAGATGGAAATAAGACACATAATTTATAGTGGTTCGATCCAACTGATCTACATCCACTACCTAACCTTCCTAGTTAGGATTTTCAAACCCCACTTATATTATCAATAAGTGTTACACCCTAAGACAACTAGCCTAGTGAATGCCTAGCCTCAACTAGGTCTTTTACATGATGCCTTATCGCAATAAGGTCTTATACAACCACCTAGCCGCAACTAAAATTTCTCCACCTAGACCCACCTAGAATTTTTTTCCACCTAGTCGCAACTAGGATATATGCCTAGCCTCAACTAGGCCTTCCTTTTCGACTTCCACTAAGTCTTACAATCAAGATTTGATTAAATACAATTGAAATACAATTTACAACGTAAAGTGGTATCAAGTTCAAATATAGGCAAGCCTCTTAGAGCCTAACCACTCTTACGCATACAAGTATGAAAACAATTGAGAAATGTAAGTATAAAACTGATTTTATGCAAGACTCAAATGTGAAACCATTTCAAATAGATTGATGAGAACAAAAATCGGTTTCAAATCCAAAGAACAAGAAGTTTGATAAAAATTAAGTTTAAGCACAAACTCTTGTTCAGATCAGTTCAAGGGTTTAATAAATCAAGTTTAAGTGCAAAACCCAATACAAGTGTGTTTAATAACACAACAAGTAATTTTCCAAATCAATCATACAAGAATATATAATTTAAGCACAAGAAAAGCTAGGAAATGAACTTTCTTACAACCCCAAGAAGATGACTTAAAAATCAGTTCTGGAGAGGTTGTTGTACTCCTTAGAGTGCCTCAAGAGTGCTGGTTTTGATGTTGGATGATCAGCTTCAAAGTATAACTTAAAAACCCCAAGCTCCTCCTTTTGAAAAATTTAAGCACAAGTGTTTTTCTTTGATTTCAAAACCTAATTTGTGTGTCATGTGTGTTTGAGAGTATTGTACATATTTATAGACCAATATATGACCGTTGTGTGCATCCAAGGGTCGAGATTTGATCAAAAACTCGAATTAAAGTGAATTTTTCAGCTTTATAAAAAAGCTGTCAGGAATGCAATTAGCACGCTAATATTAAGACCTAGCGCGCTAACTCTGCACATAGCGTGCTAATAACATTATTAGCGCGCTAATTGCAAGGACCTCAGAATAATTAATTCTGTCCCTTGTGTTAGCGACCCTTTAACATGTCCTAGACCCAACCAACCCTCATATAACATATAATACATGTTTGTTATAGGTCATGTGGTCTATTTGGATGGTCCGAATATTTTTACAAATCCCAAAAATGGAAAATCTCGGTTTCATAACATCCGAGGGGCTTTTCTGCAAATATGTAGTTTTCTTTTCAAAGACCTTTCAAAAACAAGATTTTCTTTTTCAAAAGCTTCCACAATGATTTTTAAAGTACGATATTAACATACAGATAGTTTAACATTGTTTAGACTTATAGGCCTGAAATCTTCAAGTAATCACTTGACATTTAAAAAAATCCATTTTAAAAATACGATGTGCATGAACTAATGCAATAGGCTTGCTTAAGTGAACTTGAATACCTTACATCAATTTTACAACTCGTGGACTTAATCTTTCGCCTTCATTCCTTTATGTATGCCGAGTCTTGAACTTGAATGGCTTGAATGCTCGAATGCCCATGATGTGATGTTTCACAACCTTTGATGAAACTGAAATACACTTTATAAAACTTATTAGTATATTTTCACCTTATTTGTTTCCATCAAAATTCCGATCGGAGTTAGAGTGACTAACCACTTAGTCCAACAGATAAGACGGACCGTGGAATGTTGTTTGTACACGGGAGTTAGTTAATTATGCATTTCACGGACTATGGGATTGAAATTGTCAAAGTAACACTGCTTGATGAGGAGAGTCGCTGGATTTGCATCGAGATTTGTATTTATGTTGAATTGTGATGGAGGGGTGAAAGACGCATAAAGGCAACAGTTGTTAAGAGGAGGTGAAGGAGGATGAAGGGCAAAAGGGTCATTTTACCCTTATTACAAGTATATATATGTTTTGAAAACAAAACCCTAACACTCCTACCCCCCACCGTCGATGCTCTTCTCTCCCTCATCTTTTCCAACTCACGGCTCCCTTCTCTCTCGGCTCCTCTCCACTACCCTCTCCTCCCTCAACACTCTCGGTCTCCACTCTCATCTCTCTTCACTTACGGCTCCACTCTCCCTTCGTGGTTCGCCACTCACGGTCTCACTCTCACTCACTCACGGCTTCACTCTCTTCGTTCACCGTCACCGCCACCCTCCTCCTGAGTAACGAGCTGTATGATCCTCGGGAAGCCGTACTAGCCGAAGGTAACCCTCCCTCTTTGTCTCTCTCTCTCCCTCTCTTTCCCTCTTTCTCTCACGACCTCCTTGTTTCTCTCTCTCTGTTAAATTCTCTGTTCATGCGCCACCATTTTTTTGTTTTTGTTGTTGTTGTTGTGGATTCGGGTGTTGCAGTGACCACGGACGCCGCACCGGAGTCGAACTCATCAAACCACCAGTGCTCAGGCGATCTAGAGAGTAACCATAATCAGATTAATCGGTTGGTATTCACTGGTGTATTGATTTTCAAGTTTTGATGTTGTTTCCCCTATTTTCGGACCCGTGGGATGCTTGGATGAACATCTGAGATTCTATGACAGTCCGATACATGTTATGGACTGTCTTGAAACTCCCGGTACATGTTGGTGATGAGAGCAGAATGGTGTGTCGTCAAGCTAAATCGCCCAACAGCAGAATTTCCGCCTCGGATCATACTTCAGCGACTTGGGGAACTCACAAGTGTCATCAAGTCTTTGGGGTGTGTATGCCCATTGTAAATCGATAGACCTCTGTGTATGAAGAGGGCACGCCATAGGGACGCCTCCGGCCATGACCCATACGACGTGACTCGTCGAGAACTCGACCAGTGAGTCTCGGATCCGGTAAGGAAGAAGAGCACTGTAACAACTTGAAGATGTGTTGAGGAAGAAGAAGTTTGTGAATGGGCTTTACTATATAGGCCCAACAGAGGCCCAATAACCATATTTGCTTCAATTAAAGTCCACTGTTATGTGTAACTTATTTTAAAAGGTATAGGGTGTGTATAAAACCCATTATATAGGTGTGTGATTTAAAGTGGCAGTTTGTTTTAGTATCCTTGTTGTGAGAATCGGTTAGTGTGATGTGTTGATGTAATCCGTGATGTGAGTTGTATGGGGTGTGTATGGTGTGTCACAGTTGAGATGTTGGTGGTTGTGTGAGTCACGATTGTAAGGATAGGTTGTTGTTTACACCTTGACGATATGAAGAGAAGTGATGAAGAAATGTGTGCTGTTTGGTGTTCTCTTTTTCTTCTTAATGTTTGTTATATGGGCCCAATTAGAGGCCCAATAGCATACCTTTATTTTTACAAAGGGCCATTGTATGGGTAAATTGGTTTTGTTGTGTGCATAGACCACGAATGGTCATGACGTCGTGAACACGCCGCCGGCTCTCGAAGTTTTGGCGTAACTCATATGCGACTGAGCCGAGCCTATAATTTTTGAATAGGTTTACATACGTGTTGTGATTTCAAAACCCAAGAGAATCGTTGTGTTTTCATTTAGTTTTTGATCGAGTTACCGATTGATATATCAAGTTGTTCGAGTCAGCAAAATATTGGGAAAATACTAGGGTTTCAACCTAGGATTAGTAATTACTCGACCCATTTATTAGAGTTTCCGACTTTGACAGGTAGCGAAAAACTCAGGAATACGCACTAAGGACGTGAGAGTGTCTACGGGTTGCGATTAGTCAGGTAAGTACACTTGCCCTAAAAAGCATTTGTACGTTAGTAGGCCAGTAAGGAAATAACATGTGATTTATACATCCTCTATTTATTGATATTGTTGAATTGATCCATTGTTTGAAATTCCATTCCATTTCCTTGGTTATATGTTCTTGGCATGAGTGTGTGTCTCGAAGGTCTCATGTTGTCCCGCACTAGCTGGGACAACGAGGGTGCCCTCTGCAGGGGTAACTGACCACCCCTAGTGATGTGTGTACTGGGTACTGGATTCAAGAGGTGTTGCGATGCCTCTCGATTTCACGTTGCGCTAGTGTTGCGACATTGCCCGAGGAGATCTTGCGAGATCTTTGCCGTATTGCTGTGAAATTAGACCACTCATGGGCCTCTTTTGAATCTTATAACATGCAAATATCGATTGTTTATTTATCAGTCTGTTTATCATGCACTTGATTTATTTACATTCCTGTTGTTTCATTTCTGCATGATATTTAGACTGCATTATTTGTTTAAATCATAAATTACTGTTACATTCTTCTGGCACTACTTTCGATTTCTTCAGTTACTCACCGTCTAGTTTGTGACGGTGGGTGCAGATATGGTGGAGAGCAGCAAGGACAAGGGTCCCTGCCTAGGAGATATACTTTGAGAACTAGCAGCGGGATTTGAGAGACTATAGTATGTGTTTATATTTTTGCTGATTTGTATATCGTTTCGTACTTATATTGTTGGGATTATTGAACTTAGTATTTTTGGTGAGACTGGTATCATGTATATATACTTATCGAATTGTACATGAATACCGGGGGTTTTCCACACTTATAGAATTCCTAATTTCCCTTTGATTGAGTTATTTCCCCTTGTTATTTACTGTTTAGTCTTTCGCTGTGTATTGATGCAATAACTCTTTCATAAATTACTAAATTGACTAAATCGAAGGCTGACTAGGCTCGTCAGGTTGCCGAGTGATGACTCGGGGCATGCACGGGTCTAGGCCGAGCGTACCCAATTGCATGGGGAAATTGGGGCCGTGACAGTTGGTATCAGAGCTTAAGGTTATATAGACCTGACTCTTGATTTAAAACACAATCCATTAAACCAGCGAAAGTTAGGAACGGTTGAACTTAGAAGTAGAAACCCTATGATCCTGACTTAGAATCCTAGTTGGGGAGTAAGGATGAGTCGGGGAATGGAAACTGAAAACTTATTGGGATAAGTCGTATGTGATATTTATACATATTACGATTGTTGTGTGTATTATATCGTATCGGTACCTATCCATTGATCCGAGAAATTCGTTTTCTTATTCAGACGACGATGGCGGATCAGCCAGATCCGAGTGACGATATCGGCATAATTTTGTCATGATGCCTTGAGGAGATACGTACATTGTCTCAGAGACCCGCGACGCAGGACCAGAGATTTGAGGAGTTAGTGCGGTCACTGAGGACACTCGCACAGGCTACCACGACACCATTGACTCCGACTACGCCTTTGCCGCCTGTTTCTTCCACTCAGGGGACGGAGACTCCAGTCGCTACGGCTTCCACAACACCGATTCTGGTTACAGTTGTGCTAGGGACTACAGTTGCACAGATAGTACAGACTGAGGGTGTTACACATCTGACTCAGATTGAGGAGACTCTATTGACACCTGTAGCTGCTGCAGAGACTACTCCAGTCACTACTCCGGTCACTACTCCGGAGAAGAGTCCTAGGGCCACTGCTGAGGCGAGGCAGTGGAGAAAATTTAAGAGGCACAATCTAGTTTAGTTTTTCGGTGGTACAGACGTAGCAGCGGCTGAGCTTTTCCTGAAGAACCATAAGAAGATTCATGCTATTATCGTGACCGAGGATCACATGAGAGCGACGATTTTTCCTCATCCATGCTTCAAGGAGAAGCTGACGATTGGTGGACTATGATTGTGAGTACCAGAGGCATACCGAGGGACTGGATAGAGTTCAAGACCCAATTCAAAATGAAGTACTTTCCTCCCACCGTGATGAGAGCCAAGAGAAACGAGTTCACTTCCCTGAGACAGTTAGCGGATGAGTCCGTCATGGAGTGCATGGGTCAGTTTTTTACAACTATTACCATATGTTAGTGGATCAGCTAGCACAGAGGCAGACCGAGTGTACTATTTTATTGAGGGTCTACTACCCGAAATCGAAGTTGCGATCGTTACGACCGAGCCAGGGACGTTACAGATGACTTATGAGCGGAGATTGGCTAGGGAAAGTTACTTGAGTAGTCACCACGAGGAGATTGAGCCTGATCGACCCGAGTTGCAGTTAGAGCATCGATTAGAGGGACTTGACAAGAAACGAACGAGGAATCCAAATGATGATAGTGGTTTTCGAAAGTGGAAGGCATATTACCAGTGTGGACAGCCTGGACATTTCCAGAATCGATGTCCTGATTTGTATGAGGACCAGTAGGATGACGATCAGCTTCAGGTCATTGAGGACGTGCACATGGGGACTGAGCCACAGCTGACGAGGTTTCGTTATCCTACCGGAGGTAAAGGATTTTCCTAATTATCCTACAACATACATGGAACTAATTATTTGAAACTTTAGGTGTTTAAAATGCGATATCGGACATTATGTGACAAAGTTAGGGTCAATACTTCCTAGAGTAGTGCCGTTTAAACTTAGCAGAGTTGTCTAGGATGAGACAGACCTAACTTAGACTAGAGTCCAAAAGAGATGGTAAGTTCGGCACAATGGGTTGCCAAGACTAGCCACGAGTACACCTAAAGAGAGGCAGGACTAGATTGGTTGTGATTCATCTTACGATGCATGGACACGTAGTGTACATGGTGGCCACGGTTACAACTTTGTCGAATCTATTTTACTGCCTGGGTATAAATAAACTTGTGTCGAGACGCGAGTGGGTTGGGAGGTTTTCACGAATATAGCGTGCGAGTCGCGATCGTAGCGTCTTATGTCGTGATCACCAAACTTGAGTCGTGGTAGTGGGCGATGTTTGCGGCAAGGTCGTGGCATTCCTACCATTTTGGGAAACGGGAGCGGTCTAAAGAGACCGTAGTTGAATGAGGCTGTTTGAAGTGGTTGGGACCCGTAGTCTGAAGACTGAGATAAAAATCAAGCTGTTCGAAGTGGAAGAGGCTCGCAATTTGATAAATGTCGAGAAAAGTTAGTGGATTTAAGATGTTGTGCTGTTCGAAGAGACTTTGTACAAGTCCGCAGTTCAATACCTGATGTCGAGCTGTTGGAAATGACTCTCGCTAGAGTCTACAGTTGGTCATAGCTTATTGAGCTGTCTGAAGCGACTTTGCATTGGTCCGCAGTTCAACGATGAGGAACGAGCTGTTTGAAGTGACTCTGAGGTAGTCCGCAGTTCGAGATAGATGATCTAAGCTGTCTGAAGTGGCTGTAAGCCCGCAGTTTGGACGAGGTACGAACGGGTGTGGATCCCCCTTAATCGCTCGAGTTAGAGCTAATTTCGAGGACGAAATTCTTGTTAGTTGGGGAGACTGTAACGACCCAGAAATTTGGCTATTTGTGGATGATGATGTGTATTACATACTCGTATTTGAGTGATCGGTCGTTTAAGTTGGTGAACGAGTAGGAAAATTGGGTTACGGTTATACGGGGATTTAAAACACTGTAAAGAGTACAAATAAATGAACTTTTAATTAATTTAATTAATTAATTGGCGAAACAATGGGAAACTATGCACGCTACGGGAATCGGGGCAAGATAAGACGGACCGCGGAATGTTGTTTGTACGCGAGAGTTGGTTAATTATGCATTTCACGGACTATGGGATTGAAATTGTCAAAGTAGCACTGCTTGATGAGGAGAGTCGCTGGATTTGCATCGAGATTTGTATTTGTGTTGAATTGTGATGGAGGGGTGAAAGACGCATAAAGGCAACAGTTGTTAAGTGGAGGTGAAGGAGGATGAAGGGCAAAAGGGTCATTTTACCCTTATTACAAGTATATATATGTTTTGAAAACAAAACCCTAACACTCCTACCCCCCACCGTCGATGCTCTTCTCTCCCTCATCTTCTCCAACTCACGGCTCCCTTCTCTCTCGGCTCCTCTCCACCACCCTCAACACTCACGGTCTCCACTCTCATCTCTCTTCACTCACAGCTCCACTCTCCCTTCGTGGTTCGCCATTCGCGGTCTCACTCTCACTCACTCACGACTTCACTCTCTTCGTTTACCGTCACCGCCACCCTCCTCCTGAGTAACGAGTCGTATGATCCTCGGGAAGCCGCACTAGCCGAAGGTAACCCTCCCTCTCTGTCTCTCTCTCTCTCCCTCTCTTTCCTTCTTTCTCTCATGGCCTCTCTGTTTCTCTCTCTCTGTTAAATTCTATGCTCACGCGTCACCATTTTTTTTGTTTTTGTTGTTGTTATTATGGATTCGAGTGTTGCAGTGACCACGGACGCTGCACCGGAGTCGAACTCGTTGAACCACCGATGCTTAGGCGATCTAGAGAGCAACCATAATTCGATTAATCGGTTGGTATTCACTGGTGTATTGATTTTCATGTTTTGATGTTGTTTCCCCTGTTTTCGAACCCGTGGGATGCTTGGATGAGCATCCGAGATTCTATGACAGTCCGATACATGTTATGGTCTGCCTTGAAACTCCCGGTACATGTTGGTGATAAGAGCAGAATGCTGTGTCGTCGAGCTCAATCGCCCAACAGCAAAATTTTCGCCTTGGATTATATTTCGGTGACTTGGGGAACTCACAAGTGTCATCAAGTCTTTGGGGTGTGTATGCCCACTGTAAATCGCTAGACCTCTGTGTATGAAGAGGGCACGCTGTAGGGACGCCTCCGGCCATGACCCGTACGGCGTGACTCGCCGAGAACTCGAACAGTGAGTCTTGGATCCGGTAAGGAAGAAGAGCACTGTAACAGCTTGAAGATGTGTTGTGGAAGAAGAAGTTTGTGAATGAGCTTTACTATATAGGCCCAACAGAGGCCTAATAACCGTATTTGCTTTAATTAAAGTCCACTGTTATGTGTAACTTATTTTAAAAGGTATAGGGTGTGTATAAAACCCATTATATAGGTGTGTGATTTAAAGTGGCAGTTTGTATTAGTATCCTTGTTGTGAGAATCGATTAGTGTGTTGTGTTGATGTAATCCGTGATGTGAGTTGTATGGGGTGTGTATGGTGTGTCACAGTTGAGATATTGGTGGTTGTGTGAGTCAGATTGTAAGGATAGGTTGTTGTTTACACCTTGACGATATGAAGAGAAGTGATGAAGAAATGTATGCTGTTTGGTGTTCTCTTTTTCTTCTTAACGTTTGTTGTATGGGCCCAATTAGAGGCCCAATAGCATACCTTTATTTTTACAAAGGGCCATTATATGGGTAAATTGGTTTTGTTGTATGCATAGACCACGAATGGTCATGACGTCGTGAACACGCCGCCGGCTCTCAAAGTTATGGCGTGACTCATATGCGACTGAGTTGAGCCTATAATTTTTGAATAGGCTTACATACGTGTTGTGATTTCAAAACCCAAGAGAATCGTTGTGTTTTCATTTGGTTTTTGATCGAGTTACCGATTGATATATCAAGTTGTTCGAGTCAGCAAAACATTGGGAAAACACTAGGGTTTCAACCTTGGATTAGTAATGACTCGACCCATTAATTAAGGTTTCCGACCTTGTGAGGTAGCGGGAAACTCGGGAATACACATTAGGGACGCGAGAGTGTCTACGGGTTGTTATTAGTCAGGTAAGTACACTTGCCTTAAAAAGCATTTGTACGTTAGTAGGCCAGTAAGGAAATAACATGTGATTTATACATCCTCTATTTATTGATATTGTTGAATTGATCCATTGTTTGAAATTCCATTCCATTTCCTTGGTTGTATGTTCTTGGCATGAGTGTGTGTTTCGAAGGTATCATGTGGTCTTGCACTAGCTGGGACAACAAGGGTGCCCTCTGCAGGGGTAACTGACCAGCCTTAGTGATGTGTGTACTAGGTACTGGATTTGAGAGGTGTTGCGATGCCTCTCGATTTCACGTTGCGCTAGTGTTGCAACATTGCCTGGGGAGATCTTACGAGATCTTTGCCGTATTGCTGTGAAATTCGACCACTCATGGGCCTCTTTTAAATCTTAGAACATACAAATATTGATTGTTTATTTATCAGTCTGTTTATCATGCACTTGATTTATTTACGTTCTTGTTGTTTCATTTCTGCATGATATTTAGACTGCCTTGTTTGTTTAAATCATAAATTACTGTTACATTCTTCTGACACTACTTTCGATTTCTTCAGTTACTCACCGTCTAGTTTGTGACGGTGGGTGCAGATAGGGTGGAGAGCAGCAAGGGCATGGGGCCCTGCCTAGGAGATATACTTTGAGGACTAGCAGCGGGATTTGAGAGACTATAGTATGTGTTTATATTTTTGTTGATTTGTATATCGTTTCATACTTATATTGTTGGGATTATTGAACTTGGTATTTTTGGTGAGACTGGTATCATGTATATATACTTATCGAATTGTACATGAATACCCGAGGTTTTCCACACTTATAGAATTCCTAATTTCCCTTTGATTGAGTTATTTCCCCTTGTTATTTACTGTTTAGTCTTCTGCTGTGTATTGATGCAATAACTCTTTCATAAATTATTAAATTGACTAAATCAAAGGCTGACTAGGCTCGTCAGGTTGCCGAGTGATGACTCGGGGCCTGCACGGGTCTAGGCCGGGCGTACCTAATTGCATGGGGAAATTGGGGCCGTCACAGTATACTTTCAAAGTAAGACTTGTAGCAAAAGGTTTCAAGCAGACTTACGGTGTTGATTATGATGAAACTTTTTCGCCAGTAGCCATGCTTAAATCCATAAGAATTTTAATTGCCATTGCTGCATATTATGACTATGAGATATGGCAAATGGATGTAAAAATAGCATTTCTTAATGGAAAGCTGCTTGAGGACGTGTATATGACACAACCTGAAGGTTTTGTACATCCTGAGAATTCTAGGAAGGTATGCAAGCTTCAAAGATCCATTTATGGATTAAAGCAAGCTTCTCGGAGTTGAAATCTTCATTTTGATGAAGCAATTAAGGATTTTGGTTTTATTAATAACGAAGATGAGCCTTGTGTGTACAAGGTCAGTGGAAATGTAGTTGTTTTTCTGGTACTGTATGTTGATGATATATTGCTCATTGGAAATGACATCCCAACATTACAGAATGTCAAGTCTTGGTTAGGGAAGTATTTCTTAATGAAAGACTTAGGAGATGCAGCCTGTATCCTAGGGATAAAGATCTATAGGGACAGATCTAAAAGGCTAATCGGTCTAAGTCAGAGTGCTTACATAGACAAGGTGCTGAATAGGTTCAGTTTGCAAGACTCTAAAAGAGGATTGTTGCCAATGTCTCATGGCATAAGTCTTAGCAAGACTCAATGTCCTAAGACAAATGATGAGCAAAACCGTATAAATAAGATTCCATATGCATCTGCTATTGGATCTATCATGTACGCCATGCTATGCACTCAGCCTGATGTATCATATGCTTTGAGCACTACAAGCAGATATCAGTCAGATCCAGGTGAGAGTCACTGGATAGCAGTAAAGAACATTCTTAAATACTTAAGAAGGACTAAAGAAGTGTTCTTGATCTATGGAAGTTTTAAAAATGATCTAATTGTAAATGGTTACACAGATGCAAGTTTTTAAACTGATATAGATGATTTCAAATCGCAGACTGGATGTGTTTACTCTGAATGGGGGTGCAGTAAGCTGGAAAAGTTCGAAGCAAGAGACTGTGGCATATTCTACAACTGAAGTTGAGTATATTGCAGTGTCCGATGCAGCAAAGGAGGCAGTTTGGATCAAAAATTTCATTTCTGAACTAGGGGTGGTTCTAAGTATTGCTAGCCCTATTTATTTGTATTGTGACAATAATGAAGCAATAGCACAGGCCAAGGAACCTAGATCATACCATAGATCTAAACATATTCTCAGGCGTTTTCATCTCATCAGAGAAATCATTGAGAGGGGAGATGTGAAGATTTGTAAGAACCTACTGAAGACAACATTGCGGATCCATTGACAAAGGCTCTTCCACAAGCGAAACATAATGGTCATGTTAGATCATTAGGCATTAGATGCACGAATGATTGGCCCTAGAGCAAGTGGGAGATGTTGGGAAATGTGTCCTAGGTCAATCCATTAATAGTTTTTATGAATACATTTTAGTTAATAAAATAAAGGATTTTATTTGCTGTTTATTATAATTGATTTACATGTTTACATTATAATAAGATACATGGGTATTTACAGAAATATCCTAAATGTCCTTAGTCGATTATTATACTGGGAACTATAATGAATTAAGACTAGTGTGAGTCTTGATTGATGATCATACGATGATCATATGTATAGGAATACGAATTAAGATCATGAGTACTTGTTAGGGAACAAAGTACTGGACCGACCCGCTATGAGAACATCACATAGATTAAGTCATAGTTGTTTCTCATGATATGTATATTATTCCGTCATCTGACTTGAGATTACCAGAGACTTCAACATTAGGAATACAGTGATTTGACGCAATCAAACGTTGTCTTTAACTGGACGATTATAAAGGTTGTGATTGGTTACTGTGTGAATAATGTGGTGAAGTTGTGTAATCGAGATAGAATTTGTCCCTCTCATATAGAGAGAGATATCCAGTGGATCCCTCGATGTGTTAGACTGTTAAAAGGCCTAATCTAAGTGAACAACACCCCACTATTGTACACACCCACATACACATTTGGCCGATTCGCACACACACTACCTAAAACCGTCACACATATACACATAAAATAATACAATTTGTGGCCACACACCCCACACACACATAGCACAGCTTAGGATCACCCACCTAACACCCCAACTGTGGTGCACACACCCCATACTGTATGCACCCTACACATCACATACTCCACACACAACAACAAACATCTCGATAGTAAAGAACAAGGAAGAAAGAAGAAAAATAATGAAAGAAACCACCCACATATAACGTACATGCCAGCAGAGTCGTCGGAGGATGACCTCCGGTCAGCCTCAACCAGCACCGGTGCTGACCATCTAAAATAGTGACACAAATCGTCAATAACACAGTCCCAAAATGGCAAAAAACAGTGAGCATGAAAGGAGAATGAAAATGATGGAGAGAGAGAAGAAAAGCTCACCTAGTGATCTCCAGTGAGTGGTGTAGGCTCCAATGCCGTGGTGGGTAGCGGTGGTGATGGTCCAGCAGGGGGAAAGCGAGTGATGCGTGTCAACCGCGTCAAAATAAATATATATCCCGATGAGATTACCAATAACTACAAGAACTGCAGTAGTGGCAAGCACGGGGTCGAAGCACGAAGACCAAGTTTTCAACTTAGGGTACTAAACTAAAACTAACCTAAAGTGTTCACAGAAAACATCTCTAATTTTACTAAAAACAATAACTAAAATATAACATAAATAAAACTAAACTGACTTGGATTGTTTATAAAAGTAGTTTCTAATTTTACTAAAAACAATAATTAAAATATAACGTAAATAAATCAATCAAAATGGAAAGGAACAATCCAAACCATTAGTTTCACAAATCTCTTCAATTTGGCATAATTTTACATATGGTCCTCAATCTAATTAAAGTATGTAAATCACAGTAATTTAGTGTAGCTATAGACTCGGTAATGTACGCGGGTCTTCGCACTTCCTGATGTTGATAGCCAAGGTACGACCGTTGACTACTTCCCTGACCAATTACGCAACCTGATCGCTAGTGCTCCAGATTTAACGTATTGGTCGCATTGCTTCGATTAGTGAAGGCACTACACCTAGACAACCGGATCGCTAGTGCTCCCGATTTAGCCTAGATTCCTAAGGTATTTGACCGGTCTCAAAAGGATCTAATCAATTGGTATGGTCAATTGCCACTAGTGTGGTCTTGTCGCACAAGCATGGGTGCTTACGACTCACTGGCATATGAATTGAAGTTTAAACTAGTGTTTAACTTCAATTGTTCAAATAATACCAAAGAAAATAAAATACTATGAAAAAACAAATTAAATAAATAATAAAATAGATCTTACATATGTTTTATGCCAAAAAGAGTGATTTGATCCACTTTCGGTTCAGACTGATGAGTTTAGCCGGCCATCGACATCATAAACTCCATTGAAATCTAAAAACAAAGTGAAGAAAAAGAAGAGAGAAATACTAGAAAAAACTGAGAAAAGAAGAAAACCCCTTCCTCTTTTCTAAGTCCTAAAATATATTTATATCCCAAAATTTGGTCTCTGGAGGTGAGAAAACTGTTTTTGGGTGTATTTTCGGTCTTGACACGTGGCAGGCTGTGATTAGTTGAAATTCAGGTACAGCTGACGTGTCGCGTACTGATTGGAGGAGCTGTTGTGGCGCGCTGACGTGGCATCTTCTGATTGGCCGAGATTGCTGTTGATGACATGCTGGAGTGCTGACTAGGCGCCACGCGGCGGCGTGTGAGTGGCTGAAGGGTGAGCTGGTGACGCGCTGGACGTATCAGAGGATGCCACGTGGCAGTCAGCTGTGAAGACGAAATCGCGCGACTCTTACCGAAAATCTGGGAGTTCGTGTGGGCACGCATCTCGATGCAGATCGAATGGTCTGGGAAGAGGAGCTGTGGACGATGTGACGTGGCGAGCGTTGAAGAGTTGATCGACACGTGTTGGCTTCTGATTGGCTGAGCGGCTGTGTGTGACGCGACCAAACCAATGGGGATGCGACACGTGGCCATCCGAAACTCCAATTCCCCTACCCTTTTGTACACCCCAAAACAAACCCTCCGGTGTCCGATTTCTGCAAGTGTATACTCTATTCTGAGTATTTATTCGCCCCGGATCCAACCGTGCACTCCGTTTCTCCTAAAAATGAAAATAAAATATAATTAAATATATATTTTCATATTATTTCAATAAATCACTAATTTCCTAAAATATGCATTTATCACTATAAAATAAAATAAATATAGTCCAATTACACCTAATAACCTATACTAAATTATGCCTAAATGAACACTTATCAAACACCCCCAAACGTAGGACTTTGCACGTCCCGAGCAAAGGTGTAAATGACAAACAAACAAATTAGACTCTTAATATAACTATGCACTTACTCAACTAAACTATACTTGATTCAAAAGTTCATGGAGTTTCTTTGGTTTACATAGTTGCCAAGTTAACAAGCCACTCAGGAAATTTTGGAGTTATGATATGTCAAGAACCGTAACCCAAGCACAACTAAGATCCCACTTTCAAGACAAAGATGCAGTCAAGACAAAGGCCATCAACTACTCATGGGTTTTCTTAGTCTATAAATTAAAGCACGCAAGTTTAAAATCCCACTAAATTTAGTGAAAGCACTCGAGCTAAATCTTTTTTTTTATTTGAGGAATTTTCATAAACTTTCGCCTTTATTCTTTTTTTTCTATTCTTTTCTCCATTTTTTTTTCACGGTCCCTGCTCCATTTCCTATGGACCGATTTTCTCACTTTTTCCCACCACAAGGTTCCCTGCTCCATTTCCTGTGGAAACTTGTGGGACTCTCAATATTAAGAAAACTCCTGTTAGCCCTTCTCACTGTCACTTTAATCAAGCAAATTCCCCAATGTGGGTTAAAATATTATCACTTGCACAATTTTGACCGTCTACCCATTTTGGTGTCTAGCACAAGCTCAACCAACATACTGTCTCTAATCATGAATTCCTAAGAATGCTGGGCTACAACTTGATTGAGTGTTTCTCCTAATTTCTCCTAAGTTTCAAGTCAATAGGCAACCATAAAATACTCATCCATAACCAAAGGCATGAAACAAAATCTCGGGCGACTCTAGACCATATAGACTACACTGAAAACATGCATGAATGTGTATCAACTCCTAATGGAATGAGAAAGTGTGATATGGAGTGAAAAGAAATGGAAGAAATGAATGAGCAATATATATCAAACACCACTAATACCATCCTACAACCGCATGTAACCGCATATATAAAAAAAAATTTAAACGATCTCACCTGCGGTCTTTCGCATAGAATACCATTCAACTCAATCCACAAGTCCTAAAGTACCCCCAAACTTATTTTGAACCTTGTCCTCAAGGTTCAAAACGGGTTACGAGGCATACATGAACATATAAGATGGTAAAAAGAACATGATAGATAAAGAAGGAAATGATACAAAATCATGCATAAGACTGACACTAAACCTAAATCTACAAACGAAAAGAAGATGGGTAACCTTACCAGATGTCAATGTAACTAACCATATGTACAGACATGTGAGGAGCCATCAAGGCAATACCAGGCTCTCAAAATCCAGTGTGCAAGGTAGAGGTCGCAACACCTGTAAAAAGTTACAAGGAGATAATAGTAAGAATACCACAGAAAAGACTAAAAGAAAATCAAAGGGATAGAAGCTTGGGGTGCCTCCCAAGAGCGCATTTTTTTAACGTCGTTGGCTCGACTCAGTCTGACTCTCTCTTAGTCAAAGTACTCTACAACTGCTAGAGTCTCGCTCTTGATCTCGTGCTGTGGGAAGTTCTCATATAATGGCTTCAGTCGATGTCCATTCACCTTGAAAACTTTCCCTGTATCCTGGCTCCTGATCTCAACTGCACCATGTCCAAACACATTAGTAACAACAAAAGGTCCGAGCCATCGTGTCCTCAACTTTCCTGGATGGAGAGTTAATTTAGAATTATAAAGCAAGACCTTTTGACCGACTACGAAAGTCTTACGAGATAAGTTGCCATCGTGGAACGCCTTGGTTTTATCCTTATAAATACGAGCGGACTCGTAGGCATCGTTCCGGATTTCCTCCAATTCTTGGAGGTCCAACTTTCTCTCTTTGCCGGCTGCATCGAGTTCCATGTTGAGCTGTTTGACAGCCCATAGAGATTTATGCTCTAACTCGACCGGCAAGTGGCACAATTTGCCAAAAACTAAGCGATATGGAGACATTCTGATTGGCGTTTTAAACGCCGTTCGATAAGCCCATACTGCGTCATCAAGGCGCATGCTCCAATCCTTCCGTAACGGGTTGACGGTCTTCTCCAAAATGGCTTTAATCTCCCTGTTTGACACCTCCGCTTGGCCACCGGGTCCGAGGATGATAGGCCGTAGACGTACGGTGTGTAACATTATACTTACGCAGGAGATTTTCAACCATGCGGTTGCAGAAATGGGTACCTCGATCACTGATCAAAGCCCGTGGAGTGCCAAAAGTTGAAAAAATTCGTGATTTCAAGAAATCGCATACAACTGACGAATCATTGGTGCGAGTGGCTTTGACTTCCACCCATTTGGACACGTAGTCCACCGCCAGTAAGATATAAAGAAAACCATGTGACGGTGGAAATGGCCGCATGAAGTCGATCCCCCAAACATCGAAAATCTCACAGAATAGGATCGAGGTCAGTGGCATTTGATTCCTGTGACTCAGGGTACCGGTCGACTGACATCTAGTGCAGGTCTTGGAGTATATGTATGAATCGTGAAAAATGGTGGGCCAGTAGAGCCCACTCTCTAAGACCTTCATAGCAGTCCTACGTGGACCAAAATGGCCGCCGCAGGCGTATGAATGACAGAATGCCAATATAGATTGCGTCTCCGTCTGGGAAACACATCGACGAATAACCTGGTCTGAGCAAAACCTCCACAAGTATGGGTCATCCCATACATAGTATTTGGAATCACTCCGAATTTTATCCTTCTGGGCTCGCGTAAGATGAGGTGGAAACTCTCGTGTAACAAGGTAGCTTACCGGATCTCGCAAACCAAGGGAGTTCCTCAAAGAATTGCTAAGAGATGTTCATCGGGAAAATCATCCCGTAGCGGGGACAGTGCTTCACCATTCTCGATACGACCGAGATGGTCAAGACAACAAGATTTTCGGCACCACTTTTATCTTTAATCTTGATGTCAAACTCTTGTAACAAGAGTATCCATCGAACGAGACGAGGCTTAGATTCCTTTTTGGCCATAAGGTGTTTTAAGGCAGCATTATCGGAATAGACGACCACCTTAGTTCCTAAGAGATAAGGTCAAAATTTCTCCAAGGCGAAGACGACAGCTAGAAGCTCCTTCTCTGTAGTGGTGTAATTAAGTTGGGCAGGATCAAGAGTTCGGGAAGAGTAGTATATGACATGAGAAGTGCGCCCGACTCGTTGCCCAAGCACAGCACCCACAGCGTGGTTACTGGCATCGCACATAATCTCAAAAGGTAGCTCCCAGTTGGGAGCTCGAATCACTGGAGTAGAGATGAGAGAGTCTTTGAGCGCATCGAATGCACTCTTACATGCCTTATCAAGATCGAAAGGCACGTCCTTCTGAAGAAGGCGATAGAGGGGTTGTGCAATTTTGGAGAAATCCTTAATGAATCGCCGATAGAAACCGGCATGGCCAAGAAATGATCGGATTTCTCGCACAGTCGTGGGGTAAGGCAACTTTTGAATTCCTTCAATTTTTGCCGGGTCTACCTCCATACCCCTAGCAGATACGATGTGACCCAAGATAAGACCCTGATCAACCATGAAGTGACATTTCTCGTAATTGAGGATCAAGTTCTTCTGGATATATCGGTGAAGAACCTTATTCAAGTGACTAAGGCAAAGATCGAATGAATCACCATAAACGGTGAAGTCATCCATGAATACTTTGATGAAGTGCTCAACGAAGTCAGAGAAGATGCTCATCATACACCTCTGAAATGTAGCAGGTGCATTGCACAGCCCAAATGGCATGCGCCAGTAAGCATAAGTACCAAAAGGACAGGTGAAGGTGGTCTTTTCTTGATCCTCAGGTGCTACGGGAATCTGGTGAAAACCCAGTACCCATCCAAGCAAGCAATAGTGAGACTCGCTCGCTAAACGCTCTAACATCGATCGATGAAAGGCAATGGGAAGTGGTATTTCCTAGTGGAAGCATTGTGCTTCCTGTAATCAATGCAAACTCGCCATCCGTTTTGGATGCGAGTTGGGACTAACTCACCTTGTGAGTTTGTGACCACTGTGATCCCCGTTTTCTTGGGAACCACCTGAATGGGACTGACCTACTTGCTGTTGGAGATCAGGTAGATCATCCCAAGCGTCAAGGAGCTTCGAATCTCCTTTTACATCCATCGTTGGTGGGTTCATCTCGTTGTGCTTTCGTGAAGGTTTAGACCCTTCTTCCATATGTATCGATCGATGCATGCATGTGGAAGGGCTAAGACCTTTGATGTCAGCAATCGTCCATCCTAGGGCTTCTTTGAACTCTTGAAGCACATGAATCAACTTCTCTTCCTCTAGAAATGTGAGTTTGGTGGAGATGATCACTGGTAATGTATCATTCGCACCTAAAAACACATATTTGAGGTGGGTGGGCAATGGTTTGAGCTCTAGTGTGGGTGCTCGCACCATAGAGGGGAGAAGTGTAGAGTTCGAAGTAGGTAAGTTGAGATAAGCTAGGGTGGGAAAATAGAGTGGAACAGAGTCCAACTCAAAGATCAGCTCCTCAA
Source organism: Stephania japonica (assembly GCA_039657345.1). Taxonomy (NCBI): domain Eukaryota; kingdom Viridiplantae; phylum Streptophyta; class Magnoliopsida; order Ranunculales; family Menispermaceae; genus Stephania; species Stephania japonica. The sequence goes on along the minus strand of CM077556.1, from coordinate 86,535,173 downwards.
TCTCAGTATTGAGGATGAAACATTGCTTTCGCAAGGAATTGGTGTCAAGATGATTCTCTAACACCACTTTCACATCATCACCTTTCACGAGAAAGGTATCCTAGACAAGTGAGTCCACACTGTCCAAGGCAAGCACCATAGAAAAGGCATCGCAAGGATGGCGCATCACATCATAGATGTTGAACTTAATAAGTTCACCATCAAACTCCATGGTTAGAGCACCACTGTGAACATCAATCTTGGTCTTAGCGGTCTTAAGGAAAGGCCTGCCAAGCAAGACTGAGGAGAAATGGGGGCATGGCTGAGTCTTCATATCGATGATATAGAAGTCAGCAGGAAAGATGAGCTCACTAACCTTCACCAGGATGTCTTCTAAGACACCCACAGGACGAACGACAGATCGGTCTGCCAAATGTATGACAATCTCAGTATCCTTTAGGGGGCCAGCCTTCAATGTCTCATATATGGATAGTGGCATGACATTGATAGAGGCGCCGAGGTCGCACATAGCTTTCTGGATCTCAACTTCACCAATTGTGCAAGGGACAGTGAACATGCCCGGGTCCTCATACTTGGTGGGCAATTTTTTGCGTAGGATAGCGGAAACGTTCTCACCTACGGTGATTTTCTCGTTGCCTTTGAGACGACCTTTGTTGGTGCAAAGGTCCTCGAGTAGCTTAGCGTATCGGGGCATATGTGCTAAAGCATCAAGAAGTGGGATATTTATCACCACTTTCCTCAAGATTTCCAGAATTTCCTTCTCTTCTCCCGCCTTTTTAGATTGAATGAGGCGTTGAGGGAACGAGGGTAGAATCTTAAGAGAAGGTTGTGCTTCCTTATCTAAGTCTACCGTTTCAGTGTGAGACGGTTGAACCTCGAGTTCCTGCTCGACTTCCTTGGATTTAGGGGTGGCCTCTTTAGGCTTAAGGTCTTTAGGGGCCTCCTCCAACTCTCTACCGCAACGAAGTGTGACAGCATTGACATTCGCATTTGGATTCGGGAGCGTTTGAGAAGGAAGCCTGCCTTTCTCATCCGTCCGCCCAACTTGTAGGGCCAATTGCCCTAATTGCACCTCGAGACTTTTAATGCTAGATGCATGACTCGTGATTGTTTCATTTTTGAGTTGGGTCAATTCTTTAGAGAATCTGTCTTGATTAGCAATGAGTGTCCTCATCATTTCTTCTAAAGACCCCGAATTTTGAGCGGGTTGGGGTTGTGGGGGGAGGAGTTGTCCCCTTGGAATATACTGTGAGAAGTTTTGATTTTGTGGCCCATAACTTAAATAAGGGCTTTTAACGGCATGATTGTAAGTGTTATTGAAATTGTTGCCGTATTGATTCCTCGGTGGTCCTTGGAATCCACCACCTAAAGCGTTCGCTTGCTCGTTCTCGAACAAGGTAGGACACGAGTCAGTAAAGTGGTCTTTGGCTGTACAGAAGCCACAAGCTTTAACTTGAGCTTTTCCCGAGGTGAGGAATCACTCCATGAGATCAGTGAGTTTATCAAGCTTGTTATTGGTAGAATTTGACCCTACTCCATCAGAAAGACTTCGTGAAGGTCCATCATCCTCATCATCAATGTAATGACATGACTGACTTGCTATAGAGTCAAACAGATTAAACATTTCCTCGGTGGTCTTACATCTGTAATCGCCTCCACAGGCATTGTCAATCATCCGTTTCTCCAGGGGTGTGAGTCCTATATAGAAGAAATGAATAATGGAGAGGTTGCTTTGGTCATGTTGGGGCATTGCACAAGTAAGCGCTTATAACGACCCCAATAATCGCCAAAAGATTTGCCCCGTTTCATTTTGATACTACATATCTCTCTAGTAAGTTGGGAAGCTCTAGATTCAGGGAAGAACTCTTTGAGGAATGCAAAAATCATGTCGTTCCAATTTGTAATGGAACCAGGGGGAAGATAGAAGAGCCAGTCTTGAGCTTTATCCTTTAGGCAGAAAGGAAAAGCTGAGAGTTTGACTTCGTCTTCATCGACTCGAGGGGGAATCATGGTCCTACATTTAGAATGGAAGTCCTTGATAAAGGTGACTGGATCCTCACGATCCAGTCTATGAAAGACGGGGAGCAAGTTAATGAAACATGATCTGAGCTCAAAATTTCCCCTGTGGGCTGGATATGCGATGCAATGTGGATGATGGGCTAGGAGATCCTGTATCCCATCATTCGCCATCCCAATGGTAATGCGATGGTCGGCTTGAGGTTGTGCCCAAGGATTAGCTTGTGGCCTTTGTGGATGAGGATCAACCACTCTTTGGTCGAATGGTTGATAGCGATGTGCTGCAGGCCTTTGCTGTTCCACTAGTGCATGTGGTTCAGCTGGTGCGTCAAACTGTTGGGGAGGAATAACTAGGGGTTCCTCCCGTCCCTCACGTGGTGCAACATGTGCATGTGAGTTCCTAATGTGGTCAGCCATCGGAGGGGTTTGCTCGTCGTTCAGTTGAACTCTAGAGGATTGGTTCCTCTGCCTAGTTTCTTTTAAGTTCCGACGGCAAGTCTTCTCGATCTCTGGATCAAGAGGGAGTAAAGATCCAGCGGACAACGATCGACGAAGACTGTGGGACATAAAAGTGAACACAAAAGAAATAAAAAATAAAATAAAATAAAATAAAATAAAATAAAAAACTAAGTCAAAAAGAACTTGGTCCCCGGCAACGGCGCCAAAATTTGATGCGTGTCGAGCGCATCAAAATAAATATATATCCCGATGAGATTACCAATAACTACAAGAACTGCAGGACTGGCAAGCACAGGGTCGAACCACGAAGACCAAGTTTTCAACTTAGGGTACTAAACTAAAACTAACCTAAAGTGTTCACAGAAAACATCTCTAATTTTACTAAAAACAATAACTAAAATATAACGTAAATAAAACTAAACTGACTAGGATTGTTTATAAAAGTAATTTCTAATTTTACTAAAAACAATAATTAAAATATAACGTAAATAAATCAATCAAAATGGAAAGGAACAATCCAAACCATCAGTTTCATAAATCTCTTCAATTTGGCATAATTTTACATATGGTCCTCAATCTAATTAAAGTATGTAAATCACAGTAATTTAGTGTAGCTATAGACCCGGTAATGTACGCGGGTCTTCGCACTTCCTAATGTCGATAGCCAAGGTACGACCGTTGACTACTTCCCTGACCAATTACGCAACCTGATCGCTAGTGCTCCAGATTTAACGTATTGGTCGCATTACTTCGATTAGTGAAGGCACTACACCTAGACAACCGGATCGCTAGTGCTCCCGATTTAGCCTAGATTCCTAAGGTATTTGACCGGTCCCAAAAGGATCTAATCAATTGGTATGGTCAATTGCCACTAGTGTGGTCTTGTCGCACAAGCATGGGTGCTTACGACTCACTGGCATATGAATTGAAGTTTAAACTAGTGTTTAACTTCAATTGTTCAAATAATACCAAAGAAAATAAAATATTATGAAAAAACAAATTAAATAAATAATAAAATAGATCTCACATATGTTTTATGCCAAAAAGAGTGATTTGATCCACTTCCGGTTCAGACTGATGAGTTTAGCCGGCCATCGACGTCATAAACTGCATTGAAATCTAAAAACAAAGTGAAGAAAAAGAAGAGAGAAATACTAGAAAAAACTGAGAAAAGAAGAAAACCCCCTCCTCTTTTCTAAGTCCTAAAATATATTTATATCCCAAAATTTGGTCTCTAGAGGTGAGAAAACTGTTTTTGGGTGTATTTTCGGTCTTGACACGTGGCAGGCTGTGATTAGTTGAAATTCAGGTACGGCTGACGTGTCGCGTGCTGATTGGAGGAGTTGTTGTGGCGTACTGACGTGGCATCTTCTGATTGGCCGAGACGGCTGTTGATGACGTGCTAGAGTGCTGACTAGGCGCCACGCGGCGGCGTGTGAGTGGCTGAAGGGTGAGCTGGTGACGCGCTGGACATATCAGAGGACGCCACATGGCAGTCAGCTGTGAAGACGAAATCGCGCGACTCTTACCGAAAATCTGGGAGTTCGTGTGGGCACGCATCTCGATGCAGATCGAATGGTCTGGGAAGAGGAGCTGTAGAGGATGTGACGTGGCGAGCGTTGAAGAGTTGACCGACACGTGTTGGCTTCTGATTGGCTGAGCGGCTGTGTGTGACACGATCGAACCAATGGGGATGTGACACGTGGCCATCCGAAACTCTAATTCGCCTACCCTTTTGTACACCCCAAAACAAACCCTCCGGTGTCCGATTTCTGCAAGTGTATACTCTATTCTGAGTATTTTTTCACCCCGGATCCAACCGTGCACTCCGTTTCTCCTAAAAACGAAAATAAAATATAATTAAATATATATTTTCATATTATTTCAATAAATCACTAATTTCCTAAAATATGCATTTATCACTATAAAATAAAATAAATATAGTCAATTACACATAATAACCTATACTGAATTATGCCTAAATGAACACTTATCAGCGAGCTGCCACAGTAGAGGCGAAGAAAAGTGAAGGAGAGTACAAGCCGAGAGAGAAGAGGGAAATAGAGGTGGAAGAAACTCACCTAGGCGTCTTTGGTGGGTGGTGGAGATGCCATTTCCATGGTAGGTGGCGGTCTAGCAGAGAAGATGGGCTATCACAGCATGAGGTCGAGGATAGTGAGTGAGTGTATAGGCCGAGAGTGAGAGTGAGTGAGAGAGAGAGAGACTCACTTTGTCGATCACGGTTCTTCGGTCTCTCTAGCGTTGCCAAAGTTGGTCAGCCGCAGGTGGGGGTGACGATAGTGACGAGAGGTGGGAGGAGGGTGAATAGTGACAGCTTGGAGAGTAGGAAGATGATGAATAGAGATTATGGTTTAGGATAAAACTTTGTTTTATATATGTGTAAACAATGTGAAATTACCCTTTTGCCCTTAATTCAACACTTATTCATTTCTCTCACAGTTGCCTTTATGGGTCTTTTACCTCATCATCTTGGCTCAACACACATACACATCTCAAGGCTAATCTCATGGCTCTCCTCATCATGTTGTGTCACTTTAACAAATTTTTATCCTATAGTCCGTATGCTACGAGACTATTCGACTCCCACATTGATCTTACCTTTCTTTGGTTCGCATTTCTCTGAAATTTGGTTCACTGCTCATATTTTCTCGCCACGTCCCATCAACTAACTAATTAAATTATTAGAAAATTCATTTATTTGTATTCTTTATTGTGTTTTTATCCCCCGTTTAACTAGGCGAATCCTCACTCAACTAAAAATCACCTGAACGGCTCGAGACCTGTAAAATACTAAAATACTAATACACACAATCAAAGAATCATAAAATTACCTCGGTGTCGACTCCTAAAGTTCGAAATACAATCCAGTATTCACATAGTAGGGTCATAATCCTGACAAGTGTATCACAAATCAGTTAAAAATTTGGAGTTAATACATAGATAGACCGAGATTGGCTAGTTATTGCCTGAGATCTGTTGCTGCTATATGGTGGACCACCTATAAAGCGACACATCCTGTGATTACTACTTGGGTTGAGTTCAGAACATTGTTCATGGATGAGTATATACCTATGGAGGTCAGGATTCGATTGAGAGAGGAGTTCTTGACACTGGTTCAGGGTGATATGTCTGTGACCGAGTATATGGAGAGGTATAGATATTTATTGTCCTACTCTATGGATCTGGCAGGGACTGACCGATTACAGATATATTACTTTGTTCGAGGACTGGATGAGAGGATAGCTACCACAGTTGTTTCCAGTGGAGCGACTACGTTGGCTCATGTATACGACAGGTCTCTTTTTCAGGAGACTTATATAGTACAGAGTGCTAGTAGATTGGCGATTCAGACTATGTTGCAGGGTCAACAGAGTCATCTAGCTCAGGGTTCTCGGTTTGATCAGAGGCTAAAGAGACAAATGAGATATCAAGACCGACAAGGACAGGGCCAGAGACCTCGTAGAGGTAGAGGTGATTGGCAATCAGATCAGAGTCGCAGAGGCGACAAAGATTGTTAGGATGATTAGGATAGACGTGATGATCGTGAGTTAGTGTATTCTGCGGCCCTTACATCGATTGATCGTCCGAGACAACAGTAGAGGCAGGATAGAGGTCGGGGTTAGAAAGGCCAGAGCCGAGGTCAGAATCAGGCACATAGTTAGAGGACTACTATCAGATCAAACATGTGCTTGTTATCGTTGTGGTCAGGTGGGACATCTTGTGGCAAAGTGTACCAGACCAGCGCCAATACCATCATAGACTAATCATCCAAGAGATAGGGCCCAGACAGCTGCTTTTGGGGTTGCATAGCTAGACCGAGAGGCTACCAAACAGCTTATTGAGGTATGTTATCTGTCTGTGATACTTTTATGCATGTTATGTTTGATTCCAGCAACACATTTTCCTTTATATATGGACGTATGGTAGGATTGTTAGGGTTAAGTGTACAGACTTTAGATACACATTTTGTACTTAGCACGATAATTGGGGATAAGATTTACCCTAACCAGATTTGTCGAGATTGTGTGCTTGAGATTGAGGGACATCAGTTATCAACTGACTTGAGAGTAGTAGAGTACTTGGAGTTCGACGCGATGTTCGGTATAGATTGGTTATCGTCGTATCACGCATAGATCGACTGTTTCAGCAAGACGGTGACATTTCACATCGAGGGCATTCTAGAGTTTTCATTTGCTGGAGCTGTGTCAGCATTACGTATCACTTGAGGCAGATTAGCTACGTCGCAGGAAATGAAGGCGTACGCGGCTATGGTGGAGCCAGAGATTAAGATAGTGATTAGGATTGAGGATGTCCCAGTTATTTGCGAGTTTTTTGACGTGTTTCCTGAGGATTTGCCAGGATTACCACCACCGATAGATGTTGAATTCATTATCGAGCTACTTCTGGGGACTCAGCCGATTTATAGCTGGTTGTATACGATGTCACCATCGGAGCAGGTGGAGTTGAGGACCAAGTTAGAGGAGTTACTGCAGAAGGGATTCATTCACCCTAGCATGTCACCTTGGGGAGCTCCAGTTCTTTTTGTAAAGAAGAAGGACGGCTCGATATGGATGTGTGTGGATTATAGGAAGTTGAATCAGGTGACTGTTAGGAATCGTTACCCACTTCCCAGGATCGATGACTTGTTCGATCAGTTGGAAGGAGCCAAATTCTTCTAGAAGATTGACCTTAGATCAGGATATCATCAGTTGAGGATTCGAGAGGGAAATATTGAGAAGACCGCTTTGAGTACGCGATATGCATTGTACGAGTTTACAGTCATACCATTTGGGTTGACCAACACACCGGCGATCTTCATAGACTTGATGCACAGGGTGCTTAGGCCATTTTTGGATCAATACGTCATAGTTTTCATCGACGACATCCTGATTTACAACAAGACTCGTGTGGAGCATGAGAGACATCTCAGGGAGGTGTTGACGATGCTAAGAGAGCATCGACTTTACGCCAAGTTCAACAAGTATGCATTTTGGCTGAGTGAGGTGAAGTTTCTCGAACATGTCATCAGTAGTCAAGGGATATCTGTTGATGGAGACAAGATTCAAGCGATTATTAATTAGAGGACACCTGAGTCTGTTTCTGATATTAGGATTTTCTTGGGTTTGGCAGGATACTACCGGTATTTCATTCAAGACTTTTCACTTATTGCAGCACCGATGACGAGGTTGACAAAAATGAATGTCATATTTGATTGATCGCAGGAGCGTGAGGATGCTTTCTGGGAGCTGAAGAGGCAGTTGACTTCTGCACCAGTTTTGGCATTACCTATGGCAGGTAAGGGTTTCTCAACTTACACTGATGCGTCAGGCACTGGGTTAGGTTATGTGTTGATGTAGGACGGACATCTAGTGGCCTATTTATCGCGACGATTAAGACCACATGAGGAGAGTTATCTAGTGCACGATTTGGAGCTTGCGGCAGTCGTGTTTGCACAGAAGGTTTGGAGGCACTATTTGTACAGTGAAAGGTTCGTACTATTTATCGACCACCAGAGTTTGAAATATCTGTTCACTCAGAGGGAATTAAATATGAGACAATGGAGATGGCTCGAGTTACTTAAAGACTATAATTTCGCTATTGAGTATCATTCGGGAAAGGCGAATGTCGTAGCTGATGCGCTGAGCAGGAGCGGCATCGAGAGTCAAACGGGTCTGCGGCATATGACATATGAGCATGGGTTGCTTTAGGCTGCATCGGTGTTGTGTGTGACTGAGTCTATTGCTAAGCTACATATTTGCGGCCAGATACGAGTTCCTACGGTGTCTCTAGAGCGGGTTGCTGAGTTGCAGAGAACTGAGGATCAATATTTACGAATCAGTGGACTGGCTCAGGATCTGGGGTGCACAGAGTGGTTTGAGGGTTCAGACGGGTGCTTGAGACATAGGGGTCATTTGTGGATACCGGAGGTACCGAAGCTCAGGGACAGTATTCTCGAGGACGCACACCAATCACGATTTATAGTTCATTCTGGTCAGACCAAGATATATCACGACCTTCAGTGATTGTTTTGGTGGCTAGGGATAAAGGCTGACGTGGTGAGGTACGTCCGGAGTTGTCATATTTGCTAGCAGGTGAAGGCTGAGCACAGAAGACCAGTTGGGTTGCTACAGCCGCTGCCCATTCCTCAGTGGAAATGGGAACACGTGACCATAGACTTTGTCAGTGGCCTACCGCAGACTATAAGGAGACACGACGTAGTTTGGGTAGTTATTGACAGGTTGATGAAGTCGACACACTTCATACCGATCGCTATGAGATATTCAGTTACATATCTGAGCACTATTTTCGAGAGAGAGATTGTCAGATTGCACGGTGTACCGGTCTCCATTATTTTTAATAGAGATCTGAGGTTTACTTTGAGGCTTTATGAGAGTATGCAGGAGCAGTTTGGCACTTAACTACAGTTTAGTACTGCGCACCATCCTCAGATTGACGGACAGTCGGAGCAGTTGATTCAGATTCTCGAAGATATACTCAGGGTATGTATTCTACAGTTTGGTGGACCGTGGGAGGATTATTTGTCATTGTGCGAGTTTGTTTACAACAACAGCTATCAAGTGAGTATCGGGATGCCACCGTTTGAGGCATTATATGGTAGGACCTGCAGGTCACAGCATGTTGGGCAGCACCGGAGGATATAACGGCTATAGGACCTGAGGTTGTTGTGGATCACACTGAGAAGGTGAGGCAGATTAGACAGAGACTTTAGGTGGTGCAGGATAGACAAGAAATATGCGAATAGGTATCACGGGGATCTGAGCTACGAGGTTTGAGACATGGTGTACTTGAAGGTTTCACCTTGGAAGGGTCATCAAAGATTTGACATTAAGGGGAAACTAGCACCAAGGTTTATCGGACCATTCAGAGTTGAGGAACGTGTCGGCAAAGTGATATACCATTTAAAGTTATCACCACAGTTAACGGGAGTATATCCGGTGTTTCACATATCCATGTTGAGGCTAGCTAGGTTGGGATCGAGACCTATGATTGATGTACGTCAGATTGAGGTGCGACCAGACGTGTCATTTGAGGAGCAACCTGTAGAGATCATGGATAGGAGAATTCAGACTTTGAGGAATAAGGAGATCCCGAAGGTTTTAGTTCGTTAGTAGCATCATGGAACTAAGGGATTAACCTGGGAACTCGAGTCTACCATGCGATGACGGTATCCCCACTTATTTGCTGGTAAGTATTTAAGTTTAATTTAATTTTGGGATGAGATTTCACCTAGTTGGGAAGAATTGTAACGGCCTGAATTTAATTCGCCGTTATTTGTGACGTATTGCAGATGTGGCGGACAGCTCAGACACCCGTGGGACCTGAGCTAGGTTATTGCGCGCCTGGAGTTAGGTAAATTGTGTTTTGTGTTGTTTTGACTAAATTTGCGATGTTTATGTTAAAATAGGTTAAACGGCATCGCGATGTGTGTAATTATATTTCAATTGATGTGTGAGATTGTATGTTAAGTATTCGCCTCGATATGCATGTCGACGAGGGTATCGGATAGACTAAAAGACGAAATATTAAGTCGGGGAAAATAATACACACATTAAATGAATTAAATGTGATAAAATAGTAAATTGGTGGGCACCTAGGGACACGCGGGGTCGTGGTCGACACGCGTGGGTGGTACGGTAGTGTGCATGTCCGAGTACGCTCGTTGGCGCACACGACGAAATTCTAGGCGGGAAAATATAGGTGAATATATATATATATTTGTATATATGTAATTTAAAATATATATGTATATATATAAATATATATATATTAAAAATCAGAAAATAATTAAATAATAGTGAAATAACCAAAAAGGGTAATGGATTATGAAGGACGAGGGTAAGAACTTAGGGGCATTTTGGTCATTTTACCCAAAATGTTGATAAACAGCACCACTGGCACCCATTTTTCTCACCATTTGATCAAAATCGGCAAGGGAGACCGAGAGAAGAAGGAGGAGAAGAGAACAAGAGAGATTGGCCGAGAGAGAGAGCACGACGACGTGAACGAGGTAAATTGTTTGTGTTATTATTGGTTATTGTGGTTCGATGATGTTATTGTTGTTGTTTCGTTGAAGTGGTGGTGGTGGTGGTGGTGGTGGTGGTTTTGGGAGCTCGGACGAACTGCAAGAGCAGTTTGTCCGAGGAAGGAGATGACAAGAGAGTCATCTCCCCTCCCAACTAATCAAGATCGAAAAAAAAATTTTTCTTCTCTGTTGGAATAGAGCAACAGCTTTGTTCCAACGAAGAAGAAGAGGGTCGGTTCGGCCCTGAATCGGGCCGGTTCGGCTCAACCTCGGCCCAGTTCAGGCCGAACCAACCCAAAATAAAAATAAAAAAAACAGTTTTGAAAAAAAAATTTGGAAAATTAATAGAAAATTCAGATAAAATAGGAAAAATTTATAAAAAAATATATTTTGATCAAATAATGAGTTTTGGGATTTTATCAGAATTTTGGTGAGATGTTGTCGGGGTTTTTACCTCGAAAAATATAAAATTGACATTATATACCCAATTGAAGCTAATTCAATGATAAATAATCTTAAGTACATTTGGGTGGTACTTTTGATTGTTGGGTGTTTATTGGAGCTAGATCGGGGTTTGATTTTCGCGACGTGGAGTGTGGATTGAGGTGTGTAGTATCCCAACTGAAATTAATTGAGTATTTACTTCTTTTGGCATTTGAATTTAATTTATTTCATTTCAATACACTATTCTGGTTATGATTATATAGGCGGACGTTGAGCGGGGCTCCCTCCGTTCCATTCTTGTATGTATGTCCACTACACCATAGCACGTGCTACCAGATAGGTCTCGGTGAATAACACGACCTGAGTATCACGTCGTGGCATGTGTCGGTGCGCCGTAGGTGTAACGCCATCCATCGAGCGAATCCAGATGCTTGCCCTGCTTGAGTCGGACTCGCTAGTAGTATTACGTGGAAGAGTCCGAATTATGGTGTAGTCTGACCCAAGGGGCTAGGAACACACTTTGAGCTTTTCCTATTATTTATTCATGCGATGAGCGCAGTTGCCTGTATTTATTTTCGCATATTTATTTAATAACTTTATTTAAATTTCAGTATTTAATTTCAGTATTGCTCACTTAATTTCCTTGCGAATACTCACTCTGGACTCATCATCTACCTTTTATGATGGCTTGAGTGCAGATCCTAGTACTAGCAGGGGCAAGGGCAAGCTGCCAGTGTATTGTTGATCTGAGATTGCCTGACTTGTACGTTTGTATTATATTTATTTTGTTTCATTTTGGGTTTACGGAATTTTGAGATACCTTGTGTATATGGATCTTTTGAGATTTCAAATGTATTTATGGTTATATATGGGTTTTTCACATTAGGTTTATGGTTTACGTTACACATTTATAGTATCATTATCTGAGTAAATGTGTTAGAAAGGCTTCCGCTGTGTTAATTTGAGGATTCTATAATGACTTAACATATGATTTGATTTTAATACAACTTAATTAGTAAATGGATAATTAATAAGGTTTAAAAAGATAAATGGAGGATATAATCTAATGTAGAGCCCAGTCGTCGCTGGTAAGACAGACTATGGGTCTGTATTGGCCCCCGTGGCGGTCTATTTGGAAAATGGGCCGTTTCAGTACATGATAGGCAGACTGGAAATAATAACGATCGAAACATGCTTGTTCTATGAGTCAAGAGAGGCCATAAGTGGTCTAAAATCCACAACAAATCCACAACAGCGATGTCGTAACAACGAAAACCACAACAATATCCACAACAATCCAGTACATGATATCACACAATCACTAGGGGTGGTCAAACACTCGTGCGCATGAGTGCTCGCATTTTATCCCTTCTAGTACAGGCCGCATGTACCTTCGAGACACTCTTATGCCAAGAACACACATACAAGGAATATGGAACGAAGATGCCAACAAGTAGATCATAGCAAACATGATAGAATGATAATGAATCACATGGTATTTTCTTAACTGGCTTACTAATGTACACAAACTTTAGGGGCAAATGTACTTACCTGAACTATCGCAACCTGCGTACGACTCGCGTCCCTAACACATATCCCTAAGTTTCTCGCTAACTGACAAGGTTGGAAAACTAATATTAATCGGTCAGGTCATCAACTAAACCCTAGGTCAACCCTAGTGTTCTTTCCAGTGTTTTAAGTATTTACACAACTCGTCAAATCATTATGAAAACGTATACTCTCTCGGGTTTGAAAAACCATGACAATAACCACGACTACAATTTCACAATGTCGGTATCCATAATGCATATAAGCCTACTCATATATCGTAGGCTCGGCTCAGTCGTATGTGGGTTACGTCATAGCCTCGATGAGTTGGTGACGTGACCAAGACGTCATAACCAATTCCCGACCTTCAAACGCAAATTCATAAAATAACACGACTCAAAATGACCATGCACCAACGAGTTTGTGAACCTTGCAGATGTGGTCTAACATCCGTAGAGTGCCAACACGACATGGGAAGGTCATGTGCATGCCCTACGTCACGTCGATGACTACTCAACATGATATAAACAACTCACGCATAACTTCGCCATTACGACTCATCACCATTGATATGGATGCTCCGGGGCTGTGAGACTCCATAACGGACATGGTAAGGACTCCGGCAGTCCCCCATGTCATCGCGTCGATGACATGATGGGTGGTTTCTGACGAGAAGGTTATAACACGCATACAACACATAAATGACATAATATAACAATAATGCCGCTATTTTTAGGCCACTACAAGAGTCGTGAGATACAAGCATGGACTTAGCTTGGTACCTGACATCCCTGGTCATGGTGGTATAGCGGTGGCGTCGCCCACGGTAGCAGATTGTGGCGAGCAGGAGCATAACACACATGATGTAACGGCCCGTTATTTATTAACGCCGTTATTTACCTTATTTCAGATTAGGACGCCAGCTCGGACGACACGTGGACGCCACGGATAGATTAGGCATATTCTAGACCTAGGTATTGACTGTGTATTATTGTTTTTCTAATTTCGGTGATTTATTGATATTTTCATTTTCTTGATAATGATGTATTATCTGTCACCGGTGTGTAAAAGTAGTATTTGTCGGGCGAGGTTGAGCGCCGGGGTCCGTTCGTAGGACCGGCCAATGCGGGGTTGGTAGCAGTGAGGCCAGGCGTTGGGGTTTAATTAGATTGAAATTATTTAAACATGCTATGGTTGAGGATTTATTAATTAAATGTAAATATATAACCTTAAGCTAAGCTAAGGAAATTTATTGGGTACACTAAGTGTGGGACCGCCTCGGGAAGTGTGCCATACACGGGGCACAGGGTGCCGAGTGGTCGGGGAGTTAGTGTGACTCTATTTACAAATTTATGGAATTTATTGATGTTTAGAATAAATTATATAAGTTAAATCAAATTGGAATAAATAGAATCCTATAGTTTGAAAATGAATAATCAGTACACCTACGATTTTTATCGAGATGCACAACAAGAAAATTCGAGATACAAGGTGTCATGATAGGGTGTTCAAGAACTGTGTGACACAGGGTGATCAGTGGCGGTTGGATTTACCTCGAGATGCGTGTGCACGTGAGATTAAAACACCCCTATACATATACATCGATAGATCAAACATGCAAAATGAAGCATTTCTCAAACAAATTGTTGGGAGATCAGTGAGTAAATTTGAGGATTTGAGGGGACGAAATAGAACTTGGAGAGGAGATTGAGCTTCACAACAATCAATATAAGATAATTTACCCTCATTTTTGTTGATTTTCCATTAAAATGGATGTTGGAGTGAAATTTCGATTTCGAGAGATTTTATCTCTGATTTTGATGAATTCAGTGTTATTGAAGTTGGTTTTGATGATTTATATTGTTTTGGTTCAAATTTGTGGAAAATTGAGGTGATTTGATAAATTTTGGGTTTATTTGCATGTATTTTTAATCCGAGAATTGGGTGTTGTTCTTAGGGTTTTGTGGTGAAATTTAGAGGTTTTGGAGGCCTCCAATGAATTGAGCATGAAGAGGGATCGAGAGGAGTAGAGAAGAGAAGAAGCAAGGACTTTTAAAAAAAAAAAATGTGTAACAGCGCGCGTGCATCCCTTCCCCGAACTGGGGCCGGGCCGGACCGGCCAGTTAGGCCGGTCCAGGTGGGGCCCCCCCAAATAAAAAAATAAATTTTTTTAAAAAAAATTTAAATTAAATAATATATATTATTTGCTGGAAATTAGGAAAATAAGTGAAAAATATCAGAAAAAATTGGGAAAAATTCTAGAAAAATATAAAAAATTAGAAAAAGGTAGAAAAGTGGTTTCGGGACTTTTCGGATATTTTTGGAACCCCGACACAGTCCGAGAGAAGTACCACAACTGAAAATTAAAAATATAATATCATAAAATGATATAATATGTTTTCAAAAAGTATAAAACACTATAAAATGGACTTCAGGGACCGGGAAACCATAGCTCGGACATTGGGGAGCTAGGTGGGGCGTACTGACGGGTCTGGGAAGTCGGAGTGCGTATTTTCGGGTACGTAAAACCCAACTGAACACCACTACTGCATTTACTTATTTATTTCCATTGAGCTTTATTTCCTTGAAAATCTGTGATTTATATTCCTACTGGGACGGTTATGGTACCGTCTATGTATTCACGGGTAGTTGAGGTCGCTGACTAGGTGTGTAGCGCGTGATCTAGGAACTCGGTAGACGATATCCCGAGTTGGACTCCATTTCACGCGTTCGATTAGCCCACTAAGGTTAATGCCGCTGGGATACAGTCGTAAGGTCGGAGGCATGGGCCACGACCAGGGCTCCTAGTCCTAGTACACACTTAGTGGCTGTGTTCACACCCCTTTGTCTATCAATGTGTTTATATACATGCGATTAGCTTTGAGCAGGTTGTCTGCATATTTTCCTTCCTTCCGCATGTTTATTTAACATACCTTTTGGCTCTGTTAATTATTTCATTAATTATTTATGCACGGTGGTTTTCCTTGGGATTTTACTTACTGGGCTCGCCATCTGCCTTTTTGTGGTGGCTGAGCGCAGATCCTAGTACTAGCAGGGGCAAGGGTATCATCGGCGATTTCATCTGACTTGCCTACGCCGAGGCCTGCTGGTATGTGTGTAGATATTTACATATTTTTGATATTTTGTATTATCTTTTGGATTGGGAAACTGGATACACACTTGTATTGGTATACATACTGTTATAGTTGATCGCCTATATGCACAGTACAGCCGGGTTTTCCACTATAGGTTTGATCAGTAAAACTTATATATATATATATATGAATGCATTTTGTTAAACTTTAAATTCTTCCGCTGTTAATTTCTTTGAAAATGATAAATTAAGTGACTTTAACAAATTACATGATAACTACCTAAAGTACGAAGGCAGAGAGACACGTGGCAGTGACTTTCGGAGCTGAGGCAGGGGGTAGCTGACCACGGGGCGGCCCGAGAAATTTGGGGCCGCCGTACATGAAATGATCATAAACATGAAATTAAGACCAAACAGTCCAAACGCAACTGATTTGGACACACCGAAGGGCAGCGGGGTACCAACGAGGGTAAGCCATGGTCCCTGACAGCCTCTCAGACGTGGTGTCTAGCTCGCAATACCGCCAATTGGGGCGGTTTCCATCAAGACATCAACAATAGAGAAAAACCAAAGAAAACACAACACCTCACTACCATCGCTGTTATGGACCACTCCGGGAGCCATGAGACACAAGCATGGGTTTAGCGTGGTCTCCGACATTCCCCAAGTCACGATGGTCTGACCAGTAGCGCTGCCTGAGCTCTACAATTCCGGCGAGGCATAAAAACCGTTAACACATGTGTAAACAGAGTATGGAAAACAACTACTCTATGTATCAAACGTTCAGAGGTCTCCCAGGGATAAGGGAGCTCCGGTGGGCCACAAGGGCTCGTCCCCGACTGTCCCCAACCACCGCCAGTTATCCTAGTAGTGGCCAACACACAACACAACTACCAGTCGTGAATGTCGTTTGGGTAATCACTACATGTATGCCGTAAGGTTAGGGAGGAGATCCGCCACTGCTGGAACTCCGGTGGGTCGTCCCCGACCAATTCCTGGTCGGACAGTAGCCCCCCCATAGCCCACTGTATGTGACTGAGAGAAGAGAAAGAAAAAACTCGATAGAGGAGAGAGAGAGAGAGAGAGAAAGAGAGAGAGAGATCACAGACCTTTCGGTGAGGGTTATGTCCGGTTACCAAGGGAGAGGGGAGGAGGAGAGGGGCAGCGGTGAGAGGGAATGGAAGGCTCGGGTGTGTGTGTGTGGAAAAGATGAGTGAATAGTGGATTGGGAAAGTGGAGGTGGGTCCTATTTATATCCTTTTTTTACATCTCAAATCCACCACTCATCTCGAGGTCCCTTGGACGACCCTTAATAACTCCAGTCCCCAATGTGAGTGACACCCATCTATGACACATTTATCTTGATTTCTTTATATTGTGCATCCCAAGATTTATCCTAAGCCTATTATATTTTTTCAACTCAACCATAGGCCTCATATTGATTAACATCAAAATAAATCATATAACTTATGTTAGGCCATCAATTGAACTTTATAAATTAGTACCCGAGGTCATACTAACTCCTGTCTATCTAGTATTCAGTGCCCCACGTCTGGTACGCTTCTCGAGGTGGTCCCACACTTAGTATTCTAATTAATTAATTATGCCTATGTTATACTTTATTTGATTAAATTATGTTTCCTCAACTAAGGTCATATCATTGATTTGACTTAGTTTATCACCTCTAATACCCGGTTAAACGACTACCGATTCCCACTTACCTAGGCGAAAACTCACTCAGATTAATAATTTGCCCAAATGGCTCATGACCCGTATCATACTACCATACTAATACATGCATCACAAAATCATAAGATTTACCTCGGTGTTGACTCCTGAAGTTCAAAATACAGTCCAGTATCACGTAGTCGGGTCACAATCCTGACAAGTGTAACATAAGTCAAGTTAAATTTGAGGGTTGTTACAGTCGCAACCACTTCAAACAGCCTAATTCGACTACGGTCTCTAAAGGCTGCTCCTGTTTCCCGAAATGGTAGGAATGCCAATGTTCTCGTCGCAGATATTGTCTACTACCACAACACAAGTCAAGTACTTACGAAGTAAGACGCTACGATCATGACTCGCACATCAAACCCGTGATGACCACCCAGCCCACTCATGTTTCAACGCAAGTTCATCTATACCCAAGCAGTAAATATGTTCGAAAAAGTTGCAACCATGGCCATCATGAACACTATGTGTCCATGCATCATAAGATGAATCACAACACGTTTGGTCCTGGCTCTCTTTAGGTGTACTCGTGGCTAGGTGTGGCAACCCATTGTGCCCAAGCCTACCATCTCTTTTGAACTCTAATCTAAGTTAGGTCTATCTCATCCTAGACAACTCTACTAAGTTTAAACTGCGCTACTCTAGCAAGTATCGACCCTAACTCTGTCACATGATGTCCGACACTGCATTTAAACACCTAAAGTTTCAAATAACCAGTTCCATGCATGATGTATGATAACTAGGAAAATTCCTTACCTCTGGTAGGATCACGAACCACTATTTGTTGTGGTTCAGTCACCATGTGCAGATCCTTTATGGCCTGAGGCTGATCATCGTCCTGCTGGTCCTCGTGCAAATCTGGACATCGATTCTGAAAATGTACAGGATGTTCGCACTGGAAACACACCTTCCGCCCTCGAGAACCAACATCGTCGTTCGGATCCCTCGTTCGTTTCCTATTATGTCCCTCTGATTGGTGCTCTAACTGCAACTTAGGTCGATCAGGTTCAGTCTCCTCATGGTGAGTACTCAAGTAACTCTCCCTAGTCAAGCTCCACTCGTAAGCTCTTTGCAACGTCCCTGGCTTGGTCGTGACGATCGCACCTCCGATCTCAGGTAGTAGACCCTCCATAAATAGTACACCTGGTCTACCTCCGTCCTAGCCGATCCACCAGAATATGGTAACAACTGCAGAAATTGTTCCATGTACTCCATGACAGACTCATCCGCTAACTGTCTCAAGGAGGTGTACTCGTTCCTCTTAGCTCTCATCAGGGTGGGAGGAAAGTACTTCATGTTGAAATTGGGTCTTAAACTTTATCCAGTCTCTCGGACACCTCTGGTACTCATAATCGTAGTCCACCAGCCGTCAGCTTCTCCCATCAACATTGAGGAAGAAATAGAAGCCCTCGTATGCTCTTCAATAGCCATGATGTGGTGTATCTTCTCAGGACTCTTTAGGAACAACTCTGTTGTGGTCACATCAGTGCCTCTGTAGAAAATAATAGGGTTATGCCTCTTGAACTCTTGCCACTGCTTAGCCTCAACAGTCGCCGTAGTGCCATACATTGCCGGTGTCGCGGGCACTATTGTGATGGCCCCAATTTCTCAATGCAAAATCCCATATCCTAACTAGAGGATATCCAGCCTGAAACCCTAATTAAGTCTCGGTACACTAGATCAGGCCTAACTAAAGCCAACAATATTTCATTTCTATCTAACAACAACTGGTATATTATATATAATGAATAAATAATAAATCAAATGCAACAGAAATTCAAAACTTTTTCGATAATACTTTACGACATACAAAACTATACAATTCACGGAAAGCCATCGATTGTTAAAAGCAAATCCAACCCAATTATATTACATAAATATACTCAAACAGTATTATTACATAAACATAAAAATCAGCACACCTAAGAGAAGATTTCGAAACTCCTATATCTTCCCTTTCCCTTTGTCTGGTGCTCGCAAATGTGAACCTGTAATTGTTAAGTTGGTTGAGCTCCTACATGCTCAATAAGTGACTCTCGAGAAATACATCAATTATCAACTAAATAACAAGATAAATGTATAACAATATGAATTCAACGCATATTTAAAGAGGATGTAGAAAAATATAAACAATACATAACTGAATGCAAATTCATAAGTCTTTTGCAACTGTACTATAACTTATATTTTCATTTCATTTAACTCAAAGAGTCGCACTCCCACATCTCTCATGAATTACCACTGATAGCTAGTAATTCATGATTGATGTGCCACCAACTCAAATGGAAAGCATTGAACGGGGTAATTGCTAAGTCACTAGGGGCGCGGTGATGTGTGGCCGTCCAATATAGCTCCAAACCCTAGACCGATCCGTCCTACCAAACCACTTCTTAGTTTTCATTTTCATTTGTAAAAACAATAACCAAACAGTTTAAGTCACAGTATATTGCCCCATTCTCAGTCTCTAATACTATGTGCTCTAATAGTATTTAATTACATTGCATAATTAATGAAAAACACGAGTCCCACTTACCTGTGCTGAACTTTCCTAAGTGCTACTCCAGGTTACACGACTCTCGAAATCCTCAAATTCTTCCTCATCAATTAAAAACCTAAATCACATCATTTAGTATCAATTTAAGTTCATTTCCCTAGGCTTAGCACCCCTAAACCATATAAACAA
Source organism: Stephania japonica (assembly GCA_039657345.1). Classification (NCBI taxonomy): domain Eukaryota; kingdom Viridiplantae; phylum Streptophyta; class Magnoliopsida; order Ranunculales; family Menispermaceae; genus Stephania; species Stephania japonica. The sequence continues at coordinate 86,515,133 of CM077556.1, read as the reverse complement.
TGTGACCAAAGTACACTCAAGAACTATTTCCAAAATAATACTTCACAACTATTTCAAAGTGTTATCAACTAGCTAATTTGGTTAAGGTTTTAAACAGGAAAACCTAAATATTTGTCATGATAACCAACAAGGAACTTGTAGTACTCCTTTCATACTTTCCATAGGCTCTAAGAAACTCAAATTGGATCATAAAACGAAAAAGTTATGAATTTCTCAATATGGCTTGTCAACAACGCAAACTTTATTTATTTTGGATTTAGAAAACTTTTCCAAATCAATATTTTTGCAGTTAAATCCTAAAATCTCAATAATCAACACCATATAATCACTCGATGCCAAAACAAATATATTTTCACAGCCCGTAGAATCAAATTGGATCAAAACCAATTTAAATCACAAAATAACCTACGCCAGTGAAATTTAAATCACAAAAACCCTAACCTACGCCAGTGAAATTTATCCCAAATTGATGCAAATTAACCCAACACATCAATTCACAACAATTCCTATGAAAACCCCATGAAAGAAATAGAAAATGTTGGTTTTGGGGTTCATGCGCACCGGAGATTTCAAAAACAATTTTGAGAAAAACCCCAACAGGATCCGAATCTGATTCCATTAAAACACGTTTAAACTATAAAAAACTTAATCATACCTCAGTCACAATGTACCTTTCTGAAGGTTAATCGATCTCTGAGGTGTTGTCAACGATGAACGCCCTCTATCAGCAGTCCACATACGAATGGCGGCCGAGATTTGAAGTGCTAGCTTCGAGAGAATACCAAACCTTTTTGTTTCTCTCCAAAACGATTCAGAGCATACCAAAAACCCTAAGTCGTTTCTTAAAACGAAAATAGAGTTTTGGCCTTTTAATCTTTCGTACTTGTATTCTAACTCAAAACGTCTATTTATACAACCCTTATATATAGACAGTTAAGTAAATTACACATATACCCTTACGTAAAGAAGTATAAGTGTAATACACTATAAGGACGTTTTTGTCATGAATTTCATCATATAAAATTTGTTTTTCTGAACCATCTTAAAATCTCGCAAAACCATTCTTAGTGTGCAACCCAATAGGCTCATCCAATGTTGGCAGCGCACCAAAACACATTTTGGTATACAAGTCATAAGCGGCCTCTAGCAAGACGTTATGATTACCCAAGTTGTACGAATATCAAATCGATACAACCTAATCAATAGTGTATATAACATCTTTTTGTCACACGATATCCTTTTAATCAAACATAAGGCATGAAATTGTCATCTAACAAATTCAATCGTACTAGTCTCAATCTCTAGGTAAACTGAAAACATCCAAGTGACATTGATCAATATCAATTCACTTAGTCTAGGCCTTTTAACAGTCTAACACATCGAGGGATCCACTAGATATCTCTCTTTATATGAGAGAGAAATTCTATCTCGAGTATACAACTTCATCACATTGCTCACATAGTAACCAATCACAACCTTTATAATCATCTGGTTAAAGATAACGTTTGATAATGTCAAATCACTATGTTCCTAATGTTGAAGTCTCTGGCAATCTCAAGTCAGAGGACTAAAAATATACCTATCATGCGAAACAACTATGACTTAATCCATGTGATGTTCTCATAGTGGGTCGGTCCAGTATGTTGTTCCCTAACAAGTACTCATGATCTTAATTTGTATTCCTATACTATGATCATCGTATGATCATCAATCAAGACTCACACTAGTCTTAATTCATTATAGTTCCCAATATAATAATCAACTAGGGACATTTAGGATATTTCTGTAAATACCCATGGATCTTATTATAATATAAACATGCAAATCAATTATAATAAACAACAAATGAAATCCTCTATTTTATTAACTAAAATGGATTCATAAAGACTATTAATGGATTGACCTACGTCACATTTCCCAACATTTCCCACTTGCTCTAAGGCCAATCATTCATGCATCTAATGCCTAATGATCTAACATGACCATCATGTTTCGCTTGCGGAAGAGCCTTTGTCAATGGATCCGTAATGTTGTCTTCAGTAGGTACTCTGCAAATCTTCATGTCTCCCCTCTCAAAGATTTCTCTGATGAGATGGAAACGCTTGAGTATATATTTGGATTTGTGGTGTGATCTAGGTTCCTTGGCCTATGCTATTGCCCCGTTATTTTCACAATACAAACAAACAGGGTTAGCAATACTTGGAACCACACCTAGTTCAGAAATAAACTTTTTGATCCAAACTGCCTCCTTTGCTGCATCGGACACTGCAATATACTCAGCTTTTGTTATAGAATCTGCCACAGTTTCTTGCTTCGAACTTTTCCAACTTACTGCATCTCCATTCAAAGTAAACACATATCCGGACTGCGATCTAAAATCATCTATATCAGTTTGAAAACTTGCATCTGTGTAACAATTTATAACTAGATCATTTTTAAAACCTCCATAGACCAAGAACACTTCCTTAGTCCTTCTTAAGTACTTAAGGATGTTCTTTACTACTATCCAGTGACTTTCACCTAGATCTGACTGATATCTGCTTGTAGTGCTCAAAGCATATGATACATCAAGCCGAGTGCATAGCATGGCGTACATGATAGATCCAATAGCAGATGCATATGGAATCTTATTCATACGGTCTTGCTTATCATTTGTCTTAGGACATTGAGTCTTGCTGAGACTTATGCCATGAGACATTGGCAACAATCCTCTTTTAGAGTCTTGCAAACTGAATCTATTTAGCACCTTATCTATGTAAGCACTTTGACTTAGACTGATTAGCCTTTTAGATCTATCCCTATAGATCTTTATCCCTAGGATATAGACTGCATCTCCTAAGTCTTTCATTGAGAAACACTTCCCTAACCAAGACTTGACACTTTGCAATGTTGGGATATCATTTTCAATGAGTAATATATCATCAACATAAAGTACCAGAAAAACAACTACATTCTCACCGACCTTCTTATATATACAAGGCTCATCTTCGTTCTTAATAAAACCAAAATCCTTGATTGCTTCATCAAAACGAAGATTCCAACTCCGAGAAGCTTCCTTTAATCCATAAATGGATCTTTGAAGCTTGCATAACTTTTTAGAATTCTCAGGATGTACAAAACCTTCAGGTTGTGTCATATACACGTCCTCAAGCAGCTTTCCATTAAGAAATACTATTTTTACATCCATTTGCCATATCTCATAGTCATAATCTGCAGCAATGGCAATAAAATTCTTATGGAATTAAGCATGGCTACTGGTAAAAAAGTTTCATCATAATTAACACCTTGAATATGCCTGAAACCTTTTGCTACAAGTCTTGCTTTAAAAGTATGCACATTGCCATCCATGTCAGTTTTCTTCTTGAAAACCCATTTACATCCAATGGTCTCACCACCTTCAGGTAAATCAACCAAGTACCAAACTTGGTTATCATACATGGATTGCATCTCAGAATTCATGGCATTTAGCCATTTATCTGAGTCTGGTCCAGACATAGCCTCCTGATAAGTGGTGGGCTCATTTTGATCCATAAGCAACACATCACGACTATCAGTAATGAGAAATCCAAATCTCTCTTGGCTCATGTCTTACCCTACCAGATTTACGTGGGCCTTGTGTCACTTGCGGAGGTTCAACTGGTTCAGAACGTTGTTGAACTTCCAATAACGGTTCAGTGTTTATCTGTGATTCTTGAACTTCTTTAAGATTTACTTTTCTTCCACTAGTGTCTTTTGAAATAAACTGTTTTTCCATAATGGCACCATACCGAGCAACAAACACTTTGTTCTCAGCGGGATTATAAAAGTAATATCCTTTTGTTTCCTTAGGATACCCCACAAATAGACACTTGTCAGATTTAGGTGCTAGTTTTTCTGAGACTTGTCGCTTTACGTAAGCCTCACAACCCCAAATCATAAGAAAAGACAAACTAGGTCTCTTCCCGTACCATATCTCATATGGTGTTTTATCAACCGCTTTAGAAGGAACTCGATTTAGAGTGAAAGCTGCAGTTTATAATGCATAACCCCAAAAAGATAATGGAAGATCCGCATGACTCATCATAGATCGAACCATATCTAATAAGGTTTGATTTCTCCTTTCAGAAACTCCATTCCATTGTGGAGTTGCTGGTGGAGTCAATTGGGAGACAATCCCACAATTTCTAAGATGATCATCAAATTCTTGGCTTAAATACTCACCACCTCGATCTGATCGAAGTGTTTTGATAGTTTTACTAAGTTGGTTCTGCACTTCATATTGAAACGTTCGAAACATCTCAAATGATTCAACTTTATGTCTCATAAGATATACATAACAATATCTGCTGAAATCATCAGTAAATGTATTGAAGTACTAATAACCTCCTCTAGCCATTGTGGTTATAGGCCACATACATTAGTATGTATTAGACCCAATAAATCACTTGCCCTTTCACTATGTCCAGTAAAGGGACTTTTAGTCATCTTGCCTAGTAAACAAGATACGCACGTTTCATATGATTCCAAATCAAATGAATCTAGAAGTTCATCTTTATGGAGCTTCGTTATGCGTTTCTCATTTATGTGGCCGAGACGACAATACTAAAGATAGGTTTGATTCAAATCATTTGACTTAAATCTCTTTGTATGTATGTTAAAGACTGGAGTATCAGTGGACCTTTTCATGCTTAGAATATAAAGACCATCACACAAATCAGCCTTTGCATAATATATTCCTTAACGAGAAATGGAACATCTATTATTCGCAATAATAAAATCAAAACCATCCATATCCAAACATGAAATAGAAATGATGTTTCTGCTCAAGGTAGGCACATAATAACAATTATTTAAAGTCAAAATAAGTCCACTAGGTAAGACTAAGTCATATGATCCAACAGCTAGGGCAGCAACTCTTGCTCCATTCCCTACGCGCAGGATGACTTCTCCTTTTTTTTAGCTTCCTATTTTTAGTGAGTTCCTGCACATTTATACAAATGTGAAATCCACATCCGGTATCCAATACCCAGGAATCACTAGTAGATAAATTAATTTCAATAACATAAATACTTGAGGTGGTAGTCGCACTACCCTTTTTCTTCTTTAGATCTTCCAGATAGAGTTTGCAATTTCTGAACCAATGTCCAGGTGCATGGCAGAAATGAAAATTTCCTTCCTTATCCTTTTGGTGCTTTGAAGCAGGAACAGGCTGGGGCTTGACTTGTTCCACAGGCTTTACAACAGGTGCTGCGGCAGCCTTGGCAACTTTAGCCTTGCCTTTGCCTTTGCCTTTGCCTTTCTTCTTCATTTCCTTTCCCTTTTGGACCATCAGTACATTACTAGAGGGTTTCTTGATATTTTGTTCAGCAGTTTTGAGCATCAAATGCAACTCTGAAATTGATTTCTCCATATTATTTATATTGTAGTTCATCACAAATTGTGAGTAACTTTCTGGTAATAAATTTAGGATCAAATCGGTAGCCAATTCTTGGCTTATGGGAAATTCAAGTCTATCAAGTTGGTCAACATAGCCCTTCACTTTCAGAACATGAGGACTAACTGATGCACCCTCAGTCATCTTACAAGAATGCAGGTTTTTGACTGTCTCGAACCTTTCTTGCCTAGCTTGCTGTTGGAATATTTCCTTCAGCGTTACAACCATGTTGTAGGCTTCCATTAGTTCCATGTCCTTCTGAAGTTCAGGAACCATAGTTGCCAACATAATGCATGCAACATCAGTAGAATCATTGACATGTTTATTATGCGCATCCTTCACAGCTTTCGTAGCATTGGCTGGTGGGTCCTCAGGGATCAGAGCATCCAAAACATACAACTTGCGTTCATGCTTGAGAATGATTCTCAAGTTTCTGAACTAGTCAAGAAAGTTAATCCCGGATAGCTTATCCTTCTCAAGGATAGATCGCAGTGAAAGGGGATTATTGTTACTTGAAGAGGCCATTGATCTACAATAAAGATCATACAGAGTTTATTTTAGTATAGAGGAATAGACTCCCACTAAATTAAGAACCCTCTTAAAACATACTGTTTATTTAGGGGACTTAAATCCGTATTTCACCTAATTTTATGACAGTTATGGCATGAAACACAGAACTAGATTATTTAGGTAGGTAACAGTTACCAATTACATCTTATGGAATTTTAGATACTTTTATGAGATACAGGATATCTTATGTCTTAGCATGTTTTTATCTCATCATATGCCTAAAGCCCAAAACTATTTTGATAGCTTTATTAAGTCGGACCAATTTAAACATTTAGGTAACTCTTACCCAACTTGTCTCACCAAGATAACACAATACACCCAGCTATGGCTGAAACTGTACTAGTGTGATCAAGGCCTTGATAAGTATTTAAAATAGATGGCGTGAGACTTAAAATTTAATAGAGGGATTTTATTCAGTTTTAGTGATTTTTAAGTAAACAATGAAATATCATATATTTTATTGATTTGTAGAACCACTAAACAATTTAGGAAAATTTTATGCTATTCACTAATAGAAGAATTTTCGTGCGCTAGGATTAGTTAGACACGGTCTATTGGCCGGTCAATGGCGGTGGTTCCACTCGACCGGTCAATGGACGGGGTACGAGGGGAAAGACCCCTTTTTTTTCTAGAAGACGAATCTCAATTCTGAAAATTGAAATTCGTTATAGAAAATCATATTTTTCACTGATTTTATGATACTAAATTTACCCATTAATTTATCCAAAATTAAGTCAATTAAAACATTTTTAATTAACTCGGGCCCACATCTAACTAATCATCTTATCCTAATCCAATTAGGACTTTAGATATTTGAATCCTAGCTTATCACTAATAATAAGATTCTTGATATTTATCTCCTATTCTAATTTGCTATCTATCTTTATCAAATAACAAAATAGATATAACAAGATAAATAAATAATTTCAAAAAATTAATTATTTATAAATAAATAATTTTGAAAATTAATTATTTATAAATAAATAATTTTGAAAATTAATTATTTGCAATTTCGATCTTCATCCAAATAATCACAAACATGTAATTGAATCATGAGCTACTATCCCAATCGAACCTAATGGTGTCATGGATCATAGAACATGAAACTCAATTCATTAAAATTATTTAAATTAACCTAACATGGTTACTAGCATGTACGAAACTAATTTAAATTAAATCACGAATATATGTATCATATACACAAAACATGATAATAAATCTCATAGAAAACTTATGTATATCACATATACATCAACTATTAACATGCTTTCAATCATATATCATAAGAAAACATGCAATGAGTTTAATGGAATCAAACTCGAAGGCTCTGATACCACTGTTGGTTTTGGGGTTCATGCGCAGGGAGATTTCAAAAACAATTTTGAGTAACACCCCAACAGGATCCGAATCTGATTCTATTAAAACATATTTAAACTATGAAAACTTAATCATACCTCAGTCGCAATGTACCTTTCTGAAGGTTAATCGATCTCTAAGGCACTGCCAACGATGAACGCCCTCTATCAGTAGTCTTCACACAAACGGCGGCAGAGATTTGAAGTGCTAGCTTTGAGAGAATACCAAACCTTTTTGTTTCTCTCCAAAATGATCCAGAGCATACCAAAAACCCTAACTTGTTTCTTAAAACGAAAATAGAGTTTTGTCCTTTTAATCTTTCATACTTGTATTCTAACTCAAAGCATCTATTTATACAACCCTTGTATATAGACGGTTAAGTAAATTACACATATACCCTTACGTAAAGAAGTATAAGTGTAATACACTACAAGGACGTTTCTGTCATGAATTTTATCATATAAATTCGTTTTTTTGAATCATCTTAAAATCTCACAAAACCATTCTTAGTGTGCGACCCAATAGGCTCATACAATGTTGGCAGTGCACCAAAACACATTTTGGTATACAAGTCATAAGCGGCCTCTAGCAAGACATTATGACTACCCAAGTTGTATGAATATCAAATCGATACAACCTAATCAATAGTATATATAACATCATTTTGTCACACGATATCCTTTTGATCAAACATAAGGCATGGGATTGTCATCCAACATGTTCAATCGTACTAGTCTCGATCTCTAGGTAGACTGAAAACATCCAAGTGACATTGATCAATATCAATTGACTTAGACTAGGCCTTTTAACATTCTAACACATCAAGGGATCCACTAGATGTCTCTCTTTATATGAGAGGGACAAATTCTATCTCGAATACACAACTTCATCACATTGCTTACATAGTAACCAATCACAACCATTATAATCATCCGGTTAAAGATAACGTTTGATAGTGTCAAATCACTATGTTTCTAATGTTGAAGTCTCTGTTAATCTCAAGTCAGAGGACTGAAAAATATACCTATCATGAGAAACAACTATGACTTAATCCATGTGATGTTCTCATAGCGGGTCTATCCAGTACTTTGTTCCCTAACAAGTACTCATGATCTTGATTCGTATGATCATCATATGATCATCAATCAAGACTCACACTAGTCTTAATTCATTATAGTTCCCAGTATAATAATCGACTAGGGATATTTAGGATATTTCTGTAAATACCCATGGATCTTATTATAATATAAACATGCAAATCAATTATAATAAACAGCAAATGTAATCCTCTATTTTATTAACTAAAATTTATTCATAAAGACTATTAATGGATTGACATAGGGCACATTTCCTAATAGAAAAATCGTGAGATTTCAAATTGAATTGAGGAAAACACCATAAATTGAGATTTTACCAAATTCCGAGTCGAATCCCTTGTTTCCATCGCAACAACTTAGCTTAAACTGACTGTCTCATGATGATCTACTGTTTTGTGGAGAGAAACCGGACGAAAATCGGACGTTGGGAGCTTCGCGGACAAAGAACCGATCGGAGAGGGTTGAGGAAGAACGTTTGTAAATGTTCTGTTGAAAAAAAACATTCGATTGTTTTTTTTCAACTTTATATATATAAACCCTTAGCTGCTTGTCAACAGTTTAATTTCTTTTTATTTATTAATTCCCTGAAATTTCTATTTTGACGTGTTTTCACATCCGGTGCCCATTTTCAATCCAATTTTTCACCAAATTAAGCCAAACTCTCGACAAAATAGTACATCTTTATAAAATGTCCATAACAACGATTTGGTCATCCCAAAACCCTAAAAATCATAACTTTGTCTATGACATACTAAACTCTTATGGACTAATTCTCTTGCCATACTAAGTCAAACTTATACCAAATCAAACCCAATCTCAACCTCGACTACTGCCAACTAATACGAAACTTAAGGCAAAGTCTTGCACAACTTTGTTATCATTTTACACTATCATTGAGTCTAACTTGCATGCAAATCGAGATAAAGTCTTCACGTGGTATTTAATACGCGATTTACGAGTTTTTGAGTAACTAATTATTTAATTATTCAAGCCAAACAAATACAATACATCACATCAACACACTCACACCTTATTTGAGACAAGTTGGGCTTAACCTCAAATCTAACTCGAATTAATTAGGATTCGGATTAACATTAATCACGTGCTTAAAGTAACAGGTTGTTACAGATTGGTTACACCTGGCCTAGACCTGTGCAAGCCCCTGAGTCCAGTTTCGGGGGACCTGACGAGCCTAGTTAGCCTCTGTTTATTCATTTAACAAGTTTATGAAGTCAGTTATCACAATTATCAATTTACGCAGCGGAAAAACTATAAGTAAAATAAAAATGTATGGGAAATAACTCAATTTAAGGGAAATCAGACATATATTAATGTGGAAACCAGAAATACAAACATTCATGTACAAATCAGATCAATATGACAGAACAAGTTACATGATATTCAAAAAGTCTCTCATCCCATCAAACAAAACATAATAGATTAAATGTTCATACAACCAACAACAATAATGAAACCAACCTAGTTTAATCCTGAAGCAATGTTACTCTGAGAGGTCCTCAGAGGAAGTTTCCTAAGCAGGGCCCCTTGCCCTTGAAACGCTCCGGGATATCTGCACCCACCGTCACAAACTAGACGGTGAGTAACTTGAGAGAAATCGAAAGTAATGCCAGAAGAATATAACAATAATTCATGAACATCAAGTAAGGACAATCTAAATATCATGTTGTAATTGAATACATGAATGTGTGTGAGTTCATACTTTGAAGGGTAAATAGAGTAGTGTGCATTGACTCTGTGTGAATCCATGAGACATTGAGCTGTGTGCATTGACTCTATAGAGTACATAATTCATGGTAAGATATCGAGTTGCATGTGTTCACTTTGAGTGAGTCTAATATTGAATAAGAAACCAAATGAGTTCGAGATTAACATAATGACATAAAACTGTTAAGGTAGCAGTGTATACATAATGTAGAGCATTCAATGTTCACCTATTCACATTCGAACGAGTCCACGTGAGAAAAGTAGAGGGACCAGTTAACTATATTTTGTTGTGCGATCCTGATGGGAATTCTCCCTACTTAAAATTTAATTTCAAGGCAAAATTTTTATTTTGTTGGGAATATTCGTCATGACCCAAATTTTTAATCCTAGATTTTTTGTCGTAAACATGGTCTCCGACCCGTGGTAGAACTCGTGTGGGGATACGTGCACTAACTGAGGCATATGGCTGGAGTATATTTTATATCTGTTGTGATGTATTCCTAGTGTGTTGTATGTGTAGACTAATAAGTCACTTCTACTAGTGTATAGGTGTCGAGATGTGAGTGGGGATGCGCCTCGAGTTGCGTGCGAGTCGCGGGACTGTGTAGCATCCCCTAATCCAACTAGAGCAATAATTGGCCTGAAACCCTAATTAAGCCCTGGTAAAATTGATCGGACCTAATTAGAGCCAACAACCATATACCTGTTCCTGACAACAACCCGTATATCTTGATATTGGATAAACAATTAAAACAAAACACAGCGAAAATTTAAAACTTTTTCAATAAATGTAAGATATACAAAACAAGTATAAAACTTTGGTATTAAAATCATATTCCCACCCTGATTATTACAAAATCATAATTCAATACAATATATGCTAACAATAGGGAATCCTTAATACAATAAAGAAGATAAGACATTAGACTCCTACTCTTCTCCATTCATGAGTCACAACGCTTATTCCATTACCTGAAAATGTTAAGGTGGGTGAGCTCCTACATGCACAGTAACTGTCTATCAGGACTACATCAATTACCAACTAAATATCAATAAATATTGCGTAACAATATGAATCTAAAACATATCTGACAAGGATATTGGAATAATATAAGAAAACACCTAGGTCTACAGTTCCACAAGTCAGGATTAAGATTCAATGGCATGTCATGGTCCTCAATCTTTCAAAAATAATTAACTCAAGTTCTTCTAGATTAGCTATAGAAAATCGACATCCACCAGAAATTCCTTGTTCCCTTAATCTCGATAGCTAGGACATTCGCCACTAACTACTTCCATAATTAATGTGTAACCCTAGATATCTGCCATAAGGTTTAACGCACTAACCGCATTAATAAACATCTGTGGGAACACTAATCCTAAATAACTGGATCGCGTTCGCTCTCGATTTAATCTCGATGCAATTGTTGCACCCTCAAGAATCGAAAGATTTTTACGGCAATCGAGTGAGAGTTTGTCACTTTTATTGTCCTAAAAGTACAATTATTGATACAGTTGGGTCAATTGACTATAGATTTTCCACCTAGAAACATGCAATGGCCATATACATGCCTTATATTTAAATCCTTTTCGTGAAAACCAACAACAATGAAATAGAAGAAATTGAATTAAATAAAATAATAAAATATTAAATCTCGCAAGTTATTCCATGAATCAAGAATCTCGACTTACCTCGCCTCCGACCTAGGCAAGGGTTTGCTTAACCGGACATGGCCTTCACAAAACCCCAAAGAAAAACAATTGAAAGTGTTTTCAAGAGAATAGAATATGATCTTTCATAATCCCCCAAAGTCCTAATATATAGAATTCCTAAAAATTGGTCTTGAGGTGAGAAAAAGTAATTTTCTTGATTAGTGGAGTAATTTGTGCATCCGAATCTATTTTCCTGATTAGTAGAGTGATTTGCACCTCCGGGACCTTTTTGGGCGTTTTCTGCAGGTTCTGCCACGTGTCAGAAGTGGATTGGTTGAAGTTGCTAGAGTCAGCTAACGTGGCAGGAGTTCATAGGTCGAGGGCACTATTGATGACGTGTTGGTGAGTGGAAGGGTGAACATGTGTCGTCAGTAGGAAGAAGCCACTATGACGACCCCAATTTCCTCGTGCAATTGGGTACGCATGGCCTAGACTCGTGCAGGTCCCCGAGTTAATACTCGGTGAGCCTGGCGAGCCTAGTCAGTCTCCAATCAATTAATTATATAGTTTATGAAAGAGTTATTGCAAGTTTAATACAACAAAAAATAAGTAAACTACAACATAAATAGGAAATAACTCAGTCAAAGGAAAATCAAGAATCTATTATGTGGAAAACTCTGAAATATTCATGTACAATCAAATATGAACAAGAATAACGTGTACATGATATCCAAATCATTATGACCCCCAGTTCAACGATCAAAACATGTATATATAAAGCATCATACAATCAAGCAAAAACAAATACAACCTGCTCTAGGCCTGCAAGTCTAGCTGCTAAGATCCTCATAGGAAATCTCCTAAACAGAGCTCCTTGTCCTTGCTATACTCTGCTCTATCTACACCCACCGTCACAAACTAGACGGTGAGTAACTTGAGAGAAATCGAAAGTAATGCCAGAAGAATATAACAGTAATTCATGATTTTCCAAGTAAAGCAGTCTAAATATCATGCAGAAATTGAAAGACATGAATTGTAATAGATTAAGTGCATGAAAACAGACTAATAGATATCAGTCGAAAACATGCGTGTTATAAGAATTCAAAAGAGGCCCATAAGTGGTCTAAATCATAGCATAACAACGAAGATCGCGCGAGGTCTCCCTGGGCATCGACACAAGTGAAGGCACAACCTTGATAGGAGGAACACAAGCCCTCCAACCCAGTACTTGGTGTCACACGTTCACTATGGGTGGTCTTACACTCCTGTACAAAAGTGCCTGCATTGCCCCTGTAACAACCCCAAATTTTTAATCTGACTTGTATCGCACTAGTCAAAATTGTGACCCGGCTACGTGAATACTGGTCAGTATTTCGAACTTCGGGAGTCGACACCGAAGTGATTTTATGATTCTTTGATTGTGTGTAATAGTATTTTAGTATTTTACGAGTCTCGCGCCGGTCAGGCGATTTTAAATTGAGTGAGGCTACGCCTATGCAAACGGGGGAGTAAAACATACAAATAAATGAATTATCTAATTAGTGTTGAGATGTGGCGAGAAAATGGGCACGGCGAGACCATTTACGAAGAAATACTGACCGAGGAAATGCAAAATTCATGTGGGAGTTGGATAATTACACAACATACGGACTACATGATAGGATTGTTAAAATGACACAGCCCAAGAGTGAGGAGCCATGAGATTGACCTCGAGATTCGCGGGTGTGTTGAGATGAAAGGCCATTCAAGTGACAACACAAACCTACTTTAAGTTTTAATAAAGAAAAAGATAAAAAATAAAAAGACCAATAAGGGCAAATGGATTTGAAATGGGTATGAAATAAGTGGAAGGGCAAACTGGTCATTTGACCTTTGTATTTAATATATAAACAAAGCCCTACTGTTCACTCTCATTTGTGCTCTCTCTCACCGAATTCACTCCTCCTCTCCCTGTTCTCGTCGACCTCTTGGCAAGCACCACCGGCCCTCAGCGGCCCAGTGGTGGTCGGACTCCCATCGGAGAACCTTCAGGTCTCTCTCTCTCTCTCTCTCTCTCTCTCTCTCTCTCTCTCTCTCTCTCTCTCTCTTTCTTTCCGATCTGCTTGTTCTGGCCTGCTGTCCGCCGCTTTGTCCGCGCTGTGATGGGTGGCGATGACCGGAGACTGATCGGAGGTCACGCCTGGTGGCTCACCAGAGCCTCGACGGTCTCGGAGCACCCCAATTCACAGCATTAGTTGTTGTGGTGACTGGTTTACCCTCTTCATCACCTATATGCCCTGTTTTGTATGCATCACCTCTAACCAAACTGTTTGGCCGAGAGGTGTCACGGCTGATGACCACCGGCGCCTGGGGTACTTGTTGGGGTTTCATCATGATCAAGTTGATGTCTCCCAACCTCCAGAGAGTCTATAACAGTAGCAACAAGTGTGTAATGTCGTTGAAATTGCTTTTATTTCATTTTATGTCTACTTACGCCTCGCGTAAGCTGTTATGATTGGGGGTGTTGCGGTCGGAATGGCAAGCGTGGGGGTCGTCGGGGACCTCTCCATGACCTCGATGATGCCTCGCTGTTTTTGTGGTGATCTATTTGGTCGTATTGATGGTTTTAGTGTCTTGAATATAGATAATGTTGTTGTCGTGTTGTGGGTGACTGTTTTGAACCCTCATCGGAAACTGCCCCTATGGCGGCGCCACCGCTGGACTGCCGGGACTGGAGGCTGTCGAGGACCCCATTGAGCTTTGGCTTGGGTCCCACAGCCCTCCGGAGTGGTCAACAACAGTGAGGTGAGCACTAACTTTTGGTATTTCATGTTATGTTCATTTCATGGGGGTTATACTCCTCCTCGTCGAAATCCGTTGCCGTGAGCGACGCCACCGCGGTGCCACCATGATCGGGGATGTCGATTACCAAGCTAAGTCTATGCTTGTGTTTCACAACTCTCGGAGTGGCTTAAAACAGCGGCATCATTGATGTACTATGTCAATTGTGTAATGTTATGCGTGATGTAACTTTCTCCCGGAAACCGTCGTCGTAGCGGTACTATCATCGACGCGATGACATGGGGGACCGCCAGGAGACCTTACCATGTCATTCATGGAGTCTCATAGCCTCGGAGCGTCCATATCAATGATGATGAGTCGTAATGGCGGAGATATGCATGAGTTGTTTATATTGCATCGAGTAGGTTGTCAACGCGACGTAGGGCGTGCACACGGCCTTTCCATGCTGTGTTGACACTCTACGGATGTTGGACCACACCTTGAATTCCATACTCGCGGTGTATGGTCATGTTAAGTTTAATATTGAGTCATAATTGTTGGACGACATCGAAATTGTATTTCAAGTTGGTTGAACGGCAGTGACGTCGTGGACACACCGCCGGTCCTCGAGATTATGGTGTGATTTCACATACGACTGAGCCGAGCCTAAGATCTATAATTAGGCTTGCATAAGTGTGGTTATAATACCCAAAAGAGTCATTGTGTTTCGTTATATTTTTGTTTGATTTACCGATTGAGTTAACGAAGTGTTCGAGTCATTAAAACACTGAGAAAATGCTAGGGTACCAACCTAGGGTTTAGTTAATGATTCGACCCATTAATTAGAGTTTCCAACCTTGTCAGGTAGCGGGAAACTCGGGGATACTTAATAGGAACGCGAGAGTGTTGTTACACGGGTTGCGATTAGTTCAGGTAAGTACACTTGTCTCAAAAACTTGTGTACGTTAGTAAGCCAGTTAAGAAAATATCATGTGATTCATCTTCATTCCATTGTGTTTGCTATTATCTATTTGTTGGCATTCCATTCCATATTCCTTGTATGTGTGTTCTTGGCATAAGTGTGTGTCTCGAAGGTACATGCGGCCTGCACTAGAAGGGATAAACGCGGCACTCGTGGCCACGAGTGTTTGACCACCCCTAGTGATTGTGTGATACCATGTACTGGATTGTTGTGGATTGTTGTGGTATTGTTGTGGATTTTAGACCACTTATGGCCTCTCTTGACTCGTAGAACACGCATGTTTCGATTGTTATTGTTTCCAGTCTACCTATCATGCACCTTGTTTATTTAACTTCCTGTCTTTCAATTCCTGCATGATATTTAGACTGCCTTGATTGAAAATTCATGAATTACTTGTTATATTCTTCGGCATTACTTTCGATTTCTCTCAGTTGCTCACCGTCTAGTTTGTGACGGTGGGTGCAGATATAGCGGAGTGCAGTAGAGGCAAAGAGCCTTGCTTAGGCGACTTTTTGTGAGGATTAGCTGCTGGACTTGAGGAACCCTAGAGTAGGTTATATGTTTTTGCTCATTTGTATATCGTTTTATATATGTATGCTTTTGGTTTATAGAACTTGGTATTATTATTGAGACTAATATCATGTATGCTGAGTTATCGAATTGTACATGAATACCGGGGTTTTCCACAATTATAGAATTCCTAATTTCCCTTTGATTGAGTTATTTCCCCTTGTTATTTACTGTTTAGTCTTCCGCTGTGTATTATTGCAATAACTCTTTCATAAACTGCTAAATTGAGTAAATATGAGGCTGACTAGGCTCGCCAGGTTGCCGAGTGATAACTCGGGGCTTGAACGGGTCTAGGCCGGGCGTACCCAATTGCATGGGGAAATTGGGGTCGTCACAGTTGGTATCAGAGCATACCAGGTTCAAACTCATAAAACACAAGCCATTTAAACCAGCGGAAGTTAGGAACGGTTGAACTTAGAGTGGAAAACCCTACGATCCTAATTAGAACTTCAGTTCGAAGTGATGAGTTGGGATAATTCGGATGTGATGTTTATACATATTATGATTGTTGATTGTAATATATTGTATGCGGTAGCTATCTATTGATCCGAAGTATCGCTCTCTTAATTCAGACGACGATGGCGGATCAGACCGGTCCAGGCGACGATAGCGGCACTTCTGACACACGATATGCTAGTGCGGACGATGTGCACGTTTTGACGCAGAGAGTTGCGATGCAGGACCAGCAGTTACAGGATATGTTACGATTGTTGAGGACTCTCGTATCAGCTACTACTACACCATCGACTCCGACTACACCATTGCCACCTACTGTTACTCGCGGAGTAGAGACTCCTATTGCTGCGACATCTACGACTCCGATTCCGTTAGCGGTGATTCCCGAGGGAGCAGTTACTACGACTGGTACGCAGACTGAGGCGGAGACACCTCCGTTACAGGCGGAGATAGTACGAGCGCCGGAGACGCCGACGCACGCCGGTTCTTCTTTGCAGAGGTTACTCCCGTCACTACTCCGGTCACTACTCCGGAGAAGAGTCCCAGAGCCACTGCTGAGGCGAGGCAGTGGAGAGAGTTCAAGAGGCACGACCCAGTCAAGTTCTTTGGTGGCACCGATATAGCCGCGGCAGAGCTATTCCTGAAGAATCATGAGAAGATTCATACCATCATCGCGACTGAGGACCACATGAGGGCGACGATCTCTTCATCTATGCTACAGGGGGAGGCAGATGATTGGTGGACGACTATCGTTACTACCCGAGGCATTCCGAGAGATTGGATCGACTTCAAGACTCAATTCAACCAGAAGTACTTTCCACCGACTGTTCTTCGGGCGAAGAGGAACGAGTTCATGGCACTGAGGCAGAGCACTGAGGAGTCAGTGATGGACTATATGGGCAGGTTTATTTCACTACTACCTTATGCTGGAGGATCTGCAGATACTGAGGCTGATCGAGTCTACTACTTTACCGAGGGTCTACTACCCGTAGTCGGAGGATTCGTTGTTACAACTGAGCCGGAGAGTTTGCAGAGAGCATACGAGCGCAGTTTGGCGAGGGAGAGTTACTTGCTCACGCATCCAGATGAGGTTAGGGCGAACCGAGCAGAGACCCGATCAGATAGTCACTATCAGCAGGATAGGAAAAGAAAGAGGAGCAGATGGGTTACTCGCGAGCACAGGACGCAGAGTGTAGGATCTACTGCACAGCAGACCATGTGACTGGTACCGACCGTTCCACCCGTGCCGAGTTTTGCCAGTCATCCACCACAGCCTAATCGACAGGACCAGCAGCCGCAGAGGCGGACTACTGAGAACAGGGATGCTGATCGAGGAGACAGGCAGAGGAAGACGCAGAGGTCTAGTCAGACCCAGATTCATGGCTCTGCACAGGGACGAGGCCAGAGTCAGACTCAGAGATAGCAGGATACCCGTGCGTGTTACAGATGCGGACAGGTCGGCCACTTTCAGAGGGAGTGCCCTCAGCCAGCGAGAGCACCACCACAGCATCACCAGCACCAGAGGGAGCGTGTTCAAGCTGTTGTTGAGCCAGACCAGGTGGCATCCAAACACATTGATGAGGGTATGAATTTCATTTGCGGTACTTACATGCATACGTATTGTGTTCGATTCAAGTTATGTGGATTCCTTGATTGTTGTGCGCTTGGTAGACATGTTAGGGTTGAAAACCTGTTAGACGTAGCAGACCTCAGTTCTAGTCACGGTTGCTAGGATGCGATATACCGAATGTGCATAGGCTATACATTTCGGTAGAGTTAGGGGGCTACGAGTCGCCAGTATACATGCGAGTACGGGAGTTGTTAGAGTTCGAAGCCTTGGTTGGTGCGAACTAGATATAAACATTACGTGCGTTGATTGGTTGATACGAGAAGACGAACGGGAGATCTTTATGAGTTTCATGCATGTTGGAACGAGACAGAGATGTTAGCTTGAGTTCTTGAAGGAGTACGACTTCGTACTTGAGCACCGTTCCGAGAAGACCAACGTTGTTGTTGATGCGTTGCGCTGCGAAGGATTGGATACGGAGGTAGTCGTGTGTCAAAGAACCTACGAGCGTGGTTTACGTGAGGCAGCCGAGTTGACGAGTTCAGCGGACGTGCCGATGACTACCAGGACCGAGATACGTGGTCAAACGATGTTGCAGACCATCTCATTTGGCATTGTGCGCGAGGGACAACAAGACGATGCGTCATACCAGCGGTGCAGTGAGATGGTGGATAGTTTCGATTGCCTAGACAAGAGTCGGTCGACAGACTCATGCTAGAGGTATCGCGGGCGACTGGAGTTCCATCGGTGGCTAATGCGTGTGACGAGGTACTTCAGGAGATTCACCGTTTCAATCTTGTTGTGTATCCGGGTTGACCTAAGATGTGCGCCGATAAGCGACATTCTTTTGGTGGCCAGGGATGATTTCCGAGTTGTCGGAGTTAATCGAACGTGTGACATGCCAGCGCGTAGAGGCTGGGCATCGACGACCTGGAGGACTACTACAGCCCCACCCATTTCTTGATGGAATTGGGTACATGTTATGGACTTCGTTAGTGGTTGCCCCGATCTCCTCGTGGCCACAATAGCATCTGGGTAGTTGTGAATAATTTTGTTTGAGACTTAAGATTGCCCAGAAGTGGCAGAAGAAATACTTGACGAGTATCACGATGAGCTCCAGTACGATTCGGAGAGATTATGGATACCTAAAGGTCTCTCCTCTGAAGGGTCACGAACGGTTTGGAGTCAAGAAATGACTCACTATGATTTAAAATCGGTCCCGTTAGGAGTTGCGAAGAGTCGTTAATTTAGTTTACTTATTAGGTTAATTTCGGGGACGAAATTCTAATAAGTGGGGGAGACTGTAACAACCCCAAATTTTTAATCTGACTTGTATCGCACTAGTCAAAATTGTGACCGGCTACGTGAATACTGGTCAGTATTTCGAACTTCGGGAGTCGACACCGAAGTGATTTTATGATTCTTTGATTGTGTGTAATAGTATTTTAGTATTTTACGAGTCTCGCGCCGGTCAGGCGATTTTAAATTGAGTGAGGCTACGCCTATGCAAACGGGGGAGTAAAACATACAAATAAATGAATTATCTAATTAGTGTTGAGATGTGGCGAGAAAATGGGCACGGCGAGACCATTTACGAAGAAATACTGACCGAGGAAATGCAAAATTCATGTGGGAGTTGGATAATTACACAACATACGGACTACATGATAGGATTGTTAAAATGACACTGACCCAAGAGTGAGGAGCCATGAGATTGACCTCGAGATTCGCGGGTGTGTTGAGATGAAAGGCCATTCAAGTGACAACACAAACCTACTTTAAGTTTTAATAAAGAAAAAGATAAAAAATAAAAAGACCAATAAGGGCAAATGGATTTGAAATGGGTATGAAATAAGTGGAAGGGCAAACTGGTCATTTGACCTTTGTATTTAATATATAAACAAAGCCCTACTGTTCACTCTCATTTGTGCTCTCTCTCACCGAATTCACTCCTCCTCTCCCTGTTCTCGTCGACCTCTTGGCAAGCACCACCGGCCCTCAGCGGCCCAGTGGTGGTCGGACTCCCATCGGAGAACCTTCAGGTCTCTCTCTCTCTCTCTCTCTCTCTCTCTCTCTCTCTCTCTCTCTCTCTCTCTCTCTCTCTCTCTCTTTCTTTCCGATCTGCTTGTTCTGGCCTGCTGTCCGCCGCTTTGTCCGCGCTGTGATGGGTGGCGATGACCGGAGACTGATCGGAGGTCACGCCTGGTGGCTCACCAGAGCCTCGACGGTCTCGGAGCACCCCAATTCACAGCATTAGTTGTTGTGGTGACTGGTTTACCCTCTTCATCACCTATATGCCCTGTTTTGTATGCATCACCTCTAACCAAACTGTTTGGCCGAGAGGTGTCACGGCTGATGACCACCGGCGCCTGGGGTACTGTTGGGGGTTTCATCATGATCAAGTTGATGTCTCCCAACCTCCAGAGAGTCTATAACAGTAGCAACAAGTGTGTAATGTCGTTGAAATTGCTTTTATTTCATTTTATGTCTACTTGCTGCCCTCGCCAGAACTGTTGTGATTGGGGGGTGTTACTGGTCGGAATGGCAAGCGTGGGGGTCGTCGGGGACCTCTCCATGACCTCGATGATGCCTCGCTGTTTTTGTGGTGATCTATTTGGTCGTATTGATGGTTTTAGTGTCTTGAATATAGATAATGTTGTTGTCGTGTTGTGGGTGACTGTTTTGAACCCTCATCGGAAACTGCCCCTATGGGCGGCGCCACATTGGGCTGCCGGGGATCGGAGGTGTCGAGGACCCCATTGAGCTTTGGCTTGGGTCCCACAGCCCTCCGGAGTGGTCAACAACAGTGAGGTGAGCACTAACTTTTGGTATTTCATGTTATGTTCATTTCATGGGGGTTATACTCCTCCTCGTCGAAATCCGTTGCCGTGAGCGACGCCATGCGGTGCCACCATGATCGGGGATGTCGATTACCAAGCTAAGTCTATGCTTGTGTTTCACAACTCTCGGAGTGGCTTAAAACAGCGGCATCATTGATGTACTATGTCAATTGTGTAATGTTATGCGTGATGTAACTTTCTCGCCGAAACCGTCCGTCGTAGCGGTACTATCATCGACGCGATGACATGGGGGACTGCCGGAGACCTTACCATGTCATTCATGGAGTCTCATAGCCTCGGAGCGTCCATATCAATGATGATGAGTCGTAATGGCGGAGATATGCATGAGTTGTTTATATTGCATCGAGTAGGTTGTCAACGCGACGTAGGGCGTGCACACGGCCTTTCCATTGTGTTGACACTCTACGGATGTTGGACCACACCTTGAATTCCATACTCGCCGGTGTATGGTCATGTTAAGTTTAATATTGAGTCATAATTGTTGGACGACATCGAAATTGTATTTCAAGTTGGTTGAACGCGGTGACGTCGTGGACACACCGCCGGTCCTCGAGATTATGGTGTGATTTCACATACGATCGAGCCGAGCCTAAGATCTATAATTAGGCTTGCATAAGTGTGGTTATAATACCCAAAAGAGTCATTGTGTTTCGTTATATTTTTGTTTGATTTACCGATTGAGTTAACGAAGTGTTCGAGTCATTAAAACACTGAGAAAATGCTAGGGTACCAACCTAGGGTTTAGTTAATGATTCGACCCATTAATTAGAGTTTCCAACCTTGTCAGGTAGCGGGAAACTCGGGGATACTTAATAGGAACGCGAGAGTGTTGTTACACGGGTTGCGATTAGTTCAGGTAAGTACACTTGTCTCAAAAACTTGTGTACGTTAGTAAGCCAGTTAAGAAAATATCATGTGATTCATCTTCATTCCATTGTGTTTGCTATTATCTATTTGTTGGCATTCCATTCCATATTCCTTGTATGTGTGTTCTTGGCATAAGTGTGTGTCTCGAAGGTACATGCGGCCTGCACTAGAAGGGATAAAACGCGGGCACTCGTGGCCACGAGTGTTTGACCACCCCTAGTGATTGTGTGATACCATGTACTGGATTGTTGTGGATTGTTGTGGATATTGTTGTGGTATTGTTGTGGATTTTAGACCACTTATAGCCTCTCTTGACTCGTAGAACACGCATGTTTCGATTGTTATTGTTTCCAGTCTACCTATCATGCACCTTGTTTATTTAACTTCCTGTCTTTCAATTCCTGCATGATATTTAGACTGCCTTGATTGATAATTCATGAATTACTGTTATATTCTTCTGGCATTACTTTCGATTTCTCTCAGTTGCTCACCGTCTAGTTTGTGACGGTGGGTGCAGATATAGCGGAGTGCAGTAGAGGCAAAGAGCCTTGCTTAGGCGACTTTTTGTGAGGATTAGCGGCTGGACTTGAGGAACCCTAGAGTAGGTTATATGTTTTTGCTCATTTGTATATCGTTTTATATATGTATGCTTTTGGTTTATAGAACTTGGTATTATTATTGAGACTAATATCATGTATGCTGAGTTATCGAATTGTACATGAATACCGGGGTTTTCCACAATTATAGAATTCCTAATTTCCCTTTGATTGAGTTATTTCCCCTTGTTATTTACTGTTTAGTCTTCCGCTGTGTATTATTGCAATAACTCTTTCATAAACTGCTAAATTGAGTAAATATGAGGCTGACTAGGCTCGCCAGGTTGCCGAGTGATAACTCGGGGCTTGAACGGGTCTAGGTCGGGCGTACCCAATTGCATGGGGAAATTGGGGCCGTCACAGCCCCACTAGTGCAGGACCGAGTACTCTCGAGACAAACACTTACGCCAAGAACACACAACCAAGGAATAGAATAGAATGCCAACAATAGTTCATAGAAAATCAGAATAAATGATAATGAATCACATGATATTTCCTTACTAGTTTACTAATCATACACAACCTTGTGGGCTAGTGTACTTACTTGACTAATCGCAACACTATACAACTCTCGCGACTTTAACACGTTCCCACGGGTTCTCGACTACTTGGGAAAGGTTTGAACCTCCATTGGTTTATGGTCAATAAATACCCCTATATAAACCCCCAAAGTTTCTCGAATTTTTATAATTTTTTCCAAAATTTCCAGTTTGTCCACTGCTTGAGACACCGTACGTGGCGCTTGTAATAACCCTCAAATTTAACTTGACTTGTGTTGCACTTGTCAAGACCGTAACCTGACTACGCGATATTATATTATATTTTGAACTTCGGGAGTCGACGCTGAGGTAATTTTATAATTTTTTGATGTGTGTATTAGTATTTTAGTCTAATATGGGTCTCAAGCCGTTCCGATGATTTTTAGTCTAAGTAGGACTTTGCCTAGGAAAATGGGGGAGTAAAACACAGTAAAAATACAAATAAATGAATTTCCAAAAAAAATAATTAATTAGTTGATGGGATGTGGCGAGAAAACGGGTGTGGCGAGCTAATTGACGGAGAAATACAGACTGAGGAATGTAAGATCAACGTGGGAGTTCGATAATTACACAACACACGGGCTATGGGATTGAAATTTTTAACGTGACACAGCCTAAAGTGAGAGAACCTTCAGATTTTCCTCGAGATGCATGTTTGTGTGGAGATTAAAACAAAAAGCCTATAAATAGGACCCACCCCACTTTACCAATCCACTATTCACTCATCTCCTCCACACATACACCCGAGTCTTCTATTCCCTCTCACCACTACCCCTCTCTTCCTCCCCTCTCCCTTGGTGACCGGACATGACCCTCGCTGGAGCCCTTACTAGAGGTCTGTGCCCTCTCCCTCTCTTGTACTCTCTCGATCTCTCTCCTCCTCTCTTCTCGGTCAAGCCAATCTCCTCCTCCACGACTTGACAGCACCACCACTGACCACCAACGAATCTAGACAGTCTGTCCTTGTCGGCGAATGTGAGGATATCTCTCTCTCTCTCTTTCCCACTCGTTCTCTCTTTCTCTCTCTCGTTCTCTCACTATTTTTACACGACTATGCTGTTTTTTTCCCTACCACTATTGTAGGTGGCTGTCGTGATTGGGTTCTGATCGGAGGCGATGAATAGTGGACCACAGGAGCCCCGACGAACCTAGAGGACCCACAATCGCGGCGATGGTGTAGAGAGGATGGTTGTTAACGTTGTGCACTATTTTTGCCGAGTTGTTTTGACTGTTTTGGATCGTGTTGTGGAGGTTGGTTCAGCCTCCGGTCAAAGCAAGTCCGAGGTGCTCCTCCGACAACTCCACTGGCCGGAGATGACTCCCCATGTGTATGGCATTCGTGTTTAATTGGTGTGTATTTTGGATAACGAGATGAGGTTGTTTCGTGAGGTTTGTGGGTGCGTGCCTCACTGTTGAGACGTTGGGGTGTGGGGTGTGTATGGTGTGTCTCACTATTGAGACGTCGGGCTGTGGTGTTTGTATGGTGTATGTGTTGTGTGTCACGGTTTGTATACACTTTCTTAGTGTGCAGTGTGTGTTTAGTGAGGTGTTGTTGTTTTTGCTCCTTGCCGGAATTCGCTGCCATGGGCGACGCCACTGCTATGCCACAGTGACCGGGGATGTCGGGTACCAAGCTAAGTCCATGCTCGTGTCTCACAACTCTCGAAGTGGCCTAAAACAGCGGTGTTATTGTTTATATTATGTCATTTATGTGTTATTTGCGTATTGTAACCTTCTCGTTTGAAACCACCCGTTGTAGCGGCACTGTTGTCGACGCGATGACATGGGAGGACTACCGGAGACCTTACCATGTCTGTCATGGAGTCTCATAGCCCCAGAGTGTCCATATCAATGGTGATGAGTCGTAATGGCGAAGTTATACGTGAGTTGTTTATATCACGTCGAGTAGTTGTCGACGTGACGTAGGGCATGCACATAATTTTCCCATGTCGTGATGGTACTCTACGGACATTAGACCACACCCGCGAGGTTCCCAAACTCGTTGGTGCATGGTCATTTTGAGTCGTGTTGTTTTACGGATTTGCGTTTGAAGGTCGGGAATTGGTTATGACGTCGTGGTCAAGTCGTCGACTCATCGAGGCTATAACATGACCCATATACGATTGAGCCGAGCCTACGATACATGAGTAGGCTTATATGCATTGTGGATACTGACGTTGTGATATCGTAGTCGTGGTTATTGTCATGGTTTTTCAAACCCGAGAGAGTATACGATTTCATAACGATTTGATGAGTTGTGTAAATACTTAAAACACTGGGAAGAACACTAGGGTTGACCTAGGGTTTAGTTGATGACCCGACCTATTAATACAAGTTTTCCAACCTTGTCAGGTAGCGGGAAACTCAAGGATACGCATTAGGGACGTGAGTTGTACGTGGGTTGCGATTAGTCAGGTAAGTACATTTGCCTTAAAGCTTGTATACGTTAGTAAGCCAGCTAAGAAAATACCATGTGATTCATTATCATTCTATCATGTTTGCTATGATCTACTTGTTGGCATTTCCGTTCCATATTCCTTATATATGTGTTCTTGGCATAAATGTGTGTCTCGAAGTTATATGTGGCCTGCACTAGAAGGGATAAAATGTGGGCACTCATGCACACGAATGTTTGACCACCCGTAGTGATTGTGTGATACCATGTACTGGATTGTTGTGGTTATCGATGTTGCGACATCGCTGTTGTCGATTTTAGACCACTTATGGCCTCTCTTGACTCGTAGAACATGCATATTTCGATTGCTATTATTTCCAGTCTGTCTATCATGCATTTTGCCTATTTAAATTCCTATCTTTCAATTCTCGCATGATATTTAGTCTGCCTTGTTCGATAATTCATGAATTACTGTTATATTCTTCTGTCATTACTTTCGATTTCTCTCAGTTACTCACCGTCTAGTTTGTGGCGGTAGGTGCAGATAGAGCGGTGTGCAGTAGAGGCAAGGAACCTTGCCTAAGAGACTTTTTGTGAGCAGCTGGACTTGAGGAACCCTAGAGTAGGTTATATGTTTTTGTTTGTATGTAGCTTGTGATTATTATCATGTTTTGTTGAGTCATTGAACTCGGGATTATAGTTTGGGATTTATATCATGTAAAGTCTCATTTGACCTTGGCTTATTGTACATGAATATTCCCGTTTACGGGGTTTCCATATATATAGATTTCTGATTTCCGTTTGACTGAGTTATTTCCCATTAATTGTTTAGTATTAAATTTTCTTCCGCTGTGTTATACTTGCATTAACTCTTTCATAAAACTTGTAATTTGATAATTGAAGGTTGACTAGGCTCGCCAGATCGTCGAGTACTGACTCAGGGATCTGTACGAGTCTAGGTCGGGCATTCCCTAATGCATTGAGAATTTAGGGCCATCACAGCACCATCCAGAAGGATGCCCCCATAGCGCATACACGGTGTAATATCTTTACTCACTGGTTGACATGAATGTGAGTCACGTCACGAGCACATGGGCCCAAGACGTTCTCACGACGTTTATGAAACATTCATAGATCTAGACACGTCGCCATGGCATCGTGAGGAGTTGTTCTTCATGGTGTCATTACGGCGAAATCTCGAAATCACATTAGACATTTGTTTGTAGTGCCGCGAGAGACGTCGCCATGAGCATTGGTTTCATGACGTCTTTGTGGCGCGGGTGTGAACTTAAAACACAGTTCTGGAACGCATGTCTATAAGAAACGTCATGTACCCATAAATTGAGCGGCGTCTTCTCATAGCGTGAAAATGAAAATGCCTCCTCTATAACTCGCGGATGTAAGAGACGTTACCACGCTACAGAGCGCACGACATCTCCATGGCATTATTTGCAAAAACTAAAACTCCAAAAATAATTGAACACCCAAAACGAAACCCCACTCTCGGCTATTAACAACTTGTTTCCGAACATCAAGACCAACCAAAATAACTTTGAATCATTGTTAAAACTTTGATAATGTCTGGGAATTCAAGATATCCCCAAATAAATTGAAAAACCAATGAAAATAACAAAACCTAACATCCATCAATAACACCAACTCAAAGCCACGTGTTGATCGCTTCAGGAGTTGTCGAGACACTGGTGGAACACCAACAACATCTCTGGCAAGCCACCCTTGGTCATAGTGATGGTTCACAATGAATTGATAAACAAAAACCCAACTATAAAAAGGATAAACAAGATAGCAAGGTTCTTACCTAGACTCCGGCGAGAAGTGGGACTCTGGCAAAGTTTCGCCCGTCCAAAACCACCTTTGTGGTTATCTTGCTCTCCAAGCAAAAAGAGGAGAAGAGAAGAGAAGAGAAGGAAGAGTGAAAAAGGAAAACAAGTGGTGAAGTGGTCCTTATATAAACCCTCTCCTCATCCACTTGTATGCACGCATCTCGAGGCAAACCTATTAGCTCACCCCTTTGGAGTGTTCCCTAAGTCTAACTCTCCATGTTGACTCTACTAAGTGACTCGGATGTCACTTAATTATCCAGCTCCTATGTTGATCCTACGCTCCTCGACCTGTATTGCACCGCGAATTCGAACTCGCATGTCTGTTTCTCTTCACGTTATGATGAATTATAATATAAATTATCTGAAAAATCATTAATTAATGTTTTCTGTGTTTTAATTCCCCCGTTTAGCTAGGTGAAGCCTTACTTAGACTAAACAGTCGCCTAAACGGCTCAAGACATGTATCAGACTATCATACTAATACAAAACAACATCCTAACAAGTGTAACACAAGTCTCGTTAAATTTTGAGGGTTGTTACAGCCGCGCTCACGCACAAGACGTGTGTAAAACTGGGAGACTACACCAGCATGGATCCAGAGGCGATCCAACAGTAGCTAGCGAATGAGATGGGGACATAAGCTATTGGTCATGTCGCGGCATGCACCGATTGGGCAAGATAGCTACTTGAGAGGTGACATGGCATCAGGCGATTGGTGGAAAAGGGGCTGGTGACGTGGACTGGCAAATGGGAAGCCGACACATGGCAGACGTTGTACAACACTTACTCAACTGTGTGATGTATATCTCGAGACAAATCCTCCGGTATCTGATCACTACAAGTAAATACTCTATCTTACATAGAATTTCACCCCGAATTGAACCGTACACTCCATTTCACCTGAAAATGAAAAGTAAATATAGTTAGATATATATTTTAGAAACTTTTCATATTAAACTATATTAAAATAAACAATTAGAACTCTATAAATACTGACTTATCATCAGCAAAGGCGAGATCCCGTCTTTTTGTTTGATTTTAGGCATTTTGAATGTGGTGTTTGGGGGGTTTTCTTAAAAATCCAAATTTGAAAGTGGACCTCACTGATGTTAGGTATTTATTGGGAGTGTTTAGTGATCATTTATGAGGCTTTGGTGTCTGTATTAATGGTTGTTGAAGTTGTATTGACATTTTGGAAATTTTGTTGATTTTTGGGGAATATTGAAGAAATGGATAGGTTTGAACATTTTTGGTGGGGTTTGAATGGAGTTTTGGTTAGTAGTCGAGCTCTTTACAACGATGGTGTAGGCTCAGAACACGACGACGTGAGTTGGGGTTGTGGAAAGCCCAGGAAAAGAATTCAATTCCTATGAAGGGCGCCGCGAGTGGCGTTGTGGAGTACAAACCTCCACGGCATCAACAACAACGTCCAAACTAGTGGAGTAATTAAAAGGATGCTTTAAGTGACGTCGTGGGCCTCTGCTCTTTGCGACGTCACTCACAACGTCTAGATCAGTGAGACCTTAATCTCACACTTTAAGTGGCATCGTGGGGGCCTGAGCGTAGCGCCATGACCCATGACGTCTCAAACAAAGGAAAACTTATTTTTTAAAAAAATTTCAAAACTTTTGGGAAAATTTGCAGATTTAGGTAAGGACATAATATGACTCTAATATAACCAAATTGGTGTAACGACCCAAAAATTTATGTTATTTTTGTATAATGACGTGTACTGTGACAGCCACAATTTTTTGAGGCCCTCCGCTCACAAGCCCAACAGCGGCTGTTACGTCACCGGACATGTTATCACTACTGCCATGTCCGCAACTCTGTGAAGTGATGCTCCGTTTAACTAATCCTACTATATTGAATTATTTAATTCTCCTAAACATTTAGCAGGTTAGTTAATAATAATAGCGAAAGCCTTTAGTGCGTATATTATGAAAATTTATTAAACCTAAGTAGTGGAAAACCCGAAAATAAACACCATGTATATAATTGAGATGAAGTAAACAGAAATCCATATACATGTGATAAAGTCGTAAAGTTCCCAAAACCCAGCAAAACAAAATATACATACTAGATAGTCAAAACATGAGCTGTCAGCAGCAACGACCTTAGAGATAGTCACCTAGTACCTCTTTTCCCTTGCTCTTGCTAGTACCAGGATCTGCGCTCAGTTGCCCAACACATAAAACAACGAGCCCAGTGAGTAAATTTCCAAGAGAAGTCTACACGATAATCATGAAAATCATAGTAACCTACGAGACATGTGAATACGATCCTAGCAATAGGAATCATATTCCCATGGCTGGCAGCAAAAACATTCACAACAAACCTATCGATCCCACCTAGTGAAAATAAAAACATCATTCAAGAAATCTGGTTCAACCACGATATTAATTAAAACTAGATAGAGGTGTGATGGAGTCTAACAAAACTAGATCATACTTTGTAGATTCGGATGCCTCGGCTGAGCACATCAAGCCTAGACCATACCCGAACTACTAACGGTGACAAGAAATACATCACAACCCACCGGACACATACACCCTACTACGTGGGTAGCTATTCACCGGTTGAGCCCAGTACATGCGCTACAATCTAGCCTGCTCAATTTCGTAACACGATCATCTCGATTAACCTCTGACCATGTGAACAAATCAAATACCGACCAACACATGATCACAGTGCCTAAACATGGCAATTCAATAAGAAACAATGCGATAAATAATAAATGAATAAACACTCGTTTACATGGACAAACCACGCATAAATTAAAGTGCAACATTCTCAAGGGTTTTACGCACTTGAAAATACGCACTCAAACTTTTGGATCCTCCAATCTGACCCGCCTAGCTCCCCGATGCCGAGCTATGGTTCCTCAGTCCCTGAAGTCCATTTATAGTGTTTTATACTATTTAAAAACACATTATGTAATTTAATGATATTATATCATATTTTCAAATTTTCAGTTGTGGTACCTCTCTTGGACTATGTCGGGTTTCCAAAAATACCCGGATAGTCCCAAAACCACTTTTCTATTTTTTCTTAATTTTCTATATTTTTCTAGAGTTTTCTCCAATTTTTTTGATATTTTCCAACTATTTTCCCTATTTTCAAGAAAACAATATCTAAAATAATATATATTATTTAATTTTATTTAATTTAAAATTATTTTTTAAATTTAGGGGGGGCCTACCTGGACTGGTTCGGTCCAGGCGGTTCCTCTAGAGACGAATTCGTCTCTGGTTTTCACCAGACATGAGTTCGTCTCTTCAACCTCTTCAACCTCTTCATTCTCCAAAATTTCACCCAAAATCTACAAAAACAACACTAAATTCTCGGATCAACATGCATATAAATAAACCCAAAAATTTACCAAATTCACCTCAATTTTTCACGAATTTGATTCAAAACGATGCAATTCGTCAACTTTAACCTCAAGAATATCAAAGTGTACAAAAACAGTGGTGATTTCATCCAAAAATCCGTTTTATCCTCAACCCAACAACACCAACGTTTCTATAAAAATGCAAGATTAGAATGTGTTGATTACCTTGGATTTTGGTATTTGATCCCCAAATCACCTCTCCAAGCTCGGATTTCGTACCACAAATCCAAATTTTCCTTCACAGAACCTCCAATTTTTTTGTTGAGAAATGGTTTGTTATGCATGTTGAGCACTTATCGTTGGTATTTATACCATTTGTTTTAATCTGATGTGTGCACACATCCCGAGGACGATCTAATGATCACTGATCCCCCTGTGTCACTCAAGTTTTGGACACCTTATCATGACACTACAATCCTTGATTCACCCTGTTGTGCATCTTGAGGATCATCCTATGCACCCTGATTTTCCTAGCTACAACCTTAGGAAATAAATTAATACTTTGATTTGGCTCACACATCTTAGGCTTGACCACCAAATAATTCATAAAATCATATGTAAGGTCACACTAGCTCTCAGCTACCCGAAAAACCATGTCTCGTACCCCAGCTACCCGATACCTAGTACCCAGTCCCCAACACGCATTTCGGGACATACCCGACTCGTGACCTTGCCCGATATCAACGTTCACACATGCGATGTTTATATACATAAACAAAATTTAATACACTCAACATCGCAATACTAGGCGTCACACCATGCACAAATATCATAAATATAACCTAGGTTCCCACATCTGAGTCACCCGGTTGTCTACGTAACGCCCGAATTAACCACTAATCATCGTGATTAATACTAATACCCAATTAAATTAATTTGGGCCGTTACATGTACTATCGAGTGTTACTCGTGTCTGTTTAACAGGGCGGTGATGTCGATAAACGAGTAGTGATCACCTCAATAAAACGTGTCGAATGGGTTTCGACGGGTGAATTACGAGTACACCGGTCGAGGAAATGAACTTGGTGGACGACTGAAAGATAAAATATAATAATAATAATAATAATAAATTTATGGTCACCCAGTGACACGCGAGGATGTTGTCGACACGCGGGGTCGTGATCGACACACGTGGGTTTTACGGTAGTGTGCACGCCCGAGTATGCTCGTTGGCACGCACGACAAAATTGTAGGCAAATATATATTTATATATGTATATGTATGTAATTTCATATATATATATAAATATTAAAAATCATAAATTTAAAATGCAAAAGACCAAGAAGGGCTTTGGCTTATTAAGAAAGAGGATAAGATTGAGGGGTATTTTGGTAATTTGGCTACTCTTTTTATTTAACCCCAAAATCACCACCACCACACACAACCGATCCAAAGAGGGAGAGAGAGAGTCTCCGAGAGAGAGTCCGAGACAGAGAGAGGTCATCAAAGGAGGGAGATCGGAAGCTTCGAGGCGCGACGTCGGTGATTTGGAGGTAAGACATTGTTGTTGTTGTTGATGTAATGTAGTGGTTGGTGATGGTGGTGATAGGGGAGCAGAAGTACTGCCCTTGCAATTCGTCCGAGGAGGGAGACAACATGGTCATCGTCTACCCTCCCTCCCATCTTGGATTGGCTGGAAAAAAAAGAAAAAAATGTGTGTTTTGTTCGTTCGCTGGAATTCCAGCGAACGAAGGAAGAAGAAGAGGGAAACGGGCCGGGTCAAGGTGACCCAACCCGGTTGGGTCAGACTGGGTTTGACTCGGTTGGACCAGGTCCCGATCAGACCCGGTCATGGCGTTCTAGACCCGAGCCGGGACCCACCCACCCATTATCATATTAATAAATAATTATTTATTTCAATTAAATATATTTAAAAGGATTTTAATTGAAATAAAATTCCAACAAATAGGAGAAATTCTAAAAAATTATAGAAAATCATATTTTCATCAAATAAAGAGAAATTTAGGAATTTCTATAAAAAGTGAAGTATTCTGGATTTTGACAAGGCGTTATGTTGTAGTTTTTACCTCGTAAAGCGTTAAATTGGTAAAAAATAACCAAGAAGTTTAGAAAAAAATCAAGGAAAATATGGGAAGTGGATTTAGAAATCAAGATTTTTCAAATAGGCTCTAACATGATGTAAATGGATAAAAAAATTATTACTCGGTGCTTAGTGGATTGGTGACAAGCGTGTGGAGTCGTTATGGTGGCGTGTGAGAGCCGCGAGCGCGGAGTTATGCATGGTATTTGTGAGTAAAACCAATTAGAGCTTTTACATTATTTCATTTGTGCATTTAATTGTGCTATTATGTATTCTTGAATTCTCTTTATTATATCTATCCTTGTTGATTTATCGGCTCGATTTTGATTGTTTTCCTTAATGAGTGGTCTATTTAGGTCTAAGTGGACAACATGGTGCTCACGGTCTATACCATGAGAACACGGACTTTGGACGTAGTTAAACTGTAGTTTAGAATTGCGGTGGCCGTATGTTGAACTGTGTGTGACGCTGCGGTGCCCGTATGCAAACTAAGTGTGACCTGGGGCTAAGTGTCTTATTCTAGACTGCCTTGGGTTTGTGTTGGTCCAGAATCTGTCTTAGAAGTCAGATTGTAAACTAAGTATGGCAACCTGGTGGACTTCGGACACTTAAATGCCTTTTCTTTTGCTTCGTGCTCTTAACACTCATTTATCGTTGTTATCTCTGTGATTCACTTATCATGTTATCTTTTATATTCTTTGTGATATCTATGCACGATACTAGTTTAGCCATTTACGTGACATTTGAAATGTTGTTTAGACTCTATTGCTATTTTACTCTCTACATCACTTTACTCACCGTCTAGTTTGTAACGATAGGCAAACCGACGAACAGACAAAGGCAAAGGATTAGCGCTAGGCAATTGAAAGCGATGATTACGAGGCGGTCTCCTTTTGCGTATTGAGTATTTTTGTATTAAGTATCTCTATTTTTTGTTGAACATGATGGTGGATATAATTGTGGGGTTTCCACACCCTAGGGTTGTCTTAACTTGTGTGCCTTGAAGTTATTGATTAGTTTGGAGTTTAATTGTTTCCGTTGTATCTGATAATAACTCACTAATTGATTAACTTCACTTGTAAATACATAATAAATGGTAAATGGTAAGGAAGGCTGACTAGGCTTGCGTGACAAAGTGAGACTGGCTCGGGGGTTCGCATAGGTCTAGGCCGGGCTGTGCCCAATTCTAGGATTGTGAAATTTGGGGCCGTCACAGTTGATATCAGTGTGTAAAGTTCTACGTCTCTATAGCCAAAATAATTGTGATACCAACACAGTTGGTATCAGAGCCTAAGGTTTAAGACCTAGCTCTTTATTTAAATCACTATCCATTAATACACAAATAACGGAAGTTAGGACAATGGTTGAACTTAGAGCGAAACCCTATGAACTTGACTTAAGTCTTAGTTGGGAAGTGAGGAGAGTTGGGGGAAATAAAACTTTTACTATATGAGCTATTTGATGTGTTGTATACTATTACTATCGATAGATATAGCCTGATTGAGAACCCGCTTTCGTGACAGATAGCGATGGCCGATCAACCAGATTCTAGTGATGGCAGTATAGAGGATGCTCATCAAAGACTTGATGAGATGTCTCAGTTGGTCTCTTTACATGGCCAACAACTCAAGGAGATTCTCAGATTATTAAGGGCACATACTGTGACTGTAGGACCTGTAGTGACCGATGAGGTACGAGTTCAGACAGGAGTGTAACGGCCGTAATTTATTAACGCCGTTATTGTTATAATTATTTCAGATTTGGACGCCAGCTCAAATGACATGTGGACGTCGCGTATGGATTAGGCGGGGTTTTGGGATTTGTAGATTTGACAATGTATGTTGGTTGTAAATTCTGTGATGTAATTGATATTATAGTCATCACAGGTGTGTATGTATATTATTTTGGTTCGGACAAGGTTGAGAGCCAGGGTTTAGTCGTGATCGATACGCGTGGGTGGTACTGTAGTGTGCACGCCCGAGTACGCTTGTTGGCGTGCACGATGAAATTATAAATGTGAAAATATAGGTGAGTGTATATATTTATATATATAGGTAAATTGATATATATATATATACATATTAAATCAGAAATAAAATAGAAAATGTGAAATTACCAATAAGGGTATCTAAGTTGTAAAAGAAAGAGATAAACATGAGGGGTATTTCGGTCATTTTCCCTAAACCGCCTCTACCTTCGTTCTCTCGATAAATCAAAAGAAAAAAAAACAGAGAAACGAGAGAGAAACGAAGAAGGAGACCGAGAGGAGGAGAAAGGAGCGAAGAGCTCGGGAGCTGGAGGACGTCGATGTTGAGGTAAGTTTGAATTGATGTTCTTGTTATCGAGGCTGTTGTGTGGCAGTTGTTGTTGAGGTTGGTGAGGTTCGGTCATGGCGTTTGTTGGGTTTTGGGGTTCATGCGCAGAGGAGATTTCAAAACTATTTTGAGAAAAACCTCAACAGGATCTGAATCTGATTCCATTAAAACATGTTTAAACTATGAAAACTTAATCATACCTCAGTTGCAATATACCTTTCTGAAGGTTAATCGATCTCTAAGGCGCTGGCAACGACGAACGCCCTCTATCAGCAGTCCACACACGAACGACGGTCGAGATTTGAAGTACTAGCTTCGAGAGAATACCAAACCTTTTGTTTCTCTTCAAAACGATCTAGAGCATACCAAAAACCCTAAGTCATTTCTTAAAATGAAAATAGAGTTTCGACCCTTTTTAAATCTTTCGTACTTGTATTCTAACTCAAAGCGTCTATTTATACAACTCTTGTATATAGACGGTTAAGTAAATTACACATATACCCGTACTTGAAGAAGTATAAGTGTAATACACTACAAGGACATTTCTGTCATGAATTTTATCATATAAAATTCATTTTTCTGAACCATCTTAAAAATCGCAAAACCATTCTCAGTGTGCAACCCAATAGGCTCATACAACGTTGGCAGTGTACCAAAACACATTTTGGTATACAAGTCATAAGCAGCCTCTAGCAAGACATTATGACTAACCAAGTTGTACGAATACCAAATCGATACAACCTAATCAATAGTGTATATTACATCCTTTTGTCACACGATATCATTTTGATCAAACATAAGGCATGGAATTATCATCCAACATGTTCAATCGTACTAGTCTCGATTTCTAGGTAGACTGAAAACATCTAAGTGACATTGATTAATATCAATTCACTTAGACTAGGCTTTTAACATGATCTAACACATCGAGGGGTCCACTGGATATCTCTCTTTATATGAGAGAGACAAATTCTATCTCGATTATACAACTTCACCACATTATTCACACAGTAACCAATCACAACCTTTATAATCATCCGGTTAAAGACAACGTTTGATTGCGTCAAATCACTGTATTTCTAATGTTGAAGTCTCTGGTAATCTCAAGTCAGAGGACTGAAAAATATACCTATCATGAGAAACAACTATGACTTAATCCATGTGATGTTCTCATAGCGGGTCGATCCAGTACTTTGTTCCCTAACAAGTAATCATGATCTTGATTCGTATTCCTATACGTATGATCATCGTATGATCATCAATCAAGACTCATACTAGTCTTAATTCATTATAGCTCCCAGTATAATAATTGACTAGGGACATTTAGGATATTTCTGTAAATACCCATGGATCTTATTATAATGTAAACATGCAAATCAATTATAATAAACAGCAAATGAAATCCTCTATTTTATTAACTAAAATATATTCCTAAAGACTATTAATGGATTGACCTAGGGCACATTTCTCAACAGCATTAGCCATGGCTGAACCGAGAACAAGGGAAGGGAGAGTTGTCTCCCTGTTGAGGTTGAGATTTAGAGTTGATTGGGATTGGGTTAGGAGCCAATCCCGATCGATAAAAGGAAAAAAAATGAAAACGAACAGAGCAGACGCTTTATTCGTGAAGAAGACGATGAACAGTCTCTGAACCGGGCCGGTTCGGCTCAACCGTGCCGAACCTGGTTCGGCCCGGTTCAGACCTGAAACCAAAAGAAAAAAAAAAGAGAAAAAAAAGAGAAAATGGAAAAGAAAATCCAGAAAATAGGAAAAAATATGAAAAAATAGTATTTTTACCAAATAAATAGAAATTTCAGAATTTCTATGGAAAATGAGAAATTCAAAAGTTGGAGGAGACTTTAAACCGGGGTTTTTACCTTGAAAAATGTAAAATTGACATAATATGTCAAATTGAAGCTAATTCAATGATAAATAATCTTAGGTACATTTGGGTGATACTTTTGATTGTTGGATGTTTATTGGAGCTAGACCGGGGTTTGGATTTCGGGGTCGTTGGAGTGTGAATTGAGGTATATAAACCCAATTTAACACCACTATTGCATTTACTTATTTTATTCGTTGAGCTTAATTCTTGTCAATCTGAATCCATTTATTATGGGAACGGTAGAGTTCCGGCTGTTATTCAGGTGTGTGGGTTGTTTTGGAGTATATGGTGGCTTAGGACACAGCCAGCGGGGTCATTGGAGTTGAGTACGACTGGGCCACTGGTCCTAGGTTCATTGGGGTAGCTGTTTCACACCCAGTTTGTTTTCTTGGTGTTGGTATTCATGCATTTCCTTTTGAGCAGTTACCTGCATTATTTCCTTGTTATTGCATGATTATTTAACACTGTTTATTGGTTTCTATTCATATTCCTAAATTGCAATGCCTGGTGGTTTTCCTTGGTGTTTTACTTACTGGACTAGTTATCTGGTTTTTGTGATAACTGAGTGCAGATCCTAGTACCAGCAAGGGTAAGGAGGTCATTGGCGATTACATCTGACTTACCACTTCAAAACTTGCTAGTACGTGTGCTGGTACACATATGGTTTTGATATTTTGCAGTATTTTTGGATGGAAAACTTGTTATTACTGTACTTGTATATAACACTGTTTCAACTAATCGCATATATGCATATACAGTCCGGGATTCCACTATAGGTGCACTAATCAATACTATATTAAAGTATTTGACTGTATTAGGATATTTCGCTGTGAAATAGTAATATATGGATAAAATAGTACAAAATTCAGGAACATCACTTCACAGAGTATATGTGGATATAGTGAGGAGGTGGATGAATGAGTGACGTGGCAGGTGCTTCTGGAGTGTGTGCTTGAGAAGTACCTGTTGCATGGGGCGACCCTGGAAATTTGGGTCCGCCACAGTTTGGTATCAGAGCAAGGTCGATAGGGACTTGAAGTAAATTATAGAAATGAAAAAAAGCATAAACTTAAAACAAATTAGATGTGGAAACCCGATGAATTGCTTAGAACTTTAGTTGGGAAGTGAATGAAGTGGGTAAAATCAGGCTTGTTAATTGATATATGTATTGTTTAGTTGTATGTATATAATGCGCCTACTAACTCTCCCACTACTCAACAGGAGGTTGGGGAGATGAGTGATCATACCAGTAGGGAGGTAGCAGATTTGTTGGCTATGGTGCAGCTACTACATCAAACTCAGATGGTTGAGTTGATAGAATACATACGGAGTTCGTGAGTACCAGTAGTAGCACCCATTGCTGAGTTAGTTGCACCTACGACTCAGCGGTAATTGCACCAGCAGATGATTTACAGGTAGCTGGGATAGAGGCAGAGAAAGAGGACTGAGCCTCTTAGGATGATAGCTGAGACTACAGAGGTGATACCAGCTACCACTGAGCAACGTGTACGAGATTTGACTGACAGGAGCAGGATGTCTGAGGCAGTGAAGATGGTAAAAGATTTCATGAGGTTTAACCCTACATATTTCACTGGAGTTAGTGATCCTGAGGTTGCTGGGCGATGGTTGATGACACATCGATGGTTGCACCAACTGTTAGAGGTACCGAAGGCAGATCAGCCACGCATATCCGGTTGTTGCTTGAGGGGTCAGGCAGCAGTTTGGTGGATGACCTACACAGACACGCATACTATACCAGCGACATGGGCGGAGTTTAGATAGATATTCCTGGATGAATATATTCCCACGGAGGTGCAGTTGAGATTGAGGGAATAGTTCCTAAGTTTGAAATAGGGAACTATGATGGTGTCGCAGTATACAGACAGATTTAGGTATCTTATGATGTATGCCATGGATGTGGCAAATACTGCGAGACTCCAAATCTACTATTTCATCCGGGGTTTAGATAAGAGGATCGGAGGTGTGATTGTCGCAAGTGGAGCCGAGACATTGCAGATTGTTTATGATCGGGACATCGGGGTGAGCTTAGGGATAGTTTTGGTCAGAGTTCACGTTCAGACCAGAGGCTGAAGAGACGGCAAGATCAGTTTGATCGGCCGAGGCAGGATCAGGGTAGACGGGTTAGGCGTCTAGAGCTGTGGAGAGTGGATGTTAGACAGCCTGTACATACGGTAGTTCCGAAGGAGCTGCAACAACGACAGCCTCCGCCGCAGCATCAGGAGAGGCATCAGGATGACCATGACAGGGGTCAGAGAGACCAGGGTCAGGGTCAGGGATCTGGTGACTGGCGGACTAAGAGGGAACAAGGTCCCAATAGGGACAGAGCGCATGCATTAGCACAGCCAGATTCAGGAGCTACCCGCCAGCTAGTGGAAGGGATGTATATTTATAGTAGACTTGTACATGCCATGTTTGATTCTGGTAGTACTCTTTCTTTTATTGTTGGACGGTTAGTTGGGGAGTTAGGGTTAGATGCACACACACTTGAGACCCATCTTGTTCTCAGCACGGCTGCTGGGGATAAGATTTACCCTAATCGGATAGTTCGTGATGTCATGGTTGAGGTTTTCGGACATCAATTACCAGCTGATCTACGAGTATTGGAGTATTTAGAGTTTGACGCACTCTTTGGAATGGATTGGCTGTCAGCGTACCATGCACGGATAGATTGTTTTGAGAAAAGGGTAGACTTTAGTATTCCTAGTTTAATGGAGTTTTCATTGACCGGGACTGCGTCGGAGTTACCTATTACCAGGGGTAGATTAACGACTACTCATGAGATGGAGAAGTTTGCAGCGGTAGTTGAGCCTGAGACTCAAGTGGCTACCCGGATTGAGGACATACCTGTAGTCTGAGAATTTGTTGATGTTTTTCCTGATGATTTACCCGAATTACCACCATCTCGAGCCATAGAGTTCATTATAGAGTTGATACCAGAGACCCAACCTATCTCTAGCAGACCGTACCGGATGTCACCTGTGGAGCAAGAAGAGGTTAGGAGACAGCTAGAGGATCTGTTGGCAAAGGGATTTATTCATCCTAGTATGTCACCCTAGGGAGCACCTGTATTATTTGTAAGGAAGAAAGATGGATCATTAAGGATGTGTATAGACTATCGGAAATTGAATCAGGTAACAATAAAAAATCGTTACCCACTTCCGAGGATTGATGATCTATTTAACCAGTTGAAAGGTGCAAAATTCTTCTCAAAGATTGATTTACTTTCAGGATATCATCAGTTGTGGATTTGAGAAGAAGATATCCAGAAGACTGCTTTCAGTACTAGATATGGATTGTTTGAGTTTACGGTATTACCGTTTGGATTGACGAACGCTCCAACGATTTTTATGGATTTGATGCATCGAGTGCTGAGACCTTACTTGGATCGATTTGTGATAGTTTTTATTGATGACATATTGATATACAGCCGGACGCAAGAGGATCATGAGAGTCACCTTCAATCAATATTGACGACGTTGAGAGAGCACCGGCTATACGCGAAATTCAGTAAGTGTGAATTCTGGATGAGGGAAGTGAAGTTCTTAGGACATGTTGTCAGCAATCAAGGCATCTCTGTTGAGGAAGATAAGGTTAGAGCGGTGATTAACTGGAAGAGACCAGAGACTGTTTTTGAGATACGAAGTTTCTTGGGTCTAGCGGGTTATTATCGTCGCTTTGTACGGGATTTTTCTATGATTGCATCACCAATGACAAGGTTGACAAAGAAGGATGTTCCTTTTGAGTGGTCTGAAGAGTGTGAACACGCATTTTTGGAATTGAATAAGCGGTTAACTTCTGCACCAGTATTGACGTTACCTGAGGCGGGGAAGAGTTTGACTGTTTACACTAACGCTTCAAGAACTGGACTAGGATGTGTTCTGATGCAGGAGGGATGACCTGTAGCTTATTTATCCAGGAAATTAAGACCACATGAGTGTAATTATCCCGTACATGATTTAGAGCTTGCAACTGTTATATTTGCGCTCAAAGCTTTGAGACATTATTTGTATAGGGAGAAATTTATACTTTACACCGACAATCAGAGTTTACGCTATATCTTCACACAGAGAGATCTGAATATGCGTCAGAGGAGATGGCTAGAGTTGTTGAAAGATTATGATTTCACTATTGAATATCACTCTGGCAAGGCCAACGTGGTGGCAGATGCTCTGAGTAGATGCGGAGTCAACAGTGAACCCAGTACTCATCATATGAGACTGTTGGAGATAGCATCGGTTATGAGCATGGTAGAAGGTACATCGATGAGTGATGTACAAATTTGTGGTCAGATGAGAGTACCGACAGTGTCACTGGAGCGGGTAATCGGGTGTTAACGGGCTGATAGGCTCTATGAAAGCAGTTCGGCAGGTTAGCACAGGATCCCGTGTGCACGATTGGTCGAAAACATCTGATGGATGCATACGATATCAGGGAAGACTGTGGATACCTGTGGTGCCAGAGATACGGGATGGTATACTGGAAGATGCTCATCGATCACATTATACGATTCATCCAGGTAGAACCAAGATGTATCATGATTTGCGGAGATTGTTTTGGTGGCCAGGGATGAAGGCTGATATTGGAGAGTATGTTCGGGGATGTCATATATGTCAGCAGGTGAAGGCGGAACACAAACGACCTGGTGGATTGTTACAGCCATTACCCATTCCTCAATGGAAATGGGAACATGTTACTGTGGATTTTGTTAGTGGGTTACCACAAACTTCCAGACGACATGATGCAATTTGGGTGGTAATAGACAGACTGACGAAATCGACACACTTTATACCCATTTCGATGCGATACACGTTCACTCAGTTGAGCAGATTATTTGAACAGGAGATTGTTCGATTACATGGGGTACCGATTTCTATAGTATCTGATAGAGACCCCATATTTACTTCGAGATTTTGGGAGGCGATGCAGGAGCAATTTGGCACCAGGTTGCAGTTTAGCATTGCTTATCATCCACTGACCGATGGTCAGTCTAAGAGATTGATACAGATTTTGGAAGATATGCTTCGAGCTTGTATTTTGCAATTTGGAGGTACGTGGGAGGATTATCTACCTCTGTGTGAGTTTGCTTATAACAATAGCTATCAGTCTAGTATTGGTATGCCACCATTTGAGGCACTGTATGGGAGGCCCTGCAGATCACCCGGCATGTTGGGCGAGCCGAGAGGATACGATTGCGCGTGGGGTGGAGATAGTTGTTGATCACACAGAGAAGATTAGACAGATTCGGCTGAAGCTTCAAGCAGCGCAAGATAGACAAAAGAAGTATGCAGATAGGTACCACGAGAATCTGAGTTATGAGGTTGGCGACATGGTTTACTTAAAGGTTTCTCCTTGGAAAGGACAGTTGAGGTTTGGGATTAAAGGGAAACTAGCGCCAAGATTTATTATACCCTATCGGGTTGCAGAGCGAGTTGGTCGTGTGGCGTATAGGTTGGATTTACTAGTGGAGTTAGCAGGGTTTCATCCTACGTTTCACATTTCGATGTTAAGACCGGCTAGGACAGGGCCACGACCTATGGTTGACGTGCAACAGGTTGAGATTCAACCTGACAAGACTTACGAGGAACGGCCGATAGCTATATTGGATCATAAGGTTCAAACTCTCAGGAATAGGGATATATCTAGGGTTCTCGTACGATGGCAGCATCACGATATGGAAGGACTTACCTGGGAGTTGGAATCGACCATGCGGGATCGTTATCCTCAGCTATTTCACGGTAAGTCTTACACTAATTTATTTTTCGGGACGAAAATTTTTTTAGTTGGGAAGAATTGTAACGACCGTTATTTATTAACGCCGTTATTGTTATAATTATTTCAGATTTGGACGCCAGCTCGGATGACATGTGGACACCACGTATGGATTAGGCGGGGTTTTGGGATTTGTAGATTTGACAGTGTATGTTGGTTGTAAATTCTGTGATGTAATTGATATTATAGTCATCACAGGTGTGTATGTATATTATTTTGGTTCGAGCAAGGTTGAGAGCCGGGGTGTAACAACCCCAAATTTTTAACTGACTTGCGTTACACTTGTCAGGATTGTGATCCGGCTACATGAATACTGGACAGTATTTCGAACTTCGGGAGTCGACACCGAAGTGATTTTATGATTCTTTGATTGTGTGTATTAGTATTTTAGTATTTTACGAGTCTCGCGCCGTTCGGGCGATTTTAAATTTAGTGAGGCTACGCCTATGTAAACGGGGGAATAAAACATACAAATAAATGAATTTTCTAAAAAATAAAAGTAATTAGTGTTGAGATGTGGCGAGAAAACGGGCGCGGCGAGACAATTTACGGAGAAATACTAACCGAGAAAATGCAAAAAAATTCATGTGGGAGTTGGTTAACTACGCAACATATGGGCTATAGGATAAAAATTGTTAAAGTGACACAATGTGGTGAAGAGAACCATTGGATGAGCATGGGGATGTGGAATTGTGTTGAGTTAAGATGATGAGGTGAAAGACACATAAGGGTAAGTGTTTTAAAATGTACAAGTATTAACTTAAAGGGTAAAAGGGTCATTTTACATTTACTCCATATATATATACAATGTTTTGTTACAAAACCCTACTATTCATCATCTTCCCCAAACGGCTCCTATACACTCTCCTCTCCTCTCCACTCTCCTCCACTGCCATCACCAAACCACTGGTCCTCCGACCAAACCAGAGGTGGTCGGAGACCAGGTCGACGTCATCTCTCTTTCTCACTCTCACTCTCACTCTCGGCCTGTTCATCGTCTCTCTCAACTCGGTAGTTTCCTTCTCTTAGCTGGATCGCCACCACCGCCACCTCCCATGATGCTAGAGCCTCCACCACCCATTGGAGACACCTAGGTGAACTTCTCTTCTCTCCCTTTCCTCTCTCACACTCTCCCTCCCTCTCGACAGCACACTTTCTCTCTCTACCAGTCCACAAACTCGGCCCTGTACACATATTTTTCTCACTCACCTCTGACCACCGTAAGGTCACCTCCGATTTGGAACTTGGGCGTAGACTACCCACGTAGGTCTCGACGTTCCCGGAGAGCCTCACGTCCGGCGAGTAGCTCACTTTTCTAACGAGTTAGGATGGTACTTTTCAAACTGTTTTGACATGTTGGGGTGTTTTTGGGACTGTTTTGGCTAATGTGTTAGGGATGTCGTGGCTTGGTGGGTCTGTCCTCTTCAAGGCTGGTCGGAGGTGGCTCTCCGACGATCTCACTGGTCGGAGATGACCCCCCTCCATGTGCAGCAGCAAGGTATTTAAATTGTTGACAATTGGTTTGGTTATTGTGATGGGTTGATGTTAATCCGTGTTGTGTGGGGTGCGTGATGGTGTGTGTGTGCCTCACAACAGGGGTGTGGGGTGCATATGGTGTGTGTGTCACAGTTAAGATGTTGGTGGTTGTGTGAGTTTCGGATTCGGCAGGAGAGGACGTTGTCACTGTGAGATGTATTGATGAGGAAGATGAAGTTTTATAAATGGGCCTTAATAGTAAGGCCCAATAGAGGCCCAATACCTTTCCTTACTCATATTACAGCCCATGTGTAACTGTTTTAAAATATATAAGTGTGTAAAAGGCCCATTATGTGTGTAAATTAAAGCGGTGGTTGTGTATACATCCATTATTTCATATATTGTTGTATTTCTCTTCGCCGAAAACCACCATTGTGGCAATGCTGCTGGTCGGATTCTTCATGTCTGA
Organism: Stephania japonica; assembly: GCA_039657345.1. Taxonomy (NCBI): domain Eukaryota; kingdom Viridiplantae; phylum Streptophyta; class Magnoliopsida; order Ranunculales; family Menispermaceae; genus Stephania; species Stephania japonica. The sequence continues at coordinate 86,470,512 of CM077556.1, read as the reverse complement.
GATATTTTCGGAGATCACCCCATGATGTTTCTAGTGTCTCGTAACTCTTTCGTGAGTTCGGGTAGTGGTGACCATGGTAGTTTGATGAGACTTTACGTCGTGTTGAGTTCAACTACCCTTGCGTGTATGCGTGTGTTAAACTCTGACTAGGCGAAGTGTTTTTCCGGCCATGCCATGCTGAGGAAACCTTTTCTGGATGTCGAATAGTGTCAACATGAAGTCATGAAGGTCTCAAATTGTTGTTCGGTTGTAATTCAAAACGAGTTGCAAATGCGGTTTAGTGTTTGAAGTTTGTGAATTGGTTATGACGTCGTGGACACACTGCCGGTCCTCGAGACTATGGTGTGACTTCACATACGACTGAACCGAGCCTAAGACCTATAATTAGGCTTACATAAGTGTGGTTATAATACCCAAAAGAGTCATTGTGTTTCGTTGTATTTTTGGTTTAACTTACCGATTGAGTTAACGAAGTGTTCGAGTCATTAAAACACTGAGAAAATGCTAGGGTACCAACCTAGGGTTTAGTTAATGATTCGACCCATTAATTAGAATTTCCAACCTTGTCAGGTAGCGGGAAACTCGGGGATACTTCCTAGGAACGCGAGAGTGTTGTTACACGGGTTGCGATTAGTTCAGGTAAGTACACTTGTCTTAAAAACTTGTGTACGTTAGTAAGCCAGCTAAGAAAATATCATATGATTCATTTTCATTCCGTTGTGTTTGTTATTATCTACTTGTTGGCACTCCATTCTATATTCCTTGTATGTGTGTTCTTGGCATAAGTATGTGTCTCGAAGGTACATGCTGCCTGCACTAGAAGGGATAAAACGCGGGCACTCGTGCGCACGAGTGTTTGACCACCCCTAGTGATTGTGTGATACCATGTACTGGATTGTTGTGGATATTGTTGTGGTATTGTTGTGGATTTTAGACCACTTATGGCCTCTCTTGACTCGTAGAACACGCATGTTTCGATTGTTATTGTTTCCAGTCTGCCTATCATGCACCTTGTTTATATAATTTCTGTCTTTCAATTCTGCATGATATTTAGGCGCCTTGTTTGATAATTCATGAATTCTTGTTATATTCTTCGGCATTACTTTCGATTTCTCTCGGTTGCTCACCGTCTAGTTTGTGACAGTGGGTGCAGATATAGCGGAGTGCAGTAGAGGCAAAGAGCCTTACTTAGGCGACTTTTTGTGAGGATTAGCGGCTGGACTTGAGGAACCCTAGAGTAGGTTATATGTTTTTGCTCATTTGTATATCGCTTTATATAGGTATGTTTTTGGTTTATAGAACTTGGTATTATTATTGAGATTAGTATCATGTATGTTGATTTATCGAATTATACATGAATACCGGGGTTTTTCACAATTATAAAATTCCTAATTTCCCTTTGATTGAGTTATTTCCCCTTGTTATTTATTGTTTAGTCTTCCGCTGTGTATTATTGCAATAACTCTTTCATAAAGTACTAAATTGATTAAATTGAAGGGTGACTAGGCTCATCTGGTTACCAAGTGATGACTTGGGGCCTGCACGGGTCTAGGCCGGGCGTACCCAATTGCACGGGGAAATTGGGGCTGTCACACGGGGTTTATTCGTGATCGATACGCATGGGTGGTATGGTAGTGTGCACGCCCGAGTACGCTCGTTGGTGCGCACAACGAAATTATAACTTCGAAAATATAGGTGAGTGTATATATTTATATATATAGGTAAATTGGTATATATATAAATATATACATATTAAATCAAAAAATAAAATAGAAAATGTGAAATTACCAATAAGGGTATTTAAGTTGTAAGGGAAAGAGATAAAAATGAAGGGTATTTCGGTCATTTTCCCTAAACCGCCTCTGCCTTCGTTCTCTCGATAAATCGAAAGAAAAAAAAAACAGAGAAACGAGACAGAAACGAAGAAGGAGACCGAGAGGAGGAGAAGGGAGCGAAGAGCTCGGGAGCTGGAGGACGTCGATGTTGAGGTAAGTTTGAATTGACGTTCTTGTTATTGAAGCTGTTGTGTGGCAGTTGTTGTTGTTGAGGAACGCCATGACCGAACCGAGAACAAGGGAAGGGAGAGTTGTCTCCCTGTTGAGGTTGAGATTTTGAGTTGATTGGGATTGGGTTGGGAGCCAATCCCAATCGATAAAAGAAAAAAAATGAAAACAAATAGAGCAGACGCTCTGTTCGTGAAGAAGACGATGAACGGTGTACCGAACGGGCCGGTTCGGCTCGGTTGAGCCAAACCGGTTCGGCCGGTTGACACTTTGAAACCAAAAAAAAAAAAAAGAGAGAAAAAAAGAGAAAATAGAAAAGAAAATCCAGAAAAATAGGGAAAAATATGAAAAAATAGTATTTTGGCCAAATAAATAGAAATTGAGGAATCTCTATGGAAAATGAGAAATTCAAAAGTCGGAGGAGACTTTATACCGGGGTTTTTACCTTGAAAAATGTAAAATTGACATAATATGTCAAATTAAAGCTAATTCAATGATAAATAATCTTAGGTACATTTGGGGTGATATTTTTGATTGTTAGGTGTTTATTGGAGCTAGACCGAGGTTTGGGTTTCGGGGTTATTGGAGTGTGAATTGAGGTATGTAAAACCCAATTGAACATCACTATTGCATTTACTTATTTTATTCGTTAAGCTTAATTCTTTGTCAATCTGAATCCATTTATTATGGGAACGGTAGAGTTCTGGCTGTTACTCGGGTGTGTGGGTTGTTTTGGAGTATATGGTGGCTTACGACACAATCAGCGGGGTCATTGGAGTTGAGTACGACCGGGCCACTGGTCCTAGGTTCACTAGGGTAGCTGTTTCACACCCAGTTTGTTTTCTTGGTGTTGGTATTCATGCATTTCCTTTTGAGCAGTTGCATGCATTATTTCCTTGTTATTGCATGATTATTTGACACTATTTATTGGTTTCTATTCATATTCCTAAATTACAATGCCTGGTGGTTTTCCTTGGTGTTTTACTTACTGGACTCGTTATCTGGTTTTTGTGATAACTGAGTGCATATCCTAGTACCAGCAAGGGTAAGGAGGTCATTGGCGATTACATCTGACTTACCACTTCAAAACTTGCTAGTACGTGTGCTGGTACACATATGGTTTTGATATTTTATAGTATTTTAGGATGGAAAACTTGTTATTACTGTACTTGTATATAACACTGTTTCAGCTAATCGCATATATGCATATACAGTCCGGGATTCCACTATAGGTGCACTAATCAATACTATATTAAAGTATTTGACTGTATTAGGATCTTCCGCTGTGAAATGGTAATATATGGATAAAATAGTATAAAATTTAGGAACATCACTTCACAGAGTATATGTGGATATAGTGAGGAGGTGGATGAATGAGTGACGTGGCAGGTGCTTTTGAATGTATGCTGGAGAAGTACCTGTTGCACGGAGCGACCCTAGATATTTGGGGCTGCCATAGGTGTAGTACCACCTACATCGGCAGATGATATGCCGAGTACTCCCATCGACACGAGTATTAGAGCGACAACTAAGGCGAGGCAGGCTCGTGAGTTTATGAGACATCATTCGGAGAAGTTCCACAGGGGAACTAACCTTGAGTGTAACGACCCGTAAATTTGGTTGTTTGTGAATGATGATATGTATTATATATTTATACTCATATTTGAGTGACCAGACAATTAAGTAAGTGAACGAGTAGGAAAACTGGAAGAGCGGGGATTGATAATTGGGTTATGGGTACACGGGGGAGTAAAAAACAGTTAATATACAATTAAATGAATTTTTGTATAATTTAAATGATTATTTGTACTAAACAAGACGAAACTATGCGCGTGACGGAGAAATACGGACTGAGGAGTGCAAGACTAATGTGGGGGTTGGATAGCTACGCGACATACTGACTACGGGATAGATATTGTTATAATGACACAACTCTAATTTGAGGTGTCATGGGATTGACCTTGAAACGTGGGGTGTTTTGAGATGAAAACAAATGGATATAAATAGGGTTAACAAACAAACCCTAATCATTTAACCAACAAAACGTTTTTTCTGTTCCCTCCTTACTAAGTCGGCTCTCTCTCCCCCACTGCACTCTCCTCCTCCATGAACCACGAACCTTGCTGGAATGAAGGGGTCCTTTCTATCTCCTCTATCGTCTTTCTCTCAGCCATTCTCTCTCGGCTATCGTTTCCTCTCTTCCCTCCCACTTCTCCTTTTCAGTCGGTACTCCATCATCCTCTATCCGCCGTCGAGATTACAGGTACTGATCTGAGGTCTCGCTCCCTTTCTCTCTCTTTTTCTCCTTCTCTCACGGGTTTTCAAGAACCATTTTGGGATTTGAAGTATTGTATGGCTGTTGTGGTGGGATGTCGTGATTAAGATCGGTTGGGGACTATGCACGGCGACTCACCAAAGTCCTGATGGTCCAGGAGCACCCCCCATCACGGCAAACATGGGAATACTGGTCACATGTTGAGGAATTTCCGATTTCACTATGTTTTGTCCATGATTTGATGTTTGTCGGACTGTTCAATGGACAGCGCCATTGCTGGCTAGACCACCATCTTGTGGCGGTTATCGGGAACCTCATCAAGTCCTAACCGATGTCTTGCAACCTCTGGTGAGTTCGAACCAGCAGTGGTAGAGTCACGTTTTCATAAGATCATATGTTCATGATTGTGTCGTTGTTTTGTGACTTTTGCCGAAAACAGCCCACTGAGGCAACACTGCTGTCAGACAACATGACCCGAAGGACCACTGGAGACCTCGCCTCGTTCATGAAGGTGTCTCATAATCCTCCGGAGCGTCCAATACAGTGGTGGCTATACGAATATTCGTTATTTCATATGTTTTGTTGTCGAGTGTTTTATCGAACCGTGTGAGGTTACCGAATTGTAGGGTGTGCCTCTGGCTTTCCTATGCCATGGTGGTACCATCTCAATGTTGGATATCATCAACAAATCATCATGACAGTCTTGGTCTTTGTAACAACCCTTAATTTTTAATCTTAGTAGTATTGCAGTGATTAGGATTGTGACCTGGCTACGTGATACTAGACAGTATTTTGAACCTTGGGAGTCGACACTGAGATGATTTTATATTTCCATGATGTGTGTATTAGTATTGTAGTCCATTACGTGTCATGAGCCGTTCGGGCGACTGTTAGACTGAGTGAGGCTTCGCATAGGTAAACGGGGGTGTAACACAATTAAAAAATATAATTAAATGAATTTTTATATAATTTAAATAATTATTTATGAGACAAGGTGAAACTACATGCATTTCGAGAGTTGGAACAAGGAAAGACGGACCGAGGAACGTCGTTTAAATGCGGGAGTTGATTAACTACGCAACATACGGACTACATGATAGGATTATTAAGGTGACACAACCCAATGGTGAGGAGCCATGAGATTGACCTCGAGATGCATGTGTGTGTTGAGATGAAGGACCATGCAAGTGACAACACACCTACTTTACTATTTAAACATACACACCTCCTATATATATACATAAAACACATCTCTCTCATTTTCATTCTCACCACCGTCCTCACTCTCTCTCACCACAGTCTATCTCTCCTCCCTGGTGTGCCACTGCCGAGCACCAACACTGGACGGCCGGACCTCACCGGAGGTCCTCCTCTACTCTCTCTCTTGGTCTCTCTCTCATTCTCTCTCATTCTCTCTCTTCTCAGTCATTCTCCTCCCTTGACACGCCGCCACCTATCTCAGCGGCGCTGGAGTATCGGACACTTGCCGGAGGTGTCTCTGGTCGTCGGATCTAGATGTACATTTACCTCTCCAGGTTTCTTTTTCTTTCTCTCTCATCTATCGTTTTTCCCTTCCTCTCTGTCACATACAGTGGGTTGTGGGGGGGCTGCTGTTCGACCAAGAACTAGTCGGGGATGACCCACCGGAGTTCCAGCAGTGGTGGATCTCCTCTCCAACCTCACGGCATACATGTGGTGATGACCCAAACGATATTCACGACTGGCGGCTGTATAATATGTTGGCCACTGCTAGGATGACTAACTGTGGTCGGGGACAGACCCTCGTGGCCCACCGGAGTCCTCATATCCCTGGGAGACCTCCGGACATTTAATACATAGAGTAGATGTTGTCCATTCTTTGTTTTTATGTATTGGTTATTATTTTATGCCCTCGCCGAAACTGCCATGACCAGGGGAGTTACTGTTTGGGCCGCCAGGCATGGGGTTTGTCGTAGACCTCTCCATGACCTCGATGATGCTCGCTGCCCTTGTTTGATTGATTTGGTCGTGTTGGAACTGTTTTAGTGTCTTGAACCTAGGTGATGTTGTTGTGATGTTGTGTGGACTATTTTTAAGTCCTCGTCGAAAACTGCCCTTAGGGGCGGTGCTGGCACTGGACTACCAGGACTGGAGGTTATCGGGGACCCCATTGAGCCTTAGCTTGGGTCCCACAGCCCTCCGGAGTGGTCAATAACAGTGAGGCAAGCGTGAAAATTTAATATTTCATGTTTATATTTATTTCATGTGTGCTATGCTCCTCCTCGCCGGAATCCGCTGTCGTAGGCTACGCCACCACTGTGCCACTATGACCGGGGATGTCGGGTACCAAGCTAAGTCCATGCTTGTGTCTCACGACTCTCGAAGTGGCCTAAAACAAGTGCGTTATTGTTTATATTATGTCATTTATGTGTTGAATGCGTGTTGTAACTTTCTCGTTTGAAACCACCCATCGTGGCGGTACTGTCGTTGACGTTATGACATGGGGCACTGCCGGAGACCTTACCATGTCCGTCATGGGGTCTCACAGCCCCGGAGCATCCATATCAATGGTGATGAGTCGTAATGGCGAAGTTATGCGGCGAAGTTATGCGTGAGTTGTTTCTATTACGACGAGTAGTCATCGACATGATATAGGGCATGCACATGGCCTTTCCATGTCGTGTTGGCACTCTACGGACATTATACCACACCCGCGAGGTTCCTAAACTTGTTAGTGCATAGTCATTTTGAGTCGTGTTGTTTTTACGGATTTGCGTTTGAAGGTCGGGAATTGGTTATGACGTCGTGGTCACGTCGCCGACTCATCGAGGCTATGACGTGACCTATATACGACTGAGCTAAGCCTAAGATGTGTGATTAGGCTTACATACGTTATGGTTTTCAACCCGAGAGAGAGTATTCCTTTTTCTATTAAATTTTCGAGTTGTTTGAGTCCTTAAAATACTTGGGAATACACTAGGGTTTAACCTAGGGTTTAGTTAATGACTCGATCCATTAATTAGAGTTTCCAACCTTCTCATGTAGCGGGAAACTTGGAGATACATGTTAAAATTTGCAGGAGTGTTGTTATTCACAGGTTGCGTTGTCAGGTAAGTACACTTGCCTTAAAAGCTTGTGTATGATTTGTAAGCCAGTAAGAAAATGTCATGTGATTCATTATCATTTATTCAGATTCGTTATGCTTTATTATTGGTATTCCATTCTATTCCTTGTTGTGTGTTTCTTGGCGCAAGTGTTTCGTCTCAAGAGTACTAGGACCTGCACTAGAGGGATAAAATGCGGGCACTCTTATACCGGAGTGTGTGACCACCCTTAGTGACCGTGTGACACCGAGTACTGGGTGGGTAGTCTTGTGTCCCTCCCATCATAGTTGTGCCTTCGCTTGTGCCGATGCCCGGGAAGACCTTGCGAGGCCTTCGCCGTTATGCTATGATTTTAACCACTTATGGGCCTCTTTTGATTCCTTAGAACACACTTGACTTTCGATAGATATCTATTAGTCTGTTTATCATGTACTTGATCTATTTAAATTCCTGTCTTTCTATTACCGCATGATATTTAGACTGTTTTACTTGTTATATAATGAATTATTGTTATCTTCTTCTGGCATGACATTCGATTTCTCCAGTTGCTCACCGTCTAGTTTGTGACGGTGGGTGCAGATAGAACGGAGTGCAGTAGAGGCAAGGAGCCTTGTCTAAGTTGTAACAACCCTCAATTTTAAACCAACTAGTGTTGCACTGGTTAGGAATGTGACCCAGCTATGTGATACTAGACAGTATTTCGAACTTTGGGAGTCGACACCAAAGTGATTTTATGATTCTTTGATTGTGTGTATTAGTATTTTAGTATTTTACGGGTCTCGAGCCGTTCGAGTGATTTTTAGTTGAGTGAGGCTGCGCCTATGTAAACGAGGGAGTAAAAAATACAAATAAATGAATTTTCTAATAATTAAATTAATTAGTTGATGGGATGTGGCGAGAAAACAGGCACGGCGAACCAAATTTGGGAGAAATACGGACCGAGGAGTGCAAGACCAATACGGGAGTCGGATAGTCTCACAACATACGGGCTATGGGATAGAAATTGTTAAAGTAACACAGCTTGATAAGAAGAGTCACTGGATTTTCATCGAGATGTGTATGCATGTGGAGATGAGATAAAAGGGTAAAAGACCCATAAGGGCAAATGTTTTAAAATGTATAAGTGTTAACTTAAAGGGCAAAAGGGTACATTTTGACTATATATATGTGTATAACGTTTTATCTAAAACCCTACTTCACTATTCATCATCTCCCTCACATAACCGCCACGCACACTACTCTCCCACTTCTTCCTCTCGGTCGACACTCCTCCCCTCTCCCTTGGTGACCGGACACGACTCTCGCCGAGGACCTTACTGGAGGTTTTCTCTCTCTCTCTCCCTCTCTCATTCTCTTCTCGGATTTGGAACTGTGCACCGCCACTCTCGCCATTGTGGAGAGCTGCCACGTTCGGCGCGTGATCGGAGGTGACCCAGAAGTGCCCCCGGAGACTCGCCAACCTCCGAGTGCCTCCCCCACGCGGCAGACGTGGAGATCTCGGATTGTTGTGCATCGCACTGTGAACGCACAATCCATCCTCTTCATTCCGTTTGGCCACGCGGTGATAACAGCGATGACCATGGAGGCCGTCAGCAATAATCCCTAGTGGTTCACCAGAGTTGCTATACCTCTAGAGCCCAGTTCACAGCGTGGTACAGTGGTAAGAGTCGGGCAAACAACCCTCTTAATGTTCACATCTAGCCGGCTGGATGGGCATTGTTATGATCAAGGACTGGTTGGGGACGACTTCACGGTGACTCACCGGAGTCCCCGATGGCCCTAGAGCACCCCATCGCAGCGTTGGTTGTATGTGGTGTCTACTTACACATTTTTCTTTATGTTGACCCTATTTTAAGGGTTTCCCCGCGACTACCGGACCTCTTGGCTGGGCAACGCCACTGCCATTGACTGCCGTGACGTAGAGAAATATCGGGGACCTTTCGATGACTATGTGGGTGCCTCCCGATCCTCAGAGCAAGCAAAACAGCGGCGATGGTTATTATATAGAACTCATTATTTCATGTCATGTTACTGTTTTGTTTCTTTTCATCCCACGCCGAAAACCACCACTGTGGCGACGTTGTCTGGACCGCTGCTTTGGGAGGTTGCCGGGGACCATGTTAAACCTATGATGGTGTGTCGCAACCCTCCAATAAGTTCGAGCTGGTGATGACAAATACATTGACATGATTTCATGTGTTGTTCACTCCTCGTCGAAAATTGCCATACTTGGCAACGCTGCGGAATGTCGAGGATCACACAAAGATCCTTGTGTGTGTCCCATATCCCCTGAGCATCCATATTTATGGTTGCAAGTTGTTGTAGTGATGAATTTATACGTCGGTTTCACTGTTGCGTTGAGTGGTTGTCAAAGTGTCGTAGAGCGTGCCTCGGCCTTTTCCATGTCGCAGTGATATTCTACCGACATCGTACAACACCAGCGAGGTTCCCTACTCGCTGGTACATGGTTAGTTTGAGTTCTTATTGAGGCATGATTGTTGATCAATGTCAATGTTGTGTGTTACGTTGTCGAATGGTAGTGATGTCGTGGTCACGCCGCCGGTCCTATAGGCTATGGCGTGACCTATTTACGACTGAGCCGAGCCTACGACTCATGAGTAGGCTTACATGTATCATGGTTATAGATGTTGTAATATCATAGTCGTGGTTATCGTTATGATTTTTCAAACCCAAGAGAGAGTATACATTTTCCTAACAATTTGACGAGTTATGTGAATACTTAAAACATTAGGAATACACTAGGGTTTAACCTAGGGTTTAGTTAATAACTCGACCCATTAATTAGAGTTTCTAACCTTGTCAGGTAGCGGAAAACTCGGGAATACGTGTTAGGGACGCGAGAGTATCTATGGGTTTCGATAGTTCAGGTAAGTACACCTGTTTTAAAACTTGTGTACGTTAGTAAGCCAGTTAAGAAAATACCATGTGATTCATTTTCATTCCGTTGTGTTTGCTATTTTCTATTTGTTGGCATTCCATTCCATATTCCTTGTATGTGTGTTCTTGGCATAAGTGTGTGTCTCGAAGGTACATATGGCCTACACTAGAATGGATAAAACATGGGCACTCGTGCGCACGAGTGTTTGACCACCCCTAGTGATTATGTGATACCATGTACTATATTATTGTGGATAATGTTGTGGTTATCGATGTTGTGACATCGCTATTATGGACTTATTGTGGATTTTAGACCACTTATGGCCTCTTTTTACTCGTAGAACATGCATGTTTCGATTGTTATTATTTCCAGTCTGCCTATCGTGCACCTTGTTTATTTAACTTCCTGTCTTTCAATTCTTACATGATATTTAGACTACCTTGTTTGATAATTCATGAATTACTGTTATATTTTTCTGGCACTACTTTCAATTTCTCTCAGTTGCTCACTGTCTAGTTTGTGACAGTGGGTGCAGATAGAGTGGAGTGCAGTAGAGGCAAGGAACCTTGCCTAGGAGACTTTATGTGAGCGGTTGGACTTGAGGAACCCTAGAGTAGGTTATATGTATTTGTTTGTATGTTGCTTGTTATTATTATAATGTTTTAGTAATCATTGAACTCGAGATTATAGTTTGGGATTGATATCATGTAATGTCTCATTTGACCTTGGCTTATTGTACATGAATATTTTCGTTTACGTGGTTTCCATATATGTAGATTTATGATTTCTGTTTGACTGAGTTATTTCCTATTAATTGTTTGGTATTAAATTTTCTTCCGCTATGTTATACTTGCAATAACTCTTTCATAAAGCTTATATTTGATAATTGGAGGCTGACTAGGCTCGTTAGATCGCCGAGCACCGACTCGAGATCTGCACGGGTCTAGGCCAGGCGTACCCAAATGCATTGGGAATTTGGGGCCGTCACAGTTGGTATCAGAGCATATCAGGTTTAAATTCATAAAACACATGCCATTAAACCAGCAGAAGTTAGGAATGGTCGAACTTAGAAATGGAAACCCTACGATCCTATAGTAACTTAGCTTGGGAAGAAATGGGTTGAGTCGGATAATTTTAATATATATTATGATTGTTAAGTGTATTATTATGGTATGCGGTAGCTAGAGACTGATCCGAGAAGTTTGTTCTCTTGATTTAGATGACGATAGCAGATCAGACCGGTCCGAGCGATGATAGCGGCACGTCTGACACACGATATGCCAGGGCGGATGATGTGCACGCCTTGAAATAGAGAGTCGCGATGCAGGACCAGCAGCTACAAGAGATGTTACGACTGTTGAGGACATTCGTACCAGCTACCACTACCATCGACTCCGACTACACCATTGCCACCTACTGTTACTCGTGGAGTAGAGACTCCGATTGTTGCGACATCTATGGCTCTGATCCCGTTAGCGGTGATTCTCGAGGGAGCGGTTGTTGCGCCAGGTATGCAGACTGAGGCAGAGACACCTCCGTTACATACTAAGATGGTACGAGCGACGGAGACACCGACTACGTCAGTAGCTACTGCAGAGGTTACTCCGACTACGACTCTAGAAAAGAGTCCGGGAGCCACTGCTGAGGTGAAACAGTTGAAGGAATTCAAGAGACATGATCTATTGAAGTTCTATGGCGGTACCTATGTCTGAGCAACGGAGCTATTTCTGAAGAATCATGAGAAGATTTACACGATTATTGCCACAGAGGACCATATGCGAGCGATGATCTCTTCGTCTATATTACAGGGGGAGGCAGATGATTGGTGGATGACTATCATTACTACCTGAGGCATTCCGAGAGATTGAATCAACTTCAAGACCCAGTTTAACCAAAAGTACTTCCCGCCGACTGTCCTTCGAGCGAAGAGGAACGAGTTCATGGCGTTGAGGCAGAGCGCAGACGAGTCAGTGATGAAGTACATGGGTAGATTTATATCGTTGTTGCCTTATGCTGGAAGATCTGCAGATACCGAGACTGATTGAGTCTACTACTTCACTGAGGGTTTGCTACCTGCGATTGGAGGTTCTTTAGTCACTATGCAGTTGGAGACTTTGCAGATTGCATATGAGCGGATTCTAGTATGAGAGGGTTATCTGCTTACTCATTCAGAGGAGAATAGACCGGCTAGATCAGAGTTCTGATTGGAGGAGCACCATCAGGACAAGAAGAGGTAGAAGAATATGTGGAATTTTCATAACAATAGGACTCAGAGTGTAGGGTCCGTTGCACTGCAGACTGCTCGTATGATACAGACCATTCCACTAGTACCGAGTTTTGCCAGTCATCCACCGCAGCCTAATCGACCAGGATAGCAGTCGTAGAGGCAGTCTACCGAGAGTAGGGGTACGGATCGAGGAGATAGGCAGAGGACACAGAGGTCTAATCAGACTCAGACTTAGAGTTTCGCACAGGGACGAGGCTAGAGCCAGACTCAGGGATCACAAGATACCTGCACATGTTTCAGGTGCGGAAAGGATGGCCACATTCAGAGGGAGTTCCCTCAACCACCGAGAGCACCACCGCGGCATCACCAACACCAAAGGGAGCATGTTCAGGCTGTTGTTAAGCCAGACCGGGAGGCGTCCAGACATAGTGTTGAGGGTATGATTTCTATTTACGATACTTTCATGCATACCATGTTTGATTCCAGTTCCACTATTTCGGTTATTGTTGTGCGCATGGTAGACATGTTAGAAACTCGTTAGACTTAGCAGACCCCAAAAATCCTTAGCACGTTGGCTGGGATAAGATATACCCGAACTCAATTTATTTTGACATTTCAATAGAAATAAGGGGGTTACGAGTCGCCAATAGACATGTGAGTACTGGAGTGGTTAGAGTTCGAGGCCTTAGTTAATGCGAACTAGTTATGAACATTACAAACTTGGATCAGTTGATACGAGAAGACAAATTGAAAACCTTCGTGAGTTTTATACGTGCTGGAGCGAGACAGAGGCGTTGGCTTGAGTTCTTGAAGGACTACGACTTCTTGTTTGAGTACCATCCGGAGAAGACCAACGTTGTTACTGATGCTTTGAGCCGCAAAGGATTTGATGTTAATGTAGTCATGTGTCAAAGGACCTATGAGCGTGGTCTACGTGAGGCAGCCGAGTTGATGAGTTCAGCGGACGTGCCTACGACTACTAGGACCCAAATACGTGGTCCAACAATGTTGTAGACCGTCTCATTTGGTATTGTGCGTGAGGGACAACAAGACGATGCGTCATACCAGCAGTGTAGTGAGATGGTGGATAGTTCAGATTGCCCAGACAAGATTCGGTCGACAGACTCAAGTTAGAGGTATCGCAGGCGACTGAGGTTTCCATTGGTGGCTGATGCGTATGACGAGGTACTTCAGGAGATTCACCATTCCTGTTTTGTTGTATATCCGGGTCTACCTAAAATGTGAGCCGACATGCGGCATCTCTTTTGGTGGCCACGGATGATATCCGAGGCGTCGGAATTGTTCGAGCGTGTGACATGCCAGCGCATAGAGGCTGGGCATCGATGACCTGAAGGACTACTGCAGCCCCCACCCATTTCTCGATGGAATTGGGAACATATTGATATGGATTTCGTCAGTGGTTGCGCACTTCTCCCCGTGGTCACGATAGCATCTGGATAATTATGGAAAGATTTGCTCGAGACTTAAGAATGCCCGGGAGTGGCAGAAGAAATGCTTGACGAGTATCACGATGAGCTTTAGTATAATTTGAGGGAGACTATGTAAACCTGAAGGTCTCTCCACTGAAGGGTTACGAACTGTTCAGAGTCAAGGAATGACTTGCTCCGAGTGTTATCGATCTTTCTAGGATTTGTGAAGAGAAACAATAAAGTCGTTAGATTAGTTTACTAATTACGTAAATTTCGAGAACGAAATTCTAATAAGTGGGGGAGACTGTAACAACCCTCAATTTTAAACTGACTAGTGTTGCACTGGTTAGGAACGTGACCCAGTTACGTGATACTAGACAGTATTTTGAACTTCAGGAGTCGACACCGAAGTGATTTTATGATTCTTTGATTGTGTGTATTAGTATTTTAGTATTTTACGGGTCTCAAGCCGTTCGGGCAATTTTTAATTGAGTGAGGCTACGCCTATGTAAACGGGGGAGTAAAAAATACAAATAAATGAATTTTTTAATAATTAAATTAATTAGTTGATGGGATGTGGCGAGAAAATGAGCACAGCGAACCAAATTTGGGAGAAATACGGACCGAGGAGCGCAAGACCAATGTGGGAGTCGGATAGTCTCACAACATACAGGCTATGGAATTAAAATTGTTAAAGTAACACAGCTTGATAAGGAGAGTCACTGGATTTTCATCGAGATGTGTATGTATGTGGAGATGAGATAAAGGTATAAAAGACCCATAAGGGCAAATGTTTTAAAATGTATAAGTGTTAACTTAAAGGGCAAAAGGGTCATTTTGACTATATATATCTAAAACCCTACTTCACTATTCATCATCTCCCTCATATAACCGCCGCCCACACTCCTCTCCCACTTCTCCCTCTCAGTCGACACTCCTCCCCTCTCCCTTGGTGACCGGACACGACTCTCGTCGAAGACCTCACCGGAGGTTTTTCTCTCTCTCTCTCTCTCATTCTTTTCTCGGATTCAGATCTGTGCACCGCCACTCTCGTCGTTGTGGAGAGCTGCCACGTTCGGGGCATAACCGAAGGTGAGCCAGCAGTGTCCCTGGAGACTTACCAACCTCCAAGCGCCTCCCCTACGCGACAGACGTGGAGATCTCGGACTGCTGTGCATCGCACTGTGAACGCACAGTCCATCCTCTTCATTCCGTTTGGCTACGCGGTGATAACGGCGATGACCATGAAGGCCGTCAGCAACAATCCCTGGTAGTTCACCAGAGTTTCCACACCTCTAGAGCCCAGTTCACAGCATGGTACAGTGGTAAGCGTCGGGCAAACGACCCTCTTAATGTTCACGTCTAGCCAGCTGGATGGGCACTGCCATGATCAAGGACTAGTTGGGGATGACTTCACGGTGACTCACCGGAGTCCCCAACGGCCCTAGAGCACCCCATCGCAGCGTTGGTTGTATGTGGTGTCTGTAACGACCCAGAAATTTGGCTATTTGTGGATGATGATCTGTATTACATATTTATACTCGCATTTGAGTGACCGGACGGTTAAGTCAGTGAACGAGTAGGAAAATTGGGTTACGGGTATACAGGGGATTTAAAATACTGTAAAGAGTACAAATAAATGAAATTTTTTGTTAATTTAATTAATTAATTAGCGAAACAATGCGAGACTACGCGCGCTATGGGAGTCGGGGCAAGATAAGACGGACCATGGAATGTTGTTGGAATGCGGGAGTTGGTTAATTATGCATTTCACGGGCTATAGGATAAAAATTGTTAAAGTGACACAACATGATGAGGAGAGCCATGAGATTAGCTTTGAGATGTCTATTTGTGTTAAGTCATGATGATGAGGTAAATGACCCATAAGAGCAACTGTTCAAGAAATGAACAAGTGTTAAGATAAGGGTAAAGGGGTCATTTCACATTTGTTATGTATATATAAAACAAGTAAACCCTAAATACACTATCATCTCCTTCATAAGGCTGTCGCCCACTCTCCTCTCCCACTCCCTCTCGGTCAACTCCTCCCCTCTCCCTTGGTGACCGGAGCTCTCACCGGAGGTTCATTTTCTCTCTCCTCTCTCCCTCCCTCTCGGTCATGCACGTATCTCTTTCTCGGACCCTATTCTCGGTCTCCTCCCTTACACCTCTCCTCCTCCTGTCTTGACCGTCGCCACCGCCACCCTCCACGTCATTGGCATCTCGGACGGTCACCGGAGCAGGTAAACTCGTCCTTCTCAGTCCGTGCTCTCTCTCGGTTTTCTCTCTCTCCCTTTCTCTCCCCACTCTCTCGATCTCCTCTCACGGTCACGGTCATATCTCTCTCCCTAGCTCGCCACCGTCGACCACCGACTGCTAGTCATCGGATCTCTCACTGGAGGTAACTCTCTTACCCTCTCTTTCGATATCTCTCTCTCTCACTGCCTCGGCTGTGCTCACTGGTTCTATGGCTGGCTGTGCGGTTGTGGGTAGCGATGATCAGGGATCGGTCGGAGGTCTTACCTAGTGTCCCACCGGAGCCCCGATGGTCCCAGAGCACCCCTATCTTGGCATTTGTGAAGAGAGTCGATGATTGTGCCATGTAGACTGTTCTTATCGAAATTGGTTGCAGTGTCGTGTCTCGCCGAGAACCGCTTGATTGAGGGGTGCCGCTGCTGGACCACCGTGACTGGAGTACTGTAGGTGATACGACCAAGCTGTTGCTTGAGTCCCATCGCCTCTAGAGTGTTCGAATCAGTGTGGATAACGGCGAGATCGTTATTTCATGTTATGTCGTTGTTTTGAGTCTCGTCGAAAAATACCACTGTGGCGGCACTGCTGGCCGGACCACCTATCATGGGGGGTTGTCGGGGATTACACCTAGCTATGGTTGGTGTCTTGCAACTTCTAAAGTGGCCGAACCGGTGGTAGTGATGTGGATGTATTGATATTTTATGTTGTTTCAACCCTCGCCAGAAACCGCCATGTTTGGCGGTGCTGCCGTCGGACGTCGTGACCAGGGGAGTGTTAGGGATCACACCAAACTCTTGTGTGTGACCCACAGCCCCCCGGAGCATCCATAACGATGGTGGCAAATTATTTTATTGATGATTTGATGCGTTTATTTTATTGTCGTGTGGTGTAGTTGTTGATATGTTGGGAAGCGCGCCCCCGACTTTTCCATGCTGCGATGGTACCCTCTCGACATCGGACAACACCAGTGAAGTTTAAGGGTTGCTGGAACGTACTTGTTGATAGGTTTGGTTAACTGTTCGCATGGTCGTTGTCGAATTGATTGTTTCGATTTTGATTAAACGATCTGCATCGTTATAGTTTCTTATTGATGATGAATGGTTTCGAGTTTTGATCACAGTAGTATTGGTGAATATGGTTTTAGTTTGAAGGATTCATGGCATGTCCACGTTATGGTGATTCCGGATCCGTAGCGAGACATGTTATTGGTGAACTATTGGATGTTTATGTTTTTGGTTTGAGTGTATGGCAGGTTGAGTTTTGTGTTGAGACGGATTGTGTTTTACATTGACTGAATGGTAGTGACATCGTGGTCACGTCATCAGTCCTCGAGACTATGACTGACCTATTAACAACTGAGCCGAGCCTATGATTTTTGAATAGGCTTACATACGTGTTGTGATTTCAAGACCCAATAATGTCATTGTGTTTCGTTGTGTTTTTGGTTTGATTTATCAATTGAATTGTCGAGGTTTTCGAGTCATTCAAAACGATGGGAAAATGTGAAGGGTATCGACCTAGGGTTAGTTGATGACTCGACCCATTAATTAGAGTTTCCGAACTTGTCAGGAAGCGGGAAACTCGGGGATACGCGTTAGGGACGCGAGAGTGTTGTTACGCGGGTTGCGATTAGTCAGGTAAGTACATACATACCTTGTATGTGTGTATGTTAGTAAGCCAGTGAGGAAATAACATGTGATTTATATATCCTCTATTTATTGATAATGTTGAATTGATCCCTTGATTGAAGTTCTATTCCATTTTCTTGGTTGTATGTTCTTAGCATGAGTGTGTGTCTCGAAGGTATCATGTGGTCCCGCACTAGCTGGGACAACGAGGGTGCCCTCTGTAGGGGTAACTGACCACCCCTAGTGATATGTGTACTGGGTACTGGATTCGAGAGGTGTTGCAATGTCTCTCGATTTCACGCTGCGCTAGTGTTGCGACATTGCCTGGGGAGATCTTGCAAGACCTTTGTCGTATTGCTGTGAAATTAGACCACTCATGGGCCTCTTTTAAATCTTAGAACATGCAAATATCGATTATTTATCTATCAGTCTGCTTATCATGCACTTGATTTTTTACTTTCCTGCCATTTCATTTCTGCATGATATTTGGACTGTTTTACTTGTTAAATCTTAAATTACTATTATATTCTTCTGGCACTACTTTCGATTTCTTCAGTTGCTCACCGTCTAGTTTATGACGGTGGGTGCAGATAGGGTGGAGAGCAGTAAGGGCAAGGGGCCCTGCCAAGGAGACCTACTTTGAGGACTAGCAGCGACATCAAAGAGACTCTATAGTATGTGTTTATATTTTGATAATTTGTATATCATTTCATGCTTATGTTTTTGGGATTATTGAACTTGGTATTTTAGTGAAACTGGTATCATGTATATATGATTATCGAATTGTACATGAATACTCGGGGTTTTCCACACTTATAAAATTCCTATATTTCCATTGATTGATTTATTTCCTCTTTATTATAATTGTTTAGTCTTCCGCTGTGTATTATTGCAATAACTCTTTCATAAATTACTAAATTGATTAAATAGGAGGCTAACTAGGCTCGTCAGGTTGCCGAGTGAGGATTTGGGGCTTGTACTGGTCTAGGTTGGGCGTACCCAATTGCACGGGGAAATTGGGGCCGTCACAATTGGTATCAGAGCCTAAGGTTATAATGACCTGACTTTTGATTTAAAGCACAAACCATTAAGATAGCAGAAGTTAGGAATGGTTGAACTTAGAGTGGAAAACCCTACGATCCTAATTAGAACTTTAGTTTGGAGGAATGAGTTGGGGTAATTCAGATGTGATGTTTATACATATTATGATTATTGATTGTAATATATTGTATGCAGTAGCTATCCATTGATCCGAGAAATTCATTTTCTCGTTCAGACGACGATGGCAGATCAGCCAGGTCCGAGCGACGATATCGGCATGATTTTGTCTCAATGCCTTGAGGAGATACGTACATTATCTTAGAGAGCCGCGACGCAGGACCAGAGATTTGAAGACACCCGCACAGGCTACCACAACACCATTGACTCTGACTACGCCTTTATCGCCTGTTTCTACCACTCAAGGGATGAAGACTCCAGTGGCTATGGCTTCCACAGCACCGATTCCGGTTGCAGTTGTGCCAGGGACTACAGTTGCATAGATAGTACAGACTGAGGGTGCTACACATCTGATTCAGATTGAGGAGAATCCACTGACACCTGTAGCTGTTGCAGAGACTACTCCAGTCACTACTCTGGTTACTACTCCGGAGAAGAGCCTTAGGGTCATTGCCGAGGCGAGGCAGTAGAGAGAATTTAAGAGGCACGGTCCAATTAAGTTTTTCGGTGGTACAGACGTAGCAGCGGCATAATTTTTCCTAAATAATCACGAGAAGATTCATACTATTATCGCGACCGAGGATCATATGAAGGCGACGATTTCCTCATCTATGCTTCTGGGGAAGGCGGATGATTAGTGGACTACCATTGTCACTACCCGAGGCATTCCGCGAGACTGGATTGATTTCAAGACCCAGTTTAACCAGAAGTATTTCCCACCGACAGTGTTACGGGCGAAGAGGAATTAGTTCACTTCATTGCGACAGTCAGTAGGAGAGCCAGTGATGGATTACATGGGCAGATTTATTCAGCTACTACCCTATGCGGGAGGATCAGCAGATTCAGAGGTCGATTGTATCTACTATTTTATTGAGGGATTACTACCCGAAATCGGAGGTGCGATCGTTACGACCGAGCCAGGGACGTTGCAGAGGACTTATGAGCGGAGCTTGGCTAGGGAGAGTTACTTGAGTACTCACCACGAGGAGATTGAGCCTGATCGACCTGAGTTGCAGTTAGAGCACCGATCAGAGGAACATGATAGGAAACGAATGAGGAATCCGAACGATGATAGCGGTTCTCAAAAGCGGAAGGTGTGTTACCAATGCGGACAACCCGGACATTTTCAGAACCGATGTCCTGATTTGTACGAGGACTAGCAGGATGACGATCAGCTTCGGGCCATTGAGGACGTGCACATGGCGACTAAGCAGCAGCTGATGGTGGTTCGTGATCGTACCCGAGGTAAAGGATTTTCCTGATTATCCTACAACATGCATGGAACAAATTATTTGAAACTTTATTGTGTTTAAAATGCGATGTCGGATGTCATGTGACAGAGTTAGGGTCGATACCAGCTTGTCTAGGATGAGACAGACCTAACTTAGATTAGAGTCCAAAAGAGATGGTAAGTTTTGGCACAATGGGTTACCAAACCTAGCCACAAGTACACCTAAAGAGAGGTAGGACCAGACTGGTTGTGATTCATCTTACGATGCATGGACACATAGTGTACATGGTGGCCACAGTTACAACTTTGTCGAACATATTTACTGCCTGGGTATGAATGAAACTTGCGTTGAAACACAAGTAGGTTGGGAGGTCATTACGGTTTGACGTGCGAGTCGCGATCGTAGCGCCTTACTTTGTAATTACCTAACTTGTATGTGTGGTAGGGGACGATGTTTGCGACGAGGTCGTGGCATTCCTACCATTTTGGGAAATGGGAGTGGTCTAGAGAGACAGTATTTGAATTAGGCTGTTTGAAGTGGTTGGGACCCAGTCTGAAGACTGAGATAAAATCAAGCTGTTCGAAGTGGCAGAGGTCCACAGTTTGATAGATGTGGAGAAAAAGGAGTGGATTTAAGATGTTGTGCTGTTCGAAGAGACTTTGTACAAATCCGCAGTTCAATACCTGATGTCGAGCTGTTGGAAGTGACTCTCGCGAGAGTCCACAGTTGGTCATAGCTTATTGAGCTGTCTGAAGCGACTTTGCATCGGTCTGCAGCTCAACGATGAGGAACGAGCTGTCTGAAGTGACACTGAGGTAGTCTGCAGTTTGAGATAGAGGATCCAAGCTGTCTGAAGTGGCTGTAAGCTGCAGTTTGGACGAGGTGCGAACGGGTGTGGATCCACCTTATTCGCTCAAGTTAGAGCTAATTTCGAGGACAAAATTCTTGTTAGTTTGGGAGACTATAACGACCCAAAAATTTGGCTATTTGTGGATGATGATGTGTATTACATATTTATACTCATATTTGAGTGACCGGACGGTTAAGTCAGTGAACGAGCAGGAAAATTTGGTTACAGGTACACAGGGGATTTAAAACACTGTAAATAGTACAAATAAATGAAATTTTGTGTTAATTTAATTAATTAATTGGCGAAACAATGCGAGACTATGCGCGCCACGGGAGTCGGGGCAAGATAAAACGGACCATGGAATGTTGTTTGAACGCGGGAGTTGGTTAATTATGCATTTCAAGGGCTATAGGATAAAAATTGTTAAAGTGACACAACATGATGAGGAGAGCCATGAGATTAGCCTTGAGATGTGTATTTGTGTTAAGTCATAATGATGAGGTAAATGACCCATAAGGGCAATTGTCCAAGAAATGAACAAGTGTTAAGATAAGGGTAAAAGGGTCATTTCACATTTGTTATGTATATATAAAACAAGTAAACCCTAAATACACTATTCATCATCTCCTTCATAGGGCTGCCGCCCACTTTCCTCTCCCACTCCCTCTCGGTCACGCACGTATCTCTTTCTTGGACCAAATTCTCGGTGTCCTCCCTTACACCTCTCCTCCTCCTGTCTTGACCGTCACCACCGCCACCCTCCACGGCATTGGCATCTCGGATGGTCACCGGAGCAGGTAAACTCGTCCTTCCCAGTCCGTGCTCTCTCTCGATTTTCTCTCTCTCTCCCTTTCTCTCCCCACTTTCTCGGTCTCCTCTCACGGTCAATGGTCACGTCTCTCTCCCTGGCTCGCCACCGTTGACCACCGACTGCCAGTCGTTGGACCTCTCACCAGAGGTAACTCTCTCACCCTCTCTTTTGATATATATATATATATATATATATATATATATATATATCTTTCACTGTCGCGGTTGTGCTCACTGGTTCCACGACTGGTCGCGGCGGTTGTAGGTAGCGATGATCAAGGACCGGTCGGAGGTCTTACCTGGTGTCCCACCGGAGCCCCAACGGTCCCGAAGCACCTCCATCTTGGCATTTGTGAAGAGAGTCGATGATTGTGCCATGTAGATTGTTTTTATCGAAATTGGTTGTAGTGTCATGTCTCGCCGAGAACTGCCTGATTGTAGGGCGCCGCCATTGGACCACCATGACTGGAGTACCATAGGTGACACCACCAAGCTGTTGCTTGAGTCCCATCACCTTCGGAGTGATCGAATCAGTGTGGATAATGGCGAGATCGTTATTTCATGTTATGTCGCTGTTTTGAGTCTCGTCGGAAGACACCACTGTGGCGGCGCTGCTGGCCGGACTACCTATCATGGGGGGTTTTCGGGGACCACACCTAGCTATGGTTGGTGTCTTGCAACTTCTGAAGTGGCCGGACCGGTGGTAGTGACGTGGATGTATTGATATTTTATGTTGTTTCAACCCTCACCAGAAACCACTATGTTTGGCGGCGCTGCCGTCGGACGCCGTGACCAGGGAAGTGTAAAGGATCACACCAAACTCTTGTGTGTGACCCACAGGCCCCTGGAGCATCCATAACGATGGTGGCAAATTATTTTATTGATGATTTGATGCATTTATTTCATTGTCGTGTGGTGTGGTTGTTGATACGTTGGGGAGCGTGCCCCCAGCTTTTCCATGCTGCGATGGTACCCTCTGGACATTGGATAACACCAGTGAAGTTCAAGGGTTGTTGGAACATACTTTTTGATAGGTTTGGTTAACTGTTCGCATGGCCAGTGTCGAATTGATTGTTTCGATTTTGATTAAACGATCGGCATCATTATAGTTTCTTATTGATGATTAATGGTTTCGAGTTTCAATCATGGCAGTATTGGTGAATATGGTTTTAGTTTGAAGGATTCATGGCATGTCCATGTTTTGGTGATTCTGGATCCGTAGCGAGACATGGTATTGGCGAACTATTGGATGTTTATGTTTTTGGTTTGAGTGTATGGTCAGGTTGAGTTTCATGTTGAGACAGATTGTGTTTTACGTTGACTGAACAGTAGTGACGTCGTGGTCACGTCGTTGGTCCTCGAGACTATGACGTGACCTATTAATGACTGAGCCGAGCCTATAATTTTTGAATAGGCTTACATACATGTTGTGATTTCAAAACCTAAGAGAGTCATTATGTTTCGTTGTGTTTTTGGTTTGATTTACCGTTAGGGACATGAGAGTGTTGTTACGCGAGTTGCGATTAGTCAGGTAAGTACATACGTACCTTGTATGTGTGTATGTTAGTAGGCCAGTAAGGAAATAACATGTGATTTATATATCCTCTATTTATTGATATTGTTGGATTGATCCCTTGTTTGAAATTCAATTCCATTTTCTTGATTGTATGTTCTTGGCATGAGTGTGTGTCTCGAAGATATCATGTGGTCCCGCACTAGCTGGGACAATGAGGGTGCCCTCTGTAGGGGTAACTGACCACCCCTTGTGATGTGTGTACTGGGTACTGGATTCGAGAGGTGTTACGATGTCTCTCGATTTCAAGCTGCGCTAGTGTTGCGACATTGCCCAGGGAGATCTTGTGAGATCTTTGTCATATTGCTGTGAAATTAGACCACTCATGGGCCTCTTTTGAATCTTAGAACATGCAAATATCGATTATTTATCTATCAGTCTGCTTATCATGCACTTGATTTTTTTACTTTCCTGCCATTTCATTTCCGCATGATATTTGGACTGTTTTACTTGTTGAATCTTAAATTACTGTTATATTCTTCTGGCACTACTTTCGATTTCTTCAGTTGCTCACCGTCTAGTTTGTGACAGTGGGTGCAAATAGGGTGGAGAGCAGTAAGGGCAAGGGGCCCTGCCTAGGAGACCTACTTTGAGGAGTAGCAGCGACATCAGAGAGACTCTATAGTATGTGTTTATATTTTGATGATTTGTATATCGTTTCATACTTATGTTTTTGGGATTATTGAACTTGGTATTTTGGTGAGATTGGTATCATGTATACATGATTATCGAATTGTACATGAATACCCGGGGTTTTCCACACTTATAAAATTCGTATATTTTTGTTGATTGAGTTATTTCCCCTTTGTTATAATTGTTTAGTCTTCCGCTGTGTATTATTGCAATAACTCTTTCATAAATTACTAAATTGATTAAATAGGAGGCTGACTAGGTTCGTCAGGTGGCCGAGTGAGGACTCGGGGCTTGTACGGGTCTAGGCCGGGTGTACCCAATTACACGGGGAAATTGGGGACGTCACAGTGTTTGCTTACAAATTTTCCTTATGTTGACCCTTTTTTAAGGGTTTCCCCACGATTGTCAGACCTCCTGGCTAGGCGGTGCCACCGCCATTGACTATCGTGACATGGGGAAATATTGGGGACCCTTCCGTGACTATGTGGGTGCCTCCTGATCCCCGGAGCAAGCAAAACAGCGGCGATAGTTGTTGTGTAGAACTCATTATTTCATGTGATATTACTATTTTGTTTCTTTTCATCCCACGCCGAAAACCACTACTGTGGCAGCGCTGCTGTCCGGACCGCTGCTCCGGGAGGTTATCGGGGACCATGTTAAACCTATGATGGTATGTCGCAACCCTCCAATAAGTTCGAGCTGGTGATGAAAAATACATTGACGTGATTTCATGTGTTGTTCTCTCCTCATCGAAAATTGCCATGCTTGGCAGTGCTGCCGTCGACGCCGTGACTAGGGGAGTGTTGGGGATCACACAAAAATCCTTGTGTGTATGTCCCATATCCCCGAAGCATCCATATTTATGGTTGCAAGTTGTTGTAGTGATGACTCAATTTTCACTGTTGCGTTGAGTGGTTGTCAAAGTGTCATAGAGCATACCTCAGCCTTTCCATGCCGCAATGATATTCTACTTACATCATACAACACCAGCGAGGTTCCCTACTCGCTGGTACATGGTTAGTTGAGTTCTTATTGAGGCATGATTGTTAATCAATGTCGATGTTGTGTGTTACATTGTCGAATAGTAGTAACATCGTGGTCACGCCGCCGGTCCTATAGGCTATGGCATGGCCTATTTACGACTGAGCCGAGCCTACGACTCATGAGTAGGCTTACATGTATCATGGTTATCGATGTTATAATATCGTAGTCATGGTTATTGTTATGGTTTTTCAAACCCGAGAAAGAGTATACATTTTCCTAATAATTTGATGAGTTATGTGAATACTTAAAACATTGGGAATACACTAGGGTTTAACCTAGGGTTTAGTTAATGACTCGACCCATTAATTAGAGTTTCAACCTTATTAGGTAGCGGAAAACTCGAGAATACATGTTAGGGACGCGAGAGTATCTACGAGTTTCGATAGTTCAGGTAAGTACACCTGTCTTAAAACTTGTGTACATTAGTAAGCCAGTTAAGAAAATACCATGTGATTCATTTTCATTCCGTTGTGTTTTCTATTATCTATTTGTTGGCATTCCATTCCATATTCCTTGTATGTGTGTTCTTGGTATAAGTGTGTCTCGAAGGTATATGCGGCCTGCACTAGAAGGGATAAAACGTGGGCACTCGTGCACACGAGTGTTTGACCACCCCTAGTGATTGTGTGATACCATGTATTGGATTGTTGTGGATATTTTTGTGGTTATTGATGTTGCGACATCGTTGTTGTGGATATTGTTGTGGTTATCAATGTTGCGACATCGTTGTGGATTTTAGACCACTTATGGCCTCTTTTGACTCGTAGAACATGCATGTTTCAATTGTTATTATTTCCAGTCTGCCTATCATGCACCTTGTTTATTTAACTTCCTGTCTTTCAATTCTTGCATGATATTTAGACTACCTTGTTTGATAATTCATGAATTACTGTTATATTCTTCTAGCATTACTTTCAATTTCTCTCAGTTGCTCACCATCTAGTTTGTGACAGTGGGTGCAGATAGAGCAGAGTGCAGTAGAGGCAAGGAACCTTGCCTATGAGACTTTATGTGAGCTGCTGGACTTGAGGAACCCTAGAGTAGGTTATATGTTTTTGTTTATATGTTGCTTGTTATTATTATAATGTTTTGGTAATCATTGAACTCGGGATTATAGTTTGGGATTGATATCATGTAATGTCTCATTTGACCTTGGCTTATTGTACATGAATATTTCCGTTTACGGGGTTTCCATATATGTAGATTCCTGATTTCCGTTTGACTGAGTTATTTTCCATTAATTGTTTAGTATTAAATTTTCTTCTGTTGTGTTATACTTGCGACAACTCTTTCATAAAGCTTATAATTTGATAATTGGAGGCTGACTAGGCTTGTCAGACCGCCGAGCACCGACTCGGGACCTACACGGGTCTAGGCCGGGCGTACCCAAATGCATTGGGAATTTGGGGCCGTCACATAGGCGACTTTTTATGAGGATTAGCGACTGAACTTGGAAGACATTATAGTAGGTTTTTATGTTTTGCTTACATGTATATCGTTTCATACATATGTTTTGGATCATAAAACTTGGTATTTTTGATGAGATTGGTATCATATATATAGGCTTATCGAATTGTACATGAATACCCAGGGTTTTCCATACTTATAGATTCATATATTTCCATTTGATTGAGTTATTTCCCTTATGTTTAGTTTATTTACTTTCCGCTGCATAAAACTTGCAATAACTCTTTTATAAATTGTATAATTGAATGATTTGAGACTGACTAGGCTCGCCAAGTCCGCCGAGTACCGGCTTGGGGACCTATATGAGTCTAGGCCGCGCATACCCAAATGCAAGGGGAATTTAGGGCCGTCACAATCTTGGTTGGTATTGAGTTATAGTAATGGTACCTTATTCATGCCAAATTGATTGGAAGTTCGAATAAGGTTTTGATTCGGTTGTGGAAAATTGGTATATATAGTTTCGATGTCAGGTATGTATTGTTGTATAGTGTGTCAATCTTTGTTGAATTATTATGTATCTCACGGCACGGTATGTGAGGGTCATTTTCTGCTTCAATTTTTCTTTAGTATGTGCTCATGTTTATGAGTCATTAAAAGGTCATGATGTCGAGGTCACAACACCAGTCCTCGAGACTATGGTGTGACCCACATACGACTGAGTCGAGCCTATGGTATATGAGTAAACTTATATGCGTTATGGTTTTCAATGTTGGGATATCGTAGTCATGGTCATTGCAATGGTGTTCAAATTCGAGAGAGAATTCATTTTTTTATTGAAATGTCACATTGTTCGAGTCTTAAAATATTGGAAAAATGCTAGGGTATCAACTTAGGGTAAGATAATGACTCGACCAAATAACAAGAGTTTTCCGAACTTGTCAGGTAGCGGAAAACTCGGGGATACGTGTTAAGATTCACGAGAGTGTGTTCGCTGGTTGCGATAGTTCAGGTAAGTACATGCGTGCCTTATATGTGTGTATGTTAGTAGGCCAGTAAGGAAATAACATGTGATTTATACATCCTTTATTCATTGATATTGTTGAGTTGATCCCTTGTTTGATATTCCATTCCATATTGTTTATTGTATGTTCTTGGTATGAGTATGTGTCTCGAAGGTATCATGTGGTCCCGCACTAGCTGGGACAACGAGGGTGCCACCTACAGGGGTAACTGACCACCCATAGTGTTGTATGTACTGGGTACTGGATTCGAGAGGTATTGCGATGCCTCTCGATTTCAAGCTGTGCTAATGTTGCGACATTGCCTAGGGAGATCTTGTGAGATCTTTGCCGTATTGCTGTGAAATTAGACCACTCATGGGCCTCTTTTGAATCTTAGAACATGCAAATTTCGATTGTTTATCTATCAGTTTATTTATCATACACTTGATTTACTTACTTTCCTGCTATTTTATTTTCGCATGATATTTAGACTGCTTTACTTGTTAAATCATAAATTACTATTATATTCTTTTAGCACTACTTTCGATTTCTTCAGTTACTCACTGTCTAGTTTGTGACGGTGGGTGCAGATAGTATGGAGAGCAACAAGGGCAAAGGGCCCTGCCTAGGTGACTTACTTTGAGGACTTAGCAGCGGGACCGGGGAGACCATTATAGTAGGTTTTTATGTTTTGCTTATCTGTATATCTATGACGGCCCCAAATTCCCCTTGCATTTGGGTACGCCCAGCCTAGACTCATACAGGCCCCCAAACCAGTACTCGGCAGACCTGGCGAGCCTAGTCAGCCTTCAATCATTCAATTATACAATTTATGAAAGAGTTATTGCAAGTTTTACGCAGCGGAAAGTAAACAACTAAACATAAGGGAAATAACTCAATCAAAGGGAAATTTAAGAATCTATAAGTGTGGAAAACCCCGGGTATTCATGTACAATTCGATAAACCAAGATACATGATACCAATCTCATCAAAAATACCAAGTTCTATAATCCAAAATATATATATATGAAATGATATACAAGTAAGCAAAACATAAAAACCTACTATAATGTCTTCCAAGTTCAGTTGTTAATCCTCACAAAAAGTCGCCTAGGCAGGGCTCCTTGCCTCTACTGCACTCTGCTCTATCTGCACCCACCGTCACAAACTAGACGGTGAGCAACTGGAGAAATCGAATGTAATGCCAGAAGAAGATAACAGTAATTCATGATATATCAACTAAAGCAGTCTAAATATCATGCGGTAATAGAAAGACAGGAATTTAAATAGATCAAGTGCATGATAAACAGACTAATAGATATCAATAAAAAGTCAAGTGTGTTCTAAGGAATCAAAAGAGACCCATAAGTGGTCTAAATCATAGCATAATAGCGAAGACCTTGCGAGGTCTTCCCGGGTATCGACACAAGCAAAGGCATAGCTATGATGGGAGGGATACAAGCCCACCCACCTAGTACTCGGTGTCACATAGTCACTAAGGATGGTCACACACTCCTGTACAAGAGTGCCCGCATTTTATCCCTCTAGTGCAGGTCCTAGTACTCTTGAGAAGAAACATTTACGCTAAGAAACACATAACAAGGAATGGAATGGAATACCAATAATAGAGCATAACAAATCTGAATAAATAATAATGAATCACATGGCATTTTCTTACTGGCTTAGTAATCATATATAAGCTTTAAAGTAAATGTACTTACCTGACTAATCGCAATCGGATATCATTCCGAGACTCTAATGCATTCCTCGCGATTTCCCGACTACCTAATAAAGGTTTGAATCCCGAATATTGGTTTAGGGTTAGTATTTAGTCTTAGGATATTTCCTATAAGTTTGGTTTAAAACAGTCACACATATGGGCTAAAATTTAAGTAAGGAAAGGTATTCGGCCTACACTATTTAGGCACATTAACAAAACTTCATCTTCCTCCTCAATACATCTTCACTGTCACAGCACACTCCACACATAACACACCCCACACAACATGCACACCACACACAAACTGTCCCAAACTAAAACAACTCAAACCAACACCATACACACTGAAATACACACAACACCAATAACGTGGCTGTTCGACATGGGGGAGGGGTCATCTCCAGCTAGCGGAGTCGTCGGAGACTCTACTCCGATCAGTCATGACCGGGGATGGTCCCACTAGCCACAGCAGCCCCAAAATAGCGACCAAAATGATCTCAAAAACCACACAAAAATGTTAAAACAGTGAGCAAATGGCCCTTTTATCTCGTCAAAAAAGTGACCCACCCACCGAACGTGAAGCCCTCCGGGAACGTCGAGACCTATGTGGGTAGTCTACGCCCAAGTTCCCGGTCGGAGATGACCCCACGGTGGCCGAAAGTGAGTGAGAAAAATGTGTGCAGTGAGTCAAGTTGACGGACTAGTAGAGAGAGAAAATAAAACTGCCAAGAGAGAGAGACGGAACTGACGAGGGATAAGTGGGAGGAACACTCACCTAGGTGTCTTCAATGGATGGTCGAGGTTCCAATGCTGTGGTGGGTTGCGGTGGTGATGGTCCAGCCGAGAAGAGGAGGGAGAGAGGACGTAAGGCCGAGAAGAGGAGGAGAGTGGACAGGGAAGCCGAAAGGGAGGGAGAAAGAGGGAGAAGGTCTCACCTCGTCGACAGCGGTCCTCCGGCGTGATCAGTTCCGGTGAGGCCGAGTGGAGAGAGGAGGAGGGGCGGCAGTGAGTTCGTTGAGGAAGAAGGTGAATAGTGAAATTAGGGTTTTGTTTCTTATATACTCAAATAAATGGATCAAATGACCATTTTGTCCTTCAACATCCTTCTCACACTCTTCAAAACAGTTGCCCTCATGGGTCTTTTATCCCTTTATCACATCTCAACATACATACACATCTCAATGCTAATCTCATGGTTCTTCTCATTATGATGTGTCACTTTAACAATTGCTATCACATAACCTGTGTGTTTTGTAACTATCCAACTCTCGTGTTCAAACGACGTTCCTCAGTCCGTCTTCCCTTGTTCCAACTCTCGAAATGCATGTAGTTTCACCTTGTCTATTTAATAATTATTTAAATTACACACATATTCATTTATTAGTGTTTTCACTGTGTTTTACTCCGCCGTTTACCTTGGCGTAACCTCACTCAACTAAAAATTGCCCAAACGGCTCGAGACCCATAAAATACTAAAATACTAATACACACAATCAGAGAATCATAAAATAACTTTGGTTTCAACTCCTGAAGTTCGAAATACTACCTAGTATTACGTAGCTGGGTCACGTTCCTAACCAGTGCAACACTGGTTGGGTTAAAAATTGAGGGTTGTTACAATATCGTTTCATATATATGATTTGGGTTATAGAACTTAGTATTTTTGATGAGATTGGTATCATGTATCTATGCATATCGAATTGTACATAAATACCCAGGGTTTTCCACACTTATAGATTCTTGCATTTCCCTTTGATTAAGTTATTTCCCTTATTATACTTGTTTAGTCTTCTGTTGTGTATCATTGTAATAACTCTTTCATAAAATATTAAATTGATTAATCGGAGGCTGACTAGGCTTGTCAGGTTATCGAGTGATGACTAGGGGCTTGCACGGGTCTAGGCCAGGCGTACCCAATTGCACGGGGAAATTGGGGCCATCATATTGAGTCTACAAAGAAGTTTATGAGGAGCTATGAGAAGATACATGATGTATTGGCTACCCCAGCACACATGCAACCGAGTATATCTTTAGTCTTACTGTTCGGCGAGGCTGATGGTTGGTGGTGCACTACGGTGGCATCGAAAGGGAAACCTAAGAACTAGACTGAATTCAATGAGAGGTTCAAGTGAAAATACGTCCCTCCTACACTTCGCAACCTGAAGAGGACCGAGTTCCAAATTGTTCGACAGAGGTCAGACGAGTCTATGATGCAGTATATGGACCGATACCTGTGATTGATGGAGTATGTTGGGGGAGCAGCTGATACTGACACAGACTAGGCATATTATTTTGTACATAGGCTACTCGACTCTATTAGTGTGATGGTTGTGATGACGGCTCTGAGGACATTGCAGGAGGCCTACGAGAGAGCCATGGCCAGTGAAGGCTTTGTTAGCATACGTACTAGGGAAGCTACCGCAGAACCAGTGTTAGGACTGGATGGTGATTATAAGGACGATGACGTGGAGATGGTTGCACCACAAACACGTTCAGTATCTACGGGGTTGGTTTCATTTGCTCCAGCGACCCGTATTGTTAGGCGATCACCTCAGGGCATATGGGCGGGACGACAACAGCCGTATAGTAACCACAGCGGAGGTAGTAGATCGCAAAGAGACAGACGATGTTACCAGTGCAAGCAGCCAGGACATATAGCCATGCATTGTCCTCCGATGGCGAGCATGCCGCAGCCATTGCTCTTTTACACGTACAAGAGAGAGTACATGCCATTACAAACTTAGATCTGGAGACGACGCGAGACCCAACGGCGGGTAAGAGTTATTTTGTGTCTTGGCATAAATTTATTGTGTTTACACGGTAGTTTATATTCGACTCGAGTGAACTCTAGGTAAATCTGAGTTAGAATAGAATCTAGTTGGGTTAGTGGTAAATGGTGACTCTAGGTGAGTCAGGGATTAGCAGTGTCTCTAGGTGAGTCAGACTTGGGGAATCTCTGTGTGAGACAGTTAGTAGAACGTGTTGTGTGCGAGTAATGGTGAGGAATTTTGTGTGAATACACCCTTCGAGGTATGATAAATATTTAGCTGTGTGCGACGACTCTGCGTGAGTCCACTTTTGAAGGGGAGGAGCAAACTGTGTGTGATATTCCCGACTCTGTGTGAGCCCTGACTCTATGTAAGTCTAACCTTGGAAATGATATCTAGTTGTGTGCAGTGACTCTGTGTGAGTCAATATTTCGAAGCAGTGGAAAAAACTGTGTATGACAATTCTATGTGAGTCAACTTTCAAAGGGGAGGAGCAAATTGTGTAAACTACTCCTGACTTTGTGTGAGTCTAACCTTTGAAAGGATATCTAGACTGTGTGTCAGTACTCTGTGTGAGTGAAAGTAAACTGTATGTCAAGACTCTGTGTGAGTAAGAATAGACTGTGTGTCAGTACTCTGTGTGAGTTTAGACTATGTGTGAGTGAGAGTAGACTGTATGACAAAACTCTGTGTGAGTTTAGACTGTATGTGAGTTAAGGGGGTTGTGTGCGTAGATTCTTGGTAAGTCTAGTATTCTGTGTGAGCCTGAGTGAGGTCACATGTTTGACTCTGAGTGAGTCTACATTCCAAAGGAAAATAATACCAAACGTCAACGTGAATTCTATGTGACTCCGACATTTTGCCCCAAACAGATTCAATGTGAGCTCGAGTTAAGATTAATTTTGAGGACGAAATTCTTATTAGTTGGGAAGACTGTAACGACCCGAAAATTTATGTTATTTTTGTGTGATGACGTGTACTATCGAGTGATTCTCGTGTCTGTTTGATAAGGCAGTGATGTCGATAAACGAGTAGTGATCACCTCGAGAAAACGTGTTGAATGGGTTTCGACGGGCGAATTACAGGTACACTGGTCGGGGAAATGAACTTGATGGACGACCGAAGATAAAATATAATAATAATAATAATAATAAATTTATGGTCGCCCAATGACACGCGGGGTCGTGGTCGACACACGTGGGTCGTACGGTAGTGTGCACGCCCGAGTATGCTCGTTGGCGCGCACGACGAAATAGTAGGCAAATATATATTTATATATGTATATGTATGTAATTATATATATATATATATATATTAAAAATTAGAAATTTAAAATGCAAGAGACCAAGAAGGGTTTTGGCTTATTAAGAAAGAGGATAAGATTGAGGGGCATTTTGGTAATTTGGCCACCCTTTTTTTTAACTTCAAAATCACCACCACCACACACAGCCGATCCAAAGAGGGAGAGAGAGTGTCCGAGAGAGAGAGAGTCCGAGAGAGAGATGTCATCGGAGGAGGAAAATCGAAAGCTTTGAAGTGCGGCGTCAGCAATTCGGATGTAAGACATTATTGTTGTTGTTGATATAATGTGGCGGTCGGTGATGGTGGTGACGGGGGAGCAGACGAACTGCCCTTGCAATCCATCCGATGAGGGAGACAACATGGTCGTCGTCTCCCCTCCCTCCCATCTCAGATTGGCTGGAAAAAAAAGAAAAAAATGTGTGTTCTGTTCGTTCGCTGGATTTCCAGCGAATGAAGGAAGAAGAGAAACGGGCCGGGACAAAGTGACCCGACCCAGTTGGGTTAGACCGGGTTTGACCCGGTTGGATCGAGTCCTGGTCAGACCTGATCAGGGCGGTCCAGACCCGACCCGGGACCCACCACCCATTATTATATTAATAAATAATTGTTTATTTCAATTAAATATATTTAAAAGGATTTTAATTGAAATAAAATTCCAAAGAATAGGAAAAATTTTGGAAAAATTCTGAAAAATAATAGAAAATTATATTTTCATCAAATAAAGAGAAATTTAGGAATTTCTATAAAAAGTGAAGCATTTGGGATTTAGACGAGGTGTTATGTTGTAGTTTTTACCTCGTAAAGCATGAAATTGGTAAAAATAGCCAAGAAATTTAGAAAAAAAAATCAAGGAAAATATGGGAAGTGAATTTAGAAATCAAGATTTTCCAAATAGGCTCTAACATAATGTAAATGGATAAAAAAATGATTAACAGGTGCTTAGTGGATTGGTGACAAACATGTGGAGTCGTTTTGGTGGCGTGTGAGAGCCGCGAACACGGAGTTACGTGCGGTATTTGTGAGTAAAACCAATTGGAGCTTTTACATTATTTCATTTATGCATTTAATTGTGTTATTATGTTGGTTGAGTAGTACCTTCTTGTTTGAGCATATCTCTTTGTGGATTATTTCTTTGTTGGATTCACTTTGGTCACATCTATCCTTGTTGATTTATTGGCTTGGTGTTGATTGGATTCCATAATGAGTGGTCTATTTGGGTCTAAGTGGACAATATAGTGCTCACGGTCTATACCGTGAGTACACGAACTCTGGATGTGATTAAACCTACAGTTTGGGATTTTAGTGGCCATATGTTGAACTATGTGTGATGCTGTGGTGCCCGTATGCAAACTAAATATGACCTGGGGCTAAGTGTCTTATTCTAGACTGCCTTTGTAACAACCCCAAATTTTTAACTGACTTGTGCTACACTTGTCAAGATTGTGACCCGGCTACGTGAATACTGGACAGTATTTCGAACTTTGAGAGTCGACACTGAAGTAATATTATGATTCTTTGATTGTGTGTATTATTATTTTAGTATTTTACAGGTCTCGAGCCATTCGGGCGATTTTTAGTTGAGTGAGGTTTCGCCTAGTTAAATAGGGGATAAAAACTCAATAAATGAATTTTATGATAGTTTACATAATTAGTTGATGGAATGTGGCGAGAAAACGGGCGCGGCAAACCAAATTTATGGAGAAATACTGACCGAGGAAATGCAAGATTCATGTGGGAGTTGGTTAACTATGCAACATACGGGCTATAGAATAGAAATTGTTAAAGTGACACAACTCAAATGAGGAGAGCCATGACATTTGCATTAAAATGTATGTATGTTGAGATGTGATAAAGGGGTAAAAGACTCATAAGGGTAACTGTTTTGAAGTGTGGGAGAAGGAAGTTGAAGGGCAAAAAGGTCATTTGACCTAATAAAATGCATATAAAAGAAATGAAACCCTTATTTCACTATTCATCTTCTCCTTTAACACACAGCTGCCACCCCTCCTGCTCACCCCACTCGGCCTCACCGGAATCGACACACCAGAGGTCTGTGACCTCTCTCTCTCTCTCTCTCTCTCTCTCTCTCTCTCTCTCTCTCTCTCTCTCTCTCTCTCTCTCTCTCTCTCGGACGGCCGTGCATATGGGCCTGTCGCCACCACTGTACGTCGCTGACTGACTGGCCGACATCAAAGACGACCCTATGGCCTTACCGGAACCTCTGGTGATCTCCAAATGTGGGATGATGTGAGCCGTGGTGGTGGTGCTGGCCATCCTTGGCTGCTGTGCATCTCGGGTTGTAAGTGTCCTTCCCCCTTCTCGTCACGTCTGGTCGGTGGTGAAGGCGTTGCTGTGACCAGGGATCCAGTCAGGGATGACTCGATAGTGTCTCACCGGAGTCCCCGATGATCCCAGAGCCCCCCACCCTAAACATGTGTTATATAGTTATATTGAGTCATTTTTTTGTTCAAATTGTCAACTGTTGACGTTGTTGTCCTGGCCGCGTCGCTGCCGGCGACTGCCGTGGCCTGGGGGACTGCCGGGGGGTCGTCATGATTGTGTTGACGTCACCCTATATTCGAAACCAGTGGCCATAAGGGTGGTGTCCACTATTTCATTGGTGTGACATTTCTCACTATTTTGAAATTTTAGGCGGGGAACCACCATAATTGGTGGTGCCGCCGCCGGACCACATTGATTGGGACGCTGTTGGGGACCCCACCATTCTCCTATGTGTGACGGCCCCAATTTCCCCGTGCAATTGGGTACGCCCGGCCTAAACCCGTGCAGGCCCCGAGTTATCACTCGGCAACCTGACGAGCTTAGTCAGCCTTCAATGTAATAAATTCAGTAATTTATGAAAGAGTTATTGCATTTACACACAGCGGAAGACTAAAACAATCATAATAAAGGGAAATAACTCAATCAAAGGGAAATTAGGAATTCTATGAGTGTGGAAAACCCCAGGTATTCATGTACAATTCGATAGGCATATATACATGATACCAGTCTCATAAAGATATACCAAGTTCAATAATCCCAACAAAATAAGTATAAAACGATATACACATCAGCAAACAAAGTATAATCACCTACTATAAAGTCTCTCAGATGTTCTGCAAAGCCTCAAAGTATATCACCTAGGCGAGCCCCTTGCCCTCTGTTGCTCTCCACTCTATCGCACCCACCGTCACAAACTAGACGGTGAGTAAGCGAATAAAATTGTTAGTAGTACCAGAAGAATGTAACAGTAATTTATGATTATAACAAGAAAAGCAGTCTAAGTATCATGCGGAAAAGAAATAACTGGAAAGTAAATAAATCAAATGCATGATAAAGAGACTGAAAGATAAACAATCGATATTTTGCATGTTCTAAGATTCAAAGGAGGCCTATGAGTGGTCTATTTCACAGCAATACGGCAAAGATCTCGCAAGATCTCCCCGGGCAATGTCGCAACACTAGCGCAGCGTGAAATCGAGAGGCATCGCAACACCTCTCGAATCCAGTACCCAGTACACACATCACTAGGGGTGGTCAGTTACCCCTGCAGAGGGCACCCTCGTTGTCCCAGCTAGTGCGGGACCACATGATACCTTCGAGACACACACTCATGCCAAGAACATACAACCAAGGAAAACGGAATGGAATATCAAGCAAAGGATCAATGCAACAATAGCAATAAATAGAGAAGGTATAAATCACATGTTATTTTCTTACTGGTCTACTAACGTACACACATACGATGCATGCATGTACTTACCTGATCTAACGTGACCCGGTACTCACTCCGAGACTTTAACGCGCTTCCCGTGTTTCTCAACTACCTGACAGCGATTTAAGTCCCGAATATAGGTTTAGGATTAGTATTTAGGTTTATGATAATTCTCATAAACTTTGTTTTAATTCATTTAATTAATGCAACCCATATTATCGTTGATGTCCTTTATACACTGGTTAGGCTCCTAGTGGGTCCATGCATTAAGCCTATATCCACCTAAGTAGGCTCAACATGTGGATACTTATTAGGCCTGGACATGTGGGCTCATTATTACATTTTATGTATTTGTTTTGGGCCTTAAGTTGTGCTTATCATATTAAACTCTTATTGGGTTTTACACAACCCATACACACACCAATTGAGACTTGTTATGGACTTATATCAAAAATGAGTGGATTGGGCCCTTGTTGGGCCTTTTTACAAGTCCATATCCATTTAATACAAATGTCTATACTAATAATCTTGTTTACTTATTCTTAAACCTACAATAATATATATTATGGTCACACACACACAATTGATGTGTACACCCCACTGGTGTGCACACTAACACTTCACACCGCTGTCTTGTACACACACACCCCGCTGGTGTGTGCACCCCACTGTGATTTACCATGTTCACATTCATTAGTACCTTACTTTATTATTTAAAACTATGTTATATACACATTTTCACTATTCCAAACATATACAACTGTTGTGTACACCCCAATGTGGTGTACACATACAGTGTTGTGTACACCCCACTGTGGTGTACACACCCACTGTTGTGTACACCCCATTGTGGTGTACACACAGTGTACACCCCTTATACAACATTCACATCCTAAAACAGCCACCTATATACACTTATGTAGATCGAAACCCAAACCCATACATCTCATGAAAACAATCCCACCAAAGTGCACACACCCACACCCCAACTGGGGTGTGCACATACACACACTGTACGCACCCCACACATATAGGACAGCCACCCACACATATTTAATCTCCAAAATCGTCACTTATATGTACACAATAGGCCACATACACTTCAAATAACCACACCCACACACTCCAACACAACTCACATGGGGTCACCTCCGGCCAGCAGCGTCGCCGGAGGTCGACCTCCGGTCAGCACCCCCCCCAAAACCAGTGGTGACACGTAATAACAGTCCCACAATCCATTTAAAAACAAAATAACGTGAGAACAGTGCAAAGAGCACAAAACAGTGGAGAGGGAGAGAGAGAGAGAGACGGTCGAGCTCACCTTGGTGTCTCCGGTGGGTGGCCGAGGTCCAGTGCCGTGAGGGTGACGGTGGTGACTGGAAGACGAGAGAGAAAAACAGTCGAGAGTGAGAGAGAACACGTGACTGCCGAGAGAGAGAAGAGAAGGAAGAGAGAGGAGGAAAAGCTTACCTAAGCGTTTTTCGGTGGTGGTGGAGAGGTAGGTGGTCGTAGTGGGTGGCGGTGGTGGTGATCCAGTCGGAGTTGGGACGACTGTGACATGAGGGAGCCGAGAGCGTGAGCGTGGAGAGGCGAGGAGGAAACCGAGAGTGAGTGATGAAAAGAGAGAGAACGAGAGAGATCGGGGAGAAAGAGAGGGAGACTCACCTCGTCGGGGTCCGTGACGCCGGTGGGAGGCAGCAGCAGTGGCGAGAGGGAGGAGTGAACAGTGATGGTGGTGGTTTGGAGGAGATGATGATTAGTGTACATTAGGGTTTTAGGGTTTCATTTGTTTTTATATATGTGACTTAAGGTGAAATGACCCTTTTGCCCTTAAACTCTCACTTGTCCAACCCTTGGCCAGCTACCCTTATGGGTCATTTGGCTTATCCTCTTAATCTAACACACATCCTCATCTCTATGACCATCCAATGGCTCTCCTCACTCACTTGTGTCACTTTAGTGTCACTTTAACAATCTTATCCATATTAACCTATTAAATTAACCCCATTAATTTTATTAAATTACCAATAAGGTTACACAAATTCTCGCCTACTCGGTGCACCGTGCCCCGCGTTCGACATGCTTCTCGAGGCGGTCCCACTCTTGGGATTCGAATAAATTCCCTCATGCTTATGTTATACTTTATTGTTAGAGTTTTATTTCCTTAACTTAGGTCATGTTTTTCATTTGGCTTTGTTTATTAATAAAATCCACTAAAACGGTTCCCGAAAAACCCCGTATAACTAGGCGACATCTCACTCAATTAAAACATAGCCCAAACGGCTCGAGACCCGTAAAATACTAATATACTAATACATGCATTATCATCCACAAATAACCAAATTTTTGGGTTGTTACACTATGTGGGTCCCACAGCCTTCGAAGCTATCAAAACAGTTCCATTGAGTATTAAAGTGTCGTCATTTCATGTGATAGGGGTGGTGGAACCTCATTGGAAACTGCCACTCTTTGCGGTGCTACCGGTGGGACCACAACTAGTGGAGGTTTTTGGGGATCTCGCCTAACCTTTGTTGAGGTCTCGCAACCTTTAGTTGAGTCCAAAATCTTGAAAAAAAGTTAGATATAATGGTTATGTTTCTATAAAGTGTTGAGTTTGAATTTGTTTAGGAAATGTGTATAAACTCCGACTAGGTAAAGTGTTTTCCAGCAACTCAATGCCGCGGTGTCCCCTCCCCAATGTCAGACAACATCAACATGATACTACAATAGTTCATGGTCTTTATGGGTGTTCAGTTTTTGTTATGTTTCGAGGATATGTGATGTTAAATTTCTTTCATTGAATAACTCATGGGATGAATACATGATTAAATGATTTGAGTTCATGCCTACGTGAGAACATATATGCGTCAAGTACGATATTGGTTTTGTA
Organism: Stephania japonica; assembly: GCA_039657345.1. NCBI lineage: Eukaryota > Viridiplantae > Streptophyta > Magnoliopsida > Ranunculales > Menispermaceae > Stephania > Stephania japonica. The sequence goes on along the minus strand of CM077556.1, from coordinate 86,430,551 downwards.
TATGCGTGTGTTATTGTTTAGGGTTCATGACAAGTCTGGTTATGGTTTAGTGTATATGTTGTGATAACATGTGGTGAAATGGTCATGACGTCATGGTCATGACGTCATGGTCATGCCGCCGACTCTCAAAGCTATGGCATGACCCACATACGACTAAGCTGAGCCTAAGACTTGTAATTAGGCTTACATAGGTATGGTTATAACACCCAAGAGAATCATTATGTTTTGTTGTGTTTTTTGTTTGATTTACCGATTGAATTATCGAGTTGTTCAAGTCATTAAAACATTAGGAAAACACTAGGGTTTCAACCTAGGGTTAGTAATGACTCGACCCATTAATTAGAGTTTCCAACCTTGTCAGGTAGCGAGAAACTCGGGGATACGCGTTAGAATTTGCGGGAGTGTTGTTATTCTATGGGTTACGATTAGTCAGGTAAGTACATTTGCCACAAGCTTATGTATGATTTGTAAGTCAGTAAGAAAATGCCATGTGATTCGTTATCATTTATTCAGATTCGTTATGTTCTATTATTGGTATTCCATTCCATTCCTTGTTGTGTGTTTTCCAGCGCAAGTGTTTCGTCTCAAAAGTACTAGGACCTGCACTAGAGGGATAAAATGCGGGCACTCATGTACAGGAGTGTGTGACCACCCTTAGTGACCGTGTGACACCGAGTACTGGGTGGGTGGGTATGAGTCCCTCCCATCATAGCTGTGTCTTTGCTTGTGTCGATGCCAGGGAAGACCTCGCAAGGTCTTCGCCGTTATGCTATGATTTAGACCACTTATGGGCCTCTTTTGATTCCTTGGAACACACTTGACTTTCGATTGATATCTATTAGTCTGTTTATCATACACTTGATCTATTTAAATTCCTGTCTTTCTATTACTGCATGATATTTAGACTGCTATACTTGTTATATCATGAATTATTGTTATCTTCCTCTGGCATTACATTTGATTTCTTCAGTTGCTCACCGTCTAGTTTGTGACGGTGGGTGCAGATAGAGCAGAGTGTAGTAGAGGCAAGGAGCCCTGCTTAGGCGACTTTTATGAGGATTAGTGGCTGGACTTGGAGACTATTTAGTAGGTTTTTATGTTTTGCTTATTTGTATATCATTTCATACTTATGTTTTTTTGAGATTATTGAACTTGGCATTTTTGGTAAGACTGGTATCATGTATATATACTTATCGAATTGTACATGAATACTCGGGGTTTCTCACATTTATAGAATTTCTACATTTCCCTTCGATTGAGTTATTTCCCTTATTATAATTGTTTAGACTTCTATTGTATATTATTGCAATAACTCTTTCATAAATCGTTAAATTAATTAAATCGAAGGTTGACTAGGCTCGTCAGGTTGTCGAGTGATGACTCGGGGCCTACACGGGTCTAGGCTGGGCATAAATAATTGCATGGGGAAATTGGGGCCGTCACAGCCTTGGGTTTGTATAGATCCAGGATCTGTCTTGGAAGCCAGGTTGTAAACTAAGTGTGGCAACCTGGTGGACTTGGGATACTTAGATGCCTTTTCTTTTGGCTTTTTGCTCTCGACACTCATTTATTGTTGTTATCCCCGTGATTCACTTATTATGATGTCTTTTATATTTTTCATGATATCCATGCATGTACTAGTTTAGCTATTTACGTGACATTTGAAATGTTGTTTAGACTCTATTGGTATTTTACTCTCTACATCACTGTACTCACCGTCTAGTTTGTGACGGTGGGCAGACTGGCGAACAGACAAAGGCAAGGGATTAGCGCTAGGCGATTGAAGGCAAGGACCACGAGGCGGTCTCTTCTCTCGTATTGAGTATGTTTTGTATTAAGTATCTCTATTATTTTGTTAAACATGGGGTTATGGGTTATAAGAGACCTTGGGCATGTAGGACATTATCGATACTCTCTTTTGATCCATGTGGTGGATATAATTACCGGTTTTTCACACCCCTAGGATTGTCTTAACTTGTGTGCCTTGAAGTTATTGATTAGTTTGGAGTTTAATTACTTCTGTTGTATCTGATAATAACTTACTAATTGATTAACTTCACTTGTAAATACGTAATAAATGATAAATGGTAAGGAAGGCTGACTAGGCCTGCGTAACTCAACGAAACTGGCTCAGAGGTTCGCGTAGGTCTAGGCCAGGCAGTGCCCAATTCTAGGATTGTGGAATTTGGGGCTGTCACAATTGGGTATAAATGAACACTAGAAGTTTAGAAAATCAGACTTGGACAGACTAGAGCCACGCGAGGAAATGGTTTTCACGTCGATTGAGGTAAGTTAGTAAGCCAGTTAAGGAAATGCATGGTAATTCATTTTCCATTATTTTTGTTTCTATTGACATGAGCTATCTATTGGAATTCTATTTTTTATATTCCTTGGTTGAGTGTCTACGGTCTAAGTGTGTCGAGAAGGTACTCCTGGGACTTTGGTTAGTAGGGTAAACGTGAACAATACCTAAGAGGGTGCGGCTATCCAACCTAACGTGATTCTTCCTCGAGTTGGATTGTTGTGGATTGTCGTGGCTTGTTGTGGTTTATAGACCGCTTAATTACCTCTTTTGAATCAATTGGCACTCAAATATCATTGAAATATTTGTCAGTCTATTTATCATTCAAATTCGTGTTATTTACCTATCTTTAAATACCTGCATGATTTTAGGACTGCTTTTCAATTATTTGTAAATTACTGTCTATAGCCTTCTGGCATTAATTTCAATTTATCACGTATTCACTATCTAGTTTGTGACCCTAGGTGCAAATCAAGCAGAGACTAGCAAGGGAAAGGGACCGATGATTAGTGACTTTGTGATGACCCTTTTCCTAAACTAGGGCACCGTCCAGCCTAATCCCGTAATTAAATTTTAATTCAATCCCGTATGACTTAACTACGTATTAGTTAACCTTTCTATTCTATTCGCCAACTTACACGTGTTCAGGATAAATAATATACATGTCACATTATTACATAATTTCAAGGTTAATTAAAACTTTTAACAGTATAATGATTTAGCAGAAGTCTTAGCAAAATTAACAAAAGTCTTAATAGTTTATGCGGAAGCAAATAGATAAATCCTAAGTGTGGAAACCAAGAAATAACATTCACTATATATATATATGAAAGAAATGACGAACATATAGATAGTGTGAAAGTCAGAAAGGTCGAGAAACTATTGTTCAGCCCAATATACATCCCAATAGTATTAAAACATAATAATTGAAATAATACAAAATATCAAAAAAAAACCCTACAAGTCAGGACAGTAACGCTCTCGAGGCTTAGAGGTAGTCGTCAATCTTCTCCTTGCCTAACCTACTGCTCGACGGATCTACACCCACTATCATGAAAAGGACGCTGAGTACAAAAGTATATCAATAATTTCCAATGATATAATTATTCGCATTTCCAAAATAAATGAATGATATTTAAAAGCATAATAAATAGCCAAGAATTGCTCTAAATAAAATATGCTAGTAAATATTGGATATGCACAAAAGAAACTGACACAGGCTAAGTAGTAATGATTTAGCTCTCTCAAACGCCTCATATATATCCATAGTCTATCAATTCTCGTTGATCACCCTGGTTCATTACGTCGTGAGTTGCGCGAGGGTAGTGCAGAGAGCCGACATCCCCAAGGTCCAATGACCCCGTGTGTCGCTCATCTCTAATTAGTGCAATGAACCTTAGATTCTAAAACTACTTTTGATTTCAAGGAAGGCTTGGTTTTAGAGTATAACATAAGGCAAAGCGCTATGCAAAGCACACAGGCCAATAATACATTACTCATAAGTCGTATCTAAACCAATCTCCTAATAGCATTTTATTTAATGAATTAACTACAACAAGGAGACAATAAGTATATCGATGAAATCAATGAAACTTGAAAGAATACAATATCATGAAACTGAACCTTAACCAGTGAGGATTCAACTGAAAACTTCGAGGATCTCTCAGGTATCTAAATGGGTTTGTATACAGATGAATACTCGAGTAATTAACCCAAACATATAAATGAATGAAATTATGGAAAATGAGATAACTTGGAGGATAATTAACAGATTTGTAATTAAATGATTAAGAGGGGATTGTAACAGTGATAGTCACATGTGGGATTCGTAAAGGACAAATTAAGGGTGTATGAGTGTGTAATAGCGTTGAACACGAGTAAGTAAAATAGTGGGAAAATTTATAGTTATTTCTTTGAGCTTTAATTTGTTATTGTTATTGCTTTATTCCTGGTATGAAACTCTATTCTGATTGAGTGGTCCAAGGGCAAGTGAGTCAACGTGATCCTTGGGATGGTTGGTCATATGATGTAATATGCCAGAACCAGGGACTCAGGATGCACGATATTGTTTGTGGTTCTATATGAGGTAGAGTTCTTCGCTAGATTGTCAGGGACTCTGCATCCGCGTGAACTTTAGGATGGTTTAAGTGTACCACGTCCTAAACTCTGAGTCTGGTAGGTTTTTTCCTTGACTCAACGACTTCTTTTTGTCGGGACTACTTGCGTCTTTCTATTGTTTTCTTGGACACTCATTTTCAATTGATTCAGATTTATTTCCTGTCTTTATTTATTCATGCATTCCCTGTACTTTTCTTTCTATCAGCATGAATAGACTATTAATTTACTTTCGAAATATTGTAAACATTCTACTTGGAATTACTTACCTGGTACTCGTCATTCTTGAGCAAGGGAAAAGTGTGACGACCCCAATTTCCCCGTGCAATTGGGTACGCCCGGCCTAGACCCGTGCAGGCCCCGAGTCATCACTCGGCAACCTGACGAGCCTAATCAGCCTCCAATTATTCAATTATACAATTTATGAAAGAGTTATTGCAAATTTGCACGCAGCAGAAAGTAAATAAACTAAACATAAGGGGAAATAACTCAATCAAGGAAAATATAAGAATTCTATAAATGTGGAAAACCCCAAGTATTCATGTATAATTCGATAAGCATATATACATGATACCAGTCTCACCAAAAATGCCAAGTTCAATAATCCCAAAAGAAATATAAGTATGAAACAGTATACAAATAAGCAAAACATAAAACCTACTAAATAGCCTCCAATTCCAACCGCTAATCCTCACAAAAAGTCGTCTAAGCAAGGTTCCTTGCCACTACTGCACTCTGCTCTATCTGCACCCACCATCACAAACTAGACGGTGTGCAACTGAAGAAATCGAATGCAATGCCAGAAGAAGATAACAGCAATTCATGATATAACAATTAAAGCAGTCTAAATATTATGCGGTAATAGAAAGATAGGAATTTAAATAAACAAGATGCGTGATAAACAGACTAATAGATATCAATCGAAAGTCAAGTGTGTTCCAAGGAATCAAAAGAGGCCCATAAGTGGTCTAAATCATAGCATACGAAGACCTCGCGAGGTCTTCCCGAGCATTGACACAAGCGAAGGCACAGCTATGATGGGTAGGACTCAAACCTACCCACCCAGTACTCGGTGTCACACGGTCACTGAGGGTGGTCATACACTCCTGTACATGAGTGCCCGCGTTTTATCCCTCTAGTGCAGGTCCTAGTACTTTTGAGACGAAACACTTACGCCGGAAAACACACAACAAGAAATGGAATGGAATACCAATAATAGAGCATAACAAATCTGAATAAATGATAATGAATCACATGGCATTTTCTTACTGGCTTACAAATCATACACAAGCTTTTAAGGCAAGTGTACTTACCTGAACTATCGCAACCCGTGTAACAATACTCTCGCGTCCCAAACGCGTATCCCTAAGTTTCCCACTACCTGACAAGGTCGGAAACTCTAATTAATGGGTCGAGTCATTACTAACCCTAGGTTGAAACCCTAGTGTTTTTCCAATGTTTTAATGACTCAAAAAACTCGATAATTCAATCGGTAAATCAAACCAAAAACACAACGAAACACAACGACTCTCTTGGGTGTTATAACCACACCTATGTAAGCCTAATTACAAGTCTTAGGCTCGACTCAGTCGTATGTGGGTCATGCCATAGCTTCGAGAGCCGGCGACATGACCACGACGTCATGACCATTTCACCACATGTTATCACAACATATACACTAAACCATAACCATACTCGTCATGAACCCGACCAATAACACACGCATATACAAAACCAATATCGTACTTGATGCATATATGTTCTCACGTAGACATGAACTCAAATCACTTAATCATGTATTCATGCCATGAGTTCTTCAATGAAAGAAATTTAACATCACATATCCTCAAAACATAACAAAAATCGAACACCCATCAAGACCATGAACTATTGTAGTATCATGTTGATGTTCTCAGACATTGGGGAGGGGTTACCACTACATTGAGTTGCCAGAAAACCCCTCAACCAGATCGTATTCCCACCATACATACGATTACGAACTTGACGTTGAAATTCACATGAAATGATAACAAAAATAAAGGAAATTGTTTAAACACCACAACTCTTCTCTACCTTCATTGTTTTTAGGCCACTCCGAGAGTCGTGAGATACAAACATGGACTTAGCTTGGTCCCCGACATCTCTAGTCATGGTGGCATAGCGATGGCTCTGCCCATTCAGGCAGTTTTCCAGCGAGTACTCAAAATAGTCAAGATAAGCTAACAACAGCCCATTTACCTACAACATACTTACCAACATCTCAACAGTGAGACACAACATACACACCCATTTACCTACAACATACTTACCAAACATCGCACACCAAGAAAGTGTACCAACCGTGACATATAACACATACACCATAGCCCAACATCTCAACAGTGAGACATAACATACACACCCCACACCCCAACGTCTCAACAGTGAGACACACACACACAAACCTCACGAACCACCTACATTTCACTATCCAAAACAGTCACGAAATCTACAACCAATGTGATGGGGGTGCTCCAGGATGTCGAGACTCCGGTGAACCACCTTGACGATGTCCCCGACCATTCCCTGGTCATTGCATCGATCACCACCACAAAAGTCACCAAAACAGCGAAGTATAATGCAAATGGGAAGAAAAATAGTAACACCCAGCAACACTCTACATCCACCACCAATAGAGGAGGCTCCGGGACCGTCGAGTTGACCTCACCAGTCCCAATCACGGTCGTCCACCACCCACAACAGTGGCAGCAAACAAATACAACACATTCGTATGGAATAGTAAGAAAAATAGTGAGAGAAAGAGATAGAGAAAGAGAAAGAGAAAGGACACTCAATCTCAACTCCGGCGAGCAGAGGGACCTCAGGCGAGGTCTAACCACCACTGCAACCGGCGGAGTCGTGGCAACAAGGGTGCCACCGAAACGAATGAGAGAGAGGGAGAGAGTGTGAGAGAGAACAAATCGAGAGAAAGAATGACGGATCTCTAGTGAGCTCGTCCACTGCTGGGGTCCGTGAGACCAGTGTCGGTTCGTCGACGGCGAGAAGAGGAGGAGGGTGGCGGTGAGATGAGGAAGATGAAGTGAGACCGTGAGTGAGAAAGAGGGGGAGAAAGAGAAACCGCGAGAGATAGAGAGAGGGAAAGAGAGAGAGAGAGAGGTCACGGACCTCCGGTGTGTCGGTTTCGGTGAGGCCGAGTGGGGTAAACAGGAAGGGAGGTGGCGGCGGTGTGTTTTGAAGAAGAAAGTGAATGGTGAAAGGGTTTTCTCCATTCACGTTTCTTTTATGTCTCAAATTGGTCAAATGACCCTTTTGCCCTTCAACTTACTTTTACACATTATAAAACAGCTACCCTTATGGGTCTTTTACCACTTTATCACATCTCATCATACACACAAATCTCGATGAGAATCCCGTGACTCTCCTCATCAAGCTATGTTATTTTAACAGTTTCCATCCCCTAGTCCGTATGTTGCAAAGTTATCCAACTCCCACATAGATCTTGCGTTTACTCGGTTAGTATTTCTCCGTAAATTGGTTCGTCGCGCCCATTTTCTCGCCACATCCCATTAACTAATTAATCAAATTATTAGAAAATTCATTTATTTGTATGTTTTATTCCCCCGTTTACCTAGGCGTAGCCTCACTCAACTAAACATCGCCCGAACGGCTCGAGACGCGCAAAATATTAAAATACTAATACACACAATCAAAGAATCATAAAATCACTTCGGTGTCGACTCACGAAGTTTGAAATACTGCCTAGTTTCACGTAGCTGGGTCACGTTCCTAACCAGTGCAACACTGGTTGGGTTAAAAATTGAGGGTTGTTACAAAAAGCTCCTCAACTTGGTGACTTGATTTGAGGATATTGGAGTTGTTCATCCTTTGTTATCGATGTAGGTTTGGTATTTTGTATCATAGTGTATATATATATATATATATATATATATGTTTCACATTGAGATATGGGTATATGAGAGATCTTGGGCATTATACTTGGTTATTACTCTCCTGTGATTTGACATATGATGGATGGTATACATATATAGGGTTTTCACACTCTAGGTTGTTCTAACTCGTGTTGTTTTTATTAGTTGGAGATTTTAAATGCTTCTGCTTATCTTTGAATAATTCACTAATATGAATAACTCTCATTTAAATTGCTTAATAAATGGTGAATGGTAAGGAAATGCTAACTAGTCTTGTGTTTACTACGCGAGAGTTGACTTGGGGTCTACGTAAGTCTAAAACGGGCGAAGTCTAATTTTAGGGTTGCAGTCTCTTGGGCTTTTCTGCGTTTCTTCCTTCATTTATTATTTGTATCTTATATTTATTTTATAACACAAGAGCCAAAAGCATAAAACACACAAAATTCAAGGACCAAATGATTGGTTTTGCCTTTTTTTTCTGACTTCAATGGGAGTCAAAAAATCAACTTGAAAATCTTACCTTTTGGCAAGTGATGTCCCTTTTTTTGACTTCAATGGGAGTCGAACCATGACCTCCCAAAACCTTGTCTTTTGGCGAGTGATATCTTTATCATCTTACCAAATATGCTTTGACCAGCTAAAGTTGAAAATGTTTTAATTGACTTACTTATATTTTGATTAAGAAAATGAATAATATCAAACTGTTAAGAATTATGTTTATTTATTAAAAATCCCCAAATTATTGTTGTTCCCTTAGTTTAAGGTCATAGTACAAACGGGTGTATATAAATTTTACTGAAAAAAAGAACAATGAAATTAAATTGTACAGATGAACGATTAAAAAAAAAAAAGAAAGAAACCAACACTTTTTTTTTTTGGGTTTGCAGAAGCCAACATTTTACAGATGAATACAGGAAGATTACTTTTCCTATGATGTACGGGTGAGAGTAATACGTTTCCTATGATGTGCGGGCCAGAGAGTAAACTAGGAAAAACTTGAGCCATGGATCCAACGCTGATCAAATGTCGAAGATGAAGCCTGCAGCCTGCCTTTGAAATTAGCTCCGGGAAAAAAGCTTTCTACCAATTATAAAATGGTGTATGTTCAATAACCCGCTCTACCTTCCAGCGCACTGCAGTGTGTTCTCATCTTATTACCCCAAGTAAAGGACTATTCTATAATCAGTAATACAAGTATGTTGACTGCTCCGCCGTATTTATGTTGTCTCTGCAGAGGATAGATCGAGCCTCAACTATGGACCGCGGTGGTTCTATGTCTTTGTCTTGTAGAGCATTTCCTTGCAATCTCTGCATCTGAGAAGCGAAAGTATCATCCAGAACCTACATACCAAAGTGCATCATAGCTATCTTATTCAATGCAAGCGCACCATAGCGTTAATTTGAAAGCAATACAATTTAAGTATTGGTTTTGATATTCATTCATGCCATCTCTTGCATGGCCAGTAAATCAAGAAAGACAACACCACTCACCCCAAGTGCATAATACGATCCATTATACCATACTCGATTTTCTTTTCGGCTCTCCAGGAATTTCAACACTACCTGCTCAAATATACATATACGGATAAATGTCAGAACCGAAAGAGCGACAAGAGGATGAAACACAAATACTAAAGGATAGTTTGAATTAACTTATTTAACATACCTGGCCCATTCTATCCCAAAATCCACGACAAATTGCCACGGATATACGGCTTGAGAAGACCTCGTGCAAATTTGACACGCAATCCATGATCTGGGAACTCAAGACTTGCATCCTCTCCCGTACTTCAACTTCCCCATCAGCCTCCTTCGTCTCTTCCAAGATTCTTTTAAGGCGTGCACTTCGATTGCTTTGCATCTACAAAAGCCATATGACTCAATTAGCATCCAATACTTCTTCATTGAACCTTCCTCATGGCCTTTGACAAAAAAAAAAAAAAAAAAAAAAAAAAAAAAAAAAAAAAAAAAAAAAAAAAACCTCCCACATGGCAACGGAAAATTGATCTAACATACAAAGAGAGTAAAAGAGAAGGGAAACAAAGAAAACGATAAAACCCAAAAAGCAAGAATGAAGGATAAGATGATGTGGAGTAATCATATAAAGAAAGAGAAAGCAATACCATAAATTCTATCGATAAATTAAGCAAATTTGGATTGCTAAGAGCATCTCCAATACAAATGTGGATTGGGGAGAATGTGTGCCACATAGGAGACAACGGACATCGGAACAAAAAAACCCTTTCTGATGCAACTATGGATTGATAATGTGAAGCCGATGTGGTATGAAAAAAAATAGACAATGTATATTCTCAATGTCTACCTCTAGTTCTAGACGATGCGATCCATAGCATATAGAAAAAAAAAAAAACATAAAATTCTAAAATAGAAATTACAATCCACATTGACCATTGGAGAAAACTTTTGAACTTCAATGTCTATTCAAACCACTTGAGATGGATATCCTCTCCACGTTGCTGACGTGGCATCAATCTACACCTACAATCCACATTTGCCATTGGAGATGCTCTAACACCAAAAATAATTATAAAAAAAAAACAGCAAAAAGAGAAGACAAAACAAATTCTGGAAAATACTTATAATTTTTTTTATGCAATGGCAACTTTGACCATAAAACCATCATCAAATGTAAGAAACCAACATGTTTGATGATGAAAGCGAGCCAATAGACCTACATTTAAACAGAAGAAAAAGAAAAAACCGATTAGTGACAAAACAATAAAAAGGATGAGATGTGAATACTCACATTGCTAACAAACTTCTCAACAATTGCCTGCATGTAGTTTTTGTATTTTGTCCGCAAAAGAACTGTGACACCATTCATTTGCTCCCCAAGGGCAGACTTTTTATCTTCGACAATAGGTAGATAGGACGCCCAAGATTTTAAAATATCCTCAACCCGGCAATGTAGTACATCAAGAATTCTTTTGAGAGTATTCATGAATGTTCCCAGCTGCTACATATTAAGACACAATAGATCTATTTTTCAGACTAAAACATCACAGATTTTAAGAATAATCACAAATAGCAAATTTTACAGGAAAATTTGCTTTAAGCTAGTTTACATAACAAATACTTACCTCATTAGGAGCAGAATACAATGCAATGGACTGTCGTCTAGTAAATTTCTGAACATGTATACCAAGTTTCTTTGGGATGCTATCCTTCAATGGAGTCAAGATATCATTATACTGCCTCTCCAAAGCTTTCAGAATTGCTCGTTCTATGTTGGAAACAGCCTTCAAATCAGCACAATTTCCTCAAGCATCAGCAAATGTCAGAACGTTCAAGACAGGATGCAAGACCAAAACTAACTTAGCAAAAGAAAAACAGATATCAAATTTCAGCAATTTCAAGTGGGAAAGACTAATGGCAGAAAAACTCACATTTTCTAAAACCAGGGAGTATTGGGGCCATCGATTGATCACTACTTCATATTCATTGAGGGTATCTTTAATTTTCTCATACATATCATCAGCAAAAGGGGAAGTGGAATGATTTGTTGTTAGACCACTCCACGGGACCTTTTCTGCCTTGCAAAGGTCCAGCAAACACAGTTGCTTATCTTGTATCCAGACCATTATGTAATTGTGGAAGATATTCCTCGAATCGACACCACCATGCACTGGCCTGAATAAGCATAAAAACAATATAATAACATCAAATGTAAGATCAATTACACCTATGCATAGAATGCAACTAACAGGTATAGTACTAATTAAGAAGACAATTCATCTCTTCAATAACCACATGCATGCCACTGGTGAAAGAGGTATTAAAATTTCTTGTGGAAGTCAAACTCCTTTACCAACCTGATATTCCAAAACTCAAGATCCCTCTCGAAGTCAGCAGTGGCCATCAAAAGTTCTGTTACATGGGGAAGTGGGCTAGATGGAGGCCAGAATGCAAGGAAAGCTCTGAGCCTTTTACACAACTCGGTGCTATAGATGGCAGCTGATATATTTGACAAGTCTATGGAGCTGCAAAGCCAGTATAGATATTAGAGCAAGATTTTATTAGACACCACCTCACATGACCAATAGTATTTAGCATCTAATGAAAAAAAAAAAAAAAAAGAGAACAGATTGGAACTTGGAATGGTTCAGAAAGATTAGATTCAATGTTCAAAGCCAACTCATGTTGCGCATGCTACCCGCATGTCAAAAAGTAGGTTTGACAGAACTAGCAAGTTCTAATAAAAAACTCAGGAAGAAAGGATAACAGAGGAGTAAGCTTGAATTATACAGACACAATAAATACTGAATAACAACATGAGCTCCGTATGTCCTCGCTGCCCTTTCTGATTAATGTCAATTGGCCTCAGTATGTGCATAAACTATTCAAGGAGATCATCTTGCATTTACCTTGGAAGTATGTGCTGGTTGTGAATCTTTATGTCTGCCTGAATTTCATTGCTTATGCTGGTGCACAGTTTCTTCATCTTGAGGTACGCAGTGGAAATGGCCATGTGGTCCAAAAGCAAGTTCTCAGTGTTCGTTGACATGAACTCATCAGTCTCTACCATGTGCCTCCTACACCTTTTTGTTGCTGCAGTCTGTATTTAAATGAAACATTTCCTTACATAGTTATTATAGATGAGAAACCAGGACCGGTCCAAAAGTATTTATGGGCCCTAGGCAAAATTATAATTTGGGGGCCCCTCATTTATAGATGTGTGAAAAAGAACAAATTCTTATCAACTGCGTAAGACGACAACACAAATCACAAATAAAACTTGCTCAATTGATGCTGTCACTAAAAGAGAATAAGTTACTTGTACAAGTAGGAAATTAAAATCTAATCTAAAAATACATGAACAATTTGAAAGAGACTAAGTTGAAAGAGCTACTTATCACTTAATAAGTAGTAATTCTTTAATTATGAAAAAAAAACTTTATATGTATTTACATATGTTTTTTTTTTTTAAAAAAAGAGTGGAGCTTGGGGCGGTCGCCCCACTCACATGCATAATTTAGTTGCCAGTAATCCATAATTCTGATGCAAGGGTATACATATGTCTAGGAGTCTTGGGTAAATTTAACTTCTTGAGAATGATCTCACACACTAATATTTTCAGGAAATTGGTCCATCTCACCCATGGAAAGGTGTTATAGAAGTACTTATTTTATTCAGCTTCTCATTATCAGATTTGAGTACCGATATCTCAGTTTGTTTACGATGTCAATCTTCTATAGAGATCAGTCCGCCAAAAATACACAAATAGTTTTCCCTTGTGGATAATATACTGATGCTATTCATTTTATTAGGGGCACAGGGAAAAAAAAGAAGTATGCATCTGCATGAAATATGTGACTTGCCTGTAAGTAGTTTCTCAATAATGTCTGTGCTTCTTGACTAAGTATGTCATGAAGTAGTATGAACACTTGTACAGCAGGAGCTAATGCTGGTGCGGCAAACTCTTTCATTGGACCAAACAAATCCGTTAACCCTGATGGAGAGCCCTCATCTAGAGATTTGTAGTTCTCAAAAACCCTTGCCAACAGCCTTTCAACTTGAGTTTCACAATCTAACAATAGGCTTTTCTGCGACAAGAAAAAACCAAAAAAGAAAGAAAGAAAAAGAAATTGTAGGCTTTCCCCATCATGCAACATGATAATCATAAAGAAAAAGAAAAGAAAGGTCCTTCGAATAAATGTATTACAACAACAAAGCCTCACTTCCAAATTCGTCGGGCTCAGCTATAGGGATCAAACTTTTCCAGTTAGCTCAATTTAATTTACTTGATGGAGTGCTTTTATAATCCTTCATATCCACCTTGCTCTTTTTTTACTACACATGGGCTCCCATGCACGGCGTCACTAAGTGGGAATGCTCCAACGTTTATATCTGTTTGATCCATTTCACGAAGAGTGACAAAAGTTTTATGTTGGTTGTCAACCTATCGCAACCCTGCTCCATTTTCTAAGAATGGAAAATGGGGCTTGGCCCTCCCCCATTTTTCGGTATGAAAAATGGGTTGGGGACCTCCCTTACCCATTTTCTAGCTCTCCTCCTTTATTCGGACTTGGGACCAGATATGTAACGCACATAATGCGCAAATATAAGGAACTTAAAAACCCAAAGATGTTTAAATTAAGGTTTATTCAACTCAACTACTACCAATTGAATTGATTTCAGCAAATCAATCTAATCAACCAAGATTTAAATTTAAATTTGAACTTAACATAAATTTGAATAATTTTTGGAAAGATTAGGGACAAAATCTAATAATGTGCTATTTTGCATTATGTGTCGATTAAAATTTCTTTAATTTGAGTCAGTTTAGAAAAATTACAATTACTTTTTACATAACTTGGTAGTCCTGATTTTTTAGTTTAGGCACTTTTCTACTTTGGATAATATTTTGGCATCAATTCCTTAGTTACCTAGACAAATACCCATTCACTTGTTGAACAAAGCCTTTTCTCCTATTCTCAAATTCTCTAATCTTGTAATATTTAGATTCCATCTAACCTATGTAGAAGTTCCAACATTGACAACAACAACAACAACAACATAGCTTTAATCCCAAATTAGTTGGGGTCGGCTACATGGATCAAGCTTTTCCATTGTGCTTGATTTAGTGCAATTGACGGTGAGGTTTCCAACCATTTAAATCCCTCCTAGTTAATGCGTCCCAAGTTACCTTCAGTCTACCCTTACCTCATCGAAGTAACTCATATATAATGCATATTTAAATTTCTGAACCATAACCTACAAATGGTAAGGTCCTAGTCTCAATTATTTTAACAATTTGAGCCACCACAGTGTTACATAGTCCATAATAAACGCATTTTTTAGCTGAATGACTTTTAAAAAGCTTTTCTTTTTTCTTTTTTCTTTTTTCTTTTTTCTTTTTTCTTTTTCTTTTTTCTTTTTTCTTTTTTTTTTTTTTTTTTTTCTTTTTTCTTTTTTCTTTTTTCTTTTTTCTTTTTTCTTTTTTCTTTTTTCTTCTCTTTCCTAATGAAGAGCAAATCTTGTAGAAAACACCCATTGCTGAAGTGGCTAAAGACTACATATATAAATTGGAAACATGAAATAAATGTTAGCTTTACCTCCTGTCTACTCAAACTTCTTTCACTCTTAGCCTTGATTACAGGCACAAGTAACTCATATACAAGCTCTAAGCAATCCTTTGTTGGTGTGGCCACATTCGTCACGTATGAAAGATACCTAATGAACCCAAAACAAACAGAAAAGAAGTGTAGAGTAAATGTTGGTTTTCAAGAATTCTCTCTTCATCACTACAAATGGTATTAATAATTGCATATATGTGTTCCCATAATTGTAATAATTACAATTATACGCATAATTGTAATAATTATACGCATAATTGTAATAATTATACGCATAATTGTAATAATTATACGCATATCTTCATCACTACAAATGGTATTAATAATTGCATATATGCGATGATGATAAAAACATGCATGAAATTCAGAAGATAGATTTTATAATTTATAGCAAGAGATACCTCAGTTTAGTGTATGTATCTGAAACGCCGTAGTAGTCAGAAAACTCTGCTAATAACCACTTCCATGGTCCATGAATATGCAAATTCCGATGGTGGAAATTATGAGAACGCATCGCAGATTCTAACACCAAATCATATGCAAGAGTTTCCACGACAGGTACGCTCTGTAGTAGGCAAATATGAATGATGATCAGATGGGTAATCCCACAAATAAATTCGATTAGATATCAGAAAAGCACAGCCAAACCAATCCAATAGAGACTCCCAAACTAGTGCATTGCTTAAGGCAAAAATGTTAAAAAGAGAAGAATAAGGAAACACCTTTACAGGATTGTTTTCATCAGTACTCACAGTACTGCCTACAAAGAGCTGGACTTTCCCCACACATTCATGGTCATCATGGTAAATTGGCCACCAACGAATTCTATCATTCTGCTTAATTTTGGAGAATCATATGGAAACATGAGTAACAGACAAAATAATAAGACAATAGCTAATGAATCAATAATCGAGACGCACGGGATTATCTGTCAATGATGAAAGTTGAACCATGGCTCGACCTTGTGTGATTCTATTTGCATCTTGAACCTCCATCACAAGGGAGTCCCCTAGGCTCTCTGTGAAACTGGAATCAAATTCACACATAAGTTACATATATAGAGCAGTTTCCATGCTCAATTAAACTCAGAAATTCATGCATGCAGCAATGAGGGAAATGGTGTGGGTGAAGTGCTGAATTCAGATGGAAATACATGCTTACAAGACATGATAATCGCCAGTTCCCGGTTGCAAGTAAATGGTGGAACTCGATTCTGCATCTGCCTCTTCAGTGAAGCTTTTAAGTTGAAATAAGCATGTCAACATATCTGGTGATATCAACAGTCCACCACCCTTACTAAGTCATGTCATGTCATGTCAATTGTAACTATACAATAATTGCAACATATAGAAACAAGAAGGTAAAACTGATCATTTTATGGGTCACAGTGTCACGACTATGCTGAACAGACTCAATTGAGTGGAAGTCAACCCCTGATTTCCCTACATGTGCACAAAGTGTGACGAGTTTTAATATTTCAAGGAGTTTGATTCACAAGAATATATGGATCCAGCTCTCATTTTTTATGATTTCATACGTCGTTTAAAATGATGACTTTTCACAGGCCAGCCACCTTAAGGTGCATGCTTATAGTAATCAACAGTTCCTGGTTGCAAGTAAATGGTGGGACTCAATTCTGCATCTGCCTCTTCAGTGAAGCTTTTAAGTTGAAATAAGCATGTCAACATGTCTGGTGATATCAACAGTCCACCACCCTTACTAAGTCATGTCATGTCAATTGTAACTATACAATAATTGCAATATATAGAAAAATGAAGGTAAAACTGATCATTTTATGGGTCAGTGTCACGACTATGCTGAACAGACCCAATTGAGTGGTAGTCAACCCCTGATTTTCCTACAAGTGCACGAAGTGCGACGAGTTTTAATATTTCAAGGAGTTTGATTCACAAGAATATATGGATCCAGCTCTCATTTTTTATGATTTCACACGCCGTTTAAAATGATGACTTATCACAGGCCAGCCACCTTAAGGTGCATGCTTATAGTAATCAACGTAAATTAAGGTAAAAAGGGGATTCTGATTTCTTGAAAATTGAACTATAAATCTTCGTAAGGATACTTATACAATCGGTACACAATGATGTGCATATGGTTCAGACTGTAGATGCGAATTTGCAATAGTTACCTTCAGAATTTGAGAATTGCTTCAGTGAACTGACGCCAGTTTTCACCAGGGCTGAAACTTGTCGAAGGTACTCAACTCCCGATTGCATGTACAATGCACCTCGTTGTGAATAAGTGACCTTAAGTTTTCTCCTTGGTATGATTCGCACCTTTTTCACTATCATTTATCCAACAACAAAGTAATAAATTTTTATCATGGTAACGTACATCAAAGTTAAACTTGTAAGAATAAATTAATTCGATGAGAAACAACAAATAGCAAAAGAAAATAACACCAAACATCAACGAAAACAACTGTAGCTATAGGCACAGAGACATTTGGGAAAATGATACCTACCTTCGACTCTGATCTTCCCAACTACCTTCTTTGTTGTCCGAGTGCATGTTTCTTCATTTATCTCAACGGACCTACCTTCCTTGACATATGTATCGCGTGGTTGTAACAAAAACTTGTGCAAACTGTAGGTGAAGTAAGATGGGCATTTAATTTTACTGTTAGGCAAACTTGGAGTAGAAAGAAAGCCTAGAGATTCAAAGGATAGGAATAAATGGACTACTGTACCCAAAGGCACTTCGAAGAATCAAACACTCGTCACGTAAAAACTCTGGTGCCTCTGCGCAGCCTCGAGACCATGCATACAAACACAATCGAATGCATGCATCATAAGCAATCAGAGTTTGCCAAGCATTTTGGCCACTGCAATGACGAGAAACAAATAAAGGGAATTTTCAGACTTAAAATGAGTTTTTTTTTTTTTTTGAGAAGATTAAAATAAATAGAATTTATGCATATGGACTTGTGAAACAACACGTGTGCTTGTCCTAGGAATCGATCAATGGTAGCAGAATCAAGAACCATCAGATTAGAATAACAAAACACCTCTTTTAGAAAAGAAAAATATTACACCAACTTGAGTTATATGCAACATTACTCAATCATGTAGGGGCTAACAGTTGCCAGGAAATTGTGAGGGAAAGCAGCTAAGAGTGCAGTACCTGATATTGAAGTAGGGTTTTTGATCCACCAAGCCACCCTGCAAGTGAGTGATATCTGATTCCGCCTCTCCTGGAATGGTTCTGCAAGGAAATCAAGCAATGGTAAATGAAGAAAAACAAAATAATATAAGCACCAAAGAAGAGAAAAGGTGTGTAGTGTGAAATTGAAAATACCTAAGATGAACATGATGATCATTGTTGGTTAGACATTGGTGCGATTGACAATTTGTGAAGAGTTGTTGAGGGGGAGTGGCGCCAGAGAAGGCCTTCATCTCAGTTGGTCCATTTATCCCCTCATTAGGGTGCTCTTTCGGGGTAGCAATTCTTGCTTGTCCATCATAATCTACTTGAAATGCTTGTTGTTTTGTAATCTCCAAAATAGGGGGCGCGCTAGGAGTCCCCAAGGGAGTGGCCTTTTCTGGAGTATGTTGTTGGACAGCTGGAGCTGAATTAGCAATATCTGCATATAGCCCTAAGCTACCCGGGAGTTGAATTCGAAGTCCCTCAATGGACGAACCTCTGTTCAAAGAAGAACCACTATGGTAATGGTAGTCAAAAAGTTGTTCATCATCATGGAAGCAATTGCTTGGTTGATCAGTTTCATCAGTAGAAGCAGAAGGTTCTCCTCCTCCTCCTCCTCCTCCTCCTCCTCCAGCACATCAGAGAAATTGGCGGAGGCCACGCTCTCCACGTCGTCGTCAGAATCAAGAGGGGAAGGGGTATGATGATGAGGACCAAGTAGGGCGGAATAGAATTTGAGGGGGGGCAAGTGATTCTTGGTGTTGGTGGTGGTGGTGTTATTAAGGAAGAGAGAAGGGGATTGGGGGAGAGGGTCAAGACTTAGTCTTTCTGCCAAGGGAGATCGCACTTGCTTCTCTGCATCTAATCCCTGCACCATCAATCAATCAATCAAAATTAAACCAAGAAACCAGTTCCGGCCGGAAATCAACATCAACATGCGATCCCCCGATCCAGTGTCACAAGAATCATATAATTAAACCAAATTAAGATTGATGATTCTAGCTAGGTAGGTTTAATGAAATAAAAAATCAAGCTGGCTCTCGAACAGCTCAAATCTTGAAATTGTTGAACAGATTTAAGCATTTGATGATTACCTGCTTGACCCATTTAATGGCGCTTTCATCCAAGCCGTCGGTGAACATTTTATTTTCTGAGAGAGATCTAGAGAATGATTGCAGAACTAAAAAGCCATAGAAGAGGAGCTGCAAAATCAGGGTTTTGCGAAGAAGGAGGAGGAGGAGAGAGAGAGAGAGAGAGAGAGAGAGAGAGAGAGAGAGAGTACTAAAATGTGTTGGCGATTGACAGTTCAGAGTCGGGGAGCGTGAATGAGATCAATCGAATACAACGGCTAGTTACAAAACTTTTCTTGCCTGGGAAGTATTCAATGCGTTTCATCCTACCTACGCTTCATATTTAAACACTTCCACGTCTCGGGGTCGGGGGGATTTACAATTTTTTTTTTTTTTTTTTTTTCGAAGTCGGTGGATTCCATTCAATGCAGTAACAGTAATTGAAAAATGATAATCTACCACATTTTAGACACACACTAGCACACACTTTATTTTTTTAGCCCATTTATAGTATTTTGAGTCTCCTTAGACGTAGCCCCACATCTAACAAAATAACATAAATGGATTAAAAAACAAAGTGTGTACCCTAAGTGCATTGCCAAGGTGTGTTAGATTATCATTTTCTATAGTAATATTCTTCTATTTAGGATTAGCGAATCAATATACTTGATTCTATGCCCGATCCTTTTATTGAGCCATGAATGATTAATGAAAGGGTCGCACTATGTGCAAGCTACAAAAGTGTAAGTGCAAGCCACACACTAAGGGCACTCCTTTCAATTTATAAGGGTATCCCAATGTAATATTTTTTTTCCCTAAATACCCTTTGATTTAGAAGGGCACTCCATACCAATTCATCCAACCGAATCGAACCCTAGACCCTTTCGTCTCATCCAATCTCTTCATCTCTTCCAATCGAACCCTAAATACCCTTATTTTTGCACCCAATTGACCGCCTCATCCCTACTTCCAAATGATGCTTTAGGGATGAAGTCATTAGTGTAGTCCTTACAGTCACTAGAATGCATTATTTTCTGCAAAAATATGAGCATCAAAGAATGAGGTAAGAACTTCAACAAGGACTAAAAAGGAAATAAAAAAACTCTCCAAAAATAGGAGGTTTGGCCACACAGGACCGAACGATATGTTAATGTTCGGTTTCTATCAACCGAACCAAATGTGTATATTAGGTTACCATCAACCGAACAGTTGAAACTTATTCGGTTGCCTATAACCGAACATACAAGTTTGGCTCGGTCCTGCGAGGCCGACCAAAGTGCAAAATCGAGATTTTTTGTGATGTCCCTAATTCCATAATCCTAAACTGGGCCTCATCCGACCTCGACTTATGTGGACCCCTGAGCCAATCTCACTGAGTCACGTAAGCCCAGTCAGCATTTCCTTATCGTTTTACTATTTATTAAGCAATTAAGAGTAAAGTTAATCAATTAGTGATTTATCAAAGATATAGCAGAAGCAATTAAGTCTCAAACTAATCAATCAATTTCAAGAAACACAAGTCAAGACAACCTAGAGCATGGAAACCCTGCAAATGTGTATATCAACCATAATAAGTCAAAGGAGAATATCAATAAAGTCATACATGCCCAAGATCTCTCAAAACTATCCCATAACCCATGTTCAAAACGAATTATGTAAATAATACACCAAGTAGTCACCTAAATTAGCAAGGAAGAGTCACTTCATACCCTCAGATCAAATCCCTTATCAGTGGGGTCTTTCCCTTACTGGATTATGGATCTATACACAGTCAAACACAAGAATGACGAACCCAAGTAAGTAACACCAAATAGGAACAATAAATGCAACATTCTAAAATAAGTATAGCAGTCATCATTCATGCAGATAGAAAGAAAGGATAGAGAGCTCATGAATATATAAAGACTGTAAATAAATGAATGAGCAATTGAAAATGAGTGTCCTGGATAAAAAAAAAGAGACGCAAGTAGTCCCGACCGAACTGTCGTTAAGTCATAGGAATGCGCCTCTAAGACTTGTGGTTTAGGACGTGGACCGACTCAACACAATCGTAAACCCCACGCGAATGGGACCTTTCCCAGCAATCTAATGGAGAACTCCCACCTCGTATAGAACTAAAAATTGAATCATGCATCCCCCAGTCATAGACCCCTGACATGTTACATCAGAAGGCTCGGATATCACTTCAGGTATCACGTTGGCTCACTTGCCCTTGTACAACTTTAAAAAATGGAATCCCTAAGATAGATATTGAACAATAGCAATAATAAATTTAAAAGTTCAAGAAATAACTGTAAAGTTTTTCACTGGTTTACTTACCTCCAATCCAAGTTAATTGCACTCATACACTCTGACTCTGTGACGGCCCCAAATTTTACAATCTTAGAATTGGGCACCGCCCGGCCTAGACCTGCACGAACCCCCGAGCCTACCTCACTGAGTCACGCAGGCCTAGTCAGCCTTCCTTACCATTTACCATTTATTTCACATTTACAAGTCGAGTTAATCAATTAGTGAGTTATTATCAGATAAAGCAGAAGCAATCAAACCTCAACTAATCAATGAACTTCAAAGACACTAAGTTAAGACAATTCCTAGGGCGAGGAAACCCCGTAAATGTATATCAACCATAATATCTAAAAGAGAGCATCAATAATATCATATATGCCCAATATCTCTCAATAACCCTATAACCCATGTTTCAAAATGAAATAAATACATAATACGAGAACCTACTCAATATGTGAGAGAAGATCACCTCGTGGTCCTTAACTTCAATCGCCTAGCACTAGTCCCTTGCCTTTATCTGCTTGTCGATTTGCCCACCGTCACAAAATAGATGGTGAGTACAGTGATGTAGAGAGTAAATTGCCAATAGAGTCTTAACAACATTTCAAATATCACATAATATGGCTAACGAGTATCATGTGTAGATATCATGAAGAACATGAAAGACAACATGATAAGCGAAATCACTGAAATAACGAGGAATGAGTTTCGAAAACACAAAGCAAAAGAAAAGGCATCAAAATGTCCTAAGTCCACCCAGTTGCCACCCTCAGTTTACAACCTGGCTTCCAAGACAGACTCTGGACCTACACAAACTCAATGCAAACTAGAATAAGACATTTAGCCCCAGGTCACACTTAGTTGGCATACGGGCACCACAGCATCACACACAGTTCAACATACGACCACCGCAATCTCAAACTATGGGTTTAACCACGTCTAGAGTCTGTGTACTCACAGTATTGGCCATGAGCACCATGTTGTCCACTTAGACCCAAATAGACCACTCATTAAATAATCCAAACAAAACCAAGTCGATAAATCAACAAGGATAGATATTACTAAAGTGAATCCAACAAAGATATAGTCCACAAGGAAATATGCTCAAACAAGGATAACAACCAAGTAAATGCACAAATGAAATAATGTAAGTACTCCGGTTGGTTTTACTTACAATTACCACGTGTAATTCCACGTTCGCGGCTTTCACACGCTACCAAATGTCCTCACCAGCCCATCACCGGTCCACTCAATACCTGGTAAGCATTTTCGTTGCAATTTGGTATTATTAGCGTTTTATTCCGTGTTTAATTGAAATCCCTTTTTAGTTTTTTATATTTTATGTTCAATATGTTTTCGGGTTGACTTCCAAGTTATTGGGTCGTATTTAGACCCATTTAGGTACCACGGGAAGTCCCCAATTCGTTCTAAAGATTCCACGAAATTTTGAGAAAATTTGGGCTCTGGGCGTCGCCGGGGCGCCGTGAGGGTTTTACCCTCTGTGGCATTTCCACGGCGTGGGACAGATTGACGCTGCCCCAAACGTATATAGGTAGCGTCGTGGGGGTGTTATTCCCCATTGTGTCTTCACGGTGTAGGGCAGAGATCGACTCTGCCCCAGTCGTATGTGGGGTGCGCAATGATGGTTTATCCCTCACGGCGTCCCCACGGCATAGGGGACAGAGAGACCCCTCTCTGTCCCCAGCGCCACGTTTGATGCCGTGGGGTTAAAACCCTATGGCTTCAGTTGTGGCACCCTATCAATGGGACTTTTCCGGGGTGTTTACCACCCTCAGTGTAACGGCCCAAATTTTATTAAGGCTGTTATTCACGTATTTTTAGACGTGGTGTAACGACCCAAAAAATTTGGTTATTTGTGGATGATGATGTATGTATTAGTATGATAGTATGATACAGGTCACGAACCAGTTGGACAAGTATAAATCCGAGTGAGGTTCCAACTAAGTAAATGGGGTTCAGATAGTCGATTAAGTGGGTATTAGAAGTGATAAACGAAGTCAAACCATGAACATGACCCTAGTTGAGGAAACATGATTTAATCAAATAAAGTATAACTCATGCATAATTAATTCATTTGAACACTAAGTGTGGGATCGCCTCGAGAAATGTGCCGAACACAGGGCACTGAGTACCGGATAGACGAGAGTTAGTATGACATTGGATACTAATTTATTAAGTTCAACTGATGTGCTAACATAGGTTATATGATTTATTTTGGATTTTATTTATAAAAGTCCTATAATTGAGTGAGATAAATGTAACCAACTTAGGATGAATTTTGAGATACACTACATGAGGGTATTAAGGTAAGATGTGCCATAGGTGGGTGTCACCTCGAGATAAGGGTGTGTTTTGAGATGAAAGTAAGGGCAAAAGGGTCATTTTACACCTATTTATATATATAAACAAACAAAAACCCTAATACACACTATTCATCATATTCCCAACTCAATAGCCGTCACTGTTCATACCTCCCACTCTCCCCCACTGCCATCACTAAACCACCGACCCCGACGAGGCCAGAGGTGACCGGAGGATCACCGTGACGGGGAGGACGTCCTCTCCCTCTCTCCCTCTCGGCTTCACGTTCTCCCTCATTTCGTCTCGGCTGTTCTTGCTCCTCCTCTCGGCTGGACAGCCACCACCCACCATGGAGCTGACCTCTCCACCACCCACCAGAGACGTTTAGGTGAGCTCCTCCTCTCTCTTTCTTCTCTTTCTCTCTCGGCAGTTCACTCTCTCTCTCTCACTCTCATTCTTCTCGACCTCCACGCTGTGAAAGTGGTTCCTCCTCCCTGAATCGGCAACCACCATCACCCTCACGGTGCTGGAAACCTCGGCTACCCACCGGAGACACGAAGGTGAGCTCCTCGACTGTCTCTCTCGTTTTCTCGGTTTCACTGTTCTTCATGTTTTTTTTGGAACTGTTGTGGTTGACAGTGGCCACGGCTTGGATGACTGACGCTGGAGTTGGTCGAGGCTGATCGGAGGTCATCCTCCAATGAATCTGCTGGCCGGAGGTGACCCCATGTGTGACTTTTTGTGAGATTTGTTTATGTGTATGTAAACGATTTGGGTTGTGTATAGGAGACGGTTTTGGGTGTGTATGTGTGCATGGCGTGTGCATCTCACTGTGTGTGTACACCACAGCGGGGTGTACACAATAGTGTGTGTACACCACAGTGGGGTGTATGCAACAATTATGTATGTGCATTGTGAGAATAAACTAGTGTGTGTATGTGTAGTTGAGGTGTACTTAGTGTGTGACAATTTGGTGCATGTGTGTGTATGGAGTGTGTACAACAGTAGGATGCACACAACAGTGGGGTGTGTGTGATATGGGGTGTACACAGTGTGTGTGTGTGCACCACAGTTTGGGGTTTGTGACCATAAAGTGTATTATTTTATGTGTTGGTGTGTATTGAAATAAAAAGTAATGTGTATGGATAGTTTATAATTATAATAAAATGTAAATGGGTTTATATTAGAGCCCAATAAGGGCCCAACAAGATAATTAGATGGTAAAGCCCATAATAGGTATGTAATGGTGTTTGGTATGGGCTTATATATTAAAGCACAACAAGAGTTCAACAAATAAAACATTTAAATGTTTATGAAGTTGGTGTTTGGGCCCAACAAGAGCCCAAAGAGGGATATGTTTTATGAAAAGGACAATAATCATAGAGATGGATTGATCTACGATGGTTTGAGTCACCTTAATTAAATGTATTTGAACTAAACATATAAGAAACACCCTAAGATGAGGTACTAACTTTAAACCAATATTCGGGGTTTAAACCTTTATCAGGTAGTCAAGAACTCGCGGGGAATGCGTTAGATTCACGAGAGTGTGTTCACGAGTTGCGATAATTTAGGTAAGTACATACTACCTTGTATGTGTGTATGTTAGTAGGTCAGTAAGGAAATAACATGTGATTTATACATCCTCTATTCATTGATATTGATGATTTGATCCCTTATATGAAATTCCATTCCATTTTTTTGGTTGTATGTTTTTAGCATGAGTGTGTATCTCGAAGGTATCATATGGTCTCGCACTAGCTGGGACAACGAGGGTGCCTCTGCCGGGTAGGAGTGTGACCACCCTTAGTCTTTGTGTGTCTTTGGGTACTTGGATTCGAGAGGTGTTGCGATGCCTCTTGATTTTACGCTGCGCTAATGTTGCGACATTGCCCGGGGAGATCTTGCGAGATCTTTTCCATATTGCTATGAAATTAGACCACTCATGGACCTCTTTTGAATCTTAGAACATGCAAAATTTCGATTGTTTATCTATCAGTCTGTCTATCATGCACTTGATTTACTTACTTTCCTACCTTTTCATTTACGCATGATATTTAGACTGCTTTACTTGTTAAATCATAAATTATTGTTATATTCTTCTGGTACTACTTTCGATTTCTTTAGTTGCTTACCGTCTAATTTGTAACGGTAGATGCAGATAGGGTCGAGAGCAGCAAAGGCAAGGGGCCCTACCTAGGAGACCTACTTTGAGGACTACCAGCGGGATCAGAGAGACTCTATAGTATGTGTTTATGTTTTGCTGATTTGTATATCGTTTCATACTTATGTTTTTGGGATTATTGAACTTGGCATTTTTGGTGAGACTAGTATCATGTATATAAGTTTATCGAATTGCACATGAATACTCGTGGTTTTCCACACTTATAGAACTATATTTTCGTTGATTGAGTTATTTCCCCTTGTTATTACTGTTTAGTCTTCCGCTGTATATTATTGCAATAACTCTTTCATAAATTACTCAATTGACTAAATCGAAGGCTGACTAGGCTCGTCAGGTTGCCAAGTGATGACTTGGGGCCTGCATGGGTCTAGGTCGGGCATACCCAATTGCACGGGGAAATTGGAGCCGACACACGTGGATGCCAGCTCAGGTCCACGAACACGCCACGGACCGGCGATGATACACCTGGTCGGGCAGAAAGTATTATTTTTGACTAATTGTTTGATTAATTGTGATGATAATGACTAGGCTATGACTTATTACATCGCAGATGTGGTTTAATATTGACTAGATCGGGTGAGATTGTGTGTCAGGTATTCGCCTAAAAATGCGTGCAGGCGCAGGAACCGGACGTGTGAGCGACAGGAACACTAGGCCAAGGAATGCATTTATTTCAATAAAAATAAAATAAATTGGACAAAATAGTAAATTGGTAGGGCGCCTAGTGACATGCGGGGTCGTGGTCGACACGCGTGGGTGGTAGTGTAGTGTGCACGTCCGAGTACGCTCGTTGGCGCGCACGACGATATTGTAGGTGCGAAAGTATAGGCGATATATATATATATATATTTATATATATATGTAATTTAAAATATATATATTAAAATCAGAAAATAATTAATTAATTGTGAAATGACCAAAAAGGGTATGTGATTGTGAAGGATGAGGATAAAAATGTAGGGGTATTTTGGTCATTTCACCTCTAAATTGTTGATAACACCACCGACACCACCATTTTTCCCATTTTTTTGATCGAATCCAAGAGAGAGAGACGAAAAAAGAAGAGAGATCAAGAGATCGAGGTTAGGAGCTCGTGGAAGCGACGTTGGCAAAGGGGAGGAGTTGTTATTGTGTTGTTGTTGTGCGTTGTTGGCAGGGTGGTTCGGTGGGGGCTCGGGCTCGGACGAACTGCCATGGTTGTTCGTCCGAGGATGAACATGGCATGGGACATGTCTCCTATGCCAAGAGAAGAGGAGGGGTTGGGGTTGTTCGCACGTATGCACCCCCTCTTCATGGGCCGGGTCGAGCCAACCCGGCCTTAACCCAAGTGGGTCGGGTCGGGCCGGTACTTGGGTTAAGGCCAGGCCGGCCCAGACCCAGACGGCCGGTTCGGACCTGGTTCAGCCCAACCAAAGGAAAGAAAAAAAACAGTTTTAAATTAAATAAAATTTTTAAAAATATGAAAAATAACTAGAAAATTATGAAAAAAAATTCTAAAAAATTAGAGAAAATGTGAAAAATTAGAAAAAGGGTTGAAAAGTGAATTTCAAAACTTTTCGGGTGGTTGACACCCCGGTGTAACTCAAAAAATGTGCTACAACTAAAAAAATTGGAATAAAATTCTAATTTTTATTGTCACGATATAAAATCAATTAGTTTGATACTAAATCACATAAAAATGAGTTATTCGGACAACAAAGACTTAGGAGACCATAGTCGGGTGTCAGGTGCGCATCTCGAGGCGAGAGTGGGATTAGACTGGGACAAATATCGAGTAATTGGAGTGCGGCTGAGGTAAGTAAAACCCTTAAGAAACACACTCGAGTATTTATTTATTTGATTTCATTTGATTCTAGCTATTATGTTTATCGTTGTTTACTCTATTTCCATGTTCATACTCATGTTGCATGGTTGGTTTTGTCATTCACCGCCGGATCTTCTGGCTTACTCTGTGATGTGTGAGCGGACTTGGGCAGGCTGGATTATAGGGACAGAATAAGGGTTCGAACTGGTAAGGGGGTTTAAGAAGCCACCGGGGGAATGTCGATGTCTGGATTAGGGGTTCAGTCCTGCTACACCGTAACGACCTGTTATTTATTAATGTCGTTATTTTAATTAATTTCAAATTAGGGCACCAGCTCGGACGACACATGGACACCGTGGATAGGTTAGGCGTGACCGTACCTAGGGATGTACTGTGTATGTGTGTTTTACTGAATTCTGTGATGTATTAATATTATTATTATTCTGGTGTATTATTCATCACAAGTGTGTATTTATATTTACTTATCGGGCGAGGTTGAGCGTCGGAGTTTTGTGTCGTAGTACACGCCAACGCGAGGGTAAGGTAGCGGTGAGGCCGGACGTTGGGGTGTGGTTAGATTTTAAACAATATAGCATGACTCTAGTTAAGGAATTAAATATAATGAAATTTCAATATAACTTTAGGCTAAGTAGTAAATCAATTAAGCACACTAAGTGTGGGACCGCCTCAGGAAGCATGCTGGACACGAGGCACGAGGTGCTGAGTAGTCAGAAAGTTAATGTGACCCTATTTACAAATTTTTGCAATTTATTGATGACTAGAATAGGTGTTATGAGTTAAATCAATTGAATTATAATAAAATCCTATAGTTTGAACTGAATAATCAGTACACCTAAGATGTTTCTCGAGATGCGCAACGGGGAGATTTGAGATACATGGTGTCATGATAGGGTGTCCAGGAATTTGGTAACACAAGGTGATCAGTGGTCGTTGGATTAGCCTCGAGATGAGTGTGCACGTGAGATTAAAACACCAACATATATATACCACCGATCGTGTGACATGCAAACCTAAAAACCATTTTTCTCAACCAAGATTTCAGAGTTCTGAGGAGAGAAACTGTGGATTTTGAGCTACAACAAGGGGTTTGGAGGTTGGATTAGCAATCAAAAAACAAGATATAAGGTAATCTACTTTCATTGTTCTTGAATTTTCCATTAAAAAGGGTTGTGGTGAATTTGGATTTTTGGAGTGAATTTCCAACTGTTTTTGTGAAGATTATGTTCATGAGTTGTGTTTTGATGAATTACATTGGTTTTACTTGGATTTGCATGAATTTGGTGACAAATTTGGTAATTCGGATTTTTGAAAAAAATGCATGTGATTCGAGAATTGGGTATTGTTCTTGGGGTTTTGTGGTGAAATTTTGAGGTTGTGGAGGTCTTCAATGGATTGAGAGTGAAGAGGAATGGAGAGGAGGGAAGAAGACGCAAATAGTGAGGAAAAAAAAAGAGGGAAGAGACGGAATTGTCTCTGGGAAGGGGACGCACGCACGCAACGAACCGGGTCGGACCGGCCAGCTAGGCCGGTCCAGGTGGGCCCCCTATTAAAAAAAATAATTTTTAAAAATTAAATTAAATTAAATAAAAATTAAATAATATATACTATATATATATTATTTTATGGAAAATAGAGAAAATAATTAAAAAATATCAAAAAATTGGAGAAAATTCTAGAAAACATGAGAAATTTAGAAAAAGGTAGAAAAGTGGTTTCGGGACTTTCCGAGTATTTTTGGAACCCCGACATATTCCGAGAGAGGTACCACAAATGGAAAATTAAAAAATATGATATAATATTATAAAATTATATTATATGTTTTCAAAAAGTATAAAACACTATAAATGGACTTCAGGGACTGGGAAACCATAGCTCGGGCATCAGAGAGCTAGGTGGGGCGTACTGGCGGAGTCAGGAAGTCGGAGTGCATATTTTCGGGTACGTAAAACCCAACTGAACTCCACTACTTTATTTATGTATATTTTTATTTTTTTTGGGAATTATATTTTTATGTTTATTAATATAATCAGAATCATACTTTATGAATTATAAAAATATTTTTTTGTAATTGAATTAATTTTCGCGAGCGTAGCTAGCTTGGCTCATTCGTGTAATGTAACTATATATATATATATATGAAATATAAAAATATGGAGAGTTGATTTTGAGGTTAGGGGTTCGTGATTTTATCTCGGGGTTGGAGGTAAAACAGGAACTTCAAGTAACGAAGGAAATGAGAAGTATTCTCACTTTTATTATATTGATATATATTGATATATATATATATATATATATATATATATATATATATATATATATATATATATATATATATATATATATATAGGCACCAATATTGAAAGATTCTTTTGTTACTTGAAATTCTAATATTATCCTTTATATTTTTTAATTACATTAATTTTTATGTTTTTGACTTTTTTATTAAAAAAAGAAATGAGGCTTAATCAAGTCTATAACTATTTTATTCTAGGAAATTTTGGACTCTTATCTATACTTTTATTATTATATAACCAATAATAATGCCAATGTTTTTTTTTGATAAAATATTGCCTCTGTTGTATGCATAAATACCAATTTTTTCACGTGAGCGTAGCAAATGGGCTCCTATAAGAACTAGTATATATGATTTAAAAAAACTAGTACATCAATTGAAACTAACAAATACGTTATTGCAGTTCATGTAGAAGTCCAACTCTAACTCGTTACCTGAGTAATAGATACGTCAACCAATTGGATGACTCAATGGTTAAATATATGATTTGAAAGTAAAAGATCATGAGTTCAAATTTTGGTGAGTGCAAAGTTGTTTCTTTCCTGTTTAAAAAAACTTGAGTAATAGATACAAGTATCTAACGCATTTATCTTAGAATACAATTGATTAAAGCTGGTGTCTATTGATTAGTTCTAGTGTTAAGTTTATATTTAGATAGAATGAAGAGACCCCGCCCTAGCCCTAGATTCGCTGAGTGAAACGAGTAAACATCAGCAATTAACAAATTTTTTTGCTAATTTCTTAAGCTATGGACTAAGTACTTACTTAATGTTGACACATCACCTACCTGGTGAATCACAGATTTTTTTTTTTTTTTTTTTTTTTTTTTAACGGAGATAAAATTATACGAGAAATTAATAAAAAGAGTAGACAAGACAAGTCTTGAAAGGGAGTAATAAGTAAAGGGCAGCATTGTGAGGTAGATCACCTGTCGTTCAGACATTAGCCAGCGACCCTCTCTCCCTTACAAACCCTCCCTTCTTCGTCTCTTCATCGATCTCTATAAATATACATATATAAAAGGGGCAAGCTTACACCGACCCCATCAATCGATCCGATCGTTTCCGGCTAGTAAAACATGTCTTCCGGCAGGTACATGGCTTATTCGCCATCTCCCTCAACTGCACCCCACTCTCCTCACATCTCCGGCATGCGCTCTGCAACCACCGCTCTTGTCGAACAAGAGAAGTAAGCTTTCCTCTGCTTAATTAGTACTTTTTTTTTTTCTTTTTCTTTTTTTTTTTTTGATGATCAGGATGTGAGATCTGGAAATTCACCTTATATCAACTGTTTGTCCATTGATCTTGATCTGATGTCTTCCTGCCTCCAGATCCTTCCAACTCTCTTTTTTCTCCATTCCTTGATTTCATCTCATATTCTTCACATCTTATAATTAGGACTCTGCTCCAGATTTTATCCTTGAATTGAAGGTTTCTGTTCTTGGTCAGCAACACTTCAACACTGATTTGCCGATGGTTATGGTTTTAGTTTGATTTTATTTGTTTGTTATTTCAAAAAAAAAAGAATAATAAGATGTTTTTGGTGTAGGCATCTCTGTACTGTCTAATTGAATTATTCTTTTGTAACTCTAATGAATCATTTACATATCTTCTTGGCACACATTTAACTTCCTTCTTTGATTGCAAGGATTTAATGGCTCCACAGCAGTTGCTTAGTTATAAACTATAAATCTTCGAATAACCATTAGTTGTTTGACAGGTATCTCTCTGAGCTCTTTGCCGAACGTCAAAAGCTCGGTCCTTTTATGCCAGTTCTTCCTCATAGTTATCGTTTGTTGAACCAGGGTAAGTTTCAATGCGGTTCCTTCTTGGTTTATTCTCCATCATTCTCTTGATTTGGCTATAAACCTATTTCCAAAACTTACTTTTTGGCTCCCTTTCCTACTTTTATTTTGATGCTGTAACAATGCTAATTGCTTGGTCATGTTTGCTAGATGCTTTAAAAGCCGCACAAGTGTTTGGTGTTGAACTGATGTTTGCTGTTTTCGCTTATTTGTGGTGTGGATTCACATTTGCATCCAAATCAATACTTATTAATAATAGATTAAGGTCTATGAAAATAGCTAAACCAAAAGCGAATTCTTATTATTAATTGACTAGGCATGATAGCGTTCCATATCAAATTCATAATAGATTAAGATCTATGAAAATAGCTAAACCAAAAGTGAATAATTGAGATAGCTACAGAAACTCACTTTTGTTCTATTGTTTCCCCTAAGTTAATCATGAAAACATGATTAGTAGTATAATAATCTATTCGCTACTTGTACCATTCGTTTACGATGATTACGGATTTATGAATGCATGAATAGAAATAGAAAAAAAAAGGACAATGGATTGAATAATCATATCAACCACCATCAACCCTTCTTAAAAACAATAAAAAACAAGAAGCAATGAGTATATGGAAGTAATGTAAGAAACTATTCAAACCTACGATCGAAGTTTTAACTTCCTTGAATCAATTTTCTTTTTTGCCACTGACTGTAGAATCTCTAAATCTATCAAAGTCGAATAGGCAAGATAACATGATACATGATCTTTGAAACCCTAATGGAAGATGCTTTTACTCGATTGTTAATTTTGTTAGCTATTTTTTGCAGCAGTTGTATGGGCTAACACACACCCAAATGTTATTCCAAAAATCTATCCATAAGCATCAAAATAATGATCTTGCGCTTTTGGCTTCTAATACTTCTTTTCTTTACAAAATCTCCATATTGAATGAAATCATTCTCACATTAAAGAAACAATCAATTAGCCCTTAAACTAAAAAAATAAATCATAACAAAAGCTAAGATAAAATATATAACATATTGAGAAATATTGCACTTATCACTGGACTTCTTTGTTGTCACAACAATGAATGTATCTAGCAGTATGTTTTCTTTGCAGGCTTATGCATTAATTGTTCATATTAGCCTTTTAAGTTTCTTATGTATTCACCAGTATCTTGTTTGTAACCCTGGGCCATAAACTTCCCCTATGATATGCTTGTATGTAAGAAATTCGTAATTTGGGCAAGTTCGTCTTCAAAATCGGGTTTGCCAATGTGTAAATGGAGTATGAAAACCTGCAATTTACTGGAAGGCATCCAATTTTCTTCACTAGAGACCAGATGATATCAATGCAAGCTAACTATTTGACAAAGAATGTCAATGTGGAAGTACGCACTAATTGAAAAAGCCCATAGCATGTTCATGGATTTCCTTCCAAATTGTGGTTGTAAGAGGGTACACATAGAGCCGCATATCTGAAACACGATATGATGCTTTTCAATTGAATACCTGAAAACCTCCTAGTCATGATGGATCAACCTTTAATATTGTCTAAAGGCTCTTATAGGGAAAAAAATTCTAAAGAACAATATGTGTCTGTGCTATGCATGAATCTGCTATAATCATCAAGTTGTTTCGTCATTAGATTTATGGGGACAAATGGTGCGTTGTTGTTTGGTGAAACTCTTAAACTTCTCACATAAATCTTTGATTGATGCAGTCAATGGTAGCATGGTACATGTAGATGATTAAAGGTTTAGTGGCTGCTTCTATTTGCCTATTGACTTTGACAATTGAGATCATGTATCTATACATATATGTATGTATCCTATCATGTTATCTTAAGTATTTAATGTGCATACTTTTTTTTTTTGGTTAGATATGTGCATACTGTGTTTTAAGTATTCAATTTATGTACTGTCTGTTGGGAGTTCTATATTTTCTACTTTTTTAAATTTTTATCCATTTGATGGTGACCGTGTCGGCCATGCACAATGCTGATGGTAATATGGTCTTACTCTTTATGCCTAATTGTTATTTAGAAATTCTGTGTTTCTGTGGAGAATGAACAATTAGTCTTATATCTTCTGAGGGCTTGTGAACTAGTAGTTTGGCTTAAGTATTTCATATTGTGGCTCCCTTTTTTCCAAGAATGAAAATGATGGGCATTTTTGTGGTTTTAGTTTCATTTGTTTGGACCTGTTGATTGTTTACATATAGGATTTGTATAGCAAAAATAATCTTCCTCTCTTTAGAGTCTACGAGCGTCATTGTCAGTAGAGATGTGACTGTTCAAGTTTTGTACCCATGTATAACACTCATTTTTCCATTTCTTCATTGTCGACCACTTTCTATATATACTCCCCATAACCCCCTTTTAAGTACCTTTCATTTTGAAAAGTCAAGACCCTAAGTAAGTCTATTCTCTTTGGTTTTGATAATGGTTCTTGGATGTGGGAGATCTTATTTGAAAAGGGAATCCACATGTTATGGTTTATTTGCCTTGGTGTTTGTTGGAGTATATAATTCCATATCAGATATATAATAAGAGTTGGTGTGGTATATAAGTGGTGTAGATTGGATCCTAGCACAAGCCAATTGGTTTTGTGCAAGATGGGCTCCAATCCCATTTGTATAACCACGTGCGCGTGTGCGTCACAACACTCTCCGTGCCCATGAATTTCTATATGGTATCAGAGCAGAGCGGAACAATCTTGGACTCGTATTTGATGACCTGGTTGGGCTAGTGGTGGAGTTTAGACCCGTTTGTGAACCTAGAAGCCTATAAGTGTAGGCTGGGTATGTTTGTCCGGACCTCTAAAAAGTAGGTCTGTGTTAGCAAGTGACAACTAGTCCAGGCCTAGTTGCACTTGAGGGGGAGTGCTGGAGTATATAATCCCACATCGGATATATAATAAGAGTTGGTGTGGTATATAAGTGGTGTAGATTAGATCCTAGCTCAAGTCAATTGGTTTCGTGCAAAATGAGCTCCAACCCCATTTGTATAACCAAATGTGCGTGTGCAGCCCAACTCTCTCCGGGCCCATGGATTTCTATAGTATTGTTTATGTTGGAACAATCTTGAGTATATTGATAACTTATTGAGCCCGGCTAAGTGCATCCCAAAATTTACTTTGTGCACCCAAAAAAAGTCTAACTTAAAAAAGGGTCAAACTTACTACAAAATGACCCTTATGCTCCTCACTGTGATTAGTGCACCTACATTTTCCTGTCGTTTTGTGCACCCCATCA
Organism: Stephania japonica; assembly: GCA_039657345.1. Classification (NCBI taxonomy): domain Eukaryota; kingdom Viridiplantae; phylum Streptophyta; class Magnoliopsida; order Ranunculales; family Menispermaceae; genus Stephania; species Stephania japonica. The sequence continues at coordinate 86,394,909 of CM077556.1, read as the reverse complement.
TCACCCTTCCATACGCTCTCTTCTTGTGATTTGTACGTATCATTGAGCGGTTCGGCCTCACAGGTCCAAATATCTTGCTGGAGAGTCTGTTAGAGCCCACCGAACCTCCAGTTGGAGAGTCGGTCACAGTCTGTCGCCCCTTTAATTGGAGAGTCGGTCGGAACCCATCGAACCTTTAGGTTGGCAATTATTAACTAAATCTCACCAAAGAGGTTCGGCTGGACAACACCGAGCTTAGAGGATGAGTCTTTGTTTTATGTCGTCGAACCTTAAATAGAAGTCTCGACCAAGGTTTTAGAGTTGGGTGATTCGGTTCGGATGAAGGGGTATTTTGGTAAAAATGTGGGGTGCACTTATAAATTGAAATTTGAATTTGGGGTGCCACATATAATCGAGGTGCACTTAGCCGGGCTCTAACTTGTTTCTTCATAGTTTCTTTGTGCTCCCCAATTCTCTGTGGACCTAATTTTTTATTGTTTGGATTGGGGATAATTGCTTTCCACCTTTATGATATGTTCTTTGTGGGGTTTATGGTTTCTTGTTTGAAATTTGGACACATATAGTCAATTCTTGTTTGTGGACCATTTGAATGGAGAGATATGGAAGGATTTTTTAAGATTATCCAAGTAGTGAGAGATGGTTTGGTAATTAATCCTTAATTCAACCTTCTATGTGGATCCTGTTAGATGTCGTATTTAAAGTGTCCTAGTGGTGGATTTGGTCCATAATTTTGTAGTTTGAGTGGGTGTATGGGCTTGTTTTTCCATGCTTATATTGTTTATCTATTGGTTTGTGTTTAGGTGAATTGTTCAATTGTTAGCTTCATTTATTTGTTTGAATAAAATATTGGCAACGTGCAACAGTCACGGACACATTGATGATAAATAAAGTGAGAAAACATATGATAAGCAGAGCTCATAAAACTTAGTAATGAAAGAATACTGCTGTCATGATTTTTTTTCTTTACTTATCTTAGAGTATTTTATATGTCACTGTATGGATGCACCATGTCTTTGTTAAACGCATGTCTTTGATTTCTATGTTAAGTTAGAAACTTTTTTTTATTTTTAATTCTAAATAAGTAATGGATCTGAGTATTGTTTGGTTAGATTTTTTTTTGTTTTGGTTGAGGAACATAATTTAAATTTTTTATATGTGATAGATTTTGAGACTCTGCAATGGCTACTCTATTAATCACACAAAAACTCGTTAGTTCCACCCTCCGCGCAGCCTTGTGGATCTCCTCTAGTACCGATATTGTCCTCAACTTAACTACCTTTAACTCACAGGTGTGGGGTTTTATTTCAAAAGGCCTCGGTACTAATTGAGGGGAGATCCATACTTGTATACTTCATTATGAACTCATATTTATTTGATGTCGGACTATCTTTCGGTCCACACATCTCCAACAATATGAGGATTAGTTCCTTGGTAAAATGTTGTTGAAAGATTTCTCTCTTTTCTGATCGAATGAATCTTCATCTGAACTCAGTCATTTTGGGGGCACCTATAGCCCAAACCGTGAGAGAGACTTATGCTCTCGATCTCTCTTCTTTCTGCGTTTCCTGATTCTCTAATCATTTCTGTTCGTTGCTTGTGTACAGCCCCCTTCATATGAACTTACAGAGTGTATTTTATTCTGTTTCTTTTTTTTCATCATCCATGTAAAATTGGGATACTACGAAGATGCTCCTGAAAAAACTGATTTGGATTACCACTCAATTTTTTGTTTGTTAGTCTTGTTGATTTGTTTTGATTTCATGAGTGCACTTATTCTTCTCTTGTTACAAAGTTTGAGCATTGCAGGTTTTTCTGATATAATTTGGTTTCGCTAAGTGAATGTTAGACGCCAGTCTTAAGTTTTTAATCTTTGTATTTTATTACTAACTATTTACTTTGATTAAAAAAAAACTATCTACTTTTGTATAATTGCTGTGGTACATGGTTCTGACTGCACTATTGCTGAAATAGTCTAGCCCCTTGTAATGATGTAATCAAACATTAACAATGCGACCTTCTCATGATTCATTTCTTTTGGTGGAGTTATCTATTTCTTGTTCTCTCCCTGCAATATGTAACTAGATCTCAAAATATGTTGGCTGGCATCAAATTAAAGTAAGGTGTTCTTCTCTTATAGATTGCATTCTCCTCATAGTGCAACTTTATCACGTGCGAGAATGCTAATTTTGTAATTAAACCTTTTCATTGTACTTCTCCCAAATGTTGGGGATGGCAGTATGACTTATATCTTTTAGTGTATTTTTTCTATTTTCATGCCATTCCATGCAATATTTATCTACATTAAAGATATATTTGCGGAGTAACATCTTATATAAGTAAAGTAAATATTCTCTCTTTCTTTCTTACAAGTTACATTTCACTCATAGTTTTGACTTAAATGCACGGAAAAGTACTGGTTTTGAGATTAACCGGTTTAATTTACCCTTTATATCCATCCATTTTGTGGTAACTGGTGACTAATTTCGTAACTAATGCTAATTGGTGTACATGTTATTCTTGAAATTGACATTTTGGAGCAGAAATATTGCGTGTAACCACACTGTTGGGGAATGCATCACTTTTAGACCAAAGTGGGCTTGAACATGCTAGTCCCCTAACATCTGGAGGATTATATTCAAATGGAGGAGTAGCTGATATGAATGGATGGGCGTCAGCGTTTCAATCAGAAGTACGGATACTAACCATTAACATAACTCCTTTTCCGTCTAATTTTACTTCTCTCAAAGGCATTGCTGACTTAATTTCTTACATTTAGTGCTAACTTTAATTGCTTTAAATTTTTACTTTATGGTTAGTCTGTTTCTGACATTGATTTAGGAATGGCAAGGTGATGTAGCTTAGCAGATAAGATATATAACCATTTAATTTTTGGGAATAGGGCATTTGCAGGTCTCAAAGTTCAGTTTTGTGGATTATTGTAGTCTCTTATCCATCGTGAATCTTTCCCCTTGATTAACTCAACATGTTGAGCTGTGACTAATTTAACCTCAACTGGTGCCGCGATAGCAGTTCTTTGCTTCTTTTTTTTTTGGATAGAAAAAAAGCTTTTATATTTGTTTGATCCATTTCATAAAGAGTGACAAAAGTTTTACGCTGGCTGTCAACCCATCGCAACCCTCCTCCATTTTCCAAGAATGGAAAATGTTTGGGGCCTCCCTCCCCCATTTTTCAGTTATGAAAAAATGGGTTTGGGACCTCCACCTATGTAGTACACTTTGTAGAAAACAAGCCTTTATATAGAACCGCTTTCCATTGGTAGATGTCAATTCTGGTGTCTGGACTCTGGAGTTCCATGTGAAGAGAACTGTGTAATATAGTTTGTCTTCCATATTTCTAGATCATCATCGAATACTTTTAGTATGCAATTATCTATTATTTGTGGAATGGAATATATTCATTGCACTTTGTCCCTTGAAACATCTGTTGTGGTGCACAGAATTCTCATGGACGAGTCCTTGCTGGGGCGGAAGTGTAGTTGTTGCATTTTCATGAAAATCAGAAACCTCATTTCTGTGTAATTGTTTTCTTCAATAAAATCCGGGCTAGTTTCCTTGCGAGTGTTTAAAATTCTTCTATTATGAATAGCTTTTGTTCCTTTCTATTTTTCCACCAAACGACCAACAGAGGGACCCTCTCTTCATTCTGTATTGATCATTTAATGACAAATGAGGTTAATGTTCTGCAGAGATTGGGGATGTTACAATCTTCTTCAGGACAAAGCTGGCTTGGGTCGCAGGGAAGTTCATCTGGCCTTATCGTTAAGAAAACAATGAGGGTGGACATACCTACAGATAAGTACCCTACTGTATGTATCAAACCTCTTTCAAGATCCTTTTGTTTTTTTCATCTAGACATTTGAATCGAGTATTTTTCTTTGGTTTATTATGAATGCAATGTATTTTGAACAATTATTTGCTGATGTTGTCGGTGTAGTACAACTTTGTGGGACGCCTTCTAGGCCCGAGAGGGAACTCTCTCAAGCGGGTGGAGGCAACTACTGAATGCCGGGTCCTGATAAGAGGTCATGGGAGCATAAAAGATCCTGCTCGGGTAAGCCTTGTGTTGGTTTGTCTTTGTTGCAGGTCTTGTAATAATCAATTCTGGGTATTTTATGTCCAAGTACATAGCTCTCTTCAGAGTTAGAGAATGGCTTTTCTTGCTGTTGCCCATGTACTATTCAAACTGTTCCTGTGACGTCCTTGTTCTCTTACAAATTAGTTGGGGTCGGCCACATTTATCAAACTCTTCCATTCTGTTAGATTTAGTGCAATTGATGGTTTACTTTACAAATCCATCAAATCTTTCCTAATCAATGTGTCCCAACTCCCAAGTTATCTTTGATCTACCCCTACATTGTCGACTTTCTTCAGTTTTTATTGAGTCAAGTTTACTATGGAGGCATCTGTAGGCCATCTTCGGAGGTGTACAAACCCAACCGCCATTTCCTAATCTTTGTGGCAATTGCTGATACTCCTTTTTTTTATTTATTCCGGTATTTATTTATTTTTAGAATAGGATTTATATATTTATTATTCTATCTTTACAAGTTTTAATACACATCCACATAAGGATCATCATTTCCGCTGCATTCATTTTATGTGGTTGTTTCTTTACTTCACAATATTCACTCCATAAAGCATAGCATAACAAGTCCTAGTTCTTTTAGTTTTATGTATATTGAGTTGTCTCTTCCTTTGGATGATGCTATATTTGTGAATTCAATTGTCCCCATATTGAGTCTTTTTCATTCTCTAGTACTGCCTCCATCCAAAAATATTTGTTTGACCAAAATTATGCATATTAAGAATGAAAATGATAATTTAACACACTTGGGGTGCACACTTTGTTTTTAGCCATTTATGGCTCTTTCTTGTCTCCCTAGGCGTGGGCCCCACATCTAACAAAACATCATAAATAGACTAAAAGACAGAGTGTGCACCCCAAGTGTGCACCCAAAGTGTGTTAGATTATCATTTTCCTATTAAGAATTTCTTTAATTGTGAGTTTAAATTACATTTTTATCCCTTGACACAAACAAAAACAAAGTGCTTTAATTACAGTGTAAATGCTTCCTTAAATGGAGGGTAAAATAAGTTTAATAGGTATAAGTACTCTATTGAATTCACAAAATGATTTACATTTTTTGAAATGGAATTTTTTCTAAAAGGACTTATGTTTTTGGATGGGGGAGAGTATGCATACTGTCCTTCGAGTCCAATGTAATGATTTATCCACCTCGACAATGACAAGGTATATGTTCATTGAATTCTCTTGAAGTCTGAGAGGTTCTTCAAAGTGTACGGGTCGCATTTCATATTGTTCTATTGACATGGTTGTCTCTTTTCGCAGGAAGAGATGATGCGGGGGAAACCAGGATATGAGCATTTGAATGAGCCTCTTCATATAGTTGTGGAGGCAGAACTACCGGTTGAAATAATTGACGCTCGCATGTTTCAAGCGAGGGAAATCCTCGAAGATTTGGTTAAGCCTGTGGTAAGCTTCCATGGTTGGTGATGGATTAATTTCGTATTATGCTGATGATTTTGCTAACTTTCTAACAATTATTACTGATTGGCTGTTATAGGAAGAATCTCATGATTACGTGAAGAAGCAGCAGCTCCGGGAGCTAGCAATGCTCAATGGCACTTTGCGTGATGAAGCTTCACACATGACAGGTTCTGTGTCGCCATTCAACAACAGTCTCGGGATGAAGAGGGCGAAGACAAGGGGATGACTGAAACTAACTCCAACCAAAGAGTATCTCTTGAAGCTCATACCAAGATCGTGGTCAATGGCAGCTGATTGGTGATGGGATGCAACAGCTAGATGTTGCTGCGGTTGGTGCCCCATGTGGTGGTGAGGCTGAGCACTGGCAACTATGCATGCCTGTCGGCTCTAACTAGTTTGCATGAGTGTGTTTTATGTGGATTTCAAAAGGAGGGTTTGATGGTATTATGAGAGAGTAGTGAAGGGGTATATGCTAAACGAGGTTTTGGAATTTTGATGAGCATGTTTGACTCGAGTCGGAATGTTGGAAATACCATATGATTGACTCTAAATGAATGTTGTATGTAACCTGAGTGTTGATGAGTTCAGTGGGTTAGGGACAGAAGAAAGGCGAGGCTTGGTTTTGTGGGGAGTGAGGTAAAATGACGGCCTAGGCTTTCCCAATTCCCAGTGTGATCAGCTTCTGCCGTGGTGGCCTAGTGCTATGGCATTCTTATGCTTGAAAGTGTAAGATGGGAATGACTGATGTTTATGTTCGCACAGGCGATGAGATGCAAGATGCACGCTTTTTGTTGTCCCTCAACAATCACATGCATCGACAGCAGCATGCCTTCTTTTCATTAGTGGTGTTGGAGTATATAGTCCCACATTGGAAATATAATAAGAGTTAGTGTGGTATATAAGTGATGTAGATTGGATCTTAGCAGAAACAAATTGATTTTGAGTAAGATGGGTTATAACTCCATTTATATATCGGGTGACCTAACACTCTTCAGGCTCATAGATTAGTAAAACGATCTTGGGCTCGTATTTGATAACTTAGTTGGGCTAGCAATGGAGTTTAAACCATGGATCTAGAAGCCTCTAATAGTAGTCCTGGGTATGTTTGTTCAGACCTCTAAAAATAGGTCTGTGTTGGCAAGTGACAACTAGTTTATGTTTAGTTGCACTTGTGGGGGGAGTGTTGGTGTGACGACTCCATTTTCACAAGCTTAAAATGGACTTCTCCTGGCTTAAACTTACATGGACCTCTTGAGCCAACCTCGCGAAGTTAATGCAACCCTAGTCATCCTTTCTTACTATTATCCATTAATTATGCCTTGTTGTATCAATTTAAATGAGTTATTCAAATTAGTAATTTATCAAAGTATAGCGGAAGCGATTTAAAAACCTCAAATTAATCAAATGAATTTCAAGACATTAGTCAAGACAACCTAGCATATGTATACCATCATCAAGTATATCAAGTCAAATGAGAGTAATATCATAACATATATATGGCCCAAGATCTTTTAAAACCCATAAACCCAATGTGATATATATATATATATATATATATATATATATATATATATATATATATTGTAACGACCCGAACTCTACCTGACCCGACTCGAGGTAATTTAGTGATTTTCAATACTGAATGTGTGCAAGTGTGCTTTGTGAATTGTTTAAGTGTGAAAAGTATAGTTTAGGTTAAATGAATATTGGGCCTAACAAGAGTTAAGTGGATGTAAATGATTTGGAGACCCATAAAGAAATTTTGGTAAAATAAACAAGGTTGTATACAATCATACTCTAAAACCCTACTTATATAAACCTTTTATAAAGTTTGTAGCCTCTTTTGTGTTGAAACCTAAACTTGAGAAGGGAGAGAAGTGGAGGAGGATTGATGATGAAGAAGATGATGATAAAGTGTATTTAAGCATTTAAGAAGGTAAACACACCCTCCCCTAATTCCATCTAAGTTTTTATTTGTTGGTTTTATAAAAAAAAAAAAAATTTTAAGGGAAAATGGTCATGGTGGTGGTGGTGGCATCATCAAGGAAAGGGCGGCGGCCTCACCGCCACCGCCGCCGTTGCTGTTGTGGGCGGTGGGGTCCCACAAGGGAGCCCCATCCTCGCCGGAGAAGGGGGTGGGAGCCCCACTAGGAGGCTCCTCTTTCCCCACCCAATTTGAACCATTGAGAGGGGAGGAAAGGGGTGGTTCGCCACCCTTCCTCCGTCTCGACGGCGGCCGGACAGGGGGCCAGTGGCCCTCTGGCCAGTCGCTGGAGGCCCCCGGTGCAGTCGGCGCCGGAGGCCGGAGGGGCGGAGGGGCCCATTAGAGGGGAGCTTAAGCTCCCCTCCATGGCTCTAACAAGGGGGAACACGGGCTTCCCCTTTGTCTGGTCAACAAAACTAGTTGACCAGGGACTAAAATGTCCCTGGAATAGTAAAATGAGGGGCTGTAATATAACAACCCAATTTACAATTGCCGTTAATTATGACGTCATTGCAGATGTGGACGCCAGCGAGGACGTTCGTGGGTCCCACAGCGAGGCCGGAACACACTCGAAATAGGTATACAGTCCGTTTTGTATACTTGTTGTAGTAAATTGTGATGAAAATGTACAAATTAGTTAATTTCATCACAATATGTATGTTAATGTAGTTAATTGATGAGTAAGGAGTTGCCTCGGGGTGCGTGCAGACACGGGACACGGGGCACAGGGTGCCAGGTAGTTGAGAGACTAGTGTGGTCTTACCTACAAATTTTGGAAAATTATTAAATAAGGTAGATAATTATTATAAGTTAAATCAAATTGGAAATCAATGAACCTATAGTTAAGGAGAATAAAACAACAGTGGGATGATTCTCGAGATGCACAATGGAGAGAATCGAGGTGTCAAGTGTCAAGATAGGGTGTTAGTGAGTTGGAGTGACACAGGGTGACCAGTAGCCCTTGGATTATTCTCGAGATTTGTACACACACTTGATCAAATGCCAAGTATATATATACATGTTTGATCGATCAAACAAAGGAGAGAAAGAGAGTGAGATTGGAGAGAGAGCTTGGAAGAGAGAATCGTTGGAGGAGAGGAAGAAGAACAACATTTAAGGAGTGAAGAGGGTAATTTGTAGCATCCTACAACAAAATCAAAGGTATGGATACATCAAACTTGGGTTTTTGTGAAAGTTTTGGTGAGGGTTAGCATTTACGAATTCAAAATTATTGAGGGATTAAATAATGTATTTTGTTGAGATTTAGTGTTTATAAGAATGGTATGATATGGGTTGAGCATTTGAGCAAATTTGAGAGGAATTCGATGATTTTCTGAAAATGGGTTTTGAAAATATGATTTTTGATGATTCTTGGATTTTGAGTTTAAGCTTGATAAATATGTGTTTTAATGGTGTATTTGAGGTTATTGAGGGATTATAGAGGTTTGAGAATCGAATGTATGGGGTGATTGGAGTTCAGAAATTTGAACTGGGAAAATCTGGACAGAGCGCTATTAGCGCGCTAACGAATGGCACTAGCGCGCTAATTACTCTCTGGAAAATGATGATGAACAGTGACAAAGATAAATTAGCGCGCTAATTGTCCACTGGAGCTCAAAAATTTGAAAATGAAGAAATGAGCCTAAATAACATTATAAACCCATTAATTGACTTTAAATCCTTATAAATGAATTCCAGGAGTCTTGGAATAGTAATTGGAGTTGGGGGTTAGTTGGGAATCAGACCGGGAGAAATATCGGGGATTTGGAGGAATCGGACCGGGGGTTTGACTTTCGGAGAGAGGAGTGCGAATTGAGGTGTGTAGTATCCCAATTGAACTTCACTTTAGTATTTATCGTTGATTTATTTGAATTCAGTTCTGTCTATTCATTACTCTATTTCCTTTATTGCTTTACGGTGGCTGAGTACTCTCACCTGGTGTCTTTACGGTAGTGGAGTTCACTCATACTTGATGTCTTTACGGTGTTGAGATCACTTCCCACCTGGTGCTTATTCGTTACGGCCATAGAGTCCACTAAGTCATAGCACTTGTCTAGGCATACGCCAGTGAATAGGCTGCCCGGTATGGTAGGCTGGTGTGGGTGCGTCGTGGATGTACGCTGACCACCTAGAGGGTCCAAGGTCACCCGGTAGAGGTGTTTTCATGGGCTGTGCCTGGGGGATAACCCGAAGTATGACTTGGTCTGATTTTACTGTTTACGTACTTTGTTTCATTACTATATTTATGCATGCGATGATCCTTTTACAGTTGTCTGTATTCTTTTGTTCCGCATGTTTAATTATAGTATTTTAAATTCCAGTACTTTTACTTCCGTAATTACTTGGTGAATTTCCTTGGGATTACTCACTCTGGACTCGTCATCTATTTTTTTGTGATGGCTGAGTGCAGATCCTAGTACGAGCCGGGGAAAGGGCAAGCTTGAGGACTACATTGATTGACAGCTCTAGCCCTACTCGTACGTATGTTTATATTTACCCGTTTTATGCTGAGTTTTGGGCTTTGAGAGATAGGTTGTACATTTTTGATATTTTGAGGATTCAGATGATATGTATATGATGTACATTTGGTATGGTTTCCATTTAGGTATTATGCTCACGAAATACAAGATAAATCTTATGTTGTTCATTTAATTTTTCGCTGCGAACTTTGAGGTTGTATGATATTAAAGGAACAAAAGTTAACATATAGAATCAAAGTTAATACGAATTGATTGGTGATGGATAATTGGGCGTGGGATATAACTGGTAGTGACGTGGTCAGTTGTGGGCCCGCATGGCCTCCCGTGGCAGACCAATGTGAAAATTGGGGCTGTTACATTTTGGTATCAGAGCGAGGTCAAACTTTGGGGAATTGGAGACTGAACAAGAGTATAAACTCAATGAATAAATCTTAGATGTGGAAACCACAAGTGAATGATTAAGGACTTAGTTGAGAAGTGATGTGAGGCGGGTAAATTTAGGAAATTACATATGCGTATGTTTTGATTGTGTACTATATATTATATGTAACGACCCATTATCCAAATAGACCGCCAAAGGGCCAATGCGGACCCACAGTCTGTCTTACCAGCGACAGCTGTGCTCTACATTGGATTACATCCTCCATTTTATCTTTTTAAACGTTATTAATTATCCATTTATTGATTAAGTTGTTTCGAAGTCAAATTATATGTTAAAGCATTATAAAATCCTCAAATTCACACAGCGGAAGCCTTTCTAATGCCTTACTCGAGTAGTGATACTATAAATGTGTAACCTAAACCATAAACCTAATGTGAAAAACCCATGCACAATTATAAGTACCTCTGAAATCACCAAAAAGTTCAATATACATAAAGTTTCACCAAAACCCCAAACCCATAATAAAACAAAGTAAGTATAATACAAACGTACGAGTCAGGCTATCTCTGTTCAACAGTACTCTGGCAGCTTGCCCTTGCCCTTGCTCGTACTAGGATCTGCACTCAAGCCATCACAAAAGGCAGATGACGAGTCCAGAGTGAGTATTCCCAAAGAAATTAAGTGAGCATTTCTAAAAGTAAATACTGAAATTTAAATAAAGCTATTAAATAAACATGCGGAAATAAATACAGACAACTGTGCTCATCGCATGAATAAATAATAGGAAAAGTGCAAAGTGTGTTCCTAGCTCCTAGGGTCAGACTACACCATACTTCGGACTCTTCCACAGAATGCTGCCAGCGAGTCAAACTCCAGTAGGGCAAGCATCTGGATCCGCTCGATGGCCGACGTTACACCAACGACGCATCGACACATGCCACGACGTGACACTTGGCCTAAGTTCGATCTGGTAGCATGTGCTATGGTGTAGTGGACATACACAAAAGAATGGCACGGAGGGAGCCTCGCTCAACGTCCGCCCATATAAACATAACCAAGAATAGAGTATTGAAATGAAAGAAATTGAATTCAAATGCCAAAAGAAGTAAATACTCAAATAATTTCAGTTGGGATACTACACACCTCAATCCGCACTCCGCGTCCCGAAAATAAATCCCGTCTAGCTCCAATAATCACGCGATAATCCAAATTATCACCCCAAATGTACCTAAGATTATTTATCATTGAATTAGCTTCAATTTGACATATTATGTCAATTTTACGTTTTTCGAAGTAAAAACCCCGACAACACCTCGCCAAAATCCCGAGAAAATCTCAAAACTCATTTAGCGACCCATTTTCTAGTTTCTCCTATTTTTCTGGATTTTTCTGAATTTTTTCATAATTTTTGGCTATTTTCTCTATTTTTTCTATATTTTATTTTATTTAAAAACTGTATTTAATTATTTAAATAAAATAATAAAATAAAATAAAAATAAATATTATTTAAATATTATGGTGGGTCCCCTGAACCGGGTCCGACCCGACCCAATTGGGTCGGCCCGGTCCGGTCCGGTCCAGGCCCACCCGGGTTGGGCCTGGTGGCCCGGCCCAGGTGGGGGGTGCACGCATGCGCGTCTTCTTCTCCAGAGAAGCCGAGAACGTTTGGTTCTCTTCTCTTTTTTTTTTCATTCTTTCTTTCTTTCTCTCCTTCTTCTCCAATGAAATTGGGAGGGTGGAGAGACCACACGTCGTCCCCCTCCTCGACTGTTTTCAAATTCTCGGCCATGGCTTCGCCATGGCCGAGCTCTCCACCACCTCCACCACACAACACAATGTCACAACAACAACAAACAATCCAACTCACACATGCTCACCTTGATCTCCTCGATCTCGCGAGCCCCCGAGCTCTCCTCCTCGGTGTCTCGACTTCTCTCTTCTCCCTTCCTCTCGTTCTCTTCTCTCTTTTCTCTTCTCGATTTTCTTCTTCTTCTCTGTATTCTTCTCTTCATATTTTCGATTTATGAAGAACGTGAGGCGGTTTAATGATGAAAATGTCCATTTTACCCCTCATGTTTATCTCTTTTCTTCTTTACTTCCATACCCTTTTTGGTAATTTTGCATTTTTCATTTTATTTTTCTGATTTAATATATATATATATATATATATATATATATATATATCAATTTACCTATGTATATATATATAAATACATACACTCACCTATATTTTCACATTTAAAATTCCGCCGTGCGCGCCAACGAGTGTACTCAGGCGTGCACACTACCGTACTATCCACGCGTGTCGACCACGACCCCGCGTGTCCCTAGGCGCCCACCAATTTACCATTTTTGACACATTTAATTCATTTAATGTGTGTAATATTTCCCCGGCCTAATATTTCATCTTTTTGTCTATTCGGTACCCGCGTCGACACGCATATCGAGGCGAATACTTAACACACAATCTCACATGTCAATTAAAATATAATTACACACATCGCGATGTCGTTTAACCTATTTTAATATAAACATCGCAAATTAAACAAAACAACACACGAAATAACTATTTACCTAACTCCAGGAGCGCTCTAGCCTAGCTGCGGGTCCCACGGATGTCTGAGCTGTCCGCCACGTCTGCAATACGTCACAAATAACGGCGAATTAAATTCGGACCGTTACAATTCTTCCCAACTAGGTGAAATTTCGTCCCGAAATTTAAATTAAACTTAAATACTTACCGGCAAATAAGTGGGGATACCGTTGTCGCATGATAGACTCGAGCTCCCATGTTAATCTCTCAGTTCCATGATACTGCCAACGAACTAAAACCTTCGGGATCTCCCTGTTCCTCAAAGTCTGAATCCTCCTATCTATGATCTCCGCAGGTTGCTCCTCAAATGACACGTCTGGTCGCACCTCAATCTGACGTATATCAATCATAGGTCTCGGTCTCGACCTTACTAGCCTCAACATGGATATGTGAAACACTGGATGTACCCCCGCTAACTGTGGCGATAACTCTAAACGGTATGCCACTTTGCCGACACGTTCCTCCACTCTGAACGGTCCAATGAACCTTGGTGCTAATTTCCCCTTAATTCCAAATCTCTGATAACCCTTCCAAGGCGAAACTTTCAAGTACACCATGTCTCCAACCTCGTAGCTTAGATCCCCGTGATATCTATCCGCATATTTCTTCTGTCTATCCTGCGCTGCCTGAAGTCTCTGTCTAATCTGCCTCACCTTCTCAGTGTGATCCACAACAACCTCAGGTCCTATAGCCGTTGTTTCTTCCGATGCCGCCCAACATGCTGGTAACCTGCAGGGCCTACCATATAATACCTCAAATGGTGGCATCCCGATACTTGCCTGATAACTATTGTTGTACGCAAACCCGCACAACGGCTGATACTCCTCCCACAATCCTCCAAATTGTAAAATACACGCCCTGAGCATATCCTCGAGAATCTGAATCAACAGCTCTGACAGCCCGTCAGTCTGAGGATGGTACGCTGTACTAAACTGTAGTCGAGTGCCAAACTGTTCTTGCATACTCTCCCAAAGTCTCGAAGTAAACCTTGGATCTCTGTCAGAAACAATGGAGACCGGTACACCGTGCAATCTGACAATCTCTTTCTCGAAAATAGTGCTCAACTGTGTAACTAAATATCTCATGGCGATTGGTATGAAATGTGCCGACTTCGTCAACCTGTCGATAACTACCCAAACTGCGTCGTGTCTCCTCGTAGTCTGCGATAGGCCACTGACGAAGTCCATGGTCACATGTTCCCATTTCCACTGAGGAATGTGCAGCGGCTGTAGTAACCCAACTGGTCTTCTATGCTCCGCCTTTACCTGCTGGCAAATATGACAACTCTGGACGTATCTCCCCACGTCAGCCTTCATCCCTGGCCACCAAAACAATCGCTGAAGGTCGTGATGCATCTTGGTCCGACCAGGATGAACTGTAAATCGTGACCGGTGTGTGTCCTCGAGAATACTGTCCCTGAGCTCCGGTAGCTCCGGTATCCACAAACGACCCTTGTGTCTCAAGCACCCGTCTAAACCTTCAGACCACTCGGTGCACTCCAGATCCTGAGCAGTTCATCGATCCGTAAATACCGGTCATCAGTTCTCTGCAACTTAGTAACCCGCTCTAGATACATCGTAGGAACTCGTATCTGGCCGCAAATATGTAGCTCAGCAATAGACTCTGTTACACACAACACCGATGCAGCCTCAAGCAACCTACACTCATGTGTTATATGCCGCAGGCCCATTTGACTCTCAATGCCGCTCCTGCCAAGCGCATCAGCTACGACAATCACCTTTCCCGGATGATATTTGATAGCGAAATCGTAGTCCTTCAGTAACTCGAGCCATCTCCGCTGTCTCTTGTTCAACTCTCTCTGAGTGAACAAATATCTCAAACTCTGATGATCGGTAAATAGTATGAACTTTTCACCATACAAATAGTGCCTCCAAGCTTTCAGTGCAAACACGACTGCCACAAGCTCCAAATCGTGCACTGGATAACTCTCCTCATGTGGTCTTAATCATCGCGATAAATAGGCCACTGGATGTCTGTCCTGCATTAACACACAACCCAACCCAGTGCCTGACGCATCAGTATAAACTGAGAAACCCTTTCCTGTCACAGGTAATGCTAAAACTGGTGCAGAAGTCAACTGCCTCTTCAGCTCCCAGAAAGCATCCTCACACTCCTGCGACCAATCAAATATGACATCCTTTTTGGTCAACCTCGTCATCGGCGCTGCAATCAACGAAAAATCCTGTACGAAGTGCCTATAATATCCTGCCAAACCCAGGAAACTCTGAATATCATAAACAGGTTCAGGTGTCCTCCAATCAATGATAGCTCGAATCTTGTCACCATCTACTGATATACCCTGATCGCTGATGACGTGCCCCAAAAACTTCACCTCACTTAGCCAAAATGCGCACTTGCTGAACTTGGCATAAAGTCGGTGCTCTCTCAGCATCATCAATACTTCCCTGAGATGACTTTCATGCTCCACACGAGTCTTGCTGTAAATCAGGATATCGTCGATAAATACAATCACATAACGATCCAAAAACGGTTGGAGCACCCTGTGCATTAAATCCATGAAGATCGCCGGCGCGTTAGTCAACCCAAATGGCATGACTGTAAATTCATACAATCCATAGCGAGTGCTAAAAGCCGTCTTCTCGATATCACTCTCCCGAATCCTCAACTGATGATATCCCGATCTGAGGTCAATTTTCGAGAAGAATTTGGCTCCTGCCAACTGATCGAACAAATCATTGATCCTGGGAAGTGGGTAACGATTCCTAATAGTCACCTGATTCAACTTCCTATAATCCACACACATCCGCATCGAGCCGTCCTTCTTCACAAAAAGAACTGGAGCTCCCCAAGATGACATGCTAGGGTGAATGAATCCTTTCTGCAGTAAGTCCTCTAACTGAGTCCTCAACTCCCGCTGCTTCGATGATGATATCCTATACGGCCTACTATAAAGTGGTTGAGTTCCTGGAATTAGCTCAATAATGAATTCAACAGCTCTCGGTGGTGGCAATCCTGATAAATCCTCAGGCAATACATCGAAAATTCACAAACAACCGGGACATCCTCAACCCTCATCATTGTCTTAATCTCTAGCTCCACCATAGCTGCATACGCCTTCATCTCCTGCGACGTACCTAGTCTGCCTCGAGTGATAGGTAATGCTGACGCATTTCCCACAAATGAAACTCTGGAATTCCCTCGATGTGAAATGTCACCGTCTTGCTAAAACAGTCGATTTGTGCATGATACGACGATAACCAATCCATACCGAGCATCGCGTCGAATTCCAAGTATTTTAATACTCTAAAGTCAGCCGGTAATTGATGTCCCTCAATCTCAACCACACAATCCCGGCAAATTCGGTTAGGATAAATCTTATCCCAGCTGCCGTACTGAGAACAAGAAGTGTATCTAAAGTTTGTGCACCTAATCCTAACAATCCTACCATATGTCCAGATATAAAGGAAAGTGTGCTGCCGGAATCAAACATCACATGCATAAAAATATCACAGACAGATGAAATACCTTCAACAAGCTGTCTGGTCGCCTCCCGATCTGGCTGTGTAACCCCAAAAGTAGCTGTTTGGGCCCTATATCAGCCTGATCAGTCTGTGATGGTACTGGCACTGGTCTAGTACAGTCCGCCATAATATGTCCTACCTGACCACAACGATAACAAGTTCGAACTTCTGATCTGCCAGTAGTCCTCTGACTCTGTGCCTGGCTCTAGCCTCAGTTTTGGCCTCCTTGACCCTGACCTCGTAGTGCATTCTGAATTGCTAATCTACTACCACTCTGCACTATATAAATCTCTTGAGCTAAAGTAGTCGCTCCACTGGAAACAACTATGGTAGCTATCCTCTAATTCAGTCCTCAATAAATCCAATAACTGTGCGAACCTATTATCCACTGTCCGCGCTAACGACTCTAACATCAATGTCGACCTAGTAGGATCGCTAGTATTCCCAACCTCTGGCTGAGTCGTACCTGAAGGTTGCCCGTCCATCGGTATCTGCATCGAAGAACATGCCTCGGTACGAATATACGCGTGACGTAAGTAATATACAAACAAAAACATAACACGTATATCCCTGATTTCTACCCATCTCTCATTGCTTCCCAACTAAGACTTTAGGCAACTTCCTTTGGGTTTCCACATCTAAAGCTTATTCAATAGGTTTATGATAAGGTATTCCTCAAATTCGAGCCCTAGGTTTTTCTGAACCTAGGCTTTGATACCAAAACTGTAACGGCCCATTATCCAAATAGACCGCCAAAGGGCCAATGCGGACCCACAGTCTGTCTTACCAGCGACAGATGTGCTCTACATTGGATTACATCCTCCATTTTATCTTTTTAAACGTTATTAATTATCCATTTATTGATTAAGTTGTTTCGAAGTCAAATTATATGTTAAAGCATTATAAAATCCTCAAATTCATACAGCGGAAGCCTTTCTAATGCCTTACTCGAGTAGTGATACTATAAATGTGTAACCTAAACCATAAACCTAATGTGAAAAACCCATGCACAATTATAAGTACCTCTGAAATCACCAAAAAGTTCAATATACATAAAGTTTCTCCAAAACCCCAAACCCATAATAAAACAAAGTAAGTATAATACAAACGTACGAGTCAGGCTATCTCTGTTCAACAGTACTCTGGCAGCTTGCCCTTGCCCCTCTGCTCAGATTAGGATCGCACTCAAGTCATCACAAAAGGCAGATGACGAGTCCAGAGTGAGTATTCCCAAGGAAATTAAGTGAGCATTTCTAAAAGTAAATACTGGAATTTAAATAAAGCTATTAAATAAACATGCGAAAATAAATACAGACAACAGTGCTCATCGCATGAATAAATAATAGGAAAAGTGCAAAGTGTGTTCCTAGCTCCTAGGGTCAGACTACACCATACTTCGGACTCTTCCACAGAATGCTGCCAGCGAGTCAAACTTCAGCAGGGCAAGCATCTGGATCCGCTCGATGGCCGGCGTTACACCAACAGCGCATCGACACATGCCACGACGTGACACTTGGCCTAAGTTCGATCTGGTAGCATGTGCTATGGTGTAGTGGACATACACACAAGAATGGCACGGAGGGAGCCTCGCTCAACGTCCGCCCATATAAACATAACCAAGAATAAAGTATTGAAATGAAAGAAATTGAATTCAAATGCCAAAAAAAGTAAATACTCAAATAATTTCAGTTGGGATACTACACACCTCAATATGAACTCCGCGTCCCGAAAATAAACCCCGTCTAGCTCCAATAATCACGCGATAATCCAAATTATCACCCCAAATGTACCTAAGATTATTTATCATTGAATTAGCTTCAATTTGACATATTATGTCAATTTTACGTTTTTTGAGGTAAAAACCCCGACAACACCACGCCAAAATCCCGAGAAAATCCCAAAACTCATTTAGCGACCCATTTTCTAGTTTCTCCTATTTTTTTGGATTTTTTTGAATTTTTTCATAATTTTTGGCTATTTTCTCTATTTTCTCTATATTTTATTTTATTTAAAAACTGTTTTTAATTATTTAAATAAAATAATAAAATAAAATAAAAATAAATGTTATTTAAATATTATGGTGGGTCCCCTGAACCGGGTTTGACCCGACCCAACCGGGTCGGCCCGGTCCGGTCCAGGCCCACCCGGGTTGGGCCTGGTGGCCCGGCCCTAGTGGGGGGTGCACGCGCGCACGCTCGTGCGTGCACCCACCCCCCATCTTCTTCTCCAGAGAAGCCGAGAACGTCTGTTCTCTTCTCTTTTTTTTCATTCTTTCTGTCTCTCTCTCATTCTCCAATGAAATTGGGAGGGTGGAGAGACCACACGTCGTCGCCCTCCTCGACTGTTTTCAAATTCTCGGCCATGGCTTCGCCATGGCCGAGCTCTCCACCACCTCCACCACACAACACAACGTCACAACAACAAACAATCCAACTCACACATGCTCACCTTGATCTCCTCGATCCCGCGAGCCCCCGAGCTCTCCTCCTCGGCGTCTCGACTTCTCTCTTCTCCCTTCCTCTCATTCTCTTCTCTCGTTTCTCTTCTCGATTTTCTTCTTCTTCTCTGTTTTCTTCTCTTCATATTTTCGATTTATGAAGAACGTGAGGCGGTTTAATGATGAAAATGTCCATTTTACCCCTCATGTTTATCTCTTTTCTTCTTTACTTCCATACCCTTTTTGGTAATTTTGCATTTTTCATTTTATTTTTCTGATTTAATATATATATATATATATATATATATATATCAATTTATATATATATATATATAAATACATACACTCACCTATATTTTCACATTTAAAATTCCGCTTTGCGCGCCAACGAGTGTACTCGGGCGTGCACACTACCGTACTACCCACGCGTGTCGACCACGACCCCGCGTGTCCCTAGGCGCCCACCAATTTACCATTTTTAACACATTTAATTCATTTAATGTGTGTAATATTTTCCCCGGCCTAATATTTCATCTTTTTGTCTATTCGGTACCTGTGTCGACACGCATATCGAGGCGAATACTTAACACACAATCTCACACGTCAATTAACGTATAATTACACACATCGCAATGTTGTTTAACCTATTTTAATATAAACATCACAAATTAAACAAAACAACACACGAAATAACTATTTACCTAATTCCAGGCGTGCTCTAGCCTAGCTGCGGGTCCCACGGATGTCTGAGCTGTCCGCCACGTCTGCAATACGTCACAAATAACAGCGAATTAAATTCGGACCGTTACATTATACGCGTATATACTAAGTCTGATCCAATGCACGTTGGTTGTGCAGTTTATGATGGACGAACAGACTCCTACTACTCCGCCGACTACTCAGCAGGAGGTTGGGGAGACTAGTGACCATACCACTAGTGAGGTAGCTGATTTGCGAGCCATGGTGCGTAGACGGCGATCGAACAAAGAAGTTATTACAACAGAGCGAGCGAGTTATTACAAAGAAACACGAGATGGCTGAGTTGATGGAGTATATCCGGAGTTCGAGGATGCCAGCAGTGGCACCGACTGCTGAGCGTGTTACACCTACTACTACTCAGACAACATTAGCAAGCAGCTGTTATTACGCAGGCGGCTGGGTCGAGACAGTGATAGAGAGGGTTGAGCCTGTTGTAGTGCCAGCAGAGACTACTGTGGTGACACCCAATACTACAGAGCAGCAGGTAGGGGCTTCGACTGCTAGGAGTAGGATGTCAGAGGCAGCGAAGATGGTGAAGGATTTTATGAGGTTTAACCCTACATACTCACCGGAGTCAGTGATCCTGAGGTGGCAGGACGTTGGTTGATGACCCACAAACGACTACACCAGTTGCTAGAGGTACCCGAGGTAGACTAGGCACGTATTTCAGGTTACTATTTGAGGGGTCAGGCCGCATTTGGTGGACCACCTACACTGACATACATGGTACGCCAGCGACGTGGGGGGAGTTTAGACAGTTATTTCTGGACGAGTATATTCCCACGGAGGTGCAGTTACGATTGAGGGAGCAGTTTTTGGGTTTGCGACAGGGTACCATGTTGGTATCACAGTACATGGATCGATTCAGGTACCTCATGATGTATGCTATTGATGTGGCTAACACGAAGAGATTACAGATTTATTATTTCATCAGAGGTCTGGATGAGAGGATTGGTGGGGTGATAGTCGCGACTGGTACGGAGACGCTACAGATTGTTTATGATAGGGCATTGGCTCGCAAGACATATCTACGACATCGGGGTGAGCTTGTGGATAGGTCTGGACAGGGTTCTCGGTCTGATCAGAGACCAAAGAGACAGAGGGATCAGTTTGATAGACAGAGACATGATCATCAGGGTCGACGAGATAGGCGTCCCGAGCAGCAGAGAGGAGATGAGAGGCAGGTGGTGTACGTTGTTGTACCTGCACCAGTTGAGCAGCCACGATAGCGTGTTCGAGATGGAGGAGGTCGTGGTAGGGGACAGAGAGATCGGGGTCGTGATAGGGCTCAGGTATATATAGTGTCACAGTCGGATTGGCAGGAGACACGACGATGTTTCAGATGTCATCAGGTCGGACACATACAGAGTAATTGTCCGATGTCAACTTCATCCTCACGACCACAGATTGAGCCAGCTAGGGAGAGAGTTCATGCTGCTGCTACACCTACCGCCGTACAGCCAGATCGTGATGCAACTCGTCAGCTTGTCGAAGGTATGTATCTATATGCGATGTCTTCATGCATGTATTATTTGATTCCGGTAGTACCTTGTCATTTATATCGGGACGTAAGGTCGGACAGTTAGGGTTACAGGTTGAGACTTTAGACCCACATCTTGTCCTCAGTACGGCTACTGGGGTTAAGATATACCCTAATTGGATATGCCGGAATTGTGTGGTAGAGATTGAGGGACACCAGTTGCCCGGTGACTTTCGTGTCCTAGAGTATTTAGAGTTTGATGCCTTATTGGGTATGGATTGGCTAGCAACATATCGCGCACACATTGACTATTTTGGTAAGATGATAGTATTTGATATTGAGGGCATTCCGGTATTTACTTTTGTTGCAACGACGTCAGACTTACCGATTACCAGAGGTCGATTAGCTACGACATAGGAGATGGAGGCATTTAGGACGGTGGTTGAGCCCGACCTGAGACCAGAGGTTAAAGTAGAGGATGTCCCAGTAGTGTGTGAGTTTCCTGAGGTGTTTCCAGATGGTTTGCCAGGTTTACCACCTCCTAGGTCAGTTGAGTTCATAATTGAGTTAATTCCGGGGATGCAGACGATATACAGCCGACCGTACAGGATGTCAGCGTCGGAGCAGGGAGAGTTGAGGTCCCAATTAGAGGAGTTGTTACAGAAGGGTTTTATTCATCCCAGTATGTCTCCTTGGGGTGCACCAGTCCTATTTGTTAAGAAAAAAATGGTTCTTTGAGGATGTGCGTAGACTACAGGAAGCTGAATCAAGTGACGATTCGAAATTGTTATCCACTTCCTAGGATTGATGATCTATTCGATCAGTTTGCGGGTGCTATGTTTTTCTCGAAGATTGATTTACGATCTGGATATCATCAGTTGAGGATTCGGGAGAGTGACATCGAGAAGACGACGTTTAGCACGTGCTATGGATTGTTTGAGTTCACAGTCATGCCATTTGGGGTGACTAATGCGCCGGCTATCTTTATGGATTTGATGTACCGAGTATTACGGCCATTTCTAGATCGTTATGTGATTGTATTCATCGATGATATCTTAATATAGAGTAAGACTCGTGAGGAGCACGAGAGACACCTCAGAGATGTTTTGATGACGTTGAGGGAGCACTGATTGTACGCTAAGTTCAGCAAGTGTGCTTTCTAGCTGAGAGAGGTGAAATTTCTCGGACATGTCATTGGTAGTCAAGGAATATCTGTTGATGAAGACAAGATTTGGGCTATCATTGATTGGAGGACACCTGAGACAGTTGCAGACATTCATAGTTTCTTGGGGCTTGCGGGCTATTACTGGCGATTTGTGCAGGATTTTTCTTTGATTGCAGCGCCGATGACGAGGTTGACCAAGAAGAATGTCAAGTTTGAATGGTCTGAAGACTGTGAGGCAACATTTTTAGAGTTGAAGAGGAAGTTGACTTCTACGCCAGTGTTAGCTCTACCTGAAGTAGGGAAAGGCTTCTCGGTCTACACAAATGCTTCCGGGACTGGGTTGGGATGCGTGTTGATGCAGGAAGGACACCCAGTTGCATATTTATCGAGGCGATTGAGACCCCACGAGGAGAATTATCCGATACATGATATAGAGCTAGCTGCAGTTATGTTTGCACTCAAGGCTTGGCGACATTATCTTTATGGGGAGCGGTTTATGTTATTCATGGATCATCAGAGTTTGAGGTATCTGTTCACTCAGAAGGATCTGAATATGCGGCAAAGACGGTGGCTCGAGTTACCGAAAGACTACGATTTCGCGATTGAGTACCATCCTGGGAAGGCGAATGTAGTTTCTGATGCATTGAGCCGGAGTGGTGTAGAGAGTCGGCGTGTCTTTGCAGCGAGATGACACATGAGCATGGATTCTTGGAGGCCGATTTGTGACGGTGTTGTGTTTATCAGATGCTTTTGCTGATGTTCATATCTGTTGCCAGATGTGTCTTCCTGTTGTGTCGTTAGAGAGGGTCGCTGAGTGGCAAAGGGCTAACGGACATTTTGCTCACTTCAGCTGTCTGGCTCAAGATCTAGGTTGCACAGATTGGTCTAGTGGTTCAAACCAGTGCTTAAGACACAGGGGCAGGTTGTGGATACCTGAGGTGCAGGAACTACGTGATAGCATTCTTGAGGATGCACACCGTTCGCAATATACAGTTCATCCTGGTAGGACTAAGATGTATCATGATTTGCGACGTTTGTTTTGGTGGCCTGGGATGAAGGCCGATGTGGGTGCATATGTGAGAGCTTGTCATATTTGTCAGCAGGTTAAGGCCGAGCATAGGAGACCTGTTGGATTGTTATAGCCACTACCGATTCCACAGTGGAAATGGGAACATGTTACGATGGATTTTGTGAGCGGGTTGCCACAGATTGCGAGACGTCATGATGCTGTGTGGGTTGTTATTGACAGATTGACGAAGTCTGCACACTTCATCCCTATATCGATGAAGTATTCGTTTCCTCAGTTGAGTATCATTTTTGAGCCAGAGGTTATTAGGCTACATGGAGTGCCGATATCTATTGTGTCTGACAGAGATCCCAGGTTAACTTCAAAGTTGTGGGAGAGCATGCAGGAGCAAGCGAGTTTGGGACGAGACTGCAGTTCAGTACGGCTTATCATTCTCAAACAGATGGTCAATCAGAGAGATTGATACAGATATTGGAGGACATGCTTAGAGCATGTATTTTGCAGTTTGGAGGTGCTTGGGAAAAATATTTGCCGTTGTGCGAGTTTGCGTACAACAACAGCTATCAGGAGAGTATTGGTATGCCACCATTTGAGGCTTTGTATGGTAGACCTTACAGATCATCAGCTTATTGGGCAACACCTGAGGATGTGGCAGTGATTGGACCTGAAGTTGTTGTTGATCACACTGAAAAGATTCAGCAGATTAGATTGAGATTGCAAGCAGCTCAAAACAGACAAAAGAAGTACGCTGATAGGTATCTTGAGGGTTTGAGATATAATGTGGATGACTTGGTATATTTGAAGGTCTCACCCTGGAAAGGTCATCAGAGGTTTAGGATCAAGGGGAAACTAGCACCGAGGTATATTGGACCGTTAAGAGTTATAGCACGTGTTGGGACAGTAGCATACAAATTGGAGTTGTCATCAGAGTTAGCAGACGTCTATCCAGTGTTTCACGTGTCTATGTTGAGGTTAGCTAAGTTAGGACCGAGGCCGATGGTGGACATTAGACAGATTGAGGTTCGTCCTGACGTTTCATATGAAGAACAACCTGTGGAGATCATGGATTGTAGAGTTCAGACTCTGAGGAACCGAAAGATTCTGAAAGTGTTGGTTCGATGGCAGCATCATGGGACTGAGGGACTCACCTGGGAGCTCGAGTTGACTATGAGACGGAGATATCCTCAGTTATTTACCGGTGAGTGTTGATTATAACTTAAATTTCGGGACGAAATTTCAATTTAGTTGGGAAAACCGTAACGGCCCAATTTACAATTGCCGTTAATTATGACGTCATTGCAGATGTGGACGCTAGCGAGGACGTTCGTGGGTCCCACAGCGAGGCCGAAACACACTCGAAATAGGTATACATTCCGTTTTGTATGCTTGTTGTGGTAAATTGTGATGAAAATGTACAAATTAGTTAATTTCATCACAATATGTATGTTAATGTAGTCTATTGACGAGTGAGGAGTTGCCTCGGGGTGCGTGCAGACACGGGACACGGGGCACGGGGTGCCGGGTAGTCGGGAGACTAGTGTGGTCTTACCTACAAATTTTGGAAAATTATTGAATAAGGTAGATAATTATTATAAGTTAAATCAAATTGGAAATCAATGAACCTATAGTTAAGGAGAATAAAACAACAACAGTGGGATGATTCTCGAGATGCACAATGGAGAGAATCGAGGTGTCAAGTGTCAAGATAGGGTGTTAGTGAGTTGGAGTGACACAGGGTGATCAGTAGCCCTTGGATTATTCTCGAGATTTGTACACACACTTGATCAAATGCTAAGTATATATATACATGTTTGATCAATCAAACAAAGGAGAGAAAGAGAGTGAGATTGGAGAGAGAGCTTGGAAGAGAGAATCGTTGGAGGAGAGGAAGAAGAACAACATTTAAGGAGTGAAGAGGGTAATTTGTAGCATTCTACAACAAAATCAAAGGTATGGATACATCAAACTTGGGTTTTTGTGAAAGTTTTGGTATGGATTAGCATTTATGAATTCGAAATTATTGAGGGATTAAATAATGTATTTTGTTGAGATTTAGTGTTTATAAGATTGGTATGATATCGGTTGAACATTTGAGCAAATTTGAGAGGAATTCGATGATTTTCTGAAAATGGGTTTTGAAAATATGATTTTTGATGATTCTTGGATTTTGAGTTTAAGCTTGATAAATATGTGTTTTAATGGTGTATTTGAGGTTATTGAGGGATTATAGAGGTTTGAGAATCGAATGTATTGGTTTATGGGGTGATTGGAGTTCAGAAATTTGAACTGGAAAAATCTGGACAGAGCGCTATTAGCGCGCTAACGAATAACACTAGTGCGCTAATTACTCTCTGAAAAATGATGATGAACAGTGACTGATAAATTAGCGCGCTAATTTATCTCTATAGCGCGCTAATTTATCTCATTAGCGCACTAATTGTCCACTAGAACTCAAAAATTTGAAAATGAAGAAATGAGCCTAAATAACATTATAAACCCATTAATTAACTTTAAATCCTTATAAATGAATTCCAGGAGTTTTGGAATAGTAACTGGAGTCGGGGGTTAGTCGGGAATCAGACCGGGAGAAATATCAGGGATTTGGAGGAATCGGACCGGGGGTTTGACTTTCGGAGCGAGGAGTGCGAATGAGGTGTGTAGTATCCCAATTGAACTTCACTTTAGTATTTACCGTTGATTTATTTAAATTCAGTTATGTTTATTCATTACTCTATTTCCTTTATTGCTTTACGGTGGCTGAGTACTCTCACCTGGTGTCTTTACGGTAGTGGAGTTTACTCCTACCTGGTGTCTTTACGGTGTTGAGATCACTCCCCACCTGATGCTTATTCGTTACGGCCATAGAGTCCACTAAGCCATAGTACTTGTCTAGGCATACGCCGGTGAATAGGCTGCCCGGGTATGGTAGGCTTGTGTGGGTGCATCGTGGATATACGCCAACCACCTAGAGGGTCCAGGGTCACCCGGTAGAGGTGTTTTCACGGGCAGTGCCTAGGGAAAAGCCCGAAGTATGACTTAGTCTGATTTTACTGTGCACATACTTTGTTTCGTTACTATATTTATGCATGCGATGATCCTTTCACAGTTGTCTGTATTCTTTTGTTCCGCATGTTTAATTATAGTATTTTAATTCCAGTACTTTTACTTCCGTAATTACTTGGTGAATTTCCTTGGGAGTACTCACTCTGGACTCGTCATCTGTCTTTTTTTGATGGCTGAGTGCAGATCCTAGTACGAGCCGGGAAAAGGGCAAGCTTGAGGACTACATTGATTGACAGCTCTAGCCCTACTCATACATATGTTTATATTTACTCGTTTTATGCTGGGTTTTGGGCTTTGAGAGATAGGTTGTACATTTTTGATATTTTGAGGATTCAGATGATATGTAGATGATGTACATTTGGTATGGTTTCCACTTAGGTATTATGCTCATGAAATACAAGAAAAATCTTATGTTGTTCATTTAATTTTCCGCTGCGAACTTTGAGGTTGTATGATATTAAAGGAACAAAAGTTAACATATAGAATCAAAGTTAATAAGAATTGATTGGTGATGGATAATTGAGCGTGGGACACAACTGGTAGTGACGTGGTCAGTTGTGGGCCCGCGTGGCCTCCCGTGGCGGACCAATGTGGAAATTTAGGCCGCTACATGGAATGTCCCAGCCCCTCTACGGCTTCATCAGAGGCGTACACGTGCACTCCGAGGGACTCGACGATGGGTCCCACCCTCGAGAAAGCCCTTAAAGGGTACAACCCGTGGGACCCGCACCATTGGGTCTCCAAATATAAATTAATAAGTAAAATACTCAATTTTAAATTGAGTGAATTTCTTATGTAGTGTTGTATGAATTGCTTAGATTTGCGAGGCGGTTCACGTGGGACCCGAAGCGCGAGAGGAGTTGGTGTAGGCATCACGATGGGTCCAGGTAAGTGGGGAGCTTCGCTCATGCATTAAATATGGCTTGAATATTAGATAATTAGGAATTCATGTTTTGAATAGAATGACTTGGGTATGGGTTGCGTCGTGATATTGGTTTGGATCTCTATTATCTATGGAATTGTGAATGTATTGTTTTGCCCTTCATGTTATTCGATGCCCCAGAATGTTTGTGGAGTTTCACCGCGGGCCAAATTAGCAAGTAGTCTATTTTTTGGACGCCCCAGAATATTTGTGGTAGTTCACTACCGAGGGTTTTACTTGACTAATAGAATGCATAAGGTGAACCATTCGAGGGTAAGGGTTTGGAGTTCCATCCTTTGCTACTTGATTGTTCTTTAAGACATGTAGCGGTGACGGCTTGGATGAAACTACTCTTGTTTTAGTGCCATTATTTAGAGGGCACAACGGCCATTGTGTTTCCACTAGTTCTTGTACCAACCTAAAAGTAGAGAATTCGGTCACCGGATCCTTACCAATATCTAGTTCGCAATGAATGAAACAACGGAATATATTAGTATATATCTATCGCATTTCATTTAAACCTTTTATTTGACTTTCTATATATGTTATGTATAGATTTTTATAAATGAAGAGTGGTGAATATTATCATGCATGAAATGAATGAATGTTTATCATATGTGTTATGAAACCTTCATGCTTTTATGTATATTATGGTGGATGAATCACGACTTGAAATATTGATACTTAGACTATATGATGATTAGTTTGCTAATGGAAATTCTATTTATATGTTTCTTCTTAGAAAATGAATTTATTTCCATTACTATGAGGAACATGAACAATATCTATACTCGTACCTAATCACGTGTTCATTTATATACTTATGTTTGGTTATGAATTACATTTATTTGGCTTTTACATGATGTGTTGTGAGTATGGATTTGATGTCATATTAGAACTTGCATGAGTACTAGGTAGTACTTGCATATTTAATGTTTGAGCTAGTCTTTCCTCTTATTGAGCACCGTTAGTTCTTTATCTCACCCCACTTTACCCCACAGGTTCATCTACCAATGCGATAGACAAGAAAGGCAAGGGAAAGAATTTATCTTGAAGTTCCTTTACATGTGAACCTCGTATAATATTAGTATATTGTTATTATTGATCGTTTTGTAAACCTCGTACGTGGGTTGTAACTTAAGACTTAGTTAATGGGTAGTTTTGAACCTTTATAATGTTATTATGAAGTTGTGTAAGACTTTTGAATATTAAAGATGATAGACCCTTATTATGTTATATAAAATAACATGGTTTTATTATGATTATCTTTCACACACTTATTACTATATATCTTGTTAGATTGATTATTCCGCAGGTTTATTTAGGCGTGTCAAGCCGTTATTTGGGCCTGGTTCAGGTATCGAGTTTAGGTAACGGTTTGGGCCGGGCGACTTGACCCTAGGTTAGGGGCGGGTCGTCACATATATATAGTACAAAAGTCAAGAAAACCTATATCCCTCAAAGAGGGAGAACCACTTAGGTATCCTCAAAGCAAATCACCTAACTGTATAGCCTTTCCCTTACTCGACTGCGGATTTGCATTCGGTCAAACACAAGAATGACAAGCCTAGGTAAGTAACACCAAACAGGATGTATACATCATTTTAAAATAAATAAGCAGTCTATATTCATGCATACAGAAAGAAAGGTACATGGAATACACGAATAAATAAAAATTGTGAATAAATCATTGATCAATTGAATGATGAGTGTCCAGGAAATAAAAGTAGAGAGGCGCAAGTAGTCTAACCAAATAGTCGTTGAGTTTAGGGATACCCTACAAGACTCGGATTGTAGGACGTGGTCAATACCTAACAAGCCTTAAATCCACGGGGATGAGACACTTCCTAGTAATCCAACTAAGAACTTTCACCCCATATCAAACCAGTAAATAGTGCAATGCATCATAAGTTCATGGCTCTGACATATTACCTCATATAACCCATCTTTCCAAGAATAACCATTGACTCACTTGCCCTCGAACAACTCAATAAGAATGAAATTCCAAAATAGGAACATAGCAATAATGATAACAAATTAAAACTCAAAGAAATAATTGTGCAATTCCTCATTGGTTTACTTACCTGTGATCTAATCTAATCACACTCACACGACTCCGACTCGCCACCAATGAATCCTTATGTGCTCGTCACTGATTTGCACTCCTTGTAGTCATTTAATTACAATTTATTACATTAGAGTCGTGTTTTTCGTTAATTTTCCAAAATTTCCCCATTTTTCAAAATTTCTCATATCATTATTCTTTTGCATAATTAGGTTGATTACCTGGGCGTTAGATCTCATTTGAGCCCCATTGGTATACCTAAGCGAAGCCCCAAAGTTTTTGAGATTTTGTAAGAATTTCTCAAACATAGACTTGGCACCGTGGGAGGCATTGTGTTTTCAAAACGTCACAGCACTTCCCACGGCACGGATCTGGCAGTGAACCTACCTTGGTCGTGCCGTGGAACCAAAGCCTGTGGCACCACATACGAATTCTTGTTGCCTAGGTTTTCGAACCCCCGACTAACGTCGCCATGTTTCGAGCCTATCCCAACCTCGTCGGGACCTCTGTTAACACCTAAAACCATCGCCAATTCATACCAAATATGTCCGAATTCATCGATTAAAAAATCTAAACAAAAATCCCAAAAATTGCCAAAATTACTCAATAATCCAAATCTTTTCCCAATAACCATAGTAACAACAATAATCACATTTCATGATCACCAAAACCTCCACAAATCACTACCAAAACCCAAAAAATCCAATGCATAAAGGTTGCCCCCAAAATTTTTGACAAAAACACGCAAATTTGGCGTCAAAATGATGAGGATCGATAGATGAGTCGAGATCTCACCATTTCTCGCGTGATTGGTCACTCCCTTGGCATCGATCCTCGCTCGAAATCATGAAACCCCAAGCCTCTTGTCCATTTTTTGTTTGAGTAGAAAGATAGAGAAATGAGAGAGATGTGAGAGAAAATGTGACAATACCTTTTTATAGTTGATCCTCATCATCATCCACATACGCATCTTTAGAATCGTCTCAAGGCCCTTGTTACACCAGCCCCACCTAACATTATGACTCTTTTGTGTAACTTTCCCCCTTGTTCCTATCCATTTTAACATAGACATTTGCACTCCTGAGCGTTCCTGCATCATGACTCACATTGTCGTTTGCTCACGGACGTACCAACATATCGGACATGTTCCACATCGATTAATTATTATTTTAAATTATATTTTGGCAGTGTTTTAATTTAATTTGTCCCCGAGCAACTAAATACCCGTCAACAGTTTGCCCTGCACCCGTATCGTATGGTTTTCCAGGCCAAACTCATTCCTGAATGCAAACTCGCATGCTCAAACGTCCTCACACATTTTGGACATTCGGATAATAAATAAATAGTATAAAAGACCAGGCAAAAATAATATACCTCAGTGCCGACTCCCAAAGACCGAACATGCGTATCATGACAAATGGTCCCACGTACGACCTAAAATGACATGTGGTACAAGTTAGATTTTAGGGTCGTTACAGTTTTCCTAACTAATTGAAATTTCATCATCGAAATTAAAACAAAACAAAAGCGAAAACTCATTGAATCTCAGAAGAGATAGGGAAAGTACTCGCACATATACGACTTGAGCTCTAATGTTAGCATTTCGTCACCATGGTGCTCCAATTTGATAAGGACTGATGAGATCTCCTTGTTCCTCATAATCTTCACGTTACGGTCTAAAATCTGAATATGTTGCTCGTCGTAGGGGATGTCCTCTCTCAAATTTATCTGGCTCAAGTCCACAATCGATCGTCTGTCCCATCTCGACCTATCCAGTCAAAGCATCGAAACATGAAATACGGGTGAATCTCAGATGACTGAGGAGGCAATTCCAACTCGTACGCAACTCTACCTACCTGTTTCACCACTCTAAATGGACCAATGAACCTCGACGCAAGCTTCCCTCTAATCCAAAACCTCTTGTGACTCTTCATCGGAGATACCTTCAGATAAACATAATCTCTGACCTGATACTCTAACCTGTCGTGATATATGATCCTACAGTCTAACTCGTTCCATGTGTCATTTTAGGTTGGACGTGGACTCACTTGCCGTAATGCTTGTGTCCAATTCTCGGTAGTCGACACCGAAGTATGTTATTTTATTTCAGTTGTATATTTTATTTATTTACCCGAATGTAAATTCTAATGTCCCAAACATGTGAGGACATTTATGTGTGTTAGCATTGGTGCGGAGAAACAGTTGGCTTGAAGAAATGTGCATTACGGGTGTCGGGCGAACGATTGTCAAGTAATTAGCTGCCCAAGGGACAAATTGAATTAAAACACTGACAAAATACAGTAAAATATAATAACTACGTTGGGTAACGAGTTTGGTACGTTGGTAAGTCCTGGAGCGGATGGCGTGAGTCGTGTTGCAAACCGGGTGCGAAAATGCCTAGGAAAGCCTCACTTTTAGTTGAAATGCATGTGAAAATGTCAGTGTGTCATATGTGTGAGTCAGCTGAGTGTTAGAGTAAGTTGGTTGGAGTTGAGGAGAGCCATTGGATGCACCTCGTAATACGCGTATGAGAATGATGAAAGATATATATATTCTCTCTCCTCGTTTCATTTTTCATTCTCTCTTCTCTCGCCTCTTCTCTTTCTTCTCTCTCTCTCTCTCTCTCTCTCTCTCTCTCTCGTGGGAACGTAAGGGAAGGTTGTCTCAACCAGATTTGAGTTCAGAACAATGACAAGAAGCGATCAATCATATGTATAAAGGTGAGATACCGATTCATTACGAGATTCTCTATGTTTTGACAGGTGTTTTGTGTGGTTTCGTTTTGGTATTTTTTGACATCACTTTGGAGTTTTGGCTTTTCATATGTTTTGAAGGTTTGGGTAGATAGTTTGATTAGTGTGGAGCACAACCATGTGGTTGTTTTGTTGTTGGAGTCGATTTGGTATTTTTGTGGAATTTTGGTGGATTTTTTATTTAATTCCCATATCGAAGTATTGGGAGTCGGTTTGACAAGGTTGAAATGTGGTTTTAGGTGTAAATGGACGTCCCGAGGAGTTTGGGATAGGCTCAGAACGCGGCGACACGAGTCATGTTGTCGAACAGATTCATGTTCAGAATGTGACGCTGTGAGGGCGCCATGAAGCTGTAAGGCAACAACGTTAGTCACGACATCCCAAACAGTGAGTCTGAAAATGTCATGCTTTAAGTGATGTCGTGAAGCAATTCACCCTACGACGTCTAAGGTAGTGAGAGTTGGGATTTCACGTTTTAAGTGACGTCAGGCTTTTGACCCCACGACGCTACTCACAACATGGCATTGTTCATTAGACTAAAATTTTGAAAATTCTAGAACACTTCGAGGATCTTTAGGGTATCCAAATGGATACAGGCCAATACCCAAGTTATCGACCCAAATACGTAAATGAATTAAAGTATGGAAAATGGAGGATAATTAATGGAACTTATATTCAATTGATTAACAGGTGATTATAGGATAGTGATAGTCACACGGGTGATTCGTAAGGGACGAATTTGAGTCATGTGAGTGCATAATAGCTTCGGATATGGGTAAGTAAACCAGTGGAGAATTTTACAGCAATTCCTTTGAGCTTTAATTTGTTTTGTTATTGCTCTATTCCTATTTTGAAATTCTATTCCAAATTAAGCGGTCCGTGGGCAAGTGAGTCAACGTGATCTTTAGGAAGACGGGTGATATGAGGTAATGTACCAGAGCCAAGAACTTGGGATGCACGATATGGTTTATGGTTCTATGCGGGGTGAGAATTCTCTGCTAGATTGTAGAGAAGTTCTTATTCGCGTGGATTTTAGGATAGTGTGAATGTACCACGTTCTAAACTTTGAGTCTTATAGGTGTTTTTCCTTGACTCAACGACTATTTGGTCAGAACTACTTGCATTTCTCTATTTGTTTTCTTGGACACACATCTTCGATTGGTTCAGATTTATTTACAGTATTTATTTATTCATGTTTTCCTCATACCTTTCTTTCTATCGGCATGAATATAGACTGCTTATTTGTTTTAAAATGTTGTAAACATTCTTTTTGGCATTACTTACCTAGAACTCATTATTCTTGTGTTTGACCGAGTACAGATCCGCAGTCGAGCAAGGGAAAGGCTCTTTAGTTAGGTGCTCTACTTTGAGGATACCGGAGCGGTTCTCCCTTTGTCATCGACGTAGTTTACATTTTGTAGTATGTATATATTTGTTTTGAAACTTTGGGATAAGGGTTTATAAGAGATCTTGCGCATATATACTACGATGTACTCTCCTCTGGCTTGATATATATTGATCTTGATATACATATACGGGGTTTCCACACTCTAAGTTGTCCTAACTAGTGTATTTGAATATTATTTTACTAGTTTGAGATTTTACTGCTTCCGCTATACTTTGAATAACTCACTAATATTGAATAACTCTCAACTTGAATTACTTAATAAATGGTAAAGTAAGGCTGACTAGGCTTGCATTGACTATGCAAGAGTTGACTCGGGGTCTACGTAAGTCTAAGCTGAGTGGGGTCCAGTTTTAGGTTATGGAACTAGGGCCATCACATTTGGTATTAGAGCATAAAGTTTTAAAACTTGACTTTGGATTAACTCACAAGCCAATATTAGTTAGGATAATGGTTAAACTTAGAGTGGAACCCTATTATCATGACTTAAGTCTTAGTTGGGAAGTGACGACAGTTGGGGAATTTAAAACTGGACTACATGAGCTATTTGATGCATTATATATATTATTATCGATAGCTATGTTCTAATCGTGTATTCGCTGT
Organism: Stephania japonica; assembly: GCA_039657345.1. Classification (NCBI taxonomy): domain Eukaryota; kingdom Viridiplantae; phylum Streptophyta; class Magnoliopsida; order Ranunculales; family Menispermaceae; genus Stephania; species Stephania japonica. The sequence continues at coordinate 86,360,759 of CM077556.1, read as the reverse complement.
TTTTTCAGACTGCGACAATCGATCGGTTCGAGACCAGCGGTAATGGAGGTTCGGAAAAAGTTCAGGGGAAACTATATGAGGTGTCTTAGTGTGACGGCCCCTCTACTAATCTAGGGCATTGCCCAGCCTAATCCCGTAATTAAGCCCTAATCACAACACGTAAGACCCAATTATGTATTAGTCAGCCTTTTAACCTATTTGCCAACTTAATCGCATTCAGGATAAATAATACACTAGCCCTACAAATTTCAATAACTTAAAGTTGTTTAAAATCTTTAACAGTTAAATTAGTTAGTGGAAGTCTTTACAGTTATAGCAGAAATCTTATTATAATTTAGAGGAAGTCTTTTTAAATAGATTAAAACAATTCGATAAACCTAAATGTGGAATCCAGGAATAACAATCAATATATATATATATATATATATATATATATATATGAACTGTGTGGCGAAACATATAAACAGTGTGATAGTCAAAAGTCGAGGAACTAACGCTCAACCCAATATATATACATTCCAACAGTACGAAAGACATAAATATGTAAAATATACAAAATATCAAAATATAAGACCTACAGTCAGTCAGTAGTACGCTTCCCAAGCTCAGAGGTAGTCGTCAATCTTATCTTTGCCGGGCCTACTGCTCGATGGATCTGCACCCACCGTCATAAAAAGGACGGTGAGTACAAAAGTATAACAATAATTCCCAAATGACCTATCTACTCACATTTCCAAAATAAATGAATGATATTTAAAAGCATAATGATAGCCAAAGAATGCTCTGAATAAACATGCCAGATAAATACCGAGACATCAAATGAAACTGACACAGGTTAAGCAGTCTGATCTTGGTCTGGTCGGCGGTGAGAACTATCACATAGCCATTTCCACTATTTGTATGGTGTGACGGCCCCAAATTCCACAATCCTAGAATCGGGCGCTGCCCGGGCTGGACCCGCGCGAACCCCCGAGCCAATCCCGACGAGTCGCGCGGGGCCAGTGAGCCTATCCTTACCATTCAATCATTTGTTAATCATTTGAAAGTGAAGTCAATTAATTAGCGAGTTATCAAAGTAATAAGAGGAAGAAATTAATCTCAACTAATAAATCAACTTCGAAAGCTCTAAGTTAGGACAAAAACCTAGGGTGTGGGAACCCCGCATATCATATAAAGCAAGGAGAGTATCATCCAAGTCTTAATATTCAAAAAAAATCTCTCAACCCATAACCCCATGTACAAAAAAATAATATAAGTAGCTAATACACCAAAATGTCACCTATATCAACAGAGGTTGGCCGCTCAAAGTATATCGCCTAACTGCGTGGCCTTTCCTTTGCTGGACTGTGGATCTGCACTCGGTCAAACACAAGAATGACGAGCCCAGGTAAGTAACGCCAAGCAGGAACAACAATAAATACAGTATTTCGAATTAAATAAATGTACAGCAATTCATGCCGATAGAAAGAAAAGGACAGAGAGCGCATGAATATATAAAAACTGTAAATAAATAAATAAGCAATCAAAATTGAGTGTCCCGGAATACAAGGGAAAGGCACAAGTGGTCCCGACCAATTAAAGTCGTTAAGCCGAGGACAAAATCTCCTCAAAGGCTAGGAGTCGAGGACAAAATCTCTTCTAAGACTCCTACGCGAGTGTAGAGTCCCCAACAATCTAGTGGAGAACTCTCACCCGTACATGTCATTGCAACCAATCACGTACCCCCAGTCGTAAACTCCAGTGTAATACACCGCGAGCCCGAAATTCTGCAAGGATCACGCTTGACGCACTTGCCTTAGGACAACTCAAAAGGAATGGAATATCAAAAAGGGATTGAAATAATATCAATAAATAATTCAAAGCTCAAGAAATAACTGTAGTGTTCCTCACTGGTTTACTTACCTCGATCCAAGCTAATTCGCGCTAATACAGACTCCGACACGCCCCTTATGGTCCCCGTGTGCACAATAATCCTGATAATGCAATTTATATCAATTTCCTTAATTTCCTATGTTTTTCTAAATTTTTAGCTATTTTTGCCAAATTTCACGTTTTCCAAGGTAAAACCCCCGACATAACGTCTCGCAAAAATTCCGAATATTTCCCTTTTCGTAGAAATTCTCAAATTTCTCTTTATTTGATGAAAATATAATTTTCTGGAATTTTCTAAAATCTTTCCTGAATTTTTCCTAGTTTTTTGGAATTTATTTCAATAAAAATCAATTTTAATAAATTTAATTGAAATAAATAATTTTTATTAATAAAATAATATGTGGGTGGGTCGCGGTGGGTCAAACCCGGTTAAACCCGGGTCCGTGCCGGTCCACCTGGTCAAACCTGGGTCCACCCCTGTCAGCCCGGGTCAGACCCGGTCCAACCGGGTTGGACCATCTTCATTTTCTTCGTTGCTTGCTGGAAATGTTCCAGCAAGCAACAACAGCAACTTTTTTTTTTTTTTTTTTTGCTCAAAATCGATAATGGTGATTGTGGTGACGGTGGTGTGATGAAAAATTGGATATTTTGGTCAAATGACTAAAATACCCCTCACCCTTATCAATACCCTTTACAACTTTATTGCCCTTTTGGTCTTTTCACAATTTCCTCTACCAACTTTAATGACTCCAATAGGTGACTCTTGGTTGACTTTTGGTCTTTTGATCTTATCCATTTCAAACACCACTCAAAGCTTCCCTCGGGTATTCTCGCACCCGACTCATAACACTAACTTCGTTCGTCGCGTCACCACAGACGTACCGACGTAACAAACGGACTTTAAAACCTTTTAATTATTATTTATTTAATATTTTGTCAGTGTTTCTAATTAAATTTGTTCCCCGGACTACCAACGCTCGTACACTCCTTTACCCGTTTAAAAACTTAAAATTGCACAAATGAAATATAATATAATACAACCATCATACAAAACTAACATACCTTGGAGTCGACGTTCGAGAATTGATGATTGTACCATGGCGTGGGCCTACGTATTACCTGTATTGACACGTGGCACAGGTTAAATTTTTACGGTCGTTACAGTCTTCCCAACTAACTGGAATTTCGTCCTCGAAATTTAAACGAAATTAAAGGAAAGACTTACCGAACTCAGAAGAGGTATGGGAAATACTCGCGCATATATGACTCCAGCTCCCACGTCATCTCCTCGTCCCCATGGTGCTACCACTTGACGAGGACTAATGGGATCTCCTTGTTCCTCAAGATCTTGACCTTACGGTCTAAGATTTGGATATGCTGCTCGTCGTATGTGACATCCTCCTTCAGGTCTATTTGGCTCAAATCTACTGTCGGTCGCCACTGCCCTCCCTGGACCTATCCAGTCGCAACATCGATATGTGAAAGACAGGATGAATTCCTGACATCAGAGGTGGTAACTCTAACTCGTACGCGACCTTGCCTACCCGCTTCACCACTTTGAACGGACCAATGAACCTCGGCGCAAGTTTTCCCTTGATCCCAAACCTCTTGTGCCCCTTCAATGGAGATACTTTAAGATATACAAAGTCCCCGACCTGGCATTCTAGCTCCCCGTGATACAAGTCATAATACTTTTTCTGTCTCTCCTACGCACCCTTCAATCTTAAACAGATTTGGCGTATCTTCTCTATGTGATCTACCACAATCTCTGGCCCAATCGCTGCCACATCCTCGGGCTCCGCCCAACAAGATGGAGATCTACACGGCCTCCCATACAATGCCTCAAATGGTGCCTTGACGATACTGGCCTGATAACTGCTATTATATGCAAACTCACACAGATGAAGGTACTCCTCCCAAGATCCATCGTACTCTAACACACATATCCTCAGCATATCTTCGAGAATCTGGATCAGACGCTCTAACTGTCCATCAGTCTGTGGGTGATTGGCGGTACTAAGATTCAACTTCGTGCCAAACTGTGCCTGCATGCTTTGCCAGATCTGCGATGTAAACTACGACCCTCTGTCAGACACAATCGACAACGGTACCCCATGCAACCTAACAATCTCTTTCCTGTAAAGCTCTGTCAGTCTGTCTACCCGATGTGTGGTCGAGATTGGTATGAAGTGCGCGGATTTAGTTAATCTGTCCATAATCACCCAGACGCTATCATGTCGTTGCCGAGATCGAGGTAGCCCACTGACGAAGTCCATTGCAATGTGCTCCCACTTCCAATGAGGAATGGGAAGTGGCTGTAATAAACCACCGGGTCTACGATGCTCAGCCTTAACATGCTGACAAATATCACACCCTCTAATAAAATTAGCAACATCGGTCTTCATCCCTGGCCACCAGAAGAGACGACGCACCTCTGCATACATCTTAGTCCTACCCGGATGAACCGTAAATCGTGAGCGGTGTGCCTCATAAAGTATCTCATCGCGTAACTCAGCCACTGATGGAATCCACAGTCGTCCTCTAAATCTCAAGCATGAGTCTGTCGACTGACTCCAATCTAGATGATCCGAACTCTGCGCCAGCTCTAAAAAATTTTGATATTGCTCGTCTGTCTGCTGACCCTCGAGTACGCTCTGTATCGACACTGTCTGAGTCCTCATCTGCCGCAAATCATTACTCTAGTATCGGTCGAAATGTCCTCGATACAAATCCTCTCAACCGCCTCGAGCAAACTGTAATCATGCATCATGTGGTAGGTAACAATATCTGAGTCTGACCCTCTACAGCTCGATGCGTCTGCAACCACATTAGCCTTCCCCGGGTGGTACCCCAATGAGAAATCATAGTCCTTCAGGAACTCAAGCCATCGCCTCTGTCGCATATTCAATTCTTTTTGCGTGAAGAGATACTTCAAACTCTTGTGGTCAGTAAATAGGATGAATCTTTCCCCGTAGAGATAGTGGCGCCAAATCTTCAATGCAAAAACCACTGCTGCCAACTCTAAGTCATGAGTAGGGTAATTCTTCTCATGAATCTTCAACTGTCGGGATGCGTAGGCAATCACTTTACCCTCCTGCATCAGAACACAGCCCAAACCGATCTTAGAAGCATCGGTGTTAACCTCAAAACCCTTCCCTGACTCGGGCAGAACCAAAACTAGTGCGGTAGTCAGTCGTTCCTTCAATGTCCTGAACGCCTGCTCACAGTCATCGTTCCACTGAAATTTGACATCCTTCTTCGTCAACTGCGTCATCGGTGTCGCGATCCTCGAGAAATCTTGTACAAAACGTCGATAATAGCTTGCCAAGCCCAGAAAACTATGAATATTTGATGCTGATCTCGGTATAGGCCAATCGCTAACTGCCCTGACCTTAGCGGGGTTCACTGACACTCCGTCGGTCCCAACAATGTGACCTAGGAACCCTACCTCTGTCAACCAAAACTCACACTTACTAAACTTAACGAATAATCGATGCTCTCGCAGTGTCTGCGAAACCAACCTAAAGTGCTCTTCGTGCTCCTCACGAGTCTTGGAATATATCAAGATGTCGTCGATGAATACAATGACAAATCTGTCCAAGTACTGTCTCAACACTCGATGCATCAAATCCATGAACATTGCTAGGGCGTTAGTCAATCCAAATGGCATTACTGTAAACTGGTAGTGCCCATATCGTGTGCAAAATGCAGTCTTCTCCATGTCCTCTGCTCTAATCCTCAGTTGATGGTACCTGGATCTCAGATCAATCTTCGAGAAACACTGCGAACCTGTCAACTGGTCGAATAAATCGTCGATGCGAGGAAATGGATACTTGTTCTTCACCGTCGCCTTGTTCAACTGTCTGTAGTCGATGCATAATCTCAAGCTGCCGTCTTTCTTCTTAACAAACAATACCAGCGCTCCCCAAGGCGACATACTCGGCCGAACAAAGCCTAACTCCAACAACTCATCGAGTTGTCCTCTCAGCTCATCTAACTCTCTCGGAGCAATGCGATACGGAGGAATAGAAATGGGTTTGGTCCCTGGGACCAAGTCAGCGATGAAATATATCTCCCTAGGTGGTGGCAAGCCTGGTAACTCTGCTGGAAAAACATCAGGGAACTCGCATACAACTGGCACATCATTTAACCTAGTCTCTACTCTGGCTGTCGTACTCAACACGCCAGCGAATGTCTCTACATCTACACTAGTGGCGACTCTACCCCTGGTGATCGGTAAATTGGTCGAAGTCCCCTGGAAGCTAAACTCCAGATGTCCAAGAATCTGAAACATGATCCTCTTACCGTAGCAGTGGATCTGTGCATGATAAGCACCCAACCAATCCATGCCCAGTAGTGCATCGAACTCTAGGAATTCCAACACTCTCAGGTCTGCAGGTAAGGTGTGTCCCTCTATCTCTACCGGATAGTCTACACACACTAAATTCGGGTAAATCTTGTCCCCAGCAGCCGTGCTAAGGATCAAGGGTCTCTCTAATCGTATAGGTCTCAACCCTAACTCGTCAACCATACGACCCGAAATAAAAGAAACCATAGAACCGGAATCAAACATGGTATGCATAAATCGACTGCAAATGTAAACCGTACCCTCAATCAGGTTCCGTGAGGCAGTCGCGTCTGGTGCGACAATGGCATAAACTTGCTCCCGGCTCTGTGGCTATCCTCGGCCCAATTTGGGTAAGCACTGATGAAGTGGCTTAGTTGTCCGCACTCACAACATGCTCTTCTTTAAGATCTTGATTCAGACATACTGAGCTGTTCGTGTCACTATGCCTTATCGACACTCTATCCCTGACTGTGTCTCTGTTTCTACACCTGACTGGAACTCTGACCTCTTCATGTTCAAAATTAAAGGCGAGAATTCCTCATGATTGAACCTTTTTTTTTCTTAAACTCAGTATAGTCCTTGGGCTTGCATTTGGTAACCCTCATGTTACGCTTCCAAGCATCCGCCTTACTTGAACACCTTCACGGTGGGTCTCGAGTTGATCGGCGATCACAACCCGCAACAAACGCGAGTTCTCAATCACTATATAGCTATCGATAATAGTATAATACATTACAATCAAATAGCTCATATAGTCCAGTTTTAGTTTTCCCAACTCTCCTCACTTCCCAACTAAGATTTAAGTTAAGTTTATAGGGTTCCACTCTAAGTTCAAACAATATCCTAACTTTCGCTTTCCTATGTTTTAGTGGATTGTGATTTAAATTCAAGAGTATTTTATTCAACCTTTATGCTCTGATACCAACTGTGACGGCCCCAAATTCCACAATCCTAGAATCGGGCGCTGCCCGGCCTGGACTCGCGCGAACCCCCGAGCGAATCCCGACGAGTCACGCGGGGCCAGTGAGCCTATCCTTACCATTCAATCATTTGTTAATCATTTGAAAGTGAAGTCAATTAATTAGCGAGTTATCAAAGTAATAAGCGGAAGCAATTAATATCAACTAATAAATCAACTTCGAAAGCTCTAAGTTAGGACAAAAACCTAGGGTGTGGGAACCCCGCATATCATATAAAAGCAAGGAGAGTATCATCCAAGTCTTAATATTCAAAAAAAATCTCTCAACCCATAACCCCATGTACAAAAAAACAATATAAGTAGCTAATACACCAAAATGTCACCTATATCAACAGAGGATGGCCACTCAAAGTATATCGCCTAACTGCGTGGCCTTTCCTTTCCTGGACTGTGGATCTGCACTCGGTCAAACACAAGAATGACGAGCCCACGTAAGTAACGCCAAGCAGGAACAACAATAAATACAGTATTTCAAATTAAATAAATGAACAGTCAATTCATGCCGATAGAAAGAAAAGGACAGGGAGCGCATGAATATATAAAAACTGTAAATAAATAAATAAGCAATCGAAATTGAGTGTCCCAGAATACAAGGGAAAGGCACAAGTGGTCACGACCAATTAAAGTCGTTAAGCTGAGGACAAAATCTCCTCAAAGGCTAGGAGTCGAGGATAAAATCTCCTCTAAGACTCCTACGCGAGTGTAGAGTCCCCAACAATCTGGTGGAGAACTCTCACCCCGTACATGTCACTGCAACCAATCACGTATCCCCAGCCGTAAACTCCGGTGTAATACACCGCGAGCCCGAAATTCTGCAAGGATCATGCTTGACGCACTTGCCTTAGGACAACTCAAAAGGAATGGAATATCAAAAAGGGATTGAAACAATATCAATAAATAATTCAAAGCTCAAGAAATAACTGTAGTGTTCCTCACTAGTTTACTTACCTCGATCCAAGCTAATTCGCGCTAATACGAACTCCGACATGCCCCTTATGGTCCTTGTGTGCACAATAATCCTGATAATGCAATTTATATCAATTTCCTTAATTTCCTATGATTTTTTCTAAATTTCTAGCTATTTTTGCCAAATTTCACATTTTCCAAGGTAAAACCCCCGACATAACATCTCGCAAAAATTTTGAATATTTCCTTTTTCGTAGAAATTCTCAAATTTCTCTTTATTTGATGAAAATATAATTTTCTGGAATTTTCTAAAATCTTTCCTAAATTTTTCCTAGTTTTCTGGAATTTATTTCAATAAAAATCAATTTTAATAAATTTAATTGAAATAAATAATTTTTATTAATAAAATAATATGTGGGTGGGTCGCGGGTCGGGTCAAACCCGGGTCCGTGCTGGTCCACCTCGTCAAACCCGGGTCGACCCTGTCAACCCGGGTCAGACCCGGTTCAACCGGGTTGGACCATCTTCATCTTCTTCGTTGCTTGCTGGAAATGTTCTAGCAAGCAACAGGAGCAACTTTTTATTTTTTTGCTCAAAATCGATAATGGTGATTGTGGTGACGGTGGTGTGATGAAAAATTGGATATTTTGGTCAAATGACCAAAATACCCCTCACCCTTATCCATACCCTTTACAACTTTACTGCCCTTTTGGTCTTTTCACAATTTCCTCTGCCAACTTTAATGACTCCAATAGGTGACTCTTGGTTGACTTTTTGTCTTTTGATCTTATCCATTTCAAACACCACTCAAAGCTTCCCTCGGGTATTCTCGCACCCGACTCATAACACTAACTTCGTTCGTCGCGTCACCACGAGACGTACCGACGTAACAAACGGACTTTAAAACCTTTTAATTATTATTTATTTAATATTTTGTCAGTGTTTCTAATTAAATTTTTTCCCCAGACTACCAACGCTTGTACACTCCTTTACCCGTTTAAAAATTTAAAATTGCACAAATGAAATGTAATATAATACAACCATCATACAAAACTAACATACCTCGAAGTCGACGTTTGAGAATTGATGACTGTACCACGGCGTGGGCCCACGTATCACCTGTATTGACATGTGGCACAGGTTAAATTTTTAGGGTCGTTACATATGGAGTTGTGCTCTACATATTATCACATTATTTTCTAATAACCTCAAATGGAGAAGCTGTGCTCTACGCGTATATATCATCTATCATAAATCTCGTCGAATACCCCAGTTCATTACGCCGTGAGTAGCGCGAGTGTAGTGGAGAGTGCCAACATCCCCGAGGTTCCATGACCCTGTGAGCTGCCCACTTTATAATTTTGCAATGGACCCTAGATTCTAAAACTACTTTAAAGCCAACAAAAAGACTCGGTAAAAGAATTCAAGAATAGAATGCTACGAAGCACAAGTAAACAAGAGTACAAGTCCATTCATAAGGTTATCTACCCTTAATAGCATGCTATTTATCATTTTTACCAAAACTTCTCAATAAAAATATACATGAGATGAAAAGAGGCAATTAAGTTTAATCACAAGGTAATATCATGATGACAAGTTCAATATGAGAGAGTAGAAATAAATCATGATATCAAGATCACAAAAATAGCATTTTCAGTCATAAGGACTGTCCAACATTGAAATGAAATGGAAATAGAGAGTTCATGTGGGATTACTCACATCAAGCAATTATCTAGCTAACTTTGGTCTTCCGATGCCCGAACCCACGTACCCAGACTCTCAACGCACTTTCCTATGTCCCTGGGGTGTTTAGATAGGTATTAGGTTAGTTTTAGGTCAATTCAAATAGATTTTTAAACCTATAACCCAAAACAACCCCTTAAGTTCTTACAAAACTTCAATTTGATACTTAGCATTGTAGCATGAATTAAACCATCATAAACTCTAAATCATCAAAGACACTTAAGAAGAAAGTTTTAGCTCTAGGTCTTAGATTTTTGAAATGGTATGGTGTGCAAGGTTTCGATATAAAATGAAGGAGCTATCAAATATTTTCAAAGACAACTCAAATTTGAATCAAAATCTAATCAGTGAGATTATAAAAATCATTTCTCCCAATTTATAGCTCCAAAAATTATGATTTTTGGTCACAAGTCACTTAATATATCCAAGAATAACATAATCAAAATTCATTTCATTTGGATATGAATTGGAGGAGTTATGCTTTTTCAAAGTTTACCTTCAATAATCCCATCATTACATTTAAATCACCTATTTTCATAGCATTTTTGAGTAAGAAAGAGCTGGAATTTCAAAAATATGGGAAAAAGTTGTTCTTCTATGAGTTAGCTTTCATATGACATTGAAATCACTTAATTTGGAGTTATGATAAGTGAGTTATATCCAAATTATAGAGGCTGTATTAAGAAAATCAGATTTTCAATTTTACAAGAAAAACCCCAATCTTTGGTAAAACTTCTAAGTTCTGAAATACAGTTTAGGGAAATCATTTGGTGTTTCAAAATGAGTTAAAACATCATAAAATATCTTTGAAATCAATTTTATATAAAAGCCTCAATATTCATAGCCAAGAACACAACAATTGAAGCATAAAAGTGTATAGATGATACCTAAGGTTTTAGCTTTGATGGTTGTCACTTGAGCTTCTTTTGATATGCAAATTTGGCTCTCTTACACCCCAATTTCGAGCAAACAAAATTCCTTAACAGCTCTGAAATTTCTTGCTTGATTTGTATGCAAATGAGAAGGAAAGTGTTTAAGTATTTCTTTTATAGTGTTGAGTTTTCATTAAGTTGCACAACCCCATCTCCATGTGAATCAAGGGTCATCAAATACTTCTACTCACCTACTTTTTTTCAGCTCAATGACACTTGTCAAGCATGAAACTCCCCTCAATGCGACTTGTCAAGCATGTAGTTTTCTTTATCATGGTCATCCACCATTTAATTATTTGTCCATCTCTAAGATGATCTAGCGACCATTAATCACTCCTATTTCCACTAAAATTCCAGCTTGGTGACACAAATGCATGACACAAATTTCATGGGAGTGTGTGCTAGTACATATCCCTAGGCATATCCAAAGGGTGGTTATAATTACATTTGATCATAGGCCTTAATATTTGATTTCATTTAAATAGAACATAGGCTAAGTAATAGTTTATTTAAATTGATGTGTATACCATAGGCTTATGTTATGAAATAAATTAATTAACACCCATTTGACTAAACTTAGACTTGCCACATGTCTAGCTACCTGTGACGGCCCCAAATTCCCTGTGCATTTGGGTACGCCCAGCCTAGACTCGTGCAGATCCCCGAGTTAGTACTCAGCGGTTTGGCGAGCCTAGTCAACCTCCAATGATCAAATTAGTAATTTTTATGAAAGAGTTATTGCAAGTATAACACAACAGAAGAAAATTTATTATTAAACATTTAATGGGAAATAACTCAGTCAAATGGAAATCAGGAATCTACATATATGGAAACCACGTAAATGGGAATATTCATATACAATAAGCCAAGGTCAAATGAGACATTACATGATATCAATCCCAAACTATAATCTCGAGTTCAATGACTACCAAAGTATTATAATAATAACAAGCAACATACAAACAAAAACATATAACATACTCTAGGGTTCCTCAAGTCCAGCCGCTCACATAAAGTCTCATAGGCAAGGTTCCTTGCCTCTACTGCACTCCGCTCTATCTGCACTCACCGTCACAAACTAGACGGTGAGTAATTGAGAGAAATCAAAAGTAATGCCAAAAGAATATAATAGTAATTCATGAATTATTAAGCAAGACAGTCTAGATATCATGCAGGAATTGGAAGACAGTAATTTAAATAAACGAGATGCATGATAGACAGACTGGAAATAATGGCAATCGAAACATGCGTGTTCTACGAATCAAAAGAGGCCATAAGTGGTCTAAAATCCACAACAGTGACATCGCAACATCGATAACCACAACAATATCCACAACAATCTAGTACATGGTATCACACAATCATTAGGGGTGGTCAAACACTTGTGCGTACGAGTGCCCGCGTTTTATCCCTTCTAGTGCAAGTCGCATGTACCTTCGAGACACACACTTATGCCAAGAACACACATACAAAGAATATGGAACGAAGATGCCAACAAGTAGATCATAGCAAACATGATAGAATGATAATGAATCACATGGTATTTTCTTAACTGGCTTACTAACGCACACAAGGTTTATGGCAAGTGTACTTACCTGAACTATCGCAACTCGTAGATACTCTCACGTCCCTAACGCGTATTCCTGAGTTTCCCGCTACCTGATAAAGTCAGAAACTCTAATTAATGGGTCGAGTCATTACTAATCCTAGGTTGATACCCTAGCGTTTTCCCCAATGTTTTAATGACTCGAACAACTCGATAATTCAATCAGTAAATCAAACCAAAAATGAAACACAATGACTCTCTTGGGTGTTATAACCACACCTATGTAAGCCTAATTACAAGTCTTAGGCTTGGCTCAGTCGCATATAAGTCATGCCATAACTTCGAGAGCCGGTGGCGTGTTTACGATGTCATGACCATTTGTTAAACTTTAAACACTATTTTTAAAAGAATGTAATATTAGCATATATGGAAATGACACTAAAACACCAGAAGATAACCACTCGTGTCCAACATCCACTTGTTATTGGAATCATGAATCATGTATTAAAGTGTCTCACACACATTGTATTCATCAACACACAAGACCCTTTACCACTAAGACGCCAAGTTCATGTATCTTAACAAAAACTAAAACCTACAAATAGACTCAACGACAACCTCCACTAAATCTCATTCAAGTTCGAAACCTTATGGGTACTGTCCAACGTTGGGAGGGTTTCCTTGGCATGGATTGGCTGGAAAACACCCGCCTAATTGGAGTTTAAGATGCACGTACTCACGTACACCAATGAAAATAATTGGAATCAATATCAAACTTGAAAATCATAACCAATACCCTTGTCACCACTGGTCCGACTTGCTGGAAATTAGGAGACACTAATGAAGCATGGCAAGGTCCCCGACAGCCTCCCAGACTTGACAGTCCATCCAGCAGTGCAGCCCGTCTTGGCGGTTTTCGACGAGAGGATGAACATCAAGAAGAAAACGATAAAACATAACATTACACTATTTTCGCTACTGGTTCGGCCACACCAATAGTTGCGAGACCCAAGCAAGAGCTTGGTGGGGTCCCCAACAACCTCCAGATAGGGTGGTCCGACTAGCAGCACTGCCTGCTCAGGCGTTTTCTGGTGGAACTCAAAATAGTGAAATATTGACAAACCGGAGCATAACTACTGCAACGCCACTTATATCGCGAGGGGGAGGCTTCTCCAGGGATGTGGGGACTCCGGTGTACCACCAGAGACCATCCCCGATCATTGAAACCCATTGGAGCAGCGGTCGACGTGACGACAGTGAGGACAGAGAGCAAACGTGAAAAGAGAGAGAGAGAGAGAGAGAGAGAGAGAGAGAGAGAGAGAGAGAGAGAGAGAGAGAGAGAGAGAGAACACGGACCTCCGGCGAGGGTTCCGGCGAGAGGCGTGACTAGCCTGACGAGGGAGAGGGGCGGTGGTGGTGGAAGAGGACGTGAGGTACGGGTGTGTGTGTGGAGGAGATGAGTGAATAGTGGATTAGGTTTTTCCTTCACGGTTTGTTTTTATGTCTTAAATTGGTCAAATGACCCTTTTGCCCTTCAACTTACTTTTACACATTATAAAATAGCTACCCTTATGGGTCTTTTACCACTTTATCACATCTCATCATACATACAAATCTCGATGAGAATCCCGTGACTCTCCTCATCAAGCTGTGTTATTTTAACAGTTTCCATCCCCTAGTCCATATGTTGCGAAGCTATCCAACTCCCACATAGATCTGGCGTTTCCTCAGTCAGTATTTCTCTATAAATTGGTTCGCCGCACCCATTTTCTCGCCACATCCCATTAACTAATTAATTAAATTATTGAAAAATTCATTTATTTGTATTCTTTATTGTGTTTTTATCCTCTGTTTAACTAGGCGAAACCTCACTCAACTAAACATCGCCCAAATGGCTCGAGACCCGTAAAATAATAAAATACTAATACACACAATTAGAGAATCATAAAATCACTTCGGTGTTGACTCCCAAAGTTCAAAATACTGCCTAGTATCACGTAGCTGGGTCACGTTCCTAACCAGTGCAACACTAGTCAGAATAAAATTAAGGTTTGTTACACTTCCTGACTCCTTGGCTCGCACACAAACCAAGGTGCGTCCCCGCTCGTATCTCGACGCCTATAACTGCATGAACTGACTTAGTTAGTCTACACATATACATATCACTAGGCATACACCACAACAAATATATAATATACCTCGACCACGTGTCTTGGTAGGTGTGCGTACCTCATGCGGGTTTTACATCACGGGTTGGTGATCCTAATTAAGCAAGTTAATCAAGATTAGGAAATTGGGTCGTGACACTCAGTTAGTGGCTTTGCATGGCCAGTAGCTTGAGGAGATCCTCTGATTATTGAGGACTCAGGCTACACCTTCACCCCATACATATATAACACTAGTTACACAGGCTGGGAGTGTTCCTATAATACATGATACACTTGCAACACCCACAATACAGACATAACCTACAGTAGCTGAGGAAGCACAAGTTCAGGTCGAGACTATAACACCAATGTCAGATACACCGATTGGGGATACGCCGAGTGAGACGAGTACTGGGGCTACTGCTAAGGCGAAATAGGCTCACGAGTTTTAGCGACAACAGCTGGATAAATTCCTCGGGGTGCAGATCTAAAGGCTGTAGACAAATACATGCGGAGTCATACGAAGATTCACGATGTATTGACCACACCAAAGCACATGAGGCCTAGCATATCATCAGCTTTGTTGTTTTGATAGGCTTATGTCTGGTGGCATAACATAGTGGCTATGAAGGGGAAGCCCAAAGACTAGGCGAAGTTTAAGGAAAGATTTAATGAGAAATACATTCCTCATGCAGTTCGTAACTTGAAGAGGTGTGAGTTCCAAAACATCAGACAGGAGACTAGCGAATCAATGATAAAATACATAGGCTGGTACCTGCGACTGACGGAGCATGTCAGGGGTATAGCTGACACCGATGCCGACCAGGCTTATTATTTCATTCGTGGTCTGTTGGATTTGGTTGGATCTATGATAGTTACCACAGCTCCGAAAACATTACAGGAGGCCTACGAGAGAGGTATGGCCAAAGAGCAATTCTTGAGCACACGTGTCGAAACGCAAATTACACCATCAGTACCATCACAGACATGGGTTAGTTTGGGAGGTAATAAGGGGGAATAGATCAAGACAGTCGGTGTGGAGTGTAACAACCCGTTATAATTATAACACCGTTATTTAATTATTTCAGATTAGGACGCCAGCTCGGCCGACACGTGGACGCCGCGGATAGGCTGGGCATGAACGAATCTAGGGTACTGATTGTGTACTGTTGTTTTATTAAGTTCTGTGATGAATTAATATTGTTACTATGAATATTCTGTATTATTCATCACAGGTGTATCTATATGTACTTATCGGGCAAGTTTGAGTGCCAGGGTTCCGTTTCATAGAACATGCCAACGTGAGGGTTCGGTAGTTGTGAGGCCGGGCATTGGGGTTAGAATAGATTTAATCAATATAGCATGACTATGGTTGAGGATTTAAATTAATGAGATTTAAATGTAACCTTAGGTTAAGTTAAGTATTTCAATTAGGTACACTAAGTGTGGGTCCGCCTCGGGAAGTATGCCGAAAGCGAGGCACGTGGAGCCAAGTAGTCGAGAAGTTAGTGTGACCCTACTTAGCATTTTATAGAATTTATTTGATGACTTGGGTAGGCCATAAGAGTTAAATCAAATAAATATATAACAAATCCTATAGTTGCAACTGAATAAATTAGCACACCTTGGATTGTCCTCGAGATTAACAACAGATTAAAACAAGGCAACTAGTGTCATGATAAGGTGTCCAGGAGTTGAGTGACATAGGTTTAACAAGGACCGTCTGACCAATCTCGAGATGCGTGTGAACGTCAGATTATAACAACACCTATAAATATCGATTGATCGTGGAGACATGCAAACCAAAGTAATACTAAACGAATTTTTGAGGTTCTGAGGAGAGATATTCTTGATTAGGGAACACAACTAAGGGTTTGGAGGTTGGATTGGCTGATCAAACAACGAAATATAACCATTTACTCACCAATTCTTTGATTTTGTGAAAAATTGATGTTGTTGGGTATGTTGAGGTTCATATGGATTTTGGACGAATTCATCATTGTTATTATTGGAATTGTTGGTTGTGAGATTGGTTTTGATGAACTATGTTAATTTGAATCGGATTTGTGCACAAAAATGAGTGTGTTGGTGATTTCAAATTTCAAAACATGCACACTTTAATCCTCTGTTTTGGGTGAGAAACTTGTGTAATCGATGTTTTGGAGAGGAATTTGATGCTATTGGAGTGTAGGTGTTGTTTGTATGATGTTTATGAGGTGTTAGGAACCAATTAAGCTCATAATCCGTTTCTGAAAATTCTAGGCAGAGTGCACCTAGCGCGTTAGGCACGCTTGGGAAGATGATGATATTCGTGCATGAACAGTGCGCGAAGATCAATTAGCGCGCTAATCACCTAGCCTAGCGCGCTAGGTACCATAACCCCTGAGTTCTTAAAACTGAAATCGAGCCTAATTGATAGCAAACCTACTTAATTAACCAGTAAACACCCGAAATAGATCTCAGGAGTCACGGGAGAGTAACTGGAGTCGGGGACTAGTCGGGGATTAGACCGGGGGGTGTTTTCGGGGTTATTGAATGCGGTTTGAGGTATGTAAAACCTAATTGAACACCACTACTGAATTTACTTATTGTTTATTCATTTGAGCTGTAATTCTTTAAGATCTGTGAGTCCATTCTTACTGGGACGGTTGAGTTTTCCCGTGTATGTATTCGAGGGTTGTTATGGTCGCTTGCTAAGTGTGTAGCACGTGTTCTCGGTCTCGGTAGATTATATCCCGAGTTGAATACCAGTTCACGTGTTCGATGTAACTCACTAGGGCTAATGCCGCTAGGACACAGTCATAGGGTCGATGGCGTAGGCCACGACCAGAGCTCCTGGTCCTAAGTACACACTTTAGTAGCTGTGTTCACACTCATTTCTATATCTATGTGTTTATATTCATGCGATAAGTTTTGAGCAGTTGTCTGCATTATTCCTTCTTTCCGCATGTTTATTTAATACTATTTATTGGCTATCATTTACATTCTTAAATTAATATGCACAATGGTTTTTCTTGGGATTTTACTTACTGGGCTCGTCATCTGCCTTTTGTGATGATTAAGCATAGATCCTAGTACTAGTAGAGGTAAGGGGATTTTTGGCGACTACATCTGACTTATCTACGCTGAGGCTTGTTGGTACGTTTGGTGGTAGCTATACTTTTGATATTTTGTATTATCTTGTGGGGTTGGGAGACTATATTTCACACTTGTACTTGTATATATACTGTTATAGTTGATCACCTATATGCACAATACTGCAGGGATTTCTACTATAGATAGAATAAGTAAACCTTATATGTTCTTTTGGTAATATAAAGACTTTCGCTTTATTTCGTTATAAATGTTGATTAGTTTAATTGAATTTAATTGTTTAATCTAAAACTATATGTAAACTACTGAATGAATTGACAAGAAATGCAAAGGTGTTAGAAAAATGATGAGTATGAGTGACGTGGGCAGAGGCTTTAGGTACTAAAGCAGGGAAGTAGCTGACCATGGGGCGGCCTCAGAATTTGGGGTCGTCACATGGAGAGACCGAGCATAAAGTGTAGGATTTGTTGTGTCTTCGTCTTCTACCACTGTTGTACCATATTTTTTAGAACGACGTTACGTCAGGACACTACAACAGCCAGCACAGTCAGGTCCTCGAGGAAACAATATCAGCCACCTGAGGGCAGTGGCAGAGACAGAGGTGGTGGTCGAGGGCAAAGGTATAGACAGGGTTTGACCAGGGTTAAAGTTCCGGTCAGTCACAGTGATAGGGACAGAGTGTTCCGTCTGGATCAGGTTATCGGAGAGCTTGTTATAAGTGTGGTCAGATAGGGCATTTTATTAGTGTTTGTCCATTACTAGGACGAGGGTAGCCACAGTAGAGCTGGGAGACAGTTCATACTATTGTCACGCCAGACTAGACTGCTACTCATAATCTTGTGGAAGGTATGGTTTATATTTGCGGTTGTTTTATGTATACCATATTTGATTCTGGTTCTGCGGTTTCATTTTTTTGGGTTACATGGTTGATAAGTTGGATTTGAGACCTACTAGACTAGAGAGACCCTTGATCCTTAGCACGGCTGTTGAGGACAAGATTTACCTAAACTTGTTGTGTCTTGATTGTTTGATAGAAATAGGGGTCATGTCTTACCTAGAGACCTGAGAGTGTTGGAGTTCCTAGAGTTCGATGCGTTGTTGGGCATGGATTGATTGGATGCGTATCATGCATATATATCCATTGTTTCAGCAAGAGGATCATCTTTCAGATTCTTGAGTATCCAGAGTTTAGTTTTCAGGGGACTTCGATTAGTTTACCGATTACCAGAGGCAGGGTACATAGCTTATAGTGTAGATGTTGAGACATTCGCCAGTATTTTGGGTACGGCGGGGAAAGTTGAAACTAGGATAAAAGAGGTACTTGTGTGTAACAACCCCAAATTTTTAACTGACTTGTGTTACACTTGTTAGGATTGTGACCCGGCTACGTTAATACTGGACAGTATTTCGAACTTCGGGAGTCAACATCGAAGTAATATTATGATTATTTGATTATGTGTATTAGTATTTTAGTATTTTACGGGTCTTGAGCCATTCGGACAATTTTTAGTTGAGTGAGGCTATGCTTAGGTAAATGGGGGAGTAAAACATACAAATAATAAATTTTTTAATAATTTAATTAATTAGTTGATGGGATGTGGCGAGAAAATGGGCGCGACGAGCCAATTTACGCAGAAATACTGACCGAGGAAATGCAAGATTTATGTGGAAGTTGGATAGCTTCGCAACATACGGGCTATGGGATGGAAATTGTTAAAGTGACACAGCTTAATGAGGAGAGCCACGAGACTGGCATCGAGATTTGTATGTAGGTGGAGATGAGATAAAGGGGTAAAAGACCCATAAGGGCAGCTGTTTTAAAGGGTATGAGAAAGAGGATGAAGGGCAAAGTGGTCATTTTACACATTTATTCATATATATAAACAAACAAAAATGCTAATTTCACTATTCATCATCTTTTTTGCTCAACCCACTGCCGCCACACCTCCCCTCTCCACTCGGCCTCACCGGAACCGGCCACACCGGAGGTCCTCCTCCACTTATTATCTCGGTCTCTCTCTCATTCTCTCGTTCTTCTCTCTCCCGGCCATCATCTCTACTCTCCCTTCTCGGCTTTCTTTGCTGACCGAACCACGACCCCCGCTGGAGCTCTCACTGGTCTTCGTAGGTTCTCTCTCTCTCTCTTCTCTCTCTCTCTCTCTCTCTCTCTCTCTCTCTCTCATTCTCACTTGTTTTCTCGTCCTCACTGGTCTTCTCACTTTTGGCCATCGCTATTGTGGGTGACAACGGTGGGGGATGGACCATCGTGGCCCACCGGAGTCCCCATATCCCTGGGGAGACCTCTGATTCGTGATACATATAGTGTTGTTATCGCTATTCGATTTGATCACATGTGTTGATGTTTGTTATTCTCGTCGGAGTTGCAAAGCTCAGCGGCGTCGCTAGTCGGACCACCATGACTTGGGGAATTTTGGAGACCACACTAAACCCATGCTTGCGTCTCACGACTCTCGAAGTGGTCCATCACAGTGATGGTAGTGAGGTGTTGTATTTTCTTTGGTTTTTCTCTATTATTGATGTCTCGCCGAAAACCACCCCAACTGGCAGCGCTATGGGTCGGACACCACGTCCAAGAGTCTGTAGGGGACCATGGCTTGCCCTTGTTAGTACCCCGCTGCCCCTCGATATGTCCGAATCAGTTGCGTTTGGACTGTTTGGTCTTAATTTCATGTTTATGTTCATTTCATGTGCGTTATGCTCCTTCTCGTCAGAATCCGCTGTCGTGGGTGATGCCATCGCTGTGCCACCATGACCGGGGATGTCAGGTACCAAGCTAAGTCCATGTTTGTGTCTCATGACTCTCGGAGTGGCCTAAAACAGCAGCGTTATTATTTATATTATGTCAATTATGTGTTGTATGCGTGTTGTAACTTTCTCGTCGGAAACCACCCGTCGTGGTGGTACTGTCGTTAACGCGATGACATGGGGGACTGTCGGAGACCTTACCATGTCTGTCATGGAGTCTCACAACCCCAGAGCGTCCATATCAATGGTGATGAGTCGTAATGGCGGAGTTATGCATGAGTTGTTCATATCACGTCAAGTAGTTGTTGACGTGATATAGGGCATGCACATGACCTTCCCATGTCGTGTTGACACCCTACGAATATTAGACCATACCCGCGAGGTTCCCAAACTCATTGGTGCATGGTCATTCTGAGTCGTGTTGTTCTACGGATTTGCGTTTGAAGGTCAGGAATTGGTTATGACATCGTAGTTATGTCGCCGGCTCATCAAGGCCATGACGTGACCTAATTACGACTGAGCCAAGCCTAATATATATGATTAGGCTTACATACGTTATGGTTTTCAACCCGAGAGAGTACTCATTTTTCTATCGAATTGTCAAGTTGTTTGAGTCCTTAAAACACTTGGGAGAACACTAGGGTTTAACCTAAGGTTTAGTTAATGACTCGACCCATTAATTAGAGTTTTCAACCTTGTCAGATAGCGGGAAACTCGTGAATACGCGTTAGGAACGAGAGTGTTGTTATTCACGGGTTGCGATTAGTCAGGTAAGTACACTTGCCTTAAAAGCTTGTGTATGATTTGTAACCCAGTAAGAAAATGCCATGTGATTCATTATCATTTATTCAGATTTGTTATGCTCTATTATTGGTATTCCTTTCCATTCCTTGTTGCGTGTTTCCCGGCGTAAGTGTTTCGTCTCAAAAGTACTAGGACCTGCACTAAAGGGATAAAACGCGAGCACTCATGTACAGGAGTGTGTGACCACCCTTAGTGACCGTGTGACACCGAGTACTGGGTGGGTGGGCTTGTGTCCCTCTCATCATAGTTGTGCCTTCGCTTATGTCAATGCCTAGGAAGACCTTGCGAGGTCTTCGCCGTTATACTATGATTTAGACTACTTATGGGCCTCTTTTGATTCCTTGAAACACACTTGACTTTTGATTGATATCTATCAGTCTGTTTATCATGCATCTTGTTTATTTAAATTCCTGTCTTTCTATTACCGCATGATATTTAGACTGCTTTACTTGATATATTATGAATTACCGTTATCTTCTTCTGGCATTACATTCAATTTCTTCAGTTGCTCACCGTCTAGTTTGTGACGGTGGGTGCAGATAGAGCAGAGTGCAGTAGAGGCAAGGAGCCCTACTTAGACGACTTTTTGTGAGGATTATCGGCTGGACTTGGAGACTATTTAGTAGGTTTTATGTTTTGCTTATTTGTATATCGTTTTATATATATGTATGTTTTGGTTTATAGAACTTGGTATTATTATTGAGATTGGTATCATATATGTTGGTTTATCGAATTGTACATGAATACCCGGGATTTTTCACACTTATAGAATTCCTATATTTCCCTTGATTGAGTTATTTCCCCTTTGTTATAATTGTTTAGTCTTCCGCTGTGTATTATTACAATAACTCTTTCATAAATTGTTAAATTTGTTAAATTAGAGGTTGACTAGGCTCATTAGGTTACTGAAGGGATGACTTGGGACCTGCATGGGTCTAGGCCAGGTGTACACAATTGCACGTGGAAATTGGGGTCGTCACATTATGGTAGGTGAGTTTCCTGATGTATTTCTAGTGGAGCTACCAGGTTTACCACCACCTAGGGATTTGATTTTATTATTGATTTGGTTATAGGAACAAACCTATATCTATTCCGCCATACCGTATGGCTCTAAAAGAGATAGATGAGCTGAGATCATAACTTGATGAGTTGTTAGATTTGGGTTTTATTTACCCAAACATGTCACCTTGAGGTGCGTCGATCTTATTTGTGAAGCAAAAAATGGTAGCCTTCGATTGTGTATCGACTACAGACAGCTTAACCGGGTGATAGTGAAGAACAAGTATCCATTTCCTTGCATTGATGATTTGTTCGACTAGCTGACATAAGCACAATGGTTATCGAAGATTGATTTGAGATCTAGGTACCATCAGCTGAAGATTAGAGCAGAGGCTAGGGATAAACCTACATTTCGCATTTGATATGGACATTATCAGTTCATAGTCATGCCTTTTTGACTGACAAATGCACCAGCGATGTTTATGAACTTAATGCATCAAGTGTTGAGGCAACATTTGGATCGATTCGTTATCGTGTTTATTGATGGCGTCCTAATCTATTCAAAGATTCGTGAGGATTATGAGGAGCACCTCAAGACAATTTTGAATATATTGAGGGAACATAGATTGTTTGCCATGTTCAGTAAGTGCAAGTTTTGGCTTGTGAAGGTCAGATTTCCTGGTCACATTGTTGGAGCTAAGGAAGTGTTTGTGGACCTTGCTAAGGTCAAAACAGTTATTGATTGTCCTACATTGAGATTTGTGTCAGATATCCATAGTTTTCTTGGCTTGGCGGGATATTATAGATGTTTTGCGAAAGACTTCTCAATGATTGCGGCATCTATAATGCAATTGACGAAGAAGGATACGCATTTTCAGTGGAATGATAGTTTTGAGCAGGCGTTTCTGAAATTGAAAGAACATTTAACTACCGCACCAGTCTTGGTTTTACCTGAGTCAGTAAGAGTTTTGAGGTGAACACCGATGCTTCTAAGGTCGGTTTAGGTTGTGTATTGATGCAGGATGGTAAGATTATTGCTTATGCGTCCAGCTGAAGATTTACGAGAAGAATTATCCTACTCATTGTAATGACCCAAAAAATGTGATATGTCTATATGGCTTGGTGTAGTACCTATTTATATTTGTGTTTGTGTGTACTGACGATGACAGTAGTGTACGAGTTAGGTTTGCCTTGGAAAACGTATTGAACAGGCGTCGGGTGAATGATATATGGGTACATGGTGCTAGGGAAACAATAATTGTGGGCAACTGGCAAATAAAACATAATAATTAATTAACCCAAAAAAAGGTTCGGGTCATTAGTATTCTATTCGTGTGCCACGGGGAGAGTCATGGTGCGATTCACAGGTGGAAACGTGGTCGAGAACTCGATGTGGCACATGGAGTCACTCAGGTGAGTCACCAATTGGTGCATTCAACAGGGTGATGACGGCTAAAGCGGTTGAGGCGGCTGGAGCGAGTAGGAATTGATGGATGGGCCGCTGGGATACGTGTTGGGGAGCCTGATGAAGAGGATTTATATTAAACCCTTACGCTCTCTCTCTTCACTTCTTGTAATGTCTCAAATGTAATTCGCCGTTATTTATGACGTATTGCAGACGTGGCGAACAGCTTAGACACTCGTGGGACCCGCAGCTAGGCTAGAGCGCGCTTGGAGCTAGGTAAATAGTTATTTCGTGTGTTGTTGTCTAATTTTGCAATGTTTATGTTAAAATAGGTTAAACGGTATCGCAATGTATGCAGTTATATTATTTATTGACGAGTGAGATAGTGCAATGCGTATTCGCCGTGACTAGTGCGTAGGCGCGTGGACCGAGTGGCAAATAATTAGCACACTAGGACGGGGGACTAGAAATACACAATAAATGAATAGAAATACATTAAATAATTAATAATACATGTCGTCTAATGATTTGGTGGCTTGAATGCATGTAATGACGCAAGTTGTGGTGTCGGTGTCGGGTACCGAAATGCCAGTAATAAAATAATTGGTGTCGTTTAGGATATGGCTATTTGACCAAGTCACCATTTGTGTCCTATTTGGAATACTAATTGACTAAATCCTAACCATTCAAAGAGGCCTTGTGATAAATATATCACATATGATGAAGTTTGGAGATATATATATATAGGTGTGTTTGTGGACTTTTGATCACTTTTCTCTCACCTCACTCATTTTGAACGAAAATGGAGAAAAAGAGGAACGTTTGGAGAGGTTTTGGTGGTGATTTGGAAGAGCTTGGCTTGGAGATTTCATTAACAAAGGTTAGATCTTGATTCTCCTCAATTTCTTTTATGCATTAGTTGTAATTTTGGGGGTTTTATGGTTATGTTGATAATGTTGTTGATGGAGTTATAGAGTTTGGTGAAATTATTGTTTTTAATGGTGAATTGGTGATTTTGGTTTTGGTGTTGGTGTTGTTGTTGTAGTTGTTGTTGTAGAAAAAGAATGAATAAAAAAAAAAAACAGAGACGCCAATGGGTCAATGTTGAGAAGGGGGGAGGGGGCAGCGCACGCGTGCACCCCCTAGGCCGGGCATAACCTAGGTGGGCCTGGATTGGGCCCGACCCTGACCCAATCCAGGTGGGCCGAACCGGGCCCGACCCAGTTGGGTCGGGTTGGACGGTTCAGGGTGCCCCTCCCCATATTAATTAAATAATATATTTTTAATATTTATTTAAATAAATAAAAAAACAGTTTTAAATAAAATAAATATATATTTTGGAAATTTCAGAAAATTGGAGAAAAATAGCTAAAAATTATGAAAAAAATTCAAAAAAATCCAAAAAAATATGAGATATTAGAAAAAAGGTTGATTAATGAGTTTCAAGGATTTCTCGAGATTTTGGCGAGATATTGTCGAGGTTTTTACCTCGTAAAGCGTAAAATTGATATAATATACTTAATTGAAGCTAAATCAATTATAAATGGAAATAGGTCATTTCGGGTAGTATTTTAGATATCGAGGATTTGGAGATGCTGGATTGGGGTTTATTTAAAGTTTAGGGTTTTAGGGTTTGAGATGTTTAGTATCTCAACTGAAATTACTTGAATATTTACTTCTTTTAGCATTTTGAATTCAATTTCTTCATTTCAATACTCTATTCTTGATTGTGGTTATATGGAAGGACGTTGAACTTGGTTCTCTCCGTTCCATTCTAGAGTGTACGTCCACTACATCTTAACACGTACTACCAGATTAGTCTCGGTGAATAGCACGACCCGAGTATCACGCCGTGGCATGTGTCGATGCGCCGTAAGTGTAACGTCGGCCATCTAGCGGATCCAGATACCGGCCCTGCTGAGGCGAACTCGTCAGCAGTATTCTGTGGGAGAGTCCGATGTATGGTGGTAGTCTGACCCTAGGGGCTAGGAATACATTTTGAGCTTTCCCTATTATCTATTCATGCGATGAGCGTAGTTGTGTGACTGCCCCAATTTTCCCGTGCAATTGGGTACGCCTGGCCTAGACCCATGCAGACCCGAGTTATCACTCGGCAACCTGACAAGCCTAGTCAGCCTCCGATTAATCAATTTAACAGTTTATGAAAGAGTTATTGCAATAATACACAGCGGAAGACTAAACAAGTATAATAAGGGAAATAACTCAATCAAAGGGAAATGCAGGAATCTATAAGTGTGGACTGGGTATTCATGTACAATTCGATATGCATAGATACATGATACCAATCTCATCAAAAATACCAAGTTCTATAACCCAAAACATATATATGAAACGATATACGGATAAGCAAAACATAAAAACCTACTATAATGGTCTCCCCGGTCCCGCTGCTGCTAAGTCCTCAAAGCAAGTCACTTAGGCAGGGCCCCTTGCCCTTGCTACTCTCCACCCTATCTGTACCCACCGTCACAAACTAGACGATGAGTAACTAAAGAAATTGAAAGTAGTGCCAGAAGAATATAATAGTAATTTATGATTTAACAAGTCTTTGGGGTGTGTACACCCACTGTAAACTGCCGAACCTTTGTGTATGAAGGGTGCATGCCATAGGGACACCTCCAACCATGACCCGTACGGCGTGACTTGCTGAGAACTCGACTAGTGAGTCTCGGATTCGGCAAGAGAGGAGGACACCGTGACAATGGAGAACATATAGAGGAAGAAGATGAAGTTGTATTATATGGCTTTATTAGTCTAGGCCCAATAGAGGCCCAATACCTTGCCTCTAACAATAGTATAACCCACATATGTATAATTTTTTTTTGTAAAATGCTTAGTGTGTATAAAAGCCCATCATATGTATGTGTGATTTAAAGTGACAGTTTATATAAGTACCCTTGTTGTGAGCTTGGTACTCGAGTGTCATGAGTGTGTGTGTGTATGTCTTTGGTGTGAATATGTGAATTCGTAGGTGTGGTGTATATGGGTCTATATCATAAAACCGCCATATTTACGCCACGGAACCACGGGCTTACAACGTAACCCGAACACAACCTAAGTGGTGGACTTTTTCGCAACTGTTTTGAGTTGCTCTTACTATTTTAAACCAAGCTTATAGGGAATACCCTAAGACTAAATACTAACCCTAAACCAATATTCGGGATTTAAACTTTATCAGGTAGTCAGGAAATCACGAGGAACGCGTTAAAGTCTCGAAGTGGTACCGGGTTGCGATTAGTCAAGTAAGTACACACGTGTCTTATATGTGTGTATGTTAGTAGGCCAGTGAGGAAATAACATGTGATTTGTACATCCTCTATTCATTGATATTGTTGAATTGATCCCTTGTTTGATATTCCATTCTATATTGTTTGTTGTATGTTCTTGGCATGAGCGTGTGTCTCGAAGGTATCATGTGGTCCCGCACTAGCTGGGACAACGAGGGTGCCTCCTGTAAGGGTAACTGACTACCCCTAATGTTGTGTGTACTGGGTACTGGATTCGAGAGGTGTTGTGATGCCTCTCGATTTCAAACTGCGTTAATGTTGCGACATTGCTGGGGAGATCTTGCGAGATCTTTGTCATATTGCTGTGAAATTAGACCACTCATGGGCCTTTTTTGAATCTTAGAACATGCAAATTTCGATTGTTTATCTATCAGTCTGTTTATCATGCACTTGATTTACTTACTTTCCTGCTATTTCATTTCCTCATGATATTTAACTTGTTTTACTTTTTAAATCATAAATTACTATTATATTCTTCTGGCACTACTTTCGATTTCTTCAGTTACTCACTGTCTAGTTTGTGACGGTGGGTGCAGATAAGGTGGAGAGCAGTAAGGGCAAGGGGCCCTGCCTAAGTGACTTGCTTTGAGGACTTAGCAGTGGGACCGGGGAGACCATTATAGTAGGTTTTTATGTTTTGCTTATCTATATATTGTTTCATATATATGTTTTGGGTTATAGAACTTGGTATTTTTGATGAGATTGGTATCATGTATCTATGCATATCAAATTGTACACGAATACCCGGTCCACACTTATAGATTCCTGCATTTCCCTTTGATTGAGTTATTTCCTTTATTATACTTGTTTAGTCTTCTGATGTGTATCATTGCAATAACTCTTTCATAAACTGTTACATTGATTAATTGGAGGCTGACTAGGCTTGTCAAGTTGCTGAGTGATGACTCAGGGCCTGCACGGGTCTAGGCCGAGAGTACCCAATTGCCGGGGAAATTGGGGCCGTTATAAGTTGACTGTATTTATTTTCACATGTTTATTAATAGCTTTATTTAAATTCCAGTATTTACTTTCAGTATTGCTCACTTAATTTCCTTGGGAATACTCACTCTGGACTCGTCATCTGCCTTTTGTGATGACTTGAGTGCAGATCCTAGTACAAACAGGGGCAAAGGTAAGATGCCAGAGTATTGTTGATAAGAGATTACCTGACTCGTACGTTTGTATTATATATATTTTGTTTCATTTTGGGTGTGGGAATTGTGAGATATTGTGAGATACCTTGTATATGTTGGGTTTCGGGGTTCATGCGCAGAGGAGATTACAAAACAATTTTGAGAAAAACCCCAATAGGATCCGAATCTGATTCCATTAAAACGCGTTTAAACTATGAAAACTTAATCATACCTCACTCGCAATGTACCTTTCTGAAGGTTAATCGATCTCTAAGGCGCTGCCAATAACGAACGCCCTCTATCAGCAGTCCACACATGAACGGCAGCCGAGATTTGAAGTGCTAGCTTCGAGAGAATACCAAACCTTTTGTTTCTCTCCAAAACGATCCAGAGCATACAAAACCTCTAAGTCGTTTCTTAAAAACGAAAATAGAGTTTCAGCCCTTTTTAAATCTTTTTGTGTACTTGTATTCTAACTCAAAACGTCTATTTATACAACCCTTGTATATAGACGGTTAAGTAAATTACACATATACCCTTACTTAAAAGAAGTATAAGTGTAATACACTACAAGGACGTTTCTGTCATGAATTTTATCATATAAAATTCATTTTTCTGAACCATCTTAAAATCTCGCAAAACCATTCTCAGTGTGCGACCTAATAGGCTCATACAACGTTGACAGTGTACCAAAACACATTTTGGTATACAAGTTATAAGTGGCCTCTAGCAAAACATTATGACTACCCAAGTTGTACGAATATCAAATCGATACAACTAATCAATAGTGTATATAATATCCTTTTTGTCACACGATATCCTTTTGATCAAACATAAGGCATGGAATTGTCATCCAACATGTTCAATCGTACTAGTCTCGATTTCTAGGTAGACTGAAAACATCTAAGTGACATTGATCAATATCAATTCACTTAGACTAGGCCTTTTAACAGTCTAACACATCGAGGGATCCACTGGATATCTCTCTTTATATGAGAGGGACAAATTCTATCTCGATTACACAACTTCACCACATTATTCACACAGTAACCAATCACAACCTTTATAATCGTCCGGTTAAAGACAACGTTTGATTGCGTCAAATCATTGTATTCCTAATGTTGAAGTCTCTGGTAATCTCAAGTCGAGGACTAAAAATATACCTATCATGAGAAACAACTATGACTTAATCCATGTGATGTTCTCATAGCGGGTCGGTCCAGTACTTTGTTCCCTAACAAGTACTCATAATCTTGATTCGTACTCCTATACGTATGATCATCGTATGATCATCAATCAAGACTCACACTAGTCTTAATTCATTATAGTTCCCAAGTATAATAATCGACTAGGGACATTTAGGATATTTCGTAAATACCCATGGATCTTATTATAATGTAAACATGCAAATCAATTATAACAAACAGCAAATGAAATCCTCTATTTTATTAACTAAAATGTATTCATAAAGACTATTAATGGATTGACCTAGGGCACATTTCCCAACAGTATATATATTGATCTTTTGCGGCTTCAGAGGTATTTATGGTTATATATGGGTTTTTCATATTAGGTTTATAGTTTATGTCACACATTTATAGTATCATTATTATAGTAAATGTGGTAGTAAGGCTTCCGCTGTATTAATTTGAGGATTTTAGGATGACTTAACATATAATTTGAATTCAATACAACTAAATCAGTAAATTGACAATTAATAAGGTTTAAAAAGATAAAATGGAGGATATAATCTAATGTAGAGCACTGCTATCGCTGGTAAGACAAACTGTAGGTCTGCATTGGCCCCTGTAGCAGTCTATTTGAAAAATGGGCTGTTACATTTTGGTATCAGAGCCTAGGTTTGGTGGTACCTAAATAGTAGGAAAACTTGATCATAAATCTATTGAATAAGCTTTAGATGTAGAAACCTAAAGGAATTGTCTGAAGTCTTAGTTGGGAAGCAATGAGATATAGGTGGAAGTCAGGATTATACGTGTTATGTTTTTGGTTGTATATTACATACGTTACACTTATATTCATACTGAAGCACGTTCTTCGATGCAGATACTGATTGTGACGGCCCCAATTTCCCCATACAATTGGGTACGCCCGGCCTAGACCCGTACAAGCCCCGAGTCATCACTCGGCAACCTGACGAGCCTAGTCAGCCTTCAACTTAATCAATTTAGTAATTTATGAAAGAGTTATTGCAATAGTAAACAGCGGAAGACTAAAAAAAATTATAGTAAAGGGAAAAATAACTCAATCAAGGGAAGTAGAGGAATTCTATAAGTGTGGAAAACCCCGGGTATTCATGTACAATTCGATAGATATATATACATGATACCAGTCTCACAAAAGAAAATACCAAGTTCAATGATCCTAACAATGTAAATATAAAACGATATACACATCAGCAAAAGTATAAACACCTACTAAAGAGTCTCTCTGGTGTCGCTGCTAATCCTCACAGTAGATCACCTAAGCAGGGTCCCTTGCCCTTGCCGCTCTCCGCCCTATCTGCACCCACCGTCACAAACTAGACGGTGAGTAACTGAATAAAATTGAATGTAATGCCAGCAGAAAACAACAGTAATTCATGATAATACAAGTAAAGTAGTCTAAATATCATGCGGTAATACAAATACAGGAAATTAAATAGACAAGATGCATGATAAACAGACTAATAGATATCAATCGAAAGTCAAGTGTATTCCAAGGAATCAAAAGAGGTTCATAAGTGGTCTAAATCATAGCATAACGGCGAAGACCTTACGAGATCTTCCCGGGCATCGACACAAGCAAAAGCACAGCTATGACTGGAAGGGACTCAAACCCATCCACCCAGTACTCGGTG
This sequence comes from Stephania japonica, assembly GCA_039657345.1. Classification (NCBI taxonomy): domain Eukaryota; kingdom Viridiplantae; phylum Streptophyta; class Magnoliopsida; order Ranunculales; family Menispermaceae; genus Stephania; species Stephania japonica. Next base: position 86,329,921 of record CM077556.1, on the reverse strand, counting down.
TCACACGGTCACTAAGGGTGGTCACACACTCGTGCGCACGAGTGCCCGCGTTTTATCCCTCTAGTGCAGGTCCTAGTACTTTCGAGACGAAACACTTACGCCGGGAAACACACAACAAGAAATGGAATGGAATACCAATAATAGAGCATAACAAGACTGAATAAATGATAATGAATCACATGGCATTTTCTTACTGGCTTACAAACATACAAATGCTTTTTAAGGCAATTGTACTTACCTGACTAATCGCAACCCGGTATTCACTCCGAGACTCTAATACGTTCCCCGTGAGTTCTCGACTACCTGATAAAGTTTTGAATCTCGAATATTAGTTTAAGGCTCGTATTTAGTCTTAAGGTGTTTGTTTTATAAATTCGTTTTAGAGTCGTTTGTTTAGGCGATTCGAACCATTAGGAAAAGTTCCCCGATACGGTGAATATGTTCCTACTTTCATAGATTATGAACTTTAACATCGTTTTGTACCTCTTTAGGCTCTTATTGAGCCCAAACTCTAACTCCATAATTATTTTTATATTTTATGTCTTTGTCTTGGGCATCAAGTTGTACCTACCTCATTGGCCCTCATTTGGGCCTTAACACCACTCATTTACATATCATTTCTATTTGTCATGGACCTTTATTATGTAATGTGTATGTTGGGCCTTTGTTGGGCTTTAACATAAGCCTACAACAATTAACTAGAGTTGTCCATAATTCTCCTTTTCATTTATTCATAAACATAAAATAATACACACACCCTACACACACATACATTTTCATTATACACACACGTGTACAACTGTTGTGTGCACCCCACACATCACACACCCCACTGTTATGTGCACACAACACCCCGCTGTTGTGTGCACCCCACTGCTATTTACACCCCATATTTACATGTGTTAATGTCACTTTATTACTTAAAACTATATAATATACATTAATCTATTTTTTTACACCCACAACCATTGTGTACACCCCACTGTGGTGTACACATACATGTTGGTGTGTACACCCCACAGTGGTGTACACATACCCCCATTCATGCACCCCATGTACACCAACCCACCACCAAACCGTCATGCATACACCCAAAACAGTTACAAAATCCACATAAAATCATGAACACCATGAACCCGAGAAAACAAGAGAGGATGAGGGGTTCACCTAGGGTGGGACGTGGAGTCTCCGACGGCGAGGGAGGTGGCAGCAGTGACGTGAAGCCGAGAAGAGGAGGGGTGACTTGAGGCCGAGAAGAGGGAGGAGAGATCCGAGAGAGAACAACGAGAGTGAGATAGGAGAGGACCCGAGACCAAGAGAGAGATCGCGTGGCCGAGAAAGAGAGGCCGAGAGTGGTGTGGAGGAGAGGCCGAGATGAAGAGATGAAGAGAAGGAGGGTGGGCGGCGGTTATGTTGGAGAAGAAGGTGAATAGTGTAGGGTTTCTTTGTTGTTGTTATATTTATATGGTCAAATGACCTTTTTACCCCCAACTTACTTCCTACACCATTTTTAAACCATTGCCCTTATGGGTCTTTTTACTTTTCTATTTATTTCTCTTTATTACACATTAAAGTATGTGTGTGTTGTCACTTGCATGACTCTCCACCTCAACACACCCGCATCTCGAGGTCAATCTCATGGTTCCTCACCATTGAACTATGTCAATTTAACAATTCCAATTCCATAGACCATATGTTGCGTAATTAACTAACTTCCGCGTTCAAACGACATTCCTCGGTCCGTTTTTCCTTGTTCCGACTCTCGTAACTCGCGTAGTCTCGCCTTGTCTCGCCAACTAATTAATTAAATTAATTAAAAATTTCATTTATTTTGTATGTTTTACTTGTTTTTCTCCCCCGTTTAACTAGTCGAAACCTCACTCAATTAAATACCGCCCGAACGGCTCGAAACCCATAAAATACTACAATACTAATACACACAATCAAAGAATCATAAAATCACTTCGGTGTCGACTCCCGAAGTTCGAAATATTGTCCAGTATTGACGTAGATGGGTCACAATTTCTGACAAGTGTAACACAAGTCAGTTAAAAATCTGGGGTTGTTACACTGATAGACGGGAAGTCTCCAGGTAAGATGTCACGGCCCAAATTTTTAATCCTAGATTTTGGCCGTAATCAGGCTCACCGACCAATGACGTGGGACACGTGTAAGATACGCACACTGACTGAGGCACGCGACCGAGGTATATTGTATTTTTATATTGGTTATATACCTACTGTAATGTAATTTGTAGACCTACTAAGTTAGTTTGTACAGTGTAGGCATCGAGAAGAGTGCAGGGACATGCCTCGAGTTACTTGTGAGCTAGGGAACCAGGTAGTTAGTACTTTGGTGAGTATTTTCTAATTTTAATTTGAATTTATAGAATATTCTTATGACTTAAGGAATTTATTTATAAGCCTATGGTTATAATTATTAATGTGAATCAAATCAAAGTCCTATAGTTTGGTTTAAAAATTTAGAACAGTTGGACTTACCTCGGGATACACACTAGTACACACTCCCATATTGTTGTGTCATGTATGTGTGTCACATGGCTGAAAAATTATTAGGTGTAGGACTCAATTGAAGCCCTTGGATTAACATTGGATCATGGGAGTGCGCACCTAGATCAAAACCCCACTATATATACCATTTTCTTTTCAAACTTTACATTTCATTGCATGGTTTTATAAATTGAAAATCTAGAGCTGGAGAAACCCTTCTTGGTTGGAAATTTAGGATCTAATAGATGGTTTTTAGCACCAAGAATCGGAGGATCAAAACACCATTCAATAGCTACAATTTTGGGTAAGATTTTATTCATTTTCATGCATTCCCATCTCATGCATTCAATTTGTAATGTTCTTGAGTTCAAATCATGGGGCTTTTTGGTTGTGACGATTTCAAAGAATTCTATGATTGTTTATATGCATGTACAAGCTTTGATTTTCATTTATCAAGTTTCATTTTTGGATTTTATAAGTTGTTGCCAAAAAATGAGGTTTTTCTTGTAATTTCGGTTTTAATGAATTTTGAGCTAGAAAATGAGTTTATTTTCAAAATCTAAAGTTCATATTTAAAATCCTTATGGAAAATCACTCTAGACATTGTCCAATCTTTCGAAAATCAGTGGGCTTTTAGTTGGATTTAATTTCCAGTTTTGAGTTATGTTCTTGATAAAAAAAAAACTTTGAAAATCATGCCTTTAATCTTTGTTTATTTGATGTTTTGATGAATGCATATATGAAAATTGAAGCGCTGGTGTATGTGTGTTGTGTAGGAAGTAATTGGATCCCTAGTGGCGGAGAACAGGGATCCAAAGGGCAAAATTTGGCCATTTTCGAGTTGCAGAAACTCAAAAAATTCTGGGTTTCTGCACCCTGCGCGATGGGTACCTGAACAACAGGATTTCTGTAATCCTGCTGAAATTCCTGCAAACACTACTTACACAATAACTTTCTTATTTTAACTCAAATTTTGACGCTCCATATACCGTTGGAAAGCTAAGACAGAAAGGAACAACCTAGACCTATTAGTTTTTCAAAATTAAGGCACACGAGTTTTCAAAATTGGGTCAAAAAAATGCTTATTTATACAATGGTCATTTATATAGCTGTTTTGGGTCGTTTAGGTGTCGGAAAGTCTTAACTCTTAATTTAAAGACTAAATACATCTAATATAACCTAGATTGACACTAGAAAACTTTGGGAGGTATACTTGAATCCGGGTGTGAGTGTTTGGGTGATGGGAGGCCTATTGGACTAGGAATATTGTGTAAAAAGTGAGTATACCCAATGATACTTTAAATTGCATTTCATTTCCTTTTATTACTGATTAATTGGCAGTCTTTGTAGTTATATGGTGCCTTTGTACTCTAGTATCATGATATTTGTTGATATTCTTCACTCTTTGGACTTGTTCATCATGATATTGTCTTGCTGATGCTTTCATTGATTCCTTTCTTGTGCTCTATGTCTTCATTTAATGTTTTTAATAGTAAATGAGCTTTAAATCGCATGCTATTAGGATTAGAGGGTTTATGAATGAGACTATGGACTTTGTACTCAACTTGATTAGTCTATTATCTTGTCCCTATGCCTTGACCATTCTATACCGAGTCATTTTTTAATAAATAAAGTAGTGGTTGGTATCTAGGTCCCTTACTTGAACGGGGTGTGCGCGACTCACGGTGTTAGAGACCCTGGCGATGTCGGTATATGTTATTTGGCTGTGTACGATACTTAGCTATATGCAATGTTTGGTTGTGTGTGATACTTAGTTGTGTGCGATACTTGGCTATGTACGATGTTTGGCAGTGTGCGATACACCGGATTTGAGACCCTTATGAGGTTATGACTATTGAGTTGCTGTGACACGCCTCATTACAGATTGGACCTAGATCACTCCTACTTAGTCGAGTGTTAGTATCATTTGTTTAACTCTGGTATTTACTTGCATATGGTTAATCTTTCAATGGTTCATATTTATATGCTTTTAAATACCAATCGATTATATTTGGAAATGTAAAATAAACATATCATCAGGGATTAATGTTATTTTCTTGCATTCACCGTCCTTTTTTATGACAGCGAGTGCAGAACGATCGACCAACAGATCTGGCAAGAAGAAGATCGGAGACTACTGTGACGGCCCCAATTTTCCCGTGCAATTAGGTACGCCCGACCTAGACCCGTGCAGGCCCCAAGTCATCACTTGGCAACCTGACGAGCCTAGTCAACCTTCAATTTAATCAATTTAGTAATTTATGAAAGAGTTATAGCAATAATACATAGCGGAAGACTAAACAATAAATAACAAGGGGAAATAACTCAATCAAAGAGAAATTAGGAATTCTATAAGTGTGGAAAACCCCGGGTATACATGTACAATTTGAAATGCAAAGGTACATGATACCAATCTCATCAAAAAATTTCAAGTTCAATAATCACAAAGCATATATATGAAACGATATACATAAAAGCAAAACATAAGGAAACCTACAAAATAGTCTCCAATTCCAGCCGCTAATCCTCACAAAAAGTCGCCTAAATAGGGCTCTTTGCCTCTACTGCACTCTGCTCTATCTGCACCCACCGTCACAAACTAGACGGTGAGCAACTAGAGAAAATCAAATGTAATGCCAGAAGAAGATAACAGTAATTCATGATATAACAAGTAAAGCAGTCTAAATATCATGCGGTAATAAAAAAACAGAAATTTAAATAAACAAGGTGCATGATAAACAGACTAATAGATATCAATCGAAAGTCAAGTGTGTTCCAAGGAATCAAAATAGGCTTATAAGTGGTCTAAATCATAGCATAACGGCGAAGACCTCACGAGGTCTTCCCGGGCATCGACACAAACGAATGCACAGCTATGACGGGAGGGACTCAAACCCACCTACCCAGTACTCGGTGTCACACGGTCACTAAGAGTGGTTACATACTCCTGTACATAAGTGCCCGCGTTTTATCCCTCTAGTGCAGGTCCTAGTACTTTTGAGACGAAACGCTTATGCCAGGAAACACACAACAAGAAATAGAATGGAATACCAATAATAGAGCATAACAAGACTGAATAAATGATAATGAATCACATGGCATTTTCTTACCGGCTTACAAATGTACAAATGCTTTTTAAGGCAAGTGTACTTACCTGACTAATCGCAACTCGGTACCACTCCGAGACTCTAACGTGTTTCCCGCAGTTTCTCGACTACCTGATAAAGGTTTAAACCCCGTATATTGATTTAGAGTTAGTACCTCGTCCTAGGGTGTTTCTCGTATGTTTAGTTTAAATACATTTAATTAAGGCGACTCAAACCATTGTGGATCAATCCATCTATATGATTATTGCCCTTTTTCGTAAGATATAACTCTCTTTGGGCTCTTGTTGGGCCCATTTATCAAGCCTATACCCACCTAAGTAGGCTTTTTGAGTGGACACTTATTGGGCCTAGATATATGTCCATCATTATATTTTATTCCTTTGGCTTTGGGTTTCAAGTTGTACCTATTTTATTGGGCCTTGATTGGGCTTTTGTTTAGGTCCTAGCCTAACTATTTTCATAACACTAATGTGTGTTATGGACCCTTATTTGGTAAGGTGTATGTTGGACCCTTAGTGAGCCTTAACACAAGTCCATAATATACACTTTACATAATGTTACACTAAGTAATAAAGGCCCATATACATTATTTCTTTTTTTTATTCAACACACATACATTAATGCATACATTAATACACACCGCCACTAAATACACCTCATACCCTACTGTTATATTCGCACACTCATGATATATGCACCCCACTGTTATGTGCACACAACACCCCACTGTTGTGTGCACCCCATTGTTGTATGCACCCCATACACACACAACACGACCGAATCATACAACCAACACATCTAAACTACCCACACACACACACTAGTTGATTCTCACAATGCACACACACACAATTGTTGTGTACACACACTGTTGTGTATACCCCACTGTGGTGTACACACAGTGATATGTACACCCCATGCACATACACGCCCAAAACTGTCACCTATACACACCCAAATCACCTACACACATTCACACAACTGTCCCTACAATAGACCCATGAAGCAGTTCCACATGTGGTCTTCTTCGGCCAGCAGAGTCGCCGGAGGGTGACCTCCGGCCAGCCTTGACCGACACCGACGTTGGTCATCCAAGCCGTGGTCACCACACACATACAACAGTCCCAACATGAAAAAAACAGTGAGTGAAAGAGAGTATGCTCACTGCCGAGAGAGAGAGATAGAGAGGTTGAGAGTTTTACCAGCTCTAGTGGCCGAGTTCCCGCGAGGTTCCGCCATCCAGCGCCGGCGAGGGTGGAAATGACGGTCGAGAGAGAGAGAAAGAGAGAGAGAGAAGAGGCTGTCGAGACGAGAGAGAACGTGAGGCCGAGAGGGGGGAACCGAGAGAGAGAGATATCAAAAAAGAGGGTGAGAGAGTTACCTCCGGTGAAAGGTCTAATGACCGGCAGTCGATGGTCGACGGTGGATAGCCAGGGAGAGAGGCGTGACTGTAACGGCCCAATTTACAATTGCCATTAATTATGACGTCATTGCAGATGTGGACGCCAGCGAGGACGTTCGTGGGTCCCACAGCGAGGTCGAAACACACTCGAAATAGGTATACAGTCCGTTTTGTATGCTTGTTGTGGTAAATTGTGATGACAATGTACAAATTAGTTAATTACATTACAATATGTATGTTAATGTAGTTTATTGACGAGTGAGGAGTTGCCTCGGGGTGCGTGCGGACACGGGACACGGGGCACGGGGTGTCGGGTAGTCGGGAGACTAGTGTGGTCTTACCCACAAATTTTGGGAAATTATTGAATAGAGTAGATAATTATTATAAGCTAAATCAAATTGGAAATCAATAAACCTATAGTTAAGGTGGATAAATCAATAACAGTGGGATGTTTCTCGAGATGCACAATAGAGATAATCGAGGTGTTAAGTGTCCAGATAGGGTGTTAATAAGTTGGAGTGACACAGGGTGATCAGTAGCCCTTGGATTATTCTCGAGATTTGTACACACACTTGATCAAATGCCAAGTATATATATACATGTTTGATCGATCAAACAAAGGAGAGAAAGAGAGTGAGATTGGAGAGAGAAAGGAAGAAGAGAGAATCGGTGGGAAGAAGAGGAGGAAGAACAGCCATTAAGGTGTGAAGAGGGTGATTGGTGGCATCCAACAACAAAAATCAAAGGTATGGTTACATCAAACTTGAATTTTATAGGATTTTTTATGTGGGTTAACAATTGTGAAATCTGAATTTGTTGGGGAGTTAAACACTTGGTTTTAGTGAGAGTGAGTGTTTATGAGAATGGCATGAGATGGTTGTGCTTTTGGAGCTAATTTGAGAGAAATTTGATGATTTCCTGAAAATGGGTTTTGAAAATGTGATTTTTGATGATTCTTGGATTTTGAGTTTAAGCTTGATAAATATGTGTTTTAATAGTGTATTTGAGGTCATTGAGGGATTATGGATGTTTGAGAATCGAATGTATGGGTTTATGGGTGATTGGAATTCAAAATTTTGAACCTGGAAAATCTGGACATAGCGCTATTAGCGCGCTAACAAATGGCACTAGCGCGCTAATTACCCTCTGGAAAATGATGATGAACAGTGACGAAGATAAATTAGCGCGCTAATTTATCTCATTAGCGTGCTAATTGTCCACTGGAACTCAAAAATTGGAAAATGAAGAAATGAGCCTAAATAACATTATAAACCCATTAATTGACCTTAAATCCTTATAAATGAATTCCAGGAGTCTTGGAATAGTAATTGGAGTCGGGGGTTAGTCGGGAATCAGACCGAAAGAGATATCGGGGATTTGAAGGAATCGGGTCAGGGTTTGACTTGTGGAACGAGGAGTGCGGATTGAGGTGTATAGTATCCCAATTGAACTTCACTTTAGTATTTACCTCTTGATTTATTTGAATTCAGTTCTGTTATTTCAATACTCTATTCCTTTATTGCTTTACGGTGGCTGAGTACTCTCACCTGGTGTATTTACGGTAGTGGAGTTTACTCCTACCTGGTGTCTTTACGGTGTTGAGATCACTCCCCACCTGGTGCTTATTCGTTACGGCCATAGAGTTCACTAAGTCATAGCACTTGTCTAGGCATACGCCGGTGAATAGGCTGCCCGGGTATGGTAGGCTTGTGTGGGTGCGTCATGGATGTGGATGTACACCGACCACCTAGAGGGTCCAGGGTCACCCGGTAGAGTGTTTTCACGGGCAGTGCCTAGGGAAAAGCCCGAAGTATGACTTAGTCTGATTTTACTGTGCACGTACTTTGTTTCGTTACTATATTTATGCATGCGATGATCCTTTCACAGTTGTCTGTATTCTTTTGTTCTGCATGTTTAATTATAGTATTTTAATTCCAGTACTTTTACTTCCGTAATTACTTGGTGAATTTCCTTGGGATTACTCACTCTGGACTCGTCATCTGTCTTTTTGTGATGGCTGAGTGCAGATCCTAGTACGAGCCGGGGAAAGGGCAAGCTTGAGGACTACATTGATTAACAGCTCTAGCCCTTCTCGTACGTATGTTTATATTTACTCGTTTTATGCTGGGTTTGGGGCTTGAGAGATAGGTTGTATATTTTGACATTTTGAGGATTCAGATGTTATGTATATGATGTAGATTTGGTATGGTTTTCCATTTAGGTATTATGCTCACGAAATACAAGATAAATCTTATGTTGTTCATTTAATTTTTCGTTGCGAACTTTGAGGTCGTATGATATTAAAGGAACAAAAGTTAACATATAAAATCAAAGTTAATAAGAATTGATTAATGATGGATAATTGGGCGTGGGACATAACTGGTAGTGACGTGGTCAGTTGTGGGCCCGCGTGGCCTCCCGTGGCAGACCAATGTAGAAATTGGGGCCGCTATAGTGACTGTGACCGTGAGAGGAGGCTGAGAGAGTGGGGAGGGAAACCGAGATGGGAGAGAGAGAACTCACCTCGTCGACGGCGGTTCTCCGGTCCCTCTGGCGTCCTCGGAGTTGGCCGGTAGGGGTGATGGCAGCGACGGAAGGGAGGTGTGCGTGAAAAGTGTCGGCTGGTGGGAGAAGAAGATGAATAGTGGTGTTTAGTTTTTAGTTGTTTTATATATATGTAACATAGGTGAAATGACCCATTTGCCCTTAAACTTTCTTTTACACATTTTAAAAACAGCTGCCCTTATAGGTCTTTTTCCCTCTTGTTTGCATCTCAAAACATACACGCATCTCGAGGTCGATCTGATGGTTCTTTCTCTTTAGGATGTGTCACTTTAACAATTTCAATCCCATAGTCCACATGTTGTGTAATTATCTAACTCTCACGTAGATCTTGCTTTCCTCGGTCCTTATTTCTTCGTCAATTGGCTCGCCGTGTCCATTTTCTCGCCACGCCCCGTCAACTAATTAATTAAATTATTGGAAAATTCATTTATTTGTACTCTTTATTGTATTTTTATTCCCCGTTTAACTAGGTGAAACCTCACTCAATTAAATATCGCCCGAACGGTTCGAAACCCATAAAATACTAAAATACTAATACACACAATCAAAGAATCATAAAACCACTTTGGTGTCGACTCCCGAAGTTTGAAATATTGTCCAGTATTCACATAGCCAAGTCACAATCCTGACAAGTGTAATGCAAGTCAGTTAAAAATTTGGGTTGTTACAGTCTCCCCCACTTATTAGAATTTCGTCCCCGAAATTAACCTAATAAGTAAACTAACTAACGACTTTACCGTTCCTCTTCACAAATCCTGAAGAGAGCGATAAAACTCCGAGTGAGTCAATCCTTGACTCCGACCCGTTTGTGACCCTTCAGTAGAGAGACCTTCAGGTATCCATAATCTCCTCGAATCATACTGAAGCTCATCGTGATACTCGTCAAGTATTTCTTCTGCCACTTCTGGACACTCTTAAGCCTCGAGCAAATCTATCCACAATTTCCCAGATGCTATCGTGACTACGAGGAGATCGGGGCAACCACTAACGAAATCCATATCAATATGTTCCCACTTCCATCGAGAAATGGGTGGGGCTGCAGTAGTCCTCCAGGTCGTTGATGCCCAGCCTCTACGCGCTGGCATGTCACACGCTTGAACAACTCCGACACCTCGAAAATCATCCCTGGCCACCAAAAGAGATGCCGCATGTCGGCGAACATCTTAGGTCAACCCAGATATACAACAAAACATGAACAGTGAATCTCCTGAAGTACCTCGTCACACGTATCAGCCACCAATGGAAACCTCAGTCGCCCGCGATACCTCTAGCATGAGTCTGTCGACCAACTTTGTCTGGGCAATCTGAACTATCTAGCATCTCACTGCACCGCTAGTATTACGCATCGTCTTGCTGTCCCTCATGCACAATGTCAAATAAGACGGTCTGCAACATCATTTGACTACGTATATAGGTCCTGGTAGTCGTCGGCACGTCCGTTGAACTCATCAACTCGGTTGCCTCACGTAAACCACGCTCGTAGGTTCTTTGACACACGACTACCTCCGCATCCAATCCTTTGCAGCGCAATGCATCAGCAACAACATAGGTCTTCTCGGAATGGTGCTCAAACAAGAAGTCGTAGTCCTTCAAGAACTTAAGCCAATGCCTCTGTCTCGCTCCAACACATATAAAACTCACGAAGATCTCCCATTCGTCTTTTCGTATCAACCAATCAACGCACGTAATGTTTATCTCTAGTTCGCACCAACCAAGGCTTTGAACTCTAACAACTCTAGTCCTCGCATGTCTACTGGTGACTCGCAGCCCCCTAACTCTACCGAAATGTCAAGACAATGCATATTCAGGTATATCGCATCCTGACAACTGTGACTAGGATTGAGGTCTGCTATGTCTAACGAGTTTACAACCCTAACATGTCTACCAAGTGCACAACAATCATGGAATCGATGTAACTTGAATCAAACATGATATGCATGCAAGTACCGCAAATGAAAATCATAACCTCAATACTGTGTCTGGACACCCCCGGTCTGGCTCAACAACAGCCTAAACATGCTCCCTCTGGTGTTGGTGATGCAGTGGTGATGCTCTTGCTAGATGAGGGCACTCCCTCTAAAAGTGGCGGACATGTCCGCATCTGTAACACGTACAGGTATCCTGCGATCTCTGAGTCTGAATCTGGCCTCGTCCTTGTGCAGAACCATGAGTCTGGGTCTGACTAGACCTCTGCGTATTCCTCTGCCTATCTCCTCGGTCAACATCCCTGCTCTCAGTGATCTGCCTTTGCGACTGCTGGTCATATCGATTAGGCTGCGGTGGATGACTGGCAAAACTCGACACAGGTGGAACGGCCTGTACCAGACGTGTGGTCTGTTGTGCAACAGATCCTACACTCTACGTCCTGTGCTCACGGTTACCCCATCTGCTCATATTTCTCTTCCTGTCTTACTGATAGTGACTATCTAATCGGGTCTCTGCTCTGTTCGCCCTAACCTCATCCAGATGCGTGAGCAAGTAACTTTCCCTCGCCAAACTGCACTCGTATGCTCTCTACAAGCTCTCCAGCTCAGTCATAACAACGAATCCTCCGACTACGAGTAGTAGACCCTCGGTAAAATAGTAAACTCGATCAGCCTCAGTATTTGCGGATCCTCCAGCACAAGGTAATAGTGAAATAAACCTGCCCATATAGTCCATCAGAGACTCATCGATGCTCTGCTTTAGTGCCATGAACTCGTTCCTCTTCGCCCGAAAAATAGTTAGCGGGAAGTACTTCTGGTTAAACTAGGTCTTGAAGTCGATCCAGTCTCTCGGAATGCCTCAGGTAGTGACAATGGTAGTCTACCAATCATCCGCCTCCCCCTGAAGCATGGATGAGGAAATCATCGCTCTCATATGCTCCTCAGTCGCGATGATAGTATGAATCTTCTCGTGATTCTTCAGGAAAAGCTCTGCCGCTGCTATGTCTGTACCACCGAAAAACTTAACTGGATCGTGCCTCTTAAATTCTCTCCACTGCCTCACCTCAGCAATGGCCCTAGGGCTCTTCTCCAAAGTAGTGACTGGAGTAGTCTCTGCAGCAGCAACCGGCGTAGTCGGTGTCTTCGTCGCTCGTACTATCTCTGTTTGTAATGGAGGTGTCTCCGCCTCGGTCTGCGTACCTGTCACAGCAACTGCTCCCTCAGGAATCACCGCTAACAGAATCGGGGCAGTAGAAGCCGTAGCTACTAGAGTCTCCGTCCCCTGAGTGGTAGAAACAGGCAGCAAAGGCGTAGTCGAAGTCAATGGTGTCGTGGTAGCCTGTGCGGGTGTCCTCAATGACCGCACTAACTCCTCAAATCTTTGGTCCTACGTCGCGGCTCTCTGAGATAATGTACGTATCTCCTCAAGGCATCGTGACAAAATCATGTCGATATTGTCGCTCAGACCTGGCTGATCCGCCATCGTCTTCTGAACAAGAAAACGAATTTCTCGGATCAATGGATAGCTACCGCATACAATATATTACAATCAACAATCGTAATATGTATAAACATCACATCCGACTTATCCCAACTCATCCCTCCAAACTAAAGTTCTAATTAGGATCGTAAGGTTTTCCACTCTAAGTTCAACCATTCCTAACTTTCGCTATCTTAATGGTTTGTGTTTTAAATCAAGAGTCAGGTCGTTATAACCTGGCTTTGATACCAACTGTGACGGCCCCAATTTCCCCGTGCAATTGGGTATGCCCGACTTAGACCCGTGCAGGCCCCAAGTCATCACTTGGCAACTTGACGAGCCTAGTCAGCCTTCAATTTAATCAATTTAGTAATTTATGAAAGAGTTATTGCAATAATACACAGCGGAAGACTAAACAATAAATAACAAGGGGAAATAACTCAATCAAAGGAAAATTAGGAATTCTATAAGTGTGGAAAACCCCGAGTATACATGTACAATTCGAAATGCAAAGGTACATGATACCAATCTCATAAAAAATTTTCAAGTTCAATAATCACAAAGCATATATATGAAACGATATACATAAAAGCAAAACATAAGGAAACCTACAAAATAGTCTCCAAGTCCAGCCGTTAATCCTCACAAAAAGTCACCTAAGCAGGGCTCCTTGCCTCTATTACACTCTGCTCTATCTGCACCCACCGTCACAAACTAGACGGTGAGCAACTGGAGAAAATCGAATGTAATGCCAGAAGAAGATAACAGTAATTCATGATATAACAAGTAAAGCAGTCTAAATATCATGCGGTAATAAAAAGACAGAAATTTAAATAAACAAGGTGCATGATAAACAGAATAATAGATATCAATCAAAAGTCAAGTGTGTTCCAAAGAATCAAAAGAGGCTCATAAGTGGTCTAAATCATAGCATAACGACGAAGACCTCGCGAGGTCTTCCCGGGCATCGACACAAGTGAATGCACAGCTATGACAAGAGGGACTCAAACCCACCCACCCAGTACTCAGTGTCACACAGTCACTAAGGGTGGTCACAACTCTTGTACATGAGTGTCCACGTTTTATCCCTCTAGTGCAAGTCCTAGTACTTTTGAGACGAAATACTTATGCCAGGAAACACACAACAAGAAATGGAATGGAATACCAATAATAGAGCATAACAAGACTGAATAAATGATAATTAATCACATGGCATTTTCTTACTAGCTTACAAACGTACAAATGTTTTTTAAGGCAAGTGTACTTACCTGACTAATCGCAACCCGGTACCACTCCGAGACTCTAACATGTTTCCCGCAGTTTCTCGACTACCTGATAAAGGTTTAAACCCCGTATATTGATTTAGAGTTAGTACCTCGTCCTAGGGTGTTTCTCGTATGTTTAGTTTAAATACATTTAATTAAGGCGACTCAAACCATTGTGGATCAATCCATCTATATGATTATTGTCCTTTTTAACAAGACATAACTCTCTTTGGGATCTTGTTGGGCCCATTTATCAAGCCTGTACCCACCTAAGTAGGCTTTTTGAGTGGACACTTATTGGGCCTAGATATATATGTCCATCTTTATATTTTATTCATTTGGCTTTGGGTTTCAAGTTGTACCTATTTTGTTGGGCCTTATTAGGCTTTTGTTTGGGCCTTAGCCTAACCATTTTCATAACACTAATGTGTGTTATGGACCCTCATTTGGTAAGGTGTATGTTGGACCCTTAGTGGGCCTTAACACAAGTCCATAATATACACTTAACATAATGTTACATTAAGTAATAAAGGCCCATATACATTATTTCTTTTTTTCTCTTTATTTCATCTCAACTTACACACAAACTTCGAGGACAATCCCATGACTCTCCTTATGAAACCGTGTCATTTTAAAAGTTCCTTATCACATAGCCTGTGTGTAGCATAGCTATCCAACTCCCCGAGTCTAAGTAACGCGCAACGGTTCGAAATTCCCTGTCACGTGCATATTTTCGCCTTGTATCGTATAGATAAATAATAAACTATTCAATAATTCTTTTAAATATATTTTTATTGTATTTTTCTCCTCCATGCATCTTTGCGAAGCCTCGCTCAGTTTAAAAATTTCCCGAATGGCACGAGACATGTAATGGACTATAATACTAATACACACATCATGGAAGCATAAAATCACCTCAGTGTCAACTTCCGAGGTTCGAAATACTATCTCGTATCACGTAGTCGGTTCACGGTCCTAACAAGTGCGACACAAGTCAGGTTAAAATTTGAGGGTTGTTACAACTACCTCTGAGCCTTAAGCGCGTTGCTGGCCATACTTGTAGGTTATTTTGACATTTTGTATTATATTGTTATTATGTTTTTACATAGTTGTGTTGTATAGTGGGTTGAGCGATAATTCCCCGACCTTTTGACTTTCACACTGTTTATATGTTCGCCATTATCAAGCATATATAAGTGATTGTTATGTCCTGGTTTCCACACTTAGTGTACGTAATTATCACTGGCTTTCACATAACTCACTAATTACTTTCGCATAATCATTAAAGTTTCCTCTAAATTAATTAACTTAATAAAAGTTTTAATTAACTCTAAATTTCTATGAATAGTAGGACTAGTGTATTACTTATCCTGAACATGAGTAACGAGGCATATAAATTGTAAAGGCTGACTAATACGTAATTAGGTCCTACGTGTTTGTGATTAGGGCTTAATTACGAGATTAGGTCAGGCAGTGCCCTAGATTAAGAAAGGGTCATCACATACGACTCAGCCCGAGGTTGGGCATACTAGTGACCCCACTAGGCAGACATTGACACTGGAGTCGTTAGCGCGGATAGTGGATGATAGGTTCTCACTGTTGTTGGATTTGTTGAGGACTCGTGAGACTACGACAGCTCCTATTACAGTCGTAGCTGCACTATTGGTTACTATTCCTGCAGTTGTTGCTCCCACTACTGGTGAAACTCAGGGGTAGGCTGCAGTATCTGAGACACATGCCGATAGGGTTATACCAGTGGTTGTTCCAGCGGAGACTACGTTAGTTGTGACTCATTCGACTACCGAGCAGCCAACTATGGCGTCTACATCAGGGAGTTTGATAACTGTGAAGGCGAAGAAACTGAAAGATTATCTTAAGTTCTTTCCAAGATACTTCTACGGAGCCGGAGACTCAGAGATAGCCGGGAGGTGGCTATTGGCTCACAAGAGATTGCACGAGATATAATTGGTTGATGATTAGCTGGTTATTGTTTGAGGTCTGCTGCTGCTGTATGGTGGACTACCTATAAGGCGACACATCCTGCAGATACTACTTGGGCTGATTTCAAAGCATTGTTCATGGATGAGTATATACCTATGATGGTCAGGATTCGATTGAGATAGGAGTTCTTGACACTGGTTCAAGGTGATATGTCTGTTACTGAGTACACGGAGAGGTACATATATCTGTTATCTTACTCTATGGATCTAGTAGAGACTGACCGGCTACATACATATTACTTTGTCTGAGGACTGGTTGAGAGGATAACTACCATAGTGGTTTCTAGTGGAGTGACTACATTGGCTTAGGTATATGACATATCTCTTTCTCAGGAGACATATAGTACAAAGGGCTGGTAGTTTAGTGATTTAGGCTGTGTTACAAGGTCAGCAGAGTCATCCAGCTCAAAGTTCTCGATCTGATTAAAGGCCGAAGAGACAAATGAGAGATCATGGCTGATAGGGACAGGGCTAGAGACCTCGTAGAGGCAGAGGTGATTGACAGTCAGATCAGGATCGCAGAGGCAATAGAGATCGTTGGGATAATTGGGATAGATGCGATGATCGCGAGGTAGCTTATTCTGCGACCTTTACACCAGTTGGTCGGTCGAGACGGCAATAGAGGCAGGATAGAGGTCAGGGTCAGATAGGCCAAAGCCGAGGCCAAAGTCAGGCGCATAGTTAGAGGACTACGGGTAGATCTGAGAGTCGCACTTGTTTTCATTGCGGTCAGGTGGGACATCTGGTGGCGGAGTGTACCAGACCAGCGCCAGTACTATAACAGACAGACCAGGCCAGATATAAGGCTCAGACAGCTGCTTTTGGGGTTGCATAACTGGATTAAGAGGTGACCAGACAACATATTGAGGGTATGTTATCTATCTATGATACTCTTATGCATGTTATGTTCGATTCAGGTAGCACTTTGTCTTTTATATCTGGACTTATAGTAGGATTGTTATCGTTAGGTGCACATACCTTAGATACACATAATGTTCTCAGGACGGCAGCTGAGGATAAGATTTACCCTAACCAGATTTGTTTGGATTGTGTGGTTGAGATAGATGAACATCAGTTACTGGCTGATTTGAGAGTATTAGAGTGCTTGGAGTTCGACGCGATGTTCGATATGGATTGGTTATCGTCGTATCATGCACAGATCGACTGTTTCAACAAAACGGTAACATTTCATATCGAGGGGATTCTGGAGATTTCATTTGCCAGAGTTGCATCAGCATTACCCATCACTCAAGGCAGACTAGCTATGTCGCAGGAGATGAAGGCGTACGCGGCTATGGTGGAGCCAGAGCTTAGGACAGTTATTAAGATTGAGGATGTCCCTGTAGTTTGTGAGTTCGCAGATGTATTTCCTAAAGATTTGCCAGGATTTCCACCACCGAAAGCTATTGAGTTTATTATCAAGCTAATTTTAGGGGCTCAACTGATTTACAGTAGGCCGTATAGGATGTCGGCATCAGAGCTGGAGTTGAGGACCTAGTTAGAGGAGTTACTGCAGAAGGGATTTATTCACCCTAGCATATTACCTTGGGGAGCTCTAGTTCTTTTTGTAAAGAAGAAAAAGGTTCGATGCAGATGTTGTGGACTATAGGAAGTTGAATCAGGTGATGATTAAAAATCGTTACCCCCTTCCCAGAATCGATGACTTGTTTGATCAATTGGCAGGAACCAAATTCTTCTCAAAGATTGACCTAAGATTAGGATATCGTCAGTTGAGGATTCGAGATGGAGATATTGAGAAGACCGCTTTCAGTATACGTTACGGGTTGTACGAGTTTACATCATGTCGTTTGGGCTAACTAACGCGCTGACGATCTTCATGGATTTGATGCACAAGGTGCTCAGACCGTTTTTGGATCGATACGTTATTGTTTTTGTGATGACCCCAATTTCCCTGTGCAATTGGGTACGCCCGGCCTAGACCCGTGCAGGCCCCGAGTCATCACTCGATAACCTGATGAGCCTAGTCAGCTTTTGATTCATCAATTTTAACAATTTATAAAAGAGTTATTGCAATAATACACAGCGGAAGACTAAACAAATATAATACGGAAAATAACTCAATCAAGGGAAAACTCGGATATTCATGTACAATTCAATAAACATATATACATGATACCAGTCTCATTAAAAATGCCAAGTTCAATAATCCCAAAACATATGTATGAAACGATATACAAATAAGCAAAACATAAACACATACTATAAAGTCTCCCTGATCCCGCTGCTAGTCCTCAAAATAGGTCTCCTAGGCAGGACCCCTTACCCTTACTGCTCTCCACCCTATCTACACCTACCGTCACAGACTAGACGGTGAGCAACTGAAGAAATCAAAAGTAGTGCCAGAAGAATATGACAATAATTTATGATTTAACAAGTAAAGCAGTCTAAATATCATGCGGAAATGAAATAGCAGGAAAGTAAGTAAATCAAGTGCATGATAAACAAACTGATAGATAAACAATCGAAATTTGCATGTTCTAAGATTCAAAAGAGATCTATGAGTGGTCTAATTTCACAGCAATACGGCAAAGATCTCGTAAGATCTCCTCGGGCAATGTCGCAATATTAGCGCAGCTTGAAATCGAAAGGTATCGCAACACCTCTCGAATCTAGTACCCAGTACACACAACACTAGGGGTGGTCAGTTACCCCTGCAGGAGGCACCCTCGTTGTCCCAACTAATGCAGGACCACATGATACCTTTGAGACACACACTCATGCCAAGAACATACAACCAAGAATATAGAACGGAATATCAAACAAGGGATCAATTCAACAATATCAATGAATAGAGGATGTATAAATCACATGCTATTTCCTTACTGGCCTACTAACATATACACATACAAGGTACATATGTACTTACCTGAACTATCGTAACCCGGTATCACTTCGAGATTTTAACGCGTTCTCCGCGATTTCCTGACTACCTGTTTAGGGTTTGAATCCCGAATATTAGTTTAAGGCTAGCATTAAGTCTAAGGTAGTTTGCATATGTTTGTTTTAAAACCATTTGTTAAGGCGACCCAAACCGTTGTGGAACGGTCCACCAATATAGTGAACATATCCACACTTTCATAGGTAATGGACCTTAACACTATTTTGTCCCTCCTTGGGATCTTGTTGGGCTCAAACACTAACTCCATAAACATTTAAATGTTTTATTTGTTGGACTTAACTACTCAAGCCCATTACCATAATCTTATACCTTTGTTATGGGCTATGAGGGGTACTTTTTATGTTGGGCCCTAACACAAGCCCATAACGTATAACCAAAATGTCCATACACATCACCTTTTTTATTTATTTAACACACATACAATAATGCACCCACACCTAATACACCCTACACCCCAACTGTGGTGCACACCCACACATACTGTGTACACCCCATATCACACACACCCCACTTTGAGATGCACACCCACACCCCAACTTCCTAACCGAACTCCAAACACCCAAAAACGAAATCACAAACACTACACACCACCACTCCAAAAATGCAACTGTTGAACATGGGGGAGGGGTCATTTCCAGTCAGCGACGTCATCGGAGAGTCTCCTCCGATCAGCTGTGACCGGGGATGATCCCACCAGCCACGAAAGCCCCAAAACAGTGGCCAAACAGTCTCAAAAATAACCCAAAAACGTCAAAAACAATTTGGAAAGGACCCTCCTTACTCGTCGAAAAAATGGCCCACTCGGCAGATGTGAGGCCCTCTGAGAATGTCGAGACCCACATGGGTGGTCTACGCCCAAGTTCCCGATCGAAGAGACCCCACAGTAGTCGAACAGTGAGTGAGAAAAGTGTGTAAGGTGACACCAAAAAGATAAACTATTGTGAGAGAGAGAGAGGACCGCCGAGAGAGAAAGAATAGAGAGAGATGGGAGAGGCTCACCTAGGTGTCTCTGGTGGGTGGTGGAGGTTCCGGCACTGTAGTGGGTGGCAGTGGTGATAGTCTAGTTGGAGGAGGCGAGCTGCCACAGCTTGGAGGCCGAGAAGGGTGAGTGTGAGTGTAGGCTGACAATGAAAGTGAGAGAGAGAGAGAGAAGATGACGTTGTCCCGGTCTCTGGCCACCTCTTGCTTGGTCAGAGGTCCAGTGCTTTGGTGATGGCAGTGGGGGAAAGTGGAAAGAAGAGGTGGCGGTGGTTTGGAGAAGATGGTGAATAGTAGAGTTTTTGTTTGTTTATATATGTGGAATAAAAATGACCATTTTGCCCTTAAGTTAACACTTGCTTATTTTTTGAACAGTTGCCCATATGGGTCTTTTACCTCATCATCTTAACTCAACACACATACACATCTCAATGCCAATCTCATGGCTCTCCTCATTATGCTGTGTCACTTTAACAATTTCTATCCCATAGCCCGTATGTTGTGAGACTATCCAACTCCCACATTGATCTTACATTACTTCGTTCTGTATTTCTCTCAAATTTAGTTCGTCGTACTCATTTTTTCGCCACATCCCATCAACAATTAATTAAATTAATAAAAATTCATTTATTTGTATTCTTTATTTATTTTTATCCCCCGTTTAACTAGGTGAAACCTCACTCAACTAAGAATCACCCGAACAGCTCGAGACCCATAAAATACTAAAATATTAATACACACAATCAAAGAATCATAAAATTATCTCGGTGTCGACTCCCAAAGTTCGAAATACCATCCAGTATTCATGCAGCTGGGTCACAATCCTGACAAGTTTAACATAAGTCAAGTTAAATTTGAGGGTTGTTACAGTTTTCATTGACGACATCCTGATTTACAGTAGGGCTCATATAGAGCACGAGAGGCATATTAGGGATGTGTTGGCGACGATGAGAGAACACCGACTTTACGCTAAGTTCAACAAGTGTGTTTTGGCTGAGTGAGGTCAAGTTTCTGGGGCACGACATCAACGATCAGGACATTTCAGTAGATGGTGACAAGATTAGGGCTATTATTGACTGGAGGACATCCAAGTCTGTTTTTGATATCTAGAGTTTCCTGGGTTTGGCAGGATATTACAGGCATTTCGTACAGGATTTCTTACTTATTGCAGTGCCGATGACGAGGTTGACCAAGAAGGATGTCAGATTTGACTAGTCAAATGAGTGTGAGGATGTTTTTTGGGAGTTAAAGAGGCAGTTGACTGCTGCGCCAGTTTTGGCGTTACCTGTGGCAGGGAAAGGTTTCTCAGTTTATACGAATGCGTCAGGCACTGGGTTGGGTTGGGTTGTGTTTTGATATAGGATGGACACCCAGTGGCCTATCTATCACGACGATTAAGACCTCACGAGGAGAGTTATCCAGTGCACGACTTGGAGCTTGCGGTGGTTGTGTTTGCACTGAAGGCCTCAAGGCATTACCTTTATGGTGAGAGGTTTATACTGTTTACAGATCACCAGAGTTTGAGGTACCTATTCACTCAGATAAAGTTGAACATGAGACAATAGAGATGGCTCGAGTTATTGAAGGACTACGACTTCGCTATTAAGTATCATACAGGGAAGGCGAATGTTGTAGCTGATGCGTTGAGCAGGAGCGACATCGAGTGTCAGACGGGACTGCGACATATGACATACGAGCATGGGCTGTTTGAGGCTGCATCGGTGTTGTATGTGATAGATTCTATTGCTGAGCTACACATTTGCGGCCAGATACGAGTTCCTACAGTGTCTCTAGAGCGGGTTGCTAAGTTGCAGAGAGCTGAGGGCCGGTATTTACAGATCAGTGGACTAGCTCAAGATTCGGGGTGCACAGAGTGGTCTGATGGTTCAAATGGGTACTTGAGACACAGGGGTCGTTTGTGGATATTGGAGGTACCGGAGCTCAGGGACAGTATTCTTGAGGACGCATACCGGTCGTGATTTACACTTCATCCTGGTCGGACCAAGATGTATCACGATCTACAATGATTTTTTTGGTGACCAGGGATGAAAGCTGACGTGGGGAGGTACATCTGAAGTTTTCATATTTGCCAGTAGGTGAAGGCTGAGCACAGGAAACTAGATGGGCTACTACAACCGCTGCCCATTCCTTAGTGGAAATGGGAACATGTGACTATGGACTTTGTTAGTGGCCTACCGCAGACTACGAGAAGACACAACGCAGTTTGGGTAGTTATCGACAGGTTGACGAAGTTGGCACATTTCATACCGATCGTCATGAGATATTTAGTTGCACAGCTGAGCATTATTTTCGAGAAAGAGATTGTCAGATTAAACAGTGTACCAGTCTCCATTATTTTTTATAGAGATTCGAGGTTTACTTCGAGGCTTTGAGAGAGTTGGCACTCGACTACAGTTTAGTACTGCGTACCATCCTCAGACTGACGGGCAGTCGAAACGGTTGATTAAGATTCTCGAGGATATGCTCAGGGCGTGTATTCTATAGTTTGGAGGATCATTAGAGGATTATTTGTCGTTGTGCGAGTTTGCGTACAACAACAGCTATCAGGCAAATATCGAGATGCCACCGTTTGAGGCACTATATGGCAGGCCCTGTAGGTCACCAGCATGTTAGGCGGCACCAAAAGATACAACGGATATAGGACCTGATGTTATTGTTGATTACACTGAGAAGGTGAGGCAGATTAGACATAGACTCCAGGTGGCGCAGGATAGACATAAAAAGTATGTGGATAGGTATTACGGGGATCTGAGCTACAAGGTTGGAGACATAATGTACTTGAAGGTTTCGCCCTAGAAAGGTTAATAGAGATTTGGCATTAAGGGAAAACTGGCACCAAGGTTCATTGGACCGTTCAAAGTTAAGGAACGCGTTGACAGAGTGGCATAGCGTTTAGAGTTATCACTACAGTTAGCAGAGGTACATCCGGTGTTTCACATATTTATGTTGAGGCTAGATAGGTCGGGACCTATACTTATGGTTGATGTACGTCAGATTGAAGTGTGACCAGACGTGTCATATGAGGAGCAGCCTGTGGAGATCATGGATAGGAGGATTTAGACGCTGAGGAACAGGGAGATCTCAAAGGTTTTGGTTCATTGGTAGCATCATGGAACTGAGGGACTCACCTGGGAGCTCGAGTCTACCATGCGACGACTATATCCCCACTTATTTGTTGGTAAGTATTTTAGTTTAATTTAAATTTTAGAACGAAATTTCACCTAGTTGGGAAGAATTGTAACGTCTCAAATTTAATTCGTCGTTATTTATGACGTATTGCAGATGTGGCGAATAGCTCAGACACTCGTAGGACCCGCGGCTAGGCTAGAGCGCGCTTGGAGCTAGGTAAATAATTATTTTGTGTGATGTTTTGTCTAATTTTGCGATGTTTATGTTAAAATAGGCTAACGACATCGCGATGTGTGCAATTATATTGTTTATTGACGAGCGAGATGATGCGATGTGTATTCGCCACGACTAGCGCGTAGGTGCATGGACTGGGTGGCGAATAATTAGCACACTAGGACGGGGGACTAGATATACAAATGAATGAATAGAAATGCATTAAATAATTAATAATAAATGTCGTCTAATGATTTGGTGGCTTGAAGGCGTGTAACGACGCAAGTCGCGATGCGAGTGTTGGGTATCGAAACACCGGTAATTAAATAATTGGTGTCATTTAGGATACAGCTAATTAACCAAGTCACCATTTGTGCCCTATTTTGATGACTAATTGACTAAATCCTAACTCTTCAAAGAGACCTTATGATAAGTGTATCACATATGATAAGTTTGGATATATATAGGAGTGTTTGTGGACTTTTAATCACTTTTCTATCACCTCACTCATTTTGGACAAAAATGGAGAAAAAATATGAGGGTTTGGAAAGGTTTTGGTGGTGATTTAGAAGAGCTTGGCTTGGAGATTTCATCAACAAATGTTAGATCTTGATTCTCCTCAACTTCTCTTATATATTAGTTGTAATTTTTGGGGTTTTAGGGTGATGTTGATAATGTTATTGATGGAGTTATGGAGTTTGGTGAAATTAGTGTTTTTAATGGTGAATTGGTGATTTTGGTGTTTGTATTGTTGTTGTTATGGAAAAAAAAATAGAGACGCCAATACGTCTCTATTGAGAAGTGGGCCGGACCGAGCCCGACCCGATTGGGTCGGGTTCGACTCGGTTCATGGGGCCCACCCCATATTAATTAAATAATATATTTTTAATATTTATTTAAATAAATTAAAAAAACAGTTTTAAATAAAATAAATATATATTCTGGAAATTTCAAAAAATTGGAGAAAAATAGCTAAAAATTATGGAAAAATTCATAAAAATCCAGAAAATGATGAGAAATTAGAAAAAGGGTTGATATATGAATTTTGGGACTTGGGATTTTGGCGAGATGTTGTCGAAGTTTTTATCTCGTAACGCATAAAACTGATATAATATACTCAATTGAAAGTAAATCAATTATAAATGGAAATAGGTCATTTGGGTGATATTTTGGATATTGGGGATTTGGAGGAGCTAGACCGGGTTTATTTAATAGGACGCGGAGTGCGGTTTGAGGTGTGTAGTATCCCAACTGAAATTACTTGAGTGGTTACTTATTTTAGCATTTTAAATTCAATTTCTTTCATTTCAATACTCTATTCATGATTTTGGTTATATGGACGGACATTGATCTGGATTCCCTCCATTCCATTCTAGTATGTACGTCCACTACACTATAACACGTGCTACCAGATCGGTCTCGGTGAATAGCACGACCCGATTATCATGTCATGGCATGTGTTAGTGCGCCGTAGGTGTAACGCCGGCCATCGAGCAGATCTAGATGCTGGCCCTGATTGAGTCGGACTCGCTGACAGTATTTAATGGAAGAGTCCAAAGTATGGTGGTAGTCTGACCATAGGGGCTAGGAACACACTTTGAGCTATCCCTATTATATATTCATGCGATGAGCGCAGTTGCCTATATTTATTTCCGCATGTTTATTTAATAGCTTTATTTAAATTTCAGTATTTACTTTTAGTATTGCCACTTCTGGACTCGTCATCTGCCTTTTGTGATGACTTGAGTGCAGATCCTAGTATCAGCAGGGGCAAGGGAAAGCTGCCAGAGTACCATTGATTAGAGATTGCCCGACTTGTACGTTTGTATATATATATATATATTGTTTGATTTTGTGGTGTGGGAATTGTGAGATATTTTGAGATACCTTGTATATATATTGATCTTTTTGTGACTTCAGAGGTATTTATGGTTATATATGGTTTATGTCACACATTTATAGTATCATTATCAGAGTAAATGTGGTAGTAAGGCTTCCGCTGTGTTAATTTGAGGATTTTAGGATAACTTAACATATAATTTGAATTCAACACAACTAAATCAGTAAATTGACAATTAATAAGGTTTAAAAAGATAAAATGGATGATATAATCCAATATAGAACATAATTGTCGCTGGTAAAACAGACTGTAGGTCTGCATTGGCCCCGTGACGGTCTATTTGGAAAATGAGCCGTTACACTACTCATTATCTCACTCTCTAGTATATCTCTCGTCTCCCATTTCTCTCGCGTAGAGCAATGGTTACAGCTGGTTTCCAAAGTTCGCGATGATGCGGAGACATGATGAACACCCGAGTTGAGGTAATATATCGACTCACCATCGTATGTGCGTTGTTTTGACGTTAGTTTCAGGTGTTTTGGTTGACTTAGGATTTCGGTGTTAGTGGTTTTTGATGTTTTTGGTGGTTTTGGGTTAGTAAGGATGTTCCAAGGAGTTTATGATAGCCTCAGAATGCGGTGACATGAGCCGGGGTGTCAAAAAATCTCAAAAATACGTTTAGGAAATGACTCCGCAAGGGATGTTGTAGAGCCTATGAGCCACAATGTCTAGAACAGATAAGGCTTGGAAAACACGCACTTTATGTGATGCCACTAGGGATTTTCCCTATGACGTGAGTTACAACGTCTGGAACAATGGTAGTTGGGTTTTTACGTTTTGATCAACGCCATCGATGTTTTGTTCACGGCGTAACCCATGACATGACACTGTTCACATTACTAAAATTCTGAAAATTAAGGAAAACTTTGGGATTTCTTTCAGGTAATCATATGGGTTCGAATACGACCCAATAACCAGGGAATGGACCCGAAATACAGAAAAAAATAGATAAAATTATGGAAATGGGTGGGAAATTATATAGAAATGGAAATATAACTTTAACGCAACCAAACAGTATTGAAATGATTGCCAGGTGTCTAGGTGACTAGTGGTAAGCGTACAGGGTCAGTTTGGAACGTTCGAGAGCTATGAACATGTGGTTTCATGTTGTACTGGGAGTACTATGAGTAAAACTAATGGAAGCTTTAATATTATTTCATTTGTGCATTTATTTGGCTATTATCCTTGTTGAGCTTTTGGAATTGTTATTGTTTTGCTATATCTTGGTTTGGAACTCTATTCTAGTTGAGTAGTCCAAAGGCAAGTGAGTCAGCTTGATCCTTGAGAGGACGGGTTACCTAGGGTCATACCCTAGTACTAGGAACTTGGGATGCACGTTACTATTTTTGGAACTTGATATTCACAAGCTGATCTTTTGGTTCCTATATACGGAGTAGGAATTACTTCCTTAGATTGCTGAGGAGTTCTTGTTCGCATGGATTTTAGGATGGTGTGAGTTGGCCATGTCCTAAACTTTGAGCTTAAAAAGGATATCTTATTCCTCGGCTTAAACGACCATTGGTCGGGACTACTTGTGTCTATAATTTGTTTTTCCTGGATACTCATTTATCGTTGATATCATAGTATTTCATTATCATGTTATTTTTATTATATTTGTGATGTTTACGCATGATATTTAATTAGCCGTTTATTTGACATTAAAATTATGTTAAAACTTCATTTAGTTATTACTGTTCTACTTCTGTACTCACTGTCCTTTTTTATGAAGGTGGGTGCAGACTCATCGTATTTCAGGGAAAATAAAGGAAAATGACTGGAGATAGGCGATTGAGGTGAAGATCTATTAAGGATTTGAGCTCGCCTATTAGGTAGGTTTTCGTTGTATATATATATATGTTTTGAGAATATTGGGATATAGGTTGTGAGAAAGGTTTGGCATGTATACAATGTTGTATCTCCTCTGACTTGATGGGGGTATACATATGCGGGGTTTTCATACTCTAGATTGTTCTAACTAGCGTCTTAGGAATATTTATATTAGTTAGAGTTTAGTTTCCTTCCTCTGTACTTTGGTATTTTGAATAACTCACTAATATATAGTAACTCAACTTAAATAACTTCATAAATGGAAAAAGGTAAGGAAGGCTGACTAGGGTTACGTTGATTGCATGAGTGTTGACTCAGGGTCTACGTAAGTCTAAGCCGAGCAGAGCCCAAATTTAAGGTTGTGGAATTTAGGTCCGTTACACTCATGACTTGGAATTAGTGGTCGTGGTCTTCGCACTAAAGATTTGGCATTATTATCTTTATGGGCAAAGATTTATCTCGTTTACTAGCCATAAGAGATTGAAGTACATTTTTCACTAAGAAAGAACTCAATATGAGACAGAGACGTTGGCTTGAGTTCCTCAAGGATTATGATTTCTTTTTGGAGTATCACCTAAGGAAGGTCAATGTTGTTACTGATGCATCGAGCCGCATAAGGGTTAATCCAGAGATTGTTACTTTCCACATAATATACGAGTATGGTTTGCTCGAGGTGATCGAGGCGATGTATTATGTTGATATCCCAACCAGCACTAGAGTGTTGATTTGTAAACAGATGAGGACTAAGACCATCTCTATTCAGAAGGTACTTGATGGTCAGCGTATGGATGAACAGTACCATAGGTTTATTGGGTTTGCTCAGAGTCCGGATCAACCAAATTGGAGTCATTCGATAGACTCATGCTTAAGATTTAGAGGGTGACTATGAATTCCATCAGTGGTTGATCTATGCGATGATATACTTTATGAGGCACACCGCTCACATTTCATGATTCATCCGGACAGGACCAAGATGTATGCAGGTGTGCGTCATTTTTTTTTTCTGATGGCTAGGGATGAAGACCGATGTTTCTAATTACGTTCAAGGGTGTGAAATTTGTCAATGAGTTTAGGCTGAGCATCGCAGACCCGGTGGGGTATTACAGCCACTCCCCTTTCCTAAGTGGAAATAGAAACATATTGCCATGTATTTCGTTAGTGGATTACCTCGATCTCAGCACGAACATGATAATATTTGGGTGATTGTGGAAAGGTTAACAAAGTCTGCGCATTTTTTACCGGTCTCGACCACACATCAGGTGGATAGGTTGGCGAGTTTGTATGAAAAAGGGATAGTTCAATTGCATGGGTACCATTATCGATTGTGTTTGACAGAGGGTCATAATTTACATATCATATTTGACAGAGTATACAGGCACAGTTCAGTATGCGGTTAGATCTCAGTATTGCCTATCATCTACAGACTGATGGACAGTCAGAGAGACTGATCCAGATTCTTGAGGATATGTTGAGGATAATTGTGTTGAAGTACGGTTTATTATGGGAGGAGTATCTTCATTTATGTGAGTTTGCCTACAATAATAGTTATAAAGCTAGCATTGGTATGACATCGTTTTAGGTATTATACGGGAGGTCGTGCAGATCTCCATCTTGTTGGGCAAAGCCTGAGGATGTGGCAATTATTGGGCCAGAGATTATAGTGGATCCCACAGAGAAAATACACCTAATTAAATTGAGATTGAAAGGTGCGCAGAAAAGGCAGAAGAAGTATTACGACATTTATCACGCAGAGTTAGAATATCAAGTTGGGGACTATGTGTATTTGAAAGTATCTCCGATGAAAGGTCACAAGAGGTTTGATGTAATGACCCATTTTCCAAACAGACCGCTACGGGGGCCAATGTGAACCCACAACCTGTCTTACCAGCGACAGTTTTGCCCCATATTGGATTGTATCCTCCATTTTATTCCCTTAAACCTTATTAATCAACAATTTACTGATTAAGTTGTACATAACACTAATCATTTCTTAAGTTATCATTTTAACCTCAAATTATCACAGTAGAAGTCTTAGAAACATATTAACTCAGACAATAATAATTGAAATGTATGATGTAAACCATAAACCTAATGTGGAGAACTCATATGTATCCATAAATATCTCAGATGTCACAAAATATCAAAATATACAAGGTTTGAAAGTATCTCTCAACCCCAAGTTCCCAAAATAAAATCAAATACATATAATACAAACGTACTAGTCAGGTTATGTATCTCTGAATCAACAGTACTCCGGCAGCTTGCCCTTACCTCGACTTGTACTAGAATCTGCACTCAAGCCATCACAAAATGTAGATGACGAGTCTAGAGTGAGTATTCCCAAGGAAATTAAGTGAGCAATACTGAAAATAAATACTAAAATTTAAATAAAGCTATTAAATAAACATGCAGAACTAAATATAGGCAACTGCTCTCATCTAATAGATAGATAATAGTGAAAGCTCAAAGTGTGTTCCTAGAGCCTAGGACTAGACTAGCACCATAATTCGAACTCTTCCAAAGAATACTATCGACGAGTCCCACTTAAGCAAGGCCAGTATCTAGATCCGTTCGGTGGTCGGCATTACACCTACGACGCACCGACACGTGCCACGACGTGATCCTCGGATCGTCCTATTCACTGAGATCGATCTAGCAACACGTGCTATCACTTAGTGGGCATACACACTGGAATGGCACGGAGGGAGCCCCTCTCAACGTCCGTCCATTTAAAACCATAATTAGGAGTAGAATATTGAAGTAACATAAATTGAATTCAAATGCCAAAAGAAGTAAATACTTAAGTAATTTTAGTTGAGATACTACACACCTCAAACTGCACTCTAACTAATCCCAATTGCCGTCAAAACATGCCCATACTGCGTGTCAAATCCCCGATCAATCAACCCAAAGCCTGATAATCAAAATTATCCATAAATTCCCCAAATTGAAACTCCTAACTAAGTCCATTTTTATCAATTTAAATCCCTATTAAATTGATTATAATCCTTAATAAAACTCAATTAAATACCCATTTTAGAAAATTCATTTTTAAATTTTTATTTCATTTTCTGTTTCAGAAGCCGCAGGTGGTGCCGTTATGTTCAGCATCCCCAATACATGAACTAAAGCATTTATGGGAATTTCATCTCTGGTTTGGACGCCGCAGGTGATGTCGTGGGAGTTTTCTCCCTACGGCACCCGTGGTGGTGTTTGAACTAGTAAGGCCCTTAAGGGGTTTTCGAGCCCCCTTAGCTCGTTGCTGCAATCCGAACTTGTCCCAACATCGCATATAAACACTTATAAAACATATTCCGCCAAAACCCCTCGACGAAAATCATCAAGAACTAAAACCCTGACAAAAACCATTCAAAAACCCTATTTCTCTCCAACACCAAAACAACCACAAAACCTTCAACAAAAACCTCCACAATTGATCCACAAATAACACAAAATCCATAGCAACATCTCCAAAACTAGTGTGCTCAGAATATGTAACCAAAACCTACATAAAAATCTAAACTTTTATGACTGAAATGTAGATAACAAGATGGAGAACAATATGCTAACCTCGGATCGTCGATTTCTTGTCGTTTGAATCTCCAAATCACCTCTTGATATCTAAAAAAATCCTATTCACCCACTTGATTTTCGTCCAAGATGATAGAGGAGAGAGAAAAGGTGAACTTTGGGAAAAATGTGACTTTTATACCCACAAAGTCATCCTATGTATTTACATATCTGCATGCCTCATCTAATGGCTCAAAATTGGTCAATAGGTCCAACTTTTATTAACTTGCATGTGTGACACACTCCCTTGACTTGTCTTAGCTCAAACAAAACACTAAAACCAAGAGTGTTCCAATACCCGACTCCCGTGTGTACCCTTGCATCCACCACGTACTTTCGTGCCACGAACGCATATACGAAGTTATTTATTAATTATTTATTATATTTTATCATTTTCCATGTGTATATGACTACCCAACCTAGTGTATTGTCATTTGCCTACTCGGTACCCACGTCTGCACGCTAATCGGGGCAAATACCCATCACACTATCTTGCACGTCAAAAACACAATAATTTACACACATTGTGATGCCAATAACCTAATTACACATTAACATCAAAATTAAAGCACAACATAAAAATTACTATTCATATAGCTCCAGGCGCGCCCTGGTTATCTGCGGGTCCCACGAGCATCTGAGCTCTCTGCTACGTCTGCAAACACATCATTAATAACGGCAAATTAACTTCAGGCTGTTACATTTGAGATCGGAGGAAAGTTTGCGCTGAGGTTTATTTGTCCATTTAGAGTTGGGAATCAGATAGATAAAGTTGTTTATGATTTGGAGTTGCCGCCTCAGTTATCTTGAATTCATCCTGTATTTCATGTTTCGATGTTTCGGTTGGATAAGTGGAGAGAGGGCAAATGGCCTACGGTGGATTTGAGTCAGAAAGACTTGAAGGAGGATAAGATTTTGAGAAACAAGGAAGTCTCATCAGTCCTTGTCAAATGGCAACAGCACGAGGACGAAGAGTTGACGTGGGAGCTCAAATCTTATATGCACGAGTATTTTCCTTACCTCTTTTGAGACTGGTAAGTCTTTCCTTTAGTTTATTTTAAATTTCGAGGATGAAATTCCAATTATAAGGGAATGCTATAACGACCCTAAAGTTTAACTCGTGCCACATGTTATTTTAGGTTAGACGTAAACCCACTTGATGTGATGCTTGTGTCCAATTCTCAATCGTCGACATTGAGATATGTTATTTTTGTTCGGTGTTTGTATTATTTATTTATTTGCCTGAATGTAAATTTCAATGTCTCAAACGTGTGAGGATATTTGTGTTTGTGAGCATTAGTGCGGATAAACAGGTTCAGATCTAAGAAATGTTCATTACGAGTGTCGGGCAAACGGTTATCGGGTAATTAGCTGTTCGAGTGACAAATTAAATTAAAACACTGACAAAATACAGTAAAATATAAAACTAAACGTTGGGTAACTGACTTAGGTTTCAAGGAGAGAAGAGAAAACAAGAGATTTTGTAAAACTTTTGGAAACTTTGAAAACTTTTGATTTAGAGTAATGCAATGGAAGAAAAATCTAAGTATTCAGCTTCATGGTTTTCGCAATACAACTTGAGATTGATTCCATTAATCTTTAGTTTATAAAAGATATGAGATTAATCTATGATCTAGTGCAGCTATAGACCCGATGACGCACTCGGTTCCTCGCACTTCCTGATGTTGGCAACCAAAGTACGACCGTTGACTACTTCCCAAACAAAACACGCAACTTGATCGTTAGTGCTCCAGATTTAACGCGTTGGCCGCATTACCTCGTGTGACGACCCCAACTTTTTCGTGTAATTAGGTACGCCAGCCTAGACCTGTGTAGGCCCCGAATCATCACTCGGTAACCTGACAATCCTAGTCAGCCTCCAATCATTCAATTATACAATTTATGAAAGAGTTATTGCAAATTTTACGCAGTGGAAAGTAAATAAACTAAACATAAGGGGAAATAACTCAATCAAGGGAAATATACGAATCTATAAGTGTGGAAACCCCGGGTATTCATGTACAATTCGAAATGCAAAGGTATATAATACCAATCTCATCAAAAATGCCAAGTTTAATAATCCCAAAGCATATATATGAAATGATATACATAAAAGCAAAACATAGGAAAACCTACAAAATGATCTCCCCGGTCCCGATGCTAGTCCTCAAAACAAGTCACCTAGGCTGGGCCCCTTGCCCTTGCTGCTTTCCATCCTATCTGCACCCACCGTCACAAACTAGACGGTGAGCAACTGAAGAAATCGAAAGTAGTGCTAGAAGAATATAACGGTAATTTATGATTTAACAACTAAAACAGTTTAGATATCATGCATAAATGAAATAGTAGGAAAGTAAGTAAATCAAGTGCATAATAAACAGACTGATAGATAAACAATCAAAATTTGCATGTTATAAGATTCAAAAGAGGCCCATGAGTAGTCTAATTTCACAGCAATACGGCAAAGATCTCGCAAGATCTCCCCGGGCAATGTCGTAACATTAGCGCAGCATGAAATCGAGAGGCATCGCAACACCTCTCGAATCCAGTACCCAGTACACACATCACTAGGGGTGGTCAGTTACCCCTGCAGGAGGCACCCTCATTGTCCCACCTAGTGCGGGACCACATGATACTTTCGAGACACACACTCATGCCAAGAACATACAACCAAGAATATGGAATGGAATACCAAACAAGGGATCGATTCAACAATATCAATGAATAGAAAATGTATAAATCACATGTTATTTCCTTACTAGCCTACTAACATACACACACATAAGACGTGTACTTACCTGACTAATCGCAACCCAGTACCACTCCGAGACTCTAACGCATTCCCCGCGATTTCATGACCAGCTGACATAGGTTGAAACCCCAATTAATGTTTTAGGGTTAGTATTTAGTCTTAGGGTGTTCCCAATAAGTTTGGTTTAAAGTAGTTTCTAAAAGCGACTCAAACAGTTGCTAAAAAGTCCACCAATTGAGTTGTATTCGAGTTACGCCATGAGCCCGTGGCCCCACGGTGTAACTGTGGCGTTTTATACTTAAAACCCGCATACAACATACCAAAACGCACACACATACTCAAAATATCCACGTTCCATAAACAAAATAAAACCACTTACACACACTGCATTCCTTGAACCCAATTTACCCATACAATGGGCCTTTGTAAAAATAAAAGTATACTATTGGGCCTCTAATTGGGCCCATGCAACAACCGTTAAGAAGAACAAAAAGAGAACACAAACAGCATACATTTCTTCATCATTTCTCTTCATGCCTTCACGGAGGAGCAACCACAA
This sequence comes from Stephania japonica, assembly GCA_039657345.1. Taxonomy (NCBI): domain Eukaryota; kingdom Viridiplantae; phylum Streptophyta; class Magnoliopsida; order Ranunculales; family Menispermaceae; genus Stephania; species Stephania japonica. Next base: position 86,295,798 of record CM077556.1, on the reverse strand, counting down.
CTTATCCTCACAACCGTGACTCACACAACCACTAACATCTCAATTGTTATGTAAACACACACATGATATATGCATCCCACACCTCAACCATGAGGCATACACACACACACCATTATGCACCCCATCTTACACACTTCACAATTTTTTCATCAACACACACATATGCTAGCCGAACTCACACAACTGTTGCACTTTGAGGGACCACCTCCGACTAGTGGAGTTGCTGGAGGTTCACCTCCGATTAGCCGTGACCGGGGACAGTCCCACTGGCCACAACAGCCCCAAAATAGTGAGCAAAACAGTTCCAAAAATAACCCAAAATGTCAAAAATAGTTTGGAAAGGACCCTCCTAACTCGTCGGAGAAACTACACACTTACCCGATGTGAGGCCCTTCGGGAACATCGAGACCTACGTGGGTATTCTACGCCCAAGTTCCCGATCGGAGGTGGCCCCACGATGGCCGAAAATGAGTGAGAAAAGTATGTGTGCAGTGAGTAAAAATGTGAATTTTAGGAGAGAGAAAACTTGCTGTCGAGAGAGAGAGAGAGAGAGAGAGAGAGAGGAGAAGCTCACCTAGGTGTCTCCAGTGGATGGTCGAGGTCCAAGTGCCATGAGGGAGGTGGTGGCTACTGGTCCAGGGAGAGGAGAACAAATAGCTGAGAGGGGAAAGAGAGAACGTGAGGCCGAGAGTTGATGGACCGAGAGAGAAAACGAGAGAGAAAGAGAGAGGGGGAGGGCACTTCTAGTGAGAGGTCCGACGACTGGCAGTCGATGGTCGACGGTGGCGAACCAGGGAGGAGAGAGGGACGGTGGCGAGAGGCAGTGACGGCTGTGGGGTGAGGAAGATGATGAATAGTAAAGTAGGGTTTTTGGATAAAACGTTATATATATAGTCAAAATGACCCTTTGCCCTTTAAGTTAACACTTATACATTTTAAAACATTTGCCCTTATGGGTCTTTTACCTCTTTATCTCATCTCCACATACATACAGATCCCGATGAAAATCCAATGACTCTCCTTATCAGACTGTGTTACTTTAACAATTTCTATCTCATAGCCCGTATGTTGCGAGACTATCCGACTCCCGCATTGGTCTTGCGTTCCTCAGTCCGTATTTCTCCCAAATTTGGTTCGCCGCGCCCGTTTTCTCACCACATGCCATCAACTAATTAATTAAATTATTAGAAAATTCATTTATTTGTATTCTTTATTGTGTTTTCATCCCCAGTTTAACTAGGCGAAACCTCACTCAACTAAAAATCGCCTGAACGACTCGAGACTCGTAAAATACTAAAATACTAATACACACAATAAAAAGCATTATAAAATTACCTCGGTGTCGACTCCCAAAGTTCGAAATACCGTCCAGTATTCATGTAGCCAGGTCAAAATCCTGACTCGTGTAACACAAGTCAGTTAAAAATTCGGGGTCATTACAGTCTCCCCAACTAATAAGAATTTCGTCCTCGAAATTAGCTCAAACTCGAACGAATAAGGGGATCAACACACGTTCGCACCTCGTCCAAACTGCGGGCTTACAGCCGCTTCAAATAGCTTGGATCCTCTATCTAGAACTTCAAACTACCTTAGAGTAACTTCAGACAGCTTGTTCCTCATCGTTGAACTGCGGACCGATGTAAAGTCACTTCAGACAGCTCAATAAGTTATGACCAACTGTGGACTCTCGCGAGAGTCACTTCTAATAGCTCAACATTAGGTATTGAACTGCGAACTTGTACAAAGTCTCTTTGAATAGCACAACATCTTAAATCCACTCCCTTTTCTCCACATCTACCAACTGTGGGCCTCTGCCACTTCGAACAGATTGATTTTATCTTAGTCTTCAGACTGCTGGTCTCAACCACTTCAAACAGTCTAATTCAACTACGGTCTCTCTAGACCGCTCCCGTTTCCCAAAATGGTAAGAATGCCACGACCTCGTCACAAACACCGTCCCCTAACATACACAAGTTAGGTCATTACAAGTTAAGGCTCTACGATCGCGACTCGCACGTCAAACCCATAATGACCTCCCAACCTACTCGCGTTTTAACACAAGTTTCATTCATACCCAGGCAGTAAATATGTTCAACAAAGTTATAACCGTGGCCACCATGTACATTACGTATCCATGCATCGTAAGATGAATCACAACCAGTTGGGTCCTGCCTCTCTTTAGGTGTGCTTATGGCTAGTTTTAGCAATCCATTGTGCCCAAACTTACTATCTCTTTTGGACTCTAGTCTAAGTTAGGTCTGTCTCATCCTAGACAACTCCGCTAAGTTTAAACGGTGCTACTCTAGCAAGTATTGACCCTAACACTATCACCTGACGTCCGGCATCACATTTAAACACCTAAAGTTTCAATTAATCGGTTCCACGCATGACGCATGATAACCAAAAAAAATTCTTTACCTCTGGTAGGATCACGAACCATCGTCAGCTGTGGCTCAGTCGCCATGTGCACGTCCTCAATGGCCTGATGCTGGTCGTCATCCTGCTGGTCCTCGTACAAATCAGGACATCAATTTTGAAAATGTCCATGCATTCTACACTGGAAACACACATTTCGCCTCTGAGAACCACTATCATCATTTGAATTCCTCGTTCGTTTCCTGTCAAGTCCCTCTGATCGGTGATCTAACTGCAACTCAGGTCGATCAGGCTCAATCTCCTCGTGGTGAGTACTCAAGTAACTCTCCCTAGCCAAGCTCCGCTCATAAGTTCTCTACAACGTCCCTGGCTCGGTTGTAACGATTGCACCTCCGATTTCGGGTAAAAGACCCTCAATAAAGTAATACACCCGGTCTGCCTCCGTGCTAGCTGATCCTCCAGCATATGGTAATAACTGCAGAAATCGTCCCATGTACTCCATGACGGACTCATCTGCTAACTGTCTCAGGGAAGTGAACTCGTTTCTCTTAGCTCTCATCACGGTGGGAGGAAAGTACTTCATTTTGATCTGAGTCTTAAACTCTATCCAGTCCCTCGGCACACCTCTGGTACTCACAATCGTAGTCCACCAGTCGTCAGCTTCTCCCATCAACATCGAAGAAGAAATAGAAGCTTTCATGTGCTCCTTAGTAGCTATGATGTGGTGTATCTTCTCGTGACTCTTCAAGAACAATTCTGTTGCAATCACGTCAGTACCTCCATAGAAAACAACAGGGTCGTGCCTCTTAAACTCTCGCCATTGTTTGGCCTCAATAGTCGTCGTAGTGCCATACACTATCGGTGTCGCTGGTGCAATCTCTGTCGGTGCATGAGGTACAACCGCTATCACTGGTCTTGTTGCAGTGGTGGAAGGAAGCAAAGTCATGGTCGTAACCCCCGGTGTGTTCGCCTCTTGAGTAACAGTTACTCTAGCAGTAGATGGTACCAATGCAACAACAACTGACGCCCTCAATATCGCCATAATCTCCTCCAATTGTTGTTCCTGAGCTGCGACTCTCTGCATCAAAGTCTGAAACTCCTTGATACTAACAGCTCGAGTACTCGACGTCCCGCTATCGTCACTAGTACCCCGTTGATCCGTCATCGCTATCTGGTAACAAAAACACGTTTTCGGATCAGTGGATAGCTACTGATACCAAATAATACATACATAAAACATACTTATATCAATAAGATTTCAGTTTCCATTCCTCGACTCATCCTCACTCCCCAACTAGGATTCTAAGTCAGGTTCATAGGGTTTCCACTTCTAAGTTAAACCATTCATAATTTTTCGCTGTCTTAATGGTTTGTCTTTTAATTCAAGAGTCAGGTCGTTATAACCTTAGGCTCTGATACCAACTGTCACAGCCCTAATTTCCCTGTGCAATTGGGTACGCCCGACCTAGACCCGTGTAGGCCCCGAGTCATCACTCGGCAACCTGACGAGCCTAGTCAGCCTCCAATCATTCAATTATACAATTAATGAAAGAGTTATTGAAAATTTTACGCAGCGGAAAGTAAATAAACTAAACATAAGGGGAAATAACTCAATCAAGGGAAATATAAGAATTTATAAGTGTGGAAACCCCGGGTTTTCATGTACAATTCGAAATGCAAAGGTACATGATACCAATCTCATCAAAAATGTCAAGTTTAATAATCCCAAAGCATATATATGAAACGATATACATAAAAGCAAAACATAAGAAAACCTACAAAATGATCTCCCCGGTCCCGATGCTAGTCCTCAAAACAAGTCACCTAGGCAGGGCCCCTTGCCCTTGCTGCTTTTCACCCTATCTGCACCCACCATAACAAACTAAACGGTGAGCAACTGAAGAAATCGAAAGTAGTGCCAGAAGAATATAACAATAATTTATGATTTAATAAGTAAAACAGTGTAGATATCATGCAGAAATGAAATAGCAGGAAAGTAAGTAAATCAAGTGCATAATAAACAGACTGATAGATAAACAATCGAAATTTGCATGTTATAAGATTCAAAAGAGGCCCATGAGTGGTCTAATTTCACAGCAATACGGCAAAGATCTGCAAGATCTCTCCAGGCAATGTTGTAACATTAGCGCAGCGTGAAATCGAGAGGCATCGCAACACCTTTCGAATCCAGTACCCATTACACGCATAACTAGGGGTGGTCAGTTACCCCTGCAGGAGGCACCCTCGTTGTCCCAGCTAGTGCGAGACCACATGATACTTTCGAGACACACACTCATGCCAAGAACATATAACCAAGAATATGGAATGGAATATCAAACAAGGGATCGATTCAACAATATCAATGAATAGAAGATGTATATATCACATGTTATTTCCTTACTAGCCTACTAACATACACACACATAAGGCGTGTACTTACCTGACTAATCGCAACCCGGTACCACTCCGAGACTCTAACACATTCCCCGAGATTTCTCGACTAGCTAACATAGGTTCAAACCCCAATTAATGGTTTAGGGTTAGTATTTAGTCTTAGGGTGTTCCCAATAAGTTTGCTTTAAAGTAGTTTCTAAAAGCGACTCAAACAGTTGCTAAAAAGTCCACCAATTGAGTTGTATTCGAGTTACGCCATGAGCCCGTGGCCCCACGGCGTAACTATGGCGTTTTATACTTAAAACCCGCACACACCACACCAAAATGCATACACATACACAAGATATCCACGTTCCATGAACAAAACAAAACCACTTACGCACACTGCATTCCTTGAACCCAATTTACCCATACAATGGGCCTTTATAAAAATAAAAGTATGCTATTGGGCCTCTAATTGGGCCCATGCAACAACCGTTAAGAAGAACAAAAAGAGAACACAAACAACACACATTTCTTCATCATTTCTCTTCATGCCTTCACGGAGAAGCAACCACAACTTATCCTCACAACCGTGACTCACACAACCACTAACATCTCAACTGTTATGTAAACACGCACATGATATATGCATCCCACACCTCAACAATGAGGCATACACACATACCATCATGCACCCCATCTTACACACTTCATAATTTTTCATCAACACACACACATGCTAGCCGAACTCACACAACTGTTGCACCTTGAGGGACTACCTTCGGCTAGTGGAGTTGCCAGAGGTTCACCTCCGATTAGCCGTGATTGGGGACGGTCCCACGGCAGCCCCAAAATATTGGGTAAAACAGTGCCAAAAACAACCCAAAATGTCAAAAACAGTTTGGAAAAGGACCCTCCTAACTCGTCGAAGAAACGACCCACTCGTCGGACGTGAGGCCCTCCTGGAACGTGGAGACCTACGTGGGTAGTCTACGCCCAAGTTCCCAGTCGGAAGTGACCCCACGGTGGCCGGAAGTGAGTGAGAAAAGTGTGTGCAATGAGTAAAAATGCGAATTGTAGGAGAGGAAAACTTATTGCCGAGATAGAGAGATGAAAGAGAAAGATGAGAAGCTCACCTAGGTGTCTCCGGTGGATGGTTGCTAGTGCCGGGAGGGAGGTGGTGGCTACCGGCCCAGGGAGGAGGAGAACGAATAGCTGAGAGGGGAGAGAAAAAACATAAGGCCGAGAGTCGAGGGATCGAGAGAGCAAACGAGAGAGAAAGAGAGAGGGGGGAGAGCACTTCCAGTGAGAGGTCCGACGACTGGTCGTCGGTGGTCGATGGTGGCGAACCAGGGAGGAGAGAGGGACAGTGGCGAGAGGCAGTGACGGCTGTAGGGTGAGGAAGATGATGAATAGTGAAGTAGGGTTTTTGGATAAAACGTATATATATATATATAGTCAAAATGACCCTTTGCCCTTTAAGTTAACACTTATACATTTTAAAACATTTGCCCTTATGGGTCTTTTACCTCTTTATCTCATCTCCACATACATATACATCTCGATGAAAATCCAGTGACTCTCCTTATCAAGCTATGTTACTTTAACAATTTCTATCCCATAGCCCGTATGTTGCGAGACTATCTAACTCCCGCATTGGTCTTGCGTTCCTCAGTCCGTATTTCTCCTAAATTTGGTTCGCCGCACCCGTTTTCTCGTCACATCCCGTCAACTAATTAATTAAATTATTAGAAAATTCATTTATTTGTATTCTTTATTGTGTTTTTATCCCCCGTTTAACTAGGCGAAACCTCACTCAACCAAAAGTCGCCTGAACGGCTCGAGACCCATAAAATACTAAAATACTAATACACACAATCAAATAATCATAAAATTACCTCGGTGTCGACTCCCGAAGTTGGAAATACCATCCAATATTCACGTAGCCAGGTCAAAATCCTAACTCGTGTAATACAAATCAGTTAAAAATTTGGGGTCATTACACCTCGGTCCGTGAAGGCACTACACCTAGACAATCGGATCGCTAGTGCGCCTGATTTAGTCTAGATCCCTAAGTTACTTGACCGGATGACCAATTGTCACAAGTTTGAGTCTAACGCGTGAGGACAGACGTTTTGAATTCAATGACAAAGGGTAGTCAACCTATTATACATGCACAACGCTATACGTACAATCAAATATAACCCATGATTAAAAACAATACCAAAAAGAATAAACCATAGAAAAGAATCAAGAGAATTAAATATAAATAAACCGCATAACAGAATCCCAAGTCACAAAGCTTGACCGATCCACCTTCAACCTAGAGGAAAGAGATTAGCTAGGCATAATCAAGTCAAAAACCTAGTTTCTAATATAAAACCGAAGTAAAACAAGAGTTAATTTTGAATTGGAGTCTATTGGTATTTATAGGAACACCCCAAAATAGGTTGAAAACCTAAAAATTCTGAAAACTAGGTAAAATCCTGAAATTTTTAGTCTTCAGGGTGACGATGTGTTTTTTGGTGCCTTCTAGTTCACTCGTATGTGAGTCGCGCGGCCAGAATTTGTTAATCACGGTGTGAAAAATTTCTCTGCCTTGCAATACAATTTTAGACCACTTAGAGGCCAAATCTGAAGAAGCTTGTCATGAATATGTTCAGCTTGGAGTATACTTTCCAACAAAGAAAGCAACAAATTATTTGGATTTGTGATGAGGAAGTTGCGGCCTTTAAACTAAAGCGTGGTCATTAAGAAACTTGGCCAAACTTTGCCAACTGTGTGTCACTCTTTTGAGCCACTTCAAATCCGTATCTCATGATGATTGTAAGAGATGAAAATATCCATCTCAAAGTCTTCTTTCCAACAAAACCAACGGTGAGTTGTTCCAACTTGTGATGTGAAAGTTATGGCGTGTGAACTAAACATTATTCAATTAAGTTCATAACACAACTTTAGTCAAACAATGTCCGACTCATATAAAATCCCTGAAACACACATGTAAAATCCCTAAAACAAGATAAATATAGTCCATTAGCTTCTGATATCCTATACTAAATTATGACTTAATGAACACTCATCAAACATCCCCAAACTTAGACTTTGCTCGTCCCGAGCAAAGGAGTGAATAAAAATTTATACTCTACTCCTATACTACAATGATTAATCCTAACAAAGCTATATCAATCACCAAGTCAAGTTTGAGTTCCTTTTTTATTTAAATCTGCCACTCAAGTAACCATCACCCAAAATAAGTTCAGAGTCAAATAGTGTGAAAACGGAGTTTAAACATCAGTGAAAATCACCCTTCAAAAACCATAATCAATCCAGACAAAAGCCTTCAACTACTCAAGATTTTACAGAGCCACTATATTAAAGCATAAAAGTTCAGAATTTCTTATAAATAGTGCATCAACACCAAAAATAGGCTATGAACGAAAAGTGCAACACACTATCCATAAATGTTGACTAAACACACCAAAGATAGATAATCAAACTTAAATATGAAAATGTGGAACAATACATTGTAATAAGTCAATTGATCCAGCTATAAGCACTCGGTCAAATCTTTTTATTTAAGAGTTTTCGTAAACTTCTGCCTTTATGCGTATATACACTTTATTTTCTCCAAAAATTTTAAAAGTAGTACGGTCCATGCTCCATTTCTAGTGGAATCCGTTTTTCTCACTTTTTCCCACCACAAGATTCCCTGCTCCATTTCCAGTGGAATTTGTGGGACTCTCTAAAATTTTTTAGAAAACTCTTGTTGACCCTTTATTACTATCACTATAATCAAACGAGTCATCCAATGTCCGTTCAAGTCTAAATCATTCCTAAAATGTGGTCAAGTCATATGAATTGATGTCTCAAATTACCTACATTCTCGTTCTAGCACCCTATAAATCTGATAACTTGCAAAATAAGATTGCCTGCCTATTTGTATATAACATAATGCCTAAACTCCATACTAGTTCTCTTATAAGCAACCTCAAAAATGTTGGAGAGCACTCTAAATTAAGTACAACTCCTAATATTCAAAAGGGTTCAAGTCTCAAAAGTAGCTTAATTTGAACTCATATCCACAATAAAAAACACTCAACAAGGTTTTAAGCAACTCTATATGCAACAAAATGACTCTAAACATACATAGACTCAATAATGCAATAAAATAACTACAAAAATGCATGAACTAATAGAAACTACTACTAACCTAAATGATGCAATGCATAACATGTCATAACAAGAAAATGAGGTGAAAAGAAAAGAAAAACACCGCCATAACTTACCAAACCCATGGAATACACATAAAAATAATAAAATGGTTATACCTGTCATGCGCTAATTCATTCATCCAACACTCCACTATACCTGTAAAACACCCCCAAACTTATCTCAAACCTTGTCCTCAAGGTTTAAAACAAGAATGAAGCTATCAAACTACAAAATGAAAGGAAACGAGGTGAAAAGAACATGGAATGAAAGAGATAATTTATAGGGAAATGACATGCTAAAATGAATATGCAAAACCTAATGGACTAAAATATCTCATAAAATATCAAATATGGAAATAAAAATTCTCTACTCAGGAAATTACGAGAATATACATACTAATACCTCCAGCAGACTCGAAAACTACTCCTAATAACCTAAAGCAAGAACTTACCAAATCCCAAATAGACTAACTATATATACCACCCATGGAGCCAAAGTAGTGATATCGGGCTCTCAACTCCGGTGCTTCAACAAAAGAGAATAAAACACCTGCGAATAGTCATAAATGGGATAAGATAAGTTCACAAAGCAAATATAAGAATAATCAACTGAAAAGAAAAAGGATAGAAATTTGAGCTGCTTCCCAAAAGCGTTTTTGGTTAGAGTCGTTAGCTCAACTTTAGAGTCATGCGTGCTAGGTCACGCTGTCCCACTCGAGCATGTCTCGAGTGGTTCTTGTACACGCAGTTCCACCAGGGGAGGAGGAAACACTATGTGTCAGCATGGGGGTGGTGGAAAAGTCTCACAAACTTTAGGTACCTGACGGCCGTCTTGCTTGTCCAACTTAATTTCATCCTGAAATGGTGGGTCAGAAACATGCATAGCAAACAAGCAAGAAAAATTAGTATGAGATTTAACAGTGTTAAAAATATCAAATGTAACAATCTCACCGTCAAACTCTATAGACATGATCCCACCAAACACATCAACCTTAGTCCTTGCAGTTCGTAGGAAAGGTCGACCCAAAAGAAGAGAAGGTAAGGCATGGAGAGAATCATCTCCCATATCCATCACATAAAAGTCAACCGAAAATATAAAATCCAACCAAGTGTACAACCGACCTATTAGCTAGGTGGATTGCAACCTGAGTATCCTTGAGAGGACTATCATGAAGAGACTCATATAAAGAACTCGACATGGCATTTATGGAAATGTCAGGATCACACATGACACTCTCAATAGTAATATTACCTACTTTACAAGAAACAGTAAACATACTAGGGTCTGAACATTTGGGTGGTAGCTTTCTCTTGATCTGGGTACATAGTAAAGATACCCACTTGGGTACATTGGTGATCATGTGCCGTTTGATACATCTTGCATGGGCATCTCAAGGTGTATTGATTGCACATGATTGCAATGTACCTAAGTGGGTGTATTTACTGTATACCCCTATCATCTTCCAAAAAAAAAGAAAAATGACACCCCTAGACCTGGAGTGATGGTTCTGGCATTATAACACGATGCGCCTGACAATATCCTTGGCTTCGGCGTGATTGATATTCTGGAATCTCAGGTGCCCCAAGACAGACATCGACCACTCTCTCCTCTTCGTCAAGAGAAACAAAGCCCTCTGAAAGCTGAATACAATCCAGTTGTTGCAGCAGCAGCAGCAGCAGCGATTCTAGGTCTGAGTTTGGTTCATTTATTCATTTTTTTTTCTTCATCTTCTCATTTCGCTTTTTTTAGTGTTTGAATTCAATTGGTTGGTTTTGCATCTCTTCAATTGATGCATCAATTCTCCTTAAATCGTTCGTGGGTTTGTTCTGAGAGAGCATTTCGTTCCTCGTCTTCATAAATACATAGGAACATCAGGAAGGATGTATACCTGATGTTTGCTGACCTAATTGCAAGTACTGACAGGTCACTCAATTTATGTATTTATGTCGCAGTCGTGTGCGTGTATGTATGTATGTATGTATGTATGTATGTATGTATGTCTCTTGCAAAAGTTTAATTAACGCAGGCTAATCTCAGATCTTGATGGTATGCGGCTTTTGGAGCCGAGCCTTTGTTCGAAATTAGGGTTTTTCTTCTTTGTTTACCACAAATTAGTTGAATGTTCTGTTAATAGTCTTTTGTTTTGCTTGCCCGTTTCCTTGGAAACATACAACAAGCGTCATTACATGTGGCTATGTGAAAGATTTGCATATTTTCAGTACGGTCGCCCTTGAAATAGTGTCACACTTGATCTGTACCATTTATATTATTCATTCTTGAAGGGGTTCGTCATGGATATTATAGGTTTGTTTTCCTTTTGTCCTTGAACTACCTCTTCTGGTTAATCTGACCTAATGTTTTTCTTTTGTAAAATAATTTCCTTTCTCATATCTTTACAGTGACCTAGGGTTTTTATAAATTCATTGTATTGCACTTGGATTTTCATTATAGAATCTGCATTCAGGTCCTTGTTGGAGCTCTATTTCTTGTCTGTAGATGAATGCTAAATGTTTCATTCAAAGACTGTCCCTGGTTCAAGCTTAGTCCGCAGCAGCTCATTTGCCAAAGGTCAGCAAATAGAAAATAGTGCCAGCACAATGGGCACTAGCGGTGGTGGGAATAATCTCAATAACTCCAGTTTGGCATCAAGGCAAAGGTTGCGTTGGACACATGAACTCCATGAACGCTTTGTTGATGCTGTGGCACAACTTGGTGGACCTGAGAGTAAGTTATTTCAATCTATTATGTTTTAGTCATAAAGAATATGTCGTCTTTTTCTTGGTACAAATATGCGTCCTATAAAATTCACGTCCATTATCAAGTAAAAGTGTTGGCTTGTCCTGACCCAAAAAAAAAAAAAAAAGTGTTGGCTTGATTAATGGTTGTAACTCGCAAGAGGGAGTGGACCAGCTTTCCAAAATTTTTAATCAGACACTCTCACAGAACTGATCTTCTTTTCCTCCTTAAAATCTTATTACCATTCTGTTCAAGCACATGCTAATTCTTTATTGCAGGGGCAACTCCTAAAGGTGTTCTTAGAGTTATGGGTGTACCAGGATTAACTATATACCATATCAAAAGCCACTTACAAGTAAGCATCCAATTGCAATATCAGTATTCTCTTTATTAGATTGTATTGTCATATTGATTTATCATTTGGATTTGGGTGTGTGGTGTGTGGGGCTCTCTTTCCCATCTTTCATGTTTTCTAATATGGTAACTCTGTTGCTTTCTACCAGAAATATCGGCTTGCAAAGTTCCTGCCTGATTCTGCATCTGATGGTTCGTTTGCTATCTTGCAATGTAGAATTTTTGCTTACCTATTTGTCTAGAGTACAATGAAAATCACTATGCCAATATTAATGTTGTAATATTGAGTAATAATCTCAAAAATAACTTTTTTTTTGGAAAGCTATAGTATTTGTTTGATCCATTTCATGAAGAGTGACAAAAGTTTTACGCTGGCTGTCAACCTATCGCAACCCTACCCAATTAATTTGGGATTGAGGCTATGTTGTTTTTGTTGTTGTTATGGAAAGTAATAGTACGTGTTTTATGTTCTGTTTTAAAAGTCTTTCTACTTTTACAAGTCTTTTTAACCTTGACCCCCTATATGTTTAAAGCAGGAAAAGAGACTGACAAGAAAAAGTCAGCAGAATTGTCAAGCTTAGAAGGCTCAACGTAAGTACAACATCTTCTCATTGCTTTTATTTACTGAAAGTTCCTTAACTTTTTATTCAAGCGAGATGAGGCTATACCTGGAGTTAGGGGTGGAAATTTGGGTCATAAACAAGTTAACACAATTAGACACGACTAAAATGCGGTTAATTAGTAGGTTAACCTGCTTAACTCGATAATGACACGTTTAACGCGATTAAAGAATAATATATAAATAATAAATAGGATATAATAAATAAAATAGTTCAAAATCCAACTGTTTGATAACATGTGAATAATATGATTTATTTTTTATTTACAAATACATATTTTATCTTACTTGATTTTATTTTCAAAGTAAATTTTTATTTTGCTTTAATATATTGTTTATGTCTTACATTTGATTAATAGACTAAGAAAAGAAACAATAATATCAGATAATCAATTTGGTTTCATGCCTGGAAGGTCAACTATGGAGGCAATTTTCCTTGTAAGAAGCTTGATGGAAAAATATAGAGACAAGAAAAAAGGATCTTCATGTGGTATTTGTAGATTTAGAAAAAGCATATGATACGGTTCCTAGAGATGTTCTTTGGTGGGTTCTAGAAAGAAAAGTAGTGCATGCGAGATGCGTAGACACTATTAAGGATATGTTTGAGGGATTAGTAAAGAGTATAAAGACGTTTGGAGGAACTACAAAAGAATTTTCTATTTTGATTGGACTACATCAAGGATCGGCTTTAAGCCCATATCTCTTTACTCTAATTATGGATGAACTAATTAGGCATATTCAAGAGGATACATCATGGTGTATGCTATTTGTAGATGACATTGTCTTAGTGGACGAAACAAGAGATGGAGTGAATAGAAAATTAGAATTTTGGAGGAATACATTAGAATATAAAGGCTTTAGGTTGAGTAGGACGAAGACCGAATACATGCACTGTGAGTTTATGAATACTAGACATAGAAATATTCCTACCAAGTTAAAAGGAAAATTTTATAGGATCGCAATTAGGTCAACTACGCTCTATGGAAGTGAATGTTGAGCGGTAAAGCAACAACAATTATATAAAATGAGCATAGCATAAATGAGGATGCTTAGGTGGATGTGTGGTAAAACTCGTAAAAATAAAATAAGAAATACAAAAATTCAAAGAAATGTAGGAGTAGCACCAATTGACACAAAGATTAGGGAAGAGCGATTGCGGTGGTTTGGACACCTGCAAAGACGGCATACGAATGTTCTCACTAGAAAACTTGACTCAATAGAAATTGACGAAATTCGACGAGGTTGGGTAGACCGAAGTTAACTTGAGATGCATTAATTAGGAGAGACTTAAATGGTTTGGAATGTTCACCATCAATTGCACAAAATCGAACACAATGGAAGAGTTTGATCCATGTAGCCGACCCCAATTAATTTGGGATTGAGGCTATGCTGTTGTTGTTGTTGTTATTGTTGTATTTGATTGATAATTATTTATCATGAAAAATCATAAAATCTTTCCTCTAAGTAAAATTTAGATGTTTTTTGGAGGATTCTTATAGCCTTTTTTTTAATATGTTTTTTGAAAGTTCTTTTATATGTTTTTTGAAAAAAATTTTATATGTTATTTGTTATGAGTCCTTTTCCTCTCTATTGTCAAGACATATATAAGAATTGGATAAAAAATTTAAAGTAAAACTTAAAAACTACAATACCATTATATTTTATTTGCTATCTAATAATGTTATGTTCATTTATATTTATTTATGATATATATATTTTTAAAAGTTGTAAACAATTCATTAAAGTTTGAATAAATTAAAAAAAGTTTAAATAAAATATTTAATAAATGGGTGCACGAATACCCGACATGTTTAGCACAACCCATTTCGACACGAACACGATTAACACGATTACTAAATGGTCGGGTTTGGGTTTACCTTATGTGGGTTATGACCCGTTTTGACACGAAACGAACACGACTCGCTAACACGAATTTCCACCCCTGCCTGGAGTCCTTTGAGTAGTACTGGAAATTATCACACTTGGGGAATATGTTGGGCCGTTGCATGTGCCTATGCCATGCCATTAGTGTTCTTGAAATGTAGTTTTCTATGAGAAACTTCTTTGAATGAGGTTCTACAATTTAATTTCCTAATGTATTCCAGGACCTAGATGACCTAAAATAATTTACTTCTTGCTCTTGGTTTATTAGTCTTGCAAACACCGTGCAGCTGGGAGAGATCAAAATGGAAGGATCAATTAGGATATAATTGGCACTGATCATAGGATTTGTTATAATATTTTGACTCTTGGGATCAAGTTGTTTTGATGTATACTCTTCCTTGCAGTGGAATCCAAATAACAGAAGCACTCAAGCTGCAAATGGAGGTTCAAAAGCGGCTTCACGAACAACTGGAGGCAAGTTTCTTTCCACAATCATGCAACCTGCAATGTGGTTTGAATTTTGTGATTAATGTTTAGTATATTAATTTTTTCTTTTTTGTTAATGAACATTTACTGAAAATAATGTGTAAAATAGTAGAAACGAAAAAGTGAAGAAAATTAATATTCTTAGGTGACTAAAAGTTGGACAACAAACTTTAACATAATGATTACTCATCCAAGCTGTGTTTGAAAATAAAAGAATGTAAAAGAAATGAAGCAGCCATGTGATCCTCACAAAATAGAAAAAAATCATAAATATTCAGTCCTAAGCAGATGGTTGGTGCTTCTCAACTAGGGTTGGGGACAAAGTCCAAGGATCAAAACCTCAATTTCACATTATAATTCACCCTCTTAAAAATCAGAAATAATTTGAATAAGTTTAATTTGGTGTGGAGATTTTTTGTAAAAATTCGCTAACTAGGAGAAGTATAGGCCCTTTAGGGATTTTTTTTATTTTAATGGTAAATTCCTTAAATTTCATTTTATGAGATGCTTTAACAAGCACAATAATGCATTTCTAGTATTAAAGAACCACAATTTAATTGACATTTAGGTCATTGATTTTTTTTCCTTATAATAAATATACTAGTATGATTTTATAGCCATTTCATTGACAACGTAGTCACTTAAGTAAGATTGTAGGTTGTTAATCATATGGATCATGATTAGGGACGTCAATAGGGCGAAGGCGAGTCCCCCATCCCCATGAGGGTATGGATTTTCGTCCTCGTCCTCATCCCCATCCCCTTCTAATCCCCACAGAGATGGAGAATCCCCGTGGGAAAATATTTTTCCCCATTTACCCCACGAGGAATTTACATCATTTTCCCGTAGGGAATCCCCTTTGATTCTCCGCGAGACATAATTCCCATGTCACACAATAAAACAATCTACCTTATAGGCTTATATATAAACTAATAATCAAATTCTATATCAAGCATACACGTCCACAACAAATCTATACTTCTATAAAAACCTACTTTTAAAGTCTAAACCAAGTTCCACTGTCGACGTTTGTTTGAGGTTAGCTAGTTCGCTCAATGGGTTGTTACTTAGAGGTGGTCCAAAGCGAATTCTACAATGCTCCTTGAATGTCTCCCAACTCATGCATGCAACTTCTTGTTCAAGTTGGTAAAAGCAAAGTTGTGCTTCTCCCATTAAATGGAATACAAGAAACCCAATCTTGTCCTCTTCCCGTGTTTGTTGGTTAGAGAAGAATTGCTCACACCTACACAACCATACTAGTCCACATTATATGTGGGCCATCAAGCCTTTACTCGACCCTTCTTGGTGGTCTTTGGGGTCGTGATGACTTGATTGGTTACTAGTGTGAGGGTTGTGTGCATCCCCAACGCCAGCATTTTTTCCTGGACTACGAATATGAGAGGCGAGCTCCCCAACCTGTGCCTCCAAAGCTTGCTACCGCAAGTTCATTTGTTGCATGAAAGCTTCCAACTTGTTCATTATAGTATCAGCGTCATCCATGACGACTGGCTCTGCTACCAAGATGCTATGTGCTTTAGCGTAGAATCTCGTCACGAGATGCGACGAAGTGAAATTCGAAGCTTTCTTCGAATCTGCCACAACTTCCTTGGTTGAATCCATCCTTGACATGATTCAATTCAAGATTATTTTAACTTAGGTGATAATTGCTTGATTTCTTATTCATATAGCTTTAAATAGATCTAGGACACAATCCATCCTAGTAGGTAAATAAGGAAATACAGCTACAATCTCGCAACCTTGATTGAAGTTAAATTATTGTGCATACCATATATATAAGATACCTAGTTGGGAATCAAGCTAGAATGGAAATAATTTCGGTCAAATGTGTCATTTTATTCTCCTTGATTGGTGCTATGATTTTTTTCAATCTTTCCTTATGGGGCGACGCTTGTATGTGCGCCTAACAAATGCATCCATGAAATTGTACTAGGATCCAATCTGCACCACTTAAATACCACATTATTTCTTATTATAATTTCGATGTGGGATTATATATTCCAACAATGTCAATTGCGTGCTTAATAATTTTTATGTGAAGTTTTCAGTTGAACCTATTCAATTTTTATATTATAAGGCCAATCCAAGGTAAGGAGAGTGTGGTGACTAATTTTATGTAGGAGGCCATAAGTGTGAAAGTAGGGTTCACTCCAAAATGCCAAGGCAAGATGGAGTGTCGACTCCACACTTATAAATCTTTCTTTTTCTTTCGAAGTAATCGATGTGAGACTATCCCAACATCTCCAACACTCCCCCCTCAAGTCCAAGTAGGACTTGACCACAAAACATCAATCAACCATTTTTTTGTTGGATGTCTACAAGACCCTTGGACAATGGGCAATTAAGCCAACCATCGGCTCTGATACCATGCTCAATTTTTATATTATAAGGCCCAATCCAAGATGAGGAGAGTGTGGTGACTAATTTTATGTATGGGTCATAAGTGTGAAAGTGGGGTTCACTCCAAAATGCCAAGGCAAGATGGAGTGTTCACTCCACACTTATAAACCTTTCTTTTTCTTTCTAAGTTGTCGATGTGGGACTATCCCAACATCTCCAACAGATCCGAACAAAAATATCAACTTCAAAGTTTTCTCCCAAGACCAACCAATTAGGTGGCTCAATGGTTTGGTATGAGATTTGAAAGTAAGAAGTCATGGGTTCAAATCTTGGTTGATGCAAAGTTGTTTCTTTCCTATCAAAAAATAAGAAAGTTTTCTCCCAAAAGGGAGTATATATTGCCTTGGAAGTTTTACAAAATGAACCAAACAAGGTTGTGTTATCTTCCCCATATGGGAGAGGTTGGGGAAGGGTCAACTTTCATGGAAGTTGGCACCAAAACCAGCCAAACAGGAAAAGTTCCAACTTTCCTGGAAGTTAACTCACTCACTTCCCCCAACTTCCCCTCCAACCAAAGAAGGCCTAAATGTGAGTATAAAAATAAATAAAAGAAGAAATGTTCAACAAGGAACCTAAACACGTAGTTTAAGAAAGAGCTATGGGTAATCTTTTTTTTTTTTGGTTTCCAACATGGTGTTCAACACCAACCACACTGACTAATCCACACTTGGGCATAGTTGGTCCCAAATGGGGTGGCCTTCCCACTCTAGTTTTTCGATCCACCAGATTCGAACTCGAGACTTAGCTTTAAGGGAACCAAGTACGTTAGCATTCGGATCAACTGGTTGTTGGTACCCATAGGTAAACTTTCTTTATATCAACACTCTTAAATATCTATGAATTTTTTAAAAAGCCCCACTTCTTGCCTTAAGCCAAGCAGTTGGATTATTTGCATGAGGAGCCCCTAGTAAAACTAGCAAATATATATGATTGAAGATTCTTCATATCATCCAACGAGAATTTCTTTTGTTCTTTCATTCTTGCTTATGTTTTTTTGGATTCCTTTGTTTAAATCTAAACGAATATTTGCCAAAGGCAAATACAATGATATAAGGGTAGAGCTAAGGTAGCTCAGGATGCATTAGTTATAAAAGGCAAGGTTGGGGGAGGTCCAAGGTTTAACTCATGATGGAGTCACTCATGAATATTTGATTGTTGACATGTCTATGTATCTTGTGAGACTACAAAGTAAACACAATGTACTGGAAATTGAAGAAATACAATGATATAAGGACATCCACAGTGGCTTAACTCCCACATTGGTTAGTGGAGTGCCACATCATCATTTCATTACACTCTTTTCTATTACACTTCACTCTATAATAGTTAAACTCTTTACTACACACTTTATGAGACTCACAATCACATCACCATTCTATTTTTTAGCCCGGCTAAGTGCACCCCACAATTTACTTAGGGCACCTCAGCAAAAAAGTCAAACTTAAAAATAGTTCTATTGTATTGTAAAATGACCTTTATGCCCCTCACTGCGATTAGTACACCCTACCACCCTTTCCTCTCGTTTTGTCAACCCCACCATCATCCTTCTGCACACTCTCTTGTGATTTGGAGGGCATCATCGATTGGCTCGACCTCGCAGGTCGGAGTCTCTTGTTGGAGGTCGAAGCTTGTCGAACCTTTGATTGGAGAGTCGGTCGGAACCCACCAAACATTTAGGTTGGCAGTTGTCAACCGAATTTCACCAAAGAGGTTTGGTTGGACAACACCTAGCCTAGAAGATAAGTCTCGGTCATATGTCGCCGAACTTAAGATAGATGTTTCGACTTAGGTTTTGGCGTTGGGTGCTTTGATTGGGATATTTTGGTAAAAATGTGGGGTGCCCTCATAAATTAAAATTTGAATTTGGGGTGCCATGCATAATCAAGGTGCACTAAGTATACTGTGGGTACACTTAGTCAAGCTCTTTTTTTCTTTTTTTTGGTAGAAACATTACACCATTCTTTTTCAAAAAACTCAATACCTTTTAAAAAACTCACATCACATTATATAGTTTTTTAACTGTTGAAACCAAAAGCAACAGCTATATAGTACACGTTTTTGTATAAAAAAAAACACAAAGATCATATTTAAAAAAAATATAAAATAAAAATTGTTAAACTGGCGGGCCCCACGTGCGTTTATGCGTGTGGAGTTCGCCATTAGCCATTGAATGGCAGCTAATGTTGTCATTTAACGGCTAATCCACTGCACACCCATTGTGGTTGCTCTAAGGGTAGAGCTAATGAAAAGATTTAGAAGATTATTAATTCACATCATTAGCTGCATTAAATTTAGTTGAATGCTTCTAGTCAAAAGAAAGAAAAATGCTTAATGGAAAAATTGGATCCATGCTCCAACTAATTTGGGAAATGAGGCATTCATGTTGCAAAAGAGTCAATATATCTTTAATATGTACAGCAAAATAGAGGTCACCATAGAAATGGAAAACAATATGAGAAGAAAGCAGCAATTGTCTTGCTGCAGGAGTTCCCAATTTTTAACTGAAAAAAAAAAAATGGATAACCATGGCCCCGTTTACTGTTAGAAAAGAAGTCAAGCACTTGGAGGCGTTTAACACCATGCCTTGGTTTATCTTCAAACAACCTCGTCTCAAACCAAATCGGCCATATTGGACCAAAGGACACATCTTGTAAAGATCTTGATCTCTCCTTTTGATGCAATGAATGAGTGATCTCTGAGCTTCGCTGGACTCATGGGGTTAAGAAAGAGATAAGTCCATTGCTTCCATATCTGATCCACGAAGCCCCCAAAAAAATCGTGCTTGATATTTTCTGCTCCTTCATAACTCAAGCTACGATGGTTAGGCAAAAGAGCTTGAAAATGTTTCTCTTTGTTTGCATTCTTTCAAGAGTAAAAAGCTTTCTCAAGATGGACACAGTCGAGAACTTTAGTTTTTTGTGGAACTAATGCTTTCTACATGAACTTAGCTTGTGGAAAGAAAGATTTGTTAAATAACGTAGGAGAAAAAAGACTTGCATGAACTTTTTTTTGTTGTCTTCTTGAAGTTAGTGAACTGTTTGGTCTGGTTCCCGTCTTTCCTCATCTTACTCATCAATGCAATCTTTTAGTGAGATGTTTGGTAAGATGCAATTACTGAATCTTTAGTGCATCATTGGTATGGGATATTCTATGATAGATTGATAAGGGGACGGGGCAATATTGTGTAGGTTCTTTTGAGTGCTGCTATAATATGAGGTGGTGTTGCTGTCAACTGTCTTTCCACGTCTGTAAGAGTCATGTTTCTTAGTGAGAAAAACATGAGAAAATAGTTTTTCTTCAAGGCTTTCGAAAAAGAGAGTTTTGCTTGTAGTGGAGAGTGTTAAGACACGTTGCAGTTGAAATGACGATATTGTACCATCCATTTTTCAGGTTCAGAGGCAGTTGCAGTTGCGTATAGAAGCCCAAGGAAAGTATCTTAAAAAGATAATTGAAGAGCAGCAGCGGCTTAGTGGCGTTCTCTCTCAAACTCCGGACTCGGAGATCCCTGCTCCAAACTCAGGTGAAGACTGCACTGAATCCAAAGACAAAACAGATCCGTCAAAACCTGCACCAACTTCAGAATCGCTTCTTCAAGAGAGAGCCGCCAAAGAATGTGCTCCTGGAAAGAGTCTTTCCTTGGAAGATTCATTCTCATCCCACCACGAGCCTCCGACTCCGGAGTCAAGTTGCCGTGCTGGTTCTCCAGCAGGGGGCTCCAAACAAGGCAGGCTAGTGGAGAATCAGCGGGTGTCAACAGGCAGCACACACGCAAAACCAGAAATGTTGCTCTCACATCAGATATTGGAGTCAAGTTCTGGTGCAGGATTCCGTTGATCGTGGTCGTGTCCAATTATGGATAAGATTAGTTGGGAAGTTTTGGAGTGATCAATGATCTGATATATGTTGTCATTCCCTTCTCATATCATCTCTTAGTGGTTGTAGTAGTAAATCCTGTATCATTGCAGCTAACTTGCCATTGGTGTATGGGTAATCTAATGGGGATGCTTGTATTGGATTGATGGCTCTCCCCCATCCATCTCTCACTGTATCGTAATATGACTGCACCCTAAAACACTAATTGTAATGTTGGTCTCTTGAATTTAATTAGCTCGAATGTATTACTGCAGTATTGTAACTTGCAAGTATTACCGATCAAAAGAATGAGCGCCTCACATGGTTCGGGAAAAATTTTGGGCTCTGGGCAGGTGTTGTGGCTGCCTAGCTATATGTCAGTATATTTGCAGTGTTTGCGTTTTGCATTATGTATCATGCATTGAGCAGCTCGTTGTTTTTTTATTTTTGAGGGCACGAGAAACCAATCTCGTTTGTTGTACTCATGAACCTTGCAGCCTTGCTCTTGCGTCTTCTATGATGATTTAACAATTATTGCATTCACAAGAGAGAAAAAAACAACTAACTGTATTACTCAAATACAGCCAACAGCAGCAGATCCACACGAACAGAGCAGAGGATTTTAAGGGAAGGTTGATTTTAAGGTTAAATCGCCTTTTGTACATAATTAATTGAGAAAAGACAAGAGCTAACTAGCTAGCTTGCTAATTTGCAGCATTAACTGTTGAGCATAATGAAGATGAAGAATCCACTCTCTCTTCTTACAAGTCCCATGCAAACATACATGGTTTCTCTAAATTGACGAACCAAAAGAAGTGATGCATGCATGTGCAATTAAGCCTCCTCATCCCCATCTTCTTTCTCCTCGTCGTCATCATCATCACCATCATCGTGATCATCAATCCCAATCCAGCGAGTAAATGCAAAAAGGAACTCCTTGAATGTAACTGCACCATTTTTATCCCAATCCATTTCTCCTGAAACAAATCAAGACATGCAGTAAGACCACGCTAGCTAGCTAGCTTTGCTTTTATCACGGTAAAGTGAAATTCCATTTATAAACATACGAAACATCAAAAAGTAAGGACTGAGGAGGACGAAGAAGTCACCAAATCTTCTCATGGCTATTCTTCCAGAGGAGCGTTCGCCAGCAGTGGTTTCATTGATTGCCTCAACCATCTCGTTCTTGCTCACATAACCATCCTTATTTTTGTCCAAGAAAACAAATGCATTGACCAACGTCTCGAAGGTTGCCTCTAGATTTGGTAATCCCAAGCGTGATTTCTACCAACCACTTTGGTTATGGAAATCCAGACTTGAAACAGCAAGTGAAATAGAGAGACAGAGAAGAAATACTAACAGCTGAGATGATAAGAGGCTAGCAAGCTAGAAAAACAATCAATCAGACAGATGTTGGTCGTCCTAAGCATAAAGTATAAGAATGAGGGGGGCAATGCGATAATGAATGCGATGAAAAAAAAAAAACACAAGGATACAGCCTGAATGGAAGTAGGGTCCTCCTTGAATAGATAAACGAGGCATAGAAGTACAATGAACTCATTGAACTTGATACCCAAATCCTCGTTCATGTCACATGCCTTGAAGAGATCAGTGATCTCTTCATCACTGAAGTTGATCTCTAATTTGCAAAAGCAGTTTTTGAGCTCCTGGTGGTCAATTGAACCGTTTGAATCCTCATCTATTTATGCATGAAAAAAGAAAGAAAGAAAGAAAGAAAGATAGAATTGTAATGTTGATCATCATGAGTTAATAATAATTTCTCATATCTAGCTTAGCTAGGTAGCTCAGATCGAAAAGAAAAGTGGGTTCTTCCTTACCAAATTGTTGGAAAATGGTGTTGCAGTTTCTGAAACTCTCATCAATTTTAGGGAATTTCAAGATGATGGTGTTGAAGGACTTGATGGGAGTTCCTTGAGATGCCCTGCGACGCATGGCTTCAACCATTTTAGCTTCAAGCTTTGTTTCTGGAACACTACTAGTAGTAGACAGTGAGCTTCCCATTTCCAACCAACAAACATCCAACAACAGTTACCAACCAACCACGCCCAACTCAAGATTGATAAATTATTGATGGATCAATAATTAAAGATGCTTTCTTCTCCCGATCGATCGTTCTACAAACAAACAAACAAACAAACAAATCAAATCAAATCAAATCGTGCGTAGTTTCCAAATCATCAAGACAACTAACCTACCTAATACGAAATCAAATGCAACTCAGAATTATTGATAAATTGGTATTAATTTGGTTACGAATGAATATGCATGCATCAGAATCTATTTATTTATCTTAAAAAAAAAAAAAAAAAAAAAAAAGCAACTAGACTCGGCAGATTACTTTTGCTTCTAAAGAGAAAAATCCAACCATATTATAATTTATAATTCAAGACTAGACTAGAAAACGAACAGATCCAACTGTGATCTATGTCGAGATCAACAGACAGAAAGAAAGAAAAAACCAAGTAGACCATGAGACTATGCATCTTAATTAATCAAAGACGAAGGGTGACGACGACGACGACGATATTGGTGGCTTACCTCTGATGCAGGGCTGCCGGACTAAGCCTCTGCGCTCTGCCTAAAGAGGGTGAGGATAAGACCGTAAGAAGAAGAAGAAACAAGAAGATGGAACTTGATTAGATCTAAATCCAACGGCCACCGTCGGTCTTTAAACTCTGATGATGTTGAGGTTGGGTGGAGGCCTAATTCTGCGTTGCTCCCACCACCTCTTTTTTTAGACTTTTTACTTAATTAAAAGCCCACGCGTCCTCCTCTCACTCTCTCTCTCTCTCTCTCTCCAATTACCAATTACCAATGGAAGATGATATGCTACATTTTTATATGGTTACACAAGCCGATGGCATGACACGTATTCAACTTTTGTCTACACTAACCCCACCAACAACCACTTAAAATTGAACACTTGTGGTGGTGATCTATCAGTTAGTGTCACCAAAAATATCATCAAATCATTTTCCACAACGAATTACCAATTACCATGTTGCCTGCCTTTGCCCTGCGCTACCCACCTACGTACCTTTCTCTCGCCTCCTCCACCTACGGTCTACCGCAACACCAAATTTCACCCAAATACAATTCTGGTAAACTAAAACTAATGAATGATCGATCGATGATCAACAACAACGTACGGCTTTACACCACCAACACAAATTAATTAATACCGCACCCCCCCCCCCCCCCCCCCCCAAACCATACCAAACGTACTTGCATTACACATGTCACCTTCTCTACCCCTCCTACACATGCAATTCCTTGGTAAAACTGATATGCTAAAACAAACAATCAAACAAACAAACAAGCATCAATACCAATTACGTAGGTACTACAGGTTAATTACAATCAATCATGCATGATTCATGAAGATTGATGCCTTCTATGCTTCACTCCCTTCAAAATGCACAGCCGCAGCCTCTGGCTTAAGCCCTCCAATTTCTCAAACTTCTCTCGCCTACTGCTCTTCCTCGAATCATCATTTCCAGATTTCTTCCTCGACTTCTTCTGCATCTTTCTAAGTGGGGTTGCAAGCGCTTTTAAACTCATCTGCCATTATTTTAATTTTCAAATTAACATAACACACTACCACATCAAAAACACCAAATCAATTGTCTAAGCCTTTCACCCTTTGCATATTAAATGAAAGATTACACCATACCACTGGGACAACAGCAATGCTATTGCTATATATAGGAGAAAAAAAACACACGTGCACAAGGATGAGACCTGATGTTTGGAATTTGTCCCCCCTCTGCAATCTGTAGAAGAAGACTCTTCATCACTACCTCCAATAGAAGAACATCGTCCCCAACTCTCTCGATTTGAGCTCGAGTATGAGCAGCATTCTTCATTTTGTTCATTTGTATTAACCTGCAAAACCACTTGTAAAATTCACAGAAAACAAAACTGAACCGACTATTGCTTTTAAATTCCATAAAAAAAAATAAGTTGTCTTTTAGAAAATGGATTTTTGAGGGTCGCGATGCTTTTAAATTCCATGAAAAAAAATAAGTTGCCTTCAAGAAAATGGATTTCTGAAGGTTGCAAGGAATATAGTTTAGGTCATTGGCTCCTCTATTAGTAGTTTAAGACATCAGCTTCTTCACAAATGGAAGAATGTTTTACACAGTTAGGCACGTCATTCTACAGAAGGTGAAGCAAGTATATTATATATATTTAGGAAATATAAAAGGAAATTCTACCATGAAGTTTGGGAAAACTACCATGGATGGTGATCTTTAGAAATGACCATTGGATCATTTCAATAGCTACATTAATGACACATAAATGTGTGCTTAATTACCAAGAAGCCATAAAACCCATTGGATTTAGATTCAATGGTCATAATTAAAAATCACCATCCATGGTGATTTTTTCATTCACCATATATGTGTAAGGTTTTGGAAAAAAGAATGTAGTGTATTATGGGACCAATAGGTCAATATATAGTTACACATAACCAGCCCCCAATGGGTCAAACCCTAAACACCCACATATACCTTAACACCCTCCCTCGAACTCAAGGTAGATCAATATCTTGAGTTTGGAAATTAATAAAATTAAATAAATTAACGATATAACTGACTGTAACTATAAAAAGAACAACAAAAACAACAACAACAACAATAATAATAATAATATTAATAACTTGACTTTGCTAGCACCAAGACACAGAACAAACACAGAAGATGAGTAGAAGGAGAAGCATGGTACCATGAATAATTTGACCGTTCAACAAATAATGACGACGATGAAGAGCCGACGAGAAACACGCACACATGACTTGCAGCGAAAAGTTCATCCAACAAGCAATGGCGACAATCTAGTAATGACAAGCCGACAATAGCGACATATCGACGAGAAGCACGCACACAAAGCTACTGCGAAAAGTTCACGAATATGAAAGGAGCCGACGAGAAGCATGCGCACACAGTGCTGCGAAAATATTGTCCGACAAGATAAAAGGGCCAACAAGAAGCAAGTACATAAAGCTGCCGCGAAAAGTTTGTCCAGCAAGAAGAAAGATCCAACGAGAAGCACGCACACTAAATACTACTGCGAAAATATTGTCCAACAAGATGAAAGGCCGACGAGAAACACGCACACAGAGCTATTGCAAAAAGTTTGTCCGACAAGCCAAAGGGCCAGCGATAAGCACACACAAGAAGCTGATGCGAGAAGTTTGTTCGACAAATAATGGTGATAGACCGGCTATGACAAGGCGATGATGATGACATACCGATGAGAAACAATGATTGGGGGATAGTTCTACCATGCATACCTTCGAACGTCACTCATTCAATTTGCAATTGACAAAGTGCTTAATGGCTTCACCAAAATGATTGATTTCTTTCGAAAAAATTCCCCCTGTTCTTCAACGAACACAAATCTTCACACTTTCAATTTCACTGCAGCCCCACATATGTTGCTTTCACAAGAGACAAAACACAACTTTGATTGTGTGGATATGAAGTTACATAACAATGTAACACCTTTTCTTCTTCCCAAAAGGGACGCATAACATGGCCTTGAATCTGTGACGAAAAGGGAAGACACGCACAAGAAGAGCAGCCGTGATACACAAAGGCAAATCAGATTGGAAAACAAGGCAAGGAGAGATCTACACACAGGAAGGTAGGCACGAATTGAAGAGCACACAAGGGAGATCACAAATAGAGGCACAAAACAAAGGCACGGATCGGAGGGGAGAACTATAGATTAAATTTCTCTCTGCAACTGCACCAAAGAAATCTCTCTCACACCAACAAAAATCCCAAATCACAAACAAAAACTCTTCATTGAAAGCACGTTGGAGCGCCTTGAACACAAAAACAAGCACCGACACGGATTCGAAACAGATGGAAGAGGCGAGGACGCAACGGAAACAGAAATACCAAGAAGGATAGATCTCAAACACCAAGTGGCCAAGATCAAAATGAGATCAAGAAGAAAGATCAAAACGAGAGAACAAAAGCAGAAAGATAAAAAAGAAACTAACAAATTGAGAACATCATCGCAAGATCGAAAGAGGACACCACGAAGCGGCCGTCAACTCGAAAGTCGACCGACCTAGAACTACGGCTCTATCTCTGATACCATGTTAGGTTTGGAAAAAAGACTTAAGTAGTTTATTATGGGACCAATAGGTCAATATATAGTTACACATAATCGGGCCCAATGAGCCAAACCCTAAATACCCACATATACCTTAACAATATATGCATATATATCTTAAAGAGAATCAAACTAAACATGCAACATACATTGTATATCATCTCAGTTCGACATTTCAATTCTAATGCATTGCAGGCAAGGACAAAACATCAACTGAATTATTGAAGATCACCAATTGCAATTTACAAAATTACTTAGCAAGATTACCTGCAAATGAGATGAACACTCTGCATCTGTCCCATCCATTAAAGTAGAAGAACCATCTTGATCAATTATGGAATCCTGCAAAATAGCAATATAACCTGAAACACTTCCTACGCACAAGCAATACTATCCTAAAACCCTGCAGGAAAGAAACATTGTAGAAGGACCTCTGAACATACAAGGGTAGTAGCTAGAGGTGCGATCTCAGAAAGAAATTCGCTGACAGATTTTGCAGCTGAAACACTTGAAGGAGCTGATGACGAGCTTGTGGCTCCAGCATCAACAGCACGGAGACCACTGACAATCTCGTACAATAAGCTCTACGGTAAATAAATAACTCTATTAGTCATGGACTCATAGTTTACGATATATGCTTCCAGTAAAGAAAAATAGTTTACTATATATGCCATTATCTTCATATTTACAATTACAAATATTATGAGACTGCAGTCTATAAGCTCAGACCAAAATGTTACAGGGATCGAGATATTTCAGTGTAACAAGAAAGGACTTATAGGATAGAAGCCACTCAAAGCTTTACATAGTTTACAATTAGAAGTAATGACAATGGTCATAGAAACAGAAAAATAGAAACCAATTCTTTTTATAACTAATTAGAGGTCAAAAGAAAAATGAAGGCTGCAAAAGACTCATCAGAATAGTATCCACATGTATGTTGTCTTAAAATATTAGAGATCACATAAACCTCACAGAAGTAACAGCCAAAGTGATACCATTGTTTACTTCTTCTCAAAGTAGAAGCAAATGCAAAACTTG
Source organism: Stephania japonica (assembly GCA_039657345.1). Lineage (NCBI taxonomy): Eukaryota > Viridiplantae > Streptophyta > Magnoliopsida > Ranunculales > Menispermaceae > Stephania > Stephania japonica. Next base: position 86,267,294 of record CM077556.1, on the reverse strand, counting down.
AAGAGTTGCAAAATTCCAAACTCATAAACTCTTTGTAAATCGGATTAAGTTAATAATGCTCCTTAAAATAAAGAAATGATCACTATACATTTTTTTAAAATCTTCAAACATTCTTAGTGATTTGCAAAATCTAAAGTTACAAATTTTGTTATCAAGAACTCTCATAACAATAGTACTATCACGTTCACATATTACCATAAATGTCAAGTCCAGATTTTTTATAACTTAAGAGAATTTTCCTTCTTGAACTTCAATAAATGTGGTTACCCCTCCACAAAAATAAATAAATATATAGAACTTAAAATAGCTTCAATAGGCTTGGTGGCAGTTGAAGATGAAACACTACCAACTCTGCAATATGCTCGACAACTTCCATCTAAACTTTGCATGTGAATGGAACAATTCACATGAAAGTGTCATTTTAATGCCATGGACAAAAGCTACGCGTCAGAATTCATCATGAATGGAACTTTTGATTGGTAGTAATGTTTGGTGACACAAACAGAATACATACTTCGACAAAGATAGTCCCCAGCTATCCTCTGATATACATTGACAAGATTATCACACACAACTTCTAAAATTGGTAATACCACCCATATAATATTCAGGACAGCACACATTTTAGAAATCCAAACAAGTTCCAATTCTTTAACAAGTAAAATAAAAAACTTGAGAGATTTTTATTTTTATTTTCTTGATAAAATAAACTTCGAGAATTCAATAATTTTTTGTTATGAAAAATCACCTCATCCATGCCAGAACCAATTTTCAAGCCTCCCAAATCATAATACTTTTCAAGCTTACTTGAGAGAGAACAAGATACTTGAGGAGGGTGAAGGACATTATAGAAGAAAATGGAGACCGAATCATAATAAAATTGTGGCCGTGGTGAGTTGTGATCACCATCAAATTTAATGATGTTTTTGTCGCCCTGCACAAAGTTCAGGAAAAAGAAATGAATTCCCATCTATGACTTATCTTATAACATGATTTACTGCAAAATATTTGCATCAAGTAGGAGATTGCAATTTCATTGTAAATTTGTCTTAAAACAAAAGCGCGCAAGAGGGCCAAACCATATGCTATGCAAGTATGACTAAAGCCAAAACCATGGGAGATGGTGGAAAAAAATAATCAGAGCATATTTAAAAAAAAAAAAATCTGCCCCTTGAAATTCAAGTCAATTACCGCATAGGACTTAAAGATGAGGTCAGAGTGGTGGGGTTGGATAAAAATGTCCTCTGAAGCATGCCCAAATAAAGCCGTAATGAAGGTTTTGGGTGCAGCCTGCAGAAACATCAGATTTCAAAGTGTGCTTAGTACATCAACAAAGTTTTAAGTAAATGAAACATTTCAGATATAGATAAAAAAAATTAATGTGGTTAGATATTTATCCAGACGCGGGTCTCACTCTTAAGTTAAGTATGGACATACTTTACGAGTAACACTCTTAACGGCTCCAGCTAGGGTGGACTTATTCAAATCAAAAGAACACATGCTGTTCAGAAAAACTAGTTCCATGTCCTCAACTAATGAGGTCAAGGGGAGTAAAAAAATTCATTGAACAAGAACTGAAAGAAGAAACAGTCTAACATGATACATAACTCTACCTTTATACAATTGAGGTTCATGATATCAAATTTTGCCTTCTTCTGGATGACACGGCGCATATATTGTACAGCCATTTTAACCTGAGCAGATGAAAGTCTCGCTATCATTTGTTTGTAAGAAAGCCAAACTGTATGTGAAAAGAAGATAAATAACCAGAGCACGCCTCCAAAAATCAGCTGATTCTCCTGATGTAAAATTATAAATCCGACATTCATGATGTGAAGTTTCCAAAGATAAATAGCACATCAAAATGGAATATGTGTATTCTGCAGAAAATAATTTAATGGTCATGACTTTGAATTTAATTCTCTTTAGTAGCGATAACATATACTAAATTTCCAGCCATTCCTTCATTATAACAGCAAGCAATAGCATAAGCCTGGGGTGGCTGATGGCTTGATACCAGCCTCAAGAACAGAGAGACTTGAGCAAGTTTTTAAGAAGAAACAGCATATTAACATTCAGGAGTAGAAGCAATAACGACAGCAAAGGTGCAGGACCAGAGATTTTCCAATGGAGACAAACCAAAGAAATTCAAAGAACCTGCATATCTCAAAACTGACTGTAAAGTTATCGAATGTTTGCCGACACTCTTAACCAATCAGCATGAGGGCAACCTGAACCTAACCAACTTGACGCTTAGAATCGCCCAAAGAAATCTAGCTCATCCACAAAACAATACTTTCTAATTGGGTTCACAACTCCTTCCTGCAAAGGTGACAGCTCCCTCTTTGAGTTATCCATTGTGTAAGGATAAAAAAGATACACATGTAAGCCAGGGGATAAGTCAAATAAGGGTCTCGGTGATTTCATGGACCCAAATGCTATTCAAAACTTACTCTATATCCTCAAACACATCTTTGAACACAATACAATTTCTTCCTAAAGACCAAAGGGCAGAGTTGGCAGCCTAAGACCACAGGAGTATGACTCAAAAACAAACCTCTCTCATCAAATCAATTATGTCCCAGGGGTAGCACAAGACCAATCAACTTTCAAAACCTTTTACCAGCAACACAAACTAACTAATTGTAAAAAACAAACCTTCCACATGAATTTCATACTCTATCAATAAGAAAAAGAAGTTCAGAATTTTATAACAATAAACAAAAACTCTCAAATAGAGAGCTTTGTGCGGGAATAAGATATTTAACCACCAAAAGAAAGAAAAGATAAGTTGATATTTACTGTGAACTTCGGAAGTCGTATTTTGTAAACATCCACAAGCTCCATCATCAAGTCAAACAAATTAGAGAAGGCACTATCCAACACCATTCCGGCTATTGAAGGGTCTTCTGCTCCATAAAGAAGGCTTCATCACAAATTAGATTGGGACAATTTAGAACCAGAAAAAAACTTGAAAGTCAGCATTTGGGTTTTCAAACCATGTAATCAAACTTCTTTAGTTAAAATTACAAAAAAAACACACAAACACACAACCCCTATAATGCATTCCCGACGAAAGGTTCATGAACTTTTTCTTTTATCACTAACCAGATCACCTACATTATCAAGTGGACTGGTCTAGAGCAGGACATGGATAGTTTGGAAGTCGAAATTAAGGGCCTTTGCTTATTTTCTCTCACATTTTAGGAGTAAAATTCACAGCTTTTACCCACTGCGTTTGTCTCTTTTTTGTAAATATTACTTTTAGGCAAGATCAAGACAAATGATGAAAAGATTGACTGAGAAATCAATCTAATGGAATATGAAGAATCTGTTATGTAAACATACAATGAAGACGGGAGCTTTACAAGATTCTTTTAAAAGTAACAAATAGAGCTTTGATGTGGTCTTACACAAACATCTTGGTTTAGAACATAAATTTGGGAAATAACTTTCTAAACAACACATAGCTGTACAGGTTATTATAACCATTGATTTCATTCTGGAGAAGGAAACATTGCCATCCTGCCATTCATATAAACTCCAGAACTTAATCTTTCCTACCAGTTGAAAGCAATGTGAATCCTACAATTTCAGCCACATTATCGTTAAGTGAGTCAAAAACAATTTTGTTATTAGGTATTCCTACAATACCAAAAGCATTTAAAAATCAAAGCAATTTGGGAATTCGAAAATATTTGAGATAATACTTTAGAGGATGTTTTACCTTGTTACTGCACCCATGGATCTTCCCCAAAGACCGATGCAAGATACTTGTTTATTGCATCTCAAATAGGACACCACGATTTTAAGATCATCTTTCTGAGACACAAATCGCGTCAAGCACTCGTAAAATTGAAAACTAGTAAATGAAAAAAAGAAGGAATAAAAGAAAATACAAAGGCAAGAATGGGAAAATATAAAGAAGAGAAGAAACCTCGTGCCAACCAAGGCTGACATATTCACCGTCAGATAACCCTGAACCTGAAAAATCAAGAGTAAAGACAGTAATATTTGAAGGAAGAAGCATTGCAGCAGCCTCATTTGCATCTGCTCGACATCCACTGCATTGATAGATTAAAATGAAAATTAGACAAGACACTTGAAACATACAAAATGATTTTTTTTTATTTTATTTTATTTTTTTTTTATAAGCAACCAACTTCTTTTACCCCTTGAAGTTGCACAGGGTAAGAGTGAAACTCTCAACCTCATCCATAAGTCACCACATATAAAATCATTGAGGTAGAAATTGTATATACTTGTATGTTGAAATTTGGTTTGCTAATTTCATTGTAACAATTAGGATGTGCAGCATGTCATTCTTTGCGTGCATTAGTAACAACAAAGGTAAGCAAAAATGTGTTTGTTTGCGTGGCAGGTAAAAATTGACAAGCGAGAAGAAAAAGAAATGAAAGCAGTGCAAACCTGTTGCCATGGCAATAAATAACACAAGGAAGTGGGGTGTCTTGAGGAATAGGGGAGGGGGTATAATGAGTGCATTGCAAGGTGTTGCCTCTTGCATTTGTAAGCTGATCAGTGAAATTAAAGAAGAATATTCTTGTATTAGTTGAAAGGATGATGAATGAAAATGAAAAAGGGTAGGAAGAAAAGAAAGGTTGATAATTGATTGATGTCCGTACTTGCCTCCAAGTCTTGTCTTTGGTATTTGCGGCCTGCAAGAGTGAAATCTGGTTCCCATAGATATTGATGAGGATTGTAGTCAGCCCTGCACAGTGCACATACATGCAGGAGCCATGGAAAGAGAGGCATTATATACATTATATATAGGAGTAGGAAGAGTATTTGGAAGCTCAAAGCATGAAAAGCATAAACAGACCTACTACGTACATTTCTGAGACGCAATTAATTAAATTAAGAAAGAAAAGGGGGTTTGTTTATACATACATATATACAGACACAGTAAGCGCAATTGGACACATGAATGAATATATAGATGATACCTGGGAGGGCGAATGACGAAATTGACGAACTGCTCAATCATTTTGAAAGTCAAACTCTCAACCACACTTGAGTCATACAAATTAATACGTTTCTTCTTCTCCAGATCTGGAGCTCGATCAATGGAGTCTCAAAAAAGTCACAATTAGGAAAGCAAATTGACTAGCTTATCTATCTAGATTGAGTAGGAGTAGGAGTATATAGGACCAAATCGATGAGTAAATGCAGATCGATCTGGACATGAGCTCCAGAAAGTAGCTCCGTCCGTACGTCCGTGATGAAAGAATTTTAACGAAACCCTAGGTAGCTAGGTAGCTAGCTAGCTAGCTATAAATGGACGGCTAGCGTCAAGTTGAGACTTGAGAGATCGAATGAAGAAGCAAGCAAGAGATGAAAGGGAAAGAAAGCTGCTGTGGATGAAATGGAAAGTATATTATATATAATAGGTATACTCCTCCATAAGCAGCTTAATTTCTGGATTACTTACTAGTAGCATTTGCTGCTCATCACCACGCACTGACGAGTGAATGAGTGGATGAGTGGTTAGCTAGCGATGATGAGCTGATGATGATGAGCTTCTTCTCTTCCCCTTTCTTTCTGCTCTCTCGATCTCTCTCTCATGACTCATGACTCATAACTCATGACTCATGACAACTTGCCAAAATTGAATTCACTTAGCTCCGTTTCCTCAACCACAACTAGCGTCTCACCTGCTCACGGGCGGGCCCTTGGCACGTGCGCCTGCCTGGTCCACTAACCAACTCCAGTAACATCATCTTTAACATACATTTCTTTTCTTTTCTTTTCTTTTCTTTTCTTTTCTTTTCTGGCTACGACTTGCAACATCTCAAACAACATATATTTACTACATACATTCTGACTTTTTGAGCACTAACACAACATACCAACATGTGAAGCCTACTAGGCTCAACGACTGTGCCGTCGAAGTCCGACAACCTCAATAATTGATTCAATGCCATGCAACGCACTTGCCCTCACCACACCACACCACACCACACCACGTATGTCTCCTTGCATTGCATTGCGCTGCTCTCCTTTCCCACAAACAACTGCTTTGCTTTGCCATCGTAATCTTTTCCCCAACCTTTTGCAGGGCCTATAATTAATTATTAAGAATCCCAATCTCATTTTCTCCATTCAACCATAACTACTCTTATCCAATCTCACCTCCTCCTCCTCCTCCTCCTGCTGCTCTGCTGCTGCTTCGGAAAAATACTTCACTGTTAATTATAGAACACATGCCTATCTCCACCAGCCCCTGCATGCACGTAATTCACAAGTTTATAGTGCATGGTTCGGTTTCTCTTTTCAATACTTACTGCCTCTTCTTCACTTTTAATTTCAGAATTGCTCAATATCAATGCAACATGACAGTGACAATATTCATCACTCACATGCATCAAATAATTAATGGATCACTCCACCAATGACCAAAACTACTACCAGATACCATTTTCTTTTTTAATAAAAGAAACAAAGATCTTTCTTCATTTTTTGAAAAAAAAAAAAAAAAGTGAGGAAAAAAAATTACTATTTACAACCAAAAGATTTAAACAAAATCTTGCAAGAGAGCGGGGTCGGGCTTCACTATGCCCTGAAGCCTCCATCCTCCAATGCCTGCCATAGCAAACGCCTGCAAACAAAATGAGTTGGTCATCAGCTATATGTCCAATTCATTTAAACCTTCAAAGTTCAGTAGCCTAAAGGGAATGCGATCCCATCAAAGACTCCCCCACAACCTCCCAATCCTGCAGCCCTGGTGACTTAAAAAACGAGGCCAAGTTGGCAGACAAATTAACAATATTGGAGAGGGAATACTTTTTTATCATTCTTTCTACTCCTTCCAAAGTTCTACAATATGGTTTTTGCCTCCCGTGCAACGAGTTCTACTCCTTCACATTAGGTGTTTCATTCTTGCCGCTTATTATATTTAAGAGCCAACTACAAGCTAGTAAGCAGGGTGTATATGGGTGCAAAAGAATTCAACCATAAATAATCAAACATAAAGCCACAGACGACTAACCTCTTCCCAGGACTTCCCACTGGCTTCCAACAAAGCAGCATTACATGTCTTCAACTCTACCGAGGACCCCGAAAACATGGAGGCAGCTTCTTCCCAGCCCCTGTTATGTCCCATACACCTGTGTAATCAAATTGAATATTGGACTATAAGGGGGACTTTCATACAAGTGCTTATCTCACCCAACTAAGGTAAAACATGAAGAGATTATAAAAACTCTTCACCCATTCTATGTAATTCCATATAGCATAATTTAGAGGAGAAGATGCAGCCCTTGCAAGTGTAGTCTCATTTTTTGATCGCATACAAGTGTAGTCCTGTGATCCATGAGGCATTTCGATGTTGTCTACCAAGAGGCCTGAAGAGAGCATCAGACACTTGAGGCGTGCCCTTTCTCTTGGGAAAATGCAATCGTGGCTAGTAATAGCAAATGAGACCGTTGTGGCACAATCAAGAAACCATACACCTGACCTGGAAGTGCTATGGCTTTGAGGCTCCTACATAATAATGGGTGGACATGATAGGGTATCACAATCAACTATGGCCAAGAATCCTCATCAGCTTCAACATGAGCTGGTGCCTTTGTCTCACATGTGATCTTTGGCTAGAGGTCATGGTCCCACGTTGCAGTTTCATGGTAACAGTTAGTCATCAGCAGCACTACACTAACAAAACCTTCTCCAGTTAATAGGCCAGTGTTCATGGTAATGGCGGTATATATATAAAAGTCATTTCTTTAGGAAGCATCCAGCCGATTGTTGAAAAATATGGAAGCACTTCATGATTACATCTCGTATTTTACAAGCAATGTGGCAACTACAAGACCAGTCTTCAAGCGGTGACATCCTTACCATCAATTTAATGGGCAAAACTAACAGTTTCAAATGTCTAAAGGCTAAAACTTCATGGTATGACCAATGAAACATTGATATAAAATACTAGGCTTCATGACTGATGAAGATAATTAATTATAGTTGCAAGGCATTCCTATCAAACCAAAAATGGAACTCATTTATGATCACACTACCCCAATATATCCACAAGATTCAGTACTTCTGCAGGTAGAAAGTCCCACGAAATTAATTTTGATCAATAAAGATTGTCCCTCATCTTTTTCTTCTATTATGTAGGGTATGAGTTGGGATAAAAATGAATCCACCTAGGATACAATCCACATCCAACCAAAACAGTGCTCTCCAATGGGACCATGGATTGTAAATGTCTATCATATTTGACAAGAAATCAAAGTGGAAGGTGTCTACCACAATGTCTACTTCTAGACAAGGCACCAATCCATGATTAGACATTGTGGTAGACATCCTCTCAACTGCCACAACATCATTGTTTGTAATAAAAAGTAAAAAAAGTCCAAACCATGGTCTAAATCCACATTACCATTGGAGATCTTTTTGGAATTTGAATGTCTATCTAATGCCACATAGGATAGACATCCTGCCCACATCCATAACAAGGCACCAATCCATGATTACAAAGAAGAGTTTGTGTTAGATAAGGATTTTATTTATTAGATAAGATAGTTTAATTTAGTTTGGATTACAAGTTCCGTGTCCTTTTTGTGACAAAGTTAGAGTTTCAATAGGAGTTAGTGGTAGTAAGAGTTTTATTAGAATTACAGTTAATATGTCTTTTGGTAATCTATTAGAATAATGGGCCTTATTATTTTACAAGCATATATAAAAGCTACATATGTAATAGTTTAGGGGTTGTTGATTATTGATTTTTTTTAATAAAGAACATTGTTTCTTTTTAGAGAATTAGGGTTTAATTCTCAAGGCCTTGAATTGTATTATTCGTGTGTTGAATAATTAGTTTGGAAGACTTCCGCTGCGTCAGTTTGGTATTAGAGCTTTCATTGAGCGAGATTTAACGTTAATCATACCTCCAAAGAATAAAAACCACAAACGAGTTGAAGTTGTTTATCAACGAAACGGCCAAGTCTGACTGGAGCAGTTCTTTACTCAATTTCTTGCATCACAGGAACAAACGCGTGTGCAACTTAATGAGTTATTGATAGGAAGGAGGGGGTCGCCTCCGCAGCTTTATTAATGACCAAACAAAGGGGATACAATCCACCGGAAAGAAACCCTAAGCCCGATGAGAAGGAGAGACTCTCTCCTATGCTCAAACCTCACTGTGTACAATTTCTCTCGATGCCACGGGTCTTAACAATGACCCCTTTTTATACTCTCACCCCCCCAAGCCTAATTCTTTCCTGGTGGACGGACACACAACGTGACACACTTAACTCACTCACTGACCTACCTCCAACTGTTACATATCAATCTCATACATACCAGTTAAACCGGGACTACAGCAGTTTCCTTGCCTTCCCCACGACCCCTCTTGCGCTGGTACACCTTGACAACCGCCGGTTTCGTGGTCCTAACATTACTCCCATCCTGAGAAGCCACCTTGTCCTCAAGGTGAAAAGCAGGAAAAGACTTACGGACATGACGAACTAACTCCCAAGAGGCATCTGAGACAGGAAAGGAAACCCACTTGATCAGTACCTCAAGACCCGCTGAGAGGGAACGATATGCGATGACTGCCTCCGGTTCCAAAGGAACCACCAAATAATTGGGTAAGAATGAGGGCAGAGAAGAAGAAATGGGTGGATTGCCTACCGCCAGTTTGAGCTGTGAGACATGGAAGACCGGATGAATGGAAGCGGTAGGAGGGAGGTCCAACCGATAAGTTATCGAACCCACCTTCACCACAATAGGGAAAGGACCGTAGTAGCGAGGACTCAGCTTCATATTGGTTCGGCGCGCCACTGTCATATGCCGGTAAGGCCGTAACTTGAGGTACACCAAATCTCCTATCTGAAAATTCACCTCACGTCTGCCCCTGTCGGCTTGTTGCTTCATCCTGTTCTGAGCAAGCAAGAGCTGGTCACGTAATTCCCGGAGAGCTTGGTCGCGGCTGGACAGCAGGTCCACCAGGTCTGAAGGGGTGGAAAAAGAAGAGATGCCGTGCTGGAACAAAGGGGGTGGGTCACGTCCATAAACGACCTTGAAAGGGGTGCACTGGAGCGAGGAGTGAAAGGAGGTGTTATACCAGTACTCAGCCCAATGAACCCAAAGCGACCACTGCTTGGGCCTTTGCTGCACAAAACACCTTAAGTAGGTCTCAAGACAGCGATTCACCACCTTCGTTTGGCCGTCACTTTGCGGGTGGTAAGCTGTGCTGCGGTTGAGCTTTATGTGGTGTAGTCAGAACAGTTCACTCCAAAAATGGCTGAGAAAAACCTTGTCGCGGTCGGACACAATCGTACGAAGGAACCCATGGAGACGAACTACCCCGCGAAGGAAGACATCAGCAACTGTTTTGGCAGTAAAGGGGTGTTTCAACGGGAAGAAGTGGTTGTACTTGCTCAACCTATCCACCACCACTAGAATGGAATTGTAGTTCTGAGACAGGGGAAGGCCTTCGATGAAATCCAGAGAAATGTCTTCCCAAATGGCGGTAGGTATTAGTAGAGGCTGTAGAAGTCCGGCCGGTGCATGTGTTTCATATTTGTTGGCTTGACACACGGAGTAGGCCGTCACATAATTGCGAACATCCGAGCGCATCCCGACCCAATAGAATTCTGCTGAAATTCGTTTGAAGGTCTTCAAGATACCCCCATGCCCCCCTATTGGTCCCGAATGAAATTCGAACAGAATTTTGGGTTTCAAGGATGAAGAACTCGAGATGGTGAGCTTGTTGTGGAAGAACAGTCGATCATGCTTCAAACACCACCCGGGCCGGGATGTGTCGTTCTCCCTCAGTGCTGACCGGATCGAAGCTAGGTAGGGGTCTTTGAGAGTTTCCGCCATCAGAATTGCTTCATCCACCACGGAAGGTATCGAGAGAGAGTGCAATTCCACGGGCACTGGACATCGGGACAAGGCATCCGCCACCACATTCGATGTACCTGGTTTATACTGGATGTCAAAGTGATATCCCAAGAGTTTAACAAGCCACCGCTGATACTCAGGAGAGACCATACGTTGCTCAACAAGTACTTTAAGCTGCGTTGATCCGTACGCACGACAAATCTACGCCCAAGTAGGTAGTGCCGCCATTTCTGGATGGCCAGGACAATAGCCATCAACTCGCGTTCGTAAGCTGATTTGGTGCGAGCCCTCGGGGACAAGGCTTGGCTGAAGAAAGCGATAGGACGTTCGCCTTGAGACAGAACTGCCCCCACCCCAAATCCGGAAGCATCCGTCTCCAAGATGAACGCAGCAGAGAAGTCCGGAAGGGCGAGTGTGGGAACCGACTTCATGGCCTGCTTCAACTGATTAAACGCCAAAGTGGCCTCCTCAGTCCATTGGAAGGAATCTTTGCGAAGCAGTTGTTTGAATGGTGCGGCGATCTTCCCGTAATCTTGCACGAATCGCCTGTAATACCCCGTGAGGCCGAGGAACCCTCGTAAGTCCTTTGGGGAAGTTGGTAGGGGCCACGCATCCATTGCGACCACCTTGTCGGGATCCGCCATTACGCCGTCCTTTGATATAATATGCCCTAGGTAATCCAAACGGGACTTAGCAAAGCAACACTTTTTTAGATTAACAAAGAGAGAATTGGAGTGGAGGACTGATAGGACCTGTGCCAGGTGGTTGCAGTGCTCAGCCATTGACTTGCTATACACCAAAATGTCATCGAAGAATACGAGTACGGATTGTCGGATTAGGCCCTTGAATATAGTGTTCATCAGTGCCTGAAAGGTGGCCGGTGCGTTGGACAAGCCGAAAGGCATCACCAGGAATTCGTAGTGGCCATCAAGTGTCCGAAACGCTGTCTTGGGAACATCTGCAGCTCGTACACGTATTTGGTGGTACCCCGAACGTAGATCCAGTTTGGAGAAAACACATGCCCCGTGTAATTCATCAAGCAATTCGTCGATGTTCGGAATGGGAAACCGGTCAGGAACAGTGGCTTTATTGAGTGCGCGATAATCCATGCAAAACCTCCAACTCCCGTCCTTCTTCTTGACGAGTAGTACAGGGCTAGAAAAGGGAGAGTTACTTGGTTGAATGATCCCTGCTTGCAACATCTCATTAACCATCTTCTCTATTTCGGCTTTTTGAATTTGTGGGTACCGGTACGGCCGAACGCGAATCGGTTCCGTTCCCTCCTTCAAGATGATGGCGTGATCACAATCTCTGGCCGACGGAAGTGCACTAGGAAGAGCAAACAAAGAACTAAAGGAGTCAAGAAGTTTACGAATGCAGGGTTCAGTTACTACCTCTAAAGAGTCGGAGGAAGAGGGCTCCCCACTTAAGCACTCCACTAGGAAGCAACCCATACCCGAATCCCATGACCGTTGTACCGTCTTGCATGAAACCAGTGCGCGATGAAGGGTCGGGTCGCCCTTCACTGCTACCCATTGCCCATTATGCTGGAAATACACGGTGAGGTTAGGCCAATCGTCGGCTGTCATTCCCAGTGTCATCAACCACTGCATTCCGAGGATCACATCCGACCCAACATAGGAATAGGATAGAAGTCTTCGATCACCACCAGGCCTTGAAACTGGAGACGCACTTCTTTACAAACCCCGGAACCCGGAATCGTAGTCCCGCCCCCTACCAAAACACCATAGTCAGCAGTCGAAGAAACGGGAAGAGCAAGAACACTTACGAGATTGGGGGAGATGAAGTTATGAGAAGCTCCACAGTCAATTAGAATCACCACATCTAGGTTACCCACACGTGACCTTGATCGTTCGCGGCGTTGGGCCACCTGCAACCGAATGGGCGGCCATCTCTAATACAGTCAAATCGGCTGGTGTACCAGCGTCTTCGGACATTGTGTCAGTTGGCGCTTCCTCGTCGTCGTCCACTAACATCACCTGGAATTCCTTACGGTGGCAACAATGGCCGACGAACCACTTGGAGTCGCATCTATAGCAGAGCCCCTGTTTTCGGTGGACCTCCGCTTCTGCCTCTGTGAGCCGCTTGAACTTAGGAGGATGGACGGTAGGGCTGACGACCTTAGGTAAGGTGGGCTGTGAAGATCCAGTGGAGCTGGTGGATGAAGCTGGGCTGGGCCTGGATACCCCCCCGCTCGACAGTGGGCTCTTAACCACGTTGGGCCCGGCATCTTTTGGGCTTGACAACGTATGGATGACCCACCCCGTACTTTTGGGCTCTGACTTTGGGCTTGGGCTCACACTTGTTGGCACTTTGGGCCCACCTCTGTTCACCAGCCCTAGGTTGTCCACATCGCGGTGCTTCCGCTCGATCTGGGCGGCGAGGTCGAAGACGGCTTGCAGGGTCGTCGGCGTCTCCACCATAACTTCGACACGAACGCGGTCGGCCAACCCGTTAACGAACACTGCGATCGTCGCGTCACAAACGCAGCCATCCAGCCGCAAAGCATCAACAACTCGAAACGCTGCCGGTACTCGGCCACGGTGGACTCTTGCTTGATCTAAAAGAACTGTTGATAGAGGCTTAAGGGATCGGCATCCATGAATCTCCGGATTAGGTGAGCCTTGAGGTTGCTCCAGCTCTCGAACGGACTTGTTTTCTCTTCAACTTGCAACCAGATTTGCGCCGGTCCGATCAGGTAGATCCGCGCCGCCCGGAGCTTCGAGATCTCGGTCATCTCGTGCAGAGCAAAATAGTGTTCGGCTTGATTCAACAAAACGATGAGATCTTCTCCATCGCACTGGGGCATCTTGATCTTCCGGACGTCCGGGTCAGATTTGTAAGGGGAAACCCCAGATCTGATCGATCTATTCCACCAAGCTCAACGGCAGGGTCGGAACCACGCGGATCTGGTCGAATCTGACTGGCAGAACCACTGGCCTCGCCCAACTAGAAGGATCCCGATGGTGGAGTCTTCTGCTGTTGCAAGATCGTCTCCATCATCTTCGTTAACGACTGGAACTGGTTGTCCATCGACAACCGGTGTGAATCCATCGCGGATCTGAGTTCAGACACCGAGTCCTCCGTCTTCTTCAGTTCGGCCTCCAACAGATCTAGACGCGAATCACCCTTCGGTGCCATGGATCTACTGAGGATCAACCGCTCTGATACCAAATTGATAGGAAGGAGGGGGTCGCCTCCGCAGCTTTATTAATGACCAAACAAAGGGAATACAATCCACCGGAAAGAAACCCTAAGCCCGATGAGAAGGAGAGACTCTCTCCTATGCTCAAACCTCACTGTGTACAATTTCTCTCGATGTCGCGGGTCTTAACAATGACCCCTTTTTATACTCTCACCCCCCCAAGCCTAATTCTTTCCTGGTGGACGGACACACAACGTGACACACTTAACTCACTCACTGACCTACCTCCAACTGTTACATATCAATCTCATACATACCAGTTAAACCGGGACTACAGCAGTTTCCTTGCCTTCCCCACGACCCCTCTTGCGCTGGTACACCTTGACAACCGCTGGTTTCGTGGTCCTAACAGTTATCTGCCGGGATGACAGAGTTGTTAAGGATTCATGGGATCCATGTCCCAAATTCTCGAATAGGCCCTTTTGTTTTTGAAGAAACGAAAGGAGATTTCTCTTTTGATGGGGAAGATGAATTTGAAGACGAGAAAAAATATGTCAACTTTGACGAGCCGCCTAAGTTTGACAACGACTGAGGCTTCATTGAAGACATGGTGGTGGTATTTGGAGATGAAGGTCGTGTTGTCATAATTATTCTAATGTCGACAAGTTCCCAAGTGCAAGCAGTGGTTGGCAATGCAGTGATTGGCGATGCAGCAGTCAATCAATGTTCAGTTGAAGTTGTTGCAAGTACAGAAGTCAAATTTGCAACAAAATATTTTTGTTTGTTAACCGCGGACGATGTCAACTTCAATGAAATCTCTCAAGACTTTGTCGGTCACATTGATTTGGATGGTCTTGAAAGTGAGACCGATGACTTTATCTTATTTCCTATTATCGAATCAGTCAATACTACTTTTGAGGAGAAGATTATTCTAAATCGAAAGTCACGAGAAGGTACCAAAATTAGAGGGCGAATTCTTTCTAGCAATGGGAGCATGATGAAGATGGAAACTATAGATGTCGTGTGCGGAAGAATGATTCAAGCATTGAATTTGAGGACAAATTTTCTCAACCGAGAGAGAATGATGCAAATAAGAGTTTGTGTTAGATTAGGATTTTATTTATTAGATATGATAGTTTAGTTTAGTAGGATTACAAGTTCTATAACCTTTTTGTGTCAAAGTTAGAGTTCCAATAGGAGTTAATGGTAGTAAGAGTTTTATTAGAATTACAGTTAATGTGACTTTTGGTATTCTATTAGAATTAGGAGTCTTATTATTTTACAAGCGTATATAAAGGCCACATATGTGACGCAACGAAAGTGTTCCAAACTGATTATTCGACACATGAATAATACAATTTAGGGTCTTGAGAACTAAATCCTTATTCTCTAAAAAGAAACAATGTTCTTTATTAAAAAAATCAATAATCAACAACCCCTAAACTATTACATATGTAGCCTTTATAGAGGCTTGTAAAATAATAAGACTCCTAATTCTAATAGAATATCAAAAAACATATTAACTGTAATTCTAATAAAACTCTTACTACCACTAACTCCTATTGAAACTCTAACTTTAACACAAAAAGGACACAAATTTGTAATCCAACTAAACTAAACTATCTTATCTAATAAATAAAATCCTAATCTAACACAAACTCTTATTTGCATCAATATGTAATAGTTTAGGGATTGTTGATTATTGATTTTTTTTAATAAAGAACATTGTTTCTTTTTAGAGAATTAGAGTGTAATTCTCAAGGCCTTGAATTTTATTATTCGTGTGTCGAATAATAAGTCTGGAAGACTTCCACTGCACCACAAATAGATCATCTTGCACTCAAATTTTAGCATGCGTTTGATAAGAAAAAAAGGGCTGCTGTTATATACATTTTAAGATTGCAGGGACATTAGTACATAGATTCAAAGAAGTATGCTTGTTGTCCATAACTCAACCAATTCAAGACTATTAGTTGATGTTGTTGCGTGGGTTTGGAGCTGGCGGGTTGATCATGGCATGCTAGTTAACATCAGTTTCAATGGAAAAGATTTTGGAGAATCTATCAAAGAAGCAAACTCGGTATAGAGATGGATGACATGGCATGCGCGCATGTTTTCAATTAAAAGCAAAAGCAACTCACATTACAGTATGGATGTTGGGATCCCTTGCATGCTCGCAAATGACCTGTTGAAGGTGGTGAGCTGTCTGGCCATCCATGGCCGAAATTGAATAAAAGCTAGGGATGAAATAGACAATGGCATCCAGAAGTGCACGGACATGGTCTTGCATTATTTTAAGTGTTTCCCTTGTTCGAGCTGCATCGCTGCATTGGTAGAATGAGTAGTAGGGAGGAAGTCAGCAACACTGGAAAATGTGGTTGATTCAGTACGTACACGACTGGTAGCTAGGTAGAGACAGACACAAAATTGAACTATAAGAAAAAAAAAAATTGAAAATGCAAGGTTGCAGGATATATACCTACCTAGAGAGAATGAGTTGAGGTATCCAACCCATGTGCTCAAGTTTTTTGGAGAGTTTAGCAGCATCAGTGCGTCCAACTTTACTTAGAGGTCGATCGTGGTCTATGTATTTATTATATTTGCATAAAAGCATGTAGTGAGCTCCATCAAATGATTGTTGGAATAAATAAAAGGAGTGGATCGCCAGTACATGAGGAACAACGTACTCAAAATGAAAAATGGATAATTGAGAGAAACTACTATATAGATATATAAGAATTATTAGCTAGTTAAGCAAATTACGTACACTACTTTATGCATAGCATAGCATAGCATAGCATAGCATAGCATAGCATAGGTGAAAAGATGTGACCTTTGAGAGAAGGATGTTGTTGGGATGAAGTACTGTGGGCGTGGCGAAGCAAAATGAGGCGTCGAGCAGGAGCGAGGGATTCTTGTTCATCTTTTTTTATTTGGACGATAGCAGCTTGGACACTGCTCTTTTTCTTCTTGTGCATCGCAATTAGAGAGAGAGGACTGAGGCAGAAACCAGGGCGGAAGGGAGAGACCTCTGCTTTCATCATCATTGCCTCCTACACATTAATTAGATAGATAGATAGATAGATTAGATGATAAAGCCACCCGCCATTTTTACACTCACTCGCGGGAAAAGGAATTAATTGGGTACAACTTACATACTACTACTCCTACTGCCTGCTAGGGCTCTTAAAATTGGGGTATTCATTCATTTCCATTTACAGAGAAACCCAGAAACACAACAACAAAACAAAACAAAACAAAAAAATAAATAAAAAAAAGGCAGGTGAAATGTCATAAATGTCCTTATGTTATATGTGTGTATCAGATCTGTGTTTTCAACCGAGACTTTCTAGACATCGAGAGAGAGAGAGAGAGAGAGAGAGAGCTAGTAGCTACGCAACGCAGAGGTTGCAGTTGAGAGTTAAGCAAGCAAACAAGCAAGCAAGGGGTGGGATCAACCAAGGTAAAGCTGCTGCTTAATATTCCGACTTCCCCCCCTCCCTCCTCTTCACCCTCAAATCAACAACTCTCTCTCTCTCTCTCTCTCTCTCTCTCTCTCCTCCTAAACATCTTTCTGTTTCTCTTTCTCTTTTTCCGCTGCTGGTGGAGCATTACTATGCCGAAACTTTTCCCTTTTGCTTAGTTTTGGTTTTGTGCCTTACTTAATTAATGCATGCGATCTATGTGTTTGAGGAAATGCTTCCAAGGGAGTCTTCTTTATTCTGTGCTACAAACAGTGATCGATGTAGATTGGTGTTATGTGTTGAAGATGGTTTAACCAATAGGTTCACCAATTTCCCTAACCTCCTACTCCTACTCCCACACCCATATACATCTTAATAATTAATAATGCCTTTCTACCATTCTTTAACTTCATCGGCTCAATTTTCTCCACTACCTTCAACTATTTTATTTTTTCATCCATGTACCACCAAATTTGTTCTATTCTGTTTAAGCAGTTGATTGTTTTTGCAAGGTAAGGTGTGTTGCTGCTGCTTCTCTAATGGCTTTCTCTCAAGGATCAAAATGCTCTACTAAACTTCTTCTCAACCGCTTTGGAGTTTCTCGGCCGTGCAGGAAAATTACTACCTTAGATGCCTATTCTCATATTGCCTCTCTAAGGAAAATGTTCATTAGATCATTTACAGTTGATGCTTCTGGATTAGATAAGACAAGTATTATCAAGCATTTAAGGGAAAGAACCAGTGCACCCATAAAAGAAGTCAAGTCTGCTTTGGTTAATTGCAATTGGGACATTGGTTAGTACGCAAAATCCTTTTTTTTTTTTTTTTTTCTTCTTTTGTAATTCATTGATTGTGTACAGTATTGGCTGCTACTCAATGCAGAGGCTGCACAGAAAGACCTGAGGAAAAGAGGTGTGGTGTTAGCTTCTAAAAAGTCATCGAGAACTGCTGCTGAGGGTTTACTTGCATTAGCACGGAATGAGAATGAAGCAGCTGTTATTGAGCTTAACTGTGAGACAGATTTTGTAGCAAGGAATCAAGTATTTCAGTATTTGGTTAGTACGCTTTTAGTTTCTTGTGCATCTGTATTCTGTGCTTATCAGTTGTTTTCCTTACATTTCTGACATATCTCTTCTCTGATTTTTTTTTCCACCTTATTTGTAATGATAGAAAAGAATTTCTACTCGGTAGATTTAAAATTAATCAAAGGATGTTGTTTTTGGATTTAAGCATGTAAGAGAAATATTATTATTAAAAGTGTGGATAAGGAGTGCCATAGTGTGAAGTTGAATCTCTAAATGAGTTAGATCTAAAACCAATAGATGACTTTAATGATGTTGTAAAGAAAAGAATGGATATCCATGCCTTTCAGTGACATGCTTATGATAGAGTTTTGGATAGGATAAATGGAAAATAAAAGTTCATCCTGCACAATGCCATTTCTTATATTAAATATATTCCATGTTTATTGCGATAGTATTGTCTGCTTCAATGCATACTTTCAAAACAAGAGTTTTCTATTGGAAAATTGAGTTCCACACATCACATCTCTTTTTGGCATATATATTATTATTATGTATACATCCCTTAATTAATATCTAAAACTGCTATCTAAAAGGTATAAGATTACTTAAATGTCTAAGTAGGTTACTCCTAAAGCCCTAGTTTCCATCCTTGACATTTGTAGATAAACATATAAAGAATAGATCCCTAAAATTAGTTAATTTTATAAATCAAATACACAATATCATTTTTGCGGGTTCTTCTGTAGTTCACTGAACCTCAGGATGAGAGCTTACCTTTGTAAGATATGATCTCTAGAGTGTATGCCTTCAAATTATTGGTGCAATTGCTGAAAAGGTTTGCCCAATTGTTATATTTAAGAAATATATTTATCTATGTTGTCAAACATGTTTATGTTTAGGAGTTTGATTGTGTCTGTGATTTATGTATTAGTGTGATCCCAAAAGTGTCACTTGTAACTTACTGTAACTTACCTGGTTAGGTATAAGTTGCAAATATTGCTTTTGTTTATTACCCTCGATCTTACTACACCTTTTTTGTCACAATTCTTGCAGGCCTTATCTTTGGCAACTAAGGTGTTATCAATTGGAAGTTCTGGTGCGAAGGCTACTACTGTATTTCCTTTTGGTCCAGAATACCTGGAGGTGATCCATTTCCTATTATTAACTGTCAAGTGTTAGAAACTTTTCTATTTCACGGTATGAGATTATGGAGATCACTTTGGATAACTTACTGATGTTCTGAAAAATCCTAGAATTGTCTATGGTTCTTATATATCAAATCAGGAATTATATGGTGAATCTAGTAGCGTCCTTTTTACTTTTTATGAGTTCACAAGGCATTCTAAGTCATTTCTGGGACCTTTTACTGATGCCTGTGCAAATTCTTAAAGACCACGCCTTTTATTTTGTACTTGTTACAGTCCTCTGTGGCGTTAGACAAATTTGGATGACAGTTATGATAGTTTGTTATATGCTTAACTTTCTTTAATGTTGCCCTCCCCATTTACTTTACTTAGCAGTCACTAAGTTGAGATTGTGGCAAAATTGGCTATTGTGTTGTCATTCAATTCATAATGATCTTTTATAGGAACTAAAGTGGATCAAATAGATATTAACATTGTTGTTGATATATAGGAATTGAAGATAAATCTAAGTCATGAAAAACTAAGTGGAGAAACAACTGTGCAAAGTGCAATTACAGAAGTGGCTGCAATGGTGGGGGAAAATGTAAAACTACGACGGGGCTTTAGAGTCTTAAAATCTCCGCATGGAGTTATGTCTTCCTACCTCCACTCGTGCCCTCAACCAGGTATTGCTAAGCAATTAATAAGCTTTCCACTTGGGTTCATTTTTGAATTTAATTTCTTGGATAAATATGATGTATAAGTTATGCCTCATTTTGTTTGTTACTGTACTTTTTGAATGAGACTATTGAGATTTTTGCAGGTTTGGGTCGGTTTGTAGGAATTGTAACTCTAGAACCAGAGGTTGATAGTGTATTAGTGGATGCTCTTCAGCAAGTTGGTACCCAATTGGCAATGCATGTTGTGGCCTCAAAGCCTCTATTCTTATCAAAGGATCTTGTTCCTTCTGAAGCTCTAGAGGCTGAACGTGACATATTGAAATCTCAGGTATTTTATAGAATCCTAAAGTCTTATTGCTTAATCGACGAATGAAATAACAACAAAAACCAGAAAACCCAGAGACGAGTCTTAAAACTCTCTCAACCCAAACTCAAAACTGTTCCCAAACACAATCAAGCAGCCAGATACCTCTCTCTACCTTACAACTTCTATTTATACTACAAGTTCAAGACCCACACACACTTCATTGTAACTAACTTGCACTTTCCTGACTCACACCTATAGTGCCTTTGTATCTAATTGGAGCCTTATCATTACTCCCCCCTTTGAAATCCAACTTGTCCTCAAGGTGGCAAGGAGAGAACGGTCAACCAGAATCATAAACCAACGTGGAGAGCACCGCATAAATCACCCTAAGTGAAGGTAACCTAGGTATAATCCAAAGCAATTTTGACCATACCATGATGCTTAAAAACCTCTTAGTTGTTGAATGAGTAACAACCCCCCCCCCACGCTTGAAGTTTCAACAACTACATTTAGCACAAAAATCATAGTGCGAAATGCAACAAGCAAACTAACCATATGATTGGGGCAAAAATTAATAGTAAAAACACCGATACCAGAAGCTATGGAGCAAGCTGACCATGAAAATGAAGAAAATAGTCCCACATGCCAAGTAGGCCCATGACACTTCATCAAACATCTCCAACGCAACATTAATATACCCAAACACCACAAACATACTGTCATCAACAACAACAATATGAGGGAAACCACAATAATCGAAACTTGGAGTGTTGGCCAAATGTGGAAGACGAAGCATAAGTGTGCACCAAGTAATCCACCAACACAAAGTGAGATGTTTCGAGCACATTACGAGGATCGTCAAATGTTCCAATACCAAACTTTTGCTAGATGTATTTAGCCAAAAAACAAGGCATCATGGCATGCAACATATGGTGGTGTCGCCATGCAGATAGTCAGATCTCCTCGAATTTCCCAGTCAGAAGGTTGAGTCTTCTTCCCTAAATCTTCATAAGTTCTAAACCATGGTCAGTCAGAATGACTTCTACGAACGACTAACATGCAGTTGAGATGAGATTTTGATAGGAAATGAGTCCAAGGAGGTGGCCATGGTGATGGTTCCATAGCGATGATACATCCAAACTGTTGCAACGAGTGTGAACCACCTACCTCCTCCAACTGCCATGACTTACAATAATGACACACGCACAATAGAAATTGAATACATTCACAACCTACACAAACAAATCTGTCATTTTGACTTTCTCATTCATGATAATGAAGATTGGATGATGGATCCCTAGAGCATCATCTGCATCGGTGGAGAGTGATGAGAAGAAGATCACATTAGTTGAGAGATATGGATATCGTGGTTGTGGTGGAGTGATTGGATCTGGCCTGGAGTCGCTTGGATTGTTCAACAAGGTCGAAGCTATTATATCTGGAAGTTTTACTCCATCGAGCTTTCTGATATGAAGAACACTCGAGACCTTTGATGACTAAGCGAGGGGATGAAGGAAAGGCTCATCGATCTGCAACATCAAGCCTCAATTCTTCGATTTCACTTTAGATTTGCGATCGAGCGACTAAGTATGCACCTGATCTGGGCCACCAACGATCCGAATAAACTTAGATGCCACCAGATCTGGCAGATCTGAGGCTTTCATGTCGCTTGACCTCTTCAAGTTGTCGCTCTCCAATGTCAGGCAACGCAATTCCATAGTGAAGAAGAAAAAATTTGTCAAGTCTCCATGCCAAGCCTCTGAACACAGCCTTCATTTCCGAATTAAAATCGCGTATCTGATTCTTCATCTCCTCGATCGACTCCACCATCGGTGAAAACCTTCGAAGCTCACGTTCAATTCGATCCAATCAAGCTTCTATGTTTGAAGGTGTGTTCTGATACCACTGATAGAATCCTGAAGTCTTATTACTTGATCGACAAACAAAACAACAACAAGAACCAGAAAACCCAGAGAAGAGTCTTAAAACTCTCTCAACCCAAACTCAAAACTCAAAAGAGTTCCCAAATACAATCAAGTCAGCTAGATACCTCTCTTTACCTTACAACTTCTATTTATACTCCTAGTTTAAGACCCACACTCACTTCATTGTAACTAACTTGCACTTTCCTGACTCACACCTATAGTGCCTTTGTATCTAATTGGGGCCTTATCTGTATCCTGTCTTGTGTTTACTGCTGGCATTTTATTATTTTTCTTCACAAAATTGAGACATTTTGTAGCTTACAGCATTTGGGAAATATATATGTATAAGTATGTTGCATTGCGTGTGTACAACACGATTCTTGAGTTCTCAACACTTAATCAAAGCAGCTAACTGTTTCTGATCATTCTCTTCATTTTTTGTTTAATCTTTTTTAGGCGGAGTCCACAGGGAAGTCTCAATTGGCCGTAGAAAAAATGGTGGAAGGGCGTTTGAAGAAGTACTTGGAAGAAGTGGTTTTTATGGAACAAAAGTTTATTGTGAACGATTCAGTCAATGTCAAGGTATAAAAGTGGCAGTTCACTCTTGTGAGTGATCTTGCTGTTCCTTTTATTTTTCTTCAAACACTTTTTTTTTTCTATAATAACTTCTGATTCTTATTCATTAACTGGGTTGTTTATAGCTAGCAATTGAACTGGTTTATAATTATCATCAGATAATTATGATCCTCGAACAATTTTAAACACTTTCACGAAAGCGTAAACAAATTGCAGTGTTAACCCTTGTCCCAACCACGAGATTCAGCTTCATAAAATTTTGCTTTTTTTTTTTTAACAAGATTTTGCTTATTTACTTAGCTCTCTGAAGATTTCAATCTTCTGTTGAGTAGCTTTATCATTGTTGAATAAATTACAATTTTATTACTCAC
This sequence comes from Stephania japonica, assembly GCA_039657345.1. Lineage (NCBI taxonomy): Eukaryota > Viridiplantae > Streptophyta > Magnoliopsida > Ranunculales > Menispermaceae > Stephania > Stephania japonica. The sequence continues at coordinate 86,243,793 of CM077556.1, read as the reverse complement.
GACAATTTCCAGTTTAACTATTCAAGCAAGTCTAGTGAGCATTGTGACCTTGTCACAAACTTCTAGTTATGTCTGAATGCTAGTATTGATGAATTGTTCACCGCGATCAGTAATGTGAACCATTTTATGAAAGAATTCTACTCTTGAAGCTCTAAGGAAGCTGTTATGCTTAATTGTATTTATTATCCTTGCTATTTCTGTTTGTGAAATGATTTTCTAAACACTGAGGGTGATTTGAAGAAGCCATTGAGAAATTGTAAAGTAATTAATTTGCGTCAGTTGAATCAACTGGGTTAAATCTGCCATGGCTATTCCGCTCTTTACCATTGATTGACAAGGTGATCAGAAGTAATGCTAGGTGACATGATTTGGATGCATACATTTGCTGCACAGATGTTTGGGCCCTTTGGGCACACAGCGGAATGTGTGCACACACATCTCGGTGCATGATTGAAAAGATCCCAGCAACTTTGTAGCAAATTCATGAAGCGAAAGAATGTTATCCAGTCATTTTCCTTCAGTTAATGTGGTGAAGTGTAGTTGTCATATAAGTTCACATTTGTTCTATTTGTTTCTCTATTGAAAGTATCTCTCCTTTGTGGTTTCTGATCCATTCTGCAGTCATTGATTGATAATTTGTCAAGGGAAGTGGGCTCACCAGTAAAGGTCAGCAATTTCTTGAGGTTGGAAGTTGGAGAAGGTATCCAAAGGTAAAATCCAAAGGTAAACAATACAATGTGCTGATCATGACCTGTGGTAAATTTGTAATGAAAACAGATGACTTGTCCATTCTCCTCCATGTTTTGTTTGTTTTGCTGTTTGTGTGTTTGTAATTTTGTATTTATCTTTTTCTCTTCTGGGTGAAGTTGTTTGGTGATTCTTGCCTATAGCTTATTATTACTGAATCATTTCTACAACTGTAAACACTAAGCTGAACCACCACCAATTTTTGTCTCTCTGGAACCTAAATATTCTTCTTGTGAAAAGATGGACAGATATGGATGCTTTAAATTAGAGTATCATTTGAATCCAACTTGTTTTTCCAAATTCTGTAGCCTTGCGATCCTCCAAGTGAAAATCAGGATGACAGTGACAATATGCATGCCGAGAACTTCTATGCCATTTTACAACATTTTTACTTACTCTTCATCCTGTTAGTGATTTACATGTCACCTATTATGGCTAGTGTTTCATTTTAATCAATATGAGCAGATGGTATATTCCTGTGACATTGAAACATTTTGTATATGACATTGCTTGGGTTTATAGTTTCCTAATACTAAATTACTAATATTTTTTCATCCAAAAATTTCTCACTGCATAATAACCTTATAAACTTGAAATGTCTTGTTTGTTTGATAAGTGGTAAAGATTGTTTCTTGGCCTATCTAGCAAATACTGAAAACCCTGTTTATCTGTATAGGGCTGAAGCTTCCAATGCTCCTGAAGGTCTGGTTCAAGCTGCTTAATCGAGGTGATGGTCTTTTTTGGTGGAAATTTTTTTCTTTTTCTGGCAGTTGGTCAGACTGGACCAGTGGTGCTATGCATTTAAACCTTAATAACACTGTTGGTTCTCTCCTTCTTAGTGCTCCGTGAATTCTTTTGTTTTCTTAAAAAAAAAAAAAAAAAAAAAAATTATAGCTTGAAACCAAATAAGCATCATCTATTGAGAAAGTAAGTTTGTGAGGTATATCAAGCATAAAACATTTTTGTTGGGCATGACGTAAATGTTGGGGTGTCATTAATACTTTGATTTTTACTGTGACAAGATTTGGATAAATAAAATGTAGGTTTTGATTTTGTTTTGTGTGACTTTCAGTATTTATAATGCTTGTATTTTTTTTTTTTTTTTTGGGTTGATGAGTTTGAGGGCCGATAAGTGTAACATTAGTATACGGTGTTATGCCTATTTAAAATCCAGTTTTAGATTTGACTGCAGAGAGCAATGGTACATAGCTTGGGAAAAAGATTTATTTGTGCAAGTTGTAGGAATTTAGATTGGGATGGTAGAAGGAAGGGAGGGAAGTGAGTGTTGGATCGAGTGTTGTGCAGGTGGCACGTGCGTGTGATGCAGGTTCTGATAAAAAGTTGGCCCTGCAACTGTGTCTGTGTGGGGGAGGACTGAGGACTGAGGACTGAGGACTGAGGACTGAGGAGAGGGAATTCGAATTGTTATAGACAGATAGGAGTGTGAAAGCGAGTAGCGAAAGGGGAAGATGGTTGTCTGCATGGTTTGATGGCGACGGGTCCATTCCCTGTGGCTGTGGCCCAAACTCCTTTTGAGTAGTTAGTACAAGGAAGTCGCTTTCGTCTTTAGGGGCCGTTGCCAACTACTTATTACAGTGTGTGTAACGAAGGGGGAATAAGTTGTTTAAATAGCGTTAGCGTTACTGCCCCCCGCCAGTTCTCCAAAGGAATACCATAATTTTGATTGTTGTTAGAGAAGTTGTGGCCCCTCGTAGTCGCACGCCTCAATTGAAATTGATAAAAAAATATAGAGCGCGTGGCAAACATCAATGGAGAGCTCAGCTCATGAGCGTTGTGTTGAATTTAGGCAAGTTAGTAAAATTAATGGAGTGCTATTTTCTTAATTGAACAAACGATAGGTTAGGTTAGGTGGCGGAATGCCCCCTCGTCGTAATCCCATGCACCATGCACATGTAGTATGTAACTATATATGTATGGTATTGGCATATATACATTTGTATTGATGATTGGGATCTCTCTCAGCACTCAACACTCAACACTCAGCACTCAGCACTCAGCACTCAGCAGTGGCACGGTGTAGTGTTTTGTTTTTACTTCTGCAAGGGATCTCGTGGGCCTTGTTTTGACAAGCGCCACAAGAAGGGGAAGGGGCTCGGGAGATAAATTATTAAGTTATTGATGAAGATAAATAATTATAGAAGTGGGAGGTGCACACTGGGCCACTGCTGGAAAGTGCAGGAGCTAAGTGGTGGAAGAGTATGGTTTCGGTCAATCCTTAATTAAAGGCCGGGGAAGGAATAAAAATGTCGATGAGTAAATGTCACCATATGTGGAGAGTACTTGCGTTGGTAATTGTTATTTTAAAGGTGATTGTTGGGAATTTTATAATGTATGTATCTATGGTGCACATATACATTCCGAGTGTGTTTGATGATCCAATTGGAGGAATGGATTAATTGGTGGGTGAGAATGAGATATTACTGGTAGCGGCGGGGGGACACCAAGTTGGAGTCACAGGCAGAGAAGTTCACGAGACATCCGTTATCACACATGCACCATGATTCTCATTGCTTGCTTTCTGTGATTTTATTATATTCTTTGGATCATATCTCGTGGAAGCACCGGCAGAGACAACCCTGAAGAGGCAGTTATATATTTTCGTTATAAAGTATTGGTTTGGTAAAGAAGGTGTGAAAGAACGACGTTAGTAGTTTTGTTAAGGAAAAAAATTGATGAGGCTGGTGAGTGGTGCATGCATATCCACACTCCACATTCACGCTACCCCTTTTACAATATTTTTCATGTAAAAAGAATCAAAAGTCTCCTCTAAAAAAAAAAAGAATCAAAAGGCAGTGGTGCTTTACTTGTCCAAAAGAAAAAGATTGCCTAGTTTAAACTTTTTTTCAAATTGGTTGCTGTGTTCTTCGAAATTGAAATCCATCCCTTGCCAGTTGCAGAATTGATCTTTCTTTTTTCTTTAATAAAGCTAGAGAAAAAATAGAAGAGTGTTTGATAATATAGAGTGGTAAAACGTGATAACATTGAGAAGGGGATTGATAATGGAGTGAATGATTTGTAGGTGATTGATGATGCACGCACATCTCGAGGCGAAAATGAATGGTATACAGCCGGTACCAAATGAAAGTGGTTACTCTAACCTTCTTCTTTTTGATTTGCGGTGCAGTGGATTGCAGATGGGTCTCTATAGTAAATAGATTCATAGGTTGACCGAGTGAGTGTGGTAAGTACTACTGTCGATGCGAGATGCCTTCGGTTTTTGTCACTATGTTGTTTTTCCCGGGAGGGGAAGGGGAATCTGATTTGATTTGAATACTCCCTGATGTGACTGAGAGAGTAAAAAAAAAAAAAAAAAAAAAAAAAAAAAAAGAGAATCACGGGAAGAGTGTCAGATTAATGCATTCAATGCTAATGCTAATGCTAATGTAATGTAGTATCTGTGAAGAGGTGGTAAATATCTGTTGTTTTGTCGGTTTGCTCGCCGTCGGAATGTCTCCGGTTGTCGCTCCTCACCTCTATCTGATAGCGATGTGACCACGCGCGCTGCGCTAGCTGCCTTCTTTTTTCCTCTCCAATTGCATCAATAGCTCCTCCTCATAGGAACAGTGCACAGGCACAGCTCACTCTTACACTCTCACTGGTCTCATTTGTGGCATATTCAATACATTGCATCAACTAGTATGACTTTTGGTTAAATAAGTACTTAAAATATTATTTACATATCCGGCCCTTCGTACCAAATCTCCCACTAAAAATGAGTATCACTATAAAATTTTTTTCATATTTATCTAAAATGTTTTCAAAATTTTTTAAAAAATAATAAATCACATTCAAACTCCAAAAAAATAAAAAGTTTGTAACCACAAAAAGATCAGTCATGACGCGGTACCGTTCATCTGCACTAAATTGGTGCTAAGTATGATGCTGGATTAAAGTTATCTTAAGTAATTTTACACCTTTTCAAGTGTAATTGTATTCTCCCTCTTTAATATTTTACTACAATAATGTTGGGCGGAGTCGTGACTCTGATTCATAAAGGTTACTCGCAAATTTTAAGAGTTTAAGGGATAAACTACTAATTAAAAAAAAGTTATAATTAAGAATAATAATTGTGATGCTACATAGTCATATCCAATAGATTTGAGACTCGCAAATTTTAAGAGTTTAAGGGATAAACTATAAATTTAAAAAAAGTTGAAATTAAGTATGATAATTGTGATGCTACATAGTCACATCAATAAATTGGATAGAGAGTAAAAGTAAAAGGATCAACCACTAATTATATAATTTGTAAATTGTAAAATACTACAACTTTACTCTTTACAGTTCCACGGTCACGGAAAAAGCATTTCACCACATTAGTAATTGCCTCCATGTAGGTCTTACCTACCAAAAAATCTGTCTGTTGCATTCAATTGTATTCCATGTTGCATTGAATGTGTCCTGGTGTTTCTGACGTTACACGGTTAAACTCCCCCCATTTTGTATGGGTGGAGTGGTGCTACATGATGAAGTGATCATTCTATGAAGTCATCTCTTTCTCAAGTCTAATTGATATGAATGAAATGTGACACCACCCTTATTAGAGGTTGATCTCTAAACATATATAGTACTATTAGTCTACTACTAGTACAATAAATAAAACGCTTGCGCGCTTAATTTATACTAGTAGTATTTTTCTCTTACTCTGATATCTAGATTTCTCTTACTCTGATATCTTGTTTCCCTTAATTAATGGTTAATATGGAGTACAGTACTAGGAAAGAATAGAATAAAGAAGAGAGAGAGAGAGAGAGAGAGAGAGAGAGAGGCGGAGAAGTGGCCAAAGGGAAAGTAAAACGTAATAAGAAAAGGAACGCTCGAGCCTTCGTATTTAATTTACACTCACACACACACACACACTCTCTCTCTCTCTCTCTCTCTCGCCACACACGGAAGACACCCATAGAGCTTTGGAGGAAATAGAGGAGGAAAGTACTTTCCTCTCTTTTAGTCTCAGCTCTTCCTCTTTCTTCTTCAAAGGTATCTGCCGTCTGCCTGCCGATACCACCACTGAGAAACTCAACAACAAAAACCACCCCAAATAAACGCCATTGATTTCGATCTTTACCCTTGTAATTCACATCTATGCTCAAATGCATATCGATGATTTCCGGTCTCACAATCTCAGATTAGGGTTCTAAAGAGGTACGTACGTACGTACGTACGTACGTTCGTTTTGTCGATCTATTAATTGTTGCATACGTTACGGTGAAGCGTTCCTTGAATCTCACTGCATTCTACCGATGGATTTGAATGAATGGATGCCTTTTCGTTTTTCTATTTATTCTTGAACCATCGTTTCTGCTCTGCTCTGCTCAATAAATAATTGTTCTCTTTACAGAGTACAGGACTAATTCTATAAGGAACTATTATTAGTTCGTTGGCTCCTCGATGCAGCGGCGGCTTCATTTCTTCTCTTCAGCTTATTAATTTCTTTTTCTTCGTCACTTTACTCTTTACACAAACCCGTACGTACATATATAATGCCTCCCAGAGATCTAGCTCTCATCAACCGCAGCATTCAGATCTGGTACCCTCTATTTTACTATTTATTTAGTGTTTTTCCTCTGTAAACAAATCATGATCAATTGCTTCACAATTTCCTATCTCAGTGTTCTTTCTGGGTTTAGATCCGCGGGAGCGAGCGCATAGATTTTGATTTGACGGAGCTCTACCGAATCTAGCTGCTGCTGCTGCTGCTGCTGCTGCTCAGATTTCTTATTAATTAATTTTCCTAAGCTCTTCCCATCCGAAAACACTAATATGTCAGGTACCACCATGCCATCTCTTAATTCAGATTACTTCCTCCTAGCTTCTGCTTGGTTTTGCTCTATCTATCTATCTATCTATCTATCTATCTTTCACATCAATTTTACCATTTCTCTTTCATGTTCAAGGCCTTGAAGGAATGAAAAGTCTTGATGAAATTAAAGAAAGGCGGTCCGATGTCGAAAACTCTGAAGATGAAAGGCGTCGCACTAAGATTGGAACCCTCAAGAAGAAGGCTATAAATGCTTCTAACAAGTTTACCCATTCTCTCAAGAAGCGAGGCAAAAGAAAAGTTGATTACAGGGTTCCTTCCGTTTCTATTGAGGACATTCGCGATGCTGAGGAGGAGAGTGCAGTCCACCAATTGCGCCGCAAACTTCTGGCCCGAAACTCCTTGCCCTCTAGGCATGATGACTATCACACGCTCTTGAGGTAACTCATTCATTCATTCATTCATTCATTCATTCATTTGCTGCTTGCTTGCTTGCTTGCTTTCTTAATTAATGCCGCCTTCACTCGTTATTACTCACTCAAACTTACCATTTTCTTCCTTGCCACAGATTCTTGAAAGCCAGAGAATTCAACATTGATAAAACAATCCAAATGTGGGAAGATATGCTTCAGTGGAGAAAAGAGTATGGAACAGATACCATATTGGAGGTTAGCAATTCACAATTCTTATTTATTTATTAAATAAATAATTCTTCTTCATCTTGTGCTGGATTCTTTTTCTTTTTTCTCCTTCGTCTTGTTCAATTCAATTCTCGCCCGTCACCTGCATATTCATTTAATTTTCTAGGATTTCGAGTTTGAGGAACTAGAGGAGGTTCTCCAACACTATCCTCAAGGCTACCATGGAGTTGACAAAGAAGGAAGACCAGTCTATATTGAGAGGCTTGGCAAAGCCCATCCTAGTAAGCTCATGCAGATAACCACCGTTGAGCGTTACTTGAAGTATCATGTGCAAGAGTTTGAGAAGGCCCTGCGAGAGAAGTTTCCAGCTTGTTCCATTGCAGCAAAAAAGTGCATTGGTTCAACCACAACAATACTGGATGTGCAGGGATTGGTATGCTATTTTAACACCCCTGTTATTGCAATTAATCTAGCAATCACTTATGCTTGTCTTGTATATTCAAGAGGCATACCAACTACAGCCCCCTTCCCCATTCTTCATGCGGTTGTGTTTGTTCCCTCTTTTTATTGTTTATTTATTCAGCTTTGTCCGTTTAGGAGAGTCTTATTTGCCCTGTTTATGTGTAGGTTATGTTGTCGCATATGAATTGGATTTCGTTAAGTCAAATAAAATTCTAGTGTTGATATTGAAATGCAGGGTTTGAAGAACTTCAGCAAGACTGCTGCTGATCTTGTGGCAGGCATGGCAAAGATAGATAGTAGCTACTATCCAGAGGTAGTTATTGGTGTAACTTGTATGATTGAATCTTAGGTTTGCTAAAATTCACCATTGAGATTTAATTAACATATTGGATTTGTACGCAGACTTTGCATCGCATGTTTATAGTAAATGCCGGTTCTGGCTTTAAGATGCTTTTTGGGACTGCGAAGAAGTTTCTTGACCCCAAAACCATATCAAAGATACAAGTAAACTCAATACTTTTTGTTAAATTCTTAATTATCTCCTACTTTAGTGATCTTCGTTGGTTCTTCTAAATCTTTTTATTTTTCTTTTGCAGGTGCTGGAACCTAAATCACTTTATAAACTTCTTGAAACTATTGATTCTAGGTCATTTTATATACGATATTTACGATGAGTGCTTACTTCTTTCTCTTTCGTACTTAACTTTGATTCTCTTTCCTTTTGTCAGTCAACTTCCTGATTTCTTGGGTGGTTCATGTACATGTCACGGAGGATGTCTTAGGTCTAATAAAGGACCTTGGAACAATCCTGCGATAATGAAGGTTAGATCTTTAGATTCTTACCTTTTAGTGGTTCTTCTTAAATCAATCTAGAATATTGGCTAGCCTTCAACGCGATTGACTACGTGATAAGTGATGTAAAGCATCATGTTGAAGCTTGTTTTACTTTTGTAGATTGTGCACAATGCAGAAGCAACTTTTGTGAGGCAAATCAGAAGAGTTTCAGATGATGAACAGAAAGTTCATTCCTATATCAAAATACGACCATTAAAGGCAAGAACTTTTATCTTTAATCTGCTGCTTTTGTTGAGGAAAAATATACATTAAGAAGAATTCTGTTCCCACTCTTTACTTTGTGTTTGTTTATAATGTTATTTCAATTAGGGAAGAAGTAGTGACACATCAGCTGCCGAATCTGGTTCAGATATTGATGATCCTTGCTCTCCTATTGGACCAAGGAGCTCTGGATTTGCCCGGTTGGCCCCTGTGCATGAAGATGTGAGTTATACTATTTTTGTAAGGTTGTGGATCCATTTTGTTAAGTACCTTCGAAATATAAATGTGTTAATTTGGGCTTCAGACTACTAATTGTACCTTTAATGTTGAATGAGGAGTATGATTGGAAATCAAGAATGGAAGCTAAAATGTGCAGGTTATGATTCTTAGTATAGGAGAGCAGTGATCAAATTAGACAAAATAAGGGATCAGGGACCATATTTAGATCATTTACAGTTGATGTTTGGGGGAAATATGGTTGGTTGATGGGACCAATGTACATTTGGACTGAGCATTCTTTAAGTATGGAATATTTTTTGCATAGATATTGAGTTTTGAATTGCAGTATTGATTTTCCTTCTTATATTAATATTATTCGTTTTCCTTGCATTTGCAGTATCCTCAGGTGAAGGGACTGGACCCAACTGTTTACTACAGTTGTGATGACCATTTTTCCATGGTTGATAAAGCTATCGATTGTAGCCATGGTGTTAGGCCGTCTGAGAAGCATTTGCTTGCAACTGTCCATCAAGAGTCCTGTAGGGATGACCAATGCAAACCAAAAGGTGCACTCACTAGTATATTATTTTGGGGTTGGTGTAGGTGGTGGTGGATACTTAGTCTGGTGTGTTGAAGACCATTTATTTGTGTTTTTTCTATATAATTTTGGGGTGGGCTGTTAGTGTGAGATGTACAGCTTTTTTTCAATTTCTATGGCTTATGTTGTTGCACCTGTGCACTTAAAATTTTCATTTCTTTCTACCACTATTTGGCCTTTTTTTTTTTTTTTTTTCAAATAGGATCCTCTCTGAGGTCCTCTAATGTTTGGTCTTGCTGTTTCCATGCCACTTGCATTTTCTGGTGATTATTTCCTCAAAAGATTGGTTATTTTGTTGAAACTATCAGGTAGTCTAGTCAGAAATACTTCAGCATCAGTGATTGATAATGTGGTTGAAGAGAGAAAAGATCTTCTATACGTGGCAGGGGTGCTAATAGCTTTTTTGGTCAAGCTATGTACCTTGTTTAAAGTTATCTGTCGTGGGATTGGATGGAGGCGGAACAATGTCCCTTCATCTAATTCATTGGAATTGAACCCAGAGACCCATCCTCATCCTCCTCCTGCAGAAGCTGTCAAGGAGGAAGACCGGATCCTTCCATGCTTGCAGCGTCTTCAGAGACTTGAGACGTTATTTGAGGAGCTTAATGGAAAGCCAGCAGTGATACCATTGGAGAAGGACAAAATGCTACAGGACTCTTTGGATCGTATCAAGTCTGTTGAGTTTGACCTTGAGAGGACAAAGAGGGTAAGCACGTTTGTTAGCCTGGTTTTCAATCTCTACGCATCTGCATTACCATTCGATCAGCAAATCCACATGCATTCTTTATGCTCCTCAGGTGTTGCATGCCGCTGTGATGAAGCAACTCGAACTTGCTGACTCGTTGGAGAGTATGAAGGAAACTAAATTTCGGGTGAGTTCATATATGATTGCCCAATTATATTTCTAAGACTCGGTTGTGGGAAATTGAATTCTCAGTACTCTGGTCTACGCACTTCCACAAGAACATTGCCCATCACATTCTTCATAGTTGCATGAGTGGGGCTATAAAGTCATTATTTAAGCAAAGATTTCTAAAACTTTGCTCTCTTTTCTCATTTGATTTCGTAAGAGTATGAATAATCAATCATATGAAATGCATGCAAATATCAAGTGGAGTCATGAAGATTATTTTGGTGGATTGCATTCCATTATTATCTTTCCAAAGAGAAGCAGATTGTGACCCACGCCGAATCTTATTTTGTTGCAGAGAAGGAGACTCTTCTGTTAGGAAGTTGGTGAAAGAAGAGAAGGTTGGGTGACATGGTATACTTTTTAAGAGCAGCTCTTTGTATATTCAGTGAAGCTGCGGCAGAGGGCGTATATGCGAGGTTGAGGTTGAGGTTGAGGTTGAGGTTGAGGTTGAGGTTGAGGTTGAGGTTGAGGTTGAGGTTGAGGTTGAGGCTGCGGCTGCCTCCTCGGGCCCTCAGCAGTCAGCACTACTCTCATTTCCTTCCCAGATGAATGGAGCTCAAGGGCTCTCTTAATCCTTGTTTAATGATAACTTTTTTTTTTTTTTTCCGCTCAACGCCCCATCTCATAGAGACTACACTTGTTAACGAGCTGACAGTTACACGTGACACACTTGCTCAACTTTGATTCACTGGAAAATGTTGAGAAAACAATGCAATGGATATTATACGCACTCTTTAACAGCACTAGTGACTCGTTAATTGGCAAGCTAATTAGCTTTGCCATTTTCCTCTGTTGCTGCTTGCTTCGATGTTGGATCTGAATCTGGCTCTTTTTAATTACATAGTTGTTGATATGACACAAAGACTGAAAAGTGATGGGATGAGACAAGCTGAAAGTACATTTTAAGTGTGAAAAGTTAAAGACGAGAAGGTGATACGATCACAATTAACAAATACTAGGGGAGTGTTTAGATGCCGGTGGGTGAGCTTATTATTGTGTTGAGATGGGTGTGTGGTGTCGCATTATTATTAGGTAGCTAGGGGATGACTGATGTCTGATGTCTGATGTCTGATGTCTGATGTCTGATGAGATACGTCCGTCTTCCATGTGGAACACCCACCAACCCCCCTCCCTCACCTGCTTGAAATATACACAGTTCCTTGTGCAACCCAATTTAGATGCTAAGACGCCCCCGCAATGGCTATGGGTGGCGAACAGTGCAATGTCCCCAAGGCTTGCCATCTTGATCCATGCATGCATGACCTGTCATCTTGGAGCCGATAAACCTCTACATTGTTCACAATGTTGATGGAGTTGGTGGAGATGAGGAAAACTAGAATTAGTTTTCCACAATATTCAAGCAAACACTCTCGGAAGCCTCTAGTGAGGGTGGAGGGAAGTGGTGTCCTCACATTCAACACCCGGAGTCGGGGTGGAGAAGCCAAATCCAGTGTTGCGAGAGTACCATCAAGGCTCACCGCATAGACTTTGTCCTCGAACATGATTGCATTTGTGAATTGAAGTGGATCATCCTGCAGGTGGGGAGAATTGGGATCCAGGAGCTTGCTTTCTTCTTTGGTCCATGTAAGCTCCGCCCCCTATTTAATGAAGTATACATTATTGATTAGCAATCGGTATATGATCGATGATTATTGATTAGCAATCAGTATATGATCGATGATCATGAATGATTGTTATTGCTAGCTAGCTAGCTAGCTAATACGTACTCTATATATAGCTAATTAATATTAGAAGCTAGGTAGAGGTAGGGTCGTAATTAATTGGTACAAGTATTAATTAAGGATTAATTAATTACCTGGCGTTGGCGAGTAGTGCCTTAGGAACAGCAGGAGCAAGGCGACCTCCAGGTGTTGTGAATCTTGTGATGGATCGACCACCAATACCGACTCTATTCGGCTTGCCAGGGAGGGAGCAGGGTGGGAGAGCAGAGCCTGGGGGTAGTCTTCCACAATTTGGTGATGGGAAATAAGTTCCATAGGGGGGTATGGGTTTGATATTAGTTTGTGGAAGGGATCATTATCAAGACGCCCCGCCTCCACAAGCAGCAGCTTAATCTTTTTTCTACCCACTTGCTTTATCTTCCGCTTGCTAGTCTTTCCATCCATCCATCTCTTCTCTTACCACCAATAATCTAATACTACTATATAGCTAAATTCAACGTTTTGCATATGCGTGGCCATCAAGACATTATCATCATCTCACCTCCTAGCTTTCTTGTATATCAATCACATCCTTAACCTCTAGATGATGCAGCTTAAACGCTCAAACAATGAAGAATTTTTAAAAGTTTTGAAGAAAATCGAAATTGAAATAAATTGATAATAATTGATTATGATTACAACTCTAATCATGGCTTTATATAGCTCATTAGAAACTATATTCCTTCTACGACGCAAAACGCACTCCTTCTATTACCCAAACGTAATCCTTCTATGACTCAAAACGTCTAATCCTTCTAAGACTCTAAAAACGACTTAAATAAAGTAAATTATGAAAATATCCCTAAAACTAGAAAATAAAATAATAGCTCCCGATGAAGGCCGAAACGAAGGAATTTAAATCTGCGAAACGCATTCCCGGAGAGTAAAGCTCTGGGGGACAGCTGTAGAGCATGAAACGTCATTTTCGAAAAGGTATTATAATAATCAATAGGATTTCTGGATCAAAAGTTACGGTCCCACAAAGCATCTGCAACTCCCACGACATCATTATCTCCCACCTGAGAAAAACTCGACCTCGAGTTTTCTAGATACAAAGGCTCATCATCTGGATAAAATAGAAAAACATCTGCCACATTAAATGTCTTGGATATTCCCTGATATGTCATTTCTGCAGCAACTCCTGCAACTTGTTATGCAAGACCTCACTCTCCTTCGGACTCATTATGTAATGTGGGAGGTTTGGCAAACTAGCTCCAGGAATCAGGTCAATGTGGTACTGAATATTGCGCATATGAGGTAATCCCTCAAGCAACTCGTCTGGTATAATTTTAGCAAATTCCTCCAGCAATGGTTTGACCTGCCTCGGTATCTCAGAAACTGACTTCTTCTCGTTCCCTACAAGGATCTACCTCAGCACCAACGCATGCGCCACCTGTGACTCTTTAATGGCTTCGTTCATCTCATGCTCAGTTTGTGTCATTATAAGGAAATATCGTTCCTCCATTTTAGAAGTCTTGGAACGGTTACTTGCCTTTAAAGGAGGCAAGTTAAACGTCACTCCCTCCTTCTCCAATTTATACACATTGTCTCTCCCAGCGTGTTGTACATTAACATCAAACTGCCAAGGTCGTCCAAACAACAGGTGGCAAGCATCCATATCTACCACATCACAATACACATCATCCTTGTAAGTACAAATGGAAAAAGGTACCATGCAACGCTCTGTCACTTACACCTTCTCAGTTGCCTTTATCCAGCCTATAGAGTACAGATTGGGATGTTTCTCCATCTTCAGTTTTAGCGCCTCGGCTATACCTCTACCAATGATATTCTCACAGCTCCCACTATCTATGATTAGTTCAAATATCTGACCCTTAATAGTGCATCTCGTCTGAAACAACTTGTGTCGCTGACTGTCATCTTCTAATTTAGGAGTTAACATCAGCTTCCTTACCACACAATTTTGTCCGTCTCCCTTATCATAATCATCATTCCCTCCATCAGGACCACAATAAACTTCATCTTCGTCATCTCGTTCAATCACATTAACCTGCTTTCTATTAGGACATTCATTCGATATGTGATCAGACTGCCCACAATGATAGTACTTGCCCACAATAGGCTTAGCATAAGGATTTGCGGTTGCTTTTTGTCCCTCTTTTTATTCAGCAGGTTTCTTTCCAGGTCACTTATCTTCCTTCCGTTCAGTACCTTGATTCCAGCCCTAAGTGGACTTACTCCGCTCTGCAAACTCCTTGAAGTTTCCTCCACGCTATTATTCCTCTGATAATTATCACTACCATAGGTTCGCCTGTTGCCCTCATATCGATTTCCACCTCTATCCTGCATCATTAATTCAGCCTTAATGTCTAAATTTTTTGCCTCGGTGACAGTTCTTATAACCTGCACTCCAATTTTCTCCCAAACTTGTAGTTTCAATCCATATAAGTATCGCGTAACCTGATGAACCTCGTTCTCCCTAAAATCATTCCTCTCAGCTAATCGCATAAAATATGTTGTATATTCATGAACAGATCTCGACCTGTCGTCGATCGGCAATATTTGGTATTCTTTGAAATAAGATCTGCTCATAATCTGGAGGCAGAAAATCTCGCTGGAGCAACTGCTTCATTTTATACCACATTCGAATAGGCAGTTTACCTTCCCTGTAACGCCTACTCTGCAGCATCTCCCACCAGGCAGATGCTCCGCTCTTCAATTGACATGCCACCAATTTCACCCTTTTCTCTTAAGGAATATCCATATACTCAAAAAAATGGTCTACTTTGGCGATCTAATTAACAAAGTTCTCAATGTTCAAATTACCAAAGAAACTAAGAATATCCACTTTCAACTTGAAGTCGCCTCCTTCATAATAATCACGATTGTGATGATTATTATGGTTATTATATTTACCGCCTCAATCTCTCCTAACAGGTCTGCCCTGGTCCTCGGTCAGAACTATATCTTCCTCTTCGTCGTTGGAGTCACCACTAACAACCCGACCTCTAAAATTCGCAACCACTGATGCAATAAAGAGCATCGCTCGAGCATGCTGATCTCTTGGACGTTGTTCACCATCACCCTCGTGTCTGTTGGCAATCACTCTAAGGGCATCAAATCTGTTAATCACCGCATCAAGGCGCTCGTTTATACGTCGGAATTGTTGATCGAGATTTGTCTACAAGGTTCTGACTGCCGCCTCTTGAGCCTCCACTTTAGTTCGCAAGGCTTCAACATTCTGAACGACGTTCGGAATGCCACCACTTCCACCAGACATCGTTAGTATGTAACCCAATGCATTTTCCTAATAAATTAATAACAGTAAAAGAATAGTATTAATGGAGAATTAAAAAGGAGAAAGATGTAATTAAAGGAATTAAAAGAGTTAGAAGGAAGGGGGGAGGATCCAGGTTGGGTTGGGTTGGGTTGGGTTGGGTTGGGCAGGAAAGCGCGTTGGGACAGGTGGACTCATTCTCTTTTTTTGTTTTTGTTTTTGTTGTTTTGTTTGTTTTGTTTGTTCGCTGGTCTTAATTAGGTGAGGATCGATTGAGGATCCGACGAAGACGAGCCTCGCCTGGCCTGATCGAAGGAAGAAAAGAATCCATTAATGGAGTGGATGATAAGGCGGTGCAAATTTGGACCTTTGTGACTCTTCTCTTGCTATTCGACGATGAGCGATGCCTCCTCCTCTCTTCTTCTTCTTCTTCTTCTTCTTCTTCTATTTCAGGTACGTAGGATCAATCGGGCAATTCAATTCTCTCTCTCTCTCTCTCTCTCCATTAATTCTCATATAAAACATGGGAAGGTAAGAAATAAGGAAGGATTTGTACGTGTTGCAGGTTATGTATTTGAGGCGACGGATCGTGGGTGTGGGACGCGCCCTCCTTCGAGATCAAAAAGGTACTCACTACACCTCCTCCCCAACTTATCTAATTTAGAGACTCCCCTTCCCTTCCATAAATCTCAATGCGATTGCTATTTCATAAACATTTTTTTTTACCTAAAATCAATCATTGCCTATCATATCACATAATGAAAGAAAATCTGAAGAAATAAATAAGAAACAACAAAGCACGCACCCAATGCCATCGGTCTTGTATCCTTAATCACCCCTTCAAACCATGTTTCAATTATATATCAACTGGATCTCTTCTTAATTATTAGCTGCAACTAGCTAGTTGTGCCCGTGAATTTCATCCCCAACAATACCCAAACCTCAATCACTCACTCATTTATTTTTGGATAAAAGTAAGTTGTGTTCATACTCAAAAAATATATTTACAATAGAAACCAATTATTTACATATCCCCCCAAAACAAAAAAACTATGGACCGATACCATACTCCTATCACCGGATACAGAATGAGACACACAATATTAATCCTTCATCCATATTCCAGCCTCAACTTCCTGTTCGGTTCCGCCAATCCAAACCATTTACCCAAAACCCAGCAATCACTCAGGTCTTCATGCTTGTTACCTGAAATCCGGTTTGGGGTCAATACCCACACAATCATCCTGGATCGAAAATTCTCAGTGCTTCTAATAGAGGCCTCCAATGCCTTAGCAAATCATCAAAACTCCAATCTCTTTGAAAATTCGAGAATTGTGTTCAAACCAAATGTTCCACACAACTGCTTGTGCCCCAGCTGCCCATAGGGTTTGTACCTTATTGTTGATGTTGATCCCTCCATTGTACACAAAATTACCTCACACGAGACGGGTATTCCAGTTATACTTAGTTTCCCTAACAAGTCGAGCCCTCAAATTGTGCGCTACCCTACAATGTAGAAACAAATGATCAACATCTTCACCATGTCTTCCGCACAAAAAACACCAATGTGGGGATAGCTTCACGTCCGCTCTTCTCCTTTGCATCATATCCGCCACATTAAACCTTCTTTGCAAAACCATCCATACTAGAAATTTAACCTTTGAAGGCGTAGGTTGTTTCCACACCGCTCGATAAAATGGGGATGTGCTAGAAGGCGTCCATCCGCACAACGATTTGAATGTCGACCGTACCGAGAAGACTCTTGAAGGGTCCACACACCAAACACGAGAGTCCGAGAGTGTTAGCTGATGTCTTACCGCGTTCAATCTTTCCAATAGCACATTAGTTTGAATTACGGTATCGGGGGTCACACGTCCGCGTATATTCAACGCCCACTCCACCGAATTTCCCTGTAATGAATTGGTCCCAATCATCTGTGATCTCTGTGCCGCCGGAAACACCAACAGATACTCCAGCTTTAAAGGATGCTCCCCAAGCCATAAATCCATACTTGCTACGAATAATATTCATCCAAAGCACTCCTTGCTCATGTGGGAATCGCCAAAGCCATTTCAATAATAAGGCTTGGTTTCTATTCATAATTTGTCTGACGCTAAGCCCTCCACCTTCCTTTGGCTTCTCCACTAATTTCCAATTGACCATCGAATGGCTTCCCTGTCCATCGTAGCGCTCCCATAGAAATGTCCTTATGCACCGCTCAATTCTTTCAGCTACCTTAACCAAAATACTGAAAAGGGAAAGAAAATGAGTGGGGATTGCTTCTAAAACAAAATTGATCAGAGTTAGACGACCTCCCTTAGAAATATAAGCGCGCTTCCAACCGTTAAGCCTTTTTTCGATTTTAGTTACCACCGGCTCCCAAAAAGATTTTGTTCGTGGATTTCCGTCAAGAGGTAGCCCGAGGTAGGTCATAGGCCACGACCCTATCGCAACCCCCATCATTGGCACTAGCTGTGCAATTTCATCCTCTTCCATATTTACACCTAGCATGGCGCATTTGCTCCTATTAAGCTTAAGACCTCAAATCAAGCAAAAACCATCCACCACGGTACAAATTAATTAAAGAGAAGTTATCTTTCCTTACCAAGTGAAGTGAGTCATCGGCAAATTGTAAATGTGACACTTGGATCTCCTCCCCACATTAATACAAAAAATATGGCCATGACCCCTCGCTTTGTTGACCATTCTGCTTAGAACATCTGCAACAATGATGAAAAGAAAGGGTGACAAGGGGTCGCCTAGCCTAAGTCTCCGCGAGGCATTGAATTTCTCCCTGTTCTTGCTGTTTATTACCACCAAGAACGAGATTGAACTAAGACATCCTTTTATCCATCTCCTCCATTTCATCCCAAAGCCCTTCTTCCCCAAAACGAAGTCAAGGAACTTCCACTCCACACGATCATAGGCCTTTTCAAAGTCTAGCTTAAGCACGTAAGCTTGCTTTTTGTTTCTACGTGCTTCTTCAATTGTCTCATTTGCCACCAATGCCAAGTCAACTAGTTGTCTTTCGTGCACGAAAGCACCCTGTTCCTTTGCTATTGTAGCCCAATCACAGTCCTTAACCTTGCCGCCAAGACTTTAGCAATCAATTTATACACGCTTATCACTAGGCTTATATAGGGCGGAAGTCCTTCAATCTTCTTGCTTGATGCTTCTTCGGAATCAATCAAAGTAATGTCTCATTTGTAACCCGATTAATATCCCCGTTCCGATGGAAGTCCCTAAAGATGGTCTTGATGTCATTCTTGATAAAGCTCCAGCACCGTTTCAAAAACTCCATCGTTGAAACCATCCTTGCCCCTACGCTGATCAGATCAACGATGTTTCTAATGCATGTGCCTCCACCATGTTCAGCTACATAAATTTGTATGGCAAGTATCCACCCGGTTTCTTTGCAAGCGAATGTCGTGAGGGGAAGCTAGGACTTGAATGCCCTGCTCTGCCTCCGGGTCAAGTTGCCAATGACACTAATCATGCCTGGATTCTTAGCAAAACTCCATCACTCACTCATTTATCATATCATATGATGACACATACCACATGTCTCAGGTCTCAACCTGCTTCCAATTTCCCTTACATTACTTACATCAAAGATCAATGCCAATACTTACAATTATCTCAAAATTAGAATGATGATTTCTTTTAGGCTGATTGAGCTCTCTAGTATTCCTTTTTTTATTTGTGTTATTATTTTGGGTTTTATTTGGGACTGAGGTTATGTTGTTGTTGTTGTTGTTGTTGTTGTTGTTGTATTATGGGTTTTGTCTACATGATCATGGATGGTCTCTTTTCTCTTTCTCTATTATCTATCAGCTTGTCCTGTGAGTTTTGAGTTTCTAAACTACACCATCATCACAAGTCAGTGCAAGGGCCCCAAGTACCCTCCTAACCTTTGCTGTGGAGCGTTTAAGGAATTCGCCTGGCCCTACGCTGATCAGATCAACGATGTTTCTAATGACTGTGCCTCCACCATGTTCAGTTACATAAATTTGTATGGCAAGTATCCACCCGGTCTCTTTGCAAGCGAATGTCGTGAGGGGAAGCTAGGACTTGAATGCCCTGCTCTGTCTCCGGGTCAAGTTGCCAATGACAGTAATCATGCCTGGATTCTCAGCAAAACATTGTCATCCCTCATGCTTCCACTTGCCTTCTCATTACTAATTATCTGCTGAGTTCCTACTATCAAATTATGTTGAGGGATGTTGTAATTTTACCTCCACGTCCATCTTTTCTAGCAAGCTAGTTTCTGTTTTGAAACTTCAAACCACGAGAGATTGATTTCATATTCGTCAGCTCCATCTGTAAAAGGATGTCTCGTCTGTCAGTGTGTAGCAATGTTTGTACCTTATGTCTGGATTCACTTATATTTAATTCATATTTATCTATGATTCCATTTATGTGTATGTGTCGATATTGTTGTTGTGAGTATTGGGGAAGAGATATATAGATACAGAATATTGTGTAATTTGTACTGACATGACAATTAGCTAGGGAGTGATTGGAAGCTAAGGAAACTGATGGAGAGCATTTGGAGAATCAAGTTATGTGTGGAAGTAATTGGCATGGTTCATGAGATTGAGGCTGAAAAGGCTTATTAAAGAGAGATGTAAAATGATGATAGTCATTTGGGAATGCAGAAGAGGAAGAGATCTCAGCTAGCTCTAAATAGGCAAGGTGCCCACCTTAGGCCATAGCACACGAGCAACTGTATAGAGAAGAAAACTTTATCAGCGTAATTATGATGTAGAGGCTACCAAATACTCCTTTTCTAAGAATAGGAAAATGACAATCTAACACACTTTGTTATTTAACCATTTATAACTCTTTTTTGTCTCCCCATACGTGAACCCCACATCTAATAAAATATCATAAATGAAAATGAAATCCATGCGAATCTAATGCTCATGAAGAGATTAGTGATAAAATGAAAAGAAGAAAAACTGGGAGAGATTGTTCCTGGACCCTGGACAACAGAGTCAGTTGATAGGATCATGACAAAATCCAATTCCATAAACATAACTAATACCAATAACACGACCTCTTCAAAGCCGAATATCCAATAGTCTGTCTGTGGCGTAGTTATTCCAGAAAATTACTGGCATCAGCAACAAATATCTACTGTTTATGATTGCAGCAGACAGATAATATAATACATAAACGTATCCGTACAGCCAATATCTTTATTTAATTCACAATCGATATCACTAATCATCAATTTCAGCTATAAACATATATTACAGCAAAGTTCTAATGTCTCAGTACGAGTACAGGTTGCTCATTTGGGCCACTGTATACTATCTACATATTTGACTATAAACCAAGAGCTAGATTATCATGCTGACCATTGAATAAGGGTCATCAAAAACCAAAGCTTGAATCTCAAGTGGATGGATCGCTTCATCTCCCAAGTTTCAATATATATTTACCAAATTATGTGTATGATTCATATTCTCACCATGCATTGATAAAGCTGCGCCGTGTTCTACGCTTGAACTGATTCTTTGTCATGCACCATGACTCCAAGAAGGTGCTCGTCTGTATAGAGACAGAAATATCATAATAGAAATAAATCTTGAGTACCAGAAAGATATATGTGCGAGTGAAGAAGTACAGTGAATAATTATGCAATGTGGATGCCTAAATTTAAGAGTAGACGTTCAATAAATAACCTAGTTAAGTTGAACAAAAAACTATATCATAACTTGTCATACAGGATCTAACATAAATATAGAAACAGCACATTTTATTTCAAAAAAAAAAAAGAAAAGAAAAGCAGCAGATTTAAAAGCGACTTAACTAGCTCATGCCATGGCTAGCTTTTTAACTTTTGGGGACGGATAATACGACCTCACAAAGAAGGCCCTACTTGGAATCGTTTGTATCTAATCTCCATGCAAAAGATCTCCAGCAAGAGCAAAAAATAAATTCATAGTATCTGCCAAAGTTGCACAAGATCCTCGTGCACAAAAATCGTATAGAAGAAACTAGCCAAAATGGTCTTGGTTCACCATCCTCACCCAGTGCAGGCTCTAGAAATGTGAAGTCACGACAATCGATCGAAACCTTAAAAAAGATGGTATAGATTATAGACTACCATGAACGTAGCTTGGAACATTCTGTATTTGGGTGCTGTCCTCATAACTTGATCCTATGGTTTCTAAACTTCATAACTAAAGATGTTAAAGTGCAATGAGCCTGGCATGCTCACAGACCTCTCAGTTAGCAAGTGTCAAATCAGCAAAATCAGTTAGGTGGATTCACACAATTTCTCAACATTAAAACACGCCTAGTCTGATCCCTAAAAATGACACAAGGTTTTAATTTTGACAGTAAAACCACATGCAGTTTCTACAATTTAATAGTACTAGTTAAGATAAGGCATCATCTTACATTGCTAAGAACCTTTCCGCCAAACCAGGCAGATTCTGCACCATATGGAGGAGGGATTACTCTCAAACCTTTAGACATGGATGGGGAAAGAAGTGCAAACAACTCCTTCTCTAACCTCTCTGAAACA
Source organism: Stephania japonica (assembly GCA_039657345.1). Taxonomy (NCBI): domain Eukaryota; kingdom Viridiplantae; phylum Streptophyta; class Magnoliopsida; order Ranunculales; family Menispermaceae; genus Stephania; species Stephania japonica. The sequence goes on along the minus strand of CM077556.1, from coordinate 86,221,878 downwards.
AATAAAATTGGGTTTCAAAAACGAAACAAATGCAATTGATAGTGTCAGTTTACTAGCTTACCAGATGCACATTTTTTTCTCTGCACATCCAGTCAAAAGTATGTAATTTTAGATGATTCAGCACATAAATGACAAAGGTTGTCCAGAGTACCTGGAAGACCTGGTAAACAGGCACTTCCACCCGCCAACACGACAGTCTTGAACCACGAATCATCACATGACACTTCTGAGTCTTGACAATGATCCATACAAAGAGCAACTGCCTGATGCAAACCCATTGCACGCCTACACAGCCATATTAGATTAAACATTTTAGAAAAATCCCGAGATATGATAATTATGAAAGAATATTGCTTTGAGAAATTGCATAAGCAAAAACAAATCGATGTGGTAGTTGGACGAACTAATTAAAAGGTTCCAATTGACAAGTTGTTCTACAAAAACAACCATCATGTCTCTAACTCCAAATTAGTAGGTGTTGGCTGCATGGATCCAACTAAAGAATTTCACTTCTTATTACATATTTGCAATTTCCAAGGATGTTTTAACTTTAAGCAGTAATTTTACATCAGGTGATATATGTGTTTTTTCCTTTTTTTTTGGTCAAAAGAAGATTTGTTATATAGGCTTGTATATTGTGTCATTGGGCATTTTTGGCAGCAATGTTTGGGACATTCAAAGATGAGTGAGTTCATATGCAACAACTTCGTACTCTTGCCCTAGGTTTACAAAGAAGGGTATGTTCACATTTGGCTTTCTTACAAATTAGTGCTTGATCTTACATCGAATAAAACTCTGATTCCCTCTTGGATAAATTCAAATCATCAGACTATCAAAGCAATCACTGAAACAAAAAACAACAACAAACAAACATCGTTTGCTTAAAAGAACCAAAAAATAAGAGCAGAAACATACATCCCTCCCATACGTGGCTTGAACAGTATCTCTCCAGTCTGAAATCTTTCTTTTGAGAGAGTAAACCATCCCTCTCCCGGAACTTCAAATGATGACTGTGTGTCTTTGGTCATTTCTGCTTCGTAGTCAGCAGCAACATAGCATAGATTCTGCAAGCCATTTTAAGGCACCAAATTATCTCATTATGCATAATAAAGTTTACCTAAACAATTAATAAAGAAAAAGACCAGATAGAAAAAAAAAATCCTGAGTTTTTTCAGGATTGACTAAAATGATCCATGAACTTTTTTGACGGGTAGTTTTGTATAAAGATACCATGGAATAGTTTCCATCCACAAGGAAGGATCTTTTGGAGAGAGTAATACTCACGCCAATCGATAAATTCTTTTTGTGCCTTATGTATTTTAAATCCATCAATTGCACTAAATCGAGCACAATGGAAGAGTTTGATCCATATAGCCGCCCCTAACTAATTTGGGATTGAGGCTTTGTTGTTGTTGTGTATTTTAAATCATCACCTATCTTCTGAATTCAAACAGAAACATGCAAAATAGCAAATAATTATAACTATTGATTAAATAGGTATTTGATGGAGCTGGAGGAAGTAAAAAATTATATGTGTGTGTGTGTGTGTGTGTGTGTGTGTGTGTGTGTGTGTGGAAGAATGGCCACACAACTATCCTAAGGCATACTGCAGGGTATACTTGTAAAGTGAACTAAGATTAGTTCGGATCTAAGGGTACACAATCCCTTTGGGTTGTAATTATTTTCGCAAATTAATAGAAAGTTCCGAAGTACCAACTCCTTTCTCCCAAAAAAATATATATACCTCTTTAAGTGTTCGGACTGTGTATAGTGACTCAAAATTAATGTTCCTCTGTAGCATAAGCTCCTTAAGGAAACCTGTGAGCTTGAGTGCGCCCTGTCCCACAACCTCTACACCAACGTCCCGCATCACTTTACCCTGAAAGACTGTTACACAACAAAGCAAGCAAATAACCAACAAAATCTAAAATAACTTTTCAGATAAATGAAAAATGTAACTTAAAGCTTCTCTCAAAAGAAAGTTGCAACTTAAAACTCCTCTCAAAACAAAAATGTACCTTGCAGAAAAACAGTTGAGATATTAAAAAGAAAATTGTCACAACTACAAAGAGTCAAAGACCAGAGTTTGACGACGCAAATGGCAATAATCCCATAGCTTCAGAACCTTAAGGGCTCACCCTCGTCTTGATAAAAAAGAAGTACAATAGGTTGCAACTGTCCAGGTTTCCAATACCAGAAGAGGACCTACTGACCGAGTGAGATAATATCAATATAGATGAGGAGGGGCCTTGTGCGTAATTGACTGCGAAAGGAATTTCCAGATTGGACCCAGATCATGGAGGTAGAACTTGTCTTTTTTCTTCACGATAGATTTTCGTATATTTGGCACATTCCATTATTAGTACTTGGTAAAGGAAACCTCAATGTTATAACAATCCAATCTTGAGGTTAAACCATCCATAAGTTATGGGACTTACAAAAGAAATACTACAATCACAATAACATAAAAGAACAACTGAGGTGTTCTGATCAAAAGAACAATTGAGGTGCCATTTCTCAACAGGTGTTCAGCCACTGATTTAAACAATGGTAGTCAAAGCAAAAGATTAGAAGAAACAACTCACCTGGGACAACAGAGGTGACATGAAAACCAATATTGACAACAATACCAGAAGTCCTCCTTGCAGCAAATAAAGCTAATGTCGCCTGTAAAAGATAGGATTACTACAAAATTGCGAATTAAAAGTTATCAAGGAAGAAAACTCTTTAACATATTGTGCTTGATATAAAAGTTTAACAAATGTACTTGGTTGATGGCACAAACAGCGGGAACATTCATGTCAAATAGGACTGAATAGATAGTTTCTTTCAGTTGCCTTCTAGCCGCTTTAGCAGATTCAGTATCTAAAAGGAATATAAGATCCAAAGAAAGAATTTAATAAAAAACTATTGTGTGATATTTGATAGCACATTCTGAAGAAAAGAACAAACAAACGCAGAATGAACATACCATTCTATTTCATCAAAAGAAAAGGAGAAAAAGAAGAAGACGAAGATTCGATAATAATTCAATCAAGAAGCTCTAAGCAAATCTTACAAAAAGAGAGGGACCAATCTATTTGTCAATAACATAAGAGCATGCATCCAGGTCTGCACACGCGGACACAAGTCCCCAAAATGAGTGTCCAAACATATTTGACTAAGTGAGTTTTCTTTAAGTGTTCATCCACCATCAATGACATTTGGCAATTCAATTTTAGTCAATCTAGCCACAACTCTGCATTAAAACATTAGCAAGAGCCTTGTTTGTGCAATATTTCCATGTTTTCTAATTTCCTTCCATTGTGACTAAATAATGAAAAGAACTACTTCCATGAGTTCATGGCTATGCAACATTCTACTGAAAGCAAATGATGGGATTAGCACAAAAAAGGAGAATGGTATCAAGTTGCAAATCACAAGTAAATTAAAATGGAGAAAGGCAACGTGGACTTCAAAACTTGTTCAATGGGCAATGCAAAAAACAAAATAAGAAGTTATGAGTAGTACTATAAGCATTTGCCATAGCAGATTAAATCAGTGAAAGAATAACTAACCATCATAGTGGCAGATGGGGAGGGAAATAACAATTGGATATCTTGATTGTTTAACCTGCATCCTGCAAAGAGCCATTAATTATTTTAAAAAAGAAAATGCAATACCAAGATATTGGTTTGGCCAATAAGATATTCTACGAAGGCAAGCAGATGAGTTTGGTTCAAAACAAATGAGACTTGTAGAAGCCTAATAATTGCAGAATTTGATGGATGAGAAAAGTTATATTGCACCCAGTTATTTGTCCATATTATGGGACCTTAGAACCACATTTTATATTGGCAGTCAAGATGATATAACTTCTTTTTAAAAGTTTTTCTTTCCTTTATAGTTTTTCCATGACATGCATGGTTAAGAAAATGAGGGCAAATTGGAGAAGCAACCTTCCTGGAGATTGTAACAGTTTGTGTAAATGGTTTACAGTTGAATTTGGTGGAAAGGATGAATATATCTTCAAAGGTTTCCGGTGTTCTTAGTAGGATTAATGAAATGGTGATTGTTCCGTAATGAAAGGCACAATATCCTTTTTAATAATGTAATAGTGTTGCAGCCCTTTTTTCTAATATGGAGCTTTTTGCTCTCAGCTAGCGGATTTTGTTAAACTCAAAGAAAAATTTGGTCCATAGAAAAGGAAAGCAAAACAGATTAAGAACAATGCAAAAAAAAAAAAAAATAAATGAGAAGAGAGAAAAAAGAATACATTAATTAGTAAGGGTACAGACCTAGTAAAAATAGTTGCAAAAAAATTTCGGAGTCTGGAATATGTGGGAGAGTCAATATTACCAAACTCCTGTTTGTTGAGAAAAAGAGAATTAAGATGAGATTAATTGAATCCTTGACTTGTATTGAAATGATAGAGAGCAGCAGAGAATGAAGAAAGAAAAGATTACCAAAAATGTAGATGAACGGCCGGAGGGAGAAGCATATTTGCTCCAACCAAATTTGCTATAACCAGAGCCTCCTTCAAGTGCATGATGATGAGAATTAAAAATAGAAGAAGAAGAAATTGTGTAGGTAGGTAGGTAGGTAGTTAGAGTGTAGACATACCGTCGATAATAACAGCACCAGACAATTGTGCACGTTGGGCGTAGACACGCATGAGAGACAAGTCACTAAATTGCTCATAAACATACCTGTACGCATCATAAGCTAGGTAGTCAAAATTAAGAAATTAAATAGTCTTAGTAGCTAGTAGTAGAAAGAAGTAGTGACCTGAGAGGATAGCCGGATCTGAGATGGTTTTCAGCAAAGACGGCAGATTCCCCATGGCAATTATTAGTGTTGCGGAGGAAGTAGAGCCAGAGCTGATTATCAGATACCATGATTTTCCAGGGTCTGCACAAAACAGCAGTCCTGGCAGCTTCCTTGGGACCAAGTAGTTTCAGAATTTGGAGGAGGAGGTCCCAAGGTATGCGATCAAACTCTCCGATGGTTGGATTTGGATTAGGAGCATTTGGGGTTGGTACGCCTCCACCGGAGTAGTGTTGTTTGGAATTGGATCGACATCGACGACTACTACTACTACTAGTGCTCCTCCACACCCACAACAACCAATTCCATAATTTCTTCACCAACGTCGTGCACCTGCCTGCCATCTTCCTTCCTTCCTTCCTTCCTTCCTTCCTTCCTTTACACAACAACACAACAACACAACTACTCAACTGAACTGCCCAAGGGTGGAGAATAGAGATACTCCATCCCACCATTAATTGGGGGTTGAGACTTTTCACCTTTCGCTCCCACTTTTCGGTTTCACTATCACTACTACCTAGGCGGGCCTGGCCTTACCATATTTCACACCTTGCACCATTTCCCTCCTTACACGTACCCCATGTAGATCATCCCAACACTTGCAATACAAAATTAATTACTACAGTATAATTGTTCAAAACAATATCTCATTGTCCTGATTTTATAACTTCATAAACAAATGGCAATCACCAATATCTTTTACTTCAAGTTAAAAAAAAAGAGTTCACAATTATAGAGTTGGCAATCATCAATCTTTTTTACTTGAACAATAACAAAATAGATAGATATGTAGATGAGGTTAAATACACATGTGACATAATGAGGATGAAGTCTACGGACGGATAGATTGCAGACTCGGCTCTTTTGAACATACTAGACGGTCCCTTAGAGTTGAGTTCTCCGACCTGACGTTATCTTTCAACAATTTTTATTTTTGCAAAGCATTAAACATTAAAATTTATTAAAATGTAATAAAATAATAGATAAAATAAAAATAGCGTTGGCGAGTTAAAGAATGAGATTACTATTTAGTGTTAAAGTTACATTAATGTAATGCAATGGTTAGAGATGGAATTTGCCAATTTTTGACGTTTTTAATTAGTTTGTGGATGCAGTGGTGGCATTGGCAAGCGAAAGAGAGAGTAGATAAAATGGGAATTGGTGTTCCGGAGTAAAATACTACTGTAGTTGGTTAGAGCGATTTAGGCACGTAACCATGAGTCCGAATAAATCGCGGTTTCCTTTCCTCTATAAAAAAAATAAAAAATAAAAAATAAAAAAAATATTTTAATTAATGTTTGGTTGGACACCGCCTCGGCAGCCTCTCTTCTCGGATTAATTGTCCTTCCTCATCATCGGTCGATCGATCGATCTTTCTTCAATAATTTTCATCTCCAGGGCGTCGGGCATCGGGCATCGGTCATCGGTCATCGGTCATCGGTCATCGGTACGTACGCACTTTCGATCTCCCTTTGTTTCTTTATCGATTTCCACGCTATCCCTCTTATCGTATTATCATGAGGATTCATGTCTACACTCCGTCTAGGGTTTTCACCTTCCTTCCATACAAAACTCAATCCCTGCCTGCGCTGCCTATATGTGCCGGATCTCGCTTTTCTTTCCTCATTTTGCTGTCCAACACATTTTGTCGGGGGTTCTGTTCTTTTCCTCGCCTCATCCTCTTTCATGCATAAATTTTCAATCTTGCCCACCAATTTTGTGTTTTTTCCTTCCCCCTTTCCGATTCAATCCTTCACTACATTTTTGGTGCCCGAACAACATCTTAATTAGTATGTAACCCAATGCATTTTCCTAATAAATTAATAACAGTAAAAGAATAGTATTAATGGAGAATTAAAATGGAGAAAGATGTAATTAAAGGAATTAAAAGAGTTAGAAGGAAGGGGGGAGGATCCAGGTTGGGTTAGGTTGGGTTGGAAAGCGCGTTGGGACAGGTGGACTCATTCTCTTTTTTTGTTTTTGTTTTTGCTGTTTTGTTTGTTTTGTTTGTTCGCTTCGCTGGTCTTAATTAGGTAAGGATCGATTGAGGATCCGACGAAGACGAGCCTCGCCTGGCCTGATCGAAGGAAGAAAAGAATCCATTAATGGAGTGGATGATGAGGCGGTGCAGCTGGGCCTTTGTGACTCTTCTCTTGCTATTCCTGATGAGCGATGCCTCCACCTCCTCCTCTTCTTCTTCTTCTTCTTCTTCTTCTTCTATTTCAGGTACGCAGGATCAATCGGGCAATTCAATTCTCTCTCTCTCTCTCTCTCTCTCTCTCTCTCTCTCTCTCTCTCTCTCTCCATTAATTCTCATATAAAACAAGGGAAGGTAAGAAATAAGGAACGATTTGTACGTGTTGCAGGTTATGTATTTGAGGCAGACGGATCTGTGGGTGTGGGACGCACCCTCCTTCAGATCAAAAAAGGTACTCACTACACCTCCTCCCCAACTTATCTAATTTAGAGACTCCCCCTTCCCTTCCATGAATCTCAATGCAGATTGCTATTTCATAAACATTTTTTTTTACCTAAAATCAATCACTGCCTATCATATCACATAATGAAAGAAAATCTGAAGAAATAAATAAGAAACAACAAAGCACGCACCCAATGCCATCGGTCTTGTATCCTTAATCACCCCTTCAAACCATGTTTCAATTATATATCAACTGGATCTCTTCTTAATTATTAGCTGCAACTAGCTAGTTGTGCCCATGAATTTCATCCCCAACAATACCCAAACCTCAATCACTCACTCATTTATTTTTGGATAAAAGTAAGTTGTGTTCATACTCAAAAAATATATTTACAAAAGAAACCAATTATTTACATATCCCCCCAAAACAAAAAAAACTATGGACTGATACCATACTCCTCCTATCACCGGATACAGAATGAGACACACAATATTAATCCTTCATCCATCTTCCAGCCTCAACTTCCTGTTCGGTTCCGCCAATCCAAACCATTTACCCAAAACCCAGCAATCACTCAGGTCTTCATGCTTGTTACCTGAAATCCGGTTTGGGGTCAATACCCACACAATCATCCTGGATCGAAAATTCTCAGTGCTTCTAATGGAGGGCTCCAATGCCTTAGCAAATCATTAAAACTCCAATCTCTTTGAAAATTCGAGAATTGTGTTCAAACCAAATGTTCCACACAACTGCTTGTGCCCCAGCTTCCCATAGGGTTTGTACCTTATTGTTGATGTTGATCCCTCTATTGTACACAAAAATAACCTCACATGAGACAGGTATTCCAGTTATACTTAGTTTCCCTAACAAGTCGAGCCCTCAAATTCTGCGCTACCCTACAATGTAGAAACAAATGATCAACATCTTCACCATGTCTTCCGCACAAAAAACACCAATGTGGGGATAGCTTCACGTCCGCTCTTCTCCTTTGCATCATATCCGCCACATTAACCCTTCTTTGCAAAACCATCCATACTAGAAATTTAACCTTCGAAGGCGTAGGCTGATTCCACACCGCTCGATAAAATGGGGATGTGATAGAAGGCGTCCATCCGCACAACGATTTGAATGTCGACCGTACCGAGAAGACTCTTGAAGGGTCCACACGCCAAACACGAGAGTCCGAGAGTGTTAGGTGATGTCTTACCGCGTTCAATCTTTCCAATAGCACATTAGTTTGAATTACGGTATCGGGGGTCACACGTCCGCGTATATTCAACGCCCACTCCACCAAATTTCCCTGTAATGAATTGGTCCCAATCATCTGTGATCTCCGTGCCGCCGGAAACACCAACAGATACTCCAGCTTTAAAGGACGCTCCCAAGCCATAAATCCATACTTGCTATGAATAATATTCATCCAAAGCACTCCTTGCTCATGTGGGAATCGCCAAAGCCATTTCAATAATAAGGCTTGGTTTCTATTCATAATTTGTTTGACGCTAAGCCCTCCACCTTCCTTTGGCTTCTCCACCAATTTCCAATTGACCATCGAATGGCTTCCCTGTCCATCGTAGCGCTCCCATAGAAATGTCCTTATGCACCGCTCAATTCTTTCAGCTACCTTAACCAGAATCCTGAAAAGGGAAAGAAAATGAGTGGGGATTGCTTCTAAAACAAAATTGATTAGAGTTAGACGACCTCCCTTAGAAAGATAAGCGCGCTTCCAACCGTTAAGCCTTTTTTCGATTTTAGTTACCACCGGCTCCCAAAAAGATTTTTTTCGTGGATTTCCGTCAAGAGGTAGCCCGAGGTAGGTCATAGGCCACGACCCTATCGCAACCCCCATCATTGGCACTAGCTGTGCAATTTCATCCTCTTCCACATTTACACCTAGCATAGCGCATTTGCTCCTATTAAGCTTAAGACCTCAAATCAAGCAAAAACCATCCACCACGGTACAAATTAATTAAAGAGAAGTTATCTTTCCTTACCAAGTGAAGTGAGTCATCGGCAAATTGTAAATGTGACACTTGGATCTCCTCCTTCCCACATTAATACCAAAAATATGGCCATGACCCCTCGCTTTGTTGACCATTCTGCTTAGAACATCTGCAAAAATATGGCCATGACCCCTCGCTTTGTTGCCTAAGTCTCCGCGAGGCATTGAATTTCTCCCTGTTCTTGCTGTTTATTACCACCAAGAACGAGATTGAACTAAGACATCCTTTTATCCATCTCCTCCATTTCATCCCAAAGCCCTTCTTCCCCAAAACGAAGTCAAAGAACCTCCACTCCACACGATCATAGGCCTTTTCAAAGTCTAGCTTAAGCACGTAAGCTTGCTTTTTGTTTCTACGTGCTTCTTCAATTGTCTCATTTGCCACCAATGCCAAGTCAACTAGTTGTCTTTCGTGCACGAAAGCACCCTGTTCCTTTGCTATTGTAGCCCAATCACAGTCCTTAACCTTGCCGCCAAGACTTTAGCAATCAATTTATACACGCATGTCACTAGGCTTATATAGGGCGGAAGTCCTTCAATCTTCTTGCTTGATGCTTCTTCGGAATCAATCAAAGTAATGTCTCATTTGTAACCCGATTAATATCCCCGTTCCGATGGAAGTCCCTAAAGATGGTCTTGATGTCATTCTTGATAAAGCTCCAGCACCGTTTCAAAAACTCCATCGTTGAAACCATCCTTGCCCCTACGCTGATCAGATCAACGATGTTTCTAATGCATGTGGTCCACCATGTTCAGCTACATAAATTTGTATGGCAAGTATCCACCCGGTCTCTTTGCAAGCGAATGTCGTGAGGGGAAGCTAGGACTTGAATGCCCTGCTCTGCCTCCGGGTCAAGTTGCCAATGACACTAATCATGCCTGGATTCTCAGCAAAACTCCATCACTCACTCATTTATCATATCATATGATGATACATACCACATGTCTCAGGTCTCAACCTGCTTCCAATTTCCCTTACATTACTTACATCAAAGATCAATGCCAATACTTACAATTATCTCAAAATTAGAATGATGATTTTCTTTTAGGTGATCGAGCTCTCTAGTATTCCTTTTTTTATTTGTATTATTATTTTGGGTTTTATTTGGGACTGAGGCTATGTTGTTGTTGTTGTATTATGGGTTTTGTCTACATGATCATGGATGGTCTCTTTTCTCTTTCTCTATTATCTATCAGCTTGTCCTGTGAGTTTTGAGTTTCTAAACTACACCATCATCACAAGTCAGTGCAAGGGCCCCAAGTACCCTCCTAACCTTTGCTGTGGAGCGTTTAAGGAATTCGCCCGCCCCTACGTTGATCGATCGATCAACGATGTTTCTAATGACTGTGCCTCCACCATGTTCAGTTACATAAATTTGTATGGCAAGTATCCACCCGGTCTCTTTGCAAGCGAATGTCGTGAGGGGAAGCTAGGACTTGAATGCCCTGCTCTGTCTCCGGGTCAAGTTGCCAATGACAGTAATCATGCCTGGATTCTCAGCAAAACATTGTCATCCCTCATGCTTCCACTTGCCTTCTCATTACTAACTATCTGCTGAGTTCCTACTATCAAATTATGTTGAGGGATGCTGTAATTTTACCTCCACGTCCATCTTTTCTAGCAAGCTAGTTTATGTTTTGAAACTTCAAACCACGAGAGATTGATTTCATATTCGTCGGCTCCATCGTAAAAGAATGTCTCGTCTGTCAGTGTGGAGCAATGTTTGTACCTTATGTCTGGATTCACTTATATTTAATTCATATTTATCTATGATTCCATTTATGTGTATGTGTCGATATTGTTGTTGTGAGTATTGGGGAAGAGATATATAGATAGAGAATATTGTGTAATTTGTACTGACATGACAATTAGCTAGGGAGTGCTTGGAAGCTAAGGAAACTGATGGAGAGCACTTGGAGAATCAAGTTATGTGTGGAAGTAATTGGCATGGTTCATGAGATTGAGGCTGAAAAGGCTTATTAAAGAGAGATGTAAAATGATGATAGTCATTTGGGAATGGAGAAGAGGAAGAGATCTCAGCTAGCTCTAAATAGGCAAGGTGCCCACCTTAGGCCATAGCACACGAGCAACTGTATAGAGAAGAAAACTTTATCAGCGTAATTATGATGTAGAGGCTACCAAATACTCCTTTTCTAAGAATAGGAAAATCACACTTTGTTATTTAACCATTTATAACTCTTTTTTGTCTCCGTGAACTCCACATCTAACGAAATACCATAAATGAAAATGAAATCCATGCGAATCTAATGCTCATGAAGAGATTAGTGATAAAATGAAAAGAAGAAAAACTGGGAGAGATTGTCCCTGGACCCTGGACAACAGAGTCAGTTGATAGGATCATGACAAAATCCAATTCCATATACATGACTAATACCAATAACACGACCCCTTCAAAGCCGAATATCCAATAGTCTGTCTGTGGCGTAGTTATTCCAGAAAATTACTGGCATCAGCAACGAATATCTACTGTTTATGATTGCAGCAGACAGAGATAATATAATACATAAACGTATCCGTACAGCCAATATCTTTATTTAATTCACAATCGATATCACTAATCATCAATTTCAGCTATAAACATATCTTACAGCAAAGTTCTAATGTCTCAGTACGAGTACAGGTTGCTCATTTGGGCCACTGTATACTATCTACATATTTGACTATAAACCAAGAGCTAGATTATCATGCTGACCATTGAATAAGGGTCATCAAAAACCAAAGCTTGAATCTCAAGTGGATGGATCGCTTCATCTCCCAAGTTTCAATATATATTTACCAAATTATGTGTATGATTCATATTCTCACCATGCATTGATAAAGCTGCGCCGTGTTCTACGCTTGAACTGATTCTTTGTCATGCACCATGACTCCAAGAAGGTGCTCGTCTGTATAGAGACAGAAATATCATAATGGAAATAAATCTTGAGTACCAGAAAGATATATGTGCGGGTGAAGAAGTACAGTGAATAATTATGCAATGTGGATGCCTAAATTTAAGAGTAGACGTTCAATAAATAACCTAGTTAAGTTGAACAAAAAACTATATCATAACTTGTCATACAGGATCTAACATAAATATAGAAACAGCACATTTTATTTCAAAAAAAAAAAAAAAAAGAAAAGAAAAGCAGCAGATTTAAAAGCGACTTAACTAGCTCATGCCATGGCTAGCTTTTTAACTTTTGAGGACGGATAATACAACCTCACAAAGAAGGCCCTACTTGGAATCGTTTGTATCTAATCTCCATGCAAAAGATCTCCAGCAAGAGCAAAAAATAAATTCATAGTATCTGCCAAAGTTGCACAAGATCCTCGTGCACAAAAATCGTATAGAAGAAACTAGCCAAAATGGTCTTGGTTCACCATCCTCACCCAGTGCAGGTTCTAGAAATGTGAAGTCACGACAATCGATCGAAACCTTAAAAAAGATGGTATAGATTATAGACTACCATGAACGTAGCTTGGAACATTCTGTATTTGGGTGCTGTCCTCATAACTTGATCCTATGGTTTCTAAACTTCATAACTAAAGATATTAAAGTGCAATGAGCCTGGCATGCTCACAGACCTCTCAGTTAGCAAGTGTCAAATCAGCAAAATCAGTTAGGTGGATTCACACAATTTCTCAACATTAAAACACGCCTAGTCTGATCCCTAAAAATGACACAAGGTTTTAATTTTGACAGTAAAACCACATGCAGTTTCTACAATTTAATAGTACTAGTTAAGATAAGGCATCATCTTACATTGCTAAGAACCTTTCCGCCAAACCAGGCAGATTCTGCACCATATGGAGGAGGGATTACTCTGAAACCTTTAGACATGGATGGGGAAAGAAGTGCGAACAACTCCTTCTCTAACCTCTCTGAAACAAATAAAATTGGGTTTCAAAAACGAAACAAATGCAATTGATAGTGTCAGTCTACTAGCTTACCAGATGCACATTTTTTTCTCTGCACATCCAGTCAAAAGTATGTAATTTTAGATGATTTAGCACATAAATGACAAAGGTTGTCCAGAGTACCTGGAAGACCTGGTAAACAGGCACTTCCACCCGCCAACACGACAGTCTTGAACCACGAATCATCACATGACACTTCTGAGTCTTGACAATGATCCATACAAAGAGCAACTGCCTGATGCAAACCCATTGCACGCCTACACAGCCATATTAGATTAAACATTTTAGAAAAATCCCGAGATATGATAATTATGAAAGAATATTGCTTTGAGAAATTGCATAAGCAAAAACAAATCGATGTGGTAGTTGGACGAACTAATTAAAAGGTTCCAATTGACAAGTTGTTCTACAAAAACAACCATCAAGTAACTCCAAATTAGTAGGTGTTGTCTGCATGGATCCAACTAAAGAATTTCACTTCTTATTACATATTTGCAATTTCCAAGGATGTTTTAACTTTAAGCAGTAATTTTACATCAGGTGATACATGTGTTTTTCCTTTTTTTTTTGGTCAAAAGAAGATTTGTTATATAGGCTTGTGTATTGTGTCATTGGGCATTTTTGGCAGCAATGTTTGGGACATTCAAAGATGAGTGAGTTCATATGCAACAACTTTGTACTCTTGCCCTAGGTTTACAAAGAAGGGTATGTTCACATTTGGCTTCCTTACAAATTAGTGCTTGATCTTACATCGAATAAAATTCTGATTCCCTCTTGGATAAATTCAAATCAACAGACTATCAAAGCAATCACTGAATCAAAAAACAACAACAAACAAACATCTTTTGCTTAAAAGAACCAAAAAATAAGAGCAGAAACATACATCCCTCCCATACGTGGCTTGAACAGGATCTCTCCAGTCTGAAATCTTTCTTTTGAGAGAGTAAACCATCCCTCTCCCGGAACTTCAAATGATGACTGTGTGTCTTTGGTCATTTCTGCTTCGTAGTCAGCAGCAACATAGCATAGATTGTGCAAGCCATTTTAAGGCACCATTATCTCATTATGCATAATAAAGTTTACCTAAACATTTAATAACAGAAAAAGACCAGAAAGAAAAAAAAATTCCTGAGCTTTTTCAGGATTGACTAAAATGATCCATGAACTTTTTTGATGGGTAGTTTTGTATAAAGATACCATGGAATAGTTTCCATCCACAAGGAAGGATCTTTTGGAGAGAGTAACACTCACGCCAATCGATAAATTCTTTTTGTGCTTTATATATTTTAAATCCATCAATTGCACTAAATCGAGCACAATGGAAGAGTTTGATCCATGTAGCCGCCCCTAACTAATTTGGGATTGAGGCTTTGTTGTTGTTGTGTATTTTAAATCATCACCTATCTTCTGAATTCAAACAGAAACATGCAAAATAGTAAATAATTATAACTGTTGATTAAATAGGTATTTGATGGAGCTGGAGGAAGTAAAAATTTGTGTGTGTGTGTGTGTGTGGAAGAATGGCCACACAACTATCCTAAGGCATACTGCAGGGTATACTTGTAAAGTGAACTAAGATTAGTTCGGATCTAAGGGTACACAATCCCTTTGGGTTGTAATTATTTTTGCAAATTAATAGAAAGTTCCGAAGTACCAACTCCTTTCTCCCAAAAAAAATATATATACCTCTTTAATTGTTCGGACTGTGTATAGTGACTCAAAATTAATGTTCCTATGTAGCATAAGCTCCTTAAGGAAACCTGTGAGCTTGAGTGCGCCCTGTCCCACAACCTCTACACCAACGTCCCGCATCACTTTACCCTGAAAGACTGTTGCACAACAAAGCAAGCAAATAACCAACAAAATCTAAAAGAACTTTTCAGATAAATGAAAAACGTAACTTAAAGCTTCTCTTAAAAGAAAGTTGCAACTTAAAACTCCTCTCAAAACAAAAATGTACCTTGCAGAAAAACAGTTGAGATATTAAAAAGAAAATTGTCACAACTACAAAGAGTCAAAGACCAGAGTTTGACGACGCAAATGGCAGTAATCCCATAGCTTCAGAACCTTAAGGGCTCACCCTCGTCTTGATAAAAAGAAGTACAATAGGTTACAACTGTCCACGTTTCCAATACCAGAAGAGGACCTACTGACCGAGTGAGATAATATCAATATAGATGAGGAGGGGCCTTGTGCGTAATTGACTGCGAAAGGAATTTCCAGATGGGACCCAGCTCATGGTGGTAGAACTTGTCTTTTTTCTTCACGATAGATTTTCGTATATTTGGCACATTCCATTATTAGTATTTGGTAAAGGAAACCTCAATGTTATAACAATCCAATCTCGAGGTTAAACCATCCATAAGTTATGAGACTTACAAAAGAAATACTACAATCACAATAACATAAAAGAACAACTGAGGTGTTCTGATCAAAAGAACAATTGAGGTGCCATTTCTCAACAGGTGTTCAGCCACTGATTTAAACAATGGTAGTCAAAGCAAAAGATTAGATGAAACAACTCACCTGGGACAACAGAGGTGACATGAAAACCAATATTGACAACAATACCAGAAGTCCTCCTTGCAGCAAATAAAGCTAAAGTCGCCTGTAAAAGATAGGATTACTACAAAATTGCGAATTAAAAGTTATCAAGGAAGAAAACTCTTTAACATATTGTGCTTGATATAGAAGTTTAACAAATGTACTTGGTTGATGGCACAAACAGCGGGAACATTCATGTCAAATAGGACTGAATAGATAGTTTCTTTCAGTTGCCTTCTAGCCGCTTTAGCAGATTCAGTATCTAAAAGGAATATAAGATCCAAAGAAAGAATTTAATGAAAAACTATTGTGTGATATTTGATAGCACATTCTGAAGAAAAGAACAAACAAACGCAGAATGACCATACCATTCTATTTCATCAAAAGAAAAGGAGAAAAAGAAGAAGACGAAGATTCGATAATAATTCAATCAAGAAGCTCTAAGCAAATCTTACAAAAAGAGAGCGACCAATCTATTTGTCAATAACATAAGAGCATGCATCCAGGTCTGCACACGCGGACTCAAGTCCCCAAAATGAGTGTCCAAACATATTTGACTAAGTGAGTTTTCTTTAAGTGTTCATCCACCATCAATGACATTTTGCAATTCAATTTTAGTCAATCTAGCCACAACTCTGCATTAAAACATTAGCAAGAGCCTTGTTTGTGCAATATTTCCATGTTTTCTAATTTCCTTCCATTGTGACTAAATAATGAAAAGAACTACTTCCATGAGTTCATGGCTATGCAACATTCTACTGAAAGCAAATGATGGGATTAGCACAAAAAAGGAGAATGGTATCAAGTTGCAAATTACAAGTAAATTAAAATGGAGAAAGGCAACGTGGACTTCAAAACTTGTTCAATGGGCAATGCAAAAAACAAAATAAGAAGTTATGAGTAGTACTATAAGCATTTGCCATAGCAGATTAAATCAGTGAAAGAATAACTAACCATCATAGTGGCAGATGGGGAGGGAAATAACAATTGGATATCTTGATTGTTTAACCTGCATCCTGCAAAGAGCCATTAATTATTTTAAAAAGAAAATGCAATACCAAGATATTGGTTTGGCCAATAAGATATTCTACGAAGGCAAGCAGATGAGTTTGGTTCAAAACAAATGAGACTTGTAGAAGCCTAATAATTGCAGAATTTGATGGATGAGAAAAGTTATATTGCACCCAGTTATTTGTCCATATTATGGGACCTTAGAACCACATTTTATATTGGCAGTCAAGATGATATAACTTCTTTTTAAAAGTTTTTCTTTCCTTTATAGTTTTTCCATGACATGCATGGTTAAGAAAATGAGGGCAAATTGGAGAAGCAACCTTCCTGGAGATTGTAACAGTTTGTGTAAATGGTTTACAGTTGAATTTGGTGGAAAGGATGAATATATCTTCAAAGGTTTCCGGTGTTCTTAGTAGGATTAATGAAATGGTGATTGTTCCGTAATGAAAGGCACAATATCCTTTTTAATAATGTAATAGTGTTGCAGCCCTTTTTTTCTAATATGGAGCTTTTTGCTCTCAGCTAGCGGATTTTGTTAAACTCAAAGAAAAATTTGGTCCATAGAAAAGGAAAGCAAAACAGATTAAGAACAATGCAAAAATAAAAAAAAAATAAATGAGAAGAGAGAAAAAAGAATACATTAATTAGTAAGGGTACAGACCTAGTAAAAATAGTTGCAAAAAAATTTCGGAGTCTGGAATATGTGGGAGAGTCAATATTACCAAACTCCTGTTTGTTGAGAAAAAGAGAATTAAGATGAGATTAATTGAATCCTTGACTTGTATTGAAATGATAGAGAGCAGCAGAGAATGAAGAAAGAAAAGATTACCAAAAATGTAGATGAACGGCCGGAGGGAGAAGCATATTTGCTCCAACCAAATTTGCTATAACCAGAGCCTCCTTCAAGTGCATGATGATGAGAATTAAAAATAGAAGAAGAAGAAATTGTGTAGGTAGGTAGGTAGGTAGTTAGAGTGTAGACATACCGTCGATAATAACAGCACCAGACAATTGTGCACGTTGGGCGTAGACACGCATGAGAGACAAGTCACTAAATTGCTCATAAACATACCTGTACGCATCATAAGCTAGGTAGTCAAAATTAAGAAATTAAATAGTCTTAGTAGCTAGTAGTAGAAAGAAGTAGTGACCTGAGAGGATAGCCGGATCTGAGATGGTTTTCAGCAAAGACGGCAGATTCCCCATGGCAATTATTAGTGTTGCGGAGGAAGTAGAGCCAGAGCTGATTATCAGATACCATGATTTTCCAGGGTCTGCACAAAACAGCAGTCCTGGCAGCTTCCTTGGGACCAAGTAGTTTCAGAATTTGGAGGAGGAGGTCCCAAGGTATGCGATCAAACTCTCCGATGGTTGGATTTGGATTAGGAGCATTTGGGGTTGCTACGCCTCCACCGGAGTAGTGTTGTTTGGAATTGGATCGACATCGACGACTACTACTACTACTACTAGTGCTCCTCCACACCCACAACAACCAATTCCATAATTTCTTCACCAACGTCGTGCACCTGCCTGCCATCTTCCTTCCTTCCTTCCTTCCTTCCTTCCTTTACACAACAACACAACAACACAACAACACAACTGAACTGCCCAAGGGTAGAGAATAGAGATACTCCATCCCACCATTAATTGGGGGTTGAGACTTTTCACCTTTCGCTCCCACTTTTCGGTTTCACTATCACTACTACCTAGGCGGGCCTGGCCTTACCATATTTCACACCTTGCACCATTTCCCTCCTTACACGTACCCCATGTAGATCATCCCAACACTTGCAATACAAAATTAATTACTACAGTATAATTGTTCAAAACAATATCTCATTGTCCTGATTTTATAACTTCATAAACAAATGGCAATCACCAATATCTTTTACTTCAAGTTAAAAAAAAAGAGTTCACAATTATAGAGTTGGCAATCATCAATCTTTTTTACTTGAACAATAACAAAATAGATAGATATGTAGATGAGGTTAAATACACATGTGACATGAGGATGAAGTGCACGGATAGATTGCAGACTCGACTCTTTTGAACATACTAGACGGTCCCTTAGAGTTGAGTTCTCCGACCTGACGTTATCTTTCAACAATTTTTATTTTTGCAAAGCATTAAACATTAAAATTTATTAAAATGTAATAAAATAATAGATAAAATAAAAATAGCGTTGGCGAGTTAAAGAATGAGATTACTATTTAGTGTTAAAGTTACATTAATGTAATGCAATGGTTAGAGATGGAATTTGCCAATTTTTGACGTTTTTAATTAGTTTGTGGATGCAGTGGTGGCATTGGCAAGCGAAAGAGAGAGTAGATAAAATGGGAATTGGTGTTCCGGAGTAAAATACTACTGTAGTTAGTTAGAGCGATTTAGGCACGTAACCATGAGTCCGAATAAATCGCGGTTTCCTTTCCTCTATAAAAAAAATAAAAAATAAAAAATAAAAAAAATATTTTAATTAATGTTTGGTTGGACACCGCCTCGGCAGCCTCTCTTCTCGGATTAATTGTCCTTCCTCATCATCGGTCGATCGATCGATCTTTCTTCAATAATTTTCATCTCCAGGGCGTCGGGCATCGGGCATCGGTCATCGGTCATCGGTCATCGGTCATCGGTACGTACGCACTTTCGATCTCCCTTTGTTTCTTTATCGATTTCCACGCTATCCCTCTTATCGTATTATCATGAGGATTCATGTCTACACTCCGTCTAGGGTTTTCACCTTCCTTCCATACAAAACTCAATCCCTGCCTGCGCTGCCTATATGTGCCGGATCTCGCTTTTCTTTCCTCATTTTGCTGTCCAACACATTTTGTCGGGGGTTCTGTTCTTTTCCTCGCCTCATCCTCTTTCATGCATAAATTTTCAATCTTGCCCACCAATTTTGTGTTTTTTCCTTCCCCCTTTCCGATTCAATCCTTCACTACATTTTTGGTGCCCGAACAACATCTTAATTAGTATGTAACCCAATGCATTTTCCTAATAAATTAATAACAGTAAAAGAATAGTATTAATGGAGAATTAAAATGGAGAAAGATGTAATTAAAGGAATTAAAAGAGTTAGAAGGAAGGGGGGAGGATCCAGGTTGGGTTAGGTTGGGTTGGAAAGCGCGTTGGGACAGGTGGACTCATTCTCTTTTTTTGTTTTTGTTTTTGCTGTTTTGTTTGTTTTGTTTGTTCGCTTCGCTGGTCTTAATTAGGTAAGGATCGATTGAGGATCCGACGAAGACGAGCCTCGCCTGGCCTGATCGAAGGAAGAAAAGAATCCATTAATGGAGTGGATGATGAGGCGGTGCAGCTGGGCCTTTGTGACTCTTCTCTTGCTATTCCTGATGAGCGATGCCTCCACCTCCTCCTCTTCTTCTTCTTCTTCTTCTTCTATTTCAGGTACGCAGGATCAATCGGGCAATTCAATCTCTCTCTCTCTCTCTCTCTCTCTCTCTCTCTCTCTCTCTCTCTCTCTCTCTCCATTAATTCTCATATAAAACAAGGGAAGGTAAGAAATAAGGAACGATTTGTACGTGTTGCAGGTTATGTATTTGAGGCAGACGGATCTGTGGGTGTGGGACGCACCCTCCTTCAGATCAAAAAAGGTACTCACTACACCTCCTCCCCAACTTATCTAATTTAGAGACTCCCCCTTCCCTTCCATGAATCTCAATGCAGATTGCTATTTCATAAACATTTTTTTTTACCTAAAATCAATCACTGCCTATCATATCACATAATGAAAGAAAATCTGAAGAAATAAATAAGAAACAACAAAGCACGCACCCAATGCCATCGGTCTTGTATCCTTAATCACCCCTTCAAACCATGTTTCAATTATATATCAACTGGATCTCTTCTTAATTATTAGCTGCAACTAGCTAGTTGTGCCCATGAATTTCATCCCCAACAATACCCAAACCTCAATCACTCACTCATTTATTTTTGGATAAAAGTAAGTTGTGTTCATACTCAAAAAATATATTTACAAAAGAAACCAATTATTTACATATCCCCCCAAAACAAAAAAAACTATGGACTGATACCATACTCCTCCTATCACCGGATACAGAATGAGACACACAATATTAATCCTTCATCCATCTTCCACCTCAACTTCTGTTCGGTTCCGCCAATCCAAACCATTTACCCAAAACCCAGCAATCACTCAGGTCTTCATGCTTGTTACCTGAAATCCGGTTTGGGGTCAATACCCACACAATCATCCTGGATCGAAAATTCTCAGTGCTTAGAGGGCTCCAATGCCTTAGCAAATCATTAAAACTCCAATCTCTTTGAAAATTCGAGAATTGTGTTCAAACCAAATGTTCCACACAACTGCTTGTGCCCCAGCTTCCCATAGGGTTTGTACCTTATTGTTGATGTTGATCCCTCTATTGTACACAAAAATAACCTCACATGAGACAGGTATTCCAGTTATACTTAGTTTCCCTAACAAGTCGAGCCCTCAAATTCTGCGCTACCCTACAATGTAGAAACAAATGATCAACATCTTCACCATGTCTTCCGCACAAAAAACACCAATGTGGGGATAGCTTCACGTCCGCTCTTCTCCTTTGCATCATATCCGCCACATTAACCCTTCTTTGCAAAACCATCCATACTAGAAATTTAACCTTCGAAGGCGTAGGCTGTTTCCACACCGCTCGATAAAATGGGGATGTGATAGAAGGCGTCCATCCGCACAACGATTTGAATGTCGACCGTACCGAGAAGACTCTTGAAGGGTCCACACGCCAAACACGAGAGTCTGAGAGTGTTAGCTGATGTCTTACCGCGTTCAATCTTTCCAATAGCACATTAGTTTGAATTACGGTATCGGGGGTCACACGTCCGCGTATATTCAACGCCCACTCCACCAAATTTCCCTGTAATGAATTGGTCCCAATCATCTGTGATCTCCGTGCCGCCGGAAACACCAACAGATACTCCAGCTTTAAAGGACGCTCCCCAAGCCATAAATCCATACTTGCTATGAATAATATTCATCCAAAGCACTCCTTGCTCATGTGGGAATCGCCAAAGCCATTTCAATAATAAGGCTTGGTTTCTATTCATAATTTGTTTGACGCTAAGCCCTCCACCTTCCTTTGGCTTCTCCACCAATTTCCAATTGACCATCGAATGGCTTCCCTGTCCATCGTAGCGCTCCCATAGAAATGTCCTTATGCACCGCTCAATTCTTTCAGCTACCTTAACCAGAATCCTGAAAAGGGAAAGAAAATGAGTGGGGATTGCTTCTAAAACAAAATTGATTAGAGTTAGACGACCTCCCTTAGAAAGATAAGCGCGCTTCCAACCGTTAAGCCTTTTTTCGATTTTAGTTACCACCGGCTCCCAAAAAGATTTTTTTCGTGGATTTCCGTCAAGAGGTAGCCCGAGGTAGGTCATAGGCCACGACCCTATCGCAACCCCCATCATTGGCACTAGCTGTGCAATTTCATCCTCTTCCACATTTACACCTAGCATAGCGCATTTGCTCCTATTAAGCTTAAGACCTCAAATCAAGCAAAAACCATCCACCACGGTACAAATTAATTAAAGAGAAGTTATTTTCCTTACCAAGTGAAGTGAGTCATCGGCAAATTGTAAATGTGACACTTGGATCTCCTCCTTCCCACATTAATACCAAAAATATGGCCATGACCCTCGCTTTGTTGACCATTCTCGCTTAGAACATCCGCAAAAATATGGCCATGACCCCTCGCTTTGTTGCCTAAGTCTCCGCGAGGCATTGAATTTCTCCCTGTTCTTTGTTTATTACCACCAAGAACGAGATTGAACTAAGACATCCTTTTATCCATCTCCTCCATTTCATCCCAAAGCCCTTCTTCCCCAAAACGAAGTCAAAGAACCTCCACTCCACACGATCATAGGCCTTTTCAAAGTCTAGCTTAAGCACGTAAGCTTGCTTTTTGTTTCTACGTGCTTCTTCAATTGTCTCATTTGCCACCAATGCCAAGTCAACTAGTTGTCTTTCGTGCACGAAAGCACCCTGTTCCTTTGCTATTGTAGCCCAATCACAGTCCTTAACCTTGCCGCCAAGACTTTAGCAATCAATTTATACACGCATGTCACTAGGCTTATATAGGGCGGAAGTCCTTCAATCTTCTTGCTTGATGCTTCTTCGGAATCAATCAAAGTAATGTCTCATTTGTAACCCGATTAATATCCCCGTTCCGATGGAAGTCCCTAAAGATGGTCTTGATGTCATTCTTGATAAAGCTCCAGCACCGTTTCAAAAACTCCATCGTTGAAACCATCCTTGCCCCTACGCTGATCAGATCAACGATGTTTCTAATGCATGTGGTCCACCATGTTCAGCTACATAAATTTGTATGGCAAGTATCCACCCGGTCTCTTTGCAAGCGAATGTCGTGAGGGGAAGCTAGGACTTGAATGCCTTGCTCTGCCTCCGGGTCAAGTTGCCAATGACACTAATCATGCCTGGATTCTCAGAAAAACTCCATCACTCACTCATTTATCATATCATATGATGATACATACCACATGTCTCAGGTCTCAACCTGCTTCCAATTTCCCTTACATTACTTACATCAAAGATCAATGCCAATACTTACAATTATCTCAAAATTAGAATGATGATTTCTTTTAGGCTGATCGAGCTCTCTAGTATTCCTTTTTTTATTTGTATTATTATTTTGGGTTTTATTTGGGACTGAGGCTATGTTGTTGTTGTTGTATTATGGGTTTTGTCTACATGATCATGGATGGTCTCTTTTCTCTTTCTCTATTATCTATCAGCTTGTCCTGTGAGTTTTGAGTTTCTAAACTACACCATCATCACA
Organism: Stephania japonica; assembly: GCA_039657345.1. Taxonomy (NCBI): domain Eukaryota; kingdom Viridiplantae; phylum Streptophyta; class Magnoliopsida; order Ranunculales; family Menispermaceae; genus Stephania; species Stephania japonica. The sequence goes on along the minus strand of CM077556.1, from coordinate 86,198,337 downwards.
AGTCAGTGCAAGGGCCCCAAGTACCCTCCTAACCTTTGCTGTGGAGCGTTTAAGGAATTCGCCTGCCCCTACGCTGATCAGATCAACGATGTTTCTAATGACTGTGCCTCCACCATGTTCAGTTACATAAATTTGTATGGCAAGTATCCACCCGGTCTCTTTGCAAGCGAATGTCGTGAGGGGAAGCTAGGACTTGAATGCCCTGCTCTGTCTCCGGGTCAAGTTGCCAATGACAGTAATCATGCCTGGATTCTCAGCAAAACATTGTCATCCCTCATGCTTCCACTTGCCTTCTCATTACTAACTATCTGCTGAGTTCCTACTATCAAATTATGTTGAGGGATGCTGTAATTTTACCTCCACGTCCATCTTTTCTAGCAAGCTAGTTTATGTTTTGAAACTTCAAACCACGAGAGATTGATTTCATATTCGTCAGCTCCATCTGTAAAAGAATGTCTCGTCTGTCAGTGTGGAGCAATGTTTGTACCTTATGTCTGGATTCACTTATATTTAATTCATATTTATCTATGATTCCATTTATGTGTATGTGTCGATATTGTTGTTGTGAGTATTGGGGAAGAGATATATAGATAGAGAATATTGTGTAATTTGTACTGACATGACAATTAGCTAGGGAGTGCTTGGAAGCTAAGGAAACTGATGGAGAGCACTTGGAGAATCAAGTTATGTGTGGAAGTAATTGGCATGGTTCATGAGATTGAGGCTGAAAAGGCTTATTAAAGAGAGATGTAAAATGATGATAGTCATTTGGGAATGGAGAAGAGGAAGAGATCTCAGCTAGCTCTAAATAGGCAAGGTGCCCACCTTAGGCCATAGCACACGAGCAACTGTATAGAGAAGAAAACTTTATCAGCGTAATTATGATGTAGAGGCTACCAAATACTCCTTTTCTAAGAATAGGAAAATCACACTTTGTTATTTAACCATTTATAACTCTTTTTTGTCTCCGTGAACTCCACATCTAACGAAATACCATAAATGAAAATGAAATCCATGCGAATCTAATGCTCATGAAGAGATTAGTGATAAAATGAAAAGAAGAAAAACTGGGAGAGATTGTCCCTGGACCCTGGACAACAGAGTCAGTTGATAGGATCATGACAAAATCCAATTCCATATACATGACTAATACCAATAACACGACCCCTTCAAAGCCGAATATCCAATAGTCTGTCTGTGGCGTAGTTATTCCAGAAAATTACTGGCATCAGCAACGAATATCTACTGTTTATGATTGCAGCAGACAGAGATAATATAATACATAAACGTATCCGTACAGCCAATATCTTTATTTAATTCACAATCGATATCACTAATCATCAATTTCAGCTATAAACATATCTTACAGCAAAGTTCTAATGTCTCAGTACGAGTACAGGTTGCTCATTTGGGCCACTGTATACTATCTACATATTTGACTATAAACCAAGAGCTAGATTATCATGCTGACCATTGAATAAGGGTCATCAAAAACCAAAGCTTGAATCTCAAGTGGATGGATCGCTTCATCTCCCAAGTTTCAATATATATTTACCAAATTATGTGTATGATTCATATTCTCACCATGCATTGATAAAGCTGCGCCGTGTTCTACGCTTGAACTGATTCTTTGTCATGCACCATGACTCCAAGAAGGTGCTCGTCTGTATAGAGACAGAAATATCATAATGGAAATAAATCTTGAGTACCAGAAAGATATATGTGCGGGTGAAGAAGTACAGTGAATAATTATGCAATGTGGATGCCTAAATTTAAGAGTAGACGTTCAATAAATAACCTAGTTAAGTTGAACAAAAAACTATATCATAACTTGTCATACAGGATCTAACATAAATATAGAAACAGCACATTTTATTTCAAAAAAAAAAAGAAAAGAAAAGCAGCAGATTTAAAAGCGACTTAACTAGCTCATGCCATGGCTAGCTTTTTAACTTTTGAGGACGGATAATACAACCTCACAAAGAAGGCCCTACTTGGAATCGTTTGTATCTAATCTCCATGCAAAAGATCTCCAGCAAGAGCAAAAAATAAATTCATAGTATCTGCCAAAGTTGCACAAGATCCTCGTGCACAAAAATCGTATAGAAGAAACTAGCCAAAATGGTCTTGGTTCACCATCCTCACCCAGTGCAGGTTCTAGAAATGTGAAGTCACGACAATCGATCGAAACCTTAAAAAAGATGGTATAGATTATAGACTACCATGAACGTAGCTTGGAACATTCTGTATTTGGGTGCTGTCCTCATAACTTGATCCTATGGTTTCTAAACTTCATAACTAAAGATATTAAAGTGCAATGAGCCTGGCATGCTCACAGACCTCTCAGTTAGCAAGTGTCAAATCAGCAAAATCAGTTAGGTGGATTCACACAATTTCTCAACATTAAAACACGCCTAGTCTGATCCCTAAAAATGACACAAGGTTTTAATTTTGACAGTAAAACCACATGCAGTTTCTACAATTTAATAGTACTAGTTAAGATAAGGCATCATCTTACATTGCTAAGAACCTTTCCGCCAAACCAGGCAGATTCTGCACCATATGGAGGAGGGATTACTCTGAAACCTTTAGACATGGATGGGGAAAGAAGTGCGAACAACTCCTTCTCTAACCTCTCTGAAACAAATAAAATTGGGTTTCAAAAACGAAACAAATGCAATTGATAGTGTCAGTCTACTAGCTTACCAGATGCACATTTTTTCTCTGCACATCCAGTCAAAAGTATGTAATTTTAGATGATTTAGCACATAAATGACAAAGGTTGTCCAGAGTACCTGGAAGACCTGGTAAACAGGCACTTCCACCCGCCAACACGACAGTCTTGAACCACGAATCATCACATGACACTTCTGAGTCTTGACAATGATCCATACAAAGAGCAACTGCCTGATGCAAACCCATTGCACGCCTACACAGCCATATTAGATTAAACATTTTAGAAAAATCCCGAGATATGATAATTATGAAAGAATATTGCTTTGAGAAATTGCATAAGCAAAAACAAATCGATGTGGTAGTTGGACGAACTAATTAAAAGGTTCCAATTGACAAGTTGTTCTACAAAAACAACCATCAAGTAACTCCAAATTAGTAGGTGTTGTCTGCATGGATCCAACTAAAGAATTTCACTTCTTATTACATATTTGCAATTTCCAAGGATGTTTTAACTTTAAGCAGTAATTTTACATCAGGTGATACATGTGTTTTTTCCTTTTTTTTTGGTCAAAAGAAGATTTGTTATATAGGCTTGTGTATTGTGTCATTGGGCATTTTTGGCAGCAATGTTTGGGACATTCAAAGATGAGTGAGTTCATATGCAACAACTTTGTACTCTTGCCCTAGGTTTACAAAGAAGGGTATGTTCACATTTGGCTTCCTTACAAATTAGTGCTTGATCTTACATCGAATAAAATTCTGATTCCCTCTTGGATAAATTCAAATCAACAGACTATCAAAGCAATCACTGAATCAAAAAACAACAACAAACAAACATCTTTTGCTTAAAAGAACCAAAAAATAAGAGCAGAAACATACATCCCTCCCATACGTGGCTTGAACAGGATCTCTCCAGTCTGAAATCTTTCTTTTGAGAGAGTAAACCATCCCTCTCCCGGAACTTCAAATGATGACTGTGTGTCTTTGGTCATTTCTGCTTCGTAGTCAGCAGCAACATAGCATAGATTGTGCAAGCCATTTTAAGGCACCATTATCTCATTATGCATAATAAAGTTTACCTAAACATTTAATAACAGAAAAAGACCAGAAAGAAAAAAAAATTCCTGAGCTTTTTCAGGATTGACTAAAATGATCCATGAACTTTTTTGATGGGTAGTTTTGTATAAAGATACCATGGAATAGTTTCCATCCACAAGGAAGGATCTTTTGGAGAGAGTAACACTCACGCCAATCGATAAATTCTTTTTGTGCTTTATATATTTTAAATCCATCAATTGCACTAAATCGAGCACAATGGAAGAGTTTGATCCATGTAGCCGCCCCTAACTAATTTGGGATTGAGGCTTTGTTGTTGTTGTGTATTTTAAATCATCACCTATCTTCTGAATTCAAACAGAAACATGCAAAATAGTAAATAATTATAACTGTTGATTAAATAGGTATTTGATGGAGCTGGAGGAAGTAAAAATTTGTGTGTGTGTGTGTGTGTGGAAGAATGGCCACACAACTATCCTAAGGCATACTGCAGGGTATACTTGTAAAGTGAACTAAGATTAGTTCGGATCTAAGGGTACACAATCCCTTTGGGTTGTAATTATTTTTGCAAATTAATAGAAAGTTCCGAAGTACCAACTCCTTTCTCCCAAAAAAAATATATATACCTCTTTAATTGTTCGGACTGTGTATAGTGACTCAAAATTAATGTTCCTATGTAGCATAAGCTCCTTAAGGAAACCTGTGAGCTTGAGTGCGCCCTGTCCCACAACCTCTACACCAACGTCCCGCATCACTTTACCCTGAAAGACTGTTGCACAACAAAGCAAGCAAATAACCAACAAAATCTAAAAGAACTTTTCAGATAAATGAAAAACGTAACTTAAAGCTTCTCTTAAAAGAAAGTTGCAACTTAAAACTCCTCTCAAAACAAAAATGTACCTTGCAGAAAAACAGTTGAGATATTAAAAAGAAAATTGTCACAACTACAAAGAGTCAAAGACCAGAGTTTGACGACGCAAATGGCAGTAATCCCATAGCTTCAGAACCTTAAGGGCTCACCCTCGTCTTGATAAAAAAGAAGTACAATAGGTTACAACTGTCCACGTTTCCAATACCAGAAGAGGACCTACTGACCGAGTGAGATAATATCAATATAGATGAGGAGGGGCCTTGTGCGTAATTGACTGCGAAAGGAATTTCCAGATGGGACCCAGCTCATGGTGGTAGAACTTGTCTTTTTTCTTCACGATAGATTTTCGTATATTTGGCACATTCCATTATTAGTATTTGGTAAAGGAAACCTCAATGTTATAACAATCCAATCTCGAGGTTAAACCATCCATAAGTTATGAGACTTACAAAAGAAATACTACAATCACAATAACATAAAAGAACAACTGAGGTGTTCTGATCAAAAGAACAATTGAGGTGCCATTTCTCAACAGGTGTTCAGCCACTGATTTAAACAATGGTAGTCAAAGCAAAAGATTAGATGAAACAACTCACCTGGGACAACAGAGGTGACATGAAAACCAATATTGACAACAATACCAGAAGTCCTCCTTGCAGCAAATAAAGCTAAAGTCGCCTGTAAAAGATAGGATTACTACAAAATTGCGAATTAAAAGTTATCAAGGAAGAAAACTCTTTAACATATTGTGCTTGATATAGAAGTTTAACAAATGTACTTGGTTGATGGCACAAACAGCGGGAACATTCATGTCAAATAGGACTGAATAGATAGTTTCTTTCAGTTGCCTTCTAGCCGCTTTAGCAGATTCAGTATCTAAAAGGAATATAAGATCCAAAGAAAGAATTTAATGAAAAACTATTGTGTGATATTTGATAGCACATTCTGAAGAAAAGAACAAACAAACGCAGAATGACCATACCATTCTATTTCATCAAAAGAAAAGGAGAAAAAGAAGAAGACGAAGATTCGATAATAATTCAATCAAGAAGCTCTAAGCAAATCTTACAAAAAGAGAGCGACCAATCTATTTGTCAATAACATAAGAGCATGCATCCAGGTCTGCACACGCGGACTCAAGTCCCCAAAATGAGTGTCCAAACATATTTGACTAAGTGAGTTTTCTTTAAGTGTTCATCCACCATCAATGACATTTTGCAATTCAATTTTAGTCAATCTAGCCACAACTCTGCATTAAAACATTAGCAAGAGCCTTGTTTGTGCAATATTTCCATGTTTTCTAATTTCCTTCCACTGTGACTAAATAATGAAAAGAACTACTTCCATATGAGTTCATGGCTATGCAACATTCTACTGAAAGCAAATGATGGGATTAGCACAAAAAAGGAGAATGGTATCAAGTTGCAAATTACAAGTAAATTAAAATGGAGAAAGGCAACGTGGACTTCAAAACTTGTTCAATGGGCAATGCAAAAAACAAAATAAGAAGTTATGAGTAGTACTATAAGCATTTGCCATAGCAGATTAAATCAGTGAAAGAATAACTAACCATCATAGTGGCAGATGGGGAGGGAAATAACAATTGGATATCTTGATTGTTTAACCTGCATCCTGCAAAGAGCCATTAATTATTTTAAAAAAGAAAATGCAATACCAAGATATTGGTTTGGCCAATAAGATATTCTACGAAGGCACGCAGATGAGTTTGGTTCAAAACAAATGAGACTTGTAGAAGCCTAATAATTGCAGAATTTGATGGATGAGAAAAGTTATATTGCACCCAGTTATTTGTCCATATTATGGGACCTTAGAACCACATTTTATATTGGCAGTCAAGATGATATAACTTCTTTTTAAAAGTTTTTCTTTCCTTTATAGTTTTTCCATGACATGCATGGTTAAGAAAATGAGGGCAAATTGGAGAAGCAACCTTCCTGGAGATTGTAACAGTTTGTGTAAATGGTTTACAGTTGAATTTGGTGGAAAGGATGAATATATCTTCAAAGGTTTCCGGTGTTCTTAGTAGGATTAATGAAATGGTGATTGTTCCGTAATGAAAGGCACAATATCCTTTTTAATAATGTAATAGTGTTGCAGCCCTTTTTTCTAATATGGAGCTTTTTGCTCTCAGCTAGCGGATTTTGTTAAACTCAAAGAAAAATTTGGTCCATAGAAAAGGAAAGCAAAACAGATTAAGAACAATGCAAAAATAAAAAAAAAATAAATGAGAAGAGAGAAAAAAGAATACATTAATTAGTAAGGGTACAGACCTAGTAAAAATAGTTGCAAAAAAATTTCGGAGTCTGGAATATGTGGGAGAGTCAATATTACCAAACTCCTGTTTGTTGAGAAAAAGAGAATTAAGATGAGATTAATTGAATCCTTGACTTGTATTGAAATGATAGAGAGCAGCAGAGAATGAAGAAAGAAAAGATTACCAAAAATGTAGATGAACGGCCGGAGGGAGAAGCATATTTGCTCCAACCAAATTTGCTATAACCAGAGCCTCCTTCAAGTGCATGATGATGAGAATTAAAAATAGAAGAAGAAGAAATTGTGTAGGTAGGTAGGTAGGTAGTTAGAGTGTAGACATACCGTCGATAATAACAGCACCAGACAATTGTGCACGTTGGGCGTAGACACGCATGAGAGACAAGTCACTAAATTGCTCATAAACATACCTGTACGCATCATAAGCTAGGTAGTCAAAATTAAGAAATTAAATAGTCTTAGTAGCTAGTAGTAGAAAGAAGTAGTGACCTGAGAGGATAGCCGGATCTGAGATGGTTTTCAGCAAAGACGGCAGATTCCCCATGGCAATTATTAGTGTTGCGGAGGAAGTAGAGCCAGAGCTGATTATCAGATACCATGATTTTCCAGGGTCTGCACAAAACAGCAGTCCTGGCAGCTTCCTTGGGACCAAGTAGTTTCAGAATTTGGAGGAGGAGGTCCCAAGGTATGCGATCAAACTCTCCGATGGTTGGATTTGGATTAGGAGCATTTGGGGTTGCTACGCCTCCACCGGAGTAGTGTTGTTTGGAATTGGATCGACATCGACGACTACTACTACTACTAGTGCTCCTCCACACCCACAACAACCAATTCCATAATTTCTTCACCAACGTCGTGCACCTGCCTGCCATCTTCCTTCCTTCCTTCCTTCCTTCCTTCCTTCCTTTACACAACAACACAACAACACAACAACACAACTGAACTGCCCAAGGGTGGAGAATAGAGATACTCCATCCCACCATTAATTGGGGGTTGAGACTTTTCACCTTTCGCTCCCACTTTTCGGTTTCACTATCACTACTACCTAGGCGGGCCTGGCCTTACCATATTTCACACCTTGCACCATTTCCCTCCTTACACGTACCCCATGTAGATCATCCCAACACTTGCAATACAAAATTAATTACTACAGTATAATTGTTCAAAACAATATCTCATTGTCCTGATTTTATAACTTCATAAACAAATGGCAATCACCAATATCTTTTACTTCAAGTTAAAAAAAAAGAGTTCACAATTATAGAGTTGGCAATCATCAATCTTTTTTACTTGAACAATAACAAAATAGATAGATATGTAGATGAGGTTAAATACACATGTGACATGAGGATGAAGTGCACGGATAGATTGCAGACTCGACTCTTTTGAACATACTAGACGGTCCCTTAGAGTTGAGTTCTCCGACCTGACGTTATCTTTCAACAATTTTTATTTTTGCAAAGCATTAAACATTAAAATTTATTAAAATGTAATAAAATAATAGATAAAATAAAAATAGCGTTGGCGAGTTAAAGAATGAGATTACTATTTAGTGTTAAAGTTACATTAATGTAATGCAATGGTTAGAGATGGAATTTGCCAATTTTTGACGTTTTTAATTAGTTTGTGGATGCAGTGGTGGCATTGGCAAGCGAAAGAGAGAGTAGATAAAATGGGAATTGGTGTTCCGGAGTAAAATACTACTGTAGTTAGTTAGAGCGATTTAGGCACGTAACCATGAGTCCGAATAAATCGCGGTTTCCTTTCCTCTATAAAAAAAATAAAAAATAAAAAATAAAAAAAATATTTTAATTAATGTTTGGTTGGACACCGCCTCGGCAGCCTCTCTTCTCGGATTAATTGTCCTTCCTCATCATCGGTCGATCGATCGATCTTTCTTCAATAATTTTCATCTCCAGGGCGTCGGGCATCGGGCATCGGTCATCGGTCATCGGTCATCGGTCATCGGTACGTACGCACTTTCGATCTCCCTTTGTTTCTTTATCGATTTCCACGCTATCCCTCTTATCGTATTATCATGAGGATTCATGTCTACACTCCGTCTAGGGTTTTCACCTTCCTTCCATACAAAACTCAATCCCTGCCTGCGCTGCCTATATGTGCCGGATCTCGCTTTTCTTTCCTCATTTTGCTGTCCAACACATTTTGTCGGGGGTTCTGTTCTTTTCCTCGCCTCATCCTCTTTCATGCATAAATTTTCAATCTTGCCCACCAATTTTGTGTTTTTTCCTTCCCCCTTTCCGATTCAATCCTTCACTACATTTTTGGTGCCCGAACAACATCTTAATTCTATCTCCAACATGCTTCTTCAATTGTATCGAATTACTTGCAATTCGTTTTTCCTTTTTTTATAATTTCTAATGTATGAATGTGGGATTGATTGCTCGTAAATGAATGTTCAATGTTTTTATATTTATAAAATTCAGTTATTACCAATTCCAATGGAAGACTCTTACTTAGAAAGATGTCTATTTATAAGAGACGCACGCAGGTGTTTCTATTCGCAGTCCAATCATCTGTTTGTCTTGGAGTTGGAAAATGTTGTTAATCGTGTTTCATTATGTCTTTGCTATGGTTCTGATGACCTTTTTTGTTGCTCTATTGCCTTTATAGCTCCCCATACCTGCCTTAACTGATGGCTCAATACATGGAAGATGATGTTGATTACATGGCAGATGATAACGAAATGGCAGATATAGATGACGAAATGGAGGAAGAGTTTCACGGTAGAGGAATAGGTGAATCAGAGTCAGATGATGATGAATATGATCACCTGGTTTGTGTTCTCCGACTCTCTACCTATTTTCTCTTTTCTTCTTTGGTTTTTTAATGAGAAATTGTTTTTGATGCTGCTCATAATTTAATATGGCGTTCCTTCAAATGTTTCTTTTAGATGTTTATATGCATTTTCTTTCTTTCTTTCTTTTCTTTTTTTTTTTTTAAATATATATATACAGAACACTAAGATAACAGATACTTCATCCGCGCAAGCTAGGAGAGGTAAAGATATTCAAGGAATTCCTTGGGATAGACTAAGCATCACTCGTGAAAAATATCGACAAACTAGGTTGGAACAATACAAGAATTATGAAAATATCCCGCAATCTGGAGAGGGATCGGAGAAGGTAAATATGTTTCTCATGCAATTTTGCCAAATTTGATATGTTACTTCTTTCACTTGTTTGTTTTAGTAAGGATTTAAAGGCAAACAATTTCATATTTTCATTATTACTAGGAATGCAAACCTACCAACAAAGGAGGCAAGTATTATGAGTTTTGCCGCAACACAAGATCTGTTAAATCCACCATCCTTCATTTTCAGGTGAAGCCCAACTTCAAAGGTTTCTTGAATTTTTTTGCTTGAGTTGTATTCTGAGATTCGATTTTTGTGTTAAAAAGTTGCATTCTTATGCTTAACACGAAATTAATTTCTAAAGTTTTACGCCTCATTGACTGTGCCTGTGTAAAACAGTGCAAATTTATGTCGCTTTTTCATGAATATTTTACTTGATCTTTTGTTGAGGTTATTATTTCTGTGCTGCCAAAGCATCTCTAGTAAGATGGATGAGGCAAGTTTTAATTAAGTTGGTTTCTTTTCAAAAGAATATTTCTACTTACAAGTCTTTCACTGCATAAATACATCTCGTACTATCATAAACTTTTTCATATCCCCTTTTTAACTGAAGTTTAATGCTTATAGTTGTAACTGCGACTGCATATAATTCATTATTGTGCTCCTTATTGTACTTTATCAAGATCTAGAAGGTTTGTATTTCTTATTGTAAGATTTGAAACCTGTGTCTTTTTTTGTCATAAATCTAGTGTCAAAGAAGTAGGCTATGTGATTTAGTAATTACCAAAATTTAGAGTATGCTAGATTGGTTTCTACTATTACAACAAAGCATGCAAGATGGGTCAAATTCTTCCACTTCGTTTAATTGAATGCTCTTGATAGCTTGCTTTCAAAGTTATTTGAACCCTCTCTAATCAATGCATCCAAGTAAGCTTAGGTCTATCCCTACACCGTCGATCAATTTCTAATGTGTCGAATTTTATAATTGAGGCATTTGCAAGCCATTTTTTTTGTATGCTTTTAAACCATCGCAAATGCCCTTCATTAGTTTTTTTGTCCATTGGTGCCACTCCTACTTTTCTTTGAATCTTTATATTTCGTATTCTATCTTACAACACATTCACAATGCACCTAAGCATTCTCATTTTTTGCTACACTCATTTTTATGTACTTGTTTCTTAGTGCCGCCCAACAATCACTTTAGGAAGCAACTGTTCAAAGTGGAGAAAATAATCGTTTTAAGCAAATTAGTGCCTCTATTCACATTTATTGGAATATATATCCCTCCTATGGATGAGGATGGTAATAGTGTCATTGTTTTTTAACCAATTATTGGGCTATATAAAGACATATGGTAGTATGAGAGAGATTATCCTCTAGGGGATAGCTTTACTACTCTAGTCATTCTTCACTCCAAAAATAATGTTTTGAGTGATACTTTCATTTTTTGGTATCGAAACCTCTGTTGGGCTGATTCATTCCAATCCAAGGCAAACTACCTGCACAACCCGTTCACAACTCACCTCAATCTATTATGTCGACCTCTGTTGAGTCGATCAAAGTTGATTGGATTGGGTAGTTGAAAACTTGAAATAAGTAGTGCTTTGCAACAACAAGAGCTAAAGGAGGACAAGGACAACTAAAGAAGAATTTCATAACGTCAAATAAGATTAAAAGGTTAGCTTCCTTTGAGCACGAAGAATGGAAGACGTTTAAGAAGTGACAAAAATGAAGAAATTCAATAGCCGAAAAAGTTTTCATCACATTTCCTCTGGTAGAAGATGTCACCTTGAGTTGGTGGCCAATATTGTTACTGCATTGCTCAGGCAATTTTATTTTGACGCATGCATTTTGTTTGAAGTTTCAAATCTGAATGCTAGGTTCTTAACACTGGTTACTTGTTTTGGCAGTTGAGAAACTTGGTATGGGCTACATCAAAGCATGATGTGTATCTCATGTCACACTTTTCTGTTATCCACTGGTCTTCAATGACATGTAAGAAGTCTGAAGTACTCAATGTTTCAGGACATGTGGCACCAAATGAGGTACTTGTTTTTGTAATACATTTATTTCCTATGTTGCACCTTTGGGTAAACTACATTTTTCGACTTGTTTTATAGTTAAATCTTTGGCTTAATTGGTTAAAATTCCTAACATTTCACAACTTCTGTTATTATATCCTCATCTTTTGAGGATTGTTATAATACCCATTACCCTAACCTTTCTAGGTTGTTTGATTTGTGTCATAGGTCACTTTCGAACTCAAAAATTGATGAGGTGACACCTAAATAAACTTAAAAGCCATCCATCACCCATAGTTACTAAATTAATTATTAAGTTTATTATTTAAATTTATTTTTTTATGTGTCACCCATAGTGAACTACATTTATTTCCTATGTATCCTAAGTTTCGTTTGAGAGTTCAAACGGAACTTGCGATACAAATCAAACAATTTAAAAAGGTTAGGATGTAATAACAACTCACAAGAGGTTTGGATATAATAACAAAAGTTGTGAAAGGTTAGGATATTTTAAACCAATTTGGTGTGAATCTTTTTGTAAGTTGATCTAAAATTGCACTTTCTGAACTGATAGAAACACCCTGGAAGTCTTTTAGAAGGTTTTACACAGACCCAAGTCAGTACCTTGGCCGTGAAGGATAAGTTACTCGTAGCTGGTGGGTTTCAGGGGGAACTTATCTGCAAGGTATATTTTCCATTTCTTCTTGCAAACTGATTTTTTTGCTTTGTATGGCATTGAATAAATAAAGATTTTTGCATCCAAGTCCAGTATTTAGATAGGTCTGGAGTTAGCTTTTGTTCTAGAACAACATATGACGACAACGCTATAACAAATGCTGTGGAGATTTACAATAGTGCCAGGTGCATGGTCTTGTCCTATGCTGGCGTTTTATTCCTTCTCTGTTAGAACATAAAAGCTGAACCTTCTTCATATGTTTTTAGTGGTGCTCTAAGTTTCGTTGCGTCGAACAATGATTGTGGAGTCAGAGACTTTGACTTGGAGAAATTTCAACTCTTGAAGCATTTCCGGTTTCCTTGGCCAGTAAATGTAAGTTTTTGTATTTTATTTTTCATCTTTAAAATCGTACACATCTCCAAATAAAAAAAAGACAACCATTCTCAGTGGGAAGTATTTGAATGGTTTTATTTTTATTTTTGAACTAATATTGAGTACTGGTTACGGCCTAGGTTTGTGTGATGTTCTGAGTTCAAGCCCTTTTTTTTTGTCACAATGGGTTCCAGTCCTTATGAATGCATTTGTTTACTTCTATGCATGGTTGGCATTTAGGTGTTCTTTTCAATTTCCTTGCTGTCAAAATCAAGATGAGCGCATATCAAGAAGGATGTCTGAACAATTGATTTTTAAGTTAAACAGTTTAACAAGAGCAAGCTAATGGTATGTGGATGTCTTGTTTTTAAAAAGAAAAATCAAAATTAAATTGAATAGATCATATAATAGTGAAGCACTAGGTTAAACAATATTCATATATAGATTCCCTTAGATTAAATGTGATGGTATACTATAGGAAAAGATTCATTTATTTTTTTTATTTTTATTTTTTCTATTAACTTACACTTGCAATTGGTGGTTAATATGTCAATCTTGATGGCTGGTAGGTTTTGGTGTTAAAACAGGATTGAATTGGGACATTTGTTGATATGTTACATTAAAATTATTTATTCATTTATTTTTAAATATATGCAGCACACTTCTTTGAGTCCTGATGGCAAGATTCTTGCGGTAGTTGGAGACAACCCTGAGGGTGCGCTGGTGGATTCTAACACTGGAAAGGTGCTCACCTTTAAGTTTCATTTTCATTCCATTTTCTTGGGAATATATGAAGCTTTGTGCAAGTGAAATGCTATTATAACCTAAAATTCTTTTTAGAGCATGGTGAAATCTAATTAACTTGGTTTTTGCAGACGATCACGCCTCTTTGTGGACATTTGGATTACTCATTTGCATCCGCATGGCACCCAGAGGGTCGTATATTTGCTACTGGAAACCAGGATAAGACCTGTCGTGTTTGGGACACTCGGAATCTCTCCAAGTCGTTAGCTGTTCTCAAGGGCAACCTTGGAGCTGTGAGATCGATTCGCTTTACAAGTGATGGGCGGTTTATGGCAATGGCAGAACCTGCTGATTTTGTGCACGTTTATGATGCGAAAAATGGGTTCGAGAAGGAGCAAGAAATTGATTTCTTTGGGGAGATATCGGGGGTGTCCTTCAGCCCAGATACGGAGTCGCTTTTCATTGGGGTTTGGGACAGAACATACGGTAGCCTCCTTCAGTATGGTCGTTGCCGGAGTCGTTTCTACCTTGATTCCTTAATATGATGTAAATTTATAATGTATGTCAATCTTGTCTTTGATGCTCATTTGCTTTCAGACGTTCTACACGAGCCCAGGTTAAAAAAAAAAAATCATTTGAAAGTGAGAAATGAAGTTAGTGAGGAAAGGATTTGGCCGATCAAAAGACTGGAAGTAGACTGTACTTGATCTTTTATTCTCTTGATTGTACTTTGTTGTCATCGATGTGATAGAAGACTAAAGAAATTGTATGTACAGAGAGGCACGAGCAGGCTCGGAATGTACAAGTAATGGAAGAGTGGGAGAAATATTAATTGTGGTAGGCGAGGGCTACAGCCGTCTTGGGGTTGGACCCTTGTGTTGTTTCTTTAAGGATGTGGTTTCATGTTCTTTTCCTAATAGTTCTCCTTTTATGGATGGGTTGATGGATCATCGGACGGAACACTTGTGTTTTACGAGGAAGAATTATGTTTATTTTACAAACAAACAATAACATTGTCGCAGTTCCAAATGGATCAAACTCTTGTTGTGCTCGATTTAATGTAATTGAAGGTGAGCTTTACTAATCATTTAAATCTCTCTTAATTAATGTGTCTTGAGTGAACTTTGGTCCACCCCTTACTTTGTCAATTTTTTTTAGTTTTTATTGAATTAAGGTCCACCACTTACTTTGTCAATATTTTGTTAGTTTTTATTGAATTAAGTTCTTTGCTGGAGGCATTTATAGGACAGGACTCTTTAGGTGTTCAAATTACCATTGTAACTTATTTTTCTTAATTTTTATGTTAATAGGTGTTACTCATTTTTCTTTTGAACATTTTATATTCTTATTTTATCTTGATAAGTTTTACCACACAAAAAACTTAAGCATAATCAATTTTGCTGCTTTTTGTTGTGAATTGAATTGAGACTTGCTAGAACTAGAGAAGGAAAGTAGAACTACTACAAAGAACTACAACTACAAAGTAAAAAAGGAGAAATGAGAGAGTTGAAATGAGAAGTTGTATATAACTTGATGTATTTTTACAATGAGGTTGATACCCTTTATATAGGCCCTTTGGTGATGATGACAAATGTACTAAGACAATGTTTACAGGTTACACATACATCACATTCCATACAACTCTTTACAAGCAATGTTGACAACACATGAAATAATGAGTATATTGGATATGCATGCAAGTAAGAGCCATGCTTGATATTACTGCTCAATGTAAGAGTCATGCTTGACTATGATTAGTCATACAAAGTCTTGATCAATTGTTCATCCATATCATAACACTCCCCCTTGGATGACAATTGTTGAGAGAATGTGCCTCGTTAAAACTTCTACTAGAAAAAACCTTGTGGAAAAAAATCTAGCAAAAGAAAAAGAGTACACATTTCTTATTAATCTTAAGATGAGTATAATATTGTTAAGATTGCCTCATTAAAAAAACCTTGCTAAGAAAACCCAATGGGATAAAACCATAGCTAAGGGAAAAAGAGTGCAATACACTAATCAATAACTCCACCTCATGTGAACATGGGTGAAACTTGTTCAGTTTCTTTACTTGCAATGTCTTTAAGTTTACGCAAGCAATACCATATGTAAGCCTTTTAAATGTCGTAGTTGGTAAGGCTTTTGTGAATAAATCAGCAAGATTATCACTCGATCGGATTTGCTTGACATCAATTTCATCATTCTTCTGAAGCTCATGCGCATAAAAGAATTTTGGTGAAATATGTTTTGTTCTGTCCCCTTTTATGAATCATTCATTTAATTGTGCAATACATGCTGCATTATCTTCAAATAATATGGTTGGAGAATCTTTTATTGAAGGCAATCCACATGATTCTTGAATATGTTCAATCATGTTTCTCAACCAAACACATTCACGACTTGCTTCATGAATTGCAAGTACTTCAGAATGATTGGAAGAAGTAGCAATCATAGTTTGTTTTACTGACTTCCATGATACAGCAGTATTACCACAGGTGAATACATATCCCGTTTGAGAACGGATCTTGTGGGGATCTGATAAAAATCCAACATCAGCATAACCTTGGAGATTCAATTTTACCCCTCTCGAGTAAAATAAACTCATGTCACTTGTTCCTCGAAGATATCAAAAATGTGTTTAACACCATTCCAATGTCTTCGAGCTGGTGAAGAGTTATATCTTGCAAGTAGGTTTACAACAAAAGCAATATCGGGTCTTGTACAATTTGCAAGATACATAAGTGCACCAATTGCACTTAAATATGGTACCTCTGGACCAATTAGCTCTTCATCACTTTCATGAGGTCGAAATGGATCCTTATCCACTTCAAGTGATCTGACAACTATTAGAGAGCTCAATGGATGTGCCTTATCCATATAAAATCTTTTTAATAATTTTTCAATATAATTTGATTGATGAAAAAATACTCCACTTGAAAAATGTTCAATTTGCAAACCAAGACAAAGTCTTGTTTTTCCAAATTCTTTCATCTTGAATTCTTTTTTCAAGTATTTGAATGTTCTAACGATGTCGTCGTGGTTTCCCACTATATTTAAATCATCAACATATACAACAATAATCACAAATCCTGTTGATGATCTTTTAATGAAGACACATGGGCAAAGCGGATTATTTACATATCCTTCTTTCAGTAAATAATCACTAAGATGTTTGTACCACATTCGTCCGGATTGTTTCAACCCGTACAAAGACCTTTGTAATTTTATAGAATGCATGTTATGAGGTTTTGATTTTATTTCATCGGATATTACAAATTCATCAGGGATTTTCATATATATCACACTGTCTAGAGATTCGTACAGATATGATGTAACGACATCCATTAAATGCATATCAAGCCCTTCAAAGACTGCAAGGCTTATCAAGAACCGAAATGTAATTGCATCTATAACAGGAGAATATGTTTCCTCATAATCAATGCCAGGTCTTTGCGAGAAACCTTGAGTTGCAAGTCTTGCTTTGTACCTTGTAACTTCATTTTTTTCGTTTCTCCTTCGTACAAATACCCATTTATATCCAACAGGTTTTACACCATCTGGCGTTTGGACAATTGGTCCAAAAACCTCTCATTTCCTTAACGAGTTTAACTCTGCTTGGATAGCATCTTGCCATTTTTGCCAATCAGGTCTTTTTTGACATTCGTCCACTGATCGTAGTTATGGATCATCATCATTTTCACATATTTCAAAGAAAACATTGAAAACAAATATATCATCAAGAACAATTTTATTTCGATCCCAAATCTTACCAGAGTTTAAATAATTTATTGAGATCTCATTACTTTCATATTTTTCATCTTTTTCTAGAGGAAGTTGTTCCTCATCATAATCAACTTGTTCTGACAAACCCTTATCAAATGATTCTTGTGCTTTCTCAGGAATATTTTGATTTGTATTATTTTTACTTCTGTTTTCCTCTTTCGAGGAATTGTATCCTTTGAACCAACCTGTAACGACCCAGAAATTTGGTTATTTGTGGATGATAATGCATGTATTAGTATATTAGTATTTTTACGGGTCTCGAGCCGTTCGGGCTATATTTTAATTGAGTGAGGTGTCGCTTAGTTATACGGGGTGTTTCGGGAACCCTTTTAGTGGATTTTATTAATAAACAAAGCCAAATGAAAAACATGACCTAAGTTGAGGAAAATAAATTTTTACAATAAAGTATAACATAAGCATAAGGGAATCTATTCAAATCCCAAGGGTGGGACCGCCTCGAGAAGCGTGTCGAACGCGGGACATGGTGCACCGAGTAGGCGAGAAATTTGTGTAGCCTTATTGATAATTTAATAGAATTAATGGGGTTAATTTAATAGGTTAATATGGATAGGATTGTTAAAGTGACACAAGTGAGTGAGGAGGACCATTGGATGGTCATAGAGATGGGGGTATGTGTTAGATTGTGATGATGAGCCAAATGACTCATAAGGGTAGCTGTCCAAGGTTGGGCAAATTTAAAAATCAGGGGCAAAAGGGTCATTTCGGCCTTACTTGTTGTTATAAAAACAAACCAAACCCTAAAACCCTAACACACTATTCATCATCTCCTCCACACTCCCACCGCCACTGTTCATCGTCATCTCCCTCTCGCCACTGCAGTCGCCTCCCGCCGGCGTCATGGACCCCGACGAGGTGAGCTCCCCCTCTCTTTCTCCCCGATCTCCCTCATTCTCTCTCTTTCTCTCTCGCTTTCACTCTCGGCCTCACATTCTTCCTCTCGATCAGGGCTGTTTTCGTCCCCTCCGACTGGACCACCATCACCGCCACCCACTACGACCACCTACCTCTCCATCACCACCGGAAAACACCAAGGTGAGCTCTCTTTCCTCTCATTCTCTCGATCTCGGTTTGTCATCTATAGTTGTGTTTTCTTCTCATTGTTTTATGTGACGTTTGTCCTGGTTTTTTTGATGATGGCCACGATTTGGGTGGTGCCGTTGGGGTTTTCGAGGCGACCGGAGTCCCCTCGGCGACTCTGTGGCGGAGGTGACACCATTGTGTGTGTTATACGTGGGTGTTTCATTTCGTTTTCTTTTCTTCCTTCCTCGTCATTCTGTGTTGTCGAGAGGTTTGTTGTAGTGTGTGGAGTATGTGTTGTGTGGGGTGGCATGAGTTTTGTGTATGGACTTCCATTTTGTGTATGGTGGGAATGTGCAAGGGGTGACAATGTGTGTACACTGTGTGTACACCACAATGGGGTGTACACAACGGTGGGTGTGTACACCACGTGGGTGTACACAAGATCGTATGTGTACACCACATTGGGGTGTACACAACAGTTGTATATGCTTGGAATAGTGAAAATGTGTGCATAACATAGTTTTACATAATTAAGTAATGTACTAATGAATGTGAACATGGTAAATCACAATGGGGTGCACACACCAGTGGGGTGTGTGTGCACAAGACAGCGGGGTGTGTGAAGTGTTAGTGTGCACACCAGTGGGGTGTACACATCAATTGTGTGTGTGTAACCATAATGTATATTATTGTGGGTTTAAAAATGAATAAACAAGATTATAAGTATGGACATTGTATTAAATGAATATGGACTTGTAAAAAGGCCCAACAAAGGCCCAATCCACTCATTTTTATATAAATCCATAACAAGTCTCAATTAGTGTGTGTATGGGTTGTGTAAAACCCAATAAAAGTTCAATACAATAGGTACAACTTAAAGCCTAAATACATACACAAAATGAAGGGAATAGCTCATATGTACCTAAGTCCAACAAGTGTCCGCCTACTAAGCCTACTTGGGTAAATATAGGCTTAACACGTGGACCCAACAAGAGACTAACCAATGTATAAAGGATATCAACGATAATATGGGTTCCATTAATTGAATGAATGGAAACAAAGTTTATGAGAATTATTCTAAAACTAAATACTAATCTTAAACAAATTTTCGGGACTTAAATCGTTGTCAGGTAGTCGAGAAATACGGGAAGAGCGTTAAAGTCTCGGAGTGAGTAGCGGGTCACGTTAGATCAGGTAAGTACACTTGTCTCAAAAAAACTTGTGTACGTTAGTAAGCCAGTTAAGAAAATATCATGTGATTCATCTTCATTCCATTGTGTTTGTTATTACCTATTTGTTGGCATTCCATTCCATATTCCTTGTATGTGTGTTCTTGGCATAAGTGTGTGTCTCGAAGGTACATGCGGCCGCTAGAAGGGATAAAACGCGGGCACTCGTGCGCACGAGTGTTTGACCACCCCTAGTGATTGTGTGATACCATGTACTGGATTGTTGTGGATTGTTGTGGATATTGTTGTGGTATTGTTGTGGATTTTAGACCACTTATGGCCTCTCTTGACTCGTAGAACACGCATGTTTCGATTGTTATTGTTTCCGATCTGCCTATCATGCACCTTGTTTATTTAACTTCCTGTCTTTCAATTCCTGCATGATATTTAGACTACCTTGATTGATAATTCATGAATTACTGTTATATTCTTCTGGCATTACTTTCGATTTCTCTCAGTTGCTCACCGTCTAGTTTGTGACGGTGGGTGCAGATATAACGGAGTGCAGTAGAGGCAAAGAGCCTTGCTTAGGCGACTTTTTGTGAGGATTAGCGGCTGGACTTGAGGAACCCTAGAGTAGGTTATATGTTTTTGCTCATTTGTATATCGCTTTATATATGTATGCTTTTGGTTTATAAAACTTGGCATTATTATTGAGATTAGTATCATGTATGTTGATTTATCGAATCGTACATGAACACGGGGTTTTCCACATTATAGAATTCTTAATTTCCCTTTAATTGAGTTATTTCCCCTTTTTATTTATTGTTTAGTCTTCCGCTGTGTATTATTGCAATAACTCTTTCATAAACTGCTAAATTGAGTAAATATGAGGCTAACTAGGCTCGTCAGGTCGCCGAGTGATAACTCGGGGCTTGTACGGGTCTAGGCCGGGCGTACCCAATTGCACGGGGAAATTGGGGCCGTCACAGTTGGTATCAGAGCATAAGCTTTATAACCTTAGGGACAGAGTTTAGGGTTGTTTAAAAATTGTGATACCAACATCACAGTTGGTATCAGAGCATACCAGGTTTAAATTCATAAAACACAAGCCATTAAACCAGCGGAAGTTAGGAACGGTTGAACTTAGAGTGGAAACCCTATGATCCTGACTTAGAATCCTAGTTGGGGAGTGGGATAAGTCGGATGTGATGTTTATACATATTACGATTGTTGTGTGTATTATATGGTATCGGTAGCTATCCACTGATCCGAAAATACGCTTCGTTATGAGATTGCGATGGCGGATCAGAGGGGTTCTAGTGACGACAGCGGGACGTCGAGTACTCGAGCTGTTAGCATCGACGTGTTTCAGACCTTGACGCAGAGAGTCGCAGCTCAGGAGCGATAGTTGGAAGAGATTCTGGTGATATTAAGGGCGTCAGTTGTTGTTGTATCGGTACCATCAACGGCTAGAGTAACCATTATTCAAGAGGCAAACACATCGGGGGTTACGACCATGACTTTGCTTCCTTCCACCACTTCAATGACACCAGTGATGGCGGTTGTACCTCGTGCACCGACAGTGTATGACATTGCGGCGACTATTGAGGCCAGGCAATGGCGAGAGTTCAAAAGGCACGACCCTGTTGTTTTCTATGGAGGCACTGACGTGACCGCAGCAGAGTTGTTCCTAAAGAGTCACGAGAAGATACACATCATAGCTACGGAGGATCACATGAGAGCGACGATTTCCTCATCCATGCTTCAGGGAGAAGCTGACGATTGGTGGACTACGATTGTGAGTACCAGAGGCGTACCGAGGGACTGGATAGAGTTCAAGACCCAGTACAAAATGAAGTACTTTCCTCCCACCGTGATGAGAGCCAAGAGAAACGAGTTCACTTCCCTGAGACAATTAGCGACTGAATCCGTCATGGAGTACATGGGTTGGTTTTTGCAGTTATTACCATACGCTGGAGGATCAGCTAGCACGGAGACAGACCGAGTGTACTACTTTATTGAGGGTCTACTACCCGAAATTGGAGGTGCGATCGTTACGACCGAGCCAGGGACGTTGCAAAGGACTTATGAGCGGAGCTTGGCTAGGGAGAGTTACTTGAGTACTCACCACGAGGAGATTGAGCCTGATCGACCCGAGTTGCAGTTAGAGCATCGATCAAGGGGACATGACGAGAAACGAACGAGGAATCCGAACGATGATAGTGGTTCTCGAAAGCGAAAGGTGTGTTACCAGTGCGGACAACCCGGACATTTTCAGAATCGACGTCCCGATTTGTATGAGAACCAGCAAGATGACGATCAGCTTCAGGCCATCGAGGATGTACACGTGACGAATGAACAATAGTTGACAATGGTTTGTAATCCTATTGGAGGCAAAGGATTTTCCTGATTATTCTACAACATGCAGGGAACAAATTATTTGAAACTTTAGGTGTTTAAGATGTGATGTCAAACGTCATGTGACAGAGTTAGTGTCGATACTGGCTAGAGTGGTACTGTTTAACCATAGCAGTGTCGTCTAGGATGAGACAGACCTAACTTAGATTAGAAACCGAAAGAAATGGTGAGTTTGGGCACAATGGGTTGCCAAAACTAGCCACAAGTACACCTAAAGAGAGGCAGGACCAGACTGGTTGTGATTCATCTTACGATGCATGGACACGTAGTGTACATGGTGGCCACGGTTACAACTTTGTCGAATCTATTTTACTGCCTGGGTATAGATAAACTTGCGTCGAGACGCGAGTGGGTTGGGAGGGGTTTTCACGAGTATGACGTGCGAGTCGCGATCATAGCGTCTTATGTCGTGATCACCAAGCTTGAGTCGTGGTAGTGGGCGATGTTTGCGACGAGGTCGTGGCATTCTTACTATTTTTGAAAACGGGAGTGGTCTAGAGAGACCGTAGTTGAGTTAGACTGTTTAAAGATGTTGCGACCCGCAGTCTAAAACCAAGAAAAAAAAAATCAAGCTGTTCGAAGTGGCAGAGGCCCACAGTTTGGTAGATGTGAGAAAAAAAGGAGTGGATTTAAGATGTTGTGCTGTGCAAAGAGACTTTGTACAAGTCCGCAGTCCAATACCTAATGTCGAGCTGTTGGAAGTGACTCTCGCGAGAGTCCACAGTTTGTCATGGCTTATTGAGCTGTCTGAAGCGACTTTGCATTGGTCCGCAGTTCAACGATGAGGAACGAGCTGTCTGAAGTGACTCTAAGGTAGTCTGCAGTTCGAGATAGAGGATCCAAGCTGTTTGAAGCGGCTGTAAGCCCGCAGTTTGGACAAGTTGCGAACGGGTGTTTATTCTCCTTATTCACTCGAGTTAGAACTAATTTCGAGGACAAAATTCTTGTTAGTTGGGGAGACTGTAACGACCCTGAAATTTGGTTATTTGTGGATGATAATGCATGTATTAGTATATTAGTATTTTTACGGGTCTCGAGTCGTTCGGGCTATATTTTAATTGAGTGAGGTGTCGCTTAGTTATACGGGGTGTTTCGGGAACCCTTTTAGTGGATTTTATTAATAAACAAAGCCAAATGAAAAACATGACCTAAGTTGAGGAAAATAAAATTTTACAATAAAGTATAACATAAGCATAAGGGAATCTATTCAAATCCCAAGGGTGGGACCGCCTCGAGAATCGTGTCGAACGCGGGACAGGGTGCACCGAGTAGGCGAGAAATTTGTGTAGCCTTATTGATAATTTAATAGAATTAATAGGGTTAATTTAATAGGTTAATATGGATAGGATTGTTAAAGTGACACAAGTGAGTGAGGAGGACCATTGGATGGTCATAGAGATGGGGGTATGTGTTAGATTGTGATGATGAGCCAAATGACTCATAAGGGTAGCTGTCCAAGGTTGGGCAAATTTAAAAATCAGGGGCAAAAGGGTCATTTCGGCCTTACTTGTTGTTATAAAAACAAACCAAACCCTAAAACCCTAACACACTATTCATCATCTCCTCCACACTCCCACCGCCACTTGTTCATCGTCCTCTCCTCTCGCCACCGCACGTCGCCTCCCGCCGGCGTCACGGACCCGACGAGGTGAGCTCCCCCTCTCTTTCTCCCCGATCTCCCTCATTCTCTCTCTTTCTCTCTCGCTTTCACTCTCGGCCTCACATTCTTCCTCTCGATCGGGGCTGTTTTCGTCCCCTCCGATGGACCACCATCACCGCCCCACTACGACCACCAGCCTCCACCACCACCGGGGAAAACACCAAGGTGAGCTCTTCCGCCTCTCATTCTCTCGATCTCTCTGTCATCTATAGTCTTGTGTTTTTTCAAATTTTATGTGACTGTTACAACGGTTTTCACTTGGTTTTGGTGGACGATTTGGGGACTGTCGTGGGGTTTTGGGTAGTGGATCGAGGCCGACCTCCGGAGTCCCCGGAGGCGACTCTCAAGTGGGGCGGAGGTGTGTTGTGGGTGTGTGTGTTATACGAAAAATGGGTGTTTCATTTCGTTTTCTTTTCTTCCTTCCTCGTCATTCTTGTGTGTGTACACACCCGAGAGGTTTGTTGTAGTGTGTGGACCTAATGATGTATGGGAATGTGTTTCATGAGTTATATGTGTATGGACTTCCATTTTGGTATGGATTTTGTGAGGGGTGTACAATGTGTGTACACCACAATGGGGTGTACACAACGGTGGGTGTGTACACCACGGTGGGGTGTACACAAGATCGTATGTGTACACCACATTGGGGTGTACACAGCAGTTGTATATGCTTGGAATAGTGAAAATGTGTACATAACATAGTTTTACATAATTAAGTAATGTACTAATGAATGTGAACATGGTAAATCACAATGGGGTGCACACACCAGTGGGGTGTGTGTGCACAAGACAGCGGGGTGTGTGAAGTGTTAGTGTGCACACCAGTGGGGTGTACACATCAATTGTGTGTGTGTAACCATAATGTATATTATTGTGGGTTTAAAAATAAGCGAACAAGATTATAAGTATGGACATTGTATTAAATGAATATGGACTTGTAAAAAGGCCCAACAAAGGCCCAATCCACTCATTTTTATATAAATCCATAACAAGTCTCAATTAGTGTGTGTATGGGTTGTGTAAAACCCAATAAAAGTTCAATACAATAGGTACAACTTAAAGCCTAAATACATACACAAAATGAAGGGAATAGCTCATATGTACCTAAGTCCAACAAGTGTCCGCCTACTAAGCCTACTTGGGTAAATATAGGCTTAACACGTGGACCCAACAAGAGACTAACCAATGTATAAAGGATATCAACGATAATATGAGTTCCATTAATTGAATGAATGGAAACAAAGTTTATGAGAATTATTCTAAAACTAAATACTAATCTTAAACAAATTTTCGGGACTTAAATCGTTGTCAGGTAGTCGAGAAATACGGGAAGAGCGTTAAAGTCTCGGAGTGAGTACCGGGTCACGTTAGATCAGGTAAGTACACTTGTCTCAAAAAAACTTGTGTACGTTAGTAAGCCAGTTAAGAAAATATCATGTGATTCATCTTCATTCCATTGTGTTTGTTATTACCTATTTGTTGGCATTCCATTCCATATTCCTTGTATGTGTGTTCTTGGCATAAGTGTGTGTCTCGAAGGTACATGCGGCCTGCACTAGAAGGGATAAAACGCGGGCACTCGTGCGCACGAGTGTTTGACCACCCCTAGTGATTGTGTGATACCATGTACTGGATTGTTGTGGATTGTTGTGGATATTGTTGTGGTATTGTTGTGGATTTTAGACCACTTATGGCCTCTCTTGACTCGTAGAACACGCATGTTTCGATTGTTATTGTTTCCAGTCTGCCTATCATGCACCTTGTTTATTTAACTTCCTGTCTTTCAATTCCTACATGATATTTAGACTATCTTGATTGATAATTCATGAATTACTGTTATATTCTTCTGGCATTACTTTCGATTTCTCTCAGTTGCTCACCGTCTAGTTTGTGACGGTGGGTGCGATATATACTGAGTGCAAGTAGAGGCAAAGAGCCTTGCTTAGGCGACTTTTTGTGAGGATTAGCGGCTGGACTTGAGGAACCCTAGAGTAGGTTATATGTTTTTGCTCATTTGTATATCGCTTTATATATGTATGCTTTTGGTTTATAAAACTTGGCATTATTATTGAGATTAGTATCATGTATGTTGATTTATCGAATCGTACATGAACACGGGGTTTTCCACATTATAGAATTCTTAATTTCCCTTTAATTGAGTTATTTCCCCTTTTTATTTATTGTTTAGTCTTCCGCTGTGTATTATTGCAATAACTCTTTCATAAACTGCTAAATTGAGTAAATATGAGGCTGACTAGGCTCGTCAGGTCGCCGAGTGATAACTCGGGGCTTGTACGGGTCTAGGCCGGGCGTACCCAATTGCACGGGGAAATTGGGGCCGTCACACAACCGGTCTTCCACGCTTTAAGCGTTTCGTTGGTTCTTGTGCATTTTGTTGCACAGAGACATCAATTCTTGCAGGAGCATTTACAGTTGGAATATGTGATTTTGTCACTTGTTTTGCATCATTAAATGCATCTGGTAATTGATTTGCAATTTGTTGCAAATGAATGATCTTTTGAACTTCAAGTTCACACTGATTTGTTTGTGGTTCATAATGTGATAAAGTTGATGCATTCCAAGCAATTTCGCTTCATTCCTTTTGAATTGACTTCTTATCTCCCCTTAATGGTGAAAAAATTGTTTAATCAAAGTAATAATCAGCAAAACATGCAGTAAATAAATCCCCCTGTTAAGGGCGAAAGGTATCTTATAATGGACGATGAGTTAAATCCAACATAAATCCCAAGTTTTCGTTGTGGACCCATCTTAGTTCTATTGGGAGGTGATATAGGAACATAAACTGCACAACCAAAAATTCTTAAGTGTGAAATATTTGGTTGTTGACCTAAAATGAGTTGCATGGGGGAATGTTCATGATATGCAGTAGGCCTATAATGAATGATAGATGTTGCATGAAAGACTGCATGTCCCCAAACTGAAGTTGATAACTTAGTTATCATGATTAAAGGTCTGGCAATTAATTGAATGTGTTTGATTAGAGATTCTGCCAAACCATTTTGGGTATGCAAATGTGGAACAGAATGTTCAATGGTAATTCCTATAGACATGTAATAATTTTTAAATGCTTGAGATTGAAATTCCCCGACATTATCAAGACGGATGGTCTTGATTGAGTTGTCAGGGAATTGTGCTCTTAACTTAATGAATTGCGCTAAAAGTCTAGCAAATGCAACATTGCGGGTCGAAAACAAACAAACATGTGACCACCTAATTGATGCATCTATCAAAACTATGAAATATCTAAATGGTCCACAGTGAGGATGAATAGGTCCACATATGTCTCCCTGAATGCGTTCTAAGAAAACTGGGGATTCCACAACAATTTTACTTGGGGATGATTTAACTATCAATTTACCTTGAAAACAACTAGCACAATTATAATCACCAGCTGAAAATATTTTGTGACTCCTTAAAGGATGTCCATGCGAATTATTAATTATTCTTCGCATCATTGATGATCCTAGATGACCAAGCCGGTCATGCCATAAAATGAATGTCTTTGGATCATTAATTTTCTTATTTAAAACGACATTCGTTTCGACATGTCTTTTCAAATAAAATCCAGAAGGTAATGCTGGGAATTTAAATTTTCAGATGAAATAAATCATACTGAATAACTTCTATATAAGACATTGACAACATTATAGTTGTACCAGATATTGCATAAACATTAGCCTCTGCTAAATTTAAATTCGATAAATACTCTTAATATTACAATGTACATGTAGTACAATAAGCAAGACATGCGTTATTCGCCTTTATTTAGCTCATAATTTGAACACATCTTAATGTGTCAATACTTAATTGAGCTATTTTTAATGGTAAAATTCATAATTTTGCCTTGATTTTGAAGGCATGGTAAAAGATCAAAAATATTTGGATACGTATGTGACAATATTTAGGTAGCATAGCCTTTCATACGAGACGAAGAAAATGTCACAATTATGAGCGCTCCTTGTCAATACTAATTTACCCTTTCTAGTGGTGCACCACTTTTTATTCTGACTATCAATGGAATTGTCAATATGACTTTTACCATATCTTTTCACATTTTTCACGTCCATAAATTTGTAATTGCGGCCATGGTCATTATATTCAACATATGCTTCTTAATTTGAAGCTAAACCAATTGGACATGAGTGATATTGTATTTATAATATCTTATTATTTTACTCAGCTACCACGAGACAAGGATTCAATCCATAATTAATATTCAATGGATTGACGTGCGCGCTCGATAATTTGTTGCAGTAATACATCGAGGCGAGACACGTGGCCTTTATTTGTCTCATCAGTCATATTTCTGCATAGCCTTAATATGGAGGTAATTGAAATTGCAGAATAATAAATGATATTTGACTGATATAAATTTTGTAGCGTGAGACCCAGCCGCTTATTTTGAGCCTTTTTGGAGCATCACCAATTTTGGTCTTGATATAGATAGCTCTATAAGGTAAAATGATAATATAAAATGAAATATTCACTTTTCAAATCTCTAAAGAGATATTAGTATTATACACATAGTTTTGCATAGATGTTTTATATATAATTTGAGCATCTCATTGCCTTAACAAGTAATTAGTATTGTCAATATTGTTAAGGTAATTAATTCAATTATAATTAAATAAAATTTTTATGAAAATAGGGATATACTAAATAGTTTTCTTTTTATACAAAATGTATAATATACCATTAAATATATGTTCACAACTTGATTATAAATACGGAAAATGTAATACTTGTATGAGTTGGTGGGACAACATCCAGGTTGGGTAACGAGACGAAGTTTACTTAAAACCATGCCTCCTCGAACGGGATAACCCATCTCCCTTTCAATGTTTAGCTTTACTAGATACAAGGCTTACCCACTATCAACTCAAACTCATAACACTATTTGCAATATAAAAAATCAAGAATGGAGCATAATTAATCGTTTGTAGTATAGCGAGAAAACTAGCTATGTCACATATTGACTTTTGATTTCTGATGTAGAAGATCGTACAAGACGCAACTACAGAGCATACTTTCGCAATCGGTGACGTTATAATGCATAATATGTGAATAAAATATGCATATAAAAGTGAAGCAACCAAGATAATATAGAAATAAACCGAACTCATAAAAGTTATACCTTCCTAGCTTTGGCTTCTTAATAAGCCTTCTTGAACTTCAAGATCTCCTTAATGCTAGAGCAAGCTCGTGCTGATAACGTGTTATGAATTGAATTGAGACTTGCTAGAACTAGAGAAGGAAAATAGAAGAACTAAGAACTTCTACTACTACAAAGAACTACAACTACAAAGTAGAAGAGGAGAAATGAGAGAGTTGAAATAAAAAATTGTATACAACTTGGTGTGTTTTTACAATGAGGTTGATACCGTTTATATAGGTCCTTTGGTGATAATGATAAATGTACTAAGACAATGTTTACAAGTTACACATACATCACATGCCATACAACTCTTTACAAGCAATGTTGACAACACATAAAATAATGAGTATATTAGATATGGATGCAAGTAAGAGCCATGCTTGATATTATCACTTAATGTAAGAGCCATACTTGACAATAATTAGTCATACAAAGTCTTGATCAATTGTTGATCCATGTCATAACACTTTTATTAAATGTAATTGTTGTTGTTGCTTTATGAGCGTGAAAGTGGGATTCCGAAAAAGAAATTGAACCCGACGTGAATCGAACACGCAACCTTCTGATCTGGAGTCAGACGCGCTACCATTGCGCCACGGATCCTCTGTAATAAAGTGTAGTTAATAACAAGGTATGACAGTGGTTATGTATGGATGCGGGGCAGGGGCAGGGGCAGGGGCAGGAAATACCATTAGAGAGGAGGGTAGGAAAGGAAAGGAAAGGAAAGGAAAGGAAATGGTGGGCTTATCCGAAGAGCACCAATGAAATCCTCCCAACTCAACTAGCGCAATCTTTTTCCCTTCCATCTCCTCCTCATATAGTGAGTACGTACGTGACAACCACACACTACATATCTTGTACTTAGTTTGAAGAATTCCCCAACTAATTAAGCAGAGATCAGATCGAGGAGCAGCAGGAGCAGGTAGTCATGGCCTCCGCCGCCTTGTTGTTGTACGGCCCAGCGTCCAGCCAGCAGCAGCAGCAGCACTGCAGATCATCCCAAGTGCTACAACGGTCCTTATTCCAGGGCCTGGCACCCCTGAAGAAGGTGGTGGGAGGCAGCAAGAGCGGAACGGTGAAGATGAAGGCAGCAGCGGCGCGGAAGAGAGGAGGAGGCATCAGATCAGAGCTGAACAGCGCTCTGGTGATCAGCCTGAGCACTGGGCTGTCCCTTTTCCTAGGGAGGTTCGTGTTCTTCAACTTCCAGAGGGAGAACGTGGCGAAGCAGGTGCCCCAGCAGAACGGACTCAGTCACTTCGACGCTGGCGACAGCCGTGCCAAGGAGTACATCAGCCTCCTCAAGTCCAACGACCCCGTTGGCTTCAACATCGTCGATGTCTTGGCTTGGGGCTCCATCGGCCACATTGTCGCTTACTACGTCCTCGCCACTTCCAACAACGGCTACGATCCCAACTTCTTTCCTAATTAATTAATTGTCTTTCTACCTTTTAATATATATCATATCGCCAATTCAACCGCGTCTTCTCTTGCTTTATTATTTCTTCTACCTACCTATACCTACCTTCTCTTCTTGATTATTATTTTTTTTCATTTGCCTTACCTTCCATCTAATTCTGCAAATATTATAGTATATATATATATATATATATATAGTAACTAGCAGTTGTATCCTGCACATATATCGATCCATCTCTGGCTAGCTGGAATACCGAATATTGATGGGCTTTCCTCCATCTCTAATTTACAACTCCATTATCTTATGCATGATTACCGTAAGGGATTAGGAGCTAAAATCTCTAATTAGTTTGCTACCTAGTGATTCAGTACCGGAGGGGTGTGACCGTGTGAATACTTTCAATTTCTCTTCACACTTAACTTAATTTCTCAACTTCTAATACCTACCTAGGCTGCGCGCAGGTCAATGCATGTGTACGTTTTGTGGATGTGTATACAACTGGGTTTGCGTTTAATTAATGTCTTCTGTCCCATAAATATAAGTCTTTTTTAGTTTAAGTTCTATTTCAAAAATTATAATTCGTTTTATGAAATCACGAGAGTATTTATTCATATTAAACCTATTTTATCTTTTATTTAACTCAGTATTCACACCCACGTATTCTATGTAATTAAAGCATCAAAAACTTTATTTGGATTTTTAGAATTTAAACTCAGGGATTTTTTGAGATTTTTACAATGGGTAGTGCTATTTGGACTCGTAAGTCTGGAGTCAAAACCTTTTTTAATTTCAAATACACCCTCAAGCAATTAATGAAACAACCATAATCACTTGTAAAATTCTTATTATACTCCTTAAATATGTACAAAAAATTTAAAAACCTCCCTATGAGTTCGGACTCATGAGTTCAAGTAGATTTATTGTTTTATAATATCAAAGTAGTGTTATTAGTTGTTATTTCGAAATCATTTATTACTTGAAGATGACTTTGAAATAAAAAAATTTTAAAAACTTTCTTAAAGTTCGGACTCTAAGAGTTCAAATAACATTACTTTTAAAACATTTTATATTTTTGTGTCATAGGATAAAAATGTCATTTAAGCTTGTCATTATTGTTTTCAAAAAAAAAAAAAAAAACTTGTCATTATTAAAGCTATCTTTAAAGCTACTTTAATTAGTGTGTTCTATTTTAAAGGACTTATAATTTTGGATGGAGGGTCAGGGAGTAGTAGTTAAGACATGCATTAACCATTAGGGCCAGGGATGTGGATGAGGAGAGTTTAAATTAAAACCATGGGTTAAATAAATTAAAGAAGTCGATCCATCTCTTCTCTATACGGTAAATTATTCATGGATCCATTACATACATATATATAACAAATGCACATTTATGATCTGTGCTTGACGAGCGAGACTTTTTACCAAGTAATTAAACTCAATTTGCGTTGAAAAAAAAAATTAAACTCAATTTGACCGATCGAAAAAAAAATTAAACTCAATTTGCGTTGAAAATCCTAAACCCTAAACCCTAAATCTTACCACATTTGGCGTTTGGAGTATATATATATAGGTACTTCTACTATAAGAACCAAATATATATTCATGTCATGAGTACACTATTTATAATTATTGGATTTAAATTTAACACATTAATTGAAGCAACATAAATGCACAAAACATTTAATGCACAACATATTTTGATGGGTTCCCATGACATGGTGGATATATATTTGGTCTTCATTGTAGAAAAACCTACGAGTTAGGATAGTAGCAAGCTCTAAGCTCAGATATAGCCATCAATTTTCTCCTTGTTCGGCCTACTTGTGATGACCCTAACTCTAAACGAAATAAGATATATCATGCTTATGTAAACTATAAAACCCTAACTCACTTAAAAGCTTGTGGGGCCTACAAATTAAAACTAGAAGGCACTAGGGTTTGGAGTGGCCAACATTTTTTAACTTTGAACAAGCCAATATGGAAAGTAAGAATTAAATTTCTCATTAATTGAGGAGACTGCTACATTCGGAAAGTAACGATTTGAAATCTTCATTATTTAAGAAGTTAGAAATTTTAAATCTCGAAACCCCTTGATTGTTTTCTACGAGAGTTGAGGGAAAGGAAATGCATGAGAGAATTAAGGAAGACATGATTTGGGGAGTAAATTTAGGATATTGATTGATCTCATTTTAAAACAATAAACGTATGTGGAAAGGCTTCAAACAAAATTGAGAGAGAGCTGAGAGGGGAACGAGGGAGACGATCATTGAAGTTTCTCACGTTAGGTAATATCTTTTGATTTATTTTTTAAATTTCTTCTATTAATGTTGAGGTTTAATTGGGTTTTCTATCAATCCACTTTAGTATTGTGTGAGATCTATATGTTATTAAGATATTCAAACAAGTTTCCCTATTCGAATTCTTTTAAACTAGAAAAGTTTTGTCGAAAGATTTATTATTGATTTAAAAAATTAAATAAAAAAAATTAAATAGTGGGTTTTCAAATATGAATTAAGAAGAGATTCTTCAAAATGTTTTGAATAAATATTTCTAAAGGTACTTTTCAAAAGATTTTTGAAATTAGCTTTATTATAAGAAAATTCAAGTCAACTTGTATAGTTA
The DNA here is from genome assembly GCA_039657345.1 of Stephania japonica. Lineage (NCBI taxonomy): Eukaryota > Viridiplantae > Streptophyta > Magnoliopsida > Ranunculales > Menispermaceae > Stephania > Stephania japonica. Next base: position 86,165,246 of record CM077556.1, on the reverse strand, counting down.
ATAAACATTTAACCTATTTAGGTTTATTGAACTTCAAAGTATGCTTGTGAATGCCAACCAGACATTTTTAAATTATTGTACCAGGTAAGTTGGGATTTAAGTTATTAGTTTTATGATTATTTACCTCTCTATTAGACTATATGATAGGAATCACGTAAGTCATGTGGGTAGATCGGGGTGCATTGTTAGACATTGTATATAGACAACTTAATGGAGCTCGCTAGAAGTCCTTGCACCAGATGCTACCAGTTTGACCAGGAGTTCGGGACAGTTGGGCCGTACAAGGGAGAACAACATAGGACAGCTACCCATAATTAATATTTAATAATTGAGAATAAAAATAAGATCCAATGTTCTCAATAAATTTTGGTAGTAGGTGTTATCACAACAAGAAAAAGACTCTTTAACGAGGGGAAATCCCATCGCTAAATGTCAATTTCCCCTCACTAAAGATATTTAGCGAGGGGAAAATCCCGTCATCTTTCCCCTCGCTATTGCCTCTCTCGCTAAAGAGTTTAGGTGAGGGGATCACATCCCCTCGCTAAAAACTTTTTGTGAGGGGACCAATCCCCTCACTAAAATCTTATAGTGAGAGGCAATCCCCTCACTAAATAGCTTTTAATGAGGGGATTTGTCTCTCACTAAAAGAATCTAATGAGATGTCAACCACACTAAATAGATTTTAGTGAGAGGCAAACCCTCTCACTAAAAGCTTATAGTGAGAGGTAATCCCCTCACTAAAATAGCTTTTAGTGAGGGTCCATGCTTTACTTAACAACTTTTAGTGAGAGATAAATCCCCTCACTAAAAGCTATTTAGTGAGGAGCCAAAAGCCTCTCACTACTAACAACACCAGTAGTCATTAGAAGCCCTTTTCCTAGACCTTTTGTTTGCACTCCCGCATTCGACACAAAAAGTAGTGTGACAGAGACAAATAGCACATTTCAAAAGTGTAAATCCAACAATCCAAATCTTATATGCCCACGGCTAATATAAATCTCATCTAATGTTCAAAAGAAAATACGAAAGATACAAATATTGTCTTGAATCTCTACAAACTTTCCAACAAGCAAGTACTCGGTCCTAATGAAGTAATGAAGTAACAATTAATATTTTGAAAACCAAAGCAAACTTGAATGCACATAGTTGGTTCCACCAGAACACACATAACACCCGCAAGAAAAAAATTAAGAATGTCAATGGTCAATCGATAGAAGAAAAAGAACAAAGCATTCTAGAATAGCATCAACTCAATCACATGGTTGAAGGGAGAAACTCAAGAGAAAAGGAACTAGTTCTCGAGCACTAATAAATCCGATCCACGAGATCAACCACTAGCACTACATCAAAATTAAGACTTAAGGAACAAAAAAATCGAGAAAGAAGATGCTAATATTGACTGCAAAACGTTTTAACAGAGATCCAATCTTCAGCTTATCCAGTAACTTCTAGTAATTGATGTAGAAGAAATTAAAGGATGAACACCGTTAAGCAAAACTAGAAATTGCAAGAAAACAAAAATAATATAGCAATCATTATTAAGTGAAAGATTTACAATAAAACAAACAAACATATTTTTCCTGCAACCCTTACAATTTAAGATTCCAAAAAAATTAAGAAAAGTTCATCCAAATAGAAAGAAATTATGACAGAGCATCCACAGAATAAATGGCTATAGAAATACCTTTTCCCCACAAGAAAAAAGAAAAAGATGAACTAGAACATAAATAGTATTGGAAGAGTGACAATTTAAAACTCTATCCATTTGGGATACAACAAGCTCTAATCAGTTTAAAAGAACATTTTCCGGAATTGAATTGAATCGACTATATAGCTATCAAATATATTCATGGATGACCTGTATTTCAAAAGGTTAGATGAAATAAAAAAAAAAAAACCTTCAGACCTAGCATCCACAAAATAAATGGCCATAGAAATACATTTCCCCCACGAGAGAAGGAAAAAGATGAACTAGAACATAAATAGTATTGGAAGTGTGACAATTTAAAACTCTACGCATTTGGGATACAACAAATTCTAATCAGTTTTAAAAAAAAAAACATTTTCCAGAATTGAATCGAATATACGACTTTCTATGGCATCAATCGCAACCTTATAACGTACCTAACCGAACTATACGGGCGGTCTACCGCCATGCGCCAACAATATCAATGCACCAAGTACTCCACCTGCCCTTCTCAATTAATGATATATGTAATTCAATCAAAGTAATCAGAGTAATTTGGATACCAGGATGAAAAAAAAAAAGTGATCTCAACTGTGACGGCTCGCCACTAACGAAACTAAAATTCAATCAAGTAGACAATCCTGCATGTATAGCATAGCATCAGATGAAGCTGAGATTAATGGGAATTGGAAGAAAAATTATTCATTGACACTAAAGCAGGCATGACAACATCAAATAAGGTGGGTCATTCACATTGCTTTTTTAAATACTTGATATCTTCTTGGAAGGGACAAACTTATCAATAATTGAAGTTGTACTTTCAAAATATCAGTGTGAAAGTTGTATTGATTTGTTTAAACTAACTAAGCACTACTTGTGCGCCACATTCATATATAATACTAGTCATTTTCTAATATAGTATACACACATGTTCTTGAAATCATGTTCATTTCACTCTGAATAAGACCACTTGACCATTGAAAAAAAAAGCAAGAGAGAGATGGCGATCCAAGCAATGATGGAGCGGCCAAGAAGCGCCACTCACGGAAGAGGAAACGGTTGAGGGTATGGTCGACTACAGGGGGGAGAAGGCAAGGAGGTCGAGCGGTGGAGGGTGGCGCTCCGCCGGCTTTATAATCGGAGTAGAGTTTTAAAACAAATTATAAACTAATTAAGATTCTTCAAGTTCCAACACAAGATTCTCTACAACTTCTTAAGCATTAGAGGTGGACGAGAACAAGTACCTCTCGAGCTAAAAGGCTAGATGTTTAATTCAAATGGAAGGAAAGAAAAAACAAATCAAGTAGGAAAATAATGTACCTAAAAGTAGAAGTAGCAATAAACGATCTATATCTATTAACCAATGCTAAGCGTCATCCTACAAAAAAAACACATTAAACAATCAAAAAATGTAAATTTCATAAACTCCAAATGCAAATAAAGTAACTAATTGAAAAAGACGTAAAACCTTACTTGATTCATCATTAGTCTGTGAAGGATCAATAGAGGATGATTGCTTTCTTTCCATTTCAATCTTATCCAATCTATGGCAAATACTTTCAACAGTTTGCCTTAAATTTAGAATTTCTTCATCTTTTTTTTGAAGCCTTGCCTTAAGCTCTCTAACTTGTGCAGATTCAGATTCGTTAAACTCCTTTCTCTTTATTCCACCACCATAACCAAACACATGGCTATGACGTTGTTCTCCAAAGCACTTTTCAATGACTTCAATATTAGAAAGTTATTGCATTTAACACAAGGGCATCGAATCATATCTATTTCACCAGTCATTTTAAAAGCATAATCCAAAAATTGTTCAACCCCATCTTCATACGTTCCACTAAATCGATCTGTGTCAACCAGCTTAATCCATTGTTTGTCAGGCACCATTCTGTTTATAAGTATTTTAAAAAAATTAAAATTAAGAAAAGATGAAATAATAAGACACTCGAGTCAATCAAGACTAAATAAGGTGATGATCAAGAAAAAAATTATGTCACAGCTAAAACAATGATACACACATTGTATAGATATTACTACAAAGATATTAGGAATATCCATAAAACATTAACAACATCAATTACATGTGTGAAGGAAACAATTAATCTATGCTCTCACATTAAGCTATTGGAGCTATAATTTCCCAATCATGGCTAAAACAATGATTCACGCATTAAATAGATATTCCACTTGACTGTATTCCTAAAATTCATAATTGGGATGAAATCCTAGTAAAAAATGCCCATTTCTTAATAAGGAAATCTTCATCCAACAATTATCTGTCAATTTCTAAGGCATATGAACCTTTACCAACTAAAAGGTTACATCCAAACTAGTATACACATTCTCCCTGTGCCAATATATTGAAATTAGTACTCTGTTTTTATCTAACCATCAATTAGCTCAAACAACAACATCATTTACAAGGCAGTGTTATTATATATAGATATCAATTGCATATGTTACATCAATTCTCTCCTCTAAACCATTGACAAACACTGCAATTACGTCGTCCTTTGGGATATTCTCCAAATACATGGACTGCAACTTTTGAGAGTGAGCGGTTTCCTCCTCTGTAACATTTGGGGTTTATTAGCTTCCTAAAGCTGATATTTAGGATCAAAACTAAGAGATCCATAAAGCTGAACTTTTTTTTTTCCCACCAACTGAACTCTAAATTTTCCAATATTTGGTTCTTGTCGAGGAGAAATAAAGCGGGATTAGGATCAAACTCGATGTAGAAATATTTAGGATCGACTTGAGAGCAGGAAGCAACATACGTACTAGAAAATAATACCCGTTTAAAGGGAAAATAACAAATAACTTCAATACATTTATGAAAGGGTGTCTAAGCTGTCTAAGATGAGATTAACTTGGTAAAGTATAATTAATTAGGACAATACTTCAATATGAAGATAAGAATCGATCGCATCGCCATAATCCACATATTTTGAAAGGTAGCCACTTAAACCGTGATAGAATTGCCTCCTTTCAAAAATTCGAAAAGATTAATTATCATCATTAATTAATTTCATTCTGCGAGTTAAATGTTATCATAAGATGTACCACTTGCCTATCTCCAAATGATGTAACCATATTTATATTTTTCTCTTCTCTCTTTCTATGAACTAAAATTCTGAATAAATGCAAATCAATTCACTTGCTTGTTAATTCTATCATCGATTGCATGTGAGGAAGGTGTTAAATGAGCAGAAACACAAGGTGACTAATCCACTCTAAATAACAAGTTCTTAAGCAAGGAAAAAAAAAAAAGAAAAACAATAAAAAAAAACTACATGATGTTGAGAAATGATGTTGAGAAGAGACAAGGAGGAATATGTTGAACAAAAACTTGAAAAAGCTGTTTATTGGAAGTCACTTCTCAAACAAAATTAGTTATTACTATGTTGAGTTGCCTCTTTTGTGTAAAACAGTAGAGGCTAATGTGGCATGAAGCAAGAGAAGCATTAATGAATCAAATAAATGCCAGTTTTTCAGGTAACATTACATCAAACTAGCATTTTCAGCTATGATTCATCATATTTGGGGAGGGAGTTGGAGACGGTTCCAAAATAGTGGTAGATCACCCGCACGTAATTCTTTGCAATTGAGAAGAGGCACAAAATTTGAAAAGAGATAAATGTTTTAAGCTAGTCTACATTAGTTACCAAATAAAATTTATTTACGAGTAAGAATGTGGCGGTATTTTGGCAAGTTAAATTTGGGACACTAATCTCCGCGCCCAGCTCGCGCACTTGATCTCTTTTGGATTTGGATGGATTGTTTTCTAGTTCGAGAATGGGGTAAGGGAGATTCTCAAGAACCTCACTAGGATTCCTTGAGTGCGGTGGTAGGCGCAAGTCCACCAATTTTAGTCATTCTTTGTAGAAGCTAAAGGAATGTTGAATCCTTAGCACCTTGGTGCATTCAACCGATCATTGATTAACTAAGGCCAGCTAATTGGTTTACGCCTTACGTCATTAATTTCGCAAAGATATGTTCTCTCACTCCATCTGGTATGTCTATGAATCTCTCTCGTTTCATTGATGAAGACCGAGTGGATGGAAAAGTGAGCCCCAAAGACTGATTTTGTATACTCCTCTACTATTTTGGTGCACTTAATACATTCATACCATTACAACAACGGCGACAATAATAACCTCAATCTAAAATTAGTTGGACTTGGCTACATGGATCATCCTCTACTAAAACGAAGAAGAAAAACACAAAATAAATCAAGCATGGATCCAGGGTACTTCTATAGAGTTGATTTATTTTGATTGATCAAATGAACATCCATGTCAAAATAATTTAAAACACACCAGTAGAAAACGTTGTAGACAAGTTAATTCGAGAATTAAAATTTGTGGCATTGCAGCTAAAATTGATAGTAATGGGTACATATAAACATAACTTTCTCATGGAGCTTAAGAAATTACAGTCCTACATCCAGTGAAGAATTCGTCCTATGTTCTAAGGTGCCTTCGGTTTTCATTGAAGAAGCTGAGTTATGGGGAAAAACCTAAAACCATCAATCATCCCAACCAAACAACGAAACCACAAACAAATGCAATCAATTTCAGCGAGAATCAACGAAGTAGTTCAAGAGAACGAATCACATTTGCATTTTGTAATTGATAGCAAAACCAGCCAAACCACAAAAAAAAAAAATCACACGAAATCTCAACCACAAAGAGACGGTTTTCGCAAGCCGATTAAGCCTAAATCACGAGTCCGTCCGTCCGTTGGCGTCGGTCTCCTGCAAATCAAACAAAAACGAACACACAAAGAGAACCGAAAAACGATGAAATCAAGACATAGAGACAGAGAGACAGGGATTTACAGCATTGACGATTTGGTTGCAGAGACGGTGAGATCGACGAAGCAATGTGAATCGAATTCAAGAAGAAACAACAATGAAGAGAGATCTCGCACAGTCGCACACTCGAGAGAGAGATCGCGAGACCGAGAGAGAGAGAGAGAGAGAGAGAGATCGAGAGAGGCGAGAGATAGAGAGACGAGAGAGAGACGGAGAGATCACCTGAAAATGGATGAGCAGATCTGCGAAGTCGAAGACGAAGCCGATTTCGATCCTTCGGCGAGTGAACCCTAGACGAAGAGGACGAAGAGGACGAGAGGTTGAAGAGGGTGGTGTCTCTTTGAATGAGTCTTAGTGAGGGGGTTTATTTACATGTACCCTAAAATAAATGTGGGTTGTTAGTGAGGGTATATACCCTCACTAATACAAGCTATATAATGGTCTATAGTGACCAATTCTAATACTCTCACTAATGTTGGTAGTTAATAATTAGATTTCTTGTAGTGTATGTCCAATTGGACGAGATGTGGACTTGGAGATAGGTGAATCTTGCATAGTGTAAGAGAATGGAATGTTGACACCGTTACGGCCATAGTTGTGACGGCCCCAGCAACCACAAACTGGGCCCCGCTCGGCCTAAACCTACGTGGACCCCCAAACCGGTCTCCGATGAGTCAACGCAGGTCTAGTCAGCCTCAACTTACCATTTACTCAATACATTATTCACTCACTCACCCTAGATCACTCTTTTTGATTCACCTTAACTCTATCTAATCTTTTATCCTCAATTATAGTTAGGTGTGCAGCGGAATTGTTTGTAACACCAACTTAAAACAGTTTACTACTCATTCAACCTAGATGTGGAAAATCCTGTCCAAACAACATCACATGTATATAACAAATCAACTGAAAGCCCAGAATAAACATATACATGTACCAACAGTCGGGTTCAACTCCCCAAACCCCCAAAATATCAAAACAAATGGATACATAGCCAAATATACAACAAAATGACAAAATACCTACAAAGTGAGAGCAAAGCTACTGGCTCTGAGCGTGCCTCAAAGGATATCGCCAAGCATCGGCGCCTTGCCCCTACTCGTCTGTGGATCTGCACCTACCGTCATAAAAAGGACGGTGAGTACAAAATATAACAGTAAACAACAACAATAGACATCTCAACATAAATTACTGACTTTTAAACAATCACAAGTCTATAAATCATGCAGTGTATAACAAGAAACTGAAATAGATAGCAAATCGCATGATAAATAGATTCAACAAGTACAAACAACGAAAATCAAGTGACCAAGAAACAAATGGATAGGCGAATAGATAGTCCCAATCAAACCGCGGGTCTCAAGACCTCATCAGCTTGCGATCGACACAGTAGGCCCAAAACTGCCTCCCTGCTCAATCCACCCCGTACGAACCGGTGGCCCGAAGGTCGCCTCCATCGAACGCACACTCGTTAGGAAAAGCCACAGACAAAGTCGGTGCTAAATTCCTAACACACTACCGAAAGAAAGCCACAGTCACAAGCCGGATGCTAAATCATTTCGATAGGCTCCAACAAGAAGCCACAGTCTATGCCGGCTGCTAAACTCGTTGAGACTTCTCATCATAGTCGGACTACCTAAACCCTAGGTCACCTGAACTAGAATGGAATACAAAGGGCTCGCATTTCAAGAATAATTAATCAATAAATAGAAAAGCAATTATGTTGATTCTATTGTTGCCTTTACTCACCTCAATTTCCGCTAAAAACGCCCTCGCGTAGCTCCACACATTCCCCAATTAGTTTCCAACACTTCGCTCGTCACCTGACAATTATTTCGACCAATTTCTGTTAATTTTTCCCTAATTATTACAAGTATTCTTCAATTTTTCTCAAGTTTAACTCATTTTCTAAAATTTTCTAAATTATTTTTCCTTTGCTCAATTTGGGTCGCTAATGCGGTATTGGGTTCCATTTAAATCCATTAGGATACTCGAGCGAAACCTCATAATTTTCATACAATTTAGAAAAATATTTTTCAATATTTTTCTCGCTATTTTTAACAATTTCGTGCTTTACGAGACAAAAACTCCGACAAAAGTCTCGTCGTGAATCTCAAATTCTTTATTTTTCATAAAAATTCCCAAATTTCTATTTATTTTGTTGAAATATAATTTTTCAGAATTTTTTTCCTATTTTTCTGAATTTTCCAGATTTTTCCAATATTTATTTCAAAAAAAAAAAAAACATATTTAATTTATTTATTTATTATAAATAAATAAATATATTATTATTTTAATAATGGTTGGTCCCCGGGTCGGGTCCGACCCGGTCCACCCCCCGGGTCGACCGGGCCGACCCACCCAGTCGGCCCGATGTCTGCCCGGCCAGCCGGTCCGGCCCGGTCACCACGACCCTGCCCACCTTGGTCTTCTTCCCTAACTGAACGAACAGAGTGCAACCTTTTTTTTTTCTTTTCTTCTTTCTCTTTTCCAACAAACAACATCATCAACATCAACAACAACAACACCAACACCATCTTCATCATCAACACAAAAAATTCGAAAATAATAAACAAAAGTGGTGAAAAATAAAACTCACCAACACGATGCTCAACCTCCTTTCGATTTCGAAAACCCACTCCTCAATCTCACTTCAACGATTCCAACATCCTCACACCTCAACAAATCGATTCCTCTCTTCAATTTCTTCTCTCCCTCTTCCTCTCTTTTTCAGTCGAAATGTGAGAATGGGGTGTCGGTGTAACGACCCAAAAATTTGGTTATTCGTGGATGATAATGCATGTATTATTATATTAGTATTTTACGGGTCTCGAGCCGTTCGGGCTATATTTTGATGGAGTGAGATGTCGCCTAGTTATATGGGGTGTTTCGGGAACCCTTTTAGTGGATTTTATTAATAAACAAAGCCAAATGAAAAACATGACCTAAGTTGAGGAAAATAAATTTTTACAATAAAGTATAACATAAGCATAAGGGAATTTATTTAAATCCCAAGGGTGGGACCGCCTCGAGAAGCGTGTCGAACGCGGGACACGGTGCACCGAGTAGGCGAGAAATTTGTGTAGCCTTATTGATAATTTAATAGAATTAATGGGGTTAATTTAATAGGTTAATATGTATAGGATTGTTAAAGTGACACAAGTGAGTGAGGAGAGCCATTGGATGGTCATAGAGATGGGGATATGTGTTAGATTAAAAGGATGAGCCAAAAGACCCATAAGGGTAGCTGGCCAAGGGTTGGACAAGTGAGAGTTTAAGGGCAAATGGGTCATTTCACCTTAAGCTACATATATAAAAACAAACCAAACCCTAAAACCCTAACACACTATTCACTCTCTTCTCCATCTTGCCGTCACTGTTCACTCTCCCCACTCACTCCCCACTGCCGTCCACCGCCACCGGATCTCCGACCAGACCAGAGGTGGCCGGAGACCGGGATGGCGTCTCCCTCCTCTCCTCTCTCGTTTCCTCACTCACGCATCCTTAATCCTCTCCTCTCACGATCATTCACCCTCTCGGAACGTCCACTCCCTCAGCCTCACTCTCGACAGCTCCTCCCTTTGGCTGGACAGCCACCACCACGGCCTCTTCCCTCGTCGCCGGAGTAGGTAAGTGTGGTACTCTCTTTCTCTCTCGTGTTCTCTCTCGTGTTCTCTCTCTCTCACTCACTCTCACTCTCGATTTCCCTACTCATGTTTTTCTTCTCTACCTCACGTTGCACCGCCCACTCCTCTCGCTGACCGGCCACCACCGCCACCCTCTCTCATTCGGAACCGAGGACGACCACCGGAGGAGGCTAGGTGAGTGTCTCTCCCACATGATCCTATCTCCATCTCCATTATTTCGTTGCTTCACTTTGTCACTTGTTTTGGACGTTTGTGTGGTTGTTTTAGATGCATGGGGTGTGGTTGTGTAAGTGCACACCCCAGTTGGGGTGTGGGGTACCATTTAGGGCTGTTTACATGGTTGCTTGTAGGTGTAGATGAGTGACAGTTTTGGTTTTGATATGTATTTGCAACTGTTTTTGGGTGAGTTATGTGGACAGTTGGTGAGCGTGTGTGAGGTGGCTGTCCTATGTGTATAGATGTGTGTGTGTGTGTGTGTGCACACCCCAGTTGGGGTGTGGGTGTGTGCACTTTAGTGAGATTGTTTCATGAGATGTATGTGTGTGAGTGTCAATTTACATAATTGTAGGTTTAATAATGAATAAATAAGATTATAAGTATAGACATTGGTATTAAATAAATATGGACTTGTAAAAGGGACCTAAACCACTCATTTTTGATATAAGTCCATAACAAGTCTCAATTGGTGTGTGTATGGGTTGTGTAAAACCCAAAGAAAGTTTAATATGATCAGCACAACCTAAAATTCAAATACATACATAAAATGAGGGGAATAGCTCATATATACCTAAGTCCAATAAGTGTCCACCTATTAAGCACACTTAGGTGAATATAGGCTTGATGCACGGATCCAACAAGAACCCAACCGGACTATAAAGAACATCAATAATGGGATGAGTTCCATTAATCGAATGAATTGAAAAAAGTTTAGGAGAATTATTCTAAAACTAAATACTAATCCTAAACCAATCTTCGGGACTTAAATCGTTGTCAGGTAGTCGAGATACACGGGAAGCGCGTTAAAGTCTCGGAGTGAGTACCGGGTCACGTTAGATCAGGTAAGTACATGCATGCATCGTATGTATGTACGTTAGTAGACCAGCAAGAAAATAACATGTGATTTATACCTCCTCTATTTATTGCTATCGTTGCATTGATCCTTTGCTTGATATTCCATTCCGTTTTCCTTGGTTGTATGTTCTTGGCATGAGTGTGTGTCTCGAAGGTATCATGTGGTCCCGCACTAGCTGGGAAAACGAGGGTGCCCTCTGCGGGGGTAACCGACCACCCCTAGTGATGTGTGTGTCTGGGTACCTTGGATTCGAGAGGTGTTGCGATGCCTCTCGATTTCACGCGCGCTAGTGTTGCGACATTGCCGGGGAGATCTTGCGAGATCTTTGTCGTATTGCTGTGAAATAGACCACTCATGGGCCTCTTTTGAATCTTAGAACATGCAAAATATCGATTGTTTATCTTTCAGTCTCTTTATCATGCATTTGATTATTTACTTTCTAGTTATTTCTTTTCCGCATGATACTTAGACTGCTTTTCTTGTTATAATCATAAATTACTGTTACATTCTTCTGGTACTACTAGCAATTTTATTCAGTTACTCACCGTCTAGTTTGTGACGGTGGGTGCAGATAGAGTGGAGAGTAGCAAGGGCAAGGGGCTCTGCCTAGGTGACATACTTTGAGGGTTTCAGGACATCTGAGAGACGTTATAGTAGGTGATTATACTTTGTTTACCGATGTGTATATCGTTTCATACTTGTTTTGTTGGGATTATTGAACTTGGTATATCTCTATTGAGACTGGTATCATGTATATATGCCTATCGAATTGTACATGAATACCCGGGGTTTTCCACACTTATAGAATTCCTAATTTCCCTTTGATTGAGTTATTTCCCTTTATTATAATTGTTTTAGTCTTCCGCTGTGTATAAATGCAATAACTCTTTCATAAACTGTTAAATTGAGTAAATATGAGGCTGACTAGGCTCGTCAGGTTGTCGAGTGATAGCTCGGGGCCTGCACGGGTTTAGGCCGGGCGTACCCAATTGCACGGGGAAATTGGGGCCGTCACAGTCGGTGGTGCTTTTGATCAAATTTTAGGTCAAATGACCATTTTGCCCCTCCAATGCTTATCCACTTCTTTACCAACTTAATACCCCTCATGGTCATTTCACATTTTCTTTTTATTTATATTTATATACACATTTATATACATATATATAATTGTAAGTTCGCGCCTACAATTTCGTTGTGCGTGCCAACGAGTTCACTCGGGCGTGCACATTACCATTTGTCTCACGCGTGTCGCCCACGACCTCGCGCATCACTCGGCGCCAATAATTTATTATTTAATTCCATTAATTATTTTCATTTGTATTTGTCAGTGTTTTTATTTCATTTTCGTCCCACGAATTTTCAAATAACCATTTGGCGCGTTCTTTCGTACCGAACTCGTTCAACGGTACCAACACACACTCACCACGTCCTCACACATTTAGGATATTGAATGTAATGTTCGGTAATAAATAAATAATACAAATCACCAAACAAACATAACATACCTCGTTGTCGACTCCCGAGGATCGAAACAAGTACACCACGGCTAGTAGGGCCCACAATACGACCCTGAAATGTCACGTGGTACGAGTTAGAATTTTAGGGTCGTTACAGTCTCCCCCCCTTATTGAGAATTTCGTCCTCGAAATTAAACGAAAATACAAGGGTAAGACTTACCGGAATCAAAACAAGTAAGGAAATGCTCGCGCATATAAGACTCCAGTTCCCAAGTCAGTTCCTCATCCCCATGATGCTGCCACTTGACGAGAACGGAGGGAATTTCCTTATTCCTCAATACCTTCACCTTCTGGTCCATAATTTGAATAGGCTGCTCATCGTAAGTAATGTTTTCCCTCAGATCAATCTGACTCAGGTCCACAATTGGTCGTTTGCCCTCTCTCGACCTATCCAGTCGAAGCATTGATATGCGAAATACAGGGTGAACTCCTGCTAACTGAGATGGTAACTCAAGCTCATACGCCACCTTGCCTATTCGTTTCTTCACTCTGAACGGACCTATAAACCTCAGCGCAAGCTTACCCTTGATCCCAAATCTTTTGTGACCCTTCAGTGGAGAAACCTTCAGATATACATAGTCTCCCACCTGTGACGGCCCCAATTTCCCCATGCAATTGGGTACGCCCGCCTAGACCCATACAAGCCTCGAGTCATCACTCCGGCAACCTAACGAGCCTAGTCAGCCTTCAATTTAATCAAATTAGTAATTTATGAAAGAGTTATTGCATCAGTAAACAGCGGAAGACTAAAATAATTATAATATAGGGGAAATAACTCAATCAAAGGAAGTAGAGGAATTCTATAAGTGTGGAAACCCCCGGGTATTCATGTACAATTGGAAATGCAAAGGTACATGATACCAATCTCATCAAAATTTGCCTAGTTTAATAATCCCAAAGCATATATATATATATATATAAAACGATATACATAAAAGCAAAACATAAAGAAACCTATAAAATAGTCTCCAAATCCAGCCGCTAATCCTCACAATAGATCCCCTTTATTATAATTATTTTAGTCTTCCGCTGTTCACTGATGCAATAACTCTTTCATAAATTACTAATTTGATTAAATTGAAAGGTCGACTAGGCTCGTCAAAGTTGCCGAGTGATGACTCGAGGCTTGTATGGGTCTAGGCTGGGCGTACCCAATTGCATGGGGAAATTGGGGCCGTCACAGTTGGTATCAGAGCCTAGGCTTTAGGATCTTAGGGACATGGTATATAGCTATCTAAAAATTGTGATACCAACGTCACAGTTGGTATCAGAGCCTAGGCTTTAGGATCTTAGGGACATGGTATATAGCTATCTAAAAATTGTGATACCAACGTCACAGTTGGTATCAGAGCATAGGCTTTATAACCTTAGGGACAGAGTTTAGAGTTGTATTAATATTGTGATACCAACATCACAGTTGGTATCAGAGCGCAAGGTTGTATAGACCTGACTCTTGATTAAAATTCATAAAACACAAGCCATTTAAACCAGCGGAAGTTAGGAACGGTTGAACTTAGAGTGGAAACCCTATAATCCTTTTAAAAACTTAGATGGGGGAGTTAGGGATGAGTCGGATTTAAATTTGTACATATTATGATTGTTATGTGTACTATATGGTATGCGATAGTTATGTGTTGATCCGTAGTATTCGTTCTCTTGGTTCGGACGACGATGGCGGATCAGACCGGTCCGAGTGACGATAGCGGCACGTTCGGCATACGATATGCTAGCGCGGATGATGTGCACGCCTTGACACAGAGAGTCGCAACGCAGGACCAACAGCTACAAGAGATGTTACGACTGCTGAGGACATTCATACCAGCTACCATTCCACCATCGACTTCGACTACACCATTACCCCAACTACGTTGCTTCCTATGAATACTACTCGGGGAGTCGAGATTCCGATTGCTGCAACGTTCACGACTCCGATTTCGTTAGCGACGATACCTGAGGGAGCTGTTGTTGCGTCAGTTGCGCAAACTGAGGCTGAAACACCGCCGATAGCACAAGCAAAGGAGATACCTACTACATTAGCTACACCGACGACCAATGCTGAGACTACTTCAGTAATGACTCCATCAAAGAGTGTGGGAGCCACTGCCAAGGCTAGGTAGTGGAGAGAGTTCAAGAGGCACGACCCGTTGGTGGTACCAACATTAGAGCGGCATAGCTATTCTTGAAGAATCACGAGAAGGTTCACACCATCACCGCTATTGATGAACGCATGAAGGCGACGATCTCTTCGTCAATGTTGCAGGGGGAGGCGGACGATTGGTAGGCTATAATTGTTGCTACCCGAGGCATCCCGAGCGATTGGGTTGACTTCAAGACCCAGTTTAGTTAGAAGTACTTACCGCTGACTGTCCTTCAAGCGAAAAGGAACGAGTTCATTGCGTTGAGGCAGAGCGCATGCGAGTCCGTGATAGAGTTTAAGATTCAATGTTTCTTTTGGTACGAACTAGTTTGGTGTATTTCATGTTCGGGTTATAATACGAGAAGACAAAATTGAGACCCTTGTGGGTAGTGTATGTGGTAGAGCGAAACAGATGTCGACGCTGCTAAGATATTGAATCATGTATGAGTATTTGTTACCAGGGTTAGATTTTAGGACGCGTGTTTAGAGCAAATGGTGATGCAATTAATTCAAGAAGATTTAAGTCGTGAGATTGCTTATGCATTCGAATATCTGAAAGTTTGCGAGAAGAACTGATCAACCCATGACCTGGAGTGAGCTGCGATCGTGTTCGCGCTGAGGATATGAGAACGTCACCGGTACGATGCTCGTTTGAGTTACGTAATGATCCTGAGAGCTTGAAGCACCAATTCATTCAGAGGGAGCTGAACCTGACACAAAAGCCTTGGCCTAAGTTTGTGAAGGATTACAACTTTTCGTTTTGCGTATCATCCGAGGAAGACCAACGTTGTTGCTGATGCGTTGTGCTGCAAAGGATTGGATGCGAAGATAGTCTTGTGTCAAAGAACCTACGAGCGTGGTTTACGTGAGGCAGTTAAGTTGATGAGTTCAGTAGACATGCCGATGACTACTATGACCTAGATACGTGGTCAAACGATGTTGTAGACCGTCTCATTTGGCATTGTGCGCGAGGGACAGCAAGGCGATGCGTCATACCAGCGGTGCAGTGAGATGGTGGATAGTTCAGATTGCCCAGACGAGTCGGTCGACAGACTCATGCTAGAGGTATCGTGGGCGACTGGGGTTTCCATTGGTGGCTGATGTGTGTGAAGAGTTACTTCAGGAGATTCATCGTTTCGGTTTTGATGTGTATCCGGGTCGACCTAAGATGTGCGCCGATATGCGACATTCTTTTGGTGGCCAGGGATGATTTCCGAGGTGTCGGAGTTATTCGAACGTGTGATATGCCAGCGCGTAGAGGCTGGGCATCGATGACCTGGAGGATTACTACAGCCCCACCCATTTCTCGATGGAATTGGGTACATATTGATATGGATTTCGTTAGTAGTTGCCCCGATCTCCTCGTGGTTACGATAGCATCTGGGTAGTTGTGAATAGCTTTGTTTGAGACTTAAGAGTGCCCAGTAGTGGCAGAAGAAATACTTGACGAGTATCACGATGAGCTTCAGTATAATTAGGGAAGACTATAAATATTTGAAGGTCTCTCCACTGAAGGGTCATGAACGGTTTGGAGTCAAGAAATGACTCACTCTGAGTTTTTATCGGACTCGTTAGGAGTTGCGAAGAGTGCTAATCTAGTTTACTTATTAGATTAATTTCGGGGACGAAATTCTAATAAGTGGGGAGACTGTAACAACCCTAAATTTCTAACTGGACTTGTGTTGCACTTGTCGAAATTATGACCCGGCTACGTGAATACTGGACAGTATTTCGAACTTCGGGAGTCGACACCGAAGTGATTTTATGATTCTTTGATTGTGTGTATTAGTATTTTAGTATTTTACGGGTTTCGAGCCGGTTGGGCGATATTTAATTGAGTGAGGTTTCGACTAGTTAAACGGGGGAGAAAAACAAGTAAAACATACAAATAAATGAATTTTTAATTAATTTAATTAATTAGTTGGCGAGACAAGGCGAGACTACGCGCGTTACGGGAGTCGAATTAAGGAAAAACGGACCGAGGAACGTTGTTGGAACGCGGGAGTTGGTTAATTACACAACATACGGGCTATGGGATTGGTATTGTTATAGTGACACAACATGATGGTGAACAACCATGAGATTGGCCTCGAGATGTGTGTGTGAGTTGAGATATGATTATGGGACAAGAGACTCATAAGGGTAGTGTTTTAAAAGTGTGTAGGAATTAAGTTGGGGGTAAAAAGGTCATTTGGCCTTATATATATATAAAAAAAAGAAAACCCTACACTATTCACCTCCTTCTCCAACACCCCCACCGCCGCCTCTCTTCTCCCCTCCATTTCTTCTATCTCGGTTTCCCGTCTCTCTCACTCTCGGCCTCTCCACCTCTCTCTCGGCTTCACTCACGATCTCTCCTCCCTCACTGATCTCTCGGTCTCGGATCTCTCATGCTCTCACTCTCACTCAACTCTCGGCTTCACCACCGTCATTTACGGCTCACCCTCCTCATTCGACCGTCGCCACAGCCACCAACTCACCGAAGGTATATCTCTCTCTCTCTCTCGGCTTTGCATTCACTCAATCACCTCACGGTTTTTCTCACTCTCTCCCTCTCTCGACCGATTCTCTGCTCCCCGTGGTGGGCCATCATGACTGGTGGGACCGTCCCCGCTCACGATCGATTAGAGGCGATGCTGCTGGTCGGAGATGGCTCATCTTTTTGGTGAAAATCGTGAACAGTGGTGTGATGTGTGGTAATGGCGTGTGTGCACCCACGATTGGGGTGCGTGATAGTGTATGTGTGTGTGACCGTGGGTGTGTGTGTACACCCACTGGTGGGGTGTGTGATGGGGTTTGACAGTGAACAATCGTGTGTGTATGTGTGGGCACCCCACTGATGTGATGTGTGCAATGTGCATTGGACTGTTGGTGTGTGTATGGATAATGTGATGTGTACATCCCACTGTTGGGGTGTGTAATGGGGTGTGCACCCCACGGTTGGGGTGCATAATGGTGTGGAACACCACACGACTGGGGTGTGGGGTGTACCATATGTGTAAATAAAATAAAAAAAAGAGAAAAGTGTATGAACAATCTTAAGAATATGGATTTTGGGCTTGTGTCAAGGCCCAATAAGGACCTAATATACACATTACTTAATAAGGGCCCATAACATATATAAGTGTATATAAATGGGTTGTGTTAAGGTCCAAATGAGGGCCCAATAAGATAGGTACAACTTGAGGCCGAAGACGAAGATGTAAAATATAAAGATGGGCTTAAGTATTTAGGTTCAACAAAGGCCCAACAAATAAAATATTTACATGATTATGGAGTTAGAGTTTGGGCCCAATAAGAGCCCAAAGAGGGACAAGAATTTGTTAAGTACAATATCTAAGGAACTATAAATAGGTTAACTGTATCGGGGGACTTTTCCCAACGGTTTGAATCACGTAAACAAACCATCCTAAAACCAAGTTATAAAGACTCACCATAAGACTAAATACAAAGACATAAACTACTGATCGAAATTCAAAACTTTATCAGGTAGTCGAGAACTCACGGGGAACGTATTAGAGTCTCGGAGTGAATACCGGGTCGCGATTAGTCAGGTAAGTACATTTGCCTTAAAAAGCATTTGTATGTTTGTAAGCCAATAAGAAAATGTCATGTGATTCATTATCATTTATTCAGTCTTGTTATTCTCTATTATTGGTATTCCATTCCATTTCTTGTTGTGTGTTTCCCGGCGTAAGTGTTTCGTCTCAAAAGTACTAGGACCTGCACTAGAGGGATAAAACGTGGGCACTCGTGGCCATGAGTGTGTGACCACCCTTAGTGACCGTGTGACACCGAGTACTGGGTGGATGGGTTCGAGTCCCTTTCCAGTCATAGCTGTGCCTTCGCTTGTGTCGATGCCCGGGAAGACCTCGCGAGGTCTTCGTCGTTATGCTATGATTTAGACCACTTATGAGCCTCTTTTGATTCCTTGGAACACACTTGACTTTCGATTGATATCTATTAGTCTGTTTATCATGCATCTTGTTTATTTAAATTCCTGTCATTTTTATTACCGCATGATATTTAGACTGATTTACTTGTATTATCATGAATTACTGTTATCTTCTTCTGGCATTACATTCATTTTTTTCCAGTTGCTCACCGTCTAGTTTGTGACGGTGGGTGCAGATAGGACGGAGAGCAGTAGGGGCAAGGGACCTTGCCTAGGAGATTTTTTGTGAAGCAGCTGGACTTGAGGTACCGAGATGTAGGCTCATGTTTATTTCTTTTTGTATGACGTTTATATATATGATTGTTTTGGAACTGGGGAATATATTTTGAAGTGGATTCCATCAATCCATTTTGTTGACTTAGAATTGAACATATTGGGTTTTCCACATTTATATAGATTCCTAATTTCCTTTGATTGAGTTATTTCCCAATTCTTGAGTAGTAGGTAATTTGCTTCCGCTGTGTTATAATTGCAATAACTCTTTCATAAAACGTGAAATTTTGATGTTTTGAGGCTAACTAGGCTCGTCAGGTTCGTTGGGAACTGACTCGGGGCCTGCACGGGTCTAGGCCGGGCGTACCCAAATGCATTGGGAATTTGGGGCCGTCACACCCACCTCATACTTTAACTCGCCATGGTACCTGTCATAATACATCTTCTGCCTCTCCTACGCACCTTTCAACCGAAGTCTGATCAGTCGTACCTTCTCTGTGTGATCCACTACAATCTCTGGTCCAATCACTGCCACATCCTCTGGCTCTGCCCAGCAAGATGGAGATCTGCACGGTCTGCCGTAGAGTGCCTCAAACGGTGCCATACCAATACTGGCCTGATAACTGTTCTTGTAAGCAAACTCACACAGATGAAGATACTCCTCCCAAGAACACCATACTCTAATGCACACATCCTCAACATGTCCTCCAACACCTGAATCAGTCTCTCTGACTGTCCATCGCTCTGTGGATGATAAGCTGTACTGAGATCCAACTTCGTGCCAAATTGTGCCTGCATACTTTGCCAAATCTGCGACGTAAACTGCGGCCCTCTGTCTGACACGATTGACAATGGCACTCCATGCAGTCGCACTATCTCTCTCTCGTACAAGCTCGCTAACCTATCGACTCGATGTGTGGTAGAAATCGGTATGAAGTGCGCAGACTTCGTCAATCTATCTACAATCACCCAAATACTGTCATGTCTGCGCTGAGACCGAGGTAACCCACTGACGAAATCCATAGCGATGTGCTCCCACTTCCAGCGAGGAATAGGAAGCGGCTGCAGTAATCCACCAGGCCTCCTATGCTCAGCCTTAACTCGCTGGCATATCTCACAACTTCTAACATAATCACTAACATCGGTCTTCATCCCCGGCCACCAAAACAAACGACACATCAGCATACATCTTGGTCCTGCCCGGATGAACCGAAAAACGTGAGCGGTGAGCCTCTTGGAGAATCTCGTCACGTAACTCAGCCACTTATGGAATCCACAGTCTCCCTCTAAATCTCAGGCAGAAATCTGTCGACTGACTCCATTCTGGATGATCTGAACTCTGAGCAAACTCACTGTACCTCTGATACTGCTCATCAGCCTGTTGCCCATCAAGTACACTCTGAATAGAGACTGTTTGAGTCCTCAACTGCCCACAAATCAACACTCTAGTGCTGGTCGGGATATCAACAGAGTACATCATCTCGACCGCCTTGAGTAATAGTCATGTGTCACGCGACACGTCACAACCTCCGAGTCAACCCCTCTTCGGCTCAATGCGTCAGTTACGACATTAGTCTTCCCCAGGTGATACTCCAATGAGAAATCATAATCCTTGAGGAACTCTAGCCACCGTCTCTGTCTCATATTCAGCTCTCTCTGGAGTGAAGAGATACTTCAAACTCTTGTGGTCGTAAACAACACAAACCTCTCTCCGTACAAATAATGACGCCAAATCTTCAGTGCAAACACCACTGCCGCCAACTCCAAGTCATGTGTAGGGTAATTCTTCTCGTGAATCTTCAAATTTGTCGGGACGCATAAGCTATCACTTTACCGTCCGCATCAAAACACAAACCTAAACCGACCAAACAAGCATCGGTGTTCACCTCAAAACCCTTCCCCGACTCGGGTAATATGAGCACCGGCGCGGTAGTCGTCTCTCCTTTAAAGTCGAAAAGCTCGCTCACAACTATCATCCCACCGAAATCGACTTCCTTCTTCGTCAATGCGTCATCGGTGCCGCAATCTTTGAGAAGTCCTGCACAAATCGTCTGTAATAACCAGCCAATCCCAGAAAGCTCCGAATCTCTGTCACTGAACTCGGTGTAGGCCAATCAACAACTGCTCTAACCTTAGCAGGGTCTACTGACACTCCACTAGCTCCGACAATATGACCTAAAAATCCAACCTCTGTAAGCCAAAACTCACACTTACTGAACTTGGCATACAGTCTATGCTCCCTCAGCGTCTGCAAAATCGTCCTGAGGTGCTCCTCGTGCTCCTCATGAGTCTTAGAATAAATCAAAATGTCGTCAATAAACACTATAACAAATCTATCCAAATATTGTCTCAATACACGATGCATGAGATCCATGAACATTGCTAGGGCATTCGTTAACCCAAACGGCATAACAGTAAACTGATAGTGCCCATATCTCGTGCGAAAAGCCATCTTCTCTGTCCTTTTCTCTAATCCTCAACTGATGATAGCCAGATCTCAAATCAATCTTCGAGAACCACTGCGCTCCAGTCAGTTGATCGAACAAATCATCAATACGAGGTAATGGATACTTGTTCTTCACTGTCACTCGGTTCAATTGCCTATAGTCGATACACAATCTCAGGCTGCCGTCTTTCTTCTTCACAAACAAGACCGACGCACCCCAAGGTGACATACTCGGGTGAATAAAACCTAATTCCAACAACTCATCTAGCTGTGATCTCAGCTCCTCCAACTCCTTAGGAGCCATCCGGTACGGTGGAATTGATATCGGTTTGGTTCCAGGAACCAAATCAATAATGAAATCAATCTCTCTCGTCGGTGGTAACCCGGGAAGCTCTGCTGGAAACATGTCTAGAAACTCGCACACAACTAGTACCTCATCGATCTTTGCCTCAGCTCTTCCTACCGTACTTAAAACACTCATAAACGTCTTAATCTCACTGCTCGTGGCTACTCTGCCTCTGGTAACTCTCAACTGAGTCGCACCGCCACGAAAAGTAAACTCTGGCTGTCCGAGAATCTGAAATGTGACCGTCTTGTCGAAACAATCAATCTGTGCGTGATAAGAATCTAACCAATCCATGCCTAATAACGCATCAAACTCCAGAAACTCTAACACTCTAAGATCTATTGGTAACTCATGTCCCTCTATCTCTACAATACAACACTCACAAATCATGTTAGGGTAGATTTTATCCCCACCAGCTGTGCTAAGAACTAGAGGTCTTTCTAGTTTAACTGGTCTTAACCCTAACTCATCAACCATGCGCCCAGAAATAAAGGAAACAGTAGAACCAGAGTCAATCATAACATACATCAAATGACCACAAATGTAAATCATACCCTCAACGAGATGTCGAGTCGCCTGAGGGTCTGGCTCAGCAACAACATGTGCGCGTTCCCTCGTATGTTGCTGACGTGGTGCTACTCTCTGTTGAACATCAACACCAACCAATTAAAAATCCAATTTCTCCTAAAATTAACAACTCAACAACCACCCCAACAACACAATGCAACAAAAATCACAACTCACCTTTGTGTCGATTCCCCAAACTCTCGACCTCAATCACTCCATCAATTTTGAAAACCTACTTCTCAATCTCACTTCAACGATTCCAACATCCCCACACCTCAACAAATCGATTCCTCTCTTCAATTTCTTTTTTCCCTCTTCCTCTCTCTCTCAGTCGAAATGTGAGAATGGGGTGTCGGTGGTGCTTTTGATCAAATTTTAGGTCAAATGACCATTTTGCCCCTCCAATTCTTATCCACTTCTTTACCAACTTAATACCCCTCATGGTCATTTCACATTTTCTTTTTATTTATATTTATATACACATTTATATACATATATATAATTGTAAGTTCGTGCCTACAATTTCGTTGTGCGTGCCAACGAGTTCACTCGGGCATGCACATTACCATTTGACTCACGCGTGTCGCCCACGACCTCGCGCATCACTCGGCGCCCATAATTTATTATTTAATTCCATTAATTATTTCCATTTGTATTTGTTAGTGTTTTTATTTCATTTTCGTCCTACGGATTTTCAAATAACCATTTGGCGCGTTCTTTCGTACCGAACTCGTTCAACGGTACCAACACACACTCACCACGTCCTCACACATTTAGGATATTGAATTTAATGTTCGGTAATAAATAAATAATACAAATCACCAAACAAACATAACATACCTCGTTGTCGACTCCCGAGGACCGAAACAAGTACACCACGGCTAGTAGGGCCCACAATACGACCCTGAAATGTCACGTGGTACGAGTTAGAATTTTAGGGTCGTTACAATAGTAGGGGCAACCTTCACGAACTTTAGTGTTTTGAGAAGTCTATCACAATAGCTCATACATTTCTAGCATTTGCACATTTTGATGCATTGTTAAATATTTCGTTTATATACGTTTTTGTTTATTCCTTTCGTCATATTAAATATTTGCAAGTCATGTATTTTATTTAATTTTGCATTTACTAAATGGAATGTTTATAATGTCCGTAACTTAACTCGATTTACTGAGCATCGTTGAACTATTTGTGCTCACCCAACATTTTTCCCCACAGGTTCTTTGTCAAGAGTCGACAAAGAGAAAAGAGTAGCTCTGGTTGTCTAGAGAAATATTTATGATTTCTGATTTGGTATGGTTCAAGATCGGACCATTCACCTTGTTTTTATTTATATTTATTATCATGGGGTTGGGATTTGATTAATTTAAACTAAAGGGGTATTATTCTAGTTGCTAACTTTTGAAGGCTATAAATAGATGTCAAAACTTTGATTAAGTTTTATTTAATAATATTTCGTTGTGATATTTATGATTCATTTATTAAATCTCAATTGTTGATGAATGATAAAGAGTTAATGTTGATAGAAGGCTTACTAGTTTAGTTTATAACTTAACAACCGAGTTGGTTGGGGAGTTATGGAGCGGGCTAGGCCGGTTGGGATTCATTTGGGAAATGCGTCTTGACAACGTGGTATCAGAGAGGTGAAAATATAAATTGCGAAAAGTTAAGATACCAATACATTGGTATCAGAGGCTAGGCTTAATGCCTAGGAAAAAATATAAGTTGAGAAAAATTTAAGATACCAACAACGTTGGTATCAGAGCGGTTTATTGAAAGTTGAAAAGTAAAGAAAATTATTTTGATAAAAAATTCAAGAACCTAAGTAAATAATAAGAGATTTAAGAAATGCCTAAGTTGGGGAGGGGAAATTGAAAACTATATTATGATACTTTTGCTCGTATGTATATATTATATCGGATAGATATAGGCTCATAAAGGTTATGAGACCAAAGATACAAGGTGTTGCATCGGTTCTCATACACTAGACTTATGAGAAAGCGTTAAAGAGTGTACTTCACTACGAGGCGGCAATGAGAGGAAACAGAGAGCTCCAAATTGTAGTACAACTGAACCAGGGTCAGGGTAAAGGAAGTGGAGACGAGGGTTTCTCAAAGTGTCCACAATATAAGAGGTATGGAATGGATGACTAGATAGTAGCAGCTTAGCAGCACCGACAGTCAATATGTGAGCCATGAAACTGCTAACGGCACCAGAGACTTAAGTGAGTTTGGGTCCGAAAGCAGGCGGTAGATACCACAGGTGGTGTGACAGCCCTCAGTTCCCCAAAAACCTGGATCTTGCCCGGTCTAAGTCTTCGTGGGTCCTCGAGTCCTTACTCGCGAAGTCTACACATCCTAGTCAGCCTCAAATCCTCTAGTACATCATTACATTGTTAATTTAATGTGAAAGTTATAAGATTATAAAATTATCAGGAAATTCGCAGCGAAAATTACTATAATCTACTATAACTACAAAATGAAAATCAGGAATAATGGACAACGTATTCATGTAGAAACCATGGGAAATTGATAAATACATGCATGTCTGGTGATCAAAGCTATACAAAGCGATCATACATGATATCCCTAGTCTCTCATATCCCAATACATGCCCCAGTGTTTCAAAAAACATAATATACAATAATTACAGTTAAAAGAACAACTTACACTGAGTAAAGGAAAATATCGCTTCGAGCAGAGAATATCACCTAGCATTAGTTCCTTCCCCCTGCTTGTCTCACCTCTATCTTTATCTCTATCTCTATCTGCACCACCGTCACAAACTAGACGGTGAGTGCTTGAAAAAGAGAAAGTAATGTAACGGCCCCTATCTTAATCTAGGGCACCACCCAGTCTAATCCCGTAATTGAGCCCTAATTATAACATGTATGACCTAATTACGTATTAATCAGCCGATACTACCTATATTCTCGTGGATCGAGTTCAGGAATAAGTAATTCCCCATCATTACTATTTATCATTTTATAAGAATTATCAAATTAGCGGAAGTCTTTAACATATTAGCGGAAACATTATATATAAATCCTAAATGTGAAAACTAGGAAATAATGATCACAATATAAATATGCAATAAATGGCGAACATATAGACAAAGTGAAAGTCAAAAGTCGGGTAAACTAATCTTGTCTATATAAACATAATACAAAAATATGACCTGCATATACAGCAGCTACGCACTACGAGCTACGAGCTCAGAGGTAGTCATCGACCTTCTCCTTTCCCAGTTTAGTACTGCTCGACGGACCTACACCCACTGTCACAAACTAAACGGTGAGTATAGTGATATTTAAGTGATAACCGAGGAATTATATACTACATTTTCCCAAGTAAAGAAAAATATTTAAATGCATAATATAACAGAAAAAGGTGTAGAGAAAGTAATGCATGTAAATATCACAGTTAACAGAATTAGACAGGCTGACACAGGTTGAGTCCATAAAAATGCATTGTTTGGAGCGAAAAGAGAACTTGTGTTTTTGGTATGGTCGAAGAAGCGGATAAACAGCACAACGAAAAACACAAAGAAAAAGATAATCTAGAATTTTATTGAACAATATTTGAAACAAAATTTTGTTAGAAAGTGATTTAGTTGGTAAAATATTGATAAGAAAAATTACAATTTCAAATGCAAAGTGCAAGTATTTAAAGGGTGCGCCACATTGACCAATTAAAACAAGACCAATATCAACAATATTTCGAATCTTTCGTTCGGCGGTTCCATCTTGCTCATGCGTATGTGGGCACATAATTCGATGATGAATACCATTTTCTTTAAAAAAACTTGTGTAATGCACCATATTCACCATCCCAGCTAGATTGAAATTGTGAATTGGAAATAGAAAATTGCTTTTCAACCATAACCTTGAACTGGCAAAAGACAGAAAAAACTTCACTTTTATTGGTAATGGAAAATAGCCAAGTGAACAATGAAAAATCATCAATAAAAATAACAAAATATTTATTGCCAGATGAAGAAGTAATCGGAGCTAGACCTCTAACAAGTTCGAGAGGTCGAGTACTAAGATGATGGGTGAGAATAAAGAAACTCTATGCAATTTTCCTAAGCAACAAGAATGACATTTATCAGAGGACAAATTTGTATATGAACACGGTAACTGAAACTGATGAACAAAACTTCAAACGGTTGGGAAGTGTGGATGACCAAGTCATGCATGCCAATTCTCCAATGTGACTAGAAAAGCAACAACATCAAATTTCTTTTGTTGATGAAGCGCACCACATAATTTGTATAGTCCCAACTCACTTGTTCCGCGCAACAGGATTTTCTTGGTAATCTGATCCTTAACAAGACAAAAATCAAGAGAAACTGAAAAAAGCAATTATTATCACGACAAGATTTTTGAACAGATAACAATAGCTAGTGATATTAGGAACATGCATAATTGTTTTCATAAACAAAGGTTTTGAAGAAGAAGCGATAGAACTTGAGCCAACGTGAAGAATCGGTAATCTAGCACCATTACCAACAAAGACCATATTCTTACTCTTGTATTCATCATTAATGTGCAAGGATGCTAATCACGTGATGATTAACATCAATGTCTGGATACCAGACAAAAGAGGAGTCAGAGTTTGTTGGAGTAGAGTCATCTAAATTAGCATGCAACACCGAAATATTTGCCTAAAGCTTAGCAACAACACGAAAATTGCGTTGCCCCTAGGGAGATGAACGCGATACAAAGCTGCCATCAAATTGACGCCTACAATCAAAAGCAATATGATTATTGTAGCCATAAATCTAACATGTCGGTAAGGAAGAACCATTTCCTGATTGATTAGACTGTCAAGAGTAGAATCCACGTCTGTCTCTAATGTTGCAACCTCTACCACGTGACTAGAATTCGATGGAGTCGAATGTTGAACCATATTAACTGTAGGCAATGTAGCTTACTGCGCTTTAAGCAAGAGTTCATGAGCGACTAGTTGTCCGTGTAACTCGTTGAAGGTAGGAGGCATTGGTCTTTGTTGCAAACCTCCAATAATTCCATTGTAATCTGCTCCAAGTTTGTGAAAGTGGTCGCATTGAATTTAGCCAAAGAAATGGGTTGACTGGCAAGAGATAAGATATCGACTATCGTTTTAGCCTGATAAAGATATTTAGAAACTGACTTATCATCCTTGGAGAGATTGTGTAGTTTAATGTAAAGTTGAGTTCATTGCGCATGGCTCGCTACTCTGTAGGCGGTTTCCAGTGCAGACCATATTTCAAAAGAGGTGAAATACCAATTAATAGTAGGTAAGCGTTTCCAGTAAGCGAAGATAGTATCCATGTGAATGAAACTTGATCTTTGGTATATCAAACAAAAAATGTTGGATTTGGTTCCATCTGTTTGGTCGATGAATTAAGGATTTCCTTGGCTGGTGCTTGTTCAGTGCCATTAATAATCCCATGCCAATTGTAGAGATTTAATAAAGGCGTGAACTGAAGTTTTCAAGAAAGATAATTCTTGGAATTTAGCTTTATGGAAAATGTATGACTTACATGTTTATGAAGTAAGGACAAGTGAAGGGAAACTAGGAACCAAAATTGAAGATGTGGAAGACGTTGAGGAAGAAAAGGTTGAGGATGTATTCATCCTCAACCAAAATTTATGCTCTGATACCAAGTTAAAGTAATAATGAATTTCATTAATTGGAAAATGATACAATCACATTTATAAATATACAAGTACATAACAACCATATCTTCAATATATTAGAGTCTATCACATTTAACTAATAGTTATCTAATAGGGAGGACACAAGTCCAATCACAACAAAATCAAGACCACCACCACTGCTACTGCCACTGTTGTATTAGCAGCAGATCATCCAGCAGTAGAAGCACCACCACCACCATATCATCATGAGATGGTTAATAATGTGTCATCGAAGCAACAATAGTTGGCATCCAAGATCATGGGCGGAGAAAGCTTGCATATATGTCGAATTTATTACAAGGCATTCCTAACTGGACAGGCCCTTGGAGGCCACAAGAGGTGCCATTGGACTAGCCCAACTTCTGTTGACCCAAACCACCAGCACCAACTGTTGTGAAAACGATCGACTACTGTTGCTAATGATGACCAAATTAATAAGCGGCCCGTTGTGACGGCCCCAGTTCCACAACCCTAAAACTGGACCCCACCCGGCCTAGACTTACATAGACCCTGAGTCAACTCTCACGCAATTAAAGCAAGCCTAGTCAGCCTTACCTTACCTTTTACCATTTATTCAACAATTTAAGATGAGATTATTGATATTAGTGAGTTATTCAAAGATAAGCGAAAGCATTTAAAATCCTCAAGCTAATAAAATAACCTAAAATGTGGAAACCCAGCATATGTATATCACCACCATATGTCCTGTCACAAGAGAGTATCTTATAATATACATGCCCAAGATCTCTCATAACCCAATTCCCCATGTTTCAAAACATGTATATATATACAATAATACAAAATATCAAACCTACTTCGAGACTAAAGGACGAACAACTTCAATATCCTCAAATCAAGCCACTTAGCTGAGGAGTTTTTCCCTTGCTCGACTATGGATCTGCACTCAGTCAAACACAATAATGATGAGTTCTAGGTAACTAACACCAAACAGGATGTTTACAGTATTAGTCTATATTCATGCCGTTAGGAAAAAAAGTACAGGGCATGCATGAATAAACAAAGAATGAAAATAAATTTGAATCAATCGAAAATGAGTGTCCAGGAAATAATAGAAAGGTGCAAGTAGTCCTGACCAGTGAAAAAGTCGTTGGGTCGAGGAAAGAACCTACCATACTCAGAGTTTAGAACATGGTACGCTCACACCATCCTAAAATCCACGTAGATGAGAGATTCCCTGGTAGTCCAAATAAGAACTCTCACCCTGTATAGAACCAATACTAATATCGTGCATCCCTAGCTCCTGGCCCCTGACGAATGACACCAGCTAACCCACACTCGCAAGGATCACACTGACTCACTTGCCCTTGAACCACTCAAATAAAATTGTGTTCCAAAACAGGATAGAGCAATAACAATAACAAATTAAAGCTCAAAGGAATAACTGTAAATTTCTCCACTGGTTTACTTACCCGTGTCCAATGCTAACACGCTCTCACACGCCCATAATTCGTCCCTTATGAATCCTACGTGTTTTTATCACTGTCCTATAATCCATGTTGATCAATTAATTACCAAAATTCGTTATTTATCCCTCAATTATCTCATTTTCCATAATTTTATTTATTTATATATATTGGGTCAATTACCTGAGTATTGGTCCATATTGGAACCCATTTAGATACCCGAGAGATCCCCGAAGTTTTCGAAAAAAAAAAATGAAAAATTGGTCTGATAAACAATGACACGCCGTGAGTGGCGCCGTGGAGGAATTTCCTGGCGACGTCATTTAAAGCGTACATCTTCCAAACTCTCTGATTTAGACGCCGTGGTCGATGTCGTAAGTGAAATGTCTCATGGTGTCCCTCGTGGCGTTAGTTCCTGAAACTATTTCGAGGTTTTTCGACACCCCGATTCGCCTCGCCATACTCCATGCGTATCCCAAACTCATAGGGACACTCATTTACATCCATTCCAACATTCACATCGATTAAAACAATGGTCTATAACCCCGGTATGGAAATTAACTAAAAAATCTCGATAATTCCCAAACATTAAAAAAACCAATGCAAACACCCAAAACAACCGCATGATTATGCTCCACACCACTCAACCAATCCATATCATCCTTCCAAACGTTTGAAAAACCAAATTTCTAAAATGATGTCCGAAAAAACCTTAACGAAAACCCCCAAAGACCCGTCAAAACGTAGATAACATCGTGATAAATAAAGATGTTACCTTGGTTTTCGCGTTTGGTAGCTTATCGACATCGTTTCAAGCTTAAAACCCCGATGAGAAATCTCTCTAAATTTGCTCGTTCAGTTCGTGTGAAATGAGAAATAAGAAACAATGAGAGAGAAAAGATCAACTTTTATACATATATATCACTCTTTCATCTATCTCTCTGTACGTATCCCGAGGATGATCTGAGAACTCCTATCCACTCCAGCCATTAACCTAACATTCATCCTCTGCTCAGCTAACACAACATACAACACTCACTTAATGACACTCTCCCATGCACACACTGCAATACTCACATTTCCCAACATTTTTTAACCTGGTTCGCTACACGACTTGCACCAACGTGTGCCCACAAACCTACCAAGGTACCGAACACTTTTAATTATTATAAATTAATGTATTATGTCAGTGTTTTAATTACATTTGTCCCTCGAACAGCTAAATACCCGACCACCGTTTGCCCCGACACCCGTAAACATATTTCTCCGCATCAATGCTCACCTTCAAACGTCCTCACACGTTTGGGACATTGGTATTTAAATTCAGGTAAATAGATAAATAATATAAACACCGAACAAAAATAACATACCTCGGTGTCGACGACCGAGAATTATTCACATGTATCACGATGAGGGTCCACATACAACCTAAAATAACCCATGACACCAGTTAGAATTTTAGGATCGTTACACCCGCCACCGTCAAGTTTGATCTAAACGAGCTGCTCCCAATGTAGGAAGATCATAATAAAGATCAGGCTGCCGTTGTTTCATGAATTACTGGACTACCCATCTTCTTCTTCTTAATCACCTCATCCTAGTTAGCTAGCTACCTCCATATATCCATCCATTATATTAGCTAGGCTCTCATTTGACTATTGGTTTTTAGTCATTACGTAATTCTCATCCGTTGTTAATTGGTTTCATCAGTATTAACTTTTGCTATAATTTGGGATTCGGGGGTGGTCATCAACTTAATTTTGTCGATTCGCCACCAATGCCTTGTTCTATCTGCAGTAGTAGTAGTAGCAGCAGCAGCAGCTGGTATAATGTATATAATTTATTTTATTACGATCTACTTTTTCATCCATTAATAGTTTATTGTATATATCCGTACTTTTTTTTTCTTTTTTAATTTCATCAGTTTGTGTATTGTTTGTTTTCTAGCTAGCTACTTGAGCCAAAATCATCTAGAAAACATGCATGTTTGTTCTAAGCAGTTTGGAAACCAAAAGAACGTGATCATCCACAGAATTGATCATTTGTTCACTCTTCTTGCCTCCAAATTATTTCAATTGGCCGGGCATTTTTAGTTTTCACAAAACTATATATGTGAGTTTATGTACCTTAGTAGTAGTATTAGTGACATATGTCGATGACAAAGAAAGGAAATGCAAAGAAAAAGGGACTAGCTAGCTAGAGAAAAAAATTAAACGGGGAGTTTGAAAGTGAGAGGAAGGCGTCAAGAGAGTGAATGAGGAAGAGTTATGGTTGACCAGGTCCAACGTACTAGTTTTTGCTTAATTAACAAGATCATCAATAGAATCCAATTAATTAAATAGGGCATTTAAGTTGAATTTATACCTTAAAATTAAATTAAAACCTCAGTATTACACAAGTCTCATCGGCTACTTTAATCTTAATACTATATAAAGTGAGGTTAACTGATCAGTCTCCTAACCCTTTTGAGGGTTAAACCATACGTACATTTCCTCCGCGAACAATTTCTTCTTTTTTTTTTTATCAATATATGGTTTGAATTAAGAATCCCACGTAAGAGCATCTCTAATAGTAATGTAGATTGTGGCCTGGATTCTAAATGTGAAGAGGATGTCCATCCCATATAGCTCAAATTGACATTGAACTTCAAAATAGGTCTCCAATGTTTGATGTGAATTTGTGGCTCAATTGATGAGGTGACATTTTTTTTTTGTAATTTTATTAATTAAAATGTGAAAGCAAAATCTAAATAAAATTAGTAAATATTAAAATAAAAAAAACTATTATCCAACATGGAATGTCAATTCTTAACATTCAAAATAGATAATGTCTATCCACGTCATCTTGACATTCAAAATGAACATTCCATTAGAGACGTTTTTTTTCACTCCAATTCTATTTAGTTTTAGGTTGCACAAATTGACATTTAATCCACATTCTATTTTAGAAGATATGTAAGTAGAAAGTAATGCATGTAATTATAGTGTTAAATCTGGATTTTTTGCACATCTATCCTTTAGTGCCAAAAGATCTACAATTTTAACTTCTTCTCAAAAGATTTGCCCTTGTAATCCCTTTGATTGGTCAACATCATATGGATGAATTGAAGGCACATTTCAAAACGTGCCTTCTAAAGGTGCATTTTCAAAACGTGCCTTCAATTCAAGCAAACCAATGTGTTGCGGTAGTATTTCTTCTAAAGGCATGTGCCCTCGGTTATTATGTTCTATCCTGGTTTGCTTATGTGGCAAAAAAATGTTAATTGACTAGTCAAAGGTATCTAATTTGCTTACATGGCAAAAAAAATGTTAGTTGACTGGTCAAAGGGGTTATAAGTGAAAATCTTTTGAGCAGGAGGTCAAAAATGTAAATCTCTTACCACCAAAGGATAGATGTACAAAAAATCTGAGTCAAACTAACAACCTTCCCAAACCTTACTTTAATTTTGGGATATTATTCCAAATTGAAGATCGATTTTAAGAAAATAGATAGTAATGGAGTATATCTACTCAAATCGTGAAGGGATTCTATGGGATTCTATTATATCCTATAATATATTATTATTATTATTATTATTATTATTATTATAAATTATAAAAGGAATGCAAAATCATGGAAAAAAAAAAGAAATAAATAAATTTTAGTAACCTTCCAAAAATAAGTGATTTGAAAAAACACGCTATGTAGACGCGTGGTGACTGTACAACGACCCGTTGTTCTCGAGTGATTGGTGAAGTATTGGATTAGCAAGGTCATGAAGCTAGCCCTCGTGAGTTTTATTTCATTATTTCTCGCACCACCAAGTCGATCTACCATCGATCTCCACCAATTAAACCCCCCTTTTTTCTCCCAACATTACTAAGAAGTTTAATTTCAATAAGATTCGAACGTTGGAAATAATCAATTAATTTTGGAAAAAAAAAATCATCAGTATGAGTATGAGCGTTATTTGATTTCCAATGGGATTTGAAAACCCACTCTAACCCCAACTCTAACACTGACACTTGCTACTTTCTATTTTATTTTATTTTTTTATTTTCTCACACTTTGTTTCTTTTTTTGGTTTCCCGAGCTCATCTCATCCAGCTATATATTTATTTGTTGAATCGGTTTTTCAGCTCCACATGAGTTGAGCTATTATTACTTAGGTTTTTGTGTTTGGTTTGTGGAGAAAGAAAGAAAGCAATGTATTTGGATGAAGAGAAAAATAAGCAGGCGTCGTTGGAATTAGAAGAAGGAGAGATGGTAAGCGGCGATGATGATGAGGATCAGGAAACTCACCTCGAAGAGGAAGAGGGTGACGGCGGAGGAGGAGCACCGCTTCGGATGAAGCTCAAGATTCGAAGTCAGCCGCCGAAAAGCATCAGAAGCGATCATCAATGGTGGAGGGAGGAGGAGGAGGAGGTTTGCAAGCTGTGCGACAAGGGATTCAACTCCGGGAGAGCTCTGGGAGGTCACATGAGAGTCCAGTATCAGCAGATGGCGGCGGCAGAGGAGGAGGAGGAGCCACGGCGGTGGCGCCACTCTTCCTCCACCTCCCCTAAAAAATTATGTTCTTCATCAGAATTAGTCAAGAAGAAACCCAGCAGGTGCTGTGATGTGATGATGATGAATAATAAGAATAAGAATAAAGATGAGAATAAGAGTAGTAGTAGTAGTAGTAGTAGTAGTAGTAGTAATAAGCATATTTGTTGGGAGTGCGGAAAGGAGTTCCCCTCGGCCAAGGCTCTGTTCGGTCATATGAGATGCCATCCGGAGAGAGAGTGGAGAGGGATTCAACCTCCTCCTCCTACCTCCGCCAAGTTCAAGAATATTGGTAGAAAGAAGATGGCCAGCGCCGTTGCGGTTGCGGCTTCTGATTCGGTGGTCCCCACCGCCCCAGCTACTCCCGATTGTGAAGACTCCCCGCCGCCGCGTCTTCCGTCTTGGTCGGTGACCGCCAAGAGAGGGCGGAAGAGCGTTGGGTCGGTGGGTCCTGGGAAGCC
This sequence comes from Stephania japonica, assembly GCA_039657345.1. Taxonomy (NCBI): domain Eukaryota; kingdom Viridiplantae; phylum Streptophyta; class Magnoliopsida; order Ranunculales; family Menispermaceae; genus Stephania; species Stephania japonica. Next base: position 86,130,747 of record CM077556.1, on the reverse strand, counting down.
CATGTCAGAGGAGATAGCTATGTGCGGTCTTCTTCTTACTCTTGCCAACACCAACTCCAACTCCAACTCCAACTCCAACTCCTCCTACTACAATTCATTAACTGAGGAGGAGTATTATTTGGGCGATTTCTACGACTCTCCTCCTTCAAACAGAAAATGTAAAGCCCAAGAAGAAAACCCCCCGCCACCACCAACACTAGCACTGGTACCAGTACCAGTACCAGCACCAGTGAAACAAGAAAAGGAGGAAAAAGCCGGCACAGCAGCAACAACAGTAATGATGGTCAGAAAGAAAACAAAGCTGCTCAGAGACTTACACATGATGATGCCTGCTCCCACTCCCACTCCCACTCCCACTGGAGGAGGAGGAGGAGGAGGAGATGTTGTTGTGAATCACGAGGAGCAGTCATCCTCTCCCTCGCACGCATTCCCAGAAAGATACAAGTGCACTACTTGCAACAAGTCCTTCCCTACCCATCAAGCTCTGGGAGGACACAAGTCCAGTCACAACAAAATCAAGACCACCACCGCTGCCACTGCCACTGCCACTGCCACTGATGCATTAGCAGCAGATCATCCACCACCACATCATCATGAGATGGTTAATAATGTGTCGTCGAAGCAGCAACAACAACAGCAGCTGGCATCCAAGATCATGGGCGGAGAAAGCTTACATTTATGTCAGATTTGCTACAAGGCATTCCCAACTGGACAGGCCCTCGGAGGCCACAAGAGGTGCCATTGGACTGGCCCAGCTTCTGTTGACCCAACACCACCACCACCAACTGTTGTGAAAATGATCACTTCGACTACTGCTGTTGATGACCAGATTAATAAGTGGCCCGCCACCGTCAAGTTTGATCTAAACGAGCTGCCCCCAATGGAGGAAGATCATAATGAAGATCGGGTTGCCGCTGTTTCATGAATTACTGGACTACCCATCTTCTACTTCTTAATCACCTCATCACCTATCCATCCATTATATTAGCTAGGCTCTCATTTTACTATTGTTTTTTAGTCATTACTTAATTCTCATCCGTTGTTAATTGGTTTCATCAGTATTAGCTTTAGCTGTAATTTGGGATTCGGGGTGCTCATCAACTTAATTTTGTTGATTCACCACCAATGCCTTAATCATTCTATCTGCACTAGTAGTGGTAGTAGTAGCAGCAGCTGGTATAATGTATATAATTTGTTTTATTACGATCTACTTTTTCATCCACTAATAGTTTATTTCATATATCCGTACTTTTTTTTTTTTTTTTTTTTTTAAAATTTCATCAGTTTGTGTATTGTTTGCTATCTAGCTAGCTACTTGAGCCAAAATCATCTAGAAAACATGCATGTTTGTTCCAAGCAGTTTGGAAACTAATAGAACGTGATCATCCACAGAATTGATCATTTGTTCCCTCTTCTTGCCTCCAAATTATTTCAATTGGCCGGGCATTTTTTGTTTTCACAAAACTATATATGTGAGTTTATGTACCTTAGTAGTAGTATTAGTGACATATGTTGATGACAAAGAAAGGAAATGCAAAGAAAAAGGGACTAGCTAGCTAGAGAAAAAAATTAAACGGGGAGTTTGAAAGTGAGGAATTAAGGCGTAGAGTGAATGAGGAAGAGTTACGGTGGACCAGGTCCAATGTATAAGTTTTTGCTTAATTCAATAGAATCCAATTAATTAAATAGGGGATTTAAGTTGAATTTATACCTTAAAATTAAATTAAAACCTCAGTATAACATAAGTCACATCAGCTACTCTAATCTTAATACTATATAATGTGAGTCAAAACCTCTTAGATGAGATGGTAATTAAAGACATTACTTGTCAAAAAGGTAAAATCTCGAGAGATCAATTTCCACTTAAGTAAAAAAAAAATATACTATATAATGTGAGGTTAACTGATCAGTCTCGTGACCCTTTTGAGTGTTAAACCATACGAACAATTTCTTTCTTCTATTTTTTTTTTATCAATATATGATTTGAATTGAGAATCTCACATAAGAGTCAATTTAGAAGATATGCAAGGAAAGTAATTATAGTGTTAAATCGAATATTAATATTACTTCAATTCTCTTTTTTTTTTTGACCTAAAGTGAGAGTCAAACTAACAACCTCCCCAAACCTTACTTTAATTTTGTAAACATATTATTCCAAATTAAAGATCGATTTTATGGAAATAGATAGTAATGAAGTATATCTACTCAAATCGTGAAGGGATTCTATTATATCCTATAATATATTATTATTATTATTATTATTATTATTATTATTATTATTATTATTATTATTATTATTATTATAGTAGGAATGCAAAATCATGAAATAAATAAATAAATTTTAGTAACCTTCCAAAAATAAGTGATTTGAAAAACACGTGTCTATGTACACTCGTGGTGACTGTATTGGATTAGCAAGGTCATGAAGCTAGCCCACGTGAGTTTTATTTCAATTAGTTCTCGCACCAAGTCTATCTACCATCGATCTCCACCAATTAAACCCCCCTTTTTTCTCCCAACATTACTAAGAAGTTTAATTCCAATAAGATTCGAATGTTGGAAATAATCAATTAATTAAGGACTATACTTGTACGATTTTATTTTATTTTATTTTATTGACTTAAGTGAGAATTGAATTATAATCTTCCGAGGTCTTGTCTTTTCGGCAAGTGATGTCTTTACAATCTTACCCGAGAGACTTTGACATGACTATACTTAGATGTTAACATGGATTGAGAGTGAGCGTTGTGATGAGCATACATATATCATCTATCTAGCAAGAAAGGAGGGCGCGTAGTAGAAACACGCAAGGGAGCTTTCCTGTCAGAGTCATGGGACCAGAGGTGCACCGCTCCTCCTCATTCATTCAATTACCTGTATATATACGTCTTTCACCAGTTGATTAAAGAAAAGTGAAGTACTGCAGTACTTGGCAGCTCACATACAGAGCCCTTCTCGTGCACAAGTACGTACTCATGCCTCCTAAGTCCTATCAAATGGTAGCTAAAATTGCTCGCTAGCTCTTCCAATAAGTTCCATCACTGCACTAGCTAGGCTAGCTAATAATACTAGTATTAGTAATTATATGCGCTGCGCACTACTAATTAACTATTGAAACGACTGCTTAATTTGCATGCATGCTCCCACTACCACACTGGTAGTAATACCAATTAAGAATGGTGAATGGTAGAGATGGCCAATTAATCGCTCTCGCTGGCTTTCATCAACTTAAATATACAAGTCAACAAAGGACGCATGAGAAAGGAAATAAAATAAAATAAAAAATAAAAAAAGAGTGGTCATGAGACTGAAAATCTCTCAAAGGATCGATCAGGTAGTTGTCAGTTGTAACTACCACGATTTCAGCTGAGAATCGTCGACGGTTGATGAGTGGGCCTCCTAGGACGGAGGGACAGACTGCAGTACATGGAGGAAAGCCCCACGCCGGACCATCTTTTATTTTCTTCACAAAAACAATATTTACACCTTCAAAGGGAAAAGACATTCAGGATACCTACATCTATAAAGGAGTTGCAAAAGAATTACTGGCCCAAGTCAAAGTACCTAAAAGTCATACTTAGAGCAAGGTCACTCTACTTTTTAAATTTTAATCTTGTGCAACGTTATTCAATAAACATGCAATATTGATAGATAGAGGGAGCTTTAGTTAATTTCCCCAAAAGTACACTCACCGGACCTCAATAACATACATATGAATGCAACATTAACATTGAGAAGATACTACAACATCAACTGCAGCCATGCATTTATCAAACCTCACTCTAAGCTAGGAAACGCAGAATATGAATTAAAAATATAGCATTTAACAAAAAAAAAGGGAACTTCTCAACGCTCAGGTGGGCACAGTCCCAGTCGAATTGGGCAACTGCAACAACAAAAAGGCTAAAACCAGCATAATCAACTGCACAAAAAAGCACACAGCATACTTACATATTCTACCTTCACTTCCCAATACTTCCTCTCCACGAACTAATTCCCGGTTACAACACTCAGCTTCTCCCTCTTTTCTCCTCTCCAGAGCCGCACTAGTTTCCGCATCTAAGACCTTATGCAAACTCTCCTGTTGCTCCCCAGTCTCAGACCATTCTACCTCCAAGAGTTTGTCGAGTTGGTCCTTCACAGCAACTTTCAACTCCTCGTTTGCTCTTGTGATCGCCACATACTCGAGCTCAGCTTCTATCTTCTGCCTATAGAAACTTTCAACCTCAACTTCCATCTCCTTCAATCTCTCTTGTACAGTTTGGCTCCCGGATCCTCCCTGAGGCAACTCATTTTTTGTTATGATGTCTTCGAGTTCAGCAACCATAGATTCCTTGACCTCCAGCTTGTACAGTGCATCTTCAAGTTTCTCTTCCAGCAGATGAATCTTGTTTTTCATTTCTAGTACCCCTTCTTCTCTGCGCAATGCTTCGATTTTCTGTACCTCATCAGAGTGCAACTGACTGGATGAGCCGATACCATGAGTTTCTAAATCACGTGTTACATCATCAGGAAGCAAAGTAGGTTCCCTTCCTAGCACTCGAAATTTGTCAATTTCTGCAAAAGAACCGAGTTCCATCAGAAGAGCACCTTGAGTGCGCATATATAGATCTGTGAAATGCTGCAGAAATCTCCCAAATAAACTTCAGAAAAAACAAGATCTAGAAAGTTCAAACATCACACAAGTTCATGCAGCAGACTACCTTAATCAGCAGTGAGTCGGAAATCACAACGAAATTTTTTTTTTTTTTGATAAGAGAAATCACAACAAAATGCACTAAACCGAAACAAAAGATAGATTGGCAAATGAACACATTCACAGAAAATATGGAACCATTTCATCAGATGGGCATGCTTACCATCATGACAATGCATGAGTCTGTGCAACTAAAGTAAACCAAACCAACAAATTATGCCCACATGCTCAGAGATTCAAGAAGGAAGTGGAAGAAACATGCAGCATAAATTGCAAACTTTGGATGGGAAGTACATAGTGATCCTTAATAACTGGGATACAGACTTCTTTCACCAATGTGCGAAATACTGTTCTTTTATCCTAAAGCTAAAGAAAAAAGATGACCAGTCGCACATTCAATATCAGGTTCCATGGTTTTTGAATAGTGGCCGCATTCCATTACTGCTAATAAGTTATTTTGATGATCCTCACCTCAACATAGAAAATCATCATACATGGTTAGAAATATTCAAAAAAAAAGAAAAAAGAAAAAAAAAATCATGTCAGTGCATCTAAGTGCTTAAATGAGCTATATGGCCAACATAGATACACTCACATTTGCAGGTCTCAAGGAAATGTATATTTAACAAGGATATCAGAGACAATCGATGGGCTTTCAAAATTGAAATAAGTTTTTACCTTTAACTAGGAATTTAAAGAATGGTTACAAACTTACATTAGAATAATTTAGCTACACTTGCACTGAAAAATAGCAGCGAAATCTTCTTTGCCGTGATTATATCAAAGGTCCTACCTTCTCCCATTTCCTTATAGATCTAAATTTGTGCATTCATACAACAAATTTATGATAAGAAAGAGATGGAGTTCATTTATACAAATTAAGAAGGCCACGCATGTGAATTTTAAGCATGATGACCTCTCAAGTTCTATCAACTTTCCCTCCAACATGTAAAGACCACCAATATCTAATCTAATAAAACTGAATAAAAGTTTTCAAAACAAATAGCTAAAAAATAACTAGGAAGCCATTACCACCATAGTTAATTGATTTCCTGACAAGAAAAATGTAATGAGAAATCCGGCAAAAGGGCCAAAAAGGTCCCTCAAGTCTAACCGATTTGCCAACTCGGTCCCTAAAATCAAAGGAGGGCCAACTCAGTCCCTCAACTCCTCTTTCCCCTTTAAACCAATCCCTCCATCTCTTTTCCTAACCAAATTGGTTAACCGCAGTTAATCCATCTTCTTTCATTCTCCATGACTTTTGGTCGGTTGATCTATTTACCTAACCATCGATAATTTGTTATGCAAACAGATGATATGAATAATTCATTAATTAATTAATTACAGGGGATAAAAAATGACACTTTAAACTTTATACAAATGGATGAGAGTGCTATATATTTGTGTGTTTGAATTATCAAATTGGGTAAGCGTGTTTCTTTGCAAGTTTGATCTTTTTGGGCCTCAACTTAACAGTTGTTACAAAATCTTTTGGGCCAGCGCTTATATAGTTGTTAAAGGTGAGTGTGTTGAAAGGCCAAATATTGGTCATTAGGGATATTTTTAGAACCAACAATCCCTATGTTGTGCACAAGTTGGACTATCAAGATTTGTGGGAACTGTCCAGGTCAAAAGGGGCGAGATCCCTAAATTTATAAGATTCCATTAATTAGGGAAAGATTTGTGAAAATTTTCCTGGTCAAAAGGGTAATTAAGATAAAATAATAAAAACGGGCCCAAAACATATTAAATAGGGAGTTGGACTTAAAGTCCAAGTGGAATGACACTTTAGTCTTTAACACAAAAGGTTGTATACAATCTAACCTAACCTAACCTAACCTAACCTATAAAAGAGTTGTTAAGAAACCCTAGCCACCACTTTTTGAAAACCCCCACTTGAGGGAGATTAAGGGAAGAGAGCTTGGAATGGTGAGAATGGAGTTTTGAGAAGTCAAAGAGATCTAAGAAGTTCCGCTCGAAGGTTCACATTGAACCCTGAGCGCAAGAGGATCGAGATTAGGATTCGCGATGAATCCAAGTAAGTGGGGAGCATTGTTAATGCATTAAATATGGCATGATTACTAGATAAATAGGATATCATGTTGTTTTTATCAAAAGACTAGGGATTGGTTGCATCTAGTCATTGGCTTGAATAAGCTTATCTATGGAATGCATGTGTCATAAACACTTGTAGCGGGATCGGCTGTGTGCCCATCAAAAAGATGAGTTCGCGCTCCGACTAGCGGGGTGAGACTACTCAGTCCATCAAAAAGAGGAGTTTGTGCTCCGACTAGCGGGATGAGACTACTCAGTCCATCAAAAAGAGGAGTCTACGCTCCGATCTACCAAATAAACAAATGGTCACAATTGGTGACGGCTTGGAAACATTTACTGTTGGTTTGATGGAGCTTGATAGAAGTCACAACGGCCGTGGTGACCGCCAATGATTTACATCACCTCAAGGGTGAGTTTTTCGGTCATCGGATTCATACCAATGGCTAGGATGCATTGAATGGAACAACAAATTATATTGTTATCTAACTACCACATTTCATATGAACCCTTCATGATATTGTCAGTTTTCATGTATGACTTGTGGATCTTGTCTTGCTATGAATGATGAATGCTCTCGTATATGAAATGAATGCATGCTTATAAAATGAAATGGTGAATTCTTCAAATATACTTGCGTGCTAGGAACGATGGTATTTGATACACAATATGAATGCATAGGTTATGTTTTCATGTTGTAGATGATGGTATTTGAACTTTACGTACATGCTATATACCATATTTAAATGAACCTTGGAACTTGCTTTAGAAGCTTTAAAATAGTCTCCCTGCTAATTCTTATCAAGTTTTGATACATGCAAATATGGATAAGGATATTGTACTTATAATGGTTCTTGATTTCTACTCTTACAGCTCTTGATACATGATGCTAAGCGCGTGAATGGACATGAACTGTGTGTTCTTTACTTTCCTAATTTATGCAATCGATTGGATTGTTCTTCCATGTAGATTTGCTCGTTGTTAGGTATTACTTGCATATTTAATGTGTGAGCGAGTCTTCTTTATTAGGTATTACTTGCATATTTAATGTGTGAGCGAGTCTTCTCTCTTACTGAGCTCCGTTGGTTCTTTAGCTCACCCCACTTACATCTCAGGTATCTATGTCGGCGCTAGGTCGAGACAAGGGAGAGGTGAGATTGAAGCATTTTTCTGATGTAAGCCTTGTATTGTAGTACTTATGTATTCGATTTTGAACTATTAAACTTGGGTTGTAATTAAGTAAATCTTTTGTGTAGCTTGAACCCTACATCCCTTTTTAGTCGATTCATTTGAGAGCCTTTGAACGACCTTACATGGTTTACGAAATGAGAACCCAATTATAGTTCTTCGGTAGACATATGGATGTGTTTTATATTTTATTCTGCATTTTATTTTCATATTGTCTTTACAATTACTAAGCAAGTTGTTTAGGCGTGCCAGACCGTTATTTGGGCCTAGTTTAGGCATCAGACTTCGGTGGCGGTCTGGGCCAAGCGATCCGACCCTAGGTCGAAGGAGGGTCGTCACACTAGTTTAAAGGGGAAAGAGGAGTTGAGGGACTGAGTTGGTCCTCCTTTGACTTTAGGGACTGAGTTGGCAAATCGATTAGATTTGAGGGACCTTTTTAGCACTTTTGCCGAGAAATCCAGTACTGACTTAGCAATGGACCTTCTTGTTGCTAAAATTTGCTCAGAATATATTTGGGCCCTTTGTTAATATTAACCTAGCCAAAAAAAGCTTGAATGCTCTCCTAATCTAGTCAAATTCAACTGTTATTAACAGGACAGATCTCTAAAAATAAAAAAGACCCTTTTGAACTGGTTGCTTATATATTGACTAAATAGATATAGCGATAGTAAGTTTAATTAGAGTGGATATACAGGTTTAATTAGATTTAAATAGATATATTGACTAAAAATAAAACTTTTGAACTGGTTGCTTATATACAGATTTAAGGGATATAGGATAAACGACAGTGGTAAAAAGAGGAGGGGGGGGATTAAGTTTACCTTCTTGAAGAGCATCTTGAACAGCTTGGAGTGAGATGATTGCTTCATCAAGCGGGTCGTGGCTCGTTGATGACTGAAGATTGATACTTTCTTCTTCCTTCTCTTCCCATGACAACTCAGCACCCTCATCAATTTGTGAATCATCATCAGCAGCTTCTCCCCCATTACCTTTGCAGGAATCGACCCGAACTTCCTCGCTAGACTGTTGGTTACTTGCCTGAGCCTCAATGCTACTTTCTCCGTCGTAATTGGAAGACCTTTCCATCTGCCTCCCACTGATGATGCCAGAAAAACTAGCATTCTCTGGGAAAAGGACGTTGGAGCTTCTCAAGTCAGATTCCACGCTGGAATAGGAATTATCCTTTTCGATTCTCCCCTTTTTATCTCCTCTAAATTTCTTGGTTGTTTGAGGGCCACTTCCTTTTCCCAATTGAGCAGTAAGATTATTAGGTTGTCCAGAAGTCTCCCCACTCGGGTACTTGTTCCCCTTGCTTTTTTCCCGAGCGGATCCCGTGTTGACGGCATTGGGGAACCTAAATCTGGGAGCGCTGGCAGCAGTAGAAGACTTGCTACTATGATCCTCACTGTTATCAGAATCAGTGGTGCCAAATGCAAAAGCAGGACCCTGCACCAACCTCGGATCTAACGTAGCAAAAGTAGCAGTCGGCATCACGGTTGGAGTTGTAATGTAGGAATCAGGGTCATGAGTAGACGAAAGATGTAGAGTTTTGGGCGATGCTTTGGCATTGGGCAAGCCTCTCTTCAAATTCTTATTGGAATCGAGAGGGTTGGATCCGTCCTTGGAAACATCCCTCCTAATTCTCCTCCATTTCTTCAATCCGTAGCCTTTGGTGGTGGGTGGTGAAGGTAATTGAGGGGTGTTATTTGGGGAGGTTCCTTCCACAATTTCCTCAGGTGGAGGTGATTTGTCAATTTTAGGATCACAAACCCCATTACTATTACTATTACTATTACTATTGCTATTGCTAGTACCGCCACCACCACCACCTATCTGATCAGTTTTTTGTGTTGGATTAGAGATGGATCCATTCAACAACTCATCGACTGCAGAAGTAGAATCCTCCATTAATGAATCGATGTTCTTTCTTTTACCCAATTAAATCCATCCAATAATAATAATAAAAACAAAAACAACAACAACAACAACAACAACAACGTACAACGTTGGTAATTGATTTCAATACAACAGAGCCGGAATTGCGTCCCCAAATTTCCTGCAACAATTTTTACCCATCACTATACAACGGGAATCGAGGGCAGACGACGGACCGATGGATGGATGGATGGATGGATGGATGGAGAGATAAAGAAGTGTTGTAAAGAAAGAGATGAAGTATACCGGTAGGTGGGTACCTTTGTCTTTTTCTTTCTGTCAAGGGTGGCGGAAGCGCCGAGGGAGGGAGGGAGGGAGGGAAGGAGGAGGAAGAGGAGAGGAGACCGAGCGCACCGAAACCGAATGAATTTTGTGGATCTGGGAACCCTACACTTGGGCTGGATTTCCAACTTTAAAGCCGAAAATTATTCCATACCCATACCCATGCCCATGCCCATGCCATCTAGCCATCTACCATGGACTGCCTGGCTGCGGTCTCTACACCTGATGGCTACGGGTGGCTATGGGACCCACACACGTGTGCCCACTCTTCCTACCACCCCTTTGCTTTCTTCACAATAATACCCTTTCTAACTTCCTAATAACTAAGGTATATGGTGTATAGTCTCTTAATTTTAACTTTTCAATCAAACTACTTTCTTTATATATTCAACTTTTTATTTGACAACCATGCTTCAACTGAAGTACGCTAACTACGAACTTTAAATATTGATTATTGGCATTCACTAGTACTACTGTAATCACCAAAGTAATAAGAAAAACAATTGGTGACAACTTCTTTTAAGCTATGATTCATTCCTTTCATGATTAATAAAGAGGGGTCCTCTTGATTCTCATGGAGTCTGTCAAGTTGTTGACAATATTTATCAGAATTTTATGTTGCTCTTTGGCCCAAGTGCATGAAAATACAGTATCAAAATCAACCAATATAGGGGATTCTCTATGCTTTGATTACCATCCACAAATTAATTGGCAACTAGGTGGACTGATGAAATTAGTGCCATTCAACTCTTAACTTGTTTCTTGATCCTGCTGAAATCAATCCCATGCACCAAGCTAGCTAGCGCTAGAGATGAATCAAAGGAAAATATACAACACAAGCAAGAAGCCCCCTTCATAGTCAAACACAATTTCACCAAAGTTGGACAAATCTCACAATATATAGTACTTATTTATCAACCTGGACTAATATATATATATATATATATATATATATATATATATATATATATATAATGAATATTGCTAGCTTAAGTGGTACAACTAATTATATCTGCATCTTCAATCAGTTTGACAACGCTTTCTTCCTCTGTTTCTAGCTGCTGCATTGCCTCCTCAATTGCCGACAGCATTTCCGGATCAAAAATATTAGAGTAATTGGAGTCTGCTGCGGATGAGCCGCCATCACCATCTCCATTGCATTTGTAATTACTACTAGTAGTGTTTGATGATAGATCAAAACTGCCAAATTTAGGCGTGTCGGCAAATACTTGAGGAGGAGATGCATTATTATTCACTGCTACTTGTTCTTCTACTTGTACTACCCAGTCCTTGAGGCTTGCTATGCTTGGCAATTCCATGGTGGATGGGATTTTAAGCGATGTCAGCTCCTTTGCCATCGCCTTCCTTCTTGATCCTGCCTTTTCCTTTACTAATAATAAATCACCTGATCTCTTACTAATAGCATCTTCAAAGTTTGTTGCTGGCTCTGGCTCATCAACTACTTCTTCTACTGATGCATCATGATCATAGGAATGATTAGTAGTTGTGACAAGTTGAGCAGGCTCTGGAACTGAAAATTCACTTTTCTTCTTCATCTCCTGATCATCAACAACATCAAAAGTACTTTCAATACATGATGAATTGGCTTTTACGAGCAGCTTTTCATACTCTTCGACTGTGTGGAAGCTTCTACACCTTTCAATTCCCCGGTTCTCCTTATCATCTACAATGCTAATTCCTTGTGTTGATAACTCAGGATCTCTAACAGACCAATCAAAGCTTTTAGATCGCTTAGGTGCATCCACATTAGTGTTGCCACTTTCTTCTCTGTGTGGAACTTTTTCTAGGCCAGCCAACAATTCCTCCCAAGTATGGGGGCGGTTTTTGGTTACTAGGTAATGATCAATTGGTCGTTCCACATTAGTGGTGGAGGCGTAGTGTTGATCATCAGAGTAATTTGCAGATTGGAGTATGGTAGGAACTGAGGATGAATTGGAGGAGTAAACAAGTGCTAGAAACTGTTGATGATCGCGGCCTCTATTTGTTGCGATAGGAAAGCCTTTTTTGCTGTCGCGTCTCCTAAGGCTGTGCCTCAACTCTTCTTGGAAACTACCTGATCTGGTCAGGACTACTTTTGAAGTAATGCAGCCCATGAGACGTGGTCTGCCACAAAATCACAATCAAGAAACTTGATCGGCAGGAATATTAATTTGATTAATTCATCAACAAATTAATGCCAAGTTACTCTTAAAGCTAAAAGCAACCTCGCTAGAGCAGTGAAGAAAAAGGGGGGAAACTTAATTAAAAGACAGCTGCAAATGAGGTCAGCGAAAAATATATGAAGATCACTGTCACCTATATATGTGACGCAACATTTGATAATCAGATGAGGTGTGGAATGAAAGAAATTTAGCGGTTTAAAACTGAGATTTACTATTAAAAAAAACAATAAAAATAGTGCAAGCTTTGGAGGAAATGAAATTGTGGCCGGGGGGTTATATATAGCTATAGCTAGTTTTGTCTGATTAGCTAGTTGGTGAGGCAATAGCTTACCAAGGCCATGATCAGTAGCTGGTCCGAGAGGATGTCATTGTGTTAATAAAAAATGGCTCGGTGGTATGTCAACGAATTGGTCCACTACAGAAACGAGACTTCATAAGTTCAGGGTCTTCAGAGCGGAACAAAAGACGGGAAGGCTCAACTGTCTTCCGAAAAGAGATGCAACAATATTGAAGAGACAATTACCGCATTTAGAAGCCCATTTACTTTGCAATTTAGACATAAATGGAATTGTGATGCTGGGATCTTGGGTGGAAACGGGTGATAATTTAGTAGGTAAATTAACACCGTAGATGGCGAAAGAATCATCGCATGCCCCGGAAGATAGATTATTACGAGCCATACTTGGCATTCAGGTATCCACTGCAAAGGAAACTTGTTTAAAACTACCTATAGGTGGTAGAGGTCGAGTTGTTGATGTGAGATGGACCTAGAGAAAAGGGGGTTCGACTTATAATCCATTAGCAATTCATGTATATATTTCACAGAAACATGAAATCATCAAAGTAGGTGATAAAGTAGCTGGGTGGTATCAAATATATGATGGGGTTACCAGATATTGTAATCATCGTTGATCAGCAAGAAGAATATAAGGCTCTTCGAGAATGTGCATTTGTCCAAATGGAAACAAATTAAGTAAATGAGTACAGTCTGTAAAGGATGATTAGGTAGCTAGCTAGGTAGTGGTGAATATGAAGCCATCGGTACTCCAGAGGAATCAAAACACAATATTCCCAACATATTAAGTTATAACATGCGATATTGGAGCGCCACATATATAGAGCTAGAGCAATACTAGTAATAGAGAGGCAGGCCATGTTAACACCGATCGATGATCATTCAGCCCTTTATAAATTTGTTGTTGGTAAATCGTAATGATCAACTAACAGTTCTGTTCATTTATGAAGAAGAGATGGATAAGATTTCAAAACACTAGAATAAAAAAGGAGATTAATCAACAATAATAAAGATGGATGCATGCGTGGAAGAGAACATACATCTGAATACAAATTAATTCATACCAGTTGTTGTTGTTGATGTTGTTGTTGTTAGGGAATAGCGATTGACTACAAGTACTGCCACTGGGCCGTAGTGCTGACTTCCCTCCTATGATCAGTTCTCTATCGATCGATCTGACCCCTTTTTCTGTTTCTAGCTAGCGATGCCTGCGGGCTGCGGTGGTTGACTGGCCTGGGGCTGGGGGAGGCAGGAGCAGCAAACTAAAATATGCCACTCTAGCTAATAAAGCCCCTCCAATTACTGCTAATTAACTACTGAATTAATTAAGGGAGCGAGTCAAAAATCCATACGTTACACAAATAAACATATGGTAGATGTGGAGGCCCGGAGGACCCAATCTTAAATATGTGTGTAATTTTCTGCTGGCTGGACTGGCTGCTACATCAATCATAACAAACAACCTACCCTACCCTCTCCTCTCCTCTCCATAGTCAAGCAACTCCAGCAAACCTATTCAATGCTTTCCCACATACATATATTAATTAACTAATTAATTGTTCCAAGTTAAAAAAAACTCTATACATTCTACCCAAAAAAAAAACTCTATACATTGGAGGGGTTTGTTTATTGACTAATTAATCAAAGATCCAATAAGGAAAATGCATATATGTACAAAGACAACTCTTTTTCACCAACTGCATAGAAAAGCAAGTTTTAATTATTGTATTAATCAGCGGTGCGGCGCCGGGTGTTTTAGTAGGGTAGGGTTGGCGTTTACATTACTGGTGTTGCCCTTAATTAAGGCCGCGGCTATTGCACCCCACTTTGTGCTTTTGGTACCTCTACCTTAGTGAAATGACCCAACTATCACTTTATATAAAAGGTTTTTTACTCATACATAACTCGCTCACCCCACTTACTCATACCCCCTAAGTCACCTCTCTCTCAAATCGCATTCTCACCACATACCCAAATTCGACGAAATCCAAATAAAAACACATTGATTCGACGTCGCTGGTGCATTCCTTATCTCTTTTATTGTCGATTTCAATATTTTTTTTACCTTACAACGAAGTAAAAAATTCAAAAATGAGGTACATAGAGTAAAAAGTGGGGTGTAAATAGCCGTAGCCTTAATCACAATACGAACTACGCCAAAGCAGCCATTTCCAACATACATTGTGCCACACTACAACACACATTTTAAATTATAAAAAGATTAGTTGTATTTTTTTTTTTTTGGTTAATAGAAAGATTAGTTGTGGGGATGCAAGTGAGGCAGGGAATCCCCATTTTCACCAGGATTCACCTTGATGGGTCCGAGATTCCTCACCAATTAGCCCCCACGAGGTGGGGGATGGGGGTAGTTTCAACCTTGCCATGCGGAGCGGGCGCAGTATTACCCCTCCCTACTCCATGGGGATTCCCTACCCCGTCATGTGGGAATTCCTACATAACATAAAAATGCAAAAAAGGTGAGGGGAATTGAACTATGTTGATAAAAGTTCTTCCATTTTACACTGACCATTAAGCCAAACAAATTTTTATTTGTTGAGTTAAACTTATTTTATAAATGTATATTATACATTTCAATAGTAAATAATTATGTTGTCATTTATTTTACCTTATATTATATAGTTAACTAATGTATGAAGCCTAAACCTACATATAATTGTTACAATCATAACAATCTACCACTGATTTGTTTTTAATATGATACAACCCCTAAATAATATGTGACTAACTAATTATAATTTAGTAATCAATTATAATTTAGTAATCAAATATAATATTTTTTGTTTCGTCTTTCGTTTTCACTAGTTGTTTAGAAGATATTAAATAGAATTCCTACCAAAAAAAAAGATATTAAATAGAATTGAATCATAATCTTTTTTAGAGGACTTCTTTTTAATTAAGAGGGAGTTGAATGGTTTGGAATGCTCACCATCAATTGCACAAAATTGAGCATAATAGAAGAGTTTGATCTATGTAGCCGACCTCAATTAATTTGGGATTAAGGCTATATTGTTGTTGTTGTTGTAATATATTTGATCTCTATTTTAAATATTAATATATTATGAGGAATCGCCGTAACTGGGGTTGGGAGATCCCCGTATGTGGGGAATGGGGTCAAAATTCCCTCAGTGAGGAAGTTGAAACGGGAAATCCCCGCCACACCCATATCTTCAAAAAAAAAAACCAAAAAAAGAAAGATTAGTTGTATTTGTATATGTGTAGCCGGAGCTTTACTTCTTGAGAAAATCAGAAGATAATCGATCTCACAAAATTAATACAAATTAGTTACAAACTTTTTTATTAATTTGAAGAAAAGAAAAAAGTCACAAACTTTATATTAACGATTTGCAATCAAGGAGTGACTAGGGTCACCAAGATCCTTGCTTACATTAAAGTTCAACAAATAAAGAAACTTGTTAAATTGATGATCAATTAGTGATCGAGTCAATGCCAAGAATATAGTTTTATGAATTTTTTCCTTATTTAGTTGTTTATTAAAAGTTGTGTAACGGATATATAATGGTCATATAACGACTACATGCACGATGAGCAACTTATGCAATGTGTAGTTTAAGTTTTGAAAAGCATAAAAAAAAGATCAATACAACTCATTATTCGTCACTGCGTTGTTTTTTTTTTTTTTTTTTTTTAACTTTATTCAACCCCACGAAAACAAAAAGGGACAAATGTAGGTAGCAAACCCAAGTGGACTGGGCTGGCCTGGCTAGGCCCATGGTCAAGGTGAAGAACATGAAAAGGAAGGGAAGGGAAGAGAAGGCCACTGGTCCGCCGCCAATCTCCTGCAGCGACGTCATATCCCGAACCATCTACAATATGTCCTCATTCCTGTCCCTCCTTAAGAAGTTGTACTTGTTCCGCGAAGAAGATCCTCTCTACTTGTGGGGCCACTCCATCGGCGATCTGCATCATTTAGCGGGTTTGATTTGCGTGACTGCAGTGACCTTTTGGTTCGCCAGAGTTGTTGAGAGTGTGGTTGTTGGATTGTTCATGAACGAGCATACATGCATCTTCAACAACAACAACTAGTATTATGTTTGTTATAAAAGAAACGACCACTTGCGGAGAAGTGCCGCAGGCGGCCGCTTGCGGGTAACAAACCGCAAGACGGAAAAATTTAACATGATATCAGAGTCGAGGGTTCGATCAGGACCTGTCGAGTAAAAGCCCCTTGAATGGATTTCGGTCCAAGATGGAGTGTTGAGATGTGTTGACCAAAATAATAGTCCCACATTGGAAAGTAAACTTCTAAATGAAGTATATTAGTGATTGTCTTCCCTTGAATAGTACCGAGGCCTTTTGAGATAAAACTCCACACCTATAAGATAAAGGGTGGTTAAATTGGGGATAGTATCGGTACTGAAAAGATCAATGGCTCGCGAAAAAGTGCCACGGGTGACCGCTTGCGAGTAAGCAAGACGGAAAAATTCAACAAAGAACAATGCTCAACCCAGTTAGTAAAGTAAGAGCAGAATATATGGACCACCTGTCCCGCCTGCCTCTTACAGTCTTACATGCAAGATTCACTTACTACTACGTACACAAAGCTTTTTGATCTTCTTTAGACAAATATATAAAGGAATACAAAGGTCTGAGACAAAGTGTAACTTGTAGCTTTCTAATACAACAACCAGGATACGATCGTGTTTACATGAAATTAGCAATCCCAGTATTTCAAAGACCTCATGAATCATGAATCATGAATCATCAACACTTTCTCTTGCCTTGCGATGGACCGATGGTTACAGTGTACAAGTCTTAATCAAAACTCATGAATCAACAACCCTCACATTTTACTCCTCGACCTCACCAACTTGGCCAATGTTTCCTGAGCTGCCAATGTGTGGGCATGCTTGTGTCCGAGCATTACTGTCCTGATGCTAATGCAAGTCCTGCACAGCTCTTCGCCACTGTCAAAATTCCCGCCTCTTAGAAGCAGCTTAGCTCTTGTTTCAAGTAGTGTCGCCTTTAGCAGCGTCACGTCTTGCCATACATACTCATCCAATCTTTGGTTAAGTTGTAATCTCTTCTTCCAGCAAAGTGAACCATGGCACAAGTCCTGAATCTGAGATAGGAACGACTTCTCCACCTCCTCCAACACGTTGGTGCATACCTTCAGAAGTTCCAATGAGGAGTTGCATCGTGAGAATGTCGCAAAGGCCCAGATAGCGAGAGGGAGAGCTATCTTCTGTATGAATAGGACCATCTCAATTGCCTTCATTTGAAAAATTGGAGGATCTGTTTTGAATCCAAACACGATAAAAGCGGCAGACCACAAGTGATCAGAATTATTCAGTATTATTGGATTTCCAATCTTTGTCACACTGTAAACTGCAGCCTTGGCGGCTGCTAAGCCCCCTTTTCTTTTTGCAAAAACCTGTGTGATCGGATGGAATTGAATCCAACATCCGGACCTTCCAGACCCAGTAGTTCGTTTCGCCAGACCCAGTTTCACTAGAAGCAGAGCCGATTCCACTTCGCTTTTCCAACCTTGAGAGGCACAGCAGCTGGAGCTGCAACAGAGGGCCATTCTTATGCACCTTGTCCACTGCTTCAACTGGTTTCTCGCAGCAGGCAGCTTTTTAGCTGCTGTAGCTAACAGATTGACTGAAATCGGTGCAGGAGCAAACCAAGCTCCGACAAGAAGCATTCTTGAGGTGAGGAGGTTCCTTCTCCTACTGGCTTGATCCAACACAATCAAGCAAAAGTTCAAAATCTTCATTAAGAAAGGATTGTTCTTGTAGAGGTAGAGTTGTTCATCCATTGTGCCGCCGGATATTGATGAGTTTAAAGAAGAAGAATCATCATCGTCATCAAAAGGAACTTGGTTCACGGCGTCAAAAAGAGCTGATGGGGAGATGGCAAGCTCTGATAGCAGTGATCCAACAATCCACAATCCAAAGCTTGACCTGCCCAGTCTCTCGTCAAATTTCCTCAGGAATTCCAGTTCCTCACTTGGGTAGTCCTTTCTCTTTCCTTTAGTTAAAGTCATTGCATCAGAAAAGGGCAATGGTGAGAGCTGTATCAGATCAAAATTCATCACTTTTGAAAGACGGGTGGTGACAATTACATGGGTTGCTCCAGTGTTCCTTGGGATCAAGTCATGCAGATCCTTGTTGTCCCACCATTCCTTTTCAGTCTCGAGGTTGTCGATGATTAGTAAGTATGGCATGTCACGGAATAGTTCTCTTTTCACTCTTAGGAATGCTTCAATTTCTTGTTCCTCAAAACTTTTGATCCTTCCTCTTTCCTTCTCTGTCTCTGCCTCTGCATCTGCACTCACATCTAACCCCAAATTCATTGAAAGGTTGAGAATATTTTGCCTGAAATACCGCGCTTCTCCTCCTACCCACAAAACCATTTTGTATCTCTGCAAATATCTGTAAGCAAACTCCAATGCCAACTCTGTCTTTCCAATACCCGAAGCCCCAGTTAGGCACACCACGTTGTTTAAACTCCTGTTGTTCCCGCTAATTGATTTCTTATGTTTTGGCCGTTTCGAGGGGCTTTTTCCAAACACAGGTTGTTCAATCCAAGCCTCTAGAGTAGGCTCTTTGCACTTTCTCGTCTCTAAACTAATAAATCTTCCTCCCATGCTACTACTGATTGTGTCGCCGCTTTCTTCATCTGCGAAGCCTTCAGAAGATCCATCTCCTCCTTTTACTTTTATTGCTGGCTTTGAATAATCACATCCAAACAAGGCTGTCTCAATCTCCATCAGCTCCTTTTCCCTCCCAACAAAGAATTTGTTTCTGGGGAATGTCAACTCGTCCAAATTAACTTGGTGCTCTATCTTAGAAGAAATACTTAATCTTCCTAGCTTACCTCTCAAGATTGCAGTAGCTCTAGCCACACAGCTTCTCCAGTTACTGTCATCAGCTTCCAGCTTGAATTCGTGGAACTTGATCAAGCTCTGAATTGCATCTTTCCATTCCCTATCATCTGAATTGCGAGAGGCAAGGCCTGAAATCTCACCAGGGTCTATATCAAACAGCACTGGAATTAGGTTCTTCTTTTGAGTAAAGAACACAATCTCCTCAAGGCTGAGATGATTGAGAAAGCTTGCACTAGTAACAACTACAACACCAAACGTCGCCGAGCAAATGATTCGATCAGCAATCTCATGACTTTGGTTATCCGAGTACTTGGCTCTATCGGCGACAAAGCAAGCAATTCCCTGGAGTTCCAACTCCGATTTCAACCACTTGCAGAAGCGAGCCAAATTGGAGGAGCACTGCCCATGCCCATGCCCATGGTACCCAATGTAAACATCACAGCTCCTAAGCTTTGTTGCATTGGAGGAAGGAGAAAGTGATCCTTTCGCGAAAGATATTCTAGGGACTTGGAAAGAGAATGAGATTCGCGAGGGAGCCGGTTCTGGGGCTGGAAAGCATGTGGTGTATTTGTGTTTGGGATCAGCTTGTTCATCCGAAAAATCAAATCTTTCCGGTGGTGGAGTGTAGGAAGTGCTAGGGATGTCATCTGAGTGAGAACCATAATGGGAGATTGGTGGATTCAATGCCCTTGGAGAGATATAAGGTGACTGAAGAGCTGAAACGAATGCTGATGATGGAGGGGAGATGAGTGAGGGAGAATGTAGGGGGGATGATGATTCAATTGAACTAGTACTGTTTGTGAGTGGAGAAAGCAAAACAGGGATGATGGTGGATTTCTTGCATTGATCACTATCTGAGCTTGCAGTCCTAATGGCCAGGGGCTTACAACAATGACCATTAGAGGGCTCTAATGCTGCTGATACTGCATCCATGAACAAGCGAATGAATGCTTGGATGCAGCAGTCCTCAAAGTTTCAAATCTTCTAATCAAACTCTTTATTAATCTCTCTGCGTCCACCTTGCTTCTTAATTATTATAGTCGCTTGTATTCATCAATTCTTCAAACAATATATGGGTTCTCTCTGATGACAAAGAAAGAAACAAGGAAAGATTGCCTATCATTTAGTATATCCATCCTAATGCTCTTCTACTCCATCTAAGAGCATTTTTTTTCAAAAGCTATAAATGTGAAAATGAAAGTGAACAAGTAAAAAGCGAAAATTAATACCTGTGATTCATCTGATCATGGGTTTTGTCTATCTCAAATCTTCAATCCAACACCAGAACGCTAAGAAGCCAGCAATTAATGGAGATGAGCAAAGTCTGAATCATTATCTTGACTTTAGGATTCAAAATGATGGAAGTGAAGAAGAGGAGAGGAGAGGAGAAGAGAGGGGGTGGGGTGGTCGCCCCCATAATAGACCAAGCTGTAAAACTGCAGAGAGGGAATCTAATGCATGAGGTCGATCTGTAACTGTAAGGAGGATTTGAAAGTAAAATAATGAGGCAGCA
Source organism: Stephania japonica (assembly GCA_039657345.1). Lineage (NCBI taxonomy): Eukaryota > Viridiplantae > Streptophyta > Magnoliopsida > Ranunculales > Menispermaceae > Stephania > Stephania japonica. The sequence goes on along the minus strand of CM077556.1, from coordinate 86,109,732 downwards.
CTTGAAAAGGGGAGTAGTGGCATATTTAATGGGGCTTGCTTTGTGGGAGCTTGGGATGGTCTTTTTGTTTTACGTGATGTGTCTATTTTTTTTTTTATAGTATACTATTTCTTTCTCACTGCAGGGGGGAAGTGAGTGCTGGTAAGAGCATTGGGAGGGGAACCAATGCTCAGAGGATCAGAGCTTGTTGCTTTGTGTGAGTAAGCATATGGTCAAAAGTTTGTGCTTCATTTTTTTGGGTTCTGATTGTGACCATTGTGTATTAGAAGTGTTCAACAGATTATAATAAGACTACTACAAGAGTGCTGATGTAGAGTTACTAGTGAGGGAGACGTGGTTTCGCAGTACTTGTTGAATTTGGAAGCCCTCTTAAATTAAATTGACCACCACCACCACCACCACAATCACTTGAATTTAAATTGGAAAATGCTACTGAATTACGGCAGTACTTACTAGTAGCTACTAGTACAACTCACGTTGATGCACCACTCTCCAATGTTAAAAGGTATTAAAGGGCTTCCACTCGACCACTTGATGGAGGTATTATGGTGCCATTTGTGGCGATTAATGCTGACTAAGCTTTCCAACTGCGAATTGTTTCCTTTCCTTTTCTACACCTTTTCCTTATCTTTTAGGTTGTCCATATTTTAGTTTCATGGTATGATCACTATCTGTCTATCTTGTTCTTCAATTTAGTAGTAGTATATTACCGCCTTCCCTTCCCTACAGATATAAATCTAGCCGCCTTGAGCTCCTTTTTCTTTTTTTTTTTATTTGTTCATTATTTTTATTTTTATTTTTATTTGTCAAAGTTTTTATCTGTTCATATACATCTACAGAATTGGGAGTAAAAATTACTTGATTGAGGTGGTGTCTCTGGAATTGCAGGTTATTTTGTGAGGGTGAGTGGCATATACTCCCTCTAATTAAAAATATACGACGTTTTGACTTTTTAACTCTAAATAATATAAAACGTTTTCAAAATTTGAGAGAACTTTATATTACTTATATCTATTTTATCTCTCTTTTAATTTAAATATTTAATTATAATTAAATACTTATCTTTATTTTATTAGATAAAATAAAAAATTAAATGTGAGTAAAACTGTAATTTAAATTAACAACTATTGCTTAGTCTTATATTTTTTTGCATATAATATTAATCAATTTGAAATGAGCAACTGACGATTCAATAGACACTCGGCAACACCCATACCAAGGAGGCAAGGCTCATTTGGGATATTTGGAGATGCACGCCTCACATGCACTCTCTCTCTCCCATGCCCGCAACTCAAAACTCACAAGTGCTTTTCCAAACTAGAAAAATATACTACTCCAAATTTTGCTAGGCTTTAATGAACTCGGACATTTATCAGTACCTCGTGTTATTTCTTTGACCTTATTAGATATAACGATGCATGATACTTGGTACATCTGACGACCCCAAAACTTGTGAATACGTGGTTGATGTGTCTTGGCCAATTTGGCATCTCTAACAGTTGCAACGCCCGGCCAGCGTGTTCTCCTTGCAAGTTGTATAAAGCTACTATATAATACAGTATTAAGGAAAATACCCGCTGGAACATGGTGGTCCATGCACAATCGCTAATTATGTTTTGGAATCCTCAAAAAAAAAATTATGTTATAGATCTTCGTCCAAAACAGGAATATTTAATGTTCTAACAATCAATCTTTCTAGGTATTAGAACCTATTGAGTTTTGTTATTATATCCTAATCTTTTTAAATTAATTAATTTGTATATTATGTCATTTTTGAAATCTAAATTTTATGATGTGTCACTCAAATAATGAATATAAATAAATGTATAAATAATAATTTAATAATTATTTTAGTAGTTATAGATGATGAGGTGTGTGTGTGTGCTTTTTTTTATAAGAGAAATTAAAATTTTATTAATCATTAGCTCAATACAGGACAAAACATAGAATCAAGTACAATGATTTACTAATCCTATTTGTGCAAACAAACTACCATTAATTTGATTTTATTTTCGAAACGATGAGATGTGTTTTTAAATTTATAAATTAGGTGTCACCTCATCAATTTTTGAGTTAAAAAATGACATAAGATACAAATAAAAAAATTTAGAAAGGTGATATATGTCATGGCCCAAATTTCTAATGCTAGATTTTGGTCGTAATCAGGGATACCGACCCATGAAGAGGGACCCATGTTAGGACACGTGCACTGACCGAGTGTCACCGCCCAAACCGCTAACCTCGTTTTAATTTCCTTAATCAAGATCACTAACCCGTCACGTGGGACCCACACCGTGATACGCACACCATCCGAGGCACGTGGCCGAGGTATATTATATTTTTGTATTGGTTGTATGCCTAGTGTAATGTAATGTATAGACATACTAAGTCGGTTTGTACAGTGTAGACGTCGAGACGAGAGCGAGGATGCGTCTCGAATTACGTGCGAGCCGGGAAACCTGGTAGTTAGCACTTTGGTGAGTCTTGTTTAATGTTAATATGAATTTAGGAAATATTAATTTGCATAATGGAAATATTTATAAGCCTGTGATATCGTTATTGATGTGAATCAAATCAAAGCCCTATAGTTGGAACTAAAAATCTACAACACTTGGACTTACCTCGGGATATGTGCTAACACACACTTCCATACACTTGTGTCACACATTGGAGTTACATGGTTGGAAGGTTAGTGGAGTTAAGAGTCAATGTGGGACTTTAGATCAACCTAGAATCATGAGATACCACACTTGATCAAAACACAACTATATAAACTCTTTGTTTCTTCAATGCTTCAAAATGCATGTTGAGGCTAGAAAATTCAGAGCACTTCTTTGCTGAAAATTTGGGATTTCATTAAGAGATTTTATCACAAGAGTTGGAGGATAAAAACATCATTCAATAGCCACAATTTGGGTATGGTGTTCTTCATTTTCATGCCATGCAAATGAAGTATTTATAAGCTTTGATTTCCAATCTCAAGTTCCATTTTCGAATTTTACAAGTTTTTGTCAAAAATGGTGGTTTTCTTATGATTTTCGGTATTGTTGATTTCGAACTGTAAAATGAGTTTATTTTCAAAGACAAAGCTTAAATTTGTATTCCTTATGATTTCCTAATAACCCAGCTATCAAGAATTTCGAAAATCAGTGGAGTTTTGAATAAATTAGATTTTCCAGTTTTCAAGCGTTCTTCATTGTTCTTCAATGAGTTGGATCAAATGCATGCCTTTAATTTGTTTAAATTGATGTTTGAATGCAAATAATGAAGTGTCTGGTGCATATGTGTTGTGGAGGAGGTAATTGGATCCCCGGTGGTGGACAACAGGGATCTAAAGGCTTGGGAGTTGGTCATTTTTGGGTTGCAGGAAACCCAAAAATTTTTTGGGTTCCTGCATTCAGCGTGCTGGGAGACCTGAAGTACATTTTCTACAATTCTATTCAATTTCCTACAACACTCATAAACCTTTAACACCCACCTTAACCGACCCTAATTAACATAAAAACATGTCTAAACCTTCCAAGACCCTAAGAGAGTGTTTCGGGAGTTCGGGTTCGTGTATCGGGGTGTCGGGACGTCGGATAGCTAGGGAATTGCTTATAGGTGAGTATACCTAATGACATTTTTACTTGGCATTTCATTCCATTAATTTATTGTTCTTACATAATCACTGTTGAGTGTATTTCCTTTGTATTCTGATATCATGTGTTTGATTTTGTTCTATGCTCACTTGATTGAGCCTTATTATCATGATATCCTTTGTCTTTTGATATTCATTGATTTTATCCTTGTGTCATGCTTATTTCTTGTTGCTCAAATGATTAATCAAATGATAAATGACATGTTATTAGGCTACTGTATATATTAAATAATCAAATGGACTTGTACTCCCTATTTGTTTAGATGTTAGACTTGCTTATGTCTTGACATTCTATACTTAATATTTCTTGAAAATAAAAAGTAGTCTTTGCAATTATGTCTTGTACTCAGACCGAGGTGTGCGCAACTCACGGAGTTCGAGTCCCTGGAAAGGGGGAGGTCGGTACATGTTGCCTGAAATATATTATATGAATGGGTAGTGCTATTTGGACTCGTGAGTCCAGACTCAAAACTTTTTTTAATTTCAAATACACCCTCGAGCAATTAATGAAACAACCATAATCACTTGTAAAATTTTTATTATACCCCTTAAATATGTATAAAAAATTTAATAACCTCCCTATGAGTCCAGACTCATGAGTCCAAGTAGATTTATTGTATATGAATATACGCACGGTGGCAAGATCCACTCCAACTTTCAGCTCATCAGAGCGCCTAGGAAATAGTTGTACTTTTGTCTCCATACCATTAATTCGCAAAACTTTCCGCATCTACTTAACCATTGGTACGTAAGACTCACATGAACCAGCATATCGTTGCGCATCACAAGAATCCATTACCCGTGCAGCCATCATCGACAACAATCCAGTACCCGCCCTAAGCAGAGAAGTGAAGAAAATGTTACTTAGAAGAAATCGTCTATTTTCAAACAAAGTACTAAGAAGTGGTCATTGGTAATGACCACAACATACAAAAGACTCCCCCGCGCGTCTTTTAAAATACATATTTTCCCTATTCATCTACATCACTGTGCATGCATCTCATCTCAAGCATGGCGCGAACGAAATACGAAAGGGTATGTGTCATATCCAGTTCATTAGGTTCGCATCTCCTTCAATGTCACGCACATAGCTGACATTAATATGGTAAACATCGAGCATGGCAAATGTAGCTTTTACTTCTGCTTTCATATCTTCAATCCATGTGAACAAACCATGTTTTATAGTCAAACTCAATGCACATTGCAGAGACTAAAAAATAGATTTTTTTAAAAAAAAAGGGTACCCAATGTCAAGAACATGGCAAGGTTTCTTCAGAGTCTTCTCAATGGCTTCGCGGAAAGCTCGGTTCCTCCACGAGTCATTCAGCATGTCGAGATAAGACATCAACGACAAGAGGTCATTGGGAGGCAAGCCGTCCGCCTTTCCACTCCTTCTCCCTCAATAACAACCCACTTGGAATTTCCAGTCTGAGGATCGACCTTGAGCTTAAATAAAAAGATTTGACCGAGTGTTTATAGCTAGATCAATTGAATTATTTCAATGTGTTGTTCCACATTTTCATATTTAAGTCTGATTGTCGCTCTTGGGTGTGTTTAGTCAACATTTATGGACAATGTGTTGCATTTTTTCGTTCATAGACATTTTTTCGGTGTTGATGCACTACTTTTAAAAAATTATAAATTTGTGTGCTTTAATATAGTGGCTTTGTAAAATTTTGAGTAGTTAAAGGCCTTTGTTTTGATTGATTCTAGTTTTTGAAAGGGTGATTTTCTCTGATGTTTGGATTTCGTTTCACACTATTTTGACTATGAACTTCTTTTGGGTGATGGCTGCTTGAGTGACAGATTTAAATAAAAGAGGAACTCAACTTAACTTGGTGATGGGCGTAGATTTTTTAGGATTAGTCATTGTAGTATGAGGAGTAGAGTATATGTTTTCATTCACTCATTTGCTCGGGACGGGCAAAGTCTAAGTTTGGGATGTTTGATAAGTGTTCATTTAGGCATGATTTAGTATAGGTTATTAGGAGTTAATTGACTATATTTATATTTTTTTAAAGTAATAAATGTTTGTCTTATGTGTTTCAGGGATTTTATATGAGTTGGGCATTTTTGGACCAAAGGTGTGTTATGAACTTAATTAAGTGTTGTTCAGTTCACAATCCATAACTTTCGTATCACAAGTCGAAATGACTTGACGTTGGTCTTGTTGGAAAGAAGACTTTGAGACGTACATTTTCATATTTCACAAGCATCATGAGATACAGCATCAAAATGCCTCAAAAGAGTGATACAACGTTGGCAAAGTTTGGTCAAGTTTCTTAATGACCCCACTTTCAGAATAAAGGTCATAAGTTCCTCATCTCAAATTCAAATGAGTTTCCGTTTTCTTTGTTGGAAATTAGACTTCAAGCTAAACATTTTCATGTTTCTTGAGCTTTTTCAAATTCGGCATCTAAGTGGTCCAAAATCGCGTTGCAATTCAGGCAATGTAGATGTGACGCCGCCTGGACGCCGTGGCTCATTCTTCCCACAACGACTCACATATGTTCAAACCAGAGCTCAGATTTCATGCCTCCAGGATGTCGTGAGCCATTTCAGCCACCTAAAAAGAAAACTCAAAAATTCGAGAATTTTGAGATTATTTCGAACTTTTTAGGTTGAAACCCATTTTAGTGGTTTCCTATAAATACCAATAGACTCCAATTCGAAAGGACCTTTTTGTGACTGCTCTAGTTTTCAAACCTTAAACTGGGCCCCGCTCAGCCTAGACTTACGTAAAACTTCGAGCCCGTCTCGACAAGTCACACAAGACTAGTCAACCTTACTTTACCATTTATCATTCATTTACAATTTTAGAGCATTGATTAGTGAATTATTATCAATATAGCGGAATCGAAACTTAAACTAATCAAATAATCACAATCATTATAGATACATCCTAAGGAGTGGAAACCTTGCATATGTATATCATCATCAATTATCAATCAGAGAAGACAACCCAATAGATATACATTGTAACGGCCTAATTAGTAATTGCCGTTAATTATGACGTCATTGTAGACGTGGACGCCAGAGGGGATGTTCGTGGGTCCTACAGTGAGGCTGAAGTACAATCGTATTAGGTAAATAGTATTTTGTGTGTTGTTTTGTTTAATTTTGCAATGTTTATGTTAAAATAGGTTAACGACATCGCGACGTGTGTAATTATATTTTAAATTGACGTGTGAGATTGTGTGTTGGGTATTCGTATCGATATGTGTGTCGACGTGGGTACCGGGTAGATTAAAGACGAAATTTTAAGTTGAGAAAAATATTACACACAGTAAATGAGTTATTTGTGATAAAATACGTAAATTGGTGGGGCGCCAAGTAATACGCGTGGGTGGTACGGTAGTGTGCACGCCCAAGTACACTCGTTGGCGCGCATGACGAAATTATAAACGCGAAAATATAGGTGAATATGTATATTTATATATATATAGGTAATTTAATATATATATATATATTAAAAATCAGAAAATGGGAAATTACCATAAAGGGTATTGAAGTAAATAAGGAAAGAGATAAACATGAGGGGTATTTCGGTCATTTCCACCACCAAAACCATCTTCTTCTTCTTCAAATGTGAAATCGAACGAGAGGAAAAGCAGACGAGGAGAAGAAGCCGAGGAGGAGGAAGAGAAGAAGAAAATCGAGAGAGAGATCAAGAGGACGACGGGCTCGTGTGATAGAGGAGAACAAGGTGAGATTGTGCTATTGGGTATTTGTGTGTGTGTGTATGGTCGGGAGGTTTGGCCATGGCGATGCCATGGCCGAACCGGGAAGCAAAGCAGGGATGGTTGTCTCCCTGCTGCTTCGTGATGTATAGGGCGAGCTGGGGTTGGGTGAGAGCCGAACCTGGTTCGGCCCGATTCAGGCCAAAACTTTAAAAAAAAATGGAAAAGAAAATCCAGAAAATAGGGGAAAATATGGAAAAATAGTATTTTGACCAAATAAATAGAAATTGAGGAATTTCTATGGAAAATGAGAAATTCAAAAGTCGGAGGAGACTTTATACTGGGGTTTTTACCTCGAAAAACGAAAAATTGACATAATATATTAAATTGAAGCTAACTTAATGATAAATGGTAATAGGTATAATTTGGGTGATAATTTGATTTGTCGGGTGTTATTGGAGCTGAGCCGGGTTTGGTTTTCGGGACGCAGAGTGTGGATTAAGGTGTGTAGTATCCCAATTGAACTTCACTTTAGTATTTACTGAATTTAGTCCTATTTATTTATTACTCTATTTCATTATTGCTTTACGGTGGTCGAGTACTCACACCTGGTGTCTTTACGGTAGTGGAGTTTACTCCTACCTGGTGTCTTTACGGTGTTGAGTTCACTCCCCACCTGGTGTTTATTCGTTACGGGGCATAGAGTCCACTAAGTCATAGCACTTGTCTAGGCATATGCCGGTGAATAGACTACCCGGGTATGATAGGCTTGTGTGGGTGCGTCGTGGATGTACGCCGACCACCTAGAGGGTCCAGGGTCACCCGTTAGAGGAGTTTTCACGGGTCGTGCATGGGGAATAGCCTGAAGTATGACTTAGTCTGATTTTTACTGTGCACGTACTTTGCTTCGCTACTATATTTATGCATGCGATGATCTTTTACAGTTGACTGTATTCTTTTGTTTCTCATGTTTATTTATAGTATTTTAAATTCCAGCATTTTATTTACGTAATTACTTGGTGAATTTCCTTGGGATTACTCACTCTGGACTCGTCATCTGCCTTTTTGTGATGGCTTGAGTGCAGATCCTGGTACGAGTCGAGGGAAGGGCAAGCTTAAGGACTACGTAGATTGACAACTCTATCCCTACTCGTATGTTTGTTTATTTTTCTTGTTTTATGCTGGGTTTTGGTTTTGGAGAGGTAGATATGACCTGTATATAAATTGTAGGTCATATTTTTGATATTTTGAGGATCTCAAATGATATGTATATGATGTACATTTGGTATGGTTTCCACTTAGGTATTATGCTCATAAAATACATGTTAAATCTTTATGTTGTTAATTTAATTTTTCGCTACGTAATTTGAGGTTAAATGATATTAAAAGAACCTAAGTTAACTTGAATCAGTAATTATTAAGACATAACATCAAAGTTAACTGGAAATTGATTGATGATGGATAATTGGGCGTGGGACACAGCTGGCGGTTACATGATCAGTTGTGGGCCCACGTGGCCTCCCGTGGCGGACCAAATGTGAAATTTGGGGTCGCTACATACATGCCCTGTAACGACCCTCAAAATTTAACCCGTGCCACATTTCAATACAGGTGATACGTGCACCCACGATGTGGTACAATCATCAATTCTCGGACGTGTCGAGGCCGAGGTATGTTAGTTTTGTAAGGTGTTTGTATTATATTGTATTTCATTTGTTGAATTTCAAAGTTTTTAACGTGTAAAGACGTTTGTGTACGAGCGTTGGTAGTCCGAGGACAAACTTAACTAAAAACACTGACAAAACACAAATTATAAAATTATAGGCGTGTTGGCACGTAGTTGCGATAGAGTGCGTACGACGGGCGAGTCGCGGCGCGGTTCGAGTTTGACAACACTAAGGCGGAGTTGGAGATGACCAAGTGTGGAGCTCAAGTTACGTAATGAAAATCACATATGAAGTGTTGGAGTTGTTGGGACAGCTGAAGGGAGGACCCTTCGATGCGCCTCGAGATGAGTGTGCATAAACGGATGAGGAGAGGGGTATAAAAACCCAACACCTACCTTTTTCTCTCTCTTCCTCTTCCCTAACTTCTTCCCCAAGCAACCACTGGACTGGTGTGGCCGGAGGGACGCTGGAGGAGGTGATTTTCGACAATCCGAGGTATGATTCAGACTCTCCTCGTCATTCTCTATGCGTTGGTGCATAGTTTGCTAGTTTTCGTCACGATGAGATTTGGATGCCACGTCGAAACTTTGAAATCGATCGAAGTTTTCGATGTCCCGACGATCACCGCGATGATTAATAAGTTATTTACAAAGGTTGTAATAGATTTAGGTAAGTTTTGGATTTTTGGCAAATTTTTGAAGATTTTCATGGATTTTTTGTTCAGATTTAAATGATAGTGATTAATGGTGAAAATGAGGGGTTGATGATGTTGGATTGTTGAGTTGTTGTTGTAATGTTGTTTGTGGAAGAAGGAAAAGGAAAAAAATGGGTTTTGTTCGTTTGCTAGAAATTCCAGCAAACGAACGAAGAAGAAGATTGAAACGGGCCAGGTTAAGGTGACCAAACCCGGTTAGACTGGGCCCGACTCAGGTGGACCAGGCCTGACCTGGTCAGGGCGGTCCAGACCCGACCCAGGACCCACCCATCCATTATTATAATAATTATTATTCAATTAAATACATTAGAAAGGATTTTAATTGAAATAAAATTCCAGAAAAAGGAAAAATTCAGGAAAAATTCTGAAAAATTATAGAAACTTATATTTTCATCAAATAAAGAGAAATTTGGGAATTTCTACAAAAAGTGAAGTATTTGGAATTTTTGCGAGACGTTATGTCGGGGTTTGTGCTTTGAAAAGAGTGAAATTTGCAAAAATAGTTAGAAATTTGGAAAAGTCATAGGAAATTAAGGAAATTGATATAAATTGCATTATCAGGATTATTGTACACACGGGGACCATAAGGGCGTGTCGGAGTCCGTGTTAGCGCAAATTAGCTTGGATCGAGGTAAGTAAACCAATGAGGTCAAATAAGAGTACCCAGGTTATATTGTGTTATTTGTGTATGTTGTATGTCTATTATTGTGATGTGGAAATTTATTATTTATATAAACATCACATGTGTGTAAGTTGACATCGAGCAAGGCTACGAGTCGGGTATATGTCCCGAAGTGCGTGTCGAGGACAGTGCACGGTATTGGGTAGCGGGTAGTGGGCATAAGTTGCTTAGGGTATTTGAGTGCTAGTGTAACGTACTTATGAATTTTATATAATTTATTAGGTGATTTAAGCTATAATGTATTAATGAATTGGTTGAAGTCCTATAGTTTGATAAGAAAAATCAAGCATGCATAGGATAATCCTCGAGATGCACAACAAGGTAATTCAAGGCAAACGTTGTCATGATAAGGTGTCAAGAACTTTGGTGACGCAGGTGTTCAGAACCGTCCGATCTTCCTCGAGATGCGCACACACGCTAGATTAAAACACAACTATATATATCACATTGATCGATCAACATGCAAAGAGGGAAAACGGTTTCATCAAATCGTTGAGAGATTTTGTGAGAGAAATCGAAGTTTTGGAGGGACGAAATCGAGCTTGAAGAGGAAATCCGAGCCTCACAACATCGATCTAAGGTAATCTCTACTATTTTAATGGAAATTTTTGATAAAAATGTGATTAAAATGGGTTGTGGTGAATTCGGATTTTATTTATTTTTACTTGGTTTTAGGAGGTCAATTTGGTGTTCTTGAGGTTTAGTTTGATGAATCTTATCAATTGGGATCAAATTTGTGGAAAATTGAAGTGATTTGGTAAATTTTTGGTTTATTTGCATGTATGTTGAATCCGAAAATTTGATGTTGTTTGGGTTGATTTGAGGAAAAATTTAGAGGTTTTGGAGGTCTCCAATGGAGTGAAATGGAAGAGAAATCGAGAGGAGAGTGAAGAAGAAGAAGAAGAAGAAGAAAAAAAAAAAAAAAAAAAAAAAAGAGAAGAAACCGAGAGGCGCCGGTGCGCCTACAGTGGAGAAGAAGAAAGGAGGGGGCACGCACGCGTGCGTGCGTGCGTGCACCCTGGGCCCGGCGGGCCGCCCAGGCCCATCCGGCGGGCGGCCAAACCGCCCGGCCCAACCCGGTGGGCTGGGACCGGGCCCGACCGGACCGCCTGAGAGGCCGAACCGGGCCGACCGGTTGGGTCGGGTCCGACCCGGTTCGGGGGACCCACATATATTATTTAAATAATATATTTAAATAATATTTTTATTTATAAAAAAAAAAAAAAAAAAAAAAAAAAAAAGTTTTAAATTTCGGAAAATAGGAAAAATAGGAAAAAAATATCAGAAAAATTGGGAAAAATTCTAGAAAAATATAGAAAATTTGAAAAAGGTAGAAAAGTAGGTACGGGACTTTTCGGGTATTTTTGGAACCCAGACATTGTCGGAAGAGGTACCACAACCGCAAAATGGAATATATGATATAATATTATAAGTGTGTTATTAATAATATAAAACACTATAAATGGACTTCGAGGGATCTGGGGAACCATAGCTCGGGCATAGGAGAGCTAGGCGGGTCGGATTGACGGGTCGGGAAGTCGGAGTGCGTAGTTACGGGTGCGTAAAACCCTTGAGAATGTTACACTTTAATTCATGCGTGGTTTGTCCATATAAATGATGTGTTTATTTCATTTGTTTATTTATCGCCTTGTTACATATTTTGGTTGCCATGTTATGCACTCGCGATTATGTGTTGGACGGTGTTTGATGTGTTCACATTGTCGGAGGTTAATCGAGATGGTTGTGGTACGGAATTGAGTAGGCTAGGTTGTAGCGCGTGTCGGGCTTAGCCGGTGAATAGCTACCCGAGCGAATGGGGTGCACGTGTCCGGTGGGTTGCGATTTGTTCGGTCACTTAGTTAGTAGTTTGGGTGTGGTCTAGGCTTGATGTGCTCGGTAGGGGCATCCGAATCTACGAAGTACGATCTAGTTTGGTTAGACTCGTCACACTTCTATCTAGTTTTCTTATAAATGATATCGTGGTTGGACCGATTTCTCGAATGGTGTGTTATTTTCTACTTGTGTTGTGATCGAATGGTTTTATTTTGGATATCGTTTTTACGACGCCACCATAGGAATATGATTCCTGTCGTCGTGGTCATATTCATATGTCTCGCAAGTTATTGTGGTTTTTCATGATTAACGTGTAGACTTCTCTTGGGAATTTACTCATTTGGGCTCGTTCTTTGTATGTGTTGGGCAACCGAGCGCGAGATCTGGTACGAGCAAGAGCAAGGGAAAGGAGATACTAGGCGACTATCTCTAAGGCCGTTCTTTGCGATAACTAGTGTTTTGATATCTTGTATGTATATACTATTTTGTTGGGTTTTGGGGACTTTATAACTTTATCACATGTATATGGATTAAGCTTCCGCTGATGATATAATTGTAATTATCAACTAATCTGCTAAATGTGTCAGACAACTTAATATAGTAGGATTAGTTACACGGAGCATCACTCCACGAGTTGCGGATGTGATTGTGCGCCATGCTTCGGGCTTGAGGCGTAAGGCGTGGGTCACGGGGCGGCCCCGGGAGATTTAGGGCCGTCGCAGGAACACTACAGTTATTTCTTAAGCTTTGAATTATTTATTGATATTGTTTCAATGCCCGCTTGTTATTCCATTCATATGAGTTGTCCTAAGGCAAGTGTGTCAAGCGTGATCCTTGCAAAATTCCGGGCTCGCGGTGTATCATACCTGTAACAACCCTCAATTTTAACCCGACTAGTGTTGCACTGGTCAAGACCGTAACCCGGCTACGTGATACTAGACTGTATTTTGAACTTCGGGAGTCGACACCGAAGTAATATTATGTTTCTGTGATGTGTGTATTAGTATTGTAGTCCATTACGTGTCACGAGCAGTTCGGGCGACTGTTAGACTGAGTGAGGCTTCGCATAGATAAACGGGGGTGTAACACAATAAAAAATACAATTAAATGAATTTTCGTATCATTTAAATAATTATTAAATAGACAAGGTGAAACTACGTGCATTTCGAGAGTCGGAACAAGGAAAGACGGACCGAGGAACATCGTTTGAATGCGGGAGTTAATTAACTACGCAACATATGAACAACATGATAGGATTGTTAAAGTGACACAGCTCAATGTGTTGGAATTTGGGGTTCATGCACAGCGGAGATTTCAAAACTATTTTGAGAAAAACCCCAACAGGATCCGAATCTGATTCTATTAAAACACGTTTATACTATGAAAACTTAATCATACCTCACTCGCAATGTACCTTTCTGAAGGTTAATCGATCTCTAAGGCGCTGCCAACAACGAACGCCCTCTATCAGCAGTCCACACACGAACGGCGACCGAGATTTGAAGTGCTAGCTTCGAGAGAATACCAAACTTTTTTGTTTCTCTCCAAAACAATCCAGAGCATACCAAAAAACCAAGTCGTTTCTTCAAATGAAAATAGAGTTTCAGCCCTTTTTTAAATCTTTCGTACTTGTATTCTAACTCAAAGCGTCTATTTATACAACCATTGTATATAGACGATTAAGTAAATTACACATATACCTCTACTTAAAGAAGTATAAGTGTAATACACTACAAGGACGTTTCTGTCATGAATTTTATCATATAAAATTCATTTTTCTGAAACAAAACCATTCTCAGTGTGCGACCCAATAGGCTCATACAACGTTGGCAGTGTACCAAAACACATTTTGGTATACAAGTCATAAGCGGCCTCTAGCAAGACATTATGACTACCCAAGTTGTACGAATATCAAATCGATACAACCTAATCAATAGTGTATATAACATCTTTTTGTCACACGATATCCTTTTGATCAAACATAAGGCATGGAATTGTCATCTAACATGTTCAATCGTACTAGTCTCGATTTCTAAGTAGACTGAAGACATCTAAGTGACATTGATCAATATCAATTCACTTAGACTAGGCCTTTTAACAGTCTAACACATCGAGGGATCTCTCTTTATATGAGAGGGACAAATTCTATCTCGATTACATAACTTCACCACATTATTCACACAGTAACCAATCACAACCTTTATAATCGTCTGGTTAAAGACAACGTTTGATTGCGTCAAATCATTGTATTCCTAATGTTGAAGTCTCTGGTAATCTCAAGTCAGAGGACTGAAAAATATACCTATCATGAGAAACAACTATGACTTAATCCATGTGATGTTCTCATAGCGGGTCGGTCCAGTACTTTGTTCCCTAACAAGTACTCATGATCTTGATTCGTATTCCTATACATATGATAACCGTATGATCATCAATCAAGACTCACACTAGTCTTAATTCATTATAGTTCCCAGTATAATAATCGACTAGGGACATTTAGGATATTTCTGTAAATACCCATGGATCTTATTATAATGTAAACATGCAAATCAATTATAATAAACAGCAAATGAAATCCTTTATTTTATTAACTAAAATGTATTCATAAAGACTGTTAATGGATTGACCTAGGGCACATTTCCCAACACAATGGTAAGGAGCCATGAGATTGACCTCGAGATGTGTGTATGTGTGTTGAGATGAAGGGCCATGCATGTAACAACACACACCTACTTTACTATTCACCTACTATTCATCACCTCCTATATACATACACATATAACACCTCTCTCTTTCTCTCTCTCTCTCATTTTCACTCTCACCACCGTCCTCACTCTCTCACACCAATCCCTCTCTCCGCCCCAGGTACGCCACCGCCGACCACCAGCACTAGACAATCAGACCTCACCGGAGGTCCTTGTAACAACCCCAAATTTTTAAACTGACTTGTGTTATACTTTTCAGGATTGTGACCCGGCTACATGAATACTGGACGGTACTTCGAACTTCGGGAGTCGACACTGAGGCAATTTTATGATTCTTTGATTGTATGTGTTAGTATTTTAGTATTTTACGGGTCTTGAGCTGTTCAGGAGATTTTTAGTTGAGTGAGGTTTCGCCTAGCTAAACGGGGCATAAAAACACAATAAAGAATACAAATAAATGAATTTTTATTAATTTAATTAATTAGTTGACGGGATGTGGTGAGAAAACGGGCGCGGCGAACCAAATTTCGGAGAAATGCAGACCGAAGAAATGTAAGATCAATGTGGGAGTCGAATAGTCTCACAACATGCGGACTATAGGATAAAAATTGTTAAAGTGACACAACATGATAAGGAGAGCCATGGGATTAGCCTTGAGATGTGTATGTGCGTTAAATTATGATGATGAGGTAAAAGATCCATAAGGGCAACTGTCCAAGAAATGAACAAGTGTTGACTTAAGGGCAAAAGGGTCATTTTACACATTTGTACACATATAAAAAACGTTTTATCCAAAAAACCTAATCCCTATTCATCATCTCCCACCCACCCTAGCCGACACTGTTCACCTCCCGTCACTACCCTCACCTCCACCGGCGAACAGCCAACTCCGACAAAGCCAGAGAGACCGGAGGACGGGACGACGTTTCCCCCCCTCTACACTCTCCCTCTCGCTCTCGGTCTATACCCTCTCTCTCATCTCGACAGTTCCTTATCTCTTCCTCTCTGGACCGTCACCACCACCACCTTCCACGGAGCTGCCACCTCGACCACCCACCGGAGACGCCGGTGAGCTTTTCCTCTCTCCCTATCCTCTATTTCTCTCCTTTCTCTCTCGACAGTTCACTCTCTCTCTCACTCTCATTCTCCTCGACCTCCACGCCGTGACAGTTGCTCCTCCTCCCTGAACTGGCAACCACCCTCACCCTCACGGCACTGGAAACCTCGGCCACCCACCGGAGACACCAAGGTGAGTCGTCCTCGACTGTCCCTCTCTCTCGTTTTCTTTATTCATTGTTTTGTCTATTTTTTGGGACTGTTGTGTGAGTTCAGTGGCCCCAGTTTGGATGACCGGCCCTGGTGCCGGTCGAGGCTGACCGGAGGTCACCCTCCGGCGACTCTACTGGCCGGAGGTGACCCCATATGTGGCTGTTTTGGTGTGTGTATGTGTGACAATTTGATGCGTGTGTATGGGTGACAGTTTGGCGAGTGTGTATGTGCATGGGGTGTGCATCTCACTGTGTGTGTGTACACCACAGTGGGGTGTACACAACAGTGATGTGTATGTGCATTGTGAGAATCAACTAGTGTGTGTGTGTAGTTGGGGTATATTTAGTGTGTGATGTCTTTGGTGCATGTGTGTGTGGGGTGTGTATAACAGTAGGGTACACACAACAGTGGGGTGTTGTGTGCACATAACAGTGGGGTGTATGTTCCATGTGGGTGTGCACAACAGTGGGGTGTACTTAGTTGTGGGTGTGTTATTTCTTGTGTGTATTGAATAAAAAAGAAATAATGTATATGGACTTTAATACTATTTTGACATTATGTAAAGTGTATGGTGTGGACTTGTGTTAAGGCACATTAAGGACCCAACACATACCTTACCTAATAAGGGCCCATAACACCCATTAGTGTTATGTAAATGGGTTAGGTTAGGGCTCAAATAAAAGCCCAATAAAGGCCCAATACGATAGGTACAACTTGAGGCCCAAGACAAAGACATAAAATATGAAAATGGGCTTATGTACTTAAGCCTAATAAGGGCCCACACAAATAGAATACTAGGGTGAGTATGGACTTGGTGATTGGGCCCAACAAGAGCCCAAAGAGGGACAAGATTTGTGTTAAGGTCATTAACTACGAAAGTGTGTATATGGTTACCGTAACGGTAGACTTTTTCACAACGGTTTGAGTCGCCTTAACTAATTATTTTAGACCAAAACTCATGAGAATTACCTTAAGATGAGGTACTAACTCTAAAGCAACGTTCGGGGTTTAAACCTTTATCAGGTAGTCAAGAACTCGCGAGGAACGTGTTAGATTCACGAGAGTGTGTTCGCGGGTTGCGATAGTTCAGGTACATACGTACCTTGTATGTGTGTATGTTAGTAGGCCAGTAAGGAAATAACATATGATTTATACATCCTCTATTCATTGATATTGTTGAATTGATCTCTTGTTTGATATTGCATTCTATATTCTTGGTTGTATGTTCTTGGCATGAGTGTGTGTCTCGAAGGCATCATGTGGTCCCGCACTAGCTGGGACAACGAGGGTGCCTCCTGCAGGGGTAACTGACCACCCCTAGTGTTGTGTGTATTGGGTACTAGATTCGAGAGGTGTTGCGATGTCTCTCAATTTCACGCTGCGTTAGTGTTGCGACATTGCCCAAGGAGATCTTGCGAGATCTTTGTCGTATTGCTGTGAAATTAGACCACTCATGGGCCTCTTTTGAATCTTAAAACACGTAAATTTCGATTGTTTATCTATCAGTCTATTTATCATGCACTTGATTTATTTACTTTCCTGTTATTTCATTTCCGCATTATATTTAAACTGCTTCGTTTGTTTAAATCATAAATTACTATTATATTCTTCTGGTACTACTTTCGATTTCTTCAATTGCTCACTGTCTAGTTTGTGACGGTGGGTGCAAATAGGGTGGAAAGCAGCAAGGGCAAGGGGCCCTGCCTAGGTGACTTACTTTGAGGACTAGCAGCGGGACCGGGGAGATCATTTTGTAGGTTTTCTTATGATTCGCTTATATGTATATCGTTTCAGATATACGTTTTGTGTTATAGAACTTAGAATTTTGATGAAATTGGTATCATGTATCTTTGCATTTCGAAATGTACATGAATACCCGGGGTTTCCACACTTATAGATTCCTATATTTCCCTTGATTTATTTATTTCCCTGATTATACTTGTTTAGTCTTCCGATGTGTATTATTGCAATGACTCTATCATAAATTGTTAAATTGATTAATCGGAGGCTGACTAGGCTCGCCAGGTTGCCAAGTGATGACTTGGGGCCTGCACGGGTTTAGGCCGAGCGTACCCAATTGCACGGGGAAATTGGGGCCATCATAGTTCTCCTCCACTCTCTCTCTCGGTCTCTCTCTCACTCTCTCGATTTTCTCTCTCTTCTCGGTCACTCTCCTCCCTCGACGAGCCGCCACCTCTCTCAGCGGTGCTGGAGTGTCGGACACTCGCCGGAGGTGTCTCGGGTCGTTGGATCTAGAGGTACATTTACCTCTCTCTCTCTCGTTATGCTTATCTGTCGCCGTGTCTATCCGACTGGGGAGGCGATTTTCGTCGTCGGAGACGACCCTACGAGGTCACCGGAGCCTCTGAACACCCCCTCGTGGCGGAGTAGTGGTGGGGTTAGAGTTTTTATTTTTTAGTGAAACTGTTGTGTGTGTGCTCTCATCTTCGCGTCTGGATAGCGTATGGGGCGCTGCTGTGACTAGGGACCAGTCGGGGACGACTTCATGGTGGTCCACCGGAGTCCCTAACAGTCTCAAAGCACCCCCAACGTTGTGGTCGTTGTGTACATGACCGAGATTCACGGGTACCCTGTTTTCTACTATTTTCGACTGTTTTTCTGTTGGGTTTTAGGCGGCTGCCGGAGTTGTCATCGGTCATTAGGGACGGTCGTGGGTGGGCTCTCCTGGCCCACCAGAGATCCTAAGTCCTCGAAGTGTCTCTGGAATGGTGTATATACGTGTATGAGTTGTGGTTTGCGCAAGTGTTTGTTGTTATGTTCATATGGACTGTTTTGGTTTGCCTCGCCGGAAACTGCCCTAGGGGCGCCGCCGCTGCGGGACCACCGTGATCAGGGGTTGACGAGGACCATGCTACACACATGCTGATGTAACGAACTAAATTTAATTCACCGTTATTTGTGACGTATTGCAGACGTGGCGGACAGCTCAGACACCCATGGGACCCGCAGCTAGGTTATTACGCGCCTTGAGTTAGGTAAATTGTGTTTTGAGTGTTGTTTTGACTAAATTTGCGATGTTTATGTTAAAATAGGTTAAACAACATCGCGATGTGTGTAATTATATTTCAATTGATATGTGAGATTTTTGTGTTAAGTATTCGCCTCGATATGCATGTCGACGCGAGTACCGAGTAGACTAAAAAACGAAATATTAGGCCGAAGAAAATAATACACACATTAAATGATTTAAATGTGATAAAACAGTAAATTGATAGGCGCATAGGGACACGCGGGGTCGTGAAAATATAGGCAAATATATATATATATATATTTATATATATAGGTAATTTAATATATATTAAATATCATAAAATTAAAAAAAACAATTGTGAAATGACCAAAAAGGGCATTTGGTTATGAAGGATGAGGATAAGATCATATGGGCAAAATGGTCATTTGACCTCAAAATTTATCAAAAACCCATCGACACCCATTTTCATCACAAAAACTTGACCGAGAGATCAATTGATCGATCGAGAAGGGAAAGAAGGAGAAGAGAAAGAGAGATTCGCCGAGAAGGAGGTCGTGTTGGAGAAGCGAGGCGTGGGCGAGGTGAGTTTGTTGTTGTAGGTCGTTGTTGGCTTTGTTGTTGTTGTTGTGGGTGTTAAGTTTGAAGAAATCAATGTTTTTAATGGTGGATTAGTGATGTTTGATGTTGGTGTTGGTGTTTGTGTTGATGGTTTAGTTGAAGAGAAGAAAGAAATTAAAAAAAAAAAAAAATTGTTCGAACCAGAGGCGCTTAAAATTTTTGTATAGTGTTTGTATTATATTGTATTTTATTTGTTCAATTTCAAAGTTTTTAACGTATAAAGACGTTTGTGTATGAGCGTTGGTAGTTTGGGGACAAACTTAACTAAAAATATTGACAAAACACAAATTATAAAATTGTAGGCGTGTCGACACGTAGTTGCGATAGAGTGCGTGCGACAGGCGAGTCGAGGCGCGGTTCGAGTTCGACATACTAAGGCGAAGTTGGAGATGATCAAGTGTGGAGCTCAAGTTACGTAAAGAAGTCACATATGAAGTGTTGGAGTTGTTGAGACAGCTGAAGGGAGGACCCTTGGATGCGCCTCGAGATGAGTGTGCATAAGTGGATGAGTAGAGGGATATAAAAACCCAACACCCACCTTTTTCTCTCTCTTCCTCTCTCATTTCTCTCTCTTCCTCTTCCCTAACTTCTTCCCCAAGCAAGCACAGGACTGGTGTGGTCGGAGCGGCGTCGGAGGTGGCGGTATTCGACGATCCGAGGTAAGATTCAGACTCTCTTCGTCGTTCTCTACGCATTGGTGCATAGTTTGTTTGTTTTCGTCATAGTGAGATTTGGATGCCACGTCGAAACTTTGAAATCGATCAAAGTTTTCGACGTCCCGATGATCCCTGCGACGATTAATAGGTTATTTACAAAGGTTGTAATCGATTTGGGTAAGTTTTGGATTTTTGGCAAATTTTCAAAGATTTTTAAGGATTTTTCGTTTGGATTTAAATGGTGGTGATTAATAGTGAAAATGAGGGGTTGATGATGGTGGATTGTTGAGTTGTTGTAATGTTGTTTGTGGAAGAAGGAAAATGAAGAAAGAAAGAAAAATAAAAAGGTTATGTTCGTTCGCTGGAAATTCCAGCGAACGAACGAAAAAGAAGAGGAAACGAGCCGAGTCAAGGTGACCCGATCCAGTTGGACCGAACCCGACCCGGTTGGATCAGGTCTAACCCGGATAGGGCGGTCCAGACCGAACCCGGGACCTACCCACCCATTATTATATTAATAAATAATTATTTATTTCAATTAAATATATTAAAAAGGATTTTAATTGAAATAAAATTCCAGGAAAATAGGAAAAATTTAGGAAAATTTTGAAAAACTATAGAAAATTATATTTTCATCAAATAAAAAGAAATTTGAGAATTTCTATAAAAAGTGAAGTATTTAAGATTTTTGTGAGATGTGTCGAGGTTTGTGGCTTTAAAAGCGTGAAATTTGCAAAAATAGTTAGAAATTTGAAAAAATCATAAGAAATTAAGGAAATTGATATAAATTGCATTATCAAGATTATTGTACACACGGGGACCGTAAGGGCATGTCAGAGTCCGTGTTAGCTCGAATTAGCTTGGATCGAGGTAAGTAAACCAGTGAGGAACACTACTGTTATTTCTTAAGCTTTGAATTATTTATTGATATTATTTCAATGCCCTCTTGTTATTCCATTCATATGAGTTGTCCTAAGGCAAGTGTGTCAAGCGTGATCCTTGCAGAATTCCGAGCTCACGGTGTATCATACCGGGTTTACGGATGGGGATACGTGATTGGTTGAAAGGACATGTACAAGGTGAGAGTTTTCCACCAGATTGTTGGGAACTCTGCACTCGCGTAGGGGTCTTAGAGGAGATTCTGTCATCGACTCTTAGCCTTAGAGGAGATTTTATCCTCAGTTTAATGACTTTAATTGGTTGGGACCAATTGTGTCTTTCCTTTGTATTCCGGGACACTCAATTTCGATTGCTTATTTATTTATCAACAGTATTTATATATTCATGCGCTTCTTGTCCTTTTTTTCTATCTGCATGAATTGACTATTCATTTATTTAATTTGAAATGTTGTATTTATTGTTGTTCCTGCTTGGCGTTACTTACTTGGGTTCGTCATTCTTGTGTTTGACCGAGTGCAAATCCGCAGTCCAGCAAAGAAAAGGCCATGCAGTTAGGCGATATACTTTGAGCAGCCTTCCTTTGCTGACATAGGTGATTTTTTAGTTGTATTAGCTACTTATATTGTTTTTGTACATGGGGTTATGGGTTAAGAGATTTTTGGATATTTATGACTTGGATGATACTCTCCTTGTTTTACATGGTACATATAATATACGGGGTTCCCACACCTTAGGTTTTTGTTCTAACCTGGTGCTTTCGAGGTTAATTGACTAGTTGAGATTTATTGCTTCCGTTTTATACTTTGATAAGTCACTAATTAATTGACTTCACTTTTAAATGATTAATAAATAATGAAATGGTAAGGATAGGCTCACTGGCCCTCACGACTTGGCAGGATTGGCTCGGGGGTTTGCGCGGGTCCAGGTCAGGCGACGTCCGATTCTAGAGTTGTGGAATTTAGGGCCGTCACATGCCCAATATCTCTCACAAAACCCCAAGTCCATGTTCAAAACAAAATGTATATATATATACAACAATACAAAAATCACCTAATCAGTTAAATGGAAAGGCGTGCTTTGGTATCCTCAAAGCAAATCTCCAAGCTCTGAAGCCTTTCCTTTGTTGGACTGTGGATCTGCACTATGTCAAACACAAGAATGACGAGCCCAGATATGTAATTTCAAGCAGAACAATCATACAACATTTCGAAATAATAAAACATCAGTTCACATTCATGCCGATAGAAAGAAAGGAATAAGGACTGCATGAAAGTATATGACTGTAAATAAATCAATCGAAAAGTGAGTGTCCGAGTTACGAAATAAAATTGCAAGGAGTCTCGAAGACAGTCGTTGAGTCTAGGTAAAACCTACAAGACTCGGGTTCAGGACGAGAACACAGCCTATCGGCCCTATCCCTTGAGACTATGAGATATCCATAGACCCGGATAAGAGCCCCCAGCGTACACTCAACTGGGAGATATCGACAGTGTCTAGATAAGACTTCACATCACAGATAATCAGTAACCATAACTCCCTTGCCAATGGACCACTCAACCAACAGAGATTCCAAAAGATATGGTGTTAAACAAAGCAATAACAACAAATTAATGCTCAAGAAATAACTGTAAAAGTTCTCACTGGTTTACTTACCGGTGTCCAACTAATACGCACTCAAACAAACCCTGACTCGTCTCCTACGAATTCCCGGATAGCTCGTCAATCACTAAAACCACTGTTGACCATTTAATTTTAAATTCCCGTTAATTACCCTCATTCTATCCAATTTTTCATAATTTCATTCGTTTACCTATTTAGGTCGATTAACCGGGTATTAGGTCGTATTCTGACCCATTTAGATACCTGAGAGATCCACGAAAGTTTTCGAAAATTTTATAAAAGTTTGCCCCTGTGAACAGTGTCACGCCACTGGGATGTTGTGACATTTATTAGTTTGGGCAGCGTCTCCACGACGTGAGAATTAGGCTCACTGCCCAACACATCGTGGGTGGCGTCGTGACCCTATTGGTCTTGGCGGTGTCACTTGCAGCGTGGGCCTTAATGCTCCTGCCCAATAAGCCGTGACTGGTGCCGTGAGCTAGAATGCTCACGGTGTCGCTCGCTACTTCCGATCCAGAACGCCTCTATAACAAGGTTTTTGACACCCCGACTCACGTCGCTATACTTCGAGCCTATCCCAACTTCAATTAAACCTTCGATACAATACCAAACAACCTGCGGCTCATGCCAAAACCTCGACAATCATCAAATTTCGAAAATCATTTAAAAATATCCAAAAATTCAAAAAAAGCTCCAACCAGACAACCACTTCACAAATCCTCCACAACTCAACCTTTTGATCCATAATCCATCAAAAGAACTCATAAAAATTGATTTCTCAAATTCATTGTACGAATTCATCATGACAAAAACCCTAAAAACTGACGTCAAAACGTAGATATACACGTGGGGATTCGTAATCTAACCTTAATTTCTGTGTTTGATTGCTCATTCGCCTACAAATCGTGTCGAAACCCACAAAAAATCCACCGCCTTCGTTGATTTTCGTTGGGAGAGAGAGAAATGAGAAGTAGATGAGAGAGAAAAGGTGATGGGGTGGCTTATATACTTCCCCCCCATCATCTAAGTTCGCACACGAATCTCGAGGAAAATCTCTTGGCCTCTACTCATCCCATCCAACAACCTTGACACCAGCACGTGACTCCAATAGGTGACTCATCTCACACTTAACCATTTTTTCGCACAATACTCGTGTTTTCGAATATGTTTCAAATCCAAATTTGTTCTTCGCGTCGCCCCGAACATACCAACATATCAAACGTGACTTTCAACTTTTAATTATTATTTATATTGTATTTTGTCAATGTTTTTAATCCATTTAGTCCCCTGAACTACTAATTACCTGACATGAGTTCGCCCGAAAACCTGTTATTTCACGAAAACCTTGAGCTGAACCATTCCCCGTACCAACGCTTACACTCAAACATTTTTGCACATTTAGGACATTGGAATTAAACATTCGAGTGGAATTAAACATTCGGGTAATACAATATAATACACAACACCGAACACAAATAACATACCTCAACGTCGACGACCGAGAATTGAACAACTGTATCACGACAAATAGGCCCACGTACGACCTAAATTGACATGTGGCACAAGTTAGAATTTAGGGTCGTTACACTTTTGTCTTACTTTCGTTTTTACATTAAAAACTAGGGTTTTAACTTGATTATGTCTAGCTAATCTCTTCCATCTAGGTTGAAGGTAGATCGGTCAAGCTTTGCAACTTGGATTATATTATGAGGTTTATCTATGTTTAATTCTTTTAATTCTTTTCTATGGTTTATTTTTTTAGTATTGTTCGTAGTTCTAGGGTTAGATTTAACTGTGTGTAAGGCGACGTGCATGCATATTAGGTTGATATCTTTTGTCATTGAAGTCGAAACGTCCGTCTTTACGCGGTAGACTCATACTTGTGAGAGTTGACCATATTGATTGGTTAGTCCATTTTGGGACCCGTCAAGTACCTTAGGGATCTAGGATAAATCGGGAGCACTAGCTATCCGGTTGTCTAGGTGTAGTGCGTTCATGAATCGAAGTAATGCGGTCAACGCATTAAATCTGGAGCACTAACGATCAGGTTGCGTGTTTGGTTTGGGAAGTAGTCAATGGTCGTACCTTAGCCGCCGAGAGTAGAAAGTGCGAGGAACCGAGTCCGTCACTCAGTCTATAGTTGCACTAGATCATAGATTAGTCTTATATCTTTCATAAACCAAGGATTAATAGAATCATTACCAAGTTTTATGGCGAAAACCGTGAAACTGAATACCTAAGTCAGTTACCTAGTCTTTGAAGTTCGACCCCGAGCTTACCACTGCTGCAGTCTTTGTAGTTTTCGGTGTAGAAATTGGGAATTATATTTGACGTGTTACGGCGCACATCAAGGTGTGCATGAATCAGTCCCTGGGGAAGTCGGCACAGGTTACCTGACATTGTATGAAACTCAGGGGTTAGAGTCCCTGAGGTGGTCTGCACACCAGGGTTAGAGTCCCTGGCAACACGTGGGTTAGAGTCCCTTGTGATTTATGATTATGGGGTCGGAGTGATGCAGTTCACTGCCGACTGGACCTAATTCACCACTACTTCGTCTAGTGTCAGTTTCACTTGTTTAACTCTGGTATTTATTAACATATAGTTTATTTTACAACTTTCCTAGTTATATGCTTTTAAATACTAGTCGATTATATTTGGAAATGCAAATTAAACTTGTCATTGGGGATTACTGTTTATTTCTTGTACTCACTGTCCTTTTTATGACGATAGATGCAAAGCTGACTACCAACAGGCCGGGCAAAAAGAAGATATGCGATTATCACTGAGTCAGCGGTGCGTCACGACTTTTGTTGTAGGTCCATTTTGATATTTTGTCTGTATTAGATACTATATGTCTTTCATACACATTTGGGTTGTATATTTGGGTTGAGCGTTAGCTCCTAGACTAGACTTAGAATGTTTTATTGTATTTTTAGGTTATATTATATATATGATGTCATTTTCCTGATTTTTCACACTTAGATTCATTTTAATTGGCTTCCGCATAAACTACAAATTGCTTCCGCATCTAAATGACTAAGACTTTCGCTAAATAATAAACCATATTAATGAAGTTTTAATTAACATTAAATATCGTAAATTGATTTGGACACGAGAAACAAGATTAATAGGTGATAAGGCTGACTAATACGTAGTTAAGTCCCACGTGGATATGCTTTGGGCTTAATTACGAGATTAGGTCGGGCAGTGCCCTGGATTTGGAGAGGGGTCGTCACACTGAGGCATGTGGTCGTGGTATATTTTATATTTGATGTGGTGAATGCTTAGTGTATGGTATGTGTATACCTTATACCCGGAATTGTTACATTTGATAGTTTCGTCAATTCAACGCACGATGTAGCACCTTGAGTTGCGTGCGAGCTGTGATATCGGGTAACTAGTGATATGGTAAGCCTTAGTTTATTTAAATATAAATTAAGGAATTATTTTATAAGCCTATGGTTGTATCTATAAACGCAAAACAAAATGGAAAGTCCAAAATTTATAATAAAAATTCAAGAATCATGGATATGCCTCAAGATGCATGTGGCCACCTATCTCTATATAATTTGTGTTAAAATGGGTGTCATTTGGGCTGATTTAGTGGAGTGTTATGAGCCATTAGAGACCCTTGGATTCCCTAGTGATGTGTGAATACACACTTGATGAAATTGATAACTATATAAGAAAACCTTAATGAGAAATTCATTATTTGGGAAATTCATTATTTGTGTGCCTTTGCAAACAAAAATTTAGTGCTGGATCTCATCATGTCTAGACCTAAGAGAAGAGAAATTCATCACATAGGAAAGGCCTTCAAGGATCAAACATAAGTACAACCCTCAGTGAGATTTCTACTCGCTTTTATGTTTCTTATTCTCGAGAAATTGAAATTTAATGAAAGGGTTTTTGTTTAAAATGTGTTTGGAACTCCAATTCACTGATTTTATAAGCATATTGGAGCATAAGATTAGATCACAACGTTCAATTTTTTGGATTTATCAAATTTGCTCAAATGGGGGTTTTTGTGCATGCAACTGAAATTTTGATTTTTGACAAACAAAATAGTTATGATTTTAAAATCTAAAAGAAAATTTGGAATCCCCATTTCAAGCTGATAACCCAACTACTAAGAATTTCCAAAGTTGAGTTTGAAAATAAAAAGTTATATGAGTTTTTGAAAAGTTTTGATGGTTCTTCCTATTTTCCTTTCAATGCATGTCTATTTTCTTGAAATTATGTGAATGGATGATGATTATATTGAAGTGCCTACCTTGATTATGTTGAGGAGGATGTTCGTGGGTCTCTAGTGGAGGAGAACTGGGGCCCAACGCGAATGGAGATGGCTAGGAGGGGAGGAAGAATTTCTGGTTTGCCGAGATCCTGAAGCATGCTCCCTGCACCCAACGCGATAGGTGGCCTGGCCAGCAGAAATGTTGCATTTTTCAAAATTTTCATGCAAGATTTAATACTCCTTAAACCCACCTTAACCAACCCTAAACCACCTTAAATTATGTCTAAACATTCCAGGAGCTCAGGGGATTGTTCTGGGAGTCTGGGTGCGCATGTCGGAGTGTCGGGAGGTTAGGTTGACTAGGGAAATTGCGTTATTATGTGAGTATACGCAATGATACTTTATATTGCATTTCATTTCCTTTTATTATTGATTAATTGACAGTCTTTGTGACTGTATTGTGCCATTTCTGCTCTAATATCATGATATTTGTTGATATTCTTCACTTCTTGAACTTATTCATTATGATGTTGTCTTGTTGATGCTTTCATTAATTCCATTCGTGTGCCCTATGTCTTTATTTGTTGTTTTCAATGGTAAATGAGCTTTAAATAGCATGTTATTAGGATTAGAGGATTATTGAATGAGACTATGGACTTTGTACTCAATTTGATTGGGAAAATAGCTTGTCCCTATGCCTTGGTATTCCATGCCCGAGTCATTTATTGAACACATATAAAATAGTCTTGGCATTTAGGTCCCTTACTCGATCAGGGTGTGCGCGATTCACGAGATTAGAGTCCCTGGGGAATTTAGTACATGTTACTTGGTTGTGTGCGATACACCGGGGTTAAAGTCCCTTGTGATGATATGACTATTAAGTCGGTGTGACACAGCTCATTATCGACTGAACCTAGATCATTATTACTTATTCAAGTATCAGTATCATTTGTTTAACTCTGGTATTTATCTGCATATAGGTAATCTTTCAGTGCTTCATATTTATATGCTTTTAAATACCAGTAGATTATATTTGGAAATGCGAGATAAGCATATCATCAGGGATTACTATTATTTTATTGTACTCACCATCCTTTTTATGACGGTGAGTGCAGAGCTGTCGACTAGCAGGTCGGGCAAAGAGAAGATCAATAACTACCTCTGAGCAGCAGCGCAATCCTGTTTTCGACATTGTAGGTATTTTGGTAGTTTGTTGTATTACCTTACGTTATGTCTTTTGATACTTTTACTTGGGTTGCATATTTAGGTTGAGAGACTAGGTTCTCCGACTGATACATGTATTACTGTGTTTATATGCATGTGACATTTTTTTCTGGTTTTCCACACTTAGGTTTATATTTTAATGGCTTTCGCATAAATTACTAAACAACTTCCAAATGAATGCTAAGACTTCTACTAAAATAATTAAATTGATAAAAGTTTTAATTAACTCTGAATTTCGTGAAATCGATATGACTAGTGTGTTACTTATCCTGAACACGAGTAACGAGACGTTTAGGTTGTAAATACTGACTAATACATAGTTAAGTCCTGCAGGATTGAGATTAGGGCTTAATTGCGGGATTAAGTCGCGTGGTGCCCTAGATTAGGAGTGAGGCCGTCACAGTATAAAAAAAATTGTCTTGGGAAATTGCGTGATTATGTAAATATACCCGATGATACTTTATATTGCATTTCATTTCCTTTTATTACTGATTAATTGACAGCTTTGTAACTATATGGTGCCCTCCTGCGCTAATATCATGATATTTGTTGATATTCTTCACTCCTTAAACTTGTTCATCATGATATTGTCTTGTTGATGCTTTCATTGATTCCATTCGTGTGCCCTATATCTTTTTTTATTGTTTTCAATGGTAAATGAGCTATAAATAGCATGCTATTAGGATTAAACGATTATTGAATGAGACTATGGACTTTCGTACTCAATTTGATTAGGCAAATAGCTTGTCCCTATGCCTTAGTATTCCATGCCCGAGTCATTTATTGAAAACATATAAAGTAGTCTTAGCATCTAGGTCCCTTACTTGATCGGGGTGTGCGCGACTCACGAGGTTAGAGTCCTTGGGATGTCGACACATGTTACTTGGTTGTGTGCAATACTCGGTTGTGTAAGATGTTTGGTTGTGTGCGATACACTGGGTTTAGAGTCCCTGGTGACACTTG
This sequence comes from Stephania japonica, assembly GCA_039657345.1. Classification (NCBI taxonomy): domain Eukaryota; kingdom Viridiplantae; phylum Streptophyta; class Magnoliopsida; order Ranunculales; family Menispermaceae; genus Stephania; species Stephania japonica. The sequence goes on along the minus strand of CM077556.1, from coordinate 86,080,334 downwards.
GGTTAGAGTCCCTTATGATGATATGACTATTGAGTCGATGTAACACAACTCATTACCGACTGAACCTAGATCACTACTACTTAGTCGAGTGTCAGTATCATTTGTTTAACTCTGGTATTTATCTGCATATGGTTAATCTTTTAGTGTTTCATATTTATATGTTTTTAAATACCAGTAAATTATATTTGGAAATACGAGATAAACATATCATCAGGGATTACTGTTATTTTATTGTACTCATCGTCCCTTTTATGATGGTGGGTGCAGAGCCGTCGATTAGCAGGTCGGGCAAGGAGAAGATCGGCGACTACCTCTGAGCAGCGGCGCAATCCTGTTTTCGACATTGTAGGTCTTTTGGTAGTTTGATGTATCACCTTACGTTATGTCTTTTGATATTTTGACTTAGGTTGAGAGACTAGGCTCCCTGACTTATGCATGTATTACTGTGTTTATATGCATGTGACATCTTTGTCTGGTTTTCCACACTTAGGGTTATTTTTAATGGCTTCTGCATTGTAGCGGCCCAACCCCCACCCTGGCAAGTTGGCACCACCACTCACAGGCAGTGTGCGGTCACCTTTAGGTCCAGTTCACACCATCCATGTCCCCCCCTCACGCCTACGTGTGAGGCGCAGACCAGCTTAGTGATACTCTGTTCGTGAAACTTAAGGTCTTAAGCCTCCAGGACCCGAGTTCAAACAGATGGAGGCAAAACTCTGTTCGTGAAACTTAAGGTCTTAAGCCTCCAGGACCCGAGTTCAAACAGATGGAGGCAAAAAATTGCGCCTCACGCGTGAGCGTGAGGGGGGACGCGGATGGTGTGAACTGGACCTAAAAGGTGACCGCACATTGCCTGTGAGTGGTGCCTTTTTTTTGTAGCGGCCCAACCCCTACCCTGGCAAGTTGGCACCAGCTCAATGGTACTCGGTTCGTGAAACTTAAGGTCTTAAGCCTTCAGGACCCGAGTTCGAACTGAGGGAGGCGAAAAACCGCGCCTCACGCATGGGCGTGAGGGGAGACGCGGATGGTGTGGACTGGACCTAAAGGGTGACCACACACTGCCTGTGAGTGGTGGTGCCAACTTGCCAGGGTGGGGGTTGGGCCGCTACACGCATAGATTACTAAACCGCTTTCGCATGACTGTTAAGACTTCCGCTAAAATAATTAACTTGATAAAAGGTTTGATTAACTCTGAATTTCGTGAAATCGGTTTGACTAGTGTGTTACTTATCCTGAACACGAGTAACGAGGTGTTTAGGTTGTAAAGACTGACTAATGCGTAGTTAAGTCCTGCGAGATTGAGATTATGCCTTAATTGTGGGATTAGGCCGAGCGGTTCCTTAGAGTAGAAGTGAAAGGTATAATAACAAATGTAAAAAAGTTAAGATATAATAGCAAAAGTTGTGAAAGGTTAGGATATTTTAACCAAGTAAGCCATCTTTTTATTTGCACTTTTTTCTCCTTATATATGAAACATCGATCATTAATTCTGGAGTTTTTTCATGGAGCAATTTATCTATTTTTCTTGTTCAACCACGCGCTATCAATTTGAATAGTTGATCTAGAGGATTCTAAAAGCATTTCATTGATTGTATTTATTAATAAACTGAGTATAGGTGAAGAGTTTGTTTCATGTATAGCTGAGCCGATCCAACGAGTATTGGAACTGGAACTTAATCGATCAGTTGTTGTTGTTGTTTTGATTTACAAATATTACGTATGAATCAATTGGGTGGTCCAATAATTTAATATAAAATTTAAAAGTAAGAGATCATGAGTTCAAACCTCATTGGAGGTAAGTTGTTTCTTTCTAATTAAAAATAAAAATTTGGAGATTGCATTGCCAGTCCAGAAATTACAGCGTCCCATAGGCCATTTAGTACAATGTTGTTACATTTTGCCATTGAATTCACTGTAGTGCATGTACAAAGAGAATTGCGATTGTAATTCGTAGGAGAATGCATGGAGTGTGAATATGGACATGTGTTAGTATGATAATATTGGGAGATTTTTTGCGGCTGGAAGGAGCAGAGAATCTAATTCAAGCAATGTGAGCCTAAGATTCTTAAGCGTGTCAGAAGCAGGGGTGTTGTTGTAGTGGGTTAAAACCAGTACACGTGGCATCCTCCACAACACTTGAGCATCTCTTATCCAAGCAACAAGTCCACGTGTTGGGCATTTGTTGGCGGATGGGATCATATCTAATCCCAATATCACGTACCATCGCCACCAAAATCATCATCAGTTTTCAGGGGTGTTTCTTATTCTATTCAACTTTCTTCAATTCATCTGATCATCAGTCGAAGAGAAAATGGCGACGCAGGCCCTTGTTTCTTCTTCACTAACATCTTCAGTTGAATCTGCAAGAAAGATGTTGGGTGGAAGAGCCGCTCGATCCCCCATTGGATCTCCAAGAAAGGCATCCTTTGTGGTTAAAGCAGCATCTACCCCCCCTGTCAAGGTTACATTTCAATGTGTTTTCTTTTTTCTTAATTGAAGTTGACTTAATGAGGGAGCACTTGTGGTTAATCACTCTAATTAATTTCAGCAAGGAGCGGACAGACAGTTATGGTTTGCATCAAAACAAAGCCTTAGTTACCTAGATGGCAGGTATTTCTCCTTCTCATATATATATATATATATATATATATATATATATATATATATATATATATATATATATATATATATATATAGTATGTACGTACTCTCAAATCTCAATGTCACAATTGATTAGAAGTGGAATTGATTCAAGTAATAAATTAAGCAAGTTATATTTGTTGTTGAATAAGCCTTCCTGGCGATTATGGATTCGACCCACTTGGGCTGTCGGACCCTGAAGGCAGCGGGATGTTCTTCGAGCCAAGATGGCTAGCCTACGGAGAGATAATCAACGGTCGATTCGCCATGTTGGGCGCCGTAGGAGCCATAGCCCCAGAGATTCTAGGACAGGCAGGCCTGATCCCACCTGAGACCGCCCTCCCATGGTTCAAAACAGGGGTCATCCCCCCAGCTGGGACCTACACCTACTGGGCCGACAACTACACCCTCTTCGTTTTGGAGATGGCGCTCATGGGCTTTGCTGAGCACAGACGCTTCCAGGACTGGTACAACCCAGGCTCCATGAGCAAGCAGTACTTCTTGGGCCTCGAGAAGTATTTGGGCGGGACCGACAACCCTGCCTACCCTGGAGGCCCAATCTTCAACCCATTGGGCTTTGGGAAGGATGACAAGTCCCTGAACGATTTGAAGTTGAAGGAGGTGAAGAACGGGAGGTTGGCCATGTTGGCCATCTTGGGCTACTTCATCCAGGCCCTCGTCACGGGAGTTGGGCCGTATCAGAATCTGTTGGACCACTTGTCTGACCCGGTCAACAACAATGTCTTGACCAGCCTCAAGTTCCACTAGCCATTATTCGCACCAGCTGTAATGGGAATTGATGTCCCTCCCCCCCTCTCATCTCCATCTCTCTCTCTCTCTCTCTCTCTCATCTCTCTCTCTCTCTCTCATTTGTAACATTTTGTGAAGACTTTGTAACATGGCATTGCTTATATATATATATATATATTAAAGTAATTAAGTAGTGGGTACCACCATGGAAATTAAATCTTGTGATTTGTACTCGATTAATTGGCATCTTCTTTTTTGTTTCTTTTCTTTTAAATTATCTTTCTCACTCTTGGGATTCTTAAAAATTTGAGGGCATGACCATATGACCGGCCGCCACCAAAAAGTATTTAGTAGTGGAGGATATATACATATATATAATTAAACACTGTACTTGATCAAGCTTTCCATTAGGAGATTAATTAATTTGAGCCAAGGAAATTAACATCAGATGGGCATATATATGGAGGAGCTAGATAGATTCATTTGGAAAAAGTTAACTATGATAAGGAAAGCATAACCAAAGACAACATGGCAAACGTAAAAGAAGAATAGTATAATTGATGAGGGTAAGAAGGTAGCATATTAATTAGCAGAAAAGTGAGAGTTAGTAAGGAAGTACTTGGGTATGATGTGATGAATTACCCATTAAACTCAAATATTTATTTGATGTCCATAAAGATTGAATAGACAAAATTTCATAATTGAAAAGCCTGGTGGTGTTGAGGATTGTTTCTTTGAAACGCACAATTAATAGTGCGGTCAAGTACTGAAATTCTAAAGTTATAATCATTATTGCTCTCCCGAGAATCCCTGCGAGTTCATTTAAAAATTAATAGGTGGGTTATTTTTTCACAGAGAATAATTAATAAGTGGTTATCGGATTACTGTTCAGGCGGATCTTTAATTAATTGGTTTTATTATGAAATTAGTTAGAATTGTGGTTTAGTTTCACGTAACTTTTTTTTTTCTTTTGATAATCATGAGTGTCTAAACTTTTTTAGGGTCGACTATTCTTAAGAGCTAGTTAGGTGTCTTAATCATATAACTTAGAGAAGCCAACATGTTTGGAGTTGAATGTTAGAATTTAATCTCATCTTATTGATCATCAAGCACGTTTTAGAAACTTTACTGCCGCACTAATAAATTCGATTGGGGGCACAAATGACATAATTAAACAGAAAATTTTAATTAGCATAATCCTCTTAAGGAGCGTGGCACAGTGGAATTAGTTATATATAACGTTTCTGAAATTAATTAAAAAAGGAAAACAATGGGGACAGAACAATGATTTCGTTGGAAGATTGCTCACCTTTCATGTCCAGCCCAACTTTAGCTTAATCTTCTCGACCTGTCCCCTCTCTTAATGTGTGCGCGATCAGTGTGAAGACTTCAACCAAGAGTGACATCACTGTAGTTCTCACAATTTGAAATTTGAACATAAGGAAACAAACATCAAATGTGATGTCATTTCCACGGAGAGTTGCCTCGAACCAATTAGGCACAACGATGTTGACCAATACACATACATATATACATATGTGGCCAGCAACCACGACTACTCTTCAAGATGGACATCGATCTATATATGTATTGCATGCACTTAATTAGTCATGCTATACACATACAAACAAATGAAGAGCGCTAGCTGTGGAATAATTAAATAATCCGTGCATGGTTTTAAAATGTCTAGCTATTGATGATTAAGTCCCAATTAAGCATGCACTTAGAATCTACAGATTTGGCTAACATTGCATGATACACTACACGAAGATGGTTTCGTTGTCTAAACATTATATGCTCAACACGACCCTTTTAAGGTGTCCCTAGCTCGCCGCTGCTGCTGCTGCTTTTGTTAATGCATGAGGTCCCATTCCCATACGTAACCCCATTTTCTTCATTTTCTCTCTCTTGCTTTCTTTTCAGCGTACCTGGTCTACCAAGCTTAATGGGAGCCCTCCCTCCCTCCCTACCTAATTACTTAATATAATGAAGCTAAAACTATTGAGATACATGGACTAGAAGAAGTGGCAATCTCATGATCACCATAGCTGCTTGCTTGGAATCTTGGATGGCCGGCCTGGCAGTGCTCTCTCTAATCAGTTTTCAAGTGGCAGTGGCACTGTTGTGCTGTGTATATATTATATATGCTCATGTTTGATGTATGAAGTTTGCTTTTGTGTCGGAAAAAGAAAGCAAAAGCCAAGAAAAAGTAGGTAGGCGTATGTATATATGATAAGGCATGAGTGATGAGCACTGAGCAGCAGTACTTGCGTAGTTTTCAGGTACGGACCGATGGCTTATCACAACGGCTCTATTCTATATTTCTATCTGCTGCTCTGCTTCCTGCTTGCTTTAATAACTCAAAAAGAAAAGCAATTCATTTCATCCCCACCCCACAAATGCATACATAAATTCTATCATCATGTATCTCTCTCGCTTTCTCTCTCTAGCTCTCTACCCCACCAACACCATCACTCGCACTGAACTCAACTGACCCCATTTGATCAGTCCTCAATGTTAACCACAAATGATAATAACTAAGGGAAACTAATTAGGTAGCCACATACTATATAGTACCATGCACGGTCAAACTGCTGCTCATATCTATCCGTATAATTGCCACAATTTTCCAATCTCATCTTTCCAATGCTTCCCCCCACCCTTCTCGTGTAAGCAAAACTAGAATACATCTTTCATCAAATAATATGCCTCTTTACTTTCCTTCCATTTCATCAGCTGTTGTTTTTGTTGTTTATATGCATGCCTCTATTGCTCTTTGTGCGTGCCTATCAAGCCAGATAACACTATAAAGAATTCCACATAAGCTACATTTCATTGTTGAGCATCTCTCTATTAACTATGAAGAAACAGCTTTAATTATCTTTTCATTGAAAATAATTAAAGATTGTTACTTTCATTTGCCCCAATTATCGATCAATTACGTCTCCTAAAGGATTCAAACAAACAGGAAACCAACAATATTTGGTCAACATGGAAACTACAGGAGAATAACTTTTACTTTTACCTGTATATATATCAGTACCATAATTAATTAATTCGATTACTCAAATTGCATCAAAAGGTCGAAACATCCCCCACTAGCTCATTCATGATTTTATGAAGCCAAATATGTTTTCCACAAAATAAGCCCATATCTCTCTGTTCATGAAAGTTTTAAAACCATTGACATTTATGAAAGGATCTATAAATTTATCAGTTATTCAGCATGCAATATACATATAGTCTAATTAAAGTAAAACTACAGTTGGAGATAGCAGCCTCAAAAACTGTTCAAATCTCCTCAACTTTTAGCATCCAAATAGAATAATTAACCCGCATAAAATAACTTATCTTTCCAAGCCTTGCAGCTTCAGAATCGGCTTCACTTCTTCACGATCCTCCGTTGATTGGAACACCAATACTTAATCACCACTGCCATGCTTTTTTGGGTGAGCAGTTATGTTCTGTGCCAAGCACATCTAATGACATGTTTTCTTATTTGTTATTACCTGATTTGGTATGCATCGAACAACTGAAGCCGTCATGACATGCTTGGAGAGTAGTACACTGTCGGGCATAGATGGCTGGCAAAAGGTGTTTGATGAGCCGTAAAAGGACTTTGTAGCTTCACAGATGATAGTACAGAATTATCTCCCCACTCCAAAGGACTTGCATTTCCTCTTCCGGGGCATGGGATTGAGAAATCAGACCTGGAGCCTCCTGGTAGCACCCTCGATGAAAATGAGTGTGACGCCATATGACAAGGAAATCCACTCACGAGCCTTAGATTCGAAGCCATTGCAGGATTTCCCATGAAGGAAGATTGTGTCTCCCTCACCATCTGAGAGGGCTCAGCATAAGATTTTCTTGATTCAGCTTCATTATCGGGCGTGTCATCAATGACTATCACCTCCCGCATCAGACCTCCCGACGCTTGAGCTGCAGAAACAGAATTTAGACTTTGGATGGGTGGGGCTGAGCCAACTCTCTTACCATCATATGCTAATGAAGAACCAGCTTTGCAAATGGGCATCCGCTCTTGCGCCTGAAAATTAAATCCACCGGTAAAACCATGCCGCATCAAAGAAGACACAGAAAAACCTTCCATATTCAAATTGGTATAGTTGCTTGCTTGTGGGTGTCCAGATCTTTCACCAGTTTCAGAATTAAGACCATGCCGCGTCCTCTCTTGAGCTATACTGTTATACCCTTTTGAAGTATTAAAAGAGTGCAAAGGTGGATCGCATGATTCCTGCCTGTAAATGGAATAACCTTCTGGAACTGAGTGGCATAATGAAGAATTATCTCGACTTGGGGTGCTGCCACTAGAGAATTCAAGAAGGTCGGAATATCTTACATCCATATAGTCATTCAAAACACATGAGGACGGCTGTGTAACTTGCCCAGACGTGTCTTCACCATTGCTTATAACCATTAAGTTCTTTCCCATCAGCCGCAGGACAGGATTTGAAGTGGACTGGACATTATGAACCTGAGAGGATAAGCTCGACGAACATAAGCCACCATTAATTGGAGGCTTCCGGATAGGACTGGAAGGGCCTTTCATGGTAACAGGACAATCAGGTGTTTTAGTGCAAGGTGCAATCATCTTATCATCCAGTTCAGGCCTGTTATTCGGAGAAAAAGAGGCGTGCATATCCTTGATAGGCTGCATCATGGCCATGGTACATTGCCCAGGGATATGTGGAACCTGATAGGCTGAGGTGGCATCCAAAGAATTGTTATCCTTCTGTGCACAATTAAATTGAGCATCTGACCGTTTCACCGCTCCCTCTCCTGTATACAATCTTGTCCCTCCATGATGAGCAGTATCAAAAGTCATTCTCTCAGTCAAATGAGCAGAAGAAAAGACGGAAGCCTTTTCAGCTAATGGTTCTGAACTGCTAGAAGAGAAGCCTGACACAAACTGGTCATGATTTTCAGGAGGTTTTCCAGATGAGTCTGGTGCCAAGTAATTTGAATCGGCTCTCACAACCTGGGGGTGAGAAATGGTTGAGCTTGCAGAAACAGGAGAACCTGATCCATCTCTATCAACCACATGTCGATCTTGAAAAGGAAGAATCTTGCTTGATGCCAATGACATGTGGTCCAGATGATCTACAGAAGAAACCAAGTTCGCAGACTCCGCTGGCAATGAACCTGATGATACTTGAACTTGTTTATGAGCAATTCCACACTCATTTCTTTCATCAACTCTATAATCAGTTTCTAACTCCACTGCACTGTTACTAAAATACTTGGAAACATTAGTGGCACATGCAACTTGATTGTTAGACGGGCTTTTGTTCATGCGCATCAAAGGTTCATTTCCAAATACCGGTCTCTCATGCTCAATGATTGGTTGCAAAGAGTTGGGGAGAGCACTATAAGGAATTAATGGCTTCCTGAGTTCTGAATTCAAGTTTCTGCTACATCGTCGATGACGAATGGTTCCTCCAACAGATTCCTTGGAAAAAGTTTTCTTACTAACACTATCCTTTTGGAGTAAAATGGCATCAGTTTCTAGCCCATCTGATTTGTACGTGACACCATCACTAGATTGGAGTTGAAGGCTGGAAAGTTGGGTTTGAGAATCATCAGTAGATGCTAGATCAAGACCACATATTTCTGAACCAGAATACGAAGAATTCAAAGACGAAGGCTCCTCCCTTTCAGAAATACCTGAGTCTTCTCCCCCCTCCTTGGACTTGGGTAATCTTCTTCCGCCACATTGAAGTTCATCAACGAAAATTTCTGTTCCAAGATTTCCAGTATCACTTGAACAGTCAAATTTGCCCATTCTTTGTGCTTGATTCGAGCATCCAGAAGGATTACCAATATAATCATGCATTTGACTGCATTGTCCATCCAACTCAAGAGGCGGTGACTTCACCAGCTCAGTCATTTCAGCAATAGATCGATGCATCTGTGACTTCTTCAAGGTTGAACGCTTCCTACTCTTGTTAGATTTAGATCTAGGATATGATTGTTGAGCTGATAAATCATCCTCCAAAGTTGTGGATTTCTTGTATCCTACAGAGAACAGCTGAGAGATTTTAGATGGTCTATATGTCATCCTCGGTAAACTATCTGATCTTTTTATTTGATCAGCATGAGCCTCTTTTCTTTTGCCTAGAGGACATGAAGTTTTTGCCAAAGACCTAGATGGTTTCATTGCATATCCACTACAAGAAGACAAGGTACCACCACCATAGTTCAATTGGTTGAGACGATCATTATTGCTTGACTTGGAAGACTGCCCGCTACTGCCATTAATTTGGCGTTCATATGATACACTCTCAGCATACTCTTCGTTTGGAGAAGAGATGGCATTTTCAGGAAAATTATGAGATTTAGGCAAATGGCCTCCCTCCACTGCAGAATTACTCAAAGCTAATTGGTTGCTCTTAACCAATGGAACCTTTGTCACAGGCAATGGATATTCCAAATCTTGAGGATTGTACTTTCCATTAGATTTCTTCAAAATACCAGTCCGTTTGGAGCAAACCCACTGCCTTAAAGTCCCAGAATCAATGTGAGAAGTTTGAACTCGAGTTTTCAGAAGGTGAGAAAGAGATTCTTTCTTCTCCTGTTTCTTGTCCATCCCATGTTTAGCTTCTGCTGAAGCAAGAATCTGTATGCCAACAATCACAAAACCATTAGACTAAACATCTCATAAAAAGGTAAATCAAATTAGTCTAAATTAAAGGAGACCTTTGCTTTAATTAAAGATCACAATCAAAAGGCAGTATACCTAATAAATAATAGATAGACTGTACATGGCAACATATGCAATTGAAAGCTCGCTAGAAAACTATTTGACACCAGCATCTTAGACAATGAAATCCCGACAGACAAAATGGAGTCAAAATTGTAAGGACCCAGTAATTCATAGTCATGGGCAAGGGAGATGCAGTTCATAACGATGTTGGGAACTTGCATGTAAAAGGTTTTGAAAGTGTATATGGCCCAAATCTTGGCATAAACCACCTTAATACGCAAAAACTAAACCACTGATTGGAACAAAAAGAGTAATGAACAAAGAAAATGCAAATGAAAGGAACATATATGGGAAAAAAATTACCGCAGGTCCATCCTGCAAGGAACGGCATGGTATTTTCTTTTGAATTTTGGAGTTGAGATTGCCTGAATGCTTATTAGGTCCAAGGTGCATCTTCTTGTCAATCGATTGTACACCATCCTCCCTTACATGCTTGATTGGCCTGGTGACCTCCCCAGGTGTTGGAATTGATGGATTACAGAATCCAGATAGGATTCGAACTTTTATACCATTTGAATCAAAATAAACTGCACCTTCATCCTCCACATCCGGGTGTCCAGTACGAAATGATGTCCTTTTTTTCCTTTTGCCTTGAGAAGGAACCTTAGTTTCTGCATTCAGCAAGCTCACATCTGTTGCCCAATTAGAACCATTGCGGCGATCAAGATCTTCAAGAGTGCAGCGTGGGGCTGTCAAGTAGATATCTGTCATGGACCTCATCACCTTCCTCAGCTTTAGTCTATGTTTGGTTAGCTTAGCAGCATCAACGGCCCACATGGAGGAGGTTGACTCCACCGAGAGGCACTGGTCGATATGAGCATTCAAGGTGGTGTTGGAAGTTGATGAAAACGTCTTACAAACAGGGCAAACTTTGGAGGCCATGGGGTCGGATATGGTAGTGATGGTGGAAGAGATGTTGTTCTCAATCCGGGTGGGATCAGATTGGGAACCCAATTTTAGAACCAATCTGAGTTTGTTTCCTGTTGCTTCTACTGCTTTTTGGTTCTTCTGGGGCGCGCAAGGCGGGTCTAGGACATGTAGCAGTTTAGGAGGTTGTTGGGGTGGGCAAGAGCTTATCTTATAAGAGACATCCAAGTCTTGTTCATCACAACAGTCCTCCACATGAGTAATCACTGTGGATGGAATTGAAAGCTCTTCTTCTCTTAACTTGTGATCCGGCAGCTGCTGCTGCTGCTCGGAAGGCGGTAACAATCGAGATTGATCTGATAATCTCACAACTGGATCATCAGTAGCTGCTCTCTCACAATAAGATTCAAGTTGTTCAGTAGGATCTCTTCTGATAACAGTACCTTTATCTACTACTCCATGATGCAAAACAGCAGGCCGATCCCTATTAGTGAATGAATGAGGAGGCTGATCAAAGGGTGGTAGTAGCTCCCTGACTCCATGTCGCAAGCAAAGTTTCAAGTACTGTTGGGGAAAAGGCCAATTCTTCCCAATATTTTTTTGACGGGCAGTGAAAACATAATCTCTGCAATGCAACCCAAAATCATTTTTCAGTAAATTCAGATTACAGAAATTAATGGGTAAGCAAATCTCACAAGATTTTTTAAAAAAAAATCCAAAACTCGGCACAGCAAACCCAGTAAATCAATCTTCAAACTTTATGAGCTGATCGATCGTGATGAACAGAGAGAAGAGGGAGACATGAATCGACAAAATATTCGACAGTAGAGAAATATTGTCGAGATTTGGTAGGAGACTAGGAGGGAGGCGCCTCGTCATCAGATTATTAAAAACACTATATATTAATTGAAATTAAGAAGAGAGGGAGAGGGAGAGGGAGAGGGAGAGGTTGATGAATCTGCGAAAACAAGTCATCAGATGCCCCCAAACTTAAACATAAACATGAAATCATGTCCAAATAAAAATTAAGAAAAAGGAAAGTGAGACGAACAACCCAAGTACCAGTAGCACGTACTACTGTTCATACAACTGATCAAGAACCCAGAAACCTAGATCGATGTAGTACATGCATCCAAGAGATAGGAAGCAAAGAGTAGTAGTAGTGTTTATGTGAAGTCCCAAAGAGATTTGAAAGAAAGATGCATGCATATGTGATATTACTATATATAGTATACCTTATGGAGAAGGTGGTGGGAAGCTGCTTGTGATGATGACCATCAGCAGCAGCAGTAGCAGCAGGAGGAGGAGGAGGAGGAGGAGGAGGAGGAGGAGGTCGGCGGCCACTAGTACTGGTATTACTACTACTACTGCTACTACTACTACTACTAGTGTTAATTAAGAGGGCAAGTTTATCATCATCAGAAGGCCGCCTTCCGCTTTCATCATCGTCTTCATCTTGGTCTAAGAGAGGCCGATGATCATTGTTGGGGGAAGATGATGGAGGAGGAGGATCTGGTGGGTTTTCATGAGTGGAGAACATCGGCTGTTGCAGTTGCACAATAGCTTCTTCTCCCTTGTTGTGCTGCACCGCGCGCCGCCGGCCAGACCCCGGACCCCCCGGTAGAGGTAATTAATTAGGAAGGGGTCTGGTCGCTACTCATGCTTCCCGGCCACTAGTCTTATTAATTTCTCGATCGATCGGTGGGAGGCAGAAATTGAACCTGCAAATTGACAGATAAGAGAAATTAATACCGCACCACACTTGCCTTTTAACTAAGATATACAAGAAACGTTCTACTTATTGCTTCTAGAACCAACGTTATTTTATGTAGCGCACACCCTTATTTCATTTCAAATCAAAATACTAGTACTAGCACAAATTCCCCAGCACCACTCTTCCTTCCGTGTTGATAGAGGCGGAGGCGGGTACCTAGGTCATTTTATGTGGTTCAACTAATTAATTGTTCCACTTTTGGAAATCAAAATCCCACCACCATCGACGCCGCTAATTAAAATCATATAGATAGATAGATAGATAGATAGATAGATAGATAGATAAGAAATTAATGAAAGAGGAGATATTTGGATGGATGGATGGATGGATGCAGTTGTAGATCAAAACAGACCGTTTAATTTGAGAGGTAATAAAACTCCAAAGGGCTAATTCATAAACTCATCAAACTACTCGATCCTGATTACCCAAATCTGCATCAAAGAATTAAAGAGAAGAAGAAGAAGAAGATAACTGCCTGGTCGGTCATAAAATAAAGCTACTACTGAGGTGCGGAAGCAAGGAGGAGCATGAAATCACACACCAAACGTTATCGGCGCCCAGTTCCCAACCTAAATCGGAGGAAACAAACCCAGATTTACCAACATACACGTAGAAGAGGGCTGAGATGAGAATACAACCAAATCTAACGACTGACCCCTAGACAGAAAACAATCTTCAGTACTATTGCTGCTGCTACTACTACTACTCCAGATAAGAACAAGTTTATTAGAAGGAGACCCGGAAACATGAACAGAGAAAACAATCATACAAACCGGGCTTGTGTTGATGAGGAAACAATGAATCCGCCCAACTAATTAATTTGTGGGGAAAATTAGTTAATTAAGTGGAGGGAGATGGAGATGGAGAGAGAAAGAGAGGAGATAGAGAGGAGGAACAATCGGCACCACCCACTCACACATCAAACCACACCCAACAAAAGGGAGAGGGGGCATCAGCATCAGGTTCTCCACCAAAAATAAAAATGAGCTAGAGAGAGAGAACACACATCCATCCATCCACCCATCTATCTATTATTTGTAGAACTACTATACTAGTACTACTACTGTTGAGGTAGCAATAGCGTTAACACGCACACAAACATACGCCACTAGTCCATCTCTCTCTCTCTCTCTCTCTCTCTCACACACACACCCACAAAGCATCCTTGCCCACCACATCACATCACATCACATACATGTATACCAACCCCCCCCCATACAATTACATACATACCTACACACATACATACAAACATGAGCAAATACATCTCCTCCTCCTCCTCCTCCTCCTCGTTCCTCTCCTCTACGTACACAGCTAGCAGGGTCGACAGCGAGAGTATATAACCCTACTGTGGCTAGTGCTTGCTTGGTAAAACACTCACTCACTAGTCACTACTGGGAGGGTGAAAAAGAGAGAGAGAGAAGGGTTTGTTGTTTTGCTTTGGGGGTTCGAAGAGTGAATAAGATGGATGGATGGATGGATGGAGGGAGGGAGGGAGGGGAGGGAAGGGCCGGGGTGTCCTTTCTCATATTACTCTTTCAGCCTGCCTGCCTTTGGCTTTGGTTTCCCTATTTCGTGTGTTTTGTTTTTTTCCTTACTTTTGTTTTATAATTATTAAGTGCCCATCCATACACGGCCAATCCATGTGATATGCGTATTCTCTCCCTCCTTTATACCCATGACTTTTCAACTGAATTACATCCCACGCCACGCCACCATTTCTTTTCTTTTTTTTTCTTTCATTATCATTTCATTTTTGAACCCAGTCCCAGTCCACCACACGCACGCACGCACCCACCATCACACCACCGCTCACACGCATCTATTTTCAGTTTTGACCTTATTGCCCACTCCCCTCCCTCCAGGTGCCCACCCCCTTCTGCCACCTCCCCTCCCCTCTCACTGGATAATATCAACTCTACCCACCTCCCCTCTTGCCTACCTCTCTTAATTACCTCTACCCTTAATTTACCTTTTATATTTGAAGCTTCAAACTTTAGTCACATTTCTTACAAATTCGTTTTTTTTTTTTTTTTTTTTGCAACTGATTCGTTTCATTTAATTCTATGTTACTCCAACTAATTCAACTGTTCGGTTCCATCTAATTTACTTAGGCCTCATTTGGTTTGTTTGCGCCAATAAAAACAAAGTCGCGCTATATGTACATCGATATCCTCTCAAGGCACTTCATCAATTTATCAAGACACTCCAAAACTTACCAAAATGTCCCTAGTTTGTGAAGCAATGCACCTCACTACTGACACCTAAATAAAGAAGTCAAACACTCAACTCGATGGTCATACTCAACTCGATGGGTGACCACCAAGACTATACAAGTGGTCTCGGTGGTCTTATGCCGAGACATGTGTGTATATCTCGGTCGACACCACTAACACGACAACTTATATTTCGGTCTCCTATGTCCGAGACTATATGTTCGGTCATTTCCCACCGAGACTTGAAACATATTTGTCAATTAATGTAGTGTCACGCTATGGGCACCCCACCAATTACTTAAGACACCCCGGTAGACACCTCACCAATTATTTTGAGCACCTCGAGGCAAATGTGTCAATTTTTTTAGAATCAGGATAAATAAATGAAAAAAGTCGGGGTGCCCTGAGAGGATACCGGGGTGTACATAGCGCGACTCTAAAAATATGTTTGATGTAATTTTAAACTTGAAGGGAAGTTGAAAATTTTTAAACTATAAAAAAATATGAAACAAATATAAATAGCCTTCAAACAAGATATATATACATATAATAAAAGGGACGTCATTATTAATAAGGGGCAATTGTATCCACAACTCCTAAGAAACAACTCCTTAGGTAGGAGGTGGGAAGATATTTCTCACCCTAGTGTGTAAATTGGAAGAAACAACTCCTTAGGTAGGAGGTGGGAAGATATTTCTCACCTTAGTGTGTAAATTGGAAGATAATTTGCAAGCAAGTTGGGCATATAAACAAAGCCTTACTTAATGCAGTCATCTAGTTATGCAAATTGACAAATTTTATTAATGCATATCATGCATATGCGATTAAGCATATGTAACAAACACATCAAATCCTGCGTGACTATATATATTTGGTCTTCTGTTCTTTTCTTTCCATGTCGACTTCCCGAGCTAAAGGGTCTAAATAATAGGGTGTTCTTATCACCTTCTCTCTTTGCTGTTAATTTATCTCATCAAAATGCACCGTAATTCGTAGTTCGATCCCGTTTGTGTAAACTTCCCAATACATATAGTAGCCTAAAGTGTTTTTTTTTTCGGTAAACTACTTCTCGTGTTTCTTTGCCTCAAAGAACTTGATGACACTTTGAAGTGCATTCCATTTGAAAATGAGCAAATTTCTTTGCCTCAAAGAACTTGATGACACTTTGAAGTGCATTCCATTTGAAAATGAGCAAATTATGTGCAATTCTAAACGTGTTAAGCTAATGATATATTCCATCATATACGACATACGTAGTTAATTTAAGTCATTAGACTTAGTCACATCTACATGTATTGCTAGCAGGGATATTCGATAGATAGATCGATGTTTATTTATTTTACAGTATTTTTTTTTTGTAGGATATTTTACAGTATTTTATTTTGAAACTATAGATAGATCGATTTGAAGTGATCTAATAATAACATGAGATTTTATTTTAAGAAAATGATAATCTAACACACTTAGTGCACACACTTGGGGCGCACGCTTTATTTTTTAATTATTTATAGTGTTTTTATCAGATGTGAGGCCCACGTCTGGAGAGACAAGAAAGAGTCATAAATGGTTAAATGAAATGAATGTGGATGACTCTTCCTATTCAAACCATTTGTATTCCACCACTATGTGTGAGTGGTTACACATTTACATCATGTAATTATAACTTATGATCTTTGACATTCTTGTAATGGCCTATATAAAGAGCTCACATCTATGTAATGGATACAACAAATTGAATGAAAACTTCTCATTCCAACTATCTCATTTCTTCTCTTCTTCTTTGTAGTAGTAGTTTGTAGTAGTAGAAGTTCTTAGTCTTCTATTTCATTATCTAGTTCTTAGCAAGTCTTAATTCAATTCACAACACGTTATCAGCACGATCTTCCTCTAGCATTAAGGAGATCTTGAAGTTCAAGAAGGCTTGTTAAGGAGACAAAGCTAGGAAGGTATAACTTTTATGAGTTCGATTTATTTCTATATTATCTTGGTTGCTTCACTTTTATATGCATACTTTATTCATATACTATGCATTATAACGTCACCGATTGCGAAAGTGTGCTATGTAGTTGCGTCTTGTACGATCTTCTACATCAGAAATCAAAAGTCAATATGTGACATAACTAGTTTTCTCGCTATACTACAAAGGATTAATTATGCTCTATTCTTGTTTTTTTTATATTGCAAATAGTGTTATGAGTTTGGGTTGATAGTGGGTAAGCCTTGTCCCCGGTAAAGCTAAACATTGAAAGGGAGACGGGTTATCCCGTTCAATGAGGCATAGTTTTTAAGTAGACTTCGTCTCACCACCCAACCTGGAGGTTGTTCCACCAACTCATACAAGTAGTACATTTTGCATATTTATAATCAAGTTGTGAACATGTATTTAATCGTATATTATTTATTTTTTTATAAAAGAGAAAAATTATTTACTCAATTTTTGACATATTTTCAGACTATGGCAAACCTTCAAAAACTTGAATTTATTGCTCTTGATATCACTGGAAATAATTATTTGTCATGACAACTGGATGCCGAGATACATCTCCAAGCTAAAGACTTAGGAGAAACTATTATAGAAGGAAATGAAACATCAATGCAAGATCGTACGAAAGCACTGATATTCCTTCGCCATCATCTCCATGAAGGCTTGAAAAGTGAGTATCTCACTATAAAAGATCCTCTCACCTTGTGGTTAAGCTTGAAAGAGCGATATGATCATCAAAAGATGGTGATATTTCCAAAAGCTCAAAACGACTGGCTGAATCTTAGGCTACAAGATTTCAAAACAGTCAGTGAATATAACTTCACCATGTTTAATATTACCACTCGTTTGAGGCTTTGTGGAGAAAATATATTTGATAAGTCGATGATGGAAAAAACATTCAGTACTTTTCATGCCTCGAATTTGTTGTTGCAATAGCAATATCGAGCGCGTCAATTTAAAAAGTACTCAGAATTAATTTCTTGTCTCATAGTGGCTGAACAAAATAACGAGCTTCTATTGAAGAACCATAACTTCCGTCCAACTGGTTCCGCTTCAATTAATGAAGCAAATGCAGCATCCTATAATGACCATATATACATGGAAAGAAAAACCAGGACGTGAAAATGGGAAATGATCAATCAGCAAAGATCGTGGCAAGCCCTATTCTAAATTTCGTGGCAATAAGTTCCAAAATAAATGGAACAAGAATGATGCCGTTCATAATAAGGGGAAAAATATTGCTGAAAATGGGCATGCTCATAATCGTGACCAACCATGTCATAGATGTGGTCTAAAAGGTCACTGAGCTCATGTATGCCGCACGCCTAAGCATTTTATTGATCTTTATCAAGCCTCTTTAAAGGAGAAAGGCAAAACAGTTGAGATGAACTTCACTGTCGGAGATGGCTCGTCAGACATCAATTATATGGATGCCCCAAATTTTCATGATAATCCAAACACTAATCTCGATATTTTTAATAATCATGTAACGATTTTAAATAATTCTATGTACTGATTTTTATTATGCTTCTTAGTTATATGTACTAGTTTCTTATTATGAATGAAATATGACTCTTTGTCTAATTTGCCAAACATTATTTGTCTAGATGGATCAACAAATCATGTGTTCAAATCATGAATCAAATAAGAGCGATATATATCTTGCTGATTGTGCTACAACGCACACAATCCTTAAAAACAAAGAATATTTTTTCAATTTGAACTTAGCTGAGGCTAATGTTCAAACATTATCTGGCATCTCCAAATTGATTAATGGCTATGGAAGAGCAAATATTATGTTGCCTAGGGGAACAACAATTCATGTTGACAATGCCTTATACTCTGAAAAATTCAGAAGAAATTTACTCAGCTTTAAAGATATTCGACAAAATAGATATCACATTGAAACCATGAACGAAAATAATAGAGAATTTCTCTATGTCACATTGTTTTCAAATGAGAAAAAAGAAGTGTTAGAAAAATTCCTAGCTTTATCCTCTGGATTATATTTTACTCATATAAGGCATGTCAAAACGAATGTCGTCTTAAATAAGAAAATTAATGATTCAAAGACATTCATTTTATGGCATGACCGGCTTGGTCATCCCGGATCATCAATGATGCGAAGAATAATTAATAATTCGCATGGACATCCTTTAAGTAGTTAAAAAATATTTTCAGCTGGTGATTATAATTGTACTAGTTGTTCTCAAGGTAAATTGATAGTTAAATCATCCCCAAGTAAAATTGTTGTGGAATCCCCAGTTTTCTTAGAACGCATTTAAGGAGACATGTAGACATATTCATCCTCATTGTGGAACATTTAGATATTTCATGGTTTTGATAAATGCATCAACTAGGTGGTCACATGTTTGTTTGCTTTTGACCCGCAATATTGGATTTGCTAGACTTTTAGCGCAAATCATTAAGTTAAGAGCACAATTCCCTGACAACCCAATCAAGACCATCCGTCTTGATAATGCCGGGGAATTTCAATTTCAAGCATTTCAAAATTATTGCATGTCTATAGGAATTACCATTGAACTTTCTGTTCCACATGTGCATACCCAAAATGGTTTGGCAGAATCTCTGATCAAACGCATTCAATTAATTGCCAGATCTTTAATCATGAGAACTAAGTTATCAACTTCAGTTTGGGGACATGCAGTCCTTCATGCAGCATCTATCATTCCTTATAGGCCTATTACATACCATGAACATTCCCCCATGCAACTCATTTTAGGTCAACAACTAAATATTTCACACTTAAGAATTTTTGGTTGTGCAGTGTATGTTCCTATACCATCTCCCAATAGAACTAAGATGGGTCCACAACGAAAACTTGGGATTTATGTTGGATTTAACTCATCGTCCATTATAAGATACCTTGAACCCTTAATAGGGGATTTATTTACTACATGTTTTGCTGATTGTTACTTTGATGAAGCAATTTTCCACCATTAGGGGGAGATAATAAGTCAATTCAAAAAGAATGGCGCGAAATTGCTTGGAATGCATCAATTTTATCACATTATGATCCACGAACAAATCAGTGTGAACTTGAAGTTCAAAAGATCATTCATTTGCAACAAATCGCAAATTAATTACCAGATACATTTAATGATGCAAAATAAGTGACAAAATCACATATTCCAGCTGTAAATGCTCCTGCAAGAATTGATGTCTATGTGCAACAAAATGCACAAGAGCCAACGAAACGCTTAAAGCGTAGAAGGCCGGTTGGTTCAAAGGATACAATTCCTCGAAAGAGAAAAACGGGAGTAAAAATAAATACAAATCAAAATACTCATGAGAAAGCACAAGAATCCTTTGATAAGGATTTGTCAGAACAAGTTGATTCTGATGAGGGACAACTTCCTCTAGAAAAATATGAAAAAGATGAAAGTAATAAGATCTCAATAAATTATTTAAACTCTGGTAAGATTTGGGATCGAAATGAAATTGTTCCTGATGATATATTTACTTTCAATATGTCTTTGAAATATGTGGAAATGATGATGATCCAGAACCATGATCAGTGGACGAATGTCAAAAAAGACCTGATTGACAAAAATGGCAAGATGCTATCCAAGCAGAGCTAAACTTGTTAAGGAAATGAGAGGTTTTTAGACCAATTGTCTAAACGCCAGATGGCGTAAAACCTGTTGGATATAAATGAGTATTTGTACGAAAGAGAAACGAAAAAAATGAAGTTACAAGGTACAAAGCAAGACTTGTAGCTCAAGGTTTCTCATAAAGACCTGGTATCGATTATGAGGAAACATATTCTCCTGTTATAGATGCAATCACATTTCGGTTCTTGATAAGCCTTGCAGTATCTGAAGGGCTTGATATGCATTTAATGGATGTCATTACAACATATTTTTACGGATCTCTAGACAGTGAAATATATATGAAAATCCCTGATGGATTTGTAATATCCGATGAAATAAAATCAAAACCTCATAACATGCATTCTATAAAATTACAAAGGTCTATGTATGGATTGAAACAATCCGGACGAATGTGATACAAACGTCTTAGTGATTATTTACTGAAAGAAGGATATGTAAATAATCCGTTTTGCCCATGTGTCTTCATTAAAAGATCATCAACAAGATTTGTGATTATTGTTGTATATGTTGATGATTTAAATATAGTGGGAAACCACGATGACATCGTTAGAACATCCGAATACTTGAAAAAGGAATTCGAGATGAAATAACTTGAAAAACAAGACTTTGTCTTGGTTTGCAAATTGAATATTTTTCAAGTGAAATACTTGTATCCATCAATCAAATTATATTGAAAAATTATTAAAAAGATTTTATATGGACAAGACACATCCATTGAGCTCTCCAATGGTTGTCAGATCACTTGAAGTGGATAAAGATCCATTTCGACCTCATGAAAGTGATGAAGAGCTAATTGGTCCGGAGGTATCATATTTAAGTGCAATTGGTGCACTTATGTATCTTGCAAATTGTATAAGACCCGATATTGCTTTTGTTGTCAACCTACTTGCAAGATATAGCTCTTCACCAACTCGAAGGTATTGGAATGGTGTTAAATACGTTTTTCGATATTTTGAGGAACAACATGGGTTTATTTTACTTGAGAGGGGTAAAATTGAATCTCCAAGATTATGCTGATGCTGGATTTTTATCTGATCCCCACAAGCCATGTTCTCAAACGGGATATGTATTCACTGTGGTAATACTGCTGTATCATGGAAGTCAGTAAAACAAACTATGGTTGCTACTTCTTCCAATCATTCTGAAGTACTTGCAATTCATGAAGCAAGTCGTGAATGTGTTTGGTTGAGAAACATGATTGAACATATTCAAGAATCATGTGGATTGCCTTCAATAAAAGATTCTCCAACCATATTATATGAAGATAATGCAGCATGTATTGCACAATTAAGTGAAAGATTCATAAAAGGGGACAGAACAAAACATATTTCACCAAAATTATTTTATGCGCATGAGCTTCATAAGAATGGTGAAATTAATATCAAGCAAATCCGATCGAGCGATAATCTTATTGATTTATTCACAAAAGCCTTACCAACTACGACATTTAAAAGGCTTACATGTGGTATTGGCTTGCGTAAATTTAAAGACATTGCAAGTAAATAAACTAAACAAGTTTCACCCATGTTCAAATGAGGGGGAGTTATTGATTAATGTATTGCACTATTTTTCACTTAGCTATGGTTTTATCCCATTGAGTTTTCCTAACAAGGTTTTTAATGAGGCAATCTTAACAATATTATACCCATCTTAATATTTATGAGAATAGTGTACTCTTTTTCTTTTACTATATTTTTTCCACAAGTTTTTCTTAGTAGAAGTTTTAACGATGCACAATCTCTTAGCAAGTGTCATCCAAGGGGGAGTGTTGTAAATGAAATGGATGTGGATGACTCTTCCTATTAAAACCATTTGTATTCCATCACTATGTGTGAGTGGTTACACATTTACATCATGTAATTGTAACTTATGATCTTTGACATTCTTGTAATGGCCTATATAAAGAGCTCACATTTATGTAATGGATACAACAAGTTGAATGAAAACTTATCATTCCAACTATCTCATTTCTTCTCTTCTCCTTTGTAGTAGTAGTTTGTAGTAGTAGAAGTTCTTAGTCTTCTATTTCATTCTCTAGTTCTTAGCAAGTCTCAATTCAATTCACAACAAGTGTGTGCTCCAAAGTGTGTTAAATTATTATTTTTCTTTATTTTATAAGATTTTATTTTATGAACTTTGCAAGAATGATACCCTACAAGGATACAACACAAAAGTCACGCACCGAGAGCACATATCAATTAGAATAGTGACTAGAACGTCTTTTTTTGTATAGATCTCATAAATATAATTCAAGATTGTAATCTAACTTCTCAAATAAGCATCCAATCAAACAAACATATTTTAAAATGCAATGCAATTTCTAATAAAATGAAACATGTTAATCCAAGACTTCTTTTTCTTTTTTCACTTTCAAAATTGCGCTCAATATAAGGTTTTAAGAAACTTTTGAAGTTTTAGTGTCCAAATTTCAAGGCGAAGTATCATCATTAATTGAACGTAAGTATCTACCACCATGTGGTACATGTACCTCGATACTATTTATTTAATTTTTTGTGCTTCACATAATTTATTTCAATTCAATCAGCTGATTATAGTTCGATTAGGACAAGATTGGTAATTAAGAGTATTTATTAAGATCTCCTTTTGAGATGCTAGCGATGACATATTATACAATAAGTCATCTTATCTAATTAACAGTGGTTCGATTAGAAAAAAGTTAGGTAGTGAATATCAATAATAATGAGATATGCGTTTCCGTTAATAACAAGTGCAAGTAAATCCAATATTTTTTTTTTACGAAGAATGAAAAATGGTATAATTAAAAGAAAAATAAAATAAAATAAAATAAGAGTGATGAATAAATTTATGGAGGATGTTTTTTAACAAGAAAAAATATCATGAACATGAAAATGACCAGAAAGTTAGGCCTACAAAAAAAGGTACCTACCTTACCTTATGACTTATTTCCTGTTTAAATTATAATGCAACTTCATTTTTCTCCTTTTTCAATAAGAAAATAAAAAAAAAGAGAAAAAGGAAAAATTACACAAGTCACAACGCGGGTCTTGGTGTTTCATCATACACCGCCTATTTGTCCAGCAAGGAGCACGCGCCATGTTCCCCAGACCCCAGTTGAGTGAGTGGGCTGTGGCCCGTGGACGGGTCCCCACCCGTCACCGCACGTTCCTAGAGATGCTACACAAACATTGATTCGACCAAGCTGCCATTATCCCACCCAATATATCAACCGATTAACAGTTCCAAATCCCGCATTCAGATCCAACGGCTGAGCGCTGATTTCAAAGTCCAAAGATATATCCGTACGTTAATCGGGGACCACCCAACGGTAGAGGTCCAGAGAAGTCTGTTCCTGAGTTGCGAGCGACGACTTGGGAGTTGGGCCGGTGCGGTTGACAAGTATAATAATAAAAGTCGGCATCGGAAGAACTCCACCGATCGGGTCTCCCCTCGGCCCTTCCCATCCCATCCCATCCCATCCCATGAACGATCTGTTGGATCGAACAGCCCTCGGAACAGATCTGAACAATAACAGATTATCACTCTATTTCACAACCACAATCACAATCACAATCACCATCACAATCAGACAGACATTACATGAGAGTAATGTCGTCGGGGGGCGGAGGGGAAGATTCGGATAACGATCACACAACTCTTCCTCGATCGAATTCTTCCGCATCAGAGCCAGATTTGGAGTCCCAAAGGCGGAGGAGGAAAGGAATCAATGGTTTGTTCAACAAATTGGATCGACGACTCTCCGGCCGGAGGCGGACTCGCAAGCTTTCGCCTGAAGATCCGTCTTCGTGCGATGCTCTCGGCGACGGCGCACCGCCAGAGTGGGCGCTGCTGCTCGTCGGTTGCTTTCTAGGTCTCGCCACTGGTCTCTGCGTCGCTGCCTTCAACTATGGGGTAACCGACCATTTCTTCCTTTCTTCTTCAATAAAAAGGTTCTTGCTTTCGAATGTAATAGTCTTTGTGCCTTTTTCTGATTCATGACTCTGATATTGGAGAAGGCTTTAATTCTTCAGTTGAATTCAGAAAGAATTTATAAATGTAAGTTCACAACAAGGATGGTTGCATTGCAATTCGCATGCATGATTTCACTATCAATTCAAATGGGAGGAACATAAGGTTCGGAACCAACATCACTGGCGGATCCAGAAAATTTAGTTATTGGGGCGGATGCTACCTACACCTATACTTATTAGTTTGGTCCACCTAATGTGGGTCAAGCTTGAGTTGTAAGGGCCGTAACACTAATATAGACCATACCCTATTCAAGATTGTAAAGCCCAATAAATTAAAGGTAAGTTTAAATTTGAATATATCAACTCAAGTTGTGCCCTGTAGAACTTATAAAATATTTTGGTATTTACTTTAAAATGAGTAAGTTAGCTTTAAAAATAGTTATCAAAAAAAAAAAAATAATTGAGTTGAGTCTGCCTCGAACCCAATTTCAAGCCATGTCACATTTGGGCGGGCCGATTAGTAAAAATTCACAATCGAATTATAAACTAATAACCATAATGTTTTGCAATATAAATTAATAAGATACAAACAAAATTTCACGAGAAGAAAAGTTAATTTTGTAATTTTTTGTTAAATAAAAAAAGTATATTAGATCAATTATTTTTCCTCCTGCCAATCTTTCACTTAATTATCTTATGATTTGAAACAATAAAAAAAATGAGGTTTGATATCTTTTTAAAATTTATCTTTATGGAGACATTTTGTAATTAAATATAAGTTTTATCGTTTTCAATTAATTGTGTATTCTTACAATAACTTTCTAATCGCAACTCTGAATTGAGTTCCATAAAATTTTGATGAAACTAGGCTTCAATATCTTTAGTTTTATTAAACAATGTTCCTAAATACATTAAATTAATTGAGTTTCAAAAAGAAATACATAAAGAAATTTATTTTTTGGGTTTCTACTATACATATATATATATTATTAATATGATCTATTATTCTATTGGAAGAGTGCCGATAGTAAGAGGCGGCAACGTGTAGGGGGGGCGGGGAAGGGCCCCCCCCCCCCCCCCCCTTTGAATCCGCCCCTGACCAACAGAGCGCCCCTGACCAACAGAGCAAGTAGGAATGAATGATACTGTATTACTTAGCTAGTCATGAATGGACAAGAAGAAACACAATCAAGTTTTCTATTCATTTCATTTCAGATGTTTGTGTCACCTACTATATGCTTGAGACTCATTTTGGGTTAACAAATTATAAGAAGGAAAGCTTAATTTTTGATTTCATGTCTATTGTGGACAAAAAATAACTTCAAGCTCTCAAGTGAGGGACAAAAACAACAGAATAATCTTTTTTTTTGACATTGTTGGCTGGAAAAGAAATTTCATAAATCATGATGACTCAATACATTCGGTAGAATAGGACGAAAGATAGAATCAATTACCTTGATAAGAGCACACTGATTCACTAATCCTATTTGTTCCTCAGAACATTCAACTATCATAGAGTTGATTTTGAGAAATTGCCATTGTAACAATGAACAGTTTGACAATCAATGACTTTTCTCTTGACAAACGTATGGAACGCAACAATACACAAACATGTTAAGACCAAAACAAAAAATAAAACTTCCAACAAGGGAAGACAAATAAAGACTTCCAACACGGGAAAACAAACACTAACTTCCAACGTTGGAAGATAAATATTTATTGAAAAAGATACCCTAATAAAACTATCAAACCAACAACTGTAAGCGCAGATCCACGCACGAGCAATAGAAGTGGAGATGGACTTGAATAATGATAGATGCACACAGAGAGGGGGGACAAGTGGTGGCGCCGATGATGAACCTGACAATTGTTGTAGGATTGAAACTCTCAGTCTATATAGATCTATGTTTTACGGAAGAAAATGCACGTGGTAAACACTATTACTGAAACCACCACCAATCAAATAGAAGATCGACGGTGGTTCATGCAAGAATCACAAAGGAGCAGACACTTAACGCTATCAATTTATTAGTTTTCTTTTTCAAAGAAAATCTATAACTTATGCTTAGAAGTGATTTTGGTTGATTTTTTGGTTTTCTAATGGCATTTATTGAATTCTTTCCTTGTGTCATCTTTTATTTTTTATTTTTTATTTTTATTTTTATCTGGTCAGGACATTCATGCTATACCAACTTCCATTAATCTTGCTGATTCTTTCACATTCTATATATAGGTTCATGTAATACATGAATGGGCCTGGGCGGGTACTCCAGATGAAGGAGCTGCTTGGCTTCGTTTGCAGAGATTGGCTGATACATGGCATAGAATACTATTGATACCCGTGACAGGTGGAGTCGTTGTCGGCATGATGCATGGATTGCTTGAAATACTTGATCAGATAAGGCAATCTAGATCATCCCCAAGGCAAGGTTTTGATTTAGTTGCCGGCGTCTTCCCAACAATAAAGGCCATCCAAGCTGCTGTGACTTTAGGTACTGGATGCTCTTTGGGTCCTGAAGGTCCTAGTGTTGATATTGGAAAATCATGTGCAAATGGGTGTTCTGAGATGATGGAGAACAACAAAGAAAGAAGGATAGCTCTTGTTGCAGCTGGTTCAGCTGCTGGTATTGCTTCAGGTATCAGATTCTTGCACTTGATTTATATTTTAGGAGCTAGTGTATATTGGTGCTCACACTGGGCTGGCTCTTGAAGTGCCAAATCTTTTTTTTTTTTTTTTAACTCATCATGCATTTAATGATGTTTTGGAAATATTTGTTTATCTTACGACTAGCAAGAATAAAAGAGAATGACATAGATACCTTCACTATCCATATTTCTGATTCATTATTAAGTCTGGATTGTCATGCATGGTCGTGGTCCTAGTGGATTCATTTGAATGTGCACTGAATTCTATCTACATATGTGTTCATTATGCACTAAATCGAGGCTACGTTATGTATTCATTATGCCTTGCAGCCTCGCTTTGTGTTGGCTAAATATATCCAATTGCATTTGCTTCAATATGATGTACAAACATACACATACACATATTCATGTACATGTATAAGTTTCCATTATTCAAAACTTTTGTCACTCTCTGCGAAATGGATCAAACACGAATGCATAAGTTTCCGTTATTCTTATCCATCATATTCTCTTCTGGGTTGTCAGGGTTTAATGCTGCAGTTGCTGGTTGTTTCTTTGCCATTGAAACCGTACTGAGGCCACTCCGAGCTGAGAATTCTCCTCCTTTTACAACAGCGATGATAATATTGGCTTCAGTCATATCATCTACGGTTTCAAATGTTTTACTCGGGGAAAAGCCAGCTTTTACTGTGCCCACGTATGAAATAAAATCTGCTGCTGGTATTTTTTTTTCTTTTCTTTCTCTGTTTTTCTCTATAATGGAGGAAGCAATTTTATTCATCATTGTCTTTCAATGGATCTCTGTGACTAGATAAAATTTTGAAACTTTGTCATCGTTTTTGTTTATTTTATGAAGTAGTGTTGATGGATGGGCACTTAATTTTTCTTTAGCTAATCAATGTATTTCCCCTTGCAGAACTACCTCTTTACCTCATTTTAGGTATGCTATGTGGAGCAGTGAGTGTAGCTTTTACACGTTTGGTCACTTGGTTCTCTAAGTTTTTTGAATTTTTGAAAGAAAGATTTGGCCTCTCTCCTGTTGTATGCCCTGCTTTGGGTGGGTTAGGAGCTGGACTAATAGCTCTTAGGTATCCTGGTATACTCTACTGGGGTTTTACAAATGTCGAGGAAATCCTTCACACAGGGAAAAGTGCGTCCGCCCCAGGAATCTGGCTACTTACACAGCTTGCTGTGGCCAAAGTTGTTGCCACAGCTCTATGCAAAGGTTCTGGACTTGTAGGTGGTCTTTATGCTCCAAGCTTGATGATTGGTGCTGCTATTGGCGCTGTTTTTGGGGGTTCAGCTGCTGAACTTATCAATAAAGCCATTCCTGGAAATGCAGCTGTTGCTCATCCACAAGCCTATGCTCTTGTAAGACTTTACCCCTATGGCCTGTTCAACTAAAAATAGACAAAAAACTGTTATTTGTATTTGTGAATTCTTCAAACTGATTGATTTCTATCGATAAGTTTCTGGCATAACTTTCAACTTGCTAATGTAGGTTGGGATGGCTGCTACATTAGCTTCAAATTGTTCGGTGCCCCTGACGTCCGTTCTACTGCTTTTTGAGCTGACCAAAGATTACAGGATCTTGCTTCCACTCATGGTGAGATATCCTTTTTTTCTTTGTTAATTTTGAAAGAAAGTATTAAGCTTCAATATCAAAGAATATGGCTAGATCTGCTCATACAAAACAGGTTTTTCCTTGCACGTTTTGCTCAAAGATATTAGTTTTCATTTTTGAAAAAAAATTAATTGTATGCTTCCAGGTTGTAATGACTCTTATAGAGATTTAATTTTGTGTCATATTAATTCTCAATTTTTATTGCTGAAACTAGAGAGTGCAAGAAGTTTCAAATTTCATACATTTGCTTCAGTAAATTTAGGGGAGTACATATTATTTATTGTTTTACGCCTTAGTAATTTCTTCCTAGTTAGAAAGTAAATAAGTAAAGGGAAAAGGGGCTACTGCTTGGATGCAGCTTATTTGCAATTTCTATCTTACAGCGCTTACCTTGTCTACTCTTCTAATGCTTGTATATCATGGTAGTTATAGAATTTAAACATATATTGATTGCTAGGGTTAGGTCTCCCTCTAGCTTACTTTTTTGTTTCTAAATTTTGATGTAATACTTGGTTGCTTGAGCATTACCAATCTCAGTAGTGAACGATTGTGGTTGTAAATTTCAACTTATTTTTTTTTTTATGGAATTGGCTTTTAGGGAGCTGTTGGATTGGCAATATGGGTTCCTTCTGTTACGAATCAACCTAAGGAGAGTGATGAATCTGATCAAAGGTCTTTATCTAGAGGTTATTCTTCTCTTTCACCGGTCGAGGACAAAAGTTGGAGAGAGCCTGATGACGGAAACTCTTTGGAACTTTCTGTTGTAGAGACTGCTGTTGAACATGAAGCAATTACTGAAGATTCAATATTGGAGGATTTGAAGGTCAACCTTGTTTGTGTTTGTTTGTTGTACTTATTTTTGGTTAATAAAAGAATTAACATTTCATTTATTTTGGAGTCACCTGTTTTCTTTTATCAAGCTACTCGTATCTTCAAATCCTGATGCAAATTCCTTTTTTGTAAATTTTAGGTGTCGAAAGCTATGTCCAAAAACTATTTAAAGGTTTTACCAACAGTAACCTTGGATGGTACAATTAAACTCATGAATGATATGCATCAGAGTTGCGCCCTAGTCATTGATGCCGAAGGTCTTCTTGAGGGAATCATTACCGTTGGAGACATTCAGCGGGGCACCCGAAACAAGTCCACTTCTGCTTCAGATGGCAACATTGACGTAAGATTTCCAGCAAGCATCCTAATTTTGTATTCTCGAATAGGATTTATGATCTTGCTTTTATTTTTGATTGTCCCTATAACTGAAGCTGATTGCATAAAAAATTAAAGTTTCATGTAATATTGTTATTGATAACTATTTGTCTGTAGATATCATGCTTTAGTCTGTGAATATAACATTTTATATCTTTTATGGGGTTAAGCCGGGGCTCAAGTACATAACCTCAAACTTGCATCTAATTGCTAACTTATTGAACCATGAGGCTGAACCAATAGACATTTTGGGTAAATTAACATTTGGAGATATCTTTTAAATAGCTTTTAGCCAACTTTATAGAGCGGTTTGAATCCCTAGCTTTTGTAATTGCCAAAAAAGGATTAATTGGAGTTGGCATGTATGTAAGTGTGAACTAGTGATGATTGTGATCTGTATTTTCTACTTATGTGTTGTAGATATTCCCTCATTCGTATAATAGTCCCTGTTGCTGAGTGCATTTTGAAAATTGTATTTCGTGTATTTGTTTCAATTGGGTATTCTATGATGATCTCCTAAGGTCGTTTGAGCTTGTTTTCACACATTTAAGATTTTAGATCTTTGTTAAACTAATGCTTGTTGAGTGTGGACCTTTTTTTTTTTTTTTCATTTATTGATATTTTTTACAAAATGATGGATGATTTAAATTCTTGTATTATTTTATGATCTGCTTAGTAACTGAAAGATGATGTTAATTTCAATTCAGGGAATTATCACTTGATTATTACTTGGTATTGCCAAAAGGCCAAGACCATCGACTTTATCGTATAAACTGCCATCTTCATCTTTATAAAAGATCCATGAACTTGGTTGCTTTCTTTGCAGGTGAACTCATCATGTCTTGTTTCATCCATTTGTACTAAAGGAATAAAGTATCGTGGGCATGAGCGTGGACTGTTAACATGTTATCCAGATACAGATTTGGCAACTGCCAAGGACCTGATGGAAGCCAAAGGAATCAGGCAGTTACCTGTTGTTAGACGTGGCGGGAATTCAAAAATGGATAAAAAACGAAGAGTAATTGCTCTTCTTTATTACGATTTGATCTGGCGTTGTCTCAGGTTGATATTAATTCTACACTTGCTACTGTATATTTCCCTTGCTTATGTCATATTCTTCTCATGCAATGCACTTCTAGGATTGTATTTTACTAGATATTTTTATAGGCTGTTAAGTAGAACCTAGTTTTTGATAATTCGTTATTATGATGCATTAGAAGTTGCATATATGTTATTTGATAGTGGCCTTAGACATTGAAGCTTATTGGCAATTACCAACAAGATGGTTGACCAAGAGTCTGGTCTCTTTGGTTCTTCATCCGCCTAGGTCATGCCTTAAAAGTGTCATGTATTGAGAATCAATTCTTCAACGTAATTTGGATGAAAAAGTAGTACTAGCTGAACAATGTCTAGTCAGTAAGGATAAAGGAAATGCTCATGACTAGAATGGTGGACGAGGAGGAATGACTCCGGAAGGAAGTGATCGCCTTCAAGAAATTTGATCTGTATGCTTAATTTTGCAATCACTCATTTTGAAGTAGTAGTGGCATACGCTGTCTGAATTAGTTATCTTTCTTCCTGTGCAGAGAGGAGATAGATTGTCGAAGTAAGAAGAAAGATTCTGAGGACATTTCTGTGGATGGTCGATAACCATGGATGGGAAGTTATATACAACTATACTTCTGCTCGGGTTTACATATTGAGCTCTTTGATATCTCCCGAAAGAAAGGCATTAGATAGATGAGATTGGTTTTCTGCGGTGTCAGCTATCAGCTTAATATTATACATGGGATTTCTTCGTAGTTGAAAATACTGTACATTCAGCTCCCATCTCAACTTGTAATTGGTTCTCAGCAGGAGAAAAAAAAAAAAAAGATCTTTACACTTATTGAATGGAAATACCCAATGAATTGAATGAATTGAAAAGAAAGAAAATGTACCAGACACCTCTATGTAAAGTTAAGCATGTACCTTAACATATAGCTTTTGGGATTTTGCAGCAGCAGCAGCAATTTCTGTTTTAAGTCAGAAATGGCGCTTCCTTTGTTTTTTGTTTTTTTTGTTTTTTTTTTTTTTTTTTTCATCTTTTAAGTGAAAATCGAACCACAATCTCTTGAGGTTTTACTTTTTTGACAAGTGATGTCTTTACTATTTATTTTAGAAGTTTTGACAAATGGCACCTCCCTGTTGGCCAAGGGAATATGATGTAGGGATCGTCGCCTACTACCTATCAAATTTCAAATGCGCATCTCGGTGTCCATCTAAATTACAAGGGAAGACACCTTTTGCTTTTAGGCTGGCGCATGATCCCATCTTCAGAGCATAACGTCTGCCATGGGTTGTACAGTAGCTATTACCATTATACTTTTCGTTAATTTCAAATTTCCTAAAGTTCTTTGTAAAGAATCATTGTAGGAAAGAGACTCATTTATTATCATCATTTTGAAAAAGTTGTTCTCTAAATGATCTCTCTTGAGTTATCTTGTTATTGTTGTCTTTCTCTTCACCAATCAATCCTCTACATCAGTAGTATCCGTTAATAGCGGAGGGTGAAAGTGATAAGACCCACTCCATTGGCGATGACCAAGGAGCGCAGGCCCTTCAGGTTGTCACTACCCTAGAGCAGACTCTCAACAACTTCATGCAAGAACTGACGAGAGCATTGCCAAACCTCAACCACCCCAACCCAATTAACAACCCACTAAACCCCTGCTATACATATTCCACCCAATCCTGTCCAAAACCTAGAACCAGATTAAGATGAACCAGATGAACTCCCAGGGCTCCAAATCAATCACCACCGTGGTGGCAGAGGAGGCCGAGGTGCTCCTCGTCATGTTGTGAATCAGAGGCACCCTCGTGCTCCACCACCGCAACCCTATTCAGATTCAGATTCTGATGGGGCAGGAGATGTGTTCCGGCGTCGAGACAATTACCATCACCGAGGAAATCAAGCTGAATACAAGATCAAAATCGATATCCTTTATTCAATGGTCACCTCCATATCGAGGACTTCTTCAATTGGCTGCAAACAATGGAGAAGTTCTTTGAGTACATGGAGGTACCCGAGGAACGACAAGTGAAATTAGTTGCTTATAAGTTGAGGGGTGGCGCCGCCACGTGGTGGGATCAGCTGTTAACCAATCGTCGACGAGAGGGCAAGCATCCTGTACACTCCTGGCCAAAAATGAGGAAACTAATGAGGGCCCATTTTCTCCCTGCCGACTATAGGCACCTCCTTTATCGTCAATACCACTAATGCTCGCAAGGTGTTCGATCTGTTGCAGACTATACTGAAGAATTCTATAGGCTTAATGCTCGCAATACCTTGCACGAATCAATGACTCAGCAAGTATCTCGGTACTTGGGAGGCCTCAAAGAGTCTATATGTAATGGCCCAAAAATTTTATATTAATTTCTACGTGATGACGTGTATTATCGATGTATTCTCGTGTTTGCGTGACAGGCCGGACGTCAAGTTTTGAGTAGTGTTCGCCTAGGAAACTTATCGACTGGGCGACAACAGGCGAATTACGGGTACACGAGTCAGAGAAATGAATTTGATGGACGACCAAGAAAAAAAATAATAATAAATTTATGGCCGCCTAGTGATACGCGGGGTCGTGGTCGACACGCGTGGGTCGTACGACAGTGTGCATACCCTAATATACTCGTTGGTGCACATGACGAAATTGTAGGCAAATATATATATTTATATATGTGTATGTATGTAATTATATATATAAATATTAAAAAAATTAAAAATTTAAAATACAAAAGACCAAGAAGTGCTTTGGCTTATTAAGAAAGAGGATAAGATTGAGGGGCATTTTGGTAATTTGGCCACCCTTTTATCTAACCTCAAAATCACCCCCACCACACACAACCGATCCAAAGAGGGAGAGAGAGAGAGTTCGAGACCGAGAGAGAGGGAGTCCGAGAGAGAGGAAAATACAGTCATCGAGACGGGGAGATCGAGAGCTTAAGGCGCGACAGCGACGTCAAGGCGGAGGTGAGTTTGTGTTGTTTTCGGTGTTGTGTTGTTGTTGTATGTGGGTGTGTGTGTATGCGGTGGTGGTGGTGTTGGTGATGGAGCTCGGCCATGGCCGAGATTAGGGGTTTAGGGTTTAGTTGGGATTGGGGTGAGAGCCAATCCCAACAGAACACAAAAAAAGAGGCTCTGTTCGTTCGCTGGAAATTTTTCCAGCGAACGAACAAGGAAGAAGAAGGAGAAACGGGTCGGGTTAAGGTAACTCGACCCGGTTTGGGTCTGATCAGGCCAGATCGGGTTTGACTCGGGTGGACCGGACCGGACCCGGTTGGACCGGGTTTGACCTAGTCAGGGTGGTCTAGACC
The DNA here is from genome assembly GCA_039657345.1 of Stephania japonica. Classification (NCBI taxonomy): domain Eukaryota; kingdom Viridiplantae; phylum Streptophyta; class Magnoliopsida; order Ranunculales; family Menispermaceae; genus Stephania; species Stephania japonica. The sequence goes on along the minus strand of CM077556.1, from coordinate 86,045,905 downwards.
CGACCCGCGACCTACCCACCTATTGTTATATTAATAAATAATTATTTATTTCAATCAAATATATTTAAAAGGATTTAATTGAAATAAAATTCCAAAAAATAGGAAAAATTCATGAAAAATTTTGAAAAATCATAGAAAATTATATTTTCATCAAATAAAGAGAAATTTGAGAATTTCCATGAAAAGTGAAGTATTTGGGGTTCTTATGACGCATTATGTCAGAGTTTTTGCCTTGAAAAGCGTGAAATTGGCAAAAATAGCCAAGAAATTTAAAAAAATCAAGGAAAATATGAGAAGTGGATTTAGAAATCAAGATTTTTTTTTCAAATAGGCTCTAACATGATGTAAATGGATAAAAAAATGATTACCAGGTGCTTAGTGAATTGGTGACAAGCGTGTGGAGTCGTTTTGGTGGCGTGTGAGAGCCGCGAACGTGGAGTTACGTGCGGTATTAGTGAGTAAAACCAACCAGAGTATTTACATTATTTCATTTGTGCATTTAATTGAGCTATTATGGTTGTTAAGCTGTACTTTCTTGTGGTTATGCATTCTTGAATTCTCTTTGGTTATATCTATCCTTGGTGATTTATCGGTTTGTTTTTTTTGTTTGCATTCCTTAATGAGTGGTATATTTGGGTCTTAGTGGACAACATGGTGCTCACGGTCTATGCCGTGAGTACACGGACTTGAACGTGGTTAAACCCGTAGTGTGACGGCCCTAATTTTTCCGTGCAATTGGGTACGCTCGGCCTAGACCCGTGCAGGCCCCGAGTCATCGCTCGGCAACTTGACGAGCCTAGTCAGCCTTCAATCATTCAATTATACAATTTATGAAAGAGTTATTGTAAATTTTACGCAATGGAAAGTAAATAAACTAAACACAAGGGAAAATAACTCAATCAAGGGAAATATAGGAATTCTATAAATGTGGAAAACCCCGGGTATTCATGTACAATTCGATAAGTATATATACATAATACCAGTCTCACCAAAAATGTCAAGTTCAATAATCCCAAAAAAACATAAGTATGAAACGATATACAAATAAGCAAAACATAAAACCTATTAAATAGTCTCCAAGTCCAACTGCTAATCCTCACAAAAAGTCGCATAAGCAGGGCTTCTTGCCTCTACTGCACTCTGCTCTATCTGCGCCCACCTTCACAACCTAGACGGTGAGCAACTGAAGAAATCGAATGTAATGCCAGAAGAAAATAACAATAATTCATGATATAACAAGTAAAGTAGTTTAAATATCATGCGGTAATAAAAAGACAGAAATTTAAATAGACAAGATGCATGATAAACAGACTAATAGATATCAATCGAAAGTCAAGTGTGTTCCAAGGAATCAAAAGAGGCCCATAAGTGATCTAAATCATAACATAACGACGAAGACCTCGGGAGGTCTTTCCGGGCATCGACACAAACGAAGACACAACTATGATGGGAGGGACTCAAACCCACCCACCCAGTACTCGGTGTCATATGGTCACTAAGGGTGGACACATACTCCTGTATATGAGTGCCCGCGTTTTATCCCTCTAGTGCAAGTCCTAGTACTTTTGAGACAAAACACTTACTCTGGGAGACACATAACAAGGAATGGAATGGAATACTAATAATAGAGCATAAAAAATCTGAATAAATGATAACGAATCACATGGCATTTTCTTACTGGCTTACAAATCATACATAAACTTGTGGCAAATGTACTTACCTGACTAATCACAACCCGTGTAACAACACTCTCGCATTCCTAGTACGTATCCCCGAGTTTTCCGCTACTTGAAAAGGTTGGAAAACTTTAATTAATGGTCGAGTCATTAACTAAACCTTTGGTTAAACCCTAGTATATTCCCAAGTGTTTTAAGGACTCAAACAACTCGACAATTCGATAGGAAAATGAATACTCTCTTGGGTTTAAAAAAAACACCACAATAATCACGACTGTGATATCACAACATCGAGAATCATAACGCATGTAAGCCTACTCATGAATTATAGGCTCGGCTCAGTCGTATGTGGGTTACACCATAGTCTCGAGGATCGGCGGCGTGACCACGACGTCATTACCATTCAACCAACGTGAAACACAACTTTGAGGTTGCTCAACAATCACGACTCCACACGAAACTCAACATGACCATACACCGGTGAGTAGGGAACCTCATCGGGTGTGGTCCAACGCACGTAGAGTGCTAACACGGCATGGAAAGGCCATGTGCACGCCCCACGTCGCGTTGACAACTACTCGACGCGATAGAGAACTAACACATAAGTTTATCAATACCACAACTTGCCACCATCAATATGGACGCTCCGGGGGTTATGGGATGCACACAAGGTTTGGTGTAATCCTCGACACTCCCCTAGTCACGGCGTCGACGACAACGCCGCCAAGTATGGCGATTTTCAACGAGGAGAGAACAACACATGAAATCACGTCAATGTATTTGTCATTACTGGTTTGGACCTATTGGAGGGTTGCGAGACACCATCATAGGTTTAACATGGTCCCTGACAACCTCCCAGAGCAGCGGTCTGGCCAGCAGTGTCGTCACAGTGGTGGTTTCCGACGAGAGATGAAAAGAAACAAAACAATAAAATTATATGAAATAATGAGTTCCACACTACAACCACCGTCGCTGTTTTGCTTTCTCCGGGGATCGGGAAGCACCCACATAGGCATGGAAGGGTCCCTAACATTTCCCCACGTCACGACAACCAATGGCAGTGGCTGCGCCCAGTCAAAAGGTCCGGTAGCAGCGAGAAAAATAGGATATATACATAAAAAATATGTAAACGACACAAAAAATATGTAAACCGACACCACCAACAATCAACGTTGCAATGGGGTGCTCTAGGGCAATCGGGGACTCCGGTGAGTCATCGTGATGTCGTCCCTGACCAGTCCTTGGTCACGGCAGTGCCCATCCAGTCGACTAGATGTGAAATATGTTCATACATTCAACACCATTCCACTGCAAGTTTCGGGAGGAGATATGCCTTTGCCGGAGCTCCAGAAGGTCGTCTCCGACCTATTCCAGGTTGGACAGACGCCCCCTCTTCCCCACCATTAGATAGAAACTTCTCCCCCACAACCCACTCTACTTGACTGAGAGAGCGAGAGTGAGAGTGAGTGAGAGAGAGACAGTCGAGAGAGAGAGAGAAAACAGAGAGACCGTGAGAGAAATAGGAAGAGAGAGAGACTTTCGGTGAACGGAGTGACCTCTGGCCACCCCGAGGTTTGCCAGGGACTGTGGTGTAGTGAGGCTGTGGAGCATGGCTGAGAAGAGAGGGAGACCGAGACGAGGGAGCTCGAGAGAGATCACTGCCAAGAAGGAGAGAGGGAAGAGGAGATGCGTACCTCCGGTCGATAGCAACTCTAACGTCTCTGGGTCTGGTCACCGACGAGAGGGAGAGAAGAAGAGGGGTAGCGGTGAGAGGGAATAGGAGACTCGGGTGTGTGTGTGTGGAGAAGATGAGTGAATAGTAGGGTTTTTGTTTGTTTATATGTATGGAACAAATGCGAAATGACTCTTTTGCCCTTTAAGTTCTTACTTGCTTATTTTTGAACTGTTGCCCTTATGGGTCTTTTACCACTTTATCACTTCTCATCATATACACAAATCTCAATGCAAATCTCATGGCTCTCCCCATTTGAGTTGTGTCACTTTAACAATTTCTATTCCATAACTCGTATGTTGTGTAGTTAACCAACTCCCGCGTTTAAACGACGTTCCTCGGTCCATCTTTCCTTGCCCCGACTCCGTAACGTGCATAGTCTCGCCTTGTCTCGTCAACTAATTAATTACATTATTAGGAAATTCATTTATTTGTACTCTTTATTTGTTTTTATCCCTCGTTTAACTAGGCGAAACCTCACTCAGCTAAAAATCGCCCAAACGACTCGAGACCCATAAAATACAAATATACTAATACACACAATCAAAGAATCATAAAATTACCTCCGTATCGACTCCCGAAGTTGAAATACTGTCCAGTATTCACGTAGCTGGGTTACAATCCTTACATGTGTAACGCAAGTCAGTTAAAAATTTGGGGTTGTTACACGTAGTTTGAAATTGCGGTGGTCGTATGTTGAACTGTGCTGTGTGACGCGCGGTGCCCGTATGCGAACTAAGTGTGACTTGGGGATAAATGCCTTATTTTAAACTGTCTTGGGTTTGCGTAGGTCCAGAGTCTATCTTGGAAGTCAGGTTGTAAACTAAGTGTGGCAACCTGATGGACTTTGGGACACTTAGATGCCTTTTCTTTTGCTTTGTGCTCTCGACACTCATTTATCGTTGTTATCTCCATGATTCACTTATCATGCTATCTTTTACATTTTCGTGATATCCATGCATGATACTAGTTTAGCCATTTACTTGACATTGAAAATACTGTTTAGACTCTATTGGTATTTTACTCTCTACATCACTGTACTCACCGTCTAGTTTATGACGGTGGGCAGACCGGCGAACAAACAAAGGCAATGGATTAGCACTAAACGATTGAAGGCGAGGACCACGTGGCGATCTCCTCTCGCGTCTTGAGTATGTTTTGTATTAAGTACCTATATTGTTTTGTTGAACATGAGATTATGGGTTATGGGAGATCTTGGGCATATAGGACATTATTGATACTTTCTTTTGATTCATATAGTGAATATGATTACAGAGTTTCCACACACTAGGATTGTCTTAACTAGCGTGTCTTGAAGTTATTGATTAGTTTGAAGTTTAATTGCTTTCGCTGTATCTGATAATAACTCACTAATTGATTAACTTCACTAGTAAATATGTAATAAATGGCAAATGGTAAGGAAGGCTGACTAGACCTGCGTGACTCAGCGAGACTGGCTCGGGGGTTCACGTCGGTCTTGGCTAGGTGGTGCCCAATTCTAGGATTGTGGAATTTGGGGCATTCACAGAATCTATCCAGGATCAACTTACACTCTAACATGTTTACCACCTGTCCAAGTCTGTAAGTTTAGCCATTCAAAAATTGAGTCTCAACTTTCTCGCCCTGCATCCAAACCATCGTTCTACAAAAAACCTTTAAACGAGCATCACATGCTACCCTTCGCATCCACGCCTTCTTCCATTGCCTCACCAGCTAATACCGCCTTCAAAGGCAAGAAACCAGAGCATCAATCCTTGTGGACCTTGCCAAGTCAGGCCATTAACAACCTCACAACCCCTATTTGTGTCCTATGGGCAACAAATGTTTCCGTTGTAACCAGCAGGGGCATCGGTCGAATGAATGCCCTTGCCACTAAGATTGTTGATCAATGTAGAGTTCTTTTCTCATTGGGGCAACACTACCAAGATGTAATCTTTTGCGATGTTGTTGACATGGACGTGTGTCACCTACTTCTTGGGCGGCCGTGGCAATACGATGTGAGAGCTATCCATCGTGGGCATGAGAATACATACACTTTTGTTTGGTACTCTAAACGAATTCTCCTTTTTCCCCTACCCCCTGACGATACTCCTAGCCAAACTCCACCCCCTATTCCCTCACTGCAACTCCTTACCATTCATGGACAGCCTTCTCTGATCTCATCCAATATACAAAACAAATCATACTCATCCTTGGTAAACACTCCAACACCAACTCCACCACCTCCCCTTATTGCTGACCTACTTAACGAATTCAATGACCTAACCCCTTCCGACCTCCCCAACAACCTACCCCTACCTGAGATATTCAACATAATATCGACCTTATCCCAGGTTCTTCCTACCCAACTTACTTCACTATCGCATGAGCCCTTACGAACATTCCATCCTCAACAATAGGTAGAAGACCTTCTTCACAAGGGTCTTATTTGCAAAATCCTAAGCCCGTGTGCAGTGCCCGCTCTACTCACCCCCAAAAAGGATGGTTCTTGGCGAATGTACGTTGACAGTCATGCCATTAACAAGATAATAATTAAATACAGATTCCCCATTCCTCGATTGGAAGACATGCTTGATCACTTGGGGGTGCCACTGTATTCTCCAAATTGGACTTACGTAGTGGGTATCACCAAATTCGTATATGCTCGGGTGATGAGTGGAAGACAGTTTTCAAAACTCGTACATGCCTTTATAGTAGGCTTGTCATGCCTTTGGGTTAAGCGATGCCCCGAGCACTTTTATGAGGTTCATGACACACATATTGAAGCCGCTGCTGGGGGTATCTGTCATCTTCTATTTCGATGATATACTTGTGTTCAACAAGTCTAGGGATGAGCATTTGTCCCAACTACAAGCTATTTTTTGCATCTTTCGAGCTAACAAGTTATTTCTTAACATCAGTAAAGTGTTTCTTCTGCCAAACATGCTTGTTATTTTTGGGATTCCTAATCAATGATGTAGGAATTCATGTGGATGATCAAAAGATCAAGGTCATCAATGACTGGCTTACACCCACCCCTGTCTTAGATGTGCAATCTTTTCACGGCCTAGCGACTTTATATAGAAGGTTCATTCGCAATTTCAGCACTATCGCAAGACCACTTACAGACTGCTTGAAAACCCATCACTTCAGCTGGGGCCCTAAACAAGATGCCAGTTTTCACAAACTTAAAGCCAAGCTTAGCACAACGCCAATACTCTTTTTACCAAATTTCTTTAAATTGTTCGACTTAGAAACAGATACATCGATGACGGGCATAGGGGCATTCCTTATGCAAGAGAAAAGAGCTATAGGCTACTTCAGTGAGAAGTTGTGTGCTTCTCGACAAAAATGGTCTACATATGAACAAGAGCTTTACGCAATTGTATGAGCATTTTAGCATTGGGAACCATATTTAATCCAGAGGGAATTCATATTGCATAGTGACCACTCCGTACTCTAACATCTCAATTCCCAAAAGATGTTTGGTAGGATGCAAGCGAGATGGGTCTTGTACATACAAAAGTTTACATTTAAATTCCAACACAAGAAAGAGTACAAAACAAGGTAGCAGTTTCCTTGAGTAGCGTGCACATCCTCTATCCACCATGAGTTCCTCCTACATTGCCTTTGAGACCATCAAGGATCTTTATTATACTGATGATGACTTCAAGACTATATGGGTTGCATGTTGTAACGGTCCGGCCCAGCCCAGCCCACCCGCAGGTGGCTCCATGGGGCGCACCCACTGGCACTGGCACCGCTAGTCACAGGGAGGGGCGCACCTCCATCCACGCCCCCTTTATTACGTGGTCTTTCGCCACCCCAGCGACTCAAACCAAGGTCCTAGGGGTTAAGACCATAGTTCATTGAGTCCTGGTACCACTTGAGCTACTGTAACGACCCAATTAATAATTGCTGTTAATTATGACATCATTGTAGACGTGACACCAGTGGGGACGTTCGTGGGTCCCACAGTGAGGTTGAAGTACGACCATATTAGGTAAATAGTATTTTGTGTGTTGTTTTGTTTAATTTTATGATGTTTATGTTAAAATAGGTTAACGACATCGCGATGTGTGTAATTATATTTTAAATTGACGTGTGAGGTTGTGTGTTGGGTATTCGCATCGATATGCATGTCGACGCGGGTACCGGGTAGATTAAAGACAAAATTTTAAGTTGAGAAAAATATTACACACATTAAATGAGTTATTTGTGATAAAATACGTAAATTGGTGGGTGCTTAGTAACATGCGGGGTCGTGGTTGATATGCGTGGGTGGTACGGTAGTGTGCACGTCCGAGTACGCTCGTTGGCGCGCATGACAAAATTTTAGGCGCGAAAGTATAGGCGAATATATATATTTATATATATATGTATATAGGTAATATAATATATATATATAAATATATATTAAAAATCAAGAAATAAGAAAATAATAGTGAAATGGCCAAAAAGGGTATGTGGTTGTTTAGAAAAAAAAGTGGATGGACACAAGGGCATTTCGATCATTTTACCCGGAAAATTTGATAAACTCGTCATCGCCACCACATTTCTTCATTTTGAAATCGAGAAAGGGGGGAGAGAAAGAAGACGAGGTGGAGACGAGGAGGAAGAGAGATTGAGCTCGTGGTGGAGAGGCGAAGGAGGTGAGGTACGTTGATGTGTTGTTTTGTTTTTGTTGTTGTATGTGTTGGTGGGTGTGATGGTGTGGTCGATCGGTGGTGGCGGGGTGGAGCTTGGGAGCTCGGACGAACTGCAAGAGCAGTTCGTCCGAGAGGGAGACTACACCCATGTCGTCTCCCCTCTCCATCTCCCTCTTCCGATTCAGGAAAAAAAAAAGAGAGAACTGTTGGAACAGAGCAGAAATGCTCTGTTCCAACGAGGAAGAAAGAGGGCCGGTTTGGCTCGGTTGAGTCGAACTCGATTCGGCCCAGTTCGGCCAAACCGTCCCAAATTTTAAAAAAAAAAACAGTTTTGAAAATTTTTTTTTTGGAAAATTCATAGAAAATTCATATAAAATAGGAAAACTTAGAAAAATTATATTTTGATCAAATAAAGAAAATTTGGGATTTTCTCAGAAATGTTGGCGAGGTATAGTTGGGGTTTTAGCCTCGAAAAATGAAAAATTGACATAATATATTAAATTGAAGCTAATTTAATGATAAATGATAATAGGTATAATTCGGGTGATAATTTGATTTGTCGGGTGTTATTGGAGCTGAGCCGGGTTTGGTTTTCGGGATGCGAAGTGTGGATTGAAGTGTGTAGTATCCCAATTAAACTTCACTTTAGTATTTACTGTTCTATTTATTTGAATTCAGTCCTATTTATTCATTACTCTATTTCATTATTGCTTTATGGTGGCTGAGTACTCACACCTGGTGTCTTTACGGTAGTGGAATTACTCTAACCTGGTGTCTTTACGGTTTGAGTTCACTCCCCACCTGGTGTTTATTCGTTACGGGGCATATAGTCCACTAAGTCATAGCACTTGTTTAGGTATACGCCGGTGAATAGGCTACCGGGTATGATAGGCTTGTGTGGGTGTGTCGTGGATGTATGCCGACCATTTAGAGGGTCCAGGGTCACCCGTTAGAGGTGTTTCACGAGCCGTGCCTGGGGAATATCCCGAAGTATGACTTAGTATGATTTTTACTGTGCACGTACTTTGTTTCGCTACTATATTTATGCATGCGATGATCTTTTACTGTTGCTTTATTCTTTTATTCCGCATGTTTATTTATAGTATTTTAAAAATTCCAGCATTTTATTTACGTAATTACTTGGTGAATTTTCTTGAGATTACTTACTCTGGACTCGTCATTTACTTTTTTTGTGATGGCTTGAGTGCAGATCCTGGTATGAGTCGAGGGAAGGGCAAGCTTGAGGACTACGTAGATTGATGCTCTATCCCTACTCGTATGTTTGTTTATTTTTCTTGTTTTATGTTGGGTTTTGGGTTTTGAAAGGTATATATGACCTGCATATAAATTGTAGGTCATATTTTTGATGTTTTGAGGATCTCAGATGATATGTATATGATGTACATTTGATATGGTTTCCATTTAGGTATTATGCTCATAAAATACATATTAAATCTTTATGTTGTTAATTAAATTTTTCGCTGCGTAATTTGAGGTTAAATGATATTAAATGAACTTAAGTTAACTTGAATCAGTAATTATTAACACATAACATCAAAGTTAACAAAAATTGATTGATAATGGATAATTGGACATGGGACACAGCTGGCGGGTACGTGCCAGTTGTGGGCCCGCGTGGCCTTCCGTGGTGGACCAATGTGAAATTTGGGATCGTTACATTTTGTTATCAGAGCTTAGGTTTGAGGAACCTAAAGGATGAAACCTAGGCTTGATTGGAGACTAAATAAGAGCATAAACTTTAATAAATTTAGATGTGGAAACCACAAGTGAATGATTAAAGCTTTAGTTGGGAAGAGATGTGAGGCGGGTAGATTTAGGAAATTACATACGTATGTGTTAATTTTGTACTACATATTATATGCGTATATATTGAGTCTGATCCAATGCACGTTGGTTGTGCAGTTTATGATGGACGGACAAACTCCTACTACTCCGCCGACCCACACACAGGAGGTAGGGGAGACTAGTGGTCTTACTACTAGCGAAGCAACAAATTTACGAGCCATGGTGCAGAGAGTGACGGAGAGAAGAGTTACTACAACGAGCACGAGATGGTGCGAGTTGATGGAGTATATCCGGAGTTCGAGGACACCAGCAGTAGCACCCACTGCTGAGTTAGTTACTTCTACCACTCCGGCAGTGATTGCACGGGTAGTTGACACGCAAGCACTAGTGATAGAGACAGTTGTAACGACCCTAAAAGTGTAACTCGTGCCACGTGTCAATACAGGTGATATGTGGGCCCACTCCGTGGTACAGTCATCAATTCTCGGACGTCGACGCCGAGGTATGTTAGCTTTGTATGATAATGAGTAAAGGCGTTGTGTACGAGCGTTGGTAGTCCGGGGAAACAAATTTAATTAGAAACACTGACAAAAATATTAAATAAATAATAATTAAAAGGTTTTAAAGTCTTTGTTACGTCGGTACGTCTGTGGTGACGCAACGAACAAAGTTAGTATTATGAGTCGGGTGCGAGAATACCCGAGGGAAACTTTGAGTGTTGTGTGAAATAGATGAGAGCAAAAGACCAAAAGTCAACTAAGTCATCCAAGTGAGTTATCAAAGTTGGTGGGTGAAATGGTGAAAAGACCAAAAGGGCAATAAAGTTGTAAAATGTATGGACAAGGGTGAGGGGTATTTTGGTCATTTGACCAAAATACCCAATTTTCATCTCCACCGTCACCACAATCACCTTATCGATTAAAAAAAAAATAGTGGAGAAAAGGAGAATCGAAAGATCGAGCAAGAAGGAAGGAGCGAGAGATTGAGGAGACGCGACAAGTTGAAGGTGAGTTATTTTGTTATTGATTTCGTTGGTGGCATTGATGGGGTTGTAGACATTCCATTGTTGTTGTTGTTGGTGATGATTGATAGGGAAGAAGGGATTTAATAGTGGTAGGATTGAGGAGTTGTTGTTGTGTTGTTTTAAAGAAAGAAAAGAAAGGAAAAAAAAAAAAAAAAAGAGACGTCCTCATTTGTTTCTTTGGAATTTCCAAAGCAAATAGTAGGAGGAAGATGAAGCCGGGTGGACCGGGTTTGACCGGTGGACCGGGTTTGACCTGGTCAAACCCGGTTTGACCGGTCGAGACCGGTCAAGCCGGTCTTGACCCGACCCGCGACCCACATATTATTTTATTAATAAAAAAATATATATATTTATTTCAATTAAATATATTAAAATTGATTTTAATTGAAATAAATTCAAAAAAATAGGAAAAATTCAGGAAAAATTCTAGAAAATTCTAGAAAATTATATTTTCATCAAATAAAGAGAAATTTGGGAATTTCTAAGAAAAGTGAAATATTCGAATTTTTACGGGACGTTTTGTCGAGGTTTTTCGCCTTGGAAAACTTGAGATTTGGCAAAAATAGCTAGAAATTTGGAAAAATCATAGGAAATTGATATAAATTGCGTTATTAGGATTATTGTGCACACGGGGACCGTAAGGGGCGTGTCGGAGTCTGTGTTAGCGTGAATTAGCTTGGATCGAGGTAAGTAAACCAGTGAGGAACACTACAGTTATTTCTTGAGCTTTGAATTATTTATTGATAATTGTTTCAATACCTTCTTGTTATTCCATTCCTTTTGAGTTGTCCTAAGGCAAGTGTGTCAAGCGTGATCCTTGCAGAATTCCGGACTCGCGGTGTATTATACCGGAGTTTACGGCTGGGGATACGTGATTGGTTGTAATGACATGTACGGAGTGAGAGTTCTCCACCATATAGTTGGGGACTCTGCACTCGCGTGGGGGTCTTAGAGGAGATTACGTCCTCGACTCCTAGCCTTAGAGGAGATTCTGTCCTCGGCATAACGACTTTAATTGGTCGGGACCACTTGGCCTTTCCTTTGTATTCCGGGACACTCCATTTCGATTGTTCATTTATTTATTCACAGTTTTTATATATTCATGCACTACTTGTCCTTTTCTTTCTATCTGCATGAATTGACTGTTCATTTATTTAATTCAAAATACCGTATTTGTTGTTGTTCCTGCTTGGCGTTACTTACCTGGACTCGTCATTCTTGTGTTTGACCGAGTGCAGATCCGTCAGTCCAGCAAAGGAAAGGCCGTGCAGTTAGGTGATATACTTTGAGCGGCCATCCTCTGTTGATATAGGTGACATTTTGGTGTATTAGCTACTTATATTATTTTTTTTGTATATGGGGTTATGGGTTGAGAGATCTTTTGGACATTATGACTTAGATGATTCTCTCCTTGCTTTACATGATATATATGATATACGGGGTTCCCACACCCTAGGTTTTTGTCCTAACTTAGAGATTTCGAAGTTGATTTATTAGTTGAGATTAATTGCTTCCGCTTATTACTTTAATAACTCGCTAATTAATTGACTTCACTTTTAAATTATTAACAAATGATTGAATGGTAAGGATAGGCTCACTGGCCCCGCGTGACTCTGCGGGGTTGGCTCGGGGGTTCGCGCGGGTTCAGGCCCGGCGGCGCTCGATTATAGGGTTGTGGAATTCGGGGCCGTCACAACAGTGATAGAGAGGGTTGAGCCTATTATGGCACCAGTTGTGTAACGACCTAAATTCTCCACGACCCAACTTATGAGTATTTTGGTAATTTCATGATAAAAATATGTTGGGTGTTTGATGTGGAAATACAATTCTAAACTTGTCAAATCAAATATGAGTTAAGGAGTAAGTAAAGTTTTATTTTAAATAATAAAGCCCAATTGAGATTATGACTCAAAAGGGCATTTTAGACAAGTTGTAAATAATCACAACCCTAATACCTAACCCTAATGCTATTGAAGCAAATCAAAGAAAACCCTAGTCCCAATTTTGTAAAACACCCACGTGGAAAGGAGGAGAGCAAGTGGAGAGTTCAAGCTCAAGAGAGGTACAACCTCACTTCCCTCCTTGATTTCTTTATTTTTTTATTGAAGATTTGGAGACCAAAGGGTTGATGGCGTCGATAAATGAAGCAAGAATGCGAAGAAAATAGAAAAGAAAATAAGAAAGGAAAGATTTGATCTATGTTAGAATGAGATTTTGGAAAGGATTTTGAGTCAAAGACTCCATTGAAGGCATGGTGAGACTCTAATACTCTCTAGATTTATTGTCCTAGTGTTGGTATTGGCAATGAGAGTTGATGATTTTCAAAGTTTGTTCAATTTTTCTTAGATCTAGTCTTGAAATGAGTTATACAAATTTTTAAGCTATATAATAACGAGTATTATGGATGAATCAATTTTGTTTGCCATGGTTTGACGGTACATGAAAGGGTTTCCCTATGATTTTAGGAAATTGAACGCGGTTGAAATTTATTGATATGGATTTGGCATTTAAGGTTGAGTCGAGATTTAAAAAGGGACTTTGAATCTTTTCTTTGGGAAATAAACTTACTTGATAAATTTGTGGACTTTGACTGAATATTGTCATTCGAGAATTTAAAGTCTAAATTGAGTCTTGTATGGTGATTTGGATTTTCTTAAATATAATTAATCGAACGTCTTCGATTTTTATTGGAAAAACTAAGTTTTAGCGGATTTTCCTTGTTTTGCATCACCGCATTCTTATTTTACTCAAATCATCGATTCTAATTTTAAGTGTCGATTTTAGAGTTGTGAATGACCTTTAGTGAAGTCAGCTATAAAATAGAGTGAATTTCTAAGGTCTAGACAATTGATGTTAAACTTATATGGTTGTAGATACATAAAGTAATTATTCTTTCAAATTGTCTAGATTCGCGAGACGGTTCACATCGAGCCCAAACGCGAGAGGATCGAGATTAAGATTCGCGGTGAGTGCAGGTAAGTGGGGAGCTTGCTCGATTATCAAATATGGCATGATTATTAGTTATGTTTATGATTCATAATTTGAATTAAAGACTTGGGATTTATGGGTTGCGTCATGGTATTGGCTCGAACCTACGTATCTATGGAATGTGAATGCATTGTTTTTCTCATCTATTTTATTCAGGGCCCCAGAATGTTTGTGGAGTTCCATCGAGGGCCTTATTAGCAAGTAAATCTATATAAATACCTCAGAATGTTGTGGTACCACCGAGGGTCGTTAATACCCCAGGATGTTGTGGAGTTTACCACTGAGGGCTTTACTTGATTAATTGAATTCATAAGTATGTCACGTAAGGACATGAGTTGGAGTTCCTTCTCTTGTACTCTTGAGACATAGGGATGTGCATCGGTGATGGCTTGGACGAACCTACTGTTGATTTGATGGGACAAACGAGAGGGCACATAAGGCCTGTGTGCTAGCTAGTTGTTTCCATCACCTCGAGAGTAGGAGAATCGGTCACCGGATTCTTGTCAATACCTAGTATGCATTGAATGAAACATCGACTTATCGTATTATTATATTTTATAGTACATAATCTCGCGATCCTTTGGATGAAAGCTTGAATTTATGTAATGATTTGTCAATCTCTTTAATGCTATGCATGATTATTGTTGTTACAACTTGATGGTTTATGAATATGTCGTATTTGCTATGAAAGGATGAATTTCTATTTATTTGTGGCTTACAAACCTTATATCCATGATAGTACTTTATGGTTCATTATATGTCTATTTTTTATGAAATCTTGCTACTATGCCACTATTCAATGAATCCTTGTTTGTTTTTAAATACATGCTAGACTTTGCATGCTTATTAGGTATTACTTGCATATTTGATGGTTGAGCAGGTTTTTCGCATTACTGAGCTCCGTTGGTTCTTTTAGCTCACCCCACTTACATCTCAGGTATCCACGACAGCGCTAGGTTAAGGCAAGGGAGAGACGAGCTTGAAGTCTCCTCTTGATGTGAGCCTTTGTTAATATATATATATATATGTATATTTGATTTTGAAACTATTCAACTTGAGGTTAAAATTAAAATAGATCTTTGGGTAGCTTGAATCCTAGTTACCTTTAATTGATCCACTTCAGAGATTTAATAACTTGTTTAGTTTAAATGAGCATGAACCCATGTATAGTTTTATTAATGTTCTATGAACTTAAATCTTTTGGCTTTAGGATATCTTTTTATGTTTATTCCGTAATTATTATCCTTTATTTAGCCAATGTGCATTCCGCATGTTTATTTATTTAGGCGTGCCAGACCATATTTAGGCCTGGTTCAGGTATCGGATCCAAGTGGCGATCTGGGTCGGGGACGGGTCGTCACAAGCTGTGACTACTGAGGTGACGCCTACTACTACAAATCAGCAGGTAATGGCTTCAACTGCCAGGAGTAGGATGTCAGAGGCAGCGAAGATGGTGAAAGATTTCATGAGGTTTAACCCTACATACTTTACTGGAGTCAGTGATCCTGAGGTTGCAGGACATTGGTTGATGACACACAAACGATTACATCAGCTGCTAGAGGTACCCGAGACAAATTAGCCTCGTATCTCAAGGTACTGTTTGAGTGGTCAGGCAGCGATTTGGTGGACTACCTACATCGACACTCACTCTATACCGTCGACGTGGGTGGAGTTTCGACAGCTGTTTTTAGATGAGTATATTTCCATGGAGGTACAGTTGAGGTTAAGAGAGGAGTTTTTTGCACTGAGACAGGGTACTATGTTAGTTTCTCAGTATATGGACCGATTCAGGTACCTTATGATGTATGCCATGGATGTGGCGAACACTGAGAGACTCCAGATCTATTATTTCATCCGAGGATTAGATGAGAAGATCGAAGGTGTGATTGTCGTAATTGGAGGTGAAACTCTACAGATTGTTTACGATAGGGCTTTCGCTCGCGAGACTTATTTGCGACATAGAGGCGAGTTGGTAGATAGGTCTGGGCAGAGTTCTCGGTCTGATTAGAGATCGAAGAGACAGAGAGATTAGTCTGACAGGTAGAGGCAGGATCAGCAGGGTTGACGGAAAGTTTGGCAGGATTAGGGTCGACGTGATAGACATCCGGAGCAACAGAGAGGAGATGGGAGGCAGCTGGTGTATGTTACTACACAGACACCTGTGGAGCAGTGACGACAGTATGTGAGGGATGAAGGAGGTCGTGGCAGGGGACAGAGAGGTCAGGGACGTGACAGGGATCAAGTACCGATAGTATCAAAGTCGGGTTGGCAGGAGACGCGTCGATGTTTTAAATGCCATCAGGTCGGACATATACAGAGTAATTGTCCGATGTTAGCTTCATCCTCATGACCACAGATTGAGGCAACGAGGGAGAGAGTTCATGCTGCTTCTACACCTACTGTCGTACAGCCAGATCGTGGTGTGACTCGTCAGCTTGTCGAGGGTATGTTGTCTATTTGCAATATTTTCATGCATGTATTATTTGATTCCGGTAGTACTTTGTCTTTTATATCAGGACATAGGGTTGGACAGTTAGGATTACAGGCTGAGACTTTAGACCCCACATCTTGTCCTCAGTACGGCTACTGGGGATAAGATTTACCCTAACCGGATTTGCCGGAATTGTGTGGTAGAGGTCAGGGACACCAGTTACCTGTCGACTTCTATGTCTTAGAGTATTTAGAGTTTGATGCTTTATTGAGTATGGATTGGTTATCGGCATATCGCGCACACATTGATTATTTTGGTAAGATGGTAGTATTTGATATTGAGGGCATTTCAGTATTTACTTTTGTTGGTACAACGTCAGACTTACCGATTACTAGAGATCGATTAGCTACGACTCGGGAGATGGAGGCATTTAGGATAGTGGTTGAGCCAGACCTGAGACCAGAGGTTAGAGTAGAGGATGTTCCAGTAGTTTGTGAGTTTCCTGAGGTGTTCCCAGACGATTTTCCAGGTTTACCACCTCCTAGAGCAGTTGAGTTCATTATTGAGTTGATTCTGGGGACGCAGCCAATATACAGCCGACCATATAGGATGTCAGCGTCGGAGCATGGAGAGTTGAAGTCCCAAATAGAGGAGTTGTTATAGAAGGGTTTTATTCATCCCAGTATGTCTCTTTGGGGCGCACCAGTTCTTTTTGTTAAGAAAAAGGATGGTTCTATGAGAATGTGCGTAGATTATAGGAAACTAAATCAGGTGACGATTTAAAATCGTTATCCACTTTCTAGGATTGATGATTTATTTGATCAGTTGGCGGGTGCTAAGCTTTTCTCGAAGCTTGATTTACGATCTGGTTATCATCAGTTGAGGATTCGGGAGAGTGATATCGAGAAGACGGCGTTTAGCACGCGCTATGAATTGTTTGAGTTCACAGTCATGCCATTTGGGGAGACTAATGCGCCGGCTATCTTTATGGATTTGATGCACCGGGTATTGAGGCCATTTTTGGATCGTTATGTGATTGTATTAATCAATGATATCTTAATATATAGTAAGACTCGTGTGGAACACGAGATACACCTCAGAGATGTTTCGATGACATTGAAGGAGCACCGATTATACGCTAAATTCAGCAAGTGTGCTTTCTGGCTGAGTGAGGTGAAATTTCTCGGACATGTCATTAGTAGTTAAGGGATATCTGTTGATGGAGAAAAGATTCGAACGATCATTGATTGGAGGACACCTAAGTCAGTTTCAGACATTCGTAGTTTCTTGGGACTGCAGGTTATTACCGGCAGTTTGTGCAAGATTTTTCTTTGATTGCAGCGCCGATGACAAGGTTGACCAAGAAAGATGTCAAGTTTGAGTGGTCTGAAGAATGTGAAGAAGCATTTTTAGAGTTGAAGAGGAAGTTAACTTCTGCGACAGTGTTGGCTTTACCTGTGGCAGGGAAAGGCTTCTCGGTCTACACAGATGCTTCCGGAACTGGGTTGGGATGCGTATTGATGCAGGAAGGACACCCAATTGCTTATTTATATGAGGGGAATTATCCAGTGCATGAGTTGGAGTTAGCAGCAGTTGTGTTTGCACTGAAGGCTTGAAGGCATTATCTCTACGGGGAGCGGTTCATGTTATACACAGACCATCAGAGCTTGAAATATTTATTTACTCAGAAGGATCTGAACATGCGACAAAGACGGTGGCTGGAGTTACTGAAGGACTATAACTTCGCGATTGAGTACCATCATGGGAAAGCAAATGTTGTTAGTGATATGTTGAGCCGGAGCGGTGTAGAGAGTCAAACTGTACTGTGGCAGATGACAAATGAGTATGAATTGCTGTATGCTGCGATGGTGTTGTGTTTGTCAGATGCTCTTGCTGATATTCATATTTGTTGCCAGATGCGTGTTCCTGTTGTGTCGTTAGAGAGGTTCGCTGAATGGCAAAGCGCTAACGGACATTTTGCTCGCTTCAGTTATCTGGCTCAGGATCCGGATTGCACAGATTGGTCTGGTGGTTTAGACAAGTGCTTGAGACACAGGGGCAGGTTGTAGATACCTGAGGTGCAGGAACTACGTGATAGCATTCTTGAGGACACACACCGTTCGCGGTATACAGTTCATCCTGGCAGGACCAAGATGTATCATGATTTGCGACGTTTGTTTTGGTAGCCAGGGATGAAGGCCGATGTGAGTGCATATGTTAGGGCTTGTCATATTTGTCAGTAGGTTAAGGCCGAGCACATGAGACCAGCTGGATTGTTACAGCCACTGCCCATTCCACAGTGGAAATGGGATCATGTTACGATGGATTTTATCAGTGGGTTGCCACAGACTGCGAAGCGTCATGATGCTGTTTGGGTTGTTATTGATAGATTGATGAAGTCTGCACACTTCATCCCTATATCGATGAAGTATTCGTTTCCTCAGCTGAGTATTATTTTTGAGCGAGAGATCGTCAGGCTACATGGAGTGCTGATATCTATTGTGTCTGATAGAGATCCCAGGTTGACTTCAAAGTTATGGGAGAGCATGCAGGAGCAGTTTGGGACTAGACTTCAGTTTAGTACGGCTAATCATCCTCAGACGGACGGTCAGTCAGAGAGATTGATACAGATTTTGGAAGACATGCTCAGAGCATGCATTTTGCAGTTTGGAGGTGCTTGGGAAGAATATTTGTCATTGTGCGAGTTTGCGTACAACAACAACTATCAGACGAGTATTGTATGCCACCATTTGAGGCTTTATATGGTAGACCTTGCAGATCAACAGCTTGTTGGGCTGCACCTGAGGATGTGGCAGTAATTGGACTTGAAGTTGTTGATCATACCGAGAAGATTCGGCAAATTAGGTTGAGATTGCAAGCAGCTCAAGATAGGCAAAAGAAGTATGTTGATAGGTATCTTGAGGGTTTGAGGTATGATATGGATGACTTGGTGTATTTGAAGGTTTCGCCCTGGAAAGGTCATCAGAGGATTGGGATCAAGGGAAAACTAGCACCGAGGTATATTGGACCTTTCAGAGTTATAACACATGTTGGGACAGTAGCATACAGGTTGGAATTGCCATCAGAGTTAGCGGGCATTCATCCAGTTTTCACGTGTCTATGTTGAGATTAGCTAAGTCAGGACCGAGGCCGATGGTGGATATTAGACAGATTGAGGTTCGTCCTAACGTTACATATGAAGAGCAACCTGTAGAGATTATGGATCGCAAGATACAGACTCTGAGGAACAGGGATATTCCGAAGGTGTTGGTACGATGGCAGCATCATGGGACTAAAGGTTTCACCTGGGAGCTCGAGTCGACTATGAGACGGAGATATCCTTAGTTATTTACTGGTGAGTGTTTATTATAACTTAAATTTCGGGACAAAATTTCAAATTAGTTGAAAAGAACTGTAATGACCCAATTAATAATTGCTGTTAATTATAACGTCATTGTAGACGTGGACGCCAGCGGGGACATTCGTGGGTCCCGCAGTGAGGCTGAAGTACGGCCGTATTAGGTAAATAGTATTTTGTGTGTTGTTTTGTTTAATTTTGCGATATTTATGTTAAAATAGGTTAACGACATCGTGATGTATGTAATTATATTTTAAATTGACGTGTGAGGTTGTGTGTTGGGTATTCGCATCGATATGCATGTCGACACGGGTACCGGGTAGATTAAAGACGAAATTTTAAGTTAAGAAAAATATTACACACATTAAATGAGTTATTTGTGATAAAATACGTAAATTGGTTGGCGCTTAGTAACACGCGGGGTCGTGGTCAATACGCGTGGGTAGTACGGTAGTGTGCACGCCCGAGTACGCTCGTTGGCGCGCACGATGAAATTTTAGGCGCGAAAGTATAGGCGAATATATATTTTTATATATATGTATATAGGTAATTTAATATATATATATAAATATATATTAAAAATCAGGAAATTAAGAAAATAATAGTGAAATGACCAAAAAGGGTATGTGGTTGTTTTGAAAAAGTGGATGGACACAAGGGGATTTTGGTCATTTTACCTAGAAAATTTGATAAACTCGTCACTGCCACCACATTTCTTTATTTTGAAATCGAGAAACAGGGAGAGACGAAGAAGAGGAGGTGGAGACGAGGAGGAAGAGAGATTGAGCTCATGGTGGAGAGGCGAAGGAAGTGAGGTACATTGATGTGTTGTGTTATTTTTTGTTGTTGTTGTTGTTGTATGTGTTGGTGGGTGTGATGGTGTGGTGGATCGGTGGTGGCGGGGTGGAGCTTGGGAGCTCGGACGAACTGCTCTTGCAGTTCGCCCGAAGAGGGAGACGGCACCCATGTCGTCTCCCCTCTCCCTCTCCCGATTCAGGGAAAAAAGAGAGAGAACTGTTGGAACAGATCAGAAATGCTCTGTTCCAACGAGGAAGAAAGAGGGCCTAAAACCCTAAACCCTAAACCGTCCCTAATTTAAAAAAAAAACGGTTTTGAAAAAAAAAAATTCTGAAAAATTCATAGAAAATTCATATAAAATAGGAAAACTTAGAAAAATTATATTTTGATCAAATAAAGGAAATTTTGGATTTTCTCGAAAATGTTGGCGAGATATAGTTGGGGTTTTAGCCTCGAAAAATGAAAAATTGACATAATATATTAAATTGAAGCTAATTTAATGATAAATGGTAATATGTATAATTCGGGTGATAATTTGATTTGTCGGGT
This sequence comes from Stephania japonica, assembly GCA_039657345.1. Taxonomy (NCBI): domain Eukaryota; kingdom Viridiplantae; phylum Streptophyta; class Magnoliopsida; order Ranunculales; family Menispermaceae; genus Stephania; species Stephania japonica. The sequence goes on along the minus strand of CM077556.1, from coordinate 86,024,915 downwards.
GTTATTGGAGATAATCCGAGTTTAGTTTTCGGGACGCGGAGTGCGGATTGAGGTGTGTAGTATCCCAATTGAACTTCACTTTAGTATTTACTGTTCTATTTATTTAAATTCAGTCCTATTTATTCATTACTCTATTTCATTATTGCTTTACGGTGGCTGAGTACTCACACCTAGTGTCTTTACGGTAGTGGAGTTACTCTTACCTGGTGTCTTTACGGTGTTGAGTTCACTCCCCACCTGGTGTTTATTCGTTACGGGGCATAGAGTCCACTAAGTCATAGCACTTGTTTAGGCATACGCTAGTGAATAGGCTACCCGGGTATGATAGGCTTGTGTGGGTGCGTCTTGGATGTACGCCGACCATCTAGAGGGTACAGGGTCACCCGTTAGAGGTGTTTTCACGGGCCGTGCCTGGGGAATAGCCCGAAGTATGACTTAGTCTGATTTTTACTGTGCACGTACTTTGTTTCGCTACTATATTTATGCATGCGATGATCTTTTACTGTTGCCTGTATTCTTTTGTTCCGCATGTTTATTTATAGTATTTTAAAAATCTAGTATTTTATTTACGTAATTACTTGGTGAATTTCCTTGGGATTACTCACGCTAGACTCATCATCTGTTTTTTTTTGTGATGGCTTGAGTGCAGATCCTGGTACGAGTCGAGGGAAGGGCAAGCTTGAGGACTACGTAAATTGACGCTCTGTCCCTACTCGTATGTTTGTTTGTTTTTCTTGTTTTATGCTGGGTTTTGGGTTTTGAAAGGTAGATATGACCTGTATATAAATTGTAAGTCATATTTTTGATGTTTTGAGGATCTCAGATGATATGTATATGATGTACATTTGATATAGTTTCCATTTTGGTATTATGCTCATAAAATACATATTAAATCTTTATGTTGTTAATTAAATTTTCCGCTGCATAATTTGAGGTTAAATGATATTAAAGGAACCTAAGTTAACATGAATCAGTAATTATTAACACATAACATCAAAGTTAACAAGAAATTGATTGATAATGGATACATGGGCATGGGACATAGCTGGCGGGTACGTGACAAGTTGTGGGCCCGCGTGGCCTTCCGTGGCGGACCAATGTGAAATTTTGGATCGTTACACATGTTTATCTCCTAAACTCCAACCAGGCTTTCAAATTCATGATGGCTTTCTCTTCAAGGGCCATTGCCTCTGTATCCCTAATACCTCTCTTCGTTTGTTGTTGATCGAAGAGCTTCATCGAGGTGGCCTAGCCGCCCACTTAAGTCGAGACAAGACAATACTTTTGATGGAAGAACGTTTCTATTGGCCTTACCTCGAAACAAGACGTCTTTAATTTCATTGAGAGGTGTGCAACTTGTCAAGCAGCCAAAAGTGTTCAACAGAATATAGGCATCTACCTACCTCTCTCCATCCCAACTAACATTTGGGAAGACTTATCGATGGACTTTATTGTTGGCCTCCCTAAGACACAACGCCATGTAGACTCTATTTTCGACGTCGTCGATCGCTTCTTTAAGATGGCTCACTTCCTCCCACGTCGTAAGACTGCTGATGCTTGTAACGTGGCCACCCTGTTTTTTAAAGTCATTGGCCACCCTATTTTTCAAAGTCACAGTTGGTATTAGAGCCTAAGGTTATAACGACCTGATTATTGATTTAAAACACAAACCATTAAGACAGAGAAAATTAGGAATGGTTAAACTTTGAGTAGAAAACTCTACGATCCTAATTAGAACTTTAGTTTGATGTGTAAGGAGGAATTGGTATAAGTTGGATATAATATTTGTACATAGTATGATTGTCGTTTGTATTATATGGTATGCGGTAGCTATAACTGATCCAAGAAGTTCGTTTTTTTGTCTAGACGATGATGGCGGATCAGACAGGTCCGAGCGACGATATTGGCATGATTTTGTCACGATGCATTGAGGAGATATGCATGTTGACTCAGAGAGCCGCTATGCAGGACCAGATATTTGAGGAGTTAGTGCAGTCATTGAGGAAACCCGCACCGGCTACCACGACACCATCGACCCCGACTATACCTTTTCCACCCACTTCGACTACTCAGGGGACAGAGACTCCAATGGCTACAGTTTCCATAGCACCGATTCTAGTTACAGTGATGCCAGGGACGACAGTTGCACAGATAGAATAGACAGAGGTCGTTGCACATCCGGTCTAGACTAAGGAGGCACCAGTGACACCTGTAGTTGCTACAGAAACTACTCCGGTCATTACTCCGAAAAGGTGTCCCAGGGCCACTCCTGAGACAAGGCAGTGGAGAGAATTTAAGAGGCATGACCCAGTCAAGTTTTTTGATGGTACAAACGTAGCAGTGACAGAGCTTTTCCTGAAGAATAACGAGAAGATTCATACCATCATCGCAACTGAGGATCATATGATGATGACGATTTCCTCATCCATGCTACAGGGGAGGCAGATGATTGGTGGACGACCATTATCACTACTCGAGCATTCCGCGAGACTGGATCGATTTTAAGATCCAGTTTAACCAGAAGTACTTTTCGCCAACAGTGTTACAAGTGAAGAGGAACGAGTTCACTTCTCTACAACAGTCTACAAGAGAGCGGTGATGGACTACATAGGCAGGTTTATCTAGTTGTTACCTTATGCCGGAGGGTCAATAGATTCAGAGACCGATCGTATGTACTATTTCACAGAGGGTTTACTACCTGCTATTGGAGGTTCAGTGGTCACTACCGAGCCAGAGACTCTATAGAGAGCATACGAGCGAAGTCTAGCTAGAAAGAGTTACCTGATTTCTTACCCAGAGGAGGCGAGACCAGCCAGACTAGAGACTAAATTAGAGGACCATCAGGACAAGAAGCGGAGGAAAAACAGACTTTGTTTTCAAGATTCCTGAGCTCCGAGTGTAGGATCCGTTGCACTACTTACTCGATCGGCACAGATAACTCCATCAGTGCCGAGCTTTGCTAGTCATCCTCTACAGCCTACGAGACCTGTACAACAGTCACAGGGACAGTCTACTGCGAGCAGATATTATGGCAAAAGAGGTAGACAGAGGCAGACACAGAGGTCAGGGTAGACTCAGACTCAGAGATCTACACAGAGTCGAGAATAAGGTCAGACTTATGATACACAGAATATGCGAACATGCTATAGATGCAGCAGAGTTGGCCATATCCAGGCTCAGTGTACTCAACCTGAGAGGACGCAAACAAAACATCATCAGCAATAGAGCAAGCGGGTGCAGGCCGCAGTTGAGCCAGATCAGGGGGCGTCCCGAAACCTAGTTGAGGGTATGATTTCTATTTGTAGTACATTCATGCATACCATTTTTGATTCTGGTTCCATTGTTTCGTTCATTTCGGGACATATGGTAGACATGTTAGGGTTGAGACCCTTTAGACTTAGCATGTAACGACCCAAATTAATTTAATTAGGATTTTTATTAATCACGAGGATTAATGGGTAATTCGGGCGTTACGGGGACAGCTGGGTGGACTCGGATAAAAGTGCCCAGGTTATTTTGTGTTATTTGTGTATGTTGTATGTCTATTATTGTGATGTGAGAATCTATTATTATTTATATAAACATCACATGTGTGTAAGTTGACATCGGGTAAGGCTACGAGTCGGATATATGTCTCGAAGTACGTATCGAGGATCGGGTACTGTGTACAGGATAGCCGGGGTACAGGGCATGGGTTACCGGGTAGCTGAGAGCTAGTGTGACTTCACTTATGAATTATTATGATTTATTAGGTAGTCTAACCTAAGGTTTAATAAATGTATTAATGAATAAATTGAAATCCTATAGTTTGATTAGGAAAAACAGGATGCAAAGGATAAACCTTGAGATACATAATAGAGTAAATCAAGGAAATGAGTGTTATGATAAGGTGTCTCAAATTTGGGTGACACAGGGTGATCAGGAACCGTCCGATCTTCTTCGAGATACGTGCAAACGCCAGATTAGAACCAAAGTATAAATGGACGATTGATCGATTAACATGCAAATGCAATATTTTTCTCAAACAATTTGAGAAGGCTCTGTGAGTAGAAATTGGACTGGGGAGGGACGAAAACCGAGTTGGGAAAGGAGATTGAAGCGTCACAACACCGATCCAAGGTAATCTCTACCATTTAAATGTATATTTTTGAATAAAAATGTGGGTTTTATGGGTTGAGGTTAGTTTGAATCTTTGGAGGATTTTATCACTGATTTTGATGAATTCGGTGTTATTGAAGTTGATTTTGATTAATTACAATGATTTGGATCGAATTTGTGAAAAATTGAGGTGATTTGGTAATTTTGGATTTATTTATATGAATTTTGATCCGAGAATTTGGTGTTGTTTTGGTGGATTTGTGGCAGAATTTTAATGTCTTAGAGGTCTCTAGTTGATTGAGGTTGAAAGAGGAAGAAGAAGAAGAGAAAAAAGATGAAAAAAAAAAAAAAAAATTTCGAACTAGGAACCTCTAGTTTCCTGGTTCGTTTCGGGGAGGAAGAAGGGACGCACGCGCTACGTGCGTGCGTCCCTGGTCCGACCGGATCGGACCAGCCAGCCAGGCCGGTCCAGGTGGGCCCCACCCAAATAAAAAAATAATTTTTTTATTAAATTAAATAATATGTATTATATATTAATTGCTGGAAAATAGGGAAATAGTTAAAAAAATATCAGAAAAACTGGATAAATTCTAGAAAAATATAAAAAATTAGAAAAATGTAGAAAAGTGGTTTCGAGACTTTTCGGGTATTTTTGGAACCCCGACATTGTCCGGGAGAGGTGCTACAACTCAAATTTGAAAATATGATATAATATCATAAAATTTGATAAATGTGTTTTATTAATAATATAAAACACTATAAATGGACTTCAGGGATTGGGCATCGGGCATTGGGGAGCTAGGCGAGTCGGATTGACGGGTCCGAGAAGTCAGAGTGCGTAGTTACAGGTGCGTAAAACCCTTGAGAATGTTACACTTTAAATTCATGCGTGGTTTGTCCATGAAAATGAATGTTTATTCATTTATTTATTTACCACATTGTTTACTTATTGGATTGCCATGTTTATGCACTGTGATCACGTGTTGGTCGGTGGTTGATTTGTTCACACGGTCGGAGGTTAATCGAGATGGTCGTAGTACAGAGTTGAGCAGGCTAGATTGTAGCGCTTGTATCTGGGTGCTGCCGGTGAATAGTAACCCGAGTAGCGGGGTGCACGTGACCGGTGGGTTGTGATTTGCTTCGGTCACCGTTAGTAGTTCGGATGTGGTTTAGGCTTAATGTGCTTAGCCGGGGTCATCCAAATCTATGAAGTATAATCTAGTTTTGTTAGACTCCGTCACACTTCCATCTAGTTTTAATTGATATCGTAATTGAATCGATTTACTCGAATGTTGTTTTATCTTTTAGTTTGTTTTACTTTCACTGTGTGTGATCGTCATATTAGTTGTAAATATTATTTACTGCCAGTCATAGGAATATGATTTCTGTCGTCAGGGTCATATTCACATGTCCCGCAGAGTATTGTGGTTTTTCATGATTAACGTGTAGACTTCTCTTGGGAATTTACTCACTGGGCTCGTTGCTATATGTCTTGGGCAACTGAACGCAGATCCTGGTATGAGCAAGAGTAAGGAAAATGAGGTACTAGGAGACTATCTCTGAGGTCGTTGTTGTTGATAGCTCGTGTTTTGATATTATGTATGTATATTTTGTTTTGTTGGGTTTTGGGGACTTTAGAACTTTATCACATGTATATGGATTACTATTTATTTTGTCTCAGTTATATACATGGTGTGATTTCCGGGTTTTCCATTGCTTAGGCTTAATAAATTCTCATAAAATATAAATTAAACGCTTCCGCTATTGTTATTAAAATCTGCCAACCTACTGGATGTTTAAATAAATTAAACAACTTAATATAGTAGGATTAGTCAAATGGAGCATCATTTCACAGAGTTGTTGTCGTGGCAGCAGTGATGATGTGTCCGGTGATGTGACAGGCGTTGCTGGGCTTGCGAGTGAAGGGCGTAGGTTACGGGGTAACCCCAAAAAATTTAGGGCCATCACAGTTTGGTATCAGAGCAAGGTCGATTGGGCCTTGAATAAAATAAGTTAATGAAATAGCATAAACTTTAAAACAAAATTAGATATGGAAACCCGATGAATTGCCTAGAACTTTTAGTTAGGAAGAAATGGAAGCGGGTAGAGTTGGGATTGTTATGTGATATATGTATTGTTGTATTTGTTTATACTATACGCATACATATATTGGGAACTGATTTGGACACGAAAATTGATACAGACTACTATGGATGGACAGACCCCTACCACTACTTCTCTGACTACACAGCGGGAGGCTGGGGAGACCAGCGATCATACCACCAAAGAGCTAGCCGATTTGCGAACCATGGTACAGAGAGTTACGGATCGCGATCTTGCAGCAGCGCGATGCGAGCTCATGGAGTACATACGGAACTCGAGGATACCTGCAGGAGCACCGACAATTGAGTTAGCTGCAACTACCCCTTCGGTTGCGATTGCACCAGCAGTGGACACACAAGCAGCAGGGACTGAGATATTGAGAGAGAGAGAGAGAGTTGAACCTGTTGTGGTACCAGCTATTGCTACTGAGGTGGCGCTTGTAACTACGGAGCCGCAGGGCGTTACTTCGATCGCCGGAGACGGTGAAGTTGATGACACGAAGATGGTGAAAGATTTTTGAGGTTCATCCCTTATTAAAGCATTAGTGATCCGAAGGTGGATTAGGCATGTGTTTGACACAGGCGTACACGCTTATTAAAGGTATCGGAGGTGGATCAGGCACGTATTTCAGGGTACTATTTGAGAGGTCAGGCAGCGGTGTGGTGGACGACCTACACGGACACGCATGCCATACCATTTACATAGATAGAGTTCAGACAGTTATTTTTGGATGAGTATATTCCTACCGAGGTGCAGTTGCGACTTTGGGAGTAGTTTCTAGCATTGAGACAGGGTAACATGACGGTGTCACAATACATGGATCGATTCAGGTATCTTATGATGTATACCATGGATGTGGCGAACACCGAGAGACTTCAGATCTATTATTTCATAGAGGTTTGGATGAGAGGATAGGTGGAGTAATTATTGAGAGTGGAGGCAAGATTTTACAGGCTATCTACGATAGGGCATTGACTCGCGAGACATATCTGCACGGTATAGGGGTGAGCCGGTAGACAAGTCTGGGCAGAGTTCTCGGTCTGATCAAGGATCGAAGAACAGAGAGACCCGTCGGATGAAGATAGTGGGAGTGATCACTACACGAAAGTAGACACGATATGAGGACAGACCACGAGATTGACAGCATCGAGGTGATGACGAGACGATAGGGCATATGCGATGTCAGCACCACAACAATCTTATACACGGGATCAGAGAGGTAGAGATCGAGATCAGAGAGACTAGAGTTATAGACAGCACTCTGAGGACCGACATTCTGGAGGAAGTGACAGACATAGATGTTATAGGTGCGATCAGAGAGGTCACATCAGTGTGGATTGTCGTAGAGCCTTTCCAGCACAAGAAATTCCACAAACGAATGAGAGAGTTCATGTCATGGCACAGCCGGTTAGAGAGACGACCCGACAGTATGAGCAGGGTACGTTATTATTGTGTTTTATATGCGTGTGTTGCATATAGGTTGATGTGTTCATTATAATTGTTATTTTGTTGCATTTCCATGCATTCGTTGCATCTAGGTTGATTAGTTCACTTAGATTAGTATGTTCTAGTTGATTCGTACACTAGAGGATTGTGGGAGACTAGTTGATATGGTTCACCAGGGACTGGTTGATGTGTTCACCAGAGATTTGATTGATTGGTACATCAGGTTTTAGTAGGATACTAGTTGATTTGTTCACCAAGGTTTCAGTGGAGTACTAGTTGATTTGTTCACCAGGTTTTAATTGAAGACTGGTTGATTTGTTCACCAGGGTCAGGTCGATGTGTTTCCCTGGAATAGGTAGATGTGTTCCTTAAGAATTTTAGATGATTCGTTCACTGAAGGGTTAGAGTTGAGTTGTTCATCTAGACGACGGGTGTCAGGTTAGTTAGTCTAACGGGTAATTGCATTCGCATTGTGACCCCTTGAGAAAAGGTATTGTTTATCTTAAATTTCGGGGACGAAATTCTCCTAGTTGGAAAGAATTGTAACGACCCAAATTAATTTAATCAGGATTTATGTTAATCACGACGAATTAACAGGTAATTCGGGCGTTACGGGGACAGCTGGGTGGACTCGGATAAGAGTGCTCAGGTTATTTTGTGTTATTTGTGTATGTTGTATGTATATTATTGTGATGTGGGAATCTATTATTATTTATATAAACATCACATATGTGTAAGTTGACATCGGGTAAGGCTACGAGTCGGGTATATATCTCGAAGTGCGTGTCGGGGATCGGGTACCAGGTAAGGGATAGCCGAGGTACGGGCATGGGTTGCCGGGTAGCTGAGAGCTAGTGTGACTTCACTTATGAATTATTATGATTTATTAGGTGGCCTAACCTAAGGTTTAATAAATGTATTAATGAATAAATTGAAATCCTATAGTTTGAATAGGAAAAACAGGATGCAAGGATAAACCTCGAGATGCACAACTGAGTAAATAAAAGAAATGAGTGTTATGATAAGGTGTCTCGAATTTAGGTGACACAGGGTGATCAGGAACCGTCCGATCTTCCTCGAGATGCGTGCAAACGCCGGATTAGAACCAAAGTATAAATGGACGATTGATCGATCAACATGCAAATGCAATATTTTTCTCAAACAATTTGAGAAGGCTTTGTGAGTAGAAATTGGATTGGGGAGGGACGAAAATGAGTTTGGAGAGGACATTGAAGCCTCACAACAACGATCCAAGGTAATCTCTACCATTTAAATGTAAATTTTTGAATAAAAATGTGGTTTTGTGGGTTGAGGTTAGTTTGAATCTTTTGAGGATTTTATCACTGATTTTGATGAATTCGGTGTTATTGAAGTTGGTTTTGATGAATTACATTGATTTGGATCGAATTTGTGAAAATTGAGGTGATTTGGTAAATTTTGGATTTATTTACATGAATTTTGTTTCAAGAATTTGGTGTTGTTTTGGTGGATTTATGGCAGAATTTTAATGTCTTGGAGGTCTCTTGTTGATTGAGGTTGAAAGAGGAAGAAGAAGAAGAAGAGAAGAAAGATGGAAAAGAAAAAAAAAAAGTTGGTTCGTTTCGGGAAGGAAGAAGGGACGCACGCGCTGCGTGCGTGCGTCCCTGGTCCGACCGGACCAGACCGGCCAGCCAGGCCGGTCCAGGTGGGCCCCACCCAAATAAAAAAATATTTTTTGTTAAATTAAATAATATATTATATATATTATATTAATTGTTGGAAAATAGGGAAATAGTTAAAAAAATATCAGAAAAATTGGGAAAAATTCTAGAAAAATATAGAAAATTAGAAAAACATAGAAAAGTGGTTCGAAACTTTTTGGTATTTTTGGAACCCCGACATTGTCCGAATGAGGTACTACAACTCAAATTTGAAAATATGATATAATATCATAAAATTTGATAAATGTGTTTTATTAATAATATAAAACACTATAAATGGACTTTAAGGACTGGGGAACCATAGCTCGGGCATCGGGGAGCTAGGCGGGTCAGATTGACGGGTCCGAGAAGTCGGGGTGCGTAGTTACAGGTGCGTAAAACCATTGAGAATGTTACACTTTAAATTCATGCGTGGTTTGTCCATGAAAATGAATGTTTATTCATTTATTTATTTACCACATTGTTTACTTATTGGATTGCCATGTTTATGCACTGTGATCACGTGTTGGTCGGTGGTTGATTTGTTCACACGGTCGGAGGTTAATCGAGATGGTCGTGGTACGAAATTGAGCTGGGTAGATTGTAGCGCGTGTATCTGGGTGCTGCCGGTGAATAGCTACCCGAGTAGCGAGGTGCACGTGTCCGGTGAGTTGTGATTTGTTCCGGTCACCGTTAGTAGTTCGGATGTGGTTTAAGCTTGATGTCCTCGGGGTCATCCGAATCTACGAAGTATAATCTTGTTTTGTTAAACTCCGTCACACTTCCATCTAGTTTTAATTGATATCCTAATTGAATCGGTTTACTCGAATGTTGTTTTATCTTTTAGTTTGTTTTACTTTCACTATGTGTGATCGTCATATTAGTTGTGAATATTGTTTATTGCCAGCCATAGGAATATGATTCTGTCGTTAGGGTCATATTCACATGTCTTGCAGAGTATTGTGGTTTTTTATGATTAACATTTAGACTTTTCTTGGGAATTTACTCATTGGGCTCGTTGTTGTATGTGTTGGGCAACTAAACGCAGATCCTGGTACGAGCAAGAGCAAGGAAAATGAGGTACTAGGCGACTATCTCTGAGGTCGTTGCTGCTGATAGCTCGTGTTTTGATATCATGTATATATATTTTTTTTTGCTGGGTTTTTGGGACTTTAGAACTTTATCACATGTATATGGATTACTGTTTATTTCGTCTCAGTTATATACATGGTGTGATTTCCAAGTTTTCTACTGCTTAGGCTTAATAAATTCTCATAAAATATAAATTAAACACTTCCGCTATTGTTATTAAAATCTGCCAACCTACTGGATGTTTAAATAAATTAAACAACTTAATATAGTAGGATTAGTCAAATGGAGCATCACTTCACAGAGTTGTTGTCGTAGCAACAGTGATGATGTGTCCGGTGACGTGACAGGCGCTGCTGGGCTTATGAGCGGAGGGCGTGGGTCATGGGGCAACCCCAGAAGATTTAGGGTCGTCACATAGTAGACCTTTGATCCTTAACACGACTGTTGGGGACAAGATATACCCAAATTTTTTGTGTATTGAGTGTCTGTAGTAGAGATAGAGGGCTACGAGTTTCCTACTGACTTGAGGGTACTTGAGTTTCTTGAGTTCGATGCGATATTGAGCATGGATTGGTTGGGAGCGTACCATGCTCAGATCGGTTGTTACGAGAAGATGATCACGATTCGTTGACATATGGTACGGAGATTAGCATTTAGGGTACCACACCATTACTTCTGATCACTAGAGGCAGAAAGGCCACGAGTGGCATGTCGAGACTATTACAAGCGTCACGAGTACTGGTGTGAGACAGAAGGTTGACATAGCAGATGTACCGATCGTGTACAAGTTCACTGACGTATTCCCAAAGGATCTGCCAGGATTACCACCATAGAGGACGATCGATTTCATTGTTGACTTAGTCCCAGGGACTAGACCGATTTCGATACCACCGTATAGGATGAAACTTTGAGAGCTTGAGGAGTTGAGGAGTCAGCTAGATGAGTTGCTAGAGTTGGGCTTTATCAGTCCTAGTATGTCGCCATGAGGAGTGCCAGTGTTGTTTGTGAAGAAGAAAGACGGTAGTTTGAGGCTTTATATCGACTACAGGTAGTTGAACAAGGTTACAGTGAAGAATAAGTACCTACTGTCATGCATTAATGATTTGTTTGATCAGTTGATTGGAGCGGAGTGGTTTTATAAGATAGATTTAAGGTCAGGCTATCATTAGTTCAGGATCAGGGATGAGGATCAAGAGAAGATGACATTCAACACGAGATACAGTCACTTCCAGTTCACAGTCATGCATTTTGGTTTGACTAATGCCGACGATGTTCATAGACCGATGCACCGAGTGATTAAGGATTTCTTAGACCAATTTGTGATTGTATTTATCGACGATATCCTCATCTATTCTAGGACTTGTGAGGAGCACGAGAGGCATTTACGAGTAGTGTTGCAGACTCTGAGGGACCACCGACTCTACACTAAGTTTAGCAAGTGCAAGTTTTGGTTACAGAGGTTAGAATTTTAGGGTACGTAGTTGGAGCTAACGGTGTTGCAGTTGATCCAGAGAAGATTAGAGAGTGGTTGAGTGGCCTACTCCGACTACCATGACACAGATTCACAGTTTTCTAGGGTTGGCGGGATACTATCACCGATTTGTGTAGGACTTCCAAGATCGTTGCATTGATGACAAAGTTGAAACAGAAGAACACGAAGTATGATTGGTTTGGGCGGTGTACTAATGCAGGAGGGCCGAGTTATCATTTATGCATCATGACAGTTGAAAGTTCATGAGAGGAACTATCGACCCCACGACTTAGAGTTGACGGCGATCGTATTTGCGCTAAAGATTTGGAGGCATCACTTGTATGGCATGCGTTTTGAGTTGTATGCAAACCACAAGAGCTTGAAGTACTTGTTCTCTCAGAAGGAGCTCAATTTGAGACAGAGGCATTATCTTGAATTCCTAAAGAACTACGATTTCGCACTCGAGTATCATCCGGGGAAAGCTAATGTTGTTGCCGATGCTTTGAGTCGCAGAGGATCTGATGCAGAGGTAGTTGTATGTAGGAGTGGGCACAAAACCCGATGACCCGACTCGGGTCGGGTCACCCGACTCGGGTGGCGGGTGGCGGGTCGGGTAGGGTGGTTTTAAAAAAAAAATCGGGTCAAAAAACCCGACCCGTCGGGTATCGGGTCGGGTTTCGGGTCTGTCACAAAGTGGACCCGACCCGACCCGATACCCGACCCGAACAAAATACCCTAATGGCCTAATCCCTAAGTGAAGCTGAAGCCCCGCGCGCGTCTCTGCGTCTCTGCTCCTCACTGCGTCTCTGCGTCTGCTCCTCACTGCGTCCTCATCCCGACTACTCATCTCTGCGTCTCGCTCCTCGGTCCTCGGTCCTCATCCTCGCCTCCCTCGCGGCCTCGCCTTCCTCATCGATCATCGATCGATCATCCCTCTTCGTCGAGCGAGCCTCCTCCGTCCCTCGCCTTCCTCATCGATCGCCCCTCTTCGCTCTTCCTCGCTTCGGTTCGCTCCGGCCTCCACCGCACCGCTCACGGCCTCACCTCCGCCTCACGCTCTTTCGCTTCGGTTCGATGATGGGTCGTTGAAGGAACCCTAAATTGGTTAGGTTTGAAACACAACATCGATCGTAGAGATGTAATTAGGGTTTTCAATTCGTTGTGTCAACATTTGTGTGTTAATCGCGCGATTGTGCGAAACCAGTGATGAAATTGGATTCGAAATCTCACGACGGTCATCGGAGACACGATCCGTGTCGAGGTCGAAGCCAAGATCCAATCTTTCGATGGTTTATATTATGTCATGTATGCGTTGATTCGTTTTTCGTTCTTGTTCTTGTTTTTGATTGAATCGAAGAGCGATCAAGCGCGGTGATGATGAAACTTGAAAGACCGATTTATTTCATGATCGGAAAACAATCCTCCTACTCATTCTCGAACGCTTGATTGTGCTTCTTCATTATTCTTGCTTTCTTTCTTTCTTTCTTTCTTTTGTCCGGTTTTTTGTTTTTGTGAGAGTTGTAGCCTTGTAGGAGCGAAACCCTAATTTAGCCCTAATTTCTTTGTCTTTATTAGGTTTCCCTTGTGTGTGTCCTTGCGCTTTTTATCTAGTTTTATTTCACCGATTAAATATGCATTCATCTGTCTTTTTGTTCTTGTCATCTAATTGAATTATCTTCAACCACTCATTAGTTTATTCTAAATCGTAGTTTTATATATGTTATCATGAAGTTCGATTTTTGTGGTTGCTTGCTTTGTTTTTGGCTGTTTTTTGTCTTGTTTTTTTGTTGTTTATCTTTTTTTTCTTGAACCCGCTTCTTTGGAGACCCGACCGACCCAACCCGACGACGCTGTTTTTCATGAAACCGGGTCACCAGACGACCGATTTCGACGACCCGACCCTAAACGGGTCGGGTTTAAATCGGGTCTACTACCTGTCGGGTCGGGTTACGGGTCTGTTTTCCAACGACCCGACAAGAGTCGGGTCGTCGGGTATCGGGTCGGGTCGACCCAAACCCGACCCGTGCCCACTCCTAGTTGTATGTCGTATGACTCACGAGTATGCGTTACTTGAAACAGCCGAGATGATGAGTTCAGCGGACGTGTCGATGACTACCAGGACACATATGTATGGTCAGATAAGAGTACAGACCATTTCATGCAGACTGTTCTCGAGGGACAGCAGGGCAATGAGTCATACTAGCATTACAGTGAAATGGCGGACAGTTCAGAGCATCCAAATTAGAGTTGGTCGAACATATTCTTGCTATAGGTATCGTGGCGACTATAGATTCCATTAACGGATGACTTGTGCACCGAGATACTTCAGGAGGCTCACCGTTCCCATTTTTTCTGCATATCGGGTCGAACCAAGATGTACGCTGATATGCGACATCTCTTCTGAGGGCCAGGAATGAAGTCCGATGCGTCAGAATTTATTTGAGCATGTGAGATATGCCAGTGCGTGAAGGTTGAGCATCGATGGCCTAGAAGATTGTTGCAGCCCCTGTCCGTTCTCGATGGAAGTGGGAGGACATTGCTATAGATTTCGTTAGTGGCTTGCATCGATCTCCTCGTGGTCACGACAGAGTTAACAGACTAAGCATCCTCTACGAACGCGAGATTGTCATATTGCACGGAGTTCCATTGTCGATTGTGTCAGATCGAGGGGCACACTTCACTTCATTGTTGTGGCAGAGCATGCAGGCTCAGTTTGGCACCAAACTAGAGTTGAGTACGACATTCCATCCGCAGACAGACAGACAATCCGAGAGATTGATCCAGGTGTTGAAGACATGTTAGGATGTGTGTTTTGGATTACGATGGTTCATGGGAATAATACATTCATCTGTACGAGTTTGCATACAACAACAGTTATCAGGCAAGTATCGGTATGGCACCGTTCGAGGCGCTCTATGGTAGGCCTTGTAGATCACCTTCTTGTTGGGTTGAGCCAGAGGATGTTGTGACAGTTGGTCCTGATACTATTGTTAATCATACTGAGAAAGTATGACAGATTCGTTAAAACTTAAGGGTGCCCAGAGCGGCAGAAGAAATACTACGATTAGTATCATGATGAGCTTCAATACGACTTGGGAAACTATTATATACCTGAAAGTCTTACCTCTAAAGGGTCACAAACGGTTTGGAATCAAAGGGAAGCTCACTCCGAGGTTTATCGATCCCTTCAAGATTGTGAAGAGGGTCGGTAAAGTTGTGTACCATTAGAGTTACCGTCAGAGCTCGTCGATGTTCATCCCATATTGCATATTTCGATGATTCGACTAGACAAGTCAAATGGAGGGCGACGACAGACGATAGACTTAAACCAAATTGACATGTGAGACGATGCCACGTATAAGGAGCAGCCGATCCAGATTGTTGATTGGAAGGTCAAGATGCTGAGGAACAAGGAGATTCATTCGGTTATCGTAAAATGACAATTTCATGGAGACAAGGAGCTAACTCTGGGAGTTAGAGTCTTACATGCGCGAGCACTTTCCCTACTTGTTTGATTCGGTAAATTTGTAATTTAGTTTACTTATTAGTTTAATTTCGAGGACGAAATTCTAATAAGTGGGAGAAACTATAACAACCCTCAAAATTTAACCCGACTTGTGTTTCACTTGTCAGGATCGTGAATTGGCTATTGTGATGCGTCGAGTATTTTGAACTTCGGAAGTCGACACCGAGGTAATTTTATGATTCTATGATGTTTGTATTAATATTATAGTTTAATACGAGTCTCGAGCCGTTTGACAATTTGATAATTCGAGTGAGGCCTCGCCTAGATTAAACGGGACTTTAAAACACAGAAAATGACAATAAAAGCTTAATTAAATGATAATTAGACTAATTAATGAGGTTAATTACGTTGGTGAGATCACGATCACACGACACATGAGTTGTGATGCATTGCGAGTTTGAAAATGTGAAAAATGGGCTAATGAGTTGGTTAATTAAACGGCATGTGTGTCACCTATTGGAGTCCACAAGTAGAGTTAGAGTGGTTGGATAACTTTAAAGGAAAAGGGTTAGATTTACCTCGAGATATGCATGTGCAAGTGGATGCAAATGAATCTCTCATACTTTTCTCTCCATCTTTCACCTTCTTTTCTCCTCTTCTCAAACTTGGAGACAAGCAAGGCTGCTGACAGCCACTTGGGAAGTGACTGGAGGTCCGCCGGAGTGATCAATTAGGTGATTCGAGGTAATAACTCGATTCCCTCGCAAATACCTACGTGTAGATGTCAATTTTAATCATTTTTGTTGAAATGGTTTCGAATAACAAACTTTGAACTTAGATTTTATCACTATTTGTGGAGGATTTGTGGTCTATGAATCAATCAAAACGAGTTTGATAAAGGGTGTTTGAGATTTGGAAGAGTTTTGAGTTTTTAATGATTTTCGGATTTAAATTTCATTTGATGAATTCGTATGGTGGATTTGAATGTTGTTTCAGCATTGTTGGGATGTTGTTGAATCCCCCATGAGGGAGGATGGGGTCGACGATAATAGGGAAACACTCCCATGGGTGGAAGTGTTGGGAAATGTGCCCTAGGTCAATCCATTAACAGTCTTTATGAATACATTTTAGTTAATAAAATAGAGGATTTCATTTGCTGTTTATTATAATTGATTTGCATGTTTACATTATAATAAGATCCATAGGTATTTACAGAAATATCCTAAATGTCCCTAGTCGATTATTATACTGGGAACTATAATGAATTAAGACTAGTGCGAGTCTTGATTGATGATCATACGTATAGGAATACGAATCAAGATCATGAGTACTTGTTAGGGAACAAAGTGCTGAATCGACCAGCTATGAGAACATCACATGAATTAAGTCATAGTTGCTTCTCATGATAGATATATTTTTCAGTCCTCTGACTTGAGATTACCAGAGACTTCAACATTAGGAATACAATGATTTGACGCAATCAAACGTTGTCTTTAACCGGACGATTATAAAGGTTGTGATTGGTTACTGTGTGAATAATGTGGTGAAGTTGTGTAATCGAGATAAAATTTGTCCCTCTAATATAAAGAGAGATATCCAGTGGATCCCTCAATGTGTTAGACTGTTAAAAGGCCTAGTCTAAGTGAATTGATATTGATCAATGTCACTTAGATGTTTTCAGTCTACCTAGAAATCGAGACTAGTACGATTGAACATGTTAGATGACAATTCCATGCCTTATGTTTGATCAAAAGGATATCGTGTGACAAAAGGATGTTATATACACTATTGATTAGGTTGTATCGATTTGATATTCGTACAACTTGAGTAGTCACAATGTCTTGCTAGAGGCCACTTATGACTTGTATACCAAAATGTGTTTTCGTACACTGCCAACGTTGTATGAGCCTATTAGGTCGCACACTGAGAATGGTTTTGCGAGATTTTAAGATGGTTCAGAAAAATAAATTTTATATGATAAAATTCATGATAGAAACGTCTTTGTAGTGTATTACACTTATACTTCTTTAAGTAGGGGTATATGTATAATTTACTTAACCGTCTATATACAAGGGTTGTATAAATAGACGTTTTGAGTTAGAATACAAGTACGAAAGATTTAAAAAGGGCTGAAACTTTATTTTCGTTTTAAGAAACGACTTAGGGTTTTTGGTATGCTCTGGATTGTTTTAGAGAGAAACAAAAACGTTTGGTATTCTCTCGAAGCTAGCACTTCAAATCTTAGCCGCCGTTCGCCTGTGGATTGCTAATAGAGGGCGTTCGTCGTTGGCAGCGCCTTAGAGATCGATTAACCTCTAGAAAGGTACATTGCGACTGAGGTATAATTAAGTTTTCATAGTTTAAACATGTTTTAATGGAATCAGATTCGGATCCTGTTGGGGTTTTTTCTCAAAATTGTTTTGTAATCTCCGCTACGCATGAACCTCAAAACCCAACAGGAAGAGCAGAATTCCAATTCTATTTTTTCATCAGGAAAGCGCGCTCCACGTTCTGGACAAGCATTCCTGAAGAACAGGAGCGCGCTCCCCATACTATAAAGTGCGCTCCACCCCACTATTCACAAAAATTAAGCATTTTTTTTAGTGACATCGTGGGTCAAGGTCCCAATGGCGCCATTCAAAGTGTCTCGACCAGAATACCCCAAAATGGTTGTTTCGAGTAGCGCCGCCAAACCTAAAACCCCGGTGTTGCCGCGACATCCTAAACCATAAATGAATTACTTATTATTTTAGACTTGGAAAACTTGGAAAAGACTTTAGGGATTTATTTGGAATTATAAATGGATCATAAAACCTATGTAGTAGGGTTCAAAATATTGACTGAAATTATAAATGGACCAACAAAAGGAAAACAAACTACTTAAAAATACAACTAAAATAAGGACTAACCTAATAGTCGCACAGATCTAAAAACAAGCATTGAGGAAGATGTACCGCAACAAGTAGATCAATCTTCTTAGATCTAAAAAGATCTACACTTTATTGAACACATAAAATACGGAGAGATGAAATTGGAATCACCGCTGATTAAAAAAGAAGATCGGCGGTGGTTCAAGATCTTGAATCAAGAGAAAAATTCTAAAAAATGATTTGAGTAAGTTATTATTATTGTTGTTTATGTTTTTTCTATAGTTACAATCAATTATTATTATTTTGTCTACTTATTTCGATGTATTAGTTTGCAAACTCAAGATTTGATCCGTCTTGAGTTTGAGGGAGGGTGTTAAAGTATATATGTAGGTATTTGGGGTTTGACCTAATTTAGTCTTGAGTTTGAGTTTGTAACTATATATTGACCTAATTAGTAATATTATAATCAAATTTAGTCTTTTCCCAAAAACCTAACATTTGTAAATCAAAGTACCTTTACTAAACTCTTAATTTTCTTTTCACTATAACATAGTCATTAGTACCTTTTTATTTGAGATTGTAGTTCATTTTCTTTCTAAGTTTGGTCTTAAAAATCTGTGATTTCTTTTAAACACGGTTCTCTTTTGTGTGTGATTCTATAGTTCTGATTCACTTCTTCACCCCTCTTCGATTTTACGCTCTCTAGCTCTCTTTACAAATCCGAATTGGTGATTTTGTCAATTGGGTGTTGGAGATAATCTCTTAGCTACCCAATTTTTCTTTGATGGAGTTTTGCTCAAGCATTTTGATAATGATTTCCTCATTGTGGTTCTGCAAAACCGAATTGTTGGTCTGCCGGTTCTTCATCAAGGGCACTGGATTGATTTCCCTCCCATTCATGGAGGCCTTGTTATAAATGCTTGAGATCTCCTAAAGGTAAGCCATTTTTCTATTCCAAGTATAGTATATATTAGCTGAGTAAATGTAATTATTCATCTTCCTGAACTAATAACAGGTGTATCTTTAAATTATTTTACTGCATAAAGCCACTTCATGATGGCTTCACTAGATGAAAATGATCATGAAGCTTTGATTAAAAAAAATGATAATGAAGCACTAGCTATCCGAGAATCCATGTTTTGTGTGTCTGCATAGAATTTAGTAGTTGTAATTAATTCCTGACAAAAATTTCCTATTTGTTAATTCTTGTAAAGCAGGCTGTGTTCGTTTTTGCAAAAATCATGCATATATTTTACCTAGCTATGAGATGAGAAAAGAGGAGTGCTAGAAATAAGATGGTGATTGGTTTATGTAGAACTTTTTATAGCATTTAATAGTTTGGTCTCTAGGAGAAATCTTTGTTTATTTTTTCCTGGTTTTTTAGAATAGTTCTTCTTTATCTAGGTTTGGAGGCAGGAGAAGTTAAACCGTTGCATGAGGTGTTCAATAAGAATCGATTACCAAAGTAAATATCTTCATATTCTAATTAGTTCTCTTTCACAATTTGTTTTTAGATATTCTCGCTCGTCTCTACTCTCTATGAAAGAAGACTTTTAGTTTAGGATTTTTAAGAAGCATCAAAATGCATATACACAACCAATTGAACTAACCAGTGTTGCGCTTATTGTTTAACCATGATTGCATCAATGAGCATTGAAACACGAGCACTTTTGAAGGAATTTCGATCGGGGCTTGTCTTGACTGAAGCAGTTAAGTGAATGAAGGGAGCAGTTGAAAAGGCTGAATAGATTTTAAATAAAACTCCAAATCTGTACATGCTTCAACAATTTGATATTTAGACGAGGCCCAAGTTATGTTGTTAAAGCTAAATATCTAACTTTGTGTTTTAACTAAATCTGTACACGCTTCAACAGCTAGATTTTAAATACAGATTGGTTTCAAAGCATTCATAAGCTGAATGAATTCAGTGAACTTTTAAGTTCTAGAATGATAGAACGAATTGAGTAGAACGAAATAAGTAGATGGTTAATTTTCTAGATGTTGGGATAGTCCCACATCAACTACTTAGAAAGAAAAATAAGGCTTATAAGTGTGGAGTGGACACTCCATCTTTCCTTGTCATTTTGGAGTGAACCCCTCTTTCACACTTGTAGCCCATACATAAAACTAATCACTACACTCTCCTCACCTTGGATTGGGATCAATATTATACAAAAATTGAACAAGATTTTGTAGATTCTAACTCTAGCAAACCTATTTTTTTGTTGGTGCAGACCACAAAAAGAATGTGGAATCTGAAGGTTTGCTAGCCATTGTTGGTTGATTCTTATTTTTTTGGTTCAAATTTAGTAGCCTCTAGAGTTAAGAGTAAATTTGACATGGACTTGCTTATTTGACATGGACGTTTTTCAAGTCAGTTTTTTTATGAAAATGAAATTCTTTGATACATGGGTATTTAATTTATTTCAAGCCTGATGGCTGATATTGCCATGTTGTAGATGTTAAAGTTTTCTGCTAATTAAAGCTTGATCAATGCATATCAACTTTTGATTCCATCGCACTAAGACATGCTTAGGTGTGTGGAATTTACTGATCATGAACTTTTTCAATAGAGTTGGAGAGGGTGAAAACTTCTTACACTGCCAGAGGAGTGGTAAACACTCCTAACTTGATGCTACTTCTATAGATGCTAATTAATGGCTATTTGTTTAATGATGTCTTGTCTAAATAACTTTGATTATGAAAGTAGGAGGGTGCCGAATAGAGAAATCTTGAAGTTCTATTAACTTGGTGCTACTTCTATAGATAGAAATTTGAAGTTCTATGGCAGTGGCCAGATATATCATTATATAAATAATTTACTTTCTGTCAGTGAACAACCCTCATTTTTGCAATTGTACTTTTATGATACTGAACATGAAGTGCAAAACCGAATGCATGGCAGTGGCTCAGAGAGTTGGTACAATCTAGGATATAAAACTATTTAACCCAATCTGCTTCCGTTCATGTGAGCTGAAGCCCAATATAGCTTATTGGTTCCTGTTCAGATAGTTTGCACATTAGACGGTAAAATTATTTGTCATTTGAATCTATTAGCTGCTCTTTTTAGTTGGTTATGTGATTACAAAAAGTGGCTTATGTAGTTCCATATTCACCTTTTGAAAGTCGATACTAGTATCATTGCATCTGTTTGCATGTTTTATGTTTAAGACGTGCATAATAAATCGATATTGCCATTTCTCGAATTTGGAAGCCCTAACGCTTATGAATGCTTTGAAACCAATTTGTATGCCAAGGAGAATTCTAAAGACTAAGCTCTACCATGCAGTTTCTAGCTATTGCTATCATCTAAACACACTAACTATGTTAGCACTTATAGTTGTGTAGTAATGAATAGATTTCTCTTGATTTATTTAAATCTGCTGACGTTCAATATATTGTTAAACTAGATTTTAGCCTTTCATCAGTGTAATTAGCTAGGGCTTCAAGGGTATAAATCCTAGGAGAATGCTATGGTGACTCATTACGGACACTCCAATGAACACACCTTGTTTTTTTATTTTATTTTATTTTTTTAACAATTTTGTAGTCGTTCAAAGTGTTTGTAGTGGGTATCCTTAGCATTATTCTGAAACACAAAATTATAAAAAAAAAGTAAAAAAAATTAAAAATTAAGGTGCGTGCTCTTAGTGAATGTCAACAATGGGTCACTTAAACATTTTCCTAAATCCTAATTCCAATCTTTGATTTTATTACTCGAATGAAATGATTTTAGTCAACTTTTCTTGAGTGCACTAAAGGCACCCCACAATCCTCTCATGGCACCCCGCTATTTTTAATTAAAACTGGTTTTATAACCAATTGACAAAAATGCCCTTATCAACCCAACAATTCACATGCCCATTCAAATGCCCTCTCAGGGCACCCCACTTTTGAAAACTCGATTTTTTTACGAAGTCAAGTTGATTCGTCGCAGGCTGGACATCGCATTTGTCAATCAAAGAGTGCACACTAGCCTTTGTCAATCACGTTTATCGATCCATCGTCGCCCGAAGATTCAACGAGTTTTAAGTGTTTTTAGAGTCTAATGGTTGAAGAAAATGAGTAGGAGGCGGACGTCGCACACTATAAATTAGTTTTTATGATTTTTGTGGGGTTTTTTTTTTCCATTTTCGAAGATGAACCACGAACGCGAATTTATCGGTCACACTGGACCGAGACATGTTGTAGTGTCTCGGTACCCTATAACTGATAACTAACAAAAGGTGTCGGTTATTACCAACCGAGTTTAATCTCAAACGTAGTTTTTTATTACACTTCGATTAGAAGCAACCGATATATAGCTTAATGTCTCGGTAACAGTTCACCGAGACTAAAACCAGTAGTCTCGGTGATACACAACCACGTAGTCTAAGGGTCCTTCTCATTTAGGTGTCGGTTGATATTAACCGACACTTATACAATAGTATCGGCAATGGACGTCTGAGACCAAAAGACATATCACGACCCTGTGTGACCGAACACTACGAGAATTAAAGTTAAACACATCGTCCGACCATAAAAAAATTAATAAAATTAAAAAAAAAAAAAAAAAACAAAAACAAATTTACCTTAAACAAGCAAGAAAGTGAGGGGATTTGGTATATTAAGGCCTTGATGTCATGATGGAAGGGAGAAAATAAGGGTTTCATTCGATTTGGTGGTGGGGTGCTCGCACTTCAAATGAAAGAGCATTTTGATAAAAGTACCGGGGTGCCCTGATAAATTGTTGGGGTGCTCCCTGAGAGGATTGCGGGGTGCCCTTAGCGTGACTCCTTTTCTTAATCACATGGTTGGGTATTATTTTATCTCCCTGTAAAATTTACTTATGATTGAAATTGATGAACTTTGAGAAGTGAAGAGTTAAACATGCATGATAGTATATTCATTTGCTAATGGTGTAATGATGATATATGATAAGTGTTCATTTAGACATAATTTAGTATAGGTTATTAGGTATAATTGGACTATATTTATCTTGTTTTAAAGTGATAAATGTGTATTTTATGTATTTCATGAATTTTATGTGAGTTCGGTGTTTTTGGGACCGAAGGCATGTATTAAGCTTAATTGACAGTTGTTCAGTTCAGAGGGCTTAGCTTTCACATATGAAGTCGAAATTATTCGTCGTTAGTCTTGTTGGAAAGAAGACTTCAAGACGGACATTTTCTTTTCTCACAAGAATCATGAAATTCGAACTCGAAGGTGCTCAAAATTGCAGTACAAGTCACGGCCAGATCTTCAATTCGAAAATCATCTCCACCACTCTGCTTGCGACACGTGTCTAGTCAAACCTTCTCCCGTTCACTTGCGCGAATTTACTCCAACGCGCCTCCTGCTTCTGCCACGTGTCGCATTCTCTACCCATCAGCACATCATCACTTCTCCTTCCATCCAATGAGACGATGCCACGTCAGCATACCACCATTTCCATCCAATGAGGCACTACCACGTGGCTAGAAACTCTCAACTCAACGCAATACACATTGCGGAAGCACGCCATCCAGCGATCTTCCGTATTTATCACGACAGGAATTTAGGATTTGGAGATTTGGAGAGTCCCAACTGATTTAGAAATTGTTCCTATAAATACTAGGAGACTCTCAAACGAAAGGATCTTTTGTTTTAGTAGTAGGTTGCATTAGTTTAGTTTAATTATGTCTAGTTAGTTCCTCCATCTATGTTGAAGGTGGATCAGTCAAGCCTATGACTTGGGAATGTTCATGAGGTTCATTTTTTTTAATTATTATTGATTGTTTTCTATTATTTATTTTCTTTGGTATTATTTGAACAATTGAGGTTTAAAACTAGTTTAAACCTTAATTTATATGCCAATGAGTCGTAAGCACTCATCCTTGTGCGACAAGACCACATTAGTGGCAATTGACTATACTAATTGATTAAACCCTTTTGGGACCGATGAAATACATTATGAATCTAGGCTAAATCGGGAGCACTAGCGATCCGGTTGTCTAGGTGTAGTGCCTTCACGAATCAAAGTAATGCGGCCAATGCGTTAAATTTGGAGCACTAGCGATCAGGTTGCGTGTTTGATTAGGGAAGTAGTCAACAGTTGTACCTTGATTGTCGAGATTAGGAAGTGCGAGGAACCGCATGCGTCACCAGGTTTATAACTGCACTAGATCATAGATTAGTTTCATACTTTTCATAAAACCGACAATTAATAAATTCAATCCCAAGTTGTATGGCGAGACTGTGAAACTGAATACCTAGACTTTTCACTTTCATTAGATTTCCTCTCATTCAATTTCTGTATTTTCAATATATTTACACATTCTATCTAAAACTCTAATTTCCCTTTTTTGTATTTTTCTCACCTTAGAAAGACACTAATATCTGTGGGATCGACTTTTTACCACTATCTACAAAATAGTTATTCCAGGTTAATATATTTTATTGACACTTTCGGCATGCGTCAATATATTTACATGGGAATTGAAAATACTGCCACTAATAATCATTCTTTCAACAGTAAAAAATCCTCAAGCGGCGTCCAAGATTTGTGTTCCTCTAAAAATCTTAAGTAGCATACCTCTCGAATCCTTGCTGCTGAAGTATTAATTTTGCGGTGCTACGGTGGATAAAATAGAGTGATGAATTTCCTATTATAACAACTAATTAATGAATTCCATATTTTTCTTCCAAAACCTAACAGTGAAACACAACAATGCTTCGAGTCATACTGCCACGCTGTAAAGAAATATTGAGAGGAGGAAGACAATGCCACAGCACCATCACAAAAGCTGATTATTCACAGAATTGTGTGAGAGGTGGTGCAGTAATGAGCTTTGGAGATGGGAGCCATGGCGCATTAGGACTCCCCTCCTCTTCTTTTGGATGGGGAACCGACGCATATGAGCCCACTCTAGTACCAGCTCTCCCGCCCATTATCACCGCCATCGCTGCTGGCCATTACCACTCTCTCGCCATCACCACGGAAGGCCACGTATGGACGTGGGGAAGGAATCATGAGTTCCAACTGGGCAGACCACCGTCATCTTCTAACTCTGGAAGGTAAGGTAAGGTAATTAATTAGATAATACGCACGGTACCACAAGCTAGCTAGCACTTGTTACGTGCATGTGTTTGACGAAATGTCTGAATTATGAACTTACTTGCTGTAGTGATTGGTGGAAGGAGCCTGGGAAGGTACATGGGCTGGATCAAGTGAGAGTTATCGGTGCGTCGGCGTCCGGTGTTGTCTCTGCCGCGATTGGAGAAGATGGTTCCTTGTGGGTGTGGGGCAAATCCAAGCGTGGCCAACTCGGCCTTGGAAGAGGAGTCATTGAAGCTCCTTTGCCTTGCAGGGTGGACTCACTGGCAGGGGAACACATTGTTAAGGTGCATATATACATATATGTATGTATGTATATGTACTTATTCATTAATATATCTCTCCTGGCCTTTGTTCAAATCACGTACATTAATTGAGTAGAGTATGCATGTTTTGATATGTGTTATTAATCAACATGCAGGTATCATTTGGATGGGGTCACGCTTTGGCATGTACCATGGATGGGAAGTTATTTGGGTGGGGTTACTCTGCTGATGGTAGGTTAGGAAGGATTGGTGGTGCAGCAGCAGCAGCAGCACGAGTCGAAAACCCTTGTTCAATAAGTTCATCGCTAGATGTTGCAGAGAGGGCAGTGCTAGAGCAGATGGAGAAGGAAAATTCCATGCCCATTGTCTGGGAACCTACCCTTGTGCAAGAATCCCATGGTTTTCAAGTTTCCGATATCGCATGCGGCCATGATCACTCTCTAGTTCTTTTCAGTGAGTAAAATTAATTAAGCATTTATGTACTTGAATCAAGTTAGTTGGTTGTGCATGTGTTAATTATTATTAGCTCACTCTCTCTCATCATTTGTGATTTCATCAGGTGGAGGCAGGTTAATTAGCGGTGGAAGCAATCAAAATGGTCAGCTGGGTCGACAACAAGTAATGCCACCATATTTAGACGACATGCTTCAAGACGTCAACATGAGCGCCCGCCCCTTGTCTATATCCTCAGGACATGGACATTCTTTAGCAGTGTGTCGTCAAACTCTCCCAACAACAGCGGGAGAAGACATTGGCATCTTCACTTGGGGGAGTTTTTGTGCACGTGATGATGATCTACCAATTCTGGTTAAAGGTCTAGAGGGAGAGACGCCATTGTCCGTCTCTGGCGGCCGAGTGCATTCCTTAGCTCTCACGTCCCAAGGCCAAGTCTGGGTTTGGGGTTATGGCAACAACGGCAGACTAGGTTTGGGAAGTTCATTGAATGAACCTTACCCCACTGTGCTCAAGTATTTGCAAGGATTTGAGGTTCTGCAAACCACTTGTGGATATGACCACAGTCTAGTCTTAGTTGCCAATTGATTCAATAATTTCTATGTCTTTAAAAGTTGCGAAACAGAAATAAACAAGTTAACACCTTCTATATATGCTCCTGCTTCCGAATTCCCTTCAAAAACAGGAATGAGAATTGCCAATATATATATATATATATATGGTTATAGTTTGTCTCTACATAAAGCCTATGATCGAATGCATATACATATATTCCGCAGAGCTAAAATCCCAAATGTCAGTGGGTTATATAGGGCGAGATTTCATTCATGAAAATTTCAGTATTATGTACAAATGCAAAAGCTCTCATCAACCTTACAAATAAGGTCGGAGAGGCGTCCTCTTCATCATCTGCCCATAAACCGGGGGTCCATTTGATGAAAGTTTAGACCAGTTTCGCTCTTCGGTTCCCCTTTCAGTGCCATAAATCCCACTTCATTGCCCTGGTGCTGGTGTTGCTGTCCTAAAAACGGATTTACGGGCATTGAAGGCAGTTTATTGGGGCGGTAACTGGGATTGGGACCTAGGCTGGCCATTGTTAGACCAGATAATCCTGCCTGATTCATACCGAAAGTGAACCCAGGTGCATGTCCCAGCTGTTGCCTTGCATGAAGATTGAGTTTTCCAAGCAATGCCGACCCATCAAACCTTCCTCCACCGTCCTGGACTGGAATTGGTTCAGGCCTCTGGACGCGAGAATGGGAAGCAGAAGACTGCATTGCTGCAGCAGGACCAGAGCTGGCTTGGCTGCTATTCCTCGCAGCTGGAACATCGTGGTTGTGCTTTCCCTCGTACGTTGTGATCACTGATTTAAGATCGTGAGATGCTCTCTCGACGTGCTTCCTGACGGTACAACCAGGGTTTGTACATTTGTAGTAGCTCCTGCATGAAAGAAACAAGAAAATGTGCGCGTTTGTATCTCACTTTTGGATCAATTTCAATGCGATTTGGAATGAGCAAAGTTTGTTTGTCAGGGAAATTGCTAACCTTGGGTTTGGATTTCCTTTGACAACCTTCTGTCCATATTTACGCCAGCGGTATCCATCATCCAGGATGTCTACCTCACTAGTGGTTTGGACAACCACTCTTGGTTCACGAATTGCTCTCGAGGCACCAGCCATATCTATTGGGTCTATCTTTCTGCAGTAATTACATGGCACATTACACAGCGCATAAAAATTCAAGCATTGGAAGATTGTAAAAACACAGATTTCCAAGATGAGAATGTTAGTAAGTTATTATAAAACAAAAAAAATGAGATTATCAAGTGCTGACCTTCTCTTTGACTCTGACTCATCTTCTTCACCATCATATGCTAATGATGCACTTCCATTTGCGCCCATATCCTCCTCTTCTTCATCGTCATTAGACAGGGTCGACAACACATCAACACCATTGGTGCCAGCTTCAGCGTGAGGACCATTCTGAGGAGGCATGGCAGCAGATGGATCACAAGAGCGAGGAGCCTCAGACGCAAGAGAGGTTTCATCCAAATTATCATTACGCATCCAACCATTAACTTCATGGGCAGATCCTCGCTGCGAGTTTTTCCACATGGCATCAGCATCAGTGAAGTTGGTATGTTCAGGGACTTCAATTTGTGAATCATGTTGAATGTTAGAAGAACCGATAGCCAACCTGCGATTAGGGGCAGGTTTAGGATGATTGTGACCTCCCTTGTAGATTATCTCTATAACATCACCCTCTTGGGATCTCTCTACCTTCTTCTTCACTTGACAATTTGGATGTGTGCACTTGTAGTAACTCCGCGGGCATTCACTACCTTTTACTTGCTTCTGCCCATACTTCCTCCAGTTATACCCATCTTCAGCTGGAGCACCATTGTTGAGCATAGAGTTTAATTCTCCAGCACTCCGTCCGTCTCCTTCCTCGTCTGGTTGATCATCAAGGGAAGTGGAGTTTTCCTCTTTCATATTGACATTGCCAAATACCCTTTGTCCAAACGAAGAATCATTATCTCTTTCCATTGTTGAAATAGGGAAATCTCCAAAACTGAGGGGACTTTTTTTGCTCTGTTCACGAGCTTCAGCAACTTCTGAGTTTTGGAATTGAAGAGATTGCTCGGACTGGAGGGACATATCAACACTTGAAGGAGATTGCATAGGTTTGGTAGCTTGAATGTTCTGCATGTGGAAAGGCCACAGTCAATTAATTAACCAAGAGAATAAGAAATCATACGAGAACCACGAAGATGTGTTTTCACTACTTAAGTAAGAAGCTTACATCACTCAGTGCACCTTCTCCATAAAAGGGGCTTGATTCCACTTGAGGCTTGAATGCAAATGGTAAGGTATCAGCAGTTTCAAATAAAGGATCTTTATCAGCATCTGAGGCTTCTGTCAATGCCATGGAGCTCCAGTTATTAGCACGAGCAGGAATAAACTTTCCGGTTGTTGGAGATGGTTGAGCCTGTAAAACAAGAAGAGATAATACTCAAGGAAAGAAACGAGAACTGCGATGGATGCTAGTCTTACAGAAACTATGAAATTAGTACATATGACAGAAAAAGGCATATGATACTATCCTCAACAATCGTGGAGTCATTTATCAAATGGCAGCATCTGTTGATATGTTAATCTAAGTAACTTTAAACTCAGAGGACTCAATGAATGACAAAACATTAATTATAAGTTTATAACACTCAAACTAACCATTGAATTTGAAAGGAAAACTGGTGAATCCAACAATACTGTGGGACTGAGAGCCGGTGAAAGCATCAAGTACGGTGAGCGCCCTTCAGAGGAGGATAAGTTACCAGGTTCAATCCTTATGGTATTCAGCCTTGGAGCGTTGAACCCAGCTCTGGCCGCCACTCTCTCAGCAAGACAGGTCGGTTTCTGGCCGGAAAACATGCTTAAATCCGATAGATGGTCATTGGAAGCCCTATTTCCCGTCCCATGTTCAAGATTTGTAGAGACTTGATGTAGCTTTTCAGCAGGCCCCATTAAAGGGTCCGCTCGATCTTTGTCTCCTAAGGTCCCTGTAAATGATTTTGGATTGAAATTTTCATCAACTAAGACTAAGAGAAGTGGGAGTAGGAGGGAGGCACCCAATCTTCCATCACTCCCAGCCATGGAAGTTGTAATCTTTTTTTCTAGGCTATATATCACTCAGAAACCAATCAAATCCTGTTTTGCTGAAATCAACATATCAAAACGAATTGAAGTACTGAAATAATGAGAAAAAGAAAAAAAAGGAGGCATTTGATCCAATCAAGCCCATGTAACAAAAGACAATAATAACGAGTAACAAATTGAAGCACACACCAATCAATCAGCAAGCCTAAGATAAGATGAGGATCAGAAAACCCTTAATTGATCGTCCAGAGAAGGTGAAGTAATAAGAGATAAAATTCTGTTTTTCTTTGCTTTTCCTGTTGATGTTGAATGATTAAAGTGCACATATAGAGACAGAGACAGGGAGGAACCCACAAAATAAAAAAATAAAAAAATAAAAAAGACACCCAAATCCCATAAAAATGCAAACTTTACTATGGCAATGCCGGAAAATCAGAATCAGAAGAAATCAAAACACCCCCAAAAAGCAACAAATGCCGAGACAGACGGGGGGCCTTTGATTGAGATGAATTTGAGAAGAGCAGGCCAGAAGAAGAAGAAGAGGGACTATGTGATCTCTCAATCAGTACCCGAAAATGAAGAATGATTAGGTTAAACAAACAACAGAGAATATAAGAGGGAGAAAAAAAAAAAAAAAAAAAGGAGACCAAACCTGATTGATTTCAATTCTGGGGAGGAACGAATGAGGACACCAACAAACAAATTCCTTCGCCAACGCCAACAAAACAAAGCTGTGTTGGCTGTATGTATGCATGTATCGGTCGCCGGTGCTTCTTTCGGCTTTTCCCTACTTTTTTACTCCCTTTGCATTGCAGGCCTGCTTGATCCCCTTGTGTCTCGGTAGATCAATTACCAACTCTGCTTCCCATCATCAGCGGCTGCCACGTATCATCACTCCTACAACTGATGATGAGGAGGAGGTGGGTCCGCCTTGCTGGGATAACCACACGTGGAGATCATCCTTAGCAGTAACAGAGCAGAAACCAACGCTCAACGTTGTCTTGTGTTGGTTCCAATCATCCCAACCTTTTTTATTATTTTTTGACAGCCTGCCCTGTGTGTGTGTAACGCGCTTTTTCTTCTCCTCCCGCCACGCCACCAACACATAGACGCTTTCTATTCTAATTTCTATCCATGCTTGCAACCTCACCACGTAATTTTTTACCTTGCATCTCTGAGTTTACGTGCATACATATTATTCTTTCATGATTAATAATTATAAATGAAGCAAAGACAAGACAAAATCGGGTATTATGTGTTACTGTTTGGATACCATTTGTAAAGTAACACGGTTGTTTTTGTTTAGTACTATTATAAGTAAATTAGCATATGGTGGAGATGCCAACATTTGTCCCGACTCCGGAGCAACATAGCTGAATGTTGATGGATGAAAGTAAAATAGAGATCGAGACTTGAGAGAGAGAGAGAGAGAGAGAGAGAGAGAGAGAGAGAGAGAGTTGATGTCATGTCACCTCTATGGCTCTATGGCGTGACTGGGGTGCAAGAGGTGCGCAGCGTCTAGTCCAAGTCAAAGATCATTTTAAAGATTTTCATTCCAAAGGCTTTTCTTCTTATCTTTAATGCAATAGTTTTTTTTTTTTTTTTTTCTTTTTTGAAAAAATCCTTAAAGCAATAGTTTTGGCAAAGAAAAGAACATCACTTTCATTGTTTGCCACTAATTAATTAATTAAACCACTCCACTCAACAGTCAACACATGCATTATAATTAAGGAAATGAATAGTCCCAGTACTAGTCCTACATATGTTACATTAGTAACAAGATCACCTTGCGACAGCCTCCCTCACACTTTTGTTGGCATTAATTCTACATGTTCACACATCCACTGATGAAGCCCTTTAACGAATGCCACTCACTGTGCAAGTGTGAATTAAAAAACTAATAAATGACATACATATCGAATATTTCTCTTCATTAACCACAGTTACAAGTTACAACTCATAAGAGAGGTTAAAAACGGGCATGTATTTCCCTTACAGTAGAAGAAAATTGGAGGTAGTCAAAAGTTAGCAGGGCTATCATCCAATTGCTTCTCATCTTGGATGTCTACTTCCAGAATTTCCTGAACAAACAAAAACAAAACAAATTGCCAGTTTAACATAAGAAATATTTAAGTCAAAAACAAAAGGCGAATGAATAAGATGATTGTAATTTGTGTGAATTTTGAGAGAGTTGGACTTATCTTACAGGGATCCTCTGCTTGAGATAATTAGCAATCCTGGCTACAACAGTGGAGCGTTTGTGCCAGAAACGACCGCTGAGACTGATCTTCACAAAGGGGCCATCAACTTCAGCAAGCTCAACTTGTCCTTAATTAGTTATTAACATTTGATCAATTGCACGAGAGAGAGAGAGAGAGAGAGAGATTAAGACTTGTAAAAATTCAGTACTATTTATATGTTAGAACGTTACAAACATTGGGAAATTTGAGGAAATTATGTACAAATCAATGTCACAATTAAGTACCAGTCATGCCAGCAGAAGTATCGAAGATCTGGGCAAACTGCACATACAAACCCATCAAAACAATGAAAACAAACTCACAAACTATATACTAGATGATTCCAAAGCGTACAGGAAATGCAATTTATTAACCTGTGTTCGAGCATCCTCTAAGACTAGTTTGATGTTGTCCTCTGTGAGATCCAAACAAGGCCCAAGTTCTGCAGAAATCACTCCACCACCACTTGGTCTTGGTCTTGGTCTTGGTCTTGGTCTGGGTGTAGGTAGGTTTTGAGTTCTGAGACCAATATTACAAGGAAAATATGCTGCAAGAGGCAGTGGTTGTGATGAAGATTGGTGAGGGAAGAGACTACTACTAGATTGGAGTGATGGCACGGTGAGGATAAGATGAGCCTTTAAAATCATACTCTCAATCACACTCTTGATCTTGGGTCCAAGATTAAAAGGGGAGGTTGGGTCTAGGATTTGATTATGGTTTCTCAGCATCTCTCCGAGTTTCAATCCTACCCATTTGTCCAAACATTATCCATTTCCACGTGTTACCAGCCAATCACTAGATAAGGTACAAAAAAAACCACACAACCAGTCTCTAGTCCGTCTTGCACTCATTGCTGATGTTTAATTAGTCCAAAATGTTGAAATCATTGTTTACAAAGACCGGATTTTAAGTATGAGTTGACCTGTTGAATTAGAAATTTAGAATGATTTGGAGAATTGGTGAAATCATTCAATTCTGCATAATTTTCAAATACAGTTTTACAAGTCTAACTTGCTTTAAGAAAACAGAATAAAGATGGAAGCAAAAGCAAAAACATCCACTCATTAAGTGTATAGTGAAAGTGCTATGAAGAACAACATGCATCGTTGCTAATTAAGCACCAAATTAATTTCTTTTAAGGACTGATTTGATTGCTTTTCCAAACACAGACAAGTTACAACAGTAAATTTGTCACTTTTATCATTTCCTTTTCATCTTTCAAGTGAATGAAATTTTCTTAATCCTTAAATACCAGAATATAGACAAGGTTCATTATGCTGATTGGGAAATTTCAGGTCCAGTAATTACTCCTAGTTCACACACAAACACACAAACGGTACCTAAAGAAAAAAAAAAAAAGAAAAGCACTAAATAGCAACCAAGAGAATTTTCAAATGCTTTAAGCACCATCACCTTAATGATTCATTCCTATGAAAAACAAAGGTAGAAAGAAAGCAAGAAGAAAAAAAGGGTATTCATTTTCCTTTTCACTCTTTGTCAAAAAGGCAAAGTTCAAGAATAGTTTCTTGGACCACCATAGGCCATTAGATTCAAGAGCAACAAAGGCAATATGTGGCCATACATGATACATCTGCCTAAGCTTCTGTGCTACAAAGCTGAGGCCTTTGCATTATTCCTACTTGCGTGCTGTGGGAATAAATATGACTTTCTTTCTCCCTGGTCCATGATATATAGAAAGGCTCCATTGATGATTTTCATCAAATGGTTTAACATACACAAAAAATCCCAATCTATAAAGCAGAATAGTTTGCATCTTAAACTATACATATTTTACAAGGCTATCTATTAATTGAAATAGTTAAAATCCACTAATGCCAAAAGAAAACAATCACTAATTTGCGCGATTGCACTACAAAGAAAAGCACCATCCAAGCTAACAAAAAGAACAAATATTTTATCAATTAGTTACTTGATTATCTCTTTTTAGTTGCAGCCACTAAAGATAGGCACCAGAATCCGGGATCTCAAAATAAAGAAATTGAACAAAAGCATTATGTGTCAAGGGGGACCTTCAATTCTCAACAAATGGCCTAAAATCAGGTTGTTTGAACTTGTATAGATGCTCAAGTAAGCTAAATTTACAACATCAGTTTAAGAAGCATCGTGTCGAAAATAACAGAACACAAGATACATTCATTTCAAAATTAAGCACATGGACATCAAATGCTACAAAGTAGTAATATATTGCAAGCCAATCATAATAAATGCGACCCTTGTCATGAACAGG
The DNA here is from genome assembly GCA_039657345.1 of Stephania japonica. NCBI lineage: Eukaryota > Viridiplantae > Streptophyta > Magnoliopsida > Ranunculales > Menispermaceae > Stephania > Stephania japonica. The sequence continues at coordinate 85,990,752 of CM077556.1, read as the reverse complement.
ATCCAGTAAGCAGTCCTAGATTTCAAATTGCAAGTTGTAGATCTGTGCAGAAGTTCTAAAAGATTCCTGTATGGAATGCACAATCAAATTTACCTGTATTGCTGAAACAATGATCTCAAAGAATGGCAGAATAAACATACATGATAAAAAGAAGTTTCTTGAGTGGCATATTTGAAGATTCTAGAAGCAGCACTATAACCTGCACTCTCTGGAGAAACAAAAATTTCTTGGCACAAAATAAAAAGATCAAATTTTGCAATAAGAAATTTTGAAGCACTGCTACAAATGACATATATATCTTTCTTAGTCAAATGTAATAAGAGAGTTTGAAGCATTGCTACACATGTATGAGATATCTTTCTAATTCAAGGTTTGGACTGAGGGAAGGGAGAATATGCACTTCAAGTAGATATACCGTCAGTAAGGGAATTAAGCAGACATTTTTTTTTTTTTGATAAGAAGCAGACTTTCTACTGGCCATATTTCATAGTGACATGAACCTTCAAACCACATATAATCCTCTTCACAAGATTGCTCAAAAAACTACATACAATCCACAGAACAAACAAAATGGCATTTTATACTTTCCTTCAAAATTACATGGTATGTATTTAACAAAAAATTAGAAGGGATAAGGTTAGCAAAACTGTTGATAGAATACTAGACACAGCAGAAGGGAGGGTGAAGAATGAAAAGTATGATAGCAGATACAGAAAAGGAGACCAAGATTAATTTGAACCTGAAACCATGAGAGACCAGTTTCTTCATTTCTGCTTCTAAGACTATATTTCATACATGGTTCCCCCTCCTTTGTGATCAATGTTTTCTATGATATTTACAGTAAGCAAAACGTGGGAACTATAACATTCCTAAATGGTAGGGAGCAAACTCTCTGCTAAGGAACAAAACATTTCTTGAGAAGAAGCACGTCGCATATATATTAAGGCACCTCTTTTTCTCTTGATTCTTCGATAACTACTTCCTTTAGAGAGAAACCGTCAAGGATGTCACTTTCAGAGTCCATTTGTAGCTCCTTAAACTTAGCCATCACCTGAATCATGGTCGGCCGACGTAGTGGCCTGTCATCCAAGCATTCAAAAGCAATCCTAAGATACTGATAGAGTTCGGAGTCATCTGGTTCTTGTCTCACCAGCTCAGGATCAAGTATCTCATGAGTTCTATTCTCTCTTTGCAATTGCTTTGCCCACCCAACGAGGTTATTCTCATCACCGAATTGTGAAGGATCGATCGGTCTCTTCCCCGAGAGAAGCTCCAACAATACAACTCCGTAGCTATAGACATCACCTTTGGTTGTGCACCTGAAACTCTGGTAGTATTCAGGTGGAACATATCCAGGAGTTCCTGCAAGAGTGCTCACACTAAGATGGGTATCAAGAGCATTCATCAGCCTTGCCATCCCAAAATCCGACACCCGAGCCTCCAAATTCTCATCTAGAAGAACATTGCTGGACTTCATGTCCCTGTGAATTATGTGAGGTATGCAACTATGGTGAAGAAATGCAAGTCCTCTAGCAGATCCAATCGCAATCTTCCTTCTAGCTGCCCAGTCAAGATTTGAGGCCCCTCCTTTGCCCCTCTCGTGAAGAACCGTCTCTAAGCTCCCCATTCCATATACTCATAGACAAGAAGTCTCTCTTCTCCAATCTTGCAATATCCCAACAAAGGAACAAGGTTTCGATGCTTGATCTTACCAATTGTTTCCATTTCTGCAGTAAATTCTCTTTCTCCTTGGCCTGTGACGTGTATGAGCTTCTTGATTGCCACAACGGTGCCATCCTTCAGTAGGGCTTTATAAACGTCACCAAAACCACCAGACCCAATCAAGCTATCAGCACTAAAGCCATTTGTGGCTTCGAGTAGATGAGCAAAGGTAAGTTTCCTCAGTGGCTTCTCAAATGTGGCAATGTTGATGCTCAGCGGTTCAAGAACCCCGGAGAGTTTCCAAGTGCTGCTACCAGATGTCGGGAGGGATTCAATGTACTTGTCTCTCTGATCTTCCTTAATCTGGGACTTCTTCGTCTTGTACAAAGCTAGAGTGAGTCCAATGATGAAGAATAGAGCAGTAGCAATTCCAACAATAACACCTGCAGCCGTAGACTGCCTCTTCCCCTGTGAATTAAAATTAGCCCGATGGGTCCCAGAGCCAGCGCCGCAAGAAGGCAAGGGAACTCCACAAAGACCAGAATTGTTTTCGTATCTTGAAGATGGAAATGTTGTGAGCTGACCTGTGGAAGGAATTGGTCCAGTAAGGTTGTTGTTGGATACATCAAGATCACTGAGAAACGAAAGCGTTCCAAGTGATCCTGGAAGGAAACCTTGGAGTTTGTTGTGAGAGAGATCGAGAACTCCAACCTGCTTTAGACCTCCCAACGCATCCGGTATGCTTCCTGCGAGCATGTTATGCCCCAAGTTCAAGACTTGCAGATAAAACATGGAGCCAAAGGTATCAGGAATTGCGCCCGACAAGGAGTTGTAGGAGAGATCAAGGTATATCATGGTGCCATTGTTAGTATATGAGTAAACAGTTAAACCAGTGTAGATTCGAATTGAAGAACACGAGTGAATCATAGGAAAAGCAGCCAACCGATCCGAACGAATGCCCTCGAATTCTACGAGCCCCCCAGCTCCTTTACACGCCGTGCCCCCTTCATTCCTCACAAATGCATACTGCTTCCCAGATACAGGTCCAGGAGTAATCAATCCAGAATGGCTAGATAGTTCCGGTGGAATAGACCCCAGCAAATTATTGCTATTGAGATCAAGCCATATAAGGCTTTCGCATTTCCCCAACTCTTTCGGTATCTCCCCGGTAAGTGAATTGTTGCCGAGTTGGAGAATCGCCAAGTCCTTCAAGTTCCCAATCCCAGAAGGGATTTCTCCAGTGAGCCTATTGCTCGAGAGAGACACCCAGATAAGGTTAGTACAGCTGGCGAGCGAAACAGGAATGGTCCCAGTGATCAAATTGTTGTTCAGAATCAGTGTCTCCAAATTTCCTCCACTGAAGCAGATTGTCTCTGGTAGTTCACCAGTAATACTATTCCCCCACATAACCAAATCAGAGAGATTAGGCAATGCCCACACTTGCCAAGGAATAGAACCTCTCAACTTGTTAAAGCTAAGATCAATACTCTTCAACTTGTTACAGTTCCCAATCTCAGGAGGCACTGATCCTGAGAGTAGGTTATCTGCTAATAAAATTTTCACCAGAGACGAAGAATTTGAATTTGAATTTGAATTCGAAGAGGAGGAGCAAAAGCAAGTTGGAACACTTCCAGTGAAGCCATTAGAACTCAAGTCGAGAACTTGAAGTTGAGAACAGTTGGTCAATGATTTGGGGACATCACCAGTTATGTTATTGAAAGGAACATAGAGATTCACAAGCCCCGGAAGAGTGCTTACCACTGTAATCAGGAAATCCCCAGAGAGCTGATTGCTTCCAAGATTGAGGGTTTGCAGAGATGAACAGGAAACGAAGGTCGAAGGCAGTCCTCCCTGAAGCGCATTTCCAGATAGATCAAGCTCTCTTATGCTCCCACATGTTCTGCCCAGCTCTGCAGGTATCTCACCAGAAAACCGGTTCTTCGCCAAAGACAGCACCTTTAAATTCTTCAAACTCCCAAGAAAAGACGGAATCTGGCTCTGCAGCGCATTGTGAGAGACGTCGAGCACTTGTAGAGACTGGCAGTTGATCAGTGAAGGTGGGAATCCAATCCCCGAAAGCCCATTGTGGGACAAATCAAGCAGGGTGAGATTTGGGCATCGCCCGAACCGCAGCGCAGAGAAATCCCCTGAGAAGTTGTTGTGAGAGAGGTCCAAATGGGTCATCAAACCATCAACTGCGAAGTTGAACAAATTGGGGGGAAGAAGGCCGAAAAAGAGATTGTTGGAGAGGTCGAGAGTAGAGAGATTAGTACAACGAGAGAGAGAGAAAGGGGGGATTTTTCCGAAGATCTTGTTGTCAGACAAGTTGAAAAGATTAAGACTTTGGCAGTGAGAGAGGGAGTAGTTGAGGAACCCATAATCAGAGACACGATTGCGAGAGAGGTCGAGTTGGAGAAGAGAAGCCCCAAAAGGGAAGCTCACAGATTTCACGAAATTGCGCGAGAGATTGAGATATTGGAGGCGATGACACGACAACAAAACTGGGTCTGAGAAGTTGTTTGAAGACAAATCAAGGGAAACCAAGTTGCAGGGGAAGACATGGGAGAGGTTGCCAGAGAAGTGGTTGCCGCGCAAGCTCAGACGCTCCAGCAGAGGCAGGGAACTGATGAGTGGGTCCAGATGGAGACGGCCTGAGAGTTGGGAGTCGGAGAGGTCGAGAGCGCTGACTCGTGGTGATTGTGAAGAAGAGCAGAGCACTCCGCTCCAAGAACAGGGGTTTGGAGAGTCGAGAGTCCAGTCGGACAACAGGCCTTTGGGGTCGGCTGTGACAGATGAATCCTTGAAATCAATCAAGGCCTTGACTTCAGAAGATGAGGAGATGAGCTGGGTGAGCAAGGACAGGAGGAGAGGGAAGAGCAATTGCAAGCAGAATCTCATGGTGCACCTGAAAGAAGCAACAATACACGCTGCAACTACTGCTGCTGCTGCTACTACATTTCTGTGCTATGCTCTTCAATCAATAGAGCCAACCGATCAATTCCAAGATTTGATTTTGTGTTGAGAAGCTGAAGTTGCGTAATGAGACAAGTGGCGCAAAAGAAGAAGAGAGAAATTGGAAATTATGCTCTAAAAGGGGACAAATGTGGAACACTATGCTCTTGTATTTCTCTCTTCTTCTTAAAATTCGAGTACAGTCAAACTCCGGATTTGATGCTCCCCACCTTCTGCCTTTTTGTTGGCCCCTGCCTCCCCATCTTTCTTATTCTATTATTATTGTTTTTTTCTTTTTTCTTTTTCTGTTTCCCACATTTGCGCCAAATACATCCATTAATCCATACAGGAATACTGTTAGGCCTTATATAGAAAGCAACTCCTTTAATTTAATTTTTTTTATTAACAAACTCTAGTTTAAGACCTTGTTTAAGGGATCAAGTCCCTTATTGCCTCGGCCAATTTGTTGATAGTTTTTAAGAGCGGGTACACCGTTTCAATCCAATTATTTTTTATCCTATTCACGTTATGGTGAGGTTACCTTGTTATTCACTTTACATAGACTACACTCTTTGATTATAGTATCACCGTATCTCACACGACACATTAACCCTAATTGTGCATCAAAGGTCCCAAATTAGTACAGTAGTGGAGTATTAAACAATGTTACTCACAGCCATCCCAACGCCATCCAACGCCTACCCTTCACTCATCGATTCAATCACGTACAATATGCATATCCAAATATCTATGCTCACTCACGCTTAGGCATGTAGATCGAGGTGTGCATGTACGCGTGTGGATGCAGAATCACATGGAGATTCGTTGAAGATAGCACCAATTCTTTTCAGGGTTTAGGATTTCTAAATTTTCACATCATCACGTGTAATAACGTGGTAAGATCGATCATCAATTCATCAGTAGAGATAATTGATGAGAGATGAATAAGGGAACGTGTCCATCCGACTCTCTACCTTCCTACAGAGGAAATTCAGCTGGATCTACCTTAGACGACTATATATAAGTGATTAATTAAATAATCAAACGTGTTGTTCAAATCTGGGACCCTCTATCTTCTTTGCTTAATTTGCTTTCACTGATGCGTACAAGTAATACTATTAGTTGTACCACTAATAGTAGTAGTAGTTGAAGATCTGTGACTAAAAATAATGTTGAACGTGTGAGTTTCTTTGGCTTGAAAGAGACGGTCTTCTAATTCCGTGAGTTGAGTATAATGCACGCAGTGCCCTCCAGCTTTTCATCCATAAAAAAAAAATCCCTTAATTATTTAATTTCCTTCCTCTATTAATTGTACTTCTTCTCAAAATTTTTCAACTAATTTTGTGATATTAATTAAGGGTTAACTTAATTTGGCCCCATTTCATAAAATGTCACATTTTATTATGTGATTCATAAATATGTATACATTGGGGCTAGCTCTATATGTAGCCGACTCGACCAAAATACCCTAATCCCTAAGTTAAGCCCCGCGCGCCCGCCCCCTCTCGCGTCTCTACTCTCTCGCTCTTTGTAGATTAATGCCTCATCCTCGCCTTTTTTTTTTAAATTTATCTTAAGTCGAGCAAAAGCCTTTAAATCACGCTCCATTGCACCGCCTCCGCTCCGCGCCATCCACCGAAACTTTTTCTTTAGGCGGTGAATGATATTTTTGAAGATCTCTCTCTCTCTTTCAATCTTCATAAAATGTAATTGAACTTTGACATGTATATTAATGATTTCTTCTAATAACCAAATTTTAACTGGTTTTGTTGATTTCATGAACATATAGTATATTGTTTGTGGGAAAACATTCTTTGTTATTTTGATTTTCGTCAAGAGTCTTAACTCTTGTTACTCGGTGATGACATGTTAAAGCATTAATTGTTTATTCTATTCATTTTAAAGATAGCTTTTCTTTTGATTGAATTCCATATATGATAGATGAAATCAAAAAAGATTTGTTTAAATGAGATGATTAAGCTTGCTCCGTAGGAAAAAGTTCATGCTTGTTAGGTTTGCTTTTTCTTTGTTTTTCTTTGTTTTTTGCTTGGTGTTTTTTGCTCTTTTTTCTCTGAAGACTGATGAACCGAAGTTGTTTTTTGCTATGACCCGACCCGAGGCAGACGACAAAGCTGTTTTTCTTTTACTAACTCACATGAGAGACTTTGACAAACACAGGCAGGAATTTTTCATGGTCGGACGACCCGACCCCTAAATTAGAGTTTTCTTGGACAAAATTGGGAGGTTTAAATTATTTTTTTTTAAAATTTATCTTAAGTGGAAGTTAAATCACGACCTCTCGAAACTTTTTCTTTAGGCAAATGATATTTTTACTATCTCACCAAAATGCTTTGACATGTATATTAATTTTAACTTGTGGGATTGAAACAGATTGTTAGAAAAGTAATGAAATGAACCAAGAGAGTTCTTGTCTTTTTGATAAGTGATGTCTTTTACTAACTCACATGAGAGACTTTGACAAACATAAATTAGTTTTCTTGGACAAAATTGGAGGTTTAAATTTTTTTTGTATGGATACGTGCATCAATTAATCTTTAAGAAGAAGTAATGATGAAGACTTTTGAATTTCTGGTTTGAAAACAAAAAGAGCAGAAGATTGAAAAAAGAAGAGTGATTGGGACATGCAAACCTACGCATATCACCTTAAAAACAGTCAAACTTAAAAAAAAAGTCAATCCTACTACATAATGACCTTTATGTCTCTCGCTGTGAGTAGTGTACTTCACTATAATTTTTAAGTGCACCTCACACACTCTTCTTTGTAATTTGTAGGCATCATCGAGTGGTTCAGCCTCGAAGGTCCGAATCACTTGTTAGAGATTCGACCGAATATCACAGAATCTCTAGTTGGAGAATCGGTCATAGCTTGTCGAACATTTAATTGGAGAGTCGATCGGAACCACCGAACCTTTAGGTCGGCAGTTGTCAACTAAATCTCACCAAAGAGATTCGATTGGACAACACTGAACCTAGTGGATAAGTCTCGACTACATGTCGCTGAACTTCATATAGATGTCTCAACCAAGATTTTGGAGTTGAGTGCTTCAATTCGGATGAAAGGGTATTTTGGTAAAAATGTGGGGTGCACTTAGAAATTGAAATTTGAATTTGGGGTGCCACACAAAATGTGGTGCACTCAGTAAATGGTGGGGGTGCACTTAGCCGAACTCAATATCTATATCTATATATCTATATCTACATATCTAACTATCTATCTATATATCTATATAAAAGTAAGAGGAAAGAGAAATTTCAAAACCTACTTAATCTCATCTTTCTAATTTTCTAATTATCTCTATTTTCTTTTTTTCTTATTTTTTGTTTATTATTTATTTTTATTATTAAATTACATTATTATTATATCCGGTCTTCGAAAAGATTTTGCTTCAGAACGTTCAAATTTTTTGCTTGGAAAGAGTTAATGCAATGAAGTATAATGTATGCATGTATTACTAATTAATAGTGTGTGGAACTCCAAACCATGACTAAATACATAGAATGAAGTGTTATGCAAGTTTTTTTTCCCTATTAATATCATCTCACATCCATTCTTCTTGCAATCTATACGAACTTGGCTTTTTAGTTAGGCACAATTGGTAAGGCAAACCATCAAACAAGCTTGTATCTCCTTCCAATGGGACCGTGAAATCTTTTTTAGTCGCATCCCTGTCTCTAATTTATTTATTTATTAATTAATTATTTAGATGATGTGTTTTGTTTACCTTTTGTTGTATATTTTATTTGTAAGAAATATGAGTTGATTATTGTGAATTGCAATTTTAATTGTAAAAAATATATATCTATATAAAAGTAAGAGGAAAGAGAATTTCAAAACCTACTTAATCTCATCTTTCTAATTTTCTAATTATCTCTATTTTATTATTTTCTTATTTTCTATTTATTATTTATTTCTATTATTAAATTAATTACATTATTATTATATCCGGTTTTCGAAAAGTTTTTGCTTCGGAATGATTAAACTTTTTGCTTAGGAAGAGTTCCTGCAATGAAATATAATGTATGCATCTATTACTAATTAATAGTGTGTGGAACTCCAAATCATGACTATATACATGGAATTGAGTGTTGTGTAAGTTTTTTTCCCTATAAATATTATCTCTCATCCATTTTTCTTACAATTCATATGAACTTGACTTTTTAGCTAAGTGCAATTAGTAAGACAAACCATTGAGCAAACTTGCATATCTTTCCAATGAGATCGTGAAATCTTTTTTAGTCGCAGCTCTGATTTTTTTTATTAATTAATTATTTAGATGATGTATTTTGTTTATCTTTTATTGTATATTTTATTTGTAAAAAATATGAGTTGATTATTGTGAATTGTAATTTTAATTGTAAAAAATTACAATATGTTCATGTAAATTAATTTATTAACTTTTTAAAAAATATTTAATAATTCGAAAAGCAGCTAACTAAACCAAGCAAATTAAACTGCAAAGACCTGCAGGGTGTATATATAATTTTAAGTTTTTATGAGGAGTACCAATGAGAAGAATAAGGAAGACGTCTTAGACTTGACACAAAAACAAAAAGAAAGAAAAGGGCGACAAATTATAAGGAGAGTGAGGTCCACGGATGATTAATTAATGGGTTTTTCTATATATTATTATTGCAACGTCACGACGAGCCAATACTTCTGCCCTTTAATCTAGACGTATATTTTTTTTTTTTTTTTTTTTTTCAATTCAATGGGAATCAACCACCATCTCTTGAGGTCTTGCCTTTTTGACAAGTGATGTCTTTACCACTTCACCCGAGAGGCTTTGACATAGGTATATTCATTTTTGTTAATTACAAGCTTACAAGAGCTAAGGGCAATGCATAGTAGATTTTATAGATATCAATGTTTTTTTTTTGGTCAAATTATAGATATCAATGGTTAAACATATATAGTAGACTCATCATAAATTAAAGTACTCTAGATGAACCCATATATCTAAACTTTAATATATATATATATATATATATATATATATATATATCTAAACTTTAATAAACCCTATATATATATATATATATATATATATATATAGAGGGGCAAATTTAAAAAATCTTAGTAGTCGGGGCAAACTTTCACTTAATTTTTTTTTTGTTAATAAATAAACAATTGCTTCCACCAAGATTTGAACTCATGTCTCTTTACTCTCAAACATCATACCAAACCATTGGGCCACCCATTTGGTTATACCTAAGCCCTAATTTTTTTCAAGTAAATAATTAAATTAGTAAAAAAATAAGCAGTATAATAAATAATAATAATTTGCAATATAAATTAAAAATACCGCGAAATTTTATGTGAAGGGAATTGAATTATGCGATTTTGCATGTTAATATGTTGCACTATATATCTTTTCTTAATTCATCTATATCAATAAATATGACTCGCTCAATATAGCATAACATTAAGTCATTCAATCATTCATCACCTATCTTATTTCGCAATCTTTTCTTGATAATGTTCATTGCCGATAAAACTCTTTCAACCATTATATTTTTCACTAGTAACATCAATGCTAACTCGATAAATCAGTAAACCAATGAAAAACCAAATGTTTTTTAGTCTGAATCTTTACAACAAGATTTGTATGATTATTACAACCTAAAGGTACATAATGCACTTCTTCTAACATCATGAATGTATATTTGAAGTTGGTATTCCAAGATTACATAGTCATGTGCAGAGAAATCATTACCATAAATCTTAGACAGTCGAAGAAACATATCATGATCAAATCTAAAAAATGAGTCTCTTGGATCAAGACAACCAATGCATCATAATAACTCTATGGAAGCTTCAGTGAATCGATTATTCATCTTAGCAATAATTAAATCAACTAGAACAATAAAAATCTAAACACGATAACACAAAATACATCAACCTCCTCAAATAATGAACCCTATATATTTTTCCTTAAGGCTTGCAAAATATCTTTTACAATCGTAATCAATCCCATAACTTTCTAATTAAGTGTAAATTTTGTTTTTAATCGAGTTGTTTGCCCATAGCTTTTTAATCGCAAATCAGAATTGAGATCCGTAAAATTCTGGTGAAACCTTTGAGACTTTTCCAACAAATATTTATATGACTCATTTAGAGTTATAGTTTTTTGTATATATTTTTGTAGTTATTACTTAACTGTATACATACGTTTTTTTTTAAATTGCACTATATATTATATAATTGACATGATAAAATATACACTCTAGGAACTCCAAACACATCATATTAGCAACTTCACATACTATATTTATAATCTATCAAAAAGGTGTGTCGACAGTATGCATAGGGGGCAAGGGGCAGGGGCAGGGGCGGGGCAGGGGCAAGGACTGGGGGGCAGCATAAAAATATATGGGCACTATAAGGGGGACCGAGGGTGACCACCCATCCTGCCCCCCTCTCCTAGATTCACCACTGTATATAAACCACCTAGATTCACCACTGTATATAAACCACCTAGATTCACCACTGTATATAAACCACCACACACACCCTCACACCCACACACACACACACACACACACACACACACACATATATATATATATATATATATATATATATATTGTAGTGGTTAGATGATGCTTTAAAATCTATAATTCAAAATCGTAAAGCAAGAGGGGTGGGACTAATTAATTAATTTGGTGGGGTGGTGTCAATTTTTTAATCTCCTCATCACTCTTTCTTAATTTTTGTTTTGGAGTCTTTGGACCCTTTAAGTACGAATACATATATGCATGTACTTAGGGCTGGGCACGAAACTTGAGTACCCGACTCGGGTCGGGTCACCTGAATCGGGTGACAGGTGACGGGTTGGGTAGAGTGAGTGAAAACAAAGAGTCAGGTCAAAAAAGCCCGATCCGTCGGGTGTCGGGTGTCGGGTCGGGTTCAGGTGTGATCATATTAGTTAAAGGATACCCAACCCGACTCGACCCGACTCGACCCAACTTCAAAAGTCCACAACAAATAACCCTAAGTCCCTAACTGTTGTTTTTAATCTTCAAGTGTGTCATCATGCTTTTGTAGGATTTTTGTGGTTTTTAAAACTATGCCTTGCTACTGTTTTTCATCTAAATTTTTTTTTTTGCAAGTCACGCGGGTCACCCGATACCCGCCCGACGACCGAACCTAAACGGTTCGGGTATATATCGGGTATTCTATCTGGCGGGTCGGGTGACGGATCATTTGTACACAAACCCGATATGAGTCAAGTCGTCGGATATCGGGTCGGGTCGACCCAAACCCGACCCGTGGCCACCCCTTAGTTGATGTACTCTTTGGTCGACTCTCCAACCTCTCTTTGGATTCCTCCCATACATTCAGTTAATCTTGACATCATATTATTTAATTTCTCCTAAATTTTCAACTTGATGTCACTTAAAAACAGCGGAATCCTCGGAAAGAAACTGAGCAATTTCGGGCCGTCCTTTTCCACATCGAATCACAATGCTATCATCTATCCCTATCTACCTCCTCCACTCTCTCCACACTTTATTTCTAATGATTCCCCATATATGAGGTATTAACTAATGTGGTCATCACTTAATTTCTTATTCATTAAAAAAAACAAAACATGTTAATTTAGCAAGGTATATGGCGAGCATATAAACATTTGATGTGGTTGAGCAGAGGTTAGTGCGAGGAGCTCGGGGTGAATATATATACAGTATTTTTTTTTTGGATGAATATAGGTAGACCAAGCCATCGTTTGGACTACTCGAATGCCAAAAGCAAACTAGTGTCGTCTCCCATGCATATAGCAAATTCTCTTTTGAGAACCCATGAATATATATATATATATATACTAGTTTTAGTTTTAGGTACGTGTTACGCACGATTGTGCCCACTCGCTACGCTCGCGAGAATTAACTTATAATACGTTACTAATAAGGTAATAAATATAAAAATTAGAAAAATAAATAAATTATAAATGAATGCAAACATATTACATGTATATTAGTAGAAATATATATCTTATATAATTGATGTATGAAATTAATTAATATATATATATATATCTGAAATCATTGATGTATGGAATTTAAGTTTCGGTCAAATATATATGGATAAGAGGTTAATTAGGATATAATAGATATCTATACAATGTTAGTGTTTTTTTTTTTAAATTTGTTGAATATTGCTAGAAAAAAATATAACAAATTCGTTGGGAGAAAGAACAAGACATGTATATAATCGATTGTACATACATATATATAGTTTAATAATTTTATAGCAGTCATTACATCAAACAAGAGTTATATCGTTATTTGGTTGAGGCACAATACTAAACAATCACACAATTAATTATGTGTACCATGATTATGAAAGGAAAATATGCAAAAGTCGAAATTACTAAACAAAAAAAAGTCATAGAGAAAAAAATCGATAAACAATTAAAATCACAAATAATATTATGTGTAGAAAATATAGACGATTTCCAAATAAAAGGATATATGTAAAATAACAAAAAAATAAGGGCAAAAAAGACTTTTTGCTTACCACTCAAAAATTGAAGATTGATTATTTTATATATACTAGTTTCATTATTGTGCTCTGCACGACTGAGCCCGCTCGCTATGCTCGCGGGACTTCAGTTAATCGAACTAATTTTTATCATCCAAAGAGTACAATGCTCAACTTTTGTTCTAATTTAATAAATCTTACTTTCTCATCTTGTTAAAATCCTTATACTTTCGTGTCATAATCAATATTATAAAGAATCATTTCCGATCTTAATTTATGATGTCTAATTAAAGATTCATTATTCAATGTAAAATTTACATATTAATAAATGACCTCAAAGTATTAGATTTAAATTATAGTCATGCCTTAGTTAATTATGGAGTTAGAATAGTATCTTTCTTGTTTAAAATTAAATTCTATCAATAATAAAAATAACTTTCTAACAAGATTTAGAAAAAAAGTTCAAGTTAATTATGACAACTGATGATCTAACGAACTTGACTGAAGATTTAAAAAACAATCTCATCTTGATGATATTTAAAGGACAATTGATAATCACGAAATTCATGCTCTCCATCATCAAGATTCATCTGTGAAGGATAAAAAAAGTCTCCGAACAAAAAACGAAGACCCTAAAGAGAGACATTTTTTCATTGTAGTACTTCAATCCTCTCCGCTTTCCATCCTCACCAGCAACAAAGAACATGGACTCCGCCATTTGTGAACGATGCTTGAGAAGCAACAGTTGTTTGTGAATGGTTGTTTTTAGGCCTTTTGAATGGTTATTTTTGAAATAAAGTTTTGCATGTGTTTATGGGAGTGAGAGGATAGGTGCTTTGGGGCAAACAATTTCATACGGTTTCAAAACTGCTTTAAATTTCAATTCGATCAAAACACTCTTTCCTCCTACATCGTTGGTTTAAAAAAAAACTCAAAACTATCTTAATGATGTTTTTTACCCCTACTTCAATTTGTTTCTTTTGTAGGAACCAATCAAAAAAAAAGTTTTAGGGGCACTTTCAGAAACTCGACGACCAAAAAAGCTTCACCGTAGAAAGTGCCATAAATTTTTTTATTATAGAATAGATAATAAAAATTTTAAAATGTCAATTAAGAGCTACAATTTGAATATCCAACAGTGGAGATGTCACAACCCAAATTTTTAATCCTAAATTTTGGCCATAAACAGGGACATCGACCCATGACGTATGAGTCGCGTGAGACACACATACTAACCGAGACACATGACCGAAGTATATTTTATATTTGTTGTGGTGTATGCCTAGTGTTATGTAAATGTATAAACTAATTAAGTCAGTTCATGTCGTAGTAGGTATCGAGACGCGAGCGGAGATGCGTCTCAAGTTGCATGCGAGCTGAGGGACCGGGTAGCTAGACTTATAGTGTGACGACCCCAGTTCTACAACCCTAAACTGGGCCCTACCCGACCTAGACTTACCCCCGAGCCAACCTCACTGAGTCGACGCAAGCTTAGTCAGCCTTCCTTACCATTTACCATTTATTTAGCCATTTAAAAGTGGAGTTAATTAATTTAGTGAGTTATCAAAGTACAGCGGAAGGAAATTTTATTTCAACTAAACTGAATAACCCTAAGACAAACTAGTCAAGACAACCTAGAGTGTAGAAACCCAGCAATATGTATGCATCCAAACAGTATAACAAGTCAAAGAAAAGTCAAATACTGTATACATGTCCCAAAATCTCTCAAAAACCCATATCCCAGTGTATTAAAAAACACACAAAGAACCTACATTGCAGGTAAGAGGATGTCACCTAGTTGCCCTCAACTTCAATCGCCTATTCCGATCCTTTACCCCTGTCAATCCTGCAGTATGACGGGGTTGCACCTAAGTCATAAAAAGGATGGTGAGTACATAGAATAACATTAACAACCAAATGAAGTCTCATTATAGTTTCAAATGTTAGATAAACAACTAAACTAGTGTCATGCGTGAATATCACAATTATAATAACAGACAACATGATAATTCAATCACTGAGATATCATCGATAAATGATTGTCAAGAGCACAACATAAAAAGACATCTAAGTGTTCCAAGTCCATCAGATTGTAACACAAAGTACTTAACCTGACTTCCCCAGCAGATTCTGGGCCTAAACAAACCACTTCAGACAGCTTAGGATGAGTCACCCTACCGGAGCCCACACACAAGTTCAACTCATGGTTAGACTACCAATCCTAAACTGTGGGTTTAGGCACGTCCAAAATCTATGTAGTTACAATGGTGAAAGAGATCACTAAGCAATCTCACCGCACCCGTAACCACCATATCTGTAATGACCCTAAAATCTAACTCGTGTTACGTGTCATTTTAAGTCGTACGTAGACCTTTGTCGTGATACGTGTGAGCAATTCTCGGTCGTCAACTCCGAGGTATGTTATTTTTGTTTGGTAGTATATTATATGATATTCTGTTATGAAGTTAAAGTTTGTTGAGGTATAACCTCAATTTTCATTATAATCGGGATTGATGGTAGTGTAAAATGAGAACCAAATTAGTACAAGGCCTTGCATCGAGTTTTGTGTCAATTGGCGATAGTCGAAGTTAAGATTGGATTTAAATTGGTGCAAATTTGGTTAAGTATGACAAGATAATTGGTCTATAAAAATTTGGTATGTCGTAGATAAAGTTAAGATTTTTTAGGTTTTAGTTTAACAAATATCAGTGTTATGAGCGTTTTATGAAGATGGACTATTTTGTCGAGAGTTTGTCTCAATTTAATGAAAAATTGAATCCAAAACAGACACCAAAACTCAAAACACGTTAAAATAAAAATTTATAAGAATTAATAAATTAATAAATAAATAAATAAATAAATAAATAAGCTACTAACAAGTAGCTGTGTACATATATATACACTAAAATCCATTACTCATTTCTCATTTCTCATTTCTAATTATAGAAGATCGACATGGAGGAGCGTCACCACCTTTGACTTTTTGGCTCAGTTGAACGGACAGGCATTCATAGTAAAAAATTACATCCTACTGTATTTTTTTTTTAATTCGTAAATTATTGTGATTTTCTTTTTTATTCTTTAATTAAGGTATATCACCTTTTCAAAAGGCATAATTAAGCTAATGTGGCGCACCACTAGTAGCGCACTACGAATGGCACCTTTTGTAAAGGCGCCATTCGTATTATGTGGCGCCACATCAGATTGCATGAATATATATATAAATATATATATATATATTTTATATATATAATATATATAATATATATATAATATATAAAATGGCGACAGGCCCGTCACCATTTTATATATATATTTTATATATATTATATATATAATTTATATATATAATATATATATATAATATATATATAATATATATTATATATATAATTTATATATAAATATTTATATATATATATATTTTACATAATATATATATATTATATATATATTATATATATATACCTGTCGTCAATGGATTTTGACGACGGAGACCCCGTCGCCAATCGATTTTGCGACAGGCTCCCCGTCGTCAATCCCATCACCATTTCATAAAAATCACCACCTCACCGCCACATCACGCCACGTCATCGTCAATAACGCCTTTACTAAAGGAGATATACATTATTTTTGAAATTTTAAAGAAATTTACGAATTTAAAAGAAAACCAACCCTATTTTTTTAATAAGCCCCTCTCCCACTCGGCTGTTCCCTCTCTCTCTCTTGGCTCACAAACTTAACCCAAACACACACACGATTACACCGCGCCTTTGTGTTCGCCGCCGCCTTCCGCCTCCGTTCTTGTCGCGCGTCGCTTATCGCTCTCTCGATCTCCCACACACTCTCTTCCTCTCTCTCGCACTGCCTCACTGCTCTCACTGCCTCTCTCCCTTTTCCTCTTTTAAACACTTAAACATCCCTCACTGTCTCCAACCAACATTCAACCCCCCATTGACGACCCTAGGTTGTCGATAGGGGGGGTTATAGGTGCTTGCTTGAGATTCTCTGCATGCATGCAAAGAATCTCTGCAACGCGTCACTCTCTCACTGCATGCGTGGTGTCCTCCCATGTGGCATCCCACACGTCATTGCTCTCACTAAATGCGTGGTGTCACGAATGGCGCCATTCGTGTTGGTCCGCCACGTTGTGTTTCACGTTAATTACGCCTTTTCGAAAGGCGATATACCGTAATTAAAGAATAAAAAAATCACAATAATTTACGAATTTTTTTTAAAAAAAAAAAACAACCGTACGGATGTAATAGGGCCGAGGGAGAGAGGGAGAGAGTGTCTGAGCTGAGAGAGAGAGGGAACAACAGTCAGAAATATATATTATATATATAAAATATATTATATAATATATATATATATATATATATATATATTATTATATATATATATATATATTATATATATATATATTGTTTTATAATATATATTATAAAACTTAAATAGATTGGCGACGGGGCTCCCCGTCGCCAATCGGAGCCCCGTCGCCAATCTATTTTTAATATATATAAAATATGGATTGGCGACGGGCTCCCCATCGACAATTCATATTTGACCCACTTTATCACGAATGGCGCCTTTACAAAAGGCGCCATTCGTGCCATGTCATCTGCCACATCACGAATGGCGCCTTTTGTAAAGGCGTCATTCATGATTTGTTTCCACCACTTCATACACTTCACACACGTCACACTTAATAACGCCTTTAGTAAAGACAAAATACATTATTTTTAAAATTTTAAAAAAATTTACCTTATTTAATGAATTTTAAAGTAAAACAACCTTACTTTCTTAATAACCCCCATTCATAGTCACATTTTGGGTACCCACTGGAAAAAAAAAGAAAAATAAAGACATCCCTAAGTAATCAATCCTTTAAGAGAATAAAATATAATTAGTCCATAATCATGAAGGTTGATGATAATTGTAACGACCCTAAAATTTAACTTATGCTACGTGTCAATTTAGGTTAAACATGGGCACACTTGTCGTGAAACAAGTGTCCAATTCTCGATCGTCGATATCGAGGTATGTTATTTTTGTTCGTTGTTTGTATTATATATTTTATTACCTGAATGTAAATCTCAATGTCCTAAACGTGCGAGGACGTTGATGAATACGCGATTACGTTGGGGAATAAGATCAACTTAGAAAAAACGTGCGTTATGGGTTTTGGGTGAATGGTTGACGGGTAATTAGCAGTTCCGGGGACTAATTGAATTAAAACATTGAAAAAATATAAATTTAATAATAATTAATCGAAGTGTTACAAATTCGATATGTTGGTGTGTCTGGGAGCACACGACGTATGAGTCGTGGTGAGGTATGGGTCCGAGAAAATGAGGTTTCGAACGAGAAATGGTTAAGTGATGAGTGTAAGTCACCATTGGAGTCACACAAGTGAGTATAGAGTTGTTAGGCTGGAGTGAGGAGGACATTAGGATGTGTCTCGAGATACGTGTGTGTGAGATGATGAGAGGGGAGGTATATAAACCCTCACCAACGTTTCTCTCTCCTCATCTCATTTTCATTTTTTCTCTCATCAACGTGAGAACAAAAATAGGGTTAGGTTTTCGGGGATTTTTGATGAGGTTCAACGCCAAAGGAGCGATCCATTACGCATATTAAGGTGAGATCTCGACTCCCTACATGAATATCTATGTTTTGACGTTTATTTTGAGGGTTTTCACCGTGAAGATTTCGAACAATAATTTGAGTTTCGGTTTTGATAGGGTTTTTGATGATGAATTTGTGTTTATGAGATGAATTGGAAGGTGTTGGTATAGTTGTTTAAGGATTTGGGATTTTTGTGCTTTTTTTGGATTTTTGGAAGCTTTCAGAATCGAGATTTTTGGACGTTTTCGACGAGGTTTGTCGATAGTTTTGGGTTTGTATCGACGTCCCTATGAGTTTAGGATAAGCTTGAAACGCAGCGACACGAGCCGGGGTTTTTCAAAACCTTGGATTAGTGTTCTGGTTTGCACGTCGCGAGGGATGCCGTGGAGCACAAAGCCTCACGACATTGGTCATGACGCCTAGAGCAGAGGCCTTGGTAATTCAAGCTTTAAGTGACGTCGTGGAGGAGTATATCCCACGACGTCCGAGACAGAGGGTCTCAGGTTTCACGTTTTAAGTGACGCTGCAGTGCTATGACCCCCACGATACCACCTACGATGTAACGACCTAAACATTCTCCGACCCATTTTCAAAGTATTTTATTAATTTTAATTTTAAAATATGTGAACAAATGAGATTGTTACACAAAATTGATCTTAACAAGACTTGGATTAAGTGAAAATAGTTTTGATTGGGCTTAACGAGGAAATTGGGCCCATAGGGGTATTTACGTAATTTTGGGTTAAATTGGTGAAAAACCCTAACTATATAAGGATGTGTTGCAAGCCCTAGTCACCCCGTTTGTTGATTCAACAAGTTGGAGAGGGAGGAGAAGAAGAGGAATCATTGAACAATCAAGGAGAGAAAAATCTTGTGGTGATTTCCTATTTTATTTCTTTTCTTTCTTTTCTTTTCTTTCTTTCTCTTTCCTTTCTTTTCTCCTTCTTCTTGCTTAAATTTTGACATGGAGGCGGCGCCACTAGGGCGCGCTGAGAGATGGGCAGCGGCGCCGCTAAGGAGCAGCGGCGCCGCCACCAGCGAGTGTTGGGAGGGGTGGTCTTTGCCACCCCATACGTTGGGAGGAAGAAGGGGGTGGCAATAGCCACCCCACTCTTTCCATCACCGCCACCACCACCGCCACCGTGGCTCACCGGCCGTGGTGGTGGGGTCCCCAGTGCCGGCGAGCACTGGGGACCACCCTCGGATCAAGATCCGAGGGTTGGGAGGGGGGTGGGGGAAACCCCACCCCATGCGCGAGACGCCAGGGGCGTCTGGCCCTGGTTTGTGTTCCAGGGGCAGACAGGCCCCTGGACCCCTCTAGGGGCCAGTCGGCCCCTGGGGGGGGGCTGGGTGGTCTTTGACCAGGGGCTTGGATGCCCCTGGTCAACAAAATAGGGACTGTTTGGTCCCTGTACCACCAAACAGGGGCCAAATTGGTCCCTGGCCAAAATAAATTGAAAAAAAAATAAAAAAATAAAAATAATAAATAAAATAAAATAAAATAGGAAAATTTACGACGGGCGTCGACAACCTCGACAAAGCCTTTAAACGGCACATCACGTGGGACCCACACCATTTGGGTTCCCAAATATGAATTTAAAAATTAGAATATACAACTTTAAATTTAGTAAAATTCTTATATAAAATTGTATAAATTGCGTAGATTCGCGAGGCGGTTCACGTGGGACCCCAAACGTGCGAGGAATCGGTATAGGCGTCGCGACGGGTCCAGGTAAGTGGGGAGCTTCGCTCATGCATTAAATATGGCTTGATTATTAGATAATTAGGAATGCATGTTTTGAATTTAAAGACTTGGGAATGGGTTGCGTCGTGATATTGGTTTGGATCTCTATTATCTATGGAATTGTGAATACATTGTCTTGCCTGTTATGTTATTCGGTGCCCCAGAGTGTGTGGTAGTTAACCACCGAGGGCCAAAGACACCCCAGAGTGTGTGGTAGTTAACCACCGAGGGTTTGCTTGACTAATTGAATGCATAAGGTGAATTATTTGAGTGTAAGGGTTTGGAGTTCCATCCTTTGCTACTTGATGATTCTTTGAGACGTGTAGCGGTGACGGCTTGGATGAATTTATCTTCGTTTTGGTACGATTATCTAGAGGCGTAACGGCCATTACGATTCCACGATTATTGTACCAATACGAAAATAGATGATTCGGTCACTTAGGATCCTTACCAATATCTAGTTCGCATTGAATGGAACAACGGCTTATATTAATATTTATATCTATCGCATTTTATTTAAATCTTTCATGTGATTTTATTTATATGTCATGTTTTAATTTATAAATGAAATGTGATGAATATTGTTATGCTTGACATATATGAAAGTTTATCAAATGTGTTGTGAAACTGTTAGGCTTTTATGTCTAGTATGGTGATTGGAATTTGAATTGAAATATTGATATATAAAATTATTGCATATCTAAATTAGATGTGGAAATAATATTTAGATATTTCTTCTTAGAATATAATTCCATCTTTCATAACTACGCTGAGCATAAACCATATATTTAATTGGATCGAATTAGGTACTAAATGATTATGCTTATAAGTTTGTTTTGATTTACATGTATTCAGTTATTACATGTTGTGTTATGCGTATGGATTGAATGTCATGTAGAATTTGCATGAGTACTAGGTAGTACTTGCATATTTAATGTTTGAGCGAGTCTTTCCTCTTATTGAGCATCGTTGGTTCTTTAGCTCACCCCACTCTACCCACATGGTCCTTCTACCGGTAGCGATAGACAAGAAAGGCAAGGAAATGATCTATCTTGAAGTGCTTTCATCTGTGAGACTCATATAATACTAGGTTATTATTATTATTAAATTGTTTTGTAATCGTACGTGGGTTATAGCTCGAGTATTAGTAATGGGTAGTTTGAACCTTTTGATATTATTATGAGGTTGTATGAGACATTTAAATACTAGAGATGATAGATATTATCATGATATACAGGTTTATATGGTTTAGTTATGATTACTTTTCACACACTTATTATTATATATATTGTTTAGAATAATTATTCCGCAGGTTATTTAGGCGAGCCAAGTCGTTATTTGGGCCTGGTTCGGGTATCGGGTCTAAGTAACGGTTTCAAGCGGCGACCGACCCTAGGTCGGGGCAGGGGTCGTCACGATTGGTATCGAGCCTAGGGATTAGAACCTAGGGAAACATTAGGTTAGAAAAACCTAAGTTGTAGAGCCTTAAATAAATAAATAAATAAATAAATAAAAATCAAGTTTAAGTCGAACAAATCCATGGTATGGGACATCGATTTGAGTCGACTTAATGTGCACAAATATCAAAATTTTAGATTGGGAAGGGATCGAAAACCCAAGATGAAATGTTAATATATTGTTATATGTTGATGAATGTAATATATTTATAACGTTAGATATTTTTACAAATTCCTCAAATTATTGGACTAACCATTTGTTGCTCTACAGTGCACTATGAGTAACCATGGGGGAAGTTCGCATAATTTGAGGGATGCTCGAGACGAGATGATAGGCATTGGCGTAGGGAAATGGAGCGGCGCATCTCTTCCACGACTGAGTCACATCAAAAAGCTCGCAAGAAATGGCGTCTGCTCAAGAAAGGAATATGGCTCGTATTATGGAACTTATTCAAACACAAGGAAATGCTAGATCGGTAGAGCAAGTGCAAGTGGGACAAGGGCCTAATCCTCCACAAGAACATGTTCAAGAGCATCATATAGCGGCGGAAGGTGCCGATTCCGTTACAAATACGGTTGCAACATGCCGTGCACTGGGGAGATAGGGATACGAGGCGCATCGGCGAGGCAAATTACGAAAGAGTTTATGAAATATGACATTCCTCGTTTTTATGGGGATAGGGATCCCGTAGAGGTGAAGCATGGATCTTGCACATGGATAAGAGGATGAAGACACGAGTATTGATGAGTGGACTATGGTACCTCTAGTATCATTCTTGTTGGAGCATCGAGCCCACAAATGGTGGTTGTCCATTGAAAGAGCTCAAGGAACAAATATGTCTTGGACACAATTCAAGAAATTGTTTTATGATGAGTGGTTTCTGAATCGGTAAAAGGCGACTAAGATTCGAGAATTTCTTGACTTAGTGCAAGGCAATATGAGTGTAGCAGATTATGCGGCGAAGTACAATGAATTAGCGAGTTTGCACATGAGTACGTTCCATCCGAGACGACGCGGAGGAGACATTTCGTTGATGGGTTGACGAGAGGAGATTCACTCCCTAGTGGCGGCATCGGGGGCGAGAGACATTTCAGCGAAGCCTATAACGGGGCACTCGACCGTGAAGATGCACTCCGCATTGATGAGACACGTTCTAGTCGGTATGGTCAAGGAAAAAGAAATTTTGACAAGTTATCGAGAGGGGATCCGAGAAAAATTCAAAGAAATTTCGTTTTGGAGGAGCATCAAGTGCACCGACACACTCGTGGTAGCATCGAAGGCCACACACATTTTGACGGGGACCACCACACCTTCCCATTCCTCCGTACCTTCGACTAACCAGGGTGTGACATTCGAGACGCCCACGTCCTCCACAACAGAGTAAGAATAGTGGCGGGGATCGGTAGGGCCAAGGCCGAGTGTATCGGGAAGTGTCGCGCGCCCACATTCGAATGTGCGAAGCCACATGTAGTATGTTATCGGTGCAAAATGCCGGGGCATTTGAAGTCAATGTCCACATCCACCAACGTCGAGGAGAGTGCGCCCCGGTTGCTCGAGGAAGAGTTCATGCTATGGCGAAACAGAACAGAGAGCGCGCGACGATTAGTCGCAGTACGGTTTCAATTAATGGTCATAACATGCATACATTATTTGATTACGGTTCTACTATTTCTCTTATCTCGGGGCTATGGTACATGCTTTGGGATTGACACCAATTAGAGCACACACATACTTGATTTTAAGCAAAGTCTCCACCGAAAAGATTTACCCTAATATGACATGTGAGGGGTGCATAATTAAAATTGGGGATCACATTATGCCGTTTGATTTGCGAGTGTTAGAATGCTTAGAATATGATGCACTATTGGGAATGGACTGGTTAGAGACGTATTACGCTAAGATTGATTGTTTCAATAAGACGGTGATCTTTCAGTTTCAGGGCACTACCCCATTTGAGTTTAGAGGTTGTTCTTTGGCTAATGTTATCAGCCGAAGTAGAGTTGCGACTTTTGATGAGATAGAGACTATTGCGAGTCTAACTTCTATGGGAGAGGAGGGACAAGAAGTCATAATTGAGAAGATTCCTGTTGTTAGGGACTTTCCAGATGTTCTTCCTTCAGATCTTCCGGGACTTCCTCCACATCGAGACGTTGACTTTGTGATTGACCTCATTCAGGGCACCAGACCAGTTTCTAAGGCACCTTACCGTATGGCGGCTACCGAGTTGAAAGAGTTGAAGAAGCAATTAGAGGAGTTGACTCAGAAAGGCTTAATTTCCCCAAGTGTTTCGCCATGGGGAGCACCAGTGTTATTCGTGAAGAAGAAAGACGGCAGTTTGAGAATGTGTATTGACTACCGACAATTGAATAAGGTGACTATTCGGAACAAGTATCCGCTTCCCAGGATCGATGATTTATTTGACCAAGCGAGGGAGCAAGATTCTTTTCGAAAATAGATTTGAGATCGGGGTACCATCAGTTGCGCATACGAGAAGAAGACATACCAAAGACATCATTTAGTACACGATATGGTCACTTTCAGTTCACAGTGATGCCGTTTGGACTTACAAATGCACCAGCTATGTTCATGGATTTGATGCACCGTGTTTTCAAACCTTTCCTCGACCAGGTTGTGATTGTATTTATCGATGACATCATGATATATTCTAAGACCGAGTCAGACAATAGAAAGCATCTAAGGAAAGTGTTGCAGACATTAAGGGAACACAAACTTTATGCTAAGTTCGAGCAAGTGTGAGTTTTGGGTTTCGAAGTGAAATTTTTAGGCCATGTGGTGAATGTAGAGGGTGTGACAGTTGATCCTACAAAGATTGAGGCGATACTTAGATGGCCACAACCTAAAAATGCTTCGAAATACGAAGTTTCTTGGGATTAAGTGGGGGTATTATCGGCGTTTCGTACAAAATTTCTCGTCGATTGCTTCACCGCTTGCGAGTTGACGCGGAAGGATGTTACTTATGTTTGGAGTGATGCATGCGAAAAAGCTTTCCAATTGTTGAAGGAGCGTTTGACCACCGCACCCATTTTGGTCCTACCGAGTCGGTAAAGAATTGTCGGTGTACACCGACGCTTCGGGGATTGGATTGGGAGGAGTACTAATGCAAGACAAGAAGGTGATCGCTTATGCTTCACGCCAACTGAAGATCCACGAGAAGAATTATCCAGTGCATGATTTAGAGTTAGCAGCAGTGGTGTTTGCTTTGAAATTATGGAGACATTATTTGTACGGGGAAAAGTTTATTGTTTACTCGGATCACAAAAGTTTGAAGTACCTGTTTACTCAGAGTGATTTGAACATGAGACAGAGAAGGTGGTTGGAATTCTTGAAGGACTACGACTTCACACTTGAGTATCACCCAGGGAAAGCAAATGTAGTGGCGGATGCTTTGAGCCGTATTCGATTGGAGTCAGAGTCCGAAGTTGTAATGCAAATACAAGACGTGCGGTGGAAGACTCGAGATGTAACAAGGAGTCAAGAGTATGTTCGGATGAGAGCGGAGCGGTGGCATTGTTTAGAGTTATTGATTGTCGAGGGCCGATTCGAGTATGGACGGTGCAGTGTCTTTGGCGAGATGACATTGAAGATAAGGGCTGGAGATTGTCGGGTGACGGGCGTTGAGGTTCGAGACAGAGTATGGATACCGTCACATAGGCGATTGAGAGATGATTTACTCAAAAAGCGCATAGATCATGGTTTACAAGTACATCCTGGAGGCAATAAAATGTACCAAGATATGAAACGAATGTATTGGTGGCCGGGAATGAAAGTTGACATTGCTACATACATTCAGAACTGCGAGATATGTCAGCTAGTAAAGGCAAATCACCAAAAGCCGGGAGGATTATTGCAACCATTGCCTATTCCACAATGGAAGTGGGAACACATAGCCATGGATTTTGTTTCGGGGCTGCTGAACACACAAAAAGGACATGATGCGGTTTGGGTGGTTGTAGATCGTTTGACTAAGTCGGCACACTTTATTCCTATCTCCATGGGATATTTAGCATACAGACTTGGAGGCATGTACGTCAATGAAATTGTCATATTACATGGAGTTCCGGTGACCATAGTGTCGGATCGTGATCCGAGATTTACCTCTCAGTTTTGGAGAGGGTTTCGACTGAGATGGGAACTCAACTCAATCTTAGTACGGCCTTTCACCCTCAGACTGATGGGCAGACCGAGAGATTGATTCAGATACTTGAGGACATGCTTCGAGCCTGTGTATTGGATTTCGGTGGAAGTTGGGAAAAGTATATTTCGTTGTGCGAGTTCGCATACAATAACAGTTTTCAAGCAAGTATTGGTATGGCACCTTTTGAGGCTCTTTATGGGAGCACCGTGTAGATCTCCGGTTTGTTGGACCGAGGTCGGCGACGTGGTGTTGCTTGGACCAGAAATGGTTCATGATCAGACAGAAAGAATTAAGACTATTAGGCAACGACTAGAAACCGCCCAAAGCCGTCAGAAAAAGTATGCCGATAAGAACCATCGAGATGTTGTATTCAAGGAAGGGGAATTCGTACTTTTGAAAGTTTCTCCTATGAAAGGGCATCACCGATTCGGATTAAAAGGAAAGTTATCTCCAAGATTCATCGGACCATTTGAGATCAAGAAAAAGGTGGGACCAGTAGCTTTTCGTCTCAAGTTACCACCACAGTTAGCGGGAGTACATGATGTCTTTCATATCTCCATGTTGAGGAAGGCACATAATAAACACGCACCGAGGATTGATTGGGGGCAAGTTGACCTAAGGGAGGACGTGTCCTATGATGAGCAGCCGATCCAGATAGTGGATAGGAAAATAAGAAAACTACGTAATAAGGAATACACAATAGTGCAAGTCCGATGGCAATTTCATGGGGAACAAGAGTTGACTTGGGAGCGGGAGGATTACATGATAGAGAATTTTCCATTTCTCTTTGAATCTTGAGGTATGACTTTGATTTAAATTTCGAGGACGAAATTCTTTTAAATTGGGGATATTGTAACGACCTAAACATTCTCCGACCCATTTTCAAAGTATTTTATTAATTTTAATTTTAAAATATGTGAACAAATGAGATTGTTACACAAAATTTATCTTAACAAGACTTGGATTAAGTGAAAATAGTTTTGATTGGGCTTAACGAGGAAATTGGGCCCATAGGGGTATTTACGTAATTTTGGGTTAAATTGGTGAAAAACCCTAACTATATAAGGATGTGTTGCAAGCCCTAGTCACCCCGTTTGTTGATTCAACAAGTTGGAGAGGGAGGAGAAGAAGAGGAATCATTGAACAATCAAGGAGAGAAAAATCTTGTGGTGATTTCCTATTTTATTTCTTTTCTTTCTTTTCTTTTCTTTCTTTCTCTTTCCTTTCTTTTCTCCTTCTTCTTGCTTAAATTTTGACAGTGGAGGCGGCGCCACTAGGGCGCCGCCGAGAGATGGGCAAGCGCGCGCCGAGGAGCAGATGGCGCCGCCACCGCCAGTGTTGGAAGGGGTGGTCTTTGCCACCCCATACGTTGGGAGGAAGAAGGGGGTGGCAATAGCCACCCCACTCCTTCCATCACCGCCACCGCGGCTCACCGGCCGTGGTGGTGGGGTCCCCAGATCTTGGCGAGCACTTTGGGGACCACCCTCGGATCAAGATCCGAGGGTTGGGAGAGGGCGGGGGAAACCCCCCCCACGCGAGACGCCAGGGGCGTCGCCTGGTTTGTGTTCCGGGGCGGACGGGCCCTGGACCCCTCTAGGGGCCGGTCGGCCACCAGGGAAATTTGGGTGGTCTTTGACCGGGGCTTGGATGCCCCTGGTCAACAAAATAGGGACCTGTTTGGTCCCCTGTACCACCAAACGGGGCCAAATTGGTCCCCGGCCAAAATAAATTGAAAAAAAAAATAAAAAAATAAAAATAATAAATAAAATAAAATAAAATAGGAAAATTTACGACGGGCGTCGACAACCTCGACAAAGCCTTTAAACGTTACATCACGTGGGACCCACACCATTTGGGTTCCCAAATATGAATTTAAAAATTAGAATATACAACTTTAAATTTAGTAAAATTCTTATATAAAATTGTATAAATTGCGTAGATTCGCGAGGCGGTTCACGTGGGACCCCAAACGTGCGAGGAATCGGTATAGGCGTCGCGACGGGTCCAGGTAAGTGGGGAGCTTCGCTCATGCATTAAATATGGCTTGATTATTAGATAATTAGGAATGCATGTTTTGAATTTAAAGACTTGGGAATGGGTTGCGTCGTGATATTGGTTTGGATCTCTATTATCTATGGAATTGTGAATACATTGTCTTGCTGTTATGTTATTCGGTGCCCTGAGTGTGTGGTAGTTAACCACCGAGGGCCAAAGACACCCCGAGTGTGTGGTAGTTAACCACCGAGGGTTTGCTTGACTAATTGAATGCATAAGGTGAATTATTTGAGTGTAAGGGTTTGGAGTTCCATCCTTTGCTACTTGATGATTCTTTGAGACGTGTAGCGGTGACGGCTTGGATGAATTTATCTTCGTTTTGGTACGATTATCTAGAGGCGTAACGGCCATTACGATTCCAACGATTATTGTACCAATACAAAAATAGATGATTCGGTCACCTGGGATCCTTACCAATATCTAGTTCGCATTGAATGGAACAACGGCTTATATTAATATTTATATCTATCGCATTTTATTTAAATCTTTCATGTGATTTTATTTATATGTCATGTTTTAATTTATAAATGAAATGTGATGAATATTGTTATGCTTGACATATATGAAAGTTTATCAAATGTGTTGTGAAGCTGTTAGGCTTTTATGTCTAGTATGGTGATTGGAATTTGAATTGAAATATTGATATATAAAATTATTGCATATCTAAATTAGATGTGGAAATAATATTTAGATATTTCTTCTTAGAATATAATTCCATCTTTCATAACTACGCTGAGCATAAACCATATATTTAATTGGATCGAATTAGGTACTAAATGATTATGCTTATAAGTTTGTTTTGATTTACATGTATTCAGTTATTACATGTTGTGTTATGCGTATGGATTGAATGTCATGTAGAATTTGCATGAGTACTAGGTAGTACTTGCATATTTAATGTTTGAGCGAGTCTTTCCTCTTATTGAGCATCGTTGGTTCTTTAGCTCACCCCACTCTACCCACAGGTCCTTCTACCAGCGCGATAGACAAGAAAGGCAAGGGAAATGATCTATCTTGAAGTGCTTTCATCTGTGAGACTCATATAATACTAGGTTATTATTATTATTAAATTGTTTTGTAATCGTACGTGGGTTATAGCTCGAGTATTAGTAATGGGTAGTTTGAACCTTTTGATATTATTATGAGGTTGTATGAGACATTTAAATACTAGAGATGATAGATATTATCATGATATACAGGTTTATATGGTTTAGTTATGATTACTTTTCACACACTTATTATTATATATATTGTTTAGAATAATTATTCCATGGAGTTATTTAGGCGAGCCAAGTCGTTATTTGGGCCTGGTTCAGGTATCGGGTCTAAGTAACGGTTTGGGCCGGGCGACCCGACCCTAGGTCGGGGCAGGGTCGTCACATACGACGTGACACTGTTCATATGGCCATTTTTGAGAAATTTTTAGAAAACTTTGGGGTTATCTTGAGTATCCAAATGAGTCCGAAAATGACTCAATATCGGAGAAATCGACCCAAATACACAAATGAATAAAATTTTGGAAAATTAGGTAAATTAAGGAAAATTAACAGAAATTGGTAAATAAATTACTACCAGGGGTGTAGTTGATTGACGAACACACGGGGATTCGTAAAAAACGAGTCGAAGTTCGTGTGAGTGCATATTAGCTTGGATACATGTAAGTAACCTAGTTAGGAAATATTCAGTTATTTCATTGAGCTTTAATTTGTTGTTATTGTTTTGTATATTCTATTTCTTGGAATTCCTGTTAGTTGAGTGCTCCAATGGCAAGTGAGTCATAGTTACTGAATTGTACATGGTATGAGTTCTTATCTGAACACTGTTGATATCTCCCAATTGAGTGTACATTAGGAGCTTTTATCCAGGCACCATTGATATCTCATAATCGCAAGGGTTTAGGAATGGCAGACTTGTGTTCTCGTCCTGAAACCCGAGTTTGATGGGCGTTTGCCGCGACTCAACGACCTCTTGGTCGAGACTACTTGCTATTTCGGAGTTGTATTCTCACTTTTTGATTGATTTATTTACAGTCTTTAAATATTCATGCGTTCATTGTACTTTTTTCTATGTACATAAATTGAACTGTCTTTTTATTTCGAAATGTTGTATATATGTCCTGTTTGGCGTTACTTACCTAGGCTTGTCATTCTTTTGTTTGACGAAGTGCAGATCCGCAGTCCAGTAAGGAGAAGGCTCTATAGCTAGGGGATTTGATATGAGGATACGGAGTGACTCTCCTTTTGACTGATGTAGGTTATACTTTTGTATTATTGTGTATATATATATATATATATATATATATATATTTTCAAACACTAGGTTATGGTTGAGAGATCTTGGACATGTATATATTGATGTGACTTTCCTCTGACTTGTTTATGGATGATGATATACATATGCAAGCTTTCCACTCTAGGTTGTCCTGACCGGTGTCTTAGAGTTTTCATTTAGTTTGAGTTTTATAACTTCCATGAAATTAATTTGAATAACTCACTAAATTTGATTAACTCAACTTTTAAATTGTATAATAGTGGTAAATGGTAATTAAAGAAGGCTGATTAGACTTGCGAAACTGGCTCATAAGTCCACGTAAATTTAGGTCAGACGGGGTCCAATTTTAAAGTTGTGGAATTGGGGCCGTTACAATAATCTAATATTCTAAAAGGCAACATTGTAATCCCCTTTTGTAACAACAAATCTGCAGCCCGAATCGACCCCCGAACTGCTGCTCAATGCAAAGCCATCTGCTTTAATTAATAATTGACGATCCATCGATCTTAGAAACAGAAAAAAAAAAAGAGTGAAAGTTCTGTAATGATGATCGAAACTCGAATTGGCTTCTTTGAGATGTATTAGGCTTATATTAGAAGAGAATGAGGTGACCAAATTGGAATTCTAGATGGAGAGAAAATGTGGAGAGAGATTATGAGATCACTTATATAGGAAAATTGGGAATGAAACCGAAACAACAAAACGCCAAAAAATTTGGGCAAATTCGTGAAGTGTGATTGAGCATCAGAATGCATTGGAGGTAGAAGTGAATTTTTGTTTACCACTCAAAAATTGAAAATTCACTCTTTTCTATAGTTGATATATATATAGTAAAATTTTATAATGGAGACCAAATATATATCCATGCCATGAGAACATCTAAAAATGTATTGTGCATTAAATGTTTTGTGCATTTATGTCGTTTCGATTAATGTGTTGAATTTAAATCTAATAATTGTAAATAATATATACATGGCATGGGTATATATATATATATATATTAAAAAAATCTAGCAAATATATATAGTTGGCATTCTCTCACTTAACAAATATGAATATTGTGGGAGTGCCCTTGCTTAGATTAATATTGGACCGATTAACATGTTTCAAAATATGAGAATATCTTTAATTAAAATATAATAAAATTTATTCTATGTAACATTTATCCCGGAAGAAAGACAAAAAGAACAGATTAATTTTTTTTTCTTTTATTAATCATGCATAGGTATCCAGACTCAATTGCATGTTTGACTAGTCTCATAGGCCAAGTAGAAATTGCCAAAAGAGATTAGTAGTGATCGATGTTTAGCTGTCATGAGAAATTAAACTTGAGATCATCATGCGCCTAACTCACATAATCATGTTTTCTCCCTTATAACTAGGACAACTCATTCCGGTTTAAGAAAGGGATTAATGTGAATTGTTAATCAAAAAATCTATTTGGACACTAAGGGTCCGGACTCAAAGAGAGGTTTTTGAGATTTTTGTAAATATTAAAGGAGTGGCTTGCACCAAATGCTTTGAAATTGTGACTGCTGAAGAGCGCACTGCTGAAGAGCGCATTTTTCCTGATACAAGAAGATTAAGCTAGCTGGCTAGCTAGATTTGTCGACATAATGGGATCCAGCTTCCTAGTTCAACTTTAATTAATGTGTATTTTGACTCAAATGACTGATCCTAATCATCGATCCCATATTATCCATGACTGTAGAGTACTCCG
Source organism: Stephania japonica (assembly GCA_039657345.1). Lineage (NCBI taxonomy): Eukaryota > Viridiplantae > Streptophyta > Magnoliopsida > Ranunculales > Menispermaceae > Stephania > Stephania japonica. The sequence goes on along the minus strand of CM077556.1, from coordinate 85,958,603 downwards.
TGCATGCGTGTGTCCGAGACATATTGTTAATTAATCTTTGACGTTTTCATACATTATTAATTTGAATTCAAATAATTGATAATTCAGATGGTGATCAGATCTAATGAGAACCATACATTATTAATTTGAATTCAAATATTATCATGGTTGCTCTGTTGCGAGAGATTATATGAGGGCGCCTCCACGTATTATATGTTCATTCATGAATCCTAACGAATTGATGCGTGGACATTACCCCTATCTTTTTTTTTTTTTTAAGAGGTGCATACCCCTATAAGTGAATATATCACATATAGATCTGTTCTGACACCATCAATAATTGTAAAATGAGAGTGCCCGTGAAAAGTAATGACAAAAAAGACAAACTCTCTATTAATTCTGTACTTCCTCGACCCAACTCATTTAGTATTTCAGTCACATCTACGTACGTACACCAAGTACCCTTGCTACACAGCATCCAATTTGCTACCCTTATATACTGAAATCTTCATATATCTATTCTATTAATTATCTACGTGCGGCTGCATTTAGAAGTATATATGGATTGCACTAATTTATAGATTTGATTTAATTCGAATTAATTATCACTAATTAGATCAATTTTTTTTATCCCTTAGACTGGAATAGATTGAAAAATCATTAATTGACTGGACTGGATCGAATTATGGATCCTACATTAAAAATCACGGATCCAATCCGTTTAACACATCAACACATACATATATTTCATCATATGTACTATAGTAGCTTAATTAGCATTAATTCAAACTATCAACTCAAAACTAAAATATCTAAAAGACTATACTTGTTATTAACTCTTTTATTATGTTTTCGACATTTTTATTGTAGGTTGTATGTTCAACGTACACATTTTTTGTTCTTTTATGAGGATGTATGGTGAAGATTTGTAGATAACATATTTATTTATGTAGGAACTTATATTTTGAAGGTTATTGTGATAAAATTTTTTATGGGAAATATGTTATATATAAATTTGTGGAATGTATGTTGTAAAATTGTCATTCATGAGATATATAATTCTTGTGATTCATTTGATTAAATCTAATTTCATAAATTTTGGATAGGAAAACGTCAATCCGCATAACTTGATCCAATCCGGTCTGCATTTTGCAAATTGTATTGAGTTGGATTGATGAATTATTTGGATTGGATTGGATTGTAATTTTTCAATTCGCAATAATTGGATTGGATTGTGGATTGACCCTAATTGGACTGGATCTAATCCGTGTGCACCCCTATCTGCATTAGAAAACTTTCTTCAAATTAAGTGGCTTTCATATACATTTTTATAAGAGTACGTACAAGTCTGGCCTGTCCGTCAATAGTCACAAGTAGTCTGCAAGCTTTTTCTTGCCACGACTCGTACTCGAATCTATACTCAAGCCATCATAAAAAGGTAGATGATGAGTAAAGAGTGAGTATTCTCAAGGAAATTAAATGAGCAATCACAAAAGTAAATACTGAAATTTAAATGAACTATTAAATAAACATGCAAAATTAAAAACAGACAACTGTGTTCATCGCATGGATTAAATAATAGTGAAACTCAGAAAAGTGTGCCTATAACCTAGGGTCAGACTAGCACTATACTATGGACTCTTCAAAAGAGTATTGTTGATGAGTAGTTGGAACGACCCGAAAATTTGGCAATTTGTGAATGATGATGTGTATTACATATTTATACTCATATTTGAGTGACCGAACAATAAAGTCGGTGAACGAATAGGAAAATTGAGTTACGGGTACACGGGGGATTTAAAACATTTTTAAAATACAAATAAACGAATTTTCTAATAATTTAATTAATTAATTGGCGAAACAATGCGAGACTACGCTCGCTACGGGAGTCGGGGCAAGATAAGACGGACCGTGGAATGTTGTTTGAACGCGAGAGTTGGTTAACTATGCAACATGCGGATTATGGGATTAGAATTGTTAAAGTGACACATCCCAAAGAGAAGGAACCATCAGATCGGTCTCGAGATGCGTGCATGTTTTGAGATGCAAACAAGTGGTAAAAGACTCATAAGGGTAGTTGTTTTAAAATGTGTATGAAATAAGTGGAAGGGCAAAATGGTCATTTGACCTTTGTTTTATATATATAAACAAGCAAAACCTTACTATTTATCTCCTTCTCCAAACACCACCGCCGCCACTCTTCTTCCTCACTTCATCTCTCTCGTCGGTCACCCACTCCACCCTCCTCTACGACTGTGCTACGAGCTCGCCGGAGCTCACTCACCGGAGGTTGTCTCTCTCCCTCTCTTTCTTCCCTCTCAATTTCTCTCTATCTCTCTCGATTCTTTTTCTCACTCTCACCTCTCGACAGTCACCGCCTCTGGCAGACGAGCCACCACCCCACTGTTGTAATTTGGGGTTCATGCGCAGCGGAAATTTCAAAACAATTTTGAGAAAAACCCCAACAGGATCCGAATCTGATTCCATTAAAACACGTTTAGACTATGAAAACTTAATCATACCTCAGTCGCAATACCTCTCTGAAGGTTAATCGATCTATAAGGCGCTGCCAATGACGAACGCCCTCTACTAGCTGTCCACACACGAATGGCGACCGAGATTCAAAGTGCTAGCTTCGAGAGAATTTCAAACCTTTTGTTTCTCTCCAAAACGATCCAGAACATACCAAAACTCTGATTTGTTTCTTAAAACGAAAATTGAGTTTCGGCCCTTTTAAAATCTTTCGTACTTGTATTCTAACTCAAAGCGTCTATTTATACAACCCTTGTATATAGACGGTTAAGTAAATTACACATATACCCCTACTTAAAGAAGTATAAGTGTAATACACTACAAGGACGTTTCTGTCATGAATTTTATCATATAAAATTCATTTTTCTGAACCATCTTAAAATCTCGCAAAACCATTCTCAGTGTGCGACCAATAGGCTCATACAACGTTGGCGAGTGTACCAAAACACATTTTGGTATACAAGTCATAAGCGGCCTCTAGCAAGACATTATGACTACCCAAGTTGTACGAATATCAAATCGATATAACCTAATCAATAGTGTATATAATATCCTTTTGTCACACGATATCCTTTTGATCAAACATAAGGCATGGAATTGTCATCCAACATGTTCAATCGTACTAGTCTCGATTTCTAGGTAGATGAAAACATCTAAGTGACATTGATCAATATCAATTCACTTAGACTAGGCCTTTTAACAGATCTAACACATCGAGGGATCCACTTTGGATATCTCTCTTTATATGAGAGGGACAAATTCTATCTCGATTACACAACTTCACCACATTATTCACACACAAGTAACCAATCACAACCTTTATAATCGTAGGTTAAAGACAACGTTTGATTGCGTCAAATCCTTGTATTCCTAATGTTGAAGTCTCAGTAATCTCAAGTCGAAAATATACCTATCATGAGAAACAACTATGACTTAATCCATGTGATGTTCTCATAGCGAGGTCGGTCCAAGTACTTTATTCTATAATAAGTACTCATGATCTTGATTCGTATTCCTATACGTATGATCATCGTATGATCATCAATCAAGACTCATACTAGTCTTAATTCATTATAGTTCCCAGTATAATAATCGACTAGGGACATTTAGGATATTTCTGTAAATACCCATGGATCTTATTATAATGTAAACATGCAAATCAATTATAATAAACAGCAAATAAAATCCTCTATTTTATTAACTAAAATGTATTCATAAAGACTGTTAATGGATTGACCTAGGGCACATTACCCAACATCCACTCGACGGCATTGGGACGACAGACACTCGACGGAGACGGCTCGGCCACCGGAGTAAGTGTGTATCTCCCTTTCTCTCTCTCCTTCTCGGTCCCTCCCTCTCGGCCTCACTTTCTCTCTTGTCTCGGCAGCTCTCTCTCTCTCTCTCTCTCTCTCTCTCTCTCTCTCTCTCTCTCTCTCTCTCTCCCGACTGTCATCACCACCCTCGCCGGCGCTGGACGACGGAACCTCGCTGGAACTCGGCCGCCTGAGCTGGTAAAACTCTCGATCTCTCTATCTCTCTCTCTCGGCAATGAGCAAAACATCTCTTTCCCTCACTGTTCTTCTTACTATTCCATACGAATGTGTTGTATTAGTTTGCTGCCACTGTTGTGGGTGGTGGACGATCGTGATTGGGACTGGTCGAGGTCGACTCGACGGTCCCGGAGCCTCCTCTATTCGTGGTGGATGTAGAGTATTGCTTTGTGTTACTATTTTTCTTCCCATTTGCATTATACTTCTCTGTTTTGGTGACTTTTGTAGTGGTGATCGATGCAATGACCAGGGAATGGTCGGGGACAGCATCACGGTGGTTCGTCGGAGTCCCGACGTCCCGGAGCACCCCAATCACAGTGGTTGTGTGAGTGTTATATGTGACTATTTTTGTGTGATTGTGTGTAATAGTTTTTATGTGTATATGTGACTGTCTTTTTCTTAGTGTATGTGTAACGGTTTGGGGTGTTAATGGTCATTTCATGTGTGTTGTGATTCTCCTCGCCGGAATTCGTTGCCGTAGGTGGAGCCACCACTGTGCCACCATGACCAGGGTGTCGGGGACCAAGCTAAGTCCATGCTTGCGTCTCATAACTCTCGGAGTGGCCTAAAACAGCGGTATTATTGGCTATATTACGTTGATATATGTTGAATGCTTGTTGTACCTTCCTCGTCAAAGATCACCCGTCGTGGTGGCATTGTCGTCGACACGATGACTTGGGGGATTGCCGGAGACATTACCATGTCCATCATGTAGTCACATAGCCCCCGGAGTCTGTTAGTGGTGGTAAGTTTAGTGAGTGTCATTTCATGTGATATCATTCTTGCACGTCTAGTAACAAACCATCGTGAATGGTCGGCATTGCCGTTGGACGCCACGACCAAAGGAGTGTCGGGGAATCACAACAAAACTCTCATGTGTGTCCCATAACTCCTAGAGCGTCCATATCGATAGTGATGAGTCGTTGTAATGGCGAATTTAGGTATGAGTACTTTTATCATGTTAAGTGATTGTTGGCGTGACGTAGCGCACGCCTACGACTTTTCCATGTCGTGTTGTGTAACGACCCGAATTCTACTTGACCCGACTCGAGGGTAATTTAGTGATTTTCAATACTGAATGTGTGCAAGTGTGCTTTGTGAATTGTTTAAGTGTGAAAAGTATAACTTAGGATAAATAAATATTGGGCCTAACAAGAGTTAAGTGGATGTAAATGATATGGAGGCCCATAAGGGTATTTTGGTAAAATAACAAGGTTGTACACAACCCTACTCTAAAACCCTACCTATATAAACCTTTTATAAAGTTTGTAGCCTCTTTTGTGTTGAAACTCCAAACTTGTGATGGGAGAGAAGTGGAGGAGAGTTGATGATGAAGAAGATGATGATGAAGTGCATTTAAACATTCAAGAAGGTATCACACCCTCCCCTCATCCCATCTAAGCTTTTATTTGTTTATTTTATTGAAAAAAATGGAGTTTGGACAAGGAAAATGACCCAAGGAAGGTGGTGGAACCGCGACGACACAACCGCATGTGGTGGGGCGGCGTTCCAGTCGCCGCCGCCGGAGACGGCAGGTGGGGCCCAACTAGGGAGCCCCACCACTATGGGTTGTGAGGAGGAGGGGGGAAAAGGGGTGGTTTCCACCACCTTCCTCCCCCACTACCGCCTCCCCAACGGCTGGCCGGAGGGCGGCGACCTCCGACCAGCCGCTGGGATCCCTCCAGCGTGGTTCGCGCTGGAGGGATGTGAGGAGGGCGGCGGCGTGGAGGGAAGTTCTCCCCTCCACGGTCCCAACAAGGGGGGAGCACGGGTTTCCCCCTTTTTTTTCGGTCAACTGGTTTCTAGTTGACCAGGGACTAAATGTCTTGCAATAGTAAAATGAGGGGCTGAAATGTCCCAGCCCCTCTACGGCTTCATCGGGGGAGCACATGCGCACTCTGAGGGACTCGACGACGGGTCCCACCCTCGACAATGCGACATCGGGAACCCGACAAGGGCTCCAAACGACACGAAACCCACGGGTCCCGCACTAATGGGTCCCTAAAAGTAAATTAGTTAAAGAATTAATGACTTTGTAATAGAATATGCATTGATAGGTTGTTGTATGAATTGTCTTAGTGACACGCGACGGTTCACATCGAGCCCCGGGTGCGTAAGGAGTGGTTTTAGGCGCGCCGAGTGCAGGTAAGTGGGGAGCTTGCTCAATTATCAAATATGACATGATTATTAGTTATGCTTAGGATTCATAATTTGAATTAAAGACTTGGGATTTATGGGTTGCGTCGTGGTATTGGCTCGAACCTACGTATCTATGGAATGTGAATGCACTGTTATTCATGGCCCCAGAATGTGTGAGTTCCACCGAGGGTCTTATTAGCAAGTAAATCTATAAGAATACCTTAGAATGTTATGGTACCACCGAGGGTCGTTAACACCCTAGAATGTGAGGAGTTTACCACCGAGGGCTTTACTTGACTAATTGAATTTATAAGTATGTCACGTAGGGACATGAGTTGGAGTTCCTTCTCTTGTACTCTTGAGACATAGGGATGTGCATCGGTGATGGCTTGGACGAATCTACTGTTGATTTGATGGGACAAACGAGAGAGCACATAAGGCCTGTGTGCTAGCTAGTTGTTTCTATCACTTCGAGAGTAAGAGAATCGGTCACTTGATTCTTGCCAATACCTAGTACGCATTGAATGGAACATCGACTTATCGTATTATTATATTTTATAGTACATAATCTCGCGAAACCCCTCCTTTGTATGAAAGTTTGAAATTATGAAATGATTTGTCAATCTCTTTAATGTTATTCATGATTATTGTTGTTACAATTTATGGCTTATGAATACGTGGTATTTGTTATGAAAGGATGAATTCCTATTTAATTGTGACTTACGAATCTTATGTCTATGATAGTACTTGATGGTTCATTATAAGTTTATTTCTTATGAAATCCTGCTACCATGTTAATATTCAATAAATCCTTGTTTGTTTTTAAAATACATGCTAGACTTTGCATGCTTATTAGGTATTACTTGCATATTTGATGGTTGAGCGGGTTTTCCGCATTACCGAGCTCCGTTGGTTCTTTTAGCTCACCCACTTACATCTAGGTATCCACGACAGCGCTAGGTTGAGGCAAGGGAGAGACGGGCTTGAAGTCTCCTCTTGATGTGAGTTTTTGTATATATATATTATGTATGTTTGATTTTGAAACTATCAACTTGGGGTTAAAAATTAAAATAGATCTTTGGGTAGCTTGAATCCTAGTTACCTTTAGTTGATCCATTTTGGAGATTATAATAAACTTGTTTAGTTTAAATGAGCATGAACCAATGTATAATTTTTATAACTGTTCTATGAACTTAAATCTATTGGCTTAGGATATCATTTTATAATCATTCCGCAATTATTATCCTTTGTTTAGCCAATGTTTATTCCGCAGGTTTATTTGTTTAGGCGTGCCAGACCGTTATTTGGGCCTGGTTCAAGTATCGAGTCCAAGTGGTGGTCTGGGTCGGGCGACCCGACCCTAGGTCAGGGAAGGGTCGTCACATGTTGGCACTCTACGGGCGTTGGACCACACCCGATGAGGTTCCCTACTCACCGGTGTATGGTCATGTTGAGTTTCGTATGGAGTCGTGATTGTTGAGCAACCTCGAAGTTGTGTTTCACGATGGTTGAACGGTAGTGACGTCGTGGTCACACCGCCGGTCCTCGAGACTATGGTGTGACCCACATACGACTGAGCTGAGCCTATAATTCATGAGCAGGCTTACATGCGTTATGAACCTCGATGTTGTGATATCGCAATCGTGATTATTGTTGTGGTTTTTCAAACCTGAGAGAGTATTCGTCTTCCTATCGACTCGTCGAGTTGTTTGAATTCTTAAAACACTTGGAAAAACACTGGGGTTTTAACCTAGGTTTAGTAATGACTCGACCCACTAATTAGAGTTTCCGACCTTGTCAGGTAGCGAGAAACTCGGGGATACGCGTTAGGAACGTGAGAGTGTCTACGGGTTGCGATTAGTCAGGTAAGTACACTTGCCTTAAAAAGCATTTGTACGTTTGTAAGCCAGTAAGAAAATGCCATGTGATTCATTATCATTTATTCAGTCTTGTTATGACCTATTACTGGTATTCCATTCCATTTCTTGTTGTGTGTTTTCTGGCGTAAGTGTTTCGTCTCGAAAGTACTAGGACCTGCACTAGAGGGATAAAACGTGGGCACTCATGCGCACGAGTGTGTGACCACCCTTAGTGACCGTGTGACACCAAGTACTGGGTGGGTGGGTTCGAGTCCCTCCCGTTATAGCTGTGCCTTCGCTTGTGTCGATGCCCGGGAAGACCTCATGAGGACTTCGTCGTTATGCTATGATTTAGACCACTTATGAGCCTCTTTTGATTCCTTGGAACACACTTGACTTTCGATTGATATCTATTAGTTTGTTTATCATGCATCTTGTCTATTTAAATTCCTGTCATTTTATTACCGCATGATATTTATACTGTTTTACTTGTTTTATCATGAATTATTGTTATCTTCTTCTGGCATTACATTTAATTTTCTCCAGTTGCTCACCGTCTAGTTTGTGACGGTGGGTGCAGATAGGGTGGAGAGCAGCAAGGGCAAGGGGCCCTGCTTAGGTGATCTACTGTGAGGATTAGCAGCGACATCAGAGAGACTCTATAGTAGGTGTTTATATTTTTGCTGATGTGTATATCGTTTTATACTTATATTGTTGGGATCATTGAGCTTGATATTTCTTTTGTGAGACTGGTATCATGTATATATGCCTATCGAATTGTACATGAATACCCGGGGTTTTCGACATTTATAGAATTCCTAATTTCCCTTTGATTGAGTTATTTTCCCTTGTTATTTACTGTTTAATCTTCTGCTGTGTATTATTGCAACAAATCTTTCACAAATTACTAAATTGATTAAATAGGAGGCTGACTAGGCTTGTCAGGTTGCCGAGTGATGATTCGGGGCCTGCACGAGTCTAGGTCGGGCGTGCCTAATTGCACGGGGAAATTGGGGCCGTCACAGTAGCACTCAAACAAGACCAGTCTCTGGATCCACTAGGTGGTCGACATAGAACTTATGAGACACTTACACGTCCCTCGATGCGATTCTCGGATTGAACTATCCACCGTGATTATCTGACACGCGTGTTATGGTCTAGTGGACATTCACACAGAAATAACACGGAGAGAGAGCCTCAACGTCCGTCCATATAGACTCCACAACAGGAAATAGAGTAATGAAACAACAATTGAATTCAAATTGCTGAAAATAAGTAAATGCTCAAGTAATTTCACTTGGGATACTATACACCTCAATCCGCACTCAAACTAACCAATCTAGTTCAACTCACGCCCCAAGTGCGTGTGTTATCACCAATCAACCAATCTAAAGCCTGATATATGAAAATACTCATTAATTTCCCTAAATTCATAATTCTTCCCAATTCCCATTTACCTATCAAATTGCACATTTTTAAATCCCATTATATTGGTAATAATCCTCTAATAAATCCCTAATTAAACCCATTTCAAAAAATTTATTTTTAAAATTTAAATTTATTTTTCTATCTCGAACATCGTAAGTGGCGTCGTTGTGGCTCACACCGCCACAAAATCCACCCCCACGATGTGACATAAAGCGTGGGGTGTGGGATGTGACGACCCCAAAGTCCACAATCTTAAAATCGGGCGCCACCCGACCTGCACCCGTGCGAGTCCCCCGAGCCAATCCCGCCGAGTTGCGCAAGGCCCATGAGCCTATCCTTACCATTCAATCATTTATTAAGCATTTAAAAGTGAAGTCAATTAATTAACAAGTTATCAAAGTATAAAGCAGAAGCAATCAATCTCAACTAATTAATTAACCTCGAAAGCTCCAAGTTAGGACAAAACTTAGGGTGTGAAAACCCTGTATATCATATATGTGACGGCCCCAATTTCCCCGTACAATTGGGCACGCTCGGCCTAGACCCGTGCAATCCCCGAGTTATCACTCGGCAACCTGACGAGCCTAGTCAGCCTTCGATTAATCAATTTTAACAATTTATGAAAGAGTTATTGCAATAATACACAACGAAAGACTAAACAAGTATAATATGGGAAATAACTCAATCAAGGGAAATATAGGAATTTTATAAGTGTGGAAAACCCCGGGTATTCATGTACAATTCAATAAGCATATATACATGATATCGGTCTTATCAAAAATGCCAAGTTCAATATATCCCAAAACATATGTATGAAACGATATACAAGTAAGCAAAACATAAACACATACTATAAAGTCTCGCTGTTAGTCCTCAAAGTAGGTCTCCTAGGTAGGGCCTCTTGCCCTTGCTGTTATCTACTTTATCTGCACCCACCGTCACAAACTAGACGGTGAGCAACTTAAGAAATTGAAAGTAGTGCCAGAAGAATATAACAATAATTTATGATTTAACAAGTAAAGCAGTCTAAATATCATGCGAAAATTAAATAGCAGGAAAGTACGTAAATCAAGTGCATGATAAACAGACTAATAGATAAACAATCGAAATTTGCATGTTCTAAGATTCAAAAGAGGCCCATAAGTAGTCTAATTTCACAGTAATACGACAAAGATCTCGCAAGATTTCTTCGGGCAATGTTGCAACACTAGTGCAGCTTGAAATCGAGAGGCATTGCAACACCTCTCGAATCCAGTACCCAGTACACACAACACTAGGGGTGGTCAGTTACCCCTGCAGGAGGCACCCTCGTTGTCCCACTAGTATGGGACCACATAATACCTTCGAGACACACACTCATGCCAAGAACATACAACCAAGAATATGAAATGGAATATCAAACAAGGGATCAATTCAACAATATCAATGAATAGAGGATGTATAAATCACATGTTATTTCCTTATTGGCCTACTAACATACACACAAATAAGGCACGTGTGTACTTACTTGACAACACCAACCGTGAATAACAACACTCCCGTGAATCCTAACGCGTATCCTCGAGTTTCTAGCTACCTAACAAGGTTGGAAACTCGTGTTAATAGGTTAAGTTGTTAACTAAACCTAAGTTAACTTCTTAGTACTTTCCCCGTGTTTTAAGGACTAGACAACTCAATAACCAATCGATAAAACGACCAAAATTGAAACACAACTCTTTTGGGTTTTGAAATCACAACACATATGTAAGCCTAATTACACATCTTCGGCTCGACTCAGTCGTAAATAGGTCAAGCTATAGACTCGAGGACCGGCGGCGTGACCACACGTCATGACCATTTACAATACATAGACTCACGTGAAATCATGTAACGACCCAAATTCTCCACGACCCAACTTATGGGTATTTTGGTAATTTCATGATAAAAATATATTGGGTGTTTGATGTGGAAATACAATTCTAAACTTGTCAAATTAAATATGAGTTAGGGAGTAAGTAAAGTTTTATTTTAAATAATAAAGTCCAATTGAGATTATGATCCAAAAGGGCATTTTAGACAAATTGTAAATAGTCACAACCCTAATCCCTAACCCTAATGCTATTTAAGCAAATAAAAAAAAACTCTAGCCCCAATTTTATAAAACATCCACATGGAGAGGAGGAGAACAAGAGGAGAGTTCAAGCTCAAGAGATGTACAACCTCACTTCCCTCCTTGATTTCTTTATTATTTATTAAAGATTTGGAGACCAAAGGGTCGATGGCGTCGACATCGGCAAGAACGCGAGGAAAATAAAAAAGAAAATAAAAAAGGAAAGATTTGATCTATGTTAGAATGAGATTTTGGAAAGGATTTTGAGTCAAAGACTCCATTGAAGGCATGGTGAGATTCTAATACTCTCTAGATTTATTGTCTTGGTGTTGGTATTGGTAATGAGAGTTGATGATTTGCAAAGTTTGTTCAATTTTTCTTAGATCTAGTCTTGAAATGGGTTATACAAATTTTTAAGCTTTATGATAACGAGTATTATGGATGAATCAATCTTCTTTACCATGGTTTGACGGTACATGAAAGGATTTCCACATGATTTTACCAAATTGATCGCGGTTGAAGTTTATTGATATGGATTTGGCATTTAAGGTTGAGTTGAGATTTAAAAAGGGACTTTGAATCTTTTCTTTGGAAATAAATTTATTTGATAAATTTGTGGACTTTGACTGAATATTGTCATTTGGGAATTTAAAGTCTAAATTGAGTCTTGTATGGTGATTTGAATTTTTTTAATTATAATTAATCGAACGTCTTCGATTTATGTTGGAAAAACCAAGTCTTAGCTGATTTTCCTTGTTTTACATCACCGCATTCCTATTTTACTTGAATCATCGATTCTAATTTTAAGTGTCGATTTTAGAGTCGTGACTGACATTTAGTGAAGTCAGCTATAAAATAGGGTGAATTTCTAAGGTCTAGACAATTGATGTTAAACTTGTATAGTTGTAGATACATAAAGTAATTATTTTTTCAAATTGTCTATATTCGCGAGACGATTCACATCGAGCCCAAACGCGAGAGGATCGAGATTAGGATTCGTGGCAGTGCAGGTAAGTGGGGAGCTTGCTCAATTATCAAATATAGCATGATTATTCGTTATGCTTAGGATTCATAATTTGAATTAAAGACTTGGGATTTATGGGTTGCGTCGTGGTATTGGCTCGAACCTACGTATCTATGGAATGTGAATGCACTGTTATTCATGGCCCCAGAATGTGTGAAGTTCCACCGAGGGTCTTATTAGCAAGTAAATCTATAAGAATACCTCAGAATGTTGTGGTACCAACGAGGGTCGTTAACACCCCAAAATGTGTGGAGTTTACCACCGAGGGCTTTACTTGACTAATTGAATTTATAAGTATGTCACGTAGGGACATGAGTTGGAGTTCCTTCTCTTGTACTTTTGAGACATAGGGATGTGCATCGGTGATGGCTTGGACGAATCTATTGTTGATTTGATGGGACAAACGAGAGAGCACATAAGGCCTGTGTGCTAGCTAGTTGTTTCTATCACTTCGAGAGTAGGAGAATCGGTCACCGGATTCTTTCCAATACCTAGTACGCATTGAATGGAACATCGACTTATCGTATTATTATACTTTATAGTACGTAATCTCGCGAAACCCCTCATTTGTATGAAAGTTTGAAATTATGAAATGATTTGTCAATTTCTTTAATGTTATTCATGATTATTGTTGTTACAATTTATGGCTTATGAATACGTGGTATTTGTTATGAAAGGATGAATTCCTATTTAATTGTGACTTACGAATCTTATGTCTATGATAATACTTGATGGTTAATTATAAGTCTATTTCTTATGAAATTCTGCTACCATGTTAATATTCAATAAATCCTTGTTTGTTTTTAAAATACATGCTAGACTTTGCATGCTTATTAGGTATTACTTGCATATTTGATGGTTGGCGGGTTTTCCGCATTACTGCGCTCCGTTGGTTCTTTTAGCTCACCCCACTTACATCTCAGGTATCCACGACAGCGCTAGGTTGAGGCAAGGGAGAGACGAGCTTGAAGTCTCCTCTTGATGTGAGCCTTTGTTAATATATATTATGTATATTTGATTTTGAAACTATTCAACTTGGGGTTCAATTAAAGTAGATCTTTGGGTAGCTTGAATCCTAGTTACCTTTAGTTGATCCCCTTCGGAGATTTAATAAACTTGTTTAGTTTAAATTAGCATGAACCCATGTATAGTTTTATTAATGTTCTACGAACTTAAATCTTTTGGCTTTAGGATATCTCTTTATATTTATTCTGCACTTATTATTCTTTATTTAGCCAATGTGTATTCCGTAGGTTTATTTGAGAGGCGTTCTAGACCATTATTTGGGCCTGGTTCAGGTATCGGGTCCAAGTGGCGCTTGGGCGGGTGACCCGACCATAAAATTCGGGGCGGGTCGTCACAGTTGGTATCAGAGCCAGGTTATTAGAACCTAGGGAAACATTAGGTTAGGAAAACCTAAGATGTAGGGCCTTTAAGTTTAAAGGTCAAGTTAAGTCGAACAAATCAGTGATATGGGACATTGGTTCAAAGTCGACTTAACACGCAATAATGATAAATCCTAGGATGGGATGAGATAACAGAAATTTGATAAAGATTTAATGTGATGATTATTTGCTACTTTGTATATATAAATATATCATTAAATATATAGGTAAAAGTCTTTCCTTAATACGTGAAACCTTGGTTCCACGAGTTGGAAATGACAATTAGCGACACAAGAAAATCAAAGGGAAGTCCGCAGAAGGTTCCACATGTGTTGCAAGGAAGTGTAAAATGCTTTGCTGCAAGAATGGTTCTGATAGAACGACTAAACTTAGAGTGGAAATTGTATGGTGAGATGCCCCTATACTTAACGATAGAGTGACAAATAAAGACTTAAGCAAGAATCGATATACTTCAAAGGACAATGAGACGCCGCGCTAAATGCGCAAGATGGAATTGTGACGTGGTCACATTTCAGAGAAGTAACTCTGACACCGAAAACTCTATTAGGATAATTAAAATTAACGACATCTTGTTGAAAATAGAAGTTAACGATCCTAGTAAGGATGCAAATGAATCTTTGGTTTCAAACAATGATAAGCAAGTTAGCTTGGCCAGGAGGCTGAACTTAATTTAAGATATAGAGAACACGTATACACTTAAAACTTCTAACTCTCGATTAAAGATGTGAATCATTGGTCTATAAATTCGATTAGGAAGTTAATACTATGAATCGAATTTTGTTTCATGTCATTTATTTTCTCGAAGGCTAACTCTTTCGACTGTGTTGGACCATGATTTTTGTATTTCGTTAAGTAGGTGTTTATCACATCCTGATGAGATTTTCAAGGAAGCATTCTACTTGTCCGTACGAAGTTTTGGAAAGCGTGAACAATTATAAAAGGAAATAGTTTATTTTCCTTGGTGTTCAAAAATAGATATATATATATATATATACATATATATAAAAAATAAAAAAATAAAAGCTTGATTTTGCTTGAAAAATGGAAAATTCAACACTTTGAAATGGGTTTTGATTCGGATTTAACTTCTCGATTGATTGAATTATGACATTCGAGTTTTGATCGAACTTGTGGAAAAGAAAAATAAAGCTAAGCTAGTTATTGATAGGTTGAATACTAAATATGAGGACTTAAATTCAGAGTTAGCTCGAAACGTAAGTGCATAATGTACGAGATGGCGAATGAGAAATTAAAGAATACATTGAAAACTACTCAATGAGAAAATCTAGTGAATACAAAATGTCAAATTAGTACACTCAAATATGGGTAAGTTACTAAAATTGGGAATCCAAAGTCAAAGGCTATTTTCGGTGAAATAGTCATGTGTGAAGATCATGTTGCCAAGTAGAAAATTTGTAGATGTTATAAAAACTCAAGATCTGAGGTTAAAATTATATAAATCAAAGGTAACTACTGCAACAAATAAATTATTCTAGTATAATTAGAAACGAGTTGATTCATAAAGTTGGGGATACCAGGAATTGATAAATTATGTTCGAAATGAATGGAAAGTACGCAATAGCAGTACCATGACTGAATAATTAAAGGAAGCTCCAAACTAAATGGTATGTATGAGTCATATTAGTAAGTTTTAAAGAGCGTACGACGCAGTTAATTACATTATAATGAACTCGATGATAAGTGAATCATTAAAATCGGGGGTACACCAATAAAAGAATATTTCTGATATGATTAGACGTGTGGATTCATAACTTTTGAGTCAAAAATGAAATCTAACCAGATTGGTAGGGAATGGTTGAAGGAAAAATGAAGTTGAAGAGTAATCGAGGCAAATGATTGTTATATAACCTTAGTCAATAATGACTTGGTTCTTAAAATTGGGATCCTAGAATTGGATCGACCCATGGAAAAACAAATGAGTAATTTGGTGATGAGAAGAATTGCGAACTCAAGAGAGACAATATGTATTGCAATAGTACCATGCTCAAGAACAAAATTTATAATCGAAATGGTGACGTCACGAAGAATCATGTTGATCACTTGTGGAAAGTAACTTGTGACTTTTTGATAAAAGTCAAAGATTATATTAAACATATAAACTACCAAACTAAATGGTTGAAAAGAAAGATGAAAGATCTGATCAGCGATAAGTCGACTATTAAAAGTGAGGATCCTAGGTTAGGATCGAACCCCAATAACATTTATATTGTACAATACGTACGAAACAATTAAGGATGGTGAGGAAATACCCTAAATTAGCAATAAAACATGAATATATGAGTAAAGATCAAATTGCTTAAATTTCACACCGTTAATAATTGTTGAACAAAATGTGTAGTTTATACTTGAAAACCTGAGGACTTAGTATAAGTTTAAAAGTGAAAGCCCTAATTTGATGGCATAGGAGAATTTGAGGTTGTAACCCAGACGAGTAAGCAATATGTTTGCAAATGGTTAAGTGTTAATGATATCAATACGTGGAGATAATGCATGAATAATCAAGGTCGACACCGTAACAAGTGATAACAGTTTAAGCAATGAATCATAACCTAAACAGTGCAAGATAATTCTCGAAATTGGTGTAAATATGAGTTTGAGTGCCCTTGAATTGAAACTTTAGTAACAAGTCGTACGAGATAAACCTATATGAGTTTTATGTACACAGATTTGTACTTTATGGTTGGAGTATCCAACAAAACGTATATGTTGTGCGACAATAGTATTGCACGAGTGTAATACATTGAAATATAAGTTTGAGTTATGAACTTGAAATAACTAGATCATAATGTGACACGAGTTCTTAATAACCACATCTGGAGCATAAATTATGTAACTCCCAAGAAACGACGTGAATGTCAGGTTCGAAATATGAAAGCTAAATCACCTTCGTTTCTTAGAGAGTGGGGTACTAAACACATTATAAGAGCTCAGAGTTATCTTAAATGAGAAGGGACCATTGTATACCAAAAAGGGGTCATGACTAAGTCAACAATGTTTAAAATAGTCACCCAGGATCGTGAGAATTGATCAGTGCGAGGACGCAATACGATAAATCTCCTGAAAATCGAGATATAGTGATAAAAGATCTTGGTATGAAAAAAAAATAGTGATGCAATGGAGCGCATTCAGATGAATGCTGAAACCTACTTAGAAATAATGTCGATATTAAAAATATTCCACTAGATTTTAAAGGTGGAAGCTTGTTTACGTCAATTAACAGTTAAGTATGACAGAGGAGTTACAAAGTGGATCATTAGTCAAAAGTTGACTTAAATTATGAACCTACAAGAATGAATGTCGATAAACATGTAATGCCAATAATATTAAGGCATTATTCTAGAAAGGAATACTAAGTCTGCTCATTTGTAGCCTTCGCAGATAAGCCGCAAAAACATGATGAGTCGTTCAATGATATGCGTAATCGAGATGTTGATAGAGATGGTGTGCTAGTGCTCATGTTATAGTAGACAACTATCCTTGTTTCCCTAATACCAGTTGGTGGTATGGTTTCAATGCCAGATAGGCAGAGATGTTCGTTGACACAGATATGCACCAAATCAAATCTCAGTATGGTTCTACCTCTCTGTAAGTTAAGCGACTTGAGTGTATATTGCGACTTCGATGAAGATTATAAAGGACTACCTTAAGAACATGTGACGACAGAAGAACTTGGCAATTGGCTGAGTGTAATGATTTTATTGATGACCTACATGAGGTGGGCTTTATGAGTTTTAGTTTGCAAGATGAAAATAAAAAAATGAGATATATTAAAGTCAGAGGTAAGACTTTATTTCATGTGAGGAAACGAGCAGAGCATGCAGGTAAAGATGGCCTCAGTTAAACAATGATTCGAAAAAAAATCCTTATGGACAGACACTAAACTACGTTATACTTTACTTTTACTTTCGAGGACGAAAGTTCTTAAAATTGGGGATATTGTAACGACCCAAATTCTCCACGACCCAACTTATGGGTATTTTGATAATTTCATGATAAAAATATGTTGGGTGTTTGATGTGGAAATACAATTCTAAACTTGTCAAATTAATATGAGTTAGGGAGTAAGTAAAGTTTTATTTTAAATAATAAATCCCAATTGAAATTATGACCCAAAAGGGCATTTTAGACAAATTGTAAATAGTCACAACCCTAATCCCTAACCCTAATGCTATTTAAGCAAATAAAAAAAAACCTAGCCCCAATTTTATAAAACACCCACATGGAGAGGAGGAGAACAAGAGGAGTGTTCAAGCTCAAGAGATGTACAACCTCACTTCCCTCATTGATTTCTTTATTATTTATTAAAGATTTGGAGACCAAAGGGTCGATGATGTCGACATCGGCAAGAACGCGAGGAAAATAGAAAAGAAAATAAGAAAGGAAAGATTTGATCTATGTTAGAATGAGATTTTGGAAAGGATTTTGAGTCAAAGACTCCATTGAAGGCATGGTGAGATTCTAATACTCTCTAGATTTATTGTCTTGGTGTTGGTATTGGTAATGAGAATTGATGATTTGCAAAGTTTGTTCAATTTTTCTTAGATCTAGTCTTGAAATGGGTTATACAAAATTTTAAGCTTTATGATAACGAGTATTATGGATGAATCAATCTTGTTTACCATGATTTGACGGTACATGAAAGGATTTCTACATGATTTTAGCAAATTGATTGCGGTTGAAGTTTATTGATATGGATTTGGCATTTAAGGTTGAGTTGAGATTTAAAAAGGGACTTTGAATCTTTTCTTTGGAAATAAACTTATTCGATAAATTTGTGGACTTTGACTGAATATTGTCATTTGGGAATTTAAAGTCTAAATTGAGTATTGTATGGTGATTTGGATTTTTTTAATTATAATTAATCGAACGTCTTCGATTTATGTTGAAAAAACTAAGTCTTAGCGGATTTTCCTTGTTTTACATCACCGCATTCCTATTTTACTCGAATCATCGATTCTAATTTTAAGTGTCGATTTTAGAGTCGTGAATGACATTTAGCGAACTCAGCTATAAAATAGGGTGAATTTCTAATGTCTAGACAATTGATGTTAAACTTGTATGGTTGTAGATACATAAAGTAATTATTCTTTCAAATTGTCTAGATTCGCGAGACGGTTTATATCGAGCCCAAACGCGAGAGGATCGAGATTAGGATTCGTGGCGAGTGCAGGTAAGTGGGGAGCTTGCACAATTATCAAATATGGCATGATTATTAGTTTTGCTTAAGATTCATAATTTGAATTAAAGACTTTGGATTTATGGGTTGCGTCGTGGTATTGGCTCAAACCTACGTATCTATAGAATGTGAATGCATTGTTATTAATGGCCCCAAAATGTGTGGAGTTCCACCGAGGGTCTTATAAGCAAGTAAATCTATAAGAATACCTCAGAATGTTGTGGTACCACCGAGGGCCGTTAACACCCCAGAATGTGTGCAGTTTACCACCGAGGGTTTTACTTGACTAATTGAATTTATAAGTATGTCACGTAGGGACATGAGTTGGAGTTCCTTCTCTTGTACACTTGAGACATAGGGATGTGCATCGGTGATGGCTTGGACGAATCTACTGTTGATTTAATGGGACAAACGAGAGAGCACATTAGGCCTGTGTGCTAGCTAGTTATTTCTATCACTTCGAGAGTAGGAGAATCGGTCACCGGATTCTTGCCAATACCTATAACGCATTGAATGGAACATCGACTTATCGTATTATTATATTTTATAGTACATAATTTCACGAAACCCCTCATTTGTATGAAAATTTGAAATTATGAAATGATTTGTCAATCTCTTTAATGTTATTCATGATTATTGTTGTTACAATTTATGGCTTATGAATACGTAGTATTTGTTATGAAAGGATGAATTCCTATTTAATTGTGACTTACGAATCTTATGTCTATTGTGACGGCCCCAAATTCCCAACGCATTTGGGTACGCCCGGCCTAAACCCATGCAGGTCACGAGTCAGTTCTCGGCGAACCTGACGAGCCTAGTCAGCCTCAAATTATCAAAATTTCGATATTTATGGAAGAGTTATTGCAAATTATAACATAGCGGAAGCAATTTAGATATGAATCAATTATTGGGAAATAACTCAATCAAAGGAAAGTCAAGAAATCTATGTATGTGGAAACCCCGAATATTAATGTACCTCAAACGAAAACCAAATAAAATCTTACATGATATTAAATACCTATGATTTCAAGTTCAAACCAACTTTTCGTAGCCCAGGGTGCTCGAATTCAATCGCAAATCCTCACGAAAGTCTCTTAAGCAAGGTCCTTTACACTTCGATTTCTCGGATAAATCTGCACCCCCACCGTCACAAACTAGACGGTGAGCAACTGAGAGAAAATCGAAAGTAATGCCAGCAGAAGATAACAGTAATTCATGAACATCAAATGAAGCAGTCTAAATATCATGCAAAAATTAAAGACAGGCAATATAACAATATAAAGGTGCATGATAAACATACTATCAGATATCAATCGAAAACATGTGTTCTAAGAAAACAAGCGAGGCAGTGAGTGGTCACATCACAACATACGAAAAGAGGACGCTGGCTCTTTCCGGGCAATGTCGCAACACTCGCGCAGCATCAGAGGGACACAGGCCTCCGAGCGTACGGAAAGAGGACGCTGGCTCTTCCCGGGCAATGTTACAACACTAGCACGGCTTGATACAAGAGGGACACAGGCCTCAAGTATCACATCGACCCACTCATGCCGAGAACACACATACCAAGGAAACAACAAGATAGGAACATCAGCAACGGCAATCGACAAATATCAATGATCGAAAATGAATTACATGCAATGTTCTTACGGGATTACTTTCGTACACAAGCTTTAGGGCAAGTGCACTTACTCGAATCTGTCGCGACCGCAAAACAACTCCGAGACTCTAACACGTCTCTCGCGATTTCTCGACTACCTGATAAGGATTTTAAGTCCCAAAGGTCAGTTTAAGTCTTTGTATTTAGTCTTACGGTGAGTCTTTATAAATTTGTTTGTTTAGGCGACTCAAACCGTAGGGAAAAGTCCCCCGATACGGTGAATATATTCTTACTTTCATATGTTATGGGCCTTAACACAAACTTGTCCCTCTTATGGCCTTTATTGGGCCCCAAACACTAACTCCATATACACCTTAGTGTTTCATTTGTTAGACTCTTGTTGGGCTTAAATACCTAAGCCCACTTCCATAAAATTAGCTTATTATAGGCCCTATTATATATTAGCTATGATTGGCCCTAACTCAAGTCCATTTACATACACTTATATGTGTTATGGGCCTTTATTAAGTAATGTGTACATTGGGCCTTTATTAGCATTACACAAGTCCACAATATTTTTTTTTTGTTCACACATATGGTACACCCCCACACCCCCAAAGTAGTGGGTGTACCTCACCATTATGCACCCCAACCGTGGGGTGCACACCCCATTACACACCCCAACAATGGGGTATTTACATTACATTATCCATACACACACCAACAAATTCAATACACACATACACACCAAAGTGGGGTGCCCACACATACACTTTAAACACGATCAATAGTGCACCCCATCACGCACCCCACCACACACACACACACACATACACACACACAACACACCCCCGTCCAACCCACATCATTATCACGCACCCCACCGGTGGGTGTACACACACACCCACGGTTACACACTACCCATCACGCACCCCAACCGTGGGGTGCACACACGCACCCCAACTGTGGGTGCACACACGCACCCCAACCGTGGGGTGCACACCACACACCACACTACTGTTCACGATTTTCAACAAAAATTGAGCCATCTCGACGACCAGCCAGCGTCGCCTCCAATCGACCGTGACTAGGGATGGTCCCCCACCGGTCATGACGGTCCACCACCACGGCGAGTAGAGAACCGGCGAGAGAGAGGGAGAGGATGAGAAACCATGAGGGAACGGTGTGTAAAGCCGAGAGAGAGAGAGAGAGAAGAGAGTAATACCTCCGGCGAGCTCGACTTCACGGGGACCGATCCGGCTTGTTGATGACGAAAGGAGGAGGGCGGCGGCGGCTTTAATGGGACCGTGAAGGAGGAGAGGTCGTGAGGTGAGTAAGGGAGAGAGAGAGTGAAGATAGAGACCGTGAGTGGAGAAGAAGAAAGGAGATGGAGAGGAGAGGTCGATTGAACAGAGAAGAGGCCGAGAGTAGAGGGGAGAGGTCGTGAGGGGTGGTGAGAGGGGCGACCGAGATGGAAGAGGAGCGGCGGTAGAGAGGTGTAGAAGTTAGGGTTTTTTTTTGTTAAGTTATATATATATATATATATTATATTATATATATATATATATCAGTTGGTTTAAATGACCATTATACCCCTGGAGTTTGTCCAAATTCCCTTTATATTTCATCTTAAACATCCACACCTCTCGAGGTCAATCCTATGTCTCCTAAAATGAGAGTTTGGTTAACCGACTCCCACATAAGCCTTGTATCCCTCGATCCGAAATTTTTCGTTGTGCGCGTAGTCTTGCCTCGTCTTGTCAAATAAATAATTAAATTATTCAATAATTCTTTTGAATATATTTTTATTGTATTTCTCTCCCCTATTCATTTATGCGAAGCCCCACTCAGTCTAAAAATTACCCGAATGGCACGAGACACGTAATGGACTATAATACTAATACACACATCAAAGAAACATAAAATCACCTCGGTGTCGACTCCCGAGGCTCGAAATACTGTCTAGTATAACGTAGCCGGTTCACGGTCCTAATAATTGCGACACAAGTCGAGTTAAAATTTGAGGGTCGTTACAGTCTCCCCCACTTATTAGAATTTCGTCCCTGAAATTTCACTAATAAGTACATTAAAAATTAACGGTTACATTAAACCTCTTCACCATCTTAAGAGATCGTTAAGCCTCGAATTGAGCCTTTCTTGTCTTCGAACCGGTCATGATCCTTTAATATAAAGACCTTCAGGTCTACTTAGTCTTTCTACATCGTGATACTCGACAGGTTTTTTTTTTTTTTTTTTTTGCCACTTCTGGCACTCAAGGGTTTCAAAGGAATCTACCATACTTTCTCAGCATAATCATAAACAGTTTCCAATCCATTCGCCACCATATCCTCTGGTTCAGTCCAGCAGGAAATGAGTTTACGAGACCTATCACAGAGCATCTCAATCGGTGACATACCGATACTTGTCTAACAACTATTGTCGTGTGCAACCTCGCAAAAGTAAAGGTACTGCAGATTTCGCAACTTTGTCCACAATTTCCCAGATGCTATCGTGTCCACGAGAAGATCGGGATAACCATTGACTACAGCCCCCTCAATACGTTCCCACTTCCAGCGAGGAATGGGTAGGTGGTGTAGCAGTCCTTCAGGTCATCTATCGCCCAGCCTCTACGCGCTGGCATAACCCACGCTCGAACAACTTCGACACCTCGAAAATCATCATGGACCTCAATGGAAAACCCCAGTCACTCGCAGGACCTCAAGCATGAGTCTGTCGACCGACTCGTCTGGAAAATATGAACTGTCCGCCATTTCGTTGCACCGCTCGTATGACGCATCATCTTGACGTTCCTCGCTCATAACACCCAATGAAACGATTTGCAACATCATTTGGTCACGTATTTATGTTATGATAATTTTCGGCACGTCCGCTGAATTCCTTAACTCGGCAGTCTCACGTAAACAACGCTAATGTCATCAAACACACGGTTAACTGGCATCAATTCTTTTGCAGCTCAAAGTATCTGCAACAACGTTGGTCTTCCCCGAATGCTATAAAAAAACAAAAGTCAAAGTCCTTCACAAGCCTAGGCCAACGCTTTTGTATCAGGTTCAGCTCCCTCTGAATGAATAGGTGATTCAAGCTCTCAGGATCATTACGTAACTCAAACAAGCATCGTACCGGTGACGTTCTCATATCCTCAGCGCGAACACGATCGCAGTTCACTTCAGGTTGTGGGTTGATAAGTTCTTCTCGCAACTTTCAGATACTCAAATGCATAAGCGATCACACGACTTAAATATTCTCGAAATCAACTGCATCATCGTTTGCTCTAAACACGCGTCCTAAAATCTAACCTCGGGTAACAAATACTCGTATGCGATTCAATACCTTAGCAGCGTCGACATCCTGTTTTGCTCTATCACATGTGCTACCCACAAGGTTCTCAATTTCATCTTCTCGTATCACAATTCGAGTATGAATTACACCAAACTAGATCGTACCAAATAAAACATTAAACCCTAAACTCCAGTATTCTCATGATTACTGACAACTCGTAACTCCCTATTTATAACAAAATATTAATACTCATTGCGTTCGAGTACATATTATCCCATACAATGTGTCCAGGACTTTAGTGTTTGCCAAGTCTAATGGCTTTTCAATCATAACATGTCTACCATGCGTACAATAATCAAGAATCAACATAACTTGAATTAAACATGGTATACATGAAAATACTTTAAACGAAACTCATACACTCAGTAACGTATTTGGACGCCTTCAAGTTCGTCTCATCAGTAGCATGCACGCGTTCGTATCGGTGTTGGTGATGTTATGGTTAGACTCGCTCAACTGAGTACAATTCTTCTGGATGTGACCCCTCTGTCCACATCGATAACAAGTACGAGTCTCTCGTGTCTGTCTCTGTGTATGCACCTGTGTCTGCTGCACTGGCCTAGTAGACTGGGTAGGATGGCTCGCAACAGTCGATACCGGTAGAATCGTTTCGGTCGGCCTGGTGACTGTTGTAAAGTTGATCCAACACTAGTGTCTCAGAGTCTCGCTGATGAAATCGGTTCATCCTCCGTCTCTTGTCCTGATGCTGGTCCTCTGATCGTATCTCTGATCTGATCGGTCTAGCCTCCTCCTCAGAATGAGTGAGCAAATAGCTTTCCCTCACTAGACTACGCTCATATGCTCTCTGTAAGCTCTCCGGCTCAGTCGCAACAACAAATCCTCCGACTATGGGTAACAAACCCTCGGTAAAGTAATAGACTCGATCAGTCTCGGTATTTGCAGATCCTCCAACATAAGGCAACAACGATATAAATCTACCCATGTACTCCATCACGGACTCGCCTGCGTTCTGCCTCAACGTCATGAACTCGTTCCTTTTCGCTCGAAGAACAGTCAGCGGAAAGTACTTTTGACTAAATTGAGTCTTGAAGTCAACCCAATCACTCGGGATGCCTCGGGTAGCAACAATTGTCGTCCACCAATCGTCCGCCTCCCCCTGCAACATTGACGATGAGATCATCGCCTTCATGCGTTCCTCAGTAGCGATGATGGTATGAATCTTCTCGTGATTTTTCAAGAATAGCTCTGCCGCTCTAAAATCAGAACCACCATAGAACTTCAACGGGTCGTGCCTCTTGAATTCTCTCCCGCCTAGCCTCTCGATGGCTCCCGAACTCTTTCTTTGGTGTCATAACCGAAGTAGTTTCGACAAGGGTGGCCACAAGTGTAGGTAGTGTAGTTTGGGTCCCCTTTGCATGTGCTATCGGCGTGTCTCTCGTCAGTCGCGGCGCAATCGATGCAACAACAACTCCCTAAGGCATTGCTACTAATGGAATTGGAGTCGTAGCTACAGCAGCAATCGGAGTCTCTGCTCCTCGAGTAATCATAGGCGGCAATGGTGTAGTTGGGGTCGATGGCGTCGTAGTAGTAGTCGGTGCGAGTGTCCTAAGTAATCGCAACATCTCCTGCAATCGTAGATCCTGCATCGCAACTTGCTGTGTCCACGCATGAAACTCCTCTACGGTAATGGCACGAGTATTCGATGTCCCACTGTCATCACTCGGACCTGACTGATCCGTCATCCTCATCTATTTAAGAGAGCGAACTTCTCGGATTAGTCGATAGCTACCATATACCATATTTATACACAACAATCGCAACATGTATAAAATATTCGACTCTACCCATTACTCCCCAAGTTAAGTTTCTAAAGGGTCATAGGGTTTCCACTTCTAAGTTCAACCATTCCTAACTTCCGCTGGTGTAAATGGCTTGTGTTTTATGAATTTAGATCAAGAGTCAAAGTCTTTAAAACCTTGCGCTCTGATACCAACTGTGACGGCCCCAAATTCCCAACGCATTTGGGTACGCCCGGCCTAAACCCGTGCAGGTCACGAGTCAGTTCTCGTCGAACCTGACGAGCCTAGTCAGCCTCAAATTATCAAAATTTCGATATTTATGAAAGAGTTATTGCAAATTATAATATAGCAGAAGTAATTTAGATATGAATCAATTATTGGGAAATAACTCAATCAAAGGAAAGTCAAGAAATCTATGTATGTGGAAACCCCGAATATTAATGTACCTCAAACGAAAACCAAATAAAATCTTACATGATATTAAATACCTATGATTTCAAGTTCAAACCAACTTTTCGTAGCCTAGGGTGCTCGAATTCAATCGCAAATCCTCACGAAAGTCTCCTAAGCAAGGTCCTTTACACTTCGATTTCTCGGATAAATCTGCACCCACCGTTACAAACTAAACGGTGAGCAACTGAGAGAAAATCGAAAGTAATGCCAGCAGAAGATAACAGTAATTCATGAACATCAAATGAAGCAGTCTAAATATCATGCAAAAATTAAAGACAGGCAATATAACAAGATAAAGGTGCATGATAAACATACTATCATATATCAATCGAAAACATATGTGTTCTAAGAAAACAAGCGAGGCAGTGAGTGGTCACATCACAGCATACGGAAAGAGGACGCTGGCTCTTTCCGGGCAATGTCGCAACACTCGCGCAAAGCATCGAGGACACAGCCTCGAGCGTACGGAAAGAGGACGCCGGCTCTTCCGGGCAATGTTAAGGCACTAGCACAGCTTGACACAAGAGGGACACAGGCCTCAAGTATCACATCGACCCGCTCACGCCGAGAACACACATACCAAGGAAACAACAAGATAGGAACATCAGCAACGGCAATCGACAAATATCAATGATCGAAAATGAATTACATGCAATGTTCTTACAGGATTACTTTCGTACACAAGCTTTAGGGCAAGTGCACTTACCTGAACTGTCGCGACCCGCAAAATCAACTCCGAGACTCTAACACGTCTCTCGCGATTTCTCGACTACCTGATAAGGATTTTAAGTCCCAAAGGTCAGTTTAAGTCTTTGTATTTAGTCTTACGGTGAGTCTTTATAAATTTGTTTGTTTAGGCGACTCAAACCGTAGGGAAAAGTCCCCCGATACGGTGAATATATTCTTACTTTCATATGTTATGGGCCTTAACACAAACTTGTCCCTCTTATGGCCTTTATTGGGCCCCAAACACTAACTCCATATACACCTTAGTGTTTCATTTGTTAGACTCTTGTTGGGCTTAAATACCTAAGCCCACTTCCATAAAATTAGCTTATTATAGGCCCTATTATATATTAGCTATGATTGGCCCTAACTCAAGTCCATTTACATACACTTATATGTGTTATGGGCCTTTATTAAGTAATGTGTACATTGGGCCTTTATTAGCATTACACAAGTCCACAATTTTTTTTTTGTTCACACATATGGTACACCCCACACCCCAGTCGTTGGGTGTACCTCACCATTATGCATCCCAACCGTGGGGTGCACACCCCATTACACACCCCAACAATGGGGTATTTACATTACATTATCCATACACACACCAACAGTCCAATACACACATACACACCAGTGGGGTGCCCACACATACACCTTAAACAGTCCAATAGTGCACCCCATCACGCACCCCACCAGTCACACACACATACACACACACAACATACCCTTGTCCAACCCACATCATTATCACGCACCCCACCAGTGGGTGTACACACACACCCACGGTTACACACTACCCATCACGCACCCCAACCGTGGCCACCACACACCACACTACTGTTCACGATTTTCAACAAAAATTGAGCCATCTCTCGACCAGCAGCGTCGGCTCCAATCGACCGTGACCAGGGATGGTCCCACCGGTCATGACGGTCCACCACGGCGAGTAGAGGACCGGCCGAGAGAGGGAGAGGATGAGAAACCATGAGGGAACGGTGTGTAAAGCCGAGAGAGAGAGAGAGAGAGAGAAGAGAGTAATACCTCCGGCGAGCTCGACTTCACGAGGACCGATCCAGCTTGTTGATGACGAAAGGAGGAGGGCGGCGGCGGCTTTAGTGGGACCGTGAAGGAGGAGAGGTCGTGAGGTGAGTAAGGGAGAGGAGAGTGAAGATAGAGACTATGAGTGGAGAAGAAGAAAGGAGATGGAGAGGAGAGGCCGAGTGAACAGAGAAGAGGCCGAGAGTAGAGGGGAGAGATCGTGAGGGGTGGTGAGAGGGGAGACCGAGATGGAAGAGGAGCGACGGTAGAGAGGTGTAGAAGTTAGGGTTTTTTTTTTTTTGTTAAGTTATATATATATATATTATTATAATATATATATATATATCAGTTGGTTTAAATGTCCATTATACCCCTGGAGTTTGTCCAAATTCCCTCTATATTTCATCTTAAACATCCACACCTCTCGAGGTCAATCCTATGTCTCCTAAAATTAGAGTTTGGTTAACCGACTCCCACATAAGCCTTGTATCCCTCGATCCGAAATTTTTCGTTGTGCGCGTAGTCTTGCCTCGTCTTGTCAAATAAATAATTAAATTATTCAATAATTCTTTTGAATATATTTTTATTGTATTTCTCTCCCCTATTCATTTATGCGAAGCCCCACTCAGTCTAAAAATTACCCGAATGGCACGAGACACGTAATGGACTATAATACTAATACACACATCAAAGAAACATAAAATCACCTCGGTGTCGACTCCCGAGGCTCGAAATACTGTCTAGTATAACGTAGCCGGTTCACGGTCCTAATGATTGCGACACAAGTCGAGTTAAAATTTGAGGGTCGTTACATCTATGATAGTACTTGATGGTTCATTATAAGTCTATTTCTTATGAAATCCTGCTACCATGTTAATATTCAATAAATCCTTGTTTGTTTTTAAAATGCATGCTAGACTTTGCATGCTTATTAGGTATTACTTGCATATTTGATGGTTGAGCGGGTTTTCCGCATTACTGAGCTCCGTTGGTTCTTTTAGCTCACCCCACTTACATCTCAGGTATCCACGACAGCGCTAGGTTGAGGCAAGGGAGAGACGAGCTTGAAGTCTCCTCTTGATATGAGCCTTTGTTAATATATATTATGTATATTTGATTTTGAAATTATTCAACTTGGGGTTAAATTAAAATAGATCTTTGGTTAGCTTGAATCCTAGTTACCTTTAGTTGATCTCCTTCGGAGATTTAATAAACTTGTTTAGTTTAAATTAGCATGAACCCATGTATAGTTTTATTAATGTTCTATGAACTTAAATCTTTTGGCTTTAGGATATCTCTTTATATTTATTCTGCACTTATTTTCTTTTATTTAGCCAATGTGTATTCCGCAAGTTTATTTGAGAGGCGTTCTAGACCATTATTTGGGCTCGGTTCAGGTATCGGGTCCAAGTGGCGGTCTGGGCCGGGTGACCCGACCATAGGTCGGGGGCGGTTCGTCACAAATCATCATTACACTTCACGGCCATTTGAAACCTAAATAACATTCCAAACCATTTACTCTACGTCGCAATTTATGTTCAAATCAATACCGCGAAGAAACCATGCATGAGAACGCAACTCCAACATAAATTCGTTCTCACACACAACATGCTATTAATTCAAGTGATTTCAATAAAACATTCAAATCAAATTGAAGAAACCTTGACTGAAAACTCAACACCGACGTCATCAACAAAGAATAGTCATCATGATCAAAACTCGAAATCATAATAAACTTTAAAGTGAAACAACGACAAACTCAAATAGTCAAAAACTACGATTCAAACCGATATTGACAAGAAACCATAGTCAATCCGACCCACTAACCAAAACACCGTGACCTCTATGGTAACATACTGACATTATCCGACATCGGGGAGAGGTCATTACGGCATGGGGACGCTGGAAAACTCCTCCACCAGTTCGGATTATCATCAACACTACTTGGATAGGAGACTTAACATCAACAAATAAGAATTGATAACAATACACCATAATCGGCCATGATAACAACACTCAACACCGACCAAGACCATTATAGCAACACTTTGTTACTATCCGACATTGGGAAGGGGTTACCATGGCATTGGGTTGCCGAGAAAACCCCCCAACCAGATCGGAAAAACACCATACATGACCACGAAAGTCGATGGCAAAATCTACATGAAATCAATGACAAGACACCCACCACCACTGATTCGGTCACTCTGGGGCTGTGAGACTCAAGAAAGGTCTTGGTGTGGTCTTCGGCGTCCCCCTAGGTCATGGTGATCCGATCAACAGCACCGCCGAGCTCAGCAACTCTGATGAGGTAGCAAAATAGCCAATAGTTCGAAAAAAAGAATGGTGTAAACGACACAAGTCAACAACCTTACCGAGATCGCGATAGGGAGGTACTCCACGACCGTCAGGGCTCCGGTGAGCCGCCTTGTGTTGTCCAAGACGAGTCCCAGTCACGGCATTGGCCTCCTCTCCGATCAGACTGACATTCCAACACAAGATAATCATTCATAGTACATCCACATTACTGTTCATAGTGGCAGCGTTAGGGTGTTTCCAAGGCTTCGATGGCCTTTTGGGGTCGTCTCCAACCTCCATAGCCATCACTCCGGCCAGACAGAACTGCCACCATAAGGGCAGTCCAAAAACCAGTGTGAGAAAAGAAAAGAGAGAGAAAGAAGAGAGAAACCGAGAGAGAGAGAGAGAGAGACGACCTCCGGTGAGTGAGCTTCGGCGAGCTCGTGGCATAGTCATGGAGGTGGAGTGGAAGGTCGACGAGAGAGATGAAGTGGGAGAGGAGAGAGAAGAGGTAGCGGTGGTTTGGAGAATATGGTGAATAGTAGGGTTTGTTAGGAGATGTTTTTTATATATATAATCAAAATGCCCCTTTTGCCCTTAAGTTGACACTTGCTTATTTTTTGAACAGTTGCTCTTATGGGTCTTTTACCTCATCATCCTAACTCAACACACATACACATCTCAATGCTAATCTCATGGCTCTCCTTATTATGCTGTGTCACTATCCCATAGCCTGTAAGTTGTGATACTATCCAACTCCCACATTGATCTTACATTTATTCGGTCCGTATTTCTCCCAAATTTGGTTCGTCGTGCCCCTTTTTTTGCCACATCCCATCAACTAATTAATTAAATTAATTAAATTTCATTTATTTGTATTCTTTATTTGTTTTTATCCCCCGTTTAACTAGGTGAAACCTCACTCAACTAAAAATTGCCCGAACGGCTCGAGACCCGTAAAATACTATCATACTAATACATGCATCATCATCCACAAATAACCAAATTTTCGGGTCGTTACAATATATATCATGTGAATCAAAGGAGAGTATCATCAAAGTCATACATATCCCAAACAATCTCTCAACCCATTATCTCATGTACAAAACAATATAAGTAGCTAATACACCAAAAGTCGCATATAATAGCAGAGAAGGGCCGCTCAAAGTATATGGCCTAACTGCACGACCTTTCCTTTGTTGAACTGCGGATCTGCACTCGGTCAAACACAAGAATGAGGAGCCCAGGTAAGTAACGCCAAGCAGGAACAACAATAAATACAGTATTTCAAATTAAATAAATGAGCAGTCAATTCATACAGATAGAAAGAAAGTACATGGAGCGCATGAATATATAAAGAATGTGAATAAATACATGAGCAATTGAAATTGAGTGTCCCGGAATACAAGGGAAAGCACAAGTGGTCTCGACTAATTAAAGTCATTGAGCCGAGGACAGAATCTCCTCAAAGGCTAGGAGTCGAGGACAAAATCTCCTCTAAGACTCCTACACGAATGCAGAGTCCCCAGCTATCTGGTGGTGAACTCTCACCCCGTACATATCATCACAACCAATTACGTATCCCCAGCCGTAAACCCGGTATAATACACCATGAGCCCAAAATTCTACAAGGATCACGCTTGACACACTTGCCATGGGACAACTCAAAGGAATGGAATGACAAGATAGCATCGAAACAATATCAATAAATAATTCAAATCTCAAGAAATAACTATAGTGTTCCTCACTTGTTTACTTACCTCGATCCAAGCTAATCGCACTCGCGGACTCCGACTCGTCCCTATGTAGTCCTGCGTGCTAATACTCTTAATAATACAATTCATCGTGGTTTCCCATTAACTTTTATCCAATTTTTCTTATTTGTTTTTATTGTGTTTTTCGGTCAATTCTCGGCTTATTAGGTCATATTTGGACCCGTTAGATACCTTGAGAAGACCCAATTCATTCCAAAAATCCCACAAAAAGTTGAGAATTTTTTGGGTTCAGGACGCCGCTGAGACGCCATAAGGTTTTACCCTCGGTGGCGTCTCCACGGTGCGGGGCAGAGATCGACTCTGTCCCAGTCGTATGTGGGGGACAGAGAGACCCCTCTTTGTCCCAAGTGCCGCGCTTGACGCCCCCGTCTATGGGACTTTTTTCGAGGTGTTTACCACCCCGACTCGAGCCGCCTTATACCGATTTGGTCCATTTCCCATCGGGGATGCAACACCATTCCAAAAACATCCTCGACACATTCCAAAACGTCCAAAAACCTCAACGGAAAACCCAAACGAAAATCCTTTGAAAAATCCCCAAACGAATCGAAAACCTCCTTCACAAATCTCGTAGTGATCGTCGAGAGGATCACCAAAACGTTGAGAGTTTCGATTGAGTTGAAATCTCAACGTGGTGTCCAAATTTCGTCGCGACGAACATGGGTAAAACTTATACCAATATGTAGAGGGTAGCGAGTAGATGCATGATCTTACCTCGGATCGTTTGCAATCATCGTCGTCGCACTGCTCCGACAACCACATCCGTCGGTGACGTGAGAGAGACGTTAGGGAGAGGGAGAGGGAGAGGAGAGAGAAGAAATGAGGGAGGAGAGAGAGAAAAGGGTGGGTGTGCGACTTTTATACCCCTCACCTAGTCTTGGCCCAACACCCCATCCCTAAGCCCATCCAAGGGTTCCTAATCACCTCATCTCACCTACTCAAGTGACTATATTGGGTGACTCTAATTCCTTACTCAGCCTCACGCGTATGGACTTTAAAATGACTGTTAAAGCTATACAATATAATACAAACACCAAATAAATATAACATACCTCAGTGTCGACGCCTGAAGATTGATGACTGTACCATGACGTGGGCCCACGTGCCACCTGTATTGACATGTGGCACATATTAGA
This sequence comes from Stephania japonica, assembly GCA_039657345.1. NCBI lineage: Eukaryota > Viridiplantae > Streptophyta > Magnoliopsida > Ranunculales > Menispermaceae > Stephania > Stephania japonica. Next base: position 85,925,248 of record CM077556.1, on the reverse strand, counting down.
TTTTAGGGTCGCTACATGGGAGCTCTTTGGTTTGGACGCCACAGGTGACGCTGGGTTTCCTCCCTACGACGTCTTTGGCGGCGTCTGAACCAAAGATGTTGTCCAAGGGTTTTGAGCTCCCCGACTCGTCGTCCCGGTCTGAACTCGTCCCAACACCTCATATATTCACATACCAACCATAAGCCCTCGATGGAATTCATCCGAAACTAAAACCCCGATAAAACCCAATAAAAAACCTATTTTCAACCAAAAACCAAAGCAACAACAACTCATGCAAACACTCCAATTGTTGCTCCAATTCAATACAACAACCATAGCAACTCTTCAAAACCAGTGTGCTCGGTTTCCATTTCGGAAACCCACGTCAAAACCACAAAAAACATACCCGAAACATAAATAACGGAGAGAGGATATCGAGGATCTTACCTTATATCATCGATAGCACTTCGTTTGAACCTCCAATTGAGCTATAAAAATCACTTAAACCCTATTCACCACTTACATTTTCGGATTTATGTTGAGAAGAGAGATAAAATGTGGTGAATTGTTGACAAAACCACATATATATACCTTTAAGTCATCTCCCATCACTTACACATTCCAATGCCTCATTTTGTGGTCATAAATGGGTCAGTAAGTCCAACAAAATGTGACTTAGATTTGTAACATTCCAAATTTAATTTGCCGCTATTTGACACATGGTTGCAGACGTGTACATCAGCTTGAACGCTTGTGGACCCCACCGTTAGGTCAGAGCACGCCAATATAGATATACAACCCATTATTTATGCTTTTTTGTTATATTTGCGATGTAATTGTTTAAATTAGATTATTGACATTGCAATGTTGTGTGTTATGTTGTATATGTCGAGCAAGACAGTGTGGCGGGATGTAACGACCCTAAAAAAAATGTGAAAGTGACGAAAGCTCTCTGTTCGTCTAAATTTGGAATATGATAGGTTGGTGGGCCGGGTCAAGGTGGACCCGACCCGACCCGGAGACCCACCCATCATTAAATAAATAATTATTTACTTATTTTTATATTAAATAGTATTTTAATTGAAATAAATTTTTGAAAAATAGAGAAAATTCATGAAAAATTCTGAAAAATTAGGAAAAATTATATTTTTGTCAAATAAATAGAAATTTGGAAATTTCTATAAAAAAATGAAGTATTCGAGGTTTTATGAGACGTTATGTCGGAGTTTTTACCTCGTAAAACGTGAAATTGGAAAAAATAACAAAAAATTGGAAAATCATAGAAAAATTAAGGAAATTGATGCAAATTACATTATCAGGATTATTGAACACACGAGGACCATAAGGGTGTATCACGAGTTCATGTGAGCGCGAATTAGCTTGGATTGGAGGTAAGTAAACCAGTGGGGAAAATGTACAGTTATTTTTTGAGCCCTTTAAATTCTTTATTGTGATTGTTCATTGCTATTGGTTAGAACTCTATTCCTATTTGAGTTGTCCTATGGACAAGTGAGTCGCACATAATCTTTACAAGACTGGGCCTTTTGTGTGCGTACACCAGAGGGGATTACGTGTTGTGGTTGTGAGCACGGGGTGGGAATCTTTACCGGAATACCAAGGACTTTGCACTCAAGCAAGGGGGTCTTAGAGGAGAGCCTGTCCCAGACCTTAGAGGAGAGTCTGTCCTTGGCCCCATATATGGTTTAAATAATTTGACTACTTGTGCCTTTCCTTTGCATTCTCGAACACTCATATTCAATTGCTCATCATTATTTTTAGTCTTTCACATTCATGCATTCCCTGTCCTTTCTTTCTACCTTGCATGAATGATGACTGCTTGTTTATTTATTTCAAAATACTGTATTCGATCCTGCTTGGTGTTACTTACTTTGAGCTCGTCATTCTTGTGTTTGACTAAGTGTAGGTCTGCAGACTAGCAAGGGCAAAGCCATACAGTTAGGTGACATACTTTGAGCGGCTACCTTACTGACTAGGTAATTATTTTTGTGTATTATGTATTTACCTTTTTGTTTTGGGACTTGGGTAGCTAGATGGACATGCACGATTTAATATATTTTAGCTCATTTATGGATATGATATGAGTTTCCACATCTAGCGTTTTCCTAGTTTATTTGATTTGAAGTTGATTGATTGGCTTGAGGTTGTGTGTTTTCGCTATTTACTTTGATAACTCGTTAACTTGTTAACTTCATATTAAAATGTTATAAAATGAATGAAAGGCAAGGTAAGGCTTACCGGCCCCGCGCGGCTCGTCGAGTCGGTCTCGGGGACTCGCGCGGGTTCAGGCCGGACGGCGCCCAAATTTTAGGTTTGTGGAATTTGGGGTCGTCACACAGGAGTTCGCCTCGGGTAGTGTGTAGACGTGGGAACCGGGGAGGCAAATTGTTAGTACACTAGACCAGGGTTAATATACACGCAATAAATGATTAAATACGCTAAATAATCAATATAATGTGTCGTATTTATGTGAGTGACGCAAGTGTACGCGTTGGACAGTGAAACAGTTCAGGACCGGGTGTCGGAATGCCTGAGAATTGGTTTGGTTGTTGTGAGCAAGGATGAAGAAGTGAGCACAAAAGTCCCCATACAAGTCACTTAAGGGAGACTATTCGACCTCATCTTGACCCTTAAAATGTGCCTAAGGATTAGTGGACACATTAGATGAAGTATTTGGTATAAAAACCAAACAAATCCACTCTCTCACCACCTTTTCTCTTTCCTTCATTGGCTTGGACGAAAATTGTGTGAGTTAGTTAGGGTTTTGGTGAGCATTGGAGACCATTTGGAGCACAAGGGAGCATAGGAAATCAAATACAAGGTTAGATCTTCGATATCCATCTCTTTCTCTATGAATCAGACTAATTTTCTCGGGTTTTGAAAAGGTTCTCGAGGTGTATGAATTGGGCACACCAACTGTGACGGTCCAAATTTCACAATCTAAAATTGGGCACTGCCCGGCCTAGACTTACGTAGACCCCCAAGCCAACCTCGCAAAGTCGGTGCAAGCCTAGTCAGCCTTCCTTAACTTTTACCATTAATTAAGCCATTTTAAATGTAATTAAGTGAGTTATTCCAGTTAGTGAGTTATTAGGTTATAGCGGAAGCATTAACATCTCAAACTAACCCAAAACAACTCTGAGACACAAGTTAGAACAACCTAGAGTGTGGAAATCCCGCATATGAATACCTCCATAAGTATACCCGGTCAGAGGAGAATTAAATACGGTATACCTATTCCAAAATCTCTTACAAACTCATATCCCAAGGTATCAAAAATATAATCATATAATACAACGAAACCTACACTGTAGGCAAGAGAAAGCCGCCTAGTAGCCCTTAACTTCAATCACCTATTTTCGACCTTTTTCTCATATCGACCCTGCAGTGTGACGGGGCTGTACCGTCCGTCATAAAAAAGATGATGAGTACAGAAAATAACAGTAACAACCAAGTGGAGTTTAAATATAATTTCAACTGTCAAATAAATGGCTAAACTAATATCATGCAGGAATATCACAAAGATAATACTAAACCGCATGATAATAAATCACTGAGAAATCAATGATAATTGAGTGTCCAAGAAAACAACGAGAAACACAAATAGTCCCAACCAAAAGGTCGTTGAGTCACGGCAAAAGCACTGCAGACTCGGGTTTAGGACGAGAACACAGCCTGCTAGCCCTAACCCTTGCGACTATGAGATATCCACAGATCCAGATAAGAGCCTCCAACGTACACTCAATTGAGAGATATCAACAACGTCCAGATAAGAGCTCATATTGCAAATAAATAGTAACCATGACTCACTTACTTTTGGACCACTCATTCGGAAATCCACGAAAAACAACGCCAAATAATCCACCACGTAATATAAATCACATATGGGTTTCAAGAAAACATATTTCACCAAGAAATATAACAGCCCAATTTAAATGTACAAATGAAATAATATAAATACTCCCACTGGTTTTACTCACAGTACTACGCAACCTCCGCGCACACTCCATGCTCGCGGCTTTCACATGCCCCCAAAATGACTCCACATGCTCGTCACCTGCTCACTAAGCACCTAGTGATCATTGTTGTTCCAATTTGGCCATGTTAGAGTTTTATTTCCCTTTAATTGCAATTCCTTATTAATTTTCCTATTTTACCTAATTTTTCATAATTTTACTCGTTCACCCATTTGAATCGATAACTCAGGTATTGCGTCGTGTTTGAACCCATTTGGATACCCGAGAGGTCCTCGAAAGTGTTCAAAAACTTTATAAAAATTTGCCCTTATGAATGGTGTCACGCCGTCGGGACGTCGTAGGATTTTTCTTCCTGGTAGTGTCCCCACGACGTGATAATGGGGCTCACTGCCCCACACGACGTGGGTGGTGCTGTGACCCCATTGGTCATGACGGCGCCCTCGCGGCTTGGGACACTGGGGCTGTGTAACGACCTAAAACTTTGGTTATTTGTGGATGATAATGCATGTATTAGTATATTAGTATTTTACAAGTCTCGAGCCGTTTGGGCTATATTTTAATGGAGTGAGGTGTCGCCTAGTTAAACGGGGTTTTCGAGAACTATTTTAGTGGACATTATTAATAAACAAAGTCAAATGAGATATATGACCTTAGTTGAGAAAATACAAGGTTAACAATAAAGTATAACTTAGACATGAGGAAATTTATTTGAATACTAAGTGGGATCGCCACGAGAAGCGTGTCGAACGCGGGGCACTGTGTACAAAGTAGGCGGAAATTTGTGTGACCTTATTTATAATTTAATAAAATTAATCTAATGGGTTAATCTAGGGTAAGATTGTTAAAGTGAAACGAGTGAGGAGAGTCATTGGATGGTCATAGAGATGTAGATATGTGTTAGATTAAGAGGATGAGCCAAATGACCCATAAGGGTAGCTGTCCAAGGGATGAACAAGTGTTAGTCTAAGGGCAAAATGGTCATTTCACGTTGTTACACACATATAAAAACAAAGGAAACCCTAAAACCCCAATGTACACTATTCATCATCTCCTCCATCCAACAACCGTCACTGTTCACTCCTCCTCCCTCTCGCCATCGCCGCCGCCTCCCACTGGCGACACCGACCCCGACGAGGCCAAAGGTGACCGTTGAGTCACCGTCGACGAGGAAGACGTCTCCCTCTCTCTTCCTCTCTCGTTCACTCAGTTCTCTCCTCCCTCTTCTCGGCCTCACGTCATCCCTCCCTCCTCCTCTCGACTGGACATCACCACCGCCACCCACCACTGCATTTGGGACCTCCACCACCACCGAAGACGTTAGGTGATCTTCTCTCTCTCTCTCTCTTTCCTTGCTTTTCTCTCTCTGTTTGCACTCTCTTTCTCTCACTCGGTCACCTTCCACTCTCGTTTTCCAGTCACCACCACTTCCATCCATGGCTCTTGAACATCGAATCGTCATCGGAGACGGCTGAGTGAGTACCCATCTCGCTCTCTCTCTGTTTCGCTCTCTGCTTCTCGTTTTGTTTCTCACTGTTCACACGAATTTGTGGTGTTTTTACAACTATTTTTGGTGATGATGAACACCATTGTTTGGGTGACCGGCGCTGGTATCGGTCGAGGCTGACCGGAGGTCATCCTTCGGCGACCCTGCTGGCCGGAGGTGACCCCTAGGTGTGGCTGTTTGTGTGTGTGGATGAGTGACGTTTTGATGAAGTGAGCAGTTGTATTATAGACGTTGATGGGAAACTGTGAAGTGTGTGATGGTGTGGGGTGTGTATGGTCGTGTATGTGCACACCCCAGTTGGGTGTGGGGTACCATTTGGGACTGTTTTCATGGGTGGTTTGTATGTGAGTTTCGATTAGCATAACAATGTGTGTAGATGATGTGGGTGTGTATAGGTGGTTGTTTTTGTGTGGATTTTGTGCAAGGGGTGTACCTTTGTGTGTATTTTTGATGGGGTGTACATAACAGTGTGTGTACACCACATGTGGGGTGTACACAACAATTGTATATGTGTGAGAATGGACAAATGTGTATATAATATAGTTTTAAGTAATAAAGTGACGTATTAATGCATGTGAATATGGTAAATCACAGTGGGGTGCACACAACAGCGGGGTGTTGTGTGCACAAGGCAGCAGGATGTGTAAAGTGTGAGTGTGCACACCAGTGGGGTGTACACAACAGTTGTGTGTGTGTGACCATAATGTGTATTATTGTATGTTTGAGAATAAGTAAACAAGATTATAAATATGGACACTTGTTTTAAATGAACATGAACTTATAATAAGGCCCAACAAGGGCCCAATACACTCATTTTAATATAGGTCCATAACAAGTCACAATTGGTGTGTATATGGGTTGTGTAAAACCCAATAAGGGTTTAATATAATAGGCACAACTTAAGGCCCAAAACAAATACATAAAATGTAATAATGAGCCCATATATCCAGGCCTAATAATTGTCCACATATTAAGCCTACTTAGATGGATATAGGCTTGACACATGGACCCAACAAGAGCCTAACCAGTGTGTAAAGGGCGTCAACTATAGTATGAGTTATGTTAATTAAATGAATTCAAACCAAGTTTATGAGAATCACCCTAAAACTAAACACGAACTCTAAAACAATATTCGGGGTTTGATTCGTTGTCAGGTAGTCGAGAAACACGGGAAACGCGTTAAAGTCTCGGAGTGAGTACCGGGTCACGCTAGTTCAGGTAAATACATGCATGCCTCGTATGTGTGTACGTTAGTAGACCAGCAAGAAAATAACATGTGATTTATACATCCTTTATTTATTGCTATTATTGCATTGATCCTTTGGTTGATATTCCATTCCGTTTTCCTTGGTTGTATGTTCTCGGCATGAGTGTGTGTCTCGAAGATATCATGTGGTCCCGCACTAGCTGGGACAACGAGGGTGCCCTCTGCAGGGGTAACTGACCACCCCTAGTGATGTGTGTACTGGGTCTTGGATTCGAGAGGTGTTGCGATGCCTCTCGATTTCACGTTATGCTAGTGTTGCGACATTGCCCGGGGAGATCTTGCGAGATCTTTGCCGTATTGCTGTGAAATAGACCACTCATGGGTCTCTTTTGAATCTTAGAACATGCAAATATCGATTGTTTATCTATCAGTCTCTTTATCATGCTTTCGATTTATTTACTTTCCAGTTATTTCATTTCCACATGATACTTAGACTGTTTTTCTTGTTATAATCGTAAATTAATGTTACATTCTTCTGGTATTACTAGCAATTTTATTCGGTTACTCACCTTCTAGTTTGTGACGATGGGTGCAGATAGGGTGGAGAGCAGCAAGGGCAAAGGGCCTTGCCTAGGTGATCTACTGTGAGGATTTGCAGCGACATCTGAGAGACTCTATAGTAGGTGTTTATATTTTGTTTGCTGATGTGTATATCGTTTTATACTTATTTTGTTGGGATCATTGAACTTGGTATTTCATTTGTGAGACTGGTATCATGTATATATGCCTATCGAATTGTACATGAATACCCGGGGTTTTCCACACTTATAGAATTCCTAATTTCCCTTTGATTGAGTTATTTCCCTTGTTTATAATTGTTTTAGTCTTTCCGCTGTGTATTAATGCAATAACTCTTTCATAAATTACTGAATTGATTAAATCGAAGGCTGACTAGGCTCGTCAGGTTGCCGGGTGATGACTCGGGGCCTGCACGGGTTTAGGCCGGGTGTACCCAATTGCATGGGGAAATTGGGGTCATCACAGGCTGTCTGCCCCAAGTGTCGTGAGTGGCGCTGTGAGCTGGAATGCTCGCAGTGTCGCCACGACGTCCTGCCTAGAAGTCCTCTATAAAGGGGTTTTTGACACCCCGGCTCGTGTCGTCGTGCTTCGAGCCTATTCCAACTTCGACCAAACGTCTAATACTACGCCTAACCACCTCGGCTCGAGTCAAAACTCGACCAAATCATCGATTTACGGAAATCACCCAAAAATCTACCAAAAATCCTAAAAATTCAGAAAACCTTCAAATTTCAAAAACCACTACACAAATCATCATTTACTCACCCTATTTAATCCCAATTCATCAAAACAACTCATAAGAATTGATTTTTCAAAATCGTTGTTCGAATTCATCACGACGAAAACACCTAAAATAGGTGTCAAAACATAGAGTAACGCGTAGGGAGTCGAAATATCACATTAGATCACGTTGTTGGTCGATCCCCGTCGTCATTCCAACTCGAAAACGCCGAAACCCTCCTCTTCCTTTTCGTTTCTTCACGTAGAGAAAAAGAGAGAGAGAGAGAGAGAGAGAGAGAGAGAGAGAAATGAAAGAAATGAGAGTAAAGAGAGGGTTGACTCACCTATAAATAGCTGAGTCCCCATCTTGACCCACTTTCGCATCTCGAGTCCCATCTTAAGGTTCACAATCACACCAGCCACCAACTACTTTGATGACACACATGTAGGCTCTCCCCTTATTCATATCTCTTTTGCACAAATAATTGGCCTTTCCTCAGGGGTTTCTGCGCCCGGCATGCATCACAACTCATATCATCGCACGTGAATTGAATTTCTAACAATCCAAACATATTTATGAATTAATTTATTATTATGTTTTAATTTTTTGATCGTCCACGAAAATAGTTTCCCAAACTCGTGTACTCGTATTCCTTCGCCGATACCCATTCATCATATTTTTCAAAGCAAATTCCACTCGCAACTCAACGTCAGCGTCCTGTCACACAGACTTGAGTATATGTCAATAGTACACGTCATCATATAGAAATAAAATGAATTTTTGGGTCGTTACACCAGCTATGTAGTGTTGCTATGATGTTAAGTGTTGGTTTTGAGCAACAAAGAGTTGTGTTTTAGTGTGTTGTTGAGGTGTTGCTATGGGATATGAATAGATTTTTCGATTTTGGTGATAAAACTCGGGGTTCACATCTTGGATGGTTTTCGTTGAGAGGTTTTGATAGATTAAGATATTTTAAACGTCTTATGAGCAGTTTAGACGAGCGCGGACCACGGTGACGAGTCGAGGGTGTTCGAAAACCCCAAGAATTTGTTCTGACTCAGACGCCAGGCGCGCTGTAGGCATTTGGAGGTCACGGCGCCACTTGCGACATCCAAACCAATAAGGAAACACCAACCCACGTTTTATATGGCGTCGTGGGTGGTGTGGACGTGACGGTGTCTGTCACAGGGCCCTGGACGCTGTGAGGCACGCCATGGAGGCATTACACACGGAGGCACCTCTGGCGACATCCAGAACAATGTCAAACCATAATTTTAAATAAAATTGGGAAAATTTATGGGTATATCTAGGGGCTTATATAGCCTATTTAAATGGTTTAATGGGTGTTTTATCGAGGATTTGACGTTTGATAATGATTTTCGAGGTTTAGAAAATTGATTGGAATTTTCAAGAATTTAGGTTTTAGATTGAATTGATGGGTAATTGACACGCAGATAAGACGTGCATTTGTATTAGCGTTAGTGGAGTACGAATTGAGGTGTGTAGTATCCCAATTGAAATTCATTTGAGTATTTATTGTTTGGATTATTTGAATTATTGTCCAGTTGTTTCATTTACTCTACTTTCCAGTATTTTATTTATGGTTGGTTGAGTTTATTCTCGTCAATTTATTCTATTGCATTGGCATTGTGGCACACTAGATTATAGTATGTGTTATAGTGGTATGTCGGTGGATTGTCGACCCGACTGCTGATTTTTCCCATTGACATGTGGTCTACGCCGGCTACCGAGCAGACAACAGGGATTTCAATCAGTTTGAGTGTACTCACTAGCAGTGCTTAGGTGATGGTTTGAAGTATGGTGCTAGTTTGACTTAAATTGTGCACACACTTTGTTTATCACTGCTATTAGATATACATGCGAGGTTCCTTCCCAGTTGTCTGAATCTTTTCTTCCGCGTGTTTATTTAATAGTATTTTGATTCCAACATTTATTTATATTATTTACTCTTTAAATTTCCTTAGGATTACTCACTCTGGACTCGTCATCTGTTTTGTTGTGATGACTAAGTGCAGACCCCAATACGAGCAGAGGAAAGGGCAAGCTTGAGGATTTCATCTGACTATTCAATTATTCTCTACTCGTATGTGTGTTTACTTTATTCGTTTTATGTTGAGTATTAAGATTAAAGCTATATGGGACATATATATTGACCTGTTTAGGTCATTTTGATGTTTTGATTGAACATGACTGTTTTATATATTATGATGGATTTCCCACATTATAAATGATGCTCTCATATAAATTACACTTATTTGGTATAATGATTTATTGATTAAAGTCTTCCGTTGAATTATTTAAGGCTTAACAGATGATGTGAAGTCTATAAGCTAACGAATATAATATAAACTGAGAAGAGTTAGTGATAAAATTAATGACAGATGATTTGGTACGCATAGAACATGACTAAGCCGATATAAGTAGGGTTGTGGGTTCATGGCGTACGACAAGGTGGGCTTCGAATTTTAGGGCCGCTACAGGAGGGTGACACCTTCCTTTGACTTATCGCGTTTCTCGCGTATTCCTACGTCACGAACAAATATACGATGTTTATTATTAATTAGTAATTACATTTTATTCATTTCCATGTATGTATTACTACCCAACCTAGTGTACTATCATTCGCCTACCCGGTACCTGCATCTGCATGTTAATCGAGGTGAATACCCGTCACACTGCTCGCAGGGTCAATAATAAATAAAATACACACATCGTGATGCCAATAAACCTAATTACCTATGAACATCACAAATAAATTTCCAACGACAAAAAAAATTACTATTTACCTAACTCCAGGCATGTCGTGGCCTATATGTGAGGTCCACAGGGTGTTGAGTTGTCGTCCACGTCTGCACACATGTCTTAATTAACAGCTAATTAAGATTGGACCGTTACATTCACACCTACATTGGACTTGGGTAAGTACCTAGGTACTCCCTTGACCCATGGAACAGTCTTTCGAGATACATATAATGATCTGCTATTTAAGATGAAGGCAAGACTACTTGCAAGTTGGAAAGTAAATCAGTTGTCCCTTGTAGGCCGAATCACTTTGGCTAAGTCTTGTCTCCAATCGTTACCTATGTACTAAATGCATACATCGAGGTTCCTTGCTTCATTTTGTAACGATATTAACAAACTCATTAGAAATTTTATTTGAGGGAGTACTAAAGAGAAAAGGCGTTTGCATCTTATGAAATGGGATTCATAGTGTAACGAACTGTTACCTTAAGCACGTGATTAGTGTTAATTCAAATATTAATTAATCGAAATAGGCTCAAGGTTAAGCCCAATTTGTCACAATTAACGCGTGTGTGGATTGACGTGATGTATTGTGTTTGTTTGGTGTAAATTAATATGTATAAATGAATAACTGGACTAATGAGGAAATGTCTAATATTATATGAGGTGGACACACATGAGACGCAGGATAGCGTTGACACCCGAGTGTGCTCGTTGGCGTGAATGACGTAATTATAGGCATAAATATATATTTATATATATTATGGATATATATAAATATATATTAAAATAGAAAATAAATAAATAATTGTAAATGGTCGGGCGCCGAGTGACATGCGAGGTCACGGATGAGACGCGTAGGTAGTACGGTAGTGTGCACGCCCGAGGGTACTAGTTAGCGCGCACAATAGAGTTGTAGGCGCGACAATATCGACAAATATATATAATGAAATCAGGAAAATGTAAAAAGACCAAAAAGGGCGTATGGTTTAAATTGAAAAGAGGATAAACACAAGGGCATTTCGGTCATTTCCCCAATCAACCGCTCTTTTTTCTCTAAATCAAGAAAATGAAACAGAAGGAGAGGGAGCTAAAAGAGAGATCGCGAGGAGGAGAGAACGAGCAATGGAGAGCTCGGGGTGGCGAGCTCGCGTGGCCGAGGAGAGCTCGAGGTGAGATGTTGTTGTTTTGTTGTTGTTATCGTGGTGTGGTGACTATGAGTTGTTGTTGGGAGGGTTCGGCCATGGCGATAGCCATGGCTAAACAACGAAAGGAGGCAATGAGGTTGCCTTCCTGCTGGGAATCGATCATGGGGTATGGTCAAGCCAGACTCCGATTTAAAAAAAAAAAAAACAAACACAAGAAGGAGGAAGATGACCCTGAACCGGGCCGCTTCGATCCGATTCAGGGCCAAATGAAAAGAAAAAATAAAAAGGAAAAGGAAAAGAAATTCTAAAAAAATCTGAAAAAAATAAAAAAAAAGAAAAATAGTATTTTGACCAATTAAATATCTATGAGAAATGAGGAATTCAAAAGTCTGTGGAGACTTTATACCGGGGTGTTTACCACGTAAAATGTAAAATGATCAAAATAAATGAGAAATTAGGTCCCAAGATTTCGGATTCGAATGAAACTAGTTTAGGAGTATTAATAAATGAATATTAGACGTAAGTTGATAACAATTGGGCTATTTTAGGTAATGGACCGATGTGGAAAAGGTTGAGGACTCTGGAAAGTCACACAAGTCGGTAAAACTTAGGAAAGCTCAGGACAGGTAAGTAAGACTCGTTTATTTTATCAATTATGCAATGTAAATTAGTATTATTAGAGTATGTAGTGTTCTGAACTGGGAATGTGGAATGTACCGTGGTTTGGCTTTGGTTTTACAAAAATGTTTTTAAATAAAAATGGAATTTGGAAAGAGGTTTGGCGAAACGGATCGACCTGGGTTTTGGAACTGTGATGGGGTGGCCTTCCATCGCTGCTCCCCCAGTGACTTGGGAAATATGCCGATCAATGCTTTCCTATTGAGTTGGCAGCACATCAGTCATAAACCAATCAGATGGTCAGTTATTGGTTTAGTGACGACGTGGGAGTACGACTCTATTGATTTGAGTTGGCGGCACATCGTTGGGATTTAGTCAGATGCCTAGTGACTGATTCCTGATAATGTGAGAGGGCGACTCTATTGAAATGCCGAAATTGAAAATACAAATCACGGGTACATTGCAATGAACCAACGAACTTGCATCTCTTTATATATTGTTTATATTGATTCAGTTGCTTCTCTAAATATGCGTTGGATGCACGTTGCTATATATAGTTTTTGAATATTAATTGATAATTGATGGTATGAGAGTCACTTACTGACCATATATGAGCTCACCCATCTTAACATTTTCAGGAAAGGGGTGTACACTGGAACATAGGATTGAAGAAGCGTAGGAGTTTAACGTCTTCTATTCATGTAGTGAGTTTCCTGTTATATAAGTATTGTAATGAATATTATTTTATAGTAATCAAGGTGGGAATACAAGTTTAATTCTGAGGATTATACCGAATTTGTATATCTTAGATTTATCAAAAAAAGTTTTAAATTTTCCGTTGTGTTTTATTTTAATTTGTTATTCGATATTAAGATATACAGGTTGTTAACAGGAATAGGTACAAGGTTGTTGACTCTAATTAAGTCCGATCTGGTTTACCGAGGCTTAATTAGGGTTTTAGGCCAAATATTCCCTAATTGGGATTGGAGATGTTACACATAGTGTCAGGAGAAACAACTTGGAGGCCTCGACATTCGGAAGGCCACTATGATGAACAACTCATTACTCATGAAATTAGGATGGCAATTAATATATGAACCTCACTCTCTTTGGTCATCTATCATCCAAAGTAAATATTTAAGGTCTAGCATTTTAGACTTCAATGGTGAGGTGCAAGGCGTGGCATCATCAACTTGGAGAGCAGTGGCCTCCATGTGGAAGGACGTGAAGAAAGGTATCTCTTGGTCAGTTGGAGATGGAGCTGGAGCTCTGTTTTAGAAGGGCAATTGGGTAGAGAATACTGGCCCCTTACTCCCTTTTGCCTTAACTCCCTTATCTGCAATTTCTCTAGATGCGAAGGTCCGGGAATTCACACTGTTTTCTAGTTGTTGGGATTGGAGAAAGCTAGAGCATTGTTAAAACGAATCTTAGCTATTCATCCTCCTACGTTGTCTGGAGGCAGAGACAAATGGTGTGGATGTTTTAATAAATCTGGGAAGTTCTCTACGGAACTAGCTTATAAGTTGGCAGAGGAGGCGGAACCCAAGGAAGGGGAGAGATGTTGGAAATTAATTTGGCAATGAAAAGGGCCACAAAGGGTCCATTGTTTCTTATGGCTTCTCAATCATGGGAGACTAGCTACAAGTGAGCTCTGTTCGAAACAAGGGATAATAATTTCACAATTGAATCTTCTTTTCATGTAGTCCGGGATTGCCCTTTAGCTAAGGGGATCGGGTGGTTTCTACTACAACCCTTTGATTACCATGAGTTTTTCTCTCTCGATCTAAATTGTTGGATGGAGAAGAATCACAGCTGCAGTTTTAAAGGGACTCATCATGTCGCTGACTGGGATGTCATGTTTGGGACAATAGTATGGCTCATCTGGCGTTTGAGGAATGATTTTGTTTTCAATTATAAAGCTCAGGACAACATTGATCCCATCCAGACGATTCTCTACACTGCAGGAGAATTCACCATGCTCCATAGAAGTTGTATCAATTATGTCATAACATTTGAAATTTATCAATTGTATCATAACCTTTTTGTTTTACTATCTATTCTATTATCAACTAGTTTGAGTCTATTTTTTCTTTCATAATATGTGCCCACAACATTATTCTCTTCAACTTTCTTGTCATGTCATTTAAGAATTTATTCATACACGTGCATTAAAGCTCAATATTCTTTTTTCTTAATGTATTCATAGATATAATACACATAGTTTTTTTTTTGTACATATAACACACACACATATATAGTTGTGTGTATATATACCTACTCAAACACAAAAAAATGTATATAATTCTTTTGTCAAATCAAACAACTATTGGCAACTTTCTAATAAGTTTTATGTCATATATATATATATATATATACACACACACACACATGATTACCAACTTATTATTGGTGATTTATGAATAACTAAATTTAAATTAGAGTATTAATGTATTATTGATTTATAATTTATTATTTTTGAGTCCTTACTTTTAGCTTATGATTAATGAAGATATCTCTTTCTTATAAAAAATATATATATATATATATATATTTTTGAGTCTTTATACACTTAATTTAACCATGAGACTTAAAGATTTCGATGTAAATTGATTAATGTGGATGAATATAGAAAGAAAAGTTAGAAGAATAAGTTATTTTTAAAGAAAAAATATCCTAAATTAGTTGATGATTGAATTGATAGTAAATGAAAAAAATTAAGATGTAATTGATGAATTACAAATGTTAGGATAAAGTTGATGTAACTTGTAAAGGTTATTATATTTTTTAAGAAAATAATAATCTAACACACTTTGAATACAAACTTTGTCTTTTAAATATTTATAATATTTTATTAAATGTGGGGCCACCTATGTTTGATTATCATTTTCTTATTTTTTGTCATCAGTCGTTTATATTATTTGTAACATGAAAACGTGGGAAGTGGGAATCTTGCCGTGAATATATCCACACCGTGACTTTCGTCCAAACAAATGAGTATTTAATTTATCAACCAATGGTAAATCTACTTAAAGATTGTGTTAGTTTAGTAAACATGTGTATATTAAGAAATATAGATGAGATATTGACTCCCTTTTTAATTAGTCAATCGATGGCTCTTTTTATTCTACGTACAAGTCACGACTCCTAAAGTCCTATCCACTCCAGCAGTTAAACAATTAATTCCATATTGAATTTTTGATTTTGTATCACACCAGCAAAAAGACATATATATATATATATATATATATATATTTTGTTGTAAATTGAATTGAGACTTGTTAGAACTAGAGAAGAAAAGTAGAAGAACTAAGATCTTCTACTACTACAAAGAATTACAAAGAACTATAACTACAAAGTAGAAGAGGAGAAATGAGAGAGTTGAAATGAGAAGTTGTATACAACTTGATGTGTTTTTACAATGAGGTTGGCACCCTTTATATAGGCCCTTTGGTGATGATGATAAATATACTTAGACAATGTTTACAAGTAACACACACATACATCACATGTCATACAACTCTTCACAAGCAACATTGACAATACATGGACTAATGAGTACATTTGATATGGATACAAGTAAGGGCCATGCTTGATACTACCACTCAATGTAAGAGCCATGCTTGACAATGATTAGTCATACAAAATCTTGATCAATTGTCCATCTATATCATAACATAAATATATATATATATATATATATATATATTTGTTTTTGAAACCTCGTTATTTTCTATTTATAAGTAATCATGAAAGAATAACGGGCAAGAAGAGAACGCTCGTCAGATGTGCATATTTAGATGAGTTACGTACTCCTAAATTTAGTATAGCGGCTGGAGCCTAAGTAGTAGAGGCCCAAAAAAAGCTTAGACAACCACTATTATCTAAAAGATAAAAATATGAATAATACATTCTGAATTTAAATGAATTTTTTTATGCAGATTATTCTGTATCTGGTCTTAGCTGACTACTTTAAGCTTGAGTCAGATCTGCTTATAAAAAGGTAAAGCTCTCTCAGCAGTGATTTTTGTGTTTGCGGCTCAAAAGATCCTCTTAAACGACTCCAACATGTTGGGAGCAGATGGTGTGGATTAAAATGAACTGTCCATGGGCTTTCTTTTGAGAGAATGTCCATGGGCTTAATAAGTAGGCATCCAGTTCATCCAGTCCATTGTTTGCAGCAGGCCCAATAGAAACGGCCCAATCTATAACGAAAAGCATATCCTTTTTGACCAAGTCCAAGCACAATCGCTCACTACGGGCTTCCGAGAAGGAAAGTCGGGTGCATCTCTGCACCTTCCCATCCTCTCAAAACATAGCAAGCAACCACATTCTTCATTTTCTCAGAACCATCCACACAAGTAGTAATAGAGAAGAAAAAAGGTGATGCAGTGGAATATATAAACGGGACTGACTGACCATGGAAGCAGCAGGTTGTGTTTGTTGGGACTGATCACCATATATTCACCATTTGGAGTCATGCATGGGTAACGTAATCTGTCAGTCTCGGCTCAGAAACCAAGGCTAATCGCTGACAAAGCGCTGTATATAACTACGTCCATATATAACAACCGCTACAAAAACCAAATCCCACCACCACAATTCCAATTCCACAACTGGGTATTATTATATATGCAATCTCAATTGATGATGCTTTGATTAGATGGATTCAATTGTTGTCAATATTGCTAACATATATTTTTCATTATACATATATAGATAGACAGGCAGTCCAGCGTCCAGTGTCGAGTGTGGAGAGAGAGAGAGATGGCCTACTTGGCGACCGCGGAGGCCTGCGACTCGTTCCCGGCGCTTGTAACGAGCGGCGACCTGAGAGTCCTCCATCCAATGTTCCAGACCTACGGGCAGCGAAGGGCGTTCGCGGGGCCGGTGGTGACGCTGAAGCTGTTCGAGGACAATGTGCTGGTGAGGGAGCTGTTGGAGACCAAAGGGGAGGGGAGGGTGTTGGTTATAGATGGTGGGGGCAGTATCAGATGCGCTCTTGTTGGGGGGAACTTGGCGCTGCTGGCGCAGAACATGGGGTGGGCTGGGATTGTGGTTAATGGGTGCATTAGAGATGTGGATGAGATCAATGGGTGTGATATTGGTGTTAGAGCTCTTGCCTCTCACCCTCTCAAATCCAACAAGAAGGGCAATGGGGAGAAGCATGTCAGTGTTCATATTGGGGGAGTTGTCATTTCTGATGGGGATTGGTTGTATGCTGATTCTGATGGAGTTCTTGTTTCCAAGACTGAATTGAGCGTCTGATCGATCATCTGTAATTGTGTTCGTAAGACTGACTTGCTTGCTTGCAATGTTTCCAATAATAAATTAAGACTTGTTTGTGTCATTGCAATTATTTGTGTCTATGTTCTTCACTGCAAATTAAGCACTGTTATAGCAATCCAAACACACTGTGCAATGTCAATATATCCATTTGTGAAGCCTAGCTATAAGGCCTAATCACACTGTAATGAATGATATCTTGATACATAAAAATGGAACTCCATATATTCACTTCTTCTTACAGTAGTGTTTAAGTGTATGAAAATATAATGTGAAAGCCAAGCCAGTTATAACTCCAGCTATCACACTAAACACCAGACCGGCATCAATAAAATGTTCCTTCCCCGTAGAATTCAAATCTGGGTCATCAGGAATTGCAGAGCCAGCGCCGCAAGGAGGCAAAGGGACTCCACATAGGCCAGAGTTGTTTTCATATCTTGAAGATACAAATGTTGCTAGCTGACCATGGGAAGGGATTGGTCCGGTGAGGTTGTTGTTGGACACATCAAAGTCACTGAGAAATGTGAGCATTCCTAATGACCCTGGTAGGAAGCCTTGGAGTTCATTATAAGAGACGTCAAGCACTCCAACCTGCTTTAGATCCCCCAAGACATCTGGTATGCTTCCTGTGAGCATGTTATGTCCCAAATTCAATACAAGCAGGTCAGACATGGAGCCAAAGGTATCAGGAATTGCACCCGACAAGGAATTGTAAGATAGATCAAGGTATATCATCGTGCCGTTGTTGGTAAACGAATAAAGATTCAAGCGAGTATAGATTAGAGAACATGAATGAGCCCAAGGAGAAGACGCAAACCAACCAGCACGAATGTCATCGAATTCTACCAACCCCCCAACTACGCTGCAATCTCTTCGATCGCTCCTTAAATATGCATACTGTTTCCTAGAAGCAGGTCCGGGAATAATTAACCCAGATTGGCTAGATAGTTCCGGCGGAATGGAGCCCGAAAAATTATTGCTACTAAGATCAAGCCATATGAGGCTCTCACACTTCCCCAGCTCTTTCGGGATCTCTCCAGTAAGTGAATTGTTGCCCAGTTGGAGAATCGCCAAGTTGTTCAAGTTTGCAAGACCCGAATGGACTTCTCCGGTGAGCCTATTGCTCGAGAGAGACACCATGATGAGGTTAGTGCAGCTGGCGAGCGAAACAGGAATGGTCCCTGTGATCAAATTGTTGTTGAGAATCAGTGTCTCCAGATTTCCTCCACTGAAGCATATCGTCTCTGGGAGTTCACCAGTGAGACTATTCCCCCACATAACCAAATCAGAGAGATTAGGCAATGCCCACACTTGCCAGGGAATAGAACCTCTCAACTTGTTAAAGCTAAGATCGAGCCTCTTCAAGTTCTTGCAGTTCCCTAGCTCTGGAGGCACTGCTCCTGAAATAAGGTTTCCTGCCAAGAAAATTTTGCAAGAGAGGAATTCGAAGCCGAGCAAAACCAAGTGGGTAGACTTCCATTTAAACGATTAAAGCGGAGATCGAGAACTTGAAGATGAGAACAGTTGGCTATAGATGGAGGGATAGGGCCTTTTAAGTTGTTGAAAGAAACTAAGAGTTCTCTGAGCGCCGGGAGAGTGCCTACTACTGTATCCAAGAAATCACCAGAAAGCTCGTTGCTTTCGAGATTGAGAGTTTGCAGAGAAGAACAGGAGATAAATGTTGAAGGCAGTCCTCCCTGGAGAGCATTCCCAGCAAGATCGAGCACTCGAATGCTCCCACATGTTCGGCCTAGCTCTGGGGGGATCTCACCAGAAAACTGATTCTTGGCCAAAGATAGCACCTCCAAATTCTTGAAGCTCCCAGAACAGAAGGAATCTTGTGCTGCAGCCCATTGTGTGAGAGATTGAGATACGTGAGGCGAATTGGGTTGGAGTTGGAGAAGTAATTGGAAGACAAATCAAGGGTCACCAAGTTACAAGGGAAGACATGGGAGAGGTTACCAGTGAAGTTGTTGCCGCGTAAATGTAGATGCTGGAGCAGTGGCAGAGAACCGAGGAGGAGGTCCAGATGGAGACTACCAGAGATCTGGGCGTCTGAGAGATCGAGCGAGGTGACCCGCGATTGCAGAGAACAGATCACTCCTCTCCAAGAACATGGACCGAGAGAATCTGCAGCAGTCCAGCCAGTGAAGAAACCATTGGGATCGCGGGTCACAGAGGAAGTTTTGAAAGCGATCAAGGCCTTCACATCACCATTTCCAGCTTCACCACTTGATGAGGAAGAAGAAGAGATGAAGAAGGTCAGCAAACAGAGAAGAAGTGGGAAGAGCAAGGGCAACAAGATGAATCTCATGATGGGTAGCAATGGCAAAGACGGGACTTGGGGAGAGAGGAAGAACCAAGGTTGCTTGACCAACTCTCTTGTACTCCTACCGAAAACTTTAGTGCATTGACCCCACTCGAGAAACAAACAATTAATGGCTGTCTTTGTTGACTCTTGAAACACCAGTGTGAGAACTAAGAACTAGATAGCTGTTAGGATTTGTCAACCGAATACTGCAACCGTTATGTTATGATGAATGAATGTCATCTTGTGCTCGAATTGCTAGAGAAGAAAAATCGAGAAAATGTTCCAAACTGAATTTCATCCCAATAAAAAAATAAATAAATAAAAAGGCCAATAAGAGGTTAACACTAATATTTAAAGAAATTTTCATTTAGCATTTTATAGCAAACATTGTAAATATCAAAATCTGATAATTCACGTGAAAGCAACATAATTTCATATCCTAACAAACTATGGTATATCAACCGCAAAAGGTCCTACCGGCGATCCAAACATGTCTTAGGAGGAGAGGAAACAAAAAGAATAATAAAAAAGAAAGAGAGAAATCAAACCCAAAAGTAGAACAGTACCATATTCAAGATCAACCTATGGTGATGAGAAAATTCACAAGATTTCTTGCTCGGAAACCTGCAGGCCCCTCAGCTAAAAACCATGCGCAAACCCCAAATCCGTGCAAGTCCAATTAGCTGAAAGCAGTTCTTCCACCCCTCCGGCTGTGCCTATCATATGCATGGTTGAATTTGTCAACCAGCTCATTCATGGTGCTGCAAAAAAATGATGTATCGGGGTTAGTCTGTATGCGGTAATGGCCATAAGTGATTGCATATCTAATAACTTCCTAATTGTAACAGAAGCACCATATCAAATAACACAAGCATAAGTAAATTCCAATCTACCTCGAACAGTCGGTAACCATGGCAAGGTAAGTTATCAGCAAAGTGTCATTATATTCCTGCGAAAATTCAACATCTTAGTATGCCCTTGCGCTGGCGTGATCAATCTAAGTACCATGGGTCCATGCTCAAAACTATCAAATGTACCAGACCAAGCATGCATCCAGCAGGACACAGAAGATGAACAATGTACAACAGGAATAACAAGAACTAACCATTAAGAAGTCATCTTGGAATTTCCCTGATTCAACAGCAGGCAATCTTCTGAGAAGACTAGAGACTTGCCTGAGTAACGAGTTCTCACATGGTACATCGCCTGCATGCCGAAAATTTAAAACCAAAAAAAAGTTATGGTTTACTCCAGAAGGGGCACTTTTATTTCTTCTTGTCAATTACTTAAGGAGTAGGCACACCTCTTTGCATTGCACCAAGATAATAATGAAGCACCCGAATTCTGCTGTTCAGCATCTTAATGGCACTATGTATGCCTGTAAGATGTGCTGCCACTGCAATCAAAACCCAAAATTACAGTTTGCCCATCTCCGTGATTGTGATAACAAATGAAACCAAAGACATGCAAATGAAAGCCTCACACTGTGTCGCAGCTGAGCCACCATCAGATGGTTTAAGATGTGCCACATGATCAACAGAAATACGTTCTGCTTCTACAGTCTTCATTCAAATTGAGGAGAAACAACAAAAAATAACAAAGCCTCAATTAGTCTCAAATTAGTCAGGATCTCAAATGAAGGAGAAGACTCAATTATTTGATCCTGATAAATGTTAGTATACGAAAGAAACAAACAGGACAAACCTCAATAGTATAGCTCGAACGAACAAAGATTAGCTGTGGAATGCCTTCTATGACATGCAGTTCTGTTGGAAAGATACATCAGCATAGGAAATCAAAAGCAGTATCCGTTATTCAAAAACATATACCAAAAACACTGGAAGGCTGGAAGCAAATAAAAAAAGACAAGTAGCAACAGCAGCTAAAAAGTATGCTTTTTAAAATCACTGTATGGTTCTCAACTTCATGCATGAGGAACCTGATTTTGCAATACATGTGTGATGCTAAATGACAAAAAGGTATTCAACTTCAGATTTCACAGGAAGATATAATATATTCCAATTAAGTAACTCTATTTATGCATAAGCCAAAAGCTCAATAGGACTATAACTTATAATCCACAATTGCACCTTCTTTGGAATGCATGATCTTCATCTAAATATTCAAAAATCTCATCAAATTTCCATCATTCGGGAATTGAAAATTAGTCAAATTTCAAAGAAATCAGGTAAATGCAGAAGCAAGCAGCCCATCCTCTCAACTTAACATCACGGTTATTTTAAAGTAGAAGAGAAAATGAATGTTCGCATGCATCCTAAAATGAGTCAAGGGTCTAAAGGAACTACAATGTATTACACATGAAGAAGTCACCAGAACTCAAAATTAGCAACAACCAATAGTTTTCCAAAGCACAAAGAACGCCACAAGTTTGGTCGTTTGGGTTTCAAGGGTGGTGAGGTTCTGTGCACTGGTGGCACCAAAGTCAAATTATACTCATAAAGATCACTAGATTTTTTTTTTTTTGAAGGATAGATCACTAGGTTTTTAAAGGATAGATATGAAAAGACAAGAGAAGAACTTTTTATAGTGCTTCAAATACCACCATGGTATTCTTACTACAAAGACCTATCTCTGGATCTTACAACACTTAGGTAAACCATAGGTTTATCCTAGCTCTATGTTGAATCTAGGAATTCATTTGTAATAACCTGATCCCCTTGTTTCACAGGTTCATGGATTGTGTCTTCCAAATTTCAATACTTTTTTTTATAAGAAACCAACTTATTATACCCCCTCAAACTTGAGGACAGAAGGAATCGAACCCCCAAACTCGTACTTAAGAGACTACATACCAAACCAATGATCCACCACTTGGTTGGTTCCAAATTTCAAGATTCTAATTCTGCATTCTGCATTTTTAATGTCAAATTATGTCTCATGAGCTTCATCTTCCCAGACATACCTCAAAGCATCCACCTTTTTGCAAATTTTAGAGGCTCAAGGAAGAGACAAATCAGATGCACCCTTTAATGGATGGAAAAAGGAGGGAATGAAAAAATAGGAAACTAAGAGAGGAATGTACCAAAGAATTTATTATAACAACCGAGCAAAACATATTTTATGCTTATGGAAAAAAAATACACTTTAGCAACACACTTTAGATTTTATTTTATTTAGTTTTTTTTTGAGAGAGAGGATATGATTTCCTTCGGTTATACCAGTATCATCTCCATGGCTACAAACATAAGATACAGTTTACCTCAGCATGAAGAACAAACAAATGCATTACCTAAAAATCACGTCCCATTGAATGAATAACAAGGTAAAAAGAACAAATATAAAGGTGACTTAAGCTTAGCTAGCTAAGGTGCACCTCTTAAGATCCTTCTGAGCATAATATAAATAACTACCCAGCTAGTGCTTAGCAAATAAAAAATAATGATACTTAGATTCATCCACCGGAAAGAAGGCTATTTTACCACTTTCATAAATGGTCACTGGAAGATCTTTTTGTGCATGATTGATTGTAGGATTTAGAAGAACATACACTGGACTTTCGTTGATGCTCATCAACTGTTACACGAGAATATACTCGTCAAGAAGCTAAATAAAAAAGTATAGTGAAATACACATAGCAATAATAAATAAATAATGAAGTATGTACAAATAAACACCAGTCTATAGCTACATACATAATTCATAATATACAAACGTAACAAATTAGACACTTAGCTTTCATCCAATGTTAACAAACCACATAACTTATTCTAGTTCTATTAATTATGAATAATGAAATAATGAGCAAGTAGTTCTAGAAAGAAGAAAACTGCAACTAACACTGACTCCGCTAACACTAGATATGAGAAACAGCCCCTCGAGTTCTTCTTTCTTCGTTTCTTTTTCTTTTTATTATTTTAAGAGGAAAAGGTTTATGCTTCTTCTTTCCACTCCCATAAACAAAGCCAAACCCAAGGACTGGCTTTAGGTTAGGCACACAACCAAGAAGTATCTTACCTGCATTCAATTCTCCACTCATGCAAAAAGTGGGTCTCAAGAAAAGCCAAGTCTTAGGAATTTCCTCAAGCAATTGGCTCTGGAATATTACAACTTTAGAACTTCTTGAAAGGAAGCGAAAATAATGATTATGAAAAATACATATGTATACTTCTAAGCTTTTCTCCAAGTTCTATATTTTTAAATAGCCACAAATCATGTACAAGTGCAGATGTTAGTTGTGCATTATATACCGAACATTATTCTAAGGACAAATCTCAATTCTAGCAAGGAATTAGGATAATCAAGTATCAACGAATACTTCATAACATACATCATATACCTGTAAAAGGACTTTGGAAGTAAACTATAGTAGAATTGCTTGCAATCCATTTCTATTGTTAACTGTTTATACCTTATACTATAGAATTATTTTAGTAACATCAATGAGATAATGGTGAACACTAAGCCGCAACGGCGAGAAATCACAAGAGATTCCTAAAACTTACAGCTTTATGGATTTGCATATCTGATTCTTGGGCGTCGCTCCCCGTTGAATACCATCCAAGAATGTAGAAGTTCGGGAAAACTTTCTTATCTACACATCAAACAGAGACAAACAAAGAGAAAATGAAACAATTTAGACTAAAATCAACTATGGGGGTTTCTCTTGCCTAGGGTATGACATCTAGAAATTAGGGTTTTAGTTTTTTCCTCAAAAACCGTCCCGATTGAAACACTACGCAAATCCAAGAAAAGCAATCTTTAACCGGTTCAGAAATGACATCCAACTTACAGAGCTCTTGCTTCTTCTCCAAGAACGACCGGTCGAGCGATTCCGTTAACGGATCATAGAGAAGCTCGAAACTGTTGAAGATCTCGACTGTGCGGCCTCTCTGAATCCCAATCACGCAACCGAACACCCTCGGAGGCGGAACTGACTGAGCAGGCGAGGGAGACGCTCCGTTGCTGGTCGCGTTGTGGCACTGCTGCGATGGGGGTTGAGACTGGGACTTGACTCTCGTGTAGTGGTCGGATATGTTGACGATCACGAGTGGGTGGAGCTTGAAGGTCAGTCCACTGCTCGACGTCGACGTCGATGTCGATGTCGATGTCGAAGTAGAAGCCATTGTTGTTGGTCGCTGAGATGCTCGCGTTGCAGACTTGCAGTCCCTCTCTCAAGCGTGGCTAGGGGGTCCTACGGGAGGGGAGCCAAGGCGCTTCAAAAGAGTTCGGGAGACGGGCGCGTGATTCGCACGTGATATAGACCGCAGCCTGTGCACCGAACCGCTTCCGCTCGCGCTCGCTCTCGCGCTCCAATCGGACGACTACGGTTTTACGCACCCTGTGTGACTTGTTTGTGTCGTCAATAATTGCATAACCTCCAAGAGACTCCGTGCACAAAATGACACTAACATTTCAATGTGATCTATAAATAATTAATAAATTGGTGTCTTTCGTCTAAGCCTCTTAGGTGAGATAGTAAAAATATCACTTGTAAAAAAGATAAGATCTTGAGAGATCGTAGTTTAATTTTCACTGAAGTAAAAAAAATAAAAAAAAACAAACTAATGTCTTTCATAAAAAAAAAAAAGAATTTGATGCCATTTCTTCAAAAAAATAAATAAAGAAAAAGAAAATGAAAGAAAGAAAAAATAAATAAATTGGTGTCATTAGTAAGCATTAGTGCAAAGATGAAAGAAGTTTTTATAACTTACTTTTTTTAAAGATTCGCTTAAGAAAATATTAATGTGCGTTATATGAGATACACACTTGTTCATTCACCTTCCATACACCTCAAGATGCATATGCTCCCTCTAAATTATGGGTAGTTGAGCAAACGCGTATCTCATTGCATTTCCTATTCAAAATTATTAGATATAACGAGAATAAAGTTTACTCAACACTCCAAACAGAGCGTTGACACCGGACACATTTCGTCTTTAACCACGTGACTTAGTTTTGAGCCGTAGGAATGAAATCCTTTAAATAAATCTTGAAGCAGGGGTGCCACCTATCTATGATCCTACCAACTCTAAGTCTGGGATTAGTTGGGTAGCCTGGGATATCCGAGCGCGGGAACGCCAATCTAAGAAAAAAAAAAAAAAAGAAAATTACTCAGCACCATTTTCATTATTCATTAAGGGACCTTTCAATGTGTATTGGGATACGTAGTAAGGTCTCTTCGATGTGGTCTCCAAAGAAACAGTTAGCATGTTGTTATTTTACCGCCGTAAAAGAAAAAGTCGGTTGGCACGCAAAACAACGCGGCTTGACCCCCCATCGCTCGTGCATAGATATAAAACACAAACCAAGTGATCCAAGTCGTGGAATCCCCATCAAATCCAAAACACACCCACAACCGAGAAAAAAAAGCAGATCAAAGAAGAAGTCGTGCGGAGCCTTCTTCACTGCAGATACCAAACCCCACGCGCAGAGAGGCACCGATACCCCACAACATGCCGATGCGAGAGCTCGTCACCGGGGGCGCTGCCTGCGCCGTCCCTGGCTCCTCTTCATCCAACCCTCTCGGTGCTCTCGCCAACTCACTCCTCGGCTCCTCTTCCAAGACCCAGGTCTCCCTCTCTTCGAATTTCTTCAAACTCCCTACATCAATTAATTCATACAAAACCTAATCTTTCCACATTAATATTTACATTCAACGATTAGGTTACGAATTCAAGCTTGCTTTTTTTTTTTTTTTTTTTTTGTTGCTGTGGACTGTGGTTCATTACAGGAGAGGCTGAATGAGCTGCCTGGGACGGCGGTCACTGCCCCATCAACTTCGCTGTACCCCGGCGGAGACAATCAGCTGTCGACGCTGCCGGGCTTCGAGAACGAAGAACAGGAATTGCGCCGTCCAGATGCGCAGGTTTGGATTTTATTTCCGTTTGTGGTTTTCAATTTTCTGCTTCTGGTTGTTGTATTTAAGCTATGATTGTTTTGTTCCTTTATTAGGCCTCTGAATTCCTTCGCGGCTTCCGCGGTGCTGATCACGGTGGTTTTTCTGATGCTTGGAATGAAATTCAACGACCTCAAGTTGGTCCGCGTGATCCGGCGCTTAGAGGAGCTCCTCTTCCACTTCCATATGCTGAATTTGATAGGGTTTATGAAAATGGATTCCAATCTCAGCCTCAACCTATGTTGGATGGTGAGCTAGTTGCCTCTATTTGATCAAGCTTTGAATTTGGAGTACTATACTTCTATGCGCAAAATATATGCCTTGATGCAAAAAATGTTGCATAATTGTATGGAAGCTTGTGCTTTGTTTGTTTGTTGTTAATGGGGGCACATTGGTTTGCCAATCTTGTATTTGTCAAATTACCTTCATTCCATTGTCGTGCACGATAATTGTAGTTCTATTCATTCATCATTTAAAATCCTTCATATATTTCTCTTTGATTGATCATCTATTGAAATATTTGGATATGGCATTTTATCACAAAGCGCACGTTTGATAGGTGAATAGGAATATTTTTGCTCACATAATATTGGTTTTTGTGTTTACTTGGGAAAGGCGACTTTGTCGTGGTCTACATACATACCATGGTTTCTTCATATAGTTCAATCGAGAAAGGAAAGTGTGTGTTCGTGGAGGTTTTCAAAGGCATTTGAGCACTTTCTTCATTAATAAGTTCTCCTCTTCAATGATTTTTTCAGTACCCGAGTCCTTATTCCATGTTAATGTTATAGATTTTTAGATTTTTACACTTGTATTTGTTGTTGTAAACATTGCCAAGCTTTTGGTTGATAGTACAAAATGGGGTTGTTTCAATGGTTACTACTAATTTCTAGGAAGCAAGGTACTTTCATGAGGAGGACTGACTGTTGATATGGTATGCATTGCATAAGAGCGGTCTTTTTTGAAAAACGGCCCAAGTTAAAAGGTTTAGATTGCATATTCACATCTTAGAGGTAAGGCACACTTTCGTTAGAGAAGAGAAATAGTCAATATAGCAAGCGCTTCTTGGGAGTGATTATTGCTGAAGGCTGAAGTTTTAGATTGCGTTTTCATTGTGAAAAGCTCATTTGTTTCTTTTCTTTTGCTAAGCTATTATTGATTTGGCCTTCGATTTGAATGTCCTATAAATTTATGCATGCAGTTCTTAAGCGTACTAGTGATTTGACTTCTTATCAATGTCAGATTTTGATTCATTTTGGTTGACGAGGTTTGTGTCAATTTTGCTTCCTAACAACTTTATCGAGTTCGTGGGCCGATTTCTTGGTTTTTTTTCTTACTTATCCATTCGCTCGGAATCTAATTCCCGCCTTTACAACTATAACATCTATGTTTGCAGGTCCACCAGGAATGGTTCTGTCAAATTTTCTGCACTCATTTATGAGGAGCAGCAGTACTGGGGTTCCTTTTGGCCCTGCAATGCTTCCAGCACTTGGACTGTCTGAACGTGACAAACTATGTATACGTGATCGTAGCAGCATTATGGCTAGACATTTTTTTGCAGACAAGAGTGAGGAGTTTATTAATGCACAGGTTTGCTTATATGTTTCGTTCAATTTTAGTTCTTTAAGGAAAAAATGTTTTTTTACAATCTTTACTCATCAAAAGAAATTTTAGATGGGATGGTTGAATCAATTATCTGACGGGTTGTGTGACTCTAGAAGTGAATGTGCTCAGCACAGGTTTGATTATATGAGATTTCAGATTCAAAAGGGAAACTATTATCTCATTTATGGCTTTTTCCCTCAGGTTAATACTTTATTACACTCTTTAGACATAGATAGTGATTTTCGGGCTAAGGGGCCAATACCTGGAAGGTATCCGGAGTTGGAAGAATATTGGAATGAGTCTCAGGGTGCCATACAACCCGTAGTTCATAATCCAGCAAATGGATGGATTAATGAGTTTAGCCAACAGAAATCATTGCATAATGACTCCGAAGCGTGGGTGCACATGTTTGAACAACAACACGGTGCTAACGGCTGGGCATCTGAGTTTCAACAGGTCAGAAAGCTTAGTGAATCTATGATTACTCTGATTTATTTGCATGTCTGAGTACATTTGTAAGTCTATGTCACTGAGTTTTATACATTATTTGTTTTTCTAACTTCATTTTTCCTTCTTTAATGTCTTTCAAAGCTTACTATGGAATTATTGACGTATACATGGTTACCGATGTGACATTTAAACTATATCTTATCTGTCAGTTGAATGGATAACATGCATTTATTATCCCTCTCTTAGATGGTAAACTTGATGTGTATTAATCATGGATGGCTTACTTTTGTATGATATTTATTAACTTTCCTTTGGTAGCATGGTTTCTTTTTGAACATGTATTCATGTGTACTATGTATTTGTTCTAGCATGATGACCTCAAATGAGACTAATGAATTGATTGTGTTGAAGTTTCTCTTGTACTTCAAGCAATTCGGGAATTATGATAACTTGACTTGGTGTTTATTTCAATATCATCCAGGAGCAGTCACAGATGACTTCTATGAATCAAATCAACAGTGCAAATATGGTTGCAATGGAGCAGACACGCATGCTTGCTCACACATTATCTCAGAACAACAATCCTAAATTTCAGGTTTGTTAATAATTTCATTTTTATTTATTTATGTGTTTATTTTGATTTTGTGGTTACAAAGGTTTCACCTGCTATCCTTGGCAGTTCTACATGAATTCACCTTCTCCATTTCACTATGTCCGGAGTACATGTGTTGTCAGTTGTCACATTAGTGTTGTAGCCTTTAGCGCATGTACTTCATTTGCATAGAGTTCTTCTACATCCCTATTTTTTGAGGTTATGAATTTAAAATTAAGAACTGCATCTATGTAGAACATTATATTCTACATGGTTGGTCCCAAGTCAGAATAAATGAGGAGGGCTCCCAAGCAGGGAGTGAGGTACCAAGTGCATTTACCATACCCGAAAAATGGGGGAGGGAGGTCCCAAACCCATTTTCTATACCTGAAAAGTAAGGGAGGGTTGATATAGGTTGACAGTTAACATAAAACTTTTATCACTCTTTATCAATGGACCAAACATATATAAACATTGGGACGTTCCCACCTAGTGATGCGATGCATCAGTCTGTATGTAATGAAAAATGAGCAGGATGTGCTTCACATTGCCGCCTAAGTGTGAAGAAAAATGATAAAGAGTTCCCACACATTGGACATGTGTGGATAAATAAGCTAGACCATTCACATCGCCGCCCGGATATGAAGAAAAATGAGCAAGGGTTCCTACACAGTGGCAGGTGTGGGTAAAGAAGCTAGTTCAAAACAAAAATGAAAGTGAAAAGAAAATCATAGATAATGAGACTAAATCTTTCAGACGAAATAGAAATAATAAAGGAAAACAAACAAAAAGGAAGAAAAATTCGTTTAGAGACATGAAGCATAGGAACACTAACAGGGGAAATCAATGGAATTGTTGGATATTATGATTTGATGGAGAGTCAATATTGCTTGCTCTTAAGAAACAAATTGTACAGGAGAAAAGAGTAAGGAAATAGGAAACACAACCACTCAAGGTTTAAGTTGTGTTACACTACCATCTAGGGGTGACAAAAATTCGGGTTTGGACGGGTCCGGGTCTGGACAACCCCTGCTATAAAGAGTATATTCGTTGTCGGGACCCAGGCCGGTTTTAAATTCGTACAACACTAGCTTGTCCATACCTGGTTTGCTTAAAATTCGGGTTGTCCGTTTGTTCGGATTTGTTGCAATTTTGAAAACTTATTTCTCATATTGAAAACTTCTTCAAATGTTAAAATATACATAAATTATAATCCTGTATGTTGTAATTTGAAAAAGTAACGTCAAAGTCTCAATAAATATTGCAAACTATAAATCATTGTAACATTACTGCGAATAATTTAATGTAATTAAAACATTTAATGTCAAGAAACAAATGTTCAAGTATAAAAAAGACTAAAATTTAATTTATTTTAAAATTAAAAATATCTTTATTACATTAATTTATGTGTATTAGAGTAGAATATTGTTTGTTAATCTATTTTATAAGTACTAAATTCCCAATATACCTTTTTTATCGAAGATAACTTAACTCTATTTAAAATTCAAACCGAGTCCGGGTTCCAGGGCCTTGTCCAGACCCGGCTCGGTTTTAAATTTGAATAAGAGGCCTTTGTCCAAACCCGGCCCCGGATTTATCAAGACATTGTCCAAATCCTTTTTGTTTCTGGCAAGACAAAACCGGGTTGGCGAGCCTGGACACTAAATTGCCAACCCTGTTGCCATCGTTAAAAAGGCAATAGAGTAGGGATTTTTATGGATAATGATTAAAATGATAGGGTTGTAGAGGTTAAGAGAAAAAGAGATAGATTGAACAAAGCTAAATTACTTATTCGAGACGAAAATACTAACATGGTTAGCCCCTATAGACCATACGTGGGATTAAATGAGTACATCAAACTTAAACTTTGGGATGATATCGATTGATTCATGCAGCCGTTAGATGAAATTTTTTTGTTGGTGTAGGCCAAGAAGAAAAAACAGTAATATTAGATAATCAATTTTGCTTCATGTTAGGATGGTCCGCTATGGAGGTGATTTTTCTTGTAAGAAGGTTAATAGACAAATATGGAGAAAAGAAAAAATGATCTTCACATGATATTTGTAGATTTAGAAAAAAACATATGATAGGGTTACTAGAGATGTTCTTTGGTGGGTTCTAGAAAGAAAAAGGAGTGCATGCTAGGTACATAGACACTGTTGAAGATATGTATGAAGAATTAGTAATGAGTATAAAGACATTTGAAGGAACTATAAAAGAGTTTTCCATTATAATAAGACTACATCATGGATTGGCTTTAAAGCAATAACTCTTTACTTTAATTATGAATGAACTAACTAGGCATATTCAAGAGGATATACCATGATGCATGCTATTTGCAGATGATATTGTCCTCATGGAGCATAGAAGAGATGGAGGAAATAGAAAATTAGTACATCGAATGAATACATTAAAACCTAAAGGATTTAAGTTCAGTAGAACGAAGACTAAAACATGCATTATAAGTTTAGTAATACTAAACCTCAATAAAAAATGATGGAAGTTGTAAAATTAGGGAAATTAAAAGTTCCTATAATGAACCACTTTAGATACCTGAGATCAATCATACAAGATGATGTTAATATTGAGAATGATTCTACACTTGAATCAAGATCGATGGAATAAATGGAGAAGTACAATAGGTGTGATCTATGATCGAAATATTCCTACCGAGTTGAAAGAAAATTTTATAGGACCGCAATTAGATCAACTGTGCTCTATAGAAGTGAATGTTGGACGGTAAAGAAACAACAAGTGCATAAAATGAATGTAGCAGAAATGAGGATGCTTAGATGGATATATAATAAAACTTGTAAAGATAGAAAAAAAATGCAGAAATCTATATATATATATATATAAAGGAAGATCTTCTGGGAGAATTGACAAGATGACAAGTGGGATGTTCTATTTTCTTTCTTTCTTTGAGTGGTGATACATGGCATGTTTCTATGTTTTATCTTTTATTTTTTTTGCCAATTTGTATGTATTTTCGGACTTTTTTATGTGACACCTATTTTTTAGGTATTTGTGGTGATATTAATAGTATTTTTAATAGATTTTGATTTTTTAGTGTGCGTTATGTTTTTTAGGCTACAAATCAATTAGCTAACGTGTTTTTTTGTCCCTATTTTTAGCTATTTCTTTTTTTTTTATAATTTGTTCAATTCATCAATAATTTTTTTAGACATATCGTTATCAGTTAATAATGTATATATAGTCCACTTGATTTGTGTATCTTCTAAGAGGAGCTCTAAGGTGATGACATGTGGCAAGTGGCATGTGACATGGCATACTTCTAATTTTTTTAATGCGACACATGGCCTTTTTTAGGTGTTTCTATTTTTGTTTTTTTTTTTTTTATATTTTTAGATGATCAATTCATACCCTATAAATAGTTGATCGGTTCATAGCCTATAAATTAGGTGCACAATCACATAAAAATTAACCCATTTTATTTGTAACTTTTTTTTAATTTCTTTAGTAATCATTTTGTATACTTTTATCCGAAACAATTATTAATTAACTAATGGAGAAGCTATACTCTTAGCTAAAAGTATAAAGGAGAGCTCGCGTGAAAATGGGTGCACACATATAGTTCTCGGTGCATAACACGCGAGTGTGTGTATCCTGAGGCGCGTATGGCTGGCTTTCAAAGACGTGGGTCTTCGTGCCACATCACCCAGTGTGACTTTTGGAGTGTCATTGTAGCATTTTCTAAAAACTCTTTTTTTTTTGTTTCGCACATGGTATTTGGCGCTAGCCACACCATGTGTTTGCATGAAAAAATTACCTTTTTTATTACCTTTTAAGTTATATAATATCTTTTCAAAAAAGTTTGATCATGGTCCTGGTTTTGAGGACTCTATGGGGCTAATTTATTTTTCGTTTTTTTTTCTTTTTTTAATCTAATATATTGATTGATATACTTGATCTTGCCCACGCGCAAACCACGGGATACCGACTAGTTTAAAATAAAAGCGGGTGTACTACCAATTGACACAAAGATTAGGAAAGAGTAGTTGTGGTTGTCCTCCAAAAACTCTACAAATGCCTCTATTAGAAAACTTGATTCAATAAAAACTTGACGAGGTGTGGATAGACCGAAGCTAACTTGGAACTAAGGTTGCAAGTGGGGTGGGGAATCCCCGTTCCCCGTGGGCCCGCCACCACGATGGGGCAAGGGTTCCCTGCATTTTGCTCCTCGCAGGGTGGGGCACGGGGCAAAACCTTACTCCGCCACACGGGGAAAGGCGGGGGGACGGGGATTCCTCGACCCGTATTCCTTGCATAAAATTCTCCATTTTTTATGTTTTTACTAAAAATTGTATAATCTTTTTTACTAAAAACATATGTAATGTATGGAATGGAACTTAAGATCTCCAATAATAAAGTCTATTTGTACCATTAAATCAATTCTAATATATATATATATATATATATATATATATATATATATATATTGTAAGCTCTTATATGTGTTGTATCTTAAGGATATATAAGATTACATTTAGAACATCATTGAAATATATTTACCACACTAATTTTAAAAATCTTATATGATAACTTGTAACTCAATCAACATAACCATATAAAAAATAAAATAAATCACATTAATACTTCGATTTGAGAGATAGTTTCTCAAGAAAATTGAGAAAGTAGTTACGTGCAAAAACGACCAAAGAGTGAAGATCAAAATAGACATTTTCTTACAAAATTGATGGGGGCGCGGTGATTCCTCGCCCCGCAATGATCCCCGTGGGGTGGGACGTGGGGCGGCAAAGTTTGCCCCTCGGGGAATTTTTAAAAATAAATCCATGCCCCGAGGGCGGGGACAGAGACGGTTATTTCGATCCCCACCCCGCCCCACTTGCAACTCTACTTGGGACGCATCGATTAAGATGGGTTTAATTGAGCTGGAAAGCACGTCATCAATTGCACTAAATCGAGCGCAATGGAAGAGCTTGATCCATGTACCCTACCCCAATTAATTTGGGATTGAGGCTATGTTGTTGTTGTTGATGATGTTGATGAATGATGATGAATTGAAAATTAAAATTTGTTAAATGCATGTATATTTAAGGGATTTAATTGAAGGGGTCACTGTAAACTTTTGATGTCCAATTGTTCTCTTGTTTGCCTGCATCACTAATGTAGAACTTGTGTAGAACAATGTGTATAACATCCCCACAAAAGTGCTGAGGCATTTTTCAATTAACTTCTCCAGAACTCGAAGTTCCTCCAATTTGTTTCCAAAATGAGTCGTGGAGAACTTATCGTTGATGATAATCAAATCAAACCAGCTGGGGCATTCTCTTCTGTTGATTGGGCTGAGGAGTACCAGCAACAACATAAAGGTGCTCCCACTTCCTGGGCCAATGAGTTTACACAGAACGAGGTAGTATGCACTTTAGTTTACTTTGGTACTTTCTTATAATAATTTTTTAGTTGTTCAACTGAAATAATATTTGGTTTATTAGTTGTCCAACTGAGGTTGTCGTTGAGAAATTTCAATTGGCTTTTAACACATTGCTTTTGGATGGTGATTTCCTTTACTTGGAGACGGAAATTTTTAGTTCAATTAGTCTTTAATTGTTTGCTTATGCTTTTTGTCACATGGTTTGGTTTGCTTACTGTTGCCATCTTGTAGCTCTCTCATGGAACCAATGGATGGGCGAAAGAGTTCAGTGCTGAAAGGGAGCTACATGGATCAGTTGATGATCAATGGGTCAATGAATTCTCCAAGTTGAATGTCAATGACTGGGCCGAAGAATTCGGGCATCAGGTTGGTAAAGGAGTTGCGGGGGAAAGTTCGGACTGGCTAGATGGATATAACGAGTAAGCTCAAGCCTTTGTGGGTGTGCGTTTAGAATTATTTTTGCTGTATTTTAAATCATCAAACTTTCTTGATTGCTTATTTCATTAGGTTTCATTTATTTATTTTTACAGAAAAACCAATTTTGAACTTTACGTATAAGAATTTTCTTTGCCCGGTCGGTCTTTTTCTTCACATTTTGTTTGAATTAGAGGTTGTGTTTCTTTTGAAAATTTGATAGAATACATGGGATTTGCAAAATTCCTATTGAGACTTTATACTTCTTTTTTCTTGAAAGAAAAATATTATCACAACCTATTGTTCTCACATTACTGAATAGGTACCTGAGTGAGCAACAAGTTGTCAAACAGCGGTCAAATTCTTCAAGGGGTGGCTATGTATTTTCTGATATGAACCCCTATGTTGGACATCCGGAGCCCTTGAAAGAAGGACATGAGTTGTTTCGGAAGGGGCTCTTAAGTGAAGCAGTGCTTGCTTTAGAGGCTGAAGTTATGAAGAACCCTGAAAATGCTGAAGGTTGGAGGTTACTGGGAATAACCCATGCAGAAAATGATGATGATCAACAGGTTCTATTATATTATGACTTCAATCCTTTGTTGTTTCAAAAAGTTTTTTCACCTCTTATACTAGTGGCTGGTTCTATTTGTGAAAGTTTTAATTAACTTGTTACTATGACAGTTGCTTGTAATGACGCAGTTTGTGTTTGTCCATTTTGATACAGAACTGATTGAACAAAGCACTTGGTACCTTATAAAGTAGAAAATGCTTAATGGAATGAGTATCGCCATGTTGGTCATTTTGGCTGCCTTGTTTTAAGTTTTGTTTCTTTGTTTTTGTTCACTCGCGTCATCCTCCTGTCCCCAATTTATGTTCGACTTTCTGCATATTGTTTGTAATAATGTGACAAGAAGTTGAGAATGATAGCCAGTAAGATTGAAAATTAGTGCTTGGAAAAAGAATGGGATGTAAGGTGGCGAAACGGATTGAATGGATTGTATGCTCAAAGGAAGAGGAATTTAATATACACCTGTGAACACAATAGTCCAGTAATTGATTTTTAGTCCCAGTTCAAAGTCCATTAGCGGTTTCTATGAGTTTGGAGCCTAGAGGCTACATGTTGATCTGGTGACTTTGGCTTTTTCTAAATCAACTGACTTTTTTTTCTACAAACCATTCATTAACTCAGTCTTTTGTAAATTATTCATTGTGAATTCATGATTTGGAGGTTCTCCACTTGACAGCAGCTTCTTGTTGATATTCTTTTTCCTTAGGAAAAAAGATCATAATATATATGTGTGTGTGTGTGCGCGCGCGCGCGCGCTTACCTGAAACTTGTTGGTACCCCCACCCCACTTCACACAGGACCCCACTCACCCCTCCGCACAACGGACCCAGCACACCGCACCAAAATTGTTATTGTTTGTTTAAGATTTTGGAATTGGTTCTCCTGGACCCTCGTTCATTTTGGAAGAACATACCATTTTGCAGGCAATTGCGTCCATGATGCGTGCTCATGAGGTTGATCCCACAAACTTGGAGGTGCTTCTCGCTCTTGGAGTGAGTCATACTAATGGTTAGTGGGACATTTCCATACTTTTTTTATTTTTGGCAGTGGTCTCTGAATGCGTTGCATGTGATTAGTAAACTAGTATTTACTTTTAAAGCACCTTCAGGAACTTACAGGAAGGAGATTTACAACTCACATCTTTAAATCTAGTGGAACATTTATGGCATTCGCATTAATTTTTTTCCCTTCTCTTGACAAAATCAGAGTTGGAACAAGCTGAAGCATTGAAGTATTTGTATGGATGGCTTCAACATCACCCAAAGTATGGAACACTTGCCCCGCCAGAGCAATCTGATTCGTTGTTTTTTGCGGATGTAAGATCCAGTTATTGACACCTTTCTTCTAGCTTGTTTCTGAAGCTATATGAATGAATGGAAATGATATTGTAACTCTCTTTCTAACCATTCTTTAATTACAACATATGCTGTGATCTGTCGATACAATAGTACACAGATCTTGATGCGTGGCCCTCCAACAAAATTATTGAGAAAGTTTGTCAAGAAAGTGCAATAGAAAGTGCTTGCCATGAATAGATCTGTTATTGGCTTTCTTTTCAAGTTCCTCTCTTTTTTTGAATAGTATGTTCCTGTATAGAATAGTCACTGGGTATGCCAAAACTTGTCTTTTTTAAAAATGCTGTTTTGAAACAAAATAATTTTGAAATCTCAACTCTTCCATTCTTCAGGTTGCTGGGTTGTTCAATGAAGCTGCTCGATTATCTCCAGATGATGCTGATGTCCATATTGTTCTTGGTGTACTTTACAATTTATCAAGAGAGTTTGACAGTGCAATAAAATCTTTTCAGAATGCATTGAAACTGAAACCTCGTGATTATTCTCTTTGGAACAAATTGGGCGCAACGCAAGCTAACAGTGTTCAGAGTGCCGATGCTTTATTGGCTTATCAACAGGTGATATTTCTGATGTTGTGAGAGCCTCATAGCATATAATATTTAGAAGGCACAGAAGATGCTATTTCCTTTCATGATTCCGAGGGTAATTTTTGTTGTTGCTTTTGCAAGTAAAAGCATTGACCTAGACTAGGGGTGCACACGGATTGGATCCAGTCCAATTAGGGTCAATCCGTAATCCAATTCAATTATTGCGGATTGAAAAAATACAGTCCAAATAATTCATCAATCCAACTCAATCCAATTTGCAAAATGCGGATCGGATTGAACCAAGTTCCACGAATTGACGTTTTCTTATCCAAAGATTCATGAAATTAGACTTAATCAAATGAATCACAAGAATTATACATCTCATGAATGACAAATTTACAACATACATTTCACAAATCCATATAATGCATATTTCCCATAAATTTGTCATCACAATGACTTTCAAAATGCAAGTTCTTACATAAACAAATATGTCATCCATAAATCTTCAACATACACCCTCACAAAAGCACAAAAAAAGTGCACGTATATGCAACCTACAAAAAAAGGTTAAAAGCATAACAAAAGAGTTAAGAACAAGCATAGTCTTTTAGATGTTATAGTTTAGAGTTAATAGTTTAAGTTGATGCTCTTTAAGGTACTAAAGTACATACGATTATATATGTATATGTGTTGATGTGCTAAACGGACTGGATCGTATTGGATTCGTGGTTTTTTAATGTAGGATCCGTAATCCAATCCAGTCCAGCCGGATTATTTTTCTATCCAGTCCAATCCAATAGATTAAAAAATTGATCCAATTAGTGATAATTGGTCTAGATTGGACAGGATCTGCGGATTAGTGCAATCCGTGTGCACCCTAACCTAGACACATAAATGCTCTGAAAGCATTGGAAGGAAAAGACTCCCAATAAAAGAGCTGAAAAAGAAAAATAGAAATACGCCTTCTCCTATCACCTTTGATTAAAAAGTAGGCACTAGCACTAGGCGATAAGCCATACTTCTTGTTGGTGTTTAATAGCAGTGTGTGGATAATGAGGAACAATTGCATATGTGTGGGTGTGGGCCGTACATCCCTTCCCTTGTTCGTAAAGCATTGAAAGGACTAGATACAATCTATATCATTCTATGCCTCTCTTCCAGTAGTTGGGAGGCTCCTCCACTACCCTTGCTCTTCTTGTGTCATTTTAATTCATCAAAACCTCTGGTCGTTAGGGAGAAGTGGATGTCTTTCCATAGTCTGGAACTGATTATTCCTCTGCCAAGATATATTGGTTCAATTTGTTTCATAAATTAGATGAACTGATATGCATATCCTTTGTTGGATTTGCATTTGCCAATCTTCATCAACTGTTACATTTAAATGAATCATTGGTAATTATACAGTGGAGCCTTTATATGCCAATGCGATGTCGACTATATTTTTGTTGTCATGCATTTATTGATTCATGCAGAGCAATTAATGCACAAATGTATTGACCTTTAGATTAATATCTTGGTATTAAATAAAGTTCCCATGACATAGGTATCTTTTTGGTTCACATTGTAGACGTACCCAACTATATTATATGCACACACACTTGCGATTTTCTGACTCTTATTTATTTGTGGATCTCCAGGCACTAGACCTGAAGCCCAATTATGTTCGAGCATGGGCAAATATGGGCATTAGCTTTGCAAACCAGGTGTGTTCCTTTGCTAAACTTGAGTTACTTCTATTTAATTTGCTAGATAAGTAAGTAAATGTACAGATGCAAGTTTTTTCCCTTTAGCTATTATCTAATTGCTACCACCCATGGAACTGGGCTGCGTTTGGTTTAAAATTTGAATTTGAAATACTTGGAAGAACCAAGATGTTTTCTGAGTTCCCCCTTTTCTTTGAGTCAGTATTTTTGGTTGGATCGGAAGCAGTTTTGGGATCCTCTGTTCGTACCAAATGCGAATTTATTTTGTAAACGCTGAACCAAATGCAGCCTTACAGGTCTGACAATTTTTTCTGAACTTTATGCATCGTAAAAACCTAAATAATTCTTTCTCAGATAAAAAAAAAAAAAACCGAAACAATTTAATGGCTGTTTTTGAACTGTTATACTCCTTTACTGCATTTGAAAAAAAAAAAAAAAAAAAAAAAAAAAAAAAAAAAAAAAAAAAAACTCATTCCTGCACCTAGGATCTTCGAATGCTCTTTCAGAAATACAAGCCCTATTTTTGCTTCTCTTATGAATTAAAATTTGAACTTGAAATATGAATCAGGGTCTCTATGAGGATTCCATTCGCTATTATGTGCGAGCACTTGCTATGAATCCCAAGGCAGACAATGCGTGGCAATATTTAAGAATATCTCTTAGGTACGCAACTATTTCAATTAACTATCATGTTAATTATCGCAACTATTTCAATTAACTATCATGTTAATTTTGCAACAAAATGGATAAAGATAAACAATCTATAAATTTTTTCCCTGTAGCTGTGCTTCTCGAAACGACATGCTTGAAGCTTGTGATTCGAGGAATCTTGATGTTCTTCAAAGGGAATTTCCACTCTAACATTCTTTCCTGCTATGGACAAACACCGAGAGAGTAAGTGTGTAGATGACAAAATTGTACTTCTATTTAGAGGCTGCCTTATTCAATGCGTTTATGTTCTAAGTGGTGCAAGTTTAATGCCTTGCAGCTTTTCAATTTGGGTGTGTAATTTCAAGGACATGTTGCCGCAGCCTCCTAAACTCTAAACTCTAAACTCTTGGAAATGCCATGCAGGTCTTTCTTTTTCTTTCGAAGTAGTAAAACTAATAAATTTCACATTTGGAATCCTTGCCAAGCTTATTGAGAAGAGGGATTCTTTCGTGCTACAAATAATTACCATCACATGCGAGCAACAATTCTACCAGAAATTAAGGGAGATTCATTTGTATATTACAGGCACACATACTTGCTAGCGTCATACTGGTCTATTGTGAAACTGCATGCTTTGCCCAATCACAAAATACTCATTTAGGATTCTGCCTTGTAAAATAGAATTCAATTTTCTCTACATCCTTTTCATTAAGTGGTACTAGTATACCCTTCTTTCTCTCTATTTGTATTCTATACCATAATACTGGTCTCAATTAAAATCCAAAATATATTTCTTACGTCTACCCTTAATTATTGAGCAGGAGCTCTTGAGCTGTGGCCTTTGAAGAAGTAACGTTGTTTTTACTTGGACTGATAGATTGATACTAAGTAATTAAGTCGACTGCATGTCTTCAGGAGAGATGAAGAAATGGCTTTGTTTTCTAATAGTCATAGATGCCATAAGCAACTAGTAGAACAGTAACATACATGATTGATCAACGTTGTTCACTATTTGTTGAAGCGGTGCAGTGGCAGTGGTGATGAGGGCCTCTTGTCACTTTCTTGTGTGCAGTGGGCAGGGGATGGCAAAGGTGGTACGGGCGACATGTGCTCCATTATAAATACTTTGTCTGCTTTTCCTTTTACTTCTCTTGCACGGCCTCTCGCCCTGCCCACCAAACCCTTTCACGTCTTTCCTGAACCCCACCCCCTACACCCTAACAAATATAAATACAATCCCCATACGTAAACAACAAGCTAGTCCTACTGCATATTCATCAGCCTATAATGTTATATGTGAGGGGTTATAAGCAAGTACTATCTTATTTTTTGTTCTTGCTATATTGTAAGGGTAAATTTATGCATTCAATCGGCCCTTGTCTTTCTTCTGCCCCTACTACTGTGCTGTGTGCTATTCCTATAGTTCAGCCCATCCAACTAGCTATAGACATTTTCTAACGTTATCTTCTCTTCTGAGTGCAATATATAATTGTTGCGAGTCTATATTATATGATGTGGGTATTGCTTACATTTCCCCGTGAGGTTTACCCGTAATTACGTGTACTTTGTACAGAAGAGTGAGGTCTCTAACCCCAACCATGCACAATCATTTTTAACAAAAATTAAGTTTAGACTTCTGATTTTTTATTTTTTATTTTTATTTTAAGAAAGAAACCACAACGTAACTTGCCTTCATTTTGTCTCATACTCTCAACTTCTTACACAAGTGACCACATATACCAAATCGTGAGCGATCTGCTTATATAGTTGGTTCTAAGTGGTTAGATTTCTGATCAAG
Source organism: Stephania japonica (assembly GCA_039657345.1). NCBI lineage: Eukaryota > Viridiplantae > Streptophyta > Magnoliopsida > Ranunculales > Menispermaceae > Stephania > Stephania japonica. The sequence goes on along the minus strand of CM077556.1, from coordinate 85,883,202 downwards.
TGCAATATTGGTTCCAATTCCAATATCCTTAACAGAGAAACTACTATGTGAATGTATAGGCTATCGAAAACATACACAAAGGTACAGTACTGTACGTACTAGTGAAGTAATTAATGTTGAGTTCATTTTTCTTTGATGGAGAGGTCATCTCTTGTTCTCGAGTGAGTGTATGTTAATGGTTGAGAGGACGTACTGGTAATGTACACCCAACTGTCATACCGGCCCCCATTAATAAGGGGGAATGAAATGAATTAAAGATGGACGCAGGTCGCACATGTATGCAGCCCAATCTATCTAACTAAACAAGCAAGTGATGAGGACGAGAGAAATCTATAGAATTAGTAGGTTTGGTTATTAATGAGAGTGGTCGGACCTACAGATTCTGTGAAAGTCATTTATAAGAGATCACCAAACAGATCCCTCAACGCAAAATATCAGACGCAAACGTGGATCTCTTTCTCTATCTTCTCACTCTAAAAAGTGAGAGAGAGTATGTATGTAAGTTCGTGGATGGATATGTTTACAATTAATTAATATTGTCGCTCTCTCGCGCGCTGACAAATTTACTCTAGTTTTTGAGTCCTCAACTGCCACTTCTTTAATTTCTAAGCAAGCGGTGTCAACATTTTCATCGACTTGTATTTGTATACATTGTCCCTTTGGAATATGTATGTATGCACAGCATATTTTTCTTTCATTAATTGACGCTCCTCCCCCAACCTAGGAGGTTCCCTATAGGGGCTTTTTTTTTTTTAATATTCATTGATGTGCCTCGAGACATGCTTGAGAATGGGTTAATTAATGACTTAACTTTTCTTAATTTCTTAAAAAAATTATTTAATTACCTTTTCTATGTTGTTGGAGATGTATATGGATCAAAAGTTTGTCTCCACATCGAATAAGTACTGTGACTTCATAATTATGAAGTGGTATATTATAAGTGTGTACCCTCATCAATAGTGTCAAAGATTTTTGGAGTAAAATCTTATTCCAATGAGTTGAAAGGTAATTATGTTTGAAATAATATCGGTACTAGCGGAGATCCACATGACTCACTAAGGAGTTTCGCGAGCACCTAACATCTCTTTTACTCTTTTTTTTTTTTTAACAAAGAAGATATTTTGGCTATTAATTGATAGAAAAAAGGACCTCACTTTCAATGTCTTATAAAGCAAAAGCATGCAAGCAACAGAGCAGCTAACCGACAAAACCCTGTCATTGCACCCCAACCATTAAAACCATGAATCGATCTTATTCTTAGCTGCATGATCCAACGGTCAGGGCACACTCTTTTCAAACATTTTTCCTTAGTACGTACGTACTTTTCTATTCCAACTCTAAATCAATGGAAATATGCAACATTTTGGATCATCTAGGCTTCTGTCACTTGCATGTATCCAAAAACCTATCGGTTTAATTGTGCATTCAATAGATTAATTGTTTCTTTTAACATTGTATATATTTGTTTTATTAGTACTTAGTAGTACTTAATTTGAAACAGGAAGTCCTTAAATATTAGCATTAACCAATTGATGATCTGAGCCATTGAGTATACTTCAAAATAAACTGAAAGGGGACATGAATCAATTCTCCAAGTTGCATACAGTATATAACTGTGTTAATGGATATATATATACACCATGGTACCCTTTTTTTGTCAAAAAGTTTTGGATTGATGTACATAATTTAAAATGATTGATCTCTTGGTGCATTTAATTTTCATGCTTTATTTCTATTTTACGCCAATTTTTGGTGGTTTCTTCCATGCTTATTCCGTTTGATGAAATATTCGATCACTTATAGCAATAAATGCCAGGGTTTATGTTGATTTTCTAGCCTGCTAATTAATTAATTTCATATAGCTATCTAGCATCGTTAAAGAACGACTATTAATTGTACACCAAAAACGAAAACAATACATTGTAGACATTTTATTTTTACAAGTTTATATGTAGATGCCCTTCTTAATGATGAACTTCATTCTCTGGTGTACAAGTTTACCGCACGAAATATATGCTTTTATATAGCTAATATAACATTTTACATATGCAAAAGTATAGAACAAATTAAAAACTGCATCTTTACTAAACAAGAGCTGATATATATGGAGAAGGCATGTTCATATATTAATGTTGAATAAAAGATTTCTAAACCTTCAAATATACATATGGGATGAACTGCAATCAGCATTCCAATATATACCATGTATCCCAAGTACGATTCAATAATTGAGCAAAATATATGCTAGTTAGTATATATATATACACACATGCCAATATGCCATCATCATTAATCAATGCACTCTCGCGGCGACTCATTCGTCAAATGATCCAATAAGTTATTGGTTTGTCTCATCAGTCAATGATTGCATATTTAAGGAATAAATCACTTTAATACCAAACCCTCTAAAAGATGCTCTCTAGATCGATCATCATCTCAAACATAACTTCATGCATAATCGTCAGCAACAAGCTTATATATTATCATTATATATGCATAGAGAAATATGCTAGGGTCTAATACAACATTGACGGGGTTTCATTGGATACACATTGAAGAAATGTGCGTGCACACATCTCGATGCATGATCCAACGGACCTTATCAATGTTGTGCTCAAAAGAAGTTGTAACAAAAGTATATTTATATATCCTTTCCTTATATATATTGAAAACGTTAAGTACTGTTACTCTATTGTAGCAACAAAACACTGAAAATCAGCTTACTAGGTTTCCTTGCTAATTAATGGCGAAAACACCTTAATTTGAAAAGACTGATCCACTGGGATCTGTAGCTAGCTAGCTATATATATATACTAGCTAGGCGAAAGTTTATGAGATTGTGTGGCTTTATAACCTTAATTTCTTTTTTTGGTCACTAGACTTTATAACCATAATTAATTAATTAATGCTGCTACATCGATCTAATCTAATTAATCCATGGAGACAGAATAATAAAACCAAGTAGACACCCATATGGAGAGGAGAGATATTGGAAGGGGATCTTATTGCATGGAAGCCTAGCTAGGTAGTGGAGATAGATAGAAGAGATCGAGATCCCACGCACGCAGGAGAGGTTCGATAAGGAATGATTTCTAGTGCAGGCAAGGCGGGCAAAAAAACCCTATTTGTGAACTTCAATGGTTTTGCTGCGGAGACAAAAGGCATAAATTGGGGCAAAAGATGGGTGCGTGCACTCTCAAACACAACAACCATTAGGTATATGCGGCTACTGTTTGCTACAGAAAACAAGAACAGCGTAGTAGTGTTATGCTACTACTATACTACTACTACTACTACTACTCTCGCATCTCATCCCTACCTAATTTGATCACATATACAGTAACGTATATTCATATTGAATATATATTAATGGCTTTGATGAGGCTAACTGAAGTTGCACTTCTTATCATATATTCTTTTTTTTTTTTTTAATATTATGTTGTTATCATCAGCTGATCAAAAAGTTAATATTAATATAGTATATTTCAATGATGCGAAAAATAATTAAAAAAAATGGATTGAAACGGAGTTAGCTAGGCAGAACTGCCTATGGTTACATGCATCACGCATAATCGAGGGAAAGACACCCCTCTCACGAAAAAACAAATTTAACCCAAGAGAAAAGATGTTAGGCCTAAGGACATATAATTAATATTTTTTTTTTTTTTTAATCTTAAAAAAGATGCAAGTTGTTGTAACACGATAAGAAGAGAATAGCTAGATTTGATATGTTGCATGTCATATAATGTTAAGAGTATGATAAGAAATGCATATTAATTCGTTAAACAAAAAAGATGATGACATGAGTGATAGGGAAAGAGGAATTAATGTTAGTTGAGCACCCATTAACATGTATAAAAGAATATATAAAAACACAAGGAAATAGAGTAAAGCGACCAAAAAGACATAAGAGTCTCATCCATATAATATTCCCCTAGAGGAGCATAAATGTTTAATTGATTCGTAGAATATATAGGAGTTAAATATTGCAAAGCACTACTGCTTCCTTTTCAGAAAGACTGGATTTGATTCCCCTTTAGACTTATAACAAGGGCATATACATATATTTATATATAGAGGAAATTAAGTGAAAATTAACTAGACCGCCAAACATTAAGCAAAATAATGATCAGTACTACCATCGATAGCATACTTGTTTTGAGCTCTCCCCCTCAAGAAGGAAAAACCTTGAGAGAGAGAGAGAGAGAGAGAGAGAGAGAGAGAGAGAAAGGTAGACCATGTGTGATGAATTCATGAAGGTGCATGGAATTAATAGCCACCGAGCCACCATTTCTTCCTTACACTTTGGCATGCAACGTACATGATCGATCAGCAGAGTTAAGTTGTCATGCATGCATGCGAGGCTCATTAATTAGTACTCTGTCATGAAGATGAAATAGGTTTCTGGCTAAGATGCTGTGAATAGCATAAAAATTGATCATCGATCAGAGTAAAGTTTTCCCTTGCTACCTCGATCGACGTTTCTAGTGGTTTTTCGATCTTCATCATATACAAGAGCTAGGTAGGTAGCTCTCCTCCACCTTCATGTCTAATTAACATCTATGCATATATATCGATCGATCTGTAGCTCTTAATTAACTTAACGCCAAGAAGAGACTGAAAAGAGGGGCTGAGTCTGCCACCCAAGAAAGAAAGAATCATTAACATTCTTCAGCTGATAGCCTTCAGAGGGATAATGAAGCCTAAGCAGCAGCTTCGCTTGAGACAGCGCGAAGGGGCTCAACGCCACATTCGAAAACCCCAAACTGGACATCTTCTCGACCCAGCTCTCAAACCTCTCATGTCTCTCCCTCCTCTCCTCCCCCTCCCCACACACAATGTCCACAATCTCCCTCCCAAACCACACTTGCTCCACCGCAAACCGCTCCCTACTACTCGGTGGCAGCGTGGCCTCCAGCGAGTCGAACAGCGCCGTGTAGTGATCCAGCGCCTCCACAAACCTCCTCATGAAACTCGGGTGGTTGTGATTCGCTTCCCTCTCCGCAACAGTCACTATTTTAGGGTTCATGGCCTTGACAGTCCTTAGAAACAGCCTAACATCTCGACAGTCTTCACTCAGAAGCCTGTGCAAGTAAAGCACGCAATTCACAGCGAGTGTCTCGTTTGGTAGGAGACGCACTTGAAGGGCTATCGATGAAACATCATCGACGAGGAGAGGGTGGAATTGGAATCTGAGGCCGAGGGACTGGGCAAAGCTCTCGAGGCGGTCGCCTGTGCGGCGTAGGGTTTCAGGGTCTTGTCCGGTCCCCGTGATTCGGATGGAGGGAGGGTTCGAGGGATCGGCGCGGCTAGCTAGGGCTTGCATGAGAGGAGGCCATTGGACACCCTGCATGGTGTCGAAGTCGAGGATGTGAATGGACTGCTGACCCTCTACTGCTTCTAAGATGGCTTGGTTGGCTGTCAGGTGGCTGAATCTGATGAAGGGCGTTACTTGGTTGAGAGATATGAATGAGGACTGAAATTGGAGTGCCTCGATTTCAGAGTTCAAAATCATGCCATGATGATGAAGGGCATTGATGGAGGGAATGATCATGGATGGTGGGTGATGGTGATGGTGATGGTGATGATCATGATCATGATGAGTAGAAGATAATATTGAAACCCTATTTGTAGTACTAATACTACTAGTAGTAGTAGTGGGTGTAATGGGGGACATGATGAAGTTCATGTAAGTAGGAGTAGGGTTAGTACTGTAGTGGTGGCGGTTGCGCTCGAGCCTAATAGAGAGGGCTCGGCTGAATTGGTGGACGACTCGGTCGGTGGAGTCGCCGCAAGGGGAGGAGGTGGATGAGAGGACGGAGATGAGGCGTTGAGCGGCGGGTAAGTCGGTTTGAGAGACGAGCTCGGCACAGTTGATTAGTAATTGGCGGTGGTGGGCGGCGGCGGAGATGAAAGTAGGCGTATAAGGTCGTCGGTGGTGGGGGTCTGAGGGCTCCTCTGCTTGATCTTCATGAGAAGTGGTGCCTGCGAATGAGCTGAGCATATCTCACTATAGCTAAGTAGTGGTGGTGCTGGTAGTTGTAGTTGTAGTTGTAGTAGTAGCAGTGATAGTGGAAGTGGTGGTAGTTAATGTAGTTATTGATGATTGTAATGAAGTGGTGTGGTAGTAATGTTGGAAGTGGCTTTTGGGGGGAGATTGATGAGAGTGAGAAGGCCAAGAGAGAAAAAGGGAAAAGAATAGAAAATGAAAATCCAGAGACAAGATGCATGGGGGTGAGAGCTTGGGAGGCCTTGCATTCTTTTGCTTTAATAGAACATCTGAGAATGCAGTTTACTTGAAAGGACATCTTCTGCAGCTAAAAACAGGGCTCTCTCTCTCTCACTCTCTCTTTGTTTGTGGGTTATGTGTTTTATTATTAGATAGAGATAGATAGATGAACTGGTAGTGATAGTAGTAGTAGTAGCAGTCATGATTCATACGGGGAAGTCATATATGTGGCAGCTTGTTAATTATATATAATAGTATGTTTACTTATGTATTCTAAACTATTCTCAAGCCCTCTCTCTCTTCTTTGCCGCTACATCACTGGTCACTCTCATCAACACTCCCTTCATCATTTTGTTATACATGCATGTGTGTGTGTTTTTTTATAAAAATCTCTCTAGTCAATTATTTTTGAGGGAATCTTTAGTCAGTTTTTCAAAAAAAAAAAAAAAAACTACAAGGTTTATTATCAGCCTAGTGGAGAAAAAGGGGTATTATTGAAAACGAAATAATAATCAACAATTATATTATATATGAATACCATACAAGGGATTTGGCTCAACCTTGCGGTCTCCGGATGAAACTAGTGTTCACAATTATGATACTTACAATGAAGAGTTGGGGGACTCTACCTACCAAAAATAATAATAATAATAATTGGGGTACTTTTAATTGAAACATACGTGGGGGAACACGTGTGGAGAACGTTTTGGCTTTGAAGTTCAGAATATATTCATGAGGGTGTACGTACGTACGAATAATGAGATGAATTAACTAACAAACAAACATTAATGTATACAAGCATATTGATTAATTAAATATATGTAGGTGTATACGTATTTATGTAGATGTAGATGTAGATGTGTGGGCGTGGCGTGGGCGTTTGAGAGACAAGGAGAGAGCCAATTGCAATGTATAGATATAGAGAGAAATCATCACAATCACAAATCACAAATGTATGTATAAGAAGTACTACTGAGGTATGTATGAGTAGTAAGGTAGCTAGGCCCACACAAAAAAACAAAGTGATACAATCAATCAATCAAAAAGGGGCTATGCAAAGGACCCCACGGGGAGAGAATTTCGGGATCCCTAAAGCCCCCAGACAACACTTGGGGTCCTACAAAGAAAACCCACCATCCCCACTCACAGTCCCACACCGGCACAGACCCAGTTTACACGCGAAGCCTTAAATGTTGAATAGAGACTACACAAGGATATGCATTTGCCTTTCTAAACACCACAACCACAATCCCAACCTATCCTTGTTTGTCTCCTTGTGAAGGATATTCATTGATGGGTTTCAGATAACTTCCTTGTAAGGGCTTCTCTTGGGTGTCAGTCCACAAAAGTTGATCACAACAAGCAATCCCTCCCTCCCTACAAAGCCTTTTCTCTTCGTAATCATACATAATAAAGTCTCTCCATCCATCTTTGATCTTCACTTCTCTCTCTCACGTGTACATAACATATATGCCATTGCCCGCCCACTTTTCACCCACTATTAATAAAAGCAGCAGAGAGCATATAATAGAGGTAGCTAGCTAGCATCATCAGCATTGCAACATGCACCAACAGCAACCACATCATTATTCATCGAGAACTAGATGGAGAAGCCAAAGCCAATACATAAATATATATATATATATATATATATATATATCCGTCAATGTTGTTGTTGTTGTTGTGACCTAGCCTTCTCGTTCCCTCACATCAATGCAATAAAAATAGATAAAAGTATCTATGTACAACTCATTAGCAAACAAATAGAATATTGCAGAACAAAGAGAGATCCAACCAACCTCTACTTACAAAGCACCTTGGAATATTATTTGCAGACCCAGTTGTGGAAATCAGTATAAGATCAATCAGATTTTAAAGATCCCTTGCCTGCCTGCATAAGCTACTACAACTCATCATCATCGATCATCATTATTATAATTCATGTGGAATGATCAGTTAACTCATAATAAAGGATAAATCACAAAAGGGTAACATATAAACAACTCAAAAAAGCATTCATAATCAGAAACAGACATACATATATACAAGCAGATATATACATATTTATTATCCATATATATGTGAGTGATTAAGGTTTAATCAAAGAAGAAAAAGTTGTTACTGGGCATAACTTAATTTGTTTGAAATATGAGCTGGTGAAAGATGTGAGAGAGAGATATCTTTACTAACGTGTGAAACTTGAAATTCCTGAAAACTGCAAAGGAATCTCCTTCGCCATAGCTCTTTTTCAGCAGAGTACATGAAAAAAGAAAAAGAGAGTTATTGAGAGAACAAAGAAGCACCAAACAAGAAGAAACAAAACTAGGGAAGAAAAAAAAAATGTATGAACAATTGAAACACTAGCTATCATATTCATCTTGTGAGGCTAAAAAGAAAAAGCTGCTCTTTTTTATTTTTCTACTTTATTATTACATCTTCACTCCAAATTCATGATTTGACATAATCAAAAGTCCACCCTTTTCTTGCAGAATCTTCTATCAATGTTGGGCTATCATCTTATCTCTTTCTACTTAATCCCTCAACTCTTTTCAAAGTCTCTTGATTTCTCTCCAGTTACTAATATTTAACCAAGAAGGGGAAAGAGGGGAGAATCTCAAACTATCACAATCTGTAATATCATATTAAAATTTAAAGGAGTCCCATCACTAAAATAACTCCAATATTTTAATTTCACATAGAATATCAAGAATCAAGGTAGTTTCTAGGCACTCACCTATACACTTTCTTGGTGATATTCATGGTAACTCTACTCATTTAACTCTAGAAGAATTTTTGAAGTAGAGAGTGGCTATAACCAATGACTACCAGTGATGGAACTAGAGGCATATATGTCCTATCTCATGTTTAATTTTCCTGATGTAGTGCTTAGATATAAAAAAATCAACAGTGAACACATATGAGTCACTATTTTTGAACTGATGTGTATGTAGGCAAACCCTACAAAGCTTGACCGTGTCCCTACATAAGCAATCTTATCTCCAAAAACTGGGGCCTTTTATGTTCAGCTCATAGCATGAACTGCATCTAAAGAATCAGAGAGTTACTTGTAGTTTACCACAAGGAAAATGATAATCTAACACACTCTAAACGCACACTTTGGACGCACACCTTGTCTTTAACTATTTATGGTATTTTATCAGATATGGGGCCACACATGGAGAGACAAGAAAGAGCCATAAATGGCTAAATGATAAGGGTGTTCATCCAAAGTGTGCGTTGAAAGTGGGTCATTTTATCATTTTCCTTACCACAAACCTCAAAGTTTGCATGGTCCCCCAGATCTTCACAAAAACCAAGTATTGATCAAACAAAAGCAAGTTTAGTGGAAAAGTTTGTGCTGTCTTCCACACATAACAAATAATTTTTTTCCTTCTGGAATGATGAGGAACTTTTAATCAACTACTGTACATTGGTTCTTTTAATCATACAAAATAAAACAATGCAAACAGAAGTATCTGTTCTAATGGAAATATTCGAAGTTTGACCCTTCAAGTACTGGAAAGGATTTTTCCTAATGAAAGGTTGATAGTAGATCATTTGGAATCGCAAATACTTATTTCTATTATAAAAGGATTGATACAAGTAGAATCTTGGCCCACTTGTTGGGCGCAGATACCATGCTCAATTGCTAAAGACTCCAAGCTGAGATATCATTGTCAACAGCCATATTTTCAGGGCCCAGGCTGTTGATATCATTGTCAATGAACTAAATGTTTTTAAAATCTAAGCAGATTAGTACACAAACACATTTGCTTCATACTATGTTTTGAACTATTTTAGCTAGCTGGAGTGGCTGATAAGAAAGTTTCTTGTGTCATGAAATGGAAGGGACTTTTCTCTGGAGACAAGTCACAAAATGGATGAAATAGAAGAATGACATAAGTTTAGCAAGAAAGCTCAGAAGGCTGAGCTGGGAAGCTGTTGTCTTTCTTCATGTCAGGAAACTTCAGAACTACATTTTCATTTTGTTCATCAAACCCACAAAATCCCCACTTCCTAATCATCACTCTATTGTCAAAGTCTACCAAGTTATTGTCTGCATTTCCTCCTATTGCAGATAGAAGATTTGAGTGGATCGAGAGTAGTTTCAGAAACCAAAGGAATTGGATATTTTTCTTGAAAAAATGATAATCTAACACACTTTAGACGCACACTTTGTTTTTTAACCATTTATGACTCTTTTTTGTCTCTCCAAACGCAGGCCCACATCTGACAAAACACTATAAATAAGCTAAAAAACAAAGTGTGCACCTCAAGTATGCGCCCAAAGTGTGTTAGATTATCATTTTCCATTTTTCTTACCTCTTGAAAAAGAAAGAAAACAAGAGGAATTAATCAAACAAATAAATGTACTTAAGCACCAAAAGAAAAACAAATAAATGCACAGATAACATCTCAAGTCACTGATCCACTATTAGCTTAACTTCAAGAATTGAGAATCACATGTCACAAAGAGAAAGCATAAACAGATCACGATTTTCTTTTCTTTTTTTTTTGTCAAGTGACTCCAACATGAATCAAACCTAAGACCGCCCCCTACCTTGCCTTTTAGTAAATGATGCCTTATCCAATCACCATAGATGCTTTGGCAACAAATCTCCTTCTTAGAAGTTAGAACTTTAGAAGTAATTTCTTGAGCCCACCCTAAGTCTTGTCAGGATTTTCTTTGAGTAAATTTTACAATTATAGCAAGTGGTCGTTATACCTAAAATGACAGATGAAATATAACTCCAAAATGAATATCGATGGAACAAATGGAGAATGCATTGAGAGGAAAACAAAATGCTAAGAACTCGAGAAATAAAAATATTGTACACAGTTAATTGATACCCAGCAGTTTCCTTTTCAATCAACAAAGCAAGCATTAAAAAAATGACACAAAGTAGCAGGCAAGTGCTATCTACAGCAGATGTTATGACATAGCGAAAGTATACACCAAGAGCTGGGGAGCAACTTCTTTGAACAGAAGAATAGCTTACAGTTAATATGCAGATGTAGTCACCGCCTGAAAGCATTACTATCGCTGGCATCCGACCTCCTCTGCGAATAGTGCATCCGACGACGAACACTCTCCTCAATTGTTGAGCTCCCACCTTTTTCAGCTCCATAAACACTCTTACGAGCATCATCCAAGAAATTCTTACCACCTAGCTTCTGCACTTGGCTTGCCTCCTGGGCATCACTGTCTGCAGCCTTCTTCAGGCGCTTCCACCTCTGTTCCTCATGCAGCTCAGCATCTAATTGCATTTCCCGCAACCTAGCAGCTCTCTCTTCTTCTGAGAGTTTTGGAGCAGACTTGCGTTGCCTGTACTGAGGTTCGCGCCAGTGTCCTGGAGCAGATACATCTGTTGAGGAACGGGTTTCAGTTGAATGTTTCTCCCGCATTGATGTAGGGCTGCTTCTTTCCCTCTTTTCCTCCCTTTCATTTGCATCAATTTCTGAGTATGACCTGCTTGATGAATGTTTATCGTGCTTTAACTTTTCACGCTTCCTCCTTTTTTCCTCTCTCTCACTAGCGTCATTTTCCGAGTCAGACCTGACTCTTGATGAGTGCTTGTCATACTTTGAGTCACTGTTACGACCTCCTTTCCATCTTTCTTTCTCCATGGTGGCATCTTCTGAATCAGAATGCCTTTTGGGTAGGGTATGATCATCATGCTTCTTGGTCTTATGTCGATGTTTCTTGTGTTCCTTCTTCTCCTTCTTGTGTCCCTCATTCTGCTGCTTTGCTTCCACCTACAGCATCAATCAACAATATCAGCAAGAAGGTCAATAAGTATAAGGGCACACCAAGCCACTTCAATTAACTAATTAAATTTCAGTACTCTTGCAAGAGATGACCACAAAGAACGCTCAATTCCAATGTGACGCAGAAGTTCATTGGTTTTTAGGACATGTAAGCTTTACTTTACAAAATAGGTCCCAGGATAGTTTCTAATATAGTTGAGGATATACCAAATCATGTCCTAAACTGCATTAAAGCAAGCAGACATTGGATACATGTAACTGATTCCAACTAATTTGGGATTGAGACTTTTCTGTGGTGGTTATTATTGTTGTAAGATTCCCATATAAGATCTTTTTCACACCTCTATCGCAAGATCAATTGGGATTTCAGATTCATCCTCTAAGATATGCAATCATTTGTGCTTCTTTTCTTCATAATTAAAGTAAAAAACCACATAATAAAAATTCAATGTCAACCACACCCGATGATCAAGAAATATAGATCAGCTAATAAAACTAATTATAAGTTTCTAAAGCAATAAATATAACAAGTTCAGCAAAAGGTAACAATGATATTACCGATTTGCGAATCATAGCCATTTGGATAGGGTTATTCTTAACCCGAGCCAGGGCTTCCTGCTCTCGCTGCCGTATCAAAAGCAAAGGGTCTGAGTGCAATTTCCTCCAAGCATCATTGGCTGACTGAGGCTTCTCCTCAAACAAGGCTCCCGGAGTAGATGATGGCTGACAAACCAAATCAAACCAAATGGTCAGCAGCAAAAGTCAAATGCCTTTCCCAATTAATATCCATTTTCATGAACAAGCATTCAGCGATTAGAAATTGAAACCTTAAGTAGATTTTACGCAAAAATAATGGAAATGATAAACAAAAAGAAGGATCAAAGTACTAGGACATTGCCCTTGTTAAGAAAATGGAAAGATCAAAACAATTCCCTGGTGCGATAAAATTAGGCTTCCATCACTTTGCAAACAATTAAAGCAAGCGAATTGCATGTGAAAGAAGAACACATAGCATCCATTCTAATCTGCTAATTTTGATGTAAAATATCAACTTATCAAGTTCTTGAGTCATCAGTAAGCCCACCCTGCTCAATATTTATTTGCTGATCAAGGGACACACCAGAGTTTTCAACATTTGCCCTGGTATAAATCTACCTAACGAAAGTTTAACCGTTTTTCATCTTGTTCTTTTTAATAAATTCAATAATTCCTAATTTTTCCAAGTTTTTAGTAAAAAACTGATCTTCATTGCAAATGTCAACCGCCGTGCAACTGTCTAAACCCCTCAAAAAAATCATATCTGATTCAATACTCTCCACTAAGGCAATGATACAGTAAAAGGTGGTGAAATATACATCCTTGGAATAGGATTAAGAAAAATAGATGAAGCTAGAGAAGATAGTAGTTAGGGCAACACTCAACAGAATGAGAATGAATTTCAAAGAAGTTTACCAAAAATTAAAATCTACAGAATTAAAAGGGGCTCAATCATACTACCAAAGAAGATCAAGATGCACCCAAATTAGAAATTATAATTGTTCTGCAAAAAAATCAATTCCTAAAGTCCATACATCCTGTAAACTCTACTCTTTTTTTTTTTCCTTCTTTTCAGGGATCAGTGCAAGATATAAATGCAAAGTGGTTAGTTTTTAGTGTCCTCTGTTAGGCAGATCGGCGGAAAATCTACATAAGCATGAAAAAGAAGATTTAGAAAGTCACAATCAGTTGCATACCATGGAGGATGAAGAGCTTGGCTGAGCTGCCTCAGCCTCAGTTTTCTGAGCAGACTCAAATTGTGTGAATCCATCGGAGCTGCCCTTGCCCACCGCCAATCCCGACTCGTACAAAAAATCCAAGCGCTCCTGCTTTCTGCAATAACAAAAACGTAAAAAATGTTGGACATTGTTGTTTAGTACCTACTGGCATAAGCCACACAATCCCAAACAATGATTGTATACATGAGCATAAATTCCAACAATTATTGGTAATCAAATTGTGCAGATTGAAATGCTCGCATGACTACTCTCAAGAGGCTCTGTTGCAATCGGCCAGTGGCCCAAACAATCTTGATGCAATGGAGAATGAACCTGGCAATCCTAAGTTCGCCCTTATCGTAAATTTAGAGTCTTTTATTTTATTTTTTTGGTTGCATAAATTTAGAGTCTTTAAGCAATAAAACCCTAGAAATCCAAAAAGGATGTGTTGATGTGTTGATGCAGCAGACTACAAAGACAATGAAACCCTAGAAATCCAAAAATTCAATCACGAACTTTGAAAATCGTTAAATTGATTTAGGATGCAAACCCTAATAGTAATAGAAGAGCAAAAATAGAAAGCGTTGGAAGAGAGGGAGGGGCGCGTACGGAATGAGACCGGCTTGTTCTTGGAGAAGACGAAACTCGGAGCGCTCCCTCTCCTCGTGGATCTGCTTGCGAAGCTCCTCCAACTTCCTCTGCTCGGCTTCGTGCTTCTGCTCCGCCTTCCAGACGTTCTCTATGTTACGGAGGCTCCCCGTGTGCCATCCCTTCTTGTTCAGAAACTTCAGCGCCATCGCCAACAAATCACAACAACAACAACACGAGAAGAGCACAAAGCAGGGTCAAGACGAGAGTGGTTCTCCGTTCTCCGCTCGCTCGGCGATTGTTTTTTTTTTTTTTTTTCCAAAACGCGATCGTTTTATTAGTAAGTTCCAACGTAAGGGTGCCCTTTGGTCTCACAATCAAGATAATGTGGGCATCGATTTGGGGTATTGTAAATTGAATTGAGACTTGCTAGAATTAGAGAAGGAAAGTAGAAGAACTAAGAACTTTTACTACTACAAACTACAAAGAACTACAACTACAAAGTAGAAGAGGAGAAATGAGAGAGTTGAAATGAGAAGTTGTATACAACTTGGTGTGCTTTTACAATGAGGTTGGCACCCTTTATATAGGCCCTTTGGTGATGATGATAAATGTACTTAGACAATGTTTACAAGTAATACATACATCACATGTCATACAACTCTTCACAAGCAACATTGACAATACATGGAATAATGAGTACATTTGATATGGATACAAGTAAGGGCCATGCTTGATACTACCACTCAATGTAAGAGCCATGCTTGACAATGATTAGTCATACAAAATCTTGATCAATTGTTCATCCATATCATAACACTCCCCTTGGATGACAATTATTGAGAGAATGTGCCTCGTTAAAACTTCTACTAAGAAAAACCCTGTGGGAAAAATATAGTAAAAGAAAAGAGTACACTATTCTCATAAATATTAAGATGGGTATAATATTGTTAAGATTGCCTTATTAAAAACCTTGCATGGAAAACCCAATGGGATAAAACCATAGCTAAGGGAAAAAGAGTGCAATACATTAATCAATAACTCCCCCTCATGTGAACATGGGTGAAACTTGTTCAGTTTCTTTACTTGCAATGTCTTTAAGTTTACGCAAGTCAATACCATATGTAAGCCTTTTAAATGTCGTAGTTGGTAAGGCTTTTGTGAATAAATCAGCAAGATTATCACTCGATCGGATTTGCTTGACATCAATTTCACCATTCTTCTGAAGCTCATGCGCATAAAAGAATTTTGGTGAAATATGTTTTGTTCGTCCCCTTTATAAATCCTTCACTTAATTGTGCAATACATCCGCATTATCTTCATATAATATGGTTGGAAAATCTTTTATTGAAGGCAATCCACATGATTCTTGTATATGTTCAATCATGTTTCTCAACCAAACACATTCACGACTTGCTTCATGAATTGCAAGTACTTGAGAATGATTGGAAGAAGTGGCAACCATAGTTTGTTTTCTCGACTTCCACGATACTGCCAGATATTACCACAGGTGAATACATATCCCGTTTGAGAACGGGCCTTATGGGATCGATAAAAATCCAAAGATCAAGCATAACCTTGGAGATTCAATTTTACCCTCTTGAGTAAAATAAACCCATGTCACTTGTTCCTCGAAGATATCAAAAAATGTGTTTAACACCATTCCAATGTCTTCGAGTTGGTGAAGAGCTATATCTTGCAAGTAGGTTGACAGCAAAAGCAATATCGGGTCTTATACAATTTGCAAGATACATAAGTGCACCAATTGCACTTAAATATGGTACCTCCGGACCAATTAGCTCTTCATCACTTTCTTGAGGTCGAAATGGATCCTTATCCACTTCAAGTGATCTGACAACCATTGGAGAGCTCAATGGATGTGCCTTGTCCATATAAAATCTTTTTAATAATTTTTCAATATAATTTGATTGATGGACAAGTACTCCACTTGAAAAATGTTCAATTTGCAAACCAAGACAAAGTCTTGTTTTTCCAAGTTCTTTCATCTCGAATTCCTTTTTCAAGTATTCGGATGTTCTAACGATGTCGTCGTGGTTTCCCACTATATTTAAATCATCAACATATACAAGCAATAATCACAAATCCTGTTGATGATCTTTTAATGAAGACACATGGGCAAAGCGGATTATTTACATATCCTTCTTTCAAGTAAATAATCACTAAGACGTTTGTACCACATTCGTCAGGATTGTTTCAACCCGTACAAAGACCTTTGTAATTTTATAGAATGCATGTTATGAGGTTTTGATTTTATTTCATCGGATATTACAAATCCATCGGGATTTTCATATATATCTCACTTGTCTAGAGATCCGTACATGATATGCTTTTGTAACGACATCCATTAAATGCATATCAAGCCCTTCGAGATCGCAAGGCTTATCAAGAACCGAAATGTGATTGCATCTATAACAGGAGAATATGTTTCCTCATAATCGATGCCAGGTCTTTATGAGAAACCTTGAGCTACAAGTCTTGCTTTGTACCTTGTAACTTCATTTTTTTCGTTTCTCTTTCGTACAAATACCCATTTATATCCAACAGGCTTTACGCCATCTGGCGTTTGGACAATTGGTCCAAAAACCTCTCGTTTCCTTAACGAGTTTAGCTCTGCTTGGATAGCATCGTGCCATTTTTGCCAATCAGGTCTTTTTTGACATTCGTCCACTGATCGTGGTTCTGGATCATCATCATTTTCACATATTTTAAAGGAAACATTGAAAGCAAATATATCATCAGGAACAATTTCATTTCGATCCCAAATCTTACCAGAGTTTAAATAATTTATTGAGATCTCATTATTTTCATCTTTTCCTCTTTTTCTAGAGGAAGTTGTTCCTCATCGAATCAACTTGTTCGACAAACCCTTATCAAAGGATTCTTGTGCTTTCTCGGGAGTATTTTGATTTGTATTTATTTTTACTCCCGTTTTCCTCTTTCGAGGAATTGTATCCTTTGAACCAACCGGTCTTCCACGCTTTAAGCGTTTCGTTGGTTCTTGTGCATTTTGTTGCACAGAGACATCAATTCTTGCGGGAGCATTTACAACTGTTGGAATATGTGATTTTGTCACTTGTTTTGCATCATTAAATGCATCTCGGTAATTGATTTGCAATTTGTTGCAAATGAATGATCTTTCGAACTTCAAGTTCACACTTTGATTTGTTCGTGGATCATAATGTGATAAAGTTGATGCATTCCAAGCAATTTCGCGCCATTCTGTGACGGCCCCAATTTCCCCATGCAATTGGGTACGCCCGGCCTAGACCCGTTCAAGCCCCGAGTTATCACTCGGCAACCTGACGAGCCTAGTCAGCCTCATATTTACTCAATTTAGCAGTTTATGAAAGAGTTATTGTAATATTACACAGCGGAAGACTAAACAATAAATAAAAAGGGGAAATAACTCAATCAAAGGGAAATTAGGAATTCTATAATTGTGGAAAACCCTGGTATTCATGTACAATTCGATAAATCAACATACATGATACTAATTTCAATAAAAATGCCATGTTCTATAAACCAAAAACATACATATATAAAGCGATATACAAATGAGCAAAAACATATAACCTACTCTAGGGTTCCTCAAGTCCAGCCGCTAATCCTCACAAAAAGTCTCCTAAGCAAGGCTCTTTACCTCTACTGCACTCCGCTATATCTGCACCCACCGTCACAAACTAGACGGTGAGCAACTGAGAGAAATCGAAAGTAATGCCAGAAGAATATAACAGTAATTCATGAATTATCAAACAAGGCAGTCTAAATATCATGCAGGAATTGAAAGACATGAAATTATATAAACAAGGTGCATGATAGGCAGACTGGAAACAATAACAATCGAAACATGCGTGTTCTACGAGTCAAGAGAGGCCATAAGTGGTCTAAAATCCACAACAATACCACAACAATATCCACAACAATCCAGTACATGGTATCACACAATCACTAGGGGTGGTCAAACACTCGTGCGCACGAGTGCCCGCGTTTTATCCCTTCTAGTGCAGGCCGCATGTACCTTCGAGACACACACTTATGCCAAGAACACACATACAAGGAATATGGAATGGAATGCCAACAAATAGGTAATAGCAAACACAATGGAATGAAGATGAATCACATGATATTTCCTTAACTGGCTTACTAACGTACACAAGTTTTTTAAGACAAGTGTACTTACGAACTATCGCAACCCGTAGACAACACACTCGCGTTCCTAGTACGTATCCCCGAGTTTCCCGCTACCTGACAAGGTTGGAAACTCTAATTAATGGGTTGAGTCATTAACTAACCCTACGTTAACTTCTTAGTACTTCCCGTGTTTTGTAATGACTTGACAACTTAATAACCAATCGATACAACGACCATAAACCCATTGAAACACAACGCGTTTGGATTTTGAATTCACAACACATATATAAGCCTAATCACACATCTTAGGCTCGGCTCGGTCGTAAATAGGTCACGCTATAGTCTCGAGGACCGGCGGCGTGACCACGACGTCATAACCATTCATCGACACGAAAACACAACTTCGATGTCGCCCAACAATTACGATTCAATACGAAACTTAACATGACCATACACCGGTGAGTAGGGAACTCAGGGTGTGGTCCGACATTCGTAGAGTGTCAACACAGCATGGAAAGGCCATGTGCACGCCCTACGTCACGTTGACAACTACTCAACGCAATATAAACAACTCATGCGTATCTCCACCATTACGACTCGTCATCATTGATATGGATGCTCCGGGGCTATGAGACTCCATGGCGGGCATGGTAAGGTCTCCGGCAGTTCCCCATGTCATCGCGTCGATGATAGTACCGCCACAACGAGTGGTTTTCGGCGAGAATGTTACAACGCGCATAACATTACATAATGACATAGAATATCAATAATGCCGCTGTTTTAGGCCACTCCGAGAGTTGTGAGACACAAGCATAGACTTAGCTTGGTACTCGACCTCTCCGATCATGGTGGCACACGGTGGCGTCGCCACGCAGCAACGGATTTTCGACGATGACTCAAAACAGTCCACACAACATGACAACAACATCACCTAGGTTCAAGACACTAAAACAGTTCCAACATGACCAAATCGACCACAACAAAAACAGCGAGGCATCATCGAGGTCATGGAGAGGTCCCCGACAACCCCCACACGCGGTGGTTTGGCCAGCAGGGCCGCCCACACATGCATATTCCGGCGAGAAGTACAAAACAGCGAGCATTTGAAAATTTGATAAAACAGTGAACATACACCCTATGTGACGCAAACGTGGGTGCTCCGGGGATGTGGGGATTTTGGGGCACCACTAGGGACCATCCCCGACCACCCCGACCGGCGCCACCGCCTCCGGCGGCGGCATAAACATGACAAGACGGTGAAAACAGCCACAAAACAGTTTCATAACAATAAAGAAAAAAAACAGTGAGAAAAGAGAGAAAGAGTAGAAGAGAGAGAGAGAGGAAGATCTCCGGCGAGAGAGGTGGATCTCAGCCACCTCTGGACCTCCGACAACCCATGGTGTGCTCGGCCAAGACAGGGAAGGATGGACCGAGAGTGGGAGAGAGTGAGACCCGTGAGTGCCAAAGAAAGTGAGAGAGAACAAAACCAAGAGAAAACTACAAACCGAGAGAGAGTGACGGATCTCGGTGGGCTCGTCCACCTTCTTGGGGTCCCGGGGACAGTCTTTGGTTCGTCGACGTCGAGGAGAGGTGGAGGGTGGCGGTGAGATGAGGAAGGTGTAGTGTAGCGTGAGTGAGAAAGGAGAGAGAGAGAAATGCGTGAGCAGAGACCGAGGGAGAGGTGGCGAGCCTCCGACGTCGGCTCCGGTGAGGGTCCCGGCGAGAGGTGTGGGCCGGGCCCGACGAGAGAGAGGGGCGGTGGTGGTTGGAGAGAACATGAGGTGCGGTGTGTGTGGAGGGGATGAATGAATAGTGGATTAGGTTTTTGTTTGTATATATATATAAGACAAGTGTGAAATGTCTCTTTTGCCCTCCAACTTACTTCTAACCCACCTCAAAACAGTTGCCCTTGTGGGTCTTTTGTCCCTTTATCACATCTCAACACACCCACACATCTCAATGCAAATCTCAAGGTTCTCCTCACTCACTTGTGTCACTTTAACAATCCTAACTATATTAACCTATTAAATTAACCCCATTAATTTTATTAAATTACCAATAAAGTTACATAAATTCTCGCCTACTCGGTGCACCGTGTCCCGCGTTCGACACGCTTCTCGAGGCGGTCCCACTTCCAATAAATTTCTTCGTGTCTAAGTTATACTTTATTAATAAAATTGTAGCTTCCTCAACTTAGGTCATATATTTCTCCGTAAATTGTCTCGTTGCGCCCGTTTTCTCGCCACATCTCAATACTAATTAATTACATTTATTAGATAATTCATTTATTTGTATGTTTTACTCCCCCGTTTACATAGGCGTAGCCTCACTCAATTTAAAATCGCCAGAACGGCGCGAGACTCATAAAATACTAAAATACTAATACACACAATCAAAGAATCATAAAATCACTTCGGTGTCGACTCCCGAAGTTCGAAATACTGTCCAGTATTCACGTAGACGGGTCACAATTTTGACAAGTGCGACACAAGTCAGTTAAAATTTTGGGGTTGTTACACATTCCTTTTGAATTGACTTCTTATCTCCCCCTAATGGTGGGAAAATTGCGTCATCAAAGTGACAATCAGCAAAACGTGCAGTAAATAAATCCCCTGTTAAGGGTTCAAGGTATCTTATAATGGACGATGAGTTAAATCCAACATAAATCCCAAGTTTTCGTTGTGGACCCATCTTAGTTATATTGGGAGGTGGTATAGGAACATACACTGCACAACCAAAAATTCTTAAGTGTGAAATATTTGGTTGTTGACCTAAAATGAGTTGCATGGGGGAATGTTCATGGTATGCAGTGGGCCTATAACGAATGATAGATCTTTGCATGAAGGATTTGCATGTCCCCAAACCGAAGTTGATAACTTAGTTCTCATGATTAAAGGTCCGGCAATTAATTGAATGCGTTTGATCGAGATTCGCCAAACCATTTTGGGTATGCACATGTGGAAAGAATGTTCAATGGTAATTCCTATAGACATGCAATAATTTTTAAATGCTTGAGATTGAAATTCCCAAAGCATTATCAAGACGGATGGTCTTGATTGGGTTGTCAGGGAATTGTGCTCTTAACTTAATGATTTGCGCTAAAAGTCTAGCAAATGCAACATTGCGGGTCGAAAGCAAACAAACATGTGACCACCTAGTTGATGCATCTATCAAAACCATGAAATATCTAAATGGTCCACAAGTGAGGATGAATAGGTCCACATATGTCTCCCTGAATGCGTTCTAAGAAAATTGGGGATTCCACAACAATTTTACTTGGGGATGGTTTAACTATCAATTTACCTTGAGAACAACTAGCACAATTATAATCACCAGCTGAAAATATTTTGTGACTCCTTAAAGGATGTCCATGCGAATTATTAATTATTCTTCGCATCATTGATGATCCTGGATGACCAAGCCGGTCATGCCATAAAATGAATGTCGTTGGATCATTAATTTTCTTATTTAAGACGACATTCGTTTCGACATGCCTTATATGAGTAAAATATAATCCGAGGATAAAGCTAGAAATTTTTCTAACACTTCTTTTTTCCCATTTGAAACCAATGTGACATAGAGAAATTCTCTATTATTTTCGTTCATGGTTTCAATGTGATATCCATTTTGTCGAATATCTTTAAAGTGAGTAAATTCCTTCGGATTTTTTGAGTATAAGGCGTTGTCAACATGAATTGTTGTTCCCCAGGCAACATAATATTTGCTCTTCCAGAGCCATTAATCAAATTGGAGATGCGGATATTGTTTGAACATTAGCATCAGCTAAGTTCAAATTGGAGAAATATTCTCTGTTTTTAAGAATTGTGTGCGTTGTAGCACAATCAGCAAGACACATATCGCTCTTATTTGGTTCATGACTTGAACACATGATTTGTTGATCCATCTGGACAAATAATATTTGACAAATCAGAAAAAGAGTCATGATAATATTCATAATATTTTGCCTTTGATTTTAAAGGCATGGTAAATGTCACAAAAATACTCGGGCATATATATGACAATATTTAGGCAAAATAGCCTTTCATATATGACTAAAAAATGTCACAATTATGTGCGCTCATTGTCAATAATTATTTGCCCTTTGTAGTGGTGCACCACTTTTATTCCAAAATTTGGTGGAATTGTCAATACGACCTTTACCTGATATTTTCACCTTTTCCACGTCCATAAATTTATTGCGATCATGATCATTATATGCAACATATGCTTCTTAATTTGAAGTGAACTAATTGGACGGGAGTGATATTATATTTATAATATCTCATCATTTTACTCAACTACCATGAGACAAGAAATCAATCCTTAATATTTATTGGATTGACGTGCGCACTCGATAATTTGTTGCGATAATACATCGAGGCGAGCCACGTGGCTTTTATTTGTCTCATCGGTCATATTTCGCATAGCCTCAATATAGAGGTAATTGAAATTGCGAGAATAATAAATGATATTTGACTCGATATAAATTTTTGTAGCATGAGACCCAGTAGCTCATTTTGAGCCTTTTGGAGCATTACCCTTTTGGTATGTATAACTCCATAAGGTGAAAATATATATAAAGTGAAGTATTCACTTTTCAAATCTCCAAAGAGAAATTGACGAATGATTATGTATAACACACATGACCTTGCATAGAATTATCATGACAAGAATTATAATAAGGTAACAAATGCAAACTATGGTTGAAAAGAATTTTGAAAATAAATTTAATATAAAAGAGTTTTCCCTTTATGTAAAAACATAACATATGATTAAATATATGTTCACAACTTGATTATTAGTATGCAAAATGTATTACTTGTATGAGTTGGTGGGACAACCTCCAGGTTGGGTGGTGAGACGAAGTCTACTTAAAAACCATGCCACCTCGAACGGGATAACCCGTCTCCTTTTCAATGTTTAGCTTTACCTAGGGGACAAGGCTTACCCACTATCAACCCAAACTCATAACACTATTTGCAATATAAAAAATCAAGAATAGAGCATAATTAATCGTTTGTAGTATAGCGAGAAAACTAGTTATGTCACATATTGATTTTTGATTTCGATGTAGAAGATCGTACAAACGCAACTACAGAGCATACTTTCGCAATCGGTGACGTTATAATGGTATATGAATAAAGTATGCATATAGAAGTTATGCATGTAATAAAAGGAAACAACCATGGTAATTTAGAAATAAATTGAACTTATTTAAATAACAAAAGTTATACCTTCTTAGCTTTTTCTCCTTAACAAGCCTTCTTGAACTTCAAGATCTCCTTAATGCTAGAGCAAGCTCGTGCTGATAACGTATTGTAAATTGAATTGAGACTTGCTAGAATTAGAGAAGGAAAGTAGAAGAACTAAGAACTTCTACTACTACAAACTACAAAGAACTACAACTACAAAGTAGAAGAAGAGAAATGAGAGAGTTGAAATGAGAAGTTGTATACAACTTGGTGTGCTTTTACAATGAGGTTGGCACCCTTTATATAGGCCCTTTGGTGATGATGATAAATGTACTTAGACAATGTTTACAAGTAATACATACATCACATGTCATACAACTCTTCACAAGCAACATTGACAATACATGGAATAATGAGTACATTTGATATGGATACAAGTAAGGGCCATGCTTGATACTACCACTCAATGTAAGAGCCATGCTTGACAATGATTAGTCATACAAAATCTTGATCAATTGTTCATCCATATCATAACATGGGGTACCATTTTTAAGATATTCTAACATTTTTCTTTTTTTTTTGGTTTTTAACAAAAATAGTGCGATATTTTCCTCAAGAAAAAAATACTTGTACTAATAAAATTGGGTGGTATTAATATTTCTTGAAAATTACTTAATGTACTAAGGAGGCAGTATAACTTGATGGCACAAATTTCATTTGCTTTAATCAGTTGTCTTGAGTTTTGAATCTCTTTAAAATCTTTGAGGGAAAGCTTTGTTATGAAAAATTGACAATTTTTTGTATCTAATGGTCAACTACTATGGTCATCTTTTTATTGAGTGTGATTAGTTATGACTTATCAAACTTCACAGATATCGGATAGTTTAGAGTCTTTAGACTAAGAAAAAAGAGTTTAATGTAGCCATGTCAAATTTTTGTTAGTAGAGTTGATTTTGTCATGCTCAAAGTTTAGATAAAATTATTATAGATCCAATTTGGGTAAAGATGGTACATCCTACTCAAATATGTGTAGAAAAATGCATTATCTCGCGACATACATTCAGTTTTACGATGAATTGAAATTCGCTCTTTTTTTTCTAGAGCAAAGCTGATTTTAATTATTTATTACTTTGATTATTTATGTGAAAATAGCCTTATTTAAATTTAAGAATTTATCAAGTTTTGTCAATGTTTATTCTTCTTTATATTTGGAGTTGACTGGGACTAATTTTGTCGAACCTGAAATTTTGTCACCAATAGCTTCATGGTTAATTACTAGGTGCCATGTCATCTTCAAAGTTGAAAATGGTTTAAGATTTTTACTGCAAAAAATGTTATAGTTAATGAAGCTCCGTGACCTTCAATAGGTAAAACAGGTAGCTAATGTATTTTTGATGATCCCCAAAAGGAAATATACATGGAATATCTTCTTTTCAAGTAACTAAAAAAAAAACTAGTAGTGCTCTAGGACATTGGCGTAATGGCATTGTTAGCAAAGCAGGTCCACTAATGGCGTAAAAAACCTGTGATTTTTTGTGAATTTATTTTGTCACTGCATCCATTTTGGTTACAAGTACTATATAGAAAGTAGTAATAAGTCGCACGCTTAACTGTATGAGGACACGCCCAACAACAGTCAAATTCAGTCGACACTTACACTAATTACAGCTCGTTTTGTACCGACCAACCCCCCTCATCTGACGCGGTAATTTCATCCACACTTTGTTAATGTCAAACCCCTCTCTCCGCCTCTTCGACGTCTGAGACAGATGAACAGATCGATCTGTACTCAATTAATTAATGGAGGAAAGCTTGTGGAGAGCGACAGTGTTCCTGTGCTGCGTGTGGGCTGCGTCTCTTCTCTACGGTGAGATGGTGGCGTATTGGGTGCCCTCTCTCTGGACCTGTTCCTGGCCTCACCAGCTCATGACCCCTCACACAAGGGTACTCATTACTACTACTTCACTAATTATTAAGCTTAATTAATTAGTTACATGTCTTGATTGAAAGTTTGAAGCTTATGTAGTTGTAGATCCACAGAGCCCCTTAATTTGGTGCTGCTTCTCTGATTTTGGACTCTGTATATATAGTCTTTACCTTTTATTTTTCGTGTCGTTTCAAAAAATTTGAACCAATCTAAAGTAGTAGGATTAATCATAATTTTCTATGTTAAGTAATCGCACGAAGAAGGCATATATCCAGATGAGAGTCATGAAACCGCATATTGCTAAATTTATTGGAGAAAAATGAGACATTTATGCGCGGGGTAGCCAGCCATGTTAAACATTATGATGTATGAAGAATGTGACGCGGGAATGACTCAGTTGACACGGACAAGTTAATTTGAACCAATTTGATAGACTTGCAAGTAAGAAGAAAGATCAGTTTAATTATTAGGTGCCAAAGGTTACGAATCTAGTGCTTCAAACAAATACAATATGTAATGGGATGTAGAAGCACTGGAACACTGGGCGCGAGTTAAAACCATGGAAAAATCACTATCAGTTTATTGCTAATACATCAATTGTCTTTGTTATTGGCGGTGGCACAGATGGCGGATGGAGTACCTTCGTTGGGTGGCCATATGAAGGTCGCCATTATTGCTGATCCACAGGTGGCTTATACGTAATTATATATCCTAAATCAATCTTCTCTTCTTTGCAATATGCGTTCTTATAGTACTATTTAATTTTCCATTATTAACAGCTCATGGACAAGACATCTCATGGCCTTGCACCAAAGTCAGTTGCTTTGGAGATTGCGCAATTTTATACAGATCTATACATGCGACGAGCGTTCCTTGCGTCTGTATTGCCTTTTAAGCCACATCTAATTATCTTCCTAGGCGATTATTTTGATGGGGGCCCATATTTGCTTGATGAAGAGTAAGACCTGATGCAGCTTGGGATTTACTTTTACCCAAAATTAGTAGCTTTTGATGCCTGATCATAAAAGTCAATTCTTGTTTTTAAGCTTCCTGCAAACCATGCATCAATCCTGTAGAGTGTCCATTTTATTGTATGCTAGTTTCTAATATTTCGGAGCAAGAAAAGCATCGCTATCAACCTGAAAAGCTTCATTCTTACTGTATCATGTGTAGGGATCATTGATGGAAGTTTCAATCATATTCTCTTTTGTATTAGATTGGCAATAGAAGAGAGTCACAGTTGCAGTGTTGTAGAGTAGCACAAATTAAAGTGATTGGTACATTTTTAGTTGGTATTGTTCATGAATCATAAGCTGAAGTAGTGCATGTTAAACTTCTTGCCATGGCATTATGTCTATTAAAAAATTATTTTTAAACAGGTGGCAGGAATCATTGACGAGGTTCAAGCACATTTTCGACTTGAATCACCGAGGAAGACGTGCAGATATCCCAGTCTACTACATTCCTGGCAACCATGACATTGGCTACACAGCCCTGC
The DNA here is from genome assembly GCA_039657345.1 of Stephania japonica. Classification (NCBI taxonomy): domain Eukaryota; kingdom Viridiplantae; phylum Streptophyta; class Magnoliopsida; order Ranunculales; family Menispermaceae; genus Stephania; species Stephania japonica. The sequence continues at coordinate 85,856,093 of CM077556.1, read as the reverse complement.
ATACTTATAACACAAAGGTATTCATGATATGAAATATAATGAAAAATAAAGAAGCAAAGATGAAAAGAAAAGAGAGTGATTTATGTAGATGACTACATTGGATCAACACACATTCGATGCTCACTTTATTCACATATATATAATGTTTAATAACTACTAGATCACATTTAGATCCTAATTTAACTCTCTTGATAAACTTAAATAATATAAAAGATAAACTTTAACTAATTGATATTTGAATCAATCCTAACAATATCCTCCTTGTTTCAAATTCCCTAAAATTAGGCAAAACCCATCATTTGGTCCCTGAACTTTGTGTTTTTTAGCTCTAGGTCCCTGAACTTTTATTACTATACATTTGGTCCTTAACTTTCACAAAGATCTACATTAACTCCTTCCACCATTTAAAGTGTTAAATTAGCCAATGTGGGTAACAAAAGTGTCATGTGACTAATCAAGAAGAGTAAACTGGTTTATATTATTGAACTGGACGACTCACATCGACCAAAAAAAGCAAAAAAAATAATTTAATTTCCCCCCCAAAACTTAAAAAACTCAAAGTTCAGGGACCAAAAGCATAACACTCAAAAGTTCATGGACCAAATGTACAACAATGAAAGTTCAGGGACCAAATGTACACTATTGAAAGTTCAGGGACCAAAAGCATAAAAGACTCAAAGTTGAAGGACCAAAAAATACGTTTTGCCCTAAAATTAAATTAAACTTTAAATTGACGAAACACGATCCTTCAATTAATGAAGCACTTGTCTTCGCTTGATGATGCACTTCTCACCATCCACACTATATGGAGCACTTCTCTCCATTTGATATGGAGCACTTCTCTCCATTTGATGATGCACTTCTCATCATCCACACTATATGGAGCACTTCTCTCCATTTGATGATGCACTTCTCATCATCCACACTATTTGGAGCACTTCTCTCCAAATTTGTTGATGCACTTCTCATCAACTTCACAAAATAATATCTTCGATGGTTTCTTCCACCATCTGTGTTTGTTCTTTCTTTTCGAAACCTGCACTTTTACTTCAGGTGGCCAAAACATTGTAGCTTTCCTTTGTGCCAACAATCATCTTTCTTGTGACCCCTCTTTTTGTAGTTGTTGTATTGTGAAATATTTCCTCTTACCTTTGAAAGAGATGATGTTGTGGTGGTGGAAACTATCTTAGACTTTCACAGGTCTTTAGGATCTTACTCTCTGATACCACTGATATGAAATATAATGAAAAATAAAGAAGCAAAGATGTAAAGAAAAGAGAGCGATGTATGTAGATGACTACATTGGATCAACACACATACCATGCTCACTTTATTCACATATATATAATGTTTAATAACTACTATATCACATTTAGATCCTAATTTAACTCTCTTGATAAACTTAAATAATATAAAAGATAAACTTTAATTAATTGATATTTGAATTGATCCTAACAATTCAAACATCATATCCAACTACAATACAGTTTTATATGGTGTTATTGTAAATATATATGTGTTATTTCTCAGGAGAATGATTTTGCTGTCTATGACATCTGTATCTTACGTTGTTCTGACACAGGTAATCAGTCGCTATGAAAAAGAGTTTGGTCTCAGAAATCATCACTTCAGTGTTGGGAAAGTGAAGTTCATTGCAGTAGATGCCCAAACTCTTGATGGTAAATTTGACAGACTTCTTAAACTATTCCACTTGCACTTGATTGCAACCTTTTCATGCAATTATTGAAAAATCCACAATATTCAGGTATTATTTTCCATGTTTTAGTATGTATTCCAACTTATGATTGGTGTAAAAGTAAAGGTGATTTGATAATTCTGATTGCTTTGTTCATAATCAGTACCTTATTGAAAAATACAGAGGCTCAGAAATATTAATACAAAAGCAACTAAGCCTCAATCCCAAACTAGTTGGGGTTTACATGGATTCCCTCCGCTCGCTTCTGTGAAATATTAATCTGATGAAAAACTCATTTTATTTACCATACAGTTTTCCTGATGAAACAACTGAACAGTTTTCCTGATGAGGAAACGCCTGTGTTTTTTTTTTTTCGATATTACGCCTGTGTTTAAAACTTACCAACACGCCTCAAATATCCTGACTAGGCTATATGCTGCCTTTTATCTGACACTTGCTTTATCATACTCTTAATAGATTAAGAAGTGAAATCCAGCTAAGGAATATCTTTTCGTATAGATTTGTGTTTCCCCTCCTTGTTGGAGAAGGAGAATAAATATTATTTTTGTTGTACATTACAGACCTGGACTGGATGTTGCTTGTTCTTGAAATTTCTTATTTCTATATAGTTGGATCACATACTGCCAAAGAAGCTTTCTTTCTTTGTTTCACAATATGTACATGGATTTGCACATTGCTCATTTGTGGATATTTCAATATAGCTGGATCACATGTCGCTTGTTCTAGGAGTTATATGATTGATAGTTGGAACAGATACATGGCTTGAAGACTAGTAAGTTGAATCTGCAGGGCTAAAGCACGAAAGTCTGACTTATAAGACGTGGGATTTTGTGAAAAATATGTCAATGGGTATGTAAACATTTTTTTTTTTTGAAGCCAGTATGTAAACAATATTGATGACACGGCATAGTGTTATATTTTGAATGTTGAAATGTTTCACTAACCACCTTGATACTTGAATTAGATGACACTACGATTCCAAGGGTGCTACTCTCTCATATTCCTCTGTATCGACCTGATTGGACGCCTTGTGGTTTGCATCGAGCTTCGCCAATCATCAACCAGGTATATGATTATACTCCATGTTGGTTTAGTCCCATTTGTTTTTGAATTGCCTAACCTGTAGTTTTCTTCGTGCTTGTAAAATTAAGTTCTCTCTTAATCCTTATTAGTTTGGCTGCATTTTCACATGCATTTCATCTAACTAATTTAACAATCTCCAGAGGGTTTCTCAAGCTGTTCATGATCAAGGAATAACGTAAGAATCTCTTAGCAAACCTCTATTTGTGTCGTGATTCATGATTGAACTTAAATTTATGTTTGGTGAGTGACGTCTAGAGATTTGTGATTTACATGCTTATCTGTAAATGCAGGTACCAAAATTATCTTACTGAGGAAACTTCAAACCGATTATTGGACTTGATTAAGCCGGTTGGTTTATCTTCTGTTCCTGTGATATTTATGAATGTATCTGTTTTGATTTGTTTGTAGTTAAAAATATATGAAGGGAACCACTGAAGAGAGGTACTGAATTAAGAGTATCTGCAATAATCATATTTGCTGCAGGTACTTGTGTTATCTGGTCACGACCACGACCAATGCACTGTGACCCATAAGGCACAACATGGATCAGTTATAGAGGTGAACACTTCATAACTGGATTTTGGTTTTTTTTTTAGTACTGTGCATGACTGGCTATTTTTGCAGCACACCATAGGGACTTATAGTTGGCAACAAGGGAACTTGTATCCGTCGTTCATGCTTTTGTCTGCTAGTAACTTGGCAAATGTAACCAAATCAGAAGACACCGTGTCCACTCAGCTATGTTTTCTCCCAATGCAAACACACATTTACATATGGTGATTCAATTAATCTCTTTGTGAATTGCATAATTTTTAGTCTCCATAATGGTTCTATTTCTGATCATTAATGACAAAGACTACAGGTATCTTTCGCTGTTTGTATTTACGATGCTGGTTCTTCTGCTTTGGCCAATGCATGGCTTGGGCTTTCTGCATCAGCAGAATCGCATGTTTAGATGCATTATGAGAGCAATAGGTAGCAAAGCAACTAAAGATGGAAATAAGGAGAAGGACGAAGATGAGACATGCGAATATGAGATGGTTTGGGATGTAGAAGGTACAATGCATATCATCAAAAAAGTGGTGAAGAATGCTGGGTTTAAGCATTCAAGTGAAGCGGGATTGGTTGGAAGGTGCGTTTGATTTAATTCATTGCTGGGTTTAGAATGATCTTGAATGCATATTTCTATCTATTTAGAAAGTGAAAATGTCTGTTATTGCAATATTTCGTTTTTTCTCTTTGTTATGAGTTTGTATGTAACCATGCTATGAAGTACTGTTGCAGAAGAGAAAACTTGCTTAGCCTAAATCACTAAAATGAATGTTAAATGTTCGAAAATTAACTATGGCAGGGGTGCTGCTGCTGTGCGACCAACTGCAAAGAAAAGCATATCTCTGAAATCCGAGGTGTCTACATCGTCAGAGATGAATACAGATCACTTGCGGTCGGATGATAGTAGACAGTCATTGAAGAGAGGCGGCAAACACAAAGCGGATACGCTGGGCAAGCGATTTCTTAGGTCATTGAAATCTCTCATGGTAATAGCAGCAGTCAATGTTCCCTTATACATGATGTTGCTATCCAAAGATTGGATTGAATTGTGAATTGAGAGTACTTGACATGGCCAATAGAGCATTTTCGAGTTGTAGCACAAAAAGAAACTGGCATAATATATCAAGTTGTGATAATAATCTTTGTTTTCTCCAGTTTGACATGTATTATTAATAATTGTTGCCATCAGTGAGATAGCAAACTAAATTGGTTTGTAATGAAAAGCAAAATGATTTAGGTAGGGTTCTTGATCCTGAGTTTCTCAGGCTTAAAAGTGAAATAGATTGTGATAGTAATGCGATCTCATGAAAAAAATGTATGTATATGACCTTACAATGCCAAATAAATAAATAAATAAATAAAAGAGAACAAGACTACAAGTTCGAGGGCACTTATTTTTTGGAGGTAAGGCTACAAGATGGCATCATTAATTGCACTTAAATAGATTGTGATGGTAATGCGATTTCATTCTCAACTAAAATGTATAGGGAACTATTGCACAAAGTTGGCCCATCTATGTTACATCGGTCCCATACACTACATCTATATTACCTCAGTGTGATTTTGAATGACTTTAAGATCATTGTTGTAAGATTACAAAAACAAAGCTAAGAAAAAAGTTAGAATGACAACTACTACATCACACAAAAAAAAGTTACGTCAACCTATAGAAACCCTCCATATAATTTGAACCTACATGTTATACATCAAGATCTATGTATATCTTAATCCTAATTTATGCATAAATGACTCAAAGACTTGATGTGACTTTTGGTGTAACATACATTTGCATTCTAGCACTTCCCCTTGAGCGGGTACAGTGGAAAGCGCGAAAGGACAGCACGCCAAAGCGGAAAAACAGATTTTATATAGGGGTAGTTTGGTAATATAAGATAGAGTAGCGTCGCTATGGGGGCGGTGTTGTGTTTGGTATCACTTTGTTCTCAGATCTTTCATCGCCGGAAAGCTCATCCTCGTCTCCGCCGCCGCCGCCGCCGCCGCCGCGGCGATCCCTCTCTCGCTTTGGTATGATTTATTTCTTTTATGGGTTCGAAGTGATTCGATTCAATTCATATTCGGGCGCTGCATTTTGTTAATGGGTTTCAAGTAGTTCGATTGAGTTCAATTTCGATGTCCCATGTGAAGAACAGAGATTGGATCCCTGAAATTTCTTAAGTATTCTGAATTTCATCAATGCATTCGTAAAAAGTTGTTATCGGAGACATGTCTTCCATTAATGGTCGAAAGAGAGTAACCGTTGGAACCCTAGAATCCATTTGCGAAGAGGGACTGATGAAAAAGCTCTACATTGGGTTTCAATTGTTCAATCACTATTGCGAAGAGGGGCTGATGAAAAAGCTCTACATTGGGTTTTAATTGTTGAATCACTATCGCGAAGAGGGACTGATGAACAACCCCTAATCTTTTCAATTTTTTCTTTCGAATTTCAATCGGTGTATCATCTAGAGGATTTGAGGTGTTACGTTTCGACATGTAGATGTTGGGTGTGGTCAAACATCTACATGAAGTTAGTCGAAGGCGGGCTTCTCTACCATTAATGAAAAATGTTGTGTATGCAATTGCAATCGAATCGGACAGCTCATTGAGAGTGTAGTTTGGTTTGTAGGTTGCTGCAAGTGCATGCAAGTCAAACTGAAGTAGATCCCTCGAAGATACTGTTGTTCTAATACTCAATTTGATCTCTCCTTTTTTGTTTTCGTTGTTGTTCCCGTTCTTGTCTGAATTGCAATGTTCGCCTTCTGTGATTAATTGTTGGTCCTATTTTTCCTTTCTTTCTTTTATTTCTTTTTTAATTAATGTTTGGAAGAGATTGGAGGAAATTGTTTACCAATATTTTTTAATCATCGTAAATACAGATTATGTTAGCCGGGAAGGAGTTGTCGATGGCAAGATGCTGATAAACCATATGTTTTTTTCTTAATGAAAATAAGCCACTAAGTTTTATCACTAGATTCTTCTTTTTAGCTTTAAATAAGCTCCCAAATTTTAACAAAAAAAAAAAAGCTCCCAAATGTTATATGTTTAATCCTTTAATTTTTTTTTTTTTAAAATAACTTAGAGAATGTAAAGATATTGGTAAGTTTACTTCTCCATACTCTTTAGATATTTTTTGTTTTGATTAAGGAAAAAAAAAAAACATTGTAGTTGTTTCTTACTTTATTTCACTGGATATAGGTGGAAAACTGAGTGCTGAATGAGCCCCTTCATCTGTTCTAGCAGAATTAACTGTTGAAAACAACTTACAGGTTTCTATGGCATTAGCGCTATACTTTTTCTTGTTTTTTTCCCCTTCATTTTAGCATATTTGATTTTCCCTTCTGATGCTTGAGATTTTCTGAAGATGGCTTCTGGTGGATAATAAAGCAATGTCAAGAAGCAGGGATAGAACGGAGGATTTTAAGGACACTGTTCGCTCTGTGGCTTTTTCTCTTGGATATAATGAGGTATGCCGAGCAGCACAACCTACACCAAACATTTGATTTTATGTACATCTATTTGTGTTTTCTTATGTGTTTTCGGCAAGAAATGCTTTTAAAATGAGGATTCTTGCCCATCATAACTGGTGCTCTATAAAATTTTTACATTTTCTGACTAGTTGCTTTGTTTAATATTAATTTTAACAGTCCAAAATGGCATCCATTATGGCATCTTTCATTATGCACAAGCCTAGGCAAAAGTCACCTTTTACCCAAGCTGCATTGAAGACGGTATGTGTATGTTTGATGTATCACTGGTCCTATTTGTTATTAGCCAATTTGAGTAGCAGTTCCATCATTATATGAAATCATTTATATTTGATATTATGATTACGACGAGCTATTGAACTGCATTGTTTTGCTATTATGGTTTTTCTTTTGTAATTTATTTGTTGCTTTGTAGCTTGAAAGCATTGAAGCATTGGGACAATTTATTTTGAAGCATCGAAAGGATTATGTAGACCTTCATCGCACTACTGAACGAGAAAAGGACAGCATTGAACATGAAGTGAGTCTTTTTATTTATAGTTTCTTTCTTTTTTTTTTAATATTTGATGCAGTTCAGATGTTTGGGTGTGAACTCCATTTGTTTCAGCAGTTCATATGTGTTTGTAAAATTAACATACAGTGATGAGTGTGCTGATTATTGGGTTAGTTCATTTGAAAATATGAATTAACCCAAATAACCAGAAAATTGCTTGTGAAGCACAGTTCTTTTAAACTGTTTCCAAAATTTTAGTGCCTGAAACTTTTACCTCTTAAATTTAGAGTTTTGAGGATTTGGGTTAATATAATAACACTGCTGGGTCAGATGTATAAGTTGCTCGTTATTTATGTGTATGTATGCTTCTAACAATAGTACCTGAACTGCTCTATTTTCATATTTGAAACTCATCTCTCCTTTCATGTTTTTTTTACTACAGGTAAGCATTTTTGTGAAGTCCTGCAAAGAACAGATTGATATTCTAAAAAATAGTATAAATGAAGAGAAAAATATTAGTTCGAAGGCATGGATGGGGACACAAAATAACTCTGGTTCTGATGTTGTGGCACACAAACATGGAGTGGTATGGTTGCAGATGTTTATTTTCACTGTTACTTATTTTTCATTAAGGCTGTGGACATTTTCTTGAGCCTTTAGTACTTTACCTATAAATCTCAAATTGTTGAACACCAAATAGGCTATTGGAACTACTGATTAGAAATGTTCATTTGTTTGTATTTGGCTTTGTTTTGTTTTTTAAATTATCTTTCTTACTGTTATGAATGGCAGCTAGTTTCTTATACATCATGCCTTGCATGCAAGTGGTATGCCTTTTTCTTTACTTCGTATTTCGTGGATATATTCCCTGCAAACACTATAAGGACATCAGGACAAATACCATCTTATCACCTCATAGATTACATGGGCACACAGTGTTACACTTACACCATAAACCACTTTTTTGTATATCTTTTGGGATTCCTTATGGTAACAAGTCTCTTTCTTTGCTCTATGGTTTTGTAAGATAAGTGAGATGAAGAATTCATGATGTAACGCTTAAATTCACAACTCTTTTACGTGAAATTTGGTTCAGGACTTAAAAGAGGTGAAAAAAGCAATGCTCATGCATTCTGATTTTCTTGCTGATGCAGGTTTTGATTCTAAGTGAAAGGTTGCACGCGGTTACTGCGCAGTTTGACCAACTAAGGGCAGTACGCTTTCAGGATGCTATTAACAGGGCAATACCTAGGAGAAAGCTTCCCAGAGGGAAGAAATCAGAGTCTTTTGATGCTTCCCTATCTACTCATTCTGAGCTCAGGGAGCCAGATGAATTATCAAATGAAGCTCCTAGAGTTCAACAACAGCTATTGGATGATGAAACTAGGGCCCTTCAGGTAAGCACTCTATATATGCTACTCTATATATGCTATGCAGATATCAATTTTTTTTATTTTTATCTTTGATAAGAAAGAAACAACTTGCCCCCACTGGGGTTCGAACCCATGACCTCTTATTCCCAAACCGCATACCAAACCATTGAGCCACCCAATTAGTTGGTATCGATTTTCTTTCATTTAATCACAACTTATGGTAGTTTCTGGTTGCTGTATTGTTGAGTAAGACTGAATTTGCTGCAGGTAGAGTTAACTGCTCTTCTAGATGCCGCTCAAGAAACTGAAACTAAGATGGTGGAAATGTCTGCACTGAATCACCTCATGTCTACCCATGTTCTCCAGCAGGCGAAGCAAATTGAGCTTTTATACGATCAGGTGCAAACCCACGAGTCTTTCCTTAGCATTCTTTGCTTCCATCCAAGTTCAATTTGGTTATTCTTAATATCTAGGTTTCATCAGCTTTATAGAACGGCTGTCGATTTATTTCTTTTCTGAAGCAATCATGCTTTTAAACAAATGTGAAAAGCTTTTACGGATTATTTAGCGAAACCCCCTGAACTTTCTAGTAAATCTGATGATTCGTCTGTGGATTAAACTCATCCACGCACCCACATGCACATGGTTTGATGGATGTTTTGTCTTGTCTATATATAAGCAAAACTGAAGTTAAATGGTTTGAAGTAACTCACGTTGCTTAACCTGTTATTTGCATTTGATGATGATGCATTTTCTTGTTAGTTATCCAGTTAATTACTATGATCAATAAATAACCATTGACAGCAGTTTTACAACTGAGGCACGGGCATCCAACAATGTGAACCTTACCTTTCACATTAGAGCTCATCCAACTATAGGGATTTTCAACATGGATGCCATTAATTTTGCTAAAACTTTTTGAGCTTTGGTTATGAGCATTAAGGATCATTTTCTAGCTATCATTTTGAACCGTCTTAAATGCATAATTTTTGACATGAAGGCCTGTAATTTCAATGAAGAAGCAACAAAATCACGCGAATCAGTTGTCTTTGTATTTGTTTTCTCTCTTATTATACATTTATCCGGGGCTGGTGTTGAAATGAGAATCCTAAGCCCACTATTGTTTGCTTATTTCAGGCAGTGGAAGCTACAAAGAACGTAGAGATGGGCAACAAAGAGCTTTCTCAAGCCATTGACCGCAATCGCAGTGGCAGAACCTTTACTGTGCTTTTTTTCATTGTCCTCATTTTGTCCGTTTTCTTCCTTGATTGGTACAGCTGAATACACGTAACATAAGCAGTTCTTTCCTACTAGATTCTCTTTGATTGAAATTTTTTCTATATCCTTCTTTCAGTTTCTTGCGTACTGTTAGAATATGTGACTCAATAGATGTAAAAGCACAACAATTTGCAACACTATTTATTCTGTGAAGGCATGAGGTCCTTGTATTCATGTTTTGGTGAAATACGTCCACATAAAAATGTATGCACATGAGTGACACATGTTAGATTATTTCAGTGACAGTTCCATGCATGTCTTCTTCAATAAAATGTTCAGTCGTCGCTTAAGATATTGTTTTCAGCTATGATTCACGTGACTGCAAGTGGATTGGTGGGACATAATGTGCTTTGTTGGTCACGTGTCATCTCTCTTTTTCCCACTGCACCTCCAATATTCCCTCTCCGATGCTCATGATCTACTTTTGCTTTCGTTTATTTTATTTTATTTTATTTACCGGTGGATTCAAAACCTTTTTTTAATCCCTTTGCTTAAAGTAATTTCACAAGATTGGAAAAAAGAAAATATTAATGATAATAATAATCTCATAAGAGTTAGGCGGATATTCCAACTCTATGATGTAAAAAAATACCAATATATTTGAAGTTTGATAGGATCCAATCTCAACTAGTTTGGGATTTGTTATAGGTTTTACATTTGAAGTTCGACGATAAGATTTAATTGACAAAACCCATCAATTGGTTTATGAACTTTGTGTTTTTTATACTTTGAGTCTCTGAACTTTTATTACTACACATTTGGTCTTTGAACTTTCACAAAGATCTACGTTTAGTCATTCCACAATTTAAAGTGTTAAATTCTGTAGACGTAGGTAACAAAAATGTCGCGCGACTAGTCAAGAAAAATAAAGTAGATTATATTACTGAACTAGAAGATTCACATCGACCAACAAAAGTTCAAAAAAAAATTAATTCTACCTAAAAACATAAAAAAACTTAAAGTTCAGGGATCAAAAGCATAAAATTTTTTTTCAAAAGGTTAGGAATTAAATGTACAACAATGAAAGTTTAAGGTTTAAATGTACACTAATAAAAGTTCAGGGACCAAAAACATAAAAGACTCAAAGTTCAAAAATCAAAAAGTATGTTTTGCTGATTTAATTCTATGATCTTTTATCACGAACGGTAACAAATTCCATTAAAGTCAAGTATTTTTTTTTTTCATGTGAGAAATGCTTGTATAACTATAGTGTTCTTTTTCTGATTCCCTGACCTTTTATCCCATTGGCAGCCAAATTCATGTTTAATATTATAGTCACATTGAGTGATTGATGATTTATGAAATTCCACGTTCACTTGAAAAAAAAAAACATGAGTTTGATATAGTCAACTCGGAATAAAATCTAATCTTGACCTACAAAAAAAAATTACTGTAAAATCTAGGCTTGAATGAGTATTATTATTAGTGTATCTATCTAGAAGAAAAAAGCTGTATGGTTAATAAGCGCGTGATTATAATGACCCCGATAGCATATTAATTAGTGCCTTAATTATCTGAAGCAACCATCCTACACGTGAAACTAATGAACTGTATATCTACCACAACTAATGAACACTGTATTTGGAGGGAACGTTTCGCACAGGCACGTTCCGTTTAATATTTTAGGGACCACAAAAACGCACAAATCCCTCCAATTGGATCCTTTCTCTCTCTCTCTCTCTCTCTCTCTCTCTCTCTCTCTCACTGTGTGTTCTCTGTGTGTGCGTGTGTGAGTGTGAGAGAGATTCTGTAATGGCCGCCTCGAACGGATCAGCGAGCGACGCGAAGAAAACCTTCCTGGAAGTGTATTCGGTGCTCAAATCCGAAATCCTTGAAGACCCCTCTTTCGAGTCCACTCCTGAATCCTATCGATGGGTCGAGCAGGTGAGATCTCCAATACCTCTTCTCTCTTCTTGTTCAGATCTCGTTTTCTGTCCTGATTTCGGATTTCATTTCTAAATTTCGCTCCTTTATTTCTCGGATTGGTGTGTGCTTTTGTCCATTTCGTTTACTGATTTTGGTTATCTGTGCTTTCTAGTGTTTAATTGGCTTATTGTAGAAGAAGTAGAGATTGTTGAAGACCTAGTCATGGAGTTAATTAATTGAAAGCATAAGAAATGTGATTGATTTGTGTCTGAATAGGAAATGAAGTTATTTTTTTGTTAATGATATTGACTTCAAAGGTACGTAATGAATAATCACCAGAAAGAATTTTTAAAGATTTCATTTTGATTCAAGTCGAAATGCGTAGTTTTTCCAAATATAGCTCGATGGCTGAAATCAAGGCGTGTGATTTGGTTTTTGCGTCTTTCTTTGTGTTGGTGTTCTTCCCTTACGCCTATGTAAATAAAAAGTTTTGATTTGAGACTGGATCGTCCTGTTGATTGTTGTGCTAAATGGGTAATCTTGGTGTCTTGGATGGAAACAATTATTGGGAAATCTATTCTTAATTCTCCCCTGATTAATATTGTGTGGAAGGTGTTGCGTTGTTAGTTAAAGATCATTATACTTATTTAGGGATGGTTTATGATTTACAAGATTTCCTTTTTGGTCTGAACATTTGTTCTAAACTGCTATGTACTTAAGTTTTCCGCTATTTTCTTTATTTATCGCTTTGCTCATATCATGATTTTGTGTGTGTGTGTGTTGTGTATATTGCAGATGCTGGACTATAATGTACCTGGAGGTGAGGATGAACTCCTACTTATCTTGATGTTTCGTTTTAAGTTACCAAATTATTAGGTCTGCATAGTTATAATTATGCATTAAGCTTTTAATCAATCAAGATGGAATTTGAGTGTATTGGCTAAGCAATTGATGGATCATGAGCAATTTTTTGATTGATTTGTATTTCGGCAGGCAAGCTGAACCGGGGGCTCTCCGTAATTGATAGCTACAGGTTGCTGAAGGAAGGAAAAGATCTCACAAAAGATGAAATTTTTCTTGCTTGCGCACTTGGCTGGTGTATTGAATGGGTAAAGCCGTTGAGAATCATTATTTTCTTTTTTGTTGTGGCACATATTACGGTCTTAGTCTTTCTATATATCAAGCTTTTATCAGCTTCAGTACTGTATGGAAAATCTAAACTTTTCGTCTCTATCACTTTTAGCTTCAAGCATATTTTCTTGTTCTGGATGATATCATGGATGATTCTCACACTCGACGAGGTCAACCTTGTTGGTTCAGAGTGGAGAAGGTTTGTGTCTTTATGCCTGCTTGCTGGTGTCTTTTGTCATGTTTGGAATGAATTGGTCATTTGCTGGGAATTGTTAGTTCTATTTATCCTGTAAAATGTGGTGGTTAATTTGTCTAAACTGTTCTCTTAGGTTGGCATGATTGCTGTGAATGATGGGATTCTTCTTAGGAATCATATTCCTAGAATTCTCAAGAACCACTTCCGGGAAAAGCCTTATTATGTTGATCTACTGGATTTGTTTAATGAGGTATTGGACTTTGGACAGAACGCTCTGATTTAAAAGTGAAATCCAGAAGTTGCTGCTGATCAGTGTTGTGTTTGAACAGATAGAGTTTCAGACAGCTTCAGGGCAAATGATAGATTTAATTACTACTCTGGAAGGAGAAAAAGACCTATCAAAGTACACATTGCCAGTGTAAGTGGCTACAATGATAGTTTAAAGAACATATTTGTGCACACCAAAAAAAAGAAAAGAACATATTTGCTGCCAGCAATGGACATAATACATTTATGGTATTTAAAATCTGCATTCCTATATTTATTGTGATACCCAGTTATGTCCAGCTCAGAGTGCTGATTAAGATCTTAAATTTCAACGTTTCTTGAGTGCCAAATGATAGCTTTTAAGTTGGAATATTTTCAATGATTTTCTCATGCTTATAAATGTCATTCTGATCAATTGATACAGCAGGATGCAAACTGACGTGCTTGCTAGTTTTTGAAGAGCCGCAATGCCCATTTCCAAATTATTTAATTATTCGTATATTGACAATATACAAACAAATTTCACCTCCTGTTTTGATTAGAAATGGAGGCCACCAGAAGTTTCACCTATACGTGACCGGTTATAACTTTTCTTTTAGTATCATAGCTGACAATTTATAGTGCATTATTCTTATCATAGGAAAGGAATAGCTCAATGTTCATTATACAACACATAGATTGCTAGTTGTTTCTATGCTTATGCAGTTGTCCCAATTCCTTTTAATTTTTATTTTCTTGGAAATAGTAATTATTCTTTTTCTTTTTACCATATTCTATCTGCATTCCTTTGCTAATGATCTCATTACTCATATGATTACTTCAGAGTTTCGTTTAAAAATTGATGTGCCAATTGTTACTCCTGACATGCGATATTTTTATTTTTTGCAGTCACCGACGTATTGTTCAGTATAAAACGGCATATTATTCATTTTATCTACCTGTAAGTGAATTAGTGAATAATGTCTAGACTATTCTCTTTCGTTTCCCCTTAAAGCCAGGCTTCTTTTACATGGAAACTTTCCTTATTTCCTAAAGAGTTTTTACTGAAAACAATTTTGATTTAGATCCCTTTGCGAAATGCTTATCTTTCTTTCCTGGTTCTCGTTTATAGACTTTGATGTGATGGCTTCATATTTTTGAACATACAGGTTGCATGTGCTTTGCTTATGGCAGGTGAGAATTTGGACAATCATCTTCTTGTAAAGAATGTTCTTGTCGAAATGGGAATCTACTTCCAAGTGCAGGTAAATACCTTTTATGTTGAAGATTTAGAAGTTTCTATCATTCCATTCATTTTCTCAACAATTATGTTTCTAGAGTAATCACCTGCATAATTTTATGTAGGATGACTATCTGGACTGCTTTGGTGATCCTGAAGTTATTGGAAAGGTTAGATCAAGTTACTTTCTCGCACCATAATGCTGTTGGGCTGCATAGACTATTAAGCTCTTGTATGTTTCAGAACAATTAAAACTTTTGTTTCCTCTACCAGATTGGAACAGATATTGAGGACTTCAAGTGCTCATGGTTAGTCGTACAAGCACTTGAAAGGGCCAACAGTGATCAGAAGAAATTGTTATATGTACGAGTCACTTCTAATCCTTAATATGGGATATCTGTTGCCTGTACATATCAGAGGTCTTGATTTCTTACTCAATATTTTTATTTTTATTTTTTTTCAGGAGAACTATGGGAAGAAAGATAAAGCCTCTGTTGAACAAGTGAAGAAACTCTACCATGATCTCGATCTCAAGGTTCTAAAATTTCTAATCTTTACTTTCTCTTCTTTTTTTGTTTCATGTATGAGAAGCATTTGACAATATTCTCCTTGAATTGGTCGTAATTTTGTCAAGGAATGATGAGAATTCTCAATCTCAAAAGCTTAATTCCGTGTAATTTCTCACTTTACTTAATTGGTAACATTTTCGCAGAATCTTAAGTACTAATCTAGATGTTTAGGCACTTCTAGTGCTAAGGCTATCTTTTATGTCTCGTGAAATATCTTTTACTATTCAAAGACACACTTGAACCATAGTGGAGACAATGCATGAATTAGCCAAATTTATCCAAAAGACTGGCATATTTGCCTTGTGTTGGCTTGCATGAATTAGCCAGATAACTTAATTTCTAATCCTTTAGAGGTTGAAGTAATTTTGCCTTTTGTACTAAAATTTTGTAATATTTGAGACAATGCATTGAACAAAATAGCTATGAACTTCAGTTTTTTTGCTGTGCCGTGTAAGAAGCTCACAGAATTTCTTCCTTGCATAACTAGGGTGTTTTTGCTGAGTATGAGAGCAAGAGTTATGAGAAGTTGGTCTCATCCATTGAAGATCATCCAAGTAAGGCGGTGCAAGCAGTGCTGAAATCCTTCTTAGGAAAGATCTACAAGAGACAGAAGTAGGAAAATGCATTGAGCTAGCATAGGAAGTAAATGAGATTGTAGAATTTGGTTTGTCAGGTTTGATTTTTTTCTTCTTCCCATTGCCTGTGTACCTCAATTTGTGAAAGACAAACAGTATTTCATACCTCTATCTAATTAAGCATTTGCAGTGCTGATTATTCTCCATTTGTACGACTCTCCTTTCCCATTTGCAGTGTCTTGTACCTTTATCTAATTAAGCGAGTTCCGAGCATTGCTGCTTAAAAATTGCAAATTATTGATGGGCAAATTGTAGTACTTGTTTCAGTAATGGCATGGTTGGTCAGGCAGTTTAGCAAATTAAACAAGAAAATATTGGTTGATGTAGCTGAGCTACTTCTTGCTGACTTGTTTATAATGAGATGGTTGAGATGATTATGTTTTGGAATTTAATGTGCCTCATCTCTGATGTCTCCTCCAGTCCTGATAAGTATTGCTTTGAAAGGTAAAGAGTGCCCAGGTTTTATTTCTGTAAATAAACACCTTGAAATAGGTAGCTTCAATTGGCCTGCCTAAATGATTAGTCATTGTTGAAGTTATTGGCCTTAATTATCCATGAAACAAGCAGTTGGAGACACTTGTAGAATTTTTTTCGGGGAGATGTTAAAAGTATTCACTTGTCACACTTGACAATTAGTCGTCCTCGATGCACCTCATGATATGCATTTGAGATGTGTTAGATGGCACAAATGCACAGTTACTAGGTGTGACAAGTATGTACACTTAATATTTTTTTTTTCTTGAATAAAGAAGTGATCCGCATCCCTACGTGAAAATGAGTATAACTTTGGAGCATAACACACGGAGTCTCTCCCGAGGGCCGAGGCGTATAAAGACGGATCTCAAAACTGATCTCCCAAAAGCTGATTGGAGTTGTGAGTAAAGCAGGTCACAACCGATAATTAAAGCACTACAAGGTATGGCGACTCCACTCCAGTCATGCTGATATGGTTAGACTTTATGGATGACGTACAAGTTATAGCAAACTTTACTTGTCATTTACAAAGCTCAACTCAAACAGAAAAAAATGTGACAAAGGTGACAAAAAGCCAAACTTCTTTTGTACGACACTAAAAAGGGAAAACACCAAAATACACGTCAACTACCCAACCGTCTCTCTATTTGTCCATTGTTTTTTGCTCTTCTTTTGAGAAACCATATATAGTTATTTATGACATATTTTTAAATCAGATGTTAGATCCACGCTACGAGAGACAAAAAATATTCATAAATGGTTAAAAGACAAGACTGTGCGTTCAAAGTATACGTTAAAAGTAAGTCATTTTATCATTTTTCTAAATTATATATAGAGTTTTTCTACAATGGAACTCAAATATATACTCATGTCACGGAAACCTCTCATAATGTGTTATGCATTAAATGTTTTGTACATTTATGGCGCCGCGATTAATGTATTATATTAGAATCCAATAGTTGTAAATACTGTACCTAGACATGAGTATATATTTAGTTATCATGGTAGTAGTATATATATATATATATATATATATATATATATATATATATATATATATATATCTTACGTATATTATTTGATTTGTTGAGATTATCTTTGATTATTTTAAAAACGGCCCAACTATGTGCAAACCACATTTTTACTATGGGCAAACTAATTTTTTATTTTTATTTTTTTCAAAATGTCCTTATCTTTGTGCACCCCTATTCCCAACAACGTGAAGAAGAAGAAGGAGAAAACACTCTAACCTTAGGTCGATCTTTGGGTTCACCCTACGGTTGCAGTTCATCTTCGCAGCAACTCAATCGATTTTCTCGTCACATCTGTTTATCTTCGCTATCACCCTAGGTCTTGTTTCATCTTGTTTCCAGGCGGTCGTCGCGCAATCAACGACTAAATTTGGTCGATTTAAGGTTGTTTCCATTAATATGAATGTTTTATCAATTTTTTTTACTGTTTTTGAACGATTTTGGTAGTTGTGTATGTGTTTGTAACTGTTTTTAATCTAATATGTTGGTCAATTTGTGCGTTGTTGATGATCGATGTTCGATCGGTGACACATAACCGATTAACAGTGCACTGTTCGGTTGAAGGTGACTGAACAATGCATGTTAATCGGTCTTTGATAATCGAACCACATTGTAATGTTCATAACTTGGTTTGAACAAAAAAATACAAATGTTTGTAGGTGACCGAACAAACATGTTGCAATCGGCCTCGACAAACCGAGTAAAAGCCATTTGTTTGTTTCTGTGAGGTTGAACCAGAAGCAGAATCCTTGGTTTGAACACAAAAAAAAAATTGAATGAAAACTCAAGAAATACATCTCCATCTTGAACATATGTATCTGCTACACGTCCATCCTCCATTTTTTTATGGTAAATAACTATCGAACAATGCAAACAAACAATACTGTGACGACCCCAAGTTCCACAACCCTAGAATCGTGCGCCGCCCGGTCTGAATCCGCTCGAACCCCTGAGTCAATCCCGCCGAGTCGCGCGGGGCCAGTGAGCCTATCCTTACCATTCAATCATTTGTTAATCATTTGAAAGTGAAGTCAATTAATTAGCGAGTTATCAAAGTAATAAGCGGAAGTAATTAATCTCAACTAATCAATCAACTTCGAAAGCTCTAAGTTAGGACAAAAACCTAGGATGTGGGAACCTCGTATATCGTATATATCATGTAAAACAAGGAGAGTATCATCCAAGTCATAACATCCAAAAATCTCTCAACCCATAACCTCATGTACAAAAAACAATATAAGTAACTAATACAACAAAAAAATCACCAATGTCAGCAGAGGAGGGCCGCTCAAAGTATATCGTCTAACTGCATGACCTTTCCTTTGCTGGATTGCGAATCTGCACTCGGTCAAACACAAGAACGACGAGCCCAGGTAAGTAACACTAAGTAGGAACAATAATAAATACAGTATTTCGAATTAAATAAATGAACAGTCAATTCATGCAGATAGAAAGAAAAGGACAGGGAGCGCATAAACATATAAAGACTGTAAATAAATAAATAAGAAATCGAAATTGAGTGTCTCGGAATACAAAGTAAAGGCACAAGTGGTCCCGACCAATTAAAGTCGTTAAGCCGAGGACAAAATCTGCTCAAAGGCTAGGAGTTGAGGACAAAATCTCCTCTAAGACCCCTACGCAAATGCAGAGTCCCCAACAATCTAGTGGAGAACTCTCACCCCGTACATGTCATTACAACCAATCACGTATCCCCAGCCGTAAACCCCGGTATAATACACCACGAGCCCGAGATTCTGCAAGGATCTAGCTTGACACACTTGCCTTAGGACAACTCATGTGAATGGAATATCAAAAAGGTATTGAAACAATATCAATAAATAATTCAAAGCTCAAGAAATAACTGTAGTGTTCCTCACTAGTTTACTTACCATGATTCAAGCTAATTCGTGCTAACACAGACTCCGACATGCCTTTTACGGTCCCCGTGTGTACAATAATCCTGATAATGCAATTTATATCAATTTCCTTAATTTCCTATGATTTTTCCAAATTTCTAGCTATTTTTATCAAGTTTTACATTTTTTAAGGTAAAAACCCCGACATAACGTCTCGCAAAAATCACGAATATTTCATTTTTCTTAGAAATTCCAAAATTTCTCTTTATTTGATGAAAATATAATTTTTTAAAATTTTTCCTGAATTTTTTCTATTTTTCTAGAATTTATTTCAATGAAAAAACATTTTCAATATATTTAATTGAAATAAATAATTTTTATTAATATAATAATAGGTAGGTGGGTCGCGGGTCGGGTCTGACCCAACCCGACTTGGTAGGGTCAGGACCGGCCTGACTGGTCAAACCCGGTCCAACCGGGTCTGACCGGGTCAAACTCGGTCCAACCGGGTCTGATCGAGTCAAACCCGATCCACCCGGGTCAGACCCGGTCCATCCGAATCAAAGCCGGTCTGACCCAAACCGGGACAGGTCACCTTAATTCGGCCCGATAATCTCTTCTTCTTCGTTGGTTTGTTGTTTCCAGCAACAAACAGTGACATTTTTTTTCCACAACAACATTAACAACAATAACTCAACAATCCTATCACTATTAAATCCCTTCTTCCCTATCAATCATCACCAATATCCCAACAACAATAACAATGAAATGTCTATAACCCCATCAATGCAACCAACGAAATCAATAACAAAATAATTCACCTTCAACTTGTCGTGTCTCGTCAATCTCTCGGCTCCCTCCTCGCTTAATCTTTCGATTCTCTCTTTCTCCACTATATTTTTTTTCTAGATCAAGAATGGGGAATGGGGTGGCGGTGGAGTGTTGATATTTGGGTATTTTGGTCAAATGACCAAAATACCCCTCACCCTTATCCATACCCTTTACAACTTTATTGTCCTTTTGGTCTTTTCACAATTTCATTTACCAACTTTGATAACTCAATTGGGTGACTTAGTTGACTTGCTCTTCACTCTAGCCTCTCCACCACATCTTTTGTGCAATCTGCACTCGACCCGCGCCGCATTACACATGTCTTGCGCACTTGGTCGAATTGTGTACCAATTGTTTCGATAAATTTGAGTTTGTATTTTATCAGTGTTTTTAATTAAGTTTATCCCCCAGACCGCTAAACATCGCATCACATAACCAACACTCACACGCAAAACATCTTTACATGTTAAAAACTTGAAATTGCACAAATGAAATACAATATAATACAAACATCATACAAAACTAACATACCTCGGCGTCGACGTCCGAGAATTGATGACTGTACCACGGCGTAGGCCCACGTATTACCTGTATTAACACGTGATACGGGTTAAATTTTTAGGGTCGTTACAAGTACCCTAGCAAGACAAAAAAAACATGTTCAAACCCTATAAAATGTGTAATGACCCTCAAATTTAATTGGTGTCACTTGTCGTGTTTTCAAGATTGTGACTGTGACGGCCCCAGCAACCACAAACTGGGCCCCGCCCGGCCTAAACCTACGTGGACCCCCTAGCTCGTCTCCAACGAGTCAACGCAGTCTAGTCAGCCTTAACTTATCAATTACTCGTTACATTATTCACTCACTTACCCTGGATCACTCTTTTTGATTCACCTTAACTCTATCTAATCTTTTATCCTCAATTATAGTTAGGTGTGCAGCGGAATTGTTTTAATACCAACTTACAACAGTTTACAACTCAGTCAACCTAGATGTGGAAAATCCTGTCCAAACAACATCACATGTATATAACAAATCAAGCGAAAGCCCAGAATAAACATATACATGTACCAACAAATCAGTTCAACTCCCCAAAGCCCCAAAATATCAAAACAAATGGATACATAGCCAAATATACAACAAAATGACAAAATACCTACAAAGTGAGAGCAAAGCTACGCTCGAGCGTGCCTCGAGAGGATATCGCCAAGCATCGGCGCCTTGCCCCTACTGTCGTGGATCGCACCCACCGTCATAAAAAGGACGGTGAGTACAAAATATAACGAAGAAACAAGCAACAATAGATATCTCAACATAATTTCTTGAATTTTCAATAATCACAAGTTTATAAATCATGCAAAGTGTATAACAAGAAAGCGAAATAGATAGCAAATCGCATGATAAATAGATTCAACAAGTACAAACAACGAAAACCAAGTGACCGAGAAACAAATGGATAGGAGAATAGATAGTCCCAATCAAACCGCGGGTCTCAAGACCTCATCACTTGCGATCGACACGATGAGGCCCAAAAGCGCCTCCCTGCTCAATCCACCCCGTACGAACCGGTGGGCCCGAAGGTCGCCTCCATCGAACGCACACTCGTTAGGAAAAGCCACGACAAAAAGCCGCTAAATTCCTAACACACTACCGAAAGAAAGCCACGATCACAAGTTCGGATGCTAAATCATTTCGATAGGCTCCAACGAGAAGCCATAGTCTATGCCGGCTGCTAAACTCGTTGAGACTTCTCATCACAGTCGGACTACCTAAACCCTAGGTCACCTGAACTAGAAAGGAATACAAAGGGCTTGCATTTCAAGAATAATTAATCAATAAATAGAAAAGTAATTATGTTGATTCTATTGTTGTCTTTACTCACCTCAAATCCCGCTAAAAACGCCCTCGCGTAGCTCCACACGTTTCCCAATTAGTTACCAACACCTCGCTCGTCACCTGACAATTATTTCGACCAATTTCCGTTAATTTTTCCCTAATTATTCCAAGTATTCTTCAATTTTTTTCTCAAGTTTAACTCATTTTCTACAATTTTCTAAATTATTGTTCCTTTGCTCAATTTGGGTCGCTTATCCGGTATTGGGTTCCATTTAAACCCATTAGGATACCCGAGCGAAACCTCATAATTTTCATACAATTTAGAAAAATATTTTTCAATATTTTTCTGGCTATTTTTAACAATTTCACGCTTTACGAGACAAAACCCCGACAAAAGTCTCGTCGCGAATCTCAAATTCTTCATTTTTCATAAAAATTCCCAAATTTCTATTTATTTGGTTGAAATATAATTTTTCAGAACTTTTTTCTATTTTTTTCTGAATTTTCCAGATTTTTCCATTATTTATTTCAAATAAATAAAAATAAAACATATTTAATTTATTTATTTATTATAAATAAATAAATAAATTATTATTTTAATAATGGTGGGTCCCCGGGTCGGGTCCGACCCGTACACCCTAACCGGGTCGAGACCGGGCCGACCCACCCGGGTCGGGCCCGCTCTCAGCTGGCCGGAAATCGAGTCGGTCACCATGACCCGCCCACCACCTTCTTCTTCTTCATGAGAGACGAACCGGAATTTCCGGTTCGTCTCTCGCTTCATAATTTTTTTTTTTTTCTTTTATCTTTTCTCTTTTCTTTTCTCTTTCTTTTTCAACAATAAACAACAACAACACAATCAACAACAACAACAACTTCAACACCAACCCATTAAAAATTCAATTTCTCCCAAATTTAACAACTCAACAACCCCAACAACACAACGCAACAACAAACTCACCTTCACCAACTCGATCTCCTCTTCGATTTGAACAATCTTCACACCCTCACTTGGCCGATCTCTCTCTATTCGATCTCCTCTCCCTCATTCTTCTCCTCTTTCTCGATCTAATTTTTTTTTTCACACAGTGAGAATGAGGGTGTCGGTGGTGATTTGATCAAATTTTTGGGTCAAATGACTATTTTGCCCTTATCCTTCTCCTTTTTTTTTTCACAACCAAATGCCCCTCTTGGTCATTACACTTTTTTTTTTTTTACTTATATATACATTTATATATATTCCATATATATAAATATATATATAATTGTATTTCTCATGTCTAAAATTTCGTTTTGCGCGCCAACGAGTTAACTCGACCGTGCACACTAATATTCGACTCCCACGTATCGCCCACGACCCCACATATTACTCGGCTCCCATAATTTATTATTTAATTCCATTAATTATTTTCATTTGTAAATATCAATGTTTTTATTTCATTTTCGTCCCACGAACTCTCAAATACTCGATTAACGCGTTTTTTCGTACCGAACTTGTTCAACGGTACTAACGCACACTCACCACGTCTTTACATATTTGGAATATTAAATTAATGTTCGGTAATAAATAAATAATACAAATCACCAAACAAACATAACATACCTCGATGTCGACTCCCGAGGACTGAAACAAGTACACCATGGCTAGTTGGGCCCACAATACGACCCTGAAATGTCACGTGGCACGAGTTAAAATTTTAGGGTCGTTACAGTCTCCCTCCCTTATTAAGAATTTCGTCCTCAAAATTAAACGAAAATACAGGGTAAGACTCACCGAAATCAAAACAAGTAAGGGAAATGCTCGCGCATATAAGACTCCAGTTCCCAAGTCAGTTCTTCATCCCCATGATGCTGCCACTTGATGAGAACCGAGGGAATTTCCTTATTCCTCAATACCTTCACCTTCCGATCCATAATCTGAATAGGTTGCTCATCGTAAGTAATGTCTTCTCTCAGATCTATCTGACTCAGGTCCACAATCGGTCGTCTGGCCTCTCTCGACTTATCCAGTCGAAGCATTGATATGTGAAATACAGGGTGAACTCCTGCTAACTGAGATGGTAACTCAAGCTCATACGCCACCTTGCCTATTCGTTTCTTCACTCGAACGGACCTATAAACCTCGGCGCAAGCTTACCCTTTGATCCCAAATCTTTTGTGACCCTTCAGTGGAGAAACCTTCAGATATACATAGTCTCCCACCTCATACTTTAACTCGCCATGGTACTTGTCATAATACCTCTTCTGCCTCTCCTGCGCACCCTTCAACCGAAGTCTGATCAGTCGTACCTTCTCTATGTGATCCACTACAATCTCTGGCCCAATCACTGCCACATCCTCTGGCTCTGCCCAACAAGATGGAGATCTGCACGGCCTGCCGTAGAGTGCCTCAAACGGTGCCATACCAATACTGGCCTGATAATTGTTATTGTAAGCAAACTCACACAGATGAAGATACTCCTCCCAAGAACCACCATACTCTAAAATCTATTGGTAACTCATGTCCCTCTATCTCTACAATACAGCGTTCACAAATCATGTTAGGGTAGACTTTATCCCCAGCAGCTGTGCTAAGAACTAGAGGTCTCTCTAACCTAACTGGTCTTAACCCTAACTCATCAACCATGCGCCCAGAAATAAAGGAAACAGTAGAACCAGAGTTAATCATAACATACATCAAATGACCACAAATGTAAATCATACCCTCAACGAGATGTCGAGTCGCCGAGGGTGCCGCTCAAGCAACAACATGTGCACGTTCCCTCGTATGTTGCGACGTGGTGCTACTCTCTGCGAACATCAACAAAGTGTGGACACTCTCTCGATGTAATGTCCCGTCTCGTCCACATCGATGGCAAGCTCCCGCAGTCTCTGTCGAAACTCGGTGGTCGTGGGCACTCTCTCGGCAAGATGACCCATCTCGTCCATACCTATAACACGCTCCAAAGCAGTCTCTGTCTTGAGTAATCTCGCCTACTCGATCCCCGACCGACATCTGTCCCTATCGTACACTACCCCTACCTCTCGCCTCCACCATCTCTAGGCTCGCTGCAATCGCTGTGGTACCGGTGGTGGTCGACCAGGGTAACTCGTGTCCGAGTAGGTGTGGTGACATATGTCCGAACCGGTCGCGAAGCGTGCGATCGAAGCTACACTCGAGCTCGCTCGCTGCATCTTGAATTTGCCATCTATTCCTCTTCCTCCCGCCCCCTAAACGGCCTTATCCCCGCTCATCCCGTACCTCACGGGTGATCATATCCCTGTGCGGGATGTGTCCTCAAATATGCCTCCTCGCCAAACTACGGTCATAAGCATCCTGTAGTGTAGGAGGTAGAGTAGTGACCACTTGTCCCTCCAATAGCCGGCAACAAGCCCTCGTAAAATAATAGACCGATCTCTGTCTCGGTCGCCTACTCCATCAAGAAAAGGAAGTAAGTGCGATATCGCCCATATAAGTCATAACCGACTCTCCTAATGCCTGTCGGATATGCATAAACTCATCCCTCTTGGCTATCATAGCTGAAGGTGGATAAAACTTCTGACTGAAATATTTCTTGAAGTCTAACCAGGTAGTTGGCTCTCCATGTGTGGATACTAAATTTTCCCACCACATCTCTCGCATCTCCAAATCAAAGAAAATGCCGCCAACCCGGGTTTTCGCTATCCTCGATCTTGAGAAGTTTCGAACCTTCTCGTGACTACGAATGTACAAATCCGCCTCATCTACACTTGAACCACCGCTGAACTTCTTTGGTTTATACTTCTCATACTCCCGAGTCCACCTCGCCTCTGCGATCGGGCGTGAATCAATATCATCATGAACACGTGACTCCACCGCAACCGTGCGGAACAAGCAGCGGTGATAGGTGGTGCAGTGCACCGCACTAGTAGTAACAACCTTTGTGGAGTAGCTGAGGTGTAGCCGGGACTCACATCTGTCTCAGGAGCTATCCCCGAGGTCGATGGAGATGGCAACAGCTGTGCCTGTCCCCTGAGAATATCCAATATCTCATCCATCCTTCGTCCCTGTGACTCTACTCTCTGAGTCCAGGACTGTAACTCACGTGCCAGAGCTGCAACGTCAATCGGCGCATCTGGTGGAAGATCACAGACTCCACTCTGATCTCCAAGATCGGTGCCGGGTCGTCACCATCGCAATCTACAATAGCAAATGGCGAGCCTCGATCAGTCTTATGTAACGATATATTATATTACAAATTAAAATTTAACATGCTCAAAATAATATATCATTTCCCATTTCCCAACTATACTTGAATTAAGTTCTTAAGATTTTCCACACTAAGTTCATTTGCTTGTGTTTTACGCTTATTCAGAGTCATGGTGATAAACCTTTAGGCTCTGATACCAACTGTGACGGCCCCAGCAACCACAAACTGGGCCCCGCCCGGCCTAAACCTACGTGGACCCCCTAGCTCGTCTCCAACGAGTCAACGCAGGTCTAGTCAGCCTTAACTTATCAATTACTCGTTACATTATTCACTCACTTACCCTGGATCACTCTTTTTGATTCACCTTAACTCTATCTAATCTTTTATCCTCAATTATAGTTAGGTGTGCAGCGGAATTGTTTTAATACCAACTTACAACAGTTTACAACTCAGTCAACCTAGATGTGGAAAATCCTGTCCAAACAACATCACATGTATATAACAAATCAACTGAAAGCCCAGAATAAACATATACATGTACCAACAGTCAGGTTCAACTCCCCAAAGCCCCAAAATATCAAAACAAATGGATACATAGCCAAATATACAACAAAATGACAAAATACCTACAAAGTGAGAGCAAAGCTACTGGCTCTGAGCGTGCCTCAGAGGATATCGCCAAGCATCGGCACCTTGCCCCTACTCGTCTGTGGATCTGCACCCACCGTCATAAAAAGGACGGTGAGTACAAAATATAACAGTAAACAGCAACAATAGATATCTCAACATAATTTATTGAATTTTCAATAATCACAAGTTTATAAATCATGCAGTGTATAACAAGAAACTGAAATAGATAGCAAATCGCATGATAAATAGATTCAACAAGTACAAACAACGAAAACCAAGTGACCGAGAAACAAATGGATAGGAGAATAGATAGTCCCAATCAAACCGCGGGTCTCAAGACCTCATCAGCTTGCGATCGACACAAGTAGGCCCAAAATCGCTCCCCGCTCAATCCACCCCGTACGAACCGGTGGGCCCGAAGGTCGCCTCCATCGAACGCACACTCTGTTAGGAAAAGCCACGACAAAGCCATTCTCACGCTAAATTCCTAACACACTACCGAAAGAAAGCCACGATCACAAGCCGGATGCTAAATCATTTCGATAGGCTCCAACGAGAAGCCACAGTCTATGCCGGCCATTTAAACTCGTTGAGACTTCTCATCACAAATCGGACTACCTAAACCCTAGGTCACCCGAACTAGAAAGGAATACAAAGGGCTTGCATTTCAAGAATAATTAATCAATAAATAGAAAAGTAATTATGTTGATTCTATTGTTGTCTTTACTCACCTCAAATCCCGCTAAAAACGCCTCGCGTAGCTCCACACGTTTCCCAATTAGTTACCAACACCTCGCTCGTCACCGACAATTATTTCGACCAATTTCCGTTAATTTTTCCCTAATTATTCCAAGTATTCTTCAATTTTTTCTCAAGTTTAACTCATTTTCTACAATTTTCTAAATTATTGTTCCTTTGCTCAATTTGGGTCGCTTATCCGGTATTGGGTTCCATTTAAACCCATTAGGATACCCGAGCGAAACCTCATAATTTTCATACAATTTAGAAAAATATTTTTCAATATTTTTTCGGCTATTTTTAACAATTTCACGCTTTACGAGACAAAACCCCGACAAAAGTCTCGTCGCGAATCTCAAATTCTTCATTTTTCATAAAAATTCCCAAATTTCTATTTATTTGGTTGAAATATAATTTTTCAGAACTTTTTTTATTTTTTTCTGAATTTTCCAGATTTTTCCATTATTTATTTCAAATAAATAAAAATAAAACATATTTAATTTATTTATTTATTATAAATAAATAAATAAATTATTATTTTAATAATGGTGGGTCCCGGTCGGGTCCGACCCGTACACTTAACCGGGTCGAGACCGGCCGACCCACCGGGTCGGGCCCGGTCAGTTGGCCAGCGGGAGGTGGAGTCGGTCACCATGACCCGACCCACCACCACCTTTCTTCTTCACAGAGACGAACCGGAATTTCCGGTTCGTCTCGCTTCATCATATTTTTTTTTTTTCTTTTATCTTTTCTCTTTTCTTTTCTCTTTCTTTTTCAACAATAAACAACAACAACACAATCAACAACAACAACAACTTCAACACCAACCCATTAAAAATTCAATTTCTCCCAAATTTAACAACTCAACAACCCCAACAACACAACGCAACAACAAACTCACCTTCACCAACTCGATCTCCTCTTCGATTTGAACAATCTTCACACCCTCACTTGGCCGATCTCTCTCTATTCGATCTCCTCTCCCTCACTCTTCTCCTCTTTCTCGATCTAATTTTTTTTTTTTTTCAAAGTGAGAATGAGGGTGTCGGTGGTGATTTGATCAAATTTTTGGGTCAAATGACTATTTTGCCCTTATCCTTCTCCTTTTTTTCACAACCAAATGCCCCTCTTGGTCATTACACTTTTTTTTTTTTTTTTTTACTTATATATACATTTATATATATTCCATATATATAAATATATATATAATTGTATTTCTCATGTCTAAAATTTCGTTTTTGCGCGCCAACGAGTTAACTCGACCGTGCACACTAATATTCGACTCCCACGTATCGCCCACGACCCCACATATTACTCGGCTCCCATAATTTATTATTTAATTCCATTAATTATTTTCATTTGTAAATATCAATGTTTTTATTTCATTTTCGTCCCACGAACTCTCAAATACTCGATTAACGCGTTTTTTCGTACCGAACTTGTTCAACGGTACTAACGCACACTCACCACGTCTTTACATATTTGGAATATTAAATTAATGTTCGGTAATAAATAAATAATACAAATCACCAAACAAACATAACATACCTCGATGTCGACTCCCGAGGACTGAAACAAGTACACCATGGCTAGTTGGGCCCACAATACGACCCTGAAATGTCACGTGGCACGAGTTAAAATTTTAGGGTCGTTACAGTGACCTACCCGTCGTGACTTGTCATATTACTCAAGCTTTGGGAGTCGACACTGAGGTATATTTTATTTTCTTGTGATGTTTGTATTATTATTTATACCCGAATGTGAAGACTATATGTCCTAGTGTGTGTGATTTTGTTTTATTAATCGCCACATATTTTTGTGTGAGATGCGTCTAGGAAAAATGAGAATTTTAAGGTATAATAGGAATAATTAAACACCGAAAAAATGATAATTAGTGAATTATTGGAATATAATAAATAATTAAATAAAATGTGATAGCGAGGCTATGTCGGGAACGCACGTGGTGCGAGTCGTGAGGTGAAACGGGTCTGAGAACGAGCGGTGTGAGTGAAAAATGGATTGGTTTTGAGGTTTTAAGTCACCCATTGAAGTTACTTTGTTAAGTTAGAGTAGTTGGATGGGGTGAAGGTGGGACATAAGATGTGCCTCGAGATTTTGTGTGTGTGAATTGATGACATGAGAAGTATATAAAGGTTATCACCTTTAATCTCTCCTTAATCCATCCAATTTTCACCAAATGAAAGAATGAAAAGAGGAAGTGGATTTCGGTGTGTTCTCGAGCTCGTTGCGACATCGAGGATTGACCAATCACGCGTAAAAAGGTAGGATCCCTACTCCTCTTGTGTTTGTCTACAGTTTGACGTTAATTTTGTAGGTTTTCGTCAAGACGAGATTTTCAAAATATATTGGAAATAAGTTTCGGTGGTATTTTTCGAATCAATTGGTTGGTTTATTGATGTTTTGGTGATTGGTTTGTGTATTTGAGGGAAATTGGAATTTTTTGGGATTTTCAAAGAATTTTCGTGTAATTTGCGAATTGGGGTATTTGTCGGGGTTTTGACACGAATCGAAGGTGGTTTGTGGTAGTCACGGACGTCCCTAAAAGTTTGGGATAAGCTCGGAAAGCAACGACATAAGCTGAGGTTTTGAAAAACCCTAAAAAGTGTGTGCAGGACCCACACCAAGAGGGACGCTATGGGCATTTATTGCCCACGACGCCACCCACGACGTCAGGAGACAGTGAGCCCTCGAGTTCACGCCGTGAGGATGCCGCCATGGTGCCACCGCGGCGTGGCATTGTTCACAGGAAATTTTTTTATAAAATTTTGGAAAAATTCGGGGATCTTTCGAGTATTCAAATGGGTCTGAATACAACCCAATACCCCAGAAAATCAACCCAATTACACTAATAAAATAGTTATGAAAAATTGGGTAGATTAGAAAGTTTTTAATAGGATTTGTAAATTTGGGTTAAATGATTGTTAGACTTGGAGAATTCAAGTGGAACAACTTAGAGGGTTACGCGAGGATCAAAGCTTTGCGGTATTGAGGTACGTTTTTCGTACGATTATAAGCCAATTATAAAATATACATTAATTCATTTTCCATTATTGTCATTTCTATTTAAATTGAGCTATTGTTAGAATTCCATTCTATATTTTCTTGGTTGAGTGTCTTGGCGTAAGTGTGTTGTGAAGGTACTTCTGCGTCCATATTAGCCGGGCAAACGTGAGCATTGACTGCAGGGGTGCTGTCCACCCCCTGATAGTTAGTTACACCCTGAGTACTGGATTGTTGGGAACTGTTGTGACTATAAATTATGATACTGTTGTATTGCATATAAATTGACCACTTATGGGTCTCTCTTGACTCTTTGGACACTCAAATTTCGTTGTTATGCTTGCCAGTTTGTCTATCATGCAATTTGTTACATTTTCTGTCTTTCAATACTGCATGATATTTGGATTGTCGATTTAGTAAATCTTGAATTACTGTTTAGTTTTTCTGGCATTACTTACATATTTTTCACACACTCACCGTCTAGTTTGTGACGATGGTGCAGATAGAGCTGAGACGAGCAAGGGGAAAGAGTTGATGCTAGGTGATATCCTCTGAGGTCTCTCAAAGCGATCTTTTCCTTTACTTATCGTAGATTTTGTTCTTTTGACTATGATTATTGTATTGTATGTTTTGGAAAACACTGGACATGTATCGGGGATTGAGAGACTAGAGATATTATGTATGATCGTACTGTTTAGCTTTGATCACCAGACATGCATGCATTTATCTATTTTTCAGGGTTTCCACATGATAAGTTATCTATTTTTTCTGATTTCCATTTATTAGGCACAGTTGATTATAGTGATTTTCGCTGCAAATTTCTTGATAACTTTATAATCATATAACTCACGTATCTAAATGATAAAAAAATGACTTATATGAGGACTTGAGGCTGACTAGGATGTGTAGACTTTGCGAGTAAAAGCTCGGGGGTCCACGTAGGCCTACGCCAGGCGAGATCCAGTTTTATGGGGAACTGTGGCCGTCACAAAATACATTCAAAACAATTGAATAACATGATTTTTCAGCAAAAAATACGAAGAAATCGACTCTTATGATGGTAGTGGACTCCGAAATCCCAAGTTCGCGTCACCGATGGTTGGAGGGATTATCTGAGTCAAAGGTAACATTTTTGTGGGGTGCACTACGTGAGAAGGAAGAAGGGGATTTTTGGAAGTGGAGCGAAAAAAAAAATGATTTGCCTTCAGTAAAAAATGGTTTACACATAGCCCGGCCATTTCAAAAAATATATACTTTTATTTATAAAAAGATATGCCTAAAAAAAGTTATAAAATCTGTTTTGATAAATCCCTTCTTACTTTGATCTCACTAATCTCACAAGTTGAGAATAAGAAAATTAAAATATATGTATGAACCTGTGAACTCTTTATCTCGTTTGTGTTCTTAACCTGGGGCAATTTGCACAGACTAATCGGTAGAAAGATACTTTTTTTTTTTGTTGTAGAAAAACACATTTTTTTTTTAGTTGACTCAGTTGCTAGACGGTTTTCTAATTTTTTAATCGTTGAAAATTCTTGAAAAATTGAAACACTACATGATCCCATACGCCCGATCTCACTCCAATCGCAATTTCATCTCCACCAATCACCATTAAATAACACACTTGTTTAGTTATTTTGACTGATCAAACAAAGTGTAGTGATGAGCCGCCCTTATAGTTAGTTGATAAAAAATGGCGTCTCCATAGCTACAATTCGGGAGCACCGGATCATCCAGTCAAACTCTACCTTCAAAAGTCAAAACACGGTGATCGTGTCATGGCCGACGCGGGTTCATGTACAACTAAGCTCAAGAACCATTAATGGAGCTTCTCTGCTCAATTGAGTATTTCGCTTCGATCATTCTCTTCGGCGTTTTAGGGTTTCGACTAAAGTCTCGATTTTTCGACCGCCCAAATCATTGAATTTGATCTTACCCAATCCGTTCTCGTGACAGTGACTGTGTTTGATCTTTTGTGGAGTTTTGAATTCAGTTTGGCGGATTGGTTGTTGTTAGGGCAATGAACTGAATTCAATCAATGTCAAATTTGGCGCGTTTTTGTTGGTGATCTGCTTTTGTGATGGTGATAGAAGGGATTTTTTTTTTCCCAATTTTTGTGAACAAGTTTGGTTTTTGTTTGCATTGATTTGATCACATTAGGGTTTGTCTCATTTTTGTGAAAATGAAACTTTTGGTGTGTGTTCATGAAGCTCGAAATCTCCGCGCCATGGATCTCAATGGTTTTAGTGATCCATATGTGAGATTACAGCTTGGGAAGTACAAGTTCAAGACTAAAGTGGTGAAGAAGTGCTTGAATCCTTCATGGGTTGAAGAGTTTTGTTTTCGAGTCGATGACCTTAACGAGGAACTACTTGTTTCGGTAATGGATGAAGACAAGTACTTCAACCATGATTTTGTAGGGCAGTTGAAGATACCGGTTTCGAGGGTGTTTGAGTTGGAGAGTAAGACCCTTGGCACTAAATGGTATGCCCTTCAACCAAGGAACAAGAAGTCCAAGCACAAAGATTGCGGTAATGTTTTCGAATTCTATTGAGATCATGGAATGGAAGAGGTAATTGATGGTATTTACTTGCTTTTTTTATTGCCTTGTTATTGATTTTCTTTTTGGATTTTCCTTATTTAGGCGAAATCCTTCTTACTATCGCGTTATCACAAAGCAGTGTTTATTTGGATGATACCTCATCTAGCAATGGTGATCATGCACATTTGGATAAGTTGTCACACCTAAATAATGAATTGTTTTCAACGCCACTTGGTAGCCCCTCGAGTTCTGGTATGAATAGTCCTTTAAGATCAAGTTTTATGATGGCGGCGGGGGACGCCCCTTCTGCTAAGGAAGAGAAGTCTGGTGTACAGGCATTTGCTAGTCTATTTGCCCAGATATTTCATAAAGTTGGAGATAATAAAACTACTAGTGGTAGCACCAGTAGAGATATCTCCGAGCCGGACTTGCCTGTAATGCAAAATCCTGACAGTAATGGGAATGTTGCTAATGGGAACAAGTCTGAGGAGCACTCCTCTGGTTGCACTTTTGACGAGGGAATGGAAAAGCTGCAAGCAAATGATCAAGGAGGTGATGCCCCGAGCAATTTACCGGGAGGAACAGTCCTTGATAAGTCATTTGCTGTCTCTCCTCCTGACCTTAATTCCCTACTCTTTTCACCTGATTCGAATTTCTTGAGATCTTTGGCGGAGCTTCAAGGAACTACAGAATTGCAAATTGGACCTTGGAAGTTCGAGAATAATGGGGATAGCTTTAAAAGAGTGGTTACCTATGTAAAAGCTCCTACTAGACTAATCAAAGCGGTGAAAGCTACTGAGGAGCATACATATCTAAAAGCTGATGGGAAGGTATTTGCAGTTCTATCAAGTGTGAGCACGCCAGAAGTTGTGTATGGAAACTGTTTTAAAGTAGAAGTTCTATACTGCATAACGCCAGGGCCTGAATTGCCAACTGGGGGAGAGTCGTCTAGGTTGACAATATCGTGGCGTGTGAATTTTCTACAAAACACCATAATGAAAGGTATGATAGAAGGTGGAGCCCGGCAAGGTCTTAAAGACAGCTTCGAGCAGTTTGGAGATTCGCTTTCACAGAATGTTAAGCTCATAGATCCAAAAGATGCTGGTTCAACAAAAGACCAAGCCTTGGCTTCTTTGCAGGTCGAACCACAGTCAAATTGGAAGTTGGCGACTCAGTATTTTCTAAATTTTACTGTATTCTCTACTATTTTAATGGGGTTGTATGTACTTGCACACATCTGCCTAGCATTGCCTTCCACAATCCAAGGGCTAGAGTTTGACGGGCTAGACTTACCTGACTCAATTGGTGAGGTAATAGTGTGTGGCGTTCTTGTTCTCCAAGGTGAACGTGCTTTTGGGATGATAGCTCGATTCATGCAGGCTAGAGCACAGAGAGGTAACAGTAATATGCATTTTCTCCATTAGTCATTGTGCTTCTATATTTATTTGATTTAAGGTGTCATTAGGAGTTTATGACTTGATACACACATGTGACGCTTGCCATACTGAAAATTAAGCTTAATTCTTCGTTGTTAGCTGATAGAGAACTTCAATAATGTTGATTAATTTGTGTCATTCTCAAGTGACATACTTTATTACCTACAGTTACCGGATTCATTTTTTATATCATCTATTGTAGGAAGCGACCATGGAGTAAAAGCACAAGGAAATGGTTGGTTGCTTACTGTTGCCTTGATTGAAGGGAGTAGATTGGCAGCGGTTGATTCAACTGGTTTTTCTGATCCATATGTGGTATTTACTTGCAATGGCAAAACAAAGACTAGCTCAATCAAGTTTCAGAAACTTGATCCGCAATGGAATGGTAGGATACACTTTCTTCTCATGTGTTTCGTTTTAGGTGTTTTTTGGCTGTTTAGAGTAACCATATGACGAATCAGTTTGATCAGAATTTCCTTGAACTAGGCTCAGTCCTATTTATTCTGGAAATTGATTCTTCTTTACTTTTGCTTGCTTTGCAGAAATATTTGAGTTTGATGCAATGGATGAACCACCTTCGACACTGGATATGGAAGTATTTGATTTTGATGGTCCTTTTTATGAAGCTACATCTCTGGGACATGCTGAAATTAATTTTGTCAAATCCAATATATCTGACCTAGCTGATGTCTGGATTCCTCTTCAAGGAAAACTAGCTCAAGCTTGTCAGTCTAAGTTACACTTGAGAGTTTTTTTAAACAATACTAGTGGTAATAATATTGTAAAAGATTACTTGACAAAGATGGAGAAGGAGGTCGGTAAGAAGGTATATTTCTTATCTCTTTTCTCTTTTTTCGTTAATTGGATATGCTTTTCTCTGCTATCGCTGGCTATTTTTCCTTTTCCTGATCCTCAAAAATATTTCAGATAAATGTACGATCTCCTCAAACAAACTCTGCGTTCCAGAAACTGTTTGGACTTCCACCAGAAGAGTTTCTCATCAATGATTTTACATGTCACTTGAAGCGCAAAATGCTGCTACAGGTGCTTTTCCACGACTGATTGCTCATACTGTTTATTGTCTTAAATTGTGGGTTTGTTTTTGTTTTCTAAATTTGCCCACTAAATCGAGCACAATGGAAGAGTTTGATCCATGTAGCCGACCCCAATTAATTTGGGATTGATGCTATGTTGTTGTAGTTGTTGTTGTTGTTGTTGATGTATTTCTATTTTCTATGATTTTTTTTGTAATTTGATGTTTTTGGTAACAAGATTTACATGCTTTGCAGTTCAATTATGATATTGCGCTATGCATTTGCTTTGAGTAATTTTTACATTACTTTTTCTACAGGGCCGCGTCTTTCTATCAGCTAGAATATTTGGTTTTCATGCGAACTTGTTTGGACATAGAACTAAGTTCTTTTTCCTCTGGGAGGATGTTGAAGATATTCAAGTTCTTAATCCAACTTTTACCACAATAGGAAGTCCGACAATTGTCTTTACCCTCCGTAGGGGCAGAGGCATGGATGCAAAGCATGGTGCCAAAACGCAAGACGAAGAGGGCAGGCTTAAGTTTTATTTCCACACTTTTGTCTCATTTAATGTGGCACACAGGTATAGCTTGCAGATTTATCTGGCAAATCTTTTCAGCTGATATACGAGTCCTTTCCAACTTTCAATTTTTAGATGGGGAGATTATGATCAAAGGGAAGCATCATAATTTAAGATTAGAGTAACGATAGTTATTTACACCATATGCATGTGGTTTTTTCACTAAATAACTTCTTTGATTAATTTTTTGTTAGACCATTTACATTATTATTTGTGCTGTTGAAACTACTTTTTCCTCTCATAATTATTTGGACATAATTAGACATTATAGTATGCTAGTTGACAACTTCGTTTATTTATTTATTTTTACCAAAGGTTGACAACCTTCAAGCTGAGATCTCTGATTTCAAGTGCTGAGATCTCTAATTTCAAGTTTGGGGATCTCTCCCTTTTTTTTACATTTCCCGGTTAATTGCATGACAGGACAATCATGGCCCTGTGGAGGGCTAGATCATTGTCCCTTGAACAGAAGGTGCGAATAATTGAAGAAGAAACTGAAGAAAAAGACCTCCAAAGTGAAGAGAGCGGATCCTTCTTAGTCCTAGAGGACGCCAGTATGTCAGAGGCTTATTCTTCAATTCTTCCTGTTCCTGTAAGTTTCTCTCTAATAATCTACCGCAGTTTCTTTGAAAGGCTAATTTACTAATCCTTCTTTGTCGAAGGTAATTAGACTCTCCCACAAATATTTAAAAAACCTCATTTTTTCACCATCATTTCTGACAGACAGAAATCCATTGGTCAATGTCACGTACAAATGCTTCCTTATGGTTTAATGGCTTCGTTTTCATACTTCTTATATTCTATTGCTTTCACAGATGAGCTTCTTCATGGAATTATTTAATGGAGGTTACTTAGACCGTACGGTAATGGAGAAAGTGGGTTGCCTTGATTATTCTCCCACGCCATGGGAATTAGTGAAGCCTGATGCGCACCAGAGACAAGTTTCTTACAAATTTGATAAACATGTTTCTCG
This sequence comes from Stephania japonica, assembly GCA_039657345.1. Lineage (NCBI taxonomy): Eukaryota > Viridiplantae > Streptophyta > Magnoliopsida > Ranunculales > Menispermaceae > Stephania > Stephania japonica. The sequence continues at coordinate 85,819,080 of CM077556.1, read as the reverse complement.
CTATCGAGGCGAAGTGACCAGCACTCAGCAGAGATCTCCTCTTCCCGATGGAAATGGATGGGTTGTAGAAGAGGTTATGACCCTTCACGGTATCCCAATGGGCGACTATTTCACTGTATGCACTCATCTCCTTAAATTCCTCGTTACAAACTTTATGCTTCTTTTTTACAGCTTTTTCAACTTTTCATGTATGGGAAATATTTATCAATAATTCAATTTTCTTGTTCTCTTCACTTGCAGCTTCATATTAGATATCAAGTTGAGGATTTTCCTTCAAGATCAAAAGCATGTGATGTTCACATATACTTCGGAATTGCATGGTTGAAAAGCACGAAACATCAGAAGAGGCTCTCGAAAAACATTGTATCCAATCTAGTCGATCGCTTGAAAGTGATGTTTAGTCAAATCGAAAAGGAATTTGAGCTGGTAAAGTAGATGTGTATGACTTTGGGGATTCTCATCAGGAGTAGTTTCTCCGTGTTATTTGCTTAACTTCAATTCTCTTCATCAAATGCCGGATGCAATTATCAACCGAAGTTGACATGGGGACATTGTTCAAGAGGTTTATTACCTTGAGCCGTGAATTCAGGAGATGTCAGGAGACTCAAATGTCATTGTTACGAGGTTAGAGTTTCTTGATTTTGATGTGTGGTTTGAAAACTTCTTACTGAATGATTCTGAGGTTGGTAATTACTTATGGAAACGCCAGCCCGAGCATCAAGCATTGTGTCCATGTTCTTTTAGTTGCTTTGCGATAAATTTTTTTTCAGAGATGAGGCAATTAGTTCCTTGTTATTCTCAAAACCTCATCATCAATCATGTATTCAACTTAGAAAATGTCTATAGATGTAAGATGGCCATTCTTGTCATGATCAGTGATCAATATGAATTTGCATTCTTTGTAACAGTGAATTTAGATTCTTTGGGAATACAATTGTTTAGAGAATATTTAAATGTTGTTACTTGGTAGTAATATTGAAGTGGTTGCAGCCTATTACTAATATAGATAGATGCTTTCTACCAAAAAAAAATAAAATATATATATATATATAGATAGATAGATGCTGGTATGGGAAATTATGTTCTTTGAATAAGACGTGTTGATTGCTAATCTTCCATGAAGCTTTGTCCCAACTAGTCTCTCCCGAATATTAGCCCTACAGTTGGTTAGTCCAGATTAGTCGAGGCAGTTCGTTCTAGAAACCCGGTGAACTCAAACAGTGTATTACCAACTATTCATAAGAGAATTCACATGTAAAACATAATATATAGTCATCCTCATATATAAACGTCTAAAGTTTTCACCAAACAGTGTATTACCAAACTCAAAGAGTGTATTACCAATTTAGAAAACCTCTTATTCAAAGAGATTGAAACATAACTATCTGTTTCTTCTGTGTTGATTTTATCACAACACTTATACATATTCTATATTTCTGTAATCATGTCGCTGCATGCTTGCATGCAAACATGTAGGAGTCATAAAGGCCCTGAGAAGCTCCTCTGCAGCCAACTTGGACCACTTTCAGATTTCCCTCCAGCATCAAAAAACAATGCCTACAACAGCAAAAATTCATAACTGCCACTTAATACATGCACACATTCATACATAAATTTTTATGTAGAGAGTGAGAGTGAGAGAGACCTTTAAGGCTGTGTTGAGGATTTCATTCTCCCTTGTGAGGTCTTTGATCTCTACTTGTAGCTGAGCATTATAAGCCTAAAAACATAGAAAACTTGTATAAAGCTAGAATGAGAAATATAGAAATTCAAAGAAAAGTAGGAATAACACCAATTGACATGAATGAAGGAAGATTATGGAAGGGTGGTTGCAGTGGTTTGGACACCTGCAAATGCCCTAACTAGAAAACTTGACTTAATAGAAATTGAAGAAATTCGACGAGGTATTTAAACGGTTTGGAAAGCTCACCATCAATTGCACTAAATCGAGCACAATGGAAGAGTTCGATCTATATAGCCGACCCCAATTAATTTGGGACTGAGGCTATGTTGTTATTGTTGTGATGAGTTCTATAGCTATAAATCTGCCTATATATTTGGTTAAAAAAGGGCCTTTAATTTGAAGCATCAATGTGATTAACCTGCTTTCTTGCTCTTGATCTAGCAGCAGATTCCCTATTCTTGATCATCCTTCGCCGACGTCTCATCCCGGCAGCATCAATTGTGTTTTCATAAATCTGAATCCCATTGCTACCTTCATTTGCAATTCCAACCCTGAAACAAGGGTACTGTTGGTACATGGTTGCTTCACCACTGACAACACCTGCATGGCTCACTGCCTCACCAATGCTCCCAAATTGGCCTGAATTCGACCCTTCCCCAGTCACAAACTGCGAATCCTCCATCCCTGATCTGTGGCTCCCATAATCCATCACACTGTGAGAGCTGCCCCACATGCCATGATCTTCACTTACAATGGAGGAGCTCTCATGCTTTGCGATATTTGACACAATCCCTGAGCTTTCATATTGCTCCTCCTCTCCTTGAATGCCCAAATTCAAACAGGGCATGTAGAAATTGAGTGGTTTTGGTTCTTCTTCATGGCTTTCATACAATTGGTGCATGGGTCGGTCTTGAGTTGGAGTTGTATAGGATCCTGTTTGAACATTCAAATCTAGACCTGACATGAAATGCAAAAATTGTTATATATACAACAAGTCCCTTAATTTTCTAAGCAAAACATGATATGGACATGAGAGAATTATGCTCACCATTCATCATGAGAGCCAAAAAAAGGGGACTAGTACTACATCAGAATTGATGGAATACATGAACAAAGAAAAATTGAAAACACCCTTCAAGATTTAAAGTGTTGAATTACTAGTTTCAAGTATATTGATTAGAGGAAATCCATTCTGATTCTAAAGGCCCAAAGCTAAGTACACATTTCATACATGCAAAATAGTCTACCAACCGAAACAGAATAGAGAGAGAGAGAGAGAGAGAGAGAGAGAGAGAGAGAGAGAGAGAGAGAGAGAGAGAGAGAGAGAGAGAGAGAGAGAGAGAGAGAGAGAGAGAGAGAGCTGAATGCATTGCAGGACATGTTCTTGAAATTAACGAATGTATGCAGAGAAGGAATCAAGTTTGAAAAGGTAAGCATGCAAGAGAAGAGTAGAGAAAAGAAGAAAAAGGGGGTTCACTAGTACCATCAAAAGTAGAACTGCAATTCACATTTACTGAGAAGAAACAAAGAATCATTCAAGACATGCATCCAGAGATATGCTTAGACTGAGACTTCTTCAGATTTGTGAAAAGGTGGAAGGAGTTACAAAAATAAATGTAGATCAGGTGGTCCGGAGTCTGCTTACTAACACTCAAACCAATAGTTCATGTCATGCCACGTGCAAATCAATCTAATTTTGAGAATCTATTTTGGCATGATGCATTAATTCTCATTATGTATATACTCGTATATATATTTTTTTGGTTTGCACTACTCGTTAACCCAAACACATATTATGACCAATTCAAACTCAAGTTAGATCTGCTTGCAAAGGTGCACTTTCGTAAAATAAAACGCCTACTTTTTTTTTTGAAGAGAAAAATAAAACGCCAACTTTTTAGAGCTTGAAATCGAGACCTCTACTCAAAGGACTCGAGGGTCTAACCACTCAGAAGATTGAAAAGTTAAAATATAACTTTTTTTTATATCGATTTCTAATTTTGGTGTTAAAAATCAAAATTGTGCGATAAATCTATTAATAGGGGTAGCAAAATGGGTTACAACACGATAACATGACACGTCCGTGATACTAGCGGGTTAGTGTTGAGCTTATACGGTTATTGTCATAAACTAGTTGACACAACTAAACACGCTAACCCATTTATAACCTATGTAACTCGTTTAAAATAATTATAATGCGCATGCGTTATTATTTCATTACATAAATGGTTGAATTATACTTTTAAAAGTTCAAATAACATAGCAAAATATAAATATTTTTTTAGAGAATAACAATCTGCATATTTTTAATAGTCATTTGAATTAAGATCTTAGGAATAAGGTATCATTTTGAAAAGAATTTTATATTTATATACGACGGATGTCAAATTATCAAATTATCAAATTAACGGGATAGTGTTAGCGTTGAGGTTATGCGGGTTAGTGTCATAAACGGGTTGTGTGACGACCCCAAAACTTGAGACTGCCACGTCATGTGCCGCAGGCCGACAACATTGCCTAATAACTGGCCCCACCGTGTCTTACGCGCATCATACTGTCATTAACATCAAATTTACAACTAACTGTTATATCATTTTCATTTCACATTATCCAGTTAGCTAATGGACTCAAGTCATCTATTAAAATCATAATTAAAACCTCAAATTTTAGCGGAAGACTTAATAGACATGGTTATTAAGCAAAAAGAAGTAAAGTCATGTCATATGACTTAGGGGTGCACACGGATTGGATCCAATCCAATTAAGATCAATCTATAGTCCATGTAACTGCCCATTATTTTATTAACGCCGTTATTTACCTTATTTCAGATTAGGACGCCAGCTCGGACGACACGTGGACGCCGCGGATAGATTAGGCATGTTCAGGACCTAGTATTGACTGTGTATTGTTGTTTTTCTAATTTCGGTGATTTATTGATATTTTCATTTTCTTGATAATGATGTATTATCTGTCACCGGTGTGCATTTAAAATAAACTTTTCGGGCGAGTTGTGAGCTGGGGTTTTAGTTCGGTGAACGCGCCAACGCGGGGTTTGGTAGCAAGAGGCCGGGCGTTAGGGTTAATTAGATTTAAATTATTTAAACATGTTATGGTTGAGGATTTATTTAATTAGATGTAAATATATAAGCTTAGGCTAAGTTAAGGAAATTAAATTGGGTACACTAAGTGTGGGACCGCCTCGGGAAGCGTGCCGGACATGGGGCACGGGGTGCCGAGTGGTCGGGGAATTAGTGTGACCATATTCACAAATTTATGAAATTTATTGATGACTAGAATAGGTGTTATGAATTAAATCAATTGGATTATAATAAAGTCCTATAGTTTGAAATCAATAATCAGTACACCTAGGATTGTCATCGAGATGCACAACAAGGAAATTCGAGATACATGGTGTCATGATAGGGTGTTCATGAAGTTGGTGACACAGGGTGTTCAGTGACCATTGGATTTACCTCGAGATGCGTGTGCACGTGAGATTAAAACACCACCTATATATATAACTTGATCGATCAAATGCATGCAAATCCCATTTTGCTCAAACGAATTGAGGGGTTTTGTGAGAAAAATCGAGGTTGAGAAGGAGAATTCGAGCTTTGGGAGAGGGAATCCGAGCCACACAACATTGATCCAAGGTAATCTCTACCATTTTAATGAAAATTTCGATAATTATGTGATTTAAATGGGTTGTTGATAAATTCGGATTTTTGAGTGAATTTACAACTGTTTTTGATGAATTGATATTCCTGAGGTTAGTTTTTGTGGTACTTTGTTGATTTGGATCGAAGTTGTGGGAAATGGAGGTGTATTGGGTGATTTTGGATTTTGGGTTACATGCATAAAATTCGAGAATTGGGTATGGTTTGTGTTGATTTGTAGTGGAATTTGAAGGTTTTGAGGGTCTTCAATGAAAAGAGAGTTAAGAGAAGTCGAGAGGAAGAAGAAGAAGAGAAGAAAGGAAGAAATGAAATGAAAAAAAAAAAGAAAGATAAAGAAAGAACCAGAGGCGCACAGCGCCTCTGACGGAAGGAAGAAGAAGGGGGGGCATGCATGCGTGCGTGCACCCATGGGCCGGACTGGGCCAGCCCAGGCCCATCCCAGGTGGGCCGAGCCAAACCGGCCTTGGCCCAACCCGGGTGGGCCTGGACCGGGCCCGACCCGGACCCGGCCCAGATGGGCCGAACTGGTCCGACCCGGTTCGGGGGCCCCACCCATATATTATTTAAATAATATTTTTATTTATTTATTTATTTATTAAAAAAATAGTTTTAATTGTTGGAAAATAGGAAAAATATGTGAAAAATATCAGAAAAATTCTAGAAAAATATAAAAAATTAGAAAAAGGTAGAAAAGTGGTTTCGAGATTTTCGGGTATTTTTGGAACCCCGACCCAGTCCGGGAGAGGTACTACAATTGAAAAATTAAAAATATAATATAATATCATAAAATGATATAATATGTTTCAAAAAGTATAAAACACTATAAAATGGACTTCAGGGACCGGGAAACCATAGCTCAGAGTTGGAAAGCTAGGTGGGGCGTACCGACGGGTCCGAGAAGTCGGAGTGCGTATTTTCGGGTACGTAAAACCCAACTGAACACCACTACTGCATTTACTTATTTATTTCCATTGAGCTTTATTTTCTTGAAAATCTTAGATTTATATTCCAACTGGGACGGTTATGGCACCGTCTATGTATCCACGGGTAGTGGAGGTCGCTGGCTAGGTGTGTAACGCGTGATCTAGGAACTCGGTAGACGATATCCCGAGTTGGACTCCATTTCACGCGTTCGATTAGCCCGCTAGGGTTAATGCCGCTAGGATACAGTCGTAGGGTCGGAGGCATGGGCCACGACCAGGGCTCCTGGTCCTAGTACACACTTAGTGGCTGTGTTCACACCCCTTTGTCTATCAATGTGTTTATATACATGCGATTAGCTTTGAGCAGTTGTCTACACATTTTCCTTCCTTCCGCATGTTTATTTAACACTACTTTTTGGCTTTGTTAATTATTTCTATTATTTATGCACGGTGGTTTTCCTTGGGATTTTACTTACTGGGCTCGCCATCTGCCTTTTTGTGGTGGCCGAGCGCAGATCCAAGTACTAGCAGGGGCAAGGGGATCATCGGCGATTTCATCTGACTTGCCTACGTCGAGGCCTGCTGGTATGTGTGTAGATAGTATCATGTTTTGATATTTTGTATTATCTTTTGGGTTGGGAAACTGGATACACACTTGTACTGGTATACATCTTTATTAGATTGATCGCTCGTATGCACAAGATACTGGTAGGGTTTTCCACTATAGGTTTGATCAGTAAAACTTTTATATATAAATATGAATGCATTTTGTTAAACTTTAAATTCTTTCGCTGTTAATTTCTTTGAAAATGATAAGCTAAATGACTTTAACAAATTACCTAAAGTACGAAAGCGAGAGGACACGTGGCGGCGACTTAAAGGCGAGGCAGTGGGGAGGTAGCTGACCACGGGGCGGCCTGGGGAATTTGGGGCCGCCACAGCTGGTATCAGAGCGAGAGTTTCGAGAAATAATTTGTTAAAAAGTTTTACAAGATCATAGATGTGGAAACCCGATGAGTCTGCCTTGAACTTTTAGTTGGGAAACAAGAAAGCGGGTAGAGCTATGATTGTTATGTGATATATGTATTGTTGTATATATATACTATACGAATACGTATATACAAAGCTGATCCGGATACGCATCACGATGCAGGACACGATGGATGGACAGTCTAGTGATACCGCGAAGGCTTCCGGATCGTCAGTTCCCTTAGACGACCGAGTTACGGCGTACGAGACTCAAATAGCCGAGATCTTACGACTATTGAGAGAGCAGGCTGCTATGATGGCTGGATTGGATATGTCTAGGGAGGCAGTGGCGACTACGGGACCCATAGAGACCGCAGTTACTCTTACTCAGGTGGTGGTACCCGAGGTTCAGGAAATCGATACTACACCGGTAGTAGCAGCAGTGGAGACACCGATTCCTACACCTACCGCAGCAGTAGAGGTTACCCCGACGGTAGTGTCAGAGTATGTGATGGATCCGCAGGCCAGGAGGTTACGGGATTTCCTCAAGTTTCAGCCCGCTTACTTTTATTGAGGAGGAGACCCTGAGACTGCAGGAGATTGGATTTTATCGCACCAGCACCTGCACAAGGAGTTGAATACGGAAGAGAGGTTTAGAGCGAGACTATCTGGGTCGTGTTTCAGATCAGATGTCGTAGTGTGGTGGACTAACTACCAGGAGACGCATGCTGATCCCGCGATTTGGGCAGAGTTCCGAGAGATATTTTATGACCAGTTCATACCTATGGAGGTACGATTGAGATTGAGGGAGGAGTTTTTATCCCTGAGGCAGGGAAACCGGAGCATGATGCAGTATATGGATAGGTACCGATACTTGCTGCAGTTCTCGATGGATATCGCTGGCACAGAGCGATTACAGATCTACTACTTCATTCGGGGAGTGAGGGATGGCATTGCCGGCCGCGATCGTATCGTCCGGGGGGGCTCCAAACGATTCAGCGATGTTTGAGCGAGCACTTACCTACGAGACGTTTTTGATGCAGAAGAATGGTCTTCCTATGACAGCATCGGCCGAGGTGGAGGTTGGGCAGAGCTCTCGACAGGATAGGAGGCTGAAGAGACAGCGGGACCAATTTAGTAGAGGTCGTCGGGATGACCGCCGGGATGGCGAGACGAGACGTCGGGATGGATGGGGGATCAAGTATAGGGACAAACTGTACTGTACACACCATAGCTCCAAAGACACGCGGCGGCGGCGGAGCAGCTCAGCAGCACCAGGTTAGAGATCAGGGTGGCCGAGACAGGGGTCAGAGGGACCGGGGTCAGGAGCCGAGATCGGATGATGCGCGGACTGGGAGACGGGAGATACGCAGATGTTTCCGATGCGGTCGTAGGGGACATTTGAAATTGGATTGCCGGGTGCCATCTCCACGACGGGAGCAGGGTCGAGAGAGAGACAGAGTACATGCAGTGGCACAACCAGATCCAGGAGCTACCAGGCAGCTAGTTGAGGGTACGTTACTCATTCACAGTAGACTTATTCATGCCATGTTTGACTCGGGTAGTACATTATCTTTTATTGTTGGACGGTTAGCGGGGGAGTTAGGGTTGGACACACACACACTAGAGACCCATCTTGTTCTCAGCACGGCTGCTGGGGATAAGATTTACCCTAACCGGATAGTTCGGGACGTCATGGTTGAGGTTACCGGACATCAGTTACAGCCGATCTCCGAGTACTGGAGTACCTAGATTTTGATGCACTCTTTGGTATGGATTGGCTGTCAGCTTACCATGCACAGATAAATTGTTATGGGAAGAGGGTAGAGTTCCGTATTCCGAGTTTACCAGAGTTTACGTTGATCGGGAACGCCTCCGAATTGCCTATATTAAGAGGTAGATTAGCGACTGCTCAGGAAATGGAGGACTTTGCAGCGATCGTTGAGCCTGAGACCGGAGGATCTGTTAGGATCGAGGACGTACCTATAGTCCGAGAATTCACGGACATTTTCCCAGATGATTTACTCGGATTACCACCACCACGGGCGATAGAGTTTATTATAGAGTTGTTACCAGGGACCCAGCCTATATCTAGCAGACCTTATCGTATGTCGCCTATGGAGCAGGAGGAGGTCAGGAAACAGCTAGAGGAATTGTTGGCGAAGGGATTCATTCAACCGAGTATGTCACCGTGGGGAGCGCCAGTGTTATTTGTGAGGAAGAAAGATGGATCGATGAGGACGTGTATGGACTATCGGAAGCTGAACCAGGTGACGATTAAAAATCGTTACCCGCTTCCGAGGATTGACGATCTGTTTGACCGGTGACGGGTGGTGCACGTTCTTCTCGAAGATCGATTTACGCTCGGGATATCACCAGTTGCAGATTCGAGAAGAGGATATCAAAAAGACTGCTTTCAGTACCAGATACGGGTTGTTCGAGTTTACGGTGTTACCGTTTGGGTTGACGAACGCTCCGACAGTTTTCATGGATCTGATGCATCGAGTACTGAGACCCTACTTGAACCGATACGTGATAGTCTTCATTGACGATATACCGATATACAGCCGAACGCGAGTGGATCACGAGAGTCATCTTCGATCGGTAATGACGACGTTGAGGGAGCATCGGTACGTATGCGAAATTCAAGTAAGTGTGAATTACGGATGAGGGAAGTGAAGTTTTGGGACATGTGATCGTGGTCGGGGCATTTGTTGAGGAGACAAAATTAGAGCGGTGATTGATGGAAGAGACAGGAGGCTGTTTTTGAGATACGGAGTTTCTTGGGTGTAAGAGTTACTACCGCCGATTTGTACAAGATTTCTCCACGATTTGCAAAGCACCGATGACGAGGTTGACTAAGAAGAATGTTCCATTTGAGTGGTCCGAGGAATGTGAGCAGCATTTACGGAGTTGAATTAACGGTTGACGATCAGCGCGCCGGTGTTGGCATTACCTGAGCCAGGGAAGGAGTTAACAGTTTACACTGATGCATCGGGAACTGGACTGGGATGTGTTCTGATGCAGGAAGGACGACCAGTGGCTTATTTATCCAGGCGATTGCGACTACATGAGTGTAACTACCCTGTACACGATTTGGAGCTTGTGGCAGTTGTGTTTGCGCTGAAGGCTTGGAGACACTACCTCTACGGAGAGAAGTTTGTGCTTTACACTGACCATCAGAGTTTATGCTACATTTTCACACAGAAAAATCTTAATATGCGTCAGAGGAGATGGTTAGAGCTATTGAAGGATTATGATTTTACAATTGAGTATCATCCCGTAAAGGCCAATGTAGTGGCTGATGCATTGAGTAGATGCGAGGTTGACAGTCAGACCGAGACTCGACACATGGGACTGTTGCAGATGGCGTCAGTTATGAGCATGTCAGACCTTTCGGTTATGCAGGATCTACAGATTTGTGGTCAGATGAGGGTACCGACGTTGTCACTAGAACGGGTATCGGAGTGTCAAAGGGCTGATGGGCTTTATGAGCGGTTCAGTGGATTGGCACGGGATCCCGAGTGCACTGATTGGGCAGAGACATCTGATGGATGTTTGCGGCACCGAGGTCGACTATGGGTACCAGCCGTATCAGAGATACGAGATAGTATATTAGAGGATGCTCATCGGTCGCGATACACAGTTCATCCGGGCAGAACCAAGATGTACCATGACTTGCGAAAATTGTTTTGGTGGCCGGGGATGAAGGCTGATGTTGGTGAATATGTTCGAGGGTGTCACATATGTCAGCAGGTGAAGGCGGAGCATAGGCGACCTGGAGGATTGTTGCAGCCGTTACCCATTCCTCAGTGGAAGTGGGAACACCTCGCTATGGATTTTGTCAGTGGATTACCCCAGACTTCGAGGCGACATGATGCAATTTGGGTGGTGATAGATAGATTGACGAAATCTGCACACTTTATACCAGTTTCGATGAGGTATACGTTTCACCAGCTGAGCAGACTGTTCGAGCAGGAGATCATCAGACTGCATGGGGTACCAATCTCCATAGTATCTGACCGGGATCCCAGGCTTACTTCGAGATTTTGGGAGGCGATGCAACAACAGTTTGGTACTAGGTTGCAGTTCAGCACGGCTTATCACCCGCAGACAGATGGCCAGTCTGAGAGATTGATACAGATTTTAGAGGATATGTTGAGAGCTTGCATTTTGCAGTTTGGAGGCTCATGGGAGGATTACTTACCATTGTGTGAATTCGCATACAACAACAGCTATCAGGCTAGTATCGGGATGCCACCTTATGAGGCGCTGTATGGGAGGCCCTGCAGGTCACCAACGTGTTGGGCAGAGCCGGAAGATACAGTTACGATTGGGCCGGAGATAGTTGTTGATCATACAGAGAAGATCCGACAGATTCGTCAGAGGCTTCGAACAGCACAGGACAGGCAGAAGAAATACGCGGATAGATACCACGATAGTCTGAGCTATGAGGTTGGCGATATGGTTTACCTGAAGGTTTCTCCTTGGAAGGGCCAGCAGAGGTTTGGTATTAAGGGGAAACTGGCGCCGAGATTTATCGGACCATATCGAGTTGTAGCGAAGGTTGGCAGTGCGGCGTACAGATTAGATTTACCGGCGGAGTTAGCAGGGATTCATCCTACCTTCCACATTTTGATGTTGCGATTAGCTAGGACCGGGCCACGACCCATGGTTGACGTGCGACAGGTGGATGTTCAGCCTGACGCAACTTACTAGGAGCGGCCATTGGTGATATTAGATCGTAAGATCCAGACTCTCAGGAACAGAGAGATAGATAAGGTACTCGTGCAGTGGCAGCATCACGGTACAGAGGGACTTACCTGGGAGTTGGAGTCGACCATGCGAGAGCGTTATCCCCAGTTATTCCACGGTATGTTCTAAACTAACTCAAATTTCGGGACGAAATTTCTTTTAGTTGGGAAGAATTGTAACGTCCCGTTATTTTATTAACGCCGTTATTTACCTTATTTCAGATTAGGACGCCAGCTCGGACGACACGTGGACGCCGCGGATAGATTAGGCATGTTCTGGACCTAGTATTGACTGTGTATTGTTGTTTTTCTAATTTCGATGATTTATTGATATTTTCATTTTCTTGATAATGATGTATTATCTATCACCGGTGTGCATTTAAAATAAACTTGTCGGGCGAGTTGTGAGCCGAGGTTTTAGTTCGGTGAACGCGCCAATGCGGGGTTTGGTAGCAGGAGGTCGGGCGTTGGGGTTAATTAGATTTAAATTATTTAAACATGTTATAGTTGATGATTTATTTAATTAGATGTAAATATATAAGCTTAGGATAAGCTAAGGAAATTAAATTGGGTACACTAAGTGTGGGACCACCTCGGGAAGCGTGCCGGACATGGGGCACGGGGTGCCGGTGGTCAGGGAATTAGTGTGACCATATTCACAAATTTATGAAATTTATTGATGACTAGAATAGGTGTTATGAATTAAATCAATTGGATTATAATAAAGTCCTATAGTTTGAAATCAATAATCAGTACACCTAGGATTGTCATCGAGATGCACAACAAGGAAATTCGAGATACATGGTGTCATGATAGGGTGTTCATGAAGTTGGTGACACAGGGTGTTCAGTGACCATTGGATTTACCTCGAGATGCGTGTGCACGTGAGATTAAAACACCACCAATATATATAACGTGATCGATCAAATGCATGCAAATCCCATTTTGCTCAAACGAATTGAGGGGTTTTGTGAGAAAAATCGAGGTTGAGAAGGAGAATTCGAGCTTTGGGAGAGGGAATCCGAGCCACACAACATTGATACAAGGTAATCTCTACCATTTTAATGAAAATTTCGATAATAATGTGATTTAAATGGGTTGTTGATAAATTCAGATTTTTGAGTGAATTTACAACTGTTTTTGATGAATTGATATTCCTGAGGTTGGTTTTTGTGGTACTTTGTTGATTTGGATCGAAGTTGTGGGAAATGGAGGTGTATTGGGTGATTTTGGATTTTGGGTTACATGCATAAAATTCGAGAATTGGGTATGGTTTGTGTTGATTTGTAGTGGAATTTGGAGGTTTTGAGGGTCTTCAATGAAAAGAGAGTGAAGAGAAGTCGAGAGGAAGAAGAAGAAGAGAAGAAAGGAAGAAATGAAATGAAAAAAAAAAAAAACAGTTTTAATTGTTGGAATATAGGAAAAATATGTGAAAAATATCAGAAAAATTTAGAAAAATTCTAGAAAAATATAAAAAATTAGAAAAAGGTAGAAAAGTGGTTTCGAGACTTTTCGAGTATTTTTGGAACCCCGACCCAGCCCGGGAGAGGTACCACAACTGAAAAATTAAAAATATAATGTAATATCATAAAATGATATAATATGTTTCAAAAAGTATAAAACATTATAAAATGGACTTCAGGGACCGGGAAACCATAGCTCGGACGTTAGAGAGATAGGTGGGGCGTACTGTCTGGTCCGAGAAGTCGGAGTGCGTATTTTCGGGTACGTAAAATCCAACTGAACACCACTACTGCATTTACTTATTTATTTCCATTGAGCTTTATTTTCTTGAAAATCTTAGATTTATATTCCTACTGGGACGGTTATGGCACCGTCTATGTATCCACGGGTAGTGGAGGTCGCTGGCTAGGTGTGTAGCGCGTGATCTAGGAACTCAGTAGACAATATCCCGAGTTGGACTCCATTTCACGCGTTCGATTAGCCCACTAGGGTTAATGCCGCTGGGATACAGTCGTAGGGTCGGAGGCATGGGCCACGACCAGGGCTCCTGGTCCTAGTACACACTTAGTGGCTGTGTTCACCCCTTTGTCTATCAATGTGTTTATATACATGCGATTAGTTTTGAGCAGTTGTCTGCACATTTTCCTTCCTTCCGCATGTTTATTTAACACTACTTTTTGGCTCTGTTAATTATTTCTATTATTTATGCACGGTGGTTTTCCTTGGGATTTTACTTACTGGGCTCGCCATCTGCCTTTTTGTGGTGGCCGAGCGCAGATCCTAGTACTAGCAGGGGCAAGGAGATCATCGACGATTTCATCTGACTTGCCTACGCCGAGACCTGCTGGTATGTGTGTAGATAGTATCATGTTTTGATATTTTGTATTATCTTTTGGGTTGGGAAACTGGATACACACTTGTACTGGTATACATATCTTTATTAGCTGATTGATCGCTCGTATGCACAAAACAGTACCCGGGTTTTCCACTATAGGTTTGATCAGTAAAACTTTTATATATAAATATGAATGCATTTTGTTAAACTTTAAATTCTTCCGCTGTTAATTTCTTTGAAAATGATAAGCTAAATGACTTTAACAAATTACCTAAAGTACGAAGGCAGAGGGACACGTGGCAGCGACTTCCGTAGCTGAGGCAGGGGGAGGTAGCTGACCACGGGACGGCCCAGGGAATTTGAGGCCGCTACAGTCCCATCCAATTATTGCGGATTGAAAAATTACAGTCCAATCCAGTCCAAATAATTTATCAATCCAAATCAATCTAATTTGGAAAATGTGGATCGGACTGGATCAAGTTCCACGGATTGACGTTTTCCTATCCAAAGATTCATGAAATTAATTTTTAACAAATGAATCACAAAAATCATGCATCTCATTAATGACAAATTTATAAATACATCCCATAAATCTAGATATAGCATATTTCCCATAAACTTGTCATCACAATAACCTTTAAAATACAAGTTCCTACATAATTAATATGTTATCCATAAATTTGCATCATACACCCTCACAGAAGCACAAAAAATGTACTCGTTGCAACATACAACTCACAAAAAAATGTTGAAAGCGTAATAAAATAGTTAAGATAAGCATAGTCTTTTAGATATTATAGTTTAGAGTTGATAGTTTTGGTTGATGCTTTTCGCGATACTATAGTACATATGAGTAGATATGTACATGCGTTGATGTGCTAAATAGGTTGGATCAGATTGGATCCGCAATTTTTTAATATAGGATATGTAATTTGATTTAGTCCAACCGAATTAGTGAGTTTTTAATCCAGTCCACTCCAAGGGATAAAAGAATTGATCCAATTAGTGATAATTGGTTCGAATTGGATTGGATCCATGGATTACCCTCCATGGCATCACTTAAAACGTGACGTTCTCATAGCTCTCTGCCCTGGGTGTCGTGACTGATGACGTGGGGCTTTAGGCTTCACGACGTCCCTCGCAGCGTCCATTTCAGAATGTAAATTCAGAGTTTTTTGAAACTCCAGCTCATGTCGCCGCTTTCCGAGCCTATCCCAAACTTATAGGGATGTCGATATAAATCCAAACCATCGTTCAAAACGTTCAGAAACCATTGATTCCATAATTCGTCCAAAATTCCTAAAAACACCAAAAATTCAAAAAAATCCCAAAACCATAACCATCATAGCAACAACCTCATTAACACTCCTTAATTACAAATTCATCACCAAATTAACACCAAAACCCAGGAAAAATCGAAACCTCATCATGTTGTTCGAAATCATCGCGACGAAAACTCGCGAAATCAGTGTCAAAACATAGATAATTGAGAGGTGATCTGGGATCTCACAATTTCTCGCGTTGTTGTTCACTCCTCGGCCTTAGACCCGTGCTCAAAAGCTACGAGAACACTAGCTCCAATCCATTTTTTTGTTTAGAAGAGAGAGTGAAGTGAGAGAAAAGGTAACAAACGACCTTTATATACAAACTCTTTCATCACCTTTCCCACATGAATCTTGAGATCAATCCAAGGTGTAACGACACAAATTTAATTTATCGTTATTAATGACGTGGTTGCAGACGTGGTTGACAGTTCAGACACTCGTTGGACCCGCAGATAGGCCAGGGCACGGTCAGAGTTAGGTAAATAGGGATTTTTGTGTTGTTTTGTATTAATTTGCAATGTTCATATATAATTAGAGTTATTGGCATCACAATGTGTGTATTTTACTTGGTTATTGACGTGCGAGATAGTGTGACTCGTATTTGCCCCGATTAGCATGCAGATACGGGTACCGGGTAGGAGAATGATAGTACATTAGGTCGGGTAGTCATACACACATGGAAAATGATAAAATGCAATTAATAATTAATAATTAATAATTAACGTTTTATATGCGTTCGTGGTGTGAGAGTACGCGAGTATACGTGCGGGAGTCGGGTATCGGAAAGCCCAAGGGTTTGGTTGGTTGTATGAGTAAGATAAATCAAGGAGAGGGAGTCACCATTCAAGTCACTCAAATCTGGAATTATTGACCCATTTATGACATTTGGATGTTATTTTGGGATCATCGCACACAAGAGATCAAAATTGGACTATAAAAAGTCAAGTTATCTATTCTCTACCACCTCCTCTCTCATTCCCTATCAAAATCTGAAAATTGGAAGTGTAAGCAATGGTTTTGTGATTTCAAGAGGTGATTTGGAGCACCAAACGACGAGCTATCGACGATCTAAGGTGAGATTCTTGATCTCCTCTCTGTTTCCTACGTTTCGGGTACAAAAGTTTGGGTTTTGACGTGGTTTCCGGGTTTAGATTTGAGCACACTGGACTTGGGCAGTGTTGCTATGGAAATTGTGGTGGTTTGACCAACTATGGAGGTTTTGTTTGAGTTGTCGTGGAAGTTTGGTTTTTAGAAGGAAAAATAGGGTTTTTGTCAGTTTTTATTAGGGTTTTAGTTTGGGCGAGTGTCGTCGAGATTTTATGGTTGGATATGATTTGTATGAGGTTATGTGAGTTTTCGGGACGGGTTTGAATCGCGGCTACTAGCCTAGGGGCTTAGGGTGTTGTTAGTTCAAACGTCGCCAGGGGAACCGTGAGGAGGAAACTCCCCCGACATCACCCGCGATGTCCAAATCAGAGAGCATCACACACCTGCATTTTATATCACGTCATGGGGGTGGTCTTCGTGGCAGCGTGGCTGTGATGTTGAGGACGTCGTAAGACATTTACTCACAGCGACGCCACTTGCAATGTCCGAGACAGAAAAATAAATAAAAATTTAAAAATGAATTTTCTGAAATGGGTTTAATTAGGATTTTATTAGGGATTATTATCAATTAAATGAGGATTTAAATTGATAAAAATGGACTCAATTAGGAGGGAAATGGGAAATTAATAGTATTTTCAATTATCAGGCTTTGAATTAGTTGACGGGTGATTTGACACGCACTTTGGGCGTGATTGGGCATATTTGGATTAGTTGGAGTGCGAATTGAGGTGTGCAATATTGCAACTGAAATTACTTGAGTATTTACTTATTTTGGCTTTTGAATTCAAATTCTATCTTTCAATATTCTATTCTGGATTATGATTTAAATCAACAGACGTTGAATGGGCCTCCCTCCATGCAATTCCTATGTGTATGCCCACTAGGCCATAACACATGTGTTAGGAATCTTGGCGGATAGTTCGACCTGAGAGTCGCGTCGGGGTACGTGTAGGTGCATCATAGGTACTATGCCGACCACCTAGTGGATCCAGATACTGGCCTTGCTTGAGTGAGACTCGCTAGAAGTATTATGTGAAAGAATCTGAAGTATGGCGCTAGTCTGGCCTTAGGCTCTAGGAACACACTTTGAGTTTTCACTATTATTTATCCATGTGATGATCACAATTGCGTGTATTTATTTTCATATGTTTATTTAATAGCTTTATTTAAATTCCAATATTTACTTTAAGTATTGCTCACTTAATTTCCTTGCGAATACTCACTTTGGACTCATCATATGCCTTTTGTGATAGTTTGAGTGCAGATCCTAGTACGAGTCGTGGAAAGGGCAAGCTTTTAGAGTTCAGGTGATTCAGAGATGTTGAGCCCGACTTGTACATTTGTATTACATATATGTTGTTTCATTTTGGGGACTTGGGATTATGAGATACTACAAAACCCTGTATTTTGATATTTTGAGACCTTTGAGGTGTATTTCCTGATATATGATGATCACAAGGGTTTTTCACATTAGGTTTATGGTTTATATCACATGATTCAATGTTTGTTATCTGAGTTAACATGTTTTTAAGACTTCCGCTGATATTTTTGAGGTATGAAAATTATCTTAACATATGACTTGAGTTTATAAATAATTTAAACAGTAAATTGTGGCATATTGAGGTTAATAATGATTAAATAGTGGATGTGATTCAATGTGGGGAACAGGTGGTGCTGGTAAACCAGGTTGTAGGCCCACATTGGCCCCCGTGGCGGTTCATTTGGAAAATAGGCAGTTACACAAGGTTTCACACACCAGCCCAAGAACTCTAGTTTCTCACCTAGGTGACTTCTTTGACTTGGACTCATCAATTTCAACTAAAAATATTCATTTCTCGGGCTTTTTGCACCTGGACTGCACCATGACTCGCACCGTCGTGTGCTCGAGGACGTACCAACATACCAAACACGTTACAAAATGTTTAATTATTCTATTCAATTGTATTTTGTCAGTATTTACATTAAATTGTCCCCTGGACAGTTAATTACCTTTTAACCGTTTGCCCGGTAGCCGTACCTTATGTTTTTCCAGGCTAAACTCAATCCATAACAGTAACGTGCACTCATAAATGTCCTCACATGTTTGAAACATTGAATTTAATATTCGAATAATAAATAAATAATATAAACTACTAGACAAATATAACATACCACGGTGTTGGCTCCCGATGACTAAAACAAGTACACCACGACTAGCTAGACCCACAATATGACCCTGAAATGACACGTGACACAAGTTAGAATTTTAGGGTCGCGCTACAATAAATCATCTGTTGATTCTTTTGAGTCATCTGCTAACTTTTACAAGATCACTACCTTAAATATATTGCCGCATTTTCCCTTGAAAACTATTGGAATTCCTCATTTCAATTTTAAGATGCGTTGTGAGTTTTTTTGTGGGAAGTTGTTGTAAGTTTCCAGTTTGTTTTATTTATAGGATTATTGAAGATCTAATAATGTCCAATTCAACACATTGTGCAGCGTGTAAGTATGTTAGGAGAAGATGTCCCTAACTAATATTGCATTTTGGTCCCATATTTCCCTTCTAATAATCCACAAAGATTCTCATGTGTTCACAAAATCTTTGGCACCAGCAACATTACTAGAATGCTAAAGGTATGTAATATATAATAAGATATCTTTAATGGAAATCAAATGAGTATCTAGATTTTTAGTTCTATATATACAGTAACTAAATTATTTTTCCAAGAAAAATAAGTGATTGAGTTTGTATGTGTGAGGGCCCCTCTCCTAATCTAGGGCACCGCCTGGCCTAATCCCATAATTAAGCCCTAATCATGACACGTCGGACCCAATTATGTATTAGTCAGTCTTTACTACCTATATTCTCTATTTTAAACAGTTAATTTAGTTAGCAAAAATCTTAACAATTTTTAGCGGAAGTCTTACATATGTTAGCGGAAGCAAATTTTTATAATCCTAAGTGTGGAAACCAGGAGTAACGATCACAATATATATATATGCAAGTAAACGAAAAATATATAGACAAAGTGAAAGTCAAAAGGCGGGTAGTCTAACACTCATCCCAATAACTGTAACGACCCTCAATTTAACTTGACTTGTGTTGCACTTGTCAGGACCGTGACCCGGCTACGCGATACCGTACTGTATTTCGAACTTCGGGAGTAGACACCGAGGCAAATTTTATGATTATTTGATGTGTGTATTAGTATTTTAGTCTAATACGTGTCTCGAGCCATTCCAGCGATTTTTAGTCTGAGTGGGAATTCACCTAGGAAAATGGGAGGGTAAAACACAGTAAAAATACAAATAGATGAATTTTTGAAAAATTTAATTAATTAGTTGACCGGACGTGGCAAGCCAATTGAAGGAGAAATATGGACCGAGGAACGCAAGATCAACGTGGGAGTTGGATAATTACACAACACATGGGCTATGGGATTGAAATTGTTAAAGTGACACAGCCCAAAGTGAGAGGACCCTCAGATTTTTCTCAAGATGCATGATTGTATGGAGATTAAAACAAAAACCTATAAATAGGACCCAACCACACTTTCCCAATCCACTATTCACTCATCTCCTCCACACACACACTCGAGTTTTCTATTCTCTCTCACCACCGCCCCTCTTCTCCTCCCCTCTCCCTTGGTGATCGGACATGTCCCTCGCTGGAGCCCTCACCGGAGGTCTGTGCTCTCTTCCTTTCTCTTTCTCTCTCTATCTCCTCTATTGTTTCCTCTCTTCTCTCGGTTACACACAGTGGGCTGTGGTGGGTTACTGTTCATGGGTGGGGGGCGTCTGTCCTACCAGGAACTGGTCGGGGATGACCCACCAGAGTTCCAGCAGTAGCGAATCTCCTCCCCAACCTCACGGCGTACATGTGGTGATGACCCAAACTAGCTTCACGACTGGCAGCTGTGCCGTGTCCTGACCACTGCTAGGATGACTGGCGGTGGTCGGGGACGGGCCCTCGTGGCCCATCAGAGTCCCCATGTCCTCGGAAGCCCTCTGAATTTCAATACATAGAGTAGTTTTCCATACTCTGTTTACCACATATGTTAATGTTTTACCGCCTCACCAGAGTTGCAGAACTTGGGCGGCGCCGTTGGTCAGACCACTGTGACCTGGGGAACATCGGAGTCCACGCTAAACCCATGCTTGTGTCTCACGGCTCTCAGAGTGGTCCATAACAGCGATGGTAGTGAGGTATTGTATTTTATTTGGTTTTTCTCTATTGTTGACGTCTCGTCAGAAACCGCCCTAACTGGTGGCGCTGCGGGTCGGACACCACGTCCGAGAGGCTGTCGGGGACCATGGCTTTCCCTTGTTAGTACCTTGCTGCCCTTTGGTGTGTCCGAATCAGTTGCGTTTGGACTGTTTGGTCTTAATTTCATGTTTATGTTCATTTCATGTGCGTTATGCTCCTCCTCGCCGAAATCTGCTGTCGTGGGTAACGCCACCGCTGTGCCACCGTGAATGGGGATGTCAGGTACCAAGCTAAGTCCATGCTTGTATCTCACGACTCTCGAAGTGGCCTAAAACAATGTCGTTATTATTTATATTATGTCATTCATGTGTTGTATGCGTGTTGTACACTTCTCACTAGAAATCACCCATTGTGGCGGCACTGTCGTCGACGCGATGACATAAGGGACTTTCGGAGACCTTACCATGTCCGTCATGGAGTCCCACAGCCCCAAAGGGTTCATATCAATGGTGATGAGTCGTAATGGCGACGTTATGTGTGAGTTGTTTCTATCACGTCGAATAGTTGTCGACGTGACGTAAGGCATGCACATGGCCTTTCCATATAGTGTTGGCACTCTACGGACGTTAGAAAACACCCACAAGGTTCCCAAACTTATTGGTGCATGGTCATTTTGAGTCGTGTTGTTTTTACGGATTTGCATTTGAAGGTCGGGAATTGGTTATGACGTCGTGGTCACGTCGTCGGCTCATCGAGGCTATGACGTGACCCACATATGACTGAGCCGAGCCTACGATACATGAGTAGGCTTATATGCATTGTGGATACTGACGTTATGATATCGTAGTCGTGGTTATTGTCATGGTTTTTTAAACCTGAGAGAGTATACGTTTTCATAACGATTTGACGAGTTGTGTAAATACTTAAAACACTGGGAAGAACACTAGAGTTGACCTAGGGTTTAGTTGATGACCAGACCTATTAATACAAGTTTTCCAACCTTTTCAGGTAGCGGAAAACTCAGGGATACGCATTAGGCACGCGAGTTGTACGCGGGTTGCGATAGTTCAGGTAAGTACACTTGTCTTAAAGCTTGTGTACGTTAGTGAGCCAATTAAGAAAATACCATGTGATTCATTTTCATTCCGTTGTGTTTGCTATTATCTACTTGTTGGCATTCCATTCCATATTCCTTGTATGTGTGTTCTTTGCATAATTGTATGTCTCGAAGATACATGCGGCCTGCACTAAAAAGGATAAAATGCGAGCACTTGTGTGCACGAGTGTTTGACTACCCCTAGTGATTGTGTGATACCATGTACTAGATTGTTGTGGATATTTTTGTGGCTATTGATGTTGCGACATCGTTGTTGTGGATTTTAAACCACTTATAGCCTCTCTTGACTCGTAGAACACGCATGTTTCAATTGTTATTATTTTCAGTCTGCCTATCATGCACCTTATTTATTTAACTTCCTGTCTTTAAATTCCTACATGATATTTAGACTGCCTTGTTTGATAATTCATGAATTACTGTTATATTCTTTTGGCATTACTTTCCATTTTCTCTCAGTTACTCACCATCTAGTTTGTGACAGTGGGTGCAGATAGAGCGGAGTGCAGTAGAGGCAAGGAACCTTGCCTATGAGCCTTTTTGTGAGCGGTTGGACTTGAGGAACCCTATAGTAGGTTATATGTTTTTGTTTGTATGTTGCTTGTGATTATTTTCATGTTTTGTTGAGTCATTGAACTCGGGATTATAGTTTGGGATTGATGTCATGTAATGTCTCATTTGAACTTGGCTTATTATACATGAATATTCTCGCTTACGGGGTTTCCATATATATATATATATATATTCCTGATTTTTGTTTGACTGAGTTATTTCCCATTAATTGTTTAGTATTAAATTTTCTTCCACTGTGTTATACTTGCAATAACTCTTTCATAAAACTTGTAATTTGATAATTGGAGGCTAACTAGGCTCGCCAGACCGCCGAGTATTGACTCGGGGATCTGTACGAGTCTAGGCCAGGTGTTCCCAAATGCATTGGGAATTTGTGGCCGTCACAGTAACATCCCAAGTAAAAGACATAAGTAAAGCATATACAAAAATACCCTACATGTACGGGCATCTACGCGCTCAAAGCTCCGAGGTAGTCACCGATCTTCTCCTTGCCCGACTTAGTGCTGCTCGACGAACCTACACCCACCGTCACAAACTAGACGGTGAGTATAGTGATATTTAAGTGATATTTGGGGAATTCTAATACTACATTTCCAATTTAGACAAAAAGGTATTTAAAAGCATGAAGTAGCAGATAAACACTGAATAAATAATCCAAGTAAATAACCACAGTTAATAGAAATACTTAGACTGACACGAGTTAAGTCGAGATGATCTACGTCCGATCGGCGGTGAGAACCATCACATAGCCTTTTCCACTACTATATGGAGCTGTGTTCAACATATAATAATAATATTTTTTTTTCTAATAACCTCAAGTGGTGGAGTTATGCTCTATGCGTATAAATCATCTATACTTGTCGACAACCCCGTGGCCCATACCGCGTATGCCGCTCAAGTGTAGTGGCGAGTGCCGGAGACCACGAAAGACCGAAATCCCTGTGAATCCGCGCATCTTGTGTGTAATGGACATTAAATAATCCCTACTTTACATTCCAAGATTTAGCATTCCTAGGTTTCTAAGGTTTCAAAAATAAGTAAGGCTATGAAGCCCGAATGGAATATAGATTACAAATTCATATATGGCAATTGAACCTAAAACATGCTCTTCTAAATATCCATTAGCCTCATTTCAAGACAAACATTGAGTATATAAGAAAATATGGAGTCAATGATATACCAAACAAGGCACCATGCTATATCAATATTCATAATGAATAGAACCAAGAAAGCATGATGAGAGAGTACAAACAGTAAGTCTGCAAATAAATTGAAAATGGTAAATAATGGGAATGAAATAAAGTAAAGAGTTCCCACAGTTTCACTTACAAGTCAACAAAATACTCCTAGCTATCTAGCCTCTAAACACCTGACACCCGCGTCCCTAGACTCCTAGTACGCTCTCTTAAGTCCTAGTGTATTTAGATAATACTTAGGGTCGATGTGTGTCGCTTATATAGGTTGTATACTTGATTGGTTAATTTAGTCTTTTAATATTTTAATTTAAAAATGGGTTGTGAACAAGTACCCAACGCGTTACTGTTCCAGGGTGAACAGTGTAACACGCAGTGCACTAGCCAGTTACCCAGCGTACTACTGTTATTGGGGTGAACAATGCTTCATCTTCCCCAGAACAAGCAGCGCGCTAGGCACAGTGCCTAGCGCTCTGGACACCCAAAATTTCCAGAGGGAAATTCTGATTTTTTTAGGCGTTTTGGGTGCCACCACTCAGTCAAAACAACATGCATGATCATAATATATCATATTAGACTCAAAAACTACCTAGAAATACAAGAGAGCCTCAGATAAACTAGATCGATTCATGCATAGAGTGTAACGGCACAAATTTATTTAATCAGGATTAGCGTTAATCACAGGGATTAACAGGTTAATTCGGGTGTTACGTGGACAAATGGGTTGACTCGGATATGAGTACCCAAGTTATATTGTGTTATTTGTGTATGTTGTATGTCTATTATTGTGATGTGGGAATTTATTATTATTTATATAAATATCTCATGTGTGAACGTTGATATCGGGCAAGGTCACGAGTCGGGTATATGTCCCGAAATGCGTGTCGGGGACCGGGTATCGGGTAGCCGGGGTACAGGACATGGTTTGTCGGGTAGCTAAGAGCTAGTGTGACCTCACCTATGATTTTTATGATATTTTTAGGTGGACTAGCCTAAGGTTGAAAAGTGTATAAATGGATTAATTAAAATCCTATAGTATGGATAGGAAAAATTGAGAAACATAGGATAATCCTCGAGATGCACAACAAGGTGGAGCCAGAGATTAAGACAGTGATTAGGGTTGAGGATGTCCCGGTTGTTTGTGAATTTCCTGACGTATTTCCTGAGGATTTGCCAGGATTGCCACCACCGAGAGCTGTTGAATTCATTATTGAGCTAATTCCTGGAAATCAGCCGCTTTATAGCAGGCCGTATAGGATGTCAGCATCGGAGCAGAGGGAGTTGAGGACCCAGTTAGAGGAGTTACTGCATAAGGGATTCATTCACCCTAACATGTCACCTTGGGGAGCTCCAGTTCTTTTTGTGAAGAAGAATGACGGCTCGATGCGGATGTGTGTGGATTATAAGAAGTTGAATCAAGTGACTATTAGGAATCGTTACCCACTTCCCAGGATCGATGACTTGTTCGATCAGTTGGCAAGAGCCAAATTCTTCTCGAAGATTGACCTCAGATCAGGATATCATCAGTTGTTAATTCGAGAGGGAGATATTGAGAAAACCACTTTCAGTACGCAATATGGATTGTATGAGTTTACAGTCATGTCATTTAGGTTGACTAACACGCCGGCGATCTTCATGGATTTAATGCACAGGGTGCTCCGACTGTTTTTGGATTGATACATCATAGTTTTCATCGACGACATCCTGATTTACAGCAAGACTCGTGTGGAGCATGAAAGACATCTCAGGGAGGTGTTGATGATGCTGAAAGAGCATCGACTTTACGCCAAGTTCAGCAAGTGCGGGTTTTGGCTGAGTGAGGTGAAGTTTCTCGGACATGTTTTTAGTAATCAAGGGATATCTGTTGATGGAGACAAGATTCAAGCGATTATTGATTGGCGGACACCTGAGTTAGTTTCGGACATTCGGAGTTTCCTGGGTTTTGCAAGATATTACAGGCGATTCGTATAGGGTTTTTCCTTGATTGCAGCGCCGATGACGAGGTTGACCAAGAAAGATGTCATATTT
Source organism: Stephania japonica (assembly GCA_039657345.1). Taxonomy (NCBI): domain Eukaryota; kingdom Viridiplantae; phylum Streptophyta; class Magnoliopsida; order Ranunculales; family Menispermaceae; genus Stephania; species Stephania japonica. The sequence goes on along the minus strand of CM077556.1, from coordinate 85,793,245 downwards.
CACTTGTCGCAGAAGTGTGAGGATGCTTTCTGGGAGCTGAAGAGGCAGTTGACTTTTGCACCAATTTTGGCATTACCTGTGGCAGGAAAAGGTTTCTCGGTTTACACGGATGCGTCAGGCACTGGGTTGGGTTGTGTGTTAATGCAGGACGAACATCCAGTGGCCTATTTATCACGATGATTAAGACCATATGAGAAGAGTTATCCAATGGACAATTTGGAGCTTGCGGCAATTGTGTTTGCACTGAAGGCTTGGAGACACTATTTGTATGGTGAAAAGTTCATACTATTTACCGATCACCAGAGTTTGAGATATTTGTTCACTCAGAAGGAGTTGAACATGAGATAGCGGAGATGGCTCGAGTTACCGAAGGACTACGATTTCGCTATCGAGTATCATCCGGGGAAGGTGAATGTCGTAGCTGATGCGTTGAGCAGGAGTAACATTGAGAGTCAAACGGACCTGCTGCATATGACACACGAGCATGGGTTGCTTGAGGCTGTATCGGTGTTGTGTGTAACAGAGTCTATTGCTGAGCTACACATTTGTGGCCAGATACGAGTTCCTATGGTGTCTCTAGAGCGGGTTGCTGAGTCGCAGAGAACTGATGACCGGTATTTACGAATCAATGGACTGGCTTAGGATCCGAGTGTACTGAGTGGTCTGAGGGTTCAGACGGGTGCTTGAGACACAGGGTCGTTTGTGGATACCGGAGGTACCGAAGCTCAGGGACAGTATTCTCGAGGACACACACCGGTTACAATTTACAGTTCATCCTGGTCGGACCAAGATGCATCACGATCTTCAGCAATTGTTTTGGTGGCCAGGGATGAAGGCTGACGTGGGGAGGTACGTCCGGAGTTGTCATATTTTCCAGCAGGTAAAGGCTAAGCACTGAAGACCAATTGGGTTGCTACAGCCGCCGCCCATTCCTCAGTGGAAATGGAAACACGTGACCATGGAATTCGACAGTGGCCTACCGCAGACTATGAGGAGACATGACGCAGTTTGGGTACTTATTGACAGGTTGAGAAGTCGACACATTTTATACCAATTGCTATGAGATATTCAGTTACACAGCTGAGCACTATTTTCGAGAAAGAGTTTGTCAGATTGCACGATGTACCGGTCTCCATTGTTTCTAATAGAGATATGAGGTTTACTTCAAGACTTTGGGAGAGTATGCAGGAGCAGTTTGGCACTCGACTACAATTTAGTACTGCGTACCATTCTCAGACTGACGGGCAGTTAGAGCGGTTGATCCAGATTCTCAAGGATATGCTCAGGGCGTGTATTTTACAATTTGGTGGATCGTGGGAGGATTATCTACCATTGTGCGAGTTTGTGTACAACAACAGTTATCAGGCGAGTATCAGAATGCCACCATTCGAGGCACTATATGGTAGGCCCTGCAGGTCACCAGCATGTTGGGCGGCACCGGAGGATACAACGGCTATAGGACCTGAGGTTGTTGTGGATCACACTGAGAATGTGAGGCAGATTAGACAGTGACTTCAGGCGGCGCAGGACAGACATAAGAAATATGCGGATAGATATCACGGGGATCTGAGCTACGAGGTTGGAGACATGGTGTACTTGAAAGTTTTGCCTTGGAAGGGTTATCAGAGATTTGGAATTAAGGGGAAACTAACACCAAGGTTTATTGGACCATTCAGAGTTGAGGAATGTGTCGGCAGAGTGGCATACCATTTAGAGTTATCACCACAGTTAGTAGGGTTACATCCAGTGGTTCACATATCCATGTTGAGGCTAGCTAGGTCGGGACCGAGACGTATGATTGATGTACGTCAGATTGAGGTGCGACCAGACATGTCATTTGAGGAACAACCTATGGAGATCATGAATAGGAGGATTCAGACTTTGAGGAACAGGGAGATCTCGAAGGTTTTAGTTTGTTGGCAACATCATAGAACTGAGGGATTAACCTGGGAGCTCGAGTCTACCATGCGACGACAGTATCCCCACTTATTTGTTGGTAAATATTTAAGTTTAATTTAAATTTCGAGACAAAATTTCACCTAGTTGGAAAGAATTGTAACGGTCCGAATTTAATTTGCCGTTATTTGTGACGTATTGGCCCCCGTGGCGGTCTATTTGGAAAATGGACCGTTACATTACAGATATCAAAAAAATTTTGATATCATATTACAAACATCAAATTATCAAATTATAAATTAAATAATATATTAAGTAAACGGATTTGATTGGTTGACACGGTAACACAAAGAATTAACAGGTTAGTGTTAGAGTTGAGCTTGTGCAGGTTAGTGTCATAAATGAATTAACACGGATACGATACGCCGACCCATTTTGCCACCCCTGTCTATTAAGATTTTATAAATGGAAGAAAAAATTAATTGATTGAGTGAGTGAGTAATTGATGAATTGATTGAATGATTGATGGATTGATTGGTTGGAGATAATTGATGAAGTGATTGGTTAATTAAGTGATTGATTGATGAATCGATTGAGTGATTGATGGATTGATTGGAGACTTCATATTTGAATACATATATACCTCTATAAATATAGAGTTGTTGTAGCTATCAAAGCATAAATAAAATTTTACTCGCATTTCTCCACATAAATCATTGTCTCCATTTTTATTGCTTTTATATTTGTTAGTATTTTTACAAGATCATCTGTTAATCTTTTTGAAGTCAGCTGGTAATTTTTACAAGATCACTACCTAAAATATATTGTTGTGTTTGCCCTTAAAAATAATTGGAATTCCTCATTTCGATTTAAGTTGAGTTGTGAGTTTCCATTGATAAGAGAACCTTCAAATCTCTAAAAATCCAAAGCTTGATTTCATTAACTTTAAAATATCACAAAGAAGATCTTTACGGGATTATTGAAGATCTAATAATGTCCAATTCAACACGTTGCGCAGCCTGTAAGTATCTTAGAAGATGTCCCAAAAATTACATTTTGGCCCCATATTTCCCTTCTAATAATCCATAAAGATTCTTATGCGTTCACAAGATCTTTGGCACCCGCAATGTAACGGTCCGAATTTAATTCACCGTTATTTGTGACGTATTACAGATGTGGCGGACAACTCAGACACCCGATGGGACCCGCAGCTAGGCTAGAGCAAGCTTGGAGTTAGGTAAATAGTTATTTTGTGTGTTGTTTGTCTAGTTTACGATGTTTATGTTAAAATAGGTTAAATGACATCGCGATGTGTATAATTATATCTCAAATGACGTGTGAGATTGTGTTAAGTGTTCGCCTCGATATGCGTGTCGATGCCGGTACCGAGTAGACTAAAAGATAAAATATTAGGTCGGGGAAATAATACATACATTAAATGAATTAAATGTGATAAAATAGTAAATTGGTGGGCGCCTAGGGAAACGCGAGGTCGTGGTCGACACGTGTGGGTGGTACAGTAGTGTGCACACCCTAGTACGCTCGTTAGCGCGCACGACAAAATTGTAGACACGAAAATATAGACGGATATATATTTATATATATATATGTAATTTAAAATATATGTATATATAAATATATATAAATCAGAAAATAAATAAATAATTGTGAAATTACCAAAAAAGGTATTTGGTTGTTTAGAAAAAGTGGATGAACACAAGGGCATTTTGGTCATTTCCCGATCTAACCGCCTTCGTTTTCTTCGATAAATCGAAAAAAAAAAACAAAAAAAAACAAGAACAAAAACAAAGGAGAGTGATCGAAATCGGGAGAAGAAAAAGAGGAGGGGAGCTCGAGAGTTCGGGGAGCTCGTGACGTCGAGACGTCGAGGTGAGTGGTTTTATTGATTTTATGTTGTTGTCGTTGTGTACGTTGTTGTGGTGGAGGTAGTGGTGATGATTCGGTGGTGGTGTGGCGGAGCTCGAGGGCTCGGACGAACAGCGAGAGCAGTTCCTCCGAGGAGGGAGACGACACGGACTCCGTGTCGTCTCCCCCTCCCTCCCAATTCCATTAAAAAAAAATTATGGTTTTTGACAGAGGCATTTCACGCCTCTGTTTTGGAGAAGAAGATGGGGGGCGCGTGCGTGCACCCTCTGGGCCATGCCAAACCGGCCCAGGCCCAACCCGGGTGGGCCTGGACTGAGCCCAACTCGAATGGGCCTGGACTGGGCCTGCTCCTAGACCGGGCCTGACCCGGACCCGGTCCAAGTGGATCGAACCGGGTCTGACCCGGTTGGGTCGGGTCAAACCCGGTTTAGGGGACCCACCCCTTAATATTTAAATAATATTTTTTTATTTTATTTTATTTTATTATTTAATTTAAATAAATTAAAAATAGTTTTAAATAAAATAAAATAGAGAAAAATAGCTAAAAAATATGAATAAATTCAGAAAAATTCAGAAAAATATGAGAAATTAGAAAATGGGTTAATAAATGAGTTTTTGGATTTTATCGAAGTTTTGGTGAGATGTAGTTGGGGTTTTTACCTCAAAAAACGTAAAATTGACATAATATGTCAAATTGAAGCTAATTAAATGATAATAATCTTAGGTACATTTGGGTGATACTTTTGATTGTCGGGTGTTTATTCGAGCTAGACTGGAGTTTGGATTTCGGGACGCGAAGTGCGGATTGAGGTGTGTAGTATCCCAACTGAAATTACTTGAGTATTTACTTCTTTTGGCATTTGAATTCAATTTTTTTCATTTCAATACTCTATTCTTGGTTATGTTTATATGGGCGGACGTTGAGCGGAGCTCCCTCCGTTCCATTCTTGTGTGTGTGTCCACTACACCATAGCACGTGCTACCAGATCAATCTCGGTGAATAGTACGACCCGAGTATCACGTCGTGGTGTGTGTCGATGCGCCGTAGGTGTAACACCGGCCATCAAGCGGATCCAGATGCTTGCCCTGCTTGAGTTGGACTCGCCCGCAGTATTCTGTGGAAGAGTCCGAATTATGGTGTAGTCTGACCCTAGGGGCTAGGAACACACTTTAAATTTTTCCTATTATTTATTCATGCGATGAGCGCAGTTGCTTGCATTTATTTTCGCATGTTTATTTAATAGCTTTATTTAAATTCCAGTATTTACTTTCAGTAATGCTCACTTAATTTCCTTGAGAATACTCACTCTGGACTCGTCATCTGCCTTTTGTGATGGCTTGAGTGCAGATCCTAGTACAAGCAGGGGCAAGGGCAAGCTGCCAGAGAACTGTTGAGCCGAGATAGCCTGACTCGTACATTTGTATTATATTTATTTTGTTTTTATTACGAGTTTCGGGTTTTGAGATACTTTATGTATATTGATCTTTTTGGTGACTTCAGAGGTATTTATGGTTGTGTATGGGTTTTCCACATTAGGTTATTGGTTTAGGTTACACATTTATAGTATTATTATCCAAGTAAATGTGTTAGTAAGGCTTTCGTTGTGTTTATTGAGGATTCTATAATGACTTAACATATAATTTGACTTCAATACAACTTAATCAGTAAATAGACAGTTAATAAGGTTTAAAAAGGTAAAATGGAGAATATAATCCAATGTAGAGCACAGCTGTTGCTAGTAAGATAGACTGTGGGTCCGCATTGGCCCCCGTGGCGGTCTATTTGGAAAATGGGTCGTTACAATTTTGGTATCAGAGCCTAGGTTTAGGAAAAACTAGGGCTCGAATTTGAGAAAAACCTGATCATAAACCTATTGAATAAACTTTTGATGGGGAAACCCAAAGAAATTGCCTAAAGTCTTAGTCGGGAAAGAATGAGAGATGGGTAGAAATCAGGATATACGTGTTATGTTTTTGTTTGTATATTACCTACGTTACACGTATATTCGTACTGAGGCACATTCTTTGATGTAGATACCGATGGACGGACAGCCTTCAGGTACGACTCAGCCAGAGGTTGGGGATACTAGCCATCCTGCTAGGTCGACATTGACGTTAGAGTAGTTAGCACGACAGTGGATGATAGGTTCGCATAGTTGTTGGATTTATTGAGGACTCGTGAGATTGTGACAGCTCCTACTACAGTTATAGCTGCACCATTGGTTACTACTCCTGCAGTTGTTGCTCCCACTACCGCTGAGACTCAGGGTCAGGCTGCAGTATCCGAGACACATACCGAGAAGGCTATACCAGTGGTTGTTCCAGCTGAGACTGCGTTAGTTGTGACTCCTTCCATTATTGAGCAGCCAGCTATAGCGTCTTCATCAGGGAGTTTGATGACAGTGGAGGCAAAGAAGTTGAAGGATAATCTTAGATTCTCTCCAGGATACTTTCATGGAGCCGGAGATCTAGAGATAGCCGGGAGGTGGCTATTGCCTCATGAGAGATTACACGAGATGTTACAGGTTGATGAGGTGGATAAACCGAGACTGGCTAGTTATTGTCTGAAATCTGCTACTGCTATATGGTGGACCACCTATAAAACGACACATCCTGAAGTTACTACTTGGGCTGAGTTCAGAACATTGTTCATGAATAAGTATATACCTATAGAGGTCAGGATTCGATTAAGAAAGGAGTTCTTGACACTGGTTCAGGGCGATATGTCTGTGACCGAGTGTATGGAGAGGTACAAATATTTATTATCTTACTCTATGGATCTAGCAGGGACTGACCGATTACAAATATATTACTTTGTTCGAGGACTGAATGAGAGGATAGTTACCATAGTTGTTTCCAGTGGAGCGACTACTTTGGCTCAGGTATATGACAGGTCTCTTTCTCAGGAGACTTATATAGTACAGAGTGCTAGTAGATTGGCAATTTAGACTGCACTACGAGGTCAGCAGAGTCATCCAGTTCAGGGTTCTCGGTTTAATCAGAGGCCGAAAAGACAAATGAGAGATCAAGGTCGACAGGGACAGGGCCAGAGACCTCGTAGAGGTAGAGGTGATTGGCAGCCAGATCAGGGTCGCAGAGGTGACAGAGATCGTCAGAATGATTGGGATAGACGCGATGATCGCGAGGTAGCGTATTTTGCGGCCTCTACATCAGTTGATCGGCCGAAACAGCAGCAGAGACAAGATGGAGGTCAAGATCAGAGAGGCCAAAGCCGAGGCCAGAGTCAGGCACAGAGTCAAAGGACTACTGGCAGGTCGGAAACTCGAACTTGTTATCGTTGTGGTCAGGTAGGACATCTTATAGCGGAGTGTACCAGACCAGCGCCAGTATCATCACACACTGATCAGGCCAGAGATAGGGCCCAAACAGCTGCTTTTGGAGTTACACAGCCAGACTGGGAGGCTACCAGACAGCTTGTTGAAGGTGTTTGTGATACTTTTATGCATGTTATGTTCGATTCCGGAAGCACACTTTCCTTTATATCTGGACATATGGTAGGATTGTTAGGATTAGGTGCACAGACTTTAGATACACATCTTGTTCTCAGCGCGGCAGCTGGGGATAAAATTTATCCTAACCGAATTTGCCGGGATTGTGTGGTTGAGATTGAGGGACATCAGTTACCGACTGACTTTAAAGTATTAGAATACTTGGAATTCGACGCAATGTTCGGTATGGATTGGTTATCGTTGTATCACGCACATATTGACTATTTTAGCAAGACGGTGACATTTCACATCGAGGGGATTCCAGAGTTTTCATTTGTCGGAGCTGCACCAGCATTACCTATCACTCGAGGCAGACTAGCTACGTCGCAGGAGATGAAGGCGTATGCCACTATGGTGGAGCCGGAGATTAAGACAGTGATTAGGGTTAAGGATGTTCTGGTTGTTTGTGAATTTCCTGACGTATTTTCTGAGGATTTGCCAGGATTGCCACCACCGAGAGCTGTTGAATTCATTATCGAGTTAATTCTTGGAACTCAGCCGCTTTTCAACAGGCCGTATAGGATGTCAGCATCGGAGCAGAAGGAGTTGAGGACTCAGTTAGAGGAGTTACCGCATAAGGGATTCATTCACTCTAGCATGTCACCTTGGGGAACTCCAGTTCATTTTGTGAAAAAGAAGGACGGCTCGATGCGGATGTGTGTGGATTATAGGAAGTTGAATCAGGTGACTATTAGAAATCGTTACCCACTTCCTGGGATCGATGATTTGTTCAATCAGTTGGTAGGAGCCAAATTCTTCTCGAAGATTGACCTCAGATCAGGATATCATCAGTTGAGGATTGGAGAAGGAGATATTGAGAAGACTGTTTTCAGTACGCGATATAGGTTGTATGAGTTTACAGTCATGCCATTTAGGTTGACTAACGTGCCGGCAATCTTCATGGATTTAGTGCACAGGGTGCTCCGACCGTTTTTGGATCGATACGTCATAGTTTTCATCGACGACATCCTGATTTACAGCAAAACTCGTGTAGAGCATGAAAGACATCTCAGGGAGGTGTTGACGACGCTGAGAGAGCACCGACTTTATGCCAAGTTCAGCAAGTGCGTGTTTTGGCTGAGTGAGGTGAAGTTTCTCGGACATGTTATCAGTAATCAAGGGATATCTGTTGATGGAGACAAGATTCAATCGATTATTGATTGGAGGACACCTAAGTCAGTTTCGGACATTCGGAGTTTCCTGGGTTTGGCAGGATATTATAGGCGATTCGTACAGGATTTTTCCTTGATTGCAGCGCCGATGACGAGGTTGACCAAAAAAGATGTCATATTTAACTGGTCGCAGGAGTGTGAGGATGCTTTCTGGGAGCTGAAGAGGCAGTTGACTTCTGCACCAGTTTTGGCATTACCTGTGGCAGGAAAGGATTTCTCGGTTTACACTGATGCGTCAGGCACTGGGTTGGGTTGTGTGTTAATGAAGGACAGACATCCAGGGGCCTATTTATCGCGACAATTAAGACCACATGAGGAGAGTTATCCAGTGCACGATTTGGAGCTTGCGGCAGTCGTGTTTGCACTAAAGGCTTAGAGGCACTTTTTGTATGGTGAAAAGTTCATACTATTTACCGATCACCAGAGTTTGAGATATTTGTTCACTCAGAGGGAGTTGAACATGAGACAACGGAGATGGCTCGAGTTATTGAAGGACTACGATTTTGCTATTGAGTATCATCTGGGGAAGGCGAATGTCGTAGCTGATGCGCTGAGCAGGAGTAACATCGAGATTCAAACAGGATTGCAGCATATGATACACGAGCATGGGTTGCTTGAGGCTGCATCGGTGTTGTGTGTAACAGAGTCTATTGCTGAGCTACATATTTGCGGCCAGATACGAGTTCCTACGGTGTCTCTAGAGCGGGTTGCTGAGTTGCAGAGAACTGATGACCGGTATTTACGGTTCAATGGACTGGCTCATGATCCAGGGTGCACCGAGTAGTCTGAGGGTTCAGACGGGTGCTTGAGACACAGAGGTCGTTTGTGGATACCGGAGGTACCGGAGCTCAGGAACAGTATTCTCGAGGACACACACCGGTTACGATTTACAGTTCATCCTGGTCAGACCAAGATGTATCACGACCTTCAGCGATTGTTTTGGTGGCCAGGGATGAAGGCTGACGTGGGGAGGTACGTCCGGAGTTGTCATATTTGCCAACAGGTAAAGGCTGAGCACAGGAGACCAGTTGGGTTGCTACAGCCGCTGCCCATTCCTCAGTGGAAATGGGAACACATGACTATGCACTTCGTCAGTGGCCTATCGCAGACTACGAGGAGACACGATGTAGTTTGGGTAGTTATTGACAGGTTGACGAAGTCGGCATATTTTATACCGGTTGCCATGAGATATTCAGTTACATAGCTGAGCACTATTTTTGAGAAAGAGATTGTCAGATTGCACGGTGTACCGGTCTCCATTGTTTCTGATAAAGATCCGAGGTTTACTTCAAGACTTTGGGAGAGTATGCAGGAGCAGTTTGGCACTCGACTACAATTTAGTACTGCGTACCATCCTTAGACTGACGGGCAGTCAGAGCGGTTGATCCAGATTCTCGAGGATATGCTCAGGGTGTGTATTTTACAGTTTGGTGGATCGTGGGAAGATTATCTGCCGTTGTGCGAGTTTGCGTACAACAACAGCTATCAGGCGAGTATCGGGATGCCACCATTCGAGGCACTATATGGTAGGTCCTGCAGGTCACCAGCATGTTGGGCGACACCGGAGGATACAGCGGTTATAGGACCTGAGGTTGTTATGGATCACACTGAGAAGGTGAGGCAGATTAGACAGAGACTTCAGGCAGCGCAGGATAGACAGAAGAAATATACGGATAGATATCACTGGGATCTGAGCTACGAGGTTGGAGACATGGTGTACTTGAAAGTTTCGCCTTGGAAGGGTTATCAGAGATTTGGAATTAAGGGGAAACTAGCACCAAGGTTTATTGGACCGTTCAGAGTTAAGGAACGTGTTAGCAAAGTCGCATACCGTTTAGAGTTATCGCCACAGTTAGCAGGGGTGCATCCAGTGTTTCACATATCCATGTTGAGGCTAGCTAGGTCAAGACCGAGACCTATGATTGATGTACGTCAGATTAAGGTGCGACCAGACGTGTCATTTGAGGAACAGCCTGTGGAAATCATAGATAGAAGGATTCAGACTTTGAGGAACAGAGAGATCCTGAAGGTTTTAGTTCGTTGGCAACATCATAGAACTGAGGGACTCACCTGGGAACTCGAGTCTGCCATGCAACGACAGTATCCCCATTTATTTGTCGGTAAGTATTTAAGTTTAATTTAAATTTCGGGACGAAATTTCACCTAGTTTGGAAGAATTGTAACGGTCCAAATTTAATTCATCGTTATTTGTGACGTATTCCAGACGTGGCAGACTGCTCAAACACCCGTGGGACCTGCAGCTAGGCTAAAGCACGCCTAGAGTTAGGTAAATAGTTATTTTGTGTGTTGTTTGTCTAATTTGCGATGTTTATGTTAAAATAGGTTAAATGACATCGCGATGTGTGTAATTATATCTCAAATGATGTGTTAGATTGTGTTAAGTATTTGCCTCGATATGCGTGTCGATGCGGGTACCGGGTAGACTAAAAGATGAAATATTAGGCCGGGGGAAATAATAGACACATTAAATGAATTAAATGTGATAAAATAGTAAATTGGTGGGCGCCTAGGGAAACACGGGGTCGTGGTCGATACGCGTGGGTGGTACAGTAGTGTGCACGCCCGAGTACGCTCGTTGGCGCGCACGACGAAATTGTAGGCGCAAAAATATAGACGGATATATATATATGTAATTTAAAATATATGTATATGTAAATATATATATATAAATCAGAAAATAAATAAATAATTGTGAAATTACCAAAAAGGGTATTTGGTTGTTTAGAAAAAGTGGATGAGCACAAGTGCATTTTGGTCATTTCCCGATCTAACCACCTTCGTTTTCTTCGATAAATCGAAAAAAAAAAGGAGAGTGATCGAGATCGGGAGAAGAGAAAGAGGAGGAGAGCTTGAGAGTTCGGGGAACTCGTGACGTCGAGGTGAGTGGTGTTGTTGATTTGTTGTTGTTGTCGTTGTGTACATTGTTGTGGTGGAGGTGGTGGTGATGATTCGGTGGTGGCGTGGTGGAGCTCGAGGGCTCGGACGAACTGCGAGAGCAGTTCGTCCGAGGAGGGAGACGACTCCCGTGTCGTCTCCCCCTCCCTCCCAATTCCATTAAAAAAAGATTCTGGTTTTTAACAGAGGCGTTTCACTCCTCTATTTTGGAGAAGACCCCCTGGGCCGGGCTGGACCGGCCCAGGCCCAACCCAGGTGGGCCTGGACTGGGCCTGCACTGGATCGGGCCCGACCCGGACCCAGTCCAGGTGGGTCAAACCAGGTGGGTCGAACCGGGTCTGACCCGGTTGGGTCGGATCAAACTCGGTTCAGGGGACCCACCCCATAATATTTAAATAATATTTTTATTTTATTTTATTATTTTATTTTATTTAAATAAATTAAAAACAGTTTTAAATAAAATAAAATAGAGAAAAATAGAGAAAAATAGCTAAAAATCATGGAAAAATTCAGAAAAATCCAGAAAATATGAGAAATTAGAAAATGGGTTAATAAATGAGTTTGGGGATTTTATCAAAGTCTTGGCGAGATGTAGTCGGAGTTTTTACCTCGAAAAACGTAAAATTGACATAATATGTCAAATTGAAGCTAATTCAATGATAAATAATCTTAGGTACATTTGGGTGATACTTTTGATTTTCGGGTGTTTATTGGAGCTAGACCGAGGTTTGGATTTCGGGACGCGGAGTGCGGATTGAGGTGTGTAGTATCCCAACTGAAATTACTTGAATATTTACTTCTTTTGGCATTTGAATTCAATTTCTTTCATTTCAATACTTTATTCTTGGTTATGTTTATATGGGCAGACGTTGAGCGGGGCTCCCTCTGTTCCATTCTTGTGTGTATGTCCACTACACCATAGCACGTGTTACCAGATCGATCTCGGTGAATAGTACGACCCGAGTATCACGTCGTGGCGTGTGTCGATGCGCCGTAGGTGTAACGCTGGCCATCGAGCGGATCCAGATGCTTGCCCTACTTGAGTTGGACTCACCGGCAGTATTCTGTGGAAGAGTTCGAATTATGGTGTAGTCTGACCCTAGGGGCTAGGAACACACTTTGAATTTTTCCTATTATTTATTCATGCGATGAGCGCAGTTGCCTGTATTTATTTCTGCATGTTTATTTAATAGCTTTATTTAAATTCCAGTTTTTACTTTCAGTAATACTCACTTAATTTCCTTGGGAATACTCACTCTGGACTCGTCATCTGCCTTTTGTGATGGCTTGAGTGCAGATCCTAGTACGAGCAGGGGCAAGGACAAGCTGCCAGAGTATTGTTTAGCCGAGATAGCCTGACTCGTACGTTTGTATTATATTTATTTTGTTTTATTACGGGTTTGGGGTTTTGAGATACTTTATGTATATTGATCTTTTTGGTGACTTTAGAGGTATTTATGGTTGTGTATGGGTTTTCTACATTTGGTTATTAGTTTAGGTTACACATTTATAGTATTATTATCCGAGTAAATGTGTTAGTAAGGCTTCCACTGTGTTTATTGAGGATTCTATAATGATTTAACATATAATTTGACTTCAATACAACTTAATCAGTAAATGGACAGTTAATAAGGTTTAAAAAGATAAAATGGAGAATATAATCCAATGTAGAGGACAACTGTCGCTGGTAAGACAAACTGTGGGTCCGCATTGGCCCCCGTGGCAATCTATTTGGAAAATGGGTCGTTACACGCAACATTACTAGAATGCTAGAGGTATGTAATATATAATAAGATATCTTTAATGGAAATCTATCTAGATTTTTAGTTCTATATATATATAGTAACTAAATTATTTTTCCAAAAAAAGGAAGTGACTGAGTTTGTATGAGTTGGGAAGTCTGAAACATAAATGACAAGTTTCAACTTAATAATTTGCAGGTACTTCCTGTTCAGCAAAGAGCCACTGTAGCAAATTGCATGTATTATGAAGTAGTGAGAAGGGTCGAAGATCTGGTTTACGGGTGTGTGAAGATCATCGATAGATTGGTGAAAGAGAAGAACAAGATTCTGCGCGAGCTTGTGAAAATAAGAAGCCAAATTTTATTCCAATGTGCTTTAAATGCTCAACAACAACAACAACAAATGATTGAACCGAAGTTCAACAGAGTGAGCATGGTTTGATCTAGGTGAACCTTCCTTATGGTTCCGTTCAAATGCACAACATGATACATTAGGTTGGAGCAACATGAATCCTGTTTAAAGTATCATATTGTGAAGGACAACACATGTTAGATTATCATCTTCTTTCTTTTATTTATATATATGTTGTTTATTTGTATTTATTATTGGTAATTCAATTGTTCAGGTCAGGCTTTGCAAAATAATTGCATTTTCATTCAAAAAAGGACCTTATACCATATTTTTCCACACAGTAACATTCCTGCCAATGCAATCAGAATATAAATATGAGGTTTCTTTGAAAGTAGTGAATAAGTAAAGAAGAGAGAAGTGAGAAGCAAAGATAAATTGATTTTGAAGAACAAGAGGCATGTATAGTACATCTCTCTCTACATATATTGCAAATACTGCAGTGCAGTCTATTGTTCACCAAAAAAAAAAAAAAATACTGCACCGCAGTCTATGGAATTAAAAAAGCTCTCCAGTGCTGCAGTTTAACAACATTAAAGCAATCCTTTCGGCCTCCGGGAGCATCAACGCACAATTTGAACAATCTAGGCATCTGAGTTTACTCTATACACTTAGGAATTGGAATTTGCCATCTGCAGATTCTTCATACAGGATATAAAAACTAGAGAAAAAGTTTATCCCATGAATTATTTGGCATCGTCAAAACTTATCAGGCTACAACAGATGCTCAAAAGTAAAATAATTTAAGTGAAAAAGATAAAACATTGACACATTTCAAATATAGCATCTAATTCGAGCGTTACCACGTACAAACATTCCTGCTGAAGCCTAAGCTGAAACAACTGTATCTTCAGGTTTCATGGCACAAAAGAGACTGAGTACATCAGCATGATTACGGAGGTAACTTGGGCACTTTGCAAGGCAATTGTGCGCTTCACTGTCCCTTCTGGCCTTGAAAAATGCTTCAAACATACGGATAACCACAGATGTTGAAGGGAATCTCTGCAAAGTCATTCCTTTAAGAAACTTAACAGCATCTTCACCAGTACCATACTTGGAAATATGATCAATAAATGGATCAACAAATGGTGGAAACCCATGACTCCTCATCAGAGGCAAAAGTCCCAAAGCTTCTTTAAGTCCCTTTCGAACCAATAGCTCCGTTATCAACGTTTTGTAAGTAGAATGCCAAGGCTGCAACTGTTTGTCATTCACTATCTCCATGAGAAACTGACATGCATCTTTTGCTCTTTTTCTCCGGCAAAACCCAATGATCAGTGATTCAAGAGGTTTCCCAACTCCAACAAATTCATTATTTTCAACCATCTCTCGGAAACAAGAAGACGCTTTATTTATTTCACCAGCTGCACACTGACCTTCAATCAAAGAGGACCACATTTTAAAATTTGGAGCACACCCAGATGCTTTCAGTTCGTTCAAAATCTGCATCGCTTCATCCGGTCTACCAGCCTTACTCAAATGGAAGATATATTTACTGTAAGCAGCATCAGTAGGGGCATATCCCCCTTTCTCCATGGCCTTCAAGATCTTCCCACATTCCTGCAATCTACCAACACTTGTCAGTGATTTCAAAATCCCATCAAGGGTAGACTTTGTCAAGCCATTTCCAATCTCCATGGAAGTCTTTACCACTCGACCAAACAGATCCATGTCTAAGTTTTTATCGACAACAATCTTCCGCAAAAGAAACAAGGAGTCCTGCGCAGACGGCTTATTTGCACCACGCATCATGAACTCGTGTAACTCCACCGAGTCTTTTATCATTCTCCTATCATAAAACTTCCCTATGACCTTAAAATAAGTCTTCGTCTCCATTTCATATCCAGCCTCCCTCATCTCTTTAGCGACAACCCAAAACTTCTCAATGCTATCCTTTCGAGCCAAAACATTCACCACTGCATTATACGTCAGCTTGTTGTGCTTAAAAGATTGGCTTTCTTGCAGCCACCAGAAGAACATCAATGCTTTCATCGGTTGTGCACTAAGATGTTCAACTACATACACAACTAGATCATCCGACCAGCTCACATTCACCTCCCCTATTCTCTTCTGAACATCTTCACCCCACTCATGACTGACAACCAAATTGCAAACCCTCCGACCCATCGTTTCCATTGAAATTTCTTCCAATTTCGACGCATACATTTTCCGCAACTTCTCCAAATCATCCACCATACCTTCCTTCTCAAAACTGTCCAAAACCTTCACATACGTATCCTTACCCACTCCGAACCCCCTCCTCTTCACCACCTCGAACAATTCCCAAAACTCCCCAACATGATCCTTCCCCCCAAAACACACAACATCAAGTTGTAAACTTTAGAACTCAATCCACCACTCTCCGTCTCCACAACCCATTTGAAGAACCTCAACGCAAAATCTGCCCTATTTTCCAGATTTCTCAACGTCTCCAACACCATTTCCGGTGTTATCGACGCGTTGATCGACTCCAACTCCCTCTTAAACTCATCAGAACTACTTGATTTCGAAATCAATTCAATCACAACAGCGTGATCGACTTCCTTACTATCTAAAGCTGGTTCCGACGAAAATGCACGAAATCTAGTGGTTTGCACATCAAAATTGATCGCCAAAACAGAACTTGGATGAGAATTCGTACCGAGAAATGAAGAGATGCAGCGATGATTCTGCGGCGCCAGGAGATTAAGAGGTTGGATTCCTCGAGATACGTTGATAGAATGTGTCGAGAAGTAGCGGAGACGAAGCAATCGCCATTGATTCCTCATCGTCTCTTCTTCGTCTTCTTCGCGCCTCTTCTGCTAGGGTTTCAGGAGTCACCACTGTACGGTTTTAGAAGCTCGTTTGCGTAACAAGAGTCTGCACGTGTGTCGCACGTGCTCTATACGGGAAAATATTTTCGGGAAACCGACTTTCTGGGTAAAATTCTTTATTTTCTTTTCTCTTGGTTTTCGTTACTAATAAATAAAGGCACCAATATATAATCCTTCGCAGTTGTCGCAACGGAAACGAAGAGGCTTCAATCTCCAGCACTCGAGAATCCATAGATTTGATTTGTGTTTGAACAAACCCTAATTTAGACCCAAAAAGGTGTGTAAAGTTTCGATCTTTCGTTGTTTATTCGATTATTTCTCTCTGTTTGAGCTTGTTTTGTGTTGATTTGTTCTGGGGTTTGTTGGTTTCGATGTAGACATTGGGGGATAGGGTTTTCTGGATCGACCGATGTGAATTCCCTAATTTTGTTGGAAAACCCATCGGTTTCTTCGCTTTCTAGGTGTTAATGGTGTAGAGATTGTTGGATAATTTGGTTTGTAAGGATTAGTTTGATTGTTTGTTTCTGTGATTCGCTTCAATTGGGTATTCAATTGATTGACCAAAACAGTGATTGTTTTGAGGAAAGGCCCTTTTGGGGATTTTGCTGGGCTTGTGCTTTTCATGCTAAGCTCTTGCTGCATGTTGAGTTTTTTTACTATTGTAGGGTTTTTACTCTCTAAGCTTATTGTCATGAAAAGGGTAGGAAGAAGAGGGTGCAATTTGTGAGATGGGGAATTTCTCTCCCTTTTTTCGGAAATAGTGTTAAGTCGAAATATTGAATGGTGTTTTGACACGGGGGTGATTCTAAGCTGTGAACTGTGGTTTCGCCCCACCGGAAGGATTTAGAGATGCAGTGACAATTAATCTGGTGGTTGAATCTAAATAATGTGTCATAGTTTGCACATAATTGTTGTTGTTCTGCGGCCATTGACGCTACGCGAACATGAAATAATTTCTGAATGCTATGGTGCTCTTTTCATCTCAAGTCCTTGATTGTCCTGTATGTTACTTGTGGATTTAGTTCGAGATGGTTAATGTGTGGTTATTGATTTCCATTGTTCATATTGCAGAAAGATGTCTATATTGGGGGCTGCATTACCAATGTGTACCATCTCAACCGAGGGACCCCAAGGTAAATAAGTATTTTCTATATTCATGTTGAGATTTTATCTGAGCAATTGGATTTACTAATTTGACTTTGTCTTTCATGTCCGACATTCGGATGGTCAGGTGCTTCTTTAATTAACAATAAGATGTTTGAGCACTTAATATCACATATTTATCAGTCGCATAGCTCATTAACTTTAGTTTTTGTTTTTCTATGGGTTGCAGTATCTGGAAATCTTCTGCAGAAAAGCAAAGCAGTAGTTCATTGCAAGGGGAAATTTCAGCTTGGTAGACCTCAACTGATGGGTCTAGGAATACAGTCCCAGTCTTTCTCAAGGAGGACAGCTATCACTCCTGTTCTCCGGACCCGGACGCAGACTAGGAGTCTAATATGCTTTGCTGCCTTGGTGGGTAGATCGGTTCTTCTTTAGCAGTCAGTTTACTTCTCTCTTACTGCTTTCGGGGCTTGTTTGAGTGTCAGCATTTGGCACTTCAAACCTTAATCTTCACCCCTTTAGTTTATTGTTTATCTCACCATACGTAATGGTTAGTGGGGAGTTATCTTTATAAAATATTAATGTCTAGCGCCTATAGATTTTTATCTTTTCTCAACTAGTCTCTGATATATTATGCAACTTATCTTCCGTTTGATAGTTGATTTTTCTTTTCGCAGCGAACTTATGTTATCTTGTTAGTAGTATCAGTTGTAAATTTATAATTTATATTGGGCACATATGAATATATGAGAAAGAAGACATCCCATCAGTTGTCTGTAGTTCAGCAACTGATCACACACTTATGCAAGTCGATATGTGAAGAGCTTGTTTATGATATTCACGGTGCTAAAGTTGTAAATTTGTAATATCATCTGTTTTGGACATAACAGATCCGAAAATTTTCTTTGAACTTCCTAGAGTAGCATCTTTGGCTGGAAATGGTCTCATGGTGCTAATTTGTTTTGCCTTTTTTCTCCGCAGAATGCTAGATGTGGAGCTGAACAAACCCAAACAGTTACACGGCAATCATCAACAATTACAATTGCACCCATTCAAGGTAATGAATATTTCAACTATACAAATGCATTTCTCGTTGTCTATATTAATTGATTCTGTATTATATATTATTTTTTCTTAAAACTTGAGAAAACAACTAGTGTGCATATCTTTTTGTTCTTAGCTTGCATTTTGAATCTTGCCTCGTCATTATATTGCTAAAAGCTTCTGGTCCGGAACGTAGCAGATACTATGTTTTCATCTTTTGTTGTTACTAGACTACTGGCATTTGTCGAACATAACCATTATTAATGTTCATGTCGGCATGGTTTCTCTTATTCATTGTTTGTAAAAATAAAATAAAATAAAAAATGTGTTGTCGGGTGTGAATGACTCGTTACGTTTGTTTTTTTGGTGCACCATCTTTTCTAAATCAGGTAAAGAGAAGTCCCCAGAGCTTGATGATGGTGGAACCGGATTTCCACCCCGTGACGATGGCGATGGTGGTGGTGGTGGTGGCGGCGGGGGGGGCTGGTCTGGTGGATTCTTCTTTTTTGGATTTCTTGCTTTTCTTGGTTTCCTAAAAGACCAGGAAAGCGAGGGACCATATAGAGACAACAAGAGAAGATGAGTCAAGCAAAGCTTTATGAGTCTGATTTTAGATGACAAAATCATTAGATATCCTGTTTTGTAATTTTTTTCGGATGAATGTAAGAGTTATAAAGTCTTCTAACCCCACCTCTCCAAGAGAGAACTATTAATCAACATTTGTTGTTACCATATAAAAGCCTATATAAAGCCTATATAAATTGTGCTTAAACATTCTGCCGTCTCTTGCATACTCAGCTTGTGATTCTGTTGTGTGGTACTGTACAAAAGAAGTAGCTAATAAGTTGCTCGAGATTTAAATCACTCGAAACCCATGGCTGCTACAGAAATATGCAGTCTGGGACTCGTCGATAAAACACAAACACATTTCCAGCCCAAAATCAATCATCGTTATGGCTCGTCAAATATTTAACAGCACTGAAAGCTAATTTCAGTTGCAGAACCTACCACGCATCTTATAGAGTAACAGAATACATCAAATTATTTTGATTTCTTTTACAATCTCTCCCCTCTAATAAACAAATATTGGTCTTCCAAGAATTACAAATTGTTGAGTTACATGAACAGGAGTACATCTGTTATTTTTTTTTTTAGAAAAAAAATGTGCTAAGAAGTGCTTAACATAGGAAAAAAATATTTACATGTTGATATGTTATATGAACAAGTGAAGAAACGTCTACTTTCGGTTCACCTGGGGTTTGTTATTACCACTTTCTTCTTGGTAGCAGAATTCTCGGCTGCATCAATTGATAAGAAACAGAAGTAGAGATAAAAAGATTGGTAATCTTGATTCATGACCCCAGAGAGAGCTCTCGAACAGTTACTACGTCCCTCCTGCATGAAGTCCATCTTTGTTGGAAAAAGCTAACAATGAAGCTTCTGAACCCAGCTTTCATGTTCACCTTTTCTCCTTTTACACAGGTTATTATAGTGGCCTGCAAAATAATGTAATTTGTCATTGCAAAGGGAAGTATCTACTTTTCCTCAATCAGTTAAATCTTAAACCAGCCTTGTTTTCCTGGCAAGTAGAGTTCGAAAATGTACTCTCAGCAGCTTTTCGTCTGGCTTAATGGATCATAATCATAAGTATCCCCGGCCTTGATAAATCGCCCCTTCACACGCTTTCTTGTGTCAGCCCTTGCTTTGCGAGAAGCGTACCTTATTTTTTTCTCAAACCTGTTATGCATTCAGCAAAAATGAGAAATTGTCTGTCATTGCAACTTTTGCTTTTATGCATACAGCAGGATACATATCCAACATCAGCATATGAATTTGCATTTGCATTCATGCTAAAAATGAAGATATTCTTTTCTGCAAATGCATTAGCCAAGTATGTACTTACTGGCGTGTTTTTTTCTTTTCCTTGTAACGCATGACAGCACTACCCCTCCCAGCGGATGGTAATGAGTTGTCAGTCCCAGGTGGATACCTTGGAGACTCACCCATAGGATGCATGGAAGTTACGCCACAGTCATGATAATCTCCACCACTACTCTCTCCCGTCATGCCAGAAAATGACAGTGAGAGACTCGAGTGGGCTTCCCTAGATGTGTAACAACTGATTGGTTCAGTTTTAGCACTCATGATTGAGTCCGCAGATACTGCACTACTGGATGCTGGTTGCGGCATTTTAACTCTTCCAGCAGAAGATTCCTGAAAAGTACATAAAATAGTCCACAAGCTGAAGCATTATTACACGTACAAAAATAGATAGTAAATAAGCTTGGTCGACCTAGCTGCAACAATATACCTACCTCAAGAAAACATTGGTAAAAGCATGCATCAAAAGGCATACATACAAAAGTTGACCAAAATGGGTCATCCTGACAACGAATCATGATCCAGGACTCCAGATGAACAAGAATTATAGCAGTTGTATCAATGTAGAAAAAAGAATCCAAGACTCCTTTCAATGCAAAGGGATACATGGATTATTTTTCCGAAATGTTGATTTTACTCCAGTCCTGAAGGCCTAAGAGAGGGCAACAGTTACAATGTTCAACAGCTAGTGTTCAATTCACTTTTTTGACTAAGAAAATCCCACCAAATTTAGGTCACTATTGTTGAATATACTCAAGTTTCCTGGAATCAGATACCATTTGTTCCCTTGAAAAACTCAGAAGAGGATACTAATTTTCACAGTGAAAAACTAAATCTCCACATGTCAAAAAAAAAGAAAAAACTAAATCTCCAATGCATTCCTCTATGAAAACCTCAGAAAGCCATCTGTATAAATGAAAGAGAAACACAGAATGTTGGCACCCTCACCTATGAATAAAAGATGGTGAAAATAAGAAAATCTTGCTAATTATAGACAGCTGTATGAATAAAAGATGTTGTCATTTGAACATTGTTACCACATTAAAGATTCAACAAAGAAATAATGAGTTAAGAAAAGAACCTCTGCCAAGTAATCCCCCAAACAATTGATATCAGTAACAGACATGTCCTTAATGCCGAACAAGCTATCAAATCCAACATTCTCAAACATCTGGTCTTGATTACCCAGGGATTCATCAAAAAGTTCTCCATAATTTTCAAAAGTTAAGTCGAGATCAGCTACATCGAAGTCTTCAAAGAGATTATCGTCAGAGAGTCCAAGGCCTGCTTTTCTGGGACAGTCTAACTGCACATTTAATAAGAGATTGTTTCACAAGCGTTCGTGAAAGACAAATGTAAGGGTTTTTAACAACATAGTTTACAGTGGAAGATAACTTAGGCAGACAGGTACTTTGCATATGACACAGAAAGCCACTAATCTCAGGCAGCATAGTAACTTTCAATTCAATCCCACGATTCCCATCTATAGTTCTTCTCAATGCCTATACCTATTACATTCTTCATTATGCTTGAATGAATCTTATGACTATTTTTTTTTTACACAAGATCTTATGACTATTAAGTTAGAGTGGTTTTACATTAATTGATTAAGACATTAGAAAGTTGGAAGCTCGAATCCACAAGAAAAAAAAATGCCTCTTCATTTTTGACAAATTTGGCATCTGAATGTAAGGAGTGAAGTTTGACGATCGAAAAAGAGAATTAACATCACTTTTTCATGCTTTAACTTATTCTTTCTTCTACAGTATTACCATGTGTCATAATTCTTTTCTTGTTACGTGTTATTTTTAATAAGCTTCAAGGATTTTTAGTACGAATATGCATATTCTTGTGGCCTAAAAGATCAGACAAAAGCCCAAGACGTAGGCCGCCAAAATGTTTCCCCTTGTCAGCACAAGAACTCTTTCTGCTTAAGCTGCACATGCAATTTACTAAAAAAAAAACAAAACAAAAAAAAAAAACAAAACAAAACAAAACAAAACAAACAAACAAACAAACCATGCAGGAACTAGATGGACTGATCTTTGTGTAGTGATTTAAAGCACCAAAAAATTGTGCTTGAAACAAGACTGTGATAACTAATAAAAAGTTATCCGTATAGAATAGATGAATTTAACTTAACAAAGTTTATGATGCATCCACACACTTCCCTAAGTAATGGAGTGCCTTTGGCTGTTGTTGCAAAGCTATAATATGTACGCGTAAAATAAAAGGCACTCAAATTTGAAATAATTAATGCAATGGCATAAAAGAAATTCTTTTTATACAAATTGACATGAGCAGCTGCCGGATAGGTGCAACGATAGTCTACCAACACAAACCACGGCAACTAAAGAACAAGCAGGGGTGTAGGTGCTATGAAAAACAAATTCAGTTCTAAGAAACCATCTGAAGACACGGATTGTATCATAAAATGAAAGAGATGCAGAAGGGAAGGGTTTGGGATCTACAATATCCAATAAAAGATAGACTCGATGAACAGAACTCTTTTCAACAGCTAAAATAGCAAAAAACTGGGGTACACTCCAGAGGGAATACCTGAAAAACATGATGTGATCAATTGACCACCAATTCATTTGGAACAGGATATCCCCTACGTGGAACCCACCACATGATGTGCCCCACCTCCCTGCTTGTCTGCACGTTTGTATTGCATTGGCACTAACGTTACAGCCTACCTATTGGGTTGTGTAAATTTCCAATATGAAAGAGGAAGCACCATTTATATAATAGATAATTA
The DNA here is from genome assembly GCA_039657345.1 of Stephania japonica. Taxonomy (NCBI): domain Eukaryota; kingdom Viridiplantae; phylum Streptophyta; class Magnoliopsida; order Ranunculales; family Menispermaceae; genus Stephania; species Stephania japonica. Next base: position 85,770,112 of record CM077556.1, on the reverse strand, counting down.
TGAGATTATAAATCACCTTAGGCGCTGTTGAATCTAAGAACTCAGACATCTGATCCACACTGCATGACATGGAATCCAACATGCGCATCGAAGAGGTTCCGGTCCATGTTACAAAGCTATCCAAACCATCTAGTCCATCGGCAGTTGAGAAATCTGTGATTTTGCTAACATCAGGCTGCCAACAATGGCTGGCATGGTTCTCATCAATGCTAAATAAACCTTTTCCCTGCCCGTTGCTCAAGCCATCCATAGATGTGACTTCAGAAACAAATGGCCAGTTCTTAGAAAATTCTGAGGCAGAAGGACATCCTGAATAAGAGTTGATCCTTTGCTTCTTATGAGCAGAAGATGAAATGGAACCACTGTGTCCGTGATAATCGCAATCTTGACAAAGTGAGGCCTTTTCCTCAAGACACCTAACTATTGCAGCATGAGAACTACATCGTTCACACAAAAGAGACCTCAAATGGCGCCTAGAAAGAGCATTTGCCGAATGGACAGTTTGGTCACATGATAAACATAAGCGAGCATCATCCGATCGGCAATACACCACAGATCTTTGCTCTCCACAGTAATCACATAGCTGACCCATGATTCAATGCCACCCTTCACCTGGACACCAACAATGTGCTACCTGCCTCAGTTCAGAATAAACGCAAAGTACACAACAGACTCCCTACAATCAGCTTATCAGGCGCGCCACAATGCAGGTGAATGTGTCTATGACCCTCCAAGGTGACTGTAAAGGATCAACATTCAATGATTGCGAAACTTGTAAAAAACTGAAGGAATATATAACTATTGAGATTAGCTGAGACTAAGGCAATAAAATCTTTCTTTAATGTGCAGAGATTGACTAAGATTACGGAAAACAAGAATATTTCCTTAATGTGAAGAGCATTCAAGAGATTGGCTAACATTAATGAAACCAAGAATATTTTCTTAATCTTATTTACATGTTATTCTCTTTCCATATTCTCCCTCAAAACAACTGGGAACATCTAGTAATATATATCAAACAGGAACTCCTGAAAGCATCACCATAAATCCAAGTGTTTTTTTTTTTTTTTTTTGATAAGAAACAAACTTGCTTCCGGTGAGAATCAAACCCCCAACCTCTTACATCCATAACCAAACACCTAACCATTGGGCCACCCCCATATATCAAAGTGTTAAATCAGATTATAGTTTGTTTTTGTTTTTTTTTTTTTTTTTTGTTTTTTTTTTTTGGTCAAGCTCTCCCTTAAGGTTTTAAAATGACTCCATTACCAATGGTCGGTTGGTCGGTTGGCACAATTGGAAGCAGGTTGTTGTCTCTTAACTACTCGAGTCCTGGGAACGGAAACAACAACGTTGGGAGCTGCCTCCACCTATACAGGGCAAGACTCAAGGCGAATCCAGAGTAGTCGGATAGTCTGGATACCGGATGGTTTAGACCAAAAAAAAAAAAAAGAGGACTCGATACCCAAGGCTCAAACTCGAGACAGTCATTAAGGCTAACGCAACCTCAAGGGTTTCTTTTCTTTTAACTTTCACTTCAATCAATTCTCCACGATAAATCCCTACAAAGCCAAATCAAAAACACATTTTTTTGGAAAAATTACACCTTTGACTATTGATAGTCTAACAAAACGATAGAAGTTATTGAATCTCTCTCTCTCTCTCTCATACATAGATCTATCACAACAAAAACGTGACAATGAATTAAGGGATACTAATTCCACTTTTTTACAGACTCGTCAGTCCTTCAAAATTTCCAATCCTAAGCTCAAATCAAGAGCAAAAACAAAAGCAATCGAACAGAATCTCGACTGAAGATTGAGATTCGCCAGCTCAAACAGTTCACCAGAACATCAAAACTCAAAATGAATCAACATCTCACTCATCCGAAATCGCCGAAACACGTTTCATCAAGATTCAAAGCTCGACAACCAAATCAGCACAGAAAACACAAGTCTTGCGCTTACACCGAAACAGATCCTTCACAAAACAGAAAAAACAGACAAAACAACCAAAAAAATTGCAATCACTTACATGTAGAAATCCAGAAAAACAGTGCGAAATCTGTCCTTTGAAGAGGTCGACCATGAGCGCACAAAGAACAATCGATTCAAACCAGAAATCCAGCCAAGTTGAACAACGAAGAGCGAGAGAGAGACTCGATAAGGGATCGTTTGTTTGCGGTGTCATACATGAGAATGGTGAATGGAAGGGGTGGTATGTGAGAGATTCTGGGAGTGCTTCGGTGGAGGGATAAAAGTGCAGCCAAACGGGGCCCAGTCGAGGTTCGTGAAAAGTTAGGCGCTCGCTTTTTGCCTTTTCAGAAAGAGAGGGCACTCCGGGTTAATTATTCCTTAGGATAAGGGCAATTTATGAGGATCCACCCCCCACTGTCCCAAACCCACAAAGCGACGTTCCGTAATCCCCCTTTCATACCATAAATGTCGTCGTTATACGCCAACCATTGGTTAACGTATTGAAAAATGGAAGATGATAAAGTGACTTTGCTCCTGACACAAATTTGGTCGCACGTAGTACATATGTGTTTAACTTTTGTCTATGATAGGCTCCACCAATAATCACTTTAAATTGAACACATGTGCTGGTGCGATCAATTTGCGTCACCAGAAATGTCACCAAATTATTTTTCATAAAAAATTACAATTTAATCCAGTCTAAATAATTTATCAATCCAACTTCATCCAATTTGTAAAATGTGGATCGGACTAGATCAAGTTCTAAAGATTGACGTTTTTCTATCCAAAGATTCATGGAATTAAACTTTAACAAATGAATCGCAAAAATCATACATCTTATTAATGACAAATTTACAACATATATCCCACAAATCTATATATAACATATTTTCCACAAACTCGTCATCACTATAACCTTTAAAATGCAAGTTTATACATAATTAAATGTGTATACACCCTCACAAAAGCACAAAAAAATATGCACGTTGCAACATGCAACCCACAAAAGAGGTCAAAGCGTAATAAAAGAGTTAAGACCATCATAGTCTTTTAGATATTTTAGTTTAGACTTGATAGTTTAGGTTGATGTTCATCGAGATATTATATTACATATGAGTAGATATGTACATGTGTTGATGTACTAAATGAACTAGATCGAATTGGATCCGCAGTTTTTTAATGTAGGATCCATAATCCGATCTAGTTCAACCTGAATAGTGGTTTTTTAATTCAATCTAGTCTAAGGGATCAAAAAATTGATCCAATTAGTGATGATTGGACCGGATAGGAGTGGATATGCGGATTAGTGCAATCCGTGTACACCCCTAGGTCTGAGTGATAAAGGACTCAATTATTTTTAAGCAAGATCTTATGCTCAAGTCTCGTAAGTAAGAAAAAAAGCCTTTTGTATGAGATTCGACAATTTAGGGGTGCATTTGGGGTTGAATACAATATAGAGAACTAAAAAAAAAATGTTGTTATGAAACAAAAATAAATGTTCAATCTCAATTAGTCGTACTGTGTTCATTTACAATCTCTAATTAATGTATATCAACTTATCTATATTCTAGCCTTTTATCATTTAATCTAATAAGTTGTTATCGAGTCGAGTAGGAAAAACCATACATCAATTGATATAACTATTTTTTTTTTGGTTGGAATTGATACTATTATTTTTCTTTAAACCTTCGTATTTATTATTCTATATTTACAAATTTCACATATATCGACATTACCATCTTTGTTTATGTTACAACCATTTTGTTGTAGTAGTTAAAGAAAAATAAGATTGATTAAAAAGAAACTATCTTGCCCTTCTTAAGACTCAAACTTCAACCTTTTACTCAAATGTATCATGCTAAACGAGCTACCAGTTGGTTGGTGAAGTAAAAATAAGATTGAAGTGCAATTAAGTTGGGTAAGTTGGATTGATTGACAGACAAATTAAAATAAAAAAATAAAAAAAATATCAACCACTGACCCTCAGATTATACACATAGCATAACCATATTATTTTTTTAACATGAGCTGTATATCATGTCGATCCGTAGATAATATTTAAAACTTTATAAAACGTCACATGTGGCACGAGGTTCTCTTCTATAGGTGTGATAAAGAAGTGAAAGAAAAAGCCAGTGATCTTTATAAAAAAAAAAAGAAAAAGCCAATGAAACACAAACATCAATTTCTGTGGGTGCTCAATTGGGTGTTAATTAAAACAAGTTGCATACAAACCTTGTACCATTAGTTAGTTTATAGTAACGACACTTTCATCTGTTCCTTTCTCGATGAGGCTTTAGCTTCAAGAGATTAATCATGGTTTAAATATATCCAAAAGTTGTGTTTTCTTTCACCATACATTGATACATAAGCATAACAATTTTACTTATTTTTTACTTTGGAGCAACGCTAACTCCATTAAAATATAATGAAATTAAAGGGCACTTGCACTTTTTTTTTTATAGGAAGGGCACTTGCACTTTTTATCCAATGTGATTACTGAGCATGGAGACTACTTAGTCAATGCAACATTTCCCTGAAAAAGTAGAACATATTCCGACCTCTATAAAGCCTAGAGATTCTAAACATTATTTTTGAGAAATAGATTCCAAACATTAGTATTAATTTGGTCCAATAACGAATCAACAATTTTGCAGGACATTAGATGTGGTTAATGACTAGATTGAAGTCTATTCTAATCACAAACATGATCAAAGCCACGTAAACAGTCAATAGAATAGATCACGAAATTGCGCTTGACGTACGTGACTAATAAGATTGAATGATGTTTTCAAAAAAAAAAAAAAAAAAAAAGATTGAATGATTGCACGAAAATAATTAAGGATTGCTTGTGCGACATGCATGCAACCTATGTATATATGTTCTGAAAAAAAAAAGACCTATGTATATATGAGTTTTAAGACTAAAGCAACTTTCGGCTAGGGTTTCTCACGAGAAACGAGTTCGTGAGAAACCCTAGCACGCGCAACACCGAATCTACTGCACTCACATGACTTGCTCCGGTGGAAGCTTGTGTCGTCAGTGGCCCTCCCTTTTTCATTTTTTCTTCTTTTTGTGCCTTTTTGTTCCTTTTTCATTTTCTAGATCTAGGGTTTTTTTTTCCCTTTTCCTAAACGAGGCTTATTTTCAAGAAGGTTTGATGGGTTGGGTGTTAACAAGAAAGGTGTTGGTGTTCCAGTGGGGCTTGTGGCATTTTTGTGGGATAGGTGATGGAGGGGTTGGCTATAGGGTGTCAGAGGGTTTTCACAAGGTGGTGTTGTCGATGGAGAGGGTTTCGTGGGTTTCATGAAGGTGGTTTTGTTCTTCGTGGTGTTAGCAACTTCTTTATGGGTTTGGTGTTGTCGGAGGTGTTTTTGAAGTGGGGACAGGTGTTCCAGGTGTCTTCATATGGAGGGTCCTTATTTACGTGGTATGTCGAAAGGTTGCATTTAGGTTGCTGGTCCAGGGAGCTCCCTGTTCTCAACGCTTTTGATTTATTCGTGAGCCTTCGGTTTGGAGAGCGGTTAGTGGCTTGGTTATAGGGTCTGTGGTTTTTGTTTTTAGTCCCATGAGATCTGCTCTGGAGTTTGGACAGGGCAGTATAGTGTGGGGCCTCATCTTGGCTCACACTCTTATCCCGAGGCACATCTTGTAGCCCTAAAACACACCAGCCCAACCACTTTAATGCACTCACTTGTGTGACTTTCCCTTGTCTTTATCCTCTTTTGGACTAATAATTGAGTTTCCTCAGACGTTCCTGCTCCCGACATACACCAAGACTCGCACAATCGCGCACAAATGAAGTTACTAACGACCCGTAAATTTCTCGAATCAATTTACTATTATATTTTATTTTTTGGTCGTCCACTGAGTTCAATTCCCCAACCCGTGTATCCATAATTCTTCCGTAAATACTCATTCATCACGTTCTTCAAGGCAAACTCTATTCACAACTCGACGTCACCTGTAACAACCCTCAAATTTTAACTCGACTTTGTGTCGCACTTGGTAGGACCGTGAATCCGCTACGTGACACTAGACGGTATTTCGAACTTCGGGAGTCGGCACTGAGGTAATGTTATGTTTCTGTGATGTGTGTAATAGTATTTTAGTCTAATGCGTGTCACGAGCCGTTTGAGCGATTTTTAATATGAGTGAGGTTCCGCCTAGGTGAACGGGGGAGAAAAATACAATAAAAATATATTTAAAAAAATTATTGAATATTTTAATTATTTATTTATACGAGACAAGGCGAAAATATGCACGTGACAGGAAATACAGATCGAGGAATACAAAATTTGCGCAGGACTTGGTTAACTAAGTGACTTATAAGTCAATTGTTGGAGAACATATAAGAGACTGTTGAAATGACATAACTCTAATTTGAGGAACCATAGGATTGACCTCGAGAGGTGTGGGTGTTTTAAGATGAAATATAGAGGGAATTATATCAAACTCCAGGGGTATAATGGTCATTTTGACCCAATTGATATATATATATATATATGTTGTTAGCAAACAAACTCTAATTTCCCTCTCTCTCGACTCCTCTCCACCGTCTCTCCTCCCTCTCACCCTCACGGTCTCCTCTCCACTCACAGTCACTCCCTCTCCGTCTCCACTCTCACGGTCTCCCTCTTTACTTACGGTTCAGTCCCTCTCCTTCCTCTCACTCATGGCCTCACCCCTCCTTGCTCACTCTCACTACCACCCTCCTCCTCTCGCTGTCGACGAGCTAGCATTGGTCCCCGGGAAGCTGAACTTGCCGGAGGTAACTCTCTCTCTCTCTCTCTCTCTCTCTCGGTCTTGCACCCCACTCACCTCACGGTCCCTCATCTCTCTCTCGGTCTGTGCTCTCGGTTCACTCTATTTTTGAGGTTATCGTGGCCGGTGGGACCGTCCCCGGTCATGACTGATCAGAGGCGACTCTCCGCCGACGCTGCTGACCGGAGGAGGCTCCCTCCATGTGCAACAGTTGTGAAACTGTGGTGCATTGTGGACCGTGATGGTGTGTATGCACCCCATGGTTGGGGTGCGTGATGGCGTGTGCGTACCCCATAGTTAGGGTGTGTGGTGTGGACAGTACAGTTGAGTGGGGTGCGTGAAGGTGTGTGTTTCAGTTTGGACAGTTTGGTTGGGTATGTGCACCCCACGATTGGGGTGCGTGACGGGGTGTGTGCACCTCACGGTTGAGGTGCGTGATGGTGTGTATGCACCCCACGGCTAGGGTGTGGGGGTGTCTCATGTGTGGGGTGTATTATTGTGTGTTGGGTGTGTCACTATAGGCATGCATTTTCTGTGTTGTAATAGTTAATCGAAATTCTTTATTCGTGTTGTCATTTCATGTGATTCCGTTGTCTAGTTGATTGACTTGATTTTGATTAAACGACCAGACTCGTAGTTTCTTATCAATGTTGCGTGGTTTCGAGTTTTGATTATGATGACTATTCTTTGTTGATGACGTCGGTGTTGAGTTTTTAGTCAAGGTTTTGTCAATTTGGTTTGAATGTTTTATTGAAATCGCTTGAATTAATAACACGTTGTGTGTGAGAACGAATTTATGTTGGAGTTACGTTCTCATGCATGGTTTCCTCACGGTATTGATTTGAACATAAATTGTGACGTAGAGTAAAGGGTTTGGAATGTTATTTCGGTTTTAAATGGGCGTGAAGCGTAATGATGATTTCATGTGAGTCTATGTATTGTAAATGGTAGTGACATCGTGGTCACACCACCGGTCCTCGAGACTATAGCGTGACCTATTTACGACTGAGCCGAGCCTAAGATGTGTGATTAGGCTTACATATGTGTTGTGATTTCAAAACCCAAGAGAGTTATGTTTCAATGAGTTTTTGGTCGTTTTATCGATTGGTTATTGAGTCATCGAGTCCTTAAAATATGGAGAATGTACTAAGAAGTTAACTTAGGTTTAGTTAACGACTTAACCTATTAACCCGAGTTTCCAACCTTGTTAGGTAGCTAGAAACTCGGGGATACGCATTAGGATTCGCGGGAGTGTTGTTTCGCGGGTCGCGATAGTGCTTGTGTACATTAGTAAGCCAGTAAGAACATTGCATGTAATTCATTTTCAATTGTTGCTTGTTGATTTCCGTTATTGGCATTCCTATCTTGTTGATTCCTTGGTATGTGTGTTCTTGGCATGAGCATGTCGATGTGATTCTTGAGGCCTGTGTCCCTCATTTACCAAGTTGTGCTAGTGTCATAATATTGCCCGGGAAGAGCCAACGTCCTCTTTCTGTATGCTTGGAAACCTGTGTCCCACTGATGCTGCGCTAGTGTTGCGACATTGCCTGGGGAGAGCCAGCATCCTCTTTCCGTATGCTGTGATTTTGACCGCTTACCACCTCGTTTGTGTAACGGCCCAGCCAGCCCAGCCCACCCGCAGGTGGTTCCATAGGGCGCACCCACTGGCACTCGCACTGGCACCGCTAGTCACAGGCAGGGGTGCACCCCCATCCACTAGCTCAGTGGTACACGACTCGTGAAATCTTGAATCTTATCCCTCAGGACCCAGGTTCGAGTCATGGGAGGCGAAAAATCACGTAATAAAGGGGGGCGTGAATGGGGGTGCGCCCGCGCACTGTGACTAGCGATGCGGTGCCGGTGTGCCGGTGCGGTGCCAGTGGGTGCGCCCTATGGAACCACCTGCGGGTGGACTGGGCTGGGCTGGGCCGTAACAGTTTGTTTTCTCGAAACACGCATGTTTTAGATTGATATATGATAGTTTGTTTATCATACACTTGATTTATTTACTTTCCTGCCATTTCATTCCCGCATGATATTTAGACTATTTTATTTGATATTCATGAATTATTATTATTTTCTTCTGGCATTACTTTCAATTTTCTCTCAGTTGCTCACCGTCTAGTTTGTGATGGTGGGTGCAGATTTACCAGAACGTTCGAAGGGTAAAGAACTCTGTTTAGGAGGATTTGTGAAGACTTGAGAATGAATTTGAGCACCTAGCCTAGGTTATGTTTGACTTTTGCTTGTATGTTGATTTTTTTTATATATTTACATCATATTGGATTAAACTTGGGATCATAGGTTATTTAATATCATGTGCAGCTTTACTTGGTGTCCGTTTGAGGTACATGAATATTCAGGGTTTCCACATATATAGATTTCCTGATTTTCATTTGACTGAGTTATTTCTCAATACTTGTTTAGTTTTCCGCTATGTATAATTGCAATAATTCTTTCATAAACTGTTAAATTAATTAATCAGAGGCTGACTAGGCTCGTCAGACTCACTGAGTACCGACTCGGGACCTGCACGGGTCTAGACCGAGCATTCTGAAATGCATTGAAAATTGGGGGCCGTCACATCACCGTCCTGTGACACAGACACAAGTATACATCGATAGTACACATCATCACACAGAAAGTAATATAAATTTTCGGGTCGTTACACTTTGTGTTGTATATGTATGTAGACTAATTAAGTCAGTTCTTGTAGCTATAGACATCGAGACATGAGTGGGGATACGCCTCGAGTTGCGTGTGATCCGGGGTACCGGGTAGCTAGACTTGTGGTAAGTCTAAACTTAATTAAATATTTTTCAATCAATTTAATACATAGCCTATAGTTTATAATTTATGTAAATCACATTTAAAAGGCTTATTGTTCAAATTGAATTATGACAATCATAGGACAGACCTCGGGATCCCATGATGAGAGTCAACAATTTTGTGTCACCAAGAATTCTAGACTACTCAATTAAGAACCCTTATATTGACCTTGAAATGCGTAACACACACTAGATTACAAAGAACATTATAAATAAGGGCTGATCAGTAGGTTTTCTCACAAAAATCCAACTGTTCATACATGCAAAATCAATTATGGAGATCAGAGGATCTGGAGAAGGTGGAGATGGGTTTTTAAGAGCTGGAGAAGCAAGAATTGAGAGTTCATCAACAAGGTAAGCAATAAGTTGTTCAAAATTCTACATTAAAATAGCTTGAAATTTTTGTTTGTTCTATTAAAACAAATTAGGGCTTAATTACGGGATTAGGCCAGGCGGTGCCCTAGATTAGGAGAGGGTTCATCACAAACTGCAACCTCTTAATGGGTAACAGTCGAATCTGACTGAGACCTCTAAGGAGACGTCGATCAAATTTGACCGAGATTTTGAAGAAAAATCAATCTCAGTGAGTGACAGAGGGATCCAACCGAGACCTTTTTAGAGATGTTAGTCTTGTGTGGCTGATACCTCGTAAGAGTTGTCGACCCTGTGCGTCCGACACCTCTTAAGAACTATCGGTCATGTGCGTCTGAAGCCCGCTGGCAACAAAAACGAACCATTTTTTTTTTCAAAACTCCTAAAAAATACATGAAAATGACAAAAAAATAGTGGTGTTTGCTCGGAATCGCTTGATATTTTTGAATCCATCAAAACTTTATACCCAAAATGCAAGATTCAAATATCAAATCGAAGCCCTAAACCCAACAACAAGACCACAAATAATATCGACTAACAAAAAGAAAAAATCACAAAATCGACAGTAAAAGAAATGAAGAATGCACCTATGACATCAAATTGATAGGGTTTCGCTCGGATTTCTCATATTTGAATTGGTGGTGAGAGTGCGATTGGAGAAAGGGGTGACTAGGTATGCGTGAGTGGGGGTGACTGGGGTATGCGAGAGTAAAACCCTTTATATGAAGGGGTAGTTGGGTCATTTCACATGAGTGGGGGGTAAAAGAAGCAAAAATTAGGGTCCGAATAATCTATGCCTATAAGTATTACATCCGAATGTTCACTAAAAAGAATGAGCAAGCTCTAAAGTAGTGGGACTTAGGGCAGACTTAAGTAGGTCATGAAGAATCAACAATAATCTCGAGCAAGGTTAATCGTGGCTCTTTTGCAAATCTTTTAACATAATTAATGACTAGATTGAAGTCTTGTTAAGTGTTCCATGAGCTTTTTTTTAATTCCTTTGATATTGTAAAGAAAAAGGTCTTTTTAAGTAGCCAAATATATATATATATATATATATATATATTCTCTTCATTTCTTTTGAGTTATAGTGTTTGAGCACCAGACTTACTCCTATAAAATTAGGGCAGCGACTAAACGAACCCCAATTTTTGCTAAACGAATCCCAGTTTTGGATTTTTACTTCATGTACCCCACTTTTTACTTAGTTTACCCCATTATTTTTCTTAAAATTTTAAAAATACCCTTGCTCACCCCTCACCCTCAACCTTTCAATCCTTTCCAGTTTTCGGTTTTAGTCTTTATATAGCACTTGTACTTGGTCATCAAGTGTCGTGGGAGTATTTTTTTTGTTGAACAAGGTTGAATGTGGTCGCGCAGTATCTTAAAAGTGAAGAAGTGTCGCCCACAGATTCGGATGAACAAAGTCGACACCTCTGAAGAGGTGTTGGACACACATGGTCGACACCTCTTTGGAGGTCTCGACCGACTCCGACCGATAATGCGAAGATAACTCGGTCTCAATGGGTGATGGAGGGATCTAGCCAAAACCTCTTTAGAGGTGTCAGCTCTGTTAGTCCGAAACCCACAAATATGGGTTTGTGTTGTTGGTAAATGCAATTAGAGAAAGAGGTGAGTGGGGTATGGGTGAGTAAAAACCCTTTTATTTGGAGGGGTAGTTAGATAATTTCATTAAACTGGGGGTCCATTTAGCAAAGATTGGGGTTCGTTTAGCCACAACCTAAAATTAGTCTAGCCGCGGGCAAGACTAAGTATCAAAATATTATATAAAAAAATGTTGAAAAAAGCATAAATTTTTTTTATGTAATCTCTTATATGAACTCAAAGCTGCTCCTTTTAGGTCCCTCAATAATAAATACAAAAAATACTTGCAAACACTATGCATATTTACAAATCTACACAAAAACATTAAATATTTGTAATATTGCATAGAAATAGTCTTTAATATAATTTTAAATGGCAACACATCGAAGAGATTTTCTATATTAATTTCAAGGAAATAGTCAGAAATCTTAATTGATAGCTATTTTTGTGTTCGATCACCTAATAATCTTTTTCTCTTTTGATTTTATACATGACTCTTTAAACCTTACTTTTTAGCAAGTGATGTTTTATCCATACCAAAGATGTTTTCACATCGACTAATGAAATTTTAATTGTATTAAAACTTTAGTTAGACAATTTTATACTAAAATAATCGAATTAATGTGAAAAGAAAAGTTTTCTTAAAAAAGAATGTTGTGAAATCAGAAATAGGTAATTCTCGAAAACATATTTAATGATTAAGAGACTAAAATCCTATTTTATAATTAGATTTGATTTTTAGATGGAATAAATATAGAAATAAAAAATAGTTAAAAATAACATAAATAAGTTTCTTTTTGACTTCAGTGGGAGTCGAACCATGACTTACCGAAAACCTTTCCTTTTGGCAAGTGATATTTCTACCATTTCACCAAAAATGTTTTAACAATTTAATACAACAAATAAGTTAAAATAGCCAAAAAATAAAAATGTAACAGCCCAGTTAATAATTGTTGTTATTTATGATGTCATTGCAGACGCGGATGCCAGCGGGGACTTTCGTGGGTCCCATAGCGAAGACGGAGCACGCCAGGATTAAGTATACAATCCGTTTTGTATGCTTTTGTTGTATATTTACGATGTATATGTTTAATTTAGTGAAATTGCATCGCAATATATGTGTTCATATCATTTATTGACGAACGAGGTAGTGTGACGAGTATTCGCTGTGTATAGCGTGTAGACGCGGGTACCAGTAGGCGAATGATTAGAACACTAGGCCGGGGAACTTAACACACACAATAAATGATAAAATTTATTAAATAATTCATATTAAATGGCGTTGAGGCGGTTAGTAACGTTGTTGTGCAAGAATAGCACAGTTCACAGTGCAGAGCCAGGTATCGGAATGCTCGGGAAAGAATGGTTGTAGCTAAAGAATAAAGTCAAATGACTAATGGGACAGTCAATTTTTGGTCATTAGGGAGACTTGTTGACCACATTTAGGCCATCAATCATGCCTTGAGATTGGGATGTGAGTCTAGATGACATTTTCACTATAAATATCAAAGTTTTCTCACTCTCATCACCTTTTCTCTCTCCTCTCATGTGAGAATCCAAAAATTGGTGAGCTTGTGATGGTTTGGAGTGTTTGGTTTGATAATTTGGAGCTCAAGAAGCTAAGGGAAATCGATATTAAGGTTAGTTCTTCGATCCTCGTCTCCTTCTCTACAATTCGGGGTATTTTTCGTAGGTTTTGACGGTGATTTCGATTGTGGGATTGAGCACACCAGTGCAACAATGTGTTGTTATGGTTTTTGAAGTGTTTTTGAGTTTGTAAATGTGGATTTGGTGTTGATGTTGTAATTTTCAAGCGAATTGTCAGGTTTTTGGTCGAAAAACGTTGAGTTTGTGTTTTGGACGCGTGTTGTCGAGGTGTTTTGGTTGCGTGAGCTTGATTGAGTGTTTAATGGATTGATGGAGTGAGCGCGGATCGCAGCAACAAGCCTTTCGAGAATTCAAGAAAACTGCCTCTGCCACAGACGCTGCCAGGAGCGTCGCAAGGTTCAGAATCCCACGACGCCATTCACGGCGTCTGGGGCAGAAGCGAAATGTGAGAAATGGTGGAGTGACGTTTTTAGAGACGCCGTGGAGAGTGGATAACGTGGCGGCGCAGTCACGGCGCCCATGACGCCGTTGACACGTCGTACAGGGTTGAACTTGGCGGCGTCTGGGACAGTTTTGAACTGCAATTTTTAAATAAAATTTACCAATTGGGGTTTATCCTTGGAACTTGTATAAACTATTTGGGATGTTTAAATGATGATTTTATCGATGATTTGAGATTTTGAATCGAGGTATACAAGGTTTGGAAATTTGTTTACTTGATCGAGGATTTATGTTTTAGGTTGATTTGACGATTATTGGACACGAATTTGAGGCGTAATTTGGACTAGAAACATTAGTGGAGCTCGGTTTGAGGTGTGCAGTGTCCTAACTGAGATTCACTTTAGTATTTACTGCTTGATTATTTGAATTATATTCAGTTTACTCGATACTTTTATTTTCTATTATTGCTTTACGGTGGTGAAGTTTACTCCCACTTGGTGTTTATTCGTTGTGGGGGCATAGGCCGTAGTATGCGTCGGTGAATATGCTACCTAGGTGTGCTAGACATGTATGGGTGCGTCGTGGGTCTACGCTGGCCACCTAAAGTGTCCAGGGTCACCCGTTTGAGTTATCCTCACAGGTCGTGCTAGTGAATAGCCCGAAGTATGGCTCTAGTCTGACTTTGATTATGCACGTACTTTGTTTCGATGCTATTTATATTCATGCGATGATCTTCCACAGTTGTCTGTATTCTTTCTTCCACATGTTTATTTATAGTATTTTGATTCTAGCATTTTTACCAATGTATTTATTTGGTGAATTTCTTTGGGATTACTTACTCTGGACTCGTCATCTGCCTTTTTGTGATTGCTTGAGTGCAAATCTGGGTACGAACAGAGGGAAGGGCAAGCTTGAGGACTACCTTTGATTGACTACAATTTTCCCTACTCGTACGTTTGTTTATATTTATCGTTTTATGTTGGGTATGAGTTGTGAGAGATACATTTTGACTTGTATATGACTTGGAGGTTATCTTTTGATATATATATATATATATAGTACATTTTGGTATGGTTTTCGCATTAGATTAATTGATATTAAAATTGCTATGTAATATCATTTTGATGATTTAGGTCTTACGCTGCATATTTTGATTTTAAATAATAATAATGAGCCATAAACTAACTTGAATCAATAATCATTAATAAACAACATAAAGTTAGCAAGATTTTGATTGGTATTGAGATATGAGTGCTCGTGGGACACAGCTGGAAGGTGAGTTGGCTAGGTTGTGGGCCCGCGGTGCACGCGGTAGCAGCCGATGGATTTGGAGCCATTTCAAAAAACATAGATTAATTTGATACATTTTGTTTTAAAGTAGCATAAATATTATGATATAGGTAAATTTGATACGATTATTTTTATAAGAAAAAAATATCTTGCCCCATCGGGGTCTAAACCCATGACTATTTACTCATAAATCTCATACCATATCATTGAGCTACCCAATTGTTAGTCAATTTGATATGATTTATGTAATACACAACAATTAAGATGAATGAGGTGCAAAAGGTAGTAACAATAAGTACTTATAATTAATTTAACTCAAACTAAAATACAACACTCAGCATATATCATTTTTTTCCTGTAGATATATCATTTTCTTTTTAAATAATAACCTAAAAAATAGCAAAAAGAATTAAAAAACCAAAAATCATATTTGTATCACAACTAAAAACATAACCTAAAAATAGCAAAAAAAAGGAGGAAAATTAGAAAATCACAAAAAAAAATCAAAAATCATATTTGTATCACAACTAAAAACATAACATAAAAAATACAAAAATTAAAAACCAAAAATCTTATTTATATCACAATTAAAAACATAACCTAAAAAATAGCATAAAAAAGAGAAATAAAAAAGTACGAAAAAAAAATTTAAAAACCAAAAATTCTCTTTGTATCACAAGTAAAAACATAACCTAAAAATAGCAACAAAAAACAAAATTTAGAAAATTCGAAAAAAAAAATAATTTTTTGGTATCACAATTCACAACTAAAAACATAACCTAAAAATTAGAAAAAGAAAAAAATAAAAAATTAAGAAAAA
Organism: Stephania japonica; assembly: GCA_039657345.1. Classification (NCBI taxonomy): domain Eukaryota; kingdom Viridiplantae; phylum Streptophyta; class Magnoliopsida; order Ranunculales; family Menispermaceae; genus Stephania; species Stephania japonica. Next base: position 85,754,408 of record CM077556.1, on the reverse strand, counting down.
AATTAAAACTAAAAATCCTATTTGTATCATAACAAAAAACATGACCTAAAAAATAGCAAAAAATTAAAATTAAAAAATCTAAAAATCAAAAATATTGTTTGTATCACAACTAAAAACATAACCTTAAAAATAGCAAAAAAATAAACCAGAACTTGAAAAATTATGAAAAAAAAATCTAAAAACCAAAAATCAGATTTGTATAATAATTAAAAACATATCATAAAAATAGCAACAGAAAAAAAAATAGAAATTATACTTTAATTATTTCAAAATTATATTTTGTGTGTTTTACCATCCTATCCTCACTTAAGTGCGAGAAAGATCAATGACTTGTATTTTTTTTATTTTTTTTTATAAAATTTTAATTATGATATTATAATACCACTTGTCACATTAGGAGAGCTTTTGAGAGTTGATAGAATTTTTTTTAAGTACCGGGTCGGGTGACCGGGTCTTTAGTGCCAACCAGCCTGGGACTTGTTTTATTAGTTGAAGACTTCCGGTTTGAACAGAGGTTGCAATGGAGTTGCTGTGGTGGATTGCGGAGCTACTTCTCGTTCCGGCTTTGGTATCTTTTTTGACTTTTCGTCTCTTCTTCTTCTTCTAAACCCTAATTATGATTTACAGGTCTGCTTTCGATCTGACAGTGAATCGCGTTTAATTGATCTGTATTCACAGATTGTGATTCTAGGGTTCGTTGTTGGCGTCTCCTTCGAAGCATTCAAAAGAAGAAGAAGGGACGAGTAAGTCTCAAATTGAATGCATAAAACGCATCGATTGATGTTTCTTTGTATCAATGTCAAAAATTTGACTTGTATTACTGAAAAAATTGTGTTTTTTTGTCAGAATTTATGAATCTCATCCTGTAATTGAGGATCCCAATTCATTGAAACAGGTATATTGAAGTCAAATCAGTGATTTTCTTTTGGTTGTGGATATTGAACTGCTTTTGTGATTCATGTATGCTTTCTTACTTGCAAGAAATTGGGAAGAATTTGTTTCTGTTTTTTGCACTATATGATTTCCCGTTATTCGTAAATATAATCGATTGGCTGTTGTTGGGTGTTCTGTTGACAATACCGAATCTTGCATCACATAATTCATTGTGTTGTATGTGGTATAGTTAGAAATTAGAATCAACTCAATTGCGGAACCTAAAGGAGTATCGCCTCCAATTCATCAAAAAAAAAAAAAAACTCGATTGCGGGACCTGCATTTCAAACTGATGTGATGGCGTTTCATTTTTATTGCTTTGCACCTTTTTTTTGTTGAAGGTTAAATATACTACTAGTTGGATGTTGAGAAGTCGTTACAAGGAACATGATAATAGCAACAAATATCTATCTTAGAAAAGAGGGGATGGTCATGAAAGTTGTACAGTGTTTTTGAGAAAGAATGAGATGGCGGGAGAGTGGAAAATGAAGGCACTATAAGAGTTAGAGATATTTTGAATTTTTTATATTTTATATAAGGAATAAACTTCTGCTTTAGTAGCGAGTTTTATGTATTCTAGAGTACAAGTAGCTCCCATAGAAATCCAAAGGTAATGGTATTTAGTACCGTGCCCGAAACTAATCAAGTCTCCGTCAACTGACCGTCATATTCCATTTTCTTGTACAACACGAGAAACCAGAATTTCCTTGTCTTAAGTTTGACGATATCCCCATCCTTATTCACCAAAAGATTTCATAATCACATATTATAACTTAAGTTGTTGTGTAACAAATGAGAAGGTTGACCTCTTTATAATGAAAATATGCCTAATTCTTAGTTGAACACAATAACGACATTTGCCTAATTGTAGTGCCGCACCTTCTATGCAGTATATTTTGTGAAGACAACTTTTACATGAAGTAATTGTTTCTTTTTGTGATTAGGTTCCATGCCCGTCAGTTTTCGATCCTGCCGAGAAGTATATGTCTTTGATAATTCCGGCATACAATGAAGAACATCGTCTCTCTGGAGCACTTGATGAAACCATGAGGTGACATTTTACTACTGCTATTATCTTGCCTCTTTATTAGGTTCTTGTACTGTCCCTTTAGCGCATAGCTTTCTTTTAGTAAAATTTTGGTTATGTGGATCAGGATAAGGTGCATGATTCTATTTTTTAACAGTTTGGAGAGTCAACTTGTTTCCATGTGTGTTCAGTGTTTAATTTCTCTTTTAATTATATTTTGCTCTTTTCGTGTATTAAGGTCTAGTCTGGTATTTATATATAATGCTTGTGGAAACTGAAACATGAATATTTGATCATATATTATATAGCTCTTTGTCCATGTTACTAAACGGTAGTAAACGAGACTTGATATCCCTCATGTCCTAACTAATTTACTGAAAATTATTCCATGTTAGCTGGTTTTTTCTTTACCATCTTATGTGGATTTTTGCATAAGGAAGCAATTTAATGTGTGTATTATAATTTAATCGCATGTCATATAACTTAAGATGTTTTATTTTCTTATTTTCATCACCTCTTATTCATCTCATAACAGTTTCATTCGGGCAGGGTAAATAACTTCGCCTTGCATAGCTTGATAGCACCAGAATTATATTCATTTAATAAATTGATATTGGGTATCATTAACAAAAGGTTGTTGAATCAGTTGGGGCTACAAAAAGATCGACATATATATTCATTCTTTTTGATGGCAATTAGTTGATTTCTACTCCTTTTGCTATGAATATTTTGTTGTTGTCTTTGTTCCAATTGAAAATCAAGGTTCTTTGAGGAAAATAATGAATATCATTTTTTTTTACTTGTGTTTTTCTAGTTATGCCTTGAGCAGTTGAGCATGCATATTTTTTTAGGGATGATCTTATCTGTTGTGCCATAATCTTATGATGATCCTGAGTTGATTATAGTTTCACGTTAACGAAACTGTGATGAGCATGTAACAAACCATCCCTATCTTTTAAGTTTATTATGCTACTTAATGAAGAGAATGATGAACTTACCTTTGTTCTATAGTTATCTCCAACAGCGAGCAGCAAAGGACAAATCTTTTTCTTATGAGGTATGTTTTATTTGCATTGGTTTATTTGATTTAATACTGTGCTCTTACAAGGTCGGGCCACTTTTCATTTATGTGAGAAAATAGGACATCCCTTGTTATAGACTCTGGTATTGTTGGTTTCTTATTGAGTTTCTGCACATCCAGTAAAATAAGTAACTTATTCTTTACAGGTGCTAATAGTTGATGATGGTAGTTCCGATGGTACTAGCAGAATAGCTTTTGACTTTGTGAGGAGGTACTCTGTAGATAAAGTAAGAGTAATTCTTCTTGGAAGGAATTGCGGAAAGGGTGAAGCTATTAGGAAGGTTAGCCGATTTAATTCGTCAGTGCTCTCAAATGAATCTTTTCCATATTAAATTTAACACACCCTTCTTGTACACAGTTTGTATAAGATATTTATATGGTATAGTCCTCTACGTGGATTCAATGATAGTTCTTGATCTTTTTCCTTGGAGATATGCTTTAGTGATTTGAGATGTTATTAAATCCAACTTCTGACTGAAGCTTTTCAAATATCCGAAAGCGTTGTAAAACAGGGAATGCTTCATTCACATGGTGAATTGCTTTTGATGCTTGATGCTGATGGTGCAACCAAAATTAATGACCTGGAGAAACTAGAATACCAGGTTTGCTGTGCGCTGAGATTTTGCATCTCATGTTCTCTTGACTTATTCAGTTTTTCAGTTTGGGGTTAAGGTTTGTCTAAACTTGTTTTAGTAAATATAATTTAGACGACTGCGTTCAATGGTCAGATAGGTGCAGTAGCTGAAAAGGAACTTCAACTGTCTACGCCTTGTGATTCGAGAGCAAGAATTTCTGATGTACCAATTGTTGCATTTGGTTCACGTGCTCATCTTGAGGAGAAGGCTCTTGCAACGGTTTGGTTTGCCAAACTTGTTCATATATTTTATATTTTTATTTTCTTAAGCTTTTCGTAAGCTTTTCTTGATACTAAGTGTTGGATTTTGCTTAATTTTTCAGCGGAAATGGCATCGAAACTTTCTAATGAAGGGCTTTCACATTGTTGTTCTCCTGGCTGCTGGTCCAGGAATTCGTGACACCCAGGTTGTTTTCTTTCTATCTAATGGTTTTGTTGTTGTTTCATTTTTATTCTCTCCACCTACTATTAGAGTTTTTTTTTTTTTTTTTCATAAAAATGATAGAGTTGATGCTTTTAAACTTTGTGGGATGTACTTGGCCACTCATGATTTGAATTGATTTACTGACTGCAGTGTGGTTTTAAGATGTTTACAAGAGCTGCTGCTCGAAAACTGTTCACAAACATCCGTTTGAAAAGGTATCTATATAAAATTTCCCAATGATAGATACACCTTTGTTTAAAACAAAGAAGTACCTACTCGCTTTCTTTCCACTTTTTCTTGATAAGTATTGAAACATTTTCTTGCTTTTATATGTCCTTGTACGCTGTGCATGTTGAGTTTCACGTCTATTGTGAACTAATTCTTCAGTGTAATTTTTTCTTTCATAACTTATTCTTTACACACGCCTTGAGCTAAGACGTCTTTTGGTAGTTAAAATTTCCTTTCCCTTTTCTTTTACGAGGTTGATGCATTTACTTGGTACAAATAGAAATGAGCAAATTGCGGGAGGGCTTATTTTACTGTTTGATTTTGTGCAGGTGGTGCTTTGATGTTGAGCTAGTGTATTTATGCAAACGTCTAGCCATTCCCATGGTTGAGATATCCGTGAACTGGTCTGAAATCCCTGGGTCCAAAGTGAGCCTGCGCAGTATAGTCCATATGCTATGGGAACTTTGTCTCATGTCTGTCGGTTATAGAACTAACATGTGGAGAATTCATCCTTAAAAGATTTGATAAATTGATGAGGATTGATTCTCTTGATATTGGAATCACCAGTGATTTGCTCCCACCCAAAATCGCGGCTGTTACTGGCGTATAAATTTATTGATAGACTTCCTTCATGAGAGCAGGATCCCTTGCTAGTGCTTGCTGGGAAAAATTCTGGGCGAAGTTTGACACAAAAGTTGCTACGTTTTCATTCGTTCCTTTTTGTAAGTTTAATCAGTTACTGAAAATTTTGATACTGTTACTTACAGTGTGACGTTAAAGATGATATTTGTTTAAAGTATTCTGATTAAATGACTGAAACAATTCTACGTTTGCGGATACATGAAAGGCTAAACTTGCTTGCAGCATCTACATACATATCTTGTCAGTATTGTAATTTGTGTGTTGTCTTCATGAGAATTTATACACACGTTGCTTGACTTGAGACTTTTGATTAAGAAAATCTTTATTCGAGGCAAAGGTTACAAGTTCAATTCTTGGTAGTTATATTATATTCACTTAATTTCTCCGAGTTATATTGTTGGGGTGTTGGGGTGCCTAATTAATTTATATGAGATTAATCGAACCAAAAAAAGGAGGGGTTTGGAAAAGATTTTGACAACCATAGTTAAAAATTAAAAAATTCTACACTGCACTTTGTGGCTGAGATTATTCAAATAACAATTCTGTTGGGGTGCCTATTAACTCATGAGATTAATTGAATCAAAATAAGGAGAGGTTGGAAACGATTTTGTCAACCACAATTATAAAAAAAAAAAAAAAAAAAATCGTGCTGCACTTTGTTTTTGTGTAGCTAAGATGATTCCTTCGACAAAAAAAAAAAAAAAAAAAAAAAAAAAAAAAAAAAGGTCAAGACCATTCGGTATTCAAATTCAATCATTTTTGCGTTTGTGGAGCCTTGAACTTGAGACGCCCTTTTAAGCTATTGGAGTGCCGAACCACTCTAACAGGGGCGTGTCTGGGGTGGGGCGAGAAGGGCGACCGCCCCAGACTCCCGCCCAAAAGAAGACCCCCTCTACCCATACTTTAACTATCGTGAGTATATATGTTTAGAAAAAAAAAAAAAAAGATATCAAAGTTTGTCTTAACCCACCAAAAAGGCCAATATGTTTGTTAAAAAAAAGAAAAGAAAAAAGAAAAGGCCCCCATTTTCTTCTTTTTTTCTTTCAAGGTCACGTGTTGTAACTTGATACTTAACGTAAGAGATACAGTTTATTTTAAGGAAGGGCTAATAATAAAAAATATCATAACCTTTACAAGTTGTATTAATTATATCCTAAGCTTTAAAATTTATCAATTATATCATAACATTTTCAATTTATTATCAATTTTATCCTCAATTAATTCGTGATTCTTTTATTTTGAAATCAACATAATCTAACTTTATTTTCATTATTATTCACATTGATCAATTTATATCAAAATCTTTTAAGCTTCATGTATAATTTAAGTGTACGAGAACTCACAAAAAAATAATTTACACAGTAATAATCTAATTCAAATTTAATTAGTTTATGGACCACCAATATAAGTTGAAAATCATGTATATTAGTGTATGTACATATGATGAAAATGACACTTAAAACTTATTAGAAGGTTACTCATAGTTGTTTAATTTGACAAAAGAGATATATCCTTAGATTATGTATGTGATTGAGTAGACATGTATATGCAACTATGTGTATTATTTATATAAATATTGAGCTATAATGCATATGTATGACTAATCTTTAAAGGTGTAAATTTTAAAGAGAATCATGTGTGGGCATATATTATGAAAGAAAAATTGTCCATATTAATTGAGGATATAATTGATAGTAAATTAAAAAGCTTATGATATAATTGATAAATTCTAAATGTTAAGATATAAATGATACGATTTGTAAATGTTATGATATTTTTATCACTAACTCTTTAAGGAATTATGAGATAACTCTCAATTGTTTTTTATGTAATCTTGACAGTAAGTCTAGAAAAAGGAAGACAAAAGAGGTCTTAAAATAACTTTTAAAATATGTTGTATTTTAAGGTAAAAAATAGAGTAATTTTATTAAAGACTCTATTTTTAAGATTCCGAACTCCAAAGTGCGACCCTCCACTCTAAAGTACCAATTCTTTTGTTGGATGAGTTCCCATTAAAAAAAAAGGCCATCCATCACGAACACCATTAGATTCAGTCTCACTGCCACGACGCCCATATCTATGTATGTAAATGGGTAGGGTAATACCCACGGGTGATGGAGATTTATCCTTATGGGTACGGATATGGAAATTTTAAATGGGTGTGGGGGTGGGGATGGACACAAAATCTCATACCCACACGGTTATGGGTACAGGGATGAGTGATAAAATATACCCACAGGGATACCCATGGGTGATTCTCATACATCAATTATACACCATATGATATTTATTATTTATACACCATAAGATATTTATATATAAATATAATATAATATTATATAGTTTCCACTCGATGCACTCATTATACACATAACAAAATTCTTTAATAAGATTTTGAATTGTTTTTTTTATTTATTTCAGTGGGAATCGAACCATAATCTCCCGAAATTTTGCCTTTTTAGCAAGTGATGTTTTTAACCATCTCACCTGAGAGACTTTGACATGAGATTTTGAATTGTTAACACTTGGAAGTTATAACTTTAATTGAATGATGTGTTATACTTTATTTTTGTTGGAATTTCAACAATTGTGTTGTTAGGTATTTATTTTTTATTCTTTATTTTTTATAATTCTTTTTTTGAGAAAATTAAGTGGGAATAATATTTTCCCTAAGGAGATTCTCTATCTCCGCAAAACTCTCCATGAAAATCCCCACATGGATCCTCAATGAGGAATGTAATGAGGATTTCCCCATGAAGATTCTCCATCCCCATAAAAATCTCCATAATAATCTTCACGGGATCCCCGATAGGGAATGAAATAGGGAAAAAAAATTTCCCATAGAGATTCCTCATATCCACGAGGATTAGATGGGTATAGAGATGAGTACAAGAATTCATCTCCATATAGGTACGTTAGTATGTGTATTGGTATGGGTGATAAATTTTTAAGTGGGTATGAGTATGAGAATGAGAACCCCATCCCTTAAGCCATCTCCAATCACAACACTAAAATGGTGCAACTTTTGCACCATTTTAGTGTAACTTTTGCCCTAAATTTTAAAACCATCTCTATGCCATCTCCAATAACAACACTAAAATGGTGCAACTTTTGCACCATTTTAGTGTAACTTTTGCCCTAAATTTTAAAACCATCTCTATGCCATCTCCAATCACAACACTAAAATGGTGCAACTTTTGCACCATTTTAGTGTAACTTTTACACTAAATCTTAAAACCATATCCAACCCACAACACTATCTTTTACACTATCTTACTTTATTTATTAATTTATTTACTATCTGTTACCCACAACACTATCTTTTACACTACTTTTTGTTGATAAAAACAAAAAAAATAATGGCGCCGTGAACAGTGCCGCACCAATTTGGTGCGGCACTGTAGCTATGCGCCATCCACGTGGGATGGCGCACAGCAACCAGCGATGCCACCTTAGCATCCACCTCAGCTGATGCTGAGGTGGCATGGTGCAACTTTTGCACCATTTTAGTGTAACTTTTGCACTAAATTTTAAAACCATCTCCAACCCACAACACTATCTTTTACACTATCTTACTTTATTTATTATTTTATTCTTTTCTTAAAATTGAATTTTTTGTATATTTTAAATATATTGCTCTACATATTAATAAAATTAATTTATTAAGATAAATGCTTTAAAAATAAAAATAGGTACAATACACAACATTTTTTTGGTGAACATACAAAACATATTTAAATAAATCATAAAATTTATGTATTAATTAAATTAATATGGATTATTTTAAAAAGTATTAAAATAATTAAGATAATTATAAAAATACATTACAAATAAGGTAACTATTGCTTATAAAATAAAATAATTAAGATAACTATAATTATATGTAAAAAAAAATAGCGCTGTGAACAGTGCCGCACCAAATTATAATTGGTGCGGCACTGTAGCTGTGCGCCATCCACGTGGGATGGCACACAGAAAAATGGCGCTGGGTACGTGGATGGCGCACAGCAAAATGGCGCTGGGTTGGAACTGCCCATATGGCATCCCAACCAGCGCCAAAATGGCGCTGGTTGGAGATGCCCTAACCAACAACACTATCTTTTACACTATCTTACTTTCTTATTATTTTATTTATTATTTTATTCTTTTCTTAAAATTTAATCTTTTATATATTTTAAATATATTGCTCTACATATTAATAAAGTTAATTTATTAAGATTAATCAATTACTTATCTAATAAATAATTAAACAATAAATTAATATGTGCCTTTACCAATATAAATTAAAATACATTTATAAAAATATAAATATTAAGGCTAACACACGAAGGTTCAATTAAACATAACATAAATATTATACTAAATTGTCTAACAAGTTTAAAAGCAACATAAATATTGATCATACATTTAAACACACATAATTATTAGAAAATACATTTAATCATCACATTGACCATGTCGCTCCCATAAATGGTCAATTAGTGCATTCGAAGTTTAAAGTGAGCATCATGATCCTTAATTTCTTTATTTTTTTCAAGAAATCGCTTAAATCGTTCTCCTTCCTTGTCTCTTATTTCAACATTCGACGTTGGCGTTTCCCTCACATCTTCATTAATTTCAATAGGTACATTGAAATTACGTTCATCCACAATTATCATATTATGTAAAATAATGCAAGTCGTCATAATGTCGTGTAGCACTTCTTTTCTCCAAAAACGCACTGGTCCAGCCACAATAGCAAAGCGTTGTTGAAGAACTCCAAATGCACGTTCGACATCTTTTCTGTGTGCTTCTTGTCTCTTCGCAAAGTATTTTCTCTTTGAACCTTGTGGTTGTTGAATTGTTTGGGCAATTGTAGACCACTTTGGGTATATGCCGTTAGCTAAATAGTAACCCATATTATATTTTTTTCCTTGAATAACATAATGAGCAGGAGGGGCAATACTTTGTGCTAGATTAGAGAAAATATGTGATGAATACAATACGTTGATATCATTATTTGTTCCGGGCATACCAAAATAAGTATGCTAAATCCACAAGTCATAATCTGCTACAGCTTCAAGAATAATTGTCGGTGATCCACTACGACCAGCATATTGTCCAGCCCAAGCAGTTGGACAATTTTTCCATTTCCAATGCATGCAATCAAGGCTACCTAGCATTCTAGGAAAACCACGCATTTCACCAACATAAAGTAGCCTTGCGACATCTTTGGCTGTTGGTGTCCTGAGATAGCGTTGTCCAAATATTTCTACTATCGCACGGCAAAATCTCTTCATACTTTCTATTGTTGTTGATTCACCTATCTTGAGGTAGTCATCCCCTGCATCAGTTGGAAGAGCATAAGACAACATGCAGTCATTTTTTGTAGTGGTGATAATCCAAGCCTTCCGAGTCCATGAGCTCGTTGTTTGAAGTAATTGTTGTGTGCTTTGACTGCTTCAACAATTTGCAAAAATAAGTTTCGAGACATTCGAAAACGTCATCGAAACGTGGCATCGTCGTAACGTAAGTTCTCAGCGAAGTAATCGATGAAAAGGTTATGGTTGGCAATTTCTCGCTCCCGATTGATGACAATATGTCCTTGAATCGAGCCACCATGTCTGGCACGCTTTGATTGATGCTCGAGGAGTTGCGCAAGGACCATATTGTTGTTTGCGATTGCGAGCAATAAAAGTTCTTCTGAATCATCAGTGTCACAATCAGGAATTCTTGATACTTCACCATCACTACTCGAAGATGAATTAGGCAACGACATGGAAGATGCTAAGTTAGAAGGCCCTCCAAAATTGAAGTTCATTCTTCGTTTGTAGATCGTGAGAGATTGAGATGGGTGAAGAAAATTTGAGGTTGATTGAAGTATAACAAGAATAGGTAATTGGTGTGGTATTTATAAGAATAAAGGATGGTGGATGTGTGAAAATATTTTGATTCTCTCGAAAAGTTATGATTTTTTGAAAATATTCCAATTTTTTAAAAATATTCTGATTTTCTAAAAATATTCTCTGAAAATATTCTCTGATTTTTTGAAAATATTTTGATTTCTGAAAATATTCTCTGGAAAAGTTTTGATTTTCTGAAAATATTCTTATTCTCTGAAATATTCTCTGAAAAAGTTTTAATTTTCTGAAAATATTTCGATTCTCTGAAAATATTCTCTAGAAAAGTTTTGATTTTCTGAAAATATTCTTATTCTCTGAAAATATTCTCTTAAAATTTTTTGATTTTTTAAAAATATTCCAATTTTCTGACAATATTCTCTGAAAAAGTTTTGATTTTTTGAAAATATTCTTATTCTCTGAAAATATTCTCTGAAAAAGTTTTTATTTTCTGAAAATATTCTCTGAAAAAGTTTTTATTTTCTGAAAATATTCTGATTTTCTGACAATATTCTCTGGAAAAGTTTTGATTTTTTGAAAATATTTTTATTCTCTGAAAAAGTTTTGATTTTCTGATTTTCATTTCTTTTTGTTACCTATAAAAAGCCAAGAACACAACATTTTCTCACCCAACTTTCTATCCACTCTATTTTCTTATTGAAATATCATTCTTCAACTACATTTCCTTTTTACTACAATGTCGAGTAGAAGTTTATCGTACACTACAACTGAGGATACTCTCCTTTGCCTAGTATACTTGGAAATCTTTCAAAATCCTATTACAGGTAGAAATCAATCTCAAGAACAATTTTGGGCTCGTGTAGAGGAAGCATATGAAAAGCAAAAACCAGATACTTGGGTTACACGGCCACTTAGATCTTTATCATCACGAATGAATACCATATAATCTGAAGTTCGAAAGTTGAATGGATGTGTTCGTCAAATTGAATACATGCATCCAAGTGGTGCATCTAATGAAGATATAGTAAGTGTTTCTCATTATCTGAAAGTATTTTTATTTTTTGTAAATTTCTTTCGATTTTGATATTTTAAACCTCATACTCAAACTTACGTACAGCTGAATCGAGCAAAAGAGATGTTTGCACAAGAACCGAAATACAAAAAGGGATTCAGATTTATTCATGTTTGGAATATTGTCAAAGACTACGAAAAGTTCAAAGACAACAACACCAACAAAGCACGTGTTTCACAACTGCCATTCGGAAATTTTGACTCATCGCAGTCAGACAATCCAACTCCCGAGTCTACCCCATCAGCATCTCCTGGGTTGTCATCCTTCTCGCTCAATTTAGAAGACATTGATGATGCTGATGGCACTCAATCACAACGACCCATTAGAGTTAAAAAGGCAAAGTTGAAAAGAAAAACAGACGAGAGAATGTCATCCATTGCCAAGTCAATCTCAAAAAATACTGACAAAATTTTTGAGTATTTGAAAAATCGTACTTCGAATAAGCAACGTCAAGTTGTAGTTTGTATGGCTTCCAAGCAAAATGAAGCAAAAAAATTGTTGGTGAAGGAAATGAAGGAAGAAAATAAGATTTTGTTGAAAGATGTCGACTCTATCAAGGATCCAATCTTACGTGCGTTCTTTATCGGTGAGCAGACAAGGATCTTACCAAAAAAAGCTGGACAAGAAGGTTCTTCCGTCACATCTTCAGATATCGAATCACATTTGAATGATATCCTACATCAAGGAGCAGATTTACGAGATTAGTTGTATCACATTTAGAAATTATATGTATATATATATATATATGTTGCATATAGTAATGTATGTCTTTACTTCGTTGTATGTAGGTCTTCTTTTTTTTGAAAAAATGCATGTAGGTTTTTTTAATTATCTAGTAAATTATTTCGTATGTTTTTTTATTTTGGTTATATATGCCTTTAATTATTTACAAATTAACTTATTTTTTTAATATTAAGATAAATACTTTAAAAATAAAAATAGGTACAATACACAACTTTTTTTTTTGGTGAACATACAAAACATTTTTAAATAAATCATAAAATTTATGTATTAATTAAATTAATATGGATTATTTAAAAAAGTATTAAAATAATTAAGATAATTATAAAAATACATTACAAATAAGGTAACTATTACTTATAAAAATAAAATAATTAAGATAACTATAATTATATGTAAAGATAAAAATTAAAAAAATAATAATAATAAAAAAATGGTGCAGTGAACAGTGTCGCATCAATTGTTGTGTGTCATTCATGTGGGATAGCGTACAGAAAAATGACTCTGGGTTGAAAAACTAAGCACCATTTCAGCTGAAATGGCATCTCAACCAGTTTCATTTTGACGTTGATTGGAGATGTCCTTACCCTATCCATTTACATCCCTGTCCGTGATGATTTCCCCATGCTTCCCCCACATTATTGTTGCACATCTCGAGGATCGACAACACCGCATTGGCGGCGCACGCACAGAGCGCACGTTAGCATCCAATCCCCCACGCTGTCATCATTAGGTTTGTGGTATCGTCTTCGGCACGTAGGGCCCCCCTACATATTACTCCCAACTTAATTCGATTTTATCAAACCCCTCCCGCCACTGACCGTCCGATCCCCATCGTCACCTCCTCTACACGCATCTCCACGTTCATTACCGAATTCCAATGCAATTACCAGACTTGATTAAACTCTGAACCCCCTCCTCGCCTTGTCTTCGTTGGTTCAACAACGCTCCTTCATCTTCTTCGTCACGCGCACGCAGACTCTGTGAACAGATTCAACGCATCATCATCATCGGCTTGTGAGAGGTCTCGATTCTTCAATCTTTCCTTGTTTCGTGTCTTTGATGTTTCGTTTCTATGCTTTGTTGGATCTCATTGAATTGGCGTGTTCGATCGCCGCGGCGTCATTGGTTTGTTCGAATTTGAGGTCTCGATTCGAGGTTCTGTTGTTGTTGTTGTTGTTGTTGTTGTTGTTGTTGTTGTTGTTGTCGTAGTCGTTGTTGTTGTGGATTTTTGTTCTGTATGTGTTGCGAATGGAAGATTAGGAGTTGGTGTGGTGTTTAGGGCTTATGCGGTGGTGTTTGCATGTGGAGATCTGGAGGTTTTTGGTTTTGATGTTTACTTCTGGTATCTGATGGCTTGGAATATGCACCATCAGTTGCGCTGAATCGAGCGCAATGGAGGAGTTTGATCCGTGTAGCTGACCCCAACTGGTTTGGGATTGAGGCTTTGTTGTTGTTCTTCTGATGGTTCTTTTTTATTTTTTGTGGACAGTTTAGGTTTTTATTCTCTTCTACTAGTTGAATCTGCATTATGTTGATTGTTGTTCGTCGATGCCATTGAGTTAGGAAATTAATGTTCTTGGAGTTTATGTTACTAACTACAATTGGGGATAAAATGGAAAAGAAGAGATCATCAGATAGAAAATCACATAGCTTAATTCAAACATGGATTAATGGTTGTTGGTAGCACCTTGGACCTGAATTCTGTGAGGCAATTCTAGGTTTCGAGTTATCTAGTATGCACTGGTGATTTGTGAGTATATGCGGCTTGCAATTTAAGCTATATCAACTGACATGATCAAGACTCAAGAGCTCCAATTATGTGACAATTTGATTTTTCAATTGAAATTGAATCGAAGTACGAGGCTCCTGAAATAAGAAACATTGCCATCATCAAGTTTCTCCTTTATTCACGTTGAACTGTTGAATTGCAGATGCTAACATTTGATAACTTTCCAGTTTTTTCCCTTTTGCCAAACGAAGTTTTTGAAAAAGTAAAAAGTGACTTGGTGTGTAGTCTTTACCTTTTCCACGCTTTTCTGCTTAACAAACATACTGCAAAGTCAAACTTCGTAGTTGAGTACTCAAACCTTTTTTTTTATAAAAAGATTACTATCAGTTGAACAATCATGTTGCATTAGTCCTTTATGGCATTTGGTGCTCGCTCAAATTGTATCAGTGTTGTTTTGATGGATTGAGCCATTGTAAATCTTCCTTCCTCTTTACGGTAAGTGTTGCATGACATAAATGTAAAGATAGGCATGTTACTAGTTTAAGTTCACTGAATTGCGATCATTAGCCAGTATTCAGGCGTCTTTCTAGTCTGACACAAAGGAAGGCAGCATATGGCTGTATGAATGGCATTGCATTTTAATTTGAATGTAATTTTTTCATAGGTAGTCACTCTTCAAGTGTGTTGCACATTTATTTGATATCAGAACTGAGTCACTGACGTCAAGAGCTTCCTTTTCTCTTCTTTCTACTTATATTTGTTTTATTTCACCATCAAATGCAGATAAAGTTTCTTCCTCACTCATTGTTGCTGTTATCCCTTTCTTTGGGGCTTGAGCTAGCAAAATTTGCAAATGGTCAAAAGGTTGTCTTTCCTTTGCTCTTATGGTATAGGCTTTAAGGTGGTATAGAGGAAGAATTTGCGTTTTTCGTTGATCTAAGCTACAAAAATGATAGAAAACCCACAATATAAATCTAAAATTAGTTTTTTAATCCTTTTTTGGCTAATTAGTTTAAAGAAAACATTGAAGCTCTAAAATAACTAATCCTGGTTTTTATTTTGTGTATTTGCCCAAAAACCTAGAAGCATGAAGGAAAAAGAGGTAGAGAAAAGAATTATGAATAATTAAAGAGCCCTTAAATTCTTACATCTTAGAAAATTATGCTGTTCAACTTAGGTAGAGAAGGATGTGCCAATTGACAACTATCTTGATGCCTTGACTAGATTTCTTTCATTCTTTTTGTCTGGTGGGTATTGGCTCTTGGTATAGTGAATCAATGCAGATTCTTCGTTCTTGTGCAGGTATGGAGTGTTTTGAAGAGAGGAGAGTATCATGTTGCAATTTCTAGAAGGATTGAAGCATTTATGTGCTTCTATATTAAGCTGTTGCGATATTGATTTGTGCAAGCAACAGAAAGGCCTTGAAGATCCAGAAGCTCTTGCGAGGGAAACAGTCTGTATGTTGTTTGTGCTCATCTCTTAGCTCATTTCCAATATCATTGTGGTTTTTACTTTTTACATGTGCTCTATTTGAGTAATTTCATGAAAATATTCAATATCCATATTGGATCTGTTGATAACTTGATGGTATTTGTTTATCCATAATGCCTCGATATTCTCAGATTTTTTTTTTATTTTTTATCTAGCATAGCATTAGTGCACTAAATCAAGCGCAATGTAATAGTTTGATCCATGTAGCCGATCCCAACTAATTTGGGAGTGAGGCTTTAGCATAGCATTAGTGGCAACATCAATTTTCCTTTTTATGTTCTTCAAAAATGATCTAATTTGCGTGCCCAAATTTAGTCAGCATAACCTCAATTCCAAATTTTCTTTACTTGAAGACGAGTGTACATAATAAGATATAAATTTTCTCTATTTTCTCTAAATAATGATGTTTGTTTGGCTAGTCAATTTTCTAATGAAATATTTAGTTCAACTTTTCTATTCTTATATTCTGATTCTACATCATCTTCATTCAATTCTTTGGATTGTGTTGTCTATTGTAAATGAAGGTCTTCTTTTGATTCTTTATTATTTTTGAAAGGGGGAATAGAATATTGGATCAATTATGTTTCTCAATCATACTATTCATTTGGTATTTATTTTACTACTTAAAATGTTGGGATTAGGCTTTATTAATGATCAGTGAGATTTTTTAGTTGGCATTTCATCAAAGTTGCAAAGGCATGCGTTTCTTCTTAAAAAAAAAAGAAAAAGAATGACTTGCGAAACTGTTGATGACAATATGACTGGATGTTGAGCTGCTTCTCTGCTGTTTCAGTTAGTATTGGCATTTAGCCTTTTGACCCTTTCCGTTGCATATTAAATTGAGTTTCTGTTTATTGTTTCAGTTAGTGTAAGTGAAATCGAGGCACTTTATGAGTTGTTTAAGAAGATTAGCAGTGCTGTGATTGATGATGGATTGATCAACAAGGTAATGGTTTTTATCAGTGTTTAAACTTTTAGTCTTTCATGTGACTGCTGCTTTTAGGCGGAAATTGGATGCCCTTTATATTGATTTCTTGTTTCATCAGCATTTTTAATCTTCGGATGGTGATATAAATTGTATCTGATGCTGAATTACAGGAAGAATTTCAGTTGGCATTATTCAAGACTAGCAAAAAGGAAAGCTTATTTGCAGATCGGGTATCATAAGCTAGCATTTTACCTTTTCTAGCTTTTTTTTTTCATTTTCTTATTTATTTATTTATTGAGACTACTGGGAAACATGCTATCACCGACCTGTAAAATCAGTTTTAGTTATAGCTATAGCCTATAGCACAATGCCAGCCAGGAGTCTTTTAGTATGTCAATATCTTAGCTTTGAGCTTTTAATTGTAGTCTGAATCAATTTGTAGAAATAGGAGTTTAGATCAGCAACAACTTCATTATCTATTTTGCTTCTTCAACTAACTGAGAGATGTTTTTAAAACCCTTCACTAAGAGTTTCATGTCTTTTTATTTCTTTGATTTTAGTGCATGTCCATCTTTGCAGGTATTTGATTTGTTTGACACAAAGCACAATGGGATACTAGGCTTCGAAGAGTTTGCTCGGGCACTTTCTGTTTTTCATCCAAATGCTCCAATTGACGACAAAATTGAATGTATGTCATACAACTTTGACTTGCCTTCTGAGACAAATTCTCTCTTTCTACTTGCTAATTATTCATTTTCATACTCTTGACTGAAGATATATATTGTTGCCCGTGGAGCAAGATGGTGATCTAACACAGTTTTAGCTCTCTTATGAACTCAATGCATTAAATAATTAGTGTTGCTATTTCAATTCATTCAATCTATCTCCCCACCCTATCTATATTAAAATAAAATTCTTGACTGAAATGCCCATTAAGTGAAATGACCACATTATCCTTATACAAAGTTAATCCGCCTCTCTTTCCTCTCCTTTCCCACCCATTCTGCTGGATAACCACTCTCTCCTCCCAATGACATCATTCATGCATTCCAAATCACAATTCTTGAAAGTACAACCAATCTTTTGGTCCCTGAACTTTCAACTTTTTATGCTTTTGATCCTTGAACTTTCAAAACTACACATTTAGTCCCTCAACTTTCCAAATAATGCACTTTGTTAGTTTGACAGTCCAAATTGTTGATGTAGCAAACCGAACCGGCCATGTGGCCAATTTTCAATGAACCGCCGGTTCATTGAACTGAACCGGATGTTAATTACCCAAGAAAAACCATGATCAAAAAAAAATTGCACACAACCAAACAACCCTTTCGTGCAAACGACCCTCGCCATCTCCATCTCTATTCGCACGAAACTATCCTTATTCTTTGATGGAAGAATGATATGGCTCAATGGTTTAAACATGGTTGTTTTTTTTTTGTTGTCTGGAACATGGGTTATTGATAATCGCTTCTCTGTTTTGTCCAACTTGAGTTGATTTGTTCACCCCCAATTCATTTGTGGAATAAGGAAGCTTCATTCATCTATCAAAAAAAAAGAAACTATACAAGAAAATGGGGTAACCTTACAATCTTTACATTGTGTACAGCAAAAACCGCTTACAATTTCTCCAAAAAAGGTCAGCAGTCGCCTAAAAACAAGCAAAACAATACAAAACAATATGGCCAGCGACTGACCTCCACTCTTTTCATTTTGAGTACAAAATATTATGCCAATTTTGCAGCAGATAAGACTCCATGCCTTCAACAACTTCTTAGTTGACAGCCAAAATACCCACAGATGCTTTATCTTATCCCACAATTCCTCTTGAGAAGAGCTTGTATCTTTGAAAATCCTTGTTTATTGAACCCCCATTCAACTTTACTGTTTTGTGGATTTAATGGTTTTTGAGATTTCAAACGAGGAA
Organism: Stephania japonica; assembly: GCA_039657345.1. Taxonomy (NCBI): domain Eukaryota; kingdom Viridiplantae; phylum Streptophyta; class Magnoliopsida; order Ranunculales; family Menispermaceae; genus Stephania; species Stephania japonica. The sequence continues at coordinate 85,735,711 of CM077556.1, read as the reverse complement.
ATGTGTTGCAATTTGACTCTATAGTCTGTGATTTAATGAATTTCTGGGGTTTCATTAATTTTTGCTTGAATTCAACTCTACTGTTTCGTCTTCAAGAGAAAGAGAGTGAATGATGAATTGAAGATGGGTGTGTTATGTAGCACAAAGAGGAGAATCGAATCATGAATGTGAGTGCGCACCCAAAAAAAAAAATTGGGGTGACGGGTTTTTTGGGTTCTTAAGAACCGGTTCAATGAACCGGCTGTCCATCAAAAACCGGCCACATAGCTGGTTTAGTTTTCCACATAGCTGATTTAGTTTTCCACATAGCCGGTTTAGTTTTCCACGCAGCCGGTTTAGTTTGCCACATCAACGATTTTGTCTGCCCAAGTAACAAAAGGACCAAATGTGCACTAGTTGACTAAATGAAAAGTTGAGGGACTAAATGTGTAATTTTGAAACTTCATGGACCAAAAGCATAAAAAGTTGAAAGTTCAGGGATCAAAAGATGGGTTTACGTAATCAATTTCAAGTTAAATTGTATGTCAAATACCATAGTTTAAAATACCCAAAATGAAAAACAAAATTGGGACAATTTTCGTTAATTGTTTGTATTTGTAGCACTTATGGCTTCTATGGTTAAGTTGGGTAACCTGTGGTTGATCAGTTGTTCCCTTCTTCACCATTGACAATCAAACAAAAATAAATAAATAAATGGAGAAAACTCAACTCAACAGAGAGGACATTTTGTAACCAGAGAAGAATGAAAAACAAAGAAAACCCATTTCCGTGAACCTGCTAGTAATGGCCTTAGCAAGCCAATGAAATTGAAGCGTTAAACAAAGCGTAGAGGGGGTCGGATGAGAGTCAACAGGAGTTATGGAGGAGTTGTCGATTGATGTTTTGGTTGTTGGAAAGGTCGATAAGATTGGGGGACGGTAAAAAAAGTCGAACTAGAAGGGAGAAGTTGGATGGGTCGATTATAAGCTAGGGTTGTTTTAGGAATTTTAATATTAATGTTGGGTGGTATAGAGGGTTTTAAAAATTAATTCGGTGGTTAAATTAAATTGGGTGGGGAGATAGGTTGAATGAGTTGAAATAGCAGCCCTCTAAATAAATTGCAGCCTATTATTCTTTTTAGCATGTTTATTTATCTTTTGATTTGCCTTTTTTTTTATCCTTGCTTTCTACAATACATGCTTATGGGAAAATATTTTGTTGGAAGCAAATTTGATATCTTCCTAAATTACAGTTTCTTTTCAACTATATGATCTCAAGCAGCAAGGCTTCATCGAGAGACAAGAGGTAATTACACTAAATTAATATAATTGCTCAACTTTGAGTGAATATATTTCATTGTAGTTTGGTTTCTGAGTGGTTGAATATATCAGTCATTGTCATTAAACTTGTTCTAGACCCACACTGATGTGTAAGGGGGGGAAAGAGAAGAAAAGATGAACCAAGGCACTAGTAGTGGTTCTGAAGCCAAGAGGCGTAAAACAGCACTATCTATGCATACTCCGATTGTTGCTAGGATGTAAATGATCACATGGCTATGTTAAATTTTATATTATTTTGTATTTACATGGATTAATGTGATGTGGAAAATTTAGAAATGGCTAGAAGAGCTTGTTAAATGTAATCCTAGATTGCATGTTCTACACTTTTTTGGCTTACGGCCTCACACCCAAGCTCTCTGTGGAGCCTGTGATTGATTTAAGGTTATTGCCTTTGGCATATTTTGAATATAAATGTATTCCTGAGACAAACTTGACCATTTTCGATATAGGTAAAGCAAATGGTAGTGGCTACACTTGCTGAATCTGGTATGAATCTTTCAGACGACGTGATTGAAAGCATCATCGACAAGGTTCTTCCTTTAATTTCTGTCATCTCTCCTATATTTATATCCATATATTGATTGCATTTTAATCTCCATTGTCTTTGTTGGGATTCTCCATTGTTTTCTAATATTTAATTGGCACTTGTATTTGAAAACTCTATGTTTCTGTTTTATAGAACACTTGAACATGATATTTTAGTTGCATAACTGTCAAATCCTTCTGGATCTGGTTGTTTGAGATTTCGCGTCTAACTGGAATTTATGCTATTCGATTTAATATGTATTTTCAAGTGTTTGAAGGCTTTAGTGTCGGATGTTATCTTTCCTAACATGGTTTTTTTCTCTGCTATTAGACATTTGAGGAGGCAGATACAAAACATGATGGGAAGATTGACAAGGAAGAATGGAGGAGCCTTGTTATGCGACATCCTTCTCTCTTGAAGAACATGACTCTCCAATACCTCAAGTAACTTCTGAATGCATTACACGTTAAGTTAAATGTTGTTCTGTCACAATTTTTTAATAACAATTCCCATTTTCTTGAACAGGGACATCACTACGACATTCCCGAGCTTCGTCTTCCATTCGCAAGTTGATGACACCTGAGACCATATGCAACTTGGATCTTACCGGTCTCTGTCAGTTCAGGCTCTTTCCCTTCCTCCCTCCTTCGGTGACATTTGTGGTTTATTTATTTCAAGAGTTCTGAAGAAAGCCTTCAGATTATGTTGTTGACATTCTAAGATATGTGTTTGTTTCATATTTGCATTTAAATGTTCACAACACCCTATTGATTCATGAGGCTTTCATTGTAATCGGCAATACGTTTTGTTTCTACTTTTGGTGATTTCATATTATCTTGGTTACTGGATATTGTAAAGAATGGTCGCATTGATCTTTTCATATCATTGATTGGCCTCTCTATTGTATCTTCACCTTGTTCATACCCCTTCCAATCCAATGCGCGCGCTGGCTGTCAATTTTTTCCCAAAATTGAGCGCACAGCGGATTTTCTGGAACCAAAGCAATGGCACAGAATTTCAGGTGGTAGTAGATTAGCCATCAATTGTGTCACTTTTCCAATAGCTGCGTCACAGTTGCATCGAACTTTTCATTTTACTATTAGAAAAATACCTTTAATATCACAGAAGCAACAAGGACGCCTAGACGAGAAAATGGAACATCAAATATATGGCATTGGAAAGCCTTCAAATGTGGTCTGGAGATCAAACTACTTCGACATTAAAAAACAAGAAACTAAAACCTAAGTAACAAAATAGTAAATTGTATCAAAGTAGCAGAGCAATTCTTCGCCAAAAGAGACAGACATGATAAGAGCGAGAAACAAAAACACATAACTCATCTATGAAAAAGAAAAAAAAACAGAAGGGGAAGACCAGCGCCACAAAGATGAATTGCAGAAGTAAGCACAAGCTTAATCGACCTCCTCCATCTTGGAACCCTCAGCGTCAGCATCCTCCAAGGGGGGCATCTCCGTGTCTGCATCAGCTTCGCCGGCTTCCTCGTCGATGCTCAATCCCAGCTTCAGCATTCTGTGGATTCGGTTGCCGAAAGTATTGGGTTCGTCGAGGCTGAATCCAGAAGTGAGGAGAGCAGTCTCGAACAGGAGCAGCACCAAGTCTTTGACAGACTTGTCATTTTTGTCGGCATCAGCCCTCTTCCTCAGCTCCTCCATGATGGGGTTCTCCGGGTTGATCTCCATAGTCTTCTTGCTCGACATGTATCCCGCCATGCTCGAATCCCTCAAAGCCTGTGCCTTCATGATCCTCTCCATATTAGCAGTCCATCCATACTCCCCAGTGACCAAACAGCAAGGAGAATCAACAACGCGGTCAGAGACAACCACCTTCTCCACCTTGTCACCCAACACATCCTTGATAACTTTACAGAGACCCTCAAATTTCTCCTTCAATGCCTCTTTCTTCTTCTGCTCGTCCTCGCTCTCATCCAACTTCAGACCCTCCTTTGTTGCAGACACCAACTTCTTACCCTCAAATTCCTTCAACTGCCCAACAGCATACTCGTCAATTGCATCAACCATGTAGAGGACTTCGTACCCCTTCTTCTTCAACTTCTCAAGGAATGGAGAGTTCTCCACAGCTTTTTTACTCTCACCAGTTATGTAGAAGATGTCGTTCTGCCCCTCCTTCATCCTCGTCACGTAATCCTTCAGGCTGGTCATTTCATCACCACTCTTTGTTGAGTGGTACCTGAGCAACTCTGCAATCTTCGTCTTGTTCTGGGAATCCTCGTGGATGCCAAGCTTGAGGTTCTTCGAGAAAGCCTCGTAAAACTTGTTGTAGTCCTCCTTGTTTTCAGCAATCTCAAAGAAGAGCTCAATGCATTTCTTCACCAGGTTCTTCCTGATGACCTTGAGGATCTTGTTTTGCTGCAGCATTTCTCTGGAAATGTTGAGGGGAAGATCTTCAGAATCAACAATTCCCTTAACAAAGCTGAGGTACTCTGGGATCAACTCTTCACAGTTGTCCATGATGAAAACACGACGAACATACAGCTTGATGTTGTTAGGCTTCTTCCTCGTGTCAAAGAGATCGAAAGGTGCCCTTTTAGGAACAAAAAGGATTGCCTTAAACTCGAGCTGCCCCTCAACTGAGAAGTGCTTCACAGCAAGGTGTTCTTCCCAATCATTAGTCAAGCTCTTGTAGAAGGCAGCATACTCTTCCTTGGTAATTTCCTCTGGCTTCCTCATCCAAATGGGCTTCTGTTTGTTCACCAAAGACCACTCGTGAGATACCTCCTTAATCTTCTTCTTCTTCTTACCCTCCTTTTCCTTCTCCTCATCAACATCCTCTACTTTCCCCTCTTCATCCTTCTTGTCCTCTTCATCTTCATCATCTGAAATTTCCTTCTCTGTTGTCTTCTCAACCCAGATAGAGATTGGGTAGCTAATGAACTCAGAATGCTTCTTGATCAAATCTTTGAGCCTGCGCTCCTCAAGGTACTCAAGTTGATCCTCCTTGAGATAAAGGGTCATCTTGGTACCCCTGCCAAGGCTCTCACCAGATGTATCACGGGTGACTGTGAAAGAGCCTCCAGCCTGAGATTCCCACACATACTGCTCGTCATCATGGTGCTTGGAGGTCACAACCACCTTCTCGGCAACAAGATAAGCAGAGTAGAAACCGACTCCGAACTGCCCAATCATGCTCACATCAGCTCCAGCAGCCAACGCTTCCATGAACTCCTTGGTTCCAGACCTTGCTATGGTTCCAAGATTGTTCACCAAGTCTGCAAAATAAATAAACAGAGAACATTGAACATCAGCATCACAATTGAGCATACAAGACAGAGATACAGATCGAAAGCCAATATTAATCAAAATACTCACCAGACTTGGTCATCCCAATTCCAGAATCAATGATGGTAAGAGTGTTATTGGTCTTGTCAGGAATAATGTGAATGAATAGCTCAGGCTGGGCATCGAGCTTGCTCTTATCCGTTAAACTCTCAAAACGGATCTTGTCCAAGGCCTACCCAATTGCAATCACAATTCAACACCACAAGCACAATTTAGAATTATTCATTCATCAATAAACCCAAAAATCAAATCATGAATATAATAAACAAACAACTAAGACCAGTGACAATAAGCATCCACATACATGCATCCAACCAATGTATCTAAAACAGAGACGAAGGAAATCCAGCTAACAACGAACACCATTACAGGACTCCAATGCAGCATACAATGAATCATTTAACGCACAGGACCAGAACTTCAATAGATTAAGCAATCGCACACACTACATTACTCCAGAATTTAGTAAAGAATGGGTCCCTTACGCAAAGATCAAGACTTCAATAGATTAAGAATTCATAAAAACTACAGCACACCTAATTCAGTAAACAATGGATCATTAACGCACAAGACCAGAACTTCAATAGACACTACATTACTCCAACATTAAGTAAACAATGAATCAACAACGCACGAGATGAAAACTTCAATAGATTAAGCATTCATAAACACTACATTACTCCTAAAATAGCATACTCAACACGCGTCCTTTATCGTAGGCTCGTGCGCACAAACCTTCCTAAAATCGAATCACATCAGACCATAAATCGATACAAACCAAGGCGAAAGACGAACGTCAACGCATACAAGTCACATCCAAACCGATTCTTCACCAAACCAACAACGGATCACAGATCAACATCACAAATCAAAGCAGAATCACAAACAAACAACTTTCAAAGCAGATCACGGACCACAAAAGCAAAGACCGTCAAAAGAACTCACATCGGAAGAGTTGCTGATGAGCTCTCGGAGGAAGATCTCCTTGTTACTGTAGAAGGTGTTGATGATCAAGCTCAAGAGCTGGTTGATCTCCGCCTGGAACGCAAACGTCTCTGTCTCCGCCATCGCCGATCGCACAAGAACAATCTCCCTCTCTCTCTCTCTCTCGCAAACACAGAAAACCTGTAGAGACGAACGAGAGGCCGCAACGAAAGCTAGGGTTTACGAAGCGATGAAAGAAGCTGCGGAACCCGCTCTCTTTTTATACGCGTAGGGTTTCTAGATCCTTCCATCGAAAACTACGTGGCGTTACCTAGATGGTTAGTGAGAGGATTGTGGACCGTCGGATCAACAGGTTGTACCAATCGGGGCCGTCTGCGTTACGGAGTATTAGAACAATCTAGAACCCGCGAGATCCTACTTCCTGGGTCGTTTGATTTTCCAACTGGACTCTAAAGTACTGTGATGCAATATGAATTAGAGGAGGGAAATAAAATAGAAAAGTCATTATTTTTAATGCAAATATGAAGTATAGTAGTTTCTTTTCATAAAATATAAAGTAGTTTAATCTTGTGTATGATGTAGCATCATTTAACAAATTTTAATCGTGTTTGAATTGGATTACTTTAAGGATTCCACTGATTTAATTGGTGTTTTTCAGTAATATTCGTGTTGAATTTACGTAAAGAAATGGAGTTTTAGTCGTGGCTCAAGAGTTGTGACGTAAGTCCTCCTATACGTGAACGGTCATTAAATTTGTGAACTCGAGAGTTGTAGTGTAAAATCTCTCATACGTAAACGATCACTAGATTCGTAATTATGAGTGTTGCCCCTTCAATATATACATATTAAGTAAGTTTGATCCATTTTTTTTTTGCAGTTCAACAAAGTTAACTTATTTAATAAGACGATGTTTTTTCTCGATGAAATGAGACAACTTTTAATCTAGCCTATATTAGTACAAGAAAAAAACTATAACTTGTTTTTATTGTGGTTGAACTAAACTCTAAAAAGACGGTTGAAATGATCACAAACCTAGCATCTTTGCCTTGATTAACACTATTATAAAAAAAATTCAAATGTAACGCTACTTCCAAAAAATTTACAAATCTAGCATCTTTGTCTGATGTGTCATCGCTTGAGTGGTAAAAAGTGACAAATGTGTATAAAACATTCTCCCAAACCACGATTTACCTTTGAACACTAATTTTTGCGTTATAGTGAAAAATGTGTTCCTAAACCACGCTTTCCACACAACGTATACACAAAACAAAAAATTGTTCTTAAACTATGCTTTCCACTTAATACACAAAATAACCAAGTTCTTGAAATACATTTTTTATGCTTGCAAATAAAGTGTCCTCAAAATTGTTTTTCCACACAACTTGGACAAAAAAATATATATTTTATGGTTGTAGGGAAAGCGTGTTGTGACAGCCCCAAATTTCACAATTCTAGAATCGAGCGTCGCCCGGCCTAGACCCGCGTTGTAGCAGCCCCAATTTCCACATTGGTCCGCCACGGAAGGCCACGCGGGCCCACAACTCGCCACGTCACTACCAGCTGTGTCTTACGCCCAATTATCCATCATCAATCAATTTTTATTAACTTTGATTCTATATGTTAACTTTTGTTCCTTTAATATCATATAACCTCAAATTTCGCAGAGGAGAATTAAATGAACAACATAAGATTTATCTTGTATTTCGTGAGTATAATACCTAAGTGGAAACCATACCAAATGTACATCATATACATATCATCTGAATCCTCAAAATATCAAAATATACAACCTATCTTTCAAAGCCCAAACCCAGCATAAAACAAATAAATACATACATACAAACAACCAGGTGTATAAGGGAAGTAGACCCCGTCGTCAGTCACAAATAATCTTCAAGTGTCTCCTTGCCCCTTCACATATCAAATCCTGCACTCAAATCACCCAACACATATCAGTGACGAGTCCAGTGAGTAAACTCCCAAAGAAAACCATCGAGTAAATAATAAACAGATTCAGAGGCCAATAACTAACGTTAGCTACACATGCAAAGAGTATGGGCAGTCATAAAACCCGGCATGTGTAGGTAACAAGTGCACAAGATGATCAACAAAATAATCATTATGTAAACAATATGCTCCACAACAATTATGATAAAACCAGACAAAAGTAGAATGCAATCTCACATACTAGATCATACTTCGTAGATTCGGATGACCCCGACTGAGCACATCAAGTCTAAACCACATCCGAACTACTAACGGTGACCGAAACAAATCACAAACCCACCGAACACGTGCACCCCGCGGCTCGGGTCACAATCCACCGGCGGCGCAAATACACGTGCTACAATCTAGCATGCTTGATCACGTGTCACAATCATCCCGAATAAACTTCGATAGTGAAAACAAATCCAACACCAACCAATAACCAGACCAACACATGATCACAATGAATATGAATTTCAAGAATAATAAACATAAGAATTTAAAGAATTAAATACTCCAGATGTGTTTCTGTTGGGGTTTACGCACCTATACCGCACTCCGATTACCCGAAAACTAAACCCCAGTCCGATTCTTCCAAATCCCCGACTCCAATTACTATTCCAAGACTCCTGGAATTCATTTGTGAGGGTTAATGATCAATTAATGGGTTCATAATGTTAGTTTGACTCATTTTCTCATTTTCCAATTTTGAGAGTCCAGTGAACAATTAGTGCGCTAATGAGATCAATTAGCGCGCTAATTGATCTCAATCACTGTTCATTATCGTCTTCAATCAGCGTGATTAGCGCGCTAATTTTTCCAATTAGCGCGCTAATTGCTCGCTGTCCAGAAAATTTTCAAATTAAAATTTTGAACTCCAAACCCATAAATTAAATTCCCATGTTTCCATAAAACGTCAATGACCTCAAACACATCCTTTAACACAAATTAAACATGATTAAACCCCAAAATCCAGAAATCACGTTTTCAAAACCCACTTTCCAAAATCATCCAACTTCTCTCAAACTTGCTCAATCATCACAACAATGGATTATCAAGCTTATAAACACAAAATCTCACCCAAATACAGAGTTTAACACCTCAATATTTCTGATTTCACAAATCCCTAACCCACACCAAAAGTCTCATAAAAATACAAGATTGATGTATCCATACCTCTTGATCTTGTTGTTGGACGCCACCAATCACTCTTTCTCACTCCTTAGTTGTTGTTCTTCCTCCTCTTCTTCCCACCGATTCTTTCTTCTTCTCTTTCACTCTCTCAAAACCACACTCTTTCTCTCCCATTTTGATTGGTCAAACATGTATATATATAGTTGGCTTTGATCAAATGTGAGTACAAATCTCGAGAATAATCCTGTGGTCTCTGACCACTCTGTGTCACTCCAATTCACTAACACCCTATCATAACACTAGCCACTCTGTTGTGCATCTCGAGAACCATCTAATGGATCCTGATTAATCCAGCTATAACTATAGCACTTTACAACTTCAATTGATTTGTCCTATATAAATTACCAAATTCACTCAATAAATTCTTATAATTTGTAAATAAGATCACACTAGTCCCCCGACTACTTGGCACCCCGTGCCCCGTGTCCGACACTTGGTCCGCTCGCTAATGCACCCGTCGCGGCGAAACCGCATCTCACCACCTTACTCGTCAATAAACTGTATTAACACACATATTGTGATGAAGTCTAACTAACTTAAACATTTTCATCACAATTTACCACAAGAGCATACAAAACGGACTGTATACCTAGTTCAGGTATGTTCCAGCCTCACTGTGGGACCCACAAATGTCCCCGCTGGCGTCCACGTCCGCAATGAAGTCATCAATAACGGCCATCGAGAATTGGGCCATTACACGCGCGAACCCCCGAGCCAATCCCACCGAGTCACGTAGGGCTAGTGAGCCTATCCTCACCATTCAATCATTTATTAATCATTTAAAATTGAAGTCAATTAATTAGCGAGTTATCAAAGTATAAAGCGAAAGCAATAAATCTCAACTAATCAATTAACCTCGAAAGCTCCAAGTTAGGACAAAAACCTAGGGTATGAGAACGCCGTATATCAAATATACTATGTAAAGCAAGGAGAGTATCATCAATGTCATACAATCTCTCAACCCATAACCCCATGTACAAAAACAATATAAGTAACTAATACAACAAAAAAATCACCTATGTCAGCAGAGGAGGGCCGCTCAAAGTATATCGTATAATTGCATGGTCTTTCCTTTGTTGGACTGCGGATCTGCACTCGGTCAAACACAAGAATGACGAACCCATGTAAGTAACGCCAAGTAGGAACAATAACAAATACAACATTTCGAATTAAATAAATGAGCAGTCAATTCATGCAAATAGAAAGAAAAGGACAGAGAGTGCATGAATATATAAAAACTGCGAATAAATACATGAACAATCAAAATTGAGTGTCCCGGAATACAAGGGAAAGACACAAGTGGTCTCGACCAATCAAAGTTGTTAAACCGATGACAGAATCTCCTCAAAGGCTAGGAGTTACGGACATAATTTCCTATAAAACCCCTATGCAAGTGCAAAGTCCCCAACAATCTGGTGGAAAACTCTCACCATGTACATGTCATCACAACCAATCACGTATCCCTAGCCGTAAACCTTGGTATAATACACCACGAGCCTAGAATTCTGCAAGGATCACGCTTGACACACTTGCCTTAGGATAACTCAAAAGGAATGGAATGACAAGATAGCATCGAAACAATATCAGTAAATAATTCAAAGCTTAAGAAATAATTGTAGTGTTCCTCACTGGTTTACTTACCTCCAATCCAAGCTAATTCGTGCTAACACGGACTCTGACACGCCCTTACAGTCCCCGTGTATACAATAATCCTGATAATGCAATTTATATCAATTTCCTTAATTTTCCTATGATTTTTCCATATTTCTAACTATTTTTGCCAATTTCACGCTTTTCAAGGCAAAAATCTCGACATAACGTCACGTAAGAACCTCAAATACTTCACTTTTCATAGAAATTCCCAAATATCTCTTTATTTGATGAAAATATAATTTTCTATAATTTTCAAAATTTTTCTTATTTTTCTGAAATTTTATTTCAATTAAAATCCTTTTAAATATATTTAATTGAAATAAATAATTATTTATTAATATAATTGTGGCGACCCCAATTTTCAGGGTCGCCCCGTGCAACAGATACCTCTCCAGCCTATGCTCCAGAAGTACCTGCCACGTCACTCATCCATCCACCTCAGCTATTACTATATCCACATATACTATGTGAAGTAATGTTTCTGAATTTTATATTATTTTATCCATATATTACCATTTCACAACGGAAGACCTTAATATTGTCAACTACTTTAATATAGGATTGATTAGTTCACCTACAGTGGAATCCCGAACTATACATGCATACATGCGATTAACTAAAACTGTGTTATACACAAGTACAGTAATAACAAGTTTCCCATCCAAAAATACTACAAAATATCAAAATCATATATGTACCAGCGCACGTACTAGCAAGTCTTGAAGTGGTAAGTCAGATGTAATTGCCAACGACCTCCTTACCCTTGCTGGTACTAGGATCTGCACTCAGTTATCACAAAAACCAGATAACGAGTCCAGTAAGTAAAACACCAAGGAAAACCACCAGGCATTTCAATTTATGAACATAAATGGAAATCAATAAGCAGTGTTAAATAATCATGCAATAATCAAGGAAATAACGCAGGCAACTGCTCAAAAGGGAATGCATGAATACCACAAAGATAACAAATGGGTGTGCAATGAATACCGCCAGTGAAGCTAGAATCGGTCTTGGCCATACCCTACTCCAATGACCCCGCTGACTGTATCCTAGTCACCAATTATATTTGAGAAAAACAAACCCCACACACCGAAAAACAGCCGGAACGTTACCGTTCCCATCACAATCGGATTTAGATTGCCAAAGAAATAAAGCTCAATGAAGAGAATAAGTAAATGCAATAGTGGTGTTCAATTGGATTTTACATACCTCAATTCGTACTCCAACAACTCCGATCTAGCTCTAATAACACCCAACAAATCAAATTATCACCTCAAATGTACCTAAGATTATTTATCATTAAATTAGCTTCAATATGACATATTATGTCAATTTTACATTTTTCGAGGTAAAAACCCCGGTATAAAGTCCCCTCCGACTTTTGAATTTCTCATTTTCCATATAAATTCCCCAATTTCTATTTATTTGGTCAAAATACTATTTTTCCATATTTTTCCCTATTTTTCTAGATTTTATTTTCTATTTTCTCTTCATTTTCTCTTTTTTTTTCATTTCTGGTTTGTGTGAACCGGGCCGAATCGGTTGAACCGAACCGGCCCGGTTCACCCCTTTCTTCTTCCTCATTTCGCTCAAAACAGAGCTCTGCTCTGGAATTTTTTTTTCTTTTCGACTGGGATTGGCTCCCAACCCAATCCCAATCAACTCAAACTCTCAACCTCAATAAGGAGACAACTCTCCCTACCCTTTTTTTTCTCGGTTCGGCCATGGCGTTACCAACCTCAACAACAACAACTGCCACGCAACAGCAAACAACTCAACTCACACATGCTTACCTTGTTCTTCTCGATTCCACGAGCTCGTCTCTGCTCTCGATCTCCCTCTGTTTCTCTGTTTTTTTTTTTCTTCTTTTTTTTTCGATTTATCGATTTGTCGGGAGAAAGAGAAGGCGGTTTGATGGTGGAAATGACCACTTTGCCCCTCATGTCTATCTCTTTCCTCATTTACTTCAATACCCTTATCGGTAATTTCGCATTTTCTATTTTTATTTTCTGATTTAATATATATATATATCAATTTACCTATATATATAAATATATACACTCACCTATATTTCTACCTTTATAAAATTCCGCCGTGCACGCCAACGAGAGTACTCGGGCGTGCACACTATCGTACCACCCACGCGTGTCAATTACAACTAAACCCCGGCTCTCAATCTCGCCCGACATCAAGTTACACACATGTGATGTTTATATACATAATAATAACTTTACCATCACAATAATAAACATACAACACGCACAAATAACATAGTAAAACCTGGGTACTCCTATTCGAGTCCACCCAGCTGTCCACGTAACGCCCGAATTACCCGTTAATCCTCGTGATTAACACTAATCATGATTTAATTAATTTTGGTCGTTACAATAATAATGGGTGGGTGGATCCTGGGTCGGGTCAGGTCTGGACCACCCTGATCGGGTCAGACCAGGACCTGGTCCAACCCGGTCAGGCCTGGTCTAGCCCAACTAGGTCGTGCCGGTGACCCGGCCCACCTGTTCATCATGTTCGTTTGAGCGAACTCTCTGTTTGTTCCAACCTAACAACAACCACCTCTTCATCATGTTTGTTTGAGCGAACTCTCTGTTTGTTCCAACTTAACAACAACAATTTTTTTTAAAAAAACAACATACAATAACAACGCTCAACAATCCACCATCATGAACACCTCATTCTCACCATCAATCACTACCATTTAAATCCACAACCCCTTGACAACAACCTCGACAAGAACAACAACACCAACCACGAAATCAACAACTACCTTACCTGAATCTTGCCTCGACATCGCATCCACGCTTTCCTCTCCTCAATCTCTTTTTCTTCTCTTTTGATTGAGAATGGTGGCGGTGGCGTGTTGATATTTGGATATTTTTGTCAAATAACCAAAATACCCCTCACTCTTATCCATACCTTTTACAAATTTACTGCTTTTTTGGTATTTTCACAGTCCCATCTACCAACTTTGATAACTCAATTGGGTGACTTTAGCTGACTTGCTTCTCACTCTAGCCTATCCACCTCATCCTTTGTGCAATCCGGACTCGACCCGTGTCGCACTCCGCGTGTCTTGAACGCTTGGTCGAATTATGTACCATTATGTAACAACCCCGAATTTTTATAACTGACTTGTGTTACACGTGTCAGGATCGTGACCCGGCTACGTGGATACCGGACGGTATTTCAACTTTCGGTAGTCGACGCCGAGGTAATTTTATGATTCTTTGGCTTTGTGTATTAGTATTATAGTGTGCTACGGGTCACGAGCCATTTGGGCTATGCTTTAATTGAGTGAGATGTCGCATAGTTAGACGGGGTGTTCGGGAACCATTTTAGTGGATTTTATTAATAAACAAGCCAAATGAAAAACATGACCTAAGTTGAGAAAAAATAAATTATTACAATAAAGTATAGTAAAAGCATGAGGAAATTCATTTTTTTTTTTGGTAAATCCCAAGAGTGGGACCGCCTCGGGAAGCGTGTCGAATGCGGGACACGGTGCCCCGAGTAGGCGAGAAGTTGTGTAACTTTATTGGTAATTTATTTTTATTTATGGAGTTAATTTAATAGGATATTATAAATGGAATTGTTAAAATGACACGGGTGAGTGAGGAGGACCATTGGATGGGCATAGGGATGTGCACATGTGTTAGATCAAGGGGATAAGCCAAATGACCCATAAGGGTAGGCGGCCAAAGGTTGGGACAAGTGAGAGTGTAAGGGCAAATGGGTCATTTCACCTATGATACATAATATAAAAGAAGTGAAAACCCTAAAACCCCGAAAACACTATTCATCATCTCTTCCACACTCCCACCGCCACTTGTTCACCGTCCTCCCTCTCTCGCCATGCGCGCGCCGCCTCCCGCCGGCGTCACGAACTCCGACGAGGTGAGCTCCACCTCTCTTTCTCTCCGATCTCTCTCTTTCTCTCGTTTTCACTCTTGGTTCTCACTCAACTCTCGGTTCTCGTCTCTCTCTCACGTCACAGTCGTCCCACCCTCGGCTGGACGACCGCCACCGCCACCGCCACCATCGACGAGCCTAACATCCAAACACCCACCGGTGACGTCGAGGTGAGTTTCTCTCTTTCTCTTTCCCTTCTTCTCTCTCTCGACAGTCCATGTTCTATCTCTCACTCTCTACTGATTTCCCTCTCGTCTCCGGTCACCACCGCCACTCACCACCGTCTTTGGGGACCTCGACCACCACCGGAGACACCAAGGTGAGCTCGACCGTCCCTCTTTCTTCTCTCTCTCTCCTTTGTTTTGTGCTCCTCTACCCACCGTTTTCACGTATTTTCGAATGGATTGTGGGACCGCTTGAGGTGTGTTTCGCCTTGTTTTGTGGGTCGACCGAACGTCGACCTCCGGCGACACCGCTTGGCCGGAGGTGACTTCTAGATGTGGCGTTTGTGTGTGTGATTGTTTTGTGAATGTGTAACGATTTGGGTTTGTGAGTGACGGTTTTGATTTGGAGGTGTGTATGTGCATTTGTTTGGAAATGTGTGTGTGTGGGGTGGGCGATATATGTATGGGGGTGTAGTTTGTGCATGTGCACACCCCGGTTGGGGTGTGGGGGTGTGCACTTGAATGGGTGATCATAAATTGTGCTATGTGTGTGTGGAGTGTGTGGCCACAAATTTGATTATTCTATGTGTATGTATGACATTTTGAGTGTGTATGTGCAAGGGAGTGCACATCTCACCGTTACACACCACAGATGGGGTGTACACAAGACCTTTGTGTGTACACCACATTGGGGTGTACACAACAATTTTATATGTTTGAAATAGTGACAATATGTATAAACATAGTTTTGAATAATAAAGTTATTAATAAATGAATAGCATGGTTTTAAGAATAAAATAATATACTAATGCATTGAACATGGTAAATCATAGTGAGGTGCACACACCAAATGGGGTATGTGTGCACAAGACAATGGGTGTGTGAAGTCTTCGTGTACACACCAGTGGGGTGTACACATCAATTGTGTGTGTGTGACCATAATGAACATTATTATAGATTTAAGAGTAAGTAAACAAGATTTCTTTTAAGTATAGACATTTATATAAAATGATTATGGATTCGCAATAAGGGTTCAACACACAATATAATGAGGACTCAACACATCCAATACACATTACAATCAAAGCCTAATACAATAGGCACAACATAAAGAATGAATGCAAACCTTAAACTAATATTCGGGATTCGAAACTTTATCGGAGTTGTTGAGAACTTGTGGGAAACGCGTTAGAGTTTCGGAGTGATACCGAGTCGCGAATAGACAGGTAAGTACATGCATGCCTTGTGTGTATGTACGTTAGTAGACCAGCAAGAAAATAATATGTGATTTATACTTCCTCTATTTATTGCTATTGTTGCATTGATCCTTTGCTTGATATTCCATTCCGTTTCCTTGGTTGTATGTTCTTGGCATGAGTGTGTGTCTCGAAGGTATCATGTGGTCCCGCACTAGGTTGGGACAACGAGGGTGCCCCTCGCAGGGTAACCGACCACCCCTAGTGATGTGTGTCTTGGTGCTTGGATTCGAGAGGTGTTGCGACGCCTCTCGATTTCGCGCCGCGCTAGTGTTGCGACATTGCCGGGAGATCTTGCGAGATCTTTTCCGTATTCTTTGTGAAATAGACCACTCATGGGCCTCTTTTGAATCTTAGAACATGCAAAATATCGATTGTTTATCTTTCGGTCTCTTTATCATGCATTTGATTTATTTACTTTCCAGTTATTTCTTTTCCGCATGATACTTAGATCGCTTTTCTTGTTAAAATCATAAATTTCTTGTTACATTCTTTCGGTACTACTAGCAATTTTATTCGATTACTCACCGTCTAGTTTGTGACGGTGGGTGCAGATAGAGTAGAGAAAGCGAGGGCAAGGGGCCCCGCCTTGGTGATATTCTTTGAGGAGATTCAGACATTTGAGAGACGCTATAGTAGGTGACTATACTTTGTTTGTTGATTGTATATCGTTTCATACTTGTTTTTGTTGGGATTATTGAACTTGGTATATCTTTATTGAGACTGGTATCATGTATATATGCCTATCGAATTGTACATGAATACCCGGGGTTTTCCACATTTATAGAATTCCTAATTTCCCTTTGATTGAGTTATTTCCCTTTATTATAATTGTTTTAGTCTTCCGCCATTGAGTATAAATGCAATAACTCTTTCATAAACTAACTAAATTGAGTAAATATGAGGCTGACTAGACTCGTCAGGTTGTCGAGTGATAACTCGGGGCTTGAACGGGTCTAGGCCGGGCGTACCCAATTGCACGGGGAAATTGGGGCCGTCACACATTATTTTGATAAATTTAGAGTTTGTATTTTATCAGTATTTTTAATTAAGTTTGTCCCCCAAACCACTAAACATGGCGTCACATAACCAACACTCGCACACAAACGTTCAAACACGTCAGAACTTTGAAATTGCACAATGAAATACAATATAATACAAATACTACACAAAACTAACATACCTCGACGTCGACGTTCGAGAATTGATAACTGTACCATGACGGAGGGCCCACGTACCACCTGTATTGACACGTGGCACGGGTTAAATTTTTATGATCGTTACACGTGTCCTCAAAAAACATTTTGCAATTTGTACTTCTTATAAACCATATTGTATGCATGTTTTGATAATACAACCCTTTTGCTAACCATGTCTATTTTGAGATTTTTTTGTATTTGTGTGGTTTTGTTGTCTATTTTTGTTGTTTATTCTCTCTAATATATGTTAGTTGCATGTGATAATTGTTAGTTTAATTTTGATTCTTTACATACACTTATGATGTAATGCTACCACTATGTAAAAAAATTAGAAAAAAAAATGTTATTTTACAATAGAAATCGTGTTTTCAGGAACACGTTTACCTTGTAGCCATAAAATGTATTTTTTGTCTAAGTAGGGTGGGAAACGTTTTTTTGAGGACGTGCTTTCCTTGCAACCATAAAATGTATTTTTTTTTGTCCAAGTTGTATGGAAAAGCAATTTTTGAGAACACACTCTCTTCGCAAGCATAAAAAATGTATTTCAAGAACTTGATTGTGTTTGTGTATTGAGTGAAAAATATGGTTTAGGAACATACTTTTGTTTTGTGTGTATGTTATGTGAAAAACGTAGGAACGCGCTTTTCATTGAAGCGCGAAAATTAGATGTCTAATAGTATATCGTAGTTTGGAAAACGTTTTATGTATATCTGTCACTTCTTGTCTCTTTTTGCCCCAAGCGATGATAGATCAGACAAGGATAATATTTTGTGATAGTGTTAATCAAGTCAAAACTCCGAGGGGAACAACAATCTTAATTCTTGAAAAAAAACTAATACTAAAAATATTTAAAAAAAAAAAATTGATTTGACAAGGGAAGTGAAGGGAAGGGAAGGGAAGGGAACGGAACCGAGCGGCACGTATCCGATACAAGATAGATAAAAGCGAGGCGTTTTGGCGATCAGATCAGATCAGATCAGATCTTGTGCGCGCGCGCAGTGGGATCGATGCAGAAAACGGCTCAGTCGTGGTTCATGGGCGGCCCCAGCAGCGATGATCAGCGCAAGTCCTCATCATCAGCACCGTCTCTGCTCGCAGATTGGAATTCGTACGCAGCTTCGCGAGATGTCGACGACTCTGCAGGAGGATCTTCAACTCTAGGGTTTGATATTGAATCTGCCGTCCGAACCGCCAATGACAAGGTCACTGGCACCTTCAGCGTGTAAGATTCGATTCTTCAGATTCATTTCCATTTTTAGCTTAATCGTCTGTGATTTCTGAGATCTAGGCTAGTTCACGCTTCTGCTATCGAAACGAGGGTTTGTTGTTCGATTGCGTGTTGTGTAGTCACCGATTTCGCATCTTTCGGAAATTTGTGTAGGATTAAGCTTCAATTGTGAATTTTAAGCATCATGTATGGATTGATTGAATATCTAGCTGATACACTATATCAAGCATAGTGTATGGATTTGTCAACTAAATGTTGTTGTTGTTGTTGTCGTCGTCGTTGTTGTTGAGATGATTTGATTGTGGATCTTGGCTAGTTCGTGATTTCGTTTTTTTAGCAGTAGCTTAAGCCTTAATGTGTTCCATGGTGATTTCAATGGGATTAAGCCTGCACTGTTGATTTTAAGCTTAATGTAGGTTTAGAGATTCAGTTTCGTTTGAAATTTTAGTCGTTACAAGCGTAGTGCGTCTCAGTTGAGACTGTTGTTGTTGTTGTTGTTGTTGTTGTTGTTGTTGTTGTTGTTGTTGTCTATGTTTGAATTACTAACCCTATGGGAAGTAAGGGATACGTGCGATGATTCAGGGGAAGAAACCTATTTAGCTGTCACGTTTTTTAATTCTGTATGATTCAATAAAGTTTCTTATTGAAACCTATCCCCAAATGAAGTGTTGTCTGATTCGATTCCAAAGATTCGTTCCTTTACTTGCTGATATAGCAAGAGAGACTTGCTTTTGATGACAAGTAGTGGATGGATGTCGCCTTTTGTTTTTCAGGGATGTAATGGCTCTCTGAGTTCGATAAAACTACCTTTGATGTGTAGCTTGATCTGATTTAGGTTATGATTGTCTGGGCTTGAGGATGATTTGGGCAAAGTTTAGAGTTTCCAATTTTTAATGCTCTATGCTTAAGAATTTTTAAAGAGTCTCCCAAAGGATGAGAGACCTGATTCAAGCTTCAATCTAATACCCAAACTGGAGGGTCAATTTCCATTTTTAGTTTCTGGTGCAATAGTAAGGCCCAATAGCTAGGTCTGCGGCGCATGGTGCCAAGAAATTACACAGGCAAGGGGTTCCAACTTCCAAGTACCCTTTTTTAATAAGGGAGCATAAAGAACCTTTGATTTCTATATTTGTGACATGATCTAGGTGTTGGGTTGATTTCAAGATTTTATTATGGTTAATAGTGGTGCTTGGTGATTTCAAAATTTTTTCTTACTTACAACAACATAGCCTTAGTCCCGAATTAATGGGGGCCGGCTGCATGGATCGAACTCTTCCACCGTGCTCGAGCTAGTGCAGATGTGTTTGATATAATTCATGAAAAGTGACATGAATTTAATGCTAGTTGTCAACTTATCGCAACCTTCCTCCATTTTTCAAGAGCTTGGGGTGTAACGACCCGTAAATTCAAAATACCAATGTCGGGGGTATTTTGGTAATTTCACAATTTTATATGTGGTTGGCGTGGTAAATACTTGTTACAAGTATGCACACTAAATTAGTGAAATTACAAAAGTTAAGTCGATATTTCAAAGTCATTGGAAATGAATTAAAAGCTTATGACTATTTAATTTCTCCTAACTAAATTGATGTACTAAGTGAGTTTAGACTTGTTCGGGGGTAATTCGGTAAATTGAGGGGTTACATGAAAACCATACCCCAAAGGCCTACAAATATTAACTAATTATAAGTTAGTGAACCTCCATTTCATTTTCAAACAAGAATGAGAGATGGGTGAGAGCACTTGGAGAGCTCTAATGGCGGTTTATGAGGAGAAGAGATCCATGCAATTAAAGGAGAGCACGAGCTTAGGTAAGCACTTCACTTTCTTCTCCCTTGCAAACTCTCTTTTGACTTTCTAATGGTGAGATTGGGGTGCCACCACCAATTGATGGAGTTTTGGTGTTCAAACAACCCTAAATCGAATGTAAAACTTTATTTTAGTGAGATTTGAAGAAAATGAGATGCTCCGGCAAGCGAGACAACCCCAAAAGAGGGTGGGTGATCGTCGCTGTCGCCCGTCGGAGTGGGGGTGGTGGGACGCCACTAGGCGACCCCACCCTCAATAGTGGCGCCCTTGCCTTGACAAACCAACGTCTCAAATTGTGGTGCTGGAGTCAATTACACTAGCGGACACTAGACCAGAGGCCAGACCTGCTCTAGGACCGGTCAACAGGGGCTTAAAAAAAAACATAATAATATATATATATGGGAAATTCTATAATGGAGACCAAATATATACCCATGCCATGAGAACCCCTCAAAATGTGTTGTGCATTTATGTTGTCTCGATTAATGTGTTGGATTTAAATCCAATGGTTCTAAATAGTGTACTCATGACATGTGTATATATTTGGTTCTCATGATAGAAGTACCCTATATATATATATATATATATATATATATATATATATATATATATATATAAATTTTTAAGGTCCAGGCCCTCCAGGGGCCTCTCCCCCATTTTTCGGGTATGAAAAATGAGTTTGGGACCTCCCTTATCCATTTTACGGTATAGAAAATTTTCTTGAGAATGAAAAAAATAAAATAAAATAAAGAATGTTTAGTTGCAAGTGACCTTTTTTTTTTTTAAATAGTTGCAAGAGACCTTATGATGCATTTATCAGTTTTTTGTAATACTTTTAAAAGTAATCAAAATAGAAATCTCTTCACCTTTTTATTTTGTTACCATTGCATTTGTAAAAAGTAATGAGGGTGACTAAGATCTATTCCTAGACTGGGCGCATCCTAACACTAAACAAAACTGCTGCTAGTGATCACCAACAAAAAAGTATCAGATGACGTGCATTTCCTGAAAGATTTAGTCAGAACATATTATTGTTTTTTTTTTTTTGGCCAAAGAATCTCACCACGAGGCATCACTTGTCAAAATGGAAGGATTTGGGAGGTCATAGGTTCAACTCTCATTGAGGTAAAAATAAAAAAAAAATAGTATTGTTTTTTAGCCATGTAAATAACTTTAGGCTGTTGAGGGAACTGGGGGACAAAGGTGGTTCTATCTATTTCTTGAGCTTGCATTCTATGTGTAAAACTAAAACCAGGCAAGGGTTAATCCCTTGGAAACGGCTTTACTTGAATCAAATGCAAGTACTACTTGTATCAAAGTAACACAGGCAATTCGTGTTCTTATATTTTTATTTTTCATCAATAAAGAGTTCAAGACTATTGAAGACTGCAGGAAATGTCAACCTGCCTTGCATTACCATCTAATCTTTGTTACATATCATATAGTTGTATCTTATACATTGGTTGTGGTGTTTCTTGATTATCTGAATGTCCTTTCATCATGTTGGTAGTAATCTTCCTCTGTTGTTTCTTATAGGGTTTCAAAAGGGGTGCGGGATTTGCCTGGGAACTTACAATCTGCTACTAGCAATGTTCCTTCTGGGAAATCTTTGGTGTACTTTGGGTTTCTCTTAGCTTCTGGAGTATTCTTCATTTTCATTGCGTTCACAATGTTTCTTCCAGTTATGGTGCTTATGCCTCAGAAGTTCGCTCTCTGCTTTACCATAGGCTGTCTCTTGATAATTGGGTCATTCGTTGCTCTCAAAGGTCCAAAGGGTCAGCTTGAGCACATGACATCAAAAGAGGTAACAAGCCGTAAGGAAGTCGTCTCTTCTTCAAATAACACTGGCATGTTATATTAGTTCAGCTGGCTTACTCTTCTTCTTTGCTTGAATAGAGACTCCCCTTCACCCTGGGATTTATTGGCAGTATGGTTGGCACCATTTATGTATCCATGGTGCTTCACAGTTACATCCTCTCTGTGCTCTTTTCCATATTACAGGTATTAGATCCTGTCATCATTAACTGAACATCCTCAAAATATTTTGTTACTTCTCTATGAATCTCAATTTTCCTTTAATAGGAACAATTTTATATTAGGAAAAAGGTTCTACAAATAAAAAACCTGAAAAATATCTGCAGTGTGATGCATAAGATGCCCTTTGTAACATCTCAGGTAGGCTTATGTGTAGCATAAGAAGAAAGAGTCAGAATAAGCGAGAAGTTAAGAGTTTACTCCTAGCATTGTTTGGCTCTAACAATTGTCAATTTTGGCTCAAATCGACTAGGTTGTTGCTCTTTCCTACTATGCAATATCCTATTTCCCTGGAGGATCTGCTGGACTGAAGTTTCTTTCCTCGACTCTTGTCTCATCGGTGATGAAATGCTTTGGCCGGTGACCTCATGAAGAGTCGAAATGTTTTGATACCAAGCTTTGGTGGCCATGCACTGTTGCATATAACGTTCTTTTTTGGTAGGTAGGTAGTGGAACATGAACCTTCAACTCAAGATTGACTTGCATATGGTGAAGTAAAGATGCAGTCCCAGATCTTTTTGCATTTCAAGTTTGCATTCTATTCTGAATCCAAAGTGACGAATTCTTTACTATTGCATGTGAAAAATCAACTGTTGTATGTTACTTGTTCGTGGGCAGACAAATTACTGGCACGGACGATATTTCTGTTGTATAGATTCGATAAAATGTGAATGATGTTGAAGTCTTCTATCTTTCTTGGGCTGCATCATGGTTTGCTTTGCTCTTTAAAATTGTTTTGGTTTCACTAATATGTACTTATCGTTTCGATACGTGGACCTGCTTAAAATGCTTAGTTTGAGTCTTGGACCTATGGTCACTCTACATGGGTCCCGTTTGGTTTAGTTTATGCTCTCGCTTATTGTTGATGTGTCACTTAATAAATAGCTTTTGTATCGTTCGTTACATTTTATTTTTTTTGGCAATTGGTTGATGTGACAACAAAAACTATTATAATAAGTGCGATATTTAAAAGTATCTCCTTATATTCTTTTTGTTTTTCATAAATATTTGTCTGCATCATCAAAGCATAAGCTGAATCGAATGGGGCCATGGTTGATCTCCTAAAGAAACTAAGCTTACTTCAATATTGTTTGCTACTTGATTGATTGAGATCACCACTTAATATGTGGTGAAACAAGATTCTGTAACCTAATTCATGATTGTAACTGTTGATGACGAATCAGTTGTTGGGCTGTCTAAATTGGTCGGCAACCTAGAACTTGGCCTATAAGACATCCAAATTAACTATGCATGTTATCATTAGAGGGTTGGGCCCCTGATTTTGGTTTGCAACGTTGGTGACCCGTCTAGTTGTTTGCTTTCTGCAGCTTATATAGTGATTTGAAAAAAGGTTTAGACACTCTCGGTTATCGAAAAAACTCCTCTTAAGCCTTTATGTACATAAATCAGTGATATAAAAGATAAAAGATAAAAGTGGTACCAACAACGAGTGTGTTGGAGTGGCTCATAACCTAGTGACATAAGAGGATGTGTCTGAGTTTAAAATTTTATGCACCACTGAGAGAGTTTAACTCCTTAGCCGACTTAACTCAAGTTCGGAGTAATAGGTTAAGATAATGGGTGGTATGGACCAAAAAAATAAAAAAAGATAAAAGTAGTAGTCTACCGATAGTACTTTTTAATTTCATTAGTTGTGGTGGATTCAATATTAAGGCTTTAATAAGGGAGATTAGCACACACATTTTGACCATAACTTTGTGTTCTTTCTAAGCAATTATGAGTTTACTAAGCAAACCAAACCCATCTCTCATTCACTAAAGAAAGTTAAAGTGTTTTGGACACCCAATCCAGAAATTAAGGAGAGATCAAGTACAAAACACTGCTTTTGCGGGACAATGACGTGGAATTTATCGGTTGACTAATCACTTTCTTAATTTTTTACATTAATATCATGCAAAGCTAGAACTTTCTGCAATTATAAAATGAAAATAAGAACAAATGCACGGCTTTAATCATGTATGATGTTAAACAAACAAGAAAGCCAATTCAAACGGGACTAGTGAGAGCGACAGTCACAGTGCTTCAATAAAGTGTGATTAAAAACTTCAGTGCTCATTAATTAGCACTAGTGCATATATATGATTTTATTACTTGACGGATATTTACTGTTTTTCATTAAAATTGATGCGAAATGATCAAAAGAGGGGAAAGAAAAGAACATACAAATATGTTGAACGAACCTCAAACAACCTAATCTGAGATCTACAATTCTATCTTTTCAATGGCATCAACATAACTAGCTGTTGTAGTCTCTTTATGTTGACTATTTATACTAAAACACTAGTTCTTATCATATAACAAAACAAAATACTCATACTAAGCTTCATACGGCTACCACATCAAAAGTACTGTAATTTTTGGATCTATTAATTATAACAACATTTTCTGTGACTCTGTGGAACAATGGGATGGGAGATCCATAGTATGCCCATGAAAATGCTTTAATTAAAATTTCTCCATAGCATGTTAGTTCTAAATCTACATGGAGTGCCTCATATATATATATATATATATCTTTTTTTTTTTTTTTCATTTCATTTTTTTATTGATCTCTCCCTTAATTCCCTCATTAAACAAAAATGTTCTTCAACTTCTATGCGTGTTGGAATTCAGTCTTCTCTTAAATGCATGTTTCAACAAATTTCGAGTTTTATGTTTAAGAAAATTTAAGTAGGAGGCTTGATTGCACACCCTCTTATATGAATTCTGCACGAGGTTGATCTGGTTCAATTAAGATGCTAGCTTTGGACTCTACTTTCACAAGCAAATTAAAAGAAACTTCTTTTTTTTTTTTCTTCTTGAATAATGAATATATATATATAGATGGAGTACTCGTTTTGCAAGGTAAAAGCTTTTCATGATGAGTTACTGTTGAGATGTGTGGACCGAAATAATAGTCTCGCATTAGAAAGTAAAACTTATAAATGAAGTATATTAGTAATTGCCTCTCCTCTAATAGTATCGAGGCTTTTTGAGATAAAATCTCACACTTAAAAAATGAAGGGTGGTTAAGTTGAGGATAATATCGGTACTGGGAAGATCAATGGCTCGTGGAAAAGTGCTGCGGGCAGTCGCTTGTGGGTAACAAACTGCAAGACAGAAAAATTCAACATAGTATCAGAACCGACGGTTCGATTGAGACCTGTCAAGAAAAAGCTCATTGGATGGATTGCGGTAAGAATACGCTGGAATCTACTAAGCAAAACTTGTAGATTCTCATATTAACACAAACAAGGTTCATTGGGTCAGATCTCAAAATCTTCAATGGATTTGTTTCAAGTCCTTTGTTTTTTGTGAAGAAAAGGCCAAGACACGTAGGGGTTGGATGGAGTACAATGGAGAGCATGGACCATTTCAAGTTTCATTACTCTTCATCAAAGTTTTTTTAGCGTAACTGTTGTCCTTTTGTTATCGCAGTTAATGTCACCTCTCTCAAATTTTGTGCACTTGTATTCTACTCTCTTCTTCTTGAATCTGCACTTGAAAAATATAGATAGGTTCCTACAGTACGTTTAGCACATATAAGGCACCATCCATACGTACCATATATACCAATATATTAATACCATACCCTACTCACCAAAATATACAAAAAGTTACTTATACTACATGATACATCGTTATCGCCAATGTGCATAGCTCAGCATTGCACCCTAAAATGTGTAACGTGCAAGGTTCACGTGGGTCACGTCACGCACTTGTCAGTTTGGAGTCCCATATATACATGTGCTTTTGGACTCAATATTTATCCATATATCCACTAAAAAAAATACTGCTAAGAGTCCAAAGATATATCAACTCTACATTAATTCATATAAGGCCAGCAACATTACTAAAAATTACGTGCATAAATACCAAAGGTAAATTATGAATTTCCTCCGAGGTTTGTCATAATATGTGTTTAAATATTTATTTATTTTTTAGTAACCATGGGTATATTCAGATTCTTGTCTGATTAGTCCCACGGGCCCTGAGATTGTGAAATGATACCACCTGTAGTCCAACGTTTGACTGTCATGGAGAATCGATACCGAGGTCGTGAGCCTAACTCACACAATCCCGTTATCGCCCATACTACTAGGCCACACTCGTCCTTGTGTTTAAATATGTTTTCAATAAAAAAATGGTGCAACTAGGTTTATGTAACGACCCGTTACCTTAAGCATGTAATTAGTGTTAATCTGAATAGTAATTAATATGAGTTAAACTCGTGGTTAAGCCCAATTTGTATCGATTAACGTGTGCGTGGAATTGTGTGATGTATTGTGTTTGTATGGACTGTATTAATATGTAAAAATAAATAGCCGGACTAACGAGGGAATGCCTAATACCATGTGTGAGTCAAGGAGGACACACATGAGACGCAGGATAACGTTGACGTTTGAGTGTACTCGTTGGAGTAAATTACGTAATTATAGGCATAAATACATATTTATATATTATGGATAGATATAAAATATATATATATATATATTAAAATAGAAAATAATAAAATAATAGTAAGTTGTCAGGCGCAGACTGATACGCGGGGTCACGAGTGACATGTATAGGACATATGGTCGTGTGCATGCCCGAGAGTTCTCATTAGCGTGCCAACCGGAATGTTAGGCGCAATATATTGATATATATATATATATATTTATATAAATTAGAATATATAAATATATATAATAAAATCAGGAAAATGTGAAATTATCGTTAGGGGTATCTGGAAATAAAGGAAAAGGAGATAGACTTGGGGGGCATTTTGGTAAACTGCCAACCCAAGCCAACCGCCTCTTTCTTCTCTAAATTTTGTGAACAGAGAGAGAGGAGGGAGAACGGGAGAATGGAGAGGAGGGAGAATGAG
The DNA here is from genome assembly GCA_039657345.1 of Stephania japonica. Lineage (NCBI taxonomy): Eukaryota > Viridiplantae > Streptophyta > Magnoliopsida > Ranunculales > Menispermaceae > Stephania > Stephania japonica. The sequence goes on along the minus strand of CM077556.1, from coordinate 85,708,284 downwards.
AGGGCGACGGAGGAGCTGGGGGAGATCGTGTGGTCAAGTCGCTGAGGTGAGCTTGCTCTCGTTACTGTTGCTATTGGATCGTTGTTGTTGTGATTGTTATTGTTGGTTGTGCGTTGGTACGGTTCGGCCATGGGCGAACAAGGAAGAAGAAGCGAGGGAATATTCCCATGCTGAGGATCGAACAAGGGTCTGGCCCCGATTTGAAAGAAAAAAAAAACAGAACTACCTGTACGCAGTTCTGTTGGGGAAGACAACCCTTGAACCGGGCCGGTTCGGTTCGGCCCGGTTCAAGGTTAAATAGATAGAAAAAAAAGAAAAGAAATTATGGAAAAATTCAGAAAAATAGGAAAATATGAAAAAATAGTGTTTTGACCAAATAAATAGAAATTGAGGGATTTCTATAGAAAATGAGGAATTCGAAAGTCGGAGGAGACTTTATACTGAAGTTTTTACCTCGAAAAGCGTGAAATGGTCAAAATAGGTTAGAAACTAGGTCCCAAGATTCCGGATTTAAATGAGACTAGCTTAAGAGTATTAATAAATGAATATTAGACTTAAGTTGATGACAATTGGTCTATGCTAGGAAATGAACCAATGTGGAAAGAGGTTGAGGACTCCGGAGATTCGTACAAGTCGGTAAAACATAGAAAGCTCTAGACAAGTAAGTGAGACTTATATCTTTTATCAATTATGCAATGTAAAATAGTATTGTTCGAGCATGTAGTGTACTGGACTGGGAATAGGGCAATGTACCGTGATTTGACTTTGGTTTTACAAAAATGTTTTTAATGAAAATGAAATTCGGAAAGAGGTTTGGCGTGGCGGGACGGATCAGCCTGGGATTTGAAACTATAATGGGGTGGCCTCCCATCACCGCACCCCCAGAGACTTGGGAATTATCCCAATCAATGCTTTCCTATTGAGTTAGCGGCTCATCAGTCATAAACCAATCAGATGAGCAGTGATTGGTTTAGTGATGATGATGGAGTGCGACTCTATGTTTTTATGAGTTGGCTGCATATTGACAAAAACTGGTTAGATGCCTAGTGCCTAGTTCTTGATGATGTGAGAGGACAACTCAATTTAAACACAGATATTGAAAATACAAATCATGGGTACATTGCAATGAACCAAGGAACTTGCATATGTTATATATATTGTTTATATTGATTCGTATGCTCCTTTATATATGCATTTGATTTATGTTGTTATACATTGCCTTGATATTAATTGGTAGTTGATGGTTGGTATGAGAGTCACTTATTGAGCATGTAGGAGCTCACCCACCTTAACATCTTCTGGTATGGATGTACGCTAGGACTTGAAACTCAGGAAAGGAGAAGACCAGGGGTTTAATATCTTCTCTACGGTGCAGTGAGTTTCCTGGTTATATATGTATAAATTGTATTGCTCTATAATTTGTAATTATTGGGGTGAGAATACAAGTTCAATATCGATGTTCATGCCGGTATTGTATATCTTGTGTTTTATCAAAAAAGTTTTAAATTTTTCGCTGCGTTTATTTTATTTTGTTTATTTAATAGCAAGATATACAGGTTGTTGTCAGGAATTGGTAAAAGGTTGTTGGCTCTAATTAGGTCCGATCTGGTTTATCGAGGCTTAATTACGGTTCAGGCCGCATATTCTCTAATTGAGATTAGGGGATGTTACAGTTTAACTCAAAGAAAAGGGTAAAACATGTACAATGAGACCCTATATTTGAGAAAGCTCCACTTGACTTGCAATTAGCACACCGTTAACACATAATAGGCCTTTATATATGGAAGATGCTAGAATGACACTCCAAAGTCACACCTTAGTGATGTGGTGTGTGGGCCACATGTAAAAAAGGGTGTTAGACATGTAGATCCTGGTGCATAGCACACGGGTGTGTATCTTAAGGTGCATACCAAAAATGTGGGCACACACGCCACATCATAGGGTGTAACTTTAGGGTGTTATTCTAGCATTTTCCTTTATACATATTGTTATGGCGTCAACCAAAGCCACGCACTCGACTTGTACTTAAATTAAAGAGCTTGTTAGTGTCGTGATCATTAGTTAAGATTGTGATCGATCAGTTTTATTGTCATCATGTTGATCATGTCATCAGTTTGGTAAATTACTCATCCGAGGTGTGGAAAATATGCTTAAATCAGACCGTTATCCTTGGGTAATCTGGACGAAGATATGCAGTTGCAATCGAACGTAGGTGGCAATTGCAACTGGACCTCTGAACCAGTTTGTTGAAGATTTGATCATATCTACAATCAACTGAAGATCTTGTGCGAGTTGGAGTTATGGATCAGTGGATTATGACCTCGTGTGGAATGTGCAAAAACATGGTTGTTTGAAGATGAAGATTAAACAGATCCTATCCATATATTTTGTTTAGATATGTTGTTAGGATTTTGTAGACTTCATTCTATATATATTGTGTCAAAGTGATTGAGTTTGTACACCTTTGAAGTTGATTCATTTACTTTGTATTGTGAATGTGTTCACGCTCTTTATCGAGTAGTAAAACGTCATGGGGACTTAGGCATTCTAGTAAGGGGGAGCCTTATACACAAGAGGAATCTTATGCACGTAAGTCCACAGAGAGAAGTGTAAGAAGGTGCTAGGAGGAGCTTTGTGTGGGAGTCACAAAAAGTGTCCTATAGTTCGTTATCTTGATACTTAGTGGAGTTTACGTCTGGGCGTGGCCCCGCAGATGTAAGTTGTGGACTGAACTGCGTGAACAATATATCCTTTGGTGTCTCTGGTTTGATTTACTTTGCTACATACTTTACTTTCAAGTACTTGCATTAGTTTTTGTTTCCAATTACAATTGACATTGTATTCGGTTAATTGTAATCACAAACGGTTATTTAAGAGGTCAACTTCAATCGATCTTCACTTAACAATTACGCTGTAATTTATAACAATTACTTGCATGCGACCGGCCTCCTTGCAATAATAAGAAATACCTAGCTAGGCTAGCCCACCCCTCAAATTAGCGTATATATGAACCAAGTGGAATTTGAAATTCTGGTTTCGCCCTCGACAAAACCATCAAGACAACACCTAAAAGTGTTGTTGGTTCACACAAGAGAACATATTGTGGAATCATTGCAAGCATGCATATAGCCCGACTCAACTCCACTCAACTGTACCTAATTTGGTACTCTGTACTGGAGGACTGGATTTGGAAGAACACGCAATCCGAGGAGGCCTAATGTCCCAATGTGCCGGCACGACAGTAGATCAATGGACCACTTTTGTCAAAAGCCATATATATTCTCTTCTTCTAAAAGCCATATTTGCTTTAGTCATTGTTTTATTTTATTTTTTTTATTTATTTATTTTTTTACTTCTACAAGTCGAACTATGACCTCTCGAAACTTTTATTTTTTACAAGTGACATCTCTACCATATCTTTTTTTGACATATTTGCTTTAGTCACTTAATTTGTAAGTAATGCATAGATTAATAATTGAAGGGTAAAGCTGGGGTGGTTTGTTGTTCCTTCCGGTACTCAACATGTCACCTATAAATTTTGTGCTTTCTTTTTTAAACTTTCTTTACAGCAAAGTCTTCCTATGCCCGACACACTGACCAGTCTTTGCAATTTAATTAGCATTATTGTATCTTTACTTGTTCCCTCACATGCATGCTCGTCTTACCTCTCCTTGCCTTATCAATTTTAATTGAAAAATGATAATCTAACACCTCTCAACGCACATTTTGGACACACATTTTTGTCTTGTAACAGTTTTGAGTGTTTTGAGAAGACAAAAAAGAGTCATAAATGATTAAAAGATATAATATACGCTTAAAGTGAGTGTTGAAAGTGAGTCATTTTATTATTTTCCAATAAGACAACTCTTAAAAGTAAATGTAAGGCCTTCAAAAATAACTCGGAGGTGCACGAAATTAAGCTGGCTCGAGACACCTGAATTATCCAAGGAAAAAAACTTGAGACACGCTAATCTCTCTCTTCAAATAGGGCACATTTAAGGAGGTTATTAAATTAGCAGCAAAAGGTGTCCTTTGATGAGGTTAAATTAATAGTGGCAAAGGCCCATTTCATTTAGTAATTGTTTAGTGAAAACACATCCCAGAATTTCAGCAACTTTCACCATCAAAAGCATAAGAAAAAATCTTTCTTACAGTCACCGAATGAACACCATTTACGTAGCTGTCACGATTCAACTATTATCGTTGAGATTAGTTTTAAAGTAAAAGATCGAATATTATTTGAAGAATAAAGGTTTTGTATTGTACGTGCAGGATTAAGAATTCTAGCTACTTACCACCAATACTAACTGCTTTATCAAACCGATTAATATTGTTGTCATTGCACAAAATTTTTAATCAAGTTAGAATTTTTTTTTTCTTTAAGGTCTAGAAATTTTTTGGATTGATAACGACGGGTGTTTGGACCTTTTTCTAACCTCTACTTATTTTGGTTCAACTAATCTATGTGAGTTAGTTAGGTGTCCCAACCCTATTTACCCAAGAAAAACCAATAAAATATAATGTAGATTGTAAAAACTAAACTCGTGCCATCTTCCCAGTTAGAATCTTTTTATTTTTTATTTATTTATTTATTTATTTTTGTTTTACTTTAATGGGAATCAAACCACGATCTCCCGAGATATTGCCTTTTTGACAAGTGATATTTTTATCATCTCACTTGAGAGGCTTTGACACTGCACAACACCTGTTCGAGTCAATAATTTAAAGTTAGAAATCTCAACCAAGTAATCACACTGAATAATTTTTTTGCCCTTTTTTTTTTTGAAACTCATTGTTACATGTCGGCCAAATAAATCAATTTTTTCACTTCCATTCTATATCTTTTCAAAACTATTCAATCAAAACAAGAAAAAAATTGCTTTCTGTTATGATATGGATGAACAATTGATCAAGATTTTGTATGACTAATCATTGTCAAGCATGGCTCTTACATTGAGTGGTAGTATCAAGAATGGCCCTTACTTGTATCCATATCAAATGTACTCATTATTCCATGTATTGTCAATGTTGCTTGTGAAGAGTTGTATGACATGTGATGTATGTATTACTTGTAAACATTGTCTAAGTACATTTATCATCATCACCAAAGGGCCTATATAAAGGGTGCCAACCTCATTGTAAAAACACACCAAAGTTGAATGAAAACTTCTCATTCCAACTATCTCATTTCTTCTCTTCTCCTTTGTAGTAGTAGTAGTTTGTAGTAGTAGAAGTTCTTAGTCTTCTATTTCCTTATCTAGCTCTTAGCAAGTTCCAATTTATTTTACAACACGTTATCAGCACGAGCTTGCTCTAGCATTAAGGAGATCTTGAAGTTCAAGAAGGCTTGTTAAGGAGAAAAAGCTAAGAAGGTATAACTTTTGTTATTTAAATAAGTTCAATTTATTTCTAAATTACCATAGTTGTTTCCTTTTATTACATGCATAACTTCTATATGCAAACTTTATTCATATACCATTATAACGTCACCGATTGCGAAAGTATGCTCTGTAGTTGCGTCTTGTACGATCTTCTACATCATAAATCAAAAATCAATATGTGACATAACTAGTTTTCTCGCTATACTACAAACTATTAATTATGCTCTATTCTTGATTTTTTATATTGCAAATAGTGTTATGAGTTTGGGTTGATAGTGGGTAAGCCTTGTCCCCGGTAAAGCTAAACATTGAAAGGGAGGCGGGTTATCCCGTTCGAGGTGGCATGGTTTTTAAGTAGACTTCGTCTCACCACCCAACCTGGAGGTTGTCCCACCAACTCATACAAGTAATACATTTTGCATACTAATAATCAAGTTGTGAACATATATTTAATCATATGTTATGTTTTTACATAAAGGGAAAACTCTTTTATATTAAATTTATTTTCAAAATTCTTTTCAACCATAGTTTGCATTTGTTACCTTATTATAATTCTTGTCATGATAATTCTATGCAAGTCTGTGTGTTATACATAATCATTCGTCAATTTCTCTTTGGAGATTTGAAAAGTGAATACTTCACTTTATATATATTTTCACCTTATGGAGTTATACATACCAAAAGGGTAATGCTCCAAAAGGCTCAAAATGAGCGACTGGGTCTCATGCTACAAAAATTTATATCAGTCAAATATCATTTATTATTCTCGCAATTTCAATTACCTCTATATTGAGGCTATGCGAAATATGATGATGAGACAAATAAAAGCCACGTGGCTCGCCTCGATGTATTATCGCAACAAATTATCGAGTGCGCACGTCAATCCAATAAATATTAAGGATTGATTTCTTGTCTCATGGTATTTGAATAAAATGATGAGATATTATAAATATAATATCACTCTGTCAATTAGTTCACTTCAAATTAAGAAGCATATGTTGCATATAATGATCATGATCGCAATAAATTTATGGACGTGGAAAAGGTGAAAATATCAGGTAAAGGTCGTATTGACAATTCCACCAAATTTTGGAATAAAAGTGGTGCACCACTACAAAGGGCAAATAATTATTGACAATGAGCGCTCATAATTGTGACATTTTTTTAGTCATATATGAAAGGCTATTTTGCCTAAATATTGTCATATATATGCTCGAGTATTTTTGTGACCTTTACCATGCCTTTAAAATCAAAGGCAAAATATTATGAATATTATCATGACTCTTTTTCTGATTTGTCAAATATTATTTGTCCAGATGGATCAACAAATCATGTGTTCAAGTCATGAACCAAATAAGAGCGATATGTGCCTTCTTGATTGTGTGCTACAACGCATACAATTCTTAAAAATAGAGAATATTTCTCCAATTTGAACTTAGGCGATGCTAATGTTCAAACAATATCTGGCATCTCCAATTTGATTAATGGCTCTGGAAGAGCAAATATTATATTGCCTGGGGGAACAACAATTCATGTTGACAATGCCTTATACTCGAAAAATCCAGGAAGGAATTTACTCGAACTTTAAAGATATTCGACAAAATGGATATCACATTGAAACCATGAACGAAAATAATAGAGAATTTCTCTATGTCACATTGGTTTCAAATGGGAAAAAAGAAGTGTTAGAAAAATTTCCAGCTTTATCCTCTCGGATTATATTTTACTCATATAAGGCATGTCGAAACGAATGTCGTCTTAAATAAGAAAATTAATGATCCGACGACATTCATTTTATGGCATGACCGGCTTGGTCATCCAGGATCATCAATGATGCGAAGAATAATTAATAATTCGCATGGACATCCTTTAAGGAGTCACAAAATATTTTAAATTTGGTGATTATAATTGTGCTAGTTGTTCTCAAGGTAAATTGATAGTTAAACCATCCCCAAGTAAAATTGTTGTGGAATCCCCAATTTTCTTAGAACGCATTCAGGGAGACATATGTGGACCTATTCATCCTCACTTGTGGACCATTTAGATATTTCATGGTTTTGATAGATGCATCAACTAGGTGGTCAAATGTTTGTTTGCTTTCGACCCGCAATGTTGCATTTGCTAGACTTTTAGCGCAAATCATTAAGTTAAGAGCACAATTCCTCGACAACCCAATCAAGACCATCCGTCTTGATAATTTGGGAATTTCAATCTCAAGCATTTAAAAATTATTGCATGTCTATAGGAATTACCATTGAACATTCTGTTCCACATGTGCATACCCAAAATGGTTTGCGCGAATCTCTCGATCAAACGCATTCAATTAATTGCGGACCTTTAATCATGAGAACTAAGTTATCAACTTCGGTTTGGGGACATGCGATTCTTTCATGCAAAGCATCTATCATTCGTTATAGGCCCACTTGCATACCATGAACATTCCCCCATGCAACTCATTTTAGGTCAACAACCAAATATTTCACACTTAAGAATTTTTTTGGTTGTGCAAAAGTGTATGTTCCTATACCACCTCCCAATAGAACTAAGATGGGTCCACAACGAAAACTTGGGATTTATGTTGGATTTAACTCATCGTCCATTATAAGATACCTTGAACCCTTAACAGAGGATTTATTTATCGCACGTTTCTTGATTGTCACTTTGATGAAGCAATTTTCCCACCATTAGGGGAGATAAGAAGTCAATTCAAAAGGAATGGCGCGAAATTGCTTGGAATGCATCAACTTTATCACATTATGATCCACGAACAAATCAAAGTGTGAACTTGAAGTTCGAAAGATCATTCATTTGCAACAAATTGCAAATCAATTACCAGATGCATTTAATGATGCAAAACAAGTGACAAAATCACATATTCCATTTGTAAATGCTCCCGCAAGAATTGATGTCTCTCGTGCAACAAAATGCACAAGAACCAACGAAACGCTTAAAGCGTGGAAGACCGGTTGGTTCAAAGGATACAATTCCTCGAAAGAGGAAAACGGGAGTAAAAATAAATACAAATCAAAATACTCCCGAGAAAGCACAAGAATCCTTTGATAAGGGTTTGTCGAACAAGTTAATTCGATGAGGAACAACTTCCTCTAGAAAAAGAGGAAAAAGATGAAAATAATGAGATCTCAATAAATTATTTAAACTCGGTAAGATTTGGGATCGAAATGAAATTGTTCATGATGATATATTTGCTTTCAATGTGTCCTTTGAAATATGTGAAAATGATGATGATCCGAACCACGATCAGTGGACGAATGTCAAAAAAGACCCGATTGGCAAAAATGGCAAGATGCTATCCAAGCAGAGAGCTAAACTCGTTAAGGAAACGAGAGGTTTTTGGACCAATTGTCCAAACGCCGATGGCGTAAAGCTGTTGGATATAAAGGTATTTGTACGAAAGAGAAACGAAAAAAATGAAGTTACAAGGTACAAAGCAAGACTTGTAGCTCAAGGTTTCTCACAAAGAGACTGGCATCGATTATGAGGAAACATATTCTCCCGTTATAGATGCAATCACATTTCGGTTCTTGATAAGCCTTGCAGCCTCTCGAAGGGCTTGATATGCATTTAATGGATGTCGTTAAAGATATCCGTACGGATCTCTAGACAGTGAGATATATATGAAAATCCCTGATGGATTTGTAATATCCGATGAAATAAAATCAAAACCTCATAACATGCATTCTATAAAATTACAAAGGTTTTTGTACGGGTTGAAACAATCCGGACGAATGTGGTACAAACGTCTTAGTGATTATTTACTGAAAGAAGGATATGTAAATAATCCGCTTTGCCCATGTGTCTTCATTAAAAGATCATCAACAGGATTTGTGATTATTGTTGTATATGTTGATGATTTAAATATAGTGGGAAACCACGACGACATCGTTAGAACATCCGAATACTTGAAAAAGGAATTCGAGATGAAAAAACTTGGAAAAACAAGACTTTGTCTTGGTTTGCAAATTGAACATTTTTCAAGTGGAGTACTTGTCCATCAATCAAATTATATTGAAAAATTATTAAAAAGATTTTATATGGACAAGGCACATCCATTGAGCTCTCCAATGGTTGTCAGATCACTTGAAGTGGATAAGGATCCATTTCGACCTCAAAAAAGTGATGAAGAGCTAATTGGTCCGGAGGTACCATATTTAAGTGCAATTGGTGCACTTATGTATCTTGCAAATTGTACAAGACCCGATATTGCTTTTCTTTGTCAACCTACTTGCAAGATATAGCTCTTCACCAACTCGAAGACATTGGAATGGTGTTAAACACATTTTTCGATATCTTCGAGGAACAAGTGACATGGGTTTATTTTACTCGAGAGGGGTAAAATTGAATCTCCAAGGTTATGCCGATCTTTGGATTTTTATCAGATCCCCCATAAGGCCCGTTCTCAAACGGGATATGTATTCACCCTGTGGTAATACTCACAGTATCGTGGAAGTCAAGTAAAACAAACTATGGTTGCCACTTCTTCCAATCATTCAAGTACTTGCAATTCATGAAGCAACTCGTGAATGTGTTTGGTTGATAAACATGATTGAACATATACAAGAATCATGTGGATTGCCTTCAATAAAAGATTCTCCAACCATATTATATGAAGATAATGCAAAGCATGTATTGCACAATTAAGTGAAGGATTCATAAAGGGGACAGAACAAAACATATTTCACCAAAATTCTTTTATGCGCATGAGCTTCGGAAGAATGGTGAAATTGATGTCAAGCAAATCCGATCGAGTGATAATCTTGCTTGATTTATTCACAAAAGTCTTACCAACTACGACATTTAAAAGGCTTACATATGGTATTGGCTTGCGTAAACTTAAAGACATTGCAAGTAAAGAAACGAACAAGTTTCACCCATGTTCACATGAGGGGAGTTATTGATTAATGTATTGCACTCTTTTTCCCTTAGCTATGGTTTTATCCCATTGGGTTTTCCATGCAAGGTTTTTAATGAGGCAATCTTAACAATATTATACCCATCTTAATATTTATGAGAATAGTGTACTCTTTTCTTTTACTATATTTTTTCCCACAGGTTTTTCTTAGTAGAAGTTTTAACGAGGCACATTCTCTCAATAATTGTCATCCAAGGGGAGTGTTATGATATGGATGAACAATTGATCAAGATTTTGTATGACTAATCATTGTCAAGCATGGCTCTTACATTGAGTGGTAGTATCAAGAATGGCCCTTACTTGTATCCATATCAAATGTACTCATTATTCCATGTATTGTCAATGTTGCTTGTGAAGAGTTGTATGACATGTGATGTATGTATTACTTGTAAACATTGTCTAAGTACATTTATCATCATCACCAAAGGGCCTATATAAAGGGTGCCAACCTCATTGTAAAAACACACCAAAGTTGAATGAAAACTTCTCATTCCAACTATCTCATTTCTTCTCTTCTCCTTTGTAGTAGTAGTTTGTAGTAGTAGAAGTTCTTAGTCTTCTATTTCCTTATCTAGCTCTTAGCAAGTTCCAATTTATTTTACAACACTTTCATCATATATATGTCTATGTAACGGAAAACAGCAACAATTGTCTTCACTAATATGTGACCTGTGATATTGGCTAGTACCCAAGACATTCAAAATGTTACATACAACATTTGCTTTTATAAAATTAAGAGCTGTCCCTAAATGTGATGTTATTCTCTTTGTTAACAAACTTAAATTACCCCGTCATTCCAATTCATAGTTATAAATGTTCTTTTCTTAGATGTCTTCAGGCGGTTAGGGACGGTGTCATTGACTTCCTAATCTCAGCGTAGAACCTAACTAATTTGTACTATTAAAAGGGGATTTTTTTTTTAGAGAAATGCTAGAACAACACCCCTGGCAACACAACAAAACCTGGCCTCGCTAGCTTAAAAAGACTTCTTCAAGTTGTCTACTCCATTCACATTTCTCAAAATCGAGACCTCGCTTAAAAAAGGTTTCTTCAAGTTGGTTCCGCATGCACAACACATGGTCTCTTCAATTCCTTCCGATCTACCTATGACCCTAAACGCTGAGAGGGCAGGGTAAGAAAAGGTCCCCCACAATTGTAGTTATTGGCTATGTAGATGAAGCCGGCCTTCTGAATCTCTGGTTACTAGGTCATGTGGTCCTTCAAATTCAACACTAGAGGTACTGTTTCATTAGTGTGATGCCTGCAATGTACCTGTGCTGACTTGATGAAGCATCATTTGTTTTCAATTACACTTAGCATTCATTTGTCTGAGCAAATCTAATTAAACATGCAATTAGACTGAAAAGAATCAACTTTGACATGAAAATCCAAGAGAAAAGACTAAGAGATGTCTGTTTCAAGAGTAGAAAATTTTGCAACAAAAAACAAAAGAACCAAAAAGAAGAGACAGTGAAGAGAAAAGATAAGGAAATAAAAAGGCAACGAATGAGCTTTTCGCCCCTAATGGATGTGGTGTAGTGGCAACGAGACAAGCAACATAAAATGTTGACTGAGATAGAGACTGTAGGCTCCAATCACGCCAACTATATTATATTCTCTTGATTTCTTCTAAGTTATGACTGGGCAGAAACTGTAGGCTCCAATCACGCTAACTGTATTATATTCTCTTGATTTCTTCTAAGTTATGAGGTTGGGGTGTTTGACTAACTCTCACGGGATTAATCAAGCCGAATCGAAGTAAGCAGGACTAAAAAAGGTTCAGACAGCCAAAGATATAAAAAATGAATTAGCTTTTCCTAGAATTCTAATATTTTATGTTGCAAGTCATAGCGGAGAAGCAAAGGACAGTTACTTGTGTCACATTCCTGTTACTCAAAACCATGATTGATGATGAAATAAAACCAATTGTTTAAACAAACACAACACACACTCACACACAATACAAAGTGCAAGTGCCCATCCATTTGTTTGGCAGTAGAAAACAAAACCCCATAAAACCCCATTTCTATAAATTAACAGAAAACCCATCTGCATCACCATCTCTGCTCAATTAACAGCACCAAAAACAATGACAACAATAATAGAAAATCAACATGGCACTGATCCAGATCTAGCACTGCTTCTTTTCTCCTATAAACAAAACATGGGGTTCCTCCCTCTACAATCCCAAAGCCAAAACACCTTCCCATCTCTTCTCATCCCCTCTCAGCAATGCCTGTGATCACAAGGAATCTCTCCTTCTCTTCTTTCACTATTTTTTTACTTCTATTCCTCACAACTGCTCTGTCCATTGATGACCAGGGCCTAGCTCTATTGTCATGGAAGAACACCTTGTCCAGCTCTGCAGATTCACTCAGAACATGGACTTCTACAGACCCAAGTCCATGCAACTGGTTTGGAATCACTTGCAACCCAAATGGAGATGTAGTTCAGATAAGCTTGAAATCATTGGACTTGCAAGGTCCATTGCCAACATATTTCCAATCTCTCAAATTCTTAGAGACCCTTGTCATCTCTTCAACCAATCTCAGTGGTCCAATCCCTCCAGAGATTGGGTCATATCAGGAAATGAGATTTCTTGATCTCAGTAGCAATGCAATCTCTGGAGACATCCCAGTTGAAGTTTGTAGATTGACAAAACTGCAGTCACTCTCTTTGAGTTCAAATTCTTTGGAAGGTGTAATCCCATCTGAGATAGAAAATCTATCAAGCCTTGTTTATCTTACTTTGTTCGATAACCGTCTAAGCGGTGAAATCCCGAAGAGCATTGGGAAATTGGGCAAGCTCGAGATCTTTCGTGCTGGTGGGAATCAGAATCTGAATGGTGAACTTCCATGGGAGATCGGGAATTGCAGCAACTTGGTTGTGCTTGGCGTCGCGGAAACTAGTATCACCGGGAGCATTCCTGCTTCAATAGGGTTGCTGAAGAATCTACAAACAATAGCAATGTATTCATCTTTGTTGTCAGGTCCAATACCAGAAGAGATTGCAAACTGTACTGAATTGCAGAACCTGTATTTGTATCAGAATTCGATATCGGGTTCGATACCAAAGCGAATTGGAGAGCTGAAGAAGCTTCAGAGTCTGCTAATGTGGCAGAACAGCTTGGTGGGCACAATCCCTGATGAGCTGGGGAGTTGCAGTGAGCTCACAGTCATCGATTTATCCGAAAACATGTTGTCGGGCAGTATTCCTCAAAGCTTCGGCGAGCTTCGGTTGCTTCAAGAGCTTCAGCTGAGTGTGAATCAGTTATCAGGTGTTGTGCCTCCTGAAATCACAAACTGCACTGCACTGACTCACCTTGAGTTTGACAACAATGGCATTGTAGGAGAGATTCCAGAGAGCATCAGCAAATTGAAGAGTTTGACGCTGTTCTTTGCATGGCAGAACAAGCTCACCGGAACGATCCCTGAGAGCCTCGCCGATTGCGAGAATCTGCAGATGCTTGATCTCTCCAACAATCAGCTGTCTGGGCCAATACCAAGACAGATTTTTGGATTGAGAAACCTCACTAAGCTGCTGCTTCTATCAAATGATTTATCAGGTTTTATACCTCCAGACATAGGAAACTGCAGGACATTATATCGAGTTCGAGTGAACGATAACAGGTTAGCGGGGACGATTCCCGCGGAGATTGGCAACCTGACTAGTTTGAATTTCATGGACATGAGCAACAACAGGCTTGTTGGGGAGATTCCACCATCAATCTCCAGATGTGATAATCTTCAGTATCTTGACCTCCACTCTAATGGACTGACAGGATCTTTGCCAGAAACACTGCCCAAGAGTCTGCAGTTTGTCGACATATCGGATAATCGGCTCACAGGTTCGTTGCTGATGAGCATTGGATCATTGGGTGGATTGACAAAGCTGTTACTTGGGAAGAATAGGCTTTCAGGAACTATTCCATCAGAGCTTATGAGTTGCAGTAAGTTACAGTTACTAGATCTTGGTGACAATGGTTTTTCCGGCGAGATACCAAAGGAGTTGGGCATGATTTCGTCACTTGGTATTGCTTTGAATCTCAGTTCCAACCGCCTTTCCGGCGAAATCCCAGTTCAATTCTCTGGCCTAGACAAGCTTGGCATCCTTGATCTCTCCCACAACAACCTTGCTGGGGATGTAAATGTGCTTGCAAGTCTTCAAAACCTAGTGGCTCTCAACATCTCTTACAATGACTTCTCTGGTGAATTGCCCAACAGTCCATTCTTCAAAAAGATCCCGCTAAGCGACCTCACAGGAAATCCGTCGCTGTATATCTCCCACGGCGTGGCAGGACATGTTCCTCTTGGAACTACTGCTCACTCCAAATCTACAATGAAACTAGCAATGTCTGTGCTCATCAGTGCCAGTGCAGTACTGCTTTTATTAGCAGTATACATGTTGGTCAGAGCACATGTAGGGAAAAATGGATATACTGCTGATGACAAATGGGAGATGACACTCTATCAGAAACTGGATTTCACAGTTGATGACATTGTTCAGAATCTCACGTCGGCAAATGTCATTGGAACTGGTAGCTCTGGAGTTGTCTACAAGGTTCCAATCCCAAATGGAGAGACACTGGCAGTGAAGAAGATGTGGTCGGCAGAGGAATCGGGCGCTTTTGAGTCCGAAATACGAACATTAGGCTCAATTCGACACAAGAACATCGTCCGCCTCTTGGGGTGGTGCAGTAACCAAAACATGAAGCTTTTGCTCTATGACTACCTTCCTAATGGGAGCTTGAGTGCTCTTCTTCATGGAGGTGGGAAGGGAGCAACAGAATGGGAGGCTAGGTATGAGGTGGTGCTTGGCGTAGCGCATGCCCTCGCTTACTTACACCACGATTGCGTGCCGCCCATCTTACATGGAGATATTAAGGCCATGAATGTATTGTTGGGATCCAGGTTTGAGCCTTGTTTAGCAGATTTTGGATTAGCCAGGCTTGTCAACAATGATGGTGGAAGTGAAGGTTACAAGCAAAATTTCAAACCTCAGCTTGCAGGGTCTTATGGTTACATGGCTCCTGGTACATATTCCATCAATTCATTCCTTCATTTGCATCACTAATTTACAAATTATAAACTTCTTTTATGAATAGCAAGTTGTGACTAATTCAGAGTTTTTGCAATGTCAACAGAACATGCATCAATGCAAAGAATCACTGAGAAGAGTGATGTCTACAGCTATGGTGTGGTTCTAATGGAAGTCTTGACAGGAAGACACCCATTAGACCCGACACTGCCCAGTGGTTCGCACTTGGTTCAATGGGTTCGAGACCATTTTCAAAGCAAGAAGAACTTAGTCGACATTCTCGACTCGAAACTGCAAGGAAGACCAGATATTCAGATACATGAGATGCTTCAAACACTAGCAGTTTCACAGCTATGTGTGAGCACTCGATTCCGTGACAGGCCAACAATGAAGGATGTTGTTGCAATGCTTAAGGAGATCAGACACAGAGATTCTGTGAGGATGGAAAGTGATCCGTCAAAGAGCGTTTTGACGGATCACTCTCCTTCGCCAGCTCGGCATGTGGCCTTGCATGGCTCTTCAAATTGTTCTTTTGCATTTTCTGATGATTCAATGTGTACTCATTAGCTAAGATGAGGTTCCATGGAAAGAAATTCACAGGACTGTTAATTCTAGTGTTTTCTAGTTCAGTGATTCATGTAAATTATAGTAATTAATTTCTGAAGAAATTTTTTTTGTTCTTCACCTGCGTTGTCAGTTTAACCATTTTTCTGTTCTTTTGAGATTTGTTATGCAAAAATCATGAAATCGAGCTGAGTGAAAATGTTTGGTCCAAGCAGCTGATCCCAACTAATTGGCCCAAGCAGTTGAGGATCTATAATCATATTTCTATTAAACGGTCGGTAGTTGAGAAAGCAATTAAATTGAGCTGAGTGGAAGAATTTTATCCATGTAGTCGATTCCAACTAATTTCGGATTGAAGATTTATTATTGTTGTTGTACAAGATGAGGAATTATGGGGAGGGAGTTGTGGATGAAGAGTCCTTCGTGGAAGTTGGGAGCAATGATTGGATGATAGAAAAGAATTTTAAATGAAAAAATAGCATGTGAGAGGAGAATGAGATCTGGCTTATATGCACACACATGTATATATGTAAAGCAATCTTTATCATCCCTCACTATCTTTCCAGCGAAGCTCACGTGGAACCAAGCTGTTACAGTCACATTAGCATGTGCCATTCTATTCTGAGAAAGACTTTGCAGAAACCAAAAAATTTTGTCATCTTAATCCAACCACAAGAAGTAAATTATTGTGTAAACCATTTACTTGGACTTGTTTGATAAACACATGTGAGTCCATGTGAGAGTGGTTAACAAGCTTAATCACATTATAGCTAAATACACATCACAGATCTAAACTTAGACCATACTAGATCAGAAATCAGAAAACAAAATGACCAAGTAGGGAGTTCAAGGTATGTGAAGTAGAAATGCAAATGCATGTGAACATTAAGAATAGATGTGACAAACAAAGAGAGTGATAATTTACAATGTCATTCTGGACAAGGAAAACACAAACCTCCAGAGAGTTTGCAGGGTATAGGAATTACAACTTCGGCGCCTCATTTTACAAGGTCCTGCGACGTAATCTAGGGGTATCGTTCATTAGTCATTAGACTCATTACTACGCTTTTTCGTCAATTTAACTGGCATAGCTTGAAAACCTATGTATTGCCAGACCAAACCAAAGGTCCCCCAGCTTTAATTTGTCACACTCCATGAAAATGAAAGCCGAATTTGGGAAATCTGGAGACTGAGTACTTTAATTGAAGGATTGGTTGTGAAGGAATGGACAAGCTTCATGTCAGGAGTGTTCTATTGTGGATACTGGCTCTCCAACTTCTTTAAAATAAAACTGATGACTCCCCAATTGAAACTGCGATACTGCAGCCACCTAATAATCCTCGATTTTCGCTTATCGTGCGTCACATTCTGACCCCGCAGCCACAGCTTAGAGGCCTGAGCAAAAAGATGGTCCATTGAAGATTCAGACATTCCAAATCTTTGATCTGTGTCACCCCCAGAATCAACACCCTCAAATACATGTTTCGTCGCCCTCTCTGCATCTGCTTCATCTATCCCCTTTCTTTGAAGTGCCTGATACAAGACAACTCCCTTTTTTCAAGAATCTAACCACATATTTCTCATTTTTAAACTAAGGAAAGAGATCTATGACAGGTTTGTGCACGGTCACATTTTTACTTTTCTTTTCTACATGGTAGACTTCCCAAAAAAGGTTAAAAAAGATATCGATGACCTAGATGACAATTAGTTCGGAAATGACATGCACAATACAATAATCTTTAACTGCAATCAGATATTAATTACTGTGCACCAATCTGCTTTTTTAGAATCAGAAAGCCTCCCTAAAGTAAAGAATCTTAAGAAAAATCCAGTGTCATCCACAAGACAAAAAAGTATACAAAAAGAAAATGATTACTTAGCAAGAACGGAAGAAGACTTCAATTAGATGACACTATAAAACAAGAACGAAATTACAAACACGCAATGATCAGAACTAAGTTATAAACATTTTATATGAAATAAAAAATAAGTAGTGTTTCAAAGAGGGCTTACTTGCTTAATCCGTCTTGGCCCCCATGTTGATGTGGACCATCTAGACTGGGAATATGTCTCTGCGTACAAATAATCATTAATCAATCCCCTACAAGAAACAAGAGCCACGACAAAAGTCAGCATCACAACCACAATCATGTTTTTTTGAGTTATCAGGACATGCTTGTAAAGAAATGCAATCATCCAAGTCCAATAACAACAAATGTGATGGAGTTAAGTTCATAAGAGATACAAAAAAGACGACAATCAATAACCGCCTAGCTCTATGCATACTAGGTTCCTGAAAATTACTATCTGATAAACAACTAATCATCCGCTAACAGATGGATTACTCAGACTTTCAAATGAGTAGCAGGAAATGAACCAAGATAAAACCAGCCCAAGATCTGGTCGAATATATAATATTGAAAGATGTATTATAGTTGGACTATGTTGCCAAAACTAACTGTAATCAGCACCTACAATCGTGTAAGTGAGTTCCCTAGGAATAAGACTATTAAACATGAGATATAAAGGTACTTATTTAAGTTTCCCTTGGGACTTACTATAGATGTTTTAGGCCTTTGCGGCGCGAATTAGCTATTAACTGAGGGTGCAGTCGGAACTGCTAAGAACCACTTCTTCGGATTATGGTATTAAGGTCAATAGCTATAAAATAAAGACCAACTCAGCTGCTTTAGAATAACAAACCTTTGTTGGAGGTCAGTTATTACTTCATTTATCAGAACCGAAGAAAAGCTCTTTCCGTGCAGCTTCTTCTGCAACTCAGCCGCTGTATAAGCTCTGCACAAAGTAAATTAATCCGAAACACAATGTTAGACAACAAATGCACCACACGAGAAGCCAAAGTAAAGTAAGTGACTATACGGACAACCATTCATAAAGCGCATAAAAAAAGCACGAAGCAAAAGCTTATACCTTGCTGCTAGAGCTGTAATTACAATCCTCTCAGCTTCCAATCTATCCTTACTACTATTTTTCACATCCCCTTCACCATGACCATCCTCACAAGCGATTTCCACTTCGTCAAAAGTCTCCTCGTTCGGGTTTCCCATCTCCAAGTAGACCTCATTGGCGTGAAAACCGCTCGATTTCACTGCACAAACATAATCCAATTAACAACCAAAAAACACAATCCCAAAAAAAAAAAAAAAAAAAAAAAAAATGTTCCTTATCAGCGCAAACAATTCATACCAGCCCCAAACCCCCAATTTTGACCCGAATTCTGCGTCGAATCGCTCATTCTCAAAGATTCAAAAACAATGTCGCATTGTGACTCATTTAAGCTCTTCTTAGGTTTCATCGACTGCGATTCTTCGCTTTTCGCGGACCGATTGGGAATATACCTAACTGGACCTGATGATGACTCGTAACATCTACAACAAGTGATAGAACTGGATTTCACAAACCTGAATCGAAGACCTAATCGATCAGAACCACTAAAATTACAAGAACTTCACTTCGAAATGGAATTCAAGGGTTCAAAAACTCAGGATTTTGTTCGTTTAGATGATTTTCTGGGATTGAAAGTTACATGACTTACAGTGTAGGGCTGAAGTTCCTGGAATTGAACTCCAAAGCGATCTTGAATCCGAGATTTGCACCGAAAGTCGCCATTTTTAGGGCTTTTTCCATGAACAGAGATGAAAAAGCGGGAAAGTTCAGGTTATCTTGTTAGGGTTTTTGGTCCAGTGAAGATCATATGATCACGGGTTGGAATTCCTGACGGCTCGAGATACACATTTTGCATTACAATTCCCTCCGTTGGTTTTAAAATATTAAAATTAGGCAGCGGCTATTCAGACGGCAGCTTTTGCTTTTTGTACCTCATTTTTAAATTTTTTACTTCGTTTATCCCACTTCTTACTTCATTTACCCCAAAAAATTTTAATTTTTTTTAAATTTCAAAAATACCCATGCTCACATCATACCTCATTATCCTCACCCCAACGCCCCTCAATTTTCTATATTTCTTAGTTTTAGTCATTGTAGAGCACATGTATTAGGTCACCAAGTGTTATAAGAGTATTTTTTTCGTTGAACAAGGTCGGATGTGGTCGCAATGTGCCCTAGAAACGAAAAAGTGTCGCTTATATGATTCGGTCGCACAGGAACCAACACCTCTGAGGAGGTATCGGCTGACTCTGACCGTGACCTCTAAAGAGGTAACGATTGAATTTGACCAAGACCTCTAAAGATGTGTCGGTCGAATCTGACCGAGATTGTGAAGAAAATTCAGTCTCAGTGGGTGACGGAGGGATCCAACCGTTTAGAGGTGCCGGTCCTGTGTGTCCGAATCCCGCGGGCAACAAGAACAAACAATTTTTTTTTCAAAATTCCTAAAAAATACATGAAAGTGATAAAAAAAAATAATGAGTTTTGCTTGGAATCGCTTGATATTTTCGATTCCATCGAAACTTTTTACCCAAAATGTAAGATTCAAGCCCCAAATCAAAGCCCTAATGTAACAACCCGAATTCTACCTGACCCAACTCGAGGACATTTTAACAATTTAATATTTTAATTGTGTTTGTTGTGATATTGTATGTATTATATATTATCACAATTTGGCGAGACTCAACTTGATAGTGGGCGCACGACAACGAATACCTCAAGTCACAAATTTATTGAAGAGTTATTAAGTGAGGGCCAAGACTAGGGTTGTGCACAAAGTGTGTCAAGTTTGGAGTGTTACAAGTTAGTGGGACAAAGGGATCCAAATAAATAGGTTTCAAACTCTAATTCTCTCTCAACCAAATAAAAAGGGATGAAACCATATTTGCTCTCACAACACAAAATGCACAAGAGAGGGAGAGCTCAAAAGAGGTCGACGGCCATGGAGGCGTGGTGGCGGCGGACAACGATGCCAGTAGGAGACACGATGGACAGAGAGGCCAACCTGTGACGGCCCCGCTTCTAATCTAGGGCACCGCCCGGCCTAATCCCGTAATTTAGCCCTAATCACGACACATAGGACCCAATTACGAATTAGTCAGCCTTTACTACCTGTGTTCTCTTGTTTAAACAATTATTTTATTTAGCGGAAGTCTTTAATATTTTAGCGGAATTTTTTTTTTTTTTTTTTTTTTTTTTTATAAAGCCTAAGTGTGGAAACCAGGAAATAACGATCACCATATATATGCAAGTAAACGGCGAACATATATAAACAAAGTGAAAGCCAAAAGTTGGGTAATCTAACACTCATCCCAATAACATCCCAAAAGATAAAGACATAAATAAACATAATACAAAAGTACTCTACGTGTACGGGCAGCTACGCGCTCGGAGCTCAGAGGTAGTCGCCGATCTTCTCCTTGCCCGGCCTGGTGCTGCTCGACGGATCTACACCCACCGTCACAAACTAGACGGTGAGTATGATGATATTTAAGTGATAGCGGGGAAATCTAATACTACATTTCCAATTTAAACAAAAGGTATTTAAAAGCACATGTAGCTGAAGAAATGCTGAATAAATAATGCAAGTAAATACCAACGTTAACAGATACCCATAAACTGACACAGGCTAAGTCGAGATGATCTACGTCCGGTCGGCGGTGAGAACTATCACCTAGCCTTTTCCACTACTATATGGAGCTATGCTCAACATATGATAATAATCTTTTTTTTTTTTTCTATTTCCTAATAACCTCAAATTGCGGAGCTGTGCTCGGCGTATTTAAATCATTTACACTTGCCGACAACCCCGTGATCCATGTCACGTGTGCCGCCCAAGTGTAGTGGCGAGTGCCGGAGACCCCGAAAGACCGAAATCCTCGTGAATTCGCGCATCTCATGTGCAATGGACACTAGATAATCCCTACTTTAGTTTTCAAGAATATATATCCTAAAGTTGTTACGATTTCAACATAAGTTAGGCTACAAAGCCCCAAGGGAAGTAGAAGATAATTCCAACATAACAGATAACCCTATAGCATGCATTTTTTAAATATCCATTAGCCACATTCCAAGACAAACATTGAGCATATAAGGAAACATGGAATCAATGATATAATAAACAAGGCATCATGCTATATCGATATTCAATATGAGTAGAAACAAGGAAAGCATGATGTGGGAAATAAATTAGCTAGTCTACAAATAGACTGAAAATTTATAAATGACTGGAATGAAATAAAGTAAAGAGTTCCCACAGTTTCACTTACAAGTTAACGCAGTAGTCCTAGCTATCCGGCCTCCCAACACCCCGACTCGTGCACCCGAACTTCCAAGAATTCCCTTTAATTCCTGAAGTTCATTTTATATCATTTTTATTTATTTAAAAGCCACGACATTAAGTGAATTTATAATATTAAACCAAAATATATAATTTTATGTCAATCTTTAATTTTGGCACATTTTTCGAGTTATATCGGGGTACCAAAAACACTCGAAAAGTCCCGAAACCATTTTTCTACCTTTTTTTCAATTTCTTATATTTTTTATAATTTTTTTCCAATTTTTCAGGAATTTTCCAACTATTTTCCTTATTTTCCCGAAATTAAACTAATATATAAATATATATATATATTAATTTATTATTATTATTATTATTAATTAATTAATAACAATAATATATCTTTATTTTATTTTATTATATATATATATTTAATCGATAATATATATATATATATTTTATTTTATTTTATTTTATTTTATTTTATTTTATTATTATTATTTTTTTTTTTTGGTTGGGTCGGGTCGGGTCGACCCGACCTCGGATCCCTACACGTGGTCGGGTCGGGTCTGCCCGACCCGACCCGGTTCTGAGGTCGGCGGGAGGCGTGGGCCGGCTCGGCTCGCCACGGGCCATGGAGCCCGCCGGTGAGCCCCCGGCCTCGGCCTAATTTTGGGGGGGATGCACACGTGCGGCCCGCACGTGTGCATCTTCTTCCCCAAACACACACATTTTTTTTCTTTCAGAGACGCATAGCGTCTCTGGTTTTCTTTTTTTTTTTTGTGATTTCTTTCTTTCTTTCTTCACTCCTTCAATTCATCAACAAAACAACTAACCACATCTAAAGTACCAATTTAAATCGACAAATTCGAAAATCACAATTAATACCCAAAACTAGAAATTTTAATCCAACTAAAACCCCACTGATTTTCGAAACCTCTTTTGGAGTCCCATGTGTTTTTCAATGGAGAATCCAAATATGAACTTTGTTTTCAAAAACCACATCATTTAGTAGCTCGAAAATTCTCAAATCAAAATCATAAGAAAACTCCATTTTTTTTTTTTTTTTTTCAAGCTCCATTAATGAAATAGAGAGGTGATGATGGTTACCTTACTTAGATCTCGTGGATCTTCACTCCTAGCTCGAAAATCCCCTCTCAAATCTCTCAAGAACTCTCTCCTCTCCTTAGTTTCAGATTTTGATTTGCATGTAAATAGTGCAAATTTTTGTTCATCAAGTTGTATATATAGGTGTTGTTAGGATCTAGTGTGTATTGTGTATCTCGAGGTAAATCTAGTGGTCACTAACTAGGTAGTCCAGCTTCCCATGTGACACAACTTGAGTGACTCTTATCATGGGAGTGTGTGGCAGCACGGATCTCGAGGTATGTCCTAAGGTTAGTTTAATTCACAACAACTATAGGATATTAAGATGTGATTTCTAAATTAAATAAACTATAGGTTAAATCGATTAATGTACATAAATCCCATATGGACCATAATTAATTGGTCACACAAATTTATAAAATTTATCTAAGTGATCACACCGACTCTCAACTACCCGGCACTCGGTGTCCCGACTCGCACGTAACTCGAGGCGCTTTCCCGTGCGTCGAACGTCGTATTTTCCAACTAAATTAAATAACTTAATTTATGTTAAGGTAGATTTGAAATAAATTGTTATTTCCTAGCCTAGTCTCGCTACCCCGGTAATTTCACTAGGTACCCGTACTTGCACGCACTCCAAGGCGTGTCCCCGCTCACGCCAACTCGACGTCTGTGGTTTGCAAAAAAATGGACTTAATTAGTCTACACACATACATAACACTAGGCATACGCCAGTACAAATATAACATTTACCTCGGCCACGTGCCTCGGTCAATGTGCGCATCTCATGCGGGCCCCACGTCACGGGTCGGTGATCTTGATTAAGCAAGTTAATCAAGATTAGAAAATTGGGCCGTGACAAATATTCCCAACAAAATGGAAATTTCGTCCTCGAAATTAGATTTAACTCGAGGAACCTTACTAAAGCGCACACCGCAGGGATGTAACTATTTTCCCCGTCCCTTTAACCTCACTCACGTGGACTGTTCCAACATGAATATGTGATACTAACTTTCTCTTGGTGGTGGGCACACAACTAACCTAACTAGTATATGGTCGTTCCGTAAATTACGGACTTACACAGAATCCTTTCGGGGCAAATATCGGATTCATACAGAATACGCACACAGCTCGATATCTTGCTTGAATTTACGGACCCACTTAGAGTGATAAGATAGACATCGGATTCACATGGAATTCGTGCACACAGCTCGATATCATTTTCCGTCAAACTGTAGACTCACCTAAAGTCAAAACATGTGACTCCGCTCAAGTTCACACAAAACCCAGACTCACATAAATCTATGCACACAGTTTACTCTGACTCACATAGAGTCTAGACTCACATGAGTTCTGTCACATAGTCTACTCTCACACACAGAGTCTAAACTCACACAGAGTACTGACACACAGTCTATTCTTACTCACACAGAGTCCTGGCACACAACCCCTTTTCCCTAGATCCACACAAGTCCTAGCACACACGACCTCGTCCGCCACTCGAAATATTGATTCACACGAGTCACCGCACACAAAGAAGATATCCTTTCAAAGGTTAAGACTCACACAGAGTCAGGGCCCACACAGAGTTAGGAGTATCACACATAGTTTGCTCCTCCCCTTCGGAAGTTGACTCATACAGAGTCGTCGCACACAACTAAATATCTATCATACCTCGAAGGGTGTATTCACACAAAATTCTTCACCACTACTCACATGGAGCACATTCTACTATCTAACTCACACAGAGTCTCCCCAAGTCTGACTCACCTAGTGCCACCGCTAATTCCTGACTCGCCTAGAGTCACCATTTACAACTGACTCACCTAGTGCCACCGCTAATTCCTGACTCGCCTAGAGTCACCATTTACAACCGACTCACCTAGAGTCTATTCTAACTCCAGACTTACCTAGAGTTCACTCAGGTCGAACATAAACTACAGACCGAACACAATAAAATCACGC
Source organism: Stephania japonica (assembly GCA_039657345.1). Taxonomy (NCBI): domain Eukaryota; kingdom Viridiplantae; phylum Streptophyta; class Magnoliopsida; order Ranunculales; family Menispermaceae; genus Stephania; species Stephania japonica. The sequence goes on along the minus strand of CM077556.1, from coordinate 85,683,113 downwards.
TAAGATGCAAAATAACTCATACCCGCCATAGGTTGTCGCGTCGCTCGGGATCCGAGCGCATCAACGTGGGCTTTCTCTCGCAGAGCGGGTGTGCATCACTAAGTGACATGCACGTCAACCGAGGACAATACTCGGCGGTATGCCCTGGTTGCCTACAATGGTAACATAACCTATGTCCCTCGCCACGTGGCCTACTCGTACTCGTCGTCGGTGTGGACAAGTATGCGGCAATGTGTCCCGACCGTATCGCAACGATAACATAGTCTCTGCCCGCGTGACTCACTGTCTCCACTCTGAAAACCACGTGACTGTTGTCGTGGTGCTGAGGGTGCCGGAAGAGCAAGTCTCTCTGGCGCTGGTAATGCTGGCCTAATCGGTGGTGGTGGTAAGGAACGTCCTCCCCCTGAGCTCTGTGTTGACGCGACATAAGACACTTGAGGTACCACCGATGTGAAACGTGAAGTCATCCCCGATCCATGGAAGCCTCTATCCCATGTCCTGGGTGCCTTGCTACTCCGCCGCCTCCTCTCGAAATCTGCGGCCTGCTCTAATGTCAATCTTTGCCCCAAGGCTGCCCTGTCAGCCATTACACCAAGGTAATAGGTCTCGTGGGAAAGTGCACGCTCGTATATCTCAGTTAGAGTCCTAGCGCCCGTCGACTACGTGATAGCCAATGTCGCTTTCGGACACCGCCCCAAAATGATACACATCTCCCAACTCATCTCGAACCAAATCCCCGCAACCGCCTCGATACCCGTATCTATCTCGGTACTCCATAACCGACTCATCTCGCTCTCTCGCCTCAAACTCATAAACTCTCTCCTCAACCTCATCATGATCGCCGGCGGAAGTACCGCGATAAAACTTGGCCTTAAAGGTCGTCCATGACTCAAAGTCCCCATCGTAGCTATGGTGGTGCGCCACCGACGTCGGCATCTCTCTCGTAGCGTATAAGAAGACAAATCTCGGGCGTAGTCTATCCTCGATCCCTAAAATCCGATGTAGCTTCTCCGTGATAATATCCATCCCTCAATCTTCTCAAAGTTTCTCTCCCCGTCGAAGTACACCGGTTGGTTGAAGGCGGAGAAAGTCCTTCACCAATTTGAATCCCTACTCGCCGAGCACGAAGGTGTAGGTGTGGGAGTTGGAGTTGTCACTGCTACCTCTGCCGTCGAAACGGTCACTACCGGAAGAGTCGGCGTTGTTACCGTGCCCTGAATAATAAGAGTGTCTGGTATGGACGCAGTCGCTGGAATGGTGGATGGTGCAGTAGTAGGTCCGGTCGTCGGAAGTGTGTTAGTCGCAGAGTAGTAGCGACGCACGAGTAAGTGCGGTGACCTGTGCTGTCATGAAGGTCATGAAATCAGCCATCTGTTGTCCCTGTGCCGCTACTCGATCTGCCAACCTCTGATAGTCGTCGCTTGATGTAGTAGGAGGCTGACTACTACTAGCACCCACATCGCCTGTCTCGCGTGCATCCGTCATCGTCGTCTGCATGTGGATATCGATTTCCAATCAACTATTACGAAGTCTACCACGTATATACTTATACATATTGAAAAGACAAACATATATATACAAATTCCGACTCACTTTCACTCAATTCCCAACAAAATAATTCCTAGGCAAGGTTCATCGGTTTCCACTTCTAGGGTGTGTATTTTATTCAAATTTATGCTTTACTCCATGATAAATGATCTTTGATACAAATCGGGAAAATTGGTATCAAAATCATTATTCAACACTATGTTTTGTCCCTAAAGTTCTAAAGCCTAAGCTCGATACCAACCGTGACGGCCCTATTTTCTAATCTAGGGCACCGCCCGCCTAATCCCGTAATTTAGCCCTAATCACGACACATAGGACCCAATTACGAATTAGTCGGCTTTTTACTACTGTGTTCTCTTGTTTAAACAATTATTTTATTTAGCGGAAGTCTTTAATATTTTAGCGGATTTTTTTTTTTTTTTTTTTTTTTTTTTTTTTTTTTTTTTTTATAAAGCCTAAGTGTGGAAACCAGGAAATAACGATCACCATATATATGCAAGTAAACGGCGAACATATATAAACAAAGTGAAAGCCAAAAGTTGGGTAATCTAACACTCATCCCAATAACATCCCAAAAGATAAAGACATAAATAAACATAATACAAAAGTACTCTACATGTACGGGCAACTACGCGCTCGGAGCTCGAGGTAGTCGCCGATCTTCTCCTTGCCCTACTGGTGTCTGCTCGACGGATCTACACCCACCGTCACAAACTAGACGGTGAGTATGATGATATTTAAGTGATAATCGGGGAAATCTAATACTACATTTCCAATTTAAACAAAAGGTATTTAAAAGCACATGTAGTGAAGAAATTTGAATAAATAATGCAAGTAAATACCAACGTTACGAGATACCCATAACCGACACGAGCTAAGTCGAGATGATCTACGTCCGGTCGGCGGTGAGAACTATCACCTAGCCTTTTCCACTACTATATGGAGCTATGCTCAACATATGATAATAATCTCTTTTTTTTTCTATTTCCTAATAACCTCAAATTGCGGAGTCGTGCTCGCGTATTTAAATCATTTATACTTGCCGACAACCCCGTGATCCATGTCACGTGTGCCGCCCAAGTGTAGTGGCGAGTCTTGGGAGACCCCGAAAGACCGAAATCCTCGTGAATCCGCGCATCTCATGTGCAATGGACACTAGATAATCCCTACTTTAGTTTTCAAGAATATATATCCTAAAGTTGTTACGATTTCAACATAAGTTAGGCTACAAAGCCCCAAGAGGAAGTAGAAGATAATTCCAACATAACAGATAACCCTATAGCATGCATTTTCTAAATATCCATTAGCCACATTCCAAGACAAACATTGAGCATATAAGGAAACATGGAGTCAATGATATAATAAACAAGGCATCATGCTATATCGATATTCAATATGAGTAGAAACAAGGAAAGCATGATGTGGGAAATAAATTAGCTAGTCTACAAATAGACTGAAAATTTATAAATGACTGGAATGAAATAAAGTAAAGAGTTCCCACAGTTTCACTTACAAGTTAACGCAGTAGTCCTAGCTATCCGGCCTCCCAACACCCCGACTCGTGCACCCGAACTTCCAAGAATTCCCTTTAATTCCTGAAGTTCATTTTATATCATTTTTATTTATTTAAAAGCCACGACATTAAGTGAATTTATAATATTAAACCAAAATATATAATTTTATGTCAATCTTTAATTTTGGCACATTTTTCGAGTTATATCGGGGTACCAAAAACACTCGAAAAGTCCCGAAACCATTTTTCTACCTTTTTTTCAATTTCTTATATTTTTTATAATTTTTTTCCAATTTTTCAGGAATTTTCCAACTATTTTCCTTATTTTCTCGAAATTAAATTAATATATATATATATATATATTAATTTATTATTATTATTATTATTATTAATTAATTAATAACAATAATATATCTTTATTTTATTTTATTATATATATATATTTAATCGATAATATATATATTTTATTTTATTTTATTTTATTTTATTTTATTTTATTTATTATTATTATTATTTTATTTTTTTTTGGTTGGGTCGGGTCGGGTCGACCCGACCCGATCCCTCCCACTGTGGTCGGGTCGGGTCCGCCGACCCGACCCGGTTCCTGGGGGCGGGCCAGGGCTGGGCCTGGCTCGGCTCATGGGCCGAGCCCGGCCCAGGCCCCCTGGCCTGGCCTAATTTTGGTGGGGGGGATGCACACGTGCGGCCCGCACGTGTGCATCTTCTTCCCCAAACACACATTTTTTTTTTCTTTCCAGAGACGCATAGCGTCTCTGGTTTTTCTTTTTTTTTTTTTGTGATTTCTTTCTTTCTTTCTTCACTCCTTCAATTCATCAACAAAACAACTAACCACATCTAAAGTACCAATTTAAATCGACAAATTCGAAAATCACAATTAATACCCAAAACTAGAAATTTTAATCCAACTAAAACCCCACTGATTTTCGAAACCTCTTTTGGAGTCCCATGTGTTTTTCAATGGAGAATCCAAATATGAACTTTGTTTTCAAAAACCACATCATTTAGTAGCTCGAAAATTCTCAAATCGAAATCATAAGAAAACTCCATTTTTTTTTTTTCAAGCTCCATTAATGAAATAGAGAGGTGATGATGGTTACCTTACTTAGATCTCGTGGATCTTCACTCCTAGCTCGAAAATCCCCTCTCAAATCTCTCAAGAACTCTCTCCTCTCCTTAGTTTCAGATTTTGATTTGCATGTAAATAGTGCAAATTTTTGTTCATCAAGTTGTATATATAGGTGTTGTTAGGATCTAGTGTGTATTGTGTATCTCGAGGTAAATCTAGTGGTCACTAACTAGGTAGTCCAGCTTCCCATGTGACACAACTTGAGTGACTCTTATCATGGGAGTGTGTGCAAAGCACGGATCTCGAGGTATGTCCTAAGGTTAGTTTAATTCACAACAACTATAGGATATTAAGATGTGATTTCTAAATTAAATAAACTATAGGTTAAATCGATTAATGTACATAAATCCCATATGGACCATAATTAATTGGTCACACAAATTTATAAAATTTATATAAGTGATCACACCGACTCTCAACTACCCTAAGACTCGGTGTCCCGACTCGCACGTAACTCGAGGCGCTTTCCCGTGCGTCGAACGTCGTATTTTCCAACTAAATTAAATAACTTAATTTATGTTAAGGTAGATTTGAAATAAATTGTTATTTCCTAGCCTAGTCTCGCTACCCCGGTAATTTCACTAGGTACCGTACTTGCACGCACTCAAGGCGTGTCCCCGCTCACGCCAACTCGACGTCTGTGGTTTGCAAAAAAATGGACTTAATTAGTCTACACACATACATAACACTAGGCATACGCCAGTACAAATATAACATTTACCTCGGCCACGTGCCTCGGTCAATGTGCGCATCTCATGCGGGCCCCACGTCACGGGTCGGTGATCTTGATTAAGCAAGTTAATCAAGATTAGAAAATTGGGCCGTGACACAACCTGAAGGGGTCCGACGAGACGACGTGGTGGCAAGCTCGGGAGGCGCGGACTAGCATGCAAGACAACAAGCACGGAGGCACAACCGACCATAGTAAGGATGACAAGCACAGTAGCGCACAGCAGCCAGGCAATGGCGTGGATGCAGAGGAGGACGACAAGCTTCGAATCACCTCCGGCGAAGGAAGCCCATAAAGTGCGACAACGCTGGATTAGGGTGGTGCGTCGATGCGAGCTCGCGGTGGAGGAGGAGCGGCGATGGGGGAGCTTCTGCTCCCCCCCCATTAACACACCAGGGGCTCGTGCCCCTAGTTGAAGGAGAAGGGAGGTACGCTCCCCCTCCCTTCGGTCTTTAAAGGCCAAGAGGCCCTTGGACCGGTCAACAAGGCCCATTTGGCCCTAAACCCTGGTCAACTGGTCAACTGGTCAAATAGACCAATTGACCAGGGGTCAAAATGGTCCTTACAATAGCAAAACCCTCCACGGCTTCATCGGAAGCGCACATGTTCAACCCGAGGGACTCGACAACGGGTTCCACCCCTCGACACGCTACGGGGGACTTCGACAAAGGTTCCGAACGATACGAAACCAGCAAGACCTACACTAGTGGTCTCCAAAGACAAATAAATGGAAAAATACTTAACTTTAAATCAAGTTACTTATGTAATGTTGTATGATTTGTTTATATTGGCGAGGTGGTTCACGTGGGACCCCAAGCGTGTGAGGAGTCAGTGTAGGCATCACGACGTGTTCAGGTAAGTGGGGAGCTTGCTCAATTATCAAATATGACATAATTACTAGTTATGTCTAGGATTCACAATTTGAATTAAAGACTTGGGATTTATGGGTTGCGTCGTGGTATTGGCTTGAATCTACATATCGATGGAATGTGAATGCATTGCTTTTCCCATCTATTGTTATTCATGGCTCCAGGATGTTGATGGAGTTCCACCGAGGGCCTTATTAGCAAGTACATTTATATGAATGCCCTAGGATGTTATGGTACCACCGAGGGTTGTTAACACCCTAGGATGTTTGTGGAGTTCACCACCGAGGGCTTTACTTGACTAATTGAATTCATAAGTATGTCACGTAGAGACATGAGTTGGAATTCCATCTTTTGTACTCTTGAGACATAGGGATGTGCATCGGTGATGGCTTGGACGAACCTATTGTTGATTTGATAGGACGAACGAGAGGGCACATAAGGCCTGTGTGCTATCTAGTAGTTTCCATCACCTCGAGAGTAGGAGAATCGGTCACCGGATTCTTGCCAATATCTAGTATGCATTGAATGGAACAACGACTTATACGTATTACTATATTTTATAGTATAAACTCTCACGAGACCCCCTCCTTTGCATGGAAGCTTGAATCTATGTAATGATTTGTCAATCTCTGTCTTGCTACGGATAAAGATTCATGGTATATAACCTGTGTGTTATTGATGTAGAAATTATGCTATGTATTGTTGAATTTTGGAATAAGCTTTCAATGCTATGCATGGTTATTGTTGTTACAACTTTGATGGCTTATGAATATGTTGTATTTGCTATGAAATGATGAATTCTTATTTACTTGTGACATACAAAACCTTATGTCATGATAGTACTTGATGGTTCATTATATGTCTATCTCTTATAAGATTCTGTTATTATACTACTATTCAATGAATCCTTGTTTGTTTTGAAGTACATGCTAGACTTTGCAAGCTTACTAGGTATTACTTGCATATTTGATGGTTGAGCGAGTTTTCCACATTGCTGAGCTCCGTTGGTTCTTTTAGCTCACCCCACTTACACCTCAGGTATCTACGACAACGCTAGAACGAGACGAGGGAGAGACGAGCTTGAAGTCTCCTTTTGATGTGAGCCTTTGTTGATATATATTATGTATATTTGATTTTGAAACTATTCAACTTGGGTTAGCATAAAAATAGGTCTTTGGGTAGCTTGAATCCTAATTACCTTTCGTTGATCCACTTAAAAGCTTTAATAAACCTTGTTTAGTTTAAATGAGTATAAACTCATGTATAGTTTCATTAATGTTCTTATGAACTTAAATTTATTGGCTTAAGGATATCTTTGTATAGTTATTCCGCAATTATTATCCTTTGTTTAGCCTGTGTATTCCGCAGGTTTGTTCGTTTAGGCGTACCAGATCATTATTTAGGCATGGTTCAGGTATTGGGCTTAAGTGATGGTCTGGGCCCTAGGTCGAGGACAGGTCGTCACACCTAAACTTAACAACAAAACCACAAACAATATCAACTTAAAAAAGAAAAAAAAACCCCAAAAAATCACAAAATTGTCACTAAAAGATATGAAGAATGCACCTACGACGTCGAATTGATAGGGTTTCGTTTAAATTTTTTCGAATTTGGATTGGTGGTGAGAGTGCGGTTGGAGAAAGGGGTGACTGGGTATGCGTGAGTGGGGTGACTGAGATATGCGTGAGTAAAAACTTTTTATATGGAAGGGTAGTTGGGTCATTTCACAAGGGTGGGGTAAAAGAACCAAAAAATGGGGTCTGAATAGCTGCTGCCTAAAATTATTGTGACTACGCCTTTAGTGCAATGGAAAAAGGCATACTCACCCCACCGCCATGGGATCGGGTGATCGAATTCTTGAAAAAAGATTAAAAAGAAAAAAAAAAACTACAACATATTCAAACTTGGATATGAGATTTTCACCTTAAGAAAATGTGAAATTTATGGCATAACCTTAATAAACTTGAAAAAATAAATTATAATTTAATAATTTAGTTCATGCTAAGCATTTTTTTTTAAGAAAATGATCGAATAACCTCGTAGCCCACTTTGGGCATCATCCTAGTTAGGAGCCATGTGTGACGGCCTCCAGTTTCACAACCTTAAAATTGGACCCCGCCCGGCCTAGACTTACGTAGACCCCAAGTCAACTCTCGCGCAATCAACACAAGCCTAGTCAGTCTTACTTTACCTTTTACCACTTATTCAACAATATATGTGAGCATTATTAATATTAGTGAGTTATTCAAAGAGAAGCGGAAACATTTAAAATCTCTAACTAATATAACAACCTCAAGATATAAGTTATAACAACCTAGAGTGTGGAAACCTTGCATATGTATATCATCACCAAATGTCATTTTACAAGAGAGTATATCATAATATACATGCCCAAATCTCAAGTTTCAATACATATAGATACTGTAATACAAAATATCAAACCTACATCAAGACCAAAGGATTAAAAGCTCCGAATCCTCAAAGCAAATCACCAAGCTGAGGAGTTTTTCCCTTGCTCGACTGTGGATCTGCACTCAGTCAAACACAAGAATAACTAGTCCCAGGTATGTAACTCCAAGTACGATGTTTACAGTATTTCAAAAGTAAATAGCAATATATATTCATGCTGATAGAAAGAAAAGTACAGGGAATGCATGAATAAATAAAGACTAAAAATAAATCTGAATCAATCGAAACTGAGTGTCCAAAAATCAAAGGAAAAGGCGCATGTAGTCCCGACCAGTGAAAAAGTCATTAAGTCGAGGGAAAACACCTACGGACTCTCATTGAGTCGAGGGAGAACGCCTACCAGATTTAGAATTTAGGACATGGTACATTCACACCATCCTAAAATCCACGAGAATGCAAAGTCCCTGACAATCTAGCGAAGAACTCTCATCCCGTATAGAACCATAAACAATATCGTGTATCCCAAGTCCTTGGTTTTGGAATATTACCTCATATGTCCAGCCCTCTCGAGGATCACATTGACTAACTTGCCCTTGGACCACTCAACAGAATAGAGTTTTGAAACAGGATAGAGCAATAACAATAAGAAATTAAAGATCAAAGAAATAACTATTAGTTTACCCACTAGTTTACTTACCCGTGTCCAACGCTACTACGCACTCACACACCTGTAATTCGTCTCTTACGAATCTTACGTGTGCCTATTACTGTCCTACAATCCCTGTTGATCAATTAACTACAAATCCGTTAATTATCCTCCAATTTTTTTTTCTTTTGAGATTTGTTCTACAAAAATCATGAAATCGAGCTGAGTGAAAATGTTTGGTCCAAGCAGCTGATCCCAACTAATTGGCCCAAGCAGTTGAGGATCTATAATCATATTTCTATTAAACGGTCGGTAGTTGAGAAAGCAATTAAATTGAGCTGAGTGGAAGAATTTTATCCATGTAGTCGATTCCAACTAATTTCGGATTGAAGATTTATTATTGTTGTTGTACAAGATGAGGAATTATGGGGAGGGAGTTGTGGATGAAGAGTCCTTCGTGGAAGTTGGGAGCAATGATTGGATGATAGAAAAGAATTTTAAATGAAAAAATAGCATGTGAGAGGAGAATGAGATCTGGCTTATATGCACACACATGTATATATGTAAAGCAATCTTTATCATCCCTCACTATCTTTCCAGCGAAGCTCACGTGGAACCAAGCTGTTACAGTCACATTAGCATGTGCCATTCTATTCTGAGAAAGACTTTGCAGAAACCAAAAAATTTTGTCATCTTAATCCAACCACAAGAAGTAAATTATTGTGTAAACCATTTACTTGGACTTGTTTGATAAACACATGTGAGTCCATGTGAGAGTGGTTAACAAGCTTAATCACATTATAGCTAAATACACATCACAGATCTAAACTTAGACCATACTAGATCAGAAATCAGAAAACAAAATGACTAAGTAGGGAGTTCAAGGTATGTGAAGTAGAAATGCAAATGCATGTGAACATTAAGAATAGATGTGACAAACAAAGAGAGTGATAATTTACAATGTCATTCTGGACAAGGAAAACACAAACCTCCAGAGAGTTTGCAGGGTATAGGAATTACAACTTCGGCGCCTCATTTTACAAGGTCCTGCGACGTAATCTAGGGGTATCGTTCATTAGTCATTAGACTCATTACTACGCTTTTTCGTCAATTTAACTGGCATAGCTTGAAAACCTATGTATTGCCAGATCAAACCAAAGGTCCCCCAGCTTTAATTTGTCACACTCCATGAAAATGAAAGCCGAATTTGGGAAATCTGGAGACTGAGTACTTTAATTGAAGGATTGGTTGTGAAGGAATGGACAAGCTTCATGTCAGGAGTGTTCTATTGTGGATACTGGCTCTCCAACTTCTTTAAAATAAAACTGATGACTCCCCAATTGAAACTGCGATACTGCAGCCACCTAATAATCCTCGATTTTCGCTTATCGTGCGTCACATTCTGACCCCGCAGCCACAGCTTAGAGGCCTGAGCAAAAAGATGGTCCATTGAAGATTCAGACATTCCAAATCTTTGATCTGTGTCACCCCCAGAATCAACACCATCAAATACATGTTTCGTCGCCCTCTCTGCATCTGCTTCATCTATCCCCTTTCTTTGAAGTGCCTGATACAAGACAACTCCCTTTTTTCAAGAATCTAACCACATATTTCTCATTTTTAAACTAAGGAAAGAGATCTATGACAGGTTTGTGCACGGTCACATTTTTACTTTTCTTTTCTACATGGTAGACTTCCCAAAAAAGGTTAAAAAAGATATCGATGACCTAGATGACAATTACTTCGGAAATGACATGCACAATACAACAATCTTTAACTGCAATCAGATATTAATTACTGCGCGCCAATCTGCTTTTTTAGAATCAGAAAGCCTCCCTAAAGTAAAGAATCTTAAGAAAAATCCAGTGTCATCCACAAGACAAAAAAGTATACAAAAAGAAAATGATTACTTAGCAAGAACGGAAGAAGACTTCAATTAGATGACACTATAAAACAAGAACGAAATTACAAACACGCAATGATCAGAACTAAGTTATAAACATTTTATATGAAATAAAAAATAAGTAGTGTTTCAAAGAGGGCTTACTTGCTTAATCCGTCTTGGCCCCCATGTTGATGTGGACCATCTAGACTGGGAATATGTCTCTGCGTACAAATAATCATTAATCAATCCCCTACAAGAAACAAGAGCCACGACAAAAGTCAGCATCACAACCACAATCATGTTTTTTTGAGTTATCAGGACATGCTTGTAAAGAAATGCAATCATCCAAGTCCAATAACAACAAATGTGATGGAGTTAAGTTCATAAGAGATACAAAAAAGACGACAATCAATAACCGCCTAGCTCTATGCATACTAGGTTCCTGAAAATTAATATCTGATAAACAACTAATCATCCGCTAACAGATGGATTACTCAGACTTTCAAATGAGTAGCAGGAAATGAACCAAGATAAAACCAGCCCAAGATCTGGTCGAATATATAATATTGAAAGATGTATTATAGTTGGACTATGTTGCCAAAACTAACTGTAATCAGCACCTACAATCGTGTAAGTGAGTTCCCTAGGAATAAGACTATTAAACATGAGATATAAAGGTACTTATTTAAGTTTCCCTTGGGACTTACTATAGATGTTTTAGGCCTTTGCGGCGCGAATTAGCTATTAACTGAGGGTGCAGTCGGAACTGCTAAGAACCACTTCTTCGGATTATGGTATTAAGGTCAATAGCTATAAAATAAAGACCAACTCAGCTGCTTTAGAATAACAAACCTTTGTTGGAGGTCAGTTATTACTTCATTTATCAGAACCGAAGAAAAGCTCTTTCCATGCAGCTTCTTCTGCAACTCAGCCGCTGTATAAGCTCTGCACAAAGTAAATTAATCCGAAACACAATGTTAGACAACAAATGCACCACACGAGAAGCCAAAGTAAAGTAAGTGACTATACAGACAACCATTCATAAAGCGCATAAAAAAAGCACGAAGCAAAAGCTTATACCTTGCTGCTAGAGCTGTAATTACAATCCTCTCAGCTTCCAATCTATCCTTACTACTATTTTTCACATCCCCTTCACCATGACCATCCTCACAAGCGATTTCCACTTCGTCAAAAGTCTCCTCGTTCAGGTTTCCCATCTCCAAGTAGACCTCATTGGCGTGAAAACCGCTCGATTTCACTGCACAAACATAATCCAATTAACAACCAAAAAACACAATCCCAAAAAAAAAAAAAAAAATGTTCCTTATCAGCGCAAACAATTCATACCAGCCCCAAACCCCCAATTTTGACCCGAATTCTGCGTCGAATCGCTCATTCTCAAAGATTCAAAATCAATGTCGCATTGTGACTCATTTAAGCTCTTCTTAGGTTTCATCGACTGCGATTCTTCGCTTTTCGCGGACCGATTGGGAATATACCTAACTGGACCTGATGATGACTCGTAACATCTACAACAAGTGATAGAACTGGATTTCACAAACCTGAATCGAAGACCTAATCGATCAGAACCACTAAAATTACAAGAACTTCACTTCGAAATGGAATTCAAGTGTTCAAAAACTCAGGATTTTGTTCGTTTAGATGATTTTCTGGGATTGAAAGTTACATGACTTACAGTGTAGGGCTGAAGTTCCTGGAATTGAACTCCAAAGCGATCTTGAATCCGAGATTTGCACCGAAAGTCGCCATTTTTAGGGCTTTTTCCATGAACAGAGATGAAAAAGCGGGAAAGTTCAGGTTATCTTGTTAGGGTTTTTGGTCCAGTGAAGATCATATGATCACGGGTTGGAATTCCTGACGCCTCGAGATACACATTTTGCATTACAATTCCCTCCATTGGTTTTAAAATATTAAAATTAGGCAGCGGCTATTCAGACCGCAGCTTTTGCTTTTTGTACCTCATTTTTTAATTTTTTACTTCGTTTATCCACTTCTTACTTCATTTACCCCAAAAAATTTTAATTTTTTTTAAATTTCAAAAATACCCATGCTCACATCATACCTCATTATCCTCACCCCAACGCCCCTCAATTTTCTATATTTCTTAGTTTTAGTCATTGTAGAGCACATGTATTAGGTCACCAAGTGTTATAAGAGTGTTTTTTTCGTTGAACAAGGTCGGATGTGGTCGCAATGTGTCCTAGAAACGAAAAAGTGTCGCCTATATGATTCGGTCGCACAGGAACCAACACCTCTGAGGAGGTATCGGCTGACTCTAACCGTGACATCTAAAGAGGTAACGATTGAATTTGACCAAGACCTCTAAAGATGTGTCGGTCGAATCTGACCGAGATTGTGAAGAAAATTCAGTCTCAGTGGGTGACGGAGGGATCCAACCGTTTAGAGGTGCCGGTCCTGTGTGTCCGAATCCCGCGGGCAACAAGAACAAACAATTTTTTTTTCAAAATTCCTAAAAAATACATGAAAGTGATAAAAAAAATAATGAGTTTTGCTTAGAATCGCTTGATATTTTCGATTCCATCGAAACTTTTTACCCAAAATGTAAGATTCAAGCCCCAAATCAAAGCCCTAATGTAACGACCCGAATTCTACCTGACCCAACTCGAGGGCATTTTAACAATTTAATATTTTAATTGTGTTTGTTGTGATATTGTATGTATTATATATTATCACAATTTGGCGAGACTCAACTTGATAGTGGGCGCACAACAACGAATACCTCAAGTCACAAATTTATTGAAGAGTTATTAAGTGAGGGCCAAGACTAGGGTTGTGCACAAAGTGTGTCAAGTTTGGAGTGTTACAAGTTAGTGGGACAAAGGGATCCAAATAAATAGGTTTCAAACTCTAATTCTCTCTCAACCAAATAAAAAGGGATGAAACCATATTTGCTCTCACAACACAAAATGCACAAGAGAGGGAGAGCTCAAAAGAGGTCGACGGCCATGGAGGCGTGGTGGCGGCGGACAGTGATGCCAGTAGGAGACACGATGGACAAAGAGGCCAACCTGAAGGGGGTCCGACGAGACGACGTGGTGGCGAGCTCGGGAGGCGCGGACTGGCATGCAAGACAACAAGCACGGAGGCACAACCGACCATGGTAAGGATGACAAGCACAAGAGTAGCGCACAGCAGCCAGGCAATGGCGTGGATGCAGAGGAGGACGACAAGCTTCGAATCACCTCCGGCGAAGGAAGCCCATAAAGTGCGACAACGCTGGATTAGGGAGGTGCGTCGATGCGAGCTCGCGGTGGAGGAGGAGCGGCGATGGGGGAGCTTCTGCTCCCCCCATTAACACACCAGGGGCTCGTGCCCCTAGTTGAAGGAGAAGGGAGGTACGCTCCCCCTCCCTTCGATCTTTAAAGGCCAAGAGGCCCTTGGACCGGTCAATAGGGCCCATTTGGCCCTAAACCCTGGTCAACTGGTCAACTGGTCAAATAGACCAATTGACCAGGGGTCAAATGGCCCTTACAATAGCAAAACCCTCCACGGCTTCATCGGAAGCGCACATGTTCAACCCGAGGGACCCGACAACGGGTCCCACCCCTCGACACGCTATGGGGGACTTCGACAAAGGTTCCGAACGATACGAAACCCGCAAGACCTGCACTAGTGGTCTCCAAAGACAAATAAATGGAAAATACTTAACTTTAAATCAAGTTACTTATGTAATGTTGTATGATTTGTTTATATTCGCGAGGTGGTTCACGTGGGACCCCAAGCGTGTGAGGAGTCAGTGTAGGCATCACGACGTGTTCAGGTAAGTGGGGAGCTTGCTCAATTATCAAATATGGCATAATTACTAGTTATGTCTAGGATTCACAATTTGAATTAAAGACTTGGGATTTATGGGTTGCGTCGTGGTATTGGCTTGAATCTACATATCGATGGAATGTAAATGCATTGCTTTTCCCATCTATTGTTATTCATGGCTCCAGGATGTTGATGGAGTTCCACCGAGGGCCTTATTAGCAAGTACATTTATATGAATGCCCCAGGATGTTATGGTACCACCGAGGGTTGTTAACGCCCCAGGATGTTTGTGGAGTTCACCACCGAGGGCTTTACTTGACTAATTGAATTCATAAGTATGTCACGTAGGGACATGAGTTGGAATTCCATCTTTTGTACTCTTGAGACATAGGGATGTGCATCGGTGATGGCTTGGACGAACCTACTGTTGATTTGATAGGACGAACGAGAGGGCACATAAGGCCTGTGTGCTATCTAGTAGTTTCCATCACCTTGAGAGTAGGAGAATCGGTCACCGGATTCTTGCCAATATCTAGTATGCATTGAATGGAACAACGACTTATACGTATTACTATATTTTATAGTATAGACTCTCACGAGACCCCCTCCTTTGCATGGAAGCTTGAATCTATGTAATGATTTGTCAATCTCTGTCTTGCTACGGATAAAGATTCATGGTATATAACCTGTGTGTTATTGATGTAGAAATTATGCTATGTATTGTTGAATTTTGGAATAAGCTTTCAATGCTATGCATGGTTATTGTTGTTACAACTTTGATGGCTTATGAATATGTTGTATTTGCTATGAAATAATGAATTCTTATTTACTTGTGACATACAAAACCTTATGTCATGATAGTACTTGATGGTTCATTATATGTCTATCTCTTATAAGATTTTGTTATTATACTACTATTCAATGAATCCTTGTTTGTTTTGAAGTACATGCTAGACTTTGCAAGCTTACTAGGTATTACTTGCATATTTGATGGTTGAGCGAGTTTTCCACATTACTGAGCTCCGTTGGTTCTTTTAGCTCACCCCACTTACACCTCAGGTATCTACGACAACGCTAGAACGAGATGAGGGAGAGACGAGCTTGAAGTCTCCTTTTGATGTGAGCCTTTGTTGATATATATTATGTATATTTGATTTTGAAACTATTCAACTTGGGTTAGCATAAAAATAGGTCTTTGGGTAGCTTGAATCCTAATTACCTTTCGTTGATCCACTTAAAAGCTTTAATAAACCTTGTTTAGTTTAAATGAGTATAAACTCATGTATAGTTTCATTAATGTTCTTATGAACTTAAATTTATTGGCTTAAGGATATCTCTGTATAGTTATTCCGCAATTATTATCCTTTGTTTAGCCTGTGTATTCCGCAGGTTTGTTCGTTTAGGCGTACCAGATCATTATTTAGGCATGGTTCAGGTATTGGGCTTAAGTGGTGGTCTGGGCCCTAGGTCGAGGACAGGTCGTCACACCTAAACTTAACAACAAAACCACAAACAATATCAACTTAAAAAAGAAAAAAAAACCCCAAAAAATCACAAAATTGTCATTAAAAGATATGAAGAATGCACCTACGACGTCGAATTGATAGGGTTTCGTTCAAATTTTTTCAAATTTGGATTGGTGGTGAGAGTGCGGTTGGAGAAAGGGGTGACTGGGTATGCGTGAATGGGGTGACTGAGATATGCGTGAGTAAAAACTTTTTATATGGAAGGGTAGTTGTTTCACAAGGGTGGGGTAAAAGAAACAAAAAAATGGGGTCTGAATAGTTGCTGCCTAAAATTATTGCGACTACGCCTTTAGTGCAATGGAAAAAGGCATACTCACCCCACCGCCATGGGATCGGGTGATCGAATTCTTGAAAAAAGATTAAAAAGAAAAAAAAAACTACAACATATTCAAACTTGGATATGAGATTTTCACCTTAAGAAAATGTGAAATTTATGGCATAACCTTAATAAACTTGAAAAAATAAATTATAATTTAATAATTTAGTTCATGCTAAGCATTTTTTTTTTAAGAAAATGATCGAATAACCTCGTAGCCCACTTTGGGCATCATCCTAGTTAGGAGCCATGTGTGACGGCCTCCAGTTTCACAACCTTAAAATTGGACCCCGCCCGACCTAGACTTACGTAGACCCCAAGTCAACTCTCGCGCAGTCAACACAAGCCTAGTCAGTCTTACTTTACCTTTTACCACTTATTCAACAATATATGTGAGCGTTATTAATATTAGTGAGTTATTCAAAGAGAAGCGAAAACATTTAAAATCTCTAACTAATATAACAACCTCAAGATATAAGTTATAACAACCTAGAGTGTGAAAACCTTGCATATGTATATCATCACCAAATGTCATTTCACAAGAGTATATCATAATATACATGCCCAAATCCCAAGTTTCAAAACATATAGATACTGTAATACAAAATATCAAACCTACATCAAGACCAAAGGATTAAAAGCTCTGAATCCTCAAAGCAAATCACCAAGCTGAGGAGTTTTTCCCTTGCTCGACTGTGGATCTGCACTCAGTCAAACACAAGAATAACTAGTCCCAGGTATGTAACGCCAAGTACGATGTTTACAGTATTTCAAAAGTAAATAGCAATATATATTCATGCTGATAGAAAGAAAAGTACAGGGAATGCATGAATAAATAAAGACTAAAAATAAATCTGAATCAATCGAAACTGAGTGTCCAAAAATCAAAGGAAAAGGCGCAAGTAGTCCTGACCAGTGAAAAAGTCATTAAGTCGAGGGAAAACACCTACGGACTCTCATTGAGTCGAGGGAGAACGGCTACCAGATTCAGAATTTAGGACATGGTACATTCACACCATTCTAAAATCCACACGAATGCAAAGTCCCTGACAATCTAGCGAAGAACTCTCATCCCGTATGGAACCATAAACAATATCGTGTATCCCATGTCCCTGGTTTTGGAATATTACCTCATATGTCCAGCCCTCTCGAGGATCACATTGGCTAACTTGCCCTTGGACCACTCAACAGAATAGAGTTTTGAAACAGGATAGAGCAATAACAATAAGAAATTAAAGCTCAAAGAAATAACTATTAGTTTACCCACTAGTTTACTTACCCGTGTCCAACGCTACTACGCACTCACACACCTGTAATTCGTCCCTTACGAATCTTACGTGTGCCTATTACTATCCTACAATCCCTATTGATCAATTAACTACAAATCCGTTAATTATCCTCCAATTTGTCCCATTTTTCATAATTTTTTTCATTAATATATTTTGGGTCAGTTACTCGAGTATTAGTTTGTATTCAAACTCATTTAGTTACCCAAGATATCCCCTAAGTTTTAAAAAAAAATTAAAAAAA
Source organism: Stephania japonica (assembly GCA_039657345.1). NCBI lineage: Eukaryota > Viridiplantae > Streptophyta > Magnoliopsida > Ranunculales > Menispermaceae > Stephania > Stephania japonica. The sequence goes on along the minus strand of CM077556.1, from coordinate 85,665,199 downwards.
TTGGTATGATGAACAGTGTCATGCTGTGAGTGGCGACGTCATCTAAAATGTGAAACTCTCATCGTTGCTGGTTTAGATGTCGTGGGTGAAATGTCTCACGGCGTCCCTCGGGGTGCCAATTCCTAAAATTATCTCGAGGTTTTTTGATAACCCAGCTTGCTTCGCCGAGTTTCGAGTCTATCCCAAACTGATAGGAACGCTCAAATACATCAAATCCAACATTCAAATCGACAAAAACAGTGTTGTATAACCTCGGTGTGAAAATTAACTCAAAAATCACGATAATTCCCAAAAATTCAAAAACCAATCCAAACACCCAAAACAATCGCATGGTTGTGCTCCATATCAATCCCACAATCCATATAAACCACCAAAACGCACCAAAAAGCAACTTTCAAATTTGATATCCGAAAATACCACGACGAAAACCCTCAAAAGGCCCGTCAAAACGACAAACACCTCATAAGGAGTAGAGATGTTACCTTAGTTTTCACGTTTGGTCACTCCTTGGCGTCGTTCCGAGCTTGAATTTGATCGAGAAATTCTTTCTCCAGTTCTTCATTGAGAACAAGAATGAAAAAACAATGAAGGAGAGAAAAACAAAACTTTATATTTATCTCTTCATCACTTCTTGCATGCGCATCCCGAGGACAATCCTAACCTCTTCACTCTAGCCAAGTTTTTCTAACACCCAACTAACACACTTGGGTGACTCTGCTGGGGCACTCCCTCCCATACACACTCTATGCCATACACGATTCCTAACATTTTTCACCGCCATGTACCCACTAACCTACCAAAGGTATTGAACATTTTTAATTATTATATACAAATGTATTTTATCAATGTTTTAAAAACATTTGTCCCCCAGACAACTAAATACCCAACCACAATTCGCCCTCGATGTCCGTAAAACACATTTCCTCAAGCCGAACCCGTTTCTCTGCATCAATGCTCACCCTCAAACATCCTCACACGTTTGGGACGTTAGAATCTAAATTCGGGTAAATAGAATAATAATACAAACACCAAACAAAAATAGCATACCTCGGTGTCAACGACCGAGAATTGTTCACACGTATCACGACAAGAGTCCACGTACGACCTAAAATGACACGTGGCATGAATTAGATTTTAAGGTCGTTACACCATGCAATACACACCTCGCAATGTGTGTGCACATGTCTCGAAGTGTATCGCACAACTGAGTTGATGCCTAAAGTGGGTTATTGTAACAACCTGCAACTTTAATCAAGTAATTAGTGATAAACTGCAATTTTAATCAAGTAAGTAGTGATAAACTGTATAGTAATCACAAAGAGATTTAGTTGGAATTAGGGTCGGCGTATCGTAAATTGCGTGTATGGGTGTGTGTTGGTGAATGCAATTGTGTTTGTATGGTGTGTATTATATAACTATGTAGTACATATAAGTGAAAAGTGGGATAATTCGGAAAATTTTTGAAGGCTTGAATGCCGGTAGAGTGGAGAGAGCGCGGAAACGCCCGAGGGAAATCGTTGGCGAGAGAGGGTTAGAGTTATATAGAAGTTTGTATACTCATATATATATACACACATAGGAATTATATATATGTATATATATATATATATATATATAGATAAATCATATATATATATAAGGGGCGGTTCATACATATTTATATATATAGATATGTAAGTAAGGATAAGTTTAAGTGACCTCGAGATGAGCAAATACGCATCTCGAGGCAAGGTTTTATTTATAAACCAAAAGCTTCACCGCTTCTGCTCATCGAAATCGCGAAAGAGAAGAGAGAAGAGCGGTGGAGGGAGAGAACGAGGAGAAGAGGGACGCGAGGGAGAGACGGAGCTGGAAAACGGGAAGGTGACGTAGAGATCAACTAGTGTTGAGTGGTGTTCGTAAGATCGGGTAAGTTTTGCAGGTTTTCTTTCAAATTTGGGGGTTTCGGGAATTTGGGGAAAACGGAGGTGGAATTGTATCAAGGTATGAGACTTGATTGTAATGAGTTTGGGAAGATTACAAGGATCATTAGAACCCTATTTGTATGAAAATCAAATTGTGAGGATAAATGTGTATTTGGGAAGAAGAAAGCGCAAATGATGCCGATTAGGCAATTGTTGCAGAAAAGGCTATAGGATGTTGCGGGAAACGTGATAAATTTGTGAATTGTTGCGGGAAAGATAATAGGAATAGGTGGTTTGTGAGTGTATAAATTTGTGCACTGTTGTTGTTAAGTAAGGTGATATGAGTAGGTGATTTGTGGGTTGATGAATTTGTATTGTTTGCAGAAAAGTTTGTATGCATTTGGAGGAAAAGTTTATATGAATTTGCAGAAAAGTCTATATGAAATTCTAAGGTGGTGTTGTAGGGATTGTTGTTACTTGGAATATGAATGTGTAGATTTGGATGTGGTTTAGAAATGGTTGCGTAAAGCTGTTGCAGGAAACAATTAGAAATGGTTGCGTAAAAGCGTCATAGGAAACAATTAGGAAGATGCGAAAGCTGTGCATAGAAACAATTAGGAAGATGTAAGAACTGTTGCAGGAAAAGTTAATAAATCCGTAGATTGGAATGTGAAATATTTCGTTAGCATGAGTTGGACGTGATATATAGTAAAGTTAAGAATGTTGAAGTTAGTTGAGGGAAATTTTGTAGAGTATAGATTTAGATTTGAATTATAAATCATACTGTAGATTTTAGGTTGACATTAGTTGATGTGGAATAGGTTTTCGAACACAAGGAGACGGAAGTGAACCTCGAGAGCAAGGAAATCAAGAGGAGGTGTTAAGGAAGCGTAATCAAGGTAAGTGGGACTCGTGTTTTTTTATCAATTATGCAACATACTTAAATACTATTAGAGCATATAGTATTAGAGACTGGGGATGGGGCAATGTATTGTGACTTAAACTGTTTTGTTATTTGTTTTACAAAAGAAAATGAGAACCGAGAAAAGGTTTGGCGGGACGGATCGGCCTGGGGTTTGGAACTGTGTTGGGAGGCCACCCATCACTGCGCCCCAGTGACTTGGGAATTATTCCGACCAATGCTTTCCATTTGAGTTGGCGGCACACCATTTATGAATTATCAGCTGTCAGTGGTAATTCATGAGTGATGTGGGAGTGCGACTCTGTGTTTTTAATCAAATGAAAACCTAAGTCACAATACAGTTGCAAAAGACTTATGAAATTGCATCTGCTTATGTATTGGTTATATTGTTGAAACACCCTCTTTAAATATATGTTGGATTCATATTGTTTTACACATTGATTAAATTATTTAGTTGATAATTGATGGATTATTCGGGAGTCATTTACTGAGTATGTAGGAGCTCACCCAACTACTTAATTTCAGGTTCTCGACTTACGGCGGAAGAGAAAGGAAAAGGGAAGCTTTAGGAGTTTCGAAGACTTCTCTTAATGTAATGAATCTGAAGTACATATGTATATATTGTTTGATTATGCTGTATATATAACTGGGGGTTGGGTTGCTTTTACAGATCAGCAAAGTTTTGTATAATATAGTTTTGAGACATTGTATAAGATTACGGTAAAAAAAATTTTAAATTTTTGTTGTTTTTGAAATAAAAAGTTTTATCTGATATAAGCGATATACAGGTTGTTAGCAGGTGGTAAGGAAATAGGCTGCTGGCTCTAGTTAGGCCTGATCTGATGTACCAGAGCTTAATTAGAGTTTCAGGCCGAACATCCTCTATTTAAAATAGGGACTGTTAAAATCTAGTTAGGCCTAATCTGGTGTACCGGGGCTTAATTAAATTTTCAGTCTGAACACCTATATTTAAAACGGAGGTTGTTACAGTTATGGTAGCATGCTCTTTTTTGTACACCCCTTTAAAATTAAGGGTGTGAATTTGTAGGTTGGTACACTTGTGAACTTGTGATTAATGTTTTCAGTTCATCAAAACACATTTTTCCCTTTTAGAGGTTGATCGCTCCCCTTGATTTCAAACAAAGCATTATTTGTTGATGTGATAACAACAAGAAGGAAAATGATTTAGTTACATTTCTAGTGACATAAACCGACCGTACAAACACACGTGTTCAATTTTAAGTGGCTGCTGGTGGAACCCACCACAGACAAAAGTTGAATACATGTGCGCCACGTGTGCCGTGCAACCAGTTTGTTTCACGGAGAATGTCACCATATCATCTTCCTAACAACAATACCATACATGGATTGCAAACAAATAAAAGATAAAAAATGGTGACATATTTTTCAAAATCATATTAAGATCATTGATTAGGTGCGGTGTTATATATTACAAATAATAACTCACTCATAGGCACAACAGTATGCAGCCTCATTTACAAAGATTTATTAGCCAAGATACACAAATAACCAAAAAGACGGTTACTGAAAATGCATGGAAAATACCACACCAAGAGAACATGGCAAAAAAAAAGCTTTTACAATCTGATCTCCAGTTCTTCTGTTTCCTGTTAATGAAGCATCGAAATCAGACTCTAGCTAAACATCACTCTGTAAGCAATCAAGGATTTTCGGAGAACTGGTTGCGCCTCTGTTTGATCCAAGAAAGAATTTTTAAGGAAATAATGAAAATTTTCCGCGAGGAGATGATCGGCTCCTCCTGAGATTCGGCATAATATTGCTGCATTCTTTTGCATTGCGAATTACTCCATTTTGTTGAAGCCTGTTCTCTTGCTTCTCTGCCAGGAAGGGTTCCACTGCCTGCACTAATCCTCTGCAAGATAGATGTATAAGTGTTTTTCGCCATTAAGCCGTAGAAAAAACATCTAACTAAGATTCTCACCAGTTTGCCAACCTCCAGGCCTATGCAACTACTGTAGTATTAAGGCCCCATTTGGTTCAGCTTTTGCTTATTGCTTATTACTTATAGCTTAAGCAATTATGTCATAATTGCTTTTGGTATAAGCAAATTTGGTGAGTTTGGTTCCTCCCTTTAAAAAGTACTTTTACTTAGAAAATCTTATCAAATCACATTTGCAATCTTGATAAGCATGGGAGAGATGCTTATCTAAAAAGCAGTTTTTCTACGATTTGGGACTCAATTGCATATTATCCAAACACCCTTTTCAATTAAGCTACGATGACACATCATCAATAAGCAGGCTCAAAAGCTGAACCAAACGGGGCCTAAGACATAGGTGTAGAGGTGCAACCTCATTTTCACCTATTAAATGATATAGACTAGTAGTAACGAGCTTGGACCCATCGCGCAATGGTTTGCACTTGGATCCAAATAAAAAAGTTTGTGATTAAGTCCTAGTTTACACGTAGCCTCAGTTCCAAATTAATTGGGGTCGGCTACATGAATCAAACTCTTCCATTGTGCTCGATTAAGTGGAGTTTACCATTACAAAACAAGAAAAAAAAAATCCATAACATCATCATACCTGGGTTCAATATTTTGAGATGCCCTTGAGAAGTTGTGTTGAAGCTTTCTAACACCAATACTAGGATGTGGTGGAGACCTTGCTAGGCCATGCTCATTTTCTCTCTCTGGGAAGTCATTCTTCGGGGCCTCCTCGACCTTTCCTGCTTCTGCTTCAGAGAGTAATGCCAGCGCTGCATCGCTCTTCTGCAGTCTAGTTGGAAATTGGTTTTTCACCTTGGCCTTGATCTCAGGCCTGCTTTTCCTAATTCCACCTTGCCTAACATTAAGTACTTGCTTGAATTGCTCTTCTTCATTTTCAGGGTGAATTCTTCTCCAATTGTTTCTTTGGAGGTTGTAAAGGGTGTCGGAAATGTTCTCCTCCTTGGTTGTCAGTTGTCTAGAATTATTTTGGCCCGCCGGAATCACAGGGATTGCAGTTGCCGACTTGTTAACCGCTGCTCTAGCTGGAAACTGTAATTTAACTGCAGGTTGATTGTCAAGCGCATCAAGCCTCATCCTGCTTTTTATGGCAGATCCTCGGTCAGTGGATATTGATCTTCTTACGGGAGGAGATGGTGACCTTGGCCTCCCGTTATTCATCAAGCTCTCTTCAGTAAGGAAAGCCAGCTTCGGAATAGGATCCTTTTCCATAGCTCCAATAGGAAAACGGGACCTCCTTTGCTTTCCAGAAGACGAACTCCGGACCTGACGACATTCAAGCGCCAAGTAAAGAAAAACATTAGTTGTGATACATATTAGTCCATGCATTAAGTGAAGATGTTACATATCAACAGGCACACCTCAATGCTTCTAGGGTCAATAGCGGGCCGCAGAGTTATCTCGGATTTTAAGCTGGCATTAAGACCAATCCTAGGAATGTGTATTGGTGAAACTGCTCTTGATTTGAGGAGATCTGGACCTGTCTGAACTCTCGCACTTCTAATTTGCTCCAACTCAGCTTCCTTCCTTTCCAACGCCGATTTGAGATTGGAGATCTGTAACCATAAAGACGTGTGTCCTTATTAAAGTAAACCAATCCATATAATTTTATAGCAGTTCAAGTGATCAATGGGTGACCATACCTCCTCTTTAAGTTCTCTTATTTCACCAGTTTCTCTGTTAGAACGAGCTGCCCCAAGCTCTATTGAGGCGACTCGTTCAGCAAATTTAAGTGTGCTAATTGTCTCTCCAATAGACTCCACATCGGGGTTAATATGTACGAACATTAAAGTTTTTGCCTGCCCACCTATCACAAAAAAAATGGAGGGAAGAATTTTAGTAAATATAATAACTAGGATATAAGATTTCTGCAAGATCATCATTAGGACCAAAAATTTTTTACTATAGAGCATTCTAAGGTCTCTGAATTTTAAGATCATTCGACCGAATATATTTTTGTCAAGATCTTTAAGGTCTGATGTATCAATGTGCAAGGACGTCCACTTAAAATAAGCAGTAGGCATAGAGAAAAAGAAATTCGATTGAAATTACTACCTAATGCATCTTGCAGTACTTGAGTAAGCTTGCTATTTCTGTAGGGTATATGCTTATTCTTCTGCGCAAGAGAGGAAATAACATCACCAAGTGCAGAAAGTGATCGGTTTATGTGTTGAGCTTCCCTTAATCTTTCGCCTACAGCCTCAGATTTATCCACCCTCTCACTCCCGGCTAGGTCCACTAGATGGAGGCAACCACGGAGGATAGATCCGGAGACTAGTTCTCTCCCATGAACATGAACTGTTAAAACACTATAGAGAAACACAAACAACTCATAAGTTTGAGAAAGATATTAATCATGGAAAGCACAAACAAACCAGTGATGAAAATGTTTTCACCTGTGAGAGCGACTGCTCCTTTCATTCAGAGCAGTTGCACCAACCGCGCGATTTCTCTGTCCAATTCTCATCAAGTCTAAAACATCTTGTGTGCATTTAACAGGAACAAGACAAGCATCAGGTACATTAAGACCATTTGGTTGACAATTGTTCAATATATCTAGCGTGTCAAAAGTTAAGACAACAATGAACAAAGCAAAAAGTTCAATCATGCATGAAAATAGGGAACACAATGTGAAATGAAAGCTGATAATGAGTTTCGCTTTTACCGTTAACCCCCAATTTTTCACTCACACGCACAAACACAAACACAAAAAAAAGGGAAAAATAAACAAAAACAAAAGGATATCTTCTCCCAGAGCCATCAGATACAAGCAAATCCCGTACTTGTTCATTATATATCTCAATCATCTGGACACTAACTTCATATGTTATCACATCTATCCGAAATTTTGATATTTGGAATAAATCATTCAGGGCTCTATAATTTACACCCCAAGTCTCTTTCGTCATCAAATCTGGTCCACTCTGCATAAGTAAAACTTTCCTCGATACATCTTCAGGCAATAAGAATAACTTGAGCAAAAACATGCTATTAGGAAATTGAGAGCTTTTCTTTTTATAAGAAGTGAATTGAATAGCTGAAAAACATGATGTAGTCCTTTGCAAATAATAGATACATTTTCAAAAATATGGAATCGATCCGCATTGAATTGCAATTACCATTGTGTATGTCTTCCCTGACCCGGTTTGTCCATATGCAAAGATACAAACATTGAAGCCATCTAGAACAGATTTGATTAGTGGTTGGGTGTCTGCAAATACTTGTTCTGCAAAGAGATTTACGGCATGAACAACAATGAAAATAAATAATAGGAATTCCACTTTCAAATAACTCAACTGAATCTGACTCCAATCTAAACTGGCTAGCAGACTGTCTTAGCAGAACAATGTATACACTAGCTTAGGCAAGTCCTAACGACTCAAACTTAATGAAGCAAATCCAAATACTCGAGCCTGCTAACAACTCAAATTGGTAGCACAGGAACTTGCCTTGCGATGTAGCTGTGCCAAAGACTTTGTTGAATGAAAATACCTTCCTTGCATCTTTTCCTTGCTTAAGAGGATTGACAATCATCAAATTACCATTTTCTCCAATATAATCTACTATAGACTGCCCATTTGATTGTCCTGGTAAGAAGGGTCTCACTCTGCAGTAAACCCTGATGCACCCTGTGAGAAAACAATTATTTATTGACGAACAATTTTTAACACTAATGAAAATGATAAAATCATTAGAGAAACTTAAGATGAAGATCAAAGGATCCAGACAATTACCTTTAAGATCCTGTACTTGATTGTATAATGAACGATTTTCCTCTAGCAGTTTATGGTAGGAAGAGGAAGCAACTTCAAGGCTCCTAACATGTTGCTCTTGAAGCAAGAAAAAAAAAGTGAATCGTGTGAGTTTACCTTGTACAATTAATCATGAATTTGTTTTTCCAAATAAAGCTTCAATATTTGCTACTTCATTTCATTTTAAGTAATTGATTCAATCTCAAGTTATGATAATATATTGTTCTCACCAAGTCTTTTAAGTTCAGTTTCCCAGCCTGACTTGATTTCCCGAACCTCGCCTTTTGTCTCTTGAAAAGCTGTTTCCAAATCCTGAATACATCCAGCCCAGAAAAAACATAATGCTCCGACAAGAAATCGATGAACATTTTCATGGATTAAAACATGATTAGCATTGAAACTAGGAATTCAAAGGGTATAAACATCGATGGCTAATGTCACTCTGGTGCCAGCACTGATGTGCAAAGAAGAAACGTATGGAACTCTTGTAGGAATGACCTACAGGCTTGAAGCTTTTGCCTTTAAATTTCTGCAGGTGCCCAGGGGCTAGGTCTAGTTAAATGTTCTAAAGGGGCTCATAGTTGCAAAGGTCACTACAGTTAGTTTTCTGTTTCCATACCGCTTTTTTTTTTGGAGTGAATACTTGCATTAAATATCACCTTGAACAAGATTAAGGATGACACATAATAATCAGACTAATCTATGCCTACATGTACAAGCCCAGTTGGTTGGGTGCGAATCTATAAAACCAACATTCTCCCCTCAAAACCACTTTATGACAACAGTAGAGAACCTTTCTCCCCAGTAGGCTTTGATATTTATTAGATGGAGATCTAAAGTAGCACTGAGCTTAACTCCAAAAGGCTTAAATATCGATTAAGAGACATCTAACTTAAATTCATCTAGTGCAGTTTGACTATTATTTCGGTTTACACTTCCCCGACAAGCCTGGGTAAATAAACTTGAGTATAACGGGATAAAAACAATTAAATGAATAAAGCAATTAAAAGAATGGAGCACAAGTTTTGACAAAAATGATTTTAGTACCTTGAGTTGGTTCTGTTGTTTATCAAGTCTTTCCACGTGGCTCACATCAAGGCGGACTTCGAGTTTTCCACCACAAGTGCAGAATGACGAGAGATCATTTGAAAGCTCATCTGTCCTTTGGGCAAGATACTTGGCTATCACTTCTATGAATTCAGCTTTTGTTACAGTGCCAGTCTTCAACATTTCCTTCAGAAGAAATCCAAGCTGCAAGTAACATCTCGAAAGAAAAGGGCACTCAGTTCATCAATCATCAGTGATCATCGGCATCGAAAAAGAAACTACATTTATGAATTCTGATGTTAAGAAGACGCTTGAGAAGTTCGGGACTTATAGAAGTACCTGATTACTATGTGAAACAAGGAATCCTGTGAAATCTTTAACCACGTTCCTCAACACGGCATCAACATGCTGAAAGTATTTACAGAAGCAAAGCATCAGGTACAATAAAATCTTTAATCATGAAAAAGGTCATTAAGACATCAGAGGACAAAGCTACGACGCTTGGTGTATATTGATTAGAAAGTCGGATTACCACTTCTTAATATGAGCACATAGTAGATCATGGCAAACTTATCTATAGGTACAAAAACCAAATGAATCATTGATATAAGGAAAGAGAAGGGAGAGTATCTTACCTACCATTGCATTCAAAGGCAAATTCTCAAAGCCATTCAAGTCCGCGAGATAAGCCTGCAGGAGTCCGAGCCCATAGCGATCAAAGAGAAGTGTCAAAGCATCAAACATCTTAGCCTTTTCATCTGAGACCTCACTAGAAAGCCGAAGAAACTCTGACAATTGTTGATCGTAGGGCGAATCAGAATCATCATAAGACTCGTCAGCATTTTCATCATTGATCAAGGAGGATGGTGAACTCTTTTGTAGAGATACAATCTTCACAGTACCACCATACCTCCAAACACCAATTCCACCTGCTTGTTTCCACTCATGGTACCCTTTGAGACACAGAATGCAATCCACAACCTTAACTGACGACCCACCCTACATTGCCCCCAAAAACAAGAACTAAGCAAAACATAAGGGAATATGAAATTGTTAATTTTTCCATTATTAGGACCGCCAGCACACACAGGCGTAGGCTTGTGGATCTCCATCGTGCCTCAATACTATTAGAAGGAAAATCATAACTTATGTCTTCATTTCGAAGTTTCACTTATTGGATGTGGGAAGTTAACTTTTGGTCCACACGTCTTCAACAGAAATGGAAACAAAGGGATTATTAGAATTCAATATCAAGAACTTCATTTTGTTTCTTAAAATGGACATGCATTTCCACCCTAAAAAAAATAAAAATGGACAAGCACAAACCTTCTCCAAGTCTGAAGCTTCAAATGTCAATAGCTTCATATCTCCAACAGCAACCAAAAAGTTTCTCATGTTCTCAAAATACTGAATTGCTGATTGAGCAGCTCCATCACTTGATTGAACAGCCACAACTGGGTTTTCCACAACCTACCACCATTGTTGCAATTCAGCATGATTTATATGAACAAAAAAAGTCCCAAAATTTATTGCTGACAAAAACTCAACCATTTTTTTTTTACTGCCGATCATAAAATGTGTCAAGGGCATTGTAAAAAGAGTAAGAATAACAATACAACAACAACATGGTTTCAAAAAAAAAAAATCAACAACAACAACATCATACCCTCAGTCCCAAATTAATTAGGGTCGGCTAAATAGAACAAACTTTTCCATTGTGCTCGTTTTAGTGCAATTGTTTTCTTAACCATTCAATAGCAAAAATTAATTATGCACCTTTGAAACCGCACCCGGATTGACTTTGTTGAGGACATTGCACAAGATGAGGCCATTGCGCAGTGCAAGGCAGAACTCTTCCTCAGATGGCTCTTCTTGCAGAACTTCTGACGCGCCATAGTCCATCCGCCGAAGCCACTCCGTAGCCTCATACCTTCTTCGAGCTGTCAAACCAAATTTTCCGCACCACTAGTACAGTTAAATTTTTTAGCCTTTCACAAAATTTACTTTGGTCACTAAGTTACTCCTTCATTAAATAAAATTTTAAAATAAAGTATTCATCTCTCCAGTCAAAATCACGTGAGATGATAAAGACATCCCTTACCAAAAAGGTAAGATCTCGAGAAATTATAGTTGAATTTTCACTGAAGTCAAAAAAAAAAAAATAAATAAAAGTGTCAATCTCGCCTCATTTATTACTGTGGTCTTTTAAAATAAAACCCTACATAGTTAAGTTGGGCAGAGATCTGTACGGGGCCCAAGATGAAAATTTAACATGGGTAAAATACTAATTTTGAAGATTATTAAATAAGATTAGAGAATCCAGCCCATCACAGTTGGATCTTCTTTAACATTGAATCAGTAATTTGTATTTGACCAAAAAAAGAAACAGTAATTAGTATGGTAAATAAATAACATTTGTGAATGAATTTAATGGACGCTTTAACTCTGAAGGCCCATGGACCACAAAAATGCCTCCATTAGAACTTTAACACAATTCATTGTTGTATCAATTTTGTATAGACCTTTATGACTCGGAGGCCCATGTACCAACCAGACCTTTTTCTCACCCAATTGAAATTATTGATCCAACCCGTGATTTTCAAAATTTAAACCATGCACCGCACTAAATGACCTCTCGTGGGATCAAATGAGTTGGTGTGTGACCCATATTCTTTGGGTACGGTACCACTAATTTGACTAATTTTAAGCAGCGTTCCTAACTAGTGCAACACTAGTCGAATTAAAATTGAAGGTTGTTACAGGCCAACTGCACTAACTAGTCTGGTCTCAGACATTGTCGGGTCTCATACGAGTATGGCCCTCCTTAATCTCAACACAATTTTTTTCATTCACAACACTTGAACTGAACTCAAGTGGAACCAAGTCTTTTATCGTTTTGACCTACCGGTTGCTCTAAAATCACTTTTGATTAGTAGTGGTTAGTGGACCTCAATGAAACCAATTAGTACCCCATAAGACTCATCATCAAATCAAAACACACACAAAAAAAAAAAAAATGATGGTGATCCACGCCGGTTGAGTAATGAACGTTAAAGTAAAGTTGGTTTCACCACTAAAGAGCAATTGAAATCATCATGTTCGTGCTAAGTGGGTGACTGGGTGGGCAGTGGGCACACTACTATTTGTTTCCCCAAATCGAAAAAAAAAAGAAAAAGACTCCGAAACGTGAAATCAGTCCAATCTGTCCCTCCATTCGCACCGCAACTCGCGCAACCTTGAACAGATCAATAATCAAACCTCACCTGCTAATTCGGCTTTTCTGAGAGCCAATTCATCGTCGTTTATGATCTCCTCAGCAGAGGAGCTCTCGTGAGAGTTCAGACCTCTTGTCCCTCTCAATGCCTTGCTCGGAGAGCTGAACGTCGTCCCCGAATTGCAGTGTGCCTCGAACCGCATCGCCATCGATCAATTCGCCTCAAACTCAAGAAATCTGAAAATCTAGTAAAATCAATACAATGTATCAGTCTGGTGTCAGCGGTGGTGGCTCAGATTTTAAAATAATAATAATAAAAAAATACAATGCATCAATCGTCGCATAAACACAATGTCGATTGAGCTGAATCAAAGAGCAGATCAAGGAAACTAGAACAGATTGAACAAGAAAACCATCAAGAATCTTCATTCTTCAAATTTTCAATCTATTCTAGCTGCCTCACCTTCAAAGATTTCAAGAGCTCTGAAATCGCGGCGAAGTGAAATCGGCGAAGAACTCCTGATTTTGATCTGAAGACCACTTCGAGATTCCCAGCAGAACTGATTTTAAAACTTTCCGCCAAGAATCCAATGTAAGAAATTGAATTGGAAAAACAGGTTTCTCGTGTGATGTGAAAATGAAAGGGGTTCTTATTTAATGCTCAGTCGCTGCAGAGGCAAAACTTTTTAAAACTTCTTGATCCTGTGCACCGCATTGTTGTTTAACCGAATGGCCCATCGGCTACTTCTTGGAAGCTGGACGCGTGGCGGGAACGTAGCATCCGAGTTGGTACTGGAAAGCAACTCCGGGACCATGTGGTTCGTTCGGCTAATGTCCTAAAGAAACGTTGATTTGTCTTACTTTGTTGGACAAAATAATCATACTTAAGACTAATTGTTCTTAACGGCGAGATAACGTCGTTAGTTTTCAAGCGATTCCCCAAGGAAAAGTTTTAACTAAAGTCGTGAGAATTAGGACGTGTCTTTCATTCCTCAATTAGATGTTTCAAAAGTTTGATATTTGAAGATTAAAAAACTTTAAAACTCATGATAATAAAAAATGTGTAACTATTAGAACAATATCATGTCTAACAAAGGAGTCCGTTAAGGTAGTAGAGGTTGACTTGGGGACTTTTTCCCTCTACGTGGCCACACATCATTTACTGTGATATCATTACAAATTTACAAAGTAAACTCACCTAATCGAACGGTGACTTTTATGAATGATGGCCGAGCCGGCACCGTTGATATTTGATTGTATTTTTTTTTTTTTTTGGTGAATTTGACCCTTCATTAATTAGTACTCCGTATTTGTTAACTAACAAGTAACAAGATAATGTTCCTGAGAAAATACAATAAGATAATATGAAGGAATTCTAATCAAATAATTGCTAAACGATTTTGTCAGGCTTCTTAAAAAAAAATATATATATATATATATATGGTATTACAAGTATGAGAATCAAATATATAATCATATCATGGATACACTATTTACAATTATTAGATTTTAATTGAATACATTAATCAATACGTTATAAATGCACAAAGCATTTAATGCATAATACATTTTAAGAAGTTCCCATGGCATGAGTATATATTTAATCTTCATTGTAGAAAAACTCATATATATATATATAATCATACATGCATATTACATACGATGTATACGAATATGATCCTATCAGAATTAAGCAAGGGTGTACATGAAATGGATCTAATTTAATTAGAATCACGTTATATATGATTCAATACAAATTTAAACTTGGTATATTTTCGATGCTTACTATATTTTATTAATTCATTTTGTAATTAAGCATGTAGTTTACTAATTTGATATGAAATCACTTGTGTAAGAAGTTGGTTATGTTCAAGTTCTAATAGGAAGAATAAGTTGGTTTAATTCTTACTTAAAAAATTCATTGTGTAACTATCGAAAGAATAACAAATTATAAGGCTTCAAATAAAAAAGAACAACTTAAAAGGAAAAAGCCAATTAATTTATAACCCTGGCACATGAATATGATTCTTTGAACTCCATCATTAAGAAGACAATTTAATCAATGTAGTGTTTTTTTAGTGAAATAATTGGTCCTAATTAACCATGTCTACGAGTCATTACCATCCAAAAGCGATGTTTATGACCACGGGCACTGTTAATATGACATTTAGATGCTAAATTACACCAGATTAATTATCAAGGGATTCACTACTGTACCTTGAATTCTTGAATTTTTAATTTTTAATTTTTTGATAGGAACACGGTCTAAAAAAAATGGGCCAAGAATTACACTGTGCTATCACACTTATCTTGTGCTAACAAGAGGGAAATACAATGAGGCTCTATGTCTAATTTATGAGCTCCATACTGCAATCCGAGCGCATTATTCGCTAGGAAGTCTGCACAAGCATTAGTACACCTGGAGATGTATCTAATGTTATCCGGAACAATAAATAATGATACTAGTATATATGAATAAACAAGTTTTACAAATAATTAATAACATAATCAATCAACAAAATAAATTTCTAACCGGAGGCTTGCACAGAAGCAATGTCCTAAGACAGAAATTTCTTTGAAGTCGGTGATTGAATTTTCTTCAAAGATCTGCCCCCAGGATACAACTGGATGCCCTTTCAAATAAAAAATTACCAAGTTCAAAAGTCTGCCAAACTGTGATTTTCCTTCTCTCTCAGAAAAACGAAATTCGAAATTCTATATTTTCCAGTGTTTTAGTTCTACTTAAATAGAACTTGAGACACTGGTTCAAACCAATGTGTCTGTTCAAGTTCGAAAAATAATATATTCAACAGTCGCACCTGTTCTCAACAGTCGCACCTATTCACAAAATAACGAAATTAACTGTCAAAATTAATTTTGAAAATAAAAAAATAAAAATTTATTTGATTTTACAAGGCTAACAAATCTAAGCCCAAAGGCCTCAAAGACCTTATCTTTGATTTTAAATATATATATAATTATTATATATATTTATATATATATATGTACACCTATTACCTAATAGGTGCCAAATTTGGGCTCTATCAATTGAGTTTCTCTAAAGCAAATCTTTAGAGTAAATGTTTGTATATAAAGAGTTTGTACTTTTCAAGTGAGCAATGTGGGACTAAAGAGTTTTTCTATTCAAACTCATTTGAAACATTTTTCAAGTTCCAACATCTAATGTAGCTACCTCTATTTGATGAAGAGCTCGTTGAATCTCTTCGATCTGGTAGTCCATGAAAACGAGAGTATAACGAGGACCCATGAGCGAAATAGCTCTAATGAGTCTGTCTCGATCACCACCTTAGTGAGTCATTTCTCCTTTGTCATGTGGACTCTGTACTATAACGCCCAAATTTTAGCTGACAAAGGTAGACAACTATCCAACTCAACTTAGAAACTAGAGATGAACTCTCCTTTGTCATCTCGTAACAACCTGCAACGGATAAGCATGCGAGGTTGTTCGTTACTACTTCATCACAATTCAATTTTGCCCAACTCTCATCCGATTTCCTCCATCGTGTCTCCCACTTAGCTTGCCCTTCAAGATCAGTAGAGCGTATTCGAACATCATATCTAATTATCTCATTTGTCCTATCTCGAGCTTGAGAAATTACCTCTATAATTAACGCCTGAATATCCTTGAAGACAATTTATTGGCCTATGTTTACTTTGTAATTTTTAGTTTACTAAAAAAAAAGAATTCTTTAATTTTAACTAAACTAGTCTTCAATGCACATGTACATAAATTTATTGGCGCATGTTTACATGTATGACGTCTAGAAAGACGTTTTTAATGTGTCTTATATGTCCTTGGTCTTGGTGAAGATCAGAGAAGGCCATCAGCTTCAGATTCAGATGCACAATACAAAAGGGCAAAGATAACAAAACATATACGTTAGAGATTTGAAAATAAAAAGAGCCAAAGTTGATAAATATGTAGAATATATAATAGGAACGTTGGATCCTCCATAGTTTTCTTACTTTTAAATGATTGCAGAGGGAAGCTTTCTCATGTATATCTTTATTTCCTTGTCGCCCGTTACATGGGCCACTAATTAAGACTGAATGAACTTTTCCCTCTCAAAACATTGTAAGCTTTTGCTTTAATCAAGTTTTCGCTACTCTTGATAGAGAAGGCTTTACTTAGTTTATGACATACTTCGCTTTGAAGCATGTCCTTGACTCTTAAATTCAATATATATATAGGCAATATATATGTAATTTGTGGAGACTGGAGTACATATATTGTGCCCTTGGAGTTGGGCCGGCTGGGGCACACCCTTATCCTCCTTTTTTAATTGGGTCACTTCACAGAGAATGTCATTTGGAAGTGGATGGATCCAACACGCATTTAACACGCTTGATTGATAGGTGGGGGAAGAGAGATGGAATATATCTATCAATCTATCAACTATATAAAAGAGCCAATAACCAATTCTTGAGTATATATAAGTAACGTAATAAGCACGAATGTTAGCTTTTTTATCCGTCACTTAATTTTACAATTTTACCTTTTTTTAAAAATTGATCACTTGCTCCTATAAAAAAAAATCGACCTCTTAAGTTACAAATCGATCACTTTTTTCATCTTTCACTCAATTTGATATTGATATCTTTCTATCATTTATTAACTAGATTTCTTTTTTTAAACAATTTCGATTTTCTAAATAAAATACATTCAAAATACATTCCTATTTATAGATATCAAAGTCTGGCTATCAACTTTTATATATCCAAGGAAAAAAACCTCCAATTACTTTATATTTTGTCATATTCAAAAACTTTTTTCTTTTTAATATTTTTTATCTCAATTGCTAGTAAAAAAATATCTTGTTCGAGGCCACTTTCATTCTTCGTATTTATATATTACTTTGTTTCTCATTTTAGAACTTAATCATCTTATATTCCTTTAAAAATTCATAATTTTATTTTGTTTTAATAATAAAAGCATATTCTCATACTTGAATACACACACACACATATATATATATATATATATATATATATATATACGAAAATGATAAAATAACCTACTTTCAACGCACACTTTGGACGCACCCTTGTCTTTTAGTTATTTATGGTTCTTTCTTGTCTATCTAAGCATGGGCCCCACATCTGACAAAACACTATAAACGACTAAAAGACAAGGGTGTGCGCCAAAAGTGTGCGTTAAGAGTGTGTTAGATTATTATTTTTCATATATATATAACCATGAGTGTATGAACATTTTTCAGCCCTTCATTTGGTTCGACTATTCCCATGAGAGTTAGTCGAGTGCTCGCCCAACCCCATAACCTAGAAGAAACTAAGGAAATATAATGTCGTTATTGCCAAGAATTAATCGAATTTGAGACCTCTGCCTCAGTTGGAAATAGAGTGTTTTTTTCTTTACAACTGTTAGGTTTTCGAAAAAAGACTAAATTGATTATATTATGACCAATTGGAACAATATATAGTTACAGATAAACGGCCCAGTTGGCCAAACTTTAAATACCCATATTCTTTACAACCGTTAGGTTTTCGAAAAAAGACTAAATTGATTATAATATGACCAATTGGAACAATATATAGTTACAGATAAACGGCCCAGTGGGCCAAACTTTAAATACCCATATATATATATATATATATATATGTGTGTGTGCGCGCGCACTTTAACAACTACCACACCACACCTCTAGAAGGCGAGACGAAAAATAATTTCACAGGGCGAGGTAAAACATACGACATATGTTGGATATAGTAAAAATTAGCTAAAACATATAGAAAAAAAAAAAAAAAAAAAAAAAAAAAAAAAAAAAAAAAAAAAAGCAAATTTAAACGCTTTTTGTAAGTGTGAGGTTTCACATTATTACTGGGGTCTCAAAGCATCACAAAGGCATGCAAGCGTGCTCATGCTTGTGCTATGCAATATATGGATCTTCACCACACAACACGCGTAAAATATTTTAATTTTTGAACTCGGGTGGGTGTGGCCTAGTAGTAAGGGCAAAAATAGTATGGGTCAAGCGCATGACGTCGATTTTAATTTTCCACGGAAGCAAAACGTCAGGCTACTGATGATCTTTTTCTGCAATCCAAGGCCCATAGGACTAGTATTAGACAAAGTGTCCGGACACTCATGGTTACCCAAAAAAAATATTTTTTTTTCTTTTTTGATAAGATCAAGAAATTAACTTTTCTTGCTTTATGTAAGAATTGAACTCCTACCCCCTTGCAAAAATATCATGCGTAACGTAATAATATTTTCTTTTCTTTTTCTATGTGCCAAATTGCATGTTTACAAAAACTAGGATAAGAAAACGCACTTCCATTATTGTTCCATGAAAGGGAAGTGGTGATCGATTTTGCTATAGACCAAGAGGCACCGAACTGCTCGATAATTGAGCCCATGCTGAGACATGCGGTACACGGGATAAGGGTACCAACTAATAACTCTGATGTATATAGTGATAATGCCTAATGTTTATCATGTTTTGGTGCCGATCGATGACCAAGGAAAGAGCGTCTAAGCTTCCATTTGCATGTGTAAACGACGTTAGAAGTACCGCGTCGATCAATAATAAAAGTTTTTTGACTTCCCATCGAACTACAATCACGTGAAGTTTTATTTTTTTCAAGTGATGTCTTCAATCTCTCTTACTTAAGAGGCTTTGACATCAATCACAAAAGTTAAGAAGTACAAAATGAAATTAAAATTGTTTGGATAGTTTTTAGTTTCATTTTTGAGTACTGTTCAATCCAAGCCCAATTATATGAACGCCTTCATGAACCAACGTTGAAGCCTGCTAGTAGGCAACAAAAAGCCCAAGCCAAACTTATATATCACAAGGGACTGTGCTGTTGAGTCCATGGCTGTAAGCTTGAAATCTTATATATAAGGAAAGGGGAATTGTTTTTTTTTTACAGTCCTACGGGCTTCTGGCTATAGGATGATTTTTGGTTTCTTACTTTCAAAGGGGAGGCGAATCTATGGGCTATTCTTCATTTTTTATGTGGCTAATTGTTAAAGCTGAGGTAGCATCCGTCATTTTGTAATTACTGTAATTACTTGTATAGAGGAAAGTGGTGACTATGTCCTCTATCTATTGTGCTGTTGTTTTTTGAGTTAATATAGCTTCTTCCATTATCAAAAAAAAAAAAAAGAGAGACCAAGCCAAACTTTAATTTTTCCGAATTCTTACAAAATTTTCCCTTCTAAAATTATATTCATGGTATTTAAAAAAAAATTATTATCTTCATGGAGGTCGCTTATTATTAATGGCCTTTACTCAACAATTACAAAACTTTTTACAACAAGAAGACTTGAACCGCACTTGACAATACCTGATTATCAATTTGTAGGTACCAAATTATTATCCCAAACAAAACCTTTTAACATTCTTTTGATACGTATATTTTTTTTGGCAGTGGTTAAACGAACCCTTATTTTTGCTAAATATACGCCATTCGCTATCCATACTCCAATTTTTTTAATTTTAAATACTAAACATACCTCACTTTAAAAAAAATCTAAATTCTCTTGTTAAATGTACCTCACTTTTTTGCTAAATATACTCCATTATTCAAACATAACCTTGTCTCCCCAGCTTGTGAGTTTTGGCTATACATGACTGAGACCTCTAAAGAGGTATCGGATGACTCCCACCAAGACTTTTTAGAGGTTTCGGTCTGCTTCATCTAAATCCAATTTTAGTGAAAGGCAACTAGTTCTCGGTTGACTCCTACTGAGATCTTTTTATAGGTCTCGGCGGGAATTAACCAAGTTCTCTAAAGAAGTCTCAACCCTGTGTATCCGCAACTTATAGGTGACAGGAACGAATTTTTTTTTCATAACTCCTAAAAAAATGAAAACGACTGAAAAATTATTGGATTTTCAAAATCACTTGATATTCTCGATTCCATCAACATTTTGTGTCCAAAATGTAAGATTCAAGCCCTAAACCCAACACAACACCGTCCAGCCAACTAAAAAATGAAAAAAAAAACTCTAAGAAACCCTAAAAATCGACAAAAAAATATAGAGAATTGCACTCACGATGTCAAATCAATGTTGTTTTACCCAAATTTTGTCAGATTATGGCTGAAGGTGAGTGCAATTTGAGAGTAGATGAGATGGTGGTGTGACCAAGGTATGGATAGATGAGATGATTAGAGCATGTAAGAGTAAAAATCTTTTTATATAGAGAGTAGTTGAGTCATTTCACTTTTTTTTTTTTTTTCATTCCTCTTGCTATACGAAACAGTGTAGATTGCCATTCAAGCTGTCCATTCACACCACGATTATTTACAGATTTCTATGTAAAGCACGAGTGGAGGTCCTAATGTGCCTAATGTGTCTTTTAGTGTGCATTCTTACGTACATTTAACATTTTATTTTATTTTTTTGTCAAAGACATTTGGCATTTTATTGAGTCGGTGAGGGTACGAGAAGATCAAGGCGATGACACGGAAGACATAAACTGAAAATCACAGCTAGACAATGAGCCCCATTCACCCCCTATATTTCCGTGCCTTCTATTTCATGTGTACTGGTTAACAAATATTTGGGTCGGTGCGCCGTGCTGATGCCTCTCTTACGTGGACCCTTCATCTCGATCTACCTTGACAAGCCCCACACTTTTTATAGTCTAACCACCCAATTAATAAAGCTCTCCCATCAAATCAACAGTCATTAGTTAGTTGATAACTACAAGTAAGTTTCAACAAAAAAAATAAAAATAAAAATAAAAATAAAAATAAAAATAAAAAGGGTAGTGCTATTTGGACTCGTGAGTCCAGACTCAAAACTTTTTTTAATTTTAAATACACCTTCGAGCAATTAATGAAACAACCATAATCACTTGTAAAATTCTTATTATACCCCTTAAAAAATTTAAAAACCTCCCTATGTGTCCAGACTCATGAGTCCAAGTAGATTTATTGAAATAAAAAATAGAAGTATGTTGTTGTCCCTTAATTAGTGACTTTATTATGCATCTTGAAAATGAAAATAGTACCAACATTGAAAACCCCCATTGATTTGGAGTGAATCTAAAATAGGGGATAGTTCAGATATCAGGTAGTTTATAATAAAAATTGACAGCGGCTATTCGAACCCCACTTTTTACTTCTTGTACCCCATTTTTGAATTTTTTACTTCGTTTACCACTTTTTATTTATCCAATGTTTTTTTTCAAAACTTCAAAAATACTCTTGCTCACCCCATACCCATCACCCTCACCCTCACCCTCACCCCGACACCCCTCAATCCTCTATATTTATCAGTTTTAGTCATTATAGAGCACTTATATTAGGTCATCAAGTATTGTATGTGTGTTTTTTTCGTTGAACAAGGTCGGATATGGTCGCAATGTATTTTATAAACGAAAAAGTATTGCCTTCAGGATTCGGTCGCACAAGGACGACTCTGACCACGACCTCTAAAAGGGTAATGGTTGAATATAATCGAGACATCTAAAAAGGTGTCGGTTGAATCCGATCGAGATTGTGAAGAAAACTAAGTCTCAGTGGGTGACGGAGGGATCCAACCGACACCTATTTAATTAGAGGTGTCGGTCATGTGCGTCCGTGTGACGACCCGTCCCCGACCTAGGATTGGGTCGCCCGGCCCAGACTGCCACTTGGACCCGATACCTGAACCAGGCCCAAATAACGGTCTGGCACGCCTAAACAAATAAACCTGCGGAAAGTACATTGGCTAAACAAAGGATAATAATTACGAAATAAAATACAAAGAGATATCCTTAAGCCAATAGATTTAAGTTCACAAGAATATCTATGAAACTATAAATGAGTTCGCATTGAGTTAAACTATTAAAACTCTCAAGTGGATCAACTAAAGGTAAGTAGGTTTCAAACTACCTAAAGACTTATTTTAATTACAACCCAAGTTTAATAGTTCCAAAATCGAATATACATGATATATATCAACTCAAGGCTCACATCAAATGAAGACTTCAAGCTCGTTTCTCCCTTGTCTCAATTCTAGCGCACTCGTCGATGAACTTGTATTGTAAGTGGGGTGAGCTAAAAGAACCAACGGAGCTCAGTAATGCGGAAAACTCGCTCAACCATCAAATATGCAAGTAATACCTAATAAGCATGCAAAGTCTAGCATGTATTTGGAAAACAACCAAACAAGGATTTATGGAATAATAACATGTAGCAAGATTTCATAAGAGATAGACTTATAAATGAATCATCAAATACTATCATGGACATAAGGTTTGTAAGCCACAAATAAATAGGATTTCATCCTTTCATAACAAATATGACGTATTCTTAAGCCATCAAATTATAACAACAATAATCATGCATAGCATTAAAGAGATTGACAAATCATTTCATAATTTCAAACTTTCATACAAATGAGGGGGTTTCGCGAGATTATGTACTATAGAATATAATAATACGATAAGTCGATGTTCCATTCAATGCATACTAGAAATTGGCAAGAATCCGGTGGCCGATTCTCCTACTCTCAAAGTGATAAAAACAACCAGCTAGCACACAGGCCTTATGTGCCATCTCGTTTGTCCCATCAAATCAACAGTAGGTTCGTCCAAGCCATCACCGATGCACATCTCTATGTCTTAAGAGTACAAGAGAAGGTAACTCCAACTCATGTCCTTACATGACATACTTATGAATTCAATTAGTTAAGTAAAGCCCTCGGTGGTAAACTCCACACCCTGGGGTGTTAACAACCTTCGGTGGTAAACTCCACACCCTGGGGTGTTAACGACCCTCGGTGGTAAACTCCACACATTCTGGGGCCATGAATAACAGTGCATTCACATTCCATAGATTCGTAGATTCGAGCCAATACCACGATGCAACCCATAAATCCCAAGTCTTTAATTCAAATTATGAATCCTAAGCATAACTAATAATCATGCCATATTTGATAATTAAGCAAGCTCCCTACTTACCTGCACTCGCCGCAAATCCTAATCTCAATCCTCTCGCGTTTGGGCTCGATGTGAACCGTCTCGCGAATCTAGACAATTTGAAAGAATAATTACTTTATGTATCTACAACCATACAAGTTTAACATTAATTGTCTAGACCTTAGAGATTCACCCTATTTTATAGCTGACTTCGCTAAATGTCATTCACGACTTTAAAATCGACACTTAAAATTAGAATCAATGATTTGAGTAAAATAGGAATGCGGTGATGTAAAACAAGGAAAATCCTCTGAGACTTAGTTTTTCCAACATAAATTGAAGACATTCGATTAATTTTAATTAAAAAGATCCAAATCACCATACAAGACTCAATTTAGACTTTAAATTCCCAAATGACAATATTCAGTCAAAGTCCACAAATTTATCGAATAAGTTTATTTTCCAAAGAAAGATTCAAAGTCCCTTTTTAAAATCTCAACTCAACCTTAAATGCCATATCTTTATCAATAAACTCCAACCGCGTTTAATTTGCTAAAATCATGGGAAAAACCCATTTCAAGACTAGATCTAAGAAATATTGAACAAACTTTGCAAATCATCAACTCTCATTACCAATACCAACACCAAGACAATAAATCTAGAGAGTATTAGAATCTCACCATGCCTTCAATGGAATCTTTGACTCAAAATCCTTTCCAAAATCTCATTCTAACATAGATCAAATCTTTCCTTTCTTATTTTCTTTTCTATTTTCCTCGCGTTCTTGCCGATGTCGACGCCATCGGCCCTTTGGTCTCCAAATCTTCAATAAATAATGAAGAAATCAAGGAGGGAAGTGAGGTTGTACCTCTCTTGAACTTGAACCCTCCTCTTGCTCTCCTCCTCTCTACGGGGGTGTTTAACAAGATTGAGGCTAGGGTTTTCTTTGATTTGCTTAAATAACATTAGGGTTAGGGATTAGGGTTATGATTATTTACAACTTGTCTAAATTCCATTTTTTTTTCAATAAAATAAACAAATAAAAGCTTAGATGGGATGAGGGGAGGGTGTGTTACCTTCTTGAATGTTTAAATGGACTTCATCATCATCTTCTTCATCATCAACCTTCCTCCACTTCTCTCCCATCACAAGTTTGGAGTTTCAACACAAAAGAGGCTACAAACTTTATAAAAGGTTTATATAGGTAGGGTTTTAGAGTAGGGTTGTGTACAACCTTGTTATTTTACCAAAATACCATTATGGGCCTTCATATCATTTACATCCACTCAACTCTTGTTAGGCCCAATATTTATTTATCCTAAGTTATACTTTTCACACTTAAACAATTCACAAAGCACACTTGCACACATTCAGTATTGAAAATCACTAAATTACCCTCGAGTCGGGTCAAGTAGAATTCGGGTCGTTACAGTCCGAACATGTGGGCAACAAGAACGAACGATTTTTTTAAAAACTCCTAAAAAATACATGAAAATGACAAAAAAAATTAGTGAGTTTTGCTCGAATCGTTTGATATTTTTGATTCTATCGAAACTTTGTACCAAAAATGTAAGATTCAAGTTCCGAACCAAAGCTTTAAATCCAACAATAAAATCACAAACAATACCGACTTAAAATGGAAAAAAAAAAACTTAAAAAAAATTACGAAATCGACACTAAAAGAGATGAAGAATGCACATACGACGTTGAATCGATGGTGTTTTTACTCGGATTTTGTCAAATTTGGGTTGGTGATGAGAGTGAGGTTGGAGAAAAGGATGACTAGGGTATGCGTGAGTAAAAACCTTTTATATGGATAGGTAGCCCCCCGCCCCCTTCCGGTGAAAATTGAATTTCCAACCTCTTATATCTATAACCAAACACTAAACTATTGGGACAACCCCACACATAATTACAAGCCCCTCACTTTTTGCTAATTGTATCCATCCGCTAACATTTCTCAATTTTATTTTTCTTTAACATTGAGACGCTGCAAACCGTCCTATAATATAATATGATTTTAAAAACATAAGCCTAATCTCTTATTATTTCTTTCCATCAGTACACGTGTTGTGGTTTATCTATACAGATTTTGAAAAAAATATAATAACATCCCTTGACAAACATAGCAAACAGTGCTTTGAGTTTTTTTTTTTTTATTTTTATTTACTTTATATATATATAAAAGAAATATATTGCCACCACCGAGGTTTAAACCTATAACGACTTACTTTTAAATCTCGTATCTTATAATTGGTTCACCCAATTGGTCGATACAGTGCTTTGAGTTATTATGACCTTAAATACAAATATATAGTGTGTAGCTTAAAATGAATTGTATGCTTTCTTTCAAAATATTGTGACTTTTAATTGTAAGAGAAAGAAAGGAAATAATTCTACTTGAACTAGTTGATGAGAAATTGATAAGTTGTTATTTATGCATAATATATATAGTTTATTTATAGATTTTAGTGTTGATTCTCCGAATTATGGGCCTAATTATCTCTATTTGTCATTTTTAGGACTTTTTGGGTGCACGGTTGGATCCGGGGCGAAAAAATACTCAAAATAGAGTATTTACTTGAAGAAATCGGACACCGGAGGATTTATTTTGGGGCGTACACAAGAGTAGGTGAAGTGGAATTCGAAAATGCCACGTGTCGGCGTCCCATTGGACCGCCCACGTCACCGACAACGCCGCCCAACCAATCGCGAGACGCCACATCTCGCAGCTCGCACGTGCAGCGCGCACGCGCAGACACACAACTCGCGCCTCGCTCCGACCGCCGATTCGCTCGAGATTCGCGTCAACCGCACTCCCAGCATTTTCGGTGATGAACGCGCGATTCTTGCCCGCCACGTCATCGCCACATGGCGATCGCCCATTCGTCCAGCGCATCATTCATATCTCTTCCAGTGAACCATAAGACGCCACGTGTCGCAGCCTCCACGTCCAGCACGTCACGCAAGCCTTTTCCAGCCAATCAGCGCCCGCCACGTCAGCGACACCAGTTTTTCCACCAATCACATGCCGCCACGTGTCCTGGACGCCAAAAATTATGAAAAATAGTTTCTCTCACCTCGGGGACCCAAATTTAAGAGTATTAATTAGGGTTTTTGATTTGGGGGTGGAGAGAGATTGTTTTCTCCTTTTCTCTATGTTTTTTATTTTTTTCTCTCATTTTTTTCTACACTTTGTGTCTAGATTTTAATGGAGTTTATGACGTCGATGGCCGGCTAAACTCACCAGTCTGAACCGGAAGTGGATCAAATCATTCTTTTTGGCATAAAACATATGTGAGATCTATTTTATTATTTATTTAATTTGTTTTTCATAGTAATTTATTTTCTTTGGTATTATTTTAACAATTGGAGTTAAACACTAGTTTAAACTTCAATTCATATGCCAGTGAGTCGTAAGCACCCATGCTTGTGCAATAAGACCACACTAGTGGCAGTTGATCATACCAATTGATTAGAACCTTTTGGGACCGATCAAATACCTTAGGGATCTAGGCTAAATCGGGAGCACTAGCGATCCGGTTGTCTCAGGGTGTAGCGCCTTCATTAATCGATGTAATGCGATCAATGCGTTAAACGGAGCACTAGCGATCGGGTTGCGTAATTGGTCGGGAAAGTAGTCAACGGTCGTACCTTGGCTACCGACATCGAGGAAGTGCGAAGACCGCGTACATTACGGGTCTATAACTACACTAAATTACTTGTGATTTGCATGCTTAAATTAGATTGAGGGAATTTCGTATTTAAAATTATGCCAAATTGAAGAGATCTCGTGAAACTGATGGTTTGGATTGTTCTTTTCCATTTTAATTGATTTATTTACATTGTGTTTTAATTATTATTTTTAGTAAAATTAGAAACATTTTCTTGAACACTCTAGGTTAGTTTTAGGTTAGTAATCTAAGTTGAAAACTTGGTCTTCGTGGTTCGACCCCGTACTTGCCACTACTGCAGTTCTTGTAGTTATTGGTAATCTCATCGGGATATATATTTATTTTGACGCGCTCGACACGCATCAAATTTTGGCGCCGTTGCCGGGGACCAAGTTCTTTTTTTTTTACTTAGGTTTTTTTCTTTTCTCTTATTTCTTTTGTGTTCACTTTTATGTCCCACAATCTTCGTCGATCGTTGTCCGCTAGATCTTTACTCCTTTTTGATCCAGAGATCGAGAAGACTTGCCGTCGGAACTCAAAAGAAACTAGGCAGAGGAACCAATCCTCTAGAGTTCAACTGAACGACGAGCAAACCCCTCCGATGGCTAACCACATCGGGAACCCACATGCACACGTTGCACCACGTGAGGGACGGGAGGAACCTCTAGTTATTCCTCCCCAACAGTTTGACGCACCAGCTGAACCACATGCACCAGTGGAACAGCAAAGGCCTGCAGCACACCGCTATCAACCATTCGACCAAAGAGTGGTTGATCCTCATCCACAAAGGCCACAAGCTAATCCTTGGGCACAACCTCAGGCCGACCATCGCATTACCATTGGGATGGCGAATGATGGGATACAGGATCTCCTAGCCCATCATCCACACTGCATCGCATATCCAGCCCACAGGGGCAATTTTGAGCTCAGATCAGGTTTCATTAACCTGCTCCCCGTCTTTCATGGACTGGATCGTGAGGATCCAGTCACCTTCATCAAGGACTTCCATTCTAAATGTAGGACCATGATTCCCCCTCGAGTCGATGAAGACGAAGTCAAACTCTCGCCTTTTCCTTTGTCTAAAGGATAAAGCTCAAGACCGGCTTTTCTATCTTCCCCCCGGTTCCATTACAAATTGGAACGACATGATTTCTGCATTCCTCAAAGAGTTCTTCCCCGAATCTAGAGCTTCCCAACTTACTAGAGAGATATGTAGTATCAAAATGAAACGGGCGAATCTTTTGGCGATTATTGGGGTCGTTATAAGTGCTTACTTGTGCAATGCCCCCAACATGGCCAAAGCAACCTCTCCATTATTCGTTTCTTCTATATGGGACTCACACCCCTGGAGAAACGGATGATTGACAATGCCTGTGGAGGCGATTACAGATGTAAAACCACCGAGGAAATGTTTGATCTGTTCGACTCTATAGCAAGTCAGTCACGTCATTACATTGATGACGAGGATGACGGACCTTCACGAAGTCTTTCTGATGGAGTAGGGCCAAATTCTACCAATAGCAAGCTTGATAAACTCACTGATCTCATGGAGCGATTCCTCACCTCGGGAAAAGCTCAAGTTAAAGCTTGCGGCTTCTGTACAGCCAAGGACCACTCTACTGACTCATGTCCTACCTTGTTCGAGAATGAGCAAGCGAACGCTTTAGGTGGCGGATTCCAAGGACCACCGAGGAATCAATACGGCAACAATTTTAATAACACTTACAATCATGCCATTAAAAGCCCCTATTTAAGTTATGGGCCACAAAATCAGAACTTCTCACAGTATGTTCCAAGGGGACAACCCCTCCCTTCACAACCCCAACCCGCTCAAAATTCGGGGTCTTTAGAGGAAATGATGAGGACACTTATTGCTAATCAAGACAGATTCTCTAAAGAATTGACCCAACTCAAAAATGAAACCATCACGAGTCATGCTTCTAGCATTAAAAGTCTCGAGGTGCAATTAGGGCAATTGGCCCTACAAGTTGGGCGGACGGATGAGAAAGGCAGGTTGCCTTCTCAAACGCACCCGAATCCAAATGCGAATGTCAATGCTATCACACTTCGTAGCGGCAAAGAGTTGGAGGAGGCCCCTAAAGATCCTAAGCCTAAAGAGGCCGCCCCTAAATCCAAGGAAGTCGAGCAGGAGCTCGAGGTTCAACCGTCTCACACTGAAAAGGTAGACTTGGATAAAGAAGCACAACCTTCTCTTAAAATTCTACCCCCGTTCCCTCAACGCCTCAATCAACATAAAAAGGCAGGAGAAGAGAAGGAAATTCTGGAAATCTTGAGGAAAGTGGCGATAAACATCCCACTTCTTGATGCCTTAGCACATATGCCCCGCTATGCTAAGCTGCTCAAGGACCTATGCACCAACAAAGGTCGCCTCAAAGGCAACGAGAAAATCATCGTAGGTGAGAACATCTCGCCTATCCTACGCAAAAAGTTGCCCACCAAGTGTGAGGACCCGGGCATGTTCATTGTCCCTTGCACAATTGGTGAAGTTGAGATCCAGAAAGCTATGTGCGACCTCGGCGCCTCTATCAATGTCATGCCACTATCTATATATGAGACATTGAAGGCTGGCCCTCTAAAGGATACTGGGATTGTCATACATTTGGCTGACCGATCTGTCGTTCGCCCTGTTGGTGTCTTGGAAGACATCCTAGTGAAGGTTAGTGAGCTCATCTTTCCTGCTGACTTCTATATCATCGATATGAAGACTCAGCCATGCCCCCATTTCTCCTCAGTCTTGCTTGGCAGGCCTTTCCTTAAGACCGCCAAGACCAAGATTGATGTTCACAGTGGTGCTCTGACCATGGAGTTTGATGGTGAACTTATTAAGTTCAACATCTATGATGCGATGCGCCATCCCTGCGATGCCTCTTCTATGGTGTTTGCCTTGGACAGTGTAGACTCACTTGTCCAGGATACCTTTCTCATGAAAGGTGACGATGTGAAAGTGGTGTTAGAGAATCATCTTGACACCAATTCCTTGCGAAAGCAATGTTTCATCCTCGATACTGAAATTGAGGAGCTGATCTCTAAGCTGGACTCTGCTCCACTCTATTTTCCTACCTTAGCTTATCTCGACTTACCTACTTCGAACTCTACACTTCTCCCCTCTATGGTGCGAGCACCCACACTGGAGCTCAAACCATTACCCACCCACCTCAAATATGTGTTTTTAGGTGCGAATGATACATTACCAGTGATCATCTCTACCAAACTCACATTACCAGAGGAAGAGAAGTTGATTCATGTGCTTCAAAAGTTCAAAGAAGCCCTAGGGTGGACGATTGCTGACATCAAAGGTCTTAGCCCTTCCACATGCATGCATCAGATACATATGGAAGAAGGTCTAAACCTTCACGAGAAGCACAACGAGATCGAACCCACCAATGATGGATGTGGTTAAAAAGGAGATTCTGAAGCTCCTTGACGCTGGGATGATCTACCCGATCTCCGACAGCAAGTGGGTCAGTCCCATTCAGGTGGTCCCCAAGAAAACGGGGATCACAGTGGTCACAAACTCACAAGGTGAGTTAGTCCCAACTCGCATCCAAAACGGATGGCGAGTTTGCATTGATTACAGGAAGCTCAATGCTTCCACTAGGAAAGACCACTTCCCATTGCCTTTCATTGATCAGATGTTAGAGCGTTTAGCAGGTAGGTCTCACTATTGCTGCTTGGATGGGTATTCTGGTTTTCACCAGATTCCCGTAGCACCTGAGGATCAAGAAAAGACCACCTTCACTTGTCCTTTTGGTACTTATGCCTACCGGCGCATGCCATTTGGGTTGTGCAATGCACCTGCTACATTCCAAGAGGTGTATGATGAGCATCTTCTCGACTTCGTTGAGCACTTCATCGAAGTATTCATGGATGACTTCACCGTTTACGGTGATTCATTCGATCTTTGCCTTAGCCACTTGACTAAGGTTCTTCACCGATGTGTCCAGAAGAACTTGATCCTCAATTACGAGAAATGTCACTTCATGGTAGATCGGGTCTTATCTTGGGTCACATCGTATCGCTAGGGGTGTGGAGGTAGACCGGCAAAAATTGAAGTAATTCGAAGTTGCCTTACCCCACGACGCGTGCGAGAAATTCGATCATTTCTTGGCCATGCCGGTTTCTATCGGCGATTCATTAAGGATTTCTCCAAAATTGCACAACCCCTCTGTCGCCTTCTTCAGAAGGACGTGCCTTTCGATCTTGATAAGGCATGTAAGAGTGCATTCGATGCGCTCAAAGACTCTCATCTTTACTCCAGTGATTCGAGCTCCCAACTGGGAGCTACCTTTTGAGATTATGTGCGATGCCAGCAACCACGCTGTGGGTGCTGTGCTTGGGCAACGAGTCGAGCGCGCTTCTCATGTCATATACTACGCTTCCCGAACTCTCGATCCTGCCCAACTGAATTACACCACTACAGAGAAGGAGCTTCTAGCTGTCGTCTTCGCCTTGGAGAAGTTTCGGCCTTATCTCTTAGGAACTAAGGTGGTCGTCTACTCTGATCATGCTGCATTAAAACACCTTATGGCCAAAAAGGAAGCTAAGCCTCGTCTCATTCGATGGATACTCTTGTTACAAGAGTTTGACATCGAGATTAAAGATAAAAGTGGTGCCAAAAATCTTGTTGCTGACCATCTCAGTCGTATCGAGAATAGTGAAGCACCTGTCCCGCTACGAGATGATTTTCCTGATGAACATCTCTTAGCAATTCCGAGGAACTCCCTGGTTTGCAGATCTGGTAAACTACCTTGTTACACGAGAGTTTCCACCTCATCTTACGCGAGCCCAAAAGGATAAAGTTCGGAGTGATTCCAAATACTATGTATGGGATGACCCATACTTGTGGAGGTTTTGCTCAGACCAGGTTATTCGTCGATGTGTTTCCCAGACGGAGACGCAATCTATATTGGCATTCTGTCATTCATACGCTTGCGGCGGCCATTTCGGTCCACGTAGGACTGCTATGAAGGTCTTGGAGAGCGGGCTATACTGGCCTACCATTTTTCATGATTCATATATATACTCCAAGACCTGTGCTAGATGTCAGTCGACTGGTACCCTGAGTCACAGGAATCAAATGCCACTGACCTCGATCCTATTCTGTGAGATTTTCGATGTTTGGGGGATCGACTTCATGGGGCCATTTCCACCGTCACATGGTTTTCTGTATATCTTACTAGCGGTGGACTACGTGTCCAAATGGGTGGAAGTCAAAGCCACTCGCACTAATGATTCGTCAGTTGTATGTGATTTCCTGAAATCACGAATTTTTTCAACTTTTGGCGCTCCACGGGCTTTGATCAGTGATCGAGGTACCCATTTCTGCAACCGCATGGTTGAAAATCTCCTGCATAAGTATAATGTTACACACCATACGTCTACGGCCTATCATCCTCAGACCAGTGGCCAAGCGGAGGTGTCAAACAGGGAGATTAAAGCCATTTTGGAGAAGACCGTCAACCCGTCACGGAAGGACTGGAGCACGCGCCTTGATGACGCAGTATGGGCTTATCGAACGGTGTTTAAAACGTCAATCGGAATGTCTCCGTATCGCTTAATTTTTGGCAAATCGTGCCACTTGCCGGTCGAGTTAGAGCATAAATCTCTATGGGTCGTCAAACAATTAACATGGAACTCGACGCAGCCGATAAAGAGAGAAAGTTGGACCTCCAAGAATTGGAGGAGATCCGGAACGATGCCTACGAGTCCGCTCGAATTTATAAGGATAAAACCAAGGCGTTCCACGATCGCAACTTATCTCGTAAGACTTTCGTAGTCGGTCAAAAAGTCTTGCTTTATAATTCTAAATTAACTCTCCATCCAGGGAAGTTGAGGTCACGATGGCTCGGACCTTTTGTTGTTACTAATGTGTTTGGACATGGTGCAGTTGAGATCAGGAGCAAGGATACAGGGAAAGTTTTCAAGTTGAATGGGCACCGACTGAAGCCGTTCTATGAGAACTTCCCACAGCACGAGATCGAGAGCGAGACTCTAGCAGTTGTAGAGTACCTTGACTGAGAGAGAGTCAGACTGAGTCGAGCCAACGACGTTAAAAAAAGGCGCTCTTGGGAGGCACCCCAAGCTTCTATCTCTTTGATTTTATTTTAGTCTTTTCTGTGGTATTCTTACTATTATTTCATTGTGACTTTTTACAGGTGTTGCGACCTCTACCTTGCACACTGGATTTTGAGAGCTCGGTATTGCTCTGATGGCTCCTCACATGTCTGTACGTATGGTTAGTCACATTGCGATCTGGTAAGGTTACCCATCTTCATTTCGTTTGTGGATTTAGGATTAGTGTCAGTTTTATGCATGATTTTGTATCATTTCCTTGCTTCTATATCTACCATGTTTTTTTTACCATCTTGTATGTTCATGTATGCCTCCTAACCTGTCTTGAACCTTGAGGACAAGGTTCGAAATAAGTTTGGGGGTACTTTAGGACTTGTGGATTGAGTTGGATGGTGTTCTATGCGAAAGACCGCAGGTGAGATCGTTTAAATTTTTTATATATATGCGGCTACATGTGGTTAGAGGATGGTATTGGTGGTGTTTGATATATATTGCTCATCCATTTCTTCCATTTCTTTTCATTCCATATCACACTTTCTCATTCCATTAGGAGTTGATACACTTTCATGCATGTTTTCAGTGTAGTCTTTATGGTCTAGAGTCACCCGAGATTTTGTTTCATGCCTTTGGTTATGGATGAGTATTTTATGGTTGCCTGTTCACTTGAAACTTAGGAGAAATTAGGAGAAACACTCAATCAAGTCGTAGCCCAGCATTCTTAGGAATTCATGATTAGAGACTTAGTATGTTGGTTGAACTTGTGCTAGATACCAAAATGGGTAGACGGTCAAAATGGTGCAAGTGATAGTATTTTAACCCACATTGAGGAATTTGCTTGATTATAGTGAAAGTGAGAAGGGCTATCAGGAGTTTTCTTAATATTGAGAGTCCCACAAATTTCCATAGGAAATGGAGCAGGGAAACTTGTGGTGGGAAAAGTGAGAAAATCAGTCCATAGGAAATGAAGCAGGGACCGTTTTACTTGAAAAAAAAATGGAGAAAGGAATAGAAAAAAAAAAAGAATAAAGAATAAAGGCGGAAGTTTATGAAAACACCTCAAATAAAAAAGATATAGCTCGAGTGCTTTCACTAAAATTAAGTAGGATTTTAAACTTGCGTGCTTTAATGTATAGACCAAGAAAACCCATGAGTAGTTGATGGCATTTGTCTTGATTGCATCTTTGTCTTGAAAATGTGATCTTAATTGTGTTTGAGTTGCGAGTCTTGACATATCATAACTCCGAAATTTCTTGAGTGGCTTGTTAACTTGGCAACTATGTAAACCAAAGGAACTCCATGAACTTTTGAATCAGGTATTGTAACGGCCCAAATTATTTTAATCAGGATTAGTATTAATCACGAGGATTAACGGGTAATTCGGGCGTTACGGTGAGAGCTGGGTGGACTCAAATAAGAGTACCCAGGTTATATTGTGTTATTTGTGTATGTTGTATGTCTATTATTGTGATGTGGAAATTTATTATTTATATAAACATCACATGTGTGTAAGTTGACATCGGGCAAGACCACGAGTCGGGTATATGTCCCGAAGTGCGTGTCGAGGACCGGGTACCGGGTATTGGGTAGCCGGGGTACGGGGCATGGGTTGCCGGGTAGCTGAGTGCTAGTGTGACACACTTATGAATTTTATATAATTTATTAGGTGATTTAACCTAAGGTTGAATTAATGTATTAATGAATTAGTTGAAGTCCTATAGTTTGATAAGAAAAATCAGCATGCATAGGATAATTCTCGAGATGCACAACAAGGAAATTCGAGATAGATATTGTCATGATAAGGAGTATGAGGATGAGTGACATAGGGCGATCAAGGACCCTTAGATAATCCTCGAGATGCGTGTATACAACAGATTAGACAGCCACTTGTATATATACCCCTTTGATCGATGGACATGCAAACCCAACAATTCCACAATGAAATTTGGAGTGCTCTGTGAGAGAAATCGAACTGGAGCAGGGAGAATTCGAGCGTTGGAGAGAGGATTCGAGCATTAAAGCATCGATCCAAGGTAATCTCTACCATCTAAATGTAAATTTTTGGAAAAAAATGTGGGTTTTGTGGGTTGAGATTTAAACGAATTTTTGATTGAAAATCATCACTGTTTTTGATGAATTTAGAGTTATTGAAGTTGGTCTTGATGAATTACATTTATTGGGAAAATTGTTGGGGTTGTATGCATGCATGTAAATCCGGGAATTGAGTGTGTTTTTGGTGGATTGGTGGTGAAATTTTGAGGTTTGGAGGGTCTCTAATGAGTAGAGATTGAAGAGAAATGGAGAGGAGGGAAGAAGAGAGTCAAGAGAAGAAACAAAAAAAAAAAAAAAAGAGAGATGAAGAACTGCAGGCGCCGGTGCGCCTCGGTGAGAGGAGAGGAAGAGAGGGGGCACGCACGCGCGCGTGCGTGCGTGCACCTGGGCCAGGCCGGCCGGGCCAGCCCAGCCCATCCCGGGTGGGCCGGGCCAACCGGCCCCCGGCCCAACCGAGTGGCTCTGGACCGGCCCGACCCGACCGACCCCAGAGGGGCCGAACCGGCCGACCGGTTGGGTCGGGTCCGACCCGGTTCGGGGGACCCACATATATTATTTAAATAATATATTTAAATAATATTTTTATTTATTTATTTAAAAAAAAAAACAGAAAACAGTTTTAAATTCTGGAAAATAGGAAAAAATAGGAAAAAAATATCAGAAAAATTGGGAAAAATTTTAGAAAAATATAGAAAATTTGAAAAAGGTAGAAAAGTAGGTACGGGACTTTTCGGGTATTTTTGGAACCCCGACATTGTCCGAAAGAGGTACCACAACTGCAAAATGGAATATATGATATAATATTATAAATGTGTTATTAATAATATAAAACACTATAAATGGACTTCAGGGGATCTGGGAACCATAGCTCGGGCATAGGAGAGCTAGGCGGGTCGGATTGACGGTCGGGAAGTCGGAGTGCGTAGTTACGGGTGCGTAAATCCCTTGAGAATGTTACACTTTAATTCATGCGTGGTTTGTCCATATAAATGATGTGTTTATTCATTTGTTTATTTATCGCCTTGTTACATATTTTGGTTGCCATGTTATGCACTTTGCGATTATGTGTTGGACGGTGTTTGATGTGTTCACATTGTCGGAGGTTAATCGAGATGGTCGTGGTACGGAATTGAGTAGGCTAGGTTGTAGCGCGTGTACTGGGCATAGCCGGTGAATAGCTACTCGAGCAGCGGGGTGCACGTGTCCGGTGGGTTGTGATTTGTTCGGCCACCGTTAGTAGTTTGGGTGTGGTCTAGGCTTGATGTGCTCACTGGGGCATCCAAATCTACGAAGTATGATCTAGTTTGGTTAGACTCCGTCACACTTCTATCTAGTTTTCTTATAAATGATATCGTGGTTGGACCAGATTTCTCGAATGGTGTGTTATTTGTGCGTAAATCCCTTGAGAATGTTACACTTTAATTCATGCGTGGTTTGTCCATATAAATGATGTGTTTATTCATTTGTTTATTTATCGCCTTGTTACATATTTTGGTTGCCATGTTATGCCTTTGATTATGTGTTGGACGGTGTTTGATGTGTTCACATTGTCGGAGGTTAATCGAGATGGTCGTGGTACGGAATTGAGTAGGCTAGGTTGTAGCGCGTGTCTTGGGCATAGCTAGGTGAATAGCTACCCGAGCAATGGGTGCACGTGTCCGGTGGGTTGTGATTTGTTCCGGTCACCGTTAGTAGTTTGGGTGTGGTCTAGGCTTGATGTGCTCAGGGGCATCCGAATCTACGAAGTATGATCTAGTTTGGTTAGACTCCGTCACACTTCTATCTAGTTTTCTTATAAATGATATCGTGGTTGGACCGATTTCTCGAATGGTGTGTTATTTCTACTATGTGTGATCGAATGGTTTTATTTTGGATATCTTGTTTACGCCGCCGACCATAGGAATATGATTCTGTCGTCGGGGTCATATTCATATGTCTCGCAGTTATTATGGTGGTTTTTCATGATTAACGTGTAGACTTCTCTTGGGAATTTACTCACCTGGGCTCGTTCTTTGTTATGTGTTGGGCAAGCGAGCGCAGATCCCGGTACGAGCAAGAGCAAGGGAAAGGAGATACTAGGCGACTATCTCTAAGGCCGTTCTTGCTGCGATAGCTAGTGTTTTGATATCATGTATGTATATACTATTTTCTTTGGGTTTTGGGGACTTTATAACTTTATCACATGTATATGGATTCTTGTTTAGTTCGTCTCGCTTATATACATGGTGTTTGTATCGGGTTTTCCACACTTAGGTTAAATAATTTCTCATAAAATATGAATTAAGTGCTTCCATTGATGATATAATTGTAATTATCAACTAATCTGCTAAATGTGTCGACAACTTAATATAGTAGGATTAGTTACACGGAGCATCACTCCACGTAGTTGCGGACGTGGCGCGCCAGTGATGACGTGTCCGGTGATGTGACAGGCGCTGCTGGGCTTGAGGGCCGAAGGCGTGGGTCACGGGGCGGCCCCGGGAGATTTAGGGCCGTCACAGGTATAGTTTAGTAGAGTCAGTGCATAGTTATAGTAGGAGTCTAGTTTGTTTGTTTGTGTGTCATTTACACCTTTGCTCGGGACGTGCAAAGTCCTAAGTTTGGGGGTATTTGATAAGTTGT
Source organism: Stephania japonica (assembly GCA_039657345.1). Lineage (NCBI taxonomy): Eukaryota > Viridiplantae > Streptophyta > Magnoliopsida > Ranunculales > Menispermaceae > Stephania > Stephania japonica. Next base: position 85,627,037 of record CM077556.1, on the reverse strand, counting down.
TATTTATGCATAATATATATAGTTTATTTATAGATTTTAGTGTTGATTCTCCGAATTATGGGCCTAATTATCTCTATTTGTCATTTTTAGGACTTTTTGGGTGCACGGTTGGATCCGGGGCGAAAAAATACTCAAAATAGAGTATTTACTTGAAGAAATCGGACACCGGAGGATTTATTTTGGGGCGTACACAAGAGTAGGTGAAGTGGAATTCGAAAATGCCACGTGTCGGCGTCCCATTGGACCGCCCACGTCACTGACAGCCGCCCAACCAATCGCGAGACGCCACATCTGCAGCTTGCACGTGCGTGCGCGCCGCGCGACACACAACTCGGCGCCTCGCTCCAGACCGCCCGATCGCCTCGAGATTCGCGTCAACCGCACTCCCAGATTTTCGGTGATGAACGCGCGATTCTTGCCCGCCACGTCATCGCCACATGGCGATCGCCCATTCGTCCGGCGCATCATTCATATCTCTTCCAGTGAACCAGGAGACGCCACGTGTCGCAGCCTCCACGTCCAGCACGTCACGCAAGCCTTTTCCAGCCAATCAGCGCCCGCCACGTCAGCGACACCAGTTTTTCCACCAATCACATGCTGCCACGTGTCCTGGACGCCAAAAATTATGAAAAATAGTTTCTCTCACCTCTGGGGACCCAAATTTAAGAGTATTAATTAGGGTTTTTGACGGGGGGTGGAGAGAGATTGTTTTCTCCTTTTCTCTATGTTTTTTATTTTTTTCTCTCATTTTTTTCTACACTTTGTGTCTAGATTTTAATGGAGTTTATGACGTCGATGGCCGGCTAAACTCACCAGTCTGAACCGGAAGTGGATCAAATCATTCTTTTTGGCATAAAACATATGTGAGATCTATTTTATTATTTATTTAATTTGTTTTTCATAGTAATTTATTTTCTTTGGTATTATTTTAACAATTGGAGTTAAACACTAGTTTAAACTTCAATTCATATGCCAGTGAGTCGTAAGCACCCATGCTTGTGCAATAAGACCACACTAGTGGCAGTTGATCATACCAATTGATTAGAACCTTTTGGGACCGATCAAATACCTTAGGGATCTAGGCTAAATCGGGAGCACTAGCGATCCGGTTGTCTAGGTGTAGCGCCTTCATTAATCGATGTAATGCGATCAATGCGTTAAATACTGGAGCACTAGCGATCGGGTTGCGTAATTGGTCGGGAAAGTAGTCAACGGTCGTACCTTGGCTACGACATCGAAGTGCGAAGACCGCGTACATTACGGGTCTATAACTACACTAAATTACTTGTGATTTGCATGCTTAAATTAGATTGAGGACTGTATTTAAAATTATGCCAAATTGAAGAGATCGTGAAACTGATGGTTTGGATTGTTCTTTTCCATTTTAATTGATTTATTTACATTGTGTTTTAATTATTATTTTTAGTAAAATTAGAAACATTTTCTTGAACACTCTAGGTTAGTTTTAGGTTAGTAATCTAAGTTGAAAACTTGGTCTTCGTGGTTCGACCCCGTACTTGCCACTACTGCAGTTCTTGTAGTTATTGGTAATCTCATCGGGATATATATTTATTTTGACGCGCTCGACACGCATCAGAAATATAATAAATTATTAGTTTATAGTTGGAGCTCTAACTTGCTCCTGTAGTTTGAAACAACTACTAATTAACTCTCTAAACTTAAGTTTATATATACAGCTGGCCACTTGCACTTTTTCCATAAAGACCAAGGGAAGAACCATATATATGCAAGGTTGCCTGACTGTAACCCAGAGCAACTCATATATGTATATACAATTGCTCAATGAAAAAATAAAATAAAAGTGCCTAGCAAGCCCACCCCTCAAATTATTGATTAGGGTACCCTTGGTGTAGCTCTGGAGAAGTTGAAAAATATCCTGGCTGCCTCTGATGTGGACCAAGTCTTGCAAGTAGTGTTGGTTTAAATTACGGAAAATGATAATCTAACGTACGTTGGCATATTTTATTTTTTAGCTATTTATTGTAACGACCCAAAAATTTAGTTATTTGTGGATGATAATGCATGTATTAGTATATTAGTATTTTATGGGTCTCGAGCTGTTCGGGCTATATTTTAATTGAATGAGGTGTCGCCTAGTTAAACGGGGGTTTCAGGAACCGTTTTAGTGGGCATTATTAATAAACAAAGTCAAATGAAATATAGGATCTAAGTTGAGAAAATATAAGGTTAACAAATAAGTATAACATAAGCATGAGGGAATTTATTCGAATCCCAAGAGTGGGACCGCCTCAAGAAGCGTGTCGAACGCGGGGCACTGTGTACCGAGTAGGCGAGAATTTGTGTAACCTTATTGGTAATTTAATAAAATTAATGGGGTTAATTTAATAGGTTAATATGGATATGATTGTTAAAATGACACACTTGAGTGAGGAGGACCATTGGATGGTCATAGAGATGTGTACATGGGTTAGATTAGGGGATGAGCCAAATGACTCATAAGGGTAGCTGTCCAAGGGTTGGGCAAGTGTAAACTCAAGGGCAAAAGGGTCATTTCACCTTAAGTCACATATATAAAAACAAACAAAAACCCTAATACACACTATTCATCATCTTCCTCACCTCATAGCCGTCACTACCTCTCGCCACCGACCACCACCGCCGCTCGCCGGATCTCTCACTGTGGGACCACACCGGAGGTCCGAGTTCTCTCTCTCTCTCTCTCTCTCTCTCTCTCAATCTCTTTCTCCCTCTCCCTCTCCCTCTCGGCCTCACGTCATCTCCTTCTTCTCTCAGCTGTGCATTCTCCTCCTCCTTGGACTGTCACCACCGCCACCCTCTACGGTACTGCCACCTTGTCCACCCACCGGAGACGCTTAGGTGAGTCTCTTCCACCCCTCTTTCCCTCTTCTCTCTCGGCTTGTACTCTACCTCACCTTTCTCGGCCTCCATTGTAGCAGCTCGCTTTCCCCCAGCTGAACCATCACCATCACCACCCACCACAACGTTGGAGCCTCCACTACTCACCGGAGATCACTAGGTGAGCTTCTCTCCTCTTTCTCCATTGTTTTCGTTCTCCTTCCATGCTCACTGTTTTGCCATTTTAGGCTATTTTAGTGGCGGTTTTTGCCTACTATTTGAGGCTGTCGTGGCTAGTTGGACCATCCCCTGTCACGGCTGATCGGAGTGGAGTCTTCGACGACTCCGCTGGCCGGCGATGACCCCTCCTCCATGTCCAACAACCACGTTATTGGTGAGTGTGTGTCTTAATGAATATAGTTTTGATTTGAATTTTTTGGGTTGGAACAATTGTGGGGTGTGTGACAGTATGTGTGCACACCCAGTTAGGGTGTGGGGGGGGTACTATGTGTGGGGTGAGTGATCATAAACTGTACTATGTGAGTGTAGAGTGTGTGGCTACAAATGGTATTATTTTATGTGTGTATGTGTGATGGTTTTGGTGTGGGTTGTGTGTAAGGGGTGTACACTGTGTGTACACCACAATAGGGTGTACACAATAGTGTGTGTGTACACCACAGTGGGGTGTACACAACACTGTGTGTGTACACCACAGTGGGGTGTACACAACAATTGTATATGTGTGAGAACGGATTAATGTATAGGATATAGTTTTAAGTAATAAAGTGACATTAATGCATGTGAACATGGGGTGTAAATAACAGTGGGGTGCACACAACAGCGGGGTGTGCACACAAGACAGTGGGGTGTGTGAAGTGTTAGTGTGCACACCAGTGGGGTGTACACATCAATTGTGTGTGTGACCATAATATATATTATTGTATGTTTAAGAATAAGTAAACAAGATTATAAGTATAGACATTTGTATTAAATGAATATGGACTTGTAATGAGGCCCAACAAGGGCCCAATCCACTTATTTTGATATAAGTCCATAACAAGTCTCGATTGGTGTGTATATGGGTTGTGTAAAACCCAATAAGAGTTTAATATGATAGGCACAACTTAAGGTCCAAAACAAATACATAAAATGTAATAATGAGCCCATATGTCCAGGCCCAATAATGGTTCACATATTGAGCCTACTTAGGTGGATATAGGCTTAACACGTGGACCCAACAAGAGCCTAACCAGTGTATAAAGGACATTAACGATAATATGGGTTCCATTAATTGAATGAATTGAAACAAAGTTTATGAGAATTATCCTAAAACTAAATACTAATCCTAAACCTATATTCGGGACTTAAATCGTTGTCAGGTAGTCGAGAAACACGGGAAGCGCGTTAAAGTCTCGGAGTGAGTGCCGGGTCACGTCAGATCAGGTAAGTGCATGCATGCATCGTATGTGTGTACGTTAGTAGACCAGCAAGAAAATAACATGTGATTTATACCTCCTCTATTTATTGCTATTGTTGCATTGATCCTTTGCTTGATATTCCATTCCGTTTTCCTTGGTTGTATGTTCTTGGCATGAGTGTGTGTCTCGAAGGTATCATGTGGTCCCGCACTAGCTGGGACAACGAGGGTGCCCTCTGCAGGAGTAACTGACCACCCCTAGTGATGTGTGTACTAGGTACTAGATTCGAGAGGTGTTGCGATGCCTCTCGATTTCACGCTACGCTAGTGTTGCGACATTGCCCGGGGAGATCTTGAGAGATCTTTGTCGTATTGCTGTGAAATAGACCACTCATGGGCCTCTTTTGAATCTTAGAACATGCAAAATATCGATTGTTTATCTTTCAGTCTCTTTATCATGCATTTGATTTATTTACTTTCCAGTTATTTCTTTTCCGCATGATACTTAGACTGCTTTTCTTGTTATAATCATAAATTACTGTTACATTCTTCTGGTACTACTAGCAATTTTATTCAGTTACTCACCGTCTAGTTTGTGACGGTGGGTGCAGATAGAGTGGAGAGCAGCAAGGGCAAGGGGCTCTGCCTAGGTGATATACTTTGAGGATTTGCAGCGACATCTGAGAGACTTTATAGTAGGTGATTATATTTTGTTTTGATGTGTATATCGTTTTATACTTATTTTGTTGGGATTATTGAACTTGGTATATCTTTTACGAGACTGGTATCATGTATATATGCCTATCGAATTGTACATAAATACCCGGGGTTTTCCACACTTATAGAATTCATAATTTCCCTTTGATTGAGTTATTTCCCTTTGTTATAATTGTTTTAGTCTTTCCGCTGTGTATTAATGCAATAACTCTTTCATAAACTACTGAATTGATTAAATCGAAGGCTGACTAGGCTCGTCAGGTTGCCGAGTGATGACTTAGGGCCTGCACGGGTTTAGGCCGGGCGTACCCAATTGCACGGGAAAATTGGGGCCGTCACATTTATGATATTTTGTCAGATGTGAAGTCACGCCTAGGGAGACAAGAAATAGTCATAAATGACTAAAAAATAAAGTGTGTGTCCCAAGTGTGCGCTCAAAGTGTGTTCAATTATCATTTTCCTTAAATTAATACTCCATCCGTTCTATATTATCTGTCACATTAGGAAATCAAGAAAATATTAAATATTTTATTTCTAATTCTAACCGTGTTGTATTTAATTAATAACTCCACTATTTTTTTTACAATATATATATATATATATATATAATAAATAAAGTCATTCATAGGAGGGTAATATAATCTTGTTATAAAATCTTAATGGTAATTAATCATTGCCTTAATTCTTGTGCACAAGTCAAAATGTGACAAATAATATGAAATGAATGGAGTAAATGAAAGATCCACATATTTTTCAAAAAAAAACTAGGAATGTATAGATATGCGATAATTAGAGTTACATACTTGCATAATTAAGTTTTTTTTCTTTGAAATTAGGATGGGACACCCTTATTAGTTGGTACTTGATTTAGAGTTTGAGTGCACTAGAGAAAATTAAATTTTGGTAGAGGAATTTGTCAGCAATCAATGTGTCCTGTTCATCATCATAAATCAAATTTTGCTTACATAGTTTTCTCTTTATTGTACGTGGCTATATACATAAATAATTTTTTTTTCGATCATTTTATGGTCTATATATGTCATATACTTTTAATTTTGAAGTATTTGCATACATTAACACTTATGGTATATATACGGTACCATGTAACTCTATATATGGTGGTTGAGTGACTTAGTCTGACATCATCAAATATCAACTAAATGATATCAAAAAAAAAAAAAAGAAAGAAATCAACTAAATAGAACAGCTCCTCTAAAAGGTGGAATATATACCCTTCTTTCGAGTGAACCACTACTTCCCTCTCTAATATCAAAATGTTGGTTTTAATTTTAGAAAGTGTTATCAGTGAGAAAATAGTGTCACCAATCAAGTTGACGACTCATTGCATGATTTAGTATGTGTTAAGTAAGAGGTCGAAAGTTTGAGCTTCATAATGGAGAGTTATAATTTCTTTCATATAAAAAAAGTAGTGTCACAAATGGTTAGAGAGAGAGAGTTCACGTAATAGCATTATACATTTACATATACAACAATAACATATTAGATTATTAGATTTAATTTGGATTTACAAAGGATTGAAAAAGAATTAGTATTATCCGCAACATAAAATATACGACAAAAACTCGTGTTTCTTTTCAATCATAAAAAAATTTATATATCTTGTCAAAGCCTTTGAGGTGAGATAGTAAAGACATCACTTGCCAAAAATGCAAGACCTTGAGAGATCGTGGTTCGATTCCCGCTGAAGTAAAAAAAAAAAAAAAATTATATATCTTATCTTATATATAATAGAAATCCTCCAAAGTAGTTAAGGTGAGGCCAAAATAGCCTAATTACAAGTTTATCCTCATTTGTCAAGTACTAAAATTCTTTTTTTCAATTCATGTCCTAACAACAAAAAATGTACTTAAAAAAAAATAAAAAAAAAAAACAAAAAAGGGTACTTAAGTTTTTTTTATTTTTCATTGTTTAAAATGAACTTAATTTTTCTGTTTACATGGTGATTGATGATGATGGATATAGAGATAATTAAGGCCGATTTCAATAAGTAGTTTAACTTCACAAAAAAGATAACACGTTCCTTAACCAAAAAATAAACGGTAAAAAAAAAGTCTCAAAAGTCATAAAAAAGATAAAGTTTCCTAATTTAAACGGGACTTCCATAACAACTTAAAAGAAAACATGCGATTTGACTAAAAAAACATTGCAATGATCTCAATGGTTAGCAAAAAGGAAAAAAATTCCTAATTTGAAGGAATTTTCGTAATGGTGATTGACATGATTATTGTTAAATTCAAGTTTATACATTAATTTGAATATTTCAATTCCTAAACTTTTGTATTGCATTGTCTATATATAGCATTTGATTCCCACTCTCCATCACATGCTCTCTCATCTTCTCTACGTCTCTATTCAATCTCTTTCTCTCTCTCATTCATAGCTTAATTTTCACTTTTTCCTTCATACGCATGGTAGATAGCTTTTTTATTTTTGGTGGAGTTAGTAGATAGCTTAAATTACATTGGCATCGCAAAAACAAACATTATCTTGGTAGAATTGATAGATTGTGGTTTGTTTTTTTGTCATTGTCACCATATTAAACAAGTGTAGATATGGTACTTGATCATGTGATCCTATTATTTTTTCTTAGTTCAATTTGTTTTTTCGTTGATTTTGATCCTGTGTTTCTTATTTCGTGTAATCATTTTTCACAACTTAATTAAGTCTATGTGTTAGACCTTTACGCTACATCATTTAACTTTACTATTGGGATGCATTTGCAAAAATATTTTATGCATTAAGACATTTTTGCCAACTAGTACTAAGTTACTAACCCCCTTTTTAACATCGTTAATAGAAAATAAAATTCATTGCCGGTCCAAGTTTCAAAAAAGAGGAAAAATATTTAATTTTATGTCAATATAAAACGAAAAAAAAAATGTCTTCACTTTACGTGCCCGTTGACCAGTTCTTATAATGAGAAATTAAATTATCGCGCTAAAAGCTCAAAAACATGTTTCATTTGGAGTATGATAAAATTAATCCCTTCTTAACCATTAAATGGTTTGGGTACCTTATTTGTGTTCCTAGATCTGCGCGTCTTCAAACTTGATATTTGAAGAAATATTTTCCCATCTCAAAACCAAAACAGTCAAGTAGGGTTACAAGTGGGACAGGGCAGGGCGGAGATTGAAGATACCATCCCCGCATTCACAGGGTGTGGGGTTGAGATTTATTCTCGAAATTTTTCGCGGGGTAAACTTCACCGCCCTATGCCCCATCTCACCGAATTCTCCGCGGAGCATGGACTTTATATAAGTTCATGTTTTGATCCGCAATCTTTGGTCTTTATTTGATGCACATACAACGAGTCTCTACCTAAGTACTACTAGTTTCAAATTTTATACGATTAATTAGAATAAGTCAATCATACTAATTAACAATTGAATATCTGTCAAACAAAATTTTTAATCAATTGTATGCTAATGATATTTCAAGGGGGAGACTTTATTAATCAACGTTTGTTTTAGAACATTATTGAAAACTACGTACTGAGGATTAGTTGATTTAACTTGCTTATTGATTGTGATTATATAATTGGTTTCTTATGTAATTTCGTTCGTGCACTTTATGTCTTGATACTTATCTTTAGTCTTCTTTTTGTCACTTGACTACTTTATCAACTATTTTTTTTGCTCATTTCGAATTTTTGATAGCTATTTGGTTTTCGGTATTTTTTATATTCAGATTTTTTCATTTGAGTTTTTATTCCGATTTTTTTTTTTCAAGAGCAAACAAATTTTTTTAGAAATAGCATATACTGATCGATAATCTCTGTATGCATTATTTAGATCAACGACCTCATTTTTTTTTGTTTATTCTACAAGATGTCAATTTGCTATATATCCTTTATAGTGGCAACAAAATTTTAATTAATCATTTTTCAAAAAAAATATAGCTTATATTCATAAAGTATTAAATTGGGATTTCACCAATATTTACATAAGTTTTTTTTTTCTCCCTTTTACCAATTCTCTTTTCTAACCAAATTTTTTTTAACTAATATATTGACATTAAGTTAATTATTTTTTAATTAATACATTTTTTCATTTTTTTTTCTCATGAGGCGGGGCACAGGGCGAGCGACAGGGATTCCATGTGGAGCAGGGTACAGGGAAAACATACGGGGCAAGAGTAATCCCCGCCCCCGCCTAGGCCTGCTATGCGGTACGAACTTTCACCCCACACCTCGCCCTGGCAGAGGCAAAAATGTGAATAATCCCTAGCCTGTCGGTGCAGGGGCCCGCGGAGGACGGGGATTCCCCGCCCCACTTGCAACCTTACAGACAAGGTAAGAGGGACGTGTTCTTAATTTCCTAATTTAGCGCGGGAGGTGAGAAATGAGAATAATGCACAATGGCATTTCCGTAATTTAAACCTCTACCAGTGCATCTCCCTCACTCGATTCGTTTCGAGCCACTATAAATACCCCGAACGAGAGAAACACGTTCTCGACCTGAGTTCGTCCGTTTCGCTTTCCTTCTCTCTCTCAAATCCGACAATCGAAGCCACTCCAAAAACCACAGATTTCGTTCGCAAATCGAAACCTCCATTCAATCTCTCCCTCTCTCAAAAGGTAATCACGAATCTCACATTCAACAATCTCCATTGAGTTAAACGCACCATTCACTGCTCAAACTCGCCAATCGAACGATTTGTGCTTCGTTTGCGCTGATTTCACGCTTCTTCTTCTTGTTTCAATCTCATTCGCGTTTTCGATCAATCAATCAATCGTTTGTTGTATTTTTCTGCATTTGAGGAAAGTAGAGAACTTGATTGATTGATCTTGTTGTGGAATGTGCCGAGGTTGCGTTGGATCTGATGAAATAGTGAAATCTAGGTTTTTTTTTTGAAGTTAAACGACAATAGTGTGTTTTTGCGAGGAAATCGTTGCTATTGATTGTAGATCTCCGGCATTGGTTGTTCTGTGTTGATCTGAAACCTTGGAACAGTGAAAGATTTGATTTTTTTCGATTGGGGATGCAATGATTGGTTGAGGCTGGAATTGGATGGTTAATTGATTTGTTTGATTGGTGTCCTGTGTTTTGAGATTGTGATGTTTGTTTGTTTGTTTTTTGCAGTTCACGTTTGGGCTAATGGGGTCTACGCCGAAGGATGTTGTGGATTTGATGGAGGCTTCTTCGGGTGTACATTTTTCGGGATTTCATTTGGATAGTTTGGAGCGAAGAGATACGGTGGCGGAGCAGTCAACGGATTCGGTGGCTGGAAGTGTTGCTAGGCAGCCTTTTGTAATTGGTACGGCTTACAATAATTTCTTAAGAAGCTGAAATGTGCCTTAAATCAGTGCATTGCGAAAAAAATAAAATAAAAAAATCAAATGAGCATTAATGTCAATAGCCCCATTCGATTTAACATGATGTCAAACACGTTTTGATTGACCTAAAAAAATGTTTGATGTAAAAGATAATCGTACGAAGTGGAGGAGATTCTAGGATTGGACATGGCGATTAGGTGTTATAGATTCGAAAGGAAGTTATGGCGTTCTTAATGGAATATGGCCTATAAGATGAGAGACCTTGTTCCCCCTTTGAGATGTTATGCCTTCAATGGAGGGCCAGGTTGAGAAGAAACATTTAGTTTTCAGAAAGCTGCTGGACCAAAGTCGTGCCATGAGTTTAATGATGATTACTAAAAATATTGCCCAACCAAGGATACACTTTGTGGTAATGGATCATTTTCTCCCAGTCGTTAATTTAGTGACAGTTTATGCTGTGAAATGCATTTAGGAATTTTTATGCTGTGAAATGCATTTTGGAATTTATAGCTCTTTTTTATGCGTCAGTATTTGTTTGTTATCTTCATAGATTAGTAAAACATAAAAGACCGCTCAAATCATCAGAACATCATATTATATTTAATAATTAATTGTTTCCTTGGAACCCATGCCACATAAGATTAACCATTACAAACCATCTTTCGCTTGACCTTCTCATTGCTCTTTCTTTTTCTTTTCTTTTTTTCTGATAACAAACTTGAAGCATTAGACGCTTTTATCAGGAGTTGCCGGTGGTGCTGCATCAGGGAAGACTACTGTTTGTGATATGATTATTGAACAACTCCATGACCAGCGTGTTGTGCTCGTCAGCCAGGTAGCTTCTGCTTGGCAGATCGTTCTTCTAATTCATTTCATGGGAAAAACTGTTGACGAAGAAAAATTGAATAAAAAATAGAGAACCTCCTTTGTTTTAAAGTGCCCCTATATCTTTTAGACTCTTTCTAGTCTGCATTAAGTCTGTGACTAAGAAGGCTCTGCAAAAGTATCCTTTTTTCTATGGTACTTTAGAAACTTAATTTTATGTTTTGCTGCTACCAGGTGAAAATTATAAGTTGTCCGACTTTTGGTTCGTACAATCTAATGTTGTTGGACACTGGATAAAAGTTTTAAAACTCACTTTTGCCTCACTGAATGAATAATAAATAAACAGAAAGAGTTAAGAAAGTAGAAAGTGCAAGAGAGCAAGCAAGAGCTGCAGCCAACCAATCTCTTTGCCACAATTCATTACTCTTTCTATCTAATTTTCTTGAGGTAAAGGAGAAAAATTCCCTTTATGTTCTGCTTGCAGCAGAATTAAGGTCCCAATACAAATAACTGTGAACATCTTGCATGGAGACTTGTATTGCTGTCTATATCTAGGGAGACTAAGAATCAAATCTCTGAGTCCATATTTTTGTCATTCTAGATTCTGTCTGCTCATCTCAACTTATCTATGCTCGTCTCCATTTTTCAGATATCTTCTACTGACTTAGCATGTGTTTTCTTCTAATCTTTTTGTTCAGTGAAGTTCATATCCTCATAGTTTATCTTGCTCTACTCATGAATTATTTATCTTTTCCATAGGATGACCACTAGCCATCTCTTATCTGATTGCAGGAGTCCTTTTATCATAATTTAACTGAAGAAGAACTAATGCGAGTTCATGAATACAACTTTGACCACCCTGGTAATTTTCTTCTTTTTCTTTTGCTAATTTGGAATCTTATATGCAGGTATTATTTGTTTAGAAGGTGTGGATGTATGTCTGTATAAGTTCCTTTATTTGAAATCTTTTTGTTTTTATGTTTTCAAGAGGTGCTTTGAAAATCCAAACTATGACGTGGTAAAAATAAATCGTTCAGATTATCGATATAGGTCTTGGCGTTTGGTAACTCTACTTCTTAACACTTTAGCACTTATTTATTAAGACTCATGACATAAGAACTTATTAAATGAGAGCTTATAATTTATTGGTATCAATGATACAAAGCCTCTTATTTAAAAATGGAGTGTTTGATGAGCAAGTTTGAAAAATTCTTATTTCTTTCTTATTAGAGGGGTCATTATGTCATTTCAATCGAAGAAAAATTGTAAAAATATTTATGAACAAATATCCCCCACTTGCTTGGTCTTTTCGTTTCTCTTTGTCATTTCGTCAAATGGAACATAGTGATGGCATATTTGGCAAGTGTGTGGAACTTAGCAGCTTTGTAATGCAATGTTTATATTTTTGAGTCCCACTCTCTAATTCACAAAATAAATGGGCATACTAAGGATCACACAAATGGGGAAAAATTGGAGGCAAGTTGATAAATCAGTGCAAGAAGGGCACAAAAAGCACATCAACTGATCAACAAGAGGTGCAAGGTGATGATCTTGAATTCCCTAACACTCAAACCAGTACAAGGGGGCATTAAGGAAGTAGTGGGAGCAAGACGATTGTGCAGAAGGAATGATTTTGAATTCGTTGTGCAGTAGCCATGATTGCAAGACAATTGTCTCATCTCCTCTCATCTCAAGGTCTTGCACACCACAACACAAGCTTTGAACTACAAAAGGGTGTACGCAAAAAGGAGTGTTGGAGTTGGGGGGCTCCGAGTTTGCAAGAATTAGGAGAGGGGTTTTGTTAAATTTGAATGGAGAGAAGGGTCCAAAATTTGTGAAGTTTATGATTAGTGAATGGTTGTAGAAGACATTTGCACTGCATATAGAAGATGAGAGTAACGAAGATGGAACTCGGAAGATATAGGGCAATTTGGGGATTTTGAAATTAATCGCCGCTCTAACCTCTGCCTGCTTAAAAGCTTTTCTCACTTGTTAAAAAGTTAAGAAATCTAACTTTTTGTATAAGAGGTTTTTCCTCTATTTCACCAAAAGAATTATTCACAATAAGAGGAAACAACCACCTTTTCAAACACACTTATTTCAATCAAGCTCTTCTCAAATAAGACTAAGACTTAAAGCTAATAAGAAGTTAAAATAGAGTTACCAAACACCACCCAAGTATTTTTAAGTCAAATTGTAAATGATATAATGGAGTTTTCTTTTGTTTGTGTTTGGAGTAGAGGCAACTGCATCATTAAAACATGTAGGAGACTAACATCAGTATTCTTAACGGTCTTAGACCTCATTTTCCTTTGTGACTCCCTCACATGCAATGAGTCCAATGACTGCAAACACAGACTAATATCGTGAAATAGTGCCATAGCATTCATATGTTTGTACTTACCCAGACACAAATAACAAGTGTATATCCGTCAACGAAACACCTTCTTTATTGTTCCCGTTTTGGATTTTTCTGCTTATAAGTGTTTATATCATAATTTTCAGATGCTTTCGACACTGAACAACTACTTAGCAGTATGGAGAAGTTGATGCATGGGCAAGCAGTTGATATTCCCAAGTATGACTTCAGGAGTTACAAAAACAATGTATTTCCAACAAGAAGGGTGTGTTTTCCCTACTTACATGGTTTGAATAACATATGGTTTAACATTTGTACGTCCGGTTAAGTTAGCATGGAAATATTCTTGGAACGATGGACCGCACACTGCATTCCAACCCGTATGTCTGCCTCAGTTATTTAGGAGTTCCATTAAATGTTTCACCATGCTTTAGTTTGATTGTGCTATTATAAAATTTGGAAAGTACGCCATTAATTGCACTAAATCAAGCGCAATGAAGAGTTTGATCCATGTAGCTGACCCCAACTAATTTGGGATTGAGGCTATGTAGTTGTTGATATCAGGCAAATTAGTGTCATGGAATTATTTGTTTCATTTTTTTGCTAAATTCATCAAATATTACTGAGATTTTTTTAATATAACAAAAGTTGGGCACTGTTTTTTTCTCTAACTGTAACTTAGCATTTAGGATCTAATTGGGGCACCTTTTTTCTGTTCATTAGAATCATTGATTCATTAATGTTTTCTCTATCATTTTACTTCAAAGGAAAGTCTTTAATGTTGAGTAGTATCTGTCAACTGCTTCATCATACATGTTGCTTGATCTCTATTCTCGAATGTCTTTTGCAGGTCAATCCTTCCGATGTCATAATTTTAGAAGGCATATTAGTATTTCATGATCCCCGGGTTCGAGAAATGATGAATATGAAACTTTTTGTGGACACAGGTTCTTTTCTTTTCCCTATGTAGTATTTCGACTATATTGCTTGTTTCTTATACTTCATATTCGCCTGATTGATTTGCTTTCTAAGTTATCACGGATTATGTCTTACCCTATCATTCTATTGCACTGTCAACTCTTTAGCACACACATTCATCTAATTTTTGGAAAACAAATGGTTGTCCCCTTATACTTCAAATCTCTAAGTTTTGTCATATGCATTTTAGATCTTACATAGTTTGGAAGTTTTAGCATTCCGGTTTATTAAGTGTGTAAATCCTCCATTTTGGTTTGGAATGCTCACCAGCACAATGGAAGAGTTTGGTCCATGTAGCCGACCCCAATTAATTTGGGATTGAGACTATGTTGTTGTTTTTTGTAAATCCTCCATTTCTGTTCTTTATTATTTTATTTATAACTTATGAAGGATTACACATATTACGAAGATGACTTATGCAATGACAGTTAATGCGCTCCCATCAATGATGCGTCCTCTCCAAGTTTTTCCCTTTAACCTTTGAGTTTCATTTATATATCTTATGGACTTGTTATTCATAGTAGAAGGCTACATAATTTTTTTTTGGAAGTTACTTGTTCTTGATGATGAAGGGTACATAATTATCAGCGCAGATGCTGATGTACGCTTGGCCAGGAGGATAAGACGTGATACGGTTGAGAAGGCTAGAGACATTGGGAAGGTTTTGGATCAGGTTGTGCTTTAAGCTTAATTCTACTATTGTGACCTTTTTTCCACTTGATTTGCTTCCCCCTTTTCAATAAGAAAAAACTCTTTGGGGCATATGTTTCTGTCTGAATTATTGCATCCACTAGTCCTATGGCCGATGAAGGACAGGGTTCGAACACTCATTATATTTCCCAAGCAGCCCGCTTTACAACTTAATCGTGCATCATTGGCCTCTTACATGGTTTCCTTTGATTACATTATAATTGGTTACAATCGCCTTTGCAATCGCCTATTATACTCGCGAAAAACCATGTTACAATCGCCTTTGCAATATTTGGATGCACACTGCACAAGTTATTTTAATGACCTTTTGCACCCATATTTTGATACATTGTTGGCTTACGGAAATAGCACAGGAAAGAAGATTGGAAAATTCACAAAAGTCTATTTAGCAAACCTTCACAGCCATGAGCCGTGGCAGGGAAGAAGTTGTCAAGGCATAGCATCTCCCATCATTCCTTCTGTTTTTTTTTTTTTTTTAATCCATTTTGAAAAAGGAAGCTGATGTTTTGGTTGCTAAACATTTATGAGGTTAACAGAAGTCTGTCTAGAGGAAAACAAATGTAGTTGAGAGTATTACTCACTTAATTTTGACTAACTAGGAGGTCAAATGTTTTGAGTATTATTGATGTCGAGAGAGTTCTGTTTTCATTTATTCCTATCTTCCTGATATATTTATTTCATTTTTTTAAAAATCGCATCATCTTTGTTTATACTCATTTGATATAGGTTTATGGTGCAGTACTCCAAATTTGTGAAGCCAGCCTTTGACGATTTTATACTTCCTACAAAGAAATATGCAGATATTATCATTCCACGTGGAGGAGATAATCATGTAGCAATTGACTTAATTGTGCAACATATTCGCACAAAACTTGGTCAACATGATTTATGTAAAATATACCCAAATCTTTATGTCATTCAATCAACTTTTCAGGTAATTTCAGATTTTTCGTTTGTGAACAAGTTACTATTTTAAGTTTGTTTCTAGTTTCCATAATTCATAGAAGTTATCTTTTTTATATAATAACTTGGTCATTCATTTTCTCTATATAGGGTGATCTTCAAGAAGTTATATTCAATTTATGCATCCTGACTTGTACTATTACTTTTGGATTTGTTCAGATTCGAGGAATGCATACTTTAATACGTGATGCTACAACAACGAAGCATGACTTTGTTTTTTATGCAGATCGATTGATTCGTCTGGTCCGGACTGCTTTCTTTTTGATTAGTTGAATTTAGTACTTGTAGTTTTGAATTTGAGGTTTGATTTGTGGGATACATGATAACCTAAAGTGGTTCGTTGTATGCAGGTAGTGGAACATGGCTTAGGACATCTCCCATTTACAGAAAAACAGGTGACCACCCCAACTGGTAAGTAGCTAACAAATATCTCTGTATGTCTACGTCAGGCATGTGCAATATCTTTTGCCCGCAATTCTTTTCAGAAAAAAAATGTAATTTTATATTTTTCCACTGTTTACTGTGATGGGTTTGTGTATAACAGCACATTAATTTCTACATCACAGACCACTTATGTCTGAAGTTGGAGATCCATTAGGTTGCTGCCAATTTTAATCATTAACCTTTTGATTATCACAAAGACAAGCATTTGCCTTCAAGCAATGGTCATCCTACATTTTCTGTTGAATACTGCAGTTGTTCTATCATGCCACTCACATCCACAGAAGTAACACAGTGTGCCATGCTGTATATGTTGTATACTTTTGACAATTTAGACTTTGCGCGTGCAGGATCAGTATACACTGGGGTGGATTTCTGTAAAAGGCTATGCGGCGTGTCTGTAATAAGGAGGTAAATATTAGTAGATCGAAATTTCTTCTTTGAGTTGGCATGTTTACTGTTGATACCACATGCTCTGAGATTGTCCAGTTTCCAACCTTGTTTCCCTTGACAATCAAATGTTATTGAAACTATTTATGAAAGGATGATTGTATATTGCAGTTTCCATTTTACAGTTGTTCCTGTTTTCAGATTTTAAATTGTAAAATCGTAGCTTCTAATTGCATATATTTAGACAAGGACATGCCAAATTTTTATCCATCGAAACAAGTAGCATTAATGCAACCCGCTACTGCATAACTGCTGATTTGAGTACCATAATTACCATTGAAGCAATGGTAAATGGTTATCCTTCAGAATAGCCTTAGCTTTGCCTGTAGAAGATTCGAAATCTTGTGAGCACCACCTTGTTATGTGGTCAAGGTGTTAAAGATCTTGGAAATGAGAATCACTTGGGTTCCACACTGATGTCAAAACTCAAAAATACAAAGAAAATCATTTGCAAGCCCTTGAAGCAAACCCAAGTTATATAAAAAATGGAGAGGGTGAATTTTCATTCATTATCCAATAAATGATTTTTATTAGCTTTTATTTGATACGTGTTCCTGTGTTTTCAGTGGTTCAAATGGCTTTGAATTTCTTGGTTTTGTTTGTACAGAAGTTCTAATTATATTTTTCTTTTTCCTGGATTTGCTGGTAGTGGTGAAAGTATGGAAAATGCACTGCGAGCATGTTGCAAAGGAATTAAGATAGGGAAGATTCTTATTCACAGAGAGGGAGACAATGGTCAGCAGGTTTGCTTGGAACTCCTGAACTCTATCTGATTCATTCTTTCCAAAATTTGCATCTTTCTCGTCTTCGTCTTTCTTTTACATTTTTGCAACCGTCTTGACTGATCTGATTTGTAGTTAATCTATGAGAAATTGCCACAAGATATATCAGACAGGCATGTTCTACTTTTGGATCCCATTCTTGGCACAGGTAATTTTAGTTTGAAGATGGGGATATTGATTCATTTCTCCAACCTTTTTTCTTTTGTAATGGTAGCTTGTTATCCATTACTTGGCCTTTACACATAAGCAGCTGAATGAATTCCTTTCGTTTGTTTGGTAGAGTAGAGTTTTCTTATATTTGTTTGCATTATTATTTTTTCGCCCAGGAAACTCGGCTGTGCAAGCTATTTCCCTACTTATAAAGAAGGGGGTACCAGAGTCTAACATAATATTTCTCAACCTAATATCTGTGAGTTATTCCATCATACTTAGGAAGTTAGGATTGTATATGATTTGTATCATCAATTGAACTTAAGTGTTATTTTCTTTTCTTTTCTTCTCTTTCCTTTGCCTACCTATCATAATAGACGACATATATTTTCTTTTTACCTGGTTTAATGCTAATGAAAATGTTATTCTTCAATTCCTATAGGCTCCGCAAGGAGTGCATGTGGTCTGCAAAAGCTTCCCTAGAATTAAGATTGTGACATCTGAGATCGAGATCGGTCTGAATGATGATTTCCGAGTTGTACCTGGCATGGGCGAATTTGGTGATCGATATTTTGGCACAGATGATGATTAAGTACAAGTGATTGGACTGCAAGGGTGCTCCCACATATCATCGGTATGACACATTTATTTGTTTCATCCATTCACAATATGAAACATTTGATATTTTCTAACATCCCCATAAAAACCTGATTAGGTTTTATATGCAGATGCGAAAGAAGTATCTGAGAGGGCTGGGAGCGACTTTGATCGACATGCATGTATGCGCACTAGAGGGAGTAACATAAGAATTGTATCACCTATATATGTTTGACAAGAACTTTTCCAAGTCCTGAAATAGTTTTTCTTTTTGAAGTCAGTCCTGGAATAGTTTTGAATGAGAGTTCAATCCTAATTTTAATATTGAAATTTTTTTAATTTCCAAATTATTTAAGATGAAACCAAATGTGAGTCTTCAAATATCTTTACTGCTTTGATGAGATTTGATTCAAAAGTATGATTTATTTACCAAATCCCAGTTCTTTTGATGTACTGATTCCATAATCTCAAAAGTATGATAGCTGTGTTCGACTACATGTATCGAATTCTTCTTTCTTTAAGTCCAATAATTTTAATGGATCTTGTGTCTATCTTGATTAAGAGGTCAGAAAGATATTTTTTAAACTTTTTTTTCTTATATTCGTACAAGAAGATATTTATTTTTTGGGGTGAAACAAAATTTTGAACTAAAATTAAGAGAAGATGAAATTAGAATTGCATGGATATGGATTATGAAGGATTGAATACCACTCAACAGTTCTGGCTTGAATTCCATGGCCTTAGCCATTTCTCATTAATGAACTGTTGGCCTTATGCAACAAACCCCCACATAAAATCACACTAAATAGTCCTTGTTTTGTATTGCTCTTCCCTAATATTTGTGGGCACGATTTATGAACTCTTCTCTTTTTATAATTCAACATGTAATGGTTTGTGGTGGTGCTTCGAAAACATAAATAGAGTACTAACATATTCATCAATATTAGTCTTTGCATTTTCAATTGAGATCGTTGAGTGATATTGATCATCATCAATATGAAAATTGCGATAAATTACGAGAGAACTCGGTAAGGTTAACTAAGCCGGAGAATAGAATGAGAACTCGATTAGGAACAACCTTTTGGCTTCTCCAAAGATCAATTGGACATAGCTAGGTTTTGGAAGATCATCCTATTTAACGTTTTCCACTCATTTGCTAAATACATAGTTATATATGAAAGAAAAAACGTTAGGAGAGAATGCCATGTGGCATAGAGAGTGATCACTCGTTCCCCTATCCTAGGAGGATAAAGTCTCCATGGACTGATGTGGGACACGTGTACATATTCCCAGCTCAAGATTCCTTTGGTATATCCATTGTGACACCACCTATATAGAAAAGCTTGCCAAAGAGAGGAGTTTGCCTAGGCAGCACCTCAGCAGAGATAACAAGTTCACACAATAACATGTCTGCCTTCGTGGGGAAGTACACTGGTATATTTTCTGACACATTCTCTGTTTCTCTGCTCTACATATATTCAATTTCAACCATGTATTAGTAAGTACTACTAATTAAATATAAATGACCATGATACTCATCAAAGTTTACATGTCAACGTGTATACTTTTGCATGGATTTCTTTTATAGTATATATGAGTCATCGTACTCGTTATCGATTCGAGGTGAGTGGAAAAGTTTGATTCATGCATGTAGTCGATTTTTACTAAATTAGGAATTGAGGCTTTATTGTTGTTTGATAAGTTATATATCATAATTCATACGTACTATCTAGTTCCTACTACCAATATGGTGCAAAACATGGACATACCAATAAGAAGCATGGACTAAGCAGAGAGACCTTCCTTGAATTAATTGCATTTGCATATGATCATTACTCTAATTAGTCTTCATCATCATGCATTTGTGCATGCTTGTACATGTAGATGAGTTGATCAAGACAGCCAAGTACATTGCAACACCAGGCAAGGGAATCCTAGCCGCGGACGAGAGCACAGGCACCATCGGCAAACGCCTCTCGAGCATCAAAGTCGAAAATACCGAGTCCAACCGCCAAACACTCAGACAGCTCCTCTTCACATCACTCGATGCCCTGCCCTATCTCTCTGGCGTAATTCTTTTCGAAGAAACTCTCTACCAAAAGACCTCGGACGGCAAGCCTTTTGTGGGGCTTCTCCAGGAGAACAATGTCATCCCAGGCATCAAAGTGGACAAGGGCACAGTAGAAATCGCGGGCACCAATGGCGAGACTACAACACAAGGGTTCGACTCACTTGGCGCTCGGTGTGCGCAGTACTACAAGGCTGGTGCCCGGTTTGCGAAATGGAGAGCAGTGTTGAAGATTGGTGCCAATGAGCCATCTGAATTGTCCATCCAACAGAATGCACAAGGGTTGGCTCGCTATGCAATTATATGCCAAGAGAATGGCTTGGTGCCTATTGTGGAACCGGAGGTGTTAACAGATGGAAGCCATGATATAAAGAAATGTGCAGCTGTGACTGAGACTGTGTTGGCTGCTGTGTACAAGGCTTTGAATGATCACCATGTACTTTTGGAAGGCACTCTTTTGAAGCCCAACATGGTCACTCCAGGATCAGAGGGCCCAAAGGTAACTACTTATAGATTAGGCCATTTTTTCTAACTCCCTATTGGAGCTTGACTAATCTGGGCCGAACTTCTAGTACTCGCTTTGACCGCTAGTTTATGTTAATTTTTGTTTATCACCCTTTACTAATCCTAACTGAACTTATTCTAATTACTATCTGACTAGTTTAGGCTAATCTTTGTCAATCACCCTTATTAAGTGTTTTCTGACTCTCTATTGGGGCTAACTACTTTGACTAATCTAGTCTGAACTTTTAGTACTCGCTTTGACCACTAGTTTATGCTAATTTTGGTTTATCACCCTTTACTAATCCTAACTGAACTTATTCTAATTACTATCTGACTAGTTTGGGCTAATCTTTGTCAATCACCCTTATTAAGTGTTTTCTGACTCTATTGGGGCCAACTACTTTGACTAATCTAGGCTGAACTTCTAGTACTCGCTTTGACCACTAGTTTATGCTAATTTTGGTTTATCACCCTTTACTAATCCTAACTGAACTTATTCTAATTACTATCTGACTAGTTTGAGCTAATCTTTGTCAATCACCCTTATTAAGTGTTTTCTGACTCTCTATTGGGGCCAACTACTTTGACTAATCTGGGTTGAACTTCTAGTACTCGCTTTGACTACTAGTTTATGCTAATTTTGGTTTATCACCCTTTACTAATCCTAACTGAACGTATTCTAATTACTAGTTCGGGCTAATCTTTGTTAATCACCCTTATTAAGTGTTTTCTGATTCACTATTGGGGCCAACTACTTTGACTAATCTGGGCTGAACTTCTAGTACTCGCTTTGACCACTAGTTTATGCTAATTTTTGTTTATCACCCTTTTACTAATCCTAACTGAACTTATTCTAATTACTATCTGATTAGTTCGGGCTAATCTTTGTCAATCACCCTTATTAAGTGTTTTCTGACTCTCTATTGGGGCCAACTACTTTGACTAATCTGAGCTGAACTTCTAGTACTCACTTTGACCACTAGTTTATGCTAAATTTTGTTTATCACCCTTTACTAATCCTAACTGATCTTATTCTAATTACTATCTAACTAGTTCGGGCTAATCTTTGTCAATCACCCTTATTAAGTATTTTCTGACTCTCTATTGGGGCCAACTACTTTGACTAATCTGGGCTGAACTTCTACTACTCGCTTTGACCACTAGTTTATGCTAATTTTTGTTTATCATCCTTTACTAATCCTAATTGAACTTATTCTAATTACTATCTGACTAGTTCGGGCTAATCTTTGTCAATCACCCTTATTAAGTGTTTTCTGACTCTCTATTGGGGCCAACTACTTTGACTAATCTGGGCTGAACTTCTAGTACTCGCTTTGACCACTAGTTTATGCTAAATTTTGTTTATCACCCTTTACTAATCCTAACTGAACTTATTCTAATTACTATCTGACTAGTTCGGGCTAATCTTTGTCAATCACCCTTATTAAGTATTTTCTGACTCTTTATTGGGGCCAACTACTTTGATTAATCTGGGCTGAACTTCTAGTACTCGCTTTGACCACTAGTTTATGCTAATTTTTGTTTATCACCCTTTACTAATCCTAACTGAACTTATTCTAATTACTATCTGACTAGTTCGGGCTAATCTTTGTCAATCAACCTTATTTAGTGTTTCTAACTCTCTATTCGGGCCAACCACTTTGACTAGTCTGAACTGAACTTCTACTTGCTTTGATCACTACTTTGAGCTAATCTTTGTCAATTACCCATACTAATTTGGACTGAACTTTTGCAAATCATCTTAACTAGTCCAAATTGACTGATTTATTGCTAAGCCAACCTTTTGTTATTTTTTTTTGTCAATTTTGTTGCATTTCTGAGTATACCATTGAGTTGAGAAATTTTGGTGATCGTTCTAGTTGATCTTATATACTCGTTGATTTTGAAGGTGATGCCGGAGGTGATAGCGGAGTACACAGTGGCGGCGTTGCGAAGGACAGTGCCGCCGGCAGTGCCTGGAATAGTGTTCCTATCGGGAGGGCAGAGCGAGGAGGAGGCGACATTGAATTTGGATGCAATGAACAAGTTGGAAGTGTTGAAGCCATGGACACTTTCCTTCTCATTTGGGAGGGCACTCCAACAGAGCACACTCAAGACATGGAGTGGGAAGGAGGAGAATGTAGGGAAGGCTCAAGAGGTGTTCTTGGGAAGGTGCAAGGCCAACTCGGAGGCCACACTTGGGAAGTACGGTGGTGGGAGTAGTGGTGGATTGGCTTCGGAGAGTTTGTATGAGAAGGGCTACAAGTACTAATTAATGTGGAGGTGGTAATTTGTATATGATGAATTAATTTCCATGAATTGGAGTTGTAAGATCAACAAATTAATGTAACATGCTTAATTAATTAATTCTAATTTGATTTCTCCAAATTAATCTAATTAGTTTGTCCAAGTTTTAGTACTTTTTTCTATGTCACTACACCGCACTACTTGGGGCATGTACATATGTATTGAGATTTTTCAAAAGTGTAATGTTATAAAATAATAAAAAAATCAAAATGCAACATGAGTGTTTTGTGATTGAAATATTCCTACTAAGTTATAAAGAAAATTTTATAGAACAACAATAAAGCCAACTATGTTTTTATGGAAGTGAATGTTCGACGGTAATTGTAACGACTCTAAAATTTAACCCGTGCCAATACAGGTGGTACGTGGGCCCACGCCGTGGTACAATTATCAATTCTCGGACGTCGACACTGAGGTATGTTAAGTTTGTTCGATGTTTGTATTATACTGTATAGCCTTAACACAAATTTTGATGTCCCAAACGCGTGAGGACTTTTGTGTGCAAGTGTTAGTTGTGCGAGGCGATGCTTAGTGGTCCGGGGGACAAAATGAGTTAAAACACTGATAAAATACAAATTCTGAAATAAATGAAATAATTGGTACGCGGTTCGACCAATGGCGCAAGACACGCGGAGTGCGGCGCGGGTCGAATCCGAATACACAAAGGGTGAGGTGGACAGGCTAGAGTGAGGAGCAAGTCAAATAAAGTCACCCAATTGAGTCACTTAAGTAGGTGAGAGGGGGTGATCATGAACCATTAGATGGGCCTAGGGATGGGGGTGTTGGGCCAAGATGAGGAGGGAGGTATAAATACCCCAAACTCCATCCTTTTCCTCTCTCTTCTCTCTTCCCTCCCTCTCCCTAACATATCCTTCAAGCTATTGACGGACGGTGGTGGCCGGAGTGGCGCGACAGCGGCGGTTCCGGACGAGCCAAGGTAAGATCCCTCATCTCCTTGCCACCCTCTACGCATTGGTATAAGTTTTACTCGTGTTCGTCGCGATGAAATTTGGACACCACATCGAGATTTCGAGCTTAATCGAAACTCTTAATGTTTTGGTGGTCCTCTCGACGATCACTATGAGATTGGTGAAGCAGGTTTTAAATTTGGAGAGTTCTGGGATTTTTGATGAATTTTTGGAGATTTTCAAATGATTTTCGTTTTGGGTTTTCCGTTGAGGTTTCCAGACATTTTTGTTACGTGTCGAGGATGTTTTTGGAATGATGTTGCATCCTCGATGAAAAATAGACTAAATCGGAGTAAGGCGGCGCGAGCCGAGGGTGGTAAACACCCCGAAAAGTCCTAGAGACGGGGGCGCCGCGTTTAACGCCGTGAGGGTTTATCCCTGACGGCGCACCCCACATACATCTGGGCCATAGTCGATCTCTGTCCCACGCCGTGGGGTATAACACCCCCACAGTGCTGCCCACATACGCCTGGGGCAGAGTCGATCTGCCCCACGCCGTGGAGACACCGCCGAGGGTAAGACCCACACGGCGTTTCAGCGGCGTCCAGAACCTTAGAAAATTCTCAACTTTTTGTGGAATCTTCGGAATAAATTGGGGTCTTCTCAGGGTATCTAACGAGTCCAAATACAACCCAATAACCCAGAATTCGACCCGAAAATACAATAAACATAAATAAGGAAAATTGGATAAGAGTTAATGGGAAACCACAATGAATTGTATTATCAGGATTATTAGCACGCGGGACTACGTAGGGACGAGTCGGGGTCCGCAAGAGTACGATTAGCTTGGATCGAGGTAAGTAAACTAGTGAGGAATATTATAGTTATTTCTTAAGCCTTGAATTATTTACTTATTGTTTCAATGCTATCTTGTCATTCCATTCATATGAGTTGTTCTAAGGCAAGTGTGTCAAGCGTGATCCTTGCAGAATTCTGAGATCGTGGTGTATTATACCAGAGTTTATGGCTGGGGATACGTGATTGTTTGTAACGACATGTACGGGGTGAGAGTTCTCCACCAGATTGTTGGGGACTCTGCACTCGCGTAGGGGTCTTAGAGGAGTTTCTGTCATCTACTCCTAGCTTTTGAGGAAATTCTGTCCTCGGCTCAATGACTTTGATTAGTCGGGACCACTTGTGCATTTCTCTTGCATTTCGGGACACCCAATTTCGATTGCTCATTTATTTACTCACAATCTTTATATATTCATGCGTTCCCTATCATTTTTTTCAATATGCATGAATTGACTGTTCATTTATTTAATTCAAAATACTGTATTTATTGTTGTTCCTGCTTGGTGTTACTTAGCTGGGCTCGTCATTCTTGTATTTGACCTAGTATAGATCTGCAGTCCAGCAAAGGAAAGGTTGTGCAGTTAGGTGATATACTTTGAGCGGCACTCCTCTGCTGATATAGGTGACCTTTTTGGTGTATTAGCTACTTATATTATTTTGTACATGGGGTTATGGGTTGAGAAATTGTTAGATATTGTATGACATTGATGATACTCTCCTTGTTTTATATGGTATATATGATATAAGGGGTTTCACACCTTAGGTTTTTGTCCTAACTTGGAGCTTTCGAAGTCGATTGATTAGTTGAGATTAATTGATTTTGCTTATTACTTTGATAGCTCGCTAATTAATTGATTTCACGTCTAAATACTTGATAATTGGTTGAATGGAAAGGAAGACTCACTGTCCCCGCGCGACTCGACGAGACTGGCTTAGGGGTTCATGCAGGTCCAGGCTGGGCGGCGTCCGATTCTAGGATTGTGAAATTTGGGGTCGTCGCAGTAACAAAGCAACGAGTATATCAAATGAATGTACCGAGAAATGAGGGTTTTTAGGTGGATGTATGGTAAAACTCGTAAAGATAGAATAAGAAGCATGCAAATTTAAAGAAAAATAGGAGTAACACCAATTGATAAGGGCGGTCTTAAATGATTTGGAAAGCTCTTGATTAGGGCGGTCTTAAATGATTTGGAAAGCTCTTGATGAATTATACTAAATCGAGCACAATGGAAAAGTTTGATCTATGTAGTCGACCCCAACTAATTTAAGATTAAGGCTATTCATGCACCAAAAGTGGACGCCAAAAGATGATCACTAAAACATTTTTAGTCACAAATCAAATTAATGATAGTTCTTTAACAAATATGATTAGTGAATCAACATACCTTTTGATTTTATGTCTAATCCTATGTCGAACCATTAATGATTAATAAAATTTCTAGTTTTCTTCAAAAAAAAAAAAAATCTAGGTTCTGGTTATGACATATAGGTGAGTGATAATCTCTTCATCACTCAGGAAGCGGCTTCTATAC
Organism: Stephania japonica; assembly: GCA_039657345.1. Taxonomy (NCBI): domain Eukaryota; kingdom Viridiplantae; phylum Streptophyta; class Magnoliopsida; order Ranunculales; family Menispermaceae; genus Stephania; species Stephania japonica. Next base: position 85,600,339 of record CM077556.1, on the reverse strand, counting down.
AATTAGTAATTGTAAGATTTGTACAATTACCAATCGCAAAGTATCATATGTCATTTGATAGAGAGAATAAAGGAGGGTGTATCTCTTAGCTTTACTAATTACAAATTAACCCCCACGATTAAGCGACATCTTCTCTCTCCTTCTCTTTATGGGAGAAGTGGTGTGCGGGCTCATATCTTTAGAAATCGTCCATGTGCGTCTTGGGATACACACCCCGCGTGTTATGCTCAGGGAATTAAGTGCGCACACACCAAAGTCTCATCTATTTTCATGCATGCCCGCGTATAGAAAAAATAGGAGGACGTGACTTAATAGTGGAGATAAATTTGTAATAAAAAGTTAAGAGATATACTTCCTTTATAATTCTCTCCGTCAAATGACGCATGACACATTACAATTACCACACAAATCTTTCAATTACTAAGGCCTTGTTTAGTTGGAGGTGGAGATATCTCTCGGGAGATAATTTACAGGGAGTTGGGAACTAATCTTATTTGGTTGCCCAACTCTCCTGTAAGTTATCTCCCAACTTACAGGGAGGGGTGTTAGATATCTCCCCCTAGGAAGATAACTCCCGGGAGTTGTATGGATACAATTGCCTCTCACAAATCCTAATTTATCCATTTTACTTTTTTTTTTTATAATTTGAACTTCTTTTTTATGTATGAAAGGTATTTATGTCAATTCTCCCATTTTACTGTTTCTTAAAATCTCCACTCGCATTGTAAGTTAGCAAAAACGAACCAAACAAAACCTAATTGCAAAGAAGCAGCTTTAAGTAAAAAAAAAAAAAAAAAAAAAAAGTATAGAAGCAGGTCCGAATCCTCAATAGCTTAAGTGTTTTCATATTGGGAATTTGGAAATCAATATAAACCGTCCGATGCACAGTGAAATAACTCTTCTAACAGATCTCTGTGTCTCTCTCTGAAGTTCTCTGTTCTCCTCTGCTTCTCTAGCAATGTCAATCTCATCCTCCATCCGTCTCTTCCCCACCAAGATCCCACCTTTCCTCCACCCCCAACTCCCCCTCCCCAAAACCCTAATCCCCCTTTCCCCAATCCCCAAAAGACTCTCCTTCTTCTCCTCAATTTCCATCCAACCCCTCCCCACCCTCCCCTGCAGCAGCACTTCCTCCCCATCTCCACCAACCACCCCTCTCGAATCTCTCCCGCCCAATCTCCGAGACATCATCCAACTCTTCCAATCCGTCCCCAACCCCAAAGCCAAGTACGAACAGCTCCTCTTCTACGGCCGCAAACTCCCCCCTCTCGACCCCTCTTTCAAGACCCCACAAAACAAGGTCCAGGGCTGCGTCTCGCAAGTCTGGGTCCGAGCCTACCTCGATCACGACAAAAATGTGCGATTCGAGGCGGATTCCGATTCGGTACTCACTAAGGGCCTCGCTGCCTTGCTCGTGCAGGGCTTGTCTGGGCGACCTGTTGAGGAGGTTTTGAGGGTTTCGCCGGAGTTTGTGACCTTTTTAGGGCTGCAGCAGAGTCTCACTCCGTCCAGGAATAATGGGTTCTTGAATATGCTCAAGTTGATGCAGAACAAGGCGTTGGAGTTGTGGCGAGAAGCCGCGGCGGAGGGCGGTGGCGGTTTGGATGGCGAAAATGAGGTAGGGGGTTTGAATTCTCGGTCTGATTTGGATTCTGCAGATACTCGTGATTCTAGCGTGCAAAATTTGGGTTTTGGTGATGAAAAGGAAGTGTCTTTGAGTGAGTCGAAAGGCGAAACGGGGTCGAATTCGACGAATTTGAATTCTGCCCATGATTCTAGTGTGCAAATTTTGAATTCTGGTGATGAAAAGGAAGTGACTTTGAGTGAATCGAAATGGACGAATTTGGGTTCTGGTGATGGAAAGGAAGAGACTTTGAGCGAATTGAAGGGCGAAGCGGAGTTGAGTTCGAGGAATTTGGGGAGGAGAGGGGAGAGGATTAGGGAGAGATTGGAGAGGGAGCTGAGGCCTGTTGAATTGGAAGTTGAGGATATATCACACCAACATGCTGGGCATGTAGGTGTGAGGGATTTAGGTAGTGATGGGGAGACACATTTTAATGTGAGGATTGTTTCGGAGGGGTTCGAGGGGAAGAGTTTGGTGAAGCGGCATCGACTTGTTTATGATCTTCTGCAGAGTGAATTGCAGAGCGGTTTGCACGCTTTGTCGATTGTTGCAAAAACTCCATCTGAGGTTAATGGGTGATGAGAAAGTGAGAGCAAATTTTAGTCTTTGTTGCTGTTCCTTGTGTTGATGATGAGTTATAATAGTTGCATAAACTTATATGGTCACATAAAGGTGTGATTTTTTTTCCAAATTTTGTCTTGGCTTATAAGTGAAGTTGATTTGCACTTAATGAGGCTTGTGTTCTTAGATAAAATCATTGATTGATTACATTTTTTTTTCATCATTGATGCACCAAAATTGAGCAAATTTTCAATTTTTGCTCTCTATCCTAACAAACGTTAAAAAAGAAATTGATAATTCATTGTGTTGATGATGATTGATGATTCATAGCAATTTTTTGTCTTGGCTTATTGAAATTTAATTGCACATATGAGGCTTATGTTCTTAAATACAACAATGGATCACATTATCTCTTCATCATTGATGCATCAAAACTTCAAAATTGAGGAAATCTTCAACTTGTTCCGAATTCTAACAAACACAAAAGAAAGAAAAACTATTGAAGTTTACATGCAGTGTTAATTCAGTCACCTCTTTGTTCGGCAACTGCGAGAGATGAGGACTCCGCTTGGCGGCCCAGTCATCTCAATCTGGCATCTCCCATACAACCAATAAGAAAAATGGATGAGACCGATACTAGCTCTCACTCTAAAAGTCCCTCTAATGTTATACTTGACTCTGTTGCTTTGAATTTGTTTTCTCAGTTCCAATGAAAGATTGAGAGGCAAGTATACCTCACTAGATATCAGGTGAACTGACTGCAGCCTTGCTTCTCCGCGTCTCTCAGTGAAGGGCTCTAGAACTTGATTCGCTATTAGCCTGTCGAAGAAGTAGAGCTCAATGTCCAAGTACTCGAACCTGACATCAATTTTCCGATTTGGGTTTGTGAAGTTTGCGAGGAATATGAAGTCGCCATTGAAATACTCAGTTGAGTCGAGGTAGATGCTGTTAAGGCTTGCAACAGTGGTGTCGAACAATGGGCGCTTCGGCTTCACGGAGAGGAAGATAACCAAAGTGGCAATTCCAGCTACAATGAGAAGAACACTGAAGATAACACATAGAACTGCAGTGCACCATATCAAAGGGTTCGTCGGGCGAGGTGGTCGTAGTAGTGTTGCAGACGATGACGATGCCTTCCTTAGTTTGGGATTAAAGGTATCATCCGATGATTCCCGATGAGGTTTCTGGATCATGGGCTGCTTTGATAAAACAATTTGAGTGCAAGGAGTACTGCTACTACTACTACTGCTTTTTGATTGTTTGTGAGATTTGCTTGGTTGAATCATGGTCTGCTGTTGCTTTGAAGAGCTAGTTTGAGTGGAATGACTGTTATTGAATTGTTTGAGATGTGAAGGTGGTGGAGGAAGAGGGAGCATCTTGGGAGAAGTGTTGTTAGGGAAAACCAAAACCTTTGAGCAAGTAATGAAGAATTTGAAGAACAAGTGATTTTAACACAAATTTGTATGTAGTAGATGAGAGAGTTGTAAAGAGAAAACTAAAGAAGCTTTTGATTGTGGAGGGGATGGGACCAATGTGTTTCATTGAGATTAGACAACAGGAGTTTGATGGACTAAAAAAGTAAGGAAAGAAGGGGTATTCTCTCTATTTGAGTTGCACTGCTTTTTAGCATTTGTGCAGTGTTTGAGGGGGGCCTTTGGCAAGCTTTTTATCAGTCTTAATGCCTAAGAAATTGAACTCACATGAAGAGTGGTGGGGAGCCTTTAGGGGTTATTGATTTGTTAAATATCCAACTGAATATTCACATCTGAATTCCGTCTCTTAAAGAACTTGACATGAATTATTAAGTCGGAAAAAAAAAGTGTTTTTGTTTATGTTGATTGATGGAATTCTTTCTTTTCTTTCTTCTGTTGTTCTTTAAATTACAATTTGGATCTTGTTAGAATGACAACGCCTAAGTCACATCTGAAGTCACATCGGATACATGAGCTGTCCTTGCATGCTTCAAGATGAGCATCTCAGTGCACAACACATGGGTTAGGCACATGAGTTGAGGTCATGTAGACTGCTTTTGTTTTGATATATTTTCCTTGCAATTAATTTGATTGCATTACAATCACACTAACTGCGATGCATAGAAACTTGCATTCAAATTACGGAATGATTTTTGACAATCACGCAGTCTTGATCTTGATAAATTTGATACTGTTTTTTGGCATTCACTTTGATAAATTGCATTAAGTCGAGCTGGAAGAGTTTGATCCTAACTCAAAAATATCATCTGATTATTTGTTAAAACATCTTTAGTGAGATGCACCAAGCATCACTTCCTAAAAAAGGTACGGTTGAAAGTAGACAGTTCTTATTTTTCTCTGAGTTTTTAAATGGTTGTAGGCTCTATAAAAAAAAAAAAAAAAAAAGTTGGGCCAGGCTTCTAAAATCAGTTCATGTAATCTTGTGGAATAAGTGACTAACTATACAAGCCCACCATTACTATCTATGAATTACAGGCCTGGATCTTAGAGGCCCAAATCTCTAGCCAATATGAATGATGTGGTGATTGGCATCACACTGCTGACATGTGACCAATGTTGAAGCGCTTACGTAAGGTGGGACCTGTCAAATCTATATATATATATAAAAGTTGAAGCTGAGAGACACTTATCAATCTCTCTCCTTTCGCCATTCCATTTTTTATTTTTCTCATTTTTTATTTTTATTTTTATTTTTTATTTTCTGCTATTTATTTCTTTATATTATTAGTTGTCTTAAGATATATATTCATCCCCTTAATTTCTTAGACAACAAAAAAACCCAACTAGCTTATATTTATCTCCTCAATTTCTTGACAATGAAAAGCCCAACTAGCTTGCAAGAAACGAAGAGTCCATTACGATTAACAACGACGCATATAAATTTGAGTTTTCATTAGCTCAAACGCCTAACCTTCACTCAAACCCTACAATTTTCAATCTCCCTCAATTTCCCATTTGGTATGTCTAATTGTAACTTCAGTTCTTCTTCTTCATCAAATCTAATTTCTAAGATCCAATTGGACAACAGTAATAGTACAAATCTGTTCAAGGCTTGAAGTCTTAATGAACTGGTGAGGAATTAGAACATCTTAGATCCTTTTATATGAACGGTTGGCTTTGGGGTAAGAGGCAACTTGGCGTGCTGGTGTCTTTTGTTTTTGTTTTTACTGTTGGTCTGCTAGGGTATCTTTGGATTTTTAGTTTTTGATGACGTGTTTTTTCTGCGGATCATTCTATGCATATTTTCTTTTGCCTACGTCAATTATTGTAACAATTGAATATTAATTAAGTAAGGGGTTGGGGTAGATATGTGGAGGTTGGCTTTTATGAGATTCTTTTTTGAGTGGGCTAAGATGGTGGTCACAACTCACAATTGATATCTTTCAGAACTTTGGTTCTGTTTTCTAAAGAGATAGTTTTTTTTTTTTTTTTTTTTTTTTTTTTTTTTTTGCATAGTATATAGGTATACAAAGGAAAATTTTTGTAAATAGATACGTAAGATTATTTTTGTTTTCCCATTCTTTTTGTACAAGTATTTTTTGACAGATTGATGAAATTCCTTTATCTAAAAAAACAACATAAATATGTTCAAATCAATCTTCATCTTTGATTCAACCCTAAACCCTAATTAATCTCATTCTTATTGTATATTTTATTTATAAGAAATATGAGTTGATTATTGTGAATTGCATTTCTAATTATAAAAATATTACAATATGTTCATGAAAAATTTATTTATTAATTTTTTTTAAAAAGATTTAATACACCAAATCGACTAGTTAACCAATCATTTTGAACTACTATTTTAGTAGTTCTTAATAGGTGGAGGGGATGTTTCTGGGTTTTTTTTTTTTTTGGGTCTAAATTCTAAAGGAATATGATATGGTGACATTTCTGGTGACACAAACCGGTCGCATCAGCACAAACGTTCAATTTTAAGTGGTTGCTGGTAGGATCCACCACAGACAAAAGTTGAACACTGTGTTGTGCGACACGTGTGTTGTGCGACTGGTTTGTGTCACGGAAAATGTCACCATATAATTTTTCAATTCTAAAACATCCATATTTAGTAGGGGTGGTCAAATTGCGGTTTGGTGATGAAAATCATCATATCGCGACCAAATCAAGGATTCATGGTTTGGTTAATTTGCATACCACCACCAAATCGCACACCCTCTAAACCGCAACCAAACCAACTGCAGTTTGCACGATTTGGTCGTGGTTTTCTTGCAACATTTTCAACCAGAACAAAAAAAAAACAAAAAACTGTCCAAATAGGGACATTGGTACCTTTGCTACGCAAGTCATACCAAACCTCAACAACAAAACCATCGTCATTTCCCAAAACAATCATCCAAGAAACCAAATGCAAACACCTTATTTTCAGAGATTCTATTATGCCACTATCATACCCCAAAATTTCAAACCCAATAGGCTAAAAAAACCCATAATGTAAAGACCCTAAAACAAGTGAGAAAACACATAAACAAGTGTCAGAGAGAGAAAAAAATAGGTCGCTTCGATCTCTATTAGATATCTCAAAATGCAGAAGCTTAAACAAACAAAAAACATGTTCAAATTATCAAATCAAAACAACAATCATAGGTCATAGTAGTAGAACAATAAACTCACCTAATTCCTAAGATGCTGAAACTCAAACCAACCCTGACCAAAACGACTGACAGTAGAGCAAAGAGAGATGAGGTAAAACCTTGAGGGAGAAGAGCAGAGCAAATAGAGGAGGCATCGTGAGCCTAGAGGAGAGAGCGCCGTTTGAGCTAGAGAAGAGAAGAGGTGAGTGAGAAGTAGGAGCGCCGCAAAAGAGGAGGAAGGCGAAACACAAATTGGGGTAACATCGTTTACTTTTTTAGGTTTTAGATATATTTACTGAGATTCCTAAAATGCCCTCGGTTTGGTAAACCGCAGTTTTCTCAAAACGAAAACTGCCACCAAACTGCGACAACGCGATTTTCAAGTTTTTTGAAACACCCCAAAACTGTGAATTCAATAAACTAGACCAGACCACCGCGGATTGGGTGATTTGAGCGATTTTGTGGAGACCGTGCACATCTTAAGTATTTAGAATGGACAATGCTATATGTTACATACTTTAGATACATTCATTACATACATTGATACACAATGATGTAGATTTTACTGGGATATATGTTCACGTATCATGTATTCCAATAAAATCTACACCATTGTGTATCTAATGTATTTACTCAAAGTATGTCAAAAAATTATTTTTCATTTAAAATATCTGACTACTTCAGATTTGTCTCTAGTCACATAAAATATATATACGAGGGAGCTTCTAACGTTGATGTTTTTATTCTCAAGACTCGAACTCAAGTCACTAATTAAAAGGACAACAACCTATTTTCAATTGTGCCAACTACCCATTGGTGGATGTTTGTTTCACAATAATCTCATATTTGTTCCCTTCCTTGAAACTTCTATGTCCCTTAATCAAACAATTTATTATTTTTCCAACCATCATCACTCATAAAATATTACTTTGTTCGTGACCATAAGCATATGATGAGGTCTTCGTTTTTCTCTTGATTTTTTTTGTTCGTGACCATAAGCATAAAGTATATTAAAAACACTTACCTCAAAAGAAGTGTTTTTAGCTAATTACACGATTACAATGAGTTATTTCAGTATTACTGAATCACAATTGATAGATCATAGATCTAAATAGTCAAATTAGATCAGTAAAGATTAGATAATGGCCAATTTGTTAAAATATCCAAATCTTTTACAACTTTTATTATTATATCCTAATCTTTATAAATTCATAAATTTATATCACAAGTCACTTTTTAACTCTAAACTTAATGAGCTGACATCTAAATAATAATAATTATTTAAATTTATATCACAAGTCACTTTTTGAAAAGTCACGTCATCACATCTAATTACTAAAATAATTATTAAATTTATTATTTAAGCTCATTACTTAAGTCTCTCTTAATCAAATTTAGAATTTAAAAATCACTTGGGATATAAAATTTATGAATCTAAAAAGGGTATAATATAATAACAAATGTAAAAGAAAAATACTAAAGTAACTCACATTTGACACTGACCTCCTTAGATGCTATCCATTTCCACCTTGCAATTCTTGCGCACGCATCTCGAGGGTGTTTGGACGACATCCAAGTAGGTTGGTGCCAAATTTGGATGTCAAATGTGGTTTAATCTAGTAAGGCTTAATGTAAAAAAAAGTTAGGATATAATAACAAAAATTATAAAAGGTTAAGATATTTTAACCAATTTGCCCTTTGATAAATGAAAGTGAACCATACACTATAGAGGAGCTTATTGGGACTACATCGTTCTATCAAAATCTGTAAAGAAGTTGAACCAAATATCAACTAAAGATCTTAAGTAAAAAAAAAAATACACCACCAAAGATCTAATTTTATACTAAATGACTAGACCTTAATCACACTTGGTTGTTTTTTTGTAGACTAGCTATAGTTAGGCAGTCAAAAAAGAATACACCACTAAAAATCTATTTTACCTTTCTTCTTCTTGTTCTTCTTCTTCAAAAAAAAAACTATATCTATTTTACTTCGTTAGTCATATTAAAAGCTTTAAATCCAAGAAAATGAAGGGTCAGTAAGGAATAAAGGTGCGGAAACCGAAATGACTAGGTAGTAAATAATTAGGTTCGGAAGCAAGGGAAGCTGTAGAGTTTCTCTTATCATCTTGGAAAATAGCATTCTTGCTCTACTAATCCAACTTCTGTGCTAAAAATAGTGGTACATACATGTAATAGCGTCACAAATGTAAGTAGACAGACATGCATCACATCGTATAGAATACTATTACTACTACTACAGCTCTTCAACGCTTTTCAATGCTTTTCCACACAACACAAACCTTTCTCTTTAAGAAACCAAGAGTATCTGAGAAAAACCTACTCCCCATTTTGATTGGAGACCTAAAAGCACTCTAATACAGTAGTAATACTTCTTTACTCAAAACATGTCTCATTGAAAGGCAGAAGAAGCAAAGAAGCAGAGCAAAACAGAGCAATATGGGTCAAGTTCTCTCTTCTGTTCTAAACTGGTTCTATTGTTCATATCAAAAACGCAACCCAAGCTCTCCTAGGCTGTTCGATCAACCTCTACACCCACAACAAAATGCAGATCATGTCATCACCATCGTTGATGATCATGTTGAATCCTTTGATGATCATAGTGATCAAAGGGAATACTGGTCGATTGTTGTCGACCCAGATCATGATTTTCCAAATCAAGATTATAAAAACAGGGGACAATCGGTCCCTTATGAGGGTGATTTTGAAGGAGGAGCCTTTAACTTTGATGATCAAGTTTTCACCACATCAACACCATCTGAAGAGAAGAGCCCACACAGCACTGTTGACGATCCAAAGGAATTATCTATTGTTGTCGACAATGGGAAAGGAATCAAAGGACCGATCCCATATAGCGGTGATTTCGATTTCAAGGAGTTTGAAAAATGGTCGGTTGTTGTCGACCCAGATCATGATTTTCCAAATCAAGATCAAAACAGGGGAGAATTGGTCCCTTATGAGGGTGATTTTGAAGGAAGAGCCTTTGATGATCAAGTTTTCACCACATCAACATCATCTGAAGAGCAGAGCCCACACAGCTCTGTTGATGATCCAAAGGAGGTGAACCCATTATCTATTGTTGTCGACAATGGGAAAGGAATCAAAGGACCGATCCCATATAGTGGCGATTTCGATTTCAAGGAGTTTGAGAAATGGGTCGATGCAATTAGTCGCCCAATTGAAGAGAAGAAGAGTGATCAGTCGATCAAACAAGGCATATGGATCAAGCACTACTGTAGCTCTCACAAGATACTACTAGTTGGGGAAGGTGACTTCTCATTCTCAGCTTGCCTTGGCAAGGCTTTTGGCAGGGCAGATAACATGGTTGCAACTTCTCTCAATACCCAAGGTAAATATCTCATCTCAAATTAGTTCGGGTCGGCTCCATGGATTATATATTTCATTTAGCTCGAGTTGATGATGATGTGTTTTTATCATCTCATATCTCAAATTAGTTAGGATCGACCATATAAAATATACTATGTTTTACTTAAGTTCAATTTATGCAGTTGATCATTATTATAGTTGATCCACATGAAAAATAATGTAAATTCTCAAGGTAACATTTTTTTCTATCCTAATTAGCTATGGTCCGCTGCATGGATCAAATGCTTAACTTAATTTGATTTAATACATTTGTGGTTATGTTTTACAATTTTTTTAAAATTTTATCTAACTGATATTTAGACATATTTTATTTTATTTTATTTTTTTAATAATTGTTATTTGTTGGTATCCCAACCTTTTCTTCCTAACTTAGGCTCTGATCATTCCCTGTGAGTTAATCAGACACTCTTAACTCACAACCCTGGCTGAAACCAATATATGTGGAGTTGGATGGTCGGATTAAAAAAATATTTAGACATTGATCAGACACGATTTTTTTTTACATGAATGCATTGTATATGACGATTTGGGTAAATTATTTATTTTAATTTATTTATCTGGTGTAGATTTTTTGAAGAAGAACTATGGGCAGGCAATGTCTAATATTCAATCACTGAGGAGTAGAGGGTGTAAGGTCATGCACAAAGTTAATGCTACTGAAATGGCTGGAAATAAGAAACTCAATGTGGTAAAATATGATCGGATTGTCTATAACTTTCCTCACGCGGGATTCTCCCACACAGAATCTGTTACGGACGAAGTCAGGTATATTGTGTAATTCATAGTTTTCATTTAAATCTTCAGAAGATCAACTGATCATGATAAGTTGATAACACAATTATTAATTTTTTTTGGTTTTCTCATTAATTTGTTGGAGTTGTGACAACATTGCTTGATATATAGGAAACACCAAAACTTGGTGAGCCTGTTCATGGCCAATGCAGCAAAGATGATTGAGGAAACGGGAGAAATTCACATCAGTCACAAATGTAACAAATTTTTTGAGCAGTGGGGTTTGCGAAAATTGGCAAAGAAGAATGGACTTGTGGTGATGGAAGAGGTGAAGTTCAATTTGAGTGATTATCCAGGTTACAACACCAAATATGGATTTGGGGGTGATAAGAACTTCGACTGCAACCCAAGCAAGACGTACAAGTTTCGACTCAAAAGACGGGTGAGTGAATCATAGGTAGAGCAAAGGGGTAGGGTTGTGTCATACACGCGGTCGGTACCTATAGTTATTTGCGTTTTCTAACTTGATTTTCTGGCTTCCTCACTAGATAGAGTGATATTTGATGGAAAAAAAATGATCCCAGTGAACGCATTAGCAGCCTCGTCATTTTGATTCTGTGAGCAACATATGGAGGGTTAATTATCAAAGCAAGTATCGAATGCTATATATGTCTAAATCTATTGGATGTAAATTTTGTATGTGAAATCATCAATGAAATACAATGAACTTATGGAAAAAGAAGAATTATTAATTAGCACTTATTTATGTACTCTGTTTCTTTTTTCTTTTGGTTTCCCTTTATTAAAGTGATGATCATGAGTCGATGACCTTCCCTAAAAAAAAAAGTATCTCAAGTGTCTACACGATATTTTACTTATTTTTTTAGAAGATACTTCATGATGTTTGATGACAAGTATATGTATACTCCTATAAATACTACTTTGAAGGAAAATGGTATTTATTGTCAGATGTGCCTCGATCAACACACGAACGCATTAGAGATATTTCACATGATAGAGCATCTTCAATGATAAATGTGGATTATGACTGTGGATTCTTGCTATATCATCAATGTGGAGGGGATGATCACTCTAGTTGGCATGAATACACATCTAATGTTAAAATTGTCTCCAATGGGTAATGTAGATTGTACCTTCTGTCTATGAGGTTACAACTTCTTTTTCAAATTTAATAATTATTAGACAATTATATTTTTTGGACAAGTATTAAACGATTATATATTTGCACATATTAAACGACATGCATATACAAATATTTTTTTTAAAACACAAACAAATATTAATTTTGTAAAATACGATTGTACCCGGCAGCACTAAAAATTTAACAATGTTTGTATTTATCTTTTTTTCTAAAACTTATCTGTGATTATCTCATACTATATGATAAATACAAAAAAAAATTGAAAAAAAATAAAAAACGGAAAGCATGCCTATAAAAAAAACGCAAGAGTAACTTGCATAGAAGTGAAGAAACGCAAAGTGTAGTTTCGATTTGCTTTTTTATCGTTGTTTTAAATTTTTTTATTTAGTTATTTATGAGGTGGCATAGTACACTGTCTATTGCATCTTTTAGAAATAAGGTATGGTAGGCAGTATTGGTGGCTATACGTGTCCCACTTCCACTCTCGATCCACATCCCCATTTGGAGATGTTCTAAGAGTATAAAATATCAACTGGTAATAAGTAGTAGCAGTTGGTATTTTTTCTTTCATAAGAGAGTAGTTGATATTTCAAGTGAAGTCCATGAAAAGTACTTCCTTCGTTCCAAATAATCTGTTACATTTTGACCTGTACCAAGATTTAAGGTGATGATGATTAATTACCATTAATATTTTATAAAAAGACTAAATTATCCTCCCACAAATGACTTCATTTATTATATGTATTGTACGAAAAAATTGATTGGTGGTGTCATTAACTAAATGGAATAGGGTTAGAATTGGAAATAAAACATTTAATGCTTTCTTGATTTCCTAATGTGACACATTTTGTGAAAAAAAACACAAAATGTGAATGATAATATAAAATGGAGGGAGTATTTAAATTAAGAAAATAATAATCTAACACACTCTCAAACCACACTTTGGACGCACACTCTTGTCTTTTAGTCATTTATAGTGTTTTGTCAGATGTGGAGCCCACGACTAAAGAGACAAGAAAGAGTCATAAATAGCTAAAAGACAAGAGTGTGCGCCTAAAGTGTGAGTTGAGAATGTGTTAAATTATCATTTTCCTTAAATTTATACAAATGTACCACTGTTAAAGTAGACAAGCATCACTACGTATAGACTCTACAGCTCTTCAATGCTTTTTTAAATGCTTTTCCACACAACACAAACCTTTCTCTCTAAGAAACCAAGTATAGAAAAACCCACTCCCCATTTTGATTGGAGACCTAAGAGCACTCAATACTTCGTTACTTAAAACATGTCTCATTGAGAGGCAGAGCACAAAAGTAGAGCAAAGCAAAACAATAGATATTATATTGCATAATGAAGCTCGAAATTACCCTAATAAAAATAGAGAGAACTACCCCACAAAGGAGAGAACTACCCCCATTAAGGGGGACACCTAGCTACCTCAATTTGGCGAAGCATACTGACGCAGCGTAAACGCTTAAACAAGGAATAATCCTTAAAGTTTTTGATAAAACTCGAAATTGAATAAATTGATAATAATTAATTATAATTCATAATGATTACAGCCTTAATCATGGCTTTATATAGCCCATTAGAAACTCTAATCCTTATACAACTCAAATTCCTAATCTTTCTATGAATCAAAAACCTAATCCTTCTAAGACTCAAAACGCCTAATCCTACTAAGACTCTAAAAACGACTTAAATAAATTAAATTACGAAAATACCCTAACTGAATAAGAAAATAGAAAGTTCTTGATAAAGTCCTAAACTCAATCGGATTCCTGGATCAAAAGTTATTGTCCCACAAAACATCTGCAACTGCCACTCCATCATTCTCTCCCACCTGAGAAAAACTCGTTCTCGAGTTTTCTGGATACAAAGGCTCATCATCTGGATAGAATGGAAAAATATCCGCCACATTAAATGTCTTGGATATTCCCTAATATGTCTTTTCTGCAGCAACTCCTGCACCTTGTCATGTAAGACCTCACTCTCCTTCGAACTCATTCTGTAATGTAGGAGGTTTGGCAAACTAGCTCCAAGAATTAGGTCAATGTGGTGTTGAATATAGCGCATAGGAGGTAATCCGTCTGGCAACTCGTCTGGTACAATTTCAGCAAATTCCTTCAGTAAGGGTTGGACCTGCCCTAGTATCTCAGAAACTGACTCCTTCTCATTCCCCACCAGGATCTGTCTCAGCACCAACGCATGCACCACCTGTGACTCCTTCACTGCTTCGTCCATCTCATGCTCAGTTTGTGTCAATATAAGGAAAGATCATTCTTCCACTTTAGCAGTCTTGGAACGGTTACTTGCCTTTAGAGGAAGCAAGTTAAACGTCACCCCCTCCTTCTCCAATTTATACACATTATCTCGCCCGGCGTGTTGTGCATTAACATCAAACCGCAAGGTCGTCCAAACAAGCAAATGGCAAGCATCCATATCTACGACATCACAATATACCTCATCCTTGTAAGAGCCAATGGAAAAAGGTACCTCTAGCGCTCTATCTGCACTTTCTCGTTGCCTTTATCCAGCCTATAGAGTAAGGACTGGGATGCTTCTCCATCTTCAGTTTCAGTGCCTCGGCTGTACCTCTACCGATGATGTTGTCACAGCTTCCACTATCTATGATCAGTTCAAACACCTGGCCATTGATAGTGCATCTCGTCCGAAACAACTTGTGTCGCTGACTGCCATCTTCTAGTTTAGGAGTTAACATCAGCCTTCTGACCACACAATTCTGTTCCTCTCCCTCATCATAGTCATTACAGTCATCATCCTCTCCATCAGGACCGCAATAAACTTCCTCTTCTTCATCTCGTTCAATCACATTAACCTGCTTTCTGTTGGGACATTCATTCGATCGTGACTGATCGCCCACAACGATAGCACTTGCCCACAATAAGCTTAGCATACAGATTTGCGGTTGCCTTTTGTCCCTCTTTCTGTTCAGCAGGTTTTTTCCCTGGTCCCTTATCTTCCTTCCGTTCAGTACCTTGATTCCAGCCCTGGGTGGACTTACTCCGCTCTGCAAAACTCCTTGAAGTTTCCTCTCCGCTATTAGTCCTCTGGTAATTATCACTACCATAGGTTCGCCGATTGCCCTCATATCGATTTTCACCTCTGTCCTGCATCATTAATTCAGCCATAATGGCTAAATTTTTCGCCTCGGTGACAGTTCTTATAACCTGCACTCCAATTTTCTCCCGAACTTGCAGTTTCAATCCATCAAGGTATCGTGTAACCTGATGAACCTCGTTCTCCCTCAAATCATTCCTCTCAGCCAGTCGCATGAAATCCGCCGTATATTCATGAACAGATCTCTGACCCTGCCGACAGTGCTAGTATTGCTGGAACAATATCTGCTCATAATCTGGAGGCAGAAAATCTCGCTGGAGCAACTGCTTCATTCTATACCATGTCCGAATAGGTTGTTTACCTTCTCTGTAACGCCTACTCTGTAGCCTCTGTAACGACCCTAAAAATTTAACCTACGCCACGTGTCAAAATAGGTGATACGTGGGCCCACGTCGTGGTACAGTCATCAATTCTCGGACGTCGACGCCGAGGTATGTTAGCTTTGTATGATGTTTGTATTATATTATATTCCATTTGTGCAATTTTAAGTTTTTAACGGGTAAAGGCGTTGTGTACGAGCGTTGGTAGTCCGGGGAAACAAATTTAATCGAAACACTTGACAAAAATATTAAATAAATAATAATTAAAAGGTTTTAAAGTCTGTTTGTTACGTCGGTACGTCTGTGGTGACGCGACGAACAAAGTTAGTATTATGAGTCGGGTGCGAGAATACCCGAGGGAAACTTTAA
This sequence comes from Stephania japonica, assembly GCA_039657345.1. NCBI lineage: Eukaryota > Viridiplantae > Streptophyta > Magnoliopsida > Ranunculales > Menispermaceae > Stephania > Stephania japonica. The sequence goes on along the minus strand of CM077556.1, from coordinate 85,584,437 downwards.
GGGTTGTGTGAAATAGATGAGACCAAAAGTCAACTAAGTCACCCAAGTGAGTTAACAAAGTTGGTAGGTGAGATTGTGAAAAGACCAAAAGGGCAATCAAGTTGTAAAGGGTATAGATAAGGGTTAGGGGTATTTTGGTCATTTGACCAAAATACCCAATTTCATCACACCACCGCCACCCATTTTCCATTACCGACCACAAAAAAAAATTGGAGAAGGAGAGGAGAGACCAAGGAGAGGAAGGCTGCGATTCGAGGGGGGCGTGGACGCGACGTCGAGGCAAAATCGAGGTAAGAAGTTATAGATTTCGTTGTGGTGTGTCGTTGTGGTGGTTTTAGAAATTTGTTGTCGTTGAAGAGATTGTCGATTTATATGGTGAAAATGGTGGTGATGATGATGGTGAGGTGAATGTTGAGTGTTGGTGTTGTGTTGTTGTTTGCCAAAAAAAAAAAAAAAAAAAAAAAAGAGGTCCCCTCTTTTTCTTTGGAATTTCCAAAGAAACAAGCAGTGAGGAAGATGAAGACCGGGTGGACCGGTTTTTGGACCGGTGGACCGGGTTTGACCGGTCAGACCCGGTCAAGCCGGTCTTGACCCGACCCAGCCGGGTCGGGTCAGACCCGACCCGCGACCCACATATTATTTTATTAATAAAAAAATTATATATATATTTATTTCAATTAAATATATTAAAATTGATTTTAATTGAAATAAATTCAAGAAAAATAGGAAAAAATTCAGGAAAAATTCTAGAAAATTCTAGAAAATTATATTTTCATCAAATAAAGAGAAATTTGGGAATTTCTAAGAAAAATGAAATATTCAAAATTTTTACGGGACGTTTTGTCGAGGTTTTTCGCCTTGGAAAACGTGAGATTTGGCAAAAATAGCCAGAAATTTAGAAAAATCATAGGAAATTAAGGAAATTGATATAAATTGCAAATCCAGGATTATTGTGCACACGGGGACCGTAAGGGGCGTGTCGGAGTCCGTGTTAGTGCGAAATAGCTTGGATCGAGGTAAGTAAACCAGTGAGGAACACTACAGTTATTTCTTGAGCTTTGAATTATTTATTGATATTTGTTTCAATACCTTCTTGTTATTCCATTCCTTTTGAGTTGTCCTAAGGCAAGTGTGTCAAGCGTGATCCTTGCAGAATTCCGGACTCGCGGTGTATTATACCGGGGTTTACGGCTGGGGATACGTGATTGGTTGTAATGACATGTACGGGGTGAGAGTTCTCCACCATATAGTTGGGGACTCTGCACTCGCGTGGGGGTCTTAGAGGAGATTCTGTCCTCGACTCCTAGCCTTAGAGGAGATTCGTCATCGGCATAACGACTTTAATTGGTCGGGACCACTTGGCCTTTCCCTTGTATTCGGGACACTCCATTTCGATTGTTCATTTATTTATTCACAGCTTTTATATATTCATGCGCTACTTGTCCTTTTCTTTCTATCTCGCATGAATTGATTTGTTCATTTATTTAATTCGAAATCTTGTATTTGTTGTTGTTCCCTGCTTGGCGTTACTTACCTGGACTCGTCATTCTTGTGTTTGACCGAGTGCGAGATCCGTTAGCCCAAAGAAAGGAAAGGCCGTGCAGTTAGGTGATATACTTTGAGCGGCCCTCCTCTGTTGATATAGGTGACATTTTGGAGTATTAGCTACTTATATTATTTTTTTGTATAAGGGGTTATGGGTTGAGAGATCTTTTTGGACATTATGACTTAGATGATTCTCTCCTTAATTTACATGATATATATGATATACGGGGTTCCCACACCCTAGGTTTTTGTCCTAACTTAGAGATTTCGAAGTTGATTTATTAGTTGAGATTAATTGCTTCCGCTTATTACTTTGATAACTCGCTAATTAATTGACTTCACTTTTAAATTATTAACAAATGATTGAATGGTAAGGATAGGCTCACTGGCCCCGCGCGACTCGTTGGGATTGGCTCGGGGGTTCGCGCGGGTCCAGGTCGGGCAGCGCCGATTCTAGGGTTGTGGAATTTGGGGCCGTCACAGTTGGTATCAGAGCATAAAGGTTGAATAAAATACTCTTGAATTTAAATCACAATCCACTAAAACATAGGAAAGCGGAAGTTAGGATATTGTTTGAACTTAGAGTGGAACCCTATGGACTTAACTTAAGTCTTAGTTGGGAAGTGAGGAGAGTTGGGAAAACTAAAACTGGACTATATGAGCTATTTGATTGTAATGTATTATACTATTATCGATAGCTATATAGTGATTGAGAACTCGCGTTTATTGCGGGTTGTGATCGCCGATCAACTCGAGACCCATCATGAAGGTTCGAGAGGTGTTCAAGTAAGGCGGATGCTTGGTAGCGTAACATGGGGTTACCAAATGCAAGTCCAAGGACTATACTGAGTTTAAAAAAAAAAAAAAAGGTTCAATCATGAGTAATTCTCGCCTTTAATTTTGAACATGAAGAGGTCAGAGTTCCAGTCAGGTGTAGAAACAGAGACACGATCAGGACGAGTGTCGATAAGGCATAGTGACACGGACGGCTTGGTATGTCCGAATCAAGATCTTAGATAAGAGCATGCTATGAGTGCGGGCGGCTAAGCCACTTCATCGGTGCTTGCCCACGATCACGGGCCAAAGGTAGCCACGGGGCTTGGATTAGGTACATGTCATTGCCGCACTGCACACGATCGTCACACGGAACCCGATTGAGGGTATGGTTCATATTTGCAGTAGATTCATGTATACCTTGTTTGATTCCGATTCTACAGTTTTCTTTCATTTCGGGTCGTATGGTTGACGAGTTAGAGTTGAGACCTATTCGACTAGAGAGACCCTTGATTCTTAACACGGCTGCGGGGGACAAAATTTATCCGAATTTAGTGTGTGTCGATTGTTCGGTAGAGATAGAGGGACACACCTTACCCTGCACTGAGAGGTTGGAGTTTCCTAGAGTTCGATGCACCATCGGGCATGGATTGGTTAAGTGCTTAGCATGCACAGATCCACTGCTACGATAAGAGGATCACGTTTCAGGTTCTTGGACATCCGGAGTTTAGCTTCCAGGGGACTTCGACCAATTTACTAATCACCAGGGGTAGAGTTGCCACTGGCGTAGATGTAGAGACATTCGCTGGCATATTGAGTACGACAGGCAGAGTAGAGACTAGGTTAGAGGATGTGCCAGTAGTATGCGAGTTCCCTGATGTTTTTTCAACGGAGTTACCAGGCGTACCACCACCTAGGGAGATCGATTTCATCGTTGACTTGGTCCCAGGGACCAAACCCATTTCTATTCCTCCGTATCGCATGGCTCCGAAAGAGCTAGATAAGCTGAGAGGACAACTCGACGAGTTGTTGGAGTTAGGCTTTATTCGGCCGAGTATGTCGCCTTGGGGAGCGCCAGTATTGTTTGTGAAGAAGAAAGACGGCACTTGAGATTATGCATCGACTATAGACGGTTGAACAAGGTTACGGTGAAAAACAAGTATCCACTTCCTCGCATCGACGATTTGTTCGACCGTTGACGAGTTCGCAAAGTGTTTCTCGAAGATTGATCGAGATCGGGTATCATCAACTGAGGATTAGAGCAGAGGACATGGAGAAGACTGCATTTCGCACACGATATGGGCACTATCAGTTTACAGTAATGCCATTTGGATTGACTAACGCTCCAGCGATGTTCATGGATTTGATGCATCGAGTGTTGAGACAGTACTTGGACAGATTTGTCATTGTGTTCATCGACGACATTTTGATATATTCCCAGACTCACGAGGAGCACGAGGAGCACCTTAGGTTGGTTTTGCGGACACTTAGAGAGCATCGATTGTTCGCTAAGTTCAGTAAATGTGAGTTTTGGTTGACAGAGGTAGGATTCTTAGGTCACATTGTTGGGACCGCCGGAGTGTCAGTGGACCCCGCTAAGGTCAGGGCAGTTAGCGATTGGCCTACACCGAGATCAGCGTCTGATATTCGTAGTTTTCTGGGCTTGGCAGGTTATTACCGGCGTTTTGTACAGGACTTCTCGAGGATCGCGACACCGATGACGCAGTTAAAGAAGAAGGAGGTCAAATTTCAGTGGAACGATAACTGTGAACAGGCGTTCAGGACATTGAAGGAACGACTGACTACCGCACCAGTTTTGATTTTGCCCGAGTCAGGGAAGGGCTTTGAGGTAAACACCGACGCTTCCAAGATCGGTTTGGGTTGTGTTCTGATGCAAGAGAGTAGAGTGATTGCCTATGCATCCCGACAGCTGAAGATTCATGAAAAGAATTACCCTACTCACGACTTGGAGTTGGCGGCGGTGGTTTTTGCACTGAAGATTTGGCGCCACTATCTCTATGGGGAGAGATTCGTCCTATTTACTGACCACAAGAGTTTGAAGTACATCTTTACGCAAAAAGAATTGAATATGCGACAGAGGCGATGGCTTGAGTTCCTTAAGGACTATGATTTCTCATTGGAGTACCACCCGGGGAAGGCTAATGTGGTTGTAGACGCGTTGAGCCGTAGAGGGTCAGACTAAGAGGTTGTTACCTGCCACATGACGCATGATTACAGTTTGCTCGAGGCGGTTGAGAGGATTTGTACCGATGACATTCCGACCGATACTAGAGTAATGATTTGCGAGCAGATGAGGACTCAGACAGTGTCGATACAGAGTGTACTCGAGGGTCAGCAGACAGACGAGCAGTATCAAAAGTTCTTAGAGCTGGCGCGAGTTCGATCATCCAGATTGGAGTCAGTCGACAGAATCATGCTTGAGATTTAGAGGACGACTGTGGATTTCATCAGTGGCTGAGCTACGCGATGAGATACTTTATGAGGCGCACCGCTCACGATTTACGGTTCATCCGGCGGGACTAAGATGTACGCGAGAGGTGCGTCGTCTCTTTTGGTGGCGGGGATGAAGACCGACGTTGCTGATTTTATTCGAGGGTGTGATATTTGTCAGCGTGTTAAGGCTGAGCATCGCAGACCCGGGGGGTTATTACAGTCACTTCCCATTCCTCATTGGAAGTGGGAGCACATTGCAATGGACTTCGGTGTGGGCTACCTCGATCTCGCAACGACATGATAGCATCACGGGTGATTGTGGACGATTAACTAAATCCGCGCACTTCATACCGATCTCGACCACACATCGGGTAGACAGACTGGCAGAGCTTTATGAGAGAGAGATTGTTAGGTTGCATGGGGTACCGTTGTCGATTGTGTCTGACAGAGGGGCGCAGTTTACATCGCAGATATGGCAGAGCATGCAGGCACAGTTTGGCACGAAGTTGAATCTTAGTACCACCTATCACCCACAGACTGATGGACAGTCAGAGCGTTTGATCCAGATTCTCGAAGATATGCTGAGGATGTGTGTGTTAGAGTACGGCAGATCTTGGGAGGAGTACCTTCATCTGTGTGAGTTTGCATATAATAACAGTTATCAGGCCAGTATCGGCATGGCACCATTTGAGGCATTGTACGGGAGACCGTGTAGATCTCCATCTTGTTGGGCGGAGCCCGAAGATGTGACAGCGATTGGACCAGAGATTGTGGTAGATCACACAGAGAAGATACGCCAGATCCGTTTGAGATTGAAAGGTGCGCAGGAGAGACAGAAAAAGTATTATGACTTGTATCACGGAGAGTTAGAATACCGAGTCGGGGACTTTGTATATCTGAAAGTATCTCCATTGAAGGGGCACAAGAGGTTTGGAATCAAGGGGAAACTTGCGCCGAGGTTCATTGGTCCGTTCAGAGTGGTGAAACGGGTAGGCAAAGTCGCGTACGAGCTAGAGTTACCACCTCCGATGTTAGGAATTCATCATGTCTTTCACATATCGATGTTGCGACTGGATAGGTCCAGGGAGGGAAGACGACTGACAGTAGATTTGAGCCAAATAGACCTGAGGGAGGATGTCACATACGACGAGCAGCCTATCCAGATCTTAGACCGCAAGGTCAAGATCTTGAGGAACAAGGAGATCCCATCAGTCCTCGTCAAGTGGCAGCACCACGGGGACGAGGAGCCGACGTGGGAGCTGGAGTCGTATATGCGCGAGTATTTCCCCTACCTCTTCTGAGTTCGGTAAGTCTTTCCTTTAATTTCGTTTAAATTTCGAGGACGAAATTCTAGTTAGTTGGGAAGACTGTAACGACCCTAAAATTTAACCTACGCCACGTGTCAAAATAGGTGATACGTGGGCCCACGCCGTGGTGGTAGTCATCAATTCTCGGACGTCGACGCCGAGGTATGTTAGCTTTGTATGATGTTTGTATTATATTATATTCCATTTGTGCAATTTTAAGTTTTTAACGGGTAAAGGCGTTGTGTACGAGCGTTGGTAGTCCGGGGAAACAAATTTAATCGAAAACACCGACAAAAATATTAAATAAATAATAATTAAAAGGTTTTAAAGTCTGTTTGTTACGTCGGTACGTACGTCTCGTGGTGACGCGACGAACAAAGTTAGTATTATGAGTCGGGTGCGAGAATACCCGAGGGAAACTTTAAGGGTTGTGTGAAATAGATGAGACCAAAAGTCAACTAAGTCACCCAAGTGAGTTAACAAAGTTGGTAGGTGAGATTGTGAAAAGACCAAAAGGGCAATCAAGTTGTAAAGGGTATAGATAAGGGTTAGGGGTATTTTGGTCATTTGACCAAAATACCCAATTTCATCACACCACCGCCACCCATTTTCCATTACCGACCACAAAAAAAAATTGGAGAAGGAGAGGAGAGACCAAGGAGAGGAAGGCTGCGATTCGCGGGGGGCGTGGACGCGACGTCGAGGCGAAATCGGGGTAAGAAGTTATAGATTTTGTTGTGGTGTGTCGTTGTGGTGGTTTTAGAAATTTTTTGTCGAGGTTGTCGTTGAAGAGATTGTCGATTTATATGGTGAAAATGGTGGTGATGATGATGGTGAGGTGAATGTTGAGTGTTGGTGTTGTGTTGTTGTTGTTTGCCAAAAAAAAAAAAAAAAAAAAAAAAGAGAGGTCCCTCGCTTGTTTCTTTGGAATTTCCAAAGAACAAGCAGAGGAAGATGAAGACCGGGTGGACCGGGTTTGACCCGGGTGGACCGGGTTTGACCGGTCAGACCCGGTCAAGCCGGTCTTGACCCGACCCAGCCGGGTCGGGTCAGACCCGACCCGTGACCCACATATTATTTTATTAATAAAAAAATTATATATATATTTATTTCAATTAAATATATTAAAATTGATTTTAATTGAAATAAATTCAAGAAAAATAGGAAAAAATTCAGGAAAAATTTTAGAAAATTCTAGAAAATTATATTTTCATCAAATAAAGAGAAATTTGGGAATTTCTAAGAAAAATGAAATATTCAAAATTTTTACGGGACGTTTTGTCGGGGTTTTTCGCCTTGGAAAACGTGAGATTTGGCAAAAATAGCCAGAAATTTAGAAAAATCATAGGAAATTAAGGAAATTGATATAAATTGCAAATCCAGGATTATTGTGCACACGGGGACCGTGAGGGGCGTGTCGGAGTCCGTGTTAGTGCGAAATAGCTTGGATCGAGGTAAGTAAATCAGTGAGGAACACTACAGTTATTTCTTGAGCTTTGAATTATTTATTGATATTTGTTTCAATACCTTCTTGTTATTCCATTCCTTTTGAGTTGTCCTAAGGCAAGTGTGTCAAGCGTGATCCTTGCAGAATTCCGGACTCGCGGTGTATTATACCGGGGTTTACGGCTGGGGATACGTGATTGGTTGTAATGACATGTACGGGGTGAGAGTTCTCCACCATATAGTTGGGGACTCTGCACTCGCGTAGGGGTCTTAGAGGAGATTCTGTCCTCGACTCCTAGCCTTAGAGGAGATTCTGTCATCGGCATAACGACTTTAATTGGTCGGGACCACTTGGCCTTTCCCTTGTATTCCGGGACACTCCATTTCGATTGTTCATTTATTTATTCACAGTTTTTATATATTCATGCGCTACTTGTCCTTTTCTTTCTATCTGCATGAATTGACTGTTCATTTATTTAATTCGAAATACTGTATTTGTTGTTGTTCCTGCTTGGCGTTACTTACCTGGACTCGTCATTCTTGTGTTTGACCGAGTGCAGATCCGCAGTCCAGCAAAGGAAAGGCCGTGCAGTTAGGTGATATACTTTGAGCGGCCCTCCTCTGTTGATATAGGTGACATTTTGGAGTATTAGCTACTTATATTATTTTTTTGTATATGGGGTTATGGGTTGAGAGATCTTTTTGGACATTATGACTTAGATGATTCTCTCCTTACTTTACATGATATATATGATATACGGGGTTCCCACACCCTAGGTTTTTGTCCTAACTTAGAGATTTCGAAGTTGATTTATTAGTTGAGATTAATTGCTTCCGCTTATTACTTTGATAACTCGCTAATTAATTGACTTCACTTTTAAATTATTAACAAATGATTGAATGGTAAGGATAGGCTCACTGGCCCCGCGCGACTCGTTGGGATTGGCTCGGGGGTTCGCGCGGGTCCAGGTCGGGCGGCGCCGATTCTAGGGTTGTGGAATTTGGGGCCGTCACAGCCTCTCCCACCAGGCAGATGCTCCACTCTTCAGACGATAAGCCACCAATTTCACCCTTTTTTTCTTGAGGAATTTCCATATACTCAAAAAAATGGTCTACTTCGGCGATCCAATCAACAAAGTCCTCGATGTTCAGATTACCAGAGAAACTAGGGACGTCCACCTTCAGCCTAAAGTCACCCCTATCATGATTACCCCTATCATAATAATCATGCTGATTATTATTGTTATTATATCTGCCGCCTCGATCTCTCCTAACAGTCCGTCCCGATCTCTCGCGAGAATCATATCCTCCTCCTCGTCACTAGAGTCACCACCAAAGAACTCGACCTCTAAAATTTGCACCATGGTGCAATAGGAGCATCGCTCGAGCACGCGATCTCTTGGACGTTGTTCACCATCACCTTCGTGTCTGTTGGCGTTCACCCCAAGGGCATCAAATCTGTTAATCACCGCATCAAGGCGCTCGTCTATACGCCGGAATTGTTGATCGAGATTTGTTTCTAAGGTTCTGATTGCCGCCTCTTGAGCCTCCACTTTGGTTCGCAAGGCTTCAACATCCTGAACGACGTTCTGAATGCCACCGCTCCACCCGGGGACATCATTAGTAAGAACGAATTCACACTCTGATACCAACTGACGCAGCGTAAACGCTTAAACAAGGAATAATCCTTAAAGTTTTTGATAAAACTCGAAATTGAATAAATTGATAATAATTGATTATAATTCATAATGATTACAGCCTTAATCATGGCTTTATATAGCCCATTAGAAACTCTAATCCTTATACAACTCAAATTCCTAATCTTTCTATGAATCAAAAACCTAATCCTTCTAAGACTCAAAACGCTTAATCCTACTAAGACTCTAAAAACGACTTAAATAAATTAAATTACGAAAATACCCTAACTGAATAAGAAAATAGAAAGTTCTTGATAAAGTCCTAAACTCAATCGGATTCCTAGATCAAAAGTTATTGTCCCACAAAACATCTGCAACTGCCACTCCATCACATACGCTTGAGAAGACAACCTAAATTAAAAATAAACTAAAGCTATAACAAAACAAGAATTAAATCGTAAGGGAAGAAGAATTACAAAAAGAAAGACACCAACCCAAGGCACTTTGTCATAATGGCTCAAATAAGAAACCCCACCACCGCAACACTGTTATCAAGTCTCTATCTGTTTTGTTAAGTTTGTTATTCTGTGAAGGGTATGTGGGTACTTATAACCTGTTACAAGGGAATACAATATATAACCCCGAATTTATATATATGTGAACATTATTCTTTATCATTCTTTTGTATAGTTGTGGTGGAGGGTACACAACCCCTCCTTGTACATACTTTCGTGGTTATAGTAATTTTCAGGTGCCTACCTCCTATTTCTCAAAAAAATATATTTTTTAAGAGGCCATGCATTTTTGCGATGTTAATTAGAAAATTATGTTACATAATGACTATATGTGCAAGTGTACTATATAATTGTTATAGCCTAATTTTTCTTATGTGACTAATTGTTATAATTAATTAGTGTAACTAATTTATGAAACTTGAGGCATGCAAGGAGACAAGGAACTCTTGTACAGGCGTTCTTCGAGAGCGCAATCCATATTCATGATACTCGCAGAGATGACTACCCCTACAATGAATGGCAGATAGTTGAGCTAGCCAACAATGCTGGCCTAAAATTGAAAGGTAAAGTTTTGTTCGATGAGTGTGTGTACAGTGGGTATTGCTCTTGCAACAAGAGGGGTGGTAGCAAGAAAAGTAATGGATGGTTTCCTCTTGGAACGAGTTATACTTTCAAATTCAACGTCTTTCAAATGAAAAAAAGATTGTCAACATTAATTTTGATTTTGAGGGCTAAGACCGATCGAACAAAATAGTACACCCTCCGCTCAAAAAAGTTAGTCGTTTAAGGTAAAAGTACAAGTATTAAGAGAGCCTTAATTACGAGTGTAGTTAAAGGTAAAAGTACCCAAAGTATGTTAGATTATCATTTTCCTTTATATATGTCCTTTGACATTAAATGAATGGAAGAATTGAATAATCATAAATGTGTAAATTGCACAAGGATAAAGTAAGTAAAAAAATATGTTCTTGAATTCCGAAAATGACTTACAATTTTGAATAAGGGGTTTTTGCTAGAACAACTTATATTATTGACCGGAGGAAGTATTAAATATGTTATTGCTATGTGTGTGCTAGTTTTCATATGCATTGCATTTCATGAGGAGAGGGTATCTTGATTATTGGCTATTTTATTTCGATCGCTTAATGTATATATCAGAATTTCTGAAAAAGCTTGACACATCCTACCAAAAAAAAAAAAAAAAAAGCTTGACACACTTAATTGTTAGAAGTTCGTCCCACCGAACTTTAACATTTTTTTTTTTTTTTTTTGGCTTGCAACGACTAGACTCTAGTCACTAGAGCGGGTGAATTTTGATGATAAAATAAAAATAAAAATGGTGAGTGATAAGAGTAAGCAGTGATACGTGAGATCATCAAGAGAACACAATTAATATAGGATATGTTATTAAGAAGTACAATTAATGCCATGCTTTAATTAATTAATCATTTCGATTATGTAAAGTACTAGCTAGTACTATGCATGGATAATTAGAAGCTTAATTAATTATAATTACTTCCTAAAAACTACATCAAAAAATCTGTTTGGACTCTTAGAGTCTGGACTCATACAGAGTTTTTTAAATTTTTACAAATATCAAATGAGAGTTATAAGTTGTTATTTCAAAGTTATTTATTGCTTGATGGTGACTTTGAAATAAGAAATTTTTAAAAACTCCTTAGGAGTCCAGACTTTAAGTACCTGTTTGTTGGGGTATTAGGTTAGCTAAACCTAAGATTAGGGATAAGTCTATTGTTTGGTTGGAGTGTTAAGTAAGCAACAGGCTTACATAAACCCCCATATACCAACTTACCAAATGACATGAGGGACCCTGTCATTATATAAGCCCAACCAACTTTTGAGGTGAAATATCAAAAATGTCTTCATTGTTTGAACAAAACCCTATACTTGAACGTGGTGGGTGGTGGTAGGTGTTGTGACATTAAAGAAGGGCATTTTAGATATTTTACCCACTTTTCCTTAGGGGTTTATACTTGTACCAAACGGCTACAATGCATACTTCCATCTCTCATGAAGACCAGTCATATCTAAGTTAATCCCTACACCTTACATATAACTCCAACCAAACGGGTACTATGAGTCCAAATAGCACTACTCAAATTACATTACTTATTAATGAAACTTGGGGCATGCCACTACAGGAGGCACAAGGAGCTTGTCCTCGCGTTCTTCAAGAGTGCGGTTAAGAAGCTTAACGAAAATGATTTTCAAAATGGGTAGTGCTATTTGGACTCGTGAGTCCGGACTTAAAACTTTTTTTAATTTCAAATACACCCTCGAGCAATTAATGAAACAACCATAATCACTTGTAAAATTCTTCTTATACCCCTTAAATATGTACTAAAAATTTAATAACCTCCCTATGAGTCCGGACTCATGAGTCCAAGTAGATTTATTGTTTCAAAATTAAGTTGTGTTTTTGTGGCACACAAAGCTTTATATATGTACATGTTCATGTTCATCGATATCCACCCATCTGAATGTTGTTATTTGCTTATTTTGTTGTTCCGAAATTAGCAATGTTTTTTGTTTTAATTATCTATGTTCAACGGCACAATATGATACCACTAGTGATAAGTGATAACTTGTCCGATCTCTATCTCTATCATCCATTTTACTATAATACTACTCAGATGTAATCATCATATTAAAAAGCTTTAAATCCAAGAAAATGAATGGTCAGTAAAGAATAAAATATAAAGGTGTGGAAATCGAAACGACTGGTAAAGAATAGGTTCCCAAGCAATGGAAGTTGTAGAGTTGTATAATAAGGAATAAGTGCTTCAATGACAATGAGAAGTCACACTTTAACACACATTGACTCACAAGAGTTATTGTTATCCATCTCAAGATGCGGACACACAAAAATCTCTATGTATAACACATAAATCGAAGCCGCATGAAGAGCTCTTGTGATTCAATGTGTATTAAGGTGTGACTTACTCATTCTCATTCAAACATTTTAACTCAAGTTGCAGAGTTTTTCACATCAAATGCCTCTCTTCACCTCTGCTAATCCAAGTAAAAACCCAACATATGCTAATCCAAAAAAAAAAAAAAAAAAAAAAAAAAAAAAAAAAAAAAAACCAACATATGTGGTACAAATAGTGGCACATGTAATAGTGCCACAAATGTAAGTAGTCAAGTAGACATGCATCACATCGTATAGAACCACTACCACTACTGCTATACCTCTTCGATGCTTTTAAACACAAACCTCTCTCTAAGGAACTAACAAAGTAACTGAGAATAACCCACTCCCCATTTTGATTGGATATCTAAAAGCACTCTACGTCTTTACTCAGAACATGTCCCATTGAAAGGCAGAGCACAGAAGCAGAGCAAAACAGAGCAATATGGGTCAAGTTATCTCTTCTGTTCTAAATTGGCTGTCCGATCCACTACAAAATGCAGATCATGCCAACACCATCGTTGATGATCAAAGTGATCAAAGTGAATACTGGTCGATTGTTGTCGACCAAGATCATGGTTTTCCAAATCAAGATCAAAACAGGGAAGAATTGATCGAAAAGGAAGTCTTTGACGATCAAGTCTTCACTCCATTATCATCATCATCTGAAGAACACTTGAAACAGAACCCACATAGTTCTATTGATGATCCAAAGGAGGTGAACCCATTATCTAATGTTGTCGAAAATGGGAAAGGATCGATCCTATATATTGGTGATTTCGATTTCAAAAAGATTGAGAAATTGGTCGTCGATGTAATTAGTCGCCGAATTGTAGAGAAGTTGAGTGATCAGTCGATCAAACAAGGCATATGGATCAAGCACTACTGTAGCTCGCACAAGATACTACTAGTTGGGGAAGGTGACTTCTCATTCTCAGCTTGCCTTGGCAAGGCTTTTGGCAGGGCAGATAACATGGTTGCAACTTCTCTCGATACCCAAGGTAAATATCTCATCTCAAATTAGTCCGGTCGGCTGCATGGATTATATATTTCATTTTGCTCAATTTAATATAGTTGATGATGACGTGTTTTCGTAATCCCATATATCAAATTAGTTAGGATCAACCACATGAAATATACTATGTTTTACTTAAGTTCAATTTATGTAGTTGATTATTTTAGTTGATCCACGTGAAAAATAATCTAAATTCTCAAGGTAACATTTTTTTATCCTAATTAGCTATGGTTGGCTGCGTGGATCAAGTGCTTTACTTAAGTCTTTGAAAGAAAAAAAATGCTCTACTTAATTTGATTTAATACAATTGTGGATGTGTTTTGTAATTTTTTGAATTTTATCTATCTAATATTTTGACTTGTTTTTCTGCTAATTGTGGGTATCCCAACTATATATATATACACTAATTCATGTATGTGATACGCACGATAGTGCCCGCTCGCTACGTTCGCAGGAATATTTTTTAATATTTACTAAGTAAATATAAAATTTTAAATGAAATTATATATATAAACAAAATGAGGAAATTATAAATGAATTAAGTAGATAATCAACATTTTAAAGTAAGCAATTGAAGATTAGAACAATTTCTAATTTGAAATAAAAAATCTAGACATCCTAATAAAAATATCTATGAATCCTTATTTGAAGTGGGTTACTATGATCGAATTACGTTTCGTTTATTATGAGTTTAAACTCAATGGGTCCTGGATTGAGGTTTTTTGTTTGTTTTATTTTGCATCTCAGTGTTGGTGGGGCTTTTTTGTTGATATAGGGGCAAAGAGGGATACAAATCTACTAAGTTTTTTTGAAATCTTGTACACCCATTTTGTAGCACTATTTTTGTACATTTCAAACTGTCAAAGCCCCAAAATAAAAAATCAATTAATCGATGAATAAAAAAAACATAAAAAAAGATCATCTCTTTCATTTATGCAAGAGCATGCGCTAAAAAAGAATTAAGATCGTTCATAAAATTTAAGTATGTCACAATAAAGCTGATTAAGTTTTTATGAGACTTATGCCCCAAGACGTACCACGCTTGACGAACTCTCTCAGGGATATATAGAAAATTAAGATTAGATAGTAGCGATACCTCATATTTATCTAAATTCATTGCCATTCTTCAATGAAGGAATCTAAAGCAAATACAACAATTATGGGCAAGTATTGGTAAGCAAATCAACAGCCAAAATGCTTTTATTTGTTTTTTACAATATTGACCTGTCTAAGTTACCACGCCAATATTCATCAAACAATTTTAGAGCACCTTATTAAACTATCAATTCAAACCACAATTTTGACAAACGACAACATAGACCTATCTAACTTACCACACCAGTATTCCCATAAGCATTTCATCAAACAATTTACACCCATCAATACATATTTGTGCCAATGTTAATCAATTGTACAAAAGTGTCTTTTTCGCATGTGAATCATTTGACCATATGATGTTAAGGTAAGAATAGTGATAGACCAAATTTAGCATGACGAATAAAGGAAAATCAAAGACTTCAAATTGGAAACTTCCATCAAAGGACTAATGGAATCAATAAAATTAATTACACATGGAAATGTTAAAAATAAAAGTCTTTCTGCAAAAACTGTGACATAGGAATATTAAGAGACGCTTAACTGGCAGGACGGAAATGAAGTAAGAAGTAGATAGCTCTTGAAAATTAATCTGACTTTGTTGCATTACGGAGCTGATGAGCTGAAATTTGTATGAATGACCAAGCAGAAAAAACAGAAAAAGAAAAAAAAAATCTCATTGAATTTAAAGATCTGATACTCACATCAAGAACTTTTGGTTACCAGGAAATAGTTAATCAAGAAAAAATGGTAGACTCGACAAACTCGGGCAAAACAACTTTGCACACTGAAATTGGTTATCACTGGGTAACCTTGCGGACAAAAGGTGGTTTTGAGGAAAATAGAAAACAAAATGCTATGAGAAATAGCAATTGAGATTAAAAAAAAAATTTACAAAGATGGCGATATTAACACTTTCAGTACATACCGTAGTTACAAAGACACAATATTCAACAAACCTCAAAATCGTAAATGAATGTGAACTATCAATGTTAATCTCGTTAGTGAACTAAGATTTAAACATAGAAAGCATATATCACCAGGTAAACAAATGAAATTCAACTAATAGTTCTTCTCTGCAAGGCAACAACCAATAATTATGCTTCTTAATAGAAAAAAAAATAAGAGAGTGTGAATTTCAATGCAACCAGCCATAACTCATGTTGAAATCCATGAAAAGAACTTCTTTCTCCTCATTCAATTGAATATAAAAACTCAATACAAGGTTCCCAGATTAATATGATTATGTGAGGGTGAGCTTGAGGTGAAGAGAGGGCGAGTTCGATGAGCCTATCTGTGAGGGTGAACTTGACGTGAAGAGAGACCGTGAGATGGTAAGATGGTGAAGGCCTTGGTTTCAAAAGTTGACCAGCAGAGGAGCACCATTGCGGTCCCTATGGTGGTCTGGGGCTTGCAAAATGCCAAAACGCAATGTTAATAAAAAATTAATAGATAGACACCAATGATATTAATAAATAAATAAATAAATAAACCTGTAAATGAAAACTTAAACATAACGAATCGCATTGCTAAACTGCAATAGATAGAAGTAACAACTAATAAGAAAAAAAAAAAAAAAAAAATACAACTTACAGTTCTCATTCCACGGCTCTGGATGGAGACAATCTCTCAATCTCATCCTTTGACATAAACACCAAATCATCTTCAATTGTCCATCTGTCACGTTTGCAGCCTGCTCCAAAGTAGCTATCACTGGGCTTTCTAAATACCCAAGGTAAATATCTAATCACCAAGGTAAATATTATTTTTAGTTAGTCATGAACATATTATTTTTAGTCAGTTTCTTTCTAAATACCCAAGGTAAATATCTAATCACAAATTAGTCGAAGTTGGCTAAATGGATTATATGTTTCATTCAGCTTGATTTAATGCAAGTTAATAATGATGTATTTTCATAATCTCATCTCAAATTAGTTAGGATCAACCACATGAATTACACTGCATTTTACTTAGCTTAATTTAATGAAGTCGTTGATTATTTTAGTTGATCATTTGATCCACATGAAAAATAATGCAATTCTCAAGATAACATTTTTTTTATCCTAATTAGAATGGATCAAATGCTTTACTTAATTCTTTGAAAAAAAATGCTCTACTTAATTTGATTTAATGCAATTGTGGATGTATTTTGTAATTTTTTGAATTTTATCTATCTAACATTTAGACTTGTTTTTCTGCTAATTGTGGTATCCCAACTAGGCTCTGACTATCCCTACGAGTTAATTGGACACTCCTAGCTCATAACCACGGAGAAACTAATATATATATAAGTACTTCTACCATGGCATGGGTTTATATTTGGTCTCCATTATAGAATCTCCCTATATTAGTTGGATGGCACAATTAAATCTTGTAAACTTTTGGCTATCTATCATCTCACTAGCTTTATCTAAAAAAAAACATTTAGGCATGATTTTTTTAATTTATTTTTACATATATGCATCACATTTGATGATTTGGGTAAATTATTTATTTTAATATCTTTGTATGCTTTAGAATTTTTGAAGAATAATTATGGGAAGGCGATGTCTAATATTCAATCACTGAGGAGTAGAGGGTGTAAGGTCATGCATCAAGTTAATGCAACTGAAATGGCTCGATATAAGAAACTCAATGTGGTCAAATATGACCGAATTGTGTACAATTTTCCTCACGCGGGCTTCCTAGTAAATGAATCTGCTAAGGACCGCCTCAGGTGCTCTTTGTTTAGAGTTTGGATTCATTCAACTGATTATAGCTTCATTCATGTAATGTTTGAATATTGATAATTTTACTTTTGTTTTTGCTCGATCGTTAATTGATAGGAGAAACCGAAATTTTGTCAGTCTGTTCATGGCGAATGCGGCAAAGATGATTGAGGAGTCCGGGGAAATTCACATCAGTCATAAATGTAACAAAATTTCCAAGCAGTGGGGTTTGCAAAAATTGGCAAAGAAGAATGGACTTGTAGTGATGGAAGAGGTGAAGTTCAATTTGAGTGATTATAAGGGTTACAACACCAAATATGGATTTGGGGGTGATAGGAACTTCAATTGCAACCCAAGCAAGACTTACAAGTTTCGACTCAAAAGACGGGCGAGTGAGTCATAGGCAGAGCAAAGGGGCAAGGTTGTGTCCTACACTCAGCCAGTTCTATATAGGCCTCGTTTGGTTCATTTACAGTGTTAGTTCAGAGTTATCTCCTTGGAGTTAACTCCTTCCTTGGAGATAATATTTTCATGTTTGGTTCAACTTTAAACTTGCAGGAAAGTTTCAGATTTTCAAACAATAAAAATTATGAATTGACATAAATAACCTTCAAACAAGAGAGAGATGTGTAATTAAAGGGTCATTAATGAGGGGTAATTGTGTCCACAACTTCTGGGAGATAACTCCCCTAAGAGGGTGGTGGAGATATCTCGCACTCAAGGGTGTAAGTTGGAAGATAACTTGCAAGGAAGTTGAGCAATCAAACAAGATTAGTTCATAATTATTTGCGCTTTCTAACTTGATTTTCTGGCTTCCTCACTAAAGTGACTGATTTTTGATGGAAAAAAGTGATCCGAGTGACTGCATTAGCATTTAGCAGCCTCATTTTGAATTTGTGAGGAATGTATGGATGGTTAATTATCAAAGCAAGTATCGAATGCTAAATATGTCGAAATCTACTGGGTCTGTGAAATCATCAATGGAATACAATGAACTTAATTATGAAGTAGCACTTATTTTATGTACTCTTTTTCTTTTTTCTTTTGGTTTCCCTTTATTAAAGTGATGGTGAGTCGACGACCTTTCCTCAAAAGAAAAAAAGTCTCTCAAGTCTTCATGATATTTTACTTATTTTTTTAGAATAGGCTTCATGATGTGTGATGACAAGTATATGTATACTCCTACTTTGAAGGGAAATAGTATTTGTCGTTAGATGTGCCTCGATCAACACACAATGCATTAGAGATATATTTTACAAAATAAATACTCCCTCCAATAAAAAATGTAAGTCGTTTAAAGTAAAGACACAACAATTAAGAGAGTCTTAATTACGATTGTAATTTATATATATGTCCTTTGATATTAATTAATGAATGGAAGAATTGAAAAATCATAAATGTTTGGATTGCATAAGGATAAAATGGGTAAAAAAAGCAATAAATATACTCTCGAATTCCAAAAACGACTTACAATTTTGAACAAAGGGTTTTGGTTAGAACGATTTTTACTTTTTTTTTGCTATTTTACTAGAGCGACTTATATTATAGAGTTAGAATTGGAAATGAAACATTTAATCTTTCTTGATTTCCTAATGTGACACATGTGAAACAAAAAGAAAACTCAAAATGTGACATGTAATATGGAACAAATGGAGTATTTAATTCATACAAATGAACTACTGTTAATTAAGATCCAAAACTTAAAGACCTCAAACAAAAATTCGAAACTTCTTTTGTCTTTTTTCTAGTTGACGAGGTTATTTTGATTAAGGAAAATATTAGAATGATAACAGATATGTCACATTGACCTTGACCCGCATGTTATGTGTTATAATTTGTGTATGCTCGCATCCCAAGGCAAATACGGATAGCTCAAAGGCCCGATTTGACTTCCAGTGTGACATACCCATTGTCAATATTCTAACACTTCTATCTGATTAATTATTCTTTTTTACCTCTTTAATTACTCCCTCCATACCAAAATAAGTGACGTTTTCTCACTAATCACATTTTTTACCTCTTCAAGAAAAGAAAGTCATTTAATTATTTTGATTGAGAAGAAAGTGGTAGTTCAATGACTAAATCACCCTTTATCTCTTAACCCCACCCTTTCGACATACACTAGTTATTAATGTATAATTATTAAACTTACTTTTTCTATGAAGAGTAAAAAAGTCAATTGAGTAACTAATGAGTATTGATACTATCAAAATGGAAAATATTGTGAAATCCTCCAAAAGACCTAAACTGACACTTAAAAAGATCTGGAGGGAGCATTTATTTATAGATAGTTACCAAATGTAACATTGTTAATTAGTTAAGCAATTCTATCATCAGAGTAATTACTAGTAATAGCACAATAATGGAGCAAGTGAGGCTGCATGTAATGTCCCAAATCATTAAACATCGAAACATAGGGTGGATCCTAGACAACTGAGGTGGCAACTCTAACTCATACGCAACTCTACTTATTCGTTTCACCACTCTGAATAGACCAACGAACCTCGGCGCAAGCTTCACTCTAATCCCGTAAAACTTGAACCACAGCCACATCCTTTGGGGGCACACTAGATCAATTGTTGGAGTTCATAACACAAATAAATTGAGCAACAAATGCAGTGAATGAACCACGTAGCACCTACCCAAAATTAAACTAACAAAACGAAGTTCATAAATCACACAAATGCTTGAAAAAAAAAAAAAAAGATATTGAACACAAATTAACAAATTCTTACAGGGTTAACTTGGGATTGGTCCTTGACACTCTGAATCTGTCCGCGACCCAACAGAATATAACCAATAGCCTTGCCAGCCAAACTACCAGCAGTTCGGGCAATAATTGGGAGATCCTTGGGCCTTTAAAAAATAAAAATAAAATAAATCAATCAATTATCAGCTAAACACAAGATTTGAGAAATTCTGGGACAGTGGAAAGGAAGGAGTGAAAGGGATTTCTTTTTGGGTAGTGCTATTTGGACTCGTGAGTCCGGACTCAAAACTTTTTTTAATTTCAAATACACCCTCGAGCAATTAATGACACAATCATAATCACTTGTAAAATTCTTATTATACCCCTCAAATATGTACAAAAAATTTAAAAATTTTCCTATTAGTCTGGACTCATGAGTCCAAGTAGATTTATTGTTTCTTTTTTACCGATTAACGATTAAAGCAGCTGTTGCCCCGATTATGAGGAAGAGCTCTCCGTATGAAATGCCCTCGCCTCGCGATTCGTGTGTTTTGCAAGAAAAGAGGAGGATGGACGAAATCGAAAGGCCAAAAAGGGTGGAGCGACTGATTGAAAAACTGTGGAGTTGTCCTCTCCTCTTCCGACGACTGTGCGTGCGCCCCTTTTGAGTTCGTCTTCTGTCGACTACGCTCTCTCCTCATCTGTCTCAACTTCAAAGCTCGGGAAATGCTAGAAGCCTAGAATGACAACGCCAACACACAACAAGAATGTGGCTTATGGTGCCCACATGAGAATGGGGGGCCACTTCTTCTTCCTCACCTCACCCACTAAACCCTAGCGTACCTTTCTTCATTGCCAAACGCTGCGCCGCGTCCCCCCAATTCCTTCACAAATGCAGAGTAGTTAAGGAGAGAGTTGTAAAGAGAAAACTAAAGAAGCTTATGATTGCGGAGGGGATGGGACCAATGTGTTTCATTGAGATTAGACAAAAAGGAGTTTGATGGACTAAAAAATTAAGGAAGGAAGGTGTATTCTCTCTATTTGAGTTGCACTGCTATTTAGCATTTGTGCAGTGTTTGAGAGGGGCCTTTTGACAAGCTTTTTATCAGTCTTAACGCCTAAGAAATTGAACTCACATGAAGAGTGGTGGGGAGCCTTTAGGGGTTATTGCTTTGTTAAATATCCAACTGAAATATTCACATCTGAATTCTGGCTCTTAAAGAACTTGACATGAATTATTAAGTAGGGAAAAAAGAATAGTGCTTTTGTTTATGTTGATTGATGGAATTCTCTTTTCTTTCTTTTGTTGTTCTTCTTAGAATGACAACACCTAAAGTCACTTAGTGTATAGGAGTCATCCTTACATGCTTGAAAATGTGTGCATGCGCAAATCTTGGTGCAAATAGCACGTGAGTTGAGGCCATGTAGACAGCTTTTGTGTTTGATGCGCCTTCAAGTGTGACTTGGATATTGTCTTCTATTTTCCTTACAATTAATTTAACTGCTATGCACAGAAACTTGCATCCAAAATATGGAATGATTTCTAACAATCATGCAACCTTGATATCTTTGATACCGTTTCTTGGTATGACTTTCACTTTGATAAATTGCATTAAGTCGAGCTGAGTGGAGAAGTTTGGTTCTAACTCGACAATGTCACGTAGCTCGTGGAATAAGTGACTAACCAATATCATCTAATTTAAATTTTTTTGGCGAAAAATCTTTTAACCTCAAAACAAACTGTCTCTCCTTCTCTCCAAAACCCTAAATTTTTTTTTTTTGATTCACTTTTTTATTTTTGTTCTTGAACCACCGCCGATCCTCTCAACAATCGGCGAAGATTCTAATCAAATCCTTTTTGCTCTTTGTTCATTCAATAAACAACATATCTAATTAGATTTATAGAGATTGATTCATCCTTGTTGTTGTGCATCTTCATCAACGGTGTTGCATGGATTTGTGCAGCGCTTTTGATTGGTTTATCTTTAGTTTTTACTTTATAATTAATTTTCTTCCCTAGTTGGAAGTCTTTAATTTGTCTTCTTCTTGTTGGGAAGTTTTTATGTCTTTTTCTTATTGGAAAGTTTTAGGTTTTCTCCTTGTTGAGAAGTTTTGTTATTCGTTTTGAGGTTCTAGTACTTTTGTGTATGTCACGAGTTTCAACGTTGTATAGAGCAGTCCCTGATGGTCAAACTGTTTCAATTTCGAAAAAAAAAATCAAATTAATGACAGTTTGTTTGTACAAATAGGATTAGCGAATCAATTTACTTGATTATATGTATGGTCTTGTATTGAGTCATGAATGATTAATGAAATTTCGATTTCTCTTCAAAAAAAAAAAACTATACAAGTTCAGCATTACTATCTATGAATTACAGGCCACGAATCATTTTGAACTTCCATTTTAGTAGTATTTTATGGTAAATGATAAAATGATTCATTTTCAACGCAAACTTTAGCCGCGTACTCTTGTCTATTAGTCATTAATGACTCTTTTTTGTCTCCCCAGGCGTGGCTCCACATCTGACAAAATATCATAAACGGCTAAAAAATAACGGTGTGTGTGGCGGCCCTAATTTCCACATTGGTTCGCCACGGGAGGCCACGCGGGCCACAACTGTCCACGTCACCGCCAGTTGTGTCCCACGCCCAATTATCCTTCATCGATCAATTCTTATTAAATTTGATTCAATTAATATCACATAACCTCAAGTTAGCAGCGAAAACTTAAAAGAACGACATAAAGATTTATCTTGTATATTATGAGCAAAATGCCTAAGTGGAAACCATACTAAATGTACATCATATACATCTCATCTGATTCTCAAAATATCAAAATGTACAACCTATCTCTCAAACCCAAAACCCAATATAAAACGAGTAAACATAAACATACGTACGAGAAGGGCTAGAGCGGTCAATCGATATAATCCTCAAGTTTGCCCTTTCCCCGGCTCATAGTAGGATCTGCATTCAACCATCACAAAAAGACAGATGACGAGTCCAGAGTGAGTAATCCCAAGGAAATTCACCAAGTAATTACGGAAATAAAAGTACTGAAATTTAAAATACTATAATTTAAACATGCGGAACGAAAGAAATACATACAACTGTAAAAAGGACCATCGCATGCATAATTATAGTGATAAAACAGGGTACGTGCTCATAAAAATCAGACTAAGTCATACTTCTGGTTTTCTCCCCAGGCACCGACCGTAAACATACCAATGGGTTGGCCTTAGACCTTCTAGGTGGTCGGCGTAGACCCAGGACGCACCCACACAAGCCTACCATACCCGGGTAGCCTATTCACCGGCGTATACCTAGACAAGTGCTATGACTTAGTGGACTCTATGGCCGTAACGAATAAGCACCGGGTGGGGAGTGATCTCAACACCAGTAAAGACACCAGTAGGAGTAACTCCACTACAGTAAAATCACCAGTGAGAGTACTCAACCACCAGTAAAGCAATAACGAAATGGAGTAAAGAACAAATAGAACTGAATTCAAATAAGTCAAACAGTAAATACTTAAAGTGAAGTTCAATTGGGATACTACACACCTCAATACGCTCTCCTCGTTCCACAAGTTAAATCCCCCGGCTCGATTCCTTCAATTCCCCGATATTTCTCCCGATCTGATTCCCGACTAAACCCTGACTCCAATTACTATTTCAAGACTCCTGGAATTTATTTATGAGGGTTATTATTCAATTAATGGGTTTATAATGTTGTTTAGACTCATTTCTTCATTTTCCAATTTTTGGGTTCCAGTAAACTATTAGCGCGCCAATGAGATGAATTAGCGCGCTAATTCATCTAAGTCATTGTTCGTCGTTTCCCCGAGGGTAATTAGCGCGCTACGTCCACCCATTAGCGCGCTAATCACGCTCTGTCCAGATTTTTACAGTTCAAAAATCCACACTCCAAACCACCTCATATACTCATTCATTTGGTTCCAACACTTCCAAAACTCATCATCCACCTCAAAAACTCCATTTAAACACAAATTCATCAAGTTTAGATATCAAAATCCAAAAATCAACAAAATTCATATTTCCAAACCCATTTTCATAACATCATCAAATTCCTCTCAAATTAGCTCAAAATCACAACCATCTCATGCCATTCTCATACACACTTATCCCCAACAAAACCAAGTGTTTAATCCCCCAACAAATTCGGATTTCACAAATCCTAACCCACACCAAAAATCTCATAAAATTCAAGTTTGTTGTGCCCATACCTCTTGATCTTGTGGTTGGATGCCAAAATCACCCTCTTCACACCTTAGTGGCTGTTTTTCCTCCTCTTCTTCTTCCCACCGATTTCTCTCTTCTTCACTTCCAAAACCACACTCTCACTCTCCTTGTTTGATCAATCAAGTATGGGTATATATATACTTGGTTCCCATCAAGTGTGTGCACAAATCTCGAGAACTATCCAAGGGCTACTGATCACCCTGTGTCACTCCAACCCATACACCTTATCTTGACACTTGACACCTCGATTCTCTCCATTGTGCATCCCGAGAATCATCCCACGGTTGTTGTTTTATTCTCCTCAACTATAGGACCTATTGATGTCCAATTGATTTAGCATATAATAATTATCTATTCCATTCAATAAATTCTCAAAATTTATGAGTAAACTCACCGTAGTTTTCCCGACTACCCGGCACTCCGTGCCTCGTGTCCCGTGTCCGCACGCACCCCGAGGTCATTCCTCACTCGTCAATAAACTACATTAACATACATATTGTAATGAAATTAGCTAATTTGTACATTTTCATTTCAATTTACCACAACAAGCATACAAAACGGACTGTATACCTAGTTCGAGTGCGTTTCAGCCCCGCTGTGGGACCCTCGACTGTCCTCGCTGGCATCCACATCTGCAATGACGTCATTGTTGGGAAATGTGCCCTAGGTCAATCCATTAACAGTCTTTATGAATATATTTTAGTTAATAAAATAGAGGATTTCATTTGCTGTTTATTATAATTGATTTGCATGTTTACATTATAATAAGATCCATGAGTATTTATAGAAATATCCTAAATGTCCCTAGTCGATTATTATACCGGGAACTATAATGAATTAAGACTAGTGTGAGTCTTGATTGATGATCATACGATGATCATACGTATAGGAATACGAATCAAGATCATGAGTACTTGTTAGGGAACAAAAAATCTTGGACCGACCCGCTATGAGAACATCACATGGATTAAGTCATAGTTGTTTCTCATGATAGGTATATTTTTCAGTCCTCGACTTGAGATTACCAGAGACTTCAACATTAGGAATACAAGTGATTTGACGCAATCAAACGTTGTCTTTAACCTTAGGATGATTATAAAGGTTGTGATTGGTTCTTGTGTGAATAATGTGGTGAAGTTGTGTAATCGAGATAGAATTTGTCCCTCTTATATAAAGAGAGATATCCAGTGGATCCCTCAATGTGTTAGACTGTTAAAAGGCCTAGTCTAAGTGAATTGATATTGATCAATGTCACTTAGATGTTTTCAGTTTACCTAGAAATCGAGACTAGTACGATTGAACATGTTGGATGACAATTCCATGTCTTATGTTTGATCAAAAGGATATCGTGTGACAAAAGGATGTTATATACACTATTGATTAGGTTATATCGATTTGATATTCGTACAACTTGGGTAGTCATAATGTCTTGCTAGAGGCCGCTTATGACTTGTATATCAAAATGTGTTTTGGTACACTGCCAACGTTGTATGAGCCTATTGGGTCGCGCACTGAGAATGGTTTTGCAAGATTTTAAGATGGTTCAGAAAAATGAATTTTATATGATAAAATTCATGATGTAAACGTCCTTGTAGTGTATTACACTTATACTTCTTTAAGTAGGGGTATATGTGTAATTTACTTAACCGTCTATATACAAGGGTTGTATAAATAGACGTTTTGAGTTAGAATACAAGTACGAAAGATTTTAAAAGCGCCGAAACTCTATTTTCGTTTTAAGAAACGACTTAGATTTTTTTGGTATTCTCTGGATCGTTTTGGAGAGAAACAAAAGGTTTGGTATTCTCTCAAAGCTAGCACTTTGAATCTCGGCCGCCGTTCGTGTGTGGACAGCTAGTAGAGGGCGTTCGTCATTGGCAGCGCCTTAGAGATCGATTAACCTTCAGAGAGGTATTGCGATTGAGGTATGATTAAGTTTTCATAGTTTAAACATGTTTTAATAGAATCATATTCGGATCTTGTTGGGGTTTTTCTCAAAATTGTTTTTGTAATCTCCACTGCGCATGAACCCCAAAACCCATCAGTCATAATTAACTGCAATTTTAAATTGGGTCGTTACAGTGTGCATGCCAAAGTGTGCGTTGAAAGTGTGTTAGATTATCATTTTCTGTATTTTATAGGTGGAGTGGATGTTTCTTTCTTTTCTTTTTTCTTTTTGGTCTAAATTATAAAAATCCATATTTAGAATGGACAATGCTATTTGTTACGTACTTTAGATACATTCATTGGATACACTGATACATAATGGTGTAGATTTTACTAGGATGTGTTCACATTTTCCAATAAAATCTACACTATTGTGTATCTAATGTATGTACTCAAAGTATGTTAAAAAATCATTTTCCATTTAGAATATCTGACTACTTCAGATTTGTCTCTAGTCACATAGCATATATACAAGAGAGCTTCTAATGTGGTGTTTTCATTTTCAAGACTCAAATTCAAGTCACTATTAAAAAGCCAACAATTTGTTTTCAATTGTACCAACTACCTTTTGGTGGATGTTTGTTTCACAATATATAATCATATTTGTTCCCTTCCTTGAAACTTCTACGTCCCTTTATCAAACAATTTACTATTTTTCCAACCATCATCACTCAAAAGATATTACATTGTTCCTGACCATAAACATCACTAATTACACGATTACAATGAGTTATTTCAGTATTACCGAATCACAATTGATAGATCATAGATCTAAATAGTCAAATTAGATCAGTAAAGATTAGATAAAGGTCAAATTTGTTAAAATATTTAATATTTTACAACTTTTGTAATTATATTCTAATCTTTTTAAATTTTTTATTATATACTAACATTTCTAGATTCATAAATTTATATCTCAAATCACTTTTTAACTCTAAATTTGACGAGGTAGCATTTAAATAATGATAATCACCTCTAATTACTAAAATAATTATTAAATTTGTTATTAAGATCATTACTTAAGTGCTTCTAAATCAAATTTGGAGTTTAAAAGTCGCTTGGGATATAAATTTATGAATTTAAAATGGTTAGGATATAATAACAAATGTAAAAGAATAAAGGTGTGGAAACCGAAATGACTATATAGTAAATACTCCCTCCAAAAAATATATGACGTTCTGAGATTTTTTGGCTTCAAAAAATATATGATGTTTTCGGATTTCGAGAGAACTTATACCTATTTTATCTCTCTTTTAACTCAATATTTAATTATAATTAAATATTTATCTTTCTTTTATTAGATGAAATAAAGAATTAAATGTGGGTGAGAACGTAACTTAAATTCACAATTAATATTTTTTTAATATGTATATTTTGAGTAAAAAATCTTATATTTTTTAATGGAAAGAGTAATTAGGTTCGGAAGCAAGGGAAGCCGTAGAGTTTCTCTTATCTTCCTGGAAAATAGCATTCCTGCTCTAGTGAACCAACATCTGTGCTAAAAATAGTGGTACATACATGTAATAGCGTCACAAATGTAAGTAGACAGACATGCATCACATCGTATAGAATACTATTACTACTACTACAGCTCTTCAACGCTTTTCAATGCTTTTCCACACAACACAAACCTTTCTCTTTAAGAAACCAAGAGTATCTGAGAAAAACCTACTCCCCATTTTGATTGGAGACCTAAAAGCACTCTAATACAGTAGTAATACTTCTTTACTCAAAACATGTCTCATTGAAAGGCAGAAGAGGCAAAGAAGCAGAGCAAAACAGAGCAATATGGGTCAAGTTCTCTCTTCTGTTCTAAACTGGTTCTTTTGTTCATATCAAAAACGCAACCCAAGCTCTCCTAGGCTGTTCGATCAACCTCTACACCCACAACAAAATGCAGATCATGTAATCACCATCGTTGATGATCATGTTGAATCCTTTGATGATCATAGTGATCAAAGGGAATACTGGTCGATTGTTGTCGACCCAGATCATGATTTTCCAAATCAAGATTATAAAAACAGGGGAGAATCGGTCCCTTATGAGGGTGATTTTGAAGGAGGAGCCTTTAACTTTGATGATCAAGTTTTCACCACATCAACATCATCTGAAGAGCAGAGCCCACACAGCTCTGTCGATGATCCAAAGGAGGTGAACCCATTATCTATTGTTGTCGACAATGGGAAAGGAATCAAAGGACCGATCCCATATAGTGGTGATTTCGATTTCAAGGAATTTAAGAAATTGGTCGATGTAATTAGTCGCCCAATTGAAGAGAAGAAGAGTGATCAGTCGATCAAACAAGGCATATGGATCAAGCACTACTGTAGCTCTCACAAGATACTACTAGTTGGGGAAGGTGACTTCTCATTCTCAGCTTGCCTTGGCAAGGCTTTTGGCAGGGCAGATAACATGCTTGCAACTTCTCTCAATACCCAAGGTAAATATCTCATTTCAAATTAGTTCGGGTCGGCTCCATGGATTATATATTTCATTTAGCTCGATTTGATGATGATGTGTTTTTATAATCTCATATCTCAAATTAGTTAGGATCGACCACATGAAATATACTATGTTTTACTTAAGTTCAATTTATGCAGTTGATCCACATGAAAAATTATGTAAATTCTCAAGGCAACATTTTTTTTTTATCCTAATTAGCTATGGTCGGCTGCTGCATGGATCAAATGCTTAACTTAATTTGATTTAATACATTTGTGGATATGTTTTACAATTTTTAAAATTTTATCTAACTGATATTTAGACATATTTTATTTTATTTTGTTTTATTTTTTTCATAATTGTTATTTGTTGGTATCCCAACCTTTTCTTCCTAACTTAGGCTCTGATCATTCCCTGTGAGTTAATCAGACACTCTTAACTCACAACCTGGCTGAAACCAATATATGTGGAGTTGGATGGTCCGATTAAAAAAATATTTAGACATTGATTAGACACGATTTTTTTTTACATGTATGCATTGCATTTGATGATTTGGGTAAATCATTTATTTTAATATATTTGCATGTTTTAGAATTTTTGAAGAAGAATTATGGGAAGGCAATGTCTAATATTCAATCACTGAGGAGTAGAGGGTGTAAGGTCATACATCAAGTTAATGCAACTGAAATGGCTCGGTATAAGAAACTCAATGTGGTCAAATATGACCGAATTGTGTACAATTTTCCTCACGCGGGCTTCCCAGTAAATGAATCTGTTGAGGACCACCTCAGGTGCTCTTTGTTTAGAGTTTGGATTCAACTGATTATAACTTCATTCATGTAATGTTTGAATATTGATAATTTTCCTTTCGTTTTCGCTCGATCGTTAATTGATAGGAGAAACCGAGATTTGGTAAGTCTGTTCATGGCGAATGCGGCAAAGATGATCGAGGAGTACGGAGAAATTCACATCAGTCACAAATGTAACAAATTTTTCGAGCAGTGGGGTTTGCAAAAATTGGCAAAGAAGAATGGACTTGTGGTGATGGAAGAGGTGAAGTTCAATTTGAGTGATTATCCGGGTTACAACACCAAATATGGATATGGGGGTGATAAGAACTTCGACTGCAACCCAAGCAAGACTTACAAGTTTCGACTCAAAAGACTGGCTAGTGAGTCATAGGCAAAGCAAATTAAGGGGAAAGGTTGCGTCCTACACTCGGTCGGTACATACTTTAGTTATTTGCGTTTTCTAACTTAATTTTTTGGCTTCCTCACTAGAGTAAGTGATATTTGATGGAAAAAAAATGATCTGAGTGAATGCATTAGCAGCCTCATCATTTTGATTCTGCGAAGAAGATATGGAGGGTTAATTATCAAAGCAAGTATGGAATGCTATATATGTCTAAATCTACTGGATGTAAATTTTGTATTTTTTTTTTAAGCCTGAAAAGGCATGTTCATCGTTCCTAACTCAAGAGGGTAAGCCAACCTATTACAATATTTCAACATGAAATGCAATGTTGCATACTGAAACTCAAAATTACCCAAATAAAAATAGGGAGAACTACCCCCATTAAGGGGGACACCTAGCTACCTCAATTTGAAGAAGCATACGCCTGAGGAGACAACCTAAATTAAAAATAAACTAAACCTAGAACAAATCAAGAATTAAATCCTAACAGAAGAAGAATTATATAAAGAAAGAGACCAACCCAAAATACTTTGCCATAATGGATTGTTAATTGACTCGCAGATGAAACCCCACCACCGCAACACTGTTATCAATTCTCCGTCTATTTTGTTAAGTTTGTTACTGTACGAAGGGTATGTGGGTACTTATAACCTGTTAGAAGGGAATGCAATATATAACCCCGAATTTATATATATGTGAACATTATTCTTTATCATTCTTTTGTATAGTTGCGGTGGAGGGTACGCAACCCCTCCTTGTACATACTTTCGTGGTTATAGTAATTTTCAGGTGCCTACCTCCTATTTCTCAAAAAAAAATATTTTTTAAGAGGCCATGCATTTTTGCGATATTAATTAGAAAATTATGTTACATAATGACTATATATGCAAGTGTACTATATAATTGTTATAGCCAAATTTTTTTTATGTGACTAATTGTTATAATTAATTAGTGTAACTAATTTATGAAGCTTGAGGCATGCAAGGAGACACAAGGAACTCTTGTACAGGCGTTCTTCGAGAGCGCAATCGATATGCTTAGCAAAGATGGTGAAGTTCATGTTACTCACAGAGATGACTACCCCTACAATGAATGGCAGATAGTTGAGCTAGCCAACAATGCTGGCCTAAAATTGAAAGAAAAAGTTTTGTTCGATGAGTGTGTGTACAGTGGGTATTGCAGTTGCAACAAGAGGGGTGGCAACAAGAAAAGTAATGGATGGTTTCCTCTAGGAACGAGTTATACTTTCAAATTCAAAATCTTACAAACGAAAAAACGAGTTTCAGCATTAATTTTGATTTTGAGGGCTAATACCGAACAAAATAGTATTCCCTCTGGTCAAAAAAATAAGTCGTTTAAGGTAAAAATACAAGTATTAAGAGAGCCTTAATTACAAGTGTAATTAAGGGTAAAAGTACCCAAAGTATGTTAGATTATCATTTTCCTTTATACATGTCATTTGACACTAAATGAATGGAAGAATTGAAGAACCATAAATGTGTAGATTGCATAAGGGTAAAATGGGTAAAAAAACTGTAAATACGCTCTCGAATTCCGAAAACGACTTACAATTTTGAATAAGAAGTTTTTGCTAGAACGACTTATATTATTGGTCGGAGGGAGTATTAAATATGCTATTGCTATGTGTGAGCTAGTTTTCATATGCATTGCATTTCATGAGGAGAGGGTATCTTGATTATTGGCTATTTTATTTCGATCGCTTAATGTATTTATCAGAATTTCTGAAAAAGCTTGACACACTTAATTGTTAGAAGTTCGTCCCACCTAACTTAAACATATTTTTTTTTTTTTGGCTTGTAACGACTAGACTCTAGTCACTACAGCGGGTGACTTTTGATGATAAAAATAAAAATATAAATGGTGAGTGATAGAGTAAGCAGTCTCATGTTGATGCGTGAGATCATCAAGAGAACACAATTAATATCGGATATGTTATTAAGAAGTACAATTAATGCCATGCTGTAATTAATTAATCATTTCGATTCTGTAAAGTACTAGCTAGTACTATGCATGGATAATTAGAAGCTTAATTAATTATAATTACTTCCTAAAAACTACATAACTTATCAATGAAACTTGGGGCATGCCACTGCAGGAGGCACAAGGAGCTTGTCCTTGCGTTCTTCAAGAGGGCGGTTAAGATGCTTAACGAAAATGGTTAAGTTTGGTTTGATGAACATCACTACATTGGCTACTCCAACAAGAGAGGTGGGAACAGTAGAAGTGATAAATCGTTTCCAACAGGACTTGGTTACACTTTCAAGTTCACACTTGTCTAAAGTGATTTTCAAAATTAAGTTGTGTTTTTGTGGCACACACAGCTTTATATATGCTCATGTTCATGTTCATCGATATCCACCCATCTGAATGTGTTATTTGCTTATTTTGTTGTTCCGGAATTAGCAATGTTTTTGTTTTAATTATCTATGTTCAACGGCACAATATGATGTTAAATGCTCTTATGTTAATAGCTAGTATGACCTTTGTTTTCAAAAAAATATGTTGTAGGACCTATATGTAGATTTCCATAGGCAAATCTTCCATTGTATTAAAGGGGAATTTAAGACTATTTCTTCTCGATGAGAACAATATATGTAATTGCGAGGATACGCAACATAATCCATACAAGTCTGGACTAAAGAAAGAACAAAGAAAAGAACAGCAGAGAACGAAGAGACAAGTGCCCATGGACTACCAAAATAGTTATGTACCAATTCAGCTATCCACTTGTTCCAATTCTTGTTGCAGTACTCATTCACATCACTAGCTAGCAAATGCAAATACGATTCCTTTTCGGCATCTCGGTTAACTTCTCTACACATCTTGCTAATCAGATCTGCCAATTCGGCGTCACTGCCTAATGAGTGCTGAACCACCCCTGCATAATGAAGTAGAACAATGTCCTCGGAGAGTTGGTGAGTGAGTTCAAGGTGAATGCGGCGAAGATGATCAAGGAGTCTGGAGAAATTCACATCAGGCAAGTGTAAAGGTTTTTTCCAGCTGTGGGGTTTTCACAAGTTGGGAAAGAAAAATGGGCTTGTGTTCATTGAAGAAGTGAAGTTCAAATTGAGTGATTATTTTCACGAATCACAACATCACGTATGGATATGGGGGCGACAAAAACTTTAATTGCAATCCATGCGACTACAAATTTCAACTTAAAGACGTCGTATATAATTAGATTTTGGGTAGTGCTATTTGGACTCATGAGTCCGGACTCAAAACTTTTTTTAATTTCAAATACACCCTCGAGCAATTAATGAAACAACCATAATCACTTGTAAAATTCTTATTATACCGCCTTAAATATGTGCAAAAAATTTAAAAACCTCCCTATGAGTCCGGACTCATGAGTCCAAGTAGATCGCATACTTAGATCGCACACTTTATCTTTTAGACTATTTATGGTATTTTGTTAAATGTGACGCCTACGCCTTAAGAGACAAAGAAAGAATTATAAATAAACTAAAAAACAAAATGTGAGCTCAAAGTGTGTTAGATTATTATTTTTCGAGCGAAATTATATGTAGTAAGATGAATAAGACATCACTTTTTAAAAAAATAAAGTTAAAAGAAGTCTCAGGTTCGACTCATGTTGGAGTCATGATCAAGAAAATATGCTATCACTAGCTATCTGGGTTTTTATCTATATATGAATTAGGAAAATAATAATCTAACACATTTTTAATGCACAATTTAAGTGTACAATCTTGTCTTTTAGTCGTTTATGATATTTTGTCATATGTACGTATTTGGAGAGATAAAAAAGAGTCATAATTGAGTAAAAGACAAAGACTTTTTGCCCTAGATCTTATAGCCCAAAGGTCGTGCCAATATGAATGATGTCGCGATTGACATCACACGGCTGACATGTGACCAATGTTGAAGTGCTTACGTAAGGTGGTCCCTTGACGAATCATTTTTTCTTTTGTAGAATTTTTTTTTTGGTAGAATTAACGAATCATTTTATAAGTGGAGTGGAGTCACTGGAGTGGATGTTTGTTTCACAATAATCTCATATTTATTCCCTTCATTGAAACTTCTGTCCCTTTATCAAGCAATTTATTATTTTTCCAACCATCATCACTCGTATCTCATATTTGTTCCCTTCATTGAAACTTCTATCCCTTTATCAAACAATTTATTATTTTTCCAACCATCGTCATTCATAAAATATTACTTTGCTCATGACAATAAATATACGCAAAGTATGGGATCTTCAATTATATTGAAAACAACATACCTCCTCCGGTCAATAATATAAGTTGTTTTAACAAAAACTCATTGTTTAAAATTGTAAGTCGTTTTCAAAATTTGAGAGTGTATTTATTATTTTTTTTACCCATTTTATTCTTATACAACTCAAATATTTATAATTCTTCAATTTTTTAACTCATTTAATATCAAAGGACTTATATGCAACTCTAAAATTTAGAGACCAAGTAGCCGCCGCCACCAAACCCTAAAATCCTTTCTTCCCCTTTTGATTTTTCTCTGTGATTCCTGCTTTAGAACCACGAAGATCGGCGGTGGTTCCAATAACATTGTTTACACCTTATCTTTTCAATAACGCAGAGTTTCAGTTCTGCAATAGTTGTCAGATTCATTATTGGCACCACTTGCACCCCCTCCATGCCTGCATTTATTATCATTAAAGTCTATATTCACTTCTATCGCTCGTGCGTGGATTTGTGCCTATAGTTGTTGATCATTTGATAGTTTTATTAAGTCATCTTTTTCAATAAGTATTTATTTTTCAATGATAAAGGTTTGTGTTTGTCTTTCCTTGTTAGAAGTCTTTGTTTGTCTTTACTTGTTAGAAGTTTTATTTTTCATTTTGGTCTTAGTGTGTATGTGTATTTGTTGTGTTACCAATATTTATTAAGAGAATAGTCATTGATTGTTATATTGTTCCATTGTTACAGTCGCAGTTTTTCAAAATTAACTATGTGGTAGTTGAATGTTCTGATGAACAATTAGGATTAATGAATCAATGTGTTTTCTTCAAGATAATTGATTCTATGTCTCATCCTGTTATATTGAAGGTATTGAACCATCATGATTAATGAAATTTCTATTTTACTTCAAAAAAATATATATATCAAATGATGTATATGTAAATTACACTTGTAATTAAGGTTGCCTTTTTTTGAGAAAGTAATTAAGCTTATCTTAATTTATATGTTTTTGTCAAAACGACTTATATTATTGATCGGAGGGAGTATTATTTTTACGAAAATGATAATCTAACACACTTTGGGCGCACACTTTGTTTTTTAGCCATTTATAGTGTTTTGTCAGATGTGAGGCCCACACTTGAAAGACAAGAAAAAGTCATAAATAACTAAAAAATAAAATGTGTGCCCCAAGTGCGCCTAAAGTGTGTTAGATTATCATTTTCCTTATTTTTATCTAAATTACACGCTTACGAGGGTTTGTTAACATATTTTGTGTGAAAAGCTGAGTCACATGTTATTGTTGTTTTCAGACCCTTTTTTTTTAAAACTTCAACCTGAGCCAAAATTCGGACATTTTTAAAAACTTTACCTTTTAATGTCGTGTCCTTCTCTATCTCTAGCATTCATTTTACTATAACACTACTTAGTAGTCATCACCATATTAAAAGCTTTAGATCCAAGAAAATGAAGGGTAGAAAAGAATAAAGAATAAAAATGTGTAAATCGAAAGACTAGTAAAGAATTAGGTTCCCAAGCAAGGAAAGCTGTTTTCATATCATCTAGGAAAATGCCTCTCTCCACCTTTACTAATCCAAGTACAAACCCAACAACTGTGCTACAAATAGTGGCACATATATGTAATGGTGCCACAAATGTAAGTAGTCAAGTAGACATGCACATCTTATAGTACCACTACCACTACTACTATACCTCTTCAATGCTTTTAAACACAAACCTTTCTCTCTAAGGAACCAAGTATCTGAGAAGAATCCACTCCCCATTTTGATTGGAGACCTAAAAGCACTCAATTCTTCTTTACTCAAAACATGTCTCATTGAAAGGCAGAGCAAAACAGAGCAATATGGGTCAAGTTAACTCTTCTGTTCCAATGGAACAGAATAAGAGTGATCAGTCGTTCAAACAAGGCATATGGATCAAGCACTACTGTAGCTCTCACAAAATTTTGCTAGTTGGGGAAGGCGACTTCTCCTTCTCTGCTTGCCTAGGTAGGGCTTTTGGCAGGGCAGATAACATGGTTGCAACTTCACTCAATACCCAAGGTAAATATCTCATCTCTAATTAGTAATGGTTGGCTGCATGGATTATATGTTTTGTTTAGCTTGATTTAATGTAATTGATGATGACGTACTTACTATCTCAAATTAGTTAGGATTGGTCTGGATCATACATTTAATTTACCTTGATTTAATGCAGTTGATGATATGCAGGGGCGGAGCCAAGACCAGGAAGAACAAAAAAAATTCTAGTAATATTTAGGTCTTATTTAATTATAGCCCAGACCATGTTCTTAATTTGGCCCACTTTATAGCCCAACAAGTGAGACAATGAGATGCCAATGCATGCGATTTGATTTTTTTTCTATTAAACAAAAACCAAAAAATTCAAGTGGACTCCCGTCTCTTTATCCTAACCTTAATTTTTTAAGCTTTCTATGACTTAGAACCCACTAATTGTGAGTTATTAAAAAAGTAATGTTGTTGTTGTTGTTTTTTTTTTTTTTTTTTTTTTTTTTTTTTTTTTTTTTTAAATTCATCAAATAGGGTTGATTTATTTAAAATCACAAAAATAATCTATTGTGGCTTTTGAAAATGCGTTATTAGTATAGGTATGTGTAACGTGGCGGGTGAGTGTGAGGTCGCAAGTGGATTACATGAATTACTCATTTTGAAAAAGAGTTATTTCAACAAAATGTTAAGTGTATGGTTAACTCCTTTTCAAAAGGAGTAATTCATATAACTTCCACCTCAACCACACCCTCGTCCACTAAATTGAAAATACTACACATACATCAACCCAAACCACACTAAAATACATATTGGGTGTGTTCCACACTAAATCAAGGCGTGTATGGATAACTTACATACCAATGTGCGTTTTGATATGTTCGTGTAGCATTCCTCAAACTTAACACCATTTTCATTGAATTCCTCCAACAATTAATTTTTCAAGTACACAACACGACGAAATTAACATTTTACCTTCATCTTTGCATAGTGTTATGAAAACATGCATCATAAGTAATTCATAATAAGGAAAATGAAAATGACATAATAGCAAAGCCAAATTGAAAAACCAAAAAAATTCTATTGATTGTTTTGAAAGAGATAGTTAGTTTGGAGTTCTTATTGTTAATTGAGGTTTTTCTTCATAAATAATAGAACTTAAAAGTGGTCTCATTATAACTTTAGCACTTGATTGCCTCTTTCTCCATCTCCATCTGCATTAGATATGAAAATTTGAGTACATGTAGCGGCCTCAAAATCCATTGACTGCCACGTTATGTGTTGCGGGTCCAAAACCTTGCCACAACACCACACAACTGTGCCCCATGTGCTCAACATCTTAATACAAATCTACGTGGCATTGGCCATCGCCCACATAACACGAATAGCGCCTTTTTCGAAAGCGCTATTCGTGTGTTGTGTGCACTATCTAAGTAACATGAATGACGCCTTTACAAAAGACGTGTTACGTGGACTGAAACCACGTAACACGAATGACGCCTTTACAAAAGGCGCCATTCATGTTACTTGAATTTTGCTTCTCTAATTTCGCCTTTTGAAAAGACGAAATACTTTAGTTTGCCAATAAAAAGAAAACCCGCAGTACTTTACGGATTTAAAAGTATATTAACTGTACGGATGTAAAAATTTCTACCAACTGCACATGTTAAGTGCTAAAATTAAAGAGAAGCAAAGAGACAAGTATGGTCCTACATTAACTTATTTTGAAAGTTAGGATGCCCCAACACGAATAGGTGGGTCTGACATACACTCATCGTCTAGCCATCAACACACTCCATAATGTGTGCGCACCTAAGAATTATGAGATGCGAGCACCCAAGAATCAAGTGAGGCTAGACGAGTGCATGTCTGACTCGCATGTCGTAGTTGGTGCACTAAATATTTTTCAATTTTTACAAATTAAAAAAAAATATACACGAGTTTTAACCCAGGGCTTCAAAGAAATCTGGCTTCGCCCTTGATGATATGCTTGCTTCATAATCGTTTATATCTCTAACATTCATTGCATAATTCATATCTTATCCCAAATTAGTTAGAATCGGTTGAATATATTGTATGTTCCACTTAGTTTGATTTAATGCAGTTAATGACAGACTTTCATAAATCTCATCTTTAATTAGTTACTCCCTCTATCCCACAATATGTGTGATTTTTGAGGATTTCACAATATATGTCATTTGATAGTATCAATACCCATTAATTACTCAATTGTCTTTTATACCCTTCTTAGACAAAGGAAGTTTAATAATTACACATTGGCATGTTTGGTTCAGCTTATGCTTTTGTTTATTGTTGTCGTGACACTCAATAAGCAGCTTTAGTACCGTTTGGTTGTCTTTTATGCTTTTTGAGATTGGTTCATGTAACGGTGACGTGACAACCAAAACCATCACAATAAGTGTGATGCTTAAAAGTATCTCCCTACATGCTTTGTGTTTTTTATAAGCACTTATCTACGTTATCAAAGCATAAGTTAAACCAAACAGAGCCATTAATAATTAGTGTATGTAGAAAGGGTGGGATTAAGAGAGATAAATGGTGATTTAGTCATTTAACTATCACTTATTCTTCGATTAAGATAATTAAATGACTTTTTAAAAAAGTGTAGAGAGAAAAAAAAAACACATTGTGGGATGAAGGTAGTACGTGCATCGGCATAGGTTATATGTTTTTAGTGGCAGAGCTACAAACAAGGCTACCCAAGACAAATTGCATATGGCCCCCTTATACATTAGGGGTCTATAAGAGAAAAGGTAAAAAAAAAAAAAAAAACCTGGCAAAATGCGGCTTGAAATCCTGGCTTCGCTATTAAGCTCAATTTAATGCAGTTGGTGATGATACCCTTGCTTTGTATATCTCATTTCGAATTAGTTAGGGTCCGCCACACGTTTTACTTATTGACATAATTTGTTGCAGTTGATGGCGCACTTTCATAATTATTTGTATCTTTGATGTACATGACATTTGATTCTTTATTTTAATTTGTTTGTATGTTATAGAATTTCTGAAGAAGAATTATGAGAAGGCCATGTCTAACATTGACTCTCTAAGGAGTAGAGGGTGTAAGGTCATACATGAAGTTGATGCAACTAAAATGCTTGGATATCATGGTCTCAATTATGTAACATATGATCGAATTGTCTATAATTTTCCTCACGCGGGCTTCTCCCAAAACGAACCTGCTAAGGACCAAGTCAGGTGCGCTGTGCATAGAGTTTGTTTTCAAATTCATGGAATCAACTGATCATAACTTAATTGATTATGTGATTGTTAATTTTCTTTTTTGTTTTCTAGGAGAAACCAAGATTTGGTGAGTGAGTTCATGGCAAATGCAGCAAAGATGATCGAGAAGTCCGGAGAAATTCACATCAGTCACAAGTGTAATGGTTTTTTCCAGCAGTGGGGTTTACAAAAGTTGGGAGAGAAAAATGGACTTGTGTTGATTGAAGAAGTGGAGTTCAAGCTGAGTGATTATCCGGGTTACAACACCAAGTATGGATATGGGGGTGACAAAAACTTTGATTGCAATCCAAGTAAGACTTACAAATTTCGACTTAAAGATGCCCTATATAATTGAAGTTTGCTCCTCCTCACTTGATTTTCTGACTTCGTTGCTGGAGCTTGAACGACTTGTTTTAGGTGTCAGGTTAGTTTTATCATAGCAATTATAAAATGTTAATTATTGAACTGAATGTGAGATGTTAATATATGTAGTATGTGAGATTAACTGATCAAATACAATGATCATATAAAAAGAAGAATCAATTCGCAGTATTCATTGTGGGTGTTGTTCTGGCCAAGTCCTCTCAAGTCTTCATGAGATTATGATGTATTGCCATGGTATTTAGTAGAAGGAAAATGATTTTAACATTCTTTTCGGACATAAATTTACTACAAAATGTTGTATATTCCCTTAAAATTCGTGTGACATATAGTTCAATCAAATCTACATCATTATACAGCAAACATGCTTCCCAAAATGTTAGATTACCAACTTCCGAACAAATCCAAAATTCAAATAGTAGTGTTATTTGGACTCCTAGAGTCCAGACTCCTTGAAAGTTTTTGAAAATTTTTTATTTTAAATTCATCCTCAAGCAATAAATAACTTCGAAATAACAACTTGCAAAAGATTTTGACTCTGCTGCAAACCTGGTTGTGACA
Source organism: Stephania japonica (assembly GCA_039657345.1). NCBI lineage: Eukaryota > Viridiplantae > Streptophyta > Magnoliopsida > Ranunculales > Menispermaceae > Stephania > Stephania japonica. The sequence continues at coordinate 85,544,067 of CM077556.1, read as the reverse complement.
TCTTTAGATTCTAAAGATAAATTAATTAATTTCTATATTACCTATACAAATCTTATATCTAATATTATTTTTTTTTTATAAGAAGTACTTCGAGCGCCCGACCTCTTACCTAAGTAACCCTATATATACCAGACTAGTGAGCCATCCAATTGGTTGGTAATCTTATATCTAATGTTGACTAATTAATTACTTCTTCATATAGATGTATATATGTATAAATTTTCCCAGATTTGTTGCTGATAAAATATCCTTCTAGTGCTGAACGTCACCTGAAAGAATTGGAGAAGTTGGGATGTCTCGTGCTGCATGAAGTCGACGTGAAGTATATGAATACGCATTCGATTTTCTCGACCGTTAGAATATGATTCAAATTCAGATGCATGGGTATTAATGTTATGTGTGACAATGTGTGTCATGTAAGCTGTGAGCTCTCAAAAATATGCCCACAATGTTGAAGTTACTGAGTCAAAATGTGGTCAGTTATATTAGCTAGAGAGTGGGACGTGTGTCATGATTAGAGTCAAGGTAGTAAGTAGTTACTCAACTATTTATTGTTAATGGTATGTACCAAGTCAAAAATCAGTTAGTGTGTCAAACGGTTGCTTATAAAGCTTATAAATGTGTACTCCATCATTAGCAAAAATATATGAAAATAAAGAGAACATCATCGTTGTTTTTGTTTAGCTTACTGTTTTTTATTTTTAATTCCAAAAATTATCAACATGGTATCAGAGCTTCTTAATTCTTAAGGGCCTGTAAGTGTCATACGATGGTCTCCACCACAACATCATCTCTTCCACCTCCAACCTTCAATGGTAAAAATTATGAAGTTTCGGCTGTCAAGATGAAAGCCCATTTGAAGGGTCTTAATATATGGCAATGTGTTGAAGGTGAGCAAAGAGAGGTTCCACATTTGGGGAATAATCCAACTTTAACTCAGATTCGGGTGCATGAAGAAGATCTTGCGAATGTATTGCTGGTTAAAGAAAGAAGAGCATGCAAAATTGGTGGAGTCAACCACTGAAGAGGATCTTTTTTAGCAAGTGATGAGAAGTGCATCATATGAGTTTTATGGAGAGAAGTGCTTCAAATAACCATTGAATTGAAGAGGTGAAGAGACGTGCTTTGCAAAACTTAAAGTTTGACTTATATTTTCTATTTCACTTGTAGGAAATTTGAATCAAGGGGGAATGTTAGAATATGATTCAAATTCAGATGCATGGGTATTAATGTTATGTGTGACAATGTGTGTCATGTAAGCTGTGAGCTCTCAAAAATATGTCCACAATGTTAAAGTTACTGAGTCAAAATGTGGTCAGTTATTTTAGCTAGAGAGTGGGACATGTGTCATGATTAGAGTCAAAGTAGTTAGTAGTTACTCAACTATTTATTGTTAATGGTGTGTACCAAGTCAAAAATCAGTTAGTGTGTCAAACGGTTGCTTATAAATGTGTACTCCATCATTAGCAAAAATATATGAAAATAAATAGAACATCATCGTTGTTTTTGTTTAGCTTACTGTTTTTTATTATTAATTCCAAAAATTATCAACACAGACCATGAAATTTGATAGGATAATCTTCAATTTTCCTCATGCCGGCCATTATATTTGGTTTTAGAGAAAATAACGTTATTGTGATCGAGTATGTGGTAAATATAAGAAAACGAGCATCAACATTGTGTTATAAAATTATGTTACATACATATAGCCACTAGTTAATTATATATCTGCATATTTACTTGTTTAATTAGGTTGATTTGTTGCAATTATTGCAACTACACTGATTAATGAATCTTGAGGCATGTAACAGGAAGGACAAGAATCTTGTCCTTGCGTTTTTCAAGAGTGCGGTTACAATGCTTAGCGAAAATGGTGAAGTCCATGAGTGCAGGACTGAACTTAGTAGAGAGAAAGTTTGGTTTAATGAATGGCACTACAGTGGCTACTCCAACAAGAGGGGAGGGGAGAGTAGAAGTAACGAATCGTTTACAACGGGACCGGAGAGTTACACTTTCAAAATTAAGTTGTGTTTTTGTGGCACACAGCTTTATATATGTTCATGTTCATCCATCCATCTCAAAATTGTTACTGCATGTATTTGCTTATTTTGTTATTAGGATCAGTTTCCAAAATTAGGAATGTTTTTGCTTTAATTATCTATGTTCAATGGCACATACATTACGTATGATGTTAAATGCTTTTATATGTTAATAGTATGACCTTTGTTTTCTAAAAAAAAATGAAAATGTTGTAGGACCTATATGTAGATATCTATAGACAAATCTTTCATTGTATTAAAGAGGAATTTAAGACTATTTCTTCTCTATTGGTTGCGACGATATGCAACATAATCCATTAAAGTCTGTGCTACAGCAAGAACAAAGAAAAGAACAGCAGAGACCAAGGAGATAAGTGCCCATGGACTACCAAAGTAGTTATGCACCAATTCAGCTCTCCACTTGTTCCAATTCTTGTTGCAGTACTCATTCACATCACTAGCCAGCAAATGCAAATAGGATTCATTTTCGGAGTCTCGGTTAACTTCCCTACACATCTTGTTAATTAGATCTGCCAATTCGACATCACTGCCTAACGAGTGCTGAATCACCCCTGCATAATGAAGCAGAACAATGTCCTCCGATGTGTTCACTAGGCCGTCGATGAAGAATAGGTAGGAAGTGAAGTCGGGCTTGCAATAGGAATGATCACTGTGGCATTGCTCGAATGCTATTACGTTACGAAAGAGAGTACCCGTGTAGTCGTCGATCTGTAAAGGAGGGACTTTTAGCACTCCATCAACGAAACTGATCTCCAATGTGCTGCAACAATTCTCTCTCTTTTGAAGCTTGATTCCAGCCTCTTGTAGCTCCTTAATCGATCGAAATACGAGGGGTTGTTTCCCTCTCGCCATTGGCACCAGTGGAAGGAGACTCGAACGGAAGAGATCGAGCAAGTGTTGATGTTTTATGGAGAGCCCTTTTGAGCTTGCAATTGTTCTATTGAGGGTGCCTTGTTCTCTAGGCATTAGAGGATTGAAGAAGTTGAGGGTGAGGTCTGTTAGTGGCAAAGTTGATTCCGGGACGCCTCGAGTTCGTGTCAAATCGAACAATTTATGCAGTGCAAACATGGGAATTTGATTCTCCAGCATGACAAGATCTCTTCTTAGAACTGGTAGCATCCAACGAGTTTGAAAAACAATGTCATCATCCTCGACCGGTTTTCTCACTGAGTTTTGAAAGAGCTGTAAGACAAAGCACCCGTCGATGGCCATCATCTTCGCAAAATCGTCGCTACTAAGTTCGAATTGCTCTGAATAACAAGCTCTAGTCTTCCCTTCTAACTTCTTCATTTCATCAAGAATGATGTCCATTGTAATGCCTTCTTCTTGTTCATGAATTGAGTTCAAAAGTCGATCCAAGTACTGCCTTTTTAGCTCTTCCATGGCTTGTAATTGTAGTGCGCCGTGGTGATAAGGCCCAATCGATACAATTTTGGGATCATAAGCTTTGGTCTCGACTTGGCGAATGTGATTAGGAACTCTGTAGATGGAGACCAAGGAAGGATCAGTTGGTGCTACTGAACTCATCAACCTTACTTTGTGAAGATCACTAGTAATAACTGAAGCTTTTGAATGTATTGAAAACATTGTTTTGTAAACATTGCCCTCGAAACTGCTCATCCAACTCTGTGAAACTCTCTTGATCACAATTGCCATTTGGAGATGCAATGGAATGCAAAGAAGTAGTCATTTTAAATTTCTGTAATGAACACAAAATGTCAGGAGTCTTATTTTTTTTTGATGGATTCATGAGTCTTATTTTAATTAGTCTTGATCACAGACACTATTCACTACTGTCATTCTTTAAGTAACATTATTGTCACAGACACTATTCATTACTATTCACTGATACTATTGACATTATTGCCGACACATGCATTTACTACTATTCACTATTACAACAACTTTGACTTGACATAAAAACACAATAATTTACATAAGAAGACAAAATTGTGACTATTTGTGTCACATCTGCTTTATTAGCTAGATGATTCTGGCTTGATGATGTCTGATCTTGATAAAATTGTGACTACTTTTGTCACATCACTTTATCGGTTGTCGACTGCATTGATTTGAGATGATGCTGATCTAATCTTATTGTCATGTGTGATTGAATGACGATTTCTTCTGACTAGATAATTCTGAATGATGTTAGACTATTCTTGATAAGATTGAATGACGATTTTTGAATGACGATTCTCTTGATTGACTATTGGCTTGATTGAATTTATTGGTAGGCAGAAGGGCCTGGAGGCATGGGCCTGAAGTAATTGGTTAGCATGGGCCTGAGGCAGGCATAAGCCTGGTGAAGGCAGGCATAAGCCTGGTGATGACAGGCATGGGCCTGAATTAATAATATAGAGGCCCATGCCAACCAATTACTTCAGGCCCATGCCTCCGGGCCATTTTGCCTGCCAATAAATTCAATCAAGCCAATAGTCAATCAAGAGAATCGTCATTCAAAAATCATCATCAAGCTTATCAAGAATAGTCTAACATCATTCAGAATTATCTAGTTAGAAGAAATCGTCATTCAATCACACATGACAATAAGATCAGATCAGCATCATCTCAAATCAATGCAGTCGACAACCGATAAAGTGATGTGACAAAAGTAGTCACAATTTTATCAAGATCAGACATCATCAAGCCAGAATCATCCAGCTAATAAAGCAGATGTGACACAAATAGTCACAATTTTGTCTTCTTATGTAAATTATTATGTGTCTTTATGTCAAGAATAGTGAATAGTAGTAAACAGTGTCAGTGCATAGTGTCGGCAATAATGTCAATGGTATCAGTGAATAGTAGTGAATAGTGTCGTCAATAATGTTAGTCAATAATGAATGGTGTCAGCAATAATGTTTAATAGTGTCAGTTTTGTCTGTATATACAAAGTTTTGTCTATAAATAGAAAGCTCGAATGAAGAAGTATTCATTCGAAAGTTAAGTTTCAAAAAAAATTTGTTAACTCTCGTTTCCACTCTTTTTCTTCAGTTTCAATTCTTCATCATAGATTACTCCTACCACTCTCTTTATAATCACAATCCAATTTATTGATTTTCATTTGAATCCGATCCTGCCATATTGGTATCAGAGCCTAGTTCATTTGAAAATCCAATGCCATCTTCAAGTAAATCAAGTTCTCCATTCTCATCTCCTGTAAGTATTTAATTGGTTTTAAGTTTGATTATGATTTCGATTGTGATTTCTAAAAGGATTTGAAGAACTTATTACTATGAAAATTCTTTTGAAAGTTAAAATTTCGTTTTCCTTCTGTTAATTTATCTTGTGTTTAACCTTCGCCATTGGAGTTAGGAGCTTTCCTAGTCGCGTAGTAAGGCTAGCAGAAGGGAGCGTAAGTCTAGCAATAAATTGTTGACCAAACTAGAACTCTAAGAACTCAGGTGAGACATGAGTGAATTAATGAAGAAAATGAAATCTTCTCTTTCATTAAGAAAACATAGTCCTAAGTTTGAATCATCCATCTCGACATCAAAATCTGATCATCAATCAATCACAAAGCTAGAAAAAATGAAATCAACATTAGATTTAAGAAATATAAGTGAAATATCATATGTAGATATAGAACAATCATTGCAAAATTGAAATTTGCCAACCATAGATCCAAAACAGATATATACTCATGAAACTTTCTCCAAAAATCAAGATTTTACAGTTAAATTAGAAGAAGAAACTAAATCAATAGATACAGAAGGCCAAGAAATACTTCTAATCTCTCCAGAAAAAATAAATACCTATAAAGAAAAATACAAATATTTGCATATAGGATTAATACAAGTTGCAATAAAGCCATTAATTGCATTAGGACTAAATACTTCTGTATTAGCATCCGTAAGAGATAAAAGACACATAAAGTTTAATGATTCATTATTAGGAATAATTGAAGGAAGTTTGTCAGAAGGACATATTTTCTTTAATTGTTTTCCTAATTTCACAATTAGTTTACATGATCAATTTGCACATGAAGCATCAACATTAAGTTTACATACACAAGGATTTGAAATGAAAGGAATATGTTCAAAATGTTGCAGTAGTTTATCGAATTTATTATAAATTAATGCATACAATAATCCCTGCAATAGCATATACAAGTTTACAAAAAGGAACATCAACTTTATTTTTAACAAATTTAACAAATAAAGTAATAACTAGAAAACCCAATAATGCAGTCGACAACCGATAAAGTGATGTGACAAAAGTAGTCACAATTTTATCAAAATCAGACATCATCAAGCCAGAATCATCCAGCTAATAAAGCAGATGTGACACAAATAGTCACAATTTTGTCTTCTTATGTAAATTATCGTGTGTCTTTATGTCGAGTCAAAGTTGTTGTAATAGTGAATAGTAGTAAACAGTGTCAGTGCATAGTGTCGGCAATAATGTCAATAGTATCACTAAATAGTAGTGAATAGTGTCGTCAATAATGAATAGTGTCAGCAATAATGTTTAATAGTGTCAGTTTTGTCTGTATGTACAAAGTTTTATCTATAAATAGAAAGCTCGAATGAAGAAGTATTCATTCGAAAGTTAAGGTTCAAAAAAATTTTGTTAACTCTCGTTTCAACTCTCTTTCTTCAGTTTCAATTCTTCATCATAGATTACTCCTACCATTCTCTTTATAATCACAATCCAATTTCTCGATTTTCATTTGAATCTAATCCTGCCATATTGGTATTAGAGTCTAGTTCATTTGAAAATTCAATACAGAGGCTGATACAATATTAAAGAAACCTATGATGAAAGATAATTTTAAAACTCTACCTTTAATAAAATCTAATCATTCAGAGGAATTATTACAAGCAATAGCTTTAAAATTAAGTACCATACAAATAAATCAAAAAGATAAAACATAAAAGTTATTTGAAAATAAGGAAAAATTACCTGAAATAAATACTTTAGACCAAAATCTATCAGAAATTACTGAAAGTTTGTCTGAAAATTCATTAAACTTAAATCCATTAAAAATAGCTGAAACCAATATAGAAATATCATCAGATTTAGGTAAATATAAAATCCATTATCCTAAAAAACATAAAGCTTATAACAAATAGAATAGTAAACCTTATTATTTAAGACCATCTCCGGTAGATATGATTTTAGAAGAAAAAAGTGAAAAAGATTAAATATGATGGTGATTCAATTTATGAATGGAATATCAACGGATTATCAGAATATAAGATCATGCAAGTAATGCAACAAATGTTAACTTATTCAATAGCATGTAAATTAAAAAATCATCCAGAACCTAATATAGTAGGAGCCATATCTGTAGGATTTACAGGCCAATTACATGGATGGTAGAATAATTCTTTATCTGTTGAACAAAGAATTGAAGTTCTAAATTCTATATCAAGAAACGATAATAATAACCCTATGTTAGATGACCATGGAAGAGAACAATTTGATGGTATAAGAACTTTAATAACCAATATCATTTGGCATTTTATAGGAACTTTAGGGCATATAGAAGAAAAAATTAGGAATCAATTGCAAAATCTACGATGTAGAACATTATCATATTTTCGATGGTATAAAGATACATTTTTAACTAAAGCATATGCATTATATGACAATGCAAGATTCTATAAAGAAAGATTTGTATCCGGATTACCATATTCTTTTGCAGAAAAGGTTAGACAAATATTAAGAAATAAATGTCCTGGTGGAAATTTAGATTACAATATATTCACATATGGTGATATAATTCAAACAATACAGATAGTAGGAATGTCAATATGTAATGATCTCACATTAAAAAGGCAATTAGATAAAGAAAAGAAAGGCGGTAAGAGAATTATGGGATTTTTGTTATCAATTCGGTATAGAAGAAGAAGAATACAAAGATTTAATAATAAAACTAATCAAGCATTTTATTATAAAAATAATAGAAGAAATAAATTTAAGCACCAAAAGAGAAATTATTAATTTACTAAAAATAAAACTAATAAATGTTTCAAATACGGAAAACCAGGTCATTATGCACATAAATGTCATTTTAAAAACTATAAAAAGAAAGTCAATGAGATAATAGAAAGTGAGAGCTCTTGCTCTTCAGAAACCTGCAAATGCATTGAAAATATACAAAATACAGATACAGATACATTTACCTCAGAACCAGAAGATGAAATAAATGTACTAACAGCACATGAACAATTAATATTATAAGTAGGTGAACAAATTGATGACCCAATATTAAAATATAAATATTATACAGAAATTTTAAATAAAAATAATTATATTGAAAACACTTCTCAAATATCAAGACTAAAAGAAAATGAAAATGAAATAAAATTACAAAATCAAATAGATATATATATATATATATATATATATATATATATAACTTATCATACTATGAAAGATATAATTAAAGATGTAAATACGAAATCTAAATTTTTTATAGGACCTACTATAAATTCATTACAACATGAAATAAATCAGCTGAAAGAAGAAATAAAAATTCTCATTATTCGATGAAGATGGAATTGTAGAACAAGATTTTCTTGATGCAAAATTTATTTCAACTAGTCCGTCATCATGAGCGATTATAGTATGAATTTGATCATTTGTTTTATCTACAGGATTCTCTTCTTTATTTGTGTCTTAAATTAACCATATTTTTGGTACGTCTATATCTTTCCAACTTAATTGTTTTCTAGTTATTACTTTATTTGTTAAATTTGTTAAAAATAAAGTTGATGTTCCTTTTTGTAAATTTGTATATGCTACTGCAGGGATTATTGTATGCATTAATTTATAATAAATTCGATAAACTACTGCAACATTTGAACATATTCCTTTCATTTCAAATCCTTGTGTATATAAACTTAATGTTGATGCTTCATGTACAAATTGAGCATGTAAACTAATTTTGAAATTAGGAAAACAATTAAAGAAAATATGTCCTTCTGACAAACTTCCTTCAATTATTTCTAATAATGAATCATTAAACTTTATGTGTCTTTTATCTCTTACGGATGCTAATACAGAAGTATTTAGTCCTAGTGCAGTTAATGACTTTATTGCAACTTGTATTAATCCTATATGCAAATATTTGTATTTTCTTTATACGTATTTATTTTTTCTGGAGAGATTAGAAGTATTTCTTGGCCTTCTGCATCTATTGATTTAGTTTCTTCTTCTAATTTAACTATAAAATCTTAATTTTTGGAGAAAGTTCCATGAGTATATATCTGTTTTGGATCTATGGTTGGTAAATTCTAATTTTGCAATGATTGTTCTATATCTACATATGATATTTCACTTATATTTCTTAAATCTAATGTTGATTTCATTTTTTCTGGCTTTGTGATTGATTGATGATCAGATTTTTATGTCGAGGTGGATGATTCAAACTTAGGACTATGTTTTCTTAATGAAAGAGAAGATTTCGTTTTCTTCATTAATTCACTCATGTCTCACCAGGGTTCTTAGAGTTCTAGCTTGGTCAACGATTTACTGCTAGACTTACGCTCCCTTTTGCTAGCCTTACTACGCGACTAGGAAAGCTCTTAACTCCAATAGCGAAGGTTAAACACAAGATAAATTAACAAAAAGAAAATGAAATTTTAACTTTCAAAAGAATTTTCATAGTAATAAGTTTTTCAAATCCTTTTTGAAATCACAATCGAAATCATAATCAAAACTTAAAACCAATTAAATACTTACAGGAGATGATAATGGAGAACTTGATTTACTTGAAGATGACACTAGATTTGCAAATGAACTAGGCTCTGATACCAATATGACAGGATCGGATTCAAATGAAAATCGATAAATTGGATTTTATCTTACTTGTAGAAGGAGTATTAGAAGTATTTTTTGCTAAAGAAGATAAATAAATATTTGTATAACTATTTTGTTCTATTAAATGATTTAAATCCTTTAATATGACAGGATCGGATTCAAATGAAAATCGATAAATTGGATTTTGTCTTACTTGTAGAAGGAGTATTAGAAGTATTTTTTGCTAAAGAAGATAAATAAATATTTGTATAATTATTATGTTCTATTAAATGATTTAAATCCTTTCTTGATATAGGTTTTTCTTCTTCAAAAGTAGTTTTTAATGGTACTGCCTTAATGTTTTCATTTATTTTGATAGAAGTTAATGGCTGATGAGTCTGAATGTATTTTTCACCTTTTTTTCCTTCCCCCACACTATTTAACTTATGTATTATTTTTGGACAAGATAGTGTTAAATAATCAAAAAATTGAATGTTTTGTTTATTAATTTTAATATAGGCAAAATATTTTTCTCTAATGATTGCTTGTTGAGATTTTGAACAAATTTTACAGAATATTGGCGTCAATGGATGTTTAAGAAATTGTTCTTTTAAATTATATAATCTATTTCAAAATCTTCTTCATAATCTATCTTAACCTGTGACGGCCCCAAATTCCACAATCTTTGAATTGGGCACCGCCTGGCCTAGACCTACGCAAACCCCCGAGCCATTCTCGTTGAGTCACGCAGGCCTAGTCAGCCTTCATTACCATTTACCATTTATTACATATTTATAAGTGAAGTTAATTAATTAGTGAGTTATTATCAGATACAGCGGAAGCACTTAAACTCCAAACTAATCAATAACTTCAAGACACACCAGTTAGGACAATCCTAGGGTGTGGAAAGCTGACTAGGCCTGCGTGACTCAGCGAGACTGGCTCGGGGGTTTGCGTAGGTCTAGGCCGGGCGGTGCCCAATTCAAAGATTGTGGAATTTGGGGCCGTCACAGTTGGTATCAGAGCTTAAAGTTTTAAACTTGGTTACTAAGTTAAATCACAATCCACTAAGACACAAATGACGGAAGTTAGGACAACGGTTGAACTTAGAGTGGAACCCTATGAACCTAACTTAAGTCTTAGTTGGGAAGTGAGGAGAGTTGGGGAAAATAAAATTTGAACTACATGAGCTATTTGATGTATTGTATACTAGTACTACCGATAGCTACAGCCTGATCGAGAAACCGCTTGCGTGACAGATAGCGATGGCCGATCAACCGGATTCTAGTGAGGGCGGTACAGAGGATGCTCATCAGAGACTTGATGAGATGTCTCAGTTGGTCTCTTTACATGGCCAACAACTCGAGGAGATTCTCCGATTATTGAGGGTACAAACCGTGCCAGTAGGACCTGTAGTGACTGAGGAGGTACGGGTTCAGACAGAGGTGGTACCACCTACACCGACAGATGATATGTCGAGTACTCCTATCGACACAAGTATTAGAGCGATAGCTGAGGCGAGGCAGGCTCGTGAGTATGAGACATCATCCGGAGAAGTTCCACGGGGAACTGACCTTGAGGCCGCAGAGAAGTTTATGAGAAGCCATGAGAAGATACATGATGTATTGGCTACGTCGGCACACATGCAGCCGAGTATATCTTCAGCCTTATTGTTCGGCGAGGCCGATATTTGGTGGCGCACTACGGTGGCATCGAAAGGGAAACCTAAAGACCGGGCTAAGTTCAAGGAGAGGTTCGAGCGAAAATACATCCCTCCTACAGTCCGTAACCTGAAGAGGACCGAGTTCCAAAACATTCGACAGAGGTCAGACGAGTCCGTGATGCAGTATATGGACCGATACCTCCGATTGATGGAGTATGCCGGAGGAGCAGCTAACTCTGACCCCGACCAGGCGTATTATTTTGTGCATGGGCTACTCGACTCGATTGGTGCGATAGTTGTGACGACGGCTCCGAGTACATTGCAAGAGGCCTACGAGAGAGCCATGGCCAGTGAGGGCTTTGTTAGTACGCGTACCATGGAGGTTACCACACATCCAGTGTCAGGACTGGATGGTGATTATGAGGACGATTACGTGGAGATAGCTGCACCACCGACACGTTCAGTACCTACAGTGATGGTTTCACATGCTCCAATGAACCGTGTCGCTAGGCGATCACCTCAGGGTGTACAGGCGGGACGACAACAACCGTATAGTAACCAGAGCGGAGGTAGTAGATCGCAAGGAGCCAGACGATGTTACCAGTGCAGGCAGCCAGGACACATAGCCATCCATTGTCCTCAGTTGGCGAGCATGTCACAGGCTAACACTCCGTTACACGTGCGAGAGAGAGCACATGCCATTGCAGACCTAGTTCCGGAGACGACGCGAGACCCAACAACGGGTAAGAGTTATTTTGCGTCTTAGCATAAATTTGTTGTATTTGGTCAGTAGTTTATATTCGACTCGAGTGAACTCTAGGTGAATCTGAGTTAAAAATAGACTTTAGGTGGGTCAGTGGTAAACGGTGACTCTAGGTGAGTCAAGGACTAGTAGCGACTCTAGGTGAGTCAGACTTGGGGAGACTCTGTGTGAGATTGTTAGTTGAACGTGCTCTGTGTGAGGAATGGTGAGAAATTCTGTGTGAATACACCCTTCGATGTATGATAGATATTTAGCTGTGTGCGACGACTCTGTGTGAGTCAACTTTCGAAGGGGATGAGCAAACTGTGTGTGATACTCCTGACTTTGTGTGAGCCCTGACTCTGTGTGAGTCTAACCTTTGAAAGGATATCTAGCTGTGTGCAATGACTCTGTGTGAGTCAATATTTCGAAGTGGTGGACGAGGCTGTGTGGTAGGACTCTGTGTGGGTCTAGAAAAAAAAAATGGACTGGGTGTTAGGTCTTTGTGAAAGTTTAGACTCTGTGTGAGTGAAAGTAGACTGTGTGTCAGGACTCTGTGTGAGTAAGAATAGACTGTATGTGAGTACTCTGTGAGAGTTTAGACTCTTTGTGAGTGAGAGTAGACTGTATGTCAGGACTCTTTGTGAGTAAGAATAGACTGTGTGTGAGTACTCTGTGAGATTTTAGACTTTGTGTGAGTGAGAGTATACTGTGTAATAGAACTCTGTGTGAGTTTAGATTCTAGGTGAGTTAAGAGGGTTGTGTGCGTAGATTCTTGGTAAGTCTAAGATTTATGTGAGCTTGAGTGGAGTCACATATTTTGACTCTAGGCGAGTCTACGTTTTGAGGAAAATGATACTGAGCTAGGTGTGCGGATTCTATGTGAATTCGGCATCTACCTTATAACCTTAAATGAGTCCATAGATTCAAACAAGATATCAAGTTAAGTGCACACATTCTATGTGAATCCGATATATATATTTTTTTTTCTCTAAGTGAGCCTGTAATTTACGGAACGACCATATACTGGTTAGTTAGCTGGTGCCCACCAGTTATAGAGCATGGTCTTACCTACTCACATTTGGACGGGTCCATGTGAGTATGGTCAAGGATTGGTTAGACAGTACCTTCTCTGTTGAGTGCGTTTTATTAAGATTTCGCTCGAGTTAAGATTAATTTCGAGGACGAAATTCTTATTAGTTGGGAAGACTGTAATGACCCGAAAATTTATGTTATTTTTGTGTAATGACGTGTATTATCGAGTTAAACTCATGTCTGTGTAATAAGGCGGTGACGTCGATAAACGAATAGTGATCGCCTCGAGAAAACATGTCGAATGGGTTTCGACTGGCGAATTACGGGTTTACGACGTCCCGGGGGAAAATACATTTAAATAAAACACTGACAAAATAATAAATTGATGGTCGCCGAGTGATACACGGGGTTATAGGCGACACACGTGGGTCGTATGGTAGTGTGCACGCCCGAGTATGCTCGTTGGCGCGGACGACGAAATTGTAGGCAAATATATATATATATATATATATATATTTATATATGTATATGTATGCAAATTATATATATATATATACATATATAAATATTAAAAATCAAAATTTAAATGCAAATGACCAATAAGGGCAAGCTATTTATTAAGTAATGGATAAGAATGGAGGGGTATTTTAGTCATTTGACCAACCCTCCAAAATATCTACACCCACCACCGTCCTCACCATTGGAAAAGAGAAGAAGAAAGTGAGAGAGCCGCCGAGAAGAAAGAGAGCGGGAAACGAGATCGAGTGCTCGGGGAAGCGGCATTGGCAGCGTTGGCGAGGTGAGGTAAGTGTGAATGTTGTGATTGTTGGTGTCGTTGTTGTTGTTGTTGTTGATTCATTGTTGTTGTTCTTGTTAAGTTGGGGAAGAGGCTCGGACGAACTGCGTTGCAGTTCGTCCGAGGATGACGACGACAGGGGAGTAGTCTCCCCTGCCTAGATCGAAGTTGGGGTGGGAAAATCCCAACCCCAAACACAAAAAAAAGAAATTTACAGGCGGAACAGAGCAGAAAAAAAAAAAGAAAAATTTCGCTGTGAAGAAGAAGGGGGGGTTTGATCCCCCCAAACCGGACTGAACTGGGTCTGGTTCAGCCGAACCGGTCCGGTCCGGTCCGATCCAGGGATCAAACCCCACCCCAAAAAAAAAGAAAAAAAAGGTGGTGTTGCAGCGCTGTTCGTTGGAAATTTCCAGCGAACAGCGCTGGAGAAGATGACCCAAATGGGTCGGGTCAAGTTGACCCGACCCGGATGGGTCAAACCGGGTCATGGCCGAGCCGGTTGAGTCAAACCGGGTCATGGCCGACCCGGTTGAGTCAAACCGGGTCATGACCTGACCCGGTTGGGGCGGGTCAGACCCGGCCAAGTCGGGTCGGGTCAGACCGGACCCGGGACCCACCCCTATTATTATATTAATAAATAATTATTTATTTCAATTAAATATATTTAAAAAGGATTTTAATTGAAATAAAATTTCAGAAAATAGGAAAAATTCATGAAAAATTCTGGAAAATTATAGAAAATTATATTTTCATGAAACAAAGAGAAATTTGGAAATTTTCATGAAAAGTGAAGTATTCGGGGTTCTTATGATGCATTTTGTCAGGGTTTTTGCCTTGAAATGCGTGAAATTGACAAAAATAGCCAAGAAATTTAGAAAAAAATTATTATTAAGGAAAATATGGGAAATGGATTTAAAAATCCAAAATTTTTAAAAAAGGCCCTAACATGATGTAAATGGATCAAAAAAAAAATTACCAGGTGTCTAGTAGATTGGTGACAAGCGTGCGGAGTCGTTTGGTGGCGTGTGAGAACCGCAAGTGCGGAGTTACGTGCGGTATTTGTGAGTAAAACCAACCAGAGTATTTACATTATTTCACTTGTGTATTTAATTGAGCTATTATGTTTGTTGAGCAATACTTTCTTGTGGTTTATGAATTGTTGAATTCTCTTTGTTATATCCATCCTTGTTGATTTATTGGCTTGGTCTTGATGGCATTCCTTTTCTTTTGGCTTTTTGTTCTTGACACTCATTTATCGTTGTTATCTTCGTGATTTTACTTATCATGCTGTCTTTTATATTCTTCGTGATATCCATGCATGATACTAGTTTAGCTATTTACTTGACATTTGAAATACTGTTTAGACTCTATTGGTATTTTACTCTCTACATCACTGTACTCACCGTCTAGTTTGTGACGGTGGGCAGACAGGCGAACAGACTAAGGCAAGGGATTGGCGCTAGGCGATTGAAGGCGAGGACCATGAGGCGTTCTCCTCGCGCATATTGAGTATGTTTTGTATTAAGTATCTATATTGTTTTGTTGAACGTGGGATTATGGGTTATGAGAGATCTTGGGCATGTAGGACATTATTGATACTCACTTTCGATTCATATGGTGGATATGATTACGGGGTTTCCACACCCTAGGATTGTCCTAACTGGTGTGTCTTGAAGTTATTGATTAGTTTGGAGTTTAAGTGCTTCCGCTGTATCTGATAATAACTCACTAATTAATTAACTTCACTTATAAATATGTAATAAATGGTAAATGGTAATGAAGGCTGACTAGGCCTGCGTGACTCAGCGAGACTGGCTCGGGGATTTGCGTAGGTCTAGGCCGGGCGGTGCCCAATTCAAAGATTGTGGAATTTGGGGCCGTCACATAACCATATTAACTTGAAAATCATTAAAATCATTTATAGAAATATTATCTTTTGTTAGTGTAACAGGATAAGCTATATGTGTTGGTAATTTTATTGTTGATGCATAAACAAGTTGGGTTTCATAAAAATTCTCATTATTCGATGAAGATGGAATTGTAGAACAAGATTTTCTTGATGCAAAATTTATTTCAACTAGTTCGTCATCATGAGCTATTATAATATGAATTTGATCATTTGTTTTATCTACATGATTCTTTTCTTTATTTGTATCTTGAATTAACCATGTTTTTGGTACGTCTATATCTTTCCAACTTAATTGTTTTCTAGTTATTACTTTATTTGTTAAATTTGTTAAAAATAAAGTTGATGTTCCTTTTTGTAAATTTGTATATGCTATTGCAGGGATTATTGTATGCATTAATTTATAATAAATTCGATAAACTACTGCAACATTTGAACATATTCCTTTCATTTCAAATCTTTGTGTATGCATTGATTTAATGCAGTTGACAACGAACTTTCATAAATCTCATCTTTAATTAGTTACTCCCTCTATCCCACAATATGTGTGATTTTTGAGGATTTCACAATATGTGTCATTTGATAGTATCAATACCCATTAATTACTCAATTGTCTTTTATACCTTTCGTAGAAAAAGGAAGTTTAATAATTACACATTGGCATGTTTGGTTCAGCTTATGCTTTTGTTTATTGTTGACGTGACACTCAATAAATAACTTTAGTACCGTTTGGTTGTCTTTTATGCTTTTTGAGATTGGTTCATGTAGCGGTGACGTGACAACCAAAACCATCACAATAAGTGTGATGCTCAAAAGCATCTCCTTACATGCTTTATATTTTTCATAAGCACTTATCCACGTTATCAAAGTATAAGTTAAACCAAACAGAGCCATTAATAACTAGTGTAGGTAGAAAGGGTCGGATTAAGAGAGATAAAGGGTGATTTAGTCATTTAACTATCACTTAATCTTCGATCAAGATAATTAAATGACTTTTTTAAAAAGTGTAGAGAGAAAAAAAAAAACACATTGTGGGATGAAGGGAGTATGTACATCGGCATAGGTTATATGTTTTTAGGGGCAGAGCTACAAACAAGGCTACCCAAGACAAATTGCATATGACCCCGCTTATACATTAGGGGTCTATAAGAGAAAAGGTAAAAAAAAACCTGGCACAATGCGGCTTGAAATCCTAGCTTCGCTATTAAGCTCAATTTAATGCAGTTAGTGATGATACCCTTGCTTTGTATATCTCATTTCGAATTAGTTATGGTCCGCCACATGTTTTACTTATTGACATAATTTGTTGCAGTTGATGGCGTGCTTTCATAATTATTTATATCTTTGATGTACATGACATTTGATTCTTTATTTTAATTTGTTTGTATGTTATAGAATTTCTGAAGAAGAATTATGAGAAGGCCATGTCTAATATTGACTCTCTAAGGAGTAGAGGGTGTAAGGTCATACATGAAGTTGATGCAACTAAAATGCTTGGATATCAGGGTCTCAATTATGTAACATATGATCGAATTGTCTATAATTTTCCTCACGCGGGCTTCTCCCAAAATGAACCTGTTAAGGACCAAGTCAGGTGCGCTGTGCATAGAGTTTGTTTTCAAATTCATGGAATCAACTGATCATAACTTAATTAATTATGTGATTGTTAATTTTCTTCTTTGTTTTCTAGGAGAAACCAAGATTTGGTGAGTGAGTTCATGGCAAATGCGGCAAAGATGATCGAGGAGTCCGGAGAAATTCACATCAGTCACAAGTGTAATTGTTTTTTCCAGCAGTGGGGTTTACAAAAGTTGGGAGAGAAAAATGGACTTGTGTTGATTGAAGAAGTGGAGTTCAAGCTGAGTGATTATCCGGGTTACAACACCAAGTATGGATATGGGGTGACAAAAACTTTGATTGCAATCCAAGTAAGACTTACAAATTTCGACTTAAAGATGCCCTATATAATTGAAGTTTGCTCCTCCTCACTTGATTTTCTGACTTCGTTGCTGGAGCTTGAACGACTTGTTTTAGGTGTCAGGTTAGTTTTATCATGGCAATTATAAAATGTCAATTATTGAACTGAATGTGAGATGTTAATATATGCAGTATGTGAGATTAACTGATCAAATACAATGATCATACAAAAAGAAGAATCAATTCGCAGTATTCATTGTGGGTGTTGTTCTGGCCAAGTCCTCTCAAGTCTTCATGAGATTATGATGCATTGCCATGGTATTTAGTAGAAGGAAAATGACTTTTTAACATTCTTTTCGTACATAAATTTACTACAAAATGTTGTATATTCCCTTGAAATTCATGTGACACATAGCTCAATGTCATTGTATAGCAAATGTGTCTTCCAAAATGTTAGATTACCAACTTCCGAACAAATCCAAAATTCAAAGAGTAGTGCTATTTAAACTCTTTAAATCCGAACTCCTAAAAAGTTTTTGAAGATATTTTATTTCAAATTCATCTTCAAACAATAAATAACTTCAAAATAACAACTTTGCAACACTCCTTTAATATTTGTAATAATTTCAAAAACCTCTATATGAGTCCAGATAGATTTTTTGAAACTCAAATAGACAACTGAGTCCAAAATATGGCATCCTTTCATTGGAAGAGAAAATAACATCCATCTAGTGACTGACAACATAATAACAAAGAAAAGCATTTCAGATTCTGTGTGTTCTCAAGCTGTTGCCGGTGTCAAAAACGCCCTTCCAGGTTTGCGATTAGCTAGAGGTCCATGACACCCAAGTAGCTGCACAACCACACCCCAAAAACCAAGGATCAGAATTTCATTCATTCATTCATTAAAATACCAGACCAGTTTGAAAATCACTGATCAAAAGCAAGACATTGGGGTGGCATAAAAAAAGATGCATTTTCTTTCCAGTACTGAATAAAGTTAATAGGACCAAAGTAACAGAAACGAGCTCTTGTCAAAGGTCATCAATCCCAATTCAAGCATGTTTGCCTTGCTAATCACATATACGAGTTCAAAAGGTCATAGGATGTATCAATTTCATGTAATCATTCTTTCAACAAGAACAACATAGCCTCAATTCCAAACTAATTGGGAATTCGTATGTGAAGTAAATGCAGAAGAACACAACAAATAGCACAACCATCAGATTACCAATATTGCACGCATGCTAAGACAAATCATTCAACAAAAAGGATATTTGTTGCAAACATACGTAGGACGACTATATGTTGATAATTTTTAGTAAAATAGATAGATAATAGACATTATGTAAGAGCACTATAAAAATTTTAAAAGAGAACAATACATATGTTAGTTCTAATATCTCTAATCTTTCTTCTATTTGTAATTCTTATCTCTTTAACTCTAACAATTTCCCTCTAATTTCAAGATGAATGCATCAATCAATATTAGAAACTCGACGAGAAACCAAACCTTAGCATTGACACCATCTGGCGCAATCCTATTCTCTGACCTCCACTTGATATAATCAGTACGGCCGAACTTGGTAAATCCCCTGCAAACACAATACTATTGTGTCGATAAACAACCTCATTGAAAAAACATCCATTTTAATATGCATAAAGATCATACCATTTCCTGCTGACGATGATCTTCTGGCGACCGGGAAACTTGAACTTGGCACGACGAAGTGCCTCTTGGGCATTGTTGCCATTGGAATCCTTGCAACGGACGGAAAGGAGTACCTGGCCAATGTCGACCCTAGCACAAGTCCCTTGAGGCTTCCCGAAAGCGCCTCTCATACCGGTCTGAAGCCTATCGGCACCGGCGCATGAAAGCATTTTGTTGATTCGCAAAACATGGAATGGGTGTACCCTGACGCGGAGATGGAAGGAATCCTTCCCAGCAAACTTAACCATGTATTTGTTGCAAGCAATGCGGGCGGCTTCGAGAGCCTCGCTGGAGACATTCTCCTTCTCCCAACTCACCAAGTGGACGCAGAACGGGAACTCCTCCACTCCTTTCTTCTTGGCGCCGACGTCGTAAATCCTGATCTTGGGATCGGGGACACCGCGACAGTACCTTGATTTTGGGTATGGTTTGTTCTTAATCTGACGGTAGCATCTAGCAGGTCCTAACAAACCACAAAATAAAAATATAGTACTTGCAATTGCAATTGCAAAGGACAACAATTCCATTCTAAGATGATGAGAATCAAATTGTATACAAGGCCCTCTATGTACATTAATCTAAGGAAAATCAGGGACATTAATCATCAAATTGCATATACAAGATTTCTCTAAATCAAACAGATCTAAGAATAACAAGGAAGGAAAAATGAAACTAATTAACTCTATTTCAATCATTGATTTAAAGCATTTCATTCACCAAGTACCAATACATGCAACTAAAGAAGGCGGAAAATGGATGAAAATACTTACTTCTCCCCATCGCAACTCCTGCTAGGGTTTCCAACTGCAACAACCAAGACGACTTCTTTGGTTGCTATTTATATATTTAGTGGTATCCAGGGTCCCCCCACCCCTTGTAAAACCCTAATGACGGGTTTTCTTTTCTTTTTCTTTTCTTTTTTTTTTTTTTTTACCAAAGACTGCACATAATAGACACTCGATTGTTGGGGTTCATTGATTCTGGCATCAATATTTCACTGCACACAAACAAACGGCACGCACTTTTATATGTCCGTTTGATGCGCCTTAGGGTACATGCGTGTCGAAAATCAAGGGCCGCCAGTCAAAAATGCTCATCGTTTTTTGTACACATCTTTATTGAGTTACAACAGTATTTTTCTTTATCTTTTCTTTTTAGAAAATAATTATAAAATACTAGCACGGGCACAATATATATATTAATTATTGCATGTTATGCATATTTTTTATAAAATAAAGAAAAAGAGCCTTGCTAGAGTAATCCACATTTGGCACCGACATCCTTAGATGACGTCCATTTACACCTCGAGATGCATGCGCTTGAAGAGAAATGTATACCACTCAATTCTATAATAATAATATTAATTTTCTTAGAGAGATAATAATAATAATAATATTAATATTAATTACTATTTATAATAATATTAATTTTTATAAATAATAAATAATAATAATAGTAATTTTCTTATTATTTTATAATAATAATAATACGAAAATAGAGGGCTTTTTGTCTGGCCAGTTGGCTCGGTTTTGTCCGGCCTAAAAAAAAGAGGGTTTGAATAATAATTTTTTAAATACGAGTCAAGTTTGGGCAAAGCTGTGATGAAATTTGAATCGGGTCTGGACAAGACCACTAAGCTCGAACCAGGCCTAGATTTCAAAAGATACCATTTTATTGAAAATATACTTTCAAATAAACATTATATGATTCACAAAAGCAACTATAGAAATAAGTGAAGGTCACCTAAAAGGGGGTGAATTGGGTTACCGAGTGGTTATCTTTTTAAAACTTTATTCTTAAATAACAATGATAATGCATACACCAACAATAAATATCTAGGCTATGCTACAAAGAAAGGGTAGAAGAGATGGAAATGAGACACACGATTTATAGTGGTTCGATTCAACCGACTTGCATCCACTACCTAACCTCCCTGGTTAGAATTTTCAAACCTCCATTTATATTCTCAATAAGTGTTACAACCTAAGCCCACTAGCCTAGTAAATGTCTAACCTTAACTAGATCTTTTACACGATGTCTTATCGTTATAAGGGTCTTATATCACCACTTAGCCACAACTAGGATTTTCCCTACCTAGGCTCACCTAGGATTTTTCCTTACCTAACCTCAACTAGGGTTTATTGTAACGACCCGAAAATTTGGCTATTTGTGAGTGATGACGTGTATTATGTATTTATACTCATATTTGAATGACCGAACAATGAAGTCAGTAAACGAGTAGGTAAATTGGACGAGCGAGTATCGACAGTTGGGTTACGGGTACACGAGGGAATTAAAACACTGCAAAATACAAATAAATGAATTTTCAAATAATTTAAATATTTATTTGACGAAGGAATACGGACCGAGGAACGTCGTTTGAACACGGGAGTTGGATAATTACACAACACACGGACTATACAAAAGGAATTGTTAAAGTGACACAGCCCAAAGGTGGAGGTTCTCTCTCTCTCTCTCTCATTTTTCTCGACTGTGCATCAGTCTGTGATGTCGTGTACAGAGGCCGCCGGAATGGGATGGGGTTGCGCTTGTCGGAGATGACCACAGGCAGTCACCGGAGTTTCAGAGGACCCTTATTTTACGGTCGGGCTGTTGTAGACCGGGAGTTGTTAGTGTTTCGTGAACTATGAGTGTTGTTCCCTCTCTCCTCTATCGTTTTCTCTCTTCGATACTACACTGCTCATCCTCTTCGTCAAGTCTGTCCGAGCAGTTATGGGTGGCGATGATCGGGAAAATGGTGGGGGACGACTCATCAACCTCTCCCCAATCCCGGAGCTCCCATGTCGTGGCAAAGAGGCAGTGGTGTCTAGTGGTTTGCGTATACCTTGTTTTTATTTTTTTTCATGTCTGGCCAGACTGTGGTGGCATCTTGCAGTGATGAGACTGGTCGGAGACGATACTTGGGGACTCACTAGAGCTCCGATGGTTCCAGGACGCCTTCCCACTCACGGCGCTAGTATAGGGTTTTCAGTTTGTGTTGTTATTCACTATCCATCGTATGTGTGTTGTTGTGCTGTTCGCTGGAGAACCACCGTAACTGGTGGCACCGATGCTGGACCATCGTGACCAGGGTGACGGGGACCACGCTACATACATGCTAGTGTCTCGCAACCTCGGAGTGGTCCATAACAGTAAAGGTAGAGAACTGTTGTGGTGTTTAATCGATTTTCCTTTTTTTTGTCATTTCATGTGATTTCGATGTCAAGTTCGTAATCGTATGTATGGTTGATAAGTCGGTAATAGTGTCATAATATTTTTATGTATTTAAGTGTTTTTGTAGTAAAGTCTCCAAAATATTAGTCTAATTATCTGTATTTGTCATTTTCAGGTATTATAGACCGCGCGATTGAAATCGGGCTGAAAAACAATACAAAATGGAGTATACATATGCCTAGATATGTTATACATCAAAAAGCGTGCTAACGCGCATCTCGAGGCGGCTTCGGTGGACCCACACATTACGGCATGCCGTTCAAGAAGAAGAAGAGAATTGGAAGTGGATAGATTTGTTAGTTTTATATAGGATATATATAGCTCGATTATTATTATATATATAGATATTATATATATATATTTATATATTTATATATATGTAGATAGAGATAGAGAACGACCAGGACAAAAAAAAAGGAGATAAAGAAGGAACGATCAAAACAGAAAGAGAAAAGAAAGAAAAAAGAGCATCGGCTCTCTTTTCCTCATTCTCTCATATATCTCTCCCTCTCCATTTTCTTTTATTTTTCTTTGTACTTTGAGTTCTTCAATCATGAAGGACTAAGTTCATAGCCTAGGCAAGACTGCGAGGGAAGTTCAACTGCGCATATTCAATGGATTTGTGAGATTTATATATTTTAATTTCAAGCTTTTCATTATTATTTTATTTTCTTTGGTATTGATTGAACAATTGAGGTTAAACACTAGTTTAAACCTTAATTTATATGTCAGTGAGTCGTAAGCACCCGTGCTTGTGCGATAAGACCACACTAGTGGCAATTGACCGTACCAATTGATTAGAACCTTTTGGGACTGGTTAAATACCTTAGGGATCTAGGCTAAATCGGGAGCATTAGCGATCCGGTTGTCTAAGTGTAGTGCATTCACAAATCGAAGTAATGCGACCAATGCGTTAAATCTGGAGCACTAGCGATCAGGTTGCGTGTTTGGTTAGGGAAGTAGTCAACGGTCGTACCTTGGCTGCCGATATCAGGAAGTGCGAGGAACCGCGTACGTCACCGGGTCTATAGCTACACTAGGATAATGTGATTTGTATTTTTGACATAAGTTGACGACCAAATTTAATCTTTTTATCGAACCAAACTTGCATGTCTTGACCTAGGTGTTATTTTTATTAATTGTTTTTAACTTTATTTTAATTGATTTTATTTATATTTAGATTAGGTAATTAACTTATTTTCTCTAAATCCCCCGATTTCCTTTTTGTTATTTTTCTTACCTTAGAAAGAAAACCAATCTCTGTGGGATCGACCCTTTACCACTATCTACAAAATAGTTGGTTTAGGTATATTTATTTTATTGACGCGTTCGGCACGCGTCAATTTTTGGCGCCGTTGCCGGGGATTGGTTTTTCTTTCTTTGGTTATTTTTGTTGTATATTTATTTATTATTTATTTATTTATTTATTTTTGTATATAGTCCCTTGTTCCTAAAATTTTTGCAGATTTTTGCAGGAAATTTCTCGATGGCCTCCTACTACCATAATTATGATCGATTCGAAGACTCATACTATCATGGTATGAATGGGGTAGGTATGTCACATAATGGACATCAATTTTCTAACTCGCATTCATTTATGCAACAGGTCGAGGCTTGTGATTTTTGTGGGGAATCCTTTCATCCCACGTATGATTGTCCTTACCATCCGAGGTATGAAAATCATCACAGTCCTAGTTATGTATCGCCACAACCCGACTTCTGTATGTCTAGGCCAAGTCCACGGAGTCCTCAACAAGAATGGAGAACCATTGAAGACATGGAGAAAGATTTGATCTCCGACTGACTTTCTCTAAGCACCAAAAAATACCCCTTTGACGACTAGAGTAATTCATCATATCAGCAGGACACATATAGTTCCATGCGGAATCAGCCTTCAAGGAACATAATAAGGTTTCTTCTAGAGACCGAGCAAGACATGAACCTCACCGAGCAAGAATTGGACGAATGGATTGAACAAAGGAATCAAGAAGCTGAAGAAGAAATAAAGTCAATTCTCCAGAAGATATCAGCTGAGACCATGAGTGCAATCCCATTGAAGAGCGTTGAGGTAAATGAGGCTACACCGATTGAGGACTATTGGAGTGAACCAGAGGAAATAATTGAAGTTTCCTTACATGAGCCGGACATTAGCATTGCGCAGAATGAAGCGGATGAAGTCGAGAAAGAAATTTATGTCATTTTAGAAAGGTCGGAGGAACCGCAAAAAGAGAGCAAGGAAGACCAACCTCTGGTGTTGGTGAAGCCACCCACCCTCCCATGCATATTTGTTAGACCTTACAAGGGGGTGGCCGTAAAGGAGCGTTCGCAGATCTTCTACACGGCTGACACCTTTGTGTCAGATGACCATGATTTGACAGATTCTTATGTGTTAGAGGTCCCGGATGAGCTCCTGATTCTGAAGGAGGGCGTGCAGGCTGCATTGCCCAAATATGTTGATGCGCCGTTTGTTGTAGATGTCTCCAAAGGAGAGGGCATCACGTGATGAATCACAACAAGTCTAGCCAAAGACTTAAAAGAAAGGCGCTCGTTGGGAGGCAGCCCAACTTTATTTTTTTTATTTTATTTCATTTTTTTCTATCAATTATTTTAGTTTAGTTTAGTTTTTAGTTATTTTAGTTTTAATAAAATTCTAACTTCTATTTCTTGGACTTTTTCAGGTGCTATGGTTGATGCATGAGCACCGGAGACACTGGAGCATCCTAAATTTCATCTGGTTTGACTTTGAATTATTATTTTTGTTAGCATAATTTGAGCACTTTCAGGACGTTAGCTGATTTTTAAAATTTAGGTGTTTTAAGACTTGGTTGGATCTTTATTTCCAAAACCCTGAACTTCATTATACCAACTGGTTGATTTCATCCTTAGTTGAAAGACTTTGGGCTCGCAAGATTTGGTTGAGATCATTTAGGTTAACTCCTCTGCTTATTAGTTCTTGCTCTTGTTATGAATCTTTTTGTTTCCTTAGTCACCCAAACATGAGATTTTTTGTTCATTCACTAGTTTTTGGAGACTTTAAAAAAAAAAAAAAAAAAAAAACATTGCATGCGTTTGTATCATTTTCTTATTTATTTATCCATGTTCTTTTTCACTACTCTTTTCTCTCTTTTGTTGCATGGATTTCTTGACTTGTTTTGAACCTTGAGGACAAGGTTCGGAATAAGTTTGGGGGTACTTTAGGACTTGTGGATTGAGTTGGATGGTTTTCTATGCGAAAGACCGCAGGTGAGATTGTTTAAGTTTTTTTTAATTATATGCGGTTATATGCGATTGATGGATGGTAATGGCAGTGTTTGGTATCACTCATTCTCTCATTTCTTCCATTTATTTTTCCTCCATACTTCTCTTTCTCATGTCATTAGGAGTTGATACACTTTCATGCATGCATTTAGTATAGTTTTTAGTATTATCATTAGTAGACATAGGTCTATCTATGTTTGTTCTTGCATTTAGACCTTACATAGTGTCATATGTTGCATATGTTGCATTTAGAGTCGCCTGAGATTTTGTTTCATGCCTTTGGTTATGGATGAGTACTTTATGGTTGCCTGTTGACTTGAAACTTTGGAGAAATTAGGAGAAACACTTAATCAAGTCGTAGCCCAGCATTCTTAGGAATTCATGATTAGAGACTTAGTATGTTGGTTGAGCTTGTGCTAGATACCAAAATGGGCAGACGGTCAAAATTGTGCAAGTGATAATATTTTAACCCACATTGGGGAATTTGCTTGATTATAGTGAAAGTGAGAAGGGCTAACAAGAGTTTTCTTAATATTGAGAGTCCCACAAGTTTCCATAGGAAATGGAGCAGGGAAACTTGTGGTGGGAAAAAAGTGAGAAAATCGGTCCATAGGAAATGGAGCAGGGACCGTGTTACTTGAAAAAAAATGTGGAGAAAAGAATAAAAAAAAAAGAATAAAGGCGGAAGTTTATGAAAACTCCTCAAATAAAAAAGATTTAACTCGAGTGCTTTCACTAAATTATGTGGGATTTTAAACTTGCGTGCTTGAATGTATAGACCAAGAAAACTCGCGAGTAGTTGATAGTGTTTGTCTTGACTACATCTTTGTCTTGAAAGTGTGATCTTAGTTATGTTTGGGTTGCGGTTCTTGACATATCATAACTCTGAAATTTCTTGAGTGGCTTGTTAACTTGGCGGCTATGTAAACCAAAGGGACTCCATAAATTTCTGAATCGGGTATAGGATTAGTCGAGTCAGTACATATCTATATTA
This sequence comes from Stephania japonica, assembly GCA_039657345.1. Taxonomy (NCBI): domain Eukaryota; kingdom Viridiplantae; phylum Streptophyta; class Magnoliopsida; order Ranunculales; family Menispermaceae; genus Stephania; species Stephania japonica. The sequence continues at coordinate 85,516,999 of CM077556.1, read as the reverse complement.
GTAGTCTAGTTTATTTGTGTTTTGTTATTTACACCTTTGCTCGGGACGTGCAAAGTCCTAAGTTTGGGGGTATTTGATAAGTCGGTAATAGTGTCATAATATTTTTATGTATTTAAGTGTTTTTGTAGTAAAGTCTCCAAAATATTAGTCTAATTATCTGTATTTGTCATTTTCAGGTATTATAGACCGCGCGATTGAAATCGGGCTGAAAAACAATACAAAATGGAGTATACATATACCTAGATATGTTATACATCGAAAAGCGTGCTAACGCGCATCTCGAGGCGACTTCGGTGGACCCACACATTACGGCATGCCGTTCAAGAAGAAGAAGAGAATTGGAAGTGGATAGATTTGTTAGTTTTATATAGGATATATATAGCTCGATTATTATTATATATATAGATATTATATATATATATATATTTATATATTTATATATATGTAGATAGAGATAGAGAACGACCAGGACAAAAAAAAAGGAGATAAAGAAGGAACGATCAAAACAGAAAGAGAAAAGAAAGAAAAAAGGAGCATCGGCTCTCTTTTCCTCATTCTCTCATATATCTCTCCCTCTCCATTTTCTTTTATTTTTCTTTGTACTTTGAGTTCTTCAATCATGAAGGACTAAGTTCATAGCCTAGGCAAGACTGCGAGGGAGGTTCAACTGCGCATATTCAATGGATTTGTGAGATTTATATATTTTAATTTCAAGCTTTTCATTATTATTTTATTTTCTTTGGTATTGATTGAACAATTGAGGTTAAACACTAGTTTAAACCTTAATTTATATGTCAGTGAGTCGTAAGCACCCGTGCTTGTGCGATAAGACCACACTAGTGGCAATTGACCGTACCAATTGATTAGAACCTTTTGGGACCGGTTAAATACCTTAGGGATCTAGGCTAAATCGGGAGCACTAGCGATCCGGTTGTCTAAGTGTCGTGCATTCACAAATCGAAGTAATGCGACCAATGCGTTAAATCTGGAGCACTAGCGATCAGGTTGCGTGTTTAGTTAGGGAAGTAGTCAACGGTCGTACCTTGGCTGCCGATATCAGAAAGTGCGAGGAACCGCGTACGTCACCGGGTCTATAGCTACACTAGGATAATGTGATTTGTATTTTTGACATAAGTTGACGACCAAATTCAATCTTTTTATCGAACCAAACTTGCATGTCTTGACCTAGGTGTTATTTTTATTAATTGTTTTTAACTTTATTTTAATTGATTTTATTTATATTTAGATTAGGTAATTAACTTATTTTCTCTAAATCCCCCGATTTCCTTTTTGTTATTTTTCTTACCTTAGAAAAAAAACCAATCTCTGTGGGATCGACCCTTTACCACTATCTACAAAATAGTTGGTTTAGATATATTTATTTTATTGACGCGTTCGGCACGCGTCAATGGTGGGTATCCGATCTAGTTGAGGGGTTTTCCGGCAACCCAATATTGTGGTGACTCCTCCCCCAATGTCAGACAACACCAACATGTTGCTACAATAGTTTTAGTCTTGATTGGTGTTCAGTCTTGATAGTGTTGAGTTTCTTCCATGTATTGAAAAGCTCACGGCATGAATACATGATTGAGTGATTTGAGTTCATGCATACGTGAGAACATATATGTGTCGATTATGATATTGGTTTTGTATATGCGTATGTTGTTGGTTCGGGCTTATGATGAGTTGTGGTTATGATTTGGTGTATATGTTGTGTTCGTGTTGTGAAATGGTTATGACGTCGTGGTCACGCTGCCGGTCCTCGAGGCTATGACGTGACCCACATACGACTGAGTCAAGCCTACTATTAATGAGTAGGCTTACATGCGTTATGGTTGTCAATGTTGGGAAGTCGTAGTCATGGTTATTGTTATTATTTTCAAACCCGAGAGAGCTTTCATTTTTCTATGGAATTGTCGAGTTGTTCGAGTCATTTAAAACGTTGGGAAAACACTAGGGTTTCAACCTAGGTTAGTTAATTACTCGACCCATTAATTAGAGTTTCCAACCTTATCAGGTAGTTGGAAACTCGGAGATACATGTGACGACCCCAAATTTCTAATGCATTTGGGTACGCCTGGCCTAGACCCGTGCAAGTCCTGAGTTGGTACTCAGTGAGCCTGACGAGCCTAGTCAGCCTCCAATTAATAAATTTAACAGTTTATGAAAGAGTTATTACAATTATATGCAGTAAGTGATAACAATACTTAGGCCAACAATAAGGAAAGTGCATAGGTTATGTAGAAAATGTACTATTTTAGTTTCGAGACAGCTAAATTGCTTTTGACGTTATTATGCCTTTTGTATTTTTACAAAAAAACGTTATTATGTCTTCTAATTTAAAATAATAAATACAACTTAAATATTACTTTTTAAAATCATGTTAGAGAAAATTATATTACGAGAAATTTATAATTATTTTACTCATTAAATAAGTTTTTAAACATAAATAATTCTTAAAAAACTCAAAAAATTCAAACATTTGGATAACTCGAACTTAAAATAAATCGAGTTTGGGCAAAACATATTTATCTGAATTTAAAATTGAGTCGGGTCTAGACAAAGTAAATGTTCGTTTATATCAAGGGCGGTCCAAACGCGGACCTGTACGGACCCAAAAAGTGACACATCTAGAGATCTAAATAGCTAAATGAGACCGGTAAAGATTATAGGAGTTTAGTTGGACTAAATTATTCTATTAAGTAGGAAGTAAATACCATCCACAACTTTTTTTTTTTTTTTTTTTTTTCACAAACCATCCACAAAACTTTGAATAGGGGTGCACACGGATTGCACTAATCCGCGGATCCTGTCCAATCTGGACCAATTATCACTAATTGGATCAATTTTTTGATCCATTGGATTGGACTGAATTGAAAAATCACTAATCCGACTGTACTGGATTGGATTACGGATCCTACATTAAAAAATTACGAATCCAATCCGATTCAGTCCGTTTAGCGCATCAACACATATACATATATGATCGTATGTATTTTAGTACTTTAAAGAGCATCAACTTAAACTATTAACTCTAAACTTTAACATTTAAAAGACTACGCTTGTTCTTTAACTCATTTGTTATATTTTTTACCTTTTTTTGTAGGTTCCAAATACGTGCATTTTTTTTGTGCTTTTGTGATAGTGTATGGTGAAGATTTGTGGATGACATATTTGTTTATGTAGGAACTTACATTTTGAAGGTCATTGTGGTGACAAGTTTATGGGAAATATGCTATATATAGATTTGTGAAATGTATGTTGTAAATTTGTCATTCATGAGATGTATAATTCTTGTGATTCATTTGATTAAGTCAAATTTCATGAATCTAATCCATCGATCCGTGGAACTTGATCTAATCCGATCCGCATTTTGCAAATTGGATTGAGTTAGATTGATGAATTATTTGGACTGGATTGGACTGTATTTTTCCAATCCGCAATAATTTAATTGAATTACAGATTGACCCTAATTAAACTGGATCCAATCCATGTGCACCCATAACTTTGAACATGTTATCCCATGTAGGAGTAAATGATCACTTTTACTCATACATTAGTCATATGAAAAGCTTTAAACCCAAGAAAATGAAGGGTCGATAAAGAATAAAGGTGTGGAAATCGAAATGAGTGGTAATTAATTAGGTTCCCAAGGAAGTGATGCATTTCAATGCTTTTAAATGGTTTTTCACACAAACCTCTCTCTCTAAGGAATGACAAGTAAAGGAAAACAGAGGATATCAAGAAAAAAGTAAAGCAAAACAGAGCAATACAGAGCAATATGGGTCAAGTTCTCTCCTCTGTTCTAAACTGGCTTCTCTGTGCATATCAAAAACGCAAATCAACCTCTCCTAAGCGGTCCGACCCACTACACCCACAAAAATATTGGTCGATTGTTGTCGAGCCAGATAATGATTTTCCAAATCAGGATCAAGTAATGGAAGAAGTGATGGAAGAAGAAGTCTTTGATGATCAAGTCTTCATTCCATCATCATCATCATCATCATCTGAAGAGAGCCCACATAGCTCCTCATTATCTATTGCTGTGACTAGTCCCCCAATTGAGGAGAAGAAAAGTGAGGTGATCAATGAAGGAATATGGATCAAACACTACTGTAGCTCTCACAAGATACTACTAGTTGGGGAAGGTGACTTCTCCTTCTCTGCTTGCCTAGGCAGGGCTTTTGGCAGGGCAGATAACATGGTTGCAACATCACTCAATTCTAAAGGTAACATCTTAATTATTCCAAATTTGTTAGATTCAATTCCCCGCTGCGTCAAGATTGTATGGACGTCAATTGTAGCATGGACACATGGGAATAGTTAGACTCGCCTGAATACCCATGAGTACCAAAAAAAAAAAAAAAAAAATTAAGTTGGCAACACAAATCTATGGTTACATTTAGTTTGATTTAATTAGTTGATGATGAAGCGCTTTCATAATTTCTCATCTATAATTAGTTACGGTCACCAAAAGTTTTACTTAGCACGATTTAATGCAGTTGAAAACTAGCTTTTGTAATCCTTTATATTTTTTATATGTATTGCATTTGATTTGATGAGGGGTGATGGTAACTTGTTCATTTATTTTAATTTGTTAATTGTTAATTTGTATGTTGGTTTCAGCATTTTTGAAGAAGAATTATGGGAGAGCCATGTCTAATATTGAGTTTCTAAGGAGTAGAGTGTAAAGTTATACTTAAAGTTGATGCAACTAAAATGGCTGGATATGACTACCTCGTTAGTGTAAAATATGACCGAATTGTGTACAATTTTCCTCATGCGGGCTTCTCCAAATCTCCAATAATGAATCTGATCAGGACAAAGTCAGGTGCGTAGTGTTCATACTTTTTGATAACTCATTAATTAGTTGTGACCATTAATTAAAGTTCTTTTTTGTTCCGATGAAATAATATTTGTTGTTGCAACATTGATTGATAGGAGACACCAAAACTTGGTGAGTTCGTTCATGGCAAATGCGAAGAACATGGTTGCGGAGAGAGGAGAAATTCACATCAGTCACAAATGTTATAGCAAGTTTTCTGAGCAATGGAATTTACGAGAATTGGCGATGAAGAATGGACTTGTGGTGATGGAAGAGGTGAAATTCAATTTGAGTGATTATCCGGGTTACAACACCAAATATGGATTCGGGGGTGATAAGAACTTCGACTGCAACCCAAGCAAGACTTACAAATTTCGACTTAAAAAACGAGTGAGTGAGAATTAGGCAGAGTGGCAATAGGGGCCAAGGTTGCTCCCCAGGCCTAGTATAGTTAAAAGTACTTTGTGCGTTCTAACTTGATTTTCTGGCTTCGTTCTAACTGAATTTTGATGTGAAAAATGAGTGAGTGAATGCTACTAGGAGTCTTAATTTTATTTGGCTTGTAATATATGGAGGGTTAAGGCTAGTTATTAAAGCAATTATAAAATGCTCTTTGTAGAACTGGATGTGAAATGATGTTATTATATGTGGGATGATCAACTGAATTCAATGAACATATGTAAAAAGAAGAATTAATTAATTAGCAGTATACTATTTTGGGTCTTCTTTTTTTCTTTTCTTTACCTCTTTTCTCTTTTGGTTTCTCTTTAAAGCTAGTGATGATCACTTAGTCCTCTTTAAGTCTTCATGATATTATGACTTGCATATAATAATTGTTTCACTATTGACATTCTAATTGACTACCACGCCTACAAAATACTGTACTAGATATAGTACTTTGAATTGTGCTACTAAACATCTAATGCTGTAACGCACACAACATGCACCTATTTGTCATCATCAGACGCTCCTTCACTCAGGGACTGAGGCACATACCTTTTTTTAATTTTAATAGTAAAGAAATAACTTTTGCATTTACCAGGTTTGAACTTATTACCTCTTATTTTTAAATTTTATATAAATCATTGGACCACTCAATTGTTAACTAAGGGATAACACATACGAGATCATGAGTTCAAACCTTGATGTAGACAATTGTTTCTTTGTTAATTATCTAAAAATAAATTGACAACATGTACGTATAAATGCCTTTTATACTCCCATATATCATGCATGTTCCAAGCTGATGCTGTGATGCATATGTGTGAAAAAAGATAAGAAACCAACTTACATCATTCCACAAACGTAAAGACTTGAGGAGACTCCAACTCTCATCAATCACTAAAAGAAATACTAAAAGAAATAGAAAAGACTACATACCAAACCATACCAAACCATTGATCTAGGTATATACCATTAACCGTCACATCCACGTGCTTGACATTTCTAATTTCTAAATTCTTTAATTATAATTATCATGTGTTGTGGAAGAGTTGACAAATTAATGAAAGTGAAAAAAATAAGTTGTACTCTATGTATTAAGCATGATGTCTTCCTTTTCAATTAGTCGAGGTAAGAATATTATTCTTCTATTCTAAACATCGCAATTAAGGTCAGAAGTTATGTGGTTCTCGCGGGTGTTTGTGTATTCTAATTTGTTTTAACATTGTATTAAACTGTTTCAACTTCACAATCGCATTCACAGTTAAAGTAATGAAAGTTCTTTTGAACAAATAGAATTAGTAAATCAATATATTTTTTTTTTGATTTTATGTCTAGTTCTGTACCGAGCCATTAATAATTAGTGAAACTTCAATTTTTCTTTAATAAAATAAAATAAAATAAAATAAAATAAAATACATGCGATGCTGGTACCAGTCTTTTCAATTCTGTAAATTAACAAGTTAACTATTGGTATGCATGGATAATTGATAACCTAATTAATATTTTAACCTTTTTTATGTAATTAATATTTTGACCTTTAGTTCCCCAACGAATTTGAAGAAGAATAACCATTAATTAATTACTCTACCATCCAAGTTGTTACACACGCCTCGTTACTAATGCGTGACGCGCATCATTTAATGCTAGTACTCTATATATTTAGTCACACTGTACTAGATACTGTTAATTAGTCATTCAATAAATCTATTTGAACTCATGAGTCCGGACTCATAGGTAGGTAATTAAATTTTTTTGTACATATTTAAGAGGTATAATAAGAATTTTACAAGTGATTATGGTTATTTCATTAATTGCTCGAGGGTGTATTCAAAATTAAAAAAAGTTTTGAGTCCGGACTCACGAGTCCAAATAGTACTACCATAAACATATTAAACAGTACGATAGCTCTCAAAAGATACTGTTAGTTGGTGAGGGAGACTTCTCCTTCTCTGCTTGTCTTGCAAAAGATTTTGTCTCTGCAGCAAACCTGGTTGCGACATCTTTAGCTTCTGAAGGTAAATTAATTAATTTCTATATTACCTATACAAATCTTATATCTTATAGCACCTGACCTCTTACCCAAGTAACCCTATATATACCAGACTAGTGAGCTATCCAATTGGTTGGTGATCTTATATCTAATGTTGACTAATTAATTACTTCTTCATATATATGTATATATGAATGAATTTTCCCAGATTGTTGCTGATAAAATATCCTTCTAGTGCTGAACGTCACCTGAATGAATTGGAGAAGTTGGGATGTCTTGTGCTGCATGAAGTCGACGTGAAGTTTATGAATACGCACTCGATTTTACAGACCATGAAATTTGATAGGATAATCTTCAATTTTCCTCATGCCGGATATTATATTGGTTTTAGAGAAAATAACGTTATTGATGCGTGTCGAGCGCGTCAAAATAAATTTATATCCCGATGAGATTACCAATAACCACAAGAACTGCAATAGTGGCAAGTACGGGGTCGAACCACGAAGACCAAGTTTTCAACTTAGGGTACTAACCTAAAACTAACCTAGAGTGTTCACAGAAAATATCTCTAATTTTACTAAAAACAATAATTAAAATATAACGTAAATAAATCAATCAAAATGGAAAAGAACAATCCAAACCATCAGTTTCACAAATCTCTTCAATTTGGCATAATTTTAAATACAGTCTTCGATCTAATTAAAGCATGCAAATCACAGTAATTTAGTGTAGTTATAGACCCGGTAATGTACGCGGGTCTTGCACTTCCTGATGTCGGTAGCCAAGGTACGACCGTTGACTACTTTCCTGACCAATTACGCAACCTGATCGCTAGTGCTCCAGATTTAACGCATTGGTCGCATTACATCGATTAGTGAAGGCACTACACCTAGACAACCGGATCGCTAGTGCTCCCGATTTAGCCTAGCTCTCTAAGGTATTTGACCGGTCCCAAAAGGGTCTAATAAATTAGTATGGTCAATTGCCACTAGTGTGGTCTTATTGCACAAACATGGGTGCTTACGACTCACTGGCATATGAATTGAAGTTTAAACTAGTGTTTAACTTCAATTGTCAAAATAATACCAAAGAAAATAAATTACTATGAAAAACAAATTAAATAAATAAATAAATAGATCTCAAATATGTTTTATGCCAAAAAGAGTGATTTGATCCACTTCAGGTTCAGACTGATGAGTTTAGCGGCCATCGACGTCATGAACTCCATTAAAATCCAAAAACAAAGTGTAGAAAAAGAGGAGAGAAAATACTGGAAAACACTGAGAAAAAAAGAAAATAATGTCTCCCCGACTCCCCGTCAAAAACCCTAATTAATACTCTTAAATTTGGGTCCCGGATGCCTATTTTCGAGTTTGGTGCTTGACACGTCCGCCTAGGACAATCTATGGCTATTTTTTTGGTGTTTTTCTGGACTCTGCCGCGTGTCACAGTGTGATTGGCTGAAAAACTGGAGCGTGCCGACGTGGCGGCCGGATTGGAGGGGACGAGGCTCGCATGACGTCTTTGGACGTGGAGGTGGCGACACGTGGCGCAACCGGTTTCTTTGGAGTGCTTGGCGCGCGTTCTCGCTGGACGAACCGAGAGCGCCACGTGGCACACAAGTTGGCGGGAAAATCGCGCCACTTCGTGCGAAAATCTGGGAGTGCGGTTGAGCACGCATCTCGAGGTAGATCGAGCGGTCTGGAGCGAGGTGCCGAGCTGTGTGTCCGCGTGGCGCGCCGAACGTGCGATCGGCTGACGTGTCTGGCGCTGATTGGTCGGGCGGCTGTGTTGACGTGGTCGGTCCAATGGGACGCGCCACGTGGCACGTTCAAATTCTATTTTACCTACTCTTGTGTATGCCCAAAACAACTCCTCCAGATGTCGATTTCTCGCAAGTGTATACTCTATTTTGAGTATTTTCGCTCCGGATCCAACCGTGCACTCCGTTTCTCCTAAAAACGAGAATTAAATATAATTAGATATATATTCTCATATTATTCCAATAAATCACTAATTTCCTAAAATATGCATTTATCACCATAAAATAGAATAAATATAGTCCAATTACACCTAATAACCTATACTAATTAATGCATAAATGAACACTTATCAAACACCCCCAAACTTAGACTTTGCTCGTCCCGAGCAAATGAGTGAATCACAAGACACAAATAAACCAGACCACTAATATAGATATGTGCTGACTCAACTAATCATATACCCGATTCAGAAATTCATGGAGTCCCTTTAGTTTACATAGTCGCCAAGCTAACAAGCCACTCAAGAAATTTTTGAGTTATGATATGTCAAGAACCGTAACTCAAACACAATTAAGATTACATTTTCAAGACAAAGATGCAGTCAAGACAAAGGCCATCAACTACTCATGGGTTTTCTTGATCTATACATTAAAGCATACAAGTTTAGAATCCCACTTAATTTTAGTGAAAGCACTCGAGCTAAATCTTTTTTTATTTGAGGAGTTTTCATAAACTTCCGCCTTTATTCTCTCTCTTTTTTATTTTATTTTATTTTTATTTTATTTTTTTTATTCCTTTCTCCATTTTTTTTTTCAAGTAACACGGTCCCTGCTCCATTTCCTATGGACCGATTTTCTCACTTTTTCCCACCACAAGTTTCCCTGCTCCATTTCCTATGGAAACTTGTGGGACTCTCAATATTAAGAAAACTCCTGTTAGCCCTTCTCACTTTCACTATAATCAGGCAAATTCCCTAATGTGGGTTAAAATATTATCACTTGCACAATTTTGACCGTCTGCCCATTTTGGTATCTAGCACAAGCTCAACCAACATACTAAGTCCCTAATCATGAAATCATAAAAATGTTGGGCTACGACTTGATTAAGTGTTTCTCCTAATTTCTCCTAAGTTTCAAGTCAACAGCAACCATAAAGTACTCATCCATAACCAAAGGCATGAACAAAGTCTCGGGTGACTCTAAATGCAACATATGCAACAACATATGCAACATATGACACTAAACATGCATAGACACAAGAATGCATAAATAACTACAAAAATGTATAAACTAATATAAACAACTACTAACCTAAATGATGCAATGCATAGCATGTCATAAAAAAAATTGAGGTGAAAAAAGAATAGAAAAACACCACCATAACTTACCAAACCCATGAAATACGCATAAAAATAATAAAATGGATACATACTGTCATGCGCAAATCCATTCATCCCACACTCCACTATACCTGAAACACCCCCAAACTTATCCCAAACCTTGTCCTCAAGGTTTAAAACAAGAATGAGAATATCAAACTACAAAATGAAGAGAAAAGAGATGAAAAGAATATGGAAGTGAAAGAAACAACGGGGAAATGATATGCTAAAATGATTATGCAAAACCTAATGGACTATAATATCTCATGAAATATGAAGCGCGGTGATAAAAATGCTCAACTCAGGAAATATAGGGAATATACATCTAATTACCTCCAGCAGACGCAAAAACTAACCTAATAATCTAAAACATAGAACTTACCAGATCCCAATCAGACTAACCATGTATACCGAAGAACCTCAACAGTGATATCGAGCTCTCGACTCCGGTGCTTCAACAAAAATGCATCAAACACCTGAAAATAGTCACAAATGGGATAAGATAAGTTTACTAAATAAAAATTAACAAACTGAAAAGTAAAAGATAGAAACTTGGGCTGCCTCCCAAGAGCGCTTTTGTTTAAAGTCGTTGGCTCGACTTGTCGTGACTGATCACGTGATGCCCTCTCCTTTCGAGATGTCGACAACGAATGGCGCATCTATAGCTTTGGGCAATTCATCAGACATGCCCTCGTTCAGATTTAGGAGCTCATCCGGGACCTCTAACACATATGAATCTATCGCATCATCATCAGCTGACACAAAGGTGTCGGTCGTGTAGAAGATCTGCGAACGCTCCTTTATGACCACCCCCTTGTAAGGTCTAACAAATATGCATGGGAGGGTGGGTGGCTTCACCAACACCAGAGGTTGGTCTTCCTTGCTCTCTTTTTGCGGTTCCTCCGGCCTTTCTAAAATAACATCAATTTCTTTCTCGGCTTCATCCGCTTCATTCTGCGCAATGCTAATGTCCGGCTCATGTAAGGAAACTTCAATTATTTCCTCTGGTTCACTCCAATAGTCCTCAATCGGTGTAGCCTCATTCACCTCAACACTCTCTAATGGGATTGCACTCATGGTCTCAGCTGATATCTTTTGGAGAATTGACTTTATTTCTTCTTCAGCTTCTTGATCCCTTTGTTCAATCCATTGGTCTAATTCTTGCTCGGTGAGGTTCATGTCTTGCTCAGTATCTAGAAGAAACCTAATTATATCCCTTGAAGGCTGATTTCGCATGGAACTATATGTGTCCTGCTGATATGATGAATTACTCCAGTCGTCAAAGGGGTATTTTTTGGTGCTTGGAGAAAGCCAGTCGGAGATCATATCTTTCTCCATGTCTTTAATGGTTCTCCGTTCTTGTTGAGGACTCCGTGGACTTGGCCTAGACATACAGAAGTCGGGTTGTGGCGATGCATAGCTAGAACTGTGATAATTTCCATACCTCGGATGGTAAGGACAAGCATACGTGGGATGAAAGGATTCCCCACAAAAATCACAAGCCTCGACCTGTTGCATAAAATAATGCGAGTTAGAAAATTGATGTCCATTATATGACATACCTACCCCATTCATACCATGATAGTATGAGTCTTCGAATCGATCATAATTATGGTAGTAGGAGGCCATTGAGAAATTTCCTGCAAAAATATTAGAAACAAGGGACTATATACAAAAATAAATAAATATATATACAACAAAAACCAAAGAAAGAAAAACTTGGTCCCCGGCAACGGCGCCAAAATTTGATGCGTGTCGAGCGCGTCAAAATAAATTTATATCCCGATGAGATTACCAATAACCACAAGAACTGCAGTAGTGGCAAGTACGGGGTCGAACCACGAAGACCAAGTTTCCAACTTAGGTTACTAACTTAAAACTAACCTAGAGTGTTCAAGAAAATGTCTCTAATTTTACTAAAAATAATAATTAAAATATAATGTAAATAAATCAATCAAAATGGAAAAGAACAATCCAAACCATCAGTTTCACAAATCTCTTCAATTTGGCATAATTTTAAATACAGTCTTCGATCTAATTAAAGCATGCAAATCACAGTAATTTAGTGTAGTTATAGACCCGGTAATGTACGCGGGTCTTCGCACTTCCTGATGTCGGTAGCCAAGGTACGACCGTTGACTACTTTCCTGACCAATTACGCAACCTGATCGCTAGTGCTCAAGATTTAACGCATTGGTCGCATTACATCGATTAGTGAAGGCACTACACCTAGACAACCGGATCGCTAGTGCTCCCGATTTAGCCTAGCTCTCTAAGGTATTTGACCGGTCCCAAAAGGGTCTAATCAATTGGTATGGTCAATTGCCACTAGTGTGGTCTTATTGCACAAACATGGGTGCTTACGACTCACTGGCATATGAATTGAAGTTTAAACTAGTGTTTAACTTCAATTGTCAAAATAATACCAAAGAAAATAAATTACTATGAAAAACAAAATAAATAAATAAATAAATAGATCTCACATATGTTTTATGCCAAAAAGAGTGATTTGATCCACTTCCGGTTCAGACTGATGAGTTTAGCCGGCCATCGACGTCATGAACTCCATTAAAATCCAAAAACAAAGTGTAGAAAAAGAGGAGAGAAAATACTGGAAAACACTGAGAAAAAAAGAAAATAATGTCTCCCCGACTCTCCAGTCAAAAACCCTAATTAATACTCTAAATTTGGGTCCCGGATGCCTATTTTCGAGTTTGGTGCTTGACACGTCCGCCTAGGACAATCTATGACTATTTTTTGGTGTTTTTACGGACTCGCCACGTGTCACGGTGTGATTGTGAAAACTGAAGCGTCTTGCGACGTGTGGCGCCGACGTGGCGGAACTGACGGATTGGCGGGACAGCTCGTGACGCTTTGGACGTGGACGCGGCGACACGTGGCGCAACCGGTTTGTTGGAGGTCTTGACGCGTTCTCTTTGGACGAACGAGGCCGCCACGTGGCACACGCGTGGGGGGAAAAAATCGCGCCACTTCGTGCGAAAATCTGGGAGTGCGGTTGAGCACGCATCTCGAGGTAGATCGAGCGGTCTGGAGCGAGGCGCTGAGCTGTGTGTCCGCGTGGCGCGCCGAACGTGCGATCGGCTGACGTGTCTGGCGCTGATTGGTCGGGCGGCTGTGTTGACGTGGTCGGTCCAATGGGACGCCGCCACGTGGCACGTTCAAATTCCATTTTACCTACTCTTGTGTATGCCCAAAACAACTCCTCCGGTGTCCGATTTCTGCAAGTGTATACTCTATTTTGAGTATTTTTTCGCTCCGGATCCAACCGTGCACTCCGTTTCTCCTAAAAACGAGAATTAAATATAATTAGATATATATTCTCATATTATTCCAATAAATCACTAATTTCCTAAAATATGCATTTATCACCATAAAATAGAATAAATATAGTCCAATTACACCTAATAACCTATACTAATTAATGCATAAATGAACACTTATCAGTGAGACAAAGTTTGGTTTAATGAATGGCACTACAGTGGCTACTCCAACAAGAGGGGAGGGGAGAGTTACACTTTCAAGTTCACACTTGCCTAAAATGATTTCAAAAAATGATTTCAAAATTAAGTTGTGTTTTTGTGGCACACAGCTTTATATATGTTCATGTTCATCCATCCATCTCAAAATTGTTACTGCATGTATTTGCTTATTTTGTTATTAGGATCAGTTTCCAAAATTAGGAATGTTTTTGCTTTAATTATCTATGTTCAATGCACATACATTACGTATGATGTTAAATGCTTTTATATGTTAATAGTATGACCTTTGTTTCCTAAAAAAAAATGAAAATGTTGTAGGACCTATATGTAGATATATATAGACAAATCTTTCATTGTATTAAAGAGGAATTTAAGACTATTTCTTCTCTATTGGAACAACGAATTTGTGACGATATGCAACATAATCCATGTAAGTCTGTACTACAGCAAGAACAAAGAAAAGAACAGCAGAGAACAAGGAGATAAGTGCCCATGGACTACCAAAGTAGTTATGCACCAATTCAGCTCTCCACTTGTTCCAATTCTTGTTGCAGTACTCATTCACATCACTAGCCAGCAAATGCAAATAGGATTCATTTTCGGAGTCTCGGTTAACTTCCCTACACATCTTGTTAATTAGATCTGCCAATTCGACATCACTGCCTAACGAGTGCTGAATCACCCCTGCATAATGAAGCAGAACAATGTCCTCCGATGTGTTCACTAGGCCGTCGATGAAGAATAGGTAGGAAGTGAAGTCGGGCTTGCAATAGGAATGATCACTGTGGCATTGCTCGAATGCTATTATGTTACGAAAGAGAGTACCCGTGTAGTCGTCGATCAGTAAGGGAGGGACTTTTAGCACTCCATCGACGAAACTGATCTCCAATGTGCTGCAACAATTCTCTCTCTTTTGAAGCTTGATTCCAGCCTCTTGTAGCTCCTTAATCGATCGAAATACGAGGGGTTGTTTCCCTCTCACCATTGGCACCAATGGAAGGAGACTCGAACGGAAGAGATCGAGCAAGTGTTGATGTTTTATGGAGAGCCCTTTTGAGCTTGCAATTGTTCTATTGAGGGTGCCTTGTTCTCTAGGCATTAGAGGATTGAAGAAGTTGAGGGTGAGGTCTGTTAGTGGCAAAGTTGATTCCGGGACGCCTCGAGTTCGTGTCAAATCGAACAATTTATGCAGTACAAACATGGGAATTTGATTCTCCAGCATGACAAGATCTCTTCTTAGGACTGGTAGCATCCAACAAGTTCGAAAAACAATGTCATCATCCTCGACCGGTTTTCTCACTGAGTTTCGAAAGATCTGTAAGACAAAGCACCCGTCGATGGCCATCATCTTCGCAAAATCGTCGCTACTAAGTTCGAATTGCTCTGAATAACAAGCTCTAGTCTTCCCTTCTAACTTCTTCATTTCATCAAGAATGATGTCCATTGTAATGCCTTCTTCTTGTTCATGAATTGAGTTCAAAAGTCGATCCAAGTACTGCCTTTTTAGCTCTTCCATGGCTTGTAATTGTAGTGCGCCGTGGTGATAAGGCCCAATCGATACAATTTTGGGATCATAAGCTTTGGTCTCGACTCGGCGAATGTGATTAGGAACTCTGTAGATGGAGACCATGGAGGGATCAGTTGGTGCTACTGAACTCATCAACCTTACTTTGTAAAGTTCACTAGTAACAACTGAAGCTTTTGAATGTAATGAAAACATTGTTTTGTAAACATTGCCCTCAAAACTGCTCATCCAACTCTGTGAAACTCTCTTGATCACAATTGCCATTTGGAGATGCAATGGAATGAAAAGAAGTTGTCATTTTAAATTTCTGTAATGAACACAAAATGTCATGAGTCTTTTTTTTTTTTATGGATTCATGAGTCTTATTTTAATTAGTAATACGAGTATAAACAAAACTTCTTATAATTAATTAGCTTAAGCAATTACTATATCTTATTTAATTAAAGTCCTTCTTGGCGACTAATAGGAATTAGTAGTCCATGGAATCTTCCTCTTCTATTTTAATTTATGTATTGATCTCTCTCCGTTCACATTAACCTGTCCACTCTATATACTAATTGAGAAATAATTGTGTGTTCTAGCTAACCATTTTATTAAAAAAATCTTGTGATATATATGATGACATATATGTAGAGTAGCTTCCGCACGAAGAAATGATATCTTGTATGCTGCAGGGTCTTAAAATTAGGTCGGAAAGAAAGAATTTACAAATCGATCTTATAAACATTTGAACTATAATAATTAGAGTAATAAAATTGTTCATTTTTACATACTATATGCTTGTGCATGTTAGGAGCAAATTCCCATGATTGACAAAGGGTATAGTTTAGTTTAGTCTAATTCCTAATGTGCTTAGTATATTATAGTTTTGTTCCATATTTAATTATGTATCCATTTGGTCATTTGGTGCCACTTATCATGTCAGCACCATTATCACCATCTTGCATCAGCTCTCCAGCCAACTAGGTTGAAGTCAATGGCTCGTGGTTTGACTTTGACTAGTAATATGCAGGCTTGGGAGTATGGACCTATGTTAACATAATGATATAAGTAAACTATAACAGACTGCAGAGTTCTCAAGCCCATCTTGGCCCAAAAAAAAAAATCCAGTTAAATTTTCTCCTCAAGCCCACTTGGATTTAATTAAGCTATAACTTTTTATTTTTTATTTTTTTGAATAGCCGTAGGTATCCAAACACTTTATTTGACTCATCCCATGGGCCCTGAAATTGCGAAACGAGACCATCAATAGCCTGACGTTTGACTATAGTGAAAAATCAAAACCGAGGTCATGCTTCTAACCCACACAACCACGTCATCGCCCTTACCACTAGGCCACATTATAATCAATTGTTTGTTTGTTTGTTTTTTTTTTTTTTTTTTTTGAAGTGAATATATAATCAACTGTTGATTGAACTTGATTAGTACTTGAATCATTTTCTTTGAAACTATACATTAATTGGTAGTAGAACCAGTTTAATAAACTTCTCAGCTATCGCTCTCTAAATCTTTTACGTGGCGCACGCTTTCGATGTGAAGTTCATTTTCTGAATTACGTCTTGATGAGGCTAGCTAGGCAAAGATTGTTTTAAGATAAAAGACAAGCTCTTGATTAATAAGGATTGTGCACCTTCGCATCTTTATCTTTTTAATGGGAGCTTCATGTCATGTTATGTCGTCTGATGGGATCGATACTTGCAAGCTCTCGACCAAGAATTCATGGAATATAAAGTCATAGGTTTAGTTGAATATATGATCGATGTCATATTAAGTATTTTGGCCCCTATTTTTTTAAAAAAATAATAATACAAAGAAAAAAAAAATTGGTAACCTTGAAATCCTACATGATTTATGAAGACTTTTGAAAAATTAAGTGATTTTTTTGTTACACAAGTAAGTTCTCTAATTGAACATATAACACTTTTTTTTTTTGAAACCGAACATATAATACTTATACATAAATACCAAAGGTCGGTGCGTTAGAGTAGTTTGACACTTCAACGATTTAAGAAGGTGTCTCGAGTTCGAAACACCACGAACGCGTAAACCACTGCTGGGAGAGTTTTATTCTATAGTGGGCCAAGCCGACTAAAACTCGAAGTAGTCTGTTAAGTTCAAATCCCGAATAGTCTAGACTAGGGCCGTTCCTAAGTTTTTGGGGGCCCTGGGTGAAATTTAAATACGGGGCCCTAATTTTAATTTTTTTTAGGAATGCCCTAATTTTTTTACATATATATAATACTAATATTTTTTTAAAAATATTTTAAGTAACCTTTCTCCTCTTCCTTTTTTGGGCTTGAGACTGGCAATGATAATATTTTTCATTGATGGAATTAAAAAGGTTTTTTTTTTAAGTTTTTAAGTAAAATAAAAAAGAAAACAAAGGTCACAAAGTGAAAAAAAGAAAAGAAAAGAAAGGTTTTCTTTAAAACAAAGTTTGTTTTGAAAAAAGGTTAGCATATAAATAATATTATATATATATATATTTCAAAAAAATCTCAATATATAAACAAAAACATGATTGAAAATGAATGATCATTTAAAATGACTTATTCTAGCAGCTCCCTTTTGTGATTGATTTAACTCATCCAATCTTTTCCTCTTTTATCTTTTTGCATGTCCAGAACTATATTTAGGACTCATATATGTAACTATAGTAAAAATAAAGGTGCCAAATGACTAAAAAAATCTAGAACACGCAAGATCAAAACAATTTAAGAAAAAATGTAATGCACTAATAATAAAAACTTTAATTATATAACAAACTAGAATAATTCAAATCTAACTAGACGAAATAGAGCAAAAGTATTCAAGTTTAGATAATATCAATTTGAGAAACACTCAAATTTAGAGATGATTTTGAGAATAAATTTACCAATTCTTTAAATATGGTGTGTCGCTTGTTTCACAAAAAGATTGATCGAAGAATGAACAAGCGTGCTTCACAAATAGATTGATTGAAGAAAGAAGATTGAATATCTCAATCAGTAAAAATAGGACGCCCAAAAAATTGCCCGAGAAGATGATGTTAGGTTTAGAGACACCGCAATGACACACTTTATTAATCTCTCAAATAAACTCGTTAATTACAATGTGGGGGTTAACTCTAATTTATAGACTCACATAAACATACTCCTAATCCAACTAGGAGACCCTAAATAGACTTATACTCTAACTTGAAATCCTAATCAAACTCAAACACTAATAACTCATTATCCTAATTAAACTCAAACACTAATGTAATTTAGATTACAACTCTAACATCCCCTCATAATCTAAATTACCTATCCAAATTAAAAATTATCCCCCCATAATTTAGATTGGACAAACCCCAATCATAGCCTTAAACTTCATAAAAGACTCAATCTTCAATGCCTTGGTAAACAAGTCTGCAATTTGATCCTCTGATCTGCAGTATGCCAGCTCTATCTCTTTATTCTCCACCTGATCACGTAGAAAGTGATATCGCATATCAATATGCTTACTCCGACCATTGGTAACTGGGTTTTTCGCTAAATCAATGGCTGAAACATTATCAACATAGATTGGTGTAGGTCCATTACACCAAAAAAGAATATGTGATAATAATTTTCGCAACCAAATAACTGACATGCATGCACTAGGCGTACTGTAATGTACTCAGCCTCACAGGTAAACAATGCAACGACAGACTGCTTCTTCGAAGACCATGAAAAAATAGTAGAACCATAATAAAAAGCATAGCCAGGAGTACTTTTTCGATCATCCTGGTCTCCTCCCCAATCACTATCAGAATAGCCAAACAAAGAACTATCCATTGAAGTGGAATAAACTCCACGTATCTACTGAGTAATCCAACGCCATAAAGAATATCAGGCCTAGTGCAAATCAGGTATCTCAAATTCCCAACTATCTGCTTGAAATATGTCGAGTCAATTGGTGCATCTTGTCCTGTTTTGGACAACTTAGTACCAACCTCCACGGGTGTAGAAGCAAGATTACAGCTAGACATCTCAAATTTCTTCAAGATCTCAGCTGCATATCGTTTCTGACATATAAAAATGCCATCATCTCGCTGATTTACCTTAATGCCTAGGAAGTATGACATTAGTCCAACGTCTGTCATCTCAAACTCTCGCATCATAGTTGCCTTAAAGTCTCTGATCATGTTGATGTCATTTCCAGTGAAAATTAAATTATCAACATAAAGACAAACTATCATTGCAGTACCAGTAGAAGCATCAATCTTCACATACAAAGCATGTTCATAAGCACACTTTTTCAGTCCATAACCTTAAAAGAATTCATCAATCCTTTTATTCCAAACTCGCGGTGCCTGTTTTAAGCCATAAAGTGTTTTATTCAGCTTATAAACTTTTTCTTCACTGCCCTCTTGAACATATCCCGGTGGCTGCTTGACATAAACTACTTCATCTAAGTAGCCATTTAAAAAGGCGGATTTCACATCCATCTAGTGAAGTTTCCACCTTCTTTGAGCAGCAATGGCAATTAATAACTGGATCGTCTCAATGCGAGCAACTGGAGCAAACACTTCCTGATAATCAAAACCAAGCCTCTGCTCATATCCTTTGGCCACCAATCTAGCTTTG
This sequence comes from Stephania japonica, assembly GCA_039657345.1. NCBI lineage: Eukaryota > Viridiplantae > Streptophyta > Magnoliopsida > Ranunculales > Menispermaceae > Stephania > Stephania japonica. The sequence continues at coordinate 85,496,985 of CM077556.1, read as the reverse complement.
TAACGCTCCACGTCTCCATAGGATTTCCTTTTTGTCTTGAAAACCCATTTGACATTAATAGCTTTGTGACCTTGAGGAATATCAACAAGGTCCCAAGTGTCATTCTTCTCAATAGCCTCCATTTCGGAATTCATAGCATCAACCCAACATCTATCTCGCACGGCTTCACGAAAGCTAATAGGGTCTGAATTTGCAAACATGGCATAATGAACTAAAATGCCATCATCGTCAACCGTATCATTAGAGGTAACCTAACAATCCTGAAGGCGAGCCGGTAGCCTAGGATTCCTCTGTGGTCTATCACTCGTACTCTGGAGTCTAATACTTGTACTAGTCAAAACAGTGCCTGTGGTACGAGAAATACTTGTTGAAGTAGATGCCTCATCATTAAACCGACGATTGCGGCAGATTGAGCAATTCCCTTGCCTTTTGTGTCCCAAATCCATGCATCGCCTCATCAAACAATACATCTCTGCTGACAATTACAGAGTTGATAATCGGGTTATAAAATTTGTATGCTCCAATCTGGCCTGGAACATAGCCAAGAAAAATGTCTTTCACACCTTTGTCATCCAATTTTTTCCTATTAGCATTAGGAACATGAACATACGAAGTAGATCCAAACACTTTTAAATGTTTGACACCTAGCTTGTAACCACTCTAAGCCTCTTCTGGAGTAAGATGAGACATTGCTGTTGTGGGAGACCTATTCAGTAAATAAACTGAACATACAATTGCTTCAGCCCAGAAAGAATTAAGTAAACCTTTCGCTTTCAACATGCTACGAGCCATGTCCATAATGGTCTTATTCTTTCTTTCTGCAACACCATTATGTTGTGGTGTATGTGGTGGAGTGATCTCATGCTTGATCCCATGATGATCACAAAAATCAGAAAATATGGAGGACTTGTATTCACCACCGCCATCTGTTCTCAAAATCTTGATGTAGCGTCCACTTTGTTTCTCCACATACGCCTTGAATTTCTAAAAAAAAGTAAACACATCTGATTTGTTCTTAAGAGAATACACCCAAATCTTCCTGTTGTAGTCATCAATAAAAGTCAAAAAATATTTACTCCCTCCTAATGAAGCTGTCTACATAGGACCACAAAGATCTGAGTGAACCAAGTGTAATGGAGAATTGGCACGCCACGGAGTGTCGGAAGCGAATGACTGTCTTTGTTGCTTCCCTAAAATATACCCTTCACAAAACTGCTCAGGATATTGAATAGCAGGCAATCCTTTCACTAATCTCTTTTGAGTGAGCAACGTCAAACTTTTGAAGTTCAGATGACCATATCTCAGATGCCATAACCATGACTCATCAGAAATAATAGATTTAAAACACGGATAAGATCCAGTCTTAATCTCAATCTGAAATAACCTATTTTTCAAAGGAGATTTAAGAATGGCAATACCTCTAGAGTCGAACATGGATAAATAGCCATATTTCAAATTCATTGTGTACCCTTTCTCTATAAGCTGCCCCAGACTCAATAGATTGTTTTTCATTGTAGGCACATAAAGAACATCAGAGATATACTGATGATCACCGTTCTTCAACTGAATTAGAACTCTCATTTTCCTTTGGCTGGAAGTTTCCTATCATCAGCAAACTTGACCTTCGTCGTCATTGACTCATTTAAATCGTCAAACAAGTTTATATTACCACACATGTGGTTGGAGCATCACTATCAAGATACCACGTGTAGTTTTGTGAACATTCTTGGCCTGACGAAACCATAAAGAGTGTCTGGGTACAATCATCGCCTTGGGCAAAAGACACATGTGCAGCAGATTTTGCATCAAATGTTTTTTAGTGTTGCAGTCTCTGGCTATATGCCCAAACTTGCGACAGTTGTAACACTGAATCTGATTTCTCTGTTGATCGCGACCTTTGTCTCGTCCATGACCTTTATTTCTCTCCCACCACTGCTGATTATTATTCGAACCTCTGCCATTGTTGTTGACTTGATCACGACCTTTGAAACCATAATCCTTCTTTAGCTTCGGGACAATTGTAGTCTTCAATGCCTGCTCTGTATGCTTGACTTTTTCACTTTTTCATTAATTCGTTGCTCATGTGCTTGTAACGAACCAATGATTTCTTCAACTGACTTGGTCTCATAATCTGTCCCATACTCCATAATAGCAGCGACTACGTGATCAAACTTTGTGGTCAAGGTGCACAAAATCTTCTCGTTCACATTGAGATCAGCGACTTCTCCGCCATTCATCTTTAATTGATTGACGATTGTCTGAACACGATTAGTGTACTTCTCTATATCTTCTGAGTCATCCATCTCGATCAACTCGAATTGCCGCCTCAAAGATTGCAATCAAACTTTCTTGGCTCTTTGTACACCCTTGTAGGACGTCTCTAAAGTGTCCCACGCTTCCTTTGATGTCTTTGCCAGTTGCACTTTCTCAAACGCCACATCATCAAGCATTTGCAAAATAAAATAAAGTGTCTTCTGATATTTCTTGCGAAGCTCCTTTTGTGTCGAGGTAGCGGTGGCCCCTGGGTCTTCGAACCCATCTTCAACGACTGTAAGCAAGTCTTGAAAACTGAACAATACTCTCATCTGAGTGCTCCATCTATCAAACTTCTTTCCATCGAACACTGGTAGTGTCGGTTGAACTTGACCGTTTCCAGTTGTAGCCATGAATATTTACCACTACAAAATAATCTATTGAACGTAACTGTTTCAAATTGCAATAAAAATTGCTTGCTTGCTGATCTTTGTCTAAAAAAACAAAAAACATTTGATTTGATGTATGAATGCTTTATAACAAAGCAACTTCCAATTTCTTCTTCAACGAATCTGCTCCAACTCAATCGAACCTTCTTCAACGAATCTGCTGCTCAACCACACAATTCGTGTTTGCAACAGAATGCTGCAATTCAATCTTCGTTTCTTCTCCAAAACAAGAAACGTGCACGCTTCGATCTCTCAATAGATTTAAAGCCCAAATTATGTTCTTGAATCTTCAAGAACTCTCACACAACCAAGACACAGATCTCAAGATCTCACAATTGCTCTGATACCATGTTAGGTTTAGAGACACCACAATGACACACTTTATTAATCTCTCAAATAAACTCGTTAATTACAATGTGGGGGTTAACTCTAATTTATAGACTCACATAAACATACTCCTAATCCAACTAGGAGACCCTAAATAGACTCATACTCTAACTCGAAATCCTAATCAAACTCAAACATTAATAACTCATAATCCTAATTAAACTCAAACACTAATGTAATTTAGATTACAACTCTAACAGATGCCGCCCAAGAATGCGAATAAGGAATACAAAAAGTGAGTTGAGGAGGGTAATGTGTTTCCTTTTTCTTATTTTTTCGTTTCGTTTCGTTTCCTTTCTTTTTTTGGATTTCGTTTTGTTGTAATTGCCTTTTTTTCCGTTGTTAAAAAAAATAGCTACTTTAAAAAAGCAATAAAATAATAATAACAAACCCAACGTGTGCAACTCTCACATTCCTAAAAAATTATATTCATCTATGGTTTTGTTTGGTTCGGGGGAAAGTTGAAGGAAGTAAGATAACTTTCAAAGAAGTTCCAACTCGTCTTATTTGATTGGATGTTTTCAAAAAATTTCCTTGAAAGTTTAACTCATAACTTCCTCATATAGGGGAAGATAACTCACTCGGGGGGTGAGTGAGTTATCTTCCTGAATGAGAATGAACACTTCTACCCTCATTTAATACTTTCTCTCTACCTTTAGAGCATTTCCAATGGGAATGTGGATGTGGATTGGAGAATGTGGATTGGCGCAAAATGTATGTCACGTAGGATGAAATAGACATTGAAACAAAAAAAATACTCTCCAATGCAAATGTCTATTAGCACGTAAGTTGACATGACAATAATAATGTCAATTTTAAATGTCAAGATCTAGACATTGTGGGTAGAAGACGTCTAGAAGTAGATATTGTGGGTGCAAAATGTCTAGAAATAGACATTCAATGTAAACATTAATGTAGCCACGTCAGTTCAACATTCCAATAAACATCTGCATTTGGTTTCAATGTCAATTTTGTCCTATGTAGCGCACATTTTTCACCAATTCACATTCTCATTAGAGATGCTCTTATTCCTTACAATCTCTCTCTCAAAAACAATGTAAAAGACATTTATATTAATTAAATTATTTTATTATTTTTAAAATATGAAACTTTCCAAAAAGTTCAAAGTTGAATCAAATATGAAAACTGCAACATGTTTAATGGCTAACTTCTCAAGAAATTTAACTTCGTTTGAAGAAAACATATATAGTTGTTGGTGCTCTTATTTATCCTAATATACATTTTTTTCAACGCAACTGTATTCTTTATACATTATTTGTAATTGTTTAAAAAAAAAATGGTTGATACAAAGTTGATATTTCTTGCTTAGCGTTATGTCTCGCTCTGAATTAATTTTAGATGGTGGACAAGATTTGGATTTGCGTGTCACGCACGGCCTCCTTATAGATTCAAGTCCATGGCCCGCATGTCTTCCTTGCAAACAAGCGTACCCTTATCGATCTAGTGTCGTCAAGTGGCATTTAAGTTTAGAACTCTCAAAGTGATCTTGCAATCGCAGCCGTCAGTTTTCTTCGATTTATGACAATAGTTCACGTGTCATGAAGATATATATGAGTATCAGAGACTGAAAGGACTTATTGAAGGTAGTCTAGAATAATTTTTATCTATATGGCGGGAGGTTGTTGGTGAAGCAATGACTCATGAGTATGACTCATTCCACACTAATTGATGTCAAAATTTAATATCTTAAGTTGAAATTAATGCATGTCAAATAATGTTGAATCTCCCATGCGTTGTAATAGTAGAAAGACAATTTCTATTTAAAAATAAAAAATAAAAAATCAACAATCCATTTTTTAAGTGGATTATCCTAAAGATTTTTGGATTTTTCATGATAAAATGCATTGATTTAAATTAATATAAAGTAATTTTATGATAAAGTTTTGTATTCATAACTAGGGTAGAGTCGGGATTTCAAACTCACAGCTAGATCAATTATAAAAGCATTATGAGTTCATAATTGAGGTTTAATTGTAGTGAAAAAATATCAGTAAAATTTGAAAATGTAATTAAAGGTCTCTGCAATTGAAGCCACAATAAGAAAGAAAACATGTACATAAAATTTAGGAGAGATGAATAGATTGGGAATCGAAAAATTATAAGGTAATTAGTTGAGAAAAACATGATTTTACTCGGTTAAACTAAATCCTTGGTACAAACCCTCCACCAGCATTAAAACTCTTCATTTTACAAATCTTAGTCAAATATATACTTTCCACTTTTTCTTTGCAACCTTACCCACCATAACTTGAGTGCTAGTTTATTTTCATCGATTGGCTAATGACTAAACTTGTTGAAAGCTTTTTAAGATACTCTCAAGTTGGTGTTTGACAAGATCATTTAACCTGTTGAAAGCTATCTACCTCATTTAAAGTTAATTTATGTAGCCATTACCTCCTATATAAATCAAGTATTTATTGCACTTCATATGCCTTTTCCATTTAAAATGGGGCCCATCTAAAGAGTGGCTTCAATTTGGTCTCACAATATTATCTTTCTCCTTAATTCTTTGTTCCTAGTACCAATGCATCATTACAAAATAGTAATTTTTTTTCATAGTTTAGTGAAAGTCGAATTTACGACCTCCCTAAACTTACTTTTTCACAAACTAGTAATATTGTTCATTAATTGCATTTTTTAAGACATCATTAATTACATTTCTTATACATAATTCTCACACGTAATATATGAAAGATTATCAAATATTGTCTCGGTTTAACAGTTGCCGCAACTAATTATTTTAATAGATCACAACTTCAATTCTTTTTAACTTTTTGAGGCCTATCTTCTATAGATTAGAGTGTGTTTCTTACTAACGAAATAGTTAGATCACAACGAAAAACCAAAAAAAAACATTGCACCCAACAAGTATTAATTAAATCAATATATTTAAATTTAAACTAACGACTACTCCAAGTAAAAGTTGCAGTCCACTCTAAAGTGTTTTGGCTCTCTCAACAAAGATAACTACTGAATTTGGGTGTCAAGCCACTCCGACCACCCCTACGTTGCTAAACAAGTAACCTTTTGAATGATGTTGAAGCCATTTAAACAGATATTTATCAGAAAAAAAAATGTGACACAGTAGTATGGGGTATGGACACATAGAGGGTCTTGACTCTTTGAATTATTGTTGTTTATTTTTTTTTTCAGGTTGAATTATTGTTGTTGATCTTATTATACCTTGCTTGTGACAGTGACAAATAAAAGATTCTTTTGAAATGCAAATAAAGAATCTTATTAAACAAAGCAAAGGAATGTAAACAAGTAACCAAAAAGCAACTGATTCCCACTAAAATTATAAACTGCTCTCTCACGAACAAAATCCGCTGAAGTGAAGTAGAAGCCAATCTCTCAAAATCGCTGAACCTCTGCACCTTCAACACCAACATCAATGGCGTAAGCAAGCTCAATCCATTGCGTGACACAAACCCATTTCGAAACACCATCAAAGCTCTCCCCCCTTTTTTTTTTCTGGGCTTCAATTCCACGCGCAGATCATAAAAATCGGTTCTTGTTCCATGTTAATGAAGGAGAGTGAGAGTGAGCAGAGCGGTTTCTCAGACAGCAAACCTGGGGAAGCCCGGAGAGTTCTTCGACAACATCTTCGATTGCATCCATGAAATCACGGTCGCACTCGCTTTTGCTAGGATGAACGAATTGGCTTACAGGGTCGAAACCACTTCTCGCCTCGCTCAATGGAAGATCGACACCTTGTCGTCCTGTACTTACCGCAAATCCGATCCTTTCAGGATTGGTAACTGGAATTGGTGAGCATTTTTGGGGCTTTTCATTGTCTATTCGAAATGGGTTTTCATGATTTTGGGGGTTTTGGATGTGAATTTGAATTGGGTTTTCCTCATTTTGGGGGTTTCGATTGTGAATTCAAAGTGGGTTTTCATGATTTTGGGTTGATTTTGTGTTTTGGTGTTTAAGGCACTTGACAGTGGAGAAGAACAAGGTTTTGTACATAAAGTTGTACCCTGTAATATCGAATTTGACGAGAGACAGTCCTCCGATCGCTTCGTTTGTTGTTCGAGTGTTCTTTTCTGTTGGGAATCGCCACACTTTGGTTCACCCAGGTGAGTTCGATCTTGTTCTTCTATTCCCCCTTTTTTGTTAATCCAAAACAGTGAACTTTTGTCAGTCTTTGTTGATCAAATCACTGGATGTTCTCAAGCTGTAAATCTTGTTCTATTCTATAGTAAATTCTCAGACAAACCCGGACGGGTTGGCACAATGGTAAGGGTGAGTGCGGTTAATGCTGTGGGAAACCCCCCAAAAAAAGGAAGCACAGAACAAAAGGAAATATTGGCCTTAACACAGAACATTCATTTCTTGATTAGCAATGTTGTTTAATTATGTGGTGTTTGAAAAAAAATTTGCTTTTGAGACTCGAAGGAGTTAAAATCGCTTGATCAGCAATGTTGTTTGAGATTTGCCTTTCATTATATATGCCTGCATAGCTTCTAATCTTAAAACAAATAAAGATTATGCATGCCCTTCTCTGCATTTTTTTTATTATGATTTTTTTAATTTGTTTTCCCATCAATTGCAGGTGTAACAGACAAGCAGCTAAAAAACATCGACGATTTTGTTTGGTCAGTTGAAACTCCATTAAGTGGGAAGTTCATCATCGACGTTGAGTTCATTGATTTGAAGACAACTTCTCCAAACGTACGTTCTTTTGCACCTAAGGATTTCAGTAATAATTATATTACTTTCATTGTTTCTGTTTACTAAGACAAAATTGCCAAAATGCAAAAATGTGTTTCTCAAGTTCATTTGAGAAGCTGTGCCGATGCAGGGCTGAAACATTCTTTGTGTTCTATTATGTATCTGATTTTTCTGCTAAAAGCTCAATTAGATAATTAGCTATCGCAGTCGTATATCTTTTCAATATGGATAAAATGAGAAAATATTGCTTAGTAGGAGTCACCATTGTGCAGTATGCCACATTTTTCTCTAATTTTGTGTCATTTACCTCAAGTCTACAATGTTCCACTGCTGCGAACTCTTAACGCCCACAGCATTTTCATGAATATACAGGGTGGTGAGCCTTGCTCTATCTGGGCTGAGGGATTTTCTCAGAGACAATCAAATGCAACAGCTCTTGCATCTCTAGGCCGAATGTTGTCCGAAAGCATTCACTCGGATATTACTATCAATGCTTCGAATGGGAGCATTGGTGCCCATCGTGCCATCCTTGCCACAAGATCACCAGTCTTTCGCGGCATGTTCTCACACAATCTCAAGGAGAAGGAGCTATCCACCGTAAACATCCCCGACATTTCTATTGAAGCTTGCCAAGCTTTTCTCAACTACATCTATGGTAGTATTCAGCACAAGGAGTTTCTGACCCATCGGCTTGCTCTTCTTCGTGCGGCTGATAAATATGACATCTGTGACTTGAAAGATGCATGCCATGAGAGCCTTATCGAAGACATTGATACCAAGAATGTACTTGAGAGGCTTCAAATTGCATCTCTCTATCAATTGCCAAGATTGAAGGAGGGCTGCATGAGGTATCTTGTTAAGTTTGGTAAGATATTCGATATTCGGGATGATTTCAATGCATTTCTACATGACACAGATCGGGATCTCATTGCAGATATCTTCCACGAGGTTCTCACCGCATGGAAGGGCTTCTGAAACTCACCCCCTTATAATTAAAGGAAGTAGGACTATGTGGATATATAATTTGCAGTCCAATGGTTCTCATCAAATGGTTTGCTCAATATATATTATTGTGCAGTACTGCAGTGATTGTTTCTAATGTAAGAACATTCTTTTGTTGTTTCAAATTTCATTTACTTAAATGTGTTCTCCTCTGGATGAAGCAAATCTATATTTGTAACTTGTAAGTCAGAATGTTCTTAGCTTGATCTGTAAATTCAATTATAGTGAATGACTTGAATCATTAAAAAAGATATGATCAAACTACTATTCTTTCTTTCATGCAATCATTCTCTATTTATATGTAAATGATCAGAATGTTCATAGCATCAATGTGCAGGCTATAGGCCATTGAGTCAAGCCTCCATCATTTGTTCCTAGAAAGAAGAAATGCAGCAACAGTTACAAAAACCCCACACTTCTATTTTCGAGGGTGCTTAAATTGGGAACAATATCGATATCAGTGAAGATTCGTTGTACGTGCATAGAAAAGCAACAGCTATGATGCACAATGCATGTAGGCTGCCAAATTGCTCAAAATGAATGGTGCATAACTGCATATACATCACAAAAAGTAGCATTTTGGGAATTTGGTGAGTTAGTTCTTTCTAGGAAATGTTTAAAAGACAAACTAAAGCAAATGAACAGTACAAACATCAGTATTCTCATGTATTGAAGTACTATTTCATCTTCAAAACCAAATGTGATCCTGAAAGAAAGCATGTTGATCAAATTATGTCTAAAACTTGTCCACCAGTTGCTATCCAATCAACCTCCAAAGCCATCCACGGCACCTCCACCGTCGTTTCCATCCACCGGCGAAGGGCGACTGCCTTTCAATCTCGACTTGTGGCTGTTGCCCGACGAGTCCTTTTCCTTGTCCTTGGACGATTTCTTCTTGCGAGTGTGCTTGGGGATCATAGGGGAATCTTGCAAGTTCACTTCCACTCCATCACTTAAATTCTTATTATGCCGTCGAGTCGTTTTCTTGGTGTCGTCGTCCGCTAACTCTTGTGATGAGCCGCCTGCAGAGTGGCGGCGTCGTGAGTGCTTTGCTATCACCGGATGCTCTTGAGTTGCACCCACTGGTGCTCCATGGCTAGTACTACTCTTTGATGGCTTTGGAATGTCTCCTCTTCCTTGAGCTTTTCCACCACTGCTTCGGCTACCATCTACAAACCAAACATCATTCATAATACCAAATATTGTTCCAACTTTTGGTTGAAAAATTGAAGCAAAACATCGTCCATAATTCCAATATATATTGTCCTAACTTTTTTTTTTCTTGGTTAAAAAATTGATGTTATCATGTTATTTGAGTTCTTCATTTTTGAGGAGCTAAAATCATGTACTTATTTGAAAATCGTGCAATATATTTTGAGATACAAGTTCAAACATAAGGTTTCCGAGTAACACATTTTTACAGAAAATGATTGAAACATGAGGGGAGGGTTAATTTGGTTTGTAATGACGGGATGCGTGTGATGCGCATCTCTATGTATATATTGTAAAGTAGGTGAAATAATCAAACCTTGTGGAGTTTTTGTAGGTAGAGGTGCAATTTGATTATTGTTGCATGATGCTTCTGGGGATTTTGGAGTGTTGGAGCTGAATTCATTCATCTGGAAACACACGAACCACATATATGCATTAAATTAAAATGCATGCCATATTATTATAAACAATATTTATAATAACATGGAAACACTTATTATGCATGTATTAAAAAAATAGATTGCTTCTATTCATTTTGACTCAATAAAAATTAAGAAATTCGATGAGGTAGTATAGTTAAACCGAAGCTAACTTGAGACACATTAATTAAGAGAGATTTAAATGATTTGGAAAGTGCACCATTAATTGCACTAAATCGAGCGCGGTGGAAGATATCAAATCCCAACTGATTTGGACCATAAGTTGTTATCGTTCTTATTGCTTATATTCGTTTTGAGATTCAATGCATAAGTGCTTACCCAACTTGGTGAATTAGCTGATGGACCATCAAGCCCTATGTGTGCTACATGCTTTACATTGGTGGGATGACCAATCTGCATTTCTTGTTCATCCTCTTGATCGCTATCATCTGTAACAACAATTAATTGATGTAAATTTTTTAAAAAGAAAATATTAAACGCTGTCAAGTGCATTAAATTAAATCAAGAGAAATGAAAGAGTCTAGCCGACTTCATCTAATTTGAAATCGTGACTTTATTGATGTTGTTAAATGAGGCCTTTTTATGATAAAACAAACAAATTTTTTTAACAAAATGTAAGTAAATGTAAAAGAAACATTTATAAATCAAACATACCGAATATCTGTGAAATGTATCGCAGGCCTTTTAACAAGCCTTTCATGGTCGCTGTCATTTCTGATTTTTGAAGTATTTCTTCTCCACTAGTAGACCCTAAAAATATTAAATAAGATTAAGATTAAGAGATTCAAATAATTGAAATTAAACAAACAATTGAAATTATTAACATCACAAGAGATTCAAATAACTGAACAATATGGTTTAAGATTAAGAGTCAAAAACACAAACTTTGTTCAAAAAATGTGATGTTGTAATGGCACAAAACTCTCTTATGTTGGAGCAAAATCTGAATTACGTTATGTTTCCCAAACGGCCCCCTAGGATCTCTGGCTTCAATGTACATAGTTTCATCTCCCCAAATTTTTGTACCACCAAAGACAAAATCTTTAAAAAAAGAAAAAAAAAAAAAAAAAAAAAGAAAAAAGAGCTCACAAGATCAAAAAGGCAAAAAAGAGAAGACCCATATTATGTTTCTTCTTTTCTTTTCCAAACCCTAATCTCTCACTAAAATTTCCATAAAAAACGCAAAACAAACAAAGTTGAAGGCCTTCTCACACAGTCCTTTTTCAATGCCTATTTTTCATCACAACCTACCAAATAAAAAAAATGTGCACATTTTATTTTTAATTTTCTTGGCTACCTTTCTTTTAGATTAGTTTAACGGGTCTTTAGCAGAGAATAATTCGAACAAAGAAACAATTAGTTAAAAAGCATCAATGGTTGTAATTCAACCAAAGAAACCATTTCCAAATAGTTGTTGCACCCCTAGCCCTAGTAGTGGTACACAGGGAGCACAATATATTGGCCAGATTTTGTGTGTCTATTTATGGGTGCTTTCCAAACTAGTTGATTATTTTTATTTTTTATTTTCTTACTACAACCATATGGCTGGTGTGGAGCCAAGATCAAGTTACTAGTTAAAGACTTAAAGTTATTCAATGTCATGGACTTTTGTTGACAAATGGACGGGGCCGGCATCATTTGTCAAAAAGGCAATGTTAAGGGAGGTCGTGAGTTCGACTTTAGCTGAAAAAAAAGTTATTAAAAAAAATGCCTATGTATATACTTAATTAACAAAATGATGCTAGAATCAATACATGTTTACAACAATTTTTTTTAATTACTGTTTATAACGCTATATATATGGCATATTACTGAAACTTAATTTTATTGCTTTGTGAATGAAAAAGCACTCAAATTTTAAGCTGACTTCACCACAAGAGGACTCCTAACACTGTGTTTCTTCCCATCTGTCCACAATAGTGATCCAAACACATAGTCGGTAGCAGCACCAGCTCTCTTAGCTTTCAGTGTCACCTTGAATTCCTTCTCTTCTAAAGTTTTCTCGAACTTCAATGTTTTTGGTTCAACAATCACTGTAATCTGTGGTGGTGACTTCACAACGGCATTGTATGTCACATTTGGACCTCCAACATTCTTGACTCTTCTAGTGAGGGTGACTGAGCCATTGAGATTAGGGACTGTTATAGATGGGTAATTGAAGTCCACTAGATCGAATGACTCGGGACATTTGAAAGGCTTATCGGAGAAATTCGCGATCTGGGACTTGTTGTATCCAATGGCACAAAGGAAGTTAAGGTAATCAGTTGTGGTCAAATCATAGACTAGTCCTGGATCCATAGCTCTATTCGGTCTCACATGTCCTGCTCCATAGTCGAATGGAGTGGCCTTATTCGCTGTACCATTGCTTATTGGTTCGCCATTGTTATCGCAAGAACTTGCTGCAAAGGAGAATCTTTTGTTAGAAAGTATTGAATTAATTTAAATGGACATTTTGAAGGAACAAACTTTTGTTAGTGAGATTAGCCTCACCAGATGTCATGATAGCGGATTTAATAGCCGCAGGGCTCCAGTCAGGGTGGAGAGTCTTAAGAAGGCCAGCAATGCGGGAAATATGAGGGCATGACATCGATGTTCCTGATTCCATCTTGAAGGAAGTGTTGGTTGCGGCAATGATATCCACTCCAGGCGCAGTGATATCAGGCTGCCATCAAATTCAAACAAATAAAAGATTGGTATAAAACAACATTGTACTAGGAACAATTAATATGTGCTCATTGACAAACCTTAAGGATCACTGGCGTGATAGCGTTTGGTCCTCTAGAAGAAATGCAGCGATGACAGGTGCACTTTTGATTCCTATTTCTGTTCTCGAACGTGTCATATAAGCCACTGGAGACCTGATCGATGAAATTTAGTTTTGCAAATATAATGGAGGAAACGATCAAAATTGTGAAGGACAAAGGTTTACTAGAAGTTGCTTAATAAACTGCACAGCTAGAGGTGTCAATGTAGGGAGACTTACTAGGTAGATTTAATGTAAGATAACACTTGCTCTCCATCAATGTAAGAGATATGCGCAGCGGGAAGGACATGATGCTCGGCGAAAGTTTCATTTTGTGAGTACACATCGTTCGCTAGGATCATTCCTACTGCACCAGCCAGAGCTGCTACCTCGCCCTTGTCTACTCCTTCAGTCACCCCTATTATGCAAACTAAAATCTTACCCTTCACCTTCTTCGAATCGAGACTATGATCTAGACAAAGCTTGCTGCATTTGATTAATTCAAAATCCTATCATTCTTTCACCTCAACAATAAAACTAAGAACAAGGACGACATCGCCTTTTAAGGGTTCACACTTACGAGTCTGCGGACGAGGCATTTGGAAGATGAGCACTTTCAGCATCAATCAGTGGATAGAAACTCTCTTTAGGCAATGCTTTCTTTGAAAGACTCTCTCCCTGATTCGATATATGAGGAAGATTGTTAATCCTTGCATATAGTACTACATTCTTAGCTATATGCCTATCATGATTTTGGTTTGTCAATGTTGCTTACCTTGATGTGTTTTTTGTTTCCTAGCGCGACATAAGTGGTGAATGAGCGATCGATTGTGCTCGCAGCAACTGTAATGACCCAAGGCGAAAGATTCTCAGCAGTTTGAAGCTCTGGTCCTTCATTTCCAGCAGAACAAACCGTGACAATTCCCTTCTTAGCAGCATGAAAGGATCCAATAGAAACGCTATCCGCGAAGTAATCTTTCGGAGGTGCACCAAGAGACATGGATATTACATCGACACCATCATGTATAGCTTCATCGATGGCAGCTATAATATCAGCGTCGAAGCATTGGCCTCCATCCCAGCACACCTTGTAAGCTGCCTCTCGAGCTTTAGGCGATCCTCCCTTGGCAGTTCCATTACCAAAACCAAACACATTGGCTCCCGATACAAATCTGCCTCCCGCTGTCGATAATGTATGAGTTCCATGGCCATCATCATCTCTCGCCGAGGGGGAATGACTTGTAAGTTTTCCAAATTCTGCTTCATATCCTTTCACGAAGTATTTAGCGCCGATGATCTTCCTGATGTCTCAAAAATAATGATATTAGTAATTAAAAGTTATAGGCATAATCTGTTAGTGGTGCAAGTATTTACTTATTGCAAGGGACTCCAGTTTTAGTGTTGTTTTGGCAGAATCCTCTCCACTTTGATGGAATAGGGCCCATTCCTTTGTCTTTGAAGCTACGCGATTCAGGCCACATACCTGCACAGCTTAAACAAGCAGAACACTATTAGTATCAATCATAGACATAAATTAAGTCTATCACGATTTGAAATGCAAATGAAAACGCACCTGTGTCAAGGTTTGCAATGATAGCATGTTCACCAAATCGCGCTTTATTCCAAGCCGATTGAATGGCAACGCTACCATCACTTTCTAGCCCCAAGAAATCCCATGACCGGGTTGTATGTAGCTTTCTTCCTCTATTCAAGAAAACCGAAACAACTTTCGGGTGCTCTACATTAAACAAAATTCAACACCAAACTTGGAGCTTAAAGAGAGAAGCAAGATAATAGGAAACAGAACTCTTACAAAAAAAATATATATTGTTAAGGAATATTGTGCAATTAGGAAATATGCACAAATTACTTCCATAATTATATATGTTAAGTAATTTGTGCATATTTCCTAATTGCACAATATTCCTTAACATATATAATAGGAAACAGAACCACATTCCTAGCCTTACTCGAGATTGCTTCAGCTTCTTCCTCTTCAAGAATTGCCGCGAAGCCATTGATGTGCCTTGTATATGAATAAAGATTGCTTCTTTCGCCCTCTCACTATAGTGAATAACATCAATGATCAATAGAAAGCAAACCATGAAACAAAGTTAACTGTACATGATCTTGAACATGTATGTAATGCAAGGGCTTGAGATTAGATCATGCACCTTCCTATATAAGAGCCCAGTAGCTCATAATGTGAATTTGTTGCTCTATCAAGATCTTCTGCTGTAATTTCTGGGCCATGAGAATGGCCACCCAAATACACCACATAAGACTGTACAAGAGACCAAATAAACACACAGAGAAATGTTTAGAAAACTAAACTCCATATAATGAAAACTTTCATTAAGTCAAAATGTTTATCTATGTTTAACCATGAAACTAAAGAACTACACAAATTCTGACCTTTTTTAGTGCAAATGCAGGACTTAAACAAAGAGAAAACACAAGGAATGAAACAAGATAGATGAAATCCCACGTAGTACCAGCCATTGTTTACAACACTTCTTTATTAACTTTTGAAGTGACAAATAGGTATTATATATGCAACTCTCTCTCTCTCTCTCTCTCTCTCTCTCTCTCTCTCTAAAATTATTTTCTTTCTTATAAGAATCTCTCGCTCTCTCTCTCTAAAATTATTTTCTTTCTTATAAGAAAATAAAGGTAAGAAAACAACTGCCCGGCTATATCCATCCTTAGTGGAGTCAAATTTGGAATCAAATAAAACAAACTACATAGTAGTGATTTGTTTAGGCGCATAATAGTGATAAAGAACTAAAAGACCAAAATTTAACTCCAAAAAAAAAAAAACCTAGAAGCCCAAAATTTGTTCTCAAAATTTAAACATTGACTTAAATTGGATCTCTTCAAAGTATATAAATTATGCTATTTTGGGCCGCAAAAAAAAAAGATATCAATTATTGAGATATCAGTTAATATAATCTTACTTCAAATGTAATTAATAGGTTATAATCAACTTTCTAGTTTAAACTACATATATATATTAGAGGCGTTTTTTTTTTTTTTGAAAAAATGTGAGAGGCGTTTTGAATGAGCTTCTAATATGCCACTTTTTAGAAATTTTTTTTTTTTTTTTTTTTTTTTCTCACCGCTTTTTCTTCCTATGCTCTGTACATGTACTTATTGTTGAGACGAGGACATTATAAGCATTTCGAATGAGCTAGTTGTTGCATGCCACCTTTCAAAAAAACAACTACCATATATATGCAACTTTTCAGAACAATTTTTTTTTTTTCGAAAACTTAGAACAAATTTTCTTAAAGTTTTCTTGTTACTTTTAATTCCTTCTCCATGAAAGTAACAGAAAACAAAAATATTGCTTTATTTGTAAAAAGATTATTGAAAGAAAAAAAAAAGGTTTTTGCGACTAGTCTTCTACCATTGTTTTTCTTTTCTTCTAATAAATAGGTACAAAATTAATAATTTGTTGCCAAATGCTAAGTATCCCACAAAATTCTTTTTTAGCAACAAATCTTTTCCTGCTAAATCTAAATCCTCGTTGCTAATTATGTTGGCAAGTGCAACGAAAATACCAACTCAAAGTACCTAATCAACTAGAGTTAAATAGAGGAACAATCTTCAAAGCCTCTCAGGTAAGATGGTAAAGACATCACTTGCCAAAAAGGCAAGACTTCGAGAGATTGTGATTCAATTCTCACTAAAGTCAAAAAAAAAAAGAGGAACAATCACCGTGAAGAGAGATTGAATCGCAAAAGAGCCTCTCTTTTTTTTTGGTACAAAAGACCACCTTTTATTCCTTGTTGCTAAAAGTGTCAACTAGAAACGAAATTTTTTGTTGCTTGTTTTTATTTTCTTTTCCTTAGAAAATATTACTTTGTTGCTAAAATGGTTTTTAAACGACAAAAGTTTATTGCTATTAGCCAATTACCATTGTAAATGAGTACAAAATTAATAAATTGTTGCTATGAAGAGTATTTAGCAACAAAAATTTCTTTTGTTGCCGTAACCATTGAATTGTTGTAGTGATCTTTTGGTGAGAGATCCACACTTTTGTTAAATTCTCACGACCATGCAGCACACACATGCGCGAGCCTGTGGATCTCCTACGCTAGCATGAATACTGTCCCTAACTTAACCACAGTTCAACTCTCAGGTGTGGGGCTTTTTTCTCAAAAAACATCGGTCCTAATCGGAAGGAGTTAATCAATTATGTACTTCATTTCGAAGTTTCATTTTTCCAATGTGGGACTAACTTTCGGTCCATACATCTTCAACAACTTTTACCACCCTTCATTGTCAAGTCATACTTGACCATACTATGTTTTAACACAGGAACCAAGAAATTGTAGCACTTTATTCACAAAATACATGTTTGTTGTTATGGAATATGGATGACCATGCATGTACACCAACATATTATGTAGTCATGTAACTTATATTTCTCACTTAATAGTACCTCCAATTGTCTATGTTGCTTGTGATGTGTTGTATGACATGGGGTGAATGTGTTGCTTGTACACATTGTATGAAGTACATTTATCATCATCATCAAATGGCCTATATAAAGGGTGCCAACCTCATTGTAAAAACACACCAAGTTAAATGAAAACTTCTCATTCCAACTATCTCATTTCTTCTCTTCTCCTTTGTAGTAGTAGTTTATAGTAGTAGAAGTTCTTAGTCTTCTATTTCATTCTCTAGTTCTTAGTAAGTCTCAATTCAATTCACAACACAGCACGAGCTTGCTCTAGCATTAAGGAGATCTTGAAGTTCAAGAAGGTTTGTTAAGGAGACAAAGCTAGGAAGATATAACTTTTATGAGTTCGGTTTATTTCTATATTATCTTGGTTGTTTCACTTTTATATGCATACTTTATTCATATACTATGCATTATAACGTCACCGATTGCGAAAGTATGCTCTGTGGTTGCGTCTTGTACGATCTTCTACATCAGAAATCAAAAGTCAATATGTGACATAACTAGTTTTCTCGCTATACTACAAACGATTAATTATGCTCCATTCTTGATTTTTTTTATATAGCAAATAGTGTTATGAGTTAGGGTTGATAGTGGGTAAGTCTTGTCCCCGATAAAGCTAAACATTGAAAGGGAGACGGGTTACTCGTTCGAGGAGGCATGGTTTTTAAGTAGACTTCGTCTCACTATCCAACCTGGAGGTTGTCCCACCAACTCATACAAGTAGTACATTTTGCATATTAATAATCAAGTTGTGACCATATATTTAATCGTATATTATTTATTTTTTATAAAAGAGAAAAATTATTTACTCAATTTTTTGACATATTTTCAGACTATGGCAAACCTTCAAAAACTTGAATTTATTGCTCTTGATATCACTGGAAATAATTATTTGCCATGGCAACTGGATGTCGAGATACATCTCCAAGCTAAAGACTTAGGAGAAACTATTATAGAAGGGAATGAAACATCAATGCAAGACCGTGCGAAAACACTGATATTCCTTCGCCATCATCTCCATGAAGGCTTGAAAAGTGAGTATCTCATTATAAAAGATCCTCTCACCTTGTGGTTAAGCTTGAAAGAGCGATATGATCACCAAAAGACGGTGATATTTCCAAAAGCTCAAAACGACTGGCTGAATCTTAGGCTGCAAGATTTCAAAACAGTCAGTGAGTATAACTCCACCATGTTTAATATTACCTCTCGTTTGAGGCTTTGTGGAGAAAATATATCTGATGAGGCAATGATGGAAAAAACATTCAGTACTTTTCATGCCTCGAATCTGTTGTTGCAACAGCAATTTTGAGCGTGCCAATTTAAAAAGTACTCATAATTAATTTCTTGTCTCATGGTGGCTGAACAAAATAACGAGCTTCTATTGAAGAATCACAACTCCTGTCCAACTGGTTCCGCTTCAATTAATGAAGCAATTAATGAAGCATCCTATAATGACCATAAAAAGGGTCATGGAAAGAAAAACCACGGACGTGAAAATGAGAAAGGATCAATCAGCAAAGATCGTGGCAAGCCCTATTCTAAATTTCGTGGCAATAAGTTCCAAAATAAATGGAATAAAAATGATGCCATTCAGAATAAGGGGAAAAATATTGCTGAAAATGGGCATGCTCGTAATCGTGACCAACCATGTCACAAATGTGGTCTAAAAGGCCACTGGACTCATATATGCCGTACGCCTAAGCATTTTATTGATCTTTATCAAGCCTCCTTAAAGGAGAAAGGCAAAACAGTTGAGATGAACTTCACTATCGGAGATGGCTCATCGGACATCAATTATATGGATGCCCCAAATTTTCATGATGATCCAAACACTAATCTCGATATTTTTAATGATCATATGTAACGATTTTAAATAATTCTATGTACTGATTTTTGTTATGCTTCTTAGTTATATGTACTAGTTTCTTATTATGAATGAAATATGACTCTTTTTCTAATTTGCCAAACATTATTTGTCTAGATGGATTAACAAATCATGTGTTCAAATCATGAATCAAATAAGAGCGATATATGTCTTGTTGATTGTGCTACAACGCACACAATCCTTAAAAACAGATAATATTTTTCCAATTTGAACTTAGCTGAGGCTAATGTTCAAACAATATCTGGCACTTCAATTTGATTAATGGCTCTGGAAGAGCAAATATTATGTTACCTAGGGGAACACCAATTCATGTTGACAATGCCTTATACTCTGAAAAATCTAGAAGAAATTTACTCAGCTTTAAAGATATTCGACAAAATGGATATCACATTGAAACCAGAACGAAAATAATAGAGAATTTCTCTATGTCACATTGGTTTCAACTGGGAAAAAAGAAATGTTAGAAAAATTCCCAACTTTATCCTCTAGATTATATTTTACTCATATAAGGCATATCGAAACGAATGTCTTCTTAAATAAGAAAATTAATGATCCAAAGACATTCATTTTATGGCATTACCGGCTTGGTCATCCAGGATCATCAATGATGCGAAGAATAATTAATAATTCGCATGGACATCCTTTAAGGAGTCACAAAATATTTTTAGCTGGTAATTATAATTGTGCTAGTTGTTCTCAAGGTAAATTGATAGTTAAATCATCCCCAAGTAAAATTGTTGTGGAATCCCCAGTTTTCTTAGAATGCATTCAGGGAGACATATGTGGACCTATTCGTCCTCACTGTGGACTATTTAGATATTTCATGGTTTTGATAGATGCATAAACTAGGTGGTCACATGTTTGTTTGCTTTCGACCCGCAATGTTGCATTTGCTAGACTTTTAGCGCAAATCATTAAGTTAAGAGCACAATTCCTTGACAACCCAATCAAGACCATCCGTCTTGATAATGCCGGGGAATTTCAATCTCAAGCATTTAAAAATTATTGCATGTCTATAGGAATTACCATTGAATATTCTGTTCTACATGTGCATACCCAAAATGGTTTGACAGAATCTCTGATTAAACGCATTCAATTAATTGTCAGACCTTTAATCATAAGAACTAAGTTATCAACTTCAGTTTGGGGACATGCAGTCTTTCATGCAGCATCTATCATTCGTTATAGGCCTACTGCATACCATGAACATTCCCCCATGCAACTCATTTTAGGTCAACAACTAAATATTTCACACTTAAGAATTTTTGGTTGTGCAGTGTATGTTCCTATACCACCTCCCAATAGAACTAAGATGGGTCTGTTGGGTTTTGGGGTTCATGCACAACAGAGATTTCAAAAACTATTTTGAGAAAAACCCCAACATGATGCGAATCTGATTCCATTAAAACACGTTTATACTATGAAAACTTAATCATACCTCACTCGCAATGTACCTTTCTGAAGGTTAATCGATCTTTAAGGTGATGCCAACAACGAACGCCCTCTATCAGCAATCCACACATGAATGGCGGCTGAGATTTGAAGTGCTAGCTTCGAGAGAATACCAAACCTTTTTGTTTCTCTCAAAAACAATCCAGAGCATACCAAAAACCCTAAGTCGTTTCCTAAAACGAAAATAGAGTTTCAGCCTTTTTTTAAATCTTTCGTACTTGTATTCTAACTCAAAGCGTCTATTTATACAACCTTTGTATATAGACGGTTAAGTAAATTACACATATATCCCTACTTAAAGAAGTATAAGTGTAATACACTACAAGGACATTTCTGTCATGAATTTTATCATATAAAATTCATTTTTCTGAACCATCTTAAAATCTCACAAAACCATTCTCAGTGTGCGACCCAATAGGCTCATACAACATTGGCAGTGTACCAAAACACATTTTGGTATACAAGTTATAAGCGGCCTCTAGTAAGACATTATGACTACCCAAGTTGTACGAATATCAAATCGATATAACCTAATCAATAGTGTATATAACATCCTTTTGTCACACGATATCCTTTTGATCAAACATAAGGCATGGAATTGTCATCCAACATGTTCAATCATACTAGTCTCGATTTCTAGGTAGACTGAAAACATCTATGTGACATTGATTATTATCAATTCACTTACACTAGGCCTTTTAACAGTCTAACACATCGAGGGATCCACTGGATATCTCTCTTTATATGAAAGGGACAAATTCTATCTCGATTACACAACTTCACCACATTATTCACACAGTAACCAATCACAACCTTTATAATCGTCCAGTTAAAGACAACGTTTGATTGCGTCAAATCACTGTATTCCTAATGTTGAAGTCTCTGGTACTCTCAAGTCAGAGGAGTGAAAAATATACCTATCATGAGAAACAACTATGACTTAATCCATGTGATGTTCTCATAGCGGGTCGGTCTAGTACTTTGTTCCCTAATAAGTACTCATGATCTTGATTCATATTCCTATACGTATGATCATCGTATGATCATCAATCAAGACTCACACTAGTCTTAATTCATTATAGTTTCCAGTACAATAATCGACTATGGACATTTAGGATATTTATGTAAATACCCATGGATCTTATTATAATGTAAACATGCAAATCAATTATAATAAACAGCAAATGAAATCCTCTATTTTATTAATTAAAATGTATTCATAAAAACTGTTAATGGATTGACCTAGGGCATATTTCCCAACAGGGTCCACAACGAAAACTTGGGATTTATGTTGGATTTAACTTATCGTCCATTATAAGATACCTTGAGCCCTTAACAGGAAATTTATTTACTGCACGTTTTGCTGATTGTCACTTTGATGAAGCAATTTTCCCACCATTAGAGGGAGATAAAAAGTCAATTCAAAAGGAATGGCGCGAAATTGCTTGGAATGCATCAACTTTATTGCATTATGATCCATGAACAAATCAGTGTGAACTTGAAGTTCAAAAGATCATTCATTTGCAACAAATCGCAAATCAATTACCAGATGCATTTAATGATGCAAAACAAGTGACAAAATCACATATTTCAGCTGTAAATGCTACTGCAAGAATTGATATCTCTATGCAATAAAATGCACAAGGACCAATGAAACGCTTAAAGCGTGGAAGACTAGTTGGTTCAAAGGATACAATTCCTCGAAAGAGGAAAACGGGAGTAAAAATAAATACAAATCAAAATACTCCTGAGAAATCACAAGAATCCTTTGATAAGGGTTTGTCAGAACAAGTTGATTCTGATGAGGAACAACTTCCTCTAGAAAAAGATGAAAAAGATGAAAGTAATGAGATCTCAATAAATTATTTAAACTCTGGTAAGATTTGAGATCGAAATGAAATTGTTTCTGATGATATATTTGCTTTCAATGTGTCCTTTGAAATATGTGAAAATGATGATGATCCTGTAACAACCCCAAATTTTTAACTGACTCGCGTTACACTTGTCAAGATTGTGACCCGGCTACGTGAATACTAGATAGTATTTCGAACTTCGTAAGTCGACACCGAAGTAATATTATGATTCTTTGATTGTGTGTATTAGTATTTTAGTATTTTACGGGTCTCGAGCCGTTCATATGATTTTTAGTTGAGTGCGGTTTCGCCTAGTTAAACGGGGGATAAAAACACAATAAAACATACAAATAAATGAATTTTTAATTAATTTAATTAATTAGTTGGCGAAACAAGGCGAGACTACGAGCACTGCGAGAGTCGGGGCAAGGCAAGATAGACCGAGGAACGTCGTTTGAACGTGGGAGTTGGTTAACTCTGCGACATACAGGCTATAAAATAGAAATTGTTAAAGTGACACAACTCAAATGAGAAGAACCATGAGATTTGCATTAAGATGTGTGGGTGTCTTGAGATGTAATAAAGGGACAAAAGACCCATAAGGGCAACTGTTTTGAGGTGGGTGAGAAGTAAATTGGAGGGCAAAAGAGTCATTTCACACTTGTCTTATATATAAACAAACAAAAACCTAATCCACTATTCACTCATCTCCTCCACACATACCCCAACCTCACGTTCTCTCCCACCACCACCGCCACTCTCCCAGTCACGCCTCTCGCCGGAACCCTCACTGGAGATCCATGATCTCTCCCTCTCATCCTCTCGATCTCTCTCTCTTTCTCGACTTCACTCTCGATCTCTCCCTCCCTTGGTCAAGCACGTCTCCTCTGTTGTGTGGCTGTCCACATGTTGCTGGACTGGGATGGTGGCCATGACCGTCGAAGGTAGTCCTAGGTGGTCACCGGAGTCGAGGTTACCTCACACACACTCGGTCTCACTCTCTCTTGGTTTTTTTTCTTTTCTTTTCTCTCTCTTTGTTTCACTCTCTCGGCGACCATTCTCCCTCCCCTTCTCGACCCTCTCTTGGTGAGCAAGTCACCGACCCTCAGAGGGCTTGTAGTGGCCGGAGGTTCCCTCAGCTCGCCGGAGTTGGGGGTAGGTTCCTTTCTTGTATTCTCTCTCTCTGTTTTGTTCTTATAAACCTGTTTTTTTTTATTCGGTGTTAGTGGCTGTCGGAGCTGTTTCCAGTGGTCGAGAACGATTGTGGGTGGCCCACCAGAGACCTTACACTCTCGGACTGTCGCTGGTCCTAGGGTTTTATGCGTTTGAGTTGTGGTTTTTGACGATTTGTGCTAATGTATACTTTATGGGCTGTTTTTAGTGTCTCGCCAGAAAACACCCCTATGGGCGGAGCCACCGCTGGATTGCTAGGACTGGAGGTTGTCGGGGACCCCATTGAGCTTTGGCTTGGGTCCCACATCCCTTAGGAGTGGTCAATAACAGCGAGGCGGGTGCAAACTTTGGATATTTTATGTAAACGTTATTTCATGTGTTTTGTTCATCTCCTCGTCGGAATCCGTTGCCGTGGGCGACGCCACCACTGTACCACCATGACCGGAGAATTCGGGAACCAAGTTAAGTCCATACTTGTATCTCACGACTCTTAGAGTGGCCCAAAACAGCGACATTGTTATTTATTTATATCATTTATACATTTTATGTATGTTGTACTTTTGTCGTTGGAAAACACCATCATGACAGCCTGGTTGTTGACACGATGACTTGGGGGATTGCCGGAGACATTACCATGTCCATCATGGAGTCTCACAGTCCCTGAAGCGTCTTTATTAGTGGTGGTAAGTTTTGTGAGCGTCATTTCATGTGATATCGTTGTTGCGCCTCTCGTCGCAAACCATCGTGAATGGTCGACACTGCCGCTGGATGCCTTGACTAAGGGAGTGTCGGGGATCACAACAAAACTCTCGTGTGTATCCCATAACTCCCGGAGCGTCTATATCAATAGTGATGAGTCGTTGTAATGGCGAATTCATGTATGAGTACTTTTATCACGTTAAGTGATTGTTGGCGTGACGTAGCTCGCGCCTACGACTTTTCCATGTCGTGTTGGCACCCTACGGACGTTGGACCACACTCGCGAGTCTCCCTAATTTTTGGTATATGATTATTTTGAGTTTCTATTGAGTCGTTACTATCGAGCGATATTGATAATGTGTTTTTAAGTCGATTGGATGGTAGTGACGTCGAGACTACGACGTGACCTATTAACGACCGAGCCGAGCCTATAATTCATGAGTAGGCTTACATGCATTATGATTCTCGATGTTGTGATATCGTAATCGTGATTATTGTTGTGGTTTTTCAAACCCGAGAGAGTACTCGTCTTTTTATCAAATTGTTGAATTGTTTAAGTCCTTAAAACACTTGGGAATATATTAGGGTTTCACCTAGGTTTAGTTAATGATTCGACCCATTAATTAGAGTTTCGACCTTGTCAGGTAGCGAAAAACTCGGGGATACGTACTAGGAATGCGAGAGTGTTGTTACACGGGTTGCGATAGTTCAGGTAAGTACACTTGCCTTAAAAAGCATTTGTACATTTGTAAGCCAGTAAGAAAATACCATGTGATTCATTATCATTTATTCAGTCTTGTTATGCTATATTATTGGTATTCCATTCCATTTCTTGTTGTGTGTTTCCCGGTGTAAGTGTTTCGTCTCAAAAGTACTAAGACCTGCACTAAAGGGATAAAACGTGAGCACTCATGTACAGGAGTGTGTGACCACCCTTAGTGATCGCGTGACACCAAGTACTAGGTGGGTGGGTTTGAGTCCCTCCCGTCATAGCTGTGCCTTCGCTTGTGTCAATGCCCGGGAAGACCTCGTGAGGTCTTCGCCGTTATGCTATGATTTAGACCACTTATGAGCCTCTTTTGATTCCTTGGAACACACTTGACTTTCGATTGATATATATTAGTCTGTTTATCATGCACCTTGTTTATTTAACTTCCTGTCTTTCAATTCCTGCATGATATTTAGATTGTCTTATTTGATAATTCATGAATTACTGTTATATTCTTCTGGCATTACTTTCGATTTCTCTCAGTTACTCACCGTCTAGTTTGTGACGGTGGGTGCAGATAGAGCGGAGTGCAGTAGAGGCAAGGGACCTTGCCTAGGAGACTTTATATGAGTAATTTGGATTTGAGGAATCCTAGAGTAGGTTATATGTTTTTGCTCATTTGTATATCGCTTTATATATGTATGTTTTGGTTTATAGAACATGGTATTATTATTGAGATTAGTATCATGTATATTGGTTTATCGAATTGTACATGAATACCCAGGGTTTTTCCACACTTATAGAATTCCTAATTTCCCTTTGATTGAGTTATTTCCCCTTGTTATTTAATGTTTAGTCTTCCACTGTGTATTATTGCAATAACTCTTTCATAAATTACTAAATTGATTAAATTAAAGGCTGACTAGGTTCGTCAGGTTGCCAAGTGATGATTTGGGGCCTGCATGGGATCTAGGCCGGGCGTACCCAATTGCACGGGGAAATTGGGGCCGTCACAGATCCAGAATCACGATCAGTGGATGAATGTCAAAAAAGACCTGATTGGCAAAAATGGCAAGATGTTATCCAAGCAGAGCTAAACTCGTTAAGGAAACGGGAGGTTTTTGGACCAATTATCCAAATGCCAGATGGCGTAAAACTTGTTGGATATAAATGGGTATTTGTACGAAAGAGAAACGAAAAAAATGAAGTTACAAGGTACAAAGCAAGACTTGTAGCTCAAGGTTTCTCACAAAGACCTGGCATCGATTATGAGGAAACATATTCTCCTGTTATAGATGCAATCACATTTCGGTCCTTGATAAGCCTTGCAGTCTCTGAAGGGCTTGATATGTGTTTAATGGATGTCGTTACAGTATATCTGTACAGATCTCTAGACAATGAGATATATATGAAAATCTCTGATGGATTTGTAATATCTAATGAAATAAAATCAAAACCTCATAACATGCATTATATAAAATTACAAAGGCCTTTGTACGGGTTGAAATAATCCAGACGAATGTAGTACAAACGTCTTAGTGATTATTTACTGAAAGAAGGATATGTAAATAACTCGCTTTGCCCATGTGTCTTCATTAAAAGATCATCAACAGGATTTGTGATTATTGTTATATATGTTGATAATTTAAATATAGTGAGAAACCACGACGACATCATTAGAACATCCGAATACTTGAAAAAAGAACTCGAGATGAAAGAACTTGGAAAAACAAGACTTTGTCTTGGTTTGCAAATTGAACATTTTTCAAGTGGAGTACTTGTCCATCAATCAAATTATATTGAAAAATTATTAAAAAGATTTTATATGGACAAGGCACATCCATTGAGCTCTCCAATGGTTATCAGATCACTTGAAGTGGATAAGGATCCATTTCGACCTCATGAAAGTGATGAAGAGCTAATTGGTTCGGAGGTACCATATTTAAGTGTAATTGGTGCGCTTATGTATCTTGCAAATTGTACAAGACCAGATATTGTTTTTGCTGTCAACCTACTCGCAAGATATAACTCTTCACCAACTCGAAGACATTGGAATGGTGTTAAACACGTTTTTTGATATCTTCAAGGAACAAGTGACATGGGTTTATTTTACTCGAGAGGGATAAAATTAAATCTCTAAGGGTATGCTGATGCTGGATTTTTATCTGATCCCCACAAGGCCCGTTCTCAAACGGGATATATATTCACCTGTGATAATACTGTTGTATCATGGAAGTTAGTAAAACAAACTATGGTTGTTACTTCTTCCAATCATTCTGAAGTACTTGCAATTCATGAAGAAAGTCGTGAATGTGTTTGGTTGAGAAACATGATTGAACATATTCAAGAATCATGTGGATTGCCTTCAATAAAAGATTCTCCAACCATATTATATGAAGATAATGCAGCATGTATTGCACAATTAAATGAAGGATTCATAAAAGGGGACATAACAAAACATATTTCACCAAAATTCTTTTATGCGCATGAGCTTCAGAAGAATGGTGAAATTGATGTCAAGCAAATCCGATCGAGCGATAATCTTGCTGATTTATTCACAAAAGCCTTACCAACTACGACATTTAAAAGGCTTACATATGGTATTGGCTTGCGTAAACTTAAAGATATTGCAAGTAAAGAAACTGAACAAGTTTCACCCATGTTCACATAAAGGGAAATTATTGATTAGTGTATTGCACTTTTTTCCCTTAGCTATAGTTTTATCCCATTGGGTTTTCCTAACAAGGTTTTTAATGAGGCAATCTTAACAATATTATACCCATCTTAATATTTATGAGAATAGTGTACTCTTTTTCTTTTACTATATTTTTTCCCACATGATTTTTCTTAGTAGAAGTTTTAACGAGGCACAATCTCTAAGCAAGTGTCATCAAGGGGGAGTGTTATGGAATATGGATGACTATGCATATACACCAACATATTGTGTAGTCATGTAACTTGTATTTCTCACTTAATAGTACCTCCAATTGTCTATGTTGCTTGTAATGTGTTGTATGACATGGGGTGTAAGTGTTGCTTGTACACATTGTATGAAGTACATTTATCATCATCACCAAATGGCCTATATAAAGGGTGTCAACCTCATTGTAAAAACACACCGAGTTGAATGAAAACTTCTCATTCCAACTATCTCATTTCTTCTCTTCTCCTTTGTAGTAGTAGTTTGTAGTAGTAGAAGTTCTTAGTCTTCTATTTCATTCTCTAGTTCTTAGCAAGTCTCAATTCAATTCACAACATTTCTAACAGTTTTTGATATATAAGAGTGAAACTTTTATTGCTTTTGTGAATGAATAAAAAAATCTCAAAATCTTAAGCCGACTTCACAACAATAGTACTCCTAACATGGTGTTTCTTCCCATCTGTCCAAAATAGTGATCCAAACACATAGTCAGTAGCGGCACCAGCTCTCTTAGCTTTCAGGGTCACCTTGAATTCCTTCTCTTTTAAAGTTTTCTCAAACTTCAATGTTTTTGGTTCAACACTCACTGTGATCTGTGGTGGTGACTTCACAACTGCATTGTATGTCACGTTTGGGCCTCCAACATTCTTAACTCTTCTAGTGATGGTGACTGAGCCATTGAGATTAGGGACTGTTATAGATGGATAGTTGAAGTCCACTAGATCGAATGACTCGGGACATTCATATGGCTTATCGGAGAATTTCGCGATCTGGGTCTTGTCGTCGTATCCAATGGCACAAAGGAAATGAAGGTAGTCTGTTGTGTTCAAGTCATAGACTAGTCCTGGATCCATTGCTCTATTTGGTCTCACATGTCCTGCACCATAGTCGAACGGAGTGGCCTTCACTGTACCATTGGTTATTGGTTTGCCGCTGTTATCGCGAGAGCTTGTTGCGAAGGAGAATTTCATGTTAAAAAAAGTTGGTTTGAATTGACATTTGTAAGGAACTAATTTTTGTTGGTGATAGATTAGTCTCACCAGATGTCATGATAGCAGATTTAATAGCTGCAGGACTCCAGTCAGGGTGGAGAGACTTAAGAAGGCTAGCAATGCCAAAAATATGAGGGCATGACATTGATGTTCCTGATTCCATCGTGAAGGAAGTGCTGGTTGCGGCAATGATTCACTCCAGGCGCAGTGATATCGGGCTGCCATCGGATTTAAACAAATCAAAGATTGGTATAAAACAATATTCTGTCAAGGCATAGGTTAGAAACTATAGGAGTTAATTAAGAAACCTTGAGAATCCCTGGTGTAAGCATGTTAGGCCCTCTAGATGAAAATGCAGCGACGGAAGGCGCAGGTTTATTCCTACTTCTGTTCCGGACGTGTAAGGTAAGCCATTGGAGACCTGATCAAATTGAGTTTTGCACATAAGGGAGGGAGAATGATCAAAATTGTGATGAACAATATGGGAAGACTTGGTAGAATTTATGTAAGAGAGCACCTTCCTCCCATCACTGTAAGAGATATGCGAAGAGGGAAGGACATGACGATTAGCCATAGTTTCATTTTGGTCCTTATCGTTCTCTAGGATCATTCCTACTGCACCAGCGCGAGATGCTTCGGTGCCTTTGCTCACTCTTGATTTCTCTCCTCTTATGCAAACCACAATCGAACCATAAACCAATCTCGGATTAAGACTTTGACCACGGCAAAGTCGACTGCATTTAATTAGTTCCAAATCCTATCATTCTCTCATTTCAACAAAAGAATTAAAGAAAAACAAGAACATTGTCGTTAAGGTGATCGCATGCACTCACGAGTTTTCAAATGTGACATCTGAATAATGAGCCATTGCAGCATCAACCAGTGGATAGAATTTCTCCTTCGGTAATACTTCGTCGTTAAGACTTTGGCCCTGATT
Organism: Stephania japonica; assembly: GCA_039657345.1. NCBI lineage: Eukaryota > Viridiplantae > Streptophyta > Magnoliopsida > Ranunculales > Menispermaceae > Stephania > Stephania japonica. The sequence goes on along the minus strand of CM077556.1, from coordinate 85,466,710 downwards.
CAACATACACCATTTTAGATAAGTGGAAGTAGATTGTTAATCCTTCCATATGGTACATTCTTAGCTACATGCTTATCATGATTTCGGTTGTCAACATTGCTGACCTTGATGTGAATCTTATTTCCAAGCGTAACAGTGTTAGGGAACGATCGATCTATTGTGCTCGCGGCAACTGTAAGGATCCATGGCGAAACATTCCCTGTAGTTTGAGGCGTTGGTCCTGCATTTCCAGCTGAGCAAACAACAACAATGTCCTTGTAGCAGCATGGAAAGATCCTATAGAAATGCCATCCTGGAAGTAGTCTTGGACAGGTCCACCAAGGGACATGGATATTACATCAACACCATCATTTATAGCTTCATCAAGGCCAGCTAGAATGTCAGCCTCAAAGCATTGGCCTAGTTCTGAAGCCAGCCAGCACGCCTTATAAGCTGCGACTCGAGCTTTAATTAGGCGAACCACCCTTGGCAGTTCCATTGCCAAAACCCGAAGCATTGGCTCCCGATACAAATCTGCCTCCTGCTGTCGATAATGTGTGTGTTCCATGTCCTTCAGCGTCTCTCGCTGTGTGGGATTGACTTGGGAGTCTTCCAACTGCTGCTTTGTAACACTTCACGAAGTATTTTGCGCCGATGAGCTTCCTGAATGTCTCAGAAATATTTAAATGAAATTAAACCAGGCTTGCAAAAGATTAGTAATTAATTAAAAGTTGTAGGCCTAATCTCTTGGTGTTGCAAATATTACTTATTGCAAGGGACTCCATTTTCAATGTTGCTCTGGTAGGATCCTCTCCACTTTGATCGAATAGGTCCCATTCCTTCGTCATTGAAGCTTTGCGATTCAGGCCACACACCTACACAACATAAGCAAGTAGAAAACCATTAGCATCAATCATAGACATTCATAATCTCAATCCTGATTCGAAATGCAAGCAAAAACACACCGGTGTCAAGGTTTCCAATGATGGTATCTTCACCAAATCGTGCTGTCTCCCAAGCCGATTCAATGGCAATGCTATTATCATCTCCCTCTAGTCCCAAAAAATCCCACGACCGGGTTGTGTCTAGCTTTCTTCCTCTATTCAAGAAAACTGAAACAACTTCTGGGTGCTCTGCAACAAACAAAAGTCACACCAAACATGGAACTTAAGGGAAGAAAACAAAATAATAGGAAACAAAACCACATGTATTACCGATTTGTAGCCTCACTTGAGATTGCTTCATCTTCTTCCTCTTCAAGAATCGCCGCAAAGCCATTAATGTGCTTTGTATATGAGTAAAAGATCGCTTCTCTCGCCCTCTCAAGTGGGAGAGAATGATGTCGAGGGCCGAAACGATGTTTCATGAGGTCATAACTTTTGATCTAGGAATCCGATTAACTATTATAATATCTTTTCGAAAATGACGTTTCGTGATCTACAACTGTCCCTGGAGCTTTGCTCTTCGGGATTGGGTTTCGCGGGTTTAAATTCATTTGTTTCGGCCTTCATCGGGAGTTTCTAATTTTATTGTTCGGTTAGAGTATTTTCGTAATTTGCTTATTTAAGTCGTTTTTAGAGTTTTAGAAGGATTATAGGACTTTGATTCATAGAACGATTACAATTTTGAGTTGTATAAGGATTAGAGTTTCTAATGGGCCATATAAAGCCATGATTAGGGCTGTAATCATTATCAATTATTATCAATTTATTCAATTTCGAGTTTTATCAAAAACTTTAAGGATTATTCCTTGTTCAAGCGTTTACGCTGCGTCAGTTGGTATCAGAGCGTGAATTCCGTTCTTACTAATGATATCCGGTGGAAGCGGTGGCATTCAGAACGTCGTTCAGGATGTTGAAGCCTTGCGAACCAAAGTGGAGGCTCAAGAGGCGGCAATCAGAACCTTGGAAACAAATCTCGATCAACAATTCCGGTGTATGGACGAGCGCTTTGATGCGGTGATTAACAGATTTGATGCCCTTGGGGTGAATGCCAACAGACACGAAGGTGATGGTGAACAACGTCAAGAGATCAGCGTGCTCGAGGCGATGCTCCTATTGCACCAGTGGCTGCGAATTTTAAAGGTCGAGTTTCTGGTGGTGACTCCAGTGACGAAGAGGAGGATATGATTCTGGCCGAGGATCAGGGCAGACCTGTTAGGAGAGATGGAGTCGGCAGATATAATAACAACAATAATCAACATAATCATGATTATTATGATAGGGGTAATCATGATAGGGGCGACTTTAGGCTGAAAGTGGACATTCCTAGTTTCTCTGGTAATCTGAACATCGAGGACTTTGTTGATTGGATCGCCGAAGTAGACCATTTTTTTGAGTATATGGAAATTCCTCAAGAAAAAAGGGTGAAATTGGTGGCTTGTCGTTTGAAGAGTGGAGCATCTGCCTGGTGGGAAAGGCTACAGAGTAGGCGTTACAAGAAAAGGTAAACGCCTGTTCGGACATGGTATAGAATGAAGCGATTGCTCAAGAAGATTTTCGCCTCCAGATTATGAGCGAGATATTGTTTCAAACGATACCATTGTTGTGTGGTCGAGATCTGTTCATGAATATACGGCAGATTTCATGCGACTGGCTGAGAGGAATGATTTGAGGGAGAACGAGGTTCATCAAGTTACACGATACCTTGATGGATTGAAATTGCAAGTTCGGGAGAAAATTGGAGTGCAGGTTATAAGAACTGTCACCGAGGCGAAAAATTTAGCCATTAAGGCTGAATTAATGATGCAGGACAGAGGTGGAAATCGATATGAGGGCAATCGGCGAACCTATGGTAGTGATAATTACCAGAGGAATAATAGGGGAGAGGAAACTTCAAGGAGTTTTGCAGAGCGGAGTAATTCCACCCAGGGCTGGAATCAAAGTACCGAACGGAAGGAAGATAAGGGACCAGGGAAAAAACCTGCTGAACAGAAAGAGGGACAAAAGGCAACCGCAAATCCGTATGCTAAGCCTATTGTAGGCAAGTGCTATCGTTGTGGGCGATGCAGTCACAGATCGAATGAATGTCCCAACGAAAGCGAGTTAATGTGATTGAATGAGATGAAGAAGAGGAAGTTTATTGCGGTCCTGATGGAGAGGATGATGATTGTAATGACTATGATGAGGGAGAGGAACAGAATTGTGTGGTCAGAAGGCTGATGTTAACTCCTAAACTAGAAGATGGTAGTCAGCGACACAAGTTGTTTCGGACGAGATGCACTGTCAATGGCCAAGTGTTTGAACTGATCATAGATAGTGGAAGAGTTTCGTGAGAACATCATCGATAGAGGTACAGCCGAGGCACTGAAACTGAAGATGGAGAAGCATCCCAGTCCTTACTCTATAAGCTGGATAAAGGCAACTGAGAAAATACAGGTGACAGAGCGCTGCAGGGTACCTTTTTCCATTGGCTCTTACAAGGATGAGGTATATTGTGATGTCGTAGATATGGATGCTTGCCATTTGCTGTTTGGACGACCTTGGCAGTTTGATGTTAATGCACAACACGCTGGGCGAGATAATGTGTATAAATTGGAGAAGGAGGGGGTGACGTTTAACTTGTTTCCTTTAAAGGCAAGTAACCATTCCAAGACTGCTAAAGTGGAGGAACGATCTTTCCTTATAATGACACAAACTGAGCATGAGATGGACGAAGCAGTGAAGGAGTCACAGGTGGTGCATGCGTTGGTGCTGAGACAGATCCTGGTAGGGAATGAGAAGGAGTCAGTTTCGGAGATACCAGGGCAGGTCCAACCCTTACTGGAGGAATTTGCTGAAATTGTACCAGACGAGTTGCCAGACGGATTACCTCCTATGCGCGATATGCAAGCACCACATTGACCTAATTCCTGGAGCTAGTTTGCCAAACCTCCCACACTACAGAATGAGTCCAAAGGATAGCGAGGTCTTGCATGACAAAGTGCAAGAGTTGCTGCAGAAAGGACATATCAGGGAAAGCATGAGTTCATGTGTTGTTCCTGCTTTGTTAACACCAAAGAAGGATGGAAGTTACAGAATGTGTGTTGATAGTAGGGCAATTAATAGGATTACGATTGGGTACGAATTCCCCATTCCACGCTTGGAAGATAAGTTGGATCGTCTGAGTGGAGCTCGAATATTCTCCAAGATTGATTTGCGAAGTGGATACCACCAGATTCGTATCAGGATGGGAGACGAATGGAAAATAGCTTTTAAGACGGACGGTCTATATGAGTGGCTGGTCATGCCTTTCGGGTTGTCAAACTCTCCCAGCACTTTTATGCGACTTATGAACCAGGTCCTCAAGCCATTCCATGACAAATTTGTGGTGGTGTACTTTGATGATATCCTGATCTATAGTCAGTCAGAAGAAGAGCATTTAGAACATCTGTGGAGTGTGTTGACTGTGTTGCACGAGAACAAGCTGTGTATGAACCTAAAGAAATGTACTTTCCTGGCGAGGAAGTTGTTGTTCTTGGGGTTTATCGTTAGTGCAGATGGCATTCAAGTAGATGATGAGAAAGTTCGAGCAATTTGAGAGTGGCTAGCCCCGAAAACAGTGTCTGAATTGCGAAGTTTCTTGGGGTTAGCTAGTTTCTACCGACGCTTCATCCGACATTTCAGTAGTGCAGCAGCCCCTTTGACTGAGTGTTTGAAGAAAGGGAAGTTTCAATGGAGTGATGAAACTGAGTCTGCCTTTGCCTTATTGAAAGAGAAATTGTGTACTGCCCCAGTATTAGCTTTGCCAGATTTCTCAAAGTTGTTTGAGGTAGATTGTGATGCGAGTGGAGTTGGGATTGGTGTAGTTTTGTCATAGGAGAAACGTTCAGTAGCATTCTTCAGTGAGAAGCTTAGTGATGCTAGGCGTAGCTGGAGCACTTATGATAAGGAGTTTTATTCGGTTGTGCGTGCCTTGCGAACTTGGGAGCATTACTTGGTGGGACAGGAGTTTGTTTTATATTTTGATTGTGGTGCTTTGAAACATCTAAATAGTCAGACCCGCATTAGTAAAGATATGCATGCTCGATGGACTCAGTTTTTGCAGAAATTCCCATTCAAACTAAAGCATAAGGCGGGAGTTCAGAACAAAGTTGCCGACGCATTGAGTAGGAGAGTTGCTTTGCTAGTGACTTTGAGTAATGAGATAGTAAGGTTTGATTGTTTGAAGGAGTTGTATGCTGATGATGCAGAGTTTGGGCAGATTTGGGGTAAATGTAGTGCTCGGCAGCCTTGTGAGGATTTTCACATTTATGATGGGTTTTTGATGAAGGGCAATCAACTTTGTATTCCTGAGTCGTCTTTAAGGGAGAAGGTGATTCGTGATTTACATGGTGGTGGTTTAGCTGGTCATCTAGGCAGAGATAAGACTATTGTTGCTGTTGTGGAACGTTTCTATTGGCCGCATTTACGTAGGGATGTGACCAAGATTGTGCAGCGTTGTTACGTGTGTCAGACAGCCAAAGGACATTCACAGAATACCGGTCTTTACACACCTTTGCCAGTACCACAGGACATTTGGGAGGACGTGTCGATGGATTTTGTCCTTGGTCTTCCGCGTACTCAGCGTGGTTCAGATTCTGTTTTTGTCGTTGTTGACCGTTTCTCGAAGATGGTCCATTTCATTCCTTGCAGGAAGGTTGCTGATGCCCAGAACATTGCTAAGCTCTATTTTGAGCAGGTTGTCCATTTGCATGGTGTACCGAAGTCCATTACATCTGATAGAGACACCAAATTTCTCAGTCACTTCTGGCGGTCACTTTGGTACCGGTTTGATTCGTCTTTGAATTATAGCAGTAGAGCCCATTCTCAGACAGACGGACAGACGGAGGTTACCAACAGATCCCTGGGTAATTTAATTCGCAGTATTGTGGGAAATCAACCGAAGAAGTGGGATACTGCATTGGCACAGGCAGAGTTTGCTTACAACAGTTCAGTTCATCGTACTACTGGCATGACACCTTTTGCTATAGTCTATCGGAAAACACCTGCCCATGCTTTAGATTTGTTGACATTGCCAAAGGAGAAAGATAACAGTGTAGCAGCTAGGCATATGGCCGAGAATTGGCAGTCTACTACAAAGGCAGTTCGAAGGAAGATTGAGGAATCTAATGCCAAGTACAAGCAGGCAGCTGATAAGCATCGCAAGGAAAAGCTTTTTACTGTTGGTGATCAGGTAATGGTGTTTTTGCGACGAGAGAGATTCCCCGTTGGCCAGTACAGTAAGTTGCAGTCCAAGAAATATGGGCCATATTTGATTGAGAGGAAGATCAATGATAATGCATATGTTGTTGGTCTGCCAACTAGTATGGGAATATCCAAAACATTTAATGTGGCGGATATTTTTCCATTCTATCCAGATGATGATCCTTTGTATCCAGAAAACTCGAGGTCGAGTTTTTCTCAAGTGGGAGAGAATGATGTCGCGAGCCGAAACAATGTTTCATGAGGTCATAACTTTTGATCCAGGGAAATCTGATTAACTATTATAATATCTTTTCGGAAATGGTGTTTCGTGATCTACAGCTGTCCCCGGAGCTTTGTTCTCCGGGATTGGGTTTCGCGGGTTTAAATTCCTTTGTTTCGGCCTTCATCGGGAGTTTCTAATTTTATTGTTCGGTTAGGGTATTTTCGTAATTTGCTTATTTAAGTCGTTTTTAGAGTTTTAGAAGGATTAGGACTTTGATTCATAGAACGATTACAATTTTGAGTTGTATAAGGATTAGAGTTTCTAATGGGCTATATAAAGCCATGATTATGGCTGTAATCATTATCAATTATTATCAATTTATTCAATTTCGAGTTTTATCAAAAACTTTAAGGATTATTCTTTGTTCAAGCGTTTACGCTGCGTCAAGTGAACATCAAGATCAAAAGTACAAACCATATATGAAACTAAGTTCATTGTGCATGATTCCAAAAAAAGGATAAAAATTCATTGTACATGATTTTAACATGAATGTAATACTAGAGAGTTGAGATTATAGTTCACCTTCCCATGTAAGATCCAAGTAACTCATAATGTGAATTTGTTGCTCTGTCAAGATCTGCTGCTGTAATTTCTGGGCCATGACAATGGCCACCCAAGTACACCACATAAGACTGTACAAGACACCAAATAAACACAGAGAAATGTTTATAAAACTAAACTCCAAATAATGAAAACTTTCATTAAGACAAAATGTTTATCTATTTATAACCATGAAACCATAGGACTATACAAAAGTTCTGACCTTTTTGAGTGCAAATGCAGGACTAGAACAAAGAGAAAACAAAAGGAATGACACAAGAAGGATGAAACCCCATTGAGAATTCATTGTTTTCAATCACGTTTTTGTCCACTGTTGAAGGTGACAGGTTGCTATTATGTAAGAAAACAATAACCCGGTTGCATCCATCCTTTGTTGAGTCAAATGTAGAAACAAATAAAAACCAATTCCATATGGTGATTTAGAATCTCAAAAATTTAAACATTTTCATTAATTAGATATCTTGATATTGATTGTTATCATGTTAAGTTATTACCTATTTATTATAATCTTAATCTTAAAGTGATATGATTCAGTACATTGAGAATATATAGTGTAAAATACAAGTAATTAATAGGTCATCAACCACTTTGTATAACAAATAATCTTTTAAGATTTTTTCCATCTCTTTTCTTTTCCATGCTCTTTACATGTATTTATTGTTGGTTTGTGGTTCTCGGCTACTATTGGTATTGTCCTCAACTTAATAACCTTCAACTCATTATTTGGGGAGAAATGTGAGAGATAATTCGCTTCACACATCGCAACATTTATAATTCAAAGCAAGAAATAAAACCGTGGCACTTTATTCACAAAATAATGCCACAAATACATATTCATCAAAAAAAAAAGAACTTTTGACATATAAGAGTGAAACTTATTAATGAATAAGCTCTAAAATTTTAAGCTGACTTGACCACGATTGGACTCCTAACATAGTGTTTCTCATCTGTCCACAACAGTGATCCAAACACATAGTCAGCAGCACCAGCTCTCTCAGCTTTCAGGGTCACCTTGAATTCCTTCTCTTCTAAAGTTTTCTCAAACTTCAATATCTTTGGTTCAACAGTCACTGAAATCTGTGGCGGTGACCTCACAACTGCATTGTATGTCACATTTGGGCTTCCAACATTCTTGACTCTTCTAGTGAGGGTGACTGTGCCATTGAGATTAGGGACTGTGAAGGATGGATAATTGAAGTCCACTGCATTGAATGACTTGGAACAATTGAAAGGCTCATTGGCGAATTTCGCAATCTCCGACGGCTTCTTGTATATTGCACAAAGGAAGTTAAGGTAATCAGTTTTGTTCAAGTCATAGACAAGTCCTGGATCCATAGCTCTATTTGGTCTCACATGTCCTGCACCATAGTCGAACGGAGTGGCCTTCTCTTCTATTTCATTGCTTATTGGTTTGCCATTGTTATCGCGAGATTTTGCTGCGAAGGCACATCTTTTGTTAGAAAACATTGATTTAATTATAAATGGACATTTGAAGAAACAAATTTTTGTTAGTGAGATTAGTCTCACCAGATGTCATGATAGCGGATTTAATAGCGGCGGGGCTCCAGTCAGGGTGGAGAGTCTTAAGGAGGCCAGCAATGCCGGAAACATGAGGGCATGACATCGATGTTCCTGACTCTACATTGAAGGGAGTGCTAACTGCCTCGCTGAAAGCGGCGATAATATTCACTCCAGGCGCAGTGATATCGGGCTGTCATCGAATTCAAACAAATTGAAGATCAGCATGAAACACTGGCCAGTCTTGCTAGTATATAACAATTGATGCTCATTGACAAACCTTGAGGATCACTGGTGAGATAACGTTTGGTCCTCTCGATGAAAATGCAGCTACCGCAGGTGCAGGTTTGGTTCCTAATTCTGTTCTCGAACGAGTCAGATAAGCATATGGATACCTGATCAAATTGAAGTTTGCAAACATAATGGAGAGAATGATCAAAATTGTGAAGGACAATGGTTTACTAAAATTTGCATTACAAAACTACACAAGGGTGTCAAGGTAGGGAACCATACTTGGTAGATCCTATGTAAGAAAACACTTCCTTCCCATCGCTATAAGAGATATGCGCAGCGGGAAGGACATGAGGATCAGCGAGAATTTCATTTTGTGAGGCCACATCGTTCGCTAGGATCATTCCTACTGCGCCAGCCCGAGCCGCTTCCTTGCCCTTGTCCAATCTTTCCGTCACCCCTCTTACGCAAAGCAAAATCTTACCCTTTACCTTCTCGGGGTCGAGAGTATTAGCTTGACAAATGTTGCTGCATTTGATTAATTCAAAATCCTATAATTAGTTCACCTCAACAATAAAACTAAGAACAAGGACGACATCGCCTTTTAACGGTTCACACTTACGACTGTCCAGATGAGACATTTGGAAGATTAGCACTTGCAGCATCAATTAGTGGATAGAAACTCTCCTTAGGCAATGCTTTCTTTGTGAGACTCTCTCCCTGATTCAACATATTAAGAAGATTGTTAGTCTTTACATATAGTACGTTCTTATGCCTATCATGATTTCAGTTTGTCAATGTTGCTAACCTTGAAGTGCTTCTTGCTTCCTAGCGCAACGTAAGTGGTGAATGAGCGATCGATTGTGCTAGCACCAACGGTTAAGATCCATGGCGCAAGGTTCGATGCAGTTTCAGGCGCTGGTCCGTCATTTCCTGCAGAACCAACCACAACAATTCCCTTCTGAATAGCATGGAAGGATCCAAGAGCGATGGGATCCGATAAGTAGTCCTCGGGCGATCCACCAATAGACATGGATAGTACATCGGCACCATCATGTATGGCGGCTTCAATGGCAGCTAAAATGTCAGCCACGTAACATCCGCCCTGTTGTGTCTCCTGCCAGCACACCTTGTAAGCTGCCACTCGAGCTTTAGGTGATCCTCCCTTGGCTGTTCCATTGCCAAAACCAAGCACATTGGCTCCCGGTACAAATCCACCTCCCGCTGTCGATAATGTGTGACTTCCATGGCCATCATCATCTCTTGCCGAGGGGGACTCACTCGGACGTTTTCCAACTGCTGCTGTGTAACCTTTATCGAAGAATTTAGCGCCGATGAGCTTCCTAGATGTCACCAAAAAAAAAAAAAACAATGAAATTAATTAAACTAGGCATGAGAAAGATCACCAACAAAACTCAAAAAGTTAGGCATAATCTGTTGGTGTTACAAGTATATATTACTTGTTGCAAAGGACTCCAGCTTTGGTGTTGTTTTCGCAGGATCCTCTCCACTTAGATGGAACAGGGCCGAATCCTTCATCGTTGAAGCTTTGCGATTCAGGCCACACGCCTGCACAAACAAGTTGAACACTGTTAGCATCTAAAACTCTCATTCACAATTTGGAATGCAAGCAAAAGCACACCGGTGTCAAGGTTGGCGATGATAGTATCTTCACCAAATCGCGCTTTCTTCCAAGCTGATGCAATGCCAATGTTACCATCTCTCTCAAGGCCCAAAAACTCCCACGACCGAGTTGTGTGTAGCTTTCTTGCTCTATTCAAGAAAACTGAAACAACTTCCGGGTGCTCTGCATGGAACAAAAGTCGACACCAAACATGGAACTTAAAGGGATGAAACAAAACATATAATAGGAAACAAAACCACAGTAATGGTTTGTAGCCTTACTTGAGATCTCTTTAGCTTCTTCCTCTTCAAGAATCGCCGCAAAGCCATTAATGTGTCTTGTATACGAATAAAAGATCGCTTCTTTCGCTCTCTCATGACTACAGTGAACATCAAAATGAAAAAACACACACACACACACACACCATGAAATTAAACTAAGTTCACTTAAATTTCACATGATTTTGAACATAATTGTAGGACAAGGGAGTTGAGATTTGTCACCTTCCCATGTAAGATCCAAGTAACTCATGATGTAAATTTGTTGCTCTATCAAGATCTTCTGCTGTAATTTCCGGGCCATGTGAATGGCCACCCATGTACACCACATAAGACTGTGCAAAAGATCAAATAAATTCATGAAAGACTATGGTGTTTGATGCATGCTTCAATCTATTAACAAATGCATGTACAAAGAAATGAAAGTCAAAATCTTTAGATATATTCATCAAGTGATATGTTGTTTTCTTTCTTTTTTTGGTCTTGTGACCGCCCCTAGTATCTAGATTAGTCCGACAATACCGGGTTTTGGCATTGTTGAACACATACAGTGCGCAAGGGGCATCTTGCTCCTTATCACTAAACCAGACATCCATTGGTGAGATATTTTTAATCTAAAACTAGTTAAGAACGATACAAAAATTAAAGCTGACCTTTTTGAGTGCAAATGAAGGACTTGGACAAAGAGAAAAGAGAAGGAATGAAGCAAGAAAAATGTAATTCAATGGAGAAGCCATTGTTTCAGTCACTTTTCTCTCCACCATTGAAGGTGATAACTATTATGTAGAAGCAAATTATAAGGTGAGGAAACAACTGTCACCATATTGATCCTCTGTGGAATAAAATTGGAAACAAATAAGAATTCCATAACAGTGAATTTAGAATCTAAAAAATCATGAACATTTCCATTAATTATTATCTTTGCAAAAGATTTCTTCAAATAAAAATATTTCCATAATAATGAATTAGTACATTGCATACGTACAGATACAAATAAAAAGGATCCCATGTTTTTTGTTGACGAGCTGTCCCTCCTTGTAATAACGCTACTTACTATAATTCCAATAAGTATAAAAATCTTAAGAAAAGGAAAAATATTATAGAAATTGTCCCCCCATTTTATTTTATTTTTTTTATCTCATTTCCCCACCCATATTACAATTCCGTTCAAGACACCAATACATGTGCTAATCCCAATCTTGATTATATTATGCATATTTTTTTGAGAAATAATATGCATATTTCATTTGAATACTCGTACTGATCTCAATCTTGATTATAATATGCATATTCAATATTGATTATAATAGGTATATTTTTCTTGAGAAATAATATGAATATGTTACTCTCAAATAATAGCCAAGTTGTGGTTTCCTTATTATATATTAAAAAAAAGAATTACACTTACTCGTGAGTATCCTAAATCCGCTTAAATACTCATTTATATATCTTTTTGTTTTTTTTTGTTGAAACCATTTATATATATTTTTGTTAATTAACTATTTAATTACATATAACAAATTCAAGTATCATTAACGTGATCGAATTTGAAGGGTAACACATTCAAGTATCTTTAATGTGATCGAGTTTGAAGGGTATTCAATATCCACAAATGTCACATAGACGATGTCACATAGGCGCAAGTACATATATATATATATCTGCTCGGTGAGCCAGTATAGTGTTGAAAGTAAATTAAACTTCAATAATTTTAAGACTTCAAGGTTAATTGTTACAATTTATATTACTTAAAAGCCCGAGCCCGAGCCCAGAGCCCAACTAGATTCATTCTGACTGCCCAATGAATATCTCTAAGCACAACCAGACATCCTTATTGAATAAAGTGTAATTGGCTTGAATCTAATATGAACTAGAAAGACAAAAATCCTAATTTTTTTTTTCTTTGGTTCTCTTTGTGGATTCAACCTTTTGAATCACTGTCAATCCTCTATTTTTATCGATGAGGGTTCTAGCAATAACCTATTTTTTTCTTTTATGTATTAAAGAAACTTCACATTAATTTGTTGAGATATGATAAGATGATTGGGTTCACTCCTGTTGCAGGCATAAAATTCACAATCACTTTTCTATATCTGCATTCTTTTGAAAGATTGTGCGTGATTTGCGTTAACGGAGTTAGTTCTCGTCACTAAGTTTTTATTTCATAGGTAGTGTTTTTTCCCGTGTTGAAGAATTTAGATTGTCTTCCCTCATTAGAATTTTTGTGTTTACTACCCTTATTGAAAATTTAATTTTTTATTATAATTCAAGTCATGTATACGTATATTGTCGTGTTTCAAACATTTTTTAAGAGAATAGTCAATAAATTATTCATTTCTTGAAACCCAACCTTAAAACGGTTGAATAATTTTGGCAAAACGTATTTTTTGGTCCTTCAACTTTGAGTCTTTTATGCTTTTGGTCCCTGAACTTTCAATAGTGTACATTTAGTCCCTGAACTTTCATTGTTGTACATTTGGTCCCTGAACTTTTGAGTTTTATGCTTTTGGTCCTTGAACTTTGAGATTTTTATGTTTTTGGGGAAAATTAAAAAAAATTTTGACTTTTTTTGGTCGATGCGAGTCGTCCGATTCAGTAATATAAACCATTTTACTCTTCTTGACTAATCACACAACACTTTTGTTGCCCACATTGACATAATTTAACACTTTAAATGGTGGAAGGACTAAATGTAGTTCTTTGTGAAAGTTCAAGGACCAAATGTATAGTAATAAAAGTTCAGGGACCTAGAGCACAAAAAACACAAAGTTCAGGGACCAAATGATAGGTTTTGCCAATAATTTTTTAAACAAGTTAGGTTAGTGGATCAACTTGGTATTGTGATTGATGCGATTGATGGATGGGCCTGAAATACTTGGGCCGGGCCTCCACGATTACCACCTGACGTGAAACTAAACGAACCGACGTGCGAGAGCGAGAGCGACGTGTTCGACGCTCTCTTTTTCCCACTCCCGCACTCGCGCTCTCTCGTCTCTTCTTCTCTGCGATATATATTCGCCACTCAAAACGATTCCTCACTTCTCTTCTCTACGCGTTCTAGAATCTCTCCTCCTCTCTCGCGATCTCGATTTCTCAAGTGAGTAACGAATCCAAATCAACAATCGCTTCATCTACTGCGTTTGATCTCCAGGTTTTCATTTCATTTTCGCATTCATTCGTTCATTTTGTTAGTTTTTCATCGATTGAATTATGGACGGTGTTTTGATTTGGCATTTTTAGGGTTCCGGTGATTGTTGTTTGTTGATGTTGAATGCGCTTGTGTTGGATCACAGATCTGATGGAATTAGACTGCGAAAGCCTGAAATCTTGATAATCTTTGTTGTTTGGTCCGTTCATTTGAGTAGAAATTGGTTGATTCTTTAGATTTCCTAGCGTTCTTAGCTCAATTGAATGGATTTGGAGTTCTGAGGTGATGATCGTGTTGGCGTCTCTTTTTTTTGGAGTGATGGATGAGTTTGTGTGGCGGAGATCTCAAATGATTCTTGATTGCGGTGGTTTAGGATTGTTAGGAGATGGATGAGGATGCCGTTTTGGCGTTTCGGAAATTGATCTGGATTTTGGATGTTTATATCGTATTTTTTATTGACACAATGATAGAATAAGAATTCAAAGACAAGTAGGAGTAGCACGGATTGACTTAAAGATTAGGGAAGGGTGGTTGCGGTAGTTTGGTCACTTGCAAAGATGGCCTATAAATGCACCCACTAAAAAACTTGACTCAATAGAAACTGAAGAAATTCGACAAGGTAGGGGTAGATTGAAGTTAACTCGGGACGCATTAATTAGAAAAGATTTAAATGGTTTAGAAAGCTCACCATCAATTGCACTAAATCGAGCACAATGGAAGAGTTTGATCAATGTAGCCGACCCCAATTAATTTGGGACTGAGGCTATGTTGTTGTTGTTGTTGTTGTTGTTGTTTAGATCGTATTTTTGATTGTAAGTGTGGCTCGCTTTTGCTTGTTGACTTGAAATGTGCAATTCTGTTATAGTGTTTAGGAATTGAGTAGTTGTTGAGGTGATTGAGTGGAAAAATGATAATACTTTACGAAATTCTCATAACGCGAGCTCTAAGCCCGCTAAAGATCAGAAAATTACTGGAAAGCTACTTTGTGGAAAGGAAGTAATGGAATTGGGTGAGTATGACAGTTTCTCTAATAGTTAATCCTTGGAAGAACGTGAAGTAATATAGTTTCGACATGCATTGTGGAGACTGATGAAGGCACTAATCAAAATGGAAGTTGTGTCTGCTCAATCTTAAGATTTTGGAAGATCCGAGGATCACCAGTGAGGCCACATGTACCCCTTAGTGGTGAGACTGGTGTCAGTTCTAGGAACACCTGAATTATATAAGATATATTAAGTTTTGCTTAAGTGGAGATAAGTAATTCCTTCCTGCTCACCCCACCATTGAAAAATGAACTAAAAGGGTTATATGTGTTGATTGTTACCTGATGAGTGTGCTAAGGATCGGTTGAAAACTAGAGTATATGTTATCTGAATCCAGGATTTATTTGTATAGTTGTAGCAATTTAGTATCGTGTCCACTTTCATGTATCATATGACACCTGCCAAGGACAGTAACTTGCCAATTTATTATTTTTGCTTATCTGCATTTGTGTCTATTTCTGCTATAGATTTATGTTTCTGAAGCCCTTTTTCCTTAATACAGTAAGTTTGAGGATGGAAGGAACTGTTTTCACTCCTTCTTTGGAAGGAATAAAACATGTCAAATCTGATGAGGGTGAGATGCTATCCAAACCATTTTTGGATGTTTGCAAGAATATACTGCCTGTTATAGGTATTATTTCCAGCTATTTATATTTCCTAATGTTAAGCCATGTCGTCGTTTTCATTTTTATTCTGTTTCATGTGACACCTAACTGCAGTAAATCTCTAATGTTCTTTGTTGTACCAGGAGTTTCCTTATAATAATACATTTAAGCCTGCTATGTGTAGCATGGAAATGAACTGAGCATGCAAGCTAATTATTCGTAGTCAGGTTCAATGATGAAAACAGTAGTTGTGAAGTATTCTTGTAATTTTGTTTAACAAATAGTTATGATAACTAGGATTGTCGAAAAAGTATATTCAGGTTTGCAAATGCTTCTGGTATTTACTGCTATGGGTCAAATAGTATTGAATATTCCTTGAATTAAGGAATGTAGAAGCAATCCTTGATTTAAGGAATCACATTGATTGATTACCAATAAAAAATTCAATCAATCAATCACGAATCAATCATATTGATTGATTGAATCAATTAAGGATTCAATCAACCAATCATGGGATTCATTGTAATATTTCATAAATTCATTTGTACGTTTGTGTATATAAACACATCTAAATGAATAGAAAAATTGATGCTTTGTGTTATATTCAAAATTTCTATATGGTATCAGAGCAAGTTTATACCTAGCTCCGCAATGTCCATCCCAACTAGGGAAACACAAAGCAATCCATTTTTATATTATAGTATAGAGATTTTCCTATATACTATACCCATATTTGTAGTATATGAATGTGTTTCCCAAACTATATTCTTTGCGGCTTGGCGAGAAGGCAACCGAGGAGTTACTTATCAGACAAGCCGATTGGAAGGATTCAAAGAAGAAACTTCAAATGAAAGCGATTATTATGGTATATTCCTATACCATACTCATATTTGTAGTATGGTTGTTTTTCCCATACTATATTCTTTACGACATGGCGAGAAGTCAATCGAGGAGTTGCTTATCAGACAAGCCGGTTAGAAGGATTCGAAGAAGAACCTTCAATCGCAAGCGGTCTGGATCGAGAACGTCGATGACCTAATTGAAAGCGTGTCACTCGTCAAGTTGGGCATTTTGATGAATTCTCCATACGCCAACTTGAGGGAGAGTATTGAATATTCCTTGAATTAAGGAATGTAGAAGCAATCCTTGATTTAAGGAATCACATTGATTGATTGAACCAATAAAAAATTCAATCAATCAATCACGAATCAATCATATTGATTGATTGAATCAATTAAGGATTCAATCAACCAATCATGGGATTCATTGTAATATTTCCATAAATTCATTTGTATATTTGTGCATATAAACACATCGAAATGAATAAAAAAATTGATGCTTTGTGTTATATTCAAAAGTTCTATAAATAGGAACTCACTAAGACTGAGCTGATCAAAGCAAACTTACATTGTGATTTAAGACATTGCATTTATTTCTTCCATTCTAATGCATCTCTGATTCTCAGAGGTGCCCCTTCAACTTGCTTAGATGTGCCTATGACGGTCCCAAATTCTACAATCCTAGAATTGGGCACCACCCGGCCTAAACCTACGCGAACCCCCGAGCCAGTCCCGATGAGTCACATAGGCCTAGTCTGTCTTTCTTACCCTTTACCATCTATTATGTATTTACAAGTGAAGTTAATCAATTAGTTAGTTATTATCAAATATAGCGGAAACAATTTAACTCTAAACTAATCGATAAACTTCAAGACACACAAGCCAGGACAACCTAGAGCGTGGAAACCCCGTAAATCATATCACTCATAATAATCAAAGGATAGCATCAATAATATCATACAAGCCCAAGGTCTCTCAATAATTCCATAACCCATGTTTCAAAACGGAATAAATACATAATACAAGAACCTATTCAATACGCGAGAGAAGACCGCCTCGTGGTCCTCGACTTCATTCACCTAGCGCTAGTCTCTTACCTTTATCTGCTCGTCGGTCTGCCCACCGTCACAAACTAGATGGTGAGTACAGTGATGTTGAGAGTAAAATGTCAATAGAGTCTTAACAACATTTCAAGTGAGTACATTAAGCAGTCAATTCATGCAGATAGAAAGAAAAGACAGGGCGCATGAATATATAAAGACTGTAAATAAACTAATGAGCAATCAAAATTGAGTGTCCCGGAATACAAGGGAAACGCATAAGTGGTCCCGACCAATCAAAGTCGTTGAGCCGAGGACAGAATCTCCTTAAAGGCTAGGAGTCGAGGACAGAATCTCCTCAAAGACCCCTACGCGATTGCAGAGTCCCCCAGTAATCTGGTGGAGAACTCTCACCCCGTACATGTCATCACAACAATTACGTATCCCCAGCCGTAAACCCTGGTATAGTACACCGCAAGTTCAAAATTCTACAAGGATCACGCTTGACACACTTGCCTTGGGACAACTTAAGGGATGGAAGCAAACACCACACCGATAAACCACCAAGGATACATATAATCAGAGAGAATTCAACAAATCATAAACCACAAGGAAGTATTGCTCAACAAAGGTAATAGCCTAAATAAATGCACAAATGAAATAATGTAAATACTCCGGTTGGTTTTACTCACAACTACCACACGTAACTCCGTGCTTAAGGCTCTCACACGCTGCCAAACTTTCTCGCAAGCCCGTCACCGGTCCACTCAGTACCTGGTAAGCATTTTCGTTGCAATTTGGTATTATTAGCGTTTTATTTTGCGTTTAATTAAAATCCCTTTTTAATTTTTCATATTTATGTTCAATCTGTTTCCGGGTCGACTTCTGGGTTATTGGGTCGTATTTGGACCCGTTTAGGCACCCCGGGAAGTCCCCGATTCGTTTCGAAGATTCCATGAAATTTTGAAAAAATTTGGGCTCTGGGCGCCGCCTAGACGCCGTAAGGGTTTTACCCTTGGCGGCGTCTCCACGGCATGGGGTTTTGTACCCCACGACGCCTTCATGGCATGGGTAAAGAGGGACTTTGCCCTAGTCGTATGTGGGGTGCGCTCCTCACGGCATCCCCACGGTGTCGGGGACAGAGAGACCCCTCTCTGCCCCCAGCGTCACGCTTGGCACCACGCGGCATAGCCACCTGAGGGACTGCCGGAGGTGTTTCCCACCTCCGGCTCGTGCCGCTTTGAGCCGATTTGGTCCATTTATCTTCGAGGGACTTAACACCATTCCAAAAATATCCTCGACACTCCAAAATGTTCGGAATCCTCAACGGAAAACCCGAAAGGAAAATCATTTGAAAATCTCCAAAAATTCATCAAAATTCTCAAAACTTTCCAAATCGAAAGCTACCTTCATAAAACTCACGTTGATCGTCGAGAGGATCACCAAAACGTTGAGAG
Source organism: Stephania japonica (assembly GCA_039657345.1). Classification (NCBI taxonomy): domain Eukaryota; kingdom Viridiplantae; phylum Streptophyta; class Magnoliopsida; order Ranunculales; family Menispermaceae; genus Stephania; species Stephania japonica. Next base: position 85,447,940 of record CM077556.1, on the reverse strand, counting down.
TTTCAATCGAATTTGAAATCTCGACGCAGTGTCCAACTTTCGTCGTGATGAACACAAATAAAACTCACACCAACGCGTAGGAATCGACGAGGAGATGAAGTATCTTACCTCGGATCGTCCTGTCGCCGCCTCGCCGGAGTTATTTCTGGTGACCTCCACCGCCACCTCTCGTTTACTTGGAGAGAGAGAGAGAGAGAGAAGTGAAAGAAAGAGAGAGAGAGAAGAAACATGAGAGAGAGAAAGGTGTTAACCACCTTTTATAGTGTGGGCCTCATCTTGGCTCACACCCACTTCTCGATGCACATCTTGTGGTCTCTCCTCACTCTAGTCCACCCACTTTGGTGACACTAGCGGGCGACTACCTTCTTGTTCTTATCCAATTTTAACCAATAAATTGGGTTTCCTCGGGCATTTCTACGCTCGGCTTGCACCACGACTCGCACTATCGCCCACGAACGAAGTTATTAATGACCTGTAAGTTTATCGAATTAATTTATTATTATATTTTATTTCTCGGTCATCCACCAAGTTCATTTTCTCGACCCGTGTACCCATAATTCTTCCGTCAATGTTCTTTAATGGGGACTCTACTCGCAACTCGACGTCACCATCCTGTCATATAGACATGAGTATACATTGATAGTACACGTCATCACAAAGAAAATAATATAAATTTTTGAGTCGTTACAGTGCCCTTTTGGAGTATTAGAAGTCTAAGGTTCTGTATTTGTTTTATTCTTTTATCTTAACCTTGAAGGTACTTTTCTTAATATTGAACGCTGATCCTCAAGGTTGTTGAATTACCCTTTTTCGGATACAAAGCTGAGATATCACCATTGGAACTGCAAATTGAGCTTAACACTTACTAGATGCTCCCTCTTGTGGACAATAGATAAAGTTGATGGCATTGACAACATATCCAACTTTTTTCATATTTGTAATCTATTTTAAATTTTTAATTTCACTATTATCTAGGCTTGATGATCAAAAAATTGTATCAATTATATCCTAACCTTTGAAATTTATCAATTATATCTTAAACTTTTCAAATTTAGTATCAATTCTATCCTCAATTAATTTGGGGCACTTTTTCCTTGAAATCAACTTAATCTTCTAACTTTTCTTTTCATGATCATCCACATTGATCAATTTACATCAAAATCTTTTTAAGTCCATGTTTAAATTAAGTTTACCAAGACTCACAAAGTTAATAATTTATAAATGAAGGGTACATTAATACTTTAATTCAAATTTAGTTATTCATATATCACTTATAGTAAATTAAAAATTATGTATATATACATATGAAAATGGCATATAAAACTTATTAGAAGGTTGCCCATAGTTGCTTAATTTCACAAAAGAACTATGTATCTAGATTATATATGTATGTGATTGGTAGGCATATGTACACACAACTATGTGTATTAAATGCACAAATACATATTTATCAAAAATATTGAACTCTAATGCATATGTATGAATGGATCTTTAATGGGTGTTACAAGAAAGTTGAAAAGAATGATGTGTGGACACATATTATGAAAGAAAAATGTGCCAAATTAGTTGAGGATAGAATTGATGCAAATTAGTTGAGGATAGAATTGATGCATATGTACACACAACAATGTGTATTAAATACATGAATACATATTTATCAAAAATATTGAACTCTAATGCATATGTATGAATGGATCTTTAAAGGGTGTTACAAGAAAGTTGAAAAGAATGATGTGTGGACACATATTATGAAAGAAAAATGGGGCCAACTTAGTTGAGGATAGAATTGATACTAAATTGAAAAGGTTGGGATATAATTGATACAACTAGTAAAGGTTAGGATATTTTTTATCATTAGGCCCATTATCTATGAACTGATCTATTTGAGATTTGAAGGCTGTGTAGTTTCTGCTGGGTCAATTTGTTGTGTATAAATATGCCATGGAATTGTGTTCTTTTTCTAGATAGTCAACGTTCATAATTGCAGTACATCTTGAGGGAATTATAGATAACTCATTTTACTTCCTTTTTCCTGTGTGCTTGTTTACAATTTTAGATAAGTTTGGAGCTGCCATGGCACTGGTGAAATCAGACATTGGGGGTAATATATCGGTAAGACATGCTTCTCTTGCTTTATTGTTGTTCATCAAGTTTGAGATGTGAATCAGTTCTGTAGTATTACCTTGTTGTAGCTTTCATCGGTAGTGCTAGTGATTGCTTGTGTAGCAAATATGTAATCCATATAGTGGAAACTTTTTAGGCCGCCTGTTGATATTTTGGTAAATATTTGAAATTTTAATTAGCTGTTTTGACTAATAATATCTAGTTCCTTTAAACTACTTGCTTAATGTGCCACTGTGTTTTTGCCAGACTACTGTTAGGATCCCAACAAAGGAGGAGTTGCCTCTACTTTCTATTGATAAACCAAAGAGAGAATTACAACTCAAAGAGAAGGAATTCTAACCCAGGAATACTACTCCTCTCAATCCCAATACCCAAATTATCAAATGAACAAGATAAAAGGGACTGTGAACAGTACCCTTATTTATTATTTATACCCCTCCTAGAACCTTCTCTGAGCATACTTAAATGAAAAATGATAAAATGACCCACTTTCAACGCACACTTTAGGCGCACACCCTTGTCTTTTAGGCATTTATGGCTCTTTCTTGTCTCTCCATACGTGGGCTCCACATCTAACAAAACACCATAATTGGCTAAAAGACAAGAATGTGCGCTCAAAGTATGCGTTGAAAGTGTGTTAGATTATCATTTTCCTACTTACATACACACACATGTTAACTATACTCCACAGCTCACTTGCTCAGCACTGCCTTGCCCTTGTTAGCACCGTTGGGCCCACCCTTTGAAAACCACCTAGGCTCTAACTGCTTAGATCGTATCAACTACCTATCATTTTTGGTTTTATCTTACATCTAGTTTACTTAAAAGTTAATATTAATGCCACATTTTAGCAGAAAAGTGTCAGAAATCATTTCAGTTCTTACTCTTTGACTTTCCCCGTCCAGAGGTTGGAGTCCAAGTATTCTTCCAATCCTTCAGCATACAACCATTTGTACAGCATGGTAAAAGAAGAGATTGAATCTAAATCTGCCAAAGGTTCTTCTAGTTGCACAAATGGCCTGTTATGGCTAACAAGGTAGGAGAAATTCAGTGCATTTGCTTCCGAGTTCCCCCTTGCTACTTTCCAAATAAGTTTACTTGTCTGTATATTAATCTTTCTTACATTCGTGTCTGTGACATGTCACGTTTATTTATATATTCAGGGCCATGGACTTCTTGGTTGAACTGTTTCGCAACTTACTGGCGCATCCAGAGTGGCCCATGTCTCAAGCTTGCTCAGATTCCTACGCTAAGACCCTTAAAAAATGGCACGGCTGGCTTGCCAGTTCAAGTTTCAGTGTAATACCTCTACTCCTATGAGATTCTCTTTTTCAATTGCGGAAAACTAATGAAAGTCCTAAGTTATATTGGCATTTTTGTTTTAAAGATCACACTGATGTCCTCGTGCCCATATGTATACAAGTCTATGATATTAGTTTGGCATGAGTTATTAGCCTTAATATACCAAAGCACCTTCAGAGGATTTTTTATGGAGAAAAAAAAAACTCATTCTGATCCTTTTTCAAATGCTTTTGTCATTTGTGGTAAATGTACCCTCAAATTAAGAGCATTTGCTCATCTTTTACAAGTGACATATAACTTCCAACGTGACCACAACTAAGATATGAGAAAAAATTGTCATTGCCATTAGATGGGAAGTACATTGAGAATGGATCAAGTGTCCTTTTTATGCACATGCTGTTATAGCTTGTGCGCTCGTGTGATGGATCATGGTACTTCAACGAACTTAAATTGGTGGCTCAGAAAATCTTCATCATCAGCCTGGCTAAATCTTAATTTTCATTTAATCCTTTCACTTGCATTGAAATTGCAGGTCGCTATGAAACTTGCTCCTGATAGGAAGAAGTTCATGGATGTGATAGGAGGCACAGGTGATATTAATGCTGACATAGAGAAATTTTGCTCGACCTTCGCTCCACTTCTTGAGGAGAACCACAAGTTTTTGGTAAGATAGCATTGTTATAAAGGCAGACATTTGCTAATTTTCTGAGGTTCTAATATCTGTGTGTTTTACTTCTCTTGTGGATATTGCTTCTTTGTTGATTCAATATTCAAATTGGGCAGTGAACAAACTGTACAACTAAAGAAAGGTCTTTTAAAGTGAGGATGGTAGCCTAGCATGAAAATCTCTGTTAAGTTGGAAAAGACATGCACGCGGACTCCTATAGGATCATGAACCGGCTATGTGTTTTCTTTTTGCTTTTTCCTGCTTTTGAATTTTTTTATTCATTCCAGTTTATCCCATTTTTACTGGTGCAGAGATGTTGGGAATTGAGAGTTTTGAACTTACAAATAACTTGAAAGATGGGTACTAATTGTTTCAGTGAAATAGGAATGGATAGAAAAATCTTCTTAACTGACATCGAATTGAAATAAAAGGAAATCATCTGTAGGATCCTAAATTGTGGCGTGTCATAATGTATCAATGACAACATGCAATATCAAATTGTTTGTTTCATGCACAGCTAATTGTTTTAGGTGCGTTTTTGTAACAGAAGTTGCACTTTTACTTGCCTGATTGGATTCTCGTTTGTATTTCCTATGACGATAGGACTTTTTCATGAACTTTTATCTGCACTTTTGAATGCAGGTTAGTGTTGGTATGGATGACTTGAAGGCTTCCTGAAATGGCAATCCAATGATCAGACAGCGAGACCATCCTTCCCATGCCGCTTTCAATTTCAGACCTTATCGATTTGATGAATTATTTCGCATAATTATATTTCCACAGGTAATTAGTATTACAGATCCAAGCTCATGGCAGTAAATGATAAAGCCATGACTGAGAAACTTTTTGAACTCATTTCTCCCCAAAAGAGAAACTTCATAGATTTGATCCTATTATATGGTTGGGCTACTCATGTTAAATCTAAGCTTTCGATATGTACTGTTTGGTCGCCTCTTGTTACCCTTTTAGGCATGTTTGGTATGTGAGGTGTCTAAAGATTTGACACCAATTTTTTCAATTGAGAGTTTTCAGACCAAGAAATGTGGAAAGGCAATATTATTATGTCGCCTCCACTCATTATTTGCTGTTGTGACGGTATTCTAATAGAACTTTTTGACGTGACAATCGAAGTAGGGTATATTAGGAAGTCCTGAAATGCCCTTTTTTTTGTGTGTGTGTGTTTGTGTGTGTGTGTGAATATGGAATGCTCTGTTTGTGCAATGAGAAAAGGTATGAAAATGTGTCACTTGCATTGATAAATGTTGAACAAACGTGTTTTTGGTGGCATGCTTGTTTTTTACCTATCATATAGGTGCCCTTTCTAAACCTTTTTTTTTTTTTTTTTTTTCGGTCCATGAGATTTAACTTCAATGCCTTGCTTAAATTGTTTAAAGGAAATCGAGTCTCTTATCACTCAAAGTCTCAGACCAATCGGTTGAGGATACACAATCTATTCGTGAAATTTGAACTCAAATCAATGCTAGGACAAAAAAAGATGTGAAGGGTGGTTGCCTATAATGATCTAGTTTATATATGAATCAATCCCCATTTAGGCTGCAGCCGGCTGTAACAAATGTTAAGGCACTAAAAAATTTCTACTTTGGGACATGTGTTATACTGTCTTCCACCAAAGCCATTGATGGGATTATAATGATGGTTTAGAAGACACAGAAACACCGCAACTTATCTTAATTTAGCATTGGATAAGGTTGAAAAACAGTTGCAACATTAAACTCCTCATTTTTTCAACGCAAGAAATTGGGCTTATTACGTTGCATTGACCAGCATCATCACCTGTCCGCGCACATTGAAAAGTAGTTTTATTTCCATTGTGAAAAAATTCAAGTATTTTATGAGTTTGCACATTTGTGAAAACAAAAAAAAATTCAACTTGTATTTACTATGAGTTAATGCACATTAAAACATAGTAGTAGCATTCTCTTTTCTCCCTCTATGAAAATAGATAGGCATGAGGGCCGCTGCAGTACTTGTATGTCATCAAATGGGTCTCGGGTATCCAAGCACATTATATATGCAAAATTCAAATGGCATTGTATTAGCGAAATATGTAATCTTATAAATGCACAAAGGACTTTATTATTGAATATGTTTGTTTCCCCCTACCCGTAGTCATGGGGTTGCGTATTTGATTGGCTCTCGTAGTAATAATCGAAGCCTTAGTAGTGTGGGCTGAAAGTCTAGGGACACTCATGCTTATCAAAAAAAAAAAAATTGAATTTCTACAACTTATGCAGCTCAGAATCTATAAACAACGACAACAATAGTACCAACAAAGTTTCAATCTCAATTCTGACAAAGCCTTTAAAGTGAGATGGTAAAGAAATCGTTTGCTAAAAAAACAATAATTCGAGAGACTGTAGTTCAATTCCCACTAAAGTAAAAAAAAAAAAGAAAAGTTTCAATCCCAATTTCTAAATTAGTTAGGGTTACGCTAGTCAAATTCTTCCACTTCTCTTGATTTTTCAAAAGAAATATATTACATTTTATTCGAAAAAGAAAAAGAAACCTTTCCACTAAATATGCTTCTCATTTTTCGATGACCTTTTATTTTTTGTCAAAATTAAATTCCATTCCTTCAATGAAAGGAACATTTTTTTTTTCACAAAGCAATCTTCTCTCTCTCTCTCTCTCTCTCTCTCTCTCTCTCTCTCTCTCTTCAATTCTCTCCCATGTTCTCTCTCTCTCTTTCAATTTCCCATGTTCACATCAAGAGAACTTTCCCACCTCAATTAAACAAGAAAAACCAAAACTTGCTAACAATAACTCTTCTGTTTCCCAACTTGCTTTCTTTAACAAAACCCAATTTGGTAGTGATAATAATCCTCTAAAACCAACTTCATTGAATTTCTGTAACAGCAATACTACTATACTAGGAATTAATATTGCATCAACTCATCTAATAAATCCATCACACATATTCCATAGTGGGTAGTTGTTAAGGTGAATTTTTTTTTCCTATTTTGATTCTTTTTTTTTGTTGCCCCACTACTTTCCGTTACTAAAAGTCTTCAGACAATCCGTTTTAAAACAGGGGAGGCTCTGTTTTATAAACAGGTTTTTGAGACTCAAAACAACAAACAAACAATCAACAATGAGACATTCAAGGCTTCACCTTTTTGTTCTCTTGATCTTTGTTTTGCAGAGTTTCTCTGCATTTGCTGTTAAAAAGGTGAGCATTGTGAGTGGTGTTGGTTGCTGTTCATTCATTCATCATAAGAGTTCATCAAAATCTCTTCTTTTTGCCCTTTTTGTTTTCAACTTCAATGATAAGTTGATAACAACCAATCTTGATCTGGGTTTCATTTATTTTATTGATCTCTGTTTTTCAGTCTTATGTGGTGTACTTGGGAGAGCACTCTCACAAACCAGATGAAACAGTGAATGATCTTCATAAAGTCAAAAATTCTCACTATGAATTACTGAGTACTTGTCTTGGAAGGTAAAAAATTACTCTTTTTTGGTTCATTTTGGTTTGAATTCTGTTAAAACAAGACCACTTTTGAAATCATGAATTGTTAACACAGAGAGAATGCAAAAGACTCCATTTTTTACTCCTACACAAGGCACATCAATGGCTTCGCCGCGGTCCTCGATGAAGCTGAAGCCGAAGCAATCTCTAGTAAGATAAATGAACCATATGAAAAACACTGCTCCGTTTGAATTTGAAGTCTTGTTTTTTTGCACATTTTCATTTTGCTATGTTTTCAAAATGCAGAGTACCCAGAAGTGATCTCAGTGTTCTTAAACCAGGGGAGGAAATTGCACACAACACGTTCATGGAATTTTCTTAGGCTTGAGAGAGATGGCATAGTTCCATCTGATTCAATCTGGGCAAAAGCGAGATATGGCGAAGATACCATCATAGCAAACCTTGATACCGGTAAGCAAAACTAATAAGTATTACGACTCTAACTTAGGCCGAGGTTGTGGGTTCAATTCTTTGTAGCTACATTATATTCTCTTAATTTATCACGGGTTAGATGGATGAGGCATCTGACTAACTTTAGTGAAATTATTTGTTCGAACCTCTTAATTTATCATGGGTTAGATGGATGAGGCATCGACTAACTTTAGTGAAATTATTCGAACCAAAAATAATAGTGAGGTTTGAACTAAGGCGAGGTCGTGAGTTCAATTCTTTGTAGCTACATTATATTCTCTTAATTTATCTCGGGTTATGAGGGTAAGGTGTCCGACTAACTTTAGTGAAACTAGTCACCAAAATAATAGCGAGATTGAGACTGATGTCGATATTGTGGGTTCAATTCTTTGTAGGTACATTATATTCTCTTAATTTCTCTTGAGTTAGAGGGATGAAGTGTTCGATAAACTTTAGTGAAAATACCTAAACCAAAATAAGGAGGGGAGGTAAAAGATTCAAACATCTACAGATAAGTAGGAAAAGAATAATTAACTAATAAGCACCGCCACTATTGCTCACATCCTTTAAGAAACCAAGTTTTCAAATGTTTTTCAAAGTTTGAGATTTGTTTCAATTACTACTATTCTTGTTTCAATTAAAGTACTGTATAATCTAATCCTATATGTATGTGTAATTTATAGAGAGCCTTCTGACTTTGAAGTAGTGTATACATTGATTTTGATGCAGTGATAATGAAAGCTTACAGCTCTTTACTACATTGATTTTAAACCAGAATCACATAATCCGCACTGTGTCCCCCATTTTGTGCTATGAACTCATTTTTTATTTGGCCCATCTCTTAATTTGAAGTGTATATCTTTGACCTAGACCCAACTGCATTAAATTGATCTTTGAATCTTGAATGAATTAATAAATTTTTCTTTCAATAACTACACGGATTAACTCTCATGAAATTGTTGAACCTAACTCTCAATAAAGACTAAGAATAACTATAAAAATAAATTAATATTTTTTAAAGACTAAGAATAACTTTTTTTAATTTTAAAAAATAAATTAATACTTGTAAAATTCTTATTTTTTAGATATACAAAAAATTTAAAAACCTCCCTATAAGTCTAGACTCATGAGTCTAAGTAGATTTTTTGTATTTTTTAATCGTATAGAGTGACTTTCATGAGAGTAGTGGAGTCTAACTCTCAATAGGGAGATGAGCCACAAAAATGAATTAATATTTTTTTCTTATAATTGAAGAAACCGACTATTTTGGGAGTAGTCGAGTCTAAAAAAAAGTTTGAACACCTACGTCATAAATTCAATCAATATTTATATACCTAGGTCATAAATGATCCAAAAATGTTGAGGAATAGCGAGCTAATAAAAGTAGAACATGGCACTACTAGTAGTACTGGAGTAGCAATGAGAACTTCTCTGACTAATATTATAGGTGCGTAGAGGTGGTGTTGTATCCATCTATACAACTAATATTCGAATGATGATAAAAAAAAAAAAAAAAAAAAACTAATATTCGAAGAATATGGCACTATTGGGTCGTCAATTGGTGTCATGTTTTTTTGAAATTTTGGTTTGGACTGTATTGTAAATGGGGGGGTTGAGTGGTGTGGTGTGGTGTGGGGTGGTGGTGTGTAGGTGTTTGGCCAGAATCACCAAGCTTTAACGATGAAGGCATGGGACCAATTCCATCAAAGTGGAAAGGAATCTGTCAGATTGACAACAAAGCTGGAATTCTCTGCAACAGGTACCCTTTTCACTGCTCTTTTAGTCTTTACCTTAATCTGTGTTTCAAATCTAAATTCACGCCCATATTATCCATAAATCCAATCTTTGAACAAACATTTATTTGTTCTTTCAAAATATTGTTTGTTTGTTTTTTTGGTCTTGTGAATTTTGGTGGCATTCTCAACAACAACAGTCGCTTTATGTGCATGTCAGGATTAAAATTCTTATCATACTAATTAATAGGACATCTAGTTTCTTACCACTAGGAGGCAAAACCACATAAAAAGTTGTTTTAGGCTTATATTGTGGACAACCCACCTTACCTCTTCACTACTACCAACTTTTGCAACTTCCTCCAATCTTGTTATCTAGATATGACAAATATATAATTTCATTTTATAAAATTTGCCAAGCAAACCAGACTTTTTTTTTTTTTAGTCAAATAAGCAAAGCAAACCAGACTTAAATCATCTCAATTAAGCTCTATTATGAAGTCATGACCAACCTATGTCTTGACCATGAAAAAAAAAACTGTCTTGGCCAATGGCCATGGTGCTTAGCACAGGAGAACATAAATTTTTGACTTATCACTAAACCCAACATCTTTTGTTTTGTGTACATGTAGCATCTCCTATGTATATATATACAATTGAATCAATTAATAAGAGGGTATTCCTTTTTTTTTTTTTTCTTTTTTTTTCTTCTCTCAAAAAGTACCCTATATATTTATGACTAAATTTTTCTTGCTTTGTTGTGTTTTGTTTTTTTTCAATACGGCAGAACCTTATCTAGTTGTTATATGAATGTGTCGTCAAGCTAAAAAAGTTGAGAATATATATAGTTTGATTGGTAGTCGGCACTCTTTTTTAATTGGAATCAGTTCATTTTCCATGAGATCCTGAATGATAAGAATATACCACTGCCACCATTATTGATAATATTAGCAGTTCACATTACACCTAATCGTACTCATAATTATATTAGAAACCTTTATAGTCTGACTATATAAGTGTGCCTATTTATATCATATGCATATATATTGTTTATGATGTCATGTGAATTATAAGGAAGAATAATCTAGGAACCTTTTTGCTGGGCAAGTTGAAAGTTGTCCCAATTTGACCAAATATTATTTGAGGGTCCCCTCCCCCTCAACAATAAGTTCTACTTTAAGGCAATTATAAAGTTGACAGAAAGGATGATAAAAGTGAAAAAGTTCCTCAACTTTGATAGTGTAAGGACCAAGGAACATTAATGTACATCACAAAATGGCCATTCACATATAGGGCATTTTTGTACCATCTTTTTAAGTCAGAGACCACCATCAACGATTCATGTCAACGCAACTCAACGTTTCTTATAATTTCGAATCTTCTCCTATCCTCTTCAATACCTTTTTCTTTAACATTGTCCATAACATGTGTAGCATATAGTAGTTTTGTTGCTTTCAACTTTTTTTTTTTAATTAACTACGAGTATTCAGACACTTGTCTGACTAGTCATATAGGTCTTGGAATTGGAAAAGAGACCACTAGTGACATGACGTTTAGCTATCATGGGAAATCAAACAGGGGACCGTGCGCCTAACCCACACAGTCCCTTTCACCCTTACCACTAGGCCAACCCGTCCTGGTTTTCAGCTTTTTTGTCTTTAGATTAACTACTTCAAGTTCAGCACAGTCAGACATATAAACTAGACGACCCTCCTATCCTTGAACAATTAATTAATTAGTTTTCTTTTACAGATACACTATAGGGATTGGTGAAGCCTTGAATGTGTACAAGAAATAATATTGGAGTATCCTCTAAGAGAGGCAAAAGGTCACCTAGGGAAGCTTTTAATATACACAAACATATATATGTTTAGTTTCTGTCTTGTTAGTTTAATAATTATAATTGAAGATGAAGAATTAAGTAATAGAAGAAGATTTGCATGTTGAAGTATAGACAAAACTTTGTGCCTGATTTGCCTACATTGTTTGTCTCGTCTTGCATGCATGTGGTAACGACCTAGCCAGTCAACCATGTAAACTACCAATCTATCTATCTATCTATCTATATATATATGCACGTGTGTGTGTGTGTGTTCTCTAGGTATGTTGAAAACAATTAATATCATTCAAGGCAGGTCGACCAAATTTTTGTTTGATTTTCATGTAAAGATTGTTTTCGTTTTTTCAACCTATATGATGATATCTAGACAAATGGATCTTATACGAACCACAACACCAGTCGACGTTAGGTCTAATAGTATGAGGAACTAGATGCCCCTAAAGCATGACCATCAAATAGTGCCTAGACTCAAAGTGGTCGGAGTAGTCTAGATGCCGGGGTCGCAAAGTAAACTTGACCTTTGGACTTAAAATATTTTAATTTGATTTTGTGCAGGAAGCTAATTGGAGCGAGATACTTCAACAGAGGATATGAGAAAGTGGCAGGCTCCCTCAACGCCTCACTATCCTCTCCTAGAGACAGGGATGGCCATGGTACTCACACCCTATCAACTGCTGGAGGTAGCTTTGTGCCTGCAGCCAATGTGTTTGGTTATGGCAATGGAACGGCCAAAGGCGGTTCCCCCAAGGCCCGTGTCGCCGCCTACAAGGTATGCTGGCCACCTATTGATGGCGGCGAGTGCTTCGACGCTGATATAATGGCAGGCTTTGATGCTGCCATTGCCGATGGAGTAGATGTTATTTCAATGTCACTTGGTGGTGACCCTTCTGATTACTTCAAGGATGGTCTCTCCATTGGGTCCTTCCATGCTGTCAAGAAGGGGATTGTTGTGGTCTCCTCTGCTGGTAACTCTGGACCAGCTCCTTCCACTGTTTCGAACATCTCGCCTTGGATGCTAACCGTTGGCGCAAGCAGCATCGATCGCGAATTCAATAGTGACGTCTCTCTAGGAAACAAGTTGCACTTGAAGGTTGGCTAATATTTGAACTGATGATGCTTCTTTAACAGGTTCATGAACATTTATAATAACTTCTTCCTCCTTGTGCTATACCAGGGAGAGTCTCTCTCACCTACTGCCCTGCCTAAACATAAGTCTTATCCTCTGATTACCGCAGTAGCCGCTAAAGCACCGAATGCTACAGTTCACGATGCGTAAGGCAAACCGATGAGTTTTGATTCTTATTTGATATAATGCAAGCAGTTATTTAAGTAACTAGAAACTTCATGCACATCTTATGTACAGGGAGCTTTGCCAAGCTGGAACACTTGATCCAAAGAAAGTGAAGGGAAAGATTCTGGTTTGCCTTCGAGGGGTCAATGCGAGAGTCGACAAGGGGCAACAAGCTGCTCATGCAGGCGCTGTCGGAATGATCTTAGCCAACGATGTGTCCACGGGAAATGAAGTCATTGCTGATGCTCATGTTCTTCCTGCCTCACATATCACCTACAAGGATGGTGTTGCTCTCTTTGCTTACATGAACTCTACCAAGTCAGTCCCTTCTCTCTGTCTCCAGCTAAGTGAAGTATTCTGTGAACAGTTGAATTGACTTTGCTAATATTTCACAGGTCGCCGACGGCTTACATCACACGAGTAAGAATGGAACTGGGCACAAAACCAGCACCGGTCATGGCAGCTTTTTCATCAAGAGGACCCAACATTATCACACCTGAGATCCTCAAGGTTTTATCAGAAACATTGAACAGGCTGTTTATGTTTACCATTTCCTGAAAGACTCTTCTAATTGCATTCTCTGATATTTACTTTTCAGCCTGATATCACTGCACCAGGAGTGAGCATCATCGCTGCATACACTCAAGCGACAGGTCCTACCGGCCAGTCTTACGACAAACGCCGAGTCCTCTTCAACACGGAGTCTGGAACATCAATGTCATGCCCTCATGTTTCTGGCATTGTTGGCCTTCTCAAAACTCTCCACCCTGACTGGAGCCCATCTGCCATAAAATCTGCTATAATGACCAGTGGTGATATATCTCTATCAACTGTTCCTATACTTTGTCTATGTTCAGTTTAGTCCGCAGATGTGCATGATCACATTGTTCTGAGAGTTTGTTTTTTCCTTTGGCTCCACAGCAAGGACACAAGATAACAAGGATGAGCCAATGCTGGATTCAACATCTAATACGAAGACCACACCATTCAGCTATGGCGCAGGGCAAGTAAGGCCAAATCGCGCCATGCATCCAGGACTAGTGTATGACTTGACTACAAAAGACTACTTGAACTTCCTTTGCGCAATGGGATACAATGAAACCGCAATCGCGAAGTTCTCAGAGGAACTATACAAATGCCCCAAGTCATATAGTCTATTGGACTTCAACTATCCTTCCATCACAGTCCCTCATCTTACCCGTCGAACCACTGTGACTAGAAGAGTCAAGAACGTCGGTGCTCCAGGTACTTATCGTGCAGTGGTGAAATCACCGCCCGGAATCTCAGTGAAGGTTGATCCAGTTAAATTGGAATTCAAAGAGAAGGGTGAAGAGAAGACTTTCAAGGTAACTCTAAAGTCTAAGATAGCAAAAGCAGCCGCTGATTATGTATTTGGGAGCCTCTTGTGGACAGATGATAGGCACTATGTTAGGAGCCCTATTGTGGTGAAGTCAGCTTAAATCTTATTAAGCTAAATGGGTATTGCAATAGTTGATTTCTCAAGCAGTTTCCTCAGTTGTTGTTCTCAATATTAACAGAAGAAAAAAGAAAAGAACAGGGAAAAAAAATAGAGAGAGAGAGAGAGAGAGAGAGAGAGAGAGAGAGAGTTGTTCCACACATGGATTAACATTGCAAATATGCAAAGGAAAAATAAATTTATGACTTTATGTACTTGCTTAGTTTGGAGTTTGGACCATTATTTTGAAGGCAATCTCCCTTTCCTACCAAGAGAAACGCTTCAGTGAATGCATACTACAAAAAACCTTAATTCAAAAGCACCTAAATTGGTTTGTCTGATAAAGATTGCATCACTTACCATGATAAGCTGTATGGTGGAGGATGTTCTCATCATATAAGAGAACCAAAGAGAGTTGATAGTCACGGATAAATCAATCATTCAACTTTTTAATAAAATTATAACTTATAAGGTAAACTTATCTCTATATTTCAATTACCATAAGAATACACTAAGTTTCCTTGAATAAAAATGCAGCTAACTAGTGTATACAAATTGCTGAAATAATGTTTGAGACAATGTAGGATTAAAAAAATAAATCAGTATACAGTAAATAATCTTTAACCCCCAAAAAGATAACCAGCAGCCTGCTCCTCATTTCCGTTGAAAAGCTGAAGTGCCTGTAACACTGCATCCCTTCCAAACCCAAGCTCAGTGAGCTTTGCAACTTTTGCTTCAAAATCAGGTGTCTGCAGCAAAATATCATAATTTATACTGTGATCTTGCAATGCAAGCTTAGTGAGGGTCACCAGAAAAGAAAATTTTCTAAGTTGAAAACCAAACGTTATGCATAATGTAATTTATCTAAGATGAAGCATATTCTCATATATGCTTCATCTGAATGTGCAAGCTGAAAGGAAAAAATCTCTCCTCACATATGTGACAACAGCAGTTGTGATGATATTCCTTTTTTCTTTATCCTTTTTCCATAATAAAATTGAGTACAATCCAAATAAAGAAAAAGATAAAATGGTTATTGCACTTAATCACTTGAAATACAATTTTATTGACACCCAAGTAACTGGAAGAGTTTTATTTGGTAAGAAAGCTAGACATTTTACCTGTGTTGTGCGCCCACGAGTTGCTCCTGCAAAAAGAAAGCACAACCTTGATTAACTTTATTTTTTGAAATAAAACGAAAAAAAATATTATGAGCCAATGGCTAATGTTTATGGAAAGAAAAGTACACTTATGGAAATGCAAATAGGCAAAAATGATATGTAGGGTATTTCTGTTTACAGTAAGACGCATATGGTGAAAAGCATGAAAGCTACAAGCAAGCATCTGATAACTACCAGAAGACTGTCCCCCACTTAGCTCTTTGTCATTCTTCACTTTTGATACTGAAGTTTCCTGAATTACAAAGCAACAACGTGAAATTATTGAGGCAAAGGTGAAGATTATACTAGGAAACATTAAAAATGCCAGTTGAATAAATCTACAGCGGCAAGCTGTGACTCTGTGAAGAAGTTTTAAATAAATAATGTAACGCAGGTACTACAACTAATATTATTGAACATTATCTTATACAGAAAACGTGAGCCCATTCATACAAGATCACAGTGTACATGCTCAACAAAATCAGATAATTCAGAATTTACTTACAGAAGCTGAACCGGATTCTTTATTTAAATATCGATCTACATCAAGAAAACGTGATGGGATGTCCTTCTCTGCAAATTAGGCAGAATTTCAATATACGCCATACATACAAAAACTACAAAATATAGCCAACAATTGAAAATCAATAGTTCTTTTTTTCTCTTTGACCATCCCTTAGGGTGTGCATATGTTTGCATGGAGTGGAGGGAATGGAAATGAAATACTATGAAAAATCAAATCATGAAAGGGTAAAGGATTTACCTTGCAAAAAGGGTACTGTATCCTCTCCTCCACCAACTCTGAGAACATTTTCTTTCAGATCAATTACACACTACAACCAACTTTTATGTCAGTAACAGTATCACCAGATTTAACTGAGAGGACAAATTTAAGTCCAAGCATGTTACCTGATGCTTCCGAAGCATATCCAGGCCAAAAAGGAACTCCATATTAGGGGAATCTAGAACTATAAAGGAACAGTGGTAAAATGATTTTCCAATCTGTCAAAAGAAGGGGGGTAGGAAAAAAAGTGGTTAGACAAGTATCAAGTATGAACAAAAATGCTAGCTTATGGAAGAATTAAACGACGCTTGTGAAACCATGTTACATAAATGTCGTAGCTTAGCTTTGTAGTGTTGAGGGTTAAGCCAGACTCACAGTGGCCACACACTCCAAGTATACACAAAGTTAAAAAGGGATAACTGATATCAGGTATGAGATCTAATAAGGCTGCACATAAAAGAAGATAAAATTGATTGAGTTTGATACGGAAAAGGGCGCCTTGAAGAATAAGATGCAGGAGACAGTTTCAGACTGCAAGGTGCCTTTCAAAAGGATCTTTCTATGTCACAGATGATGAGAAAGATGCCCTTTCAAGAACCTATCTCCCTCATGCAGCAGTATTCAACAACATGCATCAAATCATTCACATGAATCTTTGTTCAAAAAGAGTGCAAAAGGTTTAAATAATGTATTTATATACAGGTTTAAGGTAAGTTCACTACCTTCAAGTCAAATGCACAAAGAAATGACGAAACAAATATTGCCTCATTGGGCATATTGCAAAGCATTCCCTTAATGGCCCTAAAGGCTTACCTTTATCGCTGCAACATGTATTCGACCTAGTATTTCTGATTGGCCAACTCCATGAGCAACACCCTTGTATCTTTCATCCAAAAGTCTCAACAATCTGAGATGTAATCCAATAATAGAAGACATGGAATCATCAATTAATTGCCATTTTCAAATACTAGAAACCAAAATTATCAAACTCCGCAAATGAGTGTAAACTCTGAACTCTTACTTCTCCACATGCGCACCTTGAAGCCTCTATATCATTGAATTTCAGGCAAATACAATTCGTGACTCATTACTAGTGTAAACATTCTTAACATAAAGTCTTATTTGAAAAAATTGACATTAAGCAAAGACCTAGCTTGTGTCCTAGCTCATAGGCATCCAATAAGGTACCTAAGTACACAAGACTGTAGAAGATAGAAAAGAGCATACCCACAACGCTCAGCACAGCTTTTAGATATAATTGTTGATTGTGCCCCACTATCAACAAATGCCTGGAAATAAGAAAAAAGATAATATTACCACTTCTTCAAGCAAAACAAATACCCTACCTACATTGTTGATTGTTCTGTTTTAAGTACGACTCCATGACATATGCTAAAAATAGGACCATAAAGGTTTTCTTACAACATTGACCTCAACATACACTGACGCCTCATACTTGGAGAATATAACTTGTACGAAAATTTTAGTAAAACGAACAAGTTAACAAAGCAAAACATCAGTATCATTACCTTCAAAGGTACTCCATTGACTTCCATATCTACATAAAGCATTACCTGAAAAGAATGAAAAACAGAAATGCAGATAAATTTTGTCCAGGTAGATGAATAATGATGAACTGTACACAAAAGGAAGGAGAAGACTCATACCACCCTTGCAAATGCCTCGGGATTGTATTCTAATGCAGCTGCCCAGTTCTCATCGATTCCTTTCTGCTTTTCATAATTGAGAGGTTAGGAAGAAAAAAAAAACTGTAAAGAAACGTATCCAATGATTGCAGAGTACAATAACTCGTACGAACAACAAAATAAAATGGTCAAGAACCATGACCAAATATGCTAATAAGACATACTAGACCAGTATGTCAATGATTGCTTTATTTGTTCATGTATCTTCAAATATAAAAGAGGAAAGAGGAATAATTTTCAAGGAAGAAACTGACCTGGCGGATGGCAGCCTCAATTTTCCTTTGTGCCTCCACATCAAAAGGATCTGCATACATCAAGGCCTGGGATCACAACAACCAGAACTGTTGGGCTATGCAATTCGGCATTACATGAAATCAGCTTGGACAAAAAATTTAAAAGTTGTCTAATTTGAAATTTGATATGATGTTGTATTAGACTGTCATGCGAAACTTAACAACCACCAAAGGTTTCACTGGGCTTAAATAGAATAGATGGAAAAACAACTAAGGTAAAAAAGAAATCATCTAATAAAAAAATTCAATTGCTAAATAGTTTTCAAAAAGCCTTACAATCTCCTCGTCTTGTCTACGCTTCAGTTCAGATTTCTGCTGATGGCGCTCCTTCAACATGGTCTGAAGTCGATTGAGATCATTTCCAAGAATAGCTTGTGCCAATTCAGGATCATTCTGTATATTAAAAACAAAACCACAATGTAACACTCAAGCAAACAATAAAGAGGTATGCAAGACCAAAAACATCCATGCAATGACTCATTGCGTCCTCTATCTTGCTTCTCTATCCATTTCAATAACCACCCCATATATAGCTGACAGAATTGCATCCATCCATTAGTTTTAAAAAATAATTAAATAGCATGCTACTTGTTGAAACTTGAAACAACAGCTAGTCTATTAAAATCTCCCTTCCACATCTAGTAACATTACATTTTTTAACACTCAGACTACACATGAAGTGCATGCTCACTACAACTTAAAAAGCGTTTGGTTAATAAGTAGGACGTGCTCATATTCTCAATTTATAAGATTTTAAAAAGAGCATCAGAAATATAGACGGGGATACAGAGAAAAATAAAGGAAAGAAACTAAACTCACTCAATCAACCTTGT
The DNA here is from genome assembly GCA_039657345.1 of Stephania japonica. Classification (NCBI taxonomy): domain Eukaryota; kingdom Viridiplantae; phylum Streptophyta; class Magnoliopsida; order Ranunculales; family Menispermaceae; genus Stephania; species Stephania japonica. The sequence goes on along the minus strand of CM077556.1, from coordinate 85,428,850 downwards.
TTTTTGTTGTTTGGGATGTTCATAGCATATCGGGAAAATAAGACTAGACATTGAACGAAGGGGTATCACCTGAAGCAATTGAGCCATCAAATTAGAATCACCCCGTATCTGTTGTTGGAAAGCTCCAGGGTTCACAGCAGAACCATCTGCATTGAGTCGCAAATCATCGGATGGTGCACTGAAATAATTCAATTCCAAAAACTCGTTATAAAACTTCATATTACACAACAACAAAGCCTCAAATTCAATCCCAAATTAGAATGGGCCGGCTACATGAATCAAACTCTTCCACTTCCTCGATTCAATTCCCTCAATAAAACTTCAAATCATAATTATTAAGTCTATAAATATCAATAAGCAGTTTGAAGAACGTTCTATACATTGCTTGACATCAAAGTCATCTCAATAATTACTCCAAAAAAAGCGACGAGTGAAAGTTATTTCACATGAACTACATTACAATTTACGATACAAATCATAAATTGATCCCTATTGAACTTCAAAAGATTAACCTTTTAGCAATCAAATGGTATGATCTTCAATCAGAACAATGTCAAACAAATCAATGCAGAGCCAATCCTATGCCCCTCATCACAACAAACAGAGCAGTAACAACCATTCACACAATACCTCGACGGGCCGGAGGCCATAATTACCAAGTCTCCATCTTTAATCCCAAGCGAACTCAACCGATCAGCATTCTTAATCTCCTTCCCATTGAACAGCAACTGCTGCTGCTGAAGCCGCACTTTCGTCTGCAAAGACAAAACTCGCAAACCTAAAACCCTAACAATCCAATAAAAAAACCCTAACAGAAACCATTGATCGCCGTACCTCCACTTCAAGCAGCGCTTTCACGTTCTCAACCTGTCAAACACACAATCAACCACAATTTCAATCAGAATCACACACAAACAACAACGAATCGAGAACTCAAACACGAGACGATTAGGGTTTGGGATTGGGAGTGAAGAGTACTGGCTCGTCCGGATCGACTTCGAGAGTGATGAACTGCTCGTCGGTGGTCATCACAGTGATCTTCATCGTTTCGAGATGGCTTAGACTGCAAGTCGTCTGAATCGAAAAGGGAAAACCAATGGACTGCTTGGAACTCGGAAGTGGCTTTTTTACGGATTAAAATAGGCAATTTTTACCTTTTCTTTAAAAAAAAAACCCTTTCTTTTCTTGCAGCAGATAGGTGTTCTTAAACAAATAGAATTAGCGACGAAATACTAATGCTTTTAATCAAGGTAATACATTGATGCAGGTGGCCCTAGCACGGACCAGTAAAACACAAGGGCCCAATACCTAAGCCCAGAAATGAGAAGCCTCCAGAAGCAGTGCGTCATAGGGTACGGGAGAGCAAGCGCCCTCAGCGTTTGAAGGATTTTGAGTGATCCAAGAAAGGTCGTTAGAGGTATTATAATTAGTTAGAAAAAAATCTGTAATGAGTGAGGAAATTGTGCACAGAGTAAGCATACATTGTAACCAAGGCCAATGAGCTTATATAATGGATTTGGTTTGCATGAGATGGGCATGATGTGTTGGATTGTGTGGACCGAAATAATAGTTCCACATTAGAAAATAAAACTTTTAAATGAAGTATATTAGTGATTACCTCCCCTCTAATAGTACCGAGGCCTTTTAGAGTAAAACCCCACACCCCACACCTAATGTTGAGGTGATTAAGTTGGGGACAATATCGGTACAACATGATCAATATACCCCCCTTCACTTTCCCCTCACATTCTTCTCTGTCTCTCTCCTTATTCTCTGTTCTGCCTTCTTCCTTCCCAAATCTTCTTTCCCTCTCTTGTTCTCTGATTTCTCTTCGTTCTGTGAACCACTGAACGATTAGACTCCAACATATTTGGTGCTTTCATTGAGAGATGACAGAGGGAATGACTACCAGAGCCAAGACGACGGATGAGGCAATCTCCAAGTTGAAAAAGCGATTGGAGCTTCATGCTTCGAATCATGATCCATCCTGCTCACACTGCAATACCAGAGGCCCCAACATCTTTCACTAGAGCCATACACCATCCCAATTCTCAAATCTCCCTCCCCACTGGCCAGTTAAAGATCTCGAAGTTGGAGATTCCAGTGTTTACTGGATCAGAGAACTGTGTCAACTGGCTTTACTAGATCGAGCAATTTTTTCGGTATCATCAGACACCCCCCGATCAACGCCTGGCCATTGCGTCTTTCTACATGACAGGTGATGCTCTTTAGTGGTTCCACTGGATGGATTTCACAGGTCAGATAGCTAACTAGGGTGAATTTGCTAGTGATCTGGAAGTTCGATGGGGTCCCTCGAAATACATCAACCATGAAGCGGCCTTGTTTAAACTCAAGCAAACTGGGACTCTCTCAGCATATATGGTGGATTTTGCAGCTCTATTCACCCGATGTCCAGGTTTGTCTCAATTGTATTTTATCGGGGGTGCGTATTGATATTCAGCGTGAGTTGTTTTTGTGCAAGCCGCTAACCCTTCAGAAGGCATTGGGAATGGCGAAGATGATTGATGATAAAACTATGGATGATAAATCCTCCACACCAAGGCCTTTCTCAAAACCCCCATATCAGTTTCCACAACCTTCATCGTCAAGTTCTACCCTTCCTGTGACGACCCGCCCCTGACCTAAGGTCGGGTTGCCCGGCCCAGACCGCCACTTGGACCCGATACCTGAACCAGACCCAAATAACGGTCTGGAACGCCTTTCAAATAAACCTGCGAAATACACATTGGCTAAACAAAGGATAATAATTGCAGAATAAATATAAAGAGATATCCTTAAGCCAATAGATTTAAGTTCATAGAACATTAATAAAACTATACATGGGTTCATGCTCATTTAAACTAAACAAGTTTATTAAATCTCCGAAGTGGATCAACTAAAGGTAACTAGGATTCAAGCTACCCAAAGATCTAATTTAATTTTAACCCCAAGTTGAATAGTTTCAAAATCAAATATACATAATATATAACAACAAAGACTCACGTCAAGAGGAGACTTCAAGCTCATCTCTCCTTTGCCTCAACCTAGTGTTGTCGTGAATACCTGAGATGTAAGTGAGGTGAGCTAAAAGAACCAACGGAGCTCAGGAATGCGAAAAACCCACTCAACCATCAAATATGCAAGTAATACCTAATAAACATGTAAAGTCTAGCATGTACTTGAAAACAAACAAGGATTCATTGAATAGTAGCATGGTAACAGGATTTCATAAAAGAAAAACGTATAATGAACCATCAAGTTGCAACAACAATAATCATGCATAGCATTAAAAGCTTATACTAAAATTCAACAATACATAACATAATTCTACATCAATAACATGCATATTATATATCTTGATTTTTTATTCATGGCAATAAAGAGCTTGACAAATCATTACATAGATTCAAGCTTTCATGCAAATGAGGAGTTTCGCGAGATTATGTACTATAAAATATAGTAATACGATAAGTCGATGTTTCATTCAATACACACTAGGTATTGGCAAGAATCCAGTTACCGATGCTCCTAGTCTTGAGGTAATGGAAACAACTAGCTAGCACATAGGCCTTATATGCCCTCTCGTTCGTCCCATCAAATCAATAGTAGGTTCGTCCAAGCCATCACCGATGCACATCCTTATGTCTCAAGAGTATAAGAGAAGGAATTCCAACTCAAGTCCCTACGTGACATACTTATGAATTCAATTAGTCAAGTAAAGCCCTCTGCAGTGAACTCCACAAACTTCCTGGGGTGTTAACGACCCTCGGTGGTACCATAACATTCTGAGGTATTCATATAGATTTACTTGCTAGTAAGGCCCTCGGTGGAATTCCACAAACATCATGTGGCCCTGAATAACATAGATGAGAAAAATAGGCATTCACATTCCATAAATACATAGGTTCGAGTCAATACCACGACGCAACCCATAAATTCCAAGTCTTTAATTCAAATTGTGAATCCTAAACATAACTAGTAATCACGCCGTATTTGATAACTGAGTAAGCTCCCCACTTACCTGGACTCGCCGCGCCTAAGACCACTCCTTGCGTATTCGGGGCTCGATGTGAACCGTCGCGTGTCACTAAGACGATTCATACAACAACATATCAATGCGTATTCTATTACAAGGTCATTAATTCTTAAACTTATTTACCTTTATGGACCCTTTAGTGCGGGTCCCGCAGGTTTCTTGTCATCTAAAGCCCTTGTCAGGGTCCCGATATCGCATTGTCAAGGATGGGACCCGTCGTCGAGTCCCCCTGGAGTGCGCGTGTGCGTCCCCGATGAAGCCGTAGAGGGGCAGGGACACTCCAGCCCCTCATTTTACTATTGTAGGGATATTTTAGTCCCTTGTCAACTAGTCTGATTGACCAGTCAACTGGTAATTAACCAAACAGAGCAGGGAGCCCGTGCTCCCCCTTGTTGGGGCCGTAGAGGGGAGCTTAAGCTCCTCTCTATTGGGCCCCTTCGCCCTCGGCCTCCTGCGCCTACTACGCCAGGGGGGCCTCCAGTGGCTGGCCAGAGGGCCACCGCCTCCCCTGTCCGGCCGCCGTCAAGGCGGAGGAAGGGTGGCGAAGCACCCCTTCCCTCCCCTCTCCATAGTTCATATAGGGTGGGGAGGAGGAGCCTCCTAGTGGGGCTCCCACCCCCCTCCGGCGAGGATGTGGTTCCCTTGTGAGGGGCCCCATTGTCCACAGCAGCGCCGGCGGCAGTGAGGCCGCCGCCCTTGCCTTGATGGTACCACCACCACCACCTTAGCCTTGTTAACTCCATTCCCTACCCAAAAATCTTAATAAATTTGAGAAAAATGATATGGAAGAGAACATTTACCTCTCTTAATTTGGGTTCATTCTCTCATTCTTCCTTGTCTCCTCATCTTCAAATGTAGAACTAGTTGTATATATGGGGGATGTAACAGTCGTTATTTTATAACGCCGTTATTTAATTATTTTCGGAGTGGGACGTCAGCTGGGATGACACGTGGAAGCCGTAGATAGTCTGGACATGACCACATCTAGGTGTTCAATGTGTATTGGTGTTATTATGAGTTATGTGATGTATTAATATTATTTTATCATTGCAGTATTAATCATCACAGGTGTGAGTGTTTGTAAATTTTTTACCGGGCAAGATTGAGAGCTGAGCGTTGGGGTTTGAGTTTAAAATAAATAGTCAAATGTGATTAAGGTTAAGAAATACAATTAAATGAGATTTAAATATAAATTAGGCTAAAAATTGATAAGTACACTAAGCGTGGGACCGCCTCGGGGTGCGTGTCAGACGCGGGGCACCGAATACCGAGTGGTCGAGAGACTAGTATCACCCTATTTATAAATTTTGAGAATTTATTGAGTGGATTTGATAATTTATATAAGCCAAATCAAATTATATATTTAATATCCTATAGTTTGAGCTGGATTAATCAGGATCCATTGGATGATTCTCGAGATGCACAACAGGGAGGTTTGAGGCAACTAGTGTCATGATAAGGTGTCAAGAAGTTGGAGTGACACAAGGTGGTTAGTGACCCTAGGATTATCCTCGGGATTTGTGCACACACTTGATCAAAAACCAAGTATATATACATGGTTGATCGGTCAAAATGGGTGTAGAAAGAGTGGAGAATTTAGGAGAGAGATCGGTTAGAGGAGAAGAAGAGGAAGAGATAATCAACTGAGGTGTGAAGAGAGATTGAGGCGTCCAACAACAACAACAACAAGATCAAAAGGTATAGAATCATCCAAAACTTGTTTTTATGGGAATTTTGGGTTCGTTGTTTGATTGAGGAAATTTGAGTTTTGAGAGAATTAACACTGTTTTTGATGGAGATTTCATGTTCATGAGCTTAGTAGAACATGATTTTAGGGATTTGATTCAATTTGAGTGAAGTTGGAGTAAATTTACAAAGTGAGTTTTGAAAACGTGATTTCATGATTTGGTGGATTTTGGGTGTCTTATCACGGTGAATTTGTGTCTAAATGGTGTATTTGATGTTGTTGATGAGTTAATGAGGTGTGAGAATCGAATGAATGAGTATTTGAAGGAGTTGGGAATTTAAAATTTTGAACTGTATTCTGGGCAATGTGCAATTAGCGCGCTAACTGGGTGTATTAGCGTGCTAATCACGCTGGGTGGAGAAGATGATGAATAGTGACAAAGATCAATTAGTGCGCTAATTGATCTCATTAGCACGCTAATTGTTCACTGGACTCTCAAAAATTGGAAAATGGGAAAATAAGCTTAATGACATTATGAACCCTTTAATTGATCATTAATCCTTACAAATGAATTCCAGGAATCCCAAGACAGTAAAATTGAGTCGGGGAATTAGTGGATGATCAGATCGGGGGTATTTTTGGGGTTTGTGAGTGCGGTTTGAGGTACGTAAAACCCAACTGAACACTACAACTGCATTTCTTTTTTGTGTATATAATTTGAGCTGTTCATTCTTGAAAATCTGATTTTATGAATCTAAAGGTTGTGGAGATGGCTCGGGGAGTGTAACCTACGATACAGTGGCGGGGTTGACGGCAATAATTCCGATCGGGCGACTGGTCCTACGTTTCACTTCTTCTTCGGCTAGGTTACAACCATTTGTTATCTCAGTGTTTGGTATTCATGCGATTCATGTTGAGCAGTTGTCTGTATTTTCCTTCTTTCCACATGATTATTTAACACTGTTTATTGGCTGGTATTACATTCTTAAATATAATGCACAATGGTTTTCCTTTGATTTTACTTACTAGACTCGTTATCTGGTTCTTGTGATAACTGAGTGCAGACCTTGAGTATCAGTAGGAGCAGGGAGGTCACGGCGACACATCCTTACCTGTTCACTGTCGAAGACCTACTAGTATGTTTGTTGGTATTGAGTTGTTTTAAATTGTTATTATTAGGAACTTGAGACCATACATTTATAGTACTAGTATATATACATGCGCTGATAGCAATTGTCGCCTGTATACTGAGTACTTCAGGGTTTTCCACTATAGGTTGGATAAATTAATTGTATATCAGGCTAAATTGGTGGTATTAAGGCTTCCGCTGTAAAACTGTAAAACAGTAAAATGTTGAATTATTAAATTAAATGGCATGAAAATAGGACATGAAAGATGAGGTGGACGGATGAGTGACGTGGCAAGTACTTTTGGAGTATGGGCTGGAGAGGTACCTGTTGCATCGGGCGACCCGGAAATTTGGGGCCGTCACAGTTGGTATCAGAGCGAGGTCAAACCTAGGAAATGGAGTGTGGGTTTATGGTTAACTTATAAAACTAGGTTTGAGGAGCACTGGGGTTGAGGAATCTAATGAATGGAGTATTGTTTATTGTTAACTCTGATACCGCCACAGTTTAGTGGCAGAGCAAGGTTTATAGGGTCTTGAATTAATTAAGATAATGAAAGAGTATAAACTTTAAACAAAATAGATGTAGAAACCCAATGAATTGCCTAGAACTATTAGTTGGGAAGTGAAGGTGGCGGGTAAAGTTAGGATTGTTATGTGATATATGTACTGTTGAGTTGTATATATATTATACGCATACGTATATCGGGAAATGATCCGGATACGGGAACGATGTAGATCACTATGGACAGGCAGACTCTTACTACCTCACCGACTACACAGCAAGAGGTTGGGGAGACCAGTGATTCTACCATCAGAGAGGTAGCCGATCTACGAGCCATGGTGCAGAGAGTTACGGATCAGCAGTTATTGCAGCAGGCACAGATGGTGAGCTAATAGAGTATCTACAGAGTTCGAGGACACCTGCAGTAGCACCGACGGTTGAACCAGTTACGCCTACCACTCCAACAACGATTGCACCAACAGTTGACCCACAGACAACTGTGACAGAGATGACTGAGACACCTGTTGAGCAACATTGACGATTGCCTCCTCAACAGCACCAGGATAGACATCAGAATGACCGTGACAAAGGTCAGAGGGACCGGGGTAGGGGTCAGGGAGCTGATGACAGGCAGGCTGGGAGGCGGGAGACATGCAAATGCTATAGATGCGGACAGAGAGGACATCTGAGGGTTAGTTGCCAGACACCGACGGCTGCAGTAGCCAAATATCATAGAAGACGTCGATGACAAGCTGCAGAGGAATCCCAACAGAGAAAGATTCGAGACAGACAAGATGAGCCGGTGGGTAGTGAGAGTGGGCAACAACCAGCAACTACGAGTAGGACACTAGATGTGCCCAGTTCTGTTATACCAAGTACCGAAGGTTTACAGTGGATACCGCGACAAGGTTCAGAGATGTACTTACTGTGGAACTGAAGGATCCCTAGATTGGGAATGTGCATTGATTGGGATAGCATCAATAGTTGTAGAGTCGTTTCGTGTTCGGACTCCAGGTTCAGAACGTATCTGAACAATATGTTAGGACACGGACAGGAAAGAGTTAACTATATTTTGGTGTAAATTAGGGGAAAAAATCAACTTGCGGTTGGAGATATATATATATAAAAAAGATTATCAGGTTGTTTTTATTATGGGTTAAATGAATTTGAGTATTTTTGTTAAATATACGTATATAATGGGTACATATTGAGAAGGTGGAAATATTCAACTCAGTAACATGAATGATAATACCTTTAGGTAAATTGTAGATTTAAGGCAAAAAGGGGTGAGGATCACGAGATCGGGGTCGAAGCTGAGAGGCGTATAGTTGATACTAGGGATTTCATCTATATCTGTCAGACCTTATTGGATGGCATCGATAGAGCAGGTATTTTTAGGATTTAAAAAGTGACTGCTTCCTGCACTAGTATTGATCTTACCTGAGCAAGGAAGAGTTGATAACTTATATCGATGCTTCGAAAATTTGACCGGGATGTGTTCTGATGCAAGAGAGACGACACATGGCTCACTTGTCTAGGCGAGTGAGACCATACGAGTGTAACTACCCTATACCTGATTGCAACGCTTGCAACGGTTATGGTGTGCTGAATAATGGTATATATATTACATTTATGGAGAAAAGTCTGTTTTGTACATTAGATCATCAGAGCATGCGCTATATTTTTTCACGCAGAGAGATTTAAATATGCATTAAAAGAGGTGGTTAGAGTTGCTGAGGGATTTTGATTTCATGATTGAGTATTATTACAGTAAGGCAAACATGAGGTGAATGCTTTGAGTAGCTGTTAAGTAAACAGTTGGATGAGAAATTAACATATGGGACTGTTGAAAGCAACATCTGTTATGAGCATGTTAGACGTTGCAGTTACATATGATGGACAGATTTGCGATCAGATGTGAGTACCGACAATGTCACTGGAGCAGTAATCGGAATGTCAGAGGGCTGATGGGCTCTATGAGCGGATCAGTGGATTGGCACGGGATCTTGAGTGCACTGATTGGATAAAGATGGCGGATCAATGTTACGGCAAAAAGATTGACGATAGATATCTGCAGCGTCAGAGATTTGAGATAGTATTTTAGAAGACGCTTACCTATAGTACTATATGGAACGTCTGGGTGGAACCAAGATGTACCGTGATTTGCGAAGATTATTTTGGTGGCCTGGAATGAAGGCTGAAGTGGAAGAGTAAATTTGGAGGTGTCAGGCATGGCAGCGGGTGAAAGCGGGACATAGATGACCTGATGGATTGTTGCAGCCATTAATCATTCTTTGATGAAATTTTGAAATCTCTTACCATAGATTTTTATTCAGAAGTTATCGTAGACGTTGGGGTTACACGATGCGAATGAGGAAATGATAACAGACTACATGAGGTGTCGATCTCCATAGTAATCGATAGGGATCTCATAAGGATTTTGGGGTCTTAAGAAGCGATGTAGGAGTAGGTGGAGGTTTGTGGGACGACTATCTATTACTGTGCGAGTTCGCTTACCACAACAACTATCAAGCTAGTATCGGGTTATTGTCATTTGAGACACTGTATGGGAGGCCCTACACATTTTCTAGCGTACTAAGCCGAGCCGGAGGATACAATTATGATAGTTGTTAATCACATGAGGATAGCAGCACAGGACAGCAAAAAGAGAAATATGCAGACAGATATTGTGAGAGTCTGAGTTATGAGGTTCGCAGGGTCAGAAGGTTTAGTTATTTTGGAACCAAAGACAGTTGGGGATGTCGGAGACAGGCGAACAAAATCATCATAGGCATCATTCACAAAGGTTAGATCATGCGTGAGTAAAGGATTGGTGTGGGGTACCCTTGGTGGGATCTCAGATGAAAAGAATTCTGAGTGACAGACCAATTGATACACACACTGATGGAATCTTGGCGTATTGGAAGCGGTTTCAATGAAATTTTCAGGCAAGGGAAAAGATAGTGACTACGTTAGGATTTCGTAGACACAAGACGTGGTTCAACCACAGTTGACAATAATGTCAAAAATTTTATTTCGGTAAGGTCATATGTGATACTCACTTGTAGTCTAGGTTGGATACTAAATTGGCTAGAGATAGAGCTCACGTTGTGGCACCGCTGATTCAGGAGGAGACTGACAGGCTGTTGAGGATGCGTAGAAGGGTATTTATATTATTTTGTTGGTTATTTTGTAGGTGTATTAGTGTTTTATTACCTATGCGACAGGAGACGGTTGATGCGTTCACCGGGGGATGTTGATGGAAAATTGATTGAGCAAGCGATACACTAGGTCATAGCGAGGGCTATCGGGTGACGGACTAGGATTGAGCGTTATCACTGGCGGATTCCCAGAGGGATGAGTTATGGGCAATGGGTCAGGTGATGCGTACACTAGTGGGGATCCCGACGTACCAGAGTATGGTCTAGGACTGGGTCACGAATGGAATGGCGTGGTCAACTTAATTCTTCTAGTGTTGCAGTTCATGGTTTGAGGAGAAGGTCTTCGCAAATTTCGGGGACGAAATTTCTTTTAGTTGAGAAGAATTGTAACGGCCGTTATTTTATAACGCCATTATTTAATTATTTTCGGAGTGGGACGCCAGCTGGGATGGCACGTGGAAGCCGTAGATAGTCTGGACATGACCACATCTAGGTGTTCAATATGTATTGGTGCTATTATGAGTTCTGTGATGTATTAATATTATTTTGTTATTGCAGTATTAATCATCACAGGTGTGAGTGTTTGTAAATTTTTGACCGGGCAAGATTGAGAGCCGGGTGTTGGGGTTTGAGTTTAAAATAAATAGTCAAATGTGATTAAGGTTAAGGAATACAATTAAATGAGATTTAAATATAAAAATCGATAAGTACACTAAGTGTGGGACCGCCTCGGGGTGCGTGCCGAACGCGGGGCACCGAGTGCCGAGTGGTCGGGAGACTAGTATGACCCTATTTATAAATTTTGGGAATTTATTGAGTGGATTTGATAATTTATATAAGCCAAATCAAATTATATATTTAATATCCTATAGTTTGAGCTGGATTAATCAGGATCCATTAGATGATTCTCGAGATGCATAACAGGGAGGTTTGAGGCAACTAGTGTCATGATAAAGTGTCAAGAAGTTGGAGTGACACAGGGTGGTCAGTGACCCTAGGATTATCCTCGGGATTTGTGCACACACTTGATCAAAAACCAAGTATATATACATGGTTGATCGATCGAAATGGGTGTAGAAAGAGTGGAGAATTTGGGAGAGAGATCGGTTGGAGGAGAAGAAGAGGAAGAGATCATCAACTGAGGTGTGAAGAGAGATTGAGGCGTCCAACAACAACAACAGCAAGATCAAAAGGTATAGAATCATCTAAAACTTGTTTTTATGGGAATTTTGGGTTCGTTGGTTGATTGAGGAAATTTGAGTTTTAGGAGAATTAACACTGTTTTTGATGGAGATTTCATGTTCATGAGCTTAGTAGAACATGGTTTTGGGGATTTGATTCAATTTAAGTGAAGTTGGAGTAAATTTACAAAGTGGGTTTTGAATCAAATGACTCAGGTATGGGTTGTGTTGTGATATTGGTTTGGATCTCTATTATCTATGGAATTGTGAATGCACTGTTTTGCCCCTTCATGTTATTCGATGCCTCAGAATGTTTGTGGAGTTCCACCGTGGGCTAAATTAGCAAGTAGTCTATACATGGATGCCCCAGGATGTTAGTGGTAGTTCATCACCGAGGGTATTACTTGACTAATAGAATGCATAAAGTGAACCAATCGAGGGCAAGGGTTTGGAGTTCCACCCTTTACTACTTGATGGTTCTTAGACACGTGTAGCGGTGACGGCTTGGATGAAACTACTCTTGTTTTGGTGCAATCATTTAGAGGGCGCAACGACCATTGCATTTCCACTAATTATTGTATGAATATAAAAGTAGATGATTCGGTCACTGGATCTTTACCAATATTTAGTTCCCATTGAATGAAACAACGAATTATATTAGTATTTATCTATCCCATCTCATTTGAATCCTTTATCTGATTTTCCATGTATGATATGTGTAGATTTTTATGAATGAAGAATGGTGAATATTATCATGAACGCAATGAATGAATGCGTACCATACGTGTTGTAAAACTTTCATGCTTATATGTATATTATGGTGGATGGATTACGACTTGCGATATTGATACTTAGACTGTATGATGATTTGTTGGATATGGAAAACATAATTTATATGGTTCTTCTTAGAAAATGAATTTATTTCCATGACTATGATGAACATGGACAAGATCTATGCTCGTACCTATTCAAGTGTTCATTTATATACTTATGATTGGTTGTGAATTATACTTCTTTAGATTATACATGATGTGTTGTGAGTATGGATTTGATGTCATGTTAGAACTTGCATGAGTACTAGGCAGTACTTGCGTATTTAATGTTTGAGCGAGTCTTTCCTCTTATTAAGCTCTGTTGGTTCTTTAGCTCACCCCACTTTACACCACAAGTTCGTCTAACAACGCGATAGACAGGAAAAGCAAGGGAAATGACCTATCTTGAAGTTTCCCTTACATATGAGCCTCGTATATTACTAGTATATTGCTATTATTGGTCGTTTTGTAAACCTTGTACGTGAGTTGTAACTTAAGACATAGTTTATGAGTAATTTTGAACTTTTATGATGTTATTATGAAGTTTTGTAAGCCTTTAGGATATTAAAGATGACAGACCCTTATTATGACATTTAAGATGATATGGTTTTATTATGATTATCTTTCACACTCTTATTACCATATATATTGTTAGATTGATTATTCCACAGGTTTATTTAGGCGTGCCAAGCCATTATTTAGGCCTGGTTCAGGTATCGGGTCTAGGTAACGGTTTGGGTCGGGCGACTCGACTTTAGGTCAGGGGCGAGTCGTCACAGTTGGTATCAGAGTCAGGTTATTAGAACCTAGGGAAACATTAGGTTAGGGAAACCTAAGTTGTAGAGCCTTTAAGTTTAAAGGTCGAATTTTAGTTGAACAAATCCATGGTATGGGACATTGCTTTGAGTCGACTTAATGTGCACAAATGTCAAATTCTAGATTGGGAAGGGATCGAAAACCAAATATAAAATATTGATATGATATTATATGCTTAAGAATGTAATATATTTATAACATTAAATACTTCTGCAAATTCCACAAATTATTGAACTAACCACTTGTTGCTCTACAGTGCACCATGAGTAACCACAGAAGGAGTTCTCATAATTTGAGGGATGCTCAGGACAGGGATGAGAGACATTGGCGCAGGGACATGGATCATTGCATCTCTTCCTTGACGGAGTCACATCAGAAAGTTCTACAAGAAATGGCATCTGCCCAAGAGAGGAATATGGCCCACATTATGGAACTTATACAAATACAAGGGCATGCTAGATCAGCTGAGCAAGTGCAGGTAGGACTGAGCCTAATCCTCCATTAGAATCTGTCCTTGAGCACCACATAACAGAGGAAGGCACGGATTCCGTCACTAATAAAGTTGCAGTAGCCGTACATGGAGGAGACAGGGATACAGAGGCGTATCGGAGAGGCAAATTACAGAAGAGTTCATGAAGTATGACATACCTCGCTTCAAAGGGGATAGGGATCTCGTAGAGGCTGAAGCATGGATCTTGCATATGGACAGGAGGATGAAAACTCTATGTATAGATGAGTGGACTATGGTGCTTTTAGTGTCTTTCTTGTTGGAGCATCGAGCTTGCAAGTGGTGGTTGTCTATCGAAATAGTTCAAGGGACTAATATAAATTGGTCACAGTTCAAAAAGCTGTTTTATGATGAGTGGTTCCCGAAATCAATGAAGACAACAAAAATTCGAGAATTCCTTGACTTAGTGCAAGGCAACATGGGTGTAGCAGATTATGCAGCGAGGTACAATGAATTAGCGGAGTTTGCGCATGAGTATGTTCCATCTGAGACGACACGGAGGAGACGTTTTGTTGATGGGTTGACGGAGGAGATACAATCCCTGGTGGCAGCATCAGGGGCAGAGACATTTCAGCAAGCATATAACAGGGCACTCGACTTTGAGGATGCACTCCACATTGATGTAACACGATCTAGTCTGTATGGTCAGGGCAAACGTAACTTTGACAGTTATCAGAAGGCCACACATACTCTGACGAGGACCACCACACATTCCCACGTCCCTGCACCTTCGACTACCCAGGGTGTGACATTTAGACAGCCACGCCCACCACAACAAAGAAAGAATAGTGGCAGTAGATTAGTAGGGCCAAGGTCAAGTGCATGAGGTAGCGTCGTCCAGCCACAACCGAATGCTCAGAAACTACATATCGTATGTTTTTGGTGTAAGACGCAGAGGCATTACAAGAGCCAATGTCCATACCCACCATTATCCGAGGAGAGCGCAGCTCCAGTTGCTCGAGGAAGAGTCCATGCTATAGTGGAGCAGGATCAGAGAGCCGCGCGACAGTTAGTCGCAAGTACGGTTTCAATTAATGATCGTAACGTGTATACATTATCTGATTCTGGTTATACTATTTCTCTTATTTCGGGGGCCGTGGTACTTGCTTTAGGATTAACACCAATTAGAGCACACACATACTTGATTTTAAGCACAGTCTCTACTGAAAAGATATACTTAATATGACATGTGAGGGGTGCATAATAAAAATTGGGGATCACACTATGCCATTTGATTTGCTAGTGTTAGAGTGTTTAGAATATAATGCACTGTTGGGCATGGAGTGGTTAGAGACGTATCACGCTAAGATAGGCTGTTTCGATAAGGCGGTGACCTTTCAGATTTTGGGCACTCCTCATTTGAGTTTAGAGGTTGTTCATTGGCTAATGTTACCAGCCGTAGTAGAGTTACGAAATTTGCTGAGATAGAGACCATTGCGAGTCTGACTTCTATGGGAGATGAGGGATTAAAAGTCCTAAATGAGAAGATTCCTGTTGTCAGGGACTTTCCAGATGTTTTTCTTTCAGATCTTCCGGGACTTCCTCCACATCGAGACATTGACTTTATGAATGACCTCATTCTCGGTACCAGACCAGTTTCTAAGGCACTTTACCGTATGGCGGCTACCGAGTTAAAGGAATTGAAGAAGCAATTAGAGGAGTTGATTCAAAAAGGCTTAATTTCCCCAAGTGTCTCGCCATGAGAAGCACCCGTGTTATTTGCGAAGAAGAAGGACGACAGTTTGAGAATGTGTATTGACTACCGACAGTTAAATAAGGTAACTATTTGGAACAAGTATCCGCTCCCCAGGATTGATGATTTGTTTGACCAATTAAGGGGAGCAAGGTTCTTCTCGAAAATAGATTTGAGATCGGGGTACCATCAGCTGCGCATATGAGAAGAAAACATACCAAAGACGACATTTAGTACACGATATGGTCATTTTCAGTTCACAGCGATGCCGTTTGGGCTTACTAATGCTCCAACCATGTTCATGGATTTGATGCACCGTGTTTTCAAGCTGTTCCTCGACCAGTTTGTGATTGTATTTATTGATGACATCATGATATATTCCAAGACTAAGTCGGACCATAAGAAACATCTTAAGAAAGTGTTGCAGACATTAAGGGAACACAAGCTTTATGATAAGCTAAACAAGTGCAAGTTTTGGGCTTCAGAAGTGAAATTTTTAGGCCATGTAGTGAATGCGGATGGTGTAACAGTTGATCCCACAAAGATTGAGGCGATCCTTAGATGGCCACAACCTAAAAATTCTTCAAAAATACGAAGTTTCCTGGGACTAGCAAGGTATTATCAACGTTTTCTACAGAATTTCTCGTCGATCGCTTCACTGCTTACTGATTTGACGCGAAAGGATGTCACTTACGTTTAGAATAATGCATGCGAGGATGCTTTCCAGCTGTTGAAGGAGCGTTTGACTACCGCACCTATTTTGGTCCTACCAGAGTCTGGTAAGGAATTGTCAGTGTACACCGACGGTTCAGGGATTGGATTGGGAGGAGTACTAATGCAAGACAAGAAGGCAATCGCCTATGCTTTATGTCAATTAAAGATTCATGAGAAGAATTATCCGGTGCATGACTTAGAGTTAGCAGCAGTGGTGTTTGCTTTGAAATTGTGGAGTCATTATCTATACGGGGAAAAGTTTACTGTCTACTCAGATCACAAAAGTTTGAAGTACCTGTTTACTCAGAGTGATTTGAACATGAGACAGAGGAGGTGATTAGAATTCTTGAAAGACTACGACTTTACACTCGAGTATCACCCAGTGAAGTAAATGTAGTGGCGGATGCTTTGAGCTATATACGATTGGAGTTAGAGTCCGAGGTTGTAATGCAAATACACGAAGTACCTATATATGACTCATATGTCATAAGGAGTCAAGCGCATGTTCAAATGAGAGCAGAGCCAGTAGCATTGTTTAGAGTGATTGACCGTCAGAGGGTCGATTCTGAGTACGAAAAGTATAAGTCGTTGGTAGATAACAGTGATGATGTGGACTGGAAACTATCAGGTGATGGGGCATTGAGGTTTTGAGATAGAGTATGGATACCACCCCATAGACAGTTGAGAGATGATTTACTCAAAAAGGCGCATAAATCATGGTTTACAGTGCATCCTGGGGGCAACAAAATGTACCAAGACATGAGACGAATGTATTAGTGGCCGGGGATGAAAGTCGACATCGCCACATACATTCAGAACTGCGAGATTTGTCAGCTAGTAAAAGCAGATCACCAAAACCCAGGAGGATTATTACAACCATTGCCCATTCCACAATGGCAATGGGAACGCATTGAATTTTGTGTCGAGGTTGCCGAACACACAAAAGGACATGATGCGGTTTGGGTGGTCGTGGATTTTTTTGACTAAGTCGGCACACTTTATTCCTATCTCCATGGGATATTCAGCATATAGGCTGGGAGGCATGTACGTCAATGAAATTGTCAGGTTACATAGGGTTCCAGTGACTATAGTGTCGGATCATTATCCGAGGTTTACCTCTCAGTTTTGGAGAGGGTTTCAGCACCAGATGGGGACTCAACTCAATCTCAGTACGGCCTTTCACCCTCAGACTGATGGGCAGACCGAGAGATTGATACAGATACTTGAGGACATGCTTCGAGCCTGTGTATTGGATTTCGGTGGGAGTTAGGAAAAATACATTCCGTTGTGCAAGTTTGCATACAACAACAGTTTTCAAGCAAGCATTGGCATGGCCCCTTTTGAGGCTCTTTATAAGAGGCCGTGTAGATCTCCAGTTTGTTGGACCGAAGTCGGAGACGTGGTGTTGCTTGGACCAGAAATGGTTTATGACCAGATGGAAAGAATTAAGCTCATTAGGCAACGGCTAAAGACCGCCCAAAGTCACGAGAAGAAGTATGTCGACTAGGACCATCAAGATATTATATTCAAGGAAGGGGAATTCGTGCTTTTGAAAGTTTCTCCTATGAAAGGGCATCACCGATTCGGGTTAAAGGGAAAGTTATCTCTCAGATTCATCGGACCATTCGAGATCAAAAAACAAGTGGGACCAGTAGCCTTTCACCTCAAGTTACCATCACAGCTAGCGGGAGTACATGATGTCTTTCATATCTCCATGTTGAGGAAGGCACATAATAAACATGCACCAAGGATCGATTGGGGCCAAGTTGATCTAAGGGAGGATGTGTCATACGATGAGCAGTCGATTCAGATCGTAGACAGGAAAGTACGGAAACTACGTAATGAGGAATACGCGATAGTGCAAGTCTGATGGCAATTCCATGGAGAACAAGAGTTGACTTGGGAACGGAAGGATTATATAGCAGAGAATTTTCCATTTCTCTTTGAATCTTAAGGTGTAGTTCTGATTTAATTTCGAGGACGAAATTCTTTAAAATTGGGGATATTGTAACGATCCAAATATTCTCCGATCGATTTTAAAGGCATTTTAGTGATTTTACACTAAAGTGTGTGAATAAATGAAATTGGCACACAAACTAATTTTAACAAAACTTAGACTAAATGGTAATAAGTTCAAATGGGATTAAAAAAGAAATTGGTCTCAAGGCCCATAGGGGTATATGTGTCATTTGGATTAAGATTGTAAACAACCTTACCATAAAACCCTAACTATATAAGTGATGTTATCAAACCCTAGTCACCCATTTGTTGTTTTCTACAAGCTTGAGAGAGAGGAGAGGAAGAGGAGACACCCCAACCAAAGAGAGGTTGTGACGACCCTTCCTTGACCTAGGGTTAAGTCGCCCGGCCCAAATCGTTACCTAGACCCGATACCTGAACCAGGCCCAAATAACGGCTTGCACGCCTAATTAAACCTGCGGAATAATGATTCTAACAAGATATATGATAATAAGAGTGTAAAAGATAATCATAATAAAATCATATAATCCTGTATAAAATAATAAGATCTATCATCTTTAATATTTAAAAGTCTCATACAACTTCATAATAATATTATAAAGGTTCAAAACTACCAATTAACTAAGTCTTAAGTTATAACCCACGTACGAGGTTTACAAAACGATTAATATTAATAATATGCTAATATCATACGAGGCTCACATATGAAGGAACTTCAAGACAGATCCTTTCCCTTGCCTTTCTTGTCTATCGCGTTAGTAGAGGGACCTGTGGGGTAGAGTGGGGTGAGATAAAGAACCAACGATGCTCAATAAGAGGAAAGACTCGCTCAAACATTAAATATACAAGTACTACCTAGTACTCATGCAAATTCTACATGACACCAAATCCATACTCACAACACATCATGTAATAACCGAATAAATGTAAATCATAACCAAATATAAGCATATAAATGAACACATAATTCGATACAAGTAAATATAAAGGCATTGTTCATGCTCATCTTAGTTATGAAAATGGATTCATATTCTAAGAAGAATAAATAAATAGTTTTTCCATTTCCAAACAAAACATCCAATAGTCTACGTATCAATATTTCAAGTCGTAATCCATTTATTATAATATACATAAAAGCATGACCGTTTTACAACACATTTGATAAACATTCATTTATTTCATGCATGATGTGACGACCCTGCCCCGACCTAGGGTCGGGTCGCCCGGCCCAAACCGTTACTTAGACCCGATACCTGAACCAGGCCCAAATAACGACTTGGCACGCCTAAATAACCTGCGGAATAATCATTCTAAACAATATATATATAATAACCAGTGTGTGATAAATAATCACAACAAAACCATATAACCTGTATATCATACTAATATAAATCCTCTTTAATATTAAGTATCTCAAACAACCTCAAATTAAAATTATAAAGGTTCAGAACTACCCATTATCTAATTCTCAAACTATAACCCACGTACGAGATTTACAAAACGATTAATATTAATAATAAACTAGCATTGTATGAATCTCACAAATGAAGGCACTTCAAGATAAATCTTTTCCCTTGCCTTTCTTGTCTATCGCTACTGGTAGAGGGACTGTGGGGTAGAGTGGGGTGAGCTAAAGAACCAACGATGCTCAATAAGAGGAAAGACTCGCTCAAACATTAAATATGCAAGTACTACCTAGTACTCATGCAAATTCTACATGACATTCAATCCATACACATAACACAACATGTAATAACTGAATACATGTAAATCAAAACAAACTTATAAGCATAATCATTTAGTACATAATTCGATCCAATTAAATATATGGTTTATGCTCATCGTAGTTATGAAAGATGGAATTATATTCTAAGAAGAAATATCTAAATATTATTTCCACATCTAATTTAGATATTCAATAATTTTATATATCAATATTTCAATTCATATTCCAATCACCATACTATACATAAAAGCCTAACAGTTTCACAACACATTTGATAAACCTTCATATATGTCAAGCATAATAATATTCATCACTTTTCATTTATAAATTTACACACAACATGCAAATAAGGCCAAATGAAATATTTAAATAAAATGCGATAGATATAAATATTAATATAAGTCGTTGTTCCATTCAATGCGAACTAGATATTGGTAAGGATTCGATGACCGAATCATCTATTTTCGAATTGGTACAATAATCAGTGGAAACGTAATGGCCGTTACGCCCTCTAGATAATTGCACCAAAACAAAGATAGATTCATCCAAGCCGTCACCGCTACACGTCTCAAAGAATCCTCAAGTAGCAAAAGATGGAACTCCAAACCCTTACCCTCGAATAATTCACCTTATGCATTCAATTAGTCAAGCAAACCCTCGGTGGTTAACTACCACACACTCTGGGGTGTCAAAGATATAAACTGCTTGCTAATTTGGCCCTCGGTGGTTAACTACCACACACTCTGGGGCACCAAATAACTTAAAAAGGCAAGACAATGTATTCACAATTCCATAGATAATAGAGATCCAAACCAATATCACGACGCAACCCATTCCCAAGTCTTTAATTCAAAACATGCATTCCTAATTATCTAATAATCAAGCCATATTTAATGCATGAGCGAAGCTCCCCACTTACCTGGACCCGTCGCGACGCCTATACCGACTCCTCGTACGTTTGGGGTCCCACGTGAACCGCCTCGCGAATCTAAACAATTTATATAATACTACATAAGCATTTTACTCATTTAAAGTTGAGTATTTTAATTTTAATTCATATTTGGAAACCCAAATGGTGTGGGTCCCACGTGATGTGTCATTTAAGGCTTTGTCGAGGTTGTCGACGCTCATCGTAAATTTTCCTATTTTATTTTATTTTATTATTTATTTATTTTTTTTCCATTTATTTTGGACAGGGACCAATTTGGTCCCTGTTCAACTGAACAGGGACCAAATGGTCCCTGTTTGGTTGGCCAGGGGCGTTCCAGCCCCTGGTCAACCGAGTCACACCCCCCCCAGGGGCCAGACTGGCCCCTGGAAATGGTCCAGGGGCCTGTCTGCCCCTGGGTCCGAGACGCAGGGGCAGACGCCCCTGGCGTCTCGGCTCCACGGGGTGGGGGTTTCCCCCCACCCACCCCAACCCTCGGATCGAGATCCGAGGGTGGTCCCCAGTGCTCGCCGGCACTGGGGACCCCACCACCGCGGCCGGTGAGCCGCGGTGGCGGTGGTGGTGGCGGTGATGGAGGAAGTGGGGTGGTTTTGCCACCCCCTTCCTCCTCCCATAATGGGGTGGCTAAAGCCACCCCCATAGCCGGCAGCGGCGTCGCTGGGCAGCGACGCCGCTGTCTTCTCCGGCGGCGCCTGGTGGCGCCGCCCCCAAAACCGGCGGCTCCAAGGGGAGCCGCCACCCCTCCTTTCTCTTCCAAATCAAAGAGGAAGAAAAGAAGAAAAAGAAAAGAAAAGAAAAATAAAGAAAACCCACCGAAATTTTACCTCCCCTTGGTTGTTCAAGTCTCCTCCTCTTCTCCTCCCTCTCCAAGTTTAGTTTTCAACACAAAAGAGGCTTCAACTTATAAGAGGTTTATATAGGTAGGGTTTTTAAAGTAGGGTTGTTCACAATTTAACCCCAAATTACGTAAATACCCCTTTTTTTGTCCAATTTTCTCATTAAGCCCATTCCACTTATTTTCACTTAATCCAAGTCTTGTTAAGATCAATTTTGTGTAACAATCTCATTTGTTCACAATATTTTAATATAAAATTAATAAAATACCTTTAAAATGGGTCGGAGAATATTTGGGTCGTTACACATGATAATATTCATCATTTTTCATTTATAAAATCTATGCATGTCATACATATAAAGTCAAATGAAAGATTTAAATGAAATGCGATAGATATATATTAATATAATATGTTGTTCCATTCAATGCGAACTAGATATTGGTAAAGATCCGGTGACCGAATCATCTACTTTCGAATTGGTACAATAACTAGTGGAAATGCAATGGCCGTTACGCCCTCTAAATAATTGCACCAAAATAAAGATAGTTTCATCCAAGCCGTCACCGCTACACGTCTCAAAGAATCATCAAGTAGCAAATGATGAAACTCCAAACCCTTACCCTGGAATAATTCACCTTATGTATTCTATTAGTTAAGTAAAACCCTCGGTGGTTAACTACCACAAACATTCTGAGGCGTCCAAGATATAGACTACTTGCTAATTTGGCCCGCAGTGGAACTCCACGACATTTTGGGGCATTGAATAACATAAAAGGCAAAACAGTGTATTCACCATTCCATATATAATAGAGATCCAAACCAATATCATGACGCAACTCATACCCAAGTCGTTTTATTCAAAACATGAATTCCTAATTATCTAATAGTCAAGCTATATTTAATGCATGAGCGAAGCTCCCCACTTGACTGGACCCGCCGCGATGCCTATACCGACTCCTCGTGCGTTTGGGGTCCCACGTGAACCGCCTCGCGAATCTAAGCAATTTATACAACTCTGTGGCGGCCCCAATTTCCACATTGGTCCGCCACGGGAGGCCACGCGGGCCCACAACTGTCCACGTCACCACCAGTTGTGTCCCACGCCCAATTATCCATCATTAACCAATTCTTATTAAATTTGATTCAGTTAATATCATATAACCTCAAAATTAACAGCGGAAGCTTAAATAAACAATATAAAAATTCATCTAGTGTTTTATTAGCAAAATGCCTAAGTGGAAACCATACCCAAATATACATCATATACATCTCATCTGATCCTCAAAATATCAAAATGTACAACCTATCTCTCTCAAGCCCAAAACCCGATATAAAACGAATAAATATAAACATACGTACGAGTGGGGCTAAAACTGTCAACCGATGTACTCTTCAAGCTTGCCCTTCCCCCGGCTCGTACTAGGGTCTGCACTCAGCCATCACAAAAAGACAGATGACGAGTCCAGAGTGAGTAATCCCAAGGAAATTCACCAAGTAATTACGGAAATAAAAGTACTGGAATTGAAAATACTATAATTTAAACATGCGGAACGAGCGAAATACAAACTACCGTAAAAAGGAACATCGCATGCATAAATATGGTGATGGAACAAAGTACGTGCACATAGAAATCAAGTCATACTTCGGGTTTTCTCCCCAGGCACCAACCGTAAACACACCAATGGGTTGGCCCTAACCCTCTAGGTGGCCGGCGTAGACCCACGGCGCACCCACACAAGCCTACCATACCCGGGTAGCCTATTCACCGGTGTATGCCTAGACAAGTGCTATGACTTAGTGGACCCTATGGCCGTAACGAATAAGCACCAGGTGGGGAGTGATCTCAACACCGTAAAGACACCAGGTAGGAGTACCCTCAACTACCGTAAAGTCACCAGGTGAGAGTACTCAACCACCGTAAAGCAATAATGAAACGAAGTAGAGAATAAATGGAACAGAATTCAAATAAATCAAACAGTAAATACTTAAAGTGAAGTTCAATTGGGATACTACACACCTCAATTTGCACTCCTCGCTCCACCGGTTAAATTCCGGTTCAATATCTCCAAATCCCAGATAACTCTTTAGGTCGATTCCCGACTAAACCCCCGGCTCCAATTACTATTTCAAGACTCCTGGAATTCATTTATGAGGGTTATTGGTCAATTAATAGGTTTAAAATGTTGGTTAGACTCATTTCTTCATTTTCCAATTTTTCACATTCCAGTGAGCTATTAGCGCGCTAATCAGATGAATTAGCGCGCTAATTCATCTGAGTCACATTGTTCATCGTTTTCCAGAGGGTAATTAGCGCGCTAGGTCCTCTTATTAGCGCGCTAATCGCGCTCTGTCCAAATTTTTTACAGTTCAAAAATTCACATTCCAAACACCCCATAAACTCATTCATTCGACTCCAACACCTCAAAGACTCACAATTCACCTCAAAAACTCCATTTAACCACAAAGTTATCGAATTTAAACTCGAAATCCAAGAATCATAAAAATCACCCTTTTCAAACCCATTTCCACATCATCAACACCAAAGCCAATCACTAAAACACATTCTCCACCTTCATAGCACTCAAAATATACCAAATTATCTCCAGAAATATATGCACTACACCAACCCACGGATTCAACACCAACATACCCAAAACCCTCCACAAATTGGAAAGAATTGAGAGAAGGTCATAAATCTCACCTCTTAATCTCGTTGTTGGATGCCAAAATCACTTTCTTCACACTTTGGTTGATGATCTCTCCCTCTCTTCTCCAACGATCTCTCTCTCCTTCAAGCTTTCTCTCAAAACCTCACTCTCACTCTCCCCATTTGATCGGTCAAACATGGTATATATATACTTGGCATTTGATCAAGTGTGTGCACGAATCTCAAGGAATATCCAAGGGTTCCTGATCACCCTGTGTCACTCCAACCTTATACACCTAATCATGACACTCAACACCCTCTTGTGCATCTCGAGGATCATCCACTGTTGTTGTTTTATTCAGCTCAACTATATGACTTACAAATTTCCAATTGATTTAACTCATATCAATTCCTATTTTATTCAATAAATTCCCAAAATTTACGGGTAAGCTCACCTTAGTTTCCTCGACTACCCGGCACCTCGTGCCTCGTGTCCCGTGTCCGCACGCACCCCGAGGTCATTCCTCACTCGTCAAAAATCTACATTAACATACATATTGTAATGAAATTTACTACTTAAAATATTTTCATCACAATTTACCACAACAAGCATACAATACGGACTGTATACCTAGTTCGTGTGCATTACATCCTCGTTGTGGGTCCCTCAGCTGTCTTCGATGGCATCCACATCTGCAATGACGTCATAATTAACGACAATTTTAAATTGGGCCGTTACAACTCTTCCCAACTAATTTGAAATTTCGTCCCGAAATTTAAGTTCTTACTAATACTCACCAGTAAATAGCTGAGGATATCTCTGCCTCATAATCGATTCAAGCTCCCAGGTGAGCTCCTCAGTCCCGTGATGTTGCCATCGTACCAACACTTTCGGAATCTCCCGGTTCCTCAGAATTTGAACTCTACGATCCATAATCTCCACAGGTTGCTCTTCATATGAAGCGTCAGGACGCACCTCAATCTGTCTAATATCCACCATAGGTCTCGGTCCTGACTTAGCTAACCTCAACATAGACACGTGAAACACTGGATGAACGCCTGCTAACTCTGCTGGCAATTCCAATCTATATGCCACTGTCCCAACACGTGCTATAACTCTGAAAGGCCCAATGTATCTCGGTGCTAGTTTCCCCTTGATCCCAAACCTCTGATGACCTTTCCAGGGCGAAACTTTCAGGTATACCAAATCATCAACTTTATAGTTCAAACCCTCAAGATACCTATCAGCATACTTCTTTTGCCTATCTTGAGCTGCTTGTAATTTCATCCTGATTTGCCGAATCTTCTCAGTATGATCAACAACCACTTCAGGTCCAATCACTGCCACGTCCTCAGGTGCTGCCCAACAAGCTGGTGATCTGCAAGGTCTGCCGTATAAAGCCTCAAATGGTGGCATACCAATACTCGCCTGATAGCTGTTGTTGTATGCAAATTCGCACAACGGTAAATACTCTTCCCAAGTACCTCCAAATTGCAAAATGGATGCTCTGAGCATGTCCTCCAATATCCGTATCAATCTCTCTGACTGACCATCTGTCTGAGGATGATAAGCCGTACTAAACTGCAGTCTCGTCCCAAACTGCTCCTGCATGCTCTCCCACAGCTTCGACGTCAACCTGGGATCCCTGTCAGACACAATATATAGCGGCACCCCATGTAGCCTAACAACCTCTCGCTCAAAAATGATGCTCAACTGAGAAAACGAATACTTCATCGATATAGGAATGAAGTGTGCCGATTTCGTCAATCTGTCAATAACAACCCACACAGCATCATGACGTCTCGCAATCTGTGGCAACCCGCTCACAAAATCCATCGTAATATGCTCCCATTTCCACTGTGGGATCGGTAGTGGTTGTAACAATCCAGCTGGTCTCCTGTGCTCGGCCTTAACCTGCTGACAAATATGACAAGCTCTCACATATGCACCCACATCGGCCTTCATCCCAGGCCACCAAAATAAACGTCGCAAATCATGATACATCTTGGTCCCGCCGCAAGTATGAATCGTATACCGCGAACGGTGTGCATCCTCAAGAATATTATCGCGTAGTTCTGTACCTCGGGTATCCACAACCCGTCTCGTGTCTCAAGCACCGGTCCGAACCACTAGACCAATCGTGCAACCCGGATCCCGAGCCAGACAGTGAAAGCGAGCAAAATGTCCGTCGACCCTTTGCCACTCGGCGACCCTCTCTAACGACACAACAGAACACGCATCCGCAACGAGATATGAACATCGAAAAGCATCGACAAACACAACACCGTCGCGACCTCCAACAATCCATGCTCATGTGTCATCTCGCCGCAAAGACAGTCGACTCTCTACACCACTCCGCTCAATGCATCAAGCAACTACATTCGCTTCCCGGGATGGTACTCAATCGCGAAATCGTAGTCTTTCAAGTAACTCGAGCCACCGTCTTTGCGCATATTCGGATCCTTCTGAGTGAACAGATACTTCAAACTCTGATGATCTGTGAATAACATGAACCGCTCTCCATAAAGATAATGTCGCCAAGCCTTGAGCGCAAACACAACTGCAGCTAGCTCTAAATCATGCACCGGATAATTCTCCTCGTGAGGTCTCAATCGCCTCGATAAATATGCAACTGGGTGTCCTTCCTGCATCAACACGCATCCCAACCCAGTCCCGGAAGCATCTGTGTAAACCGAGAAGCCTTTCCCTGTCTCAGGTAGAGCCAACACTGGCGCAGAAGTCAACCTCCTCTTCAACTCTAAAAATGTTGCCTCACAACCTTCAGACCATTCAAACTTAACATTCTTCTTGGTCAACCTCGTCATCGGCGCTGCAATCAACGAAAAGTCCTGCACAAATCGCCGGTAATAGCCCGCAAGCCGCAAGAAACTACGAATGTCTGCAATTGTCTCAGGTGACCTCCAATCAATGATCGCTCGAATCATGTCTCCATCAACAGATATTCCTTGACTACCAATGACATGTCCGAGAAATTTCACCTCTCTCAGCCAAAAAGCGCACTTGTTGAGCTTAGCGTACAATCTATGCTCCCTCAATGTCATCAAAACATCTCTGAGGTGTCTCTCGTGCTCCTCACGAGTCTTACTGTATATTAAGATATCATCGATGAACACAATCACATAACGATCCAAAAATGGCCGTAATACTCGGTGCATCAAATCCATAAAGATAGCCGGCGCATTAGTCACCCCAAATGGCATGACTGTGAACTCAAACAATCCATAACGCGTGCTAAACACCGTCTTCTCTATATCACTCTCCCGAATCCTCAACTGATGATAACCAGATCGTAAGTCAATCTTCGAGAAAAACTTAGCACCCGCCAACTGATCGAATAGATCATCAATCCTAGGAAGTGGATAACGATTTCGAATCGTCACTTGATTCAGCTTCCTGTAGTCTATGCACAACCTCAAAGAACCATCATTCTTCTTAACAAATAGAACTGGTGCGCCCCAAGGAGACATACTGGGATGAATAAAACCCTTCTGCAATAACTCCTCTAATTGGGACCTCAACTCTCCCTGCTCCGACGCTGACATCCCGGTACGGTCGGCTGTATATCGGCTGCGTCCCCGGAATTAACTCAATCATAAACTCAACTGACCTAGGAGGTGGTAAACCTGGCAAATCGTCGGGGAATACCTCAGGAAACTCACACACTACTGGAACATCCTCCAATCTAATCTCTGGTCTCAGGTCTAGTTCAACCACCGTCCTAAACGCCTCCATCTCCTGTGTCGTAGCTAATCGACCTCTGGTAATCGGTAAGTCTGACGTCGTCCCAACAAAAGTAAATATTGGAATGCCCTCAATATCAAATACTATCATCTTACCAAAACAGTTAATGTGTGCGCGATACGCCGATAACCAGTCCATACCCAATAAAGCATCAAACTCTAAATACTCTAGGACACGAAAGTCAACAGGTAACTGGTGTCCCTCAATCTCTACCACACAATTTCGGCATATCCGATTAGGGTAAATCTTATCCCCAGCAGCCGTACTGAGGACAAGATGTGGATCTAAAGTCTCAAGATAACCCTAAGCGTCCAACCCTACGTCCCGATATAAACGACAAAGTCTTCGCGGAATCAAATAATACATGCATGAAGACATCGCATATAGATAACATACCCTCGACAAGCTGACGAGTCGCATCACGCTCTCTGGTGAACGACGAGGTAGGTGTAGCAGTGCATGAGCCCCTCCCCGACCGGCTCAATCTGTGGTCGTGAGGATGAAGCTGACATCGGACAATCTCTATGTATATGCCCGATCTGATGACACATGAAACATCGTCGTGTATCCCGCCAATCAGACTGTGACACTATATGAACCTGAGCCCTATCATGACCTCGACCTCTCTGTCCTCTACCACGACTTCCTCCATCTCGAACACGCTGTCGAGAGGCTTTCGGTGGTGCGAGTGTACGAACGTACACTACCGCCTCTCGTCTCCTCTCTGATGCTCGGAACGTCTATCTCGTCGACCCTGATAATCATTTCTCTGTCGATCAGACTGCTCTCTCTCTCTTTGGTCTTTGATCGATCTAGAGCTCTGTCAAACCCATCTCCAAACTCACCCTTGAGTGTCGTAAATACGTCTCGCGAGCTAATGCTCTGTCAAAAACACTCTGCATCATAGCTCGCAAATCAGCCATGTCACTAGTGGTATGATCACTAGTCTCTCCAATCTCTGGCTGAGTAGTCGGCGGAGTAGTAAGAGTCTATCCGTCCATCATAAACTGCACAACCAACGTGCATTGGATCAGACTCAGTACATACGCGTATAATATATAGTACACAATCAAAACATACGCATATATAAATTTCCTGAATCTACCCGCCTCACATCACTTCCCAACTAAGCCTTTAATCATTCACTTGTGGTTTCCACATATAAGATTTATTCATTGAGTTTATACTATTGTTCAATATCCAATTCTAAAAGTTTGACCTCGCTCTGATACCAAAATGTGGCGGCCCCAATTTCCACATTGGTCCGCCACGGGAGGCCACGCGGGCCCACAACTGTCCACGTCACCACCAGTTGTGTCCCACGCCCAATTATCCGTCATTAACCAATTCTTATTAAATTTGATTCAGTTAATATCATATAACCTCAAAATTAACAGCGGAAGCTTAAATAAACAATATAAAAATTCATCTTGTGTTTTATTAGCAAAATGCCTAAGTGGAAACCATACCCAAATATACATCATATACATCTCATCTGATCCTCAAAATATCAAAATGTACAACCTATCTCTCTCAAGCCCAAAACCCGATATAAAACGAATAAATATAAACATACGTACGAGTGGGGCTAAAACTGTCAACCGATGTACTCTTCAAGCTTGCCCTTCCCCCGGCTCGTACTAGGGTCTGCACTCAGCCATCACAAAAAGACAGATGACGAGTCCAGAGTGAGTAATCCCAAGGAAATTCACCAAGTAATTACGGAAATAAAAGTACTGGAATTGAAAATACTATAATTTAAACATGCGGAACGAGCGAAATATAGACTACTGTAAAAAGGAACATCGCATGCATAAATATGGTGATGGAACAAAGTACGTGCACATAGAAATCAAGTCATACTTCGGGTTTTCTCCCCAGGCACCAACCGTAAACACACCAATGGGTTGGCCCTAACCCTCTAGGTGGCCGGCGTAGACCCACGGCGCACCCACACAAGCCTACCATACCCGGGTAGCCTATTCACCGGTGTATGCCTAGACAAGTGCTATGACTTAGTGGACCCTATGGCCGTAACGAATAAGCACCAGGTGGGGAGTGATCTCAACACCGTAAAGACACCAGGTAGGAGTACCCTCAACTACCGTAAAGTCACCAGTGAGAGTACTCAACCACCGTAAAGCAATAATGAAACGAAGTAGAGAATAAATGGAACAGAATTCAAATAAATCAAACAGTAAATACTTAAAGTGAAGTTCAATTGGGATACTACACACCTCAATTCGCACTCCTCGCTCCACCGGTTAAATTCCCGGTTCAATATCTCCAAATCCCCGATAACTCTTCCGGTCTGATTCCCGACTAAACCCCCGGCTCCAATTACTATTTCAAGACTCCTGGAATTCATTTATGAGGGTTATTGGTCAATTAATAGGTTTAAAATGTTGGTTAGACTCATTTCTTCATTTTCCAATTTTTCACATTCCAGTGAGCTATTAGCGCGCTAATCAGATGAATTAGCGCGCTAATTCATCTGAGTCACTGTTCATCGTTTTCCAGAGGGTAATTAGCGCGCTAGGTCCTCTTATTAGCGCGCTAATCGTGCTCTGTCCAAATTTTTTACAGTTCAAAAATTCACATTCCAAACACCCCATAAACTCATTCATTCGACTCCAACACCTCAAAGACTCACAATTCACCTCAAAAACTCCATTTAACCACAAAGTTATCGAATTTAAACTCGAAATCCAAGAATCATAAAAATCACCCTTTTCAAACCCATTTCCATATCATCATCAACACCAAAGCCAATCACTAAAACACATTCTCCACCTTCATAGCACTCAAAATATACCAAATTATCTCAGAAATATATGCACTACACCAACCCACGGATTCAACACCAACATACCCAAAACCCTCTACAAATTGGAAAGAATTGAGAGAAGGTCATAAATCTCACCTCTTGATCTCGTTGTTGGATGCCAAAATCACTTTCTTCACACTTTGGTTGATGATCTCTCCTCTCTTCTCCAACGATCTCTCTCTCCTTCAAGCTTTCTCTCAAAACCTCACTCTCACTCTCCCCATTTGATCGGTCAAACATGGTATATATATACTTGGCATTTGATCAAGTGTGTGCACGAATCTCAAGGAATATCCAAGGGTTCCTGATCACCCTGTGTCACTCCAACCTTATACACCTAATCATGACACTCAACACCCTCTTGTGCATCTCGAGGATCATCCACTGTTGTTGTTTTATTCAGCTCAACTATATGACTTACAAATTTCCAATTGATTTAACTCATATCAATTCCTATTTTATTCAATAAATTCCCAAAATTTACGGGTAAGCTCACCTTAGTTTCCTCGACTACCCGGCACCTCGTGCCTCGTGTCCCGTGTCCGCACGCACCCCGAGGTCATTCCTCACTCGTCAAAAATCTACATTAACATACATATTGTAATGAAATTTACTACTTAAAATATTTTCATCACAATTTACCACAACAAGCATACAATACGGACTGTATACCTAGTTCGTGTGCATTACATCCTCGTTGTGGGTCCCTCAGCTGTCTTCGATGGCATCCACATCTGCAATGACGTCATAATTAACGACAATTTTAAATTGGGCCGTTACAAACTCTACGTAATAATTTCACTCAATTTAAAGTTGCATATTTTAATTTTTAATTCATATTTGGGGACCCAATGGTGTGAGTCCCACGTGTTGTGCCGTTTAAGGGCTTCGTCGGGATGTCGACGCCCATCGTAGGTTTATCCTATTTTATTTTATTCTATTTTATATTTTTTTTCCAATTTATTTGGCCAGGGACCAATTTGGCCCCTATTTGGTTGAACAGGGACCAAATGGTCCCTGTTTGGTTGGCCATGGGCGTCCCAGCCCCTGGTCAACCGGTCCAACCACCCCCCCAAGGGTGGAGTGGCCCCTGGAATGGTCCAGGGGCCTGTCGCCCCTAGGACCGAAACCAGGGGCAGACGCCCCTGGCGTCTTGGGTTCACAGGGTGGGAGTTTCCCCCACCCATCCCAACCCTCGGATATGGGTCCGAGGGTGGTCCCTAGTGCTCGCCAGCATTGGGGACCCCTCCAGCGCGGCTCACTAGCCGCGGTGGCGATAGCGGTGGTGGTGGTGGTGATGGAGGAAGTAGGGTGGCTATTGCCACCCCCTTCTTCCTCACGTTTATGGGGTGGCTAAAGCCATCCCCCCATACAGACGGCTGCGCCGCTGCTCCTCAGCGGCGCCGCTGGTCTTCTCCGGTGGCGCCGCCTCCCCAAATCCAGCGGCTCCCCTTGGAGCCGCCACCCCTCCTTCTTCCTTCTTCCTACAAAAACAAATCAAACAAAAAGAAGAAGAAAAGAAAAAAAAGAGAAAGAAAGGAAAAGGAAAAAAAATCATAATAAGAGATTACCTCTCCTTGATTGGTGTTTCCTCTTCTTCTCCTCTCTCTCAAACTTGTTGAAACAACAAAAGGGGTGACTAGGGTTTGCAACCTATCCTTATATAGTTAGGGTTTTTCACAAATTCAACCCAAATGACGTAAATACCCTAATGGGCCCAATTTCCTTATGAAGCCCATATAAACTATTTCCACTTAGTCTAAGTCTTGTTAAGATTAATTTCGTGTATCAATTTCATTTGTTCATGCACTTTAATATAAAATCATTAAAATATCTTTAAAATGGGTCGGAGAATATTTGGGTCGTTACACTGAAGCATAAAAAAAAGGACATAACTCTTGATGAACCTGCTAACCATTTTCTTGTAGAAGAGGATTGTCGCATGTAGGAAAATGAAAAAGAGCAGAATGCTCAAGAGATTTTCGAAGGTGCATGTGATGGAAGCAGCAAAGTTCAAGAAGCCCCTACTGAATAGGCCTAACAAGCCTATTAGTTTCAAAAAGCCTGCTGGTTTAGAAAAATCGAACAACCAAAATCGGAATCAATGGAAACAGAAAATCACATGTTGGTTCTGCGGAAAAGATGGCCACTACAAGTCCGATTGTCATCATTGAAAAAGGAAGCAAAGAAAACAGCATGCTTTCTAAAGTGCTGCAAAAAGTGCAGGAAATGACAATGATAATCTCATTGCTATGATTTCTAAAATCAATGTCGTTAAAAATTACATGGCTTGGTAGGTTGATTTTGGTGTTACTCGACACGTCTGCAAGAACAAGAGGTTCTTCAAAACCATGGAGGCAGTAGATGAAAATATTGTCTTGTGCATGGGTAATGATGCTACTGTCCCTGTCAAAGGCATAAGTAGTATTGATTTGAAGTTTACTTCTGGCAAAATTGTAACACTGATTAATATATATTTTGCACCAGAAGTGAGGAAGAATCTGGTGTCGAGTAGTAGAGTGGCCCCAATTCCATCGACTGTTACGACGTGTACCCAGGGCTCGCAACCCTGCCAACTCACCATCCAGCTGTATCCTACGGCTACTCGTAACTCAATATCAATCAAAATCTTGCTAACCTTATGTTGTATATAAATAATTATTGACTCAAATTAGCTTAGGGTTCTTTATTATCATTTAATTTCCAAAATACGCAGCGGACAATTAAAATTATCAAAATAAATATTCACAAAGTGTTTTATGAGCATTTTACCTATTGTGGAAACCATACCAAAATATATATCGTATACATATCAACTGAGATCCTCAAAATATCAAAATATAACCTACAAGTCATATACAAGTTATGTTTGTCTCTCATATCCCAAAACCCAGCATAAAACAAGGAAATATAAATAAATGTACGAGTAGGGCAAATGTAGTCAATCACAGGTAGTCCTTAAGCTTGCTCTTCCTTTTGCTCGTACTAGGATCTGCACTCAAACCATCACAAAAAGCAGACGACGAGTCCAGGGTGAGTAATCCCAAGGAAATTCACCAAGTAAATACATAAATAAACTGCTGAAATTTAAAATACTATAAATAAACATGCGGAACAAAAGAATACAGACAACTGTGGAAGATCATCGCATGAATAAATATAGCAATAAAGCAAAGTGCGTGCATAATCAAAGTCAGACTAAGCCATACTTCAGGCCATCCACCAGGCACGGCCCGTGAGGATACCTCGAACGGGTGACCCTGGACCCTCTAGGTGGTCAGCGTAAATTCACGGCGCACCCACACATGCCTATCATACCCGGGTAGCATATTCTCCGACGCATGCCTAGTCATATGCTATAGCTTAGTGAAACCTATGTCCCCGCAACGAATAAACACCGGGTGGGGAGTGATCTATACTGTAAAAACACTAAGTATGAGTAAAATCAACTACCGTAAAGACACGAGGTAAGAGTACTCAGCCACCGTAAAGCAATAAGGAAATATAGTAATAAATGAACAGGACTATATTCAAATAAATCAAGCAGTAAGTATTAAAGTGAATTTCAGTTGGTTACTACACATCTCAAACTGCAATCCTCGTCCTGTAGAACAAACCTCGGTCCGACTCCTCCAAATCCCCGATATCCCAAAATATCGCCCGAACTAATCTATTACCATTTATCATTGATTTATGGTCAATTATTTGTATTTTAGGTCAGTTAGTATAGACATTATATCCACAATACTTAAAACAACTAAAAATGGTTATCTGATGAACACCCAACGCGTTGGAGGATGACTCAGCGCGCTGGTGTTCATCCTGTTCATCTTCATCATTGGCCCAGACTGTCCAACACGCTGGAGCCTGTGGCCAGTGCGCTAGGCAATTTTTCCAGCAGTTCAGCGGAACAGAACTGCTGGAAAATCATCACCCAAGCCTTCACCAACGCTGTTGACCCCATCCTCACCTCATGGGGGAACAAACAACACTTCCAAAAACCAAAGGCACAACAAAATATATCATACATGCATCAAATCCTAGATCAAACACCCAAACTTGAAAATTCTATTTTCATGAAAACCAACCCAACTTCAAAACCAATGAACACAACTTATTCTCTACTTCCATAGCACTCAATACACACCCAAAACTTAGCAAAAACAGTGGTACCTCACCAAACCATGTTCATCACCATCATGCACCAAACCACACTTAAATGAAAGAGGAAGGAAAGGGGATTGTAGATCTTACCTTGCTTTGATGATTCCACACTCTCAAACACTTCAAATGAGCTTTCAAAATCACTAAAACCCTCAACCCTTTCTAAATTTTTGGAGTGCTTAAGTGAGGAGAGAGAAAAGATGGTAAGATTGATAGAAAAATGGGTTTTTATATATTATCCTTCATCACCACTCACACACATACATCTCCATACTTGTTTGGATGGCCAAGATGAGGTCAAATGACCTCCACAAAGTGACAAAACTGACCCACATGCTCACCTTGACTTCCTACACATGACACTAATTATATGCCTTATCGGGCTTCCAATACCCGGCTCCGAACCTCGCCCAATGTCGTTCACGCTCAACTACTGTACCAACCTCCTCAACATTATTTTATATTAATTATTTAATGAATTTTATCATTTATTGTGTATATCTAGTACCCCGTCCTAATGTACTAGTCATTCATCACCCGGTACATGCGACTACGCGCTAGTCACGACGAAAACGCGTCACACCGCCTCACTCGTCAATGGACAATATAAACACACATATTGCAATGCAATTTAACTAACTTGAACATAAACATCACAACTTTACAACAAAAAGCACCAAAACAGACTGTATACCTAATCCGAGCGTGCTTCGACCTCATTGTGGGACCCACGAACATCCCCGCTGGCATCCACGTCTGCAATTATATCATAAGTAATGACAATTATAAATTGGGCCATTACAGGTAGTCTTTTGAATAAGTTTAGTTTTCAAGCTTGTATTTGAGGCTGACAAATTTATACTGTCCAAGAATGGTAAATTTGTGGGGAAGGGATATGCTTATGAGGCATGTTTAAGCTTAACGTAATTGCATTATCTAATAAGAATATAATTTCTGCATATCTTGTTAAGTCTCTTCATATTTATGATATTATAGATTAAGACATGTTAATTTTATAAAATTATATGATATGGTAAATCTGGAATTACTTTCTTATTTTGATAAGTATGGAGGAAGTTGCAATACATGCATGAAAACAAAAATAACCAAAAATCTATTTCCTGTTGTTGTAAGAAATTCTAAATTGCTTGATTTAATACATTCTGATGTATGTGACATGCATAGTTCACCATCAATAGGAGGCAATAAATATCTTGTAATATTTATTGATGATTACAACAAGTTATGTTATGTTTATTTGTTACATTTCAAAGATGAAGCAATGGTTAAGTTTTGGGTCTATATGGCAGAAGCTGAGTTGCAATGTGAGACCTTCGTAAAATGTTTTAAGGTTTGATAGGGGAAAAGAGTAATATGATCCAAAGTACTTTGAATCCACTGTAATAGTCCATGAGACTACTGCCCCATATACACCACAACAAAATGGTGTGGCTGAGCGTAAAAATCGTGTTTAAACCGAAATGGTTAATATTATGCTATCAAACTCTGGTTTTAGTAGTGGATTTTGGGAAGAGGCATTATTGACTGCATGTCATATTCTGAACAGAATTCCACAAAAGAGGAATAAAGTCACCCCATATGAGCTTTGGAATAAGCGAAAACCAAATCTTAATTATTTAAGAGTTTGGGGTTGTAGAGTAGTAGTCAAAGTACCTAAACCCAAAAAGAGAAAATTGTAGAAAGGGGAGTGGAGTGCATATTTATTGGATATGCACAACACAGTAAAGCATATAGGTTTATGGTAATTGAGCCTAATAATTCGATTTCAGTAAACATTGTAATTGAATCAAGGGATGTAATCTTTGATGAGACAAAATTTAAATATGTTCCCAAAAGTATTCCTGAACAAAACCAAAAAGGGAAGGAAGTCATAGAAATTGAAAATGACAAAGAAGTAGTAGAAGTTCCTGAACTTCGAAGGAGCAAACAGGCTCGGAAAATTAAGTCATTTGGTTCTAATTTCTATACATTCTTAGTTGAAGGAAGTAGAGAAATAGTAACTAGACAAATTTCGTATTGTTTTAATACGGAGGTTGATCCTCAAATATTAGAGGAGGAGATGAAAGAAAGAGATGCAGCTTTCTGGAAAGAGGCATTGAATGATGAGATGGATTCAATAATGGGAAATAACACTTGGGAGCTAGTTGATCTATCTCCCGACTGTAAACCCATTAAATGTAAATTTCTCTTCAAAAGAAAAAGAAGAGTAGATGGATCTATTGAAAAACATAAAGTAAGACTGGTTGCTAAAGGATTTGGATTTACCCAAAAGCATGGAATAGACTATTTTGATACCTATTCACCAGTAGCTAGAACTGCTACAATCAGATTGCTTATTGCAATTGCAGCAATTAACAAGCTGGTCATCCACCAAATGGATGTAAAAATTGTGTTCCTACATGAGAATTAGATAAGGAAATATATATGGACCAATCTAAAAGGTTCATAATGCCTGGTCATGAAAATAAAGTGTGTAGATTACGAAAATCATTATATGGTTTAAAGCAAGTACCAAAACAGTGGCACCAAAATTTTGACCAAGTTATACTTGCTAATGGATTCAAAATAAATGAATATGATAAATGTGTATATAGAAAGTTTGATGGAAAAGGAAATAGTGTCATTATCTGTCTTTACGTAGATGACATGCTAATTTTTGGAACTGACTTGGAACAAGTTCAGTTGACCAAAAACTTTCTTTCAAGTAAATTTGAAATGAAAGATATGGGGCAAGTTGATGTCATTCTCGGGATTCAAATTGTAAAATATGATGGGAGTGTTACTCTACCTCAAT
This sequence comes from Stephania japonica, assembly GCA_039657345.1. Lineage (NCBI taxonomy): Eukaryota > Viridiplantae > Streptophyta > Magnoliopsida > Ranunculales > Menispermaceae > Stephania > Stephania japonica. The sequence goes on along the minus strand of CM077556.1, from coordinate 85,390,904 downwards.
CTCATTATATTAAGAAGGTTCTTAATAGATTTAATCATTTGAATTGTGCCTCTGTTTCTACCACGCTAGATTCAAGTATTGAACTAGTAAAAAATACAGGAAATTCAATTTCACAACTGGAGTATTCTAGATTAATTGGATGCTTAATGTATGCAATGACATGCACTAGGCCGGATATTGCCTTGGCAGTAGGCAAGTTGAGCAGATTCACAATTAATCCAAGCGAGTTGCATTGGTTTGCAATTCGAAGAGTTTTGAAATATCTAAAGAAAACAATTAACGATGGTTTATACTACAGTGGATATCCTTCGGTCGTAGAAGAATTTTCATATGTAAGTTGGATTGTTAAAGATCATAATCATGCTTCTACAAGTGATTGGATTTTCACACTTGTTGGAGGTGCAATCTCGTGGGCTTCAAAGAAGTAAACCTCAATGGTTGGTTCTACTATGGAATCAAAGTTTATAGCGCTGGCCTCCAGTTCAAAAGAAACTGAATGGCTACGTGAATTATTACACGAGATACCATTGTGGCCTAAACAGGTACTTCCAATCTCTATCCATTGTGATAATAAGGTCATATTGGCAAGGGCGTATAGCCAAGTGTATAATGATCAATCCAGACATATTGGATTAAGACACAGTTGTGTTAGAGACTTGTTAACAAATGGAGTTATCACAATTGACTATGTGAAAACTAGTCAAAACTTGGCAGACCCACTTACTAAAGGATTGTCAAGAGGCTTGGTGAATAAAACATCAAGGGAGATGGGTCTCAAGCCCATGAATTATAGTCACCTATAGTGGAAACTCAACTCAACGCTTAATATTACGTCAAGTCTTAAGTTCAATGTAGTCAAAGTTCATTATAAGTGTGACTATGATCACTAAATTTTAATAACCATTCTAAGGTTGTTAGTGATTGGTACCTGCATGAAAAGAGAGGAAGTTGATATGATCTCTTAATAGTCTTCTAAAGGTGCTTACATTGCAAGGGTACTAGAATGGAGACTACTTATGTGGATGTGAAGTGCGACTGCTTCAAGGAGTTCAAGGGCTTGGCTCTGAAAATGTTCACGAGAAGATAGGGGACACAAGGCCAATGTTGAAAGTGTCAAGTTATTTATGGCTATTTGCTGGTGTAAATTATATGCGTGATATGTTTATGCTACATATCGAATAGAATTATTGGTTCAAAGTTTATCTACCATGTAATTCTGATATGATGTAATGAATTTTCACAATTTAGTGGTTCAAATCGCAAGATACCATTATTTATGCATATAATGTTTAAGATGATCTTGGATCAAATAATCTGTTTATTTTGAAAGTGGCAGGGGATTGTTGGACATTTTCAAAAGAAGTGAACCACGCGCGCACGGCGCATATGGCGCATTTTAGGCGCTTTTATAAGCGCACTTAGCACTTTGCACGAGGCACGTGCGCGTGTGTACAAGTGGGGTTAACCATGGGTAGAACTTTTTACCATTAGTTACTTTTTACCATTTTTGAATTACTAAGTGGGCACCTATTCAACATTGACTGAGTGGATGAAGTTAAAACTGCTCCACTACCCCCTTTTCTTCTCTAACTGGTTTTGACTAGAGTTCTATAAGAGAAAGGTTTGAGGAGGAAGATCATCTCAAAATTAAATTATCATTTGCTTTTCTTTCATCTTTCACTACTGCAAAGTGAAAGATGCATTTGTTTCATCATATCCTCTAGAACTTTTGCTGACTCTTGAAGTGTAAAGAGCAAAATTTCCTTTAGGAAAGTGGTAGCGTTACATGCTTTGAAGCCTTTGCAAATTTCTCTGGTCTAACAGAACATACTCCCTTTACTTTCCCTTTACATTCTTCTCTGTCTCTCTCCTTATTATCTGTTATGCCCTCTTCCTTCCCAAATCTTTTTTCCTTCTCTTGTTCTCTGATTTCTCTTCGTTATGTGAACCACTGAACGATTAGACTCCAACATATATCGAGTCATTGACGAGTAACGAAATTAATATTTGACTTCAAAAGAAATGAATTTTTACTCACAGTATATACCGCTAATTTCTACTCTAACGATGGCTTACAAATGTCTTACTAAAAAATTTGGCTCAACAGAAATTGAAAAAATTTGACGAGGGAGTAGATTGAAGCCAACTTGGAACACATTAATATATATCAGGAGAAATTTGAATGATTTGGAAAGCATGTCATTAATTTCAGACTCAGTGAAATTTGATGAGGTATGGGTAGATTGAAGCTAATTTTTACTTTCCAGTAGACCAATTCATCGGGTCGAGGGTCCGCTAAGCCCACCCGACATTAGCCAGGCTTGGGTTTCAAATATACTACAATGCCCGATCTGGACTCAAGCTAGATAAAAGCCCGACAATTTTATGGATTTGTACTTTGGGCCCAAGCCCGACCCGATCCGCGTAAGATATGCGGTAGACTTTTTTTATAGATATTTGTCAAAAATGCTCAAAAAGTGAGACTAAAAGGTTTGAACTTGAGTCATTCCACTGCCACTACATGTTCTAACGACTAGACCAACTCTTTCTTATTTGTTTCTATTCTATATTTATTATATATATATATATATATTCATTTTTTACAAATTATTGACAAGCCTAAAACCCGGGCCACGTGGAGGCCCGACATATACAAATTCGAGCCTGGGCAAGCCTAAACAGGGCTTTGAAAAAAAACCACCTAGGCTCAGCCCGAGCCCACCTATACCCGCCTGTTGCACTAGTCTACTCTCTAGTAGACCTGTTCATGGACTGGGTTTGGGCTCGGGCCGGGCCCAACCGAGCCCGAGTTTAAGAATATTAGCCCAAACCAAGGCCATTATATATATATGAGAGCCTATACATAGGCCCAAACCCCCGCCCATTGCAAAGCCCAAGCTGTAATGGCTCAATTAATAATTGTCGTTATTTTATGACGTTATTGTAAACGTGGTCGCCAACAGGGACATTCGTGGGTTCCACAGCGAGGTTGGAGCACGCCCGGATTAAGTAAATAGTTATTTTGTGTGTTATTTTTGTCTAATTTTGTGATGTTTATGTTAAAATAGGTTAAACGACATCGTGATGTGTGTAATTATATTTTAATTGACGTGCGAGATTGTGTGTTGAGTATTCGCCTCGATATGCGTATTGACACCGGTACAGGGTAGACTTATAGACGAAATTTTAAGTTGAGGAAAATAATACACACATTAAATGAATTAAATGAGGTAAAATAGTAAATTTGGTGGATGTCTAGTGATGTAGGGTCGTGGGCTACATACGTTAAGTCCTATGATAATGTGCACGCCCGAGTGTGCTCGTTGGCACGCACAACGGAATTGTAAGCTCGAAAGTATAGGCGAATATATATATTTATATATATATGTAATTAAAAATATATATATATATATATTAAAATCAGAAAATTAAAAAAATAATTGTGAAATGACCAAAAAGGGCATTTGATTGTGAAGAATGAGGATAAGAATATAGGGGTATTTTGGTTATTTCACCCCCAAAATGTGGATAATCACCACCGAACCACCACACCAAAGCACGCACGCGTGCGTGCGTGCGTGCACCCTTGGCCGGACTGGACCCGACTCGGTTGGGTCGGGTCGAACCCGGTTCAAGGGGCCCACCCCCATATTATTTAAATAATAAAAATTTTTTATTTTATTTAAATAAATTAAAACAGTTTTAAATAAAATAAAATATGGAAAATATGGAAAAATAGCTAGAAAATTATGAAAAATTCTAAAAAATCCAAAAAAATATGAAAAATTAGAAAAAAGGGTTTATAAATGAATTTCGGGAATCTCTCGGAATTTTGGCGAGATGTTGTTGGGGTTTTTACCTCGTAAAACGTAAAATTGACATAATATATTCAATTGAAGCTAATTTAATGACAAATGATCTTAGGTACACTCGAGTGATAATTTTAATTGTCGGGTGTTTATTAGAGCTGGATCGGAGTTTATTTTACGGAAAAAGGAGTGCGGTTTGAGGTGTGTAATAACCCAACTGAAATTCACTTTAGTAATTACTGATTAATTTATTTGAATTCAGTCATGTTTATTTACTATTCTATTTCCTTACTACTTTACGGTGGCCGAGTACTCTCACCTGGTGACTTTACGGTAGTTGAGTTTACTCCTACCTGGTGTCTTTACGGTGTTGAGATCACTCCCCACCTGGTGTTTATTCGTTGCGGGGGCATAAAGTCCACTAAGCCATAGCATATGTCTAGGCATGTGCCGATGAATATGGTACCCGGGTATGATAGGCATGTGTGGGTGCGCCATGGATATACACCGGCTACCTAGAGGGTCCAGGGTCACCCGTTAGAGGTATCCTCATGGGTCGTGCCTGGCGGATAGCCCGAAGTATGACTTAGTCTGACTTTGATTATACACACACTTTGTTTCATTGCTATATTTATGCATGCGATGATTTGTTATGTATGTTTATTTATAGTATTTTAAATTCCAGTAGTTTATTTACGTATTTACTTGGTGAATTTCTTTGGGATTATTCACTCTGGACTCGTCATCTGCCTTTTGTGATGGCTTGAGTGCATATCTTAGTACGAGCCGAGGGAAGGGCAATCTTGAGGAGTACATTAATTGACTGCATTTGCCCTACTCGTACGTTTGTTTATGTTTCCTTGTTTTATGTTGGGTTTTGGGGTATGAGAGATAGATATGACTTGTATATAACTTGTAGATTATATTTTTGATATTTTGAGGATCTCTATATTTGAGATGGTTTCCACCTTAGGTAATATGCTCATAAAACATCTTGATGACTTTAATTATCCGCTGCGTATGTTGAGGTAAAATGATAATAAAGAATCCAAAGTTAACTTAAATCAATGATTATTAATACATAACTTAAAGTTAGCAAGAATTTAATTATATTGAGTTTACGAGTGGCCGCGGGACATAGCTGGATGATGAGTTGGTAGAGTTGTGGGTCCGCGGTGCACGTCGTAGCTGCCGATGGATTGGAGGCCGCTACACAAGCCCAAGCCATCAAACAGATGATAAATATTTTAATATTAAGAAATCAACAAAATAAAATATTTATTCATTTAATAAATTTTGTATATACTTTTTAAAAACATATGTATTTTCATAATGTATATAGTATATTCGTATATTGTGTATAATGAGGAGTAGCTCAAATGGTAAGTGTCACTTAATGTGTGCATTAGGTTATAAGTTCAAACCTTTTCTACAACATTTATTATTTTAAAATATATTAATTATAAACTTATATTCGGGTTGGGCTTAGGCTTTTTAAGGTGACCCAAGCCCAACCCATTTAAAAGTGGGCCTAACAGGGCTCGGGCCCGGGCCAGGCTTTTCTTGAAAAGGGTTACCCAAGCCCGATTTTGTTCGCAGGCCGAGCGGGTACCCGAGCCCATGATGAGGTCTACTCTTTAGTCAAAATATTTTTATGGGTGTGAATAATATATATGCGATCGAGATGTTCTAGATACCAAGTGGTTCAAACCCAACTCACTTTAATGCTGGTCTAATCGAGTTTGAGCCTAGGTGGGGCTTTACATTAAATAGGGTTACCCAAGCTTAATTACTTATTTGTTGGTTGGGTTGGCCCCCGAACCCACATGAACAGGTCTACCCATGGGAAACCAAGATTAAAGGCCCTACTTTTAACCAACGATTGGTTGGCTCGAGCGGTTTGACACTCGAGTCCCTTAAGTTATGACTCAAGTTCGAGTCCTGCAGATGGAGATGTCTTTGCCCCCATTGTGGAGTGACCCCGAGCGAGTCCAAAGTAGTCAGTTAGTCCCAATATCGAATGGTTTAGACTAAAAAAAGGCCTTACTTTTTTTTTTTTTACTTTAGGTGGAGTCTAACCCACGACCTCCCTAATACTTGCGATGCATGATCTGTTCCCCTAGAGATGCTTGTGGCAAAAAATGCCCAACTTATATAATTTCGATTGTTGGCAAGAAATGGCCAACTTATATAATTCCAATTGTTGTTGATATTTTTTTCACAGAGCTGTGTGGAACACACATATTACCACACCAGACAATTTTGAGCGTCACAAATTCCTTTGTACACCTCTTATAAATTTGAACTCTCTCCACAACTGTACTACTGCTCTCCACTCTCTCGCCTCATGATATCTCTCAAACATGAACATAATCAATTATTCTTCAATGGGGGCACCAGTGCTACATCAAATATTCAATACAAGACATTATAATTCTCTCATTTTGCATCCAACCCATGAGAGAGTACGTTTTTGCTCATCAAATGGGTGCCCATTGAGATTGTCAACATTGCACAACAAAAAGATAAGGTGGAGTAGGCCGAGATGCTGTTTGAGCTCCAAAGCAACAGTAGTCCTCGAAGAGCGTAGTTTTAGAATCAATGGTCAGGATGTGTTGACGGACGTACCTGATAACGTGGTCTTGACACCGTTGAAGACTCCATCTGTGTTTCTGGGTGCCATTTCTGATGAAGCCAGCAGCCGCCACGTGTTCAAGCTTGGTGTTCTACGGTGAGGATTTACTTTAGGTGTGATGAGATTACTTTTTATTTTTTCTTTTATGAAGATTTTTTTTTTCTTTTGAGGTCCATGAAGATTTATTTTAATTTGTGATTTTCAACTAGTCAATGTTGTAATGTGGTAGCAATAATTTGATTTGTAAGTGAAAGTAACAACAAAAAAATATTATGTTATAATCTTCGAGTTTGACATTAATCAGAGTTATGCCTCGAATATCATGACAATAACAAAAAAATAGCCTCACATACAAATTAACTCGATTTATTCGAATTAATTGATTGATGTTGATTTATAATTCTAGAACATTTTTTACTAATAATTAGGAGTGCAGTCTTTACTTTGGTTGAACTAACCTTTTATTTAAAAAATGCAAGTCTGTTATATTATTTTTAAACGCATCTCAAGGATTACATCTAAAGAACGCTTACGAGGATTCGTACGTTAAAAATGGCGCGAGAAGCGAAACCCCCATTAGAATCCCAAACATTCTTGGCGGTCTCTCGGCCAAATCCACGCTTCTCTTCTCTTCTCAATCACTTCAGTTCTCGAATCAACGAACACTTTCTCTCGATCTCTCTTCGCATTTCATCAAGTCTCGATCGAGCCAAGCATCAATGCCCGCGCACAGCAGCTCAGCCGTGGAACCCTAATCCATCAAGAATCGGACCGCTTCGGCGATAATCTCTTCTCAATCGCTCCAGTTCCTCATGCAGTTAATCTTTGCGAGACTCCGGGACTTCGAATTCGCTTTAATTTGTTCAAGTTTTGTGCTTTATGGTCATAAATTATGTGTGTTTAGATTGTAGCATGATCAAAGTTGTAGTCTTTGTGTGGTTATTGAGATCATTTTGGGGACTAATTGCGGTCTCGTGATTTTTCTGGTGCGGCAACGACGTTGTATGGAATTTTGGAGGAGAAACCATTGTTCTGTGATTATCGCTTGTTTTCGTGATGCAGGAATCATGTTTTTAGACTGTAACATGATCAAAGTTGTAGTCTTTATCTGGTTATTGAGATCATTTTAGGGACTAATTGCGTTATCGTGATTTTTGTGGCACGACGCCGAAGGTGTATGGAATTTTAGAGGGGGAATTGTTGTTTTGTGATATCGTTTGTTTTCATGATGCAGGAATCATGTTTTTTGATTGTAACATGATCAAAGTTGTAGTCTTTAGCTGGTTATTGAGACCATTTTGGGGACTAATTGTGTTTTCGTGATTTTTGTGGTGCGACGCCGAAGGTGTATGGAATTTTAGAGGAGGAATTAATTGTTGTTTTGTGATTACGCTTGTTTTCGTGGTGCAGGGATGCTAGAGTGCTTTGTTTGTTTAGATTTAAGATTTGGTGGATGGTGCCTAGAATGGGGAATTCGGGGAAGAATGTTCCCGCCGAGACGCAGATGTTATTGCTGGAATTAAGGGGAGGAGATGATAGTGGTGGTTCCGAGGGAGAACCGTTCTATGTTCTCTTCTTGCCGGTGCTAGATTCCGAGTTTAGAAGCAGTTTACAGGGAAACTCTGCCGAAGAGCTTCTGTTTTGCATTGAAAGTGGTGAGCTTCTGGTTTGAAAGACATGAGTTTTCATCTACGTTGCTCGAAGAAAAAGATACGAATGGATGAATGACTGCACGAATTAGTTGAAGGAATTATAAGTTTTTGTTTGAAGAATGTATGAGTCTAGATTCAAGTTTACGTATTTGGTTAGTAGTTCGTTGTGTTCATCACAATACTCAACCATTTGTCTTTTTGCCCAGCCCAGTCCATGTGCATTGCAAGTTCTTGTTGTTCTTATATATATAGTTTTTAATCTAATAACATTTGCCTGTTTACCCATTGTGACAGGTGACCCGGGAATTGTAACTTCTCAGTCTTTAGAAGCTATTTTTGTGAACTATGGAAACAATCCTTTTGATCTGGTGAAGCAATCTATGAAGTAGGGATAAGGGCCGAGCTCAATTTTTATTAAATTAAAAAAAATCTAGGTTCTTAATTCAGATGTCGATATACTAGCATAGCATTCAATACATGATGGGAATGCAAGATATGGCCTTAAACAATGACATCCACTGTTTCCACTCATGGAATTAAAATCTTTGGTTTCCTCTCATGTATTAGACTGGCTTTCCAAATTCCTTGGCCCTTGCCTCATAATAAATGGTTGTGGACTTGACCATGTGCAGGATATTGGAAAAGCACCTGGGAACATTTGCACTCCGTGAAACTAAAAGGGTAAGCTGTACAACCAATTTAGTATAATTGTTACTAAGCCTCTATCAGTTCTTTGTTTCTACTTTCTACGCATTCTTCCAAATCACATGTTATTTTGTTGCTCACTTATCCAGATGCCAGGAATGTTGGATTACTTTGGTTGGTGCACTTGGGATGCCTTTTATACAGACGTCAATCCTCATGGAATCAAAGATGGGCTAAAAAGGTATGATAGACTTAACACCTATATGAAATTTGAAATATGACAGTCTTACATCTGTGACAAAACTTGCCTGGATTTTTTTTCAGAATGATACATTTCTCTTTTGGTTTACTTAGGCCTGTTGTTCCCATTTCCAATTCTAAAAGTACATTATTAATCACTGCAATTTTAAGTAACTTAACCAATCTGTCTGTTCGATTCAGCTTGTCTGATGGGTGCACTCCTGCAAGGTTTTTGATCATAGACGATGGGTGGCAAGATGTTGGTAATGAATTTCAAAAAGAAGACGAACCATTGATTGAAGGTTCCCAGTAAGTTATCCATCACTTTTCCCATTCATTGGAAATTAATTGCTTCTATTTAATCTTTTTCTTCTAATTACAGGTTCGGGGGTAGATTGCTTAGCATCAAGGAAAATAGCAAGTTCCGCAAGAAAGAGAACGAACTCCCCAATGAGGCAGCTAGTAATTTAAAGGACTTCGTGTCAAGCATTAGAATGGAATTTGGCTTGAAGTACGTTTCGCTCTAATTATTGCTATGAACTTCTGTATTTGTTTTTGATTCTAGTCTATGTTACTTTGTGGTAGACCACATGGATCTCCCTTATTTGCATACCAATAAAACTGCATGAAAATGAGACATGTACATCAAATACCTATAATTCTGGTCTATTACCTCTTTTATCTGGAGCTTTGATACATAGTGTACTTTGTAAAAATATGTTTTCAGGTATGTTTATGTATGGCATGCTCTGATGGGGTATTGGGGAGGAGTTCAGCCTGATGCACCAGGAACAAAGAAATATAAATCAAACCTAAGATATCCAGTACAATCGCCCGGGGTTCTAGCAAATATGAGGGACATAGCCATGGATTGCATGGAAAAGTATGGCGTTTGTACAATTGACCCAGCTACAATATCTGAATTTTATGATGATCTACACGGCTATCTTGTCTCTCAGGATGTGGATGGGGTTAAGGTAGACGTACAGAACATACTGGAAACTATTGCAACTGGTTTAGGAGGCCGAGTGTTGCTTACTAGAACCTTTCAACAAGCACTTGAGAAGTCCATAGCCAAGAATTTCCGAGACAACAGCATAATCTGCTGCATGGGTCAAAGCACAGATTCTATTTACCAGTAAGTGTTTTTCTTTTCTATCTGATTTTGTGGATCTACGTGATTTAATGTTTTCATTTATTGAAAGCAAGCTTTTGGGTAGCTTATAGCGTGCATCTGATGTGGGAGAGGGGAAAAAACTATAAAAACATAATTACTGTGTAGGAGCGCATTTTCTGAATAATGAATATTAAGATTTATTATTTTCATTAGTTAATATCTCACTTTGCTTTGCTTTCTTGAAAGAATTTTAATGGTTGAGCAATTTCAAGTATGCAATGTTGGTAATATGGAAAGAGCTATACCGATGTAACAACCACTCCCTCGAATAAGAACACCACTCATATTATAACGTAATTTGGGAGGATGGATTCTGCCACGAGCATTTTACTTGCCACCGAAATGAAGATAAATTCTTATCCTGTATCTGCATTACATGATTTCCATCAAAAGTTTTATATGATTGGTGTAAGAATTTCGAATGACTTTCCTGATATATCAATCTCGAAAGTAAATTATGCAGCCATGCCATAGAGTTTTCAATCAATCATTGTGTCTATTATCATGTGTCTGCTCTGAGGGTTAGATTGTTCTGCTTTCTAAATTTTCTTACAGTATAACTTCCTAATCATATGTTTCATTTCAGTTCTAAAAGAAGTGCTATTACAAGGGCTTCTGATGATTATTGGCCAAAGGACCCGACAAAGCAGTCCTTGCACATAGCGGCTGTAGCGTTTAATAGCATCTTTCTTGGCGAAGTTGTTGTCCCAGATTGGGACATGTTCTACGTGAGATAAATCCTTGTCTATCATTTATTGGCCTAATCATGTTACTTACTAGCCCCCATATTAAGGCTTTGTTGATTTTTCAGAGCCAACATCATGCAGCTGAGTTTCATGCAGTTGCTAGAGCAATAGGGGGTTGTGGGGTCTATGTCAGGTGAGCTTTCATTGCAAAAGGATTAAATACATAATTGTATTGGAACACTAACGTGTTTATGTGTGTTTATGTGGATATTCCACTATAGTCTGTTACCATTAACTAATATTATGGACGCTTTATAGTTGTAAACAAAACCTTTTATCTAAAAAGGATAATTCTTCACCAAAGAAAGAAGGGATAATACCATACAAAATTTTTTTCACTAAACAACTTGGTTCCTACTTTGATTATCACATGATAGAAAGTTGAGAATTGTTGCAAAGTCAAAACTTAGCTGAGAAAAAACATGTTTGAAAGCCTGCAGCAATTTATCCTAAAGCTAGCAAAAACAAGTTAGTTCATAATGGTTGAAAATGGTAGTAAAACGATATTTATGCTTTATGTTCCTCTTGTTGATAAATGCAGGTCTGGTAGAGATTTTTCCCAACATAAACACTCAACTATGTAGTGATCACTTTCTTTGGTCGATTTCAGTGATAAACCTGCCCACCATGACTTTACAATACTTAAAAGGCTTGTTCTTCCTGATGGGTCGGTGCTAAGAGCTAAATACCCGGGAAGACCAACAAGGGATTGTCTGTTTAATGACCCAGTTATGGATGGGAAGAGGTACTTGACGCTTTGGTTTGATTCTTTCCCGGCTATTTGGCATAATTTTTTTCTGCTCACTTATCTTTATTTTTCTTTGCAGTCTTCTAAAGATATGGAACCTGAATGAATGTTCTGGAGTTCTTGGCATTTTTAACTGCCAAGGAACTGGAACTTGGCCATGTTCGGACGCAATACAGAACAATTCAAATGTCAATTTATCTGGACATATAAGCCCTAAAGATATAGAGTATTTTGACGAGATCTGTGGAGAATCATGGGCTGGAGATTGTGCAACATTTTGCTTCAACACAGGTATTCCAACTTAACTACTTGACATTTGAACAAGCAGTAGGACTTATGAATTTAAGTTTCTGGAAGAATACTTTAAAGTGGCACCATGAATCATGAAATGTAGAATTTAACCAAAATCTAGGCCGCCTTCTGCATTGTTTAGGAGTTCAAAGAAGGCATCCAAGCGTGGGGAATAAATGTTAGTTTTAGGAGGCAAAAATCAGGCTTCTTCATTTCTTTCAGCTAACTCTTGACATCGTTGTTGCTTTGTACGACAGGATCCATGTCCAGATTGGTTATAGAGGGTAAGATTAGTCTCTCTTTGGAATCCTTGCAATGTAACGTGTTTACCATATCTCCGATCAAGGTTAGTTCCCAAGCTCTTATTCGTGTGAGAAAATTTTTGCATTGATTTATTTCGTAAGCTTTACCTTTAAGACATCTAAATGGAACATGTGCAGCTATATGATGAAGGAGTTGAGTTTGCACCCATTGGATTGATAGACATGTACAATTCTGGAGGAGCCGTTAAAGCTGTTGAAAGCTTCAGTAGCCCTTCTACTTCTGGCGTAAAAATCAGCGGGATGGGTTGCGGTCGTTTTGGAGCCTACTCGAACCGGAGGCCTTCACGCTGTGTGGTGAATGGAGAGGACAAGGCATTTGAATTCTTGGAAGGTGATAATCTTTTGACATTTTCAATTCCTGCAATTACTAACAGTTGGGACATTGCTCTTCATTTTTGAGACAACATTCTTGATGAAGGTGCATTGGTGAAATGGAATTTTCTTAAAGTCCCCATTGTAGAATTGGCATTGAAAAAGCTTGGTTGTCGTTTCCTTGCTCTGGGGCCTTCTTTGTGGTGGTAAATAAATGGAAGATGCTAGAGGTACCCACTTATCACATCTACTTGTCACACCTGAGAATCAGTCGCAGTCAATACACCTCGAGATACGCATTCAAGGTGTGTCGGACGTCATACAATCGCTAGGTGTGATAAGTAGGTGTGACAAGTATGTACTCTTGGCATTTTCCTAAATAAATAGTTTTATTTGCAGAAAGGGTTGATGGTCAGATACAAGTAGAAAACAGATAGATTTAGGACTGTGTGCTAAGAAAGTGAGAATCTGAACAACTCCTATTCTTAACATTAAGAACAAGAGAAAACGCCCTCTTTTTTTTAAACAAATTACAATACCAACTCTTCTAGTCCTTCGTGTGCAGATTGGCGTCTCTCATGATATCTTATAGAGTCTTAACGGCAGACCTCTTTGAAACTCAACGTAGGGATAAGCCATGGCTTGATCAACACCTTCAGGTCTCCATCTGCACAGACAAATCATAAGCTTAATCCATTATCATTTACTTGTTAGTATAAAGGAATGTTTGGTGAAAACCTTAAAAGGTATCATAAACATGGACTGGTTTTAATTAGAATAGCCACATTGATGTGTGACCCACACCAGCCAAAGTCCTCCCTTATATATATATTGCCCATGCTTTAATGGACCCCAAACAAGGTTAATTAGAGACTTTTGTGATAAATACTTGTAAGTTTTCTTCCCTTTTTCTTAAAAATAAAAGCTTATAAATATGTAGAAATCATAAACTGGGTCATGGCTCATCTTGCTGTCAGGTCCACTACAAAAGATCAGTGAAGTAGTCATATGAGATCAGTGGAATCCAGTAAATGCGCCAAGTGGTATAGTTTTGAGTGATATACTGATGTCTTTTCTGGGTCATGACATCACATGCATGGTCCTTGACATAATATAGCCAGCATAGCTTACTAAGTTTCTATAAATTTTTAATTCGTCGAGGGAGTGGTGTAGTGGCAATGAAATGAGCACCACAGTTCAAACTAAGTCAAAGTTGTGATTCTATTAATTGTTATGGTAGTTATATTATACTCACTTGGTTTTTCTAAGTGTATGGGATTGGGGCACCCAACTTTTCCGGGGGAAAACTTAAACCAAAGTAAGAAGGGTCTGAAAAAGATTCACAATACTCATAGATATTATAGAAATCCATGGGCACGGAGGGTGTTGGGCCACACGCACATGTGAGTATGCAAATGAGGTTAGAGCCCATTTTTGCATAAAACCAATTGGCTTGTGCTAAGATCCAATCTACACAACTTGTATACAACATCAACTCTTATTATATTTTTGATGTGGGATTATATATTCCAACACGGGGCTCAAGTGCAACTAGGCCTGGACTAGTTGTCACTTGCCAATTACAGACCTACTCTTAGAGGTCCGTATAAATGTGCCTAGACCTACTCTTATAGGCTCTAGGTCCAAAAATGGGTCTAGACTCCACCGCTAGCTCAACTAGGTCTTCAAATACGAGCTCAGGATTGTTCTTGCTCTGATACCATATAGAAATCTATGGGTTGGAGAGTGTTGGGCCACACACACACATGTGGGTATACGAATGGGGTTAGAGTCCATCTTGCACAAAACCAATTGGCTCGTGCTAGGATTCAATCTACACCACTTATATACCACATCAAATCTTATTATATTTTCGATGTGGGATTATATATTTCAACAGATATAAAATAATAATAATAAATAAATAATAAAATAAAATAAAATAAAATTCTAATCTCTAATTCAAAAAAATCAATAAATGAAGAGATTTATTTAATCAATTACCTGTATCTCAACACAAGATGGTGGAGGAAGAATGCAATCTCTACTTTAGCAAGCTCAGATCCTGGACAGAATCTTGGTCCTCCACCAAATGGAGTAAATTTCTTGCTTGTTTGGCTATGAGTCTGGAAACCCTAAAACTCCAACAAAAAGATATAGTTATCGCAGTATACATATTTCAGTTCAAACTAGTTAGTGAGACCCATTAGGCATTTATGTTCTTTACTTTAAAAAGTATATACAAGTCTCATATGCTTGAGTTGGAAGGGACCATGAACAGAGGTTCCAATCCTACGTTGATGCAAGCCATTGGTATAGGAGTGCTGGACAATTCAAAAGTGAAAATTCATGAATGCAATGGAAAGGAGAAGTTTGGTCTACAAAGAGCAAGTACATAGTTAAACCAATAACATGGTAAACCGCCCTGACTAGTTCAAATCAACTTTTTGTGAGACCTTAAAAGAAGAGAGGTCTTTCGACATAATTTTTGAGATCTTTCGTCAATTACAAAAAAGTATAATAAAGAAACTAATTACCTCCCATCTCCAAGGGTGGAACTGAAGGGCATTTCCATGGAGAGAAGGGTCTAGATGTACTGCACTAAAAACTGGTAGGACCTTCCACCCTGATGGGATTGAGTATTCTGTGATGAAAGCAAAATTAAAGAGTTCCCTTTAGAAGACCATCTGTAGATTATTATATTTTTTGAGCTCATGCATGAATGACTGTAAAAACAAATATAAGTATACTAGGAATACATTTATCAAACATGTATGATTATAAACTAAACAAGTCGGGGTTGGGGAAAATGGGAATTCATTCTACAGTTTTTCATACCCCATTCTTTTGTAATTATCATAAAGTTTTTGAGATTAATACAGCTTCCTTTATCTAAAAAAAATAAACTAAACAAGTCAAATGTGGAGAGGAAAACCTTTAAATCTGACATCCTTAATAGCCTTTCGGTGCACAAACTTGACCACATTCCCACATCTAAGAGCTTCATTAATTACCTACATTTGAAAAATACAAAAGTCACTCACATTATATGTATTAAAGCATAAAAATTTAATCTAATAGAAGAGACATACATTTTGAGTGAATTCCATCTTCTTATAGTCTTCCCAGTTCAAATACTCTCCTTCCCCCTTGTCCCTTCTTATGTTTTCATGTTCAGTCTGTGAAAATAACATTGAAGAGAATTTCGGTTATTATGTATAAGAGAAGGTGAAAACTTGAAAGAGAGCTAGTGCAGTACTTTAAGTTGTGCCATTGCTGCTGATGACTGGCCTAGAAACTGCACAGCCATGGCCATCAACAAAGAAGTGGTTTCATAGCCACCCAGTAGAGAGTCAAGAACAAAACTCCGTTTTTCATTGTCAGACAAGGTGTTAGCAGAGAGAAGTATCTCTAGAAAGTCACCCTTCTTGTTTGAAAGTTCACCATTTCCAATTCTCTCATCCACAATTGTTTTGACAGTGGAGGCAATTCTTGTTCTAGCCTGTAAAGCAAAATCAATCAAAAATTGTTGGCCCACAATATTTGATTCCTAATCTTTATCTCCTTTTGAAAAAAGAGAAGATAAACATGATGCTCTAGAATATTATTAAACAATGTCACTGAACCATATGGATCAAATAGTATTAACATGAAGAAACTGTGAAAGAGGAATGTCATCTTCAGTGGTAAGGAACTGGATGTCCTTAATCAGAGTTCTAATCCTAGCGTGTGTATGGAGTGATTGCCATTGGTGGGCGCCCACTACACGTGTCAAACCCCAAAAAAGGAGGTAGAGAGAATTTAATGTTTGATTACTTTGACAGCTCTTGCATATGCAGTGCCTGGAATGTAGAGAGGAATTGAGATCAACCCTTTCATGAAGGTCAAGAAATCTTCAAGAATCTTAGCTGTTTGAGGATCATCAGGTGTTAATCCCAAAACTTGCTTCACTATAACATGGAATGCAAACTGGAGAGTGAAGAAAAACAGAACATTAGACAGCAAACTTCTACAAAATTAGCTACAATACAATAAACAACTAACGTTCATGAAAGAAAAACTTGTGTAAATATGTTTACACACCTTTCTAGCTTCTTCACAGAATATAATTTGCTGATTGTCCTGCCATGAATCCAGTGTCCTTGTAATTGTCCTCTCTATGTCATTAAGATAGTTGGGATTTGATTTTGTTGTGCTAACCAAAGATAAGGCCAAGTTCCTAAGCCTT
Source organism: Stephania japonica (assembly GCA_039657345.1). NCBI lineage: Eukaryota > Viridiplantae > Streptophyta > Magnoliopsida > Ranunculales > Menispermaceae > Stephania > Stephania japonica. The sequence continues at coordinate 85,374,098 of CM077556.1, read as the reverse complement.
CTATGAGTGTCTCCCACCACAACAAGCATGGATGAACCACCAAGAACACCTTGGACGGGCTTTGGATAGCTGCATTGGAACAGTTTGTCTTCATTTTGAAGTATGAAGTAGTTCAGTTCTTGGTCACATGAGACAATTGTGGGGGAGAAGAACAGGTGAGATTTGAACACTTTCCCATACCTGCAAAACTCATATATAAACCAAGTAGGTTCTTCTTTCAATGTCACATTATTGATTATACAATGTTTATATATACATGTATTTGATATAAGCACACCCACTTCAAGAAAAGAAGTGAATTGCACTAGGAACCAAAAATGAATGACTTGAAATCCTTGTAGGATTAGTTATAATTCACCTAGAACAGTGGTCTTGGAGGAATGAACCAAGAGAATTTGAAGAGTGTGGCTTCAAGAAACTAAGTGTTTCACCAAGTAAAGGCCATCCAAAGGTCCCTTTTGGAGCAACACCAAGCTTCAACAACAAGGGCAGGAAGTGATTGAAGATGAGTCCCAAAACAAGCCCAGTCAGGCCAACTATAATGACTGAATAAACCCCCCCAACCATGGAGTGTATTCTCTCTCTCACTCTCTCTATATATCTCTGTCCCTCCAAAGTTGTTGTGAATGTTTTGAGTTTGAAGAGTTAAAAAAGACAGCACATATCAGTTGCTCTACAATGTGAATATGATGGGTATCAAGGACTCCCCATATATAGAGGTGAGTGAGAGAGAGAGAGAGAGAGAGTTCTATTTATTAACACAACTACACAAGGGGGAAAATAAAGCAAACAGGCTTTTTGCAGATTATTACAGTGGGTAAGTTTAACTTTACTTGAAGGGGGAGGGGTTTTGGAAATGAAAATAAACCTAGCTTGCGGATCTAGACCCCCTACTGTGCCGGTGAGAGAGAGAGAGAGAGAGAGAGAGAGAGAGACAAGAGAGACAGAGGAGATGCAGTGGAGAGGATCAGCTAAAAAGAACTCATGAAAAGTATTAAAACCATCAAATTCAGTCAACTTTGTGACCTCAACCCTTCATTCAATTTTGTTCAAATTTATTCTTTTTCATTCTTTTCTTTGTAAATCAAGTATATATTCCTCAACTTTTCTCCTCCTATCTATATTAATCTCATTTAAAAGACTTATCCCTCTAACAAAAAACAAAAGAAACACCAAGGAGCGTCGGTCGAATGGTAAGTTTCGTTCTCTAATACGCGCTAAGGCAGATGTGTTGAGTTCGAAACCTGCCCACTCCCTTCTCTCTCCGATTTCTTTCTCGGGTTCCTTGATGGGAGACAACTAAGAACCCTTGAGGGATTAGTTGAGTCCACCATTAGTCTGGTGTCAGCGGCAGTAGCTCGGATATCCTCGGCTATCAAAAAAATAAAAAACAAAAAGCAAAAGAAAATTCAATAACAATAAAAAATTTTCTTGTATATGTTGAAAAGATTCATAATAGGGCCTGACAATGCTCGAGTGCAAATTAGTCAAGACGGCTGTTGTGTCGAATTCTAACCTTAGTAATATAAGCTTGTTGGAACCAAAAGATTGAATGTGTTCTTCCTTGAACCAACTTCCCAATAGCCACCCACTTTATATACCCACTTTATATAACACTGTTATATACATGTACTCGTATAGTTTCAACAATATTGTGATTTTGAATTCTGGGGATTCAGATCCAATCATCCATGATATTTGATTCCTTGCTAAGAACTGGGATCCTATGAATTTCTGTTTTATTCCTAGAAATTTGAATGTTAAAGCTCATGGGTGAATCCTCCTGATGATGTTTTTTTTTTATTAATGATAACATATGAATCTGTTTCCTGAAAAAAAAAAAAAAAAAAAAAAAAAAAAAAAAAAAAAAAAAAAAAAAAAAAACAATATTGTGATCTTTTTGACTTCTAATAATCATTGCTGAGCTTCTTTGTTGTGTGCCAAGCTATCTTCACTTCTCAAAGTGGGTTTTTTTTACAAGTGGGGGATCATTGAATTGTTAGCCAGCTTTGGCGTTATGGGGACTTCATCATTGCTGCTAGTTTTTCCTTCTTGTGTGTTTTTCTTTTCTTCTAAAAGATATGAGAAGGTGTGGGCTCCGCTGGTCCATACATGCCTTTATGTGCCGCACGAGTTGCTCCTTCATCATCTACAAAACCCCTGTTTTTCTAAACATTTTTTAAACCTTTATGCATGTTTTATAGCTCAACTTAAATACTTTATTTTTCTTGGCATGAAAATACAATGTTTAGTAACATATGTTCTGTTTTTCTTTTCTATTCTGCTTTTCTTCTCTTTAGTTTTGTGTTAAGTTATCATATTCCAGGAGGGGAATCTGACACTCTAGCGACCTTTTTTGTTAGCATTTCTTTTGTTACATGGACAACTCAAACCTCTCTTTTCTGCTCTTTATATCCTTAGATCTTCTCAAATTTTTTTCTCATAAAACTACACTAATCTAATCATGCTCTCTATGATTCAATTTTGTTTAGATAACAGATCATGGATCATAACCCCTCAATATTTTATACTCTACCTAATAAATTTAAATTGCACCAATCATGCTCTATATGATCTCAATCAAGTGAGTAACCTAATGGTATAGTATGTGGTTATTGGTGTAAAAGGTTGGGGTGTTCGAGTCTCAGTAGAAGTGATTGTAAGGGTAATAAGTTGCTTCTTTCTTATAAAAAATCATGCTCTATGATCGTTACACTACTATGGACTTAGTTGCCGCATATTAGTGTGGGTTCAAAAAAATGCTATCAAGAACTACAGAATGCGAATGATGTCAAGTCCAGCTTAGTAGTGTGGAATCTGATTTTGAGTCATAACGTAATGCAATATCTATTGGATGTAATAAATTGGTTTACCAGACGGGTTAGGAACAAATCAATACAATGCCTTATTAAAGGAATTGCAAGTAAACTGAAATTCGAAGCTTTTATGAGAGTTTATATAAAAGGAAAATGATAATCTTAACACACGTTAGGACGCACACTTGAGGCGCACATTTTGTTTTTTTAGTGATTTGTAGTGTTTTGTCAGATGTGGAGCCCACGTCTGAGGAGACAAGAAAGAGTCATAAATAATTAAAAAATAAAGTGTGCGCCCAAGTGTCAAAAATGTGTTAGTTTATCATTTTCCTATATAATATGAGTAGAGAATAGGTGAAGAAAGAATGTTTAACCAATAGTTAGTTGACACATCTGAAAGTGAATTGTCGTCCCTTAACTAGTGTCCAGTGACTCGAGTTAAAATTTGAAAAATGAAAACATCAACATTAGGAGCTTCTCTCATCTATACGGTGCATGATTTGGGACAAACCCGATGTAATCAGATATTTTGAACACCGAGTAGTTTATATCAAAAAAAAAAAAAAAGAGAGAGAGAGAGAAGAAAGCATTATAAAACAGCAGAGAACAGAGGAGGAGAGTTTTCAGAACATTGGTGCAGTGTTTTAGAGTCAAATAATAGAGTTGCAGCGCATGAAGAGAGAACAGATGTGGAGTGCAAGACTAGAAAACCCTAGACACCAACTTCTTCAACACCATTGGTTGGGCGTGGGGCTGTGATTGAGACAGCAAAGTACACAACAAAAATTGAAAACAATTGACTCTCTTCTTGTGTCTATGGTCACAAGTACACAACTACATGTGTGTAGGTGTCACGCCTCTCAAAACCTTAATTCACTCTTACAAAAGAATTGTCAACTCTTCTTTACTTCTAATACTACACTTATTGATGACTAACTAAACATAGCAACCATGCACAGTAAAACACACCCTTTTTTCTCCTTCACAAGTTATGATTCCGCCCTGCTTACTGTCTGTCTAGTGCTGTCTAAACAAACAAATGGAAAAAATCCCATCTCACAATCTCTATTCACTTTTGTAAGTGTTGGCCATATTAGAACTTAAAGCCAATTTGAGTAGTCTATTCATGTTTACCAAACATAGTTGAATTTAATTCTCTTGTGTTGAACTTTCTTTTGTCTTTTCAAATTCTTTACTGTGGAGCACTTAAAGAAGCAAAAAAAAGGGGTGAAAACTGAAAAGTGACAAAAAAAGAAGGATATAAGAAGTGGGTAATGATATAATGTTGCACTTCTTTTGATTTTTGTGAACTTTTGTTAACCCCTCGTGTGGAGTAGATTGAATAAGTATTTGAATTATGGAAAGGTTTCCTTTTCACTGGTTTTTCTACTACTGTTGTAGGGTGTTTTGAATTTGGTCTTGCACAAAACAATAATGGTTAATTTGTTTCAAAGCTAAGTAGGAGGGGGGACAAATTTGATTAGATGTTGGGGCATTGTGTAGGCTATGTCCTTCAAACACATAGCTTGCTCACATCTTGCATTCTTAAGTGCCTGTTTGGTGCCTCATTTGTAGTTGTGTTTGGTTTGGTTGGCTCCCAAAGAAAAATACTAGAATTACAACAGGTATATTTGTCACACCAAAAGTTACATCGGCCTACACAAGTCATCCATGCAGTCTTGACTCATGTGTTACGCATTAGGATCTGCGTATGCATGCATTATGGACGGCTCAAATTTCTACTGTGACTTTTAGAGTAACATACTTATTGTCATTCTAGCACTTTTCAACTCCCAAAACACAAGTTGCTCCTTGTTTTCTAAACACAACTTGCTCCTTGTTTTCCCTTCTTGTTTTCCTTTTTGTAAGTCAACTAATTCTGTGAGAGTTAGTCAAATCTAGTCTTATTGTTTGCAAGAAATTAATCACTGATATAGTTCGACCAGTATCAACCAAAGTTATGGGAAAAATTACTTCTGTACGGTTTTTTTTTTTTAAATTCGTAAATTACTGTGATTTTTTTTTATTCTTTAATTACAGTATATCGCTTTTTGAAAAGGCGTAATTAACTTGGGGTGGCGCCACGTCATCTGACCAATACAAATGGCGCCTTTTGTAAAGGCGTCATTCTTGTTAGGTGGCCAAAATGGATTGGCGACGGGCCCCATCGCCAATCAATATATATATTATATATTATATATTATATATAATAATATATATTATATATATTATATATAATATGGCGACGGGCTCCCGTCGCCAAAATCAATTGGCGACGGGGCCCGTCACCAATCAATATATATATATATATATATATATATATATATATATATATTATATTTTATATATATATTGGCGACTGTCCCGTCACCAATCAATTTTGGTGACGGGCTTTCCGTGGCCAATCAATTTTTGGCGACGACCTCCCCGTCGCCAGTTCCGTTGCGTTCACAATCACGCCACGTCATCGTCAATAACGCCTTTACTAAAAGAGATATACATAATTTTTAAAATTTTAAAGAAATTTACCCTATTTAATGAATTTAAAAGAAAACCAACCCTATTTTTTTAATAACCCCAAGTTTATATTCAAATTTGATTGAGTTTATATTCAAATTTCATTAAATTCGATTGGAATGTATGAATTCATTGTTGCCCTCGAATGTATGAACGTATGAATTCATTGTATTGTTGTAGGAATGTATGAATTCATTGTATTGTTGCAGGAATGTATGAAGGAATGTTTCTTGCCCTCGAATGTATGATCCCTAAACCGCGGAATATACATTTTATATATATATATATATATATATATAATATATTATATATATATATATATTCCTATCTATTTTATATATATATATATATATATTATAAAACTCTAAACATCGGATTGGCGACGAGGAGCCCGTCACCAATCTATTTTATATATATATAATATGGATTGGCGACGGGCTCCCCCGTCGCCAATCCGATGTGTACACGAATGGCGCCTTTTGTAAAGGCGCCATTCGTGTATTGTCCGCCACGTCACACTCCACATCACGAATGACGCCTTTACAAAAGTCACCATTCGTGTATGCCCCACCATGTCGCACTTAATAACGCCTTTACTAAAGTCTAAATACATTATTTTTAAAATTTTAAAGAAACTTACCTTATTTAATTAATTTTAAAGTAAAACAACCTTACTTTTTTTAATAAGCCCCAGAGTTATGATTCACTGCACTACGAATTGATGAGGTAAGAGGACTAGAGATAGTGAGGAGCTCAATATATTAAGCTGTCGCCAATCTCATCAATCAAAGTTGTAGAGACTGGTAGTAGGCACACCTTGGAACTAATAACTTTGAGGAATCCAAGAAGAATATGTTGCAATATGTGCTTTTGCAACATATTCTCTCCATCTCTCATCACATTCCCAATTGTAGCCACCCATTGACGTCACCCTTCCACCATTCAAAAAAAAATTTCAATTTTTATGGAACCTCACATTTCCGCTCTGCCATCATCTTTGAATCCTAGTTTCACCCTTAGTTGCATTCATGTCAGATTTTACCATGCAATTGTTTCTTGTTTTTAGTTCCTTATCCAAAACTAAATATATTATATACTCTTTGAGTAGTGCTACTTGAATTCATGAGTCCGAACTCTTAGGGAGTTTTTTAAAAATTTTTTATTTCAAAGCCATCCTTAAGCAATCAATGACTTCAAAATTATAACTTGTAACACTCCTTTAATATTTACAAAAATCTCAAAAACCCCCCTTTGAGTCCAGACCCTTAGTGTCCAAATAGATTTTTTGATACTCTTTAACAAAAAATAATGAATAAATAAATAAATACTACTTTAATAGTCTTGGTTTGATTATGACTCATAATAATTGAGCGCTCAGTTTTGTGATTGTATTAGGAGTAATTGGTTTGAGGTGTTACTTTTGAACGAGGAAGGCTATTTGGACTTTTAGAGTCTGGACTCGTAGGGAGTTTTAAAAATTTTTATTTTAAAATCATCCTCAAGCAATAAATGACTTTGAAATTACAACTTGCAACACTCCTTTGATATTTGTAATAATTTCAAAAACCTCTCTATGAGCCTGGACTCTAAAAGTCCAAATAAATTTTTTGCTTTCAAATTAGTTAATTTTATCATTATATTAGTATATTACAGAGTTGCTCAAGTAATACATACGAAGGGAAGGGAGGTGTACTTCCCTTGTTTGATTAGTAATTTTAATTGAAAAGAAGTCATTAGAGTGTAACCAAAAAAAAAAGGTCATTAGAGGCTTTAGAGCTTGACGTTTTAGTCGTTGATAATAAAATAGAGTAATTCTAGGAAATCACTTTTCGTGTTTGATTGCATGCATGAAAATGAGAAGCTTAACTAAACACATTTATCAAGTTCCTCAAAAATGTACTTCTTCCATTTCATATTATCTCTCACATTAGAGAGTTTCTTCTTTCCACAATATGTGTCACATTATGAAATCAATAAAGCATTAATTGTTTTATTTCTAATTCTAACCCCTTTTATTTAGTTAATGACACCACCAATCACTTTTTTTATACAATATATATAATAACAATTAATCTATATGGACTCAAGAGTCTGGACTCATAGGGATGTGTGAATAATTTTTACAAAAGTTAATGAGAAAACACCAATTTTTTTTGGGTGTTTCATTAATAACACCAACTTTTTGAATGATGAATTTGAAATAAATAAATCTATTGTGTCTGAACTCTTGTGTCCAAATAGCAGTACCTATATAATAAATGAAATCATTTATAAGAAGATAATATAGTCTTGTTATAAAATCTTAATAATAATTAATCTATCACCTTAATTCTTGTACCAAGTCAAAATGCAACAGATAATACGGAACTGGGAGTAATAAGAATCTAGTTTCTCAAGATTAGCATACAATTCTCGAGAAGTTGAAACAAAAAGGCCTTAGCCTTAGGGTAAAAAACAAGGCCTTGGTCATTCGATCTAGAAGTATAAATTTACCTACGGTAAGTTTAGAAAGATACCAACAAAACCTCAAAACCTGGAAGAGATGCTTGATAAAATCCAAAATACACAGTACCATTTGAGTCTGCAGAACTACTTCAACACGCTTGATTCATAATTGCTTTACAATTTCTACACTCCATGTTGAAACGTATGCATACATGTAAATTAATTACTCTTTTTTTGAAGTATGATTTAGGGGTGACAAAAAAAAGGGTCCGGATTAGTACGGGTTCGGACGCCCCCTTCTTAATAACAACTAAAAGTAGTGCTTGGATCCGTACCTATTTTTGAAACGGACATTTTTAATTTTGTCTGGACCAGTATATTTTTAAAATATACAAGACCCATTTTTTATCCGGACCTGTTTTTGTAATATAATAAAATAATTTTTTTCACTTAATTATTCATAAAAATACATGATTTTTTTTTGTGACAATGCATTTCATTACTTCATAAAGATATGTTATATATTCAAAATTAAAGTTTTACAAGTTTCCATATAAAAATGACATCATCATTAGTAAAATTACAATGTAACCATTATGAAAGTTTTCAAATACCTCTATAAATAAATAAAATATTATTCGAATTAGTCGTTAAATGGGTACTCGTTTTTTGAAAAAATTTGTCCGAACTCATACTTCTTTTTTAAAACAAACAAGAAAACACGTCCGGATATGTATTTATTTTGAGAAAATCATGTCTAGACCCGTTAAAAGCAGGTCTGAAAAAACACGGACTAACGGGTTTGACACTTTTTGCCACCCCTGGGTATGAATACATACACATCAATTAATACACAAATATAAGCAAATTGTTGTCCTTTAACCAGTGATTTTAGTTCAAATTTGTGACGGCCCCAAATTCCACAATCCTAAATTGGGCACTACTTGACTAGACTTACGTGAACCCTCGAGTCAATCTCGCTGAGTCATGCAGGCCTAGTCTGCCTTCCTTACCTTTTTACCATTTATTTCGCATTTACATGTGAAGTTAATCAATTAGCAGATACATCGGAAGCAATTTAACTCTAAACTAATCAATAAACTTCAAGACACACAAGTTAAGACAAATCTTAGGGTGTGGTAATACTGTAAGTCATATCCATCATATGAATCAAAGGAGAGTGTCAATAATGTCATACATGCTCAAGATCTCTCATAACCCATAATCTCATGTTCAACAAAACAATATAGATACATAATACAAGACATACTCAATACGCGAGAGGAGACCGCCTCGTGGTCCTCGACTTCAATCGCCTAGCGCTAGTCCCTTGCCTTTGTCTGCTCGTCAGTCTGTCCACCGTCACAAACTAGACAATGAGTACAGTGATGTAGAGAGTAAAATACCAATAGAATTTTAACAACAATTCAAATGTTACATAAATGGTTAAACTAGTATCGTGCATAGATATCACAAAATATTATAAAAGGTAACACGATACGTGAATCACTGAGATAACAACGATAAATGAGTGTCGAGAGCACAAAGCAAAAGAAAAGGTATCTAAGTATTACAAGTCCACCAAGTTGCCACACATAGTTACAACCTACTTCCAAGATAGATTCTGGACCTACTCAAACTCAAAACAGTCTAAAATAAGACACATAGCCTCAGGTCACACTTAGTTTACATACGAGCACCGCAGCGTCACACATAGTTCGACATACAGTCATCGCAATCTCAAACTGTATGTTGATGAGTTGACATGTGTACCCTATTTTTATGTGCAACATTTATTTAATTATAGTGCGTAAAAAGTCTCTAATTTTAGTTAGCAATTGTTTATATTTGTTTATTCTATGTTTTAGGCTATAGTTGATGAACAAGGAAAAGGAATAAATGCGGGACTTTGAAAGTAATTTTGGAGTTTGAAGTGCTTGCACGCATCGCAAGAGTAGTCTATGTTGAAGGCCGGGTTGTTTGCAAGAAGAGTTGATGTGCCAAAGTTGAAGAAATTGCAAGAAAAATGGCTAAGTATTGGAGTAATGTGGAGGTGGTTCAGCAGCCTTTGATGGTGCATCGAGACACACATTCATCCGAGTTCAGACTTGATGAGATGAAAACTGTTGACATAATAAAGAAGAAATACAGAAGACACACTCCAGTGAACCAGCAACCATCCAGAGGCCTCGTGATGTGCGGCAAAAACAGAGATCAGATGAGAAGAAAACTGTTGTGCGTGGGCCCCACACGGTTGGCTCCCTCTCTTCTGCACGATCGGCTGCTCCACGTGTCGTGCGCACAACGCAGTAGCTCCCTTTCCACGGGCGCGACACGTGTCCGAGTCCACCACCCAAATTCACCCACGCGCTCTCTCATCTGCCGCCACGCGTCTCTCTCCGCCTCACGATCAGCCTCGGTCGTCCACCTCTCCAGCTTCAGGAGCCCCTGATCTACCTCGGTGCACGTGCTCTCATCAAAACGCAACAACAACAAAGGGCAGATGGGGAGTTTCACAAGAGAAAGGAGGGTTTTGACCCCAGCTTTGACCGAACACCGACTCCCCCATTTACTCACACCAACCACCACCAACACATCTCCACTCCACCATCCTCACCCAATCCTCTCCTCCTCTCTCTTCATCTTCTTCACCAAGAACACTACATTTTTACACATTTTGTATACTAAGAGGTTGTTTTTGACTCTAGTTCAGTTGTATTTTCATATTTTCTTAGAGTAGCATAGAGTGGGAGAGATTGATAAATTCGACAAAAGATGAGATTGGATTCGCCATAACATTGGGGCCGAAGACCATTTAGTTTGATCTTTTCATAAACTCCCTCTCTTTATTATTTAGTTTATATATTTTTTAGATTTGATGTGCTTATTTGAATGTTTTGTGTTGATGAATCATGTTTAATTGCTGTTGTTGTTCTACTTAATGTTATTTTTAGTGTTCCACACTCTAAGCTTTTATTGCACTGATCACGTAGTCACTGAAATTAAGGAGAGATAGTCACCAACATCTTGGGGCTATTGAACCGAAATTGAACACTATAACTTAATGTGCTAGGGTACACCGGCCGGTTGCCTAGACTTTGAGAAACCTTGAAGGGTTTTGAACTTAATGCTTTGATGCTCTTACGTTGTTCACACAGGCCTGTAGAGCCCGAGAGTTGAGATAGTATTCTCGCCACCGAGATCTTGGGACGAGATGATTTGTAAGATATCTGGTCTATAAATTGAGTTGAACACACATTTTGATTGATTCGTCGCACATCTAATTTGATTGATGAATTCAAGTCTAAAATAAATTTGTTCTTGTCGTTTTACTTTTTAGATAGTTTAATAAATTCTACTACTTGTTTGCTTATGTTTCAAATCACATAATTTACTTAAGTGCTACGTGCAACTATTCCCTGTGGATTCCATAAACCCGGCGTAAACTAGTGTTTGTGCCACTATTACTACCGCAAAACCCTACACTTGGGGCTCGCCATCACAGGTTTAACCACGTCCAGAATTTGTGTACTCACGGTATAAACCGTGACCACCGTATCGTCTGCTTAGACCCAAAAGACCATTCATTAAGGAATCATAGAAAAACCAAGCTAATAAACCACTAAGGATAGATATCACAAAAGGAATCAAGAATGTATAATCCACAAGGAAGTACTGTTCAACAAACATAATAGCTCAATTAAATGCACAAATGAAATGATATAAATACTCTGGTTGATTTTACTCACAAATACCGCGTGAAACTCCGCGTTCGTGGCTCTCACATGGTACCAAACCGTCCCCACACGCCTGTCACCGATCCACTAAGCACCTGGTGAGCATTTTTGTTTCAATTTGGTAGTGTTAGTGTTTTGTTCCGCATTTAATTGAAATTCTCCATTAATTTTTCATAATTTTATTCGTTATGTTTTAGAGTTGATTTCTCGAGAATTAGGTCATGTTTAGACCTATTAGAATACCCGAAAAACCTCAAATCTGTTCCGAAAATCCCCGAAAAACACCCAAATTTATTGTTCAGGTTTGGCCCCGGGCGTCGTGAGGGTTCACCCTCACAACACCCCCACGGCGTGGGGACAGGAACCCCTGTCCCCAACACCGCCTGAAGGGGCTTTTAGGGGTTTTCCCACCCCGGCTTGTGCCGCCAAACACCGAATTGATCCCAATATGCTCGGGACTTCAACACTGGTCCAACCATGACCTCGGATCACGCCAAAAACACCCCGTTTCACGAATCAATCAAAAATCACCAAAATCACCCAAAAATTCAAACACCTCCAAATCATCGTCTCCATGTCGTAAAAACATTTTCCGACTATCGCAAGCCCGACAAAACCACGTTAAAAACTCGATAAAAACCAAAATTTCAACTCGGGGTATGAAAACATCACCACAAAAACCCACAAATTGGTGTCAAAACGTAGAAAAATGCGTAGGGAGTCAGTATCTCACCTTAAATCGCATAGTTGGTCGATCCCTGTCGTCAATTCGTGCTCGAAACCGCTGAAACCCCCCTCCACCAATTTTTCCTTCACGTGAGGAGAGAGAGAAGAGAGAAAGAAAGGAGAGAAAGAGAGAGAGAGAGAGAAAAAAAATGAGTGAGAAATGTGTTGACTCCACCTTTTATAGTACGGGTCTCATCTTGGCTCACACTCTTATTTCGAGGCATATCTTGTGACCTTTAAACACAACAACCAACCACTCTTGGGTGCTCACTTGTGTGACTCCTTGTAATGGCCCAATTAAGAATTACCGTTAATTATGATGTCATTGTAGACGTGGATGCCAACGGGGACGTTCGTGGGTCCCACAGTGAGGCTGAAGTACGGCCGTATTAGGTAAATAGTATTTTGTGTGTTGTTTTGTTTAATTTTGCGATGTTTATGTTAAAATAGGTTAACGACATCGCGATGTGTGTAATTATATTTTAAATTGACGTGTGAGATTGTGTGTTGAGTATTCGCATCGATATGCATGTCGACGCGGGTTCCGGGTAGATTAAAGATGAAGTTTTAAGTTAAGGAAAATATTACATACATAAAATAAATTAAATGTGACAAAATAGTAAATTGGAGGGCGCCTAGGGACACGCGGGGTCGTGGTTAACACGCGTGAGTGGTACGGTAGTGTACACGCCCGAATACGCTCGTTGGCGTCCACGACGAAATTTTAGGCGCGAAAGTATAGGCGAATATATATATATTGATATATATATATATATTAAAAATCAGGAAATTAATAAAATAATAGTAAAATTACCAAAAAGGGTATGTGGTTGTTTTGAAAAAGTGCATGGACACAAGGGCATTTTGGTCATTTTCCCCGTTAACCGCCTCTTCTTCATTAAATCGAAAACGAGAGAAGGAAATGAGAAAAAAAAAACACAGACCAGAAGAAGAAGACCGAAAGGAAGGGAAATCGAGATAAAGAGGAAGAGAGATTGAGCTCGTGGTGGAGAGGCGAATGAGGTGAGTTGTTGTGTTGTTGTTGTTGTTGTATGCTGTTGGCGATGTGGTGGTTTGGTGGTGGCGGGGTGGAGCTTAGGAGCTCGGACGAACTGCTCTTGGCGGGGTGGAGCTTGGGAGCTCGGACGAACTGCAAGAGCAGTTCGTCCGAGAAGGGAGACGACATACATGTCGTCTCCCCTCTCCCTCTCCCTCTCCCAAATTCAATTTAAAAAAAAGCAGATGTTGGAACAGAGCATTTCTGCTCTGTTCCAACGAGTACGAAGGGGCCGGTTCGGCTCGGTTGAGCTGAACCCGGTTCAAGCCGAACCGCCCCTAATTAAATAAAAAAAATCTAAAAAATTCATAGAAAATTCATATAAAATAGGAAAATTTTAGAAAAATTATATTTTGATCAAATAAAGGAATTTTGGGATTTTCTCGTAAATGTTGGCGAGATATAGTCGGGGTTTTAGCCTCGAAAAATGAAAAAATTGACATAATATATTAAATTGAAGCTAATTTACTGATAAATGGTAATAGGTATCACTCGGGTGATAATTTGATTTGTCGGGTGTTATTGGAGCTGAGCCGAGTTTGGTTTTCGGGACACGGAGTGCGGATTGAGGTGTGTAGTATCCCAATTGAACTTCACTATAGTATTTACTGTTCTATTTATTTGAATTCAGTTCTATTTATTCATTACTTTATTTCATTCTTGCTTTACGGTGGCTGAGTACTCACCTGGTGTCTTTACGGTAGTAGACTTACTCCTACCTGGTGTCTTTACGGTGTTGAGATCACTTCCCACCTACTGTTTCTTCGTTATGGGGCATAAAGTCCACTAAGTCATAACACTTGTCTAGGCACACGCCGGTGAATAGGCTACCCGGGTAAGTTAGGCTTGTGTGGGTGCGTAGTGGATGTACGCCGACCACCTAGAAGGTCCAGGGTCACCCGTTTGAGGTGTTTTCACGGGTCGTGCCTGGGGAATAGCTCGAAGTATGACTTAGTCTGATTTTTACTGTGCATGTACTTTGCTTCGCTACTATATTTATGCATGCGATGATCTTTTACAGTTGTCTGTATTCTTTTGTTCTGCATGTTTATTTATAGTATTTTAAATTCCAACATTTTACTTACGTAATTACTTGGTGAATTTCCTTGGGATTTCTCACTCTGGACTCGTCATCTGTCTTTTGTGATGGCTTGAGTGCAGATCCTGGTATGAGTCGAGGGAAGGGAAAACTTGAGGACTACGAAAATTGATAGCTCTATCCCAACTCGTACGTTTGTTTATTTTTCTTGTTTTATGCTTGGTTTCGGGTTTTGAGAGGTAGATATGACCTGCATATAAAGTGTAGGTCATATTTTTGATATTTTGAGGATCGCTGATGAGATGTATATGATGTACATTTGGTATGGTTTCCACTTAGGTATTATGCTCATAAAATACATGTTAAATCTTTATGCTATTAATTTAATTTTTCCGCTGCGTAATTTGAGGTTAAATGATATTAAAGGAACCTAAGTTAACTTGAATCAGTAATTATTAATACCTAACATCAAAGTTAATAGAAAATTGATTGATAAATGGGAAATGAGTGGCCGTGGGACACAGTCGGATGATGTGTTGGCAAGATTGTGGGCCTGCGGTGCACGCTGTAGTGGCCAATGAAATTGGGGCCGCTACACTCCTCATTTGTCCTTATCTTCTTTTTGACTAATAGTTAAGTTTTCTCGGGCATTTTTGCGTTCGGCATGTACCACGACTCGCAACATCATGCATGAACGAAGTTACTAACGACTCGTAAAATTTCTCGGATTGATTTGTTATTATATTTTATTTTTCGGTCGTCCATGAAGTTCATTTCCTCGACCAATATACTCGTAATTCTTCCGTCGATGCCCGTTCGTCACATCCTTCAAGGTGAACTCCATTCGCAGTTTGACATCACCGTCCTAACACACAAACACGAGTATACATCGATAGTACATGTCATCACACAAAAATTAATATAAATTTTTGGGTTGTTATAGAATTTGAGTTCGAGTTTTATGAATAGAAATTAACACTAACGTTTGGAGCTTCCCCAACTATTTGGTGCACGACTCGGAGCAAATCCAATGTAGTATATGGATACTAAGTAGTTTAAAAAATAAAAAAAACTAATACATAGAAAGGAAACTAAACTTTGGCCTTGTTTGGTTAGGGGTGGAGTTAAGTCCTTGGAGATAACTTGCAGGGGAGTTGAAACTAATCTTGTTTAGTTGTCTAATTTCCCTGCAAATTATTTGCCAACTCACACCCAAGGGTGAGAGATATTTCCTCCACCCCCTTAAGGGAGTTATCTCACAAAAGTTTGTGGACACAATTACCCCTCATTAATTACCTTTACCCATATCCATCTCTCATGTTTGAAAGGTATTTATCTCAATTCATATATTTTATTATTTAAAAACTAGTCATACTTAGGGGTGCATACGGATTACACTAATCCGTGAATCCGGTCTAATTTGGACCATTTATCACTAATTGGATCGATTTTTTTATCCTTTGGATTGGATTAAATTGAAAAATCACTAATCCGATGGACTTGATCGGATTACGAATCCCACATTTAAAAAGCACAGATCAAATTCATTTATCACATCAACACATATAGATATTTCATCAATGTACTATAGTATCTCGAAGAGCATCAACTCAAACTATCAACTCTAAATTATATAGTATTTCAAAGACTTTGCTTGTTCTTACTTCTTTTATTACACTTCAGACATTTTTTGTGGGTTGTTTGTTGCCATGTGCACTTTTTTGTGCTTTTATTTGGGTATATGGTGGAGTTTGTGGATGATAATTTTATTTATATAAGAACTTGCATTTTGAAAGTTTTTATGATGACAAATTTGTGGGATGTATGTTATATATAGATTTGTGGGATGTACGTTGTAAATTTGTCAATCATAATATCCATAATTTTTGTGATTCATTTGATTAAGTTTTATTTTATAAATTTTTGGATAGGAAAACGTCAATCCGTGAAACTTGATCCAGTTCGGTCTACATTTTACAAATTGGATTGAGTTGGATTGATGAATTATTTGGGCTGAACAGGAATGCAATTTTTCAATCCGCAATAATTGAATTGGATTACGGATTGACCCTAATTAGACTGGATCTAATACGTGTGCACCCCTAGTTGTCTCGCGCTTCGCGCACGAAATAGACTGAGTATTAATATTAGATAAAAAATACATTAATATAAGATAGTTTCCTTTCTCACCCAGATTTATGTTGCGACCAATTACACCTAAAAAATTTGGCTGCGGAGAAAGAAAACATATTTGATTTCAACCTCAGGCTAGGTAAAAACTGAAGGTCATCAATTTTGTTGTAACTGTAAAAAAGAATAGCATAAAGTATTAAATATGATTCTGAAATTGAAGGGAAATAAAATCTACATTATTGATCATGATCAACTTAAGTAATGGATTTACTATCTACGTTCCAAAACTAAAATCAACTAATGAAGTTACCTAATCTTTTTTTTGTCAAATAAGGTACCAAATTTAAACCTAACCAAATCTTACTAAATTTTACGCAACCTTGCAATGATGTAGAATTGAAGCCACCTTCTATTATTGAAATTGTAGGCATGTGATGCAGGGACTGAGTTGTTGACGAGATTGTTGTTGTAGATGAGGAGGTCTAGGTGTCTGGGTTCGTGGAGAAGTAGATGTAGTAGAGCAAGATAACTAAAAAAATCAAGAGACGTAGTTTCATATAGAGAATAGATAAAAACGAACCATGATAAGTAACGATTTTTGTTTCAAAAAATAAATTAATTAAAAAATAAAACCTTGATAACAAAAAATAATCAAACTATGGTATCGCTATGATTGTTGCAATTGAATTCACGTTGAGGAATAAAACGAATTAGGATTTACAACTTGAGTTGATGTCATACCTTACTACAAAAAACCAATGAGATTATTCAATCGATTGATCTGACGCCAAAATCACCAACACCAACACCAATCGAATCGAATCATCTCTATTTATAGATGCATAAATTTGAAAAAAAATTACTTATTGTTTTGAAACGTTTTAGCTATGGAAGAGTCACCCAATCCAACCACTGAAGAAACGCTTCGCATGACCAATAATTATGTCCAAGTTTTTTGTTGTTGTTTTGACAATTTCATTTTTTGTTGTTTGATCATACCATTTTAGTTGTGTGTGATAAACGCAATAAGTGACAGTTTCTAAAATCATTTATATGATTTAATATATATATAAACGTTTTATACATCTGATCTTAAATATCTAAACTTGGATAGTTTCTAAAATCGTTTTCTTGTTTTTATTTTTATACTTATTTGTGAAGGAATGTTACCATATATAAATAGTGTATCATTATATCATTAGTTTTTTTTTGTGATTCTTTAGTTAGAACCACCATTGATCTTCTCTTTTAATGGTGGTGGTTCCAATAGTAATCTTTATTTTTGTTTATTCAATAAAAGTTGAATCTATTCAGATCTGAGACGTTCAGTTTCATTCGACATGCAACAGTTGTCAGCTTTATCACTGGCACCACTTGCCTCTCTTCCACACTTGGATCTGTTATCATTCAATTTTGTCCCCACTTCTATATGCTCGTATATGGATCCGCGCTAGTTGTTGGTTTGATGTTTTCACTAGGTTTTATTTTTCAACAAGTTGTTGTCTTCCCTTGTTGGAAGTTTATGTTTGTCTTCCCTCGTTGGAAGTTTTTATTTGTCTTTATTTGTTGGAAGTTTTATTTTTCATTATAGTTTTATTGTTGTAGTAAAAGACAAGTGTATAAGTTGCACATAAGTTTACAAACTTTCGCAACGTTGATTAGATCTCACTAAGGAATGAGAAAAGACTGTTATTGATGTAATTTCATTGTTAAATCAGATGTAATAGCAATTTTTATGAATAGAAATATCTTTTTGTCAAAAAAAACTAATGTGGCCACCTTATGTAACGGCGCAAATTAATTTAATTGAATATTAGTGTTAATCACGATGATTAGTGGTTAATTCGGGCGTTACGGGGACAGCTGAGTTACTCAGAGGAGGGAAACCCAGGTTATATCTATAATATTTGTGCATGGTGTGATGCCTAGTATTGCGATGTCGAATGTATTAATTATTATATTATATATAAACATCGCATGTGTGAACGTTGATATCGGGCAAGGCTACGAGTCGGGTATATGTTTCGAAGTGCGTGTCGGAGACTGGGTACCGGATAGCCGGGGTACGGGGCATGGGTTGCCGGGTAGCTGAGTATTAATGTGATTAACCTATGATTTTTATATGATTTATTAGGTGATTTAACCTAAGGTTGAATAAATGTATTAATGAATTAATTAAAGTCCTATAGTTTGATAGGAAAAATTAGCATGCATAGGATAATCCTCGAGATGCACAACAAGGTGATTTAAGGAAATAAGTGTTATGATAAGGTGTATCGAATTTGGATGACACAGGGTGATCAGGAGCCGCCCGATCGTCCTCGAGATGCGTGCACACGACATATTAGAACCAATGTATAAATACAATTCGATCGATCAAACATGCAAAATAAAAACATTTCTCAAACAAATTGTTGGGAGATCAGTGAGCGAATTCGGGATTGGAGAGGAGAATTCGAGCTTTGGGAGAGGGAATCCGAACCTCACAACGTCGATCTAAGGTAATAAAACCTATGTTTTGATTTAAATTTCATTAAAATGGGTTTTTGTGGTGTTTGAAGTAAAAATGGATTTTTGGAGGAATCACTACTGTTTTTACTGGATTTGAGGTTCTTGAGGTAGATTTTGATGAAATATGTTGATTTAGATCAAAATTGTGAAAAATTGAGGTGAATTGGTAAATTGTTGGGTTTATATATATGCATGTTAATTCGAAAATTTGATGTTTTTTTGGTGGATTTGAGGTGAGATTTTGAGGTTTGGAGGGTCTCCAATGGATTGAGAGTGACGAGGAATGGAGAGGAGAGTAAAGGAAGCATGAAAGAAGGAAGAAAAAAAAAAGAGACGAAAATCGTCTCTGGTGTAAACCAGAGACGATTTCTCTCTCTGGAAAGGGGGCGTACGCACGCAGAGGGTCGGGTCGGACAGGCCAACTTGGCCGGTCCGGGTGGGCCCCCCAATAAAAAAAATAATTTTTTAATTAAAATTAAATAAAAATTAAATAATATATAGTATATATATATTATTTTCTGGAAATTAGGAAAAATAGTTGAAAAATATCAGGAAAATTCTAGAAAAATATAGAAAATTAAGGAAAAGGTAGAAAAATAGTTTTGAGACTTTTCGGGTATTTTTGAAACCCTGACATAGTCCGGGAGAGGTACCACAACTCAAATTTGAAAAATATGATATAATATCATAAAATTAGATAATGAGTTTTATTAATAATATAAAACACTATAAATGGACTTCAGGGACTGGGGAACCATAGCTCGGGTATAGGGGAGCTAAGCGGGTCAGATTGATAAGTCCGGGAAGTCAGAGTGCGTAGTACAGGTGCGTAAAACCTTTGAGAATGTTACACTTTAAATTCATGCGTGATTTATTCTGGTTAAACGAGTATTTATTTACTTATTTATTTAGTTATCGTATTGTTTACTTAATTGGTTGTCATGTATATGTACTGTGATCATGTGTTGGTCGGTGTTTGATTTGTTCATATGGTCGCAGATTAATCGGAATGGTCGTGGTACAGAATTGAACAGGCTAGATTGTAGCGCGTGTATTTGGCGCAGACGGTGAATAGCTACCCGAGTAGCGGGGTGCACGTGTCCGGTGGGTTGTGATGTGTTTTCGGTCACCCTTAGTGGTTCGGGTGTAGTTTAGGCTTGATGTGCTCAGCTAGGGCATTCGAATTCACAAAGTATGATCTAGTTTTGTTAGACTCCGTCACACCTCTATCTAGTTTTCATTGATATCGTTGGTTGAACCGGATTACTTGAATGTTGTTTTATATTCACTGGTGTGATCGTCATATTTGTTATGAATATTGTTTACTGCCAACCATGAGAATATGATTCCTATTGTCAAGGTCATATTCACATGTCTTGTAGGTTATTGTGGTTTTCATGATTATTGTGTAGACTTCTCTTGGGAATTTACTCATTGGGCTCGTTGCTGTATGTGTTGGGCAACTGAGCGCAGATCCTGGTACGAGCAAGAGCAAGGGAAAGGCGGTACTAGGCGACTATCTCTGAGGCTGTTGCTGCTGATAGCTCGTGTTTTGATATCATGTATATATATACTATTTTGTTGGGTTTTGAGAACTTTAAAACTTTATCACATGTATATGGATTACTGTTACTTTGTCTCAGTTATATACATGGTGTTATTTCCGAGTTTTCCACTGCTTAGGCTTAATAAATTCTCATAAAATACGAATTAAACGTTTCTGCTATTGTTATTAAAATCTGCCAACCTACTAGATGTTTAAATAAATTAAACAACTTAATATAGTAGGATTAGTCAAACGGAGCATCACTTCACAGAGCTGTTGACGTGGCAGCAGTGATGATATGTCCGGTGACGTGAAAGGCGTTGCTGGGCTTGCGAGCGGAGGACGTGGGTCACGGGGTGACCCCGGGAGATTTAGGGCCGTCACACCTTAATTACATAGTAATTTAACTTATATTTAAAAAATTAAATTTAGTTGTCAAAATCTCTTAGGTGAGATGATAAAAGATATAATTTATCAAAAAGACAATACCTAGAGAAATCGTGGTTCGATTCTCTCTGAAGTTTTAGAAATAGTGGGTGTTACTAGAGGAAAATTTTGGTAATGTCACGTGACATGTCGAGAGGGCTAGAAATGTTACGTGCAAATTTTAAGGTCTTCTATTATATAGATATATAGATTTACAACTTTTTTGTAAATTTAAAGCTGAGCCAAAAAAAAAAAAATGTGATTTTTCACTGGTTGACAAAAAATCAACCAAACAAAGCCTTTAAAAAGGACATGCATGAACGTTAATTTGGATTTTGATTGAGAGATTAAAAAGTTTTAAAAGGAAAATAGCATCTGCCCCTTTCTCTTCTGTCTCTGTCATTGCTTCTTCTCTTCAATCGAGATGGCACGAGCAGACCTGCAATTTTGACTCTCCCATGCACACACTTTACTTTCTTCCTCTCTGTACGTATTTATTTATGGCGTCACACGAGGGGGCCCTCTATTCAACTCTTTAATTGTACTACAATAGGAGTATTTCAACTTCAACTCTTTATTGTTTGCACACACACACACAAAAAAAAAAAAAAAAAAAAAAAAGCCTTGAACTCTTTATTAGAGTTAGTTTTAAGAAAAATTATAACTTTAACAAACTTTTGGCACACCTTGATGCATACATTTTATTTTTTTAATTATTTATAATATTTTTAAGATGTGAGGTTTAGAGACAAAAAAGAATTATAAATAGTTAAAAAAATAATGTATAGGTTTGAAATGTGTTAGATTATTATTTTCCTTAGTTGGAAATAATATATACACACATACACATGTGACATGACTGTGATATTACTTAATGACTAGTTTGGTTTACCACTGCAAAACATTATATGTTTAGCAATTTTAATTTACTCATTTAATGATGTTAATTAATTAGCATCTCTAAAAAAATTTATTACATGTGTATACATGTTAGAGTATGTTCATAATTTTAATAAGAGGCACGCTCATCTTATAGAAAATAAAATAAAATTTCAATTTCAAATTCAAAAAATCTATTTGGACACTAAGGGTCCGGACTCAAAGGGAGGTTTTTGAGATTTTTGTAAATATTAAAGGAGTGTTACAAGTTATAATTTTGAAGTCATTGATTGCTTGAGGATGACTTTGAAATAAAAAATTTTCAAAAAACCCCCTAAGGGTACGGACTCATGAGTAGTGCTACTTGGACTCATGAGTCCGGACCCTTAGGGGTTTTTTGAAAATTTTTTATTTCAAAGTCATCCTCAAGCAATCAATGACTTCAAAATTATAACTTGTAACACTCCTTTAATATTTACAAAAATCTCAAAAACCTCCCTTTAAGTCCGGACCCTTAGTGTCCAAATAGATTTTTTGTTCAAATTAATTGAAGTGAGTTACACAACAATTAATTCTTTGAGTCTGCTCGACTTATTGTCCTTAATGACGTGTTTTGACTCAAAAGCAATGTCTCGAAAAATTTAAAATTTCAAACATAATACACAAGTGATGATGAACAACTGGTGGATCCTAATTAACCAATTTTCCGAGGCAATATTTGATCTCATGCAATCACTTGTTTCAACTTTCAACAGTCAATAACAATTCAAATCAAATCTGCTTATTTTAATCAAGTCATCCATATAATGCAGTAATATAAAAAGCCTCACAAGGATGTGGCCTCTAAGTTAATAATCAGATTAGCTTCTTTTTTTTTGAAATCTAATAAACAGATTAGCTATATATATGCCCTTTTCCTTCACAACTTTCGGCTTACAGAAGCCTAGCTATATCTATAGACCCAGTGTGACAACTACTTTTTTTTTTTTTTTTTTTTTTGTCAAAGAGTGACAACTACTTCAAAGAAACTAAAAGCACGAGATCTGTAGACTATATTTAAAGCTAAAGAGAGGAAGAGGAGTTGACCACCATTTGAGAAACTTAACTAGCTAGGTCATGCAAGCTAAAGTAAATTAATGGTCTCTGGGGGTAGTCCAAATATCATCAATGCTTCTTGTTTGTTTTAATTTGATTCTTCCAATGCACTGCATGTCCACCATTCTCTGCTCGGGTTGCTGTGATCATTAACCTTAATTAATTTGATGATTGAAAATATATCTAATACTAATATTGTTGGATGATCATAGTTCCATATCTTGTTATGGAATAAAACTAGCCAAATTTAAGTACCAAAAAAAAAGAAAAAAAACTAGAAAAAATTCGATAACACACATTAATGAAACTTGAAAGTATCGTGATAAAGTTAACTATTTTTAAAAAACACCTCAAACTATTGATTAGTTGATGTATTGAAAAGGTGGACGGCATGAAGGAATTAAATTAGTAAGAAAGAATATGGGTACAACACCAAAAAAAAAAGATAGAATATGGGTGCACGTGCAACCATGTGGTCCGGACCGGAGCATTGGAATCATAGCTTTATAGGTTTGTAGGACCGTTTTGTGGTCATTTTCATTTTTTAGGTGGTATTGCACTCCCGCGCGTGTGATGGAAAAGTAGAACAAAAAGACTTATTAGTATCAAAAATTGTTCACAAGCTTCTTTGGATTCATTTTTTCTTTTCTTTTTTTCGGTTTCTTAAATGGAATCCGCGTCAACCTCCGAAACTAATCTGATAAAATAATAGGCGGCCGACCCTTCTAATCCAATGTGATATATTCATCCACGAGCCACTACAACCAACTAGGTTGCATCTTTAATAAGATAATAGAAATATCATTTGTCAAAAAAATATGATTTTAAAGAGGTTATAACTAGTGAGATCAACGCTCACTTAACGAAAACAAAAAACATTGACATTTTTGGCATGGTTTGGGGAGAATGAGGTCAGGCCCATATTCAGTGGGCCATTAAACGGCAAGGCCCACTAGTATGGGACTTGTTTGGGCAGTCCACTACAAAATACCAATTAATTAGTTATCTGGGAAGACACAAACACACAGCCCAAAACATATCGAAGCCCAAACACAAAAACAAGTAAATCTTTAATTAGTTGGAATATGCTTTGTATTCCACTCGATTTCAATGCTATTGATTTTTCACTTACACAGTTCCTTAAATCATATGCAATTGATACATTCCAAATTATTTCTTCTACTACTGGATCGTTTAATTTCTATTTGCATTGTGTTTTCTAACCGAGACATTTGTAAAATGTTTTATAGGATGTCTTTAGATGTGCCAAAGCCATTCCATTTTTATTTTATTTTTTTATAAATTGTCCTACATACCATGTGTTACCACACATATACGTCGTCCTTATTTTCCATACAAGTGCTTAGGAGTGGGCACGGGTCGGGTTTGGGTCGACCCGACCCGATACCCGACGACCCGACTCTTGTCGGGTCTTTGGAAAACTGACCCGTAACCCGACCCGACAAGTAGCAGACCCGATCTAAACCCGACCCGTTTAGGGTCAAGTCGTCAGTGACCCGGTTTCATGAAAAACAGCGTTGTCGGGTCGGGTCGGGTCTCCATGGCAGAAAAAAAACAGCAAAAAAATAACAAAAAAATAGCAAAAACAGCAAAAAAAAGCAAAAAACGGAGAGAGATCTTCAACGCAGTTGCAGACGGAGGTGAGGCGGAGCCGCGGAGGATGTATGCGGCGAATGTGTCACTTTGTGCGAGGCGGAGGTGAGGCGGAGGAGAGGGCGTGAGGCGGATGAAGAAGATGATGGTGGATGGCGCGGAGCGATGGCGGTGCGGTGGAGCAAACCGAAGCGGGAAGAGCCGAAGAGGGGTGATCGATGAGGAAGGCGAGGGACGGAGGGAGGCTCTGCTCGACGAAGAGGGGATGATAAATCGATGATCGATGAGGAAGGCGAGGGAGGCGAGGGATGAGGCAGCAGAGTAGCAGTTGGGGAGTGGCCGAGTGGGGAGTCGGGATGAGGAGTCGGGATGAGGAGCAGAGACGCAGAGTAGTGTGGACTGTGGAGTGTGGACAGCGGGGGCGGGCCGCGGGGAGGCGATGGATGAGGCAGCAGAGACGCAGAGACGGGATGAAGAGCAGAGACGCAGAGACGGGATGAGGGGCTTAACTTACTTAGGGATTAGGGTATTTGGTCGGGTCGGGTACACTTTGTGACATACCCGAAACCCGACCCGATACCCGACGGGTCGGGTTTTTTGACCCGATTTTTTTTTTAAAAACCCCCTACCCGACCCGCCACCCGCCACCCGAGTTGGGTGACCCGACCCGAGTCGGGTCATCGGGTTTCTTGCCCACTCCTACAAGTGCTGTTTCTTTTTCTTTTTTTTTTTGCCAAATTTGTTGAATTGTTGTTTCTAAACTCAAAAGGGTACAACAATTTCTTACAATGAAGACAATAAACATTAGAAACTCTGAAGCCTGGAATCACTGTCCCCACCAAGCACATATAGTGTTGTTTCTTAATTTGTTAGTAATTTTTATGTCCTCCATTGTAACGACCCTCAAATTTAATTGGTAACATGTGTCGTGTTTTACAGGACCGTGACCTACTTGTGAGTTGTCATACTACTCAAGCCTCGGGAGTAGACACTAAGGTATATTTTATTTTTCTGTGATGTTTGTATTATTATTTATGCCCAAATGAGAACACTGTAGGTCCTAGTGTGCGTGGTTTTGTGTTATTAATCGCCACAGATTTCTGTGTGAAATTCGCCTAGGAGAAACATAAATTTTAGGGTGTAATGCAGGTAATTAAACACCAAAAAATGGTAATTAGTGAATTATTGGAAAATAATAAATAATTAAATAAAATGTGGGAGCGAGGTTATGTTTGGGAACGCACGCGGTGCGAGTTGAGAGTTGAAACAGGTCCGAGAATACACGTTGTGTGCGAGAAACGACTTGGTTTTAAAATTTGAGTCACCTATTTGAGTCGTTCATTTAAGTTAGAGTTGTTGGATAGAATAAAGAGGAGACAAGATTTGCCTTGAAATCTATGCGTGTGATAAGATGAAGGAGTTGTATAAATACCAACTTTTTTTCTTTCCTCATCCATTGTTTCCATTTTCAGTCAATGAAGAGAACGAGGGAAAGAGAGGTTCCGGACGTTCACGAGCTCGTTGCGATGTCGAGAGTCGACCAAATACCCGTAAAAAGGTAGGATCTCCACTTCTCTCGTGTCTGTGCAAAGTTTGACGTCAGTTTTGTAGGTTTTCGTCACGACAATTTCGGAATAATTTTTTGGGAAAATGTTGGAAATAAGTTTAATTGATGATTTTGGAATCAATTGAAGGTTTTATTGGTGATTTGGTGGTTGTTTTGTGGATTGGAAGTTGTTTGGGATTTTTGAGAATTTTTGAATAATTTCATGTTATTTTCAAAATCGAGGTGTTTTGTCGGGGTTTCGACGTAAACAGAGTTGGGTATTATGTTGTCATGGACGTCCCTGAGAGTTTGGGATAGACTCGGAGTGCAGCGAAACGAGCCGGAGTTTCGGAAAACCCTGGATATGTTGTTCTGCTAAACACGCCGCGAGGGACGTCGTGAGGAGTTCTCTCACACTGCGCCACTCACGGCGTCTTGGGCAATTAGCTGGAAAAAGAATGTTGTGGGGACGCCGTCCAGTATTAAAACGTCACGGCACTTCGATGGCGTAACACTATTCACAAAGGGAACATTTACGAAATTTTGAAAAATTTTGGGGATCTTTCAGGTATCCAAATGGGTCCGAATACGACTCGATACCCCGAAAATCAACTCAATTACACTAATTAAAAAATTATGAAAAATTGGGATAGATTATAAGTTTTTAATTTGAATTAACAATATTTGGGAATTCGAGTAGGATAGCTTAGAGGTACGCGAGGATCGGAGTTTGGCGATCGTTTGAGGCACGTTATCGTACGATTTTAAGCCAGTTTAGGAAGTATGCATTACTTCATTATCCATTGTTGCCATTTCTATTTGAATTGAGCTTTTAATTGGAAATTCATTCTTTATTTCCTTGGTTGAGTGTTTTGGCGTAAGTGTGTTACGTAGGTACTCCTGGGTCTGTGTTAGCAGGTAAGCGTGAACTCTCCTGCTGGTGTGTTGTCCTACCCCACTGATAGCGGGTTATACCCCGGATACTGGATTATTTAGGCACTGTTGTGTCTATGATTTGCTGGTCACTGTTGTGATTATAAATGTGGTGTTGTTGTTCTCCATTGATTTTGACCACTTATGAGCCTCTATTGACTCTTTGGATGTTAGGGCATGTGTCATAGGTTAATCTATAAACATTGTTTATCTTATAGTTTTTAGTTAATAAAATAGAAGTTTTTCATTTATTGTTTTATTATGTGTGATTGCATGTTTACCTTATAATAAGATCCATGAGTGTTTGTTGAAATATCATAAATGTCCCTAGTCGGTGATTATACTGGAAACTATAATGAATTAAGACTAGCGTGAATCTTGATTGATGGTTATGTGATGATCATACATATAGGGATACGAATCGAGATCATGAGTACTTGTTAAGGAACAAGCTACTGGACCGACCCGCTATGAAAATACCACATGGATTAAGTCATATGTGTTACTCTTGATAGATATATCATTTAGTCATTCGACTTGAGATTACAATAGACTTCAATATTAGGAGCATGGTAATTTAACACAATCAAACGTTGTCTTTAACCGAACGATTATAAAGATTGTGATTGCTTATAATGTGAGCAATATGTGAAGGTGTGTAATCAAGAAAGAATTTGTCACTCTCGTAAAGATAGAGATATCAGTGGATCCCTCGATGTGTCAGATTGTTAAATGGCCAAGTCCAAGTGAATTGATATAATCAATGTCACTTGGATGTTTTCAATCTATCTGAAGATCGAAACTAGTACGATTGAATATTAAAGGTAACTTCCATGCCTTATATTTAATCAAAGGATATCGCACGACAAAAGAATATTATTTACGTTATTCATTAAGTTGTATCGATTTTGATATTCATGCTACTTAGGTAGTCATAATGCCGTGCTAGAGACCGCTTATGACTTTTGTACCAAAATAGTTTTGGTTCACTACCAATGTCGCATGAACCTATTGGGTCGCACACAAAAAATGGCTTTGCGCAATTTCAAATGGTCCAGAGTATTGAATTTTATAAGATAAAATTCATAATATATAAGCCCTTATGACTCGTTATATGATATCTTATTTATAGAGGTATATGTGTAATTTGCTTAAACAACGTAAATACAATAGTTGTATTTCGAATTTACTTAAACATCGTAAATACAATAGTTGTATTATGAATAGGATTTTAAGTGAGACTTATCTGAGACGACCCCAGTTTTCAAACGTAAACTGAGCCCCGCTCGGTAGGGGTGGGCAGCGGTTTTCAAAAAACTGCCCAAACCGCTTAAACCGACCAAACTTATGGTTTGATTTGGTTTTTGAAGCTCGCGGTTTGGTCGCGGTTTGGAAAACGACCAAACCGCAGATTCGCGGTTTGGTCGCGGTTTTCATTTTGAGAAAACCGCGGTTTAACCAAACCGATGGCATTTTGGTAAATACAAACCAAAAACCCTAAAAATTAAAAAAAAATCACAAATCTCACATTTTGGTAAATACAAACCAAACCGAGGGCATTTTGCTTGCTGTTTTTTCATTTTGGCTTGTTGTTTTTTCATTTTTGCGTGTTGTTTTTTTTTGGCTTGCTGTTTTTTTTGGCTTGCTGTTTTTTTTTTGCTTGCTGGTTTTTTTATTCCTGAAAATAAATTGCATGAAAACCGCGAAACCAAACTGACCAAACCGCGCAAACCGCGGTTCGGTTTGGTGCGGTTTTGTCGATCTGCGGTTTGGTTGCGGTTTGGAAAATCACCAAACCGTAGACCCTCGGTTTTGTCGCGGTTTGGTGGTTTTCCAAACCAAACCGCGGTTTGCCCACCCCTACCGCTCGGCATAGACTTACTCGAAACCCCGAGCCCGTCTCGACGAATCACGCAAGCCTAGTAAGCCTTAACCCTTACTATTTACCATTCATTTACAATTTTATAGCATTGATTAGCGAATTATCATTACTATAGCGGAAACAAAGCTCAAACTCATCAATTAATCACAACCATATAAAGATAAGACATCCTAGAGTGTGGAAACCCCTCATATGTAAATCATCATAAATGATCAGTCAGAGGAGAATAACCCAATAGATATACATGCCTAGAATCTCTCACACACCCAAAACCCATATTTCAAAACATCATATATATACAATAATACAAAAATCACCTATTAAGTTAAGTGGAAAGCTTGCTCTATTGTTCTCAGAGCAAATCTCTAAGCTCTTGTGCCTTCCCCTTGCTGGACTGTGGATCTGCATTCCGTCAAACACAAAAATGACGAGCCGAGGTAAGCAACGTCAAGTAGAACAATAATACAACATTTCGAAATAAATAAACATCAATCCACATTCATGCTGATAGAAAGAAAGGAATAAGGAATACATGAAATGTATAAGACTGTAAATAGATCAATCGAAAAGTGAGTGTCCGAGTTACGAAATAGAATAGCAAGGAGTCTTGACAATAGTCGTTGAGTCGAGATAAAACCTATAAAACTTGGGTTGAGGACAAGAACATAGCCTACCAGCCATAACCCTTGCGACTGTGAGATATCCATAGACCCGGATAAGAGCCTTCAGCGTACACTCAACCGAGAGATATCAACAACATCTAGATAAGAGCTCACATAACATGTAAAATGTAACGGCCCGATTTTCAATGGCCGTTATTGATGAGGAAATTGCGGACGTGGACGCCAGCAGGGACGTTTGTGGGTCCCATAGTGAAGACGGAGCACGGACGGATAGGGTTTACAGTCCGTTTTGTGTGCTCTGGTGGTGAAGTTGCGATGTATAGGTCCAAATTAGTTAAATGGCATCGCAATATGTGTGCTAATGTAGTTGATTGACGAGTGAGGAATGACCTCGGGGTGCGTGCGGACACGGGACACGAGGCACGGGGTGCCGGGTAGTCGAGGAAACTACGGTGAGTTTACCCGTAAATTTTGGGAATTTATTGAATAAAATAGGAATTTTTATGAGCTAAATAAATTGGAAATCAATAAGTCTTATAGTTGAGCTGGATTAAATAACCACAGTTGGATGGTTCTTGAGATGCACAATGGAGAGAATTGATGTGTCAAATGTCATGATTAGGTGTTAGTGAGTTGGAGTGACACAGGGTGATCAGGAACCCTTGGATATTCCTCGAGATTCGTGCACACATTTGATGGGAACCAAGTATATATATGTTTGTGTGTTTTGACCGATCAAATGGGAAGAGAAGGAGAGTGAGATTGAGAGAGAGAGCTTGAAGAAGAGAGAAATCGTTGGAGAAGAGAAGGAGAAGGACAACATTTAAGGTGTGAAGTGGGTGTTTTTGGCTTCCTACAACAAGAATCAAGGTATGGACACATTAAACTTGCATTTTTATGAGATTTTTGGTGTGGGTTTGAATTTATAAAATTCGGATTTGTTGGGGGATTATACACTTGGTTTTGTTGAGAATGAGTGTGTGTGAGAATGACAAGAGGTGGTTGTGATTTTGAGCTAATTTTGGGAGAAATTGGTTGAATTTGGGAAAGTGGGTTTGAAAATGTGATTTCCATAAATTGTGGATTTTGGTGTTTGATTATGGTAAGTAAGGTTTAAATGGTGTAATTAAGGTCATTGACGTTTTATGGAAACATGAGAATTTAATTTATGGGTTTGGAGTTCAAAATGTTAAATTTGGAAATTTCTGGACAGCGAGCAATTAGCGCGCTAATTGGAGAAATTAGCGCGCTAATCACGCTGATTGAAGACGAAATGAACAGTGATTGAGATTAATTAGCGCGCTAATTGATCTCATTAGCGCGCTAATTGTTCACTGGACTCCCAAAAATTGGAAAATGAGAAAAGGAGTCAAACTAACATTATGAGCCCATTAATTGATCATTAAACCTCACAAATGAATTCCAGGAGTCTCGGAATAGTAATTGGAGTCGGGGATTTGGAGGAATCGGAATGAGATTTGGGTTTCGGGTAATCGGAGTGCGGTATAGGTGCGTAAACCCTAACAGAAACACATCTGGAGTATTTAATTCTTTAAAATTCTTGCGTTTATTATTCTTGAAATTCATATTCATTGTGATCATGTGTTGGTCGGGTTATTGGTTGGTGTTGGATTTGTTTTCACTATCGAAGTTTATTCGTGACGATTGTGGCACGTGATCAAGCATGCTAGATTGTAGCACGTGTACTTGCGCCGCCGGTGGATTGTGACCCGAGCCGCGGGGTGCACGTGTTCGGTGGATCTGTGATTCGTTCCGGTCACCGTTAGTGGTCCGGTGGATCCCAGGTGTGGTGTGTTTCCTCTGGGCGCTCGGATTGACGAAGTATGATATAGTATGTGAGATTGCATTCTACTTTTGTCTGGTTTTATCGTAATGGTTGTGGAGCATATTGTTGACATTATGATTATTCGTTGATCATCTTGCATGCTTGTTACCTACACATGCAGGGTTTTATGGTGCCCGTACTCTTTGCATGTGTAGCTAACGTTAGTTATTGGCCTCTCGAATCTGTTTATTATTTACTCGATGGTTTTCTTTGGGAGTTTACTCACCGGACTCGTCACCGTATGTGTTGGGTGATTTGAGTGCAGGATTTGATAAGTACAGGGACAAGGAGACACGTGAAGAATATCTGTGACTGAAGACGTGAACTACTCCTTTTATACGCCGTTGAATGTATGTATTTGTTTTATGCTGGGTTTGGGTTGTGAGAGTTATATTCTAGTTTGTTTATGACTTTGAGGATGACACTTGATTTATATTTGGGGGCTACATTTTGGTATCAGAGCAGGTCGATAGGACCTAGGTTTGAAAAACCTAAAGGGATGAAACGTGGATGATTGTTAACTCTGATACCGCCACATTTTGGTATCAGAGCTTAGGTTTAAGGAACCCAGGGAGTGAGGTGTAGGTTATGGTTACCTCTGATACCGCCACAATTTGGTATCAGAGCGAGGTCAAACCTTGGGAATTGGAGATTGAACAAGAATATAAACTCAATGAATAAATCTTAGATGTGGAAACCACAAGTGAATGATTAAAGTCTTAGTTGGGAAGTGATGCGAGGCGGGTAGATTCAGGAAATTATATATATACGTGTATGTTTTGATTGTGTATTACATATTACACGCGTATATATACCGAGTTTGATCCAATGCACGTTAGTTGTGCAGTTTAGGATGGACGGACAGACTCCTACCACTCCGCCGACTACTCGGCAGGAGGTTGGAGAGACCAGTGATCATACCACTAGTGACGTGGCTGATTTGCGAGCTATGATCGAGGCGATCGAGAAAGAGATTGATTCAAATGAGAGCAAGCGGCGAGCTATTGCAAAGCGAGCTCGAATGGTGAGCTAATGGAGTACATTCGGAGCTCAAGGACACCAGCAGTAGCACCGATCGCGAGCGTCTTGCACTGTTACGTTACCACGAGACAAACATTAGCACCATTTGTTGCTACACACATTGAGCGGGTGGGTCGAGACGATTATAGAGAGAGTTGAGCCCGTGGTAGTACCAAAGAGAGACTACGGTGGTGACACCCACCACTACTGAAGCGACGGTAGGGACTTCGATCGCTAGGAGTAGGATGTCGAAGCGGCGAAGATGGTGAAGGATTTTATGAGATTTAATCCTACGTACTTCACGGGAGTCAGTGATCCTGAGGTTGCAGGACGTTGGCTGATGACACATCGACGACTACACCAGCTATTAGAGGTACCTGAGGTGGACCAGGCGCGTATCTCGGGGTATTGTTTGAGAGGTCAGGCTGCAGTTTGGTGGACCACCTATACTGATATACATGGTACGCCAGCGACATGGGGAGAGTTTAGACAGTTATTTTTGGATGAGTATATTCCCACGAGAGGTGCGATTACGGCGAGGAGCAGTTCTTGAGTTTTGCGACAGGGTACCATGTCGGTTTCTCAAGTACATGGACCGATTCGGTATCTCATGATGTATGCCATGGATGTGGCTAACACGGAGAGATTACAGATTTACTACTTCATCAGAGGTCTAGATGAGAGGATTGGTGGGGTGATAGTTGCGACCGGTGCGGAGACGCTACAGAGTGTTTTTGACAGAGCATTGGCTCGCGAGACGTATTTACGACACCGGGGTGAGCTTGGAGATGGGTCTGGACAGAGTTCTTGGTCCGATCGAGGCAGAAGAGACAGGAAATCAATCTAGCGATCAGGAGCAGGATTTTCGAGCACGCAGAGTTCACTGGCAACAGGATCATGATTTCATTAATGATCGTGATTTGAGAAACGATCAGTATGATTATAATGACGAGCAGACAGATTGGAGTCGCGAGGACGACCAAGATCAGACCGATGATCAATTCAGCAATGACGATCGCCAGGTGGTACATGAGATTGTACCTATACCGATACAGCAACCGAGACAGTTGTATAGACAGAATCAGGATCAGAGGGACCGGAGTTGGGGTCGAGAGATCGAGGGGTCGATGATCTGGAGGACGTGACGATGACGAGATGTTATAGATGCGGTCAAAGAGGACACATCGGAGTGGATTGTCGAAGAGCTTCTTCAGCATCAGAGATACCGCCAGCTGATGAAAGAGTTTATGAAGTGACACATCCTGTCAGAGTGACGACACGACAACATGATTAGGGTACGTTGTTGTTGTACATTTTTATTAGTCTTATTTTTCATGCATTCGTTGCATATGGGCTGGTTAGTTTATTTTTGAGCCAGCGTGTTCTAGTTGATGTGTTCACTAGGGTTATGGTGAGACTAGTTGATGTGTTCACTAGGGATATTATGAGATTAGTAGATGTGTTCACTAGGAGGTGGTGGTGAAACTGGTAGATGTGTTCACCAGGAGGTTGTGAAACTGGTTGATTAGTTCACCAGGAGTCCATTTACAACTGGTGGTGGTGGGATTGGTTTGTGCGGTTCACCAGGGACTGGTCGATGTGTTCACCAGGGACTGGTTGATATGAGACTGGTTGATGAGTTCACCAGGGATTGATTGGTACACCAGGAGTATGTGGACGATCGGTTGATCGGTTCACCAAAGATGACGAGTTGATTTGTTCATAGATTGAGGTTGATTTGCTTGCCAAAATTTGGGGTTGATTAGTTCACCGAAAGTGTTAGTGGAATAGTGATTGATTAAGTTGGCTACATTTGTTAGATTAGTTGACCTGATAGATAATTTTATCTACGTTGTAGTTCTCTGAGACGAGATATTAGTTATCTCAAATTTCGGGACGAAATTTCAAATTAGTTGGGAAGAACTGTAACGGCCCGATTTTCAATGGCCGTTATTGATGAGAAAATTGCGGACGTGGACGCCAGCAGGGACGTTTGTGGGTCCCATAGTGAAGACGGAGCACGGCCGGATAGGGTTTACAGATCCGTTTTGTGTGCTCTCAGTGGTGAAGTTGCGATGTATAGGTCCAAATTAGTTAAATGGCATCGCAATATGTGTGCTAATGTAGTTGATTGACGAGTGAGGAATGACCTCGGGGTGCGTGCGGACACGGGACACGAGGCACGGGAGTCTTCGGGTAGTCGAGGAAACTACGGTGAGTTTACCCGTAAATTTTGGGAATTTATTGAATAAAATAGGAATTTTTATGAGCTAAATAAATTGGAAATCAATAAGTCTTATAGTTGATTTGGATTAAATAACCACAGTTGGATGGTTCTTGAGATGCACAATGGAGAGAATTGATGTGTCAAATGTCATGATTAGGTGTTAGTGAGTTGGAGTGACACAGGGTGATCAGGAACCCTTGGATATTCCTCGAGATTCGTGCACACATTTGATGGGAACCAAGTATATATATGTTTGTGTGTTTTGACCGATCAAATGGGAAGAGAAGGAGAGTGAGATTGAGAGAGAGAGCTTGAAGAAGAGAGAAATCGTTGGAGAAGAGAAGGAGAAGGACAACATTTAAGGTGTGAAGTGGGTGTTTTTGGCTTCCTACAACAAGAATCAAGGTATGGACACATTAAACTTGCATTTTTATGAGATTTTTGGTGTGGGTTTGAATTTATAAAATTCGGATTTGTTGGGGGATTATACACTTGGTTTTGTTGAGAATGAGTGTGTGTGAGAATGACAAGAGGTGGTTGTGATTTTGAGCTAATTTTGGGAGAAATTGGTTGAATTTGGGAAAGTGGGTTTGAAAATGTGATTTCCATAAATTGTGGATTTTGGTGTTTGATTATGGTAAGTAAGGTTTAAATGGTGTAATTAAGGTCATTGACGTTTTATGGAAACATGAGAATTTAATTTATGGGTTTGGAGTTCAAAATGTTAAATTTGGAAATTTCTGGACAGCGAGCAATTAGCGCGCTAATTGGAGAAATTAGCGCGCTAATCACGCGATTGAAGACGAAATGAACAGTGATTGAGATTAATTAGCGCGCTAATTGATCTCATTAGCGCGCTAATTGTTCACTGGACTCCCAAAAATTGGAAAATGAGAAAATGAGTCAAACTAACATTATGAGCCCATTAATTGATCATTAAACCTCACAAATGAATTCCAGGAGTCTCGGAATAGTAATTGGAGTCGGGGATTTGGAGGAATCGGAATGAGATTTGGGTTTCTGTAATCGGAGTGCGGTATAGGTGCGTAAACCCTAACGAAACACATCGGAGTATTTAATTCTTTAAAATTCTTGCGTTTATTATTCTTGAAATTCATATTCATTGTGATCATGTGTTGGTCGGGTTATTGGTTGGTGTTGGATTTGTTTTCACTATCGAAGTTTATTCGTGACGATTGTGGCACGTGATCAAGCATGCTAGATTGTAGCACGTGTACTTGCGCCGCCGGTGGATTGTGACCCGAGCCGCGGGGTGCACGTGTTCGGTGGATCTGTGATTCGTTCCGGTCACCGTTAGTGGTCCGGGTGGATCCCAGGTGTGGTGTGTTTCCTCTGGGCGCTCGGATTGACGAAGTATGATCTAGTATGTGAGATTACATTCTACTTTTGTCTGGTTTTATCGTAATGGTTGTGGAGCATATTGTTGACATTATGATTATTCGTTGATCATCTTGCATGCTTGTTACCTACACATGCAGGGTTTTATGGCTGCCCGTACTCTTTGCATGTGTAGCTAACGTTAGTTATTGGCCTCTGAATCTGTTTATTATTTACTCGATGGTTTTCTTTGGGAGTTTACTCACTGGACTCGTCACCGTATGTGTTGGGTGATTTGAGTGCAGGATTTGATAAGTACAGGGACAAGGAGACACGTGAAGAATATCTGTGACTGAAGACGTGAACTACTCCTTTTATACGCCGTTGAATGTATGTATTTGTTTTATGCTGGGTTTGGGTTGTGAGAGTTATATTCTAGTTTGTTTATGACTTTGAGGATGACACTTGATTTATATTTGGGGACTACATTTTGGTATGGTTTCCACATTAGATTAATTGATATTTAGACTTGCCACAATTTGGTATCATCTAATGATTTGAGACTTCCGCTGCATAATTTAAGGATAAATGATATTAGAGGAACTAAAGCTAACAGTAAATTGATTGATTGTGGATAATTGGGCGTGGGACACAGCTGGCGGCGACGTAGACAGTTGTGGGCCCGCGTGGCCTCCCGTGGCGAACCAATGTGGAAATTGGGGCCGCCACATAAAAGTAATCATAACTCCCTTGCAGTGGACCACTCAACCAACAGAGATTCCAAAGGATATAATGATAAACAGAGCAATAACAACAAATTAAATCTCAAGAAATAACTGTAAAAGTTTTCACTAGTTTACTTAACTGTAATCCAACTAATTACGCACTCAATGAACTCCCGACACGTCTCCTATGACCTCTTGTGTCCCGTAAATGTTCAAAACCCCTAGAATGCATTTAATTCAAAATTCCCGTTAATTACCCTTATTCTATCCAATATTTCATAATTTCATTCGTTCACCCATTTGGGTCGATTACCCAGGTATTTGGTGATATTCGGACATATTGGATGCTTGAGAGATCCCCGAAAGTTTTCAAATTTTTTTATAAAAACTTACTCTTGTGAATAGTAACACATCGACGGGACGTCGTGGAATACAATAGCCTGGACGGCGTCTCAACAGCGTGGAGATTAGGTCTCATTGTCCAACACGTACGTGAGTGACGTTGGGACTTCATTGGTCGTGGCAGCATCCTCACGGCATGTTCCCCTAAAGTTCCTGCCAAAGACGTACGTGGGTGACGTCGTGAGATGGAACACTCACGGTGTTGCCACGACGTATTTTGCAGAACACCTCTGAACCGAGGTTTTCGACACCCCAGCTTGCGTCGCCGTGCTTTGAGCCTATCCTAACTGCAACTAAACATCCACTACAACGCTAAGCCACCCTCGGCTTTTGTCAAAACTCGACCAAACCGTCGATTTTCTGAAATCACACAAAATTTAACAAAATTCAGAAAAAATTTCAAACACCTTCAAATTTGAAAATCACTTCACAATACTCAATTGGATCATCCCATTTAATCCAATTCGATCAAAACATTCAATAAAAACTGAATTTCCCAATTCGTTGTTCGAATTTATCGCAACAACCACAAAAGTACCGCCAAAACGTAGATAACAACATGGGGAACCGAAATCTCACCTTAGATTCGAAGATTGATCGTTCCTTTGGTGTCACATCGCAACGAATACCCCCGGGAACCTTGTTGTTCTTGTTGTGTGAATCGGTGAAGAGAGATGAGAGAATGAGAGATGTGAGAGAAAAGTTGATGGGGTTAATATATACCCCCTCACTCATCCCTTCACACGCACAAATCCCGAGGCGCATCTTGTGACTACAATCCATTTTAACCACTAACTTTAACACGCATGTGTGACTCCAATATGTGGCTCACTATTATCTTAGTGATTTCTCGCACAACACTTGCGTTTTTGGTCCTGTCTCGAACACCAAATTTGTTTGTCACGTCACCCTGGATGTACCAACGTATCAAACGCGTTTTACAACTCTTAATTATTATTTATTTTGTATTTCATCAGTGGTTTTAATTAATTTAAGTCCCCCAGACCACTAATTACTCGCCCAGCGTTCGCCCGAAACTCCGTTATTTCACGAAACCTTCAAGCTGAATTGTTTCCCGTACCAACGCTCACATTCAAATATCATCGCACGTTTGGGACATTGGAATTAAACATTCGGGTACTATAATATAATACAAAACACCGAACACAAATAACATGTCTCATCGTCGACGACCGAGAATTGGACTATGTATCACGACAAATGGGCCCACGTACGACCTAAATTGACACGTGCAACAAGTTAGAATTTAGGGTTGTTACATTATCTACACATATAAATAAAGGGTGATACCTAAAATGTAACATAAGAATTTAGTTTTTTCAATTTGTATTATCTGGATTTTCGGAGAGAAAGAAAAACGTTTTCAATCTCTTTTAGGGCTAGCACTCCAAATTGTGGTAACCGTTCGTCTGTGGATTTCTGATAGAGGACGCGTGCTTGAACGTCTTGAAGATCGAACAATTAGTGAAGGAAATCATGAATCAATGTGTGGTTTACTTTTGTATATCTTGTTTAATGGAACTTATTCGTGATCCTGTTGGGGATTTTCAAAATTGTTTTGAATTTTTCGCTGCGTATGAACCCCAAAAACCCTACATTTGACACTCAAATTTCGTTGCTCTGCTTATCTGTCTTTTTATCATGCAATTTATTACACTTTCTATCTTTCAATACAGCATGATATTTGGACTGTTTATTTGGTATATCTTGAATTATTGTTTAGTTTCTTCTGGCATTACTTTCAATTTTTCATGCACTCACTGTCTAGTTTGTGATAGTGGTGCAGATAGAGATAGAGGCGAGACGAGCAAGGGGAAGGAGCTGATGCTAAGTGATATCCTCTGAGGAGTCTTAAAGCGATCATTTCCTTTACTCACAGTAGGTTTTTTGTTCTTTTGGTTGTGATTATTGTATTATATATTTTGTTAAACACTGAGACAAGTATCGGGGATTGAGAGACTAGGGATATCATGTATGATCGCTTTGATCACTAGGTATGCATGTATTTGTCCATTTCTCAGGGTTTCCACAAGATATGTTATCTATTTGTCCTGATTTCCATTTTTATAGTTATAGTTGATTATAATGATTTCTGCTGCGAATTTCCTAATAATTTTATAATCCTATAGCTCGCACATTTAAACGATTAACTAATAGTATGTTTAAGGATTTAAGACTGATTAGGATGCGTAGACTTCGCGAGTAAGAGCTCGAGGGTCCACGTAGGTCTAGGCCGGGCGAGACTGAGTTTTATGGAGAACTAGGGCCGTCACATCCATGAAAACAAACCTAGCCTTATTACAACACTCAAGTAAAAGAGACGTATGACGAGTCTTAGGCAAATATAACCTTCCCACATTAGTGCAAGTTGAAGAAATAGCATACAAGCCAAAAGATTTCTAGTGAAATGGATCATCACTTGCAAAAGGCGAGATTGAGGGAGGCTACTACACTTACGAGTTCAACTCGCGTTGAAGTTATTGTCGATTTTCTCATCATCTTATCTTATTTAATCATAAAAAGAGAATCTCTTTTTAAAATCTTCTACCAAACACCACTTTTATAGTTTATTCATTTATTTTTAATCAAGAGGCCTAATAGATAAATATATCCTAACCTTTTAATTTTTGCAAAAAATATCATAACATTTTGATTTCAAACAAATTGTATCATGGCTTGTAGTTATTATGTGTTAAACCACAATTATAGTTAGGGGTGACAAAATGGGTCATGACACGATAACCCAATATGCTTAACACGGTGATTAGCAAATTTAGGTTGAGCTTATGCGGATTCGTGTCGTAAACGTGTTAACCCGTTTATGACATGACCCGCCAATTAATAAGGTGTGACAGCCCCAAATTCCACAATCCTAGAATTGAGCACCGCTCGGTCTAGACTTACGCAAACCCCCGAACCAGTCTCGCTGAGTTACGCAGGCCTAGTCAGTCTTCCTTACCATTTGCCATTTATTACGTATTTACAAGTGAAGTCAATCAATTAGTGAGTTATTATCAGATACAACGAAAGCACTTAAACTCCAAACAAATCAATAACTTCAAGACACACCAGTTAAGACAATCCTAGGGTATGGAAACCCCGTAATCATATCCATCATATGAATCAAAAGTGAGTATCAATAATGTCCTACATGCCCAAGATCTCTCATAATCCATAATCCCATGTTCAACAAAACAATATAGATACTTAATACAAAACATACTCAATACGCTGGAGGAGAACGCCTCGTGGTCCTCGCCTTCAATCGCCTAGCACTAATCCCTTGCCTTGGCCTGTTCGCCGGTCTGCCCACCGTCACAAACTAGACGATGAGTATAGTGATGTAGAGAGTAAAATACCAATAGAGTCTAAACAGTAATTCAAATGTCAAGTAAATGACTAAACTAATATCATGCATGGATATCACGAAGAATATAAAAGATAGCATGATAAGTGAAATCACGGAGATAACAACGATAAATGAGTGTCAAGAACATAAAGTCAAAAGAAAAGGAATCTAAATGTCTCAAGTTCACCAGATTGCCACACTTAGTTTACAACCTGACTTCCATGACAGACTCTGGACCTACGCAAACCCAAGACAGTCTAGAATAAGGCATTTAGCCCCAGGTCACACTTAGTTTGCATATGGGCACCGCAGCGTCACACACAGTTCAACATACGACCACTGCAATTCCAAACTGTGGGTTTAACCACGTCCAGAGTTCGTGTACTCACGGCATAGACCGTGAGAACCATGATGTCCACTTAGACACAAATAGAACACTCATTAAGGAATCCAATGAAAACCAAGCCAATAAATTAACAAGGATGGATATAACAAAAGGAAATTCAACAGTTCATATAATCCAAAAAGAAATATGCTCAAACAAGGATAACAGCCAAGTAAATGCACAAATGAATAATATAAATACTCTGGTTGGTTTTACTCACTAATACCGCGCGTAACTCCACTCTCGCGACTCTCACATGCCACCAAAACGACTCCACACGCTTGTCACCAATCCACTAAGCACCTGGTAATCATTTTTTTATCCATTTACATCATATTAGAGCCTATTTGGAAAATCTTGATTTCTAAATTCACTTCCCATCTTTTCCTTGATTTTTTCTAAATTTCTTGACTATTTTTGCCAATTTCACGCTTTTCAACGCAAAAACCACGACATAACGCCTCATAAGAACCCCGAATACTTCACTTTTCATGGAAAATTCCCAAATTTCTATTTATTTGAACAAGATATAATTTTTTCTAGATTTTTTCCATTTTTCAGGGATTTTTCCAATATTTTTTTTTTCAAAATATTATTCAATTTACAAGACTGTTTTTTTTTTGGTGTTGGGTTGAACCGGACCCGGTTCATCTGGGTCCTATTCGGCCCAACCAAACCGGTCAACTGGGTCGGTCTGACCTGCCCAAGTCAGGGCTGGGTCGGCCCGACCCGGTGGGGTTCCCCAAAATCAAACCAGTGAAAGTGGTTCAATTTTTTTCTTTTTTTTAAGCAACAAGAGCAACAACAGTCAACACACATAACCACCATCATCAACACCTTTGCTACTTATCTTGGTGGTGGGAGTTCGCCGGTGAGGAGCCCGTGCTATGAGAGCCGAGAGTGACCCCGAGTGGGAGTGACGGTGAAGGTCGTGAGCGTGGAAAGGAGGTAAGGCGAGTGTTGGTGAGTCGAGAGATCACTTAGAGAGAATAGAGGGGTGACCGAGATTGGGTGTGTGATGTGGGGAGGATGAGAGAACGTAAGTGGAGAGGAGGTCTCGGGTAGAGAGAAAGTGTGAGTGATTTTTGTTTGGGAGAGGAGAGAGAAAAGACATAAGAGAGACGTTGAGAGGGTAGGGAAGAGAGAAATTAAGGGATGGAGAGTGATGGGTAAGTAATGATGTGTCACTAGATGTGTGGGAGAGTGTTGTACTAGTTTGACTTTTTTTTTTCATGAGTAATATGTCACTCTTCCATTTGTTCACACCAACTACTTTGATGACACCAATGGGTGACTTTCCCTCCTTATTCTTTTCCTTATTTGCCACTAATTAGTTTTCCTCGGGCGTAGAAACGCCTAGTATGCACCACAACTTGCCCTTTCGCATGCGAATGAAACTACCACGACCTGTAACACTACTCGTAAAATTAACGTCACCGCCTTGTCACACAGACACGAGTATAAATCAATATTACGCGTCATCACATAAATAATATAAATTTTTGGGTCGTTACATAAGGATATATATATATATATATATATTTGGTAGGTTTATCAATATTTTCTATATGAGGATATTTGAAATATACTTTCCATGTATATCAATTTTGATTTTTTATCTCAATTTTAAAGTATTATATAATTCTAGTGACCAGTCGCTTATCTTTTCAATTCTAGTTAGTGTAACAAGGAGGGAGGACGTGTGGATGTGGAGTGATAATTCTAAAGGAACTTTCACGATGAAGAGTGGGTATCGAGAACTTGTTGAACAGTCAGAAGTACAACCCCCTTACTGTTCGGGTACTGGGGCCTTCTATGGAGTCTCGAAATACTACATAAAGTCTGTAATTTCCTTGGCGAGCTATTAAAAATTATCTCCCAACCAGATTGAACCTCCAAGGTAGAAGAGTCCCTATTGATGGCATATGTCCTATGTGTAAACGCGATGCAGAGGATGTTTATCATGTGTTTGTGGAGTGTGCAATGGCAAGACAATATGGGTCAAGTTGGGGGTTCGAGATGTTCAATTACCTGACTGATCCTTCATGTCATGGATGGAGAATTTTATTGTTCGTTTTCTTAAGGAAATAGTAGAATTGGGAGCAATGTTGATGTGAAATGTGTGGAATAATAAGAATTTAATGGTTTGGAGTAACAAATTTCAAACTCAATCGTAGATTGTACGAGGGGCGAGAAATTTTCTATTGGAGTGACAGAAAGCTCATGGGGGTGTTAGTAGGACTGAATTGAATTGCCCACTAATTCGCAGTGGGGAGAAGTGAAAGAAACCAAAAGAGGGGGAAGTTCCTACCAAAAAAAAAAGAGGGGGAAGTGACATATAATGTGGATGTTGTAGTGTTCAAAGAGATGAATAGAAGTTCATATGGGGTGGTTATTCTAGACTCATTACGGGTTTTGTAGCAGTAATGGGGGGATGTATAGAAGGAGTACTCGACCCTCAGAGGTAGAAGTACTGGGACTTAGAGAAGCTCTTAGTTGGCTCAAAGAAAGGTGTGACGGCTCCAACTTCCACAATCCCAGAATTGGGCACCGCCCGGCCTAGACTTGCGTGAACCCCTGAGCCAGTCTCGTTGAGTCACGCATGTCTAGTCATACCATTTACCATTTATTACGTATTTACAAGTGAAGTTAATCAATTAGTGAGTTATTGTCAGATACAACAGAAACAATTTGTAATGTACCTAAATTCCACAACCTTAGAATCGGGCGCCGCCGCCCGGCTTGGGCTCGCGCTGTAACAACCCCAAATTTTTAACTGACTTGCGTTACACTTGTCAGGATTGTGACCCGACTACGTGAATACTGGACAGTATTTCAAACTTCGAGAGTCGACACCGAAGTGATTTTATGATTCTTTGACTGTGTGTATTAGTATTTTAGTATTTTACGGGTTTCGTGCTGTTTGGGCAAATTTTTAGTTGAGTGAGGTTTTGCCTAGTTAAACGGTGGATAAAAACAAGTAAAAAGTGCAAACAAATGAATTTTTTATTAATTTAATTAATTAGTTAGCGAGACAAGGCGAGACTACGCGCGTTACGGAGTCGGAACAAGGAAAAATGGACCGATGAGCGTCGTTTGAACACAAGAGTTAGTTAACTACGCAACATATGTGTTATAGAATAGAAATTGTTAAAGTGACACAACTCAAATGAGGAGAGCCATGAGATTTGCATTGAGATTTGAGTATATGATGAGATGTGCTAAAGTGCTAAATGACCCATAAGGGCAACTGTCCAAGAAATGAACAAGTGTTGAATTAAGGGCAAAAGGGTAATTTAACATTATTTACATAATCACTATTCATCATCCCTAACCACCCTAGCCGCCACTATTCATCTCCTCTCCTTCTCGACTCCTCGACCTCCCTCTCACTCTGCCT
The DNA here is from genome assembly GCA_039657345.1 of Stephania japonica. Lineage (NCBI taxonomy): Eukaryota > Viridiplantae > Streptophyta > Magnoliopsida > Ranunculales > Menispermaceae > Stephania > Stephania japonica. Next base: position 85,329,860 of record CM077556.1, on the reverse strand, counting down.
CCCTTCGCTGCCACCCTCACGGTGTCCCTCTCATCTTCACGGTCTTCCTCTCCACCTCTCTTCACTCACGGTCACTCCTCTCCCCTCTCACTCGAGCTCTCGGCCTCTCATCCCCTCGCTCTTATTCATGGCTCACCCTCTTCATTCGACTGTCGCCACCGCCACCCTCCACAGCACGGGAAGTCGGACTCGCGGTTTCTTTCTCTCTCTCTCACGACCAGCACTCTCTGTTCTTTTCAGTTTTGGAGTTGTCGTGGCTGGTGAGACCGTCCCCAGTCACGGCAGATCGGAGGCGTCGACACCGCTGGCCGGAGGTGACTCACTTTCATGGTGAAGACCGTGATGGGGTTTGTGTTGTATAGGGCTTTGGTGAAAACAATTTGGGGTGTGGTGTAGGTGTGGTGTACATGATTGTGTGTGAATGTGACTGGTGGGGTGCACGATGAGGAGTGTGGGGTGGGCAGTTTAGCAGTGGGATGGTGTGTGTATGTTCATGCATTTGTGTGTGTGTGCATGTGTATGCATGTGTGTGTATGTGAGATGGTTTTGGGAGGGTGTGTGTGCATGAGGAGTACATCTCACTGTGTGTACACCCCACTGTGGTGCACACAACAGTTGTGTGTGTGCATTGTGTTTTAAAATAACAAGTGATATGTGTTGTTATCTTATAAATATAATAAAATGTGTACAGTATGAAACGACTTGTGAGTGTAGGGTGTGCATACAACAATGGGGTGCACACAACAGTGGCGTGTTGTGTGCACATAACAGTGGGGTGCATATATCATGTGTGTGTGAATATAACAGTGTGGTATGGGGTGTTTTTAGCGGTGGTGTGTATTAATGTATGTGGGTTGAATAAAAAAAAATAATAATGTATATGGGCCTTTATTACTTTGTGTAATATTATGTAAAGTGTATATTATGGACTTGTGTTAAGGCCCACTAAGGGTCCAACATAAACCTTACCAAATGAGGGTCCATAACACACATTAGTGTTATGAAAATAGTTAGGCTAGGGCCTAAACAAAAGCCCAATCAAGGCCCAATAAAATAGGTACAACTTGAAACCCTAAACCAAAGGAATAAAATATAAAGATGGACATATATATCTAGGCCCAATAAGTGTCCACTCAAAAAGCTTACTTAGGTGGGTATAGGCTTGATAAATGGGCTCAACAAGAGCCCAAAGAGAGTTATGTCTTGCGAAAAAGGGCAATAATAATATAGATGGATTGATTCATAATGGTTTGAGTCACCTTAATTAAATGTATTTAAACTAAACATACGAGAAATACCCTAAGACGAGGTACTAACTCTAAATCAATATACGGGGTTTAAACCTTTATCAGGTAGTCGAAAAACTGCAAGAAATGCGTTAGAGTCTCGGAGTGGTACCGGGTTGCAATTAGTCAGGTAAGTACACTTGTCTTAAAAACTTGTGTACGTTAGTAAGCCATTTAAGAAAATACCATATGATTCATTTTCATTCCGTTGTGTTTGCTATTATCTACTTGTTGGCATTCCATTCCATATTCCTTGTATGTGTGTTCTTGGCATAAGTGTGTGTCTCGAAGGTACATGCGGCATGCACTAGAAGGGATAAAACGAGGGCACTCGTGCGCACGAGTGTTTGACCACCTCTAGTGATTGTGTGATACCATGCACTGGATTGTTGTGGATATTGTTGTGGTTATCGATGTTGCGAGATCGCTGTTGTGGATTTGTTGTGGATTTTATACCACTTATGGCCTCTCTTGACTCATAGAACACGCATGTTTCGATTGTTATTATTTCCAGTCTGCCTATTATGCACCTTGTTTATTTAACTTCCTGTCTTTCAATTCCTGCATGATATTTAGAATGCCTTGTTTGATAATTCATGAATTATTGTTATATTCTTCTGGCATTACTTTTGATTTCTCTCAGTTACTCACCGTCTAGTTTGTGACGGTGGGTGCAGAAAAAACGGAGTGCAGTAGAGGCAAGGAGCCCTGCTTAGGCGACTTTTTGTGAGGATTTGAAGCTGGACTTGGAGACTATTTAGTAGGTTCTATGTTTTGCTCATTTGTATATCGCTTTATATATGTATCTTTTGGTTTATAGAACTTGATATTATTATTGAGATTGGTATCATGTATATATGCTTATCGAATTGTACATGAATACCCGAGGTTTTTCCACATTATAGAATTCCTAATTTCTATTTGATTGAGTTATTTTCCCTTGTTATTTACTGTTTAGTCTTCTACTGTGTATTATTGCAATAACTCTTTCATAAATTACTAAATTGAAGGCTGACTAGGCTCGTCAGGTTGTCAAGGTTGGGTTTTGGGGTTCATGCATAACAGAGATTTCAAAACTATTTTGAGAAAAACCCCAACAGGATGCGAATCTGATTCTATTAAAACACGTTTATACTATGAAAACTTAATCATACCTCACTCGCAATGTACCTTTCTGAAGGTTAATCGATCTCTAAGGCACTGCCAATAACGAACGCCCTCTATCAGCAGTCCACACACGAACGGCGACCGAGATTTAAAGTGTTCGAGAGAATACCAAACCTTTTTGTTTCTCTCCCAAATAATCCAGAGTATACCAAAAACCCTAAGTCATTTCTTAAAACGAAAATAGAGTTTCAGCCCTTTTTAAATTTTTTGTACTTGTATTCTAACTCAAAGCGTCTATTTATACAACCCTTGTATATAGACGGTTAAGTAAATTACACATATACCCCTACTTAAAGAAATATAAGTGTAATACACTACAAGGATTTTTCTGTCATAAATTTTATCATATAAAATTCGTTTTTCTGAACCATCTTAAAATCTCGCAAAACCATTCTTAGTGTGCAACCCAATATGCTTATACAACGTTGGCAGGATACCAAAACACATTTTGGTATACAAATCATAAGTGGCTTCTAGCAAAACATTATGACTACACAAGTTGTACGAATATCAAATCGATACAACCTAATCAATAGTGTATATATACCATCCTTTTGTCACACGATGTCCTTTTGATCAAACATAAGGCATGGAATTGTCATCCAATATGTTCAACCGTACTAGTCTCGATCTCTAGGTAGACTGAAAACATCCAAGTGACATTGATCAATATCAATTCACTTAGACTAGGCCTTTTAACAGGTCTAACAGATCAAGGGATCACTGTGGATATCTCTCTATATGAGAGGGACAAATTCTATCTCTATTACACAACTTCACCACATTATTCACACAGTAACCAATTACAACCTTTATAATCGTCCGGTTAAAGACAACGTTTGATTGCGTCAAATCACTGTGTTCCTAATGTTGAAGGTTCTGGTAATCTCAAGTCAGATGATTGAATAATATACATATTATGAGAAACAACTATGACTTAATCCATGTGATGTTCTCATAGTGGGTCGGTCCAGTCTTTTGTTTCCTAACAAGTACTCATGATCTTGATTCGTATTCCTATACGTATGATCATCGTATGATCATCAATCAAGACTCACACTAGTCTTATTTCATTATAGTTCCCAGTGTAATGATCGACTAGGGACATTTAGGATATTTCTGTAAATAACCATGGATCTTATTATAATGTAAACATACAAATCAATTATAATAAACAACAAATGAAATCCTATATTTATTAACTAAAATGTATTCAGAAAGACTATTAATGGATTGACCTAGGGCACATTTCCCAACAGAGGAGAAAGAGAGAAGAGAGAGAAGAAAAGTGAGAGAGAGAGAGAGAGAAAGGTGTCGACTACCTTTTATAGTGTGGGCCTCATCTTGGCTCACACCCACATCTCGAGGCATATCTTATGGTCTCTCCTCACTCCAGCCCACCCATTTTGGTGACACTAGTGGCTGACTACTTTCTTGTTCTTATCCAATTTTAACCAATAAATTGGGTTTCCTCGGGCATTCTTGCACCCTGGCTTGCACCACGACTCGCACCACGACCGCACCATCGCGTGCGAACGAAGTTATTAACGACCCGTAAGTTTCTCGTATTAATTTATTATTATATTTTATTTCTCAATCGTCCACCAAGTTCATTTTTTCGACCCGTGTACTCGTAATTCTTCCGTCAATATTTTTTAAGGCGGACTCTACTCGCAACTTGACGTCACCGTCATGTCACACAGACACGAGTATACATCGATAGTACATGTCATCACACAGAAAATAATATAAATTTTCTGATCGTTACAAATGACGTCTTCCTCATAGGACTATTGAAGTAGATGCCCAAGTGGTTGTCTGTGCATTAAGGAAAGGTTCTACATATTTTTCTTATTACGGTTCCTTAATGAGTGATTGTAAAGCATTGTTAATGAACTTGAGGTTCTTTCTTGTTTCTTATATCCGTAGATCAACGAATTTAGTGGCTCATACTGTTGCTAGGGAAACTAGTTCTTTGTCTGGTCGGTTCGAGTGGTCTGTTGTACCCTCGTTCCTTAAAAATGTACTTGAGAAAAACTTGCAATAAAGTACGTATGTTGTTTGCAAAAAAGTAATAATATATAATTAGAATATTGTATATAAATAATTTGAATGAGTAATGTTAGAGTAAAAAAAAATATAATTATTAAGCTAAATTGGTTAAATGTGTCGTGTTGTATTTTAATCTTTAGCGCCATCCATTTAACTTAACAAGTTATACATGTTGTGTTGTGTTAACACGTTCAAAATTTGTGTCGTGTTATGTCAACCCGTTAAATAAATGGGTCGTATTCGTGTTGATCTTAATCGGGTCACCTAAGGAGTCAACCCAATACAAACATGACCCACTAACCCGCTTTGCCACCCCTAATTAAAGTGATGAATGATCAAACTAACTTGGGTGGAGGCTACAGCGCCCCCTTGAGAAGATTATTCAGGCGAAGCTCAGATACCCCCAGAGTCATAAAAAAAAAAAAGTAATAAATGATCATTAGATTGCATACACATTGCATTATATAAAAATAATATTCTTAATTGTGAACATAATTTTTTATATTTTAAGTGTAATTTACTAAAAAAATATGAAGTTTATATACAATTTACAAGAAGTTAAAACGTTAAAGATATTTTTGTTAAAATCGAGATGTTATGATATTTTTATATAAATTTAGAAACGATAGGATATATTTGTTTATAAGGCGTAATCAAAATTATTCAATATTCAAAAGCTCAATGAGCCTTAGACAGCTCCAGAGTCGAGAGCCGTTGATGACTACTAATCGACGGTAAAAGTGTAGTTTACACAAAGAGGGAAGGGTCCGTTGTTTGAGATGAAGGGAATCGTAGTGGACGTCCGCTTTGCTTCCCTGGCAATCCCAAGAATTGACGGACCACGAAGCCACGCTGCGCTGTCACTTCTTAATCCTTCTTTTATAACACATATCATTAACACAAAAACCATACAAACCCCCAATTCCAATTCGTTCTTCTCTCTCGCTCGATCGCTTCAAATCCGAACAACATTCTCGTCGATCTGTAGTTGCAGATTCATCAATCAATCGATCCATCGATCGATCGATCGACCGATCATGTCTTACGCTTACCTCTTCAAGTACATCATCATCGGCGACACTGGTTCGTTCGTCTCCCCCAATCTCTCCGTTTCAGATCCGTTGCCAACCCTAGTTTTTGTTTAATTTTGTTGTGGAATTCGTTGATGCATTGGCGATGCGATTCACGTAGAATTGAATTTGGTGTTTTTGTGGATCATGAGTTTCTTGGCATAAATTTTCCTATTTTGTTGTGACAATTGAGGCAATTGAAGAGTGTAGTGTAATTGAAAGAGCGAAAGCGAATCCATTGATGCGATTGTCTGTGTTGTTTGAGGAATTCACTTGCAAAATCTAAAAGTATGTGAAGTAGTACCGTAGTAGGTATTCAATGTTGCTCCAATAGGAGTTTTGTAGCAATTGAGTTCATTGGTACTGCTTTGATGATAAGGTTTGCGATTCTATGTTCACAAATTTGGTGGAAAAACAAAGGATCAATCTCTAAACCCTAGATTTGGTAGAAAATGTAGTGTTTTAGTTTTATTTTTGCGTGCTATTGTTAATTTATTATTGCTGTTGGTGTGGTTGGGAAGAAAGGAGTTGGCTTGAATTGGTATTAATACTTTTGTGGATCTTGAGTTTGTAAGAACAGAACATTCCGTTGCAATCGAGACAATTAAAGAATGCAAACTAAATTATAGGAATTCACTTGCAGTGCGGAAGAGCATGTGAAGTAGTAGCCTAGTAGGTTCTCAATGTTCAAGTTCGACAAGTTTGGGAGAAAATGTGGCATTTGAATATTTTGTGTTTTTTTTGTTTCATCATTGTTAATTTGTCGTTATTGTTGATGTGATTGTAGTGCTCTGATTCTTGTGTTCTACACTGGAGTGTTAGTTTCTCTAGGATTACTAGGTTCATTCTATGTGTAATGAATTTTATGGAGAAGATTGGCTATTAATTTATATAAGCTTGATTTTGTGTTGCAGGGGTTGGGAAATCATGTCTACTTCTTCAGTTTACTGATAAACGATTTCAGCCAGTCCACGACTTAACTATTGGTGTTGAATTTGGGGCTAGGATGATAACAATTGACAATAAGCCAATCAAGTTGCAAATATGGGATACGGTTTGTTTCTCTTGTTTCTTATTCAGATATCACTCTTTGTTGTTGGACGCATGATTGATATGATTAATGTCTGTTATCATTATGGTATATGTATGCCTATTGTCAATGTTTTCACTTGCTTAAGTTCCAATTCCATGACTAAGCTTTATGGTTGACAATGCTTTTTGTATGAGATATCTGCACGAGAGCAATACAAGGTATAAACCTAACATTCCCATTAGATTCATGACTCATGAGAGAATGGTTGCATACCTCTCTATGTGGTTAAACTAGTATAACTACTAGTTTTTCAATCTTCATTTGACAACAAAACTTGGACAATATAGGGGAAGATGTAAGACAAATTGTGATGCATTAATTAAGAAGGATTTAAGGGATTATGAAAAGACATCATCATGTGCATTAAATCGAGGGTAGTGGAAGAGTTTGGTCCATGTAGTTGACCTCAACTTATTTTATGTCAAGGCTTTGTTGTTGTTCTACTTCTCATGTCCCTTTTTTTTGGCTTGGATGCTTCACTTCTCTTTATGAACCATCAAATAGTATCTTACTCATTGGCGTAGAAACCATCTAGCAGTTGGGTTAATTGTGAAAAGTTCTTGAACATTTATTAAACTTGAGGGTTTTGTGCACTATTTCAGGCTGGTCAGGAATCCTTCAGATCTATAACAAGGTCCTATTACAGAGGAGCTGCTGGTGCTTTACTAGTCTATGACATTACTAGGTATGATCTGTTTGATGTAATATACATGGAATTATAAAGCTCAAGCGTAAAATTTATCGTTTGCTAGTCTTTGTGGTGCAACCATGGTAGAATCTTCTTGCAAAATTAAGCATTGAGTTGTATTTATGTTGGCACAAAATGGACACCAGGCAGAAGGGATGAAAAGTTAAATCACCTTTTTTGAGAGATAGATGAGACGGCGATGTGTGTAGCATTTTACTATTCCTTTGGAGTTCTCATAATGTTGGAAGTTGAAACATCTTCGGATGGTGCACCATTATGTGGAATCATGTTATGACTTCAACTCCACAACAATGATCATATAGACCATACTATGATTTGGTTTCTTTGGATTTATTTTTTAATTGTTCCACTTCTATTTCTATTTGTTTTGTATCAGGAGGGAAACTTTCAATCACTTGGCTAGCTGGCTGGAAGATGCCAGGCAACATGCAAATGCAAACATGACAATTATGCTAATTGGAAACAAGTGTGATCTTGCTCACAGAAGAGCTGTCAGCACAGAGGAGGGCGAGCAGTTTGCGAAGGAAAATGGCTTGATATTCATGGAGGCCTCTGCAAAAACTGCTCAGAATGTTGAAGAGGTGATGACCTCTTTTATACCACTCAAAGAATACTTTCCTTTGTGCTGCAGTTTTTTTTAAGATCCCATTCCCAGTCTCTATTCTTTCATGCTAAACATGATTACTCTTTCCAGGCTTTTATCAGCACAGCTGCAACAATCTACAAAAAGATCCAGGATGGTGTCTTTGATGTATCGAATGAGGTTTGCTTCTCCATCTTTCTAGCATTTGCCGACTTGGTTGATTTTTTATTTTTATTTTTATTTTAAAAAGAATTTAAACAATTAGAGTGGAGAAATCAAAAACTTATTTCACATGTTCCAATTTCCAATAAGCTTTAGGAATGGCGAGTGTGTCATAATATTCCTTTCGCTTACAGTATCAACCAGATCTCTTTGTAAATTTTCTTCCTACTTGTTTTCGTTGTGATTGTAAGTGCTAGGTTTTAGAGTGAAAAATTGCATTCGATACTGTTGCCAAGTTTTCATGGATTTTCATTAAACTTGTTCGCCTTTTGCTTTATACCGCGTAATAACAGTACTATGATTGCACTCTGATTCATATTTTTCCTTGTTTCAGTCTTACGGCATAAAAGTTGGATATGGTGGAATTCCGGGGCCCTCGGGTGGAAGAGATGGCTCTACTTCTCAAGCCGGAGGGTGCTGCAGTTGAAGTTGCTTATTTTCGAATGCTTCAATGTGTTCAATTGTGTCTACTGCGTTTCTACTTTACGTTGTTTGCTTCTTTCTTCAAAAGCCTCACCAGTTCTCTTTCACCTTTATATATGTCGGGTCTGTTTAGTTATGTCTGTCTGCAAAAATGTGAATATATACGGATTGGCCTTTCTTCATTATTCTTTTGAAGTTGCTTTAAACTCCAATTTGTATCTGCCTCGCTTTATAATATAGTATGTGTGTAGAGAAAACTCATTTGGTTGTGATTCTTTGGTAAGATTATTTTGAAGTGAAAAGCCCTTCCATTTGCTTTCAAGAGATATTTTGCTCATTGATAGAATTGTGATGTGCTATTTACTGCTCATTGATTGAAGTGTTGTTTCCAATGAGACTCGAGCCCCTGATCTTGTACTCGAGTGACTTCGTACCAAACCAATGAGTTACCCACTTGGTACTTGGTACAAGTAAGAACTCTTAAATGTCGAACTATTTGAATTTGGATTTTGGAGTAATCAAAGTAATTCAAATAATTTTTCAAAAGGTAAGATCTCGGAAGGTCGTGGTTTGACTTCTACTTCAAGTAAAAAAATAAATAAATTTGGGGTCGGTCATACGGATCAAACTTGTCTATTGCAAGGATTCGCATGACCCAAAAAAAAACAAAAAACCTAAAATGGTGAAATGCCATTGAGGGTTATCTATGGCCATTCAAACAAGTTTTTTTATTTTTAATTTTTTTTACCACTCGGATATCCTAACTTAACCTATTACTTTAAGTTTGAGCCGATTTCTGGGTAAAGCTCTCTAAGCAGTGTTTTTTGCTTTTATTCAAACAAGCTCTTTTCTTTTGTTTAAACTATTTAATATCTGGACTTCACCGGCTACTCCAGGCTCGAGTCTGCCCATTAAGAGATAAAGTCCTCCCGACAATAGTTTATGCGTTCATGGAGTCTCAAACTCCTTTCAAGCGAACCACTCCAAGGGACCTACCAATGGTCCACTAAACGAGGCTAAGAAGCCCTTTAAAGCTCACTATAAATAGTTTCTAATCACATTCCTTCCTTAGTTTCACTCTCCATACAGAGAGAGACTCTTCATCCACAACCGTAAACATCACAAATTCTCAATCGATCGCTGCGTTTCTACATCGGCAGCTCACCCAGATTGGGCGAATGAGCGAACTCTGATTCGGCAATCGCTCCGATTCTCGCAAAGCACGAGAATGTCGTCTCGACAGGTGGTCATGCGAGCTAGGTATAAGCAATCAGTGAAGGATCCGGGCGTTCCCGGAATCTTGATCATGGTAAGTTGGTAATCTCTTCAGATTCTGTTTCAAACTGGCGAAAGAATCGTAAAGTTTTGATCTTTTTGATGGTTAATGCGTTTTCAGTTTCTGGGTTTTGGTTCTTAGCTTCAATGGTTGCATGTGGAGTGTGAGAAATCGGTTTGGAAATTAGGGTTTAGGATTGAGTCTGTGCTGATCACTGATGTTGATAGGGAGCTAGGTCACTGTCTATTGGTGTTGATTGAAAACAGTGACTACAACTACAAAGCCTCAATTTTGAATTAGTTGGGGTCGGCTACGTGGATCAAGCTCTTCCACTTAGCTTTATTTAATGCACTTGAAAACAAGTTTGAAGAATTTAATTCTATGTTTTCTGCATTCGTTGCCTCCATTAGAAAGCTCGACTCAGTAGAAACTAAAGAAATTTGTTGATTAAGAGGGGTTTAAGGGATTTGGAAAGCACACCATCAATTGCACTAAACCGGGCACAATGGAAGAGTTTGATCCATGTTGCCGATCACAACTAATTTGGGATTGAGGCCTTATCTTCTACATTCCTTGCCAAGCTTTAATTGATACGCGCTTGGATCACACACTATCTTATTATATGATTGAGATGTTTAATATGCAATGTTTATTGATTTTTAGGGCTTTCTAATTTGACATGATCACCTATTGTTCTTTTATTGATTATATGGTATTCCACATTGGTTCTTGAATTTCTCCTATTGTTCCTTGTTGCAGACGGAGGAGAAATTTGTATTTACCCCTGATGACCCGATGTCAACTGTGAACCTTAATGTTGATTTCAGACAAATTAAAAGTACGTACTGTTTCTAGTAATTTCTTCGTCATTTGCTAAGGCCAATAGGTACTACTGCAATAAGCCTTAAAATAAAATAAAAAAGGTTCGTCCTAATAGCTGTAGGTTCAAAGAGGCTTAAAGAAATTGGATAAATTTATAATTTGGTCCACAATGTAGAAAAGTTATAGATTTTTCTTTGTATGGATTTTCAGATTTCTTTATGAAACTTTCTAAACTGTTTCATTGCATCTGTAAAAACTTTTTTTAGGTCACAAATTCAGCAAAGAGGGAAGCAACAAACAAGCGCTTTTGAACCTTATACAAGATTCTAATGTTAAGGTTTGTTTTAGAACGAGCTATCTTGTGATGATTTTTTGCATCTCCAATCTCTCCGGTGGAATGTGCATAAATTAACCATGTTATGTGAACAATCGGCAATGGTACTTCTATTTTGCCGCAAGGAAACCTTCACACTATATTTGTATCTTGTTGATCTGTGTATTCTATCTATTTGAACTTATTCTTACCTCCTGTCGATTATTTTTGTTCAGGGTGGAAGCTATATATTTGAATTTGACAAGTTCTCCGATCGTGATGTCTGCCGAGATTTTGTTGGTAGGTTTTAATACTTGTCTTGACAAATTCGATGATATAGAGATAGACCTGAGATAACTTGGAATGCATTGATCGCGAAGGATTTAAAGGATTTTGAAAGCACGTCGTCAAGGGCATCGTATCAAGCAGAGTGGAAGCATTTGATCCATGTAGCCGACCCCAACTAATTTGGGATTAAGGCTTTGTTGTTGTTTTTGTTGTACCGATACTTGTCTTGACATGCCTACTTTATTTACACGATAAAATTTTGCATTGAAGGCTACCTATGTTTCTATAAGTTAATTTGCGTGTTTTTTGAAGTTATCTTTGTGTATATTATAGCGTTCATTCATGTTTTTCTATAGAAAACCTGTCTTATATTGCTTGTCTTCTTCATGCTTTAAATTTAGGGGAAAGAAATTTCCTTTGCTCTATCAAACCTCCAACTAGTAAGAAGTACACTATTTTGTTAACGACAATGAAAGCTTTCCATAGAGTTTGTGAATTTCGTTGAAATTCAGGTCAAGGAGTTCATTGGTTCTCAAAAGTTTGTGTATCAATAGGCGGGATAACTTTCGCCACGAATCTTATAGTTGAGCATAATCATAATGAGATTACGAGGATGAAACAAAGTCAATGTATTTATTTTTTCTTGTAAATAAAGTATGTAATTAATGTTAAAAGCTTTGGATTTATTGTGGAAGAAAGGTACATATACAACTTATATGGAATTCCTTGGTTGAAATTTAGTATGACTGAAGATACTTGATCACTGTATTGGCAGGTAAGGTGCTCGGAAAGCTCCAAGCTTCGCAATCTGCTGCAAAGAATCCTCCCATAAATTCTGAAAAATCTGATGTTCAAATTCACCACGAACAAATTAGCACCTCGGAAATGGAATTACGAGTGAAATTGCTACGCGAAAACATGTAACTAACCTTTCGAATATATTTTTTTGGGGGGTGGACATCAATCAGTTATTTAATATTCTTGATTGTTTTCCTGAAAAATTCTGTTTGTAATCCGTAAAACCGTTAGAAGAAAAGGGGAAGGAATTTTACACTATCTTGCCAAAGTCATTTATCTATTTATTTATTTATTTTGTTAAACCTGTCCTATTAACTGGTTGGGTATTGTTATACTAGAAAAATGCTCTGCAGGTTTACGTTTTGTCAAGATGCATGCCAAAGGCTTGTTACCACAAATTTCTCTTGAAGGACCATATCAAATATGTTAACTATTAAGTGTTAAAATTGATAATTTGCTTCTTAAATTGCTCGACTGTTGAGCATGAATTTATATTTAAATAGATCCCAATACAATTATTTTAGAGATTTGGACATTGTAGTTTTGTGCTATGATGAAAACTATATTGAGTTTGGAAGGCTATCATGTTTGCACTTAAATAATTGCCAGTTGCGAGATTGATTTTCTTTTTCCTCCTATGCACTTGTTTCATGATGAACTATGCCAAGTCACTAAATGATAAATTAATAAGTTGTATCCATCAAAGTTGAATTAAAACTCTTAGAGAATGCAGTCAACAACAAAGCCTCAATCTCTAATCAGTTGGGATCGGCTACATGGATGAAACTCTTCCATTGCACTTGATTTAGTGCAATTAATTGTGTGATTTTCAAATCCTTTAAATCCATAGCTTCGGTCTACACCTACGTCATTGCATTTCTTCAGTTTTTGTCGAGTCGAGTTTTCTAATCGGGGCATTTATAGGCCATCTTTAGAGTCCAAACAACATATTGAATTGAATACTTAGTAACAAAGAAAAAGGTTCATGTTGAGTTGTAGTTATTATGTTGTAACATTATGGTTACTACCCAATTTATTTTATTCAAGTTATGTTGATGTTAATGTGTGCATAGTGGAACTAAAATGATAACATTTTGTACTTTATTTTTGCTTCTTGTTTCTTTTCATTGAGCCTTCCCTTTTTATAGTGAGTTGCAGAAACTGCACAAGCAATTTGTCATTGGGGAAATATTGACAGAAGCAGAATTTTGGGCAACACGAAAGGTTTTCTACCCGTTTCCTGCATTTTTTTTGAAAGTGTGCATTATCTTAATATTCAAATATTACAACTCTTGTTTTCTTGATTAGTTTAGGATAGTTTTTTAGTTCATGTGGTCCTATAGTTTTCTTTTTCTGTTATGTAATGTTGCCTGCAATGCTGTCTGGAGCAGAAATTGCTTGCCGGCGATAACAATAAAATGCCAAAGCAACGAGTGGGGCTCAAAAGTGCTATGCTTGCAGAAGGGCCACTGTCTGATGGTCGGGTATATTGCATTTACATAAACTTGTCTTTTCTAATTTATTTACTATCATATGGCACATCACTTTATTTTGCTTCTTTTTTTTTCTTTTTTTTTTTCTTATTTAGAAATATGCTCTTGTATCAGCCAAATTGAAAAACTTAGGTTCCCAAACAGGATAGTCAAACCCTCAACCTCCTAAAAAGGGGAGGACAAGCAAAATTAGTGGAGCAACCATTTGGTTTGCTTTCCTGTTGTTTTTAATTACCCTATTGGAGAAGATAGAACTGGGCTGGATGGTCTTATTTTCTCCTCATTAACCATAAGCATTCTGATTTTATTTTATTTTCTGGTTATTTTGTAATGTCAGACAAACAAAGTCACTTTTAGCTTGACGCCAGAGATCATTCAACAGGTATGACCTCTTTCATTTTTTTGTTTTCTTGGATGAGAATGTACAAAAGATTCTGCTTTCCATAGCTCATATTTTCATCTTTAGGCCCTATCAGTAGTCATCATGATTTTGTGAACATATTGAAGATGATTGAATTTCATTTACTGATGTTTTCAAAGGAATTGATTGAGTCTTCATTGCTGGAAATATCTAATACTCGTGCATATGCTCTTAAGAGAGACTGCACTTTACCAAAATGGAGTTTTATTCAATGCCAGATTCTCTTATGCAGTTTGTGATTTCATTATTTTTAAAAATATCCACAGCCTTATTAGAGAATAAACATGTCTTTTGATGTGCAGATACTTATTTATTTCCTTTACCATTATATGTTTAACATGTCTTAATTTTAATATTTTTCATATGGACACATTTGCTATATTTCTAGGCTTTATCTTTGCAAATGCTTGAAAGCACTATTAAGTTCTAAGAAATTGCAGAACTTGGCTCTCGCAATGTAATATATTTTCATTTGTTCCATATTGTGTTTGCTTACCAAGAATATGGAAGATATTCAATGATTCTTTTTTTGAGCGAGTTCAAGCTTTCTTTTGATGATGAAAAATTTTCTCTTTCAGATTTTTACTGAAAAACCAGCTGTTCATCAGGCGTTTTTAAATTTTGTTGTTTCTGGCAAGGTGAATTATGTTTCTTAACTTCTCTCATCATTAACTTTTTTATGTTGGTTGTTAAGTTTTTAATTTTCTTAATGAGTTTCTGCATATGCTACGTTTCTTCTTTGAGGTTTACAGATGCCAGAAATAAATTTCTGGACTAAATACTGTAGAGCAGAATATCTTCACAGGACCAAAAATGCTATTGCTGCAGCTGCAGAAGCTGCTGGAGATGAAGAACTTGCTATTTTTCTAAAGCGTGATGACATATTGGCCAAGGAAGCTCGGCGAAAGGTTGTCTTTCTCTTGATATAAAAATAACATTTTCCGTTGGTTAAGGTCATCGAGGAGAGTGCCATTTGTGTGCCTATTCTGTGCCACAGGACTTCCTTCTTCTCAAATGATCACGTGTTTTTTCATATTTATTTATTTATTGGGTATTCCTTTATTGAAGAATTTGTCATTTGCAGATCAGGCGGGTTGATCCAACACTAGACATGGAAGCTGATCAAGGTGATGACTACATTCATCTTCCGGTATGTTCCGCGTGCTTTTATACCTGAAACTATTGTGCTTATGTACGTTGACTTGGTAGAATTTCGACCTATTTGTTTGTGAGCACATCCACTGGGTGAGCTCCTCAATTGTAAATGAAGGAAAACAACATTTTCTTGATTTGTTCATCTCTCTAGTATTTTCTTTCTTCTGTGTCTCTGCTGCTTATTAGCGAATGGCTTTTAGGACCATGGAATTCTTCGTGATGGAACCAAAGAGAGTACAGAATCAGAGTATGATGAATATAGGAGATCTCTTTTGCAAGATCTGAACAGGCATGCAGCCGTTGTTCTTGAAGGAAAAGCATTGGGTAGTATCCCTCATTTCTCTCTAGATTGAGTCCTTGTTTGTTGCACTGTGTGAAAGCTAGTTTACTTGACACGTTAGGTCTTTCAATAGCCGAACCGACTAAGTTCGGATGCAGCTTGGTGGTTGAATAATTACCATCTTGTTGAATAATTTCCACCATGCTGCATGCCCTTACAGTTTTTAACCTTTGAACTTACTCACGTCATTGTTTTTTTTCTAATGTTATAGGTTCAGCTGGTATATTGAATATTTGTGTAATTATTTACATGCAGATGTAGGAAAAGGGGATACAGTGACGGTGGCAGAAGCACTTGCCAGGTCTAAACAGGGTAGCATGTCATTTCTCATTCACTTAATTGTGTTTACAGTTGCACTTGAACACTTTCCTCTTTGGCTAAATAGAATATTTATATGAAATTGTGGCAATTAAATGCTTTGCAGCTGAGTTAGCCAATGAAATATCTGATGAGAATGCAAACCGAGAAAGATCAGAGAGATTATATCGGATGTCGGAGATTGAAGATCTTCAGGCACCTCGTAACTACCCACTTGCACCTCTGTGTATCAAGGTATTATTTGCATTTTATAAGCTGCTCTTTATGTTAGACGGCTTAGCTATTTTGAATTTATGTTCCATGAGTCAGGACCCAAGGGAGTACTTTGATTCTCAACAACTCAATGCTCTTAAAACATTGGGTGATACTGTAGCTGCGACAAAACCAATTAATTCCAGCCTAAGCACTGTTCAAGCATATGGGTTTTTAAGGAAGTTCATCTCTGATATCAAAGAGGGAGGTTTAGTTGACCCTTTCATAAAAGCTGAAACGGCATCCGAGGTAGAACATTTAACCCGTTCATATTTTCTGAATGTTTTGGAGTAACAAGTGAAATATAGAACTGTGTTGCAAAATGATTGTATTATGATCTAGGTTCTAGCTGGACTGACTAAACAACTTTCAAGTGCCAAATATCACCTCGGAAGCAATCATCAGGAAAGTGTTCTTGACAGGCTCCCACATAGAACCAAGGAGGAGCTTCTGCATGTGAGTGGTGGTTGTTTGTAGATGCTTCAACATTTATATAATGCTATATTTTGTTAATTCTCTTTTCTGCATCAGTATCACATGTCGTGTGCAGTTCTAACGCTCAAAATCAATATATAGAAACTTGAACATAGTGTTTTCTTTTTCAGCATTGGATGTCTATTCAAGAATTACTGAAGCATTTCTGGTCATCTTATCCGATCACAACTACGCACCTTCATGACAAGGTAAATAATTTAGTACTTTATTCATGTGTGTGAGAATGAATGAGATGACCAAAGGTCCTCAAAAGTCAAAACCGAAAAAAGAATTATAAATGTAAATATATCTGAAGAAGCTATTGCAAAAGGGGAAAAGAGAAAGAGTTACAGTCAATATCTCTGAATATCTTTGAATTATAAATGCTGGATTTCTCATTGTATGATATGTTTCTTCTACAGGTAATCAGATTGAAGAATGCTATGGCAGATATTTATAACAAGCTTCAGGTACTCTTTAGCTAACTTCTCATTTTACTGTATCTTGATATCTCTTCTTTCTAGTGTGTCAGGTTGCATTCTTTACTTTATGTTATCATTAGACAGTTATGTCCCTTATTGTCTCAATTCTTTGTTCGTAAGTTTTAAATAACTCGCGAACACATATCTCTATATGTGCTTCTATCTGATTTCATATGTTCGCTTCTATGATACATTTCGATCGTACTCCTGTTATGCATACCCCTCCTTCTACGGGAACTCATGCTCATGCATGATAAAATTTGCCTGAATATCGTCCCATGTTTAACTCTAATTCTTTTGTTTTCTAATTTTCTTCTTACACAAAGCTGATAAAGGAATCTGTGCAATCAGACTTCCGGCATCAAGTTTCTCTGCTTGTCCAACCCATGCTTCAGGTTAGCAAGTTTGCTTTCTAGTTCATTCTAGCTTACCATTTTGCAGATAGCATCAGCAAATAAAATAAAAAAAAAAGGCTGTGAAAAGGTTTAAAAGACGTGTTACTTGATTAGAATTTTGGCACTTGATCTAGTTCATGCCGGTTGCTATACCTGTTAACTCATGTGGCTCAGAATTTAAGTTCCAGTCTTAAAATTTTTGTTAAAAAGAAAAGTTGTCTTGAAATCGTGAACTTACAAGTTGTTTTCGCTATTTGCTCAGGCTTTAGATGCTGCATTTGCCCACTTTGATTCGGAGGTGCAGAAAAGATCTGCTAGAACCGGGGAAAGACCTAATGGGTGTGTTTAGTATTTCATTTCATCGTGACATCTCCAATCACTGCAGCCGCTTTTCTATTGTCTGTGAGCCCCCATCTTGTACCAGTTTACATTATTCTCCATTGACGGTATATGTGTTATAGGCGATTTTCTGGGAGGAACCACTGCCATATTTGTTAAATTGTTGAGAAAGTAAACACACAGAGCAAATTTTAACACTTAAGAATTTTATGTATCATTGCTTCATTTTCAGGAAGAAGTATAGGAAAAAAGGAAAGGAAAAACGAAGTTGGTTTTTTAAGCATATAGCTGGTGATAGTTTACCCTTTATTATTATTTCGTAAGTTGGCGCTATCTATCTTTTCTTTTGATGGCTCTAGTTTCTTATTAAGTTATTATTACTGTGTTTTATGCGTTAAGCTAATGGCGCACTTTCACTATTAAGATGAGATTATGGTTAACGTATTGAAGCATCTCTTTATTGAGACGACAGTATTTCAAATATTATACTCTTGTAAGTATGCTTAACTATGAAATTTGACAGCGTGACGCCTTTCTTATGGCACTTGGGAAAAAAACTGGCCTACCTTTAAAAGTACATTTCATTTGTTAGGAAAATCTGTTCTCCTTTTCTTAAATCTATCAATCAATAAATAAAATAACTCTGAAGTTGTACATGATGTTCTCTTTGCTTTGGGGTCTGGAGCATGTTCACATGTCCCGTCCTGTTCATAGATCTTATGGGGTGGATCTACTTGTGTTATTATTATATGTAGAAAAATACAATTGTCATTTCCCAACATGGTCCTTGCTACCCATCACCCGGTTCATCTCTTCTAAATTGTCACGAAAAATAAGGATTGTTCATAGCACTACTACAATTCGAGCACCTTAAAAGGCTTAAATTCAGACCTAGTTTTTTTTTTTTTTGGCAAAGAAATTCGGACCTAGTTAAAGAATGTTTTTACATGTTAGGATATTGGAGCAATATGTTGATTATTGTGAAAAATCTAAAAAAATAAAAATAAAATTTTAGCTTACGGACTTTGATTATCTTGAACTATGAGCAGCATGGAACATGCAATCATGAGTCTTCTTGCTTATCAATATTTAAACCTTAATTATGCATTTGAGAAACAATTAAGCTCCTTCTACCCACCAAAGCATCTTTAGGGAGATGGTAGAGATCTCACTTGTAAAAAAGTAAGTTTGGAAAGATCATGAGTTCGACTTTCACTTAAATAAAAAAAAAAAAAAGTTTCTTCTACTTTGTATATCATATGTATGTATAAAAAATTGAGATGTAAATCCTACACACATTATGATGTTCGTGGTAAAGAGATGAACACCGTAGCTCTCTCCCCTTGATTTCTTTCAAATTTTGGTTAAAGTCTTAAAATTGATTATATATTCATAGAGACTCATACACACACACAATGTGTGAAAATATAAAGTACTACAACAAGAAGAAGAAGAAGAAGAGGGAAACTCAATCCCTTTTCATGTTAACAATCCAAATTAGGTGCAGTACAAACAATCTCCACAGGCACAGTGATAGAAGAACCCCGAAAATGAAGACCAACATGCCACGTGGCCAAACCCAAACTCGTGGTCACATAAGTACCAAACTACAAGTGACGCAAAATCAAAACCCATTTTGTTCTCCTTGTTCTTGTTCAATCATCCCCTCTTTGATCTAAAACCAAAATTAAAATTAGGGTTTCCAGTCCTTCACAGTTGATGCCTCTCCTCCAATTCCGCGCCCCCCAGATCTTATACTGCGCACCCCAAGAACCCCTCTGATTGACTCTCCCGTTTGGAAGCATCGAAAACGAGCTCGCTCTCATGGCCTCTGCTGGGAACAACCCTAACCCCTTCGACATGCACAAGCTGTTTAAGCCCTCCAATCCCGCGCCCACATCAGCCCCTCCCCCAAACCCTATCATCACCAACGTCGCTTATCCTCCGCCCACCGGCCCCTTCTCCTACCCCCACTACCTCCCCTACACTCCTCCGCCGCCCCCTCTCGACCTCGCTAACGTGCACCACCAGAGGCCCCTCTCTTATCCTGCGCCCCCTCCTCCCCCCTCTCCAAGCCCCCTCCCAAACCCTAACAACCACAACCACAACCACAACCACAACCACGGCGCCAGATTGATGGCTCTGTTAGGGACCAATTCGGGCCCCAATCTCGACTTCGCCGCCCCGCCCGCCGCGATGGCGCCCCCGCCGTCGCCATTGCCCGCGGTGCCCAATCCGGGGTCGGCGGAGTTCTCGATGGCGGCCGCCGGTGGGATCTTGATGCCCCCCGGGGGCGGAGCGATTGGAGCGCAGAGCGGGAAGCTGCCGAAAGGCCGGCACTTGGTGGGTGATCATGTGGTGTATGACGTGGATGTCAGGTTGCAGGGGGAGGTGCAGCCACAGCTGGAGGTTACGCCCATTACCAAGTATGTTTCGGATCCGGGATTGGTGTTGGGAAGGCAGATTGCGGTTAATAGGACTTATATATGTTATGGATTGAAGATGGGGCCGATTCGGGTGCTTAATATAAACACTGCTTTGAGGGCGTTGCTTCGCGGGCACACTCAGGTTTGCTCTTCCTGTGTACTGCAATCTTGGTTTGCCCTTTTTTAATTTGCTACTTTTGTGTATAGTATGAGTTGAATCAAGTTGTTGGATTGTAAATTTGTAATGCCTAGTCCCTAAATTTAGTTTTATAGCACTGTTGTTGCCTAACAGTACAAGACGCCGACGACAACAACAAACCCCCAATCCCAATTTAGTTGGGGTCCGCTACATGGATCAAACTCTTCATTGCACTTGATTTTGGTGTAATTAATGGTGTGCTTTCCAAATCCTTTTAATTCCTTTGTAATCAATGTGTCTCAAGTTAGTTTTGGTCTACCCCTACATTGTTTAATTTTTTCAATTTCTACTGAGTCAAGTTTTCTAAACGGGGCATTGCCTAACAATACAAGACAATGATGATTAAAGTACGCCTGATTTTAGAAATTATCGTTGCTGGTTATCTTTTTTCCCACTATATCCTGAAAAAAATGAACTTTTTTTTATTTGTTTGCTTATATTCTATATGCGTCAGTTATGGTAATCGATATATGGCCAAGATATTACCTGTTCTGAAATGGAAATGCATTATTTGGTGGATCGAGGACAACAACAACAACAAAGCCTCAACCCCAAATTAGTTGGTGGATCGAGCAAGATCCTTATAATTTTAAAAGCTTATGGGTTTTGTAATTGTCATTATTTTTACTTTTTTCGTTGTTGTGCACTACGATCTGTGTTTTGCAACTCGTCCATCAGGGTAACTTGAGGACCGCCCCTATCTTAGTTCTTGGAGATTCAATTGTTAGTAACCTAAATTTTTGTGAAGTAGAAGGGGTGAACCTTGATCAATTTCTTATGGAGGACAAGTGGCCAACAATGATTCAAATGTAGAGTTATGTTGCTTAATCATCACCGTAGTCACTCAACAATTATGATGACAAAGTGGCTTGAAGCATTTCCTTATCCCATATTTCAGAAGCTTTCTCGGGCTAGTATTTCATCGGACTTGTATACCTTTTGTGTTGAAGTTCATTCACTTCCGAGGACAAAAATTATCTGCTAAATTTTTTGTTTTTGTCAGGTCGATTTTAGTCCCCGTTGATTTTTTTTCCTGTCAGTTTATATACTGATTGTATCAGTGACTTTTAAGTGTGATGGCTGCTTGTATTTCAGCAGTGCATCGTCTGGTATTCTATCTCTCAGTAAAACCGTTGAACAATTTGGTCATGCTTTAACAAAGTCTATAAATTACTGCTATATCATTATGCTTGTATGCTTCTGTATATATATACAAAAGGAATAGGATGTATTTTTTATGCATTATCTTAATCATTTTGCATTTCTTTTTTTCAGAGGGTCTCAGATATGTCGTTCTTTGCAGAGGAGGTGCACCTTTTGGCTAGGTCTATATCTCTTTTTCTTTATGTATATGGGTTTGTTCATGTCTTCATTTACTCTGTTTATTATCCTTGAAAATATTTTTATCTGTACAGTGCGAGCATAGATGGGAGAATATTTGTGTGGAGAATTAATGAAGGTACTGATGATGAAGACAAGCCACAAATTGAGGGAAAAGTAATTATTGCTGTTCAGATGATGGGAGATGCGGAACCTGTGCATCCAAGAGTTTGTTGGCACTCCCACAAACAAGTAATATTTGCTTTTATATTTGATTGTCAAATGCAAGTTATAGGCTTAAGTTTCTTATCTCTCAGCAGTTAGGATCTTCTTGCTTTTATATTTGATTGCCAAAATGCAAGTTATAGGATTAAGTTTCTTATCTCTTAGCAGTTAGGGTTTTTCTATTATTAATTTAATGGTCATTGTCCCATCAGAAAACATTTTTTTTGGGGTGGTACAGTGTTTGTTCATATTATTGGCAATTTTCATTAATCAATTTCCATACTTCTGTAGGAAGTTTTGGTAGTTGGCATTGGAAAACGTGTGTTAAGAATTGATACAACGAAAGTCGGAAAAGGCGAACAATTTTCAGCGGAGGAACCTCTCAAATGTAATGTAGAGAAGCTGATTGATGGGATCCAATTGATTGGTAAACATGATGGAGAAGTGACGGATCTTTCAATATGCCAGTGGATGACTACTCGTTTAGTTTCGGCCTCATCAGATGGCACGGTTTGTATTTTGCTAATTTTTCTTTCGAGTGATGTAATATATTTTTCTCACTGACATTCTTTGCTAGATCTGTTGTGGTGCTTGCAGACATACCTGTTGGCTTGAAATATATATTTTTAGCCTATGATTTATGTTTGTTTTTGTGCTGCAAAATGCTAAATGAATATTTATCTTGGTTTTGAATCTTTTGCTGCCTTAAAAAGAAATTTTTTCATGTTTTTTTTTTTTCTTGAGCAGTTTTGTAATTTTCTTATTTCTTTATTTCTTGCATGATTTGCATTTCTTTCCCAACAGATTAAAATTTGGGAAGATCGCAAGGGGGGACTTCCTCTTCTTGTATTGAGGCCACACGATGGTCAGCCTGTCAGTTCGGCTATATTCTTGACTGCACCTACCCGTCCTGATCATGTCATTCTCATCACTGCGGTATGTAACACAAGTTTTTTTTTTTTTTTAATCAAATATGAATGTACATGCTGGTCTTTCTCCGTTGGTACTTTCTAATTATGACATGTTCCCATAGTTGCTCATAGGTTAACTGTTGACTGCAATACATGAGAAATCCCCACTTTGAATAAGTGCTTTGTATTCAGTATGATGGCTGTTGTCTTTGTATCTATCTCTATGTTGTTTAGGCTTTCTATTTATTTTTCATCTCCCTCCTCAATTGTTATATTGTCATTTTATTTCTAACACTAGCTAGACCTATTTTTTACCAGATGTAGTCATCTGTAAATTTGTCTTGTGTTTGTTTTGCCAGACTCATATCAATGCTTTCCCCAATCCCCTTGTTGTTCTTAGTCATTATAATTCTCTATGTCTGTTGCTCTAGCCTTTACCTTTATATGTACTAAGCATTGTATGGCAAATATTTTCTAAAAATGTACATCATTAAATTGGCTAATTGTGAATGAAATTTAGATAAAGAAAATTGCAAAATAACTTCATTGGGTTGAGTAGTTGATTACCCGTAGTGATGAGTACAAAACGTAATATGGCAGATGTAGGACTTGACATTTAGTGATTCTCCAACGTTGAAAAATATGCGATGTATTGTATTTGCTTTAATAAGTGAATATTCCACCATTAGATTAAGTTATTGAATGTTCTTCATATGCGCAAGATTTCATTAACCAAGTTCTAAGATATGTAGTTCAAAAGCATTGTAATATTCTAAGTGCGTAATGAGTTTTTACTTCTTACATTATATTGTGAAATGTAAGCTCTTCTTAATGTTTAAGCGAGTTCTCCAAACTTTTTGATATTTGACATACATTACAGAAAGAATACTTCATCTGTGGTGTATATTGCAACTTTTCATTTTTATTTTTGCTTCCCTTCCTCTCCATCTACTTGCATTGCATTTGATTTATTGATATTTTTAATTTAGTTCTATCCAAGTTTTCTCTTTTTGGGATTGGGCACTGTCACTGTACAACACTTTACTCATTATTTTCTATGTTTTTGTAGTTGTGTCGTCTTATCACTTATGCAAAAGCCGTATTTGATAAAAACAAATTAGATATGCTGTTTGAAAGTTCTGAAACCACGTCACAATCTTTTGACAGCATTTATGTGGAAGTTTAATTTTGAATAACGTGTGTTCAGGGTCCATTGAATAGAGAAGTCAAGATATGGGCATCAGCAAGTGAAGAAGGGTGGCTGTTGCCTAGTAATGCTGAATCATGGCAGTGTATGCAGACTTTGGAATTGAAAAGTTCTGCTGAAACACGTGCTGAGGAGGCATTCTTCAATCAAGTTGTAGCATTGCCACAAGTTGGGCTTATTCTACTTGCAAATGCGAAGAAAAATGCAATATATGCAGTACACATAGAGTATGGTTCATGTCCAGCAGCAACCGTCATGGATTATATAGCTGAGTTTACTGTCACAATGCCAATTTTAAGTTTAACTGGAACTAGTGACTGCTTACCTGATGGGGATATTGTTCAAGTCTATTGTTTTCAAACTCAAGCTATACAACAGTATGCTTTGGACTTATCTCAGTGCTTGCCACCACCAATGGAGAATGTGGGATCAGATAAGCTGGACTTCGCTGTCAATCGCACTATGGAAGCTCCTACTTCGGATGGGTTTGCCACGTCAGAACCTCCTCAGGGAAGTGGATCAACTGAGACGCATTATGGAATTTTTGTCAAACAGCAATCGCCTATAAGCAACTTTGAGAATGCTCCTTCTAGATATCCTGTCACACCTGTATCTGCTGAGGTTCCTGGTTTGCCTGACTTGTCTACTTCTACCATAGAAGCTATGCAAAATGCTTCATCTCGAACTGCTTCTGATGTTGAGAATGTCAGTGCTGCATCTCCTCCTCTACCATTGAGCCCAAGGTTGTCTAGAAAGTTATCTGGTTTTAGAAGTCCTTCAAATAGCCTGGAAACAAGCTCCCCACACGGTGACCGTGCTGTGGATCAACTGGTTCTTGATTACTCGATTGAGAGGAGAGTGGAGACTGTTACATCCAACTCATTAGATGTTCCTACCGTCGATGGGAATTCCAGGAAAGGTGGAAATAGGGCTACTCAAAATGATATTCCTATGGTTGCAAATGCCCCCACTGTGTTCAAACATCCAACTCATCTAGTAACTCCATCAGAGATATTGTCAAAAGCTGTCTCATCCTCTGAGATGAATCAGATGTCTCAAGGCATGGGAGGAGGTGAGACCAAGGTCCAAGATGTTGCTACCAATGACGTGGACAATATTGAGGTGGAGGTAAAGGTTGTGGGTGAGACTGGATCAAGTAAGCATGAAGATTTTGATTCCAAGAAAGAATCTGGCATTTTTATTGACAAAAAGGAAAAACTGTTTTACTCCCAGGCGTCAGATCTTAACATAGAGATGGCAAAAGAGTGTTGCGACTTGGTTACTGAGAATCACGCCATGGATGACACTCAGCAAGCTGATGATACAGGTGTTGCAGAAGTATTTGACCAGTGTCAGAACACCGGTGAGGAGGAATTTCAAGATTCTTTGAAGGACATGTCAGGAAAGGTTGCTGAATCGTCTACTGTGACGGCAGTTGCTCAGACTCCTGGATCAACTGCAAAGGAAAAGAGTCAGAAGGGAAAAAGCTCTCAAGTGCCTGGCTCATCCTCCCCTATTCCAAGTCCTTTTAACTCTACTGATTCTTTAAATGAGCCAGGTGGCAGCTCAATTCTACCTTCATTGGAAACCGCTTTTTCTCAGCTTACTTCTATGCAAGAGACTATGAATCAGGCTAGTATTACTATTTTTGCTCTTCAGTCATTGCATTTCTCAGCTCAATTCTAATGTATAAATTCAGGGTACAGTTTGTGGAAACAAGGGGAAATGAATGAGTTTTTTTTTCTTAGTTATTTAGTAAAGGAATCCGCATATAGCTAGTTTTTTCTTATGTTATATGGATGATTGCATTCCATTGTCGCATAGTTGAAGTGTATTTCTGGCCAAATTGGGTAGTAGGTTTCTGAATAAGATGTCTATGTAGGTGAAAAGCATTTGTTCTATCTAAGTTTAAAATGAAGCCGTTAATTACTTTGTTGGTTAGTCTTTATGTTGTATTAATTCAGAATTTTATGTCCACCGTCTATGCTTCTATCTGGATATAGTAGGTAATATATGTGACAAATTGGATCCTATATTGGCTTTTCCTTCTGGCCCGTCATTGACATATTGCACAAGGGTAAAAAGTCCTACTTTACCTAAGACTTTAGTCTCTTAAAATTTAATAATTCTGAAAAGTCTAATTCAATGTGGGAAGTTTTTTGTAAAATCTTTACACTATACAAGTAACTTCATCTAAGTGCTAGTGACATCCGAGTTTTGTAATGGCAATTCAAAGAAAGTTGATTCCTATAATAGTTGTGTTTTTTTTTTGTTACACCTAACATTAAATTGCTCAGTTCAATCTTGAGTATCGATCCTTAAAAAATATTGTTTCCTTAGCCCTTTGGCAATTCAAGAGTCCATTCCTCATACTCAATAGATTTCTGTTTTTTATTGCCTAATTTGTTTTATTTTTCCGTGTATCTTATAACAAAAATGGACCCCATTTGTATTTATTTTTTCTTACAACAGCATTGAAATTTGCAAATTATGTGATAGTTCTCCAACTTCTATAGATATGTAAGTTTTTGTTTACATCTAATTCTCTATTCAGTATTTAGAAAAATCAGATTAGTTCAGTGGAGTTTGAAGACAATGCATTGGGAGACAAGGAGATAAATGAACGGTGATGAAAAAAAAGTTTTTTTTTTTATCATACAATATGTAAATGAGTCATTGAATGTGTATAGGACTTGAGTCTTTATCTCCCCTTCCCACAATATACTTATTTTTCTTCTTGCTGTTCTGACCACAGTTATTACTGTACTGTCATTTCTGATTGTATTTTATTCATTTACAAGTCAATGACTCTGAAGCTTTTGTAAAATGAGCCCTTTTCATGAAAAGTTTCTCTCAATTATCTTAACATGAATCTTCTACTTGGAACCACTGAATAAATCAGTTTTGTTGTATAGCTATTGTATATCACATGAGGAATGGACTTCTTTGTGTTTTTTGATGTTGTAGTTAGAACTGTAGGAGCTACTCTGTATTATACTGATGAAAATGAGTTTTGTACCACATTACTTAACTTTTTTTTTTCCCTTCTCTACAAAAGGAACTGTTCTGAAGATTACTTTTTTCTGGCTATGTTTTGCAGGTGATGACGATGCAAAAAGATATACAGAAACAAATGCCAGCTTTGATGGCTGTTCCAGTGACTAAAGAAGGCAGAAGAATAGAGACTGCCATTGGCCGTAACATGGAGAAAGTCATCAAAGCTAATTTTGATGCTCTGTGGGCACGTTTGCAAGAGGAAAATGCAAAACATGAGAAGTTGGAACGAGACCGTAATCAGCAGATTACAAGCTTGATAGCTAACTGCATGGGCAAAGACTTGCCTGCTCTGATGGAGAAAACATTGAAGAAGGAACTTGCTACATTTGGACAGACTATACCTCGTCTAATTACTCCCGCCATTGAGAAATCCATTTCGTCAGCTGTTGCAGATTCATTCCAGGTTAGAATGCATTGTCCGTCCCTTCCTATTTGTATCCATGCTTTTACTTTTAATTTTAAAGATTCTGTCTGTAATTTTTCTCATACAAGTCAGGTCAGTGGATGATACAATCTCGCAAGAGTTTGATTGTGTAGAAACTATTGAGTGATAAAGAACTAATAAAACTCATATGAGGCATGCAAATACATTTTGTAAAATTTTATCTTTTTTGGTTGTGTAAATGAATCGCAATACCAAAATAAATTAGAACAGATTTAGGTGGGCTTTCAGATGTTTAGAATAGATTAGGTTGATTGGTTCAAAATATGCTCATTACCATTTTCACGCGTTGTGCAGAAAGGTGTTGGTGACAAGGCAGTGAATCAACTGGAGAAATCAGTTAATTCAAAACTTGAAGCTGCGGTTACTAGGCAAATTCATTCACAGTTTCAAAGCACTGGCAAACAAGCTCTTCAGGTTTGTTTGGAATGCCATCTCGTCAAACTCATCCACATTTACATGTTTATATAAACTTGAAATTCAATCTTTGAAAAATGTTGTTATCCTTGACACTCTAAGGCACAATTTCTTTTTGATGCATAAAATTAGTGAGGAACATATATGAAGGATGAATTTTGAAAGGTGGCGGAGAAATATATAACTTGGGGGGTGTATTCAATTTGACAAATCCATGGATTTGTTTGAATGATGCATTTTCATGGATTTCATGGAATTTGATGGATTTGGAAGGACTTGATCCAAAATTCATCCAAATCTCATGGGTAGGAGTTGGATTTGCTCATGTACATTTTTTGAATAGAAATACATCACAATCCATTAAAATCCATCAAAATCCTAATGTGTTTAAAAATTGAATACACCTAGACTTTTTGGAAATCCATCAAAATCTTAATTGAATATCCATTGATTTTTCAAAAATCCATTAAAATCCATTGAAATCCAAATTAAATACACCTCGATTTTAAAATCTTCCAAAATCTTTTAAAATCCTTCCGAATCTATCACAATTGAATTCACCCTCTATTTGCGAGATGTTAATTCTTGCACCATGTGACTAAATGCTATAGATGGATCATATTTGGATGTATTTATGGTTGTTTCAATTTGAAGTTACACTATTTACTGCCATATACTTGGAAGTTTCTACTCAATTTGCAATCGTGTTGGGTTTTATGCACTGGAGACTAAGTTTTCTTGTGTTCAAATTGTGAAGTTCAGTCTGGGAACTTATCAATCCCCAATAGATTAAGGATTAAACAGCATTTTGGTGTGTCGGGAATTTCTTCTTGATTTAATATAGGGAATGATGAAATCTATACAGGATGCACTACGATCCTCTTTGGAAGCTTCTATGATTCCAGCGTTCGAGATTTCATGCAAAGCCATGTTTGAGCAAATCGACGCTGCATTCCAAAAAGGGCTGGCTGAACATACAACTGCAGCTCAGCAGCAATTTGAGTCTGCACAATCTCCTTTGGCAGCTGCTTTGAGGGTATGTGGTTGGTCGATATGACTTGTACATAGTCATTAATATTCCCTTTTATTCATAGAGAAGCTAGTTTTCATTCAAACATTTTTTGACTATGAAAAATATTATTTTGTTTGTACTTCTAGGATGCTATTAATTCTGCATCATCCATCACTCGTACACTAAGTGGGGAATTGGCCGAGGGCCAGCGCAAGCTCTTGGCTCTAGCAGCTGCTGGGGCAAATTCAAAAGTTGGGAATCCTTTGGTTTCACAATTGAGCAATGGACCTTTGGGTGGTCTCCATGAGATGGTATGTTGTCTCAAATACATTTGTTTTGTTAGTATGCTCTCTATTGCCTATTTTTAATCCGTTCTATGAGCAACAGGTTGAAGTGCCTTTGGATCCTACCAAAGAGCTTTCCAGATTAATATCAGAACACAAGTATGAAGAAGCTTTTACAGCTGCCCTGCAAAGAAGTGATGTTTCCATTGTCTCTTGGTTGTGCTCTCAGGTCCGTCGCGTTCTTGTTTTGCATTAATAGCCGAAGATTTATGAGTCTGCTTGTCCAAGTCTAGCGCTCTTGTTGACTTTGATCATCTCGTCTACTGTACTAGCGAGAATCCAAAAACTATCAAATCTTTTTAACTGTTTCCTTTTCAGGTTAATTTGCAAGGGATATTGTCAATGGTGCCTATTCCTCTAAGTCAAGGAGTTCTATTGGCTCTTCTGCAGCAGTTAGCCTGCGATATAAGCAACGAGACTTCTCGTAAGCTCCAGTGGCTTACCGATGTAAGTGTGGTGATAAATTCAGTAGACCCAATGATCGTTATGCATGTGCGGCCCATCTTCGAGCAGGTCTACCAGATTCTGAGCCATCACCGCTCGCTACCAACAACGAATGCAGCTGATGCTTCGACGATTCGAGTTGTGATGCATGTCATCAACTCCATGTTAATCAGCTGTAAATGATTCTTTCTTTTTGATGTGATTTGTTTTTCCTTGTGTAAAATGGTGCAGAATTGGTTGTGGGTACTTAGGATTTGCAGAGATGAATCTTGAGATTTGTACAGGAAAGAAAGAAAGTGTGGACAATGTCCAAGAACAAATACAAAAAACAGGTGTACCCGGGAGAGCCTATGTACTATGTAACATAGATTAGTTGTTGAGAGATTTTCTTTTCTTCCATTTGGTTTGTTTGTAATGAGAAAACTCCCATTTAATCTCTGCCTTTCCAATATGCACCTATAAGAATTTGAAGAGAAGTCTGATTAGTTCTTTTTTTTTTTTTTCCATCGAAATTTTTTTCTGTTTTGGTGTTTAATTTCTTCTTTCTCAATTGGTGCAGTTGCTTTGTACTGTAGTTAAAATGGTTATTGATATATGTTTCACAGATGAATTGACCAATGTATGTTTAATGTATAACTTGTAGGTAATTTTTTGGGCTAATTCTTTTCAAACATAGCAGTGCCCTGTGTACCTATCTTTTTTTTCCCAATTTTTGTATCAACAGTGATTTTACCTATTACATGAATCAACCACAACACACCTTAATTATAAATTAGTTGGTGTTGGCTATGGTTCAAACTGTTCATTGTGCTTGATATAGTCCAAAACGATTATTTACGACAGTAATAATATGATAACCCAAAATGCTTCTTCTATTATGTCTTTTTTGATGAAATATCTAAACATATTAATTAAAAATTTAGGTTCAAATGTCCACCCAACAAAATATCTTAATCCCAAACATTACCCTCTCAAGGAGTGTGGAACTAGAAAATCAAGTTGAGAGGACATTAAGTATAAGAAGAGAAGTCAAAGCATTTATGGTAAAATGGTAAAAATGGTAAATACATCATTTGTCAAAAAAAAATAATTTCAGAAAGTTGTGGTTCGACTCCCACTTAAAAAAAAAAAGTATAAAAACAAGAGAAGATTTTAGGGCCCCATTATAGGATCTAGGGCGGCCAATTATTAATGGGGCCTGCTATATGTACCACACATATTTGTAAAGGCAAGCTACAATTTTTTTAGCCCCACAATTTCAATTATGCCTAATGATAAATTACCAACTTACCCTTTAGAAACCAAATAATGCCTCATATGTTCTCTCTCTTTGTGCACCCCACCGCCACCCATCTTTACTTTCAACTCCGACGACCTCCTTCGATCACCGGCGACGCAACCTTGCAATTTTGAAGTCTAGAAATCTTTTCAACAACCGTAAGTGTTTTTTGTGTTGTTGTTTTGGTGGTGGAGTACCCTTATAAACTATAAAGATAGTTTAATACATCAAATATTACAAAAGGGTGTCCGAATAAATACTTAAGAGTACCCATATCCAATGGTTTGCCCTAACAAATATGTAGGGTGTACATAGCGGCACCCTTATTAATGT
Organism: Stephania japonica; assembly: GCA_039657345.1. NCBI lineage: Eukaryota > Viridiplantae > Streptophyta > Magnoliopsida > Ranunculales > Menispermaceae > Stephania > Stephania japonica. Next base: position 85,298,473 of record CM077556.1, on the reverse strand, counting down.
TATCAAAGCCATGCTAACCACCCTTATTAATGTTATCAAAGGCATGCTAACCCCCAAGGTGTGCGATGCACTAGCAAAGAAAAGTACACTAAAGCATGCAAAAGGTAGTAAACTTATTAGTTGTTCACTTAGACCTCTAAAATGTTTCATATCGCTGACAAAATAGTTGAATACTGCATCTTGGATATAGCGGTATAAAAAAATGAAAAATAAAAATTTAACACTTGAGACGCATACTTTGTCTTTTAACCCATTTATGTTTTTTTTTTGTCTCCACATCTGACAAAACACGATAAATAGATTGAAAGACAAAGTGTGTGCCCAGTTAGATGATCATTTTTCTAAAAAAAAATTGCAAAAACTAGAGACTAAATGAAAGTTGGGCTAAAGTCACTCTTCTATAATCACAAGGAATCAGCGGTGTAAAATTAGCAACAAACAAATTTTTACAAAAACACAACTACACAAAATATGAACAAATCAAAGACACAGCACAACGAGCAGGGACAGGAACTCGAGCGACGCTCGGGCAAAAAGACCAAAGTGCCTGCGAAGACCACCGATAAATTACTCAAATGCCACTTGCCACATAATCACCAACACTGGTCCGTCTCCCACCTCCGCCACCGTCCGATCGCCATCCCCGCCGCCTCTTCAAATCTCAGGCGTCCGTCGACCCCAATCGAGTCATCATACCTCGCTCTGGCCATCGGATCAGAGAGCGTCTCATACGCATTGTGGATCTCGATGAAATCAAACCCGTCCGATCCCGACGACGCCGCCCTCGCCACATCGGGATGGAACGTCTTGGCCAAATGCCTGTACGCCTTCTTGATCTCCACCGCCGTCGCGTCGCGCTTCACTCTCAGCACCTCGTACAGGTCCCCCGCCGCCGCCGCCGCCGTTGCCGCCGCCGCCACCGCGACGCTCTTCCTCCTTGCCGGGTTCCGCCACCGGAGGGCCGCACAGGGAGCGGATCTAGAGGTTCCGAGGAGGAGAAATTGGGGTGGATTCGCCGATCTGATCATCGATTCTAGGGTTCCGATCTGGAAAACAGAGAGAGTTTTAGAGAGAGAGAGTTTAGAGAGAGAATGAATGAATTAAGGTTTGAAGTTAGAGAAGGAGAGGAGGGAGAAGAGATAGATATTTGTATTGGGGGGTTTTAGAGAGAGAGAGTGTGGAATTTTTAGAGAGAGAAAGAGAGAGAGGGGGGCTGTGGGCGCGATTCCGCCGTTTCAGTTTGACAAAAACCGCGGTCCAAACTGGCAGTTTAAAGAGGAGCAAAGCAAGCGGGCGGGCGGGCTGGCGGGCCCCCTCTTTCTTTTTACTTATTTATTTATTTTTTAAATCACTTAATATTTAGACTATCGGACTACTAACTGCTCCAAACTCAAATCTGATGTCTCGTTTGGTTCATTTTTGTTAACTTATCTCTTTGAAGTTAATATTTTCATGTTTGATTTAACTTTAAACTTGCAGTGAAGTCACAAATTTTTAAACAATAAAATATATAAATTGCCATAAATAGTCTTCAAATAAGATAGAGATGAGTAATAGAAAGGATTATTAATGAGGGATAATTGTATGCACAATCCTAAGAGATAACTTCTTATAAGGGGGTGGATGAAATATCTTTTACCATAAGGTATAAGTTGGAAGATAGCTTGCAGATAAATTGCACAACTAAGCAAAATTAGTTTTTAACTCCATAAAAGTTATCTCCTAGGAGATAACTCCGCCTCTAATCAAATAAGGCTTTAGTATGCCTATAAAGGGCTTTTGATCTCCTAAGATAGGAAACTCTATAGATAAGGTTTAACTTAAGACAGACCGCTACTTAAGGCTCTAATACTGAGTCATTTGGACCATCTATCCTTTTACAGGTCATTCTTCAATCATTTCTCTATTGTTTAGAGGTGAAAAAGTTTGGAACACTTTTTTTTTTTTATAACCATGGGTGTCCAAAATTTTTTTGCCCCTTACTTTGAAAGTTTGGAACTCTTGAATAGAGGATCTTTGTAGCCTTATTTACATTTTTCAAGTGGAGAATCAGGATCAATCAAAATACATCTTTAATTACCCCAAAAGTAGTAGAAAATTAATGATAAAGATTTTTAAAATTTTAAATTAATTAGGATTTCTTACATAAATCAAAAGTTTTTATTGCGTTCAATATATTATGATTGATTCTTTTAAATATATAATTTGCACGTCTTTAAATGTGTTTAAACTTTAAACTTTGTTATTTGTAGGGGTGGCAAAAATTCGGGTTCGGACAAGTCTGGGTCTGAACAACCCCTACTATGAAGAGTATATTCATTGTCCGGATCTGGCCCGGCTTCAAATTCGAACAAGACTAGCTTGTCCGCACTCGGTTTACTTAAAATTCGGGTTGTCCGTTTGTTCAGATTTGTTGCAATTTTTAAAACTTATTTCTCATATTGAAAACCTCTTCAAATGTTAAAATAAATATAGATTATAATCCCATATGTTATTTTTTTTGAAGAAAAATTGAAGTTTCATTACTCATTAACGGCTCGGTACAGGACCAGACATAAAATAAAAAAGTACATTAATTCACTAATCCTATTTGTTCAAAAGAACTGTAATTACTTACTGTGAATGAGATTGTGAAATTGAAACAGTTCGACAATCAGGGACTGCTCACTACAACATTGAAACATATTACAATACATAAACACTCGCTAGAACCACATAACGAATAACATGTGACAGCCCCAAATTCTACAATCCTATAATCGGGTGCCGCCCGGCCAAAACCTGTGTGAACCCCCGAGCCAATCCCATCGAGTCGTGTGGGACCAGTGAGTCTATCCTTACCGTTCCATTATTTATTAAACATTTAAAGGTGAGGTTAATTAATTAGAGAGTTATCAAAAACATAGCAGAAATGAATTAAACTCAAAAACTAAATAATAACCTCAATGCATCAAGTTAGGACAAAACCTAGGGCATGAAAACCCCGTAAATCATATATATACCATGTGAGACAAAGGAGAGTATCATCAATGTCATACAAATCCAAACAATCTCTCAACTCATAACCCCATGATCAAAAACAATATAAGTGGATAATACACCAAATGGTCACCTATGTCAAGTAGATGAGGGCCGCTCAAAGTAACTCGCCTAGCTGCACGATCTTTCCTTTACTGGACTGCGGATCTGCACTCGGTCAAACACAAGAATGACGAGCCCAAGTAAGTAACACCAAGCAGGAACAACAATAAATACAACATTTTGAATTAAATAAATGAGCAGTCAATTCATGTAGATAGAAAGAAAGGACAGGGAGCGCATGAATATATCAAGACTGCGAATAAATAAATAAGTAATCGAAATTGAGTGTCCTGGAATACAAGGAAAATACATAAGTAGCCCCGACCACTCAAAGTCGTTTGAGCCGAGGATAGAATCTCCTCAAAGGCTAGGAGTCGAGGATATAATCTCCTCTAAGACCCCTACACGAGTGCAGATTATTCAACAATCTGGTGGAGAACTCTCACCTCGTACATGTCATTACAACCAATCACGTATCCTCAGCCGTAAACCACGGTATAATTTACCTCTAGCCCGAAATTCTGCAAGGATCACACTTGACACACTTGCCTTAGGACAACTCATAAGAATGAAGTATCAAGAGTAGAATTTGAAATAGTATCAATAATAAATTCAAAGCTCAAGAAATAAGTGTAGTGTTCCTAACTGGTTTACTTACCTTGATCCAAGCTAATCGGACTCTCGCGGGCTCCGACTCGTCCCTACATAGTCCCGCGTGCTAACAATCCTAATAAAACCATTTATTGTGATTTTCCATCAATTTTTATCTAATTTTCTCTATTTATGTTTATAGTGTTCTTGGGTCGAATTCTGAGTTATTGGGTCATATTTGGACCTGTTAGATACCCCGAGAAGTTCCCAATTCGTACCCGAAGATTTTTGCAAATTTTGAAAAATTTTGGGCTCTTGGCGCCGCCGAGATGTCGTGAAGGTTTTACCCTTAGAGGCATCTCTACGGCATGGAGCAAAGGGACATGTGGTGTGCGCCGTGAGGGTTTATCCCTCACGGCGCCCCCACGGCGTGGGGGACAGAAAGACCCCTCTCTATCCCCAGCGTCGCGCCTGGCATCCTAGGGCTAATTCCCCACAGCGTCTGTCGCAGCGCCACCACCTGAAGGACTGTCGGGGTGTTTTTCCACCCCCAGCTTGCACCATCTTAAACCGTTTTGCTCCATTTTTCATCGGGAACTCAACACCATTCCAAAAACATCCTCGACACACTCCAAAATGTCCAGAATCCTCAACGGAAAACTCAAAATGAAAATCATTCGAAAAATTCCTCAAAAATCTAAAACTTCTTCAAATCGAAAACTATGTTCACAAAACTCGTGTTAATTGTCAAGAGGGTCACCAAAACGTCGAGAGTTTCGATTAAGTTCAAAATCTCGATGTGGTGTCCAAGTTTCATCGCGACGAACACGGATAACACCTATATCAATGCGTAGGAAATGACGAGGAGATGAGAGATCTTACCTCGGATCGTCCGAAACCGACGCTATTGCATCGCTCCAGCCACCACAGTCGTCGGTTGCTTGAGAGAGACGTTAGGGAAGGAGAAGAGAGAGAGACGAGAGAGAAAGGGGTGGATGTGGGTTTTATATACCCTGAACCCAAATCTTGTCCCAACACCTATCCCTAGGCCCGTCAAGTGGTTCATAATTACCCCATCCCACCAACTTATGTGACTTCATTGGGTGACTCTAGTTGACTTGTTTCTCACTCTAGCCTATCCACCTCATCTTTTGTGCGTCCGGACTCGACCCGCGTCGCACTCTGCGTGCCTTGCACACTTGGTTGAATCGCGTACCGATTATTTCGATTTACTTTAGAGTTTGTATTTTATCAGTATTTTTAACTCAACTTTGTCCCCCGAACCACTAAACATCGCCTCGCACAACCAACATTTGCACACAAAAAGTCTTCACGCAGTTGAGACATTAAAATTAGTGTTAAGACTATACAGTATAATACAAACATCGAACAAACATAACATACCTTGATGTCGACGTCCGAGGATTGATGATTGTACCATGGCGGAGGGCCAACATACCACCTGTATTGACACGTGACATGGATTAAATTTTTAGGGTCGTTACATAACAAAACTTCCAAATAAGGAGAAGAAAAGCTAAAACTTTCCGATAAGGAGAAGACAAAATCAAGACTTCTAACAAAGGGAAGACAAACTACCTAAAAATACAACTAAAATAAGGATCAACCCAATAGCTGTACAGATTCAAAAACGAGCATTAGGGAAGATGTACCGCAACAAGTAGATCAAATCTTTCTAGATCTGAAAAGATCTGCATTTTATTAAACACATAAAATTGGAACCACCTTCGATCAAAAGAGAAGATCTACGGTGGTTCAAGATCTTGAATCAAGAGAGAAAACTTAAAAAAGTGATTTTAGGATAAGGGCTAGTCGCCAATAGGAGAGGGCTGCTTTTTCTTTCTTTTTTCCCTCTTTTATTATAATCCTGTATGTTGTAATTTAAAAAAGTAACGTCAAAGTTTCAACAAATATTGCAAACTATAAATCATTGTAGCATTACTGCAAAAAAATTTAATGTAATTAAACATTTAATGTCAATAAACAAATGTTCAAGTATAAGAAAGACTAAAATTTATTTTATTTTATAATCAAAGATATCTTTAGTTCATGAATTTATGTGTATTAGAGTAGATTGTTGTTTGTTATTCTATTTTATAAGTATTAAGTTCCTAATATATCTTTTTTATCAAAGATAGTTTAACTCTATTTAAAATTTAAACTGAGTCCGGGTTCTAGGGCCTTATCCAGACCAAGTCCCGTTTTAAATTCAGACATGAGGTCTTTGTCAAAATTTGGCTCGGATTTATCATGATACTGTTTGAACCCTTTTTATTGAAGGCCGAACAAAACTGAACCGATGGGTCAGACACTAAATTGTCGGCCTTAATTATTTGACAAAAAAGAAAATTTTAAACTTTGATTTTGACCAAAAAAATTCAGGCTTTAATTATTATTTCATATTAATTTTTACTTTTGTTTATGTTCTCGTATTTATCTTTGAATGTTTATGTTTTTTTATTTTATCTTTATAAAGTTTCACCGTAATAAAATGTTATATGTTGCCATGTGTATGATAAGGTAAAGATATGAAGCACCTCTGAAAAAAAAAAAAAAAAAAAAAAAAAGATATGAAGCACCGAGTGGTGGTGAAGAAAAGAAGAAGTCCGCTGTTGAATGGAGCCACGTGGACCAAGCAAAAGACAAACTTCGCAGCTAAAAAGCAACAACAGTTAAGAGTGGTTTGCCATCCTGTACCGACTTCAAAAATTGATGGCCAAAAAGTGGGTCTGAGCTTATCAGCTGAATAAAATTACTAATTTTAAAAGTTTCCCCCACTTCTTTGGCACATAATTTGAGGGCAAACCTAAAATAATCTGAATATAAAATAGTTTAGATTATTAATATTAATAGTTTAAATTATTTTATATTCAGATTATTTTAGATTTGCCTCAATTATGTGTCGAAGAAGTGGGGAAACTTTTAAAATTAATAATTTTATTTACAAGGCTCGAATTTAAGCGTTAATTAAGAAATAACAATTCACTTCTAATTGTGTCAACTAATTGTTGTTGGTATCAGCTGATTCACTTTTGTTATATTTATTTGGTAAGGTTTTCTAGAAGACCCATTTTGGTAATCTTACAAAGAGAATCACTTAAGAGCATATGCATCTTCTAGAAGAAAGCTATACTATGGGCCAATTGTATGTTGGCACATGATTAGAGTTCTAGAAGACTTTGTGATGGTGACTTCATCAAAAATCAAAAGAAGACAAATTGTGGTGTACTGTGAGATAACATCAAGATTAGGGTTTTTGTTGAGAAGTCGTGATCATATCTATGTGTGAATGTGTTGGAAAACTGTTCTGGTTAGAGTGATCATAAGCCTTCATTGTTGATAGGAAGCCAATTATTCACTTGGTATTGAAAAAAAAAAAAAATTATTCACTTGGATCCCATGTGCAACAAAAAAAATACTAAAGTTTTTGAAAAGAAAAAGTGCTATAGTTCAATCTTTTTTTATTTTTTATTTTCTTATGTAAGTGCTATTGTTTAATCTTAAATGTCACAATAATGAGTAAAACCCTATTTTTGGTTTTATAACGACAGTGATGTTTTTTGTGGACATAATTTGGGTCAGTATCAATTTGATGTGATTAATTGATAGAGAAAATCAACACTCTTTGCGTCTAAGATCCAACTAAGTTATCTAACCATTCAAAGCCAAAAAGCCTCCTAGCTACTTATATTTATTTTCTTTCTTTTAATAAAAAAAATAGATTATTCTAGTTTATTGTTACATTGATACAATACCGAGACACTTAAAATCTAACTATCACAATACTAAAATGTCGACCAATATGTGTCTCATAAACTCATGTTTTAATTTATGTGACTTATGAATTATATACATACTTAATATCTTTTGAGCTCCATTACCGTTACTAATTCGATAAAAATTGGTATTATGTTGGAACCTCAATGGTTCTCCTTTTGGCCTATAAAAATGGCATTTTGTACCTACAAATAAAGTGTAACGACCCATTTTTCAAATAGACCGCCACAGGAGCCAATACGGACCCACAGTCTATCTTACCAGCGACAGCTGTGCTCTACATTGGATTATATTCTCTATTTTTTCTTTTTAAACCTTATTAACTGTCCATTTACTGATTAAGTTGTATTGAAAATAAAACATATGTTAAAGCATCCTAAAATCCTCAATAAACACAGCGGAAGCCTTATTAACACATTTACTCAGGTAATAATACTATAAATGTGTAACCTAAACTAATAACCTAATGTGGAAAACCCATACACAACCATAAATATCTCTGAAGTTACCAAAAAAAAGTTCAATATATATAAAGTTTCTCAAAACCCCAAACCCATAATAAAACAAAGTAAATATAATACAAATGTACGAGTCTATCTCGGCTCAACAGTACTCTAACAGCTTGCCCTTGCTCCTGCTCGTACTAGAATCTGCACTCAAGCCATCACAAAAGGTAGATAACGAGTCCAGAGTGAGTATTCCCAAGGAAATTAAGTGAGCATTACTGAAAGTAAATACTGAAATTTAAATAAAGCTATTAAATAAACATGCGAAAATAAATACAGGCAACTGTGCTCATCGCATGAATAATTAATAGAAAAAATTCAAAGTGTGTTCCTAGCCCTTAGGGTCAGACTACACCATAATTCGAATTCTTCCATAAAATACTGTCCGCGAGTCCAACTCAAGCAGGGCAAGCATCTGGATCCGCTCGATGGCCGGCGTTACACCTACGGCGCACCGACACACGCCACGACGTGATACTCGGGTCGTACTATTCACCGAGATCGATCAGGTAGCACGTGCTATGGTGTAGTGGACATACACACAAGAATGGAACGGAGGGAGCTTCGCTCAACGTCCGCCCATATAAACATAACCAAGAATATAGTATTGAAATGAAAGAAATTGAATTCAAATGCCAAAAGAAATAAATACTCAAATAATTTCAGTTGGGATACTACACATGTAACGGTCCGAATTTAATTCGCCGTTATTTGTGACGTATTGCAGACGTGGCGGACTGCTCAGACACCCGTGGGACCTGCACTAGGCTAGAGCGTGCCTGGAGTTAGGTAAATAGTTATTTCGTGTGTTGTTTTGTTTAATTTGCAATGTTTATGTTAAAATAGGTTAACCGCCATCGCGATGTGTATAATTATATTTTAATTGACGTGTGAGATGGTGTGTTAAGTATTCGCCTCGATATGCATGCGACGCGGGTACCGAGTAGACAAAAAGATGAAATATTAGGCCAGGGAAAATATTACACACATTAAATGAATTAAATGTGTTAAAAATAGTAAATTGGTAGGCGCCTAGGGACACGCGGGGTCGTGGTCGACACGCGTGGGTGGTACGGTAGTGTGCACGTCCGAATACGCTCGTTGGCGCGTACGACGGAATTGTAGGCGCGAAAATATAGGTGTGTATATATATTTATAAATATATATATAAGTAATTTAATATATATATATATATATGAAAATAAAAAAAATAAATAAATGTGAAATTACCTTTAAGGGCATGGAAGCAAAGAAAGAAATGAGATATGCATAGGGGTATTTCGGTCATTTCCCCATAAACCGCCTCTTCTTCTTCGTTAAATTGAAATCGAAGAGAATGAAAAAAAAAACAGCAGAGAGAGACCGAGACGGAGAAGAGGAGGAGGAGAACTCAGGGAGTTCGCGAGCACGACGACGTCGAGGTGAGTGGTGTGGTTCAGTTGTTGTAGTTGTGTGCGTTGTTGTTGTGTGGTGGTGGAGGTGGTGCCATGGCCGAGAATTAAAGTTGGTTCCGAGGAGGAAGACTGTGACGGCCCCAAATTCCCAATGCATTTGGGTACGCCCGGCCTAGACCCGTGCAGGTCCCGAGTCCGTTCTCAGCGAACCTGACGAGCCTAGTCAGCCTCAAAACATCAAAATTTCACGTTTTATGAAAGAGTTATTGCAATTATAACACAGCGGAAGCAAAAATCATATTCTAATCAAATATTGGGAAATAACTCAATCAAAGGGAAATTAGGAATCTATATAAATGTGGAAAACCCAACATGTTCAATCCTAAGTCAACAAAATGGATTGATGGAATCCACCTCAAAACATATTCCCCTGGGTTCCAAAACAATCATATATATATATAAACTTCATACAAAAAGAAATAAACATGAGCCTACATCTCGGTACCTCAAGTCCAACCGCTCACAAAAAGTCTCCTAGGCAAGGTCCCTTGCCCCTATCGCTCTCGTCCTATCGCACCCACCGTCACAAACTAGACGGTGAGTACCGAGAGAAATCGAAAGTAAAGCCAGAAGAATATAACAGTAATTCATGAAATAACAAACAAGACAATCTAAATATCATGCGGGTACTGAAAGATATGAATGTAAATAAACAAGTTGCATGATGGACAGACTGGAAAATGATAGCAATCGAAACATGCGTGTTCCACGAGTCAAGAGAGGCCATAAGTGGTCTATATTCCACAACAATACCACAACAATCCACAACAATATCCACAACAATCCAGTACATGGTATCACACAATCACTAGGGGTGGTCAAACACTCGTGCGCTCGAGTGCCGCGTTTTATCCCTTCTAGTGCAGGCCGCATGTACCTTCGAGACACACACTTATGCCAAGAACACACATACAAGGAATAAGGAATGGAAAGCCAATAATTCGATAGTAACAAACACAAAGAAGTGAAAATGAATCACATGATATTTTCTAAACTGGCTTACTAACGTACAAGTGCTTTTTAAGGCAAATGTACTTACCTGATCTATCGTAATCCGCGTATGACACTCCCGCGACTCCTAACGCGTACCCCGAGTTTCCGTTACCCGACAAGGTTGGAAACTCGTATTAATAGGTCAAGTCATTAAATTAGCTTCGATTTGACATATTATATCATTTTTTTATGTTTTTCGAGGCTAAAACCCCGATTATATCTCGCCAACATTTCCAAGAAAATCCCAAAACTCGGTTGTGAACCATTTTTTCTAATTTCTCATATTTTCTAGATTTTTCTGAATTTTTCATAATTTTCCCTATTTTTCTGGATTTTCTTTTCCATTTTTCTTTATTTTTTTTTTTTTTTTTTTTTTTTTTTTTTTTTTTAGGCGGTTCACGGACCGGTTCGGTTCAGGGCCGAACCGGCTTCGGTTCAGGCCGAACCGGCCCTTCATCTTCTTTAACGAAACAGAGCGGCGCGCCTCTGTTTCCATTTTTTTTTTTTTTTCTCGTTTCATGGATCGATCGAGAGAGGGAGAGGGAGGAAAAAATAGAGGGATGGAGAGAGAGGGATCTCCGGTGAGGAGTGAACCCCGGCCACCACTGGTCCGGCCAGGGCCAGTGGTGGCGCGTCACAAAAGAGCCGAGAGGGGAGAGACTAAACCGAGAGTGAGAGAGATCGAATGAACCCGAGAGAGAGAGGAGAGAACGTACCTTGCTCCGGCGAGACGTCCGGCGAGGTCCAAGGCCGTGGTCAGCTAATCCGGGGAGGAGGAGGGTGACGGTGGTGAGAGGTTGTGAGAACGGTAGTGAGGGTGAGAATGGGAGTTAAGTGTGTTTGTTTGTATATATATATATTAATATGTGTAAATAATGATGATGAATAGTACATGAATAGTAAAAGTAGGTTTGTGTTGTCTTATTTTTGGCCTTTCATCTCAACACACGCACTTATCTCAAGGATCATCTCCTGGCTCTTCAAATTTCAGCTGTGTCACTTTAACAATTTTACACATTTGTCTATTTGTTGTGTATTTAACCAACACTCGCGTTTTCCAACAACTTTTCCTCGACCCGTCTTGCCTCCTCAGTCCGTATTTATCCGTCACACGCATACCCTCGCCTTGTCTCGTACAAATAAATAATTTATTCAATAATTCTTTTAATTATGTTGTTTATTGTATTTTTCTCCCCATTTACCTAGACGGAAACTCACTTATTAAAAAAAATCGCCCAAATGGCTCGTGACACGCATTTAAACTATAATACTATTACACACATCAAAGAATCATAAAATTACCTCTGTCGACTCCCAAGGTTCGAAATACAGTCCAGTATCGCGTAGCCGGGTCACGATCCTGACACGTGTCACAAAAGTCAGGTTAAAAATTGAGGGATGTTACAGTCTCCCCCACTTATTAGAATTTCGTCCTCGAAATTTACTAATAAGTAAATTAAACTTCAAACTTACCGGAATCAAATAGATAGGAGAAGTGCTCTTGCATGTATGACTCTAGCTCCCAAGTTAACTCTTCGTCCCCGTGGAATTGCCATTTCACGAGAACGGAAGGGATTTCCTTATTCCTCAGTATTTTGACTTTACGGTCGACAATTTGAATTGGTCGCTCCTCGTACGTGGCATCGTCTTGCAACTCGATCGACTTAGGTCCACTGTAGGTCGCCGTCCTCCGCCTGACTTGTCTAGTCGAAGCATTGAAATGTGAAATACCGGATGAATACCGACGAGCGCTGGCGGTAACTCTAACTGGTAAGCCACCTTACCGACCCTCTTCACAACTTTGAAGGGACCGATAAATCTAGGAGCAAGCTTCCCTTTGATTCCGAATCGTTTGTGACCCTTCAGAGGCGAGACTTTTAGGTATACATAGTCTCCCACGTCGTACTGAAGCTCATCGTGATACTGATCATAGTATTTCTTTTGTCGCTCTTGAGCACTCTTAAGCCTCTGACGAATCTGTCGTACCTTCTCAGTGTGATCAACAACAGTCTCGGGACCAACTGTCACAACATCCTCTGGCTCAGCCCAACAAGAAGGTGATCTACAAGGTCTGCCATAGAGCGCCTCAAACGGTGCCATACCGATACTTGCCTGATAACTGTTGTTGTAAGCAAACTCACACAAATGAAGGTACTCTTCCCATGACCCGCCGTATTCCAAAACACACATCCCGAGCATGTCTTCCAACACCCGTATCAACCTCTTTGTCGTCCGTCTGTCGTGGATGGAACGCCGTACTCAACTCTAGTCCGGTGCCGAATCGAGCCTCGCATGCTCGCCACAATAACGAAGTAAATCGCGCCCTCGATCGACACGATCGACAACGGAACTCCGTGTAGTCGACAATCTCACGCTCGTAGAGAATGCTCGATCTGTCAACTCGGTGTGTAGTGGATACCGGTATGAAATGAGCGATTTCGTCAATCGATCCACAATTACCCGGATGCTATCATGACCACGAGGAGATCAAGGCAAGCCACCGACGAAATCCATAGCAATGTGCTCCCACTTCCATTGAGGAATAGGTAGGTAGGGCCGCGCAGCAATCCTCCAGCCGTCGATGCTCGGCCTTCACACGCCGGCATATCTCACACGCTCTAATGAATTCGACACATCGGATTTCATCCCCGGCCACCAAAAGAGACGTCGCATGTCAAGATACATCTTGGTTCGACCCGGATGCACGAAAATCGAGAACGGTGAGCTCTCCGAAGTATCTCTGCGTAAGTCGCCCGCCAATGGAATCCACACGCCCACGATACCTCAAGCAAGAGTCCGTCGACCGACTCCAACTGGATGTTCGAAGCGTTAGCCATCTCACCGAATTGCTTGGTACGACTCATCGCCCGTCGTCCTCGAGAAACGTCTGCAAAGTGAAACGGTCTCGTAACCTCATCCGACCACAAATCGTGTCCTGGTAGTCACCGCGTACGTCCGTCGAACTCATCAACTCGGCCGCCTCAAGAAGACCATACTCGTGGGTCATCGACATACGACCACCTCTCGCATCGATCCTCTACGGCTCAAAGCATCAAGCAACCACGTTAGCTTTCCCGGATGATACTCTAACGAGAAATCATAGTCCTTCAAGAACTCTAGCCAACGTCTGTCTCAGGTTTAGTTCTCTCTCGAGTGAATAAGTACTTCAAGCTCTTGTGGTCTCGTGAACAACTCGAAACGTACGCCATACAAGTGGTGCCTCCATATCTTCAATGCAAACACTATCGCGCCAACTCTAAGTCGTGTGTCGGGTAGTTCCTCTCGTGAACCTTCAGCTGTCGAGATGCATAAGCGATAACTCTGCCCTCCTGCATCAATACACAACCCAAGCCAACCTTCGACGCGTCAGTGTACACGACTAAGTCTTTCCCAGTCTCGGGCAACGCTAACACAGGCGCGGTAGTCAATTTCTTCTTCAAAGTGTTGAATGCATGTTCGCACTCCTCATCCCAATCAAACTTCGCATTCTTCTTAGTCAATTTCGTCATCGGAGCGGCAATCTTGGAGAAGTCTTGCACAAATCGGCGATAGTATCCTGCCAATCCCGTAAAAGCTCGCGAATTTGCGTAACGGTAGTCGGCGTAGGCCACTCAATCATCGCTCTAACCTTCTCTCGGATCAACAAGAACACCGGTAGCTCCAACAACATGCCCAAGGAATCGGACTTCGACAACCAAAACTCACACTTGCCGAACTTGGCAAACAATCGATGATCTCTCAAAGTCTGCAACATCGCTCGTAGATGTCCTTCATGCTCCTCACGAGTCCCTGGAATAGATGAGGATATCGTCTATGAACACAATCACGAACCGATCAAGGTATTCCCTCATCACGCGATGCATGAGATCCATAAACATTCTTTGGCGCATTAGTTAAGCCGAATGGCATGATCAGTAAATTGAAAGTGACCGTATCTTGTATCGAACGCCGTCTTTTCTCGATCTTCACCCTAATCCCGAAAGTGGTGATAGCCCGACCTCGAGATCTATTTTCGAGAACCATGCGCTCTGTCAACCGATCAAACAAATCATCAATGCGCGGCAACGGATATTTGTTCTTCATCGTAACTCGGTTCGGTTGGCGATAATCTATGCATAGCCTCAAACTACCATCCTTTTTCTTTACAAACAAGATCTTGGTGCTTCCCATGGCGACATACTCGGATCGATGAAACCAAGCTCTAACAACTCGTCTACCGACTCCTCAACTCCTCAAGCTCTCGAGGTGCCATACGGCACGGTGGTATCGAGATCGGTTTAATCCCCGGTACAAGGTCAATGATAAAGTCTATCTCCCTCGGTGGTGGTAATCCCGGCAAATCCTCGGAAACACATCGGGAAGTCGCACACAACTGGTACCTCTGAAAAGCAAATCTCCTGCTTCGCCCCAGTGCTCATGACACTCGCAACAATCTCAATCTCGCCACTCATGGCTTCCCTGCCTCTGGTGATAGGAAGTAGCGATGCCGTACCCTGAATGCTGAGCTCCGAACCATCTATTAACGGAATCGTGATTCTCTTCTCATAACAACTAATGTGAGCATGAAACGATCCCGACCCAATCCATGCCCAACAAAGCATCAAACTCCAAAACTCGAGTACTCTCATATCTACTCGGTAACTCATAACCCCCTAACTCTACCGAATATCGAGGCACAACAAATTCGGGTAAATCTTATCTCCAAGGCGGTGCTAAGGATGAGGGGTTTACTAAGCCTAACAGTTTCAAACCTAGCTTATCTACCATTCGACCAAAGAATGAATGAAACAGTGGAACCGGAATCGAACATGGTATGCATGAAAGTACCGCAAATAGAAATCATACCCTCGACAAGGTTTCGGGATGCCCCCGGGTCGCTCAACGCCGCCGCTCGAACACGTTCTCTCCGATGCCGATGATCCGTGGCGGTACTCTTGGTGGTTGAGGGCACTCCCTCCGTATGTGACCGACCTTTCCGCACCGAAACAAGTGCGGGTATCCCTGCGATCCCCGAGTCCGCTCGCCTCGTCCCTGTGCGGAACTCGTGTCCGAGTCCGACCGGACCCTCGTGTCCTCCTCTCGCTCGTCTCCCTGGCCGATACCTCTACTCAATAGTCCGTCTCGCGATCGCTCGTCCCGGTCGACAGTGTGGTGGATGATCGGCAAAGCGGGTATCAAGCGGAGCAATATGTATCGGACGAGTAGTCGATCGTGCAACGGACCCTACACTCGAGTCCTACGGTCCGGAAATTCCACCTATTCTTCTTCCTCTTCTTGACCCGATGGTGCTCCTTCAATCGGGACTCGGTCCGACCGATCCGGTCTCCGGGATGAGTAAGTAGGTAACCCTCTCGAGCCAAACTCCGTTCGTATGCAATCTGCAAAGTCTCCGCGTGTAGTGACTACGAACCACCGATCGCAGTAACAAACCCTCGTGAAATAATACACTCGATCGTCTCGGTGTCGCCGATCCTCCAAAGATAAGGTAACAACGATGAGAACCTACCCATGTACTCCATCACTGACTCATTGGCGCCCTGTCTCAACGCCATGAACTCATTCCTCTTTGCTCGAAGCACCGTCGGTGGAAAGTATTTCTGATTAAACTGGGTCTTGAAGTCGATCCAGTCTCTCGGAACACCTCTAGTAGTAATGATCGTCGTCCACCAATCATCTGCCTCTCCATGTAACATCGACGAAGAGATAGTCGCTCGCATGTGGTCCTCCGTGGCGATGATCGAATGAATCTTCTCATGACTCTTCAGAAACAACTCGTCGCTCTAACATCATGTCGCCATAAAACTTCATAGGATCATGTCTCTTAAATTCCCTCCATCGCTTCGCCTCGCGGTGGCTCCGGACTCTTCGATGGCGTCGAATCGGAGTAACCTCGCAATAATCGCTCTTGGCGTAGCTGGTGTCTCTGTCGCTCGAACTATCTCTCGTCAATAAAGGATGTGTCTCCGCCTCGCCTCGCGTGTCGGTGTGCAACAACAGCTCCTCAGTATCGCTCTAACGGAATCGGAGCCGTGGATGCCGCAAAGCAATCGGGGTCTCTCGCCCCTCGGGTAGTAGTATGTGGCAATGGTGTAGTCGGAGTCGATGGTGTACGGTAGGCGGTACGAGTGTCCTCAACAAGTCGTAACATTTCTTGTAGCCGTGAATCGCGTCGCAACTCTCGAGTCAAGGCATGCACATCGTCCGCACTAGCATATCGTGTGCCTGGGATGTGCCTACTATCATCGCTCGACCGGTTTGATCCGCCATCGTCGTCTCGAATCAAGAAAACGAACTTCTCGGATCGCCTATAGCTACCGTATACTAAAATAATACACATAGCAATCATAATATGTATTAAAGTAATTCGACTCAACCCATTACTTCCTCAACTAAGTTTCTACGGGATCCTAGGGTTTCCACTTCTCGTTTGACCGTTCCTAACTTAAATTTGGTTTTAATGGCTTGTGTTTTATGAATTTACATCAAGAGTCAGTCTATATAACCTTGTGCTCGATACCAATCGTGACGGCCCCAAATTCCCAATGCATTTGGGTACGCCCGCCTAGACCGTGCAGTCCCGAGTCCGTTCTCAGCGAACCTGACGAGCCTAGTCAGCCTCAAAACATCAAAATTTCACGTTTTATGAAAGAGTTATTGCAATTATAACACAACGGAAGCAAAAATCATATTCTAATCAAATATTGGGAAATAACTCAATCAAAGGGAAATTAGGAATCTATATAAATGTGGAAAACCCAACATGTTCAATCCTAAGTCAACAAAATGGATTGATGGAATCCACCTCAAAACATATTCCCCAGTTCCAAAACAATCATATATATATATAAACTTCATACAAAAAGAAATAAACATGAGCCTACATCTCGGTACCTCAAGTCCAACTGCTCACAAAAAGTCTCCTAGGCAAGTAAGGTCCCTTGCCCCTATCGCTCTCTCGTCCTATCTGCACCCACCGTCACAAACTAGACGGTGAGTACTGAGAGAAATCGAAAGTAAAGCCAGAAGAATATAACAGTAATTCATGAAATAACAAACAAGACAGTCTAAATATCATGCGGGTACTGAAAGATATGAATGTAAATAAACAAGTTGCATGATGGACAGACTGGAAAATGATAGCAATCGAAACATGCGTGTTCCACGAGTCAAGAGAGGCCATAAGTGGTCTATATTCCACAACAATACCACAACAATCCACAACAATATCCACAACAATCCAGTACATGGTATCACACAATCACTAGGGGTGGTCAAACACTCGTGCGCTCGAGAGTGCCGCGTTTTATCCCTTCTAGTGCAGGCCGCATGTACCTTCGAGACACACACTTATGCCAAGAACACACATACAAGGAATAAGGAATGGAAAGCCAATAATTCGATAGTAACAAACACAAAGAAGTGAAAATGAATCACATGATATTTTCTAAACTGGCTTACTAACGTACAAGTGCTTTTTAAGGCAAATGTACTTACCTGATCTATCGTAATCCGCGTATGACACTCCCGCGACTCCTAACGCGTACCCCCGAGTTTTCCGTTACCTGACAAGGTTGGAAACTCGTATTAATAGGTCAAGTCATTAAATTAGCTTCGATTTGACATATTATATCATTTTTTTATGTTTTTCGAGGCTAAAACCCCGATTATATCTCGCCAACATTTCCAAGAAAATCCCAAAACTCAGTTGTGAACCATTTTTTCTAATTTCTCATATTTTCTAGATTTTTCTGAATTTTTCATAATTTTCCCTATTTTTCTGGATTTTCTTTTCCATTTTTCTTTATTTTTTTTTTTTTTTTTTTTTTTTTTTTTTAAGGGCGGTTGCGGGCCGGACCGGACCGGTTCAGGGCCGAACGGCTCGGCCGGTTCAGGCCGAACCGGCCCTTCATCTTCTTTAACGAAACAGAGGCGCACGGCGCCTCTGTTTCCATTTTTTTTTTTCTCGTTTCATGGATCGATCGAGAGAGGGAGAGGGAGGAGGAAAAATAGAGGGATGGAGAGAGAGGGATCTCCGGTGAGGAGTGAACCCCGCCACCACCGGTCCGCCGGGGCCGGTGGTGGCGCGTCACAAAAGAGCCGAGAGGGGAGAGACTAAACCGAGAGTGAGAGAGATCGAATGAACCCGAGAGAGAGAGGAGAGAACGTACCTTGCTCCGGCGAGACGTCCGGCGAGGTCCAAGGCCGTGGTCAGCTAATCCGGGGAGGAGGAGGGTGACGGTGGTGAGAGGTTGTGAGAACGGTAGTGAGGGTGAGAATGGGAGTTAAGTGTGTTTGTTTGTATATATATATATTAATATGTGTAAATAATGATGATGAATAGTACATGAATAGTAAAAGTAGGTTTGTGTTGTCTTATTTTTGGCCTTTCATCTCAACACACGCACTTATCTCAAGGATCATCTCCTGGCTCTTCAAATTTCAGCTGTGTCACTTTAACAATTTTACACATTTGTCTATTTGTTGTGTATTTAACCAACACTCGCGTTTTCCAACAACTTTTCCTCGACCCGTCTTGCCTCCTCAGTCCGTATTTATCTGTCACACGCATACCCTCGCCTTGTCTCGTACAAATAAATAATTTATTCAATAATTCTTTTAATTATGTTGTTTATTGTATTTTTCTCCCCCATTTACCTAGACGGAAACTCACTTATTAAAAAAAATCGCCCAAATGGCTCGTGACACGCATTTAAACTATAATACTATTACACACATCAAAGAATCATAAAATTACCTCGGTGTCGACTCCCAAGGTTCGAAATACAGTCCAGTATCGCGTAGCCGGGTCACGATCCTGACACGTGTCACAAAAGTCAGGTTAAAAATTGAGGGATGTTACAAAGACGACGTGTGGTCTCCCCACCCTCCCAACTCTATTAGTGAAGAAAGGAAGAAAGAAAGGAGGAAGGAATGAAAAAAAAAAAAAAAAAAAAAAAAAAAAAAAGAGGAAGAAACAGCGCCTGTTGCGCTAAGGAGGACGATGGGGGGAGGGTGCACGCACGCACGAGGCCGGGCCGTCCATGCCCAACCCGAGTGGACTTGGACCGGCCCAACCCGGGTGGGCCTGGACCAGGCCTACCTGGACCGGACCCGACCCGGACCCAGTCCAGGTGGACCGGGCCCGACCCGATTGGGTCGGGTCAGACCCGGTTCAGGGGACCCACCATAATATTTAAATAATATTTATTTTTATTTTATTTTATTATTTTATTTAAATAATTAAAAACAGTTTTAAATAAAATAAAATATAGAAAAATAGCTAAAAACTATGGAGAAATTCAAAAAAATCCAGAAAATATGAGAAATTAGAAAATGGTCAATAAATGAGTTTTTGGATTTTCTTGGGATTTTGCCAAGATGTAGTCGGGGTTTTTACCTCGAAAAACGTAAAATTGACATAATATGTCAAATTGAAGCTAATTCAATGATAAATAATTTTAGGTACATTTGGGGTGATAATTTGGATTATCAGGTGATTATCGGAGCTAGACGGGGTTTCATTTTCGGGATGCGGAGTGCGGATTGAGGTGTGTAGTATCCCAACTGAAATTACTTTAGTATTTACTTCTTTTGACATTTGAATTCAATTTCTTTCATTTCAATACTCTATTCTTGGTTATGGTTATATGGGCGAACGTTGAGCGAGGCTCCCTTCGTTCCATTCTTGTGCGTATGTCCACTACACCATAGCACGTGCTACCAGATCGAACTCGGCCGAGTGTCACGTCGTGGCATGTGTCGATGCGCCGTGGGTGTAACGCCGGCCATCGAGCGGATCCAGATGTTTGCCCTGCTTGAGTTGGACTCGCCGACAGTATTCTGTGGAAGAGTCCGAATTATGGTGTAGTCTGACCCTAGGAGCTAAGAACACACTTTGCACTTTTCCTATTATTTATTCATGCGATGAGCACAGTATTTACTTTCAGAAATGCTCACTTAATTTCCTTGGGAATACTCACTCTGGACTCGTCATCTGCCTTTTGTGATGGCTTGAGTGCATATCCTAGTACGAGCAGGGGCAAGGGCAAGCTGGCAGAGTACTGTTGAGCCGAGATAGCCTGACTCGTACGTTTGTATTATATTTACTTTGTTTTATTATGGATTTGGGTTTTGGAGAAACTTTATATATATTGAACTTTTTGATGACTTCAGAGGTATTTATGGTTGTGTAGGGGTTTTCCATACTAGGTTTATGGTTTATGTTATACCTTTAAAGTATCATAATCCTAGTAAATGTGATGATAATGTTTCCGTGTGAATTTGAGGATTTCAGGATAACTTAATATAGCATTTAATTTCAGTACAACTTTATCAGTAAAATGACAATTAATAAGGTTTAAAATTATAAAATGAAGGATATAATTCAATGAAGAGCACAGTTGTCGCTGGTAAGACAGACTGTGGGTCCGTATGGGCCCCTGTGGCAGTCTATTTGGAAAATAGGCCGTTACAACACACCTCAATCCGCACTCCGTGTCCCAAAAATCAAACCCTGATCTAGCTCTAATTAGGGGTGGGCACGGGTCAGGTTTGGGTCAACCCGACCCGATACGCGACGACTCGACTCATCTCGGGTCGGTATAAAAATGACTCGTCACCCGGCATGCCAGACAAGATACTCGAACCCAACCCGACCCGCCACACAAGATACCCAAACCCAACCCAACCCGACTCATCTCGAGTTTGTATCAACTAACACCCATAGTTTTAAAAACCATAAAAACCCTATAAAAGTCATGATAACACCCAAACCCGACCCGACCCGGCACTAATATGATCACACCCGAACCCGACCCGACACCCGATGGGTCGGATTTTGATGAACCGACTCGTTTTCTCCACTCATCCTACCCGACCCACCACCTGCCACCCGATTCGGGTGACCCGACCCAAGTCGGGTACTTGGGTTTCGTGCCCAGTCCTAGCTCCAATAATTACCCGACAATCAAAATTATCAACCAAATGTACCTAAGATTATTTATCATTGAATTAGCTTCAATTGGATATATAATGTCAATTTTACGTTTTTCGAGGTAAAAACCCCGACAATATCTCGCCAAAATCTCGATAAATCCCGAAACTCATTTATTTGATCAAAATATAATTTTTCTAAAATTTCCTGTTTTATATGAATTTTCTAGTTTTTTTTTTCAAAACTATTTTTTTTAATTTGGTTTGGGGATGGCTTGGCCTGAACCGAGTTTGGCCCAACCGAGTTGAACCGACCCAGTTGAAGAGCCAACCCCCTTTTTTTTCTTTTATTTATTTATCCCCTGAACCGGACCAAACCGGGTTCGGCTCAACCGAGCCGAACTGGCCCGGTTCAGGGGATCGTCTTCCCCAACCCCAACCCCAACCCCAACCCCAATTTGATTTGGCAAGGGAGACCGCTCCCTTGCCGTCTCCACCCTTAGTTGTCTCAATTCTCAGCCATGGCCGAGCTCATCACCACCCCACCACAACGTACAAAACGACAACAAAAGCAAACCAACACCACTCACCTCAACGTCTCGACGTCACGAACTCTTTGAACTCCCGAGCTCTTATCCTCCTTCTCTTCCGGGCATGGATTGGTTGGGTGCTTATCATGCATAGATCCACTGCTATGGTAAGAGGATCACGTTTTAGATTCTTGGACATTCGGAGTTTAGCTTCTAGGGGACTTCGACCAATTTACCGATCACCAAGGATAGAGTCGCCACTAGCATAGATGTAGAGACATTCGCCGGCGTGTTGAGTACGACAGGCAGAGTAGAGACTAGGTCAGAGGATGTGCCAGTAGTATGCGAGTTCCCTGATGTTTTTCTAGCGGAGTTACCAGGCTTGCCACCACCTAGAGAGATCGATTTCATTGTTAACTTGGTCCCAAGGACCAAACCCATTTCTATTCCTTCGTATCGCATGGCTCCGAGAGAGCTAGATGAGCTGAGAGGACAACTCGACGAGTTATTGGAGTTAGGCTTTATTCGACCGAGTATGTCGCCTTGGGGAGTGCCGGTATTATTTGTGAAGAAAATTGATGACAGCTTGAGATTATGCATCGACTACAGACAGTTGAACAAGGCGACGGTGAAGAACAAGTATCCATTTCCTCGCATCGACGATTTGTTCGACCAGTTGACAGATTCGCATTGTTTCTCGAAGATTGATCTGAGATCCGGGTACCATCAACTGAGGATAAGAGCAGAGGACATGGAGAAGACCGCATTTCGCGCTCGATGTGGGCACTACCAGTTTACAGTAATGCCATTTGGGCTGACTAACACCCCAACAATGTCCATGGATTTGATGCATCGAGTGTTGAGATAGTACTTGGACAGATTTGTCATTGTGTTCATCGACGACATCTTGATATATTCCAAGACTCGCGAGGAGCACGAGGAACACCTTAGGTTGGTTTTGCGGACACTGTGAGAGCATCGATTATTCGCTAAGTTCAGTAAGTGTGAGTTTTGGTTGACAGAGGTAAGATTCCTAGGTCACATTGTTAGGACCGACGGAGTGTCAGAGGACCCCGCTAAAGTCAGGGTGGTTAGCGATTGGCCTACACTGAGATCAGCGTTAGATATCCGTAGTTTTCTGGGCTTGGCAGGTTATTATCGACGTTTTATACAAGATTTCTCGAGGATCGCGACACCGATGACGCAGTTGACGAAGAAGGATGTCAAATTTCAGTGGAACGATGACTGTGAGCAGGCGTTCAGGACATTAAAGGAACGACTGACTACCGCACCGGTTTTGATTGTGCCCGAGTCAAGGAGGGATTTTGAGGTGAACACCGATGCTTCTAAAATCGGTTTGGGCTGTGTTCTTATGCAGGAGGGTAAAGTGATTGCCTACGCATCCCGACAGCTGAATTTTCATGAGAAGAATTACCCTACTCACGACTTGGAGTTGGCAGCAAAGGTTTTTGCATTGAAGATTTGGCGTCACAATCTCTACGGGGAGAAATTCGTCCTATTTACTGATCACAAAATTTTGAAGTATCTCTTCATGCAAAAAGAATTAAATATGCGACAGAGGCGATGGCTTGAGTTCCTGAAGGACTATGATTTCTCATTGGAGTACCACCCGGGGAAGGCTAATGTGGTTGCAGATGCATTGAGCCGTAGATGGTCAGACTCAGATGTTGTTACCTGCCGCATGACACACGATTACAGTTTGCTCGAGGCGGTTGAGAGGATTTGTACCGAGGACATTCTGACCGATACTAGAGTAATGATTTGTGGGCAGATGAGGACTCAGACAGTGTCGATACAGAGTGTACTCGAGGGTCAGCAGACAGACGAGCAGTACCAAAAGTTTTTAGAGCCGACGCAGAGTTTAGATCATCCAGATTGGAGTCAGTCTACAGACTCATGCTTGAGATTTAGAGGACGACTGTGGATTCCATCAGTGGCTGAGTTACGCGATGAGATACTTCACGAGGCACACCGCTCACGATTTACGGTTCATCCGGGCAGGACTAAGATGTATGTAGAGGTGCGTCGTCTCTTCTGGTGGCTAGGGATGAAGACCGACGTTGCTAATTTTATTAGAGGGTGTGATATTTGTCAGCGTGCTAAGGCTAAGCATCGCAGACCTGGTGGGTTATTATAGCCACTTTCCATTCCTCATTGGAAGTGGGAGCACATTGCAATGGACTTCGTCAGTGGGCTACCTCGATTTCGATAGAGACATGATAGCGTCTGGGTGATTGTGGACAGATTAACTAAATCCGCGCACTTCATACCGATCTCGACCATACATTGGGTAGACAGACTGGCAGAGCTTTACGAGAGAGATTGTTAGACTGCATGGATACCATTGTCGATTATGTCTGACAGAGGGTCGCAGTTTACATCACAGATCTGGCAAAGCATGCAGGCACAGTTTGGCACGAAGTTGAATCATAGTACTGCCTATCACCCATAGACTGATGGACTGTTAGAGCGTTTGATCCAGATTCTCGAAGATATGCTGATGATGTGTGTGTTAGAGTACGGTGGATCTTGGGAGGAGTACCTTCATATGTGTGAGTTTGCATATAATAACAGTTATCAGGCCAGTATCGGCATGGCACCATTTGAGGCATTGTACGGGAGGCCGTGTAGATCTCCATCTTGTTGGGCGGAGCTAGATGATGTGGCAACGATTAGGCCGGAGATTGTGGTAGATCACACAGAGAAGATACGCCAGATCCGTTTGAGATTGAAGGGTGCGCAGAAGAGACAGAAAAAGTATTATGACTTGTATCACGGGGAGTTAGAATACCAGGTCGGGGACTTTGTATATCTGAAAGTATCTCCATTGAAGGGGCACAAGAGGTTTGGGATCAAG
Source organism: Stephania japonica (assembly GCA_039657345.1). Lineage (NCBI taxonomy): Eukaryota > Viridiplantae > Streptophyta > Magnoliopsida > Ranunculales > Menispermaceae > Stephania > Stephania japonica. Next base: position 85,273,710 of record CM077556.1, on the reverse strand, counting down.
GGGAAACTTGCGCCGAGGTTCATTGGTCCGTTCAGAGTGGTGAAACGGGTAGGCAAGGTCACGTACGAGTTAGAGTTACCACCTGTGATGTCAGGGATTCATCCTGTCTTTCACATATCGATGTTGCGACTGGATAGATCCAAAAAGGGAAAACGACCAACAATAGATTTGAGCCAAATAAACCTAAGAGAGGATGTTATACACAACGAGCAGCCTATCCAGATTGTAGACCGCAAGGTCAAGACCCTGAGGAACAAGGAGATCCCATCAGTCTTCGTCAAGTGGTAGCACCACGGGGACGAGGAGCTGACGTGGGAGCTGGAGTCATATATGCGCAAGTATTTCCCCTACCTCTTCTGAGTTCGGTAAGTCTTTCCTTTAATTTCGTTTAATTTCAAGGACGAAATTCCAGTTATTTGGGAAGACTGTAACGACCCTAAAAATGTAACTCGTGCCACGTGTCAATACAGGTGATATGCGGGCCCACGCCGTGGTACAGTCATCAATTCTCTTTTTGGCCTATAAAAAGGGCATTTTGTACCTACAAATAAAATGTAATGGCCCATTTTCTAAATAGACCGCCACAGGAGCCAATGCGGATCTACAGTCTGTCTTACCAGCGACAGCTGTGCTCTACATTGGATTATATTCTCCACTTTTTGCTTTTTAAACCTTATTAACTATCCATTTACTGATTAAGTTGTATTGAAAATAAAACATATGTTAAAGCATCCTAAAATCCTCAATAAACACAGTGGAAGCCTTACTAACACATTTACTCGGGTAATAATACTATAAATGTGTAACCTAAACCAATAACCTAATGTGGAAAACCCATACACAACTATAAATATCTCTGAAGTCACCAAAAAAAAGTTCAATATATATAAAGTTTCTCAAAACCCTAAACCCATAAGAAAACAAAGTAAATATAATACATACATACGAGTCAAGCTATCTCGGCTCAACAGTACTCTGGCAGCTTGCTCTTGCCCCTGCTCGTACTAGAATCTGCACTCAAGCCATCACAAAAGGCAGATGACGAGTCCAGAGTGAGTATTCCTAATGAAATTAAGTGAGCATTACTGAAAGTAAATACTAGAATTTAAATAAAGCTATTAAATAAACATGCGAAAATAAATACAGGCAACTGCGCTCATCGCATGAATAATTAATAGGAAAACTCCAAAGTGTATTCCTAGCCCCTAGGGTCAGACTACACCATAATTCGGATTCTTCCACAGAATACTGCCGGCGAGTTCAACTCAAGTAGGGCAAGCATCTGGATCCGCTCGATGGCCGGCGTTACACCTACGGCGCACCGACACACGCCACGACGTGATACTCGGGTCGTACTATTCACCGAGATAGATCAGGTAGCACGTGCTATGGTATAGTGGACATACACACAAGAATGAAACGGAGGGAGCTTCGTTCAACGTCCGCCCATATAAACATAACCAAGAATAGAGTATTGAAATGAAAGAAATTGAATTCAAATGCAAAAGAAATAAACACTCAAATAATTTCAGTTAGGATACTACACACCTTAATCCGCACTCCGCGTCCTAAAAATCAAACCCTGATCTAGCTCCAATAATCACCCGACAATCAAAATTATCACCCAAATGTACCTAAGATTATTTATCATTGAATTAGCTTCAATTAGATATATAATGTCAATTTTACATTTTTCGAGGTAAAAACCCCGACAACATCTCACCAAAATTCCGATAAATCCCAAAACTCATTTGTTTGATCAAAATATAATTTTTCTAAAATTTTCTATTTTATATGAATTTTCTATGAATTTTCCATTTTTTTTTTCAAAACTGTTTTTTTTTAATTTGGTTTGGGGATGGGTTGGCCTGAACCAGATTCGGCTCAACCGAGTCGAACCGGCTCGGTTCAGGAGCCAACCCCCCCTTTTTTTCTTTTATTTATTTATCCCCTGAACTGGACCGAACCGGGTTCGGCTCAACCGAGCCGAACTTGCCCGGTTCAGGGGATCGTCTTCCCCAACAGAACGCATTGTTTCAGTCTTTTTTTTTTTCGATTGAGGTTGGCTTCCAACCCCAACCCCAATTCGATTTGACAAGGGAGACCACTCCCTTGCCGTTTCCACCCTCAGTTGTCTCAATTCTCGGCCATGGCTCCGCCATGGCCGAGCTCATCACCACCCGACCACAACGTACACAACGACAACAAAAGCAAACCAACACCACTCACCTTGACGTCTCGACGTCACGAACTCCCCGAACTCCCGAGCTCTCCTCCTCCTTCTCTTCTCCTTCCTCGTCTCTCTCGTTTCTCTGTTTTTTTTTTCCTTTCGATTTACGAAGAAGAAGGCGGTTAACGGGAAAATGACCAAATTGCCCTTGTGTTCATTCACTTTTTCTAAACAACCAAATACCCTTTTTGGTAATTTCACAAATATTTATTTATTTTCTGATTTATATTTATATTTATATTTATAGAGACATATATATTTTAAATTACATATATATATATAAATATATATCCGTTTATATTTTCGTGCCTACAATTTCGTCGTGCGCGCCAACGAGCGTACTCGAGCGTGCACACTACTATACCACCCACGCGCGTTGACCACGACCCCGCGTGTCCCTAGGCGCCCACCAATTTACTATTTTATCACATTTAATTCATTTAATGTGTGTATTATTTCCCCCGGCCTAATATTTCATTCATTTTTTTAGTCTACCCGGTACCCGCATCGACACACATATCGAGGCAAATACTTAACACAATCTCACACGTCATTTGAGATATAATTATACACATTGCGATGTCATTTAACCTATTTTAACATAACCATTGCAAATTAGACAAACAACACACAAAATAACTATTTACCTAATTCCAGACGCGCTCTAACCTAGTTGCGGGTCCCACAGGTATCTGAGCTGTCTGCCACGTCTGCAATACGTCACAAATAATAGGAAATTAAATTTGGACCGTTACATAAAGTGTTGAAAGTGTGAACTCGTGAGGACAATAAGATAGTAATGTGTGATTTTAGACTAAAAGACTTGTGCAGGTAATTCTCTAGTTGATCTGTTTCTTATGTTTGGAATTGTTTACAATAAAACTTTCAATATAAAGCAATAACAATTTGAAAGGAAATTGAACTGCAACACTCAAATATATTTAAGAACCTGGCCATACATAGCTAGTTAGACAACGCATCAAAAAAAATCAATTAGTTTAAGAATCGCCTCTTAATTAATCACTTCCTTCGTTTAGGACAATTCATGCTTTATTGAAGTAGATTACTAAGAGCATCTCCAATGAGTACTATATTTTAGAGTTTAACTCTAAAATATAGTTTAACTCTAAAATAGAGTTAAACAATTCTAATCATACTCTTTTACCCCTCTATAATAGAGTTCCTTTCTTTTTTATTTATTTTTTTCTTTTTTCTTTGAAAATTATCAATAATTATTTCTTTTTCAAAAAAATATGAATATCTTTTTTCTTAATTTTTTAGTGATTAAATAATTTATTAAAATTAATACAGATAAAAAACAAAAAAAATAAATGTAAAAAATAGAGTTTTGGTGTACAAATAGAGTTTGACGTCGTTGGAGAAGAAATAAAATTTGATGTGATAGAACTGTAACACAGAGGGAACACAGAGTATTATGATTGGAGAATAATATGTTTGTGTGTCTAACAAATTAAGAGAGCCCTTATTATTCTTTAAGACAAATATTTATAAAAGTCTTCTCAACTTTTTAACAATATCACGAAGGCCATTGTGTGCATATATACATTTTTAATTATTTTTATGCATGAAAGAAGAACAATCATGTCTAAATATTAATTGCATTTCTTCACCACCCCCACACATATATTTTGGCGTTTCAAAGTATTATCGACTTCTTTACTCAACAAAACAGAAAAAATAAATAAAAGAAGACTTCCATTATTGACTTGGATAGTTGGATATATGCTGTACTATGTTGTTTCCATTATAAATTAAGAGTATGGAAAAAAAGTTTATAGTGAAGTGACTAATTAATATTTATTTATTTTATATATGTGGGCCTTTTTTTTGACTTGCTAGTTGATAAAGAGTAGTAATATTTCTTCTTTTCCACGATAGTGGTTACCACGTTACCCAACTCTTCTAGAAGCATTATCTTTTGTTAAGTCCTAATTGAGCATTTATATATATATTATTCATAAACCACGTCTTGCTTAATACGGTACTATATATCAAACTTTACCATAATTTAATGTCGTGACATGAAGAGGTTATTAACGAGTGATTTTGACACATTATTAGCTTATTTTATATATACTACTGAGTGTTTACTTTTGTTAAAAAAAAATATGGTAACCCCTCGTAGGACGAATAGCCTCATCTAAATCACACACTTTTGTCGTTTCAAAAAACTTAACAAATTAATCCCAAGCTTACTATATTTAAAATATGAATCATCCGCTTAATTTCATACCATTTTATTGGACAAACTTAGTACAAACGCGCATGGAGTTTTACCTCATCAAAAGGTTAAGTAATTTAAAAAAATACACACACACACATATATTTTGAAGGGTTCTCATGGCATGAGTATATATTTGGTCTAGATCTCTATTGTAGAATTTCTCTATATATATTACCTTTTTTTTTTAGTATATATATTACCTTTGGTTATACCAATTAATCACCTCAATTCTCTAGTTTAATTTGTTGTCCAAGTTGGCTTGGTGGATCCTCCTCACCAAACTCCAGCTTATAGAGGAGAATGTACAGTTATTACTTGATAGTTAATAGGTATATTCTGATTCTGTTACAATTATATTGCATGGATAATAAGTTTAGTAGTTGATTAGTTTTTTTTTTTTGAAGAGAAAGTTTATTAGCTGATTAGTTGTCATAAGTTAATTAGGTAGTGATCTGAATCATCCGATCATGATGACGAGGCTAATTAGAGATGAGTCCGGCTAAGTGCACCCCATTAACCCCAAATTCAAATTTCAATTTCTAAGTGCACCCCACATTTTTACCAAAATACCCTTTCATCCTAACTGAAGCACCCAACTCCAAAACCTTGGTCTAGACATTTATTTTAGGTTCGACAACATGTAGCCGAGACTTATCACTGTACTCGGTGTTGTCCAACCGAATATCTTTAGTGAGATTTAGTTAACAACTGCCAAACAAAACGTTTGGTGAGTTCCGATCGGCTCTCCAATTAAAGGTTCAGCAAGTTGTAACAAGTTGTGACTGACTCTCCAATTAGGAGTTTGGTGAGCTTCGACCGAATCTCCAACAAGAGATTCGGGTCTTCGAGGCCGAACCCCTCGATAATGTCTACAAATCACAGAGTGCGGGGTGCACTTAGAAATTGTAGTGGGGTGCACTAATCATAGTGAGGGCATTAAGATTATTTTGTAGTAGGATTGATCTTTTTTTAAAGCTGACTTTTCTGAGGTGCACTTAGTAAAAGGTGGGGTGCATTTAACCGGACTGTTCAAATTTCAACATGGGCCGATCTCGTGTTAGGTAAGGAGAAACGTTTAAGCCTTCTTCATCTTTCATCTTGGGCCTTGATGGGCTTGGGCCTCCCAGGACATTGTTTTTTGTTCCCAAGCTTTTTCTTTTTCTTCTTATAACTCCTTCTATACCAATTATAGATCAGTTTGAGTTTTCTTATAACTCCCCAAGTTCGGAGTTCGGACAAAAATCGAGTTCGAATCCCATTTTTCATTCTTTCTTCGTCACACTAAATCGAGTGCAATAAATTTTATATTATATATATATATATATATATATATATATATTGGTAAACAATAAATTATATTAATTGATTGTAACTTTTTTTTTTGAAGAGAAATCAAAATTTCATTGATCATTCATGATTCAATTCAGGACCAGACATAGAATTAAGTACATTAATTCGTTAATCCTATTTATGCAAACAAACTGTCATTAATTTGATTTTTTTTTTGGAATTTAAACAGTATGACAATCAGGGACTGTTATTTACAATGTTGAAACTTATGACTATACACAAAAGTACTAGAATCACAAAACAAAATTGATTGTAAGTTTATAATACCATATTTGTTCTAAAGATAGTGCACTCCCCAAAAAATGCACTTCAACGTTAAAAAGTTGACGCCTCAACTTATTGAAAAGTTGACTCAAAAAGATTTTCTGGTAAGATGATAGAGACATCACTTATCAAAATGTAAGGTTTCAAGAAGTTGTGGTTTGAACCCCAATAAAGTCAAAAAATAAAATAAGGAATGGCAAGTTTTTTGAAATGCAATTCCTCCCTCCTATTTCCCTCTGAAGTAACCAAATATCTTTGCAAGTTTGCCCCCTTAATTTGTTTACTAATTAAGTTGTTACTTGTCAGCTCAATTCTTTCCACGCAACATATATTAATTTAATTTAAATATCTCCCACTATGATCTTTTTCTTTTTCTTAGGTTTCCACCACCATGAATTGCATCATTATGTGTACGTTGCATCAAAACAAACTCATGTGACCTGCTGCATGCATGCACATAAGGTTAAGACATCCATGCCGATGCCTGTAATTAACTTATTTGGTCATATGTCACTTTTTAATATAATTGGTCTGCTCCACCCCCACTTTTTGGAGTCTCTAATCCCTATCCCTAAATTATGCATCCAATAAGCCGTTTAAAACAAACAGAAATGCTTTGGTTATCCATCAGAGATGCAGCAATTACGCATTCCCATGTAAGCAGAGATCGAGGTGATGAACACATTGAAAAAAAAAAAAAAAAAATTGTGTAATTGCAACACCGTTTGTGATTTGATTGAGCTTATGTTCTGGCTTATCGCTGACGTGACACTCAATAAATAATTTTTGTATCTTTTAGTTGCATTTTTTATATTTTTGTGATTAGTTGATGCAACACTGACATGACAACCAAAAGCACCAAAATAGTAAATGTGATTCTCAAAAGTATTTTTCTACATGCCTTTTTACTTTTCATAAGCACTTATGAAAGTTATCAAAGCACAAGTTAAAAGTAAAAATTAAAGCAAACATGGCTTGTAAATTATTTTAACACAAGTTATACAAAGTTATATTGACCATACAAGATTCAATAGTGCTCTTTCACTTAACTTTTTGCTTTATTAACACATTTCACAATAATATTTCTCAATCTAACACACATACCAAAATATATAACAAACTAACACATTTTAGGTCACATCACGCGCCAAGTCAAGCCGAACATACATATGGAAGTCGTGAGTTGCACTCACGACTTCCATATTTTGTTTTTATTTATTTATTTATTTTTAATTCAAATAAATTAAAGAAGTCGTGTGTTCCGAACACGACTTCCTTATTATTATTTTCGTTTTTCAAAAAACAAAAATAAAATTTTATTTAATATGGAAGTCGTGAGTTGCGCTCATGACTTTTATATTTTTTGTTTTTGTTTTTTTTTATTTTTGCTTTATTTATTATTTTTGTTTTTCAAAAAAAATTATTTTTTATTTAATATGGAAGTCGTGGCTTGTGCACACGACTTCTATATTTTTATAAATAAAAAAATAAAAAACATGAAAGTCGTAACGCGTGATGTGGCGTTAAATGTGTTAATTTGTTATATATTTTGGTAGGTGTGTTAGATTAGAAAATGTTACTGTGAAATGTGTTAATCAAGCAAAAGTCCTTCCTTCTCTAGTCAAATATAGTTTTGACAAGAAAATATCTAGCTAGAAGATTTATTTCTTTACGAGTCTTCCAAGAAATCAGTTTAGATTAAAAATTTATCAAAGCATGCGCTTGTAGCATCCAATACGTCTCAAATATATATATATATATATAGTAATATTTTTAAATCACCATATATATATGGTATTTCTACCATGGTGATTTAAAAATATTACTATCCATGGTGATTTAATATGTTGACTATTAGATTTAGATCCAATGGTTGATATGACAGATACATAAATGACGATTAAATGCATGCACAAGTTCCAAGAAGGAATATTGTCCAATAGATATAAATTTAATGGTCAACATATTAAATCACCATAGATGATAATATTTTTAGCTCACCATGGTAGAAACCCTTAAGAAGGAATTTTACATTTTTCATCCGACGCGGAATTGTCACGGGGTCATTGATGAGAGGGTTTACCCTAAGGAAATTTTTCTCGCTCAACCCAACCCGTGGTGCCTAAGGGCCACCTTAGTTCAGCACTACCAATACTCAACTCAAATGAACAACTAGCAATGACACAAAGGAAACGTTTTCACTAGCTCTCTATGGGAACACAACACTGGAACTCTATGCTTCCCCAAGCATAGAGCCCTTGGCTTTATAGCCCAGACAATAAGTAGTTACATAACCAACTAGGACACCTGTCCTGATTACATCAATCCATAGACTAAGTAAAACGCCACTCCCTTAGTGGTCAAGGCAGTTGCCCAACTTCCTTGTTCCCTTGCTGCCATCTGGTTCCATAACCGCATCTACTGCTGGGTCAATTAGCACATGCTCCATGTATTTGAGACAACCTTGGATGTGGCTTGGTCATTGCGTGGCCATGATCAAGGTAGTTCTCCAACTGCTAGGAACTACCTCAACTTGGTCTACCCACGTTTCAAGGAACGTAGTCCACACTTCTCTAAGGGACAGGGTGTAACGGCCCAATTTTAAATTGCCGTTAATTATGACATTATTGCAGATGTGGACGCCAGCGAGGACGGTCGAGGGTCCCACAGCGAGACTGGAACGCACTCGAACTAGGTATACAGTCCGTATTGTATGATTGTTGTGGTAAGTTGTGATGGAAAGGTATAAATTAGCTAATTCCATTGCAATATGTATGCTAATGTAGTTGATTGACGAGTGAGGAATGACCTCGGGGTGCGTGCGGACGCGGGACACGAGGCACGAGGTGCCGGGTAGTCGAAGGAATTAAGGTGAGCTTACCCATAAATTTTGGTAATTTATTGAATAGAGTAGATAATTATTATGGGCTAAATCAATTGGAAATTTATAAGTCATATAGTTGAGCTGAATAAAACAATAACAGTTGGATGTTTCTCGAGATGCACAACAGGTGTCAAATGTCATGATAGGGTGTTAGTGAGTTGGAGTGACACAGGGTGATCAGGAACCCTTGGATATTTCTCGAGATTCGTGCACACACTTGATCAAAAGCCAAGTATATATATGTTTTTGTGTTAACCGATCAAGGGAGAAGAGTGTGAGATTGAAGAGGGAAAGCTTGAGAAGAAGAGAGAGATCGTTGGAGGAGAAGAAGAAGGGGAAAAACAGCCAACAAGGTGTGAAGAAGGTTGATTTGTGGCTTCCCACAACAAGAATCTAAGGTATGGATGCAACAAACTTGAGTTTTGTGAAATTTTTGGTGTGGGTTTGAATTTATGAAATTCGAATTTGTTGAGGGATGAAACACTTGGTTTTGTTGGGGATAAATGTGAATGAGAATGGCATGGAATGGGTGTGTTTTTGAGCTAATTTGAGGGGAATTTGATGATGATATGGAAATGGGTTTGAAAATGATGATTTTTATGATTCTTGGATTTCGAGTTTAAATTCGATAAAATTGTGTTTGAATGGTATTTTTGAGGTGAATTGTGAGTTTTTGAGGTGTTGGAGTTGAATGAATGGTGTATGAGGTGGTTTGGAGTGTGAAAATTTGAACTGTAAAAGTCTGGAAGAGCGCGATTAGCGCGCTAATAGGAGGACCTAGCGCGCTAATTACCCTCTGGAAAATGATGAACAGTGACTTAGATGAATTAGCGCGCTAATTCATCTCATTAGCGCGCTAATAGTTCACTGGAATGTGAAAAATTGGAAAATGAAGAAATGAGTCTAACAACATTTTAAACCTATTAATTGATAATTAACCTTCATAAATGGATTCCAGGAGTCTTGAAATAGTAATTGGAGCCGGGGGTTTAGTCGGGAATCAGACCGGGAGTACTATCGGGGATTGAAGGAATCGAGCCGGGGAATTTAATTCGTAGAACGAGGAGTGCGAATTGAGGTGTGTAGTATCCCAATTGAACTTCACTTTAAGTATTTACCAATTGATTTATTGAATTCAGTTCCATTTATTCTTTATTCCATTTCATCTTTGCTTTACGGTGGGCACTCTCACCTGGTGACTTTACGGTAGTGGAGGGTACTCCTACCTGGTGTCTTTACGGTGTTGAGATCACCCCCACCTGGTGCTTATTTCGTTACGGCCATAGAGTCCATTGAGTCATAGCACTTGTCTAAGTATACGCCGGTGAATAGGCGACCCGGGTATGGTAGGCTTGTGTGGGTGCGTCGTTGGTCTACGCCGACCACCTAGAGGGTTCAGGCCAACACATTGGTGTGTTTACGGTTGGTGCCTGGGGATAAAAACTCGAAGTATGACTTGGTCTGATTTTTATGTGCACGTACTTTGTTTCCTCACTATATTTATGCATGCGATGATCTTTCTTTTACAGTTGTCTGTATTTCTGTACTCCGCATGTTTAAATTATAGTCTTTTGAATTCCAAGATTTTTATTTCCGTAATTACTTGGTGAACTTCCTTGGGATTACTCACTGGACTCGTCATCTGTCTTTTTGATGATGGTGAGTGCACCCTAAGTACTGAGCCGGGGAAAGGGCAAGCTTGAAGAGTACATCGATTGACGGTTTTAGCCCCACTCGTACGTATGTTTATATTTATTCGTTTTTTAGGGTTTTGGGCTTGAGAGATAGGTTGTACATTTTGATATTTTGAGGAACATATGAGATGTATATGATGTATATTTGGTATGGTTTCCACTTAGGCATTTTGATAATAAAACACAAGATGAATTTTTATATTGTTCATTTAAGCTTCCGCTGTTAACTTGAGGATACATGATATTAATTGAATCAAATTAAATGAGAAGTTGATCAATGATGGATAATTGGGCGTGGGACACAACTGGTGGTGACGTGGACAGTTGTGGGCCCGCGTGGCCACCCGTGGCGGACCAATGTGGAAAATTGGGGCCGCCATACAGGGACTGCTTCTCGTAGTGCCTGGCCGTGCCCAGGCACGTTGGGGGCTAAGCCGGGGCTCGGTCGAGTCCCACCAGCTCAGGGTGGCCAGACCATGGGTTCGAGGGTCTTTGCCTTGGTATGGTGACCAAGGCATGCTCGAGGGTCCTTCTTGCTACTCTTGCCCATGCCGTCCCTAGGAGAGATCCCACCTCCCATTATAGTAGATGTTAAGCCATTTTCCCAACTCCAATAGGAAATATCCCAAAACGAGACCAAGCGTACTTTGACCAGGGTCAACGCCTAAGTCAAGGTTTGTCAACTTTAGCCAAGGTAAGGCGTAACTTTGCTCGAGCCAGAGTCCATACCGAAGCGCCACTCGCTCGCGCCTAAGGATCCCGCCAAGGCGTGACCTTGTTTGCACCAAGGCCTGTGCTTAGACTCCATTGCGCTCGCACCTAAGGTCCGTGCCGAAACGCTACCTCGTGCTAAACGAACCCACCAAGGCATGACCTTGCTTGCGCTAAGGTTCGTGCCAAGGCGCCTTTATGTTCCGCGCCTAGACTCGCAAAGGTTCTTACCAAAGCACTCATATGGTCCACGCCTAGACTCCGCCAAGGTTCGTGCCAAAATGACCTTATGGTCTGGGCCTAGACTCCGTGCCCAGGCTCGCGCCAAGGCGTGACCTTGTTCATGCTGCCGCATATAATTTTCCCATCCGCATGCGCGAGCCTCCGTACGCCATGCTGTGAACCTTCCAGGGTGCACCATCTGACTTCTATAAAACCAACTGAGTTCACCGAGACTCGATCATTACTAGGTTACTCGCTGCCTAGCCCAGCCTACTCGAGTCAAGCTATTGGGGGGCTAACAAATATCCCCCGCTAAAATGTTCGATGCCCTCATCGAACTGCTCGGTTGTTGCTCCTTCTGGTAGTCTGATATCTTCTTCTTAAACTGCTATAGAGTAGTGTCTCTCTTCCAAGTAGGTTCCTCCACATCGACCCACTTGATCAAGTAAAAAGTTCGCCTGTTCTTCTTACTTTGGCCAGGCGTCTCGTGGCTGAGAATTTGCTCAATTTCTCCAGTAAACTCCTTTCGTATTATGGGTGGAGCCCGTCTCGCTGTGCTCCTCTCTGGATCTGCCTCATCTAATTAGAAAGATTTGAGATAGCTTACATGAAATGTAGGGTGTATCTTCAACCTCTCTGGTAGCTTTAGGTGTTAAGCTACCCTCCCAATTCACTTGACTACCTCAAATGGTCCTCCGTATCGCTGAACCAGACCCTTGTATGTCTCCTTCTTGTTGAATTTCTTTAAGATCTAAGGAGTAAGCTTCAACAAGACGAGGTCTCCTTCCTGGAACTCCAAAGGTCTTCTGTGTTGGTCCGCATACTTCTTCATTCTCCTGACAGTTTTGACCAAACTATCATGAGCTGTCTCCCTCAGCTCCTGTTTGTTTCTTGCAAATCGATATGGCGTAGGGCTCGACCCCATCAACTTTGACTTGGCTACCTCATGTGGAGTAACCGTCTGTTGTCCTATCGCCACCTCGAATGGACTCAGCTCTGTAGCTGAGCTTTTGTGCAGATTATAACAGAATTGGGTTGTATCAAGTAAATCCACCCAATTCGTCTGACTTGCATTCACATAATGCCTGAAATAGTCCTATAGCAAAGCATTGACTCTCTCTGTCTGCCCATCTGTTTGAGGATGGTTTGCTGTGGAGAACTTCAACTCTGATCCCATCAGATTGAATAAAGCAACCCAAAATCGTCCCGTGAACCGAATGTTTCGATCACTGATAATGTTCTTTGGGATGCCCCAGTACTTCGTCACATGTCTTAAAAACAACTCCGCCGTCAGGTCTGCATCATAACTCTTCGGAGCAGCTATAAATGTAGCATACTTCGATAATCGATCTACCACCACCAGTACGCTGGTCATTTCCTGCACCTTAGGAAGATCAGTGATAAAATCCATAGAGATGCTTTGAAAGGGCCTCTCTGGTATGGGTAAAGGCTCCAGCAACCCTGGCGCCTTCCTTCTCCCCGTCTTGTCTTTTTGGCATACAAGACAAGTCCGCGCGTATTGATTAACGTCCTTCTCTATCTTCGGCCAAAAGTAGGAACGTGATAAGAGGGCATAGGTGCGCTTCATGCTAGGATGCCCAGCCCACTGAGCATCGTGTGTCTCCTTCAAGAGTAGTCGCCATAATCCACCCGTAATAGGAACATACGGGCATCCTCCTTTGACATAGAGGACCCCATCATCACACCAGAACCTCCGAGTGACTCCCTTCGCTACCAGCTTCAGCAACGTTGTACAAGCAGGGTCTTTGCTTGTCTCCTCCTTGATGCGAGGTAGGAATTTGCCTTCCAACCTCACAATTGCTGACACCATTTCAGCCACCTCCTTACGACTGAGAGCATCTGGGACTGAATTAAACCTTCCAGGCTTGTGTTCAATCTGTACGTCAAACTCTGCTAGGAAATCCAACCACTTAGCCTACTTCTGGTTGAGCTTTTTCTAGCTCATGAAATATGTGATCGCAGCATTATCCGTTCGCACCACGAAACTTGTTTCCAGTAAGTAATGCCTCCAAAGATGGAGCGCAGTGATTACAGCCAACATTTCTTTCTCATAAGCCGGGTACCTCTACACTGCTTCCTTCAGCTTCCTACTTTCGAAGGCAATGGGATGTCCCTCCTAGACAAGTACCGCCCCCAATGCCTGGTCTGACGCATCCGTGTGTACTTCGAAAGGTAGATCGAAATTGGGTAATCCCAATATTGGTTCAGAAGCAATGAACTGCCTCAATTCTGCCATGGCTTGGTCGCATCGCTCCGTCCATGCCCAAGTCCGATCCTTCTTTAGCGAATCCGTCAGTGGTGCCGCCCTCCGCGAGTAGCCCTCCACGAACCACCGATAGTAATTTGCCAAACTCAGGAATGACCGTAATTCCTGGACCTTCGTGGGTTTGGCCACTCCATGATCGCCCGCACCTTCTCCGAGTCCATCTGTAATTTTCCCTAGCCTACAATATGACCAAGGAAAGTGATCATTTGTGCAGCAAACTCATACTTCTCCCTTTTCACATATAAGTGGTTAGCCTTCAAAGTAGTCAAAACCATCCGTAAGTAATCCATATGATTTTAGAGGTTTTAACTATATACTACAATATCATCAAGATATACAACAACAAACCTATCGATGAACTCTTTCAACACATCGTTAATCAAGTTATAGAATATAGCAGGGGCATTTGTCAAGCTAAATGACATGACTAAGTATTCAAATAATCCATACCTAGTCACCATGACCATTTTAGGGACATCACCAGTAGCTATCCGGATTTGATAGTATCCCGACCTCAGGTCCAATTTTGTAAAGTAGGTTGCACTAGACAGCCAATCGAACAAGTCTGCCACCAGCGAAATTGGATACTTGTTCTTCACCGTCAGCTTGTTCAGAGCCCTGTAGTTCACACATATCTGTAAGGATCCATCATGCTTGCATTGGAATAGGACTGGTGCTCCGTAGGGTGCCTTGGATGGCTAAATAAATCCAGTATCCGATAACTCCTACAATTGCTTCCTCAGCTCCTCCAACTCTTTTGAAGCCATTATGTAAGGGGCTTGTGCTGGGGGCTTTGAGCCCAGGATTAGCTCAATCTCGTGGTCAATTACCCTTTGTGGAGGTAATTATTTTGGCAACTCTGTTGGCATCACATCACTGAAGTCCTCCAAAGCAACTGCATCAGGGACTTTATCTGTCACGCCTGGCTTGATCTCCACCAAAGCTGCTAGGTACGTTGGCTCACCCCTCCTCAATCCATCTTTCACTTGAATAGCTCAAAGATGGGACAGCTTGGTATTCTCCTTTCCTGACATCACGTTAGTCGCAGGAACAAAACAAGGATGGAACTTGTTCATTACAAACAGTCCCTTTAGGAATGGCATTAAGACAATGCTCCCCAACAGTAGAAAGTCATTCCCTAAGATGACATCAAAATCATCTAAGGGAACTGTCATGAGGTTGATCTTCCCCTTCCAAGATCTAACCTTAAGATCTAAATTACATGCCATACCTTGAATTTGCTTCGCCTCTTCCAAGATCTAACCTTAAGATCTAAATTACATGCCATACCTTGAATTTGCTTCGCCTCAGAGTTCACCGCTTTCATTCGACTGGAATTCTCAACAAGATCTAGTCCTAATTTTCCCACCATGTGGTTCGCCATGAATGAATGGGTTGCTCCCGAGTCCACCATTACCAGGACTCGTTTTTTATTGACCTCCGCGTCCACGTACATCAGTCCATCCGAAAGGCTCGCCTTAGATTGTTGAATGGCATTCAATAATTGTAGTGGATTCATCCGGGGTTAGTCATCATCCTCTGTGATTAACGCCGAGAGTTTCTCCTTCTTTGGGCAGCCTCGTGCCCTGTGAGGACTGTTGCAAATAAAATCACCCTTGTGTGAGGGACTCAACGAGGGCTTCATATCAACTTTCGGGGCCGGCTTCGAGCTCACTTGCTTAGGAAGGAAGGGCTTCTTCTTGCCTTTCTTGTGGTGATCTTTGAACGGCTTCTTTTCCTTGCTCTTCCCCTCGCTCATGGAAGAGCTAGTCTTAAAATCCACAAGACTATCCGCTGCAGCAATCGCCCCAGGCAAGTCCTTCACCCCATGCCTCCTTAACTTGGATTGAGCTCATGACTGCAATCTCGTGGTGAAGTTAAAGAGTTTATCGTCCTCCGACATGTTTTTGATTTCCAGCACGAGAGAGGAAAACTCTTTAACATAGTCTCGCACCGATCCTGTCTGTTTCAGCTTGCGCAAGGTCTCCCGTGCTTGCCAAGCAGTATTCGAAGGAAGGAATTGATCATTCAATTCCCTCTTTAGCACCTCCCAATCTACGATCTTGGGTCTGCCCGCAGCCGCATCATCATCTACTCTGGTCCGCCACTAGAGTTTAGCGTCACCTTCTAAGTACACGGAGGTCAAGATGACCTTTTGGCTCTCCTTTATTCGGGTCGTGGCAAAATATTGTTCCATGTCCCAAATGAAATACTCCAACTCCTTTGCACTCCATTTTCCAGAGAATTTCTTTGGCTCCGGCACCTTTGTTCGGGGTTTCGCCGCAACTGCAACCTCCGAGGTTCCACTTACGGTTCGTTTGAGTAAGCTCACCTCTATAGCCATCGTTTCAGCTGTTTCGGTGGTGAGCTCACCAACGGACCGCACATCTGCTACCAGTTCCTCAAATTTGGATTCCCACGTCGTTATCATGGCCTCTTGTGACTCTCCTCTAGTCACAAAGGAAGCCACCAGCATCTCCAATCCTTCAATGCGCTGTGCTGACATTGAGGACTCCGCCGACTGTGCTAGGACAGCCATTGTCACCATCATTTAATCCAAGTGAGTTACTCTCTCAGTTAGATCGCTCGCTGCTCTAGTCTCCATCGTCTCCAAATCGGGCTCTAATACCAATTGTCACGGGGTCACTAATGAGAGGGTTTACCCTAAGTGTGGCGGCCCCAATTCCCACATTTGTCCGCCACGGGAGGCCACGCGGGCCCACAGCTGGCCACATAACTGTCAGCTGTGTCCCACGCCCAACTAACCATCATTATCAATTAATTCAGCCTAAGTTAGTCAGTAATTAACATTTTAATATTTGTAAACAGCGGAAGCTTAAAATATATCATTTTCTCAAATTATAGAGCATTAATCCTATGTGGAAAACCCGGTAAAGTACACTGTATTCAACATAACAAAATGTGATACACTCATGCACTGGTATCTCAAACAGTCCCCATAAACCCAAAAATAAGTCAATACAAACAAAATAAAAACATACAAGACAAACTCCGTCGTGACAAGGTCACGAGATAGTCCGCAAGAGTCTCCTTGCCCCCGGTCGTAGTAGATCCCGCACTCAATCATCACAAGAAGTAGATGACGAGTCCAAAGTGAGTAAAACCCGTAAGTACACAAACCAAAGCATTTATAATAAGTGAAGCCAATAAATCGTTAAATAAACATGCGCAAAGAAAAACAGTAACCGTAATTAAGACGCATGCATACATAACATCGATAAACACCAATAATGGATGTGTGCCGTGTAGCAGATCGAACCCTAATCCGGACATCGGCATTCCTCCTCCGGTGGCTTCTCCAACCCCTCACCGGTCCGAACCCTTATTCGTCCCTATTGTCCAGCCTACCCAAGTCCGCCCACACATCACAGAGTAAACCGAAGATCCGGTGGTGAATGACAAAACCAACCGTGCAACATATGTATGAACATGGAAATAGAGTAAACAACGATAAACAATAATAATTTGGAATCAAATGAAATCAAATAAATAAACACTCGAGTGTGTTACTTAAGGGTTTTACTTACCTCAATCACACTCCAATTACTCGATATTTGTCCCGATCTGATCCCACTCTCGCCTCGAGATGCGCACCCGACACCTGACTATGGTCTCCTAAGTTCCTGGTGTCCGAATAAGTCATTTTATATGATTTAGTATCAAACTAATTGATTTTATATCGTGACAATAAAAATTAGAATTTCATTCCAATTTTTAGTTGTAGCACGTTTTTCGAGTTACACCGGGGTGCCAACCACCCCAAAAGTCTTGAAATTCACTTTTTCGACCATTTTCTAATTTCTCACATTTTCTCTGATTTTTCAGAATTTTTCCATAATTTTTCCTATTTTTCTGGATTTTCTTTTCCATTTTTCTTTATTTTCTCTTTTTTTTTCTTTTAATTTAAGGGCGGTTCTACTAACCACGTTCAGGGCCGGTTCAAGGCCGAACCGGCCCTTCTTCTTCTTCTCAAAGAGGAGAGCGCTCTCGCTCTCGCTTTTTTTTTTTTTTTTTTTTTTTTTCCTTTATGAATCGAGAGAGGGAGAGGGAGAGGGAGAGGGGAGAACGACATGTTGTCGTCTCTCCTCCTGACGAACCGGTCTTGCAGTTCGTCCGAGCTCCCAAACTCCACCCCGCCACCACCAAACCACCATATCCGCCAACACCACCCTCCAACAATGAACACAAAAACACAACAATAAACAACACAACAACTCACCTCGTTTGCCTCTCCACCGCGAGACCACCACCTCTCCTCCTCTCGGCTCTCTCGCTCCTCGTCTCTGTTCTCTCTCTTCTTCTTCTTCTTGGTCGATCAAAATGTGGAAAATGGTGGTGTCGGTGGTGTTTATCCACATTTTTGGAGTGAAATGACCAAAATGCCCCTCATGTCTATTTCTTTCCTTCTTTCCTTCAATACCCTTTTGGTAATTTTGCATTTTCTATTTTATTTTTCTGATTTTTAATATATATTTATATATATATATATTAAATTCCTTATATACATATATATATATACATACTCACCTATACTTTCGCGCCTAAAATTTCGTTGTGCGCGCCGACGAGCGTACTCGGGCGTGCACACTACACTACCACCCACGCGTGTCGACCACGACCTCGCGTGTCACTAGGCGCCCACCAATTTACTATTTTTTGTCAAATTTATTCTATTTTTATCGAACTAAACGCATTCCCGACCTAGTGTTCCCGCGTCGCACGCATTTTTAGCGAATACCCGACACTAAATCTCACCCGATCTAAACAATATTAAACCACACCCGCGATGTAATGAGTCATAGTCTAGTCATTATCATCACAAATCAATCAAACAATCAATCAAAAATAATACTTCCCGCCCAACCAGGCGTATATTCGCCGGTCCGTGGCGTCTCCATGGACCTGAGCTAGCGTCCACGTCTGAAAATACGCGAATAACGGCCTTAATAAAATTTGGGCCGTTACAGTTCTTCCCAACTAGGGGAAAATTTCGTCCCGAAATTTGTGTAGACCTCCACATCGAAACACGAAACCGCAACACTGGCAAAAATAAGCTGACATCGCCATTTCATCCGCGACTCAATCCTAGACCATACTCTGGTACATCGGGATCCCACTAGTGTACGCATCACCTGGCCAATCACCTAGAACCCATCCCTCTAGGATCCCACCAGTGATAACGCCCAATCCTAGTCAATCACCCGATAGCCCTTGCTATGGCCTAGTGTATCGCGTGATCAATCAAATCCTCATCAACATCCTCCGGTGAACACATCAACCGTCCGCAATCGTGTAGGTAATAAAACAATAGCTACACTTACGAAATAAAACAACACAATAAGTAAATAAACTTATACGTACCCACAACAGTCTGTCTAGTCTCCTCCCGGATCGATGGTGCAACAACATGGACCCTATCTCTGGCCTGCACTGGCTCCGGTGGTAGTGATGCCCTCTCGCAATCCGCTCGGAGGTGTCCAATCTGACCGCAACGATGACAACGACGTGTCTCTGGTCTCCTAACCTGTCTATCCCTGGATCTCTGACCCCAACTCTGGTCCCTCTGATCCTGGTTCTGTCTGTACGATTGTCTCAACTGTTGTACCAGTATAGGTACAATCTCATGTACCGTTTGGCAGTCGTCATTGCTGAATTGATCATCAGTCTGATCTTGGTCGTCCTCGCGACTCCAATCTATCTGCTCGTCATTATAATCATACTGATCGTTTCTTAAATCACGATCATTAATGAAATCATGATCCTGTTGCCAACGAACTCTGCGTGCTCGAAAATCCCGCTCCCGATCGCTAAATTGATTTCTTTGTCTCTTCTGATCTCGATCGACCGAGAACTCGTCTAATCATTCGATGCAACAATCGGGGTGGTCTCCTCAACCAATGTCTCCGAACTCGTTGTTCGAACAAGGATGACACGGTAAGCAAGTACCGCTTGAGTAGTGGTCGTTACCAAAGTATTCGTCGGTGCAGCTGTCGCCACTCTCCGACCCCGAATGTACTCGAGAACCTCTACCATCTGCGCCTGATGTAATAACTGCTGGTCGGTAACTCTCTGCACCATAGTCCTCAGATCGGCTACCTCTCTAGTGAGGTCACTAGTCTCCTCGACCTCCTGCTGAGTAGTCGGCGGAATAATAGTCAGAGTCTGTCCGTCCATAGTAATCTGCACCGCCAACGTGCGTCGGACTAGACTCAATATATACGCGTATAATATATAGTACACAATTAAAACATACACGTATATAGATTTCCTGAGTCTACCCGCCTTACATCACTTCCCAAATAGAGTTCTAGGCATCACTTCGGGTTTCCACATCTAAATTTAGTTTAAAGTTTATGCTCTTATACCATAACCCACACTTCATTCCCTAGGCTCCTCAAACCTAAGCTCTGATACCAAGTTGTAGCGGTATCAGAGTTAATAATAGCCCAGACCTCATCTCCTTAGGTTTCTCAAATCTAGGTCATATCGACCTGCTCTGATACCAAATTGTGGCGGCCCCAATTCCCACATTTGTCCGCCACGGGAGGCCACGCGGGCCCACAGCTGGCCACATAACTGTCAGCTGTGTCCCACGCCCAACTAACCATCATTATCAATTAATTCAGCCTAAGTTAGTCAGTAATTAACATTTTAATATTTGTAAACAGAGGAAGCTTAAAATATATCATTTTCTCAAATTATAGAGCATTAATCCTATGTGGAAAACCCGGTAGAAAGTACAACTTCGTATTCAACATAACAAAATGTGATACACTCATGCACCGGTATCTCAAACGGTCCCCATAAACCCAAAAATAAGTCAATACAAACAAAATAAAAACATACAAGACAAACTCCGTCGGTGACAAGGTCACAGATAGTCCGCAAGAGTCTCCTTGCCCCCGGTCGTAGTAGATCCCGCACTCAATCATCACAAGAAGTAGATGACGAGTCCAAGTGAGTAAAACCCGTAAGTACACAAACCAAAGCATTTATAATAAGTGAAGCCAATAAAGCTGTTAAATAAACATGCGCAAAGAAAACAGTAATCGTAATTAAGACGCATGCATACATAACATCGATAAACACCAATAATGGATGTGTGCCGTGTAGCAGATCGAACCCTAATCCGGACATCGGCATTCCTCCGGTGGCTTCTCCAACCCCTCACCGGTCCGAACCCTTATTTCGTCCCTATTGTCCAGCCTACCCAAGTCCGCCCACACATCACAGAGTAAACCAGAAGATCCGGTGGTGAATGACAAAACCAACCGTGCAACATATGTATGAACATGGAAATAGAGTAAACAACGATAAACAATAATAGCTGGAATCAAATGAAATCAAATAAATAAACACTCGAGTGTGTTACTTAAGGGTTTTACTTACCTCAATCACACTCCAATTACTCGATATTTGTCCCGATCTGATCCCACTCTCGCCTCGAGATGCGCACCCGACACCTGACTATGGTCTCCTAAGTTCCTGGTGTCCGAATAAGTCATTTTATATGATTTAGTATCAAACTAATTGATTTTATATCGTGACAATAAAAATTAGAATTTCATTCCAATTTTTAGTCAGAAGCACGTTTTTCGAGTTACAGGGGTGCCAACCACCCCAAAAGTCTTGAAATTCACTTTTTCGACCATTTTCTAATTTCTCACATTTTCTCCGATTTTTCAGAATTTTTCCATAATTTTTCCTATTTTTCTCGGATTTTCTTTTCCATTTTTCTTTATTTTCTTTTTTTTTCTTTTAATTTAAGGGCGGTTCGGCCGAACCGGACCGGTTCAAGGCCGAACCGGCCGGTTCAGGCCGAACCGGCCCTTCTTCTTCTTTCTCAAGAGCAGAGCAGCGTCGCTCGCTTTTTTTTTTTTTTTTTTTTTTTTTTTTTTCCTTTATGAATCGAGAGAGGGAGAGGAGAGGGAGAGGGGGAGAGACATGTTGTCCCTCCCTCTGACGAACGGTCGGTGCAGGTTCGTCCGAGCTCCCAAACTCCACCCCGCCACCACCAAACCACCATATCCGCCAACACCACCCTCCAACAATGAACACAAAAACACAACAATAAACAACACAACAACTCACCTCGTTTGCCTCTCCACCGCGAGACCACCACCTCTCTCCTCTCTCGGTCTCTCGCTCCTCGTCTCGCTTCTCTCTTCTTCTTCTTCGGTCGATCAAAATGTGGAAAATGGTGGTGTCGGTGGTGTTTATCCACATTTTTGGAGTGAAATGACCAAAATGCCCCTCATGTCTATTTCTTTCCTTCTTTCCTTCAATACCCTTTTGGTAATTTTGCATTTTCTATTTTATTTTTCTGATTTTTAATATATATTTATATATATATATATATATTAAATTCCTTATATACATATATATATATATACATACTCACCTATACTTTCGCGCCTAAAATTTCGTTGTGCGCGCCGACGAGCGTACTCGGGCGTGCACACTACACTACCACCCACGCGTGTCGACCACGACCTCGCGTGTCACTAGGCGCCCACCAATTTACTATTTTTTGTCAAATTTATTCTATTTTTATCGAACTAAACGCATTCCCGACCTAGTGTTCCCGCGTCCGCACGCATTTTTAGGCGAATACCCGACACTAAATCTCACCCGATCTAAACAATATTAAACCACACCTGCGATGTAATGAGTCATAGTCTAGTCATTATCATCACAGTCAGTCAAACAATCAATCAAAAATAATACTTCCCGCCCAACCAGGCGTATATTCGCCGGTCCGTGGCGTCTCCATGGACCTGAGCTAGCGTCCACGTCTGAAAATACGCGAATAACGGCCTTAATAAAATTTGGGCCGTTACACTAAGAAAATTTTTCTCGCTCAACCCAACCCGTGGTGCCTAAGGGCCACCTTAGTTTAGCACTACCAATACTCAACTCAAATGAACAACTGGCAATGGCACAAAAGAAACATTTTCACTAGCTCTCAATGGGAATACAACACTGGAACACTATGCTTCCCTAAGCCTAGAGCCCTTGGCTTTATAGCCTAGCCAATAAGTAGTTACATAACCAACTAGGACACCTGTCTTGATTACATCAATCCATAGACTAAGTAAAACGTCACTCCCTTAGTGGTCAAGGCAGTTGCCCAACTGCCTTTTTCTCTTGCTGCCATCTGGTTCCATAACCGCCTCTACTGCTAGGTAAATTAGCACATGCTCCATGTATTCGGGACAATCTTGGACGTGGCTTGGTCATGGCGTGGCCATGATCAAGGTAATTCCCCAACTGCTAGGAACTACCTCGACTTGATCTACCCACGTTTCAAGGAACGTGGTCCATGCTTCTCTAAGGGACAGGGACTGCTTCTCGTGGAGCCTGGTCATGCCCAGGCATGTTGGGTGCTAAGCCAGGGCTCGGTCGAGTCCCACCGGCTCGGGGTGGCCGGACCATGGGTCTGAGGGTCTTCGCCTTGGCATGGTGCCCAAGGCATGCTCTGGGTCCTTCTTGCTACTCTTGCCCATGTCGCCCCTAAAAGAGAGCTCACTTCCCCTTATAGTAGATGTTAAGCCGTTTCCTCAACTCCAATAGGAAACATCCCAAAACGAGACCAAGCGTACTTTGACCAGGGTCAACGCCCAAGTCAAGGTTTGTCAACTTTAGCCAAGGTAAGGCGTAACTTTGCTCGAGCCAGGGTCCATACCGAAGCGCCACTCGCTCGTGTCTAAGGATCTCGCCAAGACGTGACCTTGTTTGCACCAAGGCCCGTGCCTAGACTCCACTGCGCTCGCGCCTAAAGTCCGTGCCGAAATGCTATGTTCGTGCCAAACGAACCCACCAAGGCACGACCTTGCTTGCGCCAAGGTTCGTGCCAAGGCGCCTTTATGTTCCGCGCCTAGACTCGCCAAGGTTCTTGCCGAAGCGCCTATATGGTCCTCGCCTAGACTCCACCAAGGTTCGTGCCGAGGTGCCCTTATGGTCCGCGCCTAGACTTCATGTCCAGGCTCGTGCCAAGGCGCGACCTTGTCCATGCTGCCGTATCTAATTTTTCCATCCGCATGTGTGAGCCTCCGCACGCCATGCTGTGAACCCTCCAGGGTGCACCATCTGACTTCCATGGAACTAACCGAGTCCACCGAGACTCGATCATTGCTAGGTTACTCGGTGGACTCGATTATTGCTAGGTTACTCGCTGTTTAACCTAGCTTACTCGGGTCAAACTATTGGGGGGCTAACAATAGAAACCCTTAAGAAGGAATCTTACATTTTTCATACGACGCGGAGACAGTTGAAGACAATTGGCCAGCCACAATAATGAAACCCTTAAAAAGGTGACAATTATAATCTGTCAACGTAGATCCTAGTCATTATTTCATCACGTAGATCCTAGTCATTATTTCATCGCGACCCTCATTGAGGTGAGTAACGCTTATCTGTGCTATGCCAAGCCTGACGTGGACAAGCCATTTTCCACGTCACTTCAAGGTGGCACGTGCGTAACACGTCACGCTTATCTGTGCTACACCAACTTTGCCGTGTAGGTAATTATGTGAACTCACTCTTCGTGAGACTTTAAAACCCAAAAGTTTCGCCTTGTAAACTGTACAAGATATTTTATGAAAAAAAAAAAAAAAAAAAAAAAAAAAAAAAAAAAGATATTTATGCATCGGAACTGTATATGAACGTATATGCATGCAGGACGAAAAAAGAGTTATATATATAACATGTGTTGCGTCTCAAACAATCAAACAATATTGCGTTAATTTTTTCAGAAGCTGGTGGTTCGATTATCACTGAAGTTAAAAATAATAAAAAAAATATTGCGTCAATTTTTTATTTTAATTATCATGGTGTCTGAACCACCTCGGCCCCTCCTAATTAACTAATTCTACAAACATAGGAGGGTGCTCCTACTACAAATACAGAGGTCGAAGTAGAAATAATGCAATTGTTACAGCCTGCGGTCGATTGCCTATACCCTGTTAAAGTATTAAAGTCCTCTTCAAAACCACTAACACCTCTACTAACATTGCATCAATAAATTAATAACAAAACCACTAACACCTCTGCCAACATTGCATCAATAAATTAATAACTGATCAAATTACACATAGTAGGTACCCACTAAAGCTTTGATCCGAATTGACTGCTCTACATGTGCAAATTGCATGCAAGACCACAACTTTTGTTCTGAGTGAATCGAACAGTAAAACAAGTCCCCATCACAATCAGTACATTGAACTGAAAGTACCCGCCATGGCATGTTTTCAATGATTTCAGTTGTGTGTATATATATATATATATATATATATATATATATATAGAGAGAGAGAGAGAGAGAGGGAGAGAGATTTTTTAAGTGTAGTTAGACCAAGTTCGCGCAATTTGGGCTGTTCTGATCATACCCTTTTGAGTTCAGCGTCTATAGATTTGTGGATTTTGATCAAACATGACAGTTGGGGCTGGAATCACTGTTTCTGATGGAAATTTGGTGGTTTTGGGCAATTCTGTGCTCACCCATGTTCAGGACAACATTGTTGTGAGTCCTGCTAGTGGAGATGCTTTGATTTATGGGGCTTTCATTGGTGTTTCATCTGATCAATGTGGGAGTCACAGAGTCTTCTCTATTGGGAAGCTAGAGTAAGTGATTTTGTCAAATTTGTTGTTTTGGGTGTTTTGATTGGTTTTCATTGATTTGTGTTTTGATGGGTGGTTTTTGCTTTTTAAGGGGGTTGAGATTCATGTGTGTTTTTCGGTTCAAGTTGTGGTGGATGACGCAAAGAATGGGTTGGGAGGGCAAAGACATCCCCTTTGAGACCCAGTTTTTGATTGTTGAGGGAAATGAGGGAGGTGTAGATGGAAATGTCATTTACACTGTGTTTTTGCCAATTCTTGAAGGGGATTTCAGGGCTGTTCTTCAAGGGAACTCTGATAATGAGCTTCAGATCTGCTTAGAAAGTGGTATTAAAAGTTTTGCAGTTAATTTCATGTTGATTGATTTTTTTTTTTACTTTATTTTTTCGCGGGTGATAGAGCCTTTTTAGGCTTGATTATTCCCACTAGAGCCAGCGCCTCAATTCCATGACCTGGGGAAACCAACATATTTGAAGTTGGATGGCAAAATTTGATCCCGTGACCTATTGGTCATTAAGCACGTCTCCTTAACTTTACCACCGCAACAATTCTATTGCGGGCATTGAGCTTTAATGAATTAAGCTTTTGTTTGATTGATTGCAGGAGATCCTGCTGTTGAAGGGTTTGAAGGGGGCCATTTGGTTTTTGTTGCAGCCGGATCAGACCCTTTTGATGTCATCACCAATGCTGTCAAGTAAGTTATGTTCCGCAGTTTGATTGAATCTATTAATCTGTGATTTCTAAGCATGCTTCATGCTCACTTATTCGTCGAGTTTGCTTTTAGAGTTGCAATTTGCTTTAAATTCTGTCTATGTTCTATGTTATAGCGAAACTTGACTTGCGCCCGACTTCGTTTTCTCCATGCATGATTCGAACATGTGCAGGGCTGTGGAGAAGCACTTGCAGACATTTTCTCATCGCGAAAAGAAGAAGGTGAGACATCTAAAAACATTGCTATGGAGACATAATTGTTAGTTGTTATACTTGATATTTTTATAACTTGAAAAACATTTAGCACAACTAATATCAATGCAGTTTGGTGCTTTTAGTTGCAACGAGCATTGATTAGATTCTGTATATAATGTTGTAGATGCCAGACATGCTTAACTGGTTTGGCTGGTGCACATGGGATGCATTCTATACCGATGTGACCGCCGAGGGGGTGAGGCAAGGACTTGCCAGGTAAAAGTTTTAAATGTTCATGTAGGGTCCTCTACAGAATTAATTGGTTCATCTAACTTTGTGAAATAATGGGATTCCTTTCTACTCCACTCTGATTGTTTTTCTAGTTTGGAGGAAGGTGGGATTCCTCCAAAGTTTATCATCATCGACGATGGATGGCAATCGGTTGGCATGGATGCCACCGGAATTCCATCCTCAACAGAAGACGCCGCAAAGTGAGTTTTTGTTTCTTAATTGGTTTTTTTTTTTACTGAGCAGTGCTCTTGTCTTCAACATTTTTATGCTCATCAACTTAATATGGTCTTCTTGTGTTTTTCAGCTTTGCCAATAGGTTGACACATATTAAAGAGAACCACAAATTTCAGAAGAATGGTAAGGAGGGACACAGAGAAGAAGATCCGGCGAAGGGGCTTGTGCACCTTGTTACTGAGATCAAAGACAAGCATGCATTGAAGTAAGAAGCTACATATATATACTCTTGTTTACCTATCTATTATGCTATTAGATTCAAAATTCCGCAATGAGGGTACATCTTACTCATCTTTTTACAGGTATGTTTATGTCTGGCACGCTATAACCGGGTACTGGGGAGGCATTAGACCCGACGTTCATGAAATGAAACACTATGAGTCTAAGATGTCGTACCCAGTTTCTTCGCCAGGAGTTCAGTCCAGTGAACCTTGCGACGTTATGAAAACCATAGAGAAGAATGGTCTAGGCCTAGTGAACCCCGAAAGAGTATTCAATTTCTACAATGAGCTCCATTCATATCTTGCAACGGCCGGCATTGATGGAGTTAAGGTAGACGTACAGAACATTCTCGAGACTCTAGGAGCAGGACATGGAGGAAGAGTGAGACTAGCGAGGAAGTATCACCAGGCGTTAGAAGCTTCGATTTCTAGGAACTTTCACGACAATGGAATAATATCTTGTATGAGCCATAACACTGATGGTTTGTACAGGCATGGAAGCTCTCTCAATTGCCCGAGATTCCTTCTTTTTTGTACCTGATAAGAGACATAAAACTTGCTAGACATCTTTTAACTTGGCATGCAAATTTCATTTGTGGCAGCGCGAAGAGGACCGCAGTTATAAGAGCATCAGATGATTTTTGGCCAAAAGATTCAGCATCCCACACAATACATATTGCATCTGTAGCGTACAACACCGTCTTTCTCGGAGAATTCATGCAGCCAGATTGGGATATGTTCCATGTAAGCTACAAAAGTTGAATTTTGCAATTGCCTGTCTCATTGTCTTAGTCTTTGATAACTTGCTCGTGCTTTACAAAACTATCTACCACATCAGAGTCTTCATCCAATGGCGGAATACCACGCTGCAGCTCGAGCAGTAGGAGGCTGCGCTATCTATGTCAGGTACTAGCTAGGACTCCATGAATGCTTCTTGTGTTGCTAATGATCAATACTGCAAAGTACGAACATAATTAACTTCAATGCAGTGACAAGCCTGGTCACCATGACTTCAATTTGCTGAGGAAGCTTGTTCTTCCCGACGGGTCGATTTTGAGAGCCAAACTCCCAGGAAGACCTACAAGAGACTGTCTATTCTCCGATCCTGCTAGAGATGGAAAGAGGTTTAAAAATTAGGCTTCTATATGAGTTCCCAAGTTCTGCAAAAGATCAATGTCTTTTGCTTCTATTTGATCAAAACATTTCCTGCTTTCGCAGTCTTCTTAAGATTTGGAATCTTAATGATTTCTCTGGAGTTGTGGGGGTGTTCAACTGTCAAGGGGCTGGGTGGTGTAGGATTAGCAAGAAGAATATGATCCATGACAAGCAACCAGGCACAACTACAGGCGTTATTCGATCAAAGGACGTCGATTACTTGCCAAGAATCGCTGAGGATGGATGGAAAGGCGACGCAGTTGTATATTCACATTTGGTTGGTAAGTCCTTGCCAAACTAGAGTGCAAGATGTTAAGTTCTCTAGAGTGTTGCCATTCAACTTTTTTCATTTAAATCTTGTGAAACTGATTGCAGGAGCGGTAGTGTATCTTCCAAAATACGCATCCTTGCCAATAACTCTGAAAGCGCGAGAATACGATTTGTTCACAGTAGTTCCTGTGAAGAAATTGTCAAATGAAGTTAGTTTTGCACCCATAGGACTACTCTACATGTTTAACTCTGGAGGAGCCATTAAAGACCTGAAATACAAAGTAGAAAGAAATGGAACGGTTGAGATGAGAGTTCGAGGGTGCGGCATTTTGGGGGCTTATTCACCTGTGCGGCCAAAGAAGGTAATGGTAGATGGGGAGATGAGAGAATTCCAGCATGATCAAGTGTCTGGTTTTCTAACTTTTGGCCTGGAAGTTCCAGTGGAAGAGTTGTACTTGTGGAGCATAACCATTGAATTCTAATAAGCTAAGCATTTGAGGTGGCATTAATCTCCTAACTTGGATAAGCCAAACAAGCCCTGCGTGATGTAATTGATTGTCTTGCAATGAAAATCAATATGTTAGCTCTACAAAAGACCTGAAAAGTGAGACAATATCCCTTGATTCATATCATTGAAATGCAATGCAACAGTGCCATAGTTTTAAAACTTAACTGTAAAGTATGTAATCATTCAATTTTTTATTTTTATTTTTTTTTTAGAACTATGGGTATTTGCACCCTTCAAGTTTGACTAAAATCCCATAGGGAATCATTCAAGTTTAATTTACTAGGGAATCATTCAAGTTTAATTTACTAACACACTACTGCAAGCAAACAGAATTGATCGTCGACAGACAGGAATAAGCATGGAAGAAACCAGAAACCTCAAAAATTTCATAAAATTCAAGCACGACTCTTGCAGATGCAACGGTGTATGGTAAGAGCTTGAGTTTTTCAATGGCTATCTATATAGGTAGTAAATCAGGCATTTAAATATTTCATTGCAACAACACTAGAATCTCCAGAAACATATCAACTGAAACCAGTTGTTGAGGAAAAATAACAATGTTTTAAGTACCCTAGGATGATGACAAATCCAAGTAACATCTTCACTCAATTAACACCCAGTAAGTCATCCATAGACTCTCCTTCCTAAGCAGACTAGTTGTACATGCACGGATGCTGCAAAAATTTGTAAAACGGTAGCTTTAGCGGCCACGACCGCGGCCACGTCCACGACCGCGGCCACGGCCTCTTCCCACAGGCCTTCCTGTAAAAGATAAAAAGAGAATTGACATGAATAACTGAAAAAAGAAAGAAAAGGCGCAAATAAAAAGAAAGACTAAGGTGTAGCGATGCAGTGAGGCAAATGAAAGGCCAACAAATAAAGATGCAATACCAGCTGTTGGCTTCTTGGGCTTAACCCTAGGTGTCTCCTCAACAAGTAGAGTCTCCAGGTTCAAACTGTCAGGCAGGATATAGTATCGGATGTTGTTGCCCCTCACGCTGAGGTGATCAAGAGTAACGGGATTCTTTCCCTTCAAAGTCAGTTTCACTGTCTTCAAATGTGTATTCATGCTGATATCAACTCCTGCATTGATCATTCTTGTCACATTCAATTACTATACAAGAAATCTAATGATATAACATGCCAAACTTTAGATGAAGTTGAATATCTTCCAATGAACTGTATACAAGACTCAATTGGAATGCCGTCTTATAAGGATACTACACAAGGACGCATATTAAAGAAATTAACAAAAAAAAACAAATAGGTAAGAAGCTGTAGCAGCTGCATAGAAAAACGATATCAGTCGAACTAATTTACCTTGTTTCTTTCTAAAAATCTTTGAGAAGGAGCTTCCTTCGTCCTCTACATTTTTAATTAAGAATGCTTATTTTCCATTTTTATTGGGAAAGTCACATAGCAATGAACAGACACATAGTCGACCAACAAACCCACGCTTGACCTAACAACAAAATAATTTTGAGGTTTTTACTGATTCACACTCCCTTTATAGAAGAAATGATTTCATATATTGATACAACTATGATATTGAGTTTTTTTTTGCAGAAAATGGAGAAATTAGACGTATCTTTTTGCATCCTCTTTGTATTCTGGCTATCACACTATACAAGCCTTTTACACTCAAAACACAAAAGAGCCACCCTTCAATTTCTCATCCATTCTACCCTCCCGGCTCCCGCTTAACTTGCTTAATGACAACCACATTACTGCCATCAATTTCAGTGACTTCTACAGTTGTTTGCTATCCTTTGTCATGACTGGAAATTATATTCTTTCAAACCATATAGCCCATGAAGTCACACCATCAATGATAAAGTGGAGTTATTTCTTGCTCGTAGAAGCCTCCCCATTCCTAATCATCTATATCAACTCAAATACCTATTTTTTAATTTTTCTCTCCTTAATCATCCCTTGGTGATTTCGAATCCCATTAGTTGTACATTAAGTTTTCTTATACCATGCCCCAAAAAGACAATAGGCATCAGAGAAAAGTTTCTCACGATGACAAGGTTAATTTGTGTATCGGGAGTCAAAATCACGAATTGCAGTGCCTTTATAACCCAGCTGCAATGCACAGGTCAGGGCGGAACAGATCAGATAATTGATGAGATGGCGATTGGCGAAAACTTTGGTAAAAAGCTAACATTAAACTGAAGAAGCACAAGCATAACGGAAAAAAGCCCCTAAAAACTATTTCATCTAATAATTCCTAACACATATCACAACACAGACATAACATCACAAATTCATAGTAGTCTTCAAAATCTGGTAAGCGGGAATGCAACTATCCATAGTTCAAGAGTGCAAAAAGACATAAATTAGCATAATGGACTAATGGGCATGAAAAATGACCACCATGCATCCCATGACTATAAAAACAAGTTCCCCTAACTCTTTACCACATCAAAATCCTCCACATAACCCAATTTCTACGAAACCCTTCTAATGCCTATCAAAACAAGTTCCTAAAAGAAATTCATAACAATCTTTTAAACGGGCACGCAACAATCCTTAGACAAGCGTGAAAAAACGACTCCCCGCGCGTCCAATGCCTATGAAAACAAGTCCCCAAGACTGTCCACAACAGAAACCAATTCCTGAACAAACCCTAACAGGCTAACACTCCAAACACAAAGCACACTAATTTCCTGAAAACCCTAGCAAAACCCTAACACTCATAGTACAAAATCACGACTTCTGCTTAAGAGACTGTAAATTGACGAACCTGTGATGGTGCCATGAACAACAGTGCCGTTCTTGAGCTCGATCGAGACGGTCTCGTTGTTCAGCTTCATCAAAAACCTAAACAAATGCGACCGAAAGCACGTTAGAGAGAGGAATTGAAGAACGAAAAGTGAATCGAAGATCGAGAGTACCTGACGAGCTTCATCTCTGGCGAGGATTCGAAGAACTAGGGCTTCGAAGTAAACCCAAATCGCGAGCGAAACGAAAACCCCTCTTTTATACGAAGAAGAGGAGAAGTCGAGAGGAGTGGAAATAGGGTTCGCCAATTGAGGAGGCGGGACTCTTATTTGAAGAACTAATTGGTGTCAATCCCCTTATTGGTTCGAGTGATAAGGGACTCGAATTATCCTTAACCTGTAAATCAACAGACTGGGTTGTGAGGGTTGGTTCCTGTATAGGCCCGATAGCGTCTGGACGAGGATTAGTTGGGGAAGTTGGTATTGGAAGATACTAGACCTGGAGGGTTGCCCCACATATAGGGTTCGACAGTGCCTGAACATAAATTAGTCAGTGTTGTTGGCGTCAGATACCATGTGAAAAACCAAAAAAAAGAAAAAGAAAAAGACTAGGTTGGGAGGATTGGCTCTTGTATGGGGCTTGGAAGTGCTCAAACGTGAATTAGTCGATATTGTTGGCGCTGGACACCACGTGGAAAACAAAAAAAAAGGAAAAAGAAATATATTAGGTCGGGAGGGTTGGCTCATGTAGAGCTCGGTAGTGTCCAAACTTAGATTAATTAGTGAAGTTGGTGTCAAGTACCATATGAGAAACCAACAAAAAAAAAATGTAGTGTTAATATGATCTACATTGTTACATTTTGAATGGCACCATCAATTTGCTATTATAATTATTTTTAAAAATATTTTGGTACACTACTCAAACTTTTTTTTGGTCCCTCCTTACTTTGGAACAACTAATTTTGAAGGAATTTGTTGGGAAACTACAATATAATATAGTTGCCACAATTAAAATTGTAATTGTTGTTTTAGGCAAAATTATGGTGCTCATCTCGTTGTCACTGTATTATAGCCCTTGAGGTCAGTAATTATGAATTCCTTTTTCAGTCCAATAATTGATTCTTCTATAGAGTAATACTCCATCCGTTCTATAAATATCCGTTATATTTTGACTTGTGCACATGAATTAAGGTGAAGATTGATTCACTATTAAGATTTTATAACAAGACTAAATTACCCTCCCATAAATGACATCATTTTCATTTATTGTAGGTATTGTATAAAAAGAGTAATTGATGGTGTCATAAATTAAATATAATGGGGTTAGAAATGGAAATATAACATTTTATGCTTCCTTGATTTCCTAACGTAACACATTGAAGAAAAAAAAAATACTCCTCAAATGTGACAGATATTTGTGGAACGGAGGAAGTACTAAGTTGACCTAAAATGAGTATAAAAAATAGACACTCACTTGTGGATTGTGGTGTTTATTGATTTATTCATTGATGTATGTGCACACGGAAGTGCATATGCATATACAATATACACCTACTTGTGCATGTCGATTTTGGGCCACCCAAGTATTCCCAACCTCTTGGTTTTTTTAGTTTTTGATGATAACTTCTTGGTTAGTATAATTGGTGCTTGATCACTGATCAGTGCTCTCACACAAGCAAGCAAAGAGAAAATCATATTTTCAATCTTCACAGGCTTTGAAGCCTGGGCAGTGTTGGTCCAGCTAGCCCAAGGCCTATATTGCTCAGTTTCATTGATTATTTGTCGATCATGGAAGCCATGTTTCAATTAAGGCCCAGCCGATCTGAACCATCTTAGTTTTCGTATTCTACAAATTCCATTTGAATCCGATGAAAGGAAATGCCAGTAAATTAAGTAGAAAGCTGTTGGAACTTGAAAAATGCTTCAAAGTGAATTTGAATAGAAAAACTTTTTAGTCCCACATTGCTCACTTCAAAGAGTGCAAACTTTTTATATACAAATATCTACTCTAAAGATTTGCTTTAAAGAAACTTAATTGATAGAGCCCAAATTGGCACCCATTGGGTAATAGATAATTATATTTAAAATCAAAGATATGGCCTTGGGGCTTAGATTTGTTAGCCTTGTAAAATCAGATAATTTTTTTATTTTTTATTTTGAAATTAATTGTTGACAGTTAATTTCGTTATTTTGTGAACAGGTACGACTATTGAATATGTTGTTTTCGAAGTTGAACAGTCACATTGGTTTGAACTAGTACATTAAGTTCTATTTAAGTGAAATTAAAACACTAGAAATTTACTGAATTTCGAATTTAGTTTTTTCTGAGAGAAAAGGAAAATCACAGTTTGACTGACTTTTAAACTTGGTGATTTTTGGTTCGAAAGGGCATCCTGTTGTATCCTGGGGGTAGATCTTTGAAGAAAATTCTATCACCGAATTCAAGAAAATTTATGTCTTAGGACATTGCTTCTGTGCAAGCCTCCGATTAAAAATTTATTTTGTTGATTAATTTTATTATTAATTATTTGTAAAACTTGTTTATTCATATATATTAATATCATTATTTATTGTTCCGAACAAACAAAAGCAACAAGCCTTTTGTAAAGAAGCATTCATATTTTATTGGGTTTACGAGTTGCGACCTTTTCCTAATCGTGCTTATGCTGCTATGCATTTCAACTCTTCATAAAAAGTGTTGTACACAATAAACAACCCCCCAAAATGATTTATCAACACTAAGACGTGATACGCGTAAATAATCACATTCGTTCAATGTAATTTAGAGATTGGAAAACACGTGATTCGAAGTACATCTAATGGCAAATATGATAGTTATGCATCTTTGGCAATGCTTATCCTCACATATGCTAAACAAAGAAAGCGTGGAAAGGACATAAAGCAAAGCAAACTCTCCTTTTAATTTTAATCCATTGACCCCCACCCCCAAAATACACATTATCAAAAGTAACATGTAAATAATATTCTCCCTATATTTAGGGTGGTGAGTCATGAGAGTCTTCACAGCCAAGGCACTTGAAATTGGTGTGGTTTTTCTCTATCTCTGCCTAGTATGAAAACACAGAAAAGGTGAACATATATAAAGAAATAAATAGTGATAAGTCGAAGAAACTTGTGAAGTTGTACACCAAAAATCAAGTTAGGTTGTCACAACGGTAAGAACGAGCACAAGTTGTGTGAGTTAAGCGCATGGCGCGAGTTCGATTCGTACTCCTAATAATTTCAATTGGGCCACTAGAAGAGTTTTTCGGTTGAACCGCCAAGGCTCAATGGAATTAGTTGCACCCAAGGCTGTTGACACCCATAATTATAATTAAATAAAAAAAAAAAAAGAAGAAACTTGAGGAATAGTCGGTGCGTTGGTTGTTCCCATTAGTGAACAGTAGTCCCACATCTCTAAATGCCAGACCCACATCGTCCACCCAATATGTCTCTTGATTGAAACACTTTTCTTTTCAAATTCATTTCATATTAAATACTAACCAATGCTTTTGCATTTAAAGGTTTTAATGACAAAGAGACAACTAATATGGTACGTTGCAAGCCAAAAAAAATCGAAAAGAAAAGAAAAGAAAAAATTATGCATGTAGGGGGGGGGGGGAATGAAGAACTCAAGAAGAAGCAGAAATCATAAACATCTAATCCAATCTCTCGAGGAGTATGGCGGAATAGCTATAAAACAAGTAACTTTACTCTGACTGAGGTAAATATTATGGGGTTTGATTCACGGTAACTTCATCATTTACACGTACTTTGACAATATTAAATTAGTTGTAGAGCCACTTCAGCTTATTTTCGTGGCTTTAATCAGACTAAAATTAAGGGGGTTTCAAAAGGTTGAATACTCATTGTTATTGAAAAAGGAATCAATTAAGAGTTCACAAGTATATTTTCTCTATATTCATTAACAACAATGATAGTTATTATAGTGTTACATCAGTTTTTAAGGAAATAAAATAAAAAATAAAAAAAAACAATTTTTTTTTTATATATGAAATATGTACAGTCTCAATCAACCATGATGTTAAACAAATTTCGAGTCTTATGTATAAAATAAATAATATCAAAAAAAGTATGACGCGATCCAACTCCATATTAATTAGTTAGATCCTTATAATATAAGCTACTTAAATATGATCAATGATTTAATGTCATGCACGACACGAAATGCATTCCAGTGTCGCACATTACCAATATTTACAGTATATCTTTGAGCCATACTTTTCAGGTCCCGAGATGTCACTATACTGCACTGCAGTAGTAATGCTTAGTGTCATGGTTAGATTCCACTTTGGATAACATTCCATTAAAATCCATTACATTATTAACGTATAAGTATCAACTAATTAATTAATTGTTATTATATCCAACAATGCCAATAATGTAACACACATATAGTAAGTGTGTTGGTCCCATTTCATTCGAATGAGACTCCAACGTACAGAGCTCTCACGACCGTTGTGCCGACACTTCGATTTTAGAGTTCTTGCCCCCACCCTCTCCTATATACGGTCCCCAATTATTATCTATAATTAATTATAATCAATCAATAAGGATTGGGCATAGTATCAATTATTCAAGTAAATTAATTATAATTATTTTAGTAAAAACACATTGATACACAAATGTCAAAGTATCTATGATGGCTTGATGAGATGATAGATATATCACTCGTTAAAAGACGAGATTTAAAAAAGTCACAAGTTTAGCTTCTACTTAAATAAAAAAAATAAGTTAGTTAAAATATTATAACATTTTTTTTGTAATTTTTATTATTATATCTTAATCTTTCTACATTGTTTAATTTGTACTCTAAACAACTTTTAAACTTTAGATTTAATGATGTAACACTTAAAGAAGAATTTACAAAGTTGAGGCTATTATAACAAATTTTAAAATGTTAAGATATAATAACAAAAATTGTACAAAATTAAGATATTTTAACCAATCAAACTAAAAAAAACAAATTGATACGCAAATTTCTATACTCTAAAAAGAAAATCGAATGTGATGTAATCACTTTTGAATACAGTAGGAACAAAAGAATACTTTATTTTTTTGATTACATGAATAAAAATATTCACAGAAAAACATACTAGAGGGGCCGCTATTGTGATACGTTATACGAGTCTAGCCTCATTTGAGAATAATAAAAAAGAAAATATCGCGATAAAATCGCCAAACGAAAAGAATCCGTTAATCAAGCAACGCGATTGCACAGTCCACGTCACCGCGTTGAAGAAGACGCGGGCGTGCTCGCGCGAGATATCAAAAAGCGCGCATGTTCTGGAGAGAAGTAAAACTGCAAAACCAATTTAACAAACTCAACAAACCGACACAAAGCCCTAACACA
Source organism: Stephania japonica (assembly GCA_039657345.1). Classification (NCBI taxonomy): domain Eukaryota; kingdom Viridiplantae; phylum Streptophyta; class Magnoliopsida; order Ranunculales; family Menispermaceae; genus Stephania; species Stephania japonica. Next base: position 85,236,504 of record CM077556.1, on the reverse strand, counting down.
CTTACCACACACAGACACAACTTAACAAAAATAAAAACAAACAAAAACCAGAGATTTCGAATTTCAGTAGATTTCTCAAAAGCGGTTTTTTTGCTCAGCTTTATCGCCTCGAAAGCGGTTTTCCGCAATGCACAAACCGCTTTTCGCGAAACCGGATTCGTGATTCTCTGGTTTTCTTTCTTGGGAGATCAGCGGTTTCGGTTTTCTTGGAAGATTGGCGGTTTTGGAGTCTTGTCTCGGCTCGGCTTCGATGAGCGGTTTTGCGTAGGGAATCGAAGCGGTTTTGGTGTTCGTTTGAGTAAAAGCGGTTTTGTGGCTGTGGAGATGAAGACGGTGATGAGGAAATCGGTTTTGTTCTTGCTGTGTTTGACGTTTCTCGCTCCGCTCTTTCTGTACACTGAGAGGCTCGGAAGCTTCTCGAAGAGTGATTGTGAGTTTTGGTTTGGTTTGGTTTGGTGGTTTTGGTTTTGGTTTCAGTTGGAGAGATGATTAATGATACTGAAGAATTGTTTGATTTTGGTTTCTGTGTTGGTTCTGTGCAGCTGAGGAGGAATTCGATGATGAAATCTCTTCGATTGTAAGTATTTCTGCGAAATCTGAAACAAGATTTGTGGTTTTTGTGCAAAATTTGATGTTTTGTGTTGTGTTTCGCTGTTCAGAGTGTCGGTGGCGAGAGTAGGCGTTTGAATCTGCTTCACGCGCAGGTGATTTGATCTTTCTCGCCTTTTCAATTGTCCTGAATTGTGTGTTGAGAGAAGATTCACTGAATTTCAGATCTCATTAGGTTTCTTTTCTGATCTTTGCATTCAATTGAGCAGGACTCGGAGAATACACTGAAAGAACCAGTAAGAATCGTTTATTCTGAGAATTCAGGCAATGACATTGAGTCTAGTGAAGGTAATTTCTTGTTTTGTTAAAAAAAAAAAAAAACCTCTTTTTGACAATTTATTGTAGTCTATGAATTGATTGATTTGGGCATTTGGAAGTTGTCCTGTGAAATTTATTGTTTATAGTTGGATGAGCATGTTAATTGGGATTTCTATTAATTTTAGTGAGATCGTCGTGGTTATAATTGATTGCAGAATCTGCATTTACAGATTCCAGAGAGCATAAAAGTAGAGTGTTATCTGCCACAAGTGATAGGCAGCAATCAGATAATGAAAACCCTATCAAGTTGGTCACACAAGGAGCAGGGGGAGGCGATGCTGACGCGAGCTTGGAGAAATCTAAATCAATTGAGGATAGTGGGAGCAGAAAAGGAGAGAGAGGCATTGAAGATATAGAAGAAGGAAAAAGAAAGGCATCTGATAGTGCATTGAGAAATGACAAGGGCAAGGTGGTTAGTCTATTATGATTTCTGCTTTACCTTTGTTTTATTTAATGCCAGTTTTGGTAAGATGTAGTGAATGCTGACATTGGAAAGGTATTCCTTCATTATTTTAGAGTTCTTATGCACAGAATGTCACTTATTGATGTTTTTCTACAATTTTCGGTGATGGTGATCATGTGGCTATAATTATTGTTTTTGATGATGTTAGTGTAACCATCATTGATTGTCTGATTCACCGTGATGTTTGGTGCCGCAGTTTCTTTATTATCTAAGATTTTGGCTCTTCGCATTTTTTACGTTGGCAAATTAGCAATACCCTTTTTGTGGGAGTATATACTTCAATGGAGGTTTAACATGAAAATTATAGGTGAGAGAACAATTATTATAATTGTCGGAAAAATGTCGAAGCTACTAAGTTTTCTGAAAGTGATTTAGACTTTGTGTTTCTAGCTTCTAGTTACCATGTCAAGCCATGTAAAATTATATTTTTGTCTTACAACTGCTATAATCTTCAACCTTTACCTGTTCATTCTTCTTATTTTGTGGTCATTGGCTGTTTTCACATTCATCTTGATCAATTTTCATCTTTTTATCTTCAATTGATCTTACTTCAAGTCTCATATAGTTGATACACGTCTATTTTCACTTCCAACTTTAGTTTTAGGGACATTCGTTTTAGCCTGTAGATGTTTGTTCTGTGCTGTACAACAGAGATTATTCTGATCTTTGTAGACATGACCAAAACTCATAAAGGAAGAAGACCGTATGGAGTTAAATGTTTGTTTGATGCTAAATTAGCCAAAAAATTGGAAAAATACACCACCATAAGTTGATTTTTTTTCACAATCTCTTGCTTTCATTTTAGGAAGTCAAGACCAGCGAACAATCTGCACAAGCATCCATGCAAAAGGATTCAGAACACTCGGTGAACAGTAACATTGAGAGTTCGAGCACCCAAAGGGTTGATGTTCGAGCACGCCAGCTTAAGGATCAGCTAATAAGGGCAAAGGTTTATCTTACCCTTGGAGCTACTAGAAACAATCCTCAATTTATCAGGGAACTTCGACTGCGTATGAAGGAAGTTCAGAGAGCAGTTGGAGATTCAACCAAGGACTCTGATCTACCAAGAAAGTAAGCTTTTTCTTCTTCTCAAAATTAAATTGCTAGCTCTGCTTCTTTTGATGTGTATTGCTTACATTGCTATACGGGCATTTATTTTTTATTAGTAGTACATTTCAACCCTTGGCTATTTGGCTTCAATCTATTAGTCATAGTTTACATTGCTTTGATTCTTTGAGTGAAAGCTTTATGTCCTTAGTTTCTATCTATTTTTTCCCATGGGATAAATAAATGGAAACAATGGGACCTTGTTTTGGAAAACTTTATTTGTTTTCTAAGAGATCTTTTTTTCTGAAATCAGCGCCAATGAAAAAATGAAGGCAATGGACCAAACTTTGGCCAAGGGCAAGCAAATTCAAGATGACTGTGCTTCTGAAGTAAAGAAACTTCGTGCAATGATCCATTCAACAGATGAACTGCTCCGAGTGCACAAGAAGCAAACAGTGTTCTTGACTCAGCTGGCAGCAAAAACCCTTCCAAAAGGTCTTCACTGTCTTCCATTACGCCTTTCGACAGAGTACTATTCTTTAAGTCCTGATCAGCGGCAATTTCCAAATCAAGAGAAATTAGAAGACCCTGAGCTCTATCATTATGCATTGTTCTCTGATAATATTTTAGCTGCAGCAGTGGTGGTTAATTCAACTGTTTCTAATATGAAGGTATATCTTTCTGTCAATGATGTCCTATATCTTATCTTAAAATTATAGAAGTGCATGTTTTAATGATTTTCTCAATTGATGATTAACTATGCAAATTATGTTTTGCAGGAACCAGCAAAACACGTTTTCCACATTGCTACAGATAGGCTTAATTATGCAGCAATGAGGATGTGGTTTCTTGCTAATCCACCTGGCAATGCTAGTATCCAGGTCCAGAACATAGAAGAATTTACATGGCTGAATGCAAGCTACAGTCCTGTTCTAAAGCAACTTGGATCCCCGTCCATGATAAATTATTACTTCAAGGCTCATCGTGCAAATTCAGATACGAATTTGAAGTACCGAAACCCAAAATACCTCTCCATATTGAACCATCTTCGATTTTATCTACCAGAAATCTTCCCAAAGCTCAAAAAAGTACTCTTCTTAGATGATGACATAGTTGTTCAGAAGGATCTTGCTGGTCTTTGGTCTATTGATATGAAAGGGAAGGTCAATGGCGCCGTTGAGACTTGTGGAGAAAGTTTTCATCGGTTCGATCGGTATCTTAACTTCTCTAATCCTCTTATTGCAAAGAACTTTGATCCCCATGCTTGTGGATGGGCTTATGGGATGAACGTCTTTGATTTGGACCAATGGAGGAGGCAGAACATAACAGAAGTCTACCACAGATGGCAAAGGCTGGTAAGAGAGATTCTCTTATTAAACTTGAATATGTTTGTTTTTCGTTCAAATTTACTTTCTAATTGTTCTTAATTAGTCGGTATTTGCTTTCCGGTGCTGTTGATGTTGATATCCATGCTTGATAATATCTGCCGTGATGTCCATCCTGATTTGAAACACAATCTTTTGTCTTCAGAACCATGATAGACAGTTATGGAAATTGGGAACGTTGCCGCCTGGGCTGATCACATTTTGGAACTGCACATTCCCCTTGCATCGCAATTGGCATGTGTTGGGCCTCGGGTACAACCCAAATGTGAGCCAAAAGGACATTGATCATGCTGCTGTTATACACTACAATGGGAACATGAAACCATGGCTTGAGATAAGCATGCCCAAGTACAGAAACTACTGGACCAAATTTGTTGACTACGATCAACCTTTTTTGCGGGACTGCAACATCAATCCATGATAAAACACCGCATGCCTGCCTTCCAATGGTACTACACTTTTTGTCATCCCCATCTCTGTAGCATATTATTTTTTCTTTGATTATTTGTTCATGTAAGCTAATGTGTAGGTTCTGCCAAAATTCAAGCTTATGCTTGTTCAATTATTTTTTTCTTGACAACCATTGAAGGAGTAATAGCTGTTGCTAGATCCTACCCTAAAAGAAAAGAAAGCCAAAAAGCTGTTTCAGGGACTTGGTAGATGCCGCAGCTTCGTTCTTTCGGCACCTGTTTTTTTTTTTTTTTTTGTTCCTCCCGTCCTGATAATTGTGCATATGTTTTAGAAGCTAGAGGCGTAGCTTTCACTTACCAGTTATTCAAGTATTTCATGAAAATGCGAGCAAGTTTTTTCTTGCATTTATGGTTTTGAATGGTACACAATTATTGTACAAGACAAAGTTCTTTCTCAATTGTTTGGTTATATTTTTTTTTTTTTTTTTTGATAACTAATTATTTGTGTAGACCACTTCTTATGTATGTATTTATGCATTTTTACTTGGTTGGTGGGGGAGAGTGCCCCACAAAAATTTGTCTGTTGAGGGGTGGAACTGCAGGGATAAATGGGATTGAAATCCAAGGGTTCAGATTAACTTGGGCAAGACTCAGACATTACAGTTGCGAAGACAGGTTGTATGGGTAAAAGAAGAATCAGTTATGATAGGTCACATGATGATGGATGAAAGCTTTCACAAGTCACAACTGTTATAGTTACTTCTGTGAAGCATCTTGAAAAATACACCAAGTTTGGGAAAGCAACTTGGTGGGGGACTAGGCAACTGGACCTCATGTGTGTGATTTATTAGAGATGGGCAGTTTGGCTGGCTAAGCTTCACCATGTGAGGTTGAGTAGGGTGGGTGTTGTGAAGGCTATTTATAATGAACAAATATGTGGCCCTGGCAGTGAGACTTGTCTTGTTTGATGTATTTATGTGACGGTGTTCTTTTGTTAGTTGATAATTTGTATTGTTACATTGAATTGCATTTCAATTTCATTGCCTTAGGAATTAGGAGGTTAACAACAATTGGTCTTAAATTGGGAACATGCAAGGAGTAAGAACACAGAAAACTTGAACGAATCCAATGTTAACAGATTGGATAATTCAGTAACATTAGTAATATAACTATTTTTACCTTTTTCCATTTGGGTAGTGCTATTTGGACTCGTAAGTCGGACTTAAAATTTTTTTTAATTTCAAATACACCCTCGAGCAATTAATGAAACAATCATAATCACTTGTAAAATTCTTATTATACCCCTTTAAATATTTATAAAAATTTAATAACTTCCCTATGAGTCTAGACTCATGAGTCCAAGTAGATTTATTATTTTCATTTGGTTCTGTAACTCTATTCAAATTACTCTGATTGACGGCGCTGACTCATATAGTCAAATAATAGGGTAATGTGCAACTCTACAAATTATCATTGGAGCTCTTTACCTTGATTGTAGGCTGACTAGGGGTGAGCTTGGAATAGGGCCGACTTTGGGTGAGCCTTAAATAGTCGGGGCCTATTGGGCTTTTGCCAGTGGTATAAGACCAAAAAAAAGGACATCTAGTTCCAAACGTGGTATTGTGTGTTAACCTTGTCTACTAATCCACTCTTAGGCATTTGACCAAGAAAATCCACCGTTAGAGAAAATTGCGTTCCTTGTTTTTGTTTTTGCACAAAATAATTATTGTTTTAGCATTATCGGGTACACTTTATGAGGAATGTTCTTTTCAATTTAACTTTTTTCATTCACGAGACTTGAATTTAAGATCTCTCTTAAGGGAGGTGAGTATTTAGCCACTTGAACCAACTAATTGTTGACTTAACCGATTACTCCAAACTCAAGCTGAGTCGACCCACTAAGGAGTAAAGGTCTCTCAGTGAACCTCAAACTTTAGACATCCTCTTAAACTGGTAAAGTGTCAAACTACTTGAAAGCACCATTCAACTAGTTGTTGACTTGATGCCAATAGTCCTTCTCTATTGAAAAATGCTAGAGTAACCCACTTTAGACACTTAATGGGCTCATGTGGGCGTCTCTCAATGTGATATACCTCGAGGAGTCTGCTTGCACATCTCAAGGTGTTATGCACACACCTCAAGGTGTATCACATGGTTAGCCCCACTAGATGTCTAAAGTGACTGTCCAAAAGTAGATTACTCTAAGAGCATCTCCAATGGTAAATGTAGATTTTGGCTGTGAATTGCTGTCACATCATCAATGTGGAGGGGATGTCCACTCTATGTGGCATAAATGTACATCCAACCTTAAAAAGTGTCTCCAATGGGCAATGTGGATTACACCTTCTATCTATGAGGTGGCATATTTCTTTTTTTTTCAAATTTTGTCACATTATTAATAATTATTTAACGATTATTATACATAAAATTATACTCATAAAAAATCGAATGTTATTTATATACATTTTTTTTGCTACCTTCTTCATATACATTTTCCGTTATATATACTTGTATAAATAATAACAGCTGAAAAAAATAGCCCTATTATTTGTATTTATCTTTTTTCCCTAAAACTTATTTGTAATTATCTTATATATATATATATATATTTATATGATAAATACAAAGAAAAAAAAAAACGGAAAGTTTGCAACCGATCAAGATTATGAGCCAAAAATGAAAAAATTAAATGCCATGCCTATTTTTTCGTTTCTTTTAATGAGGTGGCATAACACACACTGTCACCCACACAGTGCCAATCTATATTCCCATTGGAGACAATTTTTTACTCCAATGTCTATTCAATCCTATATGAACACACATCCACTCCAATCCACAGCCAATTGGAGATGCTCTAACATTCCTCTTTTCTATTTGGACTTGAAAGGGCCCAAATATTTTTCTCAGTTTCCAGACATATTTCAAATCAAAAACATCAAAAAGCGTAGTCTGCGAAGTTGGAATGGTCAGAGCCGATGAGAGCCAAAATCCGCGCGTCGAAAGCTAGGGTTTCGAAGATTCCCTCCAAATCCACTTCCGCGCTCGCTCGTCTTCATAGCGAGGTGATCAATCTGTTCTCTAATCACTCTCTTTAACGTTATTTGCGTGATCGATCAACGCCTTCGATTCCTGATTGAGTGATTGTGATGATTGAAAGTGATGTATAGCATGCTTAGTTTAAGAGTGCTTGTGTGTTGTGTGAGTTTTTGTTCTTCAGAAGGTGAGTTTCAATTTAGTAGATGATGGTATGTAGAGGTTGGATCAATCTCGGGATGCGAAGAGGGCCAGAGATAGTAAAAATGTGGGAACTTTTGTCGAATAAAGTCGGGAATGCGGCCGGTTCATGTAGAAATAGCAGTGTATTTGTAATGCCCACGATTTTGTAGAAATTTGACAATGCTATGTTGTTATCGTTGATTATCGTTATGGTTGGTAGCTGTTATGATTGTTTGAATGATAGTGATTGTCAAGGATTGCAAGGCGCCAAGGCGATCCTTCCTTGGCCTATGCAAGGTGGTGCCTAGACGGCGCGATAAAAAATATATTTATTTAGAGGCCCTTGAATTATTATTTATTTATTTATGAGTCTTTAATTAACAATATTTTTTTATTGGTAAATATAATTCGCATTCAATATAGGATACTAATAAGCCTTTAGGTACTTAATTAACATTATCTATGTTAAGGTTTTATAGTTTGATAGGTATTATAGCACCAAACTCAATTATAATTTGCCCTTTCAAATTTTTAAAAATTATTTAGATAGACAGGCTTTCCGTCAAAACGCCTAGGCGATGCCTATGCAACTGCCTAGGCGTCGCCTTGCAATCACTGGTGATAGTTGGAAGTAATCTGATGATTGTTTGTGTGTTGTGAATTTTTTTTCTACAGACGGTGAGTTTGGATGGAGTAGACGATAGTACTGAGAGATTGGATCAATCTCCTGCTGCGAAGATAGCTAGGGTTAGTAAAAATGACGGAACTTGTGTCGCCGGAGAGGCTAAAAGTGGGAATGAACTTGGAATCTCGCCTGGTTCGTGCAGCAGTGGCGGCGGAATTTCTGCTGCTCCCGCTGCAAATAGTGAGAGAGCCTCTCATAAGGATGCGCGGGGCGAGGGTTTAGTGAAATCATTGGGCGGTTTAGTGAATTGGGAATGCCCGCAGACGTTTGGGTGGACAGAGCAACGGTTTTGTGTAAAATGCAATGAGGCCGGCGAAGTACTGATTTGTGGGAATGGTCATTGCCCGTTGTCAGTTCATGAGCGTTGCTTGGGTTATTCGCCTTGTTTTGATGATAAGGGAAGTATTACTGCCCCTTTTGTTTGCAGGGACGAGCCATTTCTGAATTGGATGAAATGGAGAAAGAATTAGCTTCGGCAAAGGAAAAAGCTCATGTGGCTAGGGATTTGCTTTGTGCGTTCATTAATGGGGGCTGCGAGAAGCAAACGATTCAAATGAAAGAGCATTGTAAGTCAATGGAGATAGGAGGCAAAGAATCATCTACAGCTGTGATTGATCAACAAGAAGCAGTTGATGCTGGTGGAGGCATCAATGAGATTTCAAGGGTGGATGCATCTCTGGTGAGTAAGGGAGCTGGTGCAACACGGACTAGTGGGGAACAAACTGAAGGAATTAGCAGCCCCAATCAAAAAAGCAAGGAGGATCAGCAGGTAGCAGCATCTGCTGCTGACATCCCATCTAACTCTTATGCAAATGAAAGATGTGGTGTCTTAAGTGGTGCTGATAATCATTCAAAGCAAGGGGACAGTTCTCGAAATAGGAGTACTGTTAATCAACAAAACATAACTGCAACTACTGATGTGTTAATTCCAAATAGTGGGATTGAAGGCAGACCTGAATGCTCAAAACCTATTGATCCACAAGATGAATCTTCTTCAGAGCAAGTTTCGGAATCAATTGAATCTGCTGAGGATAAGAATCTGGAGAAAACTACCAATAGCAAATCTGTGAAATCCAACAAGCCACCAATGCGTTCGTAAGTTTTTTTTCATCCCTTGGGGTCTTGAATGCTGTCTTGTTGTCTTATTACTTTATCTTTTGTAAATTTAACATTTTATATCCTGATTTTCAGTACAAACCCAGCTATCCCTAATTCGAAGCGTAAGAAGCTCATTTGGACAACAGAAGAGGAGGAAATGCTAAAGGTAGGAATTTCTTAACATGCAATTCATGTTCAAGGATTCCCCTCTTCTACACACACGTGCGCGCGTTCTGTGTGCTAATTCATTAATGCTGTAGGATATGCTTCAAATTTTTTCACTGGTTTTGATTCACTATTTCATCCAGGCAGATATTACTAAAATGGAATGGAACACGATTCAGACAAAAAAAACTAAAAGGCTAATAATTTCTCCTAAAATTTTTACAGGTGGCTGTGAAAAAGTTCACTAATGGTCGGAAAAATTTATCATGGAAAAGTATTTTGGATTTCGGTTCTCATGTTTTTAATGCAAGTCGCTCACCAGTTGACCTCAAGGATAAATGGAGAAATATGGAGAAAGCAAACTCAAGAGGAAGATAAAGCTAATAATCCATGTTTGTGAAGACCATCATTCTGACTAATCTGTTGGTCATTTATAATCATGGATTGCTATATGGCGAGGAAATATCTTGCATGATAGCGTTTTGTGACTTCATCCTACTCTTTTGCTGAAAGCCTGAAAAACTACTAACCTGGTCCTTTTTCAAGTGATGAAGGAAACTTTTGATTGGTGCCCATGGAGGTACATTCTTTTGTCTACAATGAGCTGACGTGTGACTAGTTATTTTGTAGTAAAGCTTTGGTATCTGTTCTGCATAGATATGATGCACATAGCGGTTGTGCAAAATGTAAATGTAATTTTGCTGGATACGTATTTATATAACATAACAGTAAATGAAAATTTTGTAAAAATTTCCCGTGAAATATGCTCGTTAAACTTGTTATTAGCCTCTACCAATTGATCCTGTCACACTATTTTTCTTGACATGAAAGGGAAAGGATTGATCACCTACCTTATTGCTGAAATTTTCGTGAATCTAATATGAAATTTGGGACTGAGGTTATGTTGTTGTTGTAATATGCAATGATAGAAATGAACGACACTGGAAGGAATCAAAAGCGATATCCAAAGGAGCTTGTTATAAGCGAGGAGTATGCTTTTGATTCCATAGCCAAATGACTAAAACTGGGAGCAAATACTTGGTGAGTGGTACATCTTTCTTTCTCTTCAAACATTGTTTTAGCCTTTCTTTGGTTCAGATTTTGGAACTCGAGAATTATTCATGGCCATATTTGCAGAGGATGAGAAGGAAAAGGAGGAAAGAATGCATTGTTGCCGTAACTGTTTAGATCTTCAGGAGTTGCAAATTCTCAAGGGTATTAATATATGCAAATGTGTTATGATTGTTTCTTTTTCTTCGATTTTCCTCTTATTCTGATAGCAATTAGCATGAAATTGTATGAGCATAGCATCTGAATCTTAATCTCTTGGAAATGTTTGGGAGTTTCTGATCATTTTGAATCATATCATGAAGTTGGCTTAAGGAGGATCATCACTCTTTTGACACGTTCTGTTTGATGTTGGAAGAGGTATAGTTGCATGAGCATAGCATCTGTTTCCTGTTCATACTTGCATTTTACCTTCTCTTGATATTTTTTTACTTTGAACTTATTAATATACATTAGTATATTGGAGCAGAATCTTTTCAGTTTCCAATCCAAGGATACCTGTGAAACATGCCAGCCTCATCATCACATACTTAGCATAAACTTTTATGGGGAAATAGCAAGGTTTCTGTAATTAGTTGTAGATGAGCTAACAGCTAATGTTGATGATGTGGTTTAAATTTTGTAGAGACAGAAAGTTTGATATATCTGTTAAAAGTGATTTGTTTAAAAATAACATTACAACATTGTTATTGTAAAGAAATGTAGATACAATGAGTATTTATGCGCTCTATTTTTTGTTTAAATCCAAGTTCATCACTGTGGTTATTCTTTCCACACAGGAAGGATCCCCTGAGCCGCCAACCGCTTTTCGACCCAGAAGACTATATGTTTAGCTGTTATTTTCTTCTCATCAATGAGAAAGGGCTCCACTGTGCTGACTTCCGGACCATAGGATGACAAAGAAAATCCCTTTGGACCTGCACAAGAAAATGAAGTTCGGAGAAATGCTTTTGAGGGAGCAAGTATGATTTGTTATCAGAACTGTATTCCATATGGTCTGAATGTGAATTAGCATGCACCTGTGAGAACGCCGTTTGGAAAGAATGCCCAGAATGAATAGCGAATTCCGTTCTTCACGAAGGACCCTTCCAGCTGTTGTTCAATAACCAGATTCAGATGGTGCAACTATGATTCAATTCTGTACAAAGCATATGCTAATGGCATATGCCAATGGTAAGTAATTGATTCAAGAATTGATAGGACTAATTTATCGTTTCTATTCAGGTTGGATTGCTTAAGGTTTGGTCTTATCAGTGAGGCAAGCCATGCCGCGATTACGCGTTCCTGCAGATTCTATATCTTTAAGTGTCATGTCATTGGTAAATTAGATACTAGATAGTGCTATAATCTATATTTGAAGGACTCACCCTATTATCCTGAAATGATAGCTCTATTTCTGAAAGATCATCTTGAGCTTCGAGTGTTGCTTTAAGAGAAGGTATCACATCTTCTTCCATTAATTGAGGCAATGCCTTGGCTGGAGCTTTTGCTGGCGCCTTTGGCTTCGCCGGAGCTTCTGTTTTTGCTGGTTTGGCCTCCGTTTCAGCAGTAGCTAGAGAAAGAATCAGGTAATAAGTGTTTAGAATAGTTATGTTGCTGAATTGTTTTAGTAATGCAATCAATTCATTGTCAATTCACTTATATTCAATTTGCCTTCAATTTCTTCGGGATTTTAGATAGATCTTCAATTCTCAACAAATGCAAGTATGTTGAATTCTGTTAAGTTTATCACTATCATGAATTAACAGTTGTGCATATATTGTAATATTTCCTTCTCTACTGTCTCCATGCATATCCTTACATACAAGAAAGGCTTGGCCTCTTACCAGTTGAAGTAGATGATTCTTGCACAGCAGAACAAACTACGCCTCTGCGCGGCGAACTCATCCCTTTGTGTACTTTCCATTGCAGATTTCTGGGTATGGAGACTGAAGAGAATACCGGGGAAATCGAAACCTTGATGAGTCTCTTCAATGGACAAATTGCACTGGTTGAACAAGAAGCCATGTTAACCTCAATAGTCCACAGTTTCACCGAAAGCTTCGCATCTCAGATGCATCGACTATGTTGAAGGTGTCAACAGAGATGAAATCTCTGGTTTGTTCACAGGAGGACTTGAAAATAGGAAGGTGAAGCTGAGTATTGGTGTTGAGGGAGAAAGTTTTGTAGTAGAGAACGAGTGGTGTAGAATTGAGTGGTTTTACTCTAGCTGAAATGTGATCCTCTAAATTTGTTTTCTTTGATAATAGTTTTGCTTGGATGTCAGGCTGTGTCATCAGACTAATCTTTTTTATTTTTTATTTTTTATTTTTGGTTTTTCGATAAGAAAGAAATAACTTGCCCTCATTAAGGTTTGAATTCACGACCTCTTCTAAATATTGTACCAGACCTCTTCTAAAAATTGTACCAAACCATTAGAACACCTAATTGGTTGGTTAGACTCATCTTTTCTACTTTATAGAGAGTGGAATGGGTCACTCTTCCAATCTAGATTTTGGGCCGCAATACTTCAATCCCTTAACTTGTTCAAAGTTCAAACTAACCTACTTTTGATACAAACGTGCATGTTGACATAATTTTGGTACATACACCGGTTGTGGCTGTGGGGTCATTTGGTTTGTGCATTCATGATGTGTGGAAGCATTATTGTATTGTGTATTCTAGGGAGTAGGGATTTTATATTTCTTTTTTTTTTGTTTGGCGTAAACCACTTGGTATCTTAAAATCCATTAGGCCCTGACTAAATTAGGGTTTCGAGCCATGTCAGCTAATAAAGGGCAAAGTTCTTCTAGTGGGGGTGATTGATGACTCCATCTATAAGATTCGAATTCAAGACCACTAAAGGAACTCGAGTGCCAACCACCCGTTGGCAGGACTAGGGACTAAGTCTTCAATTAACACACTTGCACGTCGGGGTGGTAAATCAGTTAGTGGCACCTCAAAGTAAGAGGTCGCAGTTTCGTCCCTCTTCTCAATATATTACGAGGAAGGAAAATGCTCGGTTAACCAACTTTGGGCACCGACTCAATCAGTTGTTGCATAGTACACCTCATGCCATGTGTGCATACATCTCAAGGTGTATTGCGCTGTAACTGACTGAATCGATGCCTAAAGTCGGTTACCTTAGCATCTTCCATATTGAGAACAAATAAACACACTCTTTGCTTTACTTTCTTTCATTTAATTAATGCTTTAATGAAGGCTTGAAGTCATGAACCAATCTATACTCTGGGGTCGTCCCATTAGGCTGTGTGCATTTTTTAAGTCTCACTGAATTGATCCCTGACCAAGAACGTGGACTCAACAAATATTATTATGCACCCTAGACCAAATGTTCTATATTGCGTATGTTAGAAAAGCATTGTCCATAGTCAAACACCACCTTTGATTGCTTGTTTGAATGTTCTAAGTAGGAATGAATCAGCATTTAGAAATAGAGATGCTGGAGCTTATATAAATGAAGCAGTCAAGTAGGAGAAAATAGATATCACAAACATGGGGAAATTGTTGGGCTTTACCTCTCAGGCATGCATTCTCATCTTCACCATACTACTCATGTCTCCATCTTTGTGCCCTCTCATTGCAGAATCAAGAGTCATACATGATTTTTCCTTTTTCTCAGGTAAACCATTTTCGGGTTCGCTGCACATGTTGCAGTCCCTTTGATCATACCATAATTTCTGTTTTATACATGTTTGTCCACCCTTTTGTTTGATGAATGGCAGGAACCTCGGCAGGAAGGAATTTGAGGGACCGACCGCCTGTAGTGATCAGATCTCCATTTCCAAATCCGAGGCAAATTATACATCGATAGCAGCTACCGAGACAGAAGTGCAGTTGCATGCCTCAAAGAATCAATCAAATAATGTCTACATAGTAAGATTAGTACTACTTACATGTAGAACAATTCGTATTCATTTTTGAAACATAGAAAAAAAGAAACTTGTTATATTGAATGAACAACTGAGTTTATTGACCACAATCTTACCATGTGGATGGGACTACTCGTGGACTTTACAAAAGAAAGTGGAAGACAAAAAGGGTTCTTGGGCTATACCTTCCTTTGCTTATACACCTTAACAAGTACAATTTGACAGTTAAATCTCAGGCTAAAGGGAGGACAAACCTTTTATTAAAGGATACTAATAGCCCAACTCTAGAGCATAATGGCCAACTAAAAAGAAATGAAGTGTCTTCAAATTACGGTTCCGCTGGGTATCAAAGCATCCTTGATTACCGTGACAATTCCGCTCTTGATGAAGTAGCCGTCTGTTTCCCTCGCCGCTTCTTGAACGTTGTCGTTGTTGATGATCTGAAAAAATCAATTTAGCCAGATTAATAACTTAATCAAGTGAAATATTTCTTATGAAATAGTATATGCATATGAGGAGTTGTTAATAGCACAACCTTAACGTTGTCTCCAATGCGAGCATTTTTGTCGATAATTGCTCTCTTGATGTGAGAGTTCTTGCCAATACCAATAGGGACACTTCCCTTTGCAGCGAGAAATCTCCGATCTGCATCAGTCTGGCAAAAGGGCAGCAATAAAATCATCAGTTCTTATTGCAAGTTAATGACAGAATACTGTACTCATCTCTATTTGGTTAAATCAGAAAACACTACCTCATAATAATCTGCACCCATCAGTAATGTGTCTTCTATGATTGCCCCTCTGAAATCAATGACCGGAGCCCAACAACCGAGTGGTGGATTTTGCAGTTCTGCAAAAGCCGAATGCAAGATATGAGGATGACATGCCTAGCTTTAACTCATTTCTCCATAATATCTTTTAAGCTAGGATATACACTATGTTCGAACGTGGGAGGTTATGCACTGCCCAACATGATTTGAATCATGATAATTTATTTATGATTCTTACCTTGATAACACAGCCTTCACCTATAACGCTGTCTGTTACATCGGCATCTAGCATCTTTGAAGGTGGCAAATATCGAGGTTGTGTATAAATAGGAGAAGATCGATCATAAAAGCTGCAAAGGTAATCCACTTCATATTAACTCGAAATATTAAAACCAATCACTAGCAAAACCAAAAGTTAAGTAAATAAATGAATGTCTTTAGACATAGGAAAGCAACCTGAAATCTGGTATTGGCTTCTTGGTGATGCCAAGATTTGCATTGTAGAAAGCTTCGATTGTACCGATGTCTTCCCAATAACCATCAAACAAGTAAGCTTGCACCTAAAACGGTTGAAACAGATTAGTTCAAGATTGTGAGAATGTGAAATAAGTGATGAACAAACAAAACTGACTGCAACAAGGACTTGACATCGTTTGTCAATAATCAGTTAAAAGTACGAAGATTTAGCTAGAGGCAACCTCTCAAATATAACTAAAATCAACCACATTAGATAAAAAGTAATATATAACCTTTTTTTTGTGTAATGGATAAAAGGAATAAAAATAAACAGAACACAAACTAATAGAATGGTTGACATAAATATAGTCTGTTATACATATTCCTTCCATATTGCATGAAATTGCTTTGTTACCACATTCTTGTTTGATTTACTCCCATGCACGGGTCAGTAGAAAAAACAATTTTATGATTGGACAGAAAGGAGGTTTACAATTTCATTAAAATGCAAATTCAACAAAGCTCACCCTCTTTCCGATTGAAGTTGCACCAGGAATAACCTCACTTCCAAAATCGTTCGCCCCAGGGAAGTCATCACGGAGTAAACTCAACATCACTTGTTTACTAACAACATAAATACCCATACTTGCAATGTAGGGCATTTGCTTTGCTCTAACGTCATCAAGACCCAAGATGGTAGTATCAACCTAACATTATATTTGGGGAAAATGATGAGAATAATAATGATTAAAACATTTTGCTATGTTAAAAAATATATGCACATCACACAGAATGTGCAACAGACAGTTGAAAAAAAAAAAATAGCTTACCTTCATTGCCTTCAATTGCTCCCCTTTTGGTTTCTCGGCAAACTCAATTATGCGTCCTTCTTCATCGATCTTCATCAGACCAAATGCAGAGGCTCTCTTTTCATCCATAGGCAATGCAGCAACAGTGATGTCAGAATCAGTTTCCCTGTGAGCTTGAATAAATCTCTCATAGTCCATACGGTACAAATGATCCCCAGCAAGAATCAGGAATTCCATAACATTGTGCTCCTCAAACAGCCATAAGTACTGCCTAACAGCATCTGCTGTACCCTATATATAGTTCAAAGAAATTCATTGTCAAGAAAAAATCAAATCAAATATGTTATAATAATAGACACAACAATAATCAAATAAATATATGAAAGATCTTTTGTTAAGAATCAATTAGAAAAGAATTTTCGAAATAAGCATGTAGTAGATGCAGTATTATTAAGTGTGCAACTATAAATTTTAAAGGTCTGCATATGCAAAGATGGAATCATCAACTCATATAGGAATCAGTTCCTATAACTACCTGGAACCAATTTGGGTTTTCAGGGCTTTGTTGAGCTGCAAGGACTTCAACAAACCCTTCATTCTTGTACCCTCCCATGTTACTTGCATACGCCCGTGAAAGATGGCGATTGAGAGAAGCAGAATTGAATTGTGTGAGAACGTAGATCTTTGATATATTGCTGTTCAAGCAGTTGCTGACGGGAATATCAATCAATCTGTAGTTTGCTCCGAGAGGAACCGCAGGCTTTGCTCTCTTCTTGGTAAGTGGGTACAACCGAGTTCCAGCTCCACCCCCAAGTATAACTCCAAGAACACTCTACACGAAACCAAATTCAATTCCTTGATCAATGCTGATTGAATAGAATTGAGCACACAAATCGAAACTGGTAAATCGGAAACTACAAAAATAAAACAGTTCATCTCATCAGGTTAATTTTCTGCATAGTTCTACTCAAGACTCGGATCCATCGATATGTGAGGCGACTATCGTGATCTTCATCAATGCCTTTTTTATAGAGGGTTTATTGTTAGTTTCACAATTGGCAATTTAATACTACACTGAAATTCTTGAACATCAATTTCTAATCTTCAGATCTTGATCGGGTCCTAAGCGGGACCCGCAGGAGAAGAGGGGGTCCATGATCCATCACTCACTCAAGTACTGCACAGAATCTAGCATGAAAAGCTTTACTAAACAAATATAGTGCATAACAAAGCCTTCTTCAAATAGAAAAATCTAAGTTAGATCCAATACTCAATCAATGATCATTCCATTCATATGGGAGAGAAATAAAACAATCAAAAGAATCCCCATTTTGGGGATTCATAAATCAAACAAGATTTTCAGATCAAACCACGTTTTCTCAACTACACATCAAATTGAATCAGATTCAGCCCATAAAACAAACTGGGTATCTCATATTGCACTAGAAAAACCCTAGTTTCAGTACTAATCAGCATTTCCTGATCGTTCTACATCTCACCCAAACTCAAATCCCAATCAAACTCACAAGATTCTCAAAAAAGCTGAAACCTGAACCACAAATCCTCCAAAACATTCAACAAAAACCAATCTTTCAACAAAAAAACTAATCTTTCAAACCCTAAACCCCAGATTCAAAACTCACTCTGCTGGCATCAGGATCCAGGCAGGTCTGGGAGTTCTTCGAATCCGACACCGCCTTCGGCGACACCAAGACCGGCGACCTCCCATTCCCGGCGCCACTCCTCTGGCGACCCGAGACCACAGGAACCCTCTCGCCGGCGAGCTGGGACGAGGCGGAGGAGAGGCTCTGGTGGGCCGATTTGGGCCCCCAATGCGGCGTTTTCCGGCGCGGGTCCGTTGGAAACCCTACCGAGATCCCCATCGCCGCCATCGCCATTTCAATTTGGTCAAATTCGTCCAAAGATTTCGCCCAGAAATCTCTCTCTCTCTCTCTGAAGAGTAAGTCGAAGAGAGAGACAACAGAGTGTCATGAGAGAGAGAGAGTGAGGGGTATTTATACGGAAATTCTGCTCAACAAATTGCTACATCAGTGTTTGCCATTGGAGTTGGGGTAAATTACGGGATGGACCAATGGCCGAAAATTGAAATTAGAGATATGTGGGGACACCTCAGAAATGCTAGCGAACCCCTGCGTCCGACGGCTCCAACACACGCTCCCGGCAAAGCAGTTGGCATATGCATTTCGAGACGCATCGATGCCAGCATTTTTATATACAATAAATCTACTTGAAATCATGAGTTTAGATTTATAGGAAAGTTTTTAAATTTTTAAATTTTAAGGGATAATAAAAATTTAAGGGATAGAATATATTTTCATTAAGTGATTATGGTTGTTTCATTAATTGCTTCGAGGGTGTATTTAAAATTAAAAAAATTTTGAGAATTTGGATCATGAAATTCAAATAAGACTACCCTTTTATATATTAAAGAAAAATGATTTTGTAACTAAGGGTTGCGATAGAATCCCTCTTCTTTTAAATAGGTATTTTGAGTTCGAGTAATGTGAATGAAAAATCTTTAAAATTATTAGTTAGATGTCTGCTCGTGTAGTTTTATGTTTTTTGAGTTTAAGATTAGTCGAGGTTATGTCTTGGATACCTTGACAATAATTAAAGAGAAAATAATTTTATGACTCATTATGCTCTCTGAGATAGGTGTATTGAGTGAGATGTTGCGTGTCTAAAGGTGTATCATGCGACACTCACTCACTCAGAGTGCTCATCTCGGTGCTTAACCCACATGATGCTTAAAGTGAGTTAGAGTAGCAAAGTAAAGAAAAATATTTTTTGACTGACTTTGCTCGTCGAGAGGTACATCGAGCGAGTGGGGGCCCCACTCGATGCCCTCGATGGTGAAAATTTTCAAGGTATCTCTCTTTCAAAAGTATAGTTGCGATTAATTATGCTCGATTAAAGATGTGATTATTAGATAGTGAAATGATTGAACACCACATTTTTTCATGCAATTTGTGGAAGAGGACAAACATAAGGATTCATTGATGATAGGATGAGTTAGATATCATGTATCTTTTGAGAATATAAATTATTACTTCTTTAATCAGGCACGGTTGGAAAAATATTGATTTTTGATTGATTTGCAAACGTTATAAATTTATAATCACCACTTGGACATTTATTTTTGGAGTTTTGTGATAGGGCTGTTAGCGTCGTTTTCTTGGAGACAACTATTTGACCGAATGGTTCGCAACAAAGTTGCCGCCAATTCAGATCATAGGGCTTTACTGTTGGAATTCTCAACATGGAAGGTCACTAGAAAAAAACTCGTTTCAAGTTTGAGAATTCCTGGTTGTAGATGGAGGAGTGTACGAGTATAGTGAGAGATAATTGGCGGGGAGAGTCATCTTGCCTTCCGATTACGACAAGAATTGTTGATTGCAATCATTCACTGCAGATATGGGGGAAGGCTACAACGTATGAGTTTTTGAAGAAGATTAAAGACTTAAAGGAGAAGTTAGACGCGTTGAGTGGGAGGTATGACAATTTCTCAGTACAATGTTATATAGAAGTTGAGAAAGAGTACCTGATGATCCTAAAACAGAAATAGGACTTTTGGAAGCAACGCGCTAAACAACATTGGCTATAAGGAGACTCGAATACTAAATATTTCCATATATATGCTTCAGCTAGGAACCTAGGAAAAAGAACTCGATCTCTTCGGGATTCAAATGAGGTGAGGTAGACGATGAAGAGTGGTTTGGGGGAAATTGTTAGCACCTACTTTACTGAACTGTTCACCTCCAATAATGGTAGGAATGAAAAGGTAACTGATTACATCCTACCAAAAGGTTACCAGTGAGCATAATTCTCTATTGTTACAACCTTTTAATGCTGATGACATCAAAGAAACGATATGCTATGCATCCAAACAAAAGTCCTGGACTGGATGGAATGAACCCTGCATTCTACCAATCCTTCTGGCCGATTGTAGGGAATGATGTGTTGTTGGGAACAATAAATAATGATAGAAATTTTCTTGAATTTGGTGATTGAATTTTCTTCAAAGATCTGCCTCCAGGATACAACCGGATGCCATTTCGAACAAAAAATCACCAAGTTCAAAAGTCTGCCAAACTGTGATTTTCCTTTTCTCTCAGTAAAAATGAAATTCGAAATTCTATATCTTTCCAGTGTTTCAGTTCTACTTAAATAGAAGTTGAGGCACTGGTTCAAAACCAATGTGTCTGTTCAAAACAATATATTCAACAAATCACACCTATTCTCAACAACATTGCACTTGTTCTCAACAATTTGACTGTTCACAAAATAACTAAATTAACTACCAATAATTAATTTCGAAAATAAAAAATAAAATAAAAATTTATTTGATTTTACAAGGCTAAAAAATCTAAGCCCAAAGGCCCAAGGCCCTATCTTTGATTTTAAATATAATTATATATAAATATATATATATATATATATATATATTTACACCTATTACCCAATGGGTGCCAATTTGGACTATATCCATTGGGTTTCTCTAAAGCAAATTTTTAGAGTAGATATTTGTATATAAAGAGTTTGTACTCTTTGAAGTGAGCAATGTGGGACTAAAGAGGTTTTCTATTCAAACTCACTTGAAACATTTTTCAAGTTCTAACATGATGTCGCAAAAGTTTGCCTCAGAATCCTTAATGAGTCAGCCTTCCCGAGTCCCTAAATGATACTTCAGTAGTGTTGATACCGAAGAAGGAAAAATCGGAGCTCATTACCGACTTAAAAACGATCTCGTTGTGCAATGTTCTATACAAGATTGTGTTAAAAACGTTGGCAAATCAACTAAAGTTGATCCTACCCGAGGTCATCTCGGAGAGCCAAAATGCCTTCATTCCTGGTTGGTTGATCACTGATAATGTCATGACGGCATTCGAAGTAAACTTGAAGCGGTGGGCCTATCACATCAGTTCGGTATTCTTTTTTAGTTGGAGCGAGGGCTGAGACAAGGTGACCCAATGTTGCCTTGTCTTCTTGATTTGCTGGAAGGTCTCTCTGCAGCATTCAGTGGTCAGAAGAGGTTGAGTCGATTACATGGGTGTCAAATTTCCCCTCACGCCCCGATAATCTCACATTTGTTCTTCGCAGATGATTCTTATCTATTCTTCATAGCCAACAAGCAGGAAACATTGGTGGTGAAGTTTACGAGGAAGCGTCGGACCAAATTGTCAATTACCAAATATCCACAATTCAGTTCAATTGTAATGTGGGACAAGGTGTGCAAAAGACGATCAACAATTTGATGCAGGTGCCTCTTGGCAACTCGATGGACTTTTATTTGGGTTTGCCTAGTAGGGTGGGGGCGAATAGAGGGGAAGTTTTTTCTTATATACATGAGAAAGTTCTTAAGCGACTGCAGGGATGGAAAAGGAAAATATGATGTCAAAAGCAGGGAAAGAGGTTCTCCTGAAGTTGGTCATTCAATCGATTCCTTCATACATTATGAATGTCTTTCTTCTCCCTAGGAAGTTATGTAACCAATTGTAGACTATGGTGAATAAGTTTGGTGGATTTTTGATGTGGACAAGAATTGTGATATTCGTTGGGGCACCTGGAGTAGTTTGTGTACTTGAAAACAGTTTGGGGGGTTGGGGCTTAGGCGAGTCACGCAGTTCAATACGACCATGTTGATGAAGCAAGTGTGGCATATGATAGAGTCCCCATCTTCTCTAATGACAAGGCTTCTCAAAGCTTGATACTATCCTAATACATATATCTTTGATGCAAAATTGGGGAAAAATCCTAGTTATATTTGGAGGAGTGTCATGGAAGTTCATGGCAAACTAATAGAGGGTTGCAGATGGAGAGCAAGGGATGAGAGATCTATTCGAATCTACAAGGACCTTGGCTGCTGGACTTGGCGTATAAGAAGGTTCAATCAGTAGGTACCCCTACAGTGACCGATGTTACAGTGGATTAATTGTTTAGTGAAACTGAAAAAGATTGGGATAGGGATATAATTGGGGATTTTTTTCGAGTGAGATCGATCGCTCATTAAGTCTAATTCTCTAAGTTGGAAAGATAGTAAGGATGTATGGATATGGGAAGGAGAAAGGAAGGGTAGCTTCTCGGTATGTAGTGGATACAGAGCATTACTTGAGAGAGTTAGTGAGTTTCCAAACATGATAACTCATTGGTCATTATTATAGAATTTGGCTATTCCCCCAAAAGTAAAGATATTCATGTGGTGGGTGATTCTTGATACCCTTCCTACTGCGTGTAACTTATACAACCGACGAGTTTTGTGGACTTGGCATGCCCGATTTGTTGTGTTGCTGAGGAGAATGCCTATCATGCCCTGGTTTTTGCTAAAAGGAAATGCAGTGTTGGAGGGAGTTTGGGTTGGACGCAAATAGCGTGAGTGGTGTTTCGTTCAATAGTTGGATTGAGGATTTGTGCGCAACCCACATAAAGGAGGAAGTAGCTATTGTGGCAATGATAGCATGGAATGTCTGGAATAACCGTAATTCGGTGTTATGGAAGAAGAAAGAGAGCCACTCAATCCAAATTGTGGAGAATTCTAAATCTCTTCTAGCCGCTTGGAGCCATGCTCGTATAGGGATACAAGGAAGGGAAAGAGAGAATGGGAGAGTGGGGAGTAAATGACATAAACCGAGGAGGGGATAGGTAAAGTGCAATGTTGATGCACCTTGTTTTAAAAAAAAGGGGATTAGTTCTAATGGAGCGGTTCTGCGGGATGATGGGGGGCAGCTTGTGGGGGCGGTAGGTGAGGCCTAGAGTACTTTTTTCTAGCCGACTATGGCAGAGGCATTGGGGATGCGGGAGGAATTGAGTTAGCTAAAAGCACAGACTTAGGGACAAATTATCATTGAGTCCGATGCCTAAGTAGTTGTGTAGGCACTGTTGAGCAAAATCAAAGATACTTCATATTTTGGTTTAGTGATTGAAGATTGCAAGGAGTTGTTAAAGGATATGGAATCCAATCAAGTTTGTTTTGTTGTTAGATTAGCAAATTTAACGGCCCACTATGTTGCACAAGAAGTTAATTTTACGCCTGGTCGGAGGGAGTTGAGCGTTTTACCCACTTTTCTCAGGAATGTAGTTGCTAATGATTTGAAATAAAATGATCTATTTAGGGTAAAAAAAAAGTGCAACAATCTCACCAATAGAAGTTGGTCTTTTGAGAAGAGGTCCCAACTTCGACTCTTGTTTAGATAATCCCTTTTGTCATGATAGACTGAGAGTATAATTGAAGTCTTGATCCGACCTAGCTCGAGCTCAGATTGGTTGAGAATAATGAAATGAATCATTTTTGATAACTAGTAACAACAAAAGGTATATAAATATAGTCAACGTTGGTATCATTATATCATACCAACGTATGTTCAAACTTGAGATCGCCCGATCTCTAGCTAGTTACTTAATACTACTATTGATTTGTCTTAGAATCTTAGCCACCGTTATAACATTTTCTTTGTTAAATTACAGAACAGTTTGCTAGCATTCTACTTAACCGACATTGATGACTCTTTCGACTTTCATGAAATATTAATAACTCTAATCAGTTGGGTTAAATGCATAGACCAAACTCTTCCACTTCAATCAATTTACTGCATTTGGCTGAGTGCCTATAAAATTCTTCCTTATCAATGCATGCCAAACTATCTTGGCTTTATTCTTACACCGTCAAACTTTTCAATTTTAATTGTGTCAAACTCACGATTAATTCACACTCGCACTGTCCAGCCCCATATAGTGAGCAGCCTCCCCAACCTATTTTTTTAATCATGAGACTGAAACTCAAGACCATACTTAAAGGACCAAATCTCTTACAACTTGGACCAATCGGTTGGTGGTTAGCACTTAGCATCAAATATAAACATAGAAATTCCCTTGAAACATACTGGCCCTGGGCCTGGGCCTGGGCCTGGGCTATAAGACATGGCGGATTGGCGGGAGTGAGTTTGAACGGTTGAAATCTTGACATGTCCGTATTTAACGCTGAGTCTCGCTTGCAACAAACAAAGAAAAACGTTTGATTGGCCTACACTTCTTCTTCTCTCTCTCCTTTCTTCAACGATTCAACAAATCAAACCCAAAAAAACTCTCTCTCAGAAACCCTAGATTTCCACAGCTCTCTCCAATGCAAACCCACCAACAAACCACTCTTCTTCGCCTTCTTTCGGAATCTTGATTTTCGAAACCCCCGACATGGCCAAACCCTCTTTAGAGGTAACATTTTCAAAGACCTTCTTCATTGATTCTTTGATAATGGATTTTGTCGTTGTCGATGCGTTTGTTTCGAGATTCGTCGAGAATGCATTGTAATGGTGTTTTTCTTGAGTAAAATTGTTAATTTGGGATAATGTTCAAAGAGATGGTGTGCAATGAGAAGATTTGTTTGATTGTGTGGCTAAAGATTGGTTCTTTTTTGTTGTGGTTTCGCGGTTGCTTATTGAAGAACACACTCAATCTTGAATTAGCCTTTACGATTCGATCAGTGAATAAATTGTTAAAAAGATAGTGTGCAATGAAAATATTTATTTGGTTGTGTGGGTAAAGATTGCACTTTTTGTTGAAATTCTGCATATTTGATAGGTTTCTTGGTTGTTTCTTGAGGAATATTCAAAGTTGACATAGACTTAAAAAAAAAAAAAATTGGTTGTCAATGTTGTTTAGAATCATGAATTTGATAAAGGGACAATGATGATTCGATCAGTGAATTGTTCTTGGGCCCTTTCTTTATGGTGTATGTCGATATGGATAATAGGTTTTCGCAATCGATCTTTATAAAGAAAGTTTGGGAATTTTGTTTTGAGTCATGTTTGAAGTATTTAACTGATTGAATAGTTGGGAGCTCTAAAGGACAAATCACTGCACGAGTTTGAGGAAGAGAGTCTTGATAGCCCAGCCTCAATTGGAAGAAAGTCGAATTTGATGGAGGAAACAACGGACGGGTCTTTTTCAGGTTCTTCGCGAAGCCATGGGAAGAATACAGTACTCAAGAGCATTAAGATTATGCTCTTCTCAACCAAACTTAATCTGCTTATGCCTTTTGGCCCTGCAGCCATCGTTGTTGATATATTGACCGACAATCATGTGAGTTGGAGCAAAACTTGTGCGCAAATCTTTTTCATAGGTCTGTTGAGGTACTTGATAAATTTTCCTACGTGGACTTGCAGGGATGGGTGTTCTTTCTATGCTTGTTGGGCATAACACCTTTGGCTGAACGACTGGGGTTCACGACAGAGTAAGGATTTGTATAATCTTGATTGGGACAGTTATTATTGTTTCTTTCTTGGTATTGATTCTTGCTAGTTCTACCTGAGAAGAGCCTAATCTTGTTTGGTTGTTTTCAAGTGCAGGCAACTAGCACTCTTCACTGGAGATACAGGTAAATGTGTATTGAACCTATTCTCATTATTACCCTAGAAATTTCAGGTTCAAAGTAAGCATGATTTCTTGTCTTTTGATAATATAGAATAGAACACATGATTTTTTAATGACATTTAAAATTGCTAACTTATGATGATTGCCATCTATGCAGTGGGGGGGCTCTTAAATGCAACTTTTGGAAATGCAACAGAATTGATCATATCAGTTTATGCATTGAAAGGTGGATTGTTGCGTGTTGTTCAGCAGTCATTACTAGGGTCAATTTTATCAAATATGTTGCTGGTGCTTGGATGCTCATTCTTCTGTGGTGGGATTGTATTTTATAAGGAGGAACAGGTTTTTAACAAGGTATATAAGCAATAAAGTGGCTGATCCTAACTAATTCAGGATTAAGGCTTTGCTGTGTTGTTGTGTCTGTATGAGCAATAATATCATAACATGTTTTTTTTTTTTTTACTTGCATAGCCTTTGTTGTTTTCAGTACAAATTGAATGATTTTATTTTTAATGGCAGACATCTGCTACAGTGAACTCAGGATTGTTGTTAATGGCTGTTATGGGCCTACTGTTTCCTGCTGTGCTCCATTTCACTCACACTGAGTTGCACTTTGGAAAGTCAGAGTTAGCCCTTTCAAGGTTTAGCAGCTGCGTTATGCTTGTTGCTTATGGAGCCTACCTTTTTTATCAGCTGAAGAGTCAGAAAAACCCAGTCATCCCTATAAATGATGTCAGTTTCTATAACTTATACTGCACTTACATAAAAAAATATTACTGAATGTGTTATTTTATATGCTTAAAATTCTAGTTAGGTTGTTCACCATGGGTTTTAATTTTGTAAATGACGATTCAGGGTGAAAGTCTGACTGAAAGCCTAGATGAGGAAGTTCCTGAAATTTCTAAGTGGGAATCAATAGTCTGGCTTGCAATCCTGGCATTGTGGATTTCATTGCTTTCGGAATATCTTGTTGATGCTTTAGAGGTATTCTCTCATTTAATTTAATGTTGTTCTCGGAATTGAACTGTTGTTTGAGCCAGCGTAAAAAAAATACGAATAAGTATTTTACTCATTTTTAATTGCACGTTCTATGTTTATCATGTTATGAGTTTTGGTTGATCGTTTCATAGGGTGCTGCTTCTGAATGGAACATTCCGATTGGGTTTATTAGTGTCATTGTGCTTCCAATTGTTGGCAATGCTGCGGAGCATGCAAGCGCTGTTATGTTTGCTATGAAAAACAAACTTGTAAGTTATTCAGCAAGTTGAGCAATTCACTATTTGTAGCATTAAAAAGGAATTTAGTGAGTTTAAAATTGTGCAGTAATGTGGGTTATAATGCACAGCAGTTTGAAGATTTCCACTGGCATTTAATTTGATGCTCTCAGTATATGATTTTTAATCTTTGGAAATATTATATCTGACAATATTTCATCTGTTGTTCCGGATAGGACATTTCTTTGGGAGTTGCGATAGGGTCCTCCACACAAATATCTATGTTTGGGGTAAGAAACAACAAATTTTGATGACACTTACCAATTTTTGCAAAATTTCATCTAAAATAGTACCATAATTACAGGTTCCATTCTGTGTCATTGTTGGTTGGATCCTTGGGCACCCTATGGACTTGAACTTTCAACTATTCGAGACAGCAACACTGTTTATAACCGTTTTAGTCGTAGCCTTCTTACTGCAGGTTTGCTTATAAGTATCCTCAGCTTTATAAATTTAGACATATCAAGTCTTAATTAGTTGAATTTTTCTTACTAAGATTTATTCTTCTGCATGCAGGATGGGAATTCTAATTACTTCAAAGGACTAATGCTCATGCTTTGTTATCTTATAGTAGCAGCAAGCTTCTTTGTACACGTAGATCCTTCTTCAGTTGGTGAGTTCCCTTGGCGGTTAACTTATGATTCAATGTTTTCAACTACTCGAATGGATTTGTTTTTCTAGAAGTAGATGTCTAAGCTTAGTCTTACGGAGTCTAGTTTAGTTAAAAACAAGATCTGCAATAGGCGATTGCTATTGCTATTATTGCTTCAGTTTAGTACTTTGTATCAATGCAGACAACTCTCTTTCAGTAAGTAATTCTTGCTAAATGTGCAGGAGATTTGTCAGAGGAAACTTAGTCGAAAAAAAATAACGAAGCTTCATCAAGTTGGTTCTTGCCTTTCCGGACATACTGCCAGATCTTTTCTTGTACAATGACTGGAAGAGAAACTGGCAACATGGATACGCCGATTCACATATTCTTAGGAGAGGTAGCAAAGTAAATACCTGCACATGGATTGTAAAGGGAAGGTGAATGCAAAAAGAATAAGCAAAAAACTCAAAATTCTTTTTCATGATCCTCAACACTCGTATATACCATTTTTCTTCTCTTCTTGTGTGTTGTTCATTCATTGTTGTTTATCATGATTTCTAGATGGACAGCGAATTGCAGCCGGTGACATAGCGCTGTTACATTTATGTTAGAAAAGACTTGCACACACATCACGATGCACAATCTAAAGGATTCGAACGGTTATATATTAAGTATAGGTAACAAAAATATACTGTATATCGCATTGCCAACCAATCTTTTCTTCGATCACAAGTACTACTGTAGTAATTTGGAAGTACACACACACACTTATTGATTGAACAACTTGCGAAGCCTTGTCTGTTGTGTAAGTACACACACACACTTATGGATTGAACAACTTGCGAAGCCTTGACTGTTGTGTAATTTTGCAAGTTGTCTCTTTAATTGTTGATATTTTGGTGGAAGGAAATCCTAGGATCTTATTGGACATGCACACCCATTTTGGTGTGCGTTGGATATGCCTACCTGGGTTTAATTTCTTGAAGTTACTTGGAACTTATGTGATTGACTTCATTTTCAAGATATGTATAATATATGATGAATCTGAGTCAACAGAGACAAAAAGAAGGATAGTCATCAAATTTATTCTTGATCTAATCAAGGATATCTTCTAAACTTTAGAAATTAAAGGTTCTATGTTCCCATGTAAGAATTGTAGTGGTAAGCAAGAGTTTTGTTTGTGTACATGCATGTATCAATTCACTTGTGGTCTAAGAAGAGAGATAGTGATATATACTCCCTCAATCCAAATTATAAGTCATTTTGGATGGAGCACATTAATTAAGGAAGCTATAAAGATAGCATTAATGATGAGCTTAAATTATATTTTTATCCCTTGACACAAAAATACAAAATGTTTTAATTATGCAAACAAAAAATCTGTTTAGACTCTTAGAGTCAGACTCATAGGAAATTTTTTAAATTTTTACAAATATCAAAGGAGAGTTATATGTTGTTATTTTAAACTTATTTATTGCTTGAGGATGACTTTAAAATAAAAAATTTTAAAAACTCTTTAGGAGTCTGGACTCTAAGAGTCAAAATAGCACTAGGGGTGTAAATACTTTATTAAATAAGGGATAAAATAGGTTTAATAAATATAAATGCTCTCTTAAATTTACAAAAAGACTTATATTTTTTAAAATGGGACTTTAGCTAAAATGACTAATAATTTTGGAAGGAGGGAGTATTAATTTACATAAGAGAGCTTTGCTTGTGTACTTCCATATATGACAAAATAAATAATGAATGAAAGTGACGAAAGGATCGATGTAGACCTTAAAAGTTAAGGCAAGATAACTTGACAACTTGATATTGAGGGCTTTAACACTAAAATTATTAATATCTATCCATGTATCAATCTGTATACACTATACAGAAAGATGGCAAGGCTCTTTGTCTTAGAGGCTGTTGAGAATGGCAGCAAAGTTGCTGCAGTGTTTCAATTTCATGGAAGTCTTTCCTTCCTTTGCATTATTGCCTTAACACTCTCATTAATATCCATGGCCATCTTTGCTTGCGCCGAAACTGGAAAGAAGCGTAAAAGACACGGTTCCTACGCTGGTGCTGGTACTGCTGGTGCATTCAATGGTGGCGTCATTGTCACTGACGGTGGTGGCCATCATCACCATGGTGGTGGTGGTGGGTGGTGGTGTCACCATGTGGTGGTGGAGGCGGCGGGGGAGGTGGAGGTGGTTTGGTGGAGGCGGCGGCTGTGGAGGTGGAGGTGTTGTCAGTGGCGGTGGCGGTTTCTAATGTTAATTATAATTATGTTTAATATTATATTTGCTGCTAAGACCTTTGATATATGTGAGAGTTGTTTGTGCACTGACTGTAGTTCATTGACTTCATTCTCATGTGAAGATAAGAGTTTATTTTCATATATGAATCATGACAACCACAAATCTATCTACATATATATTCTGAACACACGAAACAGAAGAAACTGGTACTATACATTAATGAGTGTTTGAGAAACATGACATGAAGAACACAAGAATTACTTACTACTTTTTCGTTATCTAATTATAATTGATTTCCTTTTGCATTCCTCCCTTCACAATCCATTTGCATGCTCATAATTTCTTCGCTACATACCGCTCCTAAAGTATATGCGAACCGTTGCATCTTGCAAACCAATGTCTCTTCCACCTAGTGAACGAGAACAAATTTGGTGGTCTATCCGGAAAGGCCATAGCGAAGTGTCATGTTTCATCAAGTCGGTTCTTGCCTTTCCGAATATTCTGCCAAATCTATCATGTTCACTGACTGAAATAGAAATTGGCGTGGGAGATACATTTCCCGTACTTTAAGGTAGGTAGCGAAGTAAATAAATATGCGTCGATCTATTGTAAAGGGAAAAATGCCAATTAAAGGAAAAAAAAAGTGTACAAAATTCTTGTTTCATGATCCTCAACCCTCATAAATACCATGTAACGACGCAAATTCTCCACGACCCAACCTATGAGTATTTTGATAATTTTATGATAAAAATATGTTGGGTGTTTGATGTGAAAATATAATTCTAAACTTGTCAAATTAAATATGAGTTAGGGAGTAAGTAAAGTTTTATTTTAAATAATAAAGCCCACTTGAGATTATGACCCAAAAGGACATTTTAGACAAATTGTAAATAGTCACAACCCTAATCCCTAACCCTAATACTATTTAAGCAAATCAAAGAAAACCCTAGCCCCAATTTTATAAAACACCCACATGGAGAGGAGGAGAACAAGAGGAGAGTTCAAGTTCAAGAAATGTATAACCTCACTTCCCTCCTTGATTTCTTTATTATTTATTGAAGATTTGGAGACCAAATGGTCGATGGCGTCGACATCGGCAAGAACGCGAGGAAAATAGAAAAGAAAATAAGAAAGAAAAGATTTGATCTATGTTAGAATGAGATTTTGGAAAGGATTTTGAGTCAAAGACTCCATTGAAGGCATGGTGAGATTCTAATACTCTCTAGATTTATTGTCTTGGTGTTGGTATTGGTAATGAGAGTTGATGATTTGCAAAGTTTGTTCAATTTTTCTTAGATCTAGTCTTGAAATGGGTTATACAAATTTTTAAGCTTTATGATAATGAGTATTATGGATGAATCAATCTTGTTTACCATGGTTTGACGGTACATGAAAGGATTTCCCCATGATTTTAGCAAATTGAACGCAGTTGAAGTTTATTGATATGGATTTGACATTTAAGGTTGAGTTGAGATTTAAAAAGGGACTTTGAATCTTTTTCTTTGGGAAATAAACTTATTCGTTAAATTTGTGAACTTTGACTGAATATTGTCATTTGAGAATTTAAAGTCTAAATTGAGTCTTGTATGGTGATTTGGATCTTTTTAATTATAATTAATCGAACGTCTTCGATTTATGTTGGAAAAACCAAGTCTTAGAGGATTTTTCTTGTTTTACATTACCGCATTCCTATTTTACTCGAATCATCGATTCTAATTTTAAGTGTCGATTTTAAAGTCGTGAATGACCTTTAGCGAAGTCAGCTATAAAATAGGGTGAATCTCTAAGGTCTAGACAATTAATGTTAAACTTGTATGGTTGTAGATACATAAAGTAATTATTCTTTCAAATTGTCTAGATTCGCGAGACGGTTCACATCGAGCCCAAACGCGAGAGGATCGAGATTAGGATTTGCGGCGAGTGCAGGTAAGTGGGGAGCTTGCTCAATTATCACATATGACATGATTATTAGTTATGCTTAGGATTCATAATTTGAATTAAAGACTTGAGATTTATGGGTTGCGTCGTGGTATTGGCTCGAACCTACGTATCTATGGAATGTGAATGCACTGTTATTCATGGCCCCAGAATGTGTGGAGTTCCACCGAGGGTCTTATTAGCAAGTAAAATCTATAAGAATACTTCAGAATGTTGTGGTACCACCGAGGGTCGTTAACACCCCAGGATGTGTGGAGTTTACCACCGAGGGCTTTACTTGACTAATTGAATTCATAAGTATGTCACGTAGGGACATGAGTTGGAGTTACCTTCTCTTGTACTATTGAGACATAGGGATGTGCATCGGTGATGGCTTGGACGATCCTACTGTTGATTTGATGGGACAAACGAGAGGGCACATAAGGCTGTGTGCTATTTGGTTGTTTCCATCACTTTGAGAGTAGGAGAATCGGTCACCGGATTCTTGCCAATATCTAGTATGCATTGAATGGAACATCGACTTATCGTATTATTATATTTTATAGTACATAATCTCGCGAAACCCCCTCATTTGTATGAAAGTTTGAAATTATGAAATGATTTGTCAATCTCTTTAATGTTATTCATGATTATTGTTGTTACAATTTGTGACTTACGAATCTTATGTCTATGATAGTACTTGATGGTTCATTATAAGTCCATTTTTTATGGAATCCTGCTACCATGCTACTATTTAATGAATCCTTATTTGTTTTCAAATACATGCTAGACTTTGCATGCTTATTAGGTATTACTTGCATATTTGATGGTTGAGCGAGTTTTCCGCATTACCGAGCTCCGTTGGTTTTTTTAGCTCACCCCACTTACATATCAAGTATCCACGACAGCGTTAGGTTGAGGCAAGGGAGAGACGAGCTTGAAGTCTCCTCTTGATGTGAGCCTTTGTATATATATATATATCATATATTTGATTTTGAAATATACTTGGGGTTAAAATATATATATATATATATATATATATATCATGTATATTTGATTTTGAAACTATCAACTTGGGGTTAAAATTAAAATAGATCTTTGGGTAGCTTGAATCCTAGTTATTTTTAGTTGATCCATTTCGGAGATTATAATAAACTTATTTAGTTTAAAGGAGCATGAACAGATGTATAATTTTTTATAAATGTTCTATGAACTTAAATCTATTGGCTTAGGATATTTTTTTTTTATATTCTTTCCGCAATTATTATCCTTTGTTTAGCCAATGTGTATTCCGCAGGTTTATTTGTTTAGGCGTGCCAGACCGTTATTTGGGCCTGGTTCAGGTATCGGGTCTAAATGACAGTCTGAGCCGGGCGACCTAACTCTAGGTCGGGGACGGGTCATCACATACCATCTCTTTTTCTCTTGTGTGTTCTGTTCATTCATTGTTATTGGTTGTCATGATTCATCAATGGACAGTGAATTGTGACTATAACTAACATAGTTAGTTTTGTTACATATACCAAGAAACTTGGACACGCATCATGATATATCACTACAAGAAATCTATCTATCAATGACATTTAAAAATTGTCATTAAAAGATGACAGTTTTCAACATAGAGTGGGGTGTCGTAGAAAGTATTAACTTACAATGACAACCTAAAAACTGTCATCTTTAATGTTCTGCCATCTTAACAATTCAAAGACACTTTAAAACTATCAATTTAACTATTTAATGACAAATTTTAAATATAGTTAAAGATATAAGATAATTAAAAAAAAAATCAAAAGATACCATCCAAATGCATAAAAAACTATTAAACAATCAAATACATTACGCTAAAATTTATATACCAACAATAACAACAAACAAAAAGTTAATGATCTTTCGATTTAATCAACAACGTTCACATTCCTATACAATTTAACATACTTAAAAAAGATGAAACATAACAATTCAAGCAATTGAGAACTTGTCTTCATTATAGATGAAAAGATTGATTACACCCTTCAATACCTGCAAACAATATGAACGAGAGTTAATTTTGCATATAAAAAGTGTAAAAGGAGATGAGTAACAAAATATAAGAGCAAGATAAAAAAATAAAAAAAACAACAAAATATAAGAGCATCGATAAATTGCCACTAGATAGATTCTAACAACACTATCAATCAAAGCATATAAATTGCCACTAGATAGCTTCTAACAACACTATCAATCAAAGCATATAAATTGCCACTAGATAGCTTCTAACAACACTATCAATCAAAGCATATAAATTGCCACACTATCCATCTTTATCAAAACTTAGAAGACAGGGAGAAGGGACAAAAAGATAGACCCCGCAATAGCATATTATTTTAGCAGATATAATTTCTATAAAAAGGGAAGAGTGGAATACTGCAGATAGAATATTCAGAAGCTATCTCTGGTAACTCTGGAGCCATAACAAGTATATATTTTATACCAATGTAATGTATCAAATGATGAGTAAAATATTGAAACTTGAATGATAGACCCCGGAAAAGTGACAACAAACTCTCCAACGTTTTAATAAAGGATAAAAAAGAACAACGATTGAATTAATGAAAGATAAGCTATTGATACAAGGTTTCCATTGATACCTATTTTTCTATAAAGTTTGCTATAAGTGGGTATTGGGTAACTAAAATCCTACTCGAGACTTTTTAGCAATCACAAGACTTCATAAATCCACAATGATGCCCACAATGCAGAGACCATGGAATGCGCACTCTATCAAGTATTACACATCCATAGAATATTCTTAACAAAACATCCACAAAAAGTAGAAAAAGAAATCAAGTAAATCAAGTATATGTAACTAATAGTTTCCAAGCGCCAAAAAATGCCCAAGTTCAAGGGACTAAAAGTAGGATTATGCGTTCACGTAAATGAAAAGCTTATGGTTCAATATGATGTCTTCCAAGTAATTCACAGTACGCTTTGTATTTCTCTCCAATCAATTTAGTAAATCTACAAAGTATAGAAGCAGTTAATAATATAAACTGCAAGAAAGGAACAAAGTTATATTCCTTGACACTAGAGTCGGTCTTAACATTTAGCTCCAACCTTCTAGGTGGACCATCATCAACATGATAGCTTCAGAATCGAAAAGAAATTTTAATTATTCAACGCACTAGCAGCAGACTAACCTTCAACCGGCGCTGATCCTGTACAACTTGTTTGCTGTTGCACTAACTTCATCTGGGTCAATCTTCAATTAAAGATGGACAACATAATCCATCGAGGAAGCTCGGTCTAGAAGCATGTTGTCTGACAGATGGCTGCACAGATTTTGGTCCCCTACAGCAAGTCAACAGATTGGTCAGAAAAACAGCCTATGCAACTACAGGCAATCAATATAAAGAATGAACAGAGAATTGTAATCCACTAGAACATACCGTGAAAACTCAGCTAAATCTAGATCATCTTCTCTAGATTTGAGACCTGCCGCTTTATTCACTAGCCTACAGATAAACACATAAGTGTAAGAAAAATAAGAAAAACAAATGTGAAACAAAGAGAACAACGTTTCAAATTTATAGAAAACTGGAAAGATGTCAAAGCAACAGAGTGACTAGATCATTACTTCTTCGCTGCTGGCCTCCTATAAGGAACCCTCTCCTCATCGACACTTCTCATGTCCTCAAACCTCGTGCTCTTATTAAATATAGGGCGACTCTGCAGAGTTTCACATATTATTAGTAACATCAGAACAACTGTCAAGCAATCTCACGATTATACTGAGGATAGAGATGACATGCACCAAAATAAGCTCCACATGGATTGTTTTAAACCACAGTACACATAATATCATGTTCTTTCATGTCACAACAATCGCACTGAAGCACATTACATACTCAGCAATACAATACACTTAAGCACCAATACATTCTTACAAGTAGTACCAACAATTAAAATACAGAACTAGTTTAGACAATACTTCACAACATAATTAAATAGCATGATCAAATCAGGTTAGCTGCATATATGAAAGCCTCCAAAAAAACAGATTATTCACTCTCATTTACTTCCACTTTCCTTTTGAGCGCTACAATAATCAAATCTAGGTTATCCAAATGTGAGAACCACCACAAAGCAGAGAAAATATAATCCGAGCCAGAAAAATATATACAAATCTGAAATTTAAAAAGAGCTGAATTAAAAACCAATAAAATTCAAATCATCAAATCAAAATAGAAATCAGAGCAGTATACTTTTCAGTTATGTAAGACATCTTTTGGTTAAAATTTATTATAAAATTTTTGTATTTAAATCAGATTTTAGCATACATATGCTTCATTTTTCTAATAAGATACAGTGCAAAGTTGATTGTCGAGTATCAATTAAGTGCAACAAATTTTATGTTACATAACAGGAAAATTAATATATAAGGTAAATGCAGGCCATCCAAAAAATATTTCCAACAACAACGTTCACTGGTGTTGTCTAAACTTATATATTGATCATCAATATATACGTTCATAGATGTAGCTGAA
This sequence comes from Stephania japonica, assembly GCA_039657345.1. Lineage (NCBI taxonomy): Eukaryota > Viridiplantae > Streptophyta > Magnoliopsida > Ranunculales > Menispermaceae > Stephania > Stephania japonica. The sequence continues at coordinate 85,200,201 of CM077556.1, read as the reverse complement.
AATAAACATCAAGGTACCTCAATCCTCGATCAATCTGTTACAATCCAATGGAGGCCTTTATTTGTGATTGTGTTCAGTAGGAAAGGCAAGGGTGTTCTGAAGCAAGATTAGAGAGAGTCAAGTGGGCCCAGCCATACAAATGGGTCAAGTGAGTTAGTTGGTCGAGTCAGTGTTGAGTAAGTATTGAGTCAGTGAGTCAAGTTGTTTTGTATATAAAGTAATCTGTGAGTTGAGTGAGGAGGGAGGGGATATTGTGTTAAGTCATTTGATGACCTTTGGTCTGGTGAGATCTTGAGAGTTCTTCTCTCATCTCTGGTTAGAAGTGTCCTTTAGTTCGTCATCAATAGAATTGTTGTGTTTTCCTAATTTGTTGTGTGAGATCCGTAACACAATCAAAGCTTCATTACAAATCAATCAATAGAAAAATTGTGCGTGTGTGCGTGTGTTGTCACAACCATTTGAACAGCCACCCACCAACCAACCTGCAATTAACCAATCAAATACCACACATGGAAACTACTACTAACTTCTGCATGGTAGCTTATCCAAATATGTACAATCTATTGATCTGTTTTTCTAGTTTATAAAGCCAATTCCAAAGATGTGTTTGTTGTTGGGATTTTTTTTTGAAGCCTTGTTGTTGTTGGAATTTTGAATCTAAAAAACTTACTTTTTCTTGTTCATCACTTACCACTCCCGACTATGGTAATTATATGATGTTTCACGAGACACCTTACCGAGACTGAAGTAACACTTGGGAATGCATTACAACAGATTGAGTCACAAATGTTTGCATTTTTTAATTTCAACTATAATTCATACAAATAGCAGATTGTTTATGTACCTCCAGCTGAACACTTGAATGAGCAGTTTCAATCGTCAAAAGATAATTTTTTTAGTATGGAATGAAGGTTTTTCTATCACCAAATGTTATTAACCTAGAGAACGCCGCAAACTAAAATTCAGCTTGTATGTAAAAGACAAATTCGCTCTTAGAAAAATACTAAAAATATTGATTCTTGAAATACTTGTTCCTCTCAACTACTATCAATTCCCTATAGAACCAATTAAAATGAGCAATGCTGCTATTTTTCTAATAATTGCGATGCTAATGTCAGGTTTCTTGATGAAATACACATCCAAAGCACATAACTAATATTAAGGAGAGATGAGTACCAGTCCACCACCTGGACACATCATGGTACCGCTCCTCCCGCACTGCAATCTGCAATAACACGAAATTCGACACAACAATACATAAAATTTGCCACAACTAAACCACACCAATCGTCAGACCTTCAATTGATTCATAATTTCAGCTGTAGTGTCCTTTGGTGATGCTTCAGCAATAGCAGTTTTCAACTTCGCAGCTTCTTCAAAGTCCTCGTTCTCCATTGCGTCTTCAAGTTGGAACTGCAAAAGACGAAATCGAAACAACACAATAAATACAACTAAACATCCACACTTTCTAGCAAAAACCCCCAAAAATAGAACCGTTGATTCACCTTCAGATGTGAGCACTGCAATGTAGTAAGAGAAACAAAAGTATAAACCCTAGATAGAGATCGGTCTCCACCTTCTCAATTCAGGAACCCTAGAACCACAATCTTCGAATCTGCGTTCGAAAAATAGAAATTTCATGTCTTAATGAACAATCCAATGAAGTGTGAGAAATTAAGGATCATGAACTCTCAAAATCGAGGAAATCCCCCGAATCCAGAACGAAACCCTACCCTGAACGAACAATCGAACTGATAAAAGCCAATCGAAGACCTAAACAATAGAGATTTGAGAAAAAATTTGTGTCACGAACCATGAATAAGAGGAATTCGATCGATCGAGCTTCAATGTCTTCACGGTGAGCTTCATCACGAACGAATTGCAGAAACCCTAACAAGCGCGGAAGTTGAGCGAAACCTACCTTATTCGAGAGCTCTGGAGAGTGCGAGAACGACAGTGTGGGAGATCGAATGTCGAATGTCGAGATCGAGAGAGACGAAGTTTAAGGAGGAGCGTGAGAGATGCGAAAACCTAAATTTGGGATTTCGTTTGATTGGATTGGTCGGGAGACTTGATTCAATTGTTGTTCTTTTTTATTGCACGAGCGACGGAGCGACAGCGAGCAAGCGAGCGAGCGAGCGGAACCAAGTTGAACGTAAGCAAATGACAATAGAAAACTGTCATTAAATATTGTTTCAAATATCAAATAAAACCATTACACTTGTATGATTTCATTAAACTTTCCATGACATTTTTTTTAGAAATTGTCATACCTAACCTAATTTCAACGATATATTTTTAAAATTATCGTATAAAGATTGAGTCATAAAAGTGTTTTTTGTTGTAGACAATTCAAGGATTTGTAGGCTTTCTTGAAGTTTTTGGAATGGATCTTATGGCTATGTTTGACTTGGCTTCATATAAATATATGTTAGACTTTTATTTGCCTACTTGAATATGTATTTACATGAATGAGTCAACGTACTAAAAAAAATCTTTAACATAGTTTAGGCGGTTTGACCAAAAAGAATTGACTGAAATGTTATAATAGGTTGACTTACTATTTACTAGGCTTCTGTAAAGGTTGTGCTATATATATTGCTTTCTATCTATGTATAGTATTCAAGGTTTTGTTTGTTGTTCTTAAACAAATTTGTTTAGTCTAGCAAAAAAAAGATGGCAAGGCTCTTAGAGGCTGTTGAGAATGGCAGGAAGGTTGCTATGTTTCAAATTCATGGAAGCTTTATTTCTTTCCTTTGCATGATTGCTTTAACACTCTCATTAATATCCATGGACGTCTTTGCTTGCGTTTCATCGGGAAAGAAGCAACGTAGAAGAGAATTCCATGGTGGGGACTTTGGTGGTGATGGTGGCTTCATGAACGGTGGTACTGATTGTAGTGGAGGAGGTGGTAGCGGCGGCCACCATCATCACCATGGCTGTGAGGTGGTGGTTGTGGTGGTGGAGGTGGAGGCGGTGGTTGTGGTGGAGGTGGAGGTGGAGGTGGTGGTGGAGGCGGCGGTTGTGGTGGTGGTGGAGGTGGAGGTGGAGGTGGTGGTGGAGGCGGCGGTTGTGGAGGGGGAGGCGGTGGCGGTTGCTAAAGCTAGCTAATTAATTTTTGTCATCTCCATTGCTGCTATAAACATTTTATGTATATATATGCGAGAGTTGTATACACTAATTAGCAAGATATATCCTTCTAATATTACTTCTATACAATATAAAGATTGTTTTTCTGAATCATGACAACCAACAATCTGCATATATTCTGAACAGAACACAAAAAAGAAAACAAATTGGTACTTAATTAATTTTAATAAGTGTTGCTGAGGATCATGATGAGAACTACACAAGAACTATATTTTTGAACTTTTTCTTAATTAATTCCCTTTGCATTCCTCCCTTGACAATCCACCTTCTCATACTTCATTATTATTTGCTATATTTACACCGCGTGCTCCTAAAATATATGCAAATTGTTGCATCCTGCAAGCCAATGTCTCTTCAAGCCAGTGAATGAGAACAGTTTTTGTGGTCTATCCGGAAAAGCCAAGAACCCACTTGATGAAACATCATTACTTCGCTATTGCTATGTTTGCTAATCAGCAAGTAGAGTAACTACTTAAAGTGAGAGTTCTCTGCATTGTAATAAAACAATAGCAAGAAAACTTAATTTCTCCAAGTTAACATTACAAGTTGACTGTGCTGCTAGGGGAGACTTAGCAATAGCGAAATAATGATGTTTCATCAAGTTGGTTCTTGCCTTTCCGGATATAATGCCAAAGCTGTTCATATTCACTGACTGGAAGAGAATTGGCTTGAGATGCAACAATTCACATATACTTTAGGAGAGCTAGGTAGCAGACTAAATATATGCACAGATGGATTGTAAGGGAATGCAAAGGGAAAGACAAAGTTCAAAACTCTTGTTTTCCATGATCCTAAACATTAATAGATACCATTTTTTTTTCTTGAGTCATCTGTTCATTTAGCTTGTTATTGGTTGTCAACTTGTCATGATTCATTAATGACAGTGAATTGCGGCCAATGACATAGTTTTCACACATATATTAATAATCATAGGTTCTATAGGAACTGAATGATCATATTTGGTCAAATACCTATCGATGGACAAACTCCTATATGTCCCTTTCATTACAATATTTCAGAACAATTTTGCAGAAAAGTAGACTTCAGACATTAGACGTATCAGTTCTTTTTTTTTTTTTTTTTTTCCTATCTTTAATAATTAATCAATCTAATCACAACTTCACAAAGTTAACTTCAAAATCAGAAAATTCTGTGTCTGCATGTGAGAATTCGTGAAGAACAAGGAATGTAGTATAAAAAAAGAGTTCTGTTTGTATAGGTGTATCAATGCTCTTGTGGTAAAAGAAGAGAGATATTTATACATATATAGCTTTGCTTGAATACTTTGTATGACAAGTCTAAATTAATCAATGAATGAAGGTGAGAGGACAGTGGATGTCATGTATATAATATAGACTTTGAAAAGTCAAGGATAAGGCCATTAAAGTTTGTGTACAATATATATTGCTTTCCACATATCTATCTATGTGTACAAAGAGATGGCAAGGCTCTTAGAGGCATTTGAGAATGGCAGCAAAGTTGCTGCAGTGTTTCAAATTCATGGAAGTTTTTCCTTCCTTTGCATGATTGTCTTAACACTCTCATTGATATCCATGGCCATCTTCGCTTGCGCTGAATCGGGAAAGAAGCGTAGAAGACGTTTCTATGGTGGTAGCGGCGGGGGTGGTGCTGGTTGCGGCGGGGGTGGTGGAGGCGGCGGTTGTGGCGGAGGTGGAGGCGGCGGTTGTGGCGGTGGCTAAAGTTAATTAATATTTATGTATATCATCTTCATTTACTATATATGCGTAAACCTTTCATGATTGTACGTTTCGCATGGACTGTTTGTATTGTGCACTAATGTATATGTGAAAATTGTTGTATTTCCCAAGCCAATTTCTCTTCCAGCTGCCAGTGAACAAGAATAGACTTCGTGGAATCCGGAAAGGCGAGAAACGATTAATTTGATAAATTGAAGGAATCATGTAACTAACCAATTGATGACCCAATGATAAGGTACGATGTTTACGAGTAAAAGGTCATGGGTTCAAACATGAGAAAGCAAATGTGAATTATTGGTGAGTTTTTTGCATCGAAAATAATCAATGAATTGAAGGAACATTTACACATTATTTGTGCCAAAATGGACAATACTATGTATTTGCTCACTAGAGGTACTGTTTCCATCCAAATTAAATATTGATGGAGATTAACAAGAAGAAAAATATGAATTCAATTCTAAGTTTAAGTAGCATTGTCTTGTATTTTTATTTTTATTTTTTGAGTAACCATGGGTATATAGACTTTTGTCTGACTAGTTCCACGCACCATGAGATTACGAAACGAGACCACTAGTGACCCGATGTTTGATTGTCGTGGGGAATCGATATCGAGGTCGTGCGCCTAACCCACACAACCACATCATCGCCTTTACCACTAAGCCACACCCGTTCGGGTTCACTGTCCTGTATATTTTGATGATATGTATATGTATATTTTGCATTCTTGATGTGGTTTAAATTCAAACTCAAAAGTAATGGGGAATGTGCCCTAGGTCAATCTATTAACTGTCTTTATGAATACTTTTAGTTAATAAAATAGAGGATTTCATTTGCTGTTTATTATAATTGATTTGCATGTTTACATTATAATAAGATCCATAGGTATTTACAGAAATATCCTAAATGTCCCTAGTCGATTATTATACTGGGAACTATAATGAATTAAGACTAGTATGAGTCTTGATTGATAATCATACGATGATCATACGTATAGGAATACGAATCAAGATCATGAGTACTTGTTAGGGAACAAAGTACTGGATCTACCCGTTATGAGAACATCACATGGATTAAGTCATAGTTGTTTCTCATGATAGGTATATTTTTCAGTCATTTGACTTAAGATTACTAGAGACTTCAACATTAGGAACATAGTGATTTGACACTATCAAACATTGTTTTTAACCGGACAATTATAAAGGTTGTGATTGGTTACTATGTGAGCAATGTGATGAAGTTGTGTAATCGAGATAGAATTTGTCCCTCTCATATAAAGAGAGATATATAGTGGATCCCTCGATGTGTTAGACTGTTAAAAGGCCTAGTCTAAGTGAATTGATATTGATCAATGTCACTTGGATGTTTTCAATCTACCTAGAGATCGAGACTAGTATGATTGAACATGTTGGATGACAATTCCATGTCTAATGTTTGATCAAAACGATATCGTGTGACAAAAGGATGTTATATACACTATTAATTAGGTTGTATCGATTTGATATTCGTACAACTTAGGTAGTTATAATGTCTTGCTAGAGGCCGCTTATGACTTGTATACCAAAATGTGTTTTGGTACACTGCCAACGTTGTATGAGCCAATTGGGTTGCACACTAAGAATGGTTTTGCGAGATTTTAACATGGTTCAGAAAAACGAATTTTATATGATAAAATTCATGACAGAAACGTCCTTGTAGTGTATTACACTTATACTTATTTAAGTAGGGGTATATGTGTAATTTACTTAACCGTCTATATATAAGGGTTGTATAAATAGACGCTTTGAGTTAGAATACACTAATGAAAGATTAAAAGGCCGAAACTCTATTTTCGTTTTAGAAACGACTTAGGGTTTTTGGTATACTCTGGATCGTTTTGGAGAGAAACAAAAAAGTTTGGTATTCTCTCGAAGCTAGCACTTCAAATCTCGGCCGCCGTTTGTGTGTAGACTACTAATAGAGGGCGTTCGTCGTTGGCAGCGCCTTTAACCTTCAGAAAGGTACATTGCGACTGAGGTATGATTAAGTTTTCATAGTTTAAACGTGTTTTACTGGAATCAGATTTGGATCCTGTTGGGGTTTTTGTCAAATTTGCTTTTGAAATTTCCGCTGCGTATGAACCCCAAACACTAACAATACGGACCAACTTGCACAAAACTTGCTTATAATACTAGTATATCTCTATATTGTAGTAAGAGTCGTGCTATTTGGACTCGCTTCGATTTGGAACGCACTCATTGAGAGCCCATCAAATGAATATGAACTTTATGCACACACTAATGCACAAACATCGATGCAATAATCAAGGGTCACAATCAATAAGCCCCGATATCTATCAATCTAAACTCAAACCGTCCTCGGGATGATAAAAAAGGGGTAAAGCTCTCCCCCATGAAATCAAGTTCATAGAATTTGAAACCTGGTCGAGCCCATTGATTAACAGAATCAATTGTACCGGTTTCATACGTTACTAAAAATTAAAAAAAGGGCAAAAAAAGCATTAACCCCTTAAAAAGAACGCTACTCAAAATGCAATCTTTAGTACCATATATATTAGTGTCCTACGTACGTATCAAATACTCACGGTACCAAAAAAAAAAAAAAAAACACTAGTTAAAAGGACCTCCAAGTACAAACTCCACTTCTTTTTCCTTTTTCACCTTTTATTTTAGGTTTTTTTACAAAGATGCGTGAACTGAAATAATAGTCTCTCATCGATTAATTAAGACTTCAAAATGAAGCATATAAGTGTGGATCTCTCTATCGAGGCATAATCTCGTAGATTTGTTCACCAGACAGGCTCAGGCTGAGTACTCTAAGCAAACTTTTTTTTTTCAAAACCTTGTCTAGCCCATCCAGGTCTAGACTTAGATGTGACGGGTTTAAGCCCGCCCATACTCCGTATGGGTCGGGCTTGAGGCGGTCTTAAATAGACTGTCATTACTTTGTGAAAACTAATGGAAGGCTAAAATGGGGATAGGGAGATTCCCTCCCATGCAAGGGGGCCAATAAGAAAAATAACATAGTATATTAGGCTTTGTTTGGTTCATTTTTGCTAACTTAATGTGTTAGTTTGGAGTTATCTCCTTGGAGTTAACTACTTGGAGTTAATATTTTTATGTTTGGTTCAACTTTAAACCTGAAGTTGCAAGATTTTAGATAATAAAATATATGAATTTACATAAATAGCCTTCAAATAAGAGAGAGATAGATAATTAAAGGGTCATTAATGAGGGGTAATTGTGTCCGCAACTCTTAGGAGATAACTCCCTATGGGGGATATCTCTTACAGTCTCACCCTTGGATGTACGTTGGGAGATAACTTGTAAGGAAGTTAGACAACCAAACGAGATTAGTTTCCAACTCCTGTAAGTTATCTCTCCGGAGATAACTCCACTAGTATGAAACCTATGAAGAAGACACTTTACTTTGACAAAATAAATGAAGAAGACACTTTAAATGGATTTCGCATAGGGGTGGCAATTCATATCGACAAGTCGTAAACATGTTGTGTAGTAAACAGGTCATGACTCATATAATGCAAACCCATGAGATGACATGTTTATTAATCATGTTAATCGTTTTCGTGTCTAAGTGGGTCGTGTTATAAATATGTCGGTATTTTTGTCACTCATTTATTAAATATTTCATTTAAACTTTTTAATTTATTTAAGTTTTTATCAATTGTTGACTACATTTTCAAGTATATCTATATGAATAAATTTAAATGAACATAATTAAATAGCTAATACAATATAATGGGGATGTAGTCTTAAGATTTACTTTGCTTTTTCATTCAAGTCTTTAGTCTTTAGTGCTTAATAATAGATAGAAAATGACTCATAACAAATAACATATACAAAACAACAAGAATCCTCTAAAAACGTGAAATTTTTAATATTTTTCTTAATAAATAATTATAAATAAAATTTAAAACATAAATAATATATTAAAAGTAAAATAAATAATATTAAAAGTACAATAAATATTTCCTCTAAAATTAAAATGAAGTACGGTAAAAGATGTATGCAAAAAAAAATCATGTGTTTTTTTTGAAGATAAATCGAAATTTCATTAATCATTTATAGCTTAATACAAGACCAGACATATATAAAATCAAGTACATTGAGTCACTAATCCTATTTGTGCAAATAAACTGCCATTAATTTGACTTTTTTTCAAAATTGAAACAGTTTCACAATCAGGGACTGCTGTCTACAACGTTGAAACTCATGACAATACACAAAAATACTATAACCAGAAAACGAATAGCAAAACTTTTCAACAAGGAGAAGAAAACTTAAAAATAAATCATGTTATTAACACATATTCAAATTGGTGAATTTTGTAATAATTTATTTATTATAACATACATATTATTTATACATTATTCCTTAATCGTGTTAATTAAACGAGTCATAAACGAGTTAAATAGGTTAACATGTTAATGACTCATTTATTAACCGTGTATAAACGTGTTAACATGTTTATGACCCAGACCCACTTATGTCAAATCCATGACATGTTTATTATCGTGTCGTGTTAATCATGTCATGACCTAAATTGTCACCCCTAATTTTGCATCACATAGCTTTATTGGTTGGAAATATGAATTAGTTAAGTCCATATCATGTAACATTGAAACATATATAGAAAAGTTAAAAGTATAAAACCTTGGAAACTCAGTCCTCTCTAAATACTTGGTCACCTAACCTTGCGTGCTTTTCAATTCTTATCCATAGAAAAACACACTAGACTTTGAAATTTGAATTGTATATTGTTTTGTGTGAGTTATGACATCAACTATTATCTAAAGATCTTCTCATTAGTCTTTTTGGTTGCTTCAAGGAACTAATAATAGTTTTGTGTACTTCTAAAACCAAGCTAATTAGTTAAAGCACTATGGGGGCAACACCGTGGTTTACTCCGGTGGTCGCGAGTGTTGCCGGTTACCCCCAACCTTCATCTTTTCTCTTTTTTTCTCTTGTGTGCATCCTAGATCTAGATCCTAGATTTGTTATATCCAGGTCTAGATCTAATGTTTTTGGTATGTAGGATCTGGAGGAGGTAAGGAGAGCGCCAGGATCTGGAGTCTTTTGCCATATCTAGGCAAACACTTTTGATCTCCCTGTTGTCGGATGGTGTTGTCTCAGTGGATGGGGTGAAACCAAGTGAGTTCAAGAAGCAGGAAAGGCATATTTTTTTGTAGGCTTTGGAAAAGTTAAGGAACTATTGGCCTTTTGTGGAGTGCTTTCTGCAAGCTCAAGCCGTCACATGTGGCAATCCAGTAGTTGAAAGGGCGACGAGGGAAGTTGCAGATGTCGAGTTCTTCAATGGCGGTCAATGATTCAATTTTTTTTGTGGTTTGCTTTTTTTTTTAGGACAAGTGGTTTGCTCTTTGTAGATTTCCTTTCCATTTATTACTTGATTTACTAGGCTTTTACGAAGGTTGTGCTATATTTATTGCTTTCTATCTATATATAGGCCCCGTTTGGTTCAGTTTATTCTTCTAACTCATGCTTTAATGACGTGGATAAGTACTTATAAAAAGCAAAAAAACATGTAGGGAGATGCTTTTGAGAATCACACTTATTATGGTAGTTTTAGTTGCCATATCAGCCAATCGCAAAGAACATAAAATGTAACCAAACGGTACAAAAATTGCTTATTGAGTGCCACATCATCAATAAGCAAGAGCATAAGCTAAACCAAACGAGGCTATAGAGGTTGTTGAGAATGGCAGCAAGGTTTTATTTGTTGTCCTTAAACAAATTTGTTTAATTAGTCGAGTAAAAAAGAGATGGCAAGGCTCTTAGAGGCTGTTGAGAATGGCAACAAGGTAATTGTGTTTCAAATTCATGGAAACTTTTTTTCTTTCCTTTGCACGATTGCTTTAGCACTCTCATTAATATCCATGGCCGTCTTTGTTTGCGCTTCACTGGGAAAGAAGCAACGTAGAAGAGAACTCTATGTGGGGATTTTGATGAAGCTGGTGGCGGTGGTGATGGTGGCTTCGTGGACAGTGGAATTGGTTGTAGTGGAGGAGGTGGCAGCTGTAACGACCTTAAAATCTATGTAACAACCCCAAATTTCTAACTGACTTGTGTTGCACTTGTCAGAAATTATGACCCGGCTACGTGAATACTGGACAGTATTTCGAACTTCGAGAGTCGACACCGAAGTGATTTTATGATTCTTTGATTGTGTGTATTAGTATTTTAGTATTTTACGGGTTTCGAGCCGTTCGGGCGGTATTTAATTGAGTGAGGTTTCGACTAGTTAAACGGGGGAGAAAAACGAGTAAAAAGTACAAATAAATAGAATGGTTACACACTTTAATGTGTAATAAAGAGAAATAAATAGAATGGTTACACACTTTAATGTGTAATAAAGAGAAATAAATAGAAAAGTAAAAAGACCCATAAGGGCAATGGTTTAAAAATGGTGTGGGAAGTAAGTTGGGGGTACCATATAAATATAACAACAACAAACAAAACCCTACACTATTCACCTTCTTCTTCACACACCACCGCCGCCCACCCTTCTCCTCCTCCATTTCGGATCTCTCCCTCACCCTCGGCCTCTCCATCTCTCTCTCTCACTCTCGTTGCTCTCTCTCTCGGATCTCTCCTCCCTCCTCTCGGCCTCACGTCACCTCTCCTCTTCTCGGCTTCACGTCGCTGCCACCTCCCTCGCCGTCGGAGACCCCACGTCCCACCCTAGGTGAACCCCTCATCCTCTCTTGTTGTCTCGGGTATGATTTTAGGTGGTTTTCTCAACTGTTTTTTTTGGTGTATGCATGACGGTTTTGGTGGTGGGTTGATGTACATGGGGTGCATGAATGGGGGCATGTGTACACCACTGTGGGGTGTACACACCAGCGGGTATGTGTACACCACAGTGAGGTGTACACAATGGTTGTGAGTGAAAACGAATAGATTAATGTATATTATATAGTTTTAAGTAATAAAGTGACATTAACACATGTAAATATGGGGTGTAAATAGCAGTGGGGTGCACACAACAACGGGGTGTTGTGTGCACATAACAGTGGGGTGTATAGTGAGTGTGGTGTACACAACAGTTGTACATGTGTGTGTATAATGAAAATGTATGTGTGTGTAGGGTGTGTGTATTATGTAATATTTGAGAATAAATAAAAAGGATAAAAAGTATGGATACTTGTTTAAATGAATATGGATTTGATTAAGGCCTAATACACTCATGATAATATGGGTTTATAACAAGGTACAAATAGTGTGTTTATAGGTTATGTAAAGCCTAATAAAAGCCCAATAGAATAAATACAACTTGAAGTCAAGACGAAGGCGTAAAATATAAGAATAAGTTTATGTGTCTAGGCCTAATAAGTATTCACATCAAAGGCTTACTTAGATGAGTATAAAACTTGATAATTAGACCCAACAAGAGCTATGTTTTGTAAAAAAAAAAAAAAAAGAAAAGAAAAGGAAACAACCATAGAGATGGTTTAATTTACAACGGCCATAATCAACAAATGATTGTAAAACAAACACCTTAAGACTAAATGCGAGCCTTAAACTAATATTCGAGATTCAAACCTTTATCAGGTAGTCGAGAACGCACGGGGAACGTATTAGAGTCTCGGAGTGAATACCGGGTTGCGAATAGTTCAGCTAAGTACACTTGACTTAAAAAGCATTTGTACGTTTGTAAGCCAGTAAGAAAATGCCATGTGATTCATTATCATTTATTCAGTCTTGTTATGCCCTATTATTGGTATTCCATTCCATTTCTTGTTGTGTGTTTCCCGGCGTAAGTGTTTCGTCTCGAAAGTACTAGGACCTGCACTAGAGGGATAAAACGTGGGCACTCGTGGCCACGAGTGTGTGACCACCCTTAGTGACCGTGTGACACCGAGTACTGGGTGGATGGGTTCGAGTCCCTTTCCAGTCATAGCTGTGCTTTCGCTTGTGTCGATGCCCGGGAGGATCTCGCGAGGTCTTCGCCGTTATGCTATGGTTTAGATCACTTATGAGCCTCTTTTGAATCCTTGGAACACACTTAAATTTCGATTGATGTCTATTAGTCTGTTTATCATGCATCTTGTCTATTTAATTTCCAGTCTTTTTATTACCGCATGATATTTAGACTACTTTAATTGAATTATCATGAATTACTGTTGTTTTCTGCTGGCATTACATTCGATTTTATTCAGTTACTCACCGTCTAGTTTGTGACGGTGGGTGCAGATAGGGCGGAGAGCAGTAAGGGCAAGGGACCCTGCCTAGGGGATCTATTGTGAGAATTATCAGCTGGATTTTGAGACAATTCTATAGGTTTCCTTATGTTTATACTTTTGCTGATGTGTATATCGTTTTATATTTACATTGTTGGGATAAGTGAACTTGGTATTTCTTTTGTGAGACTGGTATCATGTATATATATACCTATCGAATTGTACATGAATACCCGGGATTTTCCACACTTATAGAATTCCTCTACTTCCTTTGATTGAGTTATTTCCCCTTTGTTTTAATTGTTTAGTTTTCCGCTGTTTAATTTTTGCAATAACTCTTTCATAAATAACTAAATTGATTAAGTTGAAGGCTGACTAGACTCGTCAGGTTGCCGAGTGATGACTCGGGGCTTATACGGGTCTAGGCCGGGCGTACCCAATTGCATGGGGAAATTGGGGCCGTCACAGTTGGTATCAGAGCATAGGTTTTATAACCTTAGGGACAGAGTTTAGAGTTGTATTAATATTGTGATACCAACATCACAGTTGGTATCAGAGCTTAAGGTTATAACGACTTGACTCTCAAGTTAAAACACAAACCATTAAGACAGCGGAAGTTAGGAATGGTTGAACTTAGAGTGGAAACCCTATAATCCTTTTAAAAACTTAGATGGGGGAGTTCGGGATGAGTCGGATTTAAATTTGTACATATTATGATTGATGTGTGTACTATATGGTATGCGGTAGCTATGTATTGATCCGAAGTATCGCTTTATTGGTTCAAACAGTAATGGCGGATCAGGCCGGTCCGAGCGACGACAGCGGGACGACTGATTCTCGATTTGTTACTTTGGAGGAGTTTCGCGCTTGGACACAGAGATTTGAGGATCTAGTGCGGTCATTGACGACACCCGCACCGACTATCGCGACACCATCGACCCCGACCACTCCTATTCCACCAGTTCCGACTACTCAAGGGACGGAGACTCCAGTAGCTACAGATTCCACCGCCCCGATTCCGTTAGCAGCAATTCCCGAGGGAGTAGTTGCTACGACAGTACACAGACCGAGACAGAGAAACCTCAGTTACAGACGGAGATAGTACAAGCGACGGAGACACCGACTATGCCGATTGTTCTTTGCGAGAGAATACTCCGATCCACTACTCCGGAGAAGAGCCCTAAGGCCACTGCTGAGGCGAGGCAGTGGAGAGAATTCAAGCGGCACGATCCAGTCAAGTTCTTTGGTGGTACAGACGTAATAGCCGCAGAGCTTTTCCTGAAGTATCACGAGAAGATTCATACTATTATCGCGACCGAGGATCACATGAGAGCGACGATTTCCTCATCTATGCTTCAGGGGGAAGCGGATGATTGGTGGACGACTATCATTACTACCCGAGGCACTCCGAGAGACTGGATCGACTTCAAGACTCAATTCAACCAGAAGTACTTTCCGCGATCGATCGTTCTTCGTGCAAAGAGGAATGAGTTTATGGCAGCGAGGCGAGCACCGATGAGTCAGTGATGGACTACATGGGTAGGTTTATTGCACTATTACCTTATGCTGGAGGATCTGCAGATACCGAGACTGATCGAGTCTATTACTTCACTGAGGGTTTGCTACCTACGATTGGAGGTTCTGTAGTCACTACACAGCCCGGAGACTTTGCGGATTGCATATGAGCGAAGTTTAGCGAGGGAAAGTTACTTGCTCACACATCCGAATGAGGTTGGAGCGAATAGAGCGGAAACCCGATCAGATAGTCATTATCAGCAGGATAGGAAGAGAAAAAGGAGCAGATGGGATAATCGTGAGCATCGGGCGCAGAGTGTAGGATCTGTTGCACAGCAGACCACACGTTTGGTACAGGCCGTTCCACCCGTGCCAAGCTTTGCTAGTCATTCACCGCAGTCTAATCGACATGACCAGCAATCGCAGAGAGACAGACATGCGAGAGCGGGGATGCGACCAGGAGTTAGGCAGAGGAGCACGCAGAGGTCTAGTCAGACCCAGACTCATGGTTCTGCACAGGGACGAGGCCAGAGTCAGACTCAGAGTTCGCAGGATCCCCGTACGTGTTACAGATGCGGACAAGTCGGTCACCTTCAGAGGGAGTGCTCTCAGCCAGCAAGAGCATCGTCGCAACATCACCAGTACCAGAGAGAGCGTGTTCAGGCTGCTGTTGAGCCAGACCAGGAGGCGTTCAGACACATTGATAAGGGTATGCTTTTCATTTGTGGTACTTGCATGCATATCATGTTTGATGTAAGTTACGTCGATTCCTTAATTGTTGTGTGCTTGGTAGACCTGTTAGGGTTGAAAATTCAATAGACGTAGTAGACTTTAATCCTAGTCACAGCTGTCAGGATGCGATATACTCGAATGTGCATTAGTCTTGACATTTCGATAGTGTTAGGGGGCTACGAGTTGCCAGTAAACATGCTAATACTAGAGTTGTTAGAGTTTGAAGCCTTGGTTGGTGCGAACTAGATATAAACATTACTTGC
Organism: Stephania japonica; assembly: GCA_039657345.1. Classification (NCBI taxonomy): domain Eukaryota; kingdom Viridiplantae; phylum Streptophyta; class Magnoliopsida; order Ranunculales; family Menispermaceae; genus Stephania; species Stephania japonica. The sequence continues at coordinate 85,184,608 of CM077556.1, read as the reverse complement.
GTTGATTGGTGGATACGAGAAGATCAACGTTGTTGCTGATGCGTTGCGCTGCAAAGGATTTGGATGCGGAGGTAGTTATATGTTAAAGAACCTACGATCGTGGTTTACGTGAGGCAGTCAAGTTGATGAGTTCAACGGATGTGCCAATGACTACCATGACCTAGATACGTGGTCAAACGATGTTGCAGATCGTCTCATTTGGCATTGTGCGTGAGAGACAGCAAGGCGATGCGTCATACCAGCGGTGCAGTGAGATGGTGGATAGATCAGATTGCCCAGACGAGTCGGTCGACAGACTCATGCTAGAGGTATCGCGGGCGACTGGGGTTTCCATTGGTGGCTGATGTGTGTGAATAGTTACTTCAGAAGATTCATCGTTTCGATTTTGTTGTGTATCCGGGTCGACCTAAGATGTGCGCCAATATGCGACATTCTTTTGGTGGCCAGGGATGATTTCCGAGGTGTCGGAGTTGTTCGAACGTGTAACATGCCAGCGCGTAGAGGCTGGGCATCGATGACCTGGAGGACTACTACAGCCCCACCCATTTCTTGATGGAATTGTGTACATATTGATATGGATTTTGTTAATGGTTGCCCCGATCTCCTCGTGGTTACTATAGCATCTGGGTAGTCGTGAATAGTTTTGTTTGAGACTTAAGAGTGCCCAGTAGTGGTAGAAGAAATACTTGTCGAGTATCACGATGAGCTTCAGTATAATTAGGGAAGACTATAAATATTTGAAGGTCTCTCCATTGAAGGGTCATGAACGGTTTGGAGTCAAGAAATGACTCTCTGAGTTTTTATCGGACTCGTTAGGAGTTGCGAAGAGTTGCTAATCTAGTTTACTTATTAGATTAATTTCGGGGACGAAATTCTAATAAGTGGGGGAGACTGTAACAACCCCAAATTTCTAACTGACTTGTGTTGCACTTGTCAGAAATTATGACCCGGCTACGTGAATACTGGACAGTATTTCGAACTTCGGGAGTCGACACCGAAGTGATTTTTTATGATTCTTTGATTGTGTGTATTAGTATTTTAGTATTTTACGGGAGTTGAGCGAAATCTACCTTATTCGAGAGCTCTGGAGAGTGCGAGAACAACAGTGGGAGATCGAATGTCGAATGTCGAGATAGAGAGAGACGAAGTTTAAGGAGGAACGTGAGAGATGCGAAAACCTAAATTTGGGATTTCGTTTTGAGTGGATTGGTCGGGAGACTCGATTCGATTGTTGTTCTTTTTTTATTGCACGAGCGACGGAGCGACATCCAGCGAGCGAGTGAGCGAGCGGAACCAAGTTGAACGTAAGCAAATGACAATAGAAAACTGTCATTAAATATCGTTTCAAATGTCATCAAATAAAACTATTACACTTGTATGATTTCATTACTCTTTCCATGACATTTTTTTAAAAAAATTGTCATGCTTAACCTAATTTCAACGACATATTTTTAAAAATATCGTAAAGATTTGAGTCATAAAAACTGTTTTTTGTTGTAGACAATTCAAGGACTTGTAGGCTTTCTTGAAGTTTCTTGGAATGGATCTTATGGCTATGATTAACTTGGCTTCCTATAAATATATGTTAGACTTTTATTTGCCTACTTGAATATGTATTTACATGAATGAGTCAACGTACTAAAAAAAATCTTTAACATAGTTTAGGCGGTTTGACCAAAAAGAATTGATATAATAGATTGACTTAGTGACTAGGCTTCTGTAAAGGTTGTGCTATATATATTGCTTTCTATCTATATATGGTATTCAAGGTTTTGTTTGTTGTTCTTAAACAAATTTGTTTAGTCTAGGAAAAAAAAGATGGCAAGGCTCTTAGAGGCTGTTGAGAATGGCAGGAAGGTTGCTGCGTTTCAAATTCATGAAAGCTTTATTTCTTTCCTTTGCATGATTGCTTTAACACTCTCATTAATATCCATGGCCGTCTTTGCTTGCGTTTCATCGGGACAGAAGCAACGTAGAAGAGAATTCCATGGTGGGGACTTTGGTGATGCTGGTGGTGGTGGTGATGGTGGCTTCATGAACGGTGGTACTGATTGTAGTGGAGGAGGTGGTAGGGGCGGCCACCATCATCACCATGGCTGTGGCGGCGGTTGTGGTGGTGGAGGTGGCTATTGTGGACAGGGCCGGCCCTGTCATTTTGGAAGCCTGGGGCGAACCTTAAAAATGGGGCCTTCTATATAAAAATAAATATAGTTAAAATAATAAATTAAAGATTAAGTGAGTTATATATGAATAGCACGCAATGAACTTAAAATCAACAATTTTGAAATTATCATAATTTATATTACTATTGTCTTTATTATTATTATTATCATTACTATTATCCAAATCACATCCAACATCACTAATTTCATTAATAAGGTTGCAATCAATATGATTTGAGTTATTGACTATATCATCTATTTCACATCTAACATCTATATTTTTATCAACAAGCTCACTACCAATTTTATTTGAGTTATCAACTATATCATGGTTTTCACATGATCTACATCTTCATCAACAAGTATATCATTGTGGGATTGAGACTTTGTTGTTGTTGTTGATGTTGTTACATCAACTAATTCATCATTTTTACTAAAAAAGAATTTATTTAAGCTTCCTTTTAAAGATTTGGCTAACTCATCTTGTTTCCTTTTTTTCTTAAGTTTATCAAAACCGGAAGCATATTTTCTAGGCACCACGTATCTTACACTAATAAAAAATTTTCTAAACGCTAAGAAATCTAAACCTTAAAAAAAAAATTGATCTAAAAGCCTTGAAGGTCTATTGATGAGTACTTCACCGCCACCAAAAATCAATTCTTTTTAGGTAAAAACAAGTAACAATAAGAACTGAAATTATACTAAAAAAAGTAATAGTAGTAACTTAAAAGTATACTAAAAGAGTTTGTAACCCAAAAAGAGGAAATATACCAAAGAGTGAGAGATGATGCTGCAGAGGAGTGCTCAATTGAAGATCATTGAACAACCAATGATGTGAGACTGTGAGAGATGTTACTGAAAGATATTCTATAGGACTCTTTAAACTTTGTCCTCAGTTTGAGGATGATGAGGATTGAGGAGAGATCTTGTGTGAGAGATTTTTTTTTTCAAGTTTGCTGCAAAGAGAGATCTAGCATAAATGTGAGACTTGAGAGATCTAGCGAAGAAGAAGAAGAAAAGACTGTTTGCTTGATTCACTACAAAAATATGATGGAATAGCAACAAAACATAGTGACAGACTCAAGTCTGTTGCTATACAACAACAAATCAGCAACAAATCAACGACAAATAACAAGGTTAACCTGTTTGACCAAAAACTAACAAATTAGTGAGAAATCTGTGACAAAACTTTAGCGACAGAAAATTAGTGATCACAGATCTATTGCAGATTTTATTCCCACTAAAGGGGTTGTCGCTAATCTGTCGCTGATTTCAGCGACAGACTAGCGACTAACCTCGAGATACCCAACCACAAAGTGGTCGTCAATCCAGCCTTAGATTTTATATAACTGATTTTGAGTAAATAGCAAAAACAGTCTTCTTCTTAGTTCTTCCCCATTCGATTTTCCTAATCCAACTTCAAACCCTCACTCCCACCCTCGCGACCATGCCCTATGCTCGCCCTATAACCCACCGCAATCGAAGAAGCTGACTTGAATCCCCAATAATTGGTCCCAGTAGTGTGTTGTTTTAGGAACAATTGATTGAGTCTGTGGTCTGGTGGAGCTAGGGCTTGAGAGAGGGTGCAGTGGCAGACTCGGGCGTGCACCAACTTCACGCCATCGTCGTTGTTGTGGATGTGGTGGTGGTCCTTGCTGAGTCGGCTGTTGAGGAGGTAGAATAGGGTTAGGTTTTGGAGAGAGAGGTCTTGAGGCGGGTGAGGATCTGTTGAGGATTGGTGTTGGTGTAGTGTTGATCTCCTCACCACCATCTCCTCTGCTCTGGTTGCTTAGTGCGTCGTCGCTCATCGTTAGAGCCTAGCCCGAGTCCGCCGGTGACGACCCCTCTTCTCTGTAAGGTAATTTTTTTTATGCTTTTCTAGCATTCTTTTTCGAGATTAACTATAGAATTTCGGGTAGCATTCGATTTGAAGATTATAAACTACTTGTACATAAAAACTAGATCTTGACTTATGGGTACTTTTAACTTTATACTGTATTAGTTTATGATGAAAGCAAGCCATTTCACCACTTTTCTTAGTAAAAGATTAGGTTTTTGTTCAAGGCAAAGTATTTATGATTCAGTACTCAATACAAAAAAATTGAGTAAAAGCCTAACTTTTGGGCATATGTGTGTAGTTTTGTTTGGTGGATATTAGGTAGTTTAAATATCTATACGATCTTACTATGAATCAAATAATAAACTTAAGCTTTAGGAAGCGAAGTTTCATTTGCATATAATTGACAACAAAAAAAGTTTTATACCAAAGAATCTCATGAGATGGACAAGGTGTCGCTTGCCAAAGTCAAGGCGAGGAACTCGACTCATGTTTGACTCATGTCGGGTCAAGGTGTTCAAGTTGATTTCTTATAAAAACAATTTGTTTCTTATAAAAAGGTTTTAGCTTTTCTCTTCTTTTATGTGCACTTGTGTGATCTGTATTTCTCTAAGTTTAGTTGCATAGAACCTTTTCTGATCACTGGTTACATGCTTCAATCATAATTTAAGTGAATTCTTCTTGCATTAATTTGGCAATTGCAATTCCTTGCTTTGTTGAATTATATATATATAAAGCACGAATAGTGTGGTTTTCCTTCGTAACTTGAAATGACCTTATAACCCTTCACTTTCACTTGCGGATTTCGATCTCTCCATCTGGAATACTAATCTTCTCTATCTTCTAGGCTTATTTTTTGTCTTCTCGACTTCTCTACTATGCAATTTCGATTTTTTGTAAGATGGGGTTTTCTTTCCTTGCATGATTGTTGTTTGACTGGATAGTGTACATATTAGTTTCTATCAATTAGCCAATTCCATGTATTGATAAAATTTAATTACATTGATGTATTGATGGAATTTGATTATATTGGGAAGTACACGTTTGTATTGATGGTTTCATTGAGTGCTCTCTGTGGTCTGAATTGATGGTTTTATATGGTGCTCTAAAATTATTTGATGAAATGCCTATAAGAATATTGGTGTGGTTAGATAAATATATGTTGATGGTTTCATAGATTGACTTGGAGATGTTTGTCAAAATGCTAAAAAGTTAAAGTTCTTGCTTACCTATGTAAATCGAAGCATGAGCCAAGAAACTTTGAATACATTAGTTAGGCTAATAAATGAGATGGTGGCAGCTTCAATATTCGAGCTCCGAAGCCTCCCTTATTTGACGTAGCCATTTATTACTTGCAATTAAAATGTTGACACTTGACATATTTATGTATATTTGCTGCAACTAATAGCTAGGTGTAGCTTGGAAATTGACTATAAGGAATTCCTCACATTCATCCTAATATTGCAATCTGGCTAGTTGACGCCCTCCAATCTGTCCTCACTAGCCATCCAATCTGTCCTTGAGGTTAACATGGCTAGAATTGAGCTAGCGACTAGCACCCTAGGCCTAGCATATATCTTAACACCAACATTGAAACTTTCATTAAAGCTCTTAATAGCTTGGATGTTGCAATCTCATTTCTGTTTTACTTGCACAATTAATTTGTAATTAGATTCCTTCTACTCTCTACTTCTTCCTATTCTATCATTTATTCTCTCTTTGATCTCTTAAGTCTAACAATAATCTTCTAATTGATTTCTCCAATCAAGTTCAACTTAATTATTGCTGCGTTGAGTCTCTTGTGAGGTTTTATTCTTATTGACCCACATTTTTGCTTTAGATTTTCTTTTGATGGGTTGCGTTTCTTTAAATTTTATTTGCCTCTACTATGTGAATGCCTTTTTCTTTAATTTATTTATGTTGGTACTTAGTTTTTTGTTACAATTATTACCTATGAGAGCTGATGATTAGATTATAAATCTCACTTAATACTTTTGTTGTACTTTTGTACTATTATATAGTGAAACAAAACCGTCATGAGACAATGAACAATCTCTGCTTCGGCTTCTAAACAACATGTTAGCTTTGGCAAAATATGAGATACATGTAAATCTATTACAACTTTTGTAAATCTATGTTCGTTGTATATGTTCAAGGTGAGTGCCAATGATAATAGGCTCTAATGCCCATGTTGTAGAAGCCTCGTTCATCCGATCTCATCTCAGTCAACCATTCTCGTGTGAGTGAGTAAAATATGTTTCGCAAGCCTATAACTTGTTTTATTAATTATGATAATATTTGACTACGTAGCATTAGAATATGAGGCTGAAGAGAACTATGCTTATTGTTAATCACTCAATTAATGAATGTCATCAACATATCAAGAACATGTCTCAAAGAGTTTGTCATCATGTCCTTTTAATCTATGTGCTTGTCGTGCTCATTGTTGAATGTTGGGGCAAAACCTATATGCTCAATATATAAGTCACTTAATAAAAAAAAGTCACTTGTTCAAAAATATTTTGTATGTATATATATATAAGGAACAAACAATCAACAATTCCTTTAGCTTACAATTTTATGGCAGTTCAAAGTTCAGAGCTTGTACGAGAGAGAGCTTATCAACCTTGTTCAAGATATTAAGAGGTATGGTATCTCTCCCTTTCTCGTCAAAATGAGCTTGCTATTCACTAATTGGTTGGTTGTTAAATTCAAAGTGTTAATACGTTTATATCTTCATATTTGTGCAGAATGTAGGATTTAAATTTCTAATCAATGAAAACCATTTATTAGTTGTTTAATGTGAAATGCATTTTATTTCATGCATTAGTGTACTAGTAGTCTTGACCTGTCACTAATTTCCATGGTGTTTTATTTAAGCAATGCAAAGTATGCAAGGAAATTTTGAGTTGAAATATAGTATATAATACTGATAAGCATCGAAAATGAATTACTTTTATTTTCTTTTATGGAAAAACATCTATCTAGACCATAAATGACTACATAGTATGTCCTTTAATTATTTTCACTTCAATTTTCTTTTTCTGAACATATAGTTTATTAATAAATTTATATTCTTGATGTAGGCATTATTGTTACATTCGATGACTACATAGGATGTCCTTTGATTTTTTTTTACTTCACTTTTTTTCTCATTAAATATATTTATCTTTGTTCAATTACAAATATTAATGTATTTTTATCTAATAATAATACTCGGTCTCTCATGTACACTAATACTCAAGACTGCCGAAAGCGTTGACAATGATGTTACAATTATTCTGGACAAGCAAGGTTCGAGTTTTATTTATTTTATTATTCTACTTTCTCTTTTGTTGGTTGATCTCTCATTTTCTATTAGAAAATCAGTTTTCGACTTTCTTTTTTGTTGGTTGATCTTTCATTTGCTATTAAAAAATTAGTCTTCTACTTTCTTTTTTGTTGCTGATAATTGGATTGGGGGCGACAATAATAATTCTATAATTATTTCAAAAAAGAAAGATTTGAGTTTTATTTATTTTACTTATAACTACTAGATGATTATTTTAACCAGTTACTCTTTTTCTTTACATGGAAATTATATGACATTCTTCTCATCTTTGAGTCCATCAAGGACTACTTAATAAGTCCTTTACTTATTTGTTGACTTTCCTTTTCTCATTAAAGTTTTTTTTTAAGTTATATATTGATGTATTTTGAACTAATACTAATACTTGGTCTCTTCCGCGCGCAAAGCGCGGGACAACAACTAGTATTAAGTGGCCCTCAAACTATGGAGGTTTCTTAGATTTGGCCCCTCAACTATTATTTGGGTGATTTACTCCTTCAACTTTTGTGTTGGTTGACATTAAATTCTCAACTTTAAAACAAACGGAGAGAGTTTCAAATTTTATGAAACTAAAAAAAAATGACCAAGAAACATAACTAAAAACCCTAGTTTATCATTCTTGTAACATCAATTACAGCGTCGTGGACTTGAAGTCCTTCATAGATTCGATCTACGTGCACTGATCTTGAGATTCATCTAGTTGTATTGAAGCTCCTAAGCTTGACCAATTTGTTGCCCATAGTAATCCAAGTACATGGATTTTAGGCATTTTGTATTCAGTGAGAGTACATGCTCTGCCTTCATGGGTTGCTTGAAATCATGAAGTCTGTTGTCCACATGGATCATCTTAACTGTAAATGGTCATCTAATATATGGATCACGTTTTGCATTTCGAGTCCAAGAGTTGAGTGAGCAAATTGAGCGAGTGAGAGGGAGCGAGATGGTTACCGACAAGACAAGGAAAAGACAGTTCGCTCAAATGGCTTTTGTTTCTCCATTACCTTGATGTGGGTTTTCCATTTGTTTTAATGTTGGAAGGGACTCAATGTCAACTAAAATAAAAGTTAAAGGGCTCAAATCATCTAAATAATAGTTCTAAGGGTCAAATCTAAAAACACTCTTAATTGGTTTTGCCTTCTTTTATCGATAAACTTAGCAATCTTTTCAATACGATTGGGGGAATAACTTCGTAAGATTGCTCAAATGATGTGAACTAAAGGTTGATAAGCTTGCAGAGATTGATTGGTTGCTGGAATAAAGCTTATTAGTGTTTACTTGGAAGCGTCAAACAACCTTGTGAGATGAACTTATCCTTAGTGCACAAATTAAACAAGAAAGCTTTCTGGGTTTATAATTTTTCTAGGAAACTAAGTGTTTTGGTTAAAAGATTACCAAGTGGGACTGTAATACTGCTTTTGTCAAAAGAAAACTAGGTACATTGAACAATTTATGGAACTTGAAAGAAAGTCTTTTGCCTGAAGGGAAGGGGATTCAGTTACATGCTCTATGCCTAGAATGAAGTGGGAATGCAATACCGCTTTTTTCCATCAAATATGTAGTTATTTTTCGTTTCAGTTTTTCATTTTACCTTTTGCTTGTAATATATGTTATGCAGTTGCATGCTCTATGCCTAGAATGATTTTACTTATGTAAGTCCCAACTTGTTTTTTCACCAGGAGAACTCCTTCGGGATGGATCTTGCTTACATTGTTGGAGTAGTTTCCCTATTAGATGAATTCACAAATGACTTGCTTTATTTGATAGAGGGATCCTGTATTCCTAGGTAACAATTGAGCCGTCTGAACTTGCATTTAAATAATAATTACAGCTCTTATCATAAGTTTTGTGCAAAATGAATGTTAGACCTACAATAAGTTACTTCCTTGCATGAGTTAAACGTCCAACCCGAACAATCATAGACTATCTGCAATGCATCTATATCTTTTCAATGTCCTGCTAGGATTTTTTAGTACCCGAAATGTCTTAGCATTGCATGTGCTCTTCTAAGGATCAGAACATACAAGGATGGCATTAATCTTGACTTGTACCTCCTGTTTTGATAGTCTAAATATTGTTAGTTGCCTATATCGAGGTCTTTTGAGCTATTGAGTTGTTGGAGACAATTTTCTAATAATGTGGTGATTACTGACTCTAGACTGGCTCTTTTTCGAGCTATATATACTTACGAGTTGTTCTTGAGATGAGTTTCTCTAATTCTTGTTTATATTTGTTGTCTTTTGTTTTGACTGCCACTTAGTTTTATTGAGTCGGTTCTGCTGGCTAATGGAGCGGAAAGTGATAGCGATCTTGGCGACCCTGGAGAAGTATGTATCTTGAATCTATTTGCAAGTTTCCTTTGTGAAATCAAATAACAGGGCCCTTAAATGTTGTTTGAGTAGTATCATGGTGGACTTCTATTTTATGTTTTGCACATATCATTTTATGTTTTGCGCATATCATGTGCTCTACTATGCTGAACTTAATTTTGAACCTAATTTTATGTTGTATTCATGGGGTTGAAGTTTTTCTCTCTCTCTCTCTCTCTCTTAGTTTTGTTGCTCATTTCATTGCACTTTTCAGGATTTGGATGGGATACTCTGCTAGTGAATTTGTTTGGTGGATGTCTAAGTACCAGTGAAAGAAGGTTTCAAAAAAAAAGTACCAGTGAAGGAATGCTACGGGAGTCATTGATCTGATGCATATATCATGGTAGACTTCAGTTTTTGGTGGGTCATTTTTGTGGTAGAAATTCTGAGATTGTTAGGCCCATTCCTTTGTACATAATGTATTAGATAGTGGGATGCAAAAATCCTCTACCTTATTGGTTTGATATTTTGATATATACACAAATATCTTTCTTATTCCAAAAAATATTTGTTACCTTTTTTTACTGTTTATTGTTTTTTAACTTTCTTTACTTTTTACTATTTTTCTTTAGTTTTATTACTGTTTACTTTTTATTTTCACCTTTTCACTGTTTATAGATTTTTTTAAAAAAAATATTTTTTAAATATCAGCAACAGAATAAGTTGTCGCTGATTTCTTGCTAAATGCAAAACTGACGAGAATCGTGTTAGATTCTCGTCAGTCAATCAGCGAAAGAATTGCAAGTGATAGCGTGTCGCTATTTAGCGACAAACTTGCAATCTGTCGCTAATTTCTATTTGCGACTAGGCTTTTTGCGACGGACCAGTTTTGTTGCAACTCTGTCGCTATCCTCTTTTGCGACTAAAAAGTACAAAATCAGCAACAGATTGCCTTGTTGCTATCCCTTTGTATTGTTGTAGTGATTTGACGGAGAAGAGAGAATAACCGAATAGGTTACGTGTTGAATGGAAGGGGAGTTGAGAAGTCGTAGAGTTGCTGAAGTCGCAGATTTTTTTTTTTTTTGGAAGTTTCAACGCATTGTACCTTTAATAATCTATAATTAAATAAATAAAAATATGAAATTACAAAAATACCCCCTACTTTAGTGCCAAATGGGGGCCTTGCTCACTTTGGGGGCCTGGGGTGGTTGTCCACAAGGCCCCCATGCAAAATCGGGCCTGGTTGTGGAGGGGGAGGCGGTGGCGGTTGCTAAAGCTATCTAATTAATTTTTGTCATCTCCATTGCTGCTATAAACCTTTTATGTATATATATGCGAGAGTTGTATACACTAATTAGCAAGATATATCCTTCTAATATTACTTCTATACAATATAAAGATTGTTTTTATGAATCATGACAACCAACAATCTGCATATATTCTGAACAGAACACACACAAAAAAGAAAACAAATTGGTACTTAATTAATTGTAAGAAGTGTTGCTGAGGATCATGATGAGAACTACACAAGAACTATATTTTTGAACTTTTTCTTAATTAATTCCCTTTGCATTCCTCCCTTGACAATCCACCTTCTCATACTTCATTACTATTTGCTATATTTACACCGCGTGCTCCTAAAATATATGCGAATTGTTGCATCCTGCAAGCCAATGTCTCTTCAAGCCAGTGAATGAGAACAGTTTTTGTGGTCTATCCGGAAAAGCCAAGAACCCACTTGATGAAACATCAGTACTTCGCTATTGCTATGTTTGCTTATCAGCAAGTAGAGTAACTACTTAAAGTGAGAGTTCTCTGCATTGTAATAAAACAATAGCAAGAAAACTTAATTTCTCCAAGTTAACATTACAAGTTGACTGTGCTGCTAGGGGAGACTTAGCAATAGCGAAATAATGATGTTTCATCAAGTTGGTTCTTGCCTTTCCGGATATAATTAATGCCAAAGCTGTTCATATTCACTGACTGGAAGAGAGTATATTGGCTTGGGAGATGCAACAATTCACATATACTTTAGGAGAGCTAGGTAGCAGACTAAATATATGCACAGATGGATTGTAAGGGAATGCAAAGGGAAAGACAAAGTTCAAAACTCTTGTTTTCCATGATCCTAAACATTAATAGATACCATTTTTTTTTTCTTGAGTGATCTGTTCATTTAGCTTGTTATTGGTTGTCAACTTGTCAGGCATGATTCATTAATGACAGTGAATTGCGGCCAATGACATAGTTTTTACACATATATTAATAATCATAGGTTCTATAGGAACTGAATGATCATATTTGGTCAAGTACCTATAGATCGACAAACTCCTATATGTCCCTTTCATTACAATATTTCAGAACAATTTTGCAGAAAAGTAGACTTCAGACATTAGACGTATCAGTTTTTTTTTTTTTTTTTTTCCTATCTTTAATAATTAATCAATCTAATCACAACTTCACAAAAGTTAACTTCAAATCAGAAAATTCTGTGTCTGCATGTGAGAATTCGTGAAGAACAAGGAATGTAGTATAAAAAAAGTTCTGTTTGTATAGGTGTATCAATGCTCTTGTGGTCAAAGAAGAGAGATATTTATAGATATATAGCTTTGCTTGAATACTTTGTATGACAAGTCTAAATTAATCAATGAATGAAGGTGAGAGGAAGTGGATGTCATGTATATAATATAGACTTTGAAAAGTCAAGGATAAGGGCAATAAGGCCATTAAAGTTTGAGTACAATATATATTGCTTTCCACATATCTATCTATGTGTACAAAGAGATGGCAAGGCTCTTAGAGGCATTTGAGAATGGCAGCAAAGTTGCAGTGTTTCAAATTCATGGAAGTTTTTCCTTCCTTTGCATGATTGCCTTAACACTCTCATTGATATCCATGGCCATCTTCGCTTGCGCTGAATCGGGAAAGAAGCGTAGAAGACATTTCTATGGTGGTAGCGGCGGGGGTGGTGCTGGTTGCGGCGGAGGTGGAGGTGGGCACCATGGTGGTGGAGGTGGCGGTTGTGGCGGAGGTGGTGGAGGCGGCGGTTGTGGCGGTGGTGGAGGGGGCGGTGGCGGTTGCTAAAGTTAATTAATATTTATGTATATCATCTTCATTTACTATATATGCGTAAACCTTTCATGATTGTACGTTCGCATGGACTGTTTGTATTGTGCACTAATGTATATGTGAAAATTGTTATATTTCTCAAGCCAATTTCTCTTCCAGCTGCCAGTGAACAAGAATAGACTTCGTGGAATACGGGAAGGCGAGAAACGATTAATTTGATAAATTGAAGGAATTATGTGACTAACCAATTGGATGACCCAATGGTAAGGTATGATGTTTGTAAGTAAAAGGTCATAGGTTCAAACATGGGAAATCAAATGTGAATTATAGGTGAGTTTTTTGCATCGAAAATAATCAATGAATTGAAGGAACATTTACACATTATTTGTGCCAAAATGGACAATACTATGTATTTGCTCACTAGAGGTACTGTTTCCATCCAAATTAAATATTGATGGAGATTAACAAGAAGAAAAATATGAATTCAATTCTAAGTTTAAGTAGCATTGTTTTGTATTTTTATTTTTATTTTTTGAGTAACCATAGATATTTAGACTCTTGTCTGACTAGTCCACAGGGTCCTGAGATTACAAAACGAGGCCACTAGTGGCTCGATGTTTGATTGTCGTAGAGAATCGACCACGTCATCGCCTTTACCACTTAGCCACACCCGTTCGAGTTCACTATCCTATATATTTTGATGATATGGATATGTATATTTTGCATTCTTGACATGGTTTAAATTCAAACTCAAACTCACAAGGACCAACTTGCACAAAACTTGCTTATAATACTAGTATGTCTCTATATTGTAGTAAAAGTCCTGCTATTTTGACTCGCTTTGATTTGTAACGCACTCATTAAGAGCCCATTAAATGAATATGAACTTTATGCACACACTAATGCACAAACAACGATGCAATAATCAAGGCTCACAATCAATAAGCCCCGATATCTATCAATCTAAACTCAAGCCGTCCTCGGGATGATAAACAAAGGGGTAAAGCTCTCCCCATGAAATCAAGTTCATAAAATTTGAAACCTGTTTCATACGTTACTAAAAATTAAAAAAGGGCAAAAAAAGCATTACCCTTAGAAAAGAAAGCTACTCAAAATGCAATCTTTAGTACCATATATATTAGTGTCCTACGTACGTATCAAACACTCACAGTACCAAAAAAAAAAAAAAAAAAAAAAAAAAAAAAAAAAACTAGTAAAAAGGACCTCCAAGTACAAACTCCACTTCTTTTTCCTTTTTCACCTTTTATATTAGATATTTTTACAAAGACGTGTGAACTGAAATAATAGTCCCTCATCGATTAAGTAAGACTTCAAAATGAAGCATATAAGTGTAGATCTCTCTATCGAGGCATAATCTCGTAGATTTGTTCACCAGACAGGCTCAGGCCGAGTACTCTAAGCAAACTTTTTTTTTCAAAGCCCTGTCTAGCCCATTCAAGTCTAGACTTAGATGTGATGGGTTTAAGCCCGCCCAAACTCCGTATTGGTCGGGCTTGAGGCAGTTTTAGATAGACTGTCATTACTTTGTGAAAACTAATGGAAGGCTAAAATGGGGATAGGGAAATTCCCTCCCATGCTAGGGGCCAATAAGAAAAATAACATAGTATATTAGGTTTTGTTTGGTTCATTTTTGCTAACTTAATGTGTTAGTTCGGAGTTATCTCTTTGGAGTTAACTACTTGGAGTTAATATTTTTATGTTTGGTTCAACTTTAAACTTGTAGAGAAGTTACAAGATTTTAGATAATAAAATAAATGAATTCACATAAATAGCCTTCAAATAAGAGAGAGATGGATAATTAAAGGGTCATTAATGAGAGGTAATTGTGTCCGCAACTCTTAGGAGATAACTCCCTATGGGGGGATATTTCTTACAGTCTCACCCTAGGGTGTACGTTGGGAAGATGACTTGCAAGGAAGTTAGACAACCAAACACGATTAGTTCTCAACTCCTGTAAGTTATCTCTCGGGAGATAACTCCACTAGTATGAAACCTATGAAGAAGACACTTTACTTTGACAAAATAAATGAAGAAGACACTTTAAATGGATTTCGCATAGGGGTGGCAATTCATATCGACAAGTAGTAAACATGTTGTGTCGTAAATAGGTCATGACTCATATAATGCAAACCCATGAGATGACATATTTATTAATCATGTTAATCATTTTCGTGTCTAAGTGGATTGTTTTATAAATATGTCGGTATTTGTGTCACTCATTTATTAAATATTTCATTTAAACTTTTTAATTTATTTAAGTTTTTATAATTTGTTGACTACATTTTCAAGTATATCTATATGAATAAATTTAAATGAACATAATTAAATAGCCAATATAATATAATGGGGATGTAGTCTTAAGATTTACTTTACTTTTTCATTCAAGTCTTTAGTCTTTAGTGTTTAATAATAGATAGAAAATGACTCGTAACAAATAACATATACAAAACAACAAGAATCCTCTAAAAACATGAAATTTTTAATATTTTTCTTAATAAATAATTATAAATAAAATTTAAAACATAAATAATATATTAAAAGTAAAATAAATAATATTAAAAGTACAATAAATATTTCCTCTAAAATTAAAATGAAGTATGGTAAAAGATGTATGCAAAAAAAATCATGAGTTTTTTTGAAGATAAATCAAAATTTCATTAATCATTTATGGCTTAATACAAGACTAGACATATATAAAATCAAGTACATTGAGTCACTAATCCTATTTGTGCAAATAAACTGCCATTAATTTGATTTTTTTTCAAAATTGAAACAGTTTCATAATCAGGGACTGCTGTCTACAACGTTGAAACTCATGACAATACACAAAAATACTATAACCACAAAACTAATAACAAAACTTCTCAACAAGGAGAAGAAAACTTAAAAATAAATCATGTTATTAACACATATTCAAATTGATGAATTTTGTAATAATTTATTTTTAATAACATACATATTATTTATACATTATTCCTTAATCGTGTTAATTAAACGAGTCATAAACGAGTTAAATAGGTTAACATATTAATGACTCGTTTATTAACCGTGTATAAACTTGTTAACATGTTTATGACCCAAACACTTATATCAAATCCATAACATGTTTATTATCATGTCGTGTTAATCATATCATAACCCAAATTGTCACCTCTAATTTTGCATCACATAGCTTTATTGGTTGGAAATATGAATTAGTTAAGTCCATATCATGTAACATTGAAACATATATAGAAAAGTTAAAAGTATAAAACCTTGGAAACTCAGCCCTCTCTAAATACTTGGTCACCTAACCTTACGTGCTTTACAATTCTTATCCATAGAAATACACACTAGACTTTGAAATTTGAATTGTATATTGTTGTGTGTGAGTTATGACATCAACTATTATCTAACGATCTTCTCATTAGTCTTTTTGGTTGCTTCAAGGAACTAATAATATTTTGTGTATTTCTTCTAAAACCAAGCTAATTAGTTAAAGCACTATGGGGGCCCCGATAGCACCGTGGTTGGGAAATTTGATAAAATAGTCCAAAATAGACTTCAATAGCGAAAAATAGCTCAAAATTTTCAGATTTGTTTTTCTACCTTAAATCTAAGGGTGAAAAGGCTTTTTTACCCTTTTTTTTTTTTTTTTTCTTCTTCCATTACAGCAAAAACCCATCAAAAACCCATCATCTCCCCATTTGGATGCCTCTCCCGCCTCTACCTCGATACGTAGCTCGATTCACTCCCTCGCCGCCTCTGCTCGCCGCCTCTGCTAGCCCTCCTCCTTCCATCTCCCTCTTCGGCTCTTCTCGCCCCCTCTGCTCTGCTCGCTGCCTCCGCTAGCCCTCCCTCCGTCTCCCTTGCCGCTACCCATGCCCTTGGAGAGCACTGCTGCTGCTGTCCCTGGAGAGCACCGTCTCCTCCACTTCGGTATGCCTTCTTCATTATTTCTCTGGATTGTTTATGTTGTTCTTGTTTGTTTTTATGGTTTTATTGGAAATTGAATTATGGGTATTGGGTTTTTGGTTCTTGATTCTTGATTCTTAGGTGTTCTTGTTTTTCGGAGATTTTGGTAATTTATTTACTTGTCGATTCCAATGTCATATATCTGATTGATTGATGCCTACTATATAACCATTTCCACATATCAGGGCAAGAAGGCCATATATTTGCCTTGAGCAACAAAGACCATTTTATTAGATGTGAGTTTTCAATCAATGCTCTTGCTACCAATGAATTGTCAAAGAAATAGAACGAACAGTTAGAGAGACGGATAAATTTGATGCAAAGTTAGAAATGAACCAGTAATTAAAAGAGGACCTGCATCTTAGTTACTCACACATATCCTATTGTGGTTCCACGAATTGTATGAGGCCTTAGAACTCTCCAGAATGCATCTCGAAACTCCGAGATCTTTTGAAATACTGGTTCAAACCTAGAAGCTCCAATTCGAGTAGAAGCCTATACAAATCAGTTGTGAGTTTGATTACAAAAACTTGTCGTAATAACTTGCAAAAGAGTACAAGCTAGCTCAAGTACAAATTCAAGCAAGTTTAGGCCAACTCTTTGAAACAGATTTTACTATGCATACCATAGGATATTGCGATTGCTACTTTGGGAAATTGTTACCAGAATGCCATCCAACACTCAATGAAGCAGTAAACAATAAATATCCATAGTTTTTAACCACCCTCAAAAGCAAACAATTGAATTCCCAATAACAGCTCAAAGGATCAAGTTAAGGAGCAGTTAACAATATTTCATCCCCACCCTCCTCCATTAATAATCTACTGTTGAGTATCACATTCTACTCATGACAAAGCCAATTTCTCTTAAACACAAATTTTTAACTGCCTGTAAGACACAATTTTGCATCTCAAAACTCCCAGGCCAGAGTTCTGCAATTGTCTATCAGGGTTAAGCAGAAGTACTGCAGCATTGAAATTACTGAGCATGTGGGCTGCAATTTCGTTACGGCCATCTTCAACCAGCCATAGAGTTAATGAGCATGTGGGCTGCAATTTCAGTATGAGATTAGGATGATGAAATTCCTTAAAAACAACCTCAAAGTTCATTTAGGAATCTGATAATTGGGATAATGAAGAAACTGTAATAAGACACAATGTAAAAACAAGATTTTATTCTGACCATGAACAGATAGTCATGTTGCATAGCACCAAAAATGCTAAACCCTGTGTAACAAATGTTACTCTCCTATTGTGAGTTTTGAAAATAATTAATTCTGTTCATACTACATCGAGCCTATGTCAAGCAAATGCGGGAAAAAGAATGATAAAAATAATTAACTATGTTCATACTTATACTACATCATCTACATTGTTCAATTGTAAAGAATAAAAGAAATGAAATACAACTGAATAATATATAATTTTAAAGCAATCAACAAGAAGGTAGGTACCAAAAAAAAGTTTATGTACAAGCACATCAACTAAATAAACACAGATCTGAAAAATACCTCCTGCACAATTCAATCTCCACAGTACAATCAACTTTGGCCAAGAGAATCCTACCATCTATTTCAGGGTCATATCTACAAGATAAGACAAATGAAATTTATGAAGACGAACAGAGCAAAAAAAAAGAGAGAAAATCAAGCATAAGGTTTCATAATTTATAATAGTCATATTTTTTTGTCAAAGATCTATAATAGTCATATCAAGAAAAAAAAATGAGAAGGAAAATAACAGGGGAAAGAAATAGAATTACCTTTCTTTCATTATCTTACCAGTTTTCTCCCAAGATGGTTTCTAAAACAAAGAAATCAAAGTCAGGCTAGAAATTAAAGGGCTATTCCTAATAACTGGAGCTTTACCACCATTGGCAGTAAACACAAATTCTTTTGAGGATAGGTTTATACTCTTAACTTGTCTAGAATCAAATGTGACATGACCACTAGCACTAGAATCAATTATCCATGCACTATTAAAAATAGGTGTAGAAATCTTACCACAGTCATTTATGTCTGCTATAAGAGTTAAGGTTGTTTCAATGGAATCATCCTCTTTATTTTCTTCAACAACAACAACAGTAGGCTTCCTTTTCGAATCCTTCTTTTATGGTGTTTGATTGTTATCCCACCAATTTGGTATCCCACAAGCTTAAAACAACGATCTTTGGTATGTCCAGTCCGGTTACAGTGAGTACAATACTTTTCAGCATCATTAGTATTTTTTGGTTGTTTCGAAACACCATTGTTGTTGCTTCAAAGACTTCCTTGTCTTCCTTTAATGTTGTTTGGCAAACCGCCACTCTCCGAACTCGTGCATAACATTCTTCCAGATCTGCGATTGGTTTTGAACCATATGAATCCTTAACATTTTCACTCATGTTTTTTGAGAATGAAAAAGATTTTTAATTAAGGATCAAAGAAGGTTGACTCTGATACCAATATGAAAATTAGAGCAAAGCCTTCTTTGATTCTAATTCACTTGTCGTATGAACAATTTTGTACAAATATATAGACACATACTAGCTCACAATTAAGGGTAAGTACATCAATTAAGGAATACAACAATTTAGGAAACTATTGATTATATACAATCTAGCCAATCAAATGAGGTAATCTCACTACAACAGAAAAAGGTTTTAATGACGGTGAAAAATGTCATTAAAGGCTTTAATAATAGTTATCACCCATCACAATGTCCGTCATGTAATGAGGAGTTATAGTTTTGGACCGTCATCTTTGGGTATCTGAACAAAGCTTTTAATGACGGTTTTAAACCATCATTAAAGGGTGTTCATATTTTTTTTTTTTAAACGGTACTGTTCTTACCTGCAGCATATAACTTTTTAAACATATTTGTCAATCAAATTAGCTGAAGAGTTCATTATATTATGTGCCTACATCCCAATGTATATCAAATTAATTACAAGAATTCAAAAAAAAAATTGCTGCATCAAAGTACTTCACTAAAACATTACAAACATAATAAATAGTACAGTTGATCTTCTCTCCATAAACTAAAAAATATGTTGCATCATCTCTGCAAACTCTCAAGTGCCTGAAATCAAATCACTTCTCAATGTTTGCTGCCACCGTTTCGGGGGGACACACCTAGTTTATAAATGAGAGGTCCTGAGCATATAAAATCATAAAGGTCTTCGACGGTGGAAATTGCAGCAGGTGTAGTGGGAAACACTGAATGCAAAGGCTCTTGCATCCATTGTTAGTGACAACTTGAGTCAAGTTGTCTTGCAGCCAAGATATAAAGACAAATTTATTTAATAAATGTTACTGCATTTCAAAAAAGGGAGAACATATACGTTAGTAACATCACTATGTTACTACTACTACTAGAACTAACTATTATATTTCATATAACTAGCTTGTTCATTATGCTAAAAATGGAATCTTTGAATCTATTTTTTGGATGGTCATGAACAAGTTTTTTAATTAATTTATGTACTTGCACAAGCTATGAGCTGATCACAGATCCAAATAGAAGAAATGTACAGTTGAAGGCCAAGCCAACATTTCTCCAGTGCTTCCCCAAAAGCCCATCACGAACTTCTAACCACTTCGAAACCAAAACACACAATTTAAATAAAGGCCAATCAAAGGGGGTCCATAAAATGTCAAAAAAATCAAAATCTAGGCTTTTGAAGAGATTTTGTTGAATGAATATGTTGATTATAGTACCTGAATGACATGGTTCCTGAAGTCCACTCTCTCTTTCCTTTCTAGTTCTGTACTCTACATAGAGAAGACTAATGAGATAAGCAGTCCAACTTCCCATGAGACCATAGAAGAGCTGAAACAGAACTTCTGATAGCATGCCCAGTTGGGAGAATGAGAAGGGCAAGGTGAGTAGCACCTGAGCCACCTAATCATATCAAACATACAAAAAATGCACACTTCATAAGTACAACAAATCAACCAAAATGTTAAGCACTTCCTCTTCTTTTTTTTCTTAAGCATCATAGATAGACCCACGTTCAAGAAAAGATATAGAGTGTATTGTTCAAAATGGAAGAGTACAACAGTTTATCATGTAATGAAATGTGAAGAACAGAATCACACATAGTCGCGACTGCACCAAATTGCTCACCAAACCTTTCCCCAAATTAGTACTGATTATGTATTTAGTGTCTTCACCAAATACAAAGCAACCACCTACACCAAACCCTGCATACATCAAAGCATCAAAGCAATTTGCATTATTATTTTGCATCACCTGCAAGCTTTCCATTAATGCATGAAAGCATGAACACAATGGCCAAGAGAGTTTACATGAAGAACAGGTTTAGATCCATCATTTTTATGCTAAAATAGGGTGCAGACATGGATCAATGGCCATGAATACATGATGGTTCATCAAATCACACCTTTAAAATCATGGTTCCTCATTGAAAATCCAAATAATTGTAAGAAAGAAAGAAAGAAAACAAAACAAAAAAAAAAATCAACATGAGAATACAATGATTTATTTCACCATACCTATCAAGTATCAAGTACTGATACAGCTAGCTAATGGGAAGGTGTAATTAGAGGGAGGGATAGTTTTGAGTTAGCTACAAAACGAACATACAAATATAGCTAGCTAGCTACAATACAATACAATGGCATACAAGCTGATATAGCTAGGCCTGGAATTGCTGAAATATATATCACAACTAATAGGTAGGCAATGTAGTACCAACCAATAGACTATTCAGAGAGGAAAGATATGACTTGCGATTCTTTCTTTCTTTCTAATATGCAATTCTCTGTAATCAGAAGTTTTGTAAAAACCTATTAGGAAAAAGACGGAGTCCTAACTTGATTGTTTGTGGTTCGACATCTAACTCAATGTAGTTTAACTTCTTGTAATTTATTTGTGAATGAATATGAAATGTTTGTGCCTCGTGCTAGTGAAGCTAGTTCGACTCTATCGTAAAGAAAAATGATATTGGATTCCTTTTGTGCAAAATCCAAAAAAATAATTAAAAAATGATATTTTGTAGCTAAGATTTATTTTGCTCATCTTAAAAATCAATTGGTGTAGATTAATTTATTTTAATTGCAAAGTTTTAGCCTTTTTGGTTAAGTTGATTTAGGTAATGATGTAGAACTATTCTCTGTTAGGGTTTGGTATTTAGTATCATAGAGAAGATCATTTTTATGATATTATACTTCTTTTGTACTATGCATATGCTTTTTTCTTAGAGCACTATAGATTTAAAATATTTTTTGTTGGATTTATATTACTACTATGTATTTCTCAATAGTCATTTGCATTCCTACTGGCTTCCTTTATTTGATAATTGATAGAGTATGTCATTCTCTTTTATTTTAATGGAGTGCGAGATCCAAATACATGGGATGATTTCCCATTTAGTTTTTTTTTTGTCCTTCTTCCTTGAAAAGTAATGGCAAGGGTATTTTTTCTTGGTGTGTGGTACTGGTAGAATACATTACTGAGGTTACTTTTAGCAAGTATAACTCAAAGGCATGAACTAATATCTATATAACATGAAGTAATGGTTAAAGAAAGATTTGTTAATCGAGTTTCTAAGTAGCTGAACTGCATGATTGATATTGGGTGCAAAAAGAATATATGTACCAAGGTGGAAAAAAAGTAGCACATTTCATGACTATGGCTTTTGAAGGGGTTCAATAAAGAGTATATGATGTTGAAATGCACATTCTCTATCTCTTATATTATGAATTATGTGAATTGTTTATCTTTAATTGGTCCACTTGTGCTTTCTTACACCAATCTTTTATTCATGTTAGTTCAAGAAAAAAAAATCCTTACCATTGATGATGATGAATTGAAACGACACTATCTATCTAAACTATGTAGATTATGTTTAAGAAGTAGATTATGTTTAACAAAGTATTTGTAGTTGCTCCTTGCTTAACTGAGGTGAAGACTCTATTGCAGGTTCGGATACGACTTTTAGAATTTATGCTTATAAAGCATTTCACCGACCTCCAGATTTCATTGCACTTTTTTAAAGGTACATACCTCACCGTGGATTACCGCAACTATCTTCATCATGATAATTCCCTCATCTCTGAAGTCACTTGTATGTTATTAATTTTATTGAGTTGGGAGAGTATGTGATGATAATAGCAAACCATCAATTGTACTAAATTGAGCTCAATAGAAGGGTTTGATCCATGTAGCCAACTCCAACTAATTTGAAAATTGAGGATTCGTTGTTATTGAGATGCATCATAGAATGATAATACAATACAATAGAGGTCAGTTTAACTCTTTTTCCTCCTTTTTGGAACGGAGGATGAGGATTGGGTCTTGGGTTGCGTGTGGGAGGAAGGAGATTAGGACTAATTTATATAACAAGAAAATCATCTCACTTTATTTTTGTTCAGTTTTGAAAGCAACTTGTCCATGCATTTGCAAAACATGTCGTATGTTATTTATTGGGCCTTTAGTGTATGTTACATTTTTGCTTTTGGCTTGTAGGTTGCAAAATATGACTACAAATTTTCATGTGTAATCTGCTAGTCTGATTTCTAAGGCAGCCTACAAAAAGTGAACTAGATAGTCCGCAATACTGATTAACATTATCCTTGGCAGTTAGTAGACCCAAAGCTATGGACCTTGGGACATTAGCTGCTCATGTTACTATGTTTTATATTTTCAAATAGATGGCAATGTTGCAACATTGATATCTGTAGTTGATGTTTTCTAATTTTCAATTATGTATTTAGATTTGAGCTCATCATCAATTGTTGATAGCATTGATAATATTGTCAATGTTGTCAATATTGATAATATTGTCAATTTTGTCAAATTTATCCATCCATACTTTTCAAGGTAGGTGTTTGAGAGAATTAATACACATGTAGGTGTGTAAAGAAATATACTCCTTTTGGATGAGTTTTAGGAACATTCTTGCATTCCATTCTTGTTTATTATTTTTTAGGATGAGTTTTTTTTAAGGTTAATCTGATATCTCTTCCTGCAACTTATAAACAAAAAGAAATAGCTTTTTTACTCTTCCTTTTTTACCAATTCATTTTTTATCATAGAACCATAACTCAACAAAAATTATTCTTAAAAAATAAAACTTTGTCAATTTAATGATAAAGAGAAAGCTTTGATGGAAGAATTTTTTTTTAGTTGTGAATTGATGATAACTAGAGCCGCATCGTTCTTATTTTTCAAGTTCCTAGCCAATAACACAAGTTTTGACAGGTTATAAAAATTGAGATTTATTGTTGTTAGTTTGTGTAGATGCGTGTGTTTAGGGACAAAGAGGATTGGGGTTTTCATTTCAATGAGACAATCTTGATTTGGGGAGAAAGTAATTATTTTAATTGTTACTAACATTGTTGGAGGTCTGACAATATTGTATAGGGCTCATGTTTCCCTTATCACTATTAATACAATATATTGATAATATTGTCAATATTGTCAATATTGATAATATTGCCAATATTATCAATATTGTCAATATTGTCAAATATATCCATCCATACTTTTCAAAGTGTTTAAGAGAATTAATACAAATGTAGGTGTGTAAAGAAGCATACTCCCTTTGCACATGACCACAACTAATTCTTTTAGATTAAAAATGTAAACGAAACACAAAATGCTTCTATCAATATAAATTTAGTAAATATCAATTGTCAATATTATCCATATTGTCAATATAGTTACCACTTGGTGTAAAGAAACTATGATCTCTCCTTCTCTTCATCATAGTTTCTTATTTAACTTTTCATGTTTCTATTAATATAAATTTAGCATTTTCCTCTTTGCATGTGAGCGCAACTAATTCTTTTGGATTAAATAATATAAGGAAAACACTAAATGCGTAAAGAACATATATTATTGCAAAATAAATTATTTGTGTAGTTTATGTATTTTAGTATTTGATAAGAAAATAAGAATAACAAATATGGTTGTTATCCATCCACTCACTAGTAAATGTTTTAAATATACATGAAAAGTTGCATATGTATCTCTTTTTTTTGTGCATTATGTGCATGCATATAAAGAGTCAATAATATTGATTGATCTTCCATTAATTATTTTTATTCCTTTGATAAAAGCCTTCCATGAATTATGTTTTTCAATACTTGAATCTTTTCCATCACTATCAATCTGCTCAACCCTTGAAATGAGACTTTGGGTAATTGTTAAGTTGCTAGAATCCTTTGTTTTTGTTTTCTTGCTTTGAATGTTATTTGTGAATTATATTATTGGTAACATATTGATTTGATCTTATTTTTATTTTTTTTAATAATTCACTTGCTTTTCTATTTGTTTATCTACACATGTTTGCCAAAGAATGGAGAACGTCGCGAAGCACAAATCAAAGACTTTGCGGAAGAGAAAAGAGGCCATCAACTCAAATTCTACTGAACAAAATAAAGATGTCGAATCTTCCTCAACAGACTGCAAGTCAATTAGTATGTCTTTTAATTGGTTAACTTAGTATGATTAATGACACCTAAATTATTATAGTAGAAATTATTGTTTTATCCATGCGGTCTATATCCTCCATATTGACAATAAGCATTGATATGACTTAGAAAAAAAAATTGCTTTTATCTAAAAAAAAAAAACCTTGTTAGATGTTTTATTGTTATTAATCAATCATGTTGATGTTGTGATATAATATCAAATTGTGTAGGTTGTTGGACAGTTAGCTACAACAACATTAAATCAACGGTCTCGATTTATATCTTAATTTAAGAGCATCATTTTTTTAAAGAACTATGTAATAGAAAATCTTATATTTTTATTGTCTATATTGTTTGTGTTTAAGTGCATTATTTTTTCTAAAGAGCTATAAAATGTGATATCTTATATTTTCTAAAGAGCTATAAAATGTGATATCTTATATTTGACAAAATAACTCATTTTGGATGCTGATAAGGAAAAATAGCCCAACTTTTTTAAATAAGTATTTCTAACCCAAAATCCCATATGAATTTTCTAAGTTGCCCTTCTTCTTATCTTCCAATATAGACCCATTTTCCTCCTCTGTCAATTCTTCTTTGCGCATACCCACTCTTATGTCTTTCATTTTCTTTCTCTTTCCATTCCTAACATCTCCCACCACTATTTGTTGGCGGTGTTATGGATTGTGGAGATCGTCTCTCCTTTCCCTAAAGTTTTCAAATGATGGTCACCTCTCTCTTCCTCCTTCCCCACCAAAAATTTTGTTGCACCAAATTCCTTCATCTATTCATCACCGATCTTCTCACTTTTTCTCTTTCACTGTCAAATACATACTCAAAGTTGATTATTTTTTTATAAGAAGATATTTGTATGGGATGAATGGATGATGAATGGTTTATATTTTGATTTAGTTTTGTCTATTATACTTATTGGAGGTTGTAATACTATTTCTCATATAAACTTTGTCAATAATATCAATATTGATAATATTGTCAATAACATCAATATTGACAATATTGTCTATAAAGTAGTACTATTCTAAATAGGTGTCAATTGTTCCAATTTTTGTTTAATATGGACTTATTATAGTGATTTAATAGTTAGGAAGAAGATAATTAGTGTACAACTACACAATGAAAGGTAATATTGTTGATATTGTTAATATAGACAAAACTAATAATATTATAGTTGTTATGAAGTGTGGATGACCATGCATGTACACCAACATATTGTGTAGTTATGTACTTCCCATAGTCCATGTATTGTCATGTTCTTTGTAACCATTTCAATGTACATGGGATGTATGTTTTAGTCCCACATTGCTAAGGCACATTTGTCATCATACCAAATGGCCTATATAAAGGATACTAACTTCATTGTAAGAGCACACCAAAGTTGAATGAAAACTTCTCATTTCAACTCTCTCATTTCTTCTCTTCTTTGTAGTAGTAATTTGTAGTAGTAGAAGTTCTTAGTCTTCTATTTCCTTATCTAGCTCTTAGCAATTTCCAATTTATTTTACAACACGTTATCAGGACGAGCGTGCTCTAGCATTAAGGAGATCTTGAAGTTCAAGAAGGCTTGTTAAGGAGAAAAAGCTAAGAAGGTATAACTTTTGTTATTTAAATAAGTTCAATTTATTTCTAAATTACCATGGTTGTTTCCTTTTATTACATGCATAACTTCTATATGCATACTTTATTCATATACCATTATAACGTTACCGGTGCGAAAGTATGCTCGTAGTTGCGTCTTGTACGATCTTCTACATCGAAATCAAAAATCAATATGTGACATAACTAGTTTTCTCGCTATACTACAAACGATTAATTATGCTCTATTCTTGATTTTTTTATATTGCAAATAGTGTTATGAGTTTGGGTTGATAGTGGGTAAGTCTTGTCCCCGGTAAAGCTAAACATTGAAAGGGAGACGGGTTATCCCGTTCGAGGTGGCATGATTTTTAAGTGGACTTCGTCTCACCACCCAACCTGGAGGTTGTCCCACCAACTCATACAAGTAATATATTTTGCATACTAATAATCAAGTTGTGAACATATATTTAATCATATGTTTATGTTTTTACATAAAAAAAGGGGAAAACTCTTTTATATTAAATTTATTTTCAAAATTCTTTTCAACCATAGTTTGCATTTGTTACCTTATTATAATTCTTGTCATGATAATTCTATGCAAGGTTGTGTGTTATACATAATCATTCGTCAATTTTTCTTTGGAGATTTGAAAAGTGAATATTTCACTTTATATATATTTTCACCTTATGGAGTTATACATACCAAAAGGGTAATGCTCCAAAAAGCTCAAAATGAGTAATTTGGGTCTCATGCTACAAAATTTAATCAGTCAAATACTAATTATAATTCCACAATTTTAATTACCTTTATGTTGAGGCTATGTGGAAATATGACTGATGAGACAATAAAAGGAAGGTCACGTGGCCCGCCTCGATTTATTACTGCAACAAATTATCAAGTGCGCACGTCAATCCAATAAATATTAAGGATTGATTTCTTGTCTCATGGTAGCTGAGTAAAATGATGAGATATTATAAATATAATATCACTCCCGTCCAATTAGTTCAGCTTCAAATTAAGAAGCATATGTTGCATATAATGATCATGATCGCAATAAATTTATGGACGTGGAAAAGGTGAAAATGTCAGGTAAAGGTCGTATTGACAATTCCACCAAATTTTGGAATAAAAGTGGTGCACCACTACAAAGGGCAAATAATTATTGACAATGAGCGCTCATAATTGTGACATTTTTTAGTCATATATGAAAGGCTATTTTGCCTAAATATTGTCATATATATGCCCGAGTATTTTTGTGACCTTTACCATGCCTTTAAAATCAAAGGCAAAATATTATGAATATCATCATGACTCTTTTTCTGATTTGTCAAATATTATTTGTCCAGATGGATCAACAAATCATGTGTTCAAGTCATGAACCAAATAAGAGCGATATATGCCTTGCTGATTGTGCTACAACGCACACAATTCTTAAAAACAGATAATATTTCTCCAATTTGAACTTAGCTGATGCTAATGTTCAAACAATATTTGGCATCTCCAATTTGATTAATGGCTCTGGAAGAGCAAATATTATGTTGCCTGGGGGAGCAACAATTCATGTTGACAATGCCTTATACTCTGAAAAATCCAGAAGAAATTTACTCAGCTTTAAAGATATTCGACAAAATGGATATCACATTGAAACCATGAACGAAAATAATAGAGAATTTCTCTATGTCACATTGGTTTCAAATGGGAAAAAAGAAGTGTTAGAAAAATTCCCAGCTTTATCCTCTGGATTATATTTTACTCATATAAGGTATGTCGAAACGAATGTCGTCTTAAATAAGAAAATTAATGATCCAAAGACATTCATTTTATGGCATGACCGGCTTGGTCATCCAGGATCATCAATGATGCGAAGAATAATTAATAATTCGCATGGACATCCTTTAAGGAGTCACAAAATATTTTCATTTGGTGATTATAATTGTGCTAGTTGTTCTCAAGGTAAATTGATAGTTAAACCATCCCCAAGTAAAATTGTTGTGGAATCCCAGTTTTCTTAGAACGCATTCGGGAGACATATGTGGACCTATTCATCCTCACTTGTGGACCATTTAGATATTTCATGGTTTTGATAGATGCATCAACTAGGTGGTCACATGTTTGTTTGTTTTCGACCCGCAATGTTGCATTTGCTAGACTTTTAGCGCAAATCATTAAGTTAAGAGCACAATTCCACTGACACCCAATCAAGACCATCCGTCTTGATAATCTTTGGGAATTTCAATCTCAAGCATTTAAAAATTATTGCATGTCTATAGGAATTACCATTGAACATTCGTTCCACATGTGCATACCCAAAATGGTTTGGCAGAATCTCTGATCAAACGCATTCAATTAATTGTCAGACCTTTAATCATGAGAACTAAGTTATCAACTTCAGTTTGGGGACATGCAGTCCTTCATGCAGCATCTATCATTCGTTATAGGCCCATTGCATACCATGAACATTCCCCCATGCAACTCATTTTAGGTCAACAACCAAATATTTCACTTAAGAATTTTTGGTTGTGCAGTGTATGTTCCTATACCACCTCCCAATAGAACTAAGATGAGTCCACAACGAAAACTTGGGATTTATGTTGGATTTAACTCATCGTCCATTATAAGATACCATGAACCCTTAACAGGGGATTTATTCAGTGCACGTTTTGTTGATTGTCACTTTGATGAAGCAATTTTCCCACAATTAGGGGGAGATAAGAAGTCAATTCAAAAGGAATGGCGCGAAATTGCTTGGAATGCATCAACTTTATCACATTATGATCCACGAACAAATCAGTGTGAACTTGAAGTTCAAAAGATCATTCATTTGCAACAAATTGCAAATCAATTACCAGATGCATTTAATGATGCAAAACAAGTGACAAAATCACATATTCCAGTTGTAAATGCTCCCGCAAGAATTGATGTCTCTGTGCAACAAAATGTACAAGAACCAACGAAACGCTTAAAGAAGCGTGGAAGACCGGTTGGTTCAAAGGATACGATTCCTCGAAAGAGGAAAACGGGAGTAAAAATAAATACAAATCGAAATACTCATGAGAAAGCACAAGAATCCTTTGATAAGGGTTTGTCAGAACAAGTTGATTCTGATGAGGAACAACTTCCTCTAGAAAAAGAGGAAAAAGATGAAAATAATGAGATCTCAATAAATTATTTAAACTCTGGTAAGATTTGGGATCAAAATGAAATTGTTCCTGATGATATATTTGCTTTCAATGTGTCCTTTGAAATATGTGAAAATGATGATGATCCCAGAACCACGATCAGTGGACGAATGTCAAAAAAGACCTGATTGGCAAAAATGGCAAGATGTTATCCAAGAGAGCTAAACTCGTTAAGGAAACGAGAGGTTTTTGGATCAATTGTCCAAACGCCAGATGGCGTAAAGCCTGTTGGATATAAATGGGTATTTGTACGAAAGAGAAACGAAAAAAATGAAGTTACAAGGTACAAAGCAAGACTTGTAGCTCAAGGTTTCTCACAAAGACCTGGCATCGATTATGAGGAAACATATTCTCTGTTATAGATGCAATCACATTTCGGTTCTTGATAAGCCTTGCAATCTCTGAAGGGCCTTATTTTGCATTTAATGGATGTCGTTAAAGCATATCTGTACGGATCTCTAGACAGTGAGATATATATGAAAATCCCTGATGGATTTGTAATATCCGATGAAATAAAATCAAAACCTCATAACATGCATTCTATAAAATTACAAAGGTCTTTGTACGGGTTGAAACAATCGGACGAATGTGGTACAAACGTCTTAGTGATTATTTCTTGAAAGAAGGATATGTAAATAATCCGCTTTGCCCATGTGTCTTCATTAAAAGATCATCAACAGGATTTGTGATTATTGCTGTATATGTTGATGATTTAAATATAGTGGGAAACCACGACGACATCGTTAGAACATCCGAATACTTGAAAAAGGAATTCGAGATGAAAGAACTTGGAAAAACAAGACTTTGTCTTGGTTTGCAAATTGAACATTTTTCAAGTGGAGTACTTATCCATCGATCAAATTATATTGAAAAATTATTAAAAAGATTTTATATGGACAAGACACATTGAGCTCTCCAATGGTTGTCAGATCACTTGAAGTGGATAAGGATCCATTTCGACTTCAAGAAAGTGATGAAGAGCTAATTGGTCCGGAGGTACCATATTTAAGTGCAATTGGTGCACTTATGTATCTTGCAAATTGTACAAGACCCGATATTGCTTTTGCTGTCAACCTACTTGCAAGATATAGCTCTTCACCAACTCGAAGACATTGGCATGGTGTTAAACACATTTTTCGATATCTTCGAGGAACAAGTGACATGGGTTTATTTTACTCGAGAGGGTAAAATTGAATCTCCAAGGTTATGCGATTTGGATTTTTATCAGATCCCATAAGGCCCGTTCTCAAACGGGATATGTATTCACTGTGGTAATATCTTTTTGTATCATGGAAGTCAAGTAAAACAAACTATGGTTGCCACTTCTTCCAATCATTCTCAAGTACTTGCAATTCATGAAGCAAGTCGTGAATGTGTTTGGTTGAGAAACATGATTGAACATATACAAGAATCATGTGGATTGCCTTCAATAAAAGATTCTCCAACCATATTATATGAAGATAATGCAAAGCATGTATGTGAAGGATTCATAAAGGGGGGAGAACAAAACATATTTCACCAAAATTCTTTTATGCGCATGAGCTTCGAAGAATGGTGAAATTGATGTCAAGCAAATCCGATCGAGTGATAATCTTGCTGATTTATTCACAAAAGCCTTACCAACTACGACATTTAAAAGGCTTACATATGGTATTGGCTTGCGTAAACTTAAAGACATTGCAAGTAAAGAAACTGAACAAGTTTCACCCATGTTCATATGAGGGGGAGTTATTGATTAATGTATTGCACTCTTTTTCCCTTAGCTATGGTTTTATCCCATTGGGTTTTCCATGCAAGGTTTTTAATGATGCAATCTTAACAATATTATACCCATCTTAATATTTATGAGAATAGTGTACTCTTTCTTTTACTATATTTTTTCCCACAGGGTTTTTCTTAGTAAAAGTTTTAACGAGGCACAATCTCTAAGCAAGCGTCATCCAAGGGGGAGTGTTATGAAGTGTGGATGACCATGCATGTACACCAACATATTGTGTAGTTATGTACTTCCCATAGTCCATATATTGTCATGTTCTTTGTAACCATTTCAATGTACATGGGGTGTATGTTTTAGTCCCACATTGCTAAGGCACATTTGTCATCATACCAAATGGCCTATATAAAGGATACTAACTTCATTGTAAGAGCACACCAAAGTTGAATGAAAACTTCTCATTTCAACTCTCTCATTTCTTCTCTTCTTTGTAGTAGTAATTTGTAGTAGTAGAAGTTCTTAGTCTTCTATTTCCTTATCTAGCTCTTAGCGATTTCCAATTTATTTTACAACAATAGTGTCAATATTTTCTATAACATTATTATACATATAGTGAAAAGAAAATAATATTTTGGGTCAAAATAGGTATATAGTTGTATGATAAATACAAAGATGCATATGACATGTGACACAGTGAATATTTCATTTATGGTAATAATTTTTTAGCTTCACATTATAATTTTTGATAATGAGGGCTGATGTGATAAAATCATCTCACAAATTTTTAAGGAAAAGATATATATCATCAATTGCATGAATATTATTTAAAGAATACACCCTGAGGTCATTTATAGAACTCTAGCGTTAATTCTCACAACTTATAAGAAATACAAGAATTTTTTCCTTCAAACTGAATTTGAGAAACTTAGTCATACGGTCTTTAAAAAAAAATTAAGGAAGAAAACATGAAAATTCTCTTTTTTTTTCTTCATCTTTATGGAAAAAGTTTCCCCTTCTCATCCTCATGTGCAGATGATGAGGCATTTTTGTTGGAATGCATGTGGCTCTTTTTCTCAAATAAAATGTACAACGTTTTTCTTCAATTGGTTGAGGTGTAACTACTAGATGGACTATTGAAGAAACCCGCCTTCTCCATTTCAAATCTCCAATGCAGTTAATCATCTAACAAATCTCTTGCGACTTTTATGCCACTTCCTTTTTTTTTTCAAAGAACCGCAGCTTCTTACCTACAAACCAATCATAACACAAATTTAACCTGACAATTTAACAACAAATTGAGGAACCTAATGTACACATTTCAAACTGCATTGATGTGCACAAGATTTTGAACCTATTTGAAATGGAGATGGCGGGTTTCTTCAATAGTCCATCTACTAGTTACACCTCAACCAATTGAAGAAGAGCGATGTACATTTTATTTGAGAAAAAGAGCCACATGCATTCCAACAAAAATGCCTCATCATCTGCATATGAGGAAGAGAAGGGGAAACTTTTTCCATCAAGATGAAGAAAAAAATAGAGAATTTTCATGTTTTCTTCCTTAATTTTTTTTTAAAGACCGTATGACTAAGTTTCTCAAATTCAGTTTGAAGGAAAAAATTCTTGTCTTTCTTATAAGTTGTGAGAATTAACGCTAGAGTTCTATAAATGACCTCAGGGTGTATTCTTTAAATAATATTCATGCAATTGATGATATATATCTTTTCCTTAAAAATTTGTGAGATGATCATATCACATAAGCCCTCATTATCAAAAATTATAATGTGAAGCTAAACAAATAATTACTATAAATGAAATATTCACTGTGTCACACGTCATATGCATCTTTGTATTTATCATACAACTATATACCTATTTTGACCCAAAATATTGTTTTCTTTTCACTATAAGTAAAATAATGTTATAGAAAATATTGACACTATAATATTATTAGTTTTGTCTATATTAACAATATCAACAATATTACCTTTCATTGTGTAGTTGTACACTAATTATCTTCTTCCTAACTATTAAATCACTATAATAAGTCCATATTAAACAAAAATTGGAACAATTGACACCTATTTAGAATAGTACTACTTTATAGACAATATTGTCAATATTGATGTTATTGACAATATTATCAATATTGATATTATTGACAAAGTTTATATGTGAAATAGTATTACAACCTCCAATAAGTACAATAGACAAAACTAAATCAAAATATAAACCATTCAGATTGTCACGGCCCAAATTTTCTAATCTTGATTAACTTGCTTAATCATGATTACCGACTCGTGACGTGGGGCCCGCATGAGATGCGCACACCTACCGAGGCATGTGGCCGAGATAAATTTTATATTTGTATTGATGTATTCCTAGTGTTTTGTATGTGTGTAGGCTGACTAAGCCAGTATGTGCAACTATCGGCGTCGAGACGTGGTCAGGGACACGTCTCGAGTTGCGTGCAAGTCGGGGTACCGAATAGTGAGACTTGCGATAAGTCTAATTTAGTAAAATGTAATGTAATTAAATTAATGCACATTAAATCATAGCCTATGGTTATAAATTTATTAAATTGAATTGGAAATATATATATATATATATATTTATATTATATAAATATATGTACAAAAAAAAAATCGAAAAGAATTGTGAAATGACCGAAGAGGGCTTTGGCTTATTAAGAAAGAAGATAAGATTGAGGGGTAAAATGGTCATTTGACCCCCAAAATAGCAAAATCACCACCACACACACCACCGATTCATCTTCCTCACCAAACCGAAAGAGAGGGGGAGAGAGAGAGTTCGAGCGAAAGAGAGAAAGGAGAGATCGGAACTGGAGACCGAGGGATCGAGGCTAGGAATCGAGCTCAAACGAGAGGATCGGAGGTAAGGCATTATTGTTGTTGATGTTGGCGTCAATGTTTTCATTGTTGGTGTGTTGTTGGTGTAATGGTGATGGTGGTGATTGGGGTCTCGGACGAACTGCTCTTGCGTTCGTCGAGAGGAGACGACGACTCATCGTCGAAAAAAAAAAGAAACTTTGAGAGACGCGAGACGCGCGTGCGTCTCGCTTCTCAATGCTGAAGCGGCGTCGCTTCTCAATGCCTGTGAAGAAAGAAGGGGAGGAACGACGCACGCGCGTGTGCGTGCGTGCGTCCCTGGACCGACCCTCCCGAATCCGGGTCTCGGTTCAAAAATAAAAAAAATAAATAAATAAATAAATAAATAAATAAAAATAATAAATAATATATATGTAATACATATACATACAAGTATATATGTATATGTATACATAATATATACATGTATGTATATTTATATATACACATACACATGTATATCTAAAAAAAATAAAATAAAAAATAAAAGAAATAATAATATGTATATATATATATATGTATACATACATATACATTTATATATATACAAATGCACATATATGTATATATCTACATATACACATATATGAATATATACATAAAATATATTTATGTAACAAAAAAAATAAGTAAATAAGTAAATGAATGATGTGAAATAATCTTTCAGGGACTTAGGGGTGTTACGGGAGTTCGAGAGCGCTAGTCGAAATGTCGCGAGGCCGGATAGCCATAGCTATCCTGTGACTTGTAAGTGAAAACTGTGGGAACCCTCTACTTTATTTTATTCATATTAAATTCTCTTTCAGTCAATTTGATGACTTGTTATTAGTAATCTACCATCATGCTTTCTTTGCTCTATTCACGTTGAATGTTGAAATAGCATGATGCCTTGTGATGATC
Organism: Stephania japonica; assembly: GCA_039657345.1. Classification (NCBI taxonomy): domain Eukaryota; kingdom Viridiplantae; phylum Streptophyta; class Magnoliopsida; order Ranunculales; family Menispermaceae; genus Stephania; species Stephania japonica. The sequence goes on along the minus strand of CM077556.1, from coordinate 85,149,235 downwards.
TCATTGACTCCTTTTCCTAATGTGCATATTTGATTATGAATAATGATTATAATTGATGTTAGAAATGCATGCATTAGGGTTACTATGGTAATTGATTTGTATTCCATTTCCTTTGAGGCTTTGTAGCCTAACTTATTGTTGATATCGTAGAATCTTAGAAATGAAATCCTTGAAACAAAAGTTGGAGATTATCTAGTGTCCATTGCACGAGAGATGGGTGGATTCACGGGGTCACTAGACCTCGGGGTTTCCAGCACTCACCACTATTACTTGGGTGGCATCACGTAGCTTGAACTACGGGGTTGTTGGCAAGTTCTATATATATATATATATATTCAAAAATTTACAAAGTATGTTGAGAGTATCTCCATACGATAGTGGACAAAGGCTGGTTGATATTTCTCACCGCCGACCGGACGTAGATCATCTCGACTTAGCCTGTGTCAGTCTATCTAATTTGGTTAACTCTGATATTTATATGCATTACTTTCTCAGCACCTTTTTCTGCTTTATTATGCATTTAAATATCTGTCTTTAAATTGGAAATGAAGTATAGATTTCCCCGGTTATCACTTAAATATCACTATACTCACCGTCTAGTTTGTGACGGTGGGTGTAGGTTCGTCAAACAACACTAGACCGGACAAGGAGAAGATCGGCGACTACCTCTGAGCTCGTAGCTCGTAGCGCGTAGCCGCTGTACATGTAGGTTATATATTTTTTTGTATTATGTTTTATATACGTTTTTTGCTTGGGTTGTTTTGTTGGGACGAGAGTTAGTCACCCGACTTTTGGCTTTCACTTTGTTATATATATGTTCGCCGTTATATGCATATATATATGGTGATTGTTATTTCCTGGTTTCCACACTTATAATCATAAGATTTACTTCCACTAAAATATTTAAGAATTTCGCATTAAATTTGTAAAGACTTCCGCTAAATAAATTAATTGTTAAATATAGAGAAAAATAGGTAGTACAGGCTGACTAATACATAATTAGGTCCTACGTGTTGGAATTAGGGCTTAATTATGGGATTAGGCCGGGCGGTGCCCTAGACGAAAATAGGGGCCGTTCCAAAATGGGTTATTTTGTCAAATTTCCCCTATTATTTGAGTTGTTTATGTTCTTTGTATTGTCATATTTAGTTCATTTTGATTATCAATTTGAACTTATATTTTTGTTTTCTTCTAATGGAGCACAGTTGACCGGTCTTATAAATGGGATGAAAAGTTCTCATATCGATACAAAAGGACTTCCGCACGTGTTGGGCAACGCTCAAAATTACAAGAGACATTGTTGGAGATAAGAAAGAAAACAAATAAGTCTCCAACACGTCGTACGATGGTAGAAAAATCTTGTTTTGGAGACTTAATTTACAAGCTTCCTAGAATACATCTATTCGGTCACATTATTCATAATTTGTTGCTAAGAGAAGGAGCTGCATCAAATTCAGATTCTATGACAGTGGTAATAGGTGACAATGTCAACATCTTCGATGTAGAACAATTTCATAAGATAACCGGGTTGAAGATTAGGTCAACTAACTTTCCTGAAAATAAGCAAGACATCAATACATGTTCCATAGTAAATGAGTTTTTTGGAGGCAACCACATGATCAAGAGGACCGAACTTGATGAAGCCTACAAGGGGTTGAACACGACAGACGACAATTTATTTTTGAGGCTTACTTTGGTCTACTTTCTTGAGCTTGGTTTGATGGGAAAAGATGACAAGACAAATGTGGATACAAATATTTTAGCTCTAGTGGATAACTTGAAGAAATTTAATAAGTTTTCATGGGGCTCATATGTGTACAAGATGACTCTTGAGTCACTGAAAAAACCAATAAAGGCGTGGAAAGCGATGAAAAAACCTAAACAAAAGGGTTATAGTATTGCTGGATTTCCCTATGCATTTCAGGTATTTGAACTACATCTTAGTATATGCAATTTCATTTTTTTTTTTTTTGGTTAAAAGATTTAAGTTTGATTCACATTTCTACTTCTTTTTTTGTAGGTCTGGGCTTATGAGGTGGTGATTGGATTAAGGGAGTTGTATGCTTCAATTAATGAAGAATATGTCGAAGGGGCTCATACAATCTTCAAATGGATTGCTCATGGAATGCCCAACTACGATGTAGTACACTCGATCTTCGAAGGCGACAACAAAGACAACGAAACATCTTCTGGTGGTGAAAATGAATTTAAAGGTATACCTAAGAAGAAACAAAAACACATTGAAAGTTTGTTGGAGAATTTAGTTTGTAAAGTAGATTGCATTCAGGAGGATTTTCATGCACTGAAGTGTGATTTTAGTGTAGTGAAGTGTGATCTAGGAAATGATATAAGGACAATGCATGAGAAACTAGATATGTTGTTGAAGCAAACTCCATGTGCTACAAATGGAAATGCAAGTCGAAAGACAGTCCACGTCCACTTCAAATGAAAATTTTCAGTTTACAAATGAGAATGTAAAGCTTCAACATGGGAAACATCAAGAATTTGACACTGCAGAAGATGTTGACGAAGTTTGTCAAGCTACCCATCAAGATTACACTCCTCATGTAATGAAGTTCGCACAAGAAAATGAAATTGAGGGAAAATCTTTAGAAAATTTGTTGGACAATATACCTCATTGGTTTGGTATTGTGAAAGGAAGAAGGAAAAGGAAGAAGGCTTCGTCTTGCCTTGAACCATATGTGGACCCAACTGCAAAAAGGAAGACGCTAAAGAAAAATGAAGATTCATATGACCCTGATGAAGAGCGTCCCCATGTTGACTTTATGAGAATCAAACATTGGTTTTCATCTAAGGATGATACGGTAGTTGATTTGAATTATTGCATTGGAGACCGCATATGGTTTAAGATATTGTGGACAGAAGACAAGTGGTTGGACAATAAGGTATATTTTCTTAATATATCTATACAAACTTCATGTTCACATCATTATGTTGATTCATTCTTTTTAATATTATTTTCATTATAGATGATCACTTATGAATGCTACTTATTTGTTCTTTTTTTCCAACAATATGAGTAGCATCTTGATGCGGGGACATGGTGGTTGTGAAAGAAAATGCCGAAGTCACCTAATCACAAACCACGTGTGGCTATACTTGACACAATGTTTTCGGTATGCACTTTACCCTCCCATCATTTTTATTTTGTCAATCAATAAAAATGTGTTGATTTTATATGGAATGATTTGATACGGTCAATGCTTTATAAACGAGGGAGCAAGATCACAATTGATGACACATTATTGAGTCATATGGATGGAAGTTTTTGTAGTCAAAACTCGCTCATTGCGTGTGGGAGGGAGGTGCCTAACAATGAATGAAAAATAATTATCCCAAAAATACCACAACAAATGGGGTAATTGATACCAATCCTTATTCTATTAATATAGTTATAATTTTGTTTTCCAATCATTGACTCAAGTTCGAATTGTTTGGCAGGGGAGACTGTGGAATCTTCACTCTCATGCACTTAGAGTACTTAGTGTTTGGAAAAGATCCAAAGTTGTTGACTCAATCAAAAATTGCAGAATTCAAAAAAAAGAAGGCTGTTGATTTCTTTAGGTGGGGAACATTAACTTCTACAAGTTTGAATTCTCAAGATGCGGAGTAACATGAGAAGATTAAATGATTAAATAGTGGACATTTTGTAGTGAATTACATTCCATACATAGTGGTGATGCCAATGCCAATGCTTAGATGTCACTTTTGTGTATTGCATTTTGTAAATGTCAAACAATTGTAGTTAAACTACATTTTGGAACTGTCAAACAACTTCATATTTTCATATGTGACTAAACAGGTTTTAAGTATTACTTTTCTACCTTGTTGAACAATCACTTTAGATTTTATTTGCAATGCATTAACGCCAAATGTTATTCACTTGACAACATTTACAAAGAATTGTTTAAATTGTCAAAAGTGACAATATTGACAAAACTGCAAATCTATCCTGCAAAAAAATTGTTAGAAAACTACAATTAATGTTTTTTAAAAAAAGAAATATACAATTGACAACATTAATATGGTAATATTGACATGTACTATTGACAATATTAACATGGCAATACTAACATTTACAAAAATGTATCCAATTGATATTAACAAATTGATGACATTAGATACTTCAAAAATCATTATGACATTAGTTACAAAATGCACTACTATGTCAGTAAAGTAATATAATATTAATTAAAAGACAACAGGTAGTAGGTGTTCTAAAATATAGATTTATATAGAATCACTACAAAAGATATATTAGTACTATTGACAATATTGACAATATTAGCAATACTGACATGTACAGAAAGTGTATACAATTGATATAAACAAAATGATGACATTATGACATTAGTTACAAAATGCACTACTATATCAATAAAGTAATATAACATGCATTAAAACACAACAGGTAGTACACACAATATTAAAAATATTGACATGTACAAAAAGTGTATAAATTGATATAAAGAAAATGATGACATTAGGTACTTCAAATAAATATTATGGAATTAGTTACAAAATTGACTACTATATCAGTAAAGTAATATTGACAATACTGACATTTACAAAAGGTGTATACAATTGATATAAACAAAATGATGACATTATGACATGTACAAAAAGTGTATACAATTGCTATACAAAATGATGACATTATGTCACTATGTAGTATGTGACTATAAGATGTTCAGATGTCGACATAAACTGAAAAGATAGTAGAGTGTCGATGCTGAACATTCTCCCACACATTCAAAAAGGTGTTCAAAAATCTATCCACTGAAATTGGCTTCTTAAGCAGAACCACTAGGATGTAGTGGGATGGGCTCCTTACAAGTTTGACGATTATGACCAAATCCATGACACCTGCCACACTTCTTCTTTTTCCTTTCTTCTCCATTTGATGGTATCATTTGCTTACGACATCTTCCCGGGGCTCTTCTTGTAATTGGGGGAAGAATCATATCACCTGCTTCAATAGGCAACATCCAATCTGTAGGACGACCAGCTGGATACACCGGTTCTGCATATGCCGCCATAAGAGCATCCGCGGTATAATATTTTGATGATAGGGAGTTCAATGAAATCCCTCTAAGGCTAGCTGCAGCAATCGCATGACCACAAGGTAGTTGATCTAAGTCAAATTCACGGCATGTGCATGATTTTGTGTAAAGATTGACATGACCATTCTTTTCATTATCAAACACATCGAACTCATGAAAATCAATTGGTTTCACTCTCCATCGTGCTGACTTTGCTGATTTCTCTATTAATACGGACTCGGCCCAACTTGTCAAGTGGCAATTCATGTTTGATGCCAGGTTCCTGCGTTCGTAATACCAATCTTGCAACACCCCACGTATGTGATCAACCACCATTGTTATAAGAAGAGCTCTGATTTCCTTAAGGACTGCATTAAGACATTCAGCAATATTTGTGGTCATGATACTGTATCGCCTCTGATCAGAATAAGCTCTGCTCCACTTTTCAACTCCAACATTTCGAAGGTAAGTTGCTATATCTTTATCACAGTTCTCTATCTCCATAAGCAACCTATTAAAATCCGATTCTAAGTACTCCTTCGCAGCAACAAAATATAAAGGCATAATAGAATCGACCCTTTTGTGGAAGTTTGCCCTTAAATTCATACTCAAATGGTAAATGCACAAACCATGGAATGCATCTGAAAAAACCTCTTTTATAGACTTTGCAATGCTATTATTCCTATCTGACACAAACACTAAATTACTATCAACTCCATCTAAAATCGCACTCTTTAACTTCATCATGAACCAAGTCCAAGAAGCATCATTCTCCGAGTCACCAATCCCAAATGCTAAGGGATAAATTTGGTTGTTCTCATCCATGCATGCAGCAACAAATAATGTGCCTTGGTACTTACCGGTCAAGAAGGTTCCATCAACTGCAATGACTGGTCGAATGCTACCACGAAACCCCCTGATAGTTGCACCTAATGCCATGAAAAAATACTTGAAGTAAATCCCATTCTCCTTTTCAATATGTGTCACTGTACCTGGATTTTTTTTTCAAGTAATGAACAATAATGTGGCAACAATGCATATGATTCCTCTGCACTACCTCTTACAGAATCAAGAGCACGCTCTCTGGCTCTCCAAGCCTTATCGTAACTTATATTCACACCATGCTCCATACGTATATCACTAACAATGTCATTTGGCTTGTAGATACGACCTACTCCCTCATATTTAGATTTAATGCACTCTCCTATCAACCAACTACTTGCTTGCTTATGATCATGGTTCATAATATCTTTTGAACAACTATGATTCATGTTTATCTTCCTCAATCGAAAGTAATCAGAAGATGGTAACTTTGTTGCCCTAACCTGCCATTTGCACCCTTCTTGCACACATCTAGCCACAAACAATTTTTTTGTCGAACGGAAAACTTTATATTCAAAATTGTTTTTCATTGCAAAGAGTCCAAGACTATGACACGACTTTTTCTTATTGACAAATAATTGATCCTTCATGAAAGCATCTAATGTTAACGATTCAGAAGCCATGGTGGACGGTCGAACACTTCCACTCTTCTTATCACCAACTTGAACTTCTAGTATGTCATCATTGTCAATTTTTTTTTCTTGATTTTCATCTGTAAGCCCTACATACTCACAAGAATACATGTCTATGTTGAAGTCATCATCCAAACCTATGCAATGAGCATCACATTCCATGCCAATATTAATAGTACCACTGCCAACATTATCTTCAATCCTCACTTCATCTTCTTCATCAAGTGGAATGATCACTGCATCTCCCCATGAGTTGTCAAACCTAATTTTTTTATTAGCATTCTTATTAGAATCTTTCCATTGGCTTGTAATAGGTAACTCCATGCATTCTTGTACCATATTGAAAGGTTGTGCAGGTTGGTCTTCAAAAGCATGTTCACTTGGTGGATTTATAAGTTCAATACTTAAGCACAATGGAGTTATATTGTTTGTGGACATGTTGAACTCATTAACAAAATGATGTACATCTGCGTCGTTATTCACTTTGACTACCACTATGCCAATAACTGTTTTGCACCCATAACTTAATGTAACTGAGTGAAATGTAGTGTTAATCTTGAAATGAGTAGCAAGAACCTTGGCCAATTGTTGGAACGAGCAATTTCTTAGCACTGATATCATCTCAGCATTAGTGTTGGTATTGTACATCTTATTGCCACCATCAGTGGTGACCCACTCTCCGCCATATTGCACAACAATTTTGACATGAGGTACATCTGAAATTAAGAAAAAAAACCTATTAGTATGAATCATAGAAAGAGATAAAATAGTTGATGGTCTATTAAGTGATAAAACAAATTATATGTGCAACTAATTGCAGTTTGTAGAAATGAATATAATTACTGTAATTATTGATGATATTGTCAATATAGATGTTATTGACAAAAAACAATTATTGAATATGCATTGTTGTCATTTTGAAAGGTATTATTAAAATGAATAAATGAGTAAATAGAGACTTAATAGTTATATTCTAAACCATTTGCAATCTATTTTCATAACAAGTATTATTATTGTTATGAATGATATTGTCAATATATAAGTGATTGTCAATATAAACGATATTGTCAATATATATGTTATGGACGTAATAACGAATGAAAAAAACTACATCTGAAAATATCAATCCATAATCTAGACTATTATGAGTAAATCTATGCAAGAAGTTACTTCACAGTAATATTATATAAACATTGTAATACAATGGAGCCATGATTTATAGAACTACACTTAATTATTACCAGCAATGAAAGGTGTTAGACAACTCATATTCATGGCAACGGAGTCTCCCAACATCATCAAATAATCCTTTGGGTAAAATTATGTATTAATTAGTTGATTGAGAAGGTTTAGGTTAAAAAAATAAATGCAAACAAAGTCATATATGGTGAACTTACATATAAACAAGGGATTCAATAATGTTGACAACCCAAGAGTTGGTTGTTGCAAATAATGAGAGGTATCCGACTTAGTGCGTTTGATGATTGCGAGGCGTGAGCAACTTGTCTATGATGCCAATAAAACTTGCCAATGCATAAGCAAATAAAGGAAAAAGAGAAAAGTCGATTAGATGAATAAGCTTGCTTTAATGGAAGAAGAAAAAAAAAGAAAAGAGAAAAATCGATGAGATGGGGGAGATGGAAAGGAGGACGAGAGAGAGAGAGAGGAGAGTTGGAGGGAAATGGAAAGGAGGACGATGGAGAGCGGAGAGCTGGAAAGGAGGACGATGGAGAGAGGAGAGCTGGAGGGGGAATGAAAATGAGGATGATGGAGAGATGGAGAGATGGAGAGAGGAGAGCTGCTGGAGTCTTTGGAGGATGATTGATAGAGGAGGAGACTTGGAGGGAAGGAGGACGATGAGAGGGAGAAGTGGAGGGAGATTGGATTGTATTGTAAAGTGAAGGGTAAAAAAGTCTTTTCACCCTAGATTTAGGCTAGAAAAACAAATCTGAAAATTTTGGGCTATTTTTCATTATTGAAGTCTCTTTTGGGTTATTTTGTCACATATCTAGGCAAACACTTTTGATCTCCCTGTTGTCGGATGGTGTTGTCTCAGTGGATGGGGTGAAACCAAGTGAGTTCAAGAAGCAGGAAAGGCGTATTTTTTGTAGGCTTTGGAAAAGTTAAGGAACTATTGGCCTTTTGTGGAGTGCTTTCTGCAAGCTTAAGCCGTCACATGTGGTAATCTAGTGGTTGAAAGGGCGACGAGTGAAGTTGCAGATGTCAAGTTCTTCAATGGCGGTCAATGATTCAATTTTTTTTTGTGGTTTGCTTTTTTTTTTAGGACAAATGGTTTGCTCTTTGTAGATTCCTTTCCATTTATTACTTGATTTACTAGGCTTTTATGAAGGTTGTGCTATATTTATTGCTTTCTATCTATATATATATATAGGTCATGTTTGGTTCAGTTTATTCTTCTAACTCATGTTTTAATGACGTGGATAAGTACTTATAAAAAGCAAAAAACATGTAGAGAGATGCTTTTGAGAATCACACTTATTATGATAGTTTTAGTTGTCATATCAGCCAATCGTAAAGAACATAAAATGTAACCAAATGGTACAAAAACTGTTTATTGAATGCCACATCATCAATAAGCAAGAGCATAAGCTAAATCAAATGAGGCCATAGAGGTTGTTGAGAATAGCAGCAAGGTTTTATTTGCTGTCCTTAAACAAATTTGTTTAATTAGTCGAGCAAAAAAGAGATGGCAAGGCTCTTAGAGGCTGTTGAGAATGGCAACAAGGTAATTGTGTTTCAAATTCATGGAAACTTTGTTTCTTTCCTTTGCACGATTGCTTTTGCACTCTCATTAATATCCATGGTCGTCTTTGATTGTGCTTCACTGGGAAAGAAGCAACGTAGAAGAGAACTCTATGTGGAGATTTCGATGAAGCTGGTGTCGGTGGTGATGGTGGCTTCGTGGATAGTGGAATGGTTGTGGTGGAGGAGGTGGCAGCTGTAACGACCTTAATTAAAATCTAACTCGTGTCATGTGTCATTTTAGGTCGTACGTGACCCTTTGCCGTAATGCATGGAAACAAGTCTCTGTCGTCGACACCGAGGTATGTTATTTTTGTTCGGTGTTTGTATTATTTATCTATTTACTCGAATTTAAATTCCAATATCCTAAACGTGTGAGGACGTTTGAGGGTGAGCATTGATGCGGAGTACGAGATTCGAGCTCGGTATGACGTCGTGGAGCGACCAAACGCGAAAACCAGGTAACATCTTTACTACTTGTGAGGTGTTCGTTATTTTGACGAGTCTTTTGAGAGTTTTCGTTGTAATATTTTTGGATGTCAAATTTAGAAATTAGTTTTTCAAGTGTTTTGAAAGTTTATATGGACTAATGGATTGTTATGGAGCACAACCATGCAGTTGTTTTGGGTGTTTGGATGGGTTTTATAATTTTTGGAAATTATCGTGATTTTTGAGTTAATTTCCTACTGGGGTAATAGACCACTGTTTTGGTCGATTTGAATGTTGAATTTGATGTATTTTAGCGTCTCTATATGTTTGGGATAGGCTCGAAACGCGACGAATCGAGCTAGAGTGTCGAAAAACCTCAAGAATAATTTCAGGAAATGACGTCGTGAGGAACGTCGTGAGATATTTCACCCACGACGTCCGAACCAGTGATGAATTTGATCTCACGCTTTAGATGAATTTGCCAGGCATTTAGGCCATAATGCCACTGTGACGGCCCCAATTTCCCAATGCAATTGGGTGTGCTCGGCCTAGACCCGTACAAGCCCCGAGTCGAATCTCGTTCAAACCTGACGAGCCTAGTCAGCCTCCGTTCATTTAAATTATGTACTTTATGAAAAAGTTATTGCAAGTTATACGCAATGAAAAGTAATTAATCTACAATATGGGAAATAACTCAATTAAAGGGAAATCAGGAATCTATAAATGTGAAAAACCATGTAAAATAAGGAATATTCATGTACAATAAGATGTGGATCAAAATAGATCTAAGTACATGATATCCAACAACTTAATCGTAAGTTCAACGACAAAACATGATAATAAGAAGCAACATGCAAGCAAAAACAATATAAACCTACTATAAGGTCCGCAAATCCAGCCGCTAATCCTCACAAGATGTCACCTAGGCAGGGCCCCTTGTCTTTGCTGCACTCCACCCTATTTGCACCCGCTGTCACAAACTAAACGGTGAGTAACTGAAGAAATCGAAAGTAGTGCCAGAAGAATATAACAGCAATTCATGATTTAACAATAAGACAATCCAAATATCATGCAGTAATTGGAAGAGATAGACATTTAAACAGTTTAAGGAGCATGATAAACAGACTGATAGATAACAACAAAACATGCGTGTTCTTAAAATCAAAAGAGGCTCATAATTGGTTTAATTTCATAGCAATACGACAAAGATCTCGAAAGATCTCCCAGACAATATCGCAACACTAACACAACATGAAATTGAGAGGCATCGCAACACCTCTCGAATCCAATACCCAAGTATACACAACACTAGGGGTGGTTAATACCCCTGCGGGAGGTACTCGCGTTATCCCAGCTAGTGTGGGCCACATGATACATTTTCGACACACTAACGCCAATAACACACAACCAAAGAATATAATGGAATACCAAGCATGGGATCAATTCAACAATAACAATCAATAGATGACATATGAATCACATGAGATTTTTTTACTGGCCTACTAACATATACACATACATAGCACATGCGTACTTACCTAGCTAGTCGCAACATGAAACCACTTCCACGAACCTAGTCCGTTTCCTTAGATTCCCAATGTAACAACCCCAAATTTTTAACTGATTTGTGTGCACTTGTCAGAAATTATGACCCGGCTACGTGAATACTGGACAGTATTTCCAACTTCGGGAGTCGACACCGAAGTGATTTTATGATTCTTTGATTGTGTGTATTAGTATTGTAGTATTTTACGAGTTTCGAGCCGTTCGGGCGGTATTTAATTGAGTGAGGTTTCGACTAATTAAACGGGGGAGAAAAACGAGTAAAAAGTACAAATAAATAGAATGGTTACACATTTTAATGTGTAATAAAGAAAAATAAATAGAATGGTTACACACTTTAATGTGTAATAAAGAGAAATAAATAGAATGGTTACACACTTTAATGTGTAATAAAGAGAAATAAATAGAAAAGTAAAAAGACCCATAAGGGCAATGGTTTAAAAATGGTGTAGGAAGTAAGTTGGGGGTAAAAAGGTCATTTGACCATATAAATATAACAACAAACAAAACCCTACACTATTCACCTTCTTCTCCACATACCACCGCCGTCCACCCTTCTCCTCTCCATCTCCTCCACTCTCGGCCTCTCCATCTCTCTCTCTCACTCACGATCTCCCATCTCTTGTTCTCGTTGCTCTCTCTCTCTCTCCCACTCTTTCTCACGTTTTTCACTATTTTTTTTAACTTTGTTGCTGTTTTGGTTTCGCCGGAAAACGCCAAGCTTGGCGGCGCTGCCATGGGACCGCCGTGACATGAGGGGTTGTCGGAGACCCTATCACGTTCATGTTGGTGTCTCACAATCCCCCAAGCGTTCAAAACAATGGTGGTGAAGGTATATTGCTTCGTTGATTTTATGTGATGAGGTCGGGACACTTTTTGTTATTTTCGACTTTACCATGTCAAGGTGACTCTTCCCTGACATCGAACAACACAATTGAGACGTCATGGAGGTCTATGTTGTATTTTGTTAATTGGTTTTGGTTAGGGTTTGGCCATGGTGGTTCTTATTTGTTTATATAAATTGTTTTGAGGCTTCGATTTTTATATGGTGAACTTACTTTCCAACTTATCAAGGGTGATTGTTTATCTCGATGACCACACGACGTGTGTGAGAAATATAAGGACTTATGGTTTAGGGTTTTGGTTTTTGGTGTACTTCTCGGTTTGTAGGAAAATGTGTGGTTACAAATGGTATTATTTTATGTGTATGTATAGTGAAAATGTGTATGTTCTTGGTGTGAATGTGTTGGTTCATTGGTTTAGTGTATATGGGTTATGTCATTAAAAGAAAACCACCGTATTTGTGTCATGAAACCACGAACTCAAGCGAAACCTTAACACAACCCAAGTTGAGGACATTCCACAACTGTTCGAGTTAATATCACCAATTATTGTAAACAAAACTTATAGGGAATACTCTAAGATTAAAAACTAACTCTAAATCAACAATTGGGATTTAAACCTTTATCAGGTAGTCGAGAACTCGCGGGGAACGCGTTAGAGTCTCGGAGTGATACCGGGTTGCGATTAGTTCAGGTAAGTACATTTGCCTTAAAAAGCATTTGTATGTTTGTAAGCCAGTAAGAAAATGTCATGTGATTCATTATCATTTATTCAGTCTTGTTATTCTCTATTATTGGTATTCCATTCCATTTCTTGTTGTGTGTTTCCCGGCGTAAGTGTTTCGTCTCAAAAGTACTAGGACCTGCACTAGAGGGATAAAACGTGGGCACTCGTGGCCACGAGTGTGTGACCACCCTTAGTGACCGTGTGACACCGAGTACTGGGTGGATGGGTTTGAGTCCTTTCCAGTCATAGCTGTGCTTTCGCTTGTGTCGATGCCCGGGAAGATCTCGAGAGGTCTTCGCCGTTATGCTATGATTTAGACCACTTATGAGCCTCTTTTGAATCCTTGGAACACACTTAAATTGCAATTGATATCTATTAGTCTGTTTATCATGCATCTTGTCTATTTAAATTCTTGTATTTTCATTACCGCATGATATTTAGACTGCTATACTTGTTACATCATGAATTCTTGTTATCCACCCAACTACCTGAACAATAGTTTGAACCCCAATGGATAATGTTTATGGTCAACTTATAATCCTAATTAACTGCCTAAAGTTACCCCTAATGTTCTGGTAAAAATTAATCAAGATTTGATAAAAAGGACCCTCTGGTCGAGACGCCGCCGTGGACGTCGCCAGGCTTAAGGGCCACGACGTCTTTGTGGCGTCTGGAAATTTTAAAACACAAAATGTGTAACGGCCCCAAATCCATTGGTCGTTATGCGTAAACCATGGACCACCAGACTGCCAGCCCACCGGCCAGTTCGGGTCCCACGACCACTCAAATAAGGGAAAACCTAGGCAATCAATAGTAATCATGTATAATAACTACAATGCACAACAGAAGCTCATCAAATCTCAGCGAAAGCATATTCAAGGTTAACGTAAGCCTAATGTGGAAACCAACCTCAAAATATGATCATTTCATATAAACATAGTCAAGAGTACCTCAATGTGTCAAAATGTCAACATGTATCATATACATGCCAAGGTAAGTAAGTCACACAACCTATCCTAAACAAAAAATATGTATATATATAAGTAAATATATACACGTACAAGTGGGCAGTCCTCTGTCGGTCTGTCACAGATACTCTTCTAGTTTTCCTTTGCCCCTGCTTGTACCTGGATCTGCATTCAAACCATCACAAGATGTAGATGGTGAGCCCAAAGTGAGTAATCCCAAGGAAATTCATAAAGTAATTACATAAATAAAATGCAGGAATACGAAATACTATAAATAAACATGCAGAACAAAAGATTATAGACGGTTGCGAAAGATCATCACATGCATATAAATAGAAGTGAAACAAAGTACGTAGACACTCGGATCAGACCAAACTATACTTCGGGATATCCGCTAGGCACGACTTGTGAGTAAAAACCATCCAACGGGTTGACCCTGGACCCTCTAGGTAGCCGGCGTAGATCCTCGACGCACCCACATATGCCTACCATACCCAGGTAGCACAAATTCACCGGCGCATGCATAGATATATGCTATGGTTCAATGGACCCTATGCCTAGCACTAATAATCACTAGATGGGAGTAATCGCATCACCGTAAAGACATCAGATATGAGTAAACTTGTGATGACCCCAGTTCTACAAATCTAAAACTGGACCCGCCCCGGCCTAGACTTACGTAGACCCTAAGTCCCTTTCGCGTAGCCAACGCAAATCTAGTCAGCCTTACCTTACCTTTTCCATTTGTACAATAATTTAAGATGAGATCATTAACATTAGTGAGTTATTTAGAGATAAGCAGAAGCATTTAACATCTCCAACTAATATAATAACATCAAGAAATAAGTTAGGATAACCTAGAAATGTGGAAACCCAGCAAATATATACATCATTACCAAAAGTCATATTACAGGAGAGAATATCATCATATCCATGCCCATGATCTCTCATTTCCTAAAACCCAGTTTCAAAACATATAATTATATTAATACTAAATCAAACTTATGTCGAGTCCAAAGATATAACAACTCCATTATTCTTAAAGCAAATTACCAAGTTGAAGGGTTTTGCTTTTGCTCGACTGTGGATCTGCACTCAGTCAAACACAAGAATGACGAGTTTTAGGTAAGTAACGCCAAACAAGATGTTTATAGTATTTCACAATAAATGACAGCCAATATTCATGCTGATAGAAAGAAAAGGATACGAAATGCATGAATAAAGAAAGACTGAAAATAAATCTGAAAGCAATTGATAATGAGTGTCCAATAATCAAAAGGAAATGGGCAAGTAGTCTCGACTTAGTGAAACAGTCGTTTGAGTCGAAGGAGCATCAATAAACTCTTTTAGAGTCAAGGCAATTCCTCATCCCAACTCGGAGTTTAGGACGTGATATATCATATAGTCCTAAATTCATGCGAATGTAGAATTCCTTAGCAATTTAGTGAATAATTCCCACTGCGTATATATATATATATATATATATAATATATATATATAGGAACCAAAAGATCAGCTCGTGAATATCAAGTTTCAAAAAACATAACGTGCATCCCCCAAATCTCAAGGATCACGCTGACTCACTTGCCCTTGGACCACTCAATTAGAATAGAGTTCGAAACAGGATTGAGCAATAATAATAAGAAATTAAAGCTCAAATAAATAATTGTAAATTTCCCACTGATTTACTTACTTGTGTCCAACGTTACTACGCACTCACACACTTCCAATAACTATCCTGCATATCCAATTATTTTATGGTCAAGCTTCAAGTGAAATCTAATCACGAAACATCGTGAAAACTGCGACCAAAGTACGCTCAAGAGCTAGTTCCAAAAATAATTATTTATAACTTCAACTAACTTCAACGAGCTAACTAGGGGTAACTTTTTAACCTTGAAAACATCATTATTTGCCATACTGACCAAAAAGAAACTTGTAGTACACATTTCATACTTTTCATAGACTCCAAGAACACTCAAATCAGATAAAAAACAGAGGAGTTATAAATTTTCCATATGACCTGTTGACAATACAACTTTATTTGTTTTGAACTAATAAAACTTCTCAAAATCAATATTTTGGCAGTGAAATCCTCAAATCACTCTAATAAACACTACAAAACTATTTAATACCAACTTTTAATTATTTCACAGCCCGAAGAGTCAATTTAAATCAAAACCAATATTTAATTCATCCAAAATCCTAATATAAATCAATATCAACTGCAAAAACATCTTCAAAATTGTTATCAACTAAGTTGCATCATTTCAAATCACAAAAACCCTATTCCACGCCTGTGGAATTTATCCCAAATTGATGCAAATCAACTCAATACAACAATTTACAACTATTGATACCAATTCCTACGAAAACCTCATGAAAGAAACTGAAAAATCACGAGATTTCTAATTGAATTAAGGAAAAACACCATGAATTGATATTTTACCAGATTCCGGGTTGAGTCTTTCATTCCACCGCGATAACTTAGCTCAAACTGACCATCTCGCGATGTTCTTTATTGTTTTGCGGAGAAAATCGGATGAAAATAAGACGTACGAAGCTCCACGTGCGAGAACCCGAGTTGAAGGGGTTTCGTTTCAACGAACAAAATTCGTCGTGTTGAAAACAAAAGAATCGATGAACTATTTTTTTCTTTTCATATATATATATATAAACCCTCAGCTGTTTGTCAGCAGCTTAATTTATTTTTTATTTATTAATTCTCATAAATTCTATTTTGATGATTTTTAACTTCTGGTGCCCATTTTGAATCCAATTTTTCACCAAATTGAGCCAAAGTCTCAGTAAAACGGTCCATCTTCATAAAACGCCCATAACACTGGTCTTTATCACACTAAAACCCCATATGTCTTAATTTTGTCCATGACATACCAAACTCTTAAGGACTAATTCTCTTACCATACATAACCAAACTTGTCATACCACATCTTAGTTATTATATTTTATTGTATTTTGTTAGTGTTTTTATTCAATTTGTCCCCCGAAAAACTAAATACATGACCACAGTTTGCCCTGACTCCCAAAAATCGCATTTCCTCGAGCCGAACTCATTTCTCCACGTCAATGCTCTCACTCAAACGCTCTCATACATGTTTGGAATATTGAAATCTAATTTCAAGTAAATAAATAATAATACAAAACAAACAAAAAATAATATACCTCGGTGTCGACTATTGAGAATTGTTCATATGTATTCACGACAAAAGGTCCACGTACGACATAAAGTGATACGTGGAACGATTTAGATTTTAGGATCGTTATAGTCTTCTCAAATTACAAGAGTTTCATCCTCGAAATTCAAATGAAATTAAGGGAAAGACTTACCAAACTCAAAAGAGGTAGGGTAAGTACTCGCGCATATATGACTCGAGTTCCCACGTCAGTTCCTCGTCTCCGTAGTGCTGCCATTTGACAAGAACTGATGGAACTTCTTTATTCCTTAAAACCTTCACATTCCGGTCTAATATCTAAATAGGTTGCTCATCATAAGTGATGTCCTCCCTCAAATATATCTGGCTCAAGTCCACTATTGGTCATCTGCCCCCCTTCGACTTATCTAGTCGATGCATCGACACATGAAATACTGAGTGAATCCCTGATAACTGAGGTGACAACTCCAACTCATAAACAACTCTACCTATCCGTTTCTCAACTTGAAATGAACCAATAAATCTAGGCGCAAATTTTCTTCTCATCTCAAACCTTTTACATCGGAGATACCTTTAGATATACATAATCTCGACCCGATATCCTAACTCCCCGTAATACAAATCATATTACTTTTTTGCCTGTCTTGCGCACCTTTTAGTCTCAATCTGATTAGGCATCTTCTCTGTGTGATCCACTACAATCTCAAGCCAAATCATTGCCATATCCTCTGGTTTTACCCAACAAGATAGAGACCTGCATGTCCTCCCGTATAATGCCTCAAATGGTGCTATACCAATACTGGCCTAGTAACTATTATTGTAAGCAAACTCACACAAATGAAGATACTCCTTCCATAATCCATCATACTCCAACACATACACATCCTCAACATATCCACAAGAATTTGGATAAGTCTCTCTGACTGTCCATCAATCTGTGGATGATAGGCGGCTGCGGCGGCCCCAAATTCTGAGGCCGCCCCGTGGCTTCCCTTTACCAGCTGCACGTGCACCGGAAACGCCTGCCACGTCACTCGTCTGCCCTCGTACTTAGGTAGTTATCATATAAGTTGTTATAGTCAAAATTTAACAGCGGAAGAATTTAAAGTTTGACAAAAATGCATTCATATATATATATATAAAAGTTTTACTGATCAAACCTATAGTGGAAAACCCGGCCGTACCGTGCATACAGGCGATCAACTGCTAGAGTATGTATACCAGTACAAGTGTGTATCCGGTTTCCCAACCTAAAATATAGTACAAAATATCAAAAATATAGACATCACACGTACCGGCGAGCCTCGGCGTAGGCAAGTCGAGATGAAATCGCCGATGATCCCCTTGCCCCTCGCTAGTACTAGGATCTGCGCTCGGCCACCACAAAACGCGTTAGATGGCGAGCCCAAGTAAGTAAAATCCCAAGGAAAACCACCGTGCATAAATAATGGAAATAATTAACGAGCCAATAAGTAGTGTTAAATAAACATGCGGAAAGAAGGAAAATATGGACAAGCGCTCAAAGTTAATCGCATGTATATAAACACCTTGATAGACAAAGGGGTGCGAACACAAACCACTAAGTGTGTACTAGGACCGGGAGCCCTGGTCGTGGCCCATGCCTCCGACCCTACTATTTGTATCCCGCCGACGTTAATCGAACGCGTGAAATGGAGTACAACTCGGGATATCATCTACCGAATTCCTAGAACACGCGCTACACACCTAGCCAACGACCTCAACTACCGTGGATACATAGACGGTCCCATAACCGTCCCTAGAGGAATATAAACTATTTTCAAGGAAATAAAGATCAATGTAAAGCAAACTACACCTCACGCCGCGCTCAAAAATCCCAAAATATAATGAAGACTAAGTACTCAACCTCCCGAGACTCCATAATCCCGGGGTTCATTGATTAGTTAACTTTGGTTTAACGTCAATTAGTTCCGATTTTTATGTTTTAATTAAGGTTCGGGGGTCATTACTAGGTGGGGTATACTAATTGATCTTCTCAACATCTTCATCTTCCCGAGAGGATCCTATTCATAATTAGAATTTGGATAACTTGATTCAAACACTCCAAAACCAACATGCAACATCAATATACTTCAATATCATCGATTTACTTTTAAAAACATCAATTTAAACTAGAAATCTGCTAAATTCTCAAATCCAAACATGCATGTTAGAAAATGAATTCATCGAACAATCATCTTGTTGCCACCAACTCAATTCCAATAAACATAGAACATCACAACTAACCTCACAGTCCTCAAATCTAGTAAAATCAGTGACAATTTCACAAAAACTCGTTGCAATCATACATACCACAACATGCAACATTTCTCATCAAAAATCCAAGAAACAGGGGAGTAGATTACCTCAAGCTTGTAGTTAATGTTCAAATGCCTCTAAAACGCCATAGTTGAGCTCCATAACATTGATTTCTCTCGAAATCGAAGTTTTGGTTTAGAATGGCTTGTGGTTTGCATGGGTTTGATCGGTGGTATTTATAGTTGTTAATATAATATGAAGGCACACGTATCTCGAGGCCCATCGGACGGTCCTTATCCATCGTGTCACTCCATCCACCCACCTTATCATGACACATATTGCCTAGTTTTTGATCTCGAGGTTGTCAAATCGAGGATAATCCAATGTGTCTTGAACAAACTATGACTTTCTTCAATTATATCTATCTTAACTTGTATACTCTACCCCGTTTCGTCAACTAAATTCGTAAAATTTCTCATATAAAATCGCTATAGTCACATATGAAGGCTGCATCCACTCCATGTGTAATTGAAATAGGATAATACATCATTATAAAGTGCAATATTAGGTCCGAACATGATCTTCGCATCAAGTGGCGTCCAGGATAATAACGGCAATCACCCAAATGATATCATGTCTGCATGCTCTGCGTATATGAGATGTAAATTGTGGCCCTCTATCGGAGATCGATGGTAAACCATGCGGTTGTAAATTCTCTTTTTCATATAAAACTGTGTAGTTGAAATCTATAGCAATGTGCTCCCATTTTCATTTAGGAATAGGAAGTGGTTGAATAACCCCTCGAGTTTGCGATGCTCAGCCTTAACTCGTTAAAAATATCACATCTTCTAACGTAATCAGAAACATCGGTCTTCATCCCAGGCCACCAAAAGAGACGATGCACATCTGCATACATTTTGGTTCTGCCCGGATGAACCGTAAAACGTAAGCGGTATGCCTCATAAAGTATCTCATTGCATAGATCAGCCCATAAATGAAATCTATAGTCGCCCTTAAATCCCAGGCATAAGTCTATCTACTAACTCAAATCTGGATGATCTGGACTCTGAGCAAACCCAATAAATTTCTAGTATTTCTCATCTTTTTGCTGATCATCAAGTACACTCTGAATAAAGACTGTCTGGGTTCTCATTTGTCCACATATCAACACCCTGGTGTCGGTCGGAATATCCACAGAATACATCACCTCGATCGCCTAGAGTAATCCATACTCATGTGCCATGTGACAAGTAACAGTCTCCAAGTTCACCCTTTTACTGTTCAATGCATCAGCAACAACATTAGTCTTCTTCGGGTGATACTCTAAAAAAATCATAATCTTAAAGGAATTCAAGCCAACGTCTCTGTCTCATATTCAAGTCCTTTTGAGTAAATAGATATTTCAAACTCTTATGGTCAGTGAACAACACAAATCTCTTCCCATAGAGATAATGGCACCAAATCTTCAATGCAAACACTACTGTAACCAACTTCAAATCATGCATAGGGTAATTTTTCTCGTGAACTTTTAGCTGTCTGGATGCATAGGCTATCACTCTACTGTCCTGCATTAATACACATCTCAAACCAACCTTAGAAGCATCGGTGTTCACCTTAAAGCCCTTCTCTGACTCAGGTAACACTAAAACTGGTGCAATAGTTAATCATTTTTTCAAAGTCAAGAACGCCTGCTCACAATCATTGTTCCACTGAAAATGCATGTCCTTCTTCGTCAATTGCATCATAGGAGCTACAATCTTGAGAAGTCTTTTACAAAATGCTGAATATCCCGCCAAGCCAAGAAAACTGTGGACATCTGACACTGATCTCGGTGTAGGCCAATTAATAATAGCTCTGACCTTAGCAGGGTCCATTGACACTCGCTAGCTCCAACAATGTGTCCTAAAATCCGACCTCTGCAAGCCAAAATTTGCATTTACTAAACTTGGTGTACAGTTTATGTTCCCTTAGTAGCTGCAAAATCGTCCCGAGGTGCTCTGTGATGGCCCCTCCCTTAATCTAGGCATTGCCCGGCCTAATCCCGTAATTAAGCTCTAATCCTATCCTAGCAGTATTTAACTACGTATTAGTCAGCCTTTACAACCCATTCATCTCATTCCTCATGTTCAGGATAAGTAATACTTTAGTCATATCAAATTATGAAATTTAAAGTTAATTAAAACTTTTTATTAAATTAGTTAATATTAGCGGAAGTCTTAATATTTATGTGAAAGTGATTAGTGATTCATGTGAAAGCTATTTAAGTTACCCTAAGTGTGGAAAAACCAGGAAATGACATCACATAGATATATCATGAAGTCAAGTATAACAATGTGAAAGTCATAATAAAGTTGGGAATCTATCACTCAGCCCCAAATATACAACTGAAACAGTATTTGAAAGACATAATATAATAATATAACAAAATTTCAAAAAAAATCTACAGTCAAAGCAGAAGTGTGCCTCAAGCTCAGAGATAGTCATTGATATTTTCCTTGCTGGATCTGCTGGTCGACTGATTTGCACCCGCCATCATAAAAAGGACGGTGAGTGCAAGAAAATAATAGTAATCCCCGATGATATATTTATTTTGCATTTCCAATTATAATCGACTGGTATTTAAAAACATATAAATATGAAACACTGAAAGATTAACCATATGCAGGTAAATACCAAAGTTAAACAAATGATACTGATACTCGACTAAGTAGTTGTGATCTAAGTCCAATCGGTAATCAGCTGCGCATCACACCAACTCAATAGTCATAACCTCACAAGAGTCTCAAACCTCAATGTATCGCACACAGCTAAACATCGTACATAACCAAGTATCGCATACAACCAAACATTGCACACAGTCAAGTATCGCACACAGCCGAACATCTCACACGACTTGGCATAATGCATAACCAAGTAACATGTATCGACATCCCCATGGACTCTATCTTCATGAGTCGCGCACACCCCGATCGAGTAAGGGACCTAGATACTAACAACTACTTTATTTATTCAAAAATGATTGGGTATAGAATGGTGAAGAAATAGGGACAAGCTAATAGAATAATCAAGTCGAGTACAAAGTCCATAGTCTCATTCATAAATCCTCTAATCCTAATAGAATGTTATTTAAAGCTTATTTACCATTAAAAACATCAAAGGAAGACATAGAGCACACGAAAGGAATCAATGAAAGCATTAACAAGACAATATCATGATGAACAAGTTCAAAGAGTGAAGAATATCAACAAATATCATGATATTAAAGTGCAAAGGCACCATATAGTCACAAAGATTGTCAATCAATCAGTAATAAAAGGAAATTAAATGCAATTTAAAGTATCATCGGGTATACTCACTTTTCACGCAATATTCCTAGTTCAATAGGCCTCCCGTTACCCAAACTCTCGCACTCGAACTCATGTATATCTCCCAAAGTTTGCTAGTGTCAACTTAGGTTATATTAGATGTACTTAGTCTTTAAATTAAGTGTTAAGACTATCCGACACCAAAACGATCCAAAACAGCTATACAAAAGACCATTATATAAACAAACATTTTTTTTGACCCATTTTTTGAAAAATTATATGACTTAATTTTGAAAAAATAATAATTATAGGTTGTTCCTCTCTGTCTTAGCTTTCCAACGGTATATGGAGTGTCAAAATCTAAGTTAAATGGAAATTTATGGTGTAAGTAGTGTTACAAGAATCTAAAATCCTGTTGTTCAGGTCCCCAACGCATTGGCTAAAATGTCCAACACGCTGGGTGCAGAAACCCAAAATTTTCTGAGTTTCTGTAACCCGAAAATGGCCAAATTAAGCCCTGTGGATCCCTATTCTCAACCATTAGGGATCCATTCACTTCCTACACAACACATATACACTAGACACTTCAATTTCCATACATGCATTCATCAAACCATCAAATAAACAAGGATTAAAGGTATGATTTTCAAAGTATTTTTATCAAGAACACCAAGAACATAACTCAAAACTAGAAATTAAATTAAACCAAAAGCCCACTGATTTTCGAAAAATTGAATAGTGTCCTAAGTGATTTTTCACAAGGATTTCAAATATGAACTTAGATTTTGAAAATAACATCATTTAATAGCTCAAAAATTTCCAAAATTGAAATCATAAGAAAATCCAATTTTTGGCAACAACTTACAAAATCCGAAAATGGAACTTGTTGTTTGAAATTAAGGTTTAGAAATGTATCAAATCTACATTAAAACACTTTAAAATCATCCCCACAGAAAACCCCTTTGATTGAACTCAAAAATACTACAACTTGAATGCATTAGGAGGAAGAAAAGTTACCTAGTTGGTGTTCTTTGATGGGAGGTGTTTGATTATTTGATTTATTATATAAACACTCCTTTAAATCTCTAAAGTTTTCTAGCAAGAGAGTTCTCTACAACTTTGAATTTCTAGCCAAAGACATGCATTATGAAGCAATGTATGAGAAAAGATGGTTTTTATAATGGGGGTTTTGATCTAATGTGTTCATCCAATCTCTATGATATCTTATGGCCATCCTTTGCTTTTACTCTCTACTAAAATCCAGCTTTGTAACACATGTGTGACACAAGTGTATGGGAGTGTGTGCTCACACGAATCTCGAGGTAAGTCTATGTGTGTTGTATTTTCCAACCAACTATAGGATTCTAATTTGATTTGCATAATTACATAGAACCATATGCATTTTAATAACTCCATAATGCATATTAATCTTTTATAAATTCATATTAATATAAAACAAGACTCTTCAAAGTGCCA
This sequence comes from Stephania japonica, assembly GCA_039657345.1. Lineage (NCBI taxonomy): Eukaryota > Viridiplantae > Streptophyta > Magnoliopsida > Ranunculales > Menispermaceae > Stephania > Stephania japonica. The sequence goes on along the minus strand of CM077556.1, from coordinate 85,125,135 downwards.
ACTACCCGGTTCCCCAGCTGGCATGCAACTTGAGGCGTGTCCCCACTCTCGTCTCGACATCTACACTTTACAAATCGACTTAATAGGTATACACATTACATTACACTAGGCATACAACTAATACAAAAATACAATATACCTCGACCACGTGCCTCGATAGTTGTGCATATCTTACACGCTTCCCACATCATGGGTCGGTAAGCCTGATTAAGGCTAAAATCTATGATTAAAAATTTGGGCCGTGACATGCTCCTCATGATCCTCACGAGTCTTGGAATATATCAGGATATTGTCAATAAACACAATGATGAATCTATCCTAATACGGTTTCAACACTCGATGCATCAAGTCCATAAATATGGCTGACGCATTGGTCAGTCCAAATGACATTACCGTAAATTGATAATGTCCATATCGAGTGCGAAAAAAACAGTTTTCTCCCTATTCTCCTCTCGAATCTCAGCTGATGATACCCAAATCTCAAATCTATCTCTGAGAACCATTGTGCTTTTGTCAGCTGATCGAACAAGTCATCAATATGAGGAAGTGGGTACTTGTTCTTCACTGTCACTCGGTTCAACTATCTATAATCGATACACAATCAAAGGCTACCTCCTTTCTTCTTCACAAATAAAACCAACGCTCCCTAATGTGACATACTAGGATAAATAAATCTCAACTCTAACAGTTCATTCAGCTGTGATCTCAGCTCCTCTAACTTTTTGGAGCCATACAGTACGGTGGAATGGATATCGGTTTAGTACTTGAAACCAAATCGATAATGAAATCAATCTCCTTAGGCGGTGGTAAACCTGGTAGCTCGTTGGAAATAAGTCGAAAGACTCACGTACTACAGGTAACTCCTCCATCCTAGTCTCACTCTTCCCCATCGTACCCAAAATACTAGCAAAAGTCTCCACCTTACTGCTAGAAACTACCCTGCCCGGTAAGCGGTAATCTAGTCGAAGTTCCTTGGAAACAAAATTTGGATACTCCAGAATTTGAAAAACAATTCTCTTACTGAAGCAATGGATTTGTACATGATACGCGCCCAACCAATCCATTCTCAACAATACATCAAACTCTAGGAACTCCAACACTCTCAAGTCTGCATGTAAGACATGCCCCCTATCTCTACCGAACAACCTACACATACCAAATTCGAATAAATCTTGTCCCCAGTAGTTGTGTTAAGGATTAAAGGTTTCTTTAGTCTAATAGGCCTCAAACCCAATAAATCAACCATGCAACCCAAAATAAAATGATACTGTAGAACCAGAATCAAACATGGTATGCATAAAACGACCACAAATATAAACCGTACCTTCAACAAGGTTACGTGTAACAGTCTGATCTAGCGCAACAACAGTATGAAAAGCCTTTCGACCCTGCTGTGACAAGAACCAATGAAATGACCCATTTGACCACACTCAAAACAAGCCCCCGGAGAGCTTGCACTAGATGAAAGATTCTAGTCCTGCCTTTGAGACTGATCAGAACTCTGACCCTGGTCATATCTACCAGTCGGTCCACATCTGCCCTGACCACCACCACTTTTGCTATCACTCCTCTAATATGGCTGTCACTGAGGACCTGATGTTGATGTATGTTGTAGTGTACTAACATAGCTACGTACTGGAGCAGATGATACAACAATAGTAGAAAGTGAAGATGCAACAAATGCTACACTTTATGCTCGCTTCCCGAAACCACGGTCTCGGTCTCTTCCCTCTCCTGTTACCTCAGAACGACCTCCAATTTGAACTGATGATGATGGTGTAACTTGAACCCCGGCTTGAATACCCACAAATGACACATTTGCCATTGCTCTATCATAGGCCTCCTGTAAAGTCTTCGGAGCTATAGTGACCACTACAAATCCAATAGGAACTAATAGACCATGAACAAAATAGTACACCCGATTAACATCGGTGTCCGCTATGCCATCAGAATACTCCATCAATATCAGGTTCCGGCCCATATGCTTCACCGACTTAGCTGCTTGTCTAACATTCTAGAACTCAGTCCTCTTCACGTTACGGACTACAGGAGGAATATATTTTTCATTGAATCTCTCCTTGTCTAACTGAATTCTACTTGGAACTCGAGGGTAATTTAGTGATTTTCAATATCGAATGTCTTGCAAGTGTGCTTTGTGAATTGTTTAAGTGTGAAAAATATAACTTAGGATAAATAAATATTGGGCCTAACAAGAGTTGAGTGGATGAGGAATATATTTTTCATTGAATCTCTCCTTAAACCTTTTATAAAGTCGCCTCTTTTGTATTGAAACCTAAATGTGATGGGAGAGAAGTGGAGGAAGGTTGATGATGAAAGAAGATTGGAAGCAAGAAGGTAACACACCCTCTCCTCATCCCATCTAAGCATGGCGTCGACATCGGCAAGAACGCGAGGAAAATAGAAAAGAAAATAAGAAAGGAAAGATTTGATCTATGTTAGAATGAGATTTTGGAAAGGATTTTGAGTCAAAGATTCCATTGAAGGCATGGTGAGATTCTAATACTCTCTAGATTTATTGTCTTGGTGTTGGTATTGGTAATGAGAGTTGATGATTTGCAAAGTTTGTTCAATATTTCTTAGATCTAGTCTTGAAATGGGTTTTTCCCAAGATTTTAGCAAATTGAACGTGGTTGGAGTTTATTGATAAAGATATGGCATTTAAGGTTGAGTTGAGATTTTAAAAAGGGACTTTGAATCTTTCTTTGAGAAATAAACTTATTCGATAAATTTGTGGACTTTGACTGAATATTGTCATTTGGGAATTTAAAATCTAAATTGAGTCTTGTATGTTGATTTGGATCTTTTTAATTAAAATTAATCGAATGTCTTCGATTTATGTTAGAAAAACTAAGTCTTAGAGGATTTTCCTTGTTTTACATCACCGCATTCCTATTTTACTCGAATCATTGATTCTAATTTTAAGTGTCGATTTTAAAGTCGTGAATGACCTTTAGCGAAGTCAGCTATAAAATAGGGTGAATCTCTAAGGTCTAAACAATTAATGTTAAACTTGTATGGTTGTAGATACATAAAGTAATTATTCTTTCAAATTGTCTAGATTCGCGAGACGGTTCACATCGAGCCCAAACGCGAGAGAATCGAGATTAGGATTTGCGGCGAGTGCAGGTAAGTGGGGAGCTTGCTCAATTATCAAATATGGCATGATTATTAGTTATGTTTAGGATTCATAATTTGAATTAAAGACTTGAGATTTATGGGTTGCGTCGTGGTATTGGCTCGAATCTACGAATCTATGGAATGTGAATGCACTGTTATTCATGGCCCCAGAATGTGTGGAGTTTACCACCGAGGGTCATTAACACCCCAGGGTGTGGAGTTTACCGTCGTTAACACTCCAGGGTGTGGAGTTTACCACCGAGGGTCGTTAACACCCCAGGATGTGTGGAGTTTACCACTGAGGGCTTTACTTGACTAATTGAATTCATAAGTATGTCACGTAGGGACATGAGTTGGAGTTACCTTCTCTTATACTCTTGAGACATAGAGATGTGCATCGGTGATGGCTTGGACGAACCTACTGTTGATTTGATGGGATAAACGAGAGGGCACATAAGGCCTGTGTGCTAGCTGGTTGTGTAACGACCCTAAAATTCTAACTCGTGCCACATGACATTTCAGGGTCGTATTGTGGGCCCAACTAGCCATGGTGTACTTGTTTCAGTCCTCGGGAGTCGACACCGAGGTATGTTATGTTTGTTTGGTGATTTGTATTATTTATTTATTACCGAACATTAAATTCAATATTCCAAATGAGTAAGGACGTGGTGAGTGTGCGTTAGTACCGTTGAACAAGTTCGGTACGAAAGAACGCGTTAAATGAGTATTTGAGAGTCCGTGGGACGAAAATGAAATAAAAACATTGATATTTATAAATGAAAATAATTAATGTAATTAAATAGTAAATTGGTGGGCGCCTAGTGACACGCGGGGTCGTGGTCGACACGCGTGGGTGATACGGTAGTGTGCACGCCCGAGTACACTCGTTGAGCGCGCACGGCGGAATTTTAAATGCGAAAATATAGGTGAGTATATATATATTTATATGTATATAAGGGATTTAATATATATATATAAATATATATTAAAAATCGTAAAGGCAAAATTACCAAAAGGGTATTGAAGGAAAGAAGGGAAATGGATAGACATGAGGGCAAAATAGTCATTTTACATGGGAATTTGATAACCATCACCGTTCTCTCTCTTTCTCTCGATGAATCGAAAAAAAAAAAAAAACGCACGGGGAGAAGAACCGAGAAATCGAAACGAAGAAGGAGGAGAAGGAAGAAAAAGAGATCAAGAGGAGGTGAGCGCGGGATCGTGAAGAGGTGAGTTGTTGTTTTTGTTGTTATTGTTGTTGTATGTTGTATGTTGTTGGCGTTGTTGGTGGTGGTGGTGGCGGCGGTTTGGTGATGGTGGAGCTCGAGAGCTCGGACGAATTGCGAGAGCAATTCGTCGAGAGAAGGAGAGACGATAGTTGTCTCCCTCTCCCTCTCCTTCTCTTCCATGAAAAAAAAAAAAAAAAAAAAAAAAAAGCAGAGCGAGCGTCCGCTCGCTCCGTAAATTGAAGAAGAAGAAGAAGGGCCGATTCGGCCCTGAACCGGGCCGGTTCGGCCATGAACCGGGCCGGTTCGGCCGAACCGCCTTTTTATAAAAAAAAAGAGAAAAAGAGAGAAAATGGAAAAGACAATCCAGAAAAAATAGGAAAAAATTCTGAAAAATTATATTTCACCCAAATAAATAGAAATTTGGGAATTTTTATGAAAAATGAAGAATTTGAGATTCGCGACGAGACTTTTGTCGGGGTTTTGTCTCGTAAAGCGTGAAATTGTTAAAAATAGCCGAGAAAAATATTGAAAAATATTTTTCTAAATTGTATTAAAATTATGAGGTTTTGCTCGGGTATCCTAATGGGTTTAAATGGAACCCAATATCGGGTAAGCGACCCAAATTGCGTAAAGGAACAATAAGTTAGAAAATTGTAGAAAATGAGTTAAACTTGAAAAAAATTGAGGAATACTTGGAATAATTAGGGAAAAATTAACGGAAATTGGTCGAAATAATTGTCAGGTGACGAGCGAAGTGTTGGTAACTAATTGGGGAACGTGTGGAGCTACGCGAGGCGTTTTTAGCGGGAATTGAGGTGAGTAAAGGCAACAATAGAGTCAACATAATTGCTTTTCTATTTATTGATTAATTATTCTTGAAATGCAAGCCTTTTGTATTCCATTCTAGTTCGGGTGACCTAGGGTTTAGGTAGTCCGATCGTGATGAGAAGTCTCAACGAGTTTAGCGGCGGCATAGATCGTGGCTTCTCGTTGGAGCCTATCGAAATGATTTAGCATCCGGCTTGTGATCGTGGCTTTCTTTCGGTAGTGTGTTAGGAATTTAGCGGCCGGCTTTGTCGTGGCTTTTCCTAACGAGTGTGCGTTCGGTGGAGGCGACCTTCGGCCCACCGGTTCGTACGGGGTGGATTGAGCGGGGAGGCGTTTTGGGCTCATCGTGTCGATCGCAAGCGATGAGGTCTTGAGACCCGCGGTTTGATTGGGACTATCTATTCTCCTATCCATTTGTTTCTCGGTCACTTGATTTTTCGTTGTTTGTACTTGTTGAATCTATTTATCATGCGACTTGCTATCTATTTCGGTTTCTTGTTATACCTTTGCATGATTTATAGACTTATGATTATTGAAAATTCGAGTAAATTATGTTGAGATATCTATTTTCTTTGTTTCTTGTTATATTTTGTACTCACCGTCCTTTTTATGACGGTGGGTGCGATCCATGACGAGTAAGGGCAAGGCGCCGATGCTTGGCGATATCTCTCGAGGCACGCTCGAGCCATTAGCTTTGCTCTCACTTTGTAGGTATTTTGTCTTTTGTTGTATATTTTGGCTATGTATCCATTTGTTTTGATATTTTGGGACTTTGGGAAGTTGAACTGACATTGTTGATACATGTATATGTTTATTTGGGCTTTCGGTTGACTGTTATATACATGTGATCTTTGTTTGGACATTATTTTCCACATCTAGGATAACCGAGTTGTAAAGCTGTTGTAAGTTGGTATTAAAAACAATTCCGTTGCACACCTAACTATAATTGAGGATAAAAGATTAAATAGAGTTAAGGTGAATCAAAAAGAGTGATCCAGGGTGAGTGAGTGAATAATGTAACGAGTAATTGATAAGTTAAGGCTGACTAGACCTGCGTTGACTCGTTGGAGACGAGCTAGGGGGTCCACGTAGGTTTAGGTCGGGGCGGGGCCCGGTTGTGGTTCTTTGGGGCCGTCATTAGGTTGGTATCGAGCCTAAAGGTTTATCACCATGACTCTGAATAAGCATAAAACACAAGCAAATGAACTTAGTGTGGAAAATCTTAAGAACTTAACTCAAGTATAGTTGGGAAGTGGGAAATGATATATTATTCTTAGCATGTTAAATTTTAATGTGTAATATAATATATCGTTACGTAAGACTGATCGAGGCTCGCCATTTGCTATTGTAGATTGCGATGGCTGACCAGCCTGATGCTGGAGATCAGAGTGGAGTTCGTGATCCTCCACCAGATGCGCCGAGTGACGTTGCAGCTCTAGCACGTGAGTTACAGTCCTGGACTCAGAGAGTAGAGTCACAAGGACGGAGGATGGACGAGATATTGGATATTCTCAGGGGACAGGCACAGCAGTTGCCATCTCCATCGACTTCAGGGATAGCTCCTAGACAGGATGTAAGTCCGGCTACACCTCAGGCTACTCCACCGGTTACTACTACTAGTACAGTACCTGCACCACCTATCACTGCAGTTGTTCCGGCACAGATTGCGGTGGAGTCACGTGTTCATGATGATATTGATTCACGCCTGACTGCAGAGGCGAGGTGGACTCGGGAGTATGAGAAGTATAAACCAAAGAAGTTCAGTGGCGGTTCAAGTGTAGATGAGGCGGATTTGTACATTCGTAGTCACGAGAAGGTTCAGAAACTTCTCAAGATCGAGGATAGCAGAAAACCTGGGTTGGCAGCATTTTCTTTGATTGGAGATGCAGAGATGTGGTGGGAAAATTTAGTATCCACACATGGAGAGCCGACTACCTGGTTAGACTTCAAGAAACATTTCAGTCAGAAGTTTTATCCACCTTCACTATGATAGCCAAGAGGGATGAGTTTATGCAAATCCGACAGGCATTAGGAGAGTCAGTTATGACTTATATGGGCCAGATATCAGCACTTACTTCCTTTTGCTGATGGAGTAGCTGACCGAGACAGAGATCAGGTCTATTATTTTACTGAGGGCTTGTTGCCAGCTATTGGAGGGACAGTGGTCACTACTCTACCTCCTACACTACAGGATGCTTATGACCGTAGTTTGGCGAGGGAGGCATATTTGAGGACACATCCCGCACAGGGATATGATCGGCCCAGTGAGGTACAGGATGAGCGGGGACAAGGCCGTTTAGGGGGCGGGAGGAAGAGGAATAGATGGCAAATTCAAAGCGATGCGCGAGCTCGAGTGTAGCCCGATCGCACGGTCTTCGCGGCCGGTTCGGACATATGTCACCACACCTACTCGAGACACGAGTTACCTTAGTCGACCACCACCGGTACCACAAGGTGCAACGGAGTGCCAGTCTAGATGGTGGAGGCGAGAGGTAGGGGTAGTGTACGAGCAGGACGAGATTTCGGGTCGGGGATCGAGTAGGCGAGATTACTCGGCATGAGACCCTCTTGGAGCGTGTTATAGGTGTGGACAGATGGGTCATCTTGTCGAGAGAGTGCCCACTGACTAGGCGAGTTTCGACGAGACTGCGGGAGCTTGCTATCGATGTGGACAGACGGGACATTACATCGAGAGAGTGTCCACACTTTGTTGATGTTCGGCGAGAGAGTAGCATCACGTCGGCAACATACGAGGGAACGTGCACATGTTGTTCTTGAGCGGACCTCGGGCGACTCGACATCTCGTTGAGGGTATGAGTTACATTTGTGATCATTTGATGTATGTTATGATTGACTCTGGTTCTACTGTTTCCTTTATTTCTGGGCGCATGGTTGATGAGTTAGGGTTAAGACCAGTTAGACTAGAGAGACCTCTAGTTCTTAGCACATTCTTTGGGGATAAAATCTACCCTAACATGATCTCGTGAGCGCATTTGTATTGTAGAGATAGAGGGACATGAGTTACCAATAGATCTTAGAGTGTTAGAGTTTTTGGAGTTTGATGCGTTGTTAGGCATGGATTGGTTAGGACCTTATCACGCACAGATTGATTGTTTCGACAAGACGGTCACATTTCGATTCTCGGACGACCGAGTTTACTTTTCGTGGCGGTGCGACTCGGTTGAGAGTTACCAGAGAGCGAGTAGCCACGAGCGGTGAGATTAAGACATTTATGAGTGTTTTAAGTACGGTAGGAAGAGGCGAGGCAAAGATCGATGAGGTACCGGTTGTGTGCGAGTTTCGGACGTGTTTCAGCAGAGAGCTTCCGGGGTTACCACCGACTAGAGAGATTGATTTCATCATTGATTTGGTTCCTGGAACCAAACCGATATCAATTCCACCGTCTTGGGATGGCTCCTAAGGAGTTGGAGGAGGCGAGATCACGACTAGATGAGTTGTTGGAATTGGGTTTTATTCACCCGAGTATGTCACCTTGGGGTGCGCCGGTCTTGTTTGTGAAGAAGAAAGACGGCGACTGAGATTGTGTATCGACTATAGGCAATTAAACCGGGTGACGAGTGAAGAACAAGTATCCATTACCTCGTATTGATGATTTGTTCGATCAGTGACTGGGCTTGATGGTTCTCGAAGATTGATTTGAGATCTGGCTATCATCAGTTGAGGATTAGAGCAGAGGACAGAGAGAAGACGGCTTTTCACACGAGATATGGGCACTATCAGTTTACCGTTATGCCGTTTGGGTTGACGAATGCCCCTGCAATGTTCATGGATCTCATGCATCGTGTATTGAGACAATATTTGGATAGATTTGTTATAGTGTTCATTGACGACATTTTGATTTATTCTAAGACTCGTGAGGAGCACGAGGAGCACCTCAGGACGATCTTGCAGACGCTGAGGGAGCATAGACTGTATGCCAAGTTCAGTAAGAGTGAGTTTTGGCTTACAGAGGTTGGATTTCTTGGTCATATTGTCGGAGCTAGCGGAGTGTCAGTAGACCCTGCTAAGGTTAGAGCAGTTGTTGATTGGCCTACACCGAGTTCGGTGTGAGAGATTCGGAGTTTTACGGGATTGGTGGTTATTACGGACGATTTGTGCGGGATTTCTCAAGGATTGCGCACCGATGACTCGGTTGACGAAGAAGGAAGTCGATTTCGGTGGGATGATAGTTGTGAGCGAGGCTTTTCGGACTTTAAAGGAGAGATTGACTACCGCGCCGGTGCTCGTATTACACGAGTCGGGAAAGGATTTTGAGGTGAACACCGATGCTTGTTTGGTCGGTTTAGTTTGTGTTTTGATGCGGGACGGTAGAGTGATAGCTTATGCGTCCCGACAGTGAAGATTCACGAGAAGAATTACCCTACACATGACTTGGAGTTGGCGGCGGTGGTGTTTGCACCGAAGATTTGGCGTCATTATTTGTACGGAGAGAGGTTTGTGTTGTTTTGCGACCACAAGAGTTTGAAGTATCTCTTCACTCGAGAGAGAGCTTAATATGAGACAGAGACGGTGGTTAGAGTTCCTCAAGGATTATGATTTTTCGTTGGAGTATCACCCGGGGAAGGCTAATGTCGTAGCTGACGCATTGAGCCGAAGAGGGGTTGACTCGGAGGTTGTGACGTGTCGTATGACACATGAGTATGGATTTCTCGAGGCGGTCGAGATGATGTATGCTGTTGATATTCCGACTAGCACTAGAGTGTTGATTTGTGGGCAGTTGAGGACTCAGACAGTTTCTATTCAGAGTGTACTTGATGGGCAGCAGGCTGATGAGCAGTATCAGAGGTACAGTGAGTTTGCTCAGAGTTCAGATCACCCAGAATGGAGTCAGTCGACAGATTTACACTGAGATTTAGAGGAGGCTGTGGATTCCATTAGTGGTGAGTTACGTGACGAGATTCTCCGGGAGGCTCACCGCTCACGTTTTTCGGTTCATCCGGGTAGGACCAAGATGTATCTTGATATGCGTCGTCTGTTTTGGTGGCGGGGATGAAGACCGATGTTAGTGATTATGTTAGAGGTTGTGAGATATGCCGGCGAGTTAAAGGCGAGCATAAGAGGCACTGGTGGATTACTGCAGCCGCTTCCCATTCCTCATTTGGAAGTGGGAGCATATCGCTATGGATTTCGTCGGTGGGTTACCTCGGTCTCGGCGCGAGACATGACAAGTATTTGGGTGATTGTGGATAGATTGACAAAGTCGGCGCACTTCATACCGATTTCTACCACACATCGAGTGGATAGGTTAGCGAGCTTGTACGAGAGAGAGATAGTGCGGCGCATGGAGTGCCATTGTCGATCGTGTCGGACGAGGGCCGCAATTTACGTCGCAGATTTGGCGAGTATGCAAGCACGGTTTGGCACGAAGTTGAATCTCGATACTGACTTATCATCCACGAGGCCAGATGGACGGTCGAGAGAGACGATTCGGGTGTTGGAAGACATGTTGAGGATGTGTATTTTAGAGTATGGTGGTTCTTGGGAGGAGTATCTTCATCTGTGTGAGTTTGCTTACAATAACGGTTATCGAGGCAGTATTGGAATGGCACCGTTTGAGGCACTCTACGGCGGGCGTGCGAATCTCCATCTTCTTGGGCGAGCCGAGAGGATGTGGCGGTGATTGGGCCGAGAGATTGTAGTGGATCACACGAGAGAGAAGGTACGATCGATCGGACTTCGGTTGAAGGGTGCGCGGGAAAGGCAAGAGGTATTATGACGGGTACCATGGCGAGTTAAAGTATGAGGTGGGAGACTATGTATATCGAAGGTTTCTCCACTTTGAAGGGTCACAAAAGATTTGGGATCAAGGGTAAGCTTGCGCCGAGGTTTATAGGTCCGTTCGAGTGAAGAAACGAATAGGCAAGGTGGCGTATGAGCTTGAGTTACCATCTCGGTTAGCGGGAGTTCACCCCTGTATTTCACATATCAATGCTTATTTGGATAGGTCGAGAGAGGCAAACGACCGATTGTGGACTGAGTCGGATTGATTTGAGAGAAGACATTACTTACGATGAGCGGCCTATTCGGATTATGGACCGGAAGGTGAAGGTATTGAGGAATAAGGAAATTCCCTCGGTTCTCGTCAAGTGGCGCATCATGGGGATGAGGAAGCGACTTGGGAGCTGGAGTCTTACATGCGCAAGCATTTCCTTACTTGTTTTGATTCGGTAAGTCTTACCCTATACGTTCGTTTAATTTCGAGGACGAAATTCTCAATAAGGGGGAGCGTAACGACCCTAAAATTCTAACTCGTGCCACATGACATTTCGGGGTCGTATTGTGGGCCCAACTAGCCATGGTGTACTTGTTTCAGTCCTCGGGAGTCGACACCGAGGTATGTTATGTTTGTTTGGTGAATTGTATTATTTATTTATTACCGAACATTAAATTCAATATTCCAAATGAGTAAGGACGTGGTGAGTGTGCGTTAGTACCGTTGAACAAGTTCGGTACGAAAGAACGCGTTAAATGAGTATTTGAGAGTCCGTGGGACGAAAATGAAATAAAAACATTGATATTTATAAATGAAAATAATTAATGTAATTAAATAGTAAATTGGTGGGCGCCTAGTGACACGCGGGGTCGTGGTCGACACGCGTGGGTGATACGGTAGTGTGCACGCCCGAGTACACTCGTTGGCGCGCACGGCGGAATTTTAAATGCGAAAATATAGGTGAGTATATATATATTTATATGTATATAAGGGATTTAATATATATATATATAAATATATATTAAAAATCAGAAAGGCAAAATTACCAAAAGGGTATTGAAGGAAAGAAGGAAATGGATAGACATGAGGGGCAAAATAGTCATTTTACATGAGAATTTGATAACCATCACCGTTCTCTCTCTTTCTCTCGATGAATCGAAAAAAAAAAAAAATGCGGGAGAAGAGCAGAAATCGAAACGAAGAAGGAGGAGAAGGAAGAAAAAGAGATCGAGAGGAGGTGAGCGCGGGATCGTGAAGAGGTGAGTTGTTGTTTTTGTTGTTATTGTTGTTGTATGTTGTATGTTGTTGGCGTTGTTGGTGGTGGTGGTGGCGGCGGTTTGGTGATGGTGGAGCTCGAGAGCTCGGACGGTGCGAGAGCAATTCGTCAGAGAAGGAGACGATAGTTGTCTCCCCCTCCCTCTCCTTCTCTTCCATGAAAAAAAAAAAAAAAAAAAAAAAAAGAGAGAGCGGGCGTCGCTCGCTCGTAAATTGAAGAAGAAGAAGGGCCGATTCGGCCCTGAACCGGCCGGTTCGGCCATGAACCGGGCCGGTTCGGCCATGAACCGGCGGTTCGCCGAACCGCCCTTTTTATATAAAAAAAAAAGAGAGAAAAAGAGAGAAAATGGAAAAGACAATCCAGAAAAAATAGGAAAAAATTCTGAAAAATTATATTTCACCCAAATAAATAGAAATTTGGGAATTTTTATGAAAAATGAAGAATTTGAGATTCGCGACGAGACTTTTGTCGGGGTTTTGTCTCGTAAAGCGTGAAATTGTTAAAAATAGCCGAGAAAAATATTGAAAAATATTTTTCTAAATTGTATTAAAATTATGAGGTTTTGCTCGGGTATCCTAATGGGTTTAAATGGAACCCAATATCGGGTAAGCGACCCAAATTGCGTAAAGGAACAATAAGTTAGAAAATTGTAGAAAATGAGTTAAACTTGAAAAAAATTGAGGAATACTTGGAATAATTAGGGAAAAATTAACGGAAATTGGTCGAAATAATTGTCAGGTGACGAGCGAAGTGTTGGTAACTAATTGGGGAACGTGTGGAGCTACGCGAGGCGTTTTTAGCGGGAATTGAGGTGAGTAAAGGCAACAATAGAGTCAACATAATTGCTTTTCTATTTATTGATTAATTATTCTTGAAATGCAAGCCTTTTGTATTCCATTCTAGTTCAGGTGACCTAGGGTTTAGGTAGTCCGACTGTGATGAGAAGTCTCAACGAGTTTAGCAGCCGGCATAGACTGTGGCTTCTCGTTGGAGCCTATCGAAATGATTTAGCATCCGGCTTGTGACTGTGGCTTTCTTTCGGTAGTGTGTTAGGAATTTAGCAACCGGCTTTGTCTGTGGCTTTTCCTAACAGAGTGTGCGTTCAGTGGAGGCGACCTTCGGCCCACTTTGGTTCGTACTGGGTGGATTGAGCAGGGAGAGCGCGTTTTGGGCCCTCGTGTCGATCGCAAGCTGATGAGGTCTTGAGACCCGCGGTTTGATTGGGACTATCTATTCTCCTATCCATTTGTTTCTCGGTCACTTGATTTTTCGTTGTTTGTACTTGTTGAATCTATTTATCATGCGACTTGCTATCTATTTCAGTTTCTTGTTATACACTGCATGATTTATAGACTTATGATTATTGAAAATTCAGTAAATTATGTTGAGATATCTATTGTTGCTGTTTACTGTTATATTTTGTACTCACCGTCCTTTTTATGACGGTGGGTGCAGATCCACAGACGAGTAAGGGCAAGGCGCCGATGCTTGGCGATATCCTCTGAGGCACGCTCAGAGCCATTAGCTTTGCTCTCACTTTGTAGGTATTTTGTCTTTTGTTGTATATTTTGGCTATGTATCCATTTGTTTTGATATTTTGGGACTTTGGGAAGTTGAACCTGACTGTTGATACATGTATATGTTTATTTGGGCTTTCGGTTGACTGTTATATACATGTGATCTTTGTTTGGACATGATTTTCCACATCTAGGATAAGCGAGTTGTAAGCTTGTTGTAAGTTGGTATTAAAAACAATTCCGTTGCACACCTAACTATAATTGAGGATAAAAGATTAAATAGAGTTAAGGTGAATCAAAAAGAGTGATCCAGGGTGAGTGAGTGAATAATGTAACGAGTAATTGATAAGTTAAGGCTGACTAGACCTGCGTTGACTCGTTGGAGACGAGCTAGGGGGTCCACGTAGGTTTAGGCCGGGCGGGGCCCAGTTTGTGGTTGCTGGGGCCGTCACAGGTTGTATCCATCACTTTGAGAGTAGGAGAATCGGTCACCGGATTCTTGCCAATATCTAGTATGCATTTAATGGAACATCGACTTATCGTATTATTATATTTTATAGTACATAATCTCGCGAAACCCCCTCATTTATATGAAAGTTTGAAATTATGAAATGATTTGTCAATCTCTTTAATGATATGCATGATTATTGTTGTTATAATTTGATGGCTTAAGAATACGTCATATTTGTTTATGAACTTAAATCTTTTGGCTTTAGGATATTTCTTTATATTTATTCGCAGGTTTATTTGTTTAGCAACCATGGGCTACGTTCATGTATTGGGTCCAAGTGGCGGTCTGGGTCGGCGACCCGACCTCTAGGTCTGGGGCGGGTCTTCACATACCCTTCGTAGCAACCAACCTGCTACGCCACCAATGTGGAACCTACGTGGGTCTCGGGTTGATCGACAATCGCAATCCACAATGAAAACAATTTCACGATCATGACATAACTATCGATAATAGTATATACAATATATCAAATAGCTCATAGTCCGATTTTAAATTACCCATCTCTCCCACTTCCCAACTAAGACTTAAGTCAGGATCATAGGGTTCCATTTAAGTTCCACTATTCCTAACTTCAGTTGATTATGTCTTAATGGCTTATGATTTAATCAAGAGTCAAGTTTTATAAACTTAGGTTCTGATACCAATTGTGACGGCCCCAGTTCCATAAACCTAAAACTGAACCCCGCTTAGCCTAGACTTACGTAGACCCAAGTCCGTCTCGCGCAGTCAATGCAAATTTAGTCAGCCTTACCTTACCTTTTCCATTCATACAATAATTTAAGATGAGATCATTAACATTAGTGAGTTATTCAGAGATAAGCGGAAGCATTTAACATCTCCAACTAATATAACAACCTCAAGAAATAAGTTAGGATAACCTAAAATGTGAAAACCAGCAAATATATACATCATTACCAAAAGTCATATCACATGAGAGAATATCATCATATCCATGCCCAAGATTTCTCATTTCGCAAAACCCAATTTCAAAAAGTATAATTATATTAATACAAAATCAAACCTATGTGAGTCCAAAGATAGAACAACTCTGCTATTCTCAAAGAAAATTACCAAGTTGAGGAGTTTTCCTTTTGCTCGACTGTTGATCTGCACTCAGTCAATCACAAGAATGACGAGTTCCAGGTAAGTAATACAAAGCAGGATGTTTACAATATTTCACAATATATGACAATTAATATTCATGCTGATAGAAAAAAAGGATACAGAATGCATGAATAAATAAAGACTGAAAATAAATCTGAAAGCAATCGATAATGAATGTCCTGGAATCAAAAGGAAAGGCGCAAATAGTCCCGACTTAGTGAAACAATTGTTTCAGTCGAAGAAAAACATCAATAAACTCTTTTAGAGTCAAGACAATTCACCATCCCAACTCGAAGTTTAGGACGTGATATATCACATAGTCCTAAATCCACACAAATGTAAAATTCCTCAGTAATTTAGTGAAATAATTCCCACTCCGTATATATATATATATATATAGGAACCAAAAGATCAACTCGTGAATATCAAGTTCCAAAAAAAATAACGTTCATCCCCCCAAATCTTAAGGATCACGCTGACTCACTTGTCCTTTGGACCACTCAATCAGAATAGAGTTTCGAAATAGGATAGAGCAATAACAATAAGAAATTAAAGCTCAAAGAAATAACTGTAAATTTCCCTACTGGTTTACTTACATGTGTCCAACGTTACTACGCACTCACACGCTTCCAATAACTACCCTGCATACCCAATTATTTTATGGTTAAGCTTCAAGTGAAATCTAATCATGAAACATCATGAAAACTGCGACCAAAGTACGCTCAAGAGCTAGTTCCAAAAATAATTATTTATAACTTCAACTAATTTCAACTAGCTAATTTTGAGTAACTTTTTAACCTTGAAAACTTCATTATTTGTCATACTGACTAAAAAGAAACTTATAGTATGCATTTTGTACTTTTATAGACTCTAAGAACACTCAAATCAAATCAAAAACAGAGGATTTATGAATTTTTCCATATAATCTATTGATAATGCAACTTTATTTGTTTTGAACTAACAAAACTTCTCCAAAATCAATATTTTTGCAGTGAAATCCTCAAATCACTCCAATAAACACCACAAAACCATTCAATACCAACTTTTAATTATTTCCACAGCTCGTGGAGTCAATTTAAATCAAAACCAATATTTAATTTATCCAAAATCCTAATATAAATCAATATCAACTGCAAAAACATCTTTAAAATTGTTATCAACTAAGTTGCATCACTTCAATTCACAAAAACCCTATACCATGCCGGTGAAATTTATCCCAAATTGATGCAAATCAACTCAATACGTCAATTCACAACTATTGATACCAATTCCTACGAAAACCCCGTGAAAGAAATAAAAAAATCACAAGATTTCTAATTGAATTGAGGAAAACACCCTAAATTGAGATTTTACCAAATTTTGAGCTAAATCCCTCGTTTCCACCGCGATAACTTAGCTCAAACTGACTGTCTCGCGATGCTCTATTATTTTGTTGAGAGAAATTGGATGAAAATCGGACGTACAAAGCTCCACGTGCGAGAACCCGAGTTGAAGGGTTTCGTTTTAACGAACAAAATTCGTTCTATTGAAAACAAAAGAATCGATGAACTATTTTTTTCCTTTTCATATATATATATAAACCCTCATATATATAAACCCTCAAGTTGTTTGTCAACAGCTTAATTTCTTTTTCATTTATCAATTCTTATAAATCTCTATTTTAACGATTTTTAACTTCTGGTGCCCATTTGAATATGATTTTTCACCAAATTGAGCCAAACTCTCAGTAAAACATTCCATCTTCATAAAACGCCAAAAACACTGGTCTTTATAACACCAAAACCCCATATGTCTTAACTTTGTCTATGACATACTAAACTCTTATGAACTAATTATTTTACCATACTTAACCAAACTTGTCGTACTACATCTTAATTATTATATTTTATTGTATTTTGAGTGTTTTTGTTCAATTTGTCCCCCGAACAACTAAATACCCCCGATTCCCGAAAATTGCATTTCCTCGAGCCGAACCCATTTCTACACGTCAATGTTCTCACTCAAATGCCCTCACATGTTTGGAATATTGGAATCTAATTTCGGGTAAATAAATAATAATACAAAACACCAACAAAAAATAACATACCTCAGTGTCGACTACCGAGAATTGTTCATATGTATCACAGCAAGAGGTCCACGTACGACCTAAAATGACACGTGGCACGAGTTAGATTTTAGGGTCGTTACAAAACTCCACTACCGTAAAGACACTAAGTGATGGTACGCTCAACCACCATAGTAAGCACCAGATGGGAGTAAACTCAACCATCGTAAAGCATTAAGGAATATAGAGTGATGAATGAACATGAGTGAATTCAAATAAATCAAACAGTAAATACTAAAGTGAAGTTCAATTGGGATACCGCACACCTCAAATCGCACTCCAAATGTCGTCCCTAGCTCAAACAATGCCCCAATGCCAGTCAAATCACTAATCGTACTACCTAAGTCCACAAAAGCCTGATCAATTCCAATAATCATAAACCTCGAATATTCGATTCAAAACCCCAAATCATCGATAAAATTATCATTTAAACCCTTTAAATAGTCCATATAAACCCCTAGATTACACCCAATTTGGTAAATTTTTATTAAAAATTTTAGTTCCAAAACTGTCCAAGACGCCGTCGAGGACGCTGCCAAGTTCAACTCTCATGGCGTCTTGGGTGTCGTCACGTTATCTCCTCATGGCATTTTCAAAACATCTCCCAATATTTTTCTCACATTACGCTTCTGCCCAAGATGCCACGAGTGGCGCCATGACTTATGAACCCCACTGCGCGCCTAACAACGTCTTCGACAGAGAGGGGTTTTACCAAATTTTTGAACCCTCTCGGCTCGTCGCCGTGATCCGTGCTCACTCCAATTACTCATTAAACACTCCACAAATCCCATGAACTCAAAACCCTTCGACAACACATGTTCGAAACCCAAACTTGGCATTTTTTGACCAAAACTAAAAATCACTTAGAAATCCAAACACCCACAACTTCAACATCAAAACCACATCCATAACCTCAACTCCATCACCAAAACCATAGCAACACCCTTACATAGTTGGTGTGCTCAAAACCCCCATGAAACCTCTGTGAAAACTGACAAAACACCCGCCAAAACGTAGGAAATGGAGAGTTAATCGAAGATTTTACCTTGTTTGACGATTTTCTTGCGTTTTTGAGCTTTAAATCTTCACTTCTATCACCCAAAACCCTCAGCTCATGCTCACCACAATGCTCAAAAAGCCAAATACGAGAGAGAAAAGTTGGTGAGCACAAGTCAACACCACATATATATACACCATGATCATCAATTCTCACCCACCAATCTTTATGTATTATGAAGGGCCGAGATTGGGTCAACTTAACCCATATAAGGCCAAAAGCTATTGACTTTGTTGATTTGGTCCACCAAATCCTAGCTACAACTATTTAGCTTCCTGAGTGTTCCCATGCCGGCTTCGGACAATTTGCTATCCTGTTTCCACAAACTAACTATCCCTAACGCTCCCATACCATTTATTATGAATTATTGAGTGTATTTCATCATTTATATAATGTGTTTAGATCCCCGACCTAGTGTTCTAACTATTCATTGCCGGTGTCCGCTCGTACAAGCTAGTCGTAGCGAACACCCGTTACACCAGCTTGCACATCAATAAACAATATAAACTAGCATATTGCGATGCAAACTAACAAAAATGAGCATAAATATCGCAATTACACATCAAAAAACACACAAAATGGACTGTATACCTTATCAGTACACTCCAAATCCTCACTGTGGGACCCGCGTTCGTCCCTGCCTGTGTCCACATCTGCAAATGACATAACACATAACGACATATTGGAATTGGGTCATTACAAAATGCTTATGGATAACACGTCGTGGGAGACATTGTGTGAAGTTTCTTCTTCACGACGTCTCGGCTACGTGTTCACGAATACATATTTTCAAAACACCTCTGGTCTGTACGCCATATGCGACGATGTGAGACATTTGTTCTCTATGGCGTCGTGGCAGGGAGATTATGGAACAACATACACATGAGACGCCGTGGTGACGTCGCCAGGTTCAAACTGGTCACGGCGTATCATGGTGTTCTGGGAACGTCTCTGTTCTACTCGTATGCGAGTGACGCCGCCAACACAATGAACTGTGCGGCGTCCTCATGGTGTGTCATCGAACAGAGTATGGGTATTCTTTGATGCTTTGGGAGACGCCGCCACACACCATAAGTGTGCGGCGTCTCCACGACGTCAAGTCTGACTTGAAAACCATAATAAATTCAGAACCAAAAACCAACAATACGACAACATAGATCTTTAAAACTGTTTTCTAGGCATCAAGCCCGATTAGAATCTACTCTAAATCATCGTGGGATGCTTGGATTTCACCAATTTATCAAAGTAAACGAAATTCGATGTGGGATGCTCCAGCCTAGATCGACGTTGATCTCACCAATTTCCGCAAGCCAAAGCAACATCAATTTAAACAACAACACCCCAAATTCGATCAAAACACTCAATTCATAACAATTTAGCAATTTATGAAAAATTCAAAATGGCGGAAGACTAAACAAAATAACAAGGGGAAATAACTCAATCAAAGGGAAATTAGGAATTCTAAAAGTGTGAAAAACCCAGGGTATTCATGTATAATTCGATAAGCATATATATACATGATACCAGTCTCACAAAAACACCAAGTTCAATAATCCCGAAACATAAGTAAGAAACGATATACAAAAGAGCAAAACATAAAACCTACTCTAGGGTTCCTCAAGTCCAGCTGCTCATATAAAGTCTCCTAGGCAAGGTTCCTTACCTCTACTGCACTCCGCTATATCTGCACCCACCGTCACAAACTAGACGGTGAGCAAGCTGAGAGAAATCGAAAGTAATGCCGAAGAATATAACAAGTAATTCATGAATTATCAATCAAGGCGATCTAAATATGAATTGAAAGACGGGAAGTTAAATAAACAAGGTGCATGATAGGTAGACTGGAAACAATAACAATCGAAACATGCGTGTTCTACGAGTCAAGAGAGGCCATAAGTGGTCTAAAATCCACAACAATACCACAACAATATCCACAACAATCCACAACAATCCAAGACATGGTATCACACAATCACAGTGCGGGCCGCAGAAACGCGTATCCCTAGTTTCCGCTACCCGACAAAGTCGGAAACTCTAATTAATGGTTTGAGTCATTGCTAATCCTAGGTTGATACCCTAGTGTTTTTCCCAACGTTTTAATGACTTGAACAACTCGATATTTCAATCATAACAAAATAAAATGATTCTCTTGGGTGTTATACCCACACCTATGTAAGCCTAATTACAAGTCTTAGGCTCGGCTCGTCGTATGTGAAATCACACCATAGTCTCTTGGACCGGCGGTGTGTCCACGACGTCACCACTACTGTTCAACCAACTTGAAACACAACTTCGATGTCGTCCAACAATTACGACTCAATACCAAACTTAACATGACCATACCAGGGTGTGGTCTAACATCCATAGAGTGTCAACACAAAGCATGGAAAGGCCGTGTGCACGCACGCCCCACGTCTCGTTAACAACTACTCGACGCAATATAAACAACTCACGCATATCTCCGCCATTACGACTCATCATCATTGATATGGACGCTCAGGGGCTATGAGACTCCATGATGGGCATGGTAAGGTCTCCGACAGTTCCCCATGTCATCGCGTCGATGACAAGCATCGCCACAACGGGTGGTTCCGGCGAAAGTTACAACACGCATAACATTACATAAATGACATAATATATCAATAATGCTTTGCTGTTTTAGGCCACTCCGAGAGTTGTGAGACACAAGCATGGGCTTAGCTTGGCCCCGACATCCCCAAATCACGGTGGCACGGCGGTGGTGTCGACCATAGCAACAGATTTTGGCGAGGACTTAAAAAATCCACACAATATGACAACAACATCACCTAGGTTCAAGACATTAAAACAGTTCCAACACGACCAAATCGATCACAACAAGAACAGCGAGGCATCATCAAGGTCATGGAGATCACTCGGTGGTTTGGCCGTGGGGCCGCCCACACATGCATATTCCGGCGAGACGTATTATAATAACCAATTTATGAAAACAATGCATAATCGATCACAACACCCTATGCGACGCAAACGTGGGTGCTCGGGGATGTGGGGGCGGTGAGAGGGATGAACCCCAACCACCTCGGACCTCCGACAACCGGTGGTGTGCTCGCCAAGGCAGGGGAAGAATGGACCAAGAGAGGGAGACAAGTGAGACCGTGAATGAGAAGAAAAGTGAGAGAAAACAAAACGAGAGAGAGAGAGAACACAACCGAGAAAGAGTGACGGATCTCTCGGTGAGCTCGTCCACCGCTTTCGGGTCCCGGGGACCAAGGCTTGGGTTCGTCGACCGTGAGTGAGAGAGAAGGGAGAGAGAGAGAGAGAAACGGCAACATCAATTTAAACGAGGGAACAACAACCCCAAATTTTTAACTTACCGTTACACCATGGTCGGGGACCATCCATGGTAGTTCACCATGGTCCCCACATCCTCGGAGCACCCTCAAATCACGCCAACCGAGTAGTTGTCTCGAATGCGAAGCGGTGAGGTTTCCCAAACAGCTTTTTTCTTCTCTTCTTCTTCGACTTGATTAGCAGTCTTTGTGGTGGTGGCGATGACCATGGAGGCTGTTGGGGAGATCCTTGGTAGTTCACCGAGTCCCAAACCTCTGGAGCCCCAACTTACAATGTGTACAGCAAGGTTGTTTGGGGCTATGCCCTATTGTTGCTTCTTTTTTTTTTCTTCATCTTTCCAACTGTATTGCACTGTGATGACATGAAGGGAAGGGATGATTGTATGCTATTTTTTTCTTCTCTCTATCTTTTTAAACGGTGGTTGTATGGGCCCAATTAGAGGCCCAATAACATACTCTTCTTTAACAAAGGCCCATTATATGTGTACGTTTGAGTTCCGATTAGGTGAGGTGTTTTTCGGCCATTTCATGCCAAGGAAACCCCTCTTCAAAGTCAGATAATAGCAACATAGTTGTTATAAAGGTCGTCGTCGTCTCAACTGTTACTCGATTTTGGTTGATTCAGGGTTCGATCATGGTGATTTTCTTGACATGGCCGAACTTATTGTGAGTAGACAACTCTGTTAAATGTATGGGATTTGTGTACATCAGGTTATAAAGAACGTGTGATTATTGGTTTAATGTTTGAATCGTTTTTTTTTCCATATGAAGTTAATGCATGACTAGGGTACAACGGGAAGTCATGGAGGTGTGTTTTCGTGTCGATGAACGGTCATGATGTCGTGAACACGCTGCCGGCTCTCGAAGCTATGGCGTGACTCACATAAGACTGAGCCGAGCCTAAGACTTGTAATTAGGCTTACATAGGTGTGACGGCCCCAAATTCCCAATGCATTTGGGTACGCCCGGCCTAGACCCGTGCAAGCCTCGAGTCAGTTCTCGACAACCCTGACGAGCCTAGTCAGCCTCAAAACATCAAAAATTCAAGATTTATGAAAGAGTTATTGCAATTATAACAGCGGAAGCAAAAGTCAAATTCAAATCAAATACTCGGGAAATAACTCTATCAAATGGAAGTAAAGGAATTCTATAAGTGTGGAAACCCAGGGCATTCATGTACAATTCGAAATGCAAAGGTACATGATACCAATCTCATCAAAATTTGCCAAGTTTGATAATCCCAAAGCATGTATATATAAAACGGTGTACATAAAAGCAAAACATAATAAAAACCTATAAAATAGTCTTCAACTCCAGTTCGCTAATCCTCACAACATGATTTCCTAGGTAGGGTCCCTTGCCCTTGCTGCTCTCGCCTATCTCGCACCCACCGTCACAAACTAGACGGTGAGCAATCGAATAAAATTGAATGTAATGCCCAGTGAGAAAACAACAAGTAATTCATGATAATTCAAATAAAGTAGTCTAAATATCATGCGGAAATAAAAAGACAGAAATTAAATAGACAAGATGCATGATAAACAGACTAATGGATATCAATCGAGAGTTAAGTGTGTTCCAAAGAATCAAAAGAGGCTCATAAGTGGTCTAGTCCATAGCATAACGGCGAAGACCCCGCGAGGTCTTCCGGGCATCGACTCAAACGAAAGCACAGCTATGACGGAAAGGGACTCGAACCCATCCACCCAAGTACTTGGTGTCACACGGTCACTAAGGGTGGTCACACACTCGTGGCGCGAGTGCCGCGTTTTATCCCTCAGTGCGGGTCCTAGTACTTTCGAGACAAAACACTTACGCTCGGAATCACACATACAAGAAGTATGGAATGGAAGGCCAACAAGTAAATAATAACAAACACAATGGCATGAAAATGAATCACATGGCATTTTCTAACCGGCTTACAAACGTACAAATGCTTGTTTAAGGCAAGTGTACTTACGAACTATCGTGACCCGTATGACAACTCCGAGATCCTAACGCGACTTCCCGATTTCCTATACCGCACTCCAATTATCTAGTCCAGCTTGAATAAATGTCAAACAAATCAAAATTACCACCCGAATTATACCTAAGATCATTTGTCATTAAATTAGCTTCAATTTGATACATTATATAAATTTTTACGTTTTTCTAGGCTAAAACCCCGACTATATCTTGCCAACATTTCCGAGAAAATCCCAAAACTCAGTTGTGAACCATTTTTCTAATTTCTCATATTTTTCTGGATTTTTCTGAATTTTTCCATAATTTTCCTATTTTTTCTCGGATTTTCTTTTCCATTTTTTTCTTATATTTCTTTTTAAGGGCGGTTCGGCCAACCGTCCCGGTTCAAGGCCGAACCGGCCCGGTCAGGCCGAACCGGCCCTTCATCTTCTTCAATTT
Source organism: Stephania japonica (assembly GCA_039657345.1). NCBI lineage: Eukaryota > Viridiplantae > Streptophyta > Magnoliopsida > Ranunculales > Menispermaceae > Stephania > Stephania japonica. Next base: position 85,100,905 of record CM077556.1, on the reverse strand, counting down.
TTTTTTTTTGAACAGGCGCACGGCGCCTCTGTTTTTTTTCTCGTTTCCTCTTTTTTTTTTTTTTTTTTCTCGTTGTATGGATCGATCAAGAGAGGAGATACACACACTTACCTCGGTGACGTAGGCGGTGGTGGTGGCTGTTCCGGGGAGAGGAGACCACCGAGAGCGTGAGAGGCGTGAGGCCGAGAGGGAGGGAATGACCGAGAGCGTGAGAGACGACGAGCGTGGGGAGGGAGATCGAGAGAGAACAATGAGAGTGAAATGGAGAGGAGAGAGAGAGACCGTGAGTGGTGTGGTGAAGGGGTCGAGATGGAAGAGAAGGAGGGGGCGGCGGTTTTCCAACGAAGGAGAAGATGAATAGTGGGGTTTTGTTATGAAACGGTTTGTATATATTTATAACATCAAATGACCTTTTTGCCCTTCTCCCTTCACTTCATACATTTAAACACATCTACCCTTATGGGTCTTTTACCACATCATCTCATCTTAGCACACACACACATCTCTAGGCCAATCTCATGGCTCCTTACCATTAGACTGTGTCACTTTAACAATACAAACTACATAGTCCGCATGTTACGTAATTAACCAACTCCCGCGTTCCAACAACGTTCCTCGGTCCGTTTTTCCTTGTTTCGACTCTCATAATGCGCGTAGTCTCGCATTATCTCGCCAACTAATTAATTAAATTAATAAAAATTCATTTATTTATATGTTTTACTCCCCCGTTTGACTAGTCGAAACCTCACTCAATTAAATATCGTCCGACCGGCGCGAGACTCGTAAAATACTAAAATACTAATACATACAATCAAAGAATCATAAAATCACTTCGGTGTCGACTCCCGAAGTTCGAAATACTGTCCAGTATTCACGTAGCCGGGTCACAATTTTGACAAGTGAAATCACAAGTCAATTAAAAATTTTGGGGTTGTTACAATAGGTGTGGGTATAACACCCAAGAGAATCATTATATTTTGTTGTGTTTTCAGTTTGATTTACCGATTGAAATATCGAGTTGTTCGAGTCATTAAAACACTGAGAAAATGCTAGGGTACCAACCTAGGGTTTAGTTAATGATTCGACCCATTAATTAGAGTTTCCAACCTTGTCGGGTAGCGAGAAACTCATAAGCCTTGTTTGATAATTCATGAGTTATAAACTTTTGAAGTTGCTCATCACAATGGAGAAAGGGAAGAGACTTTAAACTTGAGGAACCCTAGAGTAGGTTTTATGTTTTGCTCTTTTGTATATCGTTTCTTCTCTTTTAGGATTATTGAACTTGGTGTTTTGGTGAGACTTGTATCAGATTCGAATTGTACATGAATACCCGGGTCTTTCCAGAAATTGAGTTATTTCCCCTTTTTATTTATTGTTTAGGTATTATTGCAATAACTCTTTCATTCGGGTCGCGAGTATTTCTAGGCGGGCGTACTCCAATTGCACGGGGAAATTGGGGCCGTCACAGGTGGTGGTGGGAGAGAACGTGAGGCGCGGTGTGTGTGTGGAGGAGATGGAGTGAATAGTGGATTAGGTTTTGTTTGTTTATATATATAAGACAAGTGTGAAATGACTCTTTTGCCCTCCAATTTACTTCTAACCCACCTCCTTGCCCTTATGGTGGCAAATCTCATGTTCTCCTCATTTGAGTTGTGTCACTTTAACAATTTCCAAGCAAGTTAAAAGCTACCTCCTCTCACTCATTCCAATTTTCTATAAATTTTCTCTTTTTTTTACTTGTTTTTCTCCCCGTTTAACTAGTTTCAATTTATTTTTTTACTTTTTATTAATTTATATTATTCCAAGATATACATTTATATTTCATTCATTCATTCCTACTTATCTTAACAATGAATGGATGAATACATTGAACCACTATAAAGTGTTATATTGAATACGTTCAACTCGAATCCATGGGCAGATACATAGAATGAAGTGTAGTGCAAGTTCTAATCTCCTTATATATATCAAATTCCTTCCATTCTTTATGTAACCCACATTTTGTTTTGGAGGTTTTCCTACTATATTCTTCTCCTTATCCTTGCAAAACTAAACCGCCTCCTATGTTTATTTTCGTTTTGCCATCGTAAATTGTACTAAATGCTTGGTTCAAGTTGCAGGCCTATAGTCTTTGATTTTCCAATGAAGATTCAATTTTCACTTCAACTGAAAAACAATGAGAAAGAAAGGTTGGCTGCCATTGAATTTGCATTCGCAAATCAACAAAAAAAGTAGTAAGGATATGGCATGTACTTGGTGGACAATATTCATGATATCGACTAGCTCCTTTTGATCATATTTGTTTGCGTATAGGCTTCAATCTTGTATATATATAAAAGTAAGAGGAGAGAAAGTTAAGAAGCTACGTCTCTCATTATTCAAATTTTCTATATTTTTCTCACTTTTCTTCATTTTTGCTATTTATTTATTTTTATCATCAATTGTTCCAAGAGATATACATATGATACGTCAACCCATAAGATTCACTAAATTAAGTATTATGTGTACATCTATTAATAATTAATAATGGTTATTTTATCAATGAATGAATTAATAGAATGAGTACGCTCAAGTCAAAGCATTGGCAGATACATGGAAATGGAGTATAGTGCAACTGTGTAAGTTATATCATACGACATGCCAACCCCTTAAATTCATTGAATTAAGTATTATGTATGCATCTATCAATAATTAATAATGGTTATCTTATCAATGAATGGATTAATAGAATAAATACGTTCAACTTGAAACCATGGGCAATGGAATGGAGTGTAGTGCAAGTTCTATTCTCTCTATAAATTTCACCTTCCATTCATTCTTTTTGCAATCGACTTGATTTTTTCCCTTCCCCTTCAAAGAATCATATGACAAAAAAGGTACAATTTCACTATTTAAGAATTAACATATTTTTAAGGGTGTAAAATAATTTAATAAATCTTCTATTGTATGATTTCATTCAATAACCCTTGCGCTACGCGCAGGGAAATAACTAGTATATATATATATATATATATATAAGTGTGGATCTCCCTATTGAGGCTTTTTGAAATAAGACCATAGAGGCAGGCCCAATAAGAAAAACATGGTATACAATGTCCAAACCCGGCCTGGACATATAGGGGTGGCAAAAATTTGAGTCGGGACGAGTTTGGGTCTAGACAACTCCTACTATAAAGAAGTAAACTCAGTGTCCGAACCCGACCCGATTTTAAATTCGGACAAGACTTACTTAGTCCAGACCCGTTTTACTTAAAATTTGAGTTGTCCGATTGTTCGAATTTGTTGCAATCTTAAAAACTAACCTCTTATATTGAAAAGCTATTCAAATGTTTAAATATACGCATTATAATCTCATGTGATGTAATTTGAAAAAGTAATGTCAAATTTATGTAATTAAACATTTAATATCAAGAAATAATCATTCAAGTATAAAAAAAAAATCATTCATTCTACAATAAAAAATATCTTTAGTACATTAAATTCTATATGCATTTGAATAAATTAATGTTTTTAAATATATTCAATAAGTGGTAAGAGTTTAATATAATCTTTTATTAAAGATATTTTTAACTTTATTTGAATTTAAACCGAGTCCGGGCCGAGTCCGAATTTACAAGGCCTTGTCTAGATTTGATTTGGTTTTAAATTCGGACAAGAAGTCTTTGTCCAGACTCGGCTCGAATTTGTTAAAATATTGTTCTAAACCTTTTCATTCGGGCCGACAGGCCCGAACACTAAATTGTCATCCCTATATAAATAGGACCTATGGAAAAGATAGTTTAAATGGATTTGGCGTCACATAGCTCAATTGGTTAAAAATCTGAATTAGCTTGAGTCCATGTCATGAAACATTGAAACATATATACAAAAGAAACCTTGGAAACTCAGTTCTCTATATGCTTTGGTCACCTAACATTGCGTGCTTTACAATTCTTATCCATAGAAACTCACACTTGACTTTGAATTGTATGTTATTGTGTGTGAGTTTTGACACCAACTATCTAAAGATGATCTTCTCATTAGTCTTTTCTAGTCTTCTAGATATAAAATCCGCGTTTCATGTATCACTCCAAATTTATTTTTGGTTGCTTCAAGGAACTAATAATAGTTTTGTGTACTTATAAAACCAAACTAATTAAAGCCAAAAAAACAATTAATTAAAGTTTCCCAACAAGCACCAATCAATAACAATGACCACCTTTGCCCCCATTGTATCATATACCTTGTTTTTGGTTTTTCCACCAAAAGTAAATTACTCATTATTATGAGTTAAACCCCATACTTATATAACATTTTTGTCTTTTCTTTTGATTTTTACATAATGCACTTATTTATTTTTTTTGGGTAGGATAATGCACTTATTTTCAAGCATAAAGATTTTTTTTTCCAAAATTATGTCCATAGACAATAAGTTGGAATGTAGTCATTAAGAATGTCCTTAAATTAATCAAATTTTAAGTAGATTTACATTAAAACTCAATTCATGAAAAAAGTATTTTTATCATACCAAAAAAAAGTATTTTTAGGATATATCAATAAGTTGGGAAACCTTCTTTAATTCATGATTATCGTTAGTTGGTGATTTAATCAATTTTCCATCTCAACATCTAAAAGGACGTGGTTAGATCTTAATAATAATACACCAACCTAAAAGTAGTCTTAAATAATAAAGCAATGTTTAAATCATATAATCATTGAATTTAAAAAAAAAACATATAATCAGTATTTAAAGGATAAAATAAGTAACAATTAGAACTTAAATCATGACTCTTGAAGATCTATAATACAATCATGTTTTCATTATGATTCATCAAGGTATCTGAACTGTGATGTGAAAGAAGGGCATGCAATAATTAGAATGAGAAGTACACCTCCAATACATTCAATCAAGCATAGTGAAAATTTGCATGCAGCCAGTTCCATCTAATTTAGAATCAAGGTTTTAGTTGTTATTACTGTTGCATACATGATGTGTATATATTATAGATGGAGAATGCTAAGGTGATCCATTTTGGGACACTCGAAAAGGCACTTAATACTTGTTGTCCCTTTAATACACATTGATTTGTGTGCACACAAACATTAATGCACAAATCAACATAGGTGTCCATTCTGAGCATTCCAAAATTATCACCAAATCATTTTTCAATATAGATTATAGGAAAATGCTTTTTAAACGCAATATGGATTCACATCACCAACCCGCACTTGTTCTAGGCGCCTCTACTTTTGCTTCGCGATGCATAAACACACATCCCAATGTGTGTGTGTATATATATCAGGGATGACGACAAGTGCATGTCGTTTCTGCATATCCATGTTTGGTTACAAAATAGCAAAATTTTAAATTATATTATAGGAAAATGATTTAGTGACTCGTTTTGAAAAACTCAAAATAGGCACCTTCGGTTGTTGGTGTCCATTTTTGTGCATTGATTTTTATGCCTACACAAATCGATGTATATTGAATGAGCACTAACAATCAGGTGACCATCCATAGTGTCCCAAAATGAGTCACCCAAACATCGTCCATCACTCCATCTATAATATGTACACAATCAAATGAGCAAAAACCATAGACGACACAAGGAAAAGATGGAGAAATAAAATAATGAGTGATCACCTAAAAAGCCCTACACTCCCACACACAACACCAACACCAACACCAACACCAACACCACCAACAACAACAACACATTGCTTGTTGTATTAAAAGGCCCTCTCTCCTTCTCTTCTTCCCTCCCTTTCTTCTCAATCTCTTCTTCTCCCTTCATTTCTTCAAATCCAAACACAGATCAAAAATCCCCAAATCCATCAAATCCATCAAAACCCTAAAACCACTCCCAAATCCATCTCTGATCCCCCATTTCTCCACTCCCAAATCCATCCTTGATTTTGTCCCCTCCCCCAATCCGCATTTCCTCTGCCCTTGATTCCTCCTAAGATGAGTTCTTCTAGGGTTTCGATCCCCAACAGTGTGAGAAGACGATCCACAACATTAGAGAGATCGCCGGGAACCACAGCGACGACGAGATATACGCAATGCTCAAGGAGTGTTCCATGGATCCCAATGAGACCGCCCATAAGCTCCTGCTTCAAGGTCAGATTTCTGGTCTCTACCCGTTTTGATCTGTGCGTTTTTTAGGGTTTTTTGTGATTTGATTTGATGTTTTTCGGGATTCCAAAAGTGGGTATTTTTTTGGAGGAATTTTGATGTGTTTTCATTTGTGTAGTTGTTGTGTTCAGCTCTGTTAGGGTTAGGGTTTCATTTTTTGTTTTGATGGGTTGTGGAGCTTAGCTGCAAAAAGGTCTATTGGAAACTTGCAATTGGTATTGTTTGTGACATTTGGTGATGTAAGGTATGATTTTTCAGCGATCTGATTGTCGAACAAGGCGCGATTTTGTGTCGTGTGGAAAATTCTACAATTGGCAGTAAGATTATGTAAAGTTGATATTTTGATGAATGTTTGATATTTTGATGAATGTGATATGTTTGATGGATCTGCTTGAATAATTAGTTCAAGGTTATGTTTTTTGTTTGAGAACAATCAAGAAAGTTTTGCGGGTTTATATGTTATTTGGGGGCATTTTTGTTTTTTTGTTCGTACTTAGCTCTCACTTGAGTTTTGTGAATTTGATGATGTTATGTTAGTGCAGCAGTAAAATATCTGATCCATATTCATTTTTTGATAATTTGGAAACTGGAGTTTTGTCTTCAAGAGCTTGTATTCTTTGTAAGTGTTGCATATTTTGATCCGTGACCCTTGCATTTGATGTGAGCTTGGATGTGAGCATGATGAGTCCAGCTATGATTTCAGCAGACATGAGAAACTTAGTGTTTTCAGTGTGGCATCGTGTACAAAATTGAGTTCTGTTATTCTGGATTGAGCTGGAAGGTTGATTTCTTTTATTGCCTTTATTATTTTTCATTTTCACATTCATTTGGAATCTAGAGATATCTTATCGACTGCCTGGGCTTGGTTGGTAGCTTAGTTGGTGCTTTTGTGTGTTGTAACTTATTCTTGTGTGAGGGAACATTTTGATGTCAGGCAGTTTCTTGAGTTCCGCTATTTTCCTTCACCTCACTCCTCACTCCTCTCTCCATGCTTGAAAAATTTACTAGAATGATTGCTTATCAAGTTTACTCACCTGCATACATTTTAAGTCGTGTTTTGTTGTGTGACAAATTTATTGTTTTCCTTTGGCAGATACATTTCATGAAGTTAAAAGGAAGCGTGATAAGAGGAAAGAGGTAAAATTTATTTGCATTTGTAAATTTCAAGAGATGTGCTGCATCTGAAATCTGCATTTCTTCCTTGCAAGAGTTCTTTGTGTTGATAGTCTAATAATGTTTCCAAAGCTGTCATTTTCATAATATTGGTTGTGCCATTGATATTCAATAAAAATATGAATTTGTTGTTTTGTGCTGGAGCTTGGGGATAGAATTGATGCTAGTCGTTAATTGCTTGGCTTTGTGACTTCAAAACGATTTATTTGTTCAAATTAAAAGGAAAAGTTAAAAGGTAATGGGGAGTCTATCCATGTATTTCAAACGGTATGGGAAAGAAAATTCTTTGTTGTGTAGTGAGGATATCTAGAAAGAGATGCAACAGGATGCAAACACTTGTTTTATGGAAAAACATAATTGATGTTGGAAGCGAGCCTCACTGAATTTTTATGAGATCTAGCTATTCGATGAATTTGAAAATTTGATGAGCCTTTGTTGTTGGTGGTATTGTGGGTGTGGCTATATTTTATTGATGTTGCTACTAAATTGAAATTGTTAAATATTTGTATTGGGTTCTATGTTACCTATATTTGAGTCCGGGTGTTAGGTGTGATTATGTGTCGAAAGGTTTTAGCTGCCTGTTCTTTGATTCTTACGACTTGGAGACTCATCTAAACGTGTCTAAAAAAATTTGGACGTTGGTGCTTAGATATAATGTGCTAATGTATGTATACTAGCCTAGAAGTCTATATTCTCTCTTTATTTCGATTTCCCCGTTTTTTACATTCAGAAGTTCTTGCTTTCTTTTTTCTTTCCTTTTTGCATTTAGACTCTTCTTTATACGAATAGCTTTCAAAATGAAGTATCTATATGCTTTTACGGGTACTTAAGGTTAGAGTTCAGGTGACTTAGATGGGGTTCCTTAATTATTTACGTTTTGATGTGGGTTTTCTTTCTTAAATGTTTAAACTTTCAACCAATGCTTAGCCTGGTTGGCGATGGCTTGAAATGTTTTGTTTTTGTGATAATCTTTATTTATTTGTTAATTTCATCAAATTAGTGATTTTTGTTTCCTTTTGTGATGCATTAGCAACAGCTGAACAACAAAGACTCTACAAATTCTAAGTGGAGATCTACGGCACAAGGGCGAGGGGGTAGGGTCGGCAGGGGGAATCAGTCTTCTCGAAGTGGCACCAATGGTAGTTACGCAATATTTTGGACTGTGAACAGTTTTTGTTGTTTGTTTTGTATCAATTGTCATTTATGTTTCTTCTTATTGTGGAATTGGTCTCCTTTATGTTAGATTGGTTCAAGAATAAGATTGTATGAAGTCAGTGCTTAGCCTACTACTTTCTCAGCTCCTAGTAGAGTCATTTCATGCAAATAGATATCTGTAGTTGGTGTGTTATGTTATGAAGCCCCAACATATAATCAATTATTATAACAATATATTATATCCGAAAGGATTCCTGTTATATAATGATTAATATTTATAAAAATAGTGGAGGACTCTCATCACTCATTCTGTGGGCTTGTAATTTGGTTCTCTAATATATATTCAAGTTGTTATTTCCTAGGCTTGATTTAATTATCTTTTCAGATGCTGGCGGGGGCAAGATCGTTGGTGCTGGAAAAGAAAATGGAGTCAATCAGGCGATGGAGAGAGGTGTCGCAGGGTCTCTTATGCCCGTTCCCCAGGAAATTGGAAGTAAAGCAACCACTCCTTTATCATGGTATGTACATACTTCTAATTTTCTGGTTATATGAGACAATTAGTGTGTGCAGTATGCATACCCTTGCCTATAGTGTAGGTGCTTAGCATAAAAATCTTGCACATCGCTTTTATTCATTTGATGGATTATAATTCTAGATGTCATATACATGCTCTGCAGCTCTACAACTGCATTGACCGATGGCCCGATCAATGTGACTCATGGAAGTTCCACTATTCCATGTGTCGCAGAGTCACTAACAGGCACAGTCATCAACCCCACCAAGGATTCTTCTGTCATTGACATGAATAAATTGGAGAATGCGCCAACACCATTGCCAACTCTGAATGCAAAAACATCTTCTTCAATAGTTGGCATTAAACAGGGGCAGTCAATGTCGAATTCGGACAACTTATCATCTCCTGTATCTGTGCTTGGAGTCTATTCCTCAGCTTCAGATCCTGTTCTGGTGCCATCTCTTGACTCCAGGGTCCCTGGCACAGTGGGCACGATCAAACGTGAGGTGGGAAGCCAACGAGCTGCCGTTGAATTAAACACTGTAGCTTCTGCTGAGAACAAAACTGCATCCAATCAGGACTTTGCTAATCATGTTCAAACAGGCAAAGCTTCATCTGAAGATGTAACTGAGTCATCTTCTGAAGATGTAACTGAATCATCTTCTATGAACGAAAAAACAATTTCAGAAGTTGGAGTAGCCCTTGTGCAAGGGAAAGTACCAAGCAAGGCCCATGGAGTTGAAAGGAGCCAGATGGCTGACACATCTAAAGTCTCATTTGCTTCTGTTCATGGTGGCCATATCAGTAGTAGGTCACTATCTAATTATGGTGGCCGTACACAACAACTAATTGGAGCTCAGAAAGGTAAGTTCTGCAATATTCAGTTAAATAGGAATTAGGTGTCTCTTCGACGATAAAGAATAATAAAACTCTACTTGGATATTTATTTATTCTAAATTTTGTGATCTCTATGGTGATTTTTTTTTTGGGACTGAGGCTATGTTGTTGTATGGTGATTTTTTTTAGCTTTTAAGACTGTTTGCTTCTTTGCTTTCTGCCTTTGTTTGAGCATGCACATTTGGGTTTGGGATGGGTTCGAGGAAGAATAACTGCATATTAATCTGTAAATGTAGTTATTGCAATTGTGCGAAATTTATTATGGCTACTATTGAGGTGATAGATTGATAATTTGAATGATAAATTATTTGCTCACAGGCCCAAATAAAGAGTGGAAGCCAAAGTCGACAAACCCAAATTCTACTCCTTTTGGCCCTGTTGCCACATCAGATACTCCTCCTGGTGCTGTTGAAGTTAGTACTATCTCATTGCCTGCATCAACTGTCTCTGCTTCTGAAAAAGGAACATCAGAACTGCAGAAGAAGTTAGAAGCGTTGCAATTTTCAGAGAACCTGCATGTTATCATTCCAAATCATCTTCAGGTGCCTGAAGCTGAAAGGAGTGGATTTAGTTTTGGTAGCTTTGATGCTGGCTTTGTGGTGAGTACAACCAATGCTGGTGGCATTGATACAGACAAGAGTTCTACAACTGTTTCTGAAACCTCTCAAACAATTGAAGAGAGTGCCGAAGAGCTGTACTCAAGGTGTGTAATTATGTTTAAATGCTATCTCATAGTTTTCCTTTGGATGCATAGAATGCTAATTTTATGCACTACAAGTACGTTAAGCCTCTAAGCTAGGATCATTAATGGTTGGGTCACACTAGTCCTCTTTGTTGAATTAAAAACTGTCTATTGTTTTTTTTTTTTTTTTTAAATAAAAAAATAGGCGACCTAGAGAGAAAATTGGCAAAGTAGATAGTTTAGAGCCATAATCGAGAAAATAAAGCGTCTTTCCATCTAATGTGTTCCTTGTTTAAAGCTGGTTTGTTAACGTGTGGTTGGGTTCTAATATGATCTACCTATTGACTATTGAGTACGCTGTATGTTAAATTATTACTCTGACTTGATTGACATCTGTAGATGTCCATTCTTTGTACCGTGTTTTAATGGTCTGTACCGTGTTTTAATGGTCAAGTTTATTGTGTGGTTCAGCAGTCAAAATGCATCCCCAGCAGTACAGGAAGTTGATTATTCAGATCATCCACTATCACCTTCAAACGTTCAAGAAAATGTACCATCAGCGGAGGCTGATGGCCCAACTGTCTCGGGGCCTGATTACGAACAAACCAAGCTCGAGTCGATGCTTCCTGTGGGAGGTCCTCAATATTCAGTTGTTCATACAGCTCCTAACTACCCTTTTGGGTTGATGCCACCTATTCTAGGAGCTCAGTTTGCATCTTTTGAGAGCTCTGAGTCTCAAGCACGAGATGTCTCTCGACTTCCTAGCTATGTGGTAAGTCTCAAACATTTTGCAGCTCTGATCAAATATTTCCATGCTCCTTATCTGCATATTTATGAATTTTCTTTCCTTTTTTTATCCCTAAATTTTCTGTCTCACCGTTTTGGAATATAAACCAATATTTTATTCAGGTCCAGCAGCCACTTGACCCTGCGTCAAGTTATTTCCCCCAATTTTATCGACCTAGTGCCGAAGCTGATGGTCGCTTCTCTCCTTTTCTTGCTCCTGCTTCAGCTGCCAAGTATAATGGTAATGTTGCTGTCTTATCCCCTCAGTCTGGACAGGCTCCTCAAGAGGTTTGCATATTTTCCTAATTTTCTCTGTGACATTTCTTTTGCTAAATATTGGCACTTTTCTTGAGGAAGTTCATGCTATTGTGCATATTTAAAACAATGAACATTGACATGCATGTAATGGTTTCCCCTTTCCTTTTCTTTTGATATTCAATTCTGATTCAGACTCAAGGAAAATGGGTGTCAGCACAAACATTGACATGCATGTAATGGACATGCTTAACCAAGCTGCAATATGAATGCTGGGATCGTTCATTTCTCACTTGATATAATAAAAGTTTTAATGGGTTTATTTCTTCTGTTCTTTTGCATGTTTTTTTCTACTTGGAATTTTTGATTGGAAATTGTTTGTTATTGATTCATTGGGAAAAACCTAGATTTGTTGTCTTGTTCAGTGTATATATGCTCATTCAAATTTTGATTATGTATTTGGCAAGTTTCTTTGCTGCTTGTTAGTTGCTGCTAGTATTCAATAATTGAATATTCTAGTTTGCTTATTTTGTTAACGGTTTCTTGAAATTTAACTCCTTATTGAAACCATGAGTAGTTGAACATAAAATAAGGTGAAATACTATTATCGAAGTTAATTACCCCTGATGGTGTGTTCGGTAGCTGGATTGACTGAAGGTATTTTCTTGTGTAGAGATCTATGTAAATGACTAAATGTTTATGTTTAACATAATGTGTCATCATGTTTATTACTATTCAAATTCATCAAAAAAAAAATGTTTATTACTATTCAAGAGTAAGCTTACAATAATATACATTGAGAAACTGTCTTGTGGTTTTAGGATTGAATAAGTAGATCACAAATCGTTGAAAAGAAAAAAATAGTTATGGAGTTGGGAAGAGTTTCTTGGGACTATACAACATTCATAAATTTATATTCTCTTCATCCAAAAATATAAGTCGTTTGATCAAAAACACACATACTGAGGATAGATTTAATTACGGGTTTAAATTACATTCCTACCCATTGACACAAAAAATGAGCATTTAAATTATACAAAAGAAGTGTAAATACTTGGTTAAAATAGGTTTAATAGGTATAAATGCCCTCTCGAATTCATAAAACCACTTATATTTTTTGGATGGAGGGAAATGTAATTTTATAGTGGATGTGTTGATTAGGCATTTAAAACTTTCCATGGCTTGGTGGTGCTTTGCCGGTGATGTTATGATTGCATGGCGAATGCTAGCATTGCATATGTTGGTAAGTGCATTGAGAGTTGTATGTACGCCCTTAGCATCAAGGTGGATTGCCTCGAGTGGGTACAATTTGGTTATTGGCTGACAGGATAGTAAATTGTATGAACAGGATATACATATTTCTTTTTGGAGTCAATAAGTCAGTATCACTTTTTGCATGAAGTACTAATTATGTCGTGTTAAAATCGTTGTGCATTTGGCTTTTTCTTTACTGTTCTTTTCTTTAAATGAACATTTGTTTTATGGCTGAAGAGTTTTCTTGTGCTATGAACTCCCTCCATCAAACAAATAGGTGCTCGAGTTGTCGTATTCTTTTTGCTCCAAATGTTCTAAATTAGCTGTTTTCAATTTGCATTTCATTGACATTTTATGAATTTTGACACGCACAATTTCAGGGTGGAAACTCGCTTGTTATCTCTACAGCAGGTCCAACTCCTCTTGCAACCCAAGCCCCAGGAGTCATGCAGAGTTCAATTGCTGCAACCCAGCAATCAATTCCTGTTTTCCATCAGCCTGCTGGAGTACACCTTCCCCATTACCCTCCTAATTTTTTGCCATACAGCCAGTATTTTCCTCCATTTTATGGACCTCCTCCTGTTCATCATTTCTTAAGCAACCCTGCTTTCCCTCAGCAACCTCCATCTGGCAGCATATTCTCCCCTCCTACAGCTGCTGCAGCGACAAGTGTCAAATACCCTGTTTCACAATACAAGCCGGGCAATACAGGTAGCTCTACACATGTTGCGGTGCCAACTGGCTATGCAACATATGGCTCTTCTCCTACTGGTTTTAGTCCCAGTCCAGCTGTAACTACTGGAAATTCTACTGGAAATGAAGATCTTTCAGCATCTCAGTACAAGGATAATAATGTGTACATCAGCGGGCAGCAGGTTCAGATTTCTTTAACACTTTGCCTTTTCTGTTTATCTTACAATGCATTTGATTTGAACTGTTATTTCTAGTTGCACTTTCTTTGCAACATAGTTCAAACTCTTCACCCTGCTCGATTTAATGCAGTTAATGGCGTGATTTCAAATTTTTTTTAAATCCTTAATCGATGGATAGTTATCTTACGTTTACTCCTATACTGTTGAATTTCTTCAGTTTCAACTGTGTCGAGTTGGGGCATTTGCAGGCAGTTTATAGACATGTCCAAGCTACTGCTATGATTCGTCCTTAATTTTTGTGTTGATTGGTGCTACTCCTACTTTTCTTTTAATTTTTGTATTTCTTATTCTATCTTTGAGTGTTTTACCGCACATCCATCCAAGTATCCTCGTTTTCGCTACAATCATTTCATGCATGTGTTTTTTTTTTGAATCTCCAATTAGTTAAATAACATAGATGCAAAACTTGAGGTCATAGTGAGTCCCAATGCAGGTTTTGTCAAGTCTTTGGATAAAAGCCAAATTTCATGATTTCTCTTATCTTGTGATTGAAATTGAGTGGCGTGTTTGCGATCTTCTTTTCCTTTATAGTCATGTTATCTTGAGCTGTGATTTGGTGTAGTAACTCAAAAGTTCTTTTGCAGAGTGAAGGCTCAACCGTTTGGGTTCCTAGCCGAGAAATTTCTGGCTTCCAAACCAGTTCTTTCTACAACCTCTCTCCTCAGGGGCCGCATGTTACATTTGCTCCTGCACAGCCTTCTCATGGCGCTTTCGCTGGTATCTATCACCACCCAGCACAGACGGTTGCAGCAGCCACTGTCAACCCACTTCTGCAGCAGTCTCAAACGATGGCTGGAGCCGTGGAAATGGTAGGACTTCAATCTGGTGTGTATCAGCAGCCTCAACGAGCACAGATCAACTGGAACAGTAATTTCTAGAAAAAAAAAAAAGAAAGACACTAAATTTTTGGAGGTTCAAAACAAGGTCTACAAGTTGGATTTCGAAACTTTCAGGAGCTCATAATGAAAAAGGATCGACTGGTCGAAAAAAAATTGGAGAGCGTAACTCTGGGGTCTAATTTGAGAGTGTAAATATTTATAAGATGGCAAGAAGATTGCGGGAAGTATTTCAGTTGTTTTTGCGGGCTATGGAAGGCGGGGAATTCGCCATTATAGACAATTAACCATTTAAGTTAGTTGAGAAAGGTATGTGCAGTTCTCTCTTGTTTGCTGCTAGCTTTCTTGATCACTTTTTATTGTTTCTTCTTTGCCTTCTCCTCGGCAAGTTATGCTGAGAAAGTTGGGTGTTTTCATCTCGTTTCCCTTTTGATTCATGGTTCTTCAGCACTTGGAAGGTAAGATACAAGTTGATGGGTTTTTTTTCTCTTCCATTCTTTTCACAAACTGTCTTACCTGTAAAGTAAATTTTGACCTCAAGAATTTCATGTATTGCATTACAATTGAACTGTTGTAATTGGTGTCAGAGGTATTCCATTTGTTTCATTTCCTGTCTAATGTGTCTAGTTATCCATTTTTCTTTTCTTTGTTTCTTTATAATCTGTTGTAATTAGGAGGGATTCAAATGATTTGGAAAGCTCACTATTGATTGCACTGAATCGAGCATAATGGAAGAGTTTGATCCATGTAGCCGACCCCGACTAATTAGTGAGGCTATGTTGTTGACATGTTGTTCTTGTCTTTATAATCTGGTGGTTTATTGGGAATATATTTGAAAGATTTTAAGTTATGCATATGCTACAGAAGTCAAGTTTCATGGGAGATTTGGTTGTAGGGGAGATAAACTCTGCAGCTCTGCTGTATGAAGTAATTGCAATACTGGGCACTTTGGTTGCATTTTTATCTGTTGTAGTAAGAGTCATAGTCTACGGTTTGTCGAAGAACTTTTCGAGCATCATTTGGATATATAAGTGAGAAAATGAATACGTGCTGGTAGTCTTAAGATAATTAAGATAATTTGGGATGCACTAATTAGAAAGGATTTAAAGCAGAAATATATCGTTTGGCATGTAAAAAATTTCATCTTGTGAATTTGCAAACTCTGTTGAAAGAGTCTTCTCTGTACATGTATATGCTTTGCAAGGAAACAGTGGAACAATGTGGGAAACTTGAGCTAGAAGAATAGCATGAATTAATAACAACAAAGAGGACAAGTTTGAGAAAAATGAAAAGAAAATCTACATAGGTTATTTTTTTCCTGTGCCTGGTTTTCTCCTTTTCACATGAATGCAATCCAAAGTGCATGAGTTCTAAACATTTTCGGTAGTTGTACTTCTCACATCTGAGCTTTCTTCCTTCGATCCGATATCGGCCTTTGGTTTAGAAGGGATCGAATTCTGCTTCAAAACTTTAATGGCGGCCTCCTTTGCCTCCTGCAAGTTAAGTGAGGTATAAACTGACATTCCACAAAGAGCAGCAACAGCTCCACAAATGCTTGATACTCCTGGGTCTGAAGCGAAAATTAGATACCCTCCAAGCAGGAGCACACAAGTCTTAAACTGTCCTAAAACGACATGGGAGGTCGCCGAAGTTGCACTGCAGGGCACAATATTAGTCTAGTATTGGTGACATTAAAACCTCACGAAAGGAAAACGCCCAAATGAAACTGCAAAGTTTCGATAGGAAAACGAAAACTCACCCTAGGACTAGTGCACCTGACCATTGTAGGAGAAATCCTAGGAGAGCAGATATAAGGATTGCTGAAGTGTTATGAATGTCCCATTGGAAGAACAGCACTCCTGGGGGGTCTAACCATGGCATCAAAGCCAACAAGAAGAAAATGGTTATTGGGGTTGTCTTCCACATCAACCTGCACTCCAAAACCTTCCCTTAATTAGGAACGCAGATCGAAATCTCGATCGATATCTCATCGAAAGGATTGAAAAGTCGGCACTCACGCAAGCGATGTCCAATTGCTTTTCTGCTGCAAGTCAGACCAAAGAATTTTGTTTACTGCACTTGGAATTATCCATGCCAATGCTGCACAGGCACCAAATAAATTGAACTCCATGTCTGTCACTGTTGCGACCGCCACACCTAGTGAAACTACTACAAGAGCCAAAACCTGCAACCCAACAGAAAACTTATCACCATATATAACATAAGAAGAGATCTGATTACTTAGTATAGTGAAACTATACATGATTGAAAACTACCAATAATGAGAAATGTTAACAACTTAACACTCACCTTGTTGAAAGAAATTCTTTTCTTGAACAAAATGAACTCTGCCAGGACAATTGTTGGTGTCACTGAAATCTTGGCCATCTGATAGAAGCCAACACTACAAAGTGAAAAAGGGATATCAAAGTAAGCAAAAATAGTTGGAACTCGTCAAAGCATTTTTGGTGGGATGGATGAGGCATCATTTGTCAAAAGGATAAGGGCATCGTGATTTGCTTTGAAGTAAAAAAGGAAAAAATAATTGGAAGGAAGCATGATTCTGAGTTTTGACGTTTTTTTTATCTACTTTTAAGTTAGAAAAAAGCAAAAAAAATAATTGGAACTCGCACTGCATGAATTCTAAGTTGTTAATTTTTTTTTTATCTACTTTTAAGAGTAGAAATGGTACTATTTTACCTGTTGTGCTTCAAGCTAACATTGGCAAGGCCAGTGGAGAACGACATGACGAAACCCAGAAAGAATAGAGAGGAGAAAGGCGTCGACTTCAAAGGGGGAGAGACAGGAAGCAACGACAACGATTTAAAGATTGCGAGTAGAATCCATGCAATGGAGTAATGGATTAATGTGAGAAAAATTGGATAGCTGAATCCAACTTTTCCCATCACCTATAGAAACAATTCAAGTTTAATCAAATCAAGTTCAAGAAAGTGTGACTTTAACAACATGAACACTACTTACCATTTTGTTTGCGAGTATTATTCCAACAGAAACCATGAAATTGAAGGTCATTGCCACAGTCGGACCGCAGAACCGTTGTTGCTGCCGCTTCGCGCCCTCTGAAGTTCGAAGCTCGTTGAAGAGAGAACTTCGCAGTTCTTCCAATGCTCTACCTGGTTAACAAAATTGGATGAAAGAAAGAATCCAATTACGAAAACTTAGTGACAACAATTTTATGTTAACCATCTTTACAAGAAACACTTAAAGCATAGAATCATAGATTTTTAATGTATGTATCTACATGGGATTGATCAATTGAAGCTTCCATGATTAGCAGAGAAATAAAATTAGAAAAACTAGATAAAAAAAACTTCACCATCATTAATAATAATAATGTTAATGTTATGCCCTGCCCCAGAGGGTGTGGTGCACAAGCAATGAAAAATAACCGAGACAAATGTCTTCGGTTCAATTCTAAGTAGCTATATTATATTCCCTCAATTTCTTCTAAGTTATGAAGTTGGGACAGTGGACTAACTCCCATAGAAATAATCGAACCAAAGCAAAGAGGGGCTAAAATAGGTCCAGACACCCGTGATTATTGAAACCCAACTAATTAAAAGAGACACTATCCAACAACCACCAAATTTAACTTCGACTCCAAGCATGGATACAGACAGTAATTATACTCCAAAAACCTTCAAAATCAAGTATTCCACAACAACAACAAGAACAACCCATTTGACAAAACAGATCAAAATTGTCTAGAAACGGAAAAACATTGAGACTAAAGACACCCTAATGAGATTAAATCCTAAAAAATGCATGGCCATGATTGAAAATGAATCATGGCCATGGGACATCAATGCAGCTAAAAAAACCAGATATATAGATAGATAGAGAGACCTGTCTCCCCTGCATCGCTATCTTTGCGTTTGATGAACTTGCGAGCATCTCTGCCAAACAACAAATCAAACACCCCCTCCATTACCATTACATCGCCCTTGATTTCATGATCTATTCAATCAACTTTGCAGATTCAAATCCATGAAAAAAAAATGTAGAGAAAGAGAGAGTGATAGAGTCGACTTTGTTCTGTTTATAACAACAATCTCTTATAAACCGGTGAATCGAATATAAAAGAATCGGTCCATATACAAAAGGGCATTTCAGTCATTTCATTCACAAAATCAAGGGCATGCTTGGCAATTCTTTCTAATAAAAGTTCATTTTATTTTTTATTTTTGATAATGTGTGAGATGAATCTTTTTCAGTCCGTCCATAGATTTGATCAGACGCCCCAACTCTATAATCTATAAGAAACAAAGAAAATACACTGGAGGGTATAGTTGCCATGATTCAAACTAAATGTTTGCTTAATTTTTATCAAATATTTTTAAGAATATATATTTTAATAGTTAGGAAAGAACCATGACATATCTGTATTCATTAAATATGTCATTTTTATTTATTTTTTGTTACCTGATCTCACAGAATTGAAGCATATGCCTTTTTTTACTATGCTATAGACGCGGTTGGCTGACATGATGATATGTCAAGAAAAGAAAGTATAATTTATATATGTTTAAGTAAGCAATTATTTTTATACATATGTTTAAGCAAGATCCCTTAAAAAATGGTACTCCTTAACTTAACAGTAACGCTACTATGAAGTCTCAACATATAGAAGGTCACGTACCCATCATAGATGGTAACAAATGAGTCAATATTGAAGGATGGACCCTAGATTAATTATTATTATTATATGAAGACCATTAGATGCTACCACATTGGCACACTTAGCTAGTCACACTCTCTTTGGTTTGCAAAGCCCTTTTTAATTTGTCAAGACTCAAGCATTTAATGTGTTAATCGACATAAGTTGGATCATGTGGTAAAGACTCAATGTCCTTTTCGCTCAAGCCCTAAATATAAAAGAGATAATAGGTTGCATAATGTTAGTCGAGATAATTGTTTTTCGATATCTGAAGAGTATGTAGGCAAAAAGGAAAAAAAAAATGTCCCTAACAAAATTGGTGCGGTCGTAAAGTTGTTGAGACACTGAACGACCTAAAGGTATTAAAGGATCAAATCCTTCCATTTGACTCCAATTATATATTGGTTTCTCTTAGGTTATAGGGTTGGAACGCATGATTGACTCTTATAAGATTAGTCGAGCCTAGTAATGGAGGGGCTGAAAAAAAAAAAGATTCAATCACCCACAATTATCAAAAAATGATAATAAAGAAAATTCATTGAACCTCACATAATTATCAATAAGTAGGGTACGTGATGATGTTGAAATCAAAAGGAACTTAAACATCATTAGCCATAAAAAACCTAGTCATGGTGTCTACATATCTGTCACATATTGCCTGCATTGATGAATAAAGAGTACTAGCTTTGATAGAGAACAAATTGACTTCTACTTGTGAGTAATATAATGATGTAAACTACTGGTCAAGAGATTCTCCTCCAATACTTCTACAAATACAGCAACTACTGCTCAATCAGGTTGGCATATTAACCGATTATGCAAAGTAAGCAAGGGCTTCCCAACATTGCTGTTGGAAATTTTCCATGTAATTTGTTTTCAGTGATGCTATAGGCATTGTTTCAATTGTATTATCGCCATTCGCAGAATCGAAGGGGACCTCTATTGTACCTTTTCCATTCTCTTCTGTTCCCATGTCAAAACTCCATAGATAAAAATTTGCCCCCTCTTAAACTTGATTTTTTTTTTCTACAATTGGTCGTGGTTTTAAAAATCCACGATAGGCGAGTTTAGTAGTTTTAATTTGAGTGGCTCAATTTCCGTAGGAAGTGGTTTCGAGTTCTAAACCAATGGGATAGAAGCCCCCCCATTGGGAGAGCTAAAGCCTCCAATGAGCCGACTACAACTTGAAGTCAGAGTAGTCGATTAAGATTGGATATGGACACCAAAAAAAATAAAATAAAAATCGATGATTTATTTTTTGAATAATCTTTTCTTTAATCAATGAATCATTGGATAGTCTATATAATACAATTTTACACAAAAAAAGTAAAATAGTTGCAACAAACCAATAAAAACCATCAACGTGAACTAATAAAAGTTGAACCTAATGAATTGATCAAACTCAAGAGATATGATTAATTTACGGTTCTTATGATGGGTGACGCTGAAGCTTGTCTTCCAACAGTTGGTTTTCTTTTCTAATTGATTCGAGATCTGCTTCGAGTTTGTCGATGTTCAAGCTTCGGGAAGACATTGTGGTGAGTTTTGATTCTAGCTCAGTGACATCCCTTCGAACTCTATCGGTAGCAAGGACCTTGTCGGAGATCTGTTCGAAGGTCTCATGGATACTTGTGAGGACCCTATATGCCTGACGTCGCACTGGATCATTCTTTGCTTCCCTACATACAGAAACAAGCATGTTCACTTGCCATCCTGAACTGAACATCTTTCAACACAAAGACAAATGAACAATCAATTCAACAACCATACCTGAAAACTGTTTCGTCAACAACAGCATAGGTTCGATGAAGCCGCTCGTGAATGGAGTTGCTGTCTATCAGGAGCTCCCGAGTATCTCTTAGGATCCGTTCGATATCTACATCTTGTTTCCTGCTATTCTTTGTTATTTCACGTATTCGTTCGATATAGGATTTCCTTGAAGCAACTTTCGGTTGTTTCTGAAGTTCCGCAACAAGTTTAGAATGTTCTTCATCTCTGATAACAATAGGATTGAAAAAGAAAAAAGGTTCAGATACTGAAATTGTCTAGTGAGCATAGCACGGCAACAATACATGTATAATTCAGGATGCAAACTAATCCAAACTATCCAAACCATCCAAATTATCCGAACTAATCTAAACTAATCCAAACTATCCAAAAATGCCAACTTGTAAACATAGTTACATAACTAGTACCTCTTTTGAATCTCAGAGTGAATGGCCTTGATTTCCAGTTCAACATCTTGGACTCGCGGTTTCTTTATGTTAACCAACTCTTCTAGGAATCCTTTCTTCTCTTCCATAGGCAGAACGGATACTCTTCTGTAATACATGACTCAATTAGTTTTCTTCAATAGGTAACTCGCTAAGCTTTTGATTATTTGATGTTAAAAACTTATAATGGGCTTATCAACGGTTCTGCTGCCGAAAAATTAAGGAAGCATTGAACACATTTCAACCATAAATGATTCAAGAACTGTTGGAAGGTAAAATATTGAAAAAGTTCTGTCTACTGCAATCGGGAACCCAGTTCCAAAATAATCACCATTTTCATTTCAACTTGCCTATTTATCTCCTCAACGCGGCAGTCAATGGGACGTTGATCATCCGATGCCATTTCTACTACGGTCTGCAACAATTCATTCATGTTTTCTAGGTGCACCACTTCCAAAGTTTTTTCAGCCAACTGCTGCTTTAGCAATTCCTTTTGACTTTTAATGTCTTCGATTGCATTTCTTATCTGCAAACAGTAAAAATGATTTTAAGAAAAAAAATATATTTCCAATAATAAGTTAAAAAGCTACTTCAAGGAGTGTTCTATAATCTACAATTCTAGTTGAGAGTTTCAACAGCTATTCTGACTCTACTTTCTCATATTTGCTGATAAAAACTTTTCCTTGATAAGATGATCTAGAAAACAATCAAAATTTACCATACCCACCTCGGACGACTGCTCTTGGAGAGAAACCAGTTTCTGCTGAAATTCTGTCACATTGCCATCTATTTCTGGGGTTACACATTCATCATTTCCTAGTGTGTTGCTTCCCAAATCCACTGATTCTGAAATGGCCCCTTCAGCATCTTTCCCGGTACTCAAACTGTGCTCTGAAGACTCCAATTTAGTTCTGGATGCAACTTCATCATGTAATTTAGATACATACGTGAATGGAAAATCTGACCCAGCAATCTCCGTTTCCAGTTTCAGCAACTTCAATCTTGAATTAACGTCATAAGCATCAATCTTTGTATGATCACCCACCAAAACTTTACCTTTAACCTCATCGCCCATGGCTTTTTCATCTTCTGATGTTACTGATAGCCTCTCCAACAAAAACCTCAGTAACTTGTAGGAGTCCTCTTCAGAAGGATACAAGAACTGTTGTAAGCAACACATAATTCTGCTTCTAAGAATAGCCAGCACAATGAAACTAAAGACAACAAAAAACCGAGAGAAACAACAAAAAAAATCAAAACTGGTTGAATTAAAGTCTCTAATTCTACATGAATCAAAAACAAAGTTGCTCAATCAATCAAACCGACCAGACTCGAATTCATCATATGCATAAGGATTCTCTTGCTAACATTAACAGTTATCAGTTCTTCTCAATAAAGAACCAAAGCTATCCAATCTAAAACGATGCACCAACAATTCCAGATGAATAAAAAACAAAGTCACTCAATCAATCGGAACTGACAGGAATCGAATTCATTACATGCATCGCTAAAAAGGCCTCTTGATATCATCAACAGTGATTTCAATCAACTTTTCTCAATAAAGAATTAAACCTATCCAATCAAAAAATGAAAGTAGAGGAAATGTGGACGCTTAGGTGGATGTATGGTAAAACTCGTAAAGATAGAATAAGAAATACGGAAATTCAAACAAAAGTAGGAGTAGCACCAATTGACATAAATAAGGGAAGGGTTGTTGTGGTGGTTTGGACAACTGAAAAGATAGCCTACAAATGTTCTAACCATAAAACTCGACTCAATAAAAACTAAAGAAATTCGACAAGTAGGGGTTGACCGAAGCTTACTTGGGAGTTGGGACGCATTAATTAGGAGGTATTTAAGTGGTTTGGAAAGTTCACCATCAATTGTACTAAACTGAGCACAATGGAAGAGTTTGATCCATGTAGCCAATTCCAACTAATTTGGGATTTTAAGGCTATGTTGCTGTTGTAATCTAAAACAATGTACCAACAATTCTCGCACAATTTGAATTCTTATTCAATTCTAGACGAATCAAAACAAACTTTCTCAATCAATTGAAACCGAACGAACTCAAATTCATTACATATCCATTACAAAGGCCTCTCTTGACATCAAAATACAGTGATTTCAATCAAGAACTAAACCTATCCATCCAATCAAAAACGCTGCACAAAAATTCTAGATGAATAAAAAACAAATTCTCTCAATCGATCCGAACCAACCGACTCGATTTTAAAACATGTATAATCAACAGTGATTCCAATCAGTGTTTCTCTCAATCAATCACACAATCTGAGTTCCTCTTCAATTATAGTGCCACTAAATCTACACATCATAACATCAAGAGCTCACTCAAACTCAAATCTTCACAAAAATCCGATCTTTTCACCAACAAAGCAAGATTGAACACTAAAGAGGCATCGATTTTGAAAGTACCTGGTGAAAGCTCAGTTCGCCGATGAAACCTAGACTCTGAATCGCCGAACAGATCTCCGAGCAGGTCTTGAACCTCTCCGCCACCGATTCCGGCAACGAAGCCCTAATCGAGATGGATCCATCGATCAGGTGCAGCGATTGCGAGCAGATCGTGACCAAGTCGCCTGGACTGAGCTCTCTGATTGAATTCAGGTTTGAAGGGATCGAAACTCCAGAGCTTTGAAGAGAGTTCAAAAGGATCGCTTGTGCTTCCTCCATGACCGATTTTTTGGGAAGCTCTAGATAGGGCTTTGGTTTATATATGTCATGCTTCGAGATGCGTGTTGACGCATCCCCATGCACATCGCCAGAAGTAACGCCAATCACGCAAAAATTAGCTACAAAACTCTAAAATTCTTTTTTTTGACTCACTTCTGTGATTTGTTTTGTTGACTCACCGCCTCACGATTGACGGTGGTTCTAATCAAATCTCTTTTGCTCTTTGTTTATTTAATAAACAACATATCTAATCAGATTTGTGGAGATTGATCTATCCTTGTTGCGGTGCATCTTCATCAACAGTATTGTGTAGATTTGTGTAGAGCGCTGAATTGATTTGTCTTTAATTTTTACGTTATAGTTAATTTTCTTTCCTAATTAGAAGTCTTTGATTTATCTTTTCCTTGTTGGAAAATTTTATTATTCATTTTGTGGTTTTAGTATTTTTATATATTGTCATGAGTTTTAACGTTGTAGAGAGCAGTCTCTGATTGTCTAAATGTTTCAATTTTGAAAAAAAATCAAATTAATGGCAGTTTGTTTACACAAGTAGAATAAGCGAATCAATGTAATTAGTTTTATGTCTGGTCCTATATTGAGTCATGAATGATTATTAAAATCTCGATTTCTCTTAAAAAAAACAAAAATTAGTGACGAACTGAGTTTTGACTAATCAGATATCGACGAATTATTGACGATAGCTTAGAATGCATTATTTAAGAGGAATTTAAAAGATTTTAAATGCATGCTATTGAGCAAAGAGTACATTTAGTCGGGCAAAGAGAGAGTTTGATTGATCTATCAAGCCAATTTGAGATTGAAGTTGTTGTCTTCATTGATTTTGGTAATAATGTTAATCTTAGACAATTTAGGATGTGTTAAATTATAAAAGATTTAAAAGATAGTGAAGTAATACCGTGGATGATACTAAATCATGCTAATTAAAAATGTTTGATTTATTTTAGCGGACCTTAACTATTTAGAAACTGAAGCTTTGTTGGTGTTGTTCTAAAGTAAAAGTGATGCTCCATTGATACGGAGTCTACAATTCAATGGCAATTTGCAAAGGATGCAAGGTGAAATATTGACATAGAGAAGAAACATCAATCTATTATAAATTTTAATATAAACTTTTTATAATAAGCTTGTTGAAACATTAAAAATCAAAACATGCTCTTTAATTTGCAATTCTTTAGCAACCACTTCAAATGTGTGAGAGAACAAGCCTAGACGCTGAGCCTTTACAAATTGAAGTCCTAAATCTCCAGAGCAACCATGTGATCCACCAACCAAAATGTGTTCAATGAAAAAGAAAGGATATTCAAAGCAAGATTTTGGTTAGTTCTTGTTGAATCACCTCATTGTGAAGTACATAAGCTAGATAATAAGATTGGTTGTTCTGTCTTAACTATATCAATCTGTCTAACTACGTGAACTAGGACTAATGGATTATGAGAGGGAAGAGATTGTTGACAACAAAGAAGGTGAGGTATCGGCGTCTCTTCCGAGCATGGGCGAGATGCAAATTGTGGGTAGCAATGGCTTTGGTCACAACTTAGAGTTGAATGAAACATACATGAAGAACAAGAATTCCTTGGCGATCGACATAGAGGAAGAACGTCAGAAAAGTACCAAGGACTGCCCTCTTCCAATATTTCTCAAGGTATGTACTGTATATTTTCGAACTATAAATATGACGCGTAATTAAGTTAATCAGGCTATATGACGGGATTGTAAGCGATAATGTTAATGATGTTGCAGTTTCAAGATGTGGAGTACAGGGTAAGAGGAATGAGAAAATACTCATGTGAAAACCCTGTGAAGGCCTTGTTGACGAAGGCGGTGCCACAGAAGAGCATGAGTGATTACAAGGACATTTTGAGAGGAATCACAGGAAGCATAGGACCTGGAGAGATTCTCGCTTTGATGGGCCCTTCGGGCAGTGGGAAGACGACGTTGCTTAAGATACTAGGCGGTAGACTGCATGATAATGTGAAAGGAACGATCACCTACAACGATATTCCATATAATCCCGCCCTAAAAAGACGGTGAGCAATTAAAATGACATTCATAGGACTTGATTTTTTTCGCTTATGCTCTTTGTTCTTTGGAGATTGATCGATCTTGGGTTTGTAATTTCGGCATTCCCCTTTTGCAGGATTGGATTTGTCACCCAAGATGACTTGTTACTGCCTCAGTTAACAGTGGAAGAAACTCTAGTTTTTGCTGCATTTCTCAGACTTCCTAGCAACATGAGCAAACAACAAAAGTTATTAAGAGTGGACATGGTAATAAAGGAGCTAGGTCTTGAAAGGTATGCACAAAAAGAATTACAAGTCTTAGTACTATATTGAGTGGACAAATTAATGGAATTCTCTGTCATGTACCATCTCTGCCCTTGTAAATCTGCATTGACATTCTTGAAACTAGAAGTGATTTTACAGTGAAATAATCATCAGTTTTATCGCAGATGCCGCGGCACACGAGTTGGGGGAGCATTTGTGAAAGGGATATCGGGAGGCGAAAGGAAAAGGACTAGTATAGGCTATGAAATACTTGTTGATCCATCGTTGCTATTGCTTGATGAACCTACGTCTGGCCTCGACTCCACATCGGCAAATAGAATACTACGAATTCTTCAAGGAATAGCCACGGTATTTTTTTTTTTTTTTTTTTTTTTTTTTTTTTTTTTTTTTGATAGAGATGGCTATTGGAAATTTTGGATTAAAAACCATCTTTGTTGTTTTATCTAATGAATCTTAGGCAGGAAGGACTGTCATTACAACAATTCATCAACCTTCGAGCAGAATGTTCCGCATGTTCGACAAATTGTTGCTGATATCAGAAGGTTGTCCAGTGTACTATGGAAAGGCTAGGGAGTCATTGGACTACTTTTCATCTATGAGGTTCATTCCTCAGATACCAATGAACCCCGCCGAATTCCTGCTAGATTTAACAACAGGTCAAGTGAACGACATAAGTGTTCCCGACGATCTACAATCAACAAGAAGCAGTCCCGAATTCGAGAGAGATGTAATTAAGGTAACCGAATTTCTAACACAAGTTAATATTGCAATGTCTTTGATCTCCTCCTGACAACTTTTCATTCCTATGACTACTTAAGAATTTACAGCTGAAGTTCAAAATCGCAATGGAGCCCAAAGAAAAAGCCAGCCACAAGGCAATGAGAGCTCCGGAGCATCTACAGTTAGCTGTTCAAATCAAGAAGGATTGGACCCTGACTTGGTGGGAACAGTTCATGATAATGTCAAGGAGAACATTTAAAGAAAGGTGTAGAGATTACTTTGACAAGTTAAGACTTTTGCAAGCTCTTGGCATTGCAGTTTTGCTAGGCCTCCTGTGGTGGAAATCGAATACGGGAACCGAGGCTCAATTGAGAGATCAGGTATTTCTCTAGTTGAGTAGTCGGTACCTCATTTTCATGTCAATTAATCTTGGAGGACCGATTGAGAAAAGATCGGTTTAAGAATCTGACATTTGCTCAATTATGTACATCTCTATTATTGTAGGTAGGCCTAATGTTCTACATATGCATATTCTGGACATCTTCATCAATCTTTGGCGCAGTATATGTGTTCCCTTTCGAGAAGGTCTACCTAGTTAAAGAAAGGAAAGCGGACATGTATAGGCTAAGCGTATACTACGTCTGCAGTACGCTGTGCGACATGGTGGCTCATGTTTTCTACCCTACTTTTTTCATGCTTATTGTCTACTTCATGGCTGGTTTCAAGAGGACAATTTCTTGCTTCTTCTTGACTCATTTTGGAATACTACTTATAGTCATCACAAGCCAAGTAAGTTACTAAAAATTACGCCTATACATCAATTACGCGTATAAGCATTTAACAACCGTTCTCGATTTTTCTCAAAACTGCTTAGGGAGCTGGGGAACTCTTCGGCGCCACAGTTCTAAGCATAAAAAGAGCTGGAATGCTTGCCTCTTTAGTCTTAATGTTGTTCCTTCTCACTGGAGGCTATTATGTGCAGGTATATCCTTCAAGTTTCAAAAACCACTAATTAACACTTTTTTTTTTCTTAAGCATTGACAATATATTACTTGGTTTTTGTTTTGTTATTGTTTGATTGCAGCATATACCTGGTTTTATGCAATGGTTGAAGTACCTGTCCTTCATGTATTACGGGTTTCGCCTTCTTTTGAAAGTTCAATACTCGGGAGGCGAGTTGTATGAGTGCGAAAGTAGAGGGGGGTGCAGAGCTTTGCAGAGTTCACCAACATTTGACACTGTAAACTTGAATGGTGGCTTGATGGAAGTATGGATCCTGCTAGCAATGGCTCTCGCGTATCGGTTTTGCGCCTATATTTGCCTTCGAAGGAAGATTAGCATGTGCCATCTTTGAATGATTTAACTATTTATATGTATAATTGCTATCAGAGATCTCATTTGGATTGCTATCAGAGGCAAAATGTAATCAATTTTTCTTTAAATACTTTGGATGAAGAATGACTGGTTTTAAAAGCAAGGAATTAAAGTTTTATATATAAACTCATCAAGAACATATATGTTCATTCATAATCTAGTTATGAACTTATGAATATATGCTTGTACGTACACCAATAATGTCTCTACTTACCACACTTACTATGGGTTGCAGGCCAAAAATTATTTGTAAACAACACAAATTCTTGTACAGAGGTAGAAGCATGGCTTACAGAGGTAAAAACATGACTTTTTCATTGTGTTGCGCTAGATTGTTGGCATGGACTTTCATTGATTCTAACCATTCATTTTTCTAGATTTTTTGTTTAATTAAATCATATGTGCATTTACTTTTTCTAAAGCACCGATTTTAATTGGCTCACGTGGCCAGCAAAGCTAGGAACTCTCCCTCTCACTCACTGCCACGTGGGCCAATCAAACACTCCCCCAACTCAGACACCTCAACAGTACAACGGTATTTCCAACTTACGTTCACCTCAACTGTCCAAAACACCCCTCACCAGACCCACTTAAAATCAAACAACACCCCACTCATCCAAGCCCATTTCCGTCATTTCACCCTCCAAAAGACATCACTTCCATCGGTGCTGACTTTCTGAACTCCACAGAGCACAGAACAGAACAGAACAGAACAGAACAGAGAGTCAGAGTCCTCTGTTTCTCTGTTTCTGAACCTCCATTAATGGAGCTCGTCCCCTACAAAGACCCAAATCACACAACCAACAATTCTTCAAACCCAGCTTGGCAAGACATGTTCCGATCCGCATCGGTCAGAAAACCCGACCCGGACCCGCAATCCCGCCCTTCCTCGCCCGAATTGGACCCCAAAACAGAGCAATTTCATCCAAATCAGAGCAATCAGAGCAGTCTCTCCGGAGATCCACAGGTACGCCTCGCGCTCTACATCGCCATGGCGCACGCCGGGCTCGCTTTCGCGATATTTCTACTGTATGGTGTGTATAGATTGCTTGAAGAGTATCTTCGCCCAATTCAATGGGCAGTGCTCTGTTCGGTCCCATTGAGAGGCGTTCAGGATGCCCTTGTCGGGTTTTGGTCCGAGCCCTTGAAATTAGGGCTCACAGAGACGATTTTAGCGGTGCCCGTTTCGATTTTTAGGGTTTTCATGGGCACATTGAATGAGATTCAAGATTTGATCTTTCGAGCTCTGTTGAGGAGGAAGGGAAGAGCAGAGTCTTCGGCTTCGGCTTCGGCTTCGAGGGCGAAGCGAAGCGGGTTTTCGAAGCTGGTTAGGTGGATTGTCGCATTTGCTGTGTTTGTGACTGTGTTTGAGGAATTGGGTGGGATGTGGTCAATTGTGCTGTTAGGGTTAGGGTTTGTGTTCAGTTCTAGGAATTTCGAGTCCACAATGTCGACCGTGTCGTCATTTCGGAGCAGTAGTTTTCGAAGGATTGCCATTAGTTCCTTTATGACTAGGGGGATTTTGAAGAGGTTGAAGACGATTGTGGCGATTGGACTGATTGTTGGGATGATTGTGGCGATTTTGGCTGGTGGGATTTTCTTCTCTTATAAGGTTGGCGTCGAGGGCAAGGACGCTGTCATTTCGCTCAAATTGCACGTCGAGAACAATAACTACGCCGAGAGGATTGGGGTTAAGCAATGGATGGATGAGAATGATGTGCCTGGAATGGTGGATAGGTACACGACGATGTTCTACGAGACGGTTTCGTATCAGATTGATAGTTTGGCAATGCAGTATAATCTGTCTGATTTCGTGACGGGAATTAAGCAGTTTGTGATCAAGCAGCCGGTTAATGCTTCAGGCCCCTCGAATGCGCTAATGAAAACGTCTCCTTATACGGAGAAGCTTGTGAGTCTTAGGAATCGGGTTAGAAATCGAGAGTGGGGGGAAATATATGCCGAATTGGATGCCATTTTTAGGGAGTTGGTTATTTCTCGCGAGGACTTGGTGGAGAAGGCGAAGGGTTATGCTGTTCAAGGGATTGATGTATCGAAACGGGTACTTGCTAGTAGTACTTCGATTTTAGGTGGGAGCGCAAGCCTCATGTTTTCGATTGGTAATTCTATCATCTCTGGAGCTGCTGAAGTTTTCAACTTTGTTTCTCAGTGCATGGTTTTCTTCTGGGTTTTGTATTATCTCATCACATCCGAGTCAGGTGGTGTGACTGATCAAGTTATGGGCATGCTTCCGATCTCAAAGTCGACTAGAATCCGTTGTGTTGAGGTTCTTGATCACGCCATTGGGAGCGTGCTTCTGGCCACAGCGGAGATTGCTCTCTTTCAAGGATGCCTCACATGGCTTTTGTTTAGACTCTACTCTATACATTTCTTGTACATGTCAACTGTTCTTGCATTTACCAGTGCTCTACTGCCTTTATTTCCATCTTGGTTATCGACAATCCCTGCAGCCTTACAATTGGTAGTAGAAGGTAAATACATATTAGCTGTTGTGTTCTCGGCCGTTCACCTTGTTCTCATGGAATACGGGGTCTCGGAAATTCAAGAGGATATTCCTGGTTATAGTGCATACCTCACCGGGCTTAGCATCATCGGTGGAATGGCTTTCTTCCCATCTGCTCTAGAGGTAGCCTTCTTATTTATTTCTTCATTCCAAATTCTCAATTCTAGACGGATGTCTTTTTATCGATTTTAGTCCCGGAATATATCAATCATCATACATTAGTGAGCATAAATCTGTCTTATTAATATTGAAGAGTAGACAGTAAGATTTATTTATCTCAACTGGTACATGAAGTATTTGTTTATGGGCACATAGATTAAAAACTGCTAGGTTGCTTAATTTGATAGGTTTCGTAAGTGGAGTTTCAAATCTGTTAAAATAATACATGCCTTCAGCTTTCTTTAAGAGAGAGCATTTTAAAAAGTTTATGCTATATGTTTCTATACAGATTTTTCAATGGAATCAAAAACTCTTTTCCGAAAAAAAAAGACGCTAACCAAACAACAACAACATAGCCTCAGTCCCAAATTAATTGGGGTCGGCTATATGGATCAAACTCTTCCATTGTTTGATCCATTTCATAAAGAGTGGAAAAAGTTTTACGCTATCTGTCAACCTATTGCAACCCTCCATTTTTCACTCTTGGAAAATGGGTTTGGGGCCTCCCTCCCCCATTTTTTCGAGTATGAATAAATGGGTTTGGGACCTCCCTTACCCATTGGGCGTTGGAGCCCTCCTCCTTTATCCGAACTTGGGACCGGGTATGCAGCGCACAAAGAGGACTACATAGGTGGAGTTAAAAAGTTGCTAACCAAACAAGTTGTCTTTTTTATTCCATTCTCAAAGGCTCGCAGCTACTCCAAATGGAGGCTTTGGTTTTCCCTTTTCCCTTTTGAATAGATATCTTTTACAAACAACAAAGCCGCAATCCCGAATCTAAACTAGAACTCCCCTCTGATACTTCCATTAAGCACAAAATGCCACTTAGTATTTTCTTCGGTCGCAACTTCTTTCCGTTGTATCCTTCTTTCAAAACTTATTATCTGATTTACCAACCAATTGGGTGGCCCAATAGTTTGGTATGAGATTTGGAAGTAAGAGGTAATGGGTTCAAACCTTGCTACAGGTAGAATTCATCTTCCTTATATTGACTATTATACTCATTCGATCTCCGCTGCTCTACAGGGCGCTATAATGGGTCCGCTTATAACAACCGTGATGATTGCTTTGAAAGATCTGTATGTGGAATTTGTTCTCGCAGAATCAAAAGAGAAGATTAAAGAGCCATAAAATTCTTTGAAGACGTGACGACTTTAAAGTATCATCCCTTTGTGTGCTTTCAAGGCTAAGTTGGTGGTGGTCTATTGCAGATTTGTAGTCTGTATTGTATTTTTTGTTGTTGTTGTTTAGTATTTATTCATTTTTTATGTTCTTCTTGCCTTATTTATGTGTTCAAATAGTTCTGCGTGGCTTTCTTGTATCTGTACAAACAAATTGGCCTTTTTAAAGGTTGTCCATTCTGTTGTTTATTTAAACTGCAAATTGTAAATCTTGTATTTTATTTATTTATGTAAGATTTGTCATGGTTTCCTTTTTTGCAACTTTTAATGATGCATTACAAATCATCAAAATGTTTAATTTCTCTCTCAATACAAAATCATACTGCATCAATATCTATGAGTTTCTTGGATCATTAAGATTTTATTAGAGAAAACTAAAAAATAAACAAAGAGAACCAACAATGAATATAAGACAACAAAGAAATGGCGAAAAAAACCACAAGTCTCTACTTTTAGGTTTAAGAATTCATCAAAATTGCCGTTGTTAGAATTGGACCTAAGCATTTAACCTTCACTCGTCTCAAATATATGCTCTCTCCTTTTTTTTTTTTTTTTTTTTTTTTTTTTTTTTTTTTATGAGAACCTTGATTTAACATATTTTCTAGATATTTTACAAATACAAAAGGTTACAACAACGATACGCCTAATTTTTTTTTATTTTTATTTTTGTTGAGTAAGTTAGCCATTCTAAGTAAAAAAAACTGCTACGTACTATTTTTTTTCATAATTGTTTTTTTTTTTGTTTTATGTTTTGTTTCTTATATTTGATTTATGATTTCCTTTTCTTTTTTTTTAAATCCCTCACAACATCTCTTTGTAGAGTAACATATATCTCATTATTATTAGATTTTTTTACTATAATTAAGTTTACTATTTTGGATTTACTTTTCGTTTTATATTAGTTAATTATTTTTTTTGAGGCCCGGTTTATTATTTTACTTTTATTTGTTTTGTTTTTGTTTTTCTTTTTTTTTTGAAGATTTTGTTGTTATGAATAAGCCCTGATCTATCTCCTTATATTTAGTGATATAATTCCTACAGTGTAATTAAGAAGAACAATTCAACATCTTAAAAAACAATACTTTCATTGATCAATCATGTTGAGCACAACTGTTCTTACCTTTTATTAATTCTTTGATGTTGTTTCATTGATTAATCATTTTCAGCAGAAGAAAGTCACGAAACCAATTCAACAATGTTGGGTCGCTCTCCATTACACACTAGGCCCAAGCCAGAGAATGTAGGCAAGAACATATTAGTGGTAATGGCAAACCTCACCTGCGTTCTGTTCGCACTTGCCATCTTGATCTTCACTCTCATCACTGCCATTTACAAACCCGAAGAAGACCCTCACTTGTTACAACCAACATTCACATCATCAGAACACGCAATTGCCAAAACTAGGGAGGACTACTTAAACTTAACTCTTTTGACGCCAACCGGGTTATCTTTGGATGATGTTGCATCTAATGTGAGTACTTCTGGTTTAGAATGTGTAGGGAGTTGGGATCAGCCGATTGATTGTACTAATCCGGAGGTGTTTCATTTGATGATGAGAGTGACAATAGAGACGTTCAAGGATGTACATTTTTATAAGTTTGGTAAGCCAGTGCGAGGAACGAATTCTAGTACTTGCGATATGGCGTGGCGGTATAGGCCGAAGGAAGGGAATGCCGATGCATTTAACAAGGATTATAGGAGGTTTGTGATTTCTAGGAAAGAGGATTGTAGCTTCAATGTTGTAGGAGTTGGAGAGTATCATACTGGATTGAATGCGAGGAAACCGAAGAAAGGTTATCAGAGAGGATTCGAGAAGATGAATAGTAGTTCAAAGCAAGTAAAGTCCTCTGCAGGTGTCCTGCCTGTCGTTGGAGGCATCGCAGACGGTGAACTTCATGTCGTCAATTCTAACAAGGACTTGTTTAGTGATGGGAAGAAGTACTTGGTTTACACTGGAGGTGGAGATAGGTGTAAGAGCATGAACCATTACTTATGGAGTTTGTTGTGTGCACTTGGGGAAGCTCGGTATTTGAACCGCACTTTCGTTATGGATTTTAGCATTTGTTTATCGTCAAAGTACACTGCATCGAAGCAGGATGAAGAGGGTAAGGATTTCAGGTTCTACTTCGATTTGAAGCACCTAATGGAGTTGGGTTCTGTGATGGAGGAAGGACAGTTTTGGTTTGAATGGGAGAAATGGGAGAGGAGAGGTGGGCAAGGTCTTTATCTCGTGGAGGATTTTCGAGTCACGCCTATGAAGCTTGCCGATGTGAAGGATGTTTTGATAATGAGAAAGTTTGGATTGGTGGAGCCTGATAATTACTGGTATAGAGTGTGCGAAGGAGAGGCGGAGTCGGTGATTCATAGGCCGTGGCACATGTTATCGAAGTCTCGAAGGTTAATGGATATAGTATCTAGCATTGCTTCGAGGATGAATTCAGATTTCGATTCAGTTCATGTTGTGAGAGGAGAGAGGGCGAAGAACACTGAACTTTGGCCCAATTTGGCCGCTGATACTTCGCCTAACGCACTTCTTTCATTGCTGCAAAACAAGATTGAAGAAGGAAGAGACATCTACATAGCAACAAATGAACCTAACACGTCCTTCTTTGACCCTTTGATGGACAAGTATGGCACTCACTTCCTTGATGACTACAAGGATCTTTGGAATGAGAGCAGTGTTTGGTATGAAGTGACTAAAAAGCTTAACAAAGGAATCACGGTGGAGTTTGATGGTTATATGAGGATATCTGTCGATACTGAAGTTTTCTTGAAGGGGAAAAAGCGGATCGAAACTTTTAATGATCTCACAAGTGACTGCAAAGAAGGTATCAATGTCTGCCCCTCCATCTCTTGATCATCAATATGTGCAATGGGTGAAGAAATTAGCGACTGGCTTCGAGGTTTTGAGGTCTGCTCTTGTTGCAACCTTATTTCCACTTGCTTGTCAATATTTTTCTCTTTTTCAAGGTGGAAATAATTCAATTCTACTTCAAGATCAATAATATTGTGTTATCTAAGATCACCTTCCTAATTCTAGTAGGCGAGATTTTTAAATTACAACAACAACATAGCCTTAATCGCAAATTAATTGGGGTTGGCTACACTAATCAAACTCTTTCATTGTGCTCGATTTAGTGCAATTGATGGCGAGATTTTTAAAATAAGAGATAAAATCTTCGAACAAAGTATTAATGGAGGGAGCACTTCAAATGTTTCTGTCAGTTATGCTTATGCTGAAACTTCTACTTCTTTGAGTGCAAGCAAATAGACAATTGTGGTCAGACAACTGGGGATCTGACTCTCTCTACATATCTTGCTTGTTTGACAGACAAAAACAATATAACATACACAACAAATGTATTTTTTTCCTTTTTCACTTCAAACTCTTGATTTTCTGATTGTTGCATGTTTAAGCAAAAACAGCATTGACAATACAAAGTTAACCACCATTCCAACTTACTGACTGCGACAATTTTGTGTATGTCGCGAACAACTAAGTAAAAATAAAAAAAGTTTTACTCAGGCTCCACCAAATCAAGTTTTTACTCTACACACCAACCAACTCTTGTTGCTTTCAAGGTTTGCATTGTATTTCCTACTATTTCTTCAGTTGAGGTGGTTGTACTTATTATATATGTGGTAGCACTCACAGAGTTAGGTTTGGCAGCCAACCATGCATGTCACACAAAACCTCACAAATGACTGTTAATTACCCGCCAAAATTCGAAAAGAATTATAACTTCGCATATGAATTGCCCACTTGTTTTAATGAGCGCAATTTCAACTCTAGTTGAAGAATCATTGCTTCTTGATTAAACAAGATGAGATGAGGTTAGGCCAACAGTTAATTTGCTGCATAGTTCCCTTGGCATCAAAGCAAAGCAGTTAGCTTCTTGGTCACCATCTCAACCCAACCCTCATCTCTCTCTCTACAATCTTCTCTGATCTTGTCCTACTTGTAAATATTTGATCATGAGAACTGATATTTATCACTCGGTGCCTTAGTTTCCGATTGATCCACCCCTACCCGTTTCAGATTTTCGCGTAGATTGAATGTTTTGATGCTTGAAAGTGTGGTTCTTCTTTGATTATGATTTGAAAGCCATGCAGTGGAGGATGAGCTTTATAAGGTCTCTTCATCAAGAAAGTATGTGTATGCTCATGCTAGTCATGCAAACAAGCTGATGCATATATTTTTCTCAGCTAAACAAGGTTGGTTTTTGGAAATACTGATTATTCAATCTGATTTAGCTGTCGAAATTCCATTTTTTTTTTTTGCATAGCTTCGACACTTGGGCGGCGGTGTTATGTTTGGCCTATCAAACCGAAAACCACGTTTTGCATATTTACGATGAACAATCGATACTACTTCCCTCCTGATTCTATGTATGCTTCTGGTATACCACTTTCATTTTCGACAAGTTCTGTTCCTAGAGAAGGTCATGGATTGATAGGTGCACGAAATGGATCAGTGCGGGTTCCCTCCTCATCGCTCTTGGTGAGGACAGCTATAAGGGTGTCTAGAGCGAGGTGGTTCATTTTCCTTAGAAGAGTGTTTCACTACCAAAATGGTTCGAGGTCGGATCTTGGATTGAATCCTTTCAATTCTAGTAGCTGGATTACGCTGGAGTTCATTGTTTTGCTCGTTCAAATAAATGTCGTAACAATCGTTCTGTTGGTTTCTAAGGAGGAGAAGCCAGTTTGGCCTCTAAGAACATGGATTGTTGGTTATGACATTGGTTGTCTTTTGAGTCTGCCTCTACTGTATTGGCGATATCGCAATCGTCATTTGGCTCAAACAAGTATAAGCCGCCTGGCTGATCTGCCGCAGGAGAGGAGTGGCGAAGAATCCAGGTGATGGATCATGTTCTGTATTTACATTAAATGATTCTATCATATAAGAAAACCAACTAGTACTATCATTTCATGTTTGAACCATATAGTCTTATAAGCATTTCTGGTGCTGCAGGAGTGCACATTTTATGAACAAAGTCAGGACTTTCCTCGAGCTGTTCTTCGCGATATGGTTTGTGATGGGCAACGTTTGGGTCTTCGATTCAAGATTTGGGTCTTTTCGTCGAGCGCCAAAGCTTCATGTACTTTGCATTTCACTACTTGCTTGGAATGCTATCAGTTACTCTTTTCCATTTCTCCTGTTTGTATTACTATGTTGCCTTGTGCCATTGATGAGCAACCTCCTGGGACACAACCTAAATATGGGCTCCTTCGATAAAGGAGCGTCCGACGATCAGATCTCAAGGTTACCCAGTTGGCGATACAAGGAAATAGACACAAAGTTAGAGCATGGCGACGATGCTCACTGCAAGTCGGATTCGGAAGATGAGAGTTCAGTAAGTTCCTTTGTTTATCCATCTATAGATCCATATATGTAATTGCTGATGAAGAAACAAATGCTAGAAGGTCAATTAATATGGTTTTCTGTTGCTGGATTGCCAGGAATGTTGTAGTATATGTTTGGCGAAATACCGAGACAAAGAGGAGGTGAGGCAATTGCCATGTTCTCATCTGTTTCACCTCATGTGCGTCGACCAATGGCTTCGGATTATATCTTGCTGTCCTCTCTGCAAACAAGAAATTGACAGATAGTAGAGATCAAGCTTGACAGATGAGGAGCTGCAAATCTCAACATGGTACAAACATTGGTGAAATGTTGCTCGTTGTGCTTACTGAAGTTCGGTTTTTTTAATTGTATCTCGAATTTTTACTGAGTTTTCAACCATGGACATCAAAGATTCTGATGTAAATTTGAGTTTTCACATTGTATGTAAACCAATCGATCTACAAATCCTCTATTAATTCCTGCGATTACGTGCGGGAATCATTAAGGACACCTCAGGGAACCCTTTCTGACATGTTTCATTCCTTCTGTTGTTTTTATGGATCAGATTGCGAAATTGCCAATGCATATATAATGCATAAAACAGAATCACTTTGAGCAGAAATTTTTCTCTTCATAGATGATGCGAAATACACTATTATTCATGAATGAAACAATGTTTTCCACAAGAAAACAAAATTTTGTTATAAACATGATGTTTATAGATACAACAAAGAACAACCTGGAACACTAAATATCTGGCATGGTTTAAATACTGTCACCAGATTTATAATAGCCCCTATGGGCTAGAAGGAAGCATGTACAACTACAAACAGGTGACTCGAGAATTTTTTAACTTCGTTTCCGGATTGCGTTCCACTTTTTGACAGGAAAAATGGTTAGCCTTTTGTTTGAGGCATTAGGACGAGCTTCGGTTAATCGTAATCTGGAAATCGCAACTTGATGTAGATCGTTGCTTACCTCATCATCCGAAAATGGCTTCACGTCGAACTGGCCTCGAGTAAATCCTCTAGCAACCTGTTGCAGAAGAATTGAGAAAATAAGGTTTAGCCCTACCTCGTCGAATTTCTTCAGCTTCTATTGAGACAAATTTTATAGTGGGGGGCATTTGTAGGCCGTCTTTGCAGGAGTCCAAATAAAGAAAGATAAAAAAAATAACCATTTAAAGAGTAAGTATCTGAAAATAAAAATGATTTAAACTAGTTAATGATTCATACTAAGTACATGAAAATGAAATCACATGTACTGCAACATGCAGAAACACACATTTATATGATAGGTAACAAGAAAAGAGGATATGTGACCTATGAACTAAAAATACCTTGACTAGCTATCTTCTTCTCAACTCTCATTTATAAGGCAGGCAAAGTAAATTTAGAAAATATTAAGCGCAAACCTTTAAGATGATCCAGACTTTGAGAGAACTACACAATAGTGCTAGTCGTGACTCTTTCCCTGAAGTTAAGTAGACGCACATGGAATGATCCACCCGCAAAATAAACCTCGGCCAGGACTTTGGATTTTCAGGATCAGCCTTCTGGTCTGAACTTGCCTGGAATAGCAAAAATGTAAATATCATTTATATTCTCAAACAAGGACAAAATTGGACCATAGTAACCTGAAAGAAATGATGATCTCAAGCATTCAACAACAGTATATTTCCAAAAAGAAAAATGGATTTGGATCAAAGTCTATCCGGACACCAAAGAAATGCACGACAAACAGACATTTTTTTTTTTTAACAACCGGCAAACACTCAATTTAATTTAATAAAAGCCTTTT
Organism: Stephania japonica; assembly: GCA_039657345.1. NCBI lineage: Eukaryota > Viridiplantae > Streptophyta > Magnoliopsida > Ranunculales > Menispermaceae > Stephania > Stephania japonica. Next base: position 85,061,316 of record CM077556.1, on the reverse strand, counting down.
TAAAATATATGGTGCTTGTCTATGTTACCCGGACCCTTCACTCTAACCCAAAGTACCCATGTCGGACACTTGAAACGAGTCTGACACTTAAAAAGACATGGATACTCCATTTGAAGAGCTCTTTGTATAAAAAGATTTAAAATGTAAGAGAATAAAGAAAAAAACTTAACAAGAACTTTCTAGTGTAGAGTAAGAAATGAAAAATGAGAAAAAATATAGGTGTATAAGCTATTACATATATGTAATATATGTTATTACATATATATAAGCATATGTCACGCAAGTTTTAGACACTTTTTGCGGAGTCTCCGTGTCCTTAAATTAGAGAATAGGTGGATCCGACGTTTAGACTCATACCCGTACCCAAGTCCAGGTAACATAGGTGCTTGTGAATCCATTTCTCTTCATCACGGGCCAAATCTTTAATATATTACATGCAACCATATTTTTATTAATTAATTATTCTTCAAAGGCTCAAATAAGTTAAGAAATACATAAAATTCCCAGACTAGCATTTCCTTAATCGTCCGTGATGCAAATTAAAAGACAAGTGAATTCAAGGGTAGGCTTGTTTCATGCGCAGGATCAGTCTCATTGTAACCAGAAGCAAGTCCTACTAAACTACTTTTTTTTTTATCCAAACTAAACCAAAAAAACTCACAAGTAACCGACGAATTTGATGTTCAATTTTCGAATAGGAGGTCTCCAAGGCTTCAACCCGACCAGTAGCATGACAGCAAGTGCATGGTTCACTAATCATAAAAGTCACACTCGGACGAACCTGCCCGATGATTTAACCAGAAGATGTATTGGTCAATAAGCAAGCTTCTAAGTCTCTTTATTTACAAACGCTGGAAAATGGCTTAAAGAAATAATACCCTTTTCCTTGTTATTTCCATCAATCCATGCCTCGACAATTCAGATACTTTCACCAAGGACCTGTCTCTCTCAACAGCCTTTCTGATTTCTTCATAAACCAACCTCTTGTTTGCTGAAAGAGAAAATTTCTCAAAAGAATATTAAACCAACCTCTGTGTATCACCTTGCATAAATTTAGCAACAGACATTAAGAATAGGAAAAGGATTAGCATTTGAGTACTCACAGTCATCAACCATATCAATAAAATCTACCACGATAATGCCACCTATATCCCTGAGTCTCAACTCCCTGGCAATCTGAAAAAAAATTACAATTTCAGTAAAAAAGGCATTGCTGTATGAAACTAGAACCAAGAGTCGCGCTATGTGCAACCTGGTATCCTCTTAGGGCACCCCAGGAATTTTACCAAAATGCCCCTAGTTTGTGAAGCAACGTACCCCACTACCCAAGACACATGTTAAAGTGTATCAGTCATGTCTTGCAGAGACCCAGCCAAATAAGGTAGTCAAACACCCAACTCGATGGGTGACCACCGAGACCACTTGGGTGACCACCGAGACAAGTGGTCTCAGTGGCCTTGTGCCGAGACATGTGTGTATGTCTCGGTCAACACCAATTGACACAACAATCTATGTCTCGGTCAACACCAACTGACACAACAATCTATGTCTCAATCTTATGTGTCCGAGACAATAGGTTCGGTTATTTCCTACTGAGATCTGAAACGTAATGTCAGTTAATGTATGTTGTGTAATTTTTTCTTAGAACCAACATAAATTAAAAAAAAGTCGGGGTGCCTTGAGAGGATACTACGGTGCACATAGCGCAACTCAAAATCAATCCAAATTGATCTTCGTCCAGAAATTCTATATACAAAATGTGACAAGCATGTCTGTCGCATGTTTTCTACTTTCTGATTTTATAGTTTGAATGAAAATCAAATGAATACAAAATTTATCCAACATAAGAGATTTCGATTGAGAACTGATCATTTGCTTAATCAATTATGAACTGTTTTGTAGAATGTTCAATATCTGTTTTAGTTATTCGATACAAAAAATGTTCAATTTGCATAAAATCTACTTGTCTCATTAAAAAGGTCTAATATCATATGCACGTCTATACAGAACTTTTTGAGGCAATTATGGTTGGTCAAGATATAAATACATTTCACATATGGTCTTGTGTCTATCAGAAAATGAAAGATCCTGACATACTTGTTTTGCAGCCGCCAGATTGACTTCAAGAATAGCTTTCTGTTGTGAGTTTCCTCGGCCAAGCATCCCATGTCCCCCATTGACATCAATAGAGACTAAAGCCTCTGTTTGTTCAATCACAAGTGAACCACCATTGCCAAGTGGGACTCTGCATATGAAAACAACAGTAAGCATCCACGAATAATTTGGGAACCAAATTGGATTTGTGAAGCGACAAAAAAGTGCAAAGATCTTGTGCAGCTGCTAGTAGAGAGTAGATAAGTTGCAACTATTGATACATAATTTTTACCGTTTACTAAGCATGTTATCAATCTCCTCTTCAACGCCATATTCATCGAAAATTGGAGTTCTCTTATCATACAACTCCACTCGATCGCAGAGATCAGGTGCGATTTCCTGAAGGTAACTGGTGACCTGAAAATTACCAACAAGAACAAAGCTCAAGTCAGAAATTAGTAGGGGTCTGCTACATGAATCAAACGCTTCCACTCTAAAATTATTGAAAAAAATGTATATTGTACCACAGTGAATACTTGAGTAAATGTGAAGAATTAAACGTGCATAATAAGCTGAAGTTAAAATGTTTCAATACGAGAAGCTTGGGGTTCGTGCACCACCTATTTGTAACAGTACATCATTCTTATGCAGAAATGATGGAAATAATGTGCACACTGCCTTCCCAATTGAATATTGGCCTAACTTAAATCTCTCAATGTCTCATTAATGCCATACCTCATGATATGTCCGAGGAGAATCAACAATCATGCTCTTAACCTAAAAAAATCCGATCATCAATTAATTGACATACTGTCACAAAAGAAAACTAAAAATAGGAGAGGATTCAAAAGAACACAAGCGAATATGAGTGTCATTACGAGAATGATTATACCTTATTATTAAAATAGTCCTGTGCCACAGAGAGAGTTTGTCCCATAGCTCTATGCAATAGAACGGGGATTGCCCCTTCAACACCTTCATCTGCAGCAAGGGCAGCAGATTTTGCATGCTCCGTTATATCTTTCCAGGTCAGAAGCAACCCTTCCAAATCTCTCTGTAATTCTTGCAAAGAGCGACCAGCAGCAACTGTTCTTACAGTAAGACCAAAACCTGGAGGTTGCAAAGTCTTTGCGATGACTCTCAAGCGCGTACGTTCAACACCAGAAATTTTCTTAGACACTCCAATTTTATCACAACGAGTACTTAATATCTGAAATTAAGGTAAATCGAGAAAAAGAAGAAAGAACATTAGATGCGATGGGTTAATTATTAAACGTCTGAACTGCATAAATCTAACACGTAACTTACCCAGAATCTACTTCGTAGATTTGGATATGCAGTGAGAGTTGGACCTTTAGTACCTAATCCCTCTTTAACAACTTGAACAATAACTTTTGTACCTTTGCGGATATGGGACCATTTACTTCCAGTGTTACGTGCATTAGCAGCATCCTCGTTACTTAGTACAGTATGGCTAGAAAGCTGAGAATCAAGACAAGTGCTTGCTTCATTGTTAAATGCTTCCCCTTCGAGATGATTTACATCCTCCTCGTCGTCAGCATAATCATCAAAATCAGCTCCACCCCCACCATAATTGACTATACTACCATTTATATTCCCCTCAACGATTTCTGGAAGATCGGTATCATCATCAGAAACGTGTTCCTTGAAATCTTCACCCAACAATTTTAATGAATCACCATGAAAGTGAGCTTCTGCAAAGCCATTAACATCTTCAAAGACACGGCGTAAACTGGTTCTATTGTCAATCATGTTAACGTGCTCTTCATGCTCAGTGATTACTGAGACATTGGCATCTTTATTCTTCACCTTGCGCCGGAAAGGCGGAAACACAAATGGTTCCCTGTTATGTTTGATGTCCATAAGTGATGGTCTAGAGAGTCCTATATTTACAAAAGCACCTCCCATGTTGGGAACAAGTTTTGTCACCACCCCAAGATACACACTGTCACACTGCACGTTGTTTTTAACTGGTTCCAGTAATAACTCAACCAGTTTCCCATCTTCCAAGACAGCAATACGTTGCATCGTACAAATGGAAGAGTTAATCAGTATAACAGTAGAAATGGGCTCCTCTAGCAAAGTTGAACTGCTCTCGTCTTTGGAACTTTCGTTACTAATAAAATCCGCATCAGGAAATCCAACTAGGTTAAAATCCTCTTGAATGGGAACTTTATTCGAAACAACAGAATCCAATTTATCCTTTAGCTGTAGAAAAAACATAGAAGATTGAACCAGCCATGGTTCCTCAACTGGTTGGTCCCTTTCTGAGCACAATTGGCCCGACTCAGATTCTTCATTATTAATGTTATTCATAAAATCCTTCTCAATATGGTAAGGCTCAACTACACATGGCACTCCATTACCAAACTGTGCCGTCAGCAAAAGATTACTCTCAAGACTTCTAAATATTCCTTGTTCATCTGTCGAGACACTGAAAGCATTTAAGTGTTCACCATGATAAGAGAATGGTTCTGTAAGCAACAAGATAACGTTTTAAGAATTATTACCTTGACTAGTTGATGGCTCTGCATGTTCTGTGGTATGTTTCACATCCTCCATCCATGAATTCCAAGAATGAACAGGGAATCTTTCAGTCTGGACAGTCGTCCATGAATCTTTCACCAAAAACTTTCCTTTCTGTTTGCTCTTTTGAGGCACAGACACAGAAAATTCAGGTCCTGGTCTCCAAATGATATCACTAGAGGGCCGCTTATCTCCCTTAATGAAATAGTTGTACTTAAAATTAGTCCCACACGGAACCTGTCAAACCCAACCATCTTGTTAAGTAAAAATGCCTTCCACAACTTAAATTCACAAGGGAGAATGTGCGACACTATTTAAAATAATAACGAAGTTGAACTTAGCACTTTAGGCTTACTATTTCAGATAAAAGCATTATTCAGTGTTTTTTGCCCATAATTCCAAGATAAAATTCATCCAAGTCACTCCATTCTTGTAAATTGTTTTTTACCGATAAGACAATTTTTGTGTGAGTAAAAAGACTTGCATGTACAAAAAGTTGATTCAGTTCATACAGGATCATTCTCAACTTGATTCGGTTCATACCAAAAACATATTATTTAGCAGTAGTCATAGTAACATTGAGAGAAACAAATCCCAGGACTACCTTTGCTTCAGTTTTCCACAAGTTGGCTTCATCCCCAAAAGGAGACATGAGGATAGCCATCTCAGGGTTCCAGCAGCCCAATGGAGCAGGATCTCCAGTAATATACAAAAGCTGACCTTCATCTAAATCTGCTTCAACGGTCCAAAGCACCTTGCATACCTCTTGGGAGGGTGATGCTGAGTTACTCAACAAAATTAACATTATCAGCTTATCAACCACAACAACAACATAGCCTCAGTCCCAAATTAATTAGGGTCGGCTATATGGATCAAACTCTTCTATTGTGCTCAGTTGAATGCAATTGATGGTGAGTTTTCCAAACCACGAGAAGTAAATAAATTTTTTAAGATAAGGCAACAAAATCTAGGTGAAGCCTAAAAAAAATGAATTCTTATGAACTATGAGAATAAATTTTACCAACAGATGTAAAGAACATTCATGAGAATGGTACAAGTTAGTTCAACAACAACATATTCTTAAAAGCCATAAGATGCTATAAGAGGATATATTTCTCTTCATCCAGAATTCCAGATTGATCTTGCATACTATAAAGGCAATTACAGCACAAATTTCTGTTCAAGTTATCACATTGCACTATAAATATGAAATATTTGACATTTAGCTAACAAAAACATATACATTAGGCTACAGAACCCCACAAACACTCCAACAAAAGTAAATTTCAAAAAATCAAAATATCACATTACCTTTCCCGAGTTTCCTTGCTGACACTACAGTTGATTTGAAATTATAGGGACGGTTTTGTGGCTGAAGGATGAGTGTATTCTGCAAGGGCGTGCAATGGCATATATACCTGTCTCAGAAAAAAAAAATCAAATATTGGTGTCTCTATATCAGCTAATCTTAGAATATTGGGTCATATATAATTTCAAACGCATACTAACACCTACCAAGTTTTCAATACATTGAAATGGAATCACATAAAATTAAAACTACACGTCTAAATATGACGGATTTCTTTGTCTTTGCAAAAGAGCTTCACAATGCTTACTCTTCCATTGTGATAGATTTAGTACAATTGATGGTGAGCATTCCTAACAATTTAAATCCTTTCTAATTAATGCGTCCCAAGTTAATTGACAAGATTCTAAACTGATTCAAAAACTCTACGCCAAAGCTCCATCCAAAAACTAAAAATTCACTCACTAATCTAGTCGTCGAGTTGCCCTCTTTCAGCATTCAATCATACACTTGGTAGGTAAGCCTTAGACACTAACCAATAATCCAACTGTTCTCACATATCCCGAAATTAAACCAAGCCCCATCTCAAAGTTTCAACAATGTTAACCTACTGAATGCCTAAACAAATACAAAAATTGACACTCACACACCAAACATTGGTACAAAAATTACCCTTTTAACACTGCTTTGGCTAATGAATTCACACAAACAATGAAACACAAACACTGCAGAACAGCATTGAAAACAACAATTGAAAACTCAACAAAAACAACACTATTTTAAAAACTGACAAAAACCCATATCAAAACAGACTAGATTCAAAATACCCATATTGCAGAAACCTCAAAAACCGCCAAAAATCGCCATTAGAACACAAAATCAAACGGACCCACTTACGGTCTCAAGGCCTTGTCACTGCCCAGAAACGAAGAGCCCAAGCAGTGACGCTGTGACCCACAAAGGGGCCTCGCACGAGCTTCACAAACACGCATTATAAGCATAGATTTTTCAGTTCTGCATCGAAAGAGCGACCACGGAAGCTACAGAAGAAGCCATTGAAGCTTCTCTGAAGTTCTTCCATGGCAAAGCAAGCAAATTTGAAGGGCAAATAGGGGTATTTTTGTCATCAGGAATGTGAGGCAACGAAAGTCTGTAATGGAAATTGAACGGATAGAGAGAGCGAGCTCAAGAAGACGAGGTGAGTCACGTGAGAGACGAAGAGAACCACGTGAGTGCGTTTAAGGGCTTTGATATGGGCCCAGGCCCACAAATTGGCCCGAAAAATAGCCCAACAGTTATGGAGCCGATGCATTGCGTTTAAAAAGCGAACAACGTCACGTGAGTCGAATGAAGCAGGTGAGTATGTATATGGGTTTTCTTATATGCCAGGACCATGGACCGTATAAAAAAGCCCTTGAAGCACGTCGCGTGAGAGGAAGAGATGCACGTGAGCACGTAGTAAGGGCTTTTTTTATGGCCCAAGCCCAAAAATGGGCCCGAACAAAAGCCCAACGGTCATGGCGCCAAGGCATTGTGTTTAAAATGCCCGCCAACCATTCACGTGAGGCAAGCATGTGAGTATGTTACATGGGCTTTCTTATGTGGTTATAGGCCCATGAATGAGCCCAACAAAGTCATTGGCCGTATGAAAAAAGCCCATGAAGCACGTCATGTGAGACGAAGAGATTCATGCGAGTAGGGGTGCACACAGATTGGATCCAGTCCAGTTAGGGTCAATCCGCAATCTAACCAATTATTGCAGATTGAAAAATTACAATCTAATCCAGTCCAAATAATTTATCAATCCAACTCAATCTAATTTGCAAAATGCGGACTGGATTAGATCAAGTTCCACGGATTGACATTTTTCTATCTAAAATTTATGAAATTAGACTTAATCAAATGAATCACAAAAATTATATATCTCATGAATGACAAATTTACAATATACATTCCACAAATCTAAATATAGCATATTTCCCATAAAATTATTATCACAATAACCTTCAAAATGTAAGTTTCTATATAAATAAATGTGTCATTCACAAATCTTCACCATACATCCTCACAAAATAACAAAAAAGTGTACGTTGAACATACACAACTTTCAATAAAAAGGTCAAAAACATAATAAAAAAGTTAAGAACAAGTATAATCTTTTAGATATTATAGTTTAGAGCTGATAGTTTGAGTTGATGCTAATTAAGCTATTATAGTACATATGATGAAATATGTATGTGTTGATGTGCTAAACGGACTGGATCGGATTGGATCCGCAGTTTTTTAATATAGAATTCGTAATCTGATCCAGTTTAATCGGATTAGTGATTTTTCAATCCAATCCAGTCCAAGGGATAAAAAAAATTGATTCAATTAGTGATAATTGATTCGAATTGGACCGGATCTGCAGATTAGTGCAATCCGTGTGTACCCCTACATGTGAGTATGCTTTATGGGCTTTTCAGTGGGCCTGGGCTCATAAAAGCAACGAACTACATCACATGAGAGGAAGGGGAGCACGTGACCACATTGTGTGGGCGTTTCTAGATGGACCTGGGGCCCAACAAAGTCATGGCGCGTAGCCGTTGCGTTTAAAAGCCCAGGTTTTTTGAATTTCAGTTTGTTTCGACCGTTAATGGCGCGCAATGGAGGTGTTCTTTATATGTGGTCTAAGCGAAGCCATTGAAAGAAATCGGAATCTCGGTAGCTTGAAATCTTGTTTGAACACATGGTTTGGTTCAGAATCGCGGGTTTCGGATAATGCAAGGAAGTTGTTCGACTAAATGCCTGAACTAGCTTGCAAGTATCAATTTATGTTGTATTTCTATGCTGATGTTAGTAAACATAAAACATGGATGTTGTATCTCAATCTTATTCTTATACGTAAATCACTTGAAATTCATTTTGTTGAATTCTGTGATGAACTTTGAATTCTAAATAATTGCTCATTAAAACAAGAGTAGAAGCATAGATTATGGTAAGGAAATCACATAAAATTCGATTACTAGGAGAAGACGGGGCATCCATCGATTACGACTCCAGGGGCTGTCGGACAATGTGCAAGAGGGCAGTGATCATCCAATTCCAAACCCCACCATTTCATCCCGTTTATGCCATGTAGCTGAAGAGTTGTGTAAACAAGGATGGCACAGAAAGCAACCCCGGCATCCAATGCTGCCGATAAAACATAGTTATGCCTAGCCCACCAGCCCCTGAACTTCCTGTAAACGTAGAAGTTGAAGATGATGCCCAAAACACCCCAACACCAGTATGTCACTGCACCTGCTTGAAGCATCGCTCCGCTGGAACCTAAGAGAACAGGCATATTAATGAGGCTAATCCACTTTTGCTTCGGAAACATATGGGAAAGAACCCAGACTGGCACTGGAGCAAGGGCTCCAATGAGGAAAAAGTAATTCATCTTTACATAGAGGCCTAAGCGCCCAAACATGCGCAGTGGCCCTACGACTCCCCAAATGATGGAAGCATTGTAGAAGATGTCGTCACCAGGACATGTCCATGGGCTTCCCTCTGGCAGTAAGCTTGGATGACAAATGTGTTCCACAGTTGTAAGCAGCCACCAAGCAGTGCCGAAGTAGACAACCGATGAAATTACTGTTCCCACCAGCTGCAAGTATCCACTTCAATTACTCTCTAGGAACATTTCCATAAGCTAGTTTAACAAGTAAAAGATAATTTTTACCTGAACCATGAACATGGATTTTGGAGGAATCTTCATATAGTGACCAAGCTTGAAGTCAGAAAGAAACATAATTGCTTGAGACACACTGACGGTACCATACGTCTTGAAAGCCACATTTGCAAGCGGTTTTCCGGGGTATAAGTAGCCGATTATTAGCTCTGTGATCACATTTAGTCCTGGTTGCTGCAAGCACATATTATGCACATGGATTTAATGGAGATGGATATTTTTGTGATATAGCAACAAGGATTTGTGTAGAATGATATGATAAACTAAAATTAGATCCTGCGATATTCATCATGAGATTTGTATGTTTAAAGGAAGCTACCATGTTTGTCGTTGCGGTGATTATACCAATGGGAAGAGTGAAGATGAAAGCCAAGCCCATTGATAGTATGATGCCCCAGTAAGGAAGCTGCAATTGCCTACCAAAGCCTTCACAAGCAATCATCGAGAGGACAACCACAACAGCCAGAACTATATAAAACCACCATTGAGGAACAATACTGTAATTCTGCTTCATTATCCTTGTGTGGATATCATTATACTGATTTCGGAGCATATCTCGGGTTTGTCTCCAAATTGATCTAAGGAGAACGTTGGATTCAAGTAATGCAGTTTTTAGCTATGAATAAGCCCAAAGGGAAATATTAATGGATTTTAGCGAAACAAATGAATAAGGATTTACCTCCCATAGAAAAGAGCTACATGAGTGAGAGTCGCTGCCAATGTTGCAAAGCTAAGTCCATAAGTAAATACAAAGAATATACTTAGATGAACCTTGCTGTAGTTGTCATAAGCATCTTGATCAAATGAGAAGGTTTTACTGTTCAAAATTCTCGAAACATTGTAGGGTTGGCCATCGTCACTGAACACGTGAGAGGACAAAATGGGGAATTTCTTTGCTTCAAAGGAGTTGGTCCAGTAGGCTACAGGGAGTATTATATAGGCTACGGCGATGAAGCCAACCATTACATTAATAATGGCGAATCCAGGAGTGGCTAATGGACTTCCTAAGAAGCTGGCCGCAGTTGCCCAATCAAAGGCGAACGAACCTATGCCTAGGCCTAATTGACCAGATCCAATTTGTTGCATTGTCACTGAATCCTTGTATATCCAACAAATGAAAGAAAGTGCAGTTATGGAAGGAAAGAAATAGTTTGGCACAATATAGTACGAGAAACTTGTCACAAGAACTAGGAAGAAGAATTGCAGTCTCGTTAGTCCTCCCTTTCGCCTCTTCTCCTCTTCATGGAGTGCCCTACAATTTCAAGGGGCAAGAAAGTTATAAAGTCGAGACAGAGATAGCAAGATTGACAATATAGAGAGAAAGACCTGAAGAGGGAAACTTGAACTAGGTTGGATGGCCACCACATGTAAGGCGAATCGACGAGAAATTTTCTAAAGAGACCAGCCCATCCATATCCAAGCATCTAGAATAAATCTCAAACAAGAGAGAAAAGAAAAGGAAAAAGATGAAGAACATCAATTGCACTTGTGAATTAATCTTGCACTAAATTGAGCACAAGGAAGAGTTTGATCCACTTAGCCGACCCCAATTAATTTGGGACTGAGGCTATGCTGTTGTTGAATAGCTAGCTTACTCGATGTATGTCTCACTTTCAACTATTCAACTAAATATGGAAGAAAATCACCTGAGTTGTCATGCTTAACAGAAAAGCTGCCAAGGGATGGATTGGTCTGTAATAGAAGGCCTTTACTATGGTGATTATGCTAACCGCATACACGGAATTTGCGCCAGTGCCGGCAAAGATTGTGATCAAAACATGCTCCTTCATGTTGAATGGCCCTGGATTCATGGAAAATGACCATTTTGTTGCTGGAATTCGAAACTTTCTTGTTGGTAGAGTCGCAGCCATAAGTTTTCCCATTGGAAGCACAACTATCTGGGCAGAAACCGATGAGATATACAAAGGAAGACGCCGGTAGCTAAAGAACTGGTTCAAGAACGCAAGCACAAAACAAGAAAGCATCCCTAGTACCCATGTCCGGAATGTCAAAGCTGGTAATGTTGGATCATCAGTGACTGGAACTGTGAGACGGACTTGATCAATTGGATTATCATTGACCTCCTTGTCTGAAAGAAACTTACTGTTAGACCAAACCAATAGAGAACATCTTATTCACATTTCAACAGCACTGATTCATTGCTCATACCCAATTCTTTGTTTCTCAACCAAACTTGCCGCAGGAGATAAGTATAGGAAGCAACAGTTAGATTCACAGCCCAGCTAAAGCTTATTTCTTTAAAATATTTAAGATGACTACATATATATAGCCATCTCACTTAAAAAGCAATGTAAACTACTTAAGTTACTTTAATCATTCAAAGAAAAGCTATAATAATCTGGACTGACTGAAAATCAGTAACAAGAAACCACTGGTTCAATTTCCTTGGATAGTACTAAAACTGTAACTATTGAATGAGAACCATCTATGAGCATAACATGACAACGACATAAGAACTGCTATAGGGGTAGACAAGAAAAATGAGAACAAATGGATAACTCACAACTTTTTGAATAATTTTTTGTAACACCTAATGAGACTGAATCTATATGAGAGATAATATATGATGCCATTTATATGACAATTGGTATAGTTTCAGACACAATTGAAAGAGAGAGGCCAAATCAAGCAAAGAATTTCTCACCAGATTTGGTGGGCGTGGTCTTAGCAGCTTCAAAATCAAATTTCTCAGACTGATAAGACGAGGAAATCACTGTTTCGTCGACACCTGTCATTCTTCTCCACAGATTGAAGCTTTGATGATGATTTAAAAAGCTAGAACTTCTAGGCTCTTCATCACTATAGCCAGAGAAAGACTGAACAACTTAAAAATATACAGGAATGGCCGGCTTTATATTTGATAGCGTACGTTACTTAGGTTCCAAAGCTTAATTAATTTTCTTTCCGCTACCAGCATTATATTTTTTCTGTGATAGTTTATGATTGTTTGATTCGCAAAAAGAATGCATATATGGACAACATTTGGTTATTTATAATTAATATCACTTCTTTCATTGGTTGTTTTAGAATGCTTTGTTGGAATCTTTTGACTATTGACAAAAGCATATATGGACAACATTTGAATATTTATAAAAGTTTGTTTTCTCCTATCTGTAAGTGTAGAACATTACAAAGATCTCTAAGGGAGACGCTTCTTCTTTACTGCTGTTGTAGTATTACTTGAAAGCAATTGGAAACAGTATGTCCTAGATCATAACGAGTGTAAAAATCGGCACATGGCATGGTAAAAGTAATAAAACACACAAGTCTTCCTTCGATTATAAGTCATGACCAAAAAATGGATACAATGAAATGGTCGGCCACTTGATTGGAACGTGGAATGGATAACAGAAGAGATGTGTGGTTGATAACTTCTTTTGCTTTCACATGGTCTGTATGAATCAAAGGACTTTTTGTTTACATTTGATAATGGCATTCCCTTGGAAGGAAAATTGTAGGATGCTGCCTTTGTCAGCATATTGTACCATGGCAAGCAAACACATGGTCCAGGGGAAGAGTCCTCAAATTGCTTACTAAAATGTAATGGACTTCTACATTAGCTTTAACCTATACCGCTAATCGCCTTTTGTTTCTTTCGAGCTGTGGTGGTTGTTTCATTTCTGTATATTCCTCAATTATTGCATTATTGTTAATGAAAATTAAAAGTTTTTCTCAAAAAAATGAGAGGAGTTACAATTGTTTATTGGACTACTGTCAGATATTTAAATAAGTCATATCTAACTACTTCTAGTTACATAAAAAGCCAAAGTTTATCTCACTAACAACAAGGAGATAAATATCAAATCTTAACTAAGTCCTAATTTAAAGAAAAATCTAAAACAAATATTATTCAAACTTTCAAAGATGAAATTCAAACTAAAATGCCAGCACATCAATACTCCTCGGCATTTATGTGAGGAACGCTAATTTTTTTCTTCAATTCTTCAAACTTGTCCTTTGGCAAAGCTTTTGTAAACAGAGTTGCAAGTCGATCTTCAGATGAAAAATCAACCAAATTCACTTCATTAAACTGATCTTCACATGAACAATGAAACAAATTCACTTCATTAGACTGATATGCATCCTTAACAAAGTAATTTTTTTTATCTTTATGTGCTTATGCTTTCCACAAAAAACATGGTTTTTGACACTTGAGATTGTTGAAATGTTGTCATGCATAACATTTGTGGCTGATTTTTGTTCACCCTTTTTTTCAACTTCATTTTTGCTTAGCTTTTCATTTGTTTGCTTCAGTGTGCTGACTGGTTTGCTATCTTCCATGTTGATTTTTTCTAAAACTTCAGCTGCATCATTGACATGTGGTTCAACTTCATTTCAATCCATTGCAAAAATCTTCTTTTTCATCTTGATAGACAATACTTCAGCTTCTTGACCATTATAGATGGTGCAAACATTGTTTTTGAATTGTAGAGAATATCCTTTCTCTAACATCTGACCAACACTTAAAAGATTTTGACTAAGATCAGGCACATATAAAACATTTTGAATGAGTTTGATACCTGATTGTGTTGGAATGGCTATTGTTCATCGTCCTTTAATTTCCATAATATTCCCATTGCCTACCTTCACTTTGGAACTATATGATTCATCAAATTCCTTGAAAAGGGTTGCATTGAAAGACATGTGATGAGTGTATCCACTATCGATGAGCCAAGAATTAGAGGTCTGTTGGTTGTGAAAACAAGAGACTGTAAAGAGATGCCCCTCCTCAACTTCGACATCTACTGTTTGTGCTTGTTAAGGGCATTTTACAATAAATTTGCAAACTTGGGTGACATGGCCTATTTGCTTGCAACTTCCACAAATAGCATCAGGCCTCCACCAACAATATTTTTTAAGATGAGTAGCCTTCTTGCAGTATTTACAAGGAGGGTAGCTTTTCTGGTTTGCACTCACCTAACTTTGATTGTTTTTCTCCTTCTCTTTTTTTATTGTTGTATTCTCCTTTTGGATTTGGAAAGCTTTTTCTATTGGGTCTTCTTGCCTCATAGCCCTTCTTTGCTCTTGAGCTTGAAATGCATTGAACAACTTTGAAAGTGATATTGTTGAAAGATCTTTTGAGTCTTCCAAAGAGGATATTTTGGATTCAAACCTCTCTGGGATCACAAGGACCTTATCAACTATTCTGGAGTCAGGAAAATCCTCACCAAGTAATCTAATTTTGTTTACAATGAGAGAAATTCTATCAGAGTACTTGGTGATGGTTTCATCTTCTTGCATATTCAGACCTTCGAACTGCCTTCTCAGGTTTGAAAGTTGCATCTGAATGGTTCTTTGACTGCCTTGAAATTCTTCCTTCGGCCTTTCCCATGCTTCTTTTGCCGTCTTGCATGCCATGATCCTAGGAAAAATGGAGTCTGACACAGAATTCTGAATTACAGATTTGGCTTTAAATTATTTTGCCTTTTCTTCATTGTGATGCTTGATCTGAGCAAGAGTTGGATTTGTTGGAAGTGGCTGAATTACCGGTCGAGCTATTTCATTCCTCGCTCTTCATTCGAGCCATGCTTTCCTTAACGGACTAGCTAAGGTTGACTTACATAGTTGTTCTTTCTTTTCGCAATTTCAAGTTAAAGCTAGTGTTTTTCAGGAGGCTAGGTTAGTCGAAAGATGGTTATCAGTTCAAGGACGCAAGGTGACCCTACTTTTTCAGGGTAAGAAGGGGTAGAGAAAATGCCTCGAGCCAGGCCCACTATTGGCCAAACCACCTGGGCGCTAGGTCCAATGTGAGTAGGATCACTTAGCCATGCTTCATAATTGGAAAAACGGGCACCATGGAAATACATGCCGCTCAGCCAAAGAACTATGATAGAGAGTTGACCAAAATGGGCACTAAATACTTTTCGAGAGATCTCCTCCAAATCTTGCCTATCTTCCACCAAAATTTCTCAAAGATCAAAAGCCTCCAAATACGACTGCATTTTGACAGACCATATTTGATAGTTTTCGTCGGTGAAAGTTGGAGGGGCTGTCAAGGAAATACTATTGGTTGACATTTTTGCAAATTTTTCAACAATGGTAGACGTACATAATGATCTGAAGCTCTGATACCACTGTTAATGAAAATTAAAAGTTTTTCTCAAAAAATGAGAGGAGTTACAATTGTTTATTAGACTACTGTTAGATATTTAAATAAGTCATATCTAACTACTTCTAGTAACATGAAAAGTCAAAGTTTATCTCACTAACAACAAGGAGATAAATTTCAAATCTTAACTAAGTCCTAATTTAAAGGAAAATCTAAAACAAATATTATTCAAAATTTTAAAGATGAAATTCAAACTAAAATGCCAACACATCAATAATTATTGTTCTGTAAAGACTACTTGTCTATGATGAATGTCCATGTATATATGCTCCTCCTTTCTAGATTACATGATTAATTATATCTGTTGTGTTTGCTACACATGCAATTAATTTAGTTTTGATCTTGTCGATTTAGATAATGTAAGTCGGCGGTACACTAGAATTTTTCCGATTGTAAACATCTCTTCCTTCCAAGTTCCATGTTTGAGCCTAAAATAGAGCTTTTCACCATTTTTGTCCTAAAAGCAAACTGCGCCATTTCATTCATGACTAAAATCCGTACTTCGTGCATTATTGAGCAATCTGTTAGCAAGATAATTAGCAGTTCAAGAACTTAAAAGAAGAAAAAAATCAATAGAGCAAACATATGAACAAATTCAAAACAAGAGTGGAAGAGAAATGCGATAAAAACACAGAATGAAGTCTAAAGAAAGGCGATAAAAACACAGAATTAGACCGACCGACTTACTTAATCAAAGCCAAGCCCGCTCGAGCTTAGCAAGAGTGCATTATAAGCATAAGAAGCCATTGAAGCCTCTATAGAGTTCTTACATGGCCAAGAATACAAATTCGTAGCACGAATGTGGGTAGTTTGGTCATTAGGATTTAGAGCCACAGCATTGGACTCTGCAATGTAATAAGTTCATAGTTGGAAGGGAAATTTGAACGGATAGAGTTCGCGTCCCAAGACAACCCCCACGTCACGTGAGCTAATGGAAAGCACGTGACTGTTTAATGGGCTTTTTAGCATGGGCCAAAGACCACAAAGAAGCCCAACAAAGGCAAGGAGACCTGAAGAGCCCCTTATATAAGGAGGAGGCCACAGAAGGCAACCCCAGCATCCAGTGCCGCGGATAAGACATAGTTGTGCCCAGCTCGCCAGCCCCTAAACTTCCTATAAACATAGAAGTTGAAGAAGACGCCGACGAGACCCCAACACCAGTACAGTAAGTCACTGAACCTTCATATAGTGACCAAGCTTGAAGTCAGAAAGAAACATTATAGCTTGAGTAACACTGATGGTGCCATACGTCTTGAAAGCGACATTGGCAAGGGGTTTTCCGGGGTATAAGTAGCCGATAATAAGCTCTGTGATCACATTTAGTCCTGGTTCCTGCAAGCACAATTCGCAAATTAGCCATTAACATATTATGCATATGGATTCAATGGAGATTGTTTTTTGTGCTGTAGCGAAATTGATTCGAATATTTGAGGGAAAGTACCTGGTTTGTAGTGGCTGTGATAATACCAATTGGAAGAGTGAAGATGAAAGCCAAAGCCATTGCAAGTATGATGCCCCAGTAAGGAAGCTGCAATTGCTTATCAAGGCCTTCGCAAGCAATTACCGAGAGTACAAACGCTACGGCCAAAACTAAATAAAACCACCATTGAGGAACAACACTGTAATTCTGCTTCATTATCCTTGTGTGGACATCATTATACTGATTTCGGAGCATATCTCGTGTTTGCAGCCAAATTGATCTGAGGAGAACATGGAAATGCTGTTATTAGCTTTGGAAGAAGAATTTTTAGTGGACGAACGGGAAGCGAATGTTGCAAAGCTAAGCCCATAAGTAAATACAAAGAATATACTTAGATTAACCTTGCTGTAACTGTCATAAGCTTCTTGATCAAATGAGAAGGTTTTAGTGTTCAGAATTCTCGAAATATTGTAGGGTTGGCCGTCGTAACTGAACACATGAGAGGATATGAAGGGGAATTTCTTCGCTCCATATGAGTTGGTCCAGTAGGCTACTGGAAGTAGTATATAGACAATAATGATGAAACCGGCCATCGTACGGAAAATCCAGGAGTGGCTAATGGACTTCCTAGGAAGCTGGAGACAGTTGCCCAATCAAAGGCGAATAAACCTATGCCTAGGCCGGATTGAGCAGAGCCGATTTGTTGCATTTTTACGGAATCCTTGTAACATATGAAAGAAAGTGCAGTTATGGAAGGAAAGAAATAGTTCGGCACAATGTAGTATGCAAAACTTGTCACGAGAACTAGTAAGAAGAATTGTAGCCTTGTCATTCGTCCCTTGCGTCTCTTCTCCTCTTCGTGGAGTGCCCTGAAGAGGGAAACTTGAACTAGGTTGGATGGCCACCACATATAAGGCGAGTCGACAAGAAACTTTCTAAATAGACCAGCCCATCCATATCCAAGCACCTAGTATTGAAATTCATGAAAAGAGAAGAAAATGAGACTAAAAACATCAATTACATATTCTGACTCATTAAAGCAATCTAGCTAGCTCATTCAATGACTTAGCTTTGTACTAGTACTCTATACGTCGAAGAAAGTTACATCACCTGAGTTGTCAAGATTAATAGAAACGCTGCCATCGGAGAGATTGGTCTGTAATAGAAGGCCTTCACTAGAGTGATTATGTTGACAGCACATAGAGTTTGAACCAGTGCGGGCAAAAATTGTGATTAGAACATGCTCCTTTATGTTGAATGGCCCTGGATTCAAAGAAAATCGCCATTTTATTCCTGGAATTTGAAGTTTTCATGTTGGTAAAGTTGGAGCCATAAGTTTCCCAAGTGGAAGGACTACTATCTGGGCGGAAACAGATGAGATAAACAATGGAAGACGGCGGTAGCCAAAGAACTGGTTCAAGAATGCAAGTAGACAGCAAGAAATCATCCCAAGAACCCATGTTCGAAATGTCAAAGCCGGTAAAGTTGGATCATTGGTGGTTGAAACCGTTAGGCGGACTTGATCAATTGGATTATCATCGATCTCTTTGTCTGAAAAAAAAAATACTGTTAGATCAAACCGAATAAAGAAGACTGCAAATTCACATTTCAATACCACTAGATTCATTCAACATTTGATATTCGTATCAAACTTTTTGTTTCGTAACCAGACTTGCCACGGAAGATTAACTATAAGAAGCAACAGTTAGATTCACTCCCCAGCTAATCAGTAACAAGAAAGTACTAGTTTTTTTTTTTCAGGAACAAGAAAGTACTAGTTGAATTTCCTTGGTAACAACATGAGAATTGGCAAAAGTGTAGGCAAGAAAAATGAGAACAAATAGAAAATTCAATTCTTTTCGCATCATTTTGGATAGCAACAAATGAAACCGAATCAAACACTATATGAGTAGTCTATATAACAGATTACAGATGTAACAAAGATATATATATATATATATATATATATATATATATATATATATATATATATATATATATATATGATGCATTTATATGAAAATTTCCATAATTTCAGGAACAATTTAAAAGAGAGACTAATGAGGCAAAGAATATCTCACCAGATTTGGAGGGCATGGCCATTGCAGCCTCAGAATCAAATTTCTCAGGCCGAGAAGACGTGGGAAGCACAGTTTCGTCGGCACCTTCCATTCTTCTTTGCAACAATTTAATCTTCCTCGAAGCTTTTGAAGATGATTTAAAAAGCTGGAAATATTATAGGCTCTTCATCTTTGCAGACAGAGAGAGACCCAACAGATTAGAAAAATATAGCAATGGCCAATGGCTGGCTTTGTATTTGAATAATTGATAATGTTTGCTTAGTATCTGAAGCTTGATTAGTTTTCATTTCACTTCCAGAATTATATATTTTCAACACTTTTTAATGATTGTTTGAACATCATATATTAAAGAATGGCACATATATATAATATATGGACAATATTTGGATAATATAATCAACCATGCTTTCTTGAACTGGTTGTTTTAGAATACATTATTGGAATCTTGCACGTTGGCAAGATCAGAGAAGTCTGTTTCCTCTTATATAGAAGGGGAGGAGGTTTTTCTTTCAGCATTACAAAGACTTTTGAGGTAGCATTTCTTCTTTGCTGCTGTGATATACTATACACTTGAAAGCAACTGGAAACAATTATGAGCAAAGTTTGCATCAACATATTGCATGGTAAAAGTAATTCGTATATCTTACCGGTCATTGCCTTGATGAAGCGGTTGGGACCTACTACCTACTACGTTGTTCACATGTACCTCCTTTAAGGTTAGAGGTAATGATTTTCTGATTTTCTAAAGTAGGATCGATGGGTATGTCTTATATTGAATAGTTGGAGATAATCTTAGATACCACAATATCTAAAGTAAGGACTCAACTTCAACTATTCTTCTTTTCACCTTCGACACCACCACCATCAAGAAAAAAAATAAAAAAAAATAAAAAAAAATCGAATAAAAAAAAAAGAAATAAAGAAACAATTTAGACTTGAACCTCACAAGTCAGCAAATTTTCAGACTTAAACTTCCTCAACTCTAAATAAGGTTATTAAAGGTTTTAACCCATATAGGCTAATTTGTTGGAAAGGACAAAAGGGAAATTTGTGGTTGGTAGCTTACTTGTTCTATTACTACCACAACATCGAAACAGATCTTGTCATTTTCTCATCATTGATTATTACACATGAATAACAACTTAACAACCTCATTAACAAAAAGAAAAATACTGAATTAGTTGAGGTGGGTTGTGTTTATCAAACTTTTCATTTATTACACATAATGTCAACACAAGAGAATATAACTTAAATTTACAATATTGAGTTGCAAATTAAAGTTATATTTTCTAGTGGGGTATATAGGCAGAACAATCTCAAACATTCAAGTTTTTCTCAAAATAATCCCAAACTTTCAATTTTTTCAAAATAATCCTAAACTTTGCTTTTGATCTCAATTTTATCTCATCTCCATAGTTTGTTATAAATCTTAAAATTCAAAATGAGTCTTTTTTTTTATTAATTTGACACTCTCCCTCAATCAACAACTTTATTAATTTAATGTGCCACCTCACACCAAATTAAACTAAAAAAAAAGTAGATGAGATAAAATTGAAACCAAAAGTAAAGTTTGGAATTATTTTGAGAAAATTGAAAATTTTGAGATTATTTTGAGAAAAACTTGAAAGTTTGGGATTATTGTGCTTATTTACCCTTTCTAGTGTTATTGAATATTACATTTGTCTGTCAGACTACGTTATTGAAATAAACTAATTAATATTTTATGAAATATTATTTTTTCACCAGGGGCGACTTTAGGGCAGGGCTCAAAGAGCGATTGCCCCAGTCCCCAATTTAGCCATGTACAAGTATTAGTATATTTTCTTTTTTAATGAACATATTTGTTTATTTTCACTTAATTACTAGAAATTTAACCCATTTATTTGCGTGTTATCTAATTTTATCGCATATGTATTCCGAGGCACATTCCACGACACACAAACAGATAAGTTAAGCTTATGAGTTACAATTTACAAAAACATTTATTATATTTTTAATCTTTTTATCACAAAACCACAAGGAGTAAAATATGATCGTTTCTTTTAACTCACGTATGCAACTCAATAATCAATATATTAGATCCTTATTTTTAAGCTTACAATCAGTATATTATAATCTTATAAAATATGCTCTCTCTAATTTATATCTTTCTATATTTCAACAAATGTATAGTGTGTGTTCAAATAATGCTTGAATTGTGTATATTTTATACAATTAAGATATAAGGCTTTTTTTTTACTTTCAAAAAATTTAGATAAATTTTGACTTCAAAAAAGTATATATTGATGAAGCTTAGATAAATTTTTACATCAATAAAGTATTTTTTAACGTCATTATAGATTATAAAAATAATAGAATTAATATTTATTTTTAAGCGAACTAGTTAGTCAAAATTAAAATTACAATAATTTATTTATAATTTTGTTAACAAGAATTATATATTTGCTCCTTATACAAAAGCATGTACAATTTATAAAATTTTATAATATTAGAGTAACACAATTAGATACACTATATATAAAATACTTTTTAAGACAAATAAGTGTTGTAGAAATACTTAAATTAATTGACATATAAGTATTGTTAATTTTGAAAAATCACTTATTGACATATCATAATATATTGCGTTGGTAAGACATAATCAATATATAATTGATATATCATAAAATATTGTTAATTTTGAAAAATCACATGTAATGATTTACTAAATAATATATATACTTAATAATGCAACAACCAACATATCTTTAATTATATGCTAAATTTACATATAATATTTTTATGTATTAATTATGCATTTAATATATGTTGATAATGTAATTATATACAATAGTTTTTATGTAGTAAAATATTTTTATTGAAGGCTCCATTTTAAGATTTCGCCCAAGGCCCCCAAAATGTCAGGACTGGCCTTGACTTTCATCATTCAAACAAAACTAGTAATCTAGTAATCGATCTTACTCGTCATGTCTTTGTCTCACATTTCAATCAAAGACTTTTACGCTTTTCATACCATTGACCGTGAACTTTTCACGAGGCTTGTTATTGACCTTCCTCGTGACTCTGGCTACTCAATGTTGTCTCTCGTGCTATTTCTTTGTTTCAAAAACATCAGATTTTTTGATGTAGTTGTAAAACTGCGATTGCTACCTGATGCAGTTGTGGACGTTGTGGGTCAGGAGGTGACCGTCGTACTAACGTATCGTGAGATGTGGACACTCCCTCCCTCGATGTAGGCAAATGCCTTCGATAGTCTGATCCAATTGTTTAGGCGTTGATGGACTCTAGGCTGACATTCCAGTTTCTTCAATAGCAATGAATTTGTGTGCTCAACAGAGTTAGTCAATTTAGGGACGACGTTTGTAATTAGGCCTTCGCCGACATACTACAATGACTTGTGGTCGGCAGAGAGATTGAACAGCAACCATTAGCGCTAGCCTAAACCTTTCATGATGCCTACTAACTTTGATGTTAGGCCGCCTGTGCCACCTATGGCGCCCGTTATTCCCCCTCGTTACCTTGTTGTTCAGGATTTGATGGTCACGCTCCAAATGGAGGTGGTAGCCCTGATGTCGATGAACAAAAGCCTGATAACGCAGCAGGAACGCACCATGTTCATGACTTTTTCTAGGGGATACCTAATGAGTGAAGCAGAAGTTATAGAATATTTCACAAGGTAGAATATTGCATGAATGAGAAATACCTAAAACCTACGTATATACTTACTACATTTTTCCCCCTACGTGCATGAAATATTCGAATTTTCTCATATCACGCATCAACAATTGAATCGAAGCAATTGAAAAACAAATTAAAAACATGATCATCATGTTATATATTATAATAACTATGGAAAAATAATAATCTAACACACTCTCAACGCACACTTTGCGCACACACCCTTGTCTTTTAGCTGTTTATGATGTTTTGTCAGATGAGGGGCCATGTCTAGGGAGAAAAGAAAGAGTCATAAATGGCTAAAAGACAAGAGTATGTACCCAAAGTTTGTGTTATAAGTGGGTCATTTTATCATTTTTCATAACTATATTATACTCTATATACTACTACATGTTGATCAAACGAGAGAAGGATCAAATAAGCCCTTGAGGTCTCCCCCGTCTGATGACTCGACCCCCAAGGTTAAGAACTAAAATATTAAACCCTCGTGCTCTCCAATTCATCAAAACCCAGCCCTCCCATTACTTTCCCACACTAACGATTATTTTTTTTTTTGAGAAACACACTAACGATCATTAATAATAAAAAAAAACTGAAACAAAAAAAATCTAAACATATACAAAAAAAAACCCAAAGGAAACGGAAACACGACCTCTCTCTCTCAAAAAATCAATTACCCTAAAAGACTTTCCTTCTCTTTTTCTCCTAACGCACCACATTGCCTCCATTAATGCACGCTTCTCGCTTCCCCCGCATTGTTGTCGAGTCTCTTTGTCTTCAAACGATGCACACCCAAAATGCAAGTTGATATTCTTCAATGAAATTGTAAGTACAAACAACCAAGTATCAAAAAGATCTGCGAATAGAAATTGGGCAGTGAGTATATACAAGCACAAACAGTTGTTCTTTTCGAAATACCAATGATTATGTTAGGAAACTAATATTATGTAACGTCTACATTGTACAGTATAGTGCCCTATTTATAGAATGGTATAGAACTAAATCAGTGTAGACGTTACATAATCAATGTAGATGTTACATAATCAGTGGAGGTGTTACACGATTAATGTAGACGTTACACAATCAGTGTAGTTATATAATCAATGTAGACATTACATAATATTTGTTTCCTAACATCCCCCCTCAAACTCAAGGTGGTGGTTGTGACGGCCCCAAATTTCCAATGCATGCAGGTCTCGAGTTGGTGCTCAGCGAGCCTGACGAGTCTAGTTAGCCTCAAATCATCAAATTTCAAGTTTTATGAAAGAGTTATTGCAAGTATAACACAACAATAAAATTTAATACTAATCAATTATTAGGAAATAGCTCAATCAAACAGAAATCAGGAATCTATATAAATGTGGAAAACCTCGCTATGTTCATGTCCAAGTCAACATAACAAACTTATGGTATCCATCTAAAAAATGATCCTCAGTTCAAAAACTACTACCGTATATATAAAACATCATACAAACAGAAATAAACGTAAACCTACTCTCAGGTTCCTCAAGTCCAACCGCTCACAAAAAGTCTCCTAGGCAAGGTTCCTTGCCTCTATTACACTCTGCTCTATCTGCGCCCACCGTCACAAACTAGACGGTGAGTAACTGAGAGAAATCGAAAGTAATGCCAGAAGAATATAACAATAATACATGATTTTTCAAACATGGCAGTCTAAATATCATGCGGGAATTGAAAGACAGGAACTTAAATATACAAGATGTATGATAGACAGACTGGAAATAATAGTAATTGAAACATGCATGTTCTACGAGTTAAGAGAGGTCATAAGTGGTCTAACGCTCGTGCGCATGAGTGCCCGCATTTTATCCCTTCTAGTGCAAGCCGCATGTACCTTCGAGACATACACTTATACCAAGAACACACATACAAGGAATATGGAATGGAATGCCAACAAGTAGATAATATCAAACATAACGGAATGAAGATGAATCACATGGTATTTTCTTAACTGGATTACTAACGTGCACAAGCTTTAAGACAAGTGTACTTACCTGAACTATCGCAACCCGCGTACAACTCGCGTCCCTAACGCGTATCCCTAAGTTTCCCGCTACTTTACAAGGTTAGAAAATTCGTATTAATAGGTCAGGTCATCAACTAAACCCTAGGTCAACCCTAGTGTTTTTCCCAGTGTTTTAAGTATTTACACAACTCATCAATTCGTTATGAAAATGTATACTCTCTCAGGTTTGAAAATAACATAACAATAACCACAACTACGATATCACAACGTCGGTATCCACAATGCATATAAGCCTACTCATGTATCGTAGGCTCGACTCAGTTGTACGTGGGTCACGTCATAGCCTCGATGAGCCGGCAATGTGACCACAAGGTTATAACCAATTCTTCACTTTTAAACGCAAATCCATAACCACAACACGGCTCAAATCTCAACTGGACAACAAATTGAAACTCCCATGACAACACGCCGACATTTTTCTATGTTGTGAAAGAGTTTCCTCGGCATGAAATGTCCGGGAAATACCCTCGAACATCGGTAAACAACGTGACACAACAAAGTAAACGGGTCTTAACACATCGAGGGAGAATAATATAAACACATAAAATGACGCGTACACATACTATCACCACCACAAGTTGAGACGCTCTGGGGCTGTGAGACACCACCACGAATCGTGGCGAGGTCTCCGGCAGTCCCCCAAGTCATCGCGTCGACGGCAGTGCTGCCTCTGTGGGTGGTTTCTGTTGAACTATATGTGAGTTTATATTGTACCCAATATTAGTCCCACATGGAAAAGAAACATTTTTTTTCCTTATAAGATATCTTTCACTTACAAGTCTTAGTTAAGTGAATGTGGGTTGGAGGCAAAGACCATAGGTATTCCCCATTGATTAATATATATTAAATACTTAATATTTAATGTCTTTGATTAGGCCTTGGGCCTTGGGGCCGATGGGCTAATGTTAAAATAACTTAGCTAATTCACAACATAAATTTTTGTTGAAAATTAAGTAATTTCATAATTACTTATTATGTGAATAGTTGTAACGGTCGTAAATTAAGTAATTTCATAATTACTTATTATGTGAATAGTTGTAACGGTCGTAAATTAAGTAATTTCATAATTACTTATTATGTGAACAATTGTAACTGTTGTGAACAATTGTAACGGTTGTGAACAGACACATTTTTTGTCTATATATAACATGTACGAAATGAAGAAAAGAATAGAAATCTTAAGAGAAAAAAGAAAAGTATAGATAAAAAGAGTTTTTTAATTAAGAGAAGTTTTACTGTTGCACAAGAAAGGTTCTTTGATTGGTGTGTAATCAAAGATCAATCCAGTTGTATCCTGGAGACGAACCTCTTGAAGCATTCATACACCGAATTTGAGGAAAATTCGTCTTAGGACATTGCTATTGAGTGCAAGCCTCTGGTATGATTTAATTAGTTCTTTGTAATTGAATTCTCATATGATATATATTATAATTCAGTGATATGCATATAGTATAATTGTTCCAACAATCTAAGACGAATCAAAGTTTCAAATTGATTTTAAACACAAATGTGAAGTTTGTGTAGAATCAAAGTTTGCTAGGCAAATATTTAAATCTGTTCAAGAAAGATCAAATGAATTATTAGATTTAATTCATAGTGATCTTTATGATTTCAAATCAAATCCTACAAGAGGAGGAAAGAACTACTACATCACTTTTATTGATGATTGTAGTAAATATTGTCATGTCTTTTTGATCAAGAATAAAAGCGAGGCCTTTGATATATTTAAAATATATAAGGCAGAAGTTGAAAATCAACTTGACAAAAAGATAAAAATATTAAGAACTGATCGAGATGGAGAATATGATTCCATTGAATTTACAGAATTTTGTAATACAAATGGAATTATTCATCAGACCACTGCGCCATATACACCTCAACAAATTGGTGTGGCAGAGAGAAAAAATAGAACTCTCAAGAATATGATTAATTCTATGTTGAATGATTTTGGGCTTCCCCAAAACTTGTGGGGTGAAGCATTACTGACTGCAAATCATATCTTGAATAGAGTTCCGTTCAAGAAATCTGATAAGTCTCCATATGAGATTTGGAGAAAGAGAAAATCCACTTACAAAACTTTAAAAGTGTGGGGTTGCTTAGTAAAGGTTCAAATTCCTTTACCAAAAAGGACTAAATTAGGACCTAAAACCATAGATTGTGTGTTCATCGGTTTTGCTAAGAATAGTGCAGCATATAGATTCGTAGTAGTTAAATCACATATTTCAGATATCAGTGATAATACTATCATAGAATCTGCGGATGCTACATTTTTTGAGCATATATTTCCTTTTAAGGAAAAACAAAATAGTTCATCACGAAAAAGGACAGCTGAAGAGAGTCTAGAAGAACCAACCACTTCAAGGGTTCAAGAACAAAATTTGGAACCCAGAAGGGGAAAAAGAATTAAGGTTCCAAAGAATTTTGGACCTGATTTTATAAGTCTGTTAATTGAAAATGAACCTCAGACTTATAGGGAGACTATGTCTTCGCCGGAAGCGCCTTTATGGATGGAAGCAATCAATAGTGAAGTTGAATCCATTTTACAAAATAATACATGGGAATTGGTTGATTTACCATCCGGAATCAAACCAATTGGATATAAATGGATATTCAAAAGAAAGCTTAAAACTGACGGTACTATTGATAAATACAAAGCACGATTGGTTGCAAAAGGTTATAGACAAAAAGAAGGTGTAGATTACTTCGACACCTATTCTCCTGTTTCGAGAATAACTTCCATTAGAATGATGATTGTCATAGCTGCTTTATACAATATGGAAATACATCAAATGGATGTTAAAACAACATTTCTAAATGGAGAGTTAGAAGAAGAAATCTATATGGATCAACCTGAAGGGTTCATAGTCAAAGGCCAAGAGAATAAAGTTTGTAGACTTGTTAAGTCACTATATGGACTCAAACAAGCTCCAAAACAATGGCATGAAAAATTTGATCATACTATGCTAGCAAATAGTTTCAAAATAAATGAATGTGACAAATGTGTATACATTAAAGAAATGAAAAACTTTTGCGTCATAGTATGTTTATATGTTGATGACATGTTGATTATGAGCACAAGTAGAGATGCTATAATATCAACCAAAAAGATGTTGAATTCTAGTTTTAACATGAAAGACTTAGGTCTAGCTGATGTAATACTAGGAATTCAAATCAAAAGGAATAACGAAGGTTATATCCTCACATAATCTCATTATGTTGAGAAAATCTTAAAAAGATTCAATCAATTCGATTGTAAACCTGCTCCAACTCCTTTTGATGCTAATTGTCATCTTAAGAAAAATAATGAAGAAGCAGTTTATCAATTGGAATATTCTCAAGTAATTGGAAGCTTGATGTACTTGATGAATTCTACTAGACCTGATATAGCTTATGCAAGAAGTGTGATCGAGTAGATACACAAGTAATCCTAATGATGCTCATTGGATGACATTAATAAGAGTTCTAAGGTATCTTAAATATACCTTAAATTATGGACTTTATTATACAAAATATCCACATGTACTTGAAGGGTATAGTGATGCAAATTGGATTTCTGATAATACAGAAACCAAATCAACAAGTGGATATATATTCATATTAGGTGGAGCAGCGATTTCTTGGAAATCAACAAAACAAACGTGTATAGCACGTTCAACTATGGAATTTGAATTCATAGCTCTTGATAAGGCAGCTGAAGAAGTTGAATGGCTAAGAAATTTCCTAGAAGATATTCCTTGCTAGCCAAAACCAGTCACAGCAATTTGTATACATTGTGATAGTATGGCAAAGACAAAAGAAAGCTAAGAACAATATATATAATGGTAAGTCGAGACATATAAGGCGCCGACACAATACTATAAAACAATTACTCACAAGTAGAGTAATTAGTATTGATTATGTTAAGTCTAAGGAAAACATTGCAGATCCTTTGACTAAAGGCTTACCAAGAGATCAAGTGAAGATATTATCGAGGGGAATGGGCTTAAAGCCTATAGAGTAAGTCAAATCCAGCGGAAACCTAACCTAGCTGATTGGAGATCCCATGGTCTAGGTTCAATAGGCAAACTAGTTAGACTTGACTTAACAAACAGGACACACAATTACCTGTTCCTATGATGAAGTAAGTGTGTTGATAAGAAGTTTAGGGTATGCAATACCGCATTTAATGATTAAAGATAAGTCACCTGTATGATAGTAAATGTGGGGTCGCATTTATGAGAATGAATAGGCTAAATTCTCTAAAGCTATCATGAATCCAGGATATGTTCAGGACCAAAATGAACAACAAAGAATAACGTGCATCAGTAATCATGTCATGAGTGTGACATATTGTCTTAGTTTACTACAAAAAATGAACAGTTCAAGATACATACATCACTGCGTCGCGAAGTAAACTCGATATGATCTTACTAGGGTAAGTTCAAGTCTATACGACACTTTTCTGAGTAACATGACATGATAATCTCTCTCAATTGTTTTAAAGTAATGTTATTTTTAAAATAATGATAATTTTTAAATTTGTGTTTGTGAATTGGCAAAGTAAACTTGGTCATGGTTTCAGATGGATACAATACAAATGTGGGGTATTGTTGAACTATATGTGAGTTTGTATTGTACCCAATATTAGTCCCACATGGAAAAGAAACATTTTTTTTTCCTTATAAGATATATTTCACTTACAAGTCTTAGTTAAGTGAATGTGGGTTGGAGGCAAAGACCATGGGTATTCCCCATTGATTAATATATATTAAATACTTAATATTTAATATGTCTTTGATTAGGCCTTGGGCTTTGGGGCCGAGGGGCTAATGTTAAAATAACTTAGCTAATTCACAACATAAATTTTTGTTGAAAATTAAGTAGTTTCATAATTACTTATTATGTGAATAGTTGTAACGGTCGTAAATTAAGTAATTTTATAATTACTTATTATGTGAATAGTTGTAACGGTCGTAAATTAAGTAATTTCATAATTACTTATTATGTGAACAATTGTAACTGTTGTGAACAATTGTAACGGTTGTGAACAGACACATTTTTTGTCTATATATAGCATGTACGAAATGAAGAAAAGAATAGAAATCTTAAGAGAAAAAAGAAAAGTATAGATAAAAAGAGTTTTTTAATTGAGAGAAGTTTTACTGTTGCACAAGAAAGGTTCTTTGATTGGTGTGTAATCAAAGATCAATCCAGTTGTATCCTGGAGACGAACCTCTTGAAGCATTCATACACCAAATTTGAGGAAAATTCGTCTTAGGACATTGCTATTGAGTGCAAGCCTCTGGTATGATTTAATTAGTTCTTTGTAATTGAATTCTCATATGATATATATTATAATTCAGTGATATGCATATAGTATAATTGTTCCAACAGTTTCCAACGAGAGATAAAAAGAAACAAAAACAATAACATCACATGAAATAAGGAGTCCACACATAAACAAACAACACTCCACCACAGCACTGCTGCATATTGGGGCTCCGAGACCGTCGACACTCTAGTGTACGACCAGGTAGGACCTCCAGCCCATCTCTGATCATCGCCACCACCACGGCAGTGGCCAACAACCACCCCACCCACACAGTTCAAAAGAAGAAAAAAATGGTGCATCGGACACAACCATGAACATCCGAGGATACCATTACTGCGGATGTGGTGGTGCTCCAGGATTGTCGGGGACTCCGGTGGACCACCAAGGAGTCGTCCCCAACCAGCCCATGGCCCTTGCATCACCCAACAGTCGATAACAATACACACGGCAGTAAAAACATGCTAGACAAACCACCACGTCCGCCGCACGTTGGGGTCTTCGGGAACGTCGGGACACCTATGGGTCGTCCATGCCCAAGTTCCCAGTCGAAAGAACCTCATGGTGGTCAGAACAGTGGTGGATGCGTGCGGCAGTGAAGAGGACAGTGAGGTCAAAGAGAGAGAGAGAGAGAGAGAGAGAGAGAGAGAGATGAACCTCAGCACTAGTAACAGAGACACCTTCGGTGAGGTTTGAACACCACGGGCCGGTGGTGTTTCGGTGGTGGATTCACGAGAGAGAAGAGTGAAGGGAGGGACGGTGAAGAGAGAGAAAGAAAGATCGAGAGAGTACAATAGAGGGAGAGGCAGTGACGGAGCTCCAGCGAGCAGGGGTCTCTCCGGTGAGGGCCAAGGGCTGGTTACCAGGGGATGGAGATAGGAATGGTGGTGAGAGAGGAGGGAGGTTGGTAGTGAGAGGGGAGTGGGTAGTTTATATAAAAAGAGAGGGTATGAATAGTAGGTGAATAGTGGGGTAGGTAGTGTGTTGTCATATGCCTAGCCATTCATCTTCATATACACACACATCTCGAGACTGATCTATGGGCTCTCCACCATTGGGTTGTGTAATTTTAACAATCCTATCCCATGGTCTGTTTGTCATGTAATTATCCAACTCTCGTGTTCAAACGACGTTTCCTGATCCGTCTTGCCTTCTCGGTCCATATTTCTCCATCACGCGCAGAGTTTTGCCTTGTCTCGTACAATTAATTATTTAAATTATC
The DNA here is from genome assembly GCA_039657345.1 of Stephania japonica. Classification (NCBI taxonomy): domain Eukaryota; kingdom Viridiplantae; phylum Streptophyta; class Magnoliopsida; order Ranunculales; family Menispermaceae; genus Stephania; species Stephania japonica. Next base: position 85,029,771 of record CM077556.1, on the reverse strand, counting down.
CAATAATTCATTTAATCATGTTTCTACTGTATTTTACTCCCCCGTTTACCTAGGCGGAACCTCACTCATATTAAAAATCGCCCGAACGGCTCATGACACGCATTAGACTAAAATACTATTACATACATCAAATAATCATAAAATTATCTCAGTGTCAACACTCGAGGTTCGAAATACTATCTAGCATCATGTAGCCAGGTCACGGTCCTGACAAGTGCCATACAAGTCGGGTTAAAATTTGAGGGTTATTACTGTGGCAACTAAACCACTTGAGTTTGCAAACGAATAAGATGAGGATACATAAAGTCAGCAACAATTCTGCGTGGGGACACCAGATCACGACGAATGGATGCAAGTGATCATGGACAGAATTGACAAATGGGCTGATAAAACAGGCATATTTGAAATGGGTACATGAGACGAGCATACATCACGAGCTACGTTCGACAACGTACAGGACGCGGATAACAAGCGTGACAGACATCACGAGCTGCGCTCAAATTAGTGGACAGTGCACAGACGGGACAACAGAATAACTGAACAATGGAACAATGGAATCGATGGAACGACTATTGAGACTAAGTCGATGGAACGACTAATGGAGCTGAGTCGACAGAATGACTAACGGAACAACATATTCAGTGGAATGACTAACAGAGTTGAGTCGGCGGAATAACGAAGCAACATAGTCGGTGGAACGACTAACGAAACAACATAGTCGACAGAACGACTAATGAAGCTGAGTCGGCGGAACGACTAACGAAGCTGAGTCGGCGAAGCGACTATCGAAGCAGAGTTGTAAGGCATCAAATTTGTATGAACATGGTAGGTGGATTGGCTGACTGAGTGACATGAAAGAGGCAAACAGACTGGTACAACAGACAGACGTGGGCATAAGAGAAACAAGAGGAAATCAAAATAAGAGCATAATCGAACACAAGAACAAATATTAAGATATATGAAGGATCGGTCGTCGACTCAAAAGTCGACCAACCTTGGATTAGAAATCAAGCTCTGATACCATGATAGTTTCAGAATAGAATAAGTTTATTATATATCTCGAATGTACAATATAGTGCCCTATTTATAGAATGGTACATAACTAATCAATGTAGACGTTACATAATCAATGTAGACGTTACATAATCAGTAGAGGCGTTACATGATTAATATAGACATTACACAATCAGTGTAGACTTACATAATCAGTGTAGACGTTACATAATCAATGTAGACGTTACATAATATTAGTTTCCTAACAGATTACTTTGTGTTTTTTTTCTTCTTCGAGGGGAATCAAACTATTTGTTTTGTTAGTTTTCCTACACTAGATCACAAACATGATGATCTCATCTTGAAATTTGATGTTGTTGGGTTTTTTCTTTTTTTCCTGATGATGTTGTTAAACCTTTTATATTGATTGTTATTGATTATTTTTGACAAAATCGATTGTTGATAAAATATTGTTTAAAAACTTAATTTTTACATTGTTACTTTTTGGTGTGCTTACTTCTACAAACTCTTGTTCCCTTGAAAAAGTATTTGTCTTAACCATGGTTGTCAGAATCGGGATTCATTAAAGCTCTCAACAATTCGGTTTTGATTCTTGATTCTAATAAGCTTAGTCTTAACCCCTGTTATCATTGTCTTTAACCAAAAAAACTCTATAGCCGTTACATATTATTTTATAAAATTGATTCTACCAAACGAAAAAAATATATTTATAATATTTTTAAAAAATGATGAATGAGATTGAGTCATTATAACATAATTAACTTTATAACATTTTTTTATGTTAAGGTGACGGTTGCACACTAATAAGCAAGTTTCCTACCCTAATTAGTTTAGAATGGTAATTTAATTTGGTAAATGCTTGACATTTATTTTTGTAGAAATTATGACGTTGATTTTCTTCACTCTGATCCAAAGAAGAAGAAGAACGACAAAAACAACAACAACAACACAAGAATAAAAACAAGGCCCAGATTGTTAGGTGGCCACCAGTGTGCTCGTATAAGAAGAAACTCAATAAAACAACATCAAATGGATCGGATTGTGTAAAGTTGTATGCCAAAGTGTCTAAAGATGGTGCGCCTATTCTACGCAAAATCGATATGTATATTGATTTGGTTGTGTGGTTTGAGGAGCTGTTTAGGTACTTCGCTATTGAGGGTTGGGTGTTGAGGGATTATTCAGATACTGATTGAAGAGTGGCTGCAAGAGGAGAAAGAAATTGAAGAAAGTTGTGTGTGCATGGTGAGAGAGAGAGAGAGATCATGTTCATTGTGATTTTTTGTAACTAGAATTCGTTCATTCGTTTGGCTTTTTCTCTTTTTTTTGTTTTTTTCTATTATTAACGATCGTTAGTGTGAGAAAGTAGCGGGAAGGTCGCGTTTTGATGAATTGGAGAGCACGAGGGTTTAATATCTCGATTCTTAACCTTGGGGCCAAGTCATCGGATGGGGCAAACCTCACGGGCTTATTTGGTACTTCTCTCTTGATCAAACACATACATTGTGCTAAGTAGGGCCGGCTTTGGGAGAGAGCCCAAAGGGCAACTGCCCCAGTCCCCCATTTAGTATAAGGCTCCAATTTAGCCAAGTACGGGTATTAGTATATTTTCTTTTTTGATCAACATATTTGTGTATTTTCACTTAACTACTACAAATTTAACCTATTTGTTTGTGTGCTATCTATTTTTATCGCGTATGTATTTTGAGGAACACTGCACGACAAAAACAGATTGGTTAAGTTTATGAGTTTGATGAGTTGGTATATATACCCTATTTTTGTATTTATTTACATTATTATAATGCATCAAAGTCTCCAAATATAGCTAATAAATATTTATTTTTATTAATCGTAGATTTCCTTTAGTGTTTGCTTTAAAGGAATAAAAAATGGGGTTCTTTTGGTATATTTTTGGTTTTTACTCCGTTTGGCGCACATCACGGATCAGATGAAGCAATTAAGTAAGGCCAGGGCCCATACGGTTTCTCCCTAATCACCGCACACATACCCGTGCATTCAATGTGACCATTTCACATGCAATTAGGGATATTAACCAGCAGTTGACTAAGCTTCACCAATCCTTGAATGCCACGTCAACGCCCATCAGGACGCAATCTGCTCCTTTGACCAAAAAGTAAACATAGGGCATTAATGAGCATTAATTAGGTCATTAACCATACTTTGACCAAGCCAACCATCTCACCTCCTATATATATTTCGATTGCCTCAACCAAGGGTTCATCTATTCTCTCGTCTATTTTTTTATTTCTCTTGTTCTTAACATGTTTTATATTGTATTTAAATCATTCATGGGGTAATCCCTTTTTGTTTTAGGGGTCTATGAACCCTAGGTTAGATTCCTTTTAATTTTCAATGTGAATGTATTGTTTATTTCATCTTATTGTGTTGATTTGTGTGTTCTTGTATGCTATGCTATGTCTACCTTGATCAAGTAGATGTAGAACATAGGGTTAGGAAGTTACCATGACCATTGAGGCTTTAGGACCCAGATATGAGGAATCACAACCTTAGAACATGTGGTACGTCGACTGACAACAACTGACTAGGGAGGCATGAGAATTTGGAGTTTATTTCGATGTTGTCACTTACGCTACTCATGCCGACCGGCGGAGTCTGAGTGAGCCACCAGAACCTCCATCACCAAGACATCGGGATGGAGTGAATTTTAGAAAATTTGCCTATCAACACATGAGTTTGAAGACTTTCAAAATTACATTGGAGTTAAAGGATACAACTTAGGTAACATGGATTCCCTAGAACTATTTTTCCATTGATTTAAAACCATTTTTTTATTAGCAAAGACCAAATCCGGTCTAGGTTACATCTGTAACTGCAGGATGTCCTGCTCTAGCAACATGAAAATATGATTTGGAATATGTTCTCAAATATTAAAATCAACATTACAGCAAAAAAATTTTTTGGTCATGTGGTCTGCACATGTATTATTCTCTCTAAATGTGTGGCTAAAAACTACACTCCACTCCTTTTTCGTCTCCTTTAGAATATCATGAATCAATGGATCTTGAAATTGGTTTTGTGTTGAGTCCATAATAAGATCAATTGCTTTTTGTGAGTCTAGCTCCACTATGAGTTTCCTATATTCTTTATCTCATGCCAATTGCAAGTCATGTTTAACTCCCTATAGTTCGGCGCAAATAGGTGAACACCGACCCAATTTTGCTTGAAATGCTGCTCGAAAATCGCCTTTCATCCCCCGTATAACTCCTGCCGCTGTGGCTTCCTCATTATCCCTTCGTACCACCCCATCACAATTTATTTTCAGCCACCCCTCCTCTGGTGCTACCCAATGGTAATATTTTCTTCTTGCTGAAATAGAGTGATCATTCCACAAAAGCCATATGCAACCAAAAAAGTCGATCGCATCCTCCTTCCAACACTTACTAAACCCCAACTTTTGAATCACCACATCTGTCGTATCACCACTAATTCTTGGCTCAAAAATTGCTATGATGTTTGCCTTATTTTGCTTCATTAACTCCTTAAAAACGTAATAAAATGAGGATTTTTGGCCCCTTGGTAATTTCAAGATGGTAATAACATTGATAACATATATAAAAAATAACTAAGAAAACGATAGATATTGACCACCACCATTCGAATCCAGTTAATTGGTTACTCCATCATCTGAGATCATATGCTCAGATGCGTCTTTCTCTTGTGTTTCCATTTCCTGCCTCTGGGACTCCCATTTTGCACTAGCTCCTGCTAGAATTTTATGACCATTGTTGACAGCGCTCTGCATCATTCCTGATCGACTGCGCTTTTTACCCATATCAGCTGCTAATTCCTCTGATGAGATACATTGGAATGGTACAGAGGCTTCTACTCTCCTTCGCGTCCCTTCTTTGTTTGTGCAGTCCTGGAAAGGAGTGATATTTCATACATTCTCTTGAGTTGGGAATTTAGATGAAAGATCTTCCATGTTAGGCCTACATGCCTTTAAGGTAGATGTGGGCCCGGGCAACCCTTGGCTTGTTTTAGGAGATTCATTCTTGGAAGAACCATATCCTTTTGGCCTATCGCCCTTGGACCCATTCATTTTTGGAACATATTTTTAGGTATGTGTCACACTCTTAGGATTCTTCTTCTTTTCTTTTTCTTCATTGACTATTCTGGAAACTTGACCTTGATTAGTTAAGGTTTCCTTTTTCATAGAGAAAATTATGGTTTAACTTTTGTCGTTATCTTTTGAATTCTTGATTTCCAAATCATTTAATTCACCCGAGTTACCAATAATTGAAACTAATTTTCCTGGTTTCCTTGTTTGACACCTTGATGTTTCTTTCCATTCAAATCCCTAGATTTATGCTTCACCTCTCTTAATTCTCGCCCTAAATTCTCTCATCCCCCTTTTTTGGTAATTTCTTTATTCCGACGAGGCTTCTTCTGAACAATCATCCACGACCCAAAATTAGAATCTCCAGCAACTTGCGGAGGTGGCGCACCACCCCTCGTGTCATTTGAACTCTTATTTTCCTTGACTACGGACCCTTGGGGATCCTCAGGAGCATTAAGGGGGCATGCAGTGTTGTTGTGCCCCACTTTTCCACAACGAAAGCATATGTGGGGAAGTCCTTCATACTTCACCCTCAGCCAAAAGTCTTCCACTCTAAATTTTGACATAAGAGGTTTTGAGAAGTCCAGTTCCATCGCCACTTGGGCAAATCCCCCTCTGTTAGCTGTAGTAGTACTTGAATCCACCCTTAGTGACCATCCAACTACATTTCCAAGTCTCCAAACAATAGAATCATGAAAATACTCAGGAGGAAGGTCTGAAAAACGAATCCAAACCACTGCTTTCGATATTGATGCAGTCGCCACTCAAAAAGATGGCCCCCATTTTTGCACAGAAAGGACATGGCCGAGGATTTCATATGGCCCTCCGAGTAAAGCTCTATCCATATCTCCTGCACACATAAATTGAACAAAATAAAAATCATTAGAGAGATCTATAACTCTGTAGTCCCCTCAGGGGCCACATTGGTACGATTCTATTACATAACATCATGTAGCTTAACGATCTTCCCATCAGTTTCACCACCACTGCGTTCTCCATTTGTTTCTTTAACTTGCTATGCTGGTTAGGAGAAAATTTTACCTAGGGACCTAGAACATCCGAAGTAATGTTCATATCCCCTGCCTCCAGTGCCACATTTTCTGAGAATCTTCTATTTTCAGCATTGACTAGACGATCCCTGTACGTTTTATGAGCATTCGGATCGTCGTCGACCTCCATTGTCACTTTTCTCAACTTTTTAACAACGTTTTTCCTTGCAAATTTCTTTAAAACCATTTTTAATTCCTTGCATTTAGTGTTAGCATAATTAGTGATTAGTTTAAATTAGTTAATTATTTAGTTTAATTTCCATTTCAAATACCCAAATTAAAGTTCCTTAACTTTATGTCTTGATTGAGCAATATATGAGTTTTTAACCGTCCCTTGGGTTTAACAAATTCATAGTGTATTCTAATAATGTTTGAATTGTGTATATTTTATACAATTAAGATAGAAGGCGTTTTTGCGTAGACTAACTAACATAAACCAATCAAACTAATAACCATAAAGATCTTAAATCCACAATAAAATTTTAGAAAATTTTTTTTACAATAAATGAAATAGAAAAATTGTTAAATTTTATTAAATGTGAACAATATATAATGTAAACACCAAGTATGCCAATTGTAATTCACAACTCATCCAATGTAATATATATACAAAAAGTTTGTCTAACTGTTATTCACAACTTGTATAATGCAATACATAATTGTGGCTTTGCATAATCTTTTAAATTGTCCCCTTCAATTTCTCTCTTGTCTGTTCAAGCGAAATTGAATAAAAAATAATAAATTACTTAAAAATATTTCATAATTGAGAGGAGATAAACAAAATTTTCAACACAAATAATATAAAATATAAGTATAAATATAACATTTGATTACTATATTTCAGCATTATATCTAAGCAAATAACACGGTAAAATGCAATGATATATAAGCAAACTAATAAATAATAGAAATACAAATTATATATCAATCCTTATACTCTACTATGTAGGGGTGGGCAGCAGTTTTCAAAAAACCGCCCAAACCGCCCAAACCGACCAAACCGCACGGTTTGGTTTGGTTTTTGAAGCTCGCGGTTTGGTCGCGGTTTGGAAAACGACCAAACCGCAGATTCGCGGTTTGGTCACGGTTTTCATTTTGAGAAAACCGCGGTTTAACCAAACCGAGGGCATTTTGGTAAATACAAATCAACAACCCTAAAAATAAAAAAAAAAACACCCACAAATCTCTTCTTCTCCAAACAACCCACACCGCCGCCTCTTCTCTCTCGATCCCATCTCAGCGATCCCACTCTCTGCTCCCTCTCGATCTCTCCACTCCCATCTCACGATCTCTCCTCTCTCTCTCGGCCCTCATCTCGCTCTCTCTAATCTCACGGACTCTCTCACTTTCGGCCCTCATCTCCCTCTCGGTCTGTTGACTCTGTTCGTTCTCAACCGGCAGCCACCACCTCCCTCCCGACACTGGGACCTCGACCATCCATAGGAGACACCTAGGTGAGCTTCTCTTCTCTCCCTTTCTCTCTCTCTCTCTCTCTCTCTCTCTCTCTTTCGTTCTTACTGGTTTCTTCTCCTTTGGACGTCGCTGTCGTGGGTGGTGGTGGTCGAGGACGGTCTGGAACGGGCCCTCATGGCCCACCGGAGCTCCCTTATCCCCGAGAGACCTTCGAACATTGCATAAATACTAAATACTTAGCCCAATAATAGCCTAACTGACTCTGTTAGGACATTTAGTACATTAGTTACAATGGCTATAACAGAAAGCCGTCTCACCACTTTGTTTTCACACTCACTCTCTATTGCAAATCTTCACTCTATTCATACTTAATGATTTGATCTAACATGTTGTCTTAGCATATATAATTACTAAGCAAACAACATTTTCTTCAATTGAACTTCTGCATTTCATGTAAACTAAGTTCAATGAACATGCCAACATGGTAGTCTATACAAACATACACTACAGTATCATTAGATTTATTTTCTAGTGGTCTGGCTTTTCCTTTTCTTCATGAAATTGATGAGTGGAATTACGATTAAGTTTTTAGCAAGTAGTTTTTTCTCCTCTAAATTTGTTCCGGAACTGTAAAATCTATGAGATGAAGTAGAAAGGAGTTGGAGTTAATTATTGTTCTTCTCTTTAAAACTAGACTTCGTTGTAGAAAATATAGAGTAAATCTCATTTAGATCCAGAAAAAGAATATATAGATCAATAAGGAAGCTAATTCCTCTAGAGAGCATTGGCATGTGTATACATATGTAGGGAAGTTTGGTTTTCAATGAACATTACTGTATTAAAGACTTAAAGTTCATGTCTTTCTTTGCTATTTGGTTTCATTATTGTGTCAAAGAGTTTTGATCCATCACCTCACCTTAATTGCCATTTTGTGTAACTTAATTGTAGTTCTGTATTTCAATTCTTCTTTTTAATGTTCATTTTCATTCTAACATTGATCGTGTGTGTTTTTTTTCTAGATGGATTCACATCATGTAATAGCCGAAACATTATCGATAGATGCAAGTTCTACACCAATGGAGTTTGAAAGTGGTGGACCTGTTGTTGCTCCTCCAAACTCATCTAGTTTGGCATCATCAACAAAGAAGACAGAATCGAAAGGTAGTCGCACAACTTCTAGAGTTTGGGACCATTATTCTAAAACGTTAGATGAGCATGGAAAAGTGACACTTGCAACTTGCAATTATTGTGGTAAAGAGTATCATTGTCCTAGTAAGAATGGTACAAGCACAATAACAGCTCATTTAAATAAATGTCTCAAGTACCCACATAGTCATGTGAACTCAGTGTGTAAGAAACAAAAAACTATAGAATTACAAGTTAAAGGGTCGGAGGATGAAAGTAAATTAGGACTTTGGAAGTTTGATCAAATATTAAGTCGTGAAGCCCTTACTGAATTGATAATAGGAGCTGAATTGCCTTTTGTTTTTGTGGAACATCCATGCTTTGTTAAATTTTGCAATGTTATACAACCCAAACTCAAGTTAGTGAAGAGGAGAACTATAACTAGAGATTGTTTGGAAATGTATAATGTTGAGAAAACAAAATTGAAAAAGATCTTAACAAAGAATTCTCAAAGAGTTTGTTTGACGACTGATACTTGGACTTCTTTGCAAAATATTAGCTATATGTGTCTCACTGCACATTATGTTGATGATGATTGGAAATTGCAAAAGAAAATAATTAATTTTTGTGAGATTGAAGGCCATACGGTGATGATATTGGTAAGGCTGTTGAGATGTGTTTGCTTCACTGGAAAATTGAGAAAGTGTTTACAATAACTGTAGACAATGTTAAATCTAATGATTTGGCAATTGAATACCTAAGGAGAAAAATAAATAATTGCGGTGGAAGCGTGTTAAATGCGAAATACCTTCACATAAGATGTTGTGGACACATTTTGAATCTCATTGTTAGTGATGGTTTGAAAGAGGTGAAAGACTCCATTAGTCGAATACGCGAAGCAGTGAAACAAGCGAGAAGTTCTCCATCAAGGAAGAAAAAGTTTAAGCAATGTGTTGAACTTGAAAAAATACTATGTAAAGCTTCAGTGTCCTTAGATGTATCAACTAGATGGAATTCCACTTATTTGATGTTGGATTCAGCGGTGAAGTATCAAAGAGCATTTGAGAGAATGTATGAGTCATATAATAAGATTTCAAGTGAGTTGAAGAATGGAGTTCCCACAAAAGAAGATTGGAGTGTTGCACGTATATTATTGCAGTTCTTGGAACTTTTTTATTGGGCCACTCTTCGACTTTCAGGATCTAAATGTGTTACAACTAATGCATATTTTCATGAGGTGCATGCAGTTGAAACACTTATCAATGAATGCTTGGCAAGTAATGATTCATATGTGCATTCGATGGGAATGAAGATGAAGGTGAAGTTTGACAAGTATTGGGGAGATATCTCGAAGGTGAACATGATCTTGTTGGTTGTTGTGGTTCTTGATCCTAGGTACAAGTTGAAGTTTCTGAAATATTGTTATGGTACATTGTATCCGAACGAGCAAGTTGTTGAGATGATAAGGAAAGTGAGAGAGGCTCTGGATCATTTATACATGGAATATGAATCATTTTCCAACAATTACACGTCTATGTGGTTTAGTGAAAATAGATCATTGTCTAGTGTACATGAAGAGGTGGAAGACTCATTGTTTGGTAATGTCAGAGCTAAAAAGGCAGTGGTTGGATTTCAAAGATTTTTAGAAGAGGAAGCAAATACGACTTAAGTCGGAGATAGATATATATTTGGATGAGGGATGTGAGAAGCAAAATGGAGACTTTGACATTCTTGGTTGGTGGAAAAATAATGTCTTTAAGTACAAAACACTTTCAATGATGGCACGTGATGTACTGGCCATTCCAGTTTCTACTGTTGCTTCAGAGTCCGCTTTTAGTACCGGTGGACGCGTGCTTGATCAGTTTCGTACCTCATTGACTCCAAAAATTGTTGAAGCTCTTATTTGTACTCGGGATTGGTTACATGGTACAATAAATTTAGAAGTTGAAGAAAATTTACAGGAACTTGAAGAGCTTGAAACAGTTATACTTTTCTTTTAATTTTGTTAATTATTAACTACATTTATTCTTTCTTTTACGATCATCATCTAATCATATTACATTTTGAAATGTTGTTTAGGCATTTTGGACCAACTTGTTTTAGATGATTAGTTGAGATGATTAGCAAAATGCATTGAGTCATTGACTTGGTAAGTAAATCTTTTTTGAACTTTTAAATGTTATTAAACTCTTATCATATCGTTAATTTTCTATATTCAATTGTTGTTTTATTTTAGGAATAACAAATGTTATAAAACTCTTATTATGTTGCTAACTTTTTATTTTCAATTGTTGTTTTATTGTAGGAACAAAGAATGAAATTGGAACTTGGAATGGAGTTGAAGCATTTTCCTACTTGTTGAATTTATTTGTTCTAAACTTCTAATCTATTTGTTTTTGTTGTAACTTTAGATATGATCTTGAATTTTTAACTTTGATTGGGTTCATTTTGATGAATGATTGGTTAATGGGTATTGATTAAATGAGGATTATTGAATGTGGTGCTTATTTGCCGCCATTTGCCATCGCTTCTTTGTTAGTGTTTAGGCTTCTTGATTTATTTTTTTTGCTTGCTGTTTTTCATTTTTGCTTGCTGTTTTTTCATTTTGGCTTGCTGTTTTTTCATTTTGGCTTGCTGGTTTTTTTTTTTCCTGAAAATAAATTGCATGAAAACCGCGAAACCAAACCGACCAAACCGCGCAAACCGCGGTTCGGTTTGGTGCAGTTTTGGTGATCTGCGGTTTGGTTGCGGTTTGGAAAATCACCAAATCGTAGACCCTCGGTTTGGTCGCGGTTTGGTGGTTTTCCAAACCAAACTGCGGTTTGCCCACCCCTACTACTATGTATATGGATATATTGTATGTAGAAGTAATTAATTAATTTGCAAGCTATAAAAAAATCTCAATACTTACAATGATTAATGTAAAGATAGTGAAACATTGCCCAGTAGTAGAACACTATGCATATTTAAGATGGTGCATGGATGCTCACATCGAGGTAAATTAAGAACGCCGCTACTCTAGCAAATCCAAGCATATATATCAAACTTGATCAATAATGATCAATGTAAAGGCCTGATTTTCAATGGCCATTATTGATGATGAAATTACAGATGTGGACGCCAACGAGGACGTTCGTGGGTCCCATAATGAAGACGGAGCATGATCGAATAGGGTTTATAGTCCATTTTGTGTGCTCTGGTGGTGAAGTTGTGATGGCATCGCAATATGTGTGTTTAAATGTGATTGACGTGTGAGATTGTGTGTTAAGTATTTGCCTCGATATGCGTGTCGACGACACATAAAATAAATTAAATGTGATAAAATAATAATTTGATGGGTGCCTAGTAACACACGTGGTCGTGGTCGACACACGTGAGTTGTACGGTAGTGTACACACCCGAGTACGCTCGTTGGTGCACACGACGAAATTGTAGGCGCGAAAATACAAGCGAATATATATATTTATATATATGCAATTTAAAATAAATATGTATATATATTAAAAATCAGAAAATAAAGAAATAATTGTGAAATGACCAAAAAGGGTATTTTGATTGTGAAGTAAGAGGATAAAAACATAGGGGCAAAATGGTCATTTCACCTAAAAATTTGATAAACACCACCCGACCACCCATTTTGCTCACTGTTTTGATCGATCAATCGAGAGACCGAGGAAGAGAAGAAGAAGGAAGGAGAGATGGATTGGCCGAGAGAGAGAGAGCACGAGGTCGACGATGTCGAGGTGAGTGTTGTTGTTGGTTTGTTGTCGTTGTGTACGTTGTTGTTGTGGTGGTGGTGGTGGTGGTGATGTTCGGTGGCACAGTTCGTCCGAGGACCCTCCCAATTCGATTAAAAAAAAATTCTATTGGAAGATGGGGGAGGAGGAGGAGGGGGAGGGGGAGGGGGGGAAGCACCCCCTGGGCCGGACCGGGCCCGACCCAGTTGGGTCGAGTCAGATTCGGTTCAGGGGGCCCACCCTCATATTATTTAAATAATATATTTTATTTTATTTTATTTAAATAATTTAAAATAGTTTTAAATAAAATAAAATACAGAAAATATGGAAAAATAGCTGAAAAATTATGGAAAAATTTTGAAAAATTCAAAAAAATATGAGAAATTAGAAAAAGGGTTCATAAATGAGTTTTGGGATTTTCTCAAAATTTTGGAGAGATATTGTCAGGGTTTTTACCTCGTAAAACGAAAAATTGACATAATATATCCAATTGAAGCTAACTCAATGGCAAATAATCATAGGTACATTTGGGTGATAATTTTGATTGTCGGGTGTTCATTGGAGCTGGACCAGGGTTTATTTTACGGGACGAGAAGTGCGATTTGAGGTGTGTAGTATCCCAACTGAAATTCACTTGGGTTTATTTTACGAGACGAGAAGTGCGATTTGAGGTGTGTAGTATCCCAACTGAAATTCACTTTAGTACTTACTGCTTGACATATTTGAATTTTGTTTAGTTTATTCGAAAATCTTTATTTCATATTGCTTTACGGTGGTTGTGTTCGTCCCCACCTAGTGCTTATTCTTTGCAGGGGCATAGGGTCCACTAGGCCATAGCATATGTCTAGGCATGCGCCGGTGAATATGCTACCCGGGTATGCTAGGCATGTGTGGGTGTGCCGTGGTCTACGCCGGCCACCTAGAGGGTCCAGGGTCAACCCATTCGAGGTATTCTCACGGGCCGTGTCTAGCGGATAGTCCAAATTATGGCTATAGTCTGACTTTGATTGTGCACGCACTTCGATTCTTCTGCAATATTTATGCATGCGATGATCTTCCACAGTTGTCTGTATTCTTTTGTTCCGCATGTTTATTTATAGTATTTTGATTCCAGTAACTTTACTTATGCATTTACTTAGTGAATTTCCTTGGGATTACTCACTCTGGACTTGTCATCTGCCTTTTGTGATGGCTTGAGTGCAGATACTGGTAAAAGAGCGAGAAGGGCAAGCTTGAGGATTATTTATGATTGACTGCAGACTGCCCTACTCGTATATTTGTTTATATTTATTTGTTTTATGCTGGGTATGGGTTGTGAGAGTTATATTTTGGTTTGTATATGACTTTGAGGATCACACTTGATATATATTTATGGACTACATTTTGGTATGGTTTCCACATTAGATTAATTGATATTTAAACTTGTTACATTTAGTATCATTTAATAACTTGAGACTTCCGCTGCATAATTAGAGGATAAATGATATAACGAGTCTATAAGCTAACTTAAACTATAATTAAAGGAAACAATATTAAGTTAGCAATAATTGATTGGTAATGAGTTACGAGTTGGCAGAGTTGTGGTCGTAAGACACAGCTGGATGATGAGTTGGCAGAGTTGTGGGCCCGCGGTGCACGCTGCCGATGAATCGAAGGCCGCTACAATCAAGTCAACCACTAAGTATATATGTGTTGCAAATACAAGATAGACACGTCAAATTATATGAGCCTCTCATTACAATACTCACCTTTCTATTGTCTTATCAATGTCATGTATAGATCTCCATTTATATGAGAGGTACTTCAAAACAAATCAAGAAATTCTCACCGGAATAAGATGAAGAAAAAATTGGTTTTCAATTAACCTAACCTATGGAAGTTACGAAGAGAGAGAGGAGAAAACGTGAATGGAGGGGAGAGAGAAATGTGGAGGAGAGATAGCGGAAACGAAATCATAAATTTCCATTAGTTTCTATTTAGATAGTTATCAAATAAGGAAGTTGAGAAGATTAAGGAAAGTTTAATTTGAATATAATTTGTTTACCCAAAATACCGCCATCGTTTAATTGCTATTAATTTTTAAAACCAATGTGAAAAAACAAATTAAGGGCAACATCGACAGTATTGCAAAGTTTTATTTAATAGGATCCTAAGTAGGATTGGCATTATATATAGTATAGATGTTGATAATGTAATCATAAACAACAATTTTTATGTAGTAATATATTTTTATTGCAGGCCCCCATTTTAAGATTTCACCCCAAGGCCACCAAAATGTCAAAACCGGCCTTAACTTTCATCATTCAAACACAACTAGTAATCGATCCTACTCATCGCATCTTCATCTCAAATTTCAGTCGACGACCTTTACACTTTTCGTACCATTAACCGTAAACTTTTCGCGAGGCTTATTATTGATATTCGTCGTGACCCAGACTACTCAATATTGTCCCTCGCGCTATTTCTTTGTTTCAAAAACATCGAATTTTTCGATATAGTTGTAAAACCGCGATCGGTACTTGATGCGGTCGTGGACTTTGTGGGTGAGGAGGCGACCGTCATGCTAACGTATCTTGAGACGTGGACACTCCCTCCCTCGTACAGACAAATGCACTTGACAATATAATTCCAACTGTTCGGGGGTTGATGGACTCTACATTGACATACCAATTTATTCAAAAGCAGTAAATCTGCACGCTCAACGAAGTTAGTCAATTTATGGAGGACGTTTGTAGTCAGGCCTTCGCCGACATACTGCAGCGACTTGTGGTCATCAGAGAGAGGGAAGCGGCGACCACCAACGCTTGCCACGAACCTTTCATGATGCCTACTAACTTTGATGTTAGGTAGCCTGTGCCACCCATGGCACCCGCTGTTCCCCTTATTATGTTGTTGTTCAGGATCCGATGGTCATGCCCCAAATGGGGATGACAACACCAATGCTAAACGAAAGTCTTACAACGCAGTAGGAGCGCATCATGTTTATGACTTTTTCCAGGGGATACCTAGTGAGCGAAGTAGAAGTTAGAGACTATTTTACAAGGCATTTTTTTTTTTTTACTTTCTGAAAATTTTCATAATCTTTTACTTCAAAAAAGTATATATATTGATGAAGCTTAGATAAATTATTACTTCAATAAAGTATTGTTTAAAGTCATTGTAGACTGTGAAAATAATAGAATTAATATTTATTTTTAAGCGAACTAGTTAATCAAAATTAACATTATAATAATTTATTTATAATTTTGTTAACAAGAATTATATATTTGCTCCTTATACAAATGCATGTACAATTTATAAAATTTTATAATGTTAGGGTAACACAATTAGATACACTATATACAAAATACTTTTTAAGACAAATAAGTATTGTAGAAATACTTATATTAATTGACATATAAGTATATATCAAACTTGATCATTATACTTATATTAATTGACATACCAGTTTCTTCAAGAGCAGGGAATCCGCATGCTCAACAGAGTTAGTCAATTTATGAAGGACGTTTGTAGACGGGCCTTCGCCAACATACTGCAGCGACTTGTGGTCATCAGAGAGAGGAAAGCGGTAGTGACCATCAGCGTTGGCCACGAACCTTTCATGATGCCTGTTAACTTTGGTGTTAGGTCGCCTATGCCGCTCATAGCACTCGGATTTCCCCCTCGTTATGTTGTTGTTCAGGATACGATAGTCATGCCCCAAATAGGGATGACAGCAGCGATGCGGATGAACGAAAGCCTTACGACGCAACAAAAGCGCACATGTTTATGACTTTTTCCAGGGCATACCCAGTTAATGAAGTAGAAGTTAGAGACTATTTTACAAGGATTTTTTTTTACTTTCTAGAAATTTTGATAATTTTTACTTCAAAAAAGTATATATATATGAACCTCGGATAAGTTATTACTTCAATAAAGTATTGTTTAAAATCATTGTAGACTATAAAAATAATAGAATTAATATTTATTTTTAAGCAAACTAATTAATCAAAATTAACATTATAATGATTTATTTATAATTTTGTTGACAAGAATTATATATTTGCTACTTATACAAAGCATGTACAATTTATAAAATTTTATAATGTTAGAGTAACGCAATTAGATACACTATATACAAAATACTTTTTAAGACAAATAAGTTTTGTAGAAATACTTAAATTAATTGATATATAAGTATTGTTAATTTTGAAAAATCACATATTGACATATCATAATATATTACGTTGGTAAGACATAATTAATATATAATTAATATATCATAAAATATTGTTAATTTTGAAAAATCTTATGTAATGATTTACTAAATAATATATATACTTAATAATGCAACAACCAACATATCTTTAATTATATGCTAAATTTACATAATAATATTTTTATGTATTAATTATGCATTTAATATATGTTGATAATGTAAATATAAACAACTGTTTTTATGTAGTAAAATATTTTAATTGAAGGCCCCATTTTAAGATTTCGATAAAGCCACCAAAATGTAAGTACCGACCTTGACTTTCATCATTCAAGCACAGCTAGTAATCGATCATACTCATCATGTCTTCGTCTCACATTTCAATTGAAACTCTTACACTTTTCATACCATTGATCGTGAACTTTTCGCGAGGCTTGTTATTGATCTTCGTCGTAATTCAGGCTACTAAATGTTTTCCCTCGTGATATTTTCTTGTTTCAAAACATCGAATTTTTCGATGTAGTTGTAAAACTGCGATTGCTACCTGATGCCGTTGTGGACATTGAGGGTGAGGAGGTAACCGTCATACTAACATATCTTGAGACGTGGACACTCCCTCCCTCAGTGTCGCCAAATGTACTTGACAGTCTAATTCCAGTTCTTCGGGGGTCAATGGACTCTAGGTTGGCATACCAGTTTCTTCAAGAGCAGTGAATTCGTGTGCTCAACAATGTTAGTCAATTTATGGAGGACGTCTATAGTTGGGCCTTCACCGACATACTGCAGCGACTTATGTTCATTAGAGAGAGGGAAGCGGCGACCACCAGTGCTGACCAAGAACCTTTCATGATGCCTTCTAACTTTGGTGTTAGGTCACCTGTGTGACGACCCCAATTTCCCATAAAACTGGGCCCTTCCCAGCCGAGACACACATGGACCCCCGAGACCTTTCTCAGGAAACCAACGCATGCTTAGTCACTCTCAATTCGTCAATTTAACAATTTACAAGTAAGTTATTAGATTATGAAAGTTATTAGATTGATACACAATGGAAATTTAAACTATAATCATGCAATAACTCAATAAATGAAGGGAAATCCGAATAATTCTATATATGTGGAACCCTTAATATTCGATAAACATGCATTATTCGGTGACAAAATGATAGTGTGATAATACATGATACCAGTCTCACAATCCCAACCAACAAAACATATAGTATATGAAAAACGAGTATTACACTTAGCAAACGGAGACCTACACTAGAAAGTAGGAAAAGTCCCTCGCAGAGTCAAGTGAGATAATCGCTTAGCACGAGTCCCTTCCCCTTGCTCGTCTCCGGTCTATTTGCACCCACCACCATGAACTAGACGATTAATAACTGAGAAATAATTGAAAGTAATGCCAGAAGAACTTAACATTAATTCAAGATTTATTAAAGTAGTCTAGGAATCATGCGGTAAAGGAACAAACACAATAATAAGCAAGTTGCATGATAAATAGACTAGCAGATAATCAACGAAATTTGAGTGTCATTCGAATCAAAAGAGGCCCATAAGCGGTCTAATCCACAACAATTCACAACATGTCCACAACCATATCCACAATCATATCCACAATAATCCATTACTCGAGTATCACACAACACTAGGGGTGGTCAGCACTTATTGTAGTAGGTGCTCGCATTGTCCCAGCTAGTACGGGCCACATAGTACCTTCCCGAGACACTTACATCAAGAACACTCAACCAAGGAATAATAGAATAAAATGTCAAGCATAGAAACAATTCAAATATCACAACAATAATGGAAAATGAATCACATGTTAATGTTTTAAGTGGCTTACTAACTTACCTAGTAAGATCGCTACTTGCCACACGCTCCCGTGAACGGTTCCCTAACTACCTGTTAATGTATTGAAACCCCAATTGATTGGGTTTATAGTCAAATTATGACCCTAACAAAACCCCTAGAGTTCCTAAGTTTTTCAAGAATTTATAAATTTTATTGTTCAATTTCTGTTTTGGACGCCGCCGTGTGTAAAGCTCTATGACGTCGTCTCGACGTCTATTTTTTCAGCTTCTGTTTTAGACGTCATGGGTGACAACACCGTGTACAAGGTCTCAACGGTGTCATCACGACGTGAATTTATTTCATCTCTATTTTGGACGTCACCAGCACTCTGGCTCACGGCGTCTCCTCTGCGTCTCGTATTTCATAAGTTTTTCTATTTTGTTTTGGACGTCGTCAGCCGACGTTGTAGGACTTATTGCCCACGACGCCATGTGTGGCGTCTTAGATAGATTATGTTTTCTGGGGTTTTTCAGAACCCCGGCTCACATCGCCACGCATCGCGCCTATCCCAAACTTGTACGGAGGTCCATAACTATCCAAAATCGTCTTTGGATCGTCATAGAATCTCTAGTGATTGTCCATAATGAAAAACACTCCAAAAAGTTGTAAAACACCTATGTCCCTGGGTGTTTAGATAGGTATTAGGTTGGGTTTAGGTCAAGTCAAATAGATTTGTGAACCTATAACCCAAAACAACCCCTTAAGTTCTTGCAAAACTCCAATTTGATACTTAGTATTGAAGCATTAATTAAACCATCATAAACTCTAAATCATCAAAGACACTTAAGAAGAAAGTTTTAAATCTAGGTCTTAGCTTTCTGGAATGGTATGGTGTGCAAGGTTTCGATATAAAATGAAGGAAATATCAAATATTTTCAAAGACAACTCGAATTAGAATCAAAATATGATCAGCTAGATTTTAAAAATCATTTCTCCCAATTTATAAATCTAAAAATCATGATTTTTTGTCACAAAGCAGATAACCTACTAAAAAACAACATACTAAAAGATGAGCTTGATTCAATAAGAATTGAGAAAGTAATACATTGTTAAAATTCATTTTAAAAATCTCGTAATGACATTTTAACTGCCTAATTGCAGAGCATTTTTGAGTTAGAACGAGTTTTAATTTCAAAATTTCTCCAGAGAAAAAAGTTGTAGATCTTTGAGTTAGCTTTCCAACAACATATGATTTGTCCCATTTAGAGTTCGTATGAGAAAGTTATGCTCAATTTACAGAGGTTAGGTTAAAAACTTAACATGCATTCTCAAATTTATTTTAAAAACCCAATTTTGAGCAAAACTTGAAAATGGTGATTCCAACTGAAACCAAAGCTTTCATTTGATCAAACATGACTTAAGAAATGCTTTGAAACTGATTAGATGTAAAACCCCTTTGATTCATGCATACAACTCGTGAAATTTAAAAGTATAGGAGTGTAGAATTGTTACCTAGTGTTAGGGCTTTGACTCTAGCTCCAAGTTCTTCTCTAATTGCTAAATTAAGACTTGAAATTTCTGGTTTTTCACTTACATAAACACAATAGGACAGCTCTGAATTTTTTTCTTCTCATAGAGCATGCAAAATGAGGAGAGAATATGAAGTGGTGGTTTATATAATCAAGTGGTCATCAAGTGTGCTTTAGCATATCCCTAATTCAATCTAATGGACCTCTCTCACTCCTACATTCTACTAAAATCAGCCAAGTAACACAAAATGTGACTCAAGGTTTCACGGGAGTGTGTGCTTGCGTACACCCCGAGGTAAGTCCAATGGTTGATGATTTTTAGTTCCATACTATAGGACTCTAATTTGATTTACATAAATATATATAATCATAGACATTTTAATAACTCCATAGTGCATAATAATATTTCCTAAATTCATATCATTATTAAACAGGACTCGCCATAGTCTAGTTACCTGACTCCCCGGCTCGCACGCAACTCGAGGCGCGTCTCCACTCGCGTCTCGACGCTCATAATTGAAATTATCGATTTCATAAGTCTACACATATACATCATACTAGGTATCCATCACACAAAAATAATATATTACTTGGTCCCCGAGCCGAGTGTTGATTCGTGTACCCGCTCTCGGGCCACGTCACGGGTCGATGACCCCGATTACGACCAAAATCTAGGATTAGAAATTTGGGCTATGACAGTAAAATTGGATAGTGATCTGACCACCAAATTCTTGACCAATGCATCAGGGAAACGCTGAAACCAAAGTTTGTTCGCCATTGCTCTGTCCAACCATTCCTCAATGAACTCATCCGTCTCTCCCACGTGTATCTGTGACCAACATTTTGAATATCATTAAGATGACAATCCACCACACCTTCTCGAAAACTATCAATACGCCATTCAGGTTGTGGTACCCCACTCCTCTTCTCATTATGTGAAAGAATATCATTGGAGTCACCCATTATACACCATGGGAGACTAGATTGTCTCGCCAACAATCTTAAGATTTGCCAGGCACCACGACGTCTACTACTATAAAGGAAACCATAATAACAAGTAAGTCGCCATTCAGACTCATTAATTTTGTTAATAATCAAATCGATGTGGTTGTTAGAAAAACTACTAACATAACACATTCCATTATTTCCCGTAACACTGCCAGACCGCCTCCCCTACCAACGCAATCAATAACAAAACGACCCTCATACCGAAGTTTATTTTTAACATCTAACAACTTGAATTCAAAAGCTAGAGTTTCATAAAGAAAAACAACGTCTACCCTGCAATATTTCACCAAATCAACTATTGTTAACACTATCCGAGAGTTACTGAGCCCTTGGCAGTTCCAGCTCAAGTAGTTCATTGCTCCCAGTTGCGTTCTCACCAAGCAGAGTAGTTGTCACAGTAGATTTTGGGCTTTCATATATTCACACTTTTCCTTTTTCCTATCCTCCATAATGTCTAGGCCCAGAGTTTTCGAAACCATATCTACCCTACAACACATCACCAAATCAACTTAATGTGCTCATTTATAGTAAGAAAATCACATGTGCTACACCATCTGGCCCACCATTCTCATCCGGTAATTATGGCTAAAATCATGCACCAATCACTCTTTTTTTTTAATTTAAATTCGAAACAATGCCAATTCATTGCTCATAAATCTGCCCATAAATATCTCCACTAAGTTTCCATAAGAGACCGATGCAAATACAATTAACATATTTGTCTCTTATCGTCATTGCCGATCAGATCCGCCTCATTGATGCCAAAAAACTTAAATGGATTTTCTTGTAATATTAATGCACCTCTTGTCAAGTGTTGGGTCTGGCCTTCCCCAACATTCCACTATAAGTATTAATATGCTCTCAAACAACCAATATAACAATGTTGAACTTATTAGAGATGAAGGAAATTCCTTGTCATAATGAACGAGACCAACCAAATAATCGAAGAATACAATCCAATCAACAAAACTTGACCTCCCAACAAAGAAGAGAAAAAATTGACCTCCTGACAAAGAAGAGGAAAAACTAACCTCCCGACAAAGAAAGGAAAAAAATTGACCTCCTGACAAAGAAGAAGAAAAACTAACCTCTCGACAAAGAAGAGGAAAAACTCATCAAACTAAATAAACTTCATTAACCTTGACATGGTCTTTCTTTGTTTCTTTTTCATCAAGAAAGCAAGAGTTGAGCCTAAGTATCGACCTTCTACAATTTGCAAGTGTCACGGCCCAATTATGCTAATCTTGATTAACTGCTTAATCAGGATTTTCGACCCGTGACGTGGGGCTGCATGAGATGCGCACACAGACCGAGGCATGTGGCCGAGGTAAATTTTATGTTTGTTTTGATGTATTCCTAGTGTTTTGTATGTGTGTAGGCTGACTAAGTCAGTATTTGCAATTATCGACGTCGAGACGTAGTCGGGGATGCGCCTCGAGTTGCGTGTAAATTAGGGTTTCGAATAGTGAGACTTGCGGTAAGTCTAAACTTGTAAAATATAATATAATCAAATTAATGTACATTAAATCATAGCTATAGCCCTAAATTAATTAAATTGAATTAGACATATATATATATTTAAATATATAAATATATATACATTTTATAAATCAAAAAAGAGATTTGACAAATGACAAAAAAGGCATTGGCTTATATGGAAAAGAATAGGGTTGGAGGGGTAAAATAGTCATTTAACCCCAAAGCACCAAATAAAATCCCCACCGCCACCACCGCCACAAAGGAAGAAGAAGAGGAAGAAGAAGGAAAAGAGGAAGAAGAAGAAAGGGAGAGAGAGGAGGAGAGTCCGGCAGAGAGAGAGAGTCATCGGAGAAGAGACCGGAAGCTTCGAGGTGTGGCATCGACGATTTGAAGGTAAGGTGGTGTTGTTGCGTTATTAAAGTGGTATTGTGTTTAAGCTTGAAAAATTGTGTTTTAATGGTGGATTGGATGATTGATGGTATTGTTGTTGTGTAATGGATTGCAAAAGAGAAAGAAGGAAATAAAAAAAATATAATAATAATAATAATAAATATATATATGTATGCATACATATACATATATATATATATACAAATACACATATATGTATATATATACATATACACATATGTATATATACATAAAATATATCTATGTAACAAAATATAAATATATAAGTAAATAAATGATATGAAATAATCTTTCAGGGACCTAGGGGTGTTACGGGAGTTTGGGAGCGTTAGTTGGAGTGTCGCGAGGCCGGATAGCCATAGCTATCCTGTGATTTGTAAGTGAAACTGTGGGAACTCCCTACTTTATTTCATTCATATTAAATTCTCTTTCAGTCAATTTAATGACTTGTTATTAGTAATCTACCATCATGCTTTCCTTGCTCTATTCAAGTTGAATGTTGAAATAGCATGATGCCTTGCGATGAT
The DNA here is from genome assembly GCA_039657345.1 of Stephania japonica. Taxonomy (NCBI): domain Eukaryota; kingdom Viridiplantae; phylum Streptophyta; class Magnoliopsida; order Ranunculales; family Menispermaceae; genus Stephania; species Stephania japonica. Next base: position 85,006,395 of record CM077556.1, on the reverse strand, counting down.
TTCATTGACTCCTTTCCTAATGTGCTATATTTGGTTATGAATAATGTTATAATTGATGTTAGAAATGCATGCATTAGGGTTACTGTGGTAATTGATTTGTATTCCATTTCCTTTGAGGCTTTATAGCCTAACTTATTGTTGATATCGTAGAACCTTAGAAATGAAAATCCTTGAAACAAAAGTTGGAGATTATCTAGTGTCCATTGCACGAGAGATGGGTGGATTCATGGGGTCACTGGACCTCGGGGTTTCTGGCACTCACCACTATTACTTGGGTGGCATCACGTAGCTTGAACTACGGGGTTGTCGGCAAGTTCTATATATATATTCAAAATTTACAAAGTATGTTGAGAGTATCTCTATACGATAGTGAAAAAGGCTGGTTGATATTTCTCACCGCCGACCGGACGTAGATCATCTCGGCTTAGCCTGTGTCAGTCTATCTAACTCGGTTAAACTGTGATATTTATATGCATTACTTTCTCAAGTACCTTTTTCGCTATATTATGCATTTAAATATCTGTCTTTAATTTGGAAATGAAGTATAGAATTCCCCGGTTATCACTTAAATATCACTATACTCACCGTCTAGTTTGTGACGGTGGGTGTAGGTCCGTCAAACAACACTAGATTGGGCAAGGAGAAGATCGGCGACTACCTCTGAGCTCGTAGCGGTAGCTGCTGTACATGTAGGTCATATATTTTTTGTATTATATTTATATACGTCTTTTGCTTGGGTTGTTTTGTTGGGACGAGAATTAGTTCACTCGACTTTTGGACTTTCACTTTGTCTATATGATCGTCGTTTATTTTATATTGATATTATGATTGTTATTTCCTAGTTTCCACATTTAGGATTTATATAAAATGTTTCGGCTAATACGTTAAAGACTTCCGCTAATTTGATAATTCTTTAAAAGAATAGGGAATATTCTTATCCCTGAACCCAATTCACAAGATAATAGGTAGTACAGGCTGACTAATACGTAATTAGGTCATACGTGTTGAAATTAGGGTTTAATTATGAAATTAGGCCGGGCGGTGCCCTAGACGAAAATAGGGGCCGTTACAGTTGGTATCAGAGCTTAGGGATTAGAACCTTAGGGACATAGTATAGCATTGTCTAAAATTGTGATACCAACGTTACAGTTGGTATCAGAGCCTAGGCTTCAGAGCCTTAGGGACATAGTATAGTGTTGTCTAAAATTGTGATACCAACGTTACAGTTGGTATCAGAGCTTAGGGATTAGAACCTTAGGGACATAATATAGAGTTGTCTAAAATTGTGATATCAACGTTACAGTTGGTATCAGAGTCTAGGGGTTAGAACCTTAGGGATATAATACAGAGACTTGTTCTCAATAAATAAAACACAAACTTTAGAAGTGGAAACTAGATGAACATTGCCTAGGAACTATTTTGTTGGGAGTCGAGTGAAAGTAGTTGGGGATTGTTATATGTACAAGTATAATTATGTGTGTATATACGCGTTATATACGTAGTGGCTGATAAAAAGTACGTCACCAACGTATAGAAGCTGATGTCGAATTCTCACGAAGATAGAGATGAAGGAGATAGCAGCAGTCAAAAATCTGTTGCATCGGTGGAGGACATTCAGAGGTTATCTTATCAAGTAGCGGCTCAGGGACAACAACTTGCGAAGTTTACCACATGACGACGCGAATGACGATGTTGATACCGGCCATCCCCAGCATGGTTGCAGCTACTACTACAACGCCCCTGACTTCATAAACTCCGATTGCATCGACATAGCTTGTAGTACATCGTTCGCCAGAGTTGCCGATTGTTGCTGCACCGATATTGTACCATGTAAGGATACGCTCACGCCCACTGCGTTTGAGGAATCTTCTGCTAGGGTTGAACATGATTTGATTTTGAGAGGCGGAGACAAAGAGGCAAGGGAGTAAGGATCGCAAGCGAGAGATTTCAGAGCTCAAGTATCATGAGACTAGCCGTCAGTCTATATCTCACGCGACTCCACCTATCTTGCCAACTTCATCTATGCCAGCAATACCATCTCAGTAGACACAGTAGGTGCCAAGAGGCAGAGACCGAGATGCACCAAGGCATGGTCAGACTAAGATTACACATGGCGGTCAGAGGAGACAACCGACATGTTATAGATCATTAGGTAGGGCACATCGTGCGAAAGTGTACACAGCAAGTAAGTTATCGACATGAGACACCACAACCACAAGATCGAGAGAGAGCCCACCTTCTTGTAGGACCAGACCTAACTGCGGTGCGAGACCGAGTCGAGGAAAAGTCCTGATCTATTTTTAATGCATAAACTGGTTAGGCCAGTCGATGATAAGCAGACTTAGTTCGTATGTTGCATAGAAAATTACGCCTAGTAAGATTTTTCTTGAGTATTATGACCAAAGTGTCGTACGTATGTATGATGAGCATGTGGTCGCGGAGCGTGACCCGCCCACTAATAATGTTGTGACGTGCGGACTTTGGGGCTAGTATCATTTAAATCTTGGCTAGGGTAATGATTAAATGACGAGGAACTAGGAGTCAATTGACGAGTGACTACACCTTACGGATGAATTGCAATTGTTTCAATAAATTCGTGATATCCAAGATCCCAAGGCGTACGATTTTTGTTCATCGAGATAACACATCGAGTGCTTGTACCATGACACGTCGATTAGCGTCTAGTGAGGAAATGGAGACTCTAGTAGCTTTGTAAGCCGTAGCGGAGAGTTAGGAACCCCTACTTGAAGACATACCAGTAGTCAGAGACTTTCCTGATGTCTTTCTGGAGGACTTACCGGTTCTACCATCACCTTGAGAGGTAGACTTTGTAATTGATCTCGTACCAGGCATCAAGCCGATCTCGATACCACCCTATCGCATGGCTCTGAGAGAGTTGGAGGAGTTGAGGAGTCAACTTCAAGATTTGGAAATAAGAGATTCATCACATCATCTATATCGCCATGGGGAGCAGCCTATCCAGATCCTATGCCGAAAGGTACAGCAGCTGAGGAACAAGCCTATCTCAAAAGTACTCGACAAGTGGCAGTTCCACAACGACTCAGAGCTCACTTGGGAGCGGGAGGATTATATGCAAGACCGTTTATTGTACCTTTGTGAGTTAGGTATACCCTAACCTGAATTAATTTCGAGGACGAAATTTCCATTTTGTTCGGAATATTTGTCACGGCCCAATTATGCTAATCTTGATTAACTACTTAATCAGGATTTTCGACCTGTGACGTGGGCCCGCATGAGATGCGCACACAGACCGAGGCATGTGGCCAAGGTAAATTTTATGTTTGTTTTGATGTATTCCTAGTGTTTTGTATGTGTGTAGGCTGACTAAGTCAGTATTTGCAGTTATCGATGTCAAGACGTAGTCGGGGACACGCCTCGAGTTGCATTAAATCGGGGTATCGAATAGTGAGACTTGCGGTAAGTCTAAACTTGTAAAATATAATATAATCAAATTAATGTACATTAAATCATAGCTATAGCCCTAAATTAATTAAATTGAATTAGACATATTGTGACGGCCCCTATTTTCGTCTAGGGCATCTAGGGCACCGTCCGGCCTAATCCTGTAATTAAGCCCTAATCACAACACATAGGACCCGATTACGAATTAGTCAGCCTTTACTACCTGTGTTCTCTTGTTTAAACAATTATTTTATTTAACGGAAGTCTTTAATATTTTAGCGGAAATTTTTTTTTTTTATAAAGCCTAAGTGTGGAAACCAGGGAATAACGATCACCATATATATGCAAGTAAACGGCGAACATATATAAACAAAGTGAAAGCCAAAAGTCGGGTAATCTAACACTCATCCCAATAACAACCCAAAAGATAAAGACATAAGTAAACATAATACAAAAAAGTACCCTACGTGTACGGGCAGCTACGCGCTCGGAGCTCAGAGGTAGTCGCCGATCTTCTCCTTGCCCTACTGTGTCTTGCTCGACGGATCTACACCCACCGTCACAAACTAGACGGTGAGTATGATGATATTTAAGTGATAATCGAAGAAATCTAATACTACATTTCCAATTTAAACAAAAGGTATTTAAAAGCATATGTAGCTGAAGAAATGCTGAATAAATAATGCAAGTAAATACCAACGTTAACAGATACACAAACTGACACAGGCTAAGTCGAGATGATCTACATCCGATCGGCGGTGAGAACTATCACCTAGCCTTTTCCACTACTGTATGGAGCTGTGCTCAACATATGGTAATAATCTCTCTTTTTTTTCCTAACAACCTCAAATGGCGGAGCTGTGCTCGGCGTATTTAATCATTTATACTTGCCGACAACCCCGTGGTCCATGCCACGTATGCCGCCCAAGTGTAGTGGCGAGTGCCGGAGACCTCGAAAGACCGAAATCCTCGTGAATCCGCGCATCTCGTGTGCAATGGACACTAGATAATCCCTACTTTAGTTTTCAAGAATATATATCCTAAAATGTTATGATTTCAACATAAGTTAGGCTACAAAGCCCCAAGGAAGTAGAACACAAGTCCAACATAACAGATAACCCTATAGCATGCATTTTCTAAATATCCATTTACTACATTCCAAGACAAAAATTGAGCATATAAGGAAACATGGAGTCAATGATATAATAAACAAGGCATCATGCTATATCGATATTCAATATGAATAGAAACAAGGAAAGCATGATGTGGGAAATAAATTAGCTAGTCTACAAATAGACTGAAAATTTATAAATGACTGGAATGAAATAAAGTAAAGAGTTCCCACAGTTTCACTTACAAGTCAACGCAGTAGTCCTAGCTATCCGGCCTCCCGACACTAGCGCTCCCGAACTCTCGAAACACCCCTAAGTTCATGAAAGGTCATTTCATATCATTTATTTATTAATATTTTTATTATATAGATATATATCCTATATTATTATTATTATTTTATATTTATACCTATATGTGTATACGTATATATATACATAGGTGTATGTGTATATGTATGTGTACATACATGTATATATTATGTATGCATATACATATATACATGTATGTATATTCCTATATATATGTATACTTGCATATATTTATATAACAGATGCATATATATAAATATATATATTATTTATATCTCTCTTTTTTTTTTCTTTTTTTTATTCTGGTATTATTCCCTTTCTTTTCTTTTCTTTATATATATATATATATATATATTTTTATATTTTTTTTTATTTTATTTATTTTTTGTTTTGATTGAGTTGGGGTTGGAAAAATCCCAACCCCAACTTCGATTTAGGATGGCAGGGGAGTCCCCTGCCATCACCTTCCTCGGACGAACTGCCACAGTTCGTCCGAGCCACCCCCACCCCAACAACAACATACCACACACAAACTCACCTTGTCAATGCCGGTGCCGCGCCTCAAGATCTTGATATCCCCGTCTCCGATGACTCTCTCTTCCTCTCTCCCGGACTCCCCTCTCTCTCGGACTCTCTTTCTTTCTTCTTCTTCACTTTTAGATTTGTTTGCATGTTAATAGTGCTTTCTATCTCATCAAGTGGTATATATATGTGTTGATGGGATCTAGTGTGCATTGCGCATCTCGAGGTAAATCTAATGGCTACTAACTAGGAAGTCCAGCCTCTCATGTGACACAACTTGGGTGACTCCCATCATGGGAGTGTGTGGCAGCACGGATCCCAAGGTCCATCCTAAGGTTAGTTTAATTCATTACAAACTATAGGGTATCAAAATGTGATTTCTTAATTAAATAACTATAGGTTAAATCGATTAATGTACATTAATCCCATATGGACCATAATTAATTTGTCACACAAATTTATAAAATTTATCTAAATGGTCACACCGACTCTCATCTCCCCGGCACTCGGTGTCCCGACTCGCACGCAACTCGAGGCGCTTTCCCCGTGCGTCGAACGTCGTATTTTCCAACTAAATTAAATAACTTAATTTATATTAAGGTAGATTTGAAATAAATTGTTATTTCCTAGCCTAGTCTCGCTACCACGGTAATTCCACTAGGTACTCGTACTTGCACGCACTCCAAGGCGTGTCCCAGCTCGCGTCAACTCGCCGTCTATGGTTTGCAAAAATTGACTTAATTAGTCTACACACATACACAACACTAGGCATACACCAGTACAAATATAACATTTACCTCGGCCACGTGCCTCGGTCAATGTGCGCATCTCATGCGGGCCCCACGTCACGGGTCGGTGATCCTGATTAAGCAAGTTAATCAAGATTAGGAAATTGGGTCGTGACACATATATATATATATATATATATTTAAATATATAAATATATATACATTTTATAAATAAAAAAAAAGATTTGAGAAATGACAAAAAAGGGCATTGGCTTATATGGAAAAGAATAGGGTTGGAGAGGTAAAATAGTCATTTAACCCCAAAGCACCAAATAAAATCCCCACCGCCACCACCGCCACAAAGGAAGAAGAAGAAGGAAAAGAGGAAGAAGAAGAAAGGGAGAGAGAGGAGGAGAGTCCGGCAGAGAGAGAGAGTCATCGGAGAAGAGATCGGAAGCTTTGAGGTGTGGCGTCGATGATTTGAAGGTAAGGTGGTGTTGTTGCGTTATTAAAGTGGTATTGTGTTTAAGCTTGAAAAATTGTGTTTTAATGGTGGATTGGATGATTGATGGTATTGTTGTTGTGTAATGGATTGCAAAAGAGAAAGAAGGAAATAAAAAATAAATAAATAAATAAATAATAAATATATATATATATATATGTATGCATACATGTACATATATATATATATATATATATATATATACAAATACACATATATGTATATATACATAACATATATCTATGTAACAAAATATAAATAAATAAGTAAATAAATGATATGAAATAATCTTTCAGGGACCTAGGGGTGTTACAGGAGTTCGGGAGCGTTAGTCGAAGTGTCGCGAGGCCGGATAGCCATAGTTATCCTGTGACTTGTAAGGGAGACTGTGGGAACTTCCTACTTTATTTCATTCATATTAAATTCTCTTTCAGTCAATTTGATGACTTGTTATTAGTAATCTACCATCATGCTTTCCTTGCTCTATTCATGTTGAATGTTGAAATAGCATGATGCCTTGCGATGATTTCATTGACTCCTTTCCTAATGTGCCATATTTGGTTATGAATAATGTTATAATTGATGTTAGAAATGCATGCATTAGGGTTACTGTGGTAATTGATTTGTATTCCATTTCCTTTGAGGCTTTGTAGCCTAACTTATTGTTGATATCGTAGAACCTTAGAAATGAAAATCCTTGAAACAAAAGTTGGAGATTAGCTAGTGTCCATTGCACGAGAGATGGGTGGATTCACGGGGTCACTGAACCTCGAGGTTTCTAGCACTCACCACTATTACTTGGGTGGCATCACATAGCTTGAACTACGGGGTTGTCGGCAAGTTCTATATATATATATATTCAAAATTTACAAAGTATGTTGAGAGTATCTCCATATGATAGTGGAAAAAGGCTGGTTGATATTTCTCACCGCCGACCGGACGTAGATCATCTCGGCTTAGCCTGTGTCAGTCTATCTAACTCGGTTAACTGTGATATTTATATGCATTACTTTCTCAGTACCATTTTCTGCTATATAATGCATTTAAATATATGTCTTTAATTTGGAAATGAAGTATAGAATTCCCCGGTTATCATTTAAATATCACTATACTCACCGTCTAGTTTGTGACGGTGGGTATAGGTCCGTCAAACAACACTAGACCAGGCAAGGAGAAGATCGGCGACTACCTCTGAGCTCGTAGCGCGTAGCTGCTGTACATGCAAGTCATATATTTTTTGTATTATGTTTATATATGTCTTTTGCTTGGGTTGTTTTGTTGGAACGAGAGTTAGTTCACCCGACTTTTGGACTTTCACTTTGTCTATATGATCGTCGTTTATTTTATATTGATATTGTGATTGTTATTTCCTGGTTTCCACATTTAGGATTTATATAAAATGCTTCCGCTAATACGTTAAAGACTTCCGCTAATTTGATAATTCTATAAAAGAATAGGGAATATTCTTATCCCTGAACCCAATTCACAAGATAATAGGTAGTACAGGCTGACTAATACGTAATTAGGTCCTACGTATTGAAATTAGGGCTTAATTATGGGATTAGGCCGGGCGGTGCCCTAGACGAAAATATGGGCCATTACAGCAAGCATGTTAATGACTCATTTACAGTTATTGTGGATTACCATTTACTACACATGTTGTCAACACAAGCAAACATAACTTTAATTTACAATATTAAGTATTGTTTGTTGTTTAATCTAAAAAATAAATATTATTTGTCAGACTATGTTATTAAAATTAACTAATTACATAATTAATATTTTATATAATTTTACTTTTTTCAAAAAATAACAAATAATGACCCATTAAATGAAAATATTGTTAAATTATGTTAATATTTAATCATTTTATATTTATTTTTAAATAACAATATTTATTTTTGAAGAGAAATCGAAATTTCATTAATCATTCGTGGCTCAATACAGTGTAGTAATTATATATTGATTATATTTGAATCAAGTAACATTATTTATATACTAATCAACATTTGTTTAGGGTCGCGCTAAAGGCAACAAAGTGGTATGTGGAAATCAAACCCCTCACCATTTTATGCTATTAACACCATACCATTGAGCAATCCAATTGGTTGATCATCACAGTGTCAAATGTTGTAAAATACAATTTTTTACAACCTTAGTAATTATTAGTTATTAAATTAATAAAAAAACAAAAGAGTGCAAAAGTAATCCATTTTGGGCACTGATCCAGTCGGATGCCGTGCATTTTGTCTCAAGATGTGCTCACACAAATATTGGCACATATATCGGCATATATTGCACAGTATCCAACTGAGTCGATGTTTACTCTAGCAGTTCTCTAAACAATTTATTACAACTAGCAACAACGTAACAAACACAACTATCAAAACTCATGAAAAAAAATACCCACAACAACAACGACAAAATGATCCAATTAAATGTATAATGAATAGCAGACTGCATAAACTTCTAAAAACACATAATCTTTCATAAGAATAAAAAATAAAATAAAAACATAATCAGTCAGACCAAACCCACTTATGGGCTTTTTGTCCGAGGCCCAAAAGGTGCCCAGCATGGATAGCCGTTGCGTTTAAAAGCCATTGAATTTGAAATTCGTTTAGGTGGCCATGGCGGCTTGTTCTGTTTCTCCTCTTCGCGCTCCTTCTTCATCAACAAAACCCAAACGAAACAGTCCGAAAAACCCAGAACTTCGCCCAATTGAGACGATCAAAACCGATCTTCTATTCAACTTCAACACCCCATTTGAGCTCAAGCAAGCCCACTCTCTCGTCATCAAATCCAACAAACACCACTCAGTCCTTCCACTCTCTCGAGTGGCATCAGTTTGTGCTCTCACGCCGAGCTTCGACTACGCACAATCGGTCTTCGAGCACGTCGATAAGTCCGAAATTGTGATATGGAACTCTTGTATAAGGAGCTTTGCAGAGGGGGATTCCCCTGTCAATGCAATTCATCTCTTTTACAGGATTCGTTGCGCGGATATCCGCCCTGATTCGTTCACTTGTTCGTTTGTTTTGAAGGCGTGTTCGGCCGCGCGGGACGTCTCGAATGGGAGGATCGTTCATGGTTTGGTGGAGAAACTCGGGTATGGCTCGGATTTGTTTTTGCAGAACACAATTGTTCATATGTATGCTTGTTGTGATGCTATGGATGATGCAAGGAAACTGTTTGATGAAATGCCTGAAAGAGATGTTGTGACTTGGAACATTATGATTACGCAATTGACGAAAAGGGGGGACATTGGGAAGGCGCAGGAGTTGTTTGATGTAATGCCGGAGAGGAGTGTGAGATCGTGGACTGCGATGATTGCGGGGTATGTGCAGTGTGGGGAGGCGAAGAAGGCGATTGAGTTGTTTACGATGATGGAAGAGGCGGGAGAGAGGGCTAATGAGGTGACTGTTGTGGCTGTTTTGGCAGCTTGCGCGGATTTGGGCGCATTGAATCTTGGTAGGAGGGTTCATGAGTACTCCGATAGATGTGGGTTTAGAAGAAATGTGCGCGTTTGCAATACATTGATTGACATGTACATTAAATGCGGGTGCTTAGAGGTCGCTCGCATGGTTTTCGATGAGATGGAAGAGCGGACAGTGGTTTCTTGGTCAGCCATGATAGGTGGGTTTGCAATGCATGGTCAAGGAGAGGAAGCTCTGAAACTTTTCTCTAAGATGTCCCGAATTGGTATCCGACCAAATGAGATTACCTTCATCGGATTGCTACATGCTTGTAGTCACATGGGGTTGGTTGAAGAAGGGCGGAAATTCTTTGCAAGCATGGCAAGCGAATATGGAATAGCTCCTCGGATTGAACACTATGGATGTATGGTTGATCTCCTTAGCCGATCGGGACTTCTCCAAGAAGCGTATGAGCTTATAAAGAACATGCCTATCAAGGTGAATGGGGTTGTATGGGGTGCGCTACTCGGTGGATGCTGGGTACACAAGAATGTCGAGCTAGCTGAAGAAGCCTTTAAGCATCTTCTTGTGCTAGACCCCAACAATGATGGATATTATGTTGTGCTTTCGAACATTTATGCCGATGCAGGCAGGTGGGATGATGCTGCAAGAGTGAGGAAGTTGATGAGAGACATAGGAGTGAAGAAAACACCAGGGTGGAGTTCGGTTACTGTAGGCTGCGTTGTACATGAGTTCGTTGCAGGCGATGGGTCTCATCCTCACGCCGAGGAGATTTATCAGAGCTGGGAGAAACTGCTGGAAAAATTGAAGCTTAGTGGGTATGTTCCCAACACTTCAGTAGTCCTTCTTGACATAGATGAGCATCAGAAGGAGAATGTTCTATTTCGCCATAGCGAGAAGCTAGCTGTTGTTTTCGGGCTAATGAAGACCCCTCCGCAGACACCAATAAGAATAATGAAAAACCTTCGTGTTTGTGAGGATTGCCATGCTGCCCTTAAGCTAATATCAAAGATATCAGATAGGGAGATCGTTGTTCGTGATAGAAATCGGTTCCATTGTTTCAAAGATGGTTTCTGTTCTTGTAGGGATTATTGGTGATGACACTTCAAACAAGCATCATTTTATGTTAATATTTGCTTTGTATCTTGCACTTCTGTTCATTACATAAATCAATTGTGATTCACTTGTTCAAATTATGTTAATGATTTTGCATTCTGACTAATTGTTCATAGAACCCCTTGAAAACTTTACTGTTAATTGATGAGAGACATAATAGTATCCAGACCAACACAGATTAAACATACAACACCATTACTACGAGAACACTGGGCATCCATCAGCCACTACTCCAGGAGCAGTCGGACAACTTGCAAGAGGGCAATGATCGTCCAATTCCAATCCCCACCATTGTACCCCCAGTTTGTCATGTATCTGCAAACCTACATAAGCAAGTATGGCACAGAAAGCAACCCCAGCATCTAGTGCCGCCGACAAGACATAGTTATGCCTAGCCCACCAGCCCCTGAACTTCCTGTAAACATAGAAGTTGAAGAAAATGCCGACAAACCCCCAACACCAGAAGTTCACTGCACCCGCTTGAGGCATAACCGCAGTGGCGCTTAAGATGACAGGCGTGTTAATGAGGCCGATCCACTTTTGCTTCGGAAACATACGGGAAAGCACCCACACTGGCACTGGTGCAAGGGCTCCAATGAGGAAGAAGTAATTCATCTTCACGTAGAGGCCTAAGCGCCCAAACATGCGCAATGGCCCTACGACTCCCCAAATGATGGAAGCATTGTAGAAGATGTCGTCGCCAGGACAAGTCCATGGGCTTCCCTCTGGCAACAGCTTTGGATGGCAAATGTGTTTCACTGTCGTAAGCAGCCACCAAGCAGTTCCGAAGTAGACGGATGACGAAAGGATGGTGCCTACCAACTGCAATGGAACATCAATCCCTTTCAATGAACTTTTCCATGTACTAAACAGTGATTTCAACATGTCCAAGCTTCATTTTTACCTGAACAATAAACATGGATTTCGGAGGAACCTTCATATAGTGACCAAGCTTGAAGTCGGCAAGAAACATGATTGCTTGAGACATACTGACATAGCCATACGTCTTGAATGCGACATTAGCGAGTGGTTTTCCAGGGTATAAGTAGCCAATAATGAGCTCTGTGATCACATTTAGTCCGGGTTGCTGCAAGGACATGGATTGAATAAAGTTGGATAATTCTGTTGATTGAGTAGAATGATATGGCAAACCAAAATAAAATCCGAATCACATCAACTGCACTAAGTCGAGCTGAATGAAAATGTTGGATCCATGTGCCCGATTAATTTGAGACTCAGGCTTTGTTGTGATTGTCAATATGATAAACGAAAATTCGGTTTTCTTGTGCATGATTAGATTTGTATATTTAAGGGGAAGTACCTGGTTTGTTGTGGCTGTGATTATGCCAATGGGAAGAGTGAAAAGGAAAGCCAAGCCCATTGCTAGTATGATGCCCCAGTAAGGAAGTTGCAATTGCTTATCAAAGCCTTCACAAGCAAGCATTGAGAGTCCAGCCACTACAGCCAAAATTATATAAAACCACCATTGAGGAACGACACTGTAGTTCTTTTTCATCAACCTTGTGTGGATATCATTATACTGATTTCGGAGCATATCTCGTGTTTGCTGCCAAATTGATCTAAGGAGAAAAACAATTCCAAACGACGCAACCAGTAAGCTCGAAGGGGAAAATTATAGTGATCGATCAAGAAAAAGGAAAAGAACAAGGATTTACCTTCCATGGAAAAGGGCTACATGAGTGAGAGTTGCAGCTAACGTTGCAAAGCTAAGTCCATAAGCAAATATAAAGAATATACTTAGATGGACCTTGCTGTAATTGTCATAAGCTTCTTGATCAAATGTGAAGGTTGTACTGTTCAGAATTCTCGAAACATTGTAAGGTTGGCCGTCGTAACTGAAAACATGAGGGGAGAATATAGGGAACTTCTTGGCTTCATAGGTGTTGGTCCAGTAGGTAATAGGGAGTAATATATAGATAACAATGATGAAGCCAACCATAACATTAACAATGGCGAATCCAGGAGTGGCTAACGGACTTTGTAAGAAGCTGGCTGCAGCTGCCCAATCAAAGGCAAACGAACCGACGCCTAGGCCTAATTGACCAGAGCCGATTTGTTGCATTGTTACAGAATCCTTGTATATCCAGCAAATGAAAGAAAGAGCAGTTATGGAAGGAAAGAAATAGTTCGGCACAATGTAGTATGAGAAACTCGTCACAAGGACTAGTAAGAAGAATTGCAGCCTTGTCAGTCCTCCCTTGCGCCTCGTCTCCTCTTCATGGAGTGCCCTACAAGTTGACAAGGCAACTTTTAGAGAGAGTGATACACAGATAGATAGAAAAAGAGAGAGAGGGGAACCTGAAGAGGGAAACTTGAACTAGGTTGGACGGCCACCACATGTAAGGCGAATCGACAAGAAATTTTCTAAAGATACCAGCCCATCCATATCCAAGCATCTAGTGTTGGTTTCCATCAAAGAGAAGAAAAATAGACTAAAAACATCAATTTCATTGTGTGTTTTAAAAGCTATATGTCGAAAAAACTCACCTGAGTTGTCAAGCTTAATAGAAAAGCCGCCATCGGATAGATTGGTCTGTAATAGAAGGCCTTCACTATGGTGATTATGTTGACAGCATACACCGAGTTTGAACCAGTGCCAGCAAAGATTGTGATTAAAACATGTTCCTTTATGTTGAATGGCCCTGAATTCATAGAAAATGACCATTTTGTTCCTGGAAGACGAAATTTTGTTGTTGGCAGAGTCGCAGCCATAAGTTGTCCAAGTGGAAGCACAACTATCTGGGCAGAAACGGATGAGATATATAAAGGAAGACGGCGGTAGCCAAAGAACTGGTTCAAAAATGCAAGTGCGAAGCAAGAAATCATCCCCAACACCCATGTTCGAAATGTCAAAGCTGGCAACGTAGGATCATCAGTGGTTGGAACAGTGAGACGAACTTGATCGATTGGATTATCATTGACCTCCTCTTCTGAAACAAACTTGATATATCAGATCAAAAAAAAAAAAAAAACTCTAATTTGATTTCTATGGCCAATATTGATGGTGCAACTCATGAATGCAAACCTTCTCTTAGTTTTCTATGTATAACAAGGCATTGGTAAAAAAAATTTGAGAAAAAATGAGAACTTTCTGAACCATTTTCAGTATGGCCAAATGAGACAGAATCAAAGACTATGAATAGTCTGAAACAGAAATAACTAATGAAGCCATCGACACTACATAATTGGAACCATTTCAATTAAAATTAAAGTGGGACTAAATAAAACATAAAAAACAAAATCTCTCACCAAATTGTGCAGGTGTGGTAGTAGTAGCTTCGGAATCTAATGTATGCGGTTGATAAGACGAGGGGAATTCCAGTTCGTCGGCATCTGCCATTCTCCTTCACCTCTATTGGATCTTCTTCAAGTCAATGAAGCTTTGATCATCACTTAAAAAGCTGAGAGAAATCAAGCAGAAAAAAGAAGGAATTGAAACAACATTGCCGGCTTGGTGTTTGATACCGTACATTTCTTAGGTTCCAAAGCTTAACAAGTTTCCTTTTCATTGCCAGCATTGTTCTGCTACTTTTGATTGTTTGTATCACAAAAACAATTGCAGAAATGAACAGTTTTTGGATATAAATATTGCCTTTTGGGGTGCATTAGAATGCTTTATTCCTTCTCTGACGATGGGATGTATTAGAATGCTTTATTGGAATCTCAGAAGACAGAAACATTTAATTCAAATGTTTTCAACATTACAGACCTTCCAGATCAGAATTCGTTCGCTGCTGCTATGATAGAATATACTTGACAGTGACTGGAACCAACTATTCCCATGATCATAGCATGTTAACATTAACAATATTTCGTTGACATTCGGATTTATACAAATCCCTGCAATCGCAACGAGAAATTCAAAGCAAACTGACAAAAACAGCGGCAATAACATTGCATTAGAAAGACATCGAAATGAATAATTTAAGCATATATTTCTCAAATAGTATCATTTCATAAGGTAAGTAGAGGATACATTTGATTTGTCCTAGTCAGAATTAGTACCCTAGAACAAAGAACACGAGAATCATATTGTATAACATAACACCTCTTCATTTCATGTTCATAAGCCTGAAATAGAGCTTCTACCAACTAGTATTCTTACTGCAAAGATAAGATACGTAAAAACAATATTAGTTTCCTACAACTCCCCATCAAGAGATATATGGGGCTCAGCACTACTATAACTATATATATATATAACAGCCATGTTTACGTGAATTTGCGTGTAGTAGTCCTACTCTCTTCTACCATAGTTGGTTCGGAGATTCTGTGAGAGATGAAGGCTTTAAACTTGCTGGCATTAATTACAGACGAGCACTGTTCTTCATGTTTGCTCAATCGTCAGCCACTTTCAGCCTGTCCAGGGAGTGTGATATCCCATTCTCAAGTTTAAGAAACTCAGACTCTATGGTTTCAGCAATTTTTGTTCCTTCCACGTTTGGTTCAGGAACGTCGACGTGAAAAGAACCCTGTTTGATGGGTGCAACACATTCCAATTTCATGGCTTGTTGCTTGACATAATTATAGCATTCTTGGTGGAAGGGGTGATCAGATGAGAAGCAGTCATCATTTTCACTGTTAGAATATCGTAATGAACCAGAGCCTTCTCTTTTGCAGAAAGGGGGGAGGGATGCATAGTCCATGATCTGCATTTAACATACCGATTGATCGGCACAAAAGACCTTGATTACAACAGAAAAAGAAACACTATTTTTTACGGAACTAAAAATGTTTCTGAATCGTTAGTGTAGATATGTCAACACAGATATATCCGTGGCTATGGACAACTAGAGAGTACCAAACAGTTTCAAATTTTAAAAACTATCAATAAGCAACATATCAACATATCAAATACACACATCCAGCCATACCTTCAACAACTCATCTCTCCCAGAGCCTTGTAGTACTTGAATTTTCCTCCTCGTCCTCTCTTGTAAAAGGGGTTTCACAACCTGCCCACGGTACAGAAAAAATACTCTTGGCATGCCAAACTAGTGTATAAGCAAATGAAATAAGAAGATGAAAAGCGACATATGAGAAGTTTGTTTGTTTGTTTTTTTTTTTTTTTGGTACATTAAGAGAAGTTTGTAAAAGCTGAATACTCTACTCGAAATCAATTTCCGAGTCTCAAGCTCTCACATTGAACATAAGAGAATAGATATGGATCATTTGCAACATAGGATGAATACTATACCTATTATTGAACTGACAATCTATATTTGCTGAGATGCGTGGACCGAAATAATAGTCTCACATTAGAAAGTAAAACTTATAAATGAAGTATATTAGTGATTGTCTCCCCTCTAATAGCACCGAGGCCTTTTGAGATAAAACCCCACACCTAAAAGATGAAGAGTGGTTAAGTTGGGGACAGTATCGATACTGGGGAGATCAATGGCTCGCGGAGAAGTACTGCGGGTGGCCGCTTACGAATAACGTACCGCGAGACAAAAAAATTCAACATGGTATTAGAGCCGACAGTTCGATCGGGACTTGTCGAGAAAAAGCCCCTGGGATGGATTTCGGCCCAAGGTGGAGTGTTGAGATGTGTGGACCGAAATAATAGTCCCACATTGGAAAGTAAAACTTCTAGATGAAGTATATTAGTGATTGTCTCCCCCCTCTAATAGCACCGAGGCCTTTTGAAATAAAACCCCATACCTAAAGGATAGGGTGGTTAAGTTGGGGACAGTATCGATACTGAGGAGATCAATGGCTCGAAGTGTCGCGGGGGCCACTTGCAGGTAACGTATCGCGAGACGAAAAAATTCAACAATATTAACGACTACAGCTGCAAGAATCATATATTCAAAGAAAGGCAATTTGAAAAGGTGTTAAAAATTGAAATAAGATATTACCAAAAAAAAAAAAACGAAACGAGAAGAATGATCAAACCTTCCAGCAAGCAGAAAACACATATGGCACATTCACAATGTAATATGTATCTGTCTTCTCCGGATAGTTTAGGTCGTCAATCGTAGATATCATAGTCATCAGCTGCACATATAGGCATGGAAAGATATCAGTACCATACACTTTTTAAAGAGAACTTGAAAGGAAAGATGCAAGTGTGCGGAAAACAACTTTGACATAATATAATAGTCAGATTCTAAAAAAGAACGACAACAACGTAGCCTCAGTTCCAAATTAATTGGGGGTCTGCTACATGGATCAAACTCTTCCATTGCGCTCGATTTAGTACAATTGATGGCAAGCTTTCCACACCCAGGCGACGATGTGAAACACACCCTTGCTCATTTTTTACTACACCTGGGCTCCAATGCAATGTATAACTAGGTGGGAACACCCCAACATTTATATGTGTTTGATCCATTTAATGAAGAGTGACAAAAGTTTTACGCTGGCTGTCAACCTATCGCAAACCTCCTCTATTTTCCATTGGCTTGGGACTCCCCCATTTTTTGGGTATGAAAAAATAGGTTTGGGACCTACCTTACCCATTAGGCGTGGAAGTCCTCCTTTATCCGAACTTAGGACCAGTTACGCAACGCACAGTGTACAACATAGGTGAAGTTTAGATTCTTTTTTTTTGATAGGGGAGTTCAGATTCTTTAAAAGAGTAAATAATTAAATAACTTGATAATACAAAAGTAGAAAGTATCATCACAGACGTTTATAACAAAATTCCATTTATTCCGATGACATTCTGCACTTAGTTCAAGATCTTAATCTGACAGACCATTTTTCACGACTACATTACCTTCTTCGGTCACGTATCTAATAATTATATATTTGTGCCCCAATATTATGTGTATTTAGTACATTTTAATGTGCCAAAGTCTCCAATTTTAGTTCATAAATGCTTATTTTTGTTAATTTGATGTTTGTAGGCATTGTTGATTAAAAAGAATAAAATTGAGGTTCTTTTGAAGTATTTTTGGTGTTCACATTGTTAAGCGCACTAGCACGCATCCCAAGACAACAGTGCGGGACCCATTTAAAGCTAAGATGGTGATTGGTTGATGTGCCAAAGTATTGGAGTGCCTAAAGTTGAAGAAATTATTGAAGAATTGGCTAAGTAAAGCTGGGGCGCTTCAGCTGCCATAGATCTTGCCTCGAGACATGCAATGTTGTAGAGATAAGAACAGATGAGAAGCAGCAAGGGCAAGACTAGAAATTCACACTCAATTAGGGCTTCTCTCCACTCACACCAGCGCCGCGAGAAAAACACCACAAGAGGCCCCCCTGGCAACATGTTTTTCACATCCCCCCATTTTCGATTTTCCAACAGCCCCTCCACGTTTTTCACAAGAACAGAGCTGCCTCCCCATCACACATTCATCACCACGTTTTGCTCACTGACTACACCAAACCATCACCAACACCAACACCACACTGCCACACATTCAGTATCAAAGTGCACAGCGAATATCAATTATCAGAGTAAATCATTAAGTTGTGTGTCCATGTGTTGTAATCTGATGTGATGTAGTACGTCGAGGTGTGTCTGAGAGAGATGAGTGAGTGTGTAAGTGCGAGGTTGATCTGATGATTGTAATTGTATCCTATCTTTATATATAAATGAAATACTCCTCCGCTGTTCACTAACTGAACAGAGAGAGAGAGAGAGAGCTTCTCGTCTGGCTTGTCTCTGAGTGTTCCTAGGGTTTCATAGTTTTTGAGCTCAAACACTACGCAAAGTAGACAAAACAATGCGTACCTTGATTTGGCTTAACGCTGAAATCCTTAGACCAGTCATATCTAGAACCTTCACACAAGTGCCAACATGTCTTCCAAATTTTTTAGTTGCATTAGGCTGCATGAATAGATAAATGTTACGAGAATGACAACAGAGTAAAGCTTGCATTTCCCAAAATTTAATGTCTTAAAAAATGAAACTCACAAGAACAACGCGATCTCGATATTCATTCATTTGAATGTGTGATTGGACATAGTAGTGGACCTGAAGTAAAGAAGCGTACATTTAAATGCCAGAAATAAAAATATTTAACAGAATAAGAACATGTATGATCAAAACATCATATTCCACATACTGAAGCCTTGTCGAATGTGCTTTGTCCGACACCAATAGCATACACGGGAAGGCCCTGCCAAATGAATGGTATAAGTCGAGAGTAATAAAATAGGGAGGCTAACAAATATGAAGCTATGGGAAATACCTTTCTAGAATAACCTGATACACCTACAAGATGAGATTCCCGCACGGCTCTATATAACTCAGGAATTATAGGTTTCTACAAAGAAAAAGATTAGATAAATCAGTGTACTAGATGATGCTTAACATATTAGCAATTGAATACTATTCATTAACATTCAGCACTAGCTGAACCATGTAATTCCCTCATCTAACAGAGAAAAAACTCACCGATAGAATATTATCAATCTCGTTTTGTAGCCTCCAATTTAAGCAATCCACCAGCTGAACAAGGAGGAGAAGAAAAAACACAATGATAAACTCTAAAAAAAAAAAAAAAAAAAGCAATGGCATGTTCAAAGGTGCCACCGTGTCACCGCCCACTAGGGTAGGTAGATAAATGAAACATCTATAACTAGTGTGTGCCTCCTCCTTGGCAATTACAGAACAAAGAAAGAAAGAAAATGCAAAAATATTTTAACATAAAGAACTAGATCTCACCATTTTGTATGCTTTGGGAACATTCCAATCTCTCGCCTTGAGGAACCGAACCAAGTTTTCTTCTGTGTACCCTTGATGTATATTCTGTAAAATCAAAACAAGAGCTTTTAGACAAAATTAGCACACTCGGTGAACTCCATTTTCTTCAATGTCAAATACTAAGAAATCTCAATCGATCTTTAAGATTGAACTTGAACGCGTTAAGAAAAGGTCCCAACGACAAATGATCTTCTATGGACCTCAAAGGGCCTAGTAGCTATGAATCTGAGCAGATTTTCCTTATTTTCAAGCCACATTTTAGCCTTTCCAGTTATTCTGTTGCATAAAAAACATATGCCTTTTCTCTCTCACTGCTGATCCTAACTTGAAACCTCCCAATACACATGAGTTCAATGCTTCGGAACCTTTGATTCTTATCAAAGGAATGAGCAATTTTTATTTTTATTTTTTGGAACGAGACTTTATTTTATAATAACCAGAGTAAATGCAATGTACATGGCGAGAAACAATGTGTTTCCCTAAAACAAAGTCGAAAAAAAAAACCCTACCAGTGTGGTAGGGAAAAAAAATGTGTCGTCCCTATGAAATAACCTCCATTCCCCCACATTGCCGTCGAGTCGTTAATATATGCTCATCACAACATGGTGCCGTACTCTCACCGAATCAACTAGGCTGAACCCATGATCAAATGGCTGGGATTTTCAAAAGTGGGAAATCTAAGCAGATGTAACTTATTTACTCTACCTCAACACAACCAGATCACTCAAGTAAGACCACGAATTGCTCTAAACACCGTCTATTCGAAACCTAAGCAGCAGATTTCGCCGACAACTCGAAAAGGATCCAAATTTCAGCCATGAACACCCAAATCACCACTTAGAAACCACTAATCAACAAACAATCAAGTAGATCCAGACAACTAAGCCTCATCAAAACTAAATTTCACGAAAAACAACACAATTTCAGCACAAAAAAACCCCAAAAAATAATCATAACTAACCTGGAAAGTCTTCTTCAAAGGCTCATCAACTACAAATCAAAAAAAGATGAAATCTTGATTCAGTAATCCATAAAAACAGCTGAAAATTCAACAATGAAGAAACACAGAAAGAGAGAGAGAGAGAGAGAGAGAGAGAGAGAGAGAGAGAGAGAGAGAGAGATTCAGAGCATACCCTCATCCATCAAAGCCTTGAACTGCTTGATCGCGTCTTCAGAGACGATCCCCATTTCCCCAAATCGATACCCACTTCGAAAAACTCTCTAAATCATCACATTCAATACCAAACCCATCAAAAAATACACAAAAACAGGGGTTTTGGTCTCTATTTCTGGTCTCTCTTCCCCTTCTTCCCCTTCAAACCAGTAAATGGAGAAGAGAAGAAGTCAAGACCAGTCAAGAAAATCGGCTTTGATCCAGCTTTTGCCCAAATAGTGAAATCAATCGAAACTCTTGTGAGGAAGAAAAGTTGGAAAGGAAATGAAAGGAAAGTGCAGAGAAGAGACAGAGTACTCTGTTTCTGACCTCTCAAAATTGAATTTGATTACTGTTTTGATTACTCTGAAAATTCACTTACTCTGTTTTTAAGCTCTCTCCGTACATTCGCGCGTGTGAAACGTTCATGAGTCATAACATCGACATCACACCTCATAAACAATCCACCAAACCCAACAAAATATAATTAAATTTATTTTTGTACTCAATGTTATTTAGTCTTTCTAATTTTTGCAGAGTTATCAAGCTATTCAAGTGAAAGCTTTTTATCAAATTACTATCAAAATTAAATTAATTATTAAATTATTACTGATGTGACTTAAATGAAAAACTTTATAAAGTTGGGCGAATTATTATAAATTTAATTATAAAAAATTATAAATTATAAAATTTGATAACCTTTTGGAAAATTAACTTATCTTTTTGCTTCTATGCTAACACAAACAAAGGGTGCCTTTTTATGATCTCAACGAAAAGAATTTTATTTGTTTTAAACCCTTGCTTTAATTGCCATATAATTTGTTATAACTATAATTTCAACATTTATTTTAGCCATCTCAACTACTTTCTCTATTGGCATCTAAAGTGTTATTTAAGCTTTTACCATTGCTCAATTTTAGGTAGCATAGAGGAGACAAATTAGCCTTCACATTTCACAACCTGCCGAGTTTGACTCACATTTAAAATCTTATCAACTTCTATGTGAACTTCACAAAACCTCATTCAAAACTAACAAAAATGAGAAATGAAAATGATTAGTTTGAAACACTTGTACAGCAAACAAGTTTCTCTCCAATCATGAGGTGGAGTGTCTGGATGATTAGCCAAGTCTAAGTAAGAAAGGGCCAAAAAAAAAAAAAAAAAGGTTCGAACATTTGTGATTATTGGACTCAAACTAAAGTTTACCCAAAGAAACATACAAATATAGATTCGGTGCCCGTATAAATCTGAGTAAGACTTTTTTATGAAGCATATAAGTTGAAAATAACATAATATTACTGCTGACAATTCGCTTGGAACCTAGGAGGAGGCAATTTAGATGGATTTAAGTCTAAAGCTGAATGTTGGATATATGCAAACTGAAATAATGGTCCACATCAAATAAATACGACTATATGATAAAGTATATAAAGAGTGGATCCCTACTCAATTAGTACGGATGCTTTTTGAGTAAAATCACATCCCCTACGAGTTGAAAGTGGTTAAGTTGGAGACAATATACACTAGCGGAGATCTACAAGCTTGTGGCGAAGTACCGCGGGCGGAAAATAACATTAACTGGTGTGTAAATTCAAAATATGCTTCACATCATGTTGTAGCATTAATTTAGGGGTCATCATCTGAAGACTCAAATTGCAAAAGAAAAGTCAAACAAACAAACATGCAAATACAAAAATTAAAAGAGTCCCTCAACAACAGAGTCAATAAATTTCATTTCAAGGGCAAACAAAGAAAGTTGAAGTGATTCTAAACAATGACTGAAATATCAGAAGAAATTCAAGACCAGCAATGGGTGAACATGAGAGTGAGTGAGATTGAAGAGGAGAATTCTTCAGAGCAATTCAATGTCACTCAACATATAAATCAAAGATCAAACATAGAAGAAGATGTTTATGTTGCAGTTGGAAAGAATGGATCAAGCATGGATGCTCTCAAGTGGGCTCTCAAGCAATCTCAGTTGAACAACACATGTATTGTTGTTTATCTAATTCATGTCTTCCCTGAAATACACCACATTCCCACTCCTTGTAAGTCAAGTTCGTAATCACCCTTTTCTTTAGTTGATTTTTTTTTTTTTTTTGTTTATATCCGTGGGTATCCAGGGGAACCTACCTATTCCAATGAGGTCCTGGTTCAATTGGCCTAAGCATACCACAATGGCCCAAACAATCTTGACGCAGCGAGGGATCGAATCAGGATTTTTCTTTTCTGTTGATTTTGATTAATGGATCTCCTGATTTTGAATCTGTTTTGATTGATTTTGTAAGGAATATTGTGCAATTCCTTACAGATTTGTTGTGTTTTTGTTGAAGTGGGAAAGTTTTCAAAGGATCAGTTGAGTGCAGATCAAGTTGAGAATTACATGTGCCTAGAGAGAAGCAAGAGAAGACAACTCCTTCAAAAGTTCTTGGATGCCTGCACCACTTTTCAGGTTCACAGTGTTCGGTTTGGAATCCAAAAAGTGCTTTTTAGTTTTTCAAATCAAAGATCAGTTTTGTAATTGTAGTTAAAGAGAAAGATTTGATCTACGGATCCCTCCTCCCTTAACCAGATGTCTCGAGTTCAACAGAAAAACTTTAAAACTTTTGGCGAGAGGTGCCGCCCTTATGGTCCTACATTCTTTGAGTCCGGGATTAGTTGGGGTTATGCCTCAGATACCTTGACAATAATAAAAATAGAGAAAGATTTGATCTTTAATTGATTTTTTTTTTTTCGATTGTCAAGCAGGTTAATGTAGAAACTATGCTTATAGAGAGTGATGATGTTCCAAAGGCTGTGATAGATCTAGTTCCAGTTCTCAATATAAGAAGACTAATAGCTGGAACAACTAAATCAAGTCTAAGGTAATTGTGATTAAGTTAATTAATGTCTAGTTGAAAGTCAATTAGTTTTAAAACTGAAATGCCCATATGTGTTTGTGTTCTTGTGTGCTGATTATCTCACTAGAAAGTTGAAAAAAGGCGGTGGGATTGCCGGGCAGATACTGAAGAATGTGCCCGAGACATGCGAAGTGAAGATCATATGTGAAGGGAAGGAAATCATTCCAGATCAAATGCCATCTCCAAAGGGAGTAAGCAGGGATGAAAATGGAGATGAAAAGCAAATTGATAGCACAGTTTCTCAATCATGTGTGTGCTTTTCGCGCAAGTTTATGTAATTAATAGTTGGTTTTTTTTTTTTTTTTTTTTTTTTTTAACTCTAGCAGGAGTTGAATCTACGACCTCCCTTTTGACAACTTATGTCTTATCCATCGCACCAGAGATGTTTTGGAATTAAAAATTGGTGATCTTAGTCAAGCACTTCAGTTGAAATTAACAATGGAACAGTTTCCTTGTGCAGTTTAATTCCACTTTCACTTTTGTTGAGAAATGCAGTGTTTACTTTATGTTTGTTAGTATTATTTTAGTACTAGTAGTTCAAATGTTATTCTATCATATGCTGAGAAAACTAATGGAACCACTTCTCTATGTAGCTTTAACTTTTACTTTCTGGTGAAATGCAGTGGTTGTTTAGGCAAAAGATTGACCAAGGAATTTTACTTCTCTGCATTGTCATTTTTAGGTGAATAAGTTCATGTTTGTCTACAAAAGCAGCCCTTTTGAGAGAAAAAAAAAATTGTTGGTTCACAACTTTTGAGGGACTAAAGGGCCTTCTTATGTCTCCCCACTTTTTAAAATGAGAATACCCTTTAAGCAACCTAGACATAAAACATCATAAATTAGCTAGTTTAGTGTTCATCATCTGCATCGCATCTGACTATATAAATAAAATTGACTGATTCATAGTTTCTAGTCTCAGAGAATATGCCATTCTGAATCAGGATATTACTCTGACCAATATGAGCAAATGCAATTTTTTTAAGACATGATCATAAAATTATAGTAAGTTGAACATCAGAGAGAATCCTGATTAATATCATAATATGCTACTTCTAATAATTGTTATTCTCAGCCTTTGACTAAGAAAACTATATCGAGCCCCTCGCCGACATTTGTTTTTTGATTAATTAATGTGATTTCTATGGTTCCAATGCAGTGAATTGAGTGTGAGGTCATGCAAGTGAAGGGACTAACAAATGCTTCAATAAGGGACTCGAGAGAGAAAATCAAAGCTTTCATTGAGTATAGATTAATATAAACATTTCAGCTTTTGCAATACAAATTTGGAAACATTTCATTTTTTGCAATACAACTATGGGGACATTTCAACCTTTGCAATACAACTTTGGAACTATTTTCAACTGCAGCAAACATATATAACTTCTATGCACCATTAACATCTGCGGAGTCGCAGTAAAACGATTAATGCATTCCCTCAAATATGAAACATGAACCTATGTTCAAATCAGTCAGAGAGCTATTAAAAGAAATCGAATTCAAGATATTTGTTATCGGAGTTTTTCTGATCATGTGCCGTACTGGTGGTAGTGATCTTATGACCTGGTGATTCTATAGGGGTAGAGAGAGACTCAATGTCAACCGGCTTTGGTACATCAGGAGGGGTGGCGCATCGTATTAGAGCCCAGTTCACGCCATCAAAGAAGGGGTGCTGCTTGATCTCAGTGGCTCCTCGCTTGTATGCCAAGCGGTTTTGTGGTTCCTTCACGAGCAGCCCTCTTATCAGATCCTTTGCCGAGAAACTAACAACCGGAGATTCTGGGAAACGGAGGGGCTGACCTACGACATTGAACAATGTGGCTCGGTTTCCTGATCCCTTGAAAGGGGTCTTACCAAACAAGAGTTCATATAAAAAGATACCAAAAGTCCACCAGTCTACAGCACTTCCATGACCTTCACCCTTGATGATCTCTGGAGCCAAATATTCATGAGTTCCGACAAATGACATGGATCGAGCCCCTGTAGGCTCAGCCATTAGTTCAGGCAAAGGGCTGACTTGGTTCACGATTTTGTTTTTGGGTTTGTCTTCCTTCTTTGACTTGCTAGAAAAAAGGCGAGGGGAGAAGCACGTCGTGGGAACTACACAAGATGGCTGGATACACGAAGGCTCAATGCAAGAGTTCTTCCTGTACGGGTCAGTCTCAAGAGACGAGGACTTCACAAGAGTTGGGTTAACTTGACATCGAAGGGAAAGATCGAAATCAGAGAGCATAATGTGTCCATCTTCCCTCACGAGAACATTCTCGGGCTTTAGATCACGGTAAACAATTCCGAGCATGTGGAGGTACTCTAAAGCTAGAAGGATTTCTGCTACATAAAATCTGCAAGTCCAGAAGAAAATAAGCATCTAATAACAGCATAGCAACAGCATAGCAATTTCTAATAACAATCATACACCGATAACCGATTAGATGACACATCTTAGGCAATGTTTATCATCAGTGTAAATGAAATAAAAAATAATGTAAACAAGAAATTCTAGCGTTGATAAACCACACCATACAACAATAAAGCCTCAATCCCAAATTAGTTGGGGTCTACACGCCTACAGGGTATCTATTTCTACCATGAGATGAAGTTTTAGACACGATGAACTGAATAATAAGCTAATTTCAAGATTCTAGTCTAAAGAAAAAGGTAACATCATAACTACTTGGACAGTGGTCAATTTATGCAGCTTTCCCTTCATGTTCATATGGAGACATCAACTACTAACCATAACAACCAACAAACCAATTATAGATCCGTCAACTACCTAGCACGCGCAGAGAAAGTGAGAAACAACTCCTAATAGGCTAATTCTTAGCATTATCAAGAAAAAGATTAACATATATCGGTGATACAGTTGTTACGAATTTTTAGATTGAAATTTGAAACAGCTAGTTTCCATAGAATATAAACGGTTAACAAATATCAAAAATGAATGTATCAACAACCAGCCAAAGTGCACTATCGTAAACATGGTAGGATGAGAAGTCTATATGGTTATGGTAAGAGAGATCTACACAATTTGCCCTAAATCAAGGGCTGAAGAAAGCAAGAGGGACAAAAAAATAGAATAATGAATGTATCTTAACAATCAAGCACCCTTAATGTCGATCTAAACGGCAACTAATTGCAAGTTCTCTTTCATAAAAACTATCCGAACCCAACATGGAACCTTGTGCAGGAAGTTCACAGCGGAGGCAGTACGTGTCACAATGGCATGAACTACTTCCCTTCCCTGCCAACAAATTATTAGGAAAAAAAAAATCTGGATTGCTCCTTCATATGGTTACTAACAAGCAATTAGCTATGTCCGGGGATCTAAAAGTTATGCACAGTTTTGACGACTGCAAATACTACCGACAGATTAGATGAAAAGTTCATCAATTTCAGGTTTAGAGATTTTGTTTCTCTGGAACCATATCCCCACTCGTTTATAGAATAATAAACATATGGTTTCCAAGTGGTTATTCAACAGGATCAATGAAAACTCAAATGATGCTGCTCAAGGATGAATCAATTTATCATTCCAAAGAAAAATTAGATGAGAATGATATTATGGATAGAGAGAAAAGAGAGGGAGAGATGTACTTTACTGCCTGCTCGGAGAAATATTTCCCTGGTTGTCTCTGTCGAAGAGTGTGCAGGTCACCCCCTGGACAAAATTCCATGACTAGAAACGAGAACTTGTCAGTCTCAAAATGGGTATATAATGATGGGAGGAACGGATGATCTAGTGATTGTAGTATCTCTCTTTCTGTCTGAGCTCGAAGTAGCTTCTTACGGCTGGCTAACGCCCCTTTGTCCATAACCTTCATTGCAAAGTATGTTTTGGTGCCACTCAATTCTGCAAGGTAGACACTACCTATGTCACCACATCCCAACCTCTTCAGCAATCTAAAATGTTTCACTCCCAACACGCCGTCTCTCAGTCGAACTGCTTGAATGGCTTCCCATCTCAAATCATTTGATTTATGAGGCTTATTGACACAACTGCTCATGCTGCTACACGAGCTCTCATCACTAATGTCAGTACTGGTGCTTCCCCTACACATGCTACTCTTGCCACTCTCAACATAATCAACTCGGTCACTGATCTTCGCAGTTCCAAATGTCTTTGCAAGTTTGCTAATCTCATCGGTCACTTTAGCAGAACTTGAGATACTCTTCAAACTTCCGTGATCAAATTTCGTGTTTTCTTGAATCTTACTATTTTGTGTCTTGAGCGTAGTCTCCTTTACCAAAGCATCAGTTTGCGTTAGAGATTGTTTCACACTTAACTTCTCAGGCAGAGAATTGCCAACCCCCTTTTGATTTGGAACTTCCCGACCCTCGGAACCATTTGCCGTGGCATGCTTAACCACGACTTGCTGTACCTCACAAGGCAATTTCTTGGGGGTAACTGGCTCCGATTTACTTATTATCTTCGGAACCTGCAAAGGCGAAGGTCTACGAGATTTTGAATCTGCCACTTGTTTACTGGCATTCTTCTGCTGCTGTTCTAAGTGAGCTCTAGAACCCGATTTCGAGGCCATCAGAAAACACAAGGATTATTTTAACAGATCCAGATACGAAATTGGACTATGTAATCCATACTTCATCCACGATAGTAGTACTCGCAATCTTCTTCACCTGCTCAGTTAAAAGCCGATTTCAATGTGATCAATGAAATTACTCAAAATCGGATTAAGAGTATTAATGAATTTTCTTCAAAGAAGAAAAACATTGTAGAATCCATTACTATATTTACATTCAAAGATCAAACACCCCCATTTGAATAAAATTGCTTTACACAACAACTTGTGAAATCATTCAAACATATTGACTAAATCTTTTATTGCTAATAAACAAAACAAAGAAAGAAAACCCAAAAAAAAAAAAAAAACCCTCCAAACTTTAGAGTCAGCTGAGTCAACTGATAAAGAAAACAACAAGTTTGAAGAAGAAAATGAAGATCAAAACAAATCAGCAGCTCAATATATGATTGTAACGACAATTGCTCAAAGAAGGCCCAAAAAAGGAGCAATTTTTACCAACAAAAGCATATATAGAACCTAAAAGAGTGAATTCCAACAGTGAATACAAACCAATACTCACCTTGAAAAAAGAACACAAATCATGAAAAAAATAAAAAACCCACAAAGGGAATGCCAACATTAATCAATACAAAACAACAAAGACAATCAAAACCCTTCATTGATTCAACAAACAAGGCACACCTTAATATATCCAACAATGCTGCATCACAGAAGCTTCGATGCTTCCCAGAAACTGAAACAACAAGACGATCAAACCAAAGCAACAAGACCCAGTTGAGGAATTGACTAAAAAATCAATTCAGATCTCAAACAGACACCTTGTTGATCAGATCAAAAACCTCACAAGTGCCCAGATTGAGAAAACCAAACCAGTAGGTGAGAAGACCAAAACCCATGAAAAATGAGAGCAAAAGAGGGCCAAAAGTGAGTACCTGACCCTCCAAAATCTGAACTTTAATGGGGTATTGCTTTGCTTTGCTTTGGCAGAGATGAGATGAGGCCTACTCTGTCACCACACAGAGTCCCAGAGCTGCTCACGCTGATTTCTTAAGTGGGCAGAGAGAGAAACTCAAAAGAGCGTTGGAGAGAGGAAAAAAGGAACTTGGAGCGTTGTAAAGCATTTGGTGACTGTTCAGATGAGTATGTATATATACTTTGGAAAGAGAGAGAGAAACCAAGCGTCGGCTCTGGTTGCGTTAGTTTTAACCAATGGCCTCAAATTTGAACCTTTAGTATAAAGTCCCTCTAAAATCTTCGAGGGAAAGTTTTGTTGTCACTTCAGATGTCTGAGTGCTACCAAAATTGAGGCCCATTATTAGACTTACTCAGCTCGAGCTTAGATTAGTCAAGGCTCATTAGACTTCAGATGTCGAGTGCTACCAAAGTCGAGACTCATTAGTCGGTATGAAGTCCCATTAAAATTCTTGAGAGAGAAGTTTGATGCCACCTAAAGGTCCTACCAAAGTAGTAAGAGATCTGATTCCCTTTAAGCGAAGTCTTATGTTCTTATCTTGTATATGAAAAAATTTAGTTGGGAGGTTGCCGCATGTATGGAGCCCATCAATGCTAGAACGTATATTAGTCGACGTGGTTGGCGTTGGATAACATGTAGGAACAAAAAAGAAGTGGCAAAATTGGGTTGGGAGAGTTGCCTCTTGTATGAAGCCTGATAATGATCGAGCATAGATTAGTCAGTATGATTGACGTTGGACATTTCGTGAAAAACAGAAAAAGGAAGGGGCAAAAGAAGCAAAGCTAGAGTGAGGAGTCAAAACTGAAGCTAAAGAAGACTAAAGGTGACACCTTTTCTACTTGCAAAACACAGAGGGGTCCATTACATGAGATGGGTCTCCTTCACTGTCTCTCCTACATCACAGCCATTGCCTTTCTTCTCTCCTTCTTCACATCTTCATTTTTCTCTTCAATCACAAGCCACCATTCAGAGATCACACACAGTCTCCAACTTCTAGGAAGCTTTGGAAGTCTGATTTGAAGTGACATTTTCTTGTTTTTCATCAAAGAAATGCAGAATCTAAACAGAGAAACTGAGCATTAAACACCCACGAATTATTGATGCTAAAAATGGTTGATTCAATTATGAACAGTAAAAAAAAATCAGAAATCTCAAATGGGAGCATTGTAAAAAACTGGGTTTTTTATGATCTGTTGTTGTATTGGAGTCAAAAAATGAGTAGAAAACCTAGACTGCAAGGGTGAGCTTGGGATTGTGTGGGCTAGGTGCATAGTCCCAGATTTGTTTTCCGCTTGGTCAAAATTATCCAAGCCACTAGGGTATTTCATGCCAATTGCACCAAGGTCTCGTGGGAAAAGCCAATATCACCTAATAACAACAGACATCAAAAAACAAAAAAAAACAAAAAAAAGAAAAGA
This sequence comes from Stephania japonica, assembly GCA_039657345.1. Lineage (NCBI taxonomy): Eukaryota > Viridiplantae > Streptophyta > Magnoliopsida > Ranunculales > Menispermaceae > Stephania > Stephania japonica. The sequence goes on along the minus strand of CM077556.1, from coordinate 84,975,581 downwards.
GTAGGAACAGTTGGGGTGCTATAAGAGATTAGGTACACTTTTGAGAAGAGTAAACATAATTATACAAGAGAGGTAATTTGGTTCTTATGTTGCCATCATGCCCCTACCCTTTAAGGGCCCAAGTTTTCTATGTCATGTACAAGGAGTCCTGTAGCTCTCATTCAACCAATGAAGCATTTGCCCAGGTCACCTTTTAATTCAACTACAGTTCATCTCCTAGGAAAAGAAATCTATTCAATTTCATTATCAATACCTACCATGCTATCAATCATGATGTATTCACTGTATCGGTTAATTTAGTTGCTTAGAGGAATGCTTTTCCTAACATAGAAAATGAGCATCCTTTAGGTTAATTTGGTCCATACTATAAGAGTAAAATGCACAACAGGTCGTCCTCGAATTCAAGGGACTAAATTCTACTTTAATAATGCTCCTTAACCAAAAGTCTTAAGTTCGAGTTTTGAGTAGGGAGAAAATCACATTAGGAACCTCACCCCCTCTTTCTTCATAGAAGGTTAGTTTTGATCTAGTTAAAGTGGTTGCCTCGGAATCGATTACCATATATAAAGCTCTCAAAAAAAAGATAAAATATACCTCTAGTTTTTGGATGCATCCTAGCTTATTTTCAAGATTTATCATGATATGTTCCACTAAATGAAAAGAAGAGTGTCCCTAATTTGCATTGCAACGTGTTGAAATCCATGCACTAGTGTCTATAAATATGCTATCAAAATCTATATATTGACAATTTGACATATAAACTTGTTTCTTCTGTTTGGATCATTTTTTTTTTCACACCTCTCCTCTCTTCTTATGCAGGCAACTAGATTAGAGGGAAAGGGGTGCCTTTTTGACATTTGAAACTGTTGGAAAATTTATTTACAAAAGCCTAAGCATAGGGATATGAGCAGACCAACACATGCACCCTATGAGATTTGGAAAATCTAAACATTTTATTTCTATGATCTATGATTTAATTATAGCTTTGGATCAATAAGGACAGCCTTGTAAGTGTGCATAAGCAAATGTGGTGGGAGAATTGGACATACGGTCCCACATATATGATGTGCCCCACAAGAAAATCAATTTAAACAGTTTTCATACCTTTCATTTCTTTCAAAGGCCTGCCAAGGAAATCTTTTTCCATTTATTAATTTAAAGATTTCATGTCTGATGCTCTTAATCATCCACAAGTATCATGAATTGATTTCTTCTTCTTCCTCTCCTTTCTTTTTAAGAAAAAAAAAAATCTCCAGCTTTATGAGTCATACATGAAACACATAAGTTATATATTTTAAATTAAAACTGTTCTCTTCTAAGGAAAAATTTTGAGAGATTCGGATTGTCAACTTTAGAGAAGTGAGCTTGCAAACTTTCTTCTTTCCTGGGCTTGTGGATTGTTTAGTTCAAGTCCAGATTAATAAGATCCAAAACTAGATATCAAAATGACTGCTATATAAAAGTTGTAGAAATTAACGTGGAACAAAGCTATGAGAAAATTTAGTTCTAAGTTCCAACTGTAATTCATAGCATAACAAAATGTGCAAGTGATCGGCAAAATAATAAAGGAAAATATTGCCACTGATAATTAAGTATTATTCGAAAATGATCGAGTGCTAAAACTCATAAACAAAGTAGTGAAAATGAAATAAGTTCAGAGTTCAATTCTGCAGACAACGCACTTCTTTTACTATTAGTATAGATTAATGTGAAAAATTGATGGTTACAAGGTAGGAATCAATGGGGTCTCATATTAAGGGCTTCCAATTAAAGCACATGCTAACCTAGATATGTTAGGTTTGCACTCCCGCCATAGACCTTGAAGTCCCCGGGCGTTCTTTTAAATGTAGTATGGTAGTAGCATATCTTGCGAGCCTGGAATACTATAATTCCATTTCTACTTGGGAGCATCTTGACATGAAAAAATGAATTGTTTCTTATTTTGTACATCCAAATACTGATCTCGAGCTTTTTGTTGGATTTGAATGTTGGAAATTTAGTGAGCTCAATCCTATCAAAAAAAAGAAATTTAGTGAGCTCAAGGAAAAGATGTCCATCAAGTCTTTCTAGGCCACCATATAGTCGTCCTTAATTTTCCTTGGTCACTGTTGGGTTGGCGGCCGGCATGGGCAGCCCTGTAAGTCCTGGCCGCAATACAAGATATAAAGCAGGGCCCAAGAATGGAATGAGTGTCACAGGAAGAATCCAAGAACCTTTGTCGAACCTGCAGACATGAAAAACTAATTCAGGAGAGGGTAGTTGAAATGTAATAGCAATAAGCTAGCATGTAGGCAGAACAGGTGATGAGCATTCTAACAAGTAACTAGGAACGAAATTCAAAACAAAACCGATAAATAGTTTTTTAGTTGAGAATATACATCTATGATTCTACTCCGTGAATTGGAGATTCACGATCATGTTCTTTTGGAGTTTCTAGTCCTATGGTTCTAGCAAGACTCATGGACACCAACATAGGAATCATGAATTGCAGATGAGTTCACTATAACAAATACGAAACAGTACATCATTACTTAACCAATGCCATCACAAAATTCATTTTTGAATGTTTGACCGAGATTTCCACAGAAACGTGTCCCCATTTCTTGTTTAAAATGTCTTGCAATTTCAAATTGACCATCTTTTCCATTTTGTCACAATATGCTTCTTTTGTGCACCAAGAGGTCTTAATGCCAGTTTCAACTTTCAAGGTTGCATTCCTTGGTTTCCCTAAAGGTACGGTGTTAATTTTGTCAATGAATTGAATGCCAAGGATAGCGAAATAGAGCAATCTACGCAACAAGGCATATGTCTTACCACTTCCGGGCGGTCATGTCATTATAAACCCAGAAAGGAGCGAATGTTGATAATAGAGTGAAATCAAGGCATGTGATATGAATCTGCAATGCAGTAGAAACATCAGTAGAAGCCTGTTTAAAACATAAAGGTAAACTTGGCCGCATTAAGTTCTACAGAAAGCAATTTGCTTCAGCCACTTTTTAACATGTAAAGGTAACATTTATGATGGCGAACCCGTTCAACGATTGTAAGTTCAAGGAAGACCATAAAAACATAAGAGAAGGAAAATTGTTTTTTGGTTCGAACATGAGAGAAGGAAAACTCACAAATTTGCTTTCTCTGAAGTACTGGTAGAATTCTTTCCAGACATCTCCATTAGCACGAGCGGCATATGCAATTAATAATAGTCCTGCACCAATCAACATCTGATCCGAGACAGTTACTTTCCTCATCCAACTAAAGCTACTCTAAATACCAAAATCTTTAAAATTAATGGAAGGCTTATGTTAAACTATGCACGAATATGGCTTCTTACCCAGGCAGTAACTTTTGATTCCAAAACATTTAGAGGCCATTTCCTGAGCTCGGCTTCTTCGACAGGAGGCAATGGTGGTCTCCAAAGAACAAAATATGGAAGAAGAGCATATGCACCACCAAAAAATGAAGTCACGAGAAATGGCCAGACAGTAACTTTGCCTTTTGAGCTGCAAATTCAAACTGACTGGATGCATCAGATTCAACTGATATTTCGGCATTCATCATATGAAGATGTTAAGAATTCAAACAACATCACATAATAAGATATATATCTTTGCCACATCCATATGTTTAAGGTACTCTAAACTAAAATAAAGAGCTACATATACCACAAAAGGGCTGCAAGTATAAATAAAATTGCACAAGGAATAAGCATTTGTCATCACCTTCTACCGCTTGGGATCAAAAGCATGCTGTAAACTACAGGCCACAAGCCCATGATGTACCAGAGCGAGACAAGCACTTCGTTCATCCTAAATCCATCATCTCCCTTTAAGTTCAGGAGCTTTTCCAAGAAATACATGTCCCTAATCTGAAATGCTCACAAGTCAATTTACAATGATGACGACAACAACAACAACAAAGCTCGGAACTCAATCCGCACACACACAAAGAGAAAAAGCTATAAACAAAACAAAGTAACATCAACAACGGTTAGTTGGCACAACGGGAAGCGGGTTGTTGTCCCTTAACTAGTGACCCCCCCACCACCTATAGTGTGAGACTTGGGGCAAACCCAAAGTTGTTAGATAGTTCGGATACTGGGTGGTTTAGACCAAAACAAAGTAAACATAGATTGACGTAATACTAACGGAACTAAGGAATCAAAATTGCAATACCAAAGTTCTAATTCCTTATCTAATTACATCATCTAACACAATCTTGCATTACCCAAAATCCAACCAAAACTTCAAGGCACCCAGTTTTATTTATGAGCTATAACAACTGAAATAAATCACACAAACAAACAAAATATTCCCATCACATACAGACATACAACAACATTTGTCAAATGAAATTTAAGTGTGCAAGAGACTCACAGGGGTCTGGTTGGGAGTGAGCAGGAAAACATAGTACATGAGTGCCCCCCACAAGCCAAATAGCAGAATTGAAGTAGTCCAGTCTCCTCCATCACCACCATTGCCACTACCAAGCTTATTCACATCTGGGTCTTGTGATTCTTCAACACTATCAAACGAATTGTGACAGATTTGGAGACCAATCCTTCTATGAAACAAAGGGGGGATTGAAGAAATGGTACATGGGGGGTTCAGGGTTTTGAGAAATGAGAGTTTAGATTTCTGGGCATTCAAAGTTGGTTGATTTGAGTGTCTGGTGATTTGGGTTTTGATTAGTAGAGAAGAGCATGTTGAGAAATTACAGGAAATGAGGTTGGGATTGGGTAGCATTGTAGAGGTGAAGCTGCAGATGAGAAGATTGAGAGAGAGCCTTCTCTCATAATTGGTTTTCTTGGTGAGCCGGTATGGGCATTTTGGTCAAATGATCCATACAAATACAAAAATTGGACAATATCCAACCACCCGACCCAACTATGCAACTAAAGCATCAACAAATAGTTATCAAAGTGGTAGCTGAATATCAGACCTCCACCATTTTAAGTAGTGGTCTCAAGTTGGAGCCGTTGATCCGAGACTCTTAATAACTTGTTACTCAAGTTTCTTAGATAGTGGTATCAAGTTCAAACTCTATGTATAAAGTCTTTTCTTAAAATAATCAAAACCCTGAATGACTCGAATTTGAAGTAGTTGATTAAGTGTGAATTCGTAGTGATTCACGTAAAAAAATACTATAATAACAACAAAAGAGAAGACATATCTCACAAATGACTGTGTTATGTACCTCGGTATGCATATACTTACAATTCAATTCCCGATATGTTGAGGCAAACATGGACTTCTTGTGGGTCGTTGTGCATTTTGTTATATGTTTGATGTTTACATTATAACACTAAAAAGAAAAAAGAATATCAACATTATTTTTTAGTTTTTCCAGTAGTATAGTCTATTAACTGCACCGATTATTTTACGTTTAGGCACCTCAGGACCCATAAGAAGTGTAACCTCTCTCAATCTAACGAGATCCCGCTTAAGAGAAACAGGGTCTCTTCTGCTCTGAACAACCAGTTGTTGGTAAAATAAACATTATTTCAGTTCCCAACTATACCCTTTCAAGGCAGCCACTTAAAAATGCCTTCACAGAACAGATAAGGTTCTGTTCAAGCTCTCAGTGAGCAGTCATGGCTGAAGCTTCAATGACCTTCTATGCAACCGTTCTTCCCCAAATCCCAAAAACCCCATCTCAGGTTCATCGAAGGCTTGCCTATACAACCAAACAACAGAGACACCCAATTCGTTGTTCAACGTCTACTGCCTCAAATGAGACCTCAACATTCACTGTGAAGGAGAAGGTCCCATGGGGTTGTGATGTTGATTCGTTAGAGAACGCTTCAGCACTGCAAAAATGGTTATCTGATTCGGGTCTTCCACCACAGAAAATGGGGATTAAGAGAGTTGAAGTTGGGGAGAGAGGGTTGGTTGCTCTGAAGAACATTAGGAAGGGCGAGAAGCTCCTCTTTGTTCCTCCTTCTTTGGTTATCAGCACTGATTCAGTAATGTTTTTGATTTGTTTTTGAGAATTCAATTTTGGGTTTGTTTGTGGAGTGATTTGGAGGTTTTGTGATCTGGGTTTCTCATTTTGATTCATAATTAGCTTTGAAGTTAGTGTTTTTGCTCTCAACATTGCATGATTTTATGGCTTAACAAGTTCAATTAGTATGATTTTTTGGGATTAAAGTTCATTAGTACTGATTTATGCAATGATAGTCATTTGTATTGTTGTACGACATAGTCTCAGTCCCAAATTAATTGGGGTTGGCTACATGGATCAAACTCTTCCATTGTGATCGATTTAGTGCAATTGATGGTGAGCTTTTCAAACCATTTAAATCCCTCTTAATTAATGCGTCCCTAGTTAAATTTGGTCTGCCCCTACCTCGTCGAATTTCTTCACTTTCTATTGAATCATGTTTTCTAGTGGGGGCATTTGTAGGCTGCCTTTGTAGGTGTCCAAACCACCACAACTGCCCTTCCCTAATCTTTGTATCAATTGGTGCTACTCCTACTTTTCCTTGATTGTTTTTGAATCATCATTGATTATAAATTTATAAATGTTGATTTCCACCCGCTACACGTTATTTGCAAGCAGGCACTTCTACTGATATTGTTCTCAACATTTTTTTTTTTTTTGAAAACATTTGTTCTCAACTTAACAACCTTAAACTTATAGATGTGGGTTTTTTAACTCAAAAAGGCTCTGATACTAATTGAGGGGAGATCATCGCTTATATACTTTACTATGAAGTTTTACTTAACCGATGTGGGTATTTCGGTCCATACATCTCCAACAATTGAAGCTTAATTAGCATGTATCTTCACTTGTTAGTGATACAAGAGAGAGTCCTTGTTAAATGAGTCCAAATGTGAAGTGGGGTTTATGGGCAAAGCACTGATTTAGAGAAGAAATACGAATATGATATCATCAATTGCACTAAATCGAGCACAATGGAAGAGTTTGATCCATGTAGCCGACCCCAATTAATTTGGGACTGAGCCTATGTTGTTGTTTACGGATACGATAGCGGAACGATTGTGTTGCTTAATGAAAGTGTCTTTGATGTGCACTACTTATAAAGGAGTTTCGAGTTCCAAGCTATAACTTAGAACCAGTGTAAAGCAGTATTGAAGTAAGAGAAGAGCGTCTTGGGACATTTGAACTCGATACAAGCCAAATACTACTATACAAGCATTGCAGGCTTGTTTGAGAGATTTCTTGTTTAACTTGGACAAATTATACTCTTGTTTGGATGAAAACCCGTGATGTCTAATGCAACTTCCTTTATCCAAAAAAAAAACCCTTAATGTCTATGTATATAACGTGAATTTATCTTTTGTTACATTGTTAGGAATGGAGCTGCCCGGATGCTTGTGCAGTCTTGAAGAGAAACTATGTACCTGATTGGCCACTGCTTGCGACTTATCTGATTAGCGAAGCCAATGCCAAGAACTCGTCTAGATGGAGCAATTATATTTCTGCCTTGCCTCGACAGCCCTACTCACTCTTGTATTGGTATGTTGTTAAGCTAATTTTGATTTAAGGTCCAAACTTCTTGTTTATGAGCTTTTGTCCTCTATTTCCCACTACAGAAGGGTGTACTCTCAGATCTTTTTCCCTTCAGCCTCTTTGTGTAATTTCAGGACACAATCAGAACTAGACAAATATTTAGTGGCCTCACAGGTCAGAGAGCGCGCCATTGAGAGGATTAATGATGTGACTGGAACGTATGAATATTCTCTTCTTCTTACTTCGACCCACAAGCATTGGTTTTAGCTTCCTAATGATCGAGAACCTTCTGCTAATGTGCAGATACAATGATCTACGTCTAAGGATATTTTCCAAGTATCCTCATTTATTTCCTGAGGAGGTAACCGTCTATTTTCTGCGATCGGTTCAGTTCTACAAAATTTGCTATATTTTTTATACTTGAAACAGGTGCTTTCTGAAGCAGTTAGATCTACCTTTATAGTCAAGAATGACTGTTGTAGTTTCACTTTCCCCCTACATGAAAGGGACAAACTACCAACACTTCGCAATTTTACTCTATAATTTGAAAATGACTAGGCTTCACTATGTTGGTTGTAATTCTTTCGCTCATCACAGTCATTTTCCTCGAGCGTTATTATTACAAGAAAACCAAATATTGTGCCATATCATGTGGCATCTGGAACCTCGCTATTTTAAATTGTTAGTAGGATTGAAGAATCATATGAAGGAAAAGTAATGAAATAAATAAAGGACAACTCTTTCTTCAAGAAAATAAAAAGGAATACTGTATTTTGATGCTTTCATTCCATTCCTCCGTTAAAATTTACAGCTCTACTTGCAGGTGTTCAATATGGAGACATTCAAATGGTCCTTCGGCATTCTTTTCTCACGTTTAGTAAGTAAATCAGAAATTATGGACTTCTATGTCATCCATTTTAGTTGGAAAGATGACTCTTTACTATTATTATGTTGCACTTGGAAGTTTATTTCCTTGTGTTATATCATCAGTTTGCACCTTTTCTTGCATCCATTCTTTTCTTGTATTGTAAGGTTTCATTGAAATTAACTGATATTGAGAGTTATAGAACTCTTGCGTTTTAATCTTTTGGGCCGACCCTTGTCGTGTTACCACAGGTTCGATTACCCTCCATGGATGGAAAGGTTGCACTAGTTCCTTGGGCAGACATGCTGAATCACAGCTGCGAGGTAGTTTCTCTTTTACACACAATACACTTAAATTTTAAATCAACTGTGAAGATGAAAACGATGAATTGAAATGTCTTTACCTGGTGAGGCAGGTAGACACATGTTTAGATTATGACAAATCTTCAAAGGGAATCGTTTTTACCACTGATCGTCCATATCAGCCTGGTGAGCAGGTAAACATATATTGAATATCTACTTGTCATTTTATGCCGTTGAGATAAAAATACATGTACATTTGGCAATCTTAAATGCCAGTTAAGCATTCTCATGCTTCGAATTCATCCAACTAGTTTTATGATGTAAAATTGGAAATATTTGTTATCGGGTTCTTGTTTTTTGCTTATTTTCATTAATGTTTTCTGGCAGGTTTTTATATCTTATGGCAAGAAATCTAACGGAGAGCTGTTACTTTCTTACGGATTTGTGCCAAAGGAGGGCACTAACCCTAGTGATTCAGTTGAGCTGTCGTTGGCAATCAAAAAGTCTGATAAATGTTACAAGGAGAAATTGGAAGCCTTAAGGAAGTTTGGTTTGCCTACGTAAGTAAATATTTCCCAATACACTGCATTCATTAGTTTGCTTCTGTCATGCCATCTCCGTCCTCACGCTCACCAAATTAACAACGTCGTGAAGTACTCACTCTGTGAATAGTTTTCCCTATCAAACTTGTGACATTGTTTGAATACTTAAGGAATAGCATCGACAATGACAAAGGTATTAATTCATCGCATTAACTGTTATCCTGAATGAATAGTAATTAATCTTTCTGTGCATGCAGCGTCCAGAGATTCCCATTGCGGATCACGGGTTGGCCTATGGAGATGATGGCATTTGCTTATTTAGCTGTCAGTCCTCCGAAAATGATTCCGCAATTCGAGGAGGTGCTTTTCGAAATCTTAACTTTGCTAAATTTTCTCATTGAATTAACTTTGAAGTTTCCACACTAGTTTGCATTTCCATTTTCCACCAGATGGCTGAAACTGCATCAAATAAGACAACCAGCAAGAAGGACATCAGATACCCAGAAATAGAAGAAAAGGCACTCCAGTTCATATTGGATACTTGTGAATCAAGCATATCTAAATACACAAAGTTCCTCGAGGTTTGAATTTACGACTACGTTAAACTCTTTGCGAAATCACCAACTTGTTGATTTGCCGCCTGCAAGCACATCATCCGCAAGCGGCTTGCCTGCGACACTTCTTCGCGGGCATGTAGATCTCCGCCAGAATAGATATTGTCCCCAACTTAACCACCTTCAACTCATAGGTGTGGAGACATTTGTGGGTATTAGCGGATGATGTGCCCACGAGTGGAAATTAACATAACTCGGTTTAGATTAGATTAATCAATCCTTGATGAAATGCATGGTTACAGGACAGTGGATCACTTGATTTGGATGTTACATCACCAAAGCAGATCAACCGAAAACTGTTTCTAAAACAACTAGCAATGGACTTGTGTAACAGCGAGAGAAGGATCTTATTCCGCAGTCAATATGTAAGAAATTCATTTATTTACTTTTTTGGGCTATTCCCACGAGGCCCTGGTGCTATCTGAGTGTACCCAGTGGCCCATACAATCTTGGTGCAGCAGGAATCGAACTTGGGACTTTTTTGCACATTATATTGTTTACCATATTCTTCAAATTTCACTTAATTCTTGATTAGCGATCTAATTAATCAACTAAGCTTCTTTACTGCTAATTCCCACAATTGTCATTCTCTTGAACTTCAAGTGAGTTTAATTTGCTGTGTTTGGAACTCAGATTCTGCGGAGAAGATTGCGAGACATGAGGAGTGGAGAATTAAGAGCTCTAAGGATACTCGATGGATTCAAAAAGCTTTTCAAATAAAGTTGAAAACACTGTAACCCTCATGGCGCATTGATTTCTTGTACTTGTCGTGACACTGAAGAAGTAACTTGTGCCTTTTGTGTATTGTTTGGTGTTTTTGGGATTGGTTATGAGCATGTGAATGGTTGTTTACGGCTTTTTATTAGTAATTATTCACATAAGCATAATCAATTAGGTTTATGTTGATATTTAATCCAAATTTATATATTATAAATCTTAGTAGAATTATCCAGTTCCATTGGAGTCTCATAATTCTCTCAGGCTCATTAGGTTCTTTTAGACTCTATTGTTTCGATGTGAGTCTTGCTATTCACCCAAGTTATATGGGTGTATTAAAACTATTCAAGTCTATTTATTGAAAGTTAATAAGCTTGTAATAATTGAGACAGTTGTTTTTGAAGGGGCACCATTGCTCCAAGTGAACTTGTAATAAGTAGACGGCGAATTATAGTTTTTGAAATGAAATTTACCATCTCAGAACATTATCTTTATGTTTCTCAAAAAAAAAAAAATGATTATCTTTATTAGAAGAGAATAAATAATTGGCGCCATTTGCAGTACGTTGAAGCGACATAAAAAAGTAAGAAAGGAGCACCGCTAACTAAATTATGTTTCAAAAAACGCTACAATGACTTATCAAAGTTGTGCATGCACCTTATGATAATGGGTGTGACTTTAGGATGTGCGCATACAGTTTTCTGTTGGTGTGTATTTCGAGACGTATATGGACAATTTCCAAAGCTTATTAACTTTTGACATCATCAAATTCACCTTTAGATTGCATCAACTTTGAGAACTATTCATTTGCGTGTTATGCATCGAGAACTGTATGCATGCCAGAGCCTACACGTCACATCACCCAACATAATTATGTAGTGTCACTTAAACATTTTCCTTATATTTTATCAGTTTCTCCCATATAGGTTCCCATGAAACTAGTTGAACCAAAGTAAGGAGATAAAAAAAAAAGTTAATTAAGTCACAACTCTATACACCAACAACAACATAGCCTAAGCCCCAAATTAATTGGGGTTGAGTTTATGGATCAAATTTTTCCATTGTGCTCGATTTTTGTACAATTGATGGCGATCATTCCAAAACCATTTAAGTCCCTCTTAATTAATACATCTCAGGTTAACTTTGGTCTACCTCTATCTCGTCGAATCTCTTCAATTTCTATTGAGTCAAGTTTTCTAATGGAAGCATTTGTAGGCATCTTGACATGCGAGTTGCGCTCGCGTCAAACAAAGTCCACATGTGGACGTGTCTAACTCGGTGTCCAAAGTGAGTCAACCTACTACTCCTTAAATTAGCGGTTAATCCGTGGTGGCATGTTCAGAATGACGAAGCGACACTGAGGGAAGAAATTTCGAACGCAAACGCACTCCACTCCCACTACTCCTCTCAAAAATGGCGTCCAAAAACCCTAGCTCGGCCGCCATGGACTTCCGCGCCGCCGACGACGCCTGGTACGGCGTCCGCCGCCTCCTTCTCCTCCGCCACGACGACACTCTCGTCGTCAAGTACTGCGACTTCCCCGACGACTTCGACGACCACTTCCACGCCGGATCCTTCAAGACCGCGGCCGAGGTCGACGACTTCGCCGAGAGGTTCCGCCGCACCTCCGTCCAGTTGCAGGACCACCAGTGCTCCAGAGTCATTGAAGGGGTCAGAGTCTGCGTCTCCTACAGCTTTTCCGATTCCGACATCAAATTCTACAACGCCATCGTCGAAGAGGTGATTGATCAGGTTCTTGAATCATTCAATCATTCAATTGGTTCAGATTTGTTGATTTGTGTTGAATTGGTTTCCTAAACACCTAAATTGAGACTCTTGTTTGGAATGAATGTGTTGAATCATTGAATCATTGATTGTAATGAAAACTAGGGTTACGAATTCTCTGTTTAGGATGTGTGACTAGTAATAAAGAGAAATTTTGTTGTTCTGATCTGTTTCTCTTCTAGCAAATGAGGACATTGTTTACGGTTACGATGTCGAAGTTAGGTATTTGCATGTGTTAAATAGATTCTCATGTGTACAGTCTACCATGAACTTGTAAATGATATAAAATGTGGAGCTTTATCGATTACTTTGTCGAATGCGAAGTAAATGTTAAAGAACATACTTCTAGGGAAGAGATACTCCAGTAATAAAATGAGTAACATATGCGTTGGAGTGCGTTTATGTACTTAGATAATTGTATGAAGCTTTGTCTTAATGCATATGATTCACATCGTGATGTGCATCGAACAGTCACAGACGCGCTGAGTTTTTGTTACTATTGTATTGTTTAGCTGTTACTTTACCTTTTTTGTTTTTCCTGTTGCAATGTTGGGCATGATGCACTTCAGAAGAGGGTTTCTTCACTTACAGGCGAATTTTAAGGACCATGTTTTCAAAAACGGTGAGGAAGTGTGCACCTGCGACTTTGTGGTTTTCTGGGAACATGGGCCAAATGCTGGGAATAAGGCTTCAACCAGTGTTGAAAATATTTGCTTGATCCAACCTCAAAAAGAACTGGCTGATCCAGCATTGCTCAACTTTCTAAAGATATCGAGAGAGAAAGTTAGGATGGCGGCATGTGATTCTAGCTTAAGCGCCCAAAATGATGATTTGCTTATTAAATCTGGTTCAGTTGCTAGAAGTGATGGTTTGCCTCGTGATTCTAGTTCGGTTGTGAAAAATGATGGTTTGGCCCGTGATGTTGGTCGTAATGACAGAGTTCATAGCACCACAGATGTTAAGATGAAGACCACTTTGACTAAATCCTCGACATCCCATGTGAAGGTAAAATATTCGATAGCTTCATTTCTGTACACACACCCAAAACTTGTTGCTCTTTTTACCAGTTAGGATCATGTAAACTTATAAGAGTTGTATAGTACTTCCTTGTTCTTTTGTTTTCTTTTGCATGGCATTGATTTTCCACTGAATACCGACAATTATACCCGTAGGTTGTTAATTGAGATGTGCTTGATACGCTTCTTGATGCACCATATCCAATGGAGCACTTACTTGAATACCTTACTGACCACCACCTTGTACGAGGTCCAAGTTTCATTCCTGAAAGTGCTCAACCTTTTGTCTGTTTGTTTTATAGGAAGCAAAGACATTTAAGCAGTCATCTAGCATGGGCTGGACATATGAAGGTTTCAATTTGTCAACTGAAGTATTTTATGCTCAGTAGACACAGTTTTTATTTTTTATTTTTTTCTCATTTTGAACTTTTTGTCAAACAGGACAGCATAATATTGACTGGAAAAGAAGTGGCCAAGATGTGGATTTGGGCGGGAAAACAAGTGTTGCTGATAATGTCAAGAATGTAGGAGTTTGCCATTTTGTATTGATTGAAAATTTGGAAAAGGATTTAGCTCCTTCGACTATTGAGGAATTCATAAAAAGACATATTTCCATTGCATGTCAAGCACATGTTTACCCATGTTTATCATCAGAAACTTATACAAGGGGAATAATCTCTGTAGAGAGCCAAGAAAAGCTCTTGAAATTATATAACTTCTTGCGTAATCCTGCTCACATGATCTTGTCTTCAAGAGGAAGGTACACATTTCCGTCACTACATGTTTGCTTCATTTAATTTTTACTCGTTTTTTTTTTTTTTTTTTTTTTTTTTTTTTTTTTTTTTTTTTTTTTTTTTCCAGTTTTGCTTATGAGCAGTAGTCTCCTAAATGTGTTCACTGTATGAAGAAGCAATTTTGTGGATTTTTGTTGCAAATAGTCTCCATTTTATTCGTGTAGAATTATATTTAGTTTTATAAGGTTAAGCATGGCGACGAAACTTTGACAGCCTACTAGAATGAGGGGTAACATCTTTACATGGAGGTGTCAGCTAAAGATGAGCAGTGAAGTGAAGACGAAATAATGTAGATCAGTACATAAGATTGGAAGATTGGAACTGGTTGAAGGCATTGTTAAATAACAATGGAAGGAATTTCTTTTCCATTGTTACCATGCGTGGAGATTCTTTTATTGTCAATTAATTTCTGAATGAGAATTGGCAAGCAATGACACAAGTAGTTGTAGGATCGATACAAATCTTGATATCATGTCCTCTTCATGCAAACCAACTCAACTACACTCTCTTTGCTGGTAAGCAGGTTTAGCTTTGGAACTTTAGATCCTACTTGAATAGAGATGTGGTTTTTAGGTACAACATTGCTCTTTTTGTTTAATTTATTAATGGTGTTTAATTCGTCAGAAAGTTATTATACAACATTGTCTTTAGAAATTTATCTTCCCTGTTATTTTTGACGTATGTTTGCATCGCATGTCCTTGCAATATTCAGTATCTGGAGGGAGCTTACTTGTATATTTGATAGTCTTAACATGCTCTTGACATTGCTGTGTTACTATGCAATGACCTGTTGTAGTTGTCTTTGCTTGCTCCACGCAGACCCTGGGTTATAACTGAGAAAAATGAGGTTCTCGGAGCGGTCTTAGGAAACTTAAAATCAGACTCCAAGGTTGATTATTGAGTAGTCTTTACCCAAACTATATATGCTTTTACATATGTATATTTTCTCTTTCTGCTTGAATTGAGGCTTGAGCAATCTTGTTCTTCAATTGTGGCCCTCAATTGTGTAACATTGCGTCATTTTGCAGACTCAAGCATGCGATACGAGTCTGAAGTACAGTAGCAAATTAAGGATTGCCACCTTAGTAACAGATGAATACAAAAGAGGTAAGCAGCTAATGAAGTTGTTTGTGGAGTTTGCGGGTCATATGAAACATCTTCACAAGAGCCTGGCTTCACAAGAGCGGAAGATCATGCAAACGTAGATGGTTCTCAGATGAGCACATCTAAGATGGTAATGGACTCATTTTGAAGCTGATTTCCACATTTTGATTTTTATTGCACGTTCGTAACTGCGGGTCGAATGTTTAGTTGTGGCTGTTTGACTATTAATTATCAAAAAAAAAATTCTTATAGACCGCTGATTAGTCTCCTAAGATAACTTAGGGATTCATTAATTAGGAAGAGTTTAAAGGATTATGATAGTACATCATCAATTGCATTAAGTTGAGTAGAATGGAAGAGTTCGATCCATGTAACTGACACTAACTAATTTGGTATTGAGGCTTTGTTGTGGTTACTGTAGTCTTTGCGTAGGTTTAATTGGGAAGAGTTTAAAGGATTATAAATCACTTCTTATCTGTTTTGTAGGTCCCTTGAATCCAGCACTCCTATCTTTAGAAGAACCGCATCAACTTGGACTTGTTGGTAAGTCATCACAACCACAACCAACCTTTGAAGAACAGCATACAAAAGTGTTTTGCACATGTGACATAGGTACTACCCTGAATACCTCTTCAAGCATAAGTGGTGATAATACTTTTTTTTAGATTTGCAGTGTTAAACACTCAAATTAGGTTAGTTTCAGTGCATGTATACATATTTAGGGCACCCCCCATACAATGAGTTGTTTTGTTGTAGTCCCTGCCCATGTGAAAACTGATATTCTTGTCCCACTGGTATAAAATTGCTAAAAGAGCGGCAACTAGGCTCCACACAAATTAGCTTATCTTGTCTTTTGATTCTTTTTGGTAACTTCTACCTCTCGGAAAGTTGAATTCCCTCGAAGTTGATATTTGTATGTTTGACTGAGCTTTTCTTTTCAGATAAGTTGGATCAAAAAGTTAGTTCATTTGGGGGCACAATTGTCAGTGTACAATTTTTTGTTAAAGAAGTGCACTTCCTTAGTTTCGTGACCCCCCAAACAAAATGCTTACGCTCTAAGATGTAAGTTGAGACCACTTCCCCGGAAGTGTACCTACCCTCACTTTCCCAATCAAACCCCGGCTTTACTACATTTTTAATTGCATTATTGAGTCTTTGTTTTTGTGATTGCGTTTTCATAAAACACTCTTTTTAATCTTTCCTTTCAATGTTATTATTCTTTTAGCATGTGAAAGAGTCTCAGACGTTTCTTCCAAACAAAGAAGACAAGCTGATTGTGACAAGAACTAGAGGACTGGCGAATAGCTGACTGAATACTTTCTGTACATAATTTTGCTATATAGTTGTTGATGTCCCTTGATTTGCACATTGTGATTTGTGCATGCAAGAATCAATACAAATTTAGATGACATCTACCACTATGTAACAAAAGTATGTCATGTCCTTGTATTTAGAGATCTATTGTAGTATAGAGACAATTGAAGATACTAGAAGTAAAAAAATACAGAAGTGCGGACCACTTGAGCTTGAAAATATTATCTTGTATGCATCATTCATTGGTGGACTGGTGATTTGGTTGTATGGTCTTCTCATTTTCAGGGCAACAAATATCGTCCAATTGAGGCAAAATGAATTCGTCACAAATTTGACTAACTATGTGAGCGGTGGTTTCATTGTCTTGGCACCAAAGTCGTCCACTTGTTGAGCAAAACCATTAAATAGCCTCTTTTGTTTTTTCTCAATGACTTGATAGACAAAGGATGGGTACTATCAATATTTTGGGGAAGAAAATGCTAGAGTGACACCCCTACAATGAACACTAGAATGCGCACCTTCCTATTCAACAGTGTTTTGAAATTTGAAATGCACGTATTTCAAGGTGAAAACGAACGAAGATTGAAAAGGGTGTGTTTTAGTGCGACTTAAGTGTAATTCAAGCACCCTCCTTTTGGAGGAAAAAAAAATGGGGTTCCGGATTTGCTACAATTGCCTTTACTACATTTTGTAAGGTTATGGACTGTGGCTTCATATATTATTCTGTACTTTTAGAGAAAAAGAAAGGGTACTGGTTGTATATATCAACCTGGCAACTACAGGTTTTTGATGTATTGGACTTTGGCCCGCTTAATGTCACGTGACACATTGTTATTGAGAGATATTACCAACTTCACTTTCCAACATTATCAAAATCTCCTCCCTTCATTTATGGCTACCTTAACCTGCAATAAATGGATTCGGAATTGGTAAGCACCATATTCAATTAAGAGAGTTTGAGATTAGGTATGAGTCCTGTTCAACCAAAAAAGATCCCATAGTAGCTAAGAATGGAGAGGAAGAAGAATGAGGGGGCATCGTGTGTGTTTATTAGAGATAAAGAGATAGATTAAAAAAGTAAATAATTGTGCGGTTACATTGTGATCGGGGCGAAAAAGTAAGAAACTTGCTATACAAAATGATGCCAATAAAGAGAAACATGAAGATTGAAAGAAGATAAAAATTTGCCAAAAGAAAAAGGGAAGACGTTCGGTTTATATGGTACGTTTTTAATGAGGGAAGACCGTTAATGAGGGAAAACTTTGGGATGTGCCATGTGGCACGTCAAGAGAGCTGGAAACTGCCACGTGGCAACCTCAAGATCTTCCCTTATTAGATATATAGATTGATTCTCAAACTTTGAAGTTCTTTTAAATTTGGCCCCTCAACTATGGTTTGAATGAATTGAGCCCCTCAACTTTTATTTTTATTTATTTATTCCTTTTTATTTTTTGCAACCCTCAACTTTTGTTTTAGTTGAGAGTGTGTCCTTAAACATTAAGTTTAAAAAAAATTGTTCTTGAAATTCTTGTTGATTACACGTTTTAGGATGTTTTTGGTGATGACGTTGGTGTAGTACCATTAATGTGGTGTTCCAACACAAAGAGATGGGTCATCGGAGATTCATGCTATGTTGTCGATCAAGGACTCCATAAAAATCATCTCATTTTCTATGCACATTATTCAATTTCTCATCCAATTTGAGAAACCGAAACAATGTTAATGGAGGAAATAAATCCCCCAACCCCATCTTCATGTTAGGGACCAATCCAAAAGACAACAAATCGCCCTCAACAAATCAAAAAAAAAAAAAAAGCACTGTGTTCTCTTCTGATTCAAGCCTTAACCACCAATCCAAAGGACAACAACCCATTTCATCAATTTCACCCTTCATTCCTCGGACCCCACCCCACCCCACCCCACCATCAGAATCTCCCTCCATCCCCCTCCATTGCCTCCACCATGATTCTATGGTGCTGTTAGTTCTCTTTTTCTTTTGACTTTGGGAGGACTCAATGTAAACTAAAGTAGAAGTTAAAGGGCTTAATCAAACCAAACAATAGTTGAGGGGCCAAATCTAAAATAAATTCAAAGTTCAAGGGCCAGTTAATAGATTTTGCCATATAGATTCTATACTTTTAGAGAAAAAGAAAAGGGTACTGCGTGTATATATCAACTTGTCAACTATAGGTTTTAGAGACATTACCAACGTCACTTTCCCAACAAAATCCCCTCACTTCGTTTATGGCTACCGCAACCTGCAGTATATGGATTTGCGACAAGTATGACCCCATATTCGATTAAGGGAGTTTGAGATTAGATATGACTACTCATTTTCATCTCTAGCTTCAATCACATGTTAATGTCTCACACTAGTGACCCAAAGGGCCCTTGTAAATTTTTTGTCCACAAGCCTAAATGCACACCTAAATATTCTGGCAGCCCATCAGACATCGCAATTTCTTAAAGGCAATGACAAAACAAATCTCCATGCATTACTATTCTTTTACAAACATTAAGAGAGGTGTGTTATTTTCTACAATCCTTCACATGTCATCTTTGCATTTTCCCAACTTTCTAATAAGATTAATAACAAACATTGTCTGTTTGTTGCAGCCTTGCAGATTATGACCAACTGAAAAAAAAAAAAAAAATCAAACCTGTCATTACCACAAATAAAATAAAATCTCTGAGACCTATTCAAATTTCAAACATTATCCCTGTATGTATAATTGTCTATGTAGCACCACAACACCATCTCTTATCTCCTTAAGTACTACTCCAACTTCATTTTTTTTTCAAGAGAGACAATCATGGCTGTGCAAAGTGAGAGCTCTAATGGCCTCTTTGAAACCAAAGTAATAAAGGGTCACACAGGCTATAGAGCTTTTGCACTAACTATCTTTGTAAACATTTGCTTGATTTGGAGGTACAGAGCTACCCATGTACCCAAGTCATGTACTGAGCCACATAGGTGGGCTTGGCTCGGTTTGTTTGCGTCGGAGCTCTGGTTCGGCCTCTTCTGGCTCATCAACCAGTCCCTCCGTTGGACCCATGTCTATCACCACACCTTCAAACACAAACTCCTACAAAGGTACATGTACACAAAAAAATGTTACATGTCACACATATATAGTATTAATTGAATTGCAACATTTTGATGTGTATAGATGTTGGTGTGTTCATTGAATTTGATTTTTGTGGAGTAGATTTGGAGAAGATGGTTTGCCTAGAGTGGACATCTTTGTGTTCACAGCAGACCCAACAATAGAGCCTTCATTTATGGTGATCAACACCGTGTTGTCTGTCATGGCTTACAACTACCCCTCTGAGAAGCTAAGTGTGTACCTCTCTGACGACGGTGTCTCAATTTTTACCTTCTATGCTCTATTTGAGGCCTCTATCTTTGCTAAGCATTGGATTCCTTTCTGCAACAAGTTCCGCGTCGAGCCGAGGTCTCCAGTGGCATATTTTGCGAAGAAATCCGGCTTGCCGTCCGATGATGAATTTGAAACTATCAAGGTGGGATATAGTTGAACTTTATTTTATTATAATTCATATATTTTATTGGATAGTAGATGCATATATGATTATATATCGATCAATGCATTGGTTGAGTGGTAAGTTCATTCTCTAATACACTAAGATAGATGTGTTGAATTCGAAACCTTTACCCACTCCTTTCTCCCTCTCGATCGTTTCTTTCTTGAGTGTCCTGTCGGGGGACTGCTAAGGACCCGAGGGATAAGTTGAGTCAACCATCAATCTGGTGTCAACGGCAGTGGCTTAGATGTCCTCGGCTATAAAAAAAATAAATATATGTTAATGCATATCTCTGATAATATATAAGTCAATTATGGAGGCTATATTTATTAGTATGTTCAACTTTTCCATAATTATGCTCTTGAAGTCATGTATACCACCTACCGTACATTTTCTTTGATGTTAGATTAATTAGGAAATTATGTGCTCATACATATATAAATTATATAATTTATGTTTGAAAAAAAAAAAAAAAAAAAAAACTGTAGAGGTTATATGAAGATATGAAGGATCGAATTGATGTGGCAATCAGTTCGGGTAGGATTCCCGAAGAAATAAGAGAGCAACATAGAGGGTTCTTGGAATGGAGCTCCAGACCAGTGACTAAAGGAGATCATTCAACAATTCTCCAGGTGATTAATTACTCTCTCTCACTGATGATTCTTCAAAACTTTTGAAAGAATTAACTAGCTAGTGTTCTGCTTCTGTAATAGTTCAATGAATCACATATGATTTGTATTGTACTTTTATGATTGACAGATATTAATCAATGGGAAAGATTCAAATGTAGTTGATGTTGAGGGTAATGCAATGCCGACGCTAGTTTACTTGGCGCGAGAGAAGAGACCTCATTACCCCCATAACTTCAAAGCTGGAGCTGTTAATGCATTGGTAATTGAATCGAAAATCTTAAAGCTTAATGAATTCTAAGCATCAATCTATGCAGGAACTATACATTTAGAGATGACTAAATATGTTGGAACAATTAATTATATTATTTAATTGTTTATAATTTGAATGAAAATTATGTGAAAAGGTGTAAACTATTGTGTAGAGACATAATAGACCAAAAGGTGTATCTATTCACCAAGAGGTGTGTCTTTTTCTAATAGACACATAAAAGTCTATATATATTCACTTGATGGATTGTTTTAAAAAATATATATAATTAGAAGAAAAAGCAAATAGTTCAAATCAAAATGTCTTTCTCTATTTTACATGCTTTTGAGTTAGAGAGAGTATTGAATCATAGATTGGTTCGTAGACTAGTGATTCGAAGTGCTACAAATCACTAGTATGATCGTTGTATCTTGGGAGACTATCGTCATTAGACCGTGAGCACCATAGCGGGGTGAAATAGTTTTAAGGACATTGAGTATAACTCAAGTTTCGATTAATTGCATCAAGTTTTTCTTCTATTTCACACCAAGTTTTTAGAAATCCCACCAATAATCTTAAGACTATTTCCCGCATATTAGCGGCTTTGGTTGATTGAGAATTTCACGAATTCTTGATGAATTTCGGTGGTGATCCGTGATGCATGATTATTCAGAATTTTCAGAGCATTAGGTATGTGGCGTGCAAGTTCCATGATCATATGCTAGTATGTGTTAACAAATTGATTCATTAATTCACTGAATCAAGGTATGTGTCAGTATGTGTTATTATTTATAATTTTCCTGCGTGGTTACTAATTAAAAGTCTCCTGATGACGTGATCTTTGTTCAAGAGAATGAACATATTATTGGTACTTTCAAACTATTAATTTGTGTACTGTTCAGGCATGATTACAAAATGAACATGGTGTTTGAATTTAATGATGGTAAGATAACTGTAAGGTAGTTAAGAAACTGTACATGGAATTTTCTTTATTTGGGTGTATGTGACACTCCAATTGAACGGATGTAACCAAAATTAAAGAGGCACCATATTAAATGACTCATCTCAACTCCATGGTCCATATTTTCGATCATATCAATATGCAAAGATGAAGATGGGACTAATTTTGTGGACACAATTGGCGACCAAATGGAACCCTCTGCAATTTGAGGATATGCAAGTATAACCCCAAAAGGTGCAATGTTGGATTGCAACACCTCTGGAAATAGATATATGATGCATTTCATTAATTTGCATTTGGAATCTCTTTGATCAGAGATGGTCATTTGATTTTGGGACTGGTGTGATCTATAAAAGATTTAATTTCTTGTTGCACGAAGAGTTCAAAAACCAGTCCAAGAAGAGACAGTTATTAAAGGTTTCACACGGCTAGCCAATAGATGTCATCGTTGAGATGAGTGCTTTGCAATATTATATGATTGCAACATTGTAGAAGTCAAATTTACCCAACATATTATGTAATGTGGTATGGTGTGGGTGTGTATGTTATCATCGTGAAGGTCCGCGTATGTGCTTCGCCATGGGCCGGATTAGTTAGAAGTCATATTGTACATTTATATGTACAAATATAAATGTACAATCATTATGGGTGATGTATCATTTGTTTTTCGATCGATGATTTTAAAGACCAACATATATAAATATTGAAATCAATGTTAAGTAGTTTTATATAATTTTTAATGGCATATATACCTTTTAATTAAGATGTCTTTAATTTGATTGTTGCACACTCGTGACTGTGGAAATTAGTTAATATATTCATGACTTGGTTTATATATATTTCCTTTGTCTAAAAAAAATGCATATGAATGATATGTATTGTGTAGCACATGTTATATTTTAAGTGTCTTGACAATACCTTGATCTATCATTTAAATGATCCATGTATTGAGATGAAACAGTCATAAAATTAAAGGAAATAATAATATTTTTTTTTTTTGAAAAAGTGCAAGAATCAAGAGATTAACCATGATATGTATGGTTGTAAATTTATTGACTTCTAAAAAGGACTATATCATGAATTAAGTTCAAAGGATGTAGATTTATTAAATGAATCTTCTATCATGAATGCTATATAATAAAATTGTGGGGGTTGAAAGTAAATTTAGTTGCTACTCTTAACTTTGATAGTTATATCTTCCGAGTTGAAGATATATTATTAAATGTCTATGAGTACTTGAAAGATGTGGGGTTGCACATAAAAACTTTTGTCTTCGAATTAAAGAAAATAAATTGTAAACCCCAAGTAAAGCATTCAAGAATAGATTGTATTAAAAATGAGTTATCAATAGTGAGATTGAATGCATCAAGTTGAAGCCTTTGAAGTATAAATGGATTTTAAAATCTAATTAAAGGCAGATGGATAAGTTGCTTAAAATTAAGCAAATTAAATGTATAACTTAAGGCTTTATTTGAGAGAAATTGTGCCTTCATTTCTCAGAGAGAAATTCACTAGTCTATAATGACATCTAGCAAGTTGGTTGCTAATAAAGAAAAGCAAAAGATGTTAAGAGATGACACTTCTTAAATAGTGAATTTAGAGAAAAAATGTTTATATCAATGGAAATCCTCAATGAAATGGGAGTATTATTAGATTCACAATGGAATCTAATTGATTGCGTGCAAATTAATAAGCTAGAAAAGTAACATTATGGCTTTGAAATAGCTTGGAGGATATTCCATATTGCATGCAATTGTCTCGGTAATGCATAAGATGTATGCCGGCTACTAATCGCAAGTGACAGAATAAAATGATGCATAAAATGGTAAATCTTGACTTATGTGTCGAAGATTGTCATTGAATAGTTACTTGATTATATAATAATTTTCATAGAAAATGAGAAATAAGAAGACAAACTTGTGGCCAACAATTGAAGGTTTGTCACTATCAAGTAAACTGATATCAAGGGGAATAAGTTTAAAAGCCTAAAAAATAAGTTAAGTCTGGCAGAAACCTAACCTGGCTGATTGGAGATCCCATTTACTAGGTTCAATAGGCAAACTGGTTAGATGAAACTCGAGAGAAGAACACACCTATCTCATTCCTAAGATAAAAAAATGTGTTTAGAAGAAGTTAAGGATATGCTAAGCATTTAATGACAAATAAAAATGTCACCTATATGATAGTAAATGTGGGTCGCATTTATGAGAACGAGACATGCTAAATTCTCTAAATCTATCATGAAACCAGGATTGTGTCTAGGACCAAAATGGACAAAATCGTAAGAACCAATAATGATAGGGATGAAGTTATGTGAGTATTATTGTCTCGATTTACTACAAAAAGTGAACAGTTCAAGATCTTCTATATCCACTGCATCACTAAGTAAATCTGATAATATTTCACTAGGGTAAGTTCAAGTCTCTATACGACACTTTTCCTGATGTAACTTTATTCTGCCAATGCTCTCTCTCAAGTGTGTCTGCATTAAAATGATTTTTAAAATTCATTTATGTGGGGGATATATAAAGGCTTGATGATCAATTTTCATTCATGTGGAGGATTGTTGGAACAATTAATTATATTATTTAATTGTTTATAATTTGAATGAAAATTATGTGAAAAGGTTTGTACTATTGTGTAGAGACATAATAGACCAAAATGTATATCTATTCACCAAGAGGTGTGTCTTTTTCTAATAGACACATAAAATTCTATATATATTCACTTGATGGATTGTTTTAAAAAATATATATAATTAGAAGAAAAAGCAAATAGGTCAAATCAAAATGTCTTTCTCTATTTTACATGTTTTTGAGACGGAGAGAGTATTGAATCATAAATTGGTTCGTAGACTAGTGATTCGGAGTGCTACAAATCACTAGTATGATCGTTGTATCTTGGGAGACTATCGTCATTAGACCGTAAGCACCATAGCGGGTCGAAATAGTCTTAAGGACATTGAGTATAACTCAAGCCTCGATTAATTGCATCAAGTTTTTCTTCTATTTCGCACCAAATTTTTGGAAATCACACCAACAAAATATTGATAGCTAAATTGATTAACTGTTATGCAGATAAGGGTGTCATCAGAGATAAGCAATGCTCCTGTCATTCTCTCTGTCGATTGCGATATGTATTCAAATGATCCGAATACATTGAGAGACGTAATGTGTTTCTTCATGGACGAAGAGAATGGCCATGATATCGCTTTTGTGCAGTATGCGCAGAAATTCAATAACATTTCCAAGAATGATGTTTATGGTAATATGTCGAAAGTAGTCACAACGGTTAGTACTTCAACATACTCTCTTGAATAATTCTGACAAATGTAATGAAAGAATTCTAATGTTCTCATTAATGATATTGAAGGTTGAGCATTCTGGCGTAGATGCACAAGGAGGATCGATTTTTTCTGGCACGGGATCCTTGCATCGGCGAGCCACTCTATGCGGCATGAAACGTTTGGAGAATCACAATCATGAATTCAATATAGAAATGGATCAGCAAAAGCAAATTTCAAGTAGTAATGTAGCAGAATTGGAAGAAAGATCAAAAGTTCTTGCTAATTGTGCCTATGAGCTCAACACTCAATGGGGTCAAGAGGTACTCTCTCAAACTCGCTGATAAATTTTGGGCCGAAGCATGAAGGATTCAATCTTGTGTGATTGCAGATGGGTTTGAAGTACGGATGTCCGGTGGAGGACGTCATAACAGGACTAGCGATCCAATGCCGTGGATGGAGATCGGTGTATTACCTACCGGAGAGGAGCGCCTTCTTGGGTGTTGCTCCCATCACATTAGCACAAGGATTGATTCAGTTCAAGAGATGGTCCGAAGGTCTGTTCCAGATTTTCTTCTCCAAGTACTGCCCCTTCATATATGGGCATGGAAAGATCAAGCTAGGCCTTCAAATGGGATATTCTGCTTACTTGTTATGGGCTCCTAACTCTCTCCCTACACTCTACTATCTCATTGTCCCTTCTTTATGCTTAATCAAAGGCATCCCCTTATTCCCAAAGGTTTGATCCACATCTCATCTAGTCAATCTAGTTTTTTAAATTTATATATCACATATGAATTCTTTCAATTATATCCATAGATGCTAAAAAAACTCGACATGGTAGAAACTAAAAAAACTCGACTGTATAAGGGCAGATGATCACCTAAGATAACTTGGGATGCATTGATTATAAATGATTTAAAGGATTTTGAAAGCACGCCATCAAGGGCATTGGATCTAGCGAAGTGAAAAAGTTTAATCTCTGTAGACTAATATGGTATTATAGGAAACTGATTCCTAGAGCTATTTTCAACGTTTCCTGCAAACCTTGCTGTTCGATTTCATAGAGAAATGTTGGATTTTCTATGATTCAGATGTCAAGTCTGTGGTTCCTACCATTCGCCTATGTGTTCATCGCGAAGAACATATACGGCCTTGTGGAGGGATTAAGGTCAGGAAACACTCTCACATCATGGTGGAATCTCGAAAGAATTTGGTTGATGAGAACCACCACATCTTTCCTTTTCAGCTTCATAGAGGTGGTCATGAAACAATTTGGGCTCTCACAGAACACATTCACAATCACAGCGAAAGTAGTAGACGACGATGTCTCAAAGAGATATGAACAAGAAATCATGGAGTTCGGTAGCTCCCCGATGTTCATCATCACAGGAAGCTTAGCATTGCTCAACCTACTCAGTTTGTTTTATGGTCTCAAGCAAGTTTTCTTGGGAAGTGAAGGCATTGAGTTATTTGCTTTGCAGATCATCCTTTGTGGGCTCGTCGTCGCCATTAACGTACCTGTTTATGAAGCCATGTTCGTCCGCAAAGACCGAGGCCGCTTCTCCACCAACATTACATTTGCATCAATTGCTATAGTTTCTGTTCTGTCTCTAATAAGTCTGTATTAGAATTGCAAACAAATGTATTGTCTATATAAAGAATTCAACCGACAAATACAGTTAACCTGTTTTTTTTTTTTTTTTTTTTGAGAACACAGTAAAAGTTAAAATTGTTTCTTGTGATTGTTGCTTTTTAATGTTTGTTTTATATTTTTATTTCTGTTTATTTTTCATTATTTTTATTCATATTTTGAACTCTTTTTATTGGGGATTTATCATGTATGTAAAGTTAAAATTATTTTCTGAGTTGATTTTGTGTTGATGATTGGCATGATTAATTAGTTCACACTTTCTTATTTTTAACCTCACCTTAATTCCTAAAAAAAGAAGAGAAAATTTTTGCAGTGTGAATATTACAAAAATACGCTGTTGTATAATAATTTTTTTTTCCATTCCTGAAGAAAATGGGAGAGAGTTGTGATTGGTTGACAACCAGAATTTTATTAATTGATCATATTGAGCAAGATGTATCTTCATTTTAATAGTACATTTGTTTTATTTTTGCTTACCATATATGTTGTGGTTTTAAATGTAACAAACAAAATCTTTTAAGCCTACCAGGTGTTGGGCAGACAATTTGTTTCATTGAATTTTTGTGCACTAAATGAATTATTGTTCCTGAAATTTATCTACTTCTCACATCCAAAAGAAGAAATACAACTTTGAAACTTGAGAGTTCTCCATAACTTTACTTGAATTAATTTATTTGGAAAATGGGATTTGATCAATAGGAAATGAAATCAATTTTTTGATTTAAGCAGTAACTAATTTGTTTTGACAGATGGGATCATCTTGGTTGTGGAAATTTGGTGCTGCATTGGTAGTTTCATGGAGCATAGAAGGATCATATGCAATAAGGTTTACAATTGATAGGGAAGATTGCTTAGCTCAGGAAGTTCAATATGAAGGCGACATGGTTCGTGTCTCCTTCGTCGTTATAAAAGTCGAAAATGCATGGCATTACCGTGAAGATGGTATCGATCTTGTGGTAATATTTCAATCTCCTTTGAAATTGCATTGTTGAAAGGTGTATGTTTTGTTTGTAATAATCTGTCAAAACAAATTTATCAGACAATGACAGGACTTGTGTTAATAATCTGTCGCGTTTGCGATTATTATAGGTTAAAGGTCCAACTGGTAGACAAATCCATGATTGCCGCGACAAGATCAGTGACAAGTTCGAGTTTTTCGCTCACGAGCAAGGGCTGCATAAATTCTGCTTCACCAACAAGTCCCCCTACCATGAAACTATTGACTTTGATGTGCATGTTGGGCACATTGCATCCTATAATCAACATGCCAAAGCTGGTAACTAATACATGTTGGTTGCACTTTTTCTAGCATGCCCTCAATGCATTTGTTGAGTCTACAAAGCGTACTAACCCTTTGAAACCTTTGCAGAACACTTTCATCCATTGTTCTCACAGATAGAGAAGTTAGAGGAAGCTCTTTACAATATACAGTTTGAGCAGCATTGGCTAGAGGCGCAGACCGATCGCCAAGCAATCAGTATGGCCCTATCTTTTCTTGCAGACTTTGAATCCATAATGCAAGTTAGCAACCATGATTTCATGCAGCATTTGAGCTTCAAATTTGATCTAAATTAATGGCATGTTTATGTAAATGCGTTGCCTTTGTGGCTTTGTCTTGTGTGTAACAGTCAATGAGGGGATGAGTCAAAGGGCATTGTTCAAGGCAATGTTTGAATCAGTAGCTCTGGTTGGAGCTAGCCTTCTCCAAGTCTATCTACTGCACCACCTGTTTGAGAAGAAGCAAAGAAGATCTACTAGAGTATAGATTTCAAATTGTTGCCACGGCACTAATGCAAGATTGAAAAGATGATCCGCAAAGCAACGATCAGATGGTAGTTTTCAGTATGATCCTATCTTTTCTTGCATGATTAGTCTGTTTCCTGAAAGAAGCAAGGCAAAAACCATTAGTCCTGTACTTTTGAGTTTTTTATGCTTTTGATTCTCTGTTCTGCACATTTGGTCCCTTGACTTTCAAAAGGGTGCGGTGCACATCTATTCCTTCCACTATTGGGACCGTTAAGTCTGCTGACGTGACAAGATATCAGTCTACACAAAAGAGAGAAACAAGGATATAGAATCACAGAATTCAGTTATGTAGTACGGAAGTTTCTGCAAATATGTATATCACAAACACACTTAAGCTTCAGCAGCACAAGAGAACTGGAGGAAGCTAGTTAGCTTCCAAAATTATAAAGCAAACAGTCAGTATTATCACATACAACATTAAGACATGCACCCTTCATAATCTTTCCTATTCTGACTTTTAAGAACTTTTCGCTTATCCCATAGCACACCAAACACAGTACAGTAGTATTCATCACAGCATTTATCTATAGTTCCAGCCCATCAGAAAATATGTGAAGCTGGATATGCTTGAGCATTTCTTTTCCACAATGCAGTCCCGTGTTAGAGCCGCCTCCCTATCAGGACTCGGCATGAGTAGCTTGCATGCAGCAAAACCATTTTTTCTGCTACAAAAGGCAAAGGATGTGATTATAATAAAGGTTGCATAACCAATGACAATCATATATGATAGCATAGTTCAACGAATTAAAATCTCTTCCAACTAGTATCCTCTATAAACCTCTCAGAAATCCTTGCAACCCAAACCATTAACACCCTAAAGCTATGACAGCGTAGAGTATCCGTTTCAGGCTTCTAGAGCAACCAAGATTATAGAGAACTCTATTAGAAACCGCACAAACAAGCAGCAACATGCCAGATATATCTTAGCTCCCTACTTAGTATCTTCTATTTATTTTAACGAAAAGAGATATTTTGATGATTGTGTTTCCTATCAATGTAATACTAACTCGGTGTTACTATATATGGTTGGTATCTGGACTAGATGGACCAAGTTGACAATAAAGGCCTCAGATGTCAATCACTCATAATGGGCAAGCAAGAGTACAATGTAATGCAAAACGATACATATGAATTTTCATGCATATATAAGCTTTAAATGCTAACTCTAAGACTCAATACCAAAAAAAAAAAGAAAAAAAAAACTGGGTTATGTGAACATGATCTCAGTTAAGAAGCACCATTCTATTTGCAACACAAGGGACCTCCCAAACCAATGGCCAAATCAATCACGCAGTGCAAACTGTGGAATATTTTCCCAAGTAGAATCCAGATTAAAACCGGGATTTTCCCAAATCATAGCCTTCTGAATGCTGAGAATTTTGAAGCTAAACATAATTACACAAAGCACATTAAGTCGCATGTAAACAAAATAAGAGCATAAATGAGCAAGAGAATAACTTACAGCCTGGGGTTTAATAGCATCAGCTACGTGATTATAAGTAAGTTCATCTTTTCCAGGTGAATCAACCTTGTTTCCAGTCTTCTTCTCATTTCTTGCTTTGTTGAAGATCACAGTAAACCCCTCCGCAGAAGCAGGGTCATTCACATCCCATTCGCCAAATTTAGGTAGCGGAGTCCCTTTTTCCTGCTAAACTCGAATTTCACTTAATGTTCAAACAAACACTTATGGATTCACATTTCGATAATAATATACTACTAGATACTTACCAACACATTTATACCAAACCACCAAACCTAATTCAATACAAATTAGATGAAAGCATACAACAAACAAAACAATTCGTCAACCGACTACTGCTATGCACTTACAATGCTAAGCACATCAAATTAGTTACAAAAAAGTTAACCCTTTATGTAACTATATGTTCCATCTTGAGTTGCAACAGCTTCTCACAATGGGATTCTAACAACTTCCCCACTAAAACTAACATACATCAAAATCTCAACCGACGCCAAATCGCCAACACACATTCCATCACAGAAACAAATTTTAGTTTAAAAGGACGTCAATTTGCTCAAGTATCACAGGAAAGATGGCACCTTTGCAACATCTAAACACTCACTGATTCACAGATTCAAGTACCAAACAAAAGGAAGAAAAACCCTAAATTTATCCTTCAAAAGCACAATAAAAAAATAAAAAAAACTGAGCTTGAACACAAATAAGCTGGAAATGGTCATTTTTAGTGAAACCCTAATCAAATTGAAGAGCTGGAAGAGCGGAATCTGGACAACAAAACCAAATCTTTCGTCAATTAAACCCTAAAACAACAAAGATAGCATCTTCAGATCTTATAGTTGAACACCAAATCAACAGAGGCAGAGAGAGAGAGAATTCATACCGACATCGATTCCAGCGAAAATGAATCCACAAAAATCGGCGAAGAGAAATGAAGGAAAGCCGGAATGAACAGGTGGCGCACGATAGCAAGACTTTGGACTTAATTAATGGTCTGTCGAAGGTGGGCCCAAGGCAAGTGGATGGGCCCACGAACGTCTACTCTAACGAACGTG
This sequence comes from Stephania japonica, assembly GCA_039657345.1. NCBI lineage: Eukaryota > Viridiplantae > Streptophyta > Magnoliopsida > Ranunculales > Menispermaceae > Stephania > Stephania japonica. The sequence goes on along the minus strand of CM077556.1, from coordinate 84,944,394 downwards.
CTTTGTTGGGCCCACTGACTAACGGCCGTTAATTTAGAAGCGGCAGTTTAGCCAAAAAAAAAAAAAAAAACACGAACAGTTACCAACCACTGCTTTATCAAAAAAAAAAAAAAAAAAAAAAACAGTTATTAACCACTGGCACAACTAGAAGCGAGTTATTGTCCCTTAACTATAGACTCAACGTTAAGCTATGAAAATAGAAATATCAATGTTATGAAAAAAATTACATTCGTAACATTTTTTTTTTAAATTCATAAATTACTGTGACTTTTTTTTTATTCTTTGATTAATGTATATCGCCTTTTGAAAAGGCGTCATTACCTTTAAACAGTGGTGTAACATGAATGACGTCTTTTATAAAGGCGTCATTCGTGTTATGTAGCGCCACATCATCTGACCAACACGAATGTGTCATTCGTGTTATGTGGCACAACGTCATCTGACCAACACGAATGACGCATTTACAAAAGGCGTCATTACCTAAACCAATTCCATGCCACGGTATAACACAAATGGTGCCTTTTGTAAAGACGTCATTCGTGTGACGTGACACCATGTTTCTGAACAACACGAATGACGCCTTTACAAAAGGCGTCATTTGTGTAACGCGGCGCACCACGTAGATGTGGGCATTCAACGAATGGCGCATTTTCTGAATGCGCCATTTGTTGAATGTCACTTAACACGAATTCATATCAATTCATATAATGTAACTTTATATGAATGACTCATTTACAAAAGGAGTCATTCATACAATTGAAATTGCCACCTCACACACTCACGCCACGTCACAATTCCAATCGTATGAATGACTCCTTTTGTAAAGAAGTCATTCATATAATTGGGATTGCCACCTTACACATCCACGCCACGTCACAATTCCAATTATATGAATGACTCCTTTTGTAAAGGAGTCATTCATACAAAATCACATTGTATGAATGACTCCTTTTCAAAAGGAGTCATTAATACAAAATATGAAATGTATGAATGACTCCTTTACAAAAGGAGTCATTCATACAATTGGAATTGCCACCTCATCCACCCACCGTCACGTCACACTAAAAGACGCCTCTAGTAAGGGAGAAATACATTATTTTTGAAATTTTAAAGAAATTTACCTTAATTAATGAATTTTAAAGTAAACCAACCATACTTTTTGAAAAACCCCAGTGTTATGAGTTCGTTCTATCTATACGATGTGCAACTCAAGGCAAATTCGGTGTAGTCAAATTGTTGAGATACTGAGTGGTTCAAATGAGGTAATCCATCTGTGTTACACTCAAAGTATGAATAAATGTCACATGTGTCACCCGTTGGTACTATAATATTTTCTTTTTGAAGCTGTTCTATAATGTTTAGATGACATTCTTTTGCTATAACCTTCTGTTACAAAGTTGGCCTTGTTTGGTTCGGGGAGAAGTTGGAGGAAGTGAGATAACTTTCAACGAAGTTCCAACTCAACTTGTTTGGTTAGATATTTTCAAAAAACTTTCCTGAAAAATTGACCTCCAACTTCCCCCACATAGGAGAAGATAACTCACTTAAGGGAGGGTGAGTGAGTTATCTCCCTAAGAGAGAATTTACACTTTTACCTTCATTTAATGTTCTCTCTCTACCTTTATTCCCTACAATTTCTCTCTTAAAAATAATGAAATGGCATTTATGTCAATTACATTATTTTATTATTTTTAAAATATAAAACTTCCCAGGAAAATCAAAGTTGAACTAAACATGAAAAATACGACTTCCTTAGTGATTAACTTCCCAAGAAGTCAAAACCTTTTAGGTGAGACAGTTAAAGACATCACTTGTCAAAAAGGCAAGATCTCGAGAGATCGTAGTTCGATTCTCACTTAAGTCAAAAAAAAAAAATTTCCAAAAAATTAAACTTACCTAAAAGAAAACTTTCATAAAAATTAGTCAAATGAACCAAATGAGGCCGTTGTTGATGTTGGGGTTACTCAACAAGAAAGTAACTCCTTCAACTCGAGAGACAGATAAATAAAATCTACTAAGCCACGAACTATGCACCAAATCAATCACACCACAAAGAACACAAGATTTAACGTGGAAAATCCTCTAAATTAGAGGAAAAAAACTACGGGTCAAACTCCGAATAAATCCACTATATGAATAAAGAGTACAAGAATCTCAATTGAGGAAAATACAATATAACTCCTTCAAAGAACTTGAATGGTCACACCAAGATCTTAAAGAACTCCACCCTCAAATTGTACCTTTTCTTGATTACCAAGAAACCACCAAAGACTTCGCCGCGAGTCTTCAAATTCAAGATCTTGATGTATTTTCAATGTAGAGAAAATTGTTGTTGCATTCACCGCCTTGAACACACAATGTAGAAGAGAGAAGAAAAAAATTACCAAAAAGCACAAAAGCTGGCTAATTAGAAGAATCACCCAAGTCGTTAATTCACTCCAATTTTCTTTCCTATTTTCTCTCTCCCAGATTCCTATTCCACAACCAATTTGTTGCTTTATGTGTTGGACTTTTCCATTTTGTGTGGGGCCCACATAAAACCTAACAATCTCCTCCTCCAACACATGGGGAGATCTCAATCATATTAGATGCTCAATAACATCTCAGCCCCGCCAACTTGGTACAGGAATGATGTTTCTCACAAGTCACCACCTTCGTCAACATATCAGCTGGATTCTTATTAGTGTGAATCTTCTTCAGACTCATCTCATGATCATTCACAACTTCTCGAATCCAATGATATCGGATATCAATGTGCTTAGTGCGGCAATGATAAGTAGCATTCTTGCTCAAATCTAGAGCACTCTGACTATCACAGTTCACTGCATACCTATCTTCTTGCTTCAACCCCAACTCTTGAAGGAATCTCTTCAACCAAAGCATTTCTTTGCTTGCTTCAGTTATAGCAATATATTCTGCCTCTGTCGTGGACAAAGCAACGCGCTTTTGCAATTTTGACTGCCAAGATATAGCTCCCCCTGCAACAGTGAACACATATCCAGAAGTAGATTTTCTGCCATTAAGGTCACCTGCCATATCTAAATCTGTATATCCCTCCAAAGTAGGTTTTGAGCCCCCAAAACATAAAGACATCTTCGAAGTACCTCTCAAATATCTCAAAATCCATTTCACTGCTTCCCAATGAACTTTTTCAGGATTTGAGAGAAATCTGCTGATCATACCAACTGCGTGAGCAATATCTGGTCGGGTGCAAACCATTGCATACATCAAACTCCCAACTTCAGAGGAGTAAGGAATATCTGACATCTCCGCTATATCTATAGAAGTAGAGGGACATGATTTCTTGCTAAGTGTGAAGTGATTAGCAAGAGGTGTGCTAACTGGCTTAGCATTGTTCATATTGAATCTACTCAAGACCTGCTCAACATACTTTTCCTGTGACACCCATAACTTTTTGGATCTCCTTTCACGAATAATCTGCATGCCAAGAATTTGTTTTGCCGGCCCCAGGTCTTTCATATCAAAAGAACTAGATAATTCTTTCTTCAAGTTTCCAATCAAGAAAACATCATACCCCACTATCAACATATCATAAACATAGAGCAACAAGATCACAAGCTTCCCATCTGAAAATTTCTTGAAGTAGACACAATGATCTGCATCTGTTCTAGTGTACTCTTGACCCATCATGAAAGAGTTAAATTTCTTATACCACTACCTTGGAGCTTGTTTCATTCCATACAAGCTCTTCTTCAACTTGCAAACCAAATGTGTTTTTCCTGTTACTTCAAATCCTTCAAGTTGATCCATATAAATCTCTTCCTCTAAATCACCATGGAGGAATGCAGTCTTCACATCTAACTGCTCAAGCTCAAGATCCAAGCTAGCAGCCAGACCTAAAATCACTCGAATGGAACTCATCTTCACAACTGGAGAAAAAATCTCATCAAAGTCAATTCCTTTCTTCTGATTGAACCCCTTCACTACCAAACGAGCTTTATGTTTTACTAGCTTATCTCCATCTCTCTTCAACTTATACCCCCATTTATTCTTCAAAGGTTTTCTACCTTTTGGAAGTTCCACCAGCTCATAAATATTGTTCTTCTTCAAAGAACTCATCTCCTCATGCATTGCTTTCATCCATTGAGCTTTGTCTTTGTGAATTTGAACTCCCTGGAAGCTCTCTGACTCCCCCCTCTTCTGTAATTGTAACATAATTCGAACTGGGGTACCTAGTAGAAGGAAGCAATCCTCTCTAAGACCTTCTAAGTGAAGGTTCAACTAAAGCTGTTGGTGGAGGAGTTTGCTCCCCTTGCTCAGCATCATCAACTGGTTCTGGCACATCAACCCCATGTTCTTTAAATGAGTCTCCCTCATGTGTGGCATCAGTGATGGAAGAAGACTCCAATCCAGAAACATCATCATCATCAACTATGATTTTCTTTGATGTCTTCAAATCTGCTATGGTCTCATATTCATGAAAGGCCACATCCCTGGACCTGACAATCTTTTTCTTCTCTGGATCCCATAACCTATAACCAAACTCTGCATCTCCAAATCCCAAGAGGATACACGGAACAGTTCTATCATCAAGTTTCTATCTCTGCTCCTTAGGCACATGCATAAATGCCTTGCATCCAAACACCTTCAAGTGAGAGTAAGTAACACCTTTCCCAGACCAAACTCTCTCTGGAATATCAAAATCCAATGGTGCTGAAGGAGAGCGATTCATCAAGTAGCAAGCAGTACTGAGAGCCTCACCCCAAAACGACTTGGGCAACTTAGCCATTTTTAACATACATCTAACTTTATCAAGGATGGTTCTGTTTGTTCTTTCAGTAACACCATTATGTTGAGGAGTACCCGGAACAGTCTTCTCATGTCTAATTCCATGTTCTGAGCAATAATTCTTGAACTCCTTTAAAGTGTATTCTCCCATGTTATCACTACGAAGGCCCTTCAAAGATACGCCTTTTTCTCGTTCCACTATCATATGAAACTTCTTGAGGTACTAAAGAACCTGACATTTTGTTCTCAACACAAACACCCAAACCTTCAGTGAAGCATCATCAATAAAAGTAACAAAGTATCTGCCACCTCCCATAGTTTTCACATCAATGGGACCACAAACATCAGAGTATACTAACTCAAGTAAATTTCTTTTTCTTTCAGATGATGAAAAAAAAGAAACTCTATGTTGCTTACCGAATAAGTAATCATCACAAGGGTTCAAATATTTACCTTTGGCAAAGGGAATGTGAAACTTCTTTGCCAACACCTGCAACCCTTTCTCACTCAAGTGACCTAGCCACCTATGCCACAAATCTGGTGAAGAATCATCTTCAATTGCATTCAGGTCACTTCTGACGGTCTTCAATTGAGTCTTGTAAAGTGTAAAGCTTAATTTTCCTCTAGCAACAACAATTGAGCCTTCGCTGAGTTTCCACTCCTTGCCCCCAAAGATGTTGTAGTAACCATCTAAGTCCAAAGCATGAGTAGAAATCAAATTCAGACGCAGATCCGGAACATGTCACACATCTTTCAGAATTACCGTGCAACCCATATTTGTCTGCACAAAGACATCTCCAATGCCAACTATATCTGCAAAACTGTTGTTCCCCATCTTTGCCTTACCAAAATTCCCTGCTCGATAAACAGAAAAGAAATCCTTCCTCGGAGTAGCATGGAAAGATGTTGCGGAATCAACAACCCATTCACTATCTGTATTAGTGACATGACCTTGATCCTTAACTAAAGAAAGCACAACCAACTCTTCAATTGAATCTGATATAGCAACCGTAGTATTCTGATAATTCGCTTTATTTTGATTTTTCACATCATTCTGTTCTCTTTTCCACACTCTATAATTATTCTTTATGAGTCCTTCCTTGCCACAATGATAACAAGAGAATTTTCCTTTTCCTTGAGACTTGCCTCTAGATTTACTCCGCCCCCTCGGACCTCTAAACTAACTTCTGCCTCTATGTTCTGCTGTAGTAATAAAAGCTTGTGAAGTTTCAATGCCTTTATCCTTTCTTCTAGTCTCCTCGTCAAAGAGACTATCCCACACTATGGATGAAGATAAGACACCGCCTGGAGCAGAATTACTTAGAGACACCACCAAGATTTCCCAGCTTTCTGGCAACGAGCTCAAGAGTAAAAGTGCTTGTAACTCATCCTCAAGCACAATCTTCATAGCACTTAATTGATTGATCAATGCTTCGAAATCATTCAAGTGCTCTATCATCTACCGCCCATCTTTGTACTTCATATTAACAAGCCTTCTAATTAGAGAAGCCTTGTTCTGAGCCCCCTTCCTCTCACACATATTCTGCAATTTTCTCCACAACTCCTGTGCATCAACCTCTTTGCTAACATGGTGATTGTAACGGGCCGAATTTAATTCTCCGTTATTTATGACGTATTGCAGATGTGGTGGATAGCTCAAACACCCGTAGTACCCGCAGCTAGGCTAAAGCGCGCCTGGAGTTAGGTAAATAGTTATTGTGTGTTGTTTTGTCTAATTTGCGATGTTTTTGTTAAAATAGTTTAAATGACATCGCGATGTGTGTGTAATTATATTTCAATTGACGTGTGAGATTGTGTGTTAAGTATTCGCCTCGATATGCGTGTCGACACAAGTACCGAGTAGACAAAAAGATGAAATATTAGGCCAGAAAAATGTTACACACATTAAATGAATTAAATGTGATAAAATGGTAAATTGGTGGGCGTCTAGGGACACGCGGGGTCGTGGTCGACATGCGTGGGTGGTACGGTAGTGTGCACGCCCGAGTACGCTCGTTGGCGCGCACGACGAAATTGTAGGTGCGAAAATATAGGTGTGTATATATATTTATAAATATATATTAGTGATTTAATATATATATATATATAAATATATATATATATATAACTATATATATATATATGAAAATAAGAAAATAAATAAATAATGGCAAAATTACCAAAAAGGGTATTTGGTTGTTTAGAAAAAGTGGATGGACACAAGGGCATTTTGGTCATTTTCCCTAAACCGCCTCTGCCTTCTTCAATAAACGATAAAAAAAGAAAGAAAAAAAAGACTGAAACATAATGCACTGTGTGCGTTCTGTTGGGGAAGACAATCCCCTGGACCGGGTCGGTTCGGCTCGATTGAGCCAAACCCGATTCGGTCTGGTTCAGGGGATAAATAAATAAAAGAAAAAAAGGGGGTTGGCTCCTGAACCGGGCCGGTTCGGCTCGGTTGAGTCGAACTCGGTTCAGGCCAACCCATCCCCAAACCAAATAAAAAAAAAAAAACAGTTTTGAAAAAAAAACTGGAAAATTCATAAAAAAAATTCATATAAAATAGGAAATTTTAGAAAAATTATATTTTGTTCAAATAAATAGTTTTGGGATTCATCGGAACTTTGGCGAGATGTTGTCGGGGTTTTTACCCCGAAAAACGTAAAATTGACATTATATGTCCAATTGAAGCTAATTCAATGATAAATAATCTTAGATACATTTGGGTGATAATTTTGATTATCAGGTGATTATTGGAGCTAGACGGGGTTTGATTTTCGGGACGCGGAGTGCGGATTGAGGTGTGTAGTATCGCAACTGAAATTATTTGAGTATTTATTTCTTTTGGCATTTGAATTCAATTCCTTTCGTTTCAATACTCTATTCTTGGTTATGTTTATATGGGCGGACGTTGAGCGAAGCTCCCTCCATTCCATTCTTGTGTGTATGTCCACTACACAATAGCACGTGCTACCATATCAAACTCGGTGAATAGTACGACCCGAGTGTCACGTCGTGGCATGTGTCGATGCGCCGTAGGTGTAACGTCGGCCATCGAGCGGATCCAGATACTTGCCCTGCTTGAGTTGAACTCGTTGGCAGTATTTTGTGGAAGAATCCGAATTATGGTGTAGTCTGACCTTAGGAGCTAGGAACACACTTTAAATTTTCCTATTAATTATTCGTGCGATGAGCGCAGTTGCCTGCATTTATTTTAGCATGTTTATTTAATAGCTTTATTTAAATTTCAGTATTTACTTTCATTAATGCTCACTTAATTTCCTTGGGAATACTCACTCTGGACTCGTCATCTGCCTTTTGTGATGGCTTGAGTACAGATTCTAATACGAGTAGGGGCAAGGGCAAGCTGCCAGAGTACTGTTAAGCCGAGACAGCCCGACTCATACGTTTGTATTATATTTACTTTGTTTTATTATGGGTTTGGAGTTTTGACAAACTCTTTATATATTAAATTTTTTGGTGACTTCAGAGGTATTTATGGTTGTGCAGGGGTTTTCCACATTAGGTTTATGGTTTATGTATACCTTTAAAATATCATTATCCTAGTAAACGTGTTAGTAAGGCTTTCGCTGTGTTTATTGATGATTTTATGATGCTTTAACATATAATTTAATTTCAGTACAACTTTATCAATAAATGGACAATTAACAAGGTTTAAAATTATAAAATGGAGGATGTAATCCAATGTAGAGCACAGTTGTCGCTGGTAAGACAGACTGTGGGTCCGCATTGGCCCCCGTAGCAATCTATTTAGAAAATAGGCCGTTACAGTGATAAATACTGAGATCGATCCACTTTCGAATAGTCATAGCAGTTTTTCTGTGCAACTTCCTCCAATTAACATCAGATATTTTTCTGACTTGTTTTGTCCAAATTCAATTGGATCAAATAAATCCTTGCAATAAAGATGATCTTCCATCATCGGTTGCCAAATTGAATAATTCGTAGCCGTCAACTTGACCATATTGCTTGATTTATCATCATCATCCACCATCTTGATTCCCACAAAGATTCTCGGAACACGAACTAACCGCGGCTCTGATACCACTTGTTGGAGTTACTCAACAAGAAAGTAACCACTTCAACTCGAGAGACAGATAAATAAAATCCACTAAGCCACGAACTATGCACCAAATCAATCACACCACAAAGAACACAAGATTTAACGTGGAAAACCCTCCAAATCAGAGGGAAAAAAACTACGGGCCAAACTCCGAATAAATCCACTATATGAATAAAGAGTACAAAAATCTCAATTGAGGAAAATACAATATAACTCCTTCAAAGAACTTGAATGGTCACACCAAGATCTTGAAGAACTCCACCCTCAAATTGTACCTTTTCTTGATCACCAAGAAACCACTAAAGACTTCACCGTGAGTCTTCAGATTCAAGATCTTGATGTATCTTCAATGTAGAGAAAATTGTTGTTGCATTCACCGCCTTGAACGCACAATGTAGAAGAGAGAAGAAAAAAATTGCCAAAAAACACAAAAGCTGACTAATTAGAAGAATCACCCAAGTCGTTAATTCACTCCAATTTTCTTTCCTATTTTCTCTCTCCCAGATTCCTATTCCACAACCAATTTGTTGCTTTATGTGTTGAACTTTTTCATTTTATGTGGAGTCCACACAAAAACCAACAGTTGAAGTCATTCAGTTTTGTATCGAAATATGTGAGCAATCCTTTTGTGATGTAACCGTAATTTAGTATTTACCCATTCATTTACCTATACCAAAATAATGACGCATGTACACTTGTTGACGCCCATTAATTCTCACATCACAGAGACGAAGACACATGCACTTGACGTTCTTCTCATCGCAGAGTCGAAGACAAGTGTGTGTTGTCGTGGCGGGTTTGGGTTTCAGTAGCAGGCTCTACTTCAAAAATAAATATGCACTTTAATTTTTCAGATACATTGCCATGTATTTTGTGGTTCATTTACCACATCCTCGGTCACGTGCATATTCACAAACCTCCTGAGAAAAATTCATAATTATCTCTCGATACAATATAAATAGTGAATACTACCACTGATTTTGACATGAGAAATAAATAACATTGACATGTTGAATACAATTGATAAAAAAGAGAGAAGAAATAACCGCGACTTCCTTCTTGTTTTTATACTGTCCCTTCGAGAGGACTACCCCTCCCTATTCTAGACAAATAGCCATTTATTTCTTCCATCAGACACCAAAATATAGTTGTAAAGCGTACAATGAGAAACCCAGTAATAAAATGGGCAATCTGACGCCAAGGCCAATCGGCCGCACTGACTCGTAACTAACAAAATGAGTATAAACAAGATATAGAAACTGTATATACTTAATATATATATATATATATATATATATATATATATATATATATATATATATATATATAGGTTGAGATGACAAGAGGGCAAAACGCAACACAACCAGTTCTCGAAGCCGCTTCGATTGCTTAAAAAGCCGGCTCACCATCTGTTAATTAGCTTGCACTGCAGTTTCGCCTTTGAATCATTTGCGCTATTTTCAAGCAAAGACTTTGAAAGATTTGGACCACATTCATTTGAAACTCTTTGCCAGAGAGGACCTCGCCGTTGCTTGAACCATCAGACGGGAAGAGTTTGGGGTATAGGCAGGCATGAATCTTACAGGTATACCAAGACCCGAGAGTGTCTGCAGGCGCAAGAAAGCGGATTATCAAAAAAACACGACCAATACATTTGACGTATGATTCCAAAGTGCAAGAATTGAAAACAAAATCTGCTCGGGGAAAGGTTGGTCTCGTAAACAAACCTGTACATGGGATCTCTAGTGTTGTTAGTTTAACCTTCACGAGATCGTCCTTGACAAACTTCATTAACCAAATCCAAAGCCTTCGCTAGCTTCATGTATAGCGAGCAGCAAGCGGTCTTGGAGCTGTTCCTTCGATGAATACTCCGGCAGGTCTAATTGGTTGAAGCTGAAAATTGGGAAAATCAAGAGACTATCAGTTCACATAAGGAAATGTGGCAGAACAACAACAACAACAACAACATAGCATCAATCCCAAATTAATTGGGGTCGACTACATAGATCAAACTCTTCCGTTGTGCTCGGTTTTGTGCAAATGTGGCAGAAAACTGGGGAAAATGGTCCACATTTATGTTGTGCCCCTCAAGAAAATCAATTTAAGGGACTCGACGAAAGTTTTTCCATTTAACAATTAAATGACTGCAACTAAAGAATTAGACGTTGAATTACAAGTTTTGGCCATCGGTCGACATAGAACCAGCAAACTATGGAAACATTATTTCACTAATTTTTGTCAAATTATCTCCATACTAAGCAGGTACTAACCATGTATGAGCTGACGGCAACCTCTCAGGAGCTCCATAGGCCTTGTGAATCTGAAACCGCTGCGGCCCGGATATACCTTGGAGTGCCTTAAAACCTTCCAATGGGACCTGAAAACCATGATTGAAACACTGAAGTCAGCGGAAACAAAAAAGAACCAAGAAGAAGCAATCATGTCAATAAGCAGTAAGACTTTATCTGTTCCGGCCTTCACAGCAATCATGTCAATAAGCAATGCTGCTAGTTAGTGAGTTCACCTTTGACGTTCCAGTTACGAACTGTAAAAATCTTGCCATGTCCTCTTTGCTAAATGCTTTAACAACCTCCCAAAACCACTGAACAATGCTTGATGCAGCAGAGTAGCCAGTGTACTCAGTGTTGGCCTTCAGATCATCCACTGTAAACATATGGAAGAATCAGATGCAGTAGTTGTTAATAACAAATATAGTTAGTTTCTTGGCATGTGCAATAAAGAAACTCACGGTCAATTTCTGGAAGCCCACTGATTAGAAGCTCGAGCTCTTTATCATTAAAAATGGAAATCAGTTCTCGCTGAACCAATTCATTGAAACCTTCAAGGAATGAAGTGGTTTGAGGACGAATAGCATTTGTCAAGATATGCTCAGCAACCAGGTCCACGTATTCATGTTTTGTTTCTTCTGTGACCCTGATATTTCTTCCTCCAGGTTTAAGCTCATAATCAGTGACCTAGATGACAAGGCAACAAACAAAATACATTAGATGCACGCATACACACTGAAAACAAATTGGATAACAACATTGTGAGATCACTAAGGATTCAAAGAAGTCGATCATCATCGTTCAAGCCCGCAACACCCCATAGAAGAAACCAAACAATGTAGAAATACAGGGGGAGCAACATGGCAAGGGTTAAGCCAGCGAGAGCACAAACTTTATTTTTTTTGGAAAAAAAAATCTGAGCACTCTCCAAATGCCAGCAAGTTTCAATAAATAGAATTAAGTGAAGAAATTTGAGGACATTTTACCAAATTCTAAATTATGAGCAAAGAATAAATAATTGAATCACCAATTAAATTATGAATCTCCTTACCTCAGTTTTCTCATACAGAATGTGCTTCTCCTCATCCGCATCCATGCTAAACGTTAAGTCAGGTATGTCGTTCACATCATTCTGTTAAAAGAAAAATTTTAAACTCTAGCTACGAACAAGCTTATTAACAGATAATTAATTTTTTTAAAATAAATATATCGAAGGCGAAGGAAGCTACCTCTAACATCCACTTCAAGTTTTTGTAGTAATCTGGATCGACAGGCTCAATATCATGGTAAGTCACCTTCGCCCCAAGAATATGTTTGTAGAATGAGCGGGTGAAGTAAACATCCAAAAGTTGGCCATCAAAGAGTGCCTTTGCAACCTGTTAATGCAATGTGCGTTTAGATGCCACAATTTAAATGATTTTAAAATAGAAATCAACTCAAGAACATATAATAGTTCAACGAAAAATTACCACTCGGCCCACAAATTTGAAATAAGAGAGATGCTCTGTTTGATAATCAGAATTGGGATTTGGTTGAAAGGTTGCATTGTTTCCCACATTAGTGAAAAGCAATGCCCCCTTGTCAAATATGACCCTGGAAAGCAACTGATACCACTCTCTCGTCAGACCACCGGCATCAATTCCCTCTTCACCCTGAAACTGAACAGTTAAACGGCCCTTCAAGTCTTGATTAGGACGCATCCTTAACTGGTTGAAGGAGTCTTCTAATACGTATGCACGACGAACGCTTATTCTCAATGGGGCGGATGGGTGCTGCTCATGCTGTTGCCTAATTTTTGAGCGGAAATAAGCCCTCTTATTGTCAAAATCAATAAGTTTTGGTGCCTTCAGCATCATAGAGAGTGATTTCTCCAGTAAACCAGGGTTCTGCCTGACGTAAGCATTGAGAAGGCGACGATGCTTCTCAGCAAACCTAGCAAAAGTTACTGCAGTATCAGGCCGCCTCGGAAGATGTCCCCCACATTTAGAGGATGATTCCAATGAACTACCAGCAGATTCTTTTACTTCTCTTGCAGTAACATTAACATGATCCTGAGGTAAAATAGAAATATTTGCTTGGAGTCTCTCACTCAAAACAAAGAAAGCTTCAATGTATGGCAAAAGGCCCTGCGTGCCAGGGGGGAGAGAAGGCAACAAGGAAGAGGCTCCCCCAGCATTCTCCCCAGCATTATCTTGTGGTATGGAAGAAGAAGAAGAGGAGAAGGAGGAGCTCTGACCCAACTTTGATTCAGTTGTGCTTATACACTCACTCAATTCTTGCCACAATGGTTCAAGTGCTACATTTAATCTCCACATGATAGCCTGTTCATCTTTCTCCCCATCATTCTCATGTCCTTTATTCATATCTACCATTGATGAGGCAAGTACACTAAGTGCTTGAAGAACGCGTAGTATTGCGGCCCCAGCCCTTGATCCTGCACTCAACCCCAGCATGTGCGTACTCTTAAGTGTAGAGAGTTCAGTCACAGCAGAAGTACTCAAGCCATGAGCTAGACCTGCCAACTCTGAAGTGAAAAACTTCCGATGGGGGACAGCAACAAATGCCAATTTCTTCAAAACCTCAGATGCAGCAGTATAGATTGTGTCCGATAGCCTGATGGATTAAATTTTATTAAGTAATTCATTTTGCTTTCAAAAAAAAAAAAAAAAAATTGCTTTCTGTAGCATTTGACAACAACAATGAGCAAAATTGAAACTTCACGAATTACTGGTAGAAATTAAAATTAAATACAACAAATAGAAAATTAGAATTTACCCCTCATGAGCGAGAAGGCTGCAGAGATTGCGTAACTCAGACTCAGGGAGCTGCAGGAAAATATCGTACGGATTAATGGCTTTCTTAGCATTTATTTCTGGCAACTTGTCACCAACGTTCTTCTCCAACTCATGATTGGACACTGGCTCAGGTGCAGGGTGATCACTATGATTATCGGATGGATCCTCATTTACAGGAACATTTTCAGAATCAGCTGAACTCACTCCAGAATTAGGTTGGCATGCTACCTTTGATGCAGCAACGCGGACAACTTCTTGTAGAAGGACTACAACCTACAACCAGATGTTAAAAAAAGGGGGAAGAAAACTATGAGAGGTACGCAAAGACCTGGGAAGGGAACTTCTTTGAAACGTATTTTGAAATCATCACACCTGTTCGAGGTGTGCACTGCTGCGCAAAAAAAGTGGTTGCTTCAATAGCTTCATAAACAATACGACAGGTATATCTCCTTGAGATGCCTGTGAAACTAATGAATTTTTCCCAACTTCCTCAGCAGCCTCTAACCGTTCGATATTTGGGGTTGTGGAGGTCAACGAAGAATCAAAGTAGAAAAGGGTATCTGCAACGGCAGAATGACTAGTTGCAAGATATGTCAAGATTTCAAGGATACGGCGCAACACTAGAGGTGGAAGACCTTCAAGAAAAGAACAAAGTTAAAGCAGTTGAAAATGTGGAATGATAAGGAAACAAAAGGCTCAAATGCACTAAAGCATTACCATCTAATAGCTGTGGTCGACCATATACAACATTAGATTGACATCCATAGAGCCTTCTTGGAGTCACTGCAGCAGATCCGCTAACAATTCCTTCCGCTTCAGGTTTAATCAAATCAAGCAAAATGCGAAGAAGAGCAGCCCGCGTGACACTATGTGCACAAAGGTTTAAAAACAACCTCTCAAGAAGGCCCTTTCCAAGGGGCTGCATGAACAAACAAGTAGGTTAATGCTCGCCTTCCACCCAAAAGCTCAAATTGCTAATTCACAGCATGCTACAACCACAATTTGGGTATTTTAACAATACTGAAGATATATAATACAGGTTCAGTGCATGGTTTCATTGGTTCATTTCAACACGCAAAATAACTTTCTATATTAGCTATGAAGTTTATCAAGCTACAGGCTGGAGCCAGACAAACTAACAAAGAACAATTTCAACAAATTTTAGAGCCTGAAAACTGTTTATACTTTACGACAACATATATTGCAGATTCTCCAGATTGAACACCCAATAAGTAACACAAATTCCAACTCCTTTCTACAATAAAGAAATAAAGGTCCAAGAAACACAAAGATTGTAATTAAGTAGCCATATTTCCAATGCAAGCTTCTAACATTCTCGAATATGACGTACTGCTTTATAATTTTGGTAATCTTATGTCTAAAACTTTGCTATAATCATCGGTGTGGATAATAATAGATCTGCAAATAAACCTTAAAACAAAACCAAGTCAAAAATAACACTTCAAGCAGTCAATTATGAGTAAAAGAAATTCATAATGTCAGATACTGCAATTCAAATAAGCATAGCTTGAAAAATATTGGATATAAAATCCCAAAGATTGAGATAGCAAATGGACAAGGTTTACCTGAGCTAATCTAAGTAGACGAACCAACGCTTGCAAAGCATTGGCATCCAAAAGGGGCGAACCTTCAATTTCCTTTATTTTCAAATTATCTGAGATGGCAGAAACTGCTCTCCTACCTATCGTAACTCCAACACCCCTATCAGTTACTGTCTGTCTGTCAAAACCAAGACCGTTCCTCCTGCCACCAAGCCTATGGCCATTCCCGAAAAGGCTGCGAGCTTGATAATGGCTCATTGCTCTGTCCCTAAGCATTTGTGCTTCAGCAAGTAATGGAGAAGGTAGCCCAGATAGAACAGCTTCAGAAGAAGTCAAAAGAACCTGAAAAGGGAAGAAAATGTTCTCTGTTACTAAAATGTAACAAGAAAAAAAAAAGAAAGGCAGATAAAAGAAATCCAAACCTCTTCACGCAAATCAGCAGGGAAAGTAGCTATAATAGACGCATTATCCATATCAACTGGTTGCCCTTCAGCTTGTTGAGATTGCGCAATCCTTTGAGCCCTTTGTTGTGCTAAAACTTCTGCTTGGATATCTGGAGGTAGAGCAGCCAAAAACTCAGGATCAATATCTTCTGCAGATGGTGGTGCATAAGCTGCAGCTGGAACGGATTGAGTTTGTTGGGAAGCCAGCACTTCTGCACGCAAATCCTCAGGCAGTGCATCCAAAAAGGTAGGATCAATAACATTTGCACTAGAAGCTTCAGTACTATTATTAGTTTGATTAGCATCTTGAGCAATCACAGCATTTTGGCTAGCCTGTTCATTTCCAACATCACTAGAAACAGGGATTTGATGCCCTTCAGTCCCACCACCATCCATGTCAACATCAGGACAAACAGGAACAGAAGACTCGTGGCCATCATCACCTGCATTAGGCACTTCCGTGCCATTATCAACACATGCATGATTACTAGACTGGCTATTGGCTCCTGAAGGCGCATTTCCATCCTGAACCAACGAATCATGAAGATTAGCAGGCATAGGAAGACCTTGATTCTCAGTATTCAAACTTTGTGAATCAGTTGATTGTGTGATAGGTTCTGACTGTCCAGTAATAACACCATCTCCTTCACCAATTTCCATAATGTCTTTGCCATCTGGTGTACTATCCAAGTCACTTGGATGTCTTGGCATAGGTTCCTGGATCTGTGAATCTTCACCTGTTTCTTCAGCAATAGGTTCTACATTAGCCAGCTCATGGGATAACTCCGGAATATGGGAGCCCGTTTCAACCATAGGATTATCTGAATGACGTGTTGATTCCGTTGGTTCTTCAATGCGGGCTTCACTCTGGCAGTCCACATTATTAGCAGCAGCCGGCGGTTGACTATCAACATTTGATGGGGGGTCATCTGCTTGTGACCTTTCCGGCGGTCCGGAGTGTTCCAACTGCATCTGAGCAGGAGGGTTATTGGCAGAAGCAACACTGCGCAAATGAGAGAGAAACTGTTCTTCTATGGCCTGCGCAATGGCAGCAGCTTGACCACTGGCCTGAGGCTGACCATCATCAGTCCACCGACCATCACCTGGTCCCCTTCTTCCAGGCAAATGCACGGAATCCACACCAAAAGAAAAATCAATTAGAGGTGGTGGTGCTGTGCCAACCAAGCGGTCACCAAAGAGGGAAGCAGAGACATGTTCAGATGGAATAACAGGAGCATCAAACATATAGAGATGAGTCACATCAAAACTGCCAACAGGTAAAGCTTCCCAATCTCGAGAACTTGCGGCTGAGGGCCAGATCGAAGCAACTGAATCACCTGCTTGGGAAGGCCGAAGAAGAAGTGGATGTTGAAAACCACTACCGTCTAGACCTGATCTCTCATTGTAGGCTCTATTAGCAGTCTGTCTTCGCCGTTCAGAACCTAAGGGCCTACGTAGACCAAATAAGTCCTCCATATTTACCCCGTGAAATGGCTCAGCAGCAACGTCAATGAGACTATTTGTCACTCCAGGTCTTCCGAGAACCTGAAAATGATCAAACCCGTCAAGGCCTTCCCTCCATCTTACTTCTATAACTCGGTTCTCATGAAAATCATCATCCTCTTCATCAATCATATCATCATTGTACTCATCCCCTAGTCCATTGTCATCATGGTCCTCCACATCAGTATCTGCCAGAGACATCAGTGCAGCACCATCTTCAGCAATATCTTCGTCATCTTCATCTTCATCATCATCCTCATCATCTTCACCATCTTCTCCCATGTCCTCATCATCATCATCCCCCATATCATCATCTGTCCTGTGTTCAACATGGAAGGTCACCTCAACTCCATTTGTATTGTGTGGTGATCCACCTTCTTCAACATCATCATGCATGAACTCCACCCTGTTTTCCAATGGTGGGTTAGTGGTTATGGTCTGCTCAACTTCTGTTCGTGCATCTTGCTCCATAGCATGGCTTGTGTCAGCGTCCTGATTTCCTTCAATATGGGATGACCCCTGATGCTGCTGTTCAGTTGCAGCATTTGTTTCTTCAATTAAACTGCTGCTATTCAGGTTATTCTCCACAGCTTCGCCGGTAGAGAAAGCATTTCCTTGGTTTTCAATTCTTACATTAGGAGTAGCCAACTTCTTTTTGTTCGACCCATCTAACTTGAATGCCTGTTCACTAGCATTAGCAGCTCTTGTTAAGCTCTCCAATGCCTTAAGTACAAGATTTACAACTTTGGGAGAGTTAGGATGGTCTAGATCAATAGCCTCAAGGAAACTGGTTAGGGACTGAATCATTCCTCCATCGATCATGCTCTTTGCCATATCTGGCGAGCAACCAGGACCAGGCAAATTGCTGGAAGACGAGTTTTTTGACAAGATAGATGTGATCAAATCAGCAAAGGCTAAAACCTTCTTGTTTGGTAATAAAATATTCTTGGAGGAATTTGCTTCCATGATTGAGAAGGAAGAGAAGGCTCTAACAATTTCGCCAATCACTCTTCTACGACCTTCACTAGAACGCCCCGAAAGCACAACAAGAAACCATGAAGATTTTTCAGACAACTTTTCTCTCCATTCATCAGCAACATCTTCAGTTTTCTCAGAAGACAATGGAAGTAGATGGTGCAAGATATGATAAAGTATTCCGCCATGCATAGTACCATCTATTAGAACGGTTCCTCGATGTTGAAAGCTCTCCATATCCCGTTTCAAAATAACCCCTGCTGCATGGACATACATGAGTAGTATATCACTCAATAACTTTAAAACAAAGGTGACCTTCGCTAACCCTGCTGATCTTTCCGATAGACTATCATTCTCCGCTGTCTTCAAGTCATCAACTTTTGATTTGCCTTTTTTCCTCGTAGCAGGTTCATCTACTTCCATAGGAACTGAATGGCCATTAAAATCTTCCTGTACTTTCGGGGAAGGATAGCTCATCACTATTTCCAGAAGCTGATCAATGACTTGAGTCAGATTTGCAGGTACTTTTTTGTGTCCTTTGGAACATTTACCTGATCCATCATTTTTTTAATAAAAAACAGCTTTCATCAGTCATGAGGGTTTGCATAAACAAAAGCAACAGTCCAAAGACAACAAGAAAGATAATGGGGAAAAAAAAAAAAAAAAAAAAAAAAAAAGATAGACCAAATATCATAGATGTACCTGATCCATCATGTTGCTTATTTTCAGAGATCCGGATACATTCGTTCGAAGATAAACCAACTTCAACCCCCACACCCTTTGATTTTTCCTTCTCTTTCTCTTTTTCCTTTGATAACACAACATTGACCCTCCCAGCTGATGACTCAAGCTGGCAGACTGCAGCTGCAGCTCTCATAAAAACCATGGGATCCCTAGAGATAACAGGTGCCATAGACGTCAAAAATGACTGAGGGGAGAGACGGCCAGCATGGCGACTAAGAATCCCAGATAAAGTTTGCCGAATTTCCAACTCCATAGCTGTTTGCAGAGTTTGAGGATCTTCAAGAAGGTGCCTAATTATAGCAGATGCCACACTGTCATATCCAGGGAAGAAACAAGTCCTTGGAAGATTGAATAGAGCAGCAAGACCTCCATTTTCAAGAAATTGCATGGCAATGGCATGTGTTTTAGTTAAGCGAGCACATAATTGCAGAACAGCTTGCATGACCAAAGCTGGAGCATGTCGTTTAATAAAGTCGCAAGCAATATCCATCACCCTTTGGCACTCTTCAAGCGAGAGGTAACCAGTAGATTTTCCCAAGATCTTCTCAATTGCATCACCAGACTCTTTTTCATCTGTCACTGAAGCAACTTTATCTGTGCCAGATACTGGAAGGGGCAATGAAGCAAGTTCTTCAGATGAGTCAACAGCAGAATTAGAAAGAACCCCTTCACTGCCTTCATTAGAAACCCTGCGTTTCGGTTGCAGCAAGCTGTCAAGAATAAGTAGTAAAGCACTTATGCACTTTGGGATGGGAATCTCCTCTCCAGATCCACTTCTTGCCTTAAAGTTCATCAAGATGTCTACTACAGCAGATACAATACCATTTTCAGCAGCAATTTCTCGCGCCGTGCAATCTTCAGAAAGAAGTAAAGCCAAAATATGTGAGATGGTGGACAATGCACTGTTATCTTTCGAGAAATCACATGAACAAACTTTAAGTTGCTTAATCAGATAAGAAGCAACTTTTGAACGATCCTCCCCTTTGCTACGGTTACACAGCATCACAAGCAACTCAGTTAGTGCAAAGGCCATTGAATCACTACATTGGAACAACTTCATACAGGATGCCAATATATCATCTAATGGAGGTAGCTCTGCTCCTCTCTCTTCTGTGGATACATCCTTCATCTTGTCCCCATTATCTTCTTTAGATGTTTCAGATGAGTTTCCAAGTGATAAGGCAAGGGCTCGAGCCAGCTCATCATCCTCCTGAACCGGATCTTCAGCATGGCTTAATAACCATTCCATGGCCATCTCAACACTGTTTGCTTCCACCCTTCTGAGTGCTTCCTCTGCTCTGGCCCGAGTAAAGCCCATCTCAACAATGGCAGCAATGGTTCCTTCATCAGGAGGGGGGCCCAGGAAGCGCTGGGCTACACTTCCAGATGTACCACTGCGTCCTCTCCTTACATCTCCAACACCGGAGTATATATGAGTAACAAGTGATACCATTGCAATAACAAGGGATGAACTACAACTGGGAAACATGGGGTGATTCCAAATAGGAAGGACAACATCCAGAACCTGGGATTGCAGCATACGCACAAACACTTCTGGATCCCTAGGAACTGGAAACAACCCAATAGACAATCCAGCTGCAACAGGTTGAACAAGCAGCTGAGCTTGAGATGATGAAGTTGGAGATAGAAGTATAGAAGAATTGACAAAATATTCAAGCATACGACAGTAGCTCTGCAAGGTATCAAGTAACCAAGAACTGTGACAAAACTTGTTTCCTTCACTCCACTTTTCTTGATCAATCCCAGATGAAGGGATATAAGGTAGAGTCCAGAGCAACTGACTTGTAGCCTCAAATGTTGTTAAAAGCTCTTTGAATGTTCCATGCACATAAAAATTGTTTACTAGGGTTGTATTGCACATACGTCGGCGGCCATCATAGATAAGTGCGACCATGTCGTCCACAATCTTCCCAAGATATCTGCATTTCACTGAAAGCAATGTCTCAAGAACAGGGGAGGAAGAATGTCCAGAGAAACTAAAAGCATCATGAAAGATTTTAGATAGCACAGTAGCAAGACTTTTGGAAGCAGAGCTCAAGGAACCAGATTCAGTTCTTCGACGATTTGGACCAGTGAATCCCTTAACAAGAGTTATGTAGAAAGAGCGAGTGGTAAAAGCAAGCTTATTCAGACTTTCCAAGATGGTAACTTCCGGGCTCTTTGTTTTAGCATCATGAGCAGAAGAATTCTCCGGTGTATTTACAGAGCTTTCTGAATCAATAGCAGAAACCTCCATCTGCCTACCAGCTCTGCTAGCTCTCATACGAGTCAATCCATATCTAGTATGACGGTGTAAACCATCAGCAGACCTCAACGCCGACAAGAGCTCCTGTTCCCCATTCCAGTGGGATTGAGAAACATTCCGAGTTGAAACAGAATTCACATACCTTCCCATTGGAACACCATTTGGATCATCATCCCCCCCAGCGGTTCTTGGTAAGGGCACATCTGTGACAGCACTTTCTTGCTCTTGCCTTTTCTCTTCAACTCTGGAATCAGTTGATAAGGAAATTTGCCACTGCACTTCCTTGTAAACCCTCCCAATATAATTCAATACATCAGCATCAGCAGCGCTCAGCTCAGATACCATGTTGGTGGAACCCTTTAATAGAAAATTAGAGAGTGAAAGAAGACCATCAAGACTAGAAAGAAATCGTGAGACTTCCATTTGCTTTGCAGCTTCCAGCTTAACAAAATGAGTTCCTTCAACTGATGCTAATAGCTCAATTGTCAACTTCAGATGTTCTCTCAAGAATGTGCACAGTGCACGAGCAAGAGAAGCAGAATGCTGCGGAGAGAAGTTCTTAAAAGCAACAGATATGCTCTGCCCAATTGATACAGAAAGAGGCATTAATGGCAAAGTGAACAGCTGCAGAACAGCTTCGATTCCCTTCTTCTCAATAAATATTCTGCATGTGTCAGCATTCTGAAGAATCGTTTCAAGCAGACGCGCAACATTGGCTATGCATTCAGGAAGGAAAGATTCAATATTCACCAAAGGGCCATCAGATGATGTCTCAGTTGTCTGCTGCTCTAAACTTTCCACCTTGGATGATTCTCCATCTTCTGATGCAGCCAGAGTCCTATCATCTGTATCTGTCTCCATTGGAACAGGAGCCAAAGGACCCTGATGATCAACAGCATACAAAGCTTCTGCCCCATGCCCAATTCTAGAAATGGTATTCAAGATTTCAATCAGCATATCCACACCAGGTACACGCAAAGAGGACGCATGACGCATAAGTTCATCCAACCCGCTAGATAAGGATCCTGGTGTATCACCACCAAGGGCACGCAAGTAAGCTCTGGAAGTAAATATCTTCACAAAGCACATTAAAGCATTCCGATCCTTCACAGCCTGAAGACCTTTGTTATTCAAGCACAACGCATCCAAGCACTGGGGTATACATGACACTGCTTCCGTCGAACAAAGAACTCCTCCCATTAAGGCATCCAGGAAAGTGGAAGGAAGATCAGCAGCATCTAAAACAGCAAAACAAGTTGGATCCTTGTGAATAAGATCGCTCATAACAGTTGCTGCCAAAGAAAACACCCCACCACCAAAGTCTTTTGCCCTTTTGAAAATGACACATAAGCATTGAGGCAACAAACTCTCTTCCGAACCATATAAACGAGCAGTAGTTCCAGGGGCATATGTCCCAAGAGATATAGAGCGCAACAAAGCTTTCATCAGTAACCGGCGGTGATAACTAACCAGTTGTTCAGAGTAGAGTGGCTGCATGTTGTCCAATTCACCGGAAGTGCCAAGGACAACTTGTTTGCCCTTCTTATTGCATTGAGAATCTTCACAGTGCCTCTTAGTGCCCTTTTCTACACAAGAAACTTCTATTGTCAGCCGCGCAATGGTGTCATCTAAACCCCCCAAATCTCTGAATAAAGCCGCAGCAGGGTTACTGTAGTCCATAAAAGCTTCCAGAACATGAACACCAGTACTGACCAAATGCAAATGTTGGGGATCAGTGTCTTTAAGAAGAGGAAGAAGAGTAGGTACCAATCCAGCTTCCCGCAGAGCAGAACAACCAGAAGAGGAAGAGACCAAAACAGTGACAAGTGATAGAAGAGCTTCAGCAAAAACAACAGACCATTTTGAGGAATCACTGGTTATAGAATCAATGGTCTTCTGCATAAGACTTGGTAGAATCCCACGATGCCCACCAGAGGTGATGGCAGTTAACACAGCAGCCTGGCGGGACCGATCTTGGCAAAGTGCAACCAATGATAGAATTCCAAGAATGCGGATTTTTTCAGGGACTGCATCTTCATAGCTTAACAAGGATACTAATTCATTTATGAACTCAGGCTCATTATTAAAAAAAGCCGTCAAATCATCAGCTTCATGGCTTGCTTGGACAAGGACAATAAAAGCATAGAGACGAATACATATATATTGCTGCCTAAGGGCTAAAGACCCAAAAGCCCTTGCAAACCGCAATCTAGTCAAAAGTGAAAACCTTAAATTAGGTGGTACTTTGTACTCTGTCACTAACTTATTCAGGAGCTCAAGATCACCCTCATTGCGAGCATTAATGTCAGACAAATGAATGACTCGCAAACCCTGGTTTGTAGTAGAAGCCTCCTTTGATGGATCACTAACTTCATAGAACTCAAAATGGAGCATGCATCCTAACTCATTAGCAACAGAATCACACCCATTCTTTACAGAACACGATATCAATCCAAGACCTTCTTCCTTTCCTCCCCAACCTTGTGAAAAAGAAAATAACTTTGGAATTAAAGAAGTGTCTCTTATGGAGCACTTCCCTGTTACTTTCTTCAAGAATGCAGCCAGAGTCTGCAGACTTGCCTCAACCACATCTGCATCAGTAGAAGCAAGCAGAGAGGAAAGATGTTGCTGCATTGAGAAAGAAAAAACATAAGAATAGAGAAAATGAACTCAAATACATGGGGAAGTAACAAGTAACATCGAAACTACTAGATAGATATAGTTACCATAGAAACCCAAATAAAACAATAAAACACACGATATACCAATTAGAGCACTACTAGCAAACTTTTATAACAAAAATAAATGCATGAATATAAGAGAGAAAGTCTCAAAGAGAACTTCACAAGTAGATATGCATACTTCGTATGAACTATAGAAGTGCTTATTTGTACAATTCTCTAAGACAATCCTTATAACACGGAGAATTTGAAGAACAGCTTCTCTAGGAAAGGGAGGATCAGCTGCCAAAAAGTCATCCTCGAACTGTAAATCTTTCCTTGATTTAATGTGTTTCTCGAAGAAGGAATCAAAATGATTGAAAAGATCAACCCAGTGATGAAAGTCCCCCTGCAATAAGAAGCATTAAATTGATGTCAATCAAATTAAGTATCAAAAGACATAAATCAAATCAGTTGAGGATCATCAACCTACCTTGTCGAACTCCCAGGAAAAACCTTTAAGGGGTTCTTCTATATTATCAAGTGGAACGGCTGTGACACTATCAATAAAAGATCTGATCTTTGGAGGCTGAAACAAAAATATAATAGCATGTTATAATGATGGATTTGTAAACATGCATGCCACATATAAGTTATTTTAAAGGCTTAATTGGTCAAAATATCCTAACCTTTCACAACTTTTGTTATTATATCCTAACCTTTTAAATTAGGTGACACATTAATATGAATTTCAAAATCTATTTCATCAATCATAATTATCAAAATAATTATTAATTTTATGATTTAGATTGATTATTTAAGTGCCCACATCGTCAAATTAGAAGTTCAAAAGAGGTTTAGGATACAAATTAAACAATATATAAAGGTGAGGATATAATAACAAATCTCAAAAGGTTAAGTATAATAACAAAAGTTGTGAAAGGTTAGGATATTTTAACCAATTTGGCCTATTTTAGAATCACTAATCAGTTAAGAAGAAAACGAGAATCTGAAAGAAAATTGAATCAGCAAGATCTATTGGACAAAAACAAAATATAGCATTAAGCGGATAAGTACATGAATCAAGGTATTTATCTCTCACTACCAAGACATGAATTGTCTTGGTCGATGTAGCCGACTCCAATTAATTTGGGATTGAGGCTATGTTGTTGTTGTTGTTGTTGTTGTTGCTGTTGTTGTTGTTGTACCAAGACAAGAATTGTGGGTGAATCAATGAATATATTTCTTAACTATCTATATTCACGCTCTCACTATATCTTCCTCTCCCAGCGTTCTTAATGTCAGTTTTGCATATGACAATCTTCCTAATTGCCACATCTAGCGTTATTCATTACACATGTTCAAACCAGCTTTATTACTCATTTTTATCCAAAACTGTAGTTAATTTACTATTTGCCAAATACCAGCATTGTAATTGTGTCTAGAGCTTCATCCACATCCTATCAAAAAAAAAAAAGAGTTTCATCCATATAATATCCATCTTAACATTCATATTTCAAAATTTTAAATTTTTTCTGCAAATATTTTTTTTGGAAAGCATGGTTGGGCAAAGGGCAATAACTGATTTGTTTTTTTTTTATATTTATTTCTGGACATGTCAATTGTACAAATCCCTGTAAGATATCCTCATCTAGCCAAACCAAACCCTATTTCTTTTTGGTCAAATTTTTTTTTGGACTACAACCAACTCCCATTTAATGATTGATGTTTGGTCCTAAAAAGGTTCAGCAACAGTTCAAGCTTTTTGGTCAACCTTCTTCTGATCCCTTAGATTTCTTATCGCATTTCAAGTTCAAAATTTACCCAAGAACAGAAGACAATCATTCCACAACTAGTTGGATCGTTAATTAGATCAAAGAGCTTACTTTGATTTTTAGATGAAACTGTTTACATCATTTACTATTTTTTCCTCGATTTTTCATTACTTTGACCTTGAGTGTCTAAGCTTCACCCTGAATTAATCCCATGAGATATTCTTAATAAACTATTGAGCTTAAGTACTTCAAATTTGAATCCGAGATATATATATATGCTCCCTCAATATTAATCCATCTACACATAATTCCGTCAAAATCAAGTTTATCATATTCACTGTCTTACTAATTTTAAACCATCCACAAATTCAAAAAATCTCTAGCAAGAGCAACAACAACAACAACAACAACAACAGCACAGCCTCAGTCCCAAATTAATTGGGGTCGGCTATATGGATCAAACTCTTCCAATGTGCTTGATTAAGTGCAATTGATGGTGAGCTTTCCAAACCATTCAAATTCCTCCTAATTAATGCATCCTAAGTTAACTTCGGTCTACCCCTACCACGTTGAATTTTTTCAATTTCTATTAAGTCAAGTTTTCTAGTGGGAGAATCTGTAGACCGTCTATGCCGGTGACTAAACCACCACAACCACCCTTCCCTAATCTTTGAGTCAATTGGTGCTACTCCTACTTGTCTTTGGATTTCTGTATTTCTTATTCTATCTTTACGGGTTTCACCACACATCCACCTAAGCATCTTCATTTCTACTATGTTCATTTTATGTAGTTGTTGTTGCTATACCGCCTAATATTCACTTCCATAGAGCATAGCTGGCCTAATTACAGTCCTATAAAATTTTCCTTTTAACCTGGTAGACATATTTTTATCACAGATCACACCAATTGCACTCCATTTCCTCCATCCAGCTTGAATTCTATGCATGATGACATCATTTTCAATATTGTCATCATTTATGATTGATCCTAGAATCTAAAGTGGTTCACCTTAGGAACTTCTACTTCCCCTAATTTAGGGGCAGAGCCAGACTTGGTATCAAGGGGGGGCCATCCATAACATAATTTCTATAGTTCATATTTTTCTTATATAATATCTAGAGTTCATAATTAAAGTATCAAGTTAACCATTTTTTATAGAATAAATTTAATCAAAACCTTAATTGATGTATGAACCAGCCAACCAACACACAATTTAAAGAGTTTTTTCCTTTTTCAAACAATTTAAAGAGTTTTTAATTAAACACTAAAATTGACTTTAACTCACAAAAACAATAATCCATTTAAATGCAAAACAAAAAGTCTGATCAAAGAAAAATTGAAAGGGTGGCGACCATAAATGCAAAAAATAAAAAGATAAATTAAAGAAAAATTGAAATAGCAATCATACATGCACAAAAGAAAATAAAATTTTTGTAAAAATTTAGAAATTAATATGAAGTATTGAATATTCTAATAACAATAACAACAAAAAACTAATGATGATTTTGAAATTAAAATATCTCTCGTGCCTATTTTGTTAGAGGAACAATTAATCATCCAATAGTTCAATCTAAGACTAAAAATTAATTTACCAAATATTCAATTTAGTGAATAGGATTATAAAGCATGTATGACAACTCTCAAGGCCGATGCATATATGTGGCGGCAAATCGAGTAAACCTAAAAGTTGAGGGGCATGAATCTATGCATATATGGAGGTTAAATGTGGTAACAAAAAAAAGTTTGGGGGAGCAATTATGCAAAAAAAAAGTTTGGGAGGGGCCAAAAGTATCTATCTACATGGGTTAATATGGGATGACAAAAAAGTTAGCGATGGCACCCCTTGGCTTCTACTTGCCTCCGCCCCTGCCTTAATTTTACCACTTCATCATCTCGATGTCTAGTATTTTTAAACTCACAGTGCATGCATTCGGTCTTCATTCTACTCAACTTAAACTCACACTTTGGTATTTAACTCCTAATTCAATTTAAAAAAAAAAAAAAACGATATAATATCACAAGAAGCAACATTTACCTTGCGAATCTTTAACAGTATGGCCATTCATCTATAACAACAACAACATAGCCTCAGTCCCAAATTAATTGGAGTCGGCAACATGGATCAAACTCTTCCATTGTGCTCGATTTAGTGTAATTGATGGTGAGCTTTTCAAACCATTTAAATCCCTCATGATTAATGCATTCCAAATTAACTTCCGTCTACCCCTACTTTAGTTTAGTCCTAATTAATTCATCCATAACATGTACAAAAAGATACAGGCTTAGACTACTTGTTGGAGATGTGAGATCAATCCCACATCGACTAGTTAACTAAAAAGACAATGGATTATAAGTTTGGAGTGGGAACTCCAACTTGACTTGGCATTTAGGAGAACACACCCACTCTCAAGCTAAAGCCCATATATAAACTAGTCACCACACTCACTAATGCCTTGGACCTGGCCTAATGCTTAAAATCCTATAATGGTCTAAGTATATAAAAAAAAATGAGGCAAAAAAAGAACAAATGATGAAAACTAGACTCATAGTAGTAGACATGTGACCTCTGAGGTTCAAAGAGTACAAGCCCATAGTAGTAGACATGTGATCTCTGGGGTTCAAAAAGTACAAGCCCAAAGAAGAAAAAGAGGTCTTTGACGCTTAAAAAGAACAAACTTACTGGTTAGACCAGCTAGACTTGAGGGGGTGTGTTGAAGATGAGATATTAGTCCCACATCGACTAGTTAACAAGAAAGACAATGGGTTATAAGTTTGGATTGGGAACTCCAACTTACCTTGGCTTTTTGGAGCAACCACCGACTCTAAGCTTAAGCCCACATATACAACTAATCACTCCACACTATCTCTAGACTTGGACCGGGCCAATATTTAGAAACTTCACACAAACCCTTGATGAAAGTTACAAATTATACAAAATTGGGATTTGACTAATTCCCCCCTAATGTTGTTTTTTCACATTTTTACCATCCTACAAACCTTTTAATGAGTTCGAATGTTGACATACAAGCACTTTCTTTCTTAAAACTCATCATACTCATCATTTTTTTTTTTCTAAATCAATAAAAACTACGTTATCAACATGATTATTCTTTTTCCCTTAATAGATCTCCATCAATTTCATTACTCAACAAATGACTTCCACGGAGCCTCCTTAGTACAAGTTAGAGATTCTACAAGCCATCACCCAGGAATTGTTCTTGGTTGAAGGTTTATAAGAATAGTGACGAGACGTAGACAGGAAAATAAGTATAAAAGCCAAATGTATAAAACAAGTCCTTTCCCTTCTTTTTTATAACTAACGAAAATTTTATATTATGAGCCCGTGTCAATAAAACAAGCAACAATTGGAGTTTCCAAACAGCATAACAGGAAGGACAAGAATAAAGATATTTGTTTACTTTAAAAATCATCCTGTTAGGCATTCTCCAAATAAGGAGTAAACAGATTTTCCAAATCCTACCAAGGCATACATGTTGCCAAATGGACGAAACCATTATAATACACATGGAACTCAAACCCTACATGGTTAGCAAGCAAAACCCAATAGTTTTATTAGAACTTGCTGCAGTGCCCGGAATTTTTTTGGAAGTGTTAAGCTTCCACTTGATAAAAATCACATCATTCCAATGCCATATAAGTATAATCAAATCCTACAATCAGTTAAATAAACTGAACAGATAAATTATCTCCCTTTCAGTAAATGCAAACCATTTTGAAACTAATAAAACCTTTTCATGCATCGTGAAGCTGAAACTCAAGATGAATGAAGCATAATAAACAAATGAATTCACAGCAAAAAAGTACCCAAATTGAAATAATGCAGGATCACCTTCCGCAATTCTCCACAACATATACGAGAAACCTAATTGGACATAGATTTGGGATGCACAGACAACATAAAAACCAAAAAGGGCGCAATTTTTACTAAGTTTTTACGAAGTTCAGGATCCAATCCCAAAACCTACTCAAGCAATCAACTTCAATTCCAACCGATCAACAACAAGATCATACCCTACAAGGCTTCTTTCCACACAATCAACCACATCGACACAGAACAAAAACTAGGGCAGGAAATCAATCACGTACCGCTTCCAAAGCCCTCCGCTTCTTCAACTTCATCTTGAATTCAACCGAACGAGAGCATTGCCAGAATCAAAACCGCATCAGCAAACCACCGAACAGACCTTCGATTCCAATCAATCGATTGAACGAGAGAGAGGGAGAGAGGATTGCAATCAAGTAGGGCAAAATTGGTGAATTTGGAGATTGGATTGATGCGAATGGAGAGAAAAAGAGAGGCGATTGGGATGAAGACGAGATTTTTCGGGGGAAGGAATTAGGGTTTGGAGAGGCGATCGGATCGGTGGGAGTGAGTCGAATAAAAAGGAAGGAATGTGAAGAAGAGAGGAGTATCGGAGTTTATACTTCGTAAGAGAGGAAAAGAGGAAACACCAAGTGGAGTGAGATAGGGGGAGAGCAGTACAAAAAGTTGAGGAAAGAAAATAAATGTTCTCATTTTGTCCTCGAAGGGTATCTATATTACTTCGACTACTCTGGATTTGTAATAATAGTTGGTTTTTTACTAATCGATAAAGGGCATCCAGTTTCTTATTATTGAATATTTGTTGGTTGATTAACATAGACTCAATCATTAGTTAGTTGAGGTTGGGATGTATCAAACTTTTTCATTGCGCTCAATTTAGTATAACATTTGTCTAATCCATTTTATAAAGAGTGATAAAAGTTTTACATTAGTTGTTAACCTTCGCAACATTTGCTATAGATGAATTGTATTTAATTATTTATTTATCATAAAATGAGTTGGATGGAAGTATTTGATCTATTTAGCCGACCTTAATCAATTTGGGATCAAAAGCTTTGACGTTGTCATAGTAAATTTAAAAGAACAAATTGCTGGTTTATTTTGCATTTCAGTTCTCTTAGTGTCGTGCTATATTATAATTAGTTTCTTAAGACGTGTGCAATAATATCATTATATATTGAGGTGGAGTTGTAGTAAACCATGCATGGCAAAGTCACTTGTGTAACATGCACAAAAACTAGCTTACAATATACTTTTGATTGATTTTATGTTTGGATACATAATTAGATTACTATGAAAATAGATAAGATTAAAATGTTTTTTGGATGCTACCTTGTTTAACTATCAATTACCGGCTTCTCAACTTCACCAGCAGAGACTTTCAACTTTAAACTAAATTATCAGTTAGTCTTATCA
Source organism: Stephania japonica (assembly GCA_039657345.1). NCBI lineage: Eukaryota > Viridiplantae > Streptophyta > Magnoliopsida > Ranunculales > Menispermaceae > Stephania > Stephania japonica. Next base: position 84,913,289 of record CM077556.1, on the reverse strand, counting down.
AATATCGATGACCCTAATCCGCTATGACTATAACATCCACTAATAATATCAAAAACTAGTTTTAACAATTCAATGTGTGAAATGGATGAAGCATCACAAGGTTGGGAGGTCTTGGATTTGACTCCCGTTGAAATAAAATAAAAAAAAGTATGTGACCTGAAAGCAAACATTAAAATTAAATTGAAAAAAATATATAGGAAAGGCCAACTAGCCTGACTTGAAAGACAAATGGTTCATCAAAAGTAGTAAAAAATTAAAAAATAAAAAATAAAAATAAAAAGGGTAAAAAATAAATAAAGAAAATAATATTAGGAGCATCTGCTGAGCTTAGGTAATGTTAAGTTCAACATCTGATAAAGAAAAAAAAAACACACACACACACACACACACTGTTTTCCAGTGGCTTTAGAGAAAAGTGATTCTTTTAAGAGAAACTTTTGTGCACTGGCTCCCCCCTAATAAGCTTTCATGTCTGAAGTGCACCCGCAATCTTTTTCACTCTTTTTCACTTTTTTTTTTGGAGACAAACTTGGAAGCTAAGTAATGTAGTTCTAGTTCCAACAGTATTGGTGTTTCTAATGGCAATGCAACAGTTTCAGTCAAGGTTGTGCCAGTCCACAATAGAGAACATAATAGGTGAACATAAATAATTTTAATTATCTAGGAATAAATTACTACAACTTTATCTTGTTTTCTCAACAACAACAGCACTTGTGCAATACTTTAAATTAGGAAAAGAAGAACAGCTTTGGCATTGCTTTGTCGTAGCAAGAAAGGATTCGAACTCCCAACCATCTGCAGCATCGAAAAAGCTTCAGCAATTTCGGAATAAATAAGTGCAGTAGAGTTGTAGCTGAAGAAACTTTAATCATCCAAATTTATATGAAAACAGTGATTATAGAGAGAAATATAAGAGTTGAGAATAACTGGATAGCTACTGGATCTTACCAAACTTAATAAGCTTAGACGAGCTCTAGAACAAGTGCCGATGCCCCTCCTCCGCCATTGCAAACTCCGCCAACGCCATATTTTGCATTCTTTTGTCTCAGCACCTAAAATATGTGCATATTGGTACATCAAGTTAAGAGTACAACAGAAGCATCTGTACTGTTTATGTAATTATTGTCTGATAAAGCGAAAAGAAAAGAACATGCTACTGGTTGCGCAGCAAGGAAGCAAAGAGAGAGATAAGAACTAGCTAAAGAGAATAAAACCAAAGTCATCTGAGACATGCATACCCCTATGAGCGTGACCAAGATGCGTGCTCCACTGCAACCTAGCGGATGTCCCAAAGAAACTGCACCTCCATGCACATTAACTTTTTCCTATATGAATCAAATAATATTCAGTGTTAAATATATACAATGTTTCAAGCTTGTTTGAGCACATATGTTGAAACCAAATGATGGTTCACAATGCGAGAAGCAACGTATATTTCAAGAAAAATTAGTATTGAGGATAGCTTCAAGACTTACATTATTTAGCCCAAGGAGTCCTACATTTGCAAGAGATACGACCTAAAATGAAGCAGCAAACAGATAAGACTACTTTTGCGGTCTTGATGAATTAGTTTTAATTAATCATAGAACACAAATATATTGAAACTCACTGCAAAAGCTTCGTTTATTTCATAATAATCAATTTGAGAAGCCTCCAAGCCTGCATTTGATATGGCTTTTGGTATTGCAAGGGCAGGTGCAGTCGTAAAAAATTCCGGTGCCTGCACATCCACATCAGTTCAGTGCCTAAAGTGAGGAATCAGAGATGAACCGAAGACGAGTGAACTTAAAGGATAAAAAAACTAATTTTTATTTTCTGGAAATGATCCACTTAGAAGATGGGATATGCAGAAAAAACAAATAATTATCCAATCATCCTCTAAATATAGTACCTGAGCAGCATCAGCATACCCTCTAATCTTTGCTATTACTGACAGCCCAAGCTTGATCGCTGTTGATCCGCTAACTAAAACTACTGCTGCAGCACCATCACTGTTTAAATGCATTTAGCAAAGATATCAGATTCTTTCATCATTGTAACAGAGCCACCTGTCTAGATTAATTTGGGAAGACATAATAACAGTAACAAGCATCATAAGAAAAGTGAATTACAGCATTAATTATTCTTTGTTAACATAAGAACAAAAAAAGACTGAAGAGCACAGGTAGGTGGCACCAAACGAAAAATAGAAAGGCCAATTATCATAAAGGTTTCAATAAACCAACAATGCATGGTTGCAAAATCAAAGACCAAGAACCCAAACAAAAAATAAAACCTACAGATAATTTAAAAATAGTAATTATAACAAAATGATCACAAAGCCAAGGGAAGTAAGACCTGATACTTGAAGCATTGCCAGCAGTAACAGAGCCACCCGTCTCTTTGAAACTTGGCCGGAGCTTTCTTAGTTTTACAGCATCAAACTGGCCAGATTAAAGGCAATGAAGCACTATTTTAGAATCCAAATGTCTTCAAAATGAGGTATGACATATAAAGTGTTCGATTCTATTTCTATTGCTTCTCATTACCTTGTCAAGGCCTTCATCTTTGTCGACAACTGCGGAAGGCTTTCCTCTCCCTCCTGAAACTTCAACCTACATTAGAAAGAATCACGTTAAATGATTTTGTTTTAATTATTTTCCAAGTCAAGGGTATCCATGCCTCCTAGAGCACCTACTGCTCTCTTGAGGAGCGAAAAAACCTCTCTATCTTGCCATACTCAAATCTAAATGGGAGTGGCCCATTTAGGAAGGGACTTGAAATCAAGCTCCTGCATGCCAAGCTGGGATTTTGGCCATTAACCAAGTTTCTAACTCTATGGTTAAAGTAATAATGTTTTAGCAGATAAGTAAAACTCATACAGGAGCAATCTCCCATGTAAAGGCACCAGAATCCCGAGCAGCTATCCCGCGCTCAAAACTTTGAATAGCATAATCATCCTGCAGTAATTGCGTTACAATGTCAAATTGAAAACCCACACACTACTAAGAAAGATAAAAAGTGCTTCTGAAGTTCTGAACATAAAGCAGCAAGAATAGTCAAAGACTTAGTTCCAGCAGAAAACTAAATAGTAAATTGTAATAACATAGAATTCAGGAGAACCCCAAAATGAAACATAGCACCAGAATTTCGCGCTAAGGTAGGCTAGAACTGTACGAGGTGTCTCAACATGAGAACCACGAGGGTTTCTCAATTGTAAGAAACAACAAAGTAGGCTATGAATGAAATGCATGAATAAAATTCACTAAAGCTTCTTTGGATGAAGCCACATGCTTAAGCTAAAGAAAGTGGATCAGCTGGTTGCTTTATTAGGCTAGCATATACGCAATATATTGATGTGGATAAGATGGCCAAAGAACAATACTTGCTGGTCTCGTGTTATACTATGCTTTTCTGCACATAATTCAGCAGCTACTCCCATGCCAAAATCATTGTAAACATCCCACAGTCCATCTTTAAGCATTCCATCAACAAGAGTATCATGTCCCAATCGAGATCCCTTCCTGCTTATACAAATAAGATTCATGTCACTACAATAGGCGTAAAAGTGAATCACTCTTGGGATTGGGTATCAAACCTCAAAAGTTAACTCACCAAACTTGGTCAGATCAAACTGTAGGGGTTGCAAGAACCTTACCTTGCTTCAGCTATATATTTCGGCACATTGGACATGCTTTCCATGCCACCCGCTACAACACAATCATTAAACCCCAACTGAATGCTCTGTGCCGCAAGCATTATTGCTGCAGTGGCAATGAAATTATGTTACACTTTGAGCACTTCAATTGTAATAGCTCATATTTCAATTTAAGTGACCTCACCTTTCATCCCTGATGCACAGACCTTGTTGATAGTGGTACAAACCACCGAATTTGGTATTCCGGCACCTAATGCAGCCTGTCTAGCTGGTGCTTGCCCCAAGTTTGCACTCAGAACATTTCCAAAAAATACCTCTTGCACAAGTTCAGGAGCAACTTTTGCCTGCTTAAGAGCGGCTGCATGATGGAAAACAACGAACTCATTCCAATCAATTTGTGACAATGAGACCAAGAGAGTGAAGAGGAGCTGGCAGTAAAATCTCACCTTCAATTGCTATAGACCCAAGCTTTGTTGCTGACAAGGATGAAAGTGTACCAAGAAAACCACCCATTGGTGTACGCGCCACGCCAACAATGCATACATCTTCCCAGACATAACGAGAGAGTTAGACAGATCAATACTCAAACACAATTCGAAGCACCCAAAAATAAGAAAATGTCAAGTCAAAAAGTGACCGCCATATCAACGACAACAAAACTTGAATACTTTCAATAATCCAGAAGGTATTCTCCCTCAACAAATACAAATTAATATATTACTAATGAAAAAAAAAAAAACAAGAACAAATGCACAGTACAATATACTACAAATTTTGTACAGGAAGAAATGAATATTTTAGAGGGTAAAAGACTCCATATTTAGTAGTTGTAGTACACCATATACTAATTCTACTACCTACCAAATAAGCCTAATTTCTCAAGACCTATATATTCATAATTGAAAGTAAGAATCAAATCCCCATTTCCGATTTCTTGCACGCTTACTACCCGTAAAAGCCGAATCTCAAACTATGGCCCATTCAATTTTAGACTGTCATTTCCCCCAAAACTAAAAAGAAATCGCACAAAAATGAAACACCTTGTGGCTTTATTGAATCCGAACCAGCAGTTGCCGACGGAGCCATGCACACCTCAAAGACCACACCTGCATAACAACACCAACCCAATCTATCAACCACATTTCTCATAAGAACACAATCCAACCATGCCAAAGATTCAATCTTTCATTTGGATCAATAAACAAAAAAGAGGGGAAACAGTCATGAAACAACTATCAACAAAAAGAACTCAACTTGGGGATCAAAATCGCGCCTTTCCGTAAGATTCAACACAAGTCCAATTTATCAACCACATTTCTCATAAGAACTCAATTCAAACATGCCCAAGATTTAATCTTTTCGTTCAGATCAATCAATAAAAAGAGGGGAAACAGTCTTGAAACAACTATCAACAAAAACAACTCAAATTCGGGATCAAAATCGCGCCTTTCCGTAAAATTCAACACCAGTCCAATTTATCAACCACATTGCTCATAAGAACTCAATTCAACCATGCCCAAGATTTAATCTTTCTTTCGGATCAATCAACAAAAAGAGGGTAAACAGTATTGAAACAACTATCAATAAAAACAACTCAAATTCGGGATCAAAATCGCGCCTTTCCGTAAAACTCAACACCAGACCAATTTATCAACCACATTTCTCATAAGAACTCAATTCAACCATGCCCAAGATTCAATCTTTCATTCGGATCAACCAACAAAAGGGCGTAAATAGTCTCGAAACAACTATCAACAAAAAGAACTCAATTTCAGGATAAGAATTGTGCCATTTCCTAAGATTTAAACCTAATTTCTGAACATTTTCACATCAATACAAAATCTTTCTCCACAAAATCAACCACGCATTGTACACCAAAACCATCGCTCACTCTCAAATCTCGAACACATGAAATTCAACTATCCAATAAATCCAAACAGTCGCAGATCGACGAAAAACAGCGAAATGAAGACAATCAAGAGAGCGAGCAAGATCAAAGCATGAAAATACGCGAACGAATCAATCAAGATGACGATTTGAGATTGATCGGACGGTTGAGAAGCGATACGAATCTGAGATTTTGGAATGGAAATGCTGACCTGTGCGAGAGGGTTTAGGAGAGGTGGAGACGGAGAGGAGATCGACTGAGTTTGAGTTTGAGTTAGAGTTTGAGTTAGAGTTTGAGTTTGAGTTAGCTTCACCGCACGGACTGCGTTGCGTTGCGTTGCGTTGCTTATTTATAGGTGAACGCGCGGAGTTTCGTTGCTTCGTCAAAAATGTGAACTTAGTTGGAATAATATCTCGTCTGACGAGAAACCCCCTCTCAAAATGCGGAATTGCCCACTCTGTCCTGCTGAGTGTTGTTCAGCGCTGCACGTGCTCCGTGGCAGCACCTCCAGACTCCAGAGTATGTATGTTTTTAAATGGGAAATGATACTTTCCGACGTCACCAAAGTCACACCATGAGTCCATTGGCTTTGGGAGCCCTTTGTGAACGTGTTCATATCCCAAGTAGTGCGCACACGCAGCTTGAGGCATGCACGAGCAGCTTCTAAAGTAGATGCAACTTCTAGGTGTCTTTTTTATTTTACGTTGTTAATATTTTGCTTTGATTCGACTAGTCTTATGAAAGTTATTCAGATGTTCCAATATTACAAGACGAAATAAATCAAGAAAGATAAATGTTGGGATTATATATTTTTTTACAACTCTTGGCCACAACATTGATGAAGTCCATTAGATACATATATTGATGTATGATCTGATTAACCCATCAATGTTGTACTTAAAGGTTGTAACAACTAACAAGTGTTATGTATTGCCTGCATTTTCCATCAAGAAAGTATAGTGTAGCTATTATGATTAAAACTTCTCTTATGGTTAGCACCATCATCAAGAACACATTAATGTAAAAGATAAGATACGAACCACCTTGAATTAATGCAATTTTGAATTTGAAGGTTGTCTTGATCTACTACCTAATAAGCTATATTTGTATCGACATTAATGTTATCCATCAGTTTCACTTGTTATGAAGGCAGATTAGTAGCGATTGAAAGCGATGTAAAAACCCATCTTCCATATGCAACATATTTATGAATTTAGATAAATAATTAAAAAAAAATTGGATTCATGTAAATGACAACGAGCTAATTAATTTGTGATTGAAGCTTTGTTGCTAGCTGCTGCGAATGACGTACATTTAAACTCCACGTATGTAAGACATTATATTCGCACATAGCCGGTTCCAAATTCAGATGACTCTGAAGCCCATTTTTCATATCTAAAAATAGGAGACTGTTTTTCGTATCAAAAAAAATAGGGGAGGGAAGCCCTTATTTTCAATTCTTGAAAAATTGGGAGGGTTGTGAATCTTATGATAGGTTGATAACCAATATAAAACTTTTGTCACTCTTCACGGAATAGATCAAATAAAAATAAAATGAACTTAACATAAATGAAAATGTTTAGGTGGATGTGTGGTTAAAACTCATAAAGATACAATAAGACATGAAAATTCAAAGATACGTCGGAGTGGCGTCAATTGACACAAAGATTAGGGAAGAGCGGTTGCAATGATTTGGACGCCTGCAAAGACAACCTACAAATGCCCTTACTAAAAAATTTGACTCAATAGAAACTGAAGAAATTCGACGAGGTAGAAATAGATGAAAGCTAACTTGGTACGCATTACCTAAGAGAGATTTAGATGGTGGTTGTTGTTGATCCAGTCAGGCCTAAGCCTGAAACCTCACTAATTTTTTGTTGGAGCCAAGTTGCTATAAACATGTGAACATGTTTGATTCTAATCTAAAATAATTATACACACTTGTTTTCAAAAATAAAAATAATTATGCACACATTAGTTTATATGGATTCCAGATCCATAGTGCAGCCTTTTCAGTTGTTTCATATGCTCAGATTCAGAAAGACATCCTTTTGTGAGCTTGCTCACGTGTTCTCACAAATTTTGAAGTTGTACTAATAGCAATTACAACATCTTTGTCTTTCAAAACCAACAAATAGACTCAAATTCTACACCAAAAGGGCCAAAATCATATTATTCCAAGGTGGGTGACTCCCTTTCTATGTTTGTTGTACAAAACACAAGGCTTAGATTCCCTCAGTCATCAATGTCACTCAAAATCAAACTCAAGTTTTCTAACAAGGGTGGAAGAGAACTTAATACCTTTAGATTTACATGACAAGACTATCGGCTTTCGCTTACTTGTTGGAATTCCAAGATCATTTGCCGCCTGTACTAGCCTTTTCCCGACTTCGCAGGATGTTTCGATTCTACTCCTTAATGTGTTAGGACTTGGTTTGTCAATTGATGGCACTTTAGGTGGCAATAGTTTCGTAACTTTGGATCTCTGAAGCTTACTCACCTTTGCTGTCTTCGGCTTTGGTGAATCAGGCAAAGCAGTTTTTGATGGCATAGGTTTCCCTGCCATGGATTTTCCATGTTTAGCTGAACTGTTCCCTTTGGTAGGCGAAACACTACGTGGTATTTCGGGTGGTGCATTGTTTGCAGTACCGATAGGTACTGAACTGTTCTCAGCAGCATTACTCTTGAGATTTTCATCTTGATCAGCTTGATATGTTTCATTTTCAAGGCGGTCGACAATTTTGTTGCTTGAAGAGCCTGCATACGCCTTCACCTCGTCAAAATCAGGAAAGTATCTAGTTAGGATACCAGTGACTGACACAATATCCGACGCGCCAGGACTTGTATCATTTTCGTTTGGTTGAGAAGAAGCAAGGACTTGCTTTCTGTCCTTCCTCTTCAAGGTATTGCATTGCTGGAGCCTCCCTTGTGAAGAAACGCAGCGGACTTCCTTAATTGTATCAAGAAGCGCTTCCTCGCTTCTTGCTCCGTCTAGAACTTTCTCATGCGAGTGACTGCTAGTTCTAGTCTTCTTTCTCTTGGGGACATAAACAGGCATTAAAAGTTCTTCCATTACATCGTTGAGGATAGGTGATAATTCTCTTCTTTTCCTCTTTAGTGTCTTCTCTCCTTTGGGGACATTAACAGGCAATAAAAGTTCTGCCATTGCATTGTCTAGGATAGGTGGTGATTCTCCTCTTTTTCTCTCAACATCGTCTTTTTTGTCACTCGTGGATGGACGGCCGGTGGAGTCTTCAGGGTTTTGGCAATCAATAACATTGCTGGAACAAGAGGCAGAATTCCTTGGTTTGGCAACCAAATTTTCTGGTGGACAATGCTTATCGGAACAAACCACTGGAGTCACATTCACGCGAAGAAACCAAGCGCCCTTTAATCTCTGAAAGGCTTTATTTACTGGCATGGAATCTGGAAGGTAGTAAAAGCAAGACTTCATTTTGACCTACAAATAATTCACATGCTTAGGAAGACCGATTAGAGCAAGAAGAATACAGTTTCATGATACACTGCTCATTCAAATGCTATACCATTACTCCATCGACGCGGATCTGTCCTATCGCTGGAAAGCAAATGGAATGCTCTTTCACAAGTTTTCCTGGATAGAAGTTTTTTGACACAAGTCATTCTCTTTAAAAAAAAAATAAAAAATAGATTGAGAAACATAATTATCACATAGAGCTCCCCCGAAAACGATGGACTAACAAGTGGCTATCTTTTTGTTGCAAGAAGCAGGAGATCAATTACCGATACCTCGAGCAATCGAGCAACATAATCACTACATTCATCCTCTTCCCAATTACTGCCAATGTGGTGCACTCAAGAAATGATGCATCCATGATAAAGATGCATCCAAGTCGAAAAATATGGAGTACCTCAAAATGGTGGGGTCGCGACTTCCAAATAAAGATGCATCCATGATGAGAATGCAAGATGTTTGGTTTTGGAAAAAAGACTGAGATGTTTATTAAGGACCAATAGGTCAATATATATAGTTACACATAATGAGCCCGAAGGACCAAATCCTAAATACCCAATATACCTTAACAATGCAAGAAACTTAGGGAATGCAATGCTAGACTCAAATCCACAGCAGAACACTAAACAAACTACTGCAATAAGACACCATGTCGCGTCGCTCTAGCCGCCTCCATTCTGCGAACTTCCCAGTCGACCCATATAAAAGAAAATAAACCAGATTGCTGGCTGGTCTTTCGGTTACATGGGAAAAGATTGTGCCATCCTAATTTCCACCTATGATCAACTACCAAATAGTATTCAGATCAATGGGATAAAACTCAACCATCTTGTTTCTAGACCAAAACACTATACCAGCCATTCTTTCCAAACGTAGTTAGCCAGCAAGAATCAAACCATCAAATTCACATGTACATCATCATTTCAACATTCTTTTTTTTTTTTTGACAATTGCAAATGTCGAGGTTACTATCCTCATTAGTCCCACGAGGCCAGGAGACGCCCAGTGGCCCAAACGAACTTGCCATATAAGGGAATCCGAACCCGGGATCGTGTGCTTAACTCACACAACCCCGCACTCGCCCTTATCATTGTGCCAACCTATCCGGGTTCATCATTTCAGTATTCTCAAACCTCACATGTTATCCCAGAATCATAAATTGTTCTCCAACTTTCCTCTCCAAAAATCCATAAACCCTATAATGCATGAGTTCTATTGCATATCATCAAACAGATTCACACCCGCCAAAATCAATCTATACATCAAATTGGATGAAATAAAGAAAACCAATCTCAACAAAGATCACCAATACTTAATCAAACAACAAGAACAACATCATACACTACAAACACCAAGAAAATGAACAGCATTTGAGCAAAAACAGGCCAAGAAAGCACTATTGGTTCTGAAAACAAAAGGGAATGAATGAATCAATGAATGCTTACTCTTGAAGTCACCCACAGTGGTCTCTAGGGAGACTGCCATGGCTATGTGGGTTCCCAGATTGGTGTCTATGAAGACAGCCATGACTATTGAGTATTGATGATGCTCACTCACTAACTCACTCGCCCTTCTCAAGCTCTTGGGGGTGCGTTTGGTTACAAGCATAACTCTATTCCGAATTCATTATACATTATTAGAACTTGTTATACCGAGAAGGGATAGTTAATAAACTTGAAAATTCTATTTATCTAGATGCTTTACTATAACGATCCAAACAAAATACATGTTTTTTGCACTTCGTAATGATATATAAGTTCTAATTATATTGAAATAATAAACATTATATCATGCGACACACATTTTAGCTATATGTAACTCACATACAGTGGCAGAGCCAGAAAATTAAGTCAGGGGACGAACTTTTAACTATAAAAAGTAAGAAAATATTAAGATTTTGAATAGGTTGTATACAATAGTTATACACAGGTACTATAAAAGAGGAGTGCCAAGTACCTAATTACGCTTATCAAATAGTTGTGATTATTTTGAATCAAACCGAACTAGACAAATTTAATTATTTGCTAATGAAAAATATAGAATTTGAAAAGTCTAACATTTGTTATCTCATCCTGGTTTGGGATAAGCAGTCCCGAAAAGTGACATAAAGCACAAAAAATTCCATCTTCAACAGGTCGTCTGAAAATGGAGGGAACCCTTTCACAGCTCTCCTTTATATCTTCAAATTCTTCTCTTTTTCTGAACACCCAGTTCGAGAAACCTCCATTAATGGCGGACACGCTTGTTCTCCGAGCTATTAAGTCTACAGAGAGAAATGGGGCTTCTAAGACAAAGCCATTGAAGTACATAAGAAGAAGAACTGGGCAAGCTAGTGAAGGTAAATTCAGTTTTAACTCTTAACCTAGTTTTGATTCATTTGTTTTACTGTCTATGATTAAGCTGTGGAATTTGGGTTTTTTCAGGGTTTCATGAAAGTAGGAAGAGAGTCTCTAAAGTTAATCTGGAGGTTTCACCTCACAGGGCAGGTATGAAAGATTGGATTTTTTTTTGAGTTCTAATGTGATTCTGAGTTACATTTGAGGGCTTTTGTAGTTCTTGTTTTGTTCTGTTTAATTTGATTTTAAGTTGTCTAGTGAGAGTGATTGGTTGGGGGGTTGTAGTGTGTGCAGTGAGATTGATGAGGATAGAGCTAGGGGGCGCTTTCGCGGATTTATTGAATGAGAAAGGGAAGGGGTCTGGGAGTAATGAGATGGGTTATGTTGAGAGAACTCTTGGTTTTCGGACGAGGCCGTTGGATGATAGAGATCTCAGATTGGTATATATATATCAATGCCCTTTTATTTTGGTTGATTAAATAGATGTTTTTCGCTCACGGGGATGATTTTATGTAGTGGTTTATATTATAGGTAACAGACATTGTTGGCGGTGCTATTCGTTGGAGGCGATTTCTTGACCATCTAATAGCATCATTGTGCCATAGTCAGAAAATGTTTGAAGGCATGGAACCTCTACTTTTGCAGGTATACATTAAGCTAGTTAGCTAGCTACCTTGTTAAGTAGTTGTGTTCTTTAGATATATGCCAATATGTAAAGTGTAATTTTTTTTCCTCGTTGTCATGTTATACAATGATCATCAGATTTATAGTCTTATTCTTGTAAATGCCTCAGTGGTCGCTTACTATACTTTTGCCGAAGTCTTCTAATTTTCTTTCTCTCGTCTATAGATTCTTCGAATCGGTTTCTATGAGATCGTGAAACTAGATATGCCACCATATGCTGTTGTTGATGAGGTAAATGACAACTTTTTCTTTATTTAATTTCAATATGATTATTCAAGAGGCAATCACAGTTAATTCTTGCTAGGTCGGCAACTGAAGCAAAGCCTTGGTCCCAAATTAGGTGGGGTTGTTATTATTTCTTACCTGGTAGCAAATATAAAATAAAGCAAATTAGGTGGACTTAAGACAACCTCTCTACATATATGTCTAACGTACTGCTACATATTCATGTTTTGCGCCATCATTCAGGTTCAAATCCGTTCATTAATGCTCTCTTTTTTGTCATGTTTCCGATGTTTTAGAATGTCAGGCTTGCAAAGGTTGCTCTAAGGCCCGGTGCAGGAAATATGGTGAATGGGATTCTGAGGAAATTAGTTTTACTTAAGGTGTGATAATTTCTGTATTGCTGGCTTTTGTTTTATTAAAACTGGATTTTTATATTGTGACACTTTTATCGTCTATCTTTTAAATCAGGAAAACAACACCCTTCCTCTACCCGTAGTGGAGGGCGATGATCGTGCTAAAGCACGTGCACTTGCCACGATTTATTCACATCCTGTTGTAAGTTTGTCATTTAGTTATCTTTTTTTTTTTTTTTTTAACTAAAATGGATAATTGTTTTGCAAAATTCAGTCACACATAAATCCTTAACTTCACTCCTCATAACGGCCTACTAGTTTACATACTCATTTATCATAATTTTACCTTTCAATGGTGGCAAATATAATTTCGTCGATGAAAGTAGAATAGCCATGATGGTTTTCTTTTCTCAAAATATTAAAAGAGGAAAATGTGCGAGACAATGTTATTGTTTGTTTTCATCTGTGTATGTTATTTCATGCTTATTCTTTTTTCTTTTGGATTAGTGGATGGTAAGGCGATGGATAAAGCAACTTGGACAAGACGTAGCTGAGAAACTTATGACGTGGAACAATTCTGATCCTCATTTCAGCATCAGGTGTTGAATCATATTACGATTTATTCAATTGTTTTTAGTGAACAGCTTACTGATGTGGCTGATTCCCAGCCAACTGTTCTCATTCTCTTATCAGGGCAAATATAGCGAAAGATTTTACTCGGGCTGATCTTGTTGAGCTGCTTACTATGCTAAAGGTATTGTTGGTGTGTTCTTGCATTTTGTGCATACTGAGGACCTTAGTTACGATTTCGGACTCTTAGTGAAAGATCATTGTCCCTTGAAGTATTATTAAATCTATCTAGTTGGTACAAATTAAACTACCAAGATAAAACTCTGAATCATGTTTTTGAATGTTGGAACTTGTAAGTTTGGATTGTTTAAGCTGTAACCCGTGATACTCCTTGCTTTTTACTTGTCTAAATATGATTTAGGAAATGTTGCTGCATTTATTAATTATCTACCTTATTCTTCATTCCAGGTTCCACATGAGCTTTCTCCACATTTGGATAATTTTGTTCGCATTTCAACAGGGATGCAGGTAGGCATTCAATTAATTGTGAATGTGGAACTATCTCTGCCAAACTTACTAATATTGGTGCTGAATATGCTATTTGAGGAATTGATGAGATCTTACGACAAAAAAGCTAAAGAGGAAGGAAACAGCCAGACACAAACTAATGGACAATTTTCACACTGTTGCAGAACATATCACAAGAGAATTGACGCTCTTATGTTAGAATCAGCTGTTGCCATCATTTAAAAAATTACTTATCCTAATATATTTGTAGCTCCCAGTTTCAAAATGTAATGATCGTTATTCAATGGAAACCTTTTCGAAAAAAATCTAATACATTAGCAGCAACCTGAAAGAGGTCTATAAGTGATAGAGTGGCACCCAATCGATTGAAAAATGAACAAAAATTTGAGATCTAACCTCTCTTAGAAAGTGTTTTTACTGCTTTAAGCTAACCTCCCAAAAAAAGTAACTGCTTTAAGCTGAATTATTATAAGGCGGTATTGGTAATGCTTGCAGTCTTATTATCCAAAGATTTGTATCTTACCAAGATTTTTTCTTGATGATGCCTGAACTATCATTTATTTAGTTTTTGTTCTCTTACGTTATTAAACATTTGATCAGCGCAGGAAAATATAATGGTAACTGTAGTTGTTTTTTGTTACTACGTGGTCATCCTTCACGTGTTGATGATGTTTAAAATTTCTACTCTTACTTTTGTAGATTATTATACAAGCCAGTCTGCTGAAACAAGGGTTATGCTCAGTGCAAGATGAGAGTGCAGGTCAGGCCTTTCCTTGATCTCCGTGGAATATATTGCATTTCCTTGATTTAGCATTTCATTCTCTCTCAACCAAATTAGTTGTATTTAAATTAGACATCAAATTATATGGTGAAAGCCTGGATGGCGATAGAGTTTCACATTAGTTAATTCGAGTTCATGCTATCTTAATAAGAAACAACTTAGTTGGTCAGTATTTGATGAAAACCCCATGTTCAAACTTACAATAAACAAAATGCATATCGGAAATATATGGTTAGACCCTTCTTTATTTAATTGTTGATGTATACTAGACATCGATTAAATATAACTTCATAAAGAAGTATATAATTAATTAGCTCCTCCCAACTAGCACCGAGGCCTTTTGATGAGATAAAACCCCACACTTAAAGTTTAAAGGTGGTTAAGTTGCGGACAGTAGTGGTGCTAGCGGAGGAGATCCACGGGCTCGTGCACGCGTGCGCGGCGCGGCCGTGAGAATTTAACATAGTATCAAAGCCCATGGTTCGAATGGAATATGGGAGACCCCCTGGATCATGTGATTTTCGATTCATGGGGGAGTGTTGAATATATGTGGACCAAAAGTTAGTCCCACATTGATTAAATATAACTTCATAAGGAAATATATAATTGATTAGCTCCTCCCAACTAGTACCGAGACCTTTTGAGTTAAAACCCCACACCTAAAGTTGAATGGTGGTTAAGTTGGGGACAATATCGGTGCTAGCGGAGGAGATGGATGGGCTCATGCACTTGTGTGCGGCGTGGCACTGAGAATTTAACAGTATACTTTTTCTTTGTTTTTTCCGGCCATGTTTTTTTTCCTGGTATATCCTGCTCCATGTAGCCGACTCCAATTAATTTGGGACTGACTATGTTGTTGTTGTTGTTGTTGTTGTTGTTGTATATCCTGCTTCAGATACTATATTTATGTTTGCTGAATCTTGGCTCTTTCAAATCTAAATGTATGGATGGATGGTCTTTATGTTGCAGGCTTGGTGGTGTCTATTGTGGATCCTCAACCAGGAGAAACCATTATTGACTGTTGTGCTGCACCTGGAGGGAAGACTCTTTTCATGGCCTCACGTTTACTCAGCCAAGGTCAACTTCTTAATTTGAAGTGTCTCTCATTTAGTCATGCTGATTCACAACTTTGAATAATATTTTTAAATACAATCCTTGTTGTAGGTGTAATATCTGCAATTGACATAAACAAGGGTCGGTTGAGAATTCTTAAAGAGTCAGCCATCTTGCATGAAGTTGATGGTGTAATTAATACTATTCACGCTGATCTTCGTGAATTTGCTGTAAGTTACGCCTACAATTTACGCAGTGCACCGAATTTATGTGCGTGCTTATGTAACATCCATGTATCTTTTTTTTCTGCAGAGAAATAACTCTGTGAAGTATGATAAGGTTTTGCTTGATGCTCCTTGTTCTGGATTAGGTGTTCTCTCGAAGGTATTTTTGCTGCGAAAATTCC
Organism: Stephania japonica; assembly: GCA_039657345.1. Classification (NCBI taxonomy): domain Eukaryota; kingdom Viridiplantae; phylum Streptophyta; class Magnoliopsida; order Ranunculales; family Menispermaceae; genus Stephania; species Stephania japonica. The sequence goes on along the minus strand of CM077556.1, from coordinate 84,897,335 downwards.
GAAACTAAATCCATTGATAGTTCTAGCCAGAAGTATATGGTTGAGAGATGTGAGTTCCTTTCAACGTTGGATCTATCACAGTACTAAAGAGTTTCACCTTTTTCTCTATTTTCCTCCATTGAAGAGGGCTGATTTACGCTGGAATAGGAAATTAGAGGATATCGAATTACTGAAGAACTTACAGGATGAGCTCCTTGATGCAGCTTCCATGTGAGACATCATTAAACTTCTTTATTTTTTATGAATTCAAATCTAATTAGACAGGGCATGCGCATATGATATGCAGGCTGCATTTATTATATTTCTGCATTGGCATATAAAACTTGAGTTTGCTAGCATTATAGAAAATTTGAGTTGAAATTATTTTGAAGTCTTCCTAGTACAAAGTTGATTTGCGGCATTGAAAGCTGTTTCGGTAGGAATTCCTGATAAGTATAGAAGAAATGAAACATTAACAGCAAATTAACAAACTTCTTTTCCTTCAATCAAATTCGTTAACCATGCGGTGGACATATGTAGCCTTCTGATGTAATGTTTTTTGTGGATTGTCTGTAGGTTCGTAAAGCCAGGTGGAGTACTTGTGTACAGTACTTGCTCCATTGATCCTGAAGAAAATGAAGAGAGAGTGGAAGCGTTTCTCGAAAGGCATTCGGTATGTAAGAAATTGATTTTTTGTTTTTCTTTGACTGTTGGTTGTTGCTTATGCTTTTCATGCTCAAACTACTAACTATATGAAAAAGGATCTGATATCTTCCCTCTACGTAGTACCTAAATGTTTTCCATCACTTTTGAGAATGACAATAAGAAACTCCTTCTGCAGGAATTTCACATAGACCCCGTCGATAGATACGTTCCGCACAATTTTGTAACGATGAGAGGTTTCTATTTCTCCAATCCGGTGGTGCACTCTCTCGATGGATCTTTTGCTGCTCGCCTGGTTCGTCCCATTATCAACTTGGCTGCGACAAGGGGGCTTTGCTTTGAGCATTGAATAAACAACAAAGTATCAGCCTTGTGATATTTACAACAGTGCTGGCTCTTCTTCCTATATGTTATTGTTTTAAGAAAAAGAAAAAAGAAATTCAGAAAAATAATTCTCAAGACTTTACTAAGAAATTTGGAAAAAAGAAAAAGAAAAAAAAGAAGGTAATCCATTTACTACTACCATCATTGTTGATTTCCTTATTCTCTGTGATCATCAAACTAAATAGAGAACAGGTAGCAATCCGTATATAAATCTACTTAATTGAAAGTTACTACCCAAAGAAGTCTCATTACATGTACGAGGAAAATTACTACTCAAAGAAACCTAGCCCCACGAGTTTCTTCCGGAGGCGTGCCTTCTGTCACACAACTAAGGCTCGTGACTTGTATGCATTCATTCTTCTCCATAGAAAATCTTGCATCATTCCACACCTACATGCAAACAAAAAAGAGACAAATAATAACTTGATAAAGAATCCAAAACAACACTAGTAGTTATTAGTGATACCCGTCCTCTTTTAGAAAGGAATTCTCTTTTCCAATCACCAAGCCGTTAAAAAAAAGGGCCAACCTGTACAATTCAACTACAAAGTGTCTGTTAAAATATATACGTATGACCCATTTTTATCTTTGTTTCACACTAACTTTTGTTGTTCTTGGATTATTGAAAATTTTATTTGATTTAAGACAATATATATTATTTGTAATCTGAGCCCTCATGATTTTTGTCATATTATATATACCAAATTTAAGAGATAAGTATCACAAAATAATGGTCTAGCAGTGTTCAAGGTGGTTCTCCTACCTAGATCACTTTTTTGTTGAGGAATTTCAGCTCCCCTCACTTGAAAAGTTGCAGCATAAAAAAATTGTTTTTTTTTTTTTTTTTGCAAGAAAAGAAAATTTTTTTTGTTTTGTTTTTGGTGGATTTTGTTTTGTTTTTTTACAACAATTAATAATGTTGTTATACTAAACGTTGAGTTTAAAACTTAAATTAAATTGTCTATATTGTCGAAAATTGTAGAATATTCAATTTTCAATTAATATTTAATAATATATATTTTCTTACAAAAAAAATAATAATGACTTATAAAGTTAACGAAATTCTTTATTTTATGACATTAAACAAATCATTACTTATAATTTTTACAATTAATGGCTACTTATAATATATCATTAATAAATCAATTAATTTTAAAAAACTTAGCTTTTAACAAAATGAATTAATGTTATAAAAACTAGTTTTTCTTGTAGTGTATATTGCTAAGGTACCTTTTTATCTTTGAGCAAAACATGTAACACCGAGTGCTCATTTTCTTAAAATTGGGCTGCATATACCAACAACTCACTGAGTACGGTCTAAAGCACCACGATCATTTTCATAAAGTTGGGTTGTATATACCAACAACTCGCTTAGTCCTGTCAGAAGCAGCACGATGAAGATTCAAATATTTTTAGTCACAAACTTTAAAAAAAACCACTATGATTTTAAATAAGTATTAAAATAATGAACAAATGACAAACCCCAATAAAATGATAGACCTGGTTCTTTCACTTCTCAAGCAATCACCAGCATAAGAACCATTAGTTACATGAGATATCAATCTATGAATATATTTCGATAGCTAACACTCATCAATAATTCTACTAAACAAGGATTACCTTCTTAATATAGTCATCATAAGAAAATTCTTAAATCAATATAACTGCTTCCTTTGAGTAATAACTAGCAGTATCATGATCAAGCATGACTGTTTCAAAATCATTTGTAGCACTACAAGAATAAACATATTTTACAACATCGAACAATGTTGTTGATGAATGTGTTGTCGAAACTTATTAGACACATAATTAATACACAAGTAAATATTATTTTTTAAATATAAATTTATCAAAAATCTTATATTATGTTAAACATACTATATTAATTTTATATTATTTGATAGATCATTTCATATATGAATATTAAAAAAAGTAGTATGCTATAGTCGATTATATAGTCATTAAGTTTTAACAATGTGGCTTTCAATCTTATAAAAAAAAAACAAAGTGGTTTTTTTTAACAACATTTAGAGTGTCACAAAATATATATTTTCTAGTTGATGAAAGAGAATTTATTTGAGTTCTGGCATTTTTGGTTTTTTGTAGTTCTTGTTTTTGTTCAATTTAATTTGCTTGTAAGTGGTCTGGCGAGAGTGATTGGCTGGGGGTTATGCTGACACATTTTCCTCAGAATTAATTTGAGAAACTGATTGAAAGTTTTATTTGCAACGCCTAGCTTAACCAACACACTTGCTACATCTTTAATTACTATTCTGCAAAGATTCTCATTTATAACAACTTCCTTATTTTGCATGCCAATTCTTCCAACACAAACAAAACATGTCTTCACCCTCTTCACCTAAAGTTCTCCTCGCCAGCTCCCCCGATGGCCCCGTTACTGCCTTCGATGCATTAACGGGTACAGTCCTTGGCCGCTTCAATGGTGGCCAGTCGCCTCGCAGTGGCCTTGCCCTTGCAGGAAAGTCTCTCATTGCCACTTCTCATGTCTCATTGGACACCAATTCCGGGTCCGTTTACTTGCACAATTGGTGGTCTTCAACTGCCTTTTGTTATGTTCCAATTCAAGAGCCCGTCGCACCATTGATAGCCACTCTAGATGGTTCATACCTCTTCTGTGGTGGCCTGTCTGGCCATGTCCACTCACTGGCTCTTCCCTCTTGTGATCATCTGTTCTCGTTCCCTGCTCACTCTAGTCCTGTCTCTTGTTTTTCGATCAACGATGACGGTTCACTCCTTCTTACCGGAGGAGATGATGGAACTATCAGTGTATTCCCAATACTAAGCCTATTTGATTCAACATCTAGACATTCTGCAATGTGTCGACTCGCAGGACATGCTTCTGCGGTGACTGCAATTAGTGTGGGAATGGGGGGAAGCCGTTCGACCGCCCTCTCTTGTTCCTTGGACTTCACTTGCAAGTTTTGGAGCCTTGGACATGGCTCCCTCATGAGGACAGTGGTGTTCCCATGCATGATTTGGAGTGTGACCATGAACTCAACTGAGTCTCAGTTCTATGCTGGTGGATCTGACGGGCACGTCTATTCTATGTATTTGAAGATCGACAAAAGGCAATCGAGGAGAGTTAGTGAACTGGCTGACCCTGCAAAATGGGAACCAGGACATGGCGCCGCAGTGACAGCGGTAGCAATGGTGAATGCAGGACAGCATTTGGTGTCTGCTTCGGAAGACGGGTGCATTCGGGTTTGGTGTGCAGAGAGTAAGAGATCAGTAAGGTGCTTTTGGAATGAGCAAGGAAGAAGCATCAGTGACCTTGTTGTGGCCAGAAGAGTAATGTATAGCGGCGGCGGTGGGGGGTTCAAAGGGGAGTGCCAACGACATGATTTTGATGGACTGAGTTCTGAGTTCTCAAGTAGGGAGATCAGTAGGCCAGTAAAGGAGGTGAGTGAAATGGAGGAAACTCTGAAGGTGACAGTGAAAGATAGGAAGAGAGCCGTGGAGACACTCGAAGCGGCTATCGAGACTTATCAGAGGCTCTTAGTACTTATTCTCAAGGAAGCCAATGGTGGTAGTGGAACTAATAGCAATAGCAATATCAAAGACAGTACTGAGGACTAGTGTAGTGCTTGTGTAATTCTTTCTGTAATAGTTAGTGCAGAAAGCTCAATAAAAATGAGAAAAACAGTTTGTTCTATTGCTTTGTCACTGCAAGTAATAATACTTGTTGAAATAACAAACTTCATCAAATACTCAGTATATGCCATTGAAAAGTAGTACAACTACCAACAAAGACATTCACAATAACTAAAGAACAAGAGAAAAAAAAAATCCCAAACTATCGAAACATCTTACATTTAAGTTAATAGTCGGCGTCCGAGAAGTATAGACTAAGCCAAGTGAAATTTCGACGCGCTAGTCACTCATGTGCTTGTCATACTGCATTTTCACTCTGCAGAAGCAGCAGTTGCAGCTGTAGCAATAAGAGAAGGATCATCGATCCACTTGAGCCTCAACTCAATCTCTCCAGACAAGCATCCTGCACAATCTCTCCATCTATACAGCATATACAGCTTTCTTTAGCGAGACAGTTATCGTTCTCTGGTACTACGGTCCTTATTTTCGTCGCCCCTTCTGTCGTGCCAACGAACTTCTTTTGTCTTGCCCCTGATACAATCTGTTGAAGGCCAAAGTGTGCGTATCCCATCTCGTCGTCTGCCTTGAATCTGTCTTTGTCAAACACTTCATGAGTAAAGGCACCCTTAATCAAGTTAGTAAAACTCCTCTTGTTGGAAAAAGCTGAACTGAACAGCTATTAGTATAAAAACTAGTTCATCTATAGCTTATAATTATAAGGACTACATCAAACTTAAAGAGGAAGGAAATTGTTATGATAACTATACCAGTTGTAGCGCTGCATCTCTGAATGCATGAATAACTTTGAATCAGCAGGGAATGTTTGCAGCAGGATATGATGAGGTTCAGTAATGGAGATAGTGAATTATTCATTCCGAGGAACACCGAATTTCAAAGATCTATCCAGAAAAACTCAGCCACTCTGTAACAAATGAAGGATTGAAAGGAGCTTCAGTCATCTCTCAAAATAGATTCCACCAGAGAATTTCTCATTTACCGCGCAAACCAGATGTCATACAAAAAACAGAGATCGAGAAGATGGTTACTGAAATGCTCACAGCGGGAATTATCCAACCGAGTACCAGTAGATTCTCCAAGGACCATTACTCATTTGATTATTGTTTTGGTTCTCCTCAATACCTACACCACCAAATCATGTTCAAGTACTCTCCATTTCTATTTGTTTTTTGTTCTTTAGCACTGCAATGTTGAATCTACACTGCTTGATTTGGTTCTTCTCTTTGGTTCTAGGAATTTCGCTCAGTATTTGGATCTCCCTTGGGCATCATTAAGAGCCATCTCTCATGGTATTGACCTGAAAGTACTACCAAAACCAAATGATCTGCCCCAATTAACTTTTTCTCTCCATCTTTCCTTCATTTCCTCAATCTATACGTAAGTTTTCTGTCAATCAATATACTTGGATCCAAATTTCTAAACTGTCAAATTCAATCAATATATTAGATGCAAAAAAAAAAAAATTATGTGTGATTATTTACCATTCATTGACAGTTTTTAGTACCTTATTAAAAAATGAAGCACTCAACAAAAATTATGTGTGATTATTATTATTGACAGTTTTTAGAGGGGTCATTGACAGTTTTTGTACCAAATTTCTAAACTGTCAAATTCAATCAATATAATGGAGACCAAATATATATCCATGCCATGGGAACTCCTCAAAATGTGTTGTGCATTAAATGAGTGTGCATTTATAACGCATCGATTAATATGTTGGATTAGAATCCAATAGTTGTAAATAGTGTATCCATGGCATGGATATATATTTAGTTCCCATGGTAGTAATACCCATATATATATATATATATAATGAATGCACTCAACAAAAAATATGTTCCAGAAGCAAAATTTTTTCAAATTTCACACTATTTTAGTATTTCAAAATTTTCTTCTAATTTCACTCTATTTTTGTATTTCATGTCAAGGGATTAAGGGACTAAGGCACGACATAACAAAATTTTCTGATCAATTAGGAGTTGTGTTGAAAAGATGAAGAAGCAACAAAAAGGTCAGTCCTATGCACACTTTGGTCTTGTAATTTTGGCCAACTATCTATTTGATTTTTTTTCAGTACATATACTCAATCTATTTGTTTGCAAGCCACCTTGTCATCTTTTCCAATGAATATTTGGTCCTTTTTCTTTCACTATTCGAAACTTTATTTGCATTGCAAGATATGCATTACCGTGATGAACAAGGCTATTGATTTTGTTACTTGAAAAGAGAAGGATATATAGATAGTCCATGAACTTGTGCAATTGTCATGGCTGTCTTTTTTTTTTTTTTTTTCCTTATAAAAGACCAACTTTATTACCCTTTAACTTGACCTCATTGAGGGTCAATTGGTTTAGGGTTTAGGGTGCATGGTTGACAATTTTAGAAACGTCATATGTTTGCACAAGACTATTGAATTACCCATTTGATTGGTTCATGGTTGGCATTTTTAGAAACTTCATATGTTTAAAAATCATGTAGTAGGAAGTAATATGTTTGCATGGATGTGTTTCCAATGTTATTTATTCCTTCGGATTGTTACGGTGCATGTATAGCTTGATATTCATAGTTGGCCCCTATCTTGGTTGCTCAATCAAACATTAGTTTGTAAGTCATGATTTATTATTAGCACTCCCTCCCTCTCAACTCCCTCTCAACTATCCCTCAACTCCCTTTGCAAGGAGGAGGTGCTCATAGGGTGAAAGGTTTGGTTAGCTTAGTATTCTTTAGGAACCTTGCTGAAGAGCTATATCTTTAAGGTGTAATGGTACTAATCTAACATTTGGTTGGTTATGTAGATATACAACTTGTGGCCTATGATACCTATTGTTTCTTTAGGAAACTTAATAATGACCCTCTTTCGAATTTAAATGCTCAAGGCTTTTATCTAATCGCCTTTTCTTTTTTCTTTATTTGTTGTCAATAATTTATTAGTACTTCTTTCTCTATGGGTGTTCTTCTCCATGAAATTGGATGTGTTTTTAATAGAGAATTAAAGATTTGGAAAGCACACTATCACTGAAAGAGTTTCCATATAGCTAACTATTCCAATTTGGAATTGAGGCTTTTCTGTGCTTTGAGAATTCCATGAGCTTAGGATGTGAAAGGAGCCATGCTTATTTCATTTTAAGGGCCGATGATAATATTTAAAGCATTTGTTCATTTGTTCTCATGGTGTGTGCCACACTTGTGGTAGATTTTATAACTCTATGTGGAATTGCCATTTTCATCTATGGATTAAAATATATATTTTATGCAGATTACATAATTGTTCAGCCTTAAAGATGGCTTTGAACAAGATCTACAAATTAAGAGATGGAGAATGAGTAAAAAGTTCACATCACATATAATTGGCATAATAGGCAAATATATCCTAACGTTTCAAAGTTTTTGCAAACATGTCCCAACGTTTTAATTTTTGCAAAAATATCCTAATGTTTTGATTTCAATCAAATAGTATTTTTGCTTGTCGTTATTGTGTTAAACGACAATTAAAGTGATGAATGATCATTAGATTGCATACACATTGCATTATATGAAATAATATTCTTAATTGCGTGCATAATTTTTTTATATTTTTAAGTGTAATTTACTCAAATAATATGAAGTGAGGATACAATTTACAAGAAATCAAAACGTTAGGATATTTTTGCTAAAATCGAAACGTTAAGATATTTTTGCAAAAACCTTGAAACGTTAGGATATATTTGTCTATTAGGCTATATAATTAAGTATAAGCGTATGATATATGTTCCATATCATTTGACATCTTAGATACTCGACCATAAGCAGATTTCAAGAAGACAAAGTGTGACTAATATGGGAAGTTCAAATTTTGATGAGTTGTCAGTCTATGAGAGTATGGCTTTGTATTCATTTCATTTTATAGTTGAAATTTCATTCTGCAAAATTCGAAATAAAAATTTACTCATACAGCCTTTGTTATATTTTATGTTTATGTCTACTAAATGCATATCTATTTTATTTTTTCTTATATGAATATAATGAAATTAAGACATTGTAAAAATTCAAATATATGCAATTTGTGTGTATGGACTTTGGAATAATAAAAGAAAATTGTAAAAAAGAATTCCCGCGAGCATAGCAAGCGGATCAATCGTGCGAAGCACGTTCACAAAACTAGTGTACAAGTAAATTTGTACTGACCCTGAGAGCTTAATAATAACAATAACATCAAAGCCTTAATTCTAATTTTGTTGGTGTCAACTCCATGGATCAAATTCTTCCACTCGGTATGCTTTCAAGAATGTTCTGACATTTATATAATAAGTTCAGTCCATTTCACAAATAATTGACCCTCGCAGCATAATTGTGCTAATTGTAGTTGGAGCGAGCGAGCCTAAGTGAGGTTGATTCTCAATCAACTAGATGTGTGTATCGTATATATGTTGATTTCCCATTCAATTTATAGATATTTAAATATTGTCAAGGTGATTTAAGTTGTTGATCTCCGTACGCGTTATTTCATTTCTTAAATTTTTTTTACTTCACGTGCAAGATCATTCTTATTCTATGGCTAAATTAGCTCTTCAGTAGTTGTCTTTCTAATCCATCTGTAATCATTACTGTTGTCAAATTGTTGTCTTTTGGTGATGATACCAATCTATTTCAATGATCATTTTTCACTCTAGTTTTGATGATCTGAATCGTCTGATCTCTTTTTCTTGATGAAGAATAATGACCTAATCTCATGTATTATTGCTTTGGATGATTATGATCTACGATGGAACTTTAAGATGATTGAAATAGAAACTGAACCCCGACTTTACCCAAAAAAAGGAAAGAATGAAACCAAACTCAACAAGGTGGCTTATGATCCTGTGTCTGAACTACTTTTGGTGAACCGTCATGTGTTCCAACATCAGCATGTAAGTCAAATTCGGTCAAACAAAATCTTATGTAATTCACAACAAGGTGCATGGCTTATGATCATTTTTACTCTAGCCGTCATGTCTGTTTGACACCTCAATTAAGTTCAGTTCAATTTACGAGTTTTAGGTTATTCATCGACCTGAATTCATTTCTAATAGACTAGAACATCAATATAAGAAGGCCAACTTGACTACTTCAGCTGGTTGTTATTTCTATGTTTGTGCGTTATCCCTAATCATGTAGTGGTTGAACTCTTCCGTCGGGTAGCTCCATCCTCGCCTTTAGCATTCTTCTTCCTATCGGGTTGTTTAGTTTGAATGAGTAGGGCTCCTTGGTAGCGGGTTCATTGATAAAATACATATAAGTAGCAAAGAGTTTTCCATGAATTTCATCATCTGATTTTAGTTAGGGTTGGGTGATTTATACTAAAAACATTTTATATGAATTCTTCCTAAAATTTTCCTCTTACTAAGGAAATAGAGAGGTAGCAAAAGATTATTTTGCGTGTGATTTTGTCAGAGAAGAAGACCAAGCCCAGGCCATCTCTCTATTTTCTGGCTGAACTGATAGATCATGTACCAAGCACTTAAGGTTGATGTTTTGTTGTTGGGATCATACTTGCATTGCTAATTCAGTGAAAGCATGGCCAATATGAGGATAATGTTTTCTTCACTATGAAAACTAAAGGTCTGAAAAAGACTTTTTTTTTTTATTTTTGAATTGGGAACTTTTGATTTTGAAGGGTAATGCAATAGCGAGCTATGATTAACTGAGAGAATGGGGGGCAATATGATTGAGCGAGGATGTTTTAGAAGAAAAGTTAATATCTAAGATTACTTTTCAAAGCCAAAAATTGGAAGCTGAGCTCAAAACATTGCTGATTTTTTATCTATATATAAATATTGTCGTCGTCATTATTATTATTAAATGGTGTTCTTTTAGTTTTTATACCAATCTATTTTGATAATTTTTTTCTAGAAAAGTGTAATGATCTTATCTCATGCATGATTGCTTAGATGATAGATGGACATTTACTCGAATGTCACCAATTCTCTCTGTGCCGACATTCTTGAGCTTCAAGCCACTATTTATACAAATAAAAGATGAGGTCGTTTCCTGAAACAATACTAGATTATTCTGATTACATGAACTTAAAAACAATGATTTCAGTGTTGTATATTACTATTACTGAAGCAAAGTGTTGAAAGACCAAAGGTAAATGATTATCTTTTGATGGTTAGAATACTCTGGTTATGGGGATGGTCCGAGCACCTGCTTATAGTGGTTGAACACAACAGTAGGCAAGGTTTTCTGTGAAGTTAGCAGTTGCTTTTTCTATTATGTCCTTTATTAGAAAAGCACCAAAAACGCCCTTTTTATCTTGAAGCTAAATATCTCTATTTCATCTTATCATGTTTTGCAGTTTCGCTCTGTTGTGGCAATGTGCATCACTAAATATCTGAAATTTTTTACTTCACTGTGCATCACTGCAAGATCATTCTTATTTTATGGCTAAATTGATTAGCCCTCAGTAGTTGTCTTTCTAAGCTATCTGTAATCATTACTGTTGTCAAATTGTTCTCTTTCGTGATTATACCAATCTATTTCAATGATCATTTTTTGCTTTAGTTTTTAATGATCTGAATCGTCTGATCTCTTTTTTTTATTGGTGAAGAATAATGATCTAATCTCATGTGTTGTTGCTTTAGATGATTATGATCTACAGTGGAACTGTAAGATGATTGTAATAGAAACTGAACCCTGACTTTACCTAAAAAAAGAAAGAAAGAAACCAAACTCAACAAGGTGGCTTATGATACTGCATCTGAACAACTTTTGGTGAACCATCTTGTGTTCCCACATCAGCAGGTAACTCAAATTCAGTCTGAAAAAACCTTAAGTAATTCACAATAATGCCAAGTCTTGGAAAGTAGCAGCTTGGAACGTGAATTTATTTCTAATAGGATAGAACAGCAATATAAGAAAGCTGACTTGACTACTGCAGGTGTTTGTTATTTCCATGTTTTTGAGTTATCCCTAATCATGCAGTTTTTGAACTCTTTCGTTGGGTAGCTCCATCCTCGCCTTTGGCATTCTTCTTCCCATCGGATTGTTTAGTTTGAATATGAGTAGGGCTCCTTGGTAGTAGGTTTGTTGGTAAAACGCATATAAGTAGCAAAGAGTTTTCCATGAATTTCATCATCTGATTTTAGTTGGGTTGGGTGATTTATACTTAAAATATATTTTATATGAATACTTCCTAAAATTTTCCTCTTATTAAGGAAATAGAGAGGTAGCAAATATTATTTTGCTTGTGATTTTGTCAGAGAATAAGAAGATTAAGCCCAGGCCATCTCTCTATTTCTGGCTGAACTGATAAATCATGTACCAAGCACTTAAGGTTGATGTTGTGTTGTTGTGATCATACTTGCATTGCTAATTCAACGAAAGCATGGCCAATACGAGGATAATGTTTTAGAGTCGCGCTAAGGGCACCTCACAATCCTCTCAGGGCACCCCGCCATTTTTAATTAAAACTGGTTTTATAACCAATTGACAAAAATGCCCTCATCCAACCCAACAATTCACATGCCCGTTCAAATGCCCTCTCAGGGCACCCCACTTTTGAAAAATCGATTTTTTATGAAGTCAAGTCGATCGCGGGCTGGACATCGCGTTTGTCAATCAAAGAGTGCGCACTAGCCCTTGTCAATCGCGTTTGTCGACCCGTCAACGCCCGAAGATTTAATGAGTTTTAAGTATTTTTAGAGTCTAATGGTTGAAGAAAATGAGTGGGAGGCGGACGTCGCACACAACAAATTAGTCTTTATGATTTTTGTGAGGTTTTTTTTTTTTTTTTTCATTTTCGAAGGTGAACCACAAACGCGAATTTATGGGTCACACAGGACTGAGACATGTTGTAGTGTCTCGGTATCCTGTAATCGATAACTAACAAAAGGTGTCGGTTATTACCAATCAAGTTTAATCTCAAATGTAGTTTTTTATTACACTTCGGTTGGAAGCAACCGAGACATAGCTTAATGTCTCGATAACAGGTCACCGAGACTAGGTTGGAAGCAACCGAGACATATCTTAATATCTTGATAACAGGTCACCGAGACCAAAATCAGTAGTCTCGGTGATACACAGCCACGTGGTATAAGGGTCCTTCTCACTTAGGTGTTGGTTGATATTAACCGACACTTACACAATGGTATCGGCAATGGACGTCTGAGACCAAAAGACATATCACGGCCCTATGTGACCGAACACTACAGGATTGAAGTTAAATACATCGTCCGACCATAAAAACAAGAAATCACCTTAAACAAGCAAGAAAGTGAAGGGATTTAGTATATTAAGGCCTTGATGTTGCGATGGAAGGAGAAAAGAAGGGTTTCATTCGATTTGGTGGTGAGGTGCTCGCACTTCAAACAAAAGGGCATTTTGGTAAAAGTACCAGGGTGCACTAATAAATTGCTGGGGTGCCCTAATCAATAGGGTGCCCTAAGAGGAGCCCTTAGCGCGACTCATGTTTTATTGACTATGAAGACTAAAGGTCTGAAAAAGACTTTATTTTTTAATTGGGATCTTTTTATTTTGAAGGGTAATAACTTGCTACAGCAAATATCAAGAGTTGTGATTAACTAAATGAATGGAGGCAATGTGATTGAGCAAGGACGTTTTAGAAGAAAAGTTAATGGGTAAATTTACTTTTCAAAGACAAAAAAGGAAGCTGAGCTTAATAACATTGTTGTTTTTAATCAATATATATACACGTCATCATCATCATCATCATTGTGATTAAATGGTGTTCTTTTGGTGATTATACCAATCTATTGTGATAATTTTTATATGGAGAAGTATGATCTGATCTCATGCATTATTGCTTAGATAATAGATCTGAGATGGAACTTCAACATGATTGTCACCAATTCTCTCAGTCCAGGCATTCTTGAGCTAGAAGCTACAATTTTATACAAATAAATAAAAGTCGAGGTCATTTCCTGAAACAATACTTGATTTTTCTGACTACATGAAATTGAAAACAATGATTTCAGTGTTGTATATTATTGCTGAAGCAAAGTGTTGAAGAACCAAAGGTAAACAATTATCTTTCGATGGTTAGAATATTTCGGCTATGGGGACTGGCAATTCAAGCATGTGCTTATGGAGGTTGAATACGACAATAGGCAAGGTTTTCTGTGAAGTTAGCATTTGCCTTTTCTATTATGTCCTTTATTAGAAAAGCACCAAAGGTGCCCTTTTATCTTATCATGTTTTGCAGTTTTGCACTGTTGTGGCAATGACTAACTTTTACTGGCAATTCTATTTATCCTGCACAATACATTTTTAAAGTTTCAGCAGATGTACACGATAAGGTCTGATGTGTTGTCATTTGTTTTTCTGATATCTTGTTAGTTATGTGTTTAACCTTTTTGTCAAAGTGTGAAATGATGTTGAATTAGAGCTCATTTACCAGACCGTCAATTTTGTTGTCTCCTATGTCCAGCACAAGTCATGATTCTAATTGTGACACTTATCTGAAGATCTGCCTCACGGTATGCCAGAGGGAGGTCAGTTATAAGGTTGAATAATGGCCTTTGAATCAACTTTAATTTGTAGCTCATGTGTGCTTTTAATTTTGCTAGAACGGTAATCGATGGATAAATTGACGGCTAGCAATCGACGGATAAGTTGTGCCATGCCATGTTGATATGCATACTAGTATTCACCTATGGATCAATTAATCAGTCATGCATGCCTGCCTCTTTTGTTTCTTGTTTGAATGAAGTGGCATGATCAACAATGACTTCTCATTATAAAAACTGAAGTTGCTGGCTACTTTTGCTGTTGATAGAATCACAAAGAAGAAGAGCAGATTAAGATACTATGAGGAGGGAAGAAGAATCAAGTATTCAAGTTTTCCTGATGGACCTTGGCTATCTGTTGTTAGGATTCAAAAGTCTTCCCAACTGGCCATGCCTTATTTACATGTTACATAGCGGTGAGATTTTGGTGAATCCATTGCCCGGACCAGAAGGTTCGTCTGCTTGAGTAATTGCATATGTGCCTTATTTTTCAGTTGGTTGCATATAGTATTCAGCACTTGTGCCTGCTATATTTTCATTACAACTAAGTGCACATGCACTTTATGAATTCACAAATTATTGAATAGCTTATTTATGTAGGTCAATGCTTGTGATCTCTGCCTCTCTCGGTAGATTCCTCTAAAGATTTATTAATTTGCGTGTGACAGCATTAGACATGCAACGTTCACAGTAGGATTGGAAAGCCAAATTCAGGGGAAAGAGTGATGATTCCTTTGGGTGGATGCTTGTAGTAGTTGGGGGAGAATGTGTAGAAGAATCTTTGGAGATGCAATGAGAACATAATATTTGCTTGCTTCCATAGTTTAAGCCCAAATGAAAAAGCAAGCATAGCATTTGGGAATTTTCTGCTTTGGAGACTCGATTTTCAAGTCTCCAAGAAGGTTGAACACATTTGCATCTTCACCCCAATACCTCTTTTCATGATGTAACAATGCTACTGCAATGCATGCCGACCTATACATCTTTAATTCCGTTTTTGACTAAAATTAGCACCAGTCCATATAGCCTTAAGGATTCATGAAGAACCATGGTCATCTATGAGAAAATATTCATAATTAGGTGTGATGTGTGATAAACTTATAAGGATAGAATAAGAAATGCATAGTTTCAGAGAAAAGAGTATTGCCAATATAGAGTCAAAAATAAGAGCAGCCGTGACGATCTAGGTATCCAAAGATAACCTATAAGTGCCTTAGGAAACTTAATGTGCTAGAAATTGAAGAAATTAAAAGGTGGGGGGGTAGATGGAAGATAACTTAGGGTGCATTGTTAATTATCCATGTAGCCAACTAACTGTGATTGATAGAAAGTATTGATATAAAGAATATAACTCCATTGGCAATTTCATTTTCTGATGTTGCTTCTATAATAAACAACCCTAACAGGTCATTCCCATATCATTGAGAATCCTTTGTATATGACCTGCTTTTTATGATTCCCATCACTCCATCTCTTATTATACGATCTATCTTCTATTTTTTTCAATTTGCTCGTAGTATGGATATATCTGCAACATGTAAAGTTATTAGCATGGGATTGCTTTTCACAGTATGCATTGCTCTTTCGATTTGCCGGGGTAGGGAAATATCGGCAGCATGCAAGATTTATTATTAAGGGATAGATTGTCACATATATTTGTAATTGAAGCATGTTTGAGTTCATAACTTCATATACAAGCTAACAATACGTGTGTATGCTAGTTTGACTCGTTAGGAATGGTTTTGGCATCGAGGGATGGAATTCGCCTTGGTATTAGAGTATTAGTTCTAAGCATCTCGCGTAGCTCCTTTGTTGCCATGGTGATCTCTCTCTTTATTATGCTCTTAATAAACATGCAACTCGTGATTGTATCAGATGCTAAACATTCAAATTATTCATATGCCAGTTCAATCTCCTTGCAGGACTACTGCTCCGAAGACTCAACCACATGACGCATCCAGCCATGATGGTAGAGATCGATAAAGCACTCATTCCCAAAGGAAATCAATACTAAGAAAAAGGTTGGATTACATATAGATGGTATTGGCATGTATGCGCGTGCATGTGTGTATATGTCATAAAACAGTACTATTTTGGATAGAAAATTAATAAGTATTAGTGAAAAAGAGAGCAACTTGACTTGCTCGTGTTGAATGCAGGATTAAGGTAGTGGTAATGTTGGGGAGTTCATTTCCCAAGTTTGTTTTTGTTGCAAGCCTTGGTTTAGGCATGTGTTGCATAAGAATATACAAGAACGTTTTATAATGTATAAATATGTACATGAACAATTAATTAATGTAAAACCAGTAATTAATAATTTTAATTATTATAAGAGGGAAGTTAACTTGTATAGGACTATATGAAACTCACTTGTATAGATTATGAGGAGGAAGATTGCATTAGGTTGACAATCAACGTAAAATTGTATCTTTTATTTTTATAAGAAAGAAACAATTTGAGGTGATCTTGACCGTAAGTTTTAGTTGATGGTCAAGGACTTATGTCTATGTTATTTACTTGTTGAGATGAGACTTACCATTTGTAAAAGCTTGCCATGCTTATGATTTACCTTAGTAGGATAGCTGAAACTCATGATTCAAGGTAATGCTGCCAGTCCAATATGTACAAGTAAATTTGTACTGACTCAGGGAGCTTAATAATAACAATAACATTGAAGCCTCAATTCTAATTTCGTTGGTGTCAACTCCATGGATCAAATTCTTCCACTCGCGTGCTTTCAAGAATGTTCTGATATTTATACAAGTTCAGATCATTTATAAATACTGACCCTTGCAGCATAATTGTGCCAATTGTAGTTGGAGCGAGCGAGCCTAAGTGAGGTTGATTCTCAATCAACTAGACGTGTGTATTGTATATATGTTGATTTCCCATTCCATTTATAGATATTTAAATATTGTCAAGGCGATCTACATTGTTGATCTCCGTACTTGTTATTTCATTCCTTAATTTTTTTACTTCACGTGCATCACTGCAAGATCATTCTTATTCTATGGCTAAATTAGCCCTTCAGCAGTTATCTTTCTAATCTATTTGTAATCATTACTGTTGTCAAATTGTTGTTTTTGGTGATTATACCGATCTATTTTAATATCATTTTTCGCTCTAGTTTTTAATGATCTGAATCGTTTGATCTCTTTTTCTTGATGAAGAATAATGATCTAATCTCATGTTATGATCTACGATGGAACTTTAAGATGATTGAAATAGAAACTGAACCCCGACTTTACCTAAAAAAGGAAAGAAAGAAATCAAACTCAACAAGGTGGCTTGTGATCCTGTGTCTGAACTACTTTTGGTGAACCGTCATGTGTTCCAACATCGGCATGTAACTCAAATTTGGTCAAACAAAATCTTATGTAATTCACAACAAGCTGGCTTATGATCATTTTTACTCTAGCCATTATGTTTGTTTGACCCCTCAATTAAGTTCAGTTCAATTTATGACTTTTAGTTTATTCATCAACCTGAATTCATTTCTAATAGAATAGAACAACAATATAAGAAGGCCAACTCGACTACTGCAACTGGTTGTTATCTCAATGTTTGTGAGTCAAATCATGTAGTGGTTGAACTCTTCGGTCGGGTAGCTACATCCTCGCCTTTAGCATTCTTCTTCCTATCGGATTGTTTAGTTTGAATATGAGTAGGGCTCCTTGGTAGCTGGTTCATTGATAAAATACATATAAGTAGCAAAGAGTTCCATGAATTTCATCATCTGATTTTAGTTAGGGTTGGGTGATTTATACTAAAGACATTTTATATGAATTCTTCCTAAAATTCTCCTCTTACTAAGGAAATAGAGAGGTAGCAAACAATTATTTTGCGTGTGATTTTGTCAGAGAAGAAGACCAAGCCCAGGCCATCTCTCTATTTTCTGGCTGAACTGATGGATCATGTACCAAGCACTTACGGTTGAAGTTGTGTTGTTGGGATCATACTTGCATCGCTAATTCAGCGAATGCATGGCCAATATGAGGATAATGTTTTCATGACCATAAAAACCAAAGGTCGGAAAAAGACTTTATTTTTGAATTGGGAACTTTTGATTTTGAAGGGTAATAATTTGCAATAGCAAGTATCAAGAGCTATGATTAACCAAGAGAATGGGGGCAATATGATTGAGCGAGGATGTTTTAGAAGAAACGTTAATGTCTATGTTTACTTTTCAAAGCCAAAAATTGGAAGCTAAACTCAAAAACATTGCTGCTTTTTTATCTATATATAAATATTGTCGTCATCATTATTATTATTAAATGGTGTTCTTTTGGTTTTTATACCAATCTATTTTGATAATTTTTTCTAGAGAAGTGTAATGATCTGATCTCATGCATGATTGCTTAGATGATAGATGAACATGTACATGAATGTTACCAATTCTCTCAGTGCCGGCATTCTTGATCTTCAAGCCACCATTTATACAAATAAATAAAAGATGAGGTCGTTTCCTAAAACAATACTAGATTTTTCCGACTAAATGAACTTGAAAACAATGATTTCAGTGTTGTATATTACTGTTACTGAAGCAAAGTGTTGAAAGACCAATGGTAAACAATTATCTTTAGATGGTTAGAATACTCTGGTTATGGGGACGGGCAATCCGAGCACCTGCTTATGGTTGTTGAACACAACAGTAGGCAAGGTTTTCTGTGAAGTTAGCCGTTGTTTTTTCTATTATGTCTTTTATTAGAAAAGCAATGAAAACGCCCTTTTATCTTGAAGCTAAATATCTCTATTTTATCTTAATCATGTTTTGCAGTTTCGCTCTTTTGTGGCAATGACTAACTTTTACTGGCAATTGGACCTTGCCTGTCTATTGTTAGGATTCACAAGTCTTCCCAACTGGCCATGCCTTATTATTTACATGTTACATGGGCTTTCTCCTTGTCGATGTAAAGAGAGAAGCCATGCCAGTATGATTTTGGCGAATCTATTGCCTGGGCGGGAAGGTTCGTCTGCCGGGGAGAAAATGTGAGTAATTGCATATATACCTTATTTTTTGGTTTGTTGCAGGTGACTTCCACAATTTTGACATTCATAGAGTTGGCAAAATGGCAGCACTTGTGCCTGCTATATTGCTATTACAACTAAGTGTCACATGCACTTTATGATTTCACAAGTTGTTGAACAGCTTATTTATACAAGTCAATACTTGTGATCGTTGCCTCTCTCACAGTAGATTCCGCTAAATATTTATTAATTTGAGTATGATAATATCAGACAGGCAAATGTCATAGTAGCTATGGAAGGCCAAATTCAGGGGAAAGAGTGATGATTTCTTTGGGTGGGTGCTTGTAGTAGTTGGGGGAGAATGTGAAGAAGAATCTCTGGAGAAGCATTGAGAACATCATCTTTGATTTGCTTGCATCCTTGCATAGTGTATGCCCAATTGAAAAGGGAAGCATAGCATTTGGGTGTTTGCTGCTTTTGAGACTCCATTTTCGAGTCACCAAGGGTTGAACACATTTGCATCTTCACCCCCAATACTTAATTTCATGATGTAACATTGCTGCTGTAATGCATGCTGATGTGTTTTCTCCAGCACCATCAAGTTGTCCATCTTTACATCTTCAATGTCATCTTTGACTTAAATTAGCACCAGTCCATTTAGTCTGAAGGATTCATGAAGAGCCATGGTCTTCTGCGAGAAAATATTCATAATTAGGTGGGATGTGTGATAAACTTGTAAGGATAGAATAAGAAATGCGTAGTTTCAGAGAAAAGAGTATCGCCAATATAGAGTGAAAAATAAGAGCGGTCGTGGTGGTCTAGGTATATCCAAAGATGACCTATAAGTGCCTTAGAAAACTTAATGTGCTAGAAATTGAAGGAATTAGAAGGTGCGGCGGTGAATGGAAGATAACTTAGGGTGCATTGTTAATTATAAAAGATTTAGAAAATTATCAAGTCACATTATCTACCGCATTAGAAAGCGAATGGGAGCATTGGGTCCATGTACCCAACTCCGACGAAACGTGTGACTGTGATCGACGAAAGTATTGATATAAAGAAGATACCCGGATCTGTTGAATAAATTCTTCTGTGTTGAGTTTCATACCTTCATTGGCATTTTCATTTTCTGATATTGCTTCCATCATCAGCCCCAACAGGTTATTCCCATATCATTGAGAATCCTTTGTATTTGACTGCTCTTTATGATTCCCCATCACTTTCTCAATCTTATTATATGATCTGTCTTCCATGTTTTTCAATTTGTCGTAGTATGGAAATATCTGCAACATGTAAAGATTATTAGCATGGGATTGATTTTCACAATATATTGCCTTTTCCATTTGTCAGGGTAGGAAATATCAGCGGCATGCGTTTGTATCAGCTGCTAAACATTCCAATTATTCATGTGCCACTTCAATCTCCTTGCAGGACTACTGCTCCAAAGACTCAACCACATGATGCATCCAGCCATGAAGTATAGATATTGATAAAGCATGTTCCGCAATGATTTTCGTCATTCCCAAATGAAACCAGTACTTAGAAAAAAGGTTAGATTACATATAGATGGCATGCATCGTTGTCATAAAACGTTATTATGAAGGTTTGAAACTACTAAGCCTTGGTGAGAGAGAACATCTTGATTTTCTTCATGTTGAATGCAGGATTTAAGGCAGTCCTGCTTGAGTTAGGCCACATGAACTTCAGTAGTTTACTTTACATGATCACTCACAAGTCGGGATAGAGGGGGAGGATTGTGTTGGATTGACAACCGCGTAGAGCTGTCCCTTTTTTATGAACATGAAGATCATATAAGAGGTTACATGTAAACGTAAATTCATTTCTATGTAGGGAGATTAGAGAGTAGTAGAAATTGAAATGACTGCAATTGGAGTGCCCCTTGAGGTAGTGAGGCGTGATTTTAGGAAGGAGAACTGGTGCGAATATTCACCGGATCTTTGTGCTTTCTTCTTCTTCTTCAGCTCCATCATTTAGGGGAGGGAAACCATATGAGATCTCACTTGTAAGATGACCCTCTAATCATATGTTTCCCAAAGTATTTGGTCGAGTCTTTGGGTATATAAAGAAGGTGGTTGGCAGGCACTATATAAAGGAAGCCAATGGAGGTGAAAATGATAGCAATAGCAGTATCAAAGAAAGTACTGAAGACTAGTGTAGTGCTTGTGTGATTTTCCATGTAATAGTTAGTGCAGAAAGTTCAATAAAAATGAGTGTAACTTTCATTGCATCTTCACAGCAAGTAATACTTGTTGAAATAACAAACATCATCAAATACTCAGTATATGCCATTGAAAAGTTGTACAACTACCATAAAGGAAAATCACAATACCTTAAGACCAAGAGAAAAAAAAAATCCCAAACAATCAAAACATCTTACATTTAAGTTAATAGTCCGCGTTCGAGAGAGGTAAGTGAAATTTCGACGCGCTAGTCACTCATATGTGCTTTTCACACTGCATTTTCACTCTGTAGAAGCAGCAGTTGCAGTTGCAGTTGCAGCTGCAGCGGTAAGAGAAGGATCATCGATCCACTTGAGCTTCAACTCAATCTCTCCAGACTCGACGCTGCAAAGCCTCAGACAAGCATCTTGCACAATCTCTCCATCTATACAGCGTATACAGCTTTCTTTAGCGAAACAGTTATCATTCTCTGGTACTATGGTCCTTATTTTCGTCGCCCCTTCTGTAGTGCCAACAAACTTCTTTAGTCTTGCCGCCGATACAATCTGTTGAAGGCCGATGTGTGCGTATCCCATCTCGTCGTCTGCCTTGAATCTGTCTTTGTCAAACACTTCCTGAGTAAAGGCACCGTTAATCAAGTTAGTAAAACTCTTGATGGAAAAGGCTGAACTGAACAGCTATTAGTATAAAAACTACTAGTTCATCTATAGCTTATAATTACAAGGACTCCAGCAAACTTAAAGAGGAAGGCAATTGTTCTGATAACTATACCAGTTGTTGCACTGCATCTGAATGCATGAATAACTTTGAATTACTAGTTGTGCAAATCTCGTATAAGTAGGTCTATCAAGATGATGGATTAAAAATCTCTTTTTTTTCGGTGAGTCTCCCTAATCGGTTTATGACGCCATTCACCCCGACTAATCTGAGCCGACATACAGTCCGTAGGGCCCATATATAGGATGGCATCTCTCAACTCTATATCTTTAGTTAAGAGCGTTAAGTACTACCTCCGCACCCTAGCCTCCATTGGTAAGAACCACTTTCTAGATAGTAGTTATAATACAGGTAGAGACGAATTCTCATTACACAAAATTTGTAGCAGATTCTTCCTGTAATTCAATAGCGAAGATAAGCAATGCTCAACAAGACGGGATTCACAAGGGATCATTCCCTTGAAGCATAAAAGCATCCCAGGGACCAAAGAATATGTCAAATTAGTGTAGTTACATGCTAAAAACCACGCCATCAAGTGCATTAAGTTGATGGGAGAAGAAAATTTTGATCCCTTGCTGGAAGTTTTTGATTTGTCTTCTCCTTGTTGGGAAGTTTTTAGGTCTTCTCCATGTTGAGAAGTTTTTGATCTTTTTCTTGTTGGGAAGTTTTGTTATTCGTTTTATAGTTCTAGTATTTTTGTGTATTGTCATAAATTTCAACGTTGTAGAGAGCAGTGTTTAGATGTGTGGACCGAAATAATAGTCCCACATCGGATAAGTGATACTTTTAAATGAAGTATATAAGTGATTGTCTCTCCTCTAATAGTACCGAGGTCATTTGAGATAAAACCTCACACCTAAAAGATAAAGGGTAGTTAAGTTGGGGACAGTATCGGTACTGGAGAGATCAATGGCTTGCGAAGAAGTGTCGTGGGTGGTCGCTTGTGGGTAATGTACCGCATGACTGAAAAAAACTCAACATGGTACCAGAGCCGACGATTCGATTGAGACCTATCGAGAAAAAAAAGTCTCTTGAATGGATTACGGTCAAAGGTGGAGCATTGAGATGTGTGGACTGAAATAATAGTCCCACATCCCGCATCGAATAAGTGAAACTTCTAAATGAAGTATATAAGTAATTGTCTCCCCTTTAATAGTACTAAGGCCTTTTGAGATAAAACCTCACACCTAAAAGATGAGGATGAAGGGTGGTTAAGTTGAGAACGATATTGGTACTGGAGAGATCAATGGTTCGCGGAGACATGTCGCGAGCAGCCGCTTGCAGGTAACGTACCGCGAGACGAAAAAATTCAACATGGTATCAGAGTCGACGGTTCGATCAGGACCTGTCATTGGATGAATTTCGGTCCAAGGTGGAGAGTTGAGATGTGTGGACTAAAATAATAGTCCCACATCGAATATGTGAAACTTTTAAATGAAGTATATAAGTGATTGTTTCCCCTCTAATAGTATCGAGGTCTTTTGAGATAAAATCCCACACCTAAAAAATGAAAGGTGATTAGGTTGAGAATAGCATCGGTAATGGGAAGATCAATGGCTTGCGGAGAAGTGTCGCGGGTGGCCGCTTGTGAGTAACGCACCGCAAGACGGAAAAAACTCAACAAGTAGTCCCTGATTGTCAAACGGTTTCAATTTCGAAAAAAAAGAAACCAAATTAATAGCATTTTGTTTGCACAAATAGGATTAGCGAATCAATGTACTTGATTCTATGTCTGATCTTGTATTAAGCCATAAATGATTAATGAAATTTCGATTTCTCTTCAAAAAAATAAAAAAAAACAAATTGATCCGTGTAGCCAACCCCTATTGATTTGGGATTCAAGCTTTTTTGTTGCTGTTGTACATATAAACTAAAGCCCAAGCAGGTTAACTAACAACACAGCCTCAAATCCCAAATTAGTCAGTGTCAGCTACATAGATCAAACTCTTCCATTGCGCTCCATTACGCAGATTAACTAACAAGTACAAAATAAATGGCATGAAAGTTTGAAACTACATCAAAAAGAAGCACAAGAGAACCAAAATGTCTAAAAATGGGAAAGTTCTTACCAAGTTCAAAACCCCAACAGGTTCAGTAATGGAGAAAGTGAACTCCTCATTCCAAACAGGGTTCAGGCTATTGCTAATAACCTTGGTCTTCACAACCTGACCATAACAAAGGGCAACCAAATTTAAACACATAGCAATCAAAATCTATACAACCAAAAACCAATTACTCGGAGCGAATCCGGAGCACAGTAAGATAGTCCTGATACTGGGTGATTTAGACTAAAAAAAAAAAAATTGTGAAAATCACCAAGACCCTTGTCACCAAACATGCGTCTCTCACTACTCATGAGACAACAAAACTTTGTACCATATCAAACCATACTAACACAAAAAACTAGTAAACACAATGCAAATGGACATAGGACATCAACACTGAAAGGAAATTTTGGTCTTTTGGAGAAACTGTACACAAAAACTTTAAAAAAAAATCAAACAAACCTGATTGTCCAACTTGAGCACAACATAAGGGTCGCTGGTTCTGAAGTCTCTGATGACCAGTCTTTGGCCCCTCAACACACTCACCTTCAACAACCCTATTGTCTTCCCCATGAGCCCTTTCACCTAGTTCATTGATCTGATGAAAGTGAAACCAAGAAAAGTTCATGTGATTGTTGTTTAGGGGAGGCCCAAAAAGATCAATTTTTTATAGTAAACAGACTTACCCACTTTGAAGATTCGATCACAGCAACAGTAGTAGAGAAAACCCACTTAAGATTTACAGATTTGAGAACAAAAATGGCACTCAATCTCCATTTATGAATGAAACTCGGTTTGGAAAAAAAGAAGCTTTTCTGAGTGTAAAGAGCATTGAAGCAGTAGACGACAAGCATATGATGTTGTAGATTTGCACAACTTTGTTTGTCAAGTATTGTGCCAATTGTCAAGTGACGCGTGTCAATCTCTCTTTTTGGTCTTCTTGGTCAAAGGCAGGACTGGGTTATTTACTTTGACCGACACCAAGATAGGGTCGTGGGTTGAGTTGAATATGACGATCATGGAGCTCATGACAGCAGGGGATGTGAGGTCATGTTTGTGACGTGGCAGCATCAGAGGCACGGTTTAGAACTTTAAATGGTCTGGTGATCGTAAGGAGAAGATTGGAACAGAGGGTCTCTGTGTTGTTGTCAATTGTGGTCAGCAAAAATAAATTCTAAATCCAGTCATGGTATGCAGTCATCCATAATCATTTATGGAAAGAATCAAAGCAATAGTTGCTGGTGCACGACCATGCAAAATAAATACAAGTAGGGGTGCGCACGGATTGCATTAATTTATAAATTCGATCCAATTTGGATCAATTATCACTAATTGAATCAATTTTTTAATCAATTGAATTTGACTGGATTGTAAAATCACTAATTCGGCTGGACTGGATTAGATTAGGAATACTACATTAAAAAACTACAAATCTAATTCGATCCAGTCCGTTTAGCACATCAACACATATACATATATGATCGTATGTACTTTAGTACCTTAAATAACATCAACTTAAACTACTAACTCTAAACTATAACATCTAAAAGACTATGCTTGTTCTTTAATTCTTTTGTTATGCTTTTAACCTTTTTTGTAGGTTGCATATACGTGCATTTTTTTGTGCTTTTGTGAGGGTGTATGATAAATATTTGTAGATGACATATTTGTTTATGTAGGAACTTGCATTTTGAAGGTCATTGTGATGACAAGTTTATAGGATATATGCTATATATAGATTTGTGAAATGTATGTTATACATTTGTCATTCATGAGATGTATAATTCTTGTGATTCATTTGATTAAGTCTAATTTCATGAATCTTTGGATAGGAAAACGTTAATCCGTAGAACTTGATCCAATTCGATTTGCATTTTGCAAATTGGATTCAGTTGATTGATAAATTATTTGGATTGGATTGGACTATATTTTTTCAATCCGCAGTAATTGGATTGAATTACGGATTGACCCTAATTAGACTGGATCGGACTGGATCCAATCTGTGTGCACCTCTAAATACAACAATAAAGTCAAGGAAAAAGAATGCAAATTTCATTTAAGTACAAAAGATTCTCAACAACGTCGTGTAGTAAATTTATTCATCAAAAGTTTGTTAGTCAAGCCCCTCAAGAGATGTCGTATAGTGACAACGAAAGGAGCACCAAACTCAAACCAAGTATTGAGTTCAATTCTTAATAGCCACATTATATAGGCATTACATATCCTTCACGAAACTCAAACCAAGTATTGAGTTCAATTCTTGATAGCCATATTATATAGGCTTTATATATCCTTGTTACCTTTCAAGTTATGACATTGGGGCGCTTGGTTAAGCCCCGTGGATATAATTAAGCCAAAAATTTAGATACTCATGGTTCTCGAAAGAACTGACTTGAATATCAAGCGACATTTATAATACTTCAACTCCCAATTAGATAGGAACAGCTACATTGTGTTTGTGTTTGATCAATTTAGTGCAATTGATAGTAACCACTGACTTTGCAGGACATGTACCCCCAACAGATTCTATAACAAATGCAGCACAAGTTTATGGATTATACAATTTTCAAAAATAGGTCCCTAGTCTAGAGCACTGAACAACAATCAAGAAAGCTAAAGCAATGATACAAGAAAGTGGAATGACAATCATGTTAATATGATACAGGCTCACATTAGGCCTAGATGAGAGGCACATTTAAAGTTTATTTGTCATGCTACCAAATTCAAGTAGCACTCCTACATCACTTCTGTTCTACTTCATAAATTACCATCTTGAGGAGAAAGGAAGTTGATGGATGAGCCGATGCGCCATTGCTCGAATGTTAGTGTAATCACTTAATCAGGTTCACTTACTAGCTCCCTATCAAGTTTCGCCTGCTTTTCCTTTACCAGCTCGACGCTTCCACCCACTCTGCATTTAGTA
The DNA here is from genome assembly GCA_039657345.1 of Stephania japonica. Lineage (NCBI taxonomy): Eukaryota > Viridiplantae > Streptophyta > Magnoliopsida > Ranunculales > Menispermaceae > Stephania > Stephania japonica. The sequence goes on along the minus strand of CM077556.1, from coordinate 84,870,343 downwards.
GAGAAACATGTCAGACTAGATATTGAAAAACTTTAGCGCACCAAGGTTCAAGGGAAGATTGAAGGCAAGTACCAGTGTTTCGTCATCAGAATCATCTGTAGCTCCAGAAGAAGATTTATCTGATTTCACGTTGTTCTCTGATTGCTTCAGGCCTCCGGGGCTCTTGTCTGCGACATCTGATGTATCTTCTTTGTCAGATTTTACCTCTACTTCATTTGGTCTAGTAACTATTTCTTCCTTCTCCATGGAATCTGATTTCTCACCCTCGCCAGGGTGCTCTACATCAGTTTGACTCTTATCTGCTTCCCTCGATTTTCTTTCATCAGCCATCTCTTTATCATGATGATCCTCCACGCCTGTTGCATCTTTGTCACCATCTTCGATCCCTTTACTCTCATGTCCTGATTTGTTGTCTCCATCATCACCAACGCCTGAGCTCTTCCCTGCTTCTTCAGTCTGCTTCTCTTCAGAGTCCCCTGCAAACAAAAAAGAACGTTACACTCCAAAATAAAATATTGAGCGCCCCCCAACGGAGGTGGTGTAGTGGTTTCAAAGAGGGCCTTAATACTTTGACTAAGAGAGGTGATAGGTTCGATTTGCAACAACTGCACTACTTTCCTCTGGGACCTCTGGGTTACTGGTAGTGGCGCCCTCCTAACCCACATGGGATTAGTTGGGCCTTAATCAAGGGGGGTCGAGGCGGTTCAGACACCCACGGTACAAAAATAATAAAGGAATGCACTTTCAAAAGTATTGTTTTCTTTGATAACCCAGAGTATCTAGGCCCTTTTTCCTAACTAGTCCCTGGGAGCTCCGAAAACCGACCCCATAACGCAACTTGGCACAAGCGGGGAATCGAACCCAGACCGTGCGCCTACCACACAGCTCCAAGTGTGCCGCTTTCGCTTTCAGAAGTATTGTAGTTTTGCAAAACAAATAGATTAGAACAAATAGATTATAAGACATTAACGGATGCATTGTGCCATACCGTGCATCCTTGTTTGAGTTCGAAGGTCAACATAATATTGTATAAAGTTTGATTACGTGTGTGCACCAGAAACAAACACGACGCTATGAAATATGTTGATATCCAGAAATCCATTCATTAATACAAAATTCAATATGAACAAGATTATATTAACAAGTTACCTGAATTCATCAATGCTTCACCACCATGCTCAGGATTCGACAATTCTGATACTTCCCTGCTTTCAGTTTCGCTTACATCAACATTTAACTCGCCTTCTAAGTAATCATGTGATTTCTTTTCCAAGCCTTTCTTGGGCATTCGTCTTCTTTTAACTCCGGAAGATGAGGATCTGTCGCCCGAAATGAAGCAAGGTAAGATGACATTGCAAACAGATTTTACGAAACACTATCCACAATAAAAATTTTGGCTCACTTCTCAAATTTCTTGTTCCGCTGCGAACCACCTGACTTCCCCTTACTGTTCTTTTTCTTTTCTGGAGATCTGTATGTAAATATAAAGTCAACAAAATTACTCAGAAATCAAATTCTATAAACATTTAACAAAACAGAAACTGTCTGATCTCAGTCTATACAAATGGATCTGCACAAGGAAGAGGAATAATTACTTACACTCCTTTTCCAGGAGAAATCTTTGAAGTCTTTTGCTCCTGTAAGGCAAATAAAAGTAGTATAAAAGAACTTGTGTAAAACCCAAAGACTTGAATAAAACGAAGGCGGCTTTATAAACAAGAAATGTATCCTATTATTTACAAATACCTTTCTCGGTTTATCCACATCAGTAGCAAGTTCCCATCGCTCCTTATCTAACACAAGGACTTCCGAATCTCCATCATCATACAATATCTTCATAAACAAACAAAATCATTCGAGCAAGGGAACATCTACTAAGAAAGTATGCAAGAACCCAATATAGAAAGTAAACCTTACCACATGCTTCTTCTTTTCAGAGTCATAAGATTGCACCAGGCCTTCATAAAACCTGAAGATTAGCAGCGGAATTAGTATAAACAGAAATGGCAAAATACACAAAAAGACAAGCAGTTTGTCCACTCTCATTAAAAACAAAGTACCACCAATAAGACCAGCAAGAAAGTAAAGGTCAAAATATAAATTTAAAATTAACAATCGAAAAAAGATGTCCAATGCAAGGTCGGTACCAAAAATGATACACTAAACCTCATGAATACTCTCCAGTCTCCATAGACAACTGAAAGGGGTTTCTAAGGGCGCACAAGAAAATTGTAAGATAGTAGAACGATTTTAATAACAGAAACTTACTGCTTATCTAACGGCCACCACACTTTTATTCTGCAACCAACTAAGCTTTGATTCTCAACCTCCTTCAACGAACACTGACCAGCAAGACATTTGGTTCAGTAATCAAGACAATATTTTTTTAGAAGGAAGTAGAAACTGTAGTTAGACTATCATCAAGAGCAATAAGATGCCACCAATGTTGAATGTAAATATTATAAATGAAATCAAAAATGAAAACACTCGTTCCCTTGAAGATGGCACTTTTCGATCTATTGCAAAAATATAGAAAAGAGATAACCTTAGCCAATCCTGCAATGCTTCTTCTTTTCCTTTTTTTGGAAACAGGAGTCGATTTAGGAGTGAGTGAATCATCCTCATCAGCTGTCATGTGCTCATTAGACATCTGCACATATGAAAATAATTCAATATATACAACCAGGTAAAGTGAACTGCTAATGTTTTATCTATCAAAGCCACATCACGAGAAAAGCTCACCTCTATCTCAGGCCTGCCAATTTCCTCAACTACATTTTCCACATTATTCAACCCATTACCTACATGTTTCAGTTTCGAGGAGAGGTTTTTCTTTACAGGCAAACATGACGCCAGCAAATCTGTTTCCATAGGTTCTCCCGCTTCTTTAGAGATGGATAATTCATCAGTGGAATTAGCATGTTTCTTATTGCCCGTTTCAGGGTCGAAGGAAGGCGTTTTTTCATGATGCGAATGATCCTCGAAAGCTTTTCTCACACCTATCAAGGAACTTCCGGAGTGGGACGACTTGCGAACAGCATGACCAAGTGATGAACGCTTGCGTTTCTGTACAGTCAGGTGTATTGGATCATTAATTTGTTTTCGTTTCACTTTCTGAGAAGTTGAAGCCTTCTCGCCATTAATTCGACCATTCATTTCTTCAGTAGTAAATTCACGACCATTTCCTGATTCCAAGTTCTTTGATTCTTCAAGGCTATGCAAATTTATTTCTCTCACCATTCCCAATATATCAACATCATTTTCAGGATCTTTTTTCTCAGCAGGTAAAATCTTTTTCTTCCCAGTTTTTTTTGCCTTGATACTCTGAGATTTTATATGCTTTATCATTTTTCCCAGAGGCACATCATTTCCATCTTCATCAATATCTTTAAAACCCGCATCATCCTCATCGATCTGAAAACCTCCAAAAGGAGCAACAAATCAATCAATGATAAAATTCAACAATAACTTTCTGGAACCTCACATAAACTAATCATCAGGTTTGAGATGTAGAACATACAGTTTCATTTGGGTACAATTTGAGTGATTCAAAATGAGCAAGAACTTTTTCATCTGCCAACCATGTATCCCCCTTATTTTCCAAGAAAACACATGAACCGGTTAATATTTATGGAAAAAAAAAAATCCACTCAATAAATGCAACAATAAAATAAAATCATTCAAATAACGAACACAAGTAATTGCATTGAATCAAAACATAACTAGAATGGTGCTCAACATAATGAAAGCAATTTAAGACTGTTTCAGACCGTTAATTAAGACATAAAAGTCTGTCACAGTTTAGATGATTAAAATCTGTTGGAATTTATGACTTAAATTTAATGTGTATGGAGCATGTTGAACATGGCTACATAGTTGGATCAAATTAAGTGCATGTGTATATGTAGCATACATAGAGGGTTGGTGTTAGGTATGGGAAGTTACCATGTAATGGGTGGTTACTAGTTAGTGAAGTGGGTGCATGCATGTAGTGGTGTGAATGGGTCATGTTCACCAAGTCCATACATGTGTAGTGTTGTCCATAAATATGCGTGGTGGGTGTAAACATTTATAGCTATCAATGCCATGGAATGTTTTTTGAAATGTTATTCTCATTACTATCTTTCCTTCTTTTTTTTTAACAAAATCCCTTAGATATAAACTGTTTTACCAATTATATCAGGCAGGAGAAAATTTGGATTTTCAAGGCTCACAGGATGGATATAAAATCCGCCAAAATGAGGAACCAACAACATTAATTTTTATATGAATTATGAGTTGGACAACACATGTTAAATTAGGAAAGGGAGAGGGAAGAAAGGAGACAATGAAAGAAAGCGATGGCCAGGAGTGGATTTTCTTTCTTTTTTTTGGAAATTACTAGGATGACCCTTTTTGGGACACCCGGTTGTTGGTGTCCATTCATTCTCGCATCGATGTTTGTGCGCACAAAAATCGATGTGTGTTGAATGGACACCAACAACCGAGTGTCCATTCTGGGTGTCTCAAAAGGTCACCATAGCATCTTCCTTTTTTTTGCATGTACTCAAGGGAACACTCAATAATTTTGTTTCTCCGTTTCTATTCCGATCAAACAAATAATTTTGTTCTCTCAATTCCTGTAAAACATGTGATGATTAAGATAATAGACAAACAGTAAGGGAAGCAAGAAATGAATATACTCATAGAGTAACAAATGATATAAGATAATTAAAAGGCAAATAGGGATAGTTTACACACTTCAACAAAATTATAACAGTAAATACTCACAGAAGACTCGTCCCCTTTAGACTCGAGAGGCTTATAGAGCGCTGGAGGAAGTGGAACAGAAGTTCTTGGAGCGGTAGCATCCTCCTGCTTTGGTGACAAACGCTTGGCAATTGACAATCCAAGATCACAGATCGCATGTGAATTCTGAAAATTTCAATAACCGGGACCCGCAAAAACACCAAGAACATAAGAGAAAGGATTTTGATGAAATAGACAATCGATTAGTTTATTTTCATTTTGAAGGAATAATGGGCCTCTTAAGAGACTTGGGATTGTGATTTTGTTGTTGTATGGGCCTCTTAGAGCACCAATTGGTTCCCTGAGGACACACTAGAAACACTACATGGAGGTTACCAAAGAGGGATTGGATTCAAACTCAGAACTCATAATTCCTTAGACAAGTTCTTAGCCACCACACCAACTCTAAGTTGGTCAGACATTAAATAGTAAATATGAAGACTGAAACAGTTAAAACAAATGCTAAATTTCAATATGTAAATTTCTACCTTGGATTTCATTGCATCAACTGCGTCTTCTGAACACTTGATACTCCTTAGTATAGACATTATTGAAGAAATGGTCTCCTTTTCTTTGCTAGCACTAGTAGCCAACTCGGACTTGATGTCATCTTCTCCGTATAACAGAATCGAGATAAACAAATACAGCTGCCTGAAAAGTTCAAAGCTAGTTATCACAAGATATCAAGATAAGTAATAACAATACAACACAATCTAATTTCAACTCCGGACCAGTGTCTTGCTAACCATACAGAGGGAGATATAAGGTGGAGTATTGGTACACAATAGCCATACCTATACATAGGCTCATAAACTTTAATATCTGTACATTCATCAATGTTCGGGCATGAAGAATGATGGGCAAGCACATGAACGAGGATCGGGAGTAAATATCCTGGATAAGCCATCGAAGGGTTTGAATCACATAGCATTGGAAGCTGCCGTGCCTTGGCTTGGTAACATATCTGGATAATTTCTCCAAGGTTATGCTTATCCTGGAAATTAGAGATGTATGAGAAAAGATAAATGCAAAAAGCAAAGGAACTTTCACGCTCTTGTGTAAATAAGAAATATAAAAGAATCTAAATAAAAATGAACAAGGGCTTCAACCTCTTTAAACTCTGGCTGCTGGAATTCATTTGCATTATTAAATAGAAAAGCACAAGAATACTTCACATCCAGGAGTCGATCCTTTATATATTGATGTACTTTTCCTAGAAATATTTTCCTAGCTTCAGGATAGGAAAGCTGTCGCAAAACAGAAAAAGAACTTTAGATTGTCATTAATTGAATTAGAAGCAAACAGTAAAGGCCGCCAAACAAACACTTAGATAAAACTAGAGAGGGTGGCTTGACCTCTGATATTGCCAAGGTTAAGCAGAAAACATCAGTGGGTATCTTGTGATCCCAGTGTTTTGATAATCGCAAGACTGCTTTTGCTGCAGCAAGCTTCATATGTGCTTTATCAACAGAACTGCATGAATTTAGCATTAAAATTTTACTCAATTTAGCAAGAATATGAATGTAACCCCCACAGAAAGATAAACCATTAAAACTAAAAGAAGCAAGGAAAATTACCTTAACATACGTTGCGAAAAAACATAAAAAAAACAAAAAACAAAACAAAACAAAGCAAAAAAAAAAAAATCAAAAAGAAAAAGTTGTACCTTGAATCCTTCTGCTCTGAAATCTCTCCAAATGAAAGAATGTTTCTAAGGATTGTCAGGAGATTCTCAAACCCATGACGAAGATGTGCATCTTTAACAGGCAAGAAGCTCTTCACCAATGTTTTCAAACCAAATATCTGTTCCACAGTCAGACAAGTCAAAATTCTGTGCAGGCAATCGCATTGCAGTGAAACAAAGTTAACTGGACTCCATCAATTGAATACCATCCTAAACTTAGCAAATACTAAATTAACATACAAGTCTTCGTACCCGGACTGACCTTCAACAGACAAAGTTCGCTTCTTTTATCCCAACTGTTCTCAGTATTATCTTCTGCTTTCTGCAATAGCATAATATCTTTTAAAAGGAGAACTCAAATAAAAGTGAATGAAAGTCCACAACAGATTGTCGAGGTTGGAATGCATACATTGAGCTCTAGAATATTGATCTTTATAAACTCTACAATTTCATTTTCTCTAGTTTCAAAAACTGGCATCGCAGTCTGCGCTATACATCCTAGTGATTGTAACACAGCAGGCAGATGGGTTTTCTCCTCCAGCATGTCCACTAGTCTCTGCATGCCAAGTGAGAATACATCAACTGAATTGACTACCAAACAACAAAATTTCAATGTAAAAATAAGACAAATCCCATTCCCACACACCCCCCCCCAATTGGGAAAAACTAAGTGAAAAAAAAATTCTCCTAATGAACAAGAATAGAAACCTTATAGAGGACCGAGAGGGACTTCAGTCCATCATCCACTGTTATTGCTGCGAGAGCATGCACAGCATACTTTGCCTGCCTTCTGCTACCCTCCAGACATAGCCTCTCCAATATAAGGTCTACCGAGCTGCAGCGAAACAAATGTAAAATCATATCTATGGTGAGTAGTTAAGACGATACAAATCTATGCTTTTGAAGGTTGTATACCCGGAAGTCACAGCCAGCTGTTCCCGAATGGTTCCACCAGCCCTTGCCAGAATTTGCAAAGCACCTTCTTTAGTTAATTCATTATCTTCTTTAAGAAATTGTACCAGATCTTCTTCACTCCCACTGAACAGCAATGGGGAGAAACTAGCAATTACCTGGAATCCGACGAACATGAAAGCAATCATGACACACAAAATGAATATAAATAGTACATTGACAGAAATAATGATTATACAGCTGTAGAAGGAACTTAATAGTTGATTACTATTTGGGAGAAAAATAAAAAAGAAAGGAAATAAACAAATAAAAAATCACCTGACACATCATGTTGGATCCTATTCAAGGTTAAAGCATTTCATCGACCATTAAGTAACAAAGAAAGTGACATTTATATGGCCAAAGACCTCAGTAGAACATTACTACGGGCTACAGCAAAGTATGTCTTCACCAATCTCCGCCAATAAATTTATAATTATGGTACATTGTGTGGCAACCTCCTAAGACCAAAGATTTGAAAAGAACAAAGAATGTTACAAAAACAAATCTTTACCACTAGTAGATTCATGCATGCTAGTGTAAATTGTGTATTCCCCGTAGATCTTTGTGTGGCAGCCTCCAAAAGAATTTCTTTCACATAATCCTTGTTAAGTAGAAGATAAGAGCATTTCATCGAGAGCGTTCCAAGAAAATCAAAAAGTGGGTGCTTCTCTCCAAGTATCTTAAGCAAGTCATCCTGGAATAAAACAAAAGACAGATTCACACTAGAACTAATCGAAAATTTATGTCCATGAACATTTCAACTTATTTGGTAATTATAAAAATATGAGAAACATCCTCATCATTGCCAAACGATATTTATCATACTCAATAATCAATAAAGAGTAGTACCCGATAAATCCATGCTTGATGGAAGCTAGTGTTAGGATCACTTATATTTGTCAAGATTTTCCAAATGTTGGCATCTTTCAGATGACCAAGAGTCTGAAAGCTCTCTTCAGCTTTTACAGGGTCAACAAACCAGCGAGACATTACACGAAAGCATAGCAAAACTTTCTTCTGAAACTCAGCAGAATCATGATCCTGCATTTTGAAAATGTAGAGTATGTGGGAGGATTTGGAAATTGATATTAACAAATGTGGTTCAATTTGCAAGTCTGGCAAACCTGTTGCATTTGTCTTAGTGAAAGATACTTCTGCATTTCTAGCTGTAACCTGCAATCCAAGAGGAAATCCCCTGAAATCCGTGCAGAATATATCAAAAAACAAGAAACTGGAAAGTGACAGAGCCTTGAGAGTTTCTTTTCAAAGTTGTGTCAAATCAACAACTAAAAACAAACCTTTGCTTCTGCTCCATTATCTTTTCAAGGGCTTTGATTTCCACTTTGTCAAAGCTTGAGAAGAAATTCAGCCAGTGTTTCACCCTATCTTTGATTGATAACTCGATAGGGAACAAAGAAGAACACAGAACAAATTCAATAGTTTCTGATCTGAAAGAAATAATCACATAGTTTAAAACATTTGCACTTCATAGAAATCAGGACTTCTAGATACTATTCGACCTTTACAAAAAAAGAGGACGCCAGGTAGCCAACAGAAGAAAAGAACAGGAAAAAAAGACATTATGCTAACAAACTCATACATATTTAGAAAGTGCTGCATTATTACATGCATGGATAATAGCTCACCTAAAATCTTTGTCATAGAAGCACCTCAATATCTTCCCAGGGATCCATTCATAATCAACAGAGTTTATAGAGACATCCGAAGACTTCAAGCAACGAAGTCTATATATTTCAGCAAGCCTATCCATGGTGTATCTTTTGACAAGAAGCTGGCATGTGAAGAAAAAATAAAACACTAAGGGTAGATAGATTCTTTAAAAGAAGAATAGATATGATCGCAAGTCCGAGTATACATACGGACACATACACATGCAAGAAAGAGAAAATAGACATACTGATTTATCTCGAAGACGCTCAGCCACGATTCTTAAAGTTTCAACTGGAATGGCTTTCAAATTAAAGCATGCTACATCGCATACAGCACCAACCACTTGTTTTCGAACATTTTCATCATAGTCTAACAATCGGTCGCAGAGAGCAGCTGCGATAGGCACCAACTTAAGATCAATATGAATACCTGCTAATCCTAATATTGCTAACAAAATATACAAAAACAAACCAGTAGCAACTTTCCTTACCAATGATGTCAGTTGCTTCCACCCTGAAAGGATCAGAAAGCAAACAGCTCCTGACATGTTCTATGACAGATAATCGAACATCCACCACTCTATCAGTTAGTCTTTTTAAAAATTCAGAGAAGATAGGTTGGAATGTTTCAGGAACCGGACATTCTTGTAGTGCAAACAAGTCTCCAAGTAACTTCACTGCTTTTAGACGAGTATGAAGCTGATCCGTCTGCAAGAATTAGATTTTAGAAATGACAGTGCTTTGCACGCTAAAAGGGAAAGATGCAACATTTTAGTTTAGGTGAGGATAAGAACTATGACTTTTAAAAACTTCATATAATACTAAACTTTCAGCAATTTCATATTAACGTTGTCAAAAACCACTTAACAGAATGGTAGTAACATATATCATCCCTCACATGAATGGCACCGTGTAGATATTAGATAGATGGTAGTAACATATCAGCTGTCACATGAATGGCATCGTGTAGAGTAGATCATTGGACATGCAAATAGGAGACATACAAGAATTTTAAGAACAATTTAAGCATGACCTTCAAAAATAAGCTTCAGTATCATAACGATACCATTGAACTCGAAAACTATACTCATCAGCTAGATGCTCACCAGTCACCAACATATGTGGTCATGCAGAGTTCTAAATGGTCTTCAAAATAATCAATAAAAGCTTCCCCTACTTTAGATTAATAAGATATATATTTTTAAATAACGTTATTACATAAGGAACTCCCAGTCCAGTATATAACTCACGTGTACAATGTCAATATGCTTTACTTCACTAAAAACTCAATAGTCAAATATTTTCTTATTCAACTTTGATTATTAGTCTACACATTGTTTAGGATGTAGGTGGAAAATTTTAAAATACTTGTTATCACCTTCTCCCGCTGAGTTCTCGTCAAATTACCCATACTCATGATATACATTAAGCACAAACATTCTAACTAAAGGGTGCTCAGCTATAAACTGCTGTCACTTCTATCTGAATAAGAAATTAATTTTAGCATTATAGCATCCACTTCTAACTATTGTAGCTTCACTTCCTTTTAGGGTAATCAGTTTCTTCTTTTTTCTCCATTACACTGTATCTAGATTTGTCTTTTTCATAATTAAATTAGGTAAAAACTACAAAACAGAAATATACTAAGATTAAATGAGCAAAAACTACAAATGAAAAGCTTACCAAAAGCTCCCCAGTAAGGTAAGGAATAACTCCAGAGAGGATCTGTGGAGCGCAACAGTAGATATCATAGATCACCTCATGATAATCAACTTGACTATTCAGTGAACTATTATCTCCTGACATTGATGATATGAGAAACTGCTTTACATAAGGTTCCAGTTTTCCTGCACACTGTTCTATAACATTCATAGCAATCTTCCGTGCAGCCCCAGAAACATCCTGACGTCAAAAAATCCGTTAGATAAAGACTCTAAAATAAGTGTTATTATAAGAGGAGGGAAATAGAGACTATAGTGTAACCAAGAAAATATGGCTACATTATAGAAGCAGGACTTACACTTTTTCCTCGCCCTAATACAGACAATAAAGTAATCAAAAGATTATCTTGAATGTCCTCACTTTCTTCAAGAAGAAGTGCCATAATAGTTTGCATTGATGTAAGAACACTTTCTGGATGATCATCACTGTAAGATAACGGTAATCAGATGCAATCATGCGTACTTAAAAAAAAAATCAGAATTTTAGTATTTAAAAAAAAAAAGATTTTGAAACCAAAGATACCTAGCAACTGAAAAGAATGTACTAAACATCTCATTCACTAGATCGTTGCATTCAAGATCCAACATCACAACACATGACCTATATCTTGCAAGGGTCTCCAAGATAGCAACTCTTCTTCCAAATGAAGGACTACTGACATCACTTAGTCCACTGAAGGTGCCCACAATCAATCGAAATATATCCTGCAATAAAGTACAATATCTAATCAGGTAAAGGCTACAGCTGACTTCTCAAGTAAGAAAGATGCCTCACAAACAGTGTTATGGATAGTGCTAGTAGCAAGCCAATTAAGAACTTCAATAGAAAGGTTGACTTTTTCCAAGCTTTGCTCACTTAAAATTTTTAAACTAGGTAAGTTCAATTTAATGCAGGGAATTTTTGTAAGACTTCAGCAATTAACAGAAGTATAAATATATAATAGCTTCATCCTAGTATTGAGAAGAATTATCTTCTATCAAAGCACAATAAACAAAAAGTTTACGCACTTTGAATACTGGGTCATGAAATATGATATTTTCAACCAAGAGCAATTGTCCAATTAATAATGTTTGGCATATACTTTCTAAGTAATGAAAGTACCTATGACCTTCACTCTTAACATCTGCATCGTGTAAGTGAAATGATTACACAATGTTCAGAACATCACTTGTCCTACCCTTTTATATCTGGTCATGAGTTTCTTCAATTTTAATTAGAGATTCTTTAGACTCAGAAAATTAGATTAGCTACCCATTTTGCATGGCTTTGTATGTTTTATTCTTTAGAAGCATCTTCTAACAAAACCTGAGAATAGTTTAAACTTTTAATCTTTTTTCTTATAGCATTCATTTTAAAAATAAGTCAAAAGGCCACTTTTGAGTTTTTACAATTTTAAATCATGCAGTTTCTTGGCTAACTTTGACAACCTTTCTATACAATGTCATTTGACATCTAATATAATCATAATTCAGTGCTTTAAAAGATCTTGCCAATTTGAAAAAGTTCATTCTGTCTATCTCTGAAGGGGAAAATCAAGGAAGAAATGTACCCTCAGAACATCGTCACTGTAAGGAGCTTCTGGGGCAGTTATTCGTGTTACTTCACAAATGCATGCTGCAACAAGAAGCCTGACATCTCTATCTTGGTGCTTCAATAGGTCTGGTTGTACTATCGCATTGAGGAAAGATTTCATTGAATCTAGCATTTTTGGCACGGGTGATTGATCAACCTCAGAAAGACAAGTTGCAGATTGCTGCACATTAAAAGAGAACAATCAGCAATAATCAACAAGGAGCACATTCAACGATTTGCAGTTAAATTCTACCCGCCCTAATTTCGCCATTGTCACTTTGCATCTTCATGGATGCCATTTATTTATTATGAATAGTTGCATTCCATATGATGTAATTGGCCCACTCAATAACATATTTAATGAAACCTTGATTGTTTTTTTATGTTCCACATAAAATTTCAGAGCAAATCTCTACTCCAACCAGGAGCTAATCCTACAGGTACATCTTCCCCTACGGCTCCATCCTTATATGATTGAGCATAGAAGATAATATCTAGCACGAACTAAGCCCTCCCACCTTTCCAATCATTTGTCGTCGAGTTTCTATGTCTAAGTTCGGTACTCTTCAATAGATATCAAACTTTAGAAAACTGACAGCACTTTAACAGAGGTTGATCCCTTGCCTATATCCTTGCCCCAAAGATTCCCAACACGTCAACACTCACAAATTGCACAATTCCATAAACAAGTTCAAGTGTAAGAACCAAACACCATATTAGAGTACACTAGCAAAATAGGACAAGGACGCAAACCCATTGTAAATGCACTTTCACTAGCACTCTTCAACACAAGTTACACCGAATACTAACATGTCATCAGTAATTTCTACATAGCCCGGCAACATGTCAATAGACCATCAAATTACTCAAGTTCCACAGCCCAATAAACCCCAGTTCCCTCAATTACCATCCCAAACTCTTCCAACAACACCAATTTTCCAACTTTCCGCTCTATCCATCCATAAACTAGCCTCCCTAAAACCCTAGAATTACAAAAGTTTCCAACTTTCCTCAGTATTCATAAATTAGTATCCCTGAAACCCTAGAATCACACAAATTTTCCAACTTTCTTCTCTATCTACAAATTAGCATCCCTAAAACCCTAGAATCACAAAAAATTTCTATCGTTCCTCCGCTCCTCAAAACCCTAGAATTCCACAAATTTCACACAAGCTCGTCACACCAATACCAATTTCACATCCATTCAACACACCAATACCAATTTCACATCCATTCAACGACACACCAAAACCACTCTCAAGACAGACTTTCTCAACCCTAGCTCCACAACAGAGCAATTTCAGAGACAAAGCCAAAAAACAGTCAAAAGAACCATAAAACCAATATAAATTAGGTCTTTCAGCGATACCGAACCAGAATACGAGAAATTCGTCACCTTCAAGAGCTTAATGAGCGAATCTTTCGAGGTCGGGGGGCTCTCGAGCTTTGCGCCGACCTCTCTGAGCTGCTGCTGAAGCTTATGCGCCATTTTCGACACAGAAATCGCAGATTCAGAGCTCTGCGTGCACCGAAACCATCGCAAATTCGAAAACGAACGAGAGAGCCGAAAAGGGTTTGTGTGTTTGTGCGAAATGAAACGCAAACCAAATGAGAAATGAAATGAAATTCAACGAGAGAAGACGTGACGAAATAAATACAGAGAGTGCGGAGTGTTGACTCGCGCGAGTCAGGAACTGAGTTCGAAAAGATTGTCTGTCTAGATGAGTTCAAGGTTCGGATGACGTCGTTAATGTTATATACCCGTGCCACGTTGCACTCTTTCTCTTTTGTTGCTTTTTTGTTTTTAGCTAGTTTTATTGTTGAGGCCTTTTTTTTGGTAAATTTGAGGTGTGTAGACTGACATAATAAAATACTCCTATGATTTTATTCTAATTTTATGGTTCCATTAGAGCTTCTTAATTTTATTTTTTTTTTTAATTTATAGCTTCTTAATGGAGCTTTTTTGAAGCTGTTAAACGATTCTGCTTTTATTTTATTTTTTACGAAAAGATATTTTTATTCATATAAATTATTCACTATCACATCTGATTTAACAATAAAATTACATAAATAGCAGTCTTTTTTCCTTCTCTTTGAGATCAAATCGATGTTGCGAAAGTTTATAAACTTGTGTGCAACTTATACGTTTGTCTTTTGCATCTACAATAAATATAACAATTATAAAAAATGGAACTTCTAACAAGGGAAGATGAACAAAAACTTCAGATGAGGGAAGACAAACACAAACTTCCACCAAAAGGAAGACAAAAACAAACTTCCAACAAGGGAAGACGATAACTTACTAAAATAGAAAATCTAATGAAAAATATCAAACTAACAACCAACGCAGATCCATACATAAGCATATAGAAGTAGGGACGAAATTGAATGATAACAGATGCATGTGTGGAGGAAAGGCAAGTAATGGCATTGATGAATTTGACAACTGTTGCAGGCCGAATAAAATGGAACATTTCAGATATGAATAGATCCAACTTTTATTGAATAAATAAAAATATAGATTTTTATTAGAACTATCACTAATCAAAAGAGAAGATCGACGGTGGTTCAAACTAAGGAATCACAAAAAAAAAAAAATGCTAAAAACCCTAGCTGCTCCCTAAAACAGACCTAACATTCAATATAAAATCTTTGACTACTTAAACGAATCCATTTTTTGCAAAACATACCCTATTTTGAAAAAACTTACCCCCTCTCTAATTCTTATTTCTTACATGCTACCAACTCCGTCCATTCTCGCCAAACTACCAAAAAATACCTTCTGTTACGTTAATCACAACCCTGAGATATGGAACATGAATCTCCGCGAAGAGTGTTGTGAACTTATTGCTTGACTTCCGATGGCTTGCAAGAAAGATCTCAAAGGTTGGGGCTCTAGGAGAAATACTCTGATGCCTAAGTCAGAATAGATAGTAAAAAAGGCTTTTGGGGTTTGTAAATTGTAATTAATGTGTGTACCGTTGGGGAACTACCCTTTCTAATATATAGCAGTGGTGTTTCCAATATTGATTATTTCTTAAACCATTGTATTGTCTTCTGAGTCTTATTCTCTTAATTAGGCAAACTTTCTCAATATCCCTTTTGACCAAGAAAGTTCCAATAAATCTTTTTCTAATTAATGGGATCTCATAAATCTGGAGATTTCGCCCCCGAATATAACTTTCTTCACGTTTAAGGAAAGTTTTTCAAATCTTATTCCAGAGTGAGTTTCCTTAATGGGACACAGCGTATATTTCGGAGTCTCTTCAAACCGCATAAAATGCGCATCTCGAAGTGTAGAATATTTTACTATATCATCTTCATTCACTCCATAAGTGTGTTCTTCCTCTATTTAGCATTCGATTTATGAAGTTTTGGTGAATTTTTTAGTCAGTTGTGTTTGTTGGTGTTGGTGTTTAGACAATCTATTTTATGACTTGAATCCGAGTTTGATGACGGAAAATGTCAATGAATTTAAGAAGTGTGATCCAAAGCGCAATGAGGTAACTTTAGCTTAATTTTGTGATTTTTTTTTTTTTTTGCGTTGATTGTGTTGTTTACCACAAGACCAATAACTAAAGAGTGGATTGTGTTGTTTACCACAGGTCCAAGATTGATGTATTAGTCTCAAACTTAATTAAGGGATTGTGTTGTTTATTCTCAAAAGATCTGTCTTGAGTTATCCCCCCGCATAAAAATAAAAAAAAAATGGATCGAGATATGTGAGCCCACATTTTGATGTGCATCCAAAGAACTTCAAACTTTTAATTTAAAAAAAAAAAAACATATACCCTTTTAAAGCTTGCACAGTTGTGGTCCTTTGCAGCTTCTGCAAATACACATGAAGGGGCACTCCAAACAGGTCCCAAGACAAGCCACAAAAAAGAATACAAAGCATGTATTTCATGACAAGAATTACGTATCAATGAAAGAAATGAATTGAAACAACGCAAAAGTGAGAATGAACAAAGAAAAAAAAAAAAAAAAAAAAAAAAAAAAGAAACTAAACTTTCTACAACATTGAAGTACAACTCAAAGCAGTTACAGCTTTTCCTTCAGATCACACTCCATGCCTGATGACACTAGAGCAACTCCATTGAGAGTGGTTTGAAGTTCTGCAAAATGAAGAGTACATAAAATCCTCAATTACTATCACAATCACATAAGATCAAAGTCGAGCCTAAGTAGGGAGGGGCCGAAAAAAAGGTTCAGACATCCACGATTATAAAAAAGAAAAAAAAAATCACTTAAGGCCCTCTTATGGTCATTTGCTTTCTTCATTTCTTCAATCTTACATGCATTAGTTCCCAACTTGGATTGACAACAATGAGGGGGCTAATGTTGCTCAGTCAAATTCATGAACATTAGAAACTACAATTGTTAAACAAGATTACTAAATCTCTGATTGATGAAATGAACTTAAGAAACTACAATTGTTGAACAAGATACCTATATCATATCAAGCAAACTCACATAAGACCACAGTCAAGCCTAAGTGGGGAAGGGCCCAAAAAAAGGCAGACACCCACGATTATAGAGAAGAAAAAAATCACCAAAGACCCTTTTATGGTCTTTGCTTTCTTTATTTCTTCAATCTTACATACATTAGTTCACAACTTGGATTGACAACAATGAGGGGGCTATTGTTGCTCAATCAAATTCATGAACATCAGAAACTACAATTGTTGAACAAGAAAGCTAAATCTCTGATTGATGAACACCAAATATAGGCCTACTACTTGTATAAAAAAAAATGAAAATGAATTTGGAAATGAATGAAGTCAGTAGAGTAAGAGCAAAACCTACTATTAGGATTCTGTTTTGATAGTGATCTCATACACAGGGCTGGCTCTGGCGCTTTTTTCGCAGTCTGAAACGATCTCATCTATGCTCAACGGCAAGCTGCAAGAGAAAGTGAGACTCGGTTTGGATTTCGATAATGCAGGAAGAGATGCTTCGTTGTTAAGAATCTGGAGGACCCTTCTCATGGAAAGTCTATCGTCGCAAGACGGGTTTGCGCAGCTCAAGCCAATGAGTAATAGCTTCTTCATTTCATCCTCACTGAATTCCCCATTCAATCTCTTATCTGCTGCTTCAATGATCTTATCTTCAGAATGCAAACTCCACACCCAGTCCACCAAATTCACCATTTTCTGACTGTCTTGCTCTTTCTGTATGGGCCTTCTCCCACATGCCACTTCGAGCAGCACGACGCCAAAGCTGAAAACATCAGTTTTCTCAGTCGCTTTTCCGTACTGGAGATACTCAGGAGCTAGGTACCCCATTGTTCCGGCAGTGAGAGTCGAAACGGGACTCTTGTCATGATCCATCAACCTTGCTAAACCAAAATCGCCCAATCTAGGATTCAAGTTTCCATCCAACATGATGTTGCTTGTCTTGATATCTCTGTGGATCACTTGCTGCTCACATTCTTGGTGGAGATAGCTGAGAACCGAAGCAATCCCCATTGCAATGTTGTACCGCTGCGGCCATTTCAACAAAGTCGTCCCCTCTACGGATTCTTGGTAAAGGACTTTGTCGAGGCTTCCATTAGGCATGAACTCGTAAACAAGCAACAACTCACCCTTTTCGGCGCACCATCCTTGGAGTTGCACAAGATTCTTGTGTCTCAAACAAGCTATAATGGACAATTCAGCTAAGAATTCTGTCCTGCCTTCATGGGTGTGCTTCGATCTTTTCACTGCAAATGTCGCGCCCGATGGAGCAAAAACTGCTTTGTACACAGTCCCGAACGATCCGTGACCGACAATCCTGCTCGAATGAAACCCTCTTGTGGCAGTCTTCAGCTCTACATATTGAAACTCCTTAGGCCCTTTGAGAAACTCTGGTGAGAAGTCTTTTAGTTCACCAGTTAATTTCTTGCATCTTCTCACAGACACCCAACCAAACACCGAGAGGACGACGAAGAAGAAAGCCGGCCCTGCAATCCCAAGGCCTAAACCAAGCTTCTTGTGCGAACCATTCCCCGAATTCCCCATCGGAATCAGCGGGATCACCATGTTATCAGACACATTGTGAGGCTGGCGCGGCGGGGCATTGGCATTGCTAAAACCAGAAGTCTCAAAGGTCCAATCTTGAATTGTATGCAACTCGGTACTCCCTTCAGTGGAAGCAGAAAACCCCACATACATAAACTCCTTGAAATAGCTGGAAAGATCGATATCGACCGACAGAATCGGATTCTCCGGCCGGAAACTGGAGTAACTCATGTAAACATTCACAATCTTTTCATCACTCCTGTAAACCACCCAAGTATTGATCAACTTCCCACTCTTCAAATCGATCCCCCTCGCGACCGGATCGGCGGTCTTAACCGAAATCAGACTATCCACATCCAATCCAACATGGTTGTCATTAGGATCCCTGAACAGATCATCCAACCGGGTATCGAATTCGACGGCGACGAACCTGTTCTTGGTCAATTGGGAGGAATTGACAAGACCCAGGTAGCCGCCGGGGCTGCCGAGGGTGAGGTTATCGGGGGAGAGGAAGAAGGTTAAGCCGTCGCCGAAGGAGGCGCCGGAATTGACATTGGTGACGGAGAAGGTGAATCTGGTCCAGAAGGAGGCAGAGGAGTTGGTTAGGGGGTCGAAGAAGGCGATGGGGGAGTTGTAGATGACGGTGCCGGAGCTGGAGGCGGGGACGGAGAGGTCGCGGGTGAGGCCGACGGCGTCGTTGCGGAGGTAGGAGTCGCCGAGGAGGGTCACGTTGCGGAAGGTGAAGGACCGGAAGTCGAAGCGGACGTTCTTCGAAGCCGAAACAGGGGAGATGCAGAGGAGGAAGAACAGGGGAATGGTGAAGAAAAGATGGCTTCTTGGAGATGGGGAGGGAGCGATCATGGCGGGCATTGATGCTTGATGCTTGACGGGTTTAGAGAGAGAAAGTCTAGTGAGAGAATCTGGATTTGGTTTTGATGACGATGATGATGATGATGGTGGGAATCTTGGAAGGGGGAAATGGGGTTTAAACGGTTAGAAATGGGCGCGTGGGGTGTTTGGTTTCAAAGAAAAATGCAACGGTTATCTACCAAGACTTTTATTTACTTGTTTGTTTGTATGTCTTTTGTTTCCTACTTTCACATTGTTTGATCTTAGTATATTGGATTGATTGGAGATATTGTTGTCAGAGTGTTTTCTGTTCATTATTTTAAGCTGAGACATCAGTGGACTTGTTCAAAATTTTTTATTTCTTATATTTTGGGTAAATATATCTTTTTTTTTTTTGAGAACTATAATATTTTTCATCTTTTAAATAATATTTTTTAAGTATTTCACGAGGTATTCAATGTCAATCGAACGGTCTAAACCAATTTTAGGGACTGTCACCTGTCGACCCCTATATGAACCCCTATATGAAGTAGCCCTCCCAACTTACTTTTTTTTTTCTTCTGCAAGACTCGAATTTGATATTTCATTTAAGAGAACTGAGTCTAATTCTACTTAGTTTAATAAATTGATTTGTGTGTTTTGAATTTCAAAATAAAAGGGAGTAGCATAGCTTTTAAAAAAATAAAAATAAAAATTGGACAACATGTGAGCAGGATTACAGAGAAGGCTTTGGAAGCTGGGTCAACGTCAAAATTGTGAATGATTTGTTAACGTTGGTGCAGTGGTGGCAGTGACACAGGGGGTCATGTGGGCAGACCTTTTTGTCTTTGTTTTCATAAACCATTCCTATATAGATTTGTGTCATCCAATCCGGGTACAATGTGGAGAAAAAGAATGACTACCAAAAATGGTGTCAAGATTAAGCATATTAAAATGGTGTAACTTTTACATCATTTTAGTGTAACTTTTACACTAAATTTTAAAGTCATCTCTAATTCATAACACTATCTTTTACACTATCTTACTTTATTATTATTTTATTTATTATATTATTTTTTTCTTAAAATTGAATCTTTTATATACTTTAAATATATTGCTCTACATATTAATAAAATTAATTTATTAAGATTAATCAATTACTTATCTAATAAATAATTAAACAATAAATTAATATGTGCCTTTACCAATATAAATTAAAATGCATTTATAAAAATATAAATATTAAGATAAATACGTTAAAAATAAAAATAGGTACAATACACAACTTTTTTTTGGTGAACATACAAAACATATTTAAATAAATCATAAAATTTATGTATTAATTAAATTAATATGGATTATTAAAAAAGTATTAAAATAATTAAGATAACTATAATTATATGTAAAAAATATATATATATATATATATATATAGTGCGGGTGAACAGTGCCGCACCAAATTGGTGTTGGTGCGGCATTGTTGCTGTGCGCCATCCACATAGGATGGCGCACAGAAAAATGGCGCTGGGTTGGTTTGTCCACGTGGCACCCAACCAGCGCCAAAATGGGCGCTGGTTGGAGATGCCCTTACTGCCAATGTACTTCAGGATTATTAGTACAATTCAAATTTACAAAAAACATCATTTGCTAAAAATAAAGTTTCGAGAGAACGTTAGTTCGACTCTAATTGAAATCAAATTAAATAAAAGAACATAGAATCTCTGGTTAGAGGACTTACAGCCTGTTTGGTTGGAGTATTGGCTTATTTAAGCCTGGGCTTAGAGATAAGACCATTGTTTGGTTGAAGTATTAGGTAAGCAACAGGCTTACCTAAGCACTTATACACTAGCTTATGTAATGACAGGAGGGACCCTGTCATTACATAAGCCCATCCAATTTTGACGTGAAATGACGAAAATACCCTCATGATTTGAATATGGTGGGTGGTGGTAGGTCAGCCAACATTAAATAGGGGCATTTTAGACTTTTCACTCACTTTTCCTTGTGGGTTTATACTTGAACCAAACGGATGCACATAAAACTCATATCTCTCACAAAGACCAGGCTTATCTAAGCCAATCCCTACACCTTACACATAACTCCAACCAAACAGGCCATTAGAGTACACGCCTAAGAATGCTCAGCCTAAAAGCTGAAAATTTATGATGGAATTTCTCATTGTAACGTTCCTGACTAGTCTCAGTACAAAAGGTACTAAGAAATGTTACAGAAAAGAAGAAATATATATACATCTCTTGAAGTACACTACCAAAATGACAAAATAACCAGGATTTCATTGTGTACAGGAAGCATATTCTAGTTCCAATCAAGCGCATCTCTCTACCTGGCCGAGAGGCAAGGTTCCCAAGAAGGGATCCCATGCCTCGCACTTTTGCGATACTGATACACTATAAGCATCTGCAGCTCCAAAGAAATTGTCGGCAATGATTCTTGTTGGTATTGCATGATTGTATCACTTCCCTAAGTATTGTTTCGAGAAGCAACATAAATTAATTAGAGCCGAGATCATTGAATTCTAAGAATGTACCTCTAGTTGTTTGACAAGCGTATATCCTGGAAGGGTTGCAAAATGTTCCTTTGCAAATGCAACGGATCTTCCATATCCGAAGTGGTGCAACATTTGAGTTCACTTGTGGGAAAAAAACTGCAGATAAATGTAAGAGTTCCATTAGTCAATTGGTTCAGGAAGTACGCAAAGAGTTCAAAGAAGAGAACTGTATTACCTCGACTATACTGCAATTCCTTGCCGGTGTGAAAATTTCACTAGGTTCTCTTTGCTGAGTAAAAGGTAATGCCAATGCCAAATTCTTTCCGCTGAACAAAGACTTTCCACACTCATTGACCAAATAAAATTTGCTGTTACAAAAACCAAAGAAAAAAATAGGCGTTTTTACCTTGCCCAAGAAGGGACAAATTTGTTATTAGGTAGCTCATCATCATCGTCTTCTTCTTCTTCGTCCTCTTCATCATCTGAATCTTTATATGGTGAGAGTTCATATGACTGCTTTCCAATTGCTTCGGCAGTTAAGGCTTCACTTTCATTCGTTTTGCAAAAATCATTTGATAACTATGAAAATAAAAACAAACTTCAGCATGAGGCTGTATCCTTGTATTTAAAACTCGAATCACATAATAACTACAGTGTAAGCTGATTCGTGAAAACTATGAACTTAATTCCCCAAAGCACATACATTAACAACTGTCATCACTAAAATTTTGTGATAAGAGGAGTGTCACACTAAATGTCAGCATGATAAGAAACACTATTTCCTACTGCCAAAAAGAAGGCAGATGTTCAGCGGAACAAGTCATAAGTTAATCCCCACCTCAGAAGATCACTATATTTTTACTTCCAAACTTTCACATTTTTTCAAGGAATTAGAGAACTATATAATGATTGGCCAGTTCAGGATTAGCAAACAACTGATTAGGGGTTCCAACCAAGAAATAATTCTCCTTGGCTGGAGCCATAGCCTTATCATGATGGTGCAAAAAGCGCCCAAAATGGTCTCCTCCAAGCAGATGAAGTATATATTTTCATCTGACAGCAAACAACGAAAGCTTATGGTGGCCCAGATTCACAACCAAAAAATATATCATGGCAGAAAAGATTTATTCATCTACAATCTATAGAATTGCATTATGCAGCAAATTTTCATTGACAGCTAAAAAGATTGGAAAACAAGCAGGTAGTCTCACCTTATCATGGGACTCTTCTAGTGCTGTCAAACCTTCTCGCAATTCACACTCTTTCCTTGCGTCACCAGCCACAATGCTAGAAGACCCAGCATTGGATATCAACTTTTGCCGAAAATCAGATTGTTCATTTCCTTTTTCTCTCCTTTGATGATATCTTTCTTCAATTTGCTGTTGCTTTCTCTTGGCTTCCTTCTCAGCCTAAATCCAAATTACGCCAAAAATTATTCCAGCTAATCGAGAAAAGAAAACAATAATAAGCAAGAACAGGTTCAAGGTCACAATGCTTATAAAGAAATGAGCATACTGCAATTCTGCGTTGTTGTTCTTTCTCCTCTTTCTCAGCACGTAACTTTTCTTCTTGCACTTTCTGCAGCCGTCGTGCTTCTTCAATGCACTTGCGTTTTCTTTCTTTTTCCTTCTTTTCTTCTTCTTCCCTCAACCTTTTCCTTGTTGCTATTTCAGCTTCTTTCTTCTTCTTCTCCTCTACTTTTTTCTTCTGTTGCAATTCCAATTGCTTTAATTTTTCTTGCTCCAGTCTTGCTCGCTCAAGCTTTGACGCTTCTTTCTTCAACTTACGATCGTTTTCTTTCTTTTCTTCAAGACGTTTGGCAGCCTCAGCGGCCTCTAGAGCCTTGACTTTAACATCTCTCTTCCCTGAAAAATAACACAAGTATTAATAAAGCATTCGTACAAGTTTTAGGCAAGTTATCTGTAGCAACTGAAGGTGAACACGGCACCATGCTGAGTCTGCAGTTTTACATCTGCTCATGAGTAACATATAAAAAACATGCCACCAAATGATTAAACCAATGGATTATCAAACAATAGAAAAAAAAGTTACCTGTATAAACAGGAGCTGGCTGACTCTTTTGTTGAACAAGAGGAATGAATGAAGAAACATTAGAAACTATGTTGTTATGTTTTTGCCCCTTGGCCAAAGAATCAGGATTTCCCTTTTTATATGAAACTTTCCCTGAAACCTTTGACCTACTGAACCTGTTGTTGAGAACTTCGGTGGTTTTTTCTAAGCCATTTACACCTAGCGAAGAATTGTTGTTCTCCTTGCCCCTGTTAGATCTTCTGACCTTTCTGTACCCATTTTCAAGTTTTTGCTCAGCCTGTAATTGTGCCTCATTGAAGTTTAATTCTGCGTTTATGGACTCTACACTCCCTCTATCATTAATTTTCTCCATCGCAGAAACTAGCATAGAAGGGTTAAATTTGTTAGTCATATCAACGAGGGGGCTTCTAATAGTTGCATTGATCTTCTGTTCTGAGCCATCTTCTTTCTGTAAGGGATCAAATACTTTATACTTGCTCTCATCTTCTTCACTAGTGTCAGTGTCTTCGTCAATGCGGAAACAAGTTAACTCCGGGTTCATGCTCTGCTGTTTCTCAGAACTATGACCAGAAGAAAATGAAGTAATTTTCTGGCAGAATTTAGTGACAGGAGGGGTGCAAGAAGGTTTTCTGGCATCAGAATCAAACTTAACATTAGAGGATGATGTGTCATTGCAATGGGCAGAATGACAGATTTCCGCATCAAAGGCATTGTAACTGGCCTTGAGCTGCTCTTCATTACTGAATATAACCGAGTCCCTAAAATCAATGCGCCCATTTGGTAAAGACCTGTTTATACTGAGTGAGTTGTGCAACTTATAGTTTGTAGAATGTAATGGGGTAAGAATGCTAGCGGATCGACACAGCTTTTCCAGGAAACTAATGCGCTCACTTGCGTTCCTGGGTAGATCCAACTTGTCCGAGCTGATTTCATCACCAGCAATGTCAGGTACTACAGTGTCTGTGGATGCATCAACGCTGAACCCCTCAAACTCAGGCAAATACTGGTCACCACCAACACTATCAACATCCCCATTATTTGGAGATCCAATTGAACAATATGAAACCAGCTCTCCATTATTTGATTCTCTTTCATGTCCACTATCTTCCATCAAAAAGGACCGTTCGGTCCTTTCAATGTTTTCTGTATTCCCAAGAGAATAGCCTTTCCTATGAACTTCTAAACTGAACCTCCCTTCTAAATCAAGGCGCACCTCATCATTGTCATCCAAGCAGTATTGGCTGGAATCAAAAGAATTCCTAACGTCAGGCTTCTCTAACCCCAAAAATGTATTGGCTTGCAGATCTATACCTTCCATACACTGTTCAGCCTGTCAAAGAAAATCATGAAGGTTCAGGTGCTATGTAATGGTACAAGCAACAAAATTGAAGCAGATACGAAGATCAGTGATTTGCTTAAGATCACAATTTGCAATAAGAAGGCGGTATTTTTACGAAGTACAAAAATACCTTTGGAGATTGTAACCTTTCTGACAATGTCTTGTGAACTTGGTCACTAGAATAAGTGACTTCTGTATTGTTGATAGGGAAATGATGAACATTTAGAACAGGCAGACTCTTTTTGTATAGCTTAACCTGCTTTGGCCTCGGAGAAGTAGTGAAGAGACCACTTGATTGACTACCAATCTTTCTTCGCTTATAGGCAGGCCAAGAATTTTCAGGAGCACATCTTTGAATACTCGTCCAATTTACAACCTCAGAACAAGACCCGTTAACTTTGACACCCGCATTGTGGTTGAAGTAACTCCTTAAAAAGTAGGGAGAATCATGGCTTAAGTTGTGTATTTGAGAAGTTATTGGTGCCAAAGCCTTTTTGGAATCAATTACTTTGGCTGAAACTGTTGCACTGGCTGCAGATGACTCATTTTTATGGAACCCCAAAAACATCTCAGGTTTCTGAAGATGAGAAAGGCCACTACCATCATTGATATCACAGCTCAATGATTCTCGAGGCCAAACACATAAATCTGTATCACACTTGGAATCCTGTGGCAATACTATAATAGGCAACATATTGATACGTTCAGTGCATTTTTCGACAAAACTACATTCCTCTGAATTACCATCCACACCATGCACACTGACATCCAGCTGGCTTGCTGAAGGAGATCTTGGGCTGAGCTGCCCAGCAGACCGGGGATCTGGTGAAATCAGTTCCTGTAAGAGTTCATTGCTTTGTTGAGAAGCATAGGACATGAAATCTTCTTGAATCTCTGAAATCCCATTCTTCAGAGATAGGGAAGAATTTGGACTTTTTTCTGTAAGGAAATTTGCACATAAATGAATCATGGATCCATCCTCTTCCTGGGTTTCATGAAATTGTCCAAGATGTTTTTCTTCTACCGAAGCCTTTGCAGTCTGATGTATCTCCAACAACTCCTCTTCAACAAATGAGCCACATTTTTCATGCATATCATCAGATCTAGACTCTTGCTCCAATGATTCAATAGGCTCCTGCTGCACACTTTTGTGGTCATGTAAATCTGTATTACTGATAAAATCTTCATCAAACTCAAATGCAGCTCCAATTGCTGACTGAGCAGATACTACAGTTTTATCAGTTCGGCTAGAACATATATCAAACTTCGATTTCTCTGTTGGAACATCATCGAGCTTGTCTGCTTCATAACATCCATGATCAGGCTTTAGTTTTTCTTCACTTTTAATAATTTCCACAAATTGACCCTTTCCTAGTAACTGCTCATCCAGGGAAGAGTTGCATTTTGCATAGTTTTCTTCTTCAGAAGCATCCTCCAGCTCGTCCACAGAAGAAATGCGTTTTGCATGGTTTTCTTCTTCCAAAGCATCCTCCTCAATCTCATCCTTCTCCAGCAAGTCAGTTTCAATAGATAAGTCGCATTTCTCATGTCTATCATCAGACCTACCTGCTTCTTCTAATGATTCTATAGGTTCCTGCTGTGAGTTCTTGTCATCTTTGGTATGTGTGCTACTAACAATATCTTCACCAGACTCAGGTGCTCCTTTCATTACTGGTTGAGCATATAACTTTGAAGTTTCAGCCATTGGACTAAAATCAACATCCAGACCATCAGATTTGTCAGCTGAGATGTCATTAAGCTTGTCCAATTCACAAGAATCCGGTTTAACTTCATGAGCCTGAGTCTGGTCCTTCTCTAGCAATTGTGCATCCGCAGAGCGATTAAATTCTGCTTGGAGGTTACTCACAATAGATGTGCACTCAAGATCATTCTGACCTGACCTGAAATCTTGGACAATTTCCTGACTATCAGGAGCATAAAGAAGGTCATCATTCCCATTCACAGAAACTGGTGTGAGTCTACATCCTGTTTCTCTGGGACAATTTGATAAGTTCTGAAGTTCCACTGTCTGATGAACACAATTTCTCGACCTAGTGACTCTTCCAGTGTATGCATCAGTGCAGCTTTCCTCCCATTGGCGCTTCTTAGAGCTTGCTTTTCCACTGTTACGAAGCTCTAAAGCCTTCTGCCTTGACCTGGACCGTTGAATCCTCGACAATGATTGATCTTGTTCAGAATGAAAATCTGCTCTAGGTTTCTCCCTTTTACTTTGAGGAGAAGTGATAATGTTTTCCTTTCCAGAAGTTCCATGCAATGCACATTCTAGGTCAACTTCACTGTAGTTGAGGTCGCATTTTGGAACCAGAGAGGATGCTTCCCCCAAGTTAACATTCTTGTTAGAAGCACAAGTATCTGTGAAAAAAGCATTTGATAACTGCCCAAAATTTGCAGCAGTGATTGGCCTGTTGTAGTGATAGCTATGGCCACCAGTAAATGGAAAGTTAGGTCTTGGCGGAGGGAAGAGGAGACCTGAAATCAGTTCTTCTTTCTTCAACTCTGCATTAAGAAAGTAGTTTCCAAGGGTAAACAAATTATTTTACAGGATGATAAATCAAACAAAACTAAATTATTTCATTTTCCGCTCAAGCAGATTAAAATCCAGAAACCTCCATTAAATGAAATGAATTGTGGAAAACTTTCTGCGGACAGACAATCCAGCAGAGCCATCTAAAATTATAGCCAACAGCTGGGAAAAGTAAATTAATGAGCAGAGATTTAGGCCTTTATCAAAAGGATGAACTAATGACTCTAAATTAAACAAAACTAAATTATTTCATTTTCCGCTCAAGCAGATTAAAATCCAGAAACCTCCATTAAATGAAATGAATTGTGAAAAACTTTCAGCGGACAGACAATCCAGCAGAGCCATCTAAAATTATAGCCAACAGCTGGGAAAAGTAAATTAATGAGCAGAGATTTAGGCCTTTATCAAAAGGATGAACTAATGACTCTAAAGGAAAATAAACAGAACTCAACTAGATCTGAATCGACGCTAGAAACAGGCTTACAGTTGTTTAATCAATTAGTCATCCCAACTACATAAGGCCAGTTAAATGAAGCCATTACCGGATACTTCCACTAAACCATGATTAGGAACTTAGGATTTTAAGTTATTCCCATACCACAAGAAAAGTGGCATAAACTTCGTTCTTTTCGACAAAAGTGAACTTTATAAATTTAGGGTTTAGGGTTTTATGAATTAAAACCATAAACCGCATATATTGGTAACACAGGAGAAGCAATTTAACGATGAGACAATAAATGACGATCATTCTTTCAAAAAAAGAATTGCACAAATCCTGCACAGCAAAGTGCACTTTCAAATTGAGTTTTCAAGATTTAACTATGAGTTTATTCATGTCGAACTTGAAATCCAAATCCTAGACATGCAGTCTGTAAAAAAGAGAATGAAGCTTGATTTTATTCCCAAGCAAAGCGCAATGGCGTCATTCCTTGCAATGGTTGCCATTCAAATCAAAAGAGTTATGCTCTATGCTCTCGCAATAAACTTATAAATCCTGTATTTCTAAAAAGACTTAAAAGTGAAAATAACAAGCTTATTTGTTAAATCGTCAAAAAAAACTTAAGAAAACAACAAAAGCACTCCTGAATCATTTTTTTCAACTACTTCCATTGCAATCTGCATGCTATTAACCTGTGGTAGGCAACTAAACGAAAAGCATTTATCCGTCCATTGAAATAGCACAATTGTACAAAAAGGTCACTACGACCCAAGTATACATACTTTTGAGATACTCTTAAGTCTTAAAAGCAGTAAATTTATCTTCATATCCCCATTTTCGATGTCAAATAGATGGCCATTACACTCGTTTACCGTAATCCTGATTCAATTCCACAGTTTCCTAGTCCTTCTCAGTGCACTCACTCTATCCCACCAAATGCCGAACCTCACTTACATCGCAAGTGTAATT
Organism: Stephania japonica; assembly: GCA_039657345.1. Taxonomy (NCBI): domain Eukaryota; kingdom Viridiplantae; phylum Streptophyta; class Magnoliopsida; order Ranunculales; family Menispermaceae; genus Stephania; species Stephania japonica. Next base: position 84,841,273 of record CM077556.1, on the reverse strand, counting down.
CTATAGAAGCCATTCTCAGGCCTTCCATTTCCTCCATTTTCGACAAAAGAATAATTTTTGCAGCAATTGCATTCAACCATGCTTGCAAACAAGTAACTTATACAAACAAAATTAGTCGAATTCAGACCAAACGACGCAATCCGCAAAAAAAATCAAACTTGATAACAACAAGTGCCCTAAAATCAAACACCAACTCCATCTAGCACAAAAAACCTAAAACTCAAACCCAAGATCCCAAATTTCAAGACACAAACCCTAGAATCCAAACCATCCAGACCAAAAACACCGAATACCTTTCAATTCCGCGCTTCCTTCGCCGTCGAAGCCGCTCCCTAACAGCCACGAAGGAGGCCGAATCCCCTTGATCAAGAGCGTCGAAGCGAGGTACTGATCGTACAATTCCTTCTGCTGCTTCAGCTGATCCACGATCCAGTTCTTCCGGTCGAAGATCTGCACGAAGAGGTTCTCCAGAGTCGACATTCTTCTCAACAGATCAACATCTTCAAATCGAAGCCCTAATTGGAAACTCTAGAAAGCGAGATCGAAATCGCAAACCCTAGCGAGCGAGAGAGATGTTGAAGAGCGAATGATAAAGTGGTTCTTCAGACTGGGAGATTTGTGGAAGTTGAAGAGATCGGTGAGAGGAGTGTTCTTAGGATTGATGGTATGGGTGTTTGGACGGATCGGACGGTGGAGACGGGTTTGGGTCTGGCGCTGTTTGCATTTCAAAATTGGGGCTTTTAACGATCGGTTTTTTAGGGTGGAGTTCCGGTGGTCCTGCGGTGTATGGTTTGATGCGGCGTCCGACTCATCGTGATTCATGGCCTCGGTCGATAATCTGATATGCATTTTCACATTTACACGTGTACGGTTAAAATATCCAATTATATCCTAAAACCTTTCCAATTTTTGTTAGATAAATCGAAATTTCATTAATCATTCATAACTCAATACAGGATCAGACATAAAATCAAGTACATTGATTTGTGCTAATCCTATTTATGCAAACAAACTATCATTAATTTATTTATTTTTTTCGAAATTGAAACAGTTTAACAATCAAGGACAACTCTTTACAACATTGAAACTCTTGACAATATACATAAGTACTAGAACTACAAAACGAATAACAAAACTTCTCAACAAGAGAAGACAAATTAAAGACTTCTAACTAGAAAAGAAAACTAACTATAAAGTAAGAATTAAAGATAAATCAATCCAACGTGCTGCACAAATCCATGCAACATCGTTGATGAAAATGCACCGCAACAAAGATGGACCAATCTCTACAAATTTAATTAAACACTCCAGAAAGCCTACAAAACTAAAATCCCTCGACCACACACGTCCGAAACACAAACCCTGAGTTTTTTTTACTAAAAACCCTAAAAATCACTTGAAAATCAAAACACCTACAACATCAATACCAAATTCACCATTTGTGACCTTACAAATACCATAAAACCATAGTAACCCCCATTCATGTTGGTATGTTCCAATCCCACACTCAAAACCACTGTCAAAATCCTAGAAAAATACCCCAAATCGTAGAGAAGGAGATGGGGATCAAAGAACTAACCTTATATTTCATTTTCCACACATTCTTGAGCTCCAAATGATCACTTAGAATCCACAAAACCCTCACACCTCTCACAAATTTTCGTCCAAAACGTTGAGGAGAGAGAAAAGTTAGTGAAAACCAATTTGACCCACCTATTTATATACATCCATGTCATCTCAACTCAAACACCCATCACTAGTTTCATTGGAGGGCTGAGATTAAGTCAAATGGTCTCCTAATGGTGCCAAAATTGACTTCTCCCTTTGTTTATTGATTCCACACTTCTAACTACAACCATTCATTCCTGGGCATTCCGATACCCAGCTCCGGACAACGAACTATCTCATTATCGCACAACGGCCCCGACCGTCTCAACGTCATTTATTATGAATTATTTAATGAATTTTATCATTTATTATGTATGTTTAGACCCTCGGCCTAGTGTACTAATCATTCGTCACCCAATATCCGCTTCTACCCGCTATACGCAGTGAATACTCTTCACACCAGCTCACTCATCAATAAACAATATAAACACACATATTGCGATGCAATTTAACTAACTTGAACATATACATCGTAATTACACAACAAAAAGCACACAAAACGAGCTGTATACCTAATCCGGTCGTGCTCTGTCCTCGTGATGTGGGACCTACGAATGTCCCTGCTGGCATCCACATCTGCAATCACGTCATAAATAGCGACAATTATTAATTGGGTCGTTATATGCACGCTAATCAAATTAAGTAATGTTTGGTTGTAATGTGGGTCAAATGAGAGAACCATTATGCTATATATGACCCTCATTATTGAAATATAAGACAAGTGCGAGAATGTTAGACCATTATGTGTCTCACGATTTCAATTTATGTTTACATATTAACCAAAAATGTAACTTATGTCTTTAATCAACATTATGTCCATTAAGCACCCTTTACGTTACAAATTTGATGGGAATTCGTATTTATTGTGGGAGTTGAATGGATCTCCCTCAAGCCTATAAAAAGGCACTTTGTACCATCAAATAAAGTGTCGAATGTTTGAGGCTCAGGAGGGTAATAGGATCTTGGTGGTTTTAGGAGACTAAAAGCTTCCACAGGTAGTTCTCTTACTGATGTATATTTCTTATGTTAAAAGTATGTTTACAATGCAATCTTATGAAACTTGTGCAGAACGACTTGTTGGTTCTGTAACCACATGCACTGCCAGTGAGTAAAGAAACTTGTTCTCGACAGAACCTTCATGAAGATTTTGACAAGCAAGACAAATAGCTAGATAATGTACAAATTGATTCACGGTATATTCTCCAACGACCAACAAGGCAAGAAGATATTCTGAAGATCCACAAGAATATGACCAGTATACATCCTTCCTTGCACATCGCATAATGAAGTAAAGAAGGGTTGGCAATATCTATCAATGGAAAGATAGATATTGTCAACCAATCCTTGAAGATAGCTAGTTGAGAGTGCATTAGTTAGGAACTTTGCATAAAACTATACGTTACTTCTCACAATGGATTTCTACACCTGGGCCTACGGACGTAGGACATAGGTCTGAATTGTGATAACAATTTTGTGTGTTCATTTACTTTTGCTTGCTTTTTTGTTTTTATGGTTGCAATACTTTGAGCCATTTCACAATAAAACAACATTCATATAAAATATTTAGTTTAGATTGTATAGAGCATATGAGATAATGGACAATAAAAACAAGGTTTCACCAAATTCTAATCACATCCTCTTCCAGTATAAGTACTTAAAAAAGGAAACAAGTTGCAAGAACAAAAATCCAAACTCTCTCGAGAACAAATCAGATCTAGTTGAAGGGAGCTGCCCAAATTTGATAAACGTTGGTCCAAGCTGCAGTACACGTTTCCATAACCATGAATCAATTTTTCGCCTCCTATTTTTCTGTGGAACAAACATGTGAATAGAAAAGTCAAATAGAAACACATGTTGGGAACATTGAGTAATTAACAAAGCTATCAAATATGGAACGGGTGTAGAACTAGAAGCATTTTCTAATCATGATCATTTTAAAGAGATTATGAAAATTGATTATTGTTGGGATGATATGAGAAGCTCCTAGCTAGGTTCTTTGGTCGTGCCCAATTGTCTTCACTCTAATATTCTCTTCTCAACATCTCTTTCGAAGCATTTATAAATGTATAATTAGCATATATGGTATAAAATAGACTCCTTGTCCAAGTAGCTGTAAGACAATGCTTAGTACAACAAATTCAGGAGGTCTCCATGTGGTAATCCCAAATTCCAACGCAACCCCGGGTTCCGCTAGGTCATCGGACACGTCACCAACCTCTGCCACGTCAGGCACTCTTGTAGATGATGACCCGTGAACTCGTTTTGTTGCTTACACTTTTTCCAAGAAAACCAAACTTAACTAATTATTTTGGTTATTAATAGTTTAAATGTTAAATTAGTTAAGATTAACTGTTATTTAATGCTGAAGCGTTATTGTACAACAAAAGTCTTTTATTTAAGTAGATTATGCAAAATTTAACAAATCCTAAGCAGTGGAAAACCCAGCAAAAATACCATGCATATAATTGAGGTGAATATAAACATAAATCTATATATGTATATTCAGTGTTCTACAGTCCCAAAACTCAACAAAAACGTAAATTAAAATTCATATTGTAGTCAAACATGAGTTGTAGTAGCAACTAATTCAAAGGTAGTCACCGAAAACTTCCTTATCTTTGCTCTTGCTCGTCGAATGATCTGTACTCAATCACCCAACATATACAGTGACGAATCCAATAAGTAAAATCCCAAGAGAAGTCCACACAACATTCATGAATAAAACAAATAAACTACGAGACATGCAAGTATGACTTTTGGCAACAGAAAGTCATACTTCCATAAATGTAGGTAATATACAAATAAGCAGGTAATCAACAATAATATAAATTTAAAAGAAAAACATTTATTAAACAGGCTCGAATGTAAAACAACTAAATAAATAAACAATTCAGTCACACGAGTAAACTCTAGCCTAAATCGGTCAATATGATCAAACAAGGACATAAATCCTACGCTAAACCGCGTAGATGCTTCCAGGCTTATAATGATTAAATCTCAACTTCAGTAAACGAGCAAAATATATTTTACTTCCATCGGCATGAGCACTAATACTATTTCAAATCAAGGGAACCCCTAATCCCTCCCAACAGTCGTAAATATATTTTATTGCCATCGGTACGAGCGCTAATAACAAATACCTATGTACCACAAGTAGGATTAAACAAGAGAATCAAACGCAAATTATGGGACGATATGGATGGATTTATGCAAGGTATACTAATGGTAGATTGTATAACTCTAAAAATGTAATTATCAAAATTAAGGTTTGCAACATAACTACTTCGGACTCCCACAATTTGGATACAATCCAATGCTAATTAATACATATTATTCTCAATAGAATATTCACTTAACAATCTATCTATACACTTATGAATTTTATCTATGATTTTCTTAATTTAGTGATTTTTTATCCTTTAGCATTAACATTTCGTGTCATACATAATAAGTGTTTAAATCAAACTATCAAAACATATATAGAAGATCCTAACTCTACAATGTCTAATCCTAACAATCCTACGCCCGTTACTAAGTTAAATGGAGTTCCTTTTTGATATGAATGTCACCAATTTGACCATACCTAAAGGAGGTTCAGAGTTGAAATTTGTCTAGAGCGGAGTCCGAACATCAATTAAGATTACACTTTCAAGAACTAGACTCGATCCAGACAACGACCTTCAATTACTCGAGGATTTAATGGGCCACTACACTCAAATACTCAGATTCAGAATTTTTCCAAAAAAGGGTGCAACAACACCGAAAGATAGGACTATGAACAGGAAATGCAACACATTCTCATAAGTATAGACTAACACACCAAAGAGGAGCAATCGGACTTTAAGATTTGCGAATATATAACAACATATTGACGTAACTCAATTGATCAAGCTAAAGCACTCGGTCAAATCTTTTAATTTAAAGAGTTTTCTTCGACTTTCGCCTTTTTCATATATACACTCTATTTTTCTCCAAAAAAATTTAAGTAATACGGTCCTTGCTCCATTTCCTATGAAAACCGTTTTTCTCACTTTTTCCTACCATAAGATTATCTGCTCCATTTCCTACAGAATCTGTGGGACTCTAAAATTTTTTTGAAAACTCTTATTGACCCTTCACCCTTTCACTATAATCAAACGAGTACCCAATGTATGTTCTAGTCCAATCATCCCCCAAAAGTGGTCAAATCTTAGTAATTGATATATCAAATGAACTGCATTCTCACTATAGCTCCCTAAAACTCTAATCACTCGCAAAAGCAGGATCGCCTGCCTCTTTAGTCTCTAACACAAAGCCTAAACCTCATACTAACTCCCTAATATGTACTCTCAACGATGACGGGTAACGTTCCAGATTAAGTGTATCTCCTATTTCTCAACTAGGTTTAGGTAGCAAAGGTGGCTTAGCTGAACTCGTCCAATATCAAAAACACTTATCTAAGTTTCGGACAACTCTAACCTATACTAAATAATATAACTCAATGACCCTAACATGCATAGACTATTATGAACTATAACTAACATATCATGATACCAAATGGCATGAAGTAACAAAATGGACAATGATATGATATGAAAGGAAAGAAATGAGTGAAAATGGAATGAAGATAGACAACACCACTATACCTGACCAAACATTTCCATGGACCACGCATAGAAATAAAATGTAATCATATACTTGTTATGCGCCAGTTCCATACATACCAATAGTACATGAATCCACAACTGTGTAAACACTCCCAAACTTATTCCAAACCTTGTCTTCAAGGTTTGAAACAAGAAAGGGGAGAGCAATCCACAATGAAGAAAGAAAAGATGTGAAAAGATAGATGATGGATAAGATGAAAATAAACAAATGTTACCACATGCCAGTTATTACAAGATAAATGTAGGACTCGAATTCTCACATAATATACAGACAAAGAGATGAACAGTGCAGTGCGAAACGGAGACACTCAACTCTGAGTGTCATCATCGCCGTCATGGCCAGTAGTTGGCTCCATAACAAAAGGAGTCAAGGGCTTCTCAAGGGTGGCCAGGTCGGCAATGCCCTCTGTAGTATGAAATCACGGAGCCGATGGAAATGGGACTAAATGATCTGTAGGGCATAGTCGACGACTCCTATAATATCGGGCCAACTGTCTAGCGTGTTGCGCTTTCTCCACAATGCTCAACTCAGCACGCGTAAGTAGCTGTTGGATGTTCTATAGGACTGCAAGGTCACTTGCGGTGAATGGAGTGGTTATGTCAGAGAGTGGGTCAATATCATTCGCCTGGGCAGCCTCGCGCTCTAGCTCGCGAATGTGGTCTCGTCTCGCCGCAATCTGAGCTTGTCGCTCAGCAAATCTCCTAGTCGCAGTCTCTGCTTGCTCCATAGCTTAAAAACAAGTTATTCTTGGTGTTAAACTACACATCATTCCTGACTAACATACTTATTGGTGCAATTCTACTTTGCATGCGCAAAATAAAAGTTTCCAAAAAAGGTGTTTGACATCATTTTCATTGCCGCAATAGCCATAATTTTGGATATTGCAGGCCTAATATTTCTCTACAAGTTAATTTGGCATTAAGCTTCAAGTTCCTACTTTTTTTATAGTAAAAGTAGATTTAAGAAATAAGTTTTTTAGTTTGTATTTCGTAATTAAAAAGGGGAGGAGTTCTTAAGGTTCATGTTTATCGTTTGTATTCTGAAATTTGAGTGCTAAAGTGGCGTACCTTATTACATATTATTATTTTTTGTATGACATAATTTGACTAATAAAGTACGAGTTTACATTGGTTCTGTCAAGTACGGACTTGCAAATAATATCACGTAATATTATGATATAATATACATGTATCTTTCAATAGATATCTTTTTATACAAAAGTTTAAGAATTTTCGAATCTAGTTTAGTTTAATTTGACATCTTTTTTCTCTGTATTATTATGTTGGGAATTTACATACGAAAGATATAATCTAACATTCTATGAGACTCACATTTGCTACATATTGGTATAGATTTGATTAGGATATGTGCCGCTCGAATTCAAAGAGAATCTACATCATCATGTAGCAAATGTATATACCAAACAAAATCTACACCATTATAGACATAATGGTTTTGTTATGATTCGGTATATCTTCTATATATATGTTTTGATAGTTTGTATTTAAACAATTAATATGTATGTTAACGGGTAAAAAATCACTAAATTAAGAAAATCATAGATAAAATTCATAATTGTATAGATAGATTGTCGAGTGAATCTTCTATTAAGAATAATATGTACTAATTTGCATTTGATTGTATCAAAATTGTGGGAGTTCGAAGTAGTTATGTTGCAAACCCTAATTTTGATAATTACATTTTTAGAGTTATGCAATCTATCACTAGTATGACTGTATGAGAGCAAATTTCGTGTAGGTAGTATTTGAATTTGGCGATTGACGGTGGCAATGGATTCAGCAGCGACGACAACCCTCCTCTGTCGCCTCTTCTCCCACTGCTACACACTATAGCTAGCGCCTCCTCTGTTCGTCCCTGCCCTTGTGGATTTTAATAATGAATAAGCATTGGCTTCTCAAAGAGTAATCCCAATCCGAATCTCAATTCAATAGCCTGAAGTTTCTTGCTAATTGTATAAAAGGATGATTTTTTTGGGTCGATGCAACTTTTGATGTGACATTGTGATTCAAGTAAGATTGAATCTTTTATTCTATTTTTTTTGGTAAAAATACTAAACAAAATTTTTAGCGCCTCCATTTTTTTGGTTCGACTAATCTCTAGATGGTTCATTGCTTTATTTTTAGCAATTGAGACCTTAGCTAACCATGATATTTAATTAATATACAACGACAATTTTTTTTTTTTTATACTTCAGTAGGAATCGAACCACGATCTCTCGAAGTCATGTATTTTTGTCAAATGATGTCTTTACAATCTCACATGAGAGGCTTTGACATATTTGTCAATTCACATATTTTTTTTACCAAACTAACCTTGGAAGTAATTTTACATTTTTCTTTTTTATCTTCTTAATTTCTTGAAATCCTTATTTTATACAATTAAACCCTAAAAAATACCTTAAATTCGACGAAAATTAAGAAAAATTCCAATGCAGTCCGAAACACCCGAACAATGCATCACAACTTCAATTTGACCCTATTTTGCAAAAAAAATAGAGTATAATACACACATTAAATAATCTTTATTCCCAGTATATAGTTTCCCAACTATATAGCTGATTTTATGGTGTTGCATACTATACTTCGGTTTCGACGTCCGAAATTTGACCAAATGTTCTACGTTGGGATCGAGTCAAGGGTCAAAATACCATAATCAACGCGTAACTTAAATTTAAATTTTTTGGCCCGTTACACCTAGCATGTTCCATGTTCAAACTGGGTCAAAGGTCATCCCAAATTTATTGTAAAAATTATTTTTTTTATTGTAAATTTTTTGTAAAAAAACTTATTGTAAAAATTATTTATTTATTGCTATTGACTACACCTAGCATCTTCCATGTTCAAATTGGGTACCCGGTACCCCTAGCATATTACATAATGAGAACTTTATTAGCTGCTCTTTATTTGTATCTTACTTGCCGTTTTAACAGTTTGGAAGTGCAGAATAGAAAACCATTAATAACATGCAGAATTTTAAATGTTGATTAATATTAAGAAACAATTAAATCATTTTATAATACTAATTAATTAATATCATACTTTCCATGCCCGTCATGTGATGTGCTATATCATTAGCTTAATAATGACTCCTTAGATCAGTTGTACTGTCCATAATTAAGGTAAGGATAATTAATAGTCCCCCCTTCAACCACACCATGGCCACCACTACTACTCTGCTGGACTAATTGCCCTGCATTAACATTAACCACCACAGGCGAACCATCCACAAAGCACCCACCAAACACTGATCCCTCTTGTGGTACTTGCCCAGTAAAATAATACTGTTGGATTGGCACCAATGTGGTAGCAGTAGCACCTCTTGTTAATGCAACAGTACTACTATTACTAGTACCACCAATACTACCACCACCACCACCACCACCACCACCATTGCTCTCAGAGTCCCGGTAGCGTTGTAGGTACACGGAGAGCGGGCGAACATACTGCTCGAACCCGAGCTTGTTCATAGCCCAGAGAAGGTCGTCGGCAGTCACAGTCTTGCGCTGCTCACGGTGGCACCTCTCGTTGGCCTCACTTGTCACGACCGAGATGTACTCCGACACGCACTCTTGGATCGTCTCCTTGGCGTCGTCTGAGATCTTGGCATGCGCCGGGAGGATCCTTCGCATTATTCGGATTATGTTCGCTATCGGCATGTAGTGTTGGCTGCTGCTGTTGTTGCTGTTGTAGTTTTGGTGGCTTGGAGTACCACGCATTGTTCCTGCATGCATGATCTCATAACATTGAAAAGAAGATTAGATCATCATTCATATCATAATGTATATAAGAAAGTTGATTGTTGTTGTTTTAACATTACCCTTGGAGCCTTCACGTTCCATCTCTAGCTCTTCCTCTCGGGATCTCTACAATTTGGCGTGAAAGTGGAGAAGAGAGTGGTGGTTTATATAGAGAGCTGACTCGAAAACAACACGTGGCGACCCGGCGTTGTCTACGAAGTCATGCACTCACTGACACAAAGATGCTCTATAGAGACTTAATTTCACAATCAGTAACTGATCTCACTGTGTCAGTTGCCTCTTCAAATTGGGAGGATAAGATTGATTCACGTGTTTTGTAATGCATGGATGCTTACTTGTTTCTTATAAGCTGATCTGTTTGGTTAGAGATCAAAAAATCTCACTTTGTGATAACAATGTCATGAATTATAATCTACTTTACACCATTAATTTCTTCCTTCCTTTATATTTCTCTTTCTATATGTCATCTGTTGAGAATTATACAACATTAGAAGAATAAATATGTGAAACATGTACACTTGTAAATGTTGAAGAGGCGTCGGCGAATGAGGAAAAATCAGATCATTTTCTCAAACTTGTCGAGCATCTTCACCCTTTGCATAGACCTGATGAATAATGTTAAGAAAACTCCTGCATACAATGAATGGAACGATTACGTTAATCACCCGCTGCCAAGATTAGATTTGGATTTAAATTCTCGGAAATTGGTGTATACCGGCCCCGACGAAAGATCCATTTGCAATGACTTGATTGCCTTGGCTACTTAATGTGACCCCAATGTTTAGCAGAGTTCCTCCCAAGACAGTATACATGGTTGCCATTTGAAGAACGGTTGCCTTTCGAGCTGCTCTTTCAGACTGTTTAATGTAGTAGTACTAGTCACTATATACAGTACTAAGCTAGTGGAATATAACAACAAACCATTATCTGTAATGTATCAACATAAAGAGATTTGAGAGGGAAACCAGACCTCGAGGACCCTGACTCGGAGTTTTAGATCTCCTGCCTCAAGTTGTTGCACAAACTCCTCTATGCGTTGAATTCTAGTTGGCATTGAGATGGTGGAGGTCCTAGCCTGTAAATTAGTTATCCAAGCAAGATCAATGAAATCGAAATTTTCAGTTTCTCAAGTTGTTTTACTAGTTTATGACAACAATTTTCTGAAACATGGCAAAAAGGAGGGTTTTTTTTTTGTTAGAATGGAATGACTGGTTAGGCATCTTACTGCGTAAGGTCTACAAGCCATCGTAAAAGGAAAATAATTTGTTCAACCAAGCAATTCACAAGTATCACAGCATGACCCTAGTAAAAACAAATAAGCATAGGTAAAGGCAAGACATACATCATTAGCTTGTTTTCGTATTTCTTCCACAATTTGTCGTCCACTACGCTGCGCTTGCTTCATATCCAGTAACTCCTGAAATGTGTTTCAGATATGCTAGAGCTGATCTTCAATTTTCAAAAGCCAGACGGACACCATAGCAGAAAGTAACGAGTAAATACCTGTGCATAAGGTGCTGCAATCTTTGCAAATGAGAAATCTGGATCTAGAGTGTACCCAATACCTGCAGGAAAACATATGGCATAACTCATAAGAACATCTTCTTTCCCCCAAAACTAAGATGTTAAAAACTTGACATCAAGTAAATTGGATCGTTCTCCATTTGAAACTTTTTCTTAAACTACAATCTTTGAGACACTTCCAAATTATAAAATGCCGGTTGAAACATCTGTAAATAGGCTTTATTCATTTACCCTGGGAGAATATTCAAGTCCATTTCTAATTTGTCACACAGATACTGCACAAACATGGATTCAAAGGAGTGTTAAAACTCAGCTGCACTGTAAAAGCATACCTTCAAGAGTTGAAAATGCCCTAAGAACAAAAGTGAAAGTAGATGGAAAGCGAAAAGGCTGATCTGTAGCTATAGCAAACAAGTCCTGCAACAAGAAAACCCAGCCACTATTAGATAATATGATTGTTTTTAGTTAACAGCCGATCGCGTAAGCAAAAGCAAGGTCACTACAGGTTCCTTGCAGCCATTTAATCTTATAAGTGATGTCATAAACATACAGGCTGATTGAACATATCATATCCCAATTCCAAATACTGTGAGGAACAGGTCTACCCGCAGAAAAACTTCATCTCTCAGCAACTATGAAAAATGACCATACAAGTAATTTATAGGCTTCTTCCATCCAAAAAGAAATGTCCCATTCTCTTGGTCGACTATGGGCATCAAACACAAAGGTTATCAATACAGAAAGAGAATTGTTGAAGCTTCGATCGTGGTTTCTTGGAGTGTTTTAAAATGTGCATTGTCAATCGATTTGCCAATAGACTAAAGCACCTTAAGGGTATGTGGATGCCTAAATCATGTTGACAAAATAACTCATGTTAAGATCTCAATTTTCTGAAGTCAAGTACACCCTTTTCACTATTATGGCCATTTCACTATTATGTAGAATCCATTTCTGGACTAGGAAAAAAAAAAATATCTTCCTATAATGCTTTTGATTTTTGAATAATCAAGTGCTTTCCGTCTTTCTTCTAGATAAAAAGGTAGCTCCTTTTTTTGGATTACAAATAAGAAGAAAAAATAAGATTGTCATGAGAGAGGGGCCATAGGCAAAACTTTTCTCACCTCACCAATAGCAGCAAAAGTCTGCTGCTGATCTGGTGTTTGACTTAATAAATTATCCAGGAAAAACTGCACCGATCTCCTCACCTAGAAATGCAATACAACTTTCTTTAAGGACATAACGAAATGTTGACCAGAAAATTTAACATATAATACACATATAAACAATTAGAGAAACTGATCAACCTGAATCAAAGTGAACTGGGCAAACTAGAATTAACTTTTAAGTCTTAATTCACGAAGTAGTTCGTTGATTTTTTTGAGATTCACAGTGGGTTTCATATAAACAAAATGATGCCAAAACATTCAGAGATTTTATCTAAATTCTTAAGATGGCAGCTGCAAAAGTTTTAATAGATCTTTTACATTATACATTTTATTTTTTTTCCCTTTTCAATCCAAAGCAAGTAAATTTACCGAAGACATGTCTCCAGTAGGTTGCAGCGCTCCAAGAGCTATTAGGCATTCGATAACCTGCAGTTAAGTAGCGCATTAGCTTGGTCATCAAGATATTCAGATCTAGCATCTATTCAACCAGTAGATGATTAGTGGCCATTTATTCCACTGAAATTAAAAGATCATGCGTCTAAACATATTTGCAATTTTTCCCAGCAAGACAATTTTACATAATCAATTTCCAACAGATAAATGATCAGTGGATTTTCATCAATGACGTGAAAAGAACATGTATTTACATTTTACGCCAGAAAGTGCGTTCGGTTCTTTCATATTCATAGATTTAATGAAAGAAATCTTCCAGCATACAACCAAACTCCATAAAGCCTTCTCCTAACTGCATAATGCTGGTCACAGGTACATATCCACAACTATATCCTAATGTGCCAAACTGACACTTAAGACTAAAGAGGATTTGTGAAAAAAAAAAAAAAAAAACTAAAGAGGATGTGCTGAACACCATACCTCGGAGAATATCATCCAGAATATGTTAAAGCAAATTCATCTTTAGCCAATAAAAAAAGATAGGGGCCTTAAGTTTGATCACTAATGTGAACCGACAACCATGCAAGGGAAATTTCTAGTTTCTTTTATATCAATAGCTTCTATTATAACTATTTCTTTCTCATAAATATCATTTGTTAATACAAAGGACTATTTTTGCCCTCAGATCTAACCAAGTGGAGAATGAAGATGCACAATCAGAGGCCATACCTTTCTAGCATCTTTTTCATACACGGAGTAGAAAAGATCCAGCAATCTCTCCCTGGTGAATGATTTTATTTCTCCCATCATACCAAAGTCATAGTAGATCAGGGAGCCATCAATATCAATTGCAAGATTCCCAGGATGAGGATCAGCATGGAAGAAGCCCGTTTTCAGTATCTGGGTCAACAGCAGATGCAATGCCAACAGGGAGAGAGAAAAAAAAAAACAAAAAACTCATTAACTATGTTGTTATGAAGTTCACAATGGCTATAGGAGTCTCTCATGCTGTAGAGTATAAACAGTAAGTGGTCCACTGTAATCAACAGAAGAGTGTAAAATTATTAACCTGGATCAGGTATGCTTCAATTGCACGTGAAGAAATTAAAGAGCGATCAAAACCCCTGGCATCTATCACATCCACTTTGTTAATCTTGACACCTGCCCAAAGAATTGAAAAGGCTTTAGTTATCTTTGCAACAATAAATGTGTTAAAATTGCATTTTGATAGGTGGAATACAATGAAGTTTGACAAAACCAAACACTATAGTTTCGACAGAAACCTGGAACATACTCCAAAGTCAACACTTTTTTGCCAGTATAGTCCCAATACACCAGCTAAAGCAGGAAAAAGAGTAGAGGATTAGAAAGGAAGCACTCAATAAAAATAGACAGGTCCTAGTATATTGAAAATTAATTTTCTCATTATTAAGCCATCAATTGTGAAATTGCAAATTCAATAATGACACAAAAATACATTTAAGAACAGCAGCAAGTTAACAACGCAAAAAATTGAACAAAACAACAAAAAGCAGAGAGAGGGAGAAAATTAAGAGATGGCAGCAATGTAGTGAGAAACATACAGGTACTCTGACCCATTTTACATTGCGAAAATCTCGACGGAACCTATCAGCATTCTTTCCTTCATTTATATAGTCTATTTCTTGGTACAGAATCCTGAAACCAAGCACAAGAAATACAAAATTGTCAGAAATAATATGATCAGAAGTCATAGAAATGAAACGGCTGTTTCGATAGAACTTTTTTTGGTCGAAACCATTTGGGTGGCCCAATGGTTTGGTATGGGTTATGGGAGTAAGAGGTCGTGCGTTCAAACCTTGGTGGGTGCAAAGTTTGTTTCTTTCTTTAAAAATAAAATAAAATAAAATAATAAATAAAAAAATTGGTCGAAGCTGTTTAGATATAATTCCATTGTAAGCATGTAGTAATCAGCCACAGCAAGTTAAGAGAAAACATGTCTATATAAAACACGACTTCGCTCAGTTCATAATTGTATAAAAAAATTAATATATGAGTGGGAGAGATATGTCACTGTATTTGCAGAAATCCCTTGGAGAATGCTTCAGCTGTTTTTTTATTTCCTCGTGATACAACAACAACAACAACATAGCCTCAGTCCCAAATTAATTGGGGTCGGCTATATGGATCAAACTCTTTCATTGTTCTCGGTTTAATGCAATTGATGGTGAGCTTTCCAAACCATTCAAATCCCTCCTTATTAATGCATCCCAAGTTAACTTTGGTCTACCCTTACCTCGTTGAATTTCTTCAGTTCCTATTAAGTCAAGTTTTCTAGTCGGGACATCTGTAAGCCGCCTTTGCAAGTGACCAAACCACCACAACCACCCTTCCCTAATCTTTGAGTCAATTGGTGCTACTCCTACTTGTCTTTGAATTTCTAATCTTTACGAGTTTTACCACACATCCACCTAAGCATCCAATAAAAGATAACTAGGCAGAAGAGCCTCTAGCTTTTAGCCTACAGAGGCAACCTCTACCAACATCTCTTTGGTTTGAGTAAAGTTGGTGTTCTTAGTGGTGATGGTCGCTGACGTTTTAGTACTTCTCTTAGGTGTTGTTTGTTCAAAGGAGCTTCATAACTATCATGGAAATATTTTGTCTTTACCAAGTTTCAGATTTCGTGAAAAGGTAGGACTCCAGCTATAATCACATCCTTTTACAAACGCTTGAATTGAGAGAAATTGTACTAAGAAAGGAAGGAAAAACTTCCATCATGAAATATTTCTCTCAATAGAAGAGTAAGAAAAGATAATTGCTTACGTTGAACATTCTCCATATATGCCAATCCAGTCCCTAGTAGGACCTCCCATAGTTTCACTTCTTTGAAAGTACTCAGCAATTAGCTTCAAATTTCCTGAAAAGGAAGTATAGTTTATTAAAACGATCTTACAGATTTTAAATAAAGATGCTTAAAACAACAATAAGGATTAATTTGCAGTCTTTGATACAAATAGGTAAATATGTGACTAAATATTATAAGTGAGAAGATAGCAGCAAAAGAGATTTTTCATAACGGTCAATGTATTGATGCAAAAAGTAGACAATACTTACGTAAATCTATATCAAAAAGCTTCTTAAGACCTGGCCTCTGAACTTTCAATACCACTTTCTCTCCATTGTGCAGGATGGCTCGATGCACCTGAAGGCAATAATCTTTATATTAACAATGCTGATTTCAATGCACAAATGAGGATTAGCAAATGGTTATTGGCTATCATACACTAGCTTGCCCAAAGAAAATATAACATTCAATAACTGTCAGCAGGCATATATCAAATGTCAACAAGAGAAAATCTTTCAGTAGAAAAGAATCTACACACAGTTAAGTTCAACTTTTCATTAATGGTAAATGGATTAACTTAAATGAAGTGAACACCTGACCAAGACTAGCCGCTGCTATTGGCCTATCTTCAAACTCCTTAAACAAAGTATCAACCGGAGCCCCCAATTGAGACTCTATCAAAGTTCTGGCTTTCTTTGATGAAAATGCAGGAACTCGGTCCTGCATCCAATAAAACAACATCCATAAAATATTTAGTTTAGACTGTAGAGAAGCAGATGAGAAAAGGGACGATAAAAACAAGGTTTCTCCAAATTCTAGTCACATCCTCGTCCAATAGGACATAACAAGGAAACAAGTTGCAAGAGCAAAAACCCAGAAAATATTTACCTGCAACTTTGAAAGTTCATCAACAAACTCTCTCGGGAACAAATCAGATCTAGTTGAGGATAGCTGCCCAAGTTTGATAAAAGTTGGTCCAAGCTGCAGTACACGTTCCCGTAACCATGAAGCAGTTTTTCGCCTCCTATTTTTCTGTCGAACAAACATGCGAATACAAATGTCAAATAGAAACACAAGATGGGAACAGTGAGTAACAAGGGAAAGCTATCAAATATGGAAAGGGTGTAGAACTAGAGGCATTTTCTAGTCATGAACATTAGCCTATTACACATGCTTTTCCAGGACTAGTAGTGTTCAATCTTTGATAATTTCTCAATAATACACAAAAGATTAGCAAAACAAACCTGCTTATCTTCGGTGAAGCCTCCAACATAAGCCCATTTTGCATTGTCCAGAAGAACACGAATACGCAATGAAAGTACAAAAGACCACACATCTACAGTTCTTTGCAAGGAATTATAGTTTTCATTGGCCCAGCTGAAGCTTTCATCCGACGCCAAAACTTTAAGATCATCTGGAAATGGAAGCTCTACAGAGCTACTGCTTTTCCTTGTTGTTAAAGCGGTGGAGACATTGCTTCTTTTAACAGTCAATGCACCATTGACAGTTGTCGCAGATCCATTCACTACAACTCTCCTATTCAAGGAAGTGTTCCAATTTTTCAATCCTTCCCCTGTGGGTAACATTTTGGTTGCTTTTCCATTTATAGGTTTCACTCCTGTATTGTTAGGAAGGCTCTTCCTCCTCACTTCCTCTGCTGGTAACATTTTGACAGCCCTACCATTTGTAGTTAACCTCGAGGTTTCTGTTTGCTGCACTCTTACCCGGAAACTTGATCTTCTGTTAGACACAGGAAAGCCATGCTGCTGATTTTCAAGCTTGCGTAAATTTTGACCCGAAACCGAATCAGAGAAGCTGAGATCACAATTTCCTCTTCCTTGGTCTATTGAGTTGGCATGGTGGCAATAACAGCCATTTGAAACCAGTATTGCCGCCATAAATAATCCAACGACCTGTCCATAATAACGCATTCCCAAATAAGAGAAAGCAATGAACAAAAAGACGACATTAAAAAAAAGCCCAACCAAATTACCAATCACACATTTCTATTTTTCATTGCAAGAAAATAAGTTTTTCTATAAACAGCAAAACAATATAGAACAAATTCTTTATAAACTATCAACAACAACAAAAAAGCCTCACCACCCAGTAAGGGTGGCGGAGTGGCGCAAGTACTACACGGAGTTTCTTCAATGGAAGGAGGTCACGTGTTTCGAGTCCTGGCTTCTGCAATGAAAACATTTTCTGGTGGTTTCTCCCGGTGGATGGGTTTTGTGGGACCGACTTGACCCTATGGGATTAGTCCTATCCGAAGGGTGCAAATACTCATAGTTATCAAAAAAAAAAAAAGCCTCAAATATCAAATTAGTTGGGGTCGGCTATATGGATCAAACTCTTCCGTTGCGCTCGATTTACTACTATTGAATTCTTTATAAACAATATAATAATTAACAAACAAGTCTGATGATACCAATGAAGTTCTCCAGTTAAAGACATAAGCTTGAAATATGTACTGGCACTCCTTCACTCCATTCTTAAGCTAAGTTTTACTAAATGAACCTCAAACGAAATCGGGAAAAGCGATTCCACAATCAAGAAACCTAAATCAAAATTCACTCAAAATGCTCAATTACATTGAAAGCAAAAATGAGAGAGTACACTGACGATTGGATACTCAAATTCACAACAACAGAGAGATCCAAACGAGTCGAAAAACTCAACATTTCTCAATTCGAATCAACAGAAACGAAAAACTCCAATTAAGCGAAGCACTTACAGAGCAACAGAAATCGAAGCACCGACACTCAGCACCGAAACCAAATCTTCCTCTTCAAGCCTCACTCGATCTTCGAAGCAGCGAAGCCAAATCAAACAAAACCTTGTCGACTCTTCGATTCAAAATGCGGCCAAATCCCCAAACAATCACATCAAATCGCATCAGAAATCAACGAAACTCAACATCCGAGCATCGAATTCATCGATGAATCCAAGATCGGCCAAAACGTGCAAGCGATTCAACAACAATCAGAGAAGCTTCTCCAGAGAATCACGAAAGCTTCGCCATTCACAGCACGAACAGTGTGTGTGTGTTTGCGTGTTGAGACTTCACGTTTATGTAATTGTTGGGTTTGGTACACTGCGCGCCTCGTGCGCCGTTTAGGAGTGTTCGTGATAACGTGCGCGGAGACAATAGCGGGAATAAGAATTGTTGGGAGCGAAGTGGGGCACGTGGCGGGTTGTGAGTCGGTGGTTCGCGTTGAAGGTGGCCGGGCCATAGATGGCACGTGGATGCGGGTGTGTTCCGCACGTGTGTTGTTCATACGTCAAGCGTTTCCAACACGAAGCGTGCACGGCACATGATAATTGAGCAGCGAGTGCAACTACTCAAAAAGCATAGATATTTTTTAGGAAAATACTTTTCTTACCAACTTTGTACACTCACTTTGGGCACTTGACGGATTCAAGTAGGTGCCTCTTTATCTGATACACCTCAAGAAGTATGTGCATATATCTTGAGGTGTTGCACGCACATCTCAATGTGTATCACACAGCTGTATACTCACTTAAGCCCACTAGGTACTCTAACATCTTTCTTTTTTAAGAATATTTTAAGAATTTGAAACACGGTTTGAGTGATACACTTACTTCCCTAGTTCATTTTAAGATATATTTCAAATTTGAGTTTTATGGACGAAAAAAAATGTGGTCAGAAGGTTGTTTTGGTATGGGACCCGACAATGCTTAAAGCATAAAAATGTGGGAAAAATAAACATAGATGTTTTTTAGGGGTTTTAGGAACTTGGAATTAAATTTAATCTATAATATG
Source organism: Stephania japonica (assembly GCA_039657345.1). Classification (NCBI taxonomy): domain Eukaryota; kingdom Viridiplantae; phylum Streptophyta; class Magnoliopsida; order Ranunculales; family Menispermaceae; genus Stephania; species Stephania japonica. The sequence continues at coordinate 84,821,486 of CM077556.1, read as the reverse complement.
TGGTTGGGCAGTTTTGTTGCACAAAATTGGGATTTATGTCTTAATCAAGTCACTCAAGATTGCATGAGATAAAGACATTTTTTGCCATTATAGACAGATATTAGCATGGTTTACGCATGATAAGACAACGATTAGTTGCGTAGTAAGACCTCTAACATAATTTTATTGAATTTACTTCTCTCCCTTAGTTCATTTCAAGGGTCTCTTTCGACATGTCTATGTTTCTTAATTAAGGAAGTTTTCTTTAATTTGCCTTTGGTCCAAAGCTAAGTAGTAGAACTAATTTGAAAAGGGGAGTGATCATACATCATGTCTTTTAATAGAACAATTTTTATGCAGATCTTTCAGCTAAATACGCTTTTAGCGGAGACTAGGAGCTCTAAACTCTAGCAATGCATTTTTTTGTTTTGAGGAAATAGAAATTTCATTAATCATCATTGGCTCTCAATGCATTCTACTGAATAGGATGAGACTTAGAACCAATTAATAACCTTGGCAAATTAATTTGTTGATCTTAATTGTTTAAAATAATATTCAATTGCAATAAACTTAGTTCCAATCAAATTATTTTGGCTTTTTGTTCATTCAATAAACAACAGATCTAATTAGATTTATGGAGATTGGTCCATCCTTGTTGCAATACATTTTCATCAACAGTGTTGCGTAAATTTGTGCGGCACATTGAATTGATTTGTCTTTAGTTTTTACTTTATAGTTAGTTTCCTTCCCTAATTGGAAGTCTTTGATTTGTCTTCTCCTTGTTTCGAATTTTTAGGTCTTCTCCTTATTAGGAAGTTTCGTTTTGTTATTCGTTTTGTGCTTCTAGTACTTTGTGTATTGTCATGAGTTTCAATTAAGGCTGACAAAAAAAGGGGTCCAGACGTAAACGGGTCCGAACACCCCCTAATAACAACTTAAAATGGTATCCAGACCTGTACCCGTATTTAAAAACAGACATCTTTTTTTGTTCAGACTCGTATTTTTATAAAATATATGTGACCCTTTTTTGTTCAATTTTATTTTTAAATATGACCAAATCATTTTTTTTAATCAATTATTATTTAAAAAAAATCTCAAAATTTTTTATTCATCATTGAAATCAGTGAAGTTGGAACTTAGTGGTGATGCTCAAAAGCATACAAGATATCTCAAACGTGAAATTACAAAAATACTCCTATAAATCTTTTGGATAAAATTGGATTAATTAGTAAAATTGGAACTTAGTATATGTAAAATTATAAAATACCCCTATAAATTAATTCAATTAATCGTTAAACGGATACCCGTTTTTTGAAATTTCTGTTTGGACCCAAACCTGTATTTTTAAACGGACACAAAAAAATGTCCAGACCCGCAATTTTTTAAGAAAAATAGTGTCTGAATCCATTTAAAGCGGGTCCGAACAACTTTTGCTAGCCCTAGTTTCAACGTTACAGAGAGCAGTCTCTGATTATCAAACTGTTTCAAGTTCGACAAAAAAATCAAATTAATAACAGTTTGTTTGCACAAATAGGATTAGCGAATCAATGTATTCTATGTCTAGTCCTGTATTGAGCCATAAATGATTAATGAAATTTGATTTCACTTCAAAAAAAAAATAATGGAACAATTTGACAATCAGTAACTGTTATCTTGACAAACATCTAAAGCATACACAAATACATTATTGGAACCATAATGAAAAATAAAACTTGTTTTTTATTTTGGGTTAACATCTCCAATTCTTTACTCTTTGTAAAATTATAAAGCACATATTGGTAACTTCCACATATTAAAAGAATTAGAAAATAAAATCCTAAATCCACTAATTTCAATCCAATTCATTAAATTTCCCTTGTTTATTCCAGTCTCTTCCAACTTTTTTCTGCTAAAGTACTGAACATAGTACAAGCAATTGTCACAAAACATACAAGCAAGAAATCAATGGGAGAAAAAAAATTTCCTTTGTTTCCGACGTGGTTTCCAAATCCAACCGCACCTCCAAGACTATCAAACTCTTTACGGGAGTGGCCTTCCAAACCAATCTTTTCTATTCACGCAATTCAAACTCTGAGACCTCTCTTAAAGGGAGTTGAGTCCCTTTTTACCACTTGGACCAATCAGTTGTTTGTATTAAATGTATATAAAATTAACCGAGTGTTTCAACAATCCTAATTTGTTCTCTTTGAAAAACATGTTTGACGGTGGTCATGTGCTGAACCTTAAAATTATCCTTACCAATGTGAGTTTCAAGCCTCTGCACAAGCTCACTGGGCATCTCTTCCAAGTACAACATGTGAAGCCCTGTGAGGTGTTCTATGCCTTCAGGCACTGCTTTAAGTTCCTCGCATTGTATCAAATAAAGCTGAACAATGCTAGGCAATGCTCCTTGTTCAACTCTCACACAAGTCAAGCGCTTCAACTCCCACAATTTCAGTTTGTTGAGTCTAGGAAACCACCCTGAATGAAAGTGCAACTCATGCACCTCACAAGCTCCCCAGAGTTCAAGAAACACGAGACTCGACAGCGGTTTGAGAGGCAACAACGTCGGAATCTGACCGTTGTGATCTTCGGTTAGTCGCGATCGATGCAGACGTAAGTGTGTGAGATTGGTCAGAGAGCCTAACCAGTGAGGCAGTCTCTTCAACTGCCCAACCAGCTTGAGTTTTTGAAGGAGGTTGGGTGGGGAAAGCTCCTCTAACTCAAGTGAGTCTTCCTCATTTTCTGCTGCAAGGCCTAAGTTGAGGAGGGAACTCATTTCTTGTATCGAAGAGCATAAATCGCTCTGGTTACCCGCTTTCAGCTTTGTCACTTCAAGCCGTCGTAGTTCAAACAAGTTCCGTAACTGTTTTACAAGCCCTCGGCCATTCGCTTCAATGCAGGCTAGAGTCTGCAAATTTTTTAAGTCTTGAATTGCTAATGGAGCCATCACACCACTGCGAGAATGTTTCTCGCTGCATCGGTACATGTACAGATGTCTCAAGTTTGATATCTTTGCTATTCCATTAGGCAGTTTTAACAAGTTTGTGTTCCTAACATCTAAGTACTGCAATTTCTTTAGTCTTCCAATGGATTTAGGAAGCTCCATGATCTTGGTGTCCCTTAAGTTCAAGTAACTCAAATTGAACAAACCAACCAGACCATCTGGTACAGTTTCTAAGGGAACTCCTTGAAGATCCAGGACTCTAAGCAACCTAAAATTTGACGACATTTCACGAAAACCAGATAACGAGAAAGTCTCTTTATCGAAAACAAAGAAAGAGCGAAGATGGTGTAACGTACTCTTGCTCATTCGGATTTGGTCCAAACCGTTGTGTATGGAGAGCCTTCTGACTCTTGCATCTAGCCTCGAACGTTTTCCGTCATATGTGGCACAGAAGTTCTCTTTCTCAGATGTCGAAAGAGCTAACTCTCTCATGACATCATGGACCCTGCATGTCTTCACCCGGCCAGCTTCATTTGTTTCATTAACTTGGATCATGTTCCGAAGCACAAGTTCCTTAAGGTAATCCTCTGCCAGGTCCTCCATTGTCATTCCTCCTCTCTCTTCTACAAACCCTTCCGCAACCCATAGCCTAATCAGCTTCTTCCGCTTAATCGCATGACCATCTCGAAAAACACAGCAGTACAAGAAACAATGCTTTAGGTAGTACGGCAAATCGTTGAAGCTTAACAACAAGATGCCCTTCACGCTTTCCAGCACTGGGTTGTTGCTTAATTGCGAATTGATGCTTTCATAAACTTTCTTCCATTCAATAGCTGTCTGTTCTCTGGAAGACATAAGTCCTCCTACAGCTACAACTGCAAGCGGCAAGCCTTCGCATTTTCTCAAGATCTTTCTAGCAATGCATTGCAGCTCGAGAGGGCATGTCCGGTTTTGATTATTCCAAAACGCCTTGTGACAGAAGAGGATCCATGCATTGTTCTCAAGAAGAGGCTGAAGGCGATGAACTCGGCTACCAATCCCCACAGAAGAAGCTACATTCTCATTTCTTGTTGTCAACATTATTCTGCTCCCCACCTTGTTGTTCGGAAACGCAACCCTCACTTTGCTCCAGAGATCAATGCTCCAAACATCATCTAGGACAATCAAATAGCTCTTCTGATGCAAGTAGTCAATAAGAACATTCACCAATTGCCTGTAATCCATGGATACTATATTGCTTGGAACCAAAACTTGCTTGGGTACAAGACATTCTTCAATCATCCTTCTTAATAGCTCCTCGATTCTGTAAGTTTGCGAAACGGAGATCCATGCACAGCAATCGAATTTTTGGTTCGCAACTTGATCATGGAAAACTTTAGTGACTAGAGTAGTCTTACCCAGACCCCCCATACCAACAATTGAGATGATTCTCCGCCGCGATTCCGCCCCTCTCAACCAATTAAGCAGTTCCTCTCTATCTTCTTCCATACCTACAATCTCATCTTCGTCTAGGAAGATAGAGTTATCTCTGTGAAGCTGCCATCGTTCAGCATCATCATTCAAGCTCCTGCCTTCGAAGATCCTGTCAAAGCCATATCTCTTGCCCATTTCCAAGACACTCTGAACCTTAACCTTGATCTTCTGCATCCTGACAGCAATGTCATGGCTTGAAATGATTTTATTGGGGAAGTGCAGAACATTGTGGAGAAGATCATTGAAGCCATTTCTATGTTGATGATGATAATTTCTTTTCTCTTTGAAATGCATGAATTCATCAATGATGTCCTCCACATCATGTGCAACCTCTCTGACTTGTCTCACCCAACTCCCAACTCCATCATCTCTCTCTTTTCTACTGTCTGCATCTCTTAAGAAAGCTTTCATGCCCTCAAACTCCAGCTTGATTTCCTCAAATTCATCCAAAGAGTCACCTATCAATGAAGCTTTTTGGACAAGAAGAGTGGTTAGTTTCTCAAGCAAGAACTGGACAGCTCCATCTGCCATGTCTGCAACACCAAATTATATCATTAGCTTCAATAAATCAAACAGAAACATCGGATCCATGTAGCCGACCCCCACCTAATTCGGGTCTAAAGCTTTGTTGCTGTTCAAGTTCCGGCTTTGGTTTGAGCTCAAAACATGCAAGAGAAAAGCAAACAAACATAACAGTCCATAGATGTATAAAGACTTTGACTCCCAAAACTTTTATACAAGTTGCACAGAAATTTCTATGTCATTAGTCATTACTCCCTAGTTGAAAATGCACTATTGTTGAATTGGTCCCCCTTGTTCAACAAATGAACAAAAGAAGTCAAAAAGCAATCAAACATGTCATTAGATGATTTCTGTAAATTTTTTAACATGTAGTCAGTGACAAAGCACCCATTGAGCCTATACAAGCATACAAAGTAAACCCAAAATACCAGGTGAACTGAACTCCTAGATATTTTCCTCTCTAAAGCTACATTTCACGACCATAGCCGTATAGAGATTTACAAAACCTGGTCATGGCAGCAGGGATATCTGACCAATACAATCACAATCACGACCATGATAGGTTCGACGACCAAGTGTAGCTACAAAATTCCTTGGTCGCAAAATATCAGCCAATTAAGTTATATAACTTCATATCTACATAAACCAAAATATGGTTTGTCAAGTCAGCAAAAGAATACCAAGGGACTAAGATCAGGAATGAGATCTAATATACTTTTTGTTGCTTTTGTGATATTTCATCCCTCTTGATCACCTCAGATCGCCTCTTTTTTATGTTACTACCGAAGAGAAGTCCGTTCTCTTTAAAGTTGACAGAGAGCTTGCCATTGCTGGTGATGGAAGAAAACTTGTTCCCAACAATGCTGGTTACAACGGCGTAAGTGGTGGTTTCACTTCTTGGAAATGAAAGGGTCTCTCTCTCAATAACTGCAAGTTGCCCACAATGCCAATCTTGGATGGCAGCATCCCTTAGCTTCTGTAACATGATATCTTTATCATGTTTGAAGCTTTCTTCAGATACCTGCACCGAGGTCGAAGACACTTAACAAGAAGAAAGAAAAAACAAGTGTTCATATTTTTTCGTGAGAAGGAAACTTCTATAAACAAAGCTGAGAAGTTAGGACTTACAAACCAAAACCTAAATCAGAGAATGACACAATTGATTCATACAAAACACCTAATTCATTGTGAAGTTGATTTAATATGAAGCTAGAATCTTATCTTCTAAAACCAACAGTTCCGTTGTTATGACATGAAAAAATTTCTACATGCCTATTACAAATTAGAACTTCTTGGGGTCGATGAATTTTTTAATGTCATCACCAAAGATATGCAACTCTGGAAATTGAAAGGAGGAAGTTACAAATGAATACTTCTTAGAAATCAATTACTAACCTGAAAATCAACTGTGAATTCGATGCTAGTGCAAGAACACCCACAGCCATCACCAAAATTGAGGCTCAACAACATTTTAATCGGTCTTGACTTTAGCATTTCCCTGGAATGTTAAGGAAAAATTCATGAAAACGTATTTGCGGCAACATTCGCAGAACACGTGATACACAGTCGCTTGCTCTACCAATTTGAGAACATATTTTCAGAGTAACACTTCCAGTTCTTTAGTTATATGCTTACGTTTTTCTTGTAATGGGGAGGTGGCATGCAAGAAATAACAAAACAGAACATCTTTGGGAATTGGGCATCATTTTCAAATATAAAACGAGGGAGTATTTAAGTTGATTTCGTTGTAGCCAGCAAAACAGTTGACGGTACCTTTTGAGCATAAATGGTTGCTTGTGCAAAATAGCAGGCTTTAGCTCTGGCCTCTCAGGGAAGGAAACCTATAAATAAAAAAATGCAGAAAATCAAATTTTAAGTAAATTAAAAGTTAGCATCCACCTGGAATGATACTTAAAAGTTTTGAAAATTTAAGTCTAAATTGATCACCTCAAAACATACAAATCGCTAGGGTTAGTCTTGTGCATCAACGCGTCCATGACAGTGATGGTCACATTATAAAAGACACGCCTCGACAATGCATTACTAGTCTCAATCTGATACCATGAACTCAACAAAAGCCTAATCCCAACTACACATATCAGCAAGATAAATCGATTCTGCACTCACTCTACTAAGGGCTAAAGTTATGCTCAATTACTCATTACAGTTCAACTGGAGGTTTCACGAATTTGCATCATAAGATCTAGAGCAAGACAAACTAAACAGAAACTGAAATGCACACCATCTTCACCCGCATAAAACATTGAAAAAAAAAAAAGGATGAAAATGGAACAAGAAAGAAAAAGAGCATCATGGTTTTACAAAGTATAGTACAACTTCAGAGTTTAGGTAGGAGCGTAGGACAATATAATCTTTACCTCAACTGAACTAAGGAACGGCAGTTGTGCTCTCTGTCCATGAACACTAGAGACCCTGAGAGTCCATTTTACGTATTTTCTTTCTGCATTACAAGTGAATGAACAGTTACCCTCTCTAAAGTACAGTGAAACATACTTAACAGAGATAAACAACTAAAATCACCATGCTTATCTTGTACCCTAGCTACAATACGATAGACTCATGACATGCGTAGTTTACAGATGTTAACGTTTCCTCGACTGTAAAAGCAAGTCTAACTTAAGTATTTGCTGGTCTTATTATATAGAGAGTACAGTCTGCCGAGAGTAAATACATATGCATGTTTATGGATGTCTTCCTGATCAAATTACTGAATCATGTAAACGAAGCAGAAAAGGAAGGAAATACCTGCATTTCTATGGAATAGCTTAAGAATGACTTGGAAAAGATCTACTCGAACATATGGAGGAATCCGAAGACTAAGCAAATTCACAACACCTAACATAACCTGCATATATTCAAGCCGCTTTAGAACTTAAAGGATGTGAGCAAGTAACATCAGAAAGCATATTAGCTGATATTAAGAAATAACAGCATGAACCAATAATAATCAAATTTGCAGTCTGAAGTGAAGAAATTCATGAACTGAGAAGAGAATGGATTTATTGAGAAAGAAAACTTCGCCAAGTATGTTAGTAAAACACTAATTGAGATCAAAGTTCAAAACTTCGACTTCGATCTAAACTTCGCCACTCAAAATTTGGAAGTAATTCGGAGAACTTGACTTCGAAGAGGGGAAGTTTTACAAAAATTCGCCAGTGTGGGGAAGTTTATGAAATTTCATTTTAAATGTTAAAAATCTCAAATTCTCTAAAAACAAATTATTAAAATACAATTAAATATACAATAATAACAAACTAGCTTGTTCAGATTTGGGACAGATAAAGATACTCACAAACGCATTACAATGCAAATCTAAAATAAGATATTGAGTGTGTAAACAAATGTGTAGAAAAGTATGTCACAACTAAGTTAATGGAGACTATTAAGTAGGCAGAATCACTGACTGTCGATGTGTAGAGACTGAGGTGTATGTAATAGTACAGTTGTACTGGGCTGTATATGGTGTGCGTTGTAACAATTTGTTGCAAGTCTGTCCACGTCATCGATCTGTATGACTTTCATCTAACAGTGGAAAGTAGTTTGATCGTAGGGTTGTAACACTGTAAAGTTTGAGATATAAAATGATAAAATGTGTTTCTTAAGCAGGAAACCAGAGAGTTCATGCTTTCATTGATGGAGTTTGTTGTATATATGTCTTAATAGAGACAAACAAAACCACACACGATTTGCACTGTCGCACATTGAATTGCACTTCTTCATCATGGTAAGGAAGCTTCTTTGCATCGCCTCCGCTCGATTTTGCTGTCTTCTACACTCCTTGTCTTGAGTAAAGAAGGGGATGGGATCCTGAGCCTAATATCACTGCTTCCCTCCTCAACAGATCTAGGGCATAAAGAAGATCAACATTTGAAGAAGATGAGAGTGAACCACTGTCAGGCTGTTGTATTGTGGATTTTGAACATTTTCAGAAACTTCTCCAAACTTCCCCCTTTTTTTTTGATTTCTTGCAAATTTGTTTACAATTTTAACCACTTCAAAAGAGTCTGGCGAATTCTGGCAAATTTTTAGGTGAGTTTTAGCATTTTTTTCACTACATCTAAGTTTCGCTTCCCCTCCTCTGTGATCGACAAAATTTGGACGAAATTCGCCAAATTTCACCGATTTTTTAAACCTTAATTGAGATGGCGCTTGAAGGAGAACAATGAATGCATGCTGGTAAAATCTCAACACACACACGGGCATTCTTGATATTCAATCAATTAAGTTAGATGGGGATCAATTTGGACATAAAGTAGATTTGACAAGAAAGCAGTGGGGAAATAATTCAAGACACTGTTCAACGAATTCAAGAATGAGAAAGCAATTCAAAGTTTCAAACACAATATCAAAATAGATCCATTTTCCAATTTACTAGAAAATAACCATGGTCCAATTCCATAATTTTGTTTCGTAAGTTTTCTTTAGGCAATATGAATACTTAAGGAGTTCAATCTAGAAATGTCCTTCAAGTCCTCGCATATAAATTGATAATAAAGTCGCCATCAGAGAGGGACAAAGAAAGCAATACCATGTCTATTTTAAGAGTTTGTGAACCTATCGGCAAAACATTAGTAATGCCCAATGAGGTCCAAGAATTCAATAAAGGTATACTGTGCATTAGTAGAAATCACAAACCAACTTATGAGATGCTCCATTGGCTAGAAAGACCTCAAATGAACCTGAGTCCATGAGAAATCTGTCTTAAATGAAATCAAATGCCAACGAAACGTACCTTATCCACAAGCCCATGGATTACCAAACTTGCCTTCTTGTCCTTCGGAGTTTGCTGCCAAATTAAACCAAGAACAAGTAAATAAGGAATAAGATGCATGGCTAAAAGGGTACTATGTAAAAAGAAATAAAACGTGCCCGGAATCAAATTACATTCAGAAAATTAGACAAGTTCATTGAAATTGTGCGCAGTACATAGGAAACAGGATAACTGCAGAACAAAGTATCTTTTACCTGGAGGTTGACAATTACCATCTGCCCCCCACCACGGACAGATCTCATAGGTAAGTTGCAAGCAGGAGTGATCTGCAAACTGCACCAGAACAGCCAAAATTGTCTCACGACCCAAGCAGATGCAATCACTAGACAATGAAAATAGAACAGGATCTATGCCAACTAAGCTCAATGATCAACTTTCTAGCATTCAGTTTTTATACTTCTATCAGATGTTACAGGTCAAACATCTATGCAGCACATTCAAAATTGCCCTCACTGTACCTAAGCAAGGGTACTATTTCACAATTAATTTGAGCATAAGATAAGACCAATCAATAATTAAACAGTTAAACCTTTATTATAAAAGGGAAACCACAGAGAATGATAGGGAAGGCTTGGACCTTTAATTTCATAAAAATTGAAGATCCATGGAAATAATTAAGGAGAACAAAGGAAAGCACTCAAAGAATTTCATTTCTATAATCTCAAAATTTCATGAAACCTCTGCAGTTTTAAAATGTAATGGAATACAATAGTTTACCTTGTACCTAAACATAGAACAATATCAGCCATTTTACAGTGCTGCTCCGCTAGATTCATCTCCTTTGCAGGCAAGGCATCCTGAAAATGAAGCAACACATCAGATGGAAGACATTGGAAGTAATCATTTTCCAACTCCTCGTATCTATCCCATTTCCTGACTGTTCACAATATTGTCTCCCCCATTCATGAACAATGAAGACCATCCGATAATGAGCTCAAAAAGATTGGTGTAACAACAATAAGTTACATGCCTCCCAATCAAGAACTGTGTCCCTGAGTTTTGCACCACATTTCTCATCTGAACAACGTCTAGATGTCTCCTTCAGTCCAATGGTCTCCACCTCAAAGTCCCGCAAATACCTGAGTAGAGTGCATAAGCCATGGTTTTATATAACTCTACGAACACTTTCTAAGAATATAAGAAAAACTAAAATGTAGTACATATTTTTCACCATTTCATGCATATATTGACCAACTCAACCTCTAGTAAGAAGAATGGGGATAACCAGTAGAAGAAGGTGCTGATATTTTTGGCTTGTTACATAAGAGCACATGACTTATTGTCATGCATAAGAGCACATGACTTATTTCATGCATATATTTTTGGCTTGTTACTATTTCATGCATAAAAGGATACTTTTGAATGATACGATAAAAGCATACTTTTGAATGATACGATAAAAGCAAGAAAAACCGAAGTAAACAGCTCAATCTCTTACTCTACTCCACAGGAAGGGCAAAGCTCCCTGAATGAATTCCCATGTAGTTCCGAAAGTTTCTCCCGCGGAATTCCAGACCGCAAGTGTAGACTATCCACATTCTGACAAGAATTGAGTTTCAAAAGTGAAATCAGAAAACTGATCCAAAATCTTGTCAATTCAACGAAAATAAATGTTTGTACGAGTAAAAGTAGGATGCTAATAAATATAAAAGAGGGGAGGATATTTATTATCATGGTAAGGCTTTGAAAAGGAGTGCGTGACTTTAAATTTTGTGAGCTCGGCAGCTAATCTTTCTAAAATTGAACAGAGATTATTGAGCGCTTGAAAATGTATGCTTCACATGCATGCCACTTGATATTCATAAATTGACATGAGCTTTTGTCAATGATCATAAATTTCTTCAAATTAAATGAAGTAAGTCCAGCAACATAAAAATGTAGTTAAAACAATTAAATCAGAACTAACCAACAAAAAGAGAAAGACCATCTTACCTGACTGATAACAAACTTCAAAATACCAACCCTCTCTAGCTCCACTAACGCCATATGTGTTAAACTTGGCATCGCTCGGTGAAATGGCAAGGAAGCTGTAGGTACACCTTTGCCTTCACGCTGCAATTTAATGGAAAGAATGAAAGCTTACCTCATGCAAGGAAAAAACGTGAAGCGATGCATGAAATAAACTTATAGGTTTAAGCGACATTCATATTACAGTCTTTTAGCGGCATTCATGTTACAATCCTACCGTCTGCACTCCTAAATCGCTTCATTATTAAAAAGGACAGAGTCGACAGACTGATCATGAATGGCATAACTGTTAGTGGCTTGTAAAGCAACTCTATGCAATTTCTTAGGGGGCATTCTCACCTGAAGCGTCCACACTCCTTTTGGACCTCGAAAATCAGGTATACCACAAGAGGTTGATATGCCAGCACCAGTAAATACAACAAGATGTTTGCTCTGCAAGCATGGGAATAATCTCAGGTTAGATATGGTAAGATAAACCCTCTATACTCATTAAAGCAAAGAAAAGTTAAAGAGATAAGTGAGTTCCATATAGCAATGACCTTGGCAATCATCGAAGCAAGTTCTTCAATCTGCCATTGCGCCACACATTCAGTAAAAACAGGAAATTAGTCAAATGAAAGACATGGATGAACATGACGAATATGAGCAACATCTGAATTAAACCAAAGAATACATGAAATCCTGGAAAAATAAGTTAACAGAAAAATAAAAGGAAAAGAAAAAAAAAAGTAAACAACAACAAAATAGCCTCAATCCCAAATTAATTGTGGTCGGCTACATGGATCAAATTCTTCCATTGTGCTCGATTTTGTGCAATTGATGGTGAGCATTCTAAACCATTCAAGTACAAGACGGCATTTCCTAGTGCAAATGTCCCGTGTCTTCCTCCAAATATTGGAGCTTCATAAATTAATACTCCCTCTAGTTCATATTAAGTTTCACTTACAACAACAACAAAGACTCAATCTCAAATTAGTTGGGTCGGCTACATGAATCAAATTATTTCATTGCGCTCAATTTAGTGCAACTGATGACATGCTTTCCAAATCATTTAAATCCCTCCTAATTAATGCGTCCCAAGTTATCTTCGGTCTACCCCTACCTCTTTGAATTTTTTCTATTTCTATTGAGTCAAGTTTTATAATGGAGTCGTTTGTAAGTCGTCTTTGGAGGCGTCCAAACCACCACAACCGCCCATACCTAATCTTTGTATCAATTGGTGTCAACCCTTTGTTTCTTTGAGTTTTTGTATTTCTCATTCTATCTTTACGAGTTTTACCACACATCCACCTAAGCATCCTCATTTTTGCTAAATTCATCTTATGTATTTGTTGTTTTTTTACCTCCCAACATTCACTTCCACAAAGTATATTAAGTTTCCCTTGAGCAAAAAAAAAGGTTTCAAAATAATTTTATTTTCTTTTTATAGAAACAGGTTTTAAGCGAGCCAATAAGTGTCATTTCAATAACATGAAGGCATTTATGATGATACCAATTATACCCCTATATGAGTCACATTATTCTAACTCCTATTATACCAATTGAATAAATGAGAGAGGTTATTTTAGTCTTCTTATACTAATTTCCCCCCAGGTAAATTAATAACTTTCCAAAGAAACGTGCAAGTGCCAAAAGCGGCACTTAATATGAACTGGGGGGAGTGTTGCGACAATAATGATAATTTGGCGCGAAATCAACAGCCATGCATAAGTTTGCCTGGCAAAGCAACTAAAATTTAGCACTTAGGTCACGACCACAAACTTGCCTTACAGTATAATGCATTCTTCAAAAAGTTTAGGCATACACTTCACAATGCAGTACTAGGAAACATGCCCATCAGAAACAGCAATTGGTATTTCTAAACCCCAAAGACTCCCCCCTTCCGATCGAGGGTAAACCTCAATCGAACTCTCCAATTTTCAATTTTAGTGACAATCTTTTTTCTCTTTTCTTTTCCTAAGGAAGCAATGTATGGTTATTCAGCACATGCTAAACAAGAACCCAGTAGAAATAAACAAAGAAATAATAAAGCTCTCCATACAAACCAATATCAAAGACCTTCAAATTCAACCAAAACCTGATGGTTTTCATACAAATGAGAATGTCTCATCGCTTTAACTCGATCAAGACGCCATCTCACATAAACACATGCAAAGAAATAACAAAGGTCTTCAAATTCCAACAAATCCACCCATACAAACCAATAACAAGGTCTTCAAATCCCACCAAAACCCGATGGTTTTGCATAAATGCGGACGCGTTGCGGCATTAGTTCGATCAATACTCCACCACCCACTAAACACACCTCAATCAAAACCCTATAACATGCACAATTTCACTTGATCACAAGTTTTACTATACCAACTTCCACCATCAATGCAAACCCACAAACAGTTCCGGTCAAATCACTCCCAAAAACCCACACAACCACTCACAATTCAAACATGAATCTCAATCAATCAAAGATTTTTAAGGGTACCCCTCAAAAGGGTCGCCTAAAAAGGGCAAAATCAACCAAAAAAAACACCAAAAACGAATACCCATTTGAAAAATTCAAGTTTTGATCCTAAAAAAGTCACCTTTTGTTGCAGAATGTCTGGTGGGTCGAAAATCTCAGCCATTCCAACTGTCCCGATGTCTTCCTTGTAAGAGAGCTTCTCTGCGTAGCCCAGAGACATGGTTGGTGATGCCCTTTTGAGGGGAATCCGTTCTGTGATTCTTGTGATCCGATGAACAGTTCACAGACCAGTTGAAGAAGAACAACAGCAGCAGCAATGGTGGGTTTGATGTCTGAGCAGCATTTGTTGCAGAGAGAACACAATGAACAAAAAGGCTTATAGAGAGAGAGTCGGAAGCCGACATAACGGGAAATATTTCCGTGGCTGGGGTGGAAAGACGGAAATGCCCATGGTTATTGATCTTGCAAGTATAGTAATTCTTCAGTGTGTCGCGCTGTCTGTGAGACATCCTTTTTTTTTATTTCCGTTTCTACCCTTGGGTCCTGTTTGGGAAAGGACTGCTTTTGAAATTTCATTCTTTTTGCTTTTTTGGAAGAATAAAAGGTATTACTTGGGATTGGGATTTTTTGGAGTCGCTGTTTACAGGAGATTGCATTATTTTGGGTCCATAGTTGATGATGAACATTGAGGCACTTAGAATTAAACTCCATATAATACTACACAACTATAGTTATAAATGTAAATCAATTGTGACCTCACATGCTAGAATTTGTACTCTTGAGAAACTGTTTTGGTAGATTTTCAGTACCAACCATCATCGGAGCAACTTAACAACACACGAAAAAAAAAATCGCCTTGCTTGAAATCATCTTGAACTGGCTACATAGAATTCTCGATGAATTCTCGATTATAATAGTTTGATTAAATGCAAATATGAGGAAATTGTAAACTCTTGAACCAGGGGCCAACCCTGACATTTATAGGGGCTTAGGGCGACCTGAAAAATTAGGGACTTTTATAGTCAACTTATTTTTTTAGTGAAAAAAAAAATTACTTTATCAAATTACTTTACATATGCTCAAGCTACTATTAGAATCATATAATTTTTATAAAACATGAAATTTATTCATTTTTTTTATATAAATAGGGTCTAACTAGGCCTAAACATTTTAATTTGTATGGAGAGTGTGTTTTAAAAAAAAATAAAATTAAAATCGACAATCAAAAAATAAAATAAATTTGATTTATAAAAAGTAATATATGATTTTAAAGATAATATGATCAATACGTATAATAGAATTTTTTTAAGATGTGAATAATAAAAACAAAAAGTTAATTATTTTTCTTTGTAATTGACATAAATCTATCAATTAAATTATTTATATATAATTCTAATCTTTTTTGGTTAATCATTAATTAGTTTTTAATCAAAACATAAATTATTTTTGAGAAAAACAAATAGTTTTATTAATTTATTACATTTGCCTAAACAATTGTATCATAAAAAAGTTATATTTATTTTTTAGGAAAAAAAAAGTTTTATTAATTTAAAGAGATTAAAGAGTATGGAGTAAAAATTAGACTATGAGGGTCAAAGTCTCTCAGGTGAAATGGTAAAGACATCACTTACAAAGAAGGCCAGACATCGGGAGATCGTAGTTCAATTCCCACTAAAGTCCAAAAAAAAAATTAGACTATGAGAGGAGAGGGGGCAATTCTTAAAGTGTGAGAATTATGTAAGTGGGGCCCATATAATTGGTCAATGTACAACTATATATATCGCGAGATTCATCTAAGTAGGGCCCCCCACAACTTTACGTAATGAGTTGGACCATGTAAATGAAGAGATAACTTCTTTTTAGGCTTGAAGAGCATGGAAATATTTTGGGATCTTTCTTGGGGGTGGGGGCTTGGGGCAGTTGCCTGCCCCACCGACCTCCAAAATCGGGCCTATCTCGAACATAAATAGAGATTCAAAAGAGGTATAACTGCCCAATTTTATTAAGTTGTTAATTATTATTTATTTTCAAACGTGGGCGTTGGCTCAGGTCTACGGGGATGCCTTGGACAGGCTAGGACACGTCGAATTGGGCATAAATAGTCATTTTCTTACTAATTGGGTTCGTAACGGTGATGATAATTTATTATTTTATTCACTAATACATCGTATGTGTGAAATTTGTTGGTTATACCGTGGGATTGGGTGACAATTAGTCATCTCGAAAAACATGTCAGTTCGAGTACCGAACAGGTAAAATACGGGCACATTAAGTTTATGAAAATCTTGTATAAACAAATCAAATAAGTGTGACAAAATAATAAATTAGTGGGCGCCTAATGACATGCGGGAGTCGAGGTCGACACGTGTGGGTTGTAAAATAGTGTGCACCCCCGAATACGCTTGTTGGCGCACATGACGAAATTACGGACGCAAAAGTATAGACAAATACATATTTATATATATATATATATATATGTAATTTATATATATATATCAGAAATTAAGAAAATGTGAAATGACCAAAAAGGGTATTGATTTTGTTATGGATTGATGGGTATTTCGGTCATTTGACCCCCAAAATATCCAAACCACCACCACACCACACACACACTCAGTTGCTCAAAACTGGAGACCAGAGAGAGAAGGGAGAAGGAAATATTGAGTTCGAGCGAAGGGGTCGAGGCTGAGAGCTTGGGAGAGGTGAATGTTGTATTATTGTTATTGTTGAGTTGTTGATGTTAATGGTGGTGTTAAGGTTGAGGTTGTGTTGATTAATTGTTGGGGAAAAAGAGAAAGAATGAGTGAAAGAAAGAAAGAAAGAAAGAAAAAAAAATTGATTGATCGAACCAAAGACTTCGACTCTGGTTCAACCTCCACTGGGCTGGGCCAAACCCAGAGCCCTGGCCCGGCCCAAATAAAATAGAAAAATAGAAGGAAAAATTCGGAGAAATTCCTGAAAAATAGGAAAAATTCAGAAAAATTATATTTTGACCAAATAAATAGAAATTTTTGAGTTTCTATGAAAAGTGAAGTATTCGAATTTTGGCGAAACTTTTGTCGGGGTTTTTACCTCATAAAGCGTGAAATTAGTGAAATTAAATAAAATTATGGAAAATTTAGAAAAATCCGAGAAAATATGAAAATTTTGAAAAAGAGTAGTAAAGTGGATTGTGAGACTTTTTCGGGCGTTTGACACCTCGGTGTAACCAGAAAAATGTGCCACAACCAAAAATTGAAATAAAATTCTAATTTTTGTTGTTGCAATATGAAATCAATTAATTTGACATTAAAACACTGAAAATAGTTTACTTTGACACCAAGAACTTAGGATACCATAGTGGAGTGTCTTGCACGCATCCCGAGGTGATAGCGGGATTGTACCGGCATATTTTTGGGGATTTGAACGACTTTCAAGGTAAGTAAAACCCTTGAGAATTCTTTACAACATTCAGTTCGATTTGTTTTAATGTTTGCCTACAATGATATTGTGGTCGAGGTTGATTTATCACTTGATTTTCCAGTTGTGCTACCACATCAGAGTATTTATTGTTTCATTGTTTGAGGTAATTTGATTTATGATATATGGTTGATTGTACGGTATATGTTTACGGTGTTTTCTCTTATATTATGATATTAGGTTTTACACCGGCCACTGAGAAAACCAAGGGACTGGCCATGTTTGAGTGCTACTTACTGGCAGGACGTGTGGATTTCGTGATTTATAGTTGGATGGGTTGGTTGAGGCTGCTCCCACCCGGGCTATACATCGGCGCGTCGTAAGTTCCACACCGACCACCGAGGGGATTAGGGGACTGGCCATGCTTGAGTGCTATTCGCTGGCAGTACCTGGGATTTGGTCATGTGGTTATATAGACGATTGGGAGGGTGTTCCCTCGTTGTGCTATACTGGATGTATGTATTGCTAAACCATAGCACGTGTTGCTAGGGAAACTCAGTGGATAGTTCGACCCAAGGATCGCATCAGGGCACGTGTCGGTGCGCCATAGGTATTACGCCGACCACCAAGCGGATCCAGATACTTGCCTTGCTTAAGTGGGACTCACTGACAGTATTCTGTGGAAGAGTCAGAAGTATGGTCTAGTCCGCTACCTTGCTTCAATAGTCGAGAACTCAAGGTACAATTATATTATTCTGCTACTAACTCCTTGTTTTGCAGGATTCATTTGGTTAGGATATGTTATTCAAATATATATTTACCTGCTACTAATCCCTTGTTTTGCAAGACTGATTATTATTTAACGGTTTGTTTACAGTCTTGAACGATTAGTTGTGATTCATGCTTTTGTTGGTTTACTTAATTGATGCTTGAATGATTTTTTAATTAAGTACAGTTACCAGGATTTCAATAGCGTACTACATTCATGGGAGTATGTTATTCTGTTGCCAGTTAACATACTAGCATAAATAGTAGATGTGTTTAATTAATTGTTGAATATTGTGTCAACTTCTCTCGGGATTTTACTTACTGGACTCATCACTGTATTTGTTAGGTGAGTGAGTGCAAATATTGCTACGAGTAGGGGTACGGAGATCTGAGACAACAATATTTGGACTGTCAGTCATCGAGGACATACTCGTATGAGTACTATCCTTAGATTTTGAGCTACATTTGAGTATCAGATGAGTGTTAAGAGATTAGTACAAGTAAATATTTACTTTAAATGTAATTGTCGCCATGTATACGGTGTACTTATGCTGGGTTTTCCACACTAGGTTGATGTTTTGGAAAGACTTAAATCATATTTTTTTATTTTCATTTTAGTTTGATTTAGACTTTCGCTATTAAAAATCACTAGTTATCTATTTGCAACTCTATAAAACACAACAAATTGCTAAATGAATAACTCAATCGAATAATTTAGCGAGAACTCAGTTGACCATGAGGCTAATGAAACAAATGAACTGATCAACTTTACAATCAAAAGATAGAAGTTAGCTATATTACAGGGTAGTGATGTGGTAGAGAGCGTGGGTTGCGCGTGGGACACAGTAGAGTGATGACATGGCAAGGTTGTGGGCCTGCGGGGCATCACGAAGAGCCACAGTTGAGGTCGAAGCAGTGGCTATTCGTGACTCACTAAAGTGAGTTTCTAGTTTAGGACTTGAGAATGTGAATTTTGAGACTGATGTTCTAAGCATAGTACAAGGGTTGAGTCAAGGCAGTCGGAGATGGGTTTAATCCTAGAAGAATGTCTACATATAAGCAACAATCATTCGACATGGAGAATAATCCACATACGTTGACAAGCCAACCAACTTGTCCATGAGAATGCAAGACTTTTGTGTAACGACCCGAAAATCTTATATTAATTTCTACGTGATGACGTGTATTATCGATGTATACTTGTGTCTGTGTGACAGGATGGACGTCAAGTTTCGAGTAGTGTTCGCCTAGGAAACGTATCGACTGGGCGACAACAAGCGAGTTACCGGTACACGAGTCAGAGAAATGAATTTGATGGACGACCAAGAAATAAATAAAATAATAATAAATTTATGGTCGCCCAGTGACACGCGGGTCTTGGTCGATACGCGTGGGTCATACAACAGTGTGCACGCCCGAGTATGCTCGTTGGTGTGCACGACGAAATTGTAGGCAAATATATATATTTATATATGTGTATGTATGTAATTATATATATATATTAAAAATCAGAAATTTAAAATACAAAAGACTAATAAGGGCTTTGGCTTATTAAGAAAGAGGATAAGATTGAGGGGCATTTTGGTAATTTGGCTACCCTTTTTTTTTATCTAACCCCAAAATCACCCCCACCACACACATAACCGATTCAAAGAGGGAGAGGGAGAGAGAGAGTCCGAGACTGAGAGAGAGAAGTCCGAGAGAGGAGAGCGATCGAAAGCTTCGAGGCGCGGCGTCAGCGATTCGGAGGTAAGACATTGTTGTTTTTGGTGTTATGTTGTTGTATGTGCGGTGTGTGTGTGTGTGGTGGTGGTGGTGATGGTTGAGCAGAGTTCGGCCATGGCTTCCGCCATGGCCGAGATTAGGGGTTTAGGGTTTAGTTAGGATTGGGGTGAGAGCCAATCCTAACAGAACACAAAAAAAATGATTACCAGGTGCTTAATGGATTGGTGACAAGCGTGTGGAGTCGTTTTGGTGGCATGTGAGAGTCGCAAACGCGAAGTTACGTGCGGTATTAGTGAGTAAAACCAACCAGAGTATTTACATTATTTCATTTATGCATTTACTTAGCTGTTATCCTTGTTTGAGCATATTTCTTTATGGATCATATGAATTGTTGAATTCCCTTTGTTATATCCATCCTTATTAATTTATCGGCTTGGTTTTGATTGGATTCCTTAATAAGTGGTCTATTTGTGTCTAAGTGGACATCATGGTGCTCACAGTCTATGTCGTGAGTACACGGACTCTGGACGTGATTAAACTCGCAGTTTGGAATTGCGGTGGCCGTATGTTGAACTGTGTGTGACGCTGCGGGGCCCGTATGCGAACTAAGTGTGACCAGGGGCTAAATGCCTTATTATAGACTGTCTTAGGTTTGTGTAGGTCCAGACTCTGCCTTGGAAGTCAGGTTGTAAACTAAGTGTGGCAATCTGGTGAACTTGGGACACTTAGATTTCTTTTCTTTTGGCTTTGTGTTATTGACACTCATTTATCGTTGTTATCTCCGTGATTTCACTTATCATGTTGTTTTTTACATTCCTCGTGATATCCATGCATGATACTAGTTTAGCCATTTACTTGACATTGAAATGTTGTTAAAACACTATTGGTATTTTACTCTCTACATCATTGTACTCACCGTCTAGTTTGTGACGGTGGGCAGACCGGCGAACAGACTAAGGCAAGGGATTAGCGCTAGGCGATTGAAGGCGAGGACAACGAGGCGTTCTCCTCACGCGTATTGAGTATGTTTTGTATTAAGTATCTATATTGTTTTGTTGAACATGAGATTATGGGTTATGAGAGATCTTGGGCATGTAGGACAATATCGACACTCTCTTTTGGTTCATAGGTGGATATGATTACGGGGCTTCCACACCCAAGGATTGTTTTAACTGGTGTGTCTTAAAGTTATTGATTAGTTTGGAGTTTAAGTGCTTCAGTTGTATCTAATAATAACTCACTAATTGATTAACTTCACTTGTAAATACATAATAAATGGTAAATGGTAAGGAAAGCTGACTAGGCCTACGTGACTCAGTGAGACTGGCTCAGGGGTTCGCGTAGGTCTATGCCGGGCGGTGCCCAATTTTAGGATTGTAAAATTTGGGGCCGTCACATTTTGCGATGTCATGAGTATGAGAATCTTTGGGAAACAACTCCTTCAAGTGTAATGTCTATTATTCACTAAGATGTAATTTTTGAGCTGAGATTAATATAATCTATCCCATTTATCAAAAAAAAAAAAACAATATGCAATGACTTAACGTAAAATGACAATACCTGTGGCGGCCCCAATTTCCACATTGGTCCGCCACGGGAGGCCACGCGGACCCACAACTGACCACGTCACCGCCAGCTGTGTTCCACGCCCAATTATCCATTATCAATTAATTATCAGTTAACCTTGATGTTATGAGTTAACTTTTATTTCCTCATTATCATTCAACCATAAATTACGCAGCGAAAAATTAAATGAACAACATAAAGATTTATCCTGAATTCCATGATCAAAATGCCTAAGTGGAAACCATACCAAATATACATCATATACATGTCCTTTGAGATCCACAAAATATCAAAAGTATACAACCTATCTCTCAAGCCCAAAACCCCAATATAAAACGAGTAATATAAACATACGTACGAGTAGGGCTAGAGCTATCAATCAATGTAGTCCTCAAGTTTGCCCTTCCCTCGACTCGTACCCGGATCTGCACTCAAGCCATCATAAAAAGACAGATGACGAGTCCAGAGTGAGTAATCCCAGGAAATTCACTAAGTAATTACGGAAGTAAAAGTACTTGGAATTTAAATACCATAAATAAACATGCGGAACAAAAGAAATATACATTTGTGAAAGGATCATCGCATGTATAAATATAGTAACGAAGCAAAGTACGTGCGTGTAAAAAATCGACTAAGTCATACTTCGAGCCTCTCCTTGGGCACAACCCTCAAACACACCAACAGGTTGTCCCTGGACCCTCAGGTGGCCGGCGTAGACCCACGACGCACCCACACGAGCCTACCATAACCAGGTAGCCTATTCACGGTATATGCATAGACAAGTGCTATGACTTAGTGGACTCTATGGCCGTAACGAACAAACACCGGGTGGGGAGTGACCTCAACACCGTAAAGGCTCCAGTAGGAGTAAACTCCACTACCGTAAAAACACCAAGTGAGAGGACTCAACCACCGTAAAGCGGTAATGGAATGGAATAATGAATAATCGGAACTGAATTCAAATAAATCAAAGCGTAAATACTTAAAGTGAAGTTCAATTGGGATACTACACACCTCAAACCGCACTCCTCGCTCCACAAATCAACCCCGGTCCAATACCTCCAAATCCCGGTATCACTCCCGTCTCGATTTCGACTAACCCCGACTCAAATTACTATTTCGAGACTCTGGAATTCATTTATGAGTATTAATGATCAATTAATAGGTTTAAAATGTTGGTTAGACTCATTTCTTCATTTTCCAATTTTACACATTCCAGTGAACTATTAGCGCGCTAATGAGATGAATTAGCGCGCTAATTCATCTAAGTCTTGTTCATCATTTTCGAGAGGGTAATTAGCGCGCTAGGTCCTCCTATTAGCGCGCTAATCGCGTCTGTCAGATTTTTGAGTTCAAAGATTCACATTCCAAACACCCCATAAACTCATTCATTCGACTCCAACACCTCAAAGACTCACAATTCACCTCAAAAACTCCATTTAACCACAAAGTTATCGAATTTAAACTCGAAATCCAAGAATCATAAAAATCACCCTTTTCAAACCCATTTCCATATCATCATCAACACCAAAGCCAATCACTAAAACACATTCTCCACCTTCATAGCACTCAAAATATACCAAATTATCTCTAGAAATATATGCACTACACCAACCCACGGATTCAACACCAACATACCCAAAACCCTCTACAAATTGGAAAGAATTGAGAGAAGGTCATAAATCTCACCTCTTGATCTCGTTGTTGGATGCCAAAATCACTTTCTTCACACTTTGGTTGATGATCTCTCCTCTATTCTCCAACGATCTCTCTCTCCTTCAAGCTTTCTCTCAAAACCTCACTCTCACTCTCCCCATTTGATCGGTCAAACATGTATATATATATATATACTTGGCATTTGATCAAGTGTGTGCACGAATCTCGAGGAATATCCAAGGGTTCTGATCACCCCTGTGTCACTCCAACCTTATACACCTAATCATGACACTCAACACCCTCTTGTGCATCTCAAGGATCATCAAATTGTTGTTGTTTTATTCAAATTTCAACTATATGACTTACAAATTTCCAATTGATTTAGCTCATATAAATTCCTATTTTATTCAATAAATTCCCAAAATTTACTGGGTAAACTCACCGTAGTTTCCTCGACTACCTAACACCCGTGCCTCGTGTCCCGTGTCCGCACGCACCCCGAGGTCATTCCTCACTCGTCAATAATCTACATTAACATACATATTGCAATGGAATTAGCTAATTTGTACATTTCCATCACAATTTACCACAACAAGCATACACAACGGACTGTATACCTAATTCGAGTGCATTACATCCTCGCTGTGGGTCCCTCGGCCGTCTTCGCTGGCATCCACATCTGCAATGACGTCATAATTAACGGCAATTATAAATTTGGGCCGTTACAATACCATTAAGGGTTAGATATGAATGCGATGTACAATAGATACATACCTACTTGTATATTTGGTTACAAAACTAAAAACTCGAACACAAGAAAAAGAGTGAAGGAGAAGGAGGGAAACGAATATAGCTTGTAACAAGATGGTCATAAGTTCAAGTTCAATACTCACCATCTTATTCTATAGGAAAATACTAGAATGACAACGAGTAAGTCATTCCCCAACACATATTGGCTCACAAGAGTCGTTCATACGGCCTCGATCCATATATTATGCACTGAAATTTGTATGTGCCCATGTCTCGATGTGCGCATAAATGACTTTTGTGAATTAATATATGTTGGGTTGACTTATCCATTATCATTTTAACACTTTTCTATTATATAATGACTCTCACATTGTTATTTGTTGGGATGTATGAATTGAAATATAGTCCGACGTGAGTTAAGCAAGTCATTTGCTTACCTAAAATTGGCGTCAAAACGTGCACTCCTGCCCACGTAAGCCAACAAATCCAAGGAGCTAAACAAACACGCGTCTCCTTCCGATTGGTCTCCATCCCATGTAGTGGGCTGCGCCAATCGAGAAGTGCAGGTTCAGTGTGCACTCAACCTCAAACACCAAATTGGGGCTTCTTTAAATTCTAGGGTTAGGGTTTATGCTGCTCCAATTATGATGATCAGAGCTCCAATCAGGGCTTCTCTGATCCGCTTCAATCCGAACAAGAAGTGTTTCTCTTCAAATTTCATCGATTCAATGGTTCCCATTCTTCTCTCGCGCTAAATCAACCACTCTTACTACTGGTAGTGCCGGATTGAAGCTTTATATCGGGAATTTGCGCTCAAATTCCCAGTTTCTTATAGGTATTTGATGGTTTGACTGGTTTTTTGGTCTAAAAATCCCGACTTGTTCTTCTTTGAATTTTATTTTGTAGTGTTCATAGAAGGAGTGGCACTAATTGACGCAAAAATTAAGGAAGGGCGGATGCGGTGGTTTGGACATTTGTGTAGACAACCTATAGATGCCTCATGTAAAAAAATCGATTCAATAGACACTGAAGAAATATGGCGATATAGGAGTAGACTGAACTTAACTTGGGAAACTCGATTCAATAGAATTTGAGAAAATTTGGAGATATATAGGGGTAGACTAAAGCTAACTTGGAAAACTCGATTCAATAGAACCTGAGGAAAATTGATGATGTAGGGGTACACTGAAGCTAACTTGGGAAACTTGATTCAATAGAAACTGAGGAAATTTGGTGATATATGATAGACTGAAGCTAACTTGGGAGGCATTGATAAGGAAGGATTTAAAGGATTTGAAAAGCACGCCATCGATTGTACTAAAGCGAGTACAATGGGAAAGTTTGATTCATGTAGCCGACTCTAACTATTTTTTTTTTGAAGCCGACTCCAACTAATTTGGGATTGAGGCTTTGTTGTTGTATTTGTTTCAGATGTAGTGAAATTGTGGAAGTCGATTTGTGCAGCTGACTCCATATAGTTTGGAATAGAGATCGCGTTAGGTTAAGTTGGAATTACTATAGTAATAGAATGTGGTTTTTGCTAGTGAGCGAAACTTGAGAAATTTGATATCATGTTTCTTCAGGTGGCAAGGTTGGAGCTGAGTTCCAATTTGATAGCAGATCGATGTCAATTTCATCTTCAAACTCATCTGCAGTTGTCGATCAGTTGGTTGAAAATGGAGTTAAATCAACTGCATTACTTGACGCAGTTAATGATGAGTACGGTGGTGTCATCATAGAGATGAAGGAGCCAATGGATTCTGAAGTTTTTAGGTCCTCCCTTAGAGCATCATTGTCCCAATGGAGGAAAGAGGTATTGTTTCGACTAGTCCTATGCTAGTTTCCTCGGATTTATTTTGCCGGCTAATCTGAATTACAATGACTTTACTTGTTCCAAGAAGCATGGCATTGAACCTTTTTTTTATCTTTGGCGAGTGTAGAGCTTGATAATTCTCTTCTGTGATTCATTAATTTGATCATATTTTTCAGGGGAAAAGAGGATTGTGGATTAAATTACCAATTGAACATGCGAATCTTGTTGAGCCGGCAGTGAAGGTAGTGAAATATGTCAATTTACTGTTCATTTT
Organism: Stephania japonica; assembly: GCA_039657345.1. Classification (NCBI taxonomy): domain Eukaryota; kingdom Viridiplantae; phylum Streptophyta; class Magnoliopsida; order Ranunculales; family Menispermaceae; genus Stephania; species Stephania japonica. The sequence continues at coordinate 84,795,417 of CM077556.1, read as the reverse complement.
ATTAAAAAATAGTCTGATATGTGATTTTTCTTTAAAATCTTCTTTGTCATATGTGTATGTTCATGTTCTCGTTAATCAGTTAAATCGATCTGCAGGAAGGATTTTGGTACCACCATGCTGAACCAAAATACTTGATGTTAGTGCATTGGCTGCCTGAGACTGTCAATATTCTTCCTGCCAATGCTACACATCGTGTCGGTATTGGTGCATTTGTGATCAACGATGAAAGAGAGGTAATTGAAGCTTAGCTACCATAAACCTTTTGATGTAATATATGACAATGGTCATCTCAAACTCAAATTGAACTGTCCACCTTGAGCAGGAGATCTAATAGTCATTTATGTGACATGCTTCTAGTTCACCATACTACTCATTTTTCTTGATGAGAGTTGGGAAACCATTGGTTGGATTCTTGATGGCCTAATATATTGTATTGATTAATTGAGTAAATGTCAGACATCCCAATCTTGTTGTGGTTACTGTAAGACTGAAAGATCTCCCCGTCTTTCTTCTATTTGATTGACCTTAATTTGGTGGTTGATAATTCGGCAAGCAATTTTCACTGTTTTGTAGGTTTTGGTTGTCCAGGAAAACGCTGGAAAATTCAAGGGCACAGGCGTGTGGAAACTCCCCACTGGAGTTGTTGAACAAGTATTTACTTCATGATTGAAATTTTCTTCCATACATTTGAAATATTGCCGTGCAATTTTTTACACCATCAAATGATTTCTTTCCTCTACAGGGCGAGGACATTTGTCTTGGAGCAATAAGAGAAGTCAAAGAGGAGACAGGGGTATGTTACAATTTCAAGTCAAGTGATAGTTTGCAAATGTTAATATTTTTATGAAATTGGTTAGAAGGTGTTAGCTCTTGTAATAATTCTTAACATTTTGATGTTGCAGATTGACACAGAATTTGTTGAAGTGTTGTTATTCAGGTGAGAATATTCTACGGATACTGCATTATCTTACATAGTTAATACCTGAGTGGAAGTCATTTATTTGCCAAATCGGATTGCCGTTTGTTAGAATACTGCATATGTCAACATAAACAATTGACTTTGGTCTTCTATTTAGAATTTGGAGTGAGCCAACTTGTATTATCCACTCTCAATATGTTTGCGGTGTAAAAGTGATGTAGAATTGATTTATACTGCCTACCAAAGTTATGTTCATGATATGATTGTTGCATGTTTCTTGTCTTGTTTACCTTTTGAAAATGCAGGCAAACTCACAAGTCATTCTTTGAGAAGTCAGATTTATTATTTGTGTGCATGTTAAGACCTCTATCCTTCGATATCCAGAAGCAAGAACTAGAGATAGCAGATGCCAAGGTAATTCATTGTCGATACATGCAATTGGTTATGTACCACTAACGTTCAGTTCAAAGTGACAGCTGACAGGCATCGATCTCCTCTAAAACCACATTTTCTATTGCTTGATAAAGCCAATAGAAACATTTGAATCGACATTTCAATGTGCTCGTACATTAGATATGTAGAAGATGTTGATTATAAATTACTATTGTTATTATTCCTTGATAATCTGCATTCCCGAATCATCACTTGTTTTCCTGTTTTTCAGTGGATGCCGATCGAGGAATTTACTGCCCAACCTTTCTGGCAAAGAGAAGGGCTTCCCAAGCACATTGTGGAAATTTGCTTAGCAAAGATAGATGAAGGATATGCTGGCTTTGCTCCTATTCCTACAACAACAGCTTTCTCCAATAATTCAAGCTACATGTACTTGAACTCCCAATTTCTGAACCAGCCTTCAAGTTCTCGCATCTAGTCGTGAAAACAAAGAACTGTTCCTGAGCAATATCTGTTGCATTGCCAATGAAGCATTCGTCGAGTCATAAGATCATGTTGCTCATAAACCTTGACATGTTCAAACCCTAACATTGCCGAATCTATTACAAACATTCGTCGAAGGGGTTAGTTTGGTCAAGACTGCATCCTGAACAATTACTGGTATAAGGTAAACAGAAAATCAATCACCCATGGGTTCTAGACCATCTTTGTGTTATTCCCTATTAAGTGAATAATTATGCAATCTCTTTGTATCATTTTCTATACAATATAATGCATTTGAAACATTGTTTTGTAAGGCTTAATGACCGACTCCAGGTACTTTTACAAGAACAAAACAAAAAAGCAGCCACGATCTCTAATTACTTGGCGTTGGCATTATTCATAAGGTGGTGGTTGTAACGACTTGAAAATTTGTATTATTTCTTGTGTGATGACTTGTACCATCGATGTATACTCGTGTCTGTGTGACAAGACGGTGATGTCGAGTTACGAGTAGAGTTTGCCTTGAAGAACATGACGAACGAACATTGATAGAAGAATTACGAGTACATGGGTCGGGAAACGACTGAAAAACCAATATAATAATAATATAATTCGAGTAATTTTACGGATCGTTAGTAACTTCGTTCACGCGCGATGGTGCGAGTCATGGTACAGATCGGGCACAAGAACGCTCGAGGAAACTTAATTATTAGCTAAAAAGAGGATAAGGACAAGGGGGAGTCACACAAGTGAGTGCACTAGAGTGGTTGAGGCTGGTGTGTTTAAGGGCCACAGATGTACCTCGAGATACGAAAGTGGACCAAGATGGCGACTCATGTGACGGCCCCAAATCCCGAGGCTACCCCGTGGCTCCCCATTTCCCTGCTAGTGCATCAGAAACTTCTGCCACGTCACTCTCTATCTATTTTACTTGACATTCTCAAATTTCGTGCTAATTAATTCATTAATTTAACATTTTACAGCAGAAGTCTATATTTAACCAAAAGAAATATATATAGAATTACTGATTTATCCTATAGTGGAAATCTCGGAAAGTACTGTACATATGATGATCAACTATATCAGTTAATATATACAAGTACAAGTGTAAAATATGGTCTCCCAGTTTCCAAAATATTATGCAAAATATCAAAATATAGATATTAACACACGTACCAGCAAGCCTCGGCGTAAGTAAATCAGATGTAATCGCCGAGAATCCCCTTACCCTTGCTAGTACTAGGATCTGCGCTCAGACATCCAAAAAGGCAGATGACGAGCCCAGTAAGTAAAATCCTAAGAAAAAGCGCCGTGCATCACAATTTAAGAATGTAAAATGAAATCAATAAATAGTATTAAATAAACATGCGAAATTGAAGGAAAATGCAGACAAATGCCCAAAACTTCATCGCATGAATATAAACACAAAGATATACAAATGGGTGTGAACCAGCTAATCCTAGGTGTGAACTGAGGACCAGGAGCCCTGTCATGGCCAACACCATCGACCCTACGACTGTGTCCTAGACCACACACCCAGCAAGCGACCACACAACCCGGATACATAGACAAAACCATAACCGTCCCAGTAGGAATGGACTCAAAGATTATCAATAATAACAGTTCAAAGTGAATAACAATAAGTAAATGCAGTAGTGGCGTTCAGTTGGGTTTTACGTACCCGAAAATATGCACTCCGACTTCCCGGACCCGTCAGTACGCCCCACCTAGCTCCCCGATGCCCGAGCTATGATTTTCCAGTCCCTGAAGTCTATTTATAGTGTTTTATACTTTTTTGAAAACATATTATATAATTTTATGATATTATATCATATTTCTAAATTTTCCATTTGTGGTACCTCTCTCGAACTATGTCGGGGTTCCAAAAATACCCGAAAAGTCCTGAAACTACTTTTCTACCTTTTTCTTAATTTTCTATATTTTTTCTAGAATTCTTACAAATTTTTTCTGATATTTTTCAACTATTTTCCTATTTTCCAGAAAATAATATATATAATATATTATTTAATTTTTATTTAATTTAATTTAATAAAAAATTGTTTTTTTTAATTGGAAGGCCAACCGGTCCAAGTGGTTGGACTGGCTTAGCGACCGGTCCGGCCCGGTTTGGGGGACGCATGTACGCAGCGCGTGCGTCCCCTACCCAAAGACGGAATCGTCTCTGGTGTAAACTAGAGACGATTACTTCTCTCCCTTTTTTTTTTTCTTAAATCTTGCCTCTCTTCTTCCCTCCTCTCCATTACCTCTTCACTCTCAATCCATTTGGAGACCCTCAAAACCTCAAAATCTCACCTCAAATCTTCAAAAGCAACCCCAATTCTCGGATTTCATGCATGTAACTAAAAATTCGAATTACCCAATTTGTCACCAAATTCATGCAAATCCGAGTAAAACCATTGTAATTCATCAAAACACAACTCATGAACATCAATTCTCACAAAAACAGTTGTAAATTTACTCAAAAATCTGAATTTACCAACAACCTATTTTAATGGAAATTCAACCAAAATGAGAGTTTATTACCTGTAAATTCCTTCGTTTGATCGCCAAATCTAGCCTTCAAACCCTCAGTTGTATTCTTTAATCAACGATTTCTCTCCTCAGGATCCCACAAATTTGTTGAAAACGTTTTCATTCTTTGCATGTTGATCGATCGAGTTGTATAAATAGTTGTGTTTTAAATCTCACGTGCACACGCATCTCGAGGTAAATCAGACAGTTCTTGTCAAGCCTGCGCCACCTAATTTTTGAACACCTTATCCTAACACCATAGTCTCAAATCTCTTTGTTGCGCATCTCGAGAAGCATCTTAGGTGTACTGATTATTCAATTCAAACTGTAGGATTTTATTATAATCCAATTGATTTAACTCATAACACCTATTCTAGTCATCAATAAATTCCATAAATTTGTAAATAGGGTCACACTAACTTCTCGACTACTCGGCCCCCAGTGCCTCGCATCTGGCACGCTTCCCGATGCGGTCCCACACTTAGTGTGCCTAATTGATTTTCAACTTAGCCTAAAGTTATATTGAAATTTCATTATATTTAATTCATAAACTAGAGTCATGCTACATTGTTTAAAATCTAATCACACCCCAACGCCCCGGCCTTACCGCTACCATACCCTCGTGTTGGCATATTCTACGACACAAAACCCTCGGCGCTCAACCTCGCCCGACAAGCGACTATATGTACACACCTGTGATGAATAATGCACCATAATAATATTAATATTAATACATCACAGAATTCAATAAAACACACATACACAGTACATCCCTAGGTACGGTCACGCCTAACCTATCCGCGGTATCCATGTGTCGTCTGAGCTGACGTCCTAATTTGAAATTAATTAAAATAATGGCGTTAATAAATAACAGGCCGTTACACTCACCTATAAATAAGTGAGTCAGCCCACCTCTCTCTCTCACACACATTTTTCTCTCTTCTCTCTTTCTCTCTTGCTGTCCAAACAACCACCGACGGATTGTGGTGGCCGGAGCGGTGCCTGAGGAGGCGATTTTAGACGATCCAAAGTAAGATCCTTAATCTCCTCGTCATTTCCTACGCATTGGTATAGGTGTTGTCCATGTTCGTTGCGATAAAATTTGAACACCACGTCTATATCTCGAACTTGATTGAAACTTTCGACGTTTTGGTGATCCTCACGACGATCAACACGAGATTTGTGAAGACGGTATTCGATTTGGGGGAGTTTACGATTTTTGGAATGATTTTCGTTTTGGGTTTTTCGTCGAGAATTCCAGACATTTTGAAGTGTGTCGAGGGTGTTTTTTGGAATAGTGTTAAGTCCCCAAAGAAAAAATGGACCAAATAGACTCAAGGTGGCGCTAGCCGGGGGAAGGCAGTCCCTCAAGTGGTAGCGCTGTGACAGACGCCATGTGGCCTTAGCCCCACAATAAAGAGACCACTTTCTGTCCCCACGCCGTGGGGGGCGCCGTGGAGGGATAAACCCTCACGGTGCACCCCACTTACGCTTGGGGCCGAGTCCAACTGAACCGCTTTGTTGAGATTTAGTTGACAGCTGCCGACTTAAAGGTTCGATGGGTTCCGACTGACTCTCTAATTAAAGGTTCAGTAAGCAATGACCGATTCTCTAATTAGAGGTTCGGTGGACTTCGACCGAGTATCCAATAAGAGATTCGGACCTTCGAAGGCGAACGACTCGATGATGCCTACAAATCATAAAGCAAAGAGTACGTGGGGTGCACTTAGAAATTGTAGTGGGTGCACTAATCACAGTGAGGGGCATAATGGTCAGTTTGTAGGAGGATTGATTTTTTTTTTAAGTTTGACTTTTTCTGGGGTATACTTAGCCGGACTCTTTTTTTTTTGGTCCTTAATCATGGATGCCATCTTCGTACTTTATTTTTTTTTAGTTGAGAGAGTATCTGAGCCGCCATCGCCGACATTGAACTGATGGTGGATACGACTAATCTCTTAGGGGTCTTTAGTTACCCTCCACTAGAGTGCTCAAGGAAGAAATCGAAGGAAGAAATGAGTAGGTAGGTTTCAAACTCAATGGAGCTACCTTGGTCAGCATGCTAAATAATGAAACTCATTACTCGAGGGGTAATGCCATCTCCCTACTTAAGCACGTCCATGTCCTAACTTCATGACTATTTAGAAATACCTAACCTAAACATTTTTTTAATGCATATATTTTAGTAAAGCACATAAGAGTCATTTTAAAAAGTGTTCAAAAAAATTATATCGTTGTGATGCCTTTATATATAGTTGGGGTGCCTTTAGCGTAACTTTTATTTATTTTGGTGCTGACTATTTTTTTTTTTAAGGAAATACCTAACACGAATATATATATTTTTTAATGTATTACGTTGCATATATGATAGTATATCATTTGATTAAGATTAAGATAAGGCACGGTTCATGCCTTCTTGTGCTATTGTTACATTACTACTCTATCCTCTCCCTTCAGAAAATTCACTCAAAATGCCTTCGATACATCAACCCTAAACCCTAAACCCAGGGGTATTTTCGTAAGCCGGTTTTAATATAATATTAATCTCTTCCTCTTCAATGTGTTCATTGCCATTACCATTTACCAACTACAACACTGAATCAATTAGTGAGCCGATTCTCTGCTTTGCTTCAATATGCCTGTCTTCAAAGGCAAATGGATCAAGGTATGTAACCTTTCATTTCCTCGAGATGGACCAAAACTCTAATTCCTAGATTTAGTTAATTTGTTGTATGTATTGTTCGCAGATTGATCAAAAGGGGGTGGGGCCCGGCGCCCGGAGCTCCCACGCCGTGGCGGTGGTCGGAGACAAGCTGTACGCCTTCGGCGGGGAGCACGCCCCGCGCGTCCCCGTGGACAACGCCCTCCACGTGTTCGACTTCCAGACCTCGACGTGGACGGTGGCGTCGGACACCACAGGTGACGTCCCTCCGCCTCGCGTCGGCGTCACCATGGCCTCCGTGGGCCCCACCCTCTACGTGTTCGGCGGCCGCGACGCCTCCCACGCCGAACTCAACGAGCTCTACTCCTTCGACACCGCCTCCTCCGCCTGGTCCCTCCTCTCCTCCGGTCCCCCCCACCGCAGCTACCACTCCATGGCCGCCTCCGCCGACGCCGTGTTCGTCTTCGGCGGCTGCGGCGTCGGCGGCCGCAGGAACGACCTCTGGGAGTTCAACATAGGAACAAATAGCTGGGTCCAACACGCGGCTTCTCCTTCTCCAGAGAACGCCGCGTGTCCACGGGCGAGGGGTGGGCCCGGCTTGGCGGTGGTGAAGGGGAAAGTCGTGGTGGTGTACGGTTTCGGAGGGGAGGATGAGCTGGAGGACGTTCATTTGTATGACTTGGGGAGGGGTGAGTGGGTCGAGGTGGATCAGAGGGGGGAGAGGCCGTCGGGGAGGAGTGTGTTTTCGACTGCTGTCATTGGGGGCTACGTCGTGGTGTTTGGAGGGGAGGTGGACCCCAGTGATCAGGGGCACCTGGGTGCCGGCAAGTTTTCGGCCGACGTTTACGTGTTGGATGTGGAGAGGGGGGAGTGGGGGAGGTGCGAGGATGGACGGTTGGATGGGGAGCATCCTGGGCCTCGAGGGTGGTGCGCGTTTGGGAATGGACGGTTGGATGGGAGGGAGGGGTTGGTGGTCTATGGAGGGAACTCGCCGAGTAATGATCGATTGGATGATATGTGGTTCTTTACGCTTGATCTTGATTCTTAACTGACTAAGTGGTGGATGGACGGTTGTGATGTGTGTGAGTGATTAAGTGTACTGTGTGGACTATGTGTCAACTCAAGTAAATAGTGTGGGACTTCAATGTGTTGGACTCTTTATGACTTGACCTTATTATTATTAGTTTTTCAGTTCATCGTTGTGATTCAGAAAGTACACTGTTAAATAAAAATGTCAACCTAGTAAAAGAGTTTGATTTACGTGTTAAAATTTTTAAAGTGAGATGGTAAAAATATTACTTGTCAAAAAAAAATAAGACTTTGAAAAATCGTGATTTGATTATCAATAAAGTAAGAAAAAAAGAAGTTTGATTTATGTAATTAACCTAATTAAGAAAAAACACTAGAAGGACAATAAATAAGTCTTACTTCAACAGATATTGATTTACGAAAGTCCTCTAGGCAGCCTCGATCAACATTTTATACACTGAGATATGTGTTTGTACATCCTGAGGTAGACATCGATGAATCTTGCAAGTCAATGTTTGTTGGGGTTAATTTGAAATTGAGTTTTTACTGTTGTTTTATTTTTATCGAGTATCGACTAACGTTGCATGATGTTATCAAAGTTAGAACCAAATTCTACAACATTGGATCACTCTAGATATTTACACTGACGAAGCGAAATAGCAATATGGTTTGAAGGAGCTTTTTGAAACTCCTCATTTGATAGGAGTTACTCATTAGACAAAACGAGTACATAAATTTAAAGAACAAATAAAGTTATAATTCATTCTTGCAGAAAAAATTTAATAAGAGTAAAACCACTTAATATATACTATATATAATAATCTATAAACCTCCAAAAAAGGAAAACAATAAACACCGTCTCCAACACATGGCCTCCACCACACCACCACCAATACAAAGAAAGTAGATATAATAAATATAGTAGAAAACAAATAAATACAAGCTGGTGCTCAACCCCACTAAAAAGGCATCACTTATTCCACAAAATTCTCAAAAGAAGTTAAAAAAAGAAAAAAAAAAAAGTAGAAGAAAGAAAATCGAATCTTCACATGACCAAATGAACCAAATCACAAAAAAAAAAAAAAAAAAAAAAAAAAAAACCCTAGAAGGAAAACAAAGCCATCAACGCTCCCAACCCAACGGCCACGGCCACGGAAGGCCCCAACCTCCCGCCGCTCCCGGTATCATCCGCCTTCTGATCCGCCGGCTCCCCCTCGGGCGCGAACGGCTCCGGCGCAGGCGGCGACGAGAACTTATGCGGCTTCTTCTTCTTCTTATCCGCCGGCGCCTTCTCCGGCACCGGCGCAGGCGCAGGTGCGGGCGTGGGCGCCAAGGCGGCCTTAAACAGCTCCCTCGGCAACAAGACCTTATCAATCGAAAATATCGCGAGCGGCTGCTGATCCAAGAGCGTCCCCGTGATCCTCGCCGTCACCACCTTGGTCTTCAGCGTGACCACTTCGCCGTCATTCTGCACTGTGAAATCGAACTTCTTCGCTCCGTCCGTCGCCAACGTGTTCATCAATCCATTGTTCGACTTCAACGTGTCGATGGATTCATATACCGGCGCCGCGTGGTACAGCAGCAGCGACGCCTTACCTTCGCTGGTCAGGTTTTTGTATTTGGGTATAAAGGTTTTTAGTGGTTCGTCAAGCGGACAGAAAACTGTTAATCCTCCAACAGCGCTCTCTTGGTAGGTTGAGATGGCGCCGGACTCAATCAATAGATCTGCAAAGACCTTGCATCCTTGCTTGGACATTACGGAGGTGAGGTTGACCTGGCTCGGCGCCGGAGTCGGAGCTTCCGCCTCCGGCGAGGGCAAAACTTTGGTGATTTGGATAACGGCGAGGCTGTAGGGGACCTCTTTGACGGACTTGACGTAGGAGGAGGGGAGGTCGCCGGCGTTGTCTTCAGGACCGAAGGCGACCTTGCCGCCTTTGAGATCGGTGATGTTGACGAAACCGGTGGAGCCGGGGGCGGATCCGGTGGCCTGGAACATGGTGGCGGCGAGGGCGGTGCCGTTGGTGATCTGGTGGAGCTTCTTGGCGCCGAAGTAGTCGAGGAGGACGTGGAGGGAGAGGACGTTCTTGATGGAGAAGATGGAGAGGCCTTTGCCGAGGAGGTCGGACATGGCGGCGTTGTCGACTGCGCAGACGGTGATGGTCTGGCGGTGGTTGATCTCCTCGGCGAGGTGAGTCACGGAGAGGTAGTGGTTGAAGGTGGAGAACTCGGGGTGCTCCGCGAGGATCTTCGTGATGTTGTGCGTCGGGTTCTTCACCGCCGCCGCGGCCTCGGTACTGCCGAGGAACGCCATGGAAACGAAGCACAGTGTGAGGAGGACTCCAGCGCCGGATCCGGCGACCGTCCGGCGGAGCTGCATTGTCGTTTCAGAGAGAGCTTTTGCTCTGAATGTGAAGTACTATTGAAGAGTGAAGAGTGAAGAGTGTAGAGTGAAGAGTGAAGAGTGAAAGGTTGGAGGAGGAGTGGCTAAAGTACAGAAGAGAGCTGTTGTGGGTTTGGGAATTGGCCCCTGGAGTTGTTCCAAACTACGAGAATGCCACTATGCGGGGTTTCGTAGGTGTCGGTTTGAATTTGGGACTTTCTTTTGAAGTTCCAGGAATGCCCATGCATATGGCGCGAAGATCCCCTCCAAGACGTGCGAGTGTGATGTATATGGCTCAAAGAAAGACAAATCAGGAGAATAATAGCACCGCGGCTGCCACCCTTTTCAAGGTGCAGAGGAGTCTTACAATTACACGTGTACGGTAGATCAGCAATTTGGTCTGATCTGACGGTTGAGATACCCGGGACACTGATGGGGAGGTGGGCCCAGACATATGGACCTGGTACGATTGGATGATTGGCACGCACCAGCTAAAGTGGCGTGATAATGGCATTTTCGTAGTTTAGTCGAATTCCAAGGGCAATACACCGACTGTTGTTAACTCAACCATGGTTAGTGTGGTAGGGACCATACAGCTCTGCCCAAAGGAAGCCAGGCTGGGGTGGTACGAAGCAGGAGATGAGGACACGTGGACAGCGAGGTCTGGAGCACACAAGCGTCCACCGACATCTGCTTGTGCTTGTCTTCAAGGGTCTCGGTTGGAAACCATGAAATTATTGTTTTTGACGGTTGGGATCCTCCTTGGAAAGCAAATCATGATTGGAGATTAGAAGAGTTTGTGTTAGTTTAATTTAATAACTCAGGTGGGTAAGACTAATTAATTAAGATTAGAGAACATATTGAATGGAATTAATGAGGCTTTACTTGTTGTTAGGAGCTTCTAGCTGTATTCAATTTGCATGTTTTTTTTTAATTAAATTTATATTTTTTTTTTAAAAAATGATAGTAGGTGTCTAATTTTTTTTTTTTATGTTTGACAATTTTCATAAAAGCTGGTCGACCTAAGAAAAATCTATATATTTAAAGTTGGATAACATAATTTGATTTCGTGATCTATTGGTCATCAGACACGTCTCAATATATAATTTTACCATCGCATTAATTTAACTGCTGGCAATCAAATTTATATGGTTTATATTTTTTTTTGATAAAATGGCTTATAATTTAAAAACTAAATACTATCTCATAAACAGTTTGAGGTTTTTAAGATTGTCAATTTTTCTAAAAAAAAAAAAGATATTTTTCTAATTAATGTATATCTTTGTTAATTAACACTTTATACAATTATCACACCAATAGACATTTACTGTATTTCCTTAACAATATTAATCCCTAAACTCTAGAATAAAATAAAATAATTTAGTTTTTTTCTTTTTTCTCACGTGGTGCTGTGCTGATTAATCCACAACTAGACACTGTCAGGCCCAATATGAGGGGCGGTCCTCCCAAAAATTTAGTTAACTAAATATAGCTTGCTGATCAAAGTAACTTATACTCACTGATGCTTACCAAATACAACCATGTATAATCAAGGTTGATAGAGAGAGAGGTGAAGATGATAATTTTGTTTGATTTGTGGTATTTGGAGAATAATGTTGGATTGAGAGAATCAAACAGGTGGGCAAGAGACAAGTTTCAATTCATAGTATCAGGCCTTTTTTTCCTTTAATACTTATATTCTTCTTTTTTTCCTTTCTTCTAAAATTAAAAAAAAAAAATGGAAAGCATTTGGAGAAGGATCTTAGGTTACTTCTGTAGCAATTAATCAATCAAGAAAAGCTACTGATCTGCAGATTTCTTATTGGGTCTCTAAGAGAATCAATCTCTCATTATTTTGCCCTTCAAACAAGTATGCTTATTTTGATTCCTTTAAAGTCTGGCTAAGTATACTCACCTTTTACTAAATGCACCTCATTTTACGTGATACTTCAAATTCAAAGTTTAATATTTAAGTGCACCCCACATTTTTATCTAAATACTCTTTCATTCGAACTGAAGCACCCTACTCCAAAACTTTGGTCGAGACATCTATTTTAGGTTCGGCGACATGAAACCGTGTCTTATCCACTAAGCTGCATGTTGTCTAACCAAACCACTTTGGTGAGATTTAATTGATAATTGCTGACCTAAATGTTTAATGGGTTTCGACCAACTCTTCAATTAAAGGCTCTGCAAGCCGTGACCGACTCTCCAACTAGAGATTGGGTGGGCACCAACCGACTCTTCAACAAGAGATTCAAACCTCGAGGTCGAACCCCTTGATGATGCCTACAAATCACAAAGAAAAGTGTGTGGAGTGCACTTAGAAATTGTAGTGGGGCGCACTAATCACAGTGAGGGCATAAGAGTCATTTTGTAGTAGGATTGATTTTTCTTTTTTTAAGTTTGAATTTTTCTAAGGCGCACTTAGTAAAATGTGAGGTGCACTTAGCCGGACTCTTACTTTGTAGTCATGCCTTTCACTTCTCTCTCATAAAAAATTACTAGCATACATTGAAAAACAACGGCATAAATAAATAAGACATTGAAAAACAACGGCATAAATAAATAAGACCTAGCTAGCAACACATCAAAATATATATATATATAGTAGCTAGCACTATGTATCAATAAAATTAGGGAAAGATAATTGCAATAAAATTAGGGAAAGATAATTGGGGGCCTGGGCTGACATATATAACTTGAGTTTAAAAGGAATGAACTTTAGAAAAATAAATGTGCGTTTGTTTAGAATAACTCAAGAAAATACAGTACAAAAATGCATCATCCATTGCATTAAATTGAGATAAGTGAAAATGTTTGCGATCGAACCAATAGCTACTTTGTGAATGTAAACTTGTTTTTGTAGTTGTGATGTGCATCAATATATTATATATGAAAAATGATAAAATGACTCACTTTCAATGCACACTTTAGGCACACATCTATATTTTTTAGCCATTTATGACTCTTTCTTGTCTCCCCATGCGTGGGTTCCACATCGAACAAAACACCATAAGTGGTGGCTAAAAGATAAAGGTGTGCACCCAAAATATACGTTGAAAGTGAATCATTTAATCATTTTCCATTATATATATATATATGCAAGAATTAGCACTCTTTGTTTGATCCCTCTTTGTCATCATTATATAATAAGTCTAGAGATGCAAAAATTTGAAAGTTTTGAATCCTTTATAGAGTACATGCACCAAACCCCACCTTAATGTAGTTAAAATTTAAAAGCAAGTGAGGTGTCGGTGAGCCTAAATTGAGAGATTGTGGTGTTAATGGGGATTGTGATGTTGAAATTGAAAGGGACACAATCACACGCATAAAGGGCCATTGTTTGTTGTTTTTTTAGGGAGGATTTTGAATTTGGGGAACAACATATATTCAGGGTAGTTGGTAGTGGTGCTTCCTTCATAAAAATCTCTCACTCACTACTTTCTTTGTTTCTTCTTCTTGGTTATCTTATGTTCAATCTTATTATGTTTAGAGAGAAAAGAAGTGGTTCAAGAGAACTCTCCAACACTTACACGGCCCACTTATTAGTGTGGTGGGGATGTATGTCAGTGTGTGGAATTTAAAAAAAAGACATTTAAAAGTTTGAATTAAAGTTTTCAAAAAAAAAAAAAGTTTGAATTAAATGCTTGTTTTTTTAAAAAAATAGTAAACTGTAGTCTTCTATTTTTATTATTTTTAATAATAATAATAATAATAATAATAATAATATAATTATATAAAAAGCTTCTTAATTTCATAAATTATTAGTTCATATTCCCCTAACATTCTTAGTACATGATTATGGCAATTATGTGACAAACCTCCTCTAGAGGACTTATTGTTGTCCCAAATAGCACTATCATTAATGGGAAAAGCCTTTTGACCTTCTAATACACTACAAAGTGTGCCCTAACAAGTGGTACTTGCCATTTAAAGGCTAACTAATGTGGAATTAAGGCTTAATTTGTAGATGTACGTCGTAGTATCTTAAGTTTGTATTCTTCAACAACAACAACAATTATTTAGATTGGAGAGTTTCAAACTTGCAGCAACTAAAAGATTCATCGTTGGCACCATTTGCTCCACCTCCACATGTAAACCTACCATCATTCAAGTTTATTTCTACTTCTACTGTTGGTGCATGTATCTACGCTAAGTATTCAATTTGATATTTTTCATTAAGTTAATTATCTTTTTCAAATAGGTAGTGATCTTCCAATGTTGGAAGTTTGTGTTTGTCTTTTCTCGTTGGAAGCCTTTGTTAATTTGTTGTCTTCCTTTGTTGAGATTTTATTTTTCGTTGTAGTTCCAATATTTTATGTGTACTATTGTATTCAAGACGTTTTTCAAGAGAAGAATTGATCGTCATACTATTTCCTTTTTTTTGGTAAAGAACGTCATATTATTTCGTTATTACAATCACCAGACGTTTGTCATGAGAAAAACAACTGATCATCATACTATTACATTTTTTTGGTACAAACCGTCATACTATTTTGTTGTTACAGGCACCAAATGTTTGTGAAGAGAACTGATCATTGTACTATTTCTTTTTGTTTGGTACAAATCGTCATACTATTTCACTGTTACAATTGTAATTTCTCAAAATCAACTATGTGGCAATCGAAGTGTTCTTTTAAACAATTAAGATTAACAAATCAATGTGCTTTATCAAGGTAATTGATTATATGTTTGATCTATTCTATTGAATGACTTGAACCATCATGATAAATGAAATTTCTATTTTTACTTCAAAAAAAGTTATATTCTAACTAATTTGATTTAAATTAAACAAACTTTTAGGATAGTATTGATGAATAATAATAGATGCTGGTTTTATAATGCTAGTAATCAATACCAATTGATAACAATTTTAGGAAGGAAAGGAAAAAAAAAAAAAAAAAAAGGAAGGGAGAGTCCTGTTGACCAGGACTCACATCACCATGGCCAAGACAGACTTCAGATCTCTGGCATGTTATGGGCTTCAGTGTCTCCTTAATTAATCCATTTATCACTAAATTAAAGAACCTTTGAAATGCGTGAGAAATCAGAATAGTACTAATAAAAAAACTGAAAATAGTGTTTTGTTCCCCATTAAGTATGATTTTTTTTTGAAGCCTAAATTAAGTACGATTAGCTTAACAAATGATCAAAAAAAAAGATATAATACCTGTCGAGGTGCCTTAAACTATTCATGAAGTGTAGATCAAACAATGAGACTGACAGTAAGCAGCAATGTTACTGATGAGTTACTTGAAAGAATGGGAGTTACAGCGTGCATGGTAAGAGGACCTAAAGCTCAGAGTTCATTCTTCTTACAAAGGGGACAAAGTTGTTCCAGTTCTCCACCCTGAAAATCTTATCGTTCATCCGAAAATACGTAAACGATCTCACAGCTTCAACCTGGTAGCAATTAGCGACTATTTGTAATAAACCAGCCTGCAAGAACATGGGGCGTAACGGAAATATTCAGTAAGGAACAAGAAGAAATTTTTAATTCTTGAAGTGAATGGAGCAAATTCATAGGAATTGAAATCAGTTTCATCAAGAGATTCAATACGGTTTTCTGTCGAAGGAAATGCGGCAGTAATAGCTTCAAAGGTTGATCAGAAATACCAAGCATCTAAGGAATTTAATGAAGATGAGAGACCACAAAGCAAACTATTGGCCATACCTTATCAAACCTTTCATTTGCATTTCTTCCTGTTAAATGTATTATCCTTTTGTTTGATACTGTACGAATCTGAGAAGTAGCAAAGAAAAGTATGAGGTTGATATAAGAAAAGGAAAACTAGATAGACACCGCGAATACATTAGTGACGGAGAAACAAACCAAAACCAGACTTGAATGCCACAACACCCTTGAAACACGTGAATGATGGACGACATGAGGTGCAAGCCACTTAATAGCAAATGATTTTTTATTTTATTTATGATATCCAAGGGTATCTAGAATTTGACCACACCGCAACTGACACCTGCATGTTGAGGTGGGCCTCCCCCTAACTAGTCCCTCGGGGTCAATAACACACTCCAATGCGACTGACCAGACAATTTGCAGGAAATGGAGAGGGCAAGATTCGAACACGCAACCTCTGCCTTGAGTCAGTTGGTTGCACACCTTGTCTTGCTACTACACCAGCCCAGCGGGGGCGAATAGCAAATGATTTGACCATTACAAGTAGGCATGTATTCAAATCTATTGAAAACTGACCTGTTGGAGTAACCCCTCGGGGCTGCAACGATAGTTAGATGCGGTCTCGCCATCAATCATTTCTAAGCAACTGCGAGCAAAACATCGAACAGAATAAACAACTAAAACTTTAACAGTCAATTCCCGGACTATTCATTTGTGAATGCTCATAGTTGGTAACATCCACGTGAGAATCAAAATTTACTTCAAGAAAAAAACCTTGTAAAGTTATGGATGAGAAACTTACGAGATGTGTAGAGCAGCTCCATGACGAGACAACACCGAAGCCAGAGGATCGTATCCATCCCTCATAGCAGTATTATAATAACCTGCAGTAAGTTCAGCCGGATGTGACTGTGTCTGGTACCACCAATATATTCCACCAATCTTAGCTACTAATAAAACAGGCACAGATGTATTATCTTGGTATTTCTTCAACATGTTTGCTGCCTTTCCAAGAATAGCATCAGCATGACAAATCAGCTTCCCACTGTACCATTCCTATTAGAACAACAAAACATGGCTCATTTTATTTGGACAAAACAAAACTCAACAAAGAGAACGGGCGAATAAGTCAGACTAATGAGCATTTATGCATGGACACTCTCATCCTGACAAATTGCATTGATCAGATTATTGAAGGGGACTGAGCAGGTCAATCAAAGGCCAATCTAACCTTACTGAATTACAAATTCACCAAAGGGTGACGCTCGTTAGAACTGCTAAGCTACAGCCTCTAGTTTGCGGCACATACGAGTTGCACCCATTAATTAAACAACTAGAAATTTTGGGAACGGTCACTAGCTTCACGACATGTTTCCTTTAGTCATTTTTCTTTAACAGTGCATTCAACTCTAATGAGCAGCGTAAGAATTTAGAGTCATTCATTATTTTAATCAGCATTAAAACATTCATGCAGATGTTCTCAGATGCGTCCCTTTTCGTTAAAAAACCATTCGCGTAGGCACAACCCCACAATATGAAAGAAGGTGGCTAGAGAAGTACGCACAAGGAAAAAACGACCATAATCAGAAAGAAAGCTCTCCCTTCCCTCTTCAAAGAAAGGAACGCCTGAGGGAATACTGTTGTAACCGCCTGCATTCTGAGGACCGTCATCTCCCCACTCAGGTTTTCCCTCCTGGCATGCAGCCCTTTTTAGATCTTCCATCCTGATTAGGGAAACAAAATCATTAGAAAACTAATTCAAGAAAATGAATATAAAATAATTAGGAAACAAGAGGAAAAATGACTCACATGTACTTATCATAACATTGGAATTCACCAATTCCAGGGAATCTCCATCTACCATCAGCTGAAGGATGAGCAGGATACCTGCAGATATATTCTATAAGAGCTTTCAGCAAAGTTTTGAAGCCACGGATGATGAGTCAGTTGAATGTGGAGTACCTTAGCTCACCAGATGGGCCAAGACCAATGCTTACTTCTTCAATTACCCTTCCCATGATTGAGTCAAATTTGTTTACAAAACTAAACATAAAATCTTCATAGCACTGAAGGGCAGTGCGGCCGCAGAACAATGGCATTTGGTCTACGCCCAATGATAGATAATCACCATTTGACAACCCATTTCGGTCTTGATAATAAATATTCTTATCCAGAAAACCAATCTGAAATTACCAAGGAAACCGGTTACTTATCCAGGGTTGTCACCAAACTTAAATAAATTAAGTAATATCTAGAAAGAGAAAACTGCAAGGGTGTATTTGCTTCTATTGAAGCAAACGATAGTTAAATTGGAACAGTAAAAGGTCAATCGGAAATGACTTTACCAGCCATCAAGTCTAGTTTTTAAAATGCAAGAAAACTCAATTGAAGTGTTTTGTAACATGTAAGATGCCCTTCACTCATGTCAAATTTATTTCGTTTAGGCTATACTTAAGGAAAATCATTTAAATTGAATGAAACCTAAAAAGAAAGTACGCTAACCTCAACTATCCACGATGGAAGAGTAACAACACCTTTCCCACTCGAGGATCGTGTACAGGAATGGAAAGACAGGGAAACATGCAATTTTAATCCTGAGACAGATATCATTCTGAACAGCTCTTCGTAAAGAGACCAATCATAATTTAAAGGAGAAGAACGCTCCACAATTCCCCACCATACTTCAACTGTTATCCCGTGCACACCTGCTAACTTGAGTGCTTTTAGAGAAATGGAAAGGGCCTTGACTCTGAAAAAGCAAAGAATTGATTACACAGTGCTCCAACTTCCAACATATCAAAAAGAGAAATAGCAGACTAAACGCAAGAGACCAGAATGTTTCACTTGACAAAAGGCCTACTCAATATAAAATTTGTAGTCTTGTCAATAAAACAACAAAAGCTTGGCGGAACTAGCAACTATTACTAGATTCTTCCACCACTAACAAGTAACACCTATAAGGTTCAGGCAAATAGATAATTCTTTAAGAGTTCACCATAAAACATGAGCAAGTGACGAGCTTAGTAACTTACTTTTTGATCTTAGGAGCTCCAGAAGTATCAACTCCCAATATATCAATTGGCATCATGACAAAGATAGGAACTCTCTTCATTTTAAACGACTCCAACACAGTTGATTTGGACTCTTCTTGGTGAGCCATACTGCAAATCATTATGTTCCTTGTTAAATATAGTTGAATAATCCATTTCTGTTTTATCAACAAAACTGCAAAAACGAAAACAACTCTCAGCAGAAATGTAGCTCCATACAGCTTACAAAACACAATGATGAAATCACATCCTACTCACTACTTGCATAAAGGGTGGCGTTAAACATAAGCATGACCAATATATCATAAATCATGAACAAATCACAGGCATTCACCAAATCATGCACAAATGTCTAATATCAACTTCCTGGTATAATCAAAATCTTCTCCCATCTTCCAGTGCTTAAACTTACAAATGCACATCATACATGCATATATTGTTCCAAGTAATTAGTAAGAAAAAAAAAAAAAAAAAAAAAGGGTAGCTATTGTGGAGTTGTTGGTAGCTATTGTGGAGTTGTTTTTGGTAAGTATAGGGAAGAGGGTTCACACACACCTATTTTGTTTTTTTTTTTTTTTGTACATATATTTATGATATATTAATAAAAGGAGTATTGCCTCCATTACATCAAAAAAAAAAAAAAAAAAAAAAAAAACCGTAATGGTTCATAGAACAACAAAGTAATAACTGAGAAGTATTTGACGAGAACCAACGGTTGGTTGGCACAACGAGAAGCAGGCTGTTGTCCCTTAACTAGTGGCTCGAATTCAAGTCATGGGAATGGAAACACCAACATTGGGAGCTTCCCCCACCTATACAATGGGTGACACAGGGCAAACCAGAGTAGTCAAATAGTCTGGATGTCAGGTGGCTTAGACCCAAAAAAAAAAAAATGTACTCAGCGAGGCCAATGTGGACTTCCAATTGGGTCCAAACCCTACCCTAATTGCTTTTTGTACCCAAAACAGTACCAAATCACTCAATCAAAGCATACCCTCCATTGAAATCCCACTAAAAACACTGTTGAAGCTTCATTTATCAAAAGACCCATCAAAAAGTTCAAACTTTCTCAACAGAACATCACAAAATGGGCCAAAAAAGCGCGCACACACACATTTCTTACACAATACAATCAAAGATCTCAACAAAACCAAAAATTGAAACTTTGAAACAACAAACAATCAAAAACCCATCAAATTCTCCACCATTAGATCCCAAACTGACCTCAAAGCACAGCAATTCGACCCAACAGAGCCCCACCCGTAAAACCCTCGATCGAATCGACAAACCATCGAATCATTTCCAATCTTTCTCCCCCTCCCACTCCTCCCCAAATTCTTCACAAAGCTCCTCCGCCCCCAACACCTGCAATTGGGGATTCCTCCGCGCTCGGCCATCGCCAGATTGATCGATCGATCGATCAGACCATTTTGGGATCGATCACAGCGAGAAACCAACGAGCGACGAAACCCTAGATTTGGTACACTTGATTTGCGCCTTTTTTTTGAAAATGATTAAACAAAATGTGATCGTTTCTGGGCCTAGAGTTTGTGGAAATTTCGGAATTACCATTAGCTTGTTATGGTCATTGAGGACATTGGTTGAGGGTTGTTTGGTAATTTGGGCTGAAAAAATTTTTATGTGGAGCTCAAAAAATAAACAAAAGAATGAGTGAGTACTCAATTATTTCGTACAAAATAGGGGTGAAATAGGGGTGTCAGATGTGCACATCTTGAGGTGTATCTAACGGACTACAAGAACTGCTTACCAAATGTGTGTCTAGAAGGCGTTAGAGAATGTCAGAAGTACGCTAAGATTGTCATACGTGGAAGTGTTTATCCATACCGGATAAGATCCCAACACATCACGAGGTTTGGACACAAGTGTCCATGCACAAATGAGAAGTTTTTTTTTTTTTTTTGGTTCAACTACTTTAGTTATATTAATGATTCAGAAAAGACTCGTTCAAAAATGGGGTGTGTAACTGCCCCAATTTTACAACCTTAAATTAGGTTCTGCCAAGTCAGCATTCTTTATTATTTACCATTTATTAAGTTATTTAAATTGAGTTATTATATATTAGTGAGATATTCAAAGTACCAAAGTACATCAAAAGCAAATTAAACTCCAACTAATATAAATACTCATAAGACACAAGTCAGGAAAACCTAGAATGTAGAAACTCCGTATATGTATACCAATATCAAGTCAAAGGAGACACAACATAGTATACGTGCCAACCTTTCTCACAAACCCATATCCCAATATTCTTAAAACATATACGTATAATACAGGAAACCTATCTAATAGGTCAGATTAGATCCTCAATAGTCTTCTATTTCAATCGTCTATCTCTAGTCCTTTTCCTTTCTCAGCCATGAAATATGATAAGTCTGCATTCACCATCATAAAAAGGACAGTGAGTACAGAAATAGAACGGTAATTGTGATGGCCCCACTACTAATCTAGGGCATCGCCCGGCCTAATCCCGTAATCAAGCCCTAATCGCGACACGTAAGACTCAATTACGTATTAGTCAGCCTTTACTACCTATATTCTCAATTTTAAACAATTAGTTTAGTTTAGTTTAGTTAGCGGAAGTCTTAAATATTTTAGCGAATTTTTTTTTTGTTAAATCCTAGGTGTGGAATCCAGGATATAACGATCACCATATATATGCAAGTAAACGGCGAACATATATAAACAAAGCGAAAGCCAAAAGTTAGGTAATCTAACACTCCTCCCAATAACATCCCAAACAGATAAAGACGTAAGTAAATATAATACAAAAAAGTACCTTACATGTACGGGCAGCTATGCACTCGGAGCTCAGAGGTAGTCACCAATCTTCTCCTTGCCCGGCCTGGTGCCGCTCGACGGATCTACACCTACCGTCATAAACTAGACAGTGAGTATAATGATATTTAAGTGATAACTAGGGAAATCTAATACTACATTTCCAATTTAAACAAAAGGTATTTAAAAGCATATGTAGCTGAAGAAATGCTGAATAATAATGCAAATAAATACCAACGTTAACTGAAACACAAAAACTGACACAGGCCAAGTCGAGATGATCTACGTCCGGTCGGCGGTGAGAACTATCACCTAGCCTTTTCCACTACTGTTTGGAGCTGTGCTCAACAAATAATAATAATCTCTTTTTTTTTAATAACCTCATATAGCGGAGCTGTGCTCTGCGTATATAAATCATTTATACTTGCCGACAACCCCGTGGCCCATACCACGTGTGCCGCCCAAGTGTAGTGGCCCCGAAAGACCGAAATCCTCGTGAATCCGCGCATCTCGTGTGCAATAGACACTAGATAATCCCTACTTTAGATTTTCAAGAATTCATATCCTACAATTGCTATGATTCCAACATAAGTTAGGCTACAAAGCCCCAAGGGAATATAATACAAGTCCAACATAACAGATAACCCTATAGCATGTATCTTCTAAATATTCATTAGCCATATTCCAAGACAAACATTGAGCATATAAGGAAGCATGGAGTCAATGAAATATCAAACAAGGCATCATGCTATATCGATATTCAAAATGAATAGAAACAAGGAAAGCATGATGTGGGAAATAAATTAGCTAGTCTACAAATAGACTGAAAATTAATAAATGACTGGAATGAAATAAAGTAAAGAGAGCTATCGGGCCTCCCGACACCCTGACTCGTGCACCTGAACTCCCAAAAATTTCCTTTAGTTCCTGAGGTTCATTTTTATATCATTTTAATTGGTTTAAAGCCACAATAAGTGGATTCATGATATTTAACCAAAATTTAGAATTTTATGTCAATCTTTAATTGTGGCACATTTTTTGAGTTATATCGGGGTACCAAAAATATTCGAAAGTCCTGAAACCACTTTTCTACCTTTTTCTCAATTTCTTATATTTTCTATAATTTTTTTTTCCAATTTTTCAGGAATTTTTCAACTATTTTCCTTATTTTCTAGAATTAAATTAATGTATAAAAATATATATTTTATTTAATTTTATTTATTAATTTAATTTCTTTATTATTATATATATAATTAATTAATAATATATATTTTTAATTATTATTTTTTTTTTGTTCGGATTGGGTTGACCTGACCTGGTCCCTGACCTATAGTCGGGTCGGGTCTACCCGACCCGACCCGGTTCCTGGGTATGGCCAAGCTCGCCTCATGGGCCGAGCCCGCCCAGGAAGAAGTGCACACAGGCCCAGCCCGTGTGCATTTTCTTCCTCACGCAAACCAGAGACGTCTCTGGTTCGCGTGAGCAGAAACTTTTTTTTTTCTTGCTTCCTTTTCTCCTTCTCCTCTCTCAACTCCTCTTCAACCTCAAGAACAACTAAAACCACCTCTAAAATATCAATTTAATCGAAAATCACAAATAATACCAAAATTTCGAAAATACCAACTTCTCACCAACAATTTCCGACAAATCCGACTAAAACTAGTTTGTTTGAGTAATTCATATCATTTGAACTCCAAATCAACCAAATCCACAGTGCATGTCCATAAGTCCGAAATTTGTGTTTGAAATCCAATAATAATATAAAAAATTCATAAGAAATTGGGTAAAAAGAAATGGTGGGTGAGATTACCTTAGTTTGGATCTCTGATTTCTCTCCACTCGTAGCTCAAATTTCTCTCCAAACTTCCCCAAAATCTGCTCTCTCTTCTGTTCTAAGTGGTTTGCATGTTTTTTTTTTTGGTTGGAGAAACAAATAAGAAATTCACTAATCTCTACTTATATATATGGTTTGTATTGATCTAGTGTGCGCCATGCATCTCGAGGTAAATCTAAGGTGTACTAACTAGGCAGTCCAGTTCTCTTGGTGACACAAATTTGTGACTCTTATCATGGGAGTGTGTGGCAGCACGGATCTCGAGGTCTGTCCTAAGGCTAGTTTTATTCATAACAAACTATAGGATATTAAAATGTGATTTCTTAAATAAATAACTATAGGCCAACTCAATTAATGTACATTAATCCCATGTGGATCATAATTAATTGGTCACACAAATTTATAAAATTTATCTAAGTGGTCTCACCGACCCTCAACTACTCGGCAGCCAATGCCCCGTACCTCGGCTACCCGACTCGCACGCAACTCGAGGCACTTTTCCCATGCATCGAACGTTGTATTATTTTTTTTTCAACCTAATGATATGATTTAATTTATGCTAAGGTACATTTGAAATTAATTACTATTTCTTAGCCTAGTCTCGCTACCTCGGGTAATTTCATTAGGTACTCGTACTTGCACGCACTCCAATGCGTGTCCTCGCTCGTGTCAACTCGTCGTCTATGGTTTGCAAACAAACTGACTTAATTAGTCTACACACATACACAACACTAGGCATACACCAGTACAATTATAACATTTACCTCGGCCATGTACCTCGGTCAGTGTGCGCATCTCATGCGGGCCCCACGTCACGGGTCGGTGATCCTGATTAAGCGAGTAAATCAAGATTAGAAAATTAGGTCGAGACAAATATTCCCAACAAAATGAAAATTTCGTCATCGAAATTAAATTCAGGTTAGGATTATACATGACTCGAAAAGGTACGGAAAACGATCTCGCATATAGTCCTCCCGCTCCCAAGTGAGTTCCGAGTCGCTGTGGAACTGCCACTTGACGAGCACCTTCGGGATAGACTTGTTCCTTAACTTTTGTACCTTTCGGTCTAGGATCTGGATAGGCTGCTCCTCATATGAGAAATCCTCGCTCAGGTCGATCTGACTCAAGTCAACTATCGGTCGTGTGCCTGCCTTCGACTCAGCCAATCGAAGCATCGAAATATGAAAGACCGGATGAACACCTGACATCTGCGGAGGAAGCTCTAACTCGTATGCAACCTTTCCAACCCTTTTCCTAACTCTGAATAGCCCGATGAAACGCGGTGCAAGCTTGCCCTTCACACCAAATCTCTACAAACCCTTTCGAGGGGAGACCTTAAGATAGATGTAGGCTCCCTCGGAATAAGTGAGGTCACTGTGGTACTTGTCTGCATACATCTTCTGTCTCTCTTGGGCTGCCTTGAGTTTCTGTCGAATTTGTCGTACCTTTTCGATGTGATCAACAACAATTTTAGGCCCTACTGCCACTCTGTCCTCTGGCTCAGCCCAACACGAGGGCAAGCGACACGGTCTGCCATATAAAGCCTCAAATGGTGCCATCTCAATGCTAGCTCGATAAGCGTTGTTGTACGCAAACTCACACAATGGTAGGTACTCCTCCCAAGATCCACCGAACTCTAACACACAGGCCTGCAACATGTCCTCTAGAACCTGATTGATCTCTCTCTGTCGTCCGTCGATCGAGGATAGAAAATCATCTTTGAATCGTAAGCGTGTACCATACTGCTCTTGCATACTCTGCCACATCCTGGAAGTATACGTAGCATCTCTGTCTGATGTGATGGTCAACGGCCAACCATGCAGCCTAATGATCTCCCTCTCGAAAAGTATACTCAGCTGATCAACCGTGTAGTGCACTGCAACTGGCAAAAAATGAGCATACTTTGTAAGTCTGTCAACTATCACTCAAATGGAATCATGTTTCTTGGTTGTCCTCGGCAACCCTCTGGTGAAGTCCATGGCGACGTCTTCCCATTTCCATCTCGGAATGGGCAATGGTTGTAACAGTCGTCCAGGTCTACGATGTTCTGCCTTCACTTGCTGACAAATCTCATAATTCCTGATAAACTCTAACACATCCGCTTTCATCCCAGGCCACCAGAAATGTCTCTTCATGTCGTGATACATCTTAGTCCTGCCTAGATGAACAGTAAATCGGGAATGGTGTGAATCCTGAAGAATTTCCTCTCTCAGCTCCGGCATCTCGGGTATCCACAATCTGCCCCTGAATCTCAGACACTGATCGATGTCTCTATCTAATCAACAAAATCTAAACTCCGTGCTAACTCGTTGAATTGCTGGTACAACCTGTCAGCCCTCTGACCCTCTGACACTTTCCGTGTAGACATGGTATGTACTCTCGTCTGTGCGTAGATCTCAATCCGGGTATCGATAGGAACGTCTGACTGACCTACTATCATCGCTGCCTCAAGTAACCCGTACTCGTGCATCATATGACATCTGACAACCTCGGCGTCTCTGGTCGGTCTCCTACTCAGTGCGTCGGCGACTACGTTCGCTTTTCCTGGGTGATATTCCAAGGAAAAGTCAGTCCTTCAAGAATTCTAACCACCCGCGCTGTCTCATATTCAGTTCCTTCTGTGTAGAAATACTTCAGACTCTTGTGACCAGTGAAGAGTGTGAATCTCTCTCCATACAAGTGGTGTCTCCACATTTTTAGCGCAAATACGACTGCTGCTAATTCAAGGTCATGCGTCGGGTAGTTCTTCTCATGTATCTTCAGCTGTCTCGAAGCATAAGCCATAACTCCGCTACCCTACATTAACTCGTATCCAAGTCTCGTGTGTGAAGCATCGGTGTATACTAGGAATCCCTGTCCAACCTTAGGCAGTGTCAATACTGGTGCGGACGTCAACAACCTCTTCAACTGCTCAAATGCGTTCTCGCATTCCTCAGTTCAATCATACACGACGTCCTTATGTGTCAGTCTAGTCATCGGCGAAGTGATCTTAGAAAAATCCTTCACGAACCTACGGTAGTAGCCTGCTAACCCCAGAAAACTCCTGATCTCCGTCACTGACATCGATGCCGGCCATTCCATAATCGTCTGAATCTTAATCGGATCTATGGCAATCCCCGTTGCTCCAACAACGTGGCCCAAAAACTTGACTTCTGAAAGCCAAAACTCACACTTGCTGAACTTGGCATATAAACGGTGCTTCCTCAACATCTGCAACGTCTCCTTGAGGTGCTGCTCGTGATCCTCCCGTGTCCTCGAATAGATCAGAATGTCGTCGATGAAGACTACTACGAACTGGTCAAGAAATTGATTGAATACTCGGTGCATAAGGTCCATAAACATGGTGGGGGCGTTGGTCGGCCCAAACGGCATAACCGTAAACTGGTAGTGTCCATATCTGGTGCGAAACTCTGTCTTAGACCGGTCCTCGTCCCTGATCCTAAGCTGATGATACCCTGATCTCAGGTCTATCTTGGAGAAAAATTGTGCTCCTCTCAGCTGCTCAAACAAATCATCAATCCTCGGTAGCGGGTACTTGTTCTTGATTGTAACCTTATTCAGTTGCCTGTAGTCAATGCACAGTCATAGACTACCATCCTTCTTTTTCACAAAAAGTACTGGCGCTCCCCACGGCGACATAGAAGGTGTGATGAATCCCTTCTCCCCCATGTCCTTAAGCTGAGCCCTCAACTCCTCTAGCTCCTTCGGGGCCATACGGTAAGGTGGTATCGCGATCAGTTTGGTGCCTAGTATTAACTCGATGATGAAGTCTACCTCTCGCGGTGGCGGTAGTCCTAGCAACTCCTCGGGAAAGACGTCAGAAAACTCTCTAACGATCGGTATGTCCTCAAGTCGGGGTCCCTAACTCTCTGCTATAGTATACAAGGCTACTAGAGTCTCCATCTCCTCACTAATCGCCAATCTACCTCTCGTGGTATCGACTCTCGGTGTACTACCTTGGTGTACGAACATCGGACGTCCTGGAATCTCAAATACGACATACTTACTAAAACAATCTATGTGAGCATGGTATGCTGATAACCAGTCCATCCCGAAGAGAGCGTCGAACTCTAACATCTCAAGGACTCTGAAGTCGGCGGGTAACTCGATCCCCCTAATCTCTACTGGAACTCTCTCAACTAGACTATTAGGGTAAACCTTATCTCCGGCGACGGTACTCAACATTAAATGTACTTCAAGCCTAATCGGTATCAGTCCTAGTATGCCTATCATACGTCCAGAAATGAAAGAAATAGTGGAACTCGAATCAAATAAAACATAAGACTCTCAGCGATAGAAATCGTACCCTCGATGAGACTCTGCGTGGCGTCAGTATCCGACTGTACCACCATGTGAGCTGCCTCTCGACTCTGTGGTGGATACACTGCTGTTGGCTGTGAACACTCCCTCACCAAATGTCCCAACTGTCCGCACCTGTAGCATGAAACCAGTCTGCGCTGACCGGACTATGGCTGTCCTTAAACTGGAGTCTGTCTCTGTCACGACGGGGTCCCTCTCGCCTCTCTACCCCCCCTGCTCGGCCTCTACCACCCTACTCTTTGTTGATCTTTGTCGTGGTGCGATGGTGCCGGAAGAGTAAGTCTCTCTGGCGCTGGTAATGCTGGCCTAATCGATGGTGGTGGTAAGGAACGTCCTCTCCCCAAGCTCTGTGCTGATGCGACATAAGACACCTGAGGTGCCAACGATGTGAAACATGAAGTCACCCCCGATCCATGAAAGCCTCTATCCTATGTCCTGGGTGCCTTGCCACTCCGTCACCTCCTCTCGAAATCTGCGGCCTGCTCTAATGTCAATCTCTGCCCTAAGCCTGCCCTGTCAGCTATTACACCAAGGTAGTAGATCTCGTGGGAAAGTGCACGCTCGTATATCTCGATGAGTGTCCTAGTGCCCGTGCTGACTACGTGATAGCCAATGTCTGCTCTCAGACCTGCCTTAAAATGATACATATCTCCCAACTCATCTCGGACCAAATCCCCCGCAAACTGCCTCAGATACCCATATTTGTCTCGGTACTCCATAACTGACTCGTCTGCTCTCTACCTCAAACTCATAAACTCTTTCCTCAACCTCATCATGACTGCCGGCGGGAAGTACTGCTGATAGAACTTGGCCTTAAAGGCCGTCCATGACTCAAAATCTCCATCGGTAGCTATGGTGGTACGCCACCAGACGTCGGCGTCCCTCTGCAGTGTATATGAAGACAAATCTGGGCGTAATCTATCCTCGATCCCCAGAATTCGATGTAGCTTCTCCTGTGATAATATCCATCCCTCAATCTTCTCGAAGTTTCTTTCCCTATCGAAGTACACTGGCTGAAAGCGGAGAAAATTCTTCACCAGTTGAATCCCTACTGATGAGCCTGAAGGTGTGGGTGTGGGAGTCGGAGTCATCACTGCTACATCTGCTGTCGAAACGGTCACTACCGGAAGAGTCGGCGTCCCTACCGTGCCCTGAATAATAGGAGTGTCTGGTACGGACGTAGTCGCTGGAATGGTGGATGGTGCAATAGTAGGTCCGGTCGTCGGAAGTGTAGTAGTCGCAGGAGTAGCGGCGACAACACAAGTAAGTGCGGTGACCTGTGCTGTCATGAAGGTCATGAAATCAGCCATCTGTTGTCCCTGTGCCGCTACTCGATCTGCCAACCTCTGATAGTCATCGTCTGATGTAGTAGGAAGCTGACTACTACTAGCAGCCGCATCGCCTGTCTCGCGTGCGTCCGTCATCGTCGTCTGCATGTGGATAATGATTTCCTATCAACTACTACGAAGTCTACGACATATATTCATATACGTACATAAAAAGATAGCATATATATACTAATCCCCAACTCAGTTTTACTTAATTCCCAACAAAATAATTCCTAGGCAAGGTTCATCTGGTTTCCACTTCTAGGGTGTGTATTTTATTCATTTTTTTTTTGCTTTACTCTTTCGTAACATGATCTTTAATACCAATCGGGAAATTGGTATCAAAATCCTTAGTCAACACTATACTTTGTCCCTAAGGTTCTAAAGCCTAAGCTATGATACCATTTGTGACGGCCCCGCTACTAATCTAGGGCACCACCTGGCCTAATCCCGTAATCAAGCCCTAATCGCGACACGTAGGACTCAATTACGTATTAGTCAGCCTTTACTACCTATGTTCTCAATTTTAAACAGTTAATTTAGTTTAGTTTAGTTAGCGGAAGTCTTAAATATTTTAGCGAAATTTTTTTTTGGTTAAATCCTAGGTGTGGAATCCAGGATATAACAATCACCATATATATGCAAGTAAACGACGAATGTATATAAACAAAGTGAAAGCCAAAAGTCCGGTAATCTAACACTCCTCCCAATAACATCCCAAAAAGATAAAGACGTAAGTAAATATAATACAAAAAAGTACCTTACATGTGACGGCCACGCTTCTAATCTAGGGCACCGTCCGGCCTAATCCCGTAATTAAGCCCTAATCACAACACATAGGACTCGATTACGAATTAGTCAGCCTTTACTACCTGTGTTCTCTTGTTTAAACAATTATTTTATTTAGCGGAAGTCTTTAATATTTTAGCGGATTTTTTTTTATAAATCCTAAATGTGGAAACCAGGAAATAACGATCACCATATATATGCAAGTAAACGGCGAACATATATAAACAAAGTGAAAGCTAAAAGTCGGGTAATCTAACACTCATCCCAATAACATCCCAAAAGATAAAGACATAAGTAAACATAATACAAAAAAATACCCTACGTGTACGGGCAGCTACGCGTTCGGAGCTCAGAGGTAGTCGCCGATCTTCTCCTTGCCCGGCCTGGTGCTGCTCGATGGATCTACACCTACCGTCACAAACTAGACGGTGAGTATGATGATATTTAAGTGATAACTGGGAAAATCTAATACTACATTTCCAATTTAAACAAAAGGTATTTAAAAGCATATGTAGCTGAAGAAATGCTGAATAAATAATGCAAGTAAATACCAACGTTAACAGATACACAAACTGACATAGGCTAAGTCGAGATGATCTACGTCCGGTCGGCGGTGAGAACTATCACCTAGCCTTTTCCACTACTGTATGGAGCTGTGCTCAACATATGATAATAATCTCTCTCTTTTTTTTTTAATAACCTCAAATGGCGGAGCTGTGCTCGGCGTATTTAAATCATTTATACTTGCCGACAACCCCGTGGTCCATACCACGTGTGCCGCCCAAG
The DNA here is from genome assembly GCA_039657345.1 of Stephania japonica. NCBI lineage: Eukaryota > Viridiplantae > Streptophyta > Magnoliopsida > Ranunculales > Menispermaceae > Stephania > Stephania japonica. Next base: position 84,764,478 of record CM077556.1, on the reverse strand, counting down.
TGTAGTGGCGAGTGCCGGAGACCCCGAAAGACCGAAATCCTCGTGAATCCGCGCATCTCGTGTGCAATGGACACTAGATAATCCCTACTTCAGTTTTCAAGAATATATATCCTAAAATGTTATGATTTCAACATATGTTAGGCTACAAAGCCCCAAGGGAAGTAGAACACAATTCCAACATAGCAGATAACCCTATAGCATGCATTTTCTAAATATTCATTAACCATATTTCAAGACAAACATTGAGCATATAAGGAAACATGGAGTCAATGATATATCAAACAAGGCATCATGCTATATCGATATTCAATGTGAATAGAAACAAGGAAAGCATGATGTGGGAAATAAATTAGCCAGTCTACAAATAGACTGAAAATTTATAAATGACTCGGAATGAAATAAAGTAAAGAGTTCCCTCGTTTCACTTACAATCAACGCAAGATAGTCCTAGCTATCCGGCCTCCCGACACCCAAACACTCGCACCCGGATTCAAGTATATCTCCCGAAGTTTTCTGATGTCAATCTAGGTTATATTAGATGTATTTAATCTTTAATTAAGAGCTAAAACTATCAGGCACCTAAACGACATCAAAGCAACTATACAAATGACCATTGTATAAACAAACCTTTTCTTTTGACCCATTTTCGAAAAATCATATGTCTTAATTTTGAAAAACTAATGATTCTAGGTTGTTCCTCTCTGTCTTAGCTTTCCAACGGTATATGGAGCGTCAAAATCCGAGTTAAAATAAGAAAGTTATGGTTGTTTTACGAAGAGAGGTAATGTTGTCTCATCTGCAGGAAATCTAGCGCGCTAATTCCAAATCTAGCGTGCTAATTGTTCTTGAGTGAACAGTTCTTCTCCCCGAGAACATCTAGTGCGCTAGGTGGTGTTCCTAGCGCGCTAACTACGCGAACCCAGCACTTTCAGAGCAAATTCTGGCATTTCGGCCACTCAAAACACCACCAAATCACCACCGATCCATACATGACTCATTTTGACATAGATTAACACCGAAATCAACCAAAAAACATCAAAATCCCCAAAATTTCAGAATCAAAGTCATGCATGTCATTTTTCAAAATTTTCACCAAAAAACCTCAAATTCTCGTAAATTTTTTATTTGAACTTCAAACAATACTTAGATCAACCTTTTACAGCATAGAGACACTTCCCAAACCAGAAATCTCGGGTCAAATCCATTTTCAAATAAAAAACCCAACTTAAGCTCATTTTAATGGAGAATGAGGCAAGAAGTGTGATTACCTTGGTTAGATCTAGTGGCTCTTCACTCCTAGCTCAAAAATCCTCTCTCAAATCCCTCTAGAATTCTCTCCTCTCTTCAGTTCGGATTTATTTTGCATGCAAATAGTGTAAGTTTTCTCATCAAGTTGTATATATAGGTGTTGTTGGGATCTAGTGTGTATTGCGCATCTCGAGGTAAATCTAATGGCTACTAACTAGGCAGTCCAGCCTCTCATGTGACACAACTTGGGTGACTCCCATCATGGGAGTGTGTGGTAGCACGGATCCCAAGGTCCATCCTAAGGTTAGTTTAATTCATTACAAACTATAGGGTATCAAAATGTGATTTCTTAATTAAATAACTATAGGTTAAATCGATTAATGTACATTAATCTTATATGGACCATAATTAATTGGTCACATAAATTTATAAAATTTATCTAAGTGGTCACACCGACTCTCAACTACCCAGCACTCGGTGTCCCGACTCGCACGCAACTCGAGGCGCTTTCCCGTGCGTCGAGCGTCGTATTTTCCAACTAAATTAAATAACATAATTTATGTTAAGGTAGATTTGCAATAAATTGTTATTTCCTAGCCTAGCCTCGCTACCCCGGTAATTCCACTAGGTACTCGTACTTGCACGCACTCCAAGGCGTGTCCCCGCTCACGTCAACTCGACGTCTATGGTTTGCAAAAATTGACTTAATTAGTCTACACACATACACAACACTAGGCATACACCAGTACAAATATAACGATTACCTCAGCCACGTGCCTCGGTTAGTGTGCGCATCTCATGCGGGCCCCACGTCACGGGTCGGTGATCCTAATTAGGCAAGTTAATCAAGATTAGGAAATTGGGCCGTGACATTACATGTACGGGCAGCTACGCACTCAGAGCTCAGAGGTAGTCGCCGATCTTCTCCTTGCCCGGCCTGGTGCTGCTCGATGGAGAACAAGAGTTGACTTGGGAGCGGGAGGATTACATGGCAGAGAATTTTCTATTTCTCTTCGAATTTTAGTGGTTTTACACTATTAAGATTTTGACAGAGAGCAATGACAATAGTAAAACAAGAAAAAAAAACAAATCACCAAGAATTTTATATGTGGGAAACCCTCTAAGGGAAGAAAACCCACAGCCGCCAACACAATCTTATTCACGATTCTCACAACTCACACTTTTTACATTAGAAGAGATATATATACTTACAGAGAAAGTAAATCCATATTAGAATACAATAGTAAGTCCCTATTAGAATACAATAGTAAACTAATCAGGCCTACATACCTAACATATCTCCCACTTGGGGCTGATTCTGAAAATTATTTTCTCGTATAGTAGTATCTCCTTCTCATGTAGTGTCTTCAAAGTAGCACGCCTTGTTGTCTTCAAGTAGCAAGGCCAAGAGAAGCTATGCAAAACTTCAGCTTCTCTTTAGGGACTGACTTGGTGAGCATATCTGCAGAATTTTTGTTGGTGTGTACTTTCTCCAATTTAAAAGATCATTCTTCAAGCATAGCTCGTATGAAATGATACCTTACATGGATATGCTTTGTCCTTTAGTGAAATGCAGAATTCTTTGCCAGAAGAATTGCGCTCTGACTGTCGCTTAGTAGTCGACAATCCGCTTGCTTATGATCCAGTTCACTCAACAAGCTCTGTAACCAAGTCATCTCCTTACACGCGTCAACAGCTGCAACATATTCAGCCTCAGTAGTAGATAATGCAACAATCTTTTGTAACCTTGATACCCAAGAGATTGCTGCACTTCTAAGAATAAATACATAACCTGTAGTACTCTTCCTACCATCAATGTTACCAGCCATGTCTGAATCAACAAAACCACACAGCTGTATTTTTGCACTTGTATAGCACAGTGCCACATCATTTGTTCCTGCAAGGTACCGTAAAATCTATTTTACCGCATTCCAATGATAAGAACCAGGATTAGACATGTACCTATTTATAATTTGTAACGACCCAAAAAATGTAACTCGTGCCACATGTCAACACAAGTGATATGTGGGCCCACGCCGTGGTACAGTCATCAATTCTCAGACATCGACACCGAGGTATGTTAGTTTTGTATGATGTTTGTATTATATTATATTTCATTTGTGCAATTTTAAGTTTTAACGGGTAAAGGCGTTGTGTACGAGCGTTGGTAGTCTGGGGAACAAATTTAATTAGAAACACTGACAAAAATATTAAATAAATAACACTTAAAAGGTTGTAAAGTCCGTTTGTTACGTCGGTACATCTGTGTTGACGCGACGAACAAAGTTAGTGTTATGAGTCGGGTGCGAGAATACCCGAGGGAAACTTTAAGTGTTGTTTGAAATGGATGAGATCAAAAGACCAAAAGTCAACTAAGTCATCCAATTGAGTTATCAAAGTTGGTAGGTGAAATGGTGAAAAGACCAAAAGGGCAATAAAGTTGTAAAGGGTATGGATAAGGGTGAGGGGTATTTTGGTCATTTGACCAAAATACCTAAATTTCATCACACCATCGTCACCACAACCCCATTTTCGATCAAAAAATTGGAGAAGAAGAGGAATCGACAGAGAAGGAGAAACCAAGGAGAGGAGAGCGGCGGTTCGCGTAGAGTGTGGGCGCGACGTCGAGGCGAAATCCAGGTAAGAAGTTATTGATTTCGTTATGGGTGTTGTCGTTGTGGTTGTTTTCGAGATTTGTTGTCGAAGTTGTTGTTGAGGGGATGGTGGATTTAAATGGTGAAAATGGTGGTGATGATGGTGGTGAGGTATGTGTGATTGTTGTTGTGTTGTTGTTGTTTTGTAAAAAACAAAAAAAAAACGAAGGCCTCTCTGTTCGTTGGAACGAACAGAAGCTCGAACAGAGAGCTTATGTTCGTTCCAACGAACAAGAAGCTTGGAACTGGGCCGGGTCAAGGTGACCCGATCCGGTTTGGGTCAGACCGGGTTTGACCCTGGTGGACCGGTTGGACCGGGTTTGACCGGTCAGACCCGGTCAGGCCGGTCCTGACCCGACTGTGACGGCCCCAATTTCCCCGTGCAATTGGGTACGCCCGGCCTAGACCCGTGCAGGTCCCAAGTCATCATTTGGCAACCTGACGAGCCTAGTCAGCCTCCTATTTGTGGCGGCCCCAATTTCCGGGGTCGCCCCGAGCAAACAGTTACTTCTCCAACTCATGCACCAGAAGTAACGCCACGTCATATCTCTATCCGTCGTCTACGAATCTTCAAATTAAAGCTATTTATCCATAAGCAACAGCGGAAGTCTTGTCTTAATAAAAGAAACATTATATAAAGTTATTTAATTCAATCTATAGTGGAAAACCCGGCTATACTTGCATATAGGCGATCAACTATACCAATATATATACAAGTATGGAAGTGGTTGTAGTCTCTCATCCCAAAGTAATACAAAATATCAACAATATACACTAGCAACATACGTACTAGCAGGCTTCGGCGTAGGCAAGACAGATATAATCGCCAAAGATCTTCTTACCCCTGCTGATACTGGTATCTGCACTCAGTTATCATAAGAACCAGATAACGAGTCCAGTAAGTAAAATCCCAAGGAAAACCACAGTGCATCCCAATTTATGAATATGAGTAGAAGCCAATAAATAGTGTGGAATAATCATGCAATTATCAAGAAAAATAATGCGGGCAACTGCTCAAAAGGAAATGCATGAATATCAACACTCAGAAAACAAATGGGTGTGCAATAAATACCGCCAGTGAAGCTAGGATCAGTGGCTCAGTCATACCCTACTCCAAAGACCCCGCTGACTGTATCGTAGTCACCAAATACACTTGAGAAGAAGAAACCCCACACACCCGAAAAAACCTCGCCGGAACGCTATCGTTCCCATCACAATCGGATTTAGATTGACAAAGAAATAAAGCTCAATGAATAGAATAAGAAAATGCAATAGTGGTGTTCAATTGGGTTTTACATACCTCAATCCGCACTCACAATCCCAAAAATACCCCCGGTCTGATCATCCACTAATTCCCCGACTTAATTTTTACTGTCTCGAGCTTCCTGGGTTTCATTTGTGAAGATTAATGGTCAATTAATGGGTTTATGATGTTATTTAGGCTTATTTCTTCATTTTCCCAATTTTTAAGTTCCAGTGGACAATTAGCGCGCTAATGAGATCAATTAGCGCGCTAATTGATCTTTATCACTCTTCATTCAGCGTGATTAGCGCGCTAATTTCTCCAATTAGCGCGCTAATTGCTCGCTGTCCAGAAAATTTTCAAATTTAGATTTTTGACTTCAAACCACTCACAAACTCATAAATTCAATTTCCATCTTTCCATAACTCCTCAATCACCTCAATTACACCATTTAAACATGAATTTCCATAATCAAACACCAAAATCCACAATTTACAAAAATTTCCATTTTCAAACCCTTTTTCAAAACTATTCCAAATTCTTTCAAATTTGAATCAATTTGGTCAACTTCACCTACTACTAACCTTATAGAAATCATGTCCCAAAAATACAGTATTTAATCCCCCAAAATTCATTTGAACCAAAATCATTCCAACAACCCAAGATTCCATAAAAACCCAAGTTAAAATGATTTCATACCTTAAATTCTTGTTATTGATTGCCATAAATCACTCTTTAATCCAGCTTTGATCCCTTCTTCCTCCTCTTTCTCACCGATTCTCTCCTCTCCATTTCTCTCTACTTTTTCTTCTCCATTTGACCGATCAAACATGTATACATAGTTGGTTCTTGATCAACTGTGTACACCCATCTCGAGGACAATCCTGTGGTCACCAACCACCCTGTGTCACCCAACTCACTAACACCTTATCTTAACACTGGTGACCTCAAACTGCCTTGTTGTGCATCCCGAGGAACATCCAACTAATGTCAATTTATCCAACCACAACTATAGGACTTTACAATTCCAATTGATTTGGCCTATATAAATTTCCAAATCTACTCAATAAATTTCCAAAATTTATAAATAGGGTCATACTAGTCTCCCGACCACTCGGCACCCAGTGCCCGCATTCGGCACGCACCCCGAGGCGGTCCCACACCTAGTGCACCAAATATAATTTTATCCTAAGGTTATATTAAATTTCCATTAAATTAAATCCTCCACCTTAGTCATGCTTAATAAATTTAATCTAATCAAACCCCAACGCCCGGCTTTACTACTTTCGAACCCCCGCGTTGGCCTGACTCACACCACGAAACCCCGGCGCTCAACCTCGCCCGACATCAAGTTACACCCATGTGATATTTATATAAATAATAATAACTTTCCCATCACAATAATAGACATAAAACATACACAAATAACATAATACCAGCCTGAGTACTCATTTTCAAGTTAACCCAGCTATTCACGTAACGCCCAAATTACCCGTTAATCCTCGTGATTAACACAAATCCTGATTTAATTAATTTGGGCCGTTACACTATTTAATCAATTTAGTAATTTATGAAAGAGTTATTGCAATAATACACCGCGAAAGACTAAACAATAAATAACAAGGGGAAATAACTCAATCAAAGGGAAATTAAGAATTCTATATTGTGGAAAACCCCGGGTATTCACGTACAATTCGATAAGCATATATACATGAGACCAGTCTCACCAAAACACCAAGTTCAATAATCCCAGAAACATATGTAAGAAACAATATACAAAAGAGCAAAAACATAAAACCTACTCTAGGGTTCCTTAAGTCCAGCCGCTCATATAAAGTCTCCTAGGCAAGGTCCCTTGCCTCTACTGCACTCCGCTATATCTGCACCCACCGTCACAAACTAGACGGTGAGCAACTGAGAGAAATCGAAAGTAATGCCAGAAGAATATAACAGTAATTCATGAGTTATCAAACAAGACAGTTTAAATATCATGCAGGAATTGAAAGACAGGAAGTTAAATAAACAAGGTGCATGATAGGCAGACTTGAAACAATAACAATCGAAACATGCGTGTTCTACGAGTCAAGAGAGGCCATAAGTGGTCTAAAATCCACAACAATACCACAACAATCCACAACAATCCAGTACATGGTATCACACAATCACTAGGGGTGGTCAAACACTCGTGCGCACGAGTGCCCGCGTTTTATCCCTTCTAGTGTAGGCCGCATGTACCTTCGAGACACACTTATGCCAAGAACACACATACAAGGAATGTGGAATGGAAGGCCAACAAGTAGATAATAACAAACACAACGGAATGAAAATGAATCACATGATATTTTCTTAGCTGGCTTACTAACGTACAAATGCTTTTTAAGGCAAGTGTACTTACTTAAACTATCGCAACTCAGTACCACTCCGAGACTTTAAAGCGTTCCCGCAGTTTCTCGTCTACCTGATAAAGGTTTAAACCCCAAATATTGATTTAGAGTTAGTACCTCATCTTAGGGTGTTTCTCGTATATTTAGTTTCCAATACACTTACTTTAGGCAACTGAAATCATTGTAGATCAACCCATCTCTATGGTTGTTCCCCTTTTACAAAACATAACTCCTGTTGGGCCCATTTATCAAGCTTATTTTTTTTATATTTATTTTTTTTGTCGTTGTCTTGGCCTCAAGTTGTACCTATCTCATTGGGCCCTCATTTGGGCCTTAACACAACTCATTTGCATCACTTATGTGGGTTATGGGCCCTTATTAGGAAATGTGCAAGCCCAAAATCCCTATATACATATATATATATATATATATATATATTTGTCCATAACTTTCCTTTTTTTATTACTGTATTATTAATCTCTTTTTTTTACACACCCACACATGGTACACCCACACCCAGTAGTAGGGTGCACAACACCATCACGCACCCCAACAGTGGGATGCACACACCCTATAACACCCCAATAATGGGTGAACTTATCACATTAGCACCCACCACACCAAAAGTCCAATGCACATTGCACAAATCACATCAGTGGGGTGCCCACACATACATATGACTATTCAGTGTCAAACCACATCACACACCCCACCAGTGGGTGTACCCACACCCACACAACACACATTCCAACAGTACACCCCATCATGCACCCTACCAGTCACACAATTACGCACACCCACCTATACCCACCGTCACACACTCGTTACACCAACACCACACCCCTGTCTACCCACACCCCATCACAATCCTCACCAAAATCGTTCCACATTCGGCTAGCCGTGACCGGGACAGCGCCACCAGCCACAACAACTTGACGGCGGAGAGGGCCGAGCACCAACCGAGAGAGGAAGAGATAAGTCGTGAGGTGAGGCTGTGCTACTGGCCGGACCACCACCAATGGAGGGTTTCGAGATCTCACCTAACATTGGTTGACATCTCGCAACCCTTGGTTAAGTCCGAAACAACATTGTTAATGTGTTTCGTCTTGATTTCTTGTATTGTCAACGTCGAGTCCATATTTGCGTGTGTTGAAGTAATTCCGAACTGGTGGAGGGTTTTCCAGCGTTACCATGCCATGATGACCCTTCACCGACGTTGGACAACACTAGCGAGGTTCCATGTTCTTTTGTACATATCAGTTCGGTTTTCATGAAGAGTTATGGTTAAGTGTCGGTTTGTATTGAAACATCATGTGGCGATGAATGGTTATGACGTCGTAGTCATGTCGCCGGTCCTCGAGAATATGACATGACCCATATACGACTGAGCCGAGCCTATGATCCGCGATGAGATTTATACATAATATGTTTTCAAAACCCGAGAGAGAGAGAGTATTTGTTTTTTTTTTCTTTTCGATTAAATTGTCGTGTCGTTCGAGTCATTTAAAACATTGGGGAAAAGGATAAGTTTAAACCTAGGTTTAGTGAATGACTTGACCTATTAATACGAGTTCCCGACCTTGTCAGGTAGTGAAAAACTCGGGGATACGCGTTAGGATTCGCGGGAGCGTTGTACGCGGGTTACAATAGTTCAGGTAAGTACATTTGCCCTAAAAGCTTATGTACGTTAGTAAGCCAGTTAAGAAAATATCATGTGATTCATTTTCATTCCATTGTGTTTGCTATTATCTACTTGTTGGCATTCCATTCCATATTCCTTGTATGTGTGTTCTTGGCATAAGTGTGTGTCTCGAAGGTACATGCGGCCTGCACTAGAAGGGATAAAACGCGGGCACTCGTGCGCACGAGTGTTTGACCACCCCAAGTGATTGTGTGATACCATGTATTAGATTGTTGTGGATATTGTTGTGGATTTTGATGTTGCGACATCGCTGTTGTGGAATTTAGACCACTTATTGCCTCTCTTGACTCGTAGAACACGCATGTTTCGATTGTTGTCATTTCCAGTCTATCTATCATGCATCTTGTTTATTTAAATCTCTGTCTTTCATATACCGCATGATATTTGGACTGCTTTATTTGAAAATTCATGAATTACTGTTATATTCTTCTGGGCATTACTTTCAATTTTTCTCGGTTACTCACCGTCTAGTTTGTGACGGTGGGTGCAGATAGGGCGGAGTGCAGTAGGGGCAAGGGACCTTGCCTAGGAGACCTTTTGTAAGCAGTTGGACTTGAGGTATCGAGGTGTAGGCTTATGTTCATTTCTGTTTGTATGATGTTTTACATATATATATTTGTTTTAGAACTAGGGATATGATTTTGAGGTGGATTCCATCAATTCATTTCGTTGACTTAGAATTGAACATATTGGGGTTTTCCACATTTATATAGATTCCTAATTTCCCGTTGATTGAGTTATTTCCCAATATTTGATTAGAATATGATTTTGCTTCCGCTGTGTTATAATTGCAATAACTCTTTCATAAATCTTTAAATTTTGATAATTTGAGGCTGACTAGGCTCGTCAGGTTCGCTGAGAAACTGACTTAGGACCTGTACGGGTGTAGGCTGGGCGTACTCAAATGCATTGAAAATTTGGGGCCATCACATCTATGCTCGTACCTATTCATATGTTCATCTATATACTTATGATTGGTTGTGAATTACACTTCTTTGACTTCTATATGATGTGTTGCAAGTATGTTTTGATGTTATGATTAGAATTTGCATGAGTACTAGGTAGTACTTGCGTATTTAATGTATGAGCGAGTCTTTCCTCTTATTGAGCTCTGTTGGTCCTTTAGCTCACCCCACTTTGCACACAGGTTTATCTATCAGCGCGATAGACAGGAAAGGCAAGGGAAATGATCTATCTCGAAGTTCCCTTACATGTGAGCCTCATAAATTACTAGTATATTGCTATTGTTGGTCTTTTTGTAAACTTTGTATGTGGGTTGTAACTTAAGACATAATTTATGAGTAGTTTTGAACCTTTATGATGTTATTATGAAGTTTTGTAAGCCTTTAGGATATTAAATATGATAGACCCTTATTATGACATTTAAGATGATATGATTTTATTATGATTATCTTTCACACTCTTATTACTATATATCTTGTTAGATTGATTATTCCACAGGTTTAATTAGGCGTGCTAAGCCGTTATTTGGGCCTAGTTCAGGTATCGGGTCCAGGTAACGGTTTGGGCCAGGCGACTCGACTCTAGATCAGGGCGGGTTGTCACAGTTAGTGTTGGACACGGGTAAGTAAATCAATGGGAAAATTTACACTTATTTCTTTGAGCTTTAATTTCTTATTGTTATTGTTCTATTCTGTTGAATAGTCTAAAGGCAAGTTAGTCAATGTGATCCTTTAAAGGGCTAGGCATCTGTTGTAATATGCCAGAACTAGGGACTTGGGATGCACGATATTGTGTGTGGTTCTATACGGGATGAGATTTTCCTCACTAGATTGTTGGGGAGTTTTGTATTCACGCAGACTTTAGAATGGTGTGAGTGTACCACATCCTAAATTATGAATCTGGTAATTGATATCAGATCCTCGACTTAAATGACTTTTTCACTAGTCGGGACTACTTGTGTCTTTCCTTTGAATCCTGGACACACATTTTCGATTGATTTAGAACTATTTCTAGTCTTTATTTATTCATGCGTTCCTCGTCCTTTTCTTTTTATCAGCATAATTATAGACTGTTTATTTAATTTAGAAATACTTTAAACATCCTACATGGCGTTACTACTTGGGACTCGTCATTCTTGTGTTTGCTGAATGTAAATCCACAGTCGAGTAAGGGAAAAGCTCCTCAGTTTGGTGATTTGCTTTGAGAATTTAGAGCTGTTCATACTTTGGTCTCGATTTAGGTTTGATTTTGTATTATAGCATATAGATGTTTTAAAACACTGGGATTTATGTATGAGAGATCTTGGGCATGTATAATATAATATTCTCTCATGTGATATGTCGTATGATGTGGTATACATATGCAGGGTTTCCACATTCTAGGTTATCCTAACTTATTCTTGAGGTTGTTATATTAGTTGGAGATTTTTAATGCTTCTACTTATTTTTGAATAACTCACTAATATTAATAATCTCATCTTAAATTATTAAATAAATGTTAAAACATAACGTATGGCTGACTAGGATTACGTTGATTGCACGAGGGTTGACTCGAGGATTACGTAAGTCTAGCCGAGCGAGGTATAGTGTTAAGGTTGTGGAACTGGGGCCGTCACACTTGTGTCAATTTCGGTCGTACTTTCCAGTATTTTCTAGTATGTTTTATTTAGAACATTTCTTGGATATTATTATGCTTTTAAATACCGTTCATTTACTCTAGAAATGTGGATAAATATATTGATTGGGAATTACTATTATACTTTTGCACTCACCGTCCTTTTTATGACGGTGGATGTAGATTTGTCGAGCAGTAGGGTGAGCAAGGAGAAGATTTGCGACTATCTCTGAGCTCAGAGTGTGCTACTATCCTGACTTGTAGGTTTTAATATTTTGTATATTACTGTTATTATGTCTTCGATACTATTGTGTTGTATATTAGGTTGAGAGACAATTCCCCGACTTTTGACTTTCATATTGTTTAAATGTTCGCCACATATTTCATATATATATATATATATTATGATCGTTATTTCCTAATTTCCACACTTATGTTTTATCTAATTGCTTCTGCATAAATTGAAAAGACTTCTGCTAAATTTTGTTAAGACTTCTGCTTAATAATTAAACTGTTAAATCTTTCAATAACTCTTAATTATTGTAATTGGTAGGATTGGTGTATTATTTACCCTGAACGCGATCAAGTTGGTAATTGGGATATAAAGGCTAACTAATGTGTAGTTAAGTCTTAAAAGATCGAGATTAGGGCTTAATTACGGGATTAGTCGTTCGGTGCCTTATATTAGAAAGGGGTCGTCAAAACAACTATCTCATTCACGGGTAATCTGATACCCGACACAGCACTACGACTCGCAAGTCGCATATAAATGTTCATTTAATAATCGAAGTGTATTCACATATTATTTATTTATTTCATTTATTTTTCTAATAATCTAATAATTATTAATTTATTTGTTTAGAATACCCAAATTTCACCCGGAAGTCTGTCTAATCACGTTTTCCTAGACGAAGCTTCACACGTAAATCCGGTGTGATAAACAAAATAAAATCACGCACTAGGACATTCGATATTCACATTTGGGTATACATAAGAATACCAACATCACTAGAAAAAAAAAATATACCTCGGTGTCGACTCCCGAAGCATAGATAGTATGACAAATCACGACAGTTGGGTCATAGTCCTGAAACGTAACAAGTGACACGAGTTAAATTCGAAGGAAATATATGGAAACAGATAACATGGAAATAAATATGCAACGAATCATATTGTAAGGATTCAAATTTGAATAGTTTGAAAAAGAATATTCTTGATTTTCTCAATCTTGGCCAATCTCTGCACCTTAAACAAGGAAAAGTTCTTGGATTTTCAATTCCAATACATTTAAGTAATGGTTTTATTTCCTTAACATATTTCTTTAATATTTGTTAATTTATTCCAATAAGACGGGTCTAGGTTTGAACAACCCCTATTATAAAGAAATATATTCATTGTCTGGACTCGGCCTGGTTTTTAATTCGGACATGACTTGTTTGTCCATACCCACTCTGTTTAAAACTCGAGTTGTCCAATTGCCTAGATTCGTCACAATTTTGAAAACTAATTTCTTATATTAAAACATTTTCAAATGTTAAAATATACACATATTATAATCTCATGTGATGTAATTTAGAAAAGTAACGACAAATTCATATATATGTAACATTTAATGTCAAGAAACAATTATTCTAGTATAAAAAAAATAAAAATATATCAATCTACAATCAAAGTAATTATCTTTTTTTTAGAAAATCAAAGTAATTATCTTTAGTACTCTAATTTATGAAATATGTTAGAATGAAACTCCAAAGTCACACCCAAACTCACACCTTGTGACATGGCGTGCAGATCCGCATTTTTAATAGTCATTCGTGTATGCCTCAGGATATACATCACGTGTGTTATATATCAAAAATCTCGTGCCTAACACCTATTTTTACATAGTACCAATGTGTCACATCACTAAGGTGTGACTTTGGGGTGTCATTCTAACATCTTCCTAATTTTTATATGCATTAATGTTTGTTAATCTATTTAATTAAGTAGTAAGTGTTTAATATACTTTTTATCAAAGATATTTTTAGCTATATTTAAAATTCAAATTGGGTCCGGGTTTACAATGCCTTATTAAGATTCGATCCGATTTTAAATTCGGACAAGAGATCTTTATCTAGACCCGACCTGAATTTTTGAAAATACTATCCGAATCATTTTTATTTCGATCCAGCAGGCTGAACACAATGTTGTCATCCCTACATGTGCAATTAATTGCAGTTCGAAATTTCAACGATAAGCATGCATTCCTCAAATTAAAACGACTTCTTTTAAACATTTTTCAATAGCTTAATAATACGTCTCACCTCAATAGCACTGCCCGCTATGCAATATAATCGATTCGTTCATGTCAGTGTCGTGATCATTAGTTAAGATTGTAATCAACTAGTTGGATTATCATCATGTTGATCGGGTTGTTAGTTTGGTAAATGACTCACCCAAATCATGTTTTATGTGCTCAAATCAGAAGATAAACTTTGAGTGATTTAAATAAGATACGTTGTTGCAACAGAACGCGAACGGCGGTTGCAACAGGATCTCTGAATCAGTTTGTTAAGGATTTGTTTTTATCTACAACTAACTGAAGACCAACTAAAGATTTGATAAGATATGGAGTTATGGTTCAGAGACATGTTAACCACATGATAAAGTTGATGAATGGTGGTTATTTGAATATGAAGATTCACTCGATCTTAGGATATGTTGTTAAGATTATGTGTCCTTCATATGTCTATATAATGTACCAAAATTGATAGTCTGGATCTCTATTTAACTTTGTATTGTGAACGTGTTGTTCACTTCATTGTCAAGATGCAAACACCAAAGGGACTTGGGTGTTCTGGTGAGGGGGAGCCTCACAGTGCAAGTGAGAGACTTGTATTCTATCGAGGGGAGCTCGACGCACCAAGTGAAAGTTTAGATATTCCAGTAAGGGAGAGCCTTACCGTGCAAGTATCGGGAGACTTGCGTAAAGTCTATTGTGAAAATGAAGAGTAGTGTTGCAAGCGTAGTGATGGATCACTGATTCGGGTATTGCATAAATTTGTAACTCTTTTTATCTTAGTACATTTTACATCTGGACGTAGCTCCGCAGATATAGGTCATGGACTAAACTGCATGAATAATCCCTTGATGTTTTGGTTTGATTAGCTTTACTGTTTTCATTTACATTCCAATACTGTTTGATTCTTTGTTACAATATACTACATTTCTCGTTGTAATACACATTCATTAAGTAATTTCAGTTCAAAAAACATCTCGAATTATAATTGAATGGGCAAGTGAGTGAGGGGATCCAGATCTAGATAACGCAAACAACCGTACAAATTTGGCATGGCCAAGTATGGCTTCAGCCAAGGTGGACCACTACGTGCGTACGCCCTTACTTCCCAATTCGTGATCAACTACTGTGACGGTTGGCAGCAATCGAATAACGGTAACAGTAAAAAACAAACTTACATTATTGTCTCTTTCTATCCCACACTTTCTCCTCTAACTTTTTTCTTTTAACTGTTTTCGCAGGTCCGTTTTCATCAATTAGGTGATGACACGTGGAAGGTATACATCACCTCCTCCCCACACATAACGTGATCTACGAACTCATCATGCCATATATGCATGGCATCACATGAAAATGTCTCTTTTAAGGGTAAGTCCTACGTACTTTAATTAATTAGTTTCTATTAATGGACATATGACTACATATATGATATATAGTTATTATTAGCTGATCAAATATCTAGAATATGTGCTCCTAGTTTTTTCTACATTGGTGTTGCATCTTTGTCTTCTATTATAGAGATTCATTCATGTAGTTAATTAACCAATCAAAGGAAGAAATAAAGTTTGGTATATAGAAGATATGAAGAGTACAAAGTAAACTTGTGTGTGAGCATGAAAATATTCTTTGGGAGGATATATAAGATGGTGTAGAATATAGGATGATGCTTTTTCATTGATAGGTATTGCATACAATTTGATCAATTATGTAGAATATTTTGTGATCTATATAGCTAGTACTTAAGATTTTGTCATTAAGAATCTCCAATTGGTCAAAAGAAGAAAAGTCATTAATACAATCTATTATGGTATATAATCAAAATATCTCAATTTTGTGTAGGTTAATTATGACAAACTCATTAGTTTTCAATCATCTTTGCGACAACCAATTTATGGCTTTCATTCATTTGGCTTGTGGATAGTTTCATTACCTTCACCAGTACAGTTCCTTAATTTGTCACCCTTTTCTGAGGGCAGAAAGTTTTGATTGTTGGAAGCGTTATGTGGCTAAAGGCGATATAACGCCCTTAATTCAAGTAGGAGCTCGTGACATCCAATGTTGCTATTTTTGAAAAGATGTGATAAAATCATTAACTTTTATGGTGGATTTCACTTTCATTCCTTATCATGTTTTGTAGATACATCCAGTGCTATGATCATCTTATACACAAATCATCGTCAACTCTCTTCTTAGAAACTATAGATGATTTGATAGATTTATAGATTAAATTTCTCACCGTCAGTGATTAAACTAAACATAAAAGTAAATATCACTCATGTCAAGTTTTATAATACTCAATCCAATTAAAATAACTTTCTGTGTTCACAAATTTAGAACAGTAACTGATCAAAGGCATCATCAGAGGTCACATTTTACTTTTTACACATCTCCTCTTCCTTTCTTTTTTTCTAGTACCAAAGCTAACAAAATATCAAAGGAAATTAAAAAAAAAAAACAAAAACAAAAACAAAAACAAAATATATAAAGATTCATCAACATAGACCGCCATCACCATCACCATCACCATCACCAACACCAACACCAACACATGATAGACACATCACCACCATCCACCCATCATCATCATCAATGAGTTCCAGGACTACCCCTCCCATGCATGCCCATCTGATGTGAATGGTGTTGATGGTATGGTCCTGATGACCCATACACATGCCCTTGATGATGCTGGTGTTGTTGCTGCCCCATCATCATCATGCCCGGTTGCATCCCATACATCCCCCCACCATTAAAACTGCCCCCACTATTCCCCGAATTTACATTCCCGCCATTACCGCCACCACCGCCACCACCGCCACCGCCGCCGCCCTCACCGGGCCTCCCAGTGGGGGTGGTCCGCTCCCCCTCCATCTCCCGAAACTTCTGCAAGTACATCTTCAGAGGCTCCACGTAGTCCTCGAATCCCAAAGTCGTCATCGCCCAGAGAAGATCGTCACCGTTGATCGTCTTCCTCTTCTCTCTCTGACACTTATCCGACGCCTCTCCCGTGATGAAGCTTATGAACTCCGACACGCACTCCTGCACCGTCTCCTTCGCGTCTTTCGAGATCTTCGCGTTCGCTGGCAACGCTTTCTTCATGATCCGACTCACGTTCGCTATTGGCAGAAACCTGTCCTGCTCTCTCGGCGAGAACTCGCAGTTGGCATTGTTGTTGTGCCCCCCCGACTCGTTGTCCGAGTCCGCCATTACAGACTAACTAATCCGACCTTCAAACGAAACAGACTGAATTTGGGGGTTTTTGATGTCAGAGAGATTGGGAAGTCCAAACGCGAGATTCGCTAAAGGGGTTTGAATTCGGCATTAGAGAAATCGCGGGTACCTCTCAAAATCTGAACTTTCGATTTATGAACATGAAATTGAAAATTACGCCCCAAAAACAGGGGGATTGGAGAAATGAAGAATTGGAGATTTGGGGAGCGAAATTGGGAGGAATTCGAAGATGGGTGTGATGAGATTTCAATGGAGAAGATGTTGGGATAGTGATTTGGAGAGGAAATTGAGAGAGAAAAACAAAGCTGGATTTTTTGTTTTGTGAGTGTGGTGTTGTTTGGTTTGCAGAGTGAGTGAGTGAGAGAGAGGGGTGTTCGGGGAGATAATGCCGGGTCCGTTGGATCAGAGAGTCTAATAACGCATCGTGAGCGACACGTGGAGAAACGAGGGCCGTTTGTTTCTCGATAAGTATGCGCTTCGTGGCCGATTTCTCTCCGTTCGATTGGTCGAGTGAGCGGCAATCAGGACCGTTGGAAGGACCTTGCCCACTTGGCTGGAAGCCGAATCCGAGTTGCCACGCTGGCAAGGTCAACTTCTCAACATTTCTCCTCAACGTTGACCTCTGACCTATGACCAGTTCTTTTCTCTCTTTTTTTTTTTAATTTTAATTTTTATTTTTTTTATCATGGTTTCCCATCTTAGATGACATTAATGTCAACTGCACTGATTAAAAACCTTTTTTAAAGAATATAAAATCTTTTTACTAATTTTAATTTTTTTAGCAAGAGTTGGATTGACATTTTAAAAGAGACACTGAACTTTATCTCGTATTAGTACTTATAAAACTTCTTTTTTATATTATTTCTTGAACTATTTCTAATATTTTTATGTCTAAATTAATTTAAAATATAGAACTCATTTGAATAGTTTATAAGAGAAAATAAAAAGATAGTCATTTCAATTCAATTTGTTTTATTTTGTCCACAAAATTAGAACATAATTACTTAAGAGAAAATGAATTCCTTAATTATCACTTGATAAATTTGTTCTCTTAATTTATAATAGCTAGCTAATAGAAAATTTTTAAGTATTAGATCGAAAGCATTTTTATTTGGTATTCATTTTTCAACAGTAGGCAACAATTTAAGTCAAGCATAGTAATATACATAGACGACAAGTCACGACATGCATATTTTATGTATTTTCTTAGTTGTAGCACATGTACATAAACATTAACATTGTCTTCATCACTCTTAAACAAAGTTCCCTTTCCTATATAAGCGTCTAGATATTTTCTGTAGGTATACATATATACTACAATTTTGATTTATTCTAAATAGTGATTGATTCTTTAATATAAAAACAGTACTTTATAAGTTTTCTAAAAAAACCTATGTTTTTTAAGAAAAAAACATTTTTAATTGTTGGTGTGACATTTAAACTAATAACAAGATTAATTAATAAAGTTCCGCACTCCACTTCCAAAGTGGAGAGTTTTGGTTTTTTGTCCGTAAGAATCATAATTCTTAGTTTTGACTTGCCTAGATTTTTTTGCTAGTTTTTATCACCACATTAAAGTAATACTTGAATAATAATTGTGATGGAACCACTATCACTAAGTGGATGATCATCAACAGTACTGTAACAGTCAAGAAACACAACTTTAGTACTTTCGTGGACGGCTAGCTTTACATGGCGCATAAGTTATAATGTATAAAATACTGTTTAAACTGAATGGTGAATATAGATCTATAACAAAGTGCACGAGTGGGACCATTCCAAAAGCCACAAAGAAGCGTTTGGTCAACTTGCATATGCTCAAACTGTAATGGGACTATATATAAGTGGGGAATGTGTGGATTGAATGTGAATTCATAAAGAAATACTAATCAAAGTGTTGATCGATCTCTCCCTAAGTATGTTGTACCTAGGCCTTTTAGAGTTAAGCCCGACCCATACCTGTGAGTTGAAGCTAGCTAAGATGGAGACAATATCAACGATACTAGTGAGACCTACGAACCCACAAATAAAAATGTGGGCAAACTCAAAAATCGTGTGATTTTGCTGCATTTGTTAGAAATATTGGGATAATCTCACATCGACTACTTAGAAAGAAAAATAAAGGTTCACAAGTGTGGAGTGGACACTCCATCTTGCCTTGACATTTTGGAATGAATCTCACTTTACACTTGTAGCACATACATAAAACTAGTCACCACACTCTCTTCACCTTGGATTGGGTCTTATAATATAAAATTATACATGGTATCAAAGCTGATGGTTGGCTTAAATTGTCCATTGTCCAAAGGCCTTGTAGACATTCAACAAAAATTGTTTATTGATGTTCTGTGATCAAGTCCTAGTTGGACTTGTGAGGGGGAGTATTGGAGATGTTGGGATAGTCCCACATCGACTACTTATAGAAAAAAAAAAGAAAGGTTTACAAGTGTGGAGTGGACACTTCATCTTGCCTTGACATTTTGAAGTGAATCTCACTTCACACTTGTAGCCTATACATAAAACTAGTCACCACACACTTCTCACCTTAGATTTAGACTTATAATATAAAAATTGCCCATTGTCCAAAGGTCTTGTCTAACAAAAATGGTTGATTGATGTTCTGCGATCAAGTCCTAGTTGGACTTAAGGGGGGAGTATTAGAGATGTTGGGATAGTCCCACATCGACTACTTATAGAAAGAAAGAAAGATTTTAAGTGTGGAGTGGACACTCCATCTTGCCTTGGTATTTTGGAGTGAATCTCACTTCACACTTGTAGCCTATACATAAAACTAATCACCACACACTTCTCACTTTGAATTGAGACTTATAATATAAAAATTGTACAACATTCGAGGCAAAACTCACAATATATGAATATTTTTTGTTTTTATCAAAATATTTGATTAGTAATTATTAGTTAGTCGCGCATAGAACTAATTTAGTAAATTATCGAATGTTTTGAATTTGAGATTCTACAAATGAAGAAACCAATGTTGGGAGAGTTTTACTCCTCAGTGAATTGATTTGGCCAAGTGATGGGGAGCGAATTTTTATCAAAAAAGTGCATAGAGTTCAGCCGGATACAATTGTGCATAAAATACTGTGAGGATAATTTGTTTCCTGAAAATATATTAGAAGTTTACTTTAAAAGTATATATTGTTTAAGGAAACAAAGAAGCTACAATTATAGAAGGGTCGCACTATGTGCACCTCAGTCATTACTCAAGGCACCCCATTTACACGGACACCCAATATTTTTCTCAGGGTATACGTAAATTGGATGAAAATGCCCTTGGTCCTTAACCGAACGCACCCCACTACCAAATTGTCTTCCACTCTCCCTCTCATCACAAATCAACACCTCCATCCACCAAATCTCCTCGTTTTCTTGCTTGTTTACCCTCGATTTGTTGTTTTTTAGGATCGGGTGAGTGTTTGTAAAGTGAGAGTTTTGTGATGACTTCGAGTAGATGGTTGATGTTGAATCACCTAGGATTTGAGTGTAAGTTTAAGTTTTTCGTTGAATTTATTGTTCATTTATCTCGTGTTGTTGTTGTGTTTCATGGGATTGTACCCATCATTGGGTTTAACTACAATCCCGTAATGTTCGGCCACACAGGGCCGTGATTTGTGTTTTGGTATCGGCCGTCCATTGTCGAGACCATTGAGCAAGTGTCGGTTAAGTTCATCCAAGTGTCGTAATAAGATATGTTTGTGATTAGTCTCCATTGGTAGGCACCGAAACCTTTTAGCATCTATCGGTTGTATCATACCGAGACTTCGCTTGAAGTATAGGTCATTAAAACTTGAGACAACATAATATGTTTTGGTCCTGTGTGACCGAGACATTCGTGTATGTGGTATACATTCGGAAATAGGGAAAAAACACAAAAAAATAAATAAATCAAAACTCACTTCCCCGTGTGCCGCGTCCGCTCCCCTTGCATTCTCATCATTCATTAGACCCTAAAAAACCCAAGGAGGCACTGATGGGGGTGGAGTACGAGGGAATAAGAAGGAAGAGTTGGTCGTTTGGCTTGGGAGGGGGTTAATTTCACACATAGTCATCCAACTTTGTCACTTGTAACACTTTGGTAACTAAACTTATGTTTGTATCAAATAAGTCACCTAACTTCGTAATCTGTTTCACTAAAATCATTTCTATCATATTTTAATAATTAATTTTATTTTTGGACAAATTAGCCCTATGTCTAAACGGAGACAGGAATGAGAGCTGGATTTGGATGGCTTGGCGGTGGTGGAGTTGAAGGAGGGAAAGGAGGCGAAGTGCTTGGAGGGGGTGAACCAGGAGCTGACTGACAGTGCAATGCAAATGGTGAAGAAGTCCGCATTTTTGGGGACGATGATGTTGCTGACTGCCGAGTCGATAGGTCGCCAAAGATGCCACGACGCCGCACCCGTGGTGTAGCGGCCCCACTTTCCATTGGCCACTACGGCGTGCACCGCAGGCCCACAGCGTTGCCAACTCACCATCCAGCTGTGTCTCACGGCCACTCATTACCCATTACCAATCAATTATTCTTTTAATATAGTTTAAATTAGCTTATGGACTCGTTATAATCATTTAATATCAAATTATGCAGGGGAAGTCTCAAATTATTAAATGATACCAAATGTGAAACGTTTAAATATTAATTAATCTAATGTGGAAATCATACCAAATGTACATCATACACATATCATCCGAAATCCTTAAAATATCAAAAATATACAACCTATCTCTCAAATCCCAAACCCAGCATAAAACAAATAAATACATACATACAAACAACCAGGCGTATAAGGGAAGTAGACCCCGTCGTCAGTCACAAATAATCTTCAAGTGTCTCCTTACCTCTTCACATATCAAATACTGCACTCAAATCACCCAACACATACGGTGACGAGTCCAATGAGTAAACTCCCAAAGAAAATCATCGAGTACATAATAAACAGATTCAGAGGCCAATAACTAACGTTAGCTACACATGCAAAGAGTATGGGCAGCCATAAATCCCTGCGTGTGTAGGTAACAAGTGTACAAGATGATTAACAAATAATCATAATGAAAACAATATGCTCAACAACAATTCTGATAAAACCAGACAGAAGTAGAACGCAAGCTCACAAACTAGATCATACTTCGTCAATCCGAGCGCCTAGAGGAAACTCATCACACCTGGGATCCACCCGGACCACTAACGGTGACCGGAAACACTCAGGGATCCACCGGACACGTGCACCCCGTGGCTCAGGTCGCTATCCACCGGCGGCGCAAATACACGTGCTACAATCTAGCATGCTTGATCACGTGCCACAACCGTCCCGACTAAACTCCGATCATGAAAACAAATTCAACACCAACCAATAACCAGACCAACACATGATCACAATGAATATGAATTTCAAGAATAATAAACGCGAGAATTTAAAGAATTAAATACTCCAGATGTGTTTCTGTTGAGGTTTACGCACCTATACCACACTCCAATTATCCAGTCCAGCTTGAATAAATGCCCAACAAATCAAAATTACTACCCAAATTGTACCTAAGACCATTTTTCATTAAATTAGCTTCAATTTGATATATTATATCAATTTTTACGTTTTACGAGGTAAAAACCCCGACTATATCTCGTCAACATTCCGAGAAAATCCCAAAATTCCTTTATTTGATCAAAATATAATTTTTCTAAAATTTTCCTATTTTATATGAATTTTCTATGAATTTCCCAGAATTTTTTTTTTGAAAATTGTTTTTTTTTTAATTAGGGGCGGTTCGGCTTAACCAAGCCGAACCGGCCCCTTCTTCTTCGTTGGAACAGAGCAGAATTCTGCTCTGTTCCAACAGCCCTTTTTTTTCCTTTCTTTTCTTCGTTGCTTTCTTCTTCTCTTTTGGTCTCCTACTCCTCACGTAGCAGAAGGGAGACAACTCTCCCTGCTTTGCTTCTCGGTTCGGCCATGGCGTCACCATGGCCGAACCTCTCGACCACACATCCACATACACAACGCCACAACACAACAACAACAACAAATAACTCACCTCATTCGCCTCGCTCTCCTCGATCTCCTCCACCTCAAGCTCGCCTCCTCTCCTTCTCTCGATTCTTCTTCCTCTCGATCGATCAAAATAGCAAGAAAATGAGAAATTGTGGTGACGGTGGTGGTGTTTATCAACATTTTTGGGGTGAAATGACCAAAATGCCCCTTATGTCTATCTCTTTCCCTCTTTCCTTCAATACCCTTTTTGGTAATTTTGCATTTTCTATTTTATTTTCTGATTTACCATATATTTATATATATATATATATATAAATATATATATATATCAATTTACCTATATATATATATATAAATATATACACTCACCTATATTTTCGCATTTAAAATTCCGCCGTGCGCGCCAACGAGTGTACTCGGGTGTGCACACTACCGCACCCCCCACGCGTGCAATCACGACAAAACCCTAGCTTAAATTTCGTCTCTTAGTCGCTCAGGTACCCGCGTTGACACGTATATCGAGGCGAATGTTTAACACAATCTCACTCGTCAATGGCAATATAAACACACATATTGCGGTGCCATTTAACTAATTTGGACCTATACATCGCAACTTCACCACCAGAATACCCAATACGGACTGTAAACTCTATCCGGTCGTGCTTCGTCTTCATTAGGGACCCACGAACGTCCCCGCTGGCGTCCACGTCTGCAATGACATCATCAATAACGGCCATCGAGAATTGGGCCGTTACAGTTCTTCCCAACTAATTAGAAATTTCATCCCGAAATTTGAGATAACTAATATCTCGTCTCAGAGAACTGCAATGTAGATACAATTTCCTATCAGGTCAACCAACTTAAACAAATGTAGCCAACCTAATCAATCACTATTCCACTAACACTTTTGATGAACTATTCAACCTCTAACTTTGGTAAACAAATCAACCTTAACCTAGGTGAAGAAAAATTAATCGGCCACTGGTGAACCGATCAACCAGTCATCCACTCACTCCTGGTGTACAAATCAATCCCTGGTGAACTCATCAACCAGTCCATATCAACTAGTCCCTGGTGAACACAATCGACCAGTCCCTGGTGAACCACATCAACCAATCCCACAACAACCAATTGCAAATGGACTCCTGGTGAACTAATCAACCAGTTTCACAACCTCCTGGTTTTCATATCTAAGATTTATTCATTGAGTTTATATTCTTGTTCAATCTCCAATTCCCAAAGTTTGACCTCGCTCTGATACCAAAATGTAGCGGTATCAGAGGTAACCATAACCCACACCTCACTCCCTGGGTTCCTTAAACCTAAGCTCTGATACCAAAATGTAGCGGCCCCACTTTCCATTGGCCCACAGCGTTGCCAACTCACCATCCAGCTGTGTCTCACGGCCGCTCATTACACATTACCAATCAATTATTCTTTTAATATAGTTTAAATTAGCTTATGGACTCGTTATAATCATTTAACATCAAATTATGCTGCGGAAGTCTCAAATTATTAAATGATACCAAATGTGACACTTTAAATATCAATTAATCTAATGTGGAAACCATACCAAATGTACATCATACACATATCATCCGAGATCCTCAAAATATCAAAAATATACAACCTATCTCTCAAATCCCAAACCCAACATAAAACAAATAAATACATACATACAAACAACCAAGCGTATAAGGGAAGTAGACCCCGTCGTCAGTCACAAATAATCTTTAAATGTCTTCTTGCCCCTTCACATATCAAATCCTACACTTAAATCACCCAACACATACGGTGACGAGTCCAGTAAGTAAACTCCCAAAGAAAACCATTGAGTACATAATAAACAGATTCAGAGACCAATAACTAACATTAGCTACACATGCAAAGAGTATGGACAGCCATAAATCCCTGCGTGTGTAGGTAACAAGTGTACAAGATGATCAACAAATAATCATAATGAAAACAATATGTTCAACAACAATTCTGATAAAACCAGACAAGTAGAACGCAAGCTCACAAACTAGATCATACTTCGTCAATCCGAGCGCCCAGAGGAAACACATCACACCTGGGATCTACCCGGACCACTAACGGTGACCGAAAACACTCACGGATCCACCGGACACGTGCACCCCGCGGCTCGGGTCGCTATCCACCGGCGGCGCAAGTACACGTGCTACAATCTAGCATGCTTGATCACGTGCCACAACCGTTGTAACGGCCCATCCCAGCCCAGCCCAGCGCCAAGGTTACCACTGGACCACTGGCTCCACGAGGCGCACCCAGCGCACCGGCTCCACGGGGGGCGTACCCAGCGGCACCGCTAGTCGCGAGCGAGGTGGTACCAAGCCCTACCCCATCCGTGTCCCCCACACGGTCTTTCGCCTCCTCGAATCAAACACGGGTCCCGAGGGATAAGATTCCAGATTTCACGAGTCGAGTACCACCGAGCCGGGAGGACTTCCCAGGAGGTCACCCATCCGGGTACTACTACTCGCTCGTGCACGCTTAATCGCGGAGTTCGATAGGATCGGTGCCTTCGTGCCGAACCGGCTCGTGGTACTCGACTCGTGAAATCTGGAATCTTATCCCTCAGACCCTGTGTTTGAGTCGAGGGAGGCGAAAGACCGCGCTGGGGGACACGGATGGGGTAGGGCTTGGTACCACCCGCCCGTGACTAGCGGTGCTGGGGTGCGCCCCGTGGGTGGTCGATGTGTGGCCAAGTGGTCCAGCTGGTAGCTCGGGCGCTCGGGTCGGGCTGGCCGGGCCGTTACATAAAAGCGCGTTTTATGTAACAGCCCAGCCCAGCCAGCCCAGCTACCACATCGGACATCGACTGGCCCACGGGGGCGCACTCCCACCGGCACGCTTACGTAGTCACAGTGGAGGTGGTACCAAGCCCTACCCCATCCGTGTCCCCCAACACGATCTTTCGCCTCCTCGACTCTCCACGGGTCCCGAGGGATAAGATTCCAGATTTCACGAGTCGAGTACCACCGAAGCTGGTTCAAGACGAAGGCACCGGATCCCATCGAACTCCGCAGATTAAGCGTGCTCGAGCGAGAGTAGTACCGGGATGGGTGACCTCCAGGAAGTCCTCCCGCCTCGGTGGTACTCGACTCGTGAAATCTGGAATCTTATCCCTCAGACCCAGGTTTGAGTCGAGGAGGCGAAAGACCGCGCTGGGGACACGGATGGGGTAGGCTTGGTACCACCCCGCTCGTGACTATGGTGCCGGTGGGGTGCGCCCCGTGGAGCCCGTGGTCCAGCTGGTAGCCTGGGCGCTGGGCTGGGCTGGGCTGGGCCGTTACATACTGCGGAGTTCTGATGGGATCCGGTGCCTTCGTGCTGAACCAGCTCAGTGGTACTCGACTCGTGAAATCTGGAATCTTATCCCTCAGGACCCAAGTTTGAGTCGAGGGAGGCGAAAGACCGTGTGGGGGGACACGGATGGGGTAGGGCTTGGTACCACCCTGCCTATGACTAGCGGTGCCAGTGGGGTACGCCCCCGTGGAGTCAGTGCCAGTGGTGTGTGCCAGTGGATCCACTGCAGGTGGGCTGGGCTGGGCTGGGCCGTTACATAAAAGGCGCCTTTTATGTAACGGCCAGCTCAGCGCCAGCCAAGCCAGCGCCCATGCTACAGCCACTGGACACTGGCTCCACGGGGGCGCGCCCGGCGCAGCACGGCTCCACGGGGGCGTACCCGGCATGGCACCGCTAGTCACAGTGTGGTGGTACTCAAGCCTACCCCATCGTGTCCCCACACGGCTTTTCTCCTCGACTCAAACTCGGGTCCCGAGGGATAAGATTCCAGATTTCACGAGTCGAGTACCACCGAGCTGGTTCAAGACGAAGGCACCGATCCCATCGAACACCGCAGATTAAGCGTGCTGAGCGAGAGTAGTACCGGGATGGGTGACCTCCGGGAAGTCCTCCCGCCTCGGTGGTACTCGACTCGTGAAATCGGAATCTTATCCTCAAGACCCAGGTTTGAGTCGAGGAGGCGAAAGGCCGTGTGGGGGGACACGGATGGGGTAGGGCTTGGTACCACCCGCCTCGTGACTAGCGGTGCGGTGGGGTACGCCCCGTGGAGCCGGTGCGGTGGGGTGCGCCCGTGGAGCCAGTGGTCCAGTGGTAGCTCGGGGGCCGAATTGGAAATTTGGCCGAGCCGTTACAACCGTCCTGACTAAACTCCGATCATGAAAACAAATTCAACACCAACCAATAACCAGACCAACACATGATCATAATGAATATGAATTTCAAGAATAATAAACGCAAGAATTTAAAGAATTAAATACTCCAGATGTGTTTCTGTTGGGGTTTACGCACCTATACCGCACTCCAATTATCCAGTTCAGCTTGAATAAATGTTCAACAAATCAAAATTACCACCCGAATTGTACCTAAGACTATTTTTCATTAAATTAGCTTCAATTTGATATATTATATCAATTTTTACATTTTACGAGGTAAAAACCCCGACTATATCTTGTCAACATTCCGAGAAAATTCCAAAATTCCTTTATTTGATCAAAATATAATTTTTCTAAAATTTTTCTATTTTATATGAATTTTCTATGAATTTTCCAGAATTTATTTTTCAAAACTGTTTTTTTTTTTTAATTAGGGGCAGTTCGGACGAACCGGGTTAGGCTCAACCAAACCGAACCGGCCCCTTCTTCTTCGTTGGAACAGAGCAAAATTCTGCTCTGTTCCAACAGCCCTTTTTTTTCCTTTCTTTTCTTCGTTGCTTTCTTCTTCTCTTTTGATCTCCAACTCCTCACGAAGCAGCAGGGAGACAACTCTCCTCTTTTTTAGCTCTGTTCGCCATGGCGTCACCATGGCCGAACCTCTTGACCACACATCGCCATGGCCGAACCTCTTGACCACACATCCACATACACAACGCCACAACACAACAACAACAAATAACTCACCTCGTTCGCCTCGCTCTCCTTGATTTCCTCCACCTCAAGCTCGCCTCCTCTCCTTCTCCCGATTCTTCTTCCTCTTGATTAGGGCTGGCAAAAATACGGGAACGGACAAAAACGGGACTGGACACCTATTTTAAAAATCCAAAAATTTGGTGCCCGGTCCCGGTCCCGTTTTCAAAACGGGCACTATTTTTTTGTCCAGTCCCGTATGTTTGTAAAACATACGGGACCCGTTTTGCCCGCTTTTTTTTTTAAAGATGATTAAATATTTTGTTTATCAATTATCTTAAAAAAAACCCCTCAACTACAACTACAAGTCTACAACTACAAATCACCAATTACCAAAAAATAAATACATAATATCACAATTTTTTAATTTCCAATATAAACATCACAAAAGTTTTTTTTTTAAAAAAAAGAGATATCACCTCAAATTCTCAATAGTCTAAAATCCAAATTATCAAAGTATATCTTCACCTCATGCATCAACAACTACATAAAAAAGTTCATGACACAATTTTAACAGTGAAATTACAAATATACCCTTCAAATTAATCACAAAACGGTAAAACCGCGTTTTTTTTTAATTTTGCCCCTGACCGGTCCCGTATTTTTAAACGGACAAAAAATATTGTCCAAATTCCGTATGTTTGTCAAAAAAAAATTGCCCGGTCCCGTTTAAAACGGGACCGGACAAAACGGGCCAAACGGGACCGGGCACATTTTGCCAGCCCTACTCTTGATCAATCAAAATAGCAAGAAAATGAGAAATTGTGGTGACGGTGGTGGTGTTTATCAACATTTTTGGGGTGAAATGACCAAAATGTCCCTCATGTCTATCTCTTTCCCTCTTTCCTTCAATACCCTTTTTGGTAATTTTACATTTTCTATTTTATTTTCTGATTTACCATATATATTTATATATATATATATATATCAATTTACCTATATATATATATATATAAATATATACACTCACCTATATTTTCGCATTTAAAATTCCGTCGTGCGAGCCAACGAGTGTACTCAGGCGTGCACACTACCGTACCCCCCACGCGTGCAATCACGACTAAACCCCGGCTTAAATTTCGTCTCTTAGTCGCTTAGGTACCCGTGTCGACACGCATATCGAGGCGAATGTTTAACACAATCTCACTCGTCAATGGCAATATAAACACACATATTGCGATGCCATTTAACTAATTTGGATCTATACATCGCAACTTCACCACCAGAACACCCAATACGGACTGTAAACCCTATCCGGTCGTGCTTCGTCTTCATTAAGGACCCACGAACGTCCCCGCTGGCGTCTACGTCTACAATGACGTCATCAATAACGGCCATCGAGAATTGGGTCGTTACACGTGGGCTTGTCTTCATGGAAATCATCAAATGGGTTGAAATCCGGAGATGGGTAGGCTGTGTTGCTGGTGGTGGCGTTGGTGTTGTTGGGTTGTGTGGACCGAAATAATAGTCCCACATTGGAAAGTAAAACTTCTAAATAAAGTATATTAGAGATTGTCCCCCCTCTAATAGTACCAAGGCCTTTTGGAGTAAAACCCCACACCTAATGTTGAGGTGGTTAAGTTGGGGACAATATTGGTGGTCGCATGTGTGCCTCGAGTTGCTCTCCCTCGAGATGGTAGCGACAACAGATCATGCGGTGTGCCCATCTTGGATGAATTTCGGTCCAAGGTGAAGATTGTTGGGTTGTGTGGAGTGAAATAATGCGGTGTGCCCATCTTGGATGGATTTTGGTCCAAGGTGGAGATTATTGGGTTGTGTGGACCGAAATAATAGTCCCACATTGGAAAGTAAAACTTCTAAATAAAGTATATTAGAAATTGTCCCCCCTCTAATAGTACCGAGGCCTTTTAGAGTAAAACCCCACACCTAATGTTGAGGTGGTTCAGTTGGGGACAATATCAGTACTAGCAGAGGTCCATGTGCCCGTGCGGCGCACGCTCGGATGGAACCTCAACAAGTGGTATCAGAGCCGATGGTGCGGCTGGGACAGGGCATGTCTATTGGTGGTCGCATGTGTGCCTCGAGTTGTACTTTCCCTCGAGATGGTAGCGACGATGGATTATGCGTGTGCCATCTTGGATGAATTTCAGTCCACACAACCCAACAATCTCCACCTTAGACCGAAATCCATCCAAGATGGACACACCGCATTATTTCGGTCCACACAACCCAACAGGTGCGGGGTCGAAGGGTGAAGAAGGTGGGTGATGTTTGTGTCTGATGTGGAGGAGAGATTGAAGAGAAGTTTGAAGCGGTAACGACCATTAGAGGAGAAGAAGAGATGATGAGGGGCTGCAACAAAACAGGTCTCCATCTAGACAAAGGACAAATTTGTCCAAAAATAAAATTAATTATTAAAATATGATAGAAATGATTTTAGTAAAACAGTTTACGAAGTTACGCGACTTATTTGATACAAATATAAGTTTATTTGTCAAAGTGTTACGCATCGCAAATTTAGATAATCATTTGTGAAATTAAACCACTTGGAAGGGGCATTTGAGTTTTTCACATTGGAAATAAAAAAATAGAGTGTCATAAGTAATCACTAGAGTGCACACATCACGACCTTTTATATAAAGTCTCTTAACCTTACTTTTTTGACACCTAATACATATGCTTTTGGCCCACCGGGTACTTCTTTTCTTTTTTTGTCAAATGGTTACTGTTGTTGGCACTTTAACTACACGGACATACATTTCACTTTCTTAATTTTTTTAAAGTGTTACGGATGACAACGGCTACTTGGGATTCACATGCTGTTGATTTCACCGTTAATGGTCAGTTTTCAAACAACCACCACTTGAAAAGTTTTGTACCCAGCAATCGAATCTAGTAGCAAATTGGGCTCCAAATGTGGACCCACCATTGGAGAGAGATCGAGAACAACAGCGAGACTACGTGGAAATATCAATCTCAAATGGTGGCCACTGGAGTGGAGTCTGGAGAGTTGTCTCACTTTATCCATTCATTCATTAATTTCTTTTGGATAGCTAGAGAAATGATAAGGTGAACATTCGTATGTATACTTAGTTTAATTTAGATTGTGAAAGCATATGTTTATAGATTAATTGTGTGTTACATAGTTTGAATTAACTAATCTCACTCGCTCGCTTCTGAAAAAAAAAAAAAAAAACTAATCTAACTCTCAAGGATTTCTACATCTTAGGATTAACAAGGGCGACTTGAATTCACAACTCTGGTGTCAACCAAACTGTTGAAGACGTGTGGACCTCATCTAAATTAAATATTGTTGTAAATTGAATTGAGACTTGCTAGAATTAGAGAAGAAAAGTAGAAGAACTAAGAACTTCTACTACTACTAAGAGCTACAAAGAACTACAACTACAAAGTAGAAGAGGAGAAATGAGAGAGTTGAAATTAGAAGTTGTATACAACTTGGTGTGTTTTTACAATGAGGTTGGCACCCTTTATATAGGCCCTTTGGTGATGATGATAAATGTACTTAGACAATGTTTACAAGTAACACATACATCACATGTCATACAACTCTTCACAAGCAACATTGACAATACATGGAATAATGAATACATTTGATATGGATACAAGTAAAGGTCATGCTTGATACTACCACTCAATGTAAGAGCCATGCTTGACAATGATTAGTCATACAAAGTCTTGATCAATTGTTCATCCATATCATAACAAATATGACTTCATAAAAAAAAATGTATAGAATTAGTACGAGGGTCTTTTGAGATAAAACTACACATCTACTCATTCCATTCTATATTATTTGTCACATTTTGACTTGTGCATAAGACTATATTACCTCCTATAAATGACTTCATCTATTATATGTATTGTATAAAAAAAGGTGATTGGTACTGTCATTAACTAAATAGAATGGAGTTAAAATTGGAAATAAAACATTTAATGCTTTCTTGATTTCCTAATATGACACATATTGTGAAACAAAAAAAAAACCCATAATGTGACAGATAATATGAAATGGAGGGAGTATAATTTAAAGGTAGTTTAAGTTGGGGATATTGTTGGTATTGGCAATTAATATTGTGCCCAAAAAATTAACAACACCCGTAAATATTAGTATAAATTGGAAAATTAACAACACCCATAAATATTACTCCCTCCGTTTCATATTATCTGTCACATTTTGACTTATGCACAAGAATTAAAGTGATGATTAATTACCATTAAAATTTTATAACAAAGACTATATTATCCTTTCATAAATAACTTCATTTATTGTAGGTATTGTGTAAAAAAGAGTAATTGATGGTGTCATTAATTAAATTGCAATGGGGTTTAAATTGGAA
The DNA here is from genome assembly GCA_039657345.1 of Stephania japonica. NCBI lineage: Eukaryota > Viridiplantae > Streptophyta > Magnoliopsida > Ranunculales > Menispermaceae > Stephania > Stephania japonica. The sequence continues at coordinate 84,731,891 of CM077556.1, read as the reverse complement.
ATCTTACATTTAATATTACTTCATTGATTTTTTAATGTGACAGATATTGTGGAATAAAAAAAAGCTCCCTTAATGTGACAAATAATATAGAATGGAGGGAGTAGTATTCATTTGGACTAAAGGAAAGTAAAGTATGAGAATCAGATTCCGAACATCATATTAACAAATGCAATTTATTAATTAAAGCATCGTTCATTGATCCAGTTGTCAAACTTTTTTAATGGACTAATCCAGTCAAACCAAAATAATGATATTAATTTAAGTAGAGCCTTTTAATTAGTACTAGTACTTAACTTTTACTATCACATAGTACGTACCATTATTTTACTTGGATCAAAGAGATGAACTTAAGGTGTCATCCTAGATATCTGCAATCGAAATCCCTATACTTTAAGCCACACGAGTCAGTTATGTGTTGTCATAAACACTTCTCATCGTGCATCTTATAAAACGTAATTTAGGGTTTAAAGAGAGTTCAGGGTGATCACGCATCTTTACATGATTTGAGGTACGATTGAGGACATGCCAGTCGCTTGTGTGTGGTGTATGTCTCATTTGATGTTATTATAGCATAGGAAAATGCTACCATTCCCCACTCGGCACTAACAGTTGACTGACTATTAATGTTGAAGTCAGTTGGTTGTCTAATTGGTGGTACCAAACAACCAATTAAAAAAAAAAAAAAAAAAAAAAAAAAAAAAAAAAACTTTTATGTGGGCTCGTGCAGGGCACGCTAACATTTTTCTATATCATATCAATGTTAAAGATATATATATAATTAATTTAAAGATTTTACAACTTTTGTATATATATATATATATATATATATATATATATATATATATATATATATATATATATATATATATAAAAGTTAAAAAACTTGGTTAGGCCACCTTTTTTTAAGAGAAACTTTTTAAAAGGATAGGAGATGCAGCCGGGGAAAATTTTAGCTAGGCACCAAAATGTTCAACTTTACATTAATTGAGGCCCTTTCATGAAGTCCACATTCTTAATGGCATAACCATGTTATTGCCTCACCATTATTACTGGAGTAATAGGGAGAGAGAAAGTCCATGGGCCTCATTGATCTCTAAAACTAACTAGCTTGCAAAAGGAGTGCTCATAATTCTTAGATGATAAATAAAACTCTTCTACAAGTTTCAAGATTAAGGACTCGTTTGGTTTATTTATGCTAACTTACCGTGTTAGTTCGGATATATCTCCTTGGAGTTAATACTTTTATGTTTGATTAAACTTTAAACTTGTAGGGAAGTTGTAGATTCTTAAAAGAGTAGTGCTACTTAGACTCATGAGTCTGGACCCTTAGGGAGTTTTTTGAAAATTTTTTATTTCAAAGTCATCCTTAAGCAATCAATGACTTCAAAATTATAACTTGTAACACTCCTTTAATATTTACAAAAATCTCAAAAACCCCCCTTTGAGTCCGGACCCTTAGTGTCCAAATAGATTTTTTGTTCTTAAAAAATAAAATATATGAATTGACATAAATGCTTTCAAATTAATAAGAGAGAGAGAGAGATGAATAATAAAATGGTCATTAATGAGTAATTGTGTCAACAACTTTTGGGAGTTAAAGGGTTAATAAGGAGCAATTGTGTCAACAACAAATTCGGTCTAGGTTACATCTATAAGTGCAGGATATCCTGCTCTAGCAACATGAAAATTTGATTGGGAATATATTCCCAAATCTTAAAATCAACATCACACTGAAAAGTTTCCTTAACCATGTGGTCTGCACAGGAATTATTCTATCGAAATGTATGGCTGAAAACTACACTCATTCCCTGTAAGTTGAGAGATAACTTGCAGGAAAGTTGAAAAACTAAACAAGATTAGTTCCCAACTCCCTGTAAGTTATCTCCCGAGATATAACTCTACCTCCAACCAAACAAAGCCTAACAATCCATATAAAAGTGCAAAAAAGAGTCAGTTGCGCATCCTGCGCTCACTAGTCTGGATCAACCTATGGCTTTAAAGTCATAAAGGAGTGGGTCTCTATTCTCTAAACAAGATTTTTCCAGTGCACAAATTTGAACTTGAGCCCTCTATTAAAAGAGGTTCAAAGTCGCCGAGCCGTGCCCTAATCTACTTTAGGTCTAGATTGTTCTAAGATCATATGGACATCAAGAACTAATTAAGGTTCTTTTCAAATCTTCATTTTAAAGGATGATAAGATCTTCCAAGAAAACAAGACAAGCTCTAGGAAGCAAACAATTCACCCAAATCTCAACCACTGCCAGATTCTCTAATGTGTACACCAAGTGGTTGCTATCTAAACCTGTCTTACTGTTACCACCCCAATAAGCTGGATACGAGCATGCTGGGCTGGGCAGCATGATAACTCAGCAGATGATCGAGTCTCGGTGGACTCGGGAGGTTTCGGTGAACTCCAAAGTCGGATTGGGGTTTAGTACATGGCTCGGGCCTAAGTGGGCTTGGCTTGGCACGGGCAAGGCTTGGCAAGGCCAGGCCAAGGCAAGGCGCGGGCAAGGCAAGGCCAGGCCAGGCCAGGCCAAGGCAAGGCCAGGCCAGGCCAAGGCAAGGTTGGCCAAGGCGAGGCCAGGCTTGGCAAGGCTTGGGCAAAGCTGGGCAAGACCAGGGCAAGGCTGGGCAAGGCCAGGGCAAGGCTTGGCAAGGCCAGGCCAAGCAAGGCAAGCGCGGCAAGGCAAGGCCAAAGCCAGGCCAGGCCAAGGCAAGGTAAGACCAGGCCAAGGCAAGGCAAGGCAAGGCAGGCCAAAGCAAGGCACGGGCAAGGCCAAACCAAGGCACGGACAAGGTTGGGCAAGGCAAAACAGGCCAAGGCCAAGGCATGGCCTTGGCACAACAGGTTGACTTTCCTTGACTCGGGCATTGACCCTGGTCAAAGTATGCTTGGTCTCATTTTGGGATGTTTCCTTTTGGAGCGGGGAAACGGCTTAACATCTACTATAAGGGGAGGTGGGCTCTCTCCTAGGGGTGGCATGGGCAACAAGTGACAAGCAAAGCCCTCGTGCACGCCTGGGCACCATGCCAAGGCGAAGACCCACGGACCATGGTCCGCCACCCCGAGCCGGTGGGACTCGACCACGAGCCCCGGCTAGCACCCAACGTGCCCGGACACGGCCAGCACCACGAGACGCGCCCCTGTCCGTAGAGAAGCATGAACCACGTTCCTTGAAATGTGGAAGACCAAGTCGAGGTAGTTGGGGAACTACCTTGGTCATGGCTGGGCCATGACCAAGCCACGTCCAGGCATGACCCGAATGCATGGAGAATGTGCAAACTGACCCTGTAATGGAGGTGGTTACGGAACCAGGTGGCAGCAAGGGAACAAGGCAGTTCGGCAACTGCCTTGACCACTAAGAGAGTGGTGATTTACCAGGTCTATGGATTGATGTATGCTGGACATGTGTCCCGGTCGGTTATGTAACTACCTAATGGCTAGGCTATAAAGCCATGGGCTCTGAGCTTGGGGAAGCATAGAGTTCTACGCTTGTAAATCCAATTGAGAGCTAGTAAACGTTTCCTTGTTGCCTATTGCTTGCTTGTCCCTTTAATTTGAGTGTTGGCGTCTTTGAACTAAGGTGGCCCTTAGCACCGCAGTTCAATCGAAAGAAAATTTTCCTAGTGAAAAACCCTCTTTCATTGGCCCCGTGACAATTGGTATCGAGCCTCGTTTGGAGACAATGGCGACCCGAGCAGCAAGCGATCTAGGTGAGAGGGTGTCTCACCTAGAGCATGTGATAGCAACGATGGCCACTCCGGCGGAATTGGTGGAGTCTTCAACTACGTCCCGACGTATTGAAGCCTTGAAAATGTTGGTGGCTTCCTTGGTGACTAGGGGAGAGTCACAAGAGGCCCTGATTGCTATGTGGGAATCAAGGTTTGAGGAGCTTGTAGCGGATGTGCGGTCGGTGGGAGAACTTACCACCGAAACAGCCTCGACAATGGCTGTGGAGGTGAGCTTACTCAAACGAGCTGTGGGCGGAACCTGAGAGGGTCTTTGTTGCGGCAAAGCCCCGAACAAAGGTGCCGGAACCAAATAAATTCTCGGCAAGCGGAGTGCAAAGGAGCTTGAGAATTTCATTTGGGACATGGAGCAAGATACTTTGCTATCGTTGGCACGGAGGAGAATCGAAGGTCATCTTGACCCCGATGTACCTTGAAGGTGATGCGAAACTTTGGTGGAGAACCGGGGTGGATGATGATGCGGGCATGCGGGGAGGCCCAAAATTGTAGATTGGGAGGTGCTCAAGAGGGAATTGAAGGATCAATTCCTTCCTACCAATGCGGCTTGGCAAGCGCGGGAGGCCTTGCGCAAGCTCAAACAGACGGGATCGGTGCGTGACTATGTGAAGGAGTTTTCCTCCCTCCTACTGGACATCAAAAACATGTCGGAGGAGGACAAACTTTTCAATTTCACCACGGGATTGCAGTCTTGGGCTCAAGCTGAGCTAAGGAGGCAAGGAGTGAAGGACTTGCCTGGTGCAATTGCGGCTGCTGATAGTCTTGTGGACTTCAAGACTAGTTCCTCCCCGAGCGAAGGGAAGAACAAGGAGAAGAAGCCGTTCAAGAACCACCAGAAGAAGGGCGAGAAGAAGCCCTTTCCTCCTAAGTTCTGGCGTGAGCTCGAAACCAAAGACTCCTAAAGCAGACCGAAGCCTTCATCAAGTTCGCAGGTAAGGGCTGTTTTATTTGCAATGGTCCTCACAGGGCACGAGACTGCCCAAAGAAAGAGAAATTGTCGGCCTTGATCGCGAAAGATGATGGCCAGCCCCGAATGAACCCATTGCAATTGTTGAATGCAATTCAGCAAGCCAAGACGAGCCCTTCGGAGGGGCTAATGTACGTGGATGCTGAGGTGAATCGAGACGAGTCTTGGCGATGGTGGATTCGGGAGCTACTCACTCATTCGTGGCCAGACCATATGGTGGGAAAGTTGGGACTGGATCTCGTTGAGAACTCCAGTCGAATGAAGGCAGTGAATTCGGAGGCTAAGCGAATTCAAGGTATGGCCACTGATGTGAATTTGAAGGTTGGGTCTTGGGAGGGAAAGATCAACCTAATGGCGGTTCCCTGGATGATTTCGATGTCATCCTAGGGAATGACTTTTTGCACTGGGGAGCATTGCCTTGATGCCGTTCTTAAAAGGATTGTTCGTGATGAACAAGTCCCACCCTTGTTTTGTCCCTGCGACTAACACAATTGCAGGAAAGGAGAAGACGAAGCTATCCCATCTTTCAGCCATTCAGGTGAAAGATGGACTGAGGAAGGAGAACCCACATTCTAGCAGCCTTGGTGGAGACCAAGGCAAGAACGACATCAAAAATCCCCGATGTAGTCGTTGAGATGCTGGAGGACTTCGGAGATGTGATGCCGGCAGAATTGCCAAAGCAATTACCCCCAAAAAGGGAAATTGACCATGAGATTGAGCTGATCCCTGGCTCAAAACCCCCAGCACAAGCCCCGTACAGAATGGCTCCAAAGGAGTTGGAGGAGCTAAGGAAGCAGTTGCAAGAGTTGTTGGATGCTGGATTCATTCAGCCATCCAAGGCCCCTTACGGAGCACCAGTCCTGTTCCAGCGCAAGCACGATGGTTCCCTTCGAATGTGCGTGGATTACAGGGCACTAAACAAGCTCACGGTGAAGAACAAGTACCCTATTCCACTTGTGGCAGACTTGTTCGATCGATTATCTGGTGCGGCCTACTTTACAAAGCTGGACTTGAGGTCGGGGTACTATCAAGTTCGGATTGCAGCTGGTGACATTCCAAAGACGGCCATGGTGACTAGGTATGGTTCGTTTGAGTACTTAGTCATGCCATTTGGCTTGACGAACGCCCCTGCTACATTCTGTAATTTAATGAATGATGTACTGAGAGAATTCATTGATAGATTTGTCGTTGTTTATCTTGACGACATAGTGATTTACAGTCAGAACCTCCATGATCATGTGGATCACTTACGGATGGTTCTGACTACTTTGAGGGCTAACCATTTGTATGTAAAGAGGGAGAAATGTGAGTTTGCTGCGCAAACAATTTCTTTCCTTGGTCATGTTGTAGGCCAGGGTAAACTGCAAATGGATCCGGAGAAGGTGCGGGCTATCATGGAATGGCCAAACCCCACGAAGGTCTCGGAGTTGCGATCGTTCTTGGGTTTGGCGAATTACTATCGGCGGTTCGTGGAGGGCTACTCACGGAAGGTGGCACCACTGACAGACTTGTTAAAGAAAGATCGAGCTTGGGCATGGACGGATTAATGCAACCAAGCTATGGCGGAGTTGAGGCAGGTCATTGCCTCTGAACCAGTGCTGGGACTACCAAACTTCGAACTACCGTTCGAAGTGCATACGACGCTTCGAGATAGGGCATTGGGGGCGGTGCTTGTCCGGGAGGGACACCCCATTGCCTTCGAAAGCGTAAAATCGAAGGATGCGGAGCGAGAGGTACCCGCTCACGAGAAGGAAATGCTAGTTGTGATTCATGCTCTCCATCTTTGGAGGCATTACTTGTTGGGAACCGTTTTTGTGGTGTGCGGCAGACAATGCGGCGATCACCTACTTCATGAGCCGAAAAAGCTCAACCGAAACAAAGCGAGATGGTTGGATTTCCTTGCGAGTTCGATTTACAATTCGAACACAAGCCTGGTAGGCTCAATTCGGCCCGGATGCACTTAGTCGCAAGGTGGTGGTCGAGATGGTGACAAGAAGTAGTGAGGTGGAAGGTGAATTCTCGCCTCGAATCAAGGAGGAGACCGAGCAAGGATCCTACTTGTAAGAAGTTACTAAAGCTAGTAGCGGAGGAGTCACTCGAAGGTTACGGTGTGATGATGGGGTCCTCTATGCCAAAGGAGGACGCCCTTATGTCCCTAGTACAGTGGATTAAGGCGCTACTCTTGAAGGAAACACATGATGCTCGGTGGGTGGGCATCGGGCATGGAGCGCACCTATGCCCTCTTATCACGTTCCTACTTTTGGCCGAAGATGGAGGAGGACGTGGATCAAGATGTGCGGACTTGTCTTGTGTGCCAAAAAAAAGACAAGACGAGAGAGGAGGAAGGCACCGGGGGTTCTTTGGAGCCTCTACCCATACTAGAGAGGCCCTTTCAAAGCATCTCGATGGATTTCATCACCGGTCTTCCCGATGTGCGAGGGAATGACCAGCGTATTGGTGGTGGTTGATCGATTCTCGAAGTATGCTACATTCATAGCTGCTTCGAAGAATTGTGATGCAGACATGACGGCGGAATTGTTCCTAAAGCATGTGGCGAAGTATTGGGGCATCCCCGAAGATATCATCAGTGATCGAGACGCTCGGTTCACTGGGCGATTTTGGGTTGCCCTATTCAATCTGATGGGATCAGAGTTGAAGTTTTCTACAGCAAACCATCCTAAAACAGATGGGCAAACGGAGAGAATCAATGCTCTACTGGAGGACTATCTCAGGCATTATGTGAATGCCAGTCAGACGAATTGGGTAGATTTACTTGATACAGCCCAATTTTGTTACAATCTGCACAAAAGCTCAGCCACGGAGCTGAGTCCATTCGAGGTGGCGACGGGACAACAACCGGCTACTCCACATGAAGTAGTCAAGTCAAAGTCGATGGGATCGAGCCCTGCGGCGTATCGGTTTGCAAGGAAGCAAGAGAGGCGAGGAGAGCGGGCTCATGACGGTTTGGCCAAAGCTGTAAGGAGGATGAAGAAGTATGCAGACCAGCACAGACGGCCCTTGGAGTTTCAGGAAGGAGACCTCGTCCTGTTGAAGCTCACTCCTCAAATTTTGAAGAAATTCAACAAGAAGGAGACCCATAAGGGTTTGGTCCAAAGCGATATGAAGGACCATTTGAGGTGGACAAGCGAGTTGGGAGGGTAGCTTATCGCTTAAAGCTACTGTAGAAAGGCTAAAGGTACACCCTACATTTCATGTCAGTTACCTTAAGCCCTTCCACTCAGATCAGGAGGATCCGGAGCGGAGCGCGGTCAGACGAGCTCCACCCTTGATACGGAAGGAATTTGCAGGAGAGATTGAGCAGATTCTAAACCACGAGGTGCGTGGTCAGAGTAAGAAAAATCGGCGGATTTTCTACCTAATCAAGTGGGTTGATGTGGAGGAACCTACTTGGGAGCGGGATACTACCCTATGGCAGTTTGAGAAGGAGATTTCAGACTACCAGAAGCGGCAAGAACCGAGCAGTTCGATGAGGGCATCGAACATTTCGGCCGGGGGAGGTTTGTTACCACCCCAATAAGTCTGATACCAGCATGTCGGGTGGGCGCAGCATGATAACTCAGCAGATGATCGAGTCTCGGTGGACTCGGGAGGTTTCGGTGAACTCCAAAGTCGGATTGGGGTTTAGTACATGGCTCGGGCCTAAGTGGGCTTGGCTTGGCACGGGCAAGGCTTGGCAAGGCCAGGCCAAGGCAGGCGCGGCGGCAAGGCAAGGCCGAGGCCAGGCCAGGCAAGGCGCAAGGCCCGAGCCAGGCCAAGGCAAGGCAAGGTTGGCAAGGCGAGGCCAGGCTTGGCAAGGCTTGGGCAAAGCCGGGCAAGACCAGGGCAAGGCGGGCAAGCCAGGGCAAGGCTTGGCAAGGCCAGGCAAGGCAAGCGCGCGGCAAGGCAAGGCAGGCCAGGCAGAGCCAAGGCAAGGTAAGACCAGGCCAAGGCAAGGCAAGGCAAGGCAGCCAAAGCAAGGCACGGCAAGGCCAAACCAAGGCACGGACAAGGTTGGGCAAGGCAAAACAGCCAAGGCCAAGGCATGGCCTTCGCAACAAGCTTGATTGACTTTCCTTGACTCGGGCATTGACCCTGGTCAAAGTATGCTTGGTCTCATTTTGGGATGTTTCCTTTTGGGAGTGGGGAAACGGCTTAACATCTACTATAAGGGGAGGTGGGCTCTCTCCAGGGGTGGCATGGGCAACAGTGACAAGCAAAGCCCTCGTGCACGCCTTGGGCACCATGCCAAGGCGAAGACCCACGGACCATGGTCCGGCCACCCCGAGCCGGTGGGACTCGACCACGAGCCCCGGCTAGCACCCAACGTGCCTGGACACGGCCAGGCACCACGAGACGCGCGTCCTGTCCCGTAGAGAAGCATGAACCACGTTCCTTGAAATGTGGAAGACCAAGTCGAGGTAGTTGGGGAACTACCTTGGTCATGGCTGGGCCATGACCAAGCCACGTCCAGGCATGACCCGAATGCATGGAGAATGTGCAAACTGACCCTGTAATGGAGGTGGTTACGGAACCAGGTGGCAGCAAGGGAACAAGGCAGTTCGGCAACTGCCTTGACCACTAAGAGAGTGGTGATTTACCAGGTCTATGGATTGATGTATCTTTGGACATGTGTCCCAGTCAGTTATGTAACTACCTAATGGCTAGGCTATAAAGCCATGGGCTCTGAGCTTGGGGAAGCATAGAGTTCTACAAAGTTGTAAATCCAATTGAGAGCTAGTAAACGTTTCCTTGTTGCCTATTGCTTGCTTTGTCCCTTTAATTTGAGTGTTGGCGTGCTGAACTAAGGTGGCCCTTAGGCACCGCAGGTTCAATCGAAAGAAAATTTTCCTAGTGAAAAACCCCTCTTTCATTGGCCCTGTGACACTTACCACATTTGAAAAAAAAAAAACTAAGTATATACACAGCAGACGCTCCTCCACCTACTTCAACATACATTTTCAAAAGCAAACTAAAATCCAAACACCAACAACAATAATCTTTAAGGAGAATGCTAAGGTTACACTACGGCACTCCTACAAGCACGTACCGTAATTTTTATGTTTTAACAATTTTGTGGTCACAATGAGTGTTCGTAGTGAGTAACTTAGCATTATCCTTAACCATAAAATTATAAAAAGAGTGAAAAAAATTAAAAAAAAAATTAAAGTGAGTGCTCTTAGCGAGTGTCCATAGTGAGTCACTTTAGCATAAGTGAATCTTACATTAGTTGGGTCGACTACATGGATTAAACTGAAATACAAACAGAATAAACCAAATACATAGTCCCTTCTCTAGGCCTTAAAAAAATTATGACCCTTTGGTTGGTGTGAAATAATTATACACAAAGCATGATAAAGCTTTACTTTTACTACTTTGTTGTATGTGCATCATTAAAAAGCATACCATAGGTGTTAAAATTCTTTAAGCATCCAAAGATTTTTTTTGGATAAAATTTAAGTATCCAAAGATTTCAACAAAGAAAGGTCAATGCAAAAGAAAAAAAAAACTGAAAACACTGTCACAACCACAAAAGCAGAAAAAAAAAAAAAAGAACAAAAAAACATCAATTGAACACTATAACATCTTAGTTTTTTCTTTTAACAGCATATCCATTGTATGGATCAAAAACTTGAAATCAAAACACATAAATTCATATCCAAACAAGTACTAGTTCTTCAACTTTTCATGCATGAATCTCCAAACCTGATGAGCATTTGATTGAGCCCATTGAGAGATCAATCTCTATCAAGTTGTCTTCTTCATTGATCTCATTAATCTCAGCTAGCAATTCCTCTAATAGGCCCTTCCGTGAAAAAACAGAATCTGAAGACAACTGAGACAGACTTAACTGTGACTTCAACTTATGTTCCTCTTTGAAACCAAAACAGTAGTCATCTGATGAGAGTGGAATTTCAATAAGGTTTTCATCATCATCGTCGGAAATTGAATCATCTGAGCACTCTGGGATCCTCTCCATGTTGTTGGGGAATGGCCAGTCTCCATCAGAATCCTCACTTGTTGATGAAAGATCCATGCTTTCGCTCTCCTCCGATGACAAATCTGATGGCACCCGCTCCGGCATCTCATCGACTCGACGGGCTTCTTTCTTTGTTGTCACAATCTCATTTTGTGATCTTAGTTCTTCATGGGTGATGATCTCCTTATCTGTGATGGTCTCCTCACATAGCACTTCCACTTCACTAGCACTACTAGTACTAGTATTAGCCTTCTCAAAAACTGGTTTTTGGTGGAGACCCAGTTTTTGTTTTGTGAATTTCAAGCTTGTAAAAGTGGATACAATCAAAACAACAAAAGTGGCAAACAAAGAGTGCCCAAAAAACCCAGAAAATATGAGAAGGACAATGGCAAGTAACACATAGAGGAGTACCACAAAATGGGGCTTCAACAAAGACATAGAAGAAGAGCAAAAAGAGCACATTTGGTCTTCAACTTCACCAGGTTTTCTCAAGCCCATTCAATCTTTGTCAAACAAAAACTAAATGGGTTTAATTTGTGTTGTTCAAATGTTTGAAAAGAACTAGTACAATGAAGGACTGAATAGGCATTAAAACCAGTCTAGCCTCCCTCACCTGTAACTTTCATGCTCAGATTTATAACACAACAGACGAGATAATAAACATGAGAAAGCAACAAACAATAAGGGTTTGTGAAAGATTTGAAAAGGATAGAACTAGTCCTAAAAAAAGGAGACTTGGTGGGGCATGTTAATACATATGTTATGCTATTGAATACAACAAGTTACTACAATAACACTGGAAGTAGTACTAGATTGATTACCTCGCAAAAAAGGGGTGTTGAAGAAGTTGAAGAAGAAGAAGAAAGAAGAAAACCCTTTTTGAAGCACAAAATGGATGTGAAGAAGAAGCCCTTTTTGAAATTTTTGCTGGGTTTGCTTGTGTGAGTTGAAATTGGGCAGAAACTACAGAGCTCTTTCTCTGTTCACAGTTCCCTATTGTGCCATAAAAAACTCAACTTTTTGTGTTATCTCACACACAACTCTTCTGATTCTCTTGAAAGTAACAAAGCCCTTGTTTTGTTTAGCTTCAATGCCTTGATATATGAGAAGCCATGTGCACATATCTGAGCTCACCACATGGCACTACTTGAACAAAAAACAAAAAACAAAAAAAATATAGTTTTTTTTTTTTTTTTTTTTTTCACTCCATGAACTTCTCCAAAATTGGATCACTCACTTATTAGTTCTTCAAATCAATGAAACAGATTGAAAAACCTGTTTATTCTACTGGGTATCTCAGAAACTCATCAATGAAACCAAACAAATTTCACTGACGTGTGTTTTGGATGGACACCCATTACTCAGTTTCTGAGATTTTGCTGTGTATGTCAGGCACCCATTGCTATGACTGCATTGCACATTAAACAGGCACAGAAGAGTTTCCAATTTTTTGACGTTTAGGGAGTTAAAGATCAGTTAATGTGCCCACTTATACATATCTGTTGTTGATTTGCATAATGTAGAGATGACAAAGTGATGTCAAGCCAAATCATACTGTCTGAGTAAATGACACCCTTTTTTGTAGAAGAACCAAAAAATGGAAAATCTTGCTTTTCAAAATGTTTTCGATCTTGATTCAATGTATCTTGGTGTACAAAAAGAAATTCTAATACACATGTATTCCACTTCTTTTTTTTTTTTTTTTTTTTTTTTTTTAAGTTTCTCTAGTAGTAACCTCACGTGGTAGCTCGACAGTATCATAACAAAATAAGTTAGTTCAAAACGCTCCTTATATCACAGAGCTTAATTGTACATCTATTTTACTATTAGAAACTTTTGTTTTCTTTGGGTTAGCTTCCATGTAATGATCCTTAAAGTTTATAAGTATTAATAACATTTTAACAATAACATGGGTGGGATTAGTCGGGCAAAGCCCGAATACCCCATTTCGATTCCTTGCTGCGTCAAGCCTCGACAGGCCACTGGTCTAACATGGGTGGAGGCAACAATACCCCTTCGGGTGAGATTAGCCGGGCAAAGCCCATATACCACCAGGTAAATTAAAAAAGAAAAAAACATAGGCCTTTTTTTTTTTTTTTTTTTTTTCGTTTTTGAGCTGTGGTTTGTTTGATCTTCTTGTAAAAAGATATGCAAATCCAATTTACTGATGAAAATCCATAATTGGGATTGCAAGCAAAGTTTTGAAGAAAAGATTACTTGAAATCAAAATAATATTGTAACGTTTTGACATTTATTGTTGTGTAACCAAAGAGCAATTGATAATGAGTAAACAAGTCAAAAGGAAAAAGATATATCATGATACCCACCATTCATGATGAATAATCAAACATGCTTGATATGTCTTGATGACCAAGCAATTCTAGTACATATGTATACTAAAACACAATTTAATTTTGATTAGCTGACAAAAAAAGATTTTGGATTCATTTACATATATGAGTTGATACTGGGTGACAGTGAAATGTAGATGTATCATGTATGAATTAAAGGGTTTCAAACTTCATAAGGAAGTCCAAAAAAAAAAAAAAAAAAGATTTGCAAGTGAGGGTTGCACATGAATATAATTGATTGACATATATACACGTTTGGATCTCTGTCTCTACTAATTGTGTAAGAAATTAATGAGAAGAGATATGCTATTGTAATAATGGATGAAATTATGGTGTTTTATATTCATTAATTTTCCTAGCTAATTAGTACTACGTTTTAAGGTACTAGTCCGTTTGCACGTGCGGAGCACGTGAGAGGAGTGGAGAGAATTGTGCCCAATTCCTTTTAATAAAACAAATTCATAAGGGTATTTGCTTTATATAGTATGGATAACCAAAAAGATTCGACTCCTAATACTGCCGTAGAGAGCAAGTCCTATTATTGTTGGATTATAACCTGCAGGTTGAATTCCTATATTTTATAGAAACATTATACCAATATATTATCTCAATAACCAAAAAAATGTGTATAAATAAAGTTTTATACCGAAGTCATGAAAAAGAAATTGTAATCCATTATAAAAGATAGGTGGTGGATGTGGGAGGAAGTGTAGTGCTCTATATAAGAGTGTATTTTTACGACTTTTGGATGCTTTTGTGTCTGAAATTTGGGGGTGTGATGATGGAGTTTTAGGCATTATGGAGATTAGCTTTATGTCTTTGGGGAATATAGTTAAATCAAATGTGTTTCCATTAATTCTGCTCAATCCATCCCCACTTGTTTTCTTTCTCCAACCATGATTTCCTCACTTGTTGCCAAGCCCATGATATGTAACACTTATATTTGTCCATTTGTCTTCCAATAAGTGGGTCAGTTTAAAAACCAATTGAAATTAGAGCACCAACATAGTAACATAGGGCAGTCCTAAAATGAAAGTAGGATCCCTTTTTTTTTGTCAATTTCTATATCATGTTGTCATTGATTTAACTAATTAACCCTGTGATTAGAAGCTTCTAACAGAGTTAATTTATTTATCAGGTGAGGTTGAGTGGAGTAGATGGGACTTAATTTCTTTCATCAAAGATTTAGATCAAGTCTAAACTATATAAGCTTTATTGTAGTGTTGAGCTGCTTAGTTGACGGCTACTGAAGGTACTAAAAAAATGACTTCAAGAAGTCTTAGTTCAGGTCGTATTACTATCATCATGATCAATAAAAGTTGTACCACTGTACTAATAGATTTGGAAAAACGCAATCTCTCGCAACAAAAAATAATAAGTTAAGAGTAGTTAGTTTCCGATACGAGGCAAAAAACTAAACTATCCTCTAAATTTTGACTGGGGACATTCAATAGAATTATATGCATATATTCACCAAATGTTCTCACATGCAATTTGTCCAAAAGGCATTGGATATAGAACTACAAAACTAGGAAACTTCAAAAAGAAAAGAAAGCAAAGCTAGATTATAATAAGTTTGAGTTTGAATTGCTGTTGCAAGTTGGGAAGAAATTAAAATGTGAGACAGATGTCACTCCACTTCAAGGCCAGTTGCACAAGTAAAGCAGTGTCAGGATGAGCCCCAAATTGGGAACACTAATGTTGCTTCAGATTTCAACTACAAATTTGGAAGAAAGCAAGCAAATCTAAGATGGTTTAGAGAGGTGGTGGTGTTGCTCATGGCCTATGAATTTCGTGCTTTGAGAAGCTTGTCTTGAGTGACTACACAAGATGATGGAGACCAATATTGGGAAGTGTGACACAGGAATGTTTTACTCGTGAAAATGGAGTCTCATTGAGGGGGGGACCATGTCTTTGTGTTGGAGAATGTTGTTTTTAGCATTAGAAAATATTTGCTCAGTCTTGCAATGCATTGAACCGAGAGAGTAGAGAAAGAGAGGAGTTGCTTTGGAAGAAAGGGAATGGAAAGTGTTTAATAATCTTTTAAGAGAAAAGTAGCTACTAGCAATCGGTAAATAGCCTGCCAGTGCATGAGTTTGGACTAGTCGGCGTAGTTAACTACATATACTAGGAGAGAAACTAATAGAAAAGGGAAAAGAAAAGTAGCTCATGTTGCAAAAAAAGTGGTTTCTATTGTATTGCCTGGGTGCTCATAGCGTAATGAAAAAGACGAATCTCTGAAAGATGGGGGTGAATAGAGTTGTATATCTTTTGTTTTGTAAATTAAGAATTTTGAGTCATTAATAGAAATGAGACATGCATATAAAGCTATAAAAAATCACAATGTTAGGTGAAGCAGTGAAGGAAAAAGCATTAATTTTTGCAAGGAAAGAAAGACATGGAAATACAAGCAATTTATAATTGTATTTGGAGTATTTTGGTGATGCTTCTCTCCATGGAGAAGCTGAAATCCATGCACGCATGACAAACTAGATCCTAAACAGCACAATTAAACAAAATAGTACCATAAAAACATCAGAATCTCAACAGTGATCTCCTTCAAGTGTCACATCTCTATAAAGTAATCATTCATACAGTAAATGGTTTCACGTAATCATTCATACAGTAAATGGTTTCACGTAGATTCATTATAGGAGGTGAATCCGTGAATGTGCATTACTTGCTTCAGCATAAAGTTTAGTTTCATAGAAGCAGGTTGAAGTTTGCCAAGCTTGCCTGGATTGAATCCGCAACTAAAATTCGGACGACATTTTTCAAAACACAGTAAACACTCACCAACAACAGTTGAGAACCACTAATGCACAAATTAGAATTAATAGATGTCAGGAATTCTCTGCAATCTTCTTTCCCTCAGAAACAGAAGATATGTATTTGGCAACATCAGCGCAACAATTGAATTTGTCTGCGACTTCATCAGGGATCTCCACGGAAAATTCTTGCTCAAATGCCATCACAAGCTCTACCCTGTCCAAGCTATCAAGAGATAAATCCTTTTGGAAGTCCGATGTTTCAGTTACCTGTAAAAAGTTGAAGGAAACAATGAAATCAACGCTACTATAAAATCTTGCTCAACTAGCAATGTTGAGTCTCTAGATTCTCAAACCAACAGCAACATCAAGTGCGTGAAAGTTCTTGACTTGGGGGACCTAAAAATTGAACATCTTGTCTTGACATTACTCGCGAATACTGAAGCAAGGGAGAGCATTGACGCCTTTCCGGTTTTTCTTTTCATGAACTGATCATACTAATCTGGTCTAGTAGCTATCATGCAAGTAATCGAGATTTTTTTATATGTGTTTTGTTAATTTTACGTTGTTCAGTCTTTTCTTACAAGTTACAACGGTAGTATTTACGTCGAAAAGCTTCTAACGCTCTTCTTCAATTGGCCTTACTCCACCAAGTCATAGTTTAAGAAAATGGAAAGAAGAAAATAGGAGGATGATTTTAAAATGAAGATCGATACAGCTGAGCAATAGACCAGTGTTCCAATTTCATGATCACATAGATAAATGTATTGCTGATGCTAGATTTGTAAAATAAGATCAGGAGACAAAGTGAAATCAGTTAATTTACCATGGCTCCGTCAGTCTTGTCATACTTCTTAACCAGACCAACCACACGATCTATCAGCTCACCGGAGCTGTTCGATGTAGAGGCACACATGTGCCTACTCACTTTGTAATGTGCAACACTGCCTTCCATAACCAACCATTTCCTCGCGGCAGTTCCATACCTTAGATGACTCAAGATAGAGTTCTTTATGTGTTGCATTTTGTTCCAAACTGCAACCCGGCAAGTACCCAGAAAGATCACTTTCTGAAATAAGACTAAGATGCACATTAGGTGGTAACTTTTCCACAAATAAAAACGTAAGCATAGAGATTCCAAAACGAAAGCCACGTATAGTACAGAAGAATCAAGAAAGTAGAGAACATACAAATTTTCAGAATTAATTTGCCAAAAAGAACTGCCATCCAAGAACATAACAAGCCAAAAGTAAATAAACTTCTTAGAACTCGCAAACCCCACCTAAATTTGGTGAGATTGGCTTCAATTATCATTCTACATAATTTTTTCATACAAAATATCAGGAATAGTCTCTCATGCACCATTGCAAAAGTTGTAATTGAAATAACAAGATCAGACCTATGTCAAGGACAATGAAGTGTTCTATAATCACGTCTTGGATTAAAAAGTACAGTATGGCTGGTATTTGAAAAACAATTAGGATACTTGGCCAGAAAAGGGTGATGTCTTCTATTTCTACTAAACTGAAATATTACATGTAAGTTTAGGAAAAAAACTAGAATTTCGTCATGGTGTTGGTAACTAAATGGTGCTGGTCAGACTGAAAAGGAGCACCAATTGATTTCTAGATTTCCAAGAACCCAAAATTCATAACCACTCTAATATAACGAAACATACAAGTTTTATTACCCCTGAAGTAGAACTTCCAATTTAAACCTACAAGTGTAGCTAGATAGGGATTAAGTCGTTAAGTATCGTAGTGCAGTGCTCAATTTTCCTTACTTCTAGTCAGATTAACTAACTTGTAACCACTATTTCTTCTTTCTGCCAACAGATTAAACTCTCCATTTCCCTCCAACAACAAAAATCCCAAATTAGTTGGGGTCGGCTATATGGATCAAACTCTTCCACTGTGTTGTCAAGTGTAATTGATATGATGCAGCGTCGCAACTCGCTAGGTGGGAATGCCCCAACGTTTATATATGTTTTGTTGGGCCTGCCTGCGTGGTTTCGTGGATAGTACTAGTACAGATATTGTCCCCACCTTAGCCACCTTCAACTTACAGGTGTGAAACTTTACTTCAAAAGGACTCGGTATTATTTGGGGAGAGATTCACACTCAAGTACTTCTTTATGAAATCACACTCAACCAATGCGGGACTATTATTTCGGTCCACACCATCCCCAACATGTTTGAACCATTTCTTAAAGAGTGACAAAATTTTACACTAGTTGTCAACCTATCGCTGCCCTCCCCCATTTCCCGAGTACGAAACTCGGGACTCCCCCCCCATTTTCCAGTATGAAAAAATGGGATAGGGAATCCTCCTCTATATCCCAAGTTCCACAATGCCAAACAAACATAATCGAATCAAATACGTGACTATACGCTCCAAGGCACCACTCCACCTACCCAACTAGCTCTACCCTCTAAATGTTACCATTTCTAAATTCTCCTCAACAATCAAAATCAATGAAAATGATATACCAAAATATAAATATTGGGAATAGTCAAGATTGTCAAGTTTGCCTAGGCCACTGGGGTATGCTCAAGCTGATTGCACCAGGGCCTCATGGGAATAGTCAGGTTTACCTGAATACCCACACATATCAAAAAAATAAAAATAATAATAATACAAATCTTGGGTATCTTTTATTTTCAATTGTGAACAAGTCCCAAACTGGATTTCACAAGTATGAGCACAAATGGGTAATGGGAGGTCCAAAACTAGCATTTCAAACACACAAATTTCATGCACTGTAAAACACTGATCCAAACTAAACATCTGAGCTCATAATGGAGAAGACAAAATGTTATCGAGCTTTGAAATGTATACAGGAATTGAAGATGAAAACGAAAAGACTGCGAGAGAGAAAGAATTGAAACTGAAAAGAAATTTTTTTTTTACCTGCAAAAGCGTCTCCACAGTTCTCTGTTTAGTTGTGAATTGTAAGAGAGCCCTAGAAACTGGAACCAAAAGGAGGACTGAGAGCCGCGTTTGTCTCAGGATTAGAAAAACTGTTTTCCCTGTTTTTTCTGTGTTACTCTGTAGCTTGGAAGAAACGTTTTCTAAAATCAATTCCAAACAGGTCCGTTTTTTTTTTTTTTTTTTTTTTTTTTTGAAATTTCTTTGGAGTAAGCTGTATTGGTAAATTTCAGGGACGGTGCAGGCATTGAGGGGGGTCAACTTTAGCAAAAAAAAATTAAAACTAAAAATATAAATTATCTAAGGAAAAAATAAAAAATTTAACAAATTTAGCTTAAAAGTAGTTAATCAAGGATGTATATCTCATACAAGCATATCCAATTTTATTTGCTATTATATGTTGTATAATATAATCGGTCAAAAGTTATATATATATGTTGTGAATTGAAATGAAACTTGTTAGAACTAGAGAAGAAAAGTAGAAAAACTACTAACTTTTACTACTACAAAGAACTACAAAAGACTACAACTACAAAGTAGAAGAGGAGAAATGAGAGAGTTGAAACGAGAAGTTGTATACAACTTAGTGTGTTTTTACAATGAGATTGGCACCCTTTATATAGGCCCTTTGGTGATGATGATAAATGTACTTATACAATGTTTACAAGTAACACACATCACATGTCAAACAACTCTTCACAAGCAACATTGACAATACATGGAATAATGAGTACATTTGATATGGATACAAGTAAGGGTCATGCTTGATACTACCACTCAATGTAAGAGCCATGCTTGACAATGATTAGTCATACAAAGTCTTGATCAATTGTTCATCCATATCATAACACTCCCCCTTGGATGACAATTGTTGAGAGAATGTGCCTCGTTAAAACTTCTACTAGAAAAAATCCTGTGGGAAAAAATCTAGCAAAAGAAAAAGAGTACACATTTCTTATTAATCTTAAGATGCGTATAATATTGTTAGGATTGCCTCATTAAAAAAACCTTGCTAGAAAAACCCAATGGGATAAAACTATAGCTAAGGGAAAAAGAGTGCAATACACTAATCAATAGCTCCCTCTCATGTGAACATGGGTAAAACTTGTTCAGTTTCTTTACTTGCAATGTCTTTAAGTTTACGCAAGCCAATACCATATGTAAGCCTTTTAAATGTCGTAGTTGGTAAGGCTTTTGTGAATAAATCAACAAAATTATCGCTCGATCGGATTTGTTTGACATCAATTTCACCATTCTTCTTAAGCTCATGTGCATAAAAGAATTTTTGTGAAATATGTTTTGTTCTGTCCCCTTTTATGAATCCTTCACTTAATTGTGTAATACATGCTGCATTATCTTCATATAATATAGTTGGAGAATCTTTTATTGAAGGCAATCCACATGATTCTTGAATATGTTCAATCATGTTTCTCAACCAAACACATTCACGACTTGCTTCATGAATTGGAAGTACTTCAGAATGATTGGAAGAAGTGGCAACCATAGTTTGTTTTACTGACTTCCATGATACAGTTGTATTACCACAGGTGAATACATATCCCGTTTGAGAACGGGCCTTATGGGATCGATAAAAATTCAACATCAAGCATAACCTTGGAGATTCAATTTTACCCTCTCGAGTAAAATAAACCCATGTCACTTGTTCCTCGAAGATATCGAAAAATGTGTTTAACACCATTCCAATGTCTTCGAGTTGGTGAAGAGCTATATCTTGCAAGTAGGTTGACAAAGAAAAGCAATATCGGGTCTTGTACAATTTGCAAGATACATAAGTGCACCAATTGCACTTAAATATGGTACCTCAGGACCAATTAGCTCTTCATCACTTTCTTGAGGTCGAAATGGATCCTTATCCACTTCAAGTGATCTGACAACCATTGGAGAGCTCAATGGATGTGCCTTGTCCATATAAAATCTTTTTAATAATTTTTCAATATAATTTGATTGATGGACAAGTACTCTACTTGAAAAATGTTCAATTTGCAAACCAAGACAAAGTCTTGTTCTTCCAAGTTCTTTCATCTCGAATTCCTTTTTCAAGTATTCGGATGTTCTAACGATGTCGTCGTGGTTTCCCACTATATTTAAATCATCAACATATACAACAATAATCACAAATCCTGTTGATGATCTTTTAATGAAGACACATGGGCAAAGCGGATTATTTACATATCCTTCTTTCAGTAAATAATCACTAAGACGTTTGTACCACATTCGTCCGGATTGTTTCAACCCGTACAAAAACCTTTGTAATTTTATAGAATGCATGTTATGAGGTTTTGATTTTATCGGATATTACAAATCCATCAGGGATTTTCATATATATCTCACTGTCTAAAGATCCATACAGATATGCTGTAACGACATCCAATAAATGCATATCAAGCCCTTCAGAGACTGCAAGGCTTATTAAGAACCGAAATGTGATTGCATCTATAACAAAAGAATATGTTTCCTCATAATCGATGCCAGGTTTTTGTGAAAAACCTTAAGTTACAAGTCTTGCTTTATACCTTGTAACTTCATTTTTTTCGTTTCTCTTTTGTACAAATGCTCATTTATATCCAACAGGTTTTATGCCATCTGGCGTTTGGACAATTGGTCCAAAAACCTCTCGTTTCCTTAACGAGTTTAGCTCTGCTTGGATAGCATCTTGCCATTTTTGCCAATCGGGTCTTTTTTGACATTCATCCACTGATCGTGGTTCGGATCATCATCATTTTCACATATTTCAAATGACACATTGAAAGCAAATATATCATCAGGAACAATTTTATTTCGATCCCAAATCTTACCAGAGTTTTAAGTAATTTATTGAGATCTCATTACTTTCATCTTTTTCATCTTTTTCTAGAGGAAGTTGTTCCACATCAGAATCAACTTGTTCTGACAAACCCTTATCAAAGGATTCTTGTGCTTTCTCAGGAGTATTTTGATTTGTATTTATTTTTACTCCCGTTTTTCTTTTTCGAGGAATTGTATCCTTTGAACCAACCGGTCTTCCACGCTTTAAGTGTTTCGTTGGTTCTTGTGCATTTTGTTGCACAGAGACATCAATTCTTGCAGGAGCATTTATAGCTGGAATATGTGATTTTGTCACTTGTTTTGCATCATTAAATGCATCTGGTAATTGATTTGCAATTTGTAGCAAATGAATGATCTTTCGAACTTCAAGTTCACACTGATTTGTTCATGAATCATAATGTGATAAAGTTGATGCATTCCAAGCAATTTTGCGCCATTCCTTTTGAATTGACTTCTTATCTCCCCCTAATGGTGGAAAAATTGCTTCATCAAAGTGACAATCAGCAAAACGTGCAGTAAATAAATCCCCTGTTAAGGGCTCAAGGTATCTTATAATGGACGATGAGTTAAATCCAACATAAATCCCAAGTTTTCGTTGTGGACCCATCTTAGTTCTATTGGGAGGTGGTATAGGAACATACATGCACAACCAAAAATTCTTAAGTGTGAAATATTTGGTTGTTGACCTAAAATGAGTTGCATGGGGGAATGATCATGGTATGCAGTAGGCCTATAACGAATGATAGATGTTGCATGAAGGAGTGCATGTCCCCAAACTGAAGTTGATAACTTAGTTCTCATGATTAAAGGTCTGGCAATTAATTGAATGCGTTTGATTAAAAATTCTGGCAAACCATTTTGGGTATGCATATGTGGAACAGAATGTTCAATGATAATTCCTATATACATGCAATAATTTTTAAATAATTGAGATTGAAATTCCTCGACATTATCAAGACGGATGGTCTTGATTGGGTTGTCAGGGAATTGTGCTCTTAACTTAATGATTTGTGCTAAAAGTCTAGCAAATGCAACATTGCGGGTCGAAAGCAAACAAACATGTGACCACCTAGTTGATGCATCTATCAAAACCATGAAATATCTAAATGGTCCACAGTGAGGATGAATAGGTCCACATATGTCTCCCTGAATGCGTTCTAAGAAAACTGGGGATTCCACAACAATTTTACTTGGGGATGATTTAACTATCAATTTACCTTAAGAACAACTAGCACAATTATAATCACCAGCTGAAAATATTTTGTGACTCCTTAAAGGATGTCCATGCGAATTATTAATTATTCTTCGCATCATTGATGATCCTGGATGACCAAGCCGGTCATGCCATAAAATGAATGTCTTTGGATCATTAATTTTCTTATTTAAGACGACATTCGTTTCGCATGCCTTATATGAGTAAAATATAATCCAGAGGATAAAGCTGGGAATTTAAATTTTTAAATGAAACCAATCATACTGAATAACTTCTATATAAGACATTGACAACATTATAGTTGTACCAGATATTGCATAAACATTAGCCTCTGCTAAGTTTAAATTCGATGAATACTCTTTATATTACAATGTACATGTAGTACAATAAGTAAGACATGCGTTATTCGTCTTTATTTAGCTCATAATTTGAACACATCTTAATGTGTTAATACTTAATTGAGCTATTTTTAATGGTAAAATTCATAATTTTGCCTTGATTTTAAAGGCATGGTAAAAGATCAAAAATATTTGGGTATGTATATGACAATATTTAGGTAACATAGCCTTTCATACGCGACGAACAAAAATGTAACAATTATGAGCGCTCCTTGTCAATACTAATTTACCCTTTCTAGTGGTGCACCACTTTTTATTTTGACTATCAATGGAATTGTCAATATGACTTTTACCATATCTTTTCACCTTTTCCACGTCCATAAATTTGTAATTGCGACCATGGTCATTATATGCAACATATGCTTCTTAATTTGAAGCTAAACCAATTGGACATGTGTGATATTATATTTATAATATCTTATTATTTTACTCAGCTACCACGAGACAAGGATTCAATCCATAATTAATATTTAATGGATTGACGTACGCGCTCGATAATTTGTTGCAGTAATACATCGAGGCGAGCCACGTGACTTTTATTTGTCTCATCAGTTATATTTCTACATAGCCTCAATATAGAGGTAATTGAAATTGCAGAATAATAAATGATATTTGACTGATATAAATTTTGTAGCGTGAGACCCAGCCGCTCATTTTGAGCCTTTTGGAGCATCACCAATTTTGGCCTTGATATAGATAGCTCCATGAGGTGAAATGATAATATAAAGTGAAATATTCACTTTTCAAATCTCTAAAGAGTCTAAAAAGATATTTGACGAATAAATATTTATACGCATAGCCTTGCATAAATACTTTATATATAATTTGAACATCTCGTTGCCTTGACAAGTAATTAGTATTGTCAATATTGTTAAGGTAATTAATTCAATTATAATTAAATAAAATCTTTATGAAAATAGGGATAAACTAAATAGTTTTCTTTTTATACAAAATAGATAATATACCATTAAATATATGTTCACAACTTGATTATAAATACGCAAAATGTAATACTTCTATGAGTTGGTGGGACAACCTCCAGGTTGGGTGGCGAGACGAAGTCTACTTAAAACCATGCCTCCTCGAACGGGATAACCCGTCTCCCTTTCAATGTTTAGCTTTACAGGGGACAAGGCTTACCCACTATCAACCCAAACTCATAACACTATTTGCAATATAAAAAATCAAGAATGGAGCATAATTAATCGTTTGTAGTATAGCGAGAAAACTAGTTATGTCACATATTGACTTTTGATTTCTGATGTAGAAGATCGTACAAGACGCAACTACAGAGCATATTTTCGCAATCGGTGACGTTATAATGCATAATATATGAATAAAACATGCATATAAAAGTGAAGCAACCAAGATAATATAGAAATAAACCGAACTCATAAAAGTTATACCTTCCTAGCTTTGTTTTCTTAACAAGCCTTCTTGAACTTCAAGATCTCCTTAATGCTAGAGCAAGCTCGTGCTGATAACGTGTTGTGAATTGAAATGAAACTTGTTAGAACTAGAGAAGGAAAGTAGAAAAACTACTAACTTCTACTACTACAAAGAACTACAACTACAAAGTAGAAGAGGAGAAATGAGAGAGTTGAAATGAGAAGTTGTATACAACTTAGTGTGTTTTTACAATGAGATTGGCATCCTTTATATAGGCCCTTTGGTGATGATGATAAATGTACTTAGATAATGTTTACAAGTAACACATACATCACATGTCATACAACTCTTCACAAGCAACATTGACAATACATGGAATAATGAGTACATTTGATATGGATACAAGTAAGGGTCATGCTTGATACTACCACTCAATGTAAGAGCCATGCTTGACAATGATTAGTCATACAAAGTCTTGATCAATTGTTCATCCATATCATAACAATATATATATATATTTCATTTGCTATTATATGTTGTATAATATAATCGGTCAAAAGTTTTTATATATATATATATATATATATATATATATATTGCTAAAAAACATGTACAAAATTCTCCCAAAAAGAAAAAAAGGTATAAAATCCCAACGCCAAAATCAATTTAAAACGAAAATTCTGTTTTTTCTTTTCATCAAAAACAAAAAATCCTGTTGAGATACAAATTAGAGGTGCTTCTAATTTATTTATTTTATCAATGAATTACATTAATAATTAATATTTATTTGTTATATAAATGCACACAGATTCTCAGATTTTAATATAAAAATAGCATACATATAAATTAGATTTTAATAAGTTTACTTTGTATACCCCAATTTTGTGTGTTTGTGTGGGAGTTTGTGGGGGACCTTAGGCGCTATATATATATAAAAGCGCTTTGCAGTCACTTAGTGGTCTAACTTAGCTCGAGCCTGAAGTAGTTAGGACCCATTGGGCTTTGGATACTAAGTGGTGTATACAAAAAAAAAATAACAAATAACAAATAAAGTCTCAATTCCTTCCTCGCTGACTAAAAAAAAGTTTCAATTCCAAATTAGTTGGAGTTGACTAGATCAAACTCAAATTGGTTCTAACAATAAAGAATATATATATATATATATATATATATATATATATATATATATTTAGTTGCTATAGAACTTGAAAAAATAGTGACAACTGGAGCTCTAAGAATGTATTCTATATTTGTGTTATTCATAAATCAAAATAAAAACTTGGCATTGTTGTGTATAGCATATATAAAAGTATTATTATTGGTCACATAATAATAAAAGTATAGTTAATATAAAAATTCATAATTCTTTATGATAGCTATCACCTTTGGCAAGTCTACTAAGCCACTTTTTTGTGTTTTTATATGTATAAAAAATTAATTAAACAAAAATTGAATGAAAAAATATTAAAAAAATCGTTAAGATATTCTAAAATAAGAGAGGAGTTTAAAAAAAACCCGATAAGAGAGAGTAAGAATTGGTAATAGAGATGTTAGAGGAGAGAGTAAAAATAGGAAAGAGAATTAGAAACGAAAATATATAAAGGGGTGATGTAATTAAAAAAATAAAAAAATAAGGAGTAATATTGAGATTTCATGTAACGAAAGAATCTTTTCATCATTGGTATTTATTATAATACTCAAATATATTTTTTTTATATAAAGGTGAGTGTCGACAGTTTTTGACACTTTTCTAGTATTCCCACAAGAGTCCATATATAGGATCGATGCTTCCAACTTCAAAATTCGATGTCACGACCTTTTTTTGTTTATCAAGCATATCTCAATAACTTTACCTTCATACCAACTTTATTGAGGTTGGTCTAAAAAAAATAAAAAAAGGAAAAAAAACATTAGGGGCAAATATACAATTTAAATGGAATTTAATTTTTTTTTTATCAAAACCATAGGTTCAAGGAGTACCATTAGACTAATTAGAGAAATCAGATCAAGGGCATGAACCATGCAAACCTATAAATAACAGAGCTTTCTAATCTATTATAGACTTATATGCTAAGAAATTATTACTCTACGTGTTATTCCTAATTTCCTATCTTTTCTTAATCATAAAAGCTACTTTCACTAACGCTACAAAAAGTCTTCACTTCTTGTTGTGTTTGAGAAGTTGAGTAGTAGAGTTGATGATTTTGTTGGAAACTAAAGTACTGCAACCGAGGCCTCGCGGCATGGATCCAAACATGAGTGGTGTTGATATGCAATGGATGCCCCCTACACTAGACTATATAAAGAAGAGAGAAAGTATAAAAGTTGGTACCTCGAAGTGGTTCAACAGTCCAAAGACTTGAGAAAATATCTCGAGGTTGAGAATCTATGAATACGAAAACCAGAACCAGAACTTTAAGAGTTCTATTCTTTAATAAACTAATCCAACTCGAGTCAAAGTGATTAGTTAGTAGTAGCATGGTTGGTTTAGATTAAGAAAAAAAAAATACCACTTACATCCGACCCAGTATTCTTTTGACATCAACGTCACTCATGGGCCCTTAAAGTGAGTGGGATGGATTCTCTCCAGTGTCCCATCTGCCCCCTTGATCATGACATCTAACTACTTACCTCTATTTTAGATTTCAAGATTCCAAATCAACATTTCATTACTTTTTTCCTAAAAAAAAAAAAAAAAAAAAAAAAAAAAAAAAAAAAAAAAAAAAAAAAAAAACTAAAGCATCTCACTTTCCCTTCCAAGGATTCTCCTCAATTTCTTTCCTTTTCTTAAAGGCAAATTATATTTCCATTTGTAGATTACATGGAGTAGGAAAAATGTTAATAATCACACCTAACTTTACTACCAGATGATCGACAGTAATATTAATAACAACAAAGCTTCAATATTTTACACTTTTTCATTTTGTTCAATTCAATGTCCATGCCCACGTCCTTTTCAAAATTCAAAAAACCACTTTCTTAATATTTATTGTATGAAATAACTTGCTTAATTACAATTTTATAAATTTTCCTTTTAACTTAACAAAGATATCATATAAGTTGATTTTCTTGATATTCATTAGATGCATCTAGCTAGTAACTAGATATGCATTAGATATGTCTGGAGTGATTTGAAGAATATTTACCTAATTGTTGTGTTTATCTTTAAGTATATATATTTTCTTAAAAATGAAAGTAACATATCGAGCCTATATCAATAGGTATGAGATAGCTGCAAGATAGCCAGACTCCTGCTCTTTCCTTTAGAGGCTAGTTTGTGGTCACTAATCCAAGCTTCAAATTAGTCAATTTTATTGAAACAAAAACTAGTGCGACTTTAATTTGAGTTGCATAGGAATATATCTTGTTGTGACCTTTAATTTAAGTGTTTCAATATTGTATCAACCGATGTACCTAATTCTTTTTTTTTTTTTTTTTTTTTGATAGAATCCAATGTACCTATTTAAACAAAACATTTGAATCACTTCTCATTAAAAAAAAAAGGTAGTAATAAACATAAATAATTTCATTTGATGCTCACACGGACACTCCACAGACCAAATGACTTAAAGAGGGCCCAAAATGATTGGTTGGTGGACCAAAAAATAGATGCCCACTTGCATCATTTCACTCCTCTCCTCACTATCACTTTCAATCGTACCCCCATTTGATCTCGCTCTACATCTCTTATAGATGCCTAACAAGTGTTGTTACAATGGCATATATAATTCATGCCCTCTCACATACAATGGCATATATAATTCACAACATTGATTTAACCAAAAAGGAAAATGTTGGTGATTCATTGGAAAGACATGGTTCAGTACATTACAATTGCGCGCCGTCTGATCCACCTCGAATGCGCATCTCGAGGTGTATCCACGGCGTACATTTGCAATGTATTGGAAATCTTTTCAACGTACCTCTGGCATCTTTCTAAGCAAAAACCACTCTCTCCTTCTTGTCCCACTCCTCAATCTTTTCTGAATTGTCACTTTCATTAGATGTTTCTGTTACATAGAGTTCCCTCACTGTCACCATTTTGACTTGTCTTGGATATTTTTCCAAGTCGCCAATCAGACTTTAATTGCCATTAAATTCTTAACCTTTGTTTACGAAATTGATAAATAGAGTACGTAATTGACACTTTTTTTTTTTTTTTTTGTTTCTCACTTATTAGTACATGTGCAAACCGTATTAACTAATCCATGTTCGAGTAAAGTCACCTCATCATATATGTTAAGAAATTGATTGTGTATATCGTAACTTTCTCACTAATTATGTATACCATAACTTCCTCATTAATTGTGTGTACCATAACTTCTCCACTAATTGTGCAAATCTTACCTTGTATGACGTAAGTTTCCATGTATATTGTTTTATAGACTATAAATAAGAGCATCCCATTTATATATAATTTGCCCTAATTTGCCATAATCTATACAATTTCATATTACATTCATATGGTATCAGAGCCCTAACTGCTAGGTTAGTTTTTTCAATTGCAGCGTTTCTCTTAGTGTGCACCATACTATTTGTATGTGTTTGTGAATACACATTTTCATCAGGTCCTTCTATGGGAGATTCAATATTGTAGTGGATCTCATTGCTTTCAAAATCTATTGTCTTTATGTTTTGTCAAAAGCTTGATCCTGGCTGTTACCCGTGTATTGTACGTTGTCGAGCGCAATTCGTGATGTCTGCCCGCCTCATGTACCCGTTTTCAAATCTGCCTATTTTGTTAGCCCGTTTGTCAATTCTGTCCGTGATCACTTGCATTCGTTCGTCGTGATCTGGTGTCCCCACGTAGAAGTGTCGTTGATGTTGTATGTCATCATCTTACTCATTTGCAAACTCAAGTAGTTTAGTTGCTACCACCTTGAGTTTGAGGGGGGATGTTTGGAAACTGATTGTGTATATTGTAACTTCCCTACTAATTGTGTATACTATAACTTTCCCATTAATTGTGTATACCATAACTTCTCCACTGTTATGTAAATCTTACCTTGCATCACATAAGTTTCCATGTATATTGTTTTGTAGACTCTATAAATAAGAGCATTCCGTTTGTATACAATTTGCCCTGTTTTACCCTGATCAATACAATTTCATATTACATTTACAATATAAGGGCGGCCCTCCCAACCTTTTTTTCTTTTCATCTACAAGATTTAAACTTAAAACCTCACTTTAGGGTAACCAAGTTCCTTACCACACGATTAACACCCTGTTGAGAATTGTTCTTATTGGATTGAGAATTGTTCTTATTGGACTGAATCCATGAAAACTATCAATAATAATTCAAGACTCGTTGAGATGCTTAAGTTAATTAGAAATTGAGTTTCACTAATGATTTTTTTTTGTAGTGTATGAGATTACCCTTGATTATTCTATAACAGACACACCCATCCTATAAGATATATGCATGCGTCACAAACTTGGGAGATTTGAACATAAAAGTTAACAAAACATCTGTTTGGACTCTTTAAGTCCGGACTCATAGGGGGTTTTTAAATTTTTTACAAATATCAAAAGAATGCTATAAGTTGTTATTTCAAAGTCATTTATTGATTGATGATTACTTTGAAATAAAAAAGTTTTAAAGATCCCCCTATAAGTTTGGACCCATGAGTCCAAATAGCATTATTCAAAAGTTAAAACCTTATAAAGACATAAATGAACAACTAGTAGGTCATGACTACTGTACTAACACAGGTAACGAGTTGCTTCGTGAAGTGAAGAGGAGACCTTTGGAGAAAAATTTGAGTTTGATGGGGAGACATTTATTCTGCTTTAATAAACTCTTAAATAGTAAACCGAAAAAAAAAAAACCTTTGATAAAAATTTATGATTAAGCCACCAATGGATCTTCCAAACTCATTGGAGAATAACATCACCTTTTTTTTTTAATAAGTGACTCTGTACTTAATCATTAATCACACACACACAAAAAAAGGGCAAAGAAGAGAGAGAGCAAAAAGAGAGAAAAAAAAAAGTGACAAACTCACTTTCCTTCTAAGCAAAACTGGGAAATCATGGGCCTGCCCTTCAATAATTCTGGGTTTTCTTTCATGGGTTCCTCCCACTTCAAGGGTTTGTGAACAAAATCAACTCCTTTTTGTGGGTGTTCTTTTGTTTCTCTTATAGATAGATAGGTTTCTTCTCTTCTTGGACTCTCTTTGGACTTCAATATCACTCTCTCTATGTAAGTAGTCTCTCCAAAAAAAAAAAAAAAGTCTTTTTATATTTTTTTTTGGGAATCAATTTGAGATTCTGAGAAGTGGGTATTGCTCAATTTTGTGTTATCTCAAATGGGTAATGTTAGCGGTAGAGGAGATGTGAACAGCACATCTGAAATTGGGTTTGATGAGGACGAGTTTCAAGGGCAGCATATGGAGGAGATCGGGCAAGGCAATGATGCTCAATTTAGCTATTCCGGTCATGGGGGGTCTTCAGATTTTATGGGCCAGTCTCCTCCTCACAGTCCCAGAACCGCTCGGACGCCTTTGATGTTCACTCCACAGGTAGAGTTTTGGCCTTTCTTTCAATTCTAGTTTCCCCCTTTTTTTTTACATGTCAGTTTGTGTGGAAAGTTTTGATTTTTATGATGGTTTACTTGGGATTTGTTCATTGTGGACTGTTTTGTGCGGTTGTTTTGGTTTTTGGATTGATGGGTGAGTTTGAATTGGATTTGTTTATTGATTTGATAAGTTTGAAGCTTTGAATTTGCAGTTTATTGTTGAGGATGAGATTTACAGTGATTTGTTTTGGGGTCTTGGCTGAAGATTGAATGGAAACCACCCAATGCGCAGTTGGCTAGTTTGGGAAAATGTTTAGTCCCTTTTTTTAGATTTGAGGGTTTTTTTTTTAAGAATTTGAATGTATCAATTACTAGGGCCTCGTCTGGTTTTCGGCGGTCATTGATGTAGTCTGCGAAGGGAAGATGTGTTTTTGAAGAAGAAACTTCTGATGTTCTTGTTTCATGTTTATCATATCCTTCTCCTTTCATTTGTGCTTTCTACCATATCTTGCGAATTTTTGTTTTTTCCTCTCCTTCGCTACCTTGTTTATGTAATTTCGTTTCCACCCTTTAACCATTCTAGAGATAGAGTAATGTTAGTTATTAATTGTAGCGTCCATTACTTACTTTTGGTCTAAATTGTTTACGTGGAAACATCAATTTTGTAAACGAGAAAGGGTTCCTTCCATTGATGACATCTGGTTAGCAAATCTGAAAAAGATGGCGGAATTGGGTCAATCATATTTTGATTAATGTTATATTGAAGTTAATAGTTAGGAATTATGATTGAGAGCAGATCATCTGCCTTATATTAAAGAACTCCATTTACTCCTGGTTGGATGAAGTATGTCTTTATCGGGCGTTCCTAAATCTTGGACATTCTAAATACGGCATTTCTATGTGGATTTTGATGTATGCACAAAGTTGCATCGGTGTGTATGTGTGCAGTGCTGCAGTTTAATGAATCCATCGGGATAATTTCCCATCTATATGGTTATAAGTGCTACTCATATTGCCAAATTTTATAGTTATGCTTTTGGATTGGCCAAACACACAATATCTTATGGTTGGTCGGAACCTATTTATTGATAGATTGTGTTGAAAACACTCTTATGTCAATTGTATTCATGTGATTAATTGTGTGGTACTCGTTGGTGCATATGTGTCACACATTCATCGTCTTGTTCTATTCATGTAATTAATTGAACGGTAATCATCAACACATATTTGTCACATGTTCATCGTCTCGATATATGCTGTGTACTATTCCATCATTTACTCATTGGCCTAATTAGCAAGCTGCACAAGCACCCTGTGCAGTCCTTTTTCCTCTCTAATTAGGTGCGGTAAATGTAGCTGCACCTAAATGTGGTCCGGGATTTCAATGTGTTCCTCCCACAGTCTAAATGAATACCCATAAAATTAAAACTGGTGCTTGAAGTTCAAGCATTGAAGGAGATGCATGATGAAATGTATTTCGAGCTTTAATATGAGCAAATCTGGTGGTTGGCGGAGGTTGTTATTCATATAGAAATTTGATTGGTTCCTTGTTTTGGTTTTTTCCTCTAGGTGCCCATGGTTCCCTTGCAAAAACCTGATGAGATTGAGATCCCAACTCATGCATGGATGCAAGACAGCCCTGACTACGAGGACATGTTCTGTGAGCAAGGGATACCGACCATGATCACATGGAGCTATGGAGGAAAGGAAGTTGCCGTGGAAGGATCATGGGATGGCTGGAAGACAAGGTATGTCAGGGGTTGCCTGATTTTATTCCTCATGATCTAGTTTGAAACCATTATTTAAAATCAGGTCTGATGTGCAACTTTTGACTGTTTTCGCAGAAAGCTGCTCCAGAAATCTGGGAAAGACTTCACCATTATGAAGGTTCTCCCATCAGGTGTCTATCAGTACCGCTTTCTTGTTGACAGACAGTGGACCTATGCCCCTGATTTGCCATGCTGCCATGATGATACAGGGACTGTTTATAACATTTTGGATTTGCAGGTATACATCATGCACCTCTTATTTGGTTACTTTCGTAGTATTACCCGCTTGTTATTTCTCTATTTTCTTTCTTTCTTTTATCTTCTGCAATAATTGGTGCAGACCATCGGGTCCTTGAAACTTATTTTCAAAGATTCTTCTCCTTGCAACGCATAGATGAATTTTATGTAGTCTATCAGTGCTTGGAATAGTCTGTGTGCAGGTGTTTGTTTCAAATGGATATTTTCTACTTCCATAATCATGTGCTTGCTATTGGATCAAATCATTTGTGATTTGTTTGTTATTGGGTGCCGAAGCAGTCAAGCCACTTTATGTAACAACAACAGCAACATAGCCTCAGTCCCAAATTAATTGGGGTCGACTGTTTGGATCAAACTCTTCCATTGTGCTCGGTTTAATGCAATTGATGGTGTGCTTTCCAAACCATTCAAATCCCTCATAATTAATGCATCCCAAGTTAACTTCGGTCTATTTCTACCTCATCAAATTTCTTTAGTTCCTATTAAGTCAAGTTTTCTAGTGGGGGCATCTGAGGCCGTCTTTGCAGGTGACCAAACCACCGCAACTGCCCTTCCCTAATTTTTTAGTCAATTGGTGCTACTCCTGCTTGTGTTTAGATTTTATGTATTTCTTATCCTATCTTTACGAGTTTTACCACACATCCACCTAAGCATCCTCATTTTTGCTACGTTCATTTTATGTAATTGTTATTGCTTTACCGCCCAACATTCACTTCCATAGAGCATAGCTGGCCTAATTGCGATTCTATAAAATTTTCCTTTTAACTTGATAAG
This sequence comes from Stephania japonica, assembly GCA_039657345.1. Taxonomy (NCBI): domain Eukaryota; kingdom Viridiplantae; phylum Streptophyta; class Magnoliopsida; order Ranunculales; family Menispermaceae; genus Stephania; species Stephania japonica. The sequence continues at coordinate 84,698,003 of CM077556.1, read as the reverse complement.
CATGCTTTTATCACAGATCACACCAGTTGCACTCCATTTCTGTGCCGTTTGAAATGGTTGCTTTCTGTGCCATTTGATGTCGCCTTTTTAGCTTTAGAAAAATGTCAATTTGCTTAAATGTTTTATGGGGACAGTAAGACCTAGAAACAATTATTTTCTTTTCCCAGGCGTTTCAAAATCCAATTTGTCACTTCCTTCTGTTAGATCCTTCTTGCATCTTAAAGTTACAGGGTTGATCATTTGGACTAATATTTGAGAGAAGACTGTTTGTAGATTCCTGATAGGTATAATAGTTTCCTAGCCACTATTGACTGATTCTACGATTTTATGTTATCAATAACTTCGTGTAACAAGTTACCACCATGGTAGCACCCTGTGTTTTGAGGTCCTGTCTCCTTGCTGCGATACAGTGAAGGAAGCATTCATGAGGATTCTTAGTGATCTCCGTGTTCCTAGTTCTAACAAACGGTAGTATATTTGTTCACGCTATTTGCCAAAAGCCTTTTTCCCTCCTTGTCGACACATTGCTTGTACTTGTTTCCACAAAATTTTTTGAGAAGTTTTCTCGAAGTTGAGATTTTCTTGACTGTCTTCTTTACTTAACTTATTCTGCTCCAACGGACGCATGTCCAAAATCTTGGGTATTCCGTGGGGCTTTGTTGTTTCAATCAAGTTCATCCTTAGCAATGTATAATCCAATCCTTATTTGTTCATTTGTTCAGTTTCTGATGCATATGAATTCGTTTCTGATGAATATGAGTTCGACACATTGCTTGTGCCTCATTTTTATGTTGATTCTGCTACTGGTTGGCTCATGCACCAAAGTGCTCGACGTCCATAATTAAGTAACAGATATGAGATCTTATAAGTTTAGTGATTCTAGACTGCTTCATAGTCGAATAGAAATGAATATTGATATCTATATAAAGTTTTTATTCAGGCAGGGTTGGAGCTTTCTTTTTGTGTTGATGATAGTGAGACTTTGGCTACTAATATGTAAGTTTCATTATCAAGACAACTTTATAGCGAGGCGTTTCGATGATTAACTAATCATATGTCCAGTTCAATCTCTGACATACAACCTTTGCCACCATGCTTGGTGAATACTTCGGGCCATTTGTCGCGGGAACGTTATTTATTATCAGTACACAACCATGCTCGATTAGCAAGATGAACTTACAGTGATTTTTTTTTGCAGGACTATGTTCCGGAAGACCTGGAAAGCATCGCTGGTTTTGAACCTCCTCAATCCCCGGATTCAAGCTACAATAACATGGAACTGGGTTCAGAGGATTACGCAAAGGAACCGCCATTAGTTCCACCGCACCTACAGATGACATTGCTGAATGGACCAACATCTGGCATGGACAATAGTTCTCCTCTACCAAGACCACAACATGTTGTGCTTAACCATCTCTACATGCAGAAAGGGAAGAGCGGTCAGTCTGTGTTAGCACTTGGTTCAACCCACCGCTTTCGAGCTAAGTATGTGACCGTGGTGCTCTACAAGTCGATTCAGAGGTAAAATATGGATTCGTATCTGGACCGATGCGGTATTTATTTTCTCATGTAAATGACATGATCTATAGAGAGATCCAGTACATATCATTTAGCTTAGCAGAAATGAGGGGAGAACCCTTGAGGAGCAAATCTGGATTTTTACAGCAGATCCATACTTGCTTAAGCAAAGGCTAATCTAGTATTCATCAAATAGTTTCATTTTTGCTTTTTATTTCAAATGTGGATTCCAGTGGCAGCATGAGATTCATGAGCTGTGATCTTAAAGAACCTTTCGAATGCGATAATGGAGATTCATGTTCCCGTCGCTCTTTTCTACGAAGCCCCTAAACTTACTTATTTTGTTGGTTCTTTTATCTAGCGCATATGCGATGGAGTTGACGCGCGAAAATGATGAACTGTTGTACTTTGAGTCATGAACCAGTTAAAGCAAGTCGGATAAACTGAATTTTTAGTTTAGTCACTGCTTTCATTCACTGCAGAATGCTTAGATGATACATCATCTGTAAACTGAAAACAAAGAAGACACTTTCATCATCCATTATACAAAAACTATAGCAGTTGGCTTCAGTGTAAAAATGAAGTCTCTCCTGCACTTATCAGGGAAATCAAACAAACATTTACAAGGACCAAATAAAAGTTCACTATTCTTCAACAACAGTCTCTAAAATAGAACTTCTATGTCAACATTTCAGTGCCGCGACAACTTCTTTACTACCATTTTTGAGTGCTGCTATGGCTGTGGCAAACTGAGTTTATTGTATAACTGGGCACCCTTTAACCAAAATACCAGGTTGGGTCGGGCAGGTAGCGAGAGGGCAGTGATCGATTTCTGTTCCCCACCATTTCAGATTTCGACCCTCGTTCTGCAGAGCGAAGAACAGTAGGACGCCCATGAATGCAGTTCCGGCATCCAGTGCTGCTGATAAAACATAGTTGTACTTCTGCCACCACTCCTTGCGGTATCGGAAGACAAAGAAGTTGAATATGGTACCAGTCAGAAGCCAACTTCCTATGTTAGTTGGCGTCGCAGGTGGCATTCCGGCAAAACCGTAAGAGATCACAGGAATGTTGATCAAGGGAATCCATTTCTTTTCAGGGAATAGCTTGCTCAGTACCCATACAGGCACTGGCAAGATAGCTCCAATGAGGAACAACCACACCAAGTTCCTGTACAAGCCTCCAGGACCAAATAGCCTCTTTGGTCCAATCAATCCCCATATGACAGAGGCGTCAAAGGTGACTTTATATTTCGGGCAAGTCCATGGACTGTCTGGATGAAGAGAATCGACATCGCAGATGTTTTCAATGCTCCCCAGCATCCACCACGCAACTGCAAGGTTGATTACGCCCGAAACTATTGTTCCAGCTAGCTATAATTCAAGAGAAATAAAATGAGATTCAGATGTCCGAACAAAAGATCAAAACATCCAAAATTTTGTGATACAAACCTGAGCTGTGTACATGCATCTAGGTGGGATTTTCATGTAGTGCCCAAGTTTCAAGTCAGATAAGAATGCGAGTGCATGGACTGTACTGATTCTTCCATAAATCTTGAACAGCAGGTTAGCAATTGGCTTTCCTGGAAGGATATAACCAATGATGAACTGTGCTATGATATCATATCCAGGTTGCTGCAACATGAAGGCATGAGAGCATTATTGACTGAATCGCTAATTGTTTGTCATAGTTATCGAAAATAGATCGTTAGCTCTAATATATGCGAGTACAAAAGGAAAATCGCAGATGTACCTGGTTTGTTGTAGCTTGTATAACTCCGATAGGTAACGTAACGATCCAAGCCAAACCAAACGCGAAGAGCATCCCCCACCATGGCAGCTGCACATCTTCTTTCCATACAAATGACATCAAGAGCGATAAAGCGATGCTTCCAACTAATAGAACAAGGTACCACCATTCAGGAACTTGTTTATAGTTCTTCATCAGTCTAGCATGGATGTCTAATTTCACATTTTTCATGGCTGATCTACTTTGCCTCAGAATATCCCTGGTGGATGAAAGCCAGTTAAGATATCAATTCAAAAACTGTTGCCTTCAAGAGTAATCTTGCACTCGAATGCTATACTTAATCTTGCTAACATGTCGGAAAAGAGAAGTGATCGATACATCTCACTAGATTAAAAATGAAGTGTTACCTTCCATTGAAGAGAGCCACATGAGTAAGTGTAGCAGTAAATCTGGCAAATCCTGATCCAATAGAGAGAGCAAAGAGAGGACTAAGGTACAATTTCCCATAACTGTTGTAGGCGGGAATGTTAAGTTCATACTTTGGTGTCAAGATCTTTGTGGTATCATATGTTTGTCCAGTGGTAGTGAAGAGCTTGTTCGAAAAGATCGGGAACTTGTGCGCATCGAAGGTGTTGAACTTCCAGTAACACAAAGGAACAATTATGTAGATAAACATAATGAAACCAACTCCAACATTGAGAATTGAAAACCAAGGTGACACTAAAGGGCTGCCATGGTATGCAGAGATTCCAGCCCAATCAAAGCTGAATGTTCCGACTCCAAGTCCGTGGTACCCCGAACCAATCTGCTGAGCAGTGATGCTGTGAGGCCATATCCAACAGATCCATGAGCAAAATGTCAAGATAGGCAACAGATAGCCCGGCAAAGTGTAGTACGCGAAGCTTGCCACCATGAAAACAAGGAAGAATTGCATCCTTGTGAGCCCTTTCGATCGATGATCCTTCTCATGCAGCGCCCTGCAACATTAAAAAAAGTTATCAGAACCATCGCATCATCTTCGATTCTTCAGACTATTAAAGATAGACCGAGATGCTTTCAAGTCATCGATCAAAATCGAGTATCTTATTACATCCACAAAAACTAAAGCAGTACCATATTCTCTGACAATCCTTATGCAAATTCTCAACAAAAACCAACAACAAATTGGTCAAGCACCCTTTTTTTGCTTTTGCTCTTTAGCATATCTATACATTATTAGCATAGAAATTCTTCAGTAAAACCGGCCACCGCGAATTATACATACTGCCTTTCTCATTATACTGTTCAAATATTCTTCTATAATTCTACTATTTGGTGAATTAATTACTTTCCTACAGAGGATACCAAGTGAAGCAACTCTAGATACCAAACCATCCTCCATCAATGAGATCTTATCAAATTCAACCATATCACACATTCCATTATTGTCAATTCCTTGTCCATTTCTCTTTACTCAAACTAGATATTTTGGATTTTCGTTCTTCTTACCATTGAAACTAGATCATACTATTGTAGCTAAGAATTTGACAGGACACCCAACACATAATTATTACAAGACAAGACTAGTCTACTCAATTAGAACTTTCAGTTATTTAGAACTCCTTTTTGCAATTTTTTCTCACTAGTGTAATTTTCTACAGCAACTCTTAGTTTAGTAACCCCCCAACTCAATCTTATGAACTCAATTTTCACCAACTCCACTCTAGTCACTACAAAAAAAAATGGTGTTTTTAAAGATGTGGGGCCCACGTCATAAATGGCTAAAAAATAAAAGTGTGCGCCCAGGTGTGTAAGATTATCATTTTCCAAAAAATAAATTGTGCCTATCATAAGTGACAAAATTAAAAGTAAAGAACATTCAATCATGTACAACAACAACAAAGCGTCAAATCCCAAATTAGTTGGGGCATGTGAAAACTATTTTTTTAGTGACCTACGTTAACTGTCAACTTATCAAAACCCTTCCCTGGCAATGGGCTTGGACCTCCCCCATTTTTTAGGTAATTCTTTTGATAACCATAGGTGTCCGAGCCCAGCCCCTCATGAAATTAGTAACCCAAGAAAAATGTAGGGTACATAATGTAGCAACTACGATTCGAATCCAAAACCTCTACCTTAGTTAGAGTTATGGTGCTCATCTCGTCGCCACTATACCCCACCCTTAAAGGACCAATCATGTAGTTCTATAGCAAAGAGTATTCAACATCAAAGAATCAAAACAACTCAAAATGAGTATTGTTTGGAGGAAGAGACCTGAAGAGAGAAACCTGTGCAAGGTTTGCTGGCCACCACATTTCAGCTGGATCCACCAAGTACCTCCTCAGCATCCCTGCCCACCCATACCCCAAAATCTGCAACAGCAAATTAAACCCATTAAAACCCATTAATGAGCACATCCAAATTCCTAAAAAAAAACAAAGCACCTGACCTGTGTAGTCAAGACTATAAGGAGAGCACACCCAAAATTCAAGCTCTGCTTGTAAAACGCCTTCATGACCGTAATCGCCCCAATAGAGTATGCATCCCCACCTCCATAAGACACCCCACAATTCGCAAAGATAGTGATGATGACATGTTCTTTGATGTTGAACGGTCCGGGATTGAGACTGAAATTTTGGCCCAAAATCTTGAAATCCCGTTTGGGGAGAATGGAGGCCATGAATTTCCCAATGGGGAGCACTGCGATTTGCATCAGAATCGCTGAGATTATTAATGGTTGTGTGCGGTATGTGAAGAATGTGTTGAGGAAGATGAGAACTGAGCAGGAAGTGATGCCCAGAAACCACGCTCGGAATGTCATGACGGGGATTGAAGGGTCGTCAGTTTCTGGGACAACGAGGCGGACTTCTTCGACTGGGGAGCTCTCGTCCGCCGGAAATTCGTCGGCGTTGGTCTTCTCCGGCGCCATTGTTGGGGTTTTTGAGCTTAGAAGCTCTGTTTTTGCTCTGTTTTTCAAGTGTTTTTTTTTTTTTTTTTTCAAATGTTTTTCAAGCGTTTTGAAATGCAGTGTGGCGATGATTTTTTATAGATGAGGAGTTGTGAGGTGGGGAAAGACGGGAATGCCCTTGTCTCGACATGGAGAATTTCACGTGATGTTACAATACTAACCTTGCTTCTTTTTTTTTTTCCCTCAACTTCTCACGTGTTTTCACTCTTAAACACTATCGGATAGGAACGGGACACATACAAAGCTGCCTTGGACGGTAGGTTGTAGCTCAGAGCAATTTGTGTAAATCCCCCTATTATATAGAAAAAATGATAAAATGATCTATTTTGAGCGCACATTTAGAATGCACCCTTTGTCTTTTAACTTATTTATGGTATTTTGTTAGATGTAGGTTCACACCTTGGAAGACGACAAAATGTGCACTCAAAGTGTGTTAGATTATCATTTTCCAATATATAGTTGATCAAAATTATAAAAAATCGTAATGAAAAAGTTTAATCAATATTCTCGATCTCTAAATTATCTAACTAATTTAGAATTAAAGTTATGTTGTTATTGTTGCTGCTTTTGCTACTCCCTAGAATATCCCTATGTTACTTTTGATTTAGCTCACGAGAGCTTAAAATCAAGCTCTACTCTTGTTATTGTTATTGTCAATTTATTTTTTGATTTTTTTTTTTTCAGTGAGAGTCGAACCATGTTCTTTCGAGATCTTGTCTTTTTAACAAGTGGTTTGTTGTTGTTAATTAGAATTAAGGCTTTGTTGTTATTGTCGTCGTTGTTGATGCTTTTGATATTTAGGCTAGCCGCCTTTAGATCTACCCCTCAAAATAATGCATATGTTATTTTGGATTTAGCCCATAAAATCTTGGCTTTGCCTTTGTTATTGAGTATTTATTATAAAGGGTTGGCCCTCTTAAACTATTTTTTTTCATTCACGATATTCAATCTTAAGCCCTCGTATAAAGAAATTATAGTTCCTTACTAGTTACGACTCAAACCAACTTCTTGTTCTTATCAAAAAAAAAAAAAAGAAATTAGAGTTTCTTACTAGTTACTACTCGAACTAACTTCTTGTTCTTATCAAAAAAAATAAAAATAAAAAATCAGCTGGTTGGTGGTCCTTGCTTTATTTTGGTCTCCATTAATGTAATTTATTGGATTGTAATGTTAGCGTTATAGGGAGGCGAGGTGGACAGTTGCCTTTAAGTAATCGCCATTGATTTTCTTAGAGATGATATAGTTGTTTACGACGATGCATCAATGAGTGAGATGGCTAAATCACGGGGGCTAAGATGTTTTGTCATTTTGGCTTTAGGTGGGCCCTTTGGTCAATTCGGGTTGACTTGTGATAATCCAAGTCCACATTACATGCCAAAAAATTAAAAAGAGTGTTGCATTTTAGAATTCAATCACCCCTTTTACATTTAATTATTTTTCTTCCACAAATACAAGCAACAACTTTATGATTTTGAATGTGTTCGATTCTAGGTTCAACAATTTTATGATTTTGAATGTGTACGATTCTAGGTTACAAAAACAGTAATTATTATTTTTAAATCTCTAAAAAGTTTGAAAATAAGAGAGAAGGCGTTCTTTTAATTGTTTTGCACTTTAAATATATTTTTAAGTGAAGTTAGATTTTAAATACTTCGAATTAAAGCTTGACAAAGCAAACCTTGTTTGTTTGATAATATTCTTGACTAGATAACTCTATAGTTTATACATTTTTTTTTTCTCCATAAAGTTATATGAATAAAAATTAACATCAAATATACGTGTATGTAAGCCGGTTCAAGCATCTAAACCCTAACAAATGAGAACAATATAACTTGTAGTCAAGTTTCCACGTGGTTCAACTTTTTTGATAAGTAGTTAGAGTAACATTATATTGATGCGTACATTTGCAATGAAATTGTCGGAGTCAATTAGACATAGAGGTAGACACATGACTGTAAAATTTACAGGATTTTTAACAATGCGTAACTAACGCTGCATGAATAATGTGCAACTTAATCTTTCTTCCTTTTGAAAAAGTCTTTATAGCCCTAAAAAAAGGTATCTGTATTGTGGAATAGATAGCATTAGGTGCGTGATGCAAAAACAAATGGGGCCTAAATTCGAACCCATCGATAATAATAATATTGGTAATATGAATGATGAAAAAAGTTCTAAAAGAATTATGAATTATAGGCTTGATTGCTTGGGCAATGCTTGTTTTCGATAACAGCTTGACTGAGAGAATGACTTTTAATTACGAAGTTATAATTCGTGAGATGTATGATAAAAGTTTAGGAACTAAAGAGATTATATGATCATGAAGAGTTACAATATTTTCTTTTTCTTAATATGAAGAGTTACAATTTAATTGTAAGACAAGGCAGGTAAAAATTTCGTGGATTAATGATTACCTATCATACTTGATAGTATAAGCTTGTTTAACTAATTTCATGTAAAGCACACCATCGATTGCATTAAATTAAGAGTTTGATCCATGTAACCAATTTCAACTATTTAGAATTGAAATTGTTGTTATTGTTGTTGACATATATAAAATAAATGTAGTACAAATAAGAATGTGTGGGCAGGCTTATGAGAAACTCACAAAGATAAAATAAGAAACATAAAAAAATCATTAAATGGTTTGAATGACTACCTCATATATGGGGCCTAACAGGCGATAGTCATTCCAATTACAATAACATAGTCAGGTTCGAGTAATGTCCAGTCCCATACAGGAGAAGGAGGTAGTCATTCCAACACAACTTTAAGTATCCATAAAATTCGAAATTGAGACCTTAGTTGACAGGAACTGAATCCTTTCTTATATATTTGGTCTAATCAATTGTTGGTGGGGGCAAACTCTTTGAAAATGATAAATAGATCAAACCTATCTAAAAATATAATTAATTCTCAAAAAAAACTAAAAATATTTAGAATATGTTTTTAAAAAAAAAAATTTAGAATATGTGCATACATTAAATATGCTCATCATGGTCCTATATTATTAGTCACAGAAAACTGAAAAAGATTCTCAGTGGACATCAGTTCTCCTTCAAAGTTTTGATTGGCAGTAATTCAAACCAGCCTCTCTCTAGTGGAATGAAGATTTTTGAAAAACGAACACTCAAAAAGGGAAGGTGGTGGGCTGCCCCTTTTTTTGCGTGTGCAAGTCACGCCAGATCCCCTGTCAGCACGTGTACTCTCGCTGTCACCAAAAGCTGACTAGGTAAAACCATTCACATCTCGACCACACCAGAGCCACGTAGGACCGGACGCATGACGATCTCCATGGATCTACAGTTGTTCACTAGTATTGATATTATCTCATAACTTAACTACCATTACTTAGAGATGTAAGGTTTTACTTTAAAAGATTGAGGGAGAATGGGAGATTCACACTTAGTGTTGGTCCTATCCGCGCATGCGTGCGTGGATACGTGAATCTCCGCCAGTATCGATATTGTCCCCAACTTAACCACTTCAACATTAGGTGTGGAGTTTTACTTCAAAATGCCTCTTGGATCGAAATTCATTCAAGATGGACACACTGCATGATCCGTCGTCATTACTATCTCGAGAGAGAGCAACTCGACGCATACGTGCGACCACTAACAGACATGTCTTGTCCCAACCGCACCATCAGCTATGATACCATTTTGTTAGGCCCCATCCGCGTGTGCGTGCGCGGGCACGTGGATCTCCGCTAGTATCGATATTGTCCCCAACTTAACTACCTCAATACTAAGTGTGGGGTTTTACTCCAAAATGCCTCAGTACTATGAGATGAAACATCCACTCTTATGAACTTCTTCAAAAAGCTATAGATAACCAATGTGGGACTAAACTTTTCAGTCCACACATCTCAACACTTAGAGCATCTCCAATGAATTGTGGATTGATTATTAATGTGTATCACCTAAAACTAAATAAATATTAGAGTAAAAAAATCTCTCTAATAGGATGCACATTTTGAATGTCGAGCTAACGTGGATAGACATTGTCAATTTTGAATGTCAATTATGAATATTCAAATTGACATTCATGTTGGATAATTGATCTTTTTAAAATATTTACTTATTTTATTTAGATATTTATTTTTACGTTTTAATTAATAAAATAATAAAAATAAATGTCACCTCATCAATCAGCCACAAATCAACATCTACCATTAGAGACATTTTGAAGTTCAATGTCTATTTGAGCCACACGAGATAGACATCCTCTTCATATTGAGAATTCACGCCCACAATCCTCATTTAGCATTGGAGATGCTCTTATATACTTCTTTTTATGTCTTATTTTTTATTCAGCTTTTTCTATCACTTATTGTCGGTGTGTCACTCAATAAAACATCTTTTGTATTGTGTGGTTCTCTAATTCTCTACGATTAGTAAAGATGATTATGAAGTGACAATCAAAACTACTTAGGCCCCATTTGGATCAGCTTATATTTTTGCTTAATACCGATGTTGCACTCAGTAAATAACTTTTGTACCGTTTGGTTACATTTTATGCCTTTATAATTGATTGACAAGATGATGATATGGCAACCAAAATTATCATAATAAATATGATTCTCAAAAATATCTCCCTACATATGTTTTTGTTTTTCATAAGTATTTATCCACGTTATCAAAGCACAAGTTAAAAAATATAAGCTGAACCAAATGAAACTTTAAACTATCCAAATTATTGTGATTTTAAAAAGTATCTCTCAACGTACTTTTACTTTTCATATAAGCACTTATCCGCATCATCAAATCATACTATAAAGGTAAAAACCAAACAAAACAAGCCATAAAAAGTCATATTTAATCGACGTGGGACTCAGACTTTTCAATCCTTGCATCTCTAACAAACTCCTACGTGGCGTTTACGTGGGATGAAAAGCGCGAGCTGACCACGTTTAGCAGCAGTGATGGTGGAATCCACGTGGCGGAAGGAGAGGCATGGAGCATCATCACATCATGTACACTTTCCGCTACATTTTGATCGGCTGGAGTTAGGCGGCACGAGTGATTGACTCGTGGCACTTGAGCTTAATTTGTGGGGCCCACAATGTGGGCCCAAGTTCTTTTTCATTAAGAGTGATCGGAGTAGAGAGGACTTTGAGGCGTCAATGAGTTCATATACTGTGTGGGTGTGACGTACGTAGGGGAGGTCCCACCAGAACAATTGAGTGATCCGACGACCTGTGAACAGGAGTTCTAGTTACGGTTGCAAGTGAGGCAGGCGGGCCGGGCAAGTCAAAATTGAAATTACCATCTCCATCCCTATGGAGTACGGGGTGGAAATTTATTTATAAAAATTTTTCACGGTGTAAACTTTATCGGCCCACCCTACGGAGATTTTCGCGAGGCGGGGAACCCGCTCGCTCCATCAATTTTATAAGAAAATTTTTATTCTGATTTTCTCCTTCGTAGACTTGATCATGGGCTCGGGTACCCACACGACCCGCCTAAGCTCGTGAACAAATTTACTCGGGTTTCAGCAACCTTTTTTAAGAAAAGTTCGAGCAAGGCCCAAGTCCAATTAGGCTCGCTTTTAAATGAGTTGGGCTTGGACCACCTTAAAAAGCCCAAGCCTAACCTGGACCCAACTCAAGTATAAGTTTATAATTAATATATTCTAATATAATAAGTGTTGTAGAAAAAGATTTAAACCCAGGACCTAATGCACACAATGCTTACCATTTGAGCTACTCTTCATTTTTGCACAATCTATGAATATACTATATATATACATCAAAACACATGTGTTGTTATTAAAGTCTATAAAAAATTTATTAAATGAATAAATAATTTATTTTTTAGATTTTTTTATATTAAAATATTTATTCATGGGTTTGATGGTCGAGCTTGGGCTCTGCATTTTTTATATGGGCCGGGCTTGAGCCTATGTATAAGCCCGCATATATATAGTGGATCGGGTTTGGACTAAGGTTCTTAGGCCCGAGCCTAGCCCAACCCAAATCCGGTCCCTGAACAGCTTTACTCCTTCGTCATTTTGGCACTTAATGTAACGACCCAAAAATTTGGTTATTTGTGGATGATAATGCATGTATTATTATATTAGTATTTTACGGGTCTCGAGCCGTTCGGGCTATATTTTGATGGAGTGAGATGTCGCCTAGTTATACGGGGTGTTTCGGGAACCCTTTTAGTGGATTTTATTAATAAACAAAGCCAAATGAAAAACATGACCTAAGTTGAGGAAAATAATATTTTACAATAAAGTATAACATAAGCATAAGGGAATTTATTTAAATACCAAGGGTGGGACCGCCTCGAGAAGCGTGTCGAACGCGGGACACGGTGCACCGAGTAGGCGAGAAATTTGTGTAGCCTTATTGATAATTTAATAGAATTAATGGGGTTAATTCAATAGGTTAATATGTATAGGATTGTTAAAGTGACACAAGTGAGTGAGGAGAGCCATTGGATGGTCGATGTGTTAGATTAAAAGGATGAGCCAAAAGACCCATAAGGGTAGCTGGCCAAGGGTTGGACAAGTGAGAGTTTAAGGGCAAATGGGTCATTTCACCTTAAGCCACATATATAAAAACAAACCAAACCCTAAAACCCTAACACACTATTCACTATCTTCTCCATCTTGCCGTCACTGTTCACTCTCCCCACTCACTCCCCACTGTCGTCCACCGCCACCGGATCTCCGACCAGACTAGAGGTGGCCGGAGACCGGGACGGCGTCTCCCTCCTCTCCTCTCTCGTTTCCTCACTCACGCATCCTTAATCCTCTCCTCTCACGATCATTCACCCTCTCGGCCTCACGTCCACTCCCTCGGCCTCACTCTCGACAGCTCCTCCCTTTGGCTGGACAGCCACCACCACGGCCTCTTCCCTCGTCGTCGGAGTAGGTAAGTGTGGTACTCTCTTTCTCTCTCGTGTTCTCTCTCGTGTTCTCTCTCTCTCACTCACTCTCACTCTCGGTTTCCCTACTCATGTTTTTCTTCTCTACCTCATTTGCACCCGCCCACTCCCCTCTCGCTCGACCGGTCACCACCGCCACCCTCCTCGCTCTTTGGAACCGAGGACGACCACGGAGGAGGCTAGGTGAGTGTCTCTCCCACGATCCTATCTCCATCTCCATTATTTCGTTGCTTCACTTTGTCACTTGTTTTGGACGGTTGTGTGTGTGGTTTTAGATGCATGGGGTGTGGTTGTGTAAGTGCACACCCCGGTTGGGGTGTGGGGTACCATTTAGGGCTGTTTACATGGTTGTTTGTAGGTGTAGATGAGTGACGGTTTTGGTTTTGATATGTATTTGCAACTATTTTTGGGTGAGTTATGTGGACAGTTGGTGAGAGTGTGTGAGGTGGCTGTCCTATGTGTATAGATGTGTGTGTGTGTGTGTGTGTGCACCCCAGTTGGGGTGTGGGTGTGTGCACTTTAGTGAGATTGTTTTCATGAGATGTATGTGTGTGAGTGTCAATTTACATAACAATGTGTATATGTGGCTGTTTTGGTATGGATTTTGTGCAAGGGGTGTACAATGTGTGTACACCACAATGGGGTGTACACAACAGTGGGTGTGTACACCACAGTGGGGTGTACACAACACTGTATGTGTACACCACATTGGGGTGTACACAACAGTTGTATATGCTTGGAATAGTGAAAATGTGTACATAACATAGTTTTACATAATTAAGTAATGTACTAATGAATGTGAACATGGTAAATCACAATGGGGTGCACACACCGGTGGGGTGTGTGTGCACAAGACAGCGGGGTGTGTGAAGAGTTAGTGTGCACACCAGTGGGGTGTACACATCAATTGTGTGTGTGACCATAATGTACATTATTGTAGGTTTAAGAATGAATAAATAAGATTATAAGTATAGACATTGGTATTAAATAAATATGGACTTGTAAAAGGGACCTAAACCACTCATTTTTGATATAAGTCCGTAACAAGTCTCAATTGGTGTGTGTATGGGTTGTGTAAAACCCAAAGAAAGTTTAATATGATCAGCACAACCTAAAATCCGAATACATACATAAAATGAGGGGAATAGCTCATATATACCTAAGTCCAATAAGTGTCCACCTATTAAGCACACTTAGGTGAATATAGGCTTGATGCATGGATCCAACAAGAACCCAACCGGACTATAAAGAACATCAATAATGGGATGAGTTCCATTAATCGAATGAATTGAAACAAAGTTTAGGAGAATTATTCTAAAACTAAATACTAATCCTAAACCAATCTTCGGGACTTAAATCGTTGTCAGGTAGTCGAGATACACGGGAAGCGCGTTAAAGTCTCGGAGTGAGTACCGGGTCACGTTAGATCAGGTAAGTACATGCATGCATCGTATGTATGTACGTTAGTAGACCAGCAAAAAAATAACATGTGATTTATACCTCCTCTATTTATTGCTATTGTTGCATTGATCCTTTGCTTGATATTCCATTCCGTTTTCCTTGGTTGTATGTTCTTTGATGAGTGTGTGTCTCGAAGGTATCATGTGGTCCCGCACTAGTTGGGACAACGAGGGTGCCCCTCGGGGGTAACCGACCACCCCTAGTGATGTGTGTCTGGGTACCGGATTCGAGAGGTGTTTCGATGCCTCTCGATTTCACGCGCGCTAGTGTTGCGACATTGCCGGGAGATCTTGCGAGATCTTTTCCGTATTCTTTGTGAAATAGACCACTCATGGGCCTCTTTTGAATCTTAGAACATGCAAAATATCGATTGTTTATCTTTCGAGTCTCTTTATCATGCATTTGATTCATTTACTTTCCAGTTATTTCCTTTCCGCATGATACTTAGGATCGCTTTTCTTGTTATAATCATAAATTACTGTTACATTCTTCTGGTACTACTAGCAATTTTATTCAGTTACTCACCGTCTAGTTTGTGACGGTGGGTGCAGATAGAGTGGAGAGCAGCAAGGGCAAGGGGCTCTGCCTAGGTGACATACTTTGAGGAGTTTCAGGACATCTGAGAGACGTTATAGTAGGTGATTATACTTTGTTTATCGATGTGTATATCGTTTCATACTTGTTTTGTTGGGATTATTGAACTTGGTATATCTCTATTGAGACTGGTATCATGTATATATGCCTATCGAATTGTACATGAATACCCGAGGTTTTCCACACTTATAGAATTCCTAATTTCCCTTTGATTGAGTTATTTCCCTTTATTATAATTGTTTTAGTCTTCCGGTTGTGTATAAATGCAATAACTCTTTCATAAACTGCTAAATTGAGTAAATATGAGGCTGACTAGGCTCGTCAGGTTGTCGAGTGATAGCTCGGGGCCTGCACGGGTTTAGGCCGGGCATACCCAATTGCACGGGGAAATTGGGGCCGTCACACTTAACTACTTTTTTAATTTTTTTGAAAAACTATTTTTCTCAAATTGAAGGATTTATGTGATTTATTTTGTTTTGATATGGTTATGTTGATTGAGTTACAAGTCATCGTACTTATTTAAATATATAAGATTTTTAAAAATAGAGTGGTAAATATATTTCAATGATGTTCTAAATATAATATTATATATCCTAATGATACAATATATATATATATATATATATAAAGTAGAATTAGTTTAATGGTAAAAATAGATTTTATTGTTGGAAATCTTGAGTTTCATTTCATACATTACATGTGTTTTTAGTAAAAACATAAAAAAAACAAATATACATTTTTTAGTAAAAACATAAAAAATAGAGAATTTTATGCAAGGAATGTGGAGTGGGAAATCTCTGTAGGGCAAGAATAATCCACGTCCCTCGCTATGTCCCGTGCCCCATCATGCGGGGAGCAAAATGCAGGAAATCCTTGCCCCCATCAAGGCGGGCCCTACGGGAAAAGAGGATTCTTCGCTCCACTTGCAACTCTAGTTCTAGCCAATGGAAGGAGAGTAAGTCAAACGCGTGTCCAATGGGATTAAGTCGACTTCAGTGGCAGAGTTGAAAAATCAAATGTTAAGAGATGGACTTTTTTCGAGCTTCTAACTAAAGAATTATACCGCGAGATGGATACAATGCATAACATTAAGAATAAAGAATTACGACATGATAATGTGTAGAACTACTTTAAGAAATCACTAATTATATATAGATACTATAAGGAGTGGTGTCATGGCTCTCCTTTGGCTTTACTACTACAATCAGCCTTAATCACGTGAATCACGTGCACGTTTTAGATAGGGGTGGCAATATGTTGTCTGGTCCGAAAAGAAAAGGGTCCAGACAAAGTCTAGTAAATCTGACTCGGTTTCAGACAAAGACCTTATGTCCAAATTAAAAACAAGATTGAATCTGGATAATCTAACCTATTTTATGTAATTTATTTGTCCCTCTGTTTTTGTCACATTTTAGAAGTGTTCCACAATATGCATCACATTAGGAAATTAATGAAGCATTAAATACTTCATTTCCAATTCTAACCTCATAATTCTATTTAGGTAATGATACCATCAATCACTTTTTTTACATAATACATATAATAAATGAAGTTATTTATTAGAGGGTAATTTAATCTAATTGTAAAATCTTTTAATAGTGAATTAATTATTAATTTAATTTTTGTGCACAAGTCAAATTGTGATGGATATTTTAGAACGAAAGGAGTATTTATTTATGAACGAAAGGTTGGTTGAGACTAAACAAAGTAAGTTACTTCAAATATGAAATGAGAATAAGGAGAATTGCACAAAAAAAAAAAAGGTGTACTTATTTGTGGAAAAATTGATACAAGCATGAAAAGTACATCTTGGTAAAGGAGTTGATTCTTGATAAGTGCACACACTAAGAAGTCAATGTAGGATTGATCCAAAAATAATTGGAGATATATCAAGAAACTAATGATTTACATATTAATCTTTATTTTTCAAAAAATTATTTATAATTAAATTAATTATTTGGTGGTCATTATATATTACATGCGAAGTTTTTGACCTTTATGAAAATTTGAGTCAATAATGTTCTCCATAACAGGATCTGCATACATCGCATTTCATTATTAGATATTGTCACACGTAACATCTTGATCATGTTCTTTATATTGTTCTGTTTTATGTCTTGGCTGGTTGGCTGGCCGTACGCATGTGGCCTTGTTAATACATGTATATATTTTGATTTGGATAACAAGCAAAGTTGAGAAATTTTGGGTTTTTAAAGCATTATCAAATATTAACCCAACATAAAGAGACAAATTTAGCTAGTTCATTAATTAGCTAGGCTTATGCAAGGAGAATGAGACAACCAAGTGTAGTCTATATCTATCTGGCATATAGTCCTAAGTAAAATGTTTAAGATGTTCAAATATTTTAATTTTTCAAGACACATCTCATTTTAGATAGACATATTTTTAGTAAAGTAGTAGGAAGTAATCTTAGACATCAGAAATCAAAAACATACTTTATAAATGATGAATTGATGATGAATTTCTTTTCCTAACTCTCCCAGTATTCACATTGTGCGTCCTAAAATAACTTTTGGACTTAACAATAAAAAGTAAAACCGATCTTTCCGACATAATGTCTTCTTTTTTTTTTGGTTTCTCACAAGGTTTCTGGACCAACCCCACTTACTAATCCACGTTCAGCCACTATTAGGTTCTAGAGGGCGAGCCATATCTTCTTTTGTTTAGCATAATTAACATCAAAAGATTCAAAAGCCTCAATGCCAATTTAGTTGGAACCTGTTACATAGATTTATTGTAGATTATATTCTTTAGAATAGCACAATTGTGTCATGATCAAGTAATTGTGGAGGTTAATTAGTGAAGTAATTGTTTGAAAAATAAACTTCCAAGTACAAGAACAGAATGTGTTAGTGTACTTGGATGATCCAACTATACATTCCACTTGTTGGGAACTACACTAAAGTCTATGTACTCTGTACTCTAACATTACTAAAGTTTTAATCAACTTTTACCTTAATTATTTGAAGATCTTAGATTAAAATTTTCACCTAATCTTGATCATTAGCACATGTAAATTAATATATACTTCCATGAAAGACGAATCAATTCTTTTTATACTCTTCATCCTGCAGCTCCGAGGTTATTGTGATCGTCGAATGTTTCCTCCCAAGTAGAAACCTACACTAGATCGAATTAATGTTAATCTATATTAATCATCCTGTGTTTATCTGCACATATTGCAGAACATATCTTCTGCAATGCTTTGTCAAGGTTTGAATATTCTATATGGATTTCAGTGTCTGAAGCATGGAAACAAAATGGTGGTCCAGTATGGTCCATCAATGAAGAAAAAAGAAATTCCACTTGATTGAACAAGTACATGGCTCAAGTCACAATTACAGCTATGCACACATCAAAGTGTTTCACAACCCGAAATGAAATATTTTCGACGAAAAGGTCGGTAAGGTTTAATAATATTCAAAACTAGCTTGATAGATAAAGACAGCTTTTTAATTAATACAACTTTTAATTGGTTCATGTGAAATAAATCTGTAATTTTTTTTTGAACCACCGTTCAGTAATTTTTAACTTATTAGTTGCTCTAGTTCATTGCCTATTTTAACTTCTTCCATGACTCCTTGTTAATTTGAAGCCCTAATTAGGTGCAAATTACGGTTTGGTATTTTTGTAAAACTCACGAAACTAATAGTGGGAAGAACAGTCGAAAACGATGTAAAGAGTGGATGATGAGATGCTTAATTTTTAGAAACTAGAAATTGGTGTTGAACATTCTATAACATAACAATGTCAAAATTGGTCCTAGATCATTAGAAAAATTGAGCTATATCAGCACAAAGAATCTTGTGCACATCTTACTTTATGGACTTGGACTTGGTGAATTAAGTGAATCTTGTGTTCTGCTATTGTGATGTGAAGATTTAAGTCCCACACAAAGCTCATATTGATTGGAGAGTGCAGCATTGTCAAAAACTTAACAGAGAAAAGGTTTGGAATTTATGAAAGATGTGGTTCATTGGAGGAGTGGGCATCGACGACTACTCTTCATACGAAATAGCTTAGTGCTAGTCATTCTCAATTCAATTACAGGACTACCTGATTGATAGCCTAAGAACCACAAAGGCGAGCCCATTCGATGAAACTCCACAGCTTTATGTAGTCTCTTGTTGATGAGAAGATCCAATTCCATGAAGTTGTGTCCACTCGATATGTCTCATTTTTCCAAATTTTTCTACAAAGAAAGGTTAGCGTCGAGGGCATGAGGTATCCGACTTTTGTACTTATATGGCTCTAGAACTTCATAGAGATAGTAGTACTATAGAGGTATAACTTATGCTTGTATGTTTGGGTCCAGCCAGTCCAGGCCAGTGTACATGAAAATGAACCCTTAAAAGAGTTTAGAAGATCTTAGCTAGGCTGACCATTCAGTTACATAACGCAATGTACGTACTTCCTCCGTTCTATATTATGTGTCACATTAGAGGATCTCTTTTTTTGTTCCACAATATGTGTCACATTAAGAATCAAGAAAATATTAAATGCTTTATTTCCGATTCTAACCCCATTCTATTTAGTTAATGATACCACAATTGGCTTTTTTTATACAATACATATAATAAATGAAGTCATTTATGGGAGGGTACCATAGTCTTTTTAATAAAGTCTTAAGGGTAATATTAATCATCACCATAATTCTTGTGCACAAGTCAAAAATGTGACAAATAATAAGGAACAGATGGAGTATGATCATTTTCGATTCATCAACGAGTCCATGAAAACATTCATGTTATTGAAAGCATATATAATGATGCATATAATGTGAACAATGTTCAAAACAAGAGCTATTGAATATTGATCGACTCTATTTACCAAAAAAAAAAAAAAATTGATCGACTCTAATGGCTATAAACAATTAATAGTATGCATATAATGATGCACATAATATTAATGCAATCAATTGTTATTTGGATTCATAAAAAGAAATTAATGGAGTCGTTTCGTTTCCACAAAAATTAATGGTGCCATTTAGGCAGTCTATGAATGTAAATAATGATGCATACAATATTGTCTCTCTTTGAATGTATAGCAATGAGGGGGCAGCAAAGAAACTGAAGTCTCTCCCTAGTGATGATCCTTCCATCCCCCAGTGGAGGAGACTGACTCAGTGATCTCCCGGACTCATTACTCCATCACATCTTTTCATTCATCGACACTCGCCATGCAGTCCGATCCTGCCTTCTCTCTTTGCGATGGCGTCACTTTTGGAAGTCTCACACATCTCTACATCTACTGGAATAATGCTAGTAAAAAGCAAAGAAGGAAAAAGAATTATACTATATTTGCAGATTTAGCGAACAATGTACTCATTCTAAGGGACGCTAAGACCGACATTGAGAGTTTTAGTCTTCGTTTGGTTCGCCCCAAAGACATCAGATTGTCGTATGGTTATGCAATCGACTCATTTAAGTTTCCTATCGGACTGTTATCTTCTCAGTACTTAACCACCATAAAGCTCTACCGCCTACATTAATTTATACGATAACCAACTTCCTTCGTCGATAATTCTATCAAATCTCTAAGTCCTTCATATGGGAAATGTCCATATTGAGAATGTCAATTCACTTGGTGTATGTGTGTTGACCACAAGTTGCAGTTCATCACTAGAGGACTAGAAACTGCATGGTGTGGCCATTTCTAAAGGAGGAGATTTTGTTATCAATGCTGCAAAACTCGAGAGCTTGGTTCTAGACTTGGTGCATGCATTCAAATCCGATGCCGGGTTTTGAAGAGTATAAAATCCAAGTGCTTGAGCCGAATCTCAGAACATTCATTTGTAAAAATTATATATGTTACAAGAGGCAACCGTCGTTTCTCAATTCTGCTTGGTTGGCCATGGGAGTTGGAAAAATTTTGTGCTGTCGGGGATCCATTCGTAGCTTCGTGTTTTCCTGATGAAGATATGAAGAGCAAACATGTCAAACGAGTTACAAAGCTTTTAGAAGCAGTTCAAAACGTGCAATCTTTAACACTTTGTCCCTGGTTCCCCGTGGTATAATTAATTTTGATTACCTTCTCATAGCTTGCATTAATTTTGCTTATTTTACTAGGCTAGCTAGATTTAACGTGTTACACACATAAATGTTGATGTCTGTACTCATCATGCTAATTTTAAATGTAGTATAAATTTGTGATTGTTGCTTCTTGTTGGGCATTAATATCAACATTCTCCCCACCTTCAACTCACAGGTGTGGTGGAGTTTTACTCCAAAAGGCCTTGTTTTCCTAATAATTAGTATGCTAAATCGGAAGCCTACATATCCCTGCAGTTTCACAATTTGATACCTTTTTTCCCTTAATGATCTCACTCGTCATTCTTTGCGTACAAGGTGATCTATGAGCCAACTTTGGTGCTTGAAAGCCTATCCCTGCAGTTTCACAATCTGAAGCATTTGAAGTTGGAAACATGGAGCCTTTCAGGAGATAGTGTAATTGTGATATTGCACTTGATGAATGTGTCTCCTCAGCTCCAAACAGTTTCTTTACAAAGTACTGAGGTAATAATAACTTTACATTGATTTTAACTGATTGATATTTCTTATTTGAAAGGCTTTAATTATGTTGTTGTTGATTTATTGTTTCTTACATTTCGTCTAGGCGTAAGGACTCCGATGAAGATGTATTCGATGAGGTATTTCTTTAGTTAACTCTTGTGTTCTTCTTAAGATAATTATTAAATCCTGAGGACTGAAAACAATTATTACTGATGATGAGCAATTCATCACTTGAATTTAGGAAATGCTTATTTCAGGCGGCATCGGGGAGTGCTTGGAAGAAT
The DNA here is from genome assembly GCA_039657345.1 of Stephania japonica. Lineage (NCBI taxonomy): Eukaryota > Viridiplantae > Streptophyta > Magnoliopsida > Ranunculales > Menispermaceae > Stephania > Stephania japonica. The sequence goes on along the minus strand of CM077556.1, from coordinate 84,676,024 downwards.
TGGAGATTCGCCATCTAAAAGTTTTGGAAATCCGGGATGTCATTGGAAGCATAAACGAGTTAAAGCTTCTTCAAATGGTGCTGAGAAATGGCATGGTCTTGGAGAAAATATTGCTAATTTGGCCTGATGAGGACGAATTGCCGCCCCATGGAGAAGAAAGGCTTGAAATCTTTAGAAAAATGTTGTCGATGATTCCTCGGGCTTCTCCCCAAGCTATCTCTTTCTTCTGAAGATTTCATTAAGTATGGCGCCTTTATCACAACTTTTAAATAGTTCATGTGAAATATGTCTTTGATGAGTTGTTTTTGAACAATATGATTCATCGGTAATTTGACTTGTACTTAGTTGTGCAATTCCCTTTGAGCCTAAAATCTTAATCCTAGTTAATTTTGAACTATGATTAGGTGCTAATTAAACTATAAATTTTGCTTTGAATCTATAACCAGTGGAAATTTAGTTAGGCCAAAGAGCCTTGTGTCTTCTCACTTTTTAATGACTTGGACTTGGTGATGAAGTGAATATTGAGTTCTGCTCATGTGATGTGAAGACTAAGAAGTCTCACACAAATTTCATTGATTGGAGATATAATGCAGCTTTGTCAAAAATCTAACAGAGAAAAAAGGTTTGGAATTTATGGAAGATGTAATGGTTCATTGTAGCAGGGATCTATCAAGGGCTAAACTTTAAATGAAATAACTTAGTGCTAGTGAGTCTCAATTCAATTTACAGGACCACATGATGATATGGTAGCTAGCCTAAACCACAAAGGCGCAAGTCCACAACTTTATGTTGTCTCTAGTTGATGATGAGAAGATCCAATTCCATGAAGTTGCGTCCACTCACTCATCGTTATGTCTATTTTTTCCAAGTTTTTCTACAAACCTTAGCGTCGAGGGCATGAGGTATTCAACCCGAAAGGCTAAAGCGATGAATGAAGAGGCTTTTAGTGCATATATCATATATCATATATGGTTCTAGAACTTCATAGATAATTAGATAATTCTATTGAGGTAAGATTTTTGTTTGCATGTCTGGGACCAGCCAATACATATACTGAAAGTAGACCAGGCCTAGTTTACATGAAAATGAACCCTTAAAAGAGTAGAGAACATTTTAGGCTGACCATTCAGTTACCTAGTCTGATGTATATATCATTTTCGATTCATTAGCAAGTCCATGAAAAGGAAGTCGGTGCGCCCACAACTGCGAATGTGTGGTCGACGGCGTCGCAGATTTCCAATTTACAAGGTACATAACTTCAATTTCATTAGAGGCAGACCTATCGATTGATAGATACTGTTTGCCATTTTGGCAAATTTTAAGCCTTAAAAACATTCATGATGGAAGCATCTAATGATGCATATAATGTGAACAATGTTCAAAACAAGTGCTATTGATTCTAGTGACTTCTGTTTGCTTTATATCAACAACAGTAGTCACTTATTCTTGTTCTAAATTTCTGGTTCATTTGATCAGAAAAAGAAAGTTTTTTATGGTTCAAGAATTTCAACAGAAAGGACTTGCAGAAATAATCATAAAAGATGGAACAACTGGTCAAGACATGTACAATATTAAGTTGTGCCAAAACTTATCTACATAGGCAACTTTAGAATAATAAAATTCAGAATTATATCATTAAGACAGGACAATTGGAATAAAGGGTGCTTTATAGAATTTTCAAAAAGGCTTCTGCCCACATTTGTTGTTTTATATGAAAAGTTTGATCCCTCTTTTGGTTTATTCTAATCATATGAATCATTGAATATGCCTACTTCCTTTTTTCCCTGATCATCTCTTAATCTTCAAATTCATCTTTTTAGTTTGATGTCCATAGTTTAAATAAAAGCGTAACTTTCCTGCCGTTTCTAAGATGCCTAATTTTAGTTAGCACGCGATAATTGTTGAGCTACAACTAAAAATTTGAATAGAAGACTTCCCAGCCAGCAAAGGCCGATGGCCAAATTTATGGCATTTTTGTGACATAAAATCCATATGTAATTGCATTGACTCAAGAAAAGTCTTATTGAGTGGCATATATATACATTACATAGAAAATTGGACAAAATTACACTAGAGTTAGCTAGGTAGCTAACTACAGAATAACACTACATAACAGAACAATAAGCATTTGGATTCTCATCACTGAAAAATTGTGGAGGATAAGCATAGTCAATGGAGTACATGGAAGGCCAATACTCACTTTTCTTAGCTTCAATTTTCTTATCATCATCTCCGGCGCCACCTTCTTTTTTCTCCTCTTCTTTCGCTTCTTCTTTCTTCTTCTCTTCCTCTTCTTTCTTCTCTTCCGGCTTCTCCTCATTTGGAACTATCAACGCTTGCCTCTTGGTTTTCTTGCATACACTCTCGACGAGGTTTGTCGGGTCGAGAACCCCTTTTACGATTACTTGATTAGTCATTAGGTCGGTCTCTACGGACTCCACTCCTGCCATTGTTGTTAAAAAATTTGAGTTCATTGATTACAAGGATTATGGCTCTTCAAGGGAAAGTTCTTTGGGCTTATAGTAAATCATATTTACCCTCAATTTTTCGAATCCGTTTCCTTAAGAGTTGAGCACAAGCTTCACAGTGCATGTACATCTTCAATATGATTGTAATCACAGGAGGTGGCTGCCATGAATTGCATAACAAAAAAAAAAGATCAATAAGGTAAATTTAAGTATTTCAAAATACTAATAGTACTTGAATCTCTACTTGTATCCATAATATCCCTAACTTAGCCTCGGTACTTATATACGAAGAGATGTCCCCACTTATATTTTCATTTTGAAATATAGATGTAGGACTAAATTTCGATCCACACATCCTCCAAAATCACATAAGTTTACCTATAGTGTTACTCTTCAATTCAAATGGATGCTTCCTCCTACAATTATCGGACGCCTTAATGAAACTTAGTAAAATTACTACTTTCTTTTGGTGTTTACCTTTTTTTAACTGTTACAGCTAAATCATGAAAAAGGCCATTTATTGATTCTTGAATTAAACTATATATGCCCCTTTTCCTATGTTTTGGTTTTTTAACCTCCAAAGCCTCATAAATGCTACTATATATCATTATATCTACTCATTTTGTGACATTGCGATAAAATTTGAACTTGTTATGAAGAAAGTATACTCAAAACAAATTAATCAAAGATTGTATATAGTTCTTCACCTCATCTTTCTTCTCCTCTTCCTTCTTTTCTTTTTCGTTCTTTTCCTCTTTCTTCTTCTCCTCAGGTGGCTTAGGCAAAGGAGAGATTATCTCCACTTTTCTCCCACTTTTCCTCTGCACTCTCTCACACACCTTCACAGGGTCTGCCGTTTTTCCCTTCACAATAACTTTGTGAGATTTGCAATCTGTCTTCACATCCTCCACACCTATACCAAAACAAAAACCTTTGTCAAGTAACAAAATTTGGACAAAACACATGTACAATTAGTTCATGTATTGCTTTTTTTTTTTTTGGTCTACACCACCCAGTATCTGGACTTAACAGACTACTTCCGACTCCAGCTCGATCGGCCCACCAAGAGGTAAAGCTATCCAACAGTAGTTTTTGCTTTGTGCTTTCTGCTTTCGTGGAGTCTCGAGAACGACGTCCTCTTAAGCGGCTAGAGTGTCAAACCACTCTAACGCACCAGTCTTTGGTCATGTATAGCTTTTGATCAATCAAAAGTTGTTAAAATTAACCTTGAAATCCTTTAAGGGCTCTTATGACTTTCCTTGCACAAGCCTCACAATGCATGTCAACTCTTAGCACAATCTCCTCTGGTGGTGCCTCCTCTTCCTTCTTCTCTTCTTTGTTCTGCTCTCCTTCCTTCTTCTCTTCCTTGGCCTCCTCTTTCTTCTCTTCCTTTGTTTCCTACATTAGATTCCATTTCAAAAGTATATAACAAACTTACAAACATCATTTATAACAAACTTACAAACATCATTGATCAACAACATATATTCACATATGTAGACTAGTACTACTATAATGATCATTCATTATAGTACTAGCTAGTATTACATACTTGTGTAACAAAAAAATAAAATAATCACAACTTACTTCACCCATCTCAGCTAAGATTTGATTGAATTACTCTCTCTCACTTTTTCTCTGCTATTGTTGTTGTGGTGGTTCTTGGAAAGAAGAGAAATGAAGTGATGATGTGAATAAATATAGTGAGAGAGATTGCAAAATCCAGAGAACTCTTTTACGTGCACAGGGCTGAGTCAGGGTACAGAAACAATGACAGAAATGCCCTTGGGTTTAGTTGAGATTTACTCTGGTGACCCGTCAGAGCACTATTGTGTTACCCTACTTTTGGCAGGGAAAATGACAGGACACACTGTAGTGTTACCGTAATGCCCCCCACCCAACTTTTTCAAATTTTAACGTCTCTTAGATTCAAAACCCTTTTTTCGTTAAAAAAAAAAAAAAAAACTGTTTTTTCTCACTTTTTTAAATACTCCTTCTGCTCATTTTTATAAATCATTCTGTAAAAATTAATTATCAAAAAATATGTCGTCTTTAAAATTCTGGATAACTTTTATATCGTTTTAACTATTTTACCTACATTTAATTATAATTAAACATTTATTTTATTTTTATTATATAAAAGTAAGGATTTGTATAGTTAATTACATAATTAAAGCATACCACGATTTGTGATTTGAACTCATAATTAATGCTTTTCTTAATAAATATATACTTCATTCGGTCGATAATATAAGTCGTTCTAGCGAAAATCCCTTGATCAAAATTATAAGACGTTTTCAGAGTGCATCTATTGTCTTTTTACCCATTTTGCCCATATACAATCCAAACAATTATAATTCTTCAATTTTTCAATTCATTTAATGTCAAATAACATATACGTAAATTACACCTGTAATTAAGTCTGTCTTAATTTATGTGTTTTTGTCAAAACGACTTATATTATTTATCGAAGGGAGTATGTGTTTTGGATAAAAAAAACTTATATCGTTGATCGGAGGGAATACTGTATATTAATATGGGTGTTCAAACTGCCTCAACCCCAAATTTCGTTTAAAGCCAGATTAATCCTTCAAGGTAAGGAAGGAGCCCTTATCACTAACTCAAATGTCGAATAAAACATGGTGCACCTGACGCGAATTAAAATCATCACCCAACCCTAGTTTTTACCTTAATTATGAACTCCCATATGTCGGTTGAAAAAAATAAGTAAATCATACAAATATATCGGTAAATTATTCCCTGTTTGTAATAAGCATTACTTGAAGTTTATTTTATTTTATTTAAAAAAATAGCATAACGTGAGTTAAAAGTGTACTGTACAAGTGAGTCCTCACATTAAATTTTGGTGGACAAAAACTAAGAGACAATATTTGAACAAACTTCACTTCACTACGTGTTACCACGTGTATACATTAAATTCTTTTTTTTTTTTTTTAAATCGTGTATACATTAAATTCATACTATATTTTTTTAGGAAAATTAAATTCACACTAAATGGATGAATAGCATTAAAAACATGTATATATTCGCTAGCGAATTTGATCTATGTAGCTACCTCTAGATAATTTTGAAATTGATATATATATATATATATATATATATATATTATAATAAGATTATTTTTATTCAAAGAAAATTATAATAAAGATTATTTTTTGACAGTTAACGATAAAGCCAGTAAAAATTGTCATGAATTACCCATCCATTTAATTAAATACAAAGAATAAAAAAGGGAAACGTGTAATAAATATCATAAAAAAATAAATATCATAAAATTATTAGTTTATTAAATTGATTTATGTAATAGTTTAAAAAAAACTGGTTGCAACTTTTTTTTAAAAAATAGTTCTTAAAATACATATTCGAGAAATTTTACAATGTTGTTGAAGTTAATTAATTATTTGATAACTTCACTTCATTATGGATCCTACAATGTAGTTTATAAATATCGTCTTTTTTATAAGAATTTAACTTTTATCCCTCAAACTTACACATTCCAAATACTCGTATTGATCGATGTATATATATTCAACCTACCTAGCTACTTTCCTATTAAAAAAAAAAAAAAAAAAAAAAAAAAAAAAACTAGCTGGCTACATGCTACTTTATCTATGTACGTCATCCAATCACTTTCCTACGTAAAGCATGTATATATTTTGGTGCGAGAATTATTAGGGTATATATGGTCCCCAGTTTGATACACATAGTTGTAAAAGAGAACAAATTTATATGAATTGGTTACATGGACGAAATGCTCACCTATGGTCGGTTCTAAAATTCAACCAGCAAGATCACCAAGGGAGGATCACTCTCTGAATGACATGTGTAACGATAAGCATTATCTTGGTGCCTTTCATTGCGTCTGCAAACCAAATAAAGATGGAACACCAACACCTAGTGAAAGCAAAAGGGAAGATTGATGGCTTTGAGTTTCTGTCTTCACATAAGCAAGTTGATAAAAGAAGAATCTCCAATTAAACATTGATAAGCACTTGTAATTTGTGTTAATGGAAATAGGGGTAATGAATTTAGTGTCTCGCATGGTTTTCAAATAGACGCGTGACTTGTGTTAATAACTTAATAGGGCATTGCCCTCGAAATAATTCAAATGGTTTCGTGTGTTCCACGTGATGTTTTTTTTTTTTTTTTTTTTATTCTTTTTGGTCTAAGTCCATCAATTAATTTGAGACTGAGGTTATGTTGTTGTCATCGTCGTCGTCATTGTTATTGTCGTCAAGACCACCTATAATATCTAGATTTAATTGACTACTCCAAGCTCAAGTTGAGTCAGCTTAGGCTGCCTATCTATTAAGGGGTTTTTGCTTTTATGGAGTCGATATTGAACTCAAGACTTCATATTAAGTTGTTGGAGTATTTAACCACTTCAACACATTCTAACTAGTTGGTTATTCATAAGAAATTTACATTTACATACTATTTATTCAAAACGTTTTTTATATATCGATAAAATTTTGAAAATATGTGGCTATCACCTGCATTAAATAGATAAAGTGAGAATTTGATTTAAGTAGTTGATTTTAATTAATTTAATATATATTAATGGCTTATTAGTGTCATTACAGTTGCAAGTGGGGGTAGGGTGAAGATTTATTCTAGCAAATTTTCCACGGAGAAAACTTTGTCACCCTACGCCCCCACCCCACAGGGATTCTCGTGGGGCGGAAAATTCACGCGCCCTATCAATTTTATAAAAATGCAATTTTGATCTTCACTCCTTAGTTGTTTTGCCACTTAACTATTTTCTCAATTTAACTAAAAAAACTATTTTCCCAATTTTTTTGAGAAAATTATTTTTCTCAAATTGAAAGATTAATTTAATTTTGTTTTTGTTTTTTGTTTTTTGTTTTATTTGGTATTATTATGTTGATTGAGTAATAAATTATCATACTTAATGTAATGTAATGTATGAGATTTCTAAATGTAATTTTATATATCTTTTATGATAAAATATTATGTGTAGTAAGATTGGTTTAATATGGTAAAATGAGTTTTATAGTTGGAGATCTTGAGTTCCATTTGAGTTCCATTTTATACATTACATATTTTTTTTTTTAAAAACATATATTTTTTTTGTAAAAACATAAAAGGTAGGGGATTTTATGCGAGGAGTGGGGTGGGAGACGGGGATTCCCTGTGGGGATCCTCGTGGGGCGCAGGACGAAGAATTTCTGTAGGGCACGGGTCAGAGAATCCCCAGAGAGCGAGAACAATCCCCATTCCTACCTTGTTCCATCATGCAGAGTGTGATTTTACTCCATGCCCCATCTCCACATGAACGAAATGTGGGAAATCCCCCTCCCCCTTGTGACCTTAAATGTTGTATACCGATCTTTTTAATTATAAGAACTAAAACATCAATTAATAAATAAGCATTTGAGTTGCGTGTGGTTTAGAATAAATTCAGCTTTGTCTTCTCTCGAAAAATTAATGAGAATAATATATTTTTTTAAGGAATTGATTTGCTTAATTACATATAAATCTTTGTTTAGGCCATTTTGGTGTAGTTGGAGTAATTGAATGACGAGATTGTCCTCGTCAGTCAGCTAGTTGTTTTCAATACCTTGGGGCGATTCTGGTAGTTTCACTAAAGTTTGGCGGAAGAGCAGCGCACGTGAAAGGCAGGCACCGCTCCTGATGTTTCGCTATCCATTCAGGCCGTAAAGGCCATTTACAGAGTCGTCCCCACAACTTCCACATATTGACAACTGAGTCCTCCAGTTCTTCACTTATCTTCACCCACTCTCTTCAATGTTTTCAAAACCCTTAATTAGCATATGCGACGTATATCTAGCTATATGCACATAGTTTAACGACTTGGAACTTGGAAGCATTTATGGTACCATGATACTGATATTGATGTACGTACAACTCGAAACAGATCGGTGAAGGTTAAAATATGTAACTGTTGATCTCTTTTTCTTATGGAAAAAAATAAAGTGTTAAATCTCTTTTTTTAAAGTATGAACACGTACCTTTTTTCACATGTCAAGTTGCGGCAATATTTTGGACAATATTGAGTCACTTAACATGTTGAAGATGCGTGAACCCAAAGTTAGTCTCATATTGATTAAATATAATTTTAAAATAAAATATATAATTGATTAACTCCTCTCAATTAGCACTGAGACATTTTGAAATAAAATCACACACTTAAAGTTGAAAGGTAGTTAAGTTGGGGACTGTATCAGTGCTAGTAAAAGAAATCCAAAGGCTCGCGCACGCGTGTGCGGCGCGACCATGAGAATTTGATTTTATGGTATCAGAGCCATCCCAATTAGCACTAAGACATTTTGAGATAAAACCACATACCTAAAGTTGAAAGGTGGTTAAGTTGGAGGCTATATTGGTGCTAGCGGAGGAGATCCAAGAGCTTGCCTACGTATGTGCGCGCAGTGAGAATTTGATATCGTGTAAGAGCCATGGTTCAAATAGGACTTGGGAGAAAAGCACCTTGGATCATGCGACTTTCAGTCCATAGGGAGTGTTGAAAATGTGTGGACCAAAAGTTAGTTCACATTGATTACATATAACTTCAAAATGACGTATATAATTGAGTAACTCCTCTCAACTAGCACTGAGGCCTTTTGAAATAAAACCACATACCTAAAGTTGAAAGGTGGTTAAGTTGGGGACTGTATCGATGCTAGCGGTGGAGATCCAAGGGTTTGCGCATGCATGTGTGCACCGTGAGAATTTGACATGGTATCAAAGTCATGGTTCAAATGGGACCTGGGAGAAAAAACTCCTTGGATCATGTGACTTTTGGTCCATAGGGAGTATTGAAGATGTGCGGACCAACATCGAGACCTTTTGAGATAAAACTATATACCTAAAGTTGAAAGCTTGTTAAGTTGGGGACAATATCAGTGTTAGCAGAGAAGATACACGAGCTCGCGCCGCGTGTGCGGCGCGACCGTGAGAATTTAACATTGTTGAGGATGTGTGGACCGAAAGTTAGTCCCACATTAAAAAAAAATGAAACTTCGAAATGAAGTACATAATCAAGAAAAATCATACTTGTCACATCTAGCGATTGTGCGCCGTCCGACACACTTCGAACCCATATCTCGAGGTGTATCGATGACGATTGATTGTTATGTGCGACAAGTGGGTACGTCTAGCATCTCCCTATAATTAATTAATTCCTCTCAACTAGTATTGAGACATTTTGAGATAAAACCTAAATTTTAGAGTTTTGGATTATTTATGATAACAATGGGTTCGAATTAGAGATTTTGAGATATTCTCTTCGGCAGCAAGCAATCGATACTTGGACCGCTAGTTCACCCCTCATATATAGTCTTACCATATAAAAGACTAAGGGAGTGACCCGAGTGAATAAGGCCTTTTATATTTATTAAGAGTAAAGCCTCATTGGTGGTTCCTTGTGTGGACGTATATAGTATTTGATTTTGTGCTCCATTAACAAATACACATATGACTCGATTTGTAGAAAAATAACTTGATCTCAGAGGCCTTGCTTAAGAGACTTGAGCCATCTTTGACTTCAGACCAATAGTATATATGTACTTGGTGCCTAATTGCAATTATTTTCTATGTTAGAAGCTCGAATAAGATCTAAGCCTAATTTCGATTAAGAAACGATCTAAGCCTAATCTCGTACGTACAGTTTTTATCTGATTGTTGATACCACTTTCTCTATCAGTAGTTCGGAACACGTAGAGCTTGGGCTTCAAGAAAAGATACTTGTAGAGATTGATATCTTAAGCCCAATGAAATGTTGGGCTTGGGTGCCACACTTGGGCCTCAACATTGTGTTCTCATAATTGATAGTGTCATTGGGTTATAATGACAAAATATGTCACCCGATTATTATTTATGTAGCTTTTTCGTTTTGAAAACTATTTATGTTGTTAGTTGAAGACTTGAAGGGGTGACGGCTTTTCAACCAAGGGTTGGTTGGCACAACTGGGTTATTATCCCTTGACTAGTGATCCGTGTTTGAGTCTTGGAAGTAAAAAAATCAATGTTGGGAGCTCCCCCCATTTATACGGTGTGCGACTCAAGGCAAACTCAAACTAGTAGGATAATCCAGAAATCGAGTGGTAAGATCAAAAAAGCAGACGACTTTTTGACATATAGGGAGGGCTACCCCATATGAGGCATAACAATGCCTGAGTGTTGATTAGTTGTTGTGGTTGGTGGTGCCGAACACTACGTGGAAACTAATAAAAGAAAAAAAAAAAGGTCCATCAATTGTTTTTCATATATTTTGAAAAATGATTCGGGGATTCATTTTAGACGCTTGAAATAGACACACATATTGATTACTAATTTGTACATAAATGCTTATGACTAATCATTGTCAAGCATGGCTCTTACATTGAGTGGTAGTATTAAGCATGGCTCTTACTTGTATCCATATCAAATGTACTCATTATTCCATGTATTGTCAATGTTGCTTGTGAAGAGTTGTATGACATGTGATGTATGTGTTACTTGTAAACATTGTCTAAGTACATTTATCATCATCACCAAAGGGCTTGTATAAAGGGTGCCAACCTCATTGTAAAAACACACCAAGTTGTATACAACTTCTCATTTCAACTCTCTCATTTCTCCTCTTCTACTTTGTAGTTGTAGTTCTTTGTAGTAGTAGAAGTTAGTAGTTCTTCTACTTTCTTTCTCTAGTTCTAGCAAGTTTCATTTCAATTCACAACACGTTATCAGAACGAGCTTGCTCTGGCATTAAGGAGATCTTGAAGTTCAAGAAGGCTTGTTAAGGAGACAAAGCTAGGAAGGTATAAATTTTATGAGTTCGGTTTATTTCTATATTATCTTGTTTGCTTCACTTTTATATGCATACTTTATTCATATACTATGAATTATAATGTCACCGATTGCGAAAGTATGCTCTGTAGTTGCGTCTTGTACGATCTTCTACATCAGAAATCAAAAGTCAATATGTGACATAACTAGTTTTCTCGCTATACTACAAACGATTAATTATGCTCCATTCTTGATTTTTTATATTGCAAATAGTGTTATGAGTTTGGGTTGATAGTGGGTAAGCCTTGTCCTCGGTAAAGCTAAACATTGAAAGGGAGACGGGTTATCCCATTCGAGGAGGCATAGTTTTAAGTAGACTTCGTCTCGCCACCCAACCTGGAGGTTGTCCCACCAACTCATACAAGTATTACATTTTGCGTATTTATAATCAAGTTGTGAACATATATTTAATGGTATATTATCTATTTTGTATAAAAAGAAAACTATTTAGTTTATCCCTATTTTCATAAAGATTTTATTTAATTATAATTGAATTAATTACCTTAACAATATTGACAATACTAATTACTTGTCAAGGCAACGGGATGCTCAAATTATATATAAAGTATCTATGCAAGGCTATGCGTATAAATATTTATTCGTCAAATATCTCTTTAGACTCTTTAGAGATTTGAAAAGTGAATATTTCACTTTATATTATCATTTCACCTCATGGAGCTATCTATATTAAAGCCAAAATTGGTGATGCTCCAAAAGGCTCAAAATGAGCTTTGGGTCTCTCACGCAAAATTTATATCGGTCAAATATCATTTATTATTCTGCAATTTCAATTACCTCTATATTGAGGCTATACAGAAATATGACTGATGAGATAAATAAAAGCCACGTGGCTCGCCTCGATATATTACTGCAACAAATTATCGAGCGCACACGTCAATCCATTAAATATTAATTATGGATTGAATCCTTGTCTCGTGGTAGCTGAGTAAAATAATAAGATATTATAAATATAATATCACTCATGTCCAATTGGTTTAGCTTCAAATTAAGAAGCATATGTTGCATATAATGACCATGGTCGCAATTACAAATTTATGGACGTGGAAAAGGTGAAAAGATATGGTAAAAGTCATATTGACAATCCTATTGATAGTCAAAATAAAAAGTGGTACACCACTAGAAAGGGTAAATTAGTATTGACAAGGAGCGCTCATAATTGTGACATTTTTTTGTCACGTATGAAAGGCTATGCTGCCTAAATATTGTCATATATACAATACCCAAATATTTTTGTAATATTTTACCATGCTTTTGTTGACTAATGATCCAAAAAGTTTGAGATATTCGTATTTTATTACGAAAAGGGTATTTCTTTAATACCATATTGTTTTTCAATGTAGAAATGGATCATCAAGTTATTTGTTCAGATTATGGCGATATATGTCTTGTTGATTGTGCTACAACGCACACTATCCTCAAAAGAAGAGAATATTTCTTCAATTTGAACTTAGTTGAGGCTAATGTTCAAACAATATCTGTCATCTCCAATTTGATTAATGGCACTGGAAGAGCAAATATTATGTTGCCTAGGGGAATAATAATTCATGTTGACAATGCCTTATACTCTGAAAAATCCAGAAGAAATTTACTCAGCTTTAAAGATATTCAACAAAATGGATATCACATTGAAACCATGAACGAAAATAATAGAGAATTTCTCTATGTCACATTGGTTTCAAATGGGAAAAAGGAAGTGTTAGAAAAATTCTCAGCTTTATCCTCTGGATTATATTTTACTCATATAAGGCATGTCGAAACGAATGTCGTCTTAAATAAGAAAATTAATGATTCAAAGACATTCATTTTATAGCATGACCGGCTTGGTCATCCAGGATCATCAATGATGTGAAGAATAATTAATAATTCGCATGAGCATCCTTTAAGGAGTCACAAAATATTTTCAGCTGGTGATTATAATTGTGCTAGTTGTTCTCAAGGTAAATTTATAGTTAAATCATCCCCAAGTAAAATTGTTGTGGAATCCCCAGTTTTCTTAGAACGCATTCAGGGAGACATATGTGGACCTATTCATCCTCACTGTGGACCATTTAGATATTTCATGGTTTTGATAGATGCATCAACTAGGTGGTCACATGTTTGTTTGTTTTCGACCATGCAATGTTGCATTTGCTAGACTTTTAGCGCAAATCATTAAGTTAAGAGCACAATTCCCTGACAACCCAATCAAGACCATCCGTCTTGATAATGCCGGAGAATTTCAATCTCAAGCATTTAAAAATTATTGCATGTCTATAGGAATTACCATTGAACATTCTGTTCCACATGTGCATACCCAAAATGGTTTGGCAGAATCTCTAATCAAACGCATTCAATTAATTGCCAGACCTTTAATCATGAGAACTAAGTTATCAACTTCAGTTTGGGGACATGCAGTCCTTCATGCAACATCTATCATTCGTTATAGGCCTACTACATACCATGAACATTCCCCCATGCAACTCATTTTAGGTCAACAACCAAATATTTCACACTTAAGAATTTTTGGTTGTGCAGTGTATGTTCCTATACCACCTCCCAATAGAACTAAGATGGGTCCACAACGAAAACTTGGGATTTATGTTGGATTTAACTCATCGTCCATTATAAGATACCTTGAGCCCTTAACAGGGGATTTATTTACTGCACGTTTTGCTAATTGTCACTTTGATGAAGCAATTTTCTCACCATTAGGGGGAGATAAGAAGTCAATTCAAAAGGAATGGTGCGAAATTGCTTGGAATGCATCAACTTTATCACATTATGATCCACGAACAAATCAATGTGAACTTGAAGTTCGAAAGATCATTCACTTGCAACAAATTGCAAATCAATTACCAAATGCATTTAATGATGCAAAACAAGTGACAAAATCACATATTCCAGTTGTAAATGCTCCTGCAAGAATTGATGTCTCTGTGCAACAAAATGCACAAGAACCAACGAAACGCTTAAAGCGTGGAAGACCGGTTGGTTCAAAGGATACAATTCCTCAAAAAAGGAAAACGGGAGTAAAAATAAATACAAATCAAAATACTCCTGAGAAAACACAAGAATCCTTTGATAAGGGTTTGTCAGAACAAGTTGATTCTGATATGGAACAACTTCCTCTAGAAAAAGATAAAAAAGATGAAAGTAATGAGATCTCAATAAATTACTTAAACTCTGGTAAGATTTGAGATCGAAATAAAATTGTTCTTGATGATATATTTGCTTTCAATGTGTCCTTTGAAATATGTGAAAATGATGATGATCCAGAACCACGATCAGTGGACGAATGTCAAAAAAGACCTGATTGGAACAAATGGCAAGATGCTATCCAAGCAGAGCTAAACTCGTTAAAGAAACGAGAGGTTTTTGGACCAATTGTCCAAACGCCAGATGGCGTAAAGCCTGTTGGATATAAATGGGTATTTGTACGAAAGAGAAACGAAAAAAATGAAGTTACAAGGTACAAAACAAGACTTGTAGCTCAAGGTTTCTCACAAAGACCTGGCATCGATTATGAGGAAACATATTCTCCTGTTATAGATGCAATCACATTTCGGTTCTTGATAAGCCTTGCAGTCTCTGAAGGGCTTGATATGCATTTAATGGATGTCGTTACAACATATCTGTACGGATCTCTATACAATGAGATATATATGAAAATCCCTGATGAATTTGTAATATCCGATGAAATAAAATCAAAACCTTATAACATGCATTCTATAAAATTACAAAGGTCTTTGTACGGGTTGAAATAATCCGGACGAATGTGGTACAAATGTCTTAGTGATTATTTACTGAAAGAAGGATATGTAAATAATCCGCTTTGCCCATGTGTCTTCATTAAAAGATCATCAACAGGATTTGTGATTATTGATGTATATGTTGATGATTTAAATATAGTGGGAAACCACGACTACATCGTTAGAACATCCGAATACTCGAAAAAGGAATTTGAGATGAAAGAACTTAGAAAAACAAAACTTTGCCTTGGTTTGCAAATTGAACATTTTTCAAGTGGAGTACTTGTCCATCAATCAAATTATATTGAAAAATTATTTAAAAGATTTTATATGGACAAGGCACATCCATTGAGCTCTCCAATGGTTGTCAGATCACTTGAAGTGAATAAGGATCCATTTCGACCTCAAGAAAGTGATGAAGAGCTAATTGGTCAGGAGGTACCATATTTAAGTGCAATTGGTGCACTTATGTATCTTGCAAATTGTACAAGACCCGATATTGCTTTTGCTGTCAACCTACTTGCAAGATATAGCTCTTCACCAACTCGAAGACATTGGAATGGTGTTAAACACATTTTTCGATATCTTCGAGGAACAAGTGCATGGGTTTATTTTACTCGAGAGGGTAAAATTGAATCTCCAAGGTTATCTTGATCTTTGGATTTTTATCGAGATCCCCATAAGGCCCGTTCTCAAACGGGATATGTATTCACCTGTGGTAATACTGTTGTATCATGGAAGTCAGTAAAACAAACTATGGTTGCCACTTCTTCCAATCATTCTGAAGTACTTGCAATTCACGAAGCAAGTCGTGAATGTGTTTGGTTGAGAAACATGATTGAACATATTCAAGAATCATGTGGATTGCCTTCAATAAAAGATTCTCCAACTATATTATATGAAGATAATGCAGCATGTATTGCACAATTAAGTGAAGGATTTATAAAAGGGGACAGAACAAAACATATTTCACCAAAATTCTTTTATGCACATGAGCTTCAGAAGAATGGTGAAATTGATGTCAAGCAAATCCGATCGAGCGATAATCTTGCTGATTTATTCACAAAAGCCTTATCAACTACGACATTTAAAAGGCTTACATATGGTATTGGCATGCGTAAACTTAAAGACATTGCAAGTAAAGAAACTGAACAAGTTTTACCCATGTTCACATGAGGGGGAGTTATTGATTAGTGTATTACACTCTTTTCCCTTAGCTATGGTTTTATCCCATTAGGTTTTCCTAGCAAGGTTTTTTTAATGAGGCAATCCTAACAATATTATACTAATCTTAAGATTAATAAAAAATGTGTACTCTTTTTCTTTTACTAGATTTTTTCCCACAGGGTTTTTTCTAGTAAAAGTTTTAACGAGGCACATTCTCTCAACAATTGTCATCCAAGGGTGAGTGTTATGATATGGATGAACAATTGATCAAGACTTTGTATGACTAATCATTGTCAAGCATGGCTCTTACATTGAGTGGTAGTATCAAGCATGGCTCTTACTTGTATCCATATCAAATGTACTCATTATTTCATGTATTGTCAATGTTGCTTGAAGAGTTGTATGACATGTGATGTATGTGTTACTTGTAAACATTGTCTAAGTACATTTATCATCATCGCCGAAGGGCCTATATAAAGGGTGCCAACCTCATTGTAAAAACACACCAAGTTGTATACAACTTCTCATTTCTCCTCTTCTACTTTGTATTTGTAGTTGAAGTTCTTTGTAGTTCTTTGTAGTAGTAGAAGTTAGTAGTTCTTCTACTTTCCTTCTCTAGTTCTAGCAAGTTTCATTTCAATTTACAACATTATGTAGTTTTTTCCTTTTGAAAACTATTTATGTAGTTAGTTGAAGACTTGAAGGGGTGACGGCTTTTTAACCAAGGGTTGGTTGGTACAACTGGGTTGTTGTCCCTTGACTAGTGACCCGTGTTTGAGTCTTGAAAGTAAAAAAATCAATGTTGGGAGCTCCCCCCATTTATACGGTGTGCGACTCAGGGCAAACTCGAACTAGTAGGATAATCTAGAAATCGAGTGATAAGATCAAAAAAGAAGACGACTTTTTGACATATTGGGTGGGCTACCCCATATGAGGCATAACAATGTCTGAGTGTTGATTAGTTGTTGTGGTTGGTGGCGCCGAACACTACGTGGAAACTAATAAAAGAAAAAAAAAAGGTCCATCAATTGTTTTTCATATATTTTGAAAAATGATTGGGGGATTCATTTTAGACGCTTGAAATAGACACACATATTGATTACTAATTTGTACATAAATGCTTTTGTGTACACAGATCAATGTGTATTTAACGGACACTAAGAGTTGAGTGTGTTTCCAATGTCCCAAAGTGGGTTACCCCAGAATTTACATGTTCACTTCCTTGGCGATTAAGGATCCATATGTATATATATATATATATATATATATATATATATATATATATATAGGATGCATCATCAACCATATCAACCTACCGTTTGTTACATGAAAACTTCAGTTCCTTCACCAAACTAGCTAAAGCTAAATTATGATTTTAGCTTGAGTTCGTGATAATCTCTACCTTAACTACTAATTTTAATTATGAATCAACATTCTATAAAATAAAAAAAACTAATGGCTCCATCTCTACCAAGTCATGGATGTCATTATGTACCCTCCAATTTACCATTGTATCACCGAATTAATTTTACAATTTATATATAACAAATTAACAATGCATACTTAGTTTCGAAAAAAAAAATAAAAAATGGTAAGAGTCTCTCTTTTAAAAGAGGTTTCTATTTCAAATCTCGTGGAAGAAACGATAATCTTAAGTTTATTATTGTTGAAGTATCCGAGGTATAGTCTCAATTAACGTAATATCACAACGGCAATGCCTTTAACCTAGAGTTATAAATTTTTCATTATCAAAAACTTGAATAGAATAGATTAAGAAAAAATAAAACAATTAATCTATATGGACTCAAGAATTTAGATTCAGAGGGATGTGTGAATAATTTTTACAAAAGTTAAAGGGTTCTAGAAGAATGAAGGATGAATTTTTCTTGGGTGTTTCAACAATAACACCAACTTTTGAAGGATGAATTTGAAATAAATAAATTTATTGTGTCTAGACTCTTGTGTTCAAATAGAAGTACAAAAAATCTATTTAGACACTAAGGGTCCGGACTCAAAGGGGGGTTTTTGAGATTTTTATAAATATTAAAGGAGTGTTACAAGTTATAATTTTGAAGTCATTGATTACTTAAGGATGACTTTGAAATAAAAAATTTTCAAAAAACTCCCTAAGGGTCCGGACTCATGAGTCCAAGTAGCACTACTCATAGAAGTATCCCAAATAAAATACAGTAATAAATTGGTCAATGGGAGTCAGCACATGTGCAGACAAAATCCGTGCAATCAGATCACCTTTTAAAAGGTCACTAAAATTGATGATGCTCGAAAGTCCAACGTCCACACGCCATGTGTCCTCACCTCCATGGGTCCCACACTCCCCACTCAACGACCATCGACCGCTCCCTACTCCATCCATGTATTTAATTTCCTCCTCCTCTCCTTCATACCCTTCCTCGTTTGATCAGCTCACTCTCAAGCTCCGTCAACTATGGCTGATAATAAGGTTGAATTAGTCACTCGATCGATGGATCGATCCAATCGCATTTCACCAAATAAGGTTGAATCAAATTTGATATCTGAACTGTTGTTGTGTAATTTGTTGTGCAGATCTCGACGCTGATCTTGAAGGTGGACTTGAGCTGCCCCAAATGCTACAACAAGATCAGGAAGGTCCTCTGCCAATTCCGGTGCAGTGAGTCCCCTCCGTCCTCGAATCGCTCAACCGATCATCCGTTGTTGGATTCGAAACATGGTTTCTAATTAATGAATGAATTAATTTTGTTTTAATTGTTGTTGAATTTGTAGAGATTGTGAGCCAGACGTTCGACATGAAGAATAATTTAGTGATCATCTCGGGATTCTTTGATCCAAACTGCTTCTCCAAGAAGCTCTGCTGCAAAGCCGGCAAAGTCATCAAATCAATCGAAATTGTCAAAGATAAGCCGCCGCCGCCGCCGCCCAAGAATGATCCGCCGCCGCCGCCGCCTGTAGTGGTGAAGCCATCGCCGCCGCCGGTGGAGCTGCCGCCTGTAGTGGTGAAGCCGCCGCCGCCGCCGCCCAAGAATGATCCGCCACCGCCGGTGGAGCTGCCGCCAGTAGTGGTGAAGCCGCCTCCGCCGCCGCCCAAGGATGATCCGCCACCGCCGGTGGAGCTGCCGCCAGTAGTGGTGCTGCCGCCGCCGCCGGCGGTGGAGCTGCCGCCTGTAGTGGTGAAGCCGCCACCTCCCAAGGATGATCCGCCGCCGCCGGTGACGTGTTACCCGGCGCCACCGAGTTACGAGTGGTGTGATTGGTGGTGGCGGCCGGGGACAATGCCGTGCCACTGCGGTTGCGGGGGGCGGGTGGAGCCGTGTTACTGCGGCTGCGGCGGGGTGCGGGAGCCGTGTTACTGCGGTTGCGGCGGGGGCCGGGGGCAGAGGGTGGCGCCGGAGCCCATGGTGTTGTATTGTTTGTGCGGGAGGCCCTTGCCGTGTTATTGTGGATGTGGAGGTGGAGGGGCCAGGTATTGCTACGATGAGACTCCGAGTGGCTGCTCAATTATGTGAAGGAACATGCTAAACGAACTCATTTTAGGCACCCAGTTAAGCGCAATAACTTGATTGTTCAGTAATGTGTATGCCATTTAACACACCTCAAGATATGCGCTCAATACATGTGCCTAATTGAGTGTCCAAAGTCGGCCAACCAATCATTTTCCTGGTGTGAATGAGAGTAATTGTATTTTTATTTGTATAGTAGATAGTAGTAATAATGTGGTTAAATTGTTGTAACAATTTTTTAATTTTCAGTTGGGGTGATCAAGAGAGCCCTTAACGGCTTAACTGGATCATAATGTTTGGAGAAAAATCTTCATTGATGATAATAATACTAAAAATAAAGATTTTTTTTTCATTGATTTATATATTTCTCGTCTTAAAGTATTTCAGGTATCTGATGAGGAGCATCACAGTATGGAAGATTGGAAGTGTCAATTGAATTGCAGACGATGCCCTAGGACTTTGTTACATTTTCATAATCATCTTTGTTACTTTTTTGATGAGTTCATAGTCATCTTTCTTAGCATGCCATTTTCTTTTTTAATTAGAACGTATTAATGTAATTTGGGTGATTTCTATCCCTTTTAATAAAAAAAAAAGTATTTCAGGTTTTTTTTTTTTTTTTTGAGGAAATATTTCAGGTATCTCTATTGTGATTAAGATTCTTAAAGTCGGCAACCTAACTCTTCCAAACTTTCAATTTATCTGAATAAACTTACACCAGTGGGCCAACGGCCTTTTTTTCTTCGTACTTGAAATAATTAATCTCAGGTTGAGCATTCTTTTTACACACTAATGGCCTGTTTGGTTGGAGTATTAGATTATCTAAGCCTGGGCTTAGAGTTAAGACCATTGTTTGGTTGAAGTGTTAAGTAAGCAACAGGCTTACATAAGCACTCATACACATGCTTATCTAATGACAGGGGGGACCCTGTCATTAGATAAGCCCACCCAATTTTGAGGTAAAATGTCGAAAATGCCCTCATGATTTGAACAAAACCCTAGATTACATTCTTCTTCACATCGATCAATACTCGCCTACATTAAATAGGGGCATTTTAGACATTTCACCCACTTTTTTTTATGGGTTTATACTTGAACCAAACAGCTGCACATAAAACTCCCATCTCTCACAAAGACCAGGCTTATCTAAGCCAATCCCTACACCTTACACATAACTCCAACCAAACGGGTACTAAAGTCCCTTTCTAAGCCACATCAGCATATAAATGCATTACTCATCCAAATACTATATATGATCGATTTGTCTATTTTAAGCTTAAATATACAAGAAAGCTATTCAAAGAATCCAACCTGAAGCCATGGCATGGACGTATATAACATTTTGATGAGAGCCCACTTCTAAAATGAGTGATGGAGTACTCACTCAGTTCCACAATATCTATTACTCCTCCGTTCCATATTATCTGTCACATTAGGGTTTTTTTTTTTTTTTGTTCCACAATATGTGTCACATTAGGAAATCAAGAAAGCATTAAATGCTTTATTTATAATTCTAATCTCACTCTATTTAGTTATTGACACCACCAATCACTTTTTCTATACAATATATATAGTAAATGAAGTAATTTATATTAGGGTAAGTGTAACAATCCAATTATTAATTTTCGTTATTTATGACGTCATTATAGATGTGGATGACAGCTCAGACGTTCGTGGACCTCGCAGCTAGGTCGCAACACGCTCGGATTAGGTACACAGTCCGTTTTGTGTGCTTTTTGCTGTATTTTTTGATGTATTATTCAAATTAGGTTATTTGCATCGCAATATTGTGTGTTTATATTAGCAAATAGGCTCAAACTTGTATTACTGGGAATCATTCTGAATGTCAAAACACCTTTATCCTGGGAAGGCTGATCACTGATAACGTTATCTCTGCTTTTGAGGTAAATCATTGGCTTTACAGAAAGACACAAGGAAAAAATGGATATGCGGCTCTGAAGATTGATATGAACAAAGCCTATGATCGAGTTGAATGGGCGTTCTTGGATAAAATCATGATTAAAATGAGGTTCGCGAGGCAGTGGGTGGACTTGATGATGATGTGTGTCTCGTCGGTGAAGTACACTTTTCTTATGGGTGAACTTGAAGTCGGTCCTATCATCTCCACTAGAGGTATTTGACAAGGAGATCTTATCTCTCCTTACTTGTTTATATTTTGTGCAGAGGGGCTCTCGTACATTCTTTCAAGGCAAGAATCTATAGGGAATCTACATGGTTGCAAGATTGCTAATAATGCACCTGTTATTTCTCACCTCTTTTTTGTTGATGATAGTTATTTATTTTTTAAAGCCAATGTCCAAGAGACAGAGACAGTAAAGGAGTGCCTAAGAGTCTATGAAAAGGCGACTGGCCAGACTATTAACTTTCATAAATCATCTGTGGCGGCCCCAAATTTCCCGGGCCGCCCGTGGTCGCCTACCCCCCCGCCTCGCTCGGAAGTCGCCGCACACGTGTCCTCTCGCCTTCGTATTTAGGTAATTTGTTAAAGTCATTTAGCTTATCATTTTCAAAGAAATTAACAAAAGCGGAAGAATTTAAAGTTTAACAAAATGCATTCATATTTATATATAAAAGTTTTACTTGATCAAACCTATAGTGGAAAACTCTACATGCATTGTGCATACAGCGATCAATCGTAAAAGATATGTATACCAGTACAAGTGTGTATCCAGTTTCCCAATCCAAAAGATAATACAAAATATCAAAACATGATAATATCTACACACATACCAGCAGGCCTCGGCGTAGGCAAGTCAGATGAAATCGCCAATGATCCCCTTGCCCCTGCTAGTACTAGGATCTGCGCTCGGCCACCACAAAAAGGCAGATGGCGAGCCCAGTAAGTAAAATCCCAAGGAAAACCACCGTGCATAAATAATAGAAATAATTAACAGAGCCAAAAAAGTAGTGTTAAATAAACGGAAGGAAGGAAAATATGCAGACAACTGCTCAAAGCTAATCACATGTATATAAACACATTGATAGACAAAGGGGTGTGAACACAGCCACTAAGTGTGTACTAGGACCAGGAGCCCTGGTCGTAGCCCATGCCTCCTACCCTACGACTGTATCCCAGCGGCATTAACCCTAGTAGGCTAATCGAACGCGTGAAATGGAGCCCAACTCGGGATATCGTGTAACGGCCTGTTATTTTATTAACATCGTTATTTACCTTATTTCAGATTAGGATGCCAGCTTGGACGACATGTGGACGCCGCGGATAGATTAGGCATGTTCTGGACCTAGTATTGACTGTGTATTGTTGTTTTTCTAATTTCGGTGATTTATTGATATTTTCATTTTCTTGATAATGATGTATTATCTGTCACCGATGTGCATTTAAAATAAACTTGTCGGGCGAGTTGTGAGCCGGGGTTTTAGTTCGGTGAACGCGCCAACGCGGGGTTTGGTAGCAGTGAGGCCGGGCGTTGGGGTTAATTAGATATAAATTATTTAAACATGTTATGGTTGAGGTGTGACGGCCCCAAATTCCCAATGCATTTGGGTACGCTCGGCCTAGACTCGTGCAGGTCCCGAGTCAGTTCCTCAGCGAACCTGACGAGCCTAGTTAGCCTCAAACTATCAAAATTTCAAGATTTATGAAAGGGTTATTGCAATTATAACACAACGGAAGCAAAATCAAATTCTAATCAAATATTGGGAAATAACTCAATCAAAGGGAAATTATGAATCTATATAAATGTGGGAAACCCCGATGTAGTCATATCCATGTCAACAAAATGGATTGATGGAATCCACCTCAAAACATATTCCCCAGTTTCCTTGCCCCTACTGCTCTCCGTCCTATCTGCACCCACCGTCACAAACTAGACGGTGAGCAACTGAGAGAAATCGAAAGTAAAGCCAGAAGAATATAACAGTAATTCATGAAATAACAAACAAGACAGTCTAAATATCATGCGGGAATGGAAAGACGGGAATTTAAATAAACAAGTTGCATGATAGACAGACTGGAAAACAAACGCAATCAAAACATGTGTGCCTTACGAGTCAAAAGAGGCCATAAGTGGTCTATATTCCACAACAATACCACAACAATCCACAACAATCCACAACAATCCAGTACATGGTATCACACAATCACTAGGGGTGGTCAAACACTCGTGCACTCGAGTGCCCGCGTTTTATCCCTTCTAGTGCAGGCCGCATGTACCTTCGAGACGCACACTTATGCCAAGAACACACATACAAGGAATATAGAATGGAAAGCCAATAATTTGATAATAACAAACACAAGGAAATGAAAAATGAATCACATGATATTTTCTTAGCTGGCTTACTAACGTACAAATACTTTTTAAGGCAAGTGTACTTACCTGATCTATCGAAATCCACGTATAACACTCCCGCGACTCCTAACGCGTATCCCCGAGTTTTCCGTTACCTGACAAGTTGGAAACTCGTATTAATAGGTCAAGTCATTTACTAAAACTAGGTTTAAACTTATCATTTTCCCCAATGTTTTGAATGACTCGAACGACACGACAATTTACTCGATAAAGGAATACTATCTCTCTCTTGGGTTTTGAAAACACAATATATATGAATCTCATCGCGAATCATGGGCTCGGCTCAGTCTTATGTAAGTCATGTCATAGTCTCGAGGATCCACGACATGACCACGACGTCATAGCCATTCATCGCCATGCGATGCTTCAATACCAACCAATACTCAAGCATAACTCTTCATGAAAGCCGAACTGACATATACAAACGAACATGGAACTTCGTTGGTGTTGTCCGATGCTGGAGGAAGGGTTATTGTGGCATGGGAATGCCGAAAAACCCTCCACCAGTTCGGAAGTTTTGTCAACATATGCAAATGACGACTCGACGACGGCAACGCATGAAATCACGTCATAACGCCTTACTAAAATTGTTTCGGACTTAATCAAGGGCTGCGAGATGTCAACCAATGTTAGGTGAGATCTCGATAACCTTCAGTGGTCATGGTTCGACCGGTAGGACCGCCGGCAGTGGCGGTTTCCGGCGGGCTTCAATATACAAAACACATGAAATAATGACATTTTAAACTTGAAATGAAACTGTTGCGGCCACTCTTAGGGCTGTGGGACCCACGTATGAGTTTGGTGGTGTCCCGACAGCGTCCCAGTCATGGTGGTCCGGCGGTGGCACCGCCGGTGAGGTGGTTTTCCGGCGAGAGGGTAAAAACCCTATAAACCAACTTAATGTGTGTACACTAGTAGGGACTTTGCATGGGTCATGAGGGAGGGTGCTCCGGGACGGTCTGGACTCCGGTGGGTCACCGGAGGTCGTCCACTACCGGTCCCCGTCACGGCAGCCGCCCCAACAGCCCACGCATGTACACACATGCATGACCACCGTAAGCCAAGAGAGAGAAATGGAGAGAAGGAAAGGAATAGAGGGATGGAGAGAGAGATCTCCGGTGAGGGAGTGACCTCCGACCACCACTGGTCCGGCCAGGCGTGGCGGTGCAGTGGGCGTGGAGGTGTAGGCCGAGAAGAGAGAGAGAAAGAAACCGAGAGTGAGAGAGAGATCTAGTGCACACGAGAGGGAGGGGAGGATGTGGGACCTTCGGCAAGCTTCCTCGCCACCACTGCATCTCCGGTGGACGGCGTGGACGTAACCAAGCCGTGAGAATGAGTGGACCGAGAGGGATCAAGAGGGAGTTCGAGAGAGAGAAGCACCGAGAGGGAGAGAGAGAGAGAGAAGAGTAAATGCATACCTCCGGTTGACGGCGACCTCCGGCGTCCCTGGTCCGGTCACCGGTGAGGGCAGAGGCGGTGGTGAGATGAGAGAGAGGGAGGCCGTGAGGGAGTGAGGAGAACCGTGAATGAGAGAGTGAAGGAGAGGTTACGTGAGAGAGATATGAGAGTTGTGTTTAAATGAGATGGGAGAGGGTGAGGTGAGTGACGTGAGGTGAGGGAGTGTTTGAGTGTGGTGTGTGAGAGAGTGACGTGAGTGATGGGTGAGGTGGGTGAGTGATGGGAGTGGGTGGGGTGTGAGGTGAGTGAGTGATGAGGGGTAAGAGTGTGTTTGAATATTTAAATGGGTATGAAAATTGTGTCTACCCATTTTTACCAACCCACACATCTCAAAGTTAAACCCAAGTGTTCCCCATTATTTGATTGTGTCACTATGCAAAACTTTTAACCCAACACCCGTATATTTTCCAAATATTTCCCCGCCCATCTCACCTCCTCGGTCCGTATTTTCCCGTCATGTGCACACTTTTACTTTTATCTCACACAATTGAACTATATAATTATTAAATAATTATTTTAATTATCTTTTTACAGTTTTTTCTCCCCCGGTTACCTAGGCGGGACCTCACTCTTTTTGAAAATTGCCTGAACGGCCCGTGACACACCTTTAAACTATAATACTATTACACTCATCAAAGAATCATAAAATTACCTCGGTGTCGACTCCCAAGGTTCGAAATACAGTCCAGTATCACGTGGCCGAGTAACGGTCCTGACACGTGTCACACAAGTCAGGTTAGAAATCGAGGGATGTTACATGAGGATTTATTTAATTAGATGTAAATATATAAGCTTAGGCTAAGCTAAGGAAATTAAATTGGGTACACTAAGTGTGGGACCGCCTCGGGAAGCGTGTTGGACATGGGGCACGGGGTGCCGAGTGGTCGAGGAATTAGTGTGACCATATTCACAAATTTATGAAATTTATTGATGACTAGAATAGGTGTTATGAATTAAATCAATTGGATTATAATAAAGTCATATAGTTTGAAATCAATAATCAGTACACCTAGGATTGTCATCGAGATGCACAACAAGGAAATTCGAGATACATGGTGTCATGATAGGGTGTTTATGAAGTTGGTGACACAGGGTGTTCAGTGACCATTGGATTTACCTCGAGATGCGTGTGCACGTGAGATTAAAATACCAACTATATATACACCTTGATCGATCCAACATGCAAATCAAACATTTCTTCTTTCTTGAAAATTTGCTGGGAGATCAGGGATAAGTCTGAGGTTTGAGGAGGGACGAAATTGAGCTTGGAGAGGAGATTGAGCCTCACAACAACCGATCTAAGGTAATTTACTCTCATTTTTGTTGATTTTCCATTAAAATGGATGTTGTAGTGAAATTTCGATTTCGAGATATTGGGTCACTGATTTTGGTGAATTCGTTGTTATTGAAGTTGGTTTTGATGATTTACATTGATTTGGTTCGAATTTGTGGAAAAATTGAGGTGATTTGATAAATATTGGGTTATTTGCATGTATTTTTGATCCGAGAATTTGGGGTTGTTTTGATGAATTTGTGGTGAGATTTTGATGTTTGGAGGTCACCTATGGAGTGAGATTGAAGAGAAATCGAGAGGGGAGTGATGAGGCAACAAAGAAGAAGAAAAAAAAAATGAAGAAAGAAGAACCAGAGGCGCTGTGCGCCTCTGGTGGGAAGAAGAAGAAGGGGGGCACGCACGCGTGCGTGCGTGCACCCCAGGCGGGCCGGCCGGGCCGGCCAGCCCAGCCCATCCGGGTGGGGGGGGCCAAACCGCCTGGCCCAACCCGGGTGGGCCTGGACCGGGCCCGACCCGGTCCCGGCCAGATGGGCCGAACCGGGCCGACCCGGTTTGGGGGACCCACCCCTATTATTTTAATAATATTTTTATTTTATTTTATTTTTCTAAAAAAAACAGTTTTAATTGTTGGGAAATATGAAAAATATGTGAAAAATATCAGAAAAATTTAGGAAAATTCTAGAAAAATATAGAAAATTTGAAAAAGGTAGAAAAGTGGTTTCGAGACTTTTCGAGTATTTTTGGAACCCCGACCCAGCCCGAAAGAGGTACTACAACTGGTAATTAAAAATATAATATAATATCATAAAATGATATATTATGTTTCCAAAAAGTATAAAACACTATAAAATGGACTTCAGGGACCGGGAAACCATAGCTCGGACGTTGGGGAGCTAGGTGGGGCGTACTGACGGGTTCGAAAAGTCAGAGTGCGTATTTTCGGGTACGTAAAACCCAACTGAACACCACTACATCATTTACTTATTTATTTCCATTGAGCTTTATTTTTTTGAAAATCTATGATTTATATTCCTACTGGGACGGTTATGGCACCGTCTATGTATCCACGGGTAGTGGAGGTGGCTGGCTAGGTGTGTAGCGCGTGATCTAGGAACTTGGTAGACGATATCCTGAGTTGGACTCCATTTCACGCGTTCGATTAGCCCACTATGGTTAATGCCGCTGGGATACAGTCGTAGGGTCGGAGGCATGGGCCACGACCAGGGCTCCTGGTCCTAGTACACACTTAGTGGCTGTGTTCACACCCCTTTGTCTATCAATGTGTTTATATACATGCGATTAGCTTTGAGCAGTTGTCTGCGTATTTTCCTTCCTTACGCATGTTTATTTAACACTACTTTTTGGCTCTGTTAATTATTTCTATTATTTATGCATGGTGGTTTTTCCTTGGGATTTTACTTACTGGGCTCGCCATCTGCCTTTTTGTGGTGGCCGAGCGCAGATCCTAGTACTAGCAGGGGCAAGGGGATCATCGACGATTTCATCTGACTTGCCTACGCCGAGGCCTGCTGGTATGTGTGTAGATATTATCATGTTTTGATATTTTGTATTATCTTTTGGGTTGGGAAACTGGATACACACTTGTACTGGTATACATCGTTATTCTGATTGATCGCTCGTATGCACAAGATGATAGTAGGGTTTTCCACTATAGGTTTGATCAGTAAACTTTTATATATAAATATGAATGCATTTTGTTAAACTTTAAATTCTTCCGCTGTTAATTTCTTTGAAAATGATAAGTTTTAATGACTTTAACAAATTTCCTAGAGTATGAAAATATCAATAAATCACCGAAATTAGAAAAACAACAATACACAGTCAATACCTAGGTCCAGAACATGCCTAATCTATCCGCGGCGTCCACGTGTCATCTGAGCTGACGTCCTAATCTGAAATAAGGTAAATAACGGCGTTAATAAAATAATGGGCCGTTACATCATCCCTGCACTTTAGTAGAAATACTCGGCATGATGTTGCAGAGAATATTTGCCAGTTACTTCATGTCACAGAGACCGATGCGGCTAGATTTTACTTAGGATTGATAAGTAAAGTTGGGAGAAACAAGAAAGAAGTATTCTCATATATTCATGACAAGGTTCATCGTTGATTACAAAGGTGGAAAAGGCAAATGTTGTCTAGAGCTAGAAAGAGGTACTACTGAAATCAATTGTTCAAAGCATCCTTACTTATGTGATGAATGTATTCCTTTTGCCAACGAGATTGTGCAACAGTTTGAAGAAGATAATGAACAAATTTTGGTGGCTATCGGACGTGGATAAGCATGGCGGGATCCGATGGGGTGATTGGAACAAACTGTGTATGCCAAAAAATCTAGGTGGATTGAGAATGAGAAAGGTTCGTGAGTTCAACATCGCCATGAAGATGAAATAAGTATGGCGTCTTCTAGAAAAACCTACATCATTGTCAGTGAGATTACTGAAGGCGCGATATTTTTCAGACACACAATTTGTAGATGCTAATTTGGGAAGGAACCCGAGTTATGTTTGACGAAGTATTATAACAGCAAAGGCAACACTTTTGAATCAATGTAGATGGAGAGTAGGAGATGGAACTTCAATCCAAGTGTTCGGTGATCCATGACTACCAAATAAGGTAAACAAAAAGGTTCAAACAATACCCCCGACTAAGTTATTTAACCCAACAGTCAATACTTTGATGCACGAAAATTCTCGAAGGTGGGATGAGGATATCTTACGTGATATGTTTGAGGAAAGAGATCAAATGTTGATAAAGGCAATCCCAATTTCTTATCATTGTACCAAGGATGAATGAATGTGGGAAGATAACTCAAAAGACACATATACTGTAAAGAATGGCTATAAAGCAGTTGCGATGAATGTAAATGGCAGTACAGCTCAAAGAAAAGTAAAATTCTGGAGTGGGATTTGGAATTTGGGGTACCACCTTAAAGTTAAAACTTTCTTGTGAAGGGCACTCCTCGACTACTTGCCAACGACGACGAACTTGATTAATCGGAGAGTTCCGATTGAGCCAATGTGTGGGGTATGTAAATTGGAAGCTGAAAGTGTATTCCATGTTGTAGTAGGATGTATTAAGGCAAGAAAATGTTGGGAAGAATTGAGAATTGGTACAACTCAAACACATAATTCTTTTAGAGAATGGATGAGTAAACTGTTCAATGACTCTACAAAAGAAGTGATGAAAATGGTAGCAATGGTGACATGGAGCGTATGGAATAATCGAAACTCTACAATTTGGAGTAATCGACATCAGTCACATACATATATTGTAGAGGTAGCGAAGTCACACCTAGCAGCATGGAAAATAACAAAACAGAGAAGACATACCCCCTAGGTTGAGCCATCAACTGTGATCCCAACAAGTTGGCAATGACCGAGAGAAGGATTTGTCACTTGTAATGTAGATGCAACAGTGTTTGAGGAGAGAGGGGTTAGCTCATATGGAGTGGTTCTAAGGGACAATGGTGGATGATTTGTGGCTACATTAGCAGAAAAGTATGAAGGGGTGTTCGAGGTAAGGGTAGCTGAGGCTATTGGAGTTAGAAAGGCACTATCCTGGCTGAAGGACAGAGGTAAGAGAAAAGTAAAGTTGGAGTCGGATGCACTTTAGGTGGTTCAGGCAATCCAAAATAGGCACAAAGATAAATCCTATTTTTGTGTGAAGTTAGTAACGGACTTGAGGTCCTATATTGTTTCTTTTGTTCGTCGATCAACGAATGTAGCGGCCCATAAATTAGCAAGGGAAGCTAGTTCTATGTCTAGCCGAAAAGAGCGAGATGTTGTACCCTCATTTCTTTTGAATGTACTTGCGAGAGATTTGGAATGAATAAGAGTTGGTTGTGGTTTAAAAAAAAAAACAATAATAAGAATTATTTATTTTCTCTTTTTTGCAATTGGTTTTTTTTTAAAAAAAACACTGTTCTTTATTAAAAAAAAACTCCTAAACAAATAAAGAATCTTTTAAAAAAACAAAAAAAAGTAGATACACACAAACGCACACAACAAAAAATAAAATATGTCATTACTATAGGGAAATGTCAAATTAGAGGAACTTGAAAATAAGTGATTTTTTTTTGCTTGGTTCAAATGAACCATAAAAAAACCTGTTTATACTACCCAAAAGCCTAAAATTGAGAGCAATTATGTTGAAATTGCCATTAACTAAGAAACTCTCCAGTATAGGCACGTCATTTTAGGGTAATCCCTAATTAACAAAACAAAAAATTTGTTTAGACTCTTGGAGTTCGGACTCATAGGAGTGTTTTTGAAGTTTTTTACAAATATCAAGGGAGTTGTACAAGTTATAATTTTAAAGCCATTTATTGCTTGAGGATGGCTTTATAATAAAAAAATTTAAAAAATCCCCTCTAGGAGTCTGAACTCATAAGTCCAAGTAGCACTACTCTTAACAAAATTGGAGAACACAAGTAATTTGCTTGTTAGGAGGACATACAAGTCATATAGTGAGGATTTGAGAACCCACTCAAAAACAAAAGCAACTAGGTCCACTTTATCTTGGCGGGTTGGAATGCCAAAGCCCTGCCCTTTCAAACACTTCAAATGTAACTTTTATCACAATTAATTCACAACGAGAGGTCTGGGGTAGTTGTCAAGAGAACAACTAAAGGCATAGCTTTCTAAATGAAAATGAGAGTGCCTGGCCACATAGATGTACAAATACAAGTCTCTCTATTTGATAACTAATTACACAAACACATACACCTCAATTTTTCCAAATAAACTAACATGTATTGGAGTTGTATATTAATGAGAAGGCGAGTGCTAAGATGCCCCCAACACAAACAGGCAAGAAAGAAATACACTCCTCGCCTACTCTTTGATACATTTTGAGATGCGTGCAAGACTGAAAATTAAAGGTGGCTAACGAGTGCACCTTCTTAGTATTGTCCTTGTTGGAGCACCAAAGAAACTTGTCCATTAAAAAATTTTTTTGGGCTAACTATAAAAAATAACACAAACTTTTGTTATTTTTGCAGAAATAACACCAACTTTCAAATTCGTCAGAAATAACACAAACGTTTAAACCTTTTTCAATTTTGGCACAGAGAGTAATTCGGGGAACATAAACCGGTATATATATATATATATATGGTTCATTTGAACCGATCCAACAAAAACTGAAATCTTCAGATTTTTTATGTTTTTTTCTAATTAAAAAACAACAGCGATAAGACTTTTTATTTTATTTTATTTTTTGCAATTGTTTTTTTTAAAACACTGTTCTTTATAAAAAAAAAAAAACAATGAACTCCTAAACAAACAAAGAATCTTTAAAAAAAAACAAAAAAATAGATACACACAAACACACAACAAAAAATAAAATATGTCATTACTATAGAGAAAATGTCAAATTGGAAGAACTTGAAAATATGTGATTTTTTTGGTACTGTACAAATGAACCATAAAAAAAACCTGTTTATGCTATTTAAAAGCTTCAAATTGCTCTCCGTGCCAAAATTTTTAAAAAAATTGAAAGTTGGTGTTATTTCTGACAAAATTGATAGCGGTTGTTGTCAATTGCCATCAAGAAAACAACTAAATGCATGGCTTTCTAAATGAAAATGAGAGTGCCTGGCCTCATAGATGTACAAATACAAGTCTCTCAATTTGATACCTAATTCCACAAACACATATGCCTCTTTTTTCCAAATAAATTATAACATGTATTGGAGTTGTATATTAATGAGATAAAGGCGAGTGCTAGGATGCTCCAACACAGTCACGCAGGACAGAAATGTACTCATAGTCTACCCTTTGATACATCTTAAGATGTGTGCTTGTCTGAGAATTAAAGATAATTAACAAGTGCACGTTCTTAGTATTGTCCATGCTGGAGCACCAAAGAAACTAACACACGTGCACGTTAGAAAAAGTTTTTTTTTTTTTTTTTTGTTTTTGTAAAGGAGCAAGTTTATAAAATATACATAGTAGTCTTGCTAATTACAGTCAATATACTTGACTCCTTGATGTGTTGACACTTTTTTACTTACTAATTATCTCTTTTTTATTACATTAACACAATATTATAGAATTCAAAAAAAAAAAAAAACACACACACACACACACACAATATTACCCTATTACATGAACCGGACACTACATCAATTTTAATTTATTCTAACAGTTAATATTCTTAGTACTATTTTATTTTTATTTTTAGAGAATGCCAAAGATGTTGCTAGCACGCCAATGCAATTAATTAAATCACAATGTCACATGCATGAACATAGGCCTTTTATAGGCCTACATGTATAAAAAATAAAATGACTAGGAAAACGAATATTCTACAATTCTATTTAGAATATTAATTTTTCTAGTCATTTTATTTTTGATTCATTTAGTCGATTCTGCCTAATTTAAAATTAAGACTTTGTTTCCTACCAACAAAAAAAAAAAAAAAAATTAAGACTTTGTTGTTGTTATATTTCTTTTAAAAAAGTAAGGCCACAGCCCCAAGTTGCAAAGGCCTATTTTGATCTTAAAGTTAAGAAGTCCCATCATCACATTACACAATGAAATTTAAATGTTCAGGAATTGATGATTTGCTAGAGATGGATGAGGCATCATAAGTCAAAAAGGCAAAATTTAAGTAAGTCGTAAACTCTCATTAAAGTCGAAAAAAGAAATAAAAAGGATCGATGATCTAATCCAATATAATTGCCATTTTATTTCCAATATAATCAATCTCGAACCAAGACGAGTAGACAAGATTATAAATTTTCCTTCACAAACCATGAGCACTACTTTGTAGTGATTGGTAAAATAAACTTAAAAGAGTCGACACATCAGCAAGTCAATTCATTTGAAAAACCTTAATTTGTAGCGACCACCACCACATTCTAAGTACTTGGTTGTGTTTGCATTACATGAAGGTCATCCAATGCCTTAATTAGTTCATCACGCTACAGAAATAAACACGTCCCTTGTTTCATTACATTACACTCAATTAATTACAATTAAGGCAGACTTTTGATACGTGTATATAATATGCCTCTCTATAATAGAGCTTAAGGTGGCATGCACGTCAAGATCATGTCTAATAGCTACTATAAATACAATGGCATTGGAATTGTCTCTCCAAGCAATTAGAGGACACAAAAAAAAACTCCTAAGCACATCGACTCCTAAAATCATGGGAAATTGCATACAAATCAAAAGAGAAAGCAAGAGTGACTGCTGCAAACATCAGTTGCTCAAAACTCAATCGCCTTCATCGCAAGAAAAGGTCCGATTCGTGTTGTTCAATGAAGAGGACTTTCTCAATGTCAAGTTGGCGCGACAGGTTTCATCTGGTAGTAAAATGTTGCATAGGGATAGTCTCCCCAGTTATCAGATAATGTCACACCTTGTGCAGTCTGGTGGCTCATCTAAGGTGAATTTGAAGTTGGGAGGAAGAGAAGGGGAGAGACCATGCATAAAGATAATTGTGACAAGAGAGCAGTTCTCTGAATTGCTGTGCAGGAATGGCGAAAAGGGCATCATGAGAAAGCTTTCTAATAATGGTGAAAAGGGCGCCTATTGGTGTGCGAAAAAGGCCAAGGTTTGTGGTAGGAGGGGCAAATGGAGTCCATCATTGGCTTCTATCCCAGAATTTTCTTAGCTACAGAGGGAAATTGCATAGAACAGTTGGTGTTGCTATCTGTTTTTATTCTTCAAGGCGACCCGATTTTTTGCAAACATTGTTATGCAATAATAGGTTGCATTTAGTTTGATAACCCCAGTTTATACTGTCAAATGAAAGCCATTGTTGTTGCAGTTAATAGAAGCAATTCTTGGCAACTTTGAACATTATAGCAATCTCACAAGTTACTTCATTGATAACAAGCTGTGCAATCAGTCTGTACAAATTTACATCAAATCCAATTTCATAAAGGATTGAACTTCATGATGATTGGTTTCACACCAAAATCCAATCTGTACAAATTTCAAATATCACTTTTTCTTTCCATAATACAATCTTTTATTATCAACACTGTCATTCCAAAATCCAAACTAAGCAACAAAAGAAACCCCCAAGAGATGAAGGTAGAAGCAAACAACTTTATCGACTATAGCTTCCCAGTTCGGTTAGCAAGTTTCATGACGCTTTCGCAGTCCTACGCATTCACAACCATAAAATTAGAAAGATAATATTTTCGACGGAAGTCTATCAAAATGCAGTTATTATTATTATTATTATTTATTTATTTTATTTTATTTTCATCAATGCAACGCATTAAATTTCGTAGTAAAACTGTGGGAATGAAACAAGTTCTGCATTCCTGCTTACCTCTTGGTGAAGCTAGCCATGATTTTGATCTTTGACTTGCTTTCTTCCGGCTTCGCAGACATTACTTCCTTTTCCCTAGCAGCGACTTCTCTCTTCAGCTTCTTCGATTCCACTTCCATAGCCTTCGCCAAAGCATCGACCTTCCTCACGAGCATCTGTACAAGAATTGAAGCTTATGAACAAAAGAGCTAACATATGAAAGATTGATTTGACAATGCTGACTCTCAATTCTTTACCTTTATTTCATCATCTTTTGCATTCAACGTTCCTTCCTTCTCCTCACAAGATTTTCGTAAACTTATAACCTCTCTCTGCAATCTGTCATACAGAAACCCTGAAATTAAATCTTCTCCATCGGCATATATGCTCCTGTTGTTTTGCGCATGCTCATCCTTTAATTTTGTTTCACCTCCGGTTTCTACCTCATCACCGGCATATCTATTGAGATTCAAATTCGAATTCGCCTCCATTTCCGAATTCTCCTTTCCAGTACTATCAACCACCTTGCTTCTAGATGATGCCCATAATTTCTTTCTCACCAAATTTTCACCACTCCCGTATTTCGACTTCAAGCTGTTAACACGTTTCAATTGTCCGGGAACATTGGGTGTTTCAGTCCCTATATTTGGCTGATTTAGTGGCGAGCTTTTGTTCGCGCAAACGGAACTCCGTGGCTGTGATGAAGATCTCTTTCTTAATCCAGCATTGTCTAGGAATCCTAATATAGGATTTGACTTCTTCTGGGATCCACATGATACATTGGGAGTACTGGAGAAACTTGATACATGCTTTAGGCCTTCTTCCAGCGTCTTTAGACGCAGCCTGAGTTTATCCTATACAACAGGCATACACCAATCAGGCAAAGAAATCCAGGTTTATGTTTGAAGATCTTAATAATGAAAAGATTCGTGTTTTGCACCTTAATCTGTGCCTCGGCCTTGGCTGCCCTATCTGAAATGGCTAATTTATCCTTCAAACGTTGTATCTCAGCCTGTAAATGCAAGATACAAAGTTCATATGATATGAAAAAGCGATTCAGGCTGGTATAGTGACCCTTCTCATTCAGGATGATTAAGTAGCTCTACTACAGAAGTAGCATTACTGGTTTGATTTTTGAAATAGTGATTTATTTAGCAATCCAATAATTGATATGAAGCCATATAAATAAACAAACAATTCAAAAAGAAACAAAACTAAGAATCCGAGATTTCTCAATAGGAAAAAATACCTGCATGAATCTTCTCTCTTCAAGCCATTGTTTAACGGGCATGACCTTATCATTGTCATCTTTCCACTCATTAGCAACCACGGCTGCAACTCTATTGGCGGAAACTTTAGCTCTAGCAAGTTCCCTTTCCAGAATCCTCTTCTCGTCCTAGAAAAAATGTGGAGTGATTGAGGCAGTTACTAATGCGTGATTTAGACATCAGTCCATGACTCAGTAATGAACTTTGTGAGCAAAAGGAAACAAGATCAATTCATCAAAACAAGAAGTTTTTCCTTACATTTAATTCAGAAATCTGCCGCTGATAATCACGAACTGCATTGGCAGCAGCCCCACCGGCTAGAATGGATTCCTCAAGTTCTCGAATGGTTTGGCCAAGTTTCTCAACATCAGAGACCTTTTGACGGTTAGTTTTATCCAGTATTCTATTTTCTTCCTGCATAATTGATAGCAGCCATTGTTAAATAAAGCATTTCAGAGTATGCCAACATGGTGATTAACATTTTGTAGAAATCAATCGAATAATCGACTTTCATTTCCAATAACTAGAATTCAAGACATACTGATTTTGTAACTAAGAATTTATGAATTCGGTGACTTAGTGAATAGATAACAAATCCATATTTCTTGTCAAAAAAACAAATCCACATTTCTGGTTATTTCATTCATCGAGTTAACAGTACTCAACATTTGAAGGAATGCTATTTCAAAAAAAAAAAAAAAAAGAACTACTAAATTATACCTGGCATATTTCAATCTGTCTCTTCAACTCCATATTCTGGTTTTGAACCTCCTCTACAATCAATGCCCTTTCCAAGGCACTTTTCAAAATCCTTTCTGCCTCGAGAAGAGCAAACTCTTTTGACTTGGTAAGACGCTCCAATGCTTTCTTATCCTCTTGTAAAGCGGCGATCTGAAAGGCAAAAGATAGATAACACAAATTAAACTAATTGCCTAATAGAAGAGCATTTCGCCCGCTCAACAAAAGGAGCAGAATCTTATAATTGTCCGATACCTCATTCTTGTACATTCTGATATCAGCTTCAAGGGGCGCAATAACAGCCTCAACGGGGACGAAATCCTCATCCTTTTGATTTGCATGCACACGTCTCAGGGTTGCTTCGGCAGCAAATTGAGCAGCCAATGCTTCTTTCTTTTCATTTGCCAATTTCTTGATTTCAAGATTCTAAATCATATTGATTTGATCACTGAATAAGTAACTATATAATTGAGAGAAGCAACATTATACAGCGAGGAAAAGATTTTACTCATTCTCTTAAGAGGGCAGATTACCTTGTGTTCAAGCAGGCTCTCATTGACTCTAAGCTTCTCGTCCGATTTTTCCAGTTCAAAGGATAGCTGCAAATGCCCAATAACATTAAGCATAAATGTTGGGCAAATTATAAAATACTTGGCATCAAACAAGTATAAGTATTAATAGTAGTAGTAACAGTATGGCTAGTTCTAAACAATTTTCCTATATTTATGCACAAAACTGTGATAGAAAAGTTTCATACCTCTTCCACTGCCTTCTCCTTTAGAACTTCAGAGACTCTTAAAGCCTTAATTTCAGAATGAGCAGCTCCAAGCTCCCTCTCCTTTTCTGTAAAGCAAGTTCCGAAAACAAAGCTTAAAATATACAGTACTAATAGAAAAACTGAAAGTAACTTTTACATCAAGATTATTATGCGGTACTAACGGTTATGCGGCAGAAGCATATATAACAAGACTAAGCATCACTAACGGTTTCATGGTCCGACTTGTTAGCATAGTAACGAAACAACAATAAATATATATTGTAACATAGAGACAATTCTTTTTGTTTTACTTATTTTTTCCATTTTAACGGTTAGCCATCTCGGTCACTTTTTTTATTTTACCATATGTATAGACCAAACATACATACATGAAGTTCTGTTAGAAAGAGACAAGTAACTAATCCAAGTCAGCCATCTTGATATCATACATATACCGAAGTCAAAAGGGCTCTTCGCCCTTCAAACACCAAATAGAAGAAAGTTCCAAAGGATAGATATCCATCTCCCAAATGATTGAATCACTTCAAGAACTAAATCAATATATTCTTCTTTATAAGCATAACTTTGTTTGTGAATAGGAGGAAAAATCGTTTCATTAGCGAGCAGTTCCTAGTAGCTTCAAGTTTGAATGTGCAAACATAGCAATTACAATTGCCATATAGCCTATATATAACTTATAAAACCCTGCAATAGAAAACCTCCTCTGAAATCAAACCAACAATAGAACTGATAAACTCCACACATTTTTATTTTTATTTTTTTGATGTCCGTGGGTATCCAGGCAAGTCTGACTATTCCCATGAGGCTCTGGTGCAATCAGCCTGAGCATACCCCAATGGCTCGGACAATCTTGACACAATGAGGAATCGAACCTGGACCGTGCGCCTAACCCACACGATCCCATGCTTGCCCTTACCGTTTATGCCAATCCGTCTGGGTTAGATGAACCCCACATATCAATTGACTAAACAAGACCCTTCATTAGAACAAACACACTAACAAGTTGAAAAGCACAAAACTAAATGAAACAGTAGCATTGAAACTAAAACAAGTTCAAGAAAACCAAAACTGAACAAATTCATTAACCTTAACCAACACCTTATAGAAGCACTAAATCAAACAAACGAAGAACACCGACAAGAGGGAATCACAAAAACACAATTACTAAACTACCCATAAAGAAGGAAAACATAAACTTGTTAATCTAATCAAACAGATAGGGCAAATCACAAGGTACCCATTAATCCAAATGAACAAATTAAGGGCTAAAACCCAAAACCCAGAAAGATAGGGACTTGAAATGAACCTTTGAGTTGGTTCTGCAAACGATTGAGCTCTATGACAACAGGGTCAGAGGGGGCAACTGGGAAGAGCTGTTGTTGGAAGTGTTCATCAAAGCCCACCATTTTGAATGTTTTGATGATTGGTTAGTGAAATGCACACAACACACAAAAGAGAGCAACACAATGAGGAATTTATAGAGAAGGGGAGATGGGTGGTTTGGGAAAGAGTCCACCATTTTAAGGAATTGACCGCAAAGAGTGGAAACTCCTTCCCTTGCTGTAAAGCAAAAACCCATATCACAAGCCGGCCTAGTCGGCAATCCTTGATTGTAACCGTCACTGTACTTTCTATACCCACTAAACCAAAAGCTGGTTGACGCCACGTTTAAGCATTGGTTTGAGTTCGAGCCTAAAATAAAAATGCCAACGTTTGGAGATCCTCCCTTAGTTGTGGGGTGCGAGTTGGGAAAATCTCAGAGTAGTATGATAGTTCAAAATACCGAGTAAAATAATAAAAAAAGCAAGTTAAACTAAACTGCCCAACTTTTTTTTTTCTTAAGAAAAAAAACTTCTTAAACAATAGTTTATTTTCTAACTAAACTGGTAAAAAAGAATTTGTACTCTAAAGTTTTGTGATGGGTGAGATGGGGCCTGATTATGAAGGGGTGAATTGACTGTTACTGTTAATTTGTGTCTTGGGTCTTATGGTAAATGTGGCTTGTGCTTATAACTTGTGTGACATGAATAAATAGTTTTTGTTACTCAAAAGGAAAAAAAAAAAAAATTTTGTGCCCCTTCATTGTTTTTTCGATTAATTGATATAGTGTTGATGTGACGCCTAATACTATCTTTGACTTGCAATCGTGATTTCAAAAGTAAAGAAAAGTAATAAGCAGTCGTGGTATCAAACATACCAATAGTTAATTTTGACTGAATTTCAATAAGTAGGAGACGTCGCACTTATAAAAAATTGTAAGTTTTCACGAGCTGATGCGTTTCTATTCAATCTTGGGTATCATCTCAAATAGTAAGTTTTCTTTTTCGCACCACCCAATATCAAAAAGCCCATTAGACTTGACTAATGAAGACTCAAATAAGGTCATTCCACTAAAGAGGTAAAGCTCTTTTAAGGAAAGTAACTCTATTCACAAAATTCAAAATCGAGATATCTACTTAAAGAACCAAGCATCAAATTAATCTACTTAGGTTAATTATTAATATACTTGGAGATAGGCTTAAATGGTAAAATAATTATAACAAATCAAACAAAACTTACTAATCTAATGAAGCTGAATGAGGGCATCAATAATGATGATGATACGCATATGAACAGGGTCATGTGCCTTAATAACATCAAATGGAAGAGTTCAAAACATGGGTCATGGGAAGAAAGAAAGAAGCCTCTTCAAGATTGAGATGGTTCAACCTCCGCTTCAAAAGTTGGACAACTGAAATCTTTGATTGATATTCATGACACCATTATCTATGGATAAGCCCCTATAGTGACTCTGACCACAAACCTCTTCCTTATGTAAAAATGATCAATTTTAAGGTTTCCCCCTCACTTTGATCATATACACAATCTACAATTGGTCCACACAATTTCTTCAAGGGTGTGCTTGGTTTACAATGTGAGAATAGCTTCTTTGCTTTGAAAAAAAACTTATTGAAAAAATGCATTTGGTTTTGCAAGAATCCTATGATCTTTTTTTTTCACAATAAAAAAAAACAAAATATATGCAATGCAAATCACTAAATTGTATCCAACATTGAAGAAATGCCCCCTTCATGAAGACTATGTGAGCAGCCAATAGGTTATGTAGCAGCAGAAGCAACAACAACAACAACATCAAAGCCTCAATAGGTCAGGTCTGCGACCTACAATATTAACTATATAAACGGTTGAACGCCGCACCACTCCTTCTATGTATAGAAATTGTACTCTTACATTTCATTTTCGTTGCGTCATTGAGAGAGTACTGACTTGAGCATCAAAAGGCAATAGATCGATACCATATCAATACTTCCTTTTAGTATGTGCCCTTCCCATGCATTTCTAGCGAAGCGAACAATTTCTCAAAGTAGTGTCGCCTTCTCCAACAACATGCCCTCATATTTTGATTCAACAATCACGAACAAAGATTCTATTATTTTCAAAACGATAAATCGAACACAACCCTAATCTCAACTAATTTTGACTCTACATTTTTGGATTATTGCACTTAACACATTATAACAATTAATCTACTAAAAATGCAATATATTTTTTCCATAAAGCATGCATGCAATTTTTAGCTCAACCCCCTCATGAAGTACACTAACCAAAAACTTGAGAACAAATTTGAGGGATGCAAAGATGTGTTAATTAGCTATGTGGTGTAAAATGCTTATTAACACTCGAAGTAGAGATTTTAATTGGATAATAAGTAAGAAACCTTGTACTCTTTCACAAGACCCTTGAAGTATTCTTCAAGAACCAACAAGAAAAATAATTAAGTTAAAAAAAAATGGAAGTTTCATCCTTTGTCACCATAATCTTGAGGAATAATTTAATAGCGATATCTTAAGCGTTAAACCCTCCCTAAACTATGATTTCTCACTTAAATAGAATGATAAGATGAAAGAAACTATAACTAATTAATGAAAAAAAAAGGGTTTGATTGGCTTGAAGGAGCAAACTTGAATAAGAAAAGTAGTATAGACATCTAAATTTGCTTGTAAGTTATTGAAGAACAGCACATATAATATGTTATGAGAGTTTATATATAATTGTACATCTATAGTTACAGTTGTTTAACTAGCTTGGAAAGCTAGCCAATTGGCTATCATATTACACAATTATTAATTAATCACTCTTATGTAACTAATGCGACAAAGGAAAGACTCCAAGAGCTCACCAACAACAACACGTACCCTCTACAGGCGGAGACAAGGACCGTCACAAAAAGTCTTAATTAGCAATGTTACTAAAATTAAACACTTTTAATTAAAATTGGTCAAGGCACTCAAAGGGGTTGTTAATTTGATGTTTATCTACCTCCAATTGGGTTTCCCACTAAGAGAGTAAGAGCTTGGATTAGGATTAGTATGCTCCATGTTCAATGGAGATTATTAGGTGTAGTAGGTACAAATATATATATATATATATATATATATATATATATATATATATATATATTTGTGTGTGTGTGTGTGTGTTTTTTACTCACTGAGGCATTAAGAGATCCACTCTAATTAACTAATCTCGGGCTCAAGGATATGACTGTAAAAACTGAAAAATTTAAATTTACTTTGTACTAAAAGTTTAAATCCGTAATCTTTAAAAATTAATCTGCCCTAAGGTAGTATAGTAGGTAAATGTTAATGGCGGAATTTTTATTTTTATTTAAAAAAATCAACTTTTTTTTTTCAGAAGAAAAAAAAAACATGAAAGATTGAAAAAACATGCCTGTCCATGTGTCATATCTAGGAAATTTCACTACAAGATGATATCACTGATTTAATGGATCAAATAAAGGCTTCAAACAGAACAATAATTATTGTTGTTCAAAAATCAAATAGGTTTATTTGCTTGCTATTTGGACACACTTCTAGGGTAATTAGGTTTTGATATATCATTATTAATTAATATTTGATTGATTTAACCTTGTCTTGTCAAGGTGGATTTGTCTTCATTGCTTTTGTGAAAAAATGCCACTTTTGAAGTTGATTAGTGGATTTAATTAAGCTGTCCATGTGGCCTTCTTTTTCTTTGTTGGGCCAAAAGCTTTTGAGTTAAGTTTTGTACATTCATTGAAGATGCTTATGTAATCTAGTGATCATGTAGTAGGTAAAACACTTAATTTTTTCTTTTTTGATTTTTTTTGGATATAAGAAGAAATGAAATAATATTATTAGTTCAAAATTATTAATAATTTGGCAATTAGTGTAACCCTATTTATGTAGTAGGTAATGCCTTGATTTTTTTTTTCTTTTTTTATTTCCTTTTTCCTTCTTTTCTTTTTTTTTTTTGATGTTACAAAAAAAAAAATGCAGTGAACAATTATAATTGTCAATATTTACGTAGGACATACCTCTAGAAGTTAGGTACCAGCTTTCATGAGTATAATTACAATTGGGTTT
This sequence comes from Stephania japonica, assembly GCA_039657345.1. Taxonomy (NCBI): domain Eukaryota; kingdom Viridiplantae; phylum Streptophyta; class Magnoliopsida; order Ranunculales; family Menispermaceae; genus Stephania; species Stephania japonica. The sequence continues at coordinate 84,632,744 of CM077556.1, read as the reverse complement.
GTTAAAAAACATGCATAGATATCTTTCCTATCTTTAATTATGTATGATTCTTCTAAAACCGTATAACAATTAATAGTACAAAAACAATATACACATAAGTAATCAATTTCGTGAAGGATTCATTTAGATTCTTCCAAAAGTTCAAAGGAGGTTACCTAAACTTGCAAAAATATCACAATTGTTTCAAATCAAATGATTTAAAAAATAATTGTTTGGAATCAAATGATACTATCTATAAAGAAAGTTTTTAGTCCATGTAAAACTATATTTGGTTCCACGACTCAACACCACCATTTGTTATTCTATTTGCCAACACCGGCGAAATTTTTTTTACTCGAATAGAGAACTCTTCACTTGTATTTTTCATTCAAATTTTTATATTAATCGATGAAAAACTATATCTCACCTTCACAAAAAAAAAAAAAAAAAAAAAGAAAAAAAAAAAGAAGAAGAAAATGGAAAAACTTTTTTGTACACATGGATAAATTGCCACCCCTTACATGATACATATAACAACAACATAGCTTCAATCCCAAATTAGTTGGAGTCGATTACATAGATCAAACTCTTTTATTGCACTCAACTTAGTGCAATTGATCCCTTACATAATATACACAACCTTATTTTTTTCAGAAAATAAAAGGGATTCTCTATTAAATATAGAGCAGGGTATAAGCACTAGTGTTTAGTATTGAGTTCCATCATGAATGCTGTTGTGGAGGTTTTTGGTATGAACAACATTGACAAGTCCAGCTTTTAATGAAATTGTATGCAAAACCATCAACAATAGTGATCAAGTGATCAACCATCAATGAATTATTGAGCAGACCACCTGCAATTATACTGGGAAGTACTAGGAATAGAGACAAATATATTTAATTCAGGTACTAGGTTTGGTGGTCTTAGGAGGAGTCATATCTCATCACATTTGTAAACAAAGAACTAACTTAATTATTTGGTTTAATTGCACATTGGACACTAGTGGCATGCTAGAATTGGCTTAACAGACAGTTTAGTACTTGAAGCAGAGATGAGTGACCATGAAATGTAACCAACACCAGCTAAGAACAAGTGATGAATATGCAAACACATCGATCAAGGTCAAATATTGATCATCGGTTAACTGAAACAAATTCATTTGAAACATTATATCAGTAAAAGAAGTAAGAGAAGAGCAGGCATTGTACAGAAGAAGTATACAAAAATAAGTTAACTCCTCATTTATCATGAAATAGATTATTAATTAGTATGTAGTAACTATGACAAAGAGGTACAATAATGATTACTATGAGCATGAGCATCCTAAAATCCCTAAAGTGCTGTAGGAATATGACTAGCGAAGTCGACAACGAGGAACATCCAAGACAAGCAGACGCCTAAGAATTCGTACAATTAACGAAACTATATAACGAAGCAATATCTAGAAAAGTGATTCTTCGTTCGTAGGAAAAATCTAATACATACTCATACACATGCTAGTCTTCTTGCGGAGAGTCAGAATCATGCGGTAATTTGTTTATGATGATTGAGCAAGTGCTATATCAGATGCTGAAATTGACCCAGATTGATCAACATCAAGATCCTCAAACTCCTCCATCACTACAGAAATGTCATCTTGGTTGATCTTTCCCATCTCTTTGAGCTTGTATATGACAAATTCAGCGGCGCTGAACAGAATAAGGCCATTTGCACATCAATACTTCATAGGATTAAAAACCATGAAGAAAGCATTGGGAACTATCAACTATATCATGCGAAAAATACACAAACCATAAGAACAAAGCATTATGAACTATGATATGCGGATGTGTGCATTGAAGGATTATATGACTTACCTCACTACTCCATCGTCGTCAAGATCTGCAGCTTCGAGATCAATCCATGTCATCTTTCGAGAAAGAACCCACTTGACAAGCTTCTTCTGTCTTTTCTCAGTATTTAGCTCGGCAAGATAGAGAAAGAACTGGGCTAAACAGATTGTACTTGTTAAGATCCAGAAAACAGCAAAGATACGGCCGCCTTCAGTAGAAAAGCTCTTATCTCCATATCCCAAAGTCGTGATAGTGGAACAAACACAATAAAATGAATCAACTAGATTCAGTTTCTCGACTTTGTACAGAAATATTGTTCCAGCAATTATGAGAACCACTAGAGTGATTAAAATCAGAAAGAACTTGTATCTAACTTTGTTCACCTCCATCTCCCTTAGCATATCACTTGCACCGACTTTTTTATTCAAATGAAGCGCTTGAACCAACAGTATTTCCTGCTTTTCCACGAGGTAGTCTGCAGACTTGCTAAGAATTAGAGCAACAAGAGCCATTCCCGTAAAGACAAAAGCACATGCGAGTAGTTTGGTCACAACACTATTGGGAACAAGATCTCCGTAACCAACAGTAGTCATTGTAACTATACAGAAATACACGGCATCAAGAATACCATTAGTCTTCTCACCTTTGATCTGACTCCTGGAAAGGTAGAAGCAAATGGCACCTACACCTAGATAGATTACCAAGAATAGTGCTACTTGTTTAAAACTAGGATGGAGTTTTCCCAAAATAGATTTGGGCCGTGGAATAAGTCCATAATCATCTCTATTGAGGGGAATATAGTCAGTGGGAGCACTTCTGCAACGGCGAAGTCTTCGTCTCTTTACTGTATTTTGATTAGGGTGAGGGGAAGTATCTAATAGCCCTGATATCAGAGGTTGTTTTGCACCATCCAAGGCCATTGAATGGCTGGAATAGAGTTTAGCTTGTTCTTGAGGTAAACCTGCACGGTAACTGATCTTAGTCTCTTGAGCTGTCAAAAAAAGGACACTCGGCTTGATCTACATACTACAAATAATGATTAGAACCAGGCTAGTTCCCAGTAAAACATGGATAGTACCCACTAACATTCCATAAAAAGCAAATGCAAAGGACTTAACTACAGAACATTGTATTCATGAATCATGAGACCTAATTAGAACTCCACTATTTGTAGTTGTAGTGATTGGAAGTAAAAAGGGGGAGGACATCAAACCAAAAAATAAGGATCGGTGAAGAGGAAGGATTGGAAATTAGGCGTGCTATGCGTAAAGGCAACATACTTACAAAATACAAAATGAGGTAGCGTAGATGAGAATGCTCAGCTGGATGTATGGTAAAACCCATAAATTTAGAATAAGAAATATGAAGACTCAGTGAAAAATAGGAGTGACACCAATATAGATACACAAATTAGAGAATGTCAGTTGTGATGGTTTGGACACATTCAAAGATAGACCTGCAAATTCCACAACTAAAAAAACCCGACAAAAAAGAAGTTGCAGGAACCTAAAGATATAGTGGTAGACCTAAGATAACCTGGGATACATTAGTTGCCAACGATTCAAAAGATTATCAATGCACATCATAAACTCCAATCATCTGGAGCATGTAGCTGACCCCAACAAAACTGGGGCTTTGTTTGTTTTCTTTTTTGTTTTTTTTTTTTTTGTCAAAATATGTTGCACTGATGTTTCTAAAACCCAAAAAGGTACAACAATCTATTACAATGAGAATAATAGATAATACAATGCTTTGAAACTCAGAACAACATCCTCATAATGAGGGCAACAACCCCACGAGGGGGAAATCATTTTAAATTTTTGAGCAAAACCAACTATGTTTATTACTCGCATTGTCTGTATCAAATTGACATTGATTAGATCATACTATCTATCATATATAATAGCATCCACCATCAAATTTACGCGTAAATCCAATATCGGAAGTCGAAAAATCAGGTCAAAACCACTCACACAAATGCCCTCCTCATCAAAACGTCTAGAACTACAACAGATCACAACCAGATCCACTCAGTGAACTGTAAAATTAAGATGGGTAGTTAACTAACTACCAAAATCCCACTTCAAGAATCCAAAAAAACAGTCTTTATTGGTAATCAATTTCAAAAATCAAAGCTAAAGCACATAAACCGGCAAATTGGGTTCCCAAAACTTCAAATTTAACATAGGGAAACTAAAATGCCAAACTACCCACATGGATTCAATCACATGGATAACAAAAAAACTCATAAAAACAAACAAAAGAGAGAATTTGATCGAGAAAAACCTGTGATTTCAGCTTGGATTGAAAAACGGAGATTTCGAGGAATTGTTTTAGCGAGGCAAACAGTCCCTAAGAAGCTGCTGGAGAGGAGAATTATGGAATTCGGTCTGCTAAAATGCCGAGACTGCCCTCAAGGTCGGGTCGCGCGGCCCACGTAGTGTGGGACCCAAAGCGCTCTTTTTTGTGCCACGTACTGTACAATATTGGAGATGCATAAGGAGATTTCGGTAATTTCGTAGGCAACGTGTTACGTGTATGCTACGCGGAGAGGGCGTAGGGAGTCACGATGTACAAATAAGATATTTAAATGTAAAAGTCAACAATCATGTGGCGCCAAATAAGTGGCTTGATTTGATAATTCAGTTTCAAACACTATTATTTTGTATTTACTTCGCAAATTAATTACACTTCGCTCATTTTTGTTGTATGGTATTAGGGTTTCATCTAAATCATGAACTGTATTCAATTCGCAGAGTTATCTCATTTGGGTATTCATTTGTGTTGAAAAAACCTTGTTTGAACTTGAAAATAAATGTGTTTGTGTAACGCATAACAATTTTTTTTAGTTCACCTTGTATTAGAACTTAACCAACTACTTCCAACTTGAGTCGGATTGGCTCACTAAGGAGTAAAGTTCTCTTAGCAGTGATTTTTGCGTTTATGAAGTCTTAAACTCTAAACATCCTTTTAAGCCATTGGAGTACTGAACAATTTGAATGCACTAATGTTTTCAAAAAAGGACAAATACCCCAAACGGCAAAACGGGGCGATATTGTAATTTTTTTGGGATCCCTTCTTTCTTAGATTTGACTAATCGCACAAGTATGTTCATCCAAGTAAATTTACGTATACGTGCAAATGTGTAATGTATTTCATTCAATAAACATCCAAGAAAACATAACAACAAAGAAATGAAAACAAAATAACAGAGAGCTACTCCATGACTCTCATTCAGGAATTAAATATGTAACTCCTCACACAGAAGCAGGACGAGTTATCTTCTACATCCTCATATCTGCAAATGCAGCTCATAGTCTAGCTAATTGGGCATGTATCACATGATCATGTGCAACGTGGCTAGATCATATGCCTTTTGTTGGAGTATATAATCCTACATTCAAAATATAATAAGAGCTTTCTCTCAAAAAAAAATAATAATGAGTTGGTATGGTATATAAGTGGTGTAGATTGGTTCTTAGCACAAGTCAATAAGTTTTGTGCAAGATGGGCTCCAACCTCATTTATATACCTACATGTGTGTGCGTGTGCAACCCAACACTCTCTGGGCCCATAAATTTCTATACCTTTTATTTTTTTTGATAAAAAAGTTTTCATATTTCATTCAACCATGAGATCAAGTACAATCATAGCTACCTCATCAAAATGTTGATTTCATACATTTGACCATATTGGCTAGCATGTGTATGGGAAAGTCGCATCAATACATGACCAACTTCATTCGCTTGCCTACTACAAACCCTAAACCCAAAAAATATAACTTTTAATAAAGGAAGAAAATCTAAACCTTCCAACGATGGAAAAAAACTACTTATTTAATAAACAAAATACCAATGAAAAGTACCGGTCTAGAAGACGCAGGAGCAAATCTGCACAAAAATGTAAATAAAGACCTATACCAATATTGAATATGATGACTGCAACACGGAAAGAACCATTCATCGATCTTAAATCTAATTATATCTATTTTATTTGACGAACAAAAAGAAAAATGGTATCATTGGAGCCACTATTGCTCACAAAAGAAAATCGACGGTGGTACATAAACTAAAATCACTAAAAAAGAGCCGAGACCATATGCCCTTATTTATTTCACAAGTCGTAAAGAAAGACATTATGTCATTTATTGAATGAAAATTTGTGTGGGTGTTTTAAAAAAAATAGTAATAATGGTTGAGACTTATTAATTATTCACTTAACCTAATTGAGGCCATCTCCGTCGCCACCTTCTTTTTTGGCAAAACCCCCTTTTTGGTCCCTGAACTTTCAGATATTTCTGCTTTTGGTCCCTCAACTTTGAAAACAACACATTTGGTCCCTCAACTTTGGAACTAGTGAACATTTAGTCCTTCAGTTATTTGATCCGTTTAAATTGATGACGTGGCGAATAAAATTGCCCTGTGGATAACTGGACCGGCCACGTGGCACCACGTGGCCGGTTTTGACATAAACCGGCGGTTCGTGTGAACCAAAACCGGTTTTCCATAAACCCACCAAATCAAAAGGAAAAGGAAGCCCTAAATCCCCATTCTCACTCACTCACTCCCGCACTCCCGCACTCACCTATCGTCTCTTCTCCATCACCACACCCTCCCGAAGCGCGAAGCCGTCGTCGTCGTCGTCATCGATCATCTCCTCAACTGTCGTCATCGCTCCCGCGTCGGCGAAGCTGTCGTCGTCGTCGTCGCTCTGAGCGTCGAAGCCGCCTGCCTCGCGCTCGACCACCTCCCAGACCTTCTCCCCTGTAGAAGTTCTTGAAGCGTCGAAAGCTGAGCCTCATCATCCCCTCCGCGCCCGATTCTCCTTTCCTCGTACTCTCCACTTTCCTGTTAATCCTTACTGATATATTCCATTGGATTGGTTGAAAACGTTAAAGTAGCTTGCACACTTGCATAGTAGACGAAATTTCAAAATCGAGGTTTAGCTATGCTAGTCTCATTTGTTCCCTCACCTGCAAAATCGAGGTTGTAATTTGTTAGTTAATTTAATTCCATGAACTGTTTGCCCAAACTACTTTTTTTTTTTGAAAAAAAAATCATGCAAATTATAAGAGCTTAGCTTGCCAATTTTATTTGATTAGTGTTTACTTTGTAAAAGTAAGAATATCATGTATGGTACTACCAATTGTGAATTACTCGCTTGATTTTGTTAGCGATTGTTGTGCATTGAATAGCTTGGATTCCTCGCGTATTTGTTTGTTTGCAAGAGTAATATATATGGAACTGCCAGCTGTGAATTACTTGTGCTTCATTTTGTCAATGAGCGTGGTTTGCCGAACAACTTGGTTTTCTTGATTATCTGAGAGCACAAATAGAATTGGAATTCACATATAGTTTGCTTTACATGCATACAATGAATTCCAATTCTATTTGTGCTCTCAGATAATCAAGAAAACCAAGTTGTTCGGCAAACCACGCTCATTAACAAAATGAAGCACAAGTAATTCACAGCTGGCAGTTCCATATATATTACTCTTGCAAACAAACAAATACGCGAGGAATCCAAGCTATTCAGTGCACAACAATCGCTAACAAAATCAAGCGAGTAATTCACAATTGGTAGTACCATACATGATATTCTTACTTTCACAAAGTAAACACTAATCAAATAAAATTGGCAAGCTAAGCTCTTATAATTTGCATGATTTTTTTTTCAAAAAAAAAAAGTAGTTTGGGCAAACAGTTCATGGAATTAAATTAACTAACAAATTGCAACCTCGATTTTGCAGGTGAGGGAACAAATGAGACTAGCATAGCTAAACCTCGATTTTGAAATTTCGTCTACTATGCAAGTGTGCAAGCTACTTTAACGTTTTCAACCAATCCAATGGAATATATCAGTAAGGATTAACAGGAAAGTGGAGAGTACGAGGAAAGGAGAATCGGGCGCGGAGGGGATGAGGCGGCAGCTTCGACGCTTCGGCAACTTCGGCAGGGAGAAGGTCGGGAGGGACTGGTCGAGCGTTGCAGAGAGAGGCGCAGCCTTCGACGCTTCAGAGACGACGACGACGACAGCTTCGCCGACGCGGAGCGATGACGACACGGTTGAGGAGATGATCGATGACGACGATGACGACGGCTTCGCACTTCGGGAGGGTGTGGTGATGGAGAAGAGACGATAGGTGAGTGCGGGAGTGAGGGAGTGAGAATGGGGATTTAGGGCTTCCTTTTCCTTTTGATTTGGTGGGTTTATGGAAAACCGGTTTCGGTTCACACGAACCGCCGGTTTATGTCAAAACCGGCCACGTGGCGCCACGTGGCCGGTCCAGTTATCCACAGGGCAATTTTATTCGCCACGTCATCAATTTAAACGGATCAAATAACGGAAGGACTAAATGTTCACTAGTTCCAAAGTTGAGGGACCAAAAGCAGAAATATCTGAAAGTTCAGGGACCAAAAAGGGGGTTTTGCCAAAATTTTTTAATGGACAAGTTTCTTTGGTGCTCCAACAAGGACAATACTAAGAAGGTGCACTCGTTAGCCACCTTTAATTTTCAGTCTTGCACGCATCTCAAAATGTATCAAAGAGTAGGCGAGGAGTGTATTTCTTTCTTGCCTGTTTGTGTTGGGGGCATCTTAGCACTCGCCTTCTCATTAATATACAACTCCAATACATGTTAGTTTATTTGGAAAAATTGAGGTGTATGTGTTTGTGTAATTAGTTATCAAATAGAGAGACTTGTATTTGTACATCTATGTGGCCAGGCACTCTCATTTTCATTTAGAAAGCTATGCCTTTAGTTGTTCTCTTGACAACTACCCCAGACATCTATGTGGCCAGGCACTCTCATTTTCTCTTCTTTCGCTTCTTTTTTCTTCGTCTCTTCCTCTTCTTTCTTCTCTTCCGGCTTCTCCTTGTTTGGAACTATCAACGCTTGCCTCTTGGTTTTCTTGTATCCACTCTCGACGAGGTTTGTCGGGTCGAGAACCACATTTACGATTACTTGATTAGTCACTAGGTTGGTCTCTACGGACTCCACTCCTGCCATTGTTGTTAAAAAATTTGGGTTCATTGATTACAAGGATTATGGTTCTTCAAGGGAAAGTTCTTTGGGCTTATAGTAAATCATATTTACCCGCAATTTTTCGAATCCGTTTCCTTGAGAGTTGAGCACAAGCTTCACAGTGCATGTACATCTTCAATGTGACTGTAATCACAGGAGGTGGCTGCCATGAATTGCACAACAAAAAAGAATGATCAATAAGGTAAATTTAAGTATTTCAAAATACTAATAGTATCTATAATATCCCTAACTTAGCCACGGTACTAATATTCGAAGAGATCCCCACTTATATTTTCATTCTGACGTATAGATATAGGACTAAATTTCAATCCACATCCTCCAAAAACACATAATTTTACCTATATAAGTGTTACTTTTTTCAATTCAAATGGATGCTTTTCTCCTACAATTATCGACGCCTTAATGAAACTTAGTAAAATTACTACTTTTCTTTTTGGTGTTTACTTTTTTTTTTTTAACTGTTACAGCTAAATCATGAAAAGACCATTTATTGACTCTTGAATTAAACTATATATGTCGATCCCTTTTCCTATGTTTTGGTTTTTTACCCTTCAAAGCCTCAATGCTACTATATATATCATTATATCTACTCATTTTGTGACACTGATAAAATTTGAACTTTTTATGAAGAAAGTATACTCAAAACAAATTAAACTATAGTTCTTCACCTAATCTGTGAATGCGCCATTCGTGTTAGAGCATCTTTCATGTAGTTGTGGATCGATTAGGGTTGGATTTTTGCGATAGGATAACATAGACATTGAGTTAAGAAAAATGTCTCCAATAAGAACGTTGATTTACTTTGTGTGGGTGACATGAAGACACTGTGCACTATGCCACATCACTTAAAAGTCAAATAAAAAATCGAAAAAGTGGCGCAACTAAGAAAAAAAGCAAAAAATCGAAAAAATAGCCATAAAGCCTACTGTGACGGCCCCAAATTCCACAACCCTAGAATCGGGCGCCGCCCGGGCTGGACCCACGAGAACCCCCGTGTAACAACCCCAAATTTTTTTAACTGACTTGTGTTACACTTGTCAAGATTGTGACCCGGCTACGTGAATACTGAACAGTATTTCGAACTTCGGGAGTCGACACCGAAGTGATTTTATGATTCTTTGATTGTGTGTATTAGTATTGTAGTATTTTACGGGTTTCGAGCCGTTCGGGTGATATTTAATTGAGTGAGGTTTCGACTAGTTAAACGGGGTAGAAAAACAAGTAAAAAGTACAAATAAATGAATTTTTAATTAATTTAATTAATTAGTTAATGGGATGTGACGAGAAAATGGGCGCGGCGAACCAATTTACGGAGAAATACGGACCAAGGAAACGTAAGATCAATGTGGGAGTCGGATAATCTTGCAACATGCGGGCTATGGAATAGAAACTGTTAAAGTGACACATCATAATAAGGAGGGCCATGAGATTTGCATTGAGATGTGTATATATGTTAAGATGAGATGATGTGGTCAAAGACCCATAAGGGCAATTGTTTGAGTTAGGTAAAAAGTAACTTAAAGGGGCAAAAGGGTAAATACACATTGTTACATATATATAGGTTGTTGAAAACAAAACCCTAATCCTACCCCTCTACTGCCGCCCCCTCATCTCTCTCATTTCGTTCCTCTCCTCCTTCTCTTCATCTCGGCTATCCATCTCCCTCACTCTCGGCCTCTCCATCTCTCTCTCTTGGCCACGCGATCTCTCTCTCACTCACGATCTCTTCTCTCTCACTCTCGTTGCTCTCTCTCTCGGATCTCTCCCTCTTCTCGGCCTCACATCTCCCCTCCTTTTCTCGGCTTCACGTCGCTGCCGCCACCTCCCTCGCCGTCGGAGACCCCACGTCCGACCCTAGGTGAACCCCTCATCCTCTCTTGTCTCTCGGGTTCATGTGTTCATGATTTTAGGTGGATTTTTGTAATTGTTTTGGGTGTATGCATGACGGTTTGGTGGTGGGTTGGTGTACATGAGGTGCATGATGGGGTGTACCATATAAAAAAAAGAAGAGAAAAGAAGAAAGAGAAGAAAAGTTTATGTTAAAAAAAATAATCTATGAAAGTGGAAATGTATTCATCGTATCGAGGATTTTTTTTATTCGTGTCATCATGTCATGTGATTCCGTTGTATAGTTTATTGATTTAATTTTTGAGTAAATGATCGGATTTGTCGTAATTTCTTATCAATGTTGCGTGGTTTTGTGTTTCGATCATTGTTTGCTGATGACGTTGGTGTTGAGTTTTCAGTCAAGGTTTTATCAATCTAGGTTGAATGTTCTATTGAAATCACTTGAATTAATAGCACGTCGTGTGTGAGAACAATTTATGTTGGAGTTGCGTGCTCATGCATGGTTTCCTCGCATGTAGTAAACGATATTAATGGCATTGATTTATGACACTAATTAAGGAATTATTAGCAATAGTCAATTACATTAATTGTATAGTCAATTACATTAATTGTATAGTCAAATACATTAATTGTATAGTCAATTATATTAATTGTATATTTTGTTGCCAAATTTATGTTGTACATTATTCTTATTTAGGGAGAAAGATCTCAAGGAGAAAAGGCGTTTATCCATTTGGCTTAAACTTTGTTAAACGTGAATGTGTTATTTCATGTGTTTTTGTCATCGGGATTTCATTATTTTGTGTTGAGTTTATTTCATTTCAAAACTCATGGCATGAATACATGATTTGGTGATTCGAATTCATGCATACGTGAGAATATACAAGGGTCGGGTATTTGTTTAGTATAGATGTGTATTGAGTGTTCGAATACATGGTTATTTTGAGTTATGGTGTGGTTTTCAAAAATCTAAAAGAGTTGTGTTTTGTTTGATTTTTCAGTCGGTTTGCATCGAGTCGTTCGAATCATCAAAACATTGGGGAAAACATTAAGGTATTCAACCTAGGTTTAGTAATGAATCGACCCACTAATTAAAATTTCCGACCTTGTCAGGTAGCGAGAAACTCGGGAATACGCGTTAGGGACGTGAGAGTGTTGTACACGGGTTGCGATAGTTCAGGTAAGTACATTTGCCACAAGCATTTGTACGTTTGTAAGCCAGTAAGAAAATGCCATGTGATTCATTATCATTTATTCAGTCTTGTTATGCTCTATTATTGGTATTTCATTCCATTTCTTGTTGTGTGTTTCCCGGCGTAAGTGTTTCGTCTCGAAAGTACTAGGACCTGCACTAGAGGGATAAAACGCGGGCACTCGTGCGCACGAGTGTGTGACCACCCTTAGTGACCGTGTGACACCGAGTACTGAGTGGATGGGTTCGAGTCCCTTTCCGAGTCATAGGCGTGCCTTCGCTTGTGTCGATGCCGGGAAGACCTCGCGAGGTCTTCGCCGTTATGCTATGATTTAGACCACTTATGAGCCTCTTTTGATTCCTTGGAACACACTTGACTTTCGATTGATATTTATTAGTCTGTTTATCATGCATCTTGTTTATTTAAATTCCTGTCATTTTTATTACCGCATGATATTTAGACTGATTTACTTGTATTATCATGAATTACTGTTATCTTCTTCTAGCATTACATTCGATTTTATTCAGTTACTCACCGTCTAGTTTGTGACGGTGGGTGCAGATAGGGCGGAGAGCAGCAAGGGCAAGGGACCCTTTCCTAGGGGATCTATTGTGAGGATTAGCGGCTGGATTTGGAGACTATTTTATAGGTTTCTTTATGTTTTGCTTTTATGTATATCCTTTTATATATATATGCTTTGGGATTATTAAACTAGGCAAATTTTGATGAGATTGTATCATGTACCTTTGCATTTCCAATTGTACATGAATACCCGGGGTTTTCCACACTTTTAGAATTCCTCTACTTCCCTTGAATGAGTTATTTCCCCTTTATTATAATTGTTTTAGTCTTCCATTTGTTCTTCGATGCAATAACTCTTTCATAAATTACTAATTTGATTAAATTGAAGGTCGACTAGGCTCGTCAGGTTGCCGAGTGATGACTCGAGGCTTGTATGGGTCTAGGCCGGGCGTACCCAATTGCATGGGGAAATTGGGGCCGTCACAGTTGGTATCAGAGCCTAGGTTTGAGGAGCCTAGGGATGAGGTGTCGGTTATTCTTTAACCTGATACCAACGTCACAGTTAGTATCAGAGCCTAGGTTTTAGAATCTTAGGGACATGGTATATAGTTATCTAAAAATTGTGATACCAACGTCACAGTTAGTATCAAAGCATAGGCTTTATAACCTTAGGGATAGAGTTTAGAGTTGTATTAATATTGTGATACCAACATCACAGTTGGTATCAGAGTTTAAGGTTATAACGACCTGACTCTCAAGTTAAAACACAAACCATTAAGACAGCGGAAGTTAGGAATGGTTGAACTTAGAGTGGAAAACCCTACGATCCTAATTAGAACTTTAGTTTGAAGGGATGAGTTGGGGATGAGTCGGATTTAACTTTGTACATATTATTATTGTTGTGTGTATTATATCGTATCGGTAGCTATCCATTGATTTGAGAAAGTCGTTTTCTTGTTCAAACGACGATGGCGGATCAGCCAGTCCGAGCGACGATATCGGCATAATTTTGTCACGATGCCTCGAGGAGATACGTACATTGTCTCAGAGGGCCGCGACGCAAGACCAGAGATTTGAGGAGTTGGTGCGGTCACTGAGGACACCCGCACAGGCTACTACGACGCCATCTACCCCGACTACGTTGCTTCCTATGAATACTACTCGAGGAGTCGAGATTCCGATTGCTGCGACGTTCGCGACTCCGATTTTGTTAGCAGCGATACCTGAGGGAACTGTTGTTGCGTCAGTTGCGCAAACTGAGGCTGAAACACCGTCGATAGCACAAGCAAAGGAGATACCTATTACATTAGCTACACTGCGGCCAATGCTGAGACTACTTCAGTAACGACTCCAGGAAAGAGTTCGGGAGCCACTACCAAGGCTAGGTAGTGGAGAGAGTTTAAGAGGCACGACCCATTGAAGTTCTATGGTGGTACCGACGTTAGAGCGGCAGAGCTATTCTTGAAGAATGACGAGACGGTTCACACCATCATCGCTACTGATGAACGCATGAAGGCGACGATCTCTTTGTCAATGTTGCAAGGGAGACGAACGATTGGTGAACGACAATCGTTGCTACCGAGGCATCTCGAGCGATTGGGTTGACTTCAAGACCCAGTTTAGTTAGAAGTACTTTCCGACGACTGTTCTTCGAGCGAAAAGGAACGAGTTCATTGTGTTGAGGCAGAGCGCAGGCGAGTCCGTGATGGAGTTTAGGGTTCAATGTTTCCTTTAGTACGAACTGATTTGGTGCATTTCATGTTCGGGTTATAATACGAGAAGACGAAATTGAGACCCTTGTGGGTAGTGTATGTGGTAGAGCGAAACAGGATGTCGATGCTGCTAAGATATTGAATCACGTACGAGTATTTGTTACCCAAGGTTCGATTTTAGGACACGTGTTTAGAGCAAACGGTGATGCAATTGATTTCGAGAAGATTTAAGCCGTGAGATCGCTTATGCATTCGAATATCTGAAAGTTTGTGAGAAGAACTGACCAACCCACAACCTGGAGTGAGCTGCGATCGTGTTCACACTGAGGATATGAGAACGTCACCGGTACGATGCTCGTTTAAGTTACGTAATGATCCTGAGAGCTTGAAGCACCAATTCATTCAGAGGGAGCTGAACCTGACACAAAAGCCTTGGTCTAAGTTCGTGAAGGATTACACCTTTTCGTTTTGCGTGGCATCCGAGGAAGACCAACGTTGTTGCTGATGCTTTTTGCTGCAAAGGATTGAATGCGAAGATAGTCGTGTGTCAAAGAACCTATGAGCGTGGTTTACGTGAGGCAGTCAAGTTGATGAGTTCAGCGGACATGCCGATGACTATCATGACCTAGATACGTGGTCAAACGATGTTGCAGACCGTCTCATTTGGCATTGTGCGCGAGGGACAGCAAGGCGATGCGTCATACCAGTGGTGCAGTGAGATGGTGAATAGTTCAGATTGCCCAGACGAGTCGGTCGACAGACTCATGCTAGAGGTGTCGCGGGCGACTGGGGTTTCCATTGGTGGCTGATGTGTGTGAAGAGTTACTTCAGGAGATTCATCGTTTCAGTTTTGTTGTGTATCCGGGTCGACCTAAGATGTGTGCCAATATGCGACATTCTTTTGGTGGCCAGGGATGATTTCCGAGGTGTCGGAGTTTTTCGAGCGTGTGACATGCCAGCGCGTAGAGGCTGGGCATTGACGACCTGGAGGACTACTATAGCCCTACCCATTTCTCGATGGAATTGGGTACATATTGATATGGATTTCGTTAGTGGTTGCCTCGATCTCCTCGTGGTCACGATAGCATCTGGGTAATTGTGGATAGTTTTGTTTGAGACTTAAGAGTGCCCAGGAGTGGCAGAAGAAATACTTGTCGAGTATCACGATGAGCTTCAGTATGATTCGAGGAGACTTTAAATATCTGAAGGTCTCTCCACTGAAGGGTCACGAACGGTTCGGAGTCAAGAAATGACTCACTCTGAGTTTTTATCGGTCCCGTTAGGAGTTGCAAAGAGTCGTTAATCTAGCTTACTTATTAGATAAATTTCGGGGACGAAATTCTAATAAGTGGGGGAGACTGTAACAATCCCAAATTTTTTTAACTGACTTGTGTTACACTTGTCAAGATTGTGATCCGGCTACGTGAATACTGAACAGTATTTCGAACTTCGGGAGTCACACCGAAGTGATTTTATGATTCTTTGATTGTGTGTATTAGTATTGTAGTATTTTACGGGTTTCGAACCGTTCGGGTGATATTTAATTGAGTGAGGTTTCGACTAGTTAAACGGGGTAGAAAAACAAGTAAAAAGTACAAATAAATGAATTTTTAATTAATTTAATTAATTAGTTAATGGGATGTGACGAGAAAATGGGCGCGGCGAACCAATTTACGGAGAAATACGGACCAAGGAAACGTAAGATCAATGTGGGAGTCGGATAATCTTGCAACATGCGGGCTATGGAATAGAAACTGTTAAAGTGACACATCATAATAAGGAGGGCCATGAGATTTGCATTGAGATGTGTATATATGTTAAGATGAGATGATGTGGTCAAAGACCCATAAGGGCAATTGTTTGAGTTAGGTAAAAAGTAACTTAAAGGGGCAAAAGGGTAAATACACATTGTTACATATATATATATATAGGTTGTTGAAAACAAAACCCTAATCCTACCCCTCTACTGTCGCCCCCTCATCTCTTTCATTTCGTTCCTCTCCTCCTTCTCTTCATCTCGGCTATCCATCTCCCTCACTCTCGGCCTCTCCATCTCTCTCTCTTGGCCACGCGATCTCTCTCTCACTCACGATCTCTTCTCTCTCACTCTCGTTGCTCTCTCTCTCGGATCTCTCCCTCTTCTCGGCCTCACATCTCCCCTCCTCTTCTCGGCTTCACGTCGCTGCCGCCACCTCCCTCGCCGTCGGAGACCCCACGTCCGACCCTAGGTGAACCCCTCATCCTCTCTTGTCTCTCGGGTTCATGTGTTCATGATTTTAGGTGGATTTTTGTAATTGTTTTGGGTGTATGCATGACGGTTTGGTGGTGGGTTGGTGTACATGAGGTGCATGATGGGGTGTACCATATAAAAAAAAAGAAGAGAAAAGAAGAAAGAGAAGAAAAGTTTATGTTAAAAAAAATAATCTATGAAAGTGGAATTCTGCAAGGATCACGCTTGCACCGGTATAATACACCGCGAGCCCGGAATTCTGCAAGGATCACGCTTGACACACTTGCCTTAAGACAACTCAAAAGGAATGAAATGACAAGATAGTATCGAAACAATATCAATAAATAATTAAAAGCTCAAGAAATACTGTGGTGTTCCTCACTAGTTTACTTACCTCGATCCAAGCTAATCCGCGCTAACACGGACTCCGACACGCCCCTTACGGTCCCCGTGTGTACAATAATCCTGATAATGCAATTTACATTAATTTCCTTAATTTCCTATGATTTTTTTTTCCAAATTCTAACTATTTTTGCCAAATTTCACGTTTTCCAAGGCAAAAACTCCGACATAACGTCTCGCAAAAATCTCGAATATTTCACTTTTCGTAGAAATTCTCAAATTTCTCTTTATTTGATGAAAATATAATTTTCTGGAATTTTCTAAAATTTTTCCTGAATTTTTCCTATTTTTCTGGAATTTATTTCAATTAAAATCAATTTTAATATATTTAATCAAAATAAATAGGTGGGTCGCGGGTCGGGTCAGGACTGACCTGATCGGTCAAACTCGGTCCAACCGGGTCTGACCGAGTCAACCCGGTCCACCCGGGTCGGACCCGGTCTGACCCAAACCGGGTCGGGTCACCTTGACTCGGCCTGGTTTTTCTTCTTCTTCGTTGCTTTGTTTGCTAGAAAATCCAGCAAACACAGCAGCGTCCTTCATTTTTTTTTTTTTTTGATCGAAGATAGGGATTGTGGTGACGGTGGCGTGTTGTTATTTTGGGTATTTTGGTCAAATGACCAAAATACCCCTCACCCTTAACTATGCCCTTTACAAGTTTAATGCCCTTTTTGGTCACTTCACAGCTACCTCCACCAACTTTAATGACTCCAATTGGTGACTCTTGGTTGACTTTGTTCTTTTGATCTCATCATTTTCAAACAACACTTAAAATTTCCCTCGGGTATTCTTGCACCCGACGCATAACGCTAACTTTGTTCGTCGCATCACCACAGACGTACCGACGTAACAAACGGACTTTAAAACCTTTTAATTATTATTTATTTAATATTTTTGTCAGTGTTTCTAATTAAATTTGTTCTCCGAACTACCAACGCTCGTACACAACGCCTTTACCCGTTAAAAACTTAAAATTGCACAAATAAAATATAATATAATACAAACATCATACAAAACTAACATACCTCGGCGTCGACGTCCGAGAATTGATGACTGTACCACGGAATGGGCCCACATATCACCTGTATTGACACGTGGCACGAGTTACATTTTTTGGGTCGTTACACCTACCAAAAGAAAATCCGATTAATATCTATCAAATAAAGTTTACCACAAAATATCTACCAAAAACACAACTCACAATGCAAAGATTGGCTATTTTTTGGGTGAAATAAAGGGGAATGCTACAGTGACTCAGTACAGATATTCATATGAACACACACCTTGATTTTTTTTATTTTTTCTTGTTTTTTTACAATTCCATAGTTGTAGTGAATATCCGTAGTAGGTAACCGGAGCATTATCCTCAAGCACAAAATTGTAAGAAAGTGAAAAAGAATTAAAATGAAGGTGTGTGCTCTTAGTGAGTGTCAATAGTGGATCACTTTAACATTTTCTAAAAAAAAAAAACCATTTTCACTTCTTTGAAAATTAATTGCTTTGTTATTAAAAAATACAATTGATTTTTCAATATGAAAGTAATGTATGATAGTATAACATGTTACATGGGCTCTTTATAAAACTATATTTTATGTAAAACAATCAATTTATTTTTTGAAAAAAGTTGCCACATTATCAAGATAGAATGCAATCCACATTTGTTGTGTTGTTGTATACTTGAAAAGGTTAGTTGCTAGAGGAATTCGATGAAATGACATTGAGTTTGGTGAATTCTACATGAACATACTAAAACACACACTTTGGCACTTGAGTAAGAAGAGAAAGCATATAAAAGATAAATGAGAGAGGAGAGGAAAGAGATTGAGATAGGGGTGGGCACGAAACCCGAGAACCCGACTCGGGTCGGGTCACCCGAATCGGGTGGCGGGTGGCGGGTCGGGTGGGATGAGTGGAGCAAACGAGTCGGGTCATAAAACCCGACCCATCGGGTGTCGGGTCGGGTTCGGTGTGGTCATAATAGTGTCGGGTCGGGTCGGGTTCGGGTCGGGTCCGGGCGTCATCATGGGTTTTATATAGTTTTTGTGGTTTTTGTGGGTTTTATAGGGTTCAGGTCGGGTTCGGGTTCAGGTTCGGGTTTAGGGTCTGGCGGGTCGGGTCGGGTTCGGGTTTAGGGTCTAGCGGGTCGGGTGGCGGGTCATTTTTATACCGACCCGAATGAGTCGGGTCATCGGGTATCGGGTCGGGTCGACCCGAACCCGACCCGTGCCCACCCCTAGATTGAGAATAGTGGAGAAGAAGAGAGGAATAAATATTAGAAGTCAATTATTTCATATCTTCTCATACATTTGAACTACTACTTACTTATACATGACAAACTTACAGTTGTGGCGGTCTAGCAACCGTACAATTTGAATAATACACCTTAATAGCCTAACATGTGGCGCAATACTAACACAATACACTTTACACATCACACAATATAGTTACATATTATACCTGACACAATACAGTTTCACATAATTATCCCATTTGTGTCCTTTTTTAATATTGCGAGAACTCCTCCTTAGATAGGATACTGGTGCTCCTTGTGATCTTGCATCAATGTGCGAGTCGCACAAATGTGCCTTGGGTTATATATGTGAGCAAACACGTTTAAGTGAACACTAAGATTGCAGTTATGATACACTACACAGATGGAACGCACACCAATCTATATTTTTGTATATTTTTGGATTGATGTATATGTAATATTTTTCAAGTTAGAGGCAAGGGTTTGCATGAATTTGCATGAATTTGCATGAATTTGTTTGTATAAGTTTACATGAATTACTCATTTTGAAAAGGAGTTAACTATAGAGTTAATATTTTTGAACAAATAACTCATTCTCAAAATGAGGAATTTATGCACTTAATATTTAACAAATAACTTCTTTTAAAAGTAATTCATGTAATTAAAGTAGACACAGTAATTACTCCTTCGTAATTTATACATGAAATCCAATTTTGGCTTTTGATAAGCGTCATTCATGGTGCAAACGAGTTTAGTTTCATTGAATGACGCCTTTCTAAGACACAAAATACATTACTTTTTGTAATTTTAAAGAAACCATCCTTATTTGTTGAATATTAAATAAAACCCACGTTACTTTTTGTAATACCTCCCCAGAAGCCTGAATCCAGCGAACTTCCTCCCTCTCATACACAAGCTGAGCTCAAGATCCACACTCTGCAATAACTGTAAGTAATTCAAATTCTCTCCAAATTTTGACATCTGATTCACTTCTAGCCTAATTGATGTTAGGGCTTTTGCTGGATTCAATCTGTAATCACATAAAAATCTAATCTTGATCGAATTCAAACTCTCCACCAATCCAATCTCTAAAACCCTAGTTTTCTGTACTTGAAGTGAACACTCCCAATTCTCACATGGTATTAGGGTTTCATCTAAATCATGAACTGCATTCAATAACTCGCAGAGTTATCTCAATTGGGTATTCATCATTTGTTGAAAAAACTCTATTTGGATTGATCTCCAATTCTCAATTCAAGCATGACAACAACACTGAAATCTACAAACAGCATCAATTGCTGGATCAGAAGGCAACAATGCCCGTGTGGGGAGCGCAAATGTTACGTTCGATTCGGAGACGATAAGGTCGACGAATCAATGTCGATTCTTGATCAATCTGTAGCTCAGAATGTTGACATTTCATGCCCTTACGTAGGGCAGACATTCGAGACCGACGACGATGCGTTCGAGTACTACAGCAAGTTTGCTAGAAAAAATGGTTTTGCAATTAGGAGAGAGAGTTCAAGAAGTAACCTAGATAGAGGTGTTTATTCAAGAGTGTTAGTGTGTCACCGATACGGGCCGGAACGAGTTCGAAGGAAATTAGGCAAACCAGATAGAAAAAGAGATAGGAAAACATCGGTGTGTCGATGCGAGGCGAGAATGTATATACTAAAGAAGTTTGTTGGTGGTGCAATTAGGTGGTATGTGAAGCAGTTCCATAATGATCATAACCATGAATTGTTAGGAGATGATCAAGTTCGGCTTCTACCCGCTTATCGGAAGATCCCAGATGTTGATAGGGAACGGATTTTATTGCTTTACAAGGCGGGGTGTTCCGTGAGGCATATAATGAAGTTGCTTCAATTGGATAAGGGAGGGGAGGAAGGTCCTCAGTTGCCATTTATAGAGAGGGATGTGAGGAACTTTGTTCAGTCTTGTAAGAAGGTCGATAGAGAGAATGATGTATCGGGGCTTCTTAATGCGTGTAAGGCTGAGAAAGAGAGGGGTGCCGAGTTTGTCTATGATTTTCAAATGGATGACAGTGGGAAGCTTGAGAATGTTGCTTGGTCATTTGGGAGCTCTACTTGTGCGTATAAGATGTTCGGCGATGTGGTTGCGTTTGATGTTATGTATCGGGAGATCAGCTACGACAGACTTCTTGGTGTGTGGTTTGGCATAGATAACAATGGGAGAACTATCTTCTTTGGCTGTGTACTCTTGAGAGAAGAAACAGCTCAGTCTTTTACATGGGCTTTGCAGGTAATTGGAGTTGGTAAAAAGGTTTCACTATTTATGTGTTTTTGTTTGTTGAATGAAATGGGAATTTGAGTCATTTGACATTGCTACTAGTTAAAAAGGCCTTCTGTATCATCTTGAAATGTTTATATTGATCCGAGCCACTAAGTATCGATACGTTTTCTCATAGTTTTTTGGTCGGTACAGGCTTTTCTTCGATTTATGCAAGGAAGGTGTCCACAGACAATTCTGACTGATTTAGATTCAGGGCTTAACGATTCTATTGCGAGTGTCTTCCCGACGAGCAAGCATGTAATAAATACTTGGCATATTAAATCTAAACTACCAAGTTGGTTCTCTTATCTACTCGGGTCACGATATGAAGAGTTTGTGAATGAGTTTGATAGGTTGTGCAGCCTTGAAACCAAAAGGGATTTTGAATGCCAGTGGGATCTGATGGTTGCTAGATTTGGGCTTAGTTCAAATAAGCACATTTCTTTGCTCTTTTCGCATCGGGCATCATGGGCGCTACCATACATTGGAGGCTATTTCTTCGCGCGGATGACAACAGAAGAATATATGAAGTCTATAGATGCATTCTTGAAAGGAATCTTGAGTGCACAGACTTGTATGGAGGGGTTCTTTGAGCAGGCATGCTTATAAGTTTCTTTAGTCCATTCCCTTGTGTTGCATTGTAGTTATAATTGTTTGTTCACTCATTTTCTTCTTTCGCAGGTAGGCGTCGTCGCCAACCAGAGAAATCAAACAGGACAAGAAGTGTTTGAGGACATTCATGTTAAAACATCGATGCCCATCGAAGAACACGCTTCCAACATCCTTACACCTTATGCATTTAACCTGCTACAGCAGGAAGTCGTGTTGTCGATGCAATGTGCTGCATTTGAAACAGCGAACGGATCGTATGTAGTGCGGCACCACAAAAAGATGGATGGAGGATGTCTAGTCAGTTGGATCCCAAAGGATGAGAGGATTTGTTGCTCCTGCAAAAGGTTTGAGGTCTCTGGAATTCTATGCAGCCACGCTCTTCGGGTACTCGCGCTAAAGAACTACTTCTATCTCCCAGAAAAGTACTTGCCCGTACGATGGCGACGAGAGAGCTCATTAGTTCAAAGTAGTTGCAACGAATGGTCTCTTACATTTCAATCACTTGCATCAACTCTATTTGCGGAGTCATCGATCTCAAAGGAGCGAATAGATTATGTTCATAAAGAGTTCACTAGGATCCTTGAACATGTCAGAAACATGGCAACCAACGACGTCAGCGTATTGAATTTAGAAACTAGTCCGCCTATCGATGATAGAATGAATGATGTTGCTAATGAAAATGACTTCAACTCTGCTTGGAATTCTCTTCAGTAATTTGGGTAGCTACCAAAACATGAGCTGAGGAGTTGGTGAGGCCATGAAGTGTGGAAAAATAAGAACTAGTAGTCCTTGCAAGGATTTGATATAAATTAAGCGTATCAAATGTTAATAATACCTTTTCTTAACATGCTTTTGTCTTCAGATTTGCTGAATCAAAATAATCTTCAGATGAGCCCATGATTAAACTACTTAGCTAGCTCCAATACGTTTGTCTCACATCTGTATAAGGTTTTGGGTTCGAGTCTCCTCATCACGCGGGCGTACCGATTATATTGCATTGTGTAAAAGACATAGGTAATTTCTTAGAAAAAAATGCTAAAGTGTGTATTCACTATTGTGCACCCAGGAAGGACACATTCGGCGAGCGTCGTCGATACACATCAAGATGTGCATCCAACGGGGGTGCATGCAATAACATTTCCCTATTCTTATATCATTGATCATACAACTAGAAAAGAAATTCATTATTTCGTGCATGCATTATGCATACCCATTTCCTCATGATGAAAATTAATAAATCTTGAATAGAAACACAAACAAGCGCATTTGAGCACAAATTAATCGAACAAAGCCTTGGCGGCATTCCAGGCCTCAGCCAGAACCTCGAATCACGGAAATACGGATCATCGAGGCTCATCTGACAACAAAAAAGTCGCTCAAGTGCGTTATCGACGTCTACGGGTGCGTTAACACACCACTTATGTACCGAAATGTCGGTCTCTCTCGAAACCTCAAAAACATAAACCCCTCTCAAGCCCTACTTCTCACGCAGACAGCGAACCCACCAAAAATGTCTGGAATCATAGCAAATCGACTGATCGCTCGTCACTCGAGGAGTATCAATGGTGGCCGATCGCTGTGTTCTTCGAGCATCTCTGCGAACCCTCCGAAGGAGCCGATCATGGCGTCCGCTTCAACGATCCTGAACGAACAGGTGGCGCGCCATCAAGACGATGGCTCTTCGTCTCCTTCGCCTTCGAACGCGGCGTCGAGTGGCAGATTTTGGGGGTTTTTCAAATTTGGGGTTTTTGGGGCTCTCACTGGAGCTGCGGCTACTGCTGGCTACGCCACTTATGGTGGGTTGTGAAAATTTTGATCTTTTAGGGTTTCGGGTTTGAATCTGCGATTAGGGTTTCGGTTATTGATTGTGTTGTTAGTTCGAGATAGTGTTTTGGCAATTGAATAGCGATGTGGTGAGGACTCCATCGAATGGCTCGCAAAAAAGTGATCAATTTTCTACCAATTCGTTTGATTCTGCGAATACCCGAATTGAAGAAACCGGTTTCTAACTTGTGATCGAACACACAAAGAGTGAAAGAGATATTATCTCATTCAAAAATATAATTAATCAATAATCAAAAAAGAGATACACTTCTTGATCTTCATCAAATAGATACTATGTTTATGATTTGATCAGTTTTTATGCTTCACATGTTTGGTTTTGATGATTTTAGTGTAAAAGTTGAAGTTTTGGTGTGTGACTATTGATCGTTCAAGAAAAGATGTGGTCTTTTTGTATGTGGAGTGATTCGAGGGACGGTGGATTGGTTGGTGTACAAGAAAGCCTCAATCTGTAATTAGTCGGGGTCGGCTACTGATAAGAAAGAGGGGGTCGCCTCCGTTACTTTATTGATAACAAAACTGAAAAGGATTACACCTCACCTGAGAAGGAATCCTAAACCCAATGAGAAGGAGAGACTCTCTCCAATACTCAAACCCAAACTGATTTACAAGAAGAATAATGAATGAAAATGGAGTCATAAACAGTGACCCCTTATATACCCCCCCATGCCTAATCCCTCTCCTGGTGAGTGGACAACATTTTGACACAGTTGTAACACCACTGACTCAGCTACTAAAAACAATATCTCCCTTACACTTGACTAGTTCGGTCCCACCACAACTTCTTTTCCTCCACCATGACCCCTCTTGCGTTGGTACACCTTAACAGTTGCTGGTTTCGTGGCCCTATCATTACACCCATCCTGAGAAGCCACCTTGTCCTCAAGGTGAAAAGCTGGAAAAGATTTACAGACATGACGGACTAACTCCCAAGAGGCGTCCGAAACAGGAAGAGAGACCCACTTGATTAGCACCTCCGCCCGGAGAGAAGGAGCGGTATGCTATGACGGCCTCGGGTTCCAAAGGAAAGACCAAAGTCTCGGGTAAGAGTGCGGGAAGAGAAGAAGAAATGGGAGGGTACCTACCGCCCGTTTGAGTTGCGAGACATGAAAGACCGGATGAATGGAAGCAGTAGGGGAAGGTCCAAACGATAGGCTACGGAACCCACCTTCGCCACAATAGGGAAAGGACCGTAGAATCGAGGACTCGAACTTCATATTAGTCCGACGAGCAAGCGTCATCGTCGGTAAGGCGCATTTGAGGTACACCAAGTCCCCTATCTCGAAAATTCACCTCACGTACGCACTTATCGCTTGCCGCTTCATCCGGTTCGAGCAAGTAGGAGCTGGTCACGTAGTTCGCGGAGGGCCCGATCACGACCGGATAACAAGTCCGCGAGGTCGGAGTGAGTGGAAGAAGAAGAGATGCCATCTTTGGAACAAAGGTGGTGGGTCACGTCCATACACGACCTTGAAGGGAGTGCACTGAAGCGACGAATGAAAAGAAGTATTATACCAATACTCAGCCCAATGAACCCATAGAGACCACTGCTTGGGCCGTTGATGCACAAAACACCGTAGGTAGGTTTCAAGACATCGATTTACCACCTCGGTTTGGCCGTCGCTTTGAGGATGGTAGGCCGTGCTGCGGTTGAGCTTTGTGTGGTGGAGGCGGAACAATTCGCTCCAAAAATGGCTGAGAAAGACCTTGTCGCGGTCGGAAACGATGGTGCGAGGGAATCCATGGAGACGAACCACACCACGTAGGAAGACATCAGCGACAGTTTTCGCAGAGAAAGGGTGTTTCAGAGGGAAGAAATGTCCGTATTTGCTCAGTCTGTCCACCACCACCAAAATGGAGTTGTAGCCCTGAGAAGTGGGAAGCCCTTCGATGAAATCCAGAGATATGTCATCCCAAATGGAGTTGGTATTGGTAGAGGCCGTAGAAGAAGGCCTACGGTGCAAGCGTTTCATACTTATTGGCTTGGCAGATGGAGCAGGAAGTCACATATTCGCGGATATCCGAACGCATTCCGACCCAATAGAATTCTGCTGAAATACGCTTGAAGGTCTTCAACACTCCCCCGTGACCCCCTATTGGTCCCGAGTGAAATTCAAACAGAATCTTGGGCTTCAAAGACGAGGATCTCGAAATGGCTAGCTTGCTGTGGAAGAACAGTCGGTCATGCCTCAGACACCAACCAGGTCGGGACGTGCTATCCTCCATCAGTGCTGTCCGGATAGACATGAGGAAAGGATCCTTGAGAGTTTCCGCCACCAGAATCGTCTCGTCCACCACGGAAGGTATCGAGAGAACCTGTAGTTCAGTGGTCACGGGATAACGAGACAGGGCATCAGCCACAACATTCGAAGTGCCTGGTTTGTACTGGATGTCAAAGTGGTATCCCAAGAGTTTAACAAGCCACCGCTGATACTCAGGAGAAACCATACGTTGTTCCAACAAGTATTTGAGACTGCGTTGATCCGTACGCACGACAACCGACGCCCCGAGAAGATAATGCCGCCACACGGATAGCCGGAACAATAGCCATCAATTCGCGTTCATAGGCCGACTTGGCACGAGCCCTCGGCGACAAGGCTTGGTCGAAGAAAGCAATAGGTCGTTCGCGCGAGAAAGGATGCTCCAACCCCAAAACCGGAAGCATCGGTTTCAAGGTAAACACAAGAGAGAAGTCCGGTAAAAGAGAGTATGGGACCGACTTCATGGCCTGCTTCAACTGGTTAAACGCAAAAGTGGCCTCTTCAGTCCATTGGAAAGAATCCTTGCGGAGCAGTTGTGTGAGAGGTGCAGCGATCTTTCCGTAATCTCGCACGAACCGCCTGTAGTAACCCGTCAATCCCAGGAACCCACGTAAATCCTTTGGGGACGTCGGTAGGGGCCAGGCGTCCATTGCAGCCACCTTGTCGGGATCAGCCAGCACGCCTTCCCCCGATATAATATGCCCTAGGTAATCCAACCGAGTCTTAGCAAAGCAACACTTTTTTAGATTAACAAAAAGGGAATTGGAATGTAGAACCGAAAGGACCTGCGCAAGATGGTTGCAGTGCTCCGCCATAGTCTTGCTATATACCAATATGTCATCGAAGAATACGAGTACTGAATGACGGATTAATCCCTTAAATATGGTATTCATTAGTGCCTGAAAGGTGGCCGGTGCGTTGGACAAGCCGAAAGGCATCACCAGGAACTCATAGTGGCCATCGAGGGTCCGAATCTTGTCTTGGGGACATCTTCGGCTCGAACACGTATTTGGTGGTACCCCGAACGCAAATCCAATTTGGAGAAAAACATGCACCGTGTAATTCGTCAAGCAATTCATCGATGTTCGGAATGGGAAATCGGTCAGAACAGTGACCTTGTTGAGTGCGCGATAATCCACACGTAACCGCCAAACTCCCATCCTTCTTCTTAACGAGTAGCACTTTGGACTAGAGAAGGGAGAATTACTTGTTTGAATGATCCCCGCTTGCAACATCTCATTAACCATTTTCTCAATCTCTGCTTTCTGAATTTGTGGGTACCGATACGGACGAACGCGAACCGGTTCCGTCCCCTCCTTCAAGATGATGGCGTGATCGCAATCTCTGGCCGGTGGCAATGCACTAGGAAGAGCAAACAAAGAGCCAAAGGAGTCAAGCAATTTACGAATACAAGGTTCAGTGACTACCTCTAAAGAATCTGAAAGGGAGGGCTCCCCACTCAAGCATTCCACCAAGAAACAGCCCAAAACTGAATCCCACGAGCGTTGTACAGTTTTGCACGAAACCAACGCACGATGAAGGGTCGGATCCCCCTTCACAGCCACCCAATGCCCGTTATGCTGGAAATACATGGTGAGGTTAGGCCAGTCGTCGGCAGTCATTCCCAACGACATCAACCACTGCATGCCTAGGATCAAGTCTGACCCCAACATAGGAATAGGGTAAAAGTCTTCAATCACCACCAGGCCTTGAAACTGGAGACGCACCTCTTTACAAACCCCGGAACCCGGAATCGTTGTCCCGCCCCCTACCAAAACACCATAGTCAGCAGTAGTAGAAACTGGGAGAGTAAGAGCACTTACGAGATTGGGGGAGATGAAGTTATGAGAAGCTCCACAGTCAATTAAAATCACCACATCGAGGTCACCCCACGACCACCTCGACCTTAATCGTACGCGGCGTTGGACGCCCTGCAACCGAATGTGCGGCCATCTCCAACACTGTCGATTCGGCTGGTGCACCGACCTCTTCGGATACGGTGTCATGTGGTACCTCATCGTCGTCGTCCACCAACATCACCTGGAATTCCTTACGATGACAACGATGGCCGGCGAACCACTTGGAGTCGCATCTATAACAGAGTCCTTGCTTTCGGCGAGCCTCCGCCTCTGCCTCTGTGAGCCGCTTGAACTTAGGGGGATGGACCGTAGGGCTGACGGTCTTAGGTAAGGTAGGAAGTGAAGAACCCGTAGAACTGGTAGAAGAGACTGAGCTGGGCTTGGATGCCACCACACTCGAGCTCGGGCTCTTAACGAAGTTGGGCCCAACGTCTTTTGGGCTTGACAATGTATGAGTGACCCAACCTGGAATTTTGGGCTCTGATTTCGGGCTTGGGCCCACACTTGTTGGCGGTTTTGAGCCTCCCCCATTTCCCAGCCCAAGGTTGTCCACGTCGCGGTGTTTCCGCTCGATTTGGGCGGCGCGGTCGAAAACGGCCTGCAGGGTCGCCGGCGTCTCCACCTTCACTTCAACACGGACGCGGTCGGTTAGCCCATTGACGAAAACTGCAATCGTCTGTGTCACCGAGAGGCCATCCAACTGCAGCATCAACAACTCGAATCGCTGTCGGTACTCGGCCACTGTAGACTCCTGCTTGATTTGGAAGAATTGCTTTGGTAAAGACTGAGCGGATCTGCATCCATGAACCTCCGAATCAGTTGAGCTTTGAGATTGCTCCAACTCTCAAACGGCCTCGTTTTCTCCTCCACCTGCAACCAGATTTGAGCCGGTCCGATCAAGCAAATTCGAGCCGCGCGAAGCTTGGAGATCTCGGTCATCTCGTGTAGAGCGAAGTAGTGTTCAGCGTGGTTCAACCAAACGATGAGATCGTCACCATCGCCTTTGGGGCATCTTGATTTTTCGGACGTCGGGTCCAGATCGTAAGGGGAAACCCCGGATCGATCGATCTCGCCTCCGAGCCCTAAGAAAGGGTCGATCCGCGTAGATCGGTCGGGATTGGATGGATCGCCTTGCTCTCACCCATCGAGCGGATGTCGTTTCTGGCGACCTGGCTCGCTGCATAAGTGCTTCCATCATCTTTGTTAGTGATTGAAACTGGTTATCCATGGACGAGCGATGTGCCTCCATCACGGATCTAAGCTCGGACATCGAATCCTCCGTCTTCCTCATGTCGGCCTCCATCTGATCTAAGCGAGAGTTATCCTTTGGAGCCATTAGATCGCCGCTCTGATACCAAATTGATAAGAAAGAGGGGGTCGCCTCCGTTACTTTATTGATAACAAAACTGAAAAGGATTACACCTCACCTGAGAAGGAATCCTAAACCCAATGAGAAGGAGAGACTCTCTCCAATACTCAAACCCAAACTGATTTACAAGAAGAATAATGAATGAAAATGGAGTCATAAACAGTGACCCCTTATATACCCCCCCATGCCTAATCCCTCTCCTGGTGAGTGGACAACATTTTGACACAGTTGTAACACCACTGACTCAGCTACTAAAAACAATATCTCCCTTACACTTCAGCTAGTTCGGTCCCACCACAACTTCTTTTCCTCCACCATGACCCCTCTTGCGTTGGTACACCTTAACAGTTGCTGGTTTCGTGGCCCTATCAGCTACATGGATCAAACCCTTCCATTGCGCTCGATTTAGGGCAATTGATGGTGTGCTTTCCAAGTCCTTTAAAACCCACATAATCAATGTATTCCAAGTTAGCTTTGGTCTACCCCTGCATTGTTTAATATCTTCAGTATCTGTTGAGTCGGGTTTCCTAATGGGGCATTTGTAGGCCGTCTTTTTTATGCATTTATACTATTTTGTTACGCTATAGTATGCTGTCATATTGGCATGATGTATAAGATGATTGCTTCTGGTTAGCTTGTGTTTCATGAGAATGAGAGATTTTGCCTAATATCTGTAATTGGTGTCAGCACCCCTAGCAAGTTAACTGGATTAATGAGGGATTAGTCTTGAGTAAAAATCGAAATGTTAAGTAACAGTGTATTCTGATTTTTATGATCAATACTCCATTACTATGGCTTGGCTCACAGCGTACACCTTGGAGGAAGTGGATGAAAAGACAAAGGCCTTTCGGAAGTCAGCAGAGTACGATGTGGGTGATGATGTTCCTGCCCTTGATGTAAGTTACTGACGATGAATTTCTGGTATTCTGTTATGATTTTGAACATTTTCAATATTTTACCTTGTCTGATTTTGATTTAAAAGTGGGTGGTTTATTCGATATCTGTTGTCTCAAAATAAAGAAAAGTCAAGTAGTTCTTTGCAAAGATGAAATAACATGACCTGCTATTGGAGAAAATTTCTTTAGGAAATGAATGTAATTTTGAGTTGTGATTTCTGTATGCAAGTGTGATTTCAAAGCTGTGTATATTGTGTTAAAAAAATTCTTTGTTTATACTGAACATGAAGTAGTTGAAAGAAGACCCATTTCATTCAATTGCTCTTTTTTTTCCTGGAAAGAGAAATAATTTTTATTTTATTTTATTATTATTTTGTTTTTCTATCTGTATACTTTTTATACAAGATTTATCAACACCAGAAAAAAAAAAAAAAAAACAACAACAACAACAGCAACAACGACAACAAACAAACAAACAAACAAACAAATATGTTAGGAAGATTTTTAGGATGTACACTACACAATAAGGTCCAACTATTTGTGCAGTTATGTGAATCGATATGGCCTTCATTGTTGGTATCATAATTGTTGGTATCATATGAAGAAGAAATCATCGCTCATATGCGTTTTTTTCCTACATTAAAAATTACAAAATCAAGAACAATAACATTTTGTCGCTTTTTTGCTTGAGCAGAAATTTCAGGCTATGCTTCATTCAGCTTCTATGACTGGTGAGTCACGTTCTGAGTTCCCTCTTACCTAGATAGACTATCATGTCCTTTGATATGATTATACTTTATATGGAGGGAATGGACTAAGTGGGTGTTTCTACCACCTTTAGAGCTTGGTATTGAGTCATTAAAACATGGTTACGGCTATGTGCACCCCACATATTTGTAAGGGCAAGCTACAATTTTTTTGGCCCCACAATTCCAATTAGGCCCCCTTAAGAAATTACCCACTTACCCCTTAGAAACCAACTATGGCTCACATGTTTTCTCTCTCTCGTTGTGCACCTCACCCCAACCCATCTACATCTACGACTCTAACGACCTCCATCGACCACCGGCGACACAACCTTTTAATTTTGGAGCCCATAAATCCTTTTCAACCACCGTAAGTGTCGTTTTGTGTTGTTTTGGTGGTAGGGTGCCCTTGTAAACCATAAGGGTAGTTTAGCACATCAAACATTACAAAGGGGTGCCCTAATAAATACTTGGGGTGCCCAAATCGAGTGGCTCGCCCTTACAAATATGTGATATGCATATAGCGGCACCCTTAAAACATTGAAGCTACTTGGTGGCTTTGTCCCACATCCCCACACTTTGGATGCACGTTAGCATATTATAAGTTCTAGACTTTTGTGATTTCTTTCTCAAAATATGTTTGTAATATACACTATACGCAGTTACTCTCTTTGTTTGACATTTTACTTGTTTAATTGAATGATTTGACCTCGAATGTCAGTGCCTGCTAAAAGCATCGAACTTTATCTGGATCTCAGAAGGGCAATAGAAGAACATGTTCGGGTGTGTAGAATTCTCATCTTTTCTGTTGTTTTCTAATCATCAAATGTTATTGTCCCCAATTTTTCAAGTAAATTTGACCAAAAGAAACCTTTATGATAGAATTTATATATGTTTTTTTAATGGCTGGGTGCAGGGATTCACAGAACCCTCTTCAGAGAAGCTTCTTCCTGATTTGCACCCTCTGGAGCAGCATGTATTTACACTTGTTTTGGATCTTAAGGAGACATTAGTATTCTCTGATTGGAAGGTAGCTTTCTGGAATTGTGGTCTTTGTTCGTCTGCCTCTATAGAGATCTCATCTAGCTTATTATCTTTATGAATAGTGGCTTGTTGGTTGGGTTATTCTGCAATATTTTTTTTATTGCTTTTGTTAGGGAGTTAGTTCATATTTCTGTTATCAATCACCTGAATAATTTTATATCATTTTTGGTCTTGTTATCGTCAGTCATTTTTATTTTTTATGTCAAATTTTAAATTGATTTTATTCATATATTTATTTATTAATTCAATTTTGCACAGCGTGAAAGAGGCTGGAGAACCTTTAAAAGACCAGGTGTTGATGCCTTTTTAGAACATCTTGCTCAATTCTATGAAATTGTTATTTATTCAGATCAGCCACCTATGGTAATGCTGTTTGTTATTCATTTTTCTCGCTTTATTTTCCGTCCACTTTGAAGAGACATTGACTTCTCCTTGCTCAATTTCCTTTAGTATGTTGATCCCATTCTTGAGAGGCTGGATACAAAGGGATGCATTCGATATAGACTTTCGAGCTCTGCAACTAGATATCAAGATGGAAAGCATTACAGGGTAACAACTTCATCTTATCTTATTGGCATTGCTTGTACTCTCTATCATTTTTAACTTATTATTATTTTAAGGACAAGAACAGCTGTTGCTACACGCAGTGGTTCATGAATTTGAAAAATACAATTCCTTGTAACAGGACCTGTCAAAGCTCAACAGAGATCCCTCAAGAATTCTTTATGTTAGCGGGCATGCATTGGAATCTAGCCTTCAGCCAGAGAATTCTGTCCAAATTAAGCCTTGGAAACTTGAAGCAGATGATACACAACTTCTGGATCTTATCCCATTTCTTGAATGTAACATCTCTTACCTCTCTCGTCTTGATAGTGTCTGTGCTAATTATGTCCCTGGGTAAAAAACTGATGAAAACGTAGTTGGTTTTGTTGTCAAGGACCACTTTGCTTTCCCCTGCAGAAATGAGGGCTTTGAGTGTTGCGCTTTTTTAAAAAAAAGCAATAAACTTGATTTCAAAATTATTACGCGGAGTATTTCTTGAAAGGTTGAACACACTTGCCTTGATTTGTGGCTAGGTGGTCTCATCTACTAGTTCATTGATATGATTTATCAAGATGTGCTTTTCCCTTATTCTATTGTTCTTCCAAAGTCTGTTGGATTGATGGAACTTAAATGTTATAAATTTTATGTACCAATGACAGATGTTGCACGCCATAGACCAGCTGATATTAGAACGGTCATAGCATCTTATCAGGGCCGTGATATTGCAACTGAGTTTATTGAGCGTTCGAAGGACCACCAAAAGTAAGTTTTCTTTTTCTCTTTAATTAGTTTCATTTTCATGCATAGTAAAATCTATCTCGAAAGGTTGTTATATACCATCTTTATTATGTCTACGGAAACACCCTTTGAACAACATTTGAAGGTGTAGGAGAGAATGAATTTTTTTGCATAATCGATTTGTGTTAAGGAACGAGTAAATCTCCATGGTCCATGTTTTGATGGTTATTTAGCTATTTGATATGGCCTTAACAAAATTGAGTAATAATTCTTGTGTGAGATTTTCATCACAATCGATGAGTTGAAGCCCTCTCATTGTGAAAACTGACTGATAGTCTTCCCATAGTATTATTTTCATTACAATCTGCCTTGTTAGTGATAGGATGATGTAGGGATTGCTTGTATTTGCCGCCCAAACTTTTGCCTGGCTTCTGTTTTCTTGTTGTATCGCTGCCACGCATTGTTATGCACAATAGTCTAGCTTTGTTTTCTTGTTTAATCCGGTTTAGATATGTTGAAGTGCAATGCATTTTGTCAATGTACTACACTTTAAGGTCAATCTAACTTGCCTTGCATTAAATTTATTAAATTGCTCATCTAAACTAGTGTGGTTTGTCATACCCCGTGCAGGAGGATGCAAGACCAAAGACAGCAAAACCGACTATGGCGTCGATAAACTCACGGACCTTGCATGCATTTTGTTTTTTTTTTTTTTTTTAAGAAAAATCGAAGTTTAATTAATCATTAATGGCTCCTCATTAATGGTTATTTTGGGAAGATGGAAATATTTTTATGTCACGGAGTAGTTGTAACCATTAAGATGGATTCAATTTTGGTCGTGTGTTTGGTTAATGCTGATTTGAGATGGTTTCATTTCTCACTGTACACTTTAATTATAGACTTGTTAATAAATGATTACTTGAACCTATGTTGAATAGTAGATTCATTGTTTTCTTTTTGCTTGTCAGTCAGATCATAGAGCAGTTGTATACTACATTGTAACCTTATTGACAAATAAATGCTTGGATTGGCGTTTCAGTTATATATAGCTCCCAGAACTTGGTTAATTAGTAACATAACCATTTTAAAAAGTTGGTTGATTTTTGCTTCAAAGTAACTTCAACGCTATCTTTCCTTCATTGCTCTGAAACCTTGATAGCTACACCTTGTGACCACCTTCTTGTCTTCTCTGATCCAAAATAGAGATAAAAATCAAGCCATCCATGAACCTGATCAATACATGTTAGAGATCACTTTTTTGTTGTGTTTTATTTGTTGAAATCGTTTATGTCACATTAATTCATTGACTTGAAGTCATTAGTTATTTTCATAGATACAAAAAGAGACTGGATTTTAAGACTGGTGGAATCTCTTTCTTGTTCATACGACAATTAAGCGTCAATTTCAAATTAGTTGAGTCACTCGCTGCTCAAATACTTCCACTTCTCCGTTCATTTTTCATAATTCTTTAAATTCTTACGCGAGCTGGAAATAATATTAGTCCTACTATTTTTTTTTTTGTGGTATGAAATGCAAATTCTATTTTAAAGTAGACCACCCGTATTTTTTTTTAAGCCATCGAGTATCTAGACTTTTCGACTACTCTAGTCTCTGAGTTTGTCTTGCATTGCGCCTCGTTTCTGTAAATGGGAGAAGGAGCTCCTAATTTATTTATTTTTGACAATCGAGGGTATCCAGGTCTCTTACCTGCAGCTGACACCTGCATTAGTGAGTCCTGACTACTCCCTCAAATTGGGAGATTGCATGAAATTACCATCCCTCCCCAGGGATGTGCGGAGGTGCGAATGAGGAATTGAACCCGCAACCGTGCGCCCAATCTACACAGTTATGAGTTTGCCCTCACCGCTGCACCAACTCATCCTTGGGTAAGGAGCTCTCAATGTTGACTTTCACATATTAAGAGAACGACTCGCTTTCAATAGTGCCAATTAGGCAATCAATCGTGGAACTCAAGACCAATGGTAAAGGACAATGACCTGCTTCTAATCGCAGCAATCAAGCGATCGACCCACTTCTAGTCACGCCAACCAGGCAACCAGGAGGTGAAATGTAGTACAGGCAGTAACAAGTAGTACACTAGACCATAACAACCATCCTTCATCGTACTACCACCACCAACTAACAACCTTAACTAACTCTCTCTATCACAAATTACGTACGAAAACAAACGCTCTCACCTCCCCTGTTTTCCCATCTCTATAAAAGCCCCAGAACCTCCCCTGCTCCAATGCCTCCTCCCCTGCTCCAATGTCTCCTCCGCCGCGCCGCCTCGCCTTGGCCCTCTCCTTCCTCCTCCTCGCCCTCTCCGCCGCCGCCCACGGCGGCCACGACGACGACAATGACTCGTCCTCCTCCTCCGCCGCCGACTCGCCAGGGCCGAATCTGAGGGCGAAGGGGCTGATTCTGGTGAAGATTTGGTGTCTGATTCTGGTGTTCTTGGGGACCTTCTTGGGCGGGGTTTCGCCCTATTTTCTCAAGTGGAATGAAGGGTTTCTGGTTCTGGGGACGCAGTTCGCTGGCGGGGTGTTCCTCGGGACTGCTATGATGCATTTCTTGAGCGATTCGAACGAGAGTTTTGGGGATTTGACGAGTGTTGAGTACCCATTTGCGTTTATGCTCGCTTGTGCTGGGTATTTGCTCACCATGTTCGCGGATTGCGTGATTTCTTATGTTTATGAGAAGGAGAGCACTACTGGTGCTGGAATTCAAGGTTGGGTTGATTTCGTCACTTCTCTGTTCTTGTTCAGATTGGTTAGTAATTGAAAACCCTAAACTTCCTTGTTTGGATTTTGTAAAAAAGAACTATCTTTTTGTGCTATATTGTTTTGGAATTGGAAACCCTAGTATTCTTCTTTGAAATTTGTAAAAAGGAGCTATCTTTTTGTTCAGATTGAATAGTAATTGAAATCCCTTGTATACTTTGTTTGAATTTTTTTTTTTTTAAAAAAATCTATCTTTTTGGAGCATGGTGTAGTGGTTTCGAAGAGGGCCTTAGTAGTTTAACTAAGGTAGATGTAGCGGGTTCAATTCGCAGCCACTGCACTATTTCTCCCTTGGCCTCTTGGCGGTTCAAACACCTACGGTAATTAAAAAGAAAAAAGGAGCTAGCTATCTTTTTGTCCCGATTGGTTAGGAATTGAAAACCATTGTTTTCTTTGCTTGAGTTTTTTTATTTTTTTTATAAAAAAGAGGTATCTTTTTGTACAGATTGTTTAGGAATTGAAATCCCTGTTTTTCTTTGATTGAGATTTGAACAAGGAACTTTTTCCAAAATTAAGAGATTGATGAAGGAAGTAGGAGATTTTTTTTTTTTTTTTTTTGGTGTGTTGATTCTTCATGGTTGTTGGTTGGAATTCTGTGATGTGTTTTGGGTGTTCATAAAGACTGGTTTTTTGGTGGCCATGTGTGTGTGATTGTATTGAAAAATCGGGCTTTTTTGTTGCTGGGACATCATGCAGAACTTGTGAATGTTTGAGAGATGTAGAGCTCACTTGGGTTGTGAATCAACATTGAGGGGCTTTTTGCAACTAAAAGTGGCCTTTGCTGTATTTTAGTTTCTGTTTAAGCCGTCGAAGATTGGGATTTGTAGCGATTGCGCATATGTGGATTGTTTGGTGGTTTGTTTTGATTTGTAGTTTGTTTTGTGATGGTTGGATGATCTCCTAAACCAAGGGAGTGGAGTGAAATTTCACAAAATCTAATGCATGAAGACTTTGGAAGCTTTGAATTGCTATGTAATGATACAGTTGCTCTTGTATCTGCCATTTTGTTTTCTTTGCAATTTCATATGCTCACATGCTTCATTGCAGGAGGTTCACAACAGCGTCAAAGTAAAACTAGAAGCAATGGCGCTAGCATTTCACAATTAAGTATTCAAGTAAGAAAAGCCAGAATTTTATTTCTATATACGCTGCATGTGTTCTTCGAGTTTATCTGTAATCTTATAGTTTCTTCTGTAATGGTCACCAGATTGATGAAGGCACGGGTGTCGTTATGGGAAACCCATCCAGCGCAATTGCTAGATCAATGGGAGATAGCATCTTGTTGATCGTTGCTTTGTGCTCTCACTCAGTCTTTGAAGGCATTGCAATTGGAGTCGCAGAGACAAAGGCGGATGCTTGGAAAGCGCTTTGGACAATCAGCCTGCACAAGATATTTGCAGCCATTGCAATGGGAATTGCTCTCCTGCGAATGATCCCCGACCGGCCTCTTCTATCGTGTTTATCATATGCCTTTGCATTTGCCATCTCTACTCCTATAGGAGTTGCCATTGGGATTGTGATAGATGCAACCACACAAGGTGCCGTGGCAGACTGGATTTACGCCATATCCATGGGTCTTGCTTGCGGGATTTTCATCTACGTATCGATAAACCATCTGCTTGCGAAGGGATATGTCTCAGAAGCGCCATTGTTGGTCAATGCGCCGCATTACAAGCTCATGGCAGTACAGCTGGGGGTTGGGGTGATTGCTGTTGTGATGATTTGGGATATATAGACACTAAAGATAGAGCCACGAAAGAATTGAAAGAAGCAAAGTGACAATGAACCGTAAATGTAAAATAGAAAACAAAGTTGATGTAGTTGATACTGTCTTAGATTTAGGGTTTATTATTTAGTAGTTTCTATTTTATTTATTGAGAAAGTTTCTAAGTTTATTAATTTTTTTTTTTAACTTGAGTGGGAGTCGAACCACGATCTCTAAAACCTTGCCTTTTGGCAAGTGACGTCTTTATTATCTCACCAGAGATGCTTTGACGTTTCTATGTTTATTATTTAGTGAGAATTATTAGTAGTTTTTAATTAGAATTAGTTTCTATTTTAGTATTTACTATCTTCTAGATATTAATTAGTATGAAGTTTTTATATTTATTTGAAGTAGGTTTCTAATGTGTAGAATTTGCTATTTATTAATTTCTATTTTTGTTGTATATAAGGGATTCTATATATACAAGTATTATGAAATCAATAAAGCAAGCAATTTTAGTTAAAAGAAAAGGAACTAGAGGAGGAATTGAAGTAGGAGAGTCACGGACTCTGCCTCTTCAGTTACCTATTCTATTATTCTCTCATCTCGTCTACTATTTTTCTTATTTGTTCCCCTAACAACATAGGTCGAAGTGTGAATTTTACCGTGTCTAGACTTTTGACTAGATCCCAAATCAAGATTCATAACAGTAAATCAAGGTTCATAACAGTAGTATGCAGAAGCATATATAATTGTAGCAAGGTTGGGTCCAAAGGGATGCAAATTGTGTTTGGCTATGTCCAAAGTTTAATTTCCCAAGTCCTAAGTATATATTAGCACAGCACAAATGCTGTTTTGTTTACTTTTTGGTCATGTACACAACTCTTGGTGCTTTTAAAATCTAATTTTCTTCTTGCTTTATAATCTTTGAGCCTTCTCCTTCGGTTGATCTAATGCTTTGGCCTTGTAAATGGAGGGAAAAAATATAAGGAAAACAGCCAGCTTATTTATTTTAAATGAACAACTTTTTACATTCCAACTCTTAGGTTCTCCTCTGTGACGGCTCCAAATTCTACAATCCTATAAAATTGGGCACCGCCCGGCCTAGACCTGTGCGAAACCCCTCGAGCCAGACCCGTTAAGTTCACACAAGCCTAGTAAGTCTATCCTTACAATTTAACCATTTATTAAGTATTTAAAAGTAAAGTTAATTAATTAGTGAGTTATCAACGATATAACGGAAGCGAATAAACTCAAACTAATCAATAACCTCAAAGCACTAAATTAGGACAAACCTAGGGCGTGGAAACCCCATAATTCATATCCACCATAACAAAAATCCAAGAGAGTCAACAATATCATATATGTCCAATATCCCTCAACCCATAATCTCATGTTCGAAAAAAACAACAAAATAGATATTACAATAGTCACCTATGTCAAGTAGAGGAGAACCACTCAAAGTAATTCGCCTAGCTGCTGAAGTGTTCCCCTTACTAGACTGTGAATTTGCACTTGGTCAAACACAAGAATGACGAGTTTAGGTAAGTAACGCCAAGCAAGAACAATAAATAACAGTATTTCGAAATAAATGAATCAAGTGGTCAAATTCATGTAGATAGAAAGAAAGAACAGGAAACGCGTGAATATATAAATACTGTAAATAAATGAATGAACAATCAAAATTGAGTGTCCGGAATACAAAAGAGAGGCGCAAGTAGTCCCAACCAAGCAAAGTCGTTTGAGCTGATGACAGAATCTCCTCAAAGGCTCAGAGCAGGTGACATAATCTCCTCTAAAACCCCCACGCAAGTGCAAAGTCCCCAACAATCTGGTGGAGAACTCTCACCCCGTATATATATAAGCACAAACGAATCGCATATCCCCAGCTGTAAACCTCTGGTATATATAAACTCATAAGGCCTAGAATTCTCGCAAGGATCACGGTTGACTCACTTGCCCTAGGACAACTCAAGAGAATGGAATTTCAAGATAGCATTGAACAAAATCAATAATAAATTTAAAGCTCAAGAAATAATTGTAATGTTTGTCGCTGGTTTGCTTACCTTTAATCCAAGCTAATCGCACTCTCGCGGACTCCGACCCGTCCCTATGAAGTTTCGTGTGCTAATAAACCTAATAATACAATTTATTGTGATTTTTCATCAATTTTTATCCAATTTTTCTTATATATTTTTCATTGTGTATTCGGTCGATTTCCCGGTCATGGGTCGTATTTGGACCCCAGGAGGTCCCCAATTCGTTTCGAGAAAACACAAATATTTTGATCAAATTTTGGCTCCAGGCATTTCAGTGGCGCCTCCACGGCGTGGGGATAGAGATTCCTCTCTGTCCCCAGCACTACAACTAGCGTCGCCACCGCCTGAGGGGCTTCCGGGGGTTTTTCCCACCCCCGGTTCGCGCCGCCGTGAGCCGATTTGATCCCAATATCTTCAGGAACTCAATACCCTTCCAAAAACACCTTCAACACATCCCAAAACGTTCAGAATCATTGACGAGAAACCTAAAACAAAAATATTTTGAAAAATCTCTAAAAAATCATCAAAACTCCAAAACTTCCGCAAATCGAATACCACCTTCACAAAACTCATATTGATCGTCGCGAGGATCACCAAAACGCCGAAAGTTTCTATCAAATATGAAATCTCGACGTGGTGTCCAAATTTCATCGCGATGAATGTGAACAAAGCACACACCAATGCGTAGGAAATAACGAGAAGGTTTCGAATCTCACCTTGGATCGTATTGTCGTCGACTCGCCGATGCCGCTCTAGTGACCACCTCCTCTGGCCCCCTTATTTCCTTGGAGAGCAGGAGAGAAGAAAATAGAGAAAATGAGAAGAAGAGAGAGAAAAGTGATGTGGTTTGGGTTTATATACCCCTCTCCTCATCCACTTATTCGCACGTATCTCGAGGCAAATCTAAGGACCCTCTTATAAGCTGTCCTACCTAATCTAACACACTATATGTGACTTCATTAGGTGACTTGAGCTCCACACTTAGTCATCTCCAACTCTGCCCTAGTGTTCTCGAATTTGAACCGCGTCGTGACTCGCCCATCGCGCGCAACCGGTCGCAACCACGTACCAACACGCCTATTATTATATAATTTGTATTTTGTCAGTATTTTTAATTAAGTTTGTCCCCCAGACTACTGAACCTTACTTCATAATACCAACGCTCACACACAAACGTCCTCACACGTTTGAAACATTGAAATTTATTAAAGACATATAATATAATACCAACACCACACAAAACTAACGTACCTCAACGTCGACGACCGAAAATTTGATGACTGTATCACGACGAAGGGCCCACGTACAACCTAAATTGACACGTGACACAGGTTAAAATTTTAGGGTCGTTACATCCTCGTAGTCCTAATAGAAAGCAAAGAAATTCAACGATGTTGGAGTAGATTGAAAGTCTGAAGCTAACTTTGGAGACATTGATTAAGAGGGATTCAAAGGATATGGAAAGTACACCATTAATTATACTAAATCAAGTGCGGTGCAAGAATTTGAT
Source organism: Stephania japonica (assembly GCA_039657345.1). Lineage (NCBI taxonomy): Eukaryota > Viridiplantae > Streptophyta > Magnoliopsida > Ranunculales > Menispermaceae > Stephania > Stephania japonica. The sequence goes on along the minus strand of CM077556.1, from coordinate 84,591,491 downwards.
CTATATAGTCGACTCCAACTAAATTTTTGCAAGGAGACTCTAACTAATTTGGAATTGAGGCTTTGTTTGTCAGTGTTGTGAGATGACTCCAAATAATTCCGATACCATGATTGAAACGAGACTATTTGTTAGTTGTTATCCTAGCAAGGTGCAAGGATACAATACATGCCAAAAATGGGTTAACCTCAAACGCCACTTGAGAAACAAAAAAAAATATTTATAAACACACACTACTCCTTTATTTCAGTATCAGCCACTCCACATTTGGACTATTCGATTACTCTTATTTGCCTCAAGTTGTGCCCTTTGGTTAAGGAACAATGACTCGCTTCCAATAACATACTCCTTCCAGTCAAAAATATATGATGTTTTAAAATTTTTTTGCTTCAAAAAATATATGATGTTTTTAGATTTCGAGATAACTTTATACCTATTTTACCCCTCTTTTGACTCAATATTTAATTATAATTAAACGCTCATCTTTTTTTTATTAGATGAAATAAAAAAATTAAATGTGAATAAGAATGTAAAAATCTAACTACGATCTCCTGAAGTCTTGTCTTTTTGATTTTGATTTTTATTTTATTTTTTTTTTTTGGTAATCTAGACCATTCGGCATCCTTAACCAACGCATCTTCTTTATGCCCTTGTTGGTTAGTTTTTGCCTTTTTGGTAGTGTTAGAGGTGAGCTGCACTACAATGGAGACGAGAGGGATGGACTCCACCGGCCGAGAATTCACCAACGCCGAAGAGATGTGGCGCGAACAAATCGGTGAAGAAGACGGCCACAAGAAACGCCAATGGTACAGCAACGGCGTCGGATACTGGGAGGTACTACGCATCCTCCAACCTCCAAACCCTAATTCACCAATTCACCAATCCACAACTACCCAACAAACCCTATCACCATTTCCATCTCATCACTGTTTTACAGGGTGTTGAGGCCTCCATTGATGGCGTTCTCGGTGGATACGGCCACGTTAATGGCGCCGACATAAAGGGCAGCGAGGGTTTCCTTAAAACCCTACTGTCCGATCGGCTTGGCCCTGATTTCGCTACCCATCAGAGGCTTGTGGCTCTTGGTGAAGTCTCTGATGAATCTTGTGCCCTAAAATTTTGATTTGAAAGTTTGAATTTTTACATTAATTTTTGCTGTTTGTGTTGTTATATGTGACTGTGATGCTCCAGATTGTGGTTCTGGGATTGGGAGAGTCAGTAAGAATCTTCTTTTGAGATACTTCAATGAGGTGAAAATCACTACTTTATTTTGTGACGCTCTTTAGTTCTTGTGTTTATGTCGAAATTTTCCGCTGTGGCGATCCACACAAATGTGATTTTTTTCTGGATTTTGTTGGAGATAATTTTTGTTGAATTTCTGTTTGTTTATTCACTATGATTACATTGTCCCCAATCCCAAAATAGATGTGGTCAGCTACATGGATCGACTCTTCCATTGTGCTCGATTTAGTGCAATTGATGGTGAGCTTTCCAAACCATTAAAATCCCGTCTAATTAATGCGTCCCAAGTTAGCTTTGGTCGAATTTCTTCAGTTTTTATCGAGTGTTAATTCACTATGATTAAATTGTTATTTTGAATGTTTGAAATGCCAAGTGCTGCTTTTATCTTGTTTGGTTGCTTAAGTGATGGTCGCTTATTCAGGTCGATCTTGTTGAACCCGTTACACATTTTATAGAAGCTGCCCGCGAAAGCTTGCCTGATGATAGTGTTTTGGATAATCATAAAGCTGTCAACTTTTACTGTCAGCCTCTTCAGGTAATTCTCTTCTAAATTTTATTGTAGGATATCAATTACGTATTCGCCTCTTGCTTTCACACGGAATTACTACTTAATCGTCGTGGTGCCTGCTTTCTTGATGGTCAATTCGATGAGAAGCATGCTATATATGTATAAGTCTTGGTGGCCAAGATTTGGTTTCAATTATGATATGGACGTCAATGTTTTCAACCTATGAAAAAGTATTACCCTTGAAAGGGATCAGTTTCATTAAAAAAATGTTGGTACTTGTTGGAGATATTTTTTAATGCTTTTGAGAATGCATTAAGTGGAAGGTTTGCAAATTTCTATTTTCCCGTTAAACATCTAGTATGAAGGAAATTCTTACACTTTATTAGAATAGTCAAGGTGGGCAATGAATGTTATGTAAAAAAAAAAATATTGTCCCATTTGTCATATATGTCTAACATAACTACTTATTTGACGTAGCATGGAAGAATGGGAGTTGCTGAATTATATGCAAATGTGATGGTGTATTAGAACTCCAATTGAAGAATGGAAGTTGTTGAATTATATGCAAATGTCATATGCCCTCACTGGATGTATGGAAAATAACAATTAAGAACTCCTTTGTCCTTCATGCGATGTTATGTTGCCTGGGCATTGTCCCTCTTTTCAATTTATGTTCACCCTGTTTAACATTGTTTGGGGAACTTGTAGGAGTTCACTCCTGAAGCAGGAAGATATGATGTCATATGGGTTCAGTGGTGCATCGGGCAGCTTGTGGACGATGATTTTGTATCATTTTTTAAGCGAGCAAAGGTGAGAGGACATTAAAGTTACAACAATTTTCTTGGAGATTTTTTGGTCATGTAATAATGTGACAGTTGTTTGATGCTTAGTTATTTTAAATCTTCTTTCCTTTGATTTTGAAAATTTCATTTTGGGAGCAGTATATTTAGTCTGCAAGTCAGGTCCTTGTTTTACCTTCTTTCCTTTCTCTTCTCATCTTCAGTTCATAAAATTTTTGAGCTCTATACTTCTGTAGACAGCTGTGTTCACCTTTACCCTCTACAGTTTGGTCGGTGTTCTGTTAGTAAGGATGACAATCTGAAACAAGTTGAAGTTGAAATTGGGGATAAGCTTTACTTGATTCACTTGTTGACTTAATGCTGACAGACATCGTAGTGGAGCACAGATCATCTATAGGAATTTTAGTTGAAGAGTCTTTCATGGGCCTGGTGGGAAAGGAATGCTTGCTTCTATTTCTTGCTTTGATTTTTCATCTGTTTCTAAGTTAGTGCTAATTATTATGCTCTTTCGCAGGTCGGACTCAAACCTAATGGACTTTTTATCCTGAAGGAAAACATTGCTAAAGCTGGTACTCTCTCCCTCTCCCTCTATGTTTGTGTGTGTGTGGTTGTGAGGCGACGTGTCAAAAACTTTTTGTACTCTTACCAAGTTTCGTTCATGCTTCTAGATCATCTGATCTTGAGATCATTGTATTTGATATCTTAAAGATCCTTGAAACTTGAAGAAAGGATTAACATTACAAGTAACTTGGTAGCTGTCATTGCTTTGAATGGTAGTCAGCTTCGGAAAGCCCAACTGTGATGAAAATCATAACTAGTTCTTAAATTGACGCCCTTCAATTACTCTTGATTTTGTAATGCATTAACTTAATGATTCATTTCATTTAGTCTTATTGTTTGACTATAGATTTACACTTGTGATTGACCCCAACTAATTTGGATTGTTGTTGTTGTTCAACTTTCCTCATTTGCTTTTTTTCTTTGTTTATATTCTTCGCTTTTATATTTGTTGAACCTCTTTACTAATACGATGACATGTTTTTGATAAAAATAATAATAATAATAATAATAATATTAAATAAATTAATGCATTTTTTTTTCAGGTTTTGTGTTGGACAAGGAGGACCATAGCATCACTAGGTCTGATTTATATTTCAAGGAGCTATTTAACCAATGTGGCCTACATCTCTACAAGTCGAAGGTTTGTTCTAATGACAAGCTTATAATTTCCAGTGATAAGATTTTATCCATGATCTGCTATCTTTCTTTCTAAAATCCTCCTTTCTACAGTAATACACTGCAAAACTAGAATTTATTGATGGGAACTATGTATTGGATGGTAAATAATCATCACAACCATAAAATGAGCGTGCTGGTGATGAGGATGCTTAGGTAGATGTGTGGTAGAGTTTGTAAGCATAGAATAAGAAATACGGATATTGTTCAAAGAAAAGTAGGAGTAGCACCTATTATGGAGAAAAATAAAATATGGGCGGTTATGGTGGTTTTGACACATCTAATGACGTATTGCAATATGCAAATGCCCCAAGTAAAAAACCTGACATGCTAGAAATTAAAGAAAATCAAAAGTATAGGGTGGACCTGAGATTACTCATGATGCATTAATTATAAAAAGATTTAAAAGATTACCGTATCACATCATCAACCTCAATTGAGTTGAATGGGAATGTTGGACTCTTGTACTTACCTCAACTATGTTCACTCATCAAAGATAATTCTACTCAAATTAGATCTTTATGCATGGTTGTCTCACAGCTTCTTAAAATGGCAATTTGAAGGGGCACTCTTTTGGTCCAAGGTCTTTACTTACTACCACTCTACCAGTCATCAGAATGAAAGAAGACTTATGTTTCCTTTACCTGTTTGGTGTATGTATATACATTGTAAAAAGCAAACTTTGCATCTCTATTTCAGGACCAGAAGGGATTGCCGAATGAATTGTTTGCAGTGAAGATGTATGCATTGACGACCAATATACCAAAGAGAGCTCATGCTGCCAAAACACGATCGCAAACTTTTAAACCTGCCATTATCACATGAGGTTTCTTATTGTAGAGCTCTTCAAGTCAAATTTTGACATTGTTTTTGGATTTGTATAATTTGTTTGAAAAGGAATCAGTTGTAGCTTTCCTTGCAGCACATGAAACAAGTTTGAGTTTATCAAAAGCTCTAGTTTTGTATACATGGTTCAAATGTATGGTACATTAACTGACCAATATAAAACCCAGTTGAACCAACATTAATATTAAGCTTGTGTCTTCTGTTAAAATGAAATCATATGTCTAGCACATGAAGCTTGTAACATCTAGCCTTCACATAACTCATGTACCACTGTCTTCATCCTTGTATCTGCTAATGGTTGCTCACAATCTTCTCCTGTCATCTTGTACAGAAGGGCTTCGAAACATAGAAAAGTTCCTGCTCAAGCATAAATTTCAAGATGGCAGGAAAAGCATGTAAATGGTCAAGCAGAAGAGAATTCTGCAGAGCAGACCACCTGATTCATCTTGATTGAAGTCTTTCATGTTTGCCTCTTTCCTTGTGTGGTCGTCGCTTACGGTTGGGAGTTGCTGGAACAACAGAATCATAGAGCATTGTGACTGCATCTGCTATCTGCACCAAGCTAGGCTGCTGTTCAGTAGAGCGGTCGATGCACATAAGGGCCAAGCCTATTCCATTTGCAGCTTGATCTTCAGTGATTCCCGTCTTCTTCAGTCTCTCATCGATCACTTTCCACACATTCTCCGGGTAATTCGTACTAGTCCAATCAACATATTCAGTTATACTTTGCGTGATATTGTTATTCGGACACTTGTTTGACATAATTTCCAGTAGAAATACTCCAAATTGGCTTATCTCTGAAACCCCAGAAAAATTAGAGAAAGCAATTGAAACAGTTGAAAAGAACAAAGAGATAGTAATCTGAACCTTACTCTCTTGAGTGTGAGTGCTATTATCTTCCTGTACAACCTTGAATCTTGATATCAGAGGAACAGTTTCCTTTGACAAGCAAACACTGCTTGTACTCAGATCATACTCAAGTTCAGGCCACTGCTCATAGAGATAGGACATCCCTTCCACGACTCCCATCACGACTTGCAACCTTTGTTTCCATGTCGGGGAGTAGGATAGCCATGTATCGATGTTTTCTCCATCCGTCCATTCTGTAACAATGGCCCTTGATCTCCTGTTTCCCCACCAGCCTAGAACTTGAACTAAGTTCTCATGTTGTAACTGAACAAGAACCTTGCATTCTTCAACAAATTTTATGCTACTTTCTTTTGAAATCCTTTGTGTGTAGATTTCGATCCGGACTTCGGTTCCATCTCTTAGGGTTCCTCTATATATTTCCAGGTCTCCCATTTTCGCCACCAAATTCCGGCCTGAGAATCCATTTGTTGCTGCCTTCAGCATTGCTGATGTAAACTTGCGTCTCTGACAAAGGAATGATGGCAGGTAGTCCGGTCGGCGGAAGCAGATGAACGACCAAAACCCCACCGTCAGAATGACGAAAAGTGGAAAACCAATGAGCAGGAACACAGCCTTGAGAGTGAACTTGTGGTAATCTGGAAGAAGACCAGAGTGAATAAAACTGGAAGAATTGAAATGTTGAAAGAACTGGGTGTCAGAGATTTTAACTTCAGAGAAGTGATTGTAAGATAGATTGAGAAATGTGAGGTTGGGCAGTGACATGAGACTCTCAATTGGAGCATCTCCAGTCAGTTGATTATGACTCAAATCAAGGGCTTCCATCTGGGAACATTGAAAGATGTCGGAAGGGAAGGCGCCCTCAATTGAATTGTTGGATAGAAATATCGAAAGGATCGTTACAGGACAGTATTTCCAAAAGAAATTGAAGGACAAGTACAGCGGAGCAATCTTGGGGCGGTTTTGGAGATTGATCATGGTGAATGAATCTGGGCATCCGAGGTTTTTCGATTCGTTACAGAGATGCTCCGCGACAATGATGGATTTGAAGATATCGGGGATGTCTGCAGAAGTGTGATTGCAGTATCTGATGGAGGGATTGTTCAAGCATTTGTTCGCGATTGTGGTGTTGAAGTCTGGAGGGGGATGTTGATTATTGAGATCTTCTATGACTGAATTAGAGGAAACTTCTAGGACGTAGATTGAAGTAGCGAAGAAGAGAAGAAGAGTGAGAGAGATGGAAGCCATTGTTGATGAGAAAGAGAGGTTTCAAAGGTTTTTTCAAATTTAAGTGACAGTTAGGACAGTTGCGACATTTGAAAAACGTTTTGACAGTTGTAACGATTAGAAATTTTGAAAGCTCTGAGTAAATCTAGTGTGTGACCTTGTATTGTAGGAAAACATTGATTCATAAATCCAACAATTGGGTTAATTGGGTTGGAAAATGCTAAATTGACGAACCATTGACACTCACTAAAAGCACGTGTCTTGATTTTTTTTTTTTTTTACAATTTTGTGCTTGAGGATAATACTAAGGTTACCTATTATAGACACTCACTACGGTTACAAAATTATTAAAAAAATAAAAATAAAATTAAAAAATCAAGACGCGTACTCATAGGAGTGGTTGTAGTGAGTCATTGTAGCATTTCCAATTGGGTTAACTGGTTGAAACTCAATGCTTAGAAATTTCAAGTTTGAGTCTTGGGTATCTAAAAAAGGAAAATGCTTTTGTAACCTAGCACTAACACCCATATGGTAGCATGGCGTCCCTTTATTTTTGCATAGCGACAGTGTGTTTACACATCGTCCATGTTGGGTTACAATAGTAGCTTCTACCAAAAATTACTATAGGAGACTTTGGCCTCGTTTGTTTCATTTTACTAACCTCAAAGGAAGTTTTCTTTTAGAGAAGTTTAATTTCCTGGGAAGTTAACCACTAAAGAAGTTACTTTTCGCATTTGGTTCAACTTTGAATTTCTTGGGAGAGAGAGAGATTGTAGAGAATAAAGGTAGAAAGAGAACATTAAATGAGGGTAAAAGTGTCAATTCTCCCTTAAGAAGATAACTCACTCATCCCCTACCCCCACCCTAAGTGAGTTATCTTTCCCTATGTGGGGAGTCAAACTTTCAGTGAAGTTTTATGAAAATATCCAACTAAACGAGGTGAGTTGAAACTTCTCTAAAATTTATTTCACTTCCTTCAACTTTTTCACGAACCAAACAAGACCTTTGCTTTGTCTATAATCCTATTTGTATCTTACCCTTATTTTGTCTAAACCATTAGGTATTCGAACTATTTGAGTATTCCGAGTTTATCTCAAGTCACGCACAGTATAGATGAGGGAGCACTCAACGTTGGCTTCCTCTTTAATAAACCTTGTAAAAGCTTAATATATGAAAAATGCTTTTGTTACCTAAGAAAGACAGGTACAAATGACATGCACTTTGCTAGCATACCTCGATTTTTCAGTATACACGCATCACGAGGCCCATCGAACGGATGTCGAAAACTGCGTATCATTTGTATGTTTCTGCTGCGTTACAATAGCAATGTCCTTAATCTATAGTAGTTTTAAAAGTTGGTTTTAAATATTGAGCAAAAAAAAGTCATATGATTATTGCATAATTTTTTTTTGGTCACGAGAAAATGTTCTTACAATTTTTTTCATTGGAAAGAAATATCGAGTAGTAAGTGACTTGGTTCCTCTTAAGTGAAATACTCTGGATGGGGCTTGACTGAGCGGAACGTGAATTAATGGATGCGGTTGGTAAAAAATAAAAATAAATAAATCTCACACACACACACACACAAGGTGTAAAAAATAAGGCTTGAAGCATCAAATCCCCCCTTAAACCCTCACTCGCTGACTCGCGCTTCTTCCACAGGAAGAGAGAGGAAGAGCTCCAGCCTTCAGCAGAGCGTTTCCAATCCAAACCCCATTATCCGCCATTAATGCCTCCTTATCATCGCCCCGTGAAGACCCTCTTCGTCATCTCCTCTTCCAACGCCGCCACCGCCTCCATGGCCTCCAAACACTTCTACTTCCTCAAACCCAAGCCCTTCCTTCGCAACCTCCAAACCCACCACTACCGCCTCTTCTCGCCCTTCCCTTCAACACCCACTTCGCCAATCCTCCTCTCTTCCTTCAACAAATCTGGGTTCTGCTTCGCTGCCCATTCCAGGGTCCACAGACCCCTCAAACCAGAAGCGGAGGAGGCGCCGCAGTCACACTCGCAGTCGGGTCGATTGACGCTCTTGAAGATGAGATTGGAAGGCGAGGGGATTCAGTGTGCTGTTTTGAAACCTGGGGAGTACAGTCGATTGTTGTGTCCAAAGGTGTGTGCTTTAATGAAGTCTATTATCTCAATCTGTGGTTTAAAGTTTGTGTTTTTTTTTCCGCTTTACATACAATTTTTAGGTGTTTAACTTTGTTGTTGGGATTGAATTGGTTAATGGGTAAGCCTGATTTGAACCTATACTTCAATGTCTGTCATCTTTTTTTTTTGGGTCTAAACCACCCGGTGCTCCCAATGTCGGTGTTTGCATTCTCAAGACTCGAACTCGAGTCACTAGTTAAGGGACAACTAACAACTGTTGGTCAATTTCTATCATCTGTGGTATAAAGTTTGTGTTTTTTAGCTTCACATTCAAATTTGGGGATGGTATTGCTTTCCTTTGTTTTACTTGGATTTGATGAAAAGACAATAGCTTCTGTTTGACGGGTATACTTTAATGTCTTTCATCTGTGTTTCAAGTTGGGAAATCTTAGCTACATTCTCGTTTGTGGATGTTGGGTGACTCGGAAATTTTTAGGTGTTCAATTTCTTTTGGTATTGCTTTCTTTTATTTTATTGGATTTGAGGAAGGATGAGATTTTTTTTTTTTTTTTGGTTGGAGTTGAATTGGTAAATGGGCAGGACTAATTTGTTGTGTTTGTGTCATTTTTGTGATAGTGTCTAGGTGGGGATTCGAAGGAAAGAAGTTTCTCCTTGTATATATCTCCAGATTGGTAAGGTATTTAAGCTGTTTGTGATTTATGTTCATTTTTTTGAGGGCTTTTGATGGGTTCTGGATAAATTTGATATCTGTACTGACTCGGCAGGGAAAATGCTAATTGGCACTGCTTTAGAGCGAAATGTGGATGGAGAGGGCGTACTTCGGTAACTTTAGCTTCTTGTTTGATATCAGTGTGATCTTGGGATGGAATGTTTTGGTTTTTGATGGAATGAGAGTGTCATTTCTTCAGGCCTTTGGAAGTGCCAAGGCATCAGTACCTGGTCAGTTTAACAAAAGTTCGAAATCGAAGTCTCCTAGAATAATCACAGAGGATAGCCTTGGGTTGGAACCATTGTGTAAGGAGGTAATTTTGTTATTTTCATTTATAACTATTTATTTACTTATTACTCTCTTACATTATGTGTTGGGGATTTTGTTGCTGAATTTGGTTTATCTGAACGGGAATTGATGTGGGATGAAAATCTTTATTACTCATTTTGCTGGAGTTGTCTAACTTATGAGTTTTTTTTTTTTTTTTTTTTTTTTTTTTTTTTTTTTCTCTCCTGATTTTCTTCTTCATTTGGGTGTTGGATGGTGGAGTATTAATTTTAGCTCGTAAAGAAGTTTGCCCATTCCTTGAACATCCCTTTTTTTTTCTCCATTTTCTGTAAGTACGACATTAATTTTCTTTTGTGTATTTTTCTCTTGCTACAGTTACTTGTGTACTTTTCTGAGCGAATGATATCGGGGGAAACATTGCGAAGGAATGCAGTTATGCAAAAATCTGGTGATCAGGTGGTTTAGACAACTGTTATTTACTGGGCATGGAATTTTTTTTATTATGTCTCTTGATGGTCAAGCATTTTTGGAATATTCTATTTCATTGAACTAAGAACAAAATAATGGAAGTGAAAGAAAAAGCTTTTACTTGGCTTACCATGGAAGGGCTTCTTGTGATGTTTTCAGTACAATTGAGATGAAAGTGCTTTGCAATTTGCTCAATGTACACATTTAAACAAATGGATGTGAACTTAACCTCGATCAATGTCCTTCTAATCCTCTATGAAACCATTATTTGGAACAGGCATAAGCAACCTGGCCCAGAGTTTTAGGCTCAATGGATTACTGAAAGTTTATGGTAATTCAATCAATAATCAAATTTGAGCCCATAACGGTCCCTTCAGTGACCTAGAAAACTTTTCTAAGGTTTTGCTTTGTAATGCTATGCAGAAGCTCTTTATAGCCGCTTTGGCAAAAAATAAGATGATTTGCAAGGTCCCGTGCTATTAATAAATGGTTGAAAACTTGAAACGATCAATAATCTTCATCTTTTGCTTATAACAAGGGGTTTGGTAGCTTTTACTTGGACTTTGGACAATGTTTGTAGTGACGAGATAAAAGAGAGCCATAAAGCAGCTTAAACAACTGAAGCGATTTTGTAAAGCGAATAGAAGTAAATGTGCTCTAACAACACCTAGAAAGCAGGTTCAGAGAAAGAGTATCCTATCAATTTGGTAATTGTGAAGATACTTCAGTTAATAACGAAAGGGGAGGGGTGAATGTCTGCCACAAATACAGTTTATAAGTTCTTCAGGAATATTATTGCTTTCTGGAATCTTGATGTGATTATAATTTTTGTTTTGACCATATGAAGTTTTTAGAGGACATAGTAATGCTCTAATAATGCAATGGACCATGGACCATGGACCATGGACCAAGGACCATGGAGCATGAAAGAAATCTAATGCCATTGAGGTCAATAAGAACACTACCTTGAGTAGTTACATCCCAGATATCGTTGTTACTAGTTCTGCTCACGAATCATTGAAGTACTCCTATTCCTAGTTTTGAAGAGTATGTGGGCTTGCAAATTTACACTTTTGAAAAAATTATGATTCAAATGTATGCGTTGCAAATTTTTTTTTTCAGTTGGTTAAATTGCGATTACGAGAATTTTGCAACATCAATTATATTGTGACCATTTTGACAGGTTGCCATTGCATTTACCTATAGACGAAATGGAGCGCTTGTGAATTGCAAGTATAGAGACATTAACAAGCGCTTTTGGCAGGTTTTTTTTATGCTCACTATTTTTTGAACTATATTATGAATCGGAATCTCTTTGGGGTGGCTTCTCATTTGAATGCTGAACAATGTAACTACCCTTTCTAATAAATGGAGAATTTTGTAAACAAAATTAAAAATCCAGGGGAATCCAAAGCACTGTTTGTTCTTTTATTTTCGTTATACCAGTCTTTTCGCATAATTAAGTGCTTAAAGTTCGCAAGTGTTTCTATGCATATGAATCATTTTTATGGTTATTTTCAGGAAAGGGATGCTGAGAAAATATTATATGGACTGGATGATATTAAAGGAGCGAGTGACATTATTATTGTAAGCTGCTGCTATCCATAAGCTTTTCTTTATTTGTTTCCTTTTTTTATGTATAGCGAGCTTTTGTTTATTGAAGATATTCACAGGTTGAAGGTGAAATAGATAAGCTTGCTATGGAAGAGGCTGGGTTCCGAAATTGTGTGAGTGTTCCTGATGGAGCACCATCAAAGGTTAACCCAAAAGAGTTACCTTCTGAAACAGAGGTTTGTTTTAAATTTTAGCTATGTTTAAAGTTCTGGTTGCTGTTGGTTACAATTTTTTGGGCTTCAGTCTCTCTGTGTTCTTTGGGAAGACTGGATACTATTCAGTAAAAACTAATGCAAAATGAACAATTAGCTTTGTTTAAAAGGGGCTTGGTATATCATATTTTTTCGTATTATTATAAATTTATAAGAACTGTATTATTATCTTTATTTTTAAGTTCAAGGCATCATATTGATATTTGTAAAATAGTTTATATTTGTTTTGTCAGCTTGTTTCCTTCTGCCATATATTGTACGTTTTCCCTTATTTAGACCTGAATTTATCAATTTCGATTTTATGATATTCTACTTTGACATATTTGAAATGTTGGAGTTTAGACATTATTAGAGTTTTTTACTAAATTACTTAACAGTAGTCTGGATTGATAATCCACATGTTATTTTTTATTATTATCTTTTATGAAACAGTGAATTAGTTTTACCTTTATTCTTTCTTTCACCTTCCCTCTCTTCTGCATTCTTGTTGGATTATAATAAGACACTTCTTCTATGTTGAAAATTCGGATCTGATTATCTTCAGTGTTTTTTGCAAAGACAGGACACAAAGTTTCAGTACTTGTGGAACTGCAAGGAGTATCTTGACAAGGTAGACAGTTTGTCTTTTCTGTCTTGTGTGTGATGTTGCTGTTATCATTCTCATGATTAGTTTTTTTATTGTTAAATTCCACTAGGCATCACGTATTATTCTTGCCACTGATGCCGATGCACCTGGTCAAGCCTTGGCTGAAGAGCTTGCGCGTCGCCTTGGAAGGGAAAGGTAGACTATTGCTGCTTTACGTTGTCAGTTCCTAGATGGTAACAATTACAACCAGTTTCTACAGGATTATCCTACCTTGATTATCTGTCTCTACAGGATTATCCTACCTTGATTATCTGTCTTAGTCCTTATTTTCATGCACTACAGGTGTTGGCGAGTTAAATGGCCAAAGACTAGTTCGGAACGTGTTTGCAAAGATTCAAATGAGGTTTGTTTTCATCTTCTTCGTAAAGTTGATCAAGGAAATTGTGATATGCTTTGGCCGACCAAAAACATAAATTGTATTTCTTGTTATATTATCACACAATTACTTGGGAGTTGGGACTATTTTTGGTGGAGTAAATCAACAGTATTGTGCATGCTATTTAATATGATAAATTTTAGTAAATAAAAAAGGAACTTTCATAAAAAAAAAAGATCTTCCTTTGAGACTGATGATTCATGTTCTGTGTGGAAGTACTGGTGATTCAGGCACTTGCCAGCCGTTCATTAGTTCGATCTAGTAGCCATAGGAAATCTGTGACTGACTTTCCATTGAATTTCTTTGATGCCACTTAAGGCAGGTAGTGTAGTGGGGTTCTTTGTGATTTTCATAAATTCTAGTGGTTGGCACATGTTTAATGACATAGCAAGTCTGAGGTTTTGATGTTGCTAGACTCCTTATGACTGAGAGCAGTCAACACCCGGTGTTGACCTTCTAAAGTTCAGCTATTTTCATTCTTGACCAAAGACCAAACACCTCTTACATGCTTAAAAGTTACAATGTCAATTACTTATCCAGAGTTGGTGGAGAGCTTGCACATGAAACCTTTGTTTTCAGTCTCCCCCTTTTCCTCTTTATGTTTTTCTTAAAAGTAATTGCTATTTTTGTCCCCTAAGAAATGGAAAAAGTAATCATTGGCATATCATTACTGCATATTTTATGAAACATCAAAGATAGCAAACTTGTGAAATAGTAATTTCCATTACTTCCTGTACGAGTGTCTTTAATTTATGCACTTCAGGTTCTTATTTTTCTTCTTCTAAATTGGTTACAGGTACTCATGTTTTTAGGGCCAGATGCTCTGCGTGAATTAATTCAACAGGCAGAACTGTATCCAATTCGTGGTTTATTTCGATTTAGTGACTTCTTTGATGATATTGATCAATATTATAAGTGCACTCATGAATATGACCTGGGTGTCCCAACTGGATGGAAGGCTTTAGATCAATTATACAAGGTATAATCTCTATTTTTTGTTTCTCAGTATATTTACTGTTGTTTTGATATGAGCGATGACTTGGATAATGATGATGATTGCAGTTATGATATTTATTTGCAATAACAGAGAAGCTTCAGTCACAAATAAGTTGGGATCGTACAATGCTCTTTTGTTTCTTATTTTTAGTTCATGAATAAGATATTTTATACCAGTCTGTGCCTTGAGAACAATGAGAAGCAACTAATGAAATCCTCATTGAAAGTGAACACATGGTCCTTTTTCTATGTTACTTTCCACGTAGGACTTTAGCTTGAACATAGTGTTAAAAGTGCCTAGAATGGGCTAACTTATGTATATTTAATATATTTATATGGCTAGTCTCAAGCGCATCCTAGCTTCATCATGATGTCTCTCTTTGATGTATCGACTTTGTAGAAACTGAAGAAACTTGACGGGGTAGGGATAGACCGAAGCTAACTTGGTGCGCATAAATTAGAAGGGATTTAAATGATTTGGAAAGCACACCATCCTAAATCGAGCGCAATGGAAGAGTTTAATCCATGTAGCCGACCACAATTAATTTCGGGATTGAGGCTGCTATGTGATTGTTGGGTTTAGAGTTTTGCTTTGCCTTCTTTATGCGACTTGATTTGCATTTCTTCTTTCATTTGGAGAGATTGGTTGACCTATGATCTTTTGAAGTTTGTCTCATGATACAGGATTATGTTTGCCAAAAGTTATGCTTTTGTTGATCACCAAAACCCAAATGAACCCTATTTGTTTGTTGGAATATCCTTTTCCGGCGGTTATTTTGATCATTATGCTATTGGAAGCTTTTCTTCGCATATATTTAATGCTTTGACTTGAACAGGTTGTTCCTGGTGAGTTGACTATTGTAAGTGGTGTCCCCAATTCTGGAAAGAGTGAGTGGATTGATGCTCTTTTATGCAATATTAATGAAAGCAGTGGCTGGACATTTGCACTTTGCTCAATGGAAAATAAGGTGAGAACTTTGTTAATTTTCACCACTCTTTACGATTTATGAATATTATGATCACTTGTTAATTTTCACCACTCTTTGAGATTTATGGATATTTTTACATCATTTGGTGCTAATGCTGTAAAAATGCAATTGATGATGGTAGTTCTGGGAGGGAAATGATGGCATTTCTGAGTGCACTTGTTTCATTTTTGTTTCATCAAATGCAATGTTGTTCTTTGGGCTATTTCTTTTTTCAATGTTCAATCCTTTTACTTTTTATAGGTCCGCGACCATGCAAGAAAGCTTATGGAGAAGCACTTGAAAAAGCCATTCTTTAGTGCTGGGTAGGTTCAAGTACATATTTTTCTTCTTTGTTCCTCTACTTTTTTTGCGCAGGCGCTTTTTCTTATTGTTTCTTTGCTGCACTTTAGCTTTAAGCCAACACCAACAATGTAGTTGCAGATACACAACAAATAAATTCTACCAAAGCCTCAAATAGTTTTCAGTGTTCTCTTTTTTTCCCCTCCAAATAAAAAATGTACCTTTAAAGAAGCATTTTCATTAGTTGTCTTCCCTTTTGCACCTTAAACAAGTGTTTGATGTAAATCATGAATAAGGAAGATTAAGTCACACACCTTGGCTTCTCTCAGGTGTACAAGGGATTAGATGGTAATTCTCACAATCAACTTTTGTAATTTAGAAAAATTACTCAAAAGTACAAGTTTTTTCTTAAAAAATTGGTGCCAAAAGAAATGGAAAGCAAAATGGAGCACAAATTAATAGCTAAAAAGATTTTCCTAGGCTAAGATACGCACTAATTTGAGCCTAAACATTGGAATCTTGCCCTAGAAAGGCACATTGATTGCGGAGAAGCTGTGGATAGACTTCACCATGCTGTCTTCTCTAAAAATAAGTACTGATTTGTAAAAATCAGAAGCTTAATGACCATTTTTTGGATGTTCATGTTTTCTCACAAATATAAGTCCTTTGTAGTTCATTATATGTTTAATGTTAATATTTGGCTAATAGATGATTCTACCCAATTTATTACTAATTCGTTAGTCCTTGAACAGTAGTCAAGATGCTCCAATAAATGCCGCCATTTTTTTTCACTTGTTTATAAATAGATAAATACTGCAAAATTCTAAAAATGTAATTGGTTTAAAACTTCACAAGTTTCTCCATTTTGCTCTTTCTTGATGTAACTCTTCAAAAAGAGAACTAAACTTAAGTGATATGTACAACATTTTTTGGGATAAGAAAGTATTATGTGCATATTTAATTTCACAGATTTTCCTCAATTTGGTACTTTTTTTCATTATATATGTAGTTATTCAGGCTCTGTTGAACGAATAAGCGAAGAGGATTTGGAACGTGGGAAGGAATGGCTTAATAATACATTTCATCTCATCCGGTGAGTCTATACCATCGCTCTCTCTTTCTCTCTTCCTCCCCCATCTTATCTAGATGTATATTAGCTCTTTTGGTAAGGGTAAACCTTTCTATTGGCTGACCAAAACAAAAATGTGGTACATCTTCACAAAGTAATATAGGGTGTTACTGCTATAAAGATTTGAAAAACTCATTATTGAAATGGTGCTCCAATGCATGATGAGGGACATATACGCATAACTCCATTGGCCATTGGCCATTGGAGTAAGATTTAGTGGTGATAAATGCAATTACCATTGCATGGAAACTTTCTTTATATACTATGCATACATATTTAGCAATGGGAATTTAAAAAATCTCCACGTGATGGGGATCAATGCAAAAGAGCAATCACACTCACATGGGAGTGTTCTTAATCTTGATTACAGTGACAAGCACCCATGATAGATGGACTATTATGACCTAGGGTTGTAACTTAGAGCTAGGGTCTATAGGGGCAAGCCTTTCTCAA
Source organism: Stephania japonica (assembly GCA_039657345.1). Lineage (NCBI taxonomy): Eukaryota > Viridiplantae > Streptophyta > Magnoliopsida > Ranunculales > Menispermaceae > Stephania > Stephania japonica. The sequence goes on along the minus strand of CM077556.1, from coordinate 84,574,494 downwards.
CTTGTAAGTATCGGCAGTGAGATCTCATACATTACACCTTCCCAACAGGTTGTGATGGTGAGAGCCTCTTGGATTTTGTAAACCTGCAGTCCTACCCATTTATTTATTGATTAATTTAGATAAGATAATTCTACAATCACAATTTTGATCATGAATAGCATACAGGTAATATTTCCAAATTGAGTCAATTTCTATTCTCTTTTATGAAAATGTATGAAAATCCCAATTGACAATTTTTTGGGCGTGAATCATAAATTTTTGTGCAATTTCATAAAATTCAAAAGAATATATCTTTTAAGACTTTACTTGCATTCTATTGGTGTTCTTTATTGTCTTTTCTATTTCATCATCTATCTTGAAGAAAACTTCAATTTTTTATGCCAAATTCTGTTGGTTGAAATATCATTTTTATTTGATTAGGTGTGAGGATGACTGCCTTCCATCCGTCAAGTGGGTTCTTCAGCTTGCCAAAGCAGCAGTTTTAAGACATGGAGTTCGTGGACTCGTGATTGATCCATACAATGAATTGGATCATCAACGGCCACCAAGCATGTTAGTCTTCTATGACCTGCATTTTTAGATTGGGACTGAATTCAATTCTCTTATCTATTTTCTTTCTTAACTATAGGACTGTTCATATTTTGTGTCCTTTCATGTCATTTGGTCGTACTTCTCTCCCTCACATTCCTTCCGTTTCTTTTGTCCTGTACTGTATTTCTCAACCGAGAGCAGCAGCGACATTTTATATATGAATGTTCAGACCAAGGATCGAATGTACGAATTTTCAAGTTGCTTAAGAAGTACACTACATTAGCAATATCATACAAGCCATAAGTCTGTGACCACCCAACTTAAGCCGTCTGGATTAAGTTAGTTGCTTGCTTATTAGCTCACTAACTTCTGCATATGTTTGATAATTTCACTTCAATGCTTAATCCAAAAGTCTTCCTAATCTAGTTGTCCAACTTAAGCTTTGAAATAGCAAGTCTAAAACGACTAGGATCTTTTAAATAAATTTCCTTGTAACCAGGAATTCAACTATCTTTTGAATCCCCACGCCTTCAAATTTTGAAGCACAAATTTTATAAGCTTCCAGGACACTAGATATTATAATGTATTATTTAAATCTTGTAATTTTAATTTATTTTACTGCCTAATGATCCACAACTCTTCTAAGAGAATTTGCATGCATTTTACTTGGTACATGGACATAGTCACACAATGGTTTGGAAAGCATTAATTAGGAGGGATTTGAATGGTTTGGAAAGCTCACCATCGATCGCATTAAACCGAGCACAATGGAAGAGTTTGATCCATATAGCCGACCCCAATTAATTTGGGACTGAGGCTATGTTGTTGTATAACAGGACTGAGACAGAATATGTGAGTCAGATGCTCACCAAGATCAAACGCTTTGCGCAGCATCACTCATGTCATGTCTGGTTTGTCGCGCATCCTAGGCAGGTAGTGCTCTACCACAATTCACAAGTTTTTTCAATTTTGCTGACTTGTGATTTTCCTTCTTTTGTTACTTTCCTTGAATTTTTTTTTTTTCCATAAATCCTTTACAGCTGCACCATTGGAATGGTGGTCCTCCTAATTTGTATGATATTAGTGGAAGCGCTCACTTCATTAACAAATGTGACAATGGCATTGTAATTCACCGCAATCGGGATCCCGAAACTGGACCTGTAGACCAAGTGCAGGTGGCTGTCTTAAATTTTCATCTTAAATCTTCTGTTTAGGGAATTAGTTATCATTCATTTCTACTAATTGTTTGCAGGTATGTGTCCGCAAGGTGCGGAATAAAGTTGTAGGCACTATCGGGGATGCTTTCTTGTCTTATAACAAGTACGCTATCTTGGCCTTTTACTCATCCTTTGTATGGCCTTACCTTGCTATGTGTTCAATATGTTAATGCTGATGATTGAGTGATAATATTGTCATTTGAAACTATGAACTCTTTATAAATTGTTCTTAATTGGATGGTTATCTTCTGTATAATATATGCGTAGTCTTCCGCGTAATATGATTGCTTGCATCTTTCTAGATATAGAAACAATTATGACTTTTCCCTGAAACCATCTATCGACAAATGCAATCGCCATGGATTTTAATTCTATTTCCTTAATCCAAATATCCGTCAATGTTTGGATTATCTCTTTCTACCATTACATACTAATGAGTGATTTCTTTTCAGGATTACGGGTGAATTCATAGACATCGATCAAACCGCTAAGAGATAGTCTGACTCCAACCTGTTGCGTAAAATTGCCAAAAGCAATTAACGCTGTTTTGTATCAGGAGCGAATTCTTGACTTCTGAACTGCCGAAGCTAACCATGGGAGACCTCTCTTAGTCTCCTGTTGTGAAAAGTTTGGCAGTCACTTTGGTAGAAGTTGCTGCGTCAAAGGAATGATAAGGAACGCCGACGTGAGGTTGAAAACATCAATGGTGTCAGTGGAGAGACATCGATCATGTAGAATTGTAGTTTTGAGCTCCACAGTTCAATGTCCATATAATTCCCCTAGTAGTGTATACATATATTGTTATATTTGTTAAATGAAGGTGTATTTATACCCATTTTTATTGGAATCTTGAAAATCCCCATTTTGTTGGTCTAGCGTGACATAGTGTTCTCTCATTTGTGATACATCTTCTGTATGTGCTTACTCTAATCTGTTTATAAAACTCTATGTTCTCAAGCTTTAGTCTAATTTGTTCATAAAGTGTTGTGTTTGTGTTTTCATTATTATTGACTCTATCTAAAGCAGATACTTGAACAAGGAAAATGATTGGGTGACATCCTTTTGAGACCCAATTATCTGTATCCCTGGGAAAAATGGGCTTTTAGCCCTTAAAGTACGGGTAAAAGTAGGAATTACCTCTTAAAGTGAAGTGAGGAGGATTTCAACTCTTAAACTTAAAAAAGTTAAAGATTGTAATTTTTTGTTAAGTTTTCTATCATCTCATCGTTATCTAGTTGATGTTGCGTGATGAGATGGAAAGAAAGTTGAGCCCACACGTTTTTATTAGGAAAAAAGAAAAAATTATAACTAAGAGCATCTCAATTACAAACTCTAGAAGAGCTCAAAAAAAAAAAGAGCTTCAAAAAAAAAACTACAAACTCTATATTTTTCCCTCTATTTTATAATTTATGGCACATCAAACTTTACTTCTTCAACCACAAACTCGATTTTAACTTCAATACTCTATTTTGTGTTTCACTTATTTCATTTTTCAATAAGTTTTTTTAAAAAAATCTATTAGTATTTTAAAAATCAAAAATAAAGGTGACTGTTATTTTTTCTGAAAAGTTTTAAAAAATTAAATAAAAAACTAAGGAATAATGAAAGGATGGTGGGTCCGACATACTAAAATATTTTAGTGCTAGAACACTGCTTCCTAATTTCTCCATTACCATTAGACGGGCTAGTGCACAACTTCATGTCAGGCCTAAAGCGGCCTAAGCTTGAAACTTGTTCAAACGAAGCTTGACAATTTTGTCAATAATTTTTATTTATAAAATAAATATATATTATTTTTTTTCAAAAATTATTATTTAAAAAACAATTAGTTTTACTCGTATAATGCATACTTTTTTGAGAAAAATGCAAACTTTTTTTGAATTCCACACTGTTTTTTTAATCTCAAAAATATTTTTAAGATTAAAAAAATAGGTATATATATTTTTTTTGGTTGGAAAAATTGGTATATTTTTACTTATAAAATAAATATTTTCTCGTGCTTCACATGTAAAAAAATATTTTAATTTTTTTTTAAAAAAGAAAGTACTTAAGCTGAGCATCATCATTTCTCCGTCAACTTCCTTAATTCTATGGTCCCCTTTTACTGCCTAAAATGTATTTTTCTAATTTGTGATATGCATGTGGGACCCACCATCCTTTTACCCCATCATGTCATATGTGCACAAAATAGATAGAAATATTTTTTCTTAAAAAAAAGTATATAGAAATATTTTTTTTATTTAAATGTATGTAATCTTTTTGTTTTTCGCGAGTCAAAAAAATGTGTGCTCCCCACTTTCTGTCCGTCTCATCACCCCACATCAGCTAGATAACGGTGAGATGATGAAAAACATGATAGAGGGTTAAATCCTCAACTTTTTTAAGTTTATGGGCTAAAATCCTCCTCATTTCACTTTAAGTTTTCCGTATCCCTGGGATTGTGCATCAAGATTTGTGGTGCTTTGTGTGAGCACAAATCTCAATGTATAACACAGTTAACGAGTGATGAGGTTGAGGGTTCGAGTCTTCCCATTAGGTAGGAGTAATAACTTGGTTTCTTATTATAAAGAAAAAAAAAAGGTTTCCAAGTATGTATATGGCCTATGAAATTTTGGAAATGTTTAAAGTTATGGATGCTTTGAAAATGCTTTAATTGGAAAAAAATGAGAGTTTTTTGAAGTACATTAATAAGTTACATAATTAATATTTTGTGGAAGTTCAATGCTTAGTTTAAATTTTAGGTAAATGTTGTTTTCTCTTTTCCGGGTTAGTTGAGGTAGTTGAGGAATTAAGAACCACAATATACCAATTATGTCACATTTTTAATGCTACAAACAAAACCAAGTCCCCAATCACAATATTTAAAAAAAAAAAAAAAAAAGTCCCCAATCACAAAGTTAATTAAAGTATGTTTGGTTGGATCAGAAAGTGACAATAACTTCCCTTGTTTAGTTGGCGTTTTGACCCACTTCCTCAAAAAGTTAATTAAGACGCACAAAGCACGGAAGTATTGCCAATTGATCCCTCTACTTTCACTCACTTAGACCCATTCAAACGTGAATAGGTGGCATCGAACACTCTAATTGTTTGCACACAGCTAACTTAAACAGTCTAATGTTGTTTCGTAAATTACAAATTCACACAATCTTTTAGAGTAGATACTGGATTCTCACATAATCGCTCACACAACTTGATACCTTACCTGAATTTATGGACTCAACTAGAGTAATGCTATCTGGACTCATGACTCCGGACTCATAGGGGGGTCTTTAAAAAAAATTTATTTCAAAGTCGTCCTCAAGCAATAAATGACTTTGAAATGACAACTTTTAAAACTCCTTTGATATTTGTAAAAAGTTTAAAAACGACCCCTATGAGTCTGCACCCAAAGAATCTAAAGAAATTTTTTGTATATATACCTCATATAAATTAACATTAGATCTTTGTTAAAAAGATATTTTAATCAATTATAATAATTAAATACTTTTTAAAAGTATCTAATATTTCAAAAAATAGAAAGTTAAGTTAAATACATAAATATCAACTTCTTAAAAGTTGTCCAAATGAACGAAATGAGGTTGTATAAGTATTAGGGTTAAGGCGCCAACTAATTCTTGTAAGAATTAATCTAAAGTGAACTATACAGCTAGTAGCTCAACAAGTCATTTTTTTTTTAACCAAAACCATACATTATATGGGTCTTTGTCATGTGTACATGGAAGATTAAACCTTCTATACCATTAAATTTCAGAGCTACATTTGGTGCTCTATTTGATAGGGACAGGAGAGGAGAAGAGAGAAGAGTTGTCACGGTTTTATCTAAGTTTCAAACCAACGCACTACAAATATTTACAAGTTCAAATACGTATATGTATGAATAATTAGGAAAATGATAATCTAACACATTTTGAACGCACACTTTATTGACTAGAAAACAAAGTGTGCGTCCAAAGCATGTTAGATTATCATTTTCCTAATAATAAGGTACATATATAGATTCAATGATATTTTATTTTTATTACATGGGACCCTTATTTGGACTCTTAGGGATTTTTGAAATTTTTTTTATTTTAAAGTCATCTTCGAGGAATAAATGACTTCGAAATAACAACTTATAACACTCCTTTGATATTTATAAAAATTTCAAAAACTTCATATGAGTCCGAACTCTTAGAGTCCAAACAAATTTTTTGTATTATTTCTTACTACTCCTATGTGATATGCAGAGGAGGAGGCAAGGGTATGGTTGTTGGGGGGGAATCAAAGACAAATATAGTGTGATTGGAAAAACATTTGCAACAAAACTGATATGGGTCTTGTTGGGATGTACACCAGGATGTGTGCAATTTGTCTCAACACAAGAAATGAAGTATTCTAATGAAATATATTGTTGTTCTTAATTAATCAACTTTCTTCTTAAAAAAATTAATCAACTTTCTTGACACCGTTTGAGGTGCTCTATATATTGATTCGTCGTTCTCTCTATTTTATATGCAATATATATTGCAATCTCAACTAATAATTTATTTAATAGTGTTTCATCATCTCTACCCATTTTCTTCCGATCACAATATATTCCTACTAGTTATCTCTCGATCATAACTGTGTCTCAAAATGTCTCTATCAAGACTTATTTTCATGCTCTTTCTTACTAATTCATTCACCAATTAATGATTGTTGATGTCTATAAAATAATGTGAGTTGTATTATATAATTATTAATTTTTTCGTGTTAAATATTAGATGAAATTAAAGCTATAGTGTTAATTAGCAAGTAAATCAAATAATCAGTTTTTTTATGATAAGTCATAGATCAAGTTAGTAGTTAAGATTATTTTATTGACACGCAGTAGTGATTATATATTATATTTCAATTTAATTATTAAAGCAATTAATCTATATGGACTCAAGAGTCTAGACTCATAGGGATGTGTGAATAATTTTTACAAAAGTTAATAAGAAAGCACCAATTTCTCTTGGGTGTTTCAACAATAACACCAACTTTTTGAAGGATGAACTTGAAATAAATAAATCTATTATGTCTAGACTCTTGTGTCCAAATAGTAGTACCCTTATTAAAGGTTTATTCTAAAAAAAAAAACTTTACATTTGGGCTTAACATGATGAAATTGAGACAATGTAACTTGTTGTAGTGCTATTTGGACTCGTGAGTCCGGACTCAAAACTATTTTTAATTTCAAATACACCCTCAAGCAATTAATAAAACAACCATAATCACTTGTAAAATTCTTATTATACCCCTTAAATATGTACAAAAAATTTAAAAACCTCCCTATGAGTCCGGACTCATGAGTCCAAGTAGATTTATTGATTAACTTGATAAGTCATAAACAATCTTCAAAAAATCTATTTGGACACTAAGGGTCCGGACTCAAAGGGAGGTTTTTGAGATTTTTGTAAATATTAAAGGAGTGTTACAAGTTATAATTTTGAAGTCATTGATTGCTTGAGGATGACTTTGAAATAAAAAATTTTCAAAAAACCCTCTAAGGGTCCGGACTCATGAGTCCAAGTAGCACTACTCAACAATCTTTACACTCCCTAGAGTCTGGCTCCGCCCTGGTGATATGGCCCATGTTTTCTTCTACTTTGTGTTCTTGTCAATACATTTAATTTTGTTTCCTCCGGAAGAAACCAGTGGCTTTTTTGAATGATTTGTACTCTCACCTTCTTTATGAAACCTTGGATTTATTGTGTCATTTTCAGTTATATTTATTGTGACTCTGGTTTTTATAAGAGATTTTAGTATATGATAATAATTCTTGATAACTGTAAACAAAAAATCTATTTGGACACTAAGGGTCCGGACTCAAAGAGGGGTTTTTGAGATTTTTGTAAATATTAAAGGAGTGTTACAAGTTATAATTTTGAAGTCATTGATTGCTTAAGGATGACTTTCAAATAAAAAATTTTCAAAAAACTCCCTAAGGGTCCGGACTCATGAGTCCAAGTAGCACTACTCAACTGTAAAACAAAAAAGAGAGTAAATGTTGCGTTCAGGGCTAGAATATTGACAAGGTCTATAATAACTTGCTCTGAACTTCGATCCAATCTAAGCTTATATTACTGCCAATAAAGTACTTGTTGCACATAATTTTTATTTACAAAAAATCTATTTGGACACTAAGGGTCCGGACTCAAAGGGAGGTTTTTGAGATTTTTGTAAATATTAAAGGAGTGTTACAAGTTATAATTTTGAAGTCATTGATTGCTTGAGGATGACTTTGAAATAAAAAATTTTCAAAAAACCCCCTAAGGGTCCGGACTCATGAGTCCAAGTAGCACTACTCTTTTATTTATTCATTTATTTGATAATTAAGGGTGTCGAACTTTTTCTTACCCCTCCCTTAAATTGGATTAATTCTATGAGAGTCAGCTAGATACCCAACTCATTACTTCAGAAAAACCAATTTATTTTGAATTAAATATGATCCTAAATTTCAGTCAATTGAGCTCCCCTCCTTATTTCAGATCCTTTTTTTTTTTTTTGGTAGGATCAGATCCTGTTTTAAGATATAAATCAATAATTCGAGTAATTTTTATGTGGACTCATTCCTTCCTAAATTTCAGATATTTCTATAGTATAAATTTTTTGTGTATATAATTCATGGTGGCCTTTCAAATTTTATTTGGGATCATTAGAAAAACTTGTTTCATGAAGTTGCCTGACACCCTTTGTTTAATTGTTTTGTCATTTTGGGGAGAACAATCCAAGAGCAAGTACTAGTTATGGTCACATATCATGTACATGTAATATAGCATGCGTCTGTAACCCAAAAAATAAAAAAGCATGCATCCAAATTAATGGAAAATGATATCGGAGATTGCAGATCGATCATCCTTGGAGTACATCTAATCAATTACTTAATGTCAACAAACGTTACAAAAATACTAAAATGCCAAGGTTCTCACAATCAAATTTATAAATTATTAGTTGTATTTCTTCTCAACTAGTCAATATGAGATTCTTGTCCTCAAAAAAAAAAATGAGATTATTCTTTCATCACCAACAATTGCGCATCCCCAAGTTCATCTAATGGTGTGTACCATAGGAGTCACAATTAGTCACATTTTAAAGTCCGACTTCAAGTCGCACATGCTTATCTTTTTTTACTTTAGTTGGAGGCAAACTCATAAACTCCTCAAATAACCTTGCTTTTTTGGCAAGTCACGCATACTTAGGACCGAGCGAAACACTGCCTCAAACTTTAAATCTAATGTATTGTTCCACATAAAGTTGGTTGAGGATATGATCTCATTTCTAGTTGGGTATAAGTTTGGTTGACGACTCCATATCCAAACAAGCAAACATGTAGGAATTGATAAACTGTATTGATTGCGTATGTTGAACCTACCACATGAATTTTATTTTTATTTTATTTTTTGGTTCGCAATTCCACATGAAAATTCATTGCAGCCACAAACATGTGTTTAAATTATTGAAACATTTTTTTGAGGTAAATTATTGAAACAATTAGTGCATACATAATTAATTGTTAGCTCATCAACTGTGGACTTTTTGAACTTTTCTTTAATTATTAATTCAAAGGTCATATATATTTATGCCGTTATATAATTGCTGGGAGCCATATAGTATAATATATATGTGGGTGATTTGTCTTTCAATTCGTTGAAGTGCTTGATTATTAGCAATATGTTTACTTCAAAGTTGTTCTCCAGATGCAATCTCGAGGTTGCATTACATGCATGTTCCAACCCTTGTATATATGTGCATACAATTAGTAATTTGTACACGATTCTTTTGAGGAATTTGTACATGATTTTGTGTCGCTAGTTCGAGATAAATTTGAGTTAATCTAGGTCGTATTGAGCTGATGCTAAATCGACAAATCTTGCGAAAAAAATAGAAAAAGAATTACTATAGGCAGTGGCTATATGGACCCCAATTTTTACTTAACTAACCACAACTTCAATTTTTTTTCGCTTCAAATTTTGCCCATTCATGAAATGATCAAACTACCCTTCATATATAAGGGTTTTTTTCACCCATACCCCACTTTCCAAACCGACTCCCTAGACCGAGCTCCCCCACCTTCGCTTTGGATCGTCAAATCCAACCAAATTTCAACGTGACTCCAGCGAGACCACATCGGCCCTTTGTTAGTGAAGCTTTTCTCACCATTTTGAGTTCGATCCGTTGGTTGTTTGGTATTTTTTGAGCCATTTTTGTGTGCTTTTTTTTATGTTGTTTAGGGATTTTATTTTAGGCTTCAATCTCCGTTTTTTGGGGCTAAATGGGGATGGAATCGAGAGGAGTAGTCCATTTACAACAAAACCACCTAATTTATATTCATTTTCATGAATTTTTTAGGCCATATCAAAATTTTATTTTGCGCTCTTGTTGCCCGTGGGTCTCGGTCACACAGGGTCAAGTCTTCAAAGGTTTTGATCTATCCCTACCAAGACTTGTGAAAAGTTTTCGACCGAAACCTCTTTAACTTTGAAGAGATCAACAGTCTCGGCCAGTGTAACAGCTCAAATCTAATTTGTCATAATTTAACACGTGGTTGCAGATGTGGACGCCAGCTAAGATACGTATAGACCCTACCAATAGGTCAGAGCACGCCAATATAGGTATAAAGTCCGTTTTTGTATGCTTTTTGTTGTATTTGCAATGCATTTGTTCGAATTAGTTTATTTGCATCGCAATGTGATGTTTTATGTTGTATTATGCCAAGCGAGACAGTGTGACAAAAATTCGCCTCGGGTAGCGTGTAGACATGGGAACCGGGGAGGCGAATGGTTATTACACTAGGCCGGGGGTTAATATACACATAATAAATGATAAAATACATTAAATAATCACTATAAAATGACGTATATATGTGACTGACACGAGTGTACGCGTTGGACAGTTGAAATGGTTCGGGACTGGGTGTTAGAATGTACGAGAGTTGGTTTGGTTGTTGTGTATAAGGTTAAGTTTGAGCTCAAAGTCACACATCTAAGTCACTTATGGGAGACTATTTGACCACATCTCAACCCCACAAATGTGCCTTGCGATAGGATCTACACATTTGATGAAATTTTTTGGTATAAAACCATATCTCACTACCTTTTCTCTTTCTTCTATTGGTGTTGAACGAAAATTGTGTGAGAGGCTAGAGTTTGTGGTGTTTTGTGAGATCATTTGGAGCACAAAGGAGCTTATGAAATCGAATACAAGGTTAGATTTTCGATCTCCATCTCTTTCTTTACGAATCGGACATATTTTCTCGGGTTTTGACGAGGTTTTCAGGGTGTGTTAATTGAGCACACCTGCTATATGGTGTTGCTATGGTTTTAGTGTTGAATTTGAAGTAACAAGGTATTGTGTTTTGAGTTAGTTGATGTTGTTGCTATGGGTTTGTGAACGGATTTTACAGTTTTGTTAAGAAAACCTATGGTTTGCGTCTCGGACGATTTTCATCAATGGGTTTTGACAGATTAAGGTATTTTGAATGTTTTGTGAGCGCTTTGGACGAGCACGAACCACGACAATGAGCTGAGGGGGTTTGAAAACCACAAAAAATGTTCTCTGGCTCAGATGCCGCCAGGCGCGCCATAGGCGTTTAAGGCCACGGTGTCACCTACGGCGTCCAAACCAGTAACAAAACACCAACCCACGCTTTTATATGACATCGTGGGTGTGTGAACTTGATGGCGTTTGTCATGGTGCCCTGGACACCGTGAGGCAACGTCATAGAGGCCTTATACGTGGCGACGCATCTGGCATTGTCTGGAACAGTGACAGGCAATAAATTTAAATAAAATAAGAAAAATTTGTGGGTATATCTAGGGGTTTATATAACCCATTTAAATAGTTTAATTGGTCTTTTTATCACGGATTACCGTTGATTAATGATTTCGAAGGTTTAGGAAATTGATTAGATTTATCAAGAATTAAGGTTTTAGGCTGAATTGTTGGGTAACTGACACGCGGATGAGGCGTGCATTGGTGTGGCATTAGTGGAGTGCGAATTTAGGTGTATAGTACCCCAATTGAAATTTATTTGAGTATTTATTGCTTGAATTATTTGAATTATTATCCAGTTGTTTTGTAACGACCCAAACATTCTCCGACCCATTTTAAAGGTATTTTAATGATTTTATATTAAAGTATATGAACAAATGAAATTGATACACGAAATTAATCTTAACAAGACTTGGACTAAGTGGAAATAGTTTAAATAGGCTTAACAAGGAAATTGGGTCCATAGGGGTATTTATGTCATTTGGGTTGAATTTGTGAAAAATCCTAACTATATAAGTATAGGTTGCAAACCCTAGTCACCCCTTTTGTTGTTTCAACAAGTTTGAGAGAGAGGAGAAGAAGAGGAAACATCGATCAAGGAGGTAATCTCTTATTATTCTTCTTCTTTCTTTCTTTTTCTTCTTTATTTCTTGTTTGTGTATTTGTTTATAGGAAGAAGGAGGGTGGCGGCTCCAAGGGGAGCCGCTGGATTGGGGGAGGCGGCGCCGCCGGAGATGACCAACGGCGCCGCTGAGGTGCAGCGGCGCCGCCGTCTGTAAGGGGGGTGGCTTTTGCCACCCCATGAACCGTGAGGAAGAAGGGGGTGGTAATAGCCACCCCACTTCCTCCATCATCACCACCACCACCACCGCCGCCACCGCGGTTGGTGAGCCGCGGTGGAGGGGTCCCCAGTGCTGGTGAGCACTGCGGACCACCCTCGTATCGAGATCCGAGCTTCCCCAACACCGTGACGACAGTGGCGTCGCCACCCTCGTTTTCGGGCCCGGGGGCAAACGGGGCTGAGGCGACAGCCCCTGGACTATTCCAAGAAAGCCGATCGCCGACCCTGGGGGTTGGACTGGTTGACCAGGGGCTGGAATGCACCTGGCCAACCAAACAGGGACCCATTTGGTCCCTGTTCAACCAAACAGGGACCAAATTAGTCCCTGGTCAAATAAATAAAAAAAATATATATAATAAAATAAAATAAAATAAAATAGGATAAACCTACGATGGGCGTCGACATTCTGACGAAGCCCTTAAATGGCACAACATGTGGGACCCACACAATTGGGTCGCTAAATATAAATTAATAATTAAAATATGCAACTTTAAATTGAGTGAAATTCTTATGTAGAGTTGCATAAATTGCGTAGATTCGCGAGGCGGTTCACATGGGACCCCAAATGCACGAGGAGTCCGTATAGGCATCGCGGCGGGTCCAGGTAAGTGGGAAGCTTCGCTCATGCATTAAATATGGCTTGACTATTAGATAATTAACACTACAAAAAAACAGCAAATCAGAAACGGAAATTTCCGTCTCTGATTTGCAAAAATTCCGTCTCTAATTGCAATCGAAACGAACGAGAGACGGAATCAATTTGTCTCTAAAACGTCGTCGATTCGATTCGATCGAAACGGAAAATTGATTCCGTTTCGATTAGAGACGAATAAAGACGGAATCATTCCGTTTCGATTAGAGACAGATTTAGCGACGAAATTAGAAACGAACGAGAGACGAACGAAATGGAATTTCTCCGAAAATGGTGCGTTTGTAATTGCAATCCGTCTCGATTCCGTTGCTAATCGAAACGGAATCGAGACGGAATCATCGAGACGGAATTATCCGTCTCGATTCCGTTTCGATTTAGAGACGGAATTATCCGTCTCGATTCCGTTTCGATTTAGAGACAGAATCGAGACGGAATCATCGAGACGAATTATCCGTCTCGATTCCGTTTCGATTTAGAGACGGAATTCTTATATCCGTCTCTCGATTCTCGTGTTAGATTTATGCATATATTCGGAAAATTAGAGACGGAATAGCAACGAATGTTTGAATTCGTCTCTAATCCGTCTCTAATTTTCCCTGTTCATTTTATTTTCAAACATAAACATAATCCAATTGGTTTTCCAACCTATAACTTGAAATTACAACCATGAGATCTACTCCATCGCTGCGCACCCTCCAACAACTTTTTGGGGGTGCTAACATCCTACAAAAAAACCAAATTTGACATTCATACATCGACAATATATATCAACAAATATTCAAAAAGAGTAAAAAAATGTAAAAATCAAAATTTGAAAAAGATTTATATATCCCATGAGAAAATTGTCTTGTATTACAAAAGCTCCAAAGTTGTAAGTATTCACAAAAACAACCAATCCTATTGTTCAACAACCACAAAAAAAAAAAAAAAACTTACAATCCTATAAATATGCACATAATAACTATAACGCACTTTGAAGCACTTATGATTCTCCATCTCGAGGACAACAACCAAGTGATAATGCATATTCACGGGGTTCCTTTCGAGCGATCTGAACCAGAGAGAGCTAAATAGCGCCTAGGAACAGATCCGCTCCAACGTCTGGTAAAAGCAATACACCACACAACATCAAGAGCTTTCAAGGAAGTAAAAATATATAGGAAAAGAGAGGAGAGGCTGGAAAGTATATGTAATGTTGATTAGTTGCACACTGAAATCGACTATACAAAAATAATGACTTGCCATATCTAATGTTGCAATAGAGGCATTACACATGATCAATACCCCATATAAGTAGTAAGCAATAATTGGCAGGCATTGCAAGAACAAATATGAAAAATGTTAGGATTACTACCATAAATATAATGAATATAATGTAAGAACAGCACACTTAAAAATATATCTAAAAAAATAAACAAAAGGGGACACCGCCAAACCAACAAATTTCTTTTGCAATGCCAAGGTGAATACCTAAAACAAACCAATGCATCCGCATGTGCATTATACATGAAGTTCAAAGTTCAACGAAAAGAAGACAAGAAAATAAATGTCACGGTAGATATAAACTAGTGTAGGGCAAGAGTCGACGTCACTAAAATGGCCATGAAAGGAAAGTCTAATGTGCATAAAATAGTTTAAGCTGTGAGAAACAAAGTGGTACCTTGAGTACCCCGACAAATGAATTTTCAAAGTTGATCTTGATTATAACTAAGTTGTTGGTGTCAAAGCCCGTGATTGGATCATACATGAAGGTGAAATCTACACAAACTATACATTGTGATCCATGAAATGACATTGTTTCAACCCTACCAACAACTAGATTTTGAGTAACAATCTTGAAGAACAGTGAAACAAATCTGAAAAAGAGCCAACTATTTCATAATCCAAAGATAGAAGCTAGAAACTTAAGGCCAAAACATAAAACAAATACAATATGCAGCATTATTTTATGAGCTACAAGTACTCACTGATTATTCTCCTTTCAAAGACCAAACAGAGTTCTTCAGATGCTCACCCTGCATTTACAATGATAAAGTTTCCAGTCACTTAATAGATCTACCTTAAAAAGGAACCAAACCTTTAGAAGCACAAGAAAAGTAGTTTAATATATCATATAACACAACTTAATTTCCATGTATTAAACCATAAACTCGAAATCCAATCAGTTCCAAAACCTCAAAATCAAAACTTTGTGTTACAAAGTATAAATTAAGGGAGATGAGAAACTAAAAAATAGTGAAAAAGACGATATCATGAAATGTACGTTCTTAAAAGTTCTCTTGTTTTAATTTTGTTTCGTTTGGTAACTCAGTTATGTTTTTTTTTTTTTTTCTTTTTTCTAAAGCTTCGTAAGAAAAATATTCCTAGTTACCTCAATGTGAACTTAATTCGCTCAAATTTTCATATACTTGACATTTTATATATCATGTTAAGGAGTTGTTTAGTGAGGGCTTTTCATCCTCTCGGACCATAATGGAAACCTTGAACCCGATTTGAGAGAAAGGAGATCAAAAAAGAAATATAATTAGAAGATCAAGCAACGTATAATCCACACTCTTGCAAAAGGAGACATCTTAACCGACTTTGTATAATGTCTTCCAATATTGAAATTTCCCATTGGTCCATCGGACCACGTAGAAGTATCATATAGAGATCAATACCATGACTCACATCATCCAGGAAATCATAATGGCATTAAGCAAACAAATTCATCTAAGACTTGGTCTTCCAAAAGCTATTTTTTCAAACTAGGAAACGACTTACACAAAATCAGCTTTCACCGGATCATAAAATAGTTAAAGCCGAGTAAATATCGGTGCGTGCATGAGTACGTAATTGGATGTTCCAACGAATATTAATTACTTTTTAATCCAATGAAGGATGGGAGGAATATTAATAAAACCACTAAAGAACCATGTAAATGCAAAGAAATTAAGAACTTAAAATAATTAAATTCTTAGACCATATTAGACACAAAATACTAGTTGCTAAGCGTAATTTATTAAGAAGCCTGATTCATATAACTCTTGAAGCAATACAAAGATAACCAAAAGCGTAAAGCGCATGACCATTTAAGTAAGCAACTTCAGAGAAAGAAAGCATCACTGATTCACTACAATATTTGGACAAAGTAAAGTCATAAAATAGGGCTTACAGCGAAGCTGAAGAAATTAGATTGACTCATCTATTAAACATACCATCGGGGAATAATATAAATCTATTTGCAAAGATGTTGAAAAACATTTCTTGCAATGGCATGAGCAATGCAGAATATTGTGATCAATCACGCAAGCATTGTTCAAATTTTCAAAACTTCATCAAATGTCAAACAAACTTGCTCAATCTCTACAATTGATATACCCGCATACCAACTACTTTCGTAATAGAACTAGATTCACATAAATAAAAACAATACGAAACACGAAATGTAAGGATGCACGCTTCTCATTGGCATTGCGACCATCCGTGCTTCCTTGATTTTTTATGAGGAACATGCTTTCATAGAAGTGAAGAGTTTTTCCAAGTACAAAAGATATGATAGCAATGAAATAACAGGCACCAAAAGGACTAAAGGAGAAACCGCAAAAAACATGTACCAAAAGCCCCCAAAGCGAAGACTAACATTTTCTAACTCTCTTCAACAATAGTTTCCAATTCTTTCTCCATTCGTCACATGGTAGCCAAGGGATTTGCCGCCTGGTAGAGATTCACCATCCGCACTATCCCAAGAAAGCTACCTTAGTTTATTTTCGCACCAAACTTTGCCTTCAACCTCGGCCAAGTTTGCGGGAGGATATGGAGACATATACAAATGACATCAAACCTTGAGAGAATAAGGAAAGAATTCAAATTATATCTATAACGGTCACTTTCCTTATTGTATCTCTAACGGCTACTTTCCTTCTTGTATATCTAACGGCCATTTTCCTTATTGTATCTCTAACGGCACTTTCCTTATTGTAAATATTGTTCCTATATAAATATTAGATCATATGGACTCTCACAACACAACGAGAGACATTCTCAATAAAATTCAAATTGTTCTTCTAATTCAATTTGTTAATTTTCCTTATTGTAAATATTGTACCTATATAAATATTAGGAAGGTGACTAGGCTCGAGTTGACTATGCGAGAGTTGACTCGGGGTCCACGTAAGTCTAGGCCGGGTGGGGCCCAGTTTAAGGTTGTGGAAATGGGGTCGTCACACTCTTGAAATCCAATGTCACTATAATTAGAAGCTCTCTCGATCAAATGAGAACAAAATAAAAAAGCTATTAATAGTATATGGTAATTTGAAGTTCAACCAACAAGAAAAACAAATTAAAAGAACAAGGAACTAATGCTAATCAACCGGTTCACCATTGTTTTTTTCAAAATATTTGTTGCAAAAAGTTATGAAAAGATCTTATAGAAATGAAAACTGAAATGAGGTTTAATGACTCACCTTCCAATGGAGTCGTTGAATTCACTGGTTATCAAGGGATTGGAGATTTTGCAGTTGAAGTGAATCTAATTTGTGATTCTGTTGTACTTCAAAAGCATCCTTGAATCCTCTCCAGAGAAAACAACCACAACCAATTTCAACAGCTTGCTGTCCGCAAATCGGAATGATTGGCCTAACTGTTAGACCTCTGCAGGACAATGTTAAAGCTACATGATCACAGAAACATGGAAAAAAACACAATGTCAAATATTGCAGTTTATGAAATATTAAATACATGCGCACCACGCCAAAGAAAGGACCATTTACAAAAATATCTAAGCATATAAAAACATACCTAATCTATAGCCTCAATTGTTTGTCTTTGTTTCCTTCAACTCTTCACAAATTTGATTTAGCTCTTTGAAGTGTTGGCCGAGCTTCATGCAGATTTTTTTTTTGATCAGAAAGAGATATCTGTCATTGCTGTAACAGAAAATAGGATGGGAATTTTTGTTCCACACCCAGCAATACAAAAGTATATATCTATATCTATGCAAACCACACCTTTTCATAGCAAAAAGAAAAGAGAAAAAGAAAAAAAAAAAAAAAGCAGTGTACTGTATCATGAAAAATTTCCACCCAAGTACGTTCCCTATCATGAAAAATTCTATTGTTCCTTTCCTCCCATATGGACCAAATTTCCTCTTCGGCCTTTCAAAGTGTGAGCCTCTCCATCATCCAAGCAATCATGTAAACTTCTAGGCGTTCTTCCAATCAACCCCAAATTTCGGAGATCATCTCCTTCCAAATCCGATGTGATACTGAGCATTGAAGAAACACATGATCAATTGTTTCATTATCTCGTTTGCAAAGAACACACCATGATGGAGAGAGATAAAGATATGGACATCGATTTTGCAACACATTTGCCACATTAACTTTACCTTTCCAATCAATCTAAATATGCACAAAAAGAAATGTCAATCATAAAGTTATGCGAAGAATTTACACAAGCAACAAGTAAAATACCTATGTATCACCAAGTCGCTCATCTCTCGGAAGCCACGCTTACGTCTCACGCTCAACATTGTCCCCTTGTTGTGGTGGATCGACCGGATCTATTTGCGACGGTATTGCTTGGTCATGAGGTGGTGGGCTTGGTGGTGGTGGTGGTTGTTCTTTGAGATAGGCCTGCTCCGTCCATGTTCATCCCGAGATCTTCTTGCATAAACTCCATAACCTTTCGTAGTTGCTCGCAACGACATTGAACTCTCGCACGCGGCACCATATCCGCATCTCGGACGTGCTAGCACCAGGATCTGCATATCTCCTCTTCTTTCTCCCTAAAGACCCGAGACCGTAGACACGTCCTTTGGGACACTCACCCGCCACATTGAGGTACACCGCCTCATCATCCACCGATTGGTCCGGTGTAGCCTGGGTGAGCTCCTGACATCTCCTCTGGAGCCTATCCTGCAGATATCAACAACAAACAAAATACATGATATGGTTTAAAGTAAACTTAATACTATTTTACATTTCATTTCTATACTTACATAGAACCGCTCTGATCTAGTATCGATGAATGTCATCCTGTCGTGATTTACGGTGTGGAGATGCAAATACAATTCATTCACCGTCGGTGGCGTCTCGGATGAATCATTCTGCGTACAGGACCAATCATAGTGAACAAGTGTATAAATGTAAAAAATAACCAAGAGGTTAAAAAAAACTTACCAATCTTTCTTGGGTAGTCACAAAAGACACGGAACCACCATCGTGCTTCGAGGGTCCGGTCCCTGTGGCCTTCGACCTCGGTGTTCCTATTCGCCGTCGCTTGACTAGACACGGCAAGGAAGTCCTCGCTCTCCCAAGTACTCCAAGTATCTCCTCCATGCCTCATCTATAACATACACTGGTTGCACACGTTTCTTCTTTAACTTGTGCATCAATGCGGTGTACCTTATGCCCGCAAGCCTGTCGTACGCCGCTCGAATGAGATCTCGGGAATCGTGTCATCCCATCTAAAAAATACCTACAAATTGGCGATTGCTATTGTTACGAGACATTGAGGAAATAGTATAAATCATAAGACATTTAGTAGTCGTGTTTACCTTCCAAAGTGGCGCCGTATTTGTCTTTATGATGAGGCGGCACCGACTTCCAACAATACCCTTCAGAATCATCCATCTTTTGAAAACTTTTGTCATCCTCCGTGCAAAAATGCGAAGGATGCAACTCCCTGTGTTTCATGAACATGCATAACATCTTAACTACTTCTTCAATAATTTACATTCATATTTAAAACGACATATATGAGTCAAATACAAACTTACGTATCATTGGCAATCAGTCTGATAGGGATCTCATGTACGTTAGGGGGCTCCATCCCTATCCTCTGAGGTGCTCGCGGAGGGCCTGTCACCTCCAACCCTGCTCTTACGTCGTATTGTGGGGATGCTGCCGGTGATGCTGTGTCTGGGGGTGCAGGCCTCGTGGGTAAAGGAGTCCTTGATGTCAACGATGGTGACTGGAACTGCATATTTGGTATAGTCCTTGATGACGACGATGATGGTACAGACGACGCCGACGGTATGGAAGGCGAAGGTGACGTTGCGGCTATCTCGTGATCGAGAGAACGAGAAGTCGGAATCGATAATGCAGAATCGACCCACGACCTCGACCGCCACGACCTCTATGGACCCCTCGTGGCCCGACCATGAGGCCCGGTCGGTATTTCGCCTCCGAGGTCGGTCTTTGCACCTCTTCCGCCTGGACGATGTCCTCCTAATGGGAAACCTCGACGTGGTGGATGACCACCTCCCGCCATGAAACCTAACAAAATAGCAATAAAATTTCAGAGAATGAGGGCATACAAAAACTAGAAATTAAGTCTAAATGATTGGAATTAATAACACGGGATCCATGCTGATAAAAGTAACTAAATGATTGGACGTTGACATAACATATACATACATTATTTGCTATCATCCGTTTCAAATTCACTCTCATGATTAGAAGTTGATGATTCTTCTTCTGAATCATCTCCACTATATACTTCTTCACTTAGACCCGCTTCAACAATGAATCGAGTCCCATTCAGATCATCCAGATTGTTGATATCGACGATTGCATCGTCGACTACGCACGTGGTGGCCATCCCATCTTGGAATGCAATCTCTACCGAGCCCTGGTCATTATCGTCTTTGCGAGTTTCCTCGTCGGGAATTTTGGTTGACAAAGACAACAAACCGCTAGCCATTCTTGTTGGTCGTTCCTCATAGAAGGGTACGAAAGGTAGTACACTTGAGTGGCTTGCATTGCTAGTACAAATGGCTCGTAGTTGTTATATCGTCGACTTCGATGAACCTCTACCAATTGAAGTGTTGGGTGAGTCCTCACACCATGATTCGGTGTAGGGTCATACCATTCACACTTAAACAAGACCACACGCTTGAGGCCGATATACTCAATCTCCACAACCTCTTGCAAGTACTCCATAATAGTTATGGGAAACATCGGCGTAGTTTGAACCCTTCACCAAAACACCGCCGCTCGCGTCGATCTATTAACGTCATATGTTGCGGAGTGGAACTTATACCCATTAACAAGGTAACCAGGGGTAGACAAGTACATGATCGACTAGGACCAACAGAAAGATCAACAAGCGTCTCGTCAACTATAGAATTCCGAGCCTATTCAAAAAAATTAGAAATGCAATATGACACATTACTTATGGAAGAAATTTATGAATCTATAACGCACAAAAGTAATGACCTTACGTATGTTTGAAACCAAATGGGGAAGTTGTGCTCTAGACTACTATCAACTTCCGACTCCCCCATTGCTTGAGTGATTTCATCGATGAATATCCTAGAAGAAAGGAACATGTAAGTAAGTTGTCTTAGTAAAATATGAACAATGAATGTACTGCAATATTGAATGAAAGTGACGGATGTACTGGACGTAAGGAGCGATCTCTGGACAATTAAGCAGTATGTACGAATGAGCGGCATTAAACTCCTGCTCTGTTAAGTACCGCTCCTTCGACTTGCCAATGGGTCGACCAGGATAAGTGAAAATTGAGAAATTGCCGACAAAATGCGGTGTGGGCCCGATATCGCCATCGTCGTTACGTTGCACTTTGTCATGCAATGTAAAGACGTGATCTTCAAAGTAGTAAGAACAAAAGGATGTGACCTCTTCGACCAAATAAGCATTACACATGGAGCCCTCTACCTTCGCTTTGTTCCGCACATTGTTCTTCAAATGTTTAAGGTACCTGTATGAATGTTATAGGAAGTGTTGATTTAAAACTTATTGAATGGGAAAATAATTTCAAGGGCTCAAGATAGTACCTCTCAAATGGATACATCCATCGAAATTGAACGGGACCGGCCAGACGAGCCTCGTAGGCCAAGTGGATTGGTAGGTGTTCCATAGAGTCGAATAAGCTTGGAGGGAATATTTTCTCCAACTTGCAAATGATTTTTGGTATTTCAGACTCTAAGACCTCCATATCTTTGAGACTGACACATTTCGCAGTTAGGGATCGGAAAAAAAGGCTTAATTCGCTAATTGCAACCCAAACCGGGTTTGGGAGGAGTTCTCTGAATGCAATTGGTATCAACCGTTGCATGAAAATATGACAATCATGGCTCTTCATGCCGAACATTCGCAGTTTCTTTGGATCCACACATCGACCAAGATTCGAAGCGTAACCATCAGGAAAACGCAACTTTTCAACCCACTCGCACAATTTTTGTTTTTTTGATGTATCAAGAGCATAGCATCCAAGGATGTAAGTATTTGTCGCCGAATCAATGTGTAGAGAAGGTCGGTGACAATATTCACAAATATCTTGTCTCGCTTTCGCATTGTCCTTACTCTTGCTCTGGTACACACATAATAGTGTTGAATATGTTGTCAAAAACATTTTTCTCAATGTGCATGACATCTTAGTTGTGGCGAATCAAGTTTGTCTTCCAATACGGCAAGTCCCAGAATATGCTTTTCTTCCTCCATCCCGAATTCTTAGCTATCCGCCCATTCACAGAATCAGCTCCGATTTGTCACTTTCATCAAGCCTAACGATTCAATTTCTGCCAAAATTTCTTCACCAGAACGCAAAGCGGGCGGATCATCATTTATGACCATTTTGCCTCTAATGAAATTTTTTTTGTCTTTCCTTAATGGTGATGACTTCGCCAAGAAACGACGGTGACAGTCGAACCACGATGTCTTACCACCATTTCGCAATTGAAATGCATTTGTATCCTCCATACAATATGGACAAGCGTACTTACCATGTGTGCTCCAACTGGACAACATGCTATATGCAGGGAAATCACTAACAGTCCATAAAAGGGCAACTCGCATGAGAAAATTTGTCTTTGTGGAAACGTCGTATGTAATCACACCATTGTTCCATAAATCTTGCAACTCTTTCACAAGCGGCTGAAGGAACACGTCGATTTTCTGCTTTGGGCTGGTCGGTCCAGGAACGATAACCGTTAAGAACATAAACTCAGATTTCATGCACATCGACGGTGGAAGGTTGTAAGGAGTCAAAATCACGGGCCACGAAGAGTACGATTTCCCTGAAAGCCCAAATACTTGAAAACCATCAGTGCACAATCCTAAACGAACATTCCGAACCTCGGCGGCGAAGTCTCTATTGACGTCATTAAAATGTCTCCAAGCAATCGAATCGAAACAAGTGTTGCATAACATCTTCGGCGAGGAATGATCTCCATGCCATCGCATATGTTTTGCCGTTGACTCGACGCATACGATCGTTGCAACCGAGGGCCCAAAGGGAAGTAGTACATTTTTTTGCAAGGGCGGTTTTTTGTGTTCGACCACGACCTCGTCGATGTGCAATGTAGCGTGATTTCCCACAAAATCTACATGACGTCAACTCGAGTCCACTCCCCAATAAATCATACATTGGTCCTCACAACAATCTATTTTCTCAACAGTAGACCTAGACCTCGCATTAGTCTTTTAGTGGCATAAAAATTTTCAACCAATGAATTGTCATTTGGCAAACAATCCTTCATGAGTTTAATGATTTCATTATACCCTCGTTCGATATATGATGTTCGAGACTTGATCGCAAGTAATCTTGCCATTGCGGACAACGTTGTCATGGTTTCGCAACCCGGCCACAATTGTTCCCTACTTGCATCAATCATGTCATATAGTTGGCGTGTTTGGGGGTTTGGTGATTCTTCCACGTGATTCCAATTGAAACTTGGACCGCCACGTTGTGTAGCATCTCGCGGTAAGTTGTCGGATCGTATCCTCCCACATCGCCTCACCAATATGGCTATCTATTTGGTAAAAGTTTTGCGGGCCTTCATCCCCGTTCTCACCATGTTCGTACCAACAGTGATATCCCGGAACAAATCCATACCTACATATGTGGTACTCAACCGTTTCGACGTCCAGGTACGGTACAAGTCGACATTTCTTCAAATTGCACGGACATCTAATCTTCCTTTCACTTTGGTATGTAGGACAATGTTGTTTGGCAAATGATATGAATTCTTTAACCTTCGCCGCGAATTCAATTCGAACGTAACCGTTGTCGAGCCGGTTGTACATCCAGTCTCGACTTGTAGACGACATTCTATTGAAGTGTTGTGCAATTAAATTAGTTAACTAGTTTCTTCCTTTCACTTTGGTACATGACAACTTGTGTGTCCAACTAAACAATTTATAAATAATACCGATATAAAGAAGCCTTATTCAACATGTTTGACACATGTAATGTGACGACCTTAATTCCAAGATATCACTTATGATATCTGAATAGTTATACACATCAAAATATCATAAAATAGCAAGGGAGACACACTGGTGCCATTGGCCCTACTTTACAAGGTACTAATTGAAATTATCCAACGTTATATCAATTCCTTGGCATTTAAACGATAAGGAGTTTAAAAGGGAACTGCTAAAAAAATCTTAGTGAAGAACTACCATAATGGATCCCAAATTAAACTTCAATCACTACTAAAATGAATCGAAGCATATAAACTAGCATGGGAGGATTGATAATAGTTCAAACCTCACTTACTTCGTTTTGCCGCATTATTTTGACTTGTAGAGATATCTAGGATCAAAGTTTTTTTCTAAGACTTATTTCCTTAAGTGAAAATACTTAAGTGATTAACTTGTTTACAATAACTACTTCTTAAGTACCTCAGTTGTTGATCTAAAAATAAATAAATAAATGGTTATAACATAAGAGATCTTTATTCCATGCGTAGGTTTTAATACTATTTATCTATTTACTTTTTATGTAATAAAAGGGTCTTCATATGGGTTTGGGTTATCACTTGTCACAGTGGTCAACACTTCAACTTGCTCAATAAGTTTAGATTCACCTAATCGTCAACAATCCGTATAATATTTAATAACGAAACGTAGGAGCAATATCAACAAATTAATGCTAACATGATATTATAAAACATATAATCAATATAATGAACCACCCATGTATTACAAAACTATTGACCAAGAAACACAAAAGAACGGACACCCATAGAGAAACATAGTGAGAGGCTTAATTAAACTATTATAAAACTATTGGCCTTGCTAAAGACTTAAGCATGGAAGGCTTAAATAAACTAACAATTAGAAGAGCAAGTAGAGAAGGAAACAAAAGAGAAGAGAGTTAGAGATAATGTAGAGATTGTATTTCAAGAATTTTTATATTGTGTACAAGAGAATGAACTCCATTTATATGCCCTTGATCATGATGATCATATGTACTTTGAACAAAGATTACAAGCTACAATTGGTGGACAAGGTAAATAGAAGAGTACACAAAGTGGAACAAGTAACAATCACAGATCATTGTAAAAGCAACAATCACATATCATTGTAAAAACAACTTGTGTATAATAAACTTGCAACAAATAACTACATACATGAAACAATAAATTCTCACGCCCGAGTAAAAATCACAGATCATTGTAAAAGCAAACAAAACATGTCACTGCCAATTAACCAAAAAAAATGTTTCGAGAGGAAAGAGGAGAACTCACCAATGAAACACAACGAGGCCCGGACGAATGAATGAGAGCACAATGAGAGAGCGAGAGAGGTCGAAGAGGGGACCGAATGAGAGCACGATGCGAGAGCCGAGAGGAGCGAGAGGTGCAGATCGAAAATGTGCAAGCGCGCTCTATGACCAGAGCAGGGGCGGCGCTACCAGTGGGAGCAATGGAGTGAGAGGACGACTTGTTGGGGGTTGGGGATTTGGGGAGCGGTGGATCGGAGAGAGACGGAGAGACCGAGAGAGAGACGGAGAGACCGAGAGAGAGAGAGACGAGAGAGAGACCGAGAGTAGCGCCGGGAGCAATGGAGTGAGAGGACGACTTGTTGGGGGTTGGGGATTTGGGGAGCGGTGGATCGAGGAGAGAGACGGAGAGACCGAGAGAGAGAGAGAGAGAGAGAGACCGAGAGAGAGACCAGAGAGACCAAAGAGACCAGAGAGACCAGAGAGACCAGAGAGAGAGAGAGAGAGACCGAGAGACCAGAGAGACCGAGAGAGACCAGAGACCAGAGAATTGAGAGCAACGGAACAGAGACGAGAGATTTGTTGGGGGTTGGAGATTTGGGGCCGGTGGACCGAAGAGACGAAGAGACCGAGTCAGAGGAGAGACGAGAGTATAGAGAGAGACGACGAAGAGTTAGGGCTTTCGGTGGTGGGAGTTAGGGCTTTCGGTGGTGGGGAGGAGGAGGAGTTAGGGTTTTCTTTCGGTGGTGGGGAGGACGAGGATGGGCATTAGAGGGGGTAAAGGGGAAATCTCGAGATTTGTGCAACAAATCTCGAGATTTGATGAACAGGTAGAACAAAATAAAGTTTTTGGGAATATTCGCGCCATTTTTTAGAGACGGAATTTAATTCCGTCTCTAATTCCGTCTCAAATCCGTCTCAATTCCATCTCAATTTCTCTCGAATTTTCCGTCTCAATTCTGTCTCTAATTTTTTTTTTTAGAAACGGAACTTAATTCCGTTTCTAATTCCGTTTCTGATTTGCTGTTTTTTTGTAGTGTAAAAAATTCATGTTTTGAATAGAACGACTTGGGTATGGGTTGCATCGTGATATTGGTTTGGATCTCTATTATCTATGGAATTGTGAATGCACTGTTTTACCTTTCATGTTATTCGATGCCCCATAATATTGTGGAGTTCCACCGCGGGCCAAATTAGTAAGTAGTCTATATTTTGGACGTCCCAGAATGTTTGTGGTAGTTTGTGATGACCCGTCCCCGACCTAGGATCGGGTCGCCTGGCCCAGACTGCCACTTGGACCTGATACCTAACCCAGGCCCAAATAACGGTCTGGCACGCCTAAACAAATAAACTTGCGAAAAGTACATTGGCTAAACAAAGGATAATAATTGCGGAATAAATACAAAGAGATATCCTTAAGCCAATAAATTTAAGTTCACAAGAATATCTATGAAACTATAAATGGGTTCGTATTGAATTAAACTATTAAAACTCCTAAGTGGATCAACTAAAGGTAAGTAGGTTTCAAACTACCTAAAGACTTATTTTAATTACAACCCAAGTTTAATAGTTTCAAAATCGGATATACATGATATATATCAACTCAAAGCTCACATCAAATGAAGACTTCAAGCTCGTTTCACCCTTGTCTCAATTCTAGCGCACTTGTCGATGAACCTGTGATGTAAGTGGGGTGAGCTAAAAGAACCAACGGAGCTCAGTAATGCGGAAAACCCGCTCAACCATCAAATATGCAAGTAATACCTAATAAGCATGCAAAGTCTAGCATGTATTTGAAAACAAACAAGGATCCATTAAATAGTAGCATGGTAGCAGGATTTCATAAAAAATAGACTTATAATGAACCATCAAGTACTTTCATAGACATAAGATTCGTAAGTCATAAATTAATAGAATTTCATCATTTCATAACAAATATGACGTATTCTTAAGCCATCAAATTATAACAACAATAATCATGCATATCATTAAATAGATTGACAAATCATTTCATAATTTCAAACTTTCATACAAATGAGGGGTTTCGCGATATTATGTACTATAAAATATAATAATACGATAAGTCGATGCTCCATTCAATGCATACTAGATATTGGCAAGAATCCGATGACCGATTCTCCTACTCTCAAAGTGATGGAAACAACCAGCTAGCACACAGGCCTTATGTGCCCTCTCGTTTGTCCCATCAAATCAACAGTAGGTTCGTCCAAGCCATCACCGATGCACATCTCTATGTCTCAAGAGTACAAGAGAAGGTAACTCCAACTCATGTCCCTACGTGACATACTTATGAATTCAATTAGTCAAGTAAAGCCCTCGGTGGTGGTAAACTCCACACCCTGGGGTGTTAATGACCCTCGGTGGTAAACTCCACACCCTGGGGTGTTAACGACCTTCGGTGGTAAACTCCATACATTCTGGGGCTATGAATAACAGTGCATTCACATTTCATAGATTCGTAGATTCGAGCCAATACCACGACGCAACCCATAAATCCCAAGTCTTTAATTCAAATTATGAATCCTAAGCATAACTAATAATCATGCCATATTTGATAATTGAGCAAGCTCCCCACTTACCTTAAACTCGCCGCGAATCCTAGTATTGATCCTTTCGCATTAGGGCTCGATTTGAATGTTCAATCCGAACTTTTTTTTTATCTCTTTGACTTCTCAAAACTCATTCTCACCATTCCAAACTATCCTCCCTTAATCTCCTATCTTTTTCCAAATAGTGTAAAACAACAAGCCGTGGCTAGGTTTACTTAACTTTTCCTTTTATAGGCTAGGGTTAGGTTAGGTTACATACATCCTTTTGTATTAAAGACTAAAATGCCCTCCTACTTGGGCCTTAAGTCTAACTCCCTATTTAATATATTTTAGGTCGTTTTCATTAATTTATCTTAATGAGCATTTTGACCAAGAACGTTTCCAAAAATCTTTTCTTAATTAATAGGATCTATTAAATTTGGTTTAAGAAACGTTTTTCAAATCTTTATTTTCTTGTGAGTTTCCTTAATAAGAACGGGCATATATTCTGATATCTCTTCAAACCGCATAAAATGTGTATCTCGAGGTGTAGGATATTCTACTATATCACTAATAATCCAATCCAAAGAAATCCAACACAAGAAATTCAACACACATTTAGTATTTAAATTACTAAATTGCCCCTAAATCGGATTGGGGAAGATTCAGGTCGTTACAACATCCCCAATTTTAAGAACTTTCGTCCTCGAAAGTAAAAATATTTACATTAGCAGTTTGGTGTGTCCGTCCGTAATGATTTATTTTTCCACCCATCCTTTAGTTGGTGCATTTTTGCCTGCGTATTCAGCTTGTACCCGACATGAAATAAAGTTTTACTCATGACTTTAATATATCTCATTATTTTTATTTTCGTTTTACAAACTAAAATTCATAAAGGCTACCTCGTATAGGTCATCAATAGAGCTATCATACTTAGCTACATGCCAATTTCTCATATAGTTACGCATTTCTGGGGTATTCCCTTGTGATCTCCACCAAAGTCACAAGGTTCACTCGAGTCGTCCAAACGAAAGAACAATATTAAGATGTGATATGGTGTCTATCTGTGTTAAAAAAATATATCTCTGCCCATCTGGCAATAAAACCATACCACCACCTGGTAGTAGGAACATGGATAGCTATCTGCTATAATATGAACACTAGTACACCATCACTGTCAACATCTTGGTTGCATCAATTAACAGATAAGTGTGACAGAGGAGCTACAAAGTGGACCGTTAGTCAAGAGTTGACTTAAATTCATAACCTACAATAATGAATGTCAATAAATGTATGATGACAATAATATTAAGGTATTATTCTGTAAAGGAATACTGTGTCTGCCTAATTGTAACCTTCACAACCACCGAGGGTTTTACTTGACTAATAGAATGCATAAGGTGAACCATTCGAGGTAAGGGTTTGGAGTTTCATCCTTTGCTACTTGATGGTTCTTTGAGACGTGTAGCGGTGACGGCTTGGATGAAACTACCTTTGTTTTGGTGTCATTATTTAGAGGGCATAACGGCCATTGCGTTTCCACTAGTTATTGTACCAATTCAAAAGTAGATGATTCGGTCACCAGATCCTTACCAATATCTAGTTCGCATTGAATGAAACAACGGACTATATTAGTATTTATCTATTGCATTTTATTTAAATCTTTCATTTGACTTTATATGTATGTCATGTGTAGATTTTATAAATAAAAAATGGTGAATATTATCATGCATGAAATAAATAAATGTTAATCAAATGTGTTATGAAACCATCATGCTTTTATGTATATTATAGTGAATGGATTGCGACTTGAAATATTGATACGTAGACTATTTGATGTTTAGTTTGGAAATAGAAATTCTATTTATATGTTTCTTCTAAGAATATAAACCTATTTCCATAACTATGATGAGCATGAACAATGTCTATACTTGTAGTTAATTATGTGTTCATT
Organism: Stephania japonica; assembly: GCA_039657345.1. Classification (NCBI taxonomy): domain Eukaryota; kingdom Viridiplantae; phylum Streptophyta; class Magnoliopsida; order Ranunculales; family Menispermaceae; genus Stephania; species Stephania japonica. The sequence goes on along the minus strand of CM077556.1, from coordinate 84,544,520 downwards.
TATATGCTTATATTTGATTATAATTTACATTTATTCGGTTTTTACATGATGTGTTGTGAGTATAGATTTGGTGTCATGTAGAACTTGCATGAGTACTAGGTAGTACTTACATATTTAATGTTTGAGCGAGTCTTTCCTCTTATTGAGCACCGTTGGTTCTTTAGCTCACCCCACTTTACCCCACAGGTCCCTCTACCAGCGCGATAGACAAGAAAAGCAAGGGAAAGGATCTATCTTGAAGTGCCTTTATATGTGAGTTATAACTTAAGACTTAGTTAATGGGTAGTTTTGAACCTTTATAATATTATTATGAAGTTGTATGAGATTTTTGAATATTAAAGATGATAGATCTTATTATGATATACAGGATTATATGATTTTATTATGATTATCTTTCACACTCTTATTATCATATATCTTGTTAGAATGATTATTCCGCAGGTTTATTTAGGCGTGCCAAATCGTTATTTGGGCCTGGTTCAGGTATCGGGTCTAGGTAACGGTTTGGGCCGAGCGACTTGACCCTAGGTCAGGGAAGGGTCGTCACATGTTTCATTTACTCTATTTTTCGATATTTATTTACGGTCGATTGAGTTTACTCCTGTCGGGTTTATTCCATTGCGTTGGCATTGTAGCACACTAGGCCATAGTATATGTTATAGGGGTATGTCGGCGGATTGTCAACCCGACTGCTGATTTTTTCTATTCACATGTCGGTGCGTCGTCTATGCCGGCTAATGATCGGACAATAGAGATTTTAGTTAGTTTGAGTTTTATTCACTAGCGGTGCCTGGGTGATAGTCCAAAGTATGGTGCAGTTTGATCTAGATCGTGCAAGCACTTTGTTTATCACCTGTATTGGATATACATGCGAGGGTCCTTCCCAGTTTCTTGAATTTTTTCTTCCGCATGTTTATTTAATAGTCTTTTGATTTCAGCATTTATTTATATTATTTACTCTTTGAATTTCCTTGGGATTACTCACTTTGGACTCGTCATCTATTTTTTGTGATGGTTGAGTGCATACCCCAGTACGAGTAAAGGGAAGGGCAAGCTTGAAGATTTCTTCAGATTGATCAGCTATTCCCTACTCGTATATTTGGTTACTTTATTCGTTTTGTTGTTGGTTTATTGGGATTTGAGCGATAAGGGACATCTATATGACCTGTTAAGGTCTTTTTGATGTTTTGGTTGGACATGGCTGATGTCATATATGATTATGATTTTGATGGGTTTTCCACATTAGGAATGATGCTCTCACATAATTTACAGTTCTTTGATATAATGATTTACTGATTAAACTCTTCCGCGAAATTATTTAAGGTTTAACAGATGATTTGAAGTCCATAAGCTAATTGATATAATATAAACTTGGAATAGTTAGTAATAAAATGAATGACAGATGATTTGGTATGCGTGGAACATGACTAGGCCGATATAGGTAGGGTTGTGGGTTTATGACGTACGACATGGCGGGCTTCAGATTTTGGGGCCGCTACAGCCAGGTCCGCTCGAGACTTGTGAAGCAGTATCGGTAGTCTCCCATTAAGAACCCTTCATAAATCTCGGTCGGACCCGGCTGAGACTTGTGAAAGAGTCTTAGCCCTGTGTAGTCGAGAGCTACAGATAAAAACTTCCTTACTTCTAGGACATCGAAAATACCAAATCCAACTTTTGTTTGACAAAAAACATAATCCTATAATACTTCTGACTTAATACAAGTGCTCTACAATGAAAAAAAAAATTAAAAAAATGAAAAGGATTAAGGGTAGGGTTAAGGGTGATGTGGTGATTGTTGGACCAAGTGTCTTTAATATAGACTCCACTCAGGAGTTTGATGGTAACAAACAACATGAAATATTCTAACAAGTTTGTTTAGTGTTTCAGAATATCAAAACCTTGTTAGGAACATCAAGTTTAAGTCTACTTGTCAAAATGAAGCCGGATAAGTTCAAGATTCGGCACATACAAGAATACAAGGACCAAAAAGCCTATACTACAAGTTGTACAAGTCATGTAAGGTATAGAAGTTCCTTCTTACAAGTCAAATAGCTTAGAATCATGCATTTCATGTTTTTCGATTTTTAAAGAACTTAAAATCATGAACTTCGTGATTTTCGATTTCGCGGATTTTAAAATGTTTTAAATCTTGCAAACATGCTTTACAGCATGTATTTGAGGTGTATAAACTGTTAGAATTGATTTTGAATGCACCAGTATATGTTTAAATGACTTTTGGATTGACATTAAAAATATTTGTAGAAAAGCCCTTATGTTTTCATGAAACCGAGATTTTTTATTTTCGGGGTTTATGAAATCATCCGGGATATCTAAACACATTTTATAGACCCTACTAAACATGTACAAAGTGATTTCAGAGGTTTAGTAGAGTCATAGAGGTGTTAGGAGGTCGTTTTGAAAAATCAGCAAATTAATTATTTTCAAGCCCCTGCACCCAGCGCGCTGGATGTTTTGGCCAATGTGCTAGGTGACTTAGCGTGCTGGACAGATTACCCAACCCGTTGTGCAGAAAAACGATCAAATTTTTTTAATTTCTGCCCAACGCACTAGACACTTACCCAGCGCTACCCAGCGCACTGTGCAGGATTCTGACAGCTTTTTTAAAGCATTGATCTACATCTTCCATTTGAATTTAAGGATCATTTAGGACATTTAGATCACTACCAACGATCATATGGGCATATAAGTGGTTCGACTAAGTGCCAAAACCACCAAGAACACAAAATACACCACACTTGCTCACATACTCTCCAAAATCCAAGTTTGCTCTAAAATTTGTCAATCTTGTTCACACACTCACTTGGATCTTTTGAGGGCTTGCATTTGGAATTTGAAATTGATATTCTAAAGCCTACAACTAGTGCTCCAAATCTGATTTTTCAGAGTATATACTTGGATTGTAAGGTTTCTTGATTTTCTATACTTTTGAGCTTAATCTATATCATTTGGTTAGTGTTTTTGTTTGGAAATCATTTGTTGTGTTCTTGATCAACTTGTCTTGGGTTTGACACTTATATTTGATCTTTTTAAGCCTAAGGATTATTTGAACAAGTTTTTGGTCTTTATCTTGATTTTCACATACTACTTATTCATGTGTTTTTGAAACCACATATACTTCATCGATATCGTCTTGTCGATTCTCTTGACTAAATATTGCATATACTTGCTGATTTTATTTGCATATTAGTTGGTGTTCATATTTGCATGCATAAGTGCATAAGAGTATTTTAGCTCTAGGTGGCTTGTAAGTTGTTGGACTTATTACCGTTTTACTTTGTAAGGCACATTTCATTGTATTCGTCAACTTAATTGTGTAATATTGATTGTAAGACTTAGTGGGATCTAACTCAAGGGAAGACCTAGTTGAGGCTAGGCAAAAACCACAGAGAAAACTGGGTGGGAAGTCCTAATTTGTATTTAGGCATTCTAGGCTTGTATGCTTAAGTTGTAACACTTATTGATAATATAAGTGGGGGTTTAAAAATCTTAACCGGGAAGGTTAGGTAGTGGGTGTAGATTGTTGGGATCAAACCACTATAAATCTTGTGTCTCATATCCATCTCTTCTACCACCTTCTTCATAGCATAGCATATATATTTATTGTTGGTGTTTGCATTTTCATTGGTTCTTGCTTAAATTCTTAAAAGGTGATAACCTCTCGGTTCACCTAATTCACCCCCCTCTTGGGTGTGGTTTCAATGATTAAGGGTATTTTTGAGATTTCAAAAAAAAGTGAAGTACGTTTAGCAATTGAAATTCAAATTCGAGGTATGCTTGAGTAACGGGGTCCTGTTGGTTTTGGGGTTCATGCACAGTGGAGATTTCAAAAATAATTTTGAGAAAAAACCCCAACAGGATCCGAATCTGATTCCATGAAAATACGTTTAAACTATAAAAACTTAATCATACCTCGGTTGCAATGTACCTTTCTGAAGGTTAATCGATCTCTAAGGCGCTGCCAACGACGAACGCCCTCTATCAGCAATCCACACACGAACGACGGTCGAGATTTGAAATGCTAGCTTCGAGAGAATACCAAACCTTTTTGTTTCTCTCTAAAACGATCCAGCGCATACTAAAAACCCTAAGTCGTTTCTTAAAACGAAAATAGAGTTTTGGCCTTTTAATCTTTCGTACTTGTATTCTAACTCAAAGCGTCTATTTATACAACCCTTGTATATAGACGGTTAAGTAAATTACACATATACCCTTACATAAAGAAGTATAAGTGTAATACACTACAAGGACATTTCTGTCATGAATTTTATCATATAAAATTCGTTTTTCTGGACCATCTTAAAATCTCACAAAACCATTCTTAGTGTGCGACCCAATAGGTTCATACAACGTTGGCAGTGCACCAAAACACATTTTGGTATACAAGTCATAAGCGGCCTCTAACAAGACATTATGACTACCCAAGTTGTATGAATATCAAATCGATACAACCTAATCAATAGTGTATATAACATCTTTTTGTCACACGATATCCTTTTAATCAAAAATAAGGCATGGAATTGTCATCCAACGTGTTTGATCGTACTAGTCTCGATCTCCAAGTAGACTGAAAACATCCAAGTGACATTGATCAATATCAATTCACTTAGACTAGGCCTTTTAACAGTCTAACACATCGAGGGATCCACTGGATATCTCTCTCTATATGAGAGGGACAAATTCTATTTCGATTACACAACTTCACCACATTATTCACACAGTAACCAATCACAACCTTTATAATCGTCCGGTTAAAGACAATGTTTGATTGTGTCAAATCATTGTATTCTTAATGTTGAAGTCTCTGGTAATCTCAAGTCAGAGGACTGAATAATATGCATATCATGAGAAACAACTATGACTTAATCCATGTGATGTTCTCATAGCGGGTCGGTCCAGTACTTTGTTCCTTAACAAGTACTCATGATTTTAATTCGTATTCCTATACATATGATCATCGTTCCCAGTATAATAATCGACTAAGGACATTTAGGATATTTCTATAAATACCCATGGATCTTCTTATAATGTAAACATGCAAATCAATTATAATAAACAACAAATGAAATCCTCTATTTTATTAACTAAAATGTATTCATAAATACTATTAATGGATTGACCTATGGCACATTTCCCAACAGGTCCTTCCAACAAAAAAGGGGTCCATACAGTTGTTGCCTTACTATATACTCCCTCTAATAAAAAGAACTCTATAAGACATTTGGAAAATTCGAAAGAAACTTTGTACCTTTCTATGCATATTTTACCCCTTTTTAACTTTGAACATTTAATTATAGTTAAACTTGTTCTTCTTTTAGTGTTAAATAAAATAAAGAATCAAATGTGGGTAAGGATGTAATTTAAATTCATAATTTTTTTTAATATGTGTGTTTTGAGCAAAATACCTTACAAAGGGGGTCAGGGAGTGTAATTTTAGAAACTGGATTTGGCCTAAAATGACCTATAATTATGAATTGAGGGAGTATTTTGGGATAGTGATAGAATAACACCCCAAATGCACACCGGAATGCACACGCCTACCACATCTATTGTCCGTGTTTACCTCAGGATGAGAGCTTACACATCTTGCGATTCAAATCACAATTAAATAGGGGTTGTGCATTCCGGTGTACATTTTAGGATCGAATATTCGTCTAGCATTTTTTGTATTTGTTATGTTAATTCATGCATGGGCCGGCATGCACACACATCCCACAAACCCTTGCATCTCATAGACGTGATAAGGATTGAACTCAAGGCCTTGATATTATTAGATTAGTGCTATTTGAATTCATGAGTCCAAATTCTTAGAGTCTTTGAAATTTTTTTATTTCAAAGTCATCCTCAAACAATAATTAAATGACTTCGTAATAATGACTTGTAACACTCCTTTGATATTTATAAAAAGGAAGATAATATGGTGACATTCCCTGTGACACAAACTGGTCGCACAACATACATGACGCACACGTGTTTAACTTTTGTTCACAGTGGTCCCCCAGCAACTACTTAAAATTGAGCATGTATGTTGGTGCGACCAGTTTGTGTCACCAGAAATGTGACAAAATCATTTTTATTATAAAAATTTCAAAAACTCCTATATAAGTTCGAACTCTTGGAGTCCAAACAGATATTTTATTTTTAGTTTTACAACTATTAAAGGAATTTTATAAATTATTATTTTAAAGTCATTTGTTGTTCGAGAGTGATTTTTTTTAAAAAAATTTTTAAAGACCCCTTATAATTTCGACTTCACGAGTCGAAAGTAGCATTAGTCGTTGTTTATAAAGTCACACTTTAACTCAAAAGAACGGGCAATAATGACTTAGTACCAAGCGACGGGGGTGCAACGTTGTTGTTTTGAGTTTAATTAGGTACTAATTAATGAGAGGCGTTTGGTATAGTAGTAATAAGCAGTCAAATCGGCGCATTGTAGCGTCAACGAACGCAATAAATGCGATAAATTAATAATTTTTTGTTCAATGGGAGTACATGTTTTGATGAGCATTAAATGCATCGTGGCCGGACACGGGGCGGTGTGGGCCCGCCCTCATTGAATACACACGTAACCTCCAATCATATCCAACGCCCCTTCTTCAACTGTTGCCATGTCTGTGAGAGCGACTTTTGTTTCTAGTGCTGCAATTAATTGGATTCATTCATTAATACTGCTTGGGCATACACCCAAATTAATGTGACCTATAATTGTTAATGGTAGGCCACAAATGGACACGAGGGAGTTAGGACTTTTGAATTGAACTTGGCAGGGAAGATAGTTTGAGGATGTGAAAGTTCTATACTCGAATTCGAGACCTTCCTTGATAAATTAGAGGTTAAGAAATTAAAAAGTGTTGAACTACTCAAGAATCGAGAGCTTTTTCCCCATTAATCCTGAACTCAAGCAATGTAAGAAATGTAAGTCGACGACATAATTGAGACCTCTAATTAAGAGAAGATAGACCAAAGTAAGAGGAGATTTGTTAATGTTAGGAGTCTGATGTTATATTATGTCCACGAATAACAAGGTGTTACATGTACAAGAAAATAAAAGCAGGAAGGCAAAAGTATATCAAAAAATCTATTTGGACACTAAGGGTCCGGATTCAAAGGGAGATTTTTGAGATTTTTGTAAATATTAAAGGAGTGTTACAAGTTATAATTTTGAAGTCATTGATTGCTTGAGGATGACTTTGAAATAAAAAATTTTCAAAAAACTCCCTAAGGGTCTGGACTCATGAGTCCAAGTAGCACTACTCAAAGTATATAAATACGTTATACATCATATGTGTGATGTTTTTGCTATTGTTAAAAATTACTAACATTACTTTTCAAACATTAACAAATCCTCTTTCGACCTAGCAATCCCACCAAAACCTTGTTAGCTATCGAGGTTTGACTTAATGTGAATATCTAATTAATTATACACCACACCCCTTGTGGCATATATATATAGTTTCTTTGAAAAGAAATGAGTACAAAATTGAGACCTTAGAATTTAATTAATCATTCAAATTAAGAAGAAAGTAATTAACATCTCTAAAAAAAAGATAGTAATTAACATTATTTTGTAAGATTGGATCCTAACCTAGGATTTTTTTATTGGATCATAACCTAGGATTTTTTCTTACCCTGAGCTAATTATATGTGTGAGGCATCATTGAATCGTGATTGACTATGACCAATTCACATGTTAGCCGCTCGACGAGGATGTGACCAGTGTAAAACAAAAACTAAGTGAAGCCTAATAAAAAATTTCAACCTATTTTTTTTTTGTCAATTAAACTTCACCTTATTTATTAAGTAAACAACCACAAAAAGGGGAAAAAATTCCTTAATTTTTTTATAGAAGAAAAATATATATAAAAGAAAATGTCGATCATAAACCTTATAATTCAAAATAATCTACTAAAGAAACTAAAAAAAAGGCCAAAAACTCTTATTAGTGAATGAACTAAAAAGAAGCTTGTTACTCACAAAAAAAATTAGTTTTGTTTTGTTTTTGGTTTTGTTTTGTTTTTTAATTTCAATCATAATTTTATTGAAGCTCAACAGAAGTTACAAATATGAAATTTCTTATACATCAACCGATGCCACACTCCAACAATTAGTACCGACGTGACTTCGCGAATTCCTTGCCATATCATGAGTCAATGAGTTTGCTTGTCTTCTAATGTAACGAATCTTCCATAAAGGGGTGTCTAGCCAATAACCTCTTACATTCATCCAGGATTATACCAACTTCAAGCATATTTGAATTCAGATTGTTGATGTCATACACTGTCAGAAGTGAATCTGATTCAAAGATGACTTGTGTGAGTCCTAGCTCATCCACCCAGCTTAACTTTACTGCCATAGCCTCAGCCTCAGCGGGGATACATCTACTCGTAAAAGTCCTTGTGTATCCATGGATCAATACGTCTATGTCATTTCAAATAACACCACTCACGCCTTCATTTCCTTCCTCATCGAAAAGGGCTGCATTAGTATCGAAAAAATGAGTTTTGTTAGTTATTCTTGTTATGGATTGAATTGATGTAATAAGTATACAATTCCTTTTTTTCTTCAATATTTTACTTTAGTTTCTTTCTCTCAAAAATGTCAAATTATATACCCATCATATATACATTCATTTGCTACACAATTTTGTACTCCCTTGAATTGTGCATCAATAAGTGTGCACAACACACAATAACACCCATTCTCTATCTATCCCTTTAGTTTTCAAGTATGATAGGTGGACTACTGTACTTTTTTCTGTTGATTATTGAAATATTTTCAACTAGTATATTAGCGAGTTTGGAGACTTGGCCCTGGACTAAAATACATATTTTATTCTTTTTAGTAGGGTAAATCACATGTATATTAGGGGGTTTGGATATTTTTCCCTGAGTTGTAGCCTAGTGCACTGCAACAATTGGATCCGCTAGCTCAAATCTCAGTAGGTGCAAAGTTGTTTCTTTCCTAAAAAAAAAAAAACAATTGGGTCCACTAGCCTATGTATATAGCTAGTAATTCATTACATATTTTAAATACTATTTTGATAGGGAGTTACTGTATTATTTTATCGTAATTCATTTCTTTAATGTCAAGAAGGTGTCTATATTGCTTTAATGTCAAGAAGGTGTCTATATTGGAAGTATATATTGAAGAAACTAATGAAAATAATCGATTTATTTAAACATAATAAATGAAAATGTAAATAATAAGATCTTAACAATTTAAATTCATAAAGATATGATACACCCTAACGTCCTACTTTTACGTCTTTTCAATTCAAGGTAGCTAGGATCCTTAATCGAATAAATTAAAGAAATTTAATTAATCATCAACCAATTTTGTTCGTTAATACACATGTAGAGATATGGAGTATATATAATTAATCATTCAAAGCGAATATTAACTTGGTTAATGTGCATTAAATTCATCATGATATAAATTGTCAACGTGTGCATGACTAACGTAACGTTTTAGTTGATGATTTGAAATAAAGGCCGAGGGTATGAAAAGATTATGATTTCACAAAATCTAGATTAGGTACAGGTACTTAGTTTTTTGCGGTCACTTATATATAACTAGATACCAACAAATCCAAAAAGAAGTTAAAGACATCATACATGTATAATCGATATTTGTTAAGATTGTGAAAGGATATATCAACGTGCAAGATCAAGTAGTTTAGGTTTAAGAAGCCACCTAATTAGTTATGGAGTCCGCTATACAATCCAAATTATCCAATAAAGTAGTATGGTAGATCGTATAGATATAATAAAAGCCAAAATAATACCAATAATTGATAAACGAAATATTTAATTATTTTGAATAGTGAAATGAAAGTTACAAGTACTCTAGTAAGGAATGAATGTACCTTCCACTATAATGTTTAGAACTAGAATATGGTATAGACATTGTCTTCACTGCATTAGGTTTACATGATTGAGAGACATTTGTATATATTGAAGAAACGTTAATTCTATCATATATACATACATTCTCTACAATACATACTTGCATTGGCCAGCTCTAAAGAGTGACCTAGACATAACATATATTAAGCTAGAATGACATCTCTAACACATAATAGAACGCACATTGACGAACACAAATAGTTTGTCAATGTGCGATTTAATGAGTGTCATACTAGTAGTAATATAGTATTATTTAATGGGCAGCGCTAGAATGACACCCCTATTATAACTTACACTCCAACTAACACTCTCCCTAGCCAACCATCTATGTTCATCTCGGGATGCCAAGCTTACTCATCTCGAGATTCAAAACACTGTTGGGTGAGAGGTGTTAGTTGTGATGTGATGTTCTAGAAGTATCATCGTAGCATTTTCGTTATTTAATTTTAAGTACATAGCTAGAGTCTAAATATGGGATACTCTCTATCTACAATGCTTGGAAGAGTTTAGGCTTAATTTGTGAAAGGATCATGATACTGTGAGCATGTGACATTCGTGTTGGTGTCCAATCGTACTAGCTTCAAATACATGTGATTTGATGTATGAGAAACTGAGATCAATTATTTTCCTAAATTATTTTCCTAGCTAACATGTTGAAGACTTTTTTCAATAGTTATGTTCAAGTTTTTTCCAAGTTATTCATACATCCTAATTTGAGAAATACTATTGTCACAAATAGGAAGTTATTCACCTGAATTTTTTATTTTTTTTTTAATTATTGTCAAGATTCGAGGTATTGCCCACACTAATCATGAATTCAATGTACTTAGGATCATAAGGTATAGCGCCGTCTAATCTCCTTATTTCCCCAAAAAAATTACTACCACTCATACTAATGACGCACGCTTATCACATTAGAATTGCTAACCAGTCCCACACCAAATCTCCTCATCAGCAAACCTTTTTAGACTCATCTACCACTTTAAGTGTTTGATCATCCAATCCAACGAACCATCAACACACAAATTACAATCAACTCATCTCTACCCTACACGTGGCACAAAATTTCTACACGCAAAGCAACCACCAGAGCCACAACGAAAAACAAAAACATCGAGATGCGCACAAAAAGAACATAGAGATCTGTACCATATATAGATAGATATAGAGATATGTACATCAAAAAGCGAAATTACACAACCTATAGAGGACTGAATTCGAATTCTATAACAAGGTGATCGTTGGATCGATGTCTCAATCCGAGAAAGTGTTGAGATCGATGCGAGGCTTCTTGTTGATCACCGCCGATTGGACGACGACGAAGGTGTTGCAGCGAGGGCACTTAGGGTTCGTCTTCGACATCAACACGTACATCAAGCAATTGGAGCAACCAGTAGCGAAGAGAGAGCCCGAGTTGGAGCACGAAATCGAAGGCGAAGACGGAGACGATCTCTGCTTCTGATGAGGACGATCCTCTTCGTCGTCTTTGACCAGAGTGAGACTCGACGAAGACGAATTCGAAGACGATCCACCGTCGAACGAACACGACGATCTCTGCTTCTCGTACCGATGATGATGATGATGATGATGATGATTAGGTACTGCTAACTTGTTCTTCTTCTTCTTCTTGATCTCCGCTCGCTCAAGCGCCGACTTCACCATGTCGAGCGTGCACACGCTCTGGTAGTCCTGGTTTGTCGTCACCAGCTTCAGATCTAATCGTTTCTCGAATTCGTGCAGCAGAGTCTTCGACGACGACGGTGTTGGTGGTAGGTTCAGGTCTTGGAGCTCCGGAAGAGACGCGCTGCGGTTCTGATGGTGGCGCGACATTGGCGACGATGAAGAAGATTTGCATCTCTGCAGGTACACCGATCCTGACTGTGTTGGTGAAATCAGTACCAAAAAAGAGGGGAAAACGATTTAGAGAACAAAACCAGTACGAAATTCGCTGAAATTGATGCTCTGATCGAGCGATTGAAGCGAAAACCCTAACAAACAAAGTAACAATTAATACCTTCAAATCGAGGCGCTTCTCCCAACCGGTCGGGACTTGCGAGTCCAGATCCAACTCCTTCGCCTCCGTCCTCGAACACGACCCTAGCAGATCTCTAGTGATCAATTCGCTACAATTACCACCACTACTACGACTCTCCATCTCTTCCATCTTGTCTTCGTTGAATCGTCCACCGAGCGTCCTCGTGAGAGAGCTCACATCGGCCGCCATTACTGCTACTTTACCACCTTCGCGAATCGAGCGAGCGAGCGAGAGAGGGAATCGAATTTTATTAAACCGAATTGAATTGAATGAATGAAATCCGTTATGGTTAACGAAATATCATTGTTACTTAATATACACGAACAGGGGGAGGGGGGAAGGTGGAGGGAGGGAGGGAGGGAGTGGAGGAGGTAGAGAGAGAAAGTGAGAGAGCATTTAATGTAGAGAGAGAGAGAGATCGAGATAGATAGAGAGAGGGACTTTTGGACTGTCTAATTAGCAGTAGTAGTACTACTCACTAATTAAAGCATTAAATGCGTTTGGTGGATTGCCTTTGAATACTAAGATGATGGATTAGTGGTAATTAATTGGGGACTAGTAATTAGGCTTAATTTTATGTTTGGATGCGCGCGTATTTATGGCGCGCAATTAATAGGAGGAGCAATTGATGATACGACATTTACGCGCCCATTTATTGTCTTCGACACTTTGTATGTACACTACTACTAGTATGTAATGTGATACGTATATATTTTTTTGGATGAACGATACATATATATATATATGGATTGGTGAGTATATAAATATTTTTTTGAGTAGTTTCTCTCTTTTATTGTTGAAGTTTCTATGTTTGGGTCATGTTCAATGATGCACTTCAAATCATGGAATATTTTTGAATGGCTGACATGTTAGTATCATAGCGCATAGTATATATTAAATACTTAGTGCATTTATTTTAAGTTTAATGTTTCAGCATATAGTATTATATTTACCACTACTAATTAGTAGCTTGTATATTGCATGCGTATTATAAATTAATATTATAAGATGATAAAGTAGTTGATTCAATTGATTAATTGAACGTTATATTTTTTTTTTATTATCCAATTAATATATTGAAAGTTGTAAATGCATATACATGTGTATTCTTTTAAGAAATTTATTTGTTTTAGTCAAAAAAGGAATTTATTTAAGTATGAAAAATCAGTAACAATTAATCCTCAATCCTAAATTGGTTGGGGTTGGGTACATGAATGACCCAATTGCCCCTTCTTAAATCCCTCTCTCTCATCTCACTTTATGTTGGACTGGCAAAAAAAGGTCGGACACCATTTTAAGTCGTTACTAGGGGGTGTGTCGGGACCCCTAGTAACGACTTAAAATGATGTCCGGACCCGTACCCGTATTTAAAAATGGACATATTTTTTTTTATCCAAACTCATATTTTTATAAAACATACTGGACTCTTTTTGTCCGGTTTTATTTTTAAATATGATCAAATATTTTTTTATCAATTGTTATTTAAAAAGATCTTTTAAATTTTGATTCATCATTGAAATCAGTGAAGTTGGAACTTAGTGGCGATGCTCAAAAGCATACAAGATATCTCAAATGTGAAATTATAAAAATACTCCTATAAATTTTTTTGGGTGAAATTGGATTAATCAGTAAAGTTGAAACTTAGTATATGTAAAATTACAAAAATACCTCTATAAATTGATTCAATTAATCGTTAAACGGATACTTCTTTTTTAAAATTTTTGTCTGACCCGGATCTATATTTTTAAACGGGCACAAAAATGTTCAGACCCGCATTTTTTAAGAAAAATGGTGTTCGGACCAGTTTAAAGCAGGTTTGGACAAAATCAGACAAAAGAGTCCAGACAATTTTTGCCAGCCCTAGCTGTAATGGGTGTTTTTGTTAATTATATACTTTACTATTTTTAAATTATGTAACTTACCAATGAAGTTTGAAGTTAAAAAAGTAAATAAATAAATAAAATTCATGGGAATAAACTACTATGAAAGAAAGCATCCAAGTTTGAGAAAATGAACCAAAAAAAGCCATAAAAAGAAAGTTTCTTAATTCTCTTAAAAAAAAGAAAGGTTCTTAACAAAAAAAAAGAAGAAAAAAAAAAGAAGGAAAGTCTGGTAAAGACAATAATGACACCAATTTACAAGTAAGTACTCCAACCACGAAAAGGAACTTTAGAGCATCTCTAATGGGACTATGGATTGTGGTAAAAATGGATCCACTCTAAATACAGTTCACATTCACCCAAAAAATGTTCTCCAATGAGATCGTGGATTGCTAATGTCTAGCTGATGTGGCAGGAAATCTAAATAGAGGGTGTCTACCCAATGTCTACTTTTAAATATTGTGGTAAATATCTTCTATGCTGCCACATCATCATTTTTAGTTGGAAAAATAAAAAAAGACATAATAGCCCTTAAAGAAAAAGGAAAAAGATAATAAAAAATATTATCCATATAAAGACAAAAGAAAAGTCATAACTTATGGTTTAAATCTACATTGGAGATCATTTTAGAATTTAAATGTCTATCTAGTGTGACATAGAATAGACATCTTCTCTATATTCATGATTTGACATCAATTCATGCTTTAAATCTATATTACCATTGGAGATGCTCTTACCTCATTAAAACTTTTATGAAATTCATAGTATCACCGTTAAAGGACGATGGAGTATTTAGTAACATTTTATTGATGAGGTAAGTTCTTGGGAAGGTTACGTATATAAGTTGAGGTCTTGAACCAGCAAGTACTCCAACCACCAAAAAAAAAAAAAAAAAGGAAAGATCAGTATTTAATTTTTCTGTTCAATATAATCCACGTTAAGATTCGATTTGACATTTAATGCTCATGTCCTTGTCCTTCGATTAGGTAATGGAACTTGAAATATTGTTAAACTAGAGCTCCTAACATTTCTACTCTTGCATTATTAAACCGCGCCTTTGAAGTATCAATATTAGAAGAGTCACTATATTTTGACTTTGACTGTTTGACAATTCTATTAATTGAATACTTATTATTCTTTTATCAATTTCTGGTTGTATAATTAACCTCCATTGTAGCTAGTTCTTAATAATTTAAAGTTGTCTTCGTTTGTAAATTGCATATCATCACTCATTATTTTTTGTTGCACATGTGCTTCATGTCCGGGCCCAATAAGGTCCATTAATTTGGAAAAATAATGACAGAAAGGAAAAGAAAGATTAAAAAAAAATCTCAAATTGAAAACTGGATTAATCAAGTATTGAGAGCTATAGTGATCGAGAGGCAATTGGGTTTCATTAATTCTAACGAACTCTCTCCCTATCAATCCGAACTTTATATGAATCCTGATCAATTGGGTTCTTTAATTAATTGGGGCAGAGTTTAGTCGTATGAATTAAGGCAAGAACACGATGGAATTCAATATCTCATTAAATTGATGTCGCCGACGACGCGTTTAGAGCATGACTGCCTTAATTTCTGCATTTTCATGAAGGGAAAGTGGTTTGAACTTCATGACCATTAGAAACATGATTGTGAATACATGTTGTACACAACTTCGATTACTTAGAGGGTATAGCCAAAGTTGTCGAATCGAATCGTATAATTGGTATGAGTGTTTTGTAAATCGAATCGTAAATTGTTTCGTAAATCGTAAGATTTTTTCGATTCTCTTAAAAATGCTTCTAAATACTTTAATTAGTGTCTTAATTTATTTACTTTTTATTTTTAATGATATTTAACCTTCTAATAAGTTAGACAAGAAAAACTGTTTTTTTTATTAAAAGCTATTTTTTTCACACCAAACAGTTCTTATTTTGTGTACAAATTTGTGTGGGCAGGTTGTGTATTTAAACTTGAGAATACAAGAGAAATTAGGCTGAGAGTGTGCTAGAGATGAAGATCGAGATGAGGGTTTTGATTTCGATCGTCCTAGATTCTCTCTCTCAACAAGATCTACTTTCTTTCTTTTCTCTTTTTTTTTTGTAAACAACAGTTATCGAATCGCATGATTCAAAATCGACTGATTCGACTTGAGTCGTCGGATTGTAACAACTATGGGTATAGCCATATACTCCACGAGTCTGTTAGAAAAGCTAGAGAGTTTTTCTCCTTTTGGAACGAAAAAAGAATAGCAAATGAAATGTTTGTTGTTAAGACCAGTCCTACTCCTATCCAACAACTCAACCAAGGCCCAGGGTGTGGTACGTACTAGTCACAAAATCTTGGGCCAAGTCTGGTAAGGAGTCCACATACCATTACAAAACAAGATAACCTTTGTGTTGGAGAAAATTTTATTAATCAATAATGACTTAATACAAGATCAGACATAGAATTAAATACGTTGATTCGTTAATTATATTTGTTCAAATGAATTGCCATTAATTTAGTTGTGAATGCAATTATGAAATTAAAACAGTGTGTGATATCAGGGACGACTCTCTACAACATCTGAAACTCAAGACAATACGCAAACACCACTAGAACCATATAACGAACAACAAAACTTCTCCACAAGAAAAAAAAAATTTAAAACTTTTCAACTAGAAGACAAATCAAAGGCTTCCAACTAGGGAAAAAAATTAACTATAAAATGAAAATTTAAAGAAAATATCAATCCAAAGCACCGCACAAATCCACATAACACCGTTGATGAAGGCGCACCGGAATAAGGATGGACCAATCTTCACAAATCTTAGTAAACACGCCTACTCTCCACACTTGCTAAGTGTTGAGAAACATGAAAGAACAAGAGAGACTTGATAAACAAGAAAACTTTGCTTCTCTCAATGTCTATTCTTGAGAGCTTCTCTTTATATATATATATATATTGTAACTGAGTTGTTACAATTCTAATTTCTAAGAACATAAATATGGTCCCGATCATCTCACCCTCAACGTCTTACTTAACATGACATTACAATATTGTTCTGAGTACATAATCACTCATTCCTCTGTTTAATGATTGACTTTTACATTATGCAACACATGCTTAGGATGCAAGTTTACAATCTCGAGGTGCGTAATGCGGTCGTCAGTGGATTATTCTAGCATTTGATGGATTTGAAGTTTCATGTACCAAAGTATGTGATGATTGAACGTTTATCAAGTAGGTGTCGGCATTTTTCATTAAAAAAGTGGTAGCTTAACTCCGTTTGTGTGTTTTGTGGAATAATCAGAATACAATTCGAAACGTCATAACATTATAAAAAAAAACAATTATAATTGATCCATTAATTTGGTATATCCCTGATCCCTGCTTCAGGGTTTGAATCTCCCTGTATGAGAGACTTGAGAGTAGAGTTTCCCATCTATAAAATTTTTTTTAAAAAAATAAAGAGAACTGAAGTAAAAATAATTGGCCTGTTGATCCAATATTAATTTAGGAAAACAGTATATTGCCCCAGACACGCTTTAACAATAATTTTAACAAAGAGAAGTGTAGCAAAAGAAATTGGAGAGCTCAGATTTGCCATATCATCCGTTAGATTTCAGAAGATCGTACGCACCCATTGCTACGTTAGCATTGCGCTATCATCGCTCTGCTGTAAGTCAATGTGCGAGCACTCAAAACTAAAATTACTCTTTGCTTTGGTTATGAGCGATGTGGGATTATTGGTGGAATGATCTGTAACCTTTTGGTTTGGTCCATAAAGTATATATGATCATAACATTTATTGATCAGTAAAGGTTCTTATTAAAAAAAAAGGGGAAAGTCGGGTAGAATCAATATTGACACCAAAACTAAAAATATATGGAGGTGCTTCCAATTAATTCTAACAAATTGAGAAAATGAACTCATTTAAGCATTAACTATGGAGAGGCGTCTAATTAATTTTAACAAAATTTGTTAAGCTCTATATAGAATATTAAAATTTGTGATCCATAATCACAAATTCTTTATAATTTTGAATGAGGATAAAATTGAGATTATAAAATAAAGTTTGAGATATATTTGATACAATCTTTTGTTCAAGATAGATCTGAGACTTTGTTGTAGATGTTGGGATTGCTATAGATAAAACCATATTAACGCGCATTAACGCAACGGAAGCACAATCAAACGAACAATACTAAAATATTTAACAATCAAATTCTCTCAAATTGGTGCGCAAGGCACCACAATTGCATACTCCAGCACACACAAAACTAACCTACTAAGTCTTTTATATATGCCATAAACTTCTAATCACTCTCAAATTGACTCACAATCTCACTCAAATACAAATACTTCTAAAACAATCAAACCCTACTAAAACTCAAGCTGACTAATCTGACACAAATTAAAACGCTAAAATCCTAATTATATTAGGACATAAAGTTTGAGCCAAAAACTTAACAATCTCTACCTTGGCAAAATATTCCACCAAACATATAATCCAAACGAACATAGTCGTCGCGAACAACCACTTTCAAACATTCAATCAATCGTTAGCATCAACACATCCAATCATGTGCGCACAAACACCCAATCTACGAAGGATCATAAGCGAAGAAGACAAACCTTGAAATATTTATGTTATGCTTCCATTCATATCGCTCCACCACACATAATCAACCAGTTCTTCTGGTTGCGCATATCCAATCAACT
This sequence comes from Stephania japonica, assembly GCA_039657345.1. Classification (NCBI taxonomy): domain Eukaryota; kingdom Viridiplantae; phylum Streptophyta; class Magnoliopsida; order Ranunculales; family Menispermaceae; genus Stephania; species Stephania japonica. The sequence goes on along the minus strand of CM077556.1, from coordinate 84,525,993 downwards.
TGATCCTTCACACAAACATCCATCCAACAAGTGCAATAATCATCCACTCAACGGTTAACCACCAAACAATCACAGTGCAGCAAAATACTTGACCACTCTTATATATATATATATATATATAAAAGACAACCACTCTTCAATCAAGCACCTAATCTTGAAGAATTCTCCACCTCGTACAAACATCTTGTCGAATAAATCAACAACTCAACTTCGATCACTCCACCGCAAAAACATCCATCAAATCACCCCATCAATCATCACACTTTATGATCGAACCACAAACACACAACCCACATCATCACATGCAATACCCAACCTCACACCTTACCAAAGTAACTTTGGTGTTCCACCTTCAATCTTCATTGGCCTTCATCTACTGCACTCTATAACACATGCAAACTTTGTCTAATGCAACCAAATTGAACATCAAGCAAGCTTACACCCCAGACACCTCGCTCTCACAGTTTCACCGCGCACCACCCTTCACTATTCTTGTGTATGTATGATATATCATTACAACCTTCTTGCAAAAGAAGCAAACACTATCACCAACTAATTTCATGCATCCTTTAATTTAATCAATGCCACCAATTAGCATGCTTTGAAGTAATACATATTCAAACATCAATCAACCAAAACTTCAATCATGCTTGATCAACGGTGCACATCTCTTTAGTTCTTTCCTCTCATCGTTTGATTGTTGATCAACCAGTCTCTGATACCACTTGTTGGGAATAAACCCATATTAAAGCACATTAACGCATCAAAAATACCATACAAAACAATCCTTATTCAATACTAAAATATTTAACAATCAAATTCTCCCAATGTGGTGCGCAAGGCACCACTGGTGCACACTCCAGCACACACAAAACTAACCTATTAAGTCATTTATATAAGCCACAAACTTCTAATCACTCTCAAACTCTGACTCACAATCCTACTTAAACACAAATACTTTTAAAACAATCAAATCTTACTAAAACTCAAACTTACTAATCGGACACAAATTAAAACGCTAAAATCCTAATTATATTAGGACATGGAGTTTGAGACAAAAAATCAATTGGAATAGCCCTACATCGACTACTTAGAAACAAAAATAAGGCTTATAAGTGCACATTGGACACTCCATCTTGCCTTGGCATTTTGGAGTGAACCTCACTTTCATACTTGTAACCCATACATAAAATTAGTCACCACTCTCTTCACCTTGGATTGGATCTTATATGATAAAAATTGAATAAACTTCAAGCAAAGTCTGGGATAGATTAGATTATTTAGCCTACATAAAAATTAGCATTATATATAATGAATCGAAAGTTCCTGCTTAATACTCCCTTTGGTCATATATGTAAGTCGTTTATGGATGACGTGCAAGATTTAAAAAAGTCCTTTATTACATGTTAATATTACTATATTACCACTTATGCTACATTAATTATAGGAGTGGATTTGTGAGACCATGCATTAATTTCCTAATTATCGCAAGGATAAAATAGGTAAAATGAATATAGAAAAGAATGAACAATTTACAATTTCTTACAAAGGGAACTTTTCTAGAACGGCTTGCATATATGACCAGAGGGAGTATTTTGGTTTGATTAATCTTGTGAGAGTTAGTTAATCTCCCCAATCTCATAACCTAAGAGAAGCTAATGAGATATAGTGTGGCTATCACTATTAGAACTCACTAATTTTACCTCATTAAAAGATCTATATGAAATTCCTCTTGTTGCCACTGAATTACCTTTAAGGACGATATTTAACATTTTATCGACGAGGTAAGTTCTTGGGAAGGTTACATATGTGTGTGTTTGTGTATACTATATATATATATAAAAGTTGAAGTCTTCAACAACCAAAAAAAGAAAAAAGAAAAAAGAAAATATTGCATTTAATTTTTCTGTTCAATAATCCACGTTAATATTAGGTTTGACATTTAATGCTCTTGTCCTACTTGGCCTTCGATTAGGTAATAGAACTTGAAATATTGTTTAACTAGAGTTCCTAACATTTCTACTAATGCAATTTAATTGAAACTGTCTTTGAAGTACCAATATTAGAAAGTCAAGTCACTATATTTTGACTTTAACATAATTCTATTAATTGAATATTTTCTTTCAAGGATCGGCTAAATGGGTCATTCTTTTTGCTTAAAGAACCTCATTACACGTTCATACCCATTTCAATTTTTGTTATACAATGGTTAAAATAGAGAAAAATAAGAGGATATATTGAGAGGTGTTGGGGTGAAGTAGGTGAGGGTATTCTTGAGAGCTGAAGTTGGAAAGAACACTTTGAAGTGAGGTACAAGAAGTAAAAAAGTAAGCTTAGCAAGAAGTGGGGTTCATTTAGCCATTGCCTTCTTTTTTATCGATTTCTGGTTGTATAATTAGCCTCTATGTACTCACATGAATTTATGAAGATGATGATCTAAGGCATTGTTTGGTTCATTTTACTAACTTGTAGGGAAGTTTAACTTTCTGAAAAATTAACCACTAAGGAAGTTACACTTTTCACGTTTGGTTCAACTTTAAACTTCTTGAGAAGTTTCACATTTTGAGAATAGAAAAATAATGTAATTGACATAAATGTCATTTACAATGTTTTTGGGGGAAAGATTAGAGAGGAGAAATAGCATTAAATGAGGGTAAAATTGCACATTCACACTCGAAAAGATAATTCCCCCTCCCCCTCCCCTCTAAGTGAGTTATCTCCCCCTATGTGGGGGAAGTTTGGGGGTCTTAAATTTCTTGAGAAGTTTGTGAAAATATGGCCTCGTTTGGTTCATTTTTCTAACTTTCAGGGAAGTTTAATTTCTTGGGAAACTAAACATTAAGGAACTTATACTTTTCATATTTGGTTCAACTTTGAACTTCCTGAGAAGTTTCATATTTTAAAAACAATAAAACTAATGTAATTGACATAAATGTCATTTTCATTGTTTTTGAGAGAGAGATTGTAGGGAATAAAGGTAGAGAGAGCATTAAATGAGGGTAAAAGTGTCAATTCTCCCTTAGGAAGATAACTCACTCACCCCTCCCCCCCTAAGTGAGTTATTTCTCCCTATGTGGAAAAAGTTGGGGGTCAAACTTTCAGGGAAGTTTTTTAAAAATATTCAACTAAACAAGGTGAGTTAGAACTTCCCTGGAAGTTATCTCACTTCCTTCAACTTCTCCCATAACCAAATAAGGTGAGCTGGAACTTCCTTGAAAATTATCTTACTTTTAACTCCCCCCCACTCACTCCCCCCGAACCAAACGAGGACTAAGTCAAGAACACGTTGAAATTAAATATCTCATTTAATTAATTGATGTCTTAGGCGACGCGTTTAGTGCATGACTGCCTTAATTTTCAGCATTTTATGAAGGGAAGTGGTTTGAAGTTTGAACTTCATGACCATTAGAAACATAATTGTGAATATGCAGTATGTTGTGCGCAACTTTGATTAATAAGATGGTACTAACCATATACATGAGTGCTTTTTAATTAGAAAGAAAACTTTCCTCCTTTTGGAATAAAAAAGAAAAGCAAATGAAATGTTTCATTGTTAAGCCGAGTCCTACTCCTATCCAAAAAAAAAAAACAACTCAACCAAAGCCCAGAGTGCGGTACTAGCTACTCACAAATTCTTGGGCCCAAGTCTGCTAAAGAGTCAACATTACCATTAGAAAGAAGTTACTGCTTTATTACAATACTTTAAGGATAATGTTGGGTGGGGTGACCTGTTTTTGGACATCAATGTGCAAATCAAATCGAGTGCTTGTTAAACTCGGCAGTGTAAAAAAGGGAATAATGTTACACTTGGTAAATACACTTACTGCACTTGCTTATGCACCACATGCTCGGGATGTAATGCGATACGATTTCAAGGGGGCATAACACCGTCAGAGGATTATTCCCATAATTTGATGGATCTGAGGTTTCATGTACCACATAGACAAAAGAGGTAAAGTAGCAAAATTATGAGGAGAGCTCAGATCTGCCGTTTCGTCCGTGGGATTCCGAATATCGTAGGCACCCATTGCTACGTAGGCATCATTCTATCACTGCTCTTCTATGTGATGAGGTGTTGGCATTCAATACTAAACTTAGTATTTGCTTTGGACCTCAGCAATGTGGGATTATTGGTGGAATCTGTCACTTTTTAGTTTGGTCCATAAAGTATATATGATCATAATATTTATAGATGCACAACTATACTAGCTGCTAGTGCTAGCTATTAATATTAATATTATTTTGTTGGGACCTTAAGTGAATGTGCTATTTTGATTGTTACATAGTTGTAGGCTTAACAAATAAAATTAAACCAAAACTTTAGACAAGAGCATGCCCCAATGTATATAGCCATGTTATGTAACTTAACTTAACTATTTAATTCATAGCAATGGACGAAGGCCATGGTGTGCATTTGGTGTACCAAATGATGATGATATAACCCCTCCCTTATCAAAGATCGCAAAGATGAATCCATATATAGTTGGGGAATAAATACATTTGATACACAATTATGGGTGGAATTTTATCAACGCATTGAGATACTCTCAATATATAATCCAAAAGACCCTAACAACTATGTAGCAAATGTATGCGTAAAAAATATGTTAAATCTTTCTCCTAATCGATCGATATAATTCTAGATTACTAGCTAGGTTTCTTATTGAACAAATTAAAGGGGCTAGCTAGCCAGCTACGTGTCAATATATTTTTTCTTATATAAAAGTTTGTTGAGTTTTTAGCTCAAACTCCATGTCCTAATTTAGTTAGGAATTAATGTTTTAGTTTGTGTCTAATTAATAAGTTTGAGTTTTAGTAAGATTTGATTGTCTTTGTAGTATTTGTGTTTGAATAGGATTGTGAGTCAGAGTTTGAAAGTGATTAGAAGTTTGTGGCCTATATAAATGACATAGTAGGGTTAGTTTGTGTGTTTTGAATATGCACAAGGCACCACGTTGGGAAGTTTGATTGTTAATATCTTAATTATTGATTAAATAAAATTAATGAGCGTTTGATTGTGTGTTTCTGCAGCGTTTGACGTGCGTTAATGTGGGTTTATCCTTAACAAAGTTAGTATTAGCAAGCCAAATCAAGTATGGTATATATATATTGCCAATTTTCCATTTAAAGACTGAAAATCAAAATTCAAACATAAGTCTAGCTACGACAAAGATGCACAAAAAAGTTAGTATGGATATGGATCCATATATAGGTCTAGTGAGACTGACCCTTCAGACTTGCATCCTTGCATATGATAATTGGTTGTCACCAACCCCTCAATATCAGCTAGACAGTAGACACCCTGTTAGTGATTGTGACATTGGCTCGGCCCAAGACCAAGACCCACCACTCTCTAATATATTGTTTATTTTCTCTTTGAACTGCTCCACACTAGCTCATAAGTAATACCTTTCCAGCTCTTCATATACATGTATACGCATGTATATCTTTTGTTTTCCTTTTTTTAAGAGCTTGAACGGCTCCACCCACCAATTTCAAAACCTAATTTCAACTTATGTTTTTGCTCTTTTTTCTATGAATTTTTTTAATTTTAGATTAAGCATTTTTCTAGCTCATGTAATTAAGCTTTAGCCAAGTAAAAAAAACAATTTTATTGCTTAAGGGTTGTGTCTATAACTATTAGCAAAATCCAATCAAGCAATTTAGACATCATAAGTTGGTATTAGCGAAGCTTGTTAGAATTGTGAATCAGCAGCGAATCGTTAAAAGGCTCGAGTAAATTAAATTGGAATTTAGATCGACGATTCGTTAAAAGGCTCGAGTGAATTAAATCGGGATTTAGATCGATGAATCGTAAGATTCACGATGCATTAGTGAATTGAATAGATATTTAATTTTTTTAATATCCATTTCTTTTCCTTTTTTTGCACATTTACATTTCTCAAACTTTTAAGTTTTAAAGAAGAATGTTGATAGTAGGCCAATTTTAAATAGGCTGCGATTAAAAGGGCACAAACATCAATTTAGGGCAAAAAAAAAATCTAATACTAAGCATGTGCATGTATGATATTGGAAAAAATGAACATGAATCGTCTGAATCATTGAATTATGAGATTCACCTCGATTCAAACGATTCGTTAACTGATTATCAAGCATAGCAAATCTTTGCCTAGCGATCCAGATCGCGAATCGTATGATTAAGCTATTTGGATTGCGATTTTCTCACAACCATGGTATTAGCATATTTATAAGCAAGTATCTAAAAGAATGCATGGTTGAATATAGGAAAGCAAAAGGTGGTGACAAATTAAAGGAGAAGTAGAAACAAAAGACAACTATAATTGTTGTGTGGATGCCAAAAAAAACTGTGTTAGTTTTCTCACGTCCACACCGATATTGTCTCCAACTTAATCGTTTTTAACTCATAGGTTTGGAGTTTTATTTAAAAGGCTTCGGTTTTAGTTTGGAGGAGTTAATCAAGTATGTACTTCATTACGAAGTTTTATTTTTCCAATGTGGGATTAACTTTCGATCCACACATCTTCAACACTCCCCATGGACCGAAAGTCGCATGAGCCATTCAAACCATGGTGTTGATACTACGTCAAATTCTCACGGCCGTGCCGCACACCCGTGCGCGAGCCCGTAGATTTTCTCTGTTAGCACTGATACTGTCCCTAACTTAATCACCTTCAACTCATATGTGTGAGGTTTTATCTCAAAAACTCCGGTATTAGTTTGGAGTAGTTAATCAATTATGTACTTTATTTTGAAATTTTATGTTTTTTAATATATGATTAACTTTCGGTCCACACTTCTACAACAAAATGTAATTTTTGTGATAGAATGAGACCAAAGAGAAAATCTAATAAGAAGAGTCACAGTATAGATATACATTGATCAAAATACATTTATCAAATGAGAGGAGGAGAAAAAAAGATGAACTACTCCATCTTCGTATATATCATTTTATCACCCTTGTCCTTTCTCCTTTGTTCTTGGCACAGAAGGTCCTTTCGAATTAATTATAAATTCCTTCTTTTCATTAATGATTTTGGCCAAGTCTCTAGGGACAATAATTTGAGTAATAGTGACATTTGATCCTTAATTTGATAATTTCGTAATATTTTATTTTTTAAATAAAAAAGCTATATATTAACTTTTACATTTAAAAACTCTATATAACTTATTTTAATTTGCACTACTCCTATTAATCAATTAGGTGATTCAACAATTTAGTATGATATTTGAAAGTAAGAGGTCACGGATTCAAATCTTGGTGGGGGGCAAATTGTTTCTTGTTTATCAAAAAAATATGCACTACTTTTCGTGTGAAACAGAAGATAAAGTTCCTACCAAAAAAAAAAAAAAAAAAAAAAAAAAAAAAAAAAAAAAAAAAACAGAACATAAAGTTTATGAATTTTACGGAACAAAATCCCACTAAATAGATCCTACTCATTTACCTGGCCTCCTTAAGATTACAAGTCTAAAACCTTCTAATTTTTTAAGATGCATCCATGTAACGTAAGATGCGAACTCAATCAATAGTCCAGAATAATTATGTACATCACAAAATCAACAAACAAAAATGATTTATAAGTTTCAGGATCTTGCTATATTGATCCATTTTGAGCGTCGAGTTGGTGAGCATCACACGACACACCTCCAGATGTGCACTTCAGTCACATCGTGTGGCACCACTCACCCAATGTATATCTTGGTGCCCAAAGTGCATAAGAAAATCATTTTCCTAATCTCAATTTTATAAGAGCCTGATCTTTGATGGAAAAAAAGAGCCCGTTCCTACCAAAAAAAAAAAAAAGGGAGCCTGATGTAGTGATAAAGTACTGGAAAACCTGTAAGAAATTCTGTCAAGCAAGGCACGGAGACGAGGAATAAAATAACGAAAAAGTTAGACATCACAACCCGTACTCAATAAAAGTCAAAACTTCATAAATGCCAAACATTCCCTTACTTTAGATTTTTTTTTTTTTGGGGGGAATGCCTAACTTTAGATTTAATTATAATTAAATAATTTGCTACACTTACACCACTGCCCAATATATCCTCATACGGTGTTGTTGTCGAGCCACAACCACCTCCAAAGCTTTCACGTCTGCATCTTTGCTTAGATCATACGCTTTCACTAAGTAGTTACTTTTGTATATGTAATATTATTGAATAAAATTAAGAATACATACTCTAAGTTAGAGTGATAATTAGTATGATCTAACAAAACTTTAATTTTAAATTCGTTGAAATCGATTACATAGATTAAACTCTCCAACTTAATTAATTAGCTTATGAGGTGTTGCTAGTTTATTTTTATAAAGATGTTAACAAGTCTATGCGGGTAGAACACGTGATTTACCAAAGAACCCAACCAGTCAATGCAGAACATTTATTGGGAACATCTAATAATACAATATTAGAAACAAAAGAAGGGCCCAATACTTGATTTTGGAGATCAACAATCGTTCACTTACAAGTTACAATGAATATTGAAAGTGTTTTAAGTCATTTACCTTTACTTTAAAAGTGCTGTATGTTCCCTACCAAATAAAAGGAGCTGTACTTTAATTTGTTCTTGCTTTAAATCATATAAAATTTATTTGAAATATACATTTGTCGTGTTTTGCAAGCATAATTTAACTTAATTTGACAAAACAACAACATTAACATAGACCCAATCCCAAATTAAGTATACTTGATCCATTTCATAAAAAAATAATAAAAATTTTACACTGACAGCCAACTATTAATACGACTCTTCCTTATTTTTTGAATATAAAAAAATAGGTTTGAGACCTCTTCCTTTATTTTTTAGTACGAAATGTAGGCTTGAAAGCACTCATCTATTATTTGAATTTGAGATTAGCTATGTAGCCCGACTCATTTTCCACAAGCGGTATATAATATATATTTTTTCTTTTTTTGGGTCTTGTGACCTGGGTACTCCAATAATTTCCACATTCATAATATATATTTGATAAAATTGTTGTATTCACATTTCATTTGACACTAAGATCATTTAGTATAATGGATTTTATAAGCATGTGTACAGGAAAGCCTCGTCATTACATTCATAATAATAATGTTGTCTTTTAGATTGATATTGATTTTTAGCATATATGTTTTTATGCATATAATTGAAATTAAAGGGTGCATGGCCAGTAGTTCTTGACCTGAATGCAAAAAGAAACTAACAAGTTGATATGGCAAGACAGGAGAAACTGCATGTGCACTTGAAAGAGATTCTATGCACCTTTAATTTGATTAGTTATATGAGACACTAGGACCACATGCGCACTTCAAAAAATATACTATTTGAATTCTACTGTTTTATATGAGCCTCTATTTTCTCTCCATTCTGTACACATAATTCCATACCACCACTACCAGTTCCAACTCCAGTCCAAACTGTATCATCTGCACCTAAAAAGATCGACAGTCTGGGCCACCACCACAAAGATAAATTCTCTATATTAGTCTAGCTACCAAGCTCTAAAATAACACTAAACACAACAAAAGTCGCAACGCCCCCAAGAAAACCATCAGATTTATTTAAGACGCACTCCATCTACCTCATCGCAACATTTTTTTAGTTCTCTGGACACATCTTGAGGTGCATAACACGATTGTCAATGATGCATTAGGGAATAAATTATTTAAGAAAGTCCTAGAATAACACCTAACACGCAAGAGAAGTCACATTGTCCTGTCGAAAACCATCAGATTTACTTAAGACACACTCCATCGATGTCGTTGTAGCATTTTTATTAGAATCAATGATGCAAAAACACCCCTAAGTTACAACAAAAGTCGCAACGCCACATCCTCCTCTGGTTGCGTGCACATTTGTATCTCGAGGTACATAACACGGTGGTTAGTGAAACATATTAGGGGAGGACATTGTTTTTAAGCAAAAGTCTTAAAAAGCCTAGGAAAATCAACCGCTTCTCTTGTCCTGATTTATGTGTCTCAACATCATCTCCATATTTTAGCTGTTTATTCATTCATCTCTTCATTTATCTCCTCCCAATAAAACTAACATGTTTGTGAAGCTCAAGAGAACAATCTTCAATCACTGCTCCAAATCATGGCTTCTTTACATGAATTGCTAAGTCAGGAAGGATTCCTAAAGAAGAACTCAAAGAATTCAAGGCCAAAGCCTCTAGCAGTGACTGATGAGTCCATAACATTGCCAATTTACATCTGCCATGATCGAAAAAGCGTGGAATTTTCGAGGCAGAAGCCCAAGAACAAGAGCCTTTTAACAGATGGGTCTTCTGCTTTGTCCTCCAATAGACTGGGTTCCAAGACAAGAAGATCATCATCAAACATCACAAGGTCATCAATTCAGACAGATAGGAGTGGATTGAAAGACGGGCTTGCGATGGATGACGTTGCAGTTCGAGCTGTTATATCGATTCTTAGCGGCTACGTCGGAAGGTTTTTAAAGGATGAGAGCTTTAGAGAGATTGTTAGAGAGAAATGCTACTCTTGTATGGCTGGAAGAAGAGACTCTTGTAGGAGTGAAATAATGGAGAGAATGGAATTAGGCATTGAGAGCATAGAGAGATTAGTCGAAAAGCAAGCGATTTCGAGGAGTGAATTGATGATGAACTCTGTGCAGAATTCTATAAAACTCTTGAGCATTGTTGCTTCTTTGAATTCTTCAACTTCAAAGAATGAATTCACTTGTGGAGTACCTAATTCTCATCTCTCAGCTTGTGCACAGCTCTACTTGTCAATTGTGTACAAGTTAGAAAAGAGTGATAGAACATCTGCAAGGCATCTAATTCAAGTGTTCTGCGACGCGCCATTTCTCGCTCGAACACTGCTGTTGCCGGACCTTTGGGAGAAGTTCTTTCTGCCTCATTTGTTACATCTTAAAGTGTGGTACAACAATGAGATTGAATCCATCTCTGATTTAGATCTTAATGAGAAAGAAGAGAGGATAAGAGCTTTGAATAAGGTTTACGATCGAAGAATGGATGCGGGCACTAAGCAATTCGCTCTTTATTACAAGGAGTGGCTCAAGGCCGATGTCGCCAAAGCGCCTCCTCTCCCTTCCGTGCCATTGCCGTCAATGCCAAGTAAACGGTTCTTGAAGAGAAGGTCCTCTCCTTCTTTTGATCTGCAATCTCCCTTCACCAAAAACCTGTGAGTGAGAAGAATTTTGTATTGTTCAAGAATTCCTTTCCAAATCTCTTGTCAGATTTCAATTTCTACATGAGAATGTTAGAAGAGTTTTATGATGTTCTGGTTTTGGGATTGCTGAATTAATGATCTTGCTTTTCACACTCGTAGATACCAATCGATTTTTGGACCTGCCAATGATTATGAGCGACGGTCGCAATCAATTGATATCGGAAATGTGGATAGGAGAGGTGTCTTAAAGGATGTATGGGATTCGACAGAAGAACGGTTAGGCACTGAAGAATATAGTTCCATGCTAGACATCTCTTATTTAAATGTGGATAAGATTACTCCCTTTTGATTTTTTAGTTTCTGAACTTTTTTAATTAACTGCAATGTATACATGTTGAATCTATCTAAATACTTCTTTTCTTACTGACATAGACAGAGTGGCAAAGGAGATCAATGGAGGAGGTGCCAAATTTATGAGAAACCAAAGGCTGAAGTGCGGAATGAGACCCGTAAATTAGACTACTCAAGCTTCTTTTCGTGCCAAAGTAAACCGGAGAATGGTTTCATCCATAGGAGTCAAGTAACAAGCAATGACATATTCCGACAGGAGAAAAACGAACTTCTTCGCCAAAGCAACCTCAGGACCTCAATTGCCACCGTTTGCACTTCCAACAACCTCAATGACTGCGAGGTTGCAATTCGAGTGGTTTCCAAAGCTTGGCTTGACTCACTTGGTGATCCAATTGTTGAAGCCTCGATATCGGAAGCACCTGTAATCGAGGGAATGCTTGAAGTCTTGTTTACTTCTAAAGATGATGAGATTTTAGAATTAACTATTTCACTTTTGGCTGAACTAGTGTCAAGAAACCAAGTGAATAGGCAGATAATATTGAATTCAGATCCACAGCTTGAGATCTTCATGAGACTTCTAAAAAGTAGTAGTCTCTTTCTCAAATCATCGGTGTTGCTTTACCTATTGAAGCCGCAGGCAAAGCAGATGCTATCCGCAGATTGGATACCATTAGTCTTGCGAGTGTTGGAGTTCGGAGAACAGTTGCAGACCTTGTTTACAATTCAGTACAGTCCACAAGTAGCGGCATTCTATCTATTACACCAACTTCTTACAGGTTTTGACGATGATAGGAATAAAGAGAATGCCAGAAAAGTAGTTTCACTCGGAGGCCTAAGCTTGCTTGTTCGAAGACTTGACGTAGGAGACCACCGTGAGAGGAGAAACACTGCATTGTTTATGACTAGTTGCATCCAGGCCGACGGGAAATGCAGATACTACCTTGCAAACCATGTGAAAATTTCTTCTATTCTTGAACTTCTCATGGTGGGAAACCAAAATCAGTCTAGTGGCCATGCTCTTTCTTTACTAACTGAGTTGCTATGCCTTAGCAGGTATGCTTTTCAACAACATAAAATTTGATTACTGTTTCTCGAGAGTTTTCTTCGACGATCTAATCTTCAACATATCCTTACCTTGACAGAAGATCCCAGATCACAGAATTCTTAATTAGACTAAAAAGTGATGAGCAAGGCCTCCATGCAATGCACATCTTGTTAGTGTACCTACAACACGCTCCACCAGAACAACGTCCGCTGATAGCAGCCATTTTATTACAGCTTGATCTTCTGGTAGGCATTGAAATTGAAAGCCCTTGAAGAGTTAAACATTTTTGACATGCCAAATTCCTTTACAGTATTTACATGGACTAGTAACTTTTTTAAGCAGGTAGATCATGGTCATTACAGCTTGTATAAAGAAGAAGCTGTAGATGCTATTATAGGGGCTTTGGATTGCAAAACATCTAGCGAGAAGATGCAAGAACAAACGGCGAGGGCTCTCATACTATTAGGAGGCCGTTTTTCTTATACAGGGGAATCGTCAACCGAGAAATGGCTGTTGAAGCAAGCGGGATTCAATGACATCTTAGGGGACTCTTTTCATGGAGAAGAAATAATCAAAGACGACGTGTCTACATTGGTAAGTTAACCTTTGCAAAACATCGGTTTTCCATGACCATGATATCGATAAGATAGTAAAAAATTGCTAATCATGATTGTAATTTTTTATATCTATTGAAATGTCCAATTCCTTTTTCAGAGTGAAGAGGATAATGCAACTAAAGAATGGCAAAGGAAAGCTACAACAGCATTGCTATTGAGTGGCAGCAATAGATTATTGACTGCCCTTTCAGAATCCTTGGTAAAAGGTCTACCACGCTTGGCTCGGGCGAGTCTTATAACCATCACGTGGATGAGTTCCTCAATGAAGTTCATTGAAGATGCAAGTCTTCATGCACTTGCACGCTCAATCCTTGCGCCTCCCTTGTTGGAAACCTTGAACTATGACAGACAAGTCGAGGAAAGGGTGCTAGCTTCTCTATCATTACGGAATCTTGTTCAAAATACTGGTAGGAAAGAAGAATCTATCATATCTCTGTCTTTTCTTCTCTAGAATCAGCATTACTCAGGAATGAATCATTTGCTAACTAAAAACTCATAGATGTTCGCTTTAGGATTTATTTTCACAACTTCTTTTGTCGCTCAAACCTGCCTCTATGAGAGTGAGTAATCAGAGAAGATTAAGACATGATCATCGGCGACATTTGGAGTACAAAAGAAACCACTAGTAAATGTTTTTCCTGAGTTACTCTGATTCTTCATCTGTACCATCCAGTATGTCTACTATCCAAGTAGATATAAATTTTCAATGCACATGCATTCCTATAAATTCAGCCTTACAACATTTGCTGTCTCAAGATCTAACACTAGTGCTTTCCTATTAATCCTACAGAATGTCTATCCAAATACTTGCGATCAGAGACTGATTTCATCGGCCATCTCCGCCAACTTTCCTTAGTAACAAAGTCAGCTGAAGAGCTCCTTTCAATTGTGACATCCAGTATAAACCATCGGCATATCAAGCTTGACTCTCTACCAAAGTTGAAGAGAGATTTTAAAGAGTTTTAGTCATGGTAAGGAAGAATGAGAGTCCTATCGTTCAAGTACATATTTTCAAGATTGAAGTATTTCTGCTATTCTTTTTTTTTTGATAAGTAATGTATAGATATATAAATGCCATCATTAATTTGGAGTTAGAGTGATATTTCTGAAAGCCGAAAATCGGAGAGGAGGTTGATTGAAGCAAGCATTCAAAAGGAATACAACTGATAATTTCACAAAAAGATGAGACCACTTATTACCAAAAAAAAGAGGACCAGTTATATATGTCAAAAAAAAATCATGAATGATGAATCAAAATGCCTCGAAGGATGGATTTATTGAGATGCAGCAACTCGCAGAAAAAAATAAAACATAAAAATATCAAGAAGCTTTTCTAGGAGTTAATCCTAGGCCTTTTTGAGAATGGGATATACCTATTTAGAAGAAAGGCTTTGAAGATCCAAATCGCTTAGAAAGTCAGTGCAACGATTGCTTTTTGAATTGCAAAGCCTGCCTTCTTGCAAGCATCCTCAAGGCGCTTTACTTGTGAAGGCCCGTCTGGGCAGAACGCAACGACTGCTCCTCCGCTCCCTGTAAACTTTGAAGCAGCACCCACTCCTGGCTACCTCCACCATTTCAATATTCGTAGAACCAAGAGCATCATCTCCAAACATGTCCCTGTGAAATTGAGAGGCAACATAGAAAATATTTTAAAGAATAGGGGGGAAATTGGAATCAAATTCATGGCATCAATGATATGTAGCTACCTTCTTAGATCAAAATTCTGATTCATCAAGGCTGCAAGCTTTGAATAATTCTTCTCAGGCAAGGCACCCCATCCTTCTAAAGCTATATCTGCAACTTTGTTCATTGTTGATATTATAAATTTATCCCCGTCGAGCCACCTGTTGCGAACTGTGCTGTGAACCTGCATGAATGAATTCACATCAACCAGTTTAAGACAACTATATACTGTTTGTTTGCTTCGGAGTGGGGGAAGATAACCAAGATGGAGTGCCACTCATGCAAATGCTGAGTGTACAGGAGGAGTCGCGCGACAGTAAGCATATAAATCAAGCAAACAAAATAATCAACCATAAAGCTTTTAACTAATAATAAGGTATGAATTGAAGTGCTAATGTTTTTTGACTAATTTATTTATTTTTTGTTGGTTTAATAAGAAAAAAAAAATCCTGAGTCTTTCGCGTCGATTACTCTTAGCTTGTTAGATCTTTTGATGGAAAACTATCCTGGATATGAAACCAAACACTGGCTCACCTTTCCAGAATCGCTTGGATTTTCAGCATAAATGAGGTAGAGAGGAGGAAGAAAAGTGCTATCCATTGGTACATGCATACCACACTCCCGTTTATCCATGTATTGTTTTCCAAAATCCTGCAAAAAAGCGATGCGGAGTTTGATTATGAAGCTTTTTGTATGTGGATAGAGCATGGGTAATAATTGGTCATTAAATACAGTATTTTAAACTAATTGTGTAGAGCAGGGCAATGTTGAATGTCTAGCATGAAATTTATAATGAATCTGTTCTAGCTAATAAGTCACAACTTTCAAGCTAAACAATACATACCATGTAAACAAGACCTCCATAAACCTGTGCAACCCGATCTTGGAGGCCAGCAACTATTCCGAGTTCTTTTTCTGCATCAAGAATCAGATTAGGCCTGATATCCATCTTAACTAGGTGCCTCACTTTGTAGAAATCGAGCAGACTACTAAGTGCAGCACAAACAATGGCACTCGAACCCGAAAGCCCCGTCTGAAGTTTCAAAAAGATAATGATATTCACTAAAATGGCGCTCGAGTTCTATTTAGTTCTAATGCACATGAAAATCTTTGGAGTGAAACAACGTTATCCACACTTAAACATTGCAATGAAACAAGAACATTGGATGGGACTGTATTTCAATATGATGATCTATAAGAAATATCAAAAACATCAGCAGCTGTCATAAACTATATATTTAGACATTTGAAGTCCTCACCTGGCGAGGAATATTGGTATCATAAGATAGAGTAAAATTTCCACCATGAAGTTTAATCTCATTGTCCTTGCAATATTTGTAGAGGATTTTACGAAGGGCCATAAGCAAACGCACCCCTCCATAGTACCCTTCATTTTGCAACCTATTAACCTATATAAAATATATCCTATGGCTGTAAGTAGAGCTGGCAAAAATACGGGAACGGACAAAAACGGGACTGGACACCTATTTTAAAAATCCAAAAATTTGGTGCCCGGTCCCGGTCCCGTTTTCAAAACGGGCACTATTTTTTGTCCAGTCCCGTATGTTTGTAAAACATACGGGACTCGTTTTGCCCGTTTTTTTTTTAAAGATGATTAAATATTTTGTTTATCAATTATCTTAAAAAAAACCCCTCAACTACAACTACAAGTCTACAACTACAAATCACCAATTACCAAAAAATAAATACATAATATCACAATTTTTTAATTTCCAATATAAACATCACAAAAGTTTTTTTTTTAAAAAAAAGAGATATCATCTCAAATTCTCAATAGTCCAAAATCCAAATTATCAAAGTATATCTTCACCTCATGCATCAACAACAACTACATAAAAAAGTTCATGACACAATTTTAACAAGTGAAATTACAAATATACCCTTCAAATTAATCACAAAACGGCAACCGCTTTTTTTAAATTTTTGCCTGCACCCGGTCCCGTATTTTTAAACGGACAAAAAATATTGTTCAGTCCCGTATGTTTGTCAAAAAAAAATTGTTCGGTCCCGTTTAAAACGGGACCGGACAAAACGGGCCAAACGGGACCGGGCACATTTTGCCAGCCCTAGCTGTAAGTGAAGCATATTTAATCATCTAAATAATACAATAAACCATAAGCAAGAAAGTATAATTGAAGGTTCTCACAACATTTTGAATTTGTTGTGTACAAAATATATACAACAACAACATAGCCTCAATCCCATTTTCCATTCCTGGAAAATGGACTTGGGGTATCCGTCCCCCATTTTTCGGGTATGAAAAATGGGCTTGGAACCTCCTTTCCCCATTTTTCAGGCATGAAAAATGGGCTTGGAAGTCCTCCTCCTTTATCCAGACTTAGAACTGGCTATACAACAAATATAATGTTCTACGTATAGGTGGAGTTTGTGTGCAAAATATACATGTTTGAAAATTATTCAAATTTGAATAGTCTTAATAAACAATGATTTTTGTTTACTTGATAGCCGGGGGCATCCACTATTCAAGCCACCGATGTTGACACTTGAGTGGCAGTGGACCCAATTAGTCCCTCGGGGTCTTAATAAACAGTGATTATAAATATAAGAGTAAAGTTAGTTAGTTATACCAGATGATGGATGGAGTTGAAGCAAATAAGGTCATGAGTGGGGTGAGGCTGAATGATGAGATCCCCAGAAGAAGGTTGCAACTTCACTGATGCCCAGAAATCGGCGAGGCTAAATGAGATGGTTCGGCCAAAGTAAACGTCGCTGGGATTACCAAGAAGACCAATCCTGGCATAGGCCTTGTGTTCAATCATATTGCCATCTTCCATTGCTATTGCTATGAGAGACTCTCTCTCTCTCTCTCTCTCTCTCTCTCTCTCTCTCTCTCTTCTAATCTGTCTATATCTCTCTCTTTTAATCTGTCTATATTAAATCTCGTTCTTTTAATCTGTCTATATTAAATCTCGTTCTTTTAATCTGTCTACATTAAATCTCGTTAATCAGATTAACGACGGCGGTTAGATATTTAGGAGTTGATTTTTTGGACTTGCTGTTTTATAGGGATTTAATTTAGTTGATTTTTTTTTGATAATGAATTTTGTTTTTTGTTGTTGTTTATTTGTTTTGGTCAAAGATTTTTTTTTTTTTGGTACCCGGTATCTAAGCCGAGTGGGAAAACTAAGTCTTTTTAATTTTTTTTTGACTTCAAGTCGACCCACTAAGGTTAAAACACTCCTAGTAGTGTTCGTCAAAATTGTTACGTTGATATTATCCGCTTGACGCTACAAAAGATCGGTCGTCGATATTCGCCACCACTAATATGAAGACTCGTATCTCGTCTCGTTGTTCCTTCCCCACCTCTACTAGAAGGAAAATGCTAGAATGACAACATTGTATCACAATAGAATACATAACAGTTGATGTGGTGTGTGTGCCCTACATCAAAATGGGGTGTTATGTGTCCTTTTATGAGATTTTAATGTAGGGCTTACGCGATACATTAGTTGTTGTGCATTCAATTGTGACATGATGTTGTCATTCTAGTATTTTCCCTATTAGAATCTAAGCCCAGAAAAGAGAAAACAGAAAATATAGAGGGCTACTATTTCAACCTGTTGAAACTATCTTCCCACCCATTTTAAATTAACCACCCATCTTATTTCAAAATCATATTTACCCACCCAACAATATTATGTAAATCCCTAAAATACCCTTAATAACTCTTTACCTGTTCAACACCAACACGCCGACAAGGCAACCAACCCTTTCCACAACTTGCCATGCTCGACCTCTTTATTCTCCACCTCTGCTCGTCGCCCGCGGTGTGACGGCCCTAGTTTTCAAACTTGAACTGGGCCCGGCTCGGCCTAGACTTACGTGAAACTCTGAGCCCATCTCAATGAATCACGTAAGACTAGTCAGCCTTTCCTTACCAATTACCATTTATTTACAGTCTTATACATTTCATGCGTTCTTTATTCCTTTCTTTCTATTAGCACGAATGTAGACTGATGTTTATTTATTTCGAAATGTTGTATTATTGTTCCGTTTGGCGTTCCTTACCTGGGCTCGTCATTCTTGTATTTGTCGGAGTGCAGATCCACAATTTAACAAGGGAAAGGCACCGGAGCTTAGGGATTTGCTTTGAGGATACTAGAGCACGTCCTTCCACTTAGCTGAGTAGGTGATTCTTGTGTATTATTGCATATATATGTGTTTTGGAACATGGGTTTGGGTATGTGAGAGATTCTGGACATGTATATCTATTGGGTTATTCTTCTCTAACTGATCATTTATGATGATATACATATGCTGGGTTTCCACATTCTAGGATGTCTTATCTTATATGGTTGTGATTATTTGATTAGTTTGAGCTTTTACTTCTATTATTTTGATGATAAATCATTAATCAATGTAATGAATTTGTAACTGAATGGTAAATGGTAATGTAAGGCTAACTAGGCTTGTGTGGCTCGTTGAGATGGGCTCATGGTTTCGCGTAAGTCTAGGCTGGATGGGGCCCAGTTCAGGTTTGAAAATTGGGGCCTTTACAGTTGGTATCAAAGCCGAAGTTTTAAATACTTGACTCTTGATTTAAATCACAAGCCATTAAGACAGTAATCAGCGGAAGTTAGGAATGGTTGACTTAGAGTGGAACCCTATGAACCTAACTTATTTGACGACCCCAGCACCCACAAACTGGGTCCTGCCCGACCTAAACCTACGTGGACCCCGAGCCCGTCTCCGACGAGTCAACGTAAGCCTAGTCAGCCTTAACTTACCCATTACTCAATACATTATTCACTCACTCACCCTGGATCACTCTTTTTGATTCACCTTAACTCTATCTAATCTTTTATCCTCAATTGTAGTTAGGTGTGCAGCGAAATTGTTTTTAACACTAACTTAAAATAGTTTACTACTCAGTCAACCTAGTGGTGGAAAATCTTATCCAAACAACATCACATGTGTATACAGATCAACTGAGAACCTAAAAGGAACATATATATGTATCAACAGTCAGGTTCAACTTCCCAAAGCCCCAAAATATCAAAACAAATGGATACATAGCCAAAATATACAACAAAAGGACAAAAATAATTACAAAGTGAGAGCAAAGCTAATGGCTCTGAGTGTGCCTTAGAGGATATCGCCAAGCATCGGCGCCTTGCCTCTACTCGTCTGTGGATCTGCACCCACCGTTATAAAAAGGATGGTGAGTACAAAATATAATAGTAAACAGCAACAATAGATATCTCAACATAAATTACTGACTTTTCAACAATCACAAGTCTATAAATCATGCAGTGTATAACAAGAAACTGAAATAGATAGCAAATCGCATGATAAATAGATTCAACAAGTACAAACAACGATAATCAAGTGGCCGGGAAACAAATGGATAGGCGAATAGATAATCTCAATCAAACTGCAGGTTACAAGACCTCATCAGCTTGCGATCGACACAGTAGGCCCAAAACTGCCTCCCTGCTCAATCCACCCCGTACGAACCAGTGGGCCTGAAGGTCGCCTCCACTGAACGCACCCTCTGTTAGGAAAAGCCACATACAAAACCGGCTGCTAAATTCCTAACACGCTACCGAAAGAAAGCCACAGTCACAAGTCGGATGCTAAATCATTTCGATAGGCTCTAACGAGAAGCCACAGTTTATGCCAGTTGCTAAACTCGTTGAGACTTCTCATCACAGTCGGACTACCTAAACCCTATGTCACCTGAACTAGAATGGAATACAAAGGGCTTGCATTTCAAGAATAATTAATCAATAAATAGAAAAGTAATTATGTTGATTCTATTGTTGCCTTTACTCACCTCAAATTCCACTAAAAATGCCCTCGCGTAGCTCCACACGTTCCCCAATTAGTTTCCAACACTCCGCTCGTCACCTGACAATTATTTCGACCGATTTTCGTTAATTTTTCCCTAATTATTCCAAGTATTCCTCAATTTTTCTCAAGTTTAACTTATTTTTTACAATTTTCTAAATTATTGTTCCTTTGCGCAATTTGGGTCGCTTATCTGGTATTGGGTTCCATTCAAACCCATTAGGATACCCGAGCAAAACCTTATATTTTCATACAGTTTAGAAAAATATTTTTCAATATATTTCTGACTATTTTTAACAATTTCACGCTTTACGAGACAAAAACTCTGACAAAAGTCTTGTCGCAAATCTCAAATTCTTCATTTTTCATAAAAATTCCCAAATTTTTATTTATTTGGTTGAAATATAATTTTTCAAATTTTTTTTCTTATTTTGCTAAATTTTCCAGATTTTTTTCTATTACTTATTTCAAAAAAAATAAAAATAACATATTTATTTATTTATTTATTATAAGTAAATAAATAAATTATTATTTTAATAACGGTGGGTCCCCGGGTCAGGTCCGACCCGGTCCACCCCAACTGGGTCAGACCCAAGCCGACCCACCCGGGTCGGGCCCGATCCGGCCCATCCGGGTCGGTCCCGGGTCACCACGACCCGGCCCACCCCATAATCTTCTTCTTCATTTCAACAGAGACGAACTAGAAAAATTCCAGTTCGTCTCTGCTATTTTTTTTTTTTCCTTTTCTTTTTCTTTCTTTTTCAATAATAAACAACAACCTCAACCTCAACAACAACCTCAACACCCACAAATTAAAATCCAATTTCTCTCAAAATTAACAACTCAACAACAACAAAACAACAACATCAACAACACCCACAACAAAAACTCACCTCGCCAACACCGTTACACCGCTTTCCCGAGCTCAATCTCTCAATTTCGTTCGATCTCCTCCTTCTCTCCTTCTCGGTCCAATTTTTTTTCTTTCATAGTGAATGGTGAGAAAATGGTGGCGGTGGGATTTTGTTAACAAATTTTAGGGTGAAATGACCATTTTGCCCCTCAATTCCTATCCACTTCTTCACCAACTCAATACCCCTCATGGTCATTTTACATTTATATATATATATAATTGTATTTTTCATGCCTACAATTTCGTTTTGCGCGCCAACGAGTTTACTCGGGCGTGCACACTACCATTCGATTCACGCGTGTCACCCACGACCTCACGTATCACTCGACGCCCATAATTTATTATTTAATTCCATTAATCATTTTCATTTATAAATGTCAATGTTTTTATTTCATTTTCGTCCCACGGACTCTCAAATAACCATTTATCGCGTTCTTTCGTACCGAACTCGTTCAACGGTACCAACACACACTCACCACGTCTTCACACAATTGGAATATTGAATTTAATGTTTGATAATAAATAAATAATACAAATCACCAAACAAACATAACATACCTCGTTGTCGACTCCTGAGGACCGAAACAAGTACACAATGGATAGTTAGGCCCACAATACGACCCTAAAATGTCACATGGCACAAGTCAGAATTTTAGGTCGTTACAGTCTCCCCTGTGACAACCCCTAATTTTAATTAAGGAATGTCCGGCCTGAAACCATAATTAAGCCCCGGTAAACCAGATCGGACCTAATTAGAGCCAGCAGCCTTACCACATTTCCTGACCACAACCTGTATATCTTAATTTAAATAAATAACATAAAACAAACGCAGCGGAAAATTTAAAGCTTTTTCGATAAAACACAAGTTATACAATACCGGCATGAACATCGGTATTGAGCTCTTATTCCCACTCATTTAATTACAAATCATAATGCAATACCATATATATATATATATATATATATATATATATATATATATATAACAGGAAACTCACTGCACCGTAGAGAAGATACTAAACTCTTGGTCTTCTCCTTTCCTGAGTTCCAAGTCCTAGCGTACATTCATACCTGGAGATGTTAAGGTGGGTGAGCTCCTACATGCTCAGTAAGTGACTCTCATACCAATCATCAACTATCAATTAATATCAAGGCAATGTATAACAACATGAATCAAATGCATATCTACAGGAGCATATGAATCAATATAAACAATATATATATAATAGATGCAAGTTCTTTGGTTCATTGCAATGTAGCCGTGATTTGTATTTCACATTTTTCGTATTTGCATTGAGTCGCCCCTTCACATATCCAAGAACCAATCACTGGGCATCTAACCAGTTCTTGTCAATGTGCCGCCAACTCATAAAACACCGAGTCGCACTTACTCATCATCACTAAACCAATCACTGCTCATCTGATTGGTTTAAGACTAATGAGCTGCTAAACTCAACTGGAAATCATTGATCGGGATAATTCCCAAGTCACTGGGTGCGGTGATGGTTAGCAACTCCACCACAGTTCCAAACCCCAGGCCGATCCGTCCCGTCAAACCTCTTTCCGAATCCATTTTCATTTCAAAACATTTTATTAAACCAAGGTCAAATCACGGTACATTGCCCCATTCCCAGTCCAGTACACTACATGCTCTAATAATACTATTTTACATTGCATAATTGATAAAAGCTACGAGTCCCACTTACCTGTCCTGAGCTTTCTATGTTTTACCGACTTGTACGACTCTCCAAAGTCCTCAATCCTTTCCACATCGGTTCATTACCTAAAATAAACCATTTCTTATCAATGTAAGTCTAATATTCATTACTAATATTTCTAAACTAGTTTCATTCGAATCCGGAATCTCGGGATCTAGTTTCTAACATATTTTGACCATTTCACGTTTTTCAAGGTAAAAACCCCAGTGTAAAGTCTCATCCGACTTTCAAATTTTTCATTTTCCATAGAAATCTCTCAATTTCTATTTGTTTGGTCAAAATACTATTTTTTCATATTTTTCCCTATTTTTCTGGATTTTCTTTTCCATTTTCTCTTTTTATTTATTTATTTATTTGGCCCTGAACCGGGCCGAACCGGGTTCGGCTCAACCGAGCCGAACCGGCCCGGTTCAGGGTCGTCTTCCACCCTCGTGAAAACAGAGCTTCGCTCTGTTTTTTTTTTTTTTTTTTTTTTTTTTTTATTCATCGTTGGGGTTGGCTCTCAACCCCAACCCCAGTCGTCCCCAACCTCAACAACCAGCAGGGAGGCGATCCTCCCTGTCATTGTTACTAGTTCGGTTCTCGGCCATGGCTCCGCCATGGCCGAGCTCACCATCACACACATACACGACAACAACACACAACATCACTAAATCACCTCACCTCAGTCACGCGAGTTCGACTCCACGATCTCGCCATCGCCTTCTCCCTCTCTTCCTCTCCATTCTCTTCTTCTCTTCTCCTTATTTTCGGCTCCTCTCTGCTCATCTTCTTCTTCGTTTCGATTTCTCAATATAACAGTGAAGAAGGCGGTTTAGGTGGGGAATTGACCAATAGCTTATCTCATTTCTTTCTTTACTCCATTACCCTTTATGGTAATTTCCCATTTTTCAGATTTATTATATATATATATTTATATACCGATTTATATATAAATATATTTATTTATCAACATGTTGTGCCTCAAATTCCGGTTGGCACGCCAACGAGAACAACTCGGGCGTGCGCACCACTGTATGTCCGACGCTTGTCATTCGTGACCCCGCGTATCACACTGCGTCCGACAAATTATCATTATTTCATTATTTTCCATTTAATATATATTTATATATCCATAATATATATAAATATATATTTATGCCTATAATTACGCCTATAATTACGTAATTTCCACCACTAAGCACACTCGAGCGTCAACGCTATCTCGCGTCTCATGTGTGTCCACATGACCCCACACATGGTATTAGACATTTCCTCGTTAGTCTGATTATTCACGTATATGTACTAATACACACCAAACAAACACAATACATCACGCAATTCCACACACACGTTAGCCATGACGATTCAGACTTAACCACGAGCCTAACTCGGATTAATTACCATTCGGATTAACACTAATCACCTGCTTAAAGTACCGGGTCGTTACATCCCCCTTATTGAGAATTTCGTCATCGAAATTAAACGAACATACAAGGTAAGACTTACCGAAATCAAAACAAGTAAGGGAAATGCTCGAGCATGTAAGACTCCAGTTCCCAAGTTAGTTCCTCGTCCCCATAATGCTGCCACTTGACGAGAACTGAGGGAATTTCCTTATTCCTCAATACCTTCACCTTCAGGTTTATAATCTGAATAGGCTGCTCATCGTAAGTAATGTCTTCCCTCAGATCAATCTGACTCAGGTCCACAATCGGTCGTCTGGCCTCTCTTGACCTATCCAGTCGAAGCATTGATATGTGAAATACTGGGTGAACTCCAACTCAAGCTCATACGCAACCTTGCCTATTCGTTTCTTCACTCTGAACGGACCTATAAACCTCAGCGCAAGCTTACCCTTGATCCCAAATCTCTTGTGACCCCTTCAGTGGAAAAACCTTTAGATATACATAGTCACCCACCTCATACTCTAACTCGCCATGGTACCTGTCATAATACCTCTTCTGCCTCTCCTGCGTACCCTTCAACCGAAGTCTGATCAGTAGTACATTCTCTGTGTGATCTACTACAATCTTTGGCCCAATCACTGCCACATCCTCTGGCTCTGCCTAGCAAGATGGAGATCTGCACGGCTAGCCGTAGAGTGCCTCAAACGGTGCCATACCAATACTGGCCTGATAAATGTTATTGTAAGTAAACTCACACAGATGATGATATTCCTCCCAAGAACCACCATACTCTAACACACACATCCTCAACATGTCCTCCAACACCTGAATCAGTCTCTCTGACTGTCCATCGGTCTGTGGATGATAAGCTGTACTGAGATCCAACTTCGTGCCAAATTGTACCTGCATACTCTGCCAAATCTGCGACGTAAACTGCAACTCTCTGTCTAACACTATCAACAATGGCACTCCGTGCAGTCGCACTATCTTTTTCTCGTACAAACTCACCAACCTATCCACTCGATGTGTGGTAGAAATCGGTATAAAGTGCAGACTTCGTCAATCTATCCACAATTACCCAAATAGTGTCATGTCTGCGCTGAGACCGAGGTAACCCACTAACGAAATCCATAGCGATTTGCTCCCACTTCCAGCGAGGAATGGGAAGCGGTTGCAGTAATCCACAGGCCTCCTATGCTCAGCCTTAACTCGCTGGAATATCTCACAACCTCTAACATAATCACCAACATCAGTCTTCATCCCCCGGCCACCAAAACAGACGACGCATACCAGCATACATCTTGGTCCTGCCCGGATGAACTGAAAAACGTGAGCGGTGAGCCTCCTGGAGAATCTCATCACGTAACTCAGCCATTGATGGAATCCACAGTCTCCCTCTAAATCTCAGGAAAAAATCTGTCGACTAACTCTATTATGGATGATCTGAACTCTGAGAAAACTTACTGTACCTCTGATACTGCTCATCAACCTGCTAACCATCAAGTACATTCTGGATAGAGACTGTCTGAGTCCTCAAATGCCCACAAATCAACACTCTAGTGCTGGTCAAGATATCAACAGAGTACATCATCTCGACCGCCTTGAGTAATCCATACTCATGTGTCACGCGACACGTCACAACCTCTGAGTCAACCCCTTTTCAACTCAATGTGTCAGCTATGACATTAGCCTTCCCCGGGTGATACTCCAATGAAAAATCATAATCTTTGAGGAACTCTAGCCACCGTCTCTATATCATATTCAGCTCTCACTGAGTGAAGAGGTACTTCAAACTCTTGTGGTCAGTAAACAACATTAACCTCTCTCCGTAGAGATAATGACGCCAAATCTTCAGTGCAAACACCACTACCGCCAACTCCAAGTCATGTGTAGGTTAATTCTTCTCGTGAATCTTCAGCTGTCAGGATACGTAAGCTATCACTCTACCATCCTGCATCAAAACACAGCCTAAACTGACCAAACAAGCATCGGTGTTCACCTCAAAACCCTTCCCTGACTCAGGTATTACGAGCACTGGCGCGATAGTCAGTCTCTTCTTTAAAGTCTGGAAAGCCTGCTCACAACTGTCATCCCATTGAAATTTGACTTCCTTTTTCGTCAACTACGTCATCAGTGCCGCAATCTTCGAGAAGTCTTTCACAAATCGTCTGTAATTACCAGCTAATCCCAGAAAACTCAGAATATCTGTCACTGAACTCGGTGTAGGCCAATCAATAACTGCTCTTACCTTAGCAGGCTACTGACACTCCACTAGCTCCGACGATGTGACCTAGAAATCCAACCTCTGTAAGTCAAAACTCACACTTACTGAACTTGGCATACAGTCTATGCTCCCTCAGCTTCGCAAAATCGTCTTGAGGTGCTCCTCGTGCTCCTCATGAGTCTTAGAATAAATCAAAATGTCATCAATGAACACTATAACAAATCTATCCAAATATTGTCTTAATACACTATGCATGAGATCCATGAACATTGCAGGGGCATTTGTCAACCCAAACGGCATGACGGTAAACTGATAGTATCCATATCTTGTGCGAAAAACTGTCTTCTCTCTGTCCTCTGCTCTAATCCTCAACTGATGATAGCCTGATCTCAAATCAATAATCGAGAACCACTGCGCTCCAGTCAGCTGATTGAACAAGTCATCAATACGAGGTAATGGATACTTGTTCTTCATTGTCACCCAGTTCAGCTACCTATAGTTAATACACAATCTCAGGTTGCCGTATTTCTTCTTCACAAACAAGATCGGTGCACCCCAAGGTGATATACTCGGGTGAATAAAACCCAATTCCAACAACTCATCTAGCTGCGATCTTAACTCCTCCAACTCCTTAGGAGCCATTCGGTACGGTGGAATTGATATCGGTTTGGTTCTGGGAACCAAATCAATGATGAAATCAACCTCTCTCGTCGGTGGTAATCCGGGAAGCTCTGCTGGAAACACGTTCGGAAACTTGCACACAACTGGAACCTCATCGATCCTTGCCTTAGCTCTTCCTACCGTACTTAGAACACTCATAAACGTCTTAATCTCACTACTCGTGGCTACCCTGCCTTTGGTAACTCTCAACTGAGTTGCACCGCCATGAAAAGTAAACTCTGGCTGTCCGAGAATCTAAAATGTGACCGTCTTGTTGAAGCAATCAATCTGTGCGTGGTAAGGACCTAACCAATCCATGCCTAACAACGCATCAAACTCAAGAAACTCTAACACTCTGAGATCTATTGGTAACTCATGTCCCTTTATCTCTACAATATAACGCTCACAAATCATGTTAGGGTAGATTTATCCCCAGAAGCTGTGCTAAGAACTAGAGGTCTCTCTAACTTAACTGGTCTTAACCCTAACTCATCAACCATGCGCCCAGAAATAAAGGAAACAGTAGAACCAGAGTCAATCATAACATACATCAAACGACCACAAATGTAAATCATACCCTCAACGAGATGTCGAGTCGCCTGAATGTCTAGCTCAGCAACATGTGCGCGCTCCCTCGTCTGCTGCTGATGTGGTGCTACTCTCTGCTGAACATCAACAGGCTGTGGACACTCTCTGATGTAATGTCTCGTCTGTCCACACCTATGGCAAGCTCCCGCAGGTCTCTGTCGAAACTCAGCTGGCTGTGGGCACTCTCTGACAAGATGACCCACTTGTCCACACCTATAACACGTTCCAGCAGGTTTATGTGCTGAGTAATCTCGCCTACTCGATCCTTGACCTGACATTTTTCCCTACTGTACATTACCCCTGCCTCTACCTCCACCATCTCTAGATTGCTGCACCTGCTGTAGTACCGGTGGTGGTCGACTAGGGTAACTCTGTGTCTGAGTAGGTGTGGTGACATATGTCTGAACTGGCTGCGAAGACTGTGCGACTGAAGCTACACTCTAAGCTCTGCCAGCCTGTTGAATCTTCCATCTATTCCTCTTCCTCCTACCCCCTAAACGACCCTGTCCCTGCTCATCCTGTATCTCACGGGGCTTATCATATCCCTGTGCGGGATGTGTCCTCAGATATGCCTCCCTCGCCAAACTACGGTCATAAGCATCCTGTAGTGTAGGAGGTAGACTAGTGACCACTGTCTCTCCAATAGCTGGCAACAAGCCCTCAGTAAAATAATAAACCTGATATTTGTCTCGGTCAGGCACTCCATCAGCAAAAGGTAGTAAATGCTGAAATCTTCCCATATAAGTCATAACCGACTCTCTTAATGCCTGTCGGATATGCATAAACTCGTCCCTTTTAGTTATCATAGCCGAAGGTGGATAAAACTTCTGACTGAAATACTTCTTAAAGTCTAACCAAGTAGTCGGCTCTCCATGTGTGGATACTAAATTTTCCCACCACATCTCTGCATCAACAGTCAAAGAAAATGCTGCCAACCCAGGTTTCCTGCTATCCTCGATCTTGAGAAGCTTCTGAACCTTCTCAAGACTACGAATGTACAAATCCGGCTCATCTACACTTGAACTGCCACTGAACTTCTTCGGTTTATACTTCTCATACTCTCGAGTCCACCTCGCCTCTGCAGTTAGGCGTGAATCGATATCATCATGAATACATGACTCCACCGCAATATGTGCCGGAACCACTGCGATGATAAGTGGTGCCGGTACTGCACTAGTAGTAGTAACCGGTAGAGTAGCCTGAGGTGTAGCCAGACTCACATCCTGTCTAGGAGCTGTCCCTGAAGTCGATGGAGATGGCAACTGTTGTGCCTGTCCCCTGAGAATATCCAATGTCTCGTCCATCCTCCGTCCCTGTGACTCTATGTTGGGAAATGTGCCCTAGGTCAATCCATTAATAGTCTTTATGAATACATTTTAGTTAATAAAATAGAGGATTTCATTTGCTGTTTATTATAATTGATTTGCATGTTTACATTATAATAAGATCCATGGGTATTTACAGAAATATCCTAAATGTCCCTAGTCGATTATTATACTGGGAACTATAATGAATTAAGACTAGTATGAGTCTTAATTGATGATCATATGATGATCATACGTATAGGAATACGAATAAAGATCATGAGTACTTGTTAGGGAACAAAGTACTGGACCGACCCGCTATGAGAACATCACATGGATTAAGTCATAGTTTTTCTCATGGTATGTATATTATTCAGTCCTCTGACTTGAGATTACCAAATACTTCAACATTAGGAATACAGTGATTTGACGCAATCAAATGTTGTCCTTAACCAGACGATTATAAAGGTTGTGATTGGTTATTGTGTGAATAATGTGGTGAAGTTGTGTAATCGAGATAGAATTTGTCCCTCTCATATAGAGAGAGATATCCAGTGGATCCCTCGATGTGTTAAACTATTAAAAGGCCTAGTCTAAGTGAATTGATATTGATCAATGTCACTTGGATGTTTTTAGTCTACCTAGAGATCAAGACTAATATGATTGAACATGTTGGATGACAATTCTATGCCTTATGTTTGATCAAAAGGATATCGTGTGACAAAAGGATGTTATATACACTATTGATTAGGTTGTATCGATTTGATATTCGTACAACTTGGGTAGTCATAATGTCTTGCTAGAGGCCGCTTATGACTTGTATACTAAAATGTGTTTTAGTACACTGCCAACATTGTATGAGCCTATTGGGTCGCACACTAAAAATGGTTTGCGAGATTTTATAGTGTATTACACTTATACTTCTTTAAGTAGGGGTATATGTGTAATTTACTTAACCGCCTATATACAAGGGTTGTATAAATAGACGCTTTGAGTTAGAATACAAGTACGAAATATTTAAGAAGGGCCGAAACTCTATTTTCGTTTCAAGAAACAACTTAGGGTTTTTTGGTATGCTCTGGATCGTTTTGAAGAGAAACAAAAGGGTTTGGTATTCTCTTGAAGCTAGCACTTCAAATCTCGGTCGTCGTTCGTGTGTGGACTGCTGATAGAGAGCGTTCGTCATTGGCAGCGCCTTAGAGATCGATTAACCTTCAAAAAGGTACATTGCAACTGAGGTATTATTAAGTTTTCATAGTTTAAACGTGTTTTAATTAAATCAGATTCAGATCCTATTGGGGTTTTTCTCAAAATAGTTTTGAAATCTCCGCTGCGTATGAACCCCAAATTACCAACACTCTACTCTTTGAGTCCAGGACTGTAACTCACGTGCTAGAGCTGCAACGTCACTCGGCGCATCAGGTGGAGGATCACGGACTCCACTCTGATCTCCAACATTAGGCTGGTCAACCATCACGATCTGCAATAGCAAATGGCGAACCTTGATCAGTCTTACGTAACGATATATTATATTACACATTAAGATTTAACATGCTTAAAATAATATATCATTTCCCACTTCCTAACTATACTTGAGTTAAATTCTTAAGATTTTCCACACTAAGTTCATTGGCTTATGTTTTATGCTTATTCAGAGTCATGGTGACAAACCTTTAGGCTCTAATACCAACTGTGACTGCCCTAGCACCCACAAACTGGGTCCTGCCCGGCCTAAACCTATGTGGACCCCCGAGCCCGTCTCCGACTAGTCAACGCAAGTCTAGTCAGCCTTAACTTACCCATTATTCAATACATTATTCACTCACTCACCCTGGATCACTCTTTTTGATTCACCTTAACTCTATCTAATCTTTTATCCTCAATTGTAGTTAGGTGTACAGCGGAATTATTTTTAACACCAACTTAAAATAGTTTACTACTCAGTCAACCTAGTGGTGGAAAATCTTATCCAAAAAATATCACATGTGTATAACAGATCAACTGAGAACCCAAAAGGAACATATATATATATATATCAATAGTCAGGTTCAACTCCCCAAAGCCCCAAAATATCAAAACAAATAGATACATAGCCAAAATATACAACAAAAGGACAAAAATGCCTACAAAGTGAGAGTAAAGCTAATGGCTCTAAGCCGTGCCTTAGAGGATATCGCTAAGCATTGGCGCCTTGCCCCTACTCGTCTGTAGATCTGCATCCACCGTCATAAAAAGGACGGTGAGTACAAAATATAACAGTAAACAACAACAATAGATATCCTAACATAAATTACTAACTTTTCAACAATCACAAGTCGATAAATCATGCAGTGTATAACAAGAAACTGAAATAGATAGCAAATCGCATAATAAATAGATTCAACAAGTACAAACAACGATAATCAAGTGACTGGGAAACGAATGGATAGGCGAATAGATAGTCCTAATCAAACTGCGGATCACAAGACCTCATCAGCTTGCGATCGACACAGTAGGCCCAAAATTGCCTCCCTGCTCAATCCACCCCGTACGAACCAGTGGGCCTGAAGGTCACCTCCACTGAACGCACCCTCTGTTAGGAAAAGCCACAGATAAAACCGGCTGCTAAATTCCTAACACACTACCGAAAGAAAGCCACAGTCACAAGCCGGATGCTAAATCATTTCGATAGGCTCCAACGAGAAGCCACGTTTATGCCCGGTGCTAAACTTGTTGAGACTTCTCATCACCAGTCGGACTACCTAAACCCTAGGTCACCTGAACTAGAATGGAATACAAAGGGCTTGCATTTCAAGAATAATTAATCAATAAATAGAAAAATAATTATGTTGATTCTATTGTTGCCTTTACTCACCTCAAATCTCGCTAAAAATGCCCTCGCTTAGCTCCACACGTTCCCCAATTAGTTTCCAACACTCCGCTCGTCACCTGACAATTTTTTCGACCAATTTTCGTTAATTTTTCTCTAATTATTCCAAGTATTCCTCAATTTTTCTCAAGTTTAACTCATTTTCTATAATTTTCTAAATTATTGTTCCTTTGCGCAATTTGGGTCGTTTATCTGGTATTGGGTTCTATTCAAACCCATTAGGATACCCGAGTAAAACTTTATATTTTCATACAATTTAGAAAAATATTTTTCAATATTTTTCTAGCTATTTTTAATAATTTCACGCTTTACGAGACAAAAACTCCGACAAAAGTCTCGTCGCAAATCTCAAATTCTTCATTTTTCATAAAAATTCCCAAATTTTTATTTATTTGGTTGAAATATAATTTCTCATAATTTTTTTCCTATTTTTCTAAATTTTCCAGATTTTTTTTCTATTATTTATTTCAAAAAAATAAAAATAACATATTTAATTAATTAATTTATTATAAATAAATAAACAAATTATTATTTTAATAATGGTGGGTCTCCGGGTTGGGGCCGACCCGATCCACCCCAACCTGGGTCAGACCCGGGCCGACACACCCGGTTCGGCCCAGCCGGGTCGGGCCCGGGTCACGACCCGGCCCACCCCATT
Source organism: Stephania japonica (assembly GCA_039657345.1). Classification (NCBI taxonomy): domain Eukaryota; kingdom Viridiplantae; phylum Streptophyta; class Magnoliopsida; order Ranunculales; family Menispermaceae; genus Stephania; species Stephania japonica. The sequence goes on along the minus strand of CM077556.1, from coordinate 84,493,028 downwards.
CTCTTCTTCTTCATTTAAACAGAGACGAACTGGAAAAATTTCAGTTCGACTCTGCCAATTTTTTTTTCTTTTCTCTTTTCTTTCCTTTTCTTTTTCTCTTTCTTTTTCAATAATAAACAACAACCTCAACCTCAACAACAACAACATCAACACCCACAATTAAAATCCAATTTCTCTTAAAATTAACAACAAAACAACAACATCAACTACACCCATAACAAAAACTCACCTCGCCAACACCGTTACACCACTTTCCCGAGCTCAATCTCTCAATTTCGTTCGATCTCCTCCTTCTCTCCTTCTCGGTCCAATTTTTTTTTCTTTCACAGTGAATGGTGAGAAAATGGTGGCGGTGGGATTTTGTTAACAAATTTTAGGGTGAAATGACCATTTTGCCCCTCAATTCCTATCCACTTCTTCACCAACTCAATACCCCTCATGGTCATTTTACATTTATATATATTATATATAATTGTATTTTTCATGCCTACAATTTCGTTTTGTGCGCCAACAAGTTTACTCGGGCGTGCACACTACCATTCGACTCACGCGTGTCACCCACGACCTCACGTATCACTCGGCGCCCATAATTTATTATTTAATTCCATTAATCCTTTTCATTTATAAATGTCAATGTTTTTATTTCATTTTCGTCCCACGGACTCTCAAATAACCATTTATCGCGTTCTTTCGTACCGAACTCGTTCAACGGTACCAACACACACTCACCACGTCCTCACACATTTGGAATATTGAATTAAATGTTCGATAATAAATAAATAATACAAATCACCAAACAAACATAACATACCTCGTTGTCGACTCCCGAGGACCGAAACAAGTACACCATGGCTACTTGGGCCCACAATACGACCCTAAAATGTCACGTGGCACGAGTCAGAATTTTAGGTCGTTACAACTTAAGTCTAAGTTGGGAAGTGAGGAGAGTTTGGAAAATTAAAACTGGAATATTAGCTATTTGATTATTGTATATTATATTATTGATGGTTATGTCTTGATCGTGGGAATCACTTTCTTTTCAGATAGTGATAACCGATCAGCTTAGTATAGGCGAGACTAGTACGGGTGACGTACAGGGCCAGTTGGATGGCATGTCGTAGAGGATTTCATCGTATGAACAGCAGTTACAGGAGATTCTTAGACTACTGAGAGCTCAGGCGAGAGGATCACCTAGTACATCAACAACTCCAGTTGCTCAGGCTATGAGTGCTCCGATAGTTCAGGATATGCGAGCAGCACCCACAGTTGTTGTAGGATTCGTAGTGACTGAGGAGGCACCTGCACAAACTGAGATAGTACCTCATACACCAGAGTCCAGTATAGGATGGGCCAAGCACACCGACTGATACTGGTGTTAGAGCGACGCCTGAGGCAAGGCAGGCTCAAAAATTTATGAGACACCAGCCGATGAAGTTCCATGGGGGAACTAATATGGAGGCAGCGGAGAAGTTTATGAGGAGTCACGAGAAAATCCACGAGGTCTTGGCTACACCGGCATATATGCAACCGAGTATCTCATCAGCATGTTTGTTTGGCGAGGCTGATTTTTGGTGGCGCACGATGGTAGCGTCGAAGTGGAGGACCAAGGACTGGGCTGAGTTCAGAGAGAGGTTTCACAAGAAGTACATTCCTCCTATGGTCCATAATCAAAAGAAGACTGAGTTTCAGACGATCAGACAGCAGATAGGAGAGTCTGTTATGCAGTATATGGATTGGTACTTGAGTCTGACGGAGTATGTCGTTGGCGCAGCAGATACTAATACCGATCAAGCTTACTATTTCGTACACGGTCTACTAGATTTGATTGATTCTGTAGTAGTGATGACGACTCCGAGCACGTTACAGGATGCCTATAAACGAGCTATGACTAGTGAGAGCTTTGAGAGCACATGTACCGAGGCATCGTCGACGTCATCAGCACCCTCGCAGTTAGTTATAGGGTCTAGAGGTGATAGGAGGAGGAAGAGAGCGAGACAGTGGAGGCAGGGTGATATAGCGTAGAGCGTAACATCAGTTGCGTCTTCACCGTCTACAACGACTGTACCAGCTGCTTCAGTGAGGAGTTACGCGAGTTTACTTTAGCAGCAAGCACAGTCAAATCTTCAACAATAGTTTTATCAGAGGACTGATGGTAGAGTTAGTGGCCAGAAACAGGGTTAGAGTTCCATTTAGGTCCAAAGACAGGGACAGGAGAGAGGTCTGGTCAGGCACAAGGGCAAGGACAGCGGACACAGTCTAGGTCAGGATCTCAGAGAGACTGTTGGGAGTGTGGTCAACTGGGACATTTTATCAGTGCGTATCCACGATTGGATCGAGGACAACAACAGCAGTAGAGCCGGAAGTAGGTTCACGTGGTTGCTACACCAGATCCGGCTGCCAGTCGTAGTCTTATTGAGGGTACGGTTTTCATTTGAAGTCATTTCATGCATGTTATGTTTGACTCAGGCTCTATTATATCTTTTATTTCGGATCGTATGGTTGATGATTTGGGGTTGAGACCTATTAGACTGATAGACCTTTGATCCTTAGCACAGCTGCTGGGGACAAGATTTACCCGAACTTGTTGTGTGTGGATTGTTCGGTAGAGATAGAGGGTCATGTCATGCCAGCGGACCTAAGAGTGTTGGAGTTTCTCAAGTTTGATGCATTACCGGGCATAGATTGGTTGGGTGCGTATCATGCACAGATCCACTGCATTAGTAAGAGGGTCATATTTCAGATTACAGAGCATCCCGAGTTTAGTTTTCAGGGGACTTCAACCAGTTTGTCTATTACTAGAGGTAGAGTCGCCACTAGCATAGATATCGAGACGTTCGCTAGTGTATTGAGTACGATGAAACAACTTTTTACTATGTTGGAGGAGGTACCAGTGGTATGTGAGTTTTCTGATGTCTTTCCAGCAGAGTTACCAGGGTTACCGCCATATAGGGAGATCGACTTTATTATCGACTTGGTCCTAGGGACCAAACCTATTTCGATTTCGCCATACCAGATGGCTCCGAGAGAGCTAGAGGAGATGAGGAGTCAGCTAGATGAGTTACTAGAGTTGGGTTTCAACTACCTGAGCATCTCCCCCTGGGGAGCATCGATTATGTTTGTTAGGAAGAAGGACGGTAGCCTGCAGTTGTGTATTGATTACCGGTAGTTGAACAGGGTGACAGTGAAGAACAAGTATCCACTTCCACGCATCGACGACTTGTTTGACCAGTTGACAGGAGCTCAGTGGTTCTCGAAGATAGAATTGAGATCTGGGTACCATCAGTTAAGGATTAGAATGGAGGATAGGGAAAAGATTATTTTTCGCACTCGATATGGGCATTATCAGTTCATAGTCATGTCTTTTGGGATGACTAATGCACCTGCGATGTTTATGGACCTGATGCATCGAGTATTGAGACAGTTTCTGGGTCGTTTTGTCATCATGTTTATTGACGATATATTGATTTACTCCAGAACTCGTGAGGATCACGAGGAGCATCTCAGATTGGTGTTACAGATTCTGAGAGAGCACAAGCTGTACGCCAAGTTTAGTAATTGCAAGTTTTAGCTTGCGAAGATCGGATTTCTATGACACATCGTCGGAGCAGGCCGAGTGTTAGTGAACCCCGCTAAGGTCAGAGTAGTGATAGATTGGAGTGCACTAATATCAGTGTTAGATATTCGTAGTTTCCTTGGCTTGACAGGTTATTATAAGCGATTTGTATGTGACTTCTCGAAGATTGCGCCACATATGATGCAGTTGATGAAAAAGGATGTGAGATTTCAGTGGAATGACAGTTGTGAGCAAGTGTTTCAGACTTTGAAGGAACGTTTGACTACCGCGCCAGTGCTAGTATTACCTAAGTCAGGGAAGGGTTTTGAGGTAAACACCAATGCTTCGAAGGTTAGTTTATGTTGTGTTTTGATGCAGCACGGTAGAGTGATTGCCTACGTGTCGCAACAACTGAAAGTTCACGAGAAGAACTACCCTACGCATGACTTGGAGTTAGCGATAGTGGTGTTTTCACTAAAGATTTGGCATCATTACCTCTATGGAGAGCAGTTTGTGCTGTTTACTAACCATAAGAGTTTGAAGTACCTGTTTACTCTGAAGGACCTGAATATGAGACATAGATGTTGGTTTGAGTTCCTCAAGGATTATGATTTCTCTTTGGAGTGCCATCCGGGGAAGGCCAATGTGGTTGCAGACACATTGAGCCGTAGAGGGTCAGACTCAGAGGTTGTTACTTGCCACATGACACACGAGTATGGTTTTCTCGAGGCGGTCGAGACATTGTTTTCAGTTGATATTTCGACCAGCATTAGAGTATTGATTTGTGGCCAGTTGAGGATTCAAACTGTCTCAATTCAGAGTATACTAGATGGTCGGCGAGTTGATGAGGAGTATGGCAAATTTTTGGAGTTCGTTCAGAGTTCAGATCATCCAGATTAGAATCAGTCGACATACTCATGCTTGAGATTTAGAGGGCGATTGTGGATTACATTAATGGATGAGCTACGTGACGAAATATTTCATGAGGCACACCGTTTGCATTTTACGGTTTATCCGGGCAGGACCAAGATGTATGCTGATGTGCATCGTCTGTTTGGTGGCCGGGGATGAAGACTGTTGTTTCTGATTATGTTCGAGGGTGTAAGATTTGTCAGTGAGTTAAGGCTGAGCATCGTAGACCTAGCGGGTTACTACAGTAACTTCCAATTCCTTGGTGGAAGTGGAAGCATATAGCAATGGATATCGTCAGTGGTTTACCTTGATCTTAGTGCGGTCATGATAGTATCTGGGTAATTGTGGACAGGTTGATGAAGTCTACGCACTTTTTACCAGTTTTGATCACACATTGGGTGGATAGGTTGGTTTTGTTGTACAAGCGTGAGATAGTTCGACTGCACGGTGTACCTTTATCGATTGTGTCTAACAAAGGGCCATAGTTTACGTCATAGATTTGGCAGAGCATGCAGGCATAGTTCAGCACGCGGTTGAATCTCAGCACCGCCTATCATCCACAGACTGATGGACAGTCAGAGCGTCTAATACAGGTACTCGAGGATATGTTGAGGATGTATGTGTTGGAGTACAGTGGTTTATGGGTTGAGTATCTTCACTTGTGTGAGTTTACCTACAACAATCATCAGGCCAGTATTGGTATGGCACCGTTCGAGGCATTATACGTGAGGCCATGCAGATCTCCATTTTGCTGGGCAGAGCAAGAGGATGTGGCAGTTATTGGGTCAGAGATTGTTGTGGATCACACAGAGAAGATACACCTGATCAGATTGAAGCTGAAAGGTGCGCAGGAGAGGAAGAAGAGATATATGAATTGTATCACTGTGAGTTAGAGTACAAGGTCGGGGACTACGTGTACCTGAAGGTGTCTCTGTTGAAGGGTCATAAGAGGTTCGGGATCAGAGGAAAACTTGCGCCGAGATTTATTGGTCCATTCAGAGTTGGGAAGCGGATAGGCAGAGTTGCATAAGAGTTGGAGTTGCCAACTCAGTTATCTAGAGTTCACCCTGCATTTCACATATCGATGCTCATACTTGATAGGTCGAGGGAGGGCAGGCGGCCAGTGGCAGACTTGAGGGAGGACATCACCTATGACGAGTAGCCTATTCAAATACTGAACAGGAAGGTGAAGATTCTGAGGAAAAAGGAGATCTAGTCAGTCCTAGTTAAGTGGCAACATCATGGTGACGAGGAGCTGACGTGGGAGCTTTAGTCTTATATGCACGAGTTTTTTCTCTACCTCTTTTGATTCAACAAGTCTTTCTATTAGTTCGTTTTAATTTCGGGGATGAAATTTCAATTAGTTGGGAAGACTGTAACGACACTAAATTCTAACTTGTGTCACATGTCAATTTAGGTCGTACGTGGGCTCATTTACCATGATACAACGTCCAATTCTCGGTTGTCGACGCTGAGATATGTTATTTGTGTTCGGTGTTTTGTATTATATTGTATTACCCGAATGATAATTCTAATGTCCCAAACTTACAAGGACATTTGAGTGTGAGCGTTGGTACGGGGAGCGGTTCAGCTCGGGCATTACATGAAATAACGGGGTTTCGAGCGAACGTTGGTCGGGTAATTAGTAGTCCGAGGGACTTACATGAATTAAAACACAAAAAATACAAAATAAATAATAATTAAAAGTGTAAAGCGCGTTCGATACGTTGGTACGTCTGGGGTAACGTGACGAATAAGTTTGGTGTTCGAAATGGGACTGGAAACGCAAGTATTGTGTGAGAAATCACCAAGTTAAGCGTGGGAGTCACGTATTTGAGTCACCATTTGGTGTCACAATTGGTGGCTATAATGAATGGTGATCCTTGGATCTGTCTCGAGATTCGTATGGTTGAGAGGGGGTTATAAAACCAATCCTTCACCTTTTCTCTCTCTTCTCATCTTTCATCCTCTCATCTCATCGATTCAACAAAAACGGTGTGGGTTCCGGTATTTCTTGACGTCTTTTGACGCCAAGGGAGCAACCAACCTTCGAATCTAAGGTGAGATTTCGGTTCCCTACGTCGTTATCTACGTTTTGGCAATACTTTTATGGGTTTTTGACGTGATGAATTCGGACAATGAATTGGGAAATTAGGTTTTTATGGGATGTTTTGATGGATTGGGAGTGTGTTGAATGATCAAAACATAATTTGTGAGGTGGTTTTGATGTTTGAGAATTTTCCTGAATTTTAGGGATTTTTGGGAAATTTTGTGTGATTTCAAAAAATCGACTGTTTGGTCGGGTTTTAACGCGAGCTGAGGTTGGTTTGGTGTGTATTTGGATGTTTAGTTATAGTTGGGATAGGCTCGAAGCACGGTGACATGAGTTGGAGTGTAAAAGACCTTATTTTCAGAGGTGTTCTACAAAAGACATCTTGGAGACTCCGTGAACGTTCCAACGCACGGCGTCACCCACGTACGTCTTAGGCAGTGCCTCAGGGGGAAACATGCCGTGAGGACGCCGTCACGACCAATGAGGTCAAGACGTCACTCACGTACGTGTTGGGCAGACGACCTAATATACACGCCGTAAAGACACAGTACAGTTCATTGAACCCCACGACGTCTCGACGACGTGTTACTGTTCACATAGACCAATTTTTTATAAAATTTTAAGAAATCTTCGGGTATCTCTCAGGTATCCAAATGGGTCTAAATACGACCCAATACTTGGGTAATCGACCAAATGGGTGAACGAATAAAAATGTGAAAAATTGGATAAAATGAGGGTTATTAATGGAAATTTCAATTTAAATGTATATTAGGGGTTTTTGAACATTGACAGGACACGGGAGGTCATAGGAGACGTGTCAAGGATTCGTTGAGTGCGTAATAATTGGATTACAGGTAAGTAAACCAGTGAGAATTTTTACATTTATTTCTTGAGCTTTAATTTGTTGTTATTGCTCTGTTTAGCATTATATTTGTTGGATTCTCTTTTGGTTGAGTGGTCCACTGCAAGGGAGTTATGGTTACTTTATCTGTGATATGAGCTTTTATCTAGACGTTGTTGATATCTCCCGTTGAGTGTACGTTGGGGGCTCTTATACGAGTCTATGGATATCTCATAGTCACAAGGGCTGGTAGGCTGTGTTCTCATCCTGAACTCGAGTCTTATAGGTTTTACATTGACTCAACGACTGTTGTCGAGACTCCTTGCAATTCCATTTCGTAACTCGGACAGTCACATTTCGATTGAGTTATTTATAATCTTATACATTTTATGCATTTCTTGTTCCTTTTTTTCTATCAGCATGAATTTAGACTGATGTTTATTTATTTTGAAATGTTGTATTAATGTTTTGTTTGGCGTTACTTACCTGGGCTCGTTATTCTTGTGTTTGATGGAGTGCAGATCCACAGTTCAGCAAGGGGAAGGCACCAGAGCTTAAGGATTTGTTTTGAGGATATTAGAGTACGTCCTTCCACTTAACTGAGTAGGTGATTTTTGTGTATTACTACATATATATGTGTTTTGGAACATGAGTTTGGGTGTGTGAGAGATTCTGGACATGTATATCTATTGGGTTGTTCTCTTCTAATTGATCATTTATGAAGATATACATATGCGGGGCTTCCACATTTTTGGATGTCTTATCTTATATGGTTATGATTATTTGATTAGTTTGTGCTTTTGTTTTCGCTATTTTGATGATAACTTACTAATCAATGTAATGAATTTGTAAATAAATGGTAAAAGGTAATGTAAGCCTGACTAGACTTGCGTGGCTCGTCGAGATGGACTCGGGGTTTCGCGTAAGTCTAGGCCGGGTGGGGCCCAATTCAGGTTTGAAAACTGGGGCCGTCACACGCAGTCTGCGCTCATCAATCACTATTCGCTCGGTTACCTCTCTCTCTCTTTATCAATAAAATCCCTAAACAAAATACACTCTCTAGATCCAAAAAGTACCCCAAAAGAAATCAATCTTGTGTTAATGTGATGGGCACTTGGGATTCATGTAATGCTAATTCTAGTTTGGGGACTCTGAAGTGGAACTGTCACAAAATTGTGTAGAGTTTTTTGAAGTATGCGACGGATTGTTCGTCTAAATTATGGTGGTGGATTTGGCCCGGGACTTAGGCTGTTTTCAAGAGAGATGAATTGGGACTATCGATGATGAATTGTAGCAATTGTAGTTGAGTATTTGATTGCAATTTATGAGAAGCAATTGTTGGGTTTTGATGGGGATGGTTTGTGGTGAAATGGGTGGTGAATTCTGGAGATTGAAGTAAGGTTTTGTCTGAAAAATGGGATTTTGAGGAGACGATGTGGCGGCGGCGGTGGTGGTGAATGCTATGGTAGAGATGGGTTGTTGTCAAAGAGAGTCTCTGCCTTTCTTCTTCACTTCAGGGGCTTCAAAACGAACCGGGAACTATTGAAAAATTGCTTAAACCAAATACATCAAATAAGCTTAAATAATTTGATTTTTTCAGAAAGGGAGAAAAGTAGATTACAACTCAAATAGATCAAAATAGGCTTAAACCAAATACATCAAAATGCTAAAGGGAAATCTCGTCGGAGTTCATAGTAATGAGAGGCTGAAAGGGAGTGGGTGGGAGGAGAGATAAATAATTTTATTTTTTAAAATGGGCGAGGAGATAGGTTGATCGAATTGAAATAGCAGCCTCAAAATACAAAGCCCTGTTTGATTACAACGAAAATGTTTCATAGAAAAAGAACATTTTTTTAAGAAAGTTTTCTCGAGTGTTCATATAAATTTTTTTCTACATGTGTTTGATTGCACATATAAGAAAATTTTCTCTCAAAACTTGCCAACCAGCAAATTTTGGAATAAATATAAAAAGAGAGATGCTAGAGGTACCCACTTGTCACACCTAACAATCATTCGTCGTCGATACACCACGAGATACACGTTCAAGGTGTGTCAGACGACGCACAATCGCTAGTGTGATAAGTATGTACACTTAACATTTTTCATATAAAAACTCACCATATATATTTAATATATAAATTTTTATATTTAAAATATAAATTCAATGTGTCTTAATATGAAAACTCATATTTTCTCTAAAGAAAACTCAATTTGTCCACCATAATATGTGAGAAAATATATGGGTCTTAGTATGAAAAATTGCAATTGTGAGAAAATGTTTTGTGAGAAAATTTTGGCTACCAAATGTAAGAAAGTGTCATATTCTAACAAAATTTGTTATTTTCTTTAAAACATTTTCTTTTTTCATCCAATCAAACACGACATAATAGTAAAAAAGGAGGAAAAGAGAGAAAAAAGGCCATTTGGGAAAGGAAAGAGGAAAGGGAAAAATAAGAGGCGAAGGTGAGAGTAAGATGAAGCCAATTAGCAAATGCGCAGTGTAGCGACCCTCAAATTTAATTGATGACACGTGTCATGTATTTTTTGGACCATGACTTACTCGTTATGATTTGTCATACTACTCAAGTCTCGGGAGTTGACACTAAGGTATATTTTATTTTTCTAAGATGTTTGTATTATTATTTATGTCCGAATGTGAACTCTGTATGTCCTAGTGCGTGGTTATTGTAGTATTAATCACCACGTATTTCTGTGTGAGATTCGCCTAGGATAAACAAAAATTTTATGGTATAATACGGATAATTAAACGTCAAAAAATGGTAATTAGTGAATTATCAGAAAATAATAAATAATTAAATAAAATGTGGGAGCGAGGTTATGTCCGGGAATGTACGCGATGTGAGTTGAGAGTTGAAACGGGACCAGGAGCATGTGTTTTGAGCGAGAAATGGAGTGGTTTTAAAATTTGAGTCACCAATTGGAGTTATTAAGGTGAGTTAGAGTTGTTGAATGGGATGAAAGGGAGACACAATATGTGCCTCGAGATCCGTGCGTGTGAAGAGATGAAAAATTGGCATAAAACCAACTTTTCTCTCTCCTCAATCCATATTGATTTGTTTGAACGAGAGAGAACGGGAGAACGACGTGGGTTTCGGGGAGATTTGGACTTGTTGCGACGCCATGGATTGACCCAATACGCGTAAAAAGATAGGATCTCCACTCCTTTCATGTTTGCACACAATTTGACGTCAATTTTGCTGGTTTTCGTTACGATGATTTCGGACGAATTTTTTCAGAAAATGTTGAAAATTGATTTGGAATGGTTATTGTAGGATCAATTGGTGGAATTTATTGGTATTTTGGTGATTGGTTTGTGGATTGAAAGTTAATTGGGATTTTTAGGGATTTTTGAAGAAATTTCATGTTATTTACGAATCGAAGCGTTTTGTCACGGTTTTGTTGTAAAGCGACTTCGGTAATATGTTTTCATGGACATCCCTAAGGTTTTGGGATAAACTCAGAACGTGGCAACACGAGCCTGAGTTTCGAAAAATCGTAGGGCGCGGGGATCCTCGCGGGGCATGGACTTATATAAGTCCATGTTTTGATATGCTATCTTTGGTCTTTTTTTGTCTTTATTTGATGCAAATACAACGTGTCTTTACCTAAGTACTACTAGTTTCAAATTTTATATGATTAATTAGAATAAATCAATCATACTAATTAACAATTGAATATCTATCAAACAAATTTTTTAATCAATTGTATGCTAATGGTACTTCAAGGGGGAGACTTAATTAATCAACGTTTGTTCTATAACATTATTGAAAACTACGTACTGAGGATTAATTGACTTAATTCACTTATTGATTGTGATTATATAATTGGTTTCTTATGTGATTTCGTTCGTGCACTTTATGTCTTGATCCTTATCTTTAGTCTTCTTTTTGTCACTTGGCTACTTTATCAACTATTTTTTTTGCTCTTTTCGAATTTTTTATAGCTATTTGGTTTTCGATGTTTTTTATATTCAGATTTTTACGTTTGATTTTTTATTCAGGTCTCTTTTTTATTTTTATATTCAAAAGCAAACAAAAATATTTTAGAAATGACATACACTGATCGACAATCTCTATATGCATTGTTTAGATCAACAACCTCCATTTTTTTAGTTTATTCTACAAGATGTCAATTTGTTATATATCCTTTATAGTGGCAGCAAAATTTTAATTAATCGTTTTTCCAAAAAAAATGTAGTTTCGATTTATAAAGTATTAAATTGGGATTTTACCAATATTTACATAAGTTTTTTTTTTCTCTTTTTATCACTTCATTTTTCGCATCAAATTATTTTTTAACTAATATATTGACATTAAGTTAATTATTTTTAACTAATATATTTTTTCAATTTTTTTTCTCATGGGGCGGGTAACGGGGATTCCTCATGGGGTGAAGAATGGGGTGGGGCAACGGAGATTCTTCATGGGGCGGGGTACGGGACAGGTCTACGGGGAAAACCCGCGGGGCAAGGGTAATCCCCACCCACTATGCGGGGCGAACTTTTGCCCTGCGCCCCGCCCCGCGCACCTACTTGTCACACCAAACAATCAATCGTCGTCGATACACCTCGAGATACGTGTTCGAGGTGTGTTGAACGACGCACAATCGCTAGTGTGATAAGTATGTACACTTAGCATTTTTCATATAAAAAACTCACCATATATATTTAATATATAAATTTTTATATTTAAAATATAAATATTTAATGTGTCTTAATATGGAAACTCATATTTTCTCTAAAGAAAACTCAATTTGTCCACCATAATAGGTGAAAAAATATATGGGTCTTAGTATGAAAAATTGACAATTGTGAGAAAATATTTTGTGAGAAAATTTTGGCTATCGAATGTAAGAAAATGTCATTTTCGAACAAAATTTGTTATTTACTTTGAAACATTTTCCTTTTCCATCCAATCAAACACGACATAAGAGTGAAAGAGTAGGAAAAGAGAAAAAAAATTCATTTGGGAAAGTGAAAAATAAGAGGCGAGGTGAGAGTAAGATGAAGCCAATTATCAAATGCGCAGCTTGCAGCCTTCATGGGTTTGGGTACCCACCCTGCCTAAGCCCACCTTGCTTGGGATGGATTTGAGTTAAAACCTTGACAATAAGGTTTGAACCTTAAACATCAAGGCAAATTGTTACAACTTAGACTACTAAATTGTTGTAAATGTAATTAGATGTGGATGACTCTTCCACTTCATGTAACACCCACTTACTTTATTATGTAATTTATTCTTGTATTATATATAAGTGTAACTTATACCCTTTAGTCTTCTTCTTATTAAGACCAAAGTGACTATACAAGGAGATGAGATCCATGTAACATGTACACTATATTGGAATGAAACTTCTCTCTATTTCTCCCCTATCTCTTTTCTTGTTTAATTTCTAGTTCATTTTCTTTACTTTCTTAGCTATGTTCAAAGTAATTTTACGACATGTTATCAACACGAGTCTTTACTCTAAGCAAAAAAAGTCTTTAAAATTCAAGAAGTTTTCAAGAAGGCAAATTAAGCTCGGAAGGTATAATTTTAAATTCATAGTTATGGTTAACATATGGTTTTATTTTATTAAGGCAATATATGTTTGGTTAACTAGATTATTACTCTATATTTATTTAATTTAAAAATATAAAAAAATTAATAAAAATTTATAACTTGAGCAAACTTGGATGGACTTGTACAAGTGCTTAAAAGTCTGACCTCAGGCCCGACCAGAGCCAAATCTATACTCGGTCACTGTCACGCTCTATGCCAGGGCGGCCCCAGCCCTCCTACCAAGTTTTTCCATTTACCATAAAAGACTTGTTTTATGTTTGACATCGTGCTCGCCGTGCGAACCTTTGGTAGAGAATCAATCATCAGTGCCTATGATATTTGAAGAGAACAGTGACCGAACGATTCCATGATCACTATTGAGTATGAGGAGATATTCATTGATTCAATTGGGAAATTAGGTCGTCAGAGTGAGTGGTTGTATTGATTGATTTAGGGTTAGCGTTAGGTTTTGGATCGATCGATCGATCACGAAACGAGGAGCAATGGTGTTGGTTCTGGCTCTTGGTGATCTTCACATCCCTCATCGAGCAGCCGATCTGCCCGCCAAGTTCAAATCCATGCTCGTTCCCGGGAAGATCCAGCACATCATTTGCACTGGAAATCTCTGTATCAAGGTATTCCTGTGAATTAGGGTTTGTTTTTGTTCTGTCTTGATTCTCAATTTTGGGATTAATTGATTTGTTTGCGGCCCTCACTAGTATTAGAGCTGTGGATTTTCAGAAACCATAAACAAGATTCGATTTTTCGACCATAATTTAGGGAGTATGATGGATACAGATTTTGCCCTAATTTTTATCAAATCTGGCCTTCCAAAAATCTATCCTCTAAAGATGGCCAACAAATGCCCCTGCTAGAAAACTCGGTTCAATTGAAACTGAAGAAATTCGACGGTTAGACAAAAGTACACTTAACTTAGGGTGCATTGATTAGGAGTGATTTGAAGGATTTGGAAAGCACGCCATCAATTAATTGTACTAAATTGAGCGCAATGGAAGAGTTTGATCCATGTAGCAGACTCCAATTAATTTTGGGATTTAGGCTATGTTGTTGTTGTGGCTGAGAGGTACTTGCTTGATCAGTGATATTTGATGTTCTAGTGAATTTATTGGTCTGTTTGTGCTACTTTTTATAGTACCGTACCTTAAGCCCATTGGATCATTGTCGAAACCCAATTACATTGGTGGCTTGTACAGGCTATGTGGAGGAAAATATATGTGTGGAGTTTTTGCATACAAAATAGATTCCAAGGATGTCTTCGAGTTTGTGATTTTCGAGCTTCATTTTTGTTTACAAAGAGAAGGGAAGGGTGCCGAGTTTTAATGTGTCAAGTGAATTGTTGTGTTTGTTTTTATGCTATGGAATCTATCTTTTCCATCTTTTTTTTTTTTTTGGTTGTGAATCCTTAATGTATCTATGAAGTGTTCCTCCCCAAAAGTGTTTGTTTTCTTTTGATTGGCGGATCCAATTGTGTCAACAGCTTTGAAGGTTCTCTTTCTATTATTATTGTTTTTTGTTTTTTGTTTTTTTATTTTTATTTTTATTTTTTATTCATTTTTTCTTATCTGTTTGTGCACTAGGCTATGCAGGTCTGCCTGCTAGGATCATCTACTGATTCTTTTTTCATAAGCAGGAAGTCTATGATTATCTGAAGAGTCTTTGCCCTGACATGCATGTCACTCGTGGCGAGTTTGATGAAGATACACGCTACCCTGAGACTAAGACTCTTACTATTGGACAGTTTAAGCTTGGACTGTGCCATGGTCATCAGGTTTGGTTCTCTTTTGAAGAATTATATTTGTTCTAGTTGCAATTTTGTTGCATTGAGGTTATCTAGTCTTATCTTAATATGCTATATATCCAAATGAAAATTGTGCCTTTCAAAATGGCCTATGAATTCTTACAGAAAATCCTAAATAATTTTGCTTCATCCAACTTTGGGAGGATTTTCAATTTAATGTTAGTTTTATGCAAAATTTAGGCGTGAAAGGTGGTTGATATTCTTCTATCCCATTTATCATGCATTGGATTAGTAAAAAAAATCCACAAGTGGCACTTCTTCCGCAGCACCTTCCTAACACACCTGTTGTTGATTTTCTCCATAATCTCCCAAATATGCATTTTTTCCAAGTTCCAACAGTACCTTCAAATCCGTCGAAGATGTTTTATTTCAATTTTCAGTTCTTTGAAGCAATTGACGAGAAACATTTTCAGGTCCCATCATCAACAATCTTTCTGAAGTCATCTGATTGTCATGCATCCTTCCTAACATCACTAATCTCGGTGTGAGGTTTACTGAAATTCCCATACTCTCCATTGTAGCATCTAATCTTGTTTAGGTTCATTTGTTACATGCAAAGATATCTGGGCACTTCGAATGGATTAAAATTTATTGTATGACACCATTATCTGTACAGTCCTAGTGTGCTTTAGGTGCTATACTAATCATCCACAACAACCTCTTACTTGTGCCCAATCTTTCGATGATCAGATGTTTCATGCGAATATTTTTGGTTTATCTGATGAGTCATTTATAAAAATATTTTGCAGATTAGACTAGAAATAAACATGTTTGCGTGCTCTCATGATATTTCTGATTTTTTTTTTTTTTTTTTTTTTTTTTTTTTTTTTTTTTTTTTTTTGCCTCAACAATCTGCAGGTTATTCCATGGGGGGACCTGGATTCCCTAGCAATGCTTCAGAGGCAGTTGGATGTGGACATCTTAGTGACTGGCCACACTCACCAATTCAAGGCCTACAAACACGAAGGTGGCGTTGTTATCAACCCCGGCTCAGCCACTGGAGCTTACAGCAGCATCACCTACGATGTAAATCCAAGCTTTGTTCTTATGGACATTGATGGCCTACGTGTTGTTGTCTATGTATACGAACTCATAGATGGAGAGGTAAAAGTCGACAAGATCGATTTCAAGAAGACAGCCACAACACACTCCACTCACTGATCTGAACCAATCTTTGTGTACGGCACTTGGGAAGATCAATCTGTAATTCTTCATAGACAGTGAAAGCCGGATGTAAGATGAGATGGAGCTTCACATTTCTAATAAATTCTATACATCTCTTGTTGATCAGGAAACAATAGACAATAACTTGTTTGAGGGTGATGATGGTGGTAGTAAACTTGTTTCTCTCATTATTGGCTTGGTCTGCAAACCTTCAAAGTACTTCAATGTTTGGAGAGGCTCTGCTTCTGATCTATAAATGTTTTGACACTCAGTTGTATTCTGAATCTCTGATTATTTGAATTTGGTTAAGATGGGGAAGTAATATGATGAAAATGAATGCTGTCCATTCACCCTATTTATAAGAAGTTTAATATATATTTATTTTAATCTTAAATTAGTTGGGGTATGTTAAATGGATTAAATAAATATAGAACCTTTTTATATAAAAAAAAAGGGTAAAGAAAATGTATAGGCGTAGATCTCCTTTTTTTTTTTTTTTTTTTTTTTTTAAATTGATAATGTACATTGTTACTTAGGATCACTTGCAATCAAAATCTATTTATGCATTTAGTAAATTAAACTAACTTGTTCAAAAATGAATATCTCAAACAAAAATGTTCAAAAATGAATATTTAGGATCATCTCAAAGCTTTTTTTTTTTTTTTGAAGTGAGAAAATACATTTTCTTTTTTGAAGCCACAAACAGGCAAACACTTCATTCAACTACGGCGGTCGCCGAAAAATCGCTAAGGCCTAAATAGAGAAAAGAGAATTCCACCTTAAAATCCATTCATTCTTGATGACAAAGATGATAGAAATTCTATATACACCATTTCAATTCAAAATCCAAGTCCAGCAAATGCCTATAAAGCTGATAACAGTTCTTGCACTGCTTGTGATATCTGCAGAGTTTAGGTAGGTCCTGAAGAGCAAAATTAAAAGCAGACTTAGTTGTGAATACCAATAATACCAATTCAAACCTCCCTTCCACATTACAGATTCTTTACTACTAATATTATTTAGCTAATGAATCCAAGCTTTAACTCATCTGTCAAGCCAGGTAATACACAATTTTGTGCTCTAATAGTCACCCATCAGTTCAGGTGAAAGCCACAGAGGTTTATTGTAAGCAAGCATTACATAGAGAAACAGATAATTCTGAGTCTTGCATCCTGAGCAATAAGCATTCAAGTGCAATAGAATTATTAAGCAACGAAAGTAGAACAGTACCAGACGACAAACCCTTTAGATTCACGCACAAACTCCCTCCAAATCTGTCGGAAGTAGATAAGAAGTCCTCAGCATGCAAAGACAAGGAGATGGTTCATATAAGGTCAAATGCATGTGATTCTTCCCCGTTAATCTTCAGCAGAAGAACATAGCATTTTCCAGATTTCCATGAAGCTTGAAAGCGCGTTCGGAAAAAGATGATATTGATGAAGGAGATAATGTAGATGAAGACACCGATGCTGATGAAGCTATCGAGAGGGGAGAATAACCAGTCAATGCCTCCTGGTAGAGACGTCCCCGGTAAGCAACAAGATCGGCATAGTAGATTGGTGGAACCAATGAGACTGGTTTGGTGCATCGAGCATATGTGTAGCAGAGGTCGTATATAAGCCTTTGAATCTCGTCCGAGCTAAAACCATGCTCATCGTATATGACCGTATAGTGGCATGGCTTGCTTGTCCCCAAGGTTCCATGGTGGCTACACAGGTAGAAATCAAAGTCCTGCGGATGCACTATTGTGTGATCCACAACCGTCCCTGGAGATACATTTGCTTTACGGTTACCATCCTTTGGAAAGAGACGGGTTTGATGCCGCTTCTGAGCAACTACGACGGTTACGGTTGGAGAGCATCCATCTGATTCAAGAGTCCTTTTGAGATCCATCAACTCTTCGTTGAGAACCATGAGAAATTGGCCATCACTTACACCATCACGGAACACCACAATCTTCTCCGGCTTCACTCCGTGGAGCCTTCCATACGTCTGAATGAGCTCTAAACACATATCCCCAAAATTTTGTATCGCCTCTTTTCTATGTTCTTGAGGACGAATCCTTGCTGCATACCGGTTTGCCGCTGGCCAGTTCATGGTGGCTACAACAGCTGCTATAGATGGGCAAGATGTATTCCTGGGTGGTGGATGATTGACATCAGCACCAATAAACATGACATGGCCATCTCCCTCAAAATAGGGGAGACGATCAAAGAGCTCCACATTGCTGCCACCTAGTTTGGCATTAATCTTGAGAGCAAGGTTTGAGAGATACTGCTCCTTGTGTTCATTTGCATGCCAAACCAGACTGCACTGAGTCAAAATCCCAATCTCAGTCTCACTAATCCACTTAAGATTCTTGTACCCAGAATCCTTCCTCGACATCACACATACAAGAATCTGCAATCGATGAGCTTTTGAGTGGATATGCCTCAGAAGCCCACGAAGATCATCAGAATTTGAAAGCACATACATTCTGCACTTGTAGTAAACGGGTTCCTTCATGAATATTCCAAGTTTAGAACTCTGAGCTATTAAGCTCTTAACAAAACGATCGCTGTTAAGTCTCCCCTCACTCAAGTCAAGAATCACCCATTGTTCAATTTGTCTCCCCAGCGGTACATACTTGTCCATAAAACTCCATTGACAGTCTTCCCTGGTTATTGGACATTTAATTGACCTTCCTTGTGAATCCCCAAGTCTCAAATCAGGTGGTTTTATGATACGAGCTGACACTTCTGTCATCTTTGAACTAACTTGTATGTTGAAACTTTTAGCACAATCTCCTCTGCATAACAAAAAATATAAAACAAATTAGGCTCCATGAAAAAAGAATGTTTTGAAAAAGAAAAAGAACAATTCTTACTGCTTTTACCATGATGCAACTACAATTGTATAGTTGAACATATTTTTAATTAGAGAAATCGGATATAAGAGATTGAGGAGAAAGAAGAAGAAGATTAGGGAAAAGAATTAATTTAGATGGGAGAATTAAAGAGAAGAGATAGAGAAGATTGAGAAAGAGAGATTTGAGGGTTAGGGTTAGAGAAAAAGAGAGAAAGAGAAGATAGGAGACAAAAGAGAATTGTATTTCTTCCTTCCTTCACATAAACTGATTACATCTTATATAGTGACTAAACCCTAACAAATTATATAAAAATTACCATACTAACCTTATAACTACTATAACCTTATTTTATACTTATATTAATCCTATTAAATGTATGCATCATACCGCTTCCTAAATTTTCCTTTTTTTTATTTTTTTTATTTTTCCTTTTCTTAAGGGTAGGGGAATGACTTCAAGGTAAAAACACTTCCCTTTTGCGGCGACTTTCAATTCATAGCCCTATTTTGCATAATATTAGCAACAAGATAGGGCTGAAAATCAGTCAAGAGTCCCAGTAGTAGTAGGTCAGGATTTGAACTATTCCAGATTAAAACTGCAAACAAAGATAATGTTCTTTCAAAAAGAATAGGCTAAAATCATGAAAAAGCTGTACAGTGGTAATACGACTTTGAGGGTTAGACTTCATTGCACCAAATAAAGGTAAGTAAACTTATATTTGAAGATTTTGGCTTGTAGTATGGTTTCCGAGTGTGGCTAGGCACCATCATACCATTCTTAGGTGTAAGGATTATTGAGAATAGCAAAAAAAATATTAATTGCCTCTAAAAACGGTGCACCATCCTAGCTGATTGACTATTATCAGCCACTAGCAACCTTCAAATATAGGTAACGCCATAAGTTATTCAAAACTAAAGGAATAAATAAAATAATAAATCTAAAACATACCCAGTTGGACCATCTCTGGCTTGAACAATTTCACGTATTTTATCCCTTCTATCTCCTGGATCAGCTAAACTGATTCTTCTGAAACGACGACCTTCCTCACCTTTCAATTCTTCCTTTGGGTACTTCTGTCCCTCAATCAACTCACAGAACTCCATTGGAACATAATTCATCTTTCCGTTCTTGCTGAGATCCAGTGATGGAAGATTTCTGTGCTTTATTGGCTTCTTATACTTGTCAACAAAATAATCCACAAGCTTAACTCTCTTAAGTTGTGTCTTATCCTCTGAATCATCTAGTGGGAATACTATATCATTAATGTTTTCTTTAGTTAACCCAGAGATTGTGAACTTTTGCTTGGTCTTCCTGTGAGTCACAATCACCTTCAACCCTTTTAAGGCATCTTCTATTTGCTTCTTCTGCCACGGTGATATCCCATTTTGATAATCAATTTGCAAAGTGAACCGTAGAAAATCTAGAACACCAATTGGCTTTATAAAAGGAAGAACCGAATAGTCCACATTTAGGACTAAACCTTGAGCTGTGGTTTTCAAACTATGTTGATACCCTCTAGAAGCATAAATACCATTGCCAAGATCATCTTTGCTGTCAAAATGTGGGGAATAAAAACATCGACCAATCCGAAGTCTGTTTTGGTTTTGTTTCATGATCAAATCCATCCCCTGCAAGATCTGACGAGGAACCAATGAAAGATTCCCATTTAAGAAGGCCTCCAACTGGCCAAGCGACAACTCATTTACCAGTTTTATTGTGCACTCATAGTGAGCATTGAGACCTCTACCCCTAGGCAAATCCACATCGAATATTCCAGTAGGTAATTCTACCGAACTATAAATGATTCTCTCCCCATCAAATGCTGTTTTTGACAACGGAAACTGCGCTGGATCCATGGAAAATAACTTGTTCTTGATCATTGACAAGTCGACCTTCGAAAATTCAATACTACCCCTTTGATGTCCTTGTGCCACAGGTTTAATATCAACATCATACTGGAGTATGGTGCATTGGGGGTCAAACTTTACAGGGAAATAATTCACAAGATTTTTAACGAGTCGAACAGCAGATTTCCCACCGCTGTCAGGTCTTTTGCATGGTGTCAATTCAGTTCCTGCAGGAAGTGAAGATTGCCTTGCAGATTCAGAAATATCCATTCTTTCCAACTCTGGATGTATTGAGGTTAGAGGATCTGCGAGCAATAGAAAAAAAAATGCATGAGTGTAATTTGCACAGGTCCATAAAAATGTATTGCAAGTGATGGCTAGAGCTATTGTATGCATCATTTATCATGAAAGAACGGTTAGCAAACTCAATCAAAGGGCACAAATAATCATGTACAGCATTGTTTTGTTTTATAGCTGTATTTTTCGCCGTTTTGAATTTGTAAGGAAATATGGTCCTCTTCAATTTGATTCTATATTGTAATTATCGTTATCATTAATACTAGTATAGTTTTTTTTTCTGATAAGAGGAATATGAGAACTCCACAAAACAAAAGCAAACAAGTTTCATGACCATCAGACATATAAGATACAAATTATTTTCATGAGAAAGTAAATATATAGTTCCAGGATCAAGACCCCAACTTGTATAGCAAAACACCGATTTCTGCTAATCGACGGTTTTTTAGAGAAGTAAAAGTCCAAGATATGGCCGCATTAGAGTGAGAGGCATGCCCGGATAAGACACGAGCCATAGGCTCGAATTGACGAGAGTGCACATGTAATGTGAGTACTGAGAGTGGGATTGATAATCCCTCCATAATTATGAGAAATATTATGGCAGGTTCCTTATTTAGAAACTAGATCACTAAATTCTACCTGTCATTATTATAAATTTATAATATTCGCTTGGTAATTTATTAAACAACTCAAAGAACCTTATCATCATATTCTGACATTAAGACTTGAATAGCACATAGAATACGTTTTTCTCCCTTTTGATTACTTCTCTAAGTCACTACTCCGTTTCGGATTAGGCAAAACGTATTTTTTGGTCCTCGAACTTTGAGTCTTTTATGCTTTTGGTCCCTGAACTTTCAATAGCACACATTTGGTCCCTGAACTTTTGAGTTTTTATGCTTTTGGGTCCATGAACTTTGAGTTTTTTTATGTTTTTGGGGGAAATTAAAATTTTTTTTGGCGTTTTTGGTCGATGTGAGTCATCTGGTTCAGTAATATAAACCACTTTACTCTTCTTAACTGGTCACGCGGGACTTTTGTTACCCACATTAGCATAATTTAACACTTTAAATGGCAAAAGGACTAAATGTAGATCTTCGTGAAAGATCAAGGAGCAAAGATGGGTTTTGCCTTTCGGATTACTAAGTCAGTCACTACTTTGCAATTCAATTACAACACAGAAAACAGCATTCCAAGTACTTCAAAGTGAAGTAATTAGTAGAAATCACATTGCATTATTGGTTTCACACTTTCACCACCACAACGATCCACAACCATACAATCAAAATAACAAATCAGATCCAAACTCACCAGCCAAACGCTGCTGCCCTACCGGAACATACTGAACAATATTCCTCCCACGCCCTCGGCCACCATCGCCACCGCTCGACGACCCAACCCCTCGAGATCGTCCCCAATTCTCCCCAACACCACCACCAGCAGTAGAAGGTCCAGAACTCCTACATTGCCAGGTCCGCTGCTGCGAAGGCGACGGAGACGACGATTCTCCGCTGTAAGCGTAACCATCGCCAGAACCCCTGAAATCAGAAGACGATACGGCGCGATCTCCCCGGGAAACAACCTCCCACCTCTGCCACTGCCCCCCTCTCCCTCTCGTCCTCCCCCTCTGATTCACGCTCCAATTCTGCTTCTCCATCTATCAAACCCTAACCCTATCCCTAACCCTAGCAACCGATCACGCCGAATCGATCTGTTTTGGGCGTTTTTGCGTGTTTGCGAAAAACGCGCGAGCGGGGAAGAGATGGGGGCGACTTTATACGAGAGGGAGGGGAGGGGGTGGGAAATGACGGGAGTGCCCCCGGTGGTTTTTTATGCATTGACTGCATCGACTGGGTTTTTTGACTGTTGTGTTAGGGAAAAGTGGCGGAGAAACTAATGGTGTGGGGGCTTAAAGTTCTATGCGTGATTGGGTGGGGAGGTGTGTACGTACGGGGGTGGTCGCCCTGGATGGGGGAGCTCGGCTGTGTCGGATCGGACGGTTGGGGGAGCTTGTTGGGGGTTGGTGTAGGGGGTGTCGGGGGGTATGGGATCATTGTGGGAGGGGAAGAATTGCTGACGGGAATCTCGAGGATGTTTGCTATAATTGACCCAACAGTGTGATTCCACGTGGGGATTTTTTTTTAATATTTTTTTTAAAAAATTTTTGTGTGTGCTGGTGTGAGCCGACCACATTTGGTTATCTACACTCGAGCATTGTTGAAACCATACGGAAGGCAACTTTCTCAACTTAAATTTTTCCATTCATGTAACTAGAACTTGAGAGATTTAAGAAAATTTCTTTTCTTAATAGCCTTTATGACTCGGATGAATTGATGTAATCTCACATTAAAAATATAATAAGAGTTAATGTGGTATATAAACCAATTAGTTTTGTGTAAAGATGAGATCCAAATGCATATGTATACCCACATGTGTGTGCGTGTGTGACCCAATATTCTTCGGGCCCATGAATTTCAACAATTGGTTCATAATAGGATTCAATCTATACCACTTATATACCACACCAACTCCTATTATATTTTTGATGTGAGATTATATATTCCAACAAGAGAAATGATGAAGTGCTTAATAATGGATGAGACCATAAGAGGAAAAAAATTAGAGGAACTCAAAATAATGCATCTCACCAGACTCAATTGCAAGAATGCGTAAAAAAAATTTAGAGGAACTCAAAATAATGCATCTCACCAGACTCAATTGCAAGAATGCGTAAAATCAATTGAGATGTTATAGGAATTGAATGTTATCACATAATTCCCTAAATAATATTATGTTTTCTCTTTTACTTATTTTTTCTAACAAAGATGTGGACGTCTTTTTTTTTTGGTAGGAATTTGGATGTCTTTTTAGTGAGTTTAAGACGAACTTTAAATTTTTTTTTTAAAGAAAAAAAAACCTATATACTATGTTAATTAACATTCGAGCAAAGGGAGACTTCTTTTAGGTGAGGGTGTAACAACCATAAAATTTTAACTCGTATCACGTGTCATTCTCAATGTCGTATTGTGGGTCTAGATAGTCGTAGTGTACTTGTTTCGGTTATCGGGAGTCGACACCGAGGTATGCTATATTTGTTTGGTATTTGTACTATTTATGTTACCCGAATGTTAATTAAAATGTCTCAAATGTGCAAGGGCATCTATGAGTGCGCGTTAGCTTTGAGGAATGAGTTCGGCTTGGGAAAATGTGCAAAACGAGTACCGAGTGAAATTCACAAGTGTTTAGGTGTTCGGGGGACAAAACGAAGTAAAACATTGACAAATACAAATTTAAAATAATAAATTAGTAGGCGCCGAGTAATATGCAGGGTCGTGGGCGAAAAAGAGAAAAAAGAGAGAGGAATCGGTCGGGAAGGAGAGATCGAGATCCGGAGAAGAGAAGACAAAGGTGAGTTTGTTGTTGTTGTTGTGATGATTAATGGTGGTAGGGGGAATGTGAAGCTCGGACGAACTGGTTTCCAGTTCGTCCGAGAAAGAAAATGCAAGGGAGACATCTTCCCTGCAGGACGTGAACATTAGGCGAACCAGACCCCAGTTCATTAAAAAAAAATGTTGGTGGAAAAAGAAAGAGTTGGTGGGTCGGCCCTGGTTTGGTCTGACCCTGTTGGGGGTGGACCGGGACGGACCCGACCCGACCTGGAAACCCACCCACAATTAAATAATAATATATTTATTTATTTATAATAAATAAATTAAATCTGATTTTTAAATGAAATAAATTTAAGAAAAATCAGGAAAAATTCCAGAAAAATAGGAAAAAAATCCTTAAAAATTATATTTTTACCAAATAAATGGAAATTTGGGAATTTTTTTTATAAAAAATGAAGAATTTGAGATTTGTGGGAGACTTTTTGTCAAGGTTTTTTGTCTCGTAAAGCGTGAAATTGGTGAAAATAACTAAAAAATTATAAAAATTGGGAAAATTGAAAAATTAATGGAAACTGAACCTAAATGGATGTCAGGTAGCCAGCGAGATTTTGATAAATCAATTGGAGATTGCGTTGGGAAACATGTGGAGTTACGAGAGAGCATATTAGTGAGATTCAAGGTGAGTAAAGGCAACAATAGCATCAACATGAATTCTCTTATATTTCTTGACTGATTATTCTTTGAAATGTGTGTCATTTGTACTCCATTATAGCTCAGGCGACCTAGGGTTTAAGTAGTCTGCCTGTAGAGAGAAGTTTTAATGATTTAGTAGCCGACATAGTCTGTAGCTTCTTGTGGAGCCTATCGAAAGGATTTAGCATCCGGCATGGGACTGTGGCTTTCCTTCGGTAGTGTGTTAGAAATTTAGCAACTGGATTTATCTGTGGCTTTTTCCTAACAGAGTGTGCGTTCAGTGGAGGCAACTTTCAGGCCCAGTGGTTCGTACGTGGATTGAACACCGAAGGCTGTTTTGGGCCCACTATGTCAATCAAAAGCTGAGGAGGTCTTAAGACCCGCAGTTTGATTGGGATTACTTATTCGCGTATCTATTTGCTTCCCGATCACTTGATTATCATTGTTTTGAGCTTATTGAATCTATTTATCATGCAAATTGCTATCTATTTCTATTTCTTTGTTTATACCGCATGATTCATAGACTTGTTTATTATTAATTAAGAATTTATGTTGAGATCCTTATTGTTGTTGCGTTACTGTTACTTTCTGTACTCACCGTCATTTTTATGACTGCGAGTGCAAATCCGCAGACGAGTCAAAGTAAGGCGCCTATTCTTGGCGATATCCTCTAAGGCACGCTCAGAGCCATTATCATTTCTCTTACTCGGTAGGTGATTATTTTGTATATTTTGACTATGTATTCATATGTTTCTATTATTTTGGAGACTGTTGGGGATTGCTACACTTGTTGACGCATGTATATATCTATTTTGGGTTTTAGTTGATTAGTTGTATACATGTTTTGCTTGTTGGACAGGATTTCCACATCTAGGTTGCCTTGAATTATAATTTGTTTAAGTTATTTTAAGTTGGTATGGAGAACAATTCCGTTGCACATCTGACTTATTTAAGGTTGAATGATTAATAGTAAATCGAGTC
Source organism: Stephania japonica (assembly GCA_039657345.1). Taxonomy (NCBI): domain Eukaryota; kingdom Viridiplantae; phylum Streptophyta; class Magnoliopsida; order Ranunculales; family Menispermaceae; genus Stephania; species Stephania japonica. Next base: position 84,467,070 of record CM077556.1, on the reverse strand, counting down.
AAGGAAATCTAAAAGTAACCACAAGGAGTTAGTAAGCAGTGTTAATGAATAATTAGGTAAGTTAAGGTTGATTAGACTTGTGTGACTCGTCGAAGAAGGGCTCGGGGGTTCACAAGGGTTTAGGTTGGATGGGTCCCAGTTTGTGGTTGTTGGGGCCACCACGGGGGACTGGAGTTGTCGTCCTTCTTGCCCCACCCCAGGTGTGCCCTTAATCATTGATAAGGTCCATGTTGCTATAACCCAGGAACGACATGCACTTATTGTCTTATTGTCGTCCATATATAACCACTTGAGTGACCCAATAGTTTGATAGGTAGTTGATAAGACCAAACCAGTGACGAGGTGGGAGAAGGGAAAAATAGAGGAGGGAGAAGTTGTTTTTCTTTAATTTCTTAAAAAATTTTTGTACAGTTTAGTCTAAACTGTTTAAATACTCAAAACATAATGGGTAATGCCTCATTTGGGCTGGCCACACAAGGCCTTATAGGATAGTTATCACTACCTAGCAACTTAGGGTCTGGCCCGTTTTACATAACATAATCACGAGTCCAACTTGAGCCACAGGTTCCCTTGGGTTAAGCCCGTTTGATTGGTGTTGTTGATCTCGATGTTAGGTATCGTATCAGTAGTTTAGGAGTAAAAGGTTATGGTTTTGAACCCAAGTCGAGGCAAGTTGTTCATTCTTATCAAAAAAAAAATGTTGTCTTATAATACACATCGAGATTCATGAATTCGCATATTTATGCAAAAAATCAAAGGGTTAATCCGTACTCAGCACTGTCAGGATTCACACAGAGAACCCTCTTAACATAATTTTTCATTCAAAGGACTCGAATTTAAATATACCATTTAAGGAGAACCGAGTCTCTTAGGGCCCTTACCACTCGAACCAACCAGTTATTGGTAAACATAATCAACCTCGCCAGGCACAAGACATGTGCTCACATCACTAGATATATCACACGGCTTAGAAATAGATGTGTGACGTAGCAAGTCAAAATACCAATCCACCCATTTAGGTTTGCCATGATTTAGGGTTTCATCGAGCGATGAGAAGTGGTAAGAATTCGCTTCAATTCTTTTTTACTTTCTCAATGAATTTAAGTTTTGTTTCATTGATTCCATGCAATCTCTTCTATTCCATTGTTATGCTATTCAATTTGTTGAATTTGATACTCCAATGTTCAAAACTCACACGTCACTCCAATTTATGTAATACTTGAATCCATAGTGATACAATTTGTGCTAAAAAACACGTCTTTTACCAACTAAGTTAAAGATTTGGCGTCGAAACAAGCCGGGTATCGATCGAATTCAGTCGTGCTTAGCTCCTAAGACTTCAATTCATGATTTTGTGAATATGCTTCAAACAGGGAAGCATTGATTATAATTAAGCGTAGGAGTCGCGTAAAGAGAAGTCATTTTGATGTAAAGGAAGGGGAAGTAATTAGTCGATGGAGCGTCGCGAACCTCAAACTCCACAAGGTAGTCTACGCTACCTCAATCCCACTAAATCTCTTCTATTTGGTTAAATTGAATTCCTGTGATTTCTATTTTTATTTTTATTTTTATTTTCGCGCGATGTAGGAGAGACGACGAGAATTCTAGTTGAATTCCTCGAGGTGGCGGTTAATTCGATTATTTTCCTCAAAGGGATTTATCCGTCTGGTAAAATTTTTTATTTCAATTAAGCTCACACTGAATTTAAGATTGTTGAGATTTTTAGTGGCTTAATTTCTTTGAGTTTCAGTATGAATTTGATTCTAATTGTACTAGGCACTTTTGAGAGGCGGCGTTATATGAATGTTGTAGTCCATAAAGCTCGGCATCCTCAACTTAAAGAATATATCCATTCAACAGTTACAGCTCTTCAACCCTTCATCCAAAAGGTATGTGATGGTAATTTTATTTTTTAAGTGATTATAGGGTGACCTAAATTCATGTGATTAATACTAGTATGTTCCATTAGTATCGCGTATTTTTGCTTACTAATTTCATAATTAGTTTTCTTCTTTTGAATGTAGCGTATATATTCTTTCTTCCATTTTCCTGTTGTTGATGATATTTTCCTACTATTCAGATCTCAATTAATATTCTCAAAACACTGAAATGAATTGTTAAACCACTATAATAATTCATGGTAATTGTAGTTTTTTTTCTCTCTGTACGTATCCATCACTCGAGACTTAGTACCTGTTTGGTTGGGGTATTAGGTTAGCTAAACTTGGGATTATGGATAAGTTCATTGTTTGGTTGGAGTGTTAAGTAAGCAACAGACTTATATAAACTCCTATATACCAGCTTACTAAATGACGGGGAGACCCTGTCATTAGATAAGTCCACCCAACTTTTGAGGTGAAATGTCAAAAATGTCCTCATTGTTTGAACAAAACCCTATACTTGAATGTTGTGGGTGGTGGTAGGTGTTGTGGCATTAAATAAGGACATTTTAGATATTTTACCCACTTTTCCTTATGGGTTTATACTTGTACCAAACGGCTGCAATGCATACTCCTATCTCTCACAAAAACCAATCATATCTAAGTCATTCCCTACACCTTACATATAACTCCAACCAAACAGATACTTAGGAGGAAGCTATTGAACTTGTTGTGTATTTAAGGATTGTGTAGAACTGCTAGATGTTGCACTTCCTACAAGCAATCATTGTTGGGACTTGCCTACACACGTTGTTGGATTGGTGCAATTAACAAGATTCGTAGTGATGGTTCAATCCTTTCACATTTCTTCCATTTAATGGCTAGAAATGCAACTAATGGTTTATTGAGCCTGATAAATGGAAATATTGAATTCAAAAATTTTGGAGAAACTTCATAATTTGGTTCGTGGCTTAGCATAATGGTTTCGATGGAGTTCTTTGGTTCACTTGGTTGGAAAGAAATAGGGGGGGTTTTGAGGATAAGGAATTAATAGCTGGGTAGTTTGGACAATGCTTAGTACAATGGTGTTTTGTGGTGGTGGCAAAGCAAACAAGTGGGTTTGGTTTCACTTTGGTTGAGTGGTTGAGGAATCGGTGTGTGATAGTTAGCTGGTTACAGTTCAGTTACGTAATTTAGGGTTCGCTGATTTTTTACCTACTTCATGTGGCAATGATGCCATGCACACATGAATGGATGTATCCAAAATGCTATGCGAAATGTCTTGGCATTTCTCATATTTTCTCCAAATAACGACCTCCTGCAATTCCCAATTGTGTCAAAATTATGCCGAATCACTCTTTTTTCATGTCTAGGGAGTCGTGGAAATCGTAGCAGTTGTATTTTTCAACACAGACAACATTCCAATCGAAAAATTCGTCTTCAATCTCAAGGTTAACCAACTGTCTGGACTAAGAGTGGAAGAAATTGACTTGATGTTCTCTCTCAGATCATTCTTGATGAAGCTTTCAGTGTCTGAATCACTAACAAAGGGTCTTCCACCAGGTATGCATGAGATGACTACCGGCATTTTTAGTATATTTGCGGTTTGGTAAAAACTAGATATCAATCTTGCTTAAAATTCTCCCGGATCACCAATTTACATGCACAGCTCCCGTTGCTTATGCACTGATTCTCTATCGTTTTCTTCAAATAGGATGCAGATGGGAAATAACAGCTCATTTTCGGACTCTCCCCGAGCCTAATAGCGCTACAAAAGAAGCAGATATATGGATTCCTATTGACACACAGTAGTGGCAACAGCCTCCTCTAATTACGCCAATTAAGTCGATGAGCAGTGAACCGGTGTCTCTTCAGCTTTATTTGCAACACTCAAATTTTTCCAAGCCAACTTCGACACCGAAGAATTAAAGTCCTGCTCTTGTGAGCTACATGTTGTACAGTGCATCGCTTTTTTTCTTTTTCAGTGAATAATATTTATCATTATGAAGTTCTCAAGTTTTGCACATCTGGGATATTTAGGAAGTCTATGATCGAGCAACACAATTTGCTGTATTCATGGGGATAAAAATAATTTCATTATTGGACAAGCTTGGTATACATATTTATACATGTCAATTTCTACTATTGTTTTTGGGCTAGCTATTATAGCTTCTATATTGTAATAGCAACAATCGAGAAAAGAGAATAAACAAGCATCTATCAATATAGTTGTAAATTAAGCTTCTTCTATACATAAAAATATAACAGAGCACGTGCTGGTCCCAAAATAATCCCACATCGTCCAACTTAAAGCACATATACATGTTTACTTTAGCATTGTTGTGTAGCTATTGCACTAATGGTCTAATGGCAGCGCATTGTTGAGTATCTAGCGACCATAATCTAAGTTTTCCTTGAGACGACATGGCAAATTTGAGCTGTAACGACGCGTTATTATTGAAGATCAAACATGCAAAAGGAATCATTTATTCTTTTTTCAAGAAATTGTGAGGAGATCTGTGAGAGAAATCGGGTTGGAGAAGAGTATATTCGAGCTTTGGAGAGAGAGGTGATTTAGGCGTTAAAATGGAGATACAAGGTAATAAATCCCTCATTGTTCTTGATTTTTCATTAAAATGGGTGTTGGTAAAATTTGAATTTACATTGATTTTTAATGGTTTTTGGAGGTCATCTTGGAGGTTTTTGAGTTTCTTATGGTGAATTATATTGGTATTACTCGGATTTGCATGAATTGGTGATTTATGGTTATGCATGTTGATCTGAAAATTTGTTGTTGTTTTGGTGGAATTGAGGGGAGATTTTGATGTTTGGAGGTCTCCTATGGAGTGAGGTTTGAAGAGAAATTGAGAGGGAAGTGATGAGAAGCAACAAAGAGAAGAAAAAAAAGGGAAGAAGAGGAATCGTCTCTTGGACCGACCCTGGGGCCGGTCCAACCACCTGGACCGGACCGGTCCAAGTGGGGCCCACTGGAAAAAAAATAAAAATAAAAATAAAAATAAAAATAAAAATAAAAATAAAAAATTAAATAAAAATAAATAAAAATAAATAAAAATAAATAAAAATAAATAATATAAATATTATATATATTATTTGCTGGAAAATAGGAAAAAAATAAGTGAAAAATATCAGAAAAATTGGAAAAAATTCTAGAAAAATATAGAAAATTAGAAAAGGTAAAAAAGTGGTTTCGGGACTTTTCGGGTATTTTTGGAACCCCGACCCAGCCCGGGAGAGGTACCACAACTGAAATTTTTAAAAATATAATATAATATCATAAAATGATATAATATGTTTCCAAAAATTATAAAACACTATAAAATGGACTTCAGGGACCGGGAAGCCATAGCTTGGACATTGGGGAGCTAGGTGGGGCGTACTGACTGGTCCGGAAAGTCGGAGTGCGTATTTTTGGGTACGTAAAACCCAACTGAACACCACTACTGCATTTACTTATTTATTTCCATTGAGTTTTATTTCCTTGAAAATCTGTGAATTTTATTCCTACTGGGGCGGTTATGGGACCACCTATGTATCCACGGGTAGTTGAGGTCCGCTGGCTAGGTGTGTAGCGCGTGGTCTAGGAACTCGGTAGATGATATCCCGAGTTGGGCTCCATTTCACGCGTTCGATTAGCCCACCAGGGTAAATGTCATTTGGGATACGATCGTAGGATCGGAGGCATGGGCCACGGCCGGGGCTCCTGGTCCTAGTACACACTTAGTGGCGTGTTCACACCCCTTTGTCTATCAATGTGTTTATATACATGCGATTAGCTTTTGAGCGTTGTATCGCATATTTTCCTTCCTACCGCATGTTTATTTAACACTACTTTTGGCTTTGTTACTTATTTCATTAATTATTTATGCACGGTGGTTTTCCTTAGGATTTTACTTACTGGGCTCGCCATCTGTCTTTTTGTGGTGGCCGAGCGCAGATCCTAGTACTAGCAGGGGCAAGGGGATCATCGACGATTTCATCTGACTTGCCTACGCCGAGGCCTGCTGGTATGTGTGTAGATATTACCACGTTTTGATATTTTGTATTATATTTTTGGGTTGGGAAACTGGATACATACTTGTACTGGTATACATACTATAGCAGTTGATCGCCTGTATGCACAGTACAACCAGGTTTTCCACTATAGGTTTGGTCAGTAAAACTTTTATATATATATATGAATGCATTTTTGTCAAACTTTAAATTTTTCCACTGTTAATTTCTTCTAAATGATCAATTAAGTGACTATAACAACTTATATGATAACTACCTAAGTACGAAGGAAGACGAGTGACGTGGCAGGCGTTTCCGGTGCACGAGCAGGGGAAATGGGAAGCCACGGGGCGGCCTCGAAATTTGGGGCCGTCGCAGCTGGTATCAGAGCGAGAGTTTCGAGAAAATAATTTGTTAAAAAGTTTTACAAGATCATAAACCTTAACAAACTAGATGTGGAAACCCGATGAGTCTGCCTAGAACTTTTAGTTGGGAAGCAAGAAAGCTGGTAGAGCTAGGATTGTTATGTGATATATGTATTGTTGTATATATATATATATACTATACGAATACGTATATACAAAGCTGATCCGGACACACATCACGATGCAGGACACGATGGATGGACAGTCTAGTGATACCGCGAGGGCTTCCGGATCGTCAGTTCCATTAGAGGACCGAGTTACGGTGCACGAGACTCAGATAGCCGAGATCTTACGACTATTGAGAGAGCAGGCCGCTATGATGGCTGGATTGGCTATGTCTAGGGAGGCAGTGGCGACTACGGGACCCATAGAGACCGCAGTTACTCTTACTCAGGCGGTGGTACCCGAGGTTCAGGCAGTCGATACTACACCGGTAGTAGCAGCAGTGGAGACACCGATTCCTACACCTACGCGCAAGTAGAGGTTACCCGACGGTAGTGTTAGAGTATATGATGGATCCGCAGGCCAGGAGGTTACGGGATTTCCTCAAGTTTCAGCCCGCTTACTTTTATGGAGGAGGAGACCCTGAGACTGCAGGAGATTGGATTTTATCGCACCAGCGCCTGCACAAGGAGTTGAATACGGAAGAGAGGTATAGAGCGAGACTATCTGGGACGTGTTTCGATCGATGCCGCAGTGTGGTGGACTAACTACCAGGAGACGCATGCTGATCCCGCAACTTGGGCACAGTTCCGAGAGATATTTTATGACCAGTTTATACCGATGGAGGTGCGATTGAGATTGAGGGAGGAGTTTTTATCCCTGAGGCTGGGAAACCGGAGCATGATGCAGTATATGGATAGGTACCGATACTTTCTGCAGTTCTCGATGGATATCGCGGGCACAGAGCGATTACAGATTTACTACTTCATTCGGGGAGTGAGGGATGACATTGCCAGCGCGATCGTATCGTCGGAACTCCGACAGATTCGAGCGATGTTTGAGCGAGCACTGACTTACGAGACGTTCTTGATGCAGAAGAATGGTCTTCCTATGACAGCATCGGTCGAGGGGGAGGTTGGGCAGAGCTCTCGACAGGATAGGAGGCCGAAGAGACAGCGGGACCAGTTTATTAGAGGTCGCCGGGATGACCGCCGGGATGTCAGAGACAGACGTCAAGATGGCAGGGATCAGTATAGGGACAGGCAGCCTGTACACACCAAAGCTCCAAGACACGCGGCGGCGAGCGGCTCGGCAGCACCAGGTTAGAGATCAGGGTGGTCGAGATAGGGGTCAGAGGGACCGGGGTCAGGAGCCGAGATCGGATGATGTGCGGACTGGGAGACGCAAGACACGCAGATGTTTCCGGTGCGGTCGGAGGGGACATTTGAAATTGGATTGTCAGGTGCCATCTCCACGACGAGAGCAGGGTCAAGAGAGAGACAGAGTACATGCAGTGGCACAGCCAGATCTAGGAGCTACCAGGCAGCTAGTTGAGGGTACGTTACTCATTCACAGTAGACTTATTCATGCCATGTTTGACTCGGGTAGTACATTATCTTTTATTGTTGGTCGGTTAGTGGGGGAGTTAGACACACGCACACTAGAGACCCATCTTGTTCTCAGCACGGCTGCTGGGGATAAGATTTACCCTAACCGGATAGTTCGGGACGTCATGGTTGAGGTTGTCGGACATCAGTTACCAACCGATCTCCGAGTTCTGGAGTACCTAGAGTTTGATGCACTCTTTGGTATGGATTGGCTGTCAGCTTACCATGCACAGATAGATTGTTATGGGAAGAGGGTAGAGTTTCGTATTCTGGGTTTACCAAAGTTTGCGTTGATCGGGAACGCCTCTGATTTGCCTATTACGAGAGGTAGATTAGCGACTGCTCAGGAGATGGAGGACTTTGCAGCAATCGTTGAGCCTGAGACTGGAGGATCGGTTAGGATTGAGGACGTACCTATTGTCCGAGAGTTCGCGGATATTTTCCCAGATGATCTACCCGGATTACCACCACTACGTGCGATAGAGTTTATTATAGAGTTGTTACCAGGGACCCAGCCTATATCTAGCATACCGTATCGTATGTCCCCTATGGAGCAGGAGGAGGTCATGAAGCAGCTAGAGGAATTGTTGGCGAAGGGATTGATTCAATCGAGTATGTCACCGTGGGGAGCGCCAGTGTTGTTTGTGAGGAAGAAGGATGGATCGATGAGGATGTGTATGGACTATCGAAAGCTGAACCAGGTGATGATTAAAAATCGTTACTCGCTTCCGAGGATCGACGATCTGTTTGATCAGCTGACGGGTGCACAGTTCTTCTCGAAGATCGATTTACGCTCGGGATATCACCAGTTGTGGATTCGAGAAGAGGATATCAAGAAGACTGCTTTCAGTACCAGATATGGGTTGTTCGAGTTTACGGTATTACCATTTGGGTTGACGAACGCTCCAACAGTTTTCATGGATCTAATGCATCGAGTACTGAGACCCTACTTGGACCGGTACGTGATAGTCTTCATTGACGATATACTGATATACAGTCGGACGCAAGAGGATCACGAGAGTCATCTTCGATCGGTGTTGACGACGTTGAGGGAGCATCGGCTGTATGCGAAATTCGGTAAGTGTGATTTACGGATGAGGAAGTGAAGTTTTGGGACATGTGATCAGCGGTCGGGGCATTTTGTTGAGGGAGACAAGATTAGAGCGGTGATTGATTTGGAAGAGACAGGAGCTGTTTTTGAGATACGGAGTTTCTTGGGTTTAGCGAGTTACTACCGCCGATTTGTACGGGATTTCTCCACGATTGCAAAGACCGATGACGAGGTTGACGAAGAAGGATGTGCCATTTGAGTGGTCGAGGAATGTGAGCGAGGCATTTACGGAGTTGAAGAAACGGTTGACGAGCTGCGCCGGTGTTGGCATTACGAGCCGGGGAAGGAGTTAACAAGTATACACCGATGCATCGGAAGCTGGGACTGGGAGGTGTTACGATGCAGGAAGGACGACCAGTGGCTTATTTATCCAGGCGATTGCGATCGCATGAGTGTAACTACCCCGTACACGATTTGGAGCTTGCAGCAGTTGTGTTTGCGCTGAAGGCTTGGAGACACTATCTCTGCGGAGAGAAGTTTGTACTTTACACTGACCATCAGAGTCTACGCTACATTTTCACACAGAAAGATCTTAATATGCGTCAGAGGAGATGGTTAGAGTTGTTGAAGGATTATGATTTTACGATTGAGTATCATCCCGGAAAGGCCAATGTAGTGGCAGATGCATTGAGCAGATGAGAGGTTGACAGTCAGACCGAGACTCGACACATGGGACTGTTGGAGATGGCGTCGATTATGAGCATGTCGGACCTTTCGGTTATGCGGGATCTGATTTGTGGTCGGATGAGGGTACCGACGGTGTCCTGGAACGGGTATCGAGTGTCGAGAGGGCGATGGGCTTTATGGGCGGTTCAGTGGATTGGCACGGGATCCCGAGTGCACGCGATTGGGCGGAGACATCTGATGGATGTTTGCGGCATCGAGGTCGACTATGGGTACCAGCCGTGTCAGAGATACGAGATAGTATATTAGAGGATGCTCACCGGTCGCGATACACAGTTCATCCGGGCAGAACCAAGATGTACCATGACTTGCGGAGATTGTTTTGGTGGCCGGGCATGAAGGCTGATGTTGGTGAATATGTTCGAGGGTGTCACATATGTCAGCAAGTGAAGGCGGAGCATAGGCGACCTGGAGGATTGTTGCAGCCGTTACCCATTCCTCAGTGGAAGTGGGAACACCTCGCTATGGATTTTGTCAGTGGATTACCCCAGACTTCGAGGCGACATGATGCGATTTTGGTGGTGATAGATAGATTGACGAAATCTGCACACTTTATACCAGTTTCGATGAGGTATACATTTCACCAGTTGAGCAGATTGTTCGAGCAGGAGATCATCAGACTGCATGGGGTACCAATCTCCATAGTATCTGATCGGGATCCCAGGTTCTCTTCGAGATTTTGGGAGGCGATGCAGGAGCAGTTTGGTACTAGGTTGCGGATTCAAGACGGCTTATCACCCGCGAGACGAGATGACCGTCTCGAGAGATTGATCTGAGATTTTAGAGGATATGTTGAGAGCTTGTATTTTGCGGTTTGGAGGCTCATGGGAGGATTACTTACCACTTTGTGTGAATTTGCCTACACAACAACGGTTATCGAGCTAGTATCGGGATGCCTCCTTATGAGGTCTTGTATGGGAGGCCCCGCAGTCACGGCGTGTTGGGCGAGCCGGAAAATACAGTTACGATTGGGCCGGAGATAGTTGTTGATCACACAGAGAAGATCCGACAGATTCGTCATAGGCTTCGAGCAGCACAGGACAGGCAGAAGAAATACACGGATAGATACCACGATAGTCTGAGCTATGAGGTTGGCGATATGGTTTACCGAAGGTTTCTCCTTGGAAGGGCCGCGAGAGGTTTGGGATTAAGGGAAGCGGCGCCGAGATTTATCGGACCATATCGAGTTATAGCGAAGGTTGGCAGTGTGGCTTACAGATTAGATTTACCGGCGGAGTTAGCAGGGATTCATCCTACCTTCCACATTTCGATGTTGCGATTGGCTAGGGCCGGGCCACGACCCATGGTTGACGTGCGACAGGTGGATGTTTATCCTGACGCAACTTACGAGGAGCGGCCATTGGCGATATTAGATCGTAAGATCCAGACTCTCAGGTACAGAGAGATAGCTAAGGTACTCGTGCGGTGGCAGCATCACGGTACAGAGGGACTTACCTGGGAGTTGGAGTCGACCATGCGAGAGCGTTATCCCCAGTTATTCCACGGTATGTTCTAAACTAACCCAAATTTCGGGACGAAATTTCTTTTAGTTGGGAAGAATTGTAACGGCCCTTTATTTATTAACGCCGTTATTTACTTATTTAAGATAGGGACGCCAGCTCGGACGACACGTGGACGCCGCGGATAGATTAGGCATGTTCCGGACCTAGGTATTAACTGTGCATTTTGTTGTTCTAAGTTCGGTGATTTATTAATATTTTCATTTTCTCGATAATGATGTATTATCTGTATTTGGTGTGTAAAGGTAGTATCGTCGGGCGAGGTTGAGCGCGGGGGTCCGTTCGTAGGACAGGCCAACGCGGGGTTTAGTAGCAGTGAGGCTGGGCGTTGGGGCTAATTAGATTTAAATTATTTAAACATGTTATGGTTGAAGATTTATTTAATTAAATGAAAATATATAAGCTAAGGCTAAGCTAAGGAAATTAAATTGGGTACACTAAGCATGAGACCGCCTCAGGAAGCGTGCCGGACACGGGGCACGGGGTGCCGAGTGGTCGGGGAATTAGTGTGACCATATCCACAAATTTATGAAATTTATTGATGACTAGAATAGATGTTATGAATTAAATTAAATTGGAGTAAATAAAATACTATAGTTTGAACTGAATAATCAGTACATTTAGAATAAGCCTCGAAATGCACAACAGAGTAAATTAAGACAAATGTTGTTATGATAAGGTGTTCAAGAACTATGTGACACAGGGTGATCAGTGGCTGTTGGTTTAGCCTCGAGATGCGTGTGCACGTGAGATTAAAAGACACATATATATACACAATCGGTAGATCAAACATGCAAAAGGAAGCATTTTTTCAAGAAATTGTGAGGAGATCTGTGAGAGAAATCAGGTTGGAGAAGAGTAGATTCGAGCTTTGGAGAGGTGATTTAGGCGTCAAAACAGAGATACAAGGTAATAAATCCCTCATTGTTCTTGATTTTCCATTAAAATGGGTGTTGGTGAAATTCGAATTTACATTGATTTTTAATGGTTTTTGGAGGTCATCTTGGAGGTTTTTGAGTTTCTTATGGTGAATTATATTGGTATTACTCGGATTTGCATGAATTGGTGACCAAATGGGTAATTTGGTGATTTATGGTTATGCATGTTGATCCAAAAATTTGTTGTTGTTTTGGTGGAATTGAGGGGAGATTTTGATGTTTGGAGGTCTCCTATGGAGTGAGGTTTGAAGAGAAATTGAGAGGGGAGTGATGAGAAGCAACAAAGAGAAGAAAAAAAAAGGGAAGAAGAGGAACCAGAGACGATTTACTGCGCGTGCATCCCCCGAAACCGGGCCGGACCGGCCGTGGGGCCGATACAGGTGGGGCCCACTGGAAAAAAAATAAAAATAAAAATAAAAATAAAAATTAAATAAAATTAAATAATATATATTATATATATTATTTGCTGGAAAATAGGAAAAAAATAAGTGAAAAATATCAGAAAAATTGGGAAAAATTCTAGAAAAATATAGAAAATTAGAAAAAGGTAGAAAAGTGGTTTCGGGACTTTTCGGGTATTTTTGGAACCCCGACCCAGCCCGGGAGAGGTACCACAACTGAAAATTTTAAAAATATAATATAATATCATAAAATGATATAATATGTTTCCAAAAATTATAAAACACTATAAAATGGACTTTAGGGACCGGGAAGCCATAGCTCGAACATTGGGGAGCTAGGTGGGGCGTACTGACGGGTCCGGGAATTCGGAGTGCGTATTTTCGGGTACGTAAAACCCAACTGAACACCACTACTGCATTTACTTATTTATTTCCATTGAGTTTTATTTCCTTGAAAATCTGTGAATTTTATTCCTACTGGGGCGGTTATGGGACCACCTATGTATCCACGGGTAGTTGAGGTCGCTGGCTAGGTGTGTAGCGCGTGGTCTAGGAACTCGGTAGATGATATCCCTAGTTGGGCTCCATTTCACGCGTTCGATTAGCTCACCAGGGTAAATGTCGCTGGAATACAGTCGTAGGGTCGGAGGCATGGGCCACGGCCAGGGCTCCTGGTCCTAGTACACACTTAGTGGCTGTGTTCACACCCCTTTGTCTATCAATGTGTTTATATACATGCGATTAGCTTTGAGCAGTTGTCTGCATATTTTCCTTCCTACCGCATGTTTATTTAACACTACTTTTGGCTCTGTTACTTATTTCATTAATTATTTATGCACGGTGGTTTTCCTTGGGATTTTACTTATTGGGCTCGCCATCTGTCTTTTTGTGGTGGCCGAGCGCAGATCCTAGTACTAGCAGGGGCAAGGGGATCATCGGCAATTTCATCGACTTGCCTACGCCGAGGCTCTATTTGGTATGTGTGTAGATATTACCACGTTTTGATATTTTGTATTATATATTCGGGTTGGGAAACTGGATACATACTTGTACTGGTATACATACTATAGCAGTTGATCGCCTGTATGCACAGTATAGCCGGGTTTTCCACTATAGGTTTGGTCAGTAAAACTTTTATATATATATATATATATGAATGCATTTTTGTCAAACTTTAAATTCTTCCGCTGTTAATTTCTTCTAAATGATCAATTAAGTGACTATAACAACTTATATGATAACTACCTAAGTACGAAGGCAGACGAGTGACGTGGCAGGCGTTTCCGGTGCACGAGCAGGGGAAATGGGAAGCCACGGGGCGGCCTCAGAATTTGGGGCCGTCGCATGAGCTCTACAACGTAACCTTTTTTTCTGGTCCATTATTATTAGTTTATTTGGTACTCTTTTTGATTCATTCATTGTTTCACTTTCAAGTTTTTGGTACACTTTTTATTTCTTAATTCATGTAGTTGAGCTTAATTCATCGTTTCAATTTATGCAGTTTTTGGTAAACTTTTTATTTCTTAATTTATGTAGTTAATTTTGACACAAAAAAAAAGATTTATGTAGTCAATCCCACCTAATTAATTTGAAATTAAGAAATTTTTTATAGGAAGAAAATTTGAGATTTTGTTGTTGATGCCATAGGTGGAAGTGTATAAAAACTTAGGCTTTACTTTTAAAGAACTTGATCCATTTCATGAAAAGCGACAAAAGTTCTACGCTAGCTGTCAACCCATCGCAATCCTCCTCCAATTTCCATGTTAGCTTTGTTGTTGAATTAATCAACAAACTAGTTAATTAAGATATAAGAAGCATGCAACAAAGTTTTGAACTTATTTATATATATGTAAGTTTTGAACTTATTTATATATATGTTTGCATGTACTACAACACTTGATCACTTGAAATTGCCCACACTATCACGAAGTAAACCACTCACACCTGCTCTCCCTTCCTTAAACTGCACTGCCACCATCATAGTTAGGTTTCTTCCAACCATGATTTGGTGGCTCCCAAGAAAACTCTCAGGCCCTTTTCGCCACCTCAAGATATGGGTTCTTTTTTTTAATTTTTTAGTACCGAAGATGTGGGTCTTTTTAGTGAGCCTAACACAAACTTTAAAATCTATTTTTTTTAAAGAAAAAACCTATATACTATGCTAGTTAACGTATGCGCAAGGGGGCTTCTTTTGGGTGGGGGCCTAGGGTCACTTTCACCCTTCTTGCCCTACCTCAAGTACGCCCCTGATTATTGTTATAACCTAGGAACGACATGCACTAATTGTCGTCCATATATAACCACTTGGGTGGTTCAATAATTTGATACGTAGTTTTGGAGTAAAAGGTCATGGGTTTAAATTCAAATGGCGGCAAGTTGTTTCGTTCTTATCAAAAAAATAAAAATAAAATATTGTTGTCCCTATAATACGTACACATCGAGATTCATGAATCCGCACATCTATACCAAAAATCAAAGGGCTAATCCATACTTAGCATTGTCAGGATTCACACGAGAACCCTCTCAATATAATTTTTTTCATTCACAAGTTTCAAATTTAAATATATCATTTAAGGAGAACCAAGTCTTACCACTTGAACCAACCAGTTATTGTTAAACACAAACAACCTCGCCACTTAAAAAGTGAGGTACACAAAGTAAAAATTTAAAACTACAATCCGTTTAGTAAAAATTGGAGTTGGTTTAGCCGCTGCCTTTAAATATATCATTTAAAGTGGCCCATACCGCTCGTTATTGGTAAACGCAAACAATCTCACCAGTTACAATATGTATGTTCACATCTCTAGATATATCACACGGCTTAGAGATAGATGTGCGACTTAGCAAGTCAAAAAAATACCAATCCCCCCATTTTGGTTTGCCATGATTTAGGGCTTCATCGAGCGATGAGAAGAGGTAAGAATTCGCTTCAATTATTTTTTTCTTTCTTTGTGAATTTAAGTTTTGTTTCATTGATTCCGTGCAATCTCTTCTTTTCCATTGTTATGCTATTCAATCTGTTGAATTTGATACTCCAATGTTCAAACTCACGCTTCACCTCAATTTATGTAATACTTGGATCCATAGTGATACAATTTGTGCTGAAAAAACACATCTTTTAGCAACTAAGTTGAAGATTTGGCATCGTAATGAACCAGGTATCGATCAAATTCAGTCATGCTTAGCTCCTAAGACTTCAATTCATGATTTTCTAAATATACTTCAAACAGGGAAGCATTGATTATAATGAAGCGTAGGAGTCGCGTAAAGAGAAGTCATTTTGATGTAATGAAAGGGGAAGTAATTAGTCGATGGAGTGTCGCGAACCTCAAACTCCCCACGGTAGTCTAGGCTCCCTCCATCCCACTTAATCTCTTCTATTTGGTTAAATTGAATAATTCATGTGAAGGTTTTTATTTTTTATTTTTTATTTTTTATTTTTCTTTCACGTTGTAGGAGAGACAACTAGAGTTCTAGTTGAATTCCTCAACGTGGCGGTTAATTCGATCGTTTTCCTTAAGGGGGTTTATCCATCTGGTACAAATTTTTATTTCAATTAAGCTATGAATTTAAGATTGTTGGGATTTTTAGTGGCTTAATTTCTTTGAGTTTCGGTATGAATTTGATTATAATTGTACTAGGTGCTTTTGAGAGGCGGCGTTATATGAATATTGTAGCCCATAAAGCTCGACATCCTCAACTTAAAGAATATATCCATTCAACAGTTGTAGCTTTTCAACCCTTCATCCAAAAGGTGTGTAATGGTAGTTTATTTTCTAAGTGATTATAGAGTGACCTAAATTTATGTGATTAATTCTAGTATTTTCCATTAATATCGCGCATTTTTGCTTACTTATTTGATAATTAATTTTCTTCTTTCGAATGTAGCGTATATATTCTTTCGTTCATTTTCTTACTTCTATTCAAATCTCAATTAATCTTCTCAAAATACTGAAATGAATGGTTGAACCACTATAATAAGTCATGGTTTAGAAATGGAATTGTGGTGTTTTTTCTCTTTTTGTATCCATCACTCGAGACTTAGGAGTTGTTGGAGTATATAATACCAAATCAAAAATATAATAAGAGTCGGTGTGGTATATAAGTGGTGTAGATTGGATCCTAGCACAAACCAATTGGTTTTGTGCAAGATGGGCTCCAACCCCATTTATATACTCACATGTGTGCGTGTATGACCCAACACTCTCAGGGCTTATGGATTTCTATAGGAGGAAGCTATTGACCTTGTTGTGTATTTAAGGATTGTGTAGAACCTCTAGATGCTTCACATGCCATCATTGTTGGGACTTGCCTACACACGTTGTTGGATTGGTGCGATTGACAAGATTCTTAGTGATGGTTTAGTCCTTTCACATTTCTTCCATTTAATGGTTAGAAATGCGACTAATTGTTTATTGAGCCTGATAAATGGAAATATTGAATTCAAAAATTTTCGAGAAATTTCATAATTTGGTTCGTGGCTTCGATGGAGTTCTTTTGATCACTTGGTTGGAAAGAAATAGGGGGATTTTGAGGATAAGGAATTAATAGTTGTTGATGATTGGACATGGCATAGTAAAATGGTGTTTAGTGGTGGTAGCAGCAAATAGGGTGTCTGGTTTCACTTTGGTTGAGTGGTTGAGGAATCGACATGTTATAGTTGGGAGGTTACAGTTCAGTTAGGCAATGTAGGGTTCGCTGATTTTTGAGCTACTTCGTGCGGCAATTGTAGGAAATCAGTTTTTGGTGCTTGATGGGTGCTTGGAGTGCTCACCAAGTGTCGGGCAAATGAAAAACACGAAACATAACATGGTTCTGTTTTGGGCATTTAGTGTGGGAGCACCGAGCGCCCACTAAGTGCCCAAACCTGAAACAATGCGACTCTTCACTTGTTTGTATCGTTTGACACCAAAAGTCATGACTTGCGAATGGGTTCCACTCTGCTATATAATTGAGCCCCTAACACGTTTTACAAACATAAAAAAAGTGATTTCAAAGATTGAAACACAAAAGGCTTTTGGTTCAAAGTGTGCATTTTTTAGTTGTATGACATTATTTGTAACAACCCAGAAATTAGGCTATTTGTGAATGATGATGTGTATTATATATTTATACTTGTATTTGAGTGACCGAACAATAAAGTCGGTGAACAAGTAGGAAAATTGAGTTATGAGTACATGGGGGATTTAAAACACTGTTAAAATACAAATAAATAATTTTTTTAATAATTAAATTAATTAGTTGATGGGATGTTGCGAGAAAAACTGGCACGGCGAACCAAATTTGGGAGAAATACGGACCGAGGAGCGTAAGACCAATGCGGGAGTCGGATAGTCTCGCAACATACGGGCTATGGGATAGAAATTGTTAAAGTAACACAGCTTGATAAGGCAAGTCACTGGATTTTCATCGAGATGTCTATGTATGTAGAGATGAGATAAAGGGGTAAAAGACCCATAAGGGCAAAAGTTTGAAAATGTGTAAGTGTTAACTTAAAGGGCAAAAGGGTCATTTTGACTATATACATAAAACGTTTTATCTAAAACCCTACTTCACTATTCATCATCTCCCTCACATAACCACCGCCCACTCTCTCCTATCTCACTTCATCTCTCTCGACCTCCCACTCCACCTTCCTCCATGACTGCCAGGACCTCACCGGAGCTTGTTCACCGTAAGTCTCTCTCTTACTTGGTCTTTCACTCTCCACCTCTCAGTTTTTCTCTCCTCCCCTCCCTTCATCGTCCCTCTCCTTCTTGGCTGAGCACACCACTGACCTCACTGGTCCAGAGGTGGTCCAAACTTCGTCGAGGAAGGCGACTGTCGCCAGAGACTGGTGATTTCTCTCTCTCTCTCTCTCTTTCTTGTTTTCTTTCTTTCTTTCTTTCTTTCTTTCTCCCTCTCGTTCTCACTGGCCATCGTGACTGTGCTCACTGTTGCACGTCTGTTTCGTGGTGGTGGTTGCTTCAGGTCGGAGATTTGAAGGATACGACTCGCTAGTCCCGGGGCTCCTCCCAATCGCGGTGGTTTGCATTGAGAAGGTCGTGCAAAACGTTACACTCTCATCATCTCGTTTTCACTGCTGTCGTGTTTTGCCACTGCCGGAGGCGGTGGTGCTCATTAGGGGTGGTCGGGGATGGTCCTTAGTGGTTCCCCAAAATCCCCACATCCCCAGAGCACCCACGTTTGTGTCATATAGGGTGTTGTGGTCGATTGTGCATTGTTTTCATAAATTGGTTATTGTTTTATGTCTCACCAGAATATGCATGTGTGGGTGGCCCTGCTGGCCAAACCACCGAGTGTGGGGGTTGTTGGGGACCTCTCCATGACCTAGATGATGCCTCGCTGCCCTTGTTGTGATCGATTTAGGCGTGTTGCAACTGTTGTAGTGTCTTGAATCTAGGTGATGTTGTCATCATGATGTTTGGACTATTTTTAAGTTCTTGTCGGAAACTGCCCCTAGGGGCGGCGCCGCCACTGGACCATCAGGACTGGAGGTTGTCAGGGACC
Organism: Stephania japonica; assembly: GCA_039657345.1. Lineage (NCBI taxonomy): Eukaryota > Viridiplantae > Streptophyta > Magnoliopsida > Ranunculales > Menispermaceae > Stephania > Stephania japonica. The sequence continues at coordinate 84,448,040 of CM077556.1, read as the reverse complement.
CCACTGAGCCTTGGCTTGGGTCCCACAACCCTCCGGAGTGGTCAACAACAGTGAGGCGAGCACAAACTTTTGATATTTCATGTTTTGTTCATTTCATGGGTGTTATGCTCCTCCTCGCCGGAATCCGCTGTCGTGGGCGATGCCACCGCTGTGCCACCATGACCGGGGATGTCGGGGACCAAGCTAAGTCCATCCTTGTGCCTCACGACTCTCGAAGTGGCCTAAAACAGCGACATTATTGTATATATTATGTTGTAATGTGTTGTACGCATTTTGTACCTTTCTCGCCGGAAACCACCATCATGGTGGCTTTGCCGTTGATGCGATGACTTGGGGAATTTCCGGAGACATTGCCATGTCCATCATGGAGTCTCACAACCCTCGGAGCGTCTCTATTAGTGGTGGTAAGTATTGTGAGTGTCATTTCATGTGATATCGTTGTTGCGTGTCTCTTCGCAAACCATCATGAATGGTCGGCATTGCCGACGGATGCCATGACCAAAGGAGTGTCGGGGATCACAACAAAACTCTCGTGTGTCCCATAACTCCCAGAGCGTCCATATCGATAGTGATGATTCGTTGTAAAGGCAAATTCATGTATGAGTACTTTTATCACGTCAAGTAATTGTTGGCGTGACGTAACGCACGCCTACGACTTTTCCATGTCGTGTTGGCACTCTACGGGCATTGGACCACACCCGATGAGGTTCCCTACTCGCCGGTGTATGGTCATGTTGAGTTTCGTGTGGAGTCGTGATTGTTGAGCAACCTCAAAGTTGTGTTTCACGTTGGTTGAACGGTAGTGATGTCGTGGTCACACCGCTGGTCTTCTAGACTATGGTGTGACCCACATACGACTGAGCAGAGCCTAAGACTTGTAATTAGGCTTATATAGGTGTGGTTATAACACCCAAGAGATTCATTGTGTACCGTTGTGTTTTTGGTTTGATTTGCCGATGGAATTATCGAGTTGTTTGAGTCCTTAAAAATATTAGAAAAACACTAGGGTTTCTACTTAGGGTTAGTAATAACTCGATCCATTAATTAGAGTTTTCGACCTTATCAGGTAGCGGGAAACTCGGGGATACGTACAAGGAATGCGAAAGTGTTGTTAGTCACGGGTTACGTTGTCAGGTAAGTACACTTTCCTTAAAAGCTTGTGTATGATTTGTAAGCCAGTAAAAAAATGTCATGTGATTCATTATTATTTATTCAGTCTTGTTATGCTCTATTATTGGTATTCCATTCCATTCCTTATTGTGTGTTTCTCGGTGTAAGTGTTTCGTCTCAAAAGTATTAGGACCTACACTAGAGGGATAAAACGCGGACACTCATGTACAGGAGTGTGTGACCACCCTTAGTGATCGTGTGACACTGAGTACTGGGTGGGTGGTCCCCTGAATCGCGCCAGTTCAGCTCGATTGAGTCGAACTCGGTTTGACTCGGTTGAGTCGAACCTGGTTCGGTCCGGTTCAGGGGATAAATAAATGAAAAAAGGGGGGGTTGGCTCCTGAACCGGGCCGGTTCGGCTCAGTTGAGCCGAACCAGGTTCGGCCCGGTTCAGGCCAACCCATCCCTAAATAAAAAAAAAACAGTTTTGAAAAAAAAATGAAAAAATTCATAGAAAATTTAGATAAAATAGGAAAATTTTAGAAAAATTATATTTTGATCAAATAAAGGAATTTTGGGATTTTCTTGGGATTTTGGAGAGATGTCGTTGGGGTTTTACCTCATAAAACGTAAAATTTGACATAATATATTAAATTGAAGCTAATTAAATGACAAATGGTCTTAGGTACAATTCGGGTGATAATTTTGATTTGTCGTGTAACGACCTGAATCTTCCCCGATCCGATTTAGAGGCAATTTAGTAATTTAAATACTAAATGTGTGTTGGATTTCTTTGGATTGAATTATTAGTGATATAGTAGAATATCCTACACCTCGAGATGCACATTTTATGCGGTTTGAAGAGATCAGAATATATGCCCGTTCTTATTAAGGAAACTCACAAGAAAATAAAGATTTGAAAAACGTTTCTTAAACACGAAGAAAGTTATAAAAAAAGGGCAAGATTTCCAAATTTAATAGATCCTATTAATTAAGGAAAGATTTGTGGAAACTTTCCTAGTCAAAAAGAGTAAGATCTCCAAATTTATGAGATCCCATTAATTAGGGAAAGATTTGTGGAAACGTTCTTGGTTAAAATGCTCATTAAGATAAATTAATGAAAACGGCCTAAAATATATTAAATAGGGAGTTAGACTTAAGGCCCAAGTAGGAGGGCACTTTAGTCTTTAAAACAAAAGGATGTATGTAACCTAACCTAACCCTAGCCTATAAAAGGAGAAGTTAAGTAAACCTAGCCACCACTTGTTGTTCTACACTATTTGGAAAAAGATAGGAGATTAAGGGAGGACAGCTTGGAATGGTGAGAATGAGTTTTGAGAAGTCAAAGAGATCAAAGAAGTTCGGATTGAACATTCAAATCGAGCCCTAATGCGAAAGGATCAATACTAGGATTCGCAGCGAGTTTAAAGTAAGTGGGGAGCTTCGCTCATGCATTAAATATGGCTTGATTATTAGATAACTAGGAATGCATGTTTTGAATGTAACGACTTGGAAATGGGTTGCGTCGTGATATTGGTTTGGATCTCTATTATCTATGGAATTGTGAATACATTGTTTTGCCTTTTATGTTATTCGGTGCCCCAGAGTGTGTGGAGTTCCACCGCGGGCCAAATTAGCAAGTGGTCTATATCTTGGACGCCCCAGAGTGTGTGGTAGTTAACCACCAAGGGTTTGCTTGACTGATTGAATGTATAAGGTGAATTATTCGAGTGTAAGGGTTTGGAGTTCCATCCTTTGCTACTTGATGTTTTGGTGCGATTATCTAGAGGGCGTAACGGCCATTGCGTTTCCACTGATTATTGTACCAATTCGAAAATAGATGATTCGGTCACCGAATCCTTACCAATATCTAGTTCGCATTGAATAGAACAACAGCTTATATTAATATTTATATCTAACGCATTTTATTTAATCTATCATTTGACTTTATTTGTATGTCATGTGTAAATTTATAAATGAAAAGTGATGAATATTATTATGCATGACATAAATGAATGTTTATCAAATGTGTTGTAAAACTGTTAGGCTTTTATGTTTAGTATGGTGATTGGAATACGATTTGAAATATTGATACATAGAATTATTGAATATCCAAATTAGATATGGAAATAATATTTAAACGTTTCTTCTTAGAATATAATTCCATTTTTCATAACTACGATGAGCATGAACCACATCTTTAATTGTATCGAATTATGTATTCAATTAATATGCTTATAATTTTGTTATGATTTACATGTATTCGGTTATTACATGTTGTGTTATGCGTATTGATTGGATGTCATGTAGAATGTGCATGAGTACTAGGTAGTACTTGCATATTTAATGTTTGAGCGAGTCTTTCCTCTTATTGAGCATCGTTGGTTCTTTAGTTCACCCCACTCTACCCCACAGGTCCCTCTACCATCGCGATAGACAAGAAAGGCAAGGGAAAGGATTTATTTTGAAGTGCCTTCATATTTGAGACTCATATAATACTAGTCTATCATTATTATTAATCGTTTTGTAAACCTCATACGTGGGTTATAGCTTGAGAATTAGTAATGGGTAGTTTTGAACCTTATTATTATTATTATGAAGTTGTATGAGACTTTTAAATATTTAAGGTGATAGATCTTATTATTATATACAGAATTATATGATTTTATTATGATTAACTTTTACACTCATATTATCATATATCTTGTTAGAATGATTATTCCGCAGGTTTATTTAGGCGTGCCAAGCCGTTATTTGGGCCTGGTTCAGGTATCAGGTCTAGGTAACGGCATTGGGCTGGGCGACTTGACCCTAGGTCAGGGAAGGGTCGTCACATGTCGAGTGTTTATTTGAGTTGGACCGAGGTTTAGTTTTCGGGACGAGGAGTGCGGTTTGAGGTGTGTAGTAACCCAACTGAAATTCATTTTAGTGCTTACTACTTGATTTATTTGAATACTATGTTGTTTATTCAATGCTCTCTATTTCCTATTGCTTTACAGTGGTTGTGTTCACTCCCCACCTGGTGCTTATTCATTGCGGGTTATTACTTTACAGTGGCTGAGTACTCTCACCTGGTGTCTTTACGGTAGTTGAGTTTGCTCCTACCTGGTGTCTTTACGGTATTAAGATCACTCCCCACCTGGTGTTTATGAACACACTTTGATTCCTCTGCTATATTTATGCATGCGATGATCTTCCGCAGTTACCTGTATTCTTTTGTTCCGCATGTTTATTTATAGTATTTTTTATTCCAGTAAATTTACTTATGTATTTACTTGGTGAATTTCCTTGGGATTACTCACTCTGTACTCATCATCTGCCTTTTGTGATGGCTTGAGTGCAGATACTGGTACGAGAGCGAGAAGGGCAAGGTTGAGGATTATTTATGATTGATTGCAAGCTGCCCTACTCGTATGTTTGTTTATATTTATTTGTTTTATGCTGAGTTTGGGTTGTAAGAGTTACATTTTAGTTTGTTTATGACTTTGAGGATAACACTTGATGTATATTTTTGGACTACATTTTGGTATGGTTTCCACATTAGATTAATTGATATTTAAACGTGTTACATTTGGTATCATTTAATGATTTGAGACTTCCGCTGCATAATTTGAGGTTAAATGATTATAACGAGTCCATAAACTAACTTGAACTATAATTTAGGAAAACAATAATAAGTTAGAAAAAATTGATTGGTAATGGGTAATGAGTGGCCGTGAGACTTAACTGGATGGTGAGTTGGCAGAGTTGTGGGCCCGTGGTGCACGCCGTAGCGGCCGATGGAGTTGGGGCCGTTATAGTCCCTTCCATCATAGTTGTGCCTTCGCTTGCGTTGATGCCCGGGAAGACCTCGTGAGGTTTTCACCGTTATGCTATGATTTAGACCACTTATGAGCCTCTTTTGATTCCTTAGAAAACACTTGACTTTCGATTGATATCTATTAGTTTGTTTATCATGCATCTTGTCTATTTAAATTCTTGTCTTTTCATTACCGCATGATATTTAGACTACTTTACTTGTTATATCACGAATTATTGTTATATTCTTTTGGCATTACATCCGATTTCTTCGGTTGCTCACCGTCTAGTTTGTAATGGTGGGTACAGATAGAGCAGAGCGCAGTAGAGGCAAGGAGCCCTGCTTAGGCGACTTTTTGTGAGGATTAGCAGCTGGACTTGGAGACTATTTAGTAGGTTTTATGCTTTGCTGATTTGTATATCGTTTCATACTTATGTTTTTGGGTTTATAGAACTTGGTATTATTATTAAGATTTGTATCATGTATGTTGGTTTATCTAATTATACAAGAATACCTAGGGTTTTTTTCCACATTATAGAATTCCTAATTTTCCTTTGATTGAGTTATTTCCCCTTGTTATTTACTATTTAGTCTTCCGCTTTCATAAATTACTAAATTGATTAAATTGAAGGTTGACTAGGTTCGTCAGGTTGCTAAGTGATGACGTAGGGTCTGCACGGGTCTAGGCTGGGCATACCCAATTGCACGGGAAAATTGGGGCCATCATAGTTGGTATCAGAGCATAGGTTTTATAACCTTTGAAACAGTGTATAGAGTTGTCTACAATTGTGAAACCAACGTCACAGTTGGTATCAGAGCGCAAGGTTGTATAGACCTGACTCTTGATTTAAATTCATAAAACACATGCCATTTAAACCAGCGAAAGTTAGGAATAGTTGAACTTAGAGTGGAAAACCCTATGATCCTGACTTAGAATCCTAGTTGGGGAGTGGGGCTGAGTTGGGTAATGGAAACTGAAAACTTATTGGCATAAGTATGTTTTATGTGTTGTACTATATGATATCAGTAGTTATTTGCCGATCCGGGAACTCACTTTCTTTGTCAGATAGCGAAGGCGGATCAGGCTGGATTTAGTAACGACAACGGTAAGTCGTTAACACGTTGCGTAGAGGACCTTCGTGCGTTGGCGCAAAGAGTTGCATTTCAGAGCATCGATCGGAAGGACATGATAGGAAGTGGACGAGAGATCCGAATAACGATAGTGGTTCTCGATGGCGGAAGGTGTGTTACCAGTGCGGACAACCCGAACATTTTCAGAACCGATGTCTCGATTAGTACGAGGACCAACAGGATGACGATCAGCATCAGGCCATTGAGGATGTGCACATGGCGACTGAGCCACAACTGACGATGGTTCGTGATCCTACCAGAAGTAAAAATTTTTTCCTGATTATCCCACAACATGCATGGAACCGATTAATTGAAGCTTTAGGTGTTTAAATGGGATGTTGGACGTCAGGTGACAAAGTTAGGGTCAATACTTGCTAGAGTAGTGCCGTTTAAACTTAGCATAGTTGTCTAGGATGAGACAGACCTAACTTAGATTAGAGTTCAAAAAAGATGGTAAGTTTGGGCACAATGGGTTGCCAAAACTACCCACAAGTACACCAAAAGAGAGGCAGGACCAGACTGGTTATGATTCATCTTATGATGCATGGACGCGTAGTGTACATGGTGGCCACAGTTACAACTTTGTCGAATCTATTTTATTTCCTGGGTATAGATAAACTTGCGTCGAGACATGAGTGGGTTGGGAGGTTTTCACGAGTATGGCGTGCGAGTCACGATCGTAGCGTCTTATGTCGTGATCACCAAGCTTGAGTCGTGGTAGTAGGCGATGTTTGCGAAGAGGTCGTGGCGTTCCTACCATTTTGGGTAACGGGAGCGGTCTAGAGAAATCGTAGTTGAATTAGGCTGTTTGAAGAGGTTGCGACCCGCAGTCTGAAGACCAAGACAAATCAAGCTGTTCGAAGTGGCAGAGGCCCACAGTTTGGAGTTGATGGAGTGTGGAGCTATTTAGAGTAATCCAGAGGGATCCGCAATTCATGAAAAGAAATGTTGTGTTGTTTGAAGGGACTTTGTACAAGTTCACAGTTCAATACCTAGTGACAAGCTGTTGGAAGTGACTCTCGCGAGAGTCCACAGTTGGTCACAGCTTATTGAGCTGTCTGAAACGAATTTGCATTGGTCCGTAGTTCAACGATGAGGAACGAGCTGTCCGAAGTGACTCTGAGGTAGTCTGCAGTTCGAGATAGAGGATCCAAGCTGTTTGAAGCGGCTGTAAGCCCGCAGTTTGGACAAGGTGCGAACGAGTGTTGATTTCCCTTATTTGCTTGAGTTAGAGCAAATTTCGAGGACGAAATTTTTCTTAGTTGGGAAGACTGTAACGACCCAGAAATCTGGCTATTTGTGAATGATGATGTGTATTATATATTTATACTCGTATTTGAGTGACCGAACAATAAATTCGGTGAACAAGTAAGAAAATTGAGTTAGGGGTACACGGGGGTTTTAGAACACTGTTAAAATACAAAAAATGAATTTTTTAATAATTAAATTAATTAGTTGATGGGATGTGGTGAGAAAACTAACACGGCGAACCAAATTTGGGAGAAATACGGACCGAGTAGCACAAGACCAATGTGGGAGTCGGATAGTCTCGCAACATACGGGCTATGGGATAGAAATTGTTAAAGTAACACAGCTTGATAAGGAGAGTCACTGGATTTTCATCGAGATGTGTATGTATGTGGAGATGAGATAAAGGGGTAAAAGACCCATAAGGGCAAATGTTTGAAAATGTATAAGTGTTAACTTAAAGGGCAAAAGGGTTATTTTGACTATATATATATATAACGTTTTATCTAAAACCCTACTTCACTATTCATCATTTCCCTCACATAACCGCCGCCCACTTTCTCCTCTCTCACTTCATCTCTCTCGGCCTCCCACTCCACCCTCCTCCATGGCTGTCACGACCTCACTGAAAGCTCGTTCACCGTAAGTCTCTCTCTCTTACTTGGTCTCTCACTCTCCACCTCTTGGTTTTTCTCTCCTCCCCTCCCTCCACCGTCCCTCTCCTTCTTGGCTGAGCATACCACCGACCTCACTGGTCCAGAGGTGGTCCAAACCTCGTCAAGGAAGGCGATTGTCGCCGGAGACTGGTGATTTATATATATATATATATATATCTATTTCGCCCACTCGTTCTAACTAGCCACCGCGATTGTGCTCATTGTTGCACGTTTGTTTCGTGGTGGTGGTGGTTTATTCAGGTCGGAGATCTGAAGGAGACGACTCGCTAATCCCAGGGCTCCTCCCAATCGCGATGGTTTGCATTGAGAAGGTCGTACAAAGATTTATAGTTTCATCACTCCATTTTCACTGCTGTTGTGTTTTGCCGCTGCCGGAGGCGGTGGTGCTCATCAGGGGTGGTCGGGGATGGTTCCTAGTGGTGCCCGAAATTCCCCACATCCCCAAAGCACCCACGTTTGTGTCATATAGGGTGTTGTGGTCGATTGTGCACTGTTTTCATAAATTGGTTGTTGTTTTATGTCTCGCCGGAATATGCATGTATGAGCGGCCCTGCTGGCCAAACCACCAAGTGTGGGGGTTGTCAGGGACCTCTCCATGACCTCGATGATGCCTCGCTGCCCTTGTTGTGATCGATTTAGGCGTGTTGCAACTTTTTTAGTGTCTTGAATCTAGGTGATGTTGTCGTTATGATGTTTCGACTGTTTTTAAGTTCTCGTCGGAAACTGCCCTTAAGGGCGGCGCCACCACTGGACCACCAAGACCGGAGGTTGTCGGGGACCCCACTGAGCCTTGGCTTGGGTCCCACAGCCCTCTGGAGTGGTCAACAATAGTAAGGCGAGCACAAACTTTTGATATTTCATGTTTTGTTCATTTCATGGGTGTTATGCTCCTCCTCGCCGAAATCCGCTGTCGTGGGCGACGCCACGCTGTGCCACCGTAACCGGGGATGTCGGGGACCAAGCTAAGTCCATTCTTGTGCCTCACGACTCTCGGAGTGGCCTAAAACAGCGACATTATTGTCTATATTATGTTGTAATGTGTTGTACACATTTTATACCTTTCTCGCCGAAAACCGCCATCATGGTGGTTTTGTCGTCGACGCGGTGACTTGGGGAATTGCCGGAGACATTACCATGTCCATCATGGAGTCTCACAGTGTGACGGCCCCAAATTCCCAATGCATTTGGGTACACCCGGCCTAGACCCGTGAAGGTCCCGAGTCAGTTCTTAGCGAACCTGACGAGCCTAGTCAGCCTCAAATCATCAAAATTTCAAGATTTATGAGAAAGTTATTGCAATTATAACACAGCAGAAGCAAATTACATATTACTCAAGTATTGAGAAATAACTCGATCAAAAGGAAATTAGGAATCTATATAAATGTGGAAAACCCTGATATATTTCAACAAAATGGACTAATGGAATCCACCTCAAAATCCTATCCCCAGTTCCAAAACAATTATATATATATATATATATGTAAAACATCATACGATCGGAAATGAACATAAGCCTACACCTCCATACCTTAGGTCCAGCCGCTCACAAAAAGTCTCATAGGCAAGGTCCCTTGCCTCTACTGCACTCCGTCCTAACCGCACCCACCGTCACAAACTAGACGGTGAGCAACTGAGAGAAATTGAAAGTAAAGCCAAAAGAATATAACAGTAATTCATGAATTATCAAACAAGGCAGTCAAAATATCATGCGGGAATAGAAAGACAGGAATTTAAATAGACAAGATGCATGATAGACAGACTGAAAATAATAGTAATCGAAACATGCGTGTTCTACTAGTCAAGAGAGGCCATAAGTGGTTTAAAATCCACAATAATTCCATAACAACGATGTCACAACATCGAAATCCATAACATTCCAGTACATGGTATCACACAATCACTAGGAGTGGTCAAACACTAGTGCGTACGAGTGCCCGCGTTTTATCCCTTCTAGTGCAGGTCGCATGTACCTTCGAGACACACACTTATGCCAAGAACACACATACAAGGAATATATAACGGAATACCAACAAGTAGATAATAGCAAACACAACGGAATGAAAATGAATTACATGGTATTTTCTTAGCTGGCTTACTAACGTACACAAGTTTTTAAGACAAGTGTACTTACCTGAACTATCATGACCTGCGTACAACACTCCCGTGAATCTTAACGTGTATCCCCTAGTTTTTCGCTACCTGATAAGGTTGGAAACTCGTATTAATAGGTCAAGCCATTAACTAAACCTAGGTTTAAACTTATCATTTTCCCCAATGTTTTAAATGACTCGAACGACACGACAATTTAATCGAAAAATGAATAATCTCTCTCTCGGGTTTTGAAAAAACAATATGTATAAGCCTCATCGCGAATCATAGGCTCGACTCAGTCGTATATGGGTCATGTCATGGTCTCAAGGACCGGCGACGTGACTACGACGTCATAACCATTCATCGCCAAATCGAATTATTAAAACCAAATAGGAAAACTTAAAATGGTTTGTCATCAAGGATCACAAAACCTCTATAACTAAACACCAATCAATAAAGGCGCCGTCATGGATTCATGTTGGTACTGTTCGACATTGAGAAGGGGTTTCCTTGGCATGGGATGGCCGAAAACACCTTACTTAGTCGAAGTTTAAACACATTACATAAACAAAACTCAAACTTAACAATTACATAAAAACATAACCATTACATCTAACATTTTAAAATCTTGGACACAACCAAGGGTTGCAAGACCTCAACAAAGGTTATGGGAGACCCCCGACAACCCTCACTGGTGGTGGTCCAGCCGGCAGCACCGCCAAGAGTGGCGGTTTCCCGTTAGGCTCCACCACCTTTTTCACATGAAATGACAACAGTTTTACACTAAATAGAACTGTTTTGACCACTCCGAAGGCTATGGGACCCACATATGAGCTTAGTGGGGTCCCGGATAGCGTCCTAGTCATCGTGATCCGGTGGTGGTGCCGCCGGTTACGGTGGCACTCTGGTGAGAGGATAAAACCCATACAAATCAACACAACATGTACAACTTGGTAGGGACTTTGCATGGGCCATGAGGGGTGTGCTCTGGGACGGTCTAGACTTCGGTGAGTCACTGGAGGTCGTCTACGACCGGTCCCTATCACGGCAGCCACCCCACAGTCTACGTACACACCAAGAATGACGAAAAATAGTGAGAAAATGAGAGAAAGAGAAGAAGGGAGAGAAAGAGAGATCTCCGGTGAGGTAAAGGCGTGACCTCCAGTCACCACTGGTTCAGCCAGGCATGGCGGTGCAGTGGGCGTGGTGGTGTAGGCCGAGAAGAGGGAGAGAAAGAAACCGAGAGTGAGAGAGAGATCGAGTGAACACGAGAGGGAGGGGAGGATGTGGGACCTCCGGTGAGCTTCCTAGCCACCACTGCATCTCCGGTAACCGACGTGGACCCAGCTGGGCCAGGAGAGTGAGTGAACAAAGAAAGAAAAGTGAGGGAACTCGAGAAAGAGAAGAAAAATCGAGAGGGAGAGAGAGATCGAAAGAGAGAGTGAGAGAGTTACCTCTGGTGAGGTCCGACTGTTCAGTGCTTGTGGTCGTCAGCGGTGGCGCACCAGGGAGGAGGAGGTCGTGAGTGAGTGAGGGTGAGAGGGGGAGAACCGTGAGTGACGAGAGAGAGAACCATGAGTGAGAGTGAAAGGGGAGGTGTTTTGTATTTAAAAACAAAAAGGTATGGTGTGAATAGTGAATTAAGTGGTGTGGTGTCTCATGCATGGCCCTTCATCTCCACCTAACCACGCATCTCGAGGTTGATCCAATGGTGCTTCATTATTGGAGTGTGTCACTTTAACAATCCTACACCATGGTCAATTAGTTGTGTATTTATCCAACACCCTGCGTTTTCCAACAATTTTCCTCGACCCGTCTTGCCTCCTCAGTCCGTATTTCCCTGTCACGTGTATATTTTTGCCTTGTCTCGTTCAAATAAATAATTAAATTATTCAATAATTCTTTTAATTATGTTTTTATTGTATTTTTCTCCCCCGTTTACCAAGGCGGAACCTCACTCCTTAAAAATTGCCCGAACGGCTCGTGACACGTATTAGACTAAAATACTATTACACACATCAAAGGATCATAAAATTACCTGGTGTCGACTCCCGAGGTTCGAAATACTTTCTAGTATCACGTAGCCGAGTCACGGTCCTGACAAGTACTATACAAATCGGGTTAAAATTTGAGGGTTGTTACAGTCTCCCCCACTTATTAGAATTTCATCCTCGAAATTTACAAATAATTAAACTAAACTAACGACCTTACCGTTCCTCTTTACCACTCCTGAAGACACCGATAATCCTCAGAGTGAGTCATTTCTTGACTCCGAACCGTTCGTGACCCTTTAAGTGGAGAGACCTTTAGGTGTACATAGTCTCTCTGAATCATACTGAAGCTTATCGTGATACTCGTCAAGTATCTCTTCTGCCACTCCTGGGCACTCTTAAGTCTCTGTCAAATCTACCATACTTTCTCAACATGATCCTTAACAGTTCCAGGTCTAACTGCCACAACATCCTCTGGCTCAGTCCAGCAGGAAATGAATATATGAGGCCTATCACAGAACGCCTTAATCGGTGCCATACCGATACTTGCCTAACAACTGTTGTCGTGCGTAACCTCGCACAAGTGAAGGTACTGCAGATTTCGCAACTTTGTCCACAATTACCCAGATGCTATCGTAACCACGAGAAGATCGCGGCAACCACTGACGACATCCATATCAATATGTTCCCACTTCCAGCGAGGAATGGGTAGGTGGTGCAGCAGTTCTCCAAGTCGTCAATGCTCAGCCTCCACGCGCTGGCATGTCACATGCTCGACTCCGACACCTCGAAAATCATCTCTGGCCACCAAAAGAGATGTCGCATGTCAGCGCACATCTTAGGTCACGCGCATCAGCCACTAATGGAAAACCCTAGTCGCCTGCGATACCTCTAGCATGAGTCTATCGACCGACTCTAGTCTGGGAATTCTGAACTATTCGCCATCTCGCCATACCGCTCATATGACGCATCGTCTTTATGTTCCTCACGCACAATGCCAAATGAAACGGTTTGCAACCTCATCTGACCAAGTATCTGTGTCATGATAATCATCGGCACTTCCACTAAATTCATCAACTCGGCTGCCTTACATAAATCACACTAATGGTCCTCTGTCACAAAATTATCTTGGCATCAAATCCTTTGCGACTCAAAGTATCAGCAACAACGTTGGTCTTCCTCGGATGGTACTTAAAACGAGAAGCCTTAGTGCTCCAAGAACTCGAACCAACGCCTCGTAACGACCTTTATTTATTAATGCCGTTATTTTAATTATTCAGATTAGAACGCCAGCTCAGATGACACGTGGAAGCTGTGGAGAGACTAGACCTGAGACTGACTTAGGTTACTAATTGACTTTGGATGATTGGCAAATTCTATGATGTATTTTTACATCAATTTGTGAAAGACATCATAGGGGTGTGTTTATTTTATCTTATGGGGCAAGTTGAGAGCTGGGGTTTGTGTCGTGAGGCAGGTCAACGCGGGGGTTCGAGAGCTGTAAGACAGGGCGTTGGGGGGTTGATTTGATTAAGTTATTAAGCATGACTAAGGTTGAGGAGTAAATTTAATGGGAAGTTAATATAACCTTAGGCTATAATTAAATTAGTTGCACTAAGTGAGGGACTGCCTCGGGAAGCGTGTCAGACGCGGGGCATGGGGTGCCGAGTAGTCGGAAAACTAGTGTGACCTTAGTAGCATTTTATGGAATTTAAATTGAAGGTTTAGATAATTTATATGAGTTGAATCAAAGGATATATTTAATATCCTATAGTTTGAGCTGGATTAATCAGGATCCATTGGATAATTCTCGAGATGCACAACAGGGTCACCAGTGTCAAGATAAAGTGTTAGTGAGTTGGAGTGACACAGGGTGAACAATGATCACTAGATTTGCCTCGAGATGGGTGTACACACTTGATCAAAACCAATAATATATATACATGTTTGACCGATCAAACAATGAGGAAATAGAGTGAGATTGAGAGATAGAAATCAGTGAGAAGAAGAAGAAGAAGAGGAAGATCATCAGCTAAGGTGAAGGGAGTGAATCAAGGTCATCCCTAACAAGATTTAAGGTATAGATTCATTATAAGTGAGTTTTTATGAAATTTTGGGTTGTGGTTGGAAAGTTTAGGAAATTTGAATCTAGAAGAATTAAACTTAGTGTTTTGTTGAGATTTCATGTTAATAAGCTTGGTATGACATGGGTTGGATATTTGACCAAATTTGAGAGAATTTGGAATAGTTGAAAATGGAAATTTTTGTAAATTGTGGATTTTGGTGTTTGATTATGGAAATTCATGTTTAAATGGTGTAATTGAGGTTATTGAGGTGTTATGGAAAGATGAGAATTGAATTTATGGGTATGTGAGTTATTTGGAGTTCAAAATTTTAAATTGGAAATTTTCTGGACAGCGAGCAATTAGCGCACTAATTGGAGATATTAGCGCGCTAATCACGCTGAGTGAAGAGTGATAAAGATCAATTAGCACGCTAATTGTCCACTGGAACTTAAAAATTGGAAAATGTAGAAATGAGCTTAAATAACATTATAAACCCATTAATTGATTTTAAACCCTCACAAATGAATCCCAGGAATCCCAAGACAGTAAAATCGAGTCGGGGAAATTAGTGAAGGATCAGATTGGGGGTATTCGAAGTTTTTGAGCGCGTATTAAGGTATGTAAAACCCAATTGAACACCACTATTGCATTTACTTGTTTGTTCATTGAGCTTTAATTCTTTGTTAATCTGAGTCTATTATTGATGGGAACGGTGGAGTTCCGATGGGTTTTTCCTTCGGGTGTGTGGTCGCTTGGGAGAAATTGTGACTTAGGACATAGTTTGCGGGGTCATAGGAGTAGAGTACGACCAGGCCACTGGTTCTAAGTTCATTTCTTATGTAGCTGGTTCACACCTATTTGTTTCTGAGTGTTGATATTCATGCATGTTCCATTTGAGCAGTTGCCTGCATTATTTTTCTTCTTGACAAGTGCATGATTATTCCAAACTATTTTGGGCTTCTATTATGTTTTCCTTAAATTAAATGCCTGGTGGTTTTCCTTGGGATTTTACTTATTGGACTCGTTATCTGGTTTTTGTGATAACTGAGTGCAGATCCTGGTACTAGCAAAGGTAAGGAGGTTCTTGGCGATTACATCTGACTTACCATCGTCAATACTTGCTAGTACGTATGCTGGTATATATATATATTGTTTTGATATTTTGTAGTCTTTTGGGATGGGGAAACCTATCATAACTGTACTTGTGTATAACACTGTTTTAGTTAATCGCCTATATGCATGTACAGCCGGGTTTTCCACTATAGGATGGACAATGAAAACTAATATAACACATTTTTGATAAATCACAAGACTTCTGCTATTACTTATGGATTTATATCATTAATTGTGAGATTATTAGATAATGGGATAGATAAATGACGTGGCAGTTACTTTTGGTGCATGAGTTGGAGAAGTATACTGTTGCACGGGGTGACCCCAGAATTTGGGGCCACCACAGTTGGTATCAGAGCAAGGTTGATAAGGCCTTGAAGAAAATAAAGGAAATGAAAAAGACCATAAAATTTAAACAAATTAGATGTGGAAACCCGATGAATTGCCTAGAACTTTTAGTTGGGAAGCAATAGAAACGGGTAGAGTAAGAATGTTATGTGATATATGTATTTGTTGTATACATACATACTATACGCATGCGTATATTGGGAACTCATTCGGATATGCAAATCGATGCAGACCACTATGGACGGGCAGACTCCTACCATCTCGCTTGCTACACAGCAGGAGGTTGGGGAGACGAGTGATCATACCAGTAGAGAGGTAGCCGATCTACGAACTATGATGCAAAGAGTCACAGATCAGCAGCTACTGCAGCAGGCCCAGATGGCTGAGCTCGAGGATACCAACAGTAGCAGTAGCACTGACATCGAGAGTCATTGCACCTACCCCCCTTGGTGTGATTGCATCAAGAAGTGACACACACACACGGCGGTGATAGAGCCATTGACAGAGAGGGTTGAACCTAGTGAGACACCAGCAGAGACTACTGAGGTGACGCCTGCTACTACGGAGCAACAATTAGTTGTTTCGACTGGTAGGAGTAAGATGTCAGAAGCAGCCAAGATGGTGAAAGATTTTATGAGATTCAACCCCACTTACTTCACTGGAGTCAGTGATCCTAAGGTTGTCGGCCGGTGGTTAATGACACATCAACTACTACACCAGCTGTTGGAGGTACCCGAGGCGGATCAGGCGCGTATCTCGGGATATTGTTTGAGAGGTCAGGCAGCGGTATGGTGGACCACCTACACTGACACACATTCTACACCATCGACGTGGGGAGAGTTTCGACAGCTATTTCTTGATGAGTACATTCCCACTGAGGTGTAGTTGAGGCTGAGAAAGCAATTCCTGTCATTACGACAGGGAACCATGACAGTGTCCCAATTCATGGATTGGTTCAGATACCTTATGATGTATGCCATGGATGTGGCAAACACGAAGAGACTTCAGATTTATTATTTCATCAGGGGTCTAGATGAGAGGATTGGTGGGGTGATAGTTGCGACTGGTGCGAAGACGCTACAGATTGTTTATGATAGGGCATTGGCTCGTGAGACATACATACAACACCGGGGTGAGCTTGGGTATAGGTCTGGCCAGAGTTCACATTCAGACCAGAGGCCGAAGAGACAGCGGGATCAGTCTGATCGGTAGAGACAGGATCAGGGTGGACGAGATAGGCGTCAAGAGCAGCGGAGATGTGATGATAGGCAGTTGGTGTATGCTACTACATCTGCACCTATTGAGCAACAACGACGACAGCCTTCACCCCAGCACCAGTATAGACATCAGGGTGACCGGGACAGGGGTCAGAGGGACCGAGGTCAGGGTCAGAGATCTGATGACAAGTATACTGGGAGGTGGGAGACACGCACATGTTTTAGATGCGGTCAGCGAGGACACTTGCGATATGAGTGTAGAGCACCATTACCTCGACGAGATCAGGATCCGGATAGGGACAGAGTGCACGCGGTGGCACAGCCAAATTCAACAGCTACCAGACAGCTAGTCGAGGGTACGTTATACATTCATAGTAGACTTATTCATGCTATGTTTGATTCTGGTAGTTCACTATCTTTTATTGTTGGACGGTTAGTAGGGGAGTTAGGCTTACACACACACACACACTGGAGACCCATCTTGTCCTCAGCACGGCTGCTGGGGATAAGATTTACCCAAATCTGATAGTTCGGGACGTCATGATTGAGGTTTCCAGACATTAGTTACCAGCTGATCTACGAGTATTGGAGTACTTGGAGTTTGACGCACTCTTTGGAATGGATTGGCTGTCAACTTACCATGCACGGATAGATTGTTATGAGAAGAGGGTAGATTTTAGTATTCCGGGTTTACCAGAGTTTTCTTTGATGGGGTGTGCGTCAGTGCTACCTATTACGAGGGGTAGATTAGCGACTACTCAGGAGATGGAGGAGTTTGCAGCTATCGTTGAGCCTGAGACTCGAGTATCTACTAGGATTGAGGATGTACCAGTAGTTAGAGATTTTGTTGACGTTTTTCCTGATGACTTACCCAGATTACCACCCCCTAGAGTGATAGAGTTTATTATAGAGTTGATACCAGGTACACAGCCTATTTCTAGCAGACCTTATCGGATGTCACCGACGGAGCAGGAGGAGGTTAGGAAACAGTTAGAGGACTTGTTAGCAAAGGGATTTATTCATCCTAGTATGTCACCCTGGGGAGCACCGGTGTTATTTGTAAGGAAGAAGGATGGATCAATGAGGATGTGTATAGATTATCGAAAGTTGAATCAGGTAATGATCAAGAATCGTTACCCACTTCTGAGAATTGATGATCTGTTTGATCAGCTGAAAAGTGCCCAGTTCTTCTCGAAGATTGATTTACGCTCAGGATATCATCAGTTGCGGATTCGAGAAGAGGACATTAAGAAGACTGCTTTCAGTACCAGATATGGGTTGTTCGAGTTCACGGTATTATTGTTTGGGTTGAGGAATGCTCCAGCAGTTTTCATGGACTTGATGCACAGAGTGTTGAGACCTTACTTGGACAGATATGTGATAGTCTTCATTGATGATATTTTGATATACAGTCAGACTCGAGAGGATCATGGGAGTCATCTTCGATCAGGACTGACGACGTTGAGGGAGCATCGACTGTATGCTAAGTTCAGTAAGTGTGAATTTTGGCTGAGAGAAGTGAAATTCTTGGGACATGTTATCAGCAGTCAAGGCATCTCGGTTGAGGGAGATAAGGTTAGAGCAGTGATTGACAGGAAGAGATCAGAGACTGTTTTTAAGATACGGAGTTTCTTGGGTTTAGCAGGTTATTACCGTCGCTTTGTACAAGATTTCTCCATGATTGCGGCACTGATGACGAGGTTGATGAAGAAAGATGTTCCTTTTGAGTGGTCTGAAGAGTGTGAGCAGGCATTTTTAGAGTTGAAGAAGAGATTGACTTCTGCACCAGTATTGACTTTACCTGAGCCAGGTAAGGAGTTATCAGTTTATACAGATGCTTCAGGGACTGGACTAGGATGTGTGCTGATGCAGGAAGGACGACCCGTGGCGTACTTATCCAAACGATTGAGGCCACATGAGTGTAACTACCCTGTATATGATTTGGAGCTTGCAGCTGTTGTGTTTGCACTCAAGGCTTGGAGGCATTATCTGTACGGAGAGAAGTTTGTGCTTTACACTGACCATCAGAGTATATGCTACATTTTCACGCAGAGGGATCTTAATATGCGGTAGAGGAGATGGTTGGAGTTGCTGAAAGATTATGATTTCACGATCGAGTATCATCCTGGCAAAGCCAATGTAGTGGCGGATGCTTTGAGTAGATGCGGAGTCGACAATCAGGGCAGTATGCGACATATGGGACTGTTGGAGGCAGCATCGGTGATGAGCACGTCAGACGTTGCAGCTACGCACGGTGTTCAGATGTGTGGTCAGATGAGGGTACCGACAGTGTCACTAGAGCGGGTATCGAAGTGTCAAAGGGCTGATGGGCTCTATGAGCGGTTCAGTTGTTTGGCACGGGATCCCGAGTGCACTGATTGGGCGGAGACATCTGACGGATGTTTACGGCATTGAGGTCGATTATGGGTATCAGTAGTGCCAGATATACGAGATGGTATACTAGAAGATGCTCACCGATCGCGATACATAGTTCATCCGGGCAGAACCAAAATGTACCATGATTTACGGAGATTGTTTTGGTGGCCGGGGATGAAGGCTGATGTCGGTGAGTATGTTCGAGGATGTCATATATGTCAGTAGCTGAAGGCTGAGCATAGGCGACCTAGAGGATTGTTGCAGCCGTTACCCATTCCTCAGTGGAAATGGGAACACATTACCATGGATTTTGTCAGTGGATTACCGCAGACTACCAGGCGACATGATGCGATTTGGGTGGTGATCGACAGGCTGACAAAACCTGCGCAATTCATACCAGTTTCCATGCGATACACGTTTCCTCAGCTGAGCAGACTGTTCGAGTAGGAGATTATTAGACTGCATGGGGTACTGATCTCTATAATATCTGATCGAGATCCCAGGTTCACTTCGAGATTTTGGGAAGCGATGCAGGATCAGTTTGGTACTAGGTTGCAGTTCAGCACAACTTATCATCCACAGACAGATGGTCAGTCTGAGAGATTGATACAGATTTTGGAGAATATGCTCCAAGCTTGCATTTTACAGTTTGGAGGTTCATGGGAGGATTATTTACCTTTGTGTGAGTTTGCCTACAACAACAACTGGCTAGTATCGGAATGCCACCATTTGAGGCACTGTGTGGGAGGCCTTGCAGATCACCAGCGTGTTGAGCAGAGCTGGAGGATACAGTTACTGTAGGGCCAGAGATAGTTGTTGATCACACAAAGAAGATTAGACAGATTCGGCAGAGGCTTCGAGCGGCACAGGATAGACAAAAGAAGTATGCGGATAGATACCACGAAAATTTAAGCTATGAGGTTGGTGATATGGTTTATCTGAAAGTTTCTCCTTGGAAGGGTCAGCAGAGGTTTGGGATTAAGGGGAAACTGGCACCTCGAGTTGTAGAGAGAGTTGGCAATGTGGCGTACCGGTTAGATTTACCGGCGAAGTTAGCAGGGATTCATCCTACCTTCCACATATCGATGTTGCGATTAGCTAGGAAAGGGCCACAACCCATGGTTGATGTTAGACAGGTTGATGTGCAGCTTTACGCAACTTATGAGGAGCGACCGTTAGCAGTATTAGATCGTAAGGTTCAGACTCTCAGGAACAGAGAGATATATAAGGTACTCGTACGATGGCAGCATCATGGTACAGAGGGACTTACCTGGGAGTTGGAGTCAACTATGCGGGAGCGTTATCCTCAGCTATTCCATGGTAAGTTTCAATTCTAACCCAAATTTCGGGAAGAAATTTCTTTTAGTTGGGAAGAATTGTAACGGTCGTTATTTATTAACGCCGTTATTTTAATTATTCAGATTAGAACGCTAGCTCAGATGACACGTGGAAGCTGTGGAAAGACTAGACCTGAGACTGACTTAGGTAACTGATTGACTTTTGATGATTGGCAAATTCTATGATGTATTTTTACATCAATTGTGTGAAAGACATCATAGATGTGTGTTTATTTTATCTTATCGGGCAAGTTGAGAGCCGAGGTTTGTGTCATGAGGCAGGTCAAAACGGGGGTTCTAGAGCTGTGAGACCGGGCGTTAGAGGGGATTGATTTGATAAAGTTATTAAGCATGACTAAGGTTGAGGAGTAAATTTAATGGGAAGTTAATATAACCTTAGACTATAATTAAATTAGTTGCACTAAGTGTGGGATCGCCTCGGGAAGCATGTCGGACGCGGGGCGTGGGGTGCCGAGTAGTCGGGAAACTAGTGTAACCTTATTAGCATTTTATGGAATTTAAATTGAGGGTTTAGATAATTTATATGAGTTGAATCAAAGGATATATTTAATATCTTATAGTTTGAGTTGGATTAATCAAGATCCATTGGATAATTCTCGAGATGCACAACAGGGGTCACTAGTGTCAAGATAAGGTGTTAGTGAGTTGGAGTAACACAGGGTGAACAGTGATCACTAGATTTGCCTCGAGATGGGTGTACACACTTGATCAAAACCAATAATATATATATCCATGTTTGACCGATCAAACAATGAGGAAGTAGAGTGAGATTGAGAGATAGAAATCAGTGAGAAGAAGAAGAAGAGGAAGATCATCAGCTAAAGTGAAGGGAGTGAATCAAGGTCATCCCTAACAGGATTTAAGGTATAAATTCATTATCAGTGAGTTCTTATGAAATTTTGGGTTGTGGTTGGAAAGTTTAGGAAATTTGAATCTAGAAGAATTAAACTTAGTGTTTTGTTGAGATTTCATGTTTATAAGCTTGGTATGACATGGGTTGGATATTTGACCAAATTTGAGAGAATTTGGAATAGTTTTGAAAAAGGGTTTGAAAATAGAAATTTTTTTAAATTGTGGATTTTGGTGTTTGATTATGGAAATTCATGTTTAAATGGTGTAATTGAGGTTATTGAGGTATTATGGAAAGATGAGAATTGAATTTATGGGTTTGTGAGTTGTTTGGAGTTCAAAATTTTAAATTGGAAATTTTTTGGATAGCGAGCAATTAGCGCGCTAATTGGAGATATTAGCGCGCTAATCACGCTGAGTGAAGAGTGATAAAGATCAATTAGCGCACTAATTGTCCACTAGAACTTAAAAATTGGAAAATGAAGAAATGAGCTTAAATAACATTATAAACCCATTAATTGATCTTAAACCCTCACAAATGAATCCCAAGAATCCCAAGACAGTAAAATTGAGTCGGGGAAATTAGTGAAGGATCAGACCGGGGGTATTCAGAGTTTTTGAGCGCGGATTGAGGTATGTAATGTAACGGCCCAAATTAATTAAATCAGGATTTGTGTTAATCACGAGGATTAACGGGTAATTTGGGCGTTACGTGGATAGCTGGGTTAACTTGAAAATGAGTACCCAGGCTTGTATTATGTTATTTGTGTATGTTGCATGCCTATTATTGTGATGGGAAAGTTATTATTATTTATATAAACATCACATAGGTGTAACTTGATGTCGGGTGAGGTTGAGCGCCGGGGTTTCGTGGTGTGAGTCAGGCCAACGCAGGGGTTCGGAAGTAGTAAAGCCTGGCATTGGGGTTTGATTAGATTAAATTTATTAAGCATGACTAAGGTGGAGGATTTAATTTAATGAAAATTTAATATAACCTTAGAATAAAATTATATTTGGTGCACTAAGTGTGGGATCACCTCGGGGTGCGTGCGGGACGCGGGGCACCGGGTGCTGAGTGGTCGGGAGACTAGTATGACCCTATTTATAAATTTTGGGAATTTATTGAGTAGATTTGGTAATTTATATAGGCCAAATCAATTGGAATTGTAAAGTCCTATAGTTGTGGCTGGATAAATTGGCATCAGTTGGATGTTCCTCGGAATGCACAACAAGGCAGTTTGAGGTCACCAGTGTTAAGATAAGGTGTTAGTGAGTAGGGTGACACAGGGTGGTTGGTGACCACAGGATTGTCCTCGAAATGGGTGTACACAGTTGATCAATAACCAACTATATATACATGTTTGACCGATCAAACAATGAGGAAGTGGATAATTGAGAGAGAAGAGGAGAGAGATCGGTGGAGGAAGAGGCAGAAGACCATAGCTGGAGTTGAGAGTGTGATTCAAGGCATCCAACAATAAGATCGCAAGGTATGATTCATCAAACTTGAGTTTTTATGAGATTTTGGTTTTGTTGGTTAATTGAGGAAATTCGAATTATTGAAGTGATAAACACTGTATTTTGTTGAGATTAGTGTTTATGAGCTTGGTATTTCGTTGTTTTAATGGTTGAGCAAGTTTGAGAGAAGTTGGATAACTTTGATCAAATGGGTTTTGAAACATGATTTTTATGATTCTTTGATTTTAATGTTTAAGCTCGATAAATTCGTGTTTAATGATGTTTTTGGGTGTCAATGAGGCATGTGGGAAGTGGGAAAATCGATTTGAATGGGTTTAGGAGGTGCTGAAATCCAGAAATTTGAATATGGAAATGCTTGACTGAGTGCTATTAGCGCTCTAATAGCTGGAATTAGCGCGCTAATTTCTTTCTGGAAATCATGATGAATAGTGATCGAGATCAATTAGTGCGCTAATTGATCTCATTAGCGCGCTAATGATCATCTGGAATAGAATTTAGTGTGAAATTGGACATAATTGATTATAAACCAAATTATTGACCAATAAACCTTGAAATTTGGTCCCAGGAGTCTCAAGACAGTGGAATTGAGTCAGGAATTAGTCGAGGGTCGAACCGGGGGTATTTTCGGGGTTTATTGAGCGCGAATTGAGGTATGTAAAACCCAATTGAACACCACTATTGCATTTTCTTATTCTATTAATTGAGTTTTGTTTCTTTGTCAATCTAAATCCTATTGTGATGGGAACGGTAGCGTTCCGGCGATTTTTCGGTGTGTGGGGTTTATTCTTCTCAAATGTATTGGTGACTAGGATACAGTCAGCGGGGTCATTGGAGTAGGGTATGACTGGGCCACTGATCCTAGCTTCACTGGCGGTATTTATTGCACACCCAGTTTGTTTTCTTGGTGTTGGTATTCATGCATTTCCTTTTGAGCAGTTGACTGCATTATTTTTCTTGAAAATTGCATGATTATTCCATACTATTTATTGACTTCTACTCATATTCATAAATTGTGATGCACTGTGGTTTTCCTTGGGATTTTACTTACTGGACTCGTTATCTGGTTTTTGTGATAACTGAGTGCAGATACCAGTATCAGCGGGGTAAGAAGATCTTTGGCGATTATATCTGTCTTGCCTACGCCGAAGCCTGCTAGTACGTATGTTGCTAGTATATTATGTTGATATTTTGTATTACTTTGGGATGAGAGACTACAACCACTTCCATACTTGTATATATATTGGTATAGTTGATCGCCTATATGCAAGTATAGTCAGGTTTTCCACTATAGATTGAATTAAATAACTTTATATAATGTTTCTTTTATTAAGACAAGACTTCCACTGTTGCTTATGGATAAATACCTCTAATTTGAAGATTCTTAGACGATGGATAGAGATATGACGTGGCAGTTACTTCTGGTGCATGAGCTGGAGAAGTAACTGTTAGCACGGGGCGACCCCAGAAATTGGGGCCGCCACATGTAAAACCTAATTGAACACCACTATTGCATTTACTTGTTTGTTCATTGAGCTTTAATTCTTTGTTAATCTGAGTCTATTATTGATGGGAACGGTGGAGTTCCAATGGGTTTTTCCTTTGGGTGTGTGGTCGCTTGGGAGAAATTGTGACTTAGGACACAGTTTGCGGGGTCATGGGAGTAGAGTACGACCGGGCCACTGGTTTTAAGTTCATTTCTTATGTAGCTGGTTCACACCCATTTGATTCTGAGTGTTGATATTCATGCATGTTCCATTTGAGCAGTTTCCCGCATTATTTTT
Source organism: Stephania japonica (assembly GCA_039657345.1). Taxonomy (NCBI): domain Eukaryota; kingdom Viridiplantae; phylum Streptophyta; class Magnoliopsida; order Ranunculales; family Menispermaceae; genus Stephania; species Stephania japonica. The sequence continues at coordinate 84,423,406 of CM077556.1, read as the reverse complement.
CTTCTTGACAAGTGCATGATTATTCCACACTATTTTTGGGCTTCTATTATGTTTTCCTTAAATTAAATGCCTAGTGGTTTTCCTTGGGATTTTACTTACTGGACTCGTTATCTGGTTTTTGTGATAACTGAGTGCAGATCCTGGTACCAGCAAGGGTAAGGAGGTTCTTGGTGATTACATCTGACGTACCATCGTCAATACTTGCTAGTACGTGTGCTGGTATATATATATTGTTTTGATATTTTGTAGTCTTTTAGGTTGGGGAAACCTATCATAACTGTACTTGTGTATAACACTGTTTTAGTTAATCACCTATATGCATGTACAGCCGGGTTTTCCACTATAGGATGGACAATGAAAACTAATATAACACATTTTTGATAAATCACAAGACTTCAGCTGTTACTTATGGATTTATATCATTAATTGTGAGATTATTAGATAATGTGATAGATAAATGACGTGGCAGTTACTTCTGGTGCACGAGTTGGAGAAGTATACTGTTGCACGGGGCGACCCCGGAATTTGGGGCCGCCACAGCCTCTGTCTCGCTCCAGCACGCATGACACTTGCAAAGGTCTCCAACTTGTCTTCTCGTATCAACCGATCCAAACAGGTAGTATTCGTAACTAGTTCACACCAACTAAGGCTTCGAATTCTAACGACTCCCGTACTCGCATGGCTACTAGCGACTCGTAGCCCCTATTTCTATCAAAATGTCCAAAACAAATCGCGTTAAGGTATAGAGCATCTTGGATATCGTGCCTAGGATCGGGTTCTTTTAAGTCTAACGGGCATCAACCCTAACTCGTCTACCATGCACACAACAATAGATGAGAACAACATAACGCAAATCAAACATGGTATGCATGAAAATACTGGAAATGAAAGTCATACCCTCAACAAGGTTTCGGGATGCCCCTTGATCTGGCTCAACAGCTACCTGAACACGATCCCTCTAGCGCTAGTGATGCTATGACGATGTTCTCGGTGGTTGAAGGCAATCCCTCTTAATGTGGCTAATCTTTCCGCACCTAATACATGTGCGGGTATCCTGCAATCCCTGAGTCTGGCTCTAGCTTCGTCTCTGTGCAAAACTCTGAGTCTGAGTCTGACCAGACCTCTGTGTCTTCCTCTGCCTGTCTCCTTGATTAGTACCCCTACTCTCAGTAGTCTGCCACTGCGACTGCTGTCCTGATCGACTAGGCTGCGGTGGATGACTAGAAAAACTCAGTATTGGAGAGATGGTTTGTATCGGACGAGTAGTCTGCTGTGCAACGAACCCTACACTTAGAATCCTATTATCACGAAAATTCCACCTATTTTTTTTCCACTTCTTGTCCTGATCGTACTCCTCCGATCGGAACTCTAATCTGGCCGGTCTGGCCTTCTCTGGATGAGTAAACAGGTAACCCTCCCGTACTAAACTCCGCTCGTACGCAATCTGCAAGGTCTTTGGCTACGTAGTGACTACGGTACCTCCAATCGCAGGTAGCAAACCCTCAGTGAAGTAGTAAACTCGATCAGTCTCGATGTTTGCAGATCCTTCAACATAAGGCAATAATGATATAAATCTACCCATGAACTCCATCACAGACTCGTCTGCGCTATGCCTCAATGCCATGAAATCGTTCCTCTTCGCACGAAGGACAGTCGGTGGAAAGTACTTCTGATTAAACTGGGTCTTGAAATCGATCCAGTCTCTACAAACACCTCGGGTAGTAATGATAGTCATCCACCAATCATATGCCTCCCTATGTAACATCAACGAGGAGATTGTCGCTCGTATGTGGTCCTCCGTGGCAATGATCGAGTGAATCTTCTCATGATTCTTCAAAAATAGTTCCGCTGCCCTAATATCGGTACCGCCATAGAACTTCATGGGATCATGTCTCTTGAATTCCCTCCACTGCTTTGCCTCAACAGTGGCTCCCAGACTCTTCGATGGAGTTGTAACTGGAGTAACCTCAGCAGTAGCTGGTGTCTCTGCCGCTCGTACAATCTCAGTCTGTAACGAAGGCGTCTTCGCCTCGGTCTGTGTGTCAGGTGCGACAGCAGCTCCCTCAGGTACTGCCTCTAACGGAATCGGAGTCGTAGATATCATAGCAATCGGGGTTTCTACCACTCGGGTAGTAGTAGGTGGCAATGGTGTTGTCGGAGTCGATGGTGTAGTGGTACCTGATACGAGAGTCCTCAACAGTCGTAACATCTCTTGTAACTGCTGGTCCTGCATCGCAATTCTCTGTGTCAAAACGTGTACATCATCCATGCTAGCATATCGCGTGCCAGACGTGCCGCTATCGTCGCTCGGACCGGTCCGATCTGCCATCGTCGTATGAATCAAGAGAACGAACTTCTCAAATCAGTCTATAACTATCGTATACCATAATAATACACATAACAATCATAATATGTATAAAAATTATCTGACTCAACCCATTACTCCCCCAGCTAAGTTTCTACAGGGTCATAGGGTTTCCACTTCTAAGTTCGACCGTTCCTAACTTCTGCTGGTTTAAATGGCTTGTGTTTTATGAATTTACATCAAGAGTCAAAGTCTTTAGAACCTTGCACTTTGATACCAACTGTGACGGTCCCAAATTCTCAATGCATTTGGGTACGCCCGGCCTAGACTTGTGCAGGTCCCGAGTCGGTTCTCAGCAAACCTGACAAGCCTAGTCAGCCTCAAATCATCAAAATTTCAAGATTTATGAAAGAGTTATTACAATTATAGCACAGCGGAAGCAAATTACATATTACTCAAGTATTGGGAAATAACTCGATCAAAAGGAAATTAGGAATCTATATAAATGTGGAAAACCCTGATATATTTCAACAAAATGGACTAATGGAATCCACCTCAAAATCCTGTCCCCAGTTCCAAAACAATTATATATATGTAAAACATCATACGATCAGAAATGAACATAAGCCTACACCTCGATACCTCAGGTTCAGCCGCTCACAAAAAGTCTCCTAGGCAAGGTCCCTTGCCTCTACTACACTCCGTCCTAACTGCACCTACCGTCACAAACTAGACGGTGAGCAACTGAGAGAAATCGAAAGTAAGGCCAGAAGAATATAATAGTAATTCATGAATTATCAAACAAGGCAGACTAAATATCATGCGAGAATAGAAAGACAGGAATTTAAATAGACAAAATGCATGATAGGCAGACTGGAAATAATAGCAATCGAAACATGCGTGTTCTACGAGTCAAGAGACGCTATAAGTGGTCAAAAATCTACAACAATTCCACAACAGCGATGTCGCAACATCAAAATCCACAACAACCCAGTACATGGTATCACACAATCACTAGAGGTGGTCAAACACTAGTGCGCTCAAGTGCCCGCGTTTTATCCCTTCTAGTGCAGGTCGTATGTACCTTCGAGACACATACTTATGCCAAGAATACACATATAAGGAATATGGAACGGAATGCTAACAAGTAGATAGTAGCAAACACAACGGAATGAAAATGAATCACGTGGTATTTTCTTAGCTGGCTTACTAGCGTACACAAGTTTTTAAGACAAGTGTACTTACCTGAACTATCTTGACCCGCGTACAATGCTCCCGCGAATCCTAACGTGTATTTCCTAGTTTCTCGCTACCTGACAAGGTCAGAAACTCGTATTAATAGGTCAAGTCATTAACTAAACCTAGGTTTAAACTTATCATTTTTTTCCAATGTTTTAAATGACTCAAACGACACGACAATTTAATCGAAAAATGAATAATCTCTTTCTCGGGTTTTGAAAACACAATATGTATAAGCCTCATCGCAAATCATAGGCTCAGCTCAGTCATATATGGGTCATGTCATGGTCTAAAAGACCAGCGACGTGACTACGACGTCATAACCATTCATCGCCAAATTGAATTATTAAAACCAAATAGGAAAACTTAAAATGGTTTGTCATCAAGGATCATAAAACCTCCATAACTAAACACCAATCAATAAAGACACCGTCATGGCTTCATGCTAGTACTGTTCGACATTGAGAAGGGGTTTCCTTGGCATGGGATGGCCGAAAACACCTTACTTAGTCGAACAAAACTCAAACTCAACACTTACATAAAAACATAATCATTACATCTAACATTTTAAAATCTTGGACACAACCAAGGGTTGCGAGACCTCAACAAAGGTTAGGGGAGACCCCCCGACAACCCTCACTGGTGGTGGTCCAGGCGGCAACACCACCAAGAATGGCAGTTTCTGGCGAGGCTCCACCACCTTTATCACATGAAATGACAACGGTTTTACACTAAATAGAACAATTTTGACCACTCCGAAGGCTATGGGACCCACATATGAGCTTGGTGGGGTCCCTGATAGCGTCTCAGTCATCGTGATCTGGCGGTGGCACCGCCGATTACAGTGGCACTTCGGTGAGAGGATAAAACCCATATAAATCAATACAACATGTACAACTTGGTAGGGACTTTGCATGGGCCATGAGGGGTGTGCTCCGGGACGTTCTGGACTCCGGTGACTCACCGGAGGTCGTCCAGGACCGATCCCCGTCACGGCAGCCACCCCGCAGTCCACGTACATACCAAAAATGACGAAAAGCAGTGAGAAAATGAGAGAAAGAGAGGAAGGGAAAGAAATAAAGAGAGATCTCCGGTAAGGTAAAGGCGTGACCTCTGGTCACCATTGGCTTGGCCAGGCATGGTGGTGCAGTGGGCGTGGAGTTGTAGGCCGAGAAGAGGGAGAGAAAGAAACCGAGAGTGAGAGAGAGATCGAGTGAACACGAGAGGGAGGGGAGGATGTGGGACCTCCGGCGAGCTTCCTAGCCACCACTGCATCTCTGGTGACCGACATAGACACAACCGGGCCGGGAGAGTGAGTGGATCGAGAAAGAAGAGTGAGGGAACTCAAGAGAGAGAAGAAGAACCGAGAGGGAAAGTGAGAGATCGAAAGAGAGAGTGAGAGAGTTACCTCTGGTGAGGTCCGGCCGTCCAGTGCCGATGGTCGTCGGCGGTGGCGCACCAGGGAGGAGGAGGCCGTGAGTGAGTGAGGGTGAGAGGGGGAGAACCGTGAGTGACGAGAGAGAGAGAGAACCATGAGTGAGAGTGAAAGGCGAGGTGTTTTGTATTTAAAAACAAAAAGGTATGGTGTGAATAGTGATGAACAATGAATTAGGTGGTGTGGTGTCTCATGCATGGCTCTTCATCTCCACCTAACCACGCATCTCGAGGTTGATCCAATGGTGTTCCATTATTGGACTATGTCACTTTAACAATCTTACACCATGGTCAATTTGTTATGTATTTATCCAACACCCGCGCTTTCCAACAATTTTCCCCGACCCGTCTTGCCTCCTCGGTCCGTATTTCCCTGTCACGTGTATATTTTTGCCTTGTCTCATTCAAATAAATAATTAAATTATTCAATAATTCTTTTAATTATGTTTTTATTGTATTTTTCTCCTCCGTTTACCTAGGCGGAACCTCACTCATAGTAAAAATTGCCCGAACGGCTCATGACACGCATTAGACTAAAATACTATTACACACAACCTCAGTGTTGACTCCCGAGGTTCGAAATACTCTCTAGTATCACGTAGCCGGGTCACGGTCTCGACAAGTGCTAAGTCGGGTTAAAATTTGAGGGTTACACACAACCCTCGGAGCATCTCTATTAGTGGTAGTAAGTTTTGTGAGCGTCATTTCATGTGATATCGTTGTTGCGCGTCTCGTCGCAAACCATCGTGAATGGTCGGCATTGCCTTCGTACGCCATGACCAAGGGAGTGTCGGGGATCACAACAAAACTCTCGTGTGTGTCCGATAACTCCCAGAGCGTCCATATCGATAGTGATGAGTCGTTGTAATGGCGAATTCATGTATGAGTACTTTTATCACGTCAAGTAATTGTTGGTGTGACGTAGAGCACGCCTATAACTTTTCCATGTCGTGTTGGCACTCTACGGGCGTTGGACCACACCCTATGAGGTTCCCTACTCGCCGATGTATGGTCATGTTGAGGTTCGTGTGGAGTCGTGATTGTTAAGCAACCTAGAAGTTGTGTTTCACGTTGGTTGAACAGTAGTGACGTTGTGGTCACGCCGCCAGTCTTCGAGACTATGGTGTGACCCACATACAAATGAGCCGAGCCTAATACTTGTAATTAGGCTTACGTAGGTGTGGTTATAACACCCAAAAGATTCTTTATGTACCGTTGTGTTTTTGGTTTGATTTACCGATGGAATTATCGAGTTGTTTGAGTCCTTAAAAATAATGGAAAACACTAGGGTTTCAACCTAGGGTTAGTAATAACTCGATCCATTAATTAGAGTTTCCAACCTTATCAGGTAGCGGAAAACTCAGGGATACGTACTAAGAACGCGAGAGTGTTGTTAATCACGGGTTGTGTTGTCAGGTAAGTACACTTGCCTTAAAAGCTTGTGTATGATTTGTAAGCAAATAAGAAAATGTCATGTGATTCATTATCATTTATTCAGTCTTGTTATGCTCTATTAATGATATTTCATTCCATTCCTTGTTGTGTGTTTCTCGGCGTAAGTGTTTCGTTTCAAAAGTATGTTTCGTCTCAAAAGTATTAGGACCTGCACTAAAGGGATAAAACGTGGGCACTCATGTACAGGAGTGTGTGACCACCCTTAGTAATCGTGTGACACCGAGTACTGGGTAGGTGGGTTAGAGTCCCTCCCATCATAGTTGTGCCTTCGCTTGCGTCGATGCCCGGGAAAACCTTGCGGGGTCTTCGCCGTTATGCTATGATTTAGACCATTTATGGGCCTCTTTTGATTCCTTGGAACACACTTGACTTTCGATTGATATCTATTAGTCTGTTTATCATGCATCTTGTCTATTTAAATTCCTGTCTTTTTATTATTGCATGGTATGTAGACTACTTTACTTGTTATATCATGAATTACTGTTATATTCTTTTGGCATTACATTTGATTTCTTCAGTTGCTCATCGTCTAGTTTGTGACGGTGGGTGCAAATAGAGCAGAGCGCACTAGAGGCAAGTAACCCTGCTTAGGCGACTTTTTGTGAGGATTAGCAGTTGGACTTGGAAACTATTTAGTAGATTTTATGCTTTGCTGATTTGTATATCATTTCATACTTATGTTTTTGGGTTTATGGAACTTGATATTATTATTGATATTGGTATCATGTATTTTGGTTTATCGAATTGTACATGAATACCCAGGGTTTTTTTTTCACATTATAGAATTCCTAATTTTCCTTAAATTGAGTTATTTCCCCTTGTTATTTACTGTTTAGTTTTCCGCTATGTATTATTGCAATAACTCTTTCATAAATTACTAAATTGATTAAATCAAAGGCTGACTAGGCTTGTCAGGTTGCTAAGTGATGACTTAGGGTCTGCACGTTTCTAGACCGAGCGTACCCAATTGCACGGAGTAATTGGTGCCGTCACATCATTCTCTTAAAAAGTTATACAAGAGTATTCTAGGTTAGAATTGGTTGCATACTCAATATCCAACAGCCATATTAGAGACTTGATTGTATCTTGAAGGCGAGATTTCAGTAATCCCATTGTTTATTTGCGGTTTTGACCGAAGGGAGAAGTTTTGTCTAAAAGAGAGCGATTATGTGCGTCAAGTCTTTGTTTGGTGTTCCTGTTCTTTTACTGTTATCCTATCCGAAGAAATTTGTTCCAACAACAATGATGCGATGCATACATGAGTGGATGGAGCCAGAATGCTATGTGAATTGTCTCGGCATTTCTCATATTTTATCCAGATTATGACCTCCCGCAACTCCCAATTGTGTCCAAATTATCTTTGAACCCTCTTTTTTTTTCATGGCGTCCGAGAGGCTGTGGAAACCACAACAGTTGTATTCTTCAACAAAGACAACATTCCAATCGAAAAATTCGTATTCAATCTCAAGGTTAACCAATTGTCTCTCGAGATCATTCTTGATGAAGCTTTCGAGTGTCTCGAATCATAACAAAGGTTCTTCCACTAGGTATGGATGAGAGAATTACCGATATTTTTAATACAATCTCGGTTTGGTAAAAACTAGATAATCAACCTTGCTTAAAATTTTCTCCTGGATCATCAATTTACATACACAACTCTCCGTTTCTTACGCACTTATTCTCTATCGTCTTCTTCAAAAACGGGTTGCGAGATGGGAAATAACGACTCACTTTTAGACTCTCCCAGAGCCTAATAGCTCTACAAAAGAAGCGAGATATATGGATTCCTACGAGACACACAACAGTGGCAACAACCTCCTCTAATTGCGCCAATTAAGTTGATGAGCAAAGTGAACCAGTGTCTCTTCGACTTTATTTGCAACACTCAAATTTTTCCGAGCTAACCTCGACAGAAGAATTAAAGCCCCTGCACTTATGAGCTATATGTTGTACAAGTGCATCACTTTTTTTTTCAAGTGAATAATATTTATCATTTTCAAGTTCTCAAGTTTTGCATATCGGGATATTTTGGAAGTCTATGATCGAGCAACACAATTTTTGTATTTATGGGGATAAAAATAATTTCATTATTGGACAAGCTTGGTATACATATTTATACATGTCAATTTCTTCTATTGTTTTTGGGCAAGCTAATTATTAGCTTCTATATTGTAATAGCAACTATTGAGAAAAGTGAATAACCAAGCATCTATCGATATCGTTGTAAATTAAGCTTCTTCTATACAGAAAAATACAACACTAGATGTTGATGAGCACGTGATGGCCCCAAAATAATCCCACATCGTCCAACTTCAAGTGCATATATATGTTTACCATAGCATTACAGTTTAACGATTATGCGAGAGCTGTGATGGTTTAATACAAGCGTAGCAAAAGGTGTCTACGGTGGTCTGATTCTTCTTTCAGATGACTTGGAAAATTTGAGCTCTACATCGAATTCATTTTTTTTGTCCATTATTATTAGTTTATTTGGTACTTTTTTTTATTCATTCATTGTTTCGCTTTCAAGTCTTTGGTACACTCTTTATTTCTTATTTCTCTGGTAGTTGAGTACGTAGAGATGTTTAATTCATGTAGTTGAGCTTATCCACTTATACATGCAAGTGCTTGATTTAATGCATGGAGATATATGTAGTCAATCCCACCTAATTAATTTGAAATTAAGATTTTTTTTATAAGTAGAAAAATTGAGATTTTGTTGTTGATGTCATATGTGGAAGTGTATAAAAACTTAGGCTTTACTTTTAGAGAACTTGATTCATTTCATTAAGAGTGACAAAAGTTTTACACTAGTTAGGCTGTCAACCCATCGCAATCCTCCTCCAATTTCCATGTTGGCTTTGTTGTTGAATTAATCAACAAACTAGTTAATTAAGATGTAAGAAGCATGTAACAAAGTCTTGAACTTATTTATATATATGTTTGCATGTACTACGTACAACACTTGGTCACTTCATATATATTTCTATCAAGTAGTACTGCTTGTGCTAGCTAGCTTTCTTTATTCATACATATAGAAATACACAGTACGTAGTATGTACTCATGAAGTGAACAAGCACACACAGAAACTCCATAACTTGCTAGCTAGCTTAGCTTTGTCCATGACATGCATCACATACTTAGTTTGGGATCCTTGGGCGAATGGTGACTCCCTTGATAACAAGCCCCTTCTTCCAGTGGTTGCTGGCAGTCTCATACAGCGAGAACTTCAACTTCCCGGTCTCGGATCCGCAGTTGCGGAACGTCCCCACATTAAGCTCTATCCACTGATCCTTTGGCTTCTTGTCGAGTATCTCCTTGCGCTCAGACATCTGGTCTCGTTCCTCAAGTTTGAGAGTCACTGGGCACTCTTTGAACCCGTATCCATCGCTCTTCACCTTCACTGTGAACACCACTTCGTATGTCAATCCGTTCATCAGAAGCGACGCATCGAACTCCCCTTTCACTTCCAGCCAACACACGTCCACTAGTTCAGCAACCTCAACAAGGGAACTGCATGCACAATACATACCCATGCATATATATAATATTAGTCCAGTTTCTTGAATATATATACAAGCACTGTTGCTATCTTTTTTGGCACACCACAACCAATCATTGCCTTGATGCAGTGGCTATAGAACCAACTCGACCGTTTCATTAATTTGTGCCTCCTAAAGACCTACGTCCAGATTCAAGTCCTCTAATTTCTTACTGTATATATCGCTTATAATTATAATTATAGGGTGTCAGTGTCTGAGTAATATATAGTTAGAGATAATTCTAGACGCCGCATACTTAGTACTAAAAAATAAATTGTATGCGGGCATATTTCAATGAGACTTTAAATTAATTGCCCTTAATTAATTAATTAATTACCCGGGGTGGTTGGGTTCGGCCATGTAAGTCCAGGTCCAGTAACGCTTGTCATCACCCCAAGTGATGGATAGGTTCCTCGCATACAACATCACACTCACGTACCCTGTGCTCTTGTCAACTTGAACCTTCTGCAAAATCAAATCCAACACATATATAGCATGGATTGGTTAATACTCATAACAAACTATATATGCACTATTATGAGTTAGGGATCAAATTTTGTGTATATTAGTAAGAAAGATGTCTTAATATATATTGGGATTGGGATTGGGCTTGCCATCCTGTTTTGGTCCAAGAAGACTCCATTGTGGAGGAGATCAGCATGTTTGTCGAAGGAGAAGTTTTGGAGGACTGGGTTCAGCTTCTTCTGCAGATTGTTGTGAAGTTGGATAGCCATCACCGCCATTGTTAATTATATGACTTCACCTAAACAAACAATATACTTTCGATTGCTAGCTAGCTCTGTGTGCTTGTAAGTGAGCAGCCTTCGCCCCTTTTTATAGGCCGGAAGGGTTGATGGTTACTATCACTATTGTGGCATGTGTGGCCATGGAATCAATGCTTTTTATCATGAATGTTTTGGCTTTATATGAGTTTAGAATCTTTGTGTACATATATATTCCATTTTGTCTCAACAATAATAATTGTGTAGTTTTGTTACTCGATGAGTTGTTACCTTTTCTTTTCTAACAATATGTTTCATTTTTTTTTTTAAAAAAAAAAGCAAAGCCTTATATTTTTATCACATTTTTGGATTTTTTGCATAGGGTAATTACAAATTTATGAGTTTTGCTCTTATTAGCAGCTTAATTAGCACTCGCGTCGTCTTTTTATTGGTTCCTCTACCATATATTTTACATTAATGCTCAACTTCTTAATTAATATTAGAAGTCTCTCATCTATATGAATGTAATTTTTACTTTTTGTCATGATGGTTAATTCCTCTTAACATATGTGGTACCCTATTTTATTTTAAAAGAAAATATAAGGGAGTCATCCAATGAAAAGATGAAGGCAACTATTTTCTTTTAAGCTTGATAGTTAAATATATCCTAACTTTTTTTTTTGAGAAAAATATATCCTAACTTAATTATTAAGGTTATCACAAAAAATATCATAACGTATTTTTTTTTTAATTTTGACATGGTCTAGCCAATAAGCAAATATGTCTTAACGTTTTAAGATTTTTTTTGCAAAAATGTCCTAACCGTTTGATTTCTTGGAAATTGTATACTTTACAATTCCTCTTTATCCAACTTCCTTAACCTCTAGTCCAAGTACTGAACAACTTGAATTCCATTTATTTCTTGATTAAAAAGAATAGGCATTAGTAACAAAAACATTATGAATTACAAATTTAAACATAAAATGAGACTAATAATTAAGATCCTAATTAAGAAGGATAACTTACCTGTTTCATGCATAATCGTTTGACTCTCATGGCATCTATCCTCCTAGACACATGTACCACCAATTTCCTTCAGCAGATCTAATCGCTCTAAGTCTTTCATTAGTGTTAGTAATGCTATCTACAAGACCATTCAAGCAAAGTGGTCTTGGCCTTTTCTTATAGAAGTAATATCCTACCGGAAGATGATATGGTGATATTTTCCATAACACAAACTCGTCACACGACACACATGGCACACATGAGTTCAACTTTTGTCTGCGGTGGGCTCCACCAGCAACCACTTAAAATTGAATACGTGTGTTGGTTCGACTGATTTGTGTCACCAGAAATGTCACCAAATCATTTTCCTATCCTTCAATATATAGTGTCATCAAAATCCTATACATAGTACCTTTCCTTGTTGGACAACATAGTACGGATTCGAACTAGAAAATCCAACACTCTAGTAGATTCATCACTTTTGTTTTCCAGCCAAATTCAATAATAACAGTTTGTTTGTATGTTAAAGCAGGGTAGAATCAGGTAAGTAAACTGCCATGCTAACAGAATGATTAACTTAATATGTTTTCCATCCAAAAAATATTCATCCTTCTCAAACCAATAGTTCTTCGCAAACGCACTTCTTCCTTATCAACCTGTCATCAGTGTCATGCAAGCAAGTTAGCATATTGAAGAATACACTTGGTCAATGATTTCTACATGCTTACACAAATCTGCTTCTAGAAATGAACGAGACCTCAGTCTTGAAGCAAATTAGCAAGGTGTCAGTTCTCTCATTGCCGCCAAGGTGAAATTCATTACCACGTCCACAACCACACGTGCAACTACCAAAAAACAAATAAAAAAAAGATCCAATAAATTCAGATTGCTTTAACTGATCAATATCGGAGTTCTTCAACAACAACAATAATGCGGGTGTGAGTGCAAGTTAGTTATAAAGGAGGTTAAGTGAATAGTTTTGAATTTGTAGTATAAATAGATGTTATAAGATAGAGAAAGTCATCTTGTTGTCTTGATTGTATTTGAAAACTCTTCTTTTGGTTTTCTGGTTCTTGTTTTTTTTTTTCTTTTGTCGATTAAGAAATAAGGCTTATGGATTCTCTCTTCAAAAAAAAGACTTCTGGATTCTATCAAATTGATGATGAGCTTTCCAAACTATTCAATCCCTCATAATTAATGTGTCCAAAGTTAACTTCGGTCTATCCCTACCTCGTCAAATTTTTCAGTTTCTGCCATTGATGGTGAACATTTTTAGACGTACATAGGTGTAAAATCCAGAAAATAACTGACATTGGGAAGTGGCCTCCCAAAACATATCTGGACATTATGAAAGCAAAAAGGCAGGTATTTGCAAGTTTAGAGCACTTCATTTACTTGGGGATATAGTGGATTTTTGATAGCCATTTAATCAACTAAATGTAGGAGAGTAAAATTGGACAAGAAATATCTAACTATAAAGCAACTAGCAACACACCAAAAGATTACCAATAACTAAAGCATCAGTGTTCAAATCACCTCCTATATTAGGTAATTGCCTATTAAAGGTTAAATGAATAAAGCACTTTGTCCAATAAATTCATCTTACTCCAAATAGGTGACGGATCGTAGTGCTTCTCATTTCTCGCTTCAATAGGAGCTCTAATATCAAGAAATTGAATAGGAGTTCCACAAAATATATAGAAGTGAACATGCATATTGAAATCCACGGGTCCGGAGAGTGTCAAGCCACACACATACACACATGTGGATATGCAAATAGGGTTGGACCTCATCTTTCCACAAAACCAATTGGCTTATGCTAGGATCCAATCTACACCGTTTTATACCACACCAACTCTTATTATATTTCCAATGTGAAATTATATTCCAACAATACATGGAGAATAGAAGCCGAAGAGAAAAAAAACAGTATCCAGTATTCAGCATTCAGCTTAACATAGCATGAATCCTAAATTAGTTTTTTTGGCATGAATCCTAAATTAGTTTTTTTTTATGACCTTGGGGGTGTCCGAGTTTTGCCCAACTAATCCCCCCCAAAGGGGCGCTGTTGGCTCGATGGTAGTTTGACCAGTGGCCCGTCGAAGCTTGACATATCGAGGAAGAAGCCTAAATTATTTGGAGTCAGCCACATGAAACAAACTCCCAAATTGTGCTCAATTTAGTGCAATTGACGGTGAGCTTTCCAAACCCTTTAAATATCTCATAATTAATGCATTCCAAGCTAACTTGGGTCTCCCCCTACTTGTCGAATTTCTTAATTATTCAGCTTAATTCAGGAAAAAATTTCAATAATGATTATTCACCCAATAACCAAACTCTAAATCAAAAGGATAACATGGCTATCAAATGCTTACCAACACGCCCAATAAGAAAAAAATTCAAACTTTTTCATGTGAACTTGGGGATGTCAATGGGCAGGGTATAGGGTAGGTATGCCTCACCCATATCCGCCCCCATCATATTAATGTCATTTTCATACCCTACCCTTTTACCCTATTTTTTTGGTGGGACGAGTATGTCTATTATTTGTCTGGGTAGCAAGATACATGTGGGTATCCATACCCATTTCTAATTAAAATGATATTAAAAAATTTTAAACCTAAAAAGAGTAGAATAAAGTTTTTTAGCCTAGGATGTCAATATAACCCTAAACCATATTATTTCTATAATTATTACAATGCACAAATAAAATTTAATACGTTGTCTCTAATAATTGTTCTAAATTTGAAATATGGTCTTCATTTAAACCAAAAAGAATCTTAATTTTTGAAAACTAGAAATATATATAGTCTTCATTTAAATTTGAAATATAGTCTTCAATCTTCCTTTTAAGTTTGAAATATACATTGTGTGACAACCCCACTACTAATCTAGGGCACCGCCCGGCCTAATCCCGTAATCAAGCCCTAATCACGACACGTAGGACCCAATTACGTATTAGTCAGCCTTTACTACCTGTGTTCTCAATTTTAAACAATTAGTTTAGTTTAGTTTAGTTAGCGAAAGTCTTAAATATTTTAGATAATTTTTTTTAACCCTAGATGTGGAATCCAGGAAATAACGATCACTATATATATATGCAAGTAAACGGCGAACATATATAAACAAAGTGAAAGCCAAAAGTCGGGTAATCTAACACTCCTCCTAATAACATCCCAAAAAGATAAAGACGTAAGTAAATATAATACAAAAAGTACCCCACATGTACGGGCAGCTACGCACTCGGAGCTCAGAGGTAGTCGCCAATCTTCTCCTTGCCCGGCCTGATGCTGCTCGACGGATCTACACCCACCTTCACAAACTAGACGGTGAGTATAGTGATATTTAAGTGATAACTGGGAAATCTAATACTACATTTCCAATTTAAACAAAAGGTATTTAAAAGCATATGTAGCTGAAGAAATGCTGAATAATAATGCAAGTAAATACCAACATTAATTAATACACAAAAACTAACACAGGATAAGTCGAGATGATCTACGTCCAGTCGGCAGTGAGAACTATCACCAAGCCTACTCCACTACTGTATGGAGTTGTGCTCAACATATAATAATAATCTCTCGTTCTCTCTTTTTTTTTACCTCAAGTGACGGAGCTGTGCTCTACGCATATAAATCTTTTATACTTGCCGAAAACCCCGTGGCCCATACCACGTGTGCCGCCCAAGTGTAGTGGCGAGTGCCGGAGACCCCGAAAGACCGAAATCCTCGTGAATCCGTGCATCTCGTGTGCAATGGACACTAGATAATCCCTACTTTAGATTTTCAAGAATTCATATCCTACAATTGTTATGATTCCAACATAAATTAGGCTACAAAGCCCCAAGGGAATAGAGTACAAGTCCAGCATAACAGATAACCCTATAGCATGCATCTTCTAAATATCCATTAGCCATATTTCAAGACTAACATTGAGCATATAAGGAAGCATGGAGTCAATGATATATTAAACAAGGCATCATGCTATATCGATATTCAAAATGAATAGAAACAAGGAAAATATGATGTGGGAAATAAATTAGCTAGTCCACAAATAAACTGAAAATTAATAAATGACTGGAATGAAATAAAGTAAAGAGTTCCCACAGTTTCACGTACAAGCCAACACAGTAGTCCTAGCTATCCGGCCTCCCGACACCCGACTCGTGCACCCGAACTCCCAAGAATTTCCTTTAGTTCCTGAGGTTCATTTTTATATCATTTTAATTGGTTTAAAGCCACAATAAGTGGATTCATGATATTTAACCAAAATTTAGAATTTTATGTCAATATTTAATTGTGGCACATTTTTCGAGTTATATCAGGGTACCAAAAACACTCAAAAAGTCCCGAAACCACTTTTCTACCTTTTTCCCAATTTCTTATATTTTCTATAATTTTTTTCAAATTTTTCAAGAATTTTTCAACTATTTTCCTTATTTTCCATAAATTAAATTAATGTATAAAAATATATATTTTATTTAATTTAATTTATTAATTTAATTTCTTTATTATTATTATTTATTAATTAATAATAATAATATTTTATTTTATTTTATTATATATATAATTAATTAATAATATATATTTTAAAATTTTATTTTTTTAATTTTTTTTTTTTTTCGGGTCGGGTCGACCCGACCCGGTCCCGACCTATAGTCGAGTCGGGTCTGCCCGACCCGACCTGGTTCCTAGGCCTGGCCAGTCTCGCCTCATGGGCCGAGCTCGACCCAAGAAGAAGTGCACACAGGCTGGGCCCGTGTGCATCTTCTTCCTCACGTGAACCAGAGACGTCTCTGGTTCGCGTGAGCAGAACCTTTTTTTTTTTTCTTTTCTTGCTTCCTTTTCTCCTTCTCCTCTCTCAACTCCTCTTCAACCTCAAGAACAACTAAACCCACCTCTAAAATATCAATTTAATCGAAAATTCAAAAATCACAAATAATACCAAAAATTCGAAAATACCAACTTCTCACCAACAATTTCCAACAAATCCGACTAAAACTAGTTTGTTTGAGTAATTCATACCATTTAGACTCCAAATCAACCAAATCCACAGTGCATGTCCATAAATTCAAAATTTGTGTTTGAAATCCAATAATAATAAAAAAATCCATAAGAAATTGGGTAAAAAGAAATGGTAGGTGAGATTACCTTAGTTTGGATCTCTGATTTTTCTCCACTCGTAGCTCAAATTTCTCACCAAACTTCCCCAAAATCTGCTCTTTCTTCCGTTCTATGTTGTTTGCATGTTTTTTTTTTGGTTGGAGAAACAAATAAGAAATCCACTAATCTCTTCTTATATATATGGTTTGCATTGATCTAGTGTGCACCACACATCTCGAGGTAAATCTGAGGTGTACTAACTAGGCAGTCCAGTTCTCTTGGTGACACAAATTTGTGACTCTCATCATGGGAGTGTGTGGCAGCACGGATTTCGAGATCTGTCCTAAGGCTAGTTTAATTCATAACAAACTATAGGATATTAAAATGTGATTTCTTAAATAAATAATTATAGGCCAACTCAATTAATGTACATTAATCCCATGTGGACCATAATTAATTGGTCACACAAATTTATAAAATTTATCTAAGTGGTCTCACCGACCCTCAACTACTCAGCAGCCAATGCCCCGTACCTCGGCTACCCGACTCACACGTAACTCGAGGCTACCCGACTCACACGTAACTCGAGGCACTTTTCCTGTGCATCTAACGTTGTATTTTTTTTCAACCTAATGACATGATTTAATTTATGCTAAGGTACATTTGAAATTAATTACTATTTCTTAGCCTAGTCTCGCTACCCCAGGTAATTCCACTAGGTACTCGTACTTGCACGCACTCCAATGCGTGTCCCCACTCGCGTTAACTCGTCGTCTATGGTTTGCAAACAAACTGACTTAATTAGTCTACACACATACACAACACTAGGCATACACCAGTACAATTATAACACTTACCTCAGCCACGTGCCTCGATCAGTGTGCGCATCTCATGCGGGCCCCACGTCACGGGTCGGTGATCCTGATTAAGCAAGTAAATCAAGATAGGAAATTAGGCCGTGAAAAATATTCCCAACAAAATAGAAATTTCATCTTCGAAATTAAATTCAGGTTAGGATTATACCTGACTCGAAAAGGTACAAAAAACGATATCGCATATAGTCCTCCCGCTCCCAAGTGAGTTCCGAGTCGCTGTGGAACTGCCACTTGACAAGCACCTTCGGGATAGACTTGTTCCTTAACTGTTGTACCTTTCGGTCTAGGATCTGGATAGGCTGCTCCTCATATGAGAAATCCTCACTCAGGTCGATCTGACTCAAGTCAACTGTCGGTCGTACGCCTGCTTCGACTTAGCCAGTCGAAGCATCGAAATATGAAAGACTAGATGAACACCTGACATCTGCGGAGGAAACTCTAACTCGTACGCAACCTTTCCAAATCTTTTCCTAACTCTGAATGGCCCGATGAAACGCGGTGCAAGCTTGCCCTTCACACCAAATCTCTGCAAACCCTTCCGAGGGGAGGCCTTAAGATAGACGCAGGCTCCCTTGGAATAAGTGAGATCACTGTGGTACTTGTCTGCATACTTCTTCTATCTCTCTTGGGCTGCTTTGAGTTTCTGTCGAATTTGTCGTACCTTTTCGGTGTGATCAACAACAATCTCAGGCCCTACTGCCACTTTGTCCTCTGGCTCAGCCCAACACGAGGGCGAGCGACATGGTCTGCCATATAAAGCCTCAAATGGTGCCATCTCAATGCTAGCCTGATAACTGTTGTTGTACGCAAACTTACACAATGGTAGGTACTCCTACCAAGATCCAGCGAACTCTAACACACAAGCCCGCAACATGTCCTCTAGAACCTGATTCAGTCTCTCTGTCTGTCCGTTAGTCTGAGGATGGAAAGGCATCTTTGAAGCGTAAGCGTGTACCGTACTGCTCTAGCATACTCTGCCACATCCCGGAAGTATACGTAACATCTCTGTCTGATGTGATGGTCAACAGTACCCCATGCAGCCTAATGATTTCCCTCTCGAAAAGTATACTCGGTGATCAAACGTGTAGTCTGCGCGCAATCGGCGAGAAAATGAGCAGACTTTGTAAGTCTGTCAACTATCACCCAAATGGAATCATGTTTCTTAGCTGTCCTCGGCAACCCTCTGATGAAGTCCATGGCGATGTCTTCACATTTCCATCTCGGAATGGGTAATGGTTGTAACAGTCCTCCAGGTCTACGATGCTCTGCCTTCAACTTGCTGACAAATCTCACAATTCCTAATAAACTCTGACACATCCGCTTTCATCCCAGGCCACCAGAAATGTCTTTTCATGTCGTGATACATCTTAGTACTGGCTGGATGAACAGTAAATCGGGAATGGTGTGAATCCTGAAGAATTTCCTCTCTCAGCTCTAGCATCTCGGGTATCCACAATCTACCCCTGAATCTTAGACACTGATCAGATGTCTCTGTCCAATCAACACAATCTAAACTCCGCGCTAACTCGTTGAATTGCTGGTATAACCTGTCAGTCCTCTGACCCTCTGACACACTCTGTGTAGGCACGGTATGTACTATCGTCTGTGCGTAGATCTCAATCTGGGTATCGATAGGAACGTCTGACTGACCTACTGTCATCGCTGCCTCAAGTAACTCGTACTCGTGCGTCATATGACATCTGATAACCTCGGCGTCTCTGGTCGGTCTCCTACTCAGTGCGTCGGTGACTACGTTCGCTTTTCCTGGGTGATATTCCAAGGAAAAGTCATAGTCCTTCAAGAATTCTAACCACCTTCGCTATCTCATATTCAGTTCCTTCTGTGTGAAGAGATACTTCAGACTCTTGTGATCAGTGAAGAGTGTGAATCTCTCTCCATACAAGTGGTTTCTCCACACCTTCAGCGCAAATATGACTACTGCTAACTCAAGGTCATGCGTCGGGTAGTTCTTCTCATGTATCTTTAGCTGTCTCAAAGCATAAGGTCCATAAACACGGCAGGGGCGTTGGTCAGCCCGAACGGCATAACCGTAAACTAGTAGTATCCATATCTGGTGCGGAACGCTGTCTTAGACGGGTCCTCGTCCTTGATCCTAAGCTGATGATACCCTAATCTCAGGTCTATCTTGGAGAAGAACTGTACTCCTCTCAGCTGCTCAAACAAATCATCAATCCTCGGTAGCGGGTACTTATTCTTGATTGTAACCTTATTCAGTTGACTGTAGTCGATGCACAGTCGTAGACTACCATCCTTCTTTTTCACAAAAAGTACTGGCGCTTCCCACGGCGACATAGAAGGTGTGATGAATCCCTTCTCCCCTATGTCCTTAAGCTGAGCCCTCAACTCCTCTAGCTCATTCAGGGCCATGCGGTAAGGTGGTATTGCGATCGGTTTGGTGCCTGGTACTAACTCGATGATGAAGTCTTCCTCTCTCGGCGGCGGTAGTCCTAGCAACTCCTCGGGAAAGACGTCAGAAAACTCTTTAACGATCGGTATGTCCTCAAGTCGGGGTCCCTGACTCTCTGCTATAGTATACAAGGCTACTAGAGTCTCCATCTCCTCACTAGTCGCCAATCTACCTCTCGTGGTATCGACTCTCGGTGTACTACCTTGGTGTACGAACATCGGACGTCCTGGAATCTCAAATACGACAGACTTACTAAAATAATCTATGTGAGCATGGTATGCTGATAACCATTCCATCCCGAAGAAAGCGTCGAACTCTAACATCTCAAGGACTCTAAAGTCGGCGGGTAACTCTATCCCACTAATCTCTACTGGAACTCTCTCAACTAGACTATTAGGGTAAACCCTATCTCCGGCGGCGGTACTCAACATTAAATGTACTCCAAGCCTAATCGGTATCAGTCCTAGTATGCCTATCATGCGTCCAAAAATGAAAGAAATAGTGGAACCCGAATCAAATAAAACATAAGACTTTCTACCAGCGATAGAAATCGTACCCTTGATGAGACTCCGCGTGGCGTTAGTATCCGGCTGTGCCACCATGTGAGCTACCTCTCGACTCTGTGGTGGATACTGCTTTGTTGGTGTGGACACTCCTCACCAAATGTCCCACTGTCCGCACTTTGTAGCATGAAACCGTCTGTGTTGGACCGGATTTGTGGGCGTCCCTGAACTGGAGTCTGTCTCTGCCACCCTGCTGCTGATGGTACCGGAAGAGTCTCTCTGGCGCTGGTAATCCTGGCCTAATCGATGGTAGTGGTAAGGAACGTCCTCTCCCCGAGCTCTGTGCTGACGCGACATAAGACACCTGAGGTACCAACGATGTGAAACGTGAAGTCACCCCCGATCCATGGAAACCTCTATCCCATGTCCTGGGTGCCTTGCCACTCCGTCGCCTCCTCTCAAAATCTGCGGCCTGCTCTAATGTCAATCTCTGCCCTAAGCCTGCTCTGTCAGCTATTACACTAAGGTAGTAGGTCTCGTGGGAAAGTGCACGCTCGTATATCTCGGTGAGTGTCCTAGCGCCCGTGCTGACTACGTGATAGCCAATGTCTGCTCTCAGACCAGCCCTAAAATGATACACATCTCCCAACTCATCTCGGACCAAATCCCCCACAAACTGCCTCAGATTACCCGTATCTGTCTCGATACTCCATAACTAACTCATCTGCTCTCTGCCTCAAACTCATAAACTCTCTCCTCAACCTCATCATGACTGTCGGCGGGAAGTACTGTTGATAGAACTTGGCCTTAAAGGCCGTCCATGACTCAAAATCTCCATCGGTAGCTATGGTGGTACGCCACCAGATGTCGGCGTCCCTCTGCAGTGTATAAGAAGACAAATCTGGGCGTAAACAACCGAAAATAAGAACAGGGTATGTACATCCCATGCCCCAGTACAAAGAATTATTAACCACCCGACTCTGACCTCCAACATGCATACAAGAGAGAGAGAGAGAGAGAGAGAGAGAGAGTCCAAGATCCATACCGAAGACTTATAATCAAAAACTAGAAAGAAAGTGAAAAAAGCCACCCCATAATTCATCCCGGATCATGTTCCAACATGGACCTTGAGTACCTAAAGCTCAAAATTGAGACCTACGGTTAAAAGGCATTGAGTCGTGACCACTCAATATAGCCGTTGGTATTAGTATATATGTATAAAACAATAAAGGGTAGCCAATTTGAAGATGGATTTGCATGTAAAAAGCTATAGAGACTAAGTTGTGATACAAGTCTTATCACAATCAAAATTTACAAGTTAGGGTCTTTCATCCCCTTCCACATGTAGAGATGCAGTAACAGTATTGTATATGTGCCATACCCAAAAAAAAATAAAGAGTAAATAAAGAATATTTACAAAACAAGCTTAGTATCCCTGGTTATGGCAAGAGAAAATCTCTAAACTGGTGTCTTTAAATTAGTATAATCAGGGTTCAAGGGTGACTGTCACTAGGCCAGCAACATCTCTATAAATTAAATCACATAAAGTAAATATAACATGAACCCCAAAGGCGTGTTAATATGATTACATCGTACCTTTCTTTTCTGGTTTAATAAAACACCAGAGTGGAGACGATCTAGTATCTTCTCCGGTGAGACTTCATTGATAGTCGAGTCTGCTTCTTTGATGATGCATTCATAATTGTGCGGGAGCTTTGATGCGATCACAACTTGTTTTTCTCTTTCACCCAAAATTTCAATCTCATTTTCAGTAGCTTGATGATGGCCACCATCCAACTGTGAGATATTCGCTCCCATAACTTCTTTTCCTCTCCTCTTCTCTTCTTCTCCGTAAACAGTTTGTCAGATTTTTTTCCTTATATTGATTGTTATAGCCAAAGTTTTCAGAACTAATCGCTTAGTTTTTACTTTTTGCGATTCCATGTTCTGTGCAGTTAGGTTACTGACAAGGATAAGGCATCCAAAGTGAGTTTTAGACTTGATTTGTTATAGGATTCAATCTACACCACTTATATACCACAACAACTTCTATTATATTTTCAATATGAGATTATATATTTCAACAAGAGAAATGATAAAGTGCGTAATAATGGATGAGACCGTAAGAGGAAAAAAATTAGAGGAACTCAAAATAATGCATCTCACCATACTCAATTGCAGGAATGCGTAAAATCAATTGAGATGTTATAGGAATTGAATGTTATGACATAATTCCCTAAATAATATTATGTTTTTTCTTTTACTTATTTTTTCTAAAAGAGATGTGGACGTCTTTTTTTTTTTGTAGGAATGTGAATGACTTTTTAGTGAACTTAAGACAAACTTTAAAATTTATTTATTTTTTAAAGAAAAGAAAACCTATATACTATGTTAATTAACATACGAGCAAAGGGAGACTTCTTTTAGGTGAGGGTGTAACAATTATAAAATTCTAACTCGTGTTACGTGTCATTTTCAAGATCGTATTGTGGGTGTAAATAGCCGTAGTGTACTTGTTTCGATTATCGGGAGTCGACACCGAGGTATATTATATTTGTATGGTATTTGCACTATTTATGTATTACCCGAATGTTAATTAAAATGTCCCAAATGTGCAAGGGAATCTATGAGTGCACGTTAGTTTTGAGGAATGAGTTCGGCTCGGGAAAATGTGCAAAATGAGTACCGAGTGAAATTTATAGGTGTTTGGGTGTTCGGGGGACAAAATGAAGTAAAATACTAACAAATACAAATTTAAAATAATAAATTAGTGAGCGCCGAGTGATACGCGGGGTCGTGGGTGACAAAGGCGAGTCATACAATAGTGTGTATGTTCGAGTGTGCTCGTTAGCACGCACAATGAAATTTCAAGGGCAGAAATACAAGTGTATATATATTTATATATAAATTGTGTGTGTATATGTGTGTGTGTATATATATATATATATATATATATATATATATATATATATATATATATATATATATATATTAAATAACAAAAATCAGAAATTAGAAAAGGAAAGGTGAAATGACTATGAGGGGTATTGAGTCGGTGAAGAAGTGGATAAGATTTGAAGGGTAAAATAGTCATTTGACTTATCCCAAAAATATCTAAACACCCCCGACCCTCACCATTCTCACATCTCCATCGAAACAGTGAGAGAGACCGAAAGAGGGAAAAGGAGAAGAAAGAGAGAGGAATCGGTCGGGAAGGAGAGATCGAGATCCGGAGAAGAGAAGACAAAGGTGAGTTTGTTGTCGTTGTTGTTGTTGTTGTTGTTGTTGTTG
The DNA here is from genome assembly GCA_039657345.1 of Stephania japonica. Classification (NCBI taxonomy): domain Eukaryota; kingdom Viridiplantae; phylum Streptophyta; class Magnoliopsida; order Ranunculales; family Menispermaceae; genus Stephania; species Stephania japonica. The sequence goes on along the minus strand of CM077556.1, from coordinate 84,399,504 downwards.
TTGATGTTCTTGTTGATTAATGGTGGTAGGGGGATTGTGAAGCTCAGACGAACTGGAACGAATTGGTTTCCAGTTCATCCGAGAAAGAAAATGCAGGGGAGACGTCTTCCCTGCAGGATCATGTTCCATACCGAAGACTTATAATCAAAAACTAGAAAGAAAGTGAAAAAAGCCACCCCATAATTCATCCCGGATCATGTTGCAACATGGGCCTCCAGCTTCTTAATAAATCATTCCGTCTCCACACCGAAACAGACCTTGAGTACCTAAAGCTCAAAATTGAGACCTACGGTTAAAAGGCATTGAGTCGTGACCACTCAATATAGCCGTTGGTATTAGTATATATGTATAAAACAATAAAGGGTAGCCAATTTGAAGATGGATTTCGCATGTAAAAAGCTATAGAGACTAAGTTGTGATACAAGTCTTATTACATTCAAAATTTACAAGTTAGGGTCTTTCATCCCCCTCCACATGTAGAGATGCAGTAACAGTATGGTATATGTGCCATACCCAAAAAAAATAAAGATTAAATAAAGAAGATTTACAAAACAAGCTTAGTATCCCTGGTTATGGCAAAAGAAAATCTCTAAACTGGTGTCTTTAAATTAGTATAATCAGGGGATAATAGTTCAAGGTTGACTGTCACTAGGCCAGCAACATCTCTATAAATTAAATCACATAAAGTAAATATAACATGAACCCCAAAGGCGTGTTAATATGATTACATCCTACCTTTCTTTTCCTGTGAGACTTCATTGATAGTCGAGTCTGCTTCTTTGATGATGCATTCATAATTGTGCGGGAGCTTTGATGCGATCACAACTTGTTTTTCTCTTCACCCAAAATTTCAATCTCATTTTCAGTAGCTTGATGATGGCCACCATCCAACTGTGAGATATTCGCTCCCATAACTTCTTTTCCTCTCCTCTTCTCTTCTTCTCCGTAAACAGTTTGTCAGATTTTTTTCCTTATATAGATTGTTATAGCCAAAGTTTTCAGAACTAATCGCTTAGTTTTTACTTTTTGCGATTCCATGAGTTATTCTGTGCAGTTAGGTTACTGATAAGGATAAGGCATCCATAGTGAAGTGTTTTAGACTTGATTTGTGATAAGATTCAATCTACACCACTTATATACCACACCAACTCCTATTATATTTTTGATGTGAGATTATATATTCCAACAAGAGAAATGATGAAGTGCGTAATAATGGATGAGACCGTAAGAGGAAAAAAATTAGAGGAAACTCAATTGCAAGAATGCGTAAAATCAATTGAGATGTTATAGGAATTGAATGTCATCACATAATTCCCTAAATAATATTATGTTTTCTCTTTTACTTATTTTTTCTAACAAAGATGTGGACGTTTTTTTTTTTTTTTTTTTTTTGTAGGAATGTGGATGTCTTTTTAGTGAACTTAAAACAAACTTTAAAATCTATTTTTTTTCAAGAAAAGAAAACCTATATACTATGTTACTTAACATACGAGCAAAGGGAGACTTCTTTTAGGTGAGGGTGTAATAACTATAAAATTCTAACTCGTGTCGCGTGTCATTTTCAAGATTTTATTGTGGGTCTAGATAGTCGTAGTGTACTTGTTTCGGACATCGGGAGTCTACACCGAGGTATGTTATATTTGTCTGGTATTTGCACTATTTATGTATTACCCAAATGTTAATTAAAATGTCCCAAATGTGCGAGGGCATCTATGAGTGCACGTTAGCTTTCAGGAATGAGTTCGACTCTCGAAAATGTGCAAAACGAGTAGCAAGTGAAATTTACATGTGTTTGGGTGTTCGGGGGACAAAATGAAGTAAAACACTAACAAATACAAATTTAAAATAATAAATTAGTGAGCGCCGAGTGATACGCGGGGTCGTGGGTAAAAAAACGCGGGTCGTACAATAGTGTGTATGCCCGAGTGTGCTCATGGGCGCACACAATGAAATTTTAAGCACAAAAATATAAGTGTATATATTTGTATATATTAAATATATATTAAATAACAAAAATCAGAAATTAAAAAAGGAAAGGTGAAATGACCATGAGGGATATTGAGTCGGTGAAGAAGTGGATAAGATTTGAAGGGTAAAATGGTCATTTGGCTTATCCCAAAAATATCTCAACACCACCGACCCTCACCATTCTCACATCTCCATCGAAGCGATGAGAGACCAGAAAGAGGGAAAAGGAGAAGAAAGAGAGAGGAATCGGTCGGGAAGGAGAGATCGAGATCCGGAGAAGAGAAGACAAAGGTGAGTTTGTTGTCGTCGTTGTTGTTGTTGTTGTTGTTGTTGATGTTCTTGTTGATTGATGGTGGTAGGGGGATTGTGAAGCTCAGACGAACTGGAACGAACTGGTTTCCAGTTCATCCGAGAAAGAAAATGCAGGGGAGACATCTTCCCTGCAGGACGTGAACATGGGGTCAGGCCAACCAGACCCCAGTTCATTAAAAAAAAAAAATGTTGCTGGAAAAAGAAAGAGTTGGTGGGTCGGCCCAGTGCGGTTTGAGCCTGTTGGGGGCGGACCGGGACGGACCCGACCCGACCCAGAAACCCACCCACAATAAAATAATAATATATTTATTTATTTATAATAAATAAATTAAATCTGATTTTTAAATGAAATAAATTTAAGAAAAATAAGGAAAAATTCCAGAAACATAGGAAAAAATCCTTAAAAATTATATTTTTACCAAATAAATGGAATTTTGGGAATTTTTATAAAAAATGAAGAATTTGAGATTTGTTGGAGACTTTTTGTCGAGGTTTTTTGTCTCGTAAAGAGTGAAATCGGTGAAAATAGCTAGAAAATTATAAAAAATTGGGAGAATTGGAAAATTAATGGAAACAGAACCTAAATGGATGTCAGGTTGCCAGCAAGACTTTGATAAATCAATTGGAGATTACGTTGGGAAACGTGTGGAGTTATGAGAGAGCGTATTAGCGGGATTCGAGGTAAGTAAAGGCAACAATAGCATCAACATGAATTCTCTTATATTTCTTGACTGATTATTCCTTGAAATGCGTGTCATTTGTACTCCATTCTAGCTCAGGTGACCTAGGGTTTAGGTAGTCTGTCTGTAGAGAGAAGTTTCAACGAGTTTAGCAGTCGGCATAGTTTGTGGCTTCTCGTGGAGCCTATCGAAAGGATTTAGCATATGGCATGGGACTGTAGCTTTCCTTCGGTAGTGTGTTAGGAATTTAGTAGCCGAATTTATCTGTGGCTTTTTCCTAGCAGTGTGTGCGTTCAGTGGAGGTAACTTTCAAGTCCACTGGTTCGTACGTGGATTGAACAGCAGAGGCGATTTTGGGCCCACTGTGTCAATCGCAAGCTGAGGAGGTCTTAAGACCCGCGGTTTGATTGGGATTACTTATTCGCCTATCTATTTGCTTCCCGGTCACTTGATTATCGTTGTTTTGAGCTTATTGAATCTATTTATCATGCAAATTGCTATCTATTTCCATTTCTTTGTTTATACCGCATGATTCATAGACTTGTTTATTATTGATTAAGAATTTATGTTGAGATCCCTATTGTTGTTGCTTTACTGTTACTTTCTGTACTCACCATCATTTTTATGACGGCGAGTGCAAATCCGCAGACGAGTCGGGGCAAGGCGCCTATTCTTGGTGAAATCATTTGAGGCACGCTCAGAGCCATTATCATTGCTCTTACTTGGTAGGTGATTATTTTATATATTTTGGCTATGTATTCATACGTTTCTATTATTTTGGGGACTGTTGGGGATTGATACACTTTTTGACACATGTATATATCTATTTTGGGTTTCAGTTGATCAGTTGTATACATGTTTTGCTTGTTGGATAGGAATTCCACATCTAGGTTGCCTTGAATTATAATTTGTTTAAGTTATTTTAAGTTGGTATGGAGAACAATTCTGCTGCACACCTGACTTATTTGAGGTTGAATGATTAATAGTAAATCGAGTCAAGGAAATCTAAAAGTAACCACAAGGAGATAGTAAGTGTTAATGAATAATTAGGTAAGTCAAGGTTGACTAGACTTGCGTGACTCGTCAAAGAAGGGCTCGGGGGTCCACATAGGTTTATGTCAGGCGGGGCCCAGTTTATGGTTGTTGGGGCCGCCACGGGGGGACTGGAGTCGTCGTCCTTCTTGCCCCACCCCAGGCGCGCCCCTAATCATTGATAAGGTCCACGTTGTTGTAACCCAGGAACGACATGCACTTATTGTCTTATTGTCGTCCATATATAACCACTTGAGTGACCCAATAGTTTGATAGGTAGTTGATAAGATCAAACCAGTGACGAGGTGGAAGAAGGGAAGAACAGAGGAAGGAGAAACTTTTGTACAGTTTAGTCACTGTTTAAATACTCAAAACATAATGGGTGATGCTTCATTTGGGCTGGCCACACAAGGCCTTACTGGATAATTATAACTGCCTAGCAACTAAGGGTCTGGCCCGTTTTACATAACATAATCACGAGTCCAGCTTGAGCCAAAGGTTCCCTTGGGTTTATTCCGTTTGATTGGTGTTGTTGATCACGATGCTAGGCATCGTATCATTAGTTTGGGAGTAAAAGGTCATGGTTTCGAACTCAAGTCGAGGCAAGTTGTTTCATTCTTATCAAAAAAAAATGTCATCCTATAATACACATCGAGATTCATGAATTCACATATCTATGCAAAAAATCAAAGGGTTGATCCGTACTCAGCACTATCAGGATTCACGCAGAGAATCCTCTTAACATAATTTTTTTCATTCAAAGGACTCGAATTTAAATATACCATTTAAGGAGAATCGAGTCTCTTAGGGCCCTTACCACTCGAACCAACCAGTTATTGGTAAACACAATCAACCTCGCCAGGTACAAGACGTATGCTCACATCACTAGATATATCACACGGCTTAGAAATAGATGTGTGACATAGCAAGTCAAAATACCAATCCACCCATTTTGGTTTGCCATGATTTAGGGTTTCATCGAGCGATGAGAAGTGGTAAGAATTCGCTTCAATTCTTTTTTACTTTCTCTATGAATTTAAGTTTTGTTTCATTGATTCCATGCAATCTCTTCTATGTTATGCTATTCAATCTGTTGAATTTGATACTCCTATGTTCAAAACTCACACTTCACTCCAATTTATGTAATACTTGAATCCATAGTGATACAATTTGTGCTAAAAAACACGTCTTTTACCAACTAAGTTGAAGATTTGGCGTCGAAACAAGCTGGGTATCGATCGAATTCAGTCGAGCTTAGCTCCTAAGACTTCAATTCATGATTTTGTGAATATGCTTCAAATAGGGAAGCATTGATTATAATTAAGCGTAGGAGTTGCGTAAAGAGAAGTCATTTTGATATAAAGGTAGGGGAAGTAATTAGTCGATGGAGCGTCGCGAACCTCAAACTCCACAAGGTAGTATAGGCTACCTCAATCCCACTAAATCTCTTCTATTTGGTTAAATTGAATTATTTTTATTTTTATTTTTTTTGCGCGATGTAGGAGGGACGACGAGAATTCTAGTTGAATTCCTCGAGGTGGCGGTTAATTCGATCGTTTTCCTCAAAGGGATTTATCCGTCTGGTAAAAATTTTTATTTCAATTAAGCTCATACTGAATTTAAGATTATTGAGATTTTTAGTGGCTTAATTTCTTTGAGTTTCGGTATGAATTTGATTCTAATTGTACTAGGCACTTTTGAGAGGCGGCGTCATATGAATGTTGTAGTCCATAAAGCTCGGCATCCTCAACTTAAAGAATATATCCATTCAACAGTTACAGCTCTTCAACCCTTCATCCAAAAGGTATGTGATGGTAATTTTATTTATAGGGTGACCTATATTCATGTGATTAATACTAGTATGTTCCATTAGTATCGCGTATTTTTGCTTACTAATTTCATAATTAGTTTTCTTCTTTTGAATGTAGCGTATATATTCTTTCTTCCATTTTCCTGTTGTTGATGATATTTTCCTACTATTCAGATCTCAATTAATATTCTCAAAACACTGAAATGAATTGTTAAACCACTATAATAATTCATGGTAATTGTAGTTTTTTTTCTCTCTGTACGTATCCATCACTCGAGACTTAGGAGGAAGCTAATGAACTTGTTGTGTATTTAAGGATTGTGTAGAACTGCTAGATGTTGCACTTCCTACAAGCAATCATTGTTGGGACTTGCCTACACACGTTGTTGGATTGGTGCAATTAACAAGATTCGTAGTGATGGTTCAATCCTTTCACATTTCTTCCATTTAATGGCTAGAAATGCAACTAATGGTTTATTGAGCCTGATAAATGGAAATATTGAATTCAAAAATTTTGGAGAAACTTCATAATTTGGTCGTGGCTTAGCATAATGGTTTCGATGGAGTTCTTTGGTTCACTTGGTTGGAAAGAAATAGGGGGGGTTTTGAGGATAAGGAATTAATAGCTGTGGTAATTTGGCCAATGCTTAGTACAATGGTGTTTTGTGGTGGTGGCAGCAAACAAGGTGGCTGGTTTCACTTTGGTTGAGTGGTTGAGGAATCGGTGTGTGATAGTTAGTTGGTTACAGTTCAATTAGTTAATTTAGGGTTCGCTGATTTTTTACCTACTTCATGTGGCAATGATGCCATGCACACATGAATGGATGTATCCAAAATGCTATGCGAAATGTCTTGGCATTTCTCATATTTTATCCAAATAACGACCTCCTGCAATTTCCAATTGTGGCAAAATTATGTTGAACCACTCTTTTTTCATGTCTAGGGAATCGTGGAAACCGTAGCAGTTGTATTCTTCAACAAAGACAACATTCCTATCGAAAAATTCGTCTTCAATCTCAAGGTTAACCAACTGTCTGGACTGAGAGTGGACGAAATTGACTTGATGTTCTCTCTCAGATCATTCTTGATGAAGCTTTCAGTGTCTGAATCACTAACAAAGGGTCTTCCACCAGGTATGGATGAGATGACTACCGGCATTTTTAGTATATTCGCGGTTTGGTAAAAACTAGATATCAATCTTGCTTAAAATTCTCCTGGATCACCAATTTACATACACAGCTCCCGTTGCTTATGCACTGATTCTCTATCGTTTTCTTCAAACAGGATGTAGATGGGAAATAACCGCTCATTTTCAGACTCTCCCGGAGCCTAATAGCGCTACAAAAGTAGCAGATATATGGATTCCTACTGACACACAACAGTGGCAACAACCTCCTCTAATTACGCCAATTAAGTCGATGAGCAGTGAACCGGTGTCTCTTCAGCTTTATTTGCAACACTCAAATTTTTCCGAGCCAACTTCGACCCCGAAGAATTAAAGCCCTGCTCTTATGAGCATTATCAAGTTCTCAAGTTTTGCACATCTGGGATATTTAGGAAGTCTATGATCGAGTAACACAATTTGCTGTATTTATGGGGATAAAAATAATTTCATTAATGGACAGGCTTTGGTATACATATTTATACATGTCAATTTCTACTATTGTTTTTAGGCTAGCTAATTAATAGCTTCTATACTGTAATAGCAACAATCGAGAAAAGAGAATAACCAAGCATCTATCAATATAGTTGTAAATTAAGCTTCTTCTATCCATAAAAATATAACGATGAGCACTTGCTGGCCCCAAAATAATCCCAAAAATATAACGATGAGCTCTTATGTAGTTAATTTTGACAAAAAAAAAAATTTATATAGTCAATCCCTCCTAATTAATTTGAAATTAAGAATTTTTTTATAGGAAGAAAATTTGAGATTTTGTTGTTGATGTCATAGGTGGAAGTGTATAAAAACTTAGGCTTTACTTTTAGAGAACTTGATCCATTTCATGAAGAGTGACAAAAGTTTTATGTAAGAAGCATGTTGGCTTTGTTGTCATAGGAACAAAGCATGTTGGCTTTGTAGGCTTTACTTTTAGAGAACTTGATCCATTTCATCGCAATCCTCCTCCAATTTCCATGTTGGCTTTGTTGTTGAATTAATCAATAAACTAGTTAATTAAGATATAAGAAGCATGTAACAAAGTTTTGAACTTATTTATATATATGTTTGCATGTACTACAACACTCGATCACTTGAAATTGCCCACACTATCACGAAGCAAACCACTCACACCTGCACTCCCTCCCTCAAACTGCACTCCCACCATCACAGTTAGGTTTCTTCCAACCATGATTTGGTTTCTTCCAACCATGATTTGGTGGCTCCCAAGCAAACTCTCAGGCCCTTTTCGCCCCCACAAGATGTGGGTCCTTTTTTTTTTTTTTTTTTTTTTTTTTTTTTTTTTTTTTTTTAGTACCGAAGATATGTGGGTCTTTTTAGTGAGCCTAACACAAACTTTAAAATCTATATACTATGCTAGTTAACGTATGCGCAAGGGGGGCTTCTTTTGGGTAGGGGCCTGGGGTCACTTCGCTCTTCTTGCCCTACCTCAAGCACGCCCCTGATTATTGTTATAACCTAGGAACGACATCCACTTATTGTCGCCCATATATAACCACTTGGGTGGCTCAATAATTTGATACGTAGTTTGGGAGCAAAAGGTCATGGGTTTAAATTCAAATGGTGGCAAGTCGTTTCGTTCTTATCAAAAATAAAAATAAAAATAAAAAAACATTGTTGTCCCTATAAATACGTACACATCAAGATTCATGAATGCGCACATTTATGCAAAAAATCAAAGGGCTAATCCATACTCAACACTGCCAGGATTCACACCGAGAACCCTCTCAATATAATTTTTTTCATTCACAGGTTTCAAATATAAATATATCATTTAAGGAGAACCAAGTCTCTTAAGGACCTTTACCACTTGAACCAACCAGTTATTGTTAAACACAAACAACCTCACCACTTAAAAAGTGGGGTACACGAAGTAAAAATTTAAAACTACAGTTCATTTAGTAAAAATTGGAGTTGGTTTAGCCTCGACCTTTAAATATATCATTTAAAGTGGCCCATACCGCTCGTTATTGGTAAACGCATAAACGCAATCAATCTCACCAGTTACAATATGTATGTTCACATCACTAGATATATCATACGGCTTAGAAATAGGTGTGTGACCTAGCAAATCAAAAAAATACCAATCCCCCCTTTTTGGTTTGCCATGATTTAGGGCTTCATCGAGCGATGAGAAGAGGTAAGAATTCGCTTCAATTATTTTTTTCTTTCTTTGTGAATTTAAGTTTTGTTTCATTGATTCCGTGCAATCTCTTCTATTCCATTGTTATGCTATTCAATCTGTTGAATTTGATACTCCAATGTTCAAAACTCACGGTTCACCTCAATTTATGTAATACTTGGATCCATAGTGATACAATTTGTGCTGAAAAAACACATCTTTTAGTAACTAAGTTGAAGATTTGGCGTCGTAATGAATCGGGTATACGTGGCGGCCCCAATTTCCACATTGGTCCGCCACGGAGGCCACGCGGGCCCACAACCGTCCACGCCACCGCTATTTGTGTCCCACGCCCAATTATCCATTATCAATCAATTATCAATCAATTATCAGTTAACTTTGATGTTATGAATTTATTTTTATTCCTTTAATATCATTTAACCATAAATTACGCAGCGGAAGATTTACTATCAATATAAATATTTAACATGAATTTCATGTATATTATGAGCAAAGTGCCTAAGTGGAAACCATATCAACTGTACATCATATACATATCATCTAAGAATCCTCAAAATATCAAAATATACAACCTATCTCTCAAGCCCAAAACCCAATATAAAACGAGCAAATATAAACATACGTACGAGTAGGGCTAGAGCTGTCAATCGATGTAATCCTCAAGCTTGCCCTTTCCCCGGCTCGTACTAGGATCTGCACTCAGCCATCACAAAAAGACAGATGACGAGTCCAGAGTGAGTAATCCCAAGGTAATTCACCAAGTAATTACGAAAGTAAAAGTACTGGAATTTTAAATACTATAATTTAAACATGCGGAACAAGAAATAATACAGACAACTGTAAAAGAAAGATCATCGCATGCATAAATATAGTGACGAAACAAAGTACGTGCACATAAAAATCAAACTAAATCATACTTCGGGCTTTTCCCCAGGCACGGCCCATGAAAACACACTAATGGGTTGGCCCTGGACCCTCTAGGTGGTCGGCGTAGACCCACGACGCACCCACACAAGCCTACCATACCCGGGTAGCCTATTCACCGGCGTATACCTAGACAAGTGCTATGATTTAGTGGACTCTATGGCCGTAACGAATAAGCACCAGGTGGGGAGTGATCTCAACACCGTAAAGACACCAGGTAGGAGTACACTCCACTACCGTAAAGTCACCAGGTGAGAGTACTCAGCCACCGTAAAGCAATAATGAAATGGAATAAAGAATAAATAGAACTGAATTCAAATAACTCAAACGGTAAATACTTAAAGTGAAGTTCAATTGGGATACTACACACCTCAAATCGCACTCCTCGTTCCAAACCAAACCTCGCTCAGCTCCAATAGCACTCGACAATTCAAATTACCACCCAAATTATACCTATTACCATTTATCATTAAGTTAGCTTCAATTTAATATATTATGTCAATTTTTCATTTTTCGAGGCTAAAACCCCGACTATATCTCGCCAACATTTCCAAGAAAATCCCAAATTTCCTTTATTTGATCAAAATATATTTTTTTCTAAAATTTTCCTATTTTATCTGAATTTTCTATGAATTTTCCAGAGATTTTTTTTTTCCAAACTGTTTTCTGTTTTTTTTTTATATATATTTAAGGGCGGTTCGGCCGAACCGGCCCTTCTTCTTCTCTGGAACAGAAGCTCTGTTCCAGCAACGAAAATTTTTTTTTTTTTCTTCATGAATCGAGAGAAGGAGAGGGAGAGGGAGAGGGGAAACGACATGGGAGTCGTCTCCCTCCTCGGACGAATTGCTCTCGCAATTCGTCCGAGCTCTCGAGCTCCATCCCACCTCCACCACCGAATCACCAAACCGCCACCACCACCACCAACGCATACAACAACAACAACTCACCTCTTTGGTCTCTTCCTCTTGTTCTCTCTTCTTCCTCCTCTCGTTCTCCTAATTTCTCTTCTCCTCCTCTTTTCGATTTTTCTCTCGATTTTTCTTCTCTGTTTTTTCTTTTCTTCTCTTTTTTTTTCGATTGTGAGAAAATGGTGGTGGCAGTGGTGTTTATCACATTTTTGGATAAAATGACCCTTTTGCCCCTATCCATATCCATTTCCCTTCTTTCCTTCAATACCCTTTTTGGTAATTTCACTATTATTTATTTATTTTTCTGATTTTTAATATATATTTATATATATATATATATATATATTAAATTCCTTATATACATATATATATATATATACTCACTTATACTTTTCGCGCCTAAAATTTCGTCGTGCGCGCCATCGAGCGTACTCGGGCGTGCACACTATCGTACCACCCACACGTGTCGACCACGACCCCGCGTGTCCCTAGGCGCCCAATAATTTACATATTTTATCACATTTAATTCATTTTATGTGTAACATTTTTCTCAACTTAAAATTTCGTCTTTAATCTACCCGGTACCCGCGTCGACACGCATATCGATGCGAATACTCATCACACAATCTCACATGTCAATTTAAAATATAATTACACACATCGCGATGTCGTTAACCTATTTTAACATAAACATCGCAAATTAGTCAAATCAACAAACAAAATAACTATTTACCTAATACGGCGGTACTTCAGCCTCACTGTAGGACCCACGAGCGTCCCCGCTGGCGTCCATGTCTGTAATGACGTCATAAAATAACGGCAAATATTAATTGGGCCGTTACAGTATCGATCAAATTCAGTCATGCTTAGCTCTTAAGACTTCAATTCATGATTTTCTGAATATGCTTCAAACAGGGAAGCATTGATTATAATGAAGCGTAGGAGTCGCGTAAAGAGAAGTCATTTTGATGTAATGAAAGGGGAAGTAATTAGTCGATGGAGCATCACGAACCTCAAACTCCTCACGGTAGTCTAGGCTCCCTCCATCCCACTTAATCTCTTCTATTTGGTTAAATTGAATAATTCATGTGAAGGTTTTTATTTTTTATTATTTTTTTTTCGCGTTGTAGGAGAGACAACGAGAGTTTTAGTTGAATTCCTCGAGGTGGCGGTTAATTCGATCGTTTTCCTTTATCCATCTGGTACAAATTTTTATTTCAATTAAGCTCACTTTTTGAATTTAAGATTGTTGGGATTTTTAGTGACTTAATTTCTTTGAGTTTCGGTATGAATTTGATTATAATTGCACTAGGTGCTTTTGAGAGGCAGCGTTATATGAATATTGTAGTCCATAAAGCTCGACATCCTCAACTTAAAGAATATATCCATGCTTTTGAGAGGCAACGTTATATGAATATTGTAGTCCATAAAGCTCGACATCCTCAACTTAAAGAATATATCCATTCAAGGTTGATTTGCAAGCTCTTAAACCCTTCATCCAAAAAGGTGTGTAATGGTAGTTTATTTTGTAAGTGATTATAGGGTGACCTAAATTTATGTGATTAATTCTAGTATTTTCCATTAATATCGCGCATTTTTGCTTACTTATTTGATAATTAATTTTCTTCTTTCGAATGTAGCGTATATATTCTTTCGTTCATTTTCCTACTTCTATTCAAATCTCAATTAATTTTCTCGAAACACTGAAATGAATGGTTGAACCACTATAATAAGTCATGGTTTAGAAATGGAATTGTGGTGTTTTTTCTCACTCTGTATCCATCGCTTGAGACTTAGGAGGTGTTGGAGTATATAATACCAAATCAAAAATATAATAAGAGTCGGTATGGTATATAAGTGGTGTAAATTGGATCCTAGCACAAGCCAATTGGTTTTGTGCAAGATGGGCTCCAACCCCATTTATATACTCACATGTGTGCGTGTATGACTCAACACTCTCCGGGCCTATGAATTTCTATAGGAGGAAGCTATTGACCTTGTTACGTATTTAAGGATTGTGTAGAACTTTTAGATGCTTCACATGCCATCATTGTTGGGACTTGCCTACACGTGTTGTTGGATTGGTGCGATTAATAAGATTCTTAGTGATGGTTCAGTCCTTTCACATTTCTTCCATTTAATGGTTAGAAATGCGATTAATTGTTTATTGAGCCTGATAAATGGAAATATTGAATTCAAAAATTTTGGAGAAACTTCATAATTTGGTTCGTGGCTTCGATGGAGTTCTTTTGATCACTTGGTTGGAAAGAAATAGTGGGGGTTTTGAGGATAAGGAATTAATAGTTGTTGATGACCGCACATGGCGTAGTACAATGGCGTTTAATGGTGGTAGCCGCAAATAAGGTGTCTGGTTTCACTTTGGTTCAGTGGTTGAGGAATCGGCAAGTGATAGTTGGGAGGTTACAGTTCAGTTAGGCAATGTATGGTTTGCTGATTTTTGAGCTACTTCGTGCGGCAATTGTAGGAAATCGGTTTTGGGTGCTTGATGGGCGCTTGGAGTGCTCACCAAGTGTCGGTCAAATGAAAAACACGAAACATAACATAGTTTGTTTTGGGCGCTTAGTGTGGGCGCACCGAGCGCCCACCAAGTGCCCAAACCTGAAATAATGCGACTCTTCACTTGTTTGTATCGTTTTGACACCAAAAGTCATGACTATTGCGAATGGGTTTCACTCTACTATATAATTGAGTCCCTAACACGTTTTTCAAACATCAAAAAAGTGATTTCAAAGATTGAAACACAAAAGGCTTTTGGTTGAAAGTCTGCATTCTTGAGTTGTATGACATCATTCTCTTAAAAAGTTCTACAAGAGTATTCTAGGTTAGAATTGGTTAAATACTCAATATCCAACAACCATATTAGAAACTGTAACGGCCCCTATTTTTGTCTAGGGCACCGCCCAGCCTAATCCCATAATTAAGCCCTAATTACACCACGTAGGACCTAATTATGTATTAGTCAGCCTGTACTACCTATTATCTCGTAAATTGGGTTCAGGTATAAGAAAATCCCTATCAGTACTATTCATCATTTTATAAGAATTATCAAATTAGCGAAAGTTTTTAACGTATTAGCGGAAGCATTTTATATAAATCCTAAATGCGGAAACCAGGAAATAACAATCACAATCTAAATATGCAATCAATGACGAGCATATAGACAAAATGAAAGTCAAAAGTCGGGTAGACTAACTCTCGTCCCAAAAACAACCCAAGCAAAAGACGTATATATAAGCATAATACAAAAATGTGACCTACATGTACAGCAGCTACGCGCTACGAGCTCAGAGGTAGTCGACAATCTTCTCCTTGCCGGTCTAGTCTTTGCTTGATGGACCTACACCCATCGTCACAAACTAGACGGTGAGTACAGTGATATTTAAGTGATAACCGGGGAATTCTATACTTCATTTCCAATTTAAAGACAGATATTTAAATGCATAATAAAGCAGAAAAAGGTGTTGAGAAAGTGATGCATATAAATATCACAGTTAACCAAGTTAGATAGACTGACACAGGCTAAGTCGAGATGATCTACGTCCGGTCGGCGGTGAGAAATATCAACCAGCCTTTTCCACTATCGTATGGAGATACTCTCAACATACTTTGTAAATTTTGAATATATATATATATAGAACTTGCCGACAACCCCGTAGTTCAAGCTACGTGATGCCACCCAAGTAATAGTGGTGAGTGCCGGAAACCCCGAGGTCTAGTGACCCCGTGAATCCACCCATCTCTCGTGCAATGGACACTAGATAATCTCCAACTTTTGTTTCAAGAATTTTCATTTCTAAGGTTCTACGATATCAACAATAAGTTAGGCTACAAAGCCTCAAAGGAAATGGAATACAAATCAATTACCACAGTAACCCTAATGCATGCATTTCTAACATCAAGTATAACATTATTCATAATCAAATATGGCACACTAGGAAAGGATTTAATGAAATCATCACAAGACATCATGCTATTTCAACATTCAACTTGAATAGAGCAAGGAAAACATGATGGTAGATTACTAATAACAAGTCATCAAATTGACTGAAAGAGAATTTAATGTGAATAAAATAAAGTAGGGAGTTCCCACAGTTTCACTTACCAGTCACAGGATAGCTCTAACTATCCGGGCTCGCGACACTCCGACTAGCGTTCCCGAACTCCCGTGACACCCCTAGGTCCCTGAAAAGTTATTTCATATCCTTTATTTATTTATTAATATTTTGTTACATAGATATATTTTATGTATATATACATATATGTGTATGTGTATTTGTATATATATATACATATGTGTATTTGTATATATATATATGTATGTATGTATATGTGTATTTGTATTTGTATATATATATATATATATGTATTTAGGGTTTAATCATTATTATTTGTTTTATTATTATTTTTTTTTTGTATATATACATGTGTATGTGTATATATAAATATACATACATGTATATATTATGTATACATATCCATATATGCATGTATGTATATGTATTACATATATATATAGTATTTATTATTATTATTATTATTATTATTATTATTATTATTATTATTATTATTATTATTATTATTTTATTTTATTTTTTTTCGTTGGGGCTGGACTTTTATTTTATCTTTGGGGTTGGACCGGGTCTGACCCGGTCCGACCCGGTCCGACTCGGTCGACCGGACTTTTTTTTTTTTTTTTTTTTTTTTTCTTCAATCCACACAACAACTCCAACACCAACATCAACATCATAGCATCACAATCCACCATTTACACATTGATTTTTAAACAATTAACTTCATTCAACCTCACCAACACCACCATTAAAGTACCACGACAATCAACAACAAAAAAGAAAAACTCACCTCGCCAATGTCGTCTTCGTCTCGATCCACTCCGGTGACTCTCTCTCTCCGCCGGACTCTCTTCCTCTCTCTCCCTTTCTTCCTTTTTTGTGCGGCGGTGGTGACCTTTATTTGTGTTTTGGAGTCAAATGACCATTTTGCCCCTGCAACCCTATATTTTCCGTAATAAGCCAAAGCTCCTTTTTGTCATTTCACAATTCTTTTCTGATTTTTCTGATTTTTTTAATGTATATATATTTATATTATATAAATATATAATATAAATATATATATTTCCAATTCAATTTAATAAATTTATAACCATAGGCTATGATTTAATGTGCATTAATTTAATACATTGTATTTTACTAAATTTAGACTTACCGCAAGTCTCGCTATTCGGTACCCCGACTTGCACACAACTCGAGGCGTGTCCCTGACCACGTCTCGGCGTCGATAGCTGCAAATACTGACTTAATCAGCCTACACACATACAAAACACTAGGAATACATCAATATGCCTTGGTACGTGTGCGCATCTCATGCGGGCCCCACGTCACGGATTGGCGATCCCTGATTAAGCGATTAATCAAGATTAGCAAAATTGGGCCGTAACGAGAGACTTGATTGTATCTTGAAGGCGAGATTTCGTAATCCCATTGTTTATTCGCGGTTTTGACCAGGAGGGAGAAGTCTTGTCTAAAAGAGAGCGATTATGTGCGTCAAGTCTTTGTTTGGTGTTTCCGTTCTTTTCTTGTTTTCCTATCGAAGAAATTTGTTCCAACAAAGAATGATGCAATGCACACATGAATGGATGGAGCGAATACTATGTGAATTGTCTCGGCATTTCTCATATTTTATCCAAATTATGACCTCCTACAATTCCCAATTGTGTCCAAATTATCTTTGAACCCCTCTTTTTTTCATGACGTCCAGGGAGTGTGGAAACCACAAAGAGTTGAATTCTTCAACAAAGACAACATTCCAATCGAAAAATTCATCTTCAATCTCAAGGTTAACCAAGCTGTCTGGATTGAGAGTGGAAGAAATTGACTTGATGTTCTCTCTCGGATCTTTCTTGATGAAGCTTTCGAGTGTCGAATCACTAACAAAGGTTCTTCCACCAGGTAAGGATGAGAGAACTACCGACATTTTTAGTACAATCTCATTTTGGTAAAAACTAGATAATCAACCTTGCTTAAATTTTTCTCCTGGATCATCAATTTACATACACAGCTCACGTTGCTTACACACTTATTCTCTATCGTTTTCTTCAAACAAGTTGCAGATGGGAAATAACTGCTCACTTTCGGACTCTCCCAAAGCCTAATCGCACTACAAAAGAAGGAGATATATGGATTCCAACAGACACAGCAGTGGCAACAGCCTCCTCTAATTACGCCAATTAAGTTGATGAGCAGAGAACCAGTGTCTCTTCAGTTTTATTTGCAACACTCAAATTTTTCTGGCCCAACTTCGACGCCGAAGAATTAAAGCCCTGCACTTATGAGCTATGTGGTGTATAGTGCATAACTTTTTTTTTCAGTGAATAATATTTATCATTATCAAGTTCTCAAGTTTTGCATATCTGGGATATTTAGGAAGTCTATGATCGAGCAACACAATTTGCTGTATTTATGGGGATAAAAATAATTTCCTTATTGGACAAGCTTGGTATACATATTTATACATGTCAATTTCTACTATTGTTTTAGGGCAAGCTAATTATTAGCTTCTATATTGTAATAGCAACAATGGAGAAAACTGAGCACGTGATGGCCCCAAAATAATCCCACATCGCCCAACTTTAAGCACATATATATGTTTACTTTAGCATTACTGTGTAGCAAACCGTACGGAGAGCTGTTATAGTGTAATACGAGCATAGCGAATGGTGCCTACGATGATCTGATTCTACTTTCGGACCATTTCAAAAATTTGAGCTCTGCACCTTATTCTATTTTTTTTTCCATTATTTTTAGTTTACTTGGTACTTTTTTTGATTCATTCATTGTTTGGCTTTGAAGTTTTTGGTACACTCTTTATTTCTTATTTCTCTAGTAGTTGAGTAGAAGTGTTTAATTCATGTAGTTGAGCTTATCCACTTATACAAGTGCTTGATTTAATGCATGGAGATATATGTAGTCAATCCCACCTAATTAATTTGAAATTAAGATTTTTTTTATAAGTAGAAAGATTGAGATTTTGTTGTTGATGTCATAGGTGGAAGTGTATAAAAACTTAGGCTTTACTTTTAGAGAACTTGATTCATTTCATTAAGAGTGACAAAAGTTTTACACTAGTTAGGCTGTCAACCCATCGCAATCCTTCTCCAATTTCCATGTTGGCTTTGTTGTTGAATTAATCAACAAACTAGTTAATTAAGATGTAAGAAGCATGTAACAAAGTCTTGAACTTATTTATATATATGTTTGACCACTCCGAAGGCTATGGGACCCACATATGAGCTTGGTGGGGTCCCCGATAGCGTCCCAGTCATCGTGATCCGGCGGTGGCGCCGCCGGTTACAGTGGCACTCCGGTGAGAGGATTAAACCCATACAAATCAATACAACGTGTACAACTTGGTAGGGACTTTGCATGGGCTATGAGGGGTGTGCTCCGGGACGTTCTGGACTCCGGTGAGTCACCGAAGGTCGTCTAGGACCGGTCCCCGTCACGACAGCCACCCCGCAGTCCACGTACACACCAAAAATGACGAAAAGCAGTGAGAAAATGAGAGAAAGAGAGGAAGGGAAAGAAATAGAGAGAGATCTCCGGTGAGGTAAAGGCGTGACCTCCGGTCACCACTGGTTCGGCCAGGCATGGCGGTGCAGTGGGCGTGGAGGTGTAGGCCAAGAAGAGGGAGAGAAAGAAATCGAGAGTGAGAGAGAGATCGAGTGAACACGAGAGGGAGGGGAGGATGTGGGACCTCCGGCGAGCTTCCTAGCCACCACTGCATCTCCGGTGACCGACATGGACACAGCCGGGCCGGGAGAGTGAGTGGATCGAGAAAGAAGAGTGAGGGAACTCAAGAGAGAGAAGAAGAACTGAGAGGGAAAGTGAGAGATCGAAAGAGAGAGTGAGAGAGTTACCTCTGGTGAGGTCCGGCCATCCAGTGCCGATGGTCGTTGGCGGTGGCGCACCAGGGAGGAGGAGCCCATGAGTGAGTGAGGGTGAGAGGGGGAGAACCGTGAGTGACGAGAGAGAGAACCATGAGTGAGAGTGAAAGGGGATGTGTTTTGTATTTAAAAACAAAAAGGTATGGTGTGAATAGTGATGAACAATGAATTAGGTGGTGTGGTGTCTCATGCATGGCTCTTCATCTCCACCTAACCACGCATCTCGAGGTTGATCCAATGGGGTTCCATTATTGGACTGTGTCACTTTAACAATCCTACACCATGGTCAATTTGTTGTGTATTTATCCAACACCCGCGCTTTCCAACAATTTTCCCCGACCCATCTTGCCTCCTCGGTTCGTATTTCCCTGTCACGTGTATATTTTTTCCTTATCTCGTTCAAATAAATAATTAAATTATTCAATAATTCTTTTAATTATGTTTTTATTGTATTTTTCTCCCCGTTTACCTAGGCGGAACCTTACTCATAGAAAAAATTGCCCGAACGGCTCGTGACACGCATTAGACTAAAATACTATTACACACAACCTCAGTGTTAACTCCCGAGGTTCGAAATACTCTCTAGTATCACATAGCCGGGTCACGGTCCTGACAAGTGCTATACAAGTCGGGTTAAAATTTGAGGGTTGTTACACACAACCCTCGGAGCGTCTCTATTAGTGGTAGTAAGTTTTGTGAGCGTCATTTCATGTGATATCGTTGTTACGCGTCTCGTCGCAAACCATCGTGAATGGTCGGCATTGCCTTCATACGCCATGACCAAGGGAGTGTCGGGGATCACAACAAAACTCTCGTGTGTGTCCCATAACTCCCAGAGCGTCCATATTGATAGTGATGAGTCGTTGTAATGGTGAATTCATGTATGAGTACTTATATCACGTCAAGTAATTGTTGGCGTGACGTAGAGCATGCCTACGACTTTTCCATGTCGTGTTGGCACTCTACAGGCGTTGGACCACACCCTATGAGGTTCCCTACTCGCCGGTGTATGGTCATGTTGAGTTTCGTATGGAGTCGTGATTGTTAAGCAACCTAGAAGTTGTGTTTCACGTTGGTTGAACGGTAGTAACGTCGTGGTCACGCTGCCAGTCTTCGAGACTATGGTGTGACCCACATACGAATGAGCCGAGCCTAAGACTTGTAATTAGGCTTACGTAGGTGTGGTTATAACACCCAAGAGATTCATTATGTACCGTTGTGTTTTTGGTTTGATTTACCGATGGAATTATCGAGTTGTTTAAGTCCTTAAAAATATTGGAAAAACACTAGGTTTCAACCTAGGGTTAGTAATAACTTGATCCATTAATTAGAGTTTCCAACCTTATCAGGTAGCGGAAAATTCGGGGATACGTACTAAGAACACGAGAGTGTTGTTAATCACGGATTGCATTGTCAGGTAAGTACACTTGCCTTAAAAGCTTGTGTATGATTTGTAAGCCAATAAGAAAATGTCATGTGATTCATTATCATTTATTTAGTCTTGTTATGCTCTATTAATGATATTTCATTCCATTCCTTGTTGTGTGTTTCTCGGCGTAAGTGTTTCGTTTCAAAAATATGTTTCGTCTCAAAAGTATTAGGACCTGCACTAGAGGGATAAAACGTGGGCACTCATGTACAGGAGTGTGTGACCACCCTTAGTAATCGTATGACACCGAGTACTGGGTAGGTGGGTTAAAGTCCCTCCCATCATAGTTGTGCCTTCGCTTGCGTCGATGCCCGGGAAGACCTTGCGGGGTCTTCGCCGTTATGCTATGATTTAGACCATTTATGGGCCTCTTTTGATTCCTTGGAACACACTTGACTTTCGATTGATATATATTAGTCTGTTTATCATGCATCTTGTTTATTTAAATTCCTGTCTTTTTATTACCGCATGATATGTAGACTACTTTACTTGTTATATCATGAATTACTGTTATATTCTTCTGGCATTACATTCGATTTCTTCAGTTGCTCGCCGTCTAGTTTGTGACGGTGGGTGCAGATAGAGCAGAGCGAAGTAGAGGCAAGTAACCCTGTTTAGGCGACTTTTTGTGAGGATTAGCAGCTGGACTTGAAAACTATTTAGTAGATTTTATGCTTTGCTGATTTGTATATCATTTCATACTTATGTTTTTGGGTTTATAGAACTTGGTATTATTATTGATATTGGTATCATGTATGTTGGTTTATCGAATTGTACGTGAATACCCAGGGTTTTTTTCCACATTATAGAATTCCTAATTTTCCTTAAATTGAGTTATTTCCCCTTGTTATTTACTGTTTAGTCTTCCGCTATGTATTATTGCAATAACTCTTTCATAAATTACTAAATTGATTAAATCAAAGGCTGACTAGGCTTGTCAGGTTGCTAAGTGATGACTTAGGGTCTGCACGTTTCTAGACCGAGCGTACCCAATTGCACGGAGTAATTGGTGCCGTCACATCATTCTCTTAAAAAGTTCTACAAGAGTATTCTAGGTTAGAATTGGTTGCATACTCAATATCCAACAACCATATTAGAGACTTGATTGTATCTTGAAGGCGAGATTTCAGTAATCCCATTGTTTATTTGCGGTTTTGACCGAAGGGAGAAGTTTTGTCTAAAAGAGAGCGATTATGTGCGTCAAGTCTTTGTTTGGTGTTCCTGTTCTTTTACTATTATCCTATCCGAAGAAATTTGTTCCAACAACAATGATGCGATGCATACATGAGTGGATGGAGCCAGAATGCTATGTGAATTGTCTCGGCATTTCTCATATTTTATCCAGATTATGACCTCCTGCAACTCCCAATTGTGTCCAAATTATGCTGAACCCTCTTTTTTTTTCATGGCGTCCAGAGACTGTGGAAACCACAACAGTTGTATTCTTCAACAAAGACAACATTCCAATCGAAAAATTCGTATTCAATCTCAAGGTTAACCAATTGTCTCTCAGATCATTCTTGATGAAGCTTTCAGTGTCTGAATCACTAACAAAGGTTCTTCCACTAGGTATGGATGAGAGAATTACCGATATTTTTAATACAATCTCGGTTTGGTAAAAACTAGATAATCAACCTTGCTTAAAATTTTCTCTTGGATCATCAATTTACATACACAGCTCCCGTTTCTTACGCACTTATTCTCTATCGTCTTCTTCAAACAGGTTGCAGATGGGAAATAACAGCTCACTTTTAGACTCTCCCAGAGCCTAATAGCTCTACAAAAGAAGCAGATATATGGATTCCTACAGACACACAACAGTGGCAACAACCTCCTCTAATTGCGCCAATTAAGTTGATGAGCAGTGAACCAGTGTCTCTTCAGCTTTATTTGCAACACTCAAATTTTTCCGAGCTAACCTCGACACCGAAGAATTAAAGCCCTGCACTTATGAGCTATATGTTGTACAGTGCATCACTTTTTTTTTCAGTGAATAATATTTATCATTTTCAAGTTCTCAAGTTTTGCATATCTGGGATATTTTGGAAGTCTATGATCGAGCAACACAATTTGCTGTATTTATGGGGATAAAAATAATTTCATTATTGGACAAGCTTGGTATACATATTTATACATGTCAATTTCTTCTATTGTTTTTGGGCAAGCTAATTATTAGCTTCTATATTGTAATAGCAACTATTGAGAAAAGTGAATAACCAAGCATCTATCGATATCGTTGTAAATTAAGCTTCTTCTATACAGAAAAATACAACACTAGATGTTGATGAGCACGTGATGGCCCCAAAATAATCCCACATCGTCCAACTTCAAGTGCATATATATGTTTACCATAGCATTACAGTTTAACGATTATGCGAGAGCTGTGATGGTTTAATACAAGCGTAGCAAAAGGTGTCTACGGTGGTCTGATTCTTCTTTCAGGGTCTGTTTGATAGCATGTAAAATGAAAAAGATCATGGAAAATTTTCTTTTTTTTTGGTGGAATTGTTTTTTCTCGTGTTTGATAGCTTTGTAACTGAATAATGAAAAAAAACCCAGCCCCGTTATTTTCCTCGTTTATTTTCTCATCATTTGGCTAAGAAAATCGAGATTTTCTCTCCTCTAACGAACTAAGTCCACATTCTAATATTTCTTCCCATCTCTACCCGTACTCTTCAACACAACAATAGACACCAAAACACGTCCACATCCATTCCTCCTAGATCACCATTTCAACAATGCAACTCCGCCATGAAAGCACCAATCTACACTCTCTCCGCCATGAAAGCACCATTTCAAAAAGCGCCATGAAAGCACCAACACACACACACTTCGAATGGCGCAATGTTTCACCGATTCCGCTCCAGTTCCTCGAACACAAGAAGAACAATTCGTGGGCCATGGGCGAGGAAGACGAGAAGAAAGGGCGTTCAACATTTTAGGGCAAATGGTGTGTTTGAAGAAGTAGAGGGGAAGCATGGGAGATCGATAGCCCTCTTGCTCTTCGTCGATTGCATCCCGTCGCAAAGTCGACGACTATCAATTGGAAGAGATTAATTAGCCTCAGTTGAGTCTGGAATAGAAATCTTAAAGAAAATTCTCTAATGTGCTATCAAATGGTGGTGTCATAAAAAAAAGGGTCCAGATGGAAACGGGTCCAGACACAACCTCTAATAACGACTTAAAATGGTGTTCGGACCCGTACCCATATTTAAAAATGGACATCATTTTTTGTCCGGACCGTATTTTTATAAAACATACAAGACTCTTTTTTGTCCGATTTTATTTTTAAATATGATCAAATAATTTTTTATCAACTATCATTTAAAAAAAATCCCAAAAATTTTGATTCATCATTAAAATCAGTGAAGTTGGAACTTAGTGGCGATCCTCAAAAATATACAAGATATCTCAAATGTGAAATTACAAAAATACCCCTATAAATTTTTTGGGTAAAATTGAATTAATAAGTGAAGTTGGAACTTAGTATATGTAAAATTACAAACATTCCCCTATAAATTAATCCAATTAATCGTTAAAAGAGTATCCATTTTTTGAAATTTATGCCCGGACCCGGACCCATATTTTTAAACGGCCACAAAAAAATGTCGAAACCCGCATTTTTTCAAGAAAAATAGTTTATGGACTCGTTTAAAGCGGGTCCAGATAAAACCGAACAACTGTTACCAGCCCTACTATCAAACAATGTTTGTGTGATGAGATGGAATTGACATGGAGGTTTTTGATCGCATAAGCGTGGATGTACACATTGGGACCAGAGATATCTTTTTTATGATTAAGTTCCCATGGACTTGTTGAGTTGTGACTTTAAGCATCTTTAAATTTGTGGGATTGCAGTGAAATCTAGTAAAAAATTGAAAATTAAAGAAAATTTTAATTTCTTATCAAACACTAGAAAATTGAAAAATAAAATTTTCTCACGTGCAATCAAACAACATTGAGAAAATTTTCTTAAGAAAATTCTCTAAAGAAAATTTGCTAAAGAAAATAATTTTTTCTTATTAAATTTTATTTTGCTATCAAACACACCCTCAGATGACTTGGAAAATTTGAGCTCTACATCGAATTCATTTTTTTTGTCCATTATTATTAGTTTATTTGGTACTTTTTTTTATTCATTCATTGTTTCGCTTTCAAGTCTTTGGTACACTCTTTATTTCTTATTTCTCTGGTAGTTGAGTACGTAGAGATGTTTAATTCATGTAGTTGAGCTTATCCACTTATACATGCAAGTGCTTGATTTAATGCATGGAGATATATGTAGTCAATCCCACCTAATTAATTTGAAATTAAGATTT
This sequence comes from Stephania japonica, assembly GCA_039657345.1. Taxonomy (NCBI): domain Eukaryota; kingdom Viridiplantae; phylum Streptophyta; class Magnoliopsida; order Ranunculales; family Menispermaceae; genus Stephania; species Stephania japonica. Next base: position 84,374,818 of record CM077556.1, on the reverse strand, counting down.
TTTTTATAAGTAGAAAAATTGAGATTTTGTTGTTGATGTCATATGTGGAAGTGTATAAAAACTTAGGCTTTACTTTTAGAGAACTTGATTCATTTCATTAAGAGTGACAAAAGTTTTACACTAGTTAAAGTTTGTCAACCCATCGCAATCCTCCTCCAATTTCCATGTTGGCTTTGTTGTTGAATTAATCAACAAACTAGTTAATTAAGATGTAAGAAGCATGTAACAAAGTCTTGAACTTATTTATATATATGTTTGCATGTACTACGTACAACACTTGGTCACTTCATATATATTTCTATCAAGTAGTACTGCTTGTGCTAGCTAGCTTTCTTTATTCATACATATAGAAATACACAGTACGTAGTATGTACTCATGAAGTGAACAAGCACACACAGAAACTCCATAACTTGCTAGCTAGCTTAGCTTTGTCCATGACATGCATCACATACTTAGTTTGGGATCCTTGGGCGAATGGTGACTCCCTTGATAACAAGCCCCTTCTTCCAGTGGTTGCTGGCAGTCTCATACAGCGAGAACTTCAACTTCCCGGTCTCGGATCCGCAGTTGCGGAACGTCCCCACATTAAGCTCTATCCACTGATCCTTTGGCTTCTTGTCGAGTATCTCCTTGCGCTCAGACATCTGGTCTCGTTCCTCAAGTTTGAGAGTCACTGGGCACTCTTTGAACCCGTATCCATCGCTCTTCACCTTCACTGTGAACACCACTTCGTATGTCAATCCGTTCATCAGAAGCGACGCATCGAACTCCCCTTTCACTTCCAGCCAACACACGTCCACTAGTTCAGCAACCTCAACAAGGGAACTGCATGCACAATACATACCCATGCATATATATAATATTAGTCCAGTTTCTTGAATATATATACAAGCACTGTTGCTATCTTTTTTGGCACACCACAACCAATCATTGCCTTGATGCAGTGGCTATAGAACCAACTCGACCGTTTCATTAATTTGTGCCTCCTAAAGACCTACGTCCAGATTCAAGTCCTCTAATTTCTTACTGTATATATCGCTTATAATTATAATTATAGGGTGTCAGTGTCTGAGTAATATATAGTTAGAGATAATTCTAGACGCCGCATACTTAGTACTAAAAAATAAATTGTATGCGGGCATATTTCAATGAGACTTTAAATTAATTGCCCTTAATAAATTAATTAATTACCCGGGGTGGTTGGGTTCGGCCATGTAAGTCCAGGTCCAGTAACGCTTGTCATCACCCCAAGTGATGGATAGGTTCCTCGCATACAACATCACACTCACGTACCCTGTGCTCTTGTCAACTTGAACCTTCTGCAAAATCAAATCCAACACATATATAGCATGGATTGGTTAATACTCATAACAAACTATATATGCACTATTACGAGTTAGGGATCAAATTTTGTGTATATTAGTAAGAAAGATGTCTTAATATATATTGGGATTGGGATTGGGCTTGCCATCCTGTTTTGGTCCAAGAAGACTCCATTGTGGAGGAGATCAGCATGTTTGTCGAAGGAGAAGTTTTGGAGGACTGGGTTCAGCTTCTTCTGCAGATTGTTGTGAAGTTGGATAGCCATCACCGCCATTGTTAATTATATGACTTCACCTAAACAAACAATATACTTTCGATTGCTAGCTAGCTCTGTGTGCTTGTAAGTGAGCAGCCTTCGCCCCTTTTTATAGGCCGGAAGGGTTGATGGTTACTATCACTATTGTGGCATGTGTGGCCATGGAATCAATGCTTTTTATCATGAATGTTTTGGCTTTATATGAGTTTAGAACCTTTGTGTACATATATATTCCATTTTATCTCAACAATAATAATTGTGTAGTTTTGTTACTCGATGAGTTGTTACCTTTTCTTTTCTAACAATATGTTTCATATTTTTTTAAAAAAACAAAACCTTATATTTTTATCACATTTTTGGATTTTTTTATAGGGTAATTACAAATTTATGAGTTTTGCTCTTATTAGCAACTTAATTAGCACTCGCGTCCTCTTTTTATTGGTTCTTCTACCATATATTTTACATTAATGCTCAACTTCTTAATTAATATTAGAAGTCTCTCATCCATATGAATGTTATTTTTACTTTTTGTCATGATGGTTAATTCCTCTTAACATATGTTGTACCTTATTTTATTCTAAAAGAAAACATATATAAGGGAGTCATCGAATGAAAAGATGAAGGCAACTATTTTCTTTTAAGCTTGATAGTTAAAATATATCCTAACTTTTTTTTTGTTTGAGAAAAAATATATCCTAACTTAATTATTAAGGTTATCAAAAAAAAATATCATAACATATTTTTTTTATTATTTTGACATGGTCTGACTAATAAGCAAATATGTCTTAACGTTTTAAGATTTTTTTTTTGCAAGAATATAATGTCCTAACCGTTTGATTTCTTGGAAATTGTATACTTTCCAATTCCTCTTTTTCTTTATCCAACTTCCTTAACCTCTAGTCCAATTGCTGAACAACTTGAATTCCATTTATTTCCTGATTAAAAAGAATAGGCATCAGTAACAAAAACATTATGAATTACAAATTTAAACTTAAAATGAGACTAATAATTAAGATCCTAATTAAGGAGGACAACTTACCTGTTTCATGCATAATCATTTGACTCTCATGGCATCTATCCTCCTAGACACAGGTACCACCAATTTCCTTCAGCAGATCTAATCGCTCTGAGTCTTTCATTAGCATTAGTTATGCTATCTACAAGACCATTCAAGCAAAGTGGTCTTGGCCTTTTCTTATAGAAGATGATATGGTGATATTCCTTGTGACATAAACTGGTAGCACGACACACGTGGCACACATGAGTTCAACTTTTGTCTGCGGTGGGCCCCACTAGCAACCACTTAAAATTGAATACGTGTGCTAGTTCGACTGGTTTGTGTCACCGAAAATGTCACCAAATCATTTTCCTATCCTCCAATACATAGTGTCATCAAAATCCTATACATAGTACCTTTCCTTGTTGGACAACATAGTACGGATTCGAACTAGAAAATCCAACACTCTAGTAGATTCATCACTTTTGTTTTCCAGCCAAATTCAACAATAACAGTTTGTTTGTATGTTAAAGCAGGGTAGAATCAGGTAAGTAAACTGCCATGCTAACAGAATGATTAACTTAATATGTTTTCCATCAAAAAAATATTCATCCTTCTCAAACCAATAGTTCTTCGCAAACGCACTTCTTCCTTATCAACCTGTCATCAGTGACATGCAAGCAAGTGAGCATATTGAAGAATACACTTGGTCAATGATTTCTACATGCTTACACAAATCTGCTTCTAGAAATGAACGAGACCTCAGTCTTGAAGCAAATTAGCAAGGTGTCAGTTCTCTCATTGCCGCCAAGGTGAAATTCATTACCACGTCCACAACCACACGTGCAACTACCAAAAAACAAATAAAAAAAAGATCCAATAAATTCAGATTGGTTGAACTGATCAATATCGGAGTTCTTCAACAACAACAATAATGCGGGTGTGAGTGCAAGTTAGTTAAAAGGGAGGTTAAGTGAATAGTTTTGAATTTGTAGTATAAATAGATGTTATAAGATAGAGAAAGTCATCTTGTTGTCTTGATTGTATTTGAAAACTCTTCTCTTGGTTTTCTGGTTCTTGTTTTTTTTTTTTTTTTCTTTTGTCGATTAAGCAATAAGGCTTATGGATTCTCTCATAAAAAAAAAAAGACTTCTGGATTCTATCAAATTGATGGTGAGCTTTCCAAACTATTCAATCCCTCTTAATTAATGTGTCCAAAGTTAACTTCGGTCTATCCCTATCTCGTCATATTTTTCAGTTTTTGCCATTGATGGTGAACATTTTTAGACGTACATAGGTGTAAAATCCAGAAAATAACTGACAATGGGAAGTGGCCTCCCAAAACATATCTGGACATGATGAAAGCAAAAAGGCAGGTATTTGCAAGTTTAGAGCACTTCATTTACTTGGGGATATAGTGGATTTTTGATAGCCATTTAATCAACTAAATGTAGGAGAGTAAAATTGGACAAGAAATATCTAACTATAAAGCAACTAGCAACACACCAAAAGATTACCAATAACTAAAGCATCAGTGTTCAAATCACCTCCTATATTAGGTAATTGCCTATTAAAGGTTAAATGAACAAAGCATTTTGTCCAATAAATTCATCTTTACTCCAAATAGGCGCCGGATCGTAGTGCTTCTCATTTCTCGCTTCAATAGGAGCTCTAATATCAAGAAATTGAATAGGAGTTCCGCAAAATATATAGAAGTGAATATGCATATTGAAATCCACAGGTCCGGAGAGTGTTGGGCCACACACGTACACACATGTGGATATGCAAATGGGGTTGGAGCTCATCTTTCCACAATATCAATTGGCTTATGCTAGGATCCTATCTACACCATTTAATACCATACCAACTCTTATTATATTTCCAATGTGGAATTATATTCCAACAATACATGAAGAATAGAATCCAAAGAGAAAAAAAGCAGTATTCAGTATTCAGCTTAACATAGCATGAATCCTAAATTAGTTTTTTTTTTTGATGACCTTGGGGGTGTCCGAGTTTTGCCCAACTAATCCCCCCAAAGGGACGCTGTTGGCTCGATGGTAGTTTGACCAGTGGCCCGTCGAAGCTTGACTCATTGAGGAAGAATCCTAAATTATTTGGAGTCAGCCACATGAATCAAACTCCTAAATTGTGCTCAATTTAGTGCAATTGACGGTGACCCTTTAAATATCTCATAATTAATGCATTCCAAGATAACTTAGGAAAAAATTTCAATAATGATTATGCACCCAATAACCAAACTCTAAATCAAAAGGATAAAATGGCTATCAAATGCTTACCAACACGCCCAATAAGAAAAAAATTCAAACTTTTTCATGTGAACTTGGGGATGTCAATGGGTAAGGTATGGGGTGGGTATGCCTCACCCATACCCGCCTCCATCATATTGATGTCTTTTCCATACCCTACCCTTTTACCCTATTTTTTTGGTGAGACGGGTATGTCTGTTATTCGTCTGGATAGCAAGATACATGTGGGTATCCATACCCATTACTAATTAAAATGATATTAAAAAATTTTAAACCTAAAAAGAGTAAAATAAAGTTTTTGAGCATAGGATGTCAATATAACCCTAAATCATATTATTTCTATAATTATTACAATGCACAAATAAAATTTAATACGTTGTCTCTAATAATTGTTTTACATTTGAAATATAGCCTTCATTTAAACCAAAAAAAAATCTTAATTTTCGAAAACTAGAAATATAGTCTTCATTTAAATTTGAAATATAGTCTTCAATCTTCCTTTAAGTTTGAAGTATATGTTGTCTGTAATAGTTATTTTAAAGCACCTTCAATCTTCCACAATAGACATATCATAGTAACAAAACCAAGTTAGTATCCATAAAAAATAAAAGTAAAAATAAAAATAAATAAAAAAACAAAATTTATTTTGTGGGCTGATTTCGTGAACAGAATTCACATCTCCCATGAAATAAATAAGTATTTTTCTTGACGTTAGTAAATTAGTTAGTACTTAATAGTAGCGTGTGTACTGTATAGTCCTAATTTCAACAAAAAAAAAAGAATGTAAGAATTTAGAAAGAAAAAATATAGTGCGTAAACATGAAGTTATAATGTCCTCAAAAAAAATATGAAGTTATAATATATAGATATAACAATATAATATAAATGGGTATGTGAGGCGGGTAATTGGGTAAATGGAGCAGGTAGATGTTAATACCCTTACCCTACCCATACCCTTACCCAATGTATGTTAGGTTAGGTATTACTCTATCCATTAGGGTCGAGTATCCATACCCATGAGTCCAATTGGCATCTCATGTCAAATTCGTCAAGAACCCACAAAACCAATCAACAAAGACAACACAAAATTCCCCAAATTACTTTCCAAAATGGGCTTATCACACAAGAACTCGTCATTGATCAAAAAAATAAAAAAATCAAACTTTTTCAACAAATCTTCAAATCCAGCCAAAACCCACAAAACCAATCAACAATTTAGAGTCAGGCCGGCTATGTGCACCCCAGTCAACACTCAGGGCACCCCATTTACAAGGGCACCCATCGAATTTATCAGGGCACCCCCAAATTGGACGAAAATGCCCTTGAACCCTAAGGCTGAGGCACCCCACCTATTTTGGCTATACCCTAAACCCTAGAACTGGTTTCCATTTTTTCGAAACCTTATTTCCTACAAAAGCTCTCATTGCCATCGTGATTTGGAGGCGAAATCAACTAAATCTCATATTTTTCATCGTTCTCTCCCACATATTCCTGGTTTTTTCGAGTTGGACTGGTTTTTTCGCCCAGTTGGAGTGGTCAGCGGCTAGGGACAGGTTCAGATTTGAGTTCATTGTGAAATCGAGAGGGAAAGTAAGGTACGTTTGAGTTTTTGTTCAATTTTATGTTCATTTGGTTCGTTTTCTTTGTAGTTGTCTATGAAAATGCTTAAATATCTGGGTTTTCTTGCAAACCCGTAATACTCGGCCACACAGGACCGTGATATAGTCATTAATCTCAGAAATACCATACCGAGACTTATGAGTACTTCTCGTTTGTATCCAAACGACACTTAGCCCATATAAAATTTCATTACATTTCAGACACAAGTAACCGAGATTCTTGTTTTTGTTTCGGTGACAGTAAACCGAAGGTCGTATATTACATATGCGTAGGTTTAGTCTCAGAGGATAAATACCGATACTTTGTGATAGATCTCGGTTTCGTCATACCGAAATTTTGCCTTAGGTTTCGGTTATGGTATACCGACATTTTTGTTTTGCTATCGGTTATGCCATACCGATTCAGTGTTGAAAATATATTTTTTGGGGTTTTTTTTTTTGCTGCACAAGAGATTATATGGTTACAATGTCTTTCTCTATCAGATATGGCTCGAGGAAAATGTATTGTTTCCAGAGAGGATGTCGATGGAGAGCCCACGAGAGCACAACGAGCACGAGCACAACGAGCATCGGTCGTGGCTACTGCTCCTTCTGGTCCTGCTGCTCCTGTTGCTCCTGCTGCTGCTCCTTCTGCTCCTGCTGCTGCTCCCTCTGCTTGTGATGTCCGTGGTAAGAGGAAGGCACAGACTGCATCATATCGAAAGGTGAAAGTGCAAGTTGTTGAGGGTGTACGTGGACGCAGACCAGTGAGGGATAACGTCAAGGATGAGGCATCTCATGTCCCTGTGGGGAGCAGTAGTCGGGGTGGTGCCGACGGGGATGAGGCCCGCAGGGCCGCAATGGAAGAAACCACCACATCCCAACCACAAGTAACTAGGAGTAGTAGCGGTATTGTTGGTGGGAATGTTGTGGAGCCCGAAGATGACCCATCTGCTCCTTTCCCTGGCGGTCCTATTGACCGCTCTTTGTTGAAGAGTTTTAAGGATCATGTTGCAAAGCAATTTGGAATAATGAGGTATGTAGCCTTTTTTTGGCAAAATATCAATTCATTTTCAATCAAATTATTACTTTTGCTATTCATATACGATAATGTATTTATGAATTATGTTTTTTTTTGTAGCATCGACCGTTGCTTAAGTGCATAAACCACGAGGCTCAAATAGCTGAGTGGGATTTGCAATCTTGTCACCCCGACACCCAGGGACTGCAAAGAATCATTCAGAGGTCGGGTTTGGCTCCACTAATAGACTGCTCCTATCGGAAGGCCAATAAGGAGGTGATATCAGCTTTTGTCGAGCGGTGGCAGCCGGAGACCAATACATTTCATTTACCATTTGGTGAAATGTCCATCAAGCTCGAGGACGTGAGCATTTTACTGAAGATCCCAGTGACGGGCAAGGTGGTGGCGGTTGAGAATTTTTCAAGGTATACAGAGGAGTCTTTCAAAACTGCTCGGGGTTTCTCCTGACGAAGCAGAGGAAGAGGTTAACATTACGAAGGGTCTCACAGTGCGAGTAGTTTGGTTGAAGAGTCGTTTTTGCCCACCCAAGTCCAAGTCTTCCAGTACTTCCAGTTCTCCTACTACGTACCCTCCAGTGGAATGCACTGCACGTGCATACTTTTTGTACTTGCTCTCTTGCACCCTATTCCCCGATAAGAGTGGGTCACGAGTTTTAATTTCATTACTGAAACTTCTGGAGAACTTGGATGAGGTCGGGACTTACGCATGGGGTGCTGCTGCTCTAGCTTATCTTTATCGTCATCTCGGGTCAGCCACCGGGATAGAAGTGTCGCAGATTGCAGGGTACCTAACTTTGCTCGAGGTACATATTTCTTGTGCATTACTTGTGAATCGGCCAATACAAATCCAGTACTTTTTTTATTTTTGTTGATTCGTGTTTTAGGGATGGGTATACGAGCACTTCCCACTCCAGCTTGCTGCGTCGAATGCGAAATACATGGACCACCTTCAGCCACGTGTCTCGAGGTGGGTATAGAAACACGAGACGGTAGCTAACGTGGACAAGCTAAGTAGTATTCGTAGGACCCTTGATAGGTTACGACCAAGTGAGGTACTTTGTTTTATTACTTTAAGTTTGATATTCCAATTTATCAAACTTCATGTTTTAATATAAATTGTTTGTTTCATTGGTGTAGGTGACGTGGGACCCATACAGTGACATCAGGACAGGCGGTATTGTTCTACCGATGGCCTTCTACTCTGGTTGTCTGAAGTACATGGAAGTTGTGGAGCCATACCATCCGGGAGAGGTTCCTTCGACACTTGGCCATGTTCAAGGAATACCGTCGTCTCCATATCGCCCCCTCGAAGCAAATCGAGGCCACACCGCAATGAAATACTACGGTTTGTTAAGTACTCATTCCAACCAGAGAATTGGGAAAGGTGGCGTAGCCATTCACTCTCTCTGTTGAAGATCGAGGGAGAAGGCGAGGTTCGAGTTCATGGCTGCACCAGAATATCTGCCATGGTTCACATGAGTTTCACATCCTACCATTGAGACCCAGCGCACAGTGATGACTTCCCTAATACGGTTGGTGATAATGAGTTATTGGAGGTAAGAGCCTTGCAACCATTTGAATTTAAGTTGGTTTATCACATTTCTTTTGTATTATTTATTCATAGTTTCTCTATTGGTTTTGAACAGCGTAATCGACGGGCATTGGATAGCGTATTGGCATGGATAGACTTGCCGGCGGGTATGGCCAAGATGGAGGCTGCTGAGAAAATGGCGAATGATGTCGTGGACTACTTGACGGGTAGGGGTCTTGGTACAGGTACCACCACCACCACGACCAACACCACAACACCGAGTGCACCTACTGCTTCTTCACAACATGACAAGTATTCCCAACCAAAAGTGTGCCTACCCCAAGTTCTATTGAGCCTTCGGTGAGAAAGAATGCCCTACGCGCCCACCCCAAGTTCTAGCTGACCACCAAGAGGAAGCCCCCACGACAACATATGTTAGTCGCAAAGCGAAGAAACCAAAAGGGCTCAAGTGAAAAAACATGTTGTTTGTCTTGTTCATTTGGTATTGTTTAACTTGTTTGGTATTTGATGATGAATGATGTTTAACTTGTTAATTTGGTATTGTTTACCTTCTTCGGTATTGTTCTATTGAATTGATAATATTTGACTTGTTAGTCATGTTTGAATTGATGTGTTCTACTACTACTATTTGTTGTTCTATTTTTGTCACTGCCATGTTTGCAATAAGTTACCACAGAGAAATCCACGGCCACGCAGGAACAAGAACTACTGAGAATTATCGGTTATGCATGACCGTGATTGGTCCATTGAGCTCGGTCGCCTCCATGTGAACCCTGCCATATTGGCCAAATTTTATATAGTATCGGTCATGCACACCCGCAAGTAATGTCTAGCTTATGGTCAAGTGGTACCGAAACTTATGTATGGTCTCGGTAGTTCATCACCGAAATTATTACGCAACTATTACACATAACGACTCGGCCTCCTATTATCACAACTTTGCAGATAAAATCGGTTACGGAATTCCGTAATTCATGAATTAGTCTCGGTGATGAAAAATCGATTGGTAATTAAGGGTCTCAGTTGCATTTGACCGATGCTCACATGCAAGGAACACACATTGAATCGGCCACATGCTACCGCAATTATTTGCAGTAAATCGGTTATAATGTTCTGTTACTATGGTCTACTTTTCGGTCATTTGTCACTGTAATTTAGCAAGAATCTCGATGTCATGTAACCGAAGTATTTAGGGCACCCTATTGTTGGTTGCTCACGAACCTTAATGTCCGAGATTACAATGGGTGTCACGGTTCTGTCTGTCCGAGACTTGGGGGTAGTTTTCGACCTTCTGTAACCGATCCTTTACTTGAGAGTACAAACTTGGCATATCATGAATTTATCCATTCAACAAACATCAATTCAAGTTACATACATCAACAAAAGTACACAAAAGCATAATGCCAAGTTTCGAAGACATAATATTCATTCAACAACATCAATTCAAGTTTCGAAGACATAATATTCATTCGACCTTCTGTAACCGATGCTGTTTGAGAGTGGAATGTGCAGACTCAACCCTTTGCGTGGTGGTTTCTCCAAGATGAAAAAGTGGATTTGTCCATGCACGTACAAATCTATTCTTGTAATCCCGCAACCAAGTATCCTCCAAATAATTAAGCAGACCTTTCATATCTGCATACTCAACACGTAAGGTAGCCAACATAAGCTCGAATGATGCTTCGGTCGTAGCATACATCAAATTCGTCCACCTCTTATTGAAGAGTTGAAAGTCATCATTTCGTGCGAACATCTTTTTGGTGTTGGTCAACACCATTTTGTTGATATGCCATGTACAAAGCTGGTGGGAATATTGTGGAAAAACTTCTTCAATTGCATTAATTAGGCCCAATTCTCTATCAGTGACAAAAACACTAGGTGTAGGCCACCCGTCTAGTAAACCTCTCAAAATGTTCAATGCCCATGTGTAGTTGGACATAGTCTCTGAAGATAAAAAACAAAACCCAATCGAGAATGTAATGTCTGTCGAAGTGACCCCAACAATCTCCAACAACAGCAATCGGTACCTATTGGTCTTATATGTGCAGTCCATTAGAAGAACGTATGGAAAAGACCTCAATAAGTTGATGGAGTCAGGATGGGACCAAAACAAGTCTGTAACTACATTCGATTCGGGGTCCTTCATATGCCATGACAGATACATATCGTCTTTCAATAAATGTAAGAGTTGTTGCATTTGAGTTCTCCCACCAGCTTCTTTAATTCGATTCCTTTGTCGTGCATTGTATATTGTCCGCAATGTTGAAGCATTGTTCTTTTCCCATTGCCTCAAAGTGTTTAGGATCTGTCGTGGCCTAACATTAGCCTTACTCATCTGATCCAAAATAGCCGCCTCATCCCGAGTCAATCTTCCCAAGATATGAGTGCCCTTCCAAGGAATTCGCAGAGTTGTGGTTGTGCATGCCACATACCACACTTACATACCAATATGAGTCGGGTGTTCCTTGAGTTGAATAAGAAAAGGGCAACCGACATTTTTAAATGCTTAGGTGTTTGGTCTTGTGTTGTCCTCTTCCTCTGCGTTTGTCAACTTACGTGGTATCTTCTCAATTAGTTCAGCTTTAGCAATTCCAACTCTTTGGGAAATACCCCTATATGTTTCGGATCTCTCACACGCAATTGTGACCCTTCCCTTACGGCCATTCCCCTCGGCATCGACTTCTTTATAACCGGGACAAACTTTCTAGCACGTCCTGTCTCTTGAACCCATTTGAGTGCCTCTTTTCTAGTTTGAAATGGTGCATCCCGTTTGAAAAGATAAGAGATATCTTCAAATGCACTTGTCGATGTTACTTCCTGCAAGAAAAATTCAAATATCATAAGTACTCGATGTTAAAAGTTAGAAAATCCTTAAAAACGCAATTCTCGGTAGTACAGGGTCGACACGTAAAGGATAGTTTCGGTAAGTCACAACCAAGACCATTCAATATATCTCGGCACACGACCACCGAGTCCACTATCAACCCTTTACATAAAATGTTTGGTTATCTACTACCGAGAATTACGTTTAAGTATCGGTTGTGTGTCACCGATATATATACAGATATCTCGATCCTGTATGGCCGAAACAATCGTGTACGTGGTACATTTGCATATTGAGAAACCCTAGACCTAAAAAAACTTTAAAACTCACCTCCAACTGCCTCGATTCATCGTCACTTGAGTTTTGTTCATCCATTGTACACTAAAACACCAAACGATTTGCTCCAAACCCTAAGTAAACGAGAATCATCAAACACCACCATTGTCAACACCAAAACACACCAAACGCAAGATTCAAACACTCAAAAACTGAACAATGGATGAGGATACCGACCTTGTATAAACTCTTTCAGCCAATAACGTCGTGACCGATCGTCGACGGAACCAAGGTATAGGGATTGAACGGGATTAACCAAGCTCAAAAATGGGGTGGGGTGCCTTGGTAATTTTGATTTTTTGGGTTTTTGTTGTAGATTTAGGTTGGAGGGCACATCAGTCATTACCCATACAATTGAAAAAAATGGGGTGCCCTGAGTGTTGACTGGGGTGCACATAGCCGGCCTCTTTAGAGTTTACAAAGCTCACAATTGAATCACAGAGATCGAAACCAATTTTGAAGATGCCGAGTGATTACCAAATCTGAAACCCCAACTCCTTGGTGTGTAATTGAATTTGAAAAGCCCGCGAAAGCTGAGCAGAAAAATCGCAAAAAAACTCGAACAATTTCAAGTCCAAGAACTCGCACAAGTCTGCAGATAGTGGTAAAATTACGAGAAGTAGTAGTTATTAGGATCAAATGTAAAAATGATGATAATATTGCAAAAAGATGTTACACAGAATTTCAGCTAGTTGGAAGAAAAAGAAATATGAAGAAATAGATGAATACAATGTAATCTGTAAATGAAATATTCTTATCAAAATAAAGAACAATTTTCTACGATAGCAATTAGGTTAGCTATGCTCTTTATGAAAAGTGAATGTCGTCATGTTGGGCGGTAAATAAACAACAAGTACATAAACTGAATGTGGTAAAAATTAAGATGCTTAGGTGGATATGCAGCAAAACTACTAAAAATAGAAAATATAAACGAAACAAAAATGAATATTTGAATATTATCAATCCAGATAAAAACATTAGTCACAGAAATAATATGACAATATCCCTTGTTCATTCATCTGTTCTGCTCTGCTTCTTTATTATTTTTTGAACCTTACAAGTCCTTAAAAACAAGTTCTAAATACTATGTATTGACATTACTTCCATTGCAGCCTTGTAATTAAGATCCTCAACTTATGAATTAGCTCTTTGGACGAATACTAACACCTTTGACAACAATCCCTCTTTTCCACTTTCCTCCTTCAATCTCAAACATGGAGAAGTGCACATCACCATTGTTGTTTGGAGGACAAGTTTTGAACTCTCCTACATTTATTTCTATCCAATCTGCTCTTGGCTTCCTCAGTAGATCAACTTTGTGTACTTGTGTTTCTCCACTTGGAAGTTCAAGCTTCACACTTACCGGAACTTCCCAACCGTACGCCGGATCTTTAATCATCACCACGAACACCACCTTGTAGGCTGTTTCAGGCGAAAGATTTGATGTGTCGAACTTCCCCTGCACCTCCAGCCAACAGACCTTCACGAGCTCGGCTACATCAACCATCTCCTCATCACCATTACTGTGAAACATAAGAATGAATCAATGAGCATAAATACAAGGCATCCATTAATGTACAAAGTTTATATTATATACAAGTGTTTGTTATAGACCTTGTTGTCTCCACTGCGTAAGGCCAGTTCCAATAACGTTTGTCTCACCCCAAGTGATTGACAGATTCCTTGCATAGAGCATGAAGCAATTCAAGCCTTTGTTCTTCTCCACCCAATATTTCTATATGGATACATAGACGGTTAAAGGTGCTTGTCAATGCAGTAAATCATAGATCAGACTTAAGGAGATATGTTTCTTAGTTTCCTATGCCGAAACAGACCTTTTTTTTTTATTAAAGGAAGAAGCTTCTATTGATTCACTATAACTGAAAATAAGAACAGGGTATGTACATCCCATGCCCCAGTACAAAGAATTATTAACCACCCGACTCTGACCTCCAACATGCATACAAGAGAGAGAGAGAGAGAGAGAGAGAGAGAGAGAGAGAGAGAGAGAGAGAGAGAGAGAGAGAGAGTCCAAGATCCATACCGAAGACTTATAATCAAAAACTAGAAATAAAGTGAAAAAAGCCACCCCATAATTCATCCCGGATCATGTTCCAACATGGGCCTCCAGCTTCTTAATAAATCATTTCGTCTCCACACCAAAACAGACCTTGAGTACCTAAAGCTCAAAATTGAGACCTACGGTTAAAAGGCATTGAGTCGTGACCACTCAATATAGCCGTTGGTATTAGTATATATGTATAAAACAATAAAGGGTAGCCAATTTGAAGATGGATTTGCATGTAAAAAGCTATAGAGACTAAGTTGTGATACAAGTCTTATTACATTCAAAATTTACAAGTTAGGGTCTTTCATCCCCCTCCACATGTAGAGATGCAGTAACAGTATGGTATATGTGCCATACCCAAAAAAAATAAAGATTAAATAAAGAAGATTTACAAAACAAGCTTAGTATCCCTGGTTATGGCAAAAGAAAATCTCTAAACTGGTGTCTTTAAATTAGTATAATCAGGGGATAATAGTTCAAGGTTGACTGTCACTAGGCCAGCAACATCTCTATAAATTAAATCACATAAAGTAAATATAACATGAACCCCAAAGGCGTGTTAATATGATTACATCCTACCTTTCTTTTCCTGTGAGACTTCATTGATAGTCGAGTCTGCTTCTTTGATGATGCATTCATAATTGTGCGGGAGCTTTGATGCGATCACAACTTGTTTTTCTCTTCACCCAAAATTTCAATCTCATTTTCAGTAGCTTGATGATGGCCACCATCCAACTGTGAGATATTCGCTCCCATAACTTCTTTTCCTCTCCTCTTCTCTTCTTCTCCGTAAACAGTTTGTCAGATTTTTTTCCTTATATAGATTGTTATAGCCAAAGTTTTCAGAACTAATCGCTTAGTTTTTACTTTTTGCGATTCCATGAGTTATTCTGTGCAGTTAGGTTACTGATAAGGATAAGGCATCCATAGTGAAGAGTTTTAGACTTGATTTGTGATAAGATTCAATCTACACCACTTATATACCACACCAACTCCTATTATATTTTTGATGTGAGATTATATATTCCAACAAGAGAAATGATGAAGTGCGTAATAATGGATGAGACCGTAAGAGGAAAAAAATTAGAGGAAACTCAATTGCAAGAATGCGTAAAATCAATTGAGATGTTATAGGAATTGAATGTCATCACATAATTCCCTAAATAATATTATGTTTTCTCTTTTACTTATTTTTTCTAACAAAGATGTGGACGTCTTTTTTTTTTTTTTGTAGGAATGTGGATGTCTTTTTAGTGAACTTAAAACAAACTTTAAAATCTATTTTTTTTCAAGAAAAGAAAACCTATATACTATGTTACTTAACATACGAGCAAAGGGAGACTTCTTTTAGGTGAGGGTGTAATAACTATAAAATTCTAACTCGTGTCGCGTGTCATTTTCAAGATCTTATTGTGGGTCTAGATAGTCGTAGTGTACTTGTTTCGGTCATCGAGAGTCTACACCGAGGTATGTTATATTTGTCTGGTATTTGCACTATTTATGTATTACCCGAATGTTAATTAAAATGTCCCAAATGTGCGAGGGCATCTATGAGTGCACGTTAGCTTTCAGGAATGAGTTCGACTCTCGAAAATGTGCAAAACGAGTAGCAAGTGAAATTTACATGTGTTTGGGTGTTCGGGGGACAAAATGAAGTAAAACACTAACAAATACAAATTTAAAATAATAAATTAGTGAGCGCCGAGTGATACGCGGGGTCGTGGGTAAAAAAACGCGGGTCGTACAATAGTGTGTATGCCCGAGTGTGCTCATGGGCGCACACAATGAAATTTTAAGCACAGAAATATAAGTGTATATATTTGTATATATTAAATATATATTAAATAACAAAAATCAGAAATTAAAAAAGGAAAGGTAAAATGACCATGAGGGATATTGAGTCGGTGAAGAAGTGGATAAGATTTGAAGGGTAAAATGGTCATTTGGCTTATCCCAAAAATATCTCAACACCACCGACCCTCACCATTCTCACATCTCCATCGAAGCAGTGAGAGAGACCGAAAGAGGGAAAAGGAGAAGAAAGAGAGAGGAATCGGTCGGGAAGGAGAGATCGAGATCCGGAGAAGAGAAGACAAAGGTGAGTTTGTTGTCGTCGTTGTTGTTGTTGTTGTTGTTGTTGTTGTTGTTGTTGTTGTTGTTGATGTTCTTGTTGATTAATGGTGGTAGGGGGATTGTGAAGCTCAGACGAACTGGTTTCCAGTTCATCTGAGAAAGAAAATGCAGGGGAGACATCTTCCCTGCAGGACGTGAACATGGGGTCAGGCCAACCAGACCCCAGTTCATTAAAAAAAAATGTTGCTGGAAAAAGAAAGAGTTGGTGGGTCGGCCCTGGCTGGTTTGAGCCTGTTGGGGGCGAACCGGGACGAACCCGACCCGACCCAGAAACCCACCCACAATAAAATAATAATATATTTATTTATTTATAATAAATAAATTAAATCTGATTTTTAAATGAAATAAATTTAAGAAAAATAAGGAAAAATTCCAGAAACATAGGAAAAAATCCTTAAAAATTATATTTTTACCAAATAAATGGAATTTTGGGAATTTTTATAAAAAATGAAGAATTTTAGATTTGTTGGAGACTTTTTGTCGAGGTTTTTTGTCTCGTAAAGAGTGAAATCGGTGAAAATAGCTAGAAAATTATAAAAAAATTGGGAGAATTGGAAAATTAATGGAAACAGAACCTAAATGGATGTCAGGTTGCCAGCGAGACTTTGATAAATCAATTGGAGATTACGTTGGGAAACGTGTGGAGTTATGAGAGAGCGTATTAGCGGGATTCGAGGTAAGTAAAGGCAACAATAGCATCAACATGAATTCTCTTATATTTCTTGACTGATTATTCCTTGAAATGCGTGTCATTTGTACTTCATTCTAGCTCAGGTGACCTAGGGTTTAGGTAGTCTGTCTGTAGAGAGAAGTTTCAACGAGTTTAGCAGTCGGCATAGTTTGTGGCTTCTCGTGGAGCCTATCGAAAGGATTTAGCATATGGCATGGGACTGTAGGTTTCCTTCGGTAGTGTGTTAGGAATTTAGTAGCCGAATTTATCTGTGGCTTTTTCCTAGCAGAGTGTGCGTTCAGTGGAGGTAACTTTCAAGTCCACTGGTTCGTACGTGGATTGAACAGCAGAGGCGATTTTGGGCCCACTGTGTCAATCGCAAGCTGAGGAGGTCTTAAGACCCGCGGTTTGATTGGGATTACTTATTCGCCTATCTATTTGCTTCCCGGTCACTTGATTATCGTTGTTTTGAGCTTATTGAATCTATTTATCATGCAAATTGCTATCTATTTCCATTTCTTTGTTTATACCGCATGATTCATAGACTTGTTTATTATTGATTAAGAATTTATGTTGAGATCCCTATTGTTGTTGCTTTACTGTTACTTTCTGTACTCACCGTCATTTTTATGACGACGAGTGCAAATCCGCAGACGAGTCGGGGCAAGGCGCCTATTCTTGGTGAAATCATTTGAGGCACGCTCAGAGCCATTATCATTGCTCTTACTTGGTAGGTGATTATTTTATATATTTTGGCTATGTATTCATACGTTTCTATTATTTTGGGGACTGTTGGGGATTGATACACTTTTTGACACATGTATATATCTATTTTGGGTTTCAGTTTATCAGTTGTATACATGTTTTGCTTGTTGGATAGGAATTCCACATCTAGGTTGCCTTGAATTATAATTTGTTTAAGTTATTTTAAGTTGGTATGGAGAACAATTCTGCTGCACACCTGACTTATTTGAGGTTGAATGATTAATAGCAAATCGAGTCAAGGAAATCTAAAAGTAACCACAAGGAGATAGTAAGTGTTAATGAATAATTAGGTAAGTCAAGGTTGACTAGACTTGCGTGACTCGTCGAAGAAGGGCTCGGGGGTCCACATAGGTTTATGTCAGGCGGGGCCCAGTTTATGGTTGTTGGGGCCGCCACGGGGGGACTGGAGTCGTCGTCCTTCTTGCCCCACCCCAGGCGCGCCCCTAATCATTGATAAGGTCCACGTTGTTGTAACCCAGGAACAACATGCACTTATTGTCTTATTGTCGTCCATATATAACCACTTGAGTGACCCAATAGTTTGATAGGTAGTTGATAAGATCAAACCAGTGACGAGGTGGAAGAAGGGAAGAACAAAGGAAGGAGAAACTTTTGTACAGTTTAGTCACTGTTTAAATACTCAAAACATAATGGGTGATGCTTCATTTGGGCTGGCCACACAAGGCCTTACTGGATAATTATAACTGCCTAGCAACTAAGGGTCTGGCCCGTTTTACATAACATAATCACGAGTCCAGCTTGAGCCAAAGGTTCCCTTGAGTTTATCCCGTTTGATTGGTGTTGTTGATCACGATGCTAGGCATCGTATCATTAGTTTGGGAGTAAAAGGTCATGGTTTCGAACTCAAGTCGAGGCAAGTTGTTTCATTCTTATCAAAAAAAAATGTCATCCTATAATACACATCGAGATTCATGAATTCACATATCTATGCAAAAAATCAAAGGGTTGATCCGTACTCAGCACTATCAGGATTCACACAGAGAATCCTCTTAACATAATTTTTTTCATTCAAAGGACTCGAATTTAAATATACCATTTAAGGAGAATCGAGTCTCTTGGGGCCCTTACCACTCGAACCAACCAGTTATTGGTAAACATAATCAACCTCGCCAGGTACAAGACGTATGCTCACATCACTAGATATATCACACGGCTTAGAAATAGATGTGTGACGTAGCAAGTCAAAATACCAATCCACCCATTTTGGTTTGCTGTTACCACCCCAATAAGCTGGATACGAGCATGCTGGGCTGGGCAGCATGATAACTCAGCAGATGATCGAGTCTCGGTGGACTCGGGAGGTTTCGGTGAACTCCAAAGTCGGATTGGGGTTTAGTACATGGCTCGGGCCTAAGTGGGCTTGGCTTGGCACGGACAAGGCAGGCCAAGGCAAGGCCAGGCCAAGGAAAGGCCAGGCCAGGCCAAAGCAAGGCTGGGCCAGGCCAGGCCAAGGCGAGGCTAGGCCAAAGCGAGGCTAGGCCAAGGCAAGGCAAGGCAAGGCAAGGCAAGGCAAGACACGGGCAAGGCCAAGGCAAGGCCAGGCCAAGGCCAAGGCAAGGCCTTGGCACAACAGTTGACTTTCCTTGACTCGGGCATTGACCCTGGTCAAAGTACGCTTGGTCTCATTTTGGGATGTTTCCTATTGGAGCTGGGGAAACGGCTTAACATCTACTATAAGGGGAGGTGGGCTCTCTCCTAGGGGTGGCATGGGCAACAGTGACAAGGAAGGCCCTCGTGCACACCTTGGGCACCATGCCAAGGCGAAGACCCACGGACCATGGTCCGGCCACCCCGAGCCGGTGGGACTCGACCACGAGCCTCGGCTAGCACCCAACGTGCCTGGACACGGCCAGGCACCACGAGACGCAGTCCCTGTCCCGTAGAGAAGCATGAACCACGTCCCTTGATATGTGGAAGACCAAGTCGAGGTAGTTGGGGAACTACCTTGGTCATGGCTGGGCCATGACCAAGCCACGTCCAGGCATGACCCGAATACATGGAGCATGTGCAAACTGACCTGTAATGGAGGCGGTTACGGAACCAGGTGGCAGCAAGGGAACAAGGCAGTTTGGCAACTGCCTTGACCACTAAGAGAGTGGTGATTTACCAGGTCTATGGATTGATGTATGCTAGACATGTGTCCCGGTTGGTTATGTAACTACCTAATGGCTAGTCTATAAAGCCAAGGGCTCTGAGCTTGGGGAAACACAGAGTTCCACAGTTGTAATTCCAATTGAGAGCTAGTAAACGTTTCCTTGTTGCCTATTGCTTGCTGTCCCTTTAATTCGAGTATTGGAGTGCTGAACTAAGGTGGCCCTTAGGCACCGCAGGTTCAATCGAGAGAAAATTTTCCTAGTGAAAAACCCCTCTTTCATTGGCCCTGTGACAATTGGTATCAGAGCCAGGTTTGGAGACAATGGCGACCCGAGCAGCAAGCGATCTAGGTGAGAGGGTGTCTCACCTAGAGCATGTGATAGCAACGATGGCCACTCCGGCGGAATTGGCGGAGTCTTCAACTACGTCCCGACGTATTGAAGCCTTGGAAATGTTGGTGGCTTCCTTGGTGACTAGGGGAGAGTCACAAGAGGCCATGATTGCTATGTGGGAATCAAGGTTTGAGGAGCTTGTAGCGGATGTGCGGTCGGTGGGAGAACTTACCACCGAAAACGGCCTTGACAATGTTTGTAGAGGTGAGCTTACTCAAGCGAGCGTGGGCGGAACCTCGGAGGGGTCTTTGTTGCGGCAAAGCCCCGAACAAAGGTGCTTTGGAACCAAAGAAATTCTCTCGGCAAGCGAGTGCAAAGGAGCTTGAGAATTTCATTTGGGACATGGAGCAAGATTTACTTTGCTCTTGTTGGCACGGAGGAGAATCGAAGGTCATCTTGACCCCGATGTACCTTGAGGGTGATGCGAAACTTTGGTGGAGAACCGGGGTGGATGATGATGCGGCATGGGGAGGCCCAAAATTGTAGATTGGGAGGTGCTCAAGAGGGAATTGAAGGATCAATTCCTTCCTACCAATGCGGCTTGGCAAGCGCAGGAGGCCTTGCGCAAGCTCAAACAGACGGGATCGGTGCGTGACTATGTGAAGGAATTTTCCTCCCTCCTACTAGACATCAAAAACATGTCGGAGGAGGACAAACTTTTCAATTTCACCACGGGATTGCAGTCTTGGGCTTAAGCTGAGCTAAGGAGGCAAGGAGTGAATGACTTGCCTGGTGCAATTGCGGCTGCTGATAGTCTTGTGGACTTCAAGACTAGTTCCTCCCCGAGCGAAGGGAAGAACAAGGAGAAGAAGCCGTTCAAGAACCACCAGAAGAAGGGCGAGAAGAAGCCCTTTCCTCCTAAGCCGGCGAGCTCGAAACCAGCACCTAAAGCAGACCCGAAGCCCTCATCAAGTTCTGCAGGTAAGGGCTGTTTTATTTGTAATGGCCCTCACAGGGCACGAGACTGCCCAAAGAAGGAGAAACTTTCGGCCTTGATTGCGGAGGATGATGGCCAGCCCCGAATGAACCCACTGCAGCTGCTGAATGCAATTCAGCAAGCCAAAGCGAGCCCTTCGGAGGGGCTAATGTACGTGGATGCCGAGGTGAACTAGAGACGAGTCTTGGCGATGGTGGATTCGGGAGCTACTCACTCATTTGTGGCAGACCATATGGTGGGAAAATTGGGACTGGATCTCGTTGAGAACTCCAGTCGAATGAAGGCAGTGAATTCGGAGGCAAAGCGAATTCAAGGTATGGCCACTGATGTAAACTTGAAGGTTGGATCTTGGGAGGGAAAGATCAACCTAATGGCAGTGTGACGGCCCCAAATTCCCAATGCATTTGGGTACGCCCGGCCTAGACCCGTGCAAGCCTCGAGTCAGTTCTCGATAACCTTGACGAGCCTAGTCAGCCTCAAAACATCAAAAAATTCAAGATTTATGAAAGAGTTATTGCAATTATAACACAGCGGAAGCAAAAGTCAAATTCAAATCAAATATTGGGAAATAACTCTATCAAATGGAAGTAAAGGAATTCTATAAGTGTGGAAACCCCGGGCATTCATGTACAATTCGAAATGCAAAGGTACATGATACCAATCTCATCAAAATTTGCCAAGTTTAATAATCCCAAAGCATGTATATATAAAACGGTGTACATAAAAGCAAAACATAATAAAAACCTATAAAATAGTCTTCAACTCCAGCCGCTAATCCTCACAACTGATTTCCTAGGTAGGGTCCCTTGCCCTTGCTGCTCTCTGCCCTATCGCACCCACCGTCACAAACTAGACGGTGAGCAACTGAATAAAATTGAATGTAATGCCAGCAGAAAACAACAGTAATTCATGATAATTCAAATAAAGTAGTCTAAATATCATGCGGAAATAAAAAGACAGGAAATTAAATAGACAAGATGCATGATAAACAGACTAATGGATATCAATCGAGAGTTAAGTGTGTTCCAAAGAATCAAAAGAGGCTCATAAGTGGTCTAGTCCATAGCATAACGGCGAAGACCTCGCGAGGTCTTCCCGGGCATCGACACAAGCGAAGGCACAGCTATGACTGGAAAGGGACTCGAACCCATCCACCCAGTACTCGGTGTCACACGGTCACTAAGGGTGGTCACACACTCGTGGCCACGAGTGCCCACGTTTTATCCCTCTAGTGCAGGTCCTAGTACTTTCGAGACGAAACACTTACGCCGGGAAACACACAACAAGAAATGGAATGGAATACCAATAATAGAGCATAACAAGACTGAATAAATAATAATGAATCACATGACATTTTCTTACTGGCTTACAAACGTACAAATGCTTGTGGCAAATGTACTTACCTGAACTATCGTGACCCGTATGACAACTCCGAGATCCTAACGCGACTTCCCGATTTCCTATACCGCACTCCAATTATCTAGTCCAGCTTGAATAAATGTCAAACAAATCAAAATTACCACCCGAATTATACCTAAGATCATTTGTCATTAAATTAGCTTCAATTTGATACATTATATAAATTTTTACGTTTTTCTAGGCTAAAACCCCGACTATATCCCGCCAACTAATTAATTAAATAAATTAAAAATTCATTTATTTGTATGTTTTACTGTTTTTCTCCCCCGTTTAACTAGTCGAAACCTCACTCAATTAAATACCTCCCGAACGGCTCGAGACCCGAAACATACTAAAATACTAATACATACAATCAAAGAATCATAAAATCACTTCGGTGTCGACTCCCGAAGTTCGAAATACTGTCCAATATTCACGTAGCCGGGTCATAATTTCTGACAAGTGCAACACAAATCAGTTAAAAATTTGGGGTTGTTACAGTCTCCCCCACTTATTAGAATTTCGTCCTCGAAATTAATCTAATAAGTAAACTAGATTAGCAACTCTTCGCAACTCCTAACGAGTCCGATAAAAACTTAAAGTGAGTCATTTCTTGACTCCAAACTATTCGTGACCCTTTAGTGGAGAGAACTTCAGGTATTCATAATCTCTTCGAATCATACTGAAGCTCATTGTGATACTCGACAAGTATTTCTTCTGCCACTCCTGGGCACTCTTAAATCTCGAGCAATCTATCCACAACTACCCAGATGCTATCGTAACCACGAGGAGATCGGGGCAACCACTAACGAAATCCATATCAATATGTTCCCACTTCCATCAAGGAATGGGTGGGGCTGCAGTAGTCCTCCAGGTCGTCGATGCCCAGCCTTTACGCGCTGGCATGTCACATGCTCGAACAATTCCGACACCTCGGAACATCATTCCTGGTCACCAAAATAATGTCGCATATCGGCGCACATCTTAGGTCGACCCGGATACACAACCGAACCGAAACGATAAATCTCCTGAAGTAACTCTTCACAAGCATCAGACCCCAATGGAATCCCCAGTCGCCCGCGATACCTCTAACATGAGTCTGTCGACCGACTCGTCTGGGCAATATGAATTATCCACCATCTCATTGCACCGCTGGTATGACGCATCGCCTTGCTGTCCCTCACGCATAATGCCAAATGAGACGGTCCACAACATCGTTTGACCACGTATCTGGGTTCTGGTAGTCGTCGGCACGTCTGCTAATCTCATCAACTCGAATGCCTCACATAAACCACGCTCGTAGGTTCTTTAACATATAACTACCTCTGCATCCAATCCTTTGCAGCGCAACGCATCAGCAACAACGTTGATCTTCTCGTATCCACAAATCAACGCATATAATGTTTATATCTAGTTCGCACCTCTCCCAAACCGTGGGCTTACAAACCGCTTCATACGACTTAGATCCTCTTTCTCGAGCTGTGGACTACCTCAAAGTCACTTCAAACACTCGTTCATCATCATTTGAATTGCAAACCAATGCATAGTCACTTCAGAACTGACTCAATAAGCTATAACCAAGCTGTGAACTCTCGCGAATGTCACTTCCAACAACTCGACATCGGTATTGAACTGAGACTTGTACAAAGTCTCTTCGAACAACACAACATCTTCAACTCACTCCTTTTTCTCCACATCCATCAAGCGTGGGCCTCTCGCACTTCGAACGACTTGATTTTATCTCGATCTTCTGACCGTAGGTCCCAACCAATTCAAACAACCTAATTCAACTACGGTCTCTCTAGACCGCTCCCGTTTCCCAAAATGGTAGGAATGCCACGACCTCGTAGCAAACATCGCCCACTACCACGACTCAAGCTTGGTGATCACGACGTAAGACGCTACGATCGCGACTCGTACGCCATACTTGTGAAAACCTCCCAACCTACTCGTGTCTCGACGCAAGTTTATCTATACCCAGGCAGTAAAATAGATTCGACAAAGTTGTAACCGTGGCCACCATGTACACTACGTGTCCATGCATCGTAAGATGAATCACAACCGATCCTGGTCTGCCTCTCTTTAGGTGTACTTGTGGCTAGTTTTGGCACCCATTGTGCCCAAACTTACCATCTCTTTCGGACTCTTATCTAAGTTAGGTTTGTCTCATCCTAGACAACACTTGCTAAGTTTAAATGGTAATACTCTAGCCGTATCACCCTAACTCTGTCACATGACGTCCAACGTCTTATTTAAACACCTAAAGCTTCATTTAATCGGTTCCATGCATGTCATATGATAACCAGGAAATTTCTTTATCTCCGTCAGTATCACGAACCACTATAAGTTATTGTTCATTCGCCACGTGCACATCCTCGCACAAATCAGTACATCGGTTCTAAAAATGTCCAGGCTGTCCGCATTGGTAACACAACTTCCGCTTTCGAGAACCACTATCATCGTTCAAATTTCTTGTTCGTTTCCCATCATGTTTCCCCTGATCGGCGCTCTAATTACAACTCAGGTCGATCAGGTTCAATCTTTTCGTGACTCTTCAAGAACAACTCTGCTACGGTCACGTCAGTACCTTCATAGAAATGACAGGGTCGTGCCTCTTGAATAATGGTTACTCTAGCCGTTGATGACATCGATGCAACAGCAACTGACGCCCTCATTATTGCCAAAATCTCTTCCAACTATCGCTCTTGAGATGCGACTTCTGCGTCAAAGTCGAAACTCGTCGATGCTAACAGCTCGAGTACTCGACGTCCCACTGTCGTCACTAGGACCCTTCTGATCCGCCATCGCCATCTCATAACGAAAGCGTATTTCCGGATCAGTGGATAGTTACCGATACCATATAATACACACAACAATCGTAATATGTATAAACATCACATCCGACTTATCCCACTTCCCAACTAGGATTCTAAGTCAAGATCATAGGGTTTCCACTCTAAGTTCAACCGTTCCTAACTTCCGCTGGTTTAAATGGCTTGTGTTTTATGAATTTGAATCAAGAGTCAAGTCTATGTAACCTTGTGCTCTGATACCAAGCGTGACGTTGGTATCACAATTTTTTAGAAAACTCTAAACTCGTCCCTAAGATTCTAAAGCCTATGCTCGATACCAACCGTGACGTTGGTATCACAATTTTTAGATAGCTATATACCATGTCCCTAAGATCCTAAAGCCTAGGCTCTGATACCAACTGTGACGGCCCCAAATTCCCAATGCATTTGGGTACGCCCGGCCTAGACCCGTGCAAGCCTCGAGTCAGTTCTCGATAACCTTGACGAGCCTAGTCAGCCTCAAAACATCAAAAAATTCAAGATTTATGAAAGAGTTATTGCAATTATAACACAGCGGAAGCAAAAGTCAAATTCAAATCAAATATTGGGAAATAACTCTATCAAATGGAAGTAAAGGAATTCTATAAGTGTGGAAACCCCGGGCATTCATGTACAATTCGAAATGCAAAGGTACATGATACCAATCTCATCAAAATTTGCCAAGTTTAATAATCCCAAAGCATGTATATATAAAACGGTGTACATAAAAGCAAAACATAATAAAAACCTATAAAATAGTCTTCAACTCCAGTCGCTAATCCTCACAATGATTTCCTAGGTAGGGTCCCTTGCCCTTGCTTTGCTCTCGCCTCTATTCGCACCCACCGTCACAAACTAGACGGTGAGCAATCGAATAAAATTGAATGTAATGCCAGAAAACAACAAGTAATTCATGATAATTCAAATAAAGTAGTCTAAATATCATGCGGAAATAAAAAGACAGGAAATTAAATAGACAAGATGCATGATAAACGGACTAATGGATATCAATCGAGAGTTAAGTGTGTTCCAAAGAATCAAAAGAGGCTCATAAGTGGTCTAGTCCATAGCATAACGGCGAAGACCTCGCGAGGTCTTCCGGGCATCGACACAAGCGAAGGCACGACTATGACTGGAAAGGGACTCGAACCCATCCACCCAGTACTCGGTGTCACACGGTCACTAAGGGTGGTCACACACTCGTGGCCACGAGTGCCCACGTTTTATCCCTCTAGTGCAGGTCCTAGTACTTTCGAGACGAAACACTTACGCCGGGAAACACACAACAAGAAATGGAATGGAATACCAATAATAGAGCATAACAAGACTGAATAAATAATAATGAATCACATGACATTTTCTTACTGGCTTACAAACGTACAAATGCTTGTGGCAAATGTACTTACCTGAACTATCGTGACCCGTATGACAACTCCGAGATCCTAACGCGACTTCCCGATTTCCTATACCGCACTCCAATTATCTAGTCCAGCTTGAATAAATGTCAAACAAATCAAAATTACCACCCGAATTATACCTAAGATCATTTGTCATTAAATTAGCTTCAATTTGATACATTATATAAATTTTTACGTTTTTCTAGGCTAAAACCCCGACTATATCCCGCCAACTAATTAATTAAATAAATTAAAAATTCATTTATTTGTATGTTTTACTGTTTTTCTCCCCCGTTTAACTAGTCGAAACCTCACTCAATTAAATACCTCCCGAACGGCTCGAGACCCGAAACATACTAAAATACTAATACATACAATCAAAGAATCATAAAATCACTTCGGTGTCGACTCCCGAAGTTCGAAATACTGTCCAATATTCACGTAGCCGGGTCATAATTTCTGACAAGTGCAACACAAATCAGTTAAAAATTTGGGGTTGTTACAGGCAGTTCCCTTGGATGATTTCGATGTCATCCTAGGGAATGACTTCTTACACCTAGGGAGCATTGCATTGATGTCGTTCTTGAAAGGACTGTTCGTGATGAACAAGTCCCACCCTTGTTTTATCCCTGCGACTAACACAATTGCAGGAAAGGAGAAGACGAAGCTATCCCATCTTTCAGCCATTCAGGTGAAAGATGGACTGAGGAAGGGAGAACCCACATTCCTAGCAGCCTTGGTGGAGACCAAGGCAAGAACGACATCAAAGATCCCCGATGTAGTCATTGAAGTGCTAGAGGATTTCGGAGACGTGATGCCGGCAGAATTGCCAAAGCAATTACCCCCAAAGAGGAAATTGACCATGAGATTGAGCTGATCCCTGGCTCAAAACCCCCAGCGCAAGCCCCGTACAGAATGGCTCCAAAGGAGTTGGAGGAGCTAAGGAAGCAGTTGCAAGAGTTGTTGGATGCTGGATTCATTCAGCCATCCAAGGCCCCTTACGGAGCACCAGGTCTGTTCCAGCGCAAGCACGATGGTTCCCTTCGAATGTGCGTGGACTACAGGGCATTAAACAAGTTGACGGTGAAGAACAAGTACCCTATTCCACTTGTGGCAGACTTGTTCGATCGATTATCTGGTGCGGCCTACTTTACAAAGCTGGACTTGAGGTCGGGGTACTATCAAGTTCGGATTGCAGCTGGTGATATTCCAAAGACGGCCATGGTGACTAGGTATGGTTCGTTTGAGTACTTAGTCATGCCATTTGGCTTGACAAACGCCCCTGCTACATTTTGTAATTTAATGAATGATGTACTGAGAGAATTCATTGATAGATTTGTCGTTGTTTATCTCGACGACATAGTGATTTACAGTAAGAACCTCCATGATCATGTGGATCACTTACGGATGGTTCTGACTACCTTGAGGGCTAACCATTTGTATGTAAAGAGGGAGAAATGTGAGTTTGCTGCGCAAACAATTTCTTTCCTTGGTCATGTTGTAGGCCAGGGAAAATTGCAAATGGATCCAGAGAAGGTGCGGGCTATCATGGAATGGCCAAACCCCACGAAGGTCTCGGAGTTGCGATCGTTCTTGGGGTTGGCGAATTACTATCGGCGGTTCGTGGAGGGCTACTCACGGAAGGTGGCGCCACTGACAGACTTGTTAAAGAAAGATCGAGCTTGGGCATGGACGGATCGATGCAACCAAGCTATGGCGGAGTTGAGGCAGGTCATTGCTTCTGAACCAGTGTTAGGACTACCAAACTTCGAACTACCGTTCGAGGTGCATACAGACGCTTCAGATAGGGCATTGGGGGCGGTGCTTGTCCAGGAGGGACATCCTATTGCCTTTGAAAGCAGGAAACTGAAGGATGCGGAGCAGAGGTACCCGGCTCACGAGAAGGAAATGCTAGCTGTGATTCATGCTCTCCATCTTTGGAGGCATTACTTGTTGGGAACCAGTTTTGTGGTGCGGACAGACAATGCGACAATCACCTACTTCATGAGCCAGAAAAAGCTCAACCAGAAGCAGGCGAGGTGGTTGGATTTCCTTGCAGAGTTCGATTTACAATTCGAACACAAGCCTGGTAGGCTCAATTCAGTTCCGGATGCACTCAGTCGCAAGGTGGTGGCTGAGATGGTGACAGTAGTAGTGAGGCTGGAAGGTGAATTCTTGCCTCGTATCAAGGAGGAGACGGGCAAAGATCCTACTTGCAAGAAGTTGCTAAAGCTAGTAGCGGAGGGAGTCACTCGGAGGTTCTGGTGTGATGATGGGGTCCTTTATGCCAAAGGAGGACGCCCTTATGTCCCTAGTACAGGTGGATTAAGGCAGCTACTCTTGAAAGAGACACATGATGCTCGGTGGGCTGGGCATCCAGGCATGGAGCGCACCTATGCCCTCTTATCACGTTCTTACTTTTGGCCGAAGATGGAGGAGGACGTGGATCAGTACGTGCGGACTTGTCTTGTATGTCAAAAGGACAAGACGGAGAGGAGGAAGGCGCCAGGGTTGCTGGAGCCTCTACCCATACCAGAGAGGCCCTTTAAGAGCATCTCCATGGATTTCATCACTGGTCTTCCTGATGTGCAGGGAATGACCAGCGTACTGGTGGTGGTCTATCGATTCTCGAAGTATGCTACATTCATAGCTGCTTCGAAGAATTGTGATGCAGACATGACGACAGAATTGTTCCTAAAGCATGTGGCGAAGTATTGGGGCATCCCCGAAGACATCATCAGTGATCGAGATGCTCGGTTCACTGGGCGATTTTGGGTTGCCCTATTCAATCTGATGGGATCAGAGTTGAAGTTTTCTACAGCAAACCATCCTTAAACAGATGGGCGGACGGAGAGAATCAATGCTTTTCTTTGGAGGACTATCTCGGGCATTATGTGAATGCCAGTCAGACGAATTGGGTGGATTTACTTGATACAGCCCAATTTTGTTACAACCTGCACAAAAGCTCAGCCACGGAGCTGAGTCCATTCAAGGTGGCGACGGGACAACAACCGGCTACTCCACATGAAGTAGTCAAGTCAAAGTCGATGGGATCGAGCCCTGCGGCGTATCGGTTTGCAAGGAACAAGCAGGAGCTGAGGGAGGCAGCTCATGACTGTTTGGCCAAAGCAGTCAGGAGGATGAAGAAGTATGCGGACTAGCACAGACGGCCCTTGGAGTTTCAGGAAGGAGACCTCGTCTTGTTGAAGCTCACTCCTCAAATTTTGAAGAAATTCAACAAGAAGGAGACCCATAAGGGCTTGGTCCAGCGATATGAAGGACCATTTGAGGTGGTCAAGCGAGTTGGGAGGGTAGCTTATCGTTTAAAGCTACCAGAAAGGCTAAAGGTACACCCTACATTTCATGTCAGTTACCTTAAGCCCTTCCATTCAGATCAGGAGGATCCGGAGCGGAGCGCGGTCAGACGAGCTCCACCCTTGATACGGAAGGAATTTGCAAGAGAGATTGAGCAGATTCTAAACCACGAGGTGCGTGGTCAGAGTAAGAAAAATCGGCAGATTTTCTACCTAATCGAGTGGGTTGATGTGGAGGAACCTACTTGGGAGCGGGATACTACCCTATGGCAGTTTGAGAAGGAGATTTCAGACTACCAGAAGCGGCAAGAACCGAAAGCGGTTCGATGAGGGCATCGAACATTTCGGCCGGGGAGGTTTGTTACCACCCCAATAAGCTGGATACGAGCATTGTTGGGTGGGCCACATGATAACTCAGCCAGATGATCGAGTCTCGGTGGACTCGGGAGGTTTCGGTGAACTCCAAAGTCGGATTGGGGTTTAGTACATGGCTCGGGCCTAAGTGGGCTTGGCTTGGCACGGACAAGGCAGGCCAAGGCAAGGCCAGGCCAAGGAAAGGCCAGGCCAGGCCAAGGCAAGGCTGGGCCAGGCCAGGCCAAGGCGAGGCTAGGCCAAGGCAAGGCAAGGCAAGACACGGGCAAGGCCAAGGCAAGGCCTTGGCACAACAGTTGACTTTCCTTGACTCGGGCATTGACCCTGGTCAAAGTACGCTTGGTCTCATTTTGGGATGTTTCCTATTGGAGCTGGGAAACGGCTTAACATCTACTATAAGGGGAGGTGGGCTCTCTCCTAGGGGTGGCATGGGCAACAGTGACAAGGAAGGCCCTCGTGCACGCCTTGGGCACCATGCCAAGGCGAAGACCCACGGACCATGGTCCGGCCACCCCGAGCCGGTGGGACTCGACCACGAGCCTCGGCTAGCACCCAACGTGCCTGGACACGGCCAGGCACCACGAGACGCAGTCCCTGTCCCGTAGAGAAGCATGAACCACGTCCCTTGAAATGTGGAAGACCAAGTCGAGGTAGTTGGGGAACTACCTTGGTCATGGCTGGGCCATGACCAAGCCACGTCCAGGCATGACCCGAATACATGGAGCATGTGCAAACTGACCCTGTAATGGAGGCGGTTACGGAACCAGGTGGCAGCAAGGGAACAAGGCAGTTTGGCAACTGCCTTGACCACTGAGAAAGTGGTGATTTACCAGGTCTATGGATTGATGTATGCTAGACATGTGTCCCGATTGGTTATGTAACTACCTAATGGCTAGTTTATAAAGCCAAGGGCTCTGAGCTTGGGGAAACACAGAGTTCCACAGTTGTAATTCCAATTGAGAGCTAGTAAACGTTTCCTTGTTGCCTATTGCTTCCTTGTCCCTTTAATTCGAGTATTGGAGTGCTGAACTAAGGTGGCCCTTAGGCACCGCAGGTTCAATCGAGAGAAAATTTTCCTAGTGAAAAACCCCTCTTTCATTGGCCCTGTGACATTTTCCATGATTTAGGGTTTCATCGAGCGATGAGAAGTGGTAAGAATTCGCTTCAATTCTTTTTTACTTTCTCTATGAATTTAAGTTTTGTTTCATTGATTCCATGCAATCTGTTCTATTCCATTGTTATGCTATTCAATCTGTTGAATTTGATACTCCTATGTTCAAAACTCACACTTCACTCCAATTTATGTAATACTTGAATCCATAGTGATACAATTTGTGCTAAAAAACACGTCTTTTTACCAACTACGTTGAAGATTTGGCATCGAAACAAGCTGGGTATCGATCGAATTCAGTCGAGCTTAGCTCCTAAGACTTCAATTCATGATTTTGTGAATATGCTTCAAACAGGGAAGCATTGATTATAATTAAGCGTATGAGTTGCGTAAAGAGAAGTCATTTTGATATAAAGGTAAGGGAAGTAATTAGTCGATGGAGCGTCGCGAACCTCAAACTCCACAAGGTAGTATAGGCTACCTCAATCCCACTAAATCTCTTCTATTTGGTTAAATTGAATTATTTTTATTTTTATTTTTTTTGCGCGATGTAGGAGGGACGACGAGAATTCTAGTTGAATTCCTCGAGGTGGCGGTTAATTCGATCGTTTTCCTCAAAGGGATTTATCCGTCTGGTAAAAATTTTATTTCAATTAAGCTCACACTGAATTTAAGATTATTGAGATTTTTAGTGGCTTAATTTCTTTGAGTTTCGGTATGAATTTGATTCTAATTGTACTAGGCACTTTTGAGAGGCGGCGTTATATGAATGTTGTAGTCCATAAAGCTCGGCATCCTCAACTTAAAGAATATATCCATTCAACAGTTACAGCTCTTCAACCCTTCATCCAAAAGGTATGTGATGGTAATTTTATTTATAGGGTGACCTATATTCATGTGATTAATACTAGTATGTTCCATTAGTATCGCGTATTTTTGCTTACTAATTTCATAATTAGTTTTCTTCTTTTGAATGTAGCGTATATATTCTTTCTTCCATTTTCCTGTTGTTGATGATATTTTCCTACTATTCGAGATCTCAATTAATATTCTCAAAACACTGAAATGAATTGTTAAACCACTATAATAATTCATGGTAATTGTAGTTTTTTTTCGCTCTGTACGTATCCATCACTCGAGACTTAGGAGGAAGCTATTGAACTTGTTGTGTATTTAAGGATTGTGTAGAACTGCTAGATGTTGCACTTCCTACAAGCAATCATTGTTGGGACTTGCCTACACACGTTGTTGGATTGGTGCAATTAACAAGATTCGTAGTGATGGTTCAATCCTTTCACATTTCTTCCATTTAATGGCTAGAAATGCAACTAATGGTTTATTGGGCCTGATAAATGGAAATATTGAATTCAAAAATTTTGGAGAAACTTCATAATTTGGTCGTGGCTTAGCATAATGGTTTTGATGGAGTTCTTTGGTTCACTTGGTTGGAAAGAAATAGGGGGGGTTTTGAGGATAAGGAATTAATAGCTGTGGTAATTTGGACAATGCTTAGTACAATGGTGTTTTGTGGTGGTGGCAGAAACAAGGTGGCTGGTTTCACTTTGGTTGAGTGGTTGAGGAATCGGTGTGTGATAGTTAGTTGGTTACAGTTCAATTAGTTAATTTAGTCGCTGATTTTTTACCTACTTCATGTGGCAATGATGCCATGCACACATGAATGGATGTATCCAAAATGCTATGCGAAATGTCTTGGCATTTCTCATATTTTATCCAAATAACGACCTGCAATTTCCAATTGTGTCAAAATTATGTTGAACCACTCTTTTTTCATGTCTAGGGAATCGTGGAAACCGTAGCAGTTGTATTCTTCAACAAAGACAACATTCCTATCGAAAAATTCGTCTTCAATCTCAAGGTTAACCAACTGTCTGGACTGAGAGTGGACGAAATTGACTTGATGTTCTCTCTCAGATCATTCTTGATGAAGCTTTCAATGTCTGAATCACTAACAAAGGGTCTTCCACCAGGTATGCATGAGATGACTACCGGCATTTTTAGTATATTCGCGGTTTGGTAAAAACTAGATATCAATCTTGCTTAAAATTCTCCTGGATCACCAATTTACATACACAGCTCCCGTTGCTTATGCACTGATTCTCTATCGTTTTCTTCAAACAGGATGTAGATGGGAAATAACCGCTCATTTTCAGACTCTCCCGGAGCCTAATAGCGCTACAAAAGAAGCAGATATATGGATTCCTACTGACACACAACAGTGGTAACAACCTCCTCTAATTACGCCAATTAAGTCGATGAGCAGTGAACCGGTGTCTCTTCAGCTTTATTTGCAACACTCAAATTTTTCCAAGCCAACTTCAACACCGAAGAATTAAAGCCCTGCTCTTATGAGCTATATGTTGTACAGTGCATCGCTTTTTTTCTTTTTCAGTGAATAATATTTATCATTATCAAGTTCTCAAGTTTTGCACATCTGGGATATTTAGGAAGTCTATGATCGAGTAACACAATTTGTTGTATTTATGGGGATAAAAATAATTTCATTAATGGACAGGCTTTGGTATACATATTTATACATGTTAATTTCTACTATTGTTTTTAGGCTAGCTAATTAATAGCTTCTATACTGTAATAGCAACAATCGAGAAAAGAGAATAACCAAGCATCTATCAATATAGTTGTAAATTAAGCTTCTTCTATCCATAAAAATATAATGATGAGCACTTGCTGGCCCCAAAATAATCCCACATCGTCCAACTTTAAAGCACATATGCGTGTTTACTATAACATTGTTGTGCAGCTATCGCGCGAGGAGCCATAAGAGTCTAATTCCAACGTAGCATAGGTTGCCTAGCTAACATAATCTAAATTTTCCTTTAGAGGACATGGCAAATTTGAGCTCTACAACGTAACCTTTTTTTTGGGTCCGTTATTATTAGTTTATTTGGAACTCTTTTTGATTCATTCATTGTTTCACTTTCAAGTTTTTGGTACACTTTTTATTTCTTAATTTATGTAGTTAATTTTGACAAAAAAAAAGATTTATATAGTCAATCCCTCCTAATTAATTTGAAATTAAGAGTTTTTTTATAGGAAGAAAATTTGAGATTTTGTTGTTGATGTCATAGGTGGAAGTGTATAAAAACTTAGGCTTTACTTTTAGAGAACTTGATCCATTTCATGAAGAGTGACAAAAGTTTTATGTAAGAAGCATGTTGGCTTTGTTGGCTTTGTTGTCATAGGAACAAAGCATGTTGGCTTTGTTGGCTTTGTAGGCTTTACTTTTAGAGAACTTGATCCATTTCATGGCAATCCTCCTCCAATTTCTATGTTGGCTTTGTTGTTGAATTAATCAATAAACTAGTTAATTAAGATATAAGAAGCATGTAACAAAGTTTTGAACTTATTTATATATATGTTTGCATGTACTACAACACTCGATCACTTGAAATTGCCCACACTATCATGAAGCAAACCACTCACACCTGCACTCCCTCCCTCAAACTGCACTCCCACCATCACAGTTAGGTTTCTTCCAACCATGATTTGGTTTCTTCCAACCATGATATGGTGGCTCCCAAGCAAATTCTCAGGCCCTTTTCGCCCCCACAAGATGTGGGTCCTTTTTTTTTTTTTTTTTTTTAGTACCGAAGATATGTGGGTCTTTTTAGTGAGCCTAACACAAACTTTAAAATCTATATACTATGCTAGTTAACGTATGCGCAAGGGGGGCCTCTTTTGGGTAGGGGCCTGGGGTCACTTCGCTCTTCTTGCCCTACCTCAAGCACGCCCCTGATTATTGTTATAACCTAGGAACGACATCCACTTATTGTCGCCCATATATAACCACTTGGGTGGCTCAATAATTTGATACGTAGTTTGGGAGCAAAAGGTCATGGGTTTAAATTCAAATGGTGGCAAGTCGTTTCGTTCTTATCAAAAATAAAAATAAAAATAAAAAAACATTGTTGTCCCTATAAATACGTACACATCAAGATTCATGAATGCGCACATTTATGCAAAAAATCAAAGGGCTAATCCATACTCAACACTGCCAGGATTCACACCGAGAACCCTCTCAATATAATTTTTTTCATTCACAGGTTTCAAATATAAATATATCATTTAAGGAGAACCAAGTCTCTTAAGGACCTTTACCACTTGAACCAACCAGTTATTGTTAAACACAAACAACCTCACCACTTAAAAAGTGGGGTACACGAAGTAAAAATTTAAAACTACAGTTCATTTAGTAAAAATTGGAGTTGGTTTAGCCTCGACCTTTAAATATATCATTTAAAGTGGCCCATACCGCTCGTTATTGGTAAACGCATAAACGCAATCAATCTCACCAGTTACAATATGTATGTTCACATCACTAGATATATCATACGGCTTAGAAATAGGTGTGTGACCTAGCAAATCAAAAAAATACCAATCCCCCCTTTTTGGTTTGCCATGATTTAGGGCTTCATCGAGCGATGAGAAGAGGTAAGAATTCGCTTCAATTATTTTTTTCTTTCTTTGTGAATTTAAGTTTTGTTTCATTGATTCCGTGCAATCTCTTCTATTCCATTGTTATGCTATTCAATCTGTTGAATTTGATACTCCAATGTTCAAAACTCACGGTTCACCTCAATTTATGTAATACTTGGATCCATAGTGATACAATTTGTGCTGAAAAAACACATCTTTTAGTAACTAAGTTGAAGATTTGGCGTCGTAATGAACTGGGTATCTGTGGCGGCCCCAATTTCCACATTGGTCCGCCACGGGAGGCCACGCGGGCCCACAACTGTCCACGCCACCGCTAGCTGTGTCCCACGCCCAATTATCCATTATCAATCAATTATCAATCAATTATCAGTTAACTTTGATGTTATGAATTTATTTTTATTCCTTTAATATCATTTAACCATAAATTACGCAGCGGAAGATTTACTATCAATATAAATATTTAACATGAATTTCATGTATATTATGAGCAAAGTGCCTAAGTGGAAACCATATCAACTGTACATCATATACATATCATCTAAGAATCCTCAAAATATCAAAATATACAACCTATCTCTCAAGCCCAAAACCCAATATAAAACGAGCAAATATAAACATACGTACGAGTAGGGCTAGAGCTGTCAATCGATGTAATCCTCAAGCTTGCCCTTTCCCGGCTCAGACTAGGATCCGCACTCGGCCATCACAAAAAGACAGATGACGAGTCCAGAGTGAGTAATCCCAAGGTAATTCACCAAGTAATTACGAAAGTAAAAATACTTGGAATTTTAAATACTATAATTTAAACATGCGGAACAAGAAATAATACGAGATAACCGTAAAAGAAAGATCATCGCATGCATAAATATAGTGACGAAACAAAGTACGTGCACATAAAAATCAAACTAAATCATACTTCGGGCTTTTCCCCGTGCACGGCCCATGAAAACACACTAATGGGTTGGCCCTGGACCCTACAGGTGGTCGGCGTAGACCCACGACGCACCCACACAAGCCTACCATACCCGGGTAGCCTATTCACCGGCGTATACCTAGACAAGTGCTATGATTTAGTGGACTCTATGGCCGTAACGAATAAGCACCAGGTGGGGAGTGATCTCAACACCGTAAAGACACTGTGTAGGAGTACACTCCACTACCGTAAAGTCACCAGTGAGAGTACTCACCACCGTAAAGCAATAATGAAATGGAATAAAGAATAAATAGAACTGAATTCAAATAACTCAAACGGTAAATACTTAAAGTGAAGTTCAATTGGGATACTACACACCTCAAATCGCACTCCTCGTTCCAAACCAAACCTCGCTCAGCTCCAATAGCACTCGACAATTCAAATTACCACCCAAATTATACCTATTACCATTTATCATTAAGTTAGCTTCAATTTAATATATTATGTCAATTTTTCATTTTTCGAGGCTAAAACCCCGACTATATCTCGCCAACATTTCCAAGAAAATCCCAAATTTCCTTTATTTGATCAAAATATATTTTTTTCTAAAATTTTCCTATTTTATCTGAATTTTCTATGAATTTTCCAGAGATTTTTTTTTTCCAAACTGTTTTCTGTTTTTTTTTTATATATATTTAAGGGCGGTTCGCCGACCGCCCTTCTTCTTCTTCATTTGGAACAAGCTCTGTTCCAGCAACGAAAATTTTTTTTTTTTTCTTCATGAATCGAGAGAAGGAGAGGGAGAGGGAGAGGGGAAACGACATGGGAGTCGTCTCCCTCCTCGGACGAATTGCTCTCGCAATTCGTCCGAGCTCTCGAGCTCCATCCCACCTCCACCACCGAATCACCAAACCGCCACCACCACCACCAACGCATACAACAACAACAACTCACCTCTTTGGTCTCTTCCTCTTGTTCTCTCTTCTTCCTCCTCTCGTTCTCCTAATTTCTCTTCTCCTCCTCTTTTCGATTTTTCTCTCGATTTTTCTTCTCTGTTTTTTCTTTTCTTCTCTTTTTTTTTCGATTGTGAGAAAATGGTGGTGGCAGTGGTGTTTATCACATTTTTGGATAAAATGACCCTTTTGCCCCTATCCATATCCATTTCCCTTCTTTCCTTCAATACCCTTTTTGGTAATTTCACTATTATTTATTTATTTTTCTGATTTTTAATATATATTTATATATATATATATATATTAAATTCCTTATATACATATATATATATATATATACTCACTTATACTTTTCGCGCCTAAAATTTTCGTGCGCGCGCCATCGAGCGTACTCGGGCGCGTGCACACTATCGTACCACCCACACGTGTCGACCACGACCCCGCGTGTCCCTAGGCGCCCAATAATTTACATATTTTATCACATTTAATTCATTTTATGTGTAACATTTTTCTCAACTTAAAATTTCGTCTTTAATCTACCCGGTACCCGCGTCGACACGCATATCGATGCGAATACTCATCACACAATCTCACATGTCAATTTAAAATATAATTACACACATCGCGATGTCGTTAACCTATTTTAACATAAACATCGCAAATTAGTCAAATCAACAAACAAAATAACTATTTACCTAATACGGCGGTACTTCAGCCTCACTGTAGGACCCACGAGCGTCCCCGCTGGCGTCCATGTCTGTAATGACGTCATAAAATAACGACAAATATTAATTGGGCCGTTACAGTATCGATCAAATTCAGTCATGCTTAGCTCTTAAGACTTCAATTCATGATTTTCTGAATATGCTTCAAACAGGGAAGCATTGATTATAATGAAGCGTAGGAGTCGCGTAAAGAGAAGTCATTTTGATGTAATGAAAGGGGAAGTAATTAGTCGATGGAGCATCACGAACCTCAAACTCCTCACGGTAGTCTAGGCTCCCTCCATCCCACTTAATCTCTTCTATTTGGTTAAATTGAATAATTCATGTGAAGGTTTTTATTTTTTATTATTTTTTTTTCGCGTTGTAGGAGAGACAACGAGAGTTTTAGTTGAATTCCTCGAGGTGGCGGTTAATTCGATCGTTTTCCTTTATCCATCTGGTACAAATTTTTATTTCAATTAAGCTCACACTGAATTTAAGATTGTTGGGATTTTTAGTGACTTAATTTCTTTGAGTTTCGGTATGAATTTGATTATAATTGCACTAGGTGCTTTTGAGAGGCAGCGTTATATGAATATTGTAGTCCATAAAGCTCGACATCCTCAACTTAAAGAATATATCCATGCTTTTGAGAGGCAACGTTATATGAATATTGTAGTCCATAAAGCTCGACATCCTCAACTTAAAGAATATATCCATTCAACAGTTGCAGCTCTTAAACCCTTCATCCAAAAAGGTGTGTAATGGTAGTTTATTTTGTAAGTGATTATAGGGTGACCTAAATTTATGTGATTAATTCTAGTATTTTCCATTAATATCGCGCATTTTTGCTTACTTATTTGATAATTAATTTTCTTCTTTCGAATGTAGAGTATATATTCTTTCGTTCATTTTCCTACTTCTATTCAAATCTCAATTAATTTTCTCGAAACACTGAAATGAATGGTTGAACCACTATAATAAGTCATGGTTTAGAAATGGAATTGTGGTGTTTTTTCTCACTCTGTATCCATCGCTTGAGACTTAGGAGGTGTTGGAGTATATAATACCAAATCAAAAATATAATAAGAGTCGGTATGGTATATAAGTGGTGTAAATTGGATCCTAGCACAAGCCAATTGGTTTTGTGCAAGATGGGCTCCAACCCCATTTATATACTCACATGTGTGCGTGTATGACTCAACACTCTCCGGGCCTATGAATTTCTATAGGAGGAAGCTATTGACCTTGTTCTGTATTTAAGGATTGTGTAGAACTTTTAGATGCTTCACATGCCATCATTGTTGGGACTTGCCTACACGTGTTGTTGGATTGGTGCGATTAATAAGATTCTTAGTGATGGTTCAGTCCTTTCACATTTCTTCCATTTAATGGTTAGAAATGCGATTAATTGTTTATTGAGCCTGATAAATGGAAATATTGAATTCAAAAATTTTGGAGAAACTTCATAATTTGGTTCGTGGCTTCGATGGAGTTCTTTTGATCACTTGGTTGGAAAGAAATAGTGGGGGTTTTGAGGATAAGGAATTAATAGTTGTTGATGACTGCACATGGCGTAGTACAATGGCGTTTAATGGTGGTAGCCGCAAATAAGGTGTCTGGTTTCACTTTGGTTCAGTGGTTGAGGAATTGGCAAGTGATAGTTGGGAGGTTACAGTTCAGTTAGGCAATGTATGGTTTGCTGATTTTTGAGCTACTTCGTGCGGCAATTGTAGGAAATCAGTTTTGGGTGCTTGATGGGCGCTTGGAGTGCTCACCAAGTGTCGGTCAAATGAAAAACACGAAACATAACATAGTTCTGTTTTGGGCGCTTAGTGTGGGCGCACCGAGCGCCCACCAAGTGCCCAAACCTGAAATAATGCGACTCTTCACTTGTTTGTATCGTTTTGACACCAAAAGTCATGACTATTGCGAATGGGTTTCACTCTACTATATAATTGAGTCCCTAACACGTTTTTCAAACATCAAAAAAGTGATTTCAAAGATTGAAACACAAAAGGCTTTTGGTTGAAAGTCTGCATTCTTGAGTTGTATGACATCATTCTCTTAAAAAGTTCTACAAGAGTATTCTAGGTTAGAATTGGTTAAATACTCAATATCCAACAACCATATTAGAAACTGTAACGGCCCCTATTTTTGTCTAGGGCACCGCCCAGCCTAATCCCATAATTAAGCCCTAATTACACCACGTAGGACCTAATTATGTATTAGTCAGCCTGTACTACCTATTATCTCGTAAATTGGGTTCAGGTATAAGAAAATCCCTATCAGTACTATTCATCATTTTATAAGAATTATCAAATTAGCGAAAGTTTTTAACGTATTAGCGGAAGCATTTTATATAAATCCTAAATGCGGAAACCAGGAAATAACAATCACAATCTAAATATGCAATCAATGACGAGCATATAGACAAAATGAAAGTCAAAAGTCGGGTAGACTAACTCTCGTCCCAAAAACAACCCAAGCAAAAGACGTATATATAAGCATAATACAAAAATGTGACCTACATGTACAGCAGCTACGCGCTACGAGCTCAGAGGTAGTCGACAATCTTCTCCTTGCCCGGTCTAGTGCTGCTTGATGGACCTACACCCATCGTCACAAACTAGACGGTGAGTACAGTGATATTTAAGTGATAACCGGGGAATTCTATACTTCATTTCCAATTTAAAGACAGATATTTAAATGCATAATAAAGCAGAAAAAGGTGTTGAGAAAGTAATGCATATAAATATCACAGTTAACCAAGTTAGATAGACTGACACAGGCTAAGTCGAGATGATCTACGTCCGGTCGGCGGTGAGAAATATCAACCAGCCTTTTCCACTATCGTATGGAGATACTCTCAACATACTTTGTAAATTTTGAATATATATATATATATAGAACTTGCCGACAACCCCGTAGTTCAAGCTACGTGATGCCACCCAAGTAATAGTGGTGAGTGCCGGAAACCCCGAGGTCTAGTGACCCCGTGAATCCACCCATCTCTCGTGCAATGGACACTAGATAATCTCCAACTTTTGTTTCAAGAATTTTCATTTCTAAGGTTCTACGATATCAACAATAAGTTAGGCTACAAAGCCTCAAAGGAAATGGAATACAAATCAATTACCACAGTAACCCTAATGCATGCATTTCTAACATCAAGTATAACATTATTCATAATCAAATATGGCACACTAGGAAAGGATTTAATGAAATCATCACAAGACATCATGCTATTTCAACATTCAACTTGAATAGAGCAAGGAAAACATGATGGTAGATTACTAATAACAAGTCATCAAATTGATTTCGAAAGAGAATTTAATGTGAATAAAATAAAGTAGGGAGTTCCCACAGTTTCACTTACCGATCACGGGATAGCTCTAACTATCCGGGCTCGCGACACTCCGACTAGCGTTCCCGAACTCCCGTGACACCCCTAGGTCCCTGAAAAGTTATTTCATATCCTTTATTTATTTATTAATATTTTGTTACATAGATATATTTTATGTATATATACATATATGTGTATGTGTATTTGTATATATATATACATATGTGTATTTGTATATATATATATGTATGTATGTATATGTGTATTTGTATTTGTATATATATATATATATATGTATTTAGGGTTTAATCATTATTATTTGTTTTATTATTTTATTTTTTATTTTTTTTGTATATATACATGTGTATGTGTATATATAAATATACATACATGTATATATTATGTATACATATCCATATATGCATGTATGTATATGTATTACATATATATATATATAGTATTTATTATTATTATTATTATTATTATTATTATTATTATTATTATTTTATCTTTGGGGCTGGACCGGGTCTGACTCGGTCCGACCTGGTCTGACCAGGTCCCCCCTTCTCTTTCATTTGCAATGCAACGAGCTCTGTCTCTTCGCTTCTTCTTTCTTTTTTTTCTTTTTTTTTCTTCCTTTCTTTACTTGTTCAGTCCACACAACAACTCCAACACCAACATCAACATCATAGCATCACAATCCACCATTTACACATTGATTTTTAAACAATCAACTTCATTCAACCTCAACAACACCACCATTAACGTCTACCACAACAATCAACAACAAAAAGGAAAAACTCACCTCGCCAATGTCGTCTTCGTCTCGATCCACTCCGGTGACTCTCTCTCTCCGCCGGACTCTCTTCCTCTCTCTCCCTTTCTTCCTTGTTTGTGCGGCGGTGGTGACCTTTATTTGTGTTTTGGGGTCAAATGACCATTTTGCCCCTGCAACCCTATCTTTTCCTTAATAAGCCAAAGCTCCTTTTTGTCATTTCACAATTCTTTTCTGATTTTCTGATTTTTTTAATGTATACATATTTATATTATATATTTATATAATATAAATATATATTTCCAATTCAATTTAATAAATGTATAACCATAGGCTATGATTTAATGTGCATTAATTTAATACATTGTATTTTACTAAATTTAGACTTACCGCAAGTCTCGCTATTCGGTACCCCGACTTGCACACAGCTCGAGGCGTGTCCCTGACCACGTCTTGGCGTCGATAGCTGCAAATACTGACTTAATCAGCCTACAGACATACAAAACACTAGGAATACATCAATACAAATATAAAATTTACCTCGGCCACATGCCTTGGTCTGTGTGCGCATCTCATGCGGGCCCCACGTCACGGATTGGTGATCCTGATTAAGCAGTTAATCAAGATTAGCAAAATTGGGCCGTGACAAATATTCCCAACAAAATGGAAATTTCGTCCTCAAAATTAATTCAGGTTAGGGTATACCTGACTCAAAAAGGTACGAAAAACGGTCTCGCATATAATCCTCTCGTTCCTAAGTGAGTTCCGACTCGTTGTGGAACTGCCACTTGACTAGTACCTTCAGGATAGACTTGTTCCTTAACTGCTGTACCTTTCGGTCTAGGATTTGGATAGGTTGCTCCTCATATGAGCAATCCTCGCTCAGGTCGATCTGACTTAAGTCAATTGTTGGTTGTGCGCCTGCCTTCGACTCAGCCAGTCAAAGCATCGATATATGAAAGACCGGATGAACACCTGACATCTGCGGAGGAAGCTCTAACTCGTACGCAACCTTTCCAACCCGTTTCCTAACTCTGAATGGCCCGATGAAACGCGGTGCAAGCTTACCTTTTACACCAAATCTCTGCAGACCTCTCCGAGGAGAAACCTTAAGGTAGACATTGGCTCCTTCGGGATAAGTGAGATCACTGTGATACTTGTCTGCATACTTCTTTTGTCTTTCTTGGGCTCCCTTAAGCTTCAGTTGGATCTGTCGTACCTTTTCTGTATGATCAACAACAATCTCAGGTCCTATAGACAATCTGTCCTCTGGTTCAGCCCAACACAATGGCGAGCGACAAGGTCTACCATATAAAGCCTCAAATGGCGCCATCTCGATGCTAGCCTGATAATTGTTGTTGTATGCAAACTCACACAACGGTAGGTATTCCGCCCATGATCCGCCAAACTCTAGCACACAAGCTCGTAACATATCCTCTAGGACCTGATTGAGTCTTTTTCATCGTCGTCGATCGAGTGTGAAAG
Organism: Stephania japonica; assembly: GCA_039657345.1. Classification (NCBI taxonomy): domain Eukaryota; kingdom Viridiplantae; phylum Streptophyta; class Magnoliopsida; order Ranunculales; family Menispermaceae; genus Stephania; species Stephania japonica. The sequence continues at coordinate 84,330,465 of CM077556.1, read as the reverse complement.
GTGTCTTGAAATGTAGGCGTGTACCGTACTGCTCCTGCATACTCTGCCACATCCTAGATGTAAAGTTAGCATATCTGTTTGATACAATAGTCAATGGTACCCCATGCAGCCTGATGATCTCTTTCTCAAACAACACGCTCAACTGATCAAATGTGTAATGTGATGCCACTGGTAGGAAATGAGCAGACTTAGTTAGTCTGTCGGCTATAACCCATATCGAGTCGTGTCGCCTGGCAGTCTTCGGTAAACCTCTAATAAAGTCCATGGCTATGTCTTCCCATTTCCATTTCGGAATGGGAAGTGGTTGTAAGAGTCCCCCGGGCCTATGATGCTCCGCTTTCACTTGCTGGCATATTCCACAATTCCTGATAAACTCTGACACGTCCGCCTTCATCCCAGGCCACCAGAAATGTCTCTTCATATCATGGTACATCTTAGTCCTGCCTGGATGAATGGTAAATCGGGAACGATGTGACTCCTGAAGGATTTCGTCTCTTAACTCTAGCACTTCGGGTATCCACAGTCTGCCCTTAAACCTCAAACATTGATCTGATGTCTCTGCCCAGTCAACACAATCTGAACTCTGCGCTAACTCAATGAATCTCGTATACGACTCGTCGGTCCTTTGACCCTCTGCCACTCTCTGTGTGGACACGGTCTGTACTCTCAACTGCGCGTAAATCTCAACTCTAACATCCGTAGGAATATCTATCTGACTTGATGTCGCCGCTACATCGAACATCTCATACTCACGTGTCATATGACAATTGGTCGTCTCCATATATCCAACCGGTCTCCTACTCAGCGCGTCTGCAACTACGTTAGCTTTTCCTGGGTGATACTCCAGAGAAAAGTCATAGTCCTTTAAAAACTCTAACCATCTGCGTTGCCTCATGTTCAGCTCTTTCTGCGTGAAGAGATATTTCAAACTCTTATGATCAGTATACAATGTGAATCTCTCCCCATACAGATGATGTCTCCAAATCTTCAGAGCAAATACTACCGCTGCTAACTCCAAATCATGTGTCTTCTCATGTATCTTCAGCTGTCTCGAAGCATATGCCACAACTCCACTACCCTGCATTAATACACATCCAAGTCCTGTATATGAAGCATCAGTGTACACTAAGAATCCCTGACCAGCCTCTGGTAACACCAACACGGGGGCGGTAGTCAATAATCTCTTCAGCTGAGCAAATGCGTTCTCACACTCCGCAGTCCAATTAAATATGACGTCTTTCTGTGTCAGCCTAGTCATCGGTGAAGCAATTTTGGAAAAATCCTTCACAAATCTTCGGTAATAGCCTGCCAACCCTAGAAAACTCCTAATCTCCGTCACGGACTTTGGTGTCGGCCAATCCATGACTGCTTGAATCTTAGCCGGATCTACTGCAATCCCTGCTGCCCCAACCACATGACCTAAGAACTTGACCTCTGCAAGCCAGAACTCACATTTGCTGAACTTGGCGAATAGCCTGTGCTCCCTCAAAGTCTGCAACGTCTCTTTGAGGTGTTATTCGTGGTCCTCTCGTGTCCTCGAATAAATGAGAATGTCGTCAATGAAAACTATCACAAAACGGTCAAGATATGGTCTCAAAACTCGATGCATAAGATCCATAAACACAGCAGGGGCATTGGTCAGCCCGAAAGGCATGACCGTGAACTGGTAATGTCCATATCTAGTGCGGAATGTCGTCTTAGACCTATCCTCATCCCTGATCCTAAGTTGATGATACCCCAATCTCAGGTTTATCTTAGAGAAAAACTGTGCTCCCCTCAGCTGCTCAAATAAGTCGTCAATCCTCGGCAACGAGTACTGGTTCCTGACGGTGGCCTTATTCAATTGTTTGTAGTCGATACATAGTCGTAGACTACCATCTTTATTCTTTACAAACAAAACTGGTGCTCCCCATAGCGACATTGATGGTGTAATGAATCCTTTATTTCCCAAATCCTGAAGCTGATCCCTCAACTCTTCTAACTCTTTCAGTGCCATGCGATAGGGTGGTATTAAGATTGGTTTGGTGCCTGGCATAAGATCAATGACAAATTCTATCTCTCGAGGTGGTGGTAGTCCAGGTAAGTCCTCCGGAAAAACATCATGAAAGTCTTGGACCACTGGTATGTCCTCAAGTCGGGGTCCCTGACTCTCCGTTATGGCATACAAAGCTACTAGAGTCTCCATCTCCTCACTAGACGCTAATCGACCTCTCGTGGTGCTAATTTTCGGTGTACTACCTTGATGCACAAATAGTGGACGTCCAGGAATCTCAAATACCACTGACTTACTGTAACAGTCAATGTGTGCGTGGTATGCTGATAACCAGTCCATCCCAAAAAGTGCGTCGAACTCTAACGTCTCGAGGACTCTAATATCGGCAGGTAATTCAACCCCGCTAATCTCTACTGGGACTCTCTCAACTAGACTGTTAGGATAAACCTTATCCCCAGCTGCGGTACGCAACATCAAATGTACACTAAGCTTCACCGGAGTTAATCCTAAGACATATATTATGCGACCCGAAATGAAAGATATGGTAGAGCCGGAATCAAATAAAACATAAGAGTCTCTACCAGCGATAGAAATCGTACCCTCAATGAGACTCCGTGTGGCGTTGGCGTGCGTCTGGCTGAGCTGGCTGCGCGACCATATGTACAGCCTCCCGGGTCTGTGGTGGATGGATCTTGTGGGTCGCGAGCACTCCCTGACTACATGTCATGTCTGCCCACATCTGAAACATGTAACATGTCTAGTCGACCGATTTGTCGCCGATAACTCGACCCGAGTCTGTCTCGTCGTCCCGACAAGATCCTCTCGCCTCGCCTCGCTCGCCTCGCCGCCTGCTTCGCGATGGTGACGTGTCTCGGTGGTGCCGGAAGTGCCAATCTCTCCGTGCACGGTAGTGCGGGTCCGGACCTGCATGGGGGCAAGATCCGTGTTGTTGAACTCTCGCGCGGAGGTAGCATATGATGCCTGGGGCACGACCGAGTGATGTGAGGTCGTCCCTGATCTTGATGCCCTCGGTACCACCCCCAGGGGCCCTTCCCCCCTGTCACCCCTCTCTCATACTCTGCTATCTTGCTCAGATGACCAAGTCTGACCTGGAGCTGCCCTGTCAGCTACTCTACTCAGATGGTAAGTCTCATGGGCGAGGGCGCGCTCATAAATGTCACCAAGAGTCCGGGCTCCCGTGCCGACCACATGCTCTCCAATATCAGCTCTTAATCCAACCCCAAAGTAGTGCACATCCTCTAGTTCCTCTCTGACTAAATCCCTAGCAAACTGTCGCAAATAGTCGTATCTGTCTCGATACCGCATAACTGTCTCATCCGGTCCCTGTCTCAAACTCATGAAGTCTCGCCTCAGTCTCATCCTAACTTCTGGCGGAAAGTATTGCTGATAAAACTTGTCCTTAAACATCTTCCATGATGTGAAGTCCACATCCGTCGCTGTCGTCATGCGCCACCAAACATCAGCATCCCTCTGCAATGTATACGATGATAACTCGGGGAGTAGCCTATCCTCAATGCCCAATATCCTATGAAGCTTCTCCTGAGATAGCACCCACTTCTCGATTATCTGAAAGTCTCGAGTCCCGTCAAAATACTCTGGCTGAAGCCTGATGAAGTCCTTAATCAGCTTGATCTCCACTGCTGAGTCAGATGATGTGGAGGTGCGAGAAGTCGTCGCCACTACTATATCTGTCGTCAGAACCGTGGCGGCTGGGAGAGCCTGTGCCACAGGAATCACAGTCGTAGTCGGAACAGTACGCGTCTCGATTACGGGTGTGGCCGCAGGAATGGAGGCTGGTACGGAAAACGGAGTGGTGGCAGTCGTAGTCGATGGAATGATGCCCTCTGGTATAGTGGGCTCTGTCGTCGGAGGCGTAATAACGAGCACGTGTACGTGTGCGATCGCCCTTTGTGTGAGTGCGAGATCGTGCGCAAAGTGACGTATGCCATGAAGTCCACCAACTGCTGCCCCTGAGCAGCCACCCGGTCAGATAGCCTCTACTGGTCATCATCAGATGTGGTAGGAGGCTGACTGCCGCTAGCATCCGAGTCACCTGTATCGCGTGCGTCCGTCATCGTCGTCTGCATGTTGATAGCGACTTCGCATCAGCCACTATGAAGTGTATCGCGTATATATATATACATAATGAAATTAACACATATACATTTTTTAAAAAAACAAAACTCCCCAACTCACCTTCACTCGATTCCCAACAATATAATTCCTAGGCAATGTTCATCTGGTTTCCACTTCTAAGATTTATGTTTTACGCAAGTTCGTGTTTTTCATTATTTGTCCCTAAGGCTCTGAAGCCTAGGCTCTGATACCAACTGTAACGACCCCTATTTTCGTCTAGGGCACCGCCCGGCCTAATCCCATAATTAAGCCTTAATTACACTACGTAGGACCTAATTATGTATTAGTCAGCCTGTACTACCTATTATCTCGTAAATTGGATTCAGGTATAAGAAAATTCCTATCATTACTATTCATCATTTTATAAGAATTATCAAATTAGCGGAAGTTTTTAACGTATTAGTGAAAGTATTTTATATAAATCCTAAATGTGGAAACCAGGAAATAACAATCACAATCTAAATATGCAATAAATGACGAGCATATAGACAAAATGAAAGTCAAAAGTCGGGTAGACTAACTCTTGTCCCAAAAACAACCCAAGCAAAAGACGTATATATAAGCATAATACAAAAATGTGACCTACATGTACAGCAGCTACGCGCTACGAGCTCAGAGGTAGTCGCCAATCTTCTCCTTGCCCGGTCTAGTGCTGCTTGACGGACCTACACCCACTGTCACAAACTAGACGGTGAGTACAGTGATATTTAAGTGATAACCGGGGAATTCTATACTTCATTTCCAATTTAAAGACAGATATTTAAATGCATAATAAAGCAGAAAAAGGTGTTGAGAAAGTAATGCATATAAATATCACAGTTAACCAAGTTAGATAGACTGACACAGGCTAAGTCGAGATGATCTACGTCCGGTCGGCGGTGAGAAATATCAACCAGCCTTTTTCCACTATCGTATGGAGGTACTCTCAACATACTTTGTAAATTTTGAATATATATATATAGAACTTGCCGACAACCCCGTAGTTCAAGCTACGTGATGCCACCCAAGTAATAGTGGTGAGTGCCGGAAACCCCGAGGTCTAGTAACCCCGTGAATCCACCCATCTCTCGTGCAATGGACACTAGATAATCTCCAACTTTTGTTTCAAGAATTTTCATTTCTAAGGTTCTACGATATCAACAATAAGTTAGGCTACAAAGCCTCAAAGGAAATGGAATACAAATCAATTACCACAGTAACCCTAATGCATGCATTTCTAACATCAATTATAACATTATTCATAATCAAATATGGCACATTAGGAAAGGAGTAAATGAAATCATCATAAGACATCATGCTATTTCAACATTCAACTTGAATAGAGCAAGGAAAACATGATGGTAGATTACTAATAACAAGTCATCAAATTGACTGAAAGAGAATTTAATATGAATAAAATAAAGTAGGGAGTTCTCACAGTTTCACTTACAAGTCACAGGATAGCTCTAACTATCCGGGCTCGCGACACTCCGACTAGCGTTCCCGAACTCCCGTGACACCCCTAGGTCCCTGAAAAGTTATTTCATATCCTTTATTTATTTATTAATATTTTGTTACATAGATATATTTTATGTATATATACATATATGTGTATGTGTATTTGTATATATATATACATATGTGTATTTGTATATATATATATGTATGTATGTATATGTGTATTTGTATTTGTATATATATACATATATGTATTTAGGGTTTAATCATTATTATTTGTTTTATTATTTTATTTTATTTTTTTTGTATATATACATGTGTATGTGTATATATAAATATACATACATGTATATATTATGTATACATATCCATATATGCATGTATGTATATGTATTACATATATATATATAGTATTTATTATTATTATTATTATTATTATTATTATTATTATTATTATTATTATTATTTTATTTTTTATTTTTTCTTTGGGGCTGGACTTTTATTTTATTTTTTATTTTATCTTTGGGGTTGGACCGGGTCTGACCCGGTCCGACTCGGTCTGACCCGGACTTTTTTTTTTTTTTTTTTCTTCAATCCACACAACAACTCCAACACCAACATCAACATCATAGCATCACAATCCACCATTTACACATTGATTTTTAAACAATCAACTTCATTCAACCTCACCAACACCACCATTAAAGTACCACAACAATCAACAACAAAAAGAAAAAACTCACCTCGCCAATGTCGTCTTCGTCTCGATCCACTCCGGTGACTCTCTCTCTCCGCCGGACTCTCTTCCTCTCTCTCCCTTTCTTCCTTGTTTGTGCGGCGGTGGTGACCTTTATTTGTGTTTTGGAGTCAAATGACCATTTTTCCCCTGCAACCCTATCTTTTCCTTAATAAGCCAAAGCTCCTTTTTGTTATTTCACAATTCTTTTCTGATTTTTCTGATTTTTTTAATGTATATATATTTATATTATATAAATATATAATATAAATATATATATTTCCAATTCAATTTAATAAATTTATAACCATAGGCTATGATTTAATGTGCATTAATTTAATACATTGTATTTTACTAAATTTAGACTTACCGCAAGTCTCGCTATTCGGTACCCCGACTTGCATACAACTCGAGGCGTGTCCCTGACCACGTCTCGGCGTCGATAGCTGCAAATACTGACTTAATCAGCCTACACACATACAAAACACTAGGAATACATCAATATGCCTTGGTCTGTGTGCGCATCTCATGCGGGCCCCACGTCACGGATTGGCGATCCTGATTAAGCAGTTAATCAAGATTAGCAAAATTGGGCCGTGACAGAGACTTGATTGTATCTTGAAGGCGAGATTTCAGTAATCCCATTGTTTATTCGCGGTTTTGACCGGAGGGAGAAGTCTTGTCTAAAAGAGAGCGATTATGTGCGTCAAGTCTTTGTTTGGTGTTTCCGTTCTTTTACTGTTTTCCTATCCGAAGAAATTTGTTCCAACAGCAATGATGCAATGCACACATGAATGGATGGAGCCAGAATACTATGTGAATTGTCTCAGCATTTCTCATATTTTATCCAAATTATGACCTCCTACAATTCCCAATTGTGTCCAAATTATGCTGAACCCCTCTTTTTTTTCATGACGTCCAGGGAGTGTGGAAACCACAGCAGTTGAATTCTTCAACAAAAACAACATTCCAATCGAAAAATTCATCTTCAATCTCAAGGTTAACCAACTGTCTGGATTGAGAGTGGAAGAAATTGACTTGATGTTCTCTCTCAGATCTTTCTTGATGAAGCTTTCAGTGTCTGAATCACTAACAAAGGTTCTTCCACCAGGTAAGGATGAGAGAACTACCGACATTTTTAGTACAATCTCATTTTGGTAAAAACTAGATAATCAACCTTGCTTAAATTTTTCTCCTGGATCATCAATTTACATACACAGCTCACGTTGCTTACACACTTATTCTCTATCGTTTTCTTCAAACAAGTTGCAGATGGGAAATAACTGCTCACTTTCGGACTCTCCCAAAGCCTAATCGCACTACAAAAGAAGGAGATATATGGATTCCAACAGACACACAGCAGTGGCAACAGCCTCCTCTAATTACGCCAATTAAGTTGATGAGCAGAGAACCAGTGTCTCTTCAGTTTTATTTGCAACACTCGAATTTTTCTGGCCCAACTTCGACGCCGAAGAATTAAAGCCCTGCACTTATGAGCTATGTGGTGTATAGTGCATCACTTTTTTTTTCAGTGAATAATATTTATCATTATCAAGTTCTCAAGTTTTGCATATCTGGGATATTTAGGAAGTCTATGATCGAGCAACACAATTTGCTGTATTTATGGGGATAAAAATAATTTCCTTATTGGACAAGCTTGGTATACATATTTATACATGTCAATTTCTACTATTGTTTTAGGGCAAGCTAATTATTAGCTTCTATATTGTAATAGCAACAATGGAGAAAACTGAGCACGTGATGGCCCCAAAATAATCCCACATCGCCCAACTTTAAGCACATATATATGTTTACTTTAGCATTACTGTGTAGCAACCGTACGGAGAGCTGTTATAGTTTAATACCAGCATAGCGAATGGTGCCTACGATGATCAGATTCTACTTTCGGACTATATCAAAAATTTGAGCTCTGCACCTTATTCTATTTTTTTTTCCATTATTTTTAGTTTATTTGGTACTTTTTTTGATTCATTCATTGTTTGGCTTTGAAGTTTTTGGTACACTCTTTATTTCTTATTTCTCTAGTAGTTGAGTAGAAGTGTTTAATTCATGTAGTTGAGCTTATCCACTTATACAAGTGCTTGATTTAATGCATGGAGATATATGTAGTCAATCCCACCTAATTAATTTGAAATTAAGATTTTTTTTATAAGTAGAAAAATTGAGATTTTGTTGTTGATGTCATAGGTGGAAGTGTATAAAAACTTAGGCTTTACTTTTAGAGAACTTGATTCATTTCATTAAGAGTGACAAAAGTTTTACACTAGTTAGGCTGTCAACCCATCGCAATCCTTCTCCAATTTCCATGTTGGCTTTGTTGTTGAATTAATCAACAAACTAGTTAATTAAGATGTAAGAAGCATGTAACAAAGTCTTGAACTTATTTATATATATGTTTGACCACTCCGAAGGCTATGGGACCCACATATGAGCTTGGTGGGGTCCCCGATAGCGTCCCAGTCATCGTGATCCGGCGGTGGCGCCGCCGGTTACAGTGGCACTCATGTGAGAGGATAAAACCCATACAAATCAATACAACATGTACAACTTGGTAGGGACTTTGCATGGGCCATGAGGGGTGTGCTCCGGGACGTTCTGGACTCCGGTGAGTCACCAAAGGTCGTCTAGGACCGGTCCCCGTCACGACAGCCACCCCGCAGTCCACGTACACACCAAAAATGACGAAAAGCAGTGAGAAAATGAGAGAAAGAGAGGAAGGGAAAGAAATAGAGAGAGATCTCCGGTGAGGTAAAGGCGTGACCTCCGGTCACCACTGGTTCGGCCAGGCATGGCGGTGCAGTGGGCGTGGAGGTGTAGGCCAAGAAGAGGGAGAGAAAGAAACCAAGAGTGAGAGAGAGATCGAGTGAACACGAGAGGGAGGGGAGGATGTGGGACCTCCGGCGAGCTTCCTAGCCACCACTGAATCTCCGGTGACCGACATGGACACAGCCGGGCTGGGAGAGTGAGTGGATCGAGAAAGAAGAGTGAGGGAACTCAAGAGAGAGAAGAAGAACTGAGAGGGAAAGTGAGAGATCGAAAGAGAGAGTGAGCGAGTTACCTCTGGTGAGGTCCGGCCGTCCAGTGCCGATGGTCGTCGGCGGTGGCGCACCAGGGAGGAGGAGGCCATGAGTGAGTGAGGGTGAGAGGGGGAGAACCGTGAGTGACGAGAGAGAGAACCATGAGTGAGAGTAAAAGGGGAGGTGTTTTGTATTTAAAAACAAAAAGGTATGGTGTGAATAGTGATGAACAATGAATTAGGTGGTGTGGTGTCTCATGCATGGCTCTTCATCTCCACCTAACCACGCATCTCGAGGTTGATCCAATGGTGTTCCATTATTGGACTGTGTCACTTTAACAATCCTACACCATGGTCAATTTGTTGTGTATTTATCCAACACCCGCGCTTTCCAACAATTTTCCCCGACCTATCTTGCCTCCTCGGTCCGTATTTCTCTGTCACGTGTATATTTTTGCCTTATCTCGTTCAAATAAATAATTAAATTATTCAATAATTCTTTTAATTATGTTTCTATTGTATTTTTCTCCCCGTTTACCTAGGCGGAACCTTACTCATAGTAAAAATTGCCCGAACGGCTCGTGACACGCATTAGACTAAAATACTATTACACACAACCTCAGTGTTAACTCCCGAGGTTCGAAATACTCTCTAGTATCACGTAGCCGGGTCACGGTCGTGACAAGTGCTATACAAGTCGGGTTAAAATTTGAGGGTTGTTACACACAACCCTCGGAGCGTCTCTATTAGTGGTAGTAAGTTTTGTGAGCGTCATTTCATGTGATATCGTTGTTGCGCGTCTCGTCGCAAACCATCGTGAATGGTCGGCATTGCCTTCATACGCCATGACCAAGGGAGTGTCGGGGATCACAACAAAACTCTCGTGTGTGTCCCATAACTCCCAGAGCGTCCATATTGATAGTGATGAGTCGTTGTAATGGTGAATTCATGTATGAGTACTTTTATCACGTCAAGTAATTGTTGGCGTGACGTAGAGCACGCCTACGACTTTTCCATGTCGTGTTGGCACTCTACAGGCGTTGGACCACACCCTATGAGGTTCCCTACTCGCCGGTGTATGGTCATGTTGAGTTTCGTATGGAGTCGTGATTGTTAAGCAACCTAGAAGTTGTGTTTCACGTTGGTTGAACGGTAGTGACGTCGTGGTCACGCCGCCAGTCTTCGAGACTATGGTGTGACCCACATACGAATGAGCCGAGCCTAAGACTTTTAATTAGGCTTACGTAGGTGTAACGGCCCGAATTTAAAATTGTCGTTAATTATGATGTCATTGCAGATGTGGATGCCAGCGAGGACGGTTGAGGGTCCCACAGCGAGGCTGGAGTGCATTCGAACTAGGTATACAGTCCGTTTTGTATGACTTGATGTGGTAAATTGTGATGGAAATGTACAAATTAGCTAATTCCATTGCAATATGTATGTTAATGTAGATTATTGACGAGTGAGGAATTGTCTCGAGGTGCGTGCGGACACGGGACACGAGGCACGGGGTGCCGGGTAGTCGAGGAAACTACGGTGAGTTTACCCATAAATTTTGAGAATTTATTGAATAGGGTAGATAATTATTATAAGCTAAATCAATTGAAAATCAATAAGTCCTATAGTAGGCTGAATAAAACAACAACAGTTGATGTTTCTCGAGATGCACAACAGGTTCATGAGTGTCATGATTAGGTGTATGGAGTTGGAGTGACACAGGGTGATCAGGAACCCTTGGATACTCCTCGAGATTCGTGCACACACTTGATGGAAACCAAGTATATATATGTTTGTGTGTTTGACCGATCAAAAGGGGAAGAGAGTGAGATTTGAGAGGAAGCTTGAAGAAGAGAGAATCGGTGGGACGAGGAGTGCGAATTGAGGTGTGTAGTATCCCAATTGAACTTCACTTTAAGTATTTACCGTTTGATTTATTTGAATTCAGTTCCATTTATTCTCTACTTCATTTCATTATTGCTTTACGATGGCTGAGTACTCTCACCTGGTGACTTTACGGTAGTGGTGTGTACTCCTACCTGGTGTCTTTACGGTGTTGAGATCACTCCCCACCTGGTGCTTATTCGTTACGGCCATAGAGTCCACTAAGTCATAGCACTTGTCTAGGCATACACCGGTGAATAGGCTACCCGGGTATGGTAGGCTTGTGTGGGTGCGTCGTGGGTCTACGCCGCCACCTGAGGTTAGGGCCAACCCATTGGTGTGTTTACAGTTGGTGCCTGGGGAGAAAACCCGAAGTATGACTTGGTCTAATTTTTATGTGCACGTACTTTGTTTCATCACTATATTTATGCATGCGATGTTCCTTTTTACAGTTGTCTGTACTTCTTTTATTCCGCATGTTTAAATTATAGTATTTTCAATTCCAATACTTTGATTTCCGTAATTACTTGGTGAATTTCCTTGGAGTTACTCACTCTGGACTCGTCATCTGTCTTTTTGTGATGGCTGAGTGCAGACCCTAGTATGAGCCGGGGGAAGGGCAAGCTTGAAGAGTACATCGATTGACAGTTTTAGCCCCACTCGTACGTATGTTTATATTTATTCGTTTTATGTCGGGTTTTGGGCTTGAGAGAGATAGGTTGTACATTTTGATATTTAGAGGATCAGATGAGATGTATATGATGTATATTTGGGTATGGTTTCCACTTAGGCATTTTGCTAATAAAACACAAGATGAATTTTTATATTGTTTATTTAAGCTTCCGCTGTTAATTTTGAGGTTATATGATATTAACTGAATCAAATTTAATGATAAATTGATCAATGATGGATAATTAGGCGTGGGGACACAACTGGTGGTGACGTGGATAGTTGTGGGCCCGCGTGGCCTCCCGTGGCGGACCAATGTGGAAATTGGGGCCGCCACATTTTGGTATCAGAGCGAGGTTTGAGGAATTTAGGATGGAGGAACCTAGGGAATGAATTGTGGGTTTGTTGATAACTCTGATACCGCCACATTTTGGTATCAGAGCTAAGGTTTGAGGAACCTAAAGGATAAAACGATGATGATAGTTAACTCTGATACAACCACACTTTGAGAATTTGAGATTGAATAATAGTATAAACTCAATGAATAAATCTTAGATGTGGAAACCACAAGTGAATGATTAAAGGCTTAGTTGGGAAGTGATGTGAGGCGGGTAGATTCAGGAAATTTATATACGTGTATGTTTTGATTGTGTACTACATATTATACGCGTATATACTGAGTCTGATCCACTGCACGTTGGTTGTGCAGTTTAGGATGGACGGACAGGCTCCTACTACTCCGCCCACTACTCAGCCAGAGGTTGGAGAGACTAGTGACCATACTACTAGTGACGTGGCTGATTTGCGAGCTATGATTCGAGGCCGACGAAAGAGCGATTGATTCAAGCGAGAGCAGCAGCTATTGCGCGAGCTCGATGGTCGAGCCGATGGAGTACATTCGGAGCTCGAGGACGCCAGCAGTAGCACCGACTGCTGAGCGTGCTGCACTTGCTACCACTCAGACCGCATTAGCACCATTTTGTAGCTAGCTACAGCAAACTGGGTCGAGACGATTATAGAGAGGGTTGAGCTCTGTGGTGGTACCAAGCAGAGACTACGGTGGTGACACCCACCACTACAGAGCAGCAGGTAGGGACTTCGACTGCTAGGAGTAGGATGTCAGAAGCAGCGAAGATGGTGAAGGATTTTATGAGATTTAATCCTACGTACTTCACGGGAGTCAGTGATCCTGAGGTTGCAGGACGTTGGCTGATGACTCACAGACGACTACATCAGTTGTTGGAGGTACCTGAGGTAGATCAGGCGCGTATTTCAGGCTATGGTTTGAGAGGTCAGGCTGCAGTTTGGTGGACCACCTATACTGATATACATGGTACGCCAGCGACATGGGGAGAGTTTAGACAGTTATTTTTGGATGAGTATATTCCCACAGAGGTGCAGCTACGATTGAGGGAGCAGTTCTTGGGTCTACGACAGGGTAACATGTCAGTGTCACAGTACATGGATCGATTCAGATATCTCATGATGTATGCCATGGATGTGGCTAACACGGAGAGGTTACAAATCTATTACTTCATCAGAGGCCTAGATGAGAGGATTGGTGGGGTGATAGTTGCGACCGGTGTGGAGACACTACAGAGTGTTTTTGACAGAGCATTGGCTCGCAAGACATATTTACGACACCGCGGTGAGCTTGGAGACGGGTCTGGACAGAGCTCTCGGTCTGATCAAAGACCGAAGAGACAAAGAGAGCAGCCTGATCGACAGAGACATGATTATCAGGGTCGACGAGATAGACGTTCCGAGCATCAGAGAGGAGACGAGAGGCAGGTGGTGTACGTTACTGTACCTGCACCAGCTGAGCAGCCTCGACAGCGTGTGTGAGATGGAGGAGGTCGTGGTAGAGGACAGAGAGGTCGAGGTCATGATAGGGCTCAGGATCATATAGTGTCACAATCTGATTAGCGGGATACACGACGATGTTTCAGGTGTCATCAGGTCGGGCATATACATAGAGATTGTCCGATGTCAGCTTCATCCTCACGACCACAGATTGAGCCAGTCAGGGAGAGGGCTCATGCAGCTGCTACACCTACTGTCGTTCAGCCAGAGCGTGATGCGACTCGTCAGCTCGTCGAGGGTATGTTATCTATATGCGATATCTTCATGCATGTATTATTTGATTCCGGCAGTACCTTGTCATTTATATCGAGACGTAGGGTCGGACAGTTAGGATTACAGGTTGAGACCTTAGACCCACATCTTGTCCTCAGTACGGCTGCTGGGGATAAGATTTACCCTAATCGGATATGCCGAAATTGTGTGGTAGAGATTGAGGGACACCAGTTACCTGTCGACTTTCGTGTCCTAGAGTATTTAGAGTTTGATGCTTTATTGGGTATGGACTAGTTATCGGCGTATCACGCACATATCGACTGTTTTGGTAAGATGATAGTATTTGATATTGAGGGCACTCCAGTATTTACTTTTGTTGGTACGGCGTCAGACTTACCGATTACCAGAGGTCGATTAGCTACGACACAGGAGATAGAGGCGTTTAGGACGGTGGTTGAGCCCGACCTGAGACCAGAGATTAGATTAGAGGATGTCCCAGTAGTGTGTGAGTTTCCTGAGGTGTTTCCAGACGATTTACCAGGTTTACCACCTCCTAGAGCAGTTGAGTTCATCATTGAGTTGATTCCGGGGACGCAGCCGATATATAGCTGACCGTACAGGATGTCAGCGTCGGAGCAGGGAGAGTTGAGATCCCAATTAGAGGAGTTGCTACAGAAGGGTTTTATTCATCCCAGTATGTCTCCTTGGGGCACACCAGTTCTATTTGTTAAGAAGAAGGATGGTTCTTTGAGGTTGTGCATAGATTACAGGAAGCTGAATCAAGTGACAATTCGAAATCGTTATCCACTTCCTAGGATTAATGATCTATTTGATCAGTTGGCGGGTGCTAAGTTTTTCTCGAAGATTGATTTACGATCTGGTTATCATCAGTTGAGGATTCGAGAGAGTGATATAGAGAAGACGGCGTTTAGCACGCGTTATGGATTGTTTGAGTTCACAGTCATGCCATTTGGGGTGACTAATGCGCCGGCTATCTTTATGGATTTGATGCACCGAGTATTACGGCCATTTTTGGATCGTTATGTGATTGTGTTCATCGATGATATCTTAATATACAGTAAGACTCGTGAGGAGCACGAGAGACACCTCAGAGAGGTTTTGAGGACGTTGAGGGAGCATAGATTGTATGCTAAGTTCAGCAAGTGCGCTTTTTGGTTGAGAGAGGTGAAATTTCTCGGACATGTCATTGGTAGTCAAGGAATATCTGTTGATGGAGACAAGATTCGAGCGATCATTGATTGGAGGACACCTGAGACAGTTGCAGACATTCGTAGTTTCTTGGGGCTTGTGGGCTATTACTGGCGGTTTGTGCAGGATTTTTCGTTGATTGCAGCGCCGATGACGAGGTTGACCAAGAAGAATGTTAAGTTTGAATGGTCTGAAGGCTGTGAGGCAGAGCATTTTTAGAGTTGAAGAGGAGGTTGACTTCGCGCCGGTGTTGGCTCTACCGAGACAGGGAAAGGCTTCTCGGTCTATACAGATGCTTCTGGGACTGGGTTGGGATGCGTGTTGATGCAGGAAGGACACCCAGTTGCATATTTATCGAGGCGATTGAGACCTCACGAGGAGAATTATCCGGTGCATGATTTAGAGCTAGCTGCAGTTGTGTTTGCGCTCAAGGCTTGGCGACATTATCTTTATGGGGAGCGGTTTATGTTATTCACGGATCATCAGAGTTTGAGGTATCTGTTCACTCAGAAGGATCTGAATATGCGGCAAAGACGGTGGCTCGAGTTACTGAAAGACTATGATTTCGCGATTGAGTACCATCCTGGGAAGGCGAATGTAGTTGGTGATGCATTGAGTCGGAGTGGTGTAGAGAGTCAGACTGTGCTGCGGCAGATGACACATGAGCATGGATTGCTGGAGGCCGCGACGGTGTTGTGTTTGTCAGATGCTTTTGCTGATGTTCATATTTGTTGCCAGATGCGTGTTCCTGTAGTGTCGTTAGAGAGGGTCGCTGAGTGGCAAAGGGCTGACGGACAATTTGCTCGCTTCAGCTGTCTGGCTCAGGATCTGGGTTGCACAGATTGGTCTAGTGGTTCGGACCAGTGCTAGAGACACAGAGGCAGGTTGTGGATACCTGAGGTGCAAGAACTACGCGATAGTATCCTTGAGGATGCACACCGTTCGCGGTAAACAGTTCATCCTAGCAGGACCAAGATGTATCATGATTTGCGACGTTTATTTTGGTGGCCTGGGATGAAGGCCGATGTGGGTGCATATGTGAAAGCTTGTCATATTTGTCAGCAGGTTAAGGCCGAGCACAAGAGACCAGCTGGATTGTTACAGCCACTACCGATTCCACAGTGGAAATGGGAGCATGTTACGATGGATTTTGTGAGCGGGTTGCCACAGACTGCGAGACGTCATGATGCTGTATGGGTTGTGATTGATAGATTGACGAAGTCTGCACACTTCATCCCTATATCGATGAAGTATTCGTTTCCTCAGTTGAGCATTATTTTTTAGAGAGAGATTGTTAGGTTACATAGGGTACCGCTATCTATTGTATCTGACAGAGACCCCAGGTTGACGTCGAAACTGTGGAAGAGCATGCAGGAGCAGTTTGGGACGAGACTACAGTTCAGTACGGCTTATCATCCTCAGACAGATGGTCAGTCAGAGAGATTGATACGGATATTGGAGGACATGCTCAGAGCATCCATTTTGCAGTTTGGAGGTGCTTGGGAAGAGTATTTACCGTTGTGCAAGTTCGCGTACAACAACAGCTATCAGGCGAGTATTGGTATGCCACCATTTGAGGCTTTATACGGCAGACCTTGCAGATCACCAGCTTGTTGGGCAAAGCACCTGAGGACGTGGCAGTGATTGGACCTGAAGTGGTTGTTGATCATACTGAGAAGATTCGGCAAATCAGGATGAGATTACAAGCAGCTCAAGATAGGCAAAAGAAGTATACTGATAGGTATCTTGAGGGTTTGAACTATAAAGTGGATGACTTGGTATATTTGAAAGTTTCGCCCTGGAAAGGTCATCAGAGGTTTGGGATCAAGGGGAAACTAGCACCAAGGTACATTGGGCCTTTCAGAGTTATAGCACGTGTTGGGACAATGGCATATAGATTGGAGTTGCCAGCAGAGTTAGCAGGCGTTCATCCAGTATTTCATGTGTCTATGTTGAGGTTAGCTAAGTCAGGACCGAGACCTATGGTGGATATTAGACAGATTGAGGTGCGTTCTGACGTTTCATATGAAGAGCAACCTGTGGAGATCGTGGATCGTAGAGTTCAAATTCTGAGGAACAGGGAGATTCCGAAGGTGTTAGTATGATGGCAGCATCACGGGACTGAGGAACTCACCTGGGAGCTCGAATCGATTATGAGGCAGAGATATCCTCAGCTATTTACTGGTGAGTATTGGTAAGAACTTAAATTTCGGGGCGAAATTTCAAATTAGTTGGGAAGAATTGTAACGGCCCGAATTTAAAATTGCCGTTAATTATGACGTCATTGCAGATGTGGATGCCAGCGAGGACGTTGAGGGTCCCACAGCGAGGCTGGAGTGCATTCGAACTAGGTATACAGTCCGTTTTGTATGACTTGATGTGGTAAATTGTGATGGAAATGTACAAATTAGCTAATTCCATTGCAATATGTATGTTAATGTAGATTATTGACGAGTGAGGAATTGTCTCGAGGTGCGTGCGGACACGGGACACGAGGCACGGGGTGCCGGGTAGTCGAGGAAACTACGGTGAGTTTACCCATAAATTTTGAGAATTTATTGAATAGGGTAGATAATTATTATAAGCTAAATCAATTGGAAATCAATAAGTCCTATAGTAGGCTGAATAAAACAACAACAGTTGATGTTTCTCGAGATGCACAACAGGTTCATGAGTGTCATGATTAGGTGTATGGAGTTGGAGTGACACAGGGTGATCAGGAACCCTTGGATATTCCTCGAGATTCGTGCACACACTTGATGGAAACCAAGTATATATATGTTTGTGTGTTTGACCGATCAAAAGGGGAAGAGAGTGAGATTTGAGAGGAAGCTTAAAGAAGAGAGAATCGGTGGGACGAGGAGTGCGAATTGAGGTGTGTAGTATCCCAATTGAACTTCACTTTAAGTATTTACCGTTTGATTTATTTGAATTCAGTTCCATTTATTCTCTACTTCATTTCATTATTGCTTTACGGTGGCTGAGTACTCTCACCTGGTGACTTTACGGTAGTGGAGTGTACTCCTACCTGGTGTCTTTACGGTGTTGAGATCACTCCCCACCTGGTGCTTATTCGTTACGGCTATAGAGTCCACTAAGTCATAGCACTTGTCTAGGCATACACCGGTGAATAGGCTACCCGGGTATGGTAGGCTTGTGTGGGTGCGCCGTGGGTCTACGCCGGCCACCTAGAGGGTTAGGGCCAACCCATTGGTGTGTTTACGAGTTGGTGCTCGGGGAGAAAACCCGAAGTATGACTTGGTCTGATTTTTATGTGCACGTACTTTGTTTCATCACTATATTTATGCATGCGATGTTCCTTTTTACAGTTGTCTGTACTTCTTTTATTCCGCATATTTAAATTATAGTATTTTCAATTCCAATACTTTGATTTCCGTAATTACTTGGTGAATTTCCTTGGAATTACTCACTCTGGACTCGTCATCTGTCTTTTTGTGATGGCTGAGTGCAGACCCTAGTACGAGCCGGGGGAAGGGCAAGCTTGAAGAGTACATCGATTGACAGTTTTAGCCCCACTCGTACGTATGTTTATATTTATTCGTTTTATGTCGGGTTTTGGGCTTGAGAGAGATAGGTTGTACATTTTGATATTTTGAGGATCAGATGAGATGTATATGATGTATATTTGGGTATGGTTTCCACTTAGGCATTTTGCTAATAAAACACAAGATGAATTTTTATATTGTTTATTTAAGCTTCCGCTGTTAATTTTGAGGTTATATGATATTAACTGAATCAAATTTAATGATAAATTGATCAATGATGGATAATTGGGCGTAGGACACAACTGGTGGTGACGTGGATAGTTGTGGGCCCGCGTGGCCTCCCGTAGCGGACCAATGTGGAAATTGGGGCCGCCACAGTAGGTGTGGTTATAACACCCAAAAGATTCATTATGTACCGTTATGTTTTTGGTTTGATTTACCGATGGAATTATCGAGTTGTTTAAGTCCTTAAAAATATTGGAAAAACACTAGGTTTCAACCTAGGGTTAGTAATAACTTGATCCACTAATTAGAGTTTCCAACCTTATCAGGTAGCGAAAAATTCGGGGATACGTAAACACAAGAGTGTTGTTAATCACGGATTGCGTTGTCAGGTAAGTACACTTGCCTTAAAAGCTTGTGTATGATTTGTAAGCCAATAAGAAAATGTCATGTGATTCATTATCATTTATTCAGTCTTGTTATGCTCTATTAATGATATTTCATTCCATTCCTTGTTGTGTGTTTCTCGGCGTAAGTGTTTTGTTTCAAAAGTATGTTTCGTCTCAAAAGTATTAGGACCTGCACTAGAGGGATAAAACGTGGGCACTCATGTATAAGAGTGTGTGACCACCCTTAGTAATCATGTGACACCGAGTACTGGGTAGGTGGGTTAGAGTCCCTCCCATCATAGTTGTGCCTTCGCTTGCGTCGATGCCCGAGAAGACCTTGCGGGGTCTTCGTCGTTATGCTATGATTTAGACCATTTATGGGCCTCTTTTGATTCCTTGGAACACACTTGACTTTCGATTGATATCTATTAATCTGTTTATCATGCATCTTGTCTATTTAAATTCTTATTTTTTTATTACCGCATGATATGTAGACTACTTTACTTGTTATATCATGAATTCCTGTTATATTCTTCTGGCATTACATTCGATTTCTTCAGTTGCTCACCGTCTAGTTTGTGACGGTGGGTGCAGATAGAGCAGAGCGCAGTAGAGGTAAGTAACCCTGCTTAGGCGACTTTTTGTGAGGATTACCAGCTGGACTTGGAAACTATTTAGTAGATTTTATGCTTTGCTGATTTGTATATCATTTCATACTTATGTTTTTAGGTTTATAGAACTTGGTATTATTATTGATATTGGTATCATGTATGTTGGTTTATCGAATTGTACGTGAATACCCAGGGTTTTTTTCCACATTATAGAATTCCTAATTTTCCTTAAATTGAGTTATTTCCCCTTGTTATTTACTGTTTAGTCTTCCGCTATGTATTATTGCAATAACTCTTTCATAAATTACTAAATTGATTAAATCAAAGGCTGACTAGGCTTGTCAGGTTGCTAAGTGATGACTTAGGGTCTGCACGTTTCTAGACCGAGCGTACCCAATTGCACGGAGTAATTGGTGCCGTCACATCATTCTCTTAAAAAGTTCTACAAGAGTATTCTAGGTTAGAATTGGTTGCATACTCAATATCCAACAACCATATTAGAGACTTGATTGTATCTTGAAGGCGAGATTTCAGTAATCCCATTGTTTATTTGCGGTTTTGACCGAAGGGAGAAGTTTTGTCTAAAAGAGAGCGATTATGTGCGTCAAGTCTTTGTTTGGTGTTCTGTTCTTTTCTTGTTATCCTATCCGAAGAAATTTGTTCCAACAACAATGATGCGATGCATACATGAGTGGATGGAGCGAGAATGCTATGTGAATTGTCTCGGCATTTCTCATATTTTATCCAGATTATGACCTCCGCAACTCCCAATTGTGTCCAAATTATGCTGAACCCTCTTTTTTTTTCATGGCGTCCAGAGACTGTGGAAACCACAACAGTTGTATTCTTCAACAAAGACAACATTCCAATCGAAAAATTCGTATTCAATCTCAAGGTTAACCAATTGTCTCTCAGATCATTCTTGATGAAGCTTTCAGTGTCTGAATCACTAACAAAGGTTCTTCCACTAGGTATGGATGAGAGAATTACCGATATTTTTAATACAATCTCGGTTTGGTAAAAACTAGATAATCAACCTTGCTTAAAATTTTCTCCTGGATCATCAA
Source organism: Stephania japonica (assembly GCA_039657345.1). Taxonomy (NCBI): domain Eukaryota; kingdom Viridiplantae; phylum Streptophyta; class Magnoliopsida; order Ranunculales; family Menispermaceae; genus Stephania; species Stephania japonica. The sequence continues at coordinate 84,309,475 of CM077556.1, read as the reverse complement.
TTTACATACACAGCTCCCGTTTCTTACGCACTTATTCTCTATCGTCTTCTTCAAACAGGTTGCAGATGGGAAATAACAGCTCACTTTTAGACTCTCCCAAAGCCTAATAGCTCTACAAAAGAAGCAGATATATGGATTCCTACAGACACACAACAGTGGCAACAACCTCCTCTAATTGCGCCAATTAAGTTGATGAGCAGTGAACCAGTGTCTCTTCAGCTTTATTTGCAACACTCAAATTTTTCCGAGCTAACCTCGACACCGAAGAATTAAAGCCCTGCACTTATGAGCTATATGTTGTACAGTGCATCACTTTTTTTTTTTCAGTGAATAATATTTATCATTTTCAAGTTCTCAAGTTTTGCATATCTGGGATATTTTGGAAGTCTATGATCGAGCAACACAATTTGCTGTATTTATGGGGATAAAAATAATTTCATTATTGGACAAGCTTGGTATACATATTTATACATGTCAATTTCTTCTATTGTTTTTGGGCAAGCTAATTATTAGCTTCTATATTGTAATAGCAACTATTGAGAAAAGTGAATAACCAAGCATCTATCGATATCGTTGTAAATTAAGCTTCTTCTATACAGAAAAATACAACACTAGATGTTGATGAGCACGTGATGGCCCCAAAATAATCCCACATCGTCCAACTTCAAGTGCATATATATGTTTACCATAGCATTACAGTTTAACGATTATGCGAGAGCTGTGATGGTTTAATACAAGCGTAGCAAAAGGTGTCTACGGTGGTCTGATTCTTCTTTCAGATGACTTGGAAAATTTGAGCTCTACATCGAATTCATTTTTTTTGTCCATTATTATTAGTTTATTTGGTACTTTTTTTTATTCATTCATTGTTTCGCTTTCAAGTCTTTGGTACACTCTTTATTTCTTATTTCTCTGGTAGTTGAGTACGTAGAGATGTTTAATTCATGTAGTTGAGCTTATCCACTTATACATGCAAGTGCTTGATTTAATGCATGGAGATATATGTAGTCAATCCCACCTAATTAATTTGAAATTAAGATTTTTTTTATAAGTAGAAAAATTGAGATTTTGTTGTTGATGTCATATGTGGAAGTGTATAAAAACTTAGGCTTTACTTTTAGAGAACTTGATTCATTTCATTAAGAGTGACAAAAGTTTTACACTAGTTAAATTTGTCAACCCATCGCAATCCTCCTCCAATTTCCATGTTGGCTTTGTTGTTGAATTAATCAACAAACTAGTTAATTAAGATGTAAGAAGCATGTAACAAAGTCTTGAACTTATTTATATATATGTTTGCATGTACTACGTACAACACTTGGTCACTTCATATATATTTCTATCAAGTAGTACTGCTTGTGCTAGCTAGCTTTCTTTATTCATACATATAGAAATACACAGTACGTAGTATGTACTCATGAAGTGAACAAGCACACACAGAAACTCCATAACTTGCTAGCTAGCTTAGCTTTGTCCATGACATGCATCACATACTTAGTTTGGGATCCTTGGGCGAATGGTGACTCCCTTGATAACAAGCCCCTTCTTCCAGTGGTTGCTGGCAGTCTCATACAGCGAGAACTTCAACTTCCCGGTCTCGGATCCGCAGTTGCGGAACGTCCCCACATTAAGCTCTATCCACTGATCCTTTGGCTTCTTGTCGAGTATCTCCTTGCGCTCAGACATCTGGTCTCGTTCCTCAAGTTTGAGAGTCACTGGGCACTCTTTGAACCCGTATCCATCGCTCTTCACCTTCACTGTGAACACCACTTCGTATGTCAATCCGTTCATCAGAAGCGACGCATCGAACTCCCCTTTCACTTCCAGCCAACACACGTCCACTAGTTCAGCAACCTCAACAAGGGAACTGCATGCACAATACATACCCATGCATATATATAATATTAGTCCAGTTTCTTGAATATATATACAAGCACTGTTGCTATCTTTTTTGGCACACCACAACCAATCATTGCCTTGATGCAGTGGCTATAGAACCAACTCGACCGTTTCATTAATTTGTGCCTCCTAAAGACCTACGTCCAGATTCAAGTCCTCTAATTTCTTACTGTATATATCGCTTATAATTATAATTATAGGGTGTCAGTGTCTGAGTAATATATAGTTAGAGATAATTCTAGACGCCGCATACTTAGTACTAAAAAATAAATTGTATGCGGGCATATTTCAATGAGACTTTAAATTAATTGCCCTTAATTAATTAATTAATTACCCGGGGTGGTTGGGTTCGGCCATGTAAGTCCAGGTCCAGTAACGCTTGTCATCACCCCAAGTGATGGATAGGTTCCTCGCATACAACATCACACTCACGTACCCTGTGCTCTTGTCAACTTGAACCTTCTGCAAAATCAAATCCAACACATATATAGCATGGATTGGTTAATACTCATAACAAACTATATATGCACTATTACGAGTTAGGGATCAAATTTTGTGTATATTAGTAAGAAAGATGTCTTAATATATATTGGGATTGGGATTGGGCTTGCCATCCTGTTTTGGTCCAAGAAGACTCCATTGTGGAGGAGATCAGCATGTTTGTCGAAGGAGAAGTTTTGGAGGACTGGGTTCAGCTTCTTCTGCAGATTGTTGTGAAGTTGGATAGCCATCACCGCCATTGTTAATTATATGACTTCACCTAAACAAACAATATACTTTCGATTGCTAGCTAGCTCTGTGTGCTTGTAAGTGAGCAGCCTTCGCCCCTTTTTATAGGCCGGAAGGGTTGATGGTTACTATCACTATTGTGGCATGTGTGGCCATGGAATCAATGCTTTTTATCATGAATGTTTTGGCTTTATATGAGTTTAGAACCTTTGTGTACATATATATTCCATTTTATCTCAACAATAATAATTGTGTAGTTTTGTTACTCGATGAGTTGTTACCTTTTCTTTTCTAACAATATGTTTCATATTTTTTTAAAAAAACAAAACCTTATATTTTTATCACATTTTTGGATTTTTTTATAGGGTAATTACAAATTTATGAGTTTTGCTCTTATTAGCAACTTAATTAGCACTCGCGTCCTCTTTTTATTGGTTCTTCTACCATATATTTTACATTAATGCTCAACTTCTTAATTAATATTAGAAGTCTCTCATCCATATGAATGTTATTTTTACTTTTTGTCATGATGGTTAATTCCTCTTAACATATGTTGTACCTTATTTTATTCTAAAAGAAAACATATATAAGGGAGTCATCGAATGAAAAGATGAAGGCAACTATTTTCTTTTAAGCTTGATAGTTAAAATATATCCTAACTTTTTTTTTTTTTTTGAGAAAAAATATATCCTAACTTAATTATTAAGGTTATCAAAAAAAAATATCATAACATATTTTTTTTATTATTTTGACATGGTCTAGCTAATAAGCAAATATGTCTTAACGTTTTAAGATTTTTTTTTTGCAAGAATATATTGTCCTAACCGTTTGATTTCTTGGAAATTGTATACTTTCCAATTCCTCTTTTTCTTTATCCAACTTCCTTAACCTCTAGTCCAAGTGCTGAACAACTTGAATTCCATTTATTTCCTGATTAAAAAGAATAGGCATCAGTAACAAAAACATTATGAATTACAAATTTAAACTTAAAATGAGACTAATAATTAAGATCCTAATTAAGAAGGATAACTTACCTGTTTCATGCATAATCGTTTGACTCTCATGGCATCTATCGTCCTGGACACATGTACCACCAATTTCCTTCAGCAGATCTAATCGCTCTGAGTCTTTCATTAGCGTTAGTGATGCTATCTACAAGAGCATTCAAGCAAAGTGGTCTTGGCCTTTTCTTATAGAAGTAATATCTTACCAGAAGATGATATGGTGATATTCCCCGTAACACAAACTGGTGGCGCGACACACATGGCACACACGAGTTCAACTTTTGTCTGCGGTGGGTTCCACTAGCAACCACTTAAAATTGAATACGTGTGTTGGTTCGACTATTTTGCGTCACCAAAATTGTCACCAAATCATTTTCCTATCCTCCAATATATAGTGTCATCAAAATCCTATACATAGTTCCTTTCCTTGTTGGACAACATAGTACGGATTCGAACTAGAAAATCCAACAACACTCTAGTAGATTCATCACTTTTGTTTTCCAGCCAAATTCAATAATAACAGTTTGTTTGTATGTTAAAGCAGGGTAGAATCAGGTAAGTAAACTGCCATGCTAACAGAATGATTAACTTAATATGTTTTCCATCCAAAAAATATTCATCCTTCTCAAACCAATAGTTCTTCGCAAACGCACTTCTCCCTTATCAACCTGATGACATGCAAGCAAGTGAGCATATTGAAGAATACACTTGGTCAATGATTTCTACATGCTTACACAAATCTGCTTCTAGAAATGAACGAGTCCTCAGTCTTGAAGCAAATTAGCAAGGTGTCAGTTCTCTCATTGCCGCCAAGGTGAAATTCATTACCACGTCCACAACCACACGTGCAACTACCAAAAAACAAATAAAAAAAGATCCAATAAATTCAGATTGGTTGAACTGATCAATATCGGAGTTCTTCAACAACAACAATAATGCCGGTGTGAGTGCAAGTTAGTTATAAGGGAGGTTAAGTGAATAGTTTTGAATTTGTAGTATAAATAGATGTTATAAGACAGAGAAAGTCATCTTGTTGTCTTGATTGTATTTGAAAACTCTTCTCTTGGTTTTCTGGTTCTTTTTTTTTTTTTTCTTTTGTCGATTAAGAAATAAGGCTTATGGATTCTCTCTTCAAAAAAAAGACTTCTGGATTCTATCAAATTGATGAGGAGCTTTCCAAACTATTCAATCCCTCTTAATTAATGCGTCCAAAGTTAACTTCGGTCTATCCCTATCTCGTTATATTTTTTAGTTTCTGCCATTGATGGTGAACATTTTTAGACGTACATAGGTGTAAAATCCAAAAAATAACTGACAATGGGAAGTGGCCTCCCAAAACATATCTGGACATGATGAAAGCAAAAGGCAGGTATTTGCAAGTTTAGAGCACTTCTTTTACTTGGGGATATAGTGGATTTTTGATAGCCATTTAATCAACTAAATGTAGGAGAGTAAAATTGGACAAGAAATATCTAACTATAAAGCAACTAGCAACACACCAAAAGATTACCAATAACTAAAGCATCAGTGTTCAAATCACCTCCTATATTAGGTAATTGCCTATTAAAGGTTAAATGAACAAAGCATTTTGTCCAATAAATTCATCTTACTCCAAATAGGCGACGGATCGTAGTGCTTCTCATTTCTCGCTTCAATAGGAGCTTTAATATCAAGAAATTGAATAGGAGTTCCACAAAATATATAGAAGTGAATGTGCATATTGAAATCCACGGGTCCGAAGAGTGTTGGGCCACACACGTACACACATGTGGATATGCAAATGGGGTTGGAGCTCATCTTTCCACAATATCAATTAGCTTATGCTAGGATCCAATCTACACCATTTAATACCATACCAACTCTTCTTATATTTCTATTGTGGAATTATATTCCAACAATACATGAAGAATAGAAGCCAAAGAGAAAAAAAGCAGTATTCAGTATTCAACTTAACATAGCATGAATCCTAAATTAGTTTTTTTTTTGGATGACCTTGGGGGTGTCCGAGTTTCGCCCAACTAATCCCCCCAAAGGGACGCTGTTGGCTCGATGGTAGTTTGACCAGTGGCCCGTTGAAGCTTGACACATCGAGGAAGAATCCTAAATTATTTGGAGTGAGCCACATGAATCAAACTCCTAAATTGTACTCAATTTAGTGCAATTGACGGTGAGCTTTCCAAACCCTTTAAATATCTCATAATTAATGCATTCCAAGCTAACTTGGGTCTCCCCCTACCTGTCGAATTTCTTAATTATTCAGCGTAATTTAGGAAAAAATTTCAATAATGATTATGCACCCAATAACCAAACTCTAAATCAAAAGGATAACATGGCTATCAAATGCTTACCAACACGCCCAATAAGAAAAAAAATTCAAACTTTTTCATGTGAACTTGGGGATGTCAATGGGTAAGGTATGGGGTGGGTATGCCTCACCATACCCGCCTCCATCATATTGATGTCTTTTCCATACCCTACCCTTTTACCCTATTTTTTTGGTGGGACGGGTATGTCTGTTATTCGTCTGGATAGTAAGATACATGTGGGTATCCATACCCATTACTAATTAAAATGATATTAAAAAATTTTAAACCTAAAAAGAGTAAAATAAAGTTTTTGAGCCTAGGATGTCAATATAACCCTAAACCATATTATTTCTATAATTATTACAATGCACAAATAAAATTTAATACGTTGTCTCTAATAATTGTTTTACATTTGAAATATAGTGTTCATTCAAACCAAAAAAAATCTTAATTTTCGAAAACTAGAAATATAGTCTTCATTTAAATTTGAAATATAGTCTTCAATCTTCCTTTAAGTTTGAAATATACGTTGTCTCTAATAGTTATTTTAAAGCACCTTCAATCTTCCACAATAGACATATCATAGTAACAAAACCAAGTTAGTATCCATATAAAAATAAAAATAAAAATAAAAATAAAAACAAAAAACAAAATTTATTTTGTGGGCTGATTTCGTGAACAGAATTCACATCTCCCATGAAATAAATAAGTATTTTTCTTGACGTTAGTAAATTAGTTAGTACTTCATAGTAGTGTATGTACTGTGTAGTCCTAATTTCAACAAAAAAAAAAAGAATGTAAGAATTTAGAAAGAAAAAATATAGTGCGTAAACATGAAGTTATAATGTCCTCAAAAAAAAAAACATGAAGTTATAATATATAGATATAATAATATAATATAAATGGGTATGTGCGGCGGGTAATTGGATAAATGGAGCAGGTAGATGTTAATACCCTTACCCTAGCCATACCCTTACCCATACCCAATGTATGTTAGGTTAGGTATTACTCTATTCATTAGGGTCGAGTATCCTTACCCCTGACTCCAATTGGCATCTCATGTGAACTTCAAATTCATCAAAAATCCACAAAACCAATCAACAAAGACAACACAAAATTCCCCAAATTACTTTCCAAAATGGGCTTATCACACAAGAACTCATCATTGATCAAAAAAATAAAAAAATCAAACTTTTTCAACAAATCTTCAAATCCAGCCAAAACCCACAAAACCAATCAACAATTTAGAGTTTACAAAGCTCACAATTGAATCACAGAGATCGAAACCAATTTTGAAGATGCCGAGTGATTACCAAATCTGAAACCCCAACTCCTTGGTGTGTAATTGAATTTGAAAAGCCCGCGAAAGCTGAGCAGAAAAATCGCAAAAAAAACTCGAACAATTTCAAGTCCAAGAACTCGCACAAGTCTGCAGATAGCGGTAAAATTACGGGAAGTAGTAGTTATTAGAATCAAATGTAAAAACGATGATAATATTGCAAAAAGATGTTACACAGAATTTCAGCTAGTTGGAAGAAAAAGAAATATGAAGAAATAGATGAATACAACAAATGTAATATGTAAATGAAATATTCTTATCAAAATAAAGAACAATTTTCTACGATAGCAATTAGGTTAGCTATGCTCTTTATGAAAAGTGAATGTCATCATGTTGGGCAGTAAATAAACAACAAGTACATAAACTGAATGTGGTAAAAATTAAGATGCTTAGGTAGATATGCAGCAAAACTACTAAAAATAGAAAATATAAACGAAACAAAAATAAATACTTGAATATTATCAATCCATATAAAAACATTAGTCACAGAAATAATGTGACAAGTTATATATCCCTTGTTCATTCATCTGTTCTGCTCTGCTTCTTTATTATTTTTTGAACCTTACAAGTCCTTAAAAACAAGTTCTAAATACTATGTATTGACATTACTTCCATTGCAGCCTTGTAATTAAGATCCTCAACTTATGAATTAGCTCTTTGGACGAATACTAACACCTTTGACAACAATCCCTCTTTTCCACTTTCCTCCTTCAATCTCAAACATGGAGAAGTGCACATCACCATTGTTGTTTGGAGGACAAGTTTTGAACTCTCCTACATTTATTTCTATCCAATCTGCTCTTGGCTTCCTCAGTAGATCAACTTTGTGTACTTGTGTTTCTCCACTTGGAAGTTCAAGCTTCACACTTACCGGAACTTCCCAACCGTACGCCGGATCTTTAATCATCACCACGAACACCACCTTGTAGGTTGTTTCAGGCGAAAGATTTGATGTGTCGAACTTCCCCTGCACCTCCAGCCAACAGACCTTCACGAGCTCGGCTACATCAACCATCTCCTCATCACCATTACTGTGAAACATAAGAATGAATCAATGTGCATAAATACAAGGCATCCATTAATGTACAAAGTTTATATTATATACAAGTGTTTGTTATAGACCTTGTTGTCTCCACTGCGTAAGGCCAGTTCCAATAACGTTTGTCTTCACCCCAAGTGATTGACAGATTCCTTGCATAGAGCATGAAGCAATTCAAGCCTTTGTTCTTCTCCACCCAATATTTCTATATGGATACATAGACGGTTAAAGGTGCTTGTCAATGCAGTAAATCATAGATCAGACTTAAGGAGATATGTTTCTTAGTTTCCTATGCCGAAACAGACCTTTTTTTTTTTATTAAAGGAAGAAGCTTCTATTGATTCACTATAACCGAAAATAAAAACAGGGTATGTACATCCCATGCCCCTGTACAAAAAATTATTAACCACCCGACTCTGATCTCCAACATGCATACAAGAGAGAGAGAGAGAGAGAGAGAGAGAGAGAGAGAGAGTCCAAGATCCATACCGAAGACTTATAATCAAAAACTAGAAAGAAAGCGAAAAAAGCCACCCCATAATTCATCCCGGATCATGTTCCAACATGGGCCTCCAGCTTCTTAATAAATCATTTTGTCTCCACACGGAAACAGACCTTGAGTACCTAAAGCTCAAAATTGAGACCTACGGTTAAAAGGCATTCAATCGTGACCACTCAATATAGCCGTTGGTATTAGTATATATGTATAAAACAATAAAGGGTAGCCAATTTGAAGATGGATTTGCATGTAAAAAGCTATAGAGACTAAGTTGTGATACAAGTCTTATTACAATCAAAATTTACAAGTTAGGGTCTTTCATCCCCCTCCACATGTAGAGATGCAGTACAGTATTGTGTATGTGCCATACCCAAAAAAAAATAAAGAGTAAATAAAGAAGATTTACAAAACAAGCTTAGTATCCCTGGTTATGGCAAGAGAAAATCTCTAAACTGGTGTCTTTAAATTAGTATAATCAGGGGATAATAGTTCAAGGGTGACTGTCACTAGGCCAGCAACATCTCTATAACTTAAATCACATAAAGTAAATATAACATGAACCCCAAAGGCGTGTTAATATGATTACATCGTACCTTTCTTTTCTGGTTTAATAAAACACCAGAGTGGAGACGATCTAGTATCTTCTCCGGTGAGACTTCATTGATAGTCGAGTCTGCTTCTTTGATGATGCATTCATAATTGTGCGGGAGCTTTGATGCGATCACAACTTGTTTTTCTCTTTCACCCAAAATTTCAATCTCATTTTCAGTAGCTTGATGATGGCCACCATCCAACTGTGAGATATTCGCTCCCATAACTTCTTTTCCTCTCCTCTTCTCTTCTTCTCCGTAAACAGTTTGTCAGATTTTTTTCCTTATATTGATTGCTATAGCCAAAGTTTTCAGAACTAATCGCTTAGTTTTTACTTTTTGCGATTCCATGAGTTATTCTGTGCAGTTAGGGTACTGATAAGGATAAGGCATCCAAAGACGTACACTTTATTCTAAGCATCTATGTTCACATATCCCACTAAAAACAACTTTAACTACAAATTAGAATCGATGTTATTGAAATCCATGGGCCGAGAGTGTTAGTGTTGGGCCACATGCGCACATGGTGGGTTTGCACAAAATTAATTGGCTTGTGTTAGAATCTAATCTACACCACTTTATACCACACCAACTCTTATTATATTTCCAATGTGGGACTATATTTCATCAGATGTTCATAGAAAAAAATCTGAGTTTGGTTCAATTAGTAAAAGGTTTTTTTTTTTTTTTTGAGGAAAACTAATTACTTAACTGATCATTCAATGAACCCTAAACTCATTAGCAAACATAATAATTCAAATATACAATGCTTCCGATTTCACTTTACACTTTTCACTTAGTTTTTGTTCATTGCTTGTAGTTTTTATAACATTTTTCACAGAATTGGCTTAAGTTTCTCATTGATGAAGTGCATGAAAAAACATACATATACGTTGGAATCTTTCAAATGTTGTTGTTTGCCCAAGCAGTTAAAAGCAAAGCAATACATGAAAGTACATTTATCTACCACATAACCTTTAGAATTAGAACATCTTCTTTGAATTATTCCACCTTTCCGGAACCATGAGTTGTTGTACCCACTATATCTTCCGCACTCACGGGCTTGTGCAACTGCATTCATGTAGAAGATTTCCCAATTATGATGTGGACAATGCGCCAGTTTTTCTCAGTTACTATAGTTATATGCCAACCATGTCAATGTTAATGTTAATAATGCTTGTTAGTCATTTGCAAGTGAAAGTCTATACCATTAACAGGACACTGATTTTCAACATAAGGAAACAAGATATATTGATAACTTACTGCATCTGCAACGGAGAACCAGTGAAAACATCGCAAGAAAGCATCATTTTGCGAAGGGAAACTGTCATGATTCCAATATGTGATGTTTCTGAAACTAGCACATGTCTCCCACGAGTTAGAGTCATCATCGCAGGTATCTAAATCTTTCCCTTTTCCTTGATTCTTTTTCTTTCCCAGGACATAGCCTACAGATTGACGAACGCAACATCAAGAACCATAAACACAGCTGCTTAATAACTACAATAGCTGAAATTTTGCGCTAGCGTATACATGTTGCAAAAAATCTAAGAAAATAAGCAACTAAAACCCTTAAACACGTAGAAGAAAAAGAAACCCATTCATTCCAAATTCAACAGAAGTTAAATTAAACTATTGCAATTTAATTATGACCACCCTAATATTTCATACTGTCACTAGGAACGAGCATGTTTAACCAACTGTGTAACATTGATAACGGTACCAAATGAGGAATTTAACAACTTACAATACACTGAAATTGCACAGACGAATGTGTAATTAGGATATGAGAATTCCCAAAGAACTTCTCCGAGAAAACCCTCGAACAAATAACACAATGGATTGTACATTAAAAAAGAAAACGTAAATTGGAATGAATCGGAACATAATTTTAGAGACCATATATTCCTTGAATCATAAACTATTGTCATAACAAATTTGGAACACCAACTCATGGAAACAATGATGAAGAATTAATACTAAACACATGAAAATCTTCAAAACAACAGAATAACTATACCTTACAAGTACATGTTCAACACCAAAAGATCACTTTTTTTTTTATAGGAATGGGAATTTATTTTATAATAGCCAAAAATTATATACATGGCGAGAACAATGTAGTAGGGGAAAACCCGTCGTCAAAAAAGCTCACTTTTTCGCTACTACTAGAACAAGACTTCGCTCGTCCGGCCCAATTCGCACAACCGAAACAAACGGAAATCAGAACATTAACATCCCCAAATGAACATCAACTATGAATTGACCAAATACCACACAATGGATTCAATTCAAACCCAATTGAACTTGAACTCAAACAAATTGAACAAACAAACACACAAATTCACATACCCTCGTAACCGTCGGGAGCGGGAACGCGCAATCCCTCCAACTTCCTCCCCCTAAAAAAAGCTTCCTCCACATCCAAACCATCAACTTGAACTCCTTCTCTCACCATGAAAAACACAAAACCCTAATCAGACCCAATAATCACCAAAAGAAAACGACAAGCAGTGAAGATCTTCAGCGATGGATGTACGAATCAATCAAAGTTACCAGTTTTCTTGGGCTTGAAATAGTGAGAGACGGCGCAGGGGCCGTTGTGCTTGACACAACAAGGGAGCTGATGAATCTGCGAAGTGAGATCAGCGAGAGTGTCTTCGTTGGATCGGAATTCGATTCCGCCATTGAATCCCTTTTTTGTGTTCTCGCTGAGATCCATTTCCGCCATTGACACTTCCAAACCCTAATTTTGTGTTGTATTCTTTCCCCCGCAATTTACATTTCGCGCTAAAAGGGCAGTTGTAAGGCCGAAGTTACATCTGAGCCGTTCCCACGCACCCTTGAGATGCAGTCATTCACAAATGACAATTTCAATCCCAGGGCATAAAATGCGTGTCAAGGCTGCGTCACAACTCTTTAACACTTCCCTCTCAAAAAATATAGTTTGGATTTTTTTTGGGCACACCTTGATTGTGACCCTTATTTATTGATGCATCGATACGTGTGTATTGATGTTCGGGCTGTCAATTTAGTATTCCAGCCCGCAGCCCGATTTTGTCTGCTCTCAAATAAAAAGGGTTCGAAAAATGTCTTGATAAATTAATTTAGATTGAGTCTAGACAAAATCTTCTTGTCCAAATTTAAAATCGAGTCGGGTCTAAATAAATCTGACTTGGACCCGGTTTGAATTTTAAATAGAGTTAAAATATTTTTGATAAAAAAAATATATATTGGGAACTTAGTACTTATAAAATAGATTAACAAACAATAATCTACTCTAATTCACATAAATTAATGTACAAATGATATCTTTAATTTTAATAAATTAAATTTTAGTCTTTTATACTTAAACATTTGTTTCTTGGCATTAAATGTTTTAATTACATTACATTATTTGAAGTAATATTACATTGATTTATATTTTGAAATATTTGTTGGCACTTTGACGTTACTTTTTCAAATTACGACATACAAGATTATAATCTATGTATATTTTAACATTTGAAGAGGCTTTCATATAAGAAGTAAGTTTTCAAAAGTACAACAAATCCAGACAAACGGACAATCTGAATTTTAAACAATCTGGATATGGACAAGCTTGTCTTGTCCGAATTTAAAATCGAGTCGGGTCTGGACAATGAATATATTTTTTATAGTAATAGTTATCTAGACTCGGACCCATCCGAACTAAAATTTTTGTCACCCCTAATTGATGTGTATACAAAACTCGACATGCATCTAGTGGACTCCTAATGAGTGTGAGCCAAATTGAAATGCCAAATGGAGTCAAAATACCAAAAATCATTTAACCAAAAAAAAAACAGTAATTCATAAAGTTCTCATGCTAGTAACTCAATACTCAATAGGGCGTCAAACACATAAGATATAACTTATTTATTAGGATGAAATCAAGCCTAGCTTAGTACATATGATTCATTTCACACCATTTTATTTATTTGTTACAAAATGAAACCATACTTTCTTTCTTTTTTTTCACTTCAAATCAAACCACACTTAAATATTAATAGAGTCGCACTTCTTCAATCTCAGGATCTAGACTAGGATCTTTTTTTTTTTTTTTCAATCGACAACGTCAAGGATTATCCCTGACTACTCCACACGAGCCATACCTTCAAAGACATTACAAACTTCTTATAGTAACATTCAATTTTTGGGTTGAAAACCGACCCGGTTAATCACAAGACCATCCTTCATGATAGTATCTGTCCCAAGCAATGCAAACTTCACTTCTCCCTTGAGTCCCTTCACATCATCGCCAGTATAGAATTCTCCCACGTAAAGCTTTAGCCAGTGCTCACGCTTCCAGTTCGCCAAGGTGACCCGTGTTGTTGGGCCTTTCCGTTGGGCTAGACCAGTTCCAGCTTCACGGGCGAGGCCCATCCTAAGGCCTTCTCTTTAAGCTTCACCGCAAACGCCACCAAGCAGTTGGTCTTGGGAGAGAGGTTGGACGCGTCCATCTTTCTGCGGACCTCCAACCAGCACACGCCTCGAACCTCGGCCACTTCAATCGAGCCCTTGCTGCACATCCATTATGTACGTACACATATGATAGTAACTAGTAGTTAATACAACTTTTGAAAAAAAAATGTTTTTTTTTTTTATTTTATTTTTTATATTCGTGGGTATCAAGGTCAGCTTCACTATTCCTAGGAGGCCCTAGTGCAATCGGCTGGAGTGTACTCTGACAGCTCAGACAATCTTGACGCAACGGAGAATCAAACCTAGGGTTGTGCGCCTAACCCACACAATCCCAAGCTAGTCTTCACTATTTGGTCAATCAGTCCGAGTTACAACTTATCAAAATGTAGTACTTTAATTATTGCATTTATATTTTTACAATTAATTAGGTAGCTCAATGGCGTAGTACGTACAGGGTTAGGAGTAGAAAAGAAGTCATGGGTTCGAATTTTAGGTTCTGTTAAACTTATGTTTATACTAATTAATAAGGTCACTCAACTTTACTAGACATTGGAGTAAATATTCTCCTCACTTACGCATCATTATTTTTTTAGTATAGAAAATAAAATAAAAAAACAAAAACAGAAGTTCCATTCCACATAAAAATAATAACAAAAAAAAAGGTATCAGTCCATATTATGCGTTGGAGACTATTTTAGGGCGCCACAAATGATAATAAATTCTCTCCAAATCCACGAGGTGGCATACATTAAGTGACACAGTACATGAATTAATGAGAGTACTATATGCTAGTATTTACCATTTGTGGTCCTCCATGCGGTAACCATTGCCAATAACGATTGTCATCTCCCCAAGCGATGGACTAACTTCTTGGAAACAGCTGGAAGCAATTGGCGCCCGTCTTCTTGTCCATCCCATACAACTATATATACAGTAGCAGAGCTAGAAAATTAAGTTATGAAAAATGGACAATAAATGTCCACATGATCACTTATAATTACATACCTTCCTCTTATTGTCCAAGTAAACCCCCTCCAAAATATGATTAAGGAGGTTGTCCTCTGAGTCTGCTTGTTTGATGATATTGAGAAAGTTGTGTGGCAAAAGCCTGTGTTCACTTCCATCCCCACCATACTTCTTAGTCCATAACATCTTTAATACTTCCACAACAGCAGGGTCAGTTAATTTCTTAAACTTGTATGATTGATGGTATATGAAGTACGAACACATGCAATCCCATTTTATATAGCAAGCATACATTTGATGATAATGCATGAGCATCTCCTTTAATTTGTTCCATCTATTGATTCATGCTCATCATAATCGAATTTGATTAAAAAATTAGCAGTGGTGCAATATGTGGTGTCTTTTTAAAAAAAAATAATAATAAAAGAGACTACTAGAATGAGAAAACGTTATATCACACCGCAAGACACATTGGCTCACAAAAGCCGTTCATATGTGCCTCGAGATGTAGAAATACACAAATCATGATACATAACACATTTGTCGAGGCTGTATAGACTTATGTGAACTAATGTGCCTTGCAATGTGACATAAAAATGTCATTCTAGTATTTTCCTAATAAAAGAGGTCTAGTATCAAACTTCTCATGAGCTGGTTGATCGTGTATTTCATAGTGGAAGTACATTTAGAGTTTTCCAAAGACAACCTGCAACTGTCCCCTATAGAAAACTCGATTTAATACACTGAAGAAATTAGATAAATAATTAATGAAAAATGACTCAACTTCATTCCACAAATAAATAATCTACAGCTCTATTCACCGGGTCTTGGAGTAATCAGTACACAATTTTACAATCTACCAACGATTGAACAACTAGTCTCACCAGATACAGCAACTACAAAATCTCAGGAGGATGAACTGCCAATCACGGTACATCCGCCGAAGCGAAAAGCATGTCAGTGATCCCATTCTAGAATGCTTCTTTTCCTACTTATGGCTTCGTAAGAAATCGAAGAACTCAGGACCAGCGCGTTTCTTTAATTCCTCGCCAGCGTCTTTCCCCATTTGAACCATATCTTCGTAAACGTATGCGCCTCTCCTTGAAGTTTCAAGCACTGAAATAAGAAACAGTCACAACTTGCTAAGCTCACATTTCAAGCAGTTTTGATTAACTAATCGCAACATAATCAATTACGATTAACTTTTCGAAATGAATAATTTACCTCGAGTTCCATCGGGCGAAGCCACTAACCCTCTGAACACACAGTAGCCATCCTTATCCCTGTAAGCGTAGCCAGCAATAGGAGTTCGGCAAGAACCATCTAAGGTCTCGAGAAATGCTCTCTCACATGAAACGGCTAATCTGGTTTCGTCGTGATTTAGAGACGTGATATAATTAGCCTGCAATAAAAATTGCAAAAGAAACATACAAATATTTGTCAAGACCTGGAACATCACTTGATCAAAAGCAGTAGTTGAAAATATCACGCGACTTCCTTTGATGAGAACAAAAAGAACCAAGATTTGGAAAGTTAACAAATCCAACTTGAGTCTCTATAGAATAGAACTCCATAAATTGCGAGGACTCGGAAATGTTTTTCTTAGGGCTGTTGCAAATAACCATTCATCAATATTGATATGCGGATTTGCTCCAAAGCAAATGTAGGAAATAATACAATCTAAGCAACATTCTCTTGTCGTTATTTATAAAAACTAATCAACTCAAACTTTCAGAAGTTGAGACATTGTTTTCATAGAAACTACCGGCATATGTATAAATAAAATGAAAAAAAAAAATCCCAACTTTTTTAGAAATACATTAATAAAAAGAAAATAAAGCGCAAAGAGCAATGTTCAAGTACGGGTGTCATAGAGAGCATCTAATAAGTCAATTCACGTGATGTAAGCAGGAAATGGTGAAAGAATATCCCCTTTACACCTTAACTAACATAGTATTCCGAATCAAAGAACAAGTTCATAGCAGAAAAGTGTTTTCTAAACTGTCAAAAGGCGATCGAGTTAAATGAGAATTTTCTAAAAATGTAATGCATACCATCGTTTCATCTTTGGTTCGGCAGGCAATTCCTATGGCTCCTTGTGCGATGGCTGGAAGCATCTCCTCTATAGATAGAATAGAAGTGACTTTATCCGTCATATCTAAGCGCTTTAAGCCAGCCAAGGCTAGCAAAGTTGCTTGGACCTTTCCTTCACTAAGTTTTCTCAACCTTGTCTGAACATTTCCTCTAAAGTTCTCCACCTGGGAAAAAAAAAGACCCATTAAGAGAGAAGACAAGCCGGAAAAAGGAAACACAACTAAATCATGACCGGTGTGCGCCTAAAACAAGTTTATAAAGAAAACCGGACGAGAAAAGAACTGATAATCTTAATTAGCTGATTACAAACCATTTTTCATTTCTTGGAATTTGAAGGAAGAGGTGCAATGAATGATATCCTCCAGATATTACCATGAAGCTCATAACACACTCAATTGCACTTTATCAGATGAAAAGACAATTACATTGTTTATGTCATGCAAAATTCACTGAATCAGTAGGCAGTAGATCCTTTTTAGTATGCAAATACAATTGTGGGAACAACTGACTTGAGCAGCCATCAATAACACAAGTACTGTAATTCTAACTCGCGACTGTCATCTGCGCTAGATTAGCTACCTAATACTGAAAATCGCTACCTAATACTGAAAATCTTGGAGAATTATGTGGTTCCGTTTTTACCATTTCTCCTAGCAGAAAATTCTAAATGTAGTTACTACATTTTAGTCCTGTAGATTTTATCCGTGAAACTGTGATTTGAAGTAGGATAGAAAAATAACACCCATCAGAAATGATAACTTTTTTTTTACTTAATCGTATGATTCTCGCTGCCTAAGGCTTAATAGCCGAAAAATGATGGGACATGGTGGCATTACTCATGGAACTGAACAGAAGACCAAAAGAAAAGGATTACTTAAAAATGGAAAGCACTGGTCACTTTAACCACTTTAGAGTATTAAATGATGCTGAAGGAGGGAAGGGAAAGAAGAAAAAGAAACAAGGAGCTTCCTAATTAGAGCACGTATAAGATGAAACAAAGAAAAAAGAAATGGATAACAACATCTCAGCGCACTAAAAACAAACCAATAAATTGTTGATATGTGATTTCCATGATATCCTCCAGTACTCAAGATATAGCAACCAAACATGAACAAGAGCAAACGATTTTGGACGTGGATATATATAAACAAAGTAACAAACCAAACAAACGATAGTGACTCACCAGCCAAGGAATTTGTATTATATCCTTGCAATATGTTGAAAGAGACACAAGCACGCATACGAAAACAAACCATTCACTGAAATATATCTTTGACCTAAAAAGTTTACATTAATTATAAGCTAGAACTAGAAGTAACCATTCTAAATTTGGAATTCCATTCTAACTCTCCATCTTCACAACCAAGAACAATGAATAAATGTCAGTCTGGACAAGAGATGTAAATTTTTTAAAGAAAAGAACGTTGCTTCACTCCAAGAAGATGATAGTGACAGGTTCTTACTGACAAGTGACAATTGAATGTTAGAGAATCAATATGGGTAGAGATCTCTCTGTTGTAAGCAAAATTTCAATCAAAAAATATCGAACATTGTTATTGGCCTATTGTTGCACATACTTGGAGAACTTATGAACTGCTCTACAGCTATTTCCACCAACCGCGTTCTTAAGGCTCAAGGACGTTTCATCCATGAAAGTCACAGAGTTTACAGTACCATTTCCATAATTCCTCGCAATCAATTTATTTAGCCATTAGCATCGTCGAGTTCCATTCAGTGAATCTAGATGACTTAAAAATAGAACTCGAGAATGATAGTAAAATCTAGATATGATAAGAGGAGAAAACAGAGGCGTGGGATAGGGAAGATGAATTAAATATGTCAAAATTGAGAATGCACAAACAATTGTAACAAAGGAAAAAAAAAAATTCCTAAAATTCAGAGAACAGGGGAAAAAAAAAAGAGAAGCCCAAGCAGTGAAACATGATTATCAAATTATGAGGTTCACCACATTACACAGATTCCTTTCATCAATATGACAGATACTAGATATCTATTATTTTGTGTCAACGCAAGAAAGAGGAAGTAAAATTCTGTATTAGTTGGCAATGGTAAGAACTTCAAGCCCTTGCGCACAAAACATATGATAATCAGTAAATAAGTCGCTGATGTAATTCCACGACGATGAATTCAACATACCTTGAATTTGTAAGTCAAATCCACCAAAACAACACAAGAATACAAGATATAAGAAGATGATCATTACCTTGAGAGATGGATATCTATAGAGGATTTGTGATTGTCGTCTAAGCGAAGCACTACCAACAACACTTCCAGCAGGTAGCTCTGCTAAAGAAGCAGCACTCAATGAAATGAAAGCGTCACGAACATCCTCCCTTGGAAGGTTGCATGGTAAAATTGTTCCCTCTGGTAGGTAAGTCGGTACATCCTTCATGGAGTGAACGGCAATGTCAACATCACCATTCAAAAGAGCCTCATCTATCTCTTTTGTAAATAAGCCTTTTCCACCTATATCTGCAAGTGGCTGATCGAGAATTTTATCTCCCGTAGTTTTTATGATTATAATTTCAATAGCCCCTTCTTCAGCCAACTCAGAATGTGCGGCCATAAGTTTTTCTCGAGTCTCATATGCCTGAGCAAGAGCTAGTGGACTGTCCTATGGAAAAACCCAAAGAATGTCATACAGAAAAAAAGTGATCTTAAGTAATTAGTTATGCAGCAGAATATTCTTCTAGGTCACAAAATCATATAGTCCACTAATTCATTAAATCTTCCAGCCATGAGGCTCAATTATTTACATTATTTATCAGATAACAGATTTTCGTATTAGTTCTAATACTCCTCCAACAAATATTAAACAAAGTTTCATATTCCAATCAATTATCACGTTTTGCATTTGAAAAAAATACATCAATGCCAATTCAAACAAGTCAACGTACCAGAGGTTGATGTCATTCACTTTCAGAAGATTTGCCCAAGTTTTTCACCAAGCAGTTGTCATCATAATGAGGGACCTTAGAGATTAAAGAACAAATATGTTCCAAAATTTTAAAACTTTCGCATAGTAAACTGTATTTTCTGAACTGGGAGTACTAGTAATCTAAGTTATTGTCGGTCAAATCATGATTTACAGTTGTGATTAGATTGACTGGTTCTCTCAAGGTCATAATAAGGTGTGCATGCAAATTGATGCACAGTAGTTTGTTATTTGCGTAATGGTGTGTGCTATTAGTGTATTATATTGTATAAGTAATGTGGTCAAAATTCAATATAACTATAGTTAGAAACTATAGCAAATTAAATTATGATAAATGAAATCAAAGTGCCTAAGGTTGACCCATGAATTTGGTAAATTCATAAGCGCAATTTGGTCATTTTACTTGACCAACGGTTTATTTGGAATTGAGATATATTTGATCATTTAATAAACAGAAAAATAATTCATAAAATGGAATTTATTAGATGACCCTTTATGGAGGTGTTTGAGGAGATCAAAGCATTTATATTAATCAAAAATTAAATTTAAGTGAGTTTAAATTCAAGCATAGCCACATCATTCTTTCATTCCAAACCAATGAAAACTCATAAATCCAACCAAATTTAAACTTAATTTACCTTCAACTTTAAAAATAGCAACTTAGAACTAAACAAACTCAAATTATAACTCAATTCCAACCCAAAACTTGCTCAAATTACTTAGACATCCATTTCACACCCATAAAGTTTCACAAACAACCCAAATGAGCTACTAATCAACCAAAATACGTAGAAATTAATACCATAACAAGTAAAGCTAACCCAGCTTGTAGTACTTCAAGTCCAATGAGACCTAGCTTCTTTGACCACCCTTGAACTCCAACAACAAAACTTCAAATGGAGTTCTCCTCTCTCCAACCGTTTGCTCCACTCTCTTGATCCAAAGCAACAACAACAATCACCTCTCCATATCTCTTTCTTAAGCATATACCACCACCAACATATGCTCAAATAATGGAGCACCAAAATTAATTTAATTTCTGATCTTTGTAATAATTCATGTTTTTATATTTTCCTAAACACCACCATAAAGTGACACCTAATAAATCTCATTTTATAAATATTTTTCTATTTTTCAATTGATCAAAGTGCCTTTCACATCTATCATAATTCCAAATAAACCTTATGTCAAGTTAAATGACCAATTTGCCCTCATGAATTTATCAAATTCATGGGTCAACCTTAGGCACTTTGATTCAATTTATTGTAATTAGATTTACTATAGTTTTAACCATAGTTGTATTAAATTTCGACGACATTCACTTCTATCATATATTATACTAATAGCATACACCACTACATAACATATTGATGTGCACCGCTTCACGTGCACACCCTATTATACAGACCTCACAAGTCACAACAATCGATCAATCTAATCACAACCGCAAATCACTCAGGATTACTGACAATCCCATTTTAGAAAATACGGGATGTTACACAAAGCCACTCATAGGAAATCCAGGTTATGGACTTTGGTATGGACTCTTAGATCTAACCCTATAATTCAAATTCCTTCAATTTCTAGCGCATAAAGTTTTCTAATCGAAGCATTTGTATGATGCCGTTGGATGTGTCCAAATTGTTGCAACTGCCTTATCTATTTATTCCAATTTCTTTGAATCTTAGGAACTTTTATTTTATCCTTGTGGATTTTGCCACTTATCCACCCACATGTCATCGTCTTCGCTAAATTTCTTTCAATGTAATGCGGCTCAAGCTTTTGCTATTTTTTTACAAAACTAATTTTCCTCTTTCATCCTTCCACTCCTTTAGCTCATTCACCAAAATACCCTCCCAATTTCCTCCATTTTACACCCATTGATGCCAAAAGGAACTTCAAACAATTGCCTTTCTAATCAAGAAATTCCTTTATTTCTACCTCTGCTGCCCATCCTCTACACCACTTGCCGCCTTGCTAATTTCTAAATTTTCACAGTTATCTCAAGACATAAAAACCCAATCGTGTCAACATATCAAGGTAGCGCCTTTAGGTGATTAACCCGTCAAATAGCTGCTACATTGGCGTTTACTCGGGTCTGATCTTGGGATGTATGTTAGAGTTGTAATCTAAATTACATTAGTGTTTGAGTTTGATTAGAATTTCGAGTTAGAGTATGAGTCTATTTAGGGTCTCCTAATTGGATTAGGAGTATGTTTATGTGAGTCTATAAATTAGAGTAAACCCCGCATTGTAATTAACGAGTTTATTTGAGAGATTAATAAAGTGTGTCATTGCGGTGTCTCTAAAACTAACATGGTATCAGAGCAATAGTGAGATCTTGTGATCTGTGTCTTGGTTGTGTGAGAGTTCTTGAAGATTCAAGAACAGATTTGGGCTTCAGATCTATTCGAGAGATCGAAGCGTGTGACCTTCTTATTTTGGAAACAAGAAACTTGAGTTGCGTGTTCAAAGAGAGGAACGACGCAGAAGTGCAGAGGTTGATTTCGTTGAAGAAAATCAAATTGCAAAAGCCGGTTTGTTGAAGCAGAATAGGCGGAGTTACTTAAGATAATTTACAGTGGTAAATTATGGCTACAACGGGTAATGGTCAAGTTCAACCGACACTACCAGTGTTCGATGGAAAGAAGTTTGATAGATGGAGCACTCAGATGAGAGTCTTGTTCAGTTTTCAAGACTTGCTCACAGTCGTTGAAGATGGGTTCGAAGACCCAGGGGCCACCGCTACCTCGACACAAAAGGAGCTTCACAAGAAAGATCAGAAGGCACTTTATTTTATTTTGCAAACGCTTGATGATGTGGCGTTTGAGAAAGTGCAACTGGCGAAGACATCAAAGGAAGCGTGGGACACTTTAGAGACGTCCTACAAGGGTGCACAAAGAGCAAGAAAGTTCGGTTGCAAACTTTGAGGCGGCAATTCGAGTTGATCGAGATGGATGACTCAGAAGATATAGAGAAGTACACTAATCGTGTTCAGACAATCGTCAATCAGTTAAAGATGAATGGCGGAGAAGTCGCTGATCTCGATGTGAACGAGAAGATTTTGCGCACCTTGACCACAAAGTTTGACCACGTAGTCGCTGCTATTATGGAGTCTGGGACAGATTATGAGACCAAGTCAGTTGAAGAAATCATTGGTTCGTTACAAGCACATGAGCAACGAATTAATGAAAAAAGTGAAAAAGTCAAGCATACTGAGCAGGCATTGAAGACTACAATTGTACCGAAGCTAAAGAAGGATTATGGATTCAAAGACCGTGATCAAGTCAACAACAATGGCAGAGGTTCGAATAATGATCAGCAGTGGTGGGAGAGAAATAAAGGTCGTGGACGAGACAAAGGTCGCGATCAAGAGAAATCGATTCAAGAGTGTTACAACCGTCGCAAGTTTGGGCATATAGCCGTAAACCGCAACACTAAAAAACATGCAAAATCTGCTGCACATGTGTCTTTTGCCCAAGGCGATGATTGTAACCAGACACTTTTTATGGTTTCTTCAGGCCAAGAATGTTCACAAAACTATACGTGGTATCTTGATAGTGGATGCTCCAACCATATGTGCGGTAATAGAGATTTGTTTGACGATTTAGATGAGTCAATGACGACGGAGGTCAAGTTTGCTGATGATAGGAAACTTCCAAATCAAAGGAAAAGGAAGAGTTCTAATTCGGTTGAAGAACGGTGATCATCAGTATATCTCTGATGTTCTTTATGTGCCTACAATGAAAAACAATCTATTGAGTCTGGGGCAGCTTGTAGAGAAAGGGTACACAATGAATTTGAAAGATGGCCATTTATCCATGTTCGACTCTGGAGGTATTGCCATTCTTAAATCTCCTTTGAAAAATAGGTTATTTCAGATTGAGATTAAGACTGGATCTTATCCGTGTTTTAAATCCATTGTTTCTGATGAGTCATGGTTATGGCATCTGAGATATGGTCATCTGAGCTTCAAAAGTTTGACGTTGCTCACTCAAAAGAGATTAGTGAAAGGATTGCCTGCTATTCGACATCCTGAGCAGTTTTGTGAAGGGTGTATTTTAGGGAAGCAAAGCAACACATACAAATATTCGCTTCCGACACTCCGTGGCGTGCCAAATCTCCATTACATTTGGTTCACTCAGATCTTTGTGGTCCTATGCAGACAGCTTCACTAGGAGGGAGTAAATATTTTTTGACTTTTATTGATGACTACAGCAGGAAGATTTGGGTGTATTCTCTTAAGAACAAGTCAAACGTGTTTACTTGTTTTCAGAAATTCAAGGCGTATGTGGAGAAACAAAGTGGACGCTACATCAAGATTTTGAGAACAGATGGTGGTGGTGAATACAAGTCCTCCATATTTTCTGATTTTTGTGATCATCATGGGATCAAGTATGAGATCACTCCACCACATACACCACAACATAATGGTGTTCCAGAAAGAAAGAATAGGACTATTATGGACATGGCTCGTAGCATGTTGAAAGCGAAAGGTTTACCTAATTCTTTCGGGTCAAGAAATTTTGAAAGCTTGTATGTTCGGTTTATTTATCGAATAGGTCTCCCACAACAAGAAGTTGTCTTATCTTACTCCGTAAGAGGCTTGGAGTGGTTACAAGCCAGTGTCGACATTTAAAAGTGTTTGGATCCACTGCGTATGTTCATGTTCCTGATGCTAATAGGAAGAAATTGGATGACAAAGGCGTAAAGGTCATTTTTCTTGGCTATGTTCCAGGGCGGATTGGAGCATACAAATTTTATAACCCGATTACCAACTCGTAATTGTCACAGAGATGTATTGTTTGATGAGAGCGCAGATACATGGATTTGGGACACAAAAGGCAAGGGAATTGATCAATCGCCGCAATCGGGTTTAATGATGAGGCATCTACTTCAACAAGTATTTCTCCTACCACAGGCACTGTTTTGACTAGTACAAGTATTAGACTCCAGAGTCCGAGTGATAGACCACAGAGGAATCCTAGGCTACCGGCTCGCCTTTAGGATTGTCAAGTTACCTTTGATGATGCGGTTGACGATGATGGCAGTTTAGTTCATTATGCCATGTTTGCAAATTCAGACCCTATTAGCTTTCGTGAAGTCGTGCGAGATAGATGTTGGGTTGATGCTATGAATTCCGAAATCGAGGCTATTGAGAAGAATGACACTTGGGACCTTGTTGATATTCCTCAAGGTCACAAAGCTATTGATGTCAAATGGGTTTTCAAGACAAAAAGGAAATCCAATGGAGACGTGGAGCGTTACAAAGCTAGATTGGTGGCCAAAGGATATGAGCAGAGGCCTGGCTTTGATTATCAGGAAGTGTTTGCTCCAGTTGCTCGCATTGAGACGGTCCGGTTATTGATTGTCATTGCTGCCCAGAGAAGGTGGAAACTTCACCAGATGGATGTGAAATCAGCTTTTTTAAATGGCTACTTAGATGAAGTTGTTTATGTCAAGCAGCCACCGGGATATGTTCAAGAGGGCAGTGAAGAAAAAGTTTATAAGCTGAATAAAGCACTTTATGGCTTAAAACAGGCACCACGAGCTTGGAATAAAAGGATTGATGAATTCTTTCAGGGTTGTGGACTGGAAAAGTGTGCTTATGAACATGCTTTGTATGTGAAGATTGATGCTTCTACTGGTACTGCAATGATAGTTTGTCTTTATGTTGATGATTTAATTTTCACTGGAAATGACATCAACATGATCAGAGACTTTAAGGCAGCTATGATGTGAGAGTTTGAGATGACAGACGTTGGTCTAATGTCATACTTCCTAGGCATTGAGGTAAATCAGCGAGATGAAGGCATTTTTATATGTCAGAAACGATATGCATCTGAGATCTTGAAGAAATTTGAGATGTCTAGCTGTAATCCTGCTTCTACACCCGTGGAGGTTGGTACCAAGTTGTCCAAAATAGGACAAGATGCACCGGTTGACTCGACATATTTCAAGCAGATAGTTGGGAATTTGAGATACCTGACTTGCACTAGGCCTGATATTCTTTATGGCGTTGGATTACTCAGTAGATACATGGAGCACCCTAGACAATCTCATTTGGTTGCAAAGCAAAGAGAATTTCTGCGTTATATCCGAGGTACTACCGATCATGGGTTATTTTATTCCACTTCAATGGATAGTTCTTTGTTTGGCTATTCTGACAGTGATTGGGGAGGAGACCAGGATGATCGAAAAAGTACTTCTGGCTATGCTTTTTATTATGGTTCTACTATTTTTTCATGGTCTTCGAAGAAACAGTCTGTCGTTGCATTGTCTACCTGTGAGGCTGAGTACATTGCAGTCGCCTCTAGTGCATGTCAGGCTATTTGGTTGCGAAAATTATTATCACAGATTCTTTTTCCGTGTAATGGCCCTACACCAATCTATGTTGATAATATTTCGGCCATTGATTTAGCGAAAAACCCAGTTACACATGGCCGGAGTAAGCATATTGATATGCGATATCACTTTCTACGTGATCAGGTGGCGAATAAAGAGATAGAGCGACATATCTTGCAGATCGAGGATCAAGTTGCGAGACTTGTTTACCAAGGCATTGAAGATTGAGACTTTCATAAAGTTTAAGGCTATGATTGGGGTTTGTCCAATCGAATTATGGGGGATGATTTTTAATTTAGATAGGTAATTTAGATTATGGGGGGATGTTAGAGTTGTAATCTAAATTACATTAGTGTTTGAGTTTGATTAGAATTTCGAATTAGAGTATGAGTCTATTTAGGGTCTCCTAATTGGATTAGGAGTATGTTTATGTGAGTCTATAAATTAGAGTAAACCCCGCATTGTAATTAACGAGTTTATTTGAGAGATTAATAAAGTGTGTCATTGCGGTGTCTCTAAAACTAACAATGTAAACCCTTAACCTAAGATGCAATGAGGAACATAAGGGAGATCACATAAAATTAATTCATAGATGTCACTTTCTACAACCATTTAAGATGTGAAACTTAACTTGCATTTCCGAAAAATGCATCATCTCAAACGCCAAGCATCTAGATCCACTGATCTAATAAACATTGAGTTCAAACCTAACACTACCCATTTCTCCAATCAGACTATATATCACTGAAAAAAAAATCACAACAAAAGCCTTCAAATTTGAGCAAATCATGAGAAATAACAGATACCCAGATGACCAAAACACACAAAATCAACAAAAACAACAGCAATGCCAAAACCCCATTACAATTCAACCCAAAACCAACCAAAACCAGACAAAAATCTGTACCTCCCCCTTGTTCCAATCTTCAAAAGAGACACCTTTGTCTTGGTCTGCTCTTCCACAGCAATTGCAGCTCTGGTCACCGCAAGCTTCCTACATGGACTGAAATTTGGGGTCTTGAGACCGGGTGGAGGAAACCCAAGCGCCCAAATCGACCCAGAACGCAAAGCAGTGGATTCTGACAAAGGGCGACTTGGGAAGATGGTCTCCATTGCAGCATATGAAGGGGAAGACGAGGAGAGGAGCTTCAAAAGTGGAGAGAGAGAGACACCCTTTGAAGTGGTGTGCGCTTTGGGGGGTGAGATCGGATGAGACGAGGAGATGGGTTTGAGAGAATTTGTGAAGATAATGTCAGCGAACCCACCAATCACATGCGACAAATTGCTTTTGCGCTGTGACTATTTTTCTTTTTTTGCTTTGAAGATCAACTATGGTTTTGACACAATTTTACTGTATACACTGTATTTTTTTTATTTTTTTTTTGAGAAAGTCAATAATACGGATGTGTTATGGAATATGGATCACCATGCATGTACACCAACATATTGTGTAGTCATATAACTTGTATTTCTCACTTAATAATACCTCCAATTGTCTATGTTGCTTGTGATGTATTGTATGACATGGGGTGTATGTGTTGCTTGTACATATTGTATGAAGTACATTTATCATCATCACCAAATAGCCTATATAAAGGGTGCCAACCTCATTATAAAAACACACCAAGTTGAATGAAAACTTTTCATTTTAACTATCTCATTTCTTCTCTTCTCCTTTGTAGTAGTAGTTTGTAGTAGTAGAAATTCTTAGTCTTCTATTTCATTCTCTAAATCTTAGCAAGTCTCAATTCAATTCACAACACGTTATCAGCACGAGCTTGCTCTAGCATTAAGGAGATCTTGAAGTTCAAGAAGGCTTGTTAGGAGACAAAGCTAGGAAGGTATAACTTTTATGAGTTCGGTTTATTTCTATATTATCTTGGTTGCTTCACTTTTATATGCATACTTTATTCATATACTATGCATTATAACGTCACCAATTGCGAAAGTATGCTCTGTAGTTGCGTCTTGTACGATCTTCTACATCAGAAATCAAAAGTCAATATGTGACATAACTAGTTTTTTCGCTATACTACAAACGATTAATTATGCTCCATTCTTGATTTTTTTATATTGCAAATAGTGTTATGAGTTTGGGTTGATAGTGGGTAAGCCTTGTCCCCGGTAAAGCTAAACATTGAAAGGGAGACGGGTTAGCTCGTTCGAGGAGGCATGGTTTTTAAGTAAACTTCGTCTCACCACCCAACCTGGAGGTTGTCCCACCAACTCATACAAGTAGTACATTTTGCATATTAATAAACAAGTTGTGAACATATATTTAATCGTATATTATTTATTTTTTTATAAAAGAAAAAAATTATTTACTCAATTTTTTGACATATTTTCAGACTATGGCAAACCTTCAAAAACTTGAATTTGTTGCTCTTGATATCACTGGAAGTAATTATTTGCCATGGCAACTGGATGCTGAAATACATCTCCAAGCTAAAGATTTAGGAGAAACTATTATAGAAGGAAATGAAACATCAATGCAAGACCGTACGAAAACACTGATATTCCTTCGCCATCATCTCCATGAAGGTTTGAAAAGTGAGTATCTCACTATAAAAGATCTTCTCACCTTGTGGTTAAGCTTGAAAGAGCGATATGATCACCAAAAGACGGTGATATTTCCAAAAGCTCAAAACGACTGGCTGAATCTTAGGCTGCAAGATTTCAAAATAGTCAGTGAGTATAACTCCACCATGTTTAATATTACATCTCGTTTGAGGCTTTGTGGAGAAAATATATCTGATGAGGCAATGATGGAAAAAACATTCAGTACTTTTCATGCCTCGAATCTATTATTGTAACAACAATATCGAGCGCGCCAATTTAAAAAGTACTTAGAATTAATTTCTTGTCTCATGGTGGCTGAACAAAATAACGAGCTTCTATTTAAGAACCACAACTCTCATCCAACTGGTTTCGCTTTAATTAATGAAGCGAATGCAGCATCTTATAATGACCATAAAAAGGGTCATGGAAAGAAAAACCACGGGCGTGAAAATGGGAAAGGATCAATCAGCAAAGATCGTGGCGAGCCCTATTCTAAATTTCATGGCAATAAGTTCCAACATAAATGGAATAAGAATGATGTCATTCAGAATAAGGGGAAAAATATTGCTAAAAATGGGCATGCTCGTAATCGTGACCAACCATGTCACAGATGTGGTCTAAAAAGCCACTAGGCTCATGTATGCCGCACACCTAAACATTTTATTGATCTTTATCAAGCCTCCTTAAAGGAGAAAGGCAAAACAGTTGAGATGAACTTCACTGTCGGAGATGGCTCGTCGGACATCAATTATATGGATGCCCCAAATTTTTATGATGATCCAAACACTAATCTCGATATTTTTAATGATCATATGTAACAATTTTAAATAATTCTATGCACTATTTTTGTTATACTTCTTAGTTGTACTAGTTTCTTATTATGAATGAAATATGACTTTTTTTTCTAATTTGCCAACCATTATTTGTCTAGATGGATCAACAAATCATGTGTTCAAATCACGAATCAAATAAGAGCGATATATGTCTTGTTGATTGTGGTACAACGCACATAATCCTTAAAAACAGAAAATATTTTTCCAATTTGAACTTAGCTGATGCTAATGTTCAAACAATATCTAGCATCTCCAATTTGATTAATGTCTCTGGAAGAGCAAATATTATGTTGCCTAGGGGAACAACAATTCATGTTGACAATGCCTTATACTCTGAAAAATCCAAAAGAAATTTACTCAGCTTTAAAGATATTCGACAAAATGGATATCACATTGAAACCATGAACGAAAATAATAGAGAATTTCTCTATGTCACATTGGTTTCAAATGGAAAAAAAGAAGTGTTAGAAAAATTCTCAACTTTATCCTCTAGATTATATTTTACTCATATAAGGCATGTCAAAACGAATGTCGTCTTAAATAAAAAAATTAATGATCCAAATACATTCATTTTATGGCATGACTAGCTTGGTCATCCAGGATCATCAATGATACGAAGAATAATTAATAATTCGCATGGACATCCTTTAAGGAGTCACAAAATATTTTCAGCTGGTGATTATAATTGTGCTAGTTATTCTCAAGGTAAATTGATAGTTAAATCATCCCCAAGTAAAATTGTTGTGGAATCCCCAGTTTTCTTAGAACGCATTTAGGGAGACATATGTGAACCTATTCATCTTCACTGTGTATCATTTAGATATTTCATGATTTTGATAGATGCATCAACTAGGTGGTCACATGTTTGTTTGCTTTCGACCTGCAATATTGCATTTGCTAGACTTTTAGCACAAATCATTAAGTTAAGAGCACAATTCCCTGACAACCCAATCAAGACCATCCGTCTTTATAATGCCGGGGAATTTCAATCTCAAGCATTTAAAAATTATTGCATGTCTATAGGAATTACCATTGAACATTCTATTCCACATGTGCATACCCA
This sequence comes from Stephania japonica, assembly GCA_039657345.1. NCBI lineage: Eukaryota > Viridiplantae > Streptophyta > Magnoliopsida > Ranunculales > Menispermaceae > Stephania > Stephania japonica. The sequence continues at coordinate 84,278,811 of CM077556.1, read as the reverse complement.
AAATGGTTTGGCAGAATCTCTGATCAAACGCATTCAATTAATTGTCAGACCTTTAATCATGAGAACTAAGTTATCAACTTCAGTTTGAGGACATGTAGTCCTTCATGCAGCATTTATCATTCGTTATAGGCCTACTGCATACCATGAACATTCCCTCATGCAATTCATTTTAGGTCAACAACCAAATATTTCATACTTAAGAATTTTTGGTTGTGCAGTATATGTTCATATACCACCTCCCAATAGAACTAAGATGGTCCACAACGAAAACTTGGGATTTATGTTGAATTTAACTCATCGTCCATTATAAGATACCTTGAGCCCTTAACAGATGATTTATTTACTGCACGTTTTGCTGATTGTCATTTTAATGAAGCAATTTTCCCACCATTAGGGGGAGATAAGAAGTCAATTCAAAAGGAATTGCGTGAAATTGCTTGGAATGCATCAACTTTATCACGTTATGATCCACGAACAAATCAGTGTGAACTTGAAGTTCAAAAGATCATTCATTTGCAACAAATCATAAATCAATTACCAGATGCATTTAATGATGCAAAATAAGTGACAAAATCACATATTCCAGCTGTAAATGCTCCTGCAAGAATTGATGTCTCTGTGCAACAAAATGCACAAGAACCAATGAAAGGCTTAAAGCGTGGAAGAACGGTTGGTTCAAAGGATATAATTCCTCGAAAGAGGAAAATGGGAATAAAAATAAATACAAATCAAAATACTCCTGAGAAAGCACAAGAATCCTTTGATAAGGGTTTGTCAGAACAACTTGATTCTGATGAGGAACAACTTCCTCTAGAAAAAGATGAAAAAGATGAAAGCAATGAGATCTCAATAAATTATTTAAACTCTGATAAGATTTGGGATCGAAATAAAATTGTTCTTGATGATATATTTGCTTTCAATGTGTCCTTTGAAATATGTGAAAATTATGATGATCCAGAACTACGATCAGTGGATGAATGTCAAAAATACCTGATTGGCAAAAATGGTAAGATGCTATCCAAGCAGAGCTAAACTCGTTAAGGAAATGAGAGGCTTTTGAACCAATTGTCCAAACACCAGATGGCGTAAAATCTGTTGGATATAAATGGGTATTTGTACGAAAGAGAAACGAAAAAAATGAAGTTACAAGGTACAAAGCAAGACTTGTAGCTCAAGGTTTCTCACAAAGACTTGACATCGATTATGAGGAAACATATTCTCCTGTTATAGATGCAATCACATTTCGGTTCTTGATAAGCCTTGCAGTCTCTGAAGGGCTTGATATGCGTTTAATGGATGTCGTTACAGCATATCTGTATGAACCTCTAGGCAGTGAGATATATATGAAAATCTCTAATGGATTTGTAATATTCGATGAAATAAAATCAAAACCTCATAACATGCATTCTATAAAATTACAAAGGTCTTTGTACGGGTTGAAACAATCCTGACGAATGTGGTATAAACGTCTTAGTGATTATTTACTGAAAGAAGGATATGTAAATAATCCGCTTTGCCCATGTGTCTTCATTAAAAGATCATCAACAGGATTTGTGATTATTGCTATATATGTTAATGATTTAAATGTAATGGGAAACCATGACGGCATCGTTAGAACATACAAATGCTTGAAAAAGGAATTCGAGATGAAAGAACTTGGAAAAACAAGACTTTGTCTTGGTTTGCAAATTGAACATTTTTCAAGTGGAGTATTTGTCCATCAATCAAATTATATTGAAAAATTATTAAAAAAATTTTATATGGACAAGGCACATCCATTGAGCTCTCCAATGGTTGTCAAATCACTTGAAGTGGATAAGGATCCATTTCGACCTCATGAAAGTGATGAAGAGCTAATTGGTTCGGAGGTACCATATTTAAGTGCAATTGGTGCACTTATGTATCTTGCAAATTGTACAAGACTCGATATTACTTTTGCTGTCAACCTACTTGCAAGATATAGCTCTTCACCAACTCGAAGACATTGGAATGGTGTTAAACACGTTTTTCAATATCTTCGAAGAACAAGTGACATGGGTTTATTTTACTCGAGAGGGAAAAATTGGATCTTCAAGGTTATGCTAATGCTGGATTTTTATCTGATCCCCACAAGACCCGTTCTTAAACGGGATATGTATTCACCTGTGGTAATATTGATGTATCATGGAAGTCAGTAAAATAAACTATGGTTGCTACTTCTTCCAATCATTCTGAAGTACTTGCAATTCATGAAACAAGTCGTGAATGTGTTTGGTTGAGAAACATGATTGAATATATTCAAGAATCATGTGGATTGCCTTCAATAATAGATTCTCCAACCATATTATTTGAAGATAATGCATCATGTATTGCACAATTAAGTGAATGATTCATAAAAGGGGACAGGACAAAACATATTTCACCAAAATTCTTTTATGTGCATGAACTTCAGAAGAATAGTGAAATTGATGTCAAGCAAATTCGACCGAGCGATAATCTTGCTGATTTATTCACAAAAACCTTACCAACTACGACATTTAAAAGGCTTACATATGGTATTGACTTGTGTAAACTTAAAGACATTGCAAGTAAAGAAACTGAACAAGTTTCACCTATGTTCACATGAGGGGGAGTTATTGATTAGTGTATTGCACTCTTTTTCCCTTAGCTATGGTTTTTATCCTATTGGATTTTCCTAGCAAGGTTTTTAATGAGGCAATCTTAACAATATTATATCCATCTTAATATTTATGAAAATAGTGTACTCTTTTCTTTTACTATATTTTTTTCCACAGGGTTTTTCTTAGTAGAAGTTTTAACGAGGCACAATCTCTAAGCAAGTGTCATCCAAGGGGGAGTGTTATGGAATATGGATGACCATGCATGTACACCAACATATTGTGTAGTCATGTAGCTTGTATTTCTCACTTAATAGTACCTCCAATTATCTATGTTGCTTGTGATGTGTTGTATGACATGGGGTGTATGTGTTGCTTGTACACATTGTATGAAGTACATTTATCATCATCACCAAATGACCTATATAAAGGGTACCAGCCTCATTGTAAAAACACACCAAGTTGAATGAAAACTTCTTATTCCAACTATCTCATTTCTTCTCTTCTCCTTTGTAGTAGTAGTTTGTAGTAGTAGAAGTTCTTATTCTTCTATTTCATTCTCTAGTTCTTAGCAAGTCTCAATTCAATTCACAACATGTTGAAATTTTTATTTTTATTTTTATTTTTATTTTTATATTTTTTTGTCAATGTGCAATGAAATTGCATTGATAATAGAGGATCCTTACATTCATGAAACAAATTAATGCTCGGTCTTCATGAGAATAACGGAAGCGACAAAGCTTCACTATACTCCACCATTGGAGGCCTCAAAGCATATTTGAAGGGGAGAAAAGCAACTAACAACAACAACAACAAACTTAATGTTCAAAGAAAGAGGAGATTAATACATAAAGAAGGATCACCAAAACGACCACTGGAGAAGTTCTAGAAAACTCTCGCCATGGTTGCTACAGTGCTTCGTGTTCCTCCCAAGATCCCTCTTCTTCAAGATCTACCACTTCTCTCTATACAGCAGTAGCCCTTCAAACACCTAAAAACAAGAAAAGAGAAGAACCACCAGAGCTGAGAGGAGAGGGCAATACCCAATCTAACCGCACCGCAAAGTAAATCTATATGTGTTTCACCTCCAATTGCCTTGCTTTCGTCATTGCCGCACCAAACTTAGTTGGAGCATCAGCCAAAAATCACTCAATCTCCCAAAAAGACTCACATCTTGACGTTTTTCGAGCAGATCTTCTTTTCCCACTCCAAAACCATTCTCAAGAATGTAAAGAAAAGGCAAGAAGAGAGAAAAGAGGAAAAAAGGAAGTAGGGGAAGAAAGAAAATAAAAGGCAAACCTACACACAAAAAGGAGAAGGAGCTACCGGCCTACACGAGACCGCCGGAGCAAGCTCCAAGGCTGCTGCGTCCGCCGGAAGCCCCTTGCAAAACCTAGATTTGGTCTTTCCTTCACGGCGAAGAAACGAGAGAGCTTCTAAGAGTTGAGAGTTTTTATTTTATTTTATTTTTTTTAGAAACAGCGTCAACAACATAGCCTCAATCTCAAATTGATTGATTATGATTGATAATATATTTTTGATCGGATATCCGACCCGTCAACACCACTAGACTCCCATGCCCTTTAGATAGACAGGTTTAGCGATTGACATGAAGGTTCATCCAAAAAATAGAGTTTGATCATGATAAAAGTTCTCTTGCTCCATTTGTTGTTTGTAATTAAGTTCACCGATTAAGTGAATAGCACAGAGCTGAACCCGCGTTTCTACACTTAGACTTGCCCCAAGGCGTTAACTATTGTCTGAGATGTGATACAAGAGCCACAAAGATCTGATTCAACAATCGTGACCAATTTGTTCCCTTCACATTTCCATGACTATTTTGTGAGAGAACAATTATATTATATATATAATTATGTGAAAAAAAAGGATAAGTCATAAAATGATAACAAGTATATCCCACCAAGAGCCATATTGGGTCTTTGAGTGGTCAATGCGTTCTTCGATATAATTCTTCTTTCAATCGATGTGTTTTTTGATGTGACATATCTATTCTCATTCTTGTATTTTCTCCTAAAAAAACATACAAAAACACAAAAATACAAAAAATATTTTCAAGTCGTATAAAAAAAAGGTTTTTGGGTAAAATGACCCACATGAAAGCAATCAACTCCCAAAACCTTAACCCTAACACACACCCTATAAAATGACCCACATGAAAGCAATCAATTGAGAATTTGAAAAGAATTTAAAAGACTTTTTTTATGATTGATTTTTATGAATTTTAAGATTTGTGTAGATTGTTATAGACTTTTTCAATGATTTTCATCGGCTTATGTGGATTTGAAAGAATGACTGGAGTGGATTTTTGGATGGAGTTTGATGGACTTTTATAACAAACAAATCATAAGTACTGTTTCAAGAAAAAATCATAAGAAGTGCTTGACTCGATAAAAATCGTGTTGTCACAACTTAACAGTTCCAGTTCACTGTTTATCTTCTTCTTCAATGGATCGATCGAACAAAGAAGGGTCTTAAAAAAAACAGAGAAAGGGCTTTCAGTTCAAGAACAAGAAAAACCCATCAACTAGTTTCAAATACTAATACCCAGATTCCAAAGCAAAAATGGGTATCAAAAGAATACCCACAAATCCAAAATTAGGTATCAAAAAGAATACCCACAAAGCAAAAATGGGTCAGATTGTTGTGGGGAAGCTTGAACAAGTGAAACCGGAGACACGAATCACCAAAAAGTAAAAACACACAAAACAACCAAACACACTAAAATGTTCATGAATAGCTAGAAGGGCAGGAGATAAACGAGGTGAACAGGTGGACGAGCGAAGAGAGAAAAGAGATTCGACTTAGCAGAGAGAGAAGATAGTCGACATCTAGGGTTTGAGAGACTCGGGAGATGCGAATCGAATGAAGAACTCCACATATTGGAGGTCTTTCACAAACCCTTCCAAATCTCACCTCTACCCACAAGAGAATTTTGGATATAAATCCTGTATAATTTCTGAAGAAAGTTCATCCAAATCCACCATATTCCACAAATCCACTCAATTCACCAAAATTTTAAGGAAGATGACAAGGTGACAATCTCAGTGAAACAAACCGGTCGCACGACATACGTATTCAAATTTTGTCAGTGATGGCCCCACCAGTAACCACTTAAAATTGAACATGTGTGTTGGTGTGACTAATTTGTGTCACCATAAATGTCACCAAATCATTTTCCAAAATTTAAATACCTATATATTGTTTAAGACTCCTCGCAAATCCATTCAAATCTAAATTAAATACCCATTGATTTTATAAATGTAACGACTCAAAAAATATGTTATTTACGTGTGACGACGTGTATTACCTATTTATACTCGCGTCTGGATGACAGAATGGTGACGTCGGGTTACGAGTAGGGTTCGCCTAGAAAAACGTATCGAACGGGTATTGGGTAGACGAAATACGGGTACACGGGCCCAAAAAATGATTTTCGTAGATGACTAAAAAATAAAATACAATAATTAATTAATGTGGGAATTTGTTCGGGTCGTAAGTATTTCTATTCGAGTGCAATAGTGTAAGTCGTAGTGCGGTCCGGGTGCGAAACTGCTCGAGAAAGCCTTATTTGGTGTTGGAATGAAATGGGAGTCCCCAAGTGTGTCATGTTGACGTGTCATTGTGTTGAGGCGGTTTGGTGGTTGGCGAGGAAGGGGAACTGTAGGATGCAGCTCGGGATACGCGCATGCGAAAAGATGAAAGAGATTTATATAAACCTTTTCTCTCTCTTCGTTCCTCACTCACTCTCTTCTCTCTCTTGTTCACATGCATAGAGGGGTTTCAAAAAAATTTGAGCTCGCAACGACGCCGAGAAATGACTAAACACCCAAGTTAAGGTAAGATTCCGACTCACCACGAAATTCTCGTCATTTTGACATATTTTTGGTGGGTTTTGTCGAAGTGTTTTCGGATGTCACGTTGGAGTTTTGGTTTTTTGGGGGTTTTGAATGGTGGTTTGAGTTAGTATGGACATCCCTATGAGTTTAGGATGAGCTTAGAACGCGACGACACGAGCTGGGGTGTCGAAAAACCCTGAATTCTCGTTCAAAAATCGACGCCGCGAGGGACGCCGTGAAGCCATAGGACCATGAAGTTGATCACAGTATTTGAGACAGTGAGAAATTATATTCCACACTTTAAGTGACACTGTTCATCATACCTAAAATTTAAAATTTTTTGAAAGCTTCGGGACTTCTCTCGGTAATCGAAATGGATCTGTGTAACAACCCTCAAAATTAATACGTCATGTGTCGTATTCCAGGACCGTGACCCGAGCGTCTTGGTACGTCTAACATTTCGAACCTTGGAAGTCGACACCGAGGTAATTTTTTTTGTGATGATTGTATTAGTATGTATGTCTATTACGAGTTTTGAGCTGTTTGGCAAATTGAAAGTCTGAGTGACGGCTAGGATAAACGGGGTTTTAAACACAGAAAATGCTACTAAATGAAATATTGAAATAATAATTAAGCTAAATAACCAAAATAATGACGTTGGCGAGACTAGAGGCACGCGACGTGTGAGTCGTAGTGTAGTTCAGATCCGAATACGAGAGAAACGGCTAGAGAGTTGGTTAACTAAGTGGTGTGTGAGTCACCTATTGGAGTCACTAGTGGAGTTAGGGTTGGTGGACAACTTAAAAAGAAAAGCTTTCGATCTACCTTGAGATAAGCATGTGTAAGTGGATGATAAGGAGGCCTATAAAAGACCCATCCCTCTCACCTTTTTTTTCACTCTTTTTCCCTCCTCTCCTCTTCTCTTCTTTTCTTCTCAAACTTGAAGAACAAGACAAGGTTGGACAACCAATTAGGAGGTGACCGGAGGTCCGTCGGAGCGATCAATCGAACGATTCGAGGTAAGAATTCGATTTCCCTCGCAAATACCTACGGGTTGGTGTCAATTTTGATCACTTTTGTTGTGATGGTTTCGAGTAACAAGCTTAAAACTTAGATTTTATCTTTGATGAATTAGTGGTCTATGAATCAATCAAAACATGTTTGATAAAAGGATGTTTGAGACTTGGAAGAGTTTTGAGTTTTTAATAAAATTTTGAATTTAAATTTATTTAATGAATTCGTATTGTGGATGTGAGTGTTGTTTTGGCATTGTTGGGATGTTGTTGATTCCCTTACGAAGAAGAATGTGGTCGACCACGATAGGGAAACACCCCCATGTATGGAAGAGCATAATTCCTAAACTAGGAATTATTTTTTTTTCATTAGGGGAGCGCGCTCCACGTTATGGGTAAGCGTTCCTGAAAAATAGGAGCGTGTTCCCCATACTATGAAGTGCGCTCCCCATACTATGAAGCGTGCTTCACCCCCCTGTTCACTTGGAAATGGGACGTTTTGAGTGACGTCGTGGGCCAAAGTCCAAACGGCGCCACTCACGGCATCTCGACCAAACCACCTAGAAATTAGGTGTTTTGAGTGGCACCGCCAGGCCCGAGGCCACGACATCACCACAATATCTTGAACATAAACTGAACTATAAATTTTATGAAAAATACGAAAAACTTGGGAAACTTTTGGGTTTTAATTAGGGGCTTATGTAAACCTAACACATTGGGGTTTCAAATTATTGACAAGTAGTTAGGAAACCTCGGGCCAAGGTTTAGAGTCGCGTGAGAGTACTTGAGTCGCGACATCACCAGGTAAGTACATGTATGCTTTTGAATATATGTACAATAGTGAATTAGTTAAGAAAATGATATGTGATTCATTTCCCTCTTTTGTTGTGATATTCATATTGATCCTTTTTGTAACGGCTCGTTATTTTTTAACGCCGTTAATTTCTTATTATCAGACTAAGATGCCAGCTCGGAAGACACGTGGACGTCGCGGATAGGCTAGGCACGATACTAACTATAACGACCTGAATTTAATTCGTCGTTATTTATGACGTATTGCAGATGTGGTAGACAACTCAGACATCTGTGGGACCCGCAGCTAGGCTAGAGTGCGCCTGAAGCTAAGTAAATAGTTATTTTGTATGTTGTTTTATCTAATTTTGTGATGTTTATGTTAAAATAGGTTAAACAACATCGCGATGTGTGCAATTATATCGTTTATTGACGAGTGAGACGATGCGATGTATATTCACCGCGACTAGCACGTAGGCGCGTGGACCGAGTGGCGAATAATTAGCACGCTAGGACGGGGGACTAGATATACACAATAAATGATAAAATTTATTAAATAACTCATAATAAATGATGTTGAGACGGTTGGTACCGTCGTTGTGCGCGAACGGCACGGGTCGAAGTTTGGAGCCGGGTATTGAAACGCCTGGAGTGCATATAATTGGTGACTAGAGGATAGAGACAAGAATGGACATGAGAGTCAATTTTGTCCCATTTGGAGGACCTTTTGACCTCATCTTGGCCATCAAACAATGCATGTTGAGTGTGAGATGATGACATTTATATATATATATAGGTTTTCCCTCATTTTGACCAATTTTTCTCTCTCCTCTTGAGAAAATCCAAAAATGAGAGAGAAGTGTGAGGGTTTATAGTGCTTTTGATGATTATTTGAGGAGCTTGTGGGTGTTGGATCAACAAACAAAGGTTAGATCGCTAATCTCCTCTACTTTCTCTATGTTTTGATACCAATTTTAGGGTTTTAATGGGTTGATGATGGTGTAATGGAGTTTGGTGAAATTAGTGTTTTCAATGGTAAATTGGTTATGGTGTTTTGGGGTTATTGTTGTTTTTGTTGTTGATAATTGTTGTGGAAGAAGAGAAAAAGAAATGAAGGAAAAAAAATGTCAAAACAGAGGCGTCAAAAACGCCTCTGTTTTGGGAAGAAGAGGGGGAGGGCGCATGCACGCCAGGCTGAACCGGCCTGGGCCCAGCTCGATTGGGCTGGGTCGGACCGGTTCAGGGGACCCATCCCATATTAATTAAATATTTTATTATTATTTAAATAATTTAAAAACTGTTTTAAATAAAATAAAATACAGAAAAATATGGAAAATGGCTAGAAAATTATGGAAAAATTCTGAAAAATCTGAGAAAATATAAGAAATTAGAAAAATGGTTTATAAATGAGTTTCAGGACTTTCTCGGGATTTTGGTGAGATGTTGTCAGACTTTTTACCTCGTAAAGCATAAAATTGATATAATATACTCAATTGAAGCTAAATTAATGATAAATGGTAATATGACATTATGGGCGGTATTTTGGATATCAAGTATTTGGTGGAGCTGGACCGAGGTTTATCTTACGGGACGAGGAGTGCGGTTTGAGGTGTGTAGTATTCCAACTGAAATTACTTGAGTATTTACTTCTTTTGGTATTTTGAATTAAATTTCTTTCATTTCAATATTCTACTCTGGTTGTGATTATATGGGCAAACGTTAAGCTGGACTCTCTTCGTTCCATTCTAGTGCGTACGTCGACTACACCATAACATGTTGCTAATGATCGATCTCGGTGAATAGGACAACCCGAGTGCCACGTCGTGCAACATTTCGGTGCGTCGTAGGTGTAACGTCGGCCATCGAGCGGATCCAGATACTGGCCTTGCTTAAGTCGAACTCACCTACAGTATTCTGTAGAAGAGTTCGAATTATGGTAGTAGTCTGACCTAGGGGCTAGGAACACACTTTAAGCTTTTACTATTATCTATTTATGCGATGCACATAGTTGCCTGTATTTATTTCTTCATGTTTATTTAATAGCTTTATTTAAATTCCAGTATTTACTTTCAGTATTGCTCACTTAATTTATTTGGGAATGCTCACTCTGGACTCGTCATCTTCCCTTTGTGATGGCTTGAGTGCAGATCTTAGTACGAGTAAGGGCAAGGGCAAGCTGCAAGAGTACCATTGATCAGAGATTGTCTGACTCGTACGTTTGTATTATATATATTTTATATCATTTTGGATTTGGGGATTGTGAGATATTTTGAGATACCTTGTATATATTGATCTTTTTGTGACTTAAGAGATATTTATGGTTATATATGGGTTTTTCACACTAGGTTTATGGTTTATATCACACATTTATAGTATCATTATCTGAATAAATGTGGTAGTAAGCCTTCCACTGTGTTAATTTGAAGATTTTATAATGACTAACATATGATTTGATTTCAATACAATTTAATCAGTAAATTAACTATTAATAAGGTTTAAAAAGATAAAATGGAGGATATAATCCAATGTAGAGCACAACTGTCGCTGGTAAGACAGCCTGTAGGTTCGCATTGGCCCCCGTGACGGTCTATTTGGAAAATGGGTCATTACACTAACCTATGATACTGACTGTGTACTGATGTATTTCATTTTCTGTGATGCATTATCATTCTGTATCTATTGTGTATTCCATCACAGGTATGCATTAATATTATCTTGTTGGGTGAGATTGAGTGTTGGGGTTTCGTTTCGTAGAACACGCTAACACGGGGTTCGGTAGTTGCTAGGTCAGGCGTTGGGAATAGACTGAATCAAATGATAACAATGTGACTATGGTTGTGAAAATTGACTAAATGAGATCTAAATATAACCTTAGGCTAAGTGGATCAATTAGGTACACTAAGTGTGGGATCGTCTTGGGGTGCGTGCCAGATGCGGGGCATGGAGTGCCGGGTAGTCGGGAAGTTAGTGTGACCATATTTACCATTTTATAGAATTTAATTGATGGGTTAGATAGGTTATATAAATTAAATCAATTCAAATATACAAAAGTCCTATAGTTGTAATCAGATAAATCAACAATCATAGGATTATTCTCAAGATGCACACTAAAGTGAGATTAGGACAACAGTGTCATGATAGAGTATCTAGGATTTGAGTGACACCAGCTAATCAGGGACTGTTAGATCAGCATCGAGATGCGTGTGCGCGTCATATTAGAATCACAACTATAAATACAAACCGATGAGTGGGAGCATGCAAACTTAACACTTTTCTTAACCAGAGTTTGAGTTCTCTGAGAGGAAATTATACTAGAAAGGACGAATTCAAGGGTTGGAGAGCGGATTTGGGCATCCAACAACGAAATTAAAGGTAATCTACACACACAAGCTTGAAATTTTATAAAGATATGGTTTTGTTGGGTTTTGAATAATTTTGGATTTTCTAGAGAATTTACAACTGTAGTTGAAGGATTTGGTATTTATAAGTCTATCATGATGAATTATGACGAATTTGTGGAAAATTAAAATGATTTTGGTAAATTTTGGTTTTTATAGACATGCATGTTTGATTCGTTGGTTTTGGGTTTAATCATGTTTAAACCGGTGTTTTAGACATGCATTTGGTGCGATTGAGGTGTGTGAGTATCGCTGATCATGTTTGGGTGTTTGGAGAACCACATAAACCCATAATTCGTTGTTGGAATTCTAGGCAGGGTAGCTAGCACGCTAGGTGATGAACACCAGCGCACTGAGCACACTGGGGAAAATGAATATCCTTCATAGGCGAAGAATTGCCCATCATGCTGGTTACTCTGCCTAGCGTGTTGGGGACTCAACACCCAGAAACAACATCCAGACCTCCCAGCGCGCTGGGGCTCGAGACCATGAATTTGGCTAAGTATATTACTGAGCCCATTTGTACTAATTAACTCACAAGACCACTTATTTTACCATTAAACTCCAGTAATCGATTTCAGGAGTCACGAGACAGTAACTGGAGTTGGGGACTAGTCAGGGGTCAGACTGGGGGTGTTTTTGGTGTTATTGAGCGCGGTTTGAGGTACGTAAAACCCAACTAAACACCATTACTGCATTTACTTATTGTTATTCATTTGAACTGTTAATCTTTGATAATATATGGTCCATTCTTATTGGGACGGTTGAATTATTCCCGTCTATGTATCTGATGGTGGTTGTGGGCGCTTGCTAAGTGTGTAGCGCATATTCTCGGCCTCAGTAGACGATATCCCGAGTAGAATACCGATTCACGTGTTCAATGTACCCCAGTAGGGCTAATATCGCTAAGACACAGTCTTAAGGTTGATGATGTAGGCCACGACCAGGGTTCCTGGTCCAAAGTACACAACTTAGTCAGATGTGTTCACACCCACTTGTATATCTGTGTGTTTATATTCATGTGATGAGCTTTAAGCAGTTGCCTGCATATTTTTCCTTCTTTCCGCATGTTTATTAAACACTATTTATTGACTCTGTCATTTATTTCTTAAATTATGATGCACGGTGGTTTTCCTTAAGATTTTATTTACTGGGCTCATCATCTGGTTTTTGTGATGGCTTAAGTGCAGATCCTAGTACCAGCAGGGGTAAGGAGATTCTTGGCGATTATATCTGACTTACCTGAGCCAAGGCCTGCTAATACGTTTGTTGGTATATATTACATTTTGGTATTTTGTATTATCTTTTGGGGTTGGGAGGTTGTTTAACACCAGTACTTGTATATATTACTGTTATAGCTTGATCGCCTATATGCATATTACTATAAGGATTTCCACTATAGGTTGAACAAGTTTAACTTAATATGTTTTTTTGCTATATTAAGACTTCTGCATTTATTTATTAATACTGGTTATCTACTTGCAACTTAAATATTAAATCTGAAATCATATATAAACTACTAAATCTAGTTAGCACGAAACTCGATGTTGTAAGGTAAATTGTCAGTGCAGTGACGTGGTAAGTGCTTTTTGTAACAACTCTAAATTTTTAATTGACTTGTGTTACACTTGTTAGGAACGTGACCCAGCTATGTGATACTAGGCAGTATTTCGAACTTCGGGAGTCGACACCGAAGTGATTTTATGATTCTTTGGTTGTGTATATTAGTATTTTAGTATTTTACGGGTCTCGAGCCGTTCGAACGATGTTTTGTTTGAGTGAGGTCTCGCCTAGTCAAACGGGGGATAAAAACAAATAAAAAGTACAAATAAATAAATTTTTAAGTAATTTAATTAATTAGTTTGTGAGACAAGGCGAGACTACGCGCGCTATAGGAGTCGGGGCAAGGCAAGATGAACCGAGGAATGTCATTTGAGCGCGGGAGTTAGTTAACTCCGCAACATACGGGCTATGGAATAGAAATTGTTAAAATGACACAACTCAAATGAGGAGAGCCATGAGATTTGCATTGAGATTTGTGTGTATGATGAGATGTGATAAAGTGGTAAAAGACCCATAACGACAATAGTTCAAAAATAAGCAAGTATGAAGTTGAAGGGCAAAATGGTCATTTGACCTTTGTTTCATATATATAAACAAACAAAAGCCATACTATTCATCATCTTCACCACACACACACCCGAGCCTACTGTTCTCTTTCACCGGTGCCCCCTCTTCTCCTACCCTCTCCCTTGGTGACCGGAGATTTGTGTTCTCACCGGAGGTCCGTGATCTCTCCCTCTCATCCTCTCGGTCTCTCTTTCATTCTCTCAGTCTTCTCTCTCTCGGTCATCATCTCGACTCTCCCTTCTCGGCTTTCTTTGCTGACCGGACAACGACCCCCGCCGAAGCTCTCACTGATCTTCATAGGTTCTCTCTCTCTCTCCCTCTCCCTTTATTGTTCTCACTAGGCTGCTGTTCGCCTCTGGGCGTCGCCGCCGTGGGTGGCGGTGGTCGGGGACAGTCGAGGACGAACCCTCGTGACCCACCGAAGTCCCCATATCCCCGGGAGACCTCTGGACGTTTGATACATAGAGTAGATGATGTTCATACTCTATTTACACATGTGTTGATGGTTTTTATGTCGCGCCGGAGTTGCAGAGCTCGGGCAGCGCCGCTGGTTGGACCACCGTGACCTTGGGAACGTCGGAGACCACGCTAAACCCATGCTTGCGTCTCACGGCTCCCGGAATGGTCCATAACAGCGATGGTAGTGAAGTGTTGTATTTTTCTTTGATTTTTCTCTATTGTTAATGTCTCGCCGAAAACCGCCCAACTGGCGGCACTGGGGACTGGACACCACGTCCGAGAGGCTGTCGGGAACCATGGCTTGCCCTCGTTGGTACCCTGCTGCCCTTCGGTATGTCCGAATTAGTTGCGTTTGGACTGTTTAGTTTAAATTTCATGTTTATGTTCACTTCATGTGTGTTATGCTCCACCATGATCGGAGATGTCGGGTGCCAAGCTAAGTCTATGCTTGTGTCTCACGACTCTCGGAGTGGCCTAAAACAGCGGCATTATTAATATATTATGTCATTTATGTAATTTTATGTGTGTTGTAACCTTCTCGCCGGAAACCACCCGTCGTGGTGGCACTGTCGTCGACGCGATGACATGGGGGACTGTCGGAGACCTTACCATGTCCGTCATGGAGTCTCACAGCCCTAGAGCGTCCATATCAATGATGATGAGTCGTAATGGTTGAGTTATGCGTGAGTTGTTTATATCGCGTCGAGTAGTCGTCGACGTGACGTAAGGCATGCACATGACTTTCCCATGTCGTGTTGATACCTTACGGACGTTAGACCACACCCGCAAGGTTCCCAAACTCATTGGTGCATAGTCATTTTGAGTTGTGTTTGACGAATTTGCGTTTGAAGGTCGGGAATTGGTTATGACGTTGTGGTCACGTCGCCAGCACATCGAGGCTATGACATGACCCACATACGACTGAGCTGAGCCTACGAAGCATGAGTAGGCTTATATACATTAAGGGTACCGGCATTGTGATACCGTAGTCGTGGTTATTGTCATTATTTTTCATACTCGATAGAGTATACGTTTTCCTAACAGTTTGAAGAGTTATGTAAATACTTAAAACATTGGGAATACACTAGGGTTTAACCTAGGGTTTAGTTAATGACTCGACCCATAATTAGAGTTTCCAACCTTGTCAAGTAGCGAGAAACTCGGGAATACACGTTAGGGATGCGAGAGTATCTACGGGTTACGATAGTTTAGGTAAGTAAATTTGCCTTAAAGCTTTTGTACGTTAGTAAGCCAGCTAAGAAAATATCATGTGATTCATTATCATTCTATCATGCTTGCTATTATCTACTTGTTGAAAATTCCATTACATATTCCTTGTATGTGTGTTCTTGGCATAAGTGTGTGTCTCGAAGGTACATGCGGCCTGCACTAGAAGGGATAAAACGTGGGCACTCATGCGCACGAGTGTTTGACCACCCCTAGTGATTGTGTGATACCATGTACTGGATTGTTGTGGATATTGTTGTGGATTTCGATGTTGCGACATCGCTGTTGTGGAATTCTACTGGATTTTAGACCACTTATGGCCTCTCTTGACTCATAAAACATGCATGTTTCGATTGCTATTATTTCAAGTCTGTCTATCATGCATCTCGTTTATTTAAATTACTGTCTTCCAATTCCTACATGATATTTAGACTCTCTTGCTTAAAAATTCATGAATTACTGTTATATTCTTTTGGCATTACTTTCGATTTCTCTCAGTTACTCACCGTCTAGTTTGTGACGGTGGGTGCAGATAGAGCGGAGTGCAGTAGAGGCAAGGAACCCTGCTTAGGAGACTTTTTGTGAGGATTAGCGTCTGGACTTGAGGAACCCTAGAGTAGGTTATATATTTTTGTTTGTATGTTGCTTGTTATTATTATAATGCTTTAGTAGTCATTGAACTCAGGATTATAGTTTGGGATTGATATCATGTAATGTCTCATTTGACCTTGGCTTATTGTACATGAATATTCCCATTTACGGGGTTTCCATATATGTAGATTCCTGATTTCCGTTTGACTGAGTTATTTCTCATTAATTGTTTAGTATTAAATTTTCTTCCGCTGTGTTATACTTGCAATAACTCTTTCATAAAACTTAAAATTTGATAATTGGAGGCTGACTAAGCTTGCTAGACCGCCGAGCACCAACTCGGGGCCTACACAGGTCTAGGCCAGGCGTACCCAAATGCAATAGAAATTTGGGGCCGTCACAGTTGGTATCAGAGCGTAAGGTTATATAGACCTGACTTTTTATTTAAATTTGTAAAACAGAAGCCATTAAACTAGCGGATGTTAGGAATGGTCAAACTTAGAAATGGAAACCCTATGATCCTGTAGAAACTTAGTTGGGGAAGAAATGGGTTGAGTCGTATAATTTTAATACATATTATGATTGTTGTGTGTATTGTTATAGTAGACGGTACCTATAGACTGATCCGAGAAGTTCGTTCTCTTGACTAAGACGACGATGGTAGATCAGACCGGTCCAGGCGACGATAGCGACAAGTCTGACGCACGATATGCTAGCGCGGACGACGTGCATGCCTTTACTCAAAGAGTTGCGACGTAGGACCAGCAGTTACGGGAAATGTTACGACTGTTGAGGACACTTGTACCAGCTACCACTACACCATCGACTCTGACTACACCATTGCCACCTACTATTACTTGTGGAGCAGAGACTCCGATTGCTGAGACATCTACGACTCCGATCCCGTTAGCGGCGATTCCTGAGGGAGCGGTTGTTGAGCCAGCTACGCAGACCAAGGTAGAGACACCTCCGTTAAAAACTGAGATTGTACGAGTGGAAGAGACACCAACTACGCCAGTAGTTACTGTAGAGGTTACTCCGACTACGACTCCAGAGAAGAGTCCAGGAGCCACTGCTGAGGCGAAGCAGTGGAGGGAATTCAAGAGACATGATCTATTGAGGTTCTATGACGGTACTGATGTCCGAGCAGCAAAGCTATTTCTGAAGAATCATGAGAAGATTCACACGATTATTGCCACAGAGGACCATATGCGAGCGACGATCTCTTCATCTATGTTACAGGGGAAGGCAGATGATTGGTCGACGACTATCGTTACTACCCGAGGTATTCCGAAAGACTAGATCGACTTCAAGACCCACTTTAACCAGAAGTACCTCTCGCCGACTGTCCTTCGAGCGAAGAGGAAGGAGTTCATGACGTTGGGGCAGAGCGCAGACAAGTCAGTGATGGAGTACATGGGTAGATTTATGTCGTTGCTGCCTTATGCTGGAGGATCTGCAAACACTGAGACTGATCGAGTCTACTACTTCACTAAGGGTTTGCTACCTGCGATTGGAGGTTCTGTAGCCACTACGCAGCCGAAGACTTTGCAGATTGCGTATGAGCGGAGTTTAGTATGAGAGGGTTATCTGCTTACTCATCCGGAGGAGGACAGACCGGCCAGATCAGAGTTCTGATCGGAGGAGCACCATCAGGACAAGAAGAGGAAGAAGAACAGGTGGAATTTTCGTGACCGTAAGACTCAGAGTGTTAGTCTGTTGCACATCCGACTACTCATCCAACACAGACCATTCCGCCAGTACTGAGTTTTACCAGTCATCCACCGCAGCCTAGTCGACCAGGACAGCAGTCGCAGAGGCAGTCTACTGAGAGTAGGGTACGGATTGAGGAGACAGGCAGAGGACACAGAGGTCTAGTTAGACTCAGACTCAGAGTTTCACACAGGGACGAGGCTAGAGCCAGACTCAGGGATTGCAGGATACCTGTAACGGCTCAATTAATATTTGCCGTTATTTTATGACGTCATTGCAGATGTGGATGCCAACGATGACGGTTGAGAATTCAACAGCGAGGCTGGGACACACTCGAACTAGGTATACAGTCCGTTTTATTTTTTGTTGTGGTAAATTGTGATGAAAATGTACAAATTAGCTAATTTCATTACAATATGTGTGTTAATGTAGTTTATTGACGAGTGAGGAATGGCCTCGGGGTGCGTGCGGACACGGGGCACGGGGTGCCGGGTAGTCGGGGAAACTACGATGAGTTTACTTATAAATTTTGAGAAATTATTGAATAGGGTAGATAATTATTATAAGCCAAATCAAATTGGAAATCAATGAACCTATAGTTAAGCTGAATAAAATAACAACAGTGGGATGATTCTCGAGATGCACAATAGGGATTTCAAGATAAGGTGTATGGAGTTGGAGTGACACAGGGTGATCAGGAACCCTTAGATTGTTCTCGAGATGGGCACACACACTTGATCAAATGCCAAGTATATATACATGCTTGATCGATCAAACAAGGGAGAGAAAGAGTGTGTGGTGTTGAGAGAGAGAGCTTGGAAGAAGGAATCGTTGGAGAAGAGAGGGAGAAATCATCAGCCAAAGTGTGAAGGGTGTGAATCAAGGCATCCAACAACAAGATCAAAAGGTATGGACACAACAAACTTGGGTTTTGTGAGATTGTTAGTGTGGGTTAGAATTTGTGAAATTCGAATTTGTTGGGAGATTAAACACTTGGTTTTGTTGGAGTGGGTGTGTATGAGAATGGCATGAGATGGTTGTGATTTTGAGCTAATTTGAGAGAAATTTGATGATTTTCTGAAAATGGGTTTTGAAAATGTGATTTTTGATGATTCTTGGATTTTGAGTTTAAACTTGATGAATTTGTGTTTAAATGGTGTTTTTGAGGTGGATGATGAGTTTTAGTGGTGTTGGAACCCAAATGAATGGGTGTATGAGGAAGTTGGAGTGTGGATTTTGAATTGTAAAAAACAGATGAGAGCGCGATTAGTGCGCTAATGGGTGGACCTAGCGCGCTAATTACCCTCTGGAAAACGATGAACAGTGACTTAGATGAATTAGCGCGCTAATTCATCTCATTAGCGCGCTAATAGTTCACTGGAACTCAAAAATTGGAAAATGGAGAAATGAGTCTAAATAACATTATAAATCCATTAATTGATTAATAACCCTCATAAATGAATTCCAGGAGTCTTGAAATAGTAATTGGAGTCGGGGTTTAGTCGGGAATCAGACCGAGAGAAATATCGGGGAATTGAAGGAATCGAGTCGCGGGGTTTAACTTGTGGAACGAGGAGTGCGTATTGAGGTGTGTAGTATCCCAATTGAACATCACTTTAAGTATTTACAGTTTGATTTATTTGAATTCAGTTTCATTTATTCTCTACTCCATTTCATTATTGCTTTACGGTGGCTGAGTACTCTCACCTGGTGACTTTACGGTAGTGGAGTGTACTCCTACCTGGTGTCTTTACGGTGTTGAGATCACTCCCCACCTGGTGCTTATTCGTTACGGCCATAGAGTCCACTAAGTCATAGCACTTGTCTAGGCATACGTCGGTGAATAGGCTACCCGGGTATGGTAGGCTTGTGTGGGTGCGTCGTGGGTCTACGCCAACAACCTAGAGGGTCCAGGGCCAACCCATTGGTGTGTTTGATGGCTGTGCTTGGGGAAAAACCTGAAGTATGTCTTGGTCTGACTTTTATGTGCACGTACTTTGTTTCATCACTATATTTATGCATGTGATGGTCCTTTTTACAGTTGTCTGTATTTCTCTTGTTCCGCATGTTTAAATTATAGTATTTTAAATTCCAGTACTTTTACTTCCGTAATTACTTGGTGAATTTCCTTGGGATTACTCACTCTGGACTCGTCATCTGTCTTTTTGTGATGGCTGAGTGTAGATCCTAGTACGAGCCGGGGAAAGGGCAAGCTTGAGGACTATATCGATTGATAGCTCTAGCCCTTTTCGTACGTATGTTTATATTTACTTGTTTTATGTTGGGTTTTGGGACTTGAGAGATAGGTTGTATATTTTGATATTTTGAGGACCTTAGATGATATGTATATGATGTACAGTTGATATGGTTTCCACTTAGGCATTTTGCTCATAATATACATGAAATTCAGGATAAATCTTTACATTGATAATAAATCTTCCGTTGCGTAATTTATGGTTAAATGATATTAAAGGAATAAAAGTAAATTCATAACATCAAGGTTAACTGATAATTGATTGATAATTGATTGATAATAAATAATTGGGCGTGGGACACAGCTGGTGGTGACGTAGACAGTTGTGGGCCCGCGTGGCCTCCCGTGGCGGACCAATGTGGAAATTGGGGCCGCCACATTTTTGTATCAGAGCGAGGTCAAACTTGGGAATTGGAGATTTAACAAGAGCATAAACTTAATGAATAAAACTTAGATGTGGAAACCACAAGTGAATGATTAGAGGCTTAGTTGGGAAGTGAAGTGAGGCGGGTAAATTTAGGAAATTACATATGCGTATGTTTTGATTGTGTACTATATATTATACGCGTATGTACTGAGTCTGATCCAATGCACGTTGGTTGTGCAGTTTGTGATGGATAGACAGGCTCTTACTACTCCGCCCACTACTCAGCAGGAGGTTGGAGAGACTAGTGATCATACCACTAGTGATGTGGCTGATTTGCGTGCTATGATGCAGAGACTGACTGAGCAGCAGTTGATTCAGCAGGAGCAACAGCTATTACAGCAGGCTCAGATGGCTGAGTTGATGGAGTATATTCGGAGTTCGATGACGCCAGCAGTAGCACCGACTGCTGAGCGTGCTGCACCTACTACCACTCAGACAGCATTAGCCCCAGCTGTTGCTACACAGGCGGCAGGGTCGAGACAGTTATAGAGAGGGTTGAACCTGTGGTAGTACTAGCAGAGACTACGGTGGTGACACCCACTACTCTAGAGCAGCAGGTAGGGACTTCGACTGCTAGGAGTAGGATGTCAGAGGCAGCGAAAATGGTGAAGGATTTTATGAGGTTTAACCCTACGTACTTCACGGGAGTTAGTGATCTTGAAGTGGCAGGACGTTGGTTGATGACTCACAGACGACTACATCAGTTATTGGAGGTACCCGAGATAGATCAGGCGCGTATTTCAGGCTATTGTTTGAGAGGTCAGGCTGTAGTTTGGTGGACCACCTACACTGATATACATGGTACGCCAGCGATATGGGGAGAGTTTAGACAGTTATTTTTGGATGAGTATATTCCCACAGAGGTGCAGATACGATTGAGGGAGCAGTTCTTGGGTTTGCGACAGGGTACCATGTCATTTTCTCAGTGCATGGACCGATTCCGGTATCTCATGATGTATGCTATGGATGTGGCTAACACGAAGAGATTACAGATTTATTATTTCATCAGAGGTCTGGATGAGAGGATTGGTGGGGTGATAGTCGCGACTGGTGCGGAGACGCTACAGATTGTGTATGATAGAGCATTAGCTCGCGAGACATATCTACGAAACCGGGGTGAGCTTGGAGACGGGTCTGGACAGAGTTCTCGGTCTGATCAGAGACCGAAGAGACCGAGAGATCAGTTAGACAGACAAAGACATGATCAGGGTCGACGAGATAGGCGTTTCGAGCAGCAGAGAGGAGATGAGAGGCAGGTAATGTACGATGTGCACCTACACAATTTGAGCCGCCACGACAGCGTGTGCGAGATGGAGGAGGTCGTGGTAGAGGACAGAGAGGTCGGGGTCGTGACAGAGCTCAGGTACATATAGTATCACAGTCGATTGGCAGGATACACGACGATGTTTCCAGATGTCATCAGGTCGGACATATACAAGAGAGATTGTCCGATGTCGCCTTCATCCTCACGACCACAGATTGAGCCAGTTAGGGAGAGGGCTCATGCAGCTGCTACACCTACTGCCGTACTGCCGAGCGTGATGCGACTCGTTAGCTCGTCGAGGGTATGTTATCTATATGCGATGTTTCTATGCATGTATTATTTGATTCCGGTAGTACTTTGTCGTTTATATCGGGACGTAGGGTTGGACAGTTATGGTTATCTGTTGAGACTTTATACCCACATCTTGTCCTCAGTACGGCTGCTGGGGATAAGATTTACCCTAACCGGATATGCCGAAATTGTATGATAGAGATTGAGGGACACCAGTTACCTGTCGACTTCCGTGTCCTAGAGTATTTAGAGTTCGATGCTTTATTGGGTATGGATATGTTATCGACATATCGCACACACATTGATTGCTTCGGTAAGATGGTAGTATTTGATATTGAGGGTATTCCAGTATTTATTTTTGTTAGCACGGCGTCAGACTTACCAATTCCTTGAGGATGCACACCGTTCGCAGTATACAGTTCATCCTGGCAGGACCAAGATGTATCATGATTTGCGACGTTTGTTTTAGTGGCCTGGGATGAAGGCCGATGTGGGTGCATATGTAAGAGCTTGTCATATTTGTCAGCAGGTTAAGGCCGAGCACAGAAGACCAGCTGAATTGTTACAGCCACTACCGATTCTACAGTGGAAATGGGAGCATGTTACGATGGATTTTGTGAGCGGGTTGCCACAGACTGCGAGACGTCATGATGCTGTGTGGGTTGTTATTGACAGATTGACGAAGTCTGCACACTTCATTCCTATATCGACGAAGTATTCATTTCCTCAGTTGAGTATCAATTTTGAACGAGAGGTTGTTAGACTACATGGAGTACCGCTATCTATTGTGTCTGACAGAGATCCCAGGTTGACTTCGAAGTTGTGGGAGAGCATGCAAGAGCACTTTGGGACGAGACTACAGTTCAGTATGGCTTATCATCCTCAGACAGATGGTCAGTCAGAGAGATTTATACGGATATTGGAGGACATGCTCAGAGCATCCATTTTGCAGTTTGGAGGTGTTTGGGAAGAGTATTTGCCGTTGTGCGAGTTCGCGTACAACAACAGCTATCAGGCGAGTATTGGTATACCACCATGTGAGGCCTTGTATGGTAGACCTTGCAGATCACCAGCTTGTTGGGCAGCACCTGAGGATGTGGCAGTGATTGGACCTGAAGTTGTGGTTGATCATACCGAGAAAATTCGGCAAATTAGATTGAGATTGCAAGCAGCTCAAAATAGGCAAAAGAAGTATGCTGATAGGTATCTTGAGGGTTTGAGTTATGATGTGGATGACTTGGTATATATGAAAGTTTCGCCCTGGAAAGGACATCAGAGGTTTGGAATCAAGGGGAAACTAGCACCGAGATATATTGGACCGTTTAGAGCTAAAGCACGTGTTGGGACAGTAGCATATAGATTGGAGTTGCCAGCAGAGTTAGCAGGCGTTCATCCAGTGTTTCACGTGTCTATGTTGAGGTTAGCTAAGTCAGAACCTAGGCCGATGGGGGATATTAGACAGATTGAGGTTCGTCCTGACGTTTCATATGAAGAGCAACCCGTTGAGATCATGGATCGTAGAGTTCAGACTTTGAGGAACAGGGAGATTTCGAAGGTGTTGGTACGATGGCAGCATCACGGGACTGAGGGACTCACCTGGGAGCTCGAGTCGATTATGAGACAGAGATATCCTCAGTTATTCACTGGTGAGTGTTGATTATAACTTAAATTTCGGGACGAAATTTCAATTTAGTTGGGAAGAATTGTAACGGCCCAATTAATATTTGTCGTTATTTTATGACGTCATTGTAGATGTGGATGCCAACGAGGACGGTTGAGAATTCAACAGCGAGGCTGGGACGCACTCGAACTAGGTATACAATCCGTTTTATATGCTTGTTGTGGTAAATTGTGATGAAAATGTACAAATTAGCTAATTTCATTACAATATGTGTTAATGTAGTTTATTGACGAGTGAGGAATGACCTCGGGGTGCGTGCAGACACGGGACACGGGGCACGGGGTGCCGGGTAGTCGGGGAAACTACGGTGAGTTTACTCATAAATTTTGAGAAAATATTGAATAGGGTAGATAATTATTATAAGCCAAATCAAATTGGAAATCAATGAACCTATAGTTAAGCTGAATAAAATAACAACAGTGGGATGATTCTCGAGATGCACAACAGGGTCATCAATGTCAAGATAAGGTGTATGGAGTTGGAGTGACACAGGGTGATCAGGAAACCTTAGATTGTTCTCGAGATGGGCACACACACTTGATCAAATGCCAAGTATATATACATGCTTGATCGATCAAACAAAGGGAGAAAGAGAGTGTGGTGTTGAGAGAGAGAGCTTGGAAGAAGGAATCGTTGGAGAAGAGAGGGAGAAATCATCAGCCAAAGTGTGAAGGGTGTGAATCAAGGCATCCAACAACAAGATCAAAAGGTATGGACACAACAAACTTGGGTTTTGTGAGATTGTTAGTGTGGGTTAGAATTTGTGAAATTCGAATTTGTTGGGAGATTAAACACTTGGTTTTGTTGGAGTGGGTGTGTATGAGAATGGCATGAGATGGTTGTGATTTTGAGCTAATTTGAGAGAAATTTGATGATTTTCTGAAAATGGGTTTTGAAAATGTGATTTTTGATGATTCTTGGATTTTGAGTTTAAACTTGATGAATTTGTGTTTAAATGGTGTTTTTGAGGTGGATGATGAGTTTTAGTGGTGTTGGAACCCAAATGAATGGGCGTATGAGGAAGTTGAATTTGTGGATTTTTGAATTGTAAAAACTGACAGATGAGCGCGATTAGCGTGCTAATGGGTGGACCTAGCGCGCTAATTACCCCTTGGAAAACGATGAACAGTGACTTAGATGAATTAGCGCGCTAATTCATCTCATTAGCGCGCTAATAGTTCACTGGAACTCAAAAATTGGAAAATGGAGAAATGAGTCTAAATAACATTATAAATCCATTAATTGATTAATAACCCTCATAAATGAATTCCAGGAGTCTTGAAATAGTAATTGGAGTCGGGGTTTAGTCGGGAATCGACCGGGAGAAATATCGGGAATTGAAGGAATCGAGTCTGGGGTTTAACTTGTGGAACGAGGAGTGCGTATTGAGGTGTGTAGTATCCCAATTGAACATCACTTTAAGTATTTACAGTTTGATTTATTTGAATTCAGTTTCATTTATTCTCTACTCCATTTCATTATTGCTTTACGTTGGCTGAGTACTCTCACCTGGTGACTTTACGGTAGTGGAGTGTACTCCTACCTGGTGTCTTTACGGTGTTGAGATCACTCCCCACCTGGTGCTTATTCGTTACGGCCATAGAGTCCACTAAGTCATAGCACTTGTCTAGGCATACGCCGGTGAATAGGCTACCCGGGTATGATAGGCTTGTGTGGGTGCGTCGTGGGTCTACGCCGACCACCTAGAAGGTCCAGGGCCAACCCATTGGTGTGTTTGAGGGCTGTGCTTCGGGAAAAACCTGAAGTATGACTTGGTCTGACTTTTATGTGCACGTATTTTGTTACATCACTATATTTATGCATGCGATGGTCCTTTTTTACAGTTGTCTGTATTTCTCTTGTTCCGCATGTTTAAATTATAGTATTTTAAATTCCAGTACTTTTACTTCCGTAATTACTTAGTGAATTTCCTTGGGATTACTCACTCTGGACTCGTCATCTGTCTTTTTGTGATGGCTGAGTGTAGATCCTAGTATGAGCCGGGGAAAGGGCAAGCTTGAGGACCATATCGATTGATAGCTCTAGCCCTTTTCGTACGTATATTTATATTTACTTATTTTATGTTGGGTTTTGGGACTTGAGAGATAGGTTGTATATTTTGATATTTTGAGGACCTTAGATGATATGTATATGATGTACAGTTGATATGGTTTCCACTTAGGCATTTTGCTCATAATATACATGAAATTCAGGATAAATCTTTACATTGATAATAAATCTTCTGCTGCGTAATTTATGGTTAAATGATATTACAGGAATAAAAGTAAATTCATAACATCAAGGTTAACAGATAATTGATTGATAATTGATTGATAATAAATAATTGGGCGTGGGACACAGCTGGTGGTGACGTAGACAGTTGTGGGCCCGCATGGCCTCCCGTGGCGGACCAATGTGGAAATTGGGGCCGCCACAATACCCACACATGTTTCAGGTGCGGAAAGGTTGGCCACATTCATAGGGAGTGCCCTCAACCACTGAAAGCACTGCCGCAACATCACCAGCACCAAAGGGAACGTGTTCAGGCTGCTGTTAAGCAAGACCGGGAGGCGTCCAGACACAGTGTTGAGGGTTTTTTATTTACTATACTTTCATGCATACCATGTTCGATTCCGGTTCCACTATTTCGGTTATTGTGGTGCGCATAATAGACATGTTAGGGTTGAAATCCGTTAGACTTAGCAGACCCAAAAAAAAATCCTTAGCACGTTGGCTGGAATAAGATATACCCGAACGTGATTTATTTTGACATTTCGGTAGAAATAGGGGGTTACGAGTTGCCAGTAGACATGCGAGTACTAGAGTTGTTAGTGTTCGAATCCTTAGTTGATGCGAACTGGTTATGAGCATTACATGCTCGGATCAGTTGATACGAGAAGACAAATTGGAGACCTTCGTGAGTTTCATACGTGTTGGAGCGAGACAGAGGCGTTGGCTTGAGTTCTTGAAGGACTACAACTTCTTGTTTGAGTATCATCTGGGGAAGACCAACGTAGTTGTTGATGCTTTGAGCCGCAAAGGATTTGATGCTGAGGTAGTCATGTGTCAAAGGACCTACGAGCATCGTCTACGTGAGGCAACCGAGTTGATGAGTTCAGCGGACCTGTCGATGACTACCAAGACCCAGATACGTGGTCAAACGATGTTGCAAACCGTCTCATTTGGCATTGTGCGCGAGGGATAGCAAGACGATGCGCCATACCAGCGGTTCAGTGAGATGGTGGATAGTTAAGATTGCCCTGACAAGAGTCGATCGACAGACTCATGCTAGAGGTATCGCGGGCGACTGGGGTTTCCATTGGTGGCTGATGCGTGTGACGAGGTACTTCAGGAGATTCACCGTTCCCATGTTGTTGTATATCCGGGTCGACCTAAGATGTGCGCCGACATGCGACATCTCGTTTGGTGGCCAGGGATGATTTTTAAGGCATCGAAATTGTTCGAGCGTGGGACATACAAGCGCGTAGAGGCTAGGCATCGACGACCTAGAAGACTACTGCATCCCCCACCCATTTTTCGATGGAAATGGGAACATATTGATATGGATTTCATTAGTGGTTGCCCCGATCTCCTCATGGTCAAGATAGCATTTGGGTAATTGTGGATAGATTTTCTCGAGACTTAAGAGTACTTAGGAGTGGCAGAAGAAATACTTGACGAGTATCACGATGAGCTTTAGTACGATTCGGGGAGATTATGGATACTTGAAGGTGTCTCCACTAAAGGGCCACGAACGGTTTGGAGTCAAGAAATGACTCACTCTGAGTTTTATCGGCCTCTTTAGGAGTTTTGAAGAGGAACGATAAAGTTGTTTGTTTAGTTTACTTATTAGGTAAATTTCGGGGACGAAATTCTAATAAGTGGGGGAGACTGTAACAACACTAAATTTTTAACTGACTTGTGTTACACTTGTTAGGAACGTGACCCAGCTATGTGATACTAGGTAGTATTTCGAACTTCGGGAGTCGACACCGAAGTGATTTTATGATTCTTTGGTTATGTGTATTAGTATTTTAGTATTTTATGGGTCTCGAGCGGTTCGAGCGATGTTTTGTTTGAGTGAGGTCTCGCCTAGTCAAACGGGGGATAAAAAAAAATAAAGAGTACAAATAAATAAATTTTTAAGTAATTTAATTAATTAGTTGGCGAGACTACGCGCGCTACGGGAGTCGGGGCAAGGCAAGATGGACCGAGGAACGTTGTTTAAGCGCGGGAGTTGGTTAACTCCGCAACGTACGGGCTATGGAATAGAAATTGTTAAAGTGACAACAACTCAAATGAGGAGAGCCATGAGATTTACATTGAGATTTGTGTATATGATGAGATGTGATAAAGTGGTAAAAGACCCATAAGGGCAATAGTTCAAAAATAAGCAAGTACGAAGTTGAAGGGCAAAATGGTCATTTGACCTTTGTTTCATATATAAACAAACAAAAGCCCTACTATTCATCATCTTCACCACACACACACCCGTGCCTACCGTTCTCTCTCACCGCCGCCCCTCTTCTCCTCCCCTCTCCCTTGGTGACCGGAGGTTTGTGTTCTTATCGGAGGTCCGTGATCTCTCCCTCTCATCCTCTCGGTCTCTCTCTCATTCTCTCGATCTCTCTGTCATTCTCTCGGTCTTCTCTCTCTCAGCCATCATCTCGACTCTCCCTTCTCGGCTCTCTTTGCTGACTGGACAACGACCCCCGCTGGAGCTCTCACTGGTCTTCATAGGTTCTCTCTCACTCTTTCTCCCTCTCTCTCTCGTTCTCACTAGTTTTCTCGTTCTCACTGGGCTGTTGTTCACATTTGGCAGTCGCTGCCGTGGGTGGCGGTGGTTGGGGACAGTCGAGGACGGACCATCGTGATCCATCGGAGTCCCCATATCCCCTGGAGACCTCTGGATGTTTGATACATAGAGTAGATGATGTCCATACTCTATTTACACATGTGTTGATGGTTTTTATGTCTCGCCGGAGTTGCAGAGCTCGGGTGGCGCTGCTGGTAGGACCACCGTGACCTTGGGAACGTCAAAGACCACGTTAAACCTATGCTTGCGTCTCACGGCTCCCGGAGTGGTCCATAACAGCGATGGTAGTGAAGTGTTATATTTTTCTTTGATTTTTCTCTATTGTTAATGTCGCGCTGAAAATCGCCCCAACTGGCGGCACTGCGGACTAGACACCACGTCCGAGAGGCTTTCGGGAACCATGACTTGCTCTCGTTGGTACCCCGCTGCCCTTCAGTATGTTCGAATCAGTTGCGTTTGGACTATTTAGTCTAAATTTCATGTTTATGTTCACTTCATGTGTGTTTTGCTCCTCCTCGCCGAAATCCGTTGCCGTAAGCGACGCCACCGCTGTGCCACCATGACCGGGGATATCGGGTACCAAGCTAAGTCTATTATTGTATCTCACGACTCTTGGAGTGGCCTAAAACAGCGGCATTATTGATATATTATGTCATTTATGTAATTTTATGCGTGTTGTAACCTTCTCGCCGAAAACCACTCGTCGTGGCAACACTGTTGTTGACGCGATGACATAGGGGACTGTTGGAGACCTTACCATGTTCGTCATGGAGTCTCACAGCCCCGGAGCATCCATATCAATGATGATGAGTCATAATGGCGGAGTTATGCGTGAGTTATTTATATCGCGTCGAGTAGTCGTTGAAGTGACGTAGGGCATGCACATGACCTTCCCATGTCGTGTTGATACCTTACGGACGTTGGACCACACCCACAAGGTTCACAAACTCATTGGTGCATAGTCATTTTGAGTCGTGTTTGACGGATTTGCGTTTGAAGGTCGGGAATTGTTATGACGTCGTCTTCACGTCGCCGGCTCATCGAGGCTATGACATGACCCACATACCACTGAGCCGAGCCTATGAAGTATGAGTAGGCTTATATAAATTGAGGGTACTGACATTGTGATACCGTAGTCGTGGTTATTATCATTGTTTTTCAAAGCGGAGAGAGTATATGTTTTCCTAACAATTTGAAGAGTTATGTAAATACTTAAAACATTGGGAATATACTAGGGTTTAAGCTAGGGTGTAGTTAATGACTCGACCCATTAATTAGAGTTTCCAACCTTGTTAGGTTGTGACGGCCCCAATTTCCCCATGCAATTGGGTACGCCCGGCCTAGACCCGTTCAAGCCCCGAGTTATCACTCGACAACCTGACGAGTCTAGTCAGCCTCATATTTACTCAATTTAGCAGTTTATGAAAGAGTTATTGCATTTATACTCGGCGGAAGACTAAAACAATTATAATAAAGGGAAATAACTCAATCAAAGGGAAATTAGGAATTCTATAAATGTGGAAAACCCCGGGTATTCATGTATAATTCGATAGGCATATATACATGATACCGGTCTCAATAAAGATATACCAAGTTCAATAATCCCAACAAAAACAAGTATGAAACGATATACAATCAAGCAAACAAAGTATAGTCACCTACTATAGCGTCTCTCAAATGTCCCGAATCTCCTCAAAGAATATCACCAAGGCGGGGCCCCTTGCCCTGTCGCTCTCTACTCTATCGCACCCACCGTCACAAACTAGACGGTGAGTAATCGAATAAAATTGCTAGTAGTACCGTAAGAATGTAACAAGTAATTTATGATTTTAACAAGAAAAACAGATCTAAGTATCATGCGGAAAAGAAATAACTGGAAAGTAAATAAATCAAATGCATGATAAAGAGACCGAAAGATAAACAATCGATATTTTGCATGTTCTAAGATTCAAAAGAGGCCCATGAGTGGTCTATTTCACAAAGAATACGGAAAAGATCTCGCAAGATCTCCCTGGGCAATGTCGCAACACTAGCGCAGCGTGAAATCGAGAGGCATCGCAACACCTCTCGAATCCAAGACCCAAGACACACATCACTAGGGGTGGTCGGTTACCCCCGCAGAGGGCACCCTCGTTGTCCCGCCTAGTGCGGGACCACATGATACCTTCGAGACACACACTCATGCCAAGAACATACAACCAAGGAAACGGAATGGAATATCAAGCAAAGGATCAATGCAACAATAGCAATAAATAGAGGAAGTATAAATCACATATTATTTTTTCTTTGGTCTACTAACGTACATACACACAAGGCATGCATGTACTTACCTGTCTATTCGCGACTCGGTATCACTCCGAAACTCTAACGCGTTTCCCCACAAGTTCTCAACAACCTGATAAAGTTTTGGAATCCCGAATATTAGTTTAAGGTTTGCATTCATTCTTTATGTTGTGCCTATTGTATTAGGCTTTGATTGTAATGTGTATTGGATGTGTTGAGTCCTCATTATATTGTGTGTTGAACCCTTATTGCGAATCCATAATCATTTTATATAAATGTCTATACTTAAAAGAAATCTTGTTTACTTACTCTTAAATCTATAATAATGTTCATTATGGTCACACACACATAATTGATGTGTACACCCCATCGGTGTGTACACGAAGACTTCACACACCCCATTTGTCTTGTGCACACATACCCCATGGTGTGTGCACCTCACGGTGATTTACCATGTTCAATGCATTAGTATATTATTTTATTCTTAAAACCATGCTATTCATTTATTAATAACTTTATTATTCAAAACTATGTTTATACATATTGTCACTATTTCAAACATATAAAATTGTTGTGTACACCCCAATGTGGTGTACACACAAGCTTGTGTACACCCCACCGTGGTGTACACACCCATTGTTGTGTACACCCCACCGTGGTGTACACAAAGTGAGATGTGCACTCCCTTGCACATACATACTCAAAATGTCATACATACACATAGAATAATCAAATTTGTGGCCACACACTCCACACACACATAGCACAATTTATGATCACCCATTCAAGTGCACACCCCCACACCCCAACTGGGGTGTGCACATGCACATGCACAAACTACACCCCCATACATATATCGCCCACCCCCACACACACATTTCCAAACAGTTGCACATACACACCTCCAAATCAAAACCGTCACTCACAAACCCAAATCGTTACACATTCACAAAACAATCACACACACAAACCGCCACATCTAGAAGTCACCTCCGCCGCAGCGTGTCGCCGGAGGTCGACGTCCGTCAAGCACCCACAAAACGGTGGCGAAACACACCTCAAGCGGTCCCACAATCCATTCGAAAATACGTGAAAACGGTGGGTAGAGGAGCACAAAACGAGTGGAGAGAGAGAGAAAGAGGGACGGTCGAGCTCACCTTGGTGTCTCCGGTGAGTGGTCGAGGTCCCCAAAGACGGTGGTGAGTGGCGGTGGACGGAGACGAGAGGAAAATCAGCCGAGAGTGAGAGATAGAACATGGACTGTCGAGAGAGAGAAGAAGGGAAAGAGAAGGAGAGAAACTCACCTCGACGTCACCGGTGGGTGTTTGGATGTTAGGCTCGTCGATGGTGGCGGTGGCGGTCGTCCCACCCGAGGGTGGGACGTGACGTGACGTGAGAGAGAGAGGAGAACCGAGAGTTGAGTGAGAACCAAGAGTGAAAACGAGAGAAAGAGAGAGATCGGAGAGAAAGAGAGAGAGTGCTCACCTCGTCGGGGTTTGTGACCCCGGCGGAGAGGCGGCGGCAGCGGCGAGAGGAAGAGGGGATGAACAGTGGGTCGTGTTGAAGGAAGGAGATGATGAATAGTGGCCATTAGGGTTTTAGGGTAAAAATGTTTTTATACTTGTGTTTTAGGACGAAATGACCATTTTGCCCTTGAGTTTTAACATTCCCAACACTTGGAATGACTACCCTTATGGGTCATTTGCCTCATCATCTTAACTCAACACAAATGCACATCCCTATGCCCATCCAATGGTCCTCCTCACTCACCCGTGTCATTTTAACAATTCCATTCATAATATCCTATTAAATTAACTCCATTAATTTTAATAAATTACCAATAAAGTTACACAACCTCTCGCCTACCCGTGTACCGTGTCCCGCGTTCGACACGCTTCCCGAGGCGGTTCCACTCTTGGGATTTGAATAAATTCCCTCATGCTTATGTTATACTTTATTGTAAAAATTTTATTTTCCTCAACTTAGATCATATATTTTATTTGACTTTGTTTATTAATAATGCCCAAAACGGTTCCCGAAACACCCCGTCTAACTAGGCGACATCTCACTCAATTAAAGCATAGCCCAAACGGCTCGAGACCCGTAGCATACTATAATACTAATACACAAAGTCAAAGAATCATAAAATTACCTCGGCGTCGACTACCGAAGTTTGAAATACTGTCCAAGTATCCACGTAGCCGGGTCACGATCCTGACACGTGTAACACAAGTCAGTTATAAAAATTCGGGGTTGTTACATAGGTAGCGGGAAACTCAGGAATACACGTTAGGGACGCGAGAGTATCTACGGGTTGCGATAGTTCATGTAAGTATATTTGCCCTAAAGCTTTTGTACGTTAGTAAGCCAGCTAAGAAAATATCATGTGATTCATTATCAATCTATCATGCTTGCTATGATCTACTTGTTGGAAATTCCATTCCATATTCCTTGTATGTGTGTTCTTCGCATAAGTGTGTGTCTCGAAGGTACATGCGGCCTGCACTAGAAGGGATAAAACGCGGGCACTCGTACGCACGAGTGTTTAACCACCCCTAGTGATTGTGTGATACCATGTACTGGATTGTTGTGGATATTATTGTGGATTTCGATGTTGCGACTTCGCTGTTGTGGAATTGTTGTGGATTTTAGACCACTTATGGCCTCTCTTGACTCATAGAACACGCATGTTTCAATTGCTATTATTTCCAGTCTATCTATCATGCATCTCGTTTATTTAAATTACTGTCTTCCAATTCTTGCATGATATTTAGACTGCCTTGCTTAAAAATTCATGAATTACTGTTATATTCTTTTGGCATTACTTTCGATTTCTCTCAGTTACTCACCGTCTAGTTTGTGACGGTGGGTGCAGATAGAGCGGACTGCAGTAGAGGCAAAGAGCCCTGCTTAGGTGACTTTTTGTGAGGATTAGCGGCTGGACTTGAGGAACCCTATAGTAGGTTATATATTTTTGTTTGTATGTTGCTTGTTATTATTATAATGCTTTAGTAGTCATTGAACTCGGGATTATAGTTTGGGATTGATATCATGTAATGTCTCATTTGACCTTGGCTTATTGTACATGAATATTCACATTTACGGGGTTCCTTATATGTAGATTCCTTATTTCCGTTTGACTGAGTTATTTCCCATTAATTTTTTAGTATTAAATTTTCTTCCGCTGTGTTATACTTGCAATAACTCTTTCATAAAACTTAAAATTTGATAATTGGAGGCTGACTAGGCTCGCCAGACCACCGAGCACCGACTTGGGGCTTGTATGGGTCTAGGACGGGCGTACCCAAATGCAATGGGAATTTAGGGCCGTCACACTTTTGGTGCACGGGCAGGGAAGCAGCTAGCCACAGCGGTGGCCTCAAAAATTGGGGCTGTCACACGAACTATCTCACGTTCGTATAATAAAGCCAACCTTTCCACCCGATGTGTGGTCAAAACCGGTAAAAAGTGCGCAGACTTCGTCAACCTATCCACAATCACCCATATACTGTTATGACTGTGCTGAGATCGAGATAAACCACTAACGAAATCCATAGCGATATGCTCTTACTTCCACTGAGGAATGGGAAGTAACTGTAATAGCCCACTAGGTTTACGATGTTCAGATTTAACTCGTTGACAAATCTCACACCCTCGAACGTAATCAGAAACATCGGTCTTCATCCTTAGGTACCAAAAGAGACGACGCATATCGACATAAATCTTGGTCATGCCCGGATGAACCGTAAAATGCGAGCGGTGTGCCTCATGAAGTATTTCATCAAGTCGCGTAGCTCAGCCACTGATGGAATCCACAGTCGCCCTCTAAATCTCAGGCATGAGTCTGTCAACTGACTTCAATTTGGATGATCTGGA
Organism: Stephania japonica; assembly: GCA_039657345.1. Taxonomy (NCBI): domain Eukaryota; kingdom Viridiplantae; phylum Streptophyta; class Magnoliopsida; order Ranunculales; family Menispermaceae; genus Stephania; species Stephania japonica. The sequence goes on along the minus strand of CM077556.1, from coordinate 84,244,142 downwards.
CTCTAAGTAAACTCCAAAAACCTCTCGTACTACTCGTTAACCCGCTGACCATCTAATACACTCTGAATAGAGATAGTCTAAATCCTCAACTGGCCACAAATTAATACTCTGGTGTTGGTTGGAATATCAACTAAATACAACATCTCGACATCCTCGAGCAAACCATACTCGTGTGTAATGTGGCAGGTAACAATCTTCGAGTCAACCCCTCTGCGGCTCAATGCGTCTGCAACAACATTGGACTTCCCCGAGTGGTACTCTAAAGAGAAATCATAATCCTTGAGGAACTCAAGCCAACGCCTCTATCTTATATTCAGATCCTTCTGGGTAAACATATACTTCAAACTTTTATGGTCAGTGAATAGCGCAAACCTCTCTACGTAGAGGTAATGGCGCCAAATCTTCAATGAAAACACCAGTACCGCCAACTCCATGTCATGTGTAGGGTAGTTATTCTTGTGAACCTTTAGCTATCATGACGCGCAGGCAATCACTACCGTCCTGCATCAAAATACAGCCTAACCCAACCTTCGAAGCATCGGTGTTCACCTCAAAACCGTTCCCTGACTCAGACAATACTAGCACTGGCGCAGTAGTTAAACGTTCCTTCAAAGTCTGAAACGCTTACTTACAACTGTTTGTCCAATAAAATCAAATGTCCTTTTTCGTCAACTGCGTCATAAGTGTCACGATCTTCGAGAAGTCTTGTACAAAATGCCTATAGTATCTTGCCAAAACTGTAACGACCTGTTATAATTATAACACCGTTATTTAATTAATTTCATATTAGGACGACAGCTCGGACGACACGTGGATGATGCAGATAGGCTAGGCATGACTCGAACCTAGGGAACTGACTGTGTACTGCTGTGTTTTCTGGAGTTCTGTGATGTATTAATATTTTATTTATTATAATGCATTATTCATCACAGGTGTGTAACTATAAATTCTTGTCGAACGAGTTTGAACACCGGGGTTCCATTTTGTAGAACACGCCAACACAAGGGTACGGTAGCTATGAGGCCGGGCGTTGGGGTTAGACTAGATTAAATCATAACAACATGACTATGGTTGATGATTTGATTTAATGAGATATAAATATAACCTTAGGCTAAGTTATATAATCCAATTAGGTACACTAAGTGTGGGACCGCCTCGAGAAGCGTGCCAGACGCGAGGTACGGGGAGCCTGGTAGGTCGGAAGTTAATGTGACCCTACTTAGCATTTTATGGAATTTATTTGATGGCTTGGATACGTTATATAAGTTAAATCAAATGGAATTAATAAAGTCCTTTAGTTGTAACTGAATAAATCAACACACCTAGGATTGTCCTCGAGATTTACAACAGATCAAAACAAGGCAACTAGTGTCATGATAAGGTGTCCAGGAATTGGGTGACACAGGATTAATAAGGACCGTCCAATCAACCTCGAGATACGTGTGAACGTCAGATTAGAACAAGACATAAATACCACTTGATTATGAGACATGCAAACCAAAGCACACTTCAACCAAAAATTTTATATTTCTGGGAGAGAAATCCTTGTTAAGGAAGCAAAGGAGTGTTTGGAGATTGGATTTGGGAGTTAAACCAAGAAATTCAAGGTAATCTACTCACAAATTCTCTCATTTTTTATGGAAACTTGATGCGTTTGGGTATGTGAGGTTTAAACAAAATTTTGGACAAATTCATCACTGTTTTTAGTTGATTTGTTGTTATTGAGGATTAGTTTGATGAAATATATTGGTTTTACTAGGATTGCGAGGATTGGTGACCAATGTGGTGATTTCCAATTTTGACACATGCACACTTCGATCCGTTGTTTTAGGTGAAGACTCTTGTTTAATCGGTGTTTTGAAGAGGAAATTGATGTTATTGAAGTGTGTGTGTTGTTGTATGATGGTTGTGAGGTGTTAGGAACCAATTAAGCTCAGAAATCCGTTTTTGGAAATTCTGGGCAGAGTGCAATTAGCGCGCTAGGTGATGAACACTAGCACGCTAGGTACGCTGGGGAAGATGATGATCTTCGTGCATGAACAGTGCACGAAGATCAATTAGCGCGCTAATTACCCAGCCTAGCGTACTAATACCAGATCACTTGAATTCCTAAAACTGAAATCGAACCTAATGAATTATAAACCCACTTAATTAATCAATAAACCCCGGGATTAGATCTCAGGAGTTACAGGACAGTAATTGGAGTTGTGGACTAGTCGGGGGTCGGATCGGGGGTGTTTTTGGGATTGTTAAGCACGACTTGAGGTACGTAAAACCCAACTGAACATCACTACTGCATCTACTTATTGTTTATTAATTTGAGCCGTTATTCTTGATAATCTATGAGTCTATTCTTATTGGGATGGTTGAGTTTTCCCATCTATATATCCGAGGGTTGTTGTGGTATCTTGCTAAGTGTGTAGCGCATGTTCTCGGCCTTGGTAGATTATATCTCGAGTTGAACACTAGTTCACGTATTCGATGTAACCCACTTGCACTAATGCCGCTAGGACATAGTCGTATGATCAATGGTGTAAGCCACGATCAGAGCTCCTGGTCCTAAGTACACACTTTAGTAGTTGTGTTCACACGTATTTGTGTATCTGTGTGTTTATATTCATGCGTTGAGGTTTGAGCACTTGTCTGCATTATTCATTCTTTCCGCATGTCTATTTAACATTATTTATTGGCTCTGTAACGACCCAATTAATAATTGCCGTTATTTTCTGATGTCATTGTAGATGTGGACGCCAGCGAGGACGTTCGTGAGTCCCACAGCGAGGTTAGAGCACGACCGTATTAGGTAAATAGTATTTTGTATGTTGTTTTGTTTAATTTTGCGATGTTTATGCTAAAATAGGTTAACGACATCGCGATGTGTGTAATTATATTTTAAATTGACGTGTGAGATTGTGTGTTAAGTATTCGCATCGATATGTGTGTCGACGCGGGTACCGAGTAGATTAAAGACGAATATTTAAGTTGAGGAAAATATTACACACATAAAATGAATTAAATGTGACAAAATAGTAAATTGGTGAGCGCCTACGTGGTCGACAAGCGTGGGTGGTACAGTAGTGTGCACGCCCGAGTACACTCGTTAGCGTGCACGACAAAATTATAGGCGCGAAAGGATAGGCGAATATATATATATATATATATATATATGTATATATATAAACATATATTAAAATTAGAAAATTAAGAAAATAATTGTGAAATGACCAAAAAGGGTATTAGAGTGTGAATGAGGAGGATAAGATCATAGGAGCAAAATGGTCATTTCACCCCAAAATTTGATAAACACCACCACCGTCACCACAGTTTCCATTTTTTACTGTTTTGATCGAAATAGAAGACCGGGAGGAGAAGAGAAATCGAGAGAAAGAGGAAGAGAGATTGAGCTCGTGTTGGAGAGGCGAAGGACGTGAGGTGCGTTGATGATGTTGTGTTGTTTTTGTTGTTGTTGTTATGTGTTGTTGGCGGGAGTTGGTGTGGTCGTTCGGTGGTGGTGGGGTGGAGCTTGAAAGCTCGGACGAACTGCAAGAGCAGTTCGTTCGAGGAAAGAGACGACACCCATGTTGTCTCCCCTCTCCCTCTCCCTCTCCCTCTCCCAATTCAATTTTGAAAAAAAAAACTGTTGGAACAGAGCACTGCTCTGTTCCAACGAAGAAGAAGGGGTCGGTTCAACCCTGAACCGGGCCGGTTCGGCTCGGTTAAGCCAAACCCCGTTCTGGCCAAACCGCCCCTAATTAATTAATTAAAAAAAATTGGAAGATTAATAAAAAATTCAGATAAAATAGGAAAATTTTAGAAAAATTATATGTTGATCAAATAAATGAATTTTGAGATTTTCTCGAGATTTTGACGAGATGTTATCGGGGTTTTTAGCCTCGTAAAATGTAAAATTTAAATAATATATTAAATTGAAGCTAATTTAATGATAAATGGTAATAGATACAATTTGGGTGATAATTTGATTTGTCGAGTGTTATTGAAGCTGAGCTAGGTTTGGTTTTCAGGACGTGGAGTGCGGATTGAGGTATGTAGTATCTCAATTGAACTTCACTTTAGTATTTACTGTTTGACTTATTTGAATTCTGTCATATTTATTCATTACTCTATTTCATTATTGCTTTACGGTGGCTGAGTACTCTCACCTGGTGTCTTTACGGTAGTTGAGTTACTCCTACCTGGTGTCTTTACGACGTTGAGTTCACTCCCCACCTGGTGTTTATTCGTTACGGGGCATAGAGTCCACTAAGTCATAGCACTTATCTAAGCATACGCCGGTGAATAAACTACCCGAGTATGATAGACTTGTGTAGGTGCATCGTGAATATACGCCGACCACTTAGAGAGTCCAGAGTCACCCGTTCGAGGTATTTTCACGGGCCATGCCTGGTGGATAGCCGAAGTATGACTTAGTCTGGTTTTAACTGTGCACGTACTTTGCTTCCCTACTATATTTATGCATGCGATGATCTTTTACAGTTGCCTGTATTCTTTTGTTCCGCATGTTTATTTATAGTATTTTTTATTCCAGTAACTTTATTTATGTATTTACTTGGTAAATTTCCTTGGGATTACTTACTCTGGACTTGTCGTCTGTTTTTTTTTGTGATGGCTTGAGTGCAGATCTTGGTACGAGTCGAGGGAAGGCAAGCTTGAGAACTACGTGATTGACTGCTCTATCCCTACTCGTATGTTTGTTTATTTTTCTTGTTTTATGCTGGGTTTGGGTTTTGAGAGGTAGATATGACCTGTATATAAATTGTAGGTCATATTTTTGATATTTTGAGGATCTCAGATGATATGTATATGATGTACATTTGGTATGGTTTCCACTAAGGTATTATACTCATAAAATACATGTTAAATCTTTATGTTGTTAGTTTAATTTTCCGCTGCGTAATTTGAGGTTAAATGATATTAAAGGAACCTAAGTTAACTTGAATCAATAATTAGTAACACATAACATCAAAGTTAACAGGAAATTGATTGATGATGGATAATTGGACGTGGGACACAACTGGCGGTTACGTGATCAGTTGTGGGCCCGTGTATCCTCCCGTGGCAGACCAGTGTGGAATTTGGGGTCGCTATATTTGGTATCAAAGCCTAGGTTTATGAAACCCTAGGCTTGATTGGAGACTACATAAGAGCATAAACTTTAATAAATTTAGATGTGGAAACCACAAATGAATGATTAAAGCTTTAGTTGGGAAGTGATGTGAGGTGGGTAGATTCAGGAAATTACATACATATGTTTTGATTTTGTACTACATATTATACGTGTATATATTGAGTCTGATCCAATGCACGTTGGTTGTGCAGTTTATGATGGATGGACAGACTCCTACTACTCTGCCGACCACACAGCAGGAGGTTGGGGAGACTAGTGGTCTTACTACTAGCGAAGCGTGCAGATTTACGAGCCATGGTGCAGAGAGAGTGACGGAGCGAAGAAGCTATTACAAAGCAGTACGATGGTTGAGTTGATGGAGTATATCCAGAGTTCGAAGATACCAGCAGTAGCACCCACTGCTGAGTTAGTTAAGTCTACCACTCCGGTAGTGATTACACTGGTAGTTGACACACAGGCACCAGTGATAGAGATAGTGATAGAGAGGGTTGAGCCTATTATGGCACCAGCTGAGACAACTGAGGTGACGCCTGCTACTATAGAGCGGCAGGTAGTGGCTTCGACTGCCAGGAGTAGGATGTCAGAGGCAGTGAAGATGGTGAAAGATTTCATGAGGTTTAACCCTGCATACTTTACTGGAGTCAGTGATTCAGAGGTTGCAGGACGTTGGTTGATGACGCACAGACGATTACATTAGCTACTAGAGGTACCCGAGGCAGATCAGGCACGTATCTCAGGGTACTGTTTGAGGGGTCAGGTAGCGATTTGGTGGACTACCTACACCGACACTCACTCCATACCGTTGACGTGGACAAAGTTTCGATAGCTGTTTTTAGATGAGTATATTCCCACGGAGGTACAGTTGAGGTTGAGAGAGGAGTTTTTGGCACTGAGACAGGGTACTATGTTAGTTTATCAGTATATGGACCGATTCAGGTACCTTATGATGTATGTCATAGACGTGGCGAACACTAAGAGACTCCAGATATACTATTTCATCCGGGGATTAGATGAAAGGATCGAAGGTGTGATTGTCGCGAGTGGAGGTGAGACTCTACAGATTGTTTACGATAGGGATTTAGTTCGCGAGTCTTATTTGCGACATAGAAGTGAGTTGGTAGATAGGTTTGGGCAGAGTTCTCGATCTGATCAGAGATCGAAGAGACAGAGAGATCAGTTTGACAGGAAAAGGTAGGATCAGCAGGGTCGACGGAGAGTTTGGCAGGATCAGGGGTCGACTTGATAGAAATCCCGAGCAGCAGAGAGGAAATGGGAAGCAGGTGGTGTATGTTACTACACAGACACTAGTGGAGCAGTCACGACATCATGTAAGGGATGGAGGAGGTCGTGGCAGGGGACAGAGAGGTCAGGGAAGTGACCTGTGATGGCCCCAATTTCCCCTTGCAATTGGGTACGCCCGGCCTAGACCCGTACAAGCCCCGAGTCATCACTCCGCAACCTGACGAACCTAGTCAGCCTCCTATTTAATCAATTTAGTAATTTATGAAAGAGTTATTGCAATAATACACATCGGAAGTCTAAAACAATTATAATAAAAGGAAAATAACTCAATCAAGGGAAGTATATGAATTCTATAAGTGTGAAAAGCCCCGGGTATCCATGTACAATTCAATAAGTATATATATACATGATACCAGTCTCATCAAAATATCAAGTTCAATAATTCCAATAACATAAGTATGAAACGATATACATAAAAGCAAAACATAAGGAAACCTACAAAATAGTCTCCAAGTCCAGCTGCTAATCCTCACAAAAAGTCGTCTAAGCAGGGCTCCTTGCCTCTACTGCGCTCTGCTCTATCTGCACCCACCGTCACAAACTAGACGATGAGCAACTGAAGAAATTGAATGTAATGCCAAAAGAAGATAACAGTAATCCATGATAAAACAAGTAAAGCAGTCTAAATATCATGCGGTAATAGAAAGACAAGAATTTAAATAAACAAGATGCATGATAAAAAGACTAATAGATATCAATCGAAAGTCAAGTGTGTTTCAAGGAATCAAAAGAGGCCCATAAGTGGTCTAAATCATAGCATAACGGCGAAGACCTCGCGAGGTCTTCCCGGGCATCGACACGAGCGAAGACACAGCTATGACGGGATGGACTCGAACCCACCCACCCAGTACTCGGTGTCACACAGTCACACACTCCTGTACATGAGTGCCCACGTTTTATCCCTCTAGTGCAGGTCCTAGTACTTTTGAAACGAAACACTTATGCCGAGAAACACACAAACAAGGAATGGAATGGAATACCAATAATAGAGCATAACAAGACTGAATAAATGATAATGAATCACATGACATTTTCTTACTGGCTTACAAACGTACAAATGTTTTTTAAGGCAAATGTACTTACCTGACTAATCGCGACTCGGTATCACTCTGAGACTCTAACACGTTTCCCCGCGAGTTCTCGACTGCCTAATAAGGTTTTGAATCTCGAATATTAGTTTAAGGCTTGCATTTAGTCTTAAGGTGGTTTGCATATGTTTGTTTTACAACCATTTGTTGATGCGACCCAAATCGTTGTGGATTAAACCATCTCTATGGTTATGGCCCATTTGTTTTACAAAGCATAATGCTCTTGGGCTTTTGTTAGGCCCATTTATCAAGTCTATCCTTACGTAAGTAGGTTATTTGTGTGGACAATTATTGGGCCTAGATATATAGGCCAATTCTTACATTTTATGTATTTGTTTTGGGCCTTAAGTTGTGCCTATATTGAACTTTTATTGGGCTTTACACAACCCATAAACACACCATTTGTAACTTGTTATGGACTCATATTACAATGAGTGTGTTGGGCCCTAGTTGGGCCTTAATACAAGTCCATGATCATTTAAAAAAATGTCATACTTATAACCCTTTTTATTTATTCACAAACCTACAATTTTATACATTATGGTCACACCCCACATTTGATACACCTCACACTTGGTATACCCCACTGTGGTGTACACATAGTGTTGTGTACACCCCACTATAGTGTACACACACTGTTGTGTACACCCCATTGTGGTGTACACACACCCACACCAAAACTGTCACACAACGCTGCTGTCCATATCACCATACCCATGAAACAGTCCCACATAGAACCCCCCCCCCCACACCCCAACTGGGGTGTGCACACACACAACCATACACCCCGCCTAACACGCACACCATACACAACAACAACCATCTCAACAGCAAAGAAGAAAAGAAAGATTTGAACGAAACATACACCTATAACTCACACAACTGCTACACCTTGAGGGACCACCTCCAGTCAGTGGAGTCGCCGAAGGTTCACCTCCGATCAGCCATGGCCAGGGACAACACGCACAAGCCATGACAGCCCAAACAATAGCCCAAAACAGTCACAAAAATGGTGCAAAATGAGTAAAAACGTGGCTGTAGGAGAGAGAAAATGCAACTGCCGAGAGAGAAAGGGAAAAGAGATGGAAAAGACTCACCTAGGCGTCTCCGGTGGGTGGTGAAAATGCGATTTCCATGGTGGGTGGCGGTTCAGCCGAGAGGGGACGAACAACAGCCGAGTAATGAAAATGTGAGGCCGAGAGTCGAGGAAGAGAAGAGAGTGAACGAGAGAGGAAGAGAGGGAGACGTCTTCCCCGTCGAAGGTGACCCTCCGGTCACCTCTGGCCTCGTCGGGGTCGGTGGTATGGTGATGGCAGTGGGGGAGAGTGAAGAGGAGAGGTGGCGGTGGTGGTGTTTAAAGGAGATGATGTATAGTAGGGTTTGCAAACCCACGTTTTGTATATATATTAGCCAAATGACCTTTTTACCCTCCTCTTAACACTTGTTCATTTCTTAAACAATTGCCCTTATGTGTCTTTTACCACATCATCTCATCTTAGCATACATACACATCTCCATGCCCATCCAATGGTTCTCCTCACCATATTGTATTACTTTAACAGTGCCCCGCGTTCGACACGCTTCTCGAGGCAGTCCCACACTTAGTATTCAAATAAGTTTCCTCATGTCTAAGTTATACTTTATTGATAAAATTGTATTTCCTCAACTAAGGTCATAAATTTCATTTGACTTTGTTTACTAATAATGTCCACTAAAACGGTTCCCGATTTAACTAGGCGACACCTCACTCAATTAAAAAAATTGCCCGAACGGCTCAAGACCCGTAAAATACTAATATACTAATACATGCATCATCATCCACAAATAACCAAATTTTCGGGTCGTTACATGATAGGGATCAGGTACCGACAGTATCACAGTCGAGTTGGCAGGAGACGCGCCGATGTTTTAGATGCCATCAGGTCGAACATATACAGAGTAATTGTCCGATGTCAGCTTCATCCTCATGACCACAGATTGAGCCAGCTAGGGAGGGAGTTCATGCTGCTGCTACACCTACTTTCGTATAGCCAGATCGTGGTGCGACTCGTCAGCTTGTCGAGGGTATGTTATCTATTTGCGATATCTCCATGCATGTATTATTTGATTCCAGTAGTACTTTGTCTTTTATATTGGGACGTAGGGTCGGACAGTTAGGATTACAGGCTAAGACTTGACCACATCTTGTCCTCAGTATGGCTGCTGGGGATAAGATTTACCATAATCGGATATGTCGAAATTGTGTGGTAGAGGTTGAGAGACACCAATTACCTGTCGACTTCCGTGTCCTAGAGTATTTAAAGTTTGATGTTTTATTGGTTATGGATTGGTTATCGGCATATCGCGCACACATTGGTTGTTTCAGTAAGACGGTAGTATTTAATATTGAGGGCATTCCATTATTTACTTTTGTTGGTACGGCGTCAGACTTACTAATTACCAGAGGTCGATTATCTACGACTCAGGAGATGGAGGCATTTAGGACGGTGGTTGAGCCAAACCTGAGACCATAGGTTAGAGTAGAGGATGTTCCAGTAGTGTGTGAGTTTCCTGAGGTGTTCCCAGATGATTTTCCAGGTTTACCACCTCCTAGAGCAGTTGAGTTCATTATTGAGTTGATTCCGGGGACGCAGCAGATATATAGTAGACCGTATAGGATGTCAGCGTCCGAGCATGGAGAATTGAGGTCCCAATTAGAGGAGTTGTTACAGAAGGGTTTTATTCATCCCAGTATGTCTCCTTGGGGTACACCAATCCTTTTTGTTAAGAAAAAGAATGGTTCTTTGAGGATGTGCGTAGACTACAAGAAGCTGAATCAGGTGACGATTCGAAATCGTTATCCACTCCCTAGGATTGATGATTTATTCAATCAGTTGGCAGGTGCTAAGTTTTTCTTTAAGATTGATTTACGATCTGGTTATCATCAGTTGAGGATTCGGGAGAGTGATATCGAGAAAACGACATTTAGCACGCACTATGAATTGTTTGAGTTCACAGTCATGCCATTTGGGGTGACTAATGCACCAGCTATCTTTTTGAATTTGATGCACCGAGTATTGAGGCCATTTTTGGATCGTTATGTGATTGTATTCATCGATGATATCTTAATATACAGTAAGAATCGTGTGGAGCACGAGAGACACCTCATAGATGTTTTGATGACATTGAGGGAGCACCGATTGTACGCTAAGTTCAACAAGTGTGCTTTCTGGCTGAGTTAGGTGAAATTTCACGGACATATCATTAGTAGTCAAGGGATATCTATTGATGGAGACAAGATTTGAGCGATCATTGATTGGAGGACACCTGAGTCAATTTCGGACATTCGTAGTTTTTTAGGGCTTGCGGGCTATTACCAGTAATTTTTGTAGGACTTTTCTTTAATGGCAACGCCAATCACGAGGTTGACTAAGAAAGATGTCAAGTTTGAGTGGTCTGAAGACTGTGAGGCAGCATTTTTAGAGTTGAAGAGGAAGTCGACTTCTGCGCCAGTGTTGGCTTTACCTGTGGCAGGGAAAGGCTTTTTGGTCTACACAGATGCTTCCAGAACTGGGTTGGGATGCGTATTAATATAGGATGGACACCCGGTTGCTTACTTATCGAGGCGATTGAGACCCCACGAGGGGAATTATCCAGTACATGACTTGGAGCTAGCAGCAGTTGTGTTTGCACTGAAGGCTTGGAGGCATTATCTCTATGGGGAGTGGTTCATATTATACACTGATCACCAAAGTTTGAGGTATCTATTCACTCAGAAAGATCCAAACATGCGACAAAGACGGTGGCTCAAGTTACTGAAAGACTATAACTTCGCAATTAAGTACCATCATGGGAAAGCGAATGTTGTTGTTGATGCGTTGAGCCAGAGTGGTGTAGAGAGTCAGACTGTGCTGCGGTAAATGACACATGAGTATGGATTGCTGGAGACTGCGACGGTGTTGTGTTTGTCAAATGCTCTTGCTGATGTTCATATCTGTTGCCAGATGGGTGTTCCTGTTGTGTCGTTGGAGAGGGTACATTTTGCTCGCTTCAGTTATCTGGCTCAGGATCCGGATTGCACAGATTGATCTGGTGGTTCAGACGAGTGCTTGAGACACAGGGGCAGGTTATGGATACTTGAGGTGCAGGAACTACGTGATAGCATTCTTGAGGACGCACACCGTTCATGGTATACAGTTCATCCTGGCAGGACTAAAATGTATCATGATTTGCGACGTTTGTTTTGGTGGCCAGGGATGAAGGCCGATGTGGGTGCATATGTTAAGGCTTGTCATATTTGTCAGCAGGTTAAGGCTGAGCACAGGAGACCAGCTGGATTGTTACAGCCACTGACCATTCCACAGTGGAAATAGGAGCATGTTACGATAGATTTTGTCAGTGGTATTCCACAGATTGCGAGGCGTCATGATGTTGTTTGGGTTGTTATTGATAGATTGTTGAAGTCTGCACACTTCATCCCTATATCGATGAAGTATTCGTTTCCTAAGCTGAGTATTATTTTTGAGCGAGAGATCGTTAGGCTACATGGAGTGTCGATATCTATTATGTCTGACAGAGATCCCAGGTTGACTTCGAAGTTATGAGAGAGCATGCAGGAGCAGTTTGGGACTAGACTTCAGTTGAGTATGGCTTATCATCCTCAGACTGACGGTCAGTCAGAGAGATTGGAGGACATGCTCAGAGCATGCATTTTACAGTTTCGAGGTGCTTGGGAAGAGTATTTGCCATTGTGCGAGTTCGCGTACAACAACAGCTATCAGGCGAGTATTGGTATTCCACCGTTTGAGGCTTTGTATGGTAGACCTTACAGATCACCAACTTGTTGGGCAGCACCTGAGGATGTGGCAGTGATTGGACCTGAGGATGTTGTTGATCATACCGAGAAGATTCGGCAAATTAGGTTGAGATTGCAAGTATCTCAAGATAGGCAAAAGAAGTATGCTGATAGGTATCTTGAGGGTTTGAGTTATGATGTGGATGACTTGGTATATCTGAAGGTTTCACCCTGGAAAGGTCATCAGAGGTTTGGGATCAAGGGGAAACTAGCACCGAGGTATATTGGACCTTTCAGAGTTATAGCACGTGTTGGGACAGTAGCATACAGATTGGAGTTGCCATCAAAGTTAGTAATCGTTCATCCAGTGTTTCACGTGTCTATGTTGAGGTTAGCTAAGTCAGGACCGAGGCCGATGGTGGATATTAGACAGATTGAGGTTCGTCTTGACGTTTCGTATGAAGAGCAACCTATAGAGATTTTGGATCACTGGATACAGACTCTGAGGAACAGGGAGATTCCGAATGTGTTGGTACGATGGCAGCATCAGGAGACTGAGGGTCTCACCTGGGAGCTCGAGTCGACTATGAGATGGAGATATCCTCAGTTATTTACTGGTGAGTGTTTATTATAACTTAAATTTCGGGACGAAATTTTAAACTAGTTGGGAAGAACTGTAACGACCCAATTAATAATTGCCGTTATTTTATGACGCATTGTAGACATGGATGCCAGTGGGGACGTTCGTGGGTCCCACAGCGAGGTTAGAGCACCACCATATTAGGTAAATAGTATTTTGTGCGTTGTTTTGTTTAATTTTGCGATGTTTATGTTAAAATAGGTTAACGACATCGTGATGTGTGTAATTATATTTTAAATTAACGTGTGAGATTGTGTGTTGAGTATTCGCATCGATATGCGTCTCGATGCAGGTACCGGGTAGATTAAAGATGAAATTTTAAGTTGAGAAAAATATTACACATAAAATGAATTAAATGTGACAAAAATAGTAAATTGGTGGGCACCTAGGGACACGCGGGGTTATGGTCGACGCGCGTGGATGGTACGGTAGTATGCACGCCCGAGTACGCTCGTTAGCTTACACGTCGAAATTATAGGCACGAAAGTATAGGCGAAAATTAAAAAAATAATTGTGAAATGACCAAAAAGGGTATTAGAGTGTGAAAGAGGAGGATAAGATCATAGGGGCAAAATGGTCATTTCACCCCAAAATTTGATAAACGCCACCACTGTCACCCCAGTTTCCATTTTTCACTGTTTTGATCAAAATAGAAGACCGAGAGGAGAAGAGAAATCGAGAAAAAGAGGAAGAGAGATTAAGCTCGTGTTGGAGAGGCGAAAGAGGTGAAGTGCGTTGATGTTGTTGTGTTGTTTTTGTTGTTGTTGTTGTGTGTTGTTGACGGGAGTTGGTGTGGTGGTTCGGTGGTGGTGGGGTGGAGCTCGGGAGCTTGGACAAACTGCAAGAGCAGTTCGTCCGAGGAGGGAGACGACACCCATGTCGTCTCCCCTCTCCGTCTCCCTTTCCAAATTCAATTTTGAAAAAAAAATAAAAACAAACTGTTGGAACAGAGCACTGCTCTGTTCTAACAAAGAAGAAGAGGCCGGTTCGGCTCGGTTGAGCCGAACCGCCCCTAATTAATTAATTAAAAAAAATAGTTTTGAAAAAAAACTGGAAAATTCATTAAAAAATTCAGATAAAATAGAAGAATTTTAGAAAAATTATATGTTGATCAAATAAATGAATTTTGGGATTTTCTCGGGATTTTGACGAGATGTTGTCGGGGTTTTTAGCCTCGTAAAATGTAAAATTTAAATAATATATTAAATTGAAGCTACTTTAATGATAAATGGTAATAGATATAATTCGGGTGATAATTAGATTTGTCGAGTATTACTAGAGCTGAGCCAGGTTTGATTTTCGGGGCGCGGAGTGCGGATTGTGGTATGTAGTATCCCAATTGAACTTCACTTTAGTATTTACTGTTTGACTTATTTGAATTCAGTCCTATTTATTCATTACTCTATTTCCTTATTGTTTTACGGTGGCTGAGTACTCTCACCTGGTGTCTTTACGGTAGTTGAGTTACTCCTACCTGGTGTCTTTACGATGTTGAGTTCACTCCCCACCTGGTGTTTATTCGTTACGAGGCATAGAGTCCACTAAGTCATAGCATTTGTCTAGGCATACGTCGATGAATAGACTACCCGGGTATGATAGGCTTGTGTGGGTGCGTCGAGGTATTTTCACGTGACTTAGTTTGATTTTAACTGTGCACATACTTTGCTTCCGTACTATATTTATGCATGCGATGATCTTTTACAGTTTCTTGTATTCTTTCTTTTTTCGCATGTTTATTTATAGTATTTTTTATTCCAGTAACTTTATTTATTTATTTACTTGGTTAATTTCCTTGGGATTACTCACTCTGGACTCGTCATCTATTTTCTTGTGATGGCTTGAGTGCAGATCCTGGTAGGAGTCGAAGGAAGGGCAAGCTTGAGGACTACGTAGATTGACAGCTCTATCCCTACTCGTATGTTTGTTTATTTTTCTTGTTTTATGCTGGGTTTTGGGTTTTGAGAGGTAGATATGACCTGTATATAAATTGTAGGTCATATTTTTGATATTTTGAGGATCTCAGATGATATGTATATGATGTACGTTTTGTATGGTTTCCACTTAGGTATTATACTCATAAAATACATATTAAATCTTTATGTTGTTAATTTAATTTTTCACTGCGTAATTTGAGGTTGAATAATATTAAAGGAACCTAAGTTAACTTGAATCAATAATTATTAACGCATAACATCAAAGTTAAGAGGAAATTGATTGATGATGGATAATTGGGCATGGTATACAACTGGCTGTTACGTGATCAGTTGTGGGCCCGCGTGGCCTCCCGTGGCAGACCAATGTGGAATTTTGGGTCGCTAAAGACCTTGTCATTTACATTTTTAATTTAATATGCAAGGTGGTTTTCCTTAGGATTTTACTTACTGGATTCGTCATCTGCCTTTTGTGATGGCTAAGCGCAGATCCTAATACTAGCAGAGGTAAGGGGATTCTTGGAGATTACATCTGATTTACCTACGCTGAGGCCTGTTAGTATGTTTATTTATAATTATACTTTTGATATTTTGTATTATCTTTTGGGGTTGAGATGCAATATTTCACACCTGTACTTGTGATATATACTGTTATAGTTGATCGCCTATATGCATAGTACTGCCGGGATTTCCATTATAGGTTGAATAATAAAACTTTATATGCTCTTTTAATAATATCAAGACTTCCGCTTTATTTTGTTATAAATGTTGATTAATTTAATTGTCTAATACTAAAACTATATGTAAACTACTGGAAGTATTAACCACAAACACAAGGGGCGTCAGGTGAATAAGAAACATGAGTGACGTGGGCAGATGCTTCAGGTGCTAAGGCAGGGAAACAGCTTACCACGGGGCGGCCTCAAAATTTGGGGCCGTCACAAAAACTGCAAATATCTCGCACGAATCTCGGTGTACACCAATCAATCATTGCTCTGACCTTAGCGGGGTCCACTGATACTGTAACGACCCTAAAAATTTAACCTATGCCACGTGTCAAAATAGGTGATACGTGGGCCCACGCCGTGGTACAGTCATCAATTCTCGGATGTCGACGCCGAGGTATGTTAGTTTTGTATGATGTTTGTATTATATTATATTTCATTTGTGCAATTTTAAGTTTTTAAACGGGTAAAGGCGTGTACGAGCGTTGGTAGTCCGGGGAACAAATTTAATTAGAAACACTGACAAAAATATCAAATAAATAATAATTAAAAGGTTTTAAAGTCCGTTTGTTACGTCGGTACGTCTGTGGTGACGCGACGAACAAAGTTAGTATTATAAGTCGGGTGCGAGAATACCCGAGGGAAATGTTGAGTGTTGTGTGAAATGGATGAGATCAAAAGACCAAAAGTCAACTAAGTCACCCAAGTGAGTTATCAAAGTTGGTAGGTGAAATTATGAAAAGACCAAAAGGGCAACAAAGTTGTAAAGGATATGGATAAGGATTAGGGTATTTTGGTCATTTGGCCAAAATACCCAATTTCATCACACCACCGCCACCCATTCTCCATGGCCGATCAAAAAAAAATTGGGAGAAGAAGAGGAATCGATAGAGAAGGAGAGATCGAGGAGAGGAGAGCGACGATTGGCGGAGAGCGTGGGCTCGACGTCGAGGCGAAATCCAGGTAAGAAGTTGTTGATTTCGTTGTGGGTGTTGTCGTTGTGCTTGTTTTCGAATTTGTTGTCAAGGTTGTTGTTGAGGGGATGGTGGATTCAAATGGTGAAAATGGGGGTGATAATGGTGGTTAGGTGTATGTGATTGTTGTTGTGTGTTGTTGTTTTGTAAAAAAAAAAAAAAAAAAAAAAAAAAAAAAATAAAATTTGACGATTCTTTGTGTTTGTTGGAAATTTCCAGCAAACACAGCAACGAAGAAGAAAGGAAAACCGGGTCGGGTCAAGGTGACCCGACCCGGTATGGGTCAGACCAGTTCAGACCCGACCCGCGACCCACATATTATAATATTAATAAAAATTATTTATTTTGATTAAATATATTAAAATTGAAATAAATTCCAGAAAATAGGAAAAATTCAGGAAAAATTCTAGAAAATTATATTTTCATCAAATAAAGAGAACTTGAGAATTTCGACGAAAAATGAAATATTCAGAATTTTTGCGTGACGTTATGTCGGGGTTTTTGGCCTTGAAAAACGTGAAAATTTGACAAAAATAGCTAGAAATTTGGAAAAAAAATCATTGGAAATTAAGGAAATTGATATAAATTGCATTATCAGGATTATTGTACACACGGGGACCGTAAGGGGCGTGTCGGAGTCCGTGTTAGCGCGGATTAGCTTGGATCGAGGTAAGTAAACCAGTGAGGAACACCACAGTATTTCTTGAGCTTTTAATTATTTATTGATATTGTTTCAATACTATCTTGTCATTCCATTCCTTTTGAGTTGTCCTAAGGCAAGTGTGTCAAGCGTGATCCTTGCATAATTTCGGGCTCGCGGTGTATTATACCGGAGTTTACGGCCGGGGATACGTGATTAGTTGTAATGATGTGTACGGGGTGAGAGTTCTCCACCAGATTGCTAGGGACTCTGCACTCGCGTAGGGGTGTTAGAGGAGATTCTGTCCTCGACTCCTAGCCTTTTAGGAGATTTTGTCCTCGGCTTAACGACTTTAATTGGTCGGGACCACTTGTGCCTTTCCCTTGTATTCCGGGACACTCAATTTCGATTGCTTATGTATTTATTCACAGTTTTTATATATTCATGCGCTCCCTGTCCTTTTCTTTCTATCTGCATGAATTGACTGTTTATTTATTTAATTCGAAATACTGTACTTATTGTTGTTCCTGCTTGGCGTTACTTCCTGGACTCGTCATTCTTGTGTTTGACCGAGTACAGATCCGCAGTCCAGCAAAGGAAAGGCCGTGCAGTTAGGTGATATACTTTGAGCGGCCCTCCTCTGCCGATATATGTGACATTTTTGGTGTATTAGCTACTTATATTGTTTTTTTGTACATGGGGTTATGGGTTGAGAGATCTTTTTGGACATTATGACATATATGGTTCTCTCCTTGCTTTACATGGTATATGTATGGTATACGGGGTTTCCGCACCCTAGGTTTTTGTCCTAACTTAGAGATTTCGAACTTGATTTATTAGTTGAGATTAATTGCTCCCGCTTATTACTTTGATAACTCGCTAATTAATTGACTTCACTAACAAATGATTGAATGGTAAGGATAGGCTCACTGGCACCACGCGACTCGTCGGGATTGGCTCAGGGGTTCGCGCGGGTCCAGGCCGGGCGGCGCCCGATTCTAGGATTGTGGAATTTGGGGCCGTCACAGTTGGTATCAGAGCGTAAAGGTTGAATAAAATACTCTTGAATTTAAATCACAATCCACTAAAACATAGGAAAGTGAAAGTTAGGATATTGTTTGAACTTAGAGTGGAACCCTATGAACTTAACTTAAGTCTTAGTTGGGAAGTGAGGAGAGTTAGGGAAAAGTCGGAACTTGTAATGTACATGCTATATTTGAGATGGTGTATTATTATTATATTGATTAGCTATTCACTGATTTGGAGATTCGCCTAAATGTAGACAGCGATGGCGGATCAGCCGGGTTCAGGTAATGATATTTGGACGCCAAGTCTTAGAGGAGTCAGTATGTAGGAGTTCCAGAAGTGGACTCAGAGGATTATGAGTCAAGATCATCGACTTGAGGAGATTCTGAGACTATTGAGAGCACCCCCTACAGCGACACCATCTACGCCGACTACTTCCCAGTTGCCTGCTGCACAGGAGACTGGTACACCAGCTACCGCGGCGATGTCGACAGCTCCTACTCCAATTTCAGCGATGCTGGAGACCATCGTAGCTCCGATGGCACAGACAGGGGTTGTATTGCCTACTCAGACGGAGGAGATACCATCGACACCGTGTACGTCACTCACTGAGACGCCTAGTACCCCGACTACTCCGAGTACTAAGGCTACGCCAGAGGTGAGGCAGGCCAGAGAATTTCAGAGGCATCAGCCCGAAAAGTTCTACGGAGGTATGAATCTTGAGGCAGCAGAAATTTTTTTGAGAAGTCACGAAAAGATTCACGACATTCTTGTTACACCGGCCCATCTGCAGCCTAGTATATCTTCCACCTCATTGTTCGGAGAGGCCGACGTCTGGTGGCGCACTACGGTGGCCACGACGGGGAAGCCCCGAGATTGGGCTGAGTTCAAGGGGAGATTTGAGCAGAAGTACATTCCTCCTCCGGTTCGTAACTTGAAAAGGACCGAGTTTCAAAATATTCGGCTGAGAACCGACGAGTCCGTGATGCAGTACATGGACCGATATCTACGACTGATGGAGTATGCCGGAGGAGCAGCAAATACTGACGCCGACCAGACTTATTACTTTGTACACGGGCTACTTGATTCGATAGGTTCGATGGTAGTGACGACAGCTCCGAGCACACTACAGGAGGCGTATGAGAGAGCTATGGCCAGTGAGGGTTTTGGTAGTACACGCACCGGGGCACAGGCTATTTCATCGGCACTTTCTCAGTCGGGGAGGCCTTCGGGGGATGGTAGGAAGAGGAAGAGATTCAGGCAGTGGTCATAGAGAGACCGAGCTCATAGTGTAGCATCAGTAGCATCTCCACCCACTGCAACAGTTGTATCATCCGCTCCGGCACGGAGTTATGCTAGTGTTCAGCCACCACCACGGATCTCTCGGGGCCGGCCAAGATAGACAACAACATAAGAGGACTGAGGGCCGAGGCGGTGGTCAGGAGCAGAGATACCGACAGGGACAGCGACGCGATCAGGGTCAGGGACAGAGTTCTGGTCAGGCACCGAAACAGGGACAGCGTGGTCCGCTTAGTTCAGGGTCCCAGAGGGGAGCATGTTTCGAGTGTGGACAGTTAGGAAACTTTGTCAGCGCTTGCCCACGATTGGGTCGAGGACAGCCACAGAGCCGGGAGCAGGTTCATGCCATTGTCGCACCAGACGCGACTGCCTCACGAAACCTAATTGAGGGTACGATTCACATTTGCAGTCGATTTATGCATACCATGTTTGATTCCGGTTCTACAGTTTCTTTTATTTCGGGTCGTATGGTTGATGAGTTAGGGTTGAGACCTATTCGATTAGAGAGACCCTTAATCCTTAGCACGGCTGCTGGGGACAAGATTTACCCGAATTTAATGTGTGTAGACTGTCCAGTAGAGATAGAGGGACACCACTTACCTGCAGACCTGAGAGTGTTGGAGTTCCTAGAGTTCGATGCACTACTGGGCATGGATTAGTTGGGTGCTTATCATGCACAGATTCACTGCTACGGTAAGACGATCACGTTTCAGATTCTTGGGCATCCGGAGTTTAGCTTCCAGGGGACTTCGACCAATTTATCGATCACCAAGGGTAGAGTCGCCACTAGCGCAGATGTAGAGACATTCGCTGGCGTGTTGAGTACGACAGGCAGAGTAGAGACTACATTAGAGGATGTGCCAGTAGTATGCGAGTTCCCTAATGTTTTTCCAGCAGAGTTACCAGGCTTGCCACCACCTAGGGAGATAGATTTCATCGTTGACTTGGTCCCAGGGACCAAACCCATTTCTATTCCTCCGTATCGCATGGCTCCAAGAGAGCTAGATGAGCTGAGAGGACAACTCAACGAGTTGTTGGAGTTAGGCTTTATTCGGCCGAGTATGTCGCCTTGGGGAGCGCCGGTATTGTTTGTGAAGAAGAAAGACGGCAGCTTAAGATTATGCATCGACTACAGACAGTTGAACAAGGCGACGGTGAAGAACAAGTATCCACTTCCTCGCATTGACGATTTATTCAACCAGTTGACAGGTTCGCAGTGTTTCTCGAAGATTGATCTGAGATCCAGGTACCATCAACTGAGGATTAGAGCAGAGGACATGGAGAAGACCGCATTTCGCACACGATATGGGCACTACCAGTTTACAGTAATGCCGTTTGGATTGACTAACGCCCCAGCGATGTTCACGGATTTGATGCATCGAGTGTTG
This sequence comes from Stephania japonica, assembly GCA_039657345.1. Lineage (NCBI taxonomy): Eukaryota > Viridiplantae > Streptophyta > Magnoliopsida > Ranunculales > Menispermaceae > Stephania > Stephania japonica. Next base: position 84,223,209 of record CM077556.1, on the reverse strand, counting down.
AGATAGTACTTGGACAGATTTTTCATTGTGTTCATCGACGACATCTTGATATATTCCAAGACTCGCGAGGAGCACGAATAGCACCTTAGGTTGGTTTTGCGGACACTGCGAGAGCATCGATTATTCGCTAAGCTTAGTAAGTGTGAGTTTTGGTTGACAGAGGTAGGATTCCTAGGTCACATTGTTGGGACCGACGGAGTGTCAGTGGACCCCGCTAAGGTCAGGGCGGTTAGCGATTGGCCAACACCGAGATCAGCATCAGATATCCGCAGTTTTCTGGGCTTAGCAGGTTATTATCGGCATTTTGTACAGGATTTCTCGAGGATCGCGACATCGATGACGCAGTTGACGAAGAAGGATGTCAAATTTCAGTGGAATGATGACTGTGAGCAGGCGTTCAGGACATTGAAGGAACGACTGACTACCGCACCAGTTTTGGTTTTGCCCGAGTCAAGGAAGGGTTTTGAGGTGAACACCGATGCTTCTAAGATTGGTTTGGGTTGTGTTCTGATGTAGGAGGGTAAAGTGATTGCCTACGCGTCCCGACAGCTGAAGATCCATGAGAAGAATTACCCTACTCACGACTTGGAGTTGGCGGCGGTGGTTTTTGCAATGAAGATTTGGCACCACTATCTCTACGGGGAGAGATTTGCCCTATTTATTGACCACAAAAGTTTGAAGTACCTCTTTACGCAAAAAGAATTGAACATGCGACAGAGGCGATGGCTTGAGTTCCTAAAGGACTATGATTTCTCATTGGAGTACCACCCGGGGAAGGCTAATGTTGTTGCAGACGCATTGAGCCGTAGAGGTCAGACTCAGATGTTGTTACCTGCCACATGACGCACGATTACAGTTTGCTCGAGGCGGTTGAGAGGATTTGTACCGAGGACATTCCAACCGATACTAAAGTAATGATTTGCGGGCAGATGAGGACTTAAATAGTGTCGATACAGAGTGTACTCGAGGGTCAGCAGATAGACGAGCAGTATCAAAAGTTTTTAGAGCTGGCACAGAGTTCAGATCATCCAGATTGGAGTCAGTCGACAGACTCATACTTGAGATTTAGAGCACAACTGTGGATTCCATCAGTCGCTGAGTTACGCGATGAGATACTTCATGAGGCATACCGCTCACGATTTACGGTTCATCCGGGTAGGACTAAGATGTATGCAGAGGTGTGTCGTCTATTTTGGTGGCCAGGGATGAAGACCGATGTGGCTAATTTTATTAGAGGGTGTGATATTTGTCAGCATGTTAAGGCTGAGCATCGTAGACCCGGTGGGTTATTACAGCCATTTCCCATTCCTCATTGGAAGTGGGAGCACATTGCAATGGACTTCGTCAGTGGGCTACCTTGATCTCGGCAACGACATTATAGCATCTGGGTAATTGTGGACAGATTAACTAAATCTGCGCACTTCATACCAATCTCAAACACACATCGGGTAGACAGACTGGCAGAGCTTTAGGAGAGAGAGATTGTTAGGTTGCATGGGGTACCGTTGTCGATTGTGTCTGACAGAAGGTCGCAATTTACATCAGAGATCTGGCAGAACATGCAGGCACAGTTTGGCACGAAGTTGAATCTTAGTACCGCCAATCACCCACAGACTAATGGACAGTCAGAGCGTTTGATCCAGATTCTCGAAGATATGTTGAGGATGTGTGTGTTAGAGTACGGTGGATCTTGGGAGGAGTACCTTCACCTGTGTGAGTTTGCATATAATAACAGTTATCAGGCCAGTATCGGCATGGCACCATTTGAGGCATTGTACGGGAGACCGTGTAGATCTCCATCTTGTTGGGCGGAGCCCGAAGATGTGGCAGCGATTGGGCCAGAGGTTGTGGTAGATCACACAGAAAAGATACGCCAAATCGGTTTAAGATTGAAGTGTGCGCAGGAGAGACAGAAAAAGTATTATGACTTGTATCACAGGGAGTTAGAATACCAGGTCGGGGACTTTGTATATCTGAAAGTATCTCCGTTGAAGGGGCACAAGAGGTTTGGGATCAAGGGGAAACTAGCGCCAAGGTTCATTGGTCCGTTCAGAGTGGTGAAGCGGGTAGGCAAGGTCGCGTACGAGCTAGAGTTACCACCTCCGATGTTAGGAATTCATCCTGTCTTTCACATATCAATGTTGCGACTGGATAGGTCCAGGGAGGGAAGACGACCGACAGTAGATTTGAGCCAGATAGACCTTAGGGAGGATGTCACATACGACGAGCAGCCTATCCAAATCTTAGACCGCAAGGTTAAGATCTTGAGGAACAAGGAGATCCTATCAGTTCTCGTCAAATGGTAGCACCACGAAGACGAGGAGCTGACGTGGGAGCTGGAGTCATATATGCGCGAGTATTTTCCTTACCTCTTCTTAGTTCGGTAAGTCTTTCCTTTAATTTCGTTTAAATTTCGAGGACGAAATTCCAGTTAGTTGAGAAGACTGTAATGACCCTAAAAATTTAACCTATGCCACGTGTCAAAATAGGTGATACGTGGGCCCACGCCGTAGTACAGTCAACAATTCTCGGAGGTCGACGCCGAGGTATGTTAGTTTTGTATAATGTTTGTATTATATTATATTTCATTTGTGCAATTTTAAGTTTTTAAACAGGTTAAGGCGTGTACGAGCGTTGGTAGTCCGGGGAACAAATTTAATTAGAAACACTGACAAAAATATTAAATAAATAATAATTAAAAGGTTTTAAAGTCCGTTTGTTATGTCGGTACGTCTGTGGTGACGCGACGAACAAAGTTAGTATTATAAGTCGGGTGCGAGAATACCCGAGGGAAATGTTGAGTGTTGTGTGAAATGGATGAGATCAAAAGACCAAAAGTCAACTAAGTCACCCAAGTGAGTTATCAAAGTTGGTAGGTGAAATTGTGAAAAGACCAAAAGGGCAACAAAGTTGTAAAGGATATGGATAAGGATTAGGGGTATTTTGGTCATTTGGCCAAAATACCCAATTTCATCACACCACCGCCACCCATTCTCCATGGCCGATAAAAAAAAAATTGGGAGAAGAAGAGGAATCGATAGAGAAGGAGAGATCGAGGAGAGGAGAGCGACGATTCGCGGAGAGCGTGGGCTCTACGTCGAGGCGAAATCCATATAAGAAGTTGTTGATTTCGTTGTGGGTGTTGTCGTTGTGGTTGTTTTCGAATTTGTTGTCAAGGTTGTTGTTAAGGGGATGGTGGATTCAAATGGTGAAAATGGGGGTGATAATGGTGGTTAGGTGTATGTGATTGTTGTTGTGTGTTGTTGTTTTGTAAAAAAAAAATAAAAAATAAAATTTGACGCTGCTGTGTTTGTTGGAAATTTCCAACAAACACAGCAACGAAGAAGAAAGGAAAACCGGCCGGGTCAAGGTGACCCGACCCGGTTTGGGTCAGACCAGGTATGACCCAGGTGGACCGGTCAAGCCGGTCCTGATCCGACCCGCGACCCACATATTATAATATTAATAAAAATTATTTATTTTGATTAAATATATTAAAATTGAAATAAATTCCAGAAAAATAGGAAAAATTCAGGAAAAATTCTAGAAAATTATATTTTCATTAAATAAAGAGAAATTTGTGAATTTCTAAGAAAAATGAAATATTCAGAATTTTTGCGAGACGTTATGTCGGGGTTTTTGGCCTTGAAAAACGTGAAAATTTGACAAAAATAGCTAGAAATTTGAAAAAATCATAGGAAATTAAGGAAATTGATATAAATTGCATTATCAGGATTATTGTACACACGGGGACCGTAAGGGGCGTGTCGGAGTCCGTGTTAGCGCGAATTAGCTTGGATCGAGATAAGTAAACCAGTGAGGAACACCACAGTATTTCTTGAGCTTTTAATTATTTATTGATATTGTTTCAATACTATCTTGTTATTCCATTCCTTTTGAGTTGTCCTAAGGCAAGTGTGTCAAGCGTGATCCTTGCATAATTCTGGGCTCGCGGTGTATTATACCGGAGTTTACGGCTGGGGATACGTGATTACTTGTAATGACGTGTACGGGGTGAGAGTTCTCCACCAGATTGCTGGGGACTCTGCACTCGCGTAGGGGTCTTAGAGGAGATTTTGTCCTCGACTCCTAGCCTTTGAGGAGATTTTGTCCTCGGCTTAACGACTTTAATTGGTCGGGACCACTTGTGTCTTTCCTTTGTATTTTGGGACACTCAATTTCGATTGCTTATGTATTTATTCACAGTTTTTATATATTCATGCGCTCCCTGTCCTTTTCTTTCTATCTGCATGAATTGACTGTTCATTTATTTAATTCGAAATATTGTACTTATTGTTGTTCCTACTTGGCGTTACTTACCTGGACTCGTCATTCTTGTGTTTGACCGAGTGCAGATCTGCAGTCCAGCAAAGGAAAGGCCGTGCAGTTAGGTGATATACTTTGAGCGGCCCTCCTCTGCTGATATAGGTGACATTTTTGGTGTATTAGCTACTTATATTGTTTTTTTTTGTACATGGGGTTATGGGTTGAGAGATCTTTTTGGACATTATGACATATATGGTTCTCTCCTTGCTTTACATGGTATATGTATGGTATACGGGGTTTCCACACCCTAGGTTTTTGTCCTAACTTAGAGATTTCGAACTTGATTTATTAGTTGAGATTAATTGCTTCCGCTTATTACTTTGATAACTCGCTAATTAATTGACTTCACTAACAAATGATTAAATGGTAAGGATAGGCTCACTGGCCCCGTACGACTCATCGGGATTGGCTCGGGGGTTCGCGCGGGTCCTGGCCGGGCGGCGCCCGATTCTAGGATTGTGGAATTTGGGGTTGTCGCAGATACTTCGCCTGCTTCGACAATGTGTCCCAGAAATCCGACCTCTGTAAGCTAAAACTCGCACTTAGTGAACTATGGGAACAGCCTGTACTCTCGTAGAAACTGCAACACCAGTCTGAGATGCTCATCGTGATCCTTACGAGTCCTATAGTAGATCAAAATATCGTTGATGAACACAATGAAAAACCGATCCAAATACTGTCTCAACACTCGATGCATCAGATCCATAAACATCGCAGTTGCATTAGTCAGCCCAAAAGGCATGATTGTGAATTTATAATGCCCAAATTGAGTGGGAAACGTAGTCTTCTCCTTATCCTCCGCTCTAATCCTCAGCTGATGGCACCCAAAACTCAAGTCTATCTTTGAGAACCATTGTGCTCCTGTCAGCTGATCAAACAAGTCGTCGATGCGCGGAAGTGGAAACTTATTCTTCATTGTCACTCTATTCAACTGCTGGTAGTCGATACACAATCGCAGGGTGTCGTCTTTCTTCTTGACAAACAGAACTGACGCTTCTCAGGGTGACATACTCTGGTAGATGAAACCCAACTCTAGTAACTTATCTACCTGAGTGATCTCTTTCACCACCGTAATTACACATATTCTGGAAGAGCCTAAACTCGCAGTTTAGGGATTATTAGTCTGACCGTGAGTTGACTGCGTGTCGGTTACGGTAGTGTGACTCATACTAAATTGTTTGGTAGTTTGTTTACGGCCAAAACTTGTTTGGGAAGTTTGGTTGCGTATTTGGTGTTGCAATTTGATGGACTTAGTACACTTAGATGTATTTTTGCTTTGTGCTATCGACACTCATTTATCGTTGATATCTAAGTGATTAATTTATCATGCAGTCTTTTATTTTTTGTTGTATTCCTGCATGATTCTCGTTTAGCCGTTTAATTGACATTTAAAATTATGTTGAGACTCCACTCGATTATTTCTATTATTCTTTGTACTCATCGTCCTTTTTATGACGATTGGTACAGCCTTGTCATAATGCAGGATTAACAAGGGTAAATGGCCGAAAATAGGCGATTGAAGTTGAGGGCAACTAGATAATCTCATTTCGCTTATTGGGTAGGTCATTGTATTATATGTATATTGTTTTGGAACACATTGGGATGTGGGTTGTGGGAGTCTCGGTGTATACATATGCGTGGTTTCCACACTCTAGGTTATCATAACTAGTGTCTTACATTTAGTTTGAGTTTAATTTACTTCAGCAGTACTTTAATAACTCATTAACTCATTAATTGCTTAAATTAATGAATCATTAAGGAAGCCTGACTAGGCTTGCGTTGACTGCGCGAGTGTTGACTCGGGGTCCACGTAAGTTTAGGCCGGGCGGGGCCTAGTTTTAGGTTGTGGAAATGAGGCCGTCACAATAAAACTCTATCAAAATCCTTCGAAATCAAAATTAAATACCTATGATTTCTAAATCCTTTGAAGTTTTTTATAAGACAACGACTAAAAGGACCAAAGTTTTGTGAAATTACTCAACTATCCCTCCATATAAAAAAGTTTTTACTCACTCGTATACCACTAACCTCTTTCTCAAATTGCACTAATCAATAACCTAAATCGATGCAATCGGAGCAAAACCACATAGATTCGATGTCGTTGGTGCATTCATCATTTATTTTCGTGTCGATTTCAAGATTTTTTTGGATTTTCTTTTCTTTTGAGTCGTTTTGTTTGTGAATTTATTTTTGGGTTTAGAGCTACGATTTGGAGTTTGAATCTTGCGTTTTGAGTACAAAGTTTATATGGAATTGAAAATATTAAGCGATTCAGAGCAAAACCCACTATTTTTTGGACTATTTTCATGTATTTCTCAGAAGTTCTAAAGCTCTTTTTTTCATTCTGGTCACCTGCGGGGTTCAGACTTACAGGGCTAACAAATGTTAAGAGGTGTCGGATGAACAGAGCTAGCACCTCTAAAGAGGTTTCAGCTGGATCCCTTTGTCACTCATTGAGATCGAATTATCTTCGCATTATCGGTTGGAGTCGATCGAGACCTTTAAATAGGTATCGACCTTGTGTGTTCGAAACCCCGTTAGAGGTGTCGGCCATGTGTGTTCGACACCTCTTCAGAAATATTGACTCGGTTCATCTGAAACCTGGGCGACAGTTCTTCAAATGTGGGGTATGTGTAATGGGTTAGCAAGGGTATTTTTGGTATTTTAAGAATAAAAATAAGGTAAACTAAGTAAAAAGTGAGGTACATGAAGTAAAAATTCATAAGTAGTGTCCATTTAGTAAAAATTATGGTTCCTTTAGCAGCTACCTTTTTATAATCCATCAAAATCCATGATCGAATACACCCCCTAAATCACTCTCCATCGTCAGCCGAGCTATTCAGGTACAACAACAACAATGGTGAAGCTCCTGCACAAATTATTTTGTTCAATTATTTTTTTTTCTATTTCTTTTTGGATATTAACATTCACAAAAAAAATTTAATAAAGTAGCTATGTATAATGGCCACTGGGTTAGTCATCTTGAAGCATCATTCATCTCACAAGAAATGCATGGACGAAAATATTGTACTATTTTGTAGTGAATATTAGGCCCTATAAAGATAACAAATATTAATTAGGAGGGACTTGAATGGTTTGGAATGCTCACCATCAATTATACAAAATTGAGTACAATGAAAGAGTTTGATCCATGTAGCCGATCTCAATTAATTTAGGATTGAGGCTATGTTGTTGTTGTTGTATAAGAGAACTAACATTAATCAACAACTAAATCATGCTATAGTAAACATTGTCGATCTTCTCTTTTGATCGGCGGTGGTTCCAATCACATCTTTTCGTACACTACAAGAAATTTGCCTATTAATGACATTTAAAAACTGTCGTTAAAAGTAAAAGATGACAGTTTTCAACAGTCATAGAATAGGGGTGTTGTAGAAAATATTTCCTTACAATGACAACATGTATAGTGTCATCTTTAACGTTTAATGACACTTAAAAACTGTCATCGTAACTATACAATGACATTGAACAACTATCATAAAAGAGCTTTAACGACAATTTTTAAATATCGTTGAAGCTGTATGACAAACAAAAAAAATCAATAAAAACTATTCAAATGTATACACAACCTATTAAACAATCAAATTCATTGCGCTAAAATTAAAATACCAACAATGTCTAAATTCAAATTCAAATTCAAATAACAATTTCAATATTGTAGCAACTAAAAGCTACTACATGCACCATGTATTTTCAAAAAAAAAGCTACACCATGTATTTTAAAAAAAAAACAAAGAAACTACGCCATGTAACAATTACATATGAATGCAACATGGGAAGACAAGTACCCCTTCAAATTTGTAACTTTTCTTCTTTGCAACCTGTCCAACAAAAATAAAAAAAATCAATAATAGTGTAGCATATCTTTTGATCGAAGAACATAGAGGGAAAAAAAATTCATATGAGCCCAACCAAAATGGCAACCCAAAAAGTACCAAATTTTTGTCAAAAACTCTAATGAATACAAAAAACTTGGCTTCTCACCATCTAAGTTACAACTAAATATCTAACAACAACGGATAAAGTTCTCACCTTCCAAACAAAATCATCAAATCATGACCACAATAAACAATCTTACAAACCACATTCAGAATGTTTAAAATTAAGTTAACAGAACATTATAAGATAATTATCAGATCAAGGAAGCATGACACTACAGGTTCTCTTCTTCTCTTGAATTCTTTCTAATTTCAAGCTAAATTAAATCACAAGTCCAGGCTTTCATATAAATCATTGTCATAAAAGTTTAGTATTCTATAATGAAATGAAGTCAAAATGATTATTGGTATACATCATTTGACTCGTTGTCATAAAAGTTTAGTATTCTAAAATGAAATGAAGTCAAATAAATGATTTTTCGATTTGCTGAAAAATTGGAAATTGAGTAAACACCAAAGGGAAATCACCAATGTAGTTCAGCTAAGCCAAGGAATTGCATTGCAGGAAATCATATTTGGGCCAGATGAAACAAGGCCAGAAACAATGGTGAACCGAAAAGTAATGAAGCAAGAAGCAGAGCAAGAGATTGGAAGACTGTTGAATTGTTCAAGAGAGTGAGTTAGACAGATACATTACATTGCATTCAGATGAGGACATTCTTAGCTTCTTCAGATGGGTAAATCACATCATTCTTGCATGTAACTTCTAAAACAGAGCATTGAAGTAAAACAATTAGGCCCATAAAGTAAAACCAACAATGGAAGCAAAGTTATTTCACTTTTTGTATTGAAAGCCACCAATTAAGACTAAAATACTTTGGAACAAAATATAATATTAGTAAGCACTGAACTTGAAGTATTTGTTGATGAAAGTTTTGATAATGGGACACACTCTTCTGGCCATAACAAAGAAAAGGGTGGGGCGACAACGGATTCTAGCTTTGTGCATCCTTCAAAGTTGGTATCTCGTGAAAAACACAAAGCGAAACAGATACAGTAGTTCAAGAAGGTTTTAAAATATTTGTTGATGGTGAAAATGGGAGCGACTATGATGATGGAAATGATGAAAATGTTGGTCCGAATATCCAGTATCCTTCAGAACTTTCGAGCCAACAAATTGGCAGTTTTGTATTTCCTATTCCAAATGATCTTCAATGTAGTGGTTCCGATGCTTCGAAATTGAGAAGCTCTCCAAACTTGAAACCGAGGAGGAAAGCGTGGTTGGCGAGGTTTGTGGGATCTGCTTTAGATGGCCCCATGCAGTAGAAAATGCTTGCCATCACGGATTAGTTGAGCCCACCATTAATATGAAAGAGGCCATGGATGCGATAAACAGCATGTTTGGGAAGTCTATTGATTTTGTTAGAATGGGTAGACCAAAAAAGCAAAGTAAATCCATTGACAGGAAGAAAGTCAATGGCTGGTTTTCTATATTGGCTGATGATGATATGGAAACCCAACAATTTTCTATTTTGGCTGATGAAGATGTCAAAACCCAAAAACATCCAAAATCTTCATTTCTTCTAACAAACAGAATGGGCAATCCATGAAAAATGATAAAAAAGAGGACCACTATTAACAAATTAAAAGTTAAAACATGCATCAATTACAACAAAAAGAGAAGCCATAGTAGTAATTGCAAACCTATGAAAACATGAAGTTTTGATGGACAGATGACATACAAACCTACCAATTAAACCAGTTGAGGTGCAGTCTTAGCCTCTTGATCTTTAAAACAATCTACAGTTGAAGCAAGATTAAAAGAGTGAGTCATACTACTAATTAACTTGGTTAAGTTACCTGTTGGTACTTGTCGGTACTTTACTAAATGTGTAGAGCAGACCTATAAAAATAAACAATGAATTGATAAATACTTAAATTAGTACCTTAGTTGATGATGTGCCAAGTGGCTTTCATGTGTTACTGTCCTTGAGTTAAAATCTGGAGTTCAAATGAATTGTATAGATCAGATTATCAGAATTCATACAAAGAACTAAAAAAATACAAATACATCTAATTGTATTCATAGAATGAACCACCAGTAAAGTAACACCTCATGACAAACCATAGAAACAACAAGAAACAACAATTGAAATCATTCATTAAAACAAGCAAAAACTTCAGATATTGATCAAAAGAACCCGATCAAAACACAAAAAAAAACTTTGAAAAACAAAAAAACAAAATCAATTACTTAAATACATAATACAGAAAGAATTAAATAAATTACCTTTCAAAATTTCAAAACAAATCAATATACTTCGAAGGCCAAGCAACTGTACTCGCCATTGCGTCATCCACAGTAAAGCGAAAACGTGAAGGTCGAGGCAAAGACGATATTTGAAATTAAAACATCCCTTACACAAACCTTATAACAGTCCGGCCCTAGAGGCACATCATCCACTAAAGCAGAAGGATCTGTTGAAGAAATTTCTTCATACGCCACCACTTCTCCAGATGCAATCCAATGAAGTAACTTGCATGGCTTCCCCTCAAGGTTCCCATTGTCATCACGGTGAGACTACAAACAAAACATTTGTCTAAATATTATACTGCTATCACAAGAGCTTCAATACATATTGTAAAGAAAATATACGATTATACAAAAAGCAATTACCGCTAAAACATCTTTGGATGCACATGCATTTCCAACACCATTTCTACCTATATTCATTTTGTATGGAAAAAAGAAAAAAAAGGAATAGAATTAGTACTTTTCACACATCAAACAACTAACATATGACTTTATATAAAACGTTAACTTACCATGCTCGAAGTCAACTGTGAAATTATTTCTTGCATCACCTTTTGACGCTCCATTACTTCATTCACTTTGTTGTTCATTGCTTGCTTCCATGAAACAACTTGTAATTGAGCATTTATGTTTGAAGACGTTGCTCCAAACCTTAAACCTCGTACACATCCAGGATGTTTAGGTCCAAAAACTTGACTCAATAAATCATCTTTGATTGAAAACGAACTTTTATAGTTTGGGTCTTGAGAGCTTTCCTTTATTTTCTTCTGAAAAACACAACCCATAGAATACGTAATAGTCAAAGAACTCAAAATATTTTAAGAATTTACTTTATATTCCTTACCATTGTAACCATTGATGCCCTATTAACAACATTGCCATCTTTTTTTATCCGCCCTTTAATCCAAAGTTCCACCCTTGGTATAGACTCATCATTTCCCTTCTCATATTTCTAAAAAAGTAACCAACTTAAATATCTAAAGAAATGAAACACTTAAAGGATAGATAATAAATAAACAAAGAAAGTTTAACTTACCAAATCATGTTCAAGTCTCGCATAGCCTTTTCGACTTAAGGTGTATGGATAAGTCACTTTTGATCTCACTTTTTTTATTTTCGTACTAAGTTGCTAAACATATACATAAATCAAAACAAAAAATCAAAATAAGAGCATTAATTTATTTAGAATAAAATAATTGTGAAGCCTTACTTTCCATTCAAGTGACCTGCGAACTTCCACGAATTCATTCCATTCATGTTCTTTCACTTCGAGAGGCTTGCATGCTGATGGTGAAACTGCTTTTTTCAGTTTTTTTGACAACATTGATTTCCAATTACGCCATAGCTTCCCAATTAATCGAAATACAATCTTCTTGCGGCATTCTTCAATTATGCATTTTTGCTTCAATATTAAACAAAATAAAAAAAATTACAGGTGCAAGACATATACTTAGGTAGAAATAAGAAAATAATATATGTTAGGCTTACCAGTAAAAGAAGCCAAATAGTATTTTTGATACCCATGTTCACCTTTGTCCAGCTAGGTTTGTTTAGTGGTACCATTTCTTTTGCTAGGACTCCTAGTAGTGAAACAAACTTTTCAGAATTCTTTCCTACGGGTTGCCCTCTTTCATTCCATTCAACTTTTAATCAAGGGTTCTCTCCGCCAATAATGTTTGCTCCAAGCAATTTAGTGGGCCCACTTCCTTTTTTCTTTCTATTTGACAAATCCTCACCCAAGTTTATATCATTTAAGAGATTAAAAAAAATCAGATTCATCTATTCTCACTTCCTTCCTTTTCTCTTTTGATATTCTCATTTTCTCCCTTTTGTCTTTTGTAATTCTTGTCTCATCCTCTTTGTCTTTTGGTACTCTCACTTCCATCCCTTTGTCATTTGGCGCATCCTTACCCCTTTATATATCATTTAAGAGATTAAAAAAAATCAGATTCATCTATTCTCACTTCCTTCCTTTTCTCTTTTGTCGTTGTCATCTTTTTCCTCTTCTCATTTGTATTGATATCACTGTTTTCTTCTACTATTCTCAAACATTCATTCTCATTTCGAAATGCAGCAGCAATTAAAGCTTGTAAACTCTTTTTTGCTCTCTTTGTAGCTTGTTCAGAGGACTATCAAAAGAACAAACAAAAACTTAATATTAAACTTTTGTTAAGCAACATTTAAAACAATGCTATATAGAACAAGTAATAGAAAAAAACGGAAAAAATAAATTATTACTTTACCTCTGTGTGATCACGTTGTTCCATCCCCATATAGCTAATGAGCGAGATACTTTTTTCATATGATAGAAATGAATGAAGTAAATTTTTATGATTATAATGATAAAACATAAAAACAAACACAAAGTCAAAATACATAAAAACAATTTCTAACATATTGCTCATTCAAGCTTTTCAATTCATTTACACAAGTACACCCTCACAATCCTCTCTTACATGTGACTCGTTAACATCAACATTACATACATCAATACTCGACATGTCTAAAGGTGAATGAGAGGCGTACATACTCTCATCAAATGCTTCCAAGTCATGAAAACCTCAGGATGGAGCCTTAAGTACAACATACCAGTGTGATGTTGGACTTTCTTTGGAGTAAAAAACTTGTTTGGCTTGCGATGCCAATATGAATGGATCATTTTTAAATTGCGATAATCCATCATGCAAATTAACTAAAATAAAACCATCCTCCTTTCTTATACCAGAACTTACGTTGGACCAATCAAATAGAAATGCTGGTTCCACAAAATAACGAAAATCCAACATTAGAATCTTTCTTATGACTCCATAGTAAGAGTACTTTTCAATGACTTGTCTTTCATCTCTCGATTTACAAGGAGTTTCAGCTTCAAGATGCACACCAAAGTTCTGTGTAGCCTTCTCAATATCTAATGTATGAAAACGTTTTCCATTGATGATGTAACCATTAAAAGAAGTTGCTATGTGTCTAGGGCCTTGCATGAGCCATCTAAGCCTCTCTGGAACTGTGGCATTTGCACTCTCTTGTAATTTAATCTATTCATAAGTAAAGTCCTAAATAGGTTTATTGTTCACATCAATATTACTTTCAAAGTAATTTTGTTTACCTTGTTCAACAACCAAGAAGCAAATGTGTCTACATGTCTCTTATATAACAACGAGCTATCCTCCAAAAGTTGTTCATTTTCTTGCTTCAATTCATCCTTATGCATCCTTAGGAAGTGTGATAAAAATTTAAGATAATGATTTTGATCAACAAAAATCAAAGGTTTTAAGGACTATGTCTGGTTATACTTACGTGATATATGGTTCAACTATTGCACTATTTAATAAGACGTAAAGATGAACAACCTTCAACATTTCATCAGAAAATGTAAACTCTTCACCATTAAAAAGTGAACGCCCTTGCAAAATCCTTTCATCTCCATGATCTGCATTACGAAGATGTTTCGATCCCACAGCTTCTATATTTATGTAAGCACTACAATGCCTCACACATTCTTCGACTAAATAACACTCGGCAATACATCCTTCTGGGCGTGCACGATTCCTAACATATCCCTTAAGCACCTTCACAAACCTAAAGTAGTATTTCTTTTAAAACAAAATCGATATTAAAAAATATAATATTTAAAGAAATAGTTGTGCCTTCAATATTACCTCTCAAATGGGTACATCCATCTAAAGTGGACTGGTCCACATAATCTTGCTTCTTGTCCTAAATGAATTATTAAGTGCATCATTATGTCAAAGAATGAAGGCGGAAAATACCTCTCCAACATACACAACGTCTCCACGATGTAATGTTCAAGTTCTTCCAACTTATTTTTGTCGAGGACTCTCTGGCATAATTCATTGAAAAATGAACTTAAACGTAAAATTGCATTCCTAGGCCCCTTCGTTAAAAGTCCTCTTAATGCAACAGACATTAATTGTTGCATTAACATATGATAATCGTGTGACTTGAGACCAATCATTTTACACTCTTCCGCTTTGACACAATTTCCGATATTAGAACCATATCCATCGGGTAGTTGAAGATCAAATAGCCTCTGACAAAAGATACGTTTCTCTTTCTTTGATAATGAATGAAGAGCCGCAGGAAAAAATACTTTAGAGCCTTTTTGTTGGGGATGCAAACCCTTTCTTAAACCTAATAGCTCTAGATCTTTACGGGATTCAAGCCCATTTTTTACTTTCCTTTCATGTCCAAAATTGTTCCAATAATACTTTCACAAACGTTTTTCTCCACATGCATAACATCTAAATTATGACGCAAAATCAAGTCCTGCTAACAAAAAAATGAAGATGTTTTAAATCAAATTAAAATTGTAAATTTGAAAATAACTAAAGATGTCATTAAGCAATAAAGGTTTACCTTCCAATATGACAATTCAAAAAATATCGATCGCTTCTTCCACATGTTCATTGGATCACCTTTTTTTTTACTCTCACTTTTTTTGCATTTTCCCCAATCATTCTTAAAATCTTTCAATGTGTTTAAAATTTCTTTTCCAGTCATTGGTTTGGTCGGGCCCCCCTCTCTTTAGTTCCATCAAACCAACTTTCCTTGTCACGCCACAAATGATTTGGTGAAAGAAATCTTCTATGAGCCATGTACACCATCTTGTTACTACATGTTAACCAACGCGAGCATGTACCAGGACCACACACGGGACACGCAAACTCACACTTTGTAGTACATCCAAGAAGATTACCATATGCGGGGAAGTCATTTATAGTCCACATCAAGATTGCTTTCAAATTAAACATAGACTTGGAATATGCATCGTACATCTCAACACCAATGTTCCAAAGCATCTTCAAGTCATCAATGAGTGGTTGTAAATATACATCAATGTCGTTCCGGTTGCTTTGGTCCCGGTATGAGCAAACTCAACATCAAATGTTCAAGTGACATGCACATGTGTGGTGGAAGGTTGTACACTACTAGCATCACAGGCCAACAACTGTATGAAGGACTTTGATAACTAAATGGGTTGAATCCATCAGAGGCAAGCCCAAATCGGATATTTCTTGGGTCTAAGGTAAAACTTGGCCATTTTTTATCAATCAAATTCCATGCAAATGAATCAATAGAGTGTCGAGCCATACCATCTTGACTATGATGAGTTGAATGCCACTTAAGGTGCTCTACAAATTCAGATGACATAAACATCCTTCTAAGCCTTGGCACAATAGGAAAATAGCGTAAAACTTTAGCAGGCACCCCTACTTTAATCTTTTTAGTGCGAGAATTAACCTTCCATCTATAGCTTCCACACTTGGGACACGAATTCAAATCTTTATTCTCATTTCTGAATAAACAACAATCATTTATACAAGCATGTATTTTCTCATATCCCAAATCAAATTCATTTAACAATTTTCTCACTTTATACAACGACTTTGGAAGACAATTGTCTTCCGGCAATATATCCCTTAAAAGGTTGAGAAGCTCATTGAATCCCTTATCAGTCATACCATTTGACGCTTTAAGCTTATATAAAACTATAGTTGTTGATAGCTTTGTGTATTTCGTACACCCGGGATATAAGGGAATTGTAGCATCTTCAAATTTCTTCATATAATTCTCCTCAACACTGGTTCCAACATGCTTTGTTCCCATTTCATTAAAAAAATATGCACAATTATACATCATGTGAGCTTCAGGCATATCAAGATCATCATCTAATGAATCAAAATTTTGAGGTACTTCTGAAGATTCCCCGTGGAGTATCCAAATCTTGTAGTTAGAATCAAAACCATTCATGACCAAATGATTATACAAGACACTATCCTCTTGTTGAGAACAATTCTTACAAGATTTACAAGGACAAATAACCATATCGGGATTCCTCGCATGCTTCTTAGCTTCAAGAATAAATCTGTTGACACCTTCTTGGTATTCATGACTAAATCTTGGATATTTAGTCTAACTTTTATCTATTTTAGAATTTCTCAATAACCTTCTTGTCTATTTCCCTAAACAAAAAGATAATGGTGAGATCCCCAAAAATTGAAGGACACACACATAACCTGCTTTGAAAGAGAATTTATTATTAAGAAGTTTCTGATATGTGCCAATACACGTTATGACACAAAGGAAAAAATAAATAAATAAAAAGGAAAGCCAAGATGACTCTTCCAAAACACAACAAAACTAGATTGTGCAACTTGTGAATGTCATTCTAGTTTTTTCTCATTTAAAAAGCGATTAATCGCACATATCGCACATAAAAAACAAACTATTGCATACTTTGGATCAAATGGTCTCTTAAGTCCAATTCTAATCAACCCATCTTTTGATTCACATGACACCACCGAAAAAAAAAAGATGAAAACAACTAGCAATGTTGAAGCTACTTTCACACCCATCTTCAATTGCCCATTCACAAAGAATCAAAATCTGTACCAGAAGAATTGCAACTCTTTACCGAAGCCATTCAGTGGTTAAATAGAAGCCCTAGCCTCTTGGCTTTGTTAGATCTTCCACCTAATGCTATAGCTTATATATGTAACCCTTGCTTTATCTTTTTCAAAATAACTGTAAAGATCAATCACTAAGTGCAGTCTAGTTATTGAGTTATTGTACTTGTATAGATTTATGACTAAATCTTGGATATTCAATTCAACTTTTATCCATTTTAGAATTTCTCAATAACCTTCTTGTCTATTTTCCTAAACAAAAAGATAATGTAAAAAACACATATACATTACATTCAAGACCAAAAGATAACTAATCAATAATGTTTAGCAAATCTTTTTAGCTCCAATATCTAAAAATCAAACCAGCATCTTGTAAGCAACATTACAACACAAAAAACTAAGCTTATATAGCCTGAATTTGCATAATAATTATAACCTAAGTTTACATAATAATTATAACTAAATGGTCAGGTTTTTGTAGTCAAGGTGGCAAACTAAAACAACCCATATCAAAGAGTCCACTTTTTTTTTTCAGGCCCATAGTTCAAAGTGGAAGTATTGGTTCAACAGAATCAACACAACCAAAGAGAATCAACACAATCAAAGAGAAGCTTTTCGATCAAATTGAGAAGCCCATTTGTCTTAATGTGCACATCAAGTTTAAGGTTTCAGATAAAGAAGATTTTGAGTTTTCATATGAACTTCTGATATTAGAAGCTCATTTGTTTGAAGACGAGCTACGCTTAAATAAAAAACTAATTAACCAACTGTACTTCACAGGTTAAATTACTACCTCAAAAAATCATTCAACCCTCCTAATTACCCACAGCTGCCTCTCTTTAAAAAAAGAGAGAGACTTTCCCAAAGCTAAAAATGATTTACCGCACACGGCCAATGATTCAAAACAATACAACACGAAAACGACAAAGTAGGGGAGGTGCATCAGTCGTAATCCAGCACTATCAGGATGCCCAACGATTCACACCTCCTCATGCGCAGTCTCCTAAATTAAACCCTTTTTAGATACCCAATCCCCAAAGACTTCTTTCTCTTACCCTCCCCAAGATTTGACTTTTAGTTTTAGAGACCTCAGATAGTGAATTGTGAAGAACAGTTGGTTAATTAACTCAACAAAATCTTCAGCTTGGACTGTCCTTTCGTATCACAGGGCAAACTCAACAATGCTATCCATAGAGTCGTTAAGAAGAAATTAGCAATATTTGTCAACCTAAGAGGTATAGGAAGCTTCCATGTCTTGATACATCATCCACAAAACATAAAAAAGCTTCGCTTCCAACAAGAAGGTTCCCTAAGATCAATCTTCTATCCTGAATTGTGAATTCACTATGTTGTAATTGTAAATAGGGGGAGCTATTTAAAGAAAAAAAACAAAAGACAGGATATTATAATATAAAATAAAGTATTTTAAGGTCAACTACTAGAAACTATATCAACAGACGAATGGTGAGATCTCCACAAATTGAAGGGCTGAACAACCTAAAAAGGTTTAGATAATACAATTACGTTGAGAAAATATATGCAATCCTCACCTATATAAAAAGCGTTACTATAACCTTCTAATAATAAAAGAATTGTTCATTATACTTATAAATTTTTTATGAGCATCTAATAGTAATGTGTTCCCTCCCCTGCACACCTACCATATAAGCTTGTCAACACAAATATATATACAAGTGAGGACAACCCTGTTTTGTACACCATTCTGTTCATTTGTTTCTCTTTATTATAAATCATTATATCATATCATATCTAATAAACAAACATCACATTTAGTTGAAAATGAGACTATCGCTCAAAACCAGAGAAGAAGGCGGAGATGAAGACAAACCTTAACGCCGATTCGTAGCTCCCTCACATCTCCAGATTTCTTCGCAAGAACTGAAACCACATAAACAAATTAACACATCAACAAACATCAATCGACATTTCTGATAAAATCAATTCAACAACGACAACTAGAAGTGATTCCTTTGTTAATGGTGCAAATCTGATGGTGCGAATGAATAATTTCGAAACAAATTTGGGATTGAAAACAACAACAAACGATGAATCCAATCAACAACATCAAATCCAAACATGCAGAGTACTATAGAGCTTCGATTCTAGCTATTCCATCTCCATTAATGGTTGCTCTTCGATTCTAGGGTTTCAAACAAGAACGGCGATAGCGAGGTCGAGAAGGGATTTCAGCGTGAATGGTTTCAAGCGAGTCGAGAAACGGATTTCAAGAGTTTTTATAGCCTGAAATGAATTTGACTAAGTTACCCTTCCCCTCTCGAGAGCGGCGAACGCGAGTATTTTAATGTAAATTTCAACTTTTTATCGATGACATTTACAAAGTGTCATAAAACCTTGATAAAAAAAGTCATCTTCTTAAAAAATAAATTTTGAGACATCTTCGATGACAGTTTATTAAAAAAAATAACATTATTTATCAATTTTAATGACAGTTTTGAGAAAAACTGTTGTAAACCTAGTGTCGTTAATAGTAGAATTTGTTGTAGTAGTATTTGATTCATTCAATAAATAACAGATTTGTGAAGATTGACTTTATTCTTGTTGCAATACATATACCTCTCTCAACGATTGTTCGTGGATCTGTGCAGCTGTTGAATTGATGATTTTCTTCAGACTTTAACATTTAGTAAGTAGTTTGTCTTTTCCTTGTTGAAAAGTTTGATTTTGTCTTTTCTTGTTGGAAGTCTTTGATCTTTCTTCCCTTTATTGGAAGTTTTGTTTGTCATTATGTGATTCTAGTGATGTTTATGTACTGTCTTGTGTTCAAGATGTTTGTAGAGAGTAGTACCTGATTGTCAAACTGTTTTATTATTACAATCGTATTTATAGGCTAATTCATGGCCGATAGATGTTTTTTTGAACTAATAGAATTAGCGAATCGAGGTATTTTTATTAGGTTGTTGATTCCAAGTCTAAACATGTATTGAACCATTAATGAGTAATGAAAATTTTATTTTACTTCAAAAAAAAAAGAACTTTGTCAAAAACATTTCTGATGAAATGGTAGAGCATGACTTATCAAAAGGTAATGTTTGGAGAGGTCGTGAGTTCCACTCCTACTTAAGTATTTGTTATCGTTACGAACACGCGTTATTGTCCCGAAACATGTTGCGAAAATATTGCATTTTTACATAGTTACATATTTTAATTTTATTATTTATTAATCAAAACTTTATCATTTTCAAAAACACACACACACATACATATACATTCTATTTTTATTAATTTTTTTTTTCAATTTCTTAAAATCACTTGACAAATCAACTATAAAAAAAAAATCTCTACTTGGCAACTAATCTCTAGGCCCATCCAAGTATCCATCCCAAAACCCTAATCAATAAGAGAGAACTCTCTCCTTTTCCGCCTATCCTTCCAGAGAGAGAGAGAGAGAGAGAGAGAGAGAGAGAAATTGTGAAGAAATGGTGAAGTTCCTGAAACCCAACAAGGCGGTGATCCTTCTCCAAGGCCGCTTCGCCGGCCGCAAAGCCGTGATCGTGAAGAACTTCGACGACGGCACCCGCGACCGCCCCTACGGCCACTGCCTGGTCGCCGGAGTCTCCAAGTATCCGAAGAAGGTGATTCGGAAGGATTCGGCGAAGAAGACAGCGAAGAAGTCGCGCGTGAAGGTGTTCGTTCGGATGGTGAACTATCAGCACATGATGCCCACTCGTTACACTCTGGATGTGGATCTCAAGGACGTCGTCACTCTCGATGCGCTCCAGTCCAAGGACAAGAAGGTCACCGCGGCCAAGGAGGCCAAGGCCAGGCTCGAGGAGCGCTTCAAGACTGGGAAGAACAGGTGGTTCTTCTCCAAGCTCAGGTTTTGAGTAAAGGTTCCACCTTTTTTCAGTGTTCTTATCTTTCGGATCTCATCTCGGAAACTTGTTGATTATGTTCTGATTGAGATTCTTAGTTTTGTTTTTCAATAGATCTTGATTTAATGGTTTCAACTACATGAGATTATTATTGGAGATTGATAACTTGTCTGTTAGTACGTTTAAGGGATTTTAGGGTTCTTATGAATCGGTGGTTCTTCTCCAAGTTGAGATTTTGATTTGGTTTTTGTCTTGTGTTCTTCGTTGCCTGAAATGGGTAGTCGTTGTTTTTGGAGTTTATGTCGTTTTGTTGATTTGGGGATTTTTTTAGGGTTTTTGGGTTTTGTTTCCGGGTTCGATTCCCCACTATTCCCCACTACATTGTCGAAGCCATTGGCATGCTCAGGTGGATTGCAAATATATAGGTTCTTTTGGATGCCATGGATGTAAAAAAAAGAGGTTTGCGTTTGCGAATCATTGCTTTAGATGTTATCTAGTTTTTCTTGCATTTTTAGGTGTCGATGGTTTGGAGATGTTTAGATTTCAGATTTGATTGTGTTTTGGTGGCAGTTTCTTGATTGCTTAGGAGTTGTTGCACATGGAATTGGTTTTAGCCTTTTAGGTGGACTAGTGAACGGTTCAGTCGTAGTTTGTTAAGTCTCTATTAGTCCCTGCAACACCACGTATCAGATTTGTTGACAATGTTTTGATCCAAAGATATATATGCTTGCACGTTTTGATGAACAAGGCACAATGTGGTATCTTTGTCGTGGGTATTTTCTAGAAAGGATTACAGGCTCGCTGATTCTCACAAAATTCTCACGAGTTTCGGTTTCATAAGATCCTTTCAGTTATTGACTGCAGTGAGCACAAGTCATTGTTGTTAGATGATGCCTTGAATTATTTTATTAAGATGTTGCTTATACTATTATTTTGAATAGTTTTGTGATATTTTATTTATGTTCAGGGTCGTTTATAGAAGTGTTACCACTTCACCAGTGTCCTTATCATTTGCTTTGGAGTTGCTTCTTTCTGCTTCATACAATAACGTTGAGACTGACTTTTTCTTGCTCATTTTTCACTTCCATGCCCACTATTTGCAATCTTGGATGGAACCTGACTTTTTGTTCAAATGACTACGTCCCATTTTTTAGTTTCTTTACTTGTCCAGCATTAAAATTGGATCAAATCCAATTGTGAATTTGGTTGATCATATTCAGTTCATTACACTTTGAATATAGTGGACTGGCAGGATGTTACACTGATTCAAGTTGGTACCCCCGCTATCTTTATTTCGGATTTGAAGATAGTTTTGTCGAGTTTTACCATTCAGGTCTTGTTAGTTTGAGTCTGTTTCTCATGTCTGGCTGTCTACTATTGCATCCCTCATAATTTGTGGGTGACTGTTTAGGATTGCCCGCTGCTATGGTTTGGTTGTGTAATCTCACCTTATAACATTAACAGTAAATATAGCAAAATGTTTTGTTATGATATCAGTATTTGGGTTTGTAGGTGCCATTTGTCCATGGATTGAATGATTAGTTTCTCCTTGATTAATTGGGTTTGGCCGCGAGGCCCGCGACATGGGTCAAACTCTTCAACACCATTCTATTTAGTGAGAATATCTTCAATCAATACACAGTGAAATTGACGCCATGCACGTAGTCTAGTTTTTTTTGGAAACGAGTAGTCTAGTTTATATGCATTTATTGGTATACAATTCACAATTGCTATTGTCCTTGGGACACCGTTTGCATGTATCATGATGTACAAATTGAAGAGTTCCAACTTCCAACAATGTCTAGCAAATGTTTCAGTGTCATAAGTATGTCACGCAATCGAACTGAATGGAGTGAAAATAGTTCGATCTACATAGTTGATTTCAACTAATTTTGGATCTAAGGTTTGATATTGTTGTTGTTGACAATGGAGAGTAGCGTCTACTAACAGGGTGCTGCTTAATGGCCCAAGTTGTTTTCATCTAACTTTTTTGCTTAGAGCTCAACAGTTAAAGAAGTTGAGGCTTGAAAGCCAAAACTATATCCAGTGAGTTGAACGAAGCATTAACAATTTGGAAGAGATGGTGAGTTTGATCTATGTTTGGAGTCAAATCGTTGGTTTCTTATCAAAACCCCAACAACCACGCAAGTACCAAATTATTGGGCTATACAATTGATCGGTGAAAACACTTAAATAATGTGAGAAATTAGACAAAAATGGGAATGTTATTCCATGTGATGCAATGCTGCATATTTTTTAAATATACAAAAGAATGTGGTATTACTCTACAAATTATATACACCCCAATGCAAAAAGGATAACGCCAAACACCCAACTTTGTGCGTAACAATATAACGAAAAAGTTGAGTCGCCAATCTTCCAAAAAAAGAAAAAGGTCGAGTCACCAAAGAGGGGTACACGAAATGTAACATAGATGCCGTAGTCTTCAGGGACAAAGGAGTAAGCTCTTTTGGTGCAATTGTGGAACGATAGAGGGGATTATGTAGTAGCAGTGGAAGGTGTCAGTAAGGGTGTATTCGAAATGGCTGAGGTAAAGGCAATTGGGGTTCGTGAAGTCTTGAGTTGGCTCAAAGCGAGGGGGGAATGAGGGATAGTCAAAGTGGATGCGCTAAAGGTTAAGGTTGTTCATGCTATTCACGGAAAGAAGCTAGATAATTCTTATTTTGGTTTAGTAATTGGTGATTGTATTGAGCTACTAAAGGAAATGGAGTCCTATTATGTGTGTTTTGTCCGTAGATCAGCAAATAAAGCTGTCTACACTGTGGTGCAAGAAGTTAGTTTTATGTCTGGTTGAAAAGGAAGCTAGTTCTATGTTTAGTCGAAATGTATAGTGAAATATACCCACACTTCTCTCTTCTTTATTGGTAGATCAGCAAGTGAAGCTGCTCTTTTCCGGTGTTTCCTTTCCATCTTACCTTCCACATCTCGACATGCTTGCCTTAAAAGAGATGCAAACATTGTTTTCAAGCATTGTGAGACTCCACGTTAAAGTTGGAAAAAAAAATAAATAAATAAAAGAAAATACAAGCATTGATTATAACCAAATTGGTGGACAGATTGTCAATTTGGCACACTTGCAGCTTAGTGGCATGTATAGTATATAGCAAACTGTCCTCATCGCCCCGCGTTCGAGTCTTGCCAATGCCATAAAACGCACGTCTTTTGCAGGCTTTTTCTCAACTCAGTACAGAACCAGAAAAACAGGTTTTTTTTTCCGCCAAACCAAACGGCGCCCAGCCTCGGAAACTTCATCGATTCGAGCCACTTTTCGCGCCAAAAGATCCAACCTTGAATCTCACTCTCTCTCGTTCAATCGGCAAAACAAACTTCACTGACTCATCAATCCTCCTCTTCTCCGCATCCCGATGCTCCACAACTCGATCATCAACGGCCCTCCTCTCCTCCCCATCACAAAACCCCCTCAACCTCAACTGCTCTCCTCCACAACCGCTCCTCCTCTCCGCACCCTCTCCGCACGTGCTCAAATCAGGAAAATCAGGCGCCCACGTCGGAACATGGGGCCCACACCCTCTCCCATCACGCGCATCGCCGTCGGATCGTCCTCGCCGCCTCGAAAACCCCAATCTCTTCGGCCGGGGTAGCGGCTGGGCGAATGGGGCCTCGTCGACAGATTTCACGAACTTGACGAGGTCATTCACGACTCCGGATCTCGAGAACGATCTGTGCGGGTTCGAGGACCCGTCGAAGCCGCGGACCGAGCTCGCCTGTTCGATTGCGTGGATTAGGTCGAAGGCGTTGGAGTGGGTTCTCCGGGAGGAGTTGGCGTTCGACGAGGCGGAACTCGCTAGGGTTTGGAGATGCCTCGTTAGGACGTTCGCGAGCGCGTCCAGTGCCTTCGCTTGGGATCCGGTGAACCCGATCGATTGGCAGATCTGTGCGGCTGCGATCCGCGCAATCGCGGAGTAGAACATCTGTGAGTCGCCGCCCATCTTGTCAATCTCAATTGTCTTCTTCTTCTTCTTCTTCTTCAATTCATTTCATTGCCAAAATCTCTTCAAAACCCTAGGCTTTGAAAATTGGGCCTTATTTTAATCCATATATCGATTTATGATTTTTTTTTAAACTTAAGTGAGAGTTGAACTCACACGACCTCTCAAATCTTATTTTTTTTGTAAGTGATGTATTTTACATCTCGAGATGTTTCGACATGATTTTGCTTATTTGTATTTTTTTTTTTTTAAATATCCATAGTTATCTACTTTTTTTTATTAGGTCGTACCTAGTGACATGAACAATCTTGATGTAGTGGAGAATAAGATTTGAGATAGTGTTAATCCTAATCCTAAAATCACTTTTTTGAGTTTACTTTCTCGATTCAAGATCTTGAATCACCGCCAATCTTTTCTTTTGATTGGTGTGATTTCAATCTTCATCTCTCCGTATTTTATGTGTTCAATAAAAGTGTAGATCTTTTTACATCTAAGAAGTTGGGATCTACTTGTTGCGATATATCTTTCTAAACACTCATTTTTGGATATGTGCGATTAATTGCGATTAATGAGTTGGTCTTTATTTTAGTTGTATTTTTAAGTAGTTTGTCTTCCTTTTGTTGGAAGTCTTGATTTTTGTCTTCTCCTTGTCGAGAAGTTTTAGCTTTTCTTTTTCTTGTTGGGAAGTTTTGTTATTCGTTATGAGGTTCTAGCAAGTGTTTGCATATTGTAATAAGTTTCAACGTTGTAGTGAGCAGTCTTTGATTGTCAAATAGTTTTAATTTCACAATCGCATTCATAACCAAAGTAATGATAATTCTTTTGAACATATAGGATTAATGAATCAACGTACTTTTTTTATTCTATGTCTAATTTTGTACTTAGCCATTAATGATTAATGAAACTTTAATTTTTCTTCAAAAAAAAATACAAAATTTTGAGACGTGCGCTACCCCTCACGCAATTCCAAGTTGGCCATTACCATTGGGAAAAATTACATCCGCACAGTTAATTTAATTTTAAATCTGTAAAGCACAATGAGTTTTTTTCTTTTTATTGTGAAAATAATGTATTACGTCTTTTGTAAATGCGTTATTATATATGGTAACAATGATTCAACAAATCACACTAATAACGTTTTTCCTAAAGGCGTTATTCGTGTGATGTAGGGATGATGTGGATGTCATGTGGATCACGAATAACGCATTTTCTAAAGGCACTATTTGATCCACGTGGATGTGACATGGACGAGTACTCACGAATAACACATTTTTGAAATGCGCTATTCGTGTAAATGTGGGTGATGCGGATGTTACGTGTATCACGAATTGCGTCTTTAATAAAGGCGCGGACACCAGCGTGGACATTCGTGGACTTCTTGTGATCTGACTGTGGACTTCCCTATTGGTACGTTTGTTTACTTTTATTGTTTTATGCTGGGTATGGGTTATGAGTGATACGTTTTGACCTGTATATGACTTTGTTAATTTTGTCGTGTTATGTACTTGAAAAATTAATTGTTGGAGGAATTCAATGAAAATGGTATTAGGTTTGAGGAATGCTACACGAACATACCAAAATACACATTGGTGTGTGAGTTATCTATATGCGTCTCGATTTAGTGTGAAACACACCCAATATGTATTTTAGTGTGGTTTGAGTTTATTTATGTGTAGTATTTTTAATTTAGGCGGACAAGGGTATGGATGGGATACAAGTTGTATGAATGACTCATTTTAAAAATCAGTCATTCATATATTTCAAATTTTGTTCAAATTCATACAATTCAATTGTCACATCATACTCACCTTGCTATGTCACACATAATGATATCTTTTTAAAAGGCAACGAACATTAGTTTTGTTATTTTAAAGAAATTAATCGTATTGAGTGAATTTTAAAGTAAAAGAGCATTATTTTTTTAATAACCCGATTACCATTGACCTACTCATTCAGGTTTGTTTGTGTATTTACGATAAAGGGCTCTGTTTTTTCTTATATTTATGGAGGGCTCCCTGTATTGTCACAATTTACAGAGACAGGCATGAAGTACGTGGCGGCACGAGGGCCGACTAACCGAACCTTGGAAGGTTCCTGATTCTCTCTCTTGTCTTGCATAATTGCAATTGCACATCAGATATTACGGCGTTGAATCTTCTTCAAGAATTTGATTTGCTGTCTCAACATTGAAAGATGATGACTTTTTAAGGTTTTGTTCAACATTCAATTTTGTTCTGTGACCAATTCATCCTAAAAGTTCCCTTTTTGATTCCTCTCATGCCCGGTTTTGGGATTCCCTTTTTGGGCAATTTTGATGTGAATTTCTGACTTGGAATCCTTGTTTTCTTGTTGAATCTCGCTGGGTTTTCATTTGGGTATGCTAATTTTGTTATACTAGCTAGATATTCTGTGAAAAGTTTGTGTTTTGATGAGAATTCAGAAATGGGTCTTGTCTTGTTTGCTTGATTGTTTTCTTTAATTACTTAGTTTTTTTGGGGGTTTGTGCAATCAAATAATACTTTGCTTGTGAATTTTGTTTTCTTGACAATGGGTTGATTCCAGATCTTGATTGACTTGTTGTCATCATCTTTGTTTGGTGATTCTAGATAGGTGATTATACCGAGATACTATGACCCATAACCATGACAATGATTTGGAGAGTTCTAGCTCAAGTTTGAATAGTAGTTTACAAGACGCCGAGGAAGAAAGAACCATTGCTGGTTTTCTGTTGGAAGAAAGGCACAAAGAGGATGGCAGGCTTGGGAAGAGGCTGTCCCATTTGAATTCCATCCCTGTAAGTTCCTTGCTTGGAGAACTTGATTTCGTTTCGTTGTCAGTGTTTGTTCATACTTTGATTCTGATCATATCTTGTAACTTGTCATATGTTCTTACCTCGTAAAAAATAAAAAAATAAAAATGGGGCACCGATTACGCTGGCGGCTTGTTTTTCACATTTTCTTGATTCTGTAGTTTTGTTTTGCCTCCTATACCTGCAAGGTGTTAAGGGTATTTTGCATTGAGTTTTTTTTTTTTTCTTTTCTTTACATTCCAAGTTCAATTTACTTGGCATTTTTTGGCTGCTCTTCTAATGATAAGATCGGATGATATTTTCCAAGGAACAATATTGGTACAGCGATGATGTGCATCTGTTTATAACTTTAGAAGTTGCTTCCTTTTTGTTTTTTACTTGATCATATTCTTATAGATTCTATTAATATTCCTGTTGTAACTCAAAAATGAAATGAATCAAAGTTCACACGGTTTCTTTATTACAAGGCTATTTAAACAGTACATTGCATTAGATGTAATTGACGCGTGGCTGCTGGATCATGCTAGAAACCCATTCTCTTATAACTTTCTCCATCGAATTAGTTGGGCATTGTACCTCCTTCTGACACACTTGAGATCCTCTTCTTTGTCAATAGATAATAGAATTACTTGAAATTTAGGAAGCTATTACACAAGTGGCTGTTCGGAAATATGATTACTAGAATTTTTAGGGAGTTAACTGCTGGTGGGTTATAGTTGTTTCCCTCCATAGAAATCCTATAAATCTATTAGGGTGTTTTAA
The DNA here is from genome assembly GCA_039657345.1 of Stephania japonica. Lineage (NCBI taxonomy): Eukaryota > Viridiplantae > Streptophyta > Magnoliopsida > Ranunculales > Menispermaceae > Stephania > Stephania japonica. The sequence goes on along the minus strand of CM077556.1, from coordinate 84,194,846 downwards.
AAGACTTGTTTATCTTGAATGAATTATGTTGTGCATTTGTTGATTCATGCTTCTTTCAAGTTTCTCAGTTTCATAAGACACGTTTGTATTCTTTCATATCTATTCAGGCATTTAGATTAGATCTTATCAAGTGGGTTTTAATTATTTTTAGATAACTTCATCAATGATGATCACAAATGGTCACTGAATTTGACTTGATCATAAATTGGGGAAGCAATTGTAGGATGATAAATCTTGAAGTAGTTGGAGGTAATAACTTGCGGAAGAAACAGTTGAAAAATAGTCTCTTGGTTGCAGTAGTATGAAGTACAAACTGGAAAAACTCGAGCATAATCACTTGAATTTGGCCACCTTGTAGGAATTGTTGTTGTCTCCTACTAGGCACATCATTGCTCACAGTTACAGGTGTTGCTCCTATTTGTATTTTCCTTGTTGAAATAAGTAATAAATGCTCTTAAAACTGAAAGTTAATGGCAAAACATATTGCATTCTGCGTAAGTGAGACTTGTTTCAAAATCTACTTTTTGTTTTGCTCGTGTATGCTTATTTCGGCTCCTGGTAGTTGCACTTTTTCCTCAAAATTTATACTTTGGGAGAGCAATGTGCATCAAAGAAAAAAAATTTGAGTCATTCCTATAAAAAAAGGGGAAACTTTTTGAGTTCAATCTGGAGTCTTCTGTACATGTTCTCTTCCCTGCAATAGACAGTCAATACTAATTGCTTCATTGCATTGGCAGCATACTCCTCGAGTAAATGGATCAATTCCGGATGTGACTGACGCAACCTTAGACCATGAACGACTGTCTGAAAGGTTTTGCTCTTGTATATTAGAATGATGAGCCTGACTTTATCTGGAGTTATTCTTCGTGAAGAACTTCCCCACTTTATTTATTAAGTACTTGCTTTACTCTTAACTGCGTTGCGCAACAAAGTATATATTATTATCTGTTAGCAATACTATTTACTTCTTACTTTCGTTTATTGTTGTTTGATTTGAGGATGTCATGTTCCGTCTCTTTGCTTGCCTATAAGCCTTTGTGTTTTAATACTATTGTTGTTTGATTTGATGATGATAAATTGAAGGAAAATGATATGGTGATATTCCCCGTGACACAAACCGGTCGCACAACACACGTGGCGCATGCGCGTTCAACTTTTGTCAGCGGTGGGTCCCACTAGCAACCATTTAAAATTGAACACTTGTGCCGGTGCGACCGATTTGTGTCCCCAGAAATGTCACCAAATCATTTTCCTTTCAATTTATCATTCAGTTAGCTGTTAGTTTTCTTTAACATGGTGGTAATTGTATCTGTCTGCTTTCTGCTTTGAAAGTTTAAAAATTATTTCTCCTAATAATGTTTGGATGCACATCTATTGATCCCAAAAGCAGTTTGTTGATGCATGGGAACCTTTTTATTAGCGCTTGAGTTGTTGTGAATGTGTCCGCTATTGCTGGCACAGTGGGGAAAGTCTTGGTTGACTAGTGTGGGTAAGACTTAGAGCTTAATGGCAGCCACAATAGGCATTGAGTTCTGAAAATTTGCAGCACAAGTGTCTAGATCCTCTTTACTCTCAAAAAATTGAAAAGGAAAAGGAGATTGAAAGTCACAGGTTTAGAGGTTAATGGCAGTCACATAGTGCATAAGTTTCAAAATATAAGTGTCTATTGACATTCTCTTTATACCCTGCATCTGTGAACCTTAATGGTGAATTTGATTCGTTGCATCAGCAGTTAAGGGTGTTGCTTACAAGTGCTAAATGGACCTTCATCACTATGTCCAGAGTTTGCACTAAAGACAAATATATACCACCTGAGTTTGTTGCTTCAGACATTCCCCTGTGACATTCTTTCTCTTGTTCACCGGCCAAAATTGAGAGGGTTAACAAGATAAAGGAAAAGGAAATATTTTCCTGTTGAATCTTACTTTTCCGGCAAGCAGAGTGAACCTTTTACGTCTATTCATTCAATTTTGTTTGTTTATTTGGACATTTTCCCCTCTCTTTTTTCCCTATTAGGTTGGCTACATATGATTTGGCTGAACTGCAAATTGAAGGAGATGGAAATTGCCAGGTTTGTTTTGCCATTAGTTAGTTTCCTATCTGATTTTGCTGCTATTTTTGTTTAATCTGAAATTGGTTTATCCTTGCAGTAAGCTTTTCTTTTTCTAACATTTTTTTAATATAATAATTTCTATAATGTCACATTTAACAGTTCCGTGCTTTAGCTGATCAGTTGCTTCGGAATCCTGAACATCACAAGCATGTGAGAAAGCAGGTCGTGAAGCAGGTATTGTTGGCATAGTTCTTCATTCTCTTCTCAACTAGTGGAAATCGGTTAAAGTTCTAGGCATCATTATCAGTATTAGTATTTTTTGTTAATTTGTTATAATTATGTTGAAGTTAGTTGGACATGTGGTGGTTGGGGAGTGCATCATCATTGAATATATGTTTGTGTGATGTGAGGCCTTTGAGTTGGGGTTTTTGGTGTTTCCGATTTAGGAATTTTGATATGGAATAGTAATTGTCAGCATAATTCCTCAAATGAAATAGTTGGTACGTCATGTTCTTAACTTCCAACATTTAAACATCACATTTCTTCTCATAAGGTGTCTCCATGTTTGAAAAGTGGAATGAAAATTGTTTGAATTTCCTTATACACCTCAAATCAATTAGAGTTTTTTAACATCATTGCACTAAATTGAGCGCAATGGATGAGTTTGATCCATGTAGCCGACCTCAACTAGTTTGGGATTGAGGCTTTGTTGTTGTTGTTATTGTTCTATCCATTGAAGTTACACAAGACGTAATTTGCAAATTTTAAATGAAATTTTTTATCTACATTTTCACCATATGTTAGTAGATGTTCCTAAAGAACACAAGCATGTGTAATATGCAAGCCAAGAAATCTATCTTATGTACAAGGGATGAATTCCAAAGAATCACTGCAAGAAAAGCGGATTAAAAGGACAAACTATTAAAAAATTTCCCATCATATTATATAATTTTTTATGTCTTTAAAGTGCATGAACAAGTTTCCTCAATATGCTTGACATATCGTAGATCCGCTAACCTTAGATTTAGTTGTTTTTATTTTTCTGCATTGCCGTTATTTTATGAAAAATTCTTTTTATCATATTAGACTTTCAAAATTAATTTTGAGTTTGAAGTTTATGAGGTCTTGGGTAAAATCAGATTGTTAGTCTTTGGTTGGTTGTAACTATCTTCTTACATCTTAATTGTTGTTTGAAATTAATACTGTATGCCAATTACATTTTGGAAGAGAACTTATATTTTGGTTTCATGAATTCCAGAATTTGACTAATCTTTCTCTTCCTTTTCAGCTTAAACATCATAGTAAATTGTATGAAGGGTATGTTCCTATGAAGTACAAAACTTACTTGAAGAAGATGAAAAGGTTTGGCATGTTTTGATGTGTACATTTCTTCTTACTGCAAAACAAGTATATAAAAAATTTAAGATTCAATCAATATTGATATTTTCCATAAATTTACTCAAAGCTGCATATTTATGATGTTATGTGAAATTGTATGAATTAGATCAGGGGAATGGGGAGATCATGTAACACTACAAGCAGCTGCAGACCGGGTTAGTTGTGCTTCAATGCCCAGATTAATGCTATTTCGATGTGCAATTTTCTTGGTGTTTTAACCATGTATTTTCTTGGAAATATATATAGAGGGAATAAAAGAAACGAAGAAAGAAAAGTAGGAGCAACACCACCAATAGAGACAAAAATTAGAGAATAGCGACTGGTCGGTTGGACACATCCTAAGTTGACCTGCAAATGCCCCTAATAGATAACTCGACACAATAGAAATTGAAGGAATTCAACGGGTCTAGAGTAGACCTAAGATGACTTGGGATGTTTAATTATGAAGAATTTAAATAACTATCATCTGCAATGTTACTACTGCATCTCTGAACTGTTTTGCCCTTATAATGATATCATGGTAATTAAAAGTGGGGGACAAAATCAAAAGGAAAACTATGTGGTAAAGTGGATACGAGTCGAAAAAATAGTTACGAATGAGTGGAGGAATTAGGAAAATGGAGAAAGTAGGGAAAAGGTTACTGAAATGTATGCTTTTTGGGCTTTCTGGATGAGATGCTCATTGCCAATGTGTGGATTGTCGTCATTTTGTGTGTACAAGGGGAATGGTTGCCTATATTGTTGTTTATCACCAATGGATTCACTGATAAGGACATCAAATGTGACTTGGAAGAAAAAACTGATACATTTTTCATATTGGAATTAGTTAAACAGGAATTATATTTGATCCTAATTAAATGTTGAACTTCTAGTGACTGTGAGTACATATTAGATTAACAGTTGATTTATCATCAATTTTAGGGCATATGTTGCTGTTAGCGTCACCCTTTCACTATGTGTCGCCGTTACTCTCTTAACTTGTCATATGATTGTCTGATGCAGTTTGGAGCAAAGATATGTCTGCTAACGTCATTTAGAGATTCATGCTTAATCGAAATATTTCCCAAGGATCAAAATCCTTCCAGAGGTAACTTTAGTACTTCATCTAACCATTGCCAATGTCTTCGTATGATTTGTGAGTTCTCTACATCGCTTAATCGATCGATGATCAGTAACACTCAATGAGGCAAAACACCTGCACAAAGCTTTGGATCTTTTGAATTTGAGATTTATTAAAAGGTTCTAGAAGTAAAATTCCAATTCATTAAATTAAGTTTATGGGAAATGCTTTTGTAACCCGCTTTGGACACCTAGTGAGCCCAAGTGGGTGTCCCTCCATTTGATATGCCTCGAGGAGTGTGTGTGCATATCTCGAGGTGTTTAGCAACTCGAGATGTATCACATGGAGGGACACCTACTTGGGCCCACTAGGTGCCCGAAGTGGTGTTCAAAGTGGGTTACTCTAGCATATCCCTAAGTTTATTTGCTGCTACTGAGTTTTCAGCTATATGAGAAAAAAGATTCATGAAGTGTTTTTTTTTTTTTTTTTTTTTGAAAAGAAATTGAAATTTCATTAATCATTCATGGCTCAATACAAGACCAGACATAGAATCAAGTACATTGATTCGCTAATCCTATTTGTGCAAACAAATTGTAATTAATTTGACTTTTTTTCGAAATTGAAACAGTTTGACAATCAGGGATTGCTCTCTGCAACGTTGAAACTCATGACAATGCACAAAAGTACTAGAACCGTAAAACGAATAATAAAACTTTTCAACAAGGAGAAGACAAATCAAAGATTCATGAAGTGTTTTTATGAAGCATGTATTAACAACGTATGACTGCAGGATTCATACCTAAAATGTTTGAATTATAAAAAAAGAAGCCACTTGAAAGGTTTTTATTAACCTAACTTTATTAGACAACATGTCTTCAAATGGAAATTTATGATCGAGTGGTTCTGTTTATTTCGTATCATGTGGTGTGTGATGACATCTATTATCATGTGGTGTGGAATGGCATCTATTTTAGTGTTGTCTGTTCTGACTCTTTTTAGGCCACATTAGATCTTGGCCCCTTCAAAGAAAATCATTTTAGTTACAAAATTTTGCTTAGAAATGTGAAGCACTTGGAAAAAAATGAAAGTTATCTTAAAGTATGTGCTTCTTACTTATGCTGCCGTTGAGGAAAGCTGCAGAAAACACCATTGCTGCACATTTCATTTACTATACGCTTAGGCAATACATAGTTGCTCCTCTCATGCATCTTGGTGATTCATTGCTGGCACTTTCTTGAGGTTCATGTGACATCACTTTTGATATGGTCAATTTATGTACTCCTTATTTCAGAACTCTGGCTGAGCTTTTGGAGCGAAGTGCATTACAATTCACTGTATGCAAGTGAAGGTAATGTATTTTTTTTCCTTGTAAATTTAATTCCTATGGCATCTAATGCTTTCTATGCAAACTAATGTTATTATTGTCATTATAATTTCAGACCTTCCCACCCGGCCACCTAGGAAAAAGCATTGGCTTTTTTTCTGAGTTGCTGCAAGGCCATGCTATGAATGTATAATATGCCATTATATACGATCCTGTCTTTATGAACATAAGTTGTGCCACTAGACAGCAGATTTCCTTGTTTACTGACACCATGTCATCTACTATTCAATTTGGCTTTTGATTATCTTTCCAACCACAGCATGAGAGAGCCTTGTATATTCTCTTGGTATGAGCTGAACTACAAAACAAATCATTTGCTAGTTTGTATCTGACTTAAATCTAATACCATGTGTAGAACAAACTCAATAGTGAATTGGTTTATTCATTTCAGCCGTTGTTAGTATATGATCAAATTTGAAATAATATACCATCTTTGATTTTGAGGGAGAAATTTGAATTTATAAAAGTAAAAGATCAAGAGATATGTACATGGTGATTTTTACTGATAACACTTGACCAAGTGGTCGAGACTTAATTCCCTTAATCAGATGTTTAAATGCATTAAGTTCGCTGAGGGAATCACGTGGGAGGCCAATTTGGATTAGCCGAGGCACTAGAGTTTTAGTGATGGGATTGGTGACATAATGTTTTGCCAAAGTAAAATCTCTTCAAGTTCTTCCCTTTATTTCTTCAAAACTGTACCTTCACATTCATACCAGCCTCTGTAGTTGAAGTTGATGAAACAGTGCCGTTAAATTTCTAGACTACTCGGTGGTTCCAGAAAAAGCAGGTGAGAGCATTCCTGGGTCTTTCATTTATTTGATCAATTTGTCTCCTTTATTGACCTGAAGTCTGAATGCCACCAAAACCGACCCTGCCATTTGTCGATCTTGAGGAAAGTGTATCATCATAGACTTGGGCATAGTTCAATCTTGAATCACTGCACCGGTGTACTACTGTTGGGTCCCATCTTTGAAGACAATTAAACACTAACGGACTTTTGAAACTACGTCCACAACACGAGGCTGTTTTGCCTAAGGTTTTGATCGCGGGGAGTTCAGGTCTTGGATCCTTTACCTCCTGTGCAGATTTATCCATCAGTGGCGACGAGCCGCTTGTAGAGGGAATTGGCCAGTGGCGACACTCAATGAAAATGGCATTCTTGCGAGTTGCATGTCTAAGTCAATCTCTTTATTTTCTTCTCTTTGAGCTATGATTCGAGTGTTTTTGTTGCTTAGTTATTGTTGTGTTTAGTTTGTTGTTGTTTTGTCCCTCGTTAGAGGGGTTTCTTCCTTTTGTTAGGGTTTCCTTTCGTTTATATCAACATTTTTCCGATGAACTGTGTCTTAGAGGCCTATGATGATGGATCGTAATGAGGTTTTATGCGTTCATTACTCTCGTGATGGTGAGTCGCAATGAGGTTTTATGCCTTCGTTGCTCTCGTGGAGATGAAGCTTTTATATTGTATTTTCAATGTAAGGATTTTCATTATTAATGAAGCTTTGACAAAAAAAAAAGTTCACAACACGAGACTATTCTTGAAATTATGTTACTTCAAAACTCTAGTTCATACCACGAAACAATGATATCAAAGTCTTTAAAGTGAGATGGTAAAGACATTACTTGTCAAAAATGTAAGATTTTAAGAGATCGTGGTTCGATTTTCACTGAAATTATAAAATAAAATAAAATAAATAAAAAAACACCAAACTATGTCCACAACTGAATTTACAAGCTAGTTGTAGAATATTACTAGTGGATATCTTCCAAGCTAGTGATAAATACCAAAATTCAGTTGGACTAATTTGAATGCTTTATCCTTAACAAGAAAAAAATCTCTATTCCTCAAATTATAAAAACCATCCATCAAGAGCACATCAGCTTTTCACTCATTATCTTTTGTGAATTTTGCTAAATTATTAAGAAAGATGCTAATTCTAGCTTCGGTCTTATTCAACTTTTTCCTAATTTCTTATTTTTGCTCAACACTATTATAAGTTATTCCATGTACACTATAAATCTTGATAGCTATGTAGGTTCGTTGGGCTCACTAAGTTCACATAGATTTTATGGGTTCATTATAGGTTTGTTCATTGCACGTCAATAAATTTGAAATTAATGCTCGCGAGCTTGTAATTGAGACAAAATTATCTCTTATAAGGGCAAGAGTCGCCTATTCTGACCTTGAAATAAAAACAAAAAAAGGGATCTATTGAAATCAAATTTCCAATTATTGACAATGCACACACACCACTCATATATAATTGCCTTATTATTTAAAAAAAAAAACAAAATAAAAGTTTGAATATATTTAAGGGATGAAGAACATGGGCATGTGAGAATTTTTTTTTATTTTTTTTTAAACGGCTAATTAGGAACTGCTACATAATTGTTAAAGCCTACCTAGAAAAAATACTGATATTCAGTATTTATTCACCAAGATCATCAGTCAGCATCATATTAAAGGGATACTGGGACTTTCAAGGAAAGAAACTTAAAAACATTTAATACTAGTATGAGTGAAAGGTAGTTCCCTCACCACTTTCAATGTTTAGAAAAAGAAATGAACGTTAGGACTTTGCGATGATCGGTCAATATTTGCTTCAGTTGACGGTTTGTTTTATTGGGGCACCTATTTCTAATCATTGTCTCAACCCCCATGTCACACTTGCAAATTAAATTAAAAAGACGTGTTTTTTAAAGTAAAAGATAATGGAGTAATATAAACACAGTACAATTTCACTAATTTTAATGAATACAGAGTTTAATATAAATATATTTGAGATAAATAGTTTAAAGAATAATTAAATTTTGTATATATGTGCAAATGAATGTGTTTTGTGTTCCTTTTGTTTGGTTTATGTCCATTCAAATTAAATTAGAATAGTAGTCATATGTAGTACTGTATATATACAAATCATTGAAAAGGAATAAATGAACGTGGCCAATACCATGCTTAATTCAGATTAAATTAAAACCTTGCTTTGAAGGGTCTTTGTAGCTGAACTTGACATTTCACTGAATTAAAGCAATTAAACATGCCTAGAATGGTGTATGGTCTGGGACATATCAATATCAATGTGTCAATTTCTATTAAAACATATATATGGGGTACTGTTTAGGTGCAAAATTAATATAAATCCCTTGCTTTCTCTGAAGACAACTACTTTTAACTGCTAAGTTCTTTTTTTTTTTTTTTTTTTTTCAAATGACTTATAAGATGATCAAGTGGGGTTTATTTTATTTTTATTTTTTTGATAGTACATATATATTTGGCAAACCAACCAATCAAGGTGTAATTTAGAGAACACGCAATGCATGACATGATAAGTAATTAAGACTAAATATAGAGAGAGCAGTAACATATGTACATGCCAACTTCAATGGATCACATCTAAATAAACTTTTTTTGTTTTTTTTTTCTTTATTTTAATGGGAATCAAACCACGATCTCTTGAGGTCTTACTTTTTTAATAAGTAATATTTTTACCATATCACATGAGAGGCTTTGACAAATAAACTTTTTTCGTTATTGTCATTGTGGTGGGAACGATCAATCACATAATTTTGACATGCCATGTGTTGGGAGTGGCTAGAAGTAGATAATGAGGATAAAATATAGATTATATCTAAGTAACATCAAGAGAACACAAAACATCCAAGTCAAACCAATATATATTGAGATGTGACAAATGAAGCATCATATGTAATGAAAATGATCTCCTTGAAGTGATGTTACTCTATAGGTAAGGATAAGTAAATCAATAAAGTTATGTATATAACGCATTTTTCTTATATAATTGTAAAAATTGGGGTGAGCTACCACTAATTGATTATTTACACTGAAAATTAAGATATTTAAAATTTTCTAATTCGAGGAAGAATAATTAATCTCCTTGAATTGATATTTTTTTCCAAAAATCTTCTCTATTACTATACATATATATGATCTATATTTTTTTATTTTTTTATTTTTTGTAGGAATATGATCTATATTTTCCAAGAACATGCCAAAACATACATCTCTAAATTAATCAATTAAGAGCGAAAAGAAAAAGGACTCTTTCCCCTTTTTGTGGTACACAGATCATCAATGTTGAAGCATGCCCCATGACACAGGTTGATCTAGCTAAAGGCTCGCTAGGTCCAAAATCTCAATATAATATAGTGTTTCAAGTATTCATTACAAGGTCAATTGGCCCCCTCAACTACGTGTTTCATCATGATCATCAAATCTTTTCATATATACTCAAATATCTCATAATTCCGTCCATGAGAGTTTCTTCTGTTTTTTCAAAAAAAAAAAAAAAAAAATGTGTCACACAAGACATATATGATGAAAGCAAATTGAAGATGTATCAATCCCTAGTTTTATATGCAAAGCAAATCCTAGACCACTTGAGGCTCAATAAATGGTAAACTTACAATTAGATCAATGTTAGTCTTGAAGTGCGCAAAAGCTGGCCTAAGACACCTAGGCAATGAAAAAAGTTATATATGTATAGCATATTTGATCAACTAATTATACATCAACAAATAATTTATTGAATTAATACAACAAAAAGCATATAATTTATTGAATAATCTTATAAAAAATAATTTATTGAATAATAGATGAATGGTTGAAAAAATTATATAGGTAAAGTCCCAAGACATAATAAAAGCTAGCAGATGGTGCAGAGGAGTGTCAATGTTCTCCCTAAATTCAATGTTAGCTTGTTTGATCACATAGCTAGGCATGGGCCACTCACCACAATTGAGTGGTTCATGGTTGTTTGGTGCTCCAAAATTTAAAGAGTGCAAGCCAAGGTGTGAAGAGAGATTGATGCATTTGGTAACTATAAATATAAAGCATATAAGATGGTACCAACAACAGCATCACTTTAATTTCCTTTGTCACTAATCACTAGTAGTCCAGTCCCTATTAGCTAGCAATATATTCCTCCACAATTAAACATACACCACCTAGTGGTCAAAAACAATATTTGGGGGCCAGCAGAGATGTTAAAATAAAAAAGGGACGATTCAAATTTAGTAAAAAGCTTATAATTAAGGGCCCTGGCGACAAGTAAGGTATGTTTCCAATACAAGAAATAATGATAGTCTTGGAGACTAAGAACCATGGCAGGAAGTTGTCACAACAACTAAATATACAAGTAGAGATGCTTAATTAGGTGCATTTATTTTTATTTTTTGCTTCTCTTTTGCTATAGCTTTGCTTTGTGGGAATCACTATCATGTCACCACACCTCCTACTCAACTTGTCAATGGTCATAGTCATAGAAAACCAAACTTTGAATATTATATCATGTTCATCATCTTTGGACATATAAAAGAAAAGAAGGGATTCTAATAAAGAAGTAAAGGAGGAAGCATGGGTGGTTATTGAGATTCTATCCCATTAAGAGTGAGAAAGTGTACTTGTTTGTATGTATGTGTAGGGCCAACTTTAGGTTTAAATGGAGTAAAAGATAAAGAAGCCCCACAAGTCAAGGTGCTTCAATTGCCCCAAAAAGGGGGAAGCACAAACACACATGATTCTCTCTCTCTCTATACATCTCTCGCATACTTTTTGATCACAAAACAGCGTTTCTTGAACTAGGGTGCCACCAAAATCATCTTTGCTGTCCAAATCACTCTTCCTTTTACATTAAATAATCAAAAATGTGATATGGGTTGTGATCCATTTATTTTTTTTAAGGAAAAAAAAATTCTCTCTACTTTTCAGTTTGTGATCTCTCTCCTTTTGATTTGGGTGGTTTGGATGAAATGGTTGGGGCTGATGGGAGCAATAATAGAGTGAGCAAGAAACAGAAAGTGAAAAAGTGATAGTGAAAAGCATTGAAAAATCAATGGAGATAGACAGACACATATATCTACTCACCTTTTAATTAAAACCATATGATGTCTTTTGCTTCTCTTTAATTAGTTCTTTTTTCTACTTGTGTTGCAAGGCTTTGGAAAGCAATATTATATGTAGCATATATATTTCGATGCTAAAGTGGGAGCTGAGGCATCATTTTATTTCAATTTCCTGTCATCATTGGTCGTACAAGCTAGATCCAAATATCTACATTTGATATATATATATATATATATATATATATATATATGCACTACTTTCATCATATTTAATGATATTGTCCATGTTCATGAAAAAAGAAAACAATAATGTCCATGTGGATCAATTAGAAATTTCATTTCATATACAACAACTTAGATTATGTGTACCATGATGATCTTGCTCGGTTTGCATTCAAATTGCTAACTCGAGAAAAAAAAAAAAAAGTATCATCAACTATATTACATCGAATAAAATAAAATAACTCGATCTATATATATGCAGACTTTGAATAATTTACTGAGCTTGCTCTGATGTGGTTGTTGTTGGTGTTGTACTTAATTGTTCAACTCTTCATTTTATCTTATATGTGCCATATTATACTATAATCTTTTATTTTAAATAAATACAACGCATATATAATATTTACTGTTTTACACATAAAAGGATTTTTCATATATGTGGAATTTTTTTTTTAAAAAAAAAACAAGGTTATATCATCATTAATTAAAAGAGAAAATAATTCCTACCAAAAAAAAAGAGAAAACAACCTATCAAAAAATAAAATAAAAAAAAATATTTAAAAGTGGCCTGATGGGGAATAAAGTGGTTCAATCTAGGCCAACCTTTGCATTTCATGAAATATAATGTTTTTATATATTTTGTGTGGATGGTCGAGTCACCTGGCATAGAGGAAAATGTAGGATAGAAATGTGACAAACCAAGTTGTTAGTGTAACATTTATTCAAATTGTATAATCATGTCTAGTTGCGTTGTATTCAAATCTATCTTTTGTCTCCTTAAACACTGCTCATTGATCTAAGAATATATTAAAAATACATTTCCTATAATAGTTAATGTACTTCAACTTTTATATTATTAGCATGACCTGATGATGATATCCATATATAAAATATTTTATTGAAACCATAGTGATAATATTTTGTTAAGGGTTGTGCGTAATAATAATTAACCTATGACCTTTACACACATGACTAAAAAATAATCCCCTGTTCAATTCATTAATTATTGCTGATCCATATGACTAACTCTAATTTATTTTATGATTAGATGCACGAATCTTGTCTCTTCCAATTTATATTCTTTTCCATAGGCCAGTGTTAAAGTGAAATAAGTGATTGATTTATGCATTAATCAATGTACAAGATCACAATATTTAACGGGAAACTACACTGCACTACACTTATTTTTTCCGCAATACGTAGAACATCATATACTATACAATCGGTCCCAAGTTCATATAAAAAAAGAAAGAGAGACCGCCCAAACCTTTTTTCATACTGAAAAACAGGGATAGAGCCACATATAATTAAGACTATTTGGACAACCCATGACAACTTAAATACACCCCCTTATATACATATATAGTTGGTTAAACACGCGTGCTAATGCGACAGGTTTGTATCACCAGAAATGTTACCAAATCATTTTCCTAATAGAAAAAGCTTAGGCCAACCCGCACCCCTCAAAGTAATGCCTACACGCTTAATTAGTGTAGTTGAATGTAGTTTTAAATCGTGGCTCTGCCTCTGCAGTGAAATGAAGGAAGATGGTCCCAAACTCATTTTTCATATCTAAAAAATAGAGAAGGGAGGTCCAAAGCCTATTTTTTCATATCTAAAAAAAGAGAGGGTTGTGATAGATTGACAATTATTGTTAAGTTTTTGTCACTCTTTATAAAATAAATTAAAAAATATATAATTATTTGTGTTTATATAAAGCTATAAATTTACGCATCTCAGGATACATATCATAGCTAGTGTGACCAATAGTATTTTCTCTATGGTCCCGGGAGCGGCTAAATGAACCATACTTTTTACTTAGAGGACCTCATTACTTTTCTATACCTTACTTTTTTCATTTTAATTTTGCTATACAATAGTTAAGACTGAGAAAATGAGAGGATTGAGGGAGTGTTGGAATGAGAGTAATGGTATTATAAGGATTTAGAAAAAAAAAAGTGAGATATTTAAAGTAAAAAAAAGTGAAAGTACAAGAAGTAACATAGCACGTTTAGCAAGAAGCGAGATCCGTTTAGCCACTTTTTTTATTTCACAATATTTTTCATATTTTTGAAACATTACAAAAATCAAAGAAGAATTAAAAAAAAAAAACCATTTACTAGTGATCATTTTTTTACTACACAACACATAAGAAATGAAGTAATTTATTAGAAGGTAATTTAATAATCTTGTTATAAAATTTGAATGATAAATTAATTATTTTTTAATTCTTGTAGACAAGTAAAAATGTGACAAATATTGTCAAATAGAGAGAGTCATACGTAATATTATGTTAATGACATTTGCTGAAACATCTAGTGGGATAGACAAAACATCATTTATTCACTTGAAATATTTGATGATACGCGTCTCGAGAAATATCTAATAAACCAGGAGAGTACGTAACACCAACGCAGTGTCTGATACTCATCGAAGTTAGTGCATTCCCATCCAAACGAGCCTCCTAACTCGAGGAAGATCGGGCGGTAAAAAGCAGGTGACAACGGCGGGAAACGCGGGGTAGAAAAAGGACAGAAAAAAAAAAAAAAAAAAAAAAAAAGCTCTGCGAGAAGCTGCCATGAAAAGTTAAAAAAGAGTTAAAGAGAGAAAGAGAGAGGGAGTGATGGAAATACAGAGTTCTATTTGAGGCGGGCCCCACGGTACCAGACAACACGAAGGTGGGTCCCAGTTTGTCCGAAACAGAATTACCTTCTTTCACACGTGCGAGAAGGTGGACCCCACGTGAGTTCACGTTGTTAACGAGAGAGAGAACAGAGAAGAAGTCCTCTTGGACCTTACCGGTGCCTACGTGGCAACACGAGGACTACTGTGGATACGTGGCACTAAACCACTTATTGTCAGTTAACAAATGAAAAAACCAAAAAAACCAAAAGACAGAAATGAATAATAACACAAATCCTTAGTCTTACTTGAGTTGGCTACCACTTTCATTAGACTCGGCTTGGTACTAATTTACTTATATATCAAATTTCTTTAATTTTTATTAATTAAATCAAAAAAAATTTTAAAAATCATTTATACATTATTTTTAAAAATACTCAACATACAATAACAACAATTAATTAATAAATTGTTAGTAAATTGTTATCTTTTAATTAATAACTTAAGTTTAAGTTATAAGAATAAGAATATTGACATTGAAATCTCCACACATATATGATGTGCAACTCAATGCAAACTTATAGTAATCAGATAGTCCTCTAAATACCATATAATTTAGACAAAAAAAGAAAAAACAACAACAATTGGTGCCACTCTCTAACTTTTATTTTTTCTTTTAATTTTTATATTTTCTATTTATTTTCTTACTAAATTTACTATGCAAACGAATTAAGTTAAATAATGAGGTGAAATTACAAAAGTGCCCCCGATTGTTGGGTTGGTTTTTGTTCAAATAACGAAGGACAGGAAGGATTGAGTCCATTGACTGGCCATTAAAAGCCCGGGGTAAGGGGAAAGAATAGGCTATTTTAGGAGATAGAGATTGAAAAAAAAAGAAGAAGAAGATTTCTTCGAAGATTAGAAAAATAAAAACAAAATAGAAATAAATCAGAATCAAACACCAAATCTTCCCTTTCTCTCTCCTTATTTATTTTACTGTTTCTTTATTTTCCCATATCTCTCTCTCTCTCTCTCTCTCTCTCTCTAAAAACACTTTCCCCTCTCTCTCTCTAAACCAAACCCCAAATAAACCCCCCCTCTCTTGCATGTTCTCTCTGCCCCATCTCCCATTCTCCTCGCATGGCTGTTGAAGCTCGCCATCTCAACTTCTTCTCTCCACAACTCATCAATTCAAGGTAGGTTCATGACATAAACACCCATTGTTTCATTGATTGTCTCGTGTTTTTTTTGTCAAGGAATTGAATTGAATTGAATTGGTTGATTTATGTATATGCAGAGAGATTGCGATGAACGGAATGGAGAGCGTTCACCATCAGATTCATCACAATTTAAATGCCCAGATGGATTTGGGGCTGCCCTTGTCAGGGACAACAGTGGATAATACTCTCCTGCCTTTCTTCAATTCAGTTGTGGTCGATTCTGTTCCGGCTATGAAGGCCGAGAGCGGCCTCACCTACAACCCCTCTTCCTCCACCATGTTGTCCAGAAAGCGTTCAAGAGATCATCAAATAATCCCCACCACCACCACCACCACCAACAACAACAACAACAACAACATCTCCTACTCCAACTCTCCCGGTTTCAAAGACATCGCAACCACCATTCACAATAGTGGTATCATCAATAATGGGCTTGGATTCACCTTTATGGGTGAAGACATTTCCTTCCAGATCCAACACCACCAAATCGAAATCGACCGCTTGATCGCCCATCATGTAAGTTGTACTGAATCAATCAAAATTTTATTCAAAGTTGTTTGATGTTTGTTTATAAATATATTTTTTTGTGTGTGATTGTGCAGACGGAGAAGCTGTTGTTGGGGATTGCGGAGAAGCGAAAAACACAGACGAGGAGACTGGTGGCGGCGATAGAGGAGGGGATGGCGAAGAGGCTGAGAGCGAAGGAGGAAGAGATCGAGAAAATGGGGAAGCTGAACTGGGTGTTGGAAGAGCGATTAAAGACGCTATGTTTCGAGAACCAGATATGGCGCGAC
This sequence comes from Stephania japonica, assembly GCA_039657345.1. Lineage (NCBI taxonomy): Eukaryota > Viridiplantae > Streptophyta > Magnoliopsida > Ranunculales > Menispermaceae > Stephania > Stephania japonica. The sequence goes on along the minus strand of CM077556.1, from coordinate 84,178,231 downwards.
TTGGCACAGACGAACGAGGCCACGGCCAACGCTCTCCGCGCGAATCTCGAGCAAGTCTTATCCAAAGTCCGCGACGATCGGACGGCTCAGGCTGACGACGCCGCGTCTAGCTGCGGGAGCAGCGATTTCGGTCAAGTCCTGCATCGACATCACCAGCGACATGAAGATTGTGATAATGGCGAGGATCACGAGGAGTGTAATTTCGATCATCAGCATCACCAGATCAACAAGTGTGGAACCAATCAGACGGACAAGAGGTGGTGTAGGAATTGTGGGAAGGAGGAATCGTGCGTGCTGTTGCTGCCGTGCAGGCACCTGTGCCTATGCGGGGTTTGTGGGCCCACCCTCCACACATGCCCCATCTGTAAATCTGATAAGAACGGCACTGTGAATGTCAACATGTCATGAATGATGAAAACCCAAAACAAAACAAAACCAAACCAAACCGAAAAATGAGAAAAGTTTTTTTTTTTTTTTTTTCTTTTAAGTCAGGAAAAAAATTTCAGAAAATATTTTCCGTCTTCTTCTTCGCTACTGTTTTATTTTATTTTATTTTTTTTACCCTTTTTTTGACACGTGGCACAGTACATTGGAAAAGGATTAGGGGAGTCACTAGAATACGTCCAAATACGGAAAGTCCCCATGAACGGACCGTAGGCGTGACGTCACGTCACATCACATTCGATTTAATGCGGGAATCCCGAGGTGGCGTGGTGGTGATTGTATAAAGGTGTAAAGGATAAGACGACAAAAGAGGGAACGTGTTGTCCCATGTGAGAGGAGGATTGGGTGTGTGGGGTCCACGTGCGTTGCCTCGTTATTGATTTCGTGGTGCGTTCTGTTTGCGACGCGTGGACGACAAGCGCTCTCTTTCTCTGTTTCCGAGTCGGAAGACACGATACTCATTAAATCGTATGTGGGCCCCTCTTCGTACCTTTTAAAAATCTGATTGTTGAGACGTCCTTTTCGCTTTGCAACGTTTTTTACCGCTTTCTTGAGCACGTGAGCCCGCACGTGCTCTTTCACTTGGGAACCAGGGGCGGACCTAGGATTTTTCATAGCCCTGGGCTATAATTAAATTGTCCATTTTTTGTACTTTTATACCACATTAATGTACATATGTTAAATTTTTTTAGTAGGTTACAAACATTAAATTAACATTATTTATCCCATAAATTAAGCCACAAAATATTAAGTAAATAAAAAACATACTAAAACAAGAACAATCATTATAAATCAAATCAGAACAATAAAATTATTAGCTAATGAGTTCAATTGAAGTACCTTAAATTTTTAAGTGTGCAAAAATTGATGCCAACTTGTTACAACTAGCCACAATATAGCACTGCAAACAAAAACAATAGAGAAGTAAATATAAAATCATATAAAGAATAAAAAATAATATAAATAGTAAATGATATATGTATCAAGATGTGAAGAAACGAACCTATTTAAGTTGCACCCTCCTCTTCTTTAATGAACAAAATTCATCAATTACTGCATCTACATTGATATTTTCAGCGAATTCTCGTTCAATATAAATGATCAAAGCATCTGTCAGGAAATCTTCATCCATTCTACTTTGTAAATCAGTCTTAATACGCTTCATAGCTGAGAAAACTCGCTCTGCTGATGATGTAGATACGGGAAGAGTCAAAACAAGACGAATCAGTCTATCAACCAAGTTGTAGTGATGCGACTTATTTGTTCGTATTAACGTCTCCAACAATTCAGAAATTGATGACAAATTTTGAAAATACTCATGGTGAAGTACATCAACCTTATAATGCTCCAATTGACATCTCAAATAATGCACTTCTTGGTTACTAAAATCGGCAGGATAGAACTTATTTGCAAGAGTGCATATTTGATTGACATCAAATGATCTGAAGTTGTCATTTGGAAGTAAAGCATGACTCAGCTTAAGAATTTCTAATGCATCGTCATTAAATCTAGAATTCAACTCTTCCAACTGATAATCAATTGCGGAATTGAACAAATCAAAGTGATAGTGATGTCCAACTGTGACGAGACTTTTTTGCTGACAAGAACGACCAGTGCCCTCTTTGTAACAAGCATTCATATCAGGTATTTCAATTCTATAAACCCTGCAAACTGACTCCACACACTTCAAAATGTGATCAAAGCTTTCATTTCGTAAACTGAGAAGAAGTTTTTTTGTCGCAGCAATTGAATCTAATGCATTCAAAATGTCCAAAGATTTTTCTTGCAAGTTTCGACAAAGCATATCATTAATTCCCATGATTCTATGCATCACATGCAACATGAATACGAAATCAAAAGATTTCATAATAATTAAAACACCTTTTGCTTCACCACAAATATCATCTGTAGATCCATCACGAGTCATTTTTTCAAGCACTTGCATAGTTGCCCAATACATATCAATCACACTACAAATAGAATCAAAATGAGAGCTCCACCGTGTTTCTCCTGCTCTTTGTAAGTTTCCAATCTGATTAGCTCCTTTCCCAGTTTCACGTTCACCACTAGCCACCATACGTGCAATATCCATGGCTTGAAAAGCTTGTAACTAAGCAAGACGTTTTGGAGAAGAACCTATAAGGTTGACAATAGATGTCATCTTCAAAAAGAATACCCAAATCGATGGTTCTTTTTTAGAAGCTGCGACTAATTCTAGTTGTAGTCGATGAGCAAAGCAATGTACAAAATATGCATATGGACAATCTCTACGAAATAAAGCTTGCAACCCATTCAATGCCCCACGCATGTTACTAGCACCGTCATATCCTTGACCACGCAAATCATCGATAGGTAAGTTATATCGAGCAAGAGAGTTACATATGCTTTTTTTTAGTGTTGATGCAACAGTGTTTTCAACTTCGACAATATCAAAAAAACGTTCTTTAACTGAACCTTGGCCATCTACGAATCTCAATACAATTGCCATTTCTTCTTTGCTAGAGGAATCCTTGGCTTCGTCAACTAATAGACAAAACTTTCCATCTCCAATTTCTTCACGAATTTTGTTCCTTACCATGTTAGCCATAATCTGTAAAATCTCCTTTTGAATTTTTGGTGAGGTGTAAGTTGCATTTCTTGGAGCATTGTCTAGTATGACATCCTCAATGTTAACATTTAATCTGCCCAAAAGCTTTACCATTTCTATGAGATTTCCTCGATTTTTTGAAGTTGAGTCTTCACGATGACCTCTAAATGCGCATCCTTGTAGACTAAGCCACCGAATGGCCTCAGTTGTAACCATAAGCCGCAACCTATTTTTCCGAACATCTTCTGAAGTTTGTGCATTTATGACCTTATCAATATGCCGAGTAACATTCGACAAATCTTCAACAGATTTCACTGATTTTCTATGTGGTGAATTGATGCTTCCAATATGTGTCAAGAATGGACAATTAGCCCCGTCATTTACTCGCTTCCAACATCTAAATCCTTCCTTAGTTAATGTGCATTGAGGTTTATTACCATTTTCAAAAAGGTAACATGGAAAGCAAAACACCGCATCCTTTTCTAGGCGAATACTCCATCCATGGAAAAGTTTTAAACCATTTTGATTGAAAGCGGCGATATTGAATTCCGAATTGAGATCGCGGGTATTCTGCCAACCTAGGTTGATAAGGACCCATTTTTATATATGCTCGTCTAATGTCATCTCGTACATTGATGAGAATATTCTCGTATTGGAGTGCGCAAACCGGGTCTCTTTCAAGAGAATTATAATTAATTTCAACACCTTGGCTTGGAGATTGTGAAGGCCTTACTTCCTTGTGGGTTGAAACCTCAACAACTGGTGTTGAAGGTTTATCACTTATAGATGTTTCTTCACTTGATTTAAAGAAAGACAAAATTGTCTTTGTTCTTTTACTTCCATGACGGTCCATATCAGAATTATAGTGTTAACCTAAATGATAGAATAAGTTAATAGAAAAAAACCATACAATGACAATTAAAATTTAACAATACAATGTTCTTCAAAAATAAAAATAATAAAATAAAATTTAACCATATAATGCGTTAAGAAAGTATGCAAGAAATTTTTATTATTGATAAAAAAAAACCATACAATGACAATTAAAATTTAACAATACAATGTTTTTCAAAAATAAAAATAATAAAATAAAATTTAACCATATAACGCGTTAAGAAAGCATGCAAGAAATTTTTATTATTGAAAGGTTTCCAACTTTTTCTTTGATATATATAGGTTTCCAACTTTCCATGTATTATTGTATATTATATGCCATATATATATCAAAATGAATGAGTATAGAATAAGAAAAATATTAGATAGTCCTAAAAAAATCGATCATAATCCTCAAAAAAAAAAAAAATCAGTCATTATCCTCCAAAAAAATTGATCAGTCCTAAAAAAAAAAAAAAACCACACACAATCTCTCTTCCCTATTTTATTTCCTATTCTTTCTCCTACCAAATCTCTCTCCCTCCTAAATATTCTCTCTTATACCAAATTTCTCTCTTTCTCTCTTAATTGCTCTCTCCGTTCAAACTCATCTCCATCCCCCTTTTTTTTTTGTTTTATAAGTATGGATCTTTAGTTTGCAAAAAAAAAAAACAGAAAAAAAGAAAAAAAAGCATCGATCATTTTCATTCTAAGCAAAAAAAAATAGAGAATATGAAATACTCAACATCAACTTAAACATCAAGTTTTAAAAGTACCTTTGCTTTGATGTATTTCCAAGATTAATAGTAGAACCTTCAATCATCCAGTTTTGAAAAAATCATTTCCTCCCTTCCAAATCTGATTTTAATATTTTGTATGGTTCAAAAACTAAGTTTATAGTTGTAAAATGGCATTAAAGACATTGACAAGACATGAGAAATGTTGTCACTACAAGGTTCATTGGATTTACTTCGTGATTTGTGCACACAAAAGAACATACAATTTTTTAACACACTTTTCGATTTTTTTTTTGTTCTGAAAAAATGGTGTGCCAAAATTTTTTTTGTCAAAGTTTTGATTTTTGTTGGACCTGGGCTGGACAAAAATTTGTGGGCTGGGCTATTACAAATTTTGGGCCTCTTTACAATTAAATTTTTTTTTTTTTGGTGTTTGCCCTGGGCTTCAGCCCAGGGCAAATGACCATTCAGGTCCGCCAGTGTTGGGAACAACTGATTACTCGGACAACCAAATCGAAGGGTCCAAAATCCAACCATTACGAGTGATCTCGTTCATCGCCACCCCCAAACAACGCCATCGTTGAAGAAGTCTTATTTTTCATAGGTAGGAATGACAAATTGTGTAACGACTCAACTTTTCCACAATTAAATTTATGAGTATTTTGATAATTTTATGATAAAAATATGTTGGGTGTTTGATGTGAAAATATAATTTTAAACATGTCAAATTAAATATGAGTTAGGGAGTAAGTAAAGTTTTATTTTAAATAATAAATTTCAATTGAGATTATGACCCAAAAGGGCATTTAGACAAGTTGTAAATAATCATAACCCTAATACTTAACTCTAATGCTATTTAAGCAAATCAAATAAAATCCTAGCTCCAATCTTGTTAAACACCCACGTAAAGAGGAGGAGAGCAAGAGGAGGGTTCAAGTTCAAGAGAGATATAACCTCACTTCCCTCCTTGATTTCTTTATTATTTATTGAAGATTTGGAGACCAAAGAGTCGATGGTATCGACAGTGGCAAGCATGCGAGGAAAATAGAGAAGAAAAAAAGAAATGAAAGATTTGATTTATGTTAGAATGAGATTTTGGAAAGGATTTGGAGTCAAAGACTCCATTGAAGGTATGGTGAGACTCTAATACTCTCTAAATTTATTGTCTTAGTGTTGGTATTGGCAATGAGAGTTGATGATTTTCAAAGTTTGTTCAATTTTTCTTAGATCTAGTGTTGAAATGGGTTATACAAATTTTTAAGCTTTATGATAACGAGTATTATGGATGAATCAATCTTGCTTGCCATAATTTGACAGTGCATGAAAGGGTTTCCCTATGATTTTAGTAAATTGAACGCGGTTGAAGTTAATTGATATGGATTTGGCATTTAAGGTTGAGTCAAGATTTAAAAGGGACTTTGAATCTTTTCTTTGGAAAATAAACTTATTCGATAAATTTGTGAACTTTGACTGAATATCATCATTCGAAAATTTAAAGTCTAAATTGAGTCTTGTATGGTGATTTAGATCTTTTTAATTATGATTAATCGAACGCCTTCGATTTTTGTTGGAAAAACTAAGTCTTAGCGAATTTTCCTTGTTTTACATCACCACATTCTTATTTTACTCAAATCATCGATTCTAATTTTAAGTGTTGATTTTAGAGTCGTGAATGACCTTTAGTGAAGTTAGTTATAAAGTAGGGTGAATTTCTAAGGTCTAGACAATTGATGTTAAACTTGTATAGTTGTAGATATATAAAATAATTATTCTTTCAAATTGTCTAGATATGCGAGACGGTTCACATCGAGCCCAAATGCGAGAGAATTGAGATTGGGATTCGCGGTGAGTGCAGGTAAGTGGGGAGCTTGCTCAATTATCAAATATGACATTATTACTAGTTATGTTTAGAATTCACAATTTGAATTAAAGACTTGAGATTTATGGGTTGTGTCGTGGTATTGGCTCAAACCTACGTATTTTATGGAATGTGAATGCACTATTTTTCTCATCTATGTTATTCAGGACCCCAAGATGTTTGTGAAGTTCCACCGAGGGCCGTATTAGTAAGTAAATTTATATGAATACCTCAGAATGTTGTGGTACCACTGAGGGTCGTTAACACCCCAGGATGTTTGTGGAGTTTACCACCGAGGGCTTTACTTGACTAATTGAATTCATAAGTATGTCACGTAGGGACATGAGTTGGAATTCCTTCTCTTGTACTCTTGAGACATAGGGATGTACATCGGTAATGGCTTGGACGAACCTACTGTTAATTTGATGGGACGAATGAGAGGGCACATAAGGCCTGTGTGCTAGCTAGTTGTTTCCATCACCTCGAGAGTAGGAGAATCGATCACCGGATTCTTGCCAATACCTATTATGCATTGAATGAAATATCGACTTATCGTATTACTATATTTTATAGTACATAATCTCGCGAAACCCTCTTCGTTGCATGAAAGCTTGAATTTATGTAATGATTTGTCAATCTCTTTAATGCTATACATGATTATTGTTGTTACAACTTGATGGTTTATGAATGTCGTATTTGCTATGAGAAGATGAATTCCTATTTATTTGTGGCTTACAAACCTTATGTCCATGATAGTACCTGATGGTTCATTATAAGTCCATCTCTTATAAAATTCTGCTACCATGCTATTATTCAATGAATCCTTGTTTGTTTTCAAGTACATACTAGACTTTACATGCTTATTAAGTATTACTTGCATATTTGATGGTTGAGCGAGTTTTCCGCATTATTGAGCTCCGTTGGTTCTTTTAGCTCACCCCACTTACATCTCAGGTATCCACGACAGGGCTAGGTTGAAGCAAGGGAGAGACGAGCTTGAAGTCTCTTCTTAATGTGAGACTTTGTTGATATATATTATCTATATTTGATTTTGAAACTATTCAACTTGGGGTTAAAATTAAAATAGATTTTTGGGTAACTTGAATCTTAGTTACCTTTAGTTGATCCACTTCAGAGATTTAATAAACTTATTTAGTTTAAATGAGCATGAACCCATGTATAGTTTTATTAATGTTCTATGAACTTAAATCTATTGACTTTAAGATATCTCTTTATATTTATACCGCAATTATTATCCTTTATTTAGCCAATGTGTATTCTGCAAATTTATTTGTTTAGGCGTACCAGACCGTTATTTGGGGCTGGTTCAGGTATCGGGTCCAAGTGGCGGTTTGGGCCGGGCGACCCGACCCTAGGTCGGGGGTGGGTCGTCACAAATTGTAAATGTAGAATGTAACATTGGCTACAAGAGTCGTTTATGCGACTTCGACCTATGTATTATATATTAGGATTTGTTTATGTTTACATATTGAGGCGTGCATAAACAACTCAGAGCCTCAATGTGACTTCCGTTATGATATATATATTTATTGTCACTCTAATACATCTTTCCACTTTTGTAAACCCAGACCACACGATTGCAGGTTCAACCTAGTTGATTCAGCAAGACTGTAGCACCACAATGAGGCAAGTATCCTTAATAACCCATTTTTGACGTGGGAGGTATTTCACAGGAGGAACGACACATTTTTTTCCAACTACATTGTTAGTTTTTTTTTACTTTATATTTATGGGGGAACACATAGTTTTTCGTCTTTTTATAAATATCAATAGTATTATATATGTAAAAAGTTTAAAAACCCTCTATGAGTCCAGACTCAAAGAGTCCAAACTGATTTTTTGATTATATATATATATACTTAGGCTATAATAAATAAAGTCTAGTTTCCTCGGAAAAAAATACTTCCTTAAAAAAATGAATGAGGGTTTTGATCAGTTGACAACAATGTAAAACTTTTAAACATTCCTCTCCTCTTGGCAGCTAGCCTTAACCCTAAAATCATTTTTTTTAGTTTTCTCTCTTGATTCAAAATTTGAACCACTGCTAATCTTGTCACGGCCCAAATTTCTAATCCAAGATTTTGGCCGTAATCAGGCTCATCGATCCATGACGTGGGACCCGCATGAGATGTGCACACCGACCGAGGCAAGTGGCCGAGGAAATTTTATATTTGTGATGATGTATTCCTAGTGTTTGTACGTGTGTAGACTAACTAAGTCGGAATTTGCAGCTATCGATGTCGAGACGTGATCGAGGACGCGCCTCGAGTTGCGTGCGTGCCGGGGTACCGAGTAACAAGACTTGTGGTAAGTCTAAACTTATTTAAATGCAACGTAATTAAATTAATTAAATTGAATTGGACATATATATTTATATGAATATATATATATATTAAAAATCAATAAAATGTGAAATGACCAAGAGGGGCATTGACTTATTAAGGAAGTAGATAAGGTTAGAGGGGCATTTTGGTAATTTGACTACCCTTTTGGTTTAATACCAAAAATCACCACCACCATACACCGAAAAGTGTGTGAGAGAGAGAGAGAGTTTGGGTGAGAGAGGGAACGGAAGAGAGAAAGAGAGATCAAGAGAGGTGGAGATCGAGAGCTCTGAGGCGCAGCGGCGGTGATTGGAGGTAAGTGTTGATGTTGTTGGTTGTTGTTGTTGTTGTTATTTTGGTGTTGGTGTGTTGGCGTTGTGATGATGGTGGTGATTGGGGTCTCGGACGAACTGCTCTTACGGTTTTTCCGAGGAGGGAGACGACATGGTCGTCGTCTCCCCTCCCAATCCCTTTAAAAAAAAGTAGATACGCAGCTTCTCTGCGAGCTTAGGGAGGGGGAAGGGCCGGTCTGATCGGCCCGGTTGGACAAGGTCAGACTTGGTTCAAGGGCCCAAACCCCTCTAAAAAGTAATAAATAGGAAAAATGAATAATAATAATAATAAATAAATAAATAAATAAAAGTGATATAAATGGCCTTTTAGGGACCTAGGGGTGTTTTGGGAGTTCGGGAACGCTAGTTGAAGTGTCGCGAGGTCGGATAGCCAGAGCTATCCTTTGACGGTAAGTGAAACTGTGGGAACTCTTTACTTTATTTAATTTCTGTTATTTACCAATTATTTAGTCTATTTGTAGACTTGCCGATTGAATTCCCACATCATGTTTTCCTTGTTTCTGTCCATTATGAATGTTTGACATAGCCTGATGCCTTGTGTTGTTATCATTGACTCCATTTCCTGAATGCTTGATGATTGACTATGATGGAGAATTGATGATTACTTAGAAATGCATGCTCTAGAGCTATATGTTATGTTTGGACTTGTATTCTATTCCCTTGGGGTTTGTAGCCTAACTTGTGTTGAAATCATAGCATTGTAGGATATTAATTCTTAGAATCTAAAGTAGGGATTATCTAGTGTGCATTGCACGCGTAGTATGGGCCACGGGGTTGTCAGCAAGTATAAATGATTTATACGCGTAGATCACAGCTCTGCCACTTGAGGTTATTAGAAAAAAAATTATTATTATATATTGAGTACAACTCCATACAGTAGTGGAAAAGGCTAGGTGATAGTTCTCACCGCCAACTGGACGTAGATCATCTCGACTTAGCCTGTGTCAATCTATGTATATCTGTTAATGTTAGTATTTACTTGCATTATTTATTCAGCATTCTTTAGCTACTTTATGCTTTTAAATACCTTGTGTTTAAGTTAGAAATGTAGTAATAGAATTCTCCAGTTATCACTTAAATATCATCATATTCATCGTTTAGTTTGTGACGGTGGGTGTAGGTTCGTCGAGCAGCATTAGACCGGGCAAGGAGAAGATTGGCGACTACCCCTGAGCTTGAGTGCTTATTTGCCGTACATGTAGGTCATTTTTGTATTATGTTTATTTACGTTTTTTACTTGGGTTGTACATTGGGACGAGAGTTAGATTACCCGACTTTTGATTATCACACTGTTTTTATGTTCACCATTTACATTACATATATATATATATATTGTGATCGATGTTTTCCACATTTATGATTTACATAAATGTTTCCGCTAAACACTTTAAAACTTTCGCTATCTAACCAACTTAAATTAATGAATATTTGGTAATGTTAGTATAGGCTGACTAATACATAATTAGGTCATTCGGGTTGTAAATAGGGCTTAATTACTGGATTAAGCCGGGTGGTGCCCTAGATTAAGAGAGGGGTCGTTAGAGATCTTCTCTTTTAATTAGCGGTGGGCGGTTCCGATCTTCACCTCTCCGTATTTTATGTGTTCAATAAAGTGCAAATCTGTGAAGGGCCCAACAACCACAACCTGGGCCCCACCCAGCTTAAACCTACGTAGACCATCGAGTTAGTCTCTGACGAGTCGAGAACACAGGCTCTGGCCAGAAAAAAAAAAGTTTTTTTTAGAAATAAATTTTAGAAAAATAAGAAAAAATTATGAAAAAAATTATATTTTGACTAAATAAATAGAAATTTATGAATTTCTATGAAAAGTGAAGTATTTGAAATTTTGACAAGACTTTTTGTTGGGGGTTTTGCCTCGTAAAGCGTGAAATTGGTGAATATAGCCAAAAAAATTATGAAAAGTTGAGAAAATTGGAAAATTAATGAAAACTGAACCTAAATGGATATTAGGTAGCCAGCAGGGCTTTGATAAATTAATTGGAGATTGCATTGGAAAATGTGTGGAGCTACAGGAGAGCGTTTTAGCGAGATTTGAGGTGAGTAAAGGCAACTATAGAATCAACATAAATGTTTTTCTATTTTTTGACTGATTATTCTTTGAAGTGTGAGCCTTTAGTACTCCATTCTAGTTCAGGTGACCTAGGGTCTAGGTAGTTTGCCTGTGGAGAGAAGTCTAAACAAGTTTATCAACCGGCATAGACTGTGGCTTCTCGTTGGAGCCTATTGGAAGGATTTAACATCCAGCTTGTGATTGTGGCTTTCTTTCGGTAGTGTGTTAGGAATTTAGCAACCGGCTTTATCTGTGGCTTTTTCTAACAGAGTGTACATTTAGTGGAGGCAACCTTTGGGCCCACTGGTTCGTGCGTGGTGGATTGAGCAAGGGAGACAGTTTTGGGCCCACTGGGTCGATCGCAAGCTGAGGAGGTCTTGTGACCCGCTGTTTGATTGAGGTTATCTATTCGCCTATCTGTTTGTTTCCCAGTCACTTGATTATCGTTGTCTGAGATTATTGAATCTATTTATCATGCAAGTTGTTATTTATTTCAGTTTCTTGTTATATACCGTATAATTTATAAACTTGTTGTTTATAGAGGACTTAGTAATTATGTTAAGATATCTATTGTTGTTGTTTACTGTTATATTTTGTACTCACCATCCTTTTAATGACGGTGGGTGCAGATCTACAGACAAGTCGGGGTAAGGCGCTATGCTTGGCGATATCCTCTGAGGCACGCTCAGAGCCATTTCTTTTGCTATCATTCATTAGGTGTGTATATGTTGACTATGTATTCATGTGTTTTTGTATCTTTTGGGGATATTTGGGGAGTTGGAACACTGGATAATATATGTATATACTTGTTTTAAGTTTCAATTTATCATATATGTATACATAAGATGATGTTTGGCCATTCCACATCTAGGTTGATTGAGATACAAATTGTTTAAATTTGTGGTTAAGTTAGTGTTTTAAGTTTCTGCTGCACACTTAACTAACTATAATTTAGGATAAATGAATAATTGATAGACTTAAGGTGAATTTAAAAAGAGTGATTCAGGATGAGTGAGTGAATAATGTACTGAATAATTGGTAATTAAAGCTGACTAAACTTGTGTTGACTCGTCAGAGACTGGCTCGGGGGTCCACGTAGGTTTAGGCCGGGTAGGGCCCAGGTTGTGATTGCTGGGGCTGTCACAAAATCTTTTCAGATTTGAGAAGATTGGATCTACTTGTTGCGGTACAACTTTCTCAATGCTCATTTTTGGATCTGTACGACTATTGGGTTGATCCTTATTTTAGTTGTATTTTTAGGTAGTTTGTCTTCTCTTTGTTGGAAGTCTTGATTTTGTCTTCTCCTTGTCGGGAAGTTTTAGCTTTTCTTCTCATTGTTGGGAAGTTTTGTTATATGTTATGTGGTTTTAGCGAGTGTTTGTGTATTGCAATATATTTCAACGTTGTAGTGAGCAGTCCTTGATTGTCAAACTGTTTCAATTTCACAATCGCATTTATAGCCAAATTAATGATATTTCTTTTGAACAAATATGATTAGTGAATCAATGTACTTTTTTAATTCTATATCTGATTTTGTATCGAGCCATTCATGATTAATGATACTTCGATTTTTCTTTTAAAAAAAAATGTAAAACTTTTTGTTACTCTTTATAAAATAGATAAAATGGATCAAAAGATTGAGCGATCACAGGAGACTAATCACATGGTGATGCTAACTAGTGATCACCTTAGGCTTTATTAATTCGTACACGTGCCTTTCGGCCATCTTTGATTGATATTTTCATATATTATTATGTTAGGTCGCATATGTCATTTGTGTTATTTATATCTTATTGTACTGGTGTTGCCCTATTATTGATTTGATTCTTATAAGGCGGTTGATTAATTATCATTATTTGACTCAATGTTTAAGTGCTATAGTTATATTGAATTGTTGCTTTCAATTATTTAGAACCAAATGAGACTAAAAAATATAGAACCATGAACCATATGTACGATTGTATAAATTAATCTTTACAGGATGCATTTATATGAGCTCACGTTGATGCACGAAGACAAAAGTATTGGGAAAGCATCATGTGGTGATGCTAATTTAAAATGCAAACCGAACTTGACTTAATTAGCTGAAATTGTAATGGAAATAAAAAAATGTACACAGAAAAGGCATGGATGATGGATCTAAATTACTCGTATAGTATAATTTAAAGGAGAATCTACAATGACATAGTAATATGCATGATTAAGCTAACTAGATGGGATAATAATAATTAATTATTTTTTAACGATAGCAATGTTAATTAATACTACAAGGTTAATTAACACTTTAAAATAAAATTAAATGTCCATCTGGCACATGGTATTATACTGGGCCTCTTGAAGTGTACTGATAAGTAGTCTTAGTCTTACTGAAGTTTAATACGATTTTAAATTTAAATTGAGTATATTATAACTAATTCAACATCTAATTTACCTAAAAAATAATGAATTAATTAAACATCTACTTATCATTATGTAGTTGACACATGATAAGTCGGTGAAGTATATTACAAATGAAAATTATCTTCTTTTTTTTTTTTTTTGATAAGAATGTACCATGATCTTTCATAAATTATATATGCATGGTTAGTACACGTCCTAATCGTCACGACAAGGCTATCACATCTAGTTAAAGTTTCGAAGTTCCTTAGATATATACAGCATATGGTTTGCTTTCGTAATTGTTGAATACTATTTTTCTTAATATATTTTAAACCTAGGTAGGCGTAATCCACGCTTTAAACAATACAATATACACCACACTTAAGTTGCATAATTTTACAAATTAATTGCATTCAATCTCTACTGGAATTCGGTTTTGATACGCTACCTTAATAAACTTTCCTACTATTATTTCTCGATTAGTACCTTTTTTATTTCTTAATTAGCTGAAGATACGCATCTTATACCTAGTTATAAATATTAAACATATACTTTTTACTTGGATACGCTTAATTTGATTTCACGAAGGATTAATCATTTACTAGATAGCACCACAATTAAATTATGTGGATTCTCACATTTATAATTTTATACTGTTCTCAATGCAATGTTCTTTGAATGGGAAATTTTATATGTATGTACATGTCTTTAAACTAAGTAAGCGAAAACAAAAAAATAAAAAAAAGTAAAAGCGTTATATATATTGTTTTTTTTAAAACCTTATATATATATATATATATATATATATATATATTACTACTTCTTTGTGGAGTATACCACGTTTGTTTGGAAAAAGGCACGCTCCCGCCTCTATAAAATTGGGTGATTTTATTTTATTTTTGTAAGATTAAAAAAAGGGAATATTATACATCCTTATAAACATCCCTTATATATAAAAATCAAGATCTTTCTTAGTCGTGGTACGCAAAATTATTTTTGTTTTATTATTTTAAATTGTTTTAAACTCTTTTTTTATGTTATAATAAATAACAACAACATAGCCACAATCTTAAATTACTTACAATAAATAAGAATTTTAATTTTTATATAGTATATATTTTTAGATTTTTTAAAAGTACTAGGATTTTATATTTTATTTTTGAAAACAAGTATTGGAAGTTTATTAATTGATCTATACTAGACAATTATTTGGAGAATATATAAGAATATTTGTGCTGAATATCATTTTTTTTTTAATAAATTGAGAAAGAAAAGTTGGGTCAACATGAATCTCAAGTATGTCAAAGTTTCTCAGGTGAGATGATAAAAATATCACTTGTCAAAAAGGTAAGACTATGAAAGATCTTGATTTGATTCTTAAGGCGTGTTTGATAGAAAAGAAAATAAAAAAGTTGTGAAAATTTTTTAATTTTTTTGGTGTAACCATTTTTTTATTGTTTGATAGCTTTGTGACTACATAGAGAAAAAAAATCTCACCCAAAATTTTCTTCATTTATTTTCTCATTTAAAAGGTGAGAAAATAAGGAAAGAATATAGTGTTTTAAGAGAGAAAAAAGTGAGCTCATTTTTTTTAACTTCTTTCTTAAAAAACGTAAATGGAGAGAGAAATAAGTGTGCAAGTCATTTTTTAAGGGTCCACGTCACTTTTTCTTCTTTAAAATAAAACTTTCTAATGTGTTATCAACAATTTTAAAAAAATTTGCCCTCTAAAAATCTTCTTAAGAGAATTTTTAAATGAAAATTATTTTTTCTCTTGAAAATTCTCAAGTTATCAAACACACCATTAGTTAAATAAAAAATAAAATAAAAAAATGGTCACATGAATCTCAAGCATTAACGTGTGGGACACACGATCGAAGGACTAGTTTTGCCTCCGTTTGACGAGGCATACCATGACATGAAGCAACCGAATCAAGCTAGCCATTCCATTTGACCTTATTTCTCGCTTACATCTGAATGTGTTCATAGAAACTAAAACAATTGACTTGACTTTTCTTTAAAATTTTTTTTTTTAAACCTACTTTTCTTTTCTAATTAATTGTCATATATAGTATTTTCAAGCTAGAGACGGTATTCTACTTGATTCAAACTTGTTTTTCTTACATATTGTTCTTTACTGTCATTCCAATCTAATTTTTCTATTTTCGAGGCTCAAACTCGAGACCTCACTATAGAGAATCTAGTTCTCACCATTTAAATTGACCAACTTTTTTTTTTTTTTTTTTTTAAGTAAAAATTGAATCATAATATTTCGAGGTCTTGTCTTTTTGACAAGTGATGTATTTACCATATCACCTAAGTGGCTTTGAATTACCAACAAGTTGTTGGTAAGAAAAAAATATATATTCTTATTAACAGGGCCGATCATAACATTTTGGAGGCTCAGGACGACAATAGAAATAAGGCCTTTTAAATTGGGCTTGTGTTTCTTTTATATGCTTGTGCTATTACTAGACTTGGTTCAATTTTATCAACTCCGCATTCTTATTTTATATAGATGTGTTAAAAGACTGTCTTCTTAAAAAATATTAATATATAAAAAGTACTTCATATGATCATTACTAACGATAGAAAAACTCAAGTAAAAAATTAATTATTTTTCTCTAATAAAATATATGCATCAGTTAAATTGTCTATATATAATACTAATCTTTTGGGTAATCGTTAATTATGTTTTCTATCAAAACACCAATTAATTTCCAAGAAAAATGTTAATTTTATTAATTTGTACAATTGCCCAAATAATCGTATTGTTTGAGTTTATGTACCTGGCTAATCATTTTTAATCAAAACAACATTTGATTACTAGAAAAAAAATTAATTTTATTAATTTATTACATTCATCCTCGAGCTGACAATTGCAATGTAGATTAAGTCGAAACATAAATTAATGAAAACCTTTCCTAAGAAATATTTTAATGAAAACTTACAAATACATTAGGAAAGTGGGGCCTATCTGGGATGGGGACCTAGGGCGGTCGCACGCCCCGCCCTACCCCAGAACCGGGCCTACTTATAAATAATAATTATTAAAATATATATATATATATATAATATCAATATATTAAATAGTTATTATATAGTATATTATTACATTATTCTTTTGAGATACCTTTAAGTAATTTGTATTGGTGTGGGATGCCATCACGCTTGCTTGCCTGCCCAGCCTTGCGTCAATATTGGGGTGATGAGTCGTACGCCCACCGAGGTGGACGGACAAACGGACGGAGCACCAAGAGAGAGAAGCCAATATTGATGAGGGGACAGTGACATATGACATGGTGACCTGATCTATCATACCACTTTCCATGGACCATGTCCCTACTAGGCCCCCCTTCAATAATATATTTATGTGCAATACATATGTTTGTGCTTATAATTAAATCACAAAACAAAACAAAGTGTTCTGGTCCATCCTCTTGCTTTATTGCTTCCTTGCTTAAATGCTGTGGATCTTGGACTGGATGATTGAAAAGAAATAAAGAAAGAGATATATATCGAATAAGTTCTGTCATGTAGATTATCCACTTTGGACCTTTCGATTAATTTAATAGAAGGGGAGAAAAATAAAATTGTCTATGTATATATATTCCGTGCACTTAAGTGGGCTCATGAAGAGATGTGTTGCAAAGGCAAAAGGACAGGAATATGAATGCAACCAACTAGCATAGCATGGAGTGGTACCCAGGATGTGAAGTCACACATATAATTTTGCTTTTTTTTCTTCTCTTTTCCCTTTCACTCCCACGTTACTTGCATTTTCACTTTACAAGTGTGCTTATATATAGTGACAATAGATGTATATTGTCTTTGTGAAAAGGTGTGTACTAGCTACCATTGGTTTTGATTGTATAGGTTTATGCCAAACAGATTTTTTCAGTGTTTATTGAAGTTTGAGGGGACTCTTCTTGATTGTCATAATCAAATTAAATATCATGACTTACCAGACAAAATTAATTAAGTTTCAATTAAACCATGATATAAAAATATATCAATTTAACCAATTTTATCTCTCAATACGTATGAAAAGGCTTAAATTCTCAAACTCGTGTACATATGACTGCATTTATAACAGTTTATTAGAGCTATAGTTATTAGTAATATATATTTCTTTATTTTATTTTATTTTGGTATAAATATTTCTTTTATTTTTGAATTGGTTAAATTGTGGATCCAGTAATCTGTGGATCCAATTCGATTCAATCCAATTATTGTGAGTCAGATCGAATTTTACAACTAGCTGGACTTGATTGAATTGCAAAAATGTCAATTTGTACGGATCAGACCGATTTGTGAATTTTACATGTATAATCCTCGAATTCAATCCGGTTCGATTTGCAACATTATTTACATGTAGATCTAGCCTTATAGATATATCTAGTTCGCAGTGGTTATTTTGTCTACCTATATATGATCTTCTTTTTTGTTGTATTTCTTAGCTTTTGAACTCCAACTTTTAGTTTTGTCATATAATTTTTGTATTAAGTTGAATCAAGTCTAATTTGTGGTATAATCATGCACTTAATTTGTTTTATATTGTTTAATGATTATAGAATTGTTCTTAACCAATGTGCATCTTCTTAATGATGAGATAATTATAAGATAACAATCCACGAACTTGATTCAGTCTAATCTATATTTTATTAATTAGATCGAACTGGATTAAAAAAATAAATGAGTTGGATCGAGTTGAAATTTCTCAATTTGCAATAATATATTGGATCGAGTAGCGAATTGACTTTAAATAAATCAGATCCATGTACACTCCTATAATGTGTAAACCTTTGTAACTAAAAAGAGAAAAGAAGTGTGAACTATCAAATGTCAATATAGGAAAAAAAAATATTTGACAAAAAAAAAATCCCATCAACATCAAAATCAAAAAGGACCAAAAAAAGCTTTATATAATTGAAGTACTCCAAACCGTTGATTATATATAATTCATAAATAAAGTAGTCCTCACAAGTCACAATGTACTCTCATTTCAATACTTAATTAATGTTAAAGTACAATGACTCTCCTACCATGTTTGTGCTTAATTTGTGGTTTTGTTATGAGTGGGTGGGTGGAGGGAGGGTTAAAGCTAAGACATCACTTATTGCATAGTTGAACCAAAACCCCCCATTTAAAACAAGTGTTATTGGTAAGCAAAATAAAGTGAGAGATTATCTAAAAAAGGGTTTCAATTAATTTGACAGGTTGTTTGTGTGGACATTGTCAGCTTCTTAACTCATGATCCATGTGCTAAGAGCATGACTAGTCTCTTTCCACTAATTAAGTGGATTTAGAAGGAAAAAAAAAGAAGAGAAATCAATTGTTACTTGTAGAGTCCCCTTTTTATTTATCTATCATAAAATGATTATGTTGTGCCTTTTGAGTTAGAAATTCATGAACTTTGAGAGTTCAATATATATAGCCCACATGCATCATCCATATAGACCTAACATGAATGACCAGAGAGTTATCCTAGTAGTGCTCTATAAAGACAACAAGAACTGATAACTGAGTGACCAGACTGGCTAGCTTTCTTGGTAGTGCTCAATACAAACAAGAAAGAAAACAAGCGATCATATCTCATATACTTGTGATGCCACTATAGCTAGCTAGCTAGCCATATACAAAGTCATAATAAAAAAAAAAGTACAAATCATGCATGCTCCATAATTTCCCACCCTCTCATAACATTAACCGGCCCTATCAACATTAGAGCATCCAATTGGTTAATGCTGCAGTAGAAATAAAAGGATCTATTGTTATTTAAGATACTTTTATAGTAGATGGAACATTTCATGCATAAAAAAAATGAGAGTCATAAATAATCATAGGTAAAATATTAGGGGTGCCAATTCTTTAAGTTTAGACGGGTCCGAACCACCCTGATATAAACAAACATTTACATTGTCCAGACCCGGTCCAGTTTTAATTTCGGACAAATGTGTCTTACTCGGACTTGATTTACTTTAAATTCGAGTTGTCCAAATATCTAGCTTTGTTGGGTTTTTTTTTTTAAATTATCTTATGTTTTAAAGCTTTTTAATTAATAAAATCATTGTAAATAATCTTTTTTGACATAATTTTAAAAATTAACGTTCAAGCACTATTTATTACTTATTTTTAATTACAAGACATGACAATATTTTTTGTTAAAAGACAAAACACATAATATTGTCTCAAGTAATTTAGCTGTAAGTCTAGAAACTAAAGTAGTACATTTTTATATAAGCTATGAAATTTACTTATTATTATTTGTTTTATGAATTATATAATATATGGAACAATATTTTTAAAATAAAATATGTATTTTTTGAAATTTGGGTTTATAAGAGAGTCTTGTCCAGACTCGGCACAGATTTTAATTTGGACATTAAATTCTTGTTCAAACCCAATCTAAATTTAAAAAATTATTGTCCAAAATTTTTTTTTTTGGGCCGACAAAATCAAGCTGGCGGGTCAGATAAAAAGTTGACACCCTTAGTAAATATAGAAAGTGAAAAGCCATGAAAATCAACCAAGCTCATTAGTCATGAATTGCTTAATTACAAATTCTTATAAAAAATGAATTGCTTTTAAATTACGTACGTTCATTCAAAGTCAATTGTGCGTTGTTGATAATTGAATTTTATTACATACTAATTAAATACAATTCATATAAAAGATAATCATGGAAGCAAACACTTGAACCAGCAACTTATTATATATAATTGCCAAATATTGGTGGCTTCTATCACTAATTCATCATTATTTGGCTAGCATAAATATTATTACTTTTTTTGCCCAAATTACTTGATAATCAACAATGTATACGTAGCAACTTATATGTAACAAAATTGTTTCACCCTGTCGATATCCTCAACTTAAAATTCCCTTCAAAACAAAAAATGAAGTACAATCACGCTTCCTGTTCCCGATGGGGCACACACCCTAATACACATTTCACACACATATATAATACATGCACAACCCACCACCACCCACCAGCCAGTGGCACACACATATAATATGGCTTAAGTGCTGAGACTGACAAGTGACCAGACCCATATTCAACTTGGCTACCTCTCTAAGCTAAGACGACAAGCATTTGGGTCCATGCCTTTGCTTTAAAGTTCCTGTTGATGAAGATCTTGGACTTTGGTACAACTGTCATGAAAAAGGTTCTGAAATTACTACTGCCATAAGTATATATGGATGGCAACCCTGCCTGCAAATTAACACAAATTAACAAAAATCCTTTATGATCATGAGGGCCAGGCACACATATGTTACACATATTTATAATATCTAAGAAATATGATGAGGAAATGTTGGTGTTGCTGTTGTTGATTGCTTTTTGTTTTCTTGCATTGCATGTAAAACATTTCAATTCCATGGGCCCCCTCTCCCCCACACTTTCATGTGACCTCTTTTAATTTCTTTTTTTCTTTTTTTTTTAAGGAAAACCTCTCTTAATTTCTACCACCTCTTTTAATTTAGAGAGGGGCATTCATAATAAATAGGGCGCCAATGCTACAATAACAAGCGCACAGGTCACACATATATATGTTTGGAAACTGAGTGGTATAGAGATTACAAATCCTTGTAATAGGTGAAACAGTTATAGGTGTATGCACACATATTTTGTTGATTAACTTGTGATGGAATCAACTTGTGTCTTTTCAATGTTATATGTTATATTGATCAATATCTTTTTATTTGTGATGTCTACAATTATCACTAATTGTTTCACCTAAGACAAGGATTTGCACATTATTGTATATTGATCTATTACATGTCTCTATATATAGAGATGCAATTACATACAAAAGGAAACATCTACATAAGATAGCACATAATTACATGAGTGATTTCAAAACATAATAAAAGGAGTAATTTGTGCATATTTCCTAATTGCGCAATATTCCTCGACACTCCCCTTCAAACTCAAAGTGGGAACAACGAAAACACTTTGAGTTTGTAAACTAAAATAAAACTAAACTCGGGTAGAATTTGGATTGACTTCGGTTAGGAATTTGTAGTGAGTTCAAAGACAATTCTGTATGGGCACACCAGATCGCGATGAACGGATGCAAGTGATCACGGACAAAATCTTCAGATAGGCAGGTGAGACATAGATATGCAACAGTGTTGCAACTAATAGGCATGACGGACATCGCAAACTACGTTCGACAATGTACAATACGCAGATAACGGGCGTGATAGGCATCGCGAACTGTGCTTAAATTAGTGGACTGTACACGAATAACAGGCGTGACAGGCATTGTGGACTGCACTTGAATCCGCAGACAGTGCATGGACGAAATAACAAAATAACTAAACAATAGAACGACTTAGCGGAGCAGGGTCGGCGGAACGACTATCAAAATAGAGTTGACGGAACGACTAACAAAGCAAAGTCGACGGAACGACTAACGGAGTAGAGTCGGCAGAATGACTATCGGAGTAGAGTCAGCGGAATGACTATCGGAGCAGAGTTAACGGAGTCCACAAACAAACGACGAAGCCGACAAAGTCGACGACATGTAGGAAAATGGACAACCCATAAGTGATGTGTAACGACCCTTAAATTTAGTTGGTGACACGTGTCGTTTTTTAGGACCGTGACCAGGCTATTGTGATTTGTCATATGACTCAAGCCTCGGGAGTTGACACTGAGGTATATTTTATTTTTCTATGATGTTTGTATTATTATTTATACCCGAATGTGAACTATGTATGTCCTAGTGCATGATTTTGATTTATTTATCGCCATGGATTTGTGAGTGAGATTCGCACAAGAAAAACAAAAAATTTAGGGTATAATACGGACAATTAAACACTGAAAATGATAATTAGTGAATTATCAGAAAATAATAAATAATTAATAAATATGTGAGTGCGATGTTGTGTCCCGGAAAGCACGATGTGCGAGTCATAAAGCGATACGGGTCCAAAAATGCGAGTTATAAGCGAGAAACGGTAAAGTGGTGAGGTTGGAGTCACGTAATATAGTCATGCATGCGAGTAAGAGTTGTTGGATGAAACAAGTGAGGGACACAAGATGTGCCTCGAGATTCGTGTGCAAGGGGAGATGAATGGGATATATAAATACCAACTTTTATTTCCTCTCTATCTCCTTTTCCTTTCTCTCACAACTGAATGAACGAATGAACGAAGAGTGGGAGTTTTGGTGTTTCCGAGCTTGTTGTGACTTTGGGAATCGACCAACCACGTGAAATAAAGTAGGATTTCGACTCCTTGGGTGATTATCTACGTGTTGATACTAATTTTGTGGTTTCATCATGATAATTTCGGATGAGATTTTCGAAAAATATTGGAAATAAGTTTGGGTGATGTTTTGTGATCAATAAGATAATCAAGTGATCATTTGTGAATGGGTTTAAATGTTTGAAGCAATTTGGTATTTTTGAAGATTTTTGGTGAATTTTAGTGTGATTTACGAATCAGAGTATTTGTCGGGGTTTCGACGCAAAGTGAAGTGTGTTTGTTGCTGTTTTGGACATCCCTTAGAGTTTGAGATAGGTTCGAAATGTGGCAACGCGAGCCAGAGTTCTGGAAAACCTCAAAAATGTGTTCAGGGTGCCACGCCGAGAGGGACGTTGTGGAGACTTTTCTCCCACGGCGTCTGTCACGGTGTGGAAACTAGTGAGTCTGAAAAAGGGACGCTTTAGATGACGTCATGGGCAAAAACCCTGGCGGTGTCACCTGCGGCTCCTTTGCCAAAGGGGTAAAAATTTCACGCTTTATGTGACGTCGTGGGGTTTTACCCCCTGGCGACGTCACTCACGACGTCGTGAATAGTAAAAATAGATGAATTATTAAATAAATTTGTAAAATTTTGGAAAACTTTTGGGGGTTATTTAGGGTCCCAAAAATGACTATAATTGAGATAAAATTGGGTTAAATGATTGTCAAACTTTGAGAATTCGATTGGAGCATGTTAGAGGTTGTGCTAGGATTGGATTTGAGTAATTATTGTGAGGTACATTTTTCGTATGATTGTAAGCCAATAAGAAAATGCACATTAATTCATTTTTCATTGTTAATATCTCTATTTGAATTGAGCTATTTTGTTGGAATTCTATTCTATATTTCTTTGGTTGAGTGTCTTGGCTAAGTGTGTCGTGAAGGTACTCATAGGTCCATATTAGCTGGGCAAATGTGAACACTTTTACATAAGTGTTGTCCACCCCCTAATAGTGGGTTACACCCCGTGTGACGACCCCAAATTCCTAATGCATTTAGGTACGCCCGGCCTAAACCCATGCAGTTCCCGAGTCGGTACTCAGCGAGCCTGACGAGCCTAGTCAGCCTCAAATCATTAAAATTTTAAGTTTTATGAAAGAGTTATTGCAAATATACGCAGTGGAAAGACTAGCAAGTGTTAGGAAATAACTCAATCAAACGAAGATTAGGAAAAACTATGTATGTGGAAACCCCAAATATTCATGTACTTAAAATGAAACTCCAAATAAATTTGTACATGATATCAAATACCTATGATCCCAAATTCAGACCAACATGATATATATATATATAAACCAACTTACTAGTAGAAATCAAACATAACCTATGCTAAGGTGCTCAAATCCAGCCGCAATTCCTCACAAAAGTCTCCTATGCAGGGTTCCTTACCCTTCGAATGATCTGATAAATTTGCACCCATCGTCAAAAACTAGACGGTGAGAAACTGAAAGAAAATTGAAAGTAATGCCAGAAGAAAATAACAGTAATTCATGAACATCAAATAAAGCAGTCTAAATATCATGCGGGAATTGAAAGACAGGCAATATAATAAGTTTAAGGTGCATGATAAATAGACTATCAGATCTCAATCGAAATCATGCGTGTTCTAAGTAAACGAACGAGGCAGTAAGCGGTCAAAACCACAGCATACAGAAAGAGTACGCTGGCTCTCCCTAGGCAATGTCGCAACACTAGCGCAACATCAGTGGGACAGATCTCCTAGCATACGGAAAGAGGACGCTGGCTCTTCCCGGGCAATGTTACGACACTATCACAACTTGATAAAATGAGGGACACAGGCCTCAAGAATCACATCGACACGCTCATGCTAAGAACACACATACCAAGGAATCAACAAGATAGGAATGCCAACAACTAAAATCAACAAGCAACAATGAATGAAAATGATTTACATGCAATATTCTTACTGTCTTACTAACGTACACAAACTTTAAGGCGAGTGCACTTACCTGTACTATTGCAACCCGCGTAACAACACTCTCGCGTTCCTATCATGTATCCATGAGTTTCACGCTACTTGACAAGGTCGAAAACTTCAATTAAATGGGTCGAGTCATTAACTAATCCTATGTTAATACCCTAGCATTTTCCCAAAGTTTTAAATGACTCGAACAACTCGACAATTGAATAAAATAATGAGTACTCTCTCTCGGTTTTGAAAACCTTAGTAATAACCTCGACTGCAATATCACAACATTGAAAATCACGTCGCATGTAAGCCTACTCATGAATTATAGGCTCAGCTCAGTCATATATGGGTCACGCCACAGCCTCGAGGAGCCGACGGTGTGACCACGATGTCATAATCCATCCACAAACTTCAAACATTAAACCATAACCACAACTCGTTTCAAATCACAACCGAATAACAATTGAGACCTTCTTGACTACATGTTGATACTATTTGACGTCAGGAAAAGGTTTCTTTGGCATGGCATGGCCGGAAAACACTTCGGCTTAGTTGGAATTCAATATACAAACAAGATAACCCAAATTCAAGAAACACATGAAATGACGTATGCAAACACAAACGCCGCTAATCTGGGCCATTCTGAGAGTCGTGAGACACAAGCATGGTCTTAGCTTGGTCCCCGATATCCCCGATCACGGTGGCACTGTAACGACCCAATTTATAATTGCCGTTAATTATGACGTCATTGCAGATGTGGACGCCAGCGAGGACATTCGTGGGTCCCACAGCGAGACCGGAACATACTCGAAATAGGTATACAGTCTGTTTTGTATGCTTGTTGTGGTAACTTGTGATGAAAATGTACAAATTAGTTAATTTCATTACAATATGTATGTTAATGTAGTTTATTGACGAGTGAGGAGTTGCCTCGGGGTGCGTGCAGACACGAGACACGGGGCACGGGGTGCCGGGTAGTCGGGAGACTAGTGTGGTCTTACTCACAAATTTTGGGAAATTATTGAATAGAGTAGATAATTATTATAAGTTAAATCAAATTGGAAATCAATGAACCTATAGTTAAAGTGGATAAAACAACAACCGTGGGATGATGCTCGAGATGCACAATGGAGAGAATCGAGGTGTTAAGTGTCATGATAGGGTGTGTGAGTTGGAGTGACACAGGGTGATCAGTAGCCCTAGGATTATTCTCGAGATTTGTACACACACTTGATCAAGTATCAAGTATATATATACATGTTTGACCGATCAAACAAAGAGTGAGAGTGTGGTTTTGGAAGAGAAGAAGAGAGAAATCGGTGGGAAGAAGAGTGGGAAGAAGAGGAGGAAGAACATTTAAGGTGTGAAGAGGGTGATTGGTGGCATCCAACAACAAGATTAAGAGGTATGGATACATCAAACTTGGGTTTTATGAGATTTTTGGTGTGGGTTAGAATTTGTGAAATCCGAAATATTGAGGTGTTAAACTCTGTATTTGGGTGAGATTTTGAGTTTATAAGCTTAGTAATCCATTGTTGTGATGATTGAGCAAGTTTGAGAGAAATTGGAGGATTTTCTAAAATGGGTTTTGAAAATGTGATTTTTGGTGATTCTTGAATTTTGAGTTTAAACTTGATGAATTTGTGTTTAAATGGTGTTTATGATATGGATGATGAGTTTTAGAGGTGTTGGAACCAAATGAATGAGTGTATGAGGAAGTTTGGAATGTGGATTTTTGAACTGTAGTTTTTGGACAGAGCGCGATTAGCGCGCTAATGAATGGACCTAACGCGCTAATTACCCTATGGAAAATGATGATGAACAGTGACGAAGATAAATTAGCGCGCTAATTTATCTCATTAGCGCGCTAATAGTTCATTGGAATTTGAAAATTTTGAAAATAAGGAAATGAGCTTAACTGATATTTTAACCCAACTAATTGACTAATAACCCTCATAAATGAATTCCAGGAGTCTCAGAATAGTAATTCGAGTCGGGGTTTAGTCAGAATTCAGGCCGGGAGTAATATCAGGGATTTGGAGGAATCAGACCGGGGATTGACTTGCGGAACGAAGAGTGCGATTTGAGGTGTGTAGTATCCCAATTGAACTTCACTTTAGTATTTACCACTTGATTTATTTGAATTTTGTTCTGTTTATTCCTTACTCTATTCCTTTATTGCTTTACGGTGGCTGAGTACTCTCACCTGGTGTCTTTACGGTAGTGGAGTTACTCCTACCTGGTGTCTTTACGGTGTTGAGATCACTCCCCACCTGGTGTTTATTCGTTACGGCCATAGAGTCCACTAAGTCATAGCACTTGTCTAGGCATACGCCGGTGAATAAGCTGCCCGGGTATGGTAGGCTGGTGTGAGTGCGTCGTGAATGTACGCCAACCACCTAGAGGGTCCAGGGTCACCCTGTAGAGGTGTTTTCATGGGCTGTGCCTGGGGGAAAACCTGAAGTATGACTTGGTCTGATTTTACTGTGCACGTACTTTGTTTCATTACTATATTTATGCATGCGATGATCCTTTTTCAGTTGTCTGTATTCTTTTGTTCCGTGTGTTTAATTATAGTATTTTAAATTCCAGTACTTTTACTTCCGTAATTACTTGGTGAATTTCTTTGGGATTACTCACTCTGGACTCGTCATCTGTCTTTTTGTGATGGCTGAGTGCAGATCCTAGTACGAGCCGGGGAAAGGGCAAGCTTGAGGACTACATTGATTGACAGCTCTAGCCCTACTCCTACGTATGTTTATATTTACTCGTTTTATGCTGGGTTTGGGGCTTTGAGAGATAGGTTGTATATTTTGATACTTTGAGGATTCAGGTGTTATGTATATGATGTACATTTGGTATGGTTTCCACTTAGGTATTATACTCACGAAATACAAGATAAATCTTATGTTGTTCATTTAAGTTTCCGCTGCTAAATTTGAGGTTATTTGATATTAAAGGAACAAAAGTTAACATATAGAATCAAAGTTAATAAGAATTGATTGATGACGGATAATTGGGCGTGGGACACAGCTGGCAGTTGAGAGGTCAGATGTGGGCCCGCGTGGCCTCCCGTGGCGGACCAATGTGGAAATTGGGGCCGCCACAGGCACTGTGGTGGCGCCACACACAACAGTGGATTCCGGCGAGGAGCATAAAATAACAACACCTCACTAAACACACACCGCACACCAAAAAAGTGTATACAAACTGTGACACACAACACACACACTACAGCCCAACATCCCAACATCCCAATAGTAAGACTGTAACGGCCCGAAAATTTGGTTATTTGTGAATGATGATGTGTAATATGTATGTATACTCGTATTTAAGTGACCAGACTATGAAGTCGGTGAACGAGTGGGAAAACTGGACGAGCGGGATTCGACAATTGGGTTACAGGTACACAGGGGACTAAAAACATAATTAAAAGAATTATTTAACAATTTTATAGTTTATTGGTGTGAGACAAAGGTAAAAGTGTGCATGTGACGGGGAAATACGGACCGAGGAAGTGAGATGGGTCGGGGAAAATGTTTGGAAAATATACGGGTGTCGGGTTAAAAATTTTGTATAGTGACACAATCAAATAATGGGGAAACCTTGGTTAAGTTTTGAGATGTGTGGGTTGGTAAAAAAATGGGTAGACACAACTACCATACCCATTCAAATTTTAAACACCACACCCACTCCCATCACTCACATCTCCTCACACCCCACCCACTCCCATCACTCACCACCCACCCCATCACTCACGTCACACTCATCTCACCATCTCACACACGTCACTCACCTCACACTCTCATTTAAACACTCTCATCACTCACGTCATGCATCTCTCTCTCATTTTCCACTCATCACTCCCGTGCTCACTCTCCTCACTCCCTCACGGCCTCCCTCTCTCTCATCTCACCACCGCCTCTGCTCTCACCGGTGACCGGAACAGGGACGCTGGAGGTTGCGTCAACTGGAGGTATGCATTTGCTCTTCTCTCTCTCTCTCCCACTCGGTGCTCCTCTCTCTCGAACTCCCTCTTGATCCCTCTCGGTCCACTCATTCTCACGGATGGGCTGCGTCCACGTCGTCCACCGGAGATGCAGTGGTGGCGAGGAAGCTCGTCGGAGGTCCCACATTCTCCCCTCCCTCTCGTGTTCACTAGATCTCTCTTTCATCCTCACGGTTCTCTCTCTCTCGTCTCGGGTTTGCTCTCTCTCTCTCTCTCTTTCACGACACCACCTCTCCCACTGAAGGTAGTGGTGACCGGGGTTCGCTCCTCACCGGAGGTCTCTCTGCGCCTCTCTATATCTCTATTTTTTTTTTCTCTCTCTCTCTCTCATTCTCTCCCTCTCGTTCTCACTGGTCTTCACGTTTTCCCTTGCTGTCGCTGCCGTGGGTGACGATGGTCGGGGACGGTCCCTCGTGGCCACCGGAGTCCTCATATGTCCGGGAAGACCTCTGGTTTGTGATTCATAGGGTGTTGCTGCCCATATTTGATTTTATTGCATGTATTGATGTTTTGGTTGTTCTCGCCAGAAAACCACCTCACCGGCGGCGCCACCGCCGGACCACCATGACCGGGACGTTGTCGGGGACCCCACCAAACTCATATGTGGGTCCCACAACTTTAAAAGTGGCCGAAAACAGTTTCATTCCGAACTAAAGAGTCATTATTTCATGTGTTTTGTATGTTGAAGCCTCGCCGGAAACCGCCACTGCCGGCGGTCCTACCGGTCGAACCATGACCAGTGAAGGTTGTCGAGATCTCACCTAACATTGGTTGACATCTCGCAGCCCTTGATTAAGTCCGAAACAATTTTATTAAGGCGTTTTGACGTGATTTCATGTGTCGCCGTAGTCAAGTCGTAATTTATGTGTGTTGACGAGACTTCCAAACTAGTGGAGGGTTTTCCCGGTATTACCCATGCCACGATAACCCTTCCTCCAACATCAAACAACACCAGTGAGGTTCCATGTCTTTGTGTACATATCAGTTCGGTTTTCATGAGGAGTTATGGTTAAGTGTCGGTTTGTATTAAAACATCGTGTGGCGATGAATGGTTATGACGTCGTAGTCATGTCGCCGGTCCTTGAGACCATGACATGACCCACATATGACTGAGCCGAGCCTATGATTCGTTAAGAGATTTATACATAATGAAATTTCAAAACCCGAGAGAGAGAGTATTTATTTTTCGATTTTCATCGCGTTGTTCGAGTCATTTAAAACATTGGGGATAATGATAAGTTTAAACCTAGGTTTAGTGAATAACTTGACCTATTAATACGAGTTCCCGACCTTGTCAGGTAGCGGGAAACTTGGGGATACGCGTTAGAAGTCGCGGGAGCGTTGTACGCGGGTTACGATAGTTCAGGTAAGTACACTTGCCTTAAAAAACATTTGTACGTTAGTAAGCCAGCTAAGAAAATATCATGTGATTCATTTTCCTTTCTTTGTGTTCGTTATTATCAAATTATTGGCTTTCCATTCCATATTCCTTGTATGTGTGTTCTTGGCATAAGTGTGTGTCTCGAAAGTACATGCGGCCTGCACTAGAAGGGATAAAACGCGGGCACTCGAGCGCACGAGTGTTTGACCACCCCTAGTGATTGTGTGATACCATGTACTGGATTGTTGTGGATTGTTGTGGTATTGTTGTGGTATTGTTGTGGAATAAAGACCATTTATGGCCTCTTTTGACTCGTAAGGCACACATGTTTCGATTGCGTTTATTTTCTAGTCTGTCTATCATGCAACTTCTTTATTTAAATTCCTGTCTTTCCATTCCCGCATGATATTTAGACTGTCTTGTTTGTTATTTCATGAGTTACTGTTATATTCTTTTGGCTTTACTTTCGATTTCTCTCAGTTGCTCACCATCTAGTTTGTGACGGTGGGTGCAGATAGGACGGAGAGCAGTAGGGGCAAGGGACCTTGCCTAGGAGACTTTTTGTGAGCTGCTGGACTTGAGGTACCGTGAATGTAGGCTCATGTTTATTTCTTTTTGTATGACGATTATATATATATATATGATCTTTTTGGGACTGGGAAATATGTTTTGAGGTGGATTCCATCAATCCATTTTGTTGACTTGGATATGACTATATCGGGGTTTTTCCACATTTATATAGATTCCTAATTTCCCTTTGATTGAGTTATTTCCCAATATTTGATTTGAATATGATTTTGCTTACTCTGTGTTATAATTGCAATAACTCTTTCATAAATCTTGAAATTTGGATAATTTGAGGCTGACTAGGCTCGTCAGGGTCGCTGAGAAACTGACTCGGGACCTGCACGGGTCTAGGCCGGGCGTACCCAAATGCATTGGGAATTCGGGGCCGTCACAAAGACACACCATATACACCCCACACCCCAACATCTCAACAGTGAGACATACACACCCATAAACCTCACGAAATATCAACATCTCATTGTCCAAAACACATACCAATTACACACGACTGCCATACACATGGGAGAGCCATCTCTGGCTAGTGGAGTTGCCGGAAGAGCACCTCAGACTTGCTCTAACTGGAGGCCGAACCCACCTCCACAACACGATCCAACACAGTCGAAACAACAACTCGGCAAAAACAGTGCACAACATTGACAACTATCCTCTTTACTCCAACGCCGCGATAGGGGGGTGCTCCTGGTTCATCGGTGCTTCGGTGGTCCACCGTTCATCGCCTCCGACCAGAGCCCAATCACGGCATCCACCCACAACAGTAGCAGAAACATAAAAATAGCACAGTCGTGTAAAAATAATGAGAGAACGAGAGAAAGACAGAGAGAAAGAGTGGTAGAGGGGGAAAGAGAGAGAGAGAGAGAGAGAGAGAGATCCTCACGTTCGCCGGTAGGGACAGATTGTCCAGATTCGCTGGTGGTCGGCGGTGGTGCTGTTAAGTTGTGGAGGAGGAGATTGGCTTGATCGAGAGTGTACAAGAGAGAGAGAGAGGCGGTGACGGACCTCGAGCGAGCTCGACCACTACTTGGGTCCTGGGGAACGGTGCCGGTTCGTCCACGAAGAGAGGAGGAGGAGGTGGTAGTGAGAGTGAGAGAGATAGAGAGGTCGTGTAGGAGAGTGGGGGGATGGTTTTTTTATAAATAAAATGATGGTATGAATAGTTGTAAATAGTGGATTAGTTGATGTGTTGTCTCATTTATGGCTATTCATCCTCATCTCATCATACACACTCATTTCGAGGCTGATCTAGGGGTTTTCTACCATTGAGCTGTATCACTTTAACAAATCTTATCCCATAGTTTGTTTGTCATGTAATTATCTAACTCCCACATTCAAACGACGTTATCTGATCTGTCTAGCCTCCTCAGTCTGTATTTCTCCGTTGTGCGTGTAGTCTTGCCTCATTTCGCGAAATAATTATTTAAATTATATAAAATTTCATTTATTTGTATTTTGACGGTGTTTTACTTCCCCGTTTAACTACGCAAAGCCTCACTCATACTAGTATTTGCCCGAACAGCTCAAGACACGTAATGGACTATAATACTAATACACACATCATGGAAACATAAAATTACCTCAATATTGACTTCCGAGGCTCGAAATACTGTCTAGTATCACGTAGCCGGTTCACGGTCCTAACAAGTGCAATAGAAGTCAAATTAAAATTTGAGGGTTGTTACACCCCGAGTACTGGATTGTTGTGGATATATTGTGGATGCGGTATTGGCTGTGAAATTGGATGTGGTTGTGGATGTGATACGGTTGTTGAATGTTGTGGTAATTGACCACTTATGGGCTTTCCTTGACTCATTGGACACTCAAACTTTGTTGCTATTCTTGTCAATCTTTTTATCATGCAATTTATTATATTTCCTATCTTTTAATATCGTATGATATTTGAACTATTTATTTAATAAATCTTGAATTACCGTTTAGTTTTTTCTGGCATTACTTTCACTTTTTCACGCACTTGCCGTCTAGTTTGTGACGGTGGTGCAGATAGAACAGATACGAGTAAGGAAAAAAGTTGATGCTAGGTGACATCCTCTGAGGACTCTCAGAGCAGTTCTTTCCTTAACTCACTGTAGGTGTAACGACCCAAATATTTTCCGACCTATTTTAAAGGTATTTTATTAATTTTATATTAAAGTATGTGAACAAATCAAATTGTTACACAAAATTAATATTAAGATTTGGATTTGGACTAAGTGAAAATAGTTGGAATGGGCTTAATGAGGAAATTGGGCCCATAGGGGTATTTACGTAATTTGGGGTGAAATTGTGAACAACCCTACTTTAAAACCCTACCTATATAAACCTTTTATAGGTTTGTAGCCTGTTTTGTGTTGAAACCCTAAACTTGGAGAGGGAGGAGAAGAAGAGGAGGCTTGAACAACCAAGGGGGAGGCAAATCTTTTGGTGGTTTTTCTTTCTTTTTCTTTTCTTTTCTTTTCTTTTTCTTTTTCTTCTTTTTCTTCTTTGGTTTGGTGGTGGTGGCATCATCAAGGCAAGGGCGGCGGCCTCACCGCCGCCGCTGCCGCTGCCGCTGCTGTGGGCGGTGGGGGCCCACAAGGGAGCCCCATCCTCACCGGAGAAGGGGGTAGGAGCCCCACTAGGAGGCTCCTCTTTCCCCACCCCATATAAACCATGGAAAGGGGAGGAAAGGGGTGGTTGCCACCCTTCCTCCGCCTCGACGGCGGCCGGACAGGGCGCGGTGGCCCTCTGGCCAACCGTTGGAGGCCCCCCGGCGTAGACCACGCCGGAGGCTGGAAGGGCGGAGGGGCCCATCCCCTCCACGGCTCCAACAAAGGGGAACCCGTGCTCCCCTTGTTGACAGTTTGGTCAACTGGTCAGTTGGACCAGTTGACCAGTCAACCAAATTAGTTGACCAGGGACTAAAATGTCCCTGGAATAGTAAAATGAGGGGCTGGAATGTCCCAGTCCCCTACGACTTCATCGGAGGAGTACACACGCACTCCGAGGGACTCGACGACGGGTCCCACACTCGACGACGGGTCTCACCCTCGACAAAGCCCTTAAACGACACATCACGTGGGACCCACACCATTTGGGGTCCCCAAATATAAATTAATAATTAAAATACTCAACTTTAAATTAGTAAAATACTTATATAGTCTTATATAAAATTGTATAAATTACGTAGATTCGCGAGACAGTTCACGTAGGACCCCAAACGTACGAGGAGTCGGTATAGGCGTCGCGACGGGTCCAGGTAAGTGGGGAGCTTCGCTCATGCTTTAAATATGGCTTGATTATTAGATAACTAGGAATGCATGTTTTGAATGTAACGACTTGAGAATGGGTTGCGTCGTGATATTGGTTTGGATCTCTATTATCTATGGAATTGTGAATACATTGTTTAGCCTTTTATGTTATTCGGTGCCCCAGAATGTGTGGAGTTCTACCGCGGGCCAAATTAGCAAGTGGTCTATATTTTGGACGCCCCAGAGTGTGTGGTAGTTAACCACCAAGGGTTTGCTTGACTAATTGAATGCATAAGGTGAATTATTCAAGGGTAAAGGTTTGGAGTTCCATCCTTTGCTACTTGTGATTCTTTGAGACGTGTAGCGGTGATGGCTTGAATGAATCTATCTTTGTTTCGGTGCGATTATTTAGAGGGCGTAACGGCCATTGCGTTTCCACTGATTATTGTACCAATTCGAAAATAGATAAATCGGTCACCGGATCCTTACCAATATTTAGTTCGCATTGAATGGAACAACGGCTTATATTAATATTTATATCTATCGCATTTTATTTAAATCTTTCATGTGACTTTATTTGTATGTCATGTGTAAATTTATAAATGAATAATGATGAATATAATTATGCATGACATAAATGAATGTTTATCAAATGTGTTGTAAAATTGTTATGTTTATGTATAGTAATGTGAATGGGATACGACATGAAATATTGATCCGAAGATTATTGGATGACAAATTTGGAAATGGAAATGTTAGTTATTTATTCTTCTTGGAATATGAATCCATTTTTATAATTACGATGAGCATGAACCATATCTTTAATTGTATCGAATTATGTGTTCGATAAATATGCTTATAATGTTGTTATGATTTACATCTATTCGGTTATTACATGTTGTGTTATGCGTATGGATTGGATGTCATATAGAATTTGCATGAGTACTAAGTAGTACTTGCATATTTAATGTTTGAGCGAATCTTTCCTCTTCTTGAGCATCGTTGGTTCTTTAGCTCACACCACTCTA
Source organism: Stephania japonica (assembly GCA_039657345.1). Taxonomy (NCBI): domain Eukaryota; kingdom Viridiplantae; phylum Streptophyta; class Magnoliopsida; order Ranunculales; family Menispermaceae; genus Stephania; species Stephania japonica. The sequence continues at coordinate 84,143,166 of CM077556.1, read as the reverse complement.
CCCCACTGGTCCCTCTACCAGCGCGATAGACAAGAAAGGCAAGGGAAATGATTTATCTTGAAGTGCCTTCATATGTGAGACTCATATAAAAGGCTATCATTATTATTAATCGTTTTGTAAACCTCGTACGTGGGTTATAGCTTGAGAATTAGTAATGGGTAGTTTTGAACTTTTTTATTATTATTATGAAGATGTATGTGACTTTTAAATATTTAAGATTATAGATCTTATTATTATATACAGGATTATATGATTTTATTATGATTAACTTTTACACTCATATTATCATATATCTTGTTAGAATAATTGTTCCGCAGGTTTATTTAGGCGTACCAAGCCGTTATTTGGGCCTGGTTCAGGTATCGGGTCTAGGTAACGGTATTGGGCCGGGCGCTTGACCCTAGGTCAGGGAAGGGTCGTCACAGTAGGTCTTACTTTTTTAATTATGATTATTGTACTGTATGCTTTTGTAAAACACTGGTGCATGTATTGGGATTGAGTGTCACGACCCCAAATCCATCAATCGGTACGGCGTGTATCGCGGGCCCACAGGGGCGCCTGCTACCCAGAAGATGTATACACCATAGTTGCTACATCTACTACTCCTACGATGATTGCAGTGATACCGGAGACTATTGTGTTACCATCGGTACAGGCTGAGGCAGTGCCTGCAGTACCTCTTGCTTAAACTGATATAGTGCCTGCTCCAGCAGTAGAGAGAAGCACTAGGGCCACGATGGAGGCTAGACAGTTGAGAGAGTTCAAGAGGCATAACCCGAAGGTGTTCTTTGAGGGTACAGATCTGGTAGTGGCAGGGATGTTTCTGAAGAGCCACAAGAAGGCCCACAACATCATCGCGACAGAGGAGCACATTCGAGCCTCTATTTCATCTTCCATATTGTTTAAGGAGGTTGATGATTGGTGGACTACTATAGTGTCTACCAGTGGGGTGTCTAAAGACTAGATAGAGTTTAAGACCTAGTTCAGCATGGAAAGGATCTGATGTTAAAGTAGTTGTATGTCAATTGACTCACGAGTATGCGTTACTCGAGGTAGCTGAGATGATGAGTAACGCATACTCGTGAGTCATGTGACGCACAACTACCTCAGCATCAGATCCTCTCCTACTCAAAGCATCGGCAACTATGTTCCTCGTCACTCCATGACAATTCTTAATAGAATATGATAAGTTTATTGTGTATTATTATTGTATATTGATTTATTACATGTTTCTATATATAGAGATGCAATTACATGCAAAAGGAAACATTTAAATAAGGTAGCACATAATCAAGGGAGTAATTTGTGCACATCATAATTACAGGAGTGATTTATTTGTGCATATTTCCTAATTGCACAATATTCCTTAACATACAGGGTTTTACTTATAAATTACTGGTCGTTGGACACGCGCTCTGCACGTGAAGCACAATCAATAATTTTAATCAAACTCATGAAAAATTAATAAAACATATTTGATAAAAAAAACTTTTCTAAAACAAAATATTAAAAGTATGGTACGATATTTATACAAAAGATAAAATAATCATTGTATTTAATAAAATCAAAATAAATGAATGAATGGATCAATTTAATCAAAAGACACATGGGGCTCTTCGCGATCTGATTTCTCGAGCATTACCAACACTTTTGCTCGATCAATTGAACATAAACAATACTTTTGAGGACATTTTTAAATACCAACTGGAGTGGTTCCTCTTCCACTTGCTTTTATCATAATGAAATGAATTAATTCAAACTGATTAAGTACTAAATAAAACAAAATGAACCTTCAAATTAATGAAATAAATTAAAAATGGCTAAATGTTTTCTTTAAAATCAGTTGTATCATTTCACCTATCGTTGAAAGATCCAACCCACCAAAACATGTTATAAGGAGAGCAAAGACTTTCACATTCTTTCCCAATATATAAGTGCAAACAAAACAATGGAAAAAATGACGCGGCTTACTTTTCATTAATTATTTGTTGTGATGGGATAATCTAGCTAGTTAAGAAATCTCAACTCTTGTTCGTTTGGCATGGTGACTTAGCCAAGCCTTTCTTAAAATTCGAAACCCATATTTAAGTCGGCTCTTCGTGAAACACGCCTTAAACATCGGTAGCACACAAGAAGAACTACAATTAACAAAATGATAAGCATGATAAAGTACTTACAATGAGAGCCTCAAACATTTGTATTACACCAAAAAGAACAACCTTTGTAAACAAAATTTGAACATGATGATAGAAGCATATTAGTGAGACCGCACCCAACCTTGTGAAAGAAAATACAAAGTGTGAGGTATACACAAACGGGATATACAAAAATGAACAAAACAATGAGTGCTTTCATATTAAACTCCCTAACAACCACATTTAATACTCCCATACAATTCCTCAATAATTCTTGAAGACCCCCCATCTCCCAGCAGGACAACCCCCTAAAAGATAAAAAAATAGAGATACAATGCAACAATAGTTATGACCAAACAATCCCCATCAAAAACTGCATACCCAAACCAAATGTAGTCACAAAAATATACCTACCCAAAACGTATTCATGCCAAGCCAACACATGCACCCTCAATGAGCACAAGGAACTTTTAAGCCAAAAGTACTTAGTTATTCAATTCCTATAATAATAGACGTAAGAGGGGAGGCGATCCAGCAATGCCACACAACCACTGAACCATATATATAAACACAATTGCAATGAAAAGTGGAGACCATGATTATATAAGAGAAAGTGAAAATGGTTATCAATTCCTTAATTAAGGGATAGGGTGATTTTCATTTAAAAGAAAGTGAGAACAGTTATCAATTCCTTAAATTAATGGATAAGGCGATTTTCATTTAAGAGAAAGTGAGAACGGTTATCAATTCCTTTTAAGAGAATGTGGGAACAGTTATCAATTCCTTAATTAAGGGACAGGGTGATTTTCATTTAAGAGAAAGTGGAAACGGTTATCAATTTTAAATTTACATATATAAGCTTGAATGAAGATGACATGTACATCCGTACTTTTATTTTTTCAAAGAAAATTTTATCCAGTAAGATATTAACATTTGAGGGTAATGTTAGAATAATGTGAAGTTTTGGATTAATAAAAAAGTAGGGAGAATTGCCATTATATAGATAATAGACAATAAAAGCTATATGTAAGTGCTTGAGATTAGGTCTTATTATTTATCCAATCACATTTATTATTTGGTTTTAAAATCATTTTCAGTGATTTTCTCCATATATATAGCCAACCACAGCATGATAAATTAAATGGGTGGTCTATTTTATGTGTGGTTATTATCAATAAAGACAAAGAAGGAGATGACAATAATTTGGCAAAACATATTAATGATCATTATCAGTACCAATATAAAGTATATATGGTCATGAATGAGACAAAAGAGATACTAGCTAGAACTCTCAATAAAAAAAGAAAAAAGAGATACTACTGAAAACAAAATCTCGGATGGGGAAATGGAGAACAATGTACATCGATCGATCTGCTAGTATCCAAAGAGCAATAAGTTGTGGAAATTGGATAATCACTTCGCTAATTGATATGTCATCATCTCTACATCAAGTTAAGAATTCAAGTCTCTTTTTCGTGAGAAAGTTTAGATGTTGATCGTCTACGTTGAGTAGATTTTCTTGTAAAAAAGAATAATAATTATTGCAGGTGTATTATAAAAAATGTGGATCGAGTACATATGTTTTGAGATGTATGTGAACATATTTTTTTTTTTTTTTTCTTTGATATCATGTGTACATATTTTGTTGATTACTGCGCGGTTTCAAAAAAAGATGCGTGAGCTAATGCAGGACTTGACATCAGCTGTGTTAATGTAGTGAGAAGTGCATAATCATGCATCATATAGTATTGTATATTATATGTTTGGGACTTGTATTCTCGCAATTTATCGTGACAAATGCTCGTTTATATGTCTAATAGGTGCTACAGGCTCGGAATATGAAATGGGGGAGAAATAAGTGTGGAAAAGTCAAAAATATGCAAGTGGGAAACATTGAGTGTTGTTGGGATTATAATTCATAACTTTTGCGCCACAAGCGGGAAAGACTCACAGTTGGTCGTATTGGAAAGGGGACTTCGAGACGAACGTTTCATTTTTTTTGCTTCAAGAGACTCGGACTCGAAGCGGCTTGAAATCACAAGACAAGACAGACAAGTTCGTTGTGCAGGATTCACGCCTCCAGCACGCTGTAACGACCTGAAAATTCATGTTATTTATGTGTGATGACGTGTACTATCGATGTATACTCAAGTCTGTATGACAGGACGTTGATGTCGAGTTTCGAGTGGAGTTCGTCTCGAAAAACGTGATGAACGGGTATCGGCGAACGAAATACATGTACACGAGTCTTGGAAACCATTTTCATTGACGACCGATAAATAAAATATAATAAATAAATTAATTCGGAGATATGTTTGGATCGTTAGGATTTATATTCGCGCGTGACAGTACAAGTCGTGATGCATGCCGGGTGCAGAAACACCTAAGGGTTGCTCAATTTTTAGTTAAATTGGATAGGGACAAGGAATGAGTCACACAAATGTGTCATCAAAGTGGTTGGTGGCTGGTGTGATTATACGCCACAAGATGTGCCTCGAGATGGGTAGTTAGCCAAGATAGGGACTCACCTATAAATAGATGAGTCGACCCACACACTCTCTATCATTTCTATTTCATTTCTCTCTCTCTCTCTCCTCTCTGTCACTCTATACAGGAATAACGAAAAGGAGGATGTGGGTTTTGACAGTTCTGAGCCTAGATCGACCAACTACTCAAATTGAGGTGAGTTTCCGACTCCCTACGCATTACTTTACATTTTGACACCTATTTTTGGTGTTTTCGTCTCGTGAATTCGAACAACGATTTTGGAAAATCAATTCTTATGATTTTTTTTATTTGTTTAGTTGTTTTGATTGATTGGGAAACAATGGGTTAATCAAAACTGAAATTGTGAAGTGGTGTTGATGTTTTGAGAATTTTCTGAATTTTTTGGGGATTTTTATTAAAATTTGGGTGATTTCAGAAAAATCGACGGTTTGGTCGGATTTTGACGCGAGATGAGGGTGGATTGGCATTGCGGTGGACATTTAGTCGAAGTTGGGATAGGCTCGAAGCACGACGACGCGAGCTGGGGCGTCGAAAACCCCGGTACAGAGGAGTTCTGGGCAGGACGTCGTGGCGACGCCATGAGCATTCCAGTTCACGGCGCCACTCACGGCATCTGGGGCAGACAACCCCAGTGCCACACACCATGAGGATGCCGTAGAGACCAATGGGGTTACGACGTCACCCACGATGTCTGGGACAGAGTGTCCCAGTGGTCACGCCACCAAAACCAACGGACACCACGACGTCGTGGCGGCATGATATTGTTCACATGACCAAGTTTTTATAAAATTTTCGGAAACTTTTGGGGACCTCTCGGGTATCTAAATGGGTTCGAATACAACTCAATACCCGAGTAATCGACCTAAATGGGCGAATGAGTAAAATTATGGGAAAATTGGGTTAGATGGTGAATTAATAGGGAATTGCAATTAAAGGGAAATAAAACTCAAACACGACCAAATTGGATCAATAATGATCACCACGTGCTTAGAAAGCGAGTGACGAGTGTGCGGGGTCATTTTGGTGGCGTGTGAAAGCTGCGAGTGCGGAGTGTTGTGCGGAGGTGGAGTTGTACTGTGAGTAAAACCAGTGGGAGTATTTATATTACTTCATTTGTGCATTTAAATTGAGTTGTTATATTTCTTGGTGAAATATGTTTCCTTGAATTCCGTGGTGGATTATTGGCATTGTGTTTCGTTGATTTTCGAATGAGTGGTCCAAAAGCAAGCGAGTCATGGTTACTATTTATCTGCGATATGAGCTATTATCTGTATGTTGTTAATATATCCTGATAGGGTGTTCGTCGGGGGCTTTTATCTGTGTCTATGGATATCTCATAGTCACAAGGGCTAGGGCTGGTTGGCTATGTTCTCGTCCTGAACCCGAGTCTACTGGGCTTTTGCTGCGACTAAACGAACTTTTGGTCGGGACTATTTGTGTTTTCTGTGGTTTTCTTGGACACTCAATTATCGTGGATTTTTAGTGATTTATTATCACACGGAATGTACTATCTTAGTGATATTCCTACGTGATAGTAGTATAGTCATTTATTAGACATTTAAAATTATATTTAAACTCCACTTGGTTGTCACGGTTATTTTCTGTACTCGCCGTCCTTTCATGATGGTAGGTGCAGCCCCATCATATTGCAGGGTTGATAGGGGAAATGACCAGTAATAGGCGATTTAAGTTGAGGGCTGTTAGGCGACTCCTCTTGCCTATAGTGTAGGTTTATTTGTATTATATGTTTATGTTTTTAATACAATAGGATATGGATTTTGTGAGTGATTTTGGGACGTGTATACAGTATTGGAATCTCCTCTGACTTGTTATACGGTCTGGGTGTATACATATGCGGGGTTTCCACACTCTAGGTTGTCCTGACTAATGTCTTAGGGTTATTCAGTTTAGTTGGAATAGAATTTGCTTCCGTTGTACTCTGATAATTCACTAAATTGATTAACTTTATATTTAAAATGGCTTAATAAATGGTAAATGTTAAGGAAGGCTGACTAGGCCTGCGTGATTCAGCGAGACTAGCTCGGGGGTTCGCGCAGGTCTAGGTCGGACATTGCCCAATTCTAGGATTGCTGAATTTGGGGCTGTCACACACGCCACCGAGAAGAGCATACCCACGGCTTCACTTGCATACGAGTAGACCAATGGCATGCTGAGAATCCGCCGTCAAGACACCGTCAGATCTATATTATGAGAAGCTGTCGCCTTTATTCTACCCACAACGTCTCGCACAGTAACCCCGCAAATTAGGATTTTTCTGATTTATTCGATTTATTTAATTTTAATCCGGGATTTGGGGTAAGGATATAAATAGGAACTACGGTTTTTGAGAAAAGACGTCTTTTGTTTTAAGAGGAGAATATAGAACTTTGGTTTTCAAGTTTCACCATGTCCGGCTAATCTCCATCTTCTAGGCTGGAGGTGAAACGGGTTCGTCATTGATTAGGAGACTCATATGAGGTTCTGGTTATTTATTTATTTATGATTTCTTATCATAGTTTTATTTTCTTTGGTTCTATTTTCATAAACATGGTTAGATCTACATGTATGTAAAGTACTGTGCATACTTGTCAGGTTTAATACCTATTGTCATCAAATTGAAATGTATGTCCTTACGCGGTAGACTCGGATTAGTGACAATTGACCATCTGGTCAAGTGCCTTAGGAATCTAAGTTAAACTGTGAGCACTAGCGATCCAGTTGCCTAGGTGTAATGCCTTCACATACGAATTAATGCGACCAACACATTAAATCTAGAGCACTAGCGATCAAGTTGTGTGTTTGGTCAGAGAAATAGCCAACGGTCGTACCTTGGATGTCGAGATTTGGAAGTGCGAGGACCCGCGTGCGTCACCGGGTCTATAACTACACTAGGTCAGAGGTAAGGTTTTCATATACTTTTTGTGAACCAATGATTAATGAGTCAACTCCCAGTTATTTGAATGATCCCGTGAAACTGAAGGTCTATAACTCTTTCTCATATTTTTTAGATTTTGAATTATTTGGTTTCCTCTCTCTAATGATACAAAACTCCGTTCTTCTTTACCCCGCCATTGAAACCTAAGTTGAACTACCCAGTTCTTGTGGTTCGACCACAACTACAGTCCAATACTTGTTGATTCTTGATCGGATAAATTTTATTGATGCATTCGACGCACGTCATGTAGTGTGGTAAAACATAGATTGGTACATTGCAATTATTAGTATTACCCTTCTCGAAAGGGAAAACGTGAAATATATCGGTGCGTGATCTGATAAAGTATGACTTTTAGGGCACTATATTTCATTTTCCTTTAAAGAAAAGTAGCGTCTGTCGCATGTCATTTGCACCTTACATATACAGTCTCTTCAATGCCAGTCTCTGTTCATTATAAACTGTTGGTTGGAATTGTTGCTTTGTTTCTTTTAGAAATACCAGCAACAAAAACAGGTAGAAGAAACGATTTTAATTTATATCGAGAGTGGTTGAATATAAATGAATCAACATTTATGATGTATAGTTTAAAGTATGAAATGGATTGAAAATTGCCCAATACATATGACAAGTATATTAGCTAGTAGTTCAATGGATTCAGACTATTACATATGCGTTGTATTGACATTGTTGTTTCATTTGGATCTTTGTTTCAAGTTTTTTATGAAGTGGGCCCTCTTATATCAAAGATATCACATTAAGCGTGCACATTACGCTGCAAAGGAATCCATAAATTGTATACATACTTTTAGATAATGATGATATGTGACCAGAGAGCCCACTTTCTATTGGGTCCCAATCTCCAATACCTATATAGTTGGGTTTGTAGAAGATCCTAACATTTGGGCCCATCACCTTTAAAGTCTTTTCTCAATCTTCAACCAATATGTACAGTACATAGACAATGAAAGGTCTGTCACATAGATTGTCCACTTTGGCTCCCAAAATAAAAAAAAGAGAGATTATCCATTGAAGTGGGGTCACAAGCAAATTAGTGCTAAGGTTTATATAAAAAAAGAAATGTATAAATAAAATCGATCTCATAATGTATAGTTTCTCCCATTGTCAGGGGCACACTTGTACTTGCTTTTTGAAGAATTGTTGTTGATGTTGTTGCCTTACTTTGTTCTCTTGTACAATATATTCCCTTTCAGAGGAGAGGGGGCCCAATTATATAAGACCTCACACATGTATGACAACTCACTTATTCATTTTTTTTTCCTTTTTTTTTTTTGAAGTGTTGTGAAAAGGGGAGGGTATCTTGTGTTCTTAAAAGGGAATGGAGGGCCATGGTGAGAATCCCACAATCTCAATCACAAAAGCCGAATTGTATAAAGCCTTCAAAGCATTGATGACCTACAAGTCATCTCACTTTGCCATCACAATTGAGTATTGTCACTTTGGAGAATTTCAATGTGTAACTCTATTATAAGGCTACTTTATGTGGATTTGGTTGGTTGGTGGAGTAGGGTTAAAGGCTTCAAGCAAAGAAATTAAGGTTTTATTGGATTGCCGAATCAAAACTCAATAAAGTTTACGTGTAGTAAACTAAAGGTCTTGGTTCAAGCCTAGAGTAGTCGAGACATGCTGGACTTCAAATATGTCATGTGGTTTAGATATAAAAAAATTGTAAAAAATCAAAATTTTGTAGCATAATTTACGCATGGCAAAAGCTCAACATCAATTTTCCTCAACAAGAAGAAGATTTGAATCGACAACACTAGGCGACGAAGTTTTTAACTAACACCGTGACAATGCCGACAAGGCAATATATATAGAATTGATAGCTTCCAGTTTCACCACATGCCTGCCTTCTTACATCAGCATACCTCTGACTGATACACATGTTGAAGGCACCAGTATAAAAAAATACCAATTCATGGAGTACTAGTAATCTCTCATCCTCTGATCATCTGATCTTATTCCTTATATAATTCTTAAGACCAAAAAAACCAAAAATAAAAAAACCAAAAATTCCAACACATCATGCTTCAGCCAGAAATAAAGGCCATGCATGACCTTTTTTTTTAATTTTTAATTTTTTATTATTTTTTTATTTTGTCAAAGTGATTTATATTGAGGTGTTCATACTCCAATCGAACAAAATCTATTACAAACAGATCTTACAACAATGAAGTACGAAACAAATTTTGAAAACACACATACTATAGTGCAAGCCCAACCCTAAGGCAGAGACGACCACCCCAACAATGGAGATAACTACCCTAATATCAAGAATAACTACTCCAATAGCTAGGACAACTATAGGTGAAAAATTAAGTCTAACTAATTGAAAAACACTAGAGCCTAATCTAAACAAAGAAAGAAACAACTGATAATGTGGAATGAATTAATGATTCAATAGTTACTTTGGTAATAACAACTGATTTATTCATCAAACAAATAAAAAGATGGGAGTTTTCAAAAAAAAAAAAAAATGGGAATATTATTTAGAGACCAATAAAAATGTACAGATTAAACATCTTTTTTGTAGCTCAATTGTTTAGAGACCCATAATAAATATTTTGGTCCATTCATACTTTGCTTGAAATTATATATGTTGTACTCTCCTTGGAGTCTTGGACTTGTTCAAGTTATCTACTCTGGAAATCTTTAAGGCATGTTCAATGCACTTCCTTAGTGGGGTCACTATGAAATGTAAAGGAAGGCAAAACATTAAATATGTGTGCAATGAAGATGCTAGAGATGGGTCCAAAGGTGTGAACCCCTAATTACCTCTTCGAAGTTGTACATGATCTCTCATGAGCGAAGTTGAACATGATCTCTCATAAGCATCTTGGTCCCTCATATATAGCACAATGAGCACATCAGTCAGAGCATTTATTCAACTCCTATATATTGACATAGAATATTTTGTCCTCATAGGAAGACAAGAATCACATTACCTTGTGAATATCAACTCAATTAATATACAAAAGAATTGAATAAAATCTTATAATATAAAGTAAAGAAATCTTTCACTGCAATTGTCATTTTCTTGACTTTGGGAATTTCATGGCCACTTCATTTCTCCACTTTAAATGGATTTGGTTGGAAGGTTTTCATCTTTCATGTGCATGCAGAACTAATTCTCTTGCAATGGATTCCACAAGCATTGAGTCTGACTCTGGCTGGATTTTTATTTTTGAAGTATTTTTTGAAGTCGTGTTGGAGTAAGATTAAAGCTACATAATTAAAACTATGGCTTTATAATATGAAGTTGAGCTCTCCTTGTATTGTTTTCTTCGTCTAAAAAGCTCGAACTCAAGATCTTGCTTAATAAATTAAAATTTATGCTTCTACCTCCAATCCAACAATCATTATTTGATTCGTCCTCTTTTTATCTATCGTTTACCTAATAGCTCTAGTGTCTTCCATTTCCTTTCCTCGCGTTCATAATCGAGGTTTAATTTAGTAGTAGATCGAATTAGTTGTAAAGTTATACGCAAATCAATCGACATATGTTAGGGCATCAATTGATTGTTTATGATTTTTCCATCCCAACTTTTTCTCCAAGTGGGCTCACCTGAGTGTGAGAAATATTCGAAAAGCCCATGGTTACCCATTGGGCTCGTCACTTGTACGTGATGGTCAATTCAGGCCCTCGGGAGGGTCTAAATATAACAGGCAAACGACAACAACAAGATGTATAGTCTCAATCATAAATTAATTAAGGTCGCGTGCAATTGATCAAGAGGGAACAATGTATATACAGTACTAAAATTTTACAAAATGCTAGAGGTCACTTAATTAGTTACAATGAGAGAATTGCCAAAACTATAATTGCAGGTGTACTTGTAGGGATCTAATAAAAAAACATGTGCGAGGAAAAACCTAAGTATTAGTACCGGAGAGTATTTGAACATGAGTACTCTATCATTCTAATTAATTAAAGAAGTTTATGATCATGAACCTGTTGAATTAATGTCATCATCAAGCCATAGTTTCCATGGTCATTCTCCATGATCGATCATCGTCACCTTGTTTTCCATTTTCTTCATATGGTGAATCGTGAACCCTAAAATCTTTGTCGTTGGCAACCGATCGGCTATTAGTCATGCCTCCCCTGCCTCTATTATGCTGTCTTACCACCAAAATTGAGCATTTCCCTTCATGATCAGGTGAAGCAAGCATGTCTCCTATAATACCAAGTTCAGGGCACTCACTCCACTGATCATCAAGCCCATAAAACAGCTGTGATTCCTTCCTCTGATTCTTCCCAACAATCAAATAGTCATAGTTACTTCCCAACCCTTTAATATGCATTGAAAGTCCTTCTCCATTCTTCACCATCTCGTCTTTATATCGAACTTGATCGTTATCGGCATTGCTCCTCTTAAACTCATCCATAGTGTCATTGTCCACCTTTCTTTCTCTTGCATTATCGCACCCGAAGGCAAGGAACCGAATAACGGTGAGGTTAACCCTTTGATGCCTTGCCATCCTCGCGGCGTAGGCTAGAACCTCTCCGTCGTCAAGTCCACCTGTGAAGATAGCGCCAACTCGGTATATGGAACGGCTTGCTAGCAATGACATGGATCTTTGTTGGACATTTCGATCGACTAGTATGCCAACAGAACAAGGCGCCTTTTCAAGGATGGTGAGGTTCATTGATCTAATGGCTCGGTTCTCCGGTCCTACCTTGCCGTCGATGGACCATTGTCTATGGAATGGAATGATGGCGATGTTCACTCTCTTTTCCAATGCCAAGTTGCAGACATCTTCATGCATAGTTTCCATGTGAGACATGGCAGTGTAGGCTTGAACACTCACTAATCCATTGTTATGCAATTCATACTGGTGAAAAGCATTGATGATTTGTTCAGTGCTAGGTGATGAAGTGTTCTTCATATGGCGCGATTGGTGGGCGACTAGCATTGCAACTTGGCGACCCATGAGTTCGACGAGTTCAAGAGCGACAACAATCACTGGGCTCTCTCTGGTGGCATAAGAGACTTCAAGAAGGTTAACAATGGCGGGCACATTTTCAGGGGTGTGCACACAGGCTACAACTCGTAGCGGAGCGTCTTGTTTGTTGCTTTGAATGTTGCTTATTTTGGAGTAGAGATATCTCTTTGAAGGATCATATAGAGCCTTCACTAATGGAGTCACAATAGCTGCTAATGCAATCACTGTGAAGATTAATTGGCTGTACAATGCATCATCGATGAGCTGTAGCAGCAGCAGCAGCAACAACAACAACAACAAAAAATAAACTAATATAGTCAAGACTAAATATATTAAGTAGAGTGGCTGAAGAAAAAAAAAAAATGACTGGGTGACAAACTTTTCAAGAAATACTAGAATGACAATAGGTATGTCACACTAGAAGTCACATTGGTCCATAAAAGTCATCCATACGGCCTTACTCGCGTGTTATGCACTGAGATCTGTGTATACCGCATCCCAATGCGCGCATAGACAACTCAAAAGCCCGACGTGATGATTTCTGATGTGACATACCCGTTCTCATTCTCACTTCTCAACTTTTCACATTCATTGATTACTTTAACTAAATTTTACATTAAGAGCGTCTAATGTCACATTTTTGTAGATCAAATTAAGCTAGCTAGGTTGGTACCTTAACGTCTCTCCATGCGTTAAAAATGAGGAGCTCAACGAGACCTTTGCCATTCATCATGAGACCCATCACCAGGGCTTCTTGTTTAGGCACTTTGAAATAAAGTGAAGCCAATGTACCTACTGTAAGCTTAACAATAAAATGTAACGTAACAATAAGCCCTACAACCATTGATGCCCCAAGCGATACTTCGAATATATTGGCTCTCAAACCGCTAAATGCCACGTAAGCAGGAAATATGATACCAGAAACAAAGCACTCAAGCTTACCCACCAAAGCAGTCCCTATTGGAGGCCCATCTGGCATGGACAGGCCCAAAATCACAGGCCCAAAGAACACATACTGGCCCACCATAACACTTAAAAGCCCAGAAAGCAACACCCCAAACACTATCACAAATGTGTGCACTGCTTTGGTCTGCTTGTCAGGGTTCATTCTAATGATGTACAACATTGTTGGCCTTAGAACCATTATAAGAAATAAAACTAGAGCAACAGCACCAAACACTCCACAAAAGATCACCACAGGATTACTGTCCTTACCCTGTGTAGTTATAGACACAACAGCCATGGTCAAGCCAATCATGTCTCCCACCAAGGCCGACGACACCGCTAGGCGGCTGAGCTCGGTGTTGAGGATCTTGAGCTCGGTGAGGAGGCAGGTGATGACTAGGAAGCCGGTCAGGGATTGCGAGGCGGGGACTAAAGGGAGTGCCTTGTCGAGACCAGGTTCAATGTCGATGAGTTGCCGAAGAAATAAGGCGAAGGCCGTTGAGGTGACCATGGGGACTATGAAGGCTGTGATGCCGATAGCAGCGGCTTTTCGACCATATTTTTTTATGATGGAGGGATTGGTCTTGACTCCGGCGATGAAGAGGAAGAACATAAGGCCTAACAGAGAGAGCACACGAAGTATGCTTTCACTAGCATAAGGGAAAATGTTCTGTTTGAAGGGTAAGATGCGACCTAGAATTGAAGGCCCTAAGACTACTCCCGCCTGATCAATCAAAAGTGCACATTGTTATTGGAATTACAAGTACAATAAAAATACAGTCTTACTATTTTAGTCTTACAATAAATTAACTTTAAAACAATTATTTTAAAGCTCAAGCCTGCTTGAGTTTACATATTTTATAAATAATTTCTCAATAAAATATGAATTAAAATCTTGAAAAAAACATTCTAATGCTTAATTTGAGAATGGATTTAAAAGTTATCTATACTTTTGTTATTTTAAATAAAAAGTAATCTGTATCTTTCAAACTCATGAATGGAAACCAACTATGGCCAAGCAGCTAAATTGTCAAGAGGTTGGGGTTCGAGTCTCATTGATGGTAAATAATTTTTTTCTTGGATTCTACTACTCTAACACACTTGGTGTGCGTCAATTCGATGTACCCCTCGAGATGTGTGCGTGCCAAAATCAAGAGCCACCAGATAGGTGCATGTCGTTTATGCGTGTCTTTCTGAAGTTACAAAAGCATTTTCTTTCATTCTTATGAAAAAAAACTCACACATGCATGGAGAAACTCAACCCTCATGAACCTCATATGTATATAAATCATTTGTTTTTGAGGTATAACATACTCAAATTCTTTTTTTTATTATTTTTTTATAATTAACTCTCACACCCCCGAATTCGCCCTTACCGTTGCGGAGATATACTCAAATTCTTAATAAGGGAGACCGGAGACGATATAATACATACAATGAGATGAGAGACAACGGTGGGTTGGCCGAGATTTCTTAGGCAGTAGTGCAAGGAACGAGTGATGAAGCAAATGAGAGCTAGTTGCACCAACAAAACAGGAGTTGAGAATTCAAAAGGAATGTCTCCCACAAACACCCCTCTCGAGTTCACCGAGTCTAGTCTCCTGCACACGTGCGTCGTGTTTGCATGCCCCAAATTCATCTTTCCTTTCTTTCTAGGCACTCCTTTAATTGATCATTAACAATTAAAGAACAAAAAAAACTACATGAACAAGAAAAAAAAAAAAAAAAAAAACTAGAGAGAGAAAGTTTAACAAAATGTTGATGTTAAATTCGTGTGCATGCATAAGTTTGGGGAAGAAAAGAATAATTGGTATTGGTTAAAACTCTGTGTTAATCAGTCAATTTCAATTCAAAGGATTGGTGTACGTAGAGGTCACACGTGGTGGCCTTTTAACCATTTTCAATTGTGACCTCTTCTCTAAATTGATTAGTACCGCCCGCATTAAGTAAATTATATTTGGACTTCCTACCAAAAAAAAAATAAAAAAATTATATTTGGACCGTACAATTTGTAAAATAAATAAACTGATTTTTTTTTGTTAATTAAACTGACTGAATTTTTTTTTAGGAAATAAATAAACTGAATTAATATAATATGTATTTTTTTTTTGAAAAATAATATGCATTGGTTTAATCCTATGTTATTCAGACCCTTCACTCTAACTCAAAGTACTCGTGTTGGACACTTGAAGCGAGTCTGACACTTAAAAAGACATGGATACTCCATTTGTAGAGTTCTTTGTATAAAAAGATTTAAAATGTAAGAGAACAAGGAAAAAAAATTAACAAAACTTTCTAGTGTAGAGTAAGAAATGAAAAATGAGAAAAAAATATAGGGGTATAAGCTATTATATATATATATATATATGTAATATATGTTATTAGATATAAGCATATGTGATATGTCACTAAAGTTTTAGATACTTTTCAACGAATCCCTGTGTCCTTAAATTAAATAATAGGTAGGTCCGACCTTTAGACATACCCGCACTCGAGTCTAGGTAACATAGGTTTAATCGCATCAGAGTAATTCATTCCTATATTAAGTCGATTTTTTTTTTTTTTTTTTTTTTTGCGAGAGAGAATTGGAGTTGAGCTCCAAAAAGTTTGTATTAATTGCAATTTAGGTACATTAAAAGATCTGTGTACCCTCAAAGCCAATCCCCCTTGGGGAGCTATATACAAAAGAATTCTTTAAACAGAGATGAATAGATCAAACACATTAATTGCCCCAGCATTCCACAGTGCCGAATTGACGCCCAAAAGCCAAAACAAAAGCGCCCTCGATAAGTAGAGTATATTCAAGTGTTCTTACAATTAATTAGTAACATTTTAAAAGTTTGATTCGTTCTTGCGCTTCTAAACAATTAATCTGTCGCTTTCAAGGTTTTGTCAATTAATTAGGACCTTTCGAATTGCCAGAGGACATATGGAGAAACTCAATGCGCTGACATATATATTCTAAAATAGTTAATCACAAGTTGGGATTTTTATTTTTATTTTTTTGGGTGAGAAAGAAACATTGCATCAATTTGTTATTTTGATAGAGACTTAAGTTAATGATCAACCTTCAATATTATTTTTTTTTTTGTATTAATTTTTTTTGGTATACAATTAATATATTAAATTGCACCTTCCGGTATACAATATATATTATTGTTTATCACACACTTAAAAAAAAAAGATACTTAATTATCCGGAAGCGATAATGCTAGATTACAACACCCTTAAATTTTGTTGATTTGCTTACAATATTAAGCCCATTTTGCCATGAGTGACATCAATCCAGCACCAAGTAGAACAGCAATGTAAGCCTTAATCTGAAGCTTAATGCTACGTTGCAACTTAGGCCCCATGAAATCTGCGGATAGAAGGTCTACTAGAGCCATGTAGATTAGCAACCCAGCTGACGACGCGTTTAATAATCCAACCGTAATTAGTGAACTTGGGCTATTTTCTTTATAAACACGAGATAATGCAATGCCAAGAGCAATCCCGAATGGAGTCGTAACGGAGAAGAAGAACACCATCACTGCTTTCTTAAAGAACTTGTACTCTGCCTGTACAAGCATTAAAAGAAATTGTTCACTGATTAATTATATATGAGAAGTGCTACAATGACAATAGAAAATTACACCTCAAAACACATTGACCCACAAAAGCTATTGATTTCCACCTCAGGAGGTGGGCGCACACAGATCTCAGTGCATAACACATGGGTCGAGACCGCATGGAGGGCTCCTGCGGATCAATGTGTGTTGGAGTGTAACTTACTCATTGTCATTTTAACATTTTTCATTATATATGGCTAGTCACCTGAAGAATACAACCACCCAGGCCCATCCCTTCAAACATTTGATGGAAGCACAAAGCTGCAACCAAAGGCTTAATTGTACAAGTATTATTTGATGCTCCTAATGAAAGTCCAATCACAACTGAATGAACAACAATGCCCAGCTCCAACACCTGCAACATTCAAGATATCATAATAATTCATTTGGGCTCCATACAAATTAAACTAAGTAATTAACAATTTCTTGTTTCACTATTAGAAAAAAAAAATGCCTTTTTTTAATATTTAATGATGTCCTTGTATTACGTTATTAAAAAAACAAAAAATAATAATTAATAGATAATTAAATATCTTTTATCATACAGTTTTCAAAAATAATGTCTTTAATTTATTACATAACATATTAGGTTGACTCGTAAATTCTTTATTTTATACTGTATATTAATTTTTATAACTAATTAATGATATTAATCTATAATGTATTCATTGATTAATTATAGTTTACCATAGCAACAACGCGATAGCGCAGCAACTGTTGAGACCCATCTTTCGCTCCTCCATCAACTAAACCACCGTGGTGGTGCCCGTGAAAGTGCCCACCACCACCACCACCCACCACAGCCATCTCAGCGTCCGTAGACACCGCCACATGACCATGATGATGATGATCATCATCTGGCTTAACAACATTCGAGTTGTTTCTCCTACTATACAAACTAGTAGCCATTGAGTCCACCATCAAAGTCACAATAGCAGACAACATGGCCACAAACCCGGTGAAGGGGAACTTGCGCCAAGGGTTCTCCGACAAACAACTCGACGACAACATGTCGAAGGAGTCTGGCAAAACGTGCATGAATCCGGTCGCTAGAATGATCCCTGCAGCGAATGCCTTTACGATGAAGAAGAGGCTCTTCTCGGGGCTCAATGCGGGGATGGATCTGGTGACGAGCGGCGAGCACACGCCGATCACGCTAGTGATGAGAATGGAGGCAATGGCTATGACCTTGAGTGTCAAGGCCTTGGACTTGTTTGTGCAGTTTGCCTTGGCTGGGTCATCTTCACATTCATCACTAGAGGTGACATGGGTGGTGAAGACGGAGACGATGATGATGGAGATGATGAATGTGTGTTTAGTCAAGTTGCTCATCTTGGAAGAGTGTGCCATTGACTTTAATTTGTTAAACTATAACTTCTCTCTTGTTGGTGCTATGGAACTTGATTCATCGATGCGCTAGAGAGTACTTATATATATATATAGAGAGAGAGAGAGAGGAATTTAATTGCTAAGGTCATCTGCTTTCCTATGCTGAAATTAATTAATGTGCTAGTACTTGCCCTTATCAAAATAAAATGATAATTAGAATTAATTATAATACTCTAGTAACGACCATATTATGCACTTCGGGATGAGTGGATAAGTTTGGTCTATTGCACATCCCCATCATTAAACATTTGTATTTACCTCAAGATTCGAATTTATTTTCAGATACGTAACACACGATGAGATGTGGAGTGTAAATTGTGTTGTTCTGTGTGGCCTTGTTATTTAGAATGTTTTATATTATATTAATACCTAGCTAAAATGGAGCTATATATTGATCAAGGTCAACGAATGCATGGTTTGAGCTGATTGGGAACGTGGGGCCACAATTTTGGTGAGGTTGGGCGAGCAATGACGTTGGGTGTTTGGTACTTCAAAGTACAATCCAAGTGGTACTGGACATGGCGGAGGAGACATGGATCATGCTACAGAGGAAGGGCACGTGCGTGGCACAAGAAGGCATGAGTCTTTCGGTTGGTCTGTGGCCACGTGTACAGTTGACTGCTGTTCACAAGAGCTGCATGCCACGTGTAATGTTGACTGTAGCACTGGTGGCACGTGTCTTTCATAAGGTTATGTTGCCACGTTGAACGCTGTGTTGACTGTCATGTCTCATGCTTGCTCTAATGGTAAATATGGATGGTAAATATGGCTTGTTGGCATAGATTCTCAACGTGAAGAGGATATTCATCCTATATGATTCAAATAGACATTAGAGTTCAAAATTGGTTCCAATGGTAGATGTAAATTGTGGCTTAATTGATAAGGTGGCATTTTTTTTATAATTTTATTAATTAAAACATGAAAATAAAAATCTAAGAGCTCGGCTAAACATACCCCACCATTTAGTTAGAGCACTCCAACAAAAAAGTCAAACTTAAAAAAAGATTAAGTATATTGTAAAATGACCTTTATGGCCCTTACTGCGATTAGTGCACCCTGGCTACCACCCTTTCCTCTCGTTTTGTGCACCCCACCACACACTCTTTTCTTGTGATTTGTAGGGCATCATCAAGTGGCTTGATCTTGTGGTTCAAATCTCTTCTTGGAGAGTCATTTGTTGGAGAGTCGCACGGTCAAAGCACACCGAACCTTTAATTGGAGAGTCGGTCAGAACCCACCGAACCTTTAAGTCGGCAGTTGTCAACTAAATTTCACCAAAGAGATTCAGCTGGACAACACCGAGCCTAGAAGATAAGTCTCGGCTAGATGTCATCGAACCTAAAATAGATGTCTCGACCAAAGTTTTAGAGTTAGGTGTTTCGATTGGGATGACGGTGAATTTTGGTGAAAATGTAAGGTGCCTTTATAAATTGAAATTTGAATTTGGGATGCACTCATAATCGGGGTGCCCTAAATAAATAGTGGGGTACGTTTAGCTGGACTCGATCTAAATAAAACAAGTAAATATTTAAAAAAGACCAATTATGCAACATGGTTGTCAATTTGAATGTTCAGATGCAACATTCAAAATAAACAATGTCAATCCACGTCAGATAGACATTTGAAATATACATGCTATTGGAAATGTTATCCAATCCACATTCATCCTAATGTCTATTTAGTCATTGGTGGCGCACATAATATCCAATCCACATTCCATGATGCTCTTACAAGTTGAGACTGAAAATTCTTAATTGGGTGTGCTTTGTGACCTTATCAATTTACAACTAATTTGGCCATTTGGGAATGAATTAAGTTTAAACTTTGTTTCTTTTTTTTAATCATAAGCTTGTTAATTATTTGTTTTTTTTAGAGAGTGACACTGTTGTTATTGTTGTTTTGAGGGCATTTCCAATCCAGTGTCATATTAGCGTTGGGAGGAGGTTTTGACGCAGGATTGAACTCCAATCCTGCGCCAAAACAGGCACTGATTTGGTGCAATTTAGCATTGTAGCATTGCACCAAATTTTTTATTATCAATTTTTTTGAAATTTGACTTATTTTTTTAGTGAGAATATGTAGTAGGCCCACTTTTAGTGTAAGATTTGGTGTAAAGGGTTGGAGATGGGAATAATATTTTTTGCACTTTTACATTGCAATGCATTGGAGATGCCCTAAAGGACCTAAGAAAAGAAAAAAAAAGTTTGATTTGTCAATATTAATCAGCTGGCTTGAGAGGTAAAGGCCTTGAATTTGAGTCTCGGCTCTCATGGATGGAAAAAAAAGTTGAGAGTTGGGATAAGAGTCACCCCCATATAGAGGGTCGAATTAGTTCGTGTGGTTGTGTGATGGCCCCAGTTCCTCATAAAACTGGGTCTCGCCCGGCCTAGACCTACGTAGACCCCCGAGCCCTTACTCGTGAATTCTACGCATTCTAGTCAGCCTCAAATCCTCATATAAGTCATTATTCTATCATTTAGATGTGTGAGTTTTAGGATTATAAAGTTATCAGGAATTTTGCTGCAGAAATTACTATAATCAACTATAATTAGTAAATGGAAATCAGGCCAAATAGATAACCTATCATGTGGAAACTCTAAGAAATGGATAAAAACATGCATGTCTGGTGATCAAGGATAAACAAAGTGATCATACATGATATCCTTAATCTCTCAATCCCCGATACATGTTCCAGTGTTTAACAAAACATATAATACAATAATCACAACGAAAAGAACAAAAAACCTACAGTGAGTAAAAGAAAGGATCACTCCGAGAGTCCTCAGAGGCGATCACCTAACACCAACTCCTTTCTATTGCTCGTCTCTACTTTATCTGCATCACCGTCACAACTAGATGCTAAGGAATATTATGCAATTAAGAAATATGCACAAATCACTCCTATAATTATGTTGTGAAATCACTCATGTAATTATGTTATGCACAAATCACTTCCTTGATTATGTGCTACCTTATTTAGACGTTTCATTTTGTATGTAATTGCATCTATATATATACATGTAATAGATAATAATACACAATAAACTTATCATATTCTATTAAGATTTTAATATGGTATTAGAGTCTCCATTCGGTTATGGGTAATCTCTTATTTCTCCTCTCTTTTGGTCGACTTCCTCGACTTCGATTGCTACCCTAATCTTTTGTGTGCATGTTGTTCTTCTTGCTCTGTTCTTGTTTTTGCTCTCTCTTTCGTAGTAGTTTTCTTCACGTCCTCTCTTTTCGTTGATGCTCGTTGTTCACCCTCTCGATTTGTGGTTTTATGCATTATCTTCTCCTCGGTTCGCTCCTCTATTTTGTGATTCCTTTGTGACGCCTCTTGTTTGTAATGCATCTTATCACAAGAGAAAGATTTATACGTTGCGGATCTGATCTTTATTTATTCGCCTTTGTTATGCGTTCATCAGCCGTTGTCTCCCCTGTGCGTTATCACCACTCTGCTTCTATTGTGCTTGCTTTTTTGTGTTCTGAGTTTAGGGTTCTTTATTCGTTTGGTAGGTTTCTCTTATTGTGCGAGACACAACTCCAATAGTCTTTTCGTTGACTATGCTCCGTTAGTTGTTCTGTCGACTCTGCTCCGATAGTTGTTTCGCCGACTACGCTCTATTTGTCGTTCTGCCGACTATGCTCCGTTAGTCGTTCCGTCAACTTCACTTCGATAGTCATTTCATCGACTACGCTAGTCATCCCGTCGACTTTGCTCTGATAGTTGTTCCGCCGACTATACTTCGTTAGTCGTTCCGTCGACTCTGCTCTGATAGTCGTTCCAACGACTCCGCTTCAATAGTCGTTCCGTCGACTCTGCTCTAATATTCGTTTCATCGACTATGCTTCGTTAGTCGTTCCGTCGACTCCGTTGTTCAGTTATTTTGTTGTCTCGTTATCCATGCACTGTTTGTTGACTCCGTCATTTAGAATTCCAGACTGAAGTCAATCCGAATTTTACCCGGGTTTAGTTTTATTTTAGTTTACAAACACAAAGTGAGAACAGGGTATCTCTTTGAGTTTGAGGGAGAGTGTTAAGGAATATTGTGCAATTAAGAAATATGCACAAATCACTCCTATAATTATGTTGTGTAATCACTCATGTAATTATGTTATGCACAAATCACTCCCTTGATTATGTGCTACCTTATTTAGACATTTCATTTTGTATGTAATTGCATCTCTATATATATAGATATGTAATAGATAATAATACATAATAAACTTATCATATTTTATTAAGATTTGTCACTAGACAGTGAGTGCGTGAAAAATATGAAAGTAATTCTAAAAGAAACTAAACAGTAATTTAAGATTTACCAAACAAGCAATCCAAATATCATGTGCTATAAGACAAAAAATATATCAAATAGCATGAGTGACAGACTGGCAATCAAACAACGAAATTTGAGTATCCAAGGAGTCAAGAGAGGCCTATAAGTGGTCAATATCTATGCAGTACAGCAACACCACATTTATAGTCACAACAGTGTCCACAAACCATAGACACAACATTGCCCAAATAATCTAGTACTCGGATATAACCCGCTATCAGTGGGTGAGACAACACCCCAGCAGGAGTGTTCATGCTTACCCACTAATATGGACCCAGGAGTACATTCGTAACACACTTACGCCAAGACACTCAACTAAGAAAATAAAGAATGAAACTTCAACAAAAGCTTAATTCAAATAGAAATGCCAAACAATAGAAAATAATTTAGTGTATACTTCCTGACTAGCTTACAATTGTACGATAACGTACGTCAATATCACAAAACTTCGATCCCCGTGAATTCTCTAAGTTAACCCACTCGAATTTTGAAAGTCTGTCAATCAAATTATTCCAAATTTGTAAATCCTATTAGAAACTTTCTAATTTACACCAATTTTCCATAATTATTTATTATTTTCGATAATTCACTAATTACCTTTTTTCGGTGTTTAATTATTCATATTATACCCTGAAATTCCCGTTTCTCCTAGGCGAATCTCACACAGAAACCCGCGGCGATTAATACTACAATAACCACACACTAGGACATATAGTGTTCATTCGGGTATAAATAATAATACAAACATCACAAAAAAATAAAATATACCTCAATGTCGACTCCCGAGGCTTGAGTAATATGACAAATCACAATGAGTAGGTCACGTTCCTGGAAAAATACGACACGTGTCACCAACTAAATTTGAGGGTCGTTACAAGTTGGCACCAAATACTATATAAGAAACAAATAAAAGATTGATCCACGTAGATGACCTCGACTAATGTGGGATTGAAACTTTGTTGTTGCTTTTATTGTTGTTGTTTTAGGTATCTATGGGCATTAAAACTTTTTCATCCCCTTCTTAATTCGATTTGACTATGAGAGTTGGTTGGATGCCCTAATTTTATAACTCAAAAAAATAAAAAAGACATAATGTAGCTTACATGTTTATACCAACACATCAAAAAATTTTGTTCCTATCAAAGTTATGATGTTCATCTTGTTGCAACTTCATCGCACTTCTTAGGCTATCATTTTCATCATTTAGGGATGACTGATTAATGATTGATCTCAGTTGATTAGTGTTTTGTATCAAAGTGATTACACAAACAGAACACAAAGTCAAATTTAATCTTCAAATTGATGCAGCAGAAAGCATAAAAAATAACAAAGCAAACAAATGTGATTAACAGAGCACTCCCTACTTTCTACAACGAACAAATGTATTAATTCTGTTGAGGCCTTGCTTGATTGGGAGGAATTTGGAAGAAGTGAGTAAACTTCGAGGGAAGTTAGGACTAGTATTTTTTTGGTTGGCTTTTAGTTTTTATATATTGAAAATGATAAATGATCTACTTTCAATGCACATTTTGGGCACACACCATTGTCTTTTAGCCATTTATTTTTTCTTCTCCCCAGGTGTGGGCCCTACATCTGACAAAATACCATAAACAGCTAAAAGACAAGAGTGTGTGCCCAAAGTATGCTTTGAGAGTGTGTTAGATTATCATTTGCCCTCATGGAAGATGACCCCCAACTACTCCCGGGAAGATAACTTCATGGTGAGGGTGATATCAAAAAAAAAAAAAAAAAAAACTTCAAGGTGAGGGAGTTATATTTCTTAGGGGTCATGGAGGAGTTGGGGAGTTACAACCAAATTACCCTATTTAAAGCCCTCTCTCTCTCATGTTTATTTTTAAGGCCTAATTGGCAAATATATCCTAACGTTTGTTTTACATAAAACCGTATCCTCGAGTAATCATAAGACTTTTTTGCCCTCATTTTAAGTGATATGGAATTTAAAAATATTAATTAAGCAAAAAGAAAAAAAAACCAAATTAGTCGAACCATCAAATTGAACCAAACCCGAATACCTTTTCTTTTTTAAAAAAAAATAAACCGAATCGGGCTACCTTAATCAAGCTTAGACTTGTTCATGGGTTGGGCCCGTCCTAAGAACCTTAGCCCAAACTTATCCCACTATATATATGTGGGCCTACATATAGGCCCAATCCCGGCCCATATCAAAAATATAAAGACCAAGTCCAAACCACATGTCCATATATAAATATTTAAATGTTAAAAATATGAAAATAAATTATTCGTTTAAAAATAAATAAATAAATTATTTATATTCATTTAAAAAATTTTATATAGGCTTTTTCGATAACTTTTGTATTTCTATGTATATGTTATATATTCTTTTGTTATGCATAGAAAAAAAGTGGCTCAAATGGTAAGGATCATCTAATGTGACCATTGTTTCCCAAGATCAAATTTCACTTATAACATTAATTATTTTTAAATATTTTAGTCACTAACTTGTATTAGGGCTAGGTCTAGGCTGGGCTTGAGTTTTTTAAGGTGGCCCAAGCCAGCCCACTTGAAAGCGAGTCTAACTGGGCTTGGGTTCGAGCCGGACTTTTCTTAAAAATAACTACCAAAGTTCGAGAATTTGTTAACGGGTTTGGTAGCTGGGCGAGTACCAAAGCCTGTAATCACGTCTAAGCTAAACCAAAATTATTCCCCAATCTGCATCCATCTCTCACCAAGCAACCGTGAACATTCTGTCCAGATGATTTGCATTTAAAAGGGAAAACATTCCTAAATATTCATGGAAGAATAGAGTTGGCGAAACAATTTAATAGAGATCGACAACATTAGCTTTTTAAAACTCTTTATGAACTGAGTATAACCTCCGTTCATCCAAAAAAAAAAAAAAAAAAAAAACACTCTTTATGAACTTCGAATGATCTGTTCGAATACATTAAAGCCCAAATCAGAAGAAAACCCTCTTATCACCACCACATTCCCCAAATCTATCTAACTTTCTCTCTCTAGATTTTAATGCCCCAAATCATCAGCTAGATGACCAACTATATCTAACAAGAACGCCCACGAGAGAGAGCGAGCCACAACTGCCAGCAGCTTGGGCCGCTTCCGTGACGTTGCATCTATTGTGATCGAGCCGCTTCTCGAGCAACTCTAGTTGGGCTCCCTCAATGGTTAGAAGAGGTTTTTTTTTTTTTTTGAAGGACAAAGAAAGACGGTTCAAATTAAGAGCATAAAGATATCATTTGTCAAAAAGACAAAAACAAAGAAGAGCTGAAGAGCGTGAGGTAACTTTGTTTTCAAGGAAAGACTTGGTTTAGTTTGATTAAATAAACCGATTCCTTTTTCTAGAAATAATTAGTTCAATTTGGTGGTTCAGTGACTTCAGTCTCAATTATTATTATTATTTTTTATTTTTTATTTTTTGCCAGATCGTTATTTCAAAATTTTATGTCAATTAAACGAGGGCAAAACAGTCTTATTATCACCAAAGTATACAATTTAATGTAAAATCAAAAGTTAGAATATTATTTGCAAAAATTGAAAAGTAATTTTACAAAAATAGTGAAACATTATGATGTATTTACTTATTAAGCTTATTTTAAAATTATTGAAATTAAACTAAAAAAAATAGGCCATCAACTTCAAAGGAAGTTTAATTTTTTTCCAATAAAGTAAACTACTTTGCAAGAAAACTTCCTAAGAAGTTCACCAAAAGCAACCAAATAAGGCCTCACTTTTACTAAAACCTAAGAGAGAACAAAATTACAATATTAACACTACCTAGTGCTGCAAATATCCTAATTATTAATCAACTACAAAAGAGACTTGCCAAAACTACATATGTAACATACTAGCATGTATGTGTAGAGAAAAACTAATTATGAACTGAAAAGTGTTTTAGGACTCTACATCTCATCAAACCATGCTCTCCATTGCAATCCTCCATGATTGATCATGATCATGATCATGATGGTCATCATCAATATCCTTACTTTTTCCTTCATGGCGTGAAACATCACGTACCATAAATTTTGTGTCATTCCCAGCTGGTCTTTGAGTCATGGCCATGGCTCCTCTCCCTTCATTTCTTTTTGACAAGAAAGAAACAATTGCGTCCCCAAAGGTTTGAAAACATGACCTTTTAGTCATGACCATGGCTCCTCTCCCTTTATTATGTTGCCTTATAACCAAAATTGAACATGTCCCTTCATAGTCAGGTGAGGCAAGCATGTCTCCTATAATTCCTAATTCAGGGCACTCACTCCACTGCTCATCAAGCCCATTGAACAATTGTGATTCTTTCTGATGTTTCCCTACAATCAAATAGTCATAGTTGTATCCCAAGCCCTTCATTTGCTCTGCTAGTCCCTCTCCATTCTTCACAACCTCCTCTTTGTACCTAATTTGTTCCTTATTATATCCACCATTCTGTCTCCTAAACTCATCAATGGTGTCATTGTCCACCTTTCTTTCTCTTGCATTGTCGCACCCGAAAGCGAGGAAGCGGATTATGGTGAGGTGAACTCTATGATGCCTTGCCATCCTCGCGGCGTAGGCTAGTACCTCTCCATCGTCTAGTCCTCCGGTAAAGATAACTCCTATCCGGTACATGGAATGACCAGCGAGTAATGACATGGATCTTTGCAAGGCACTTCGGTCGACTAGGATGCCTACGGAGCAAGGCGCCTTTTCGAGGATGGTGATGTTCATTGTCCGAATGGCTTGGTTCTCGGATCCTAACTTGCCGTCGACGGCCCACTGTCGGTGGAATGGAGCTATGACAATGTTCACCTTCTTTTCCAATGCCAAGTTGCAGACATCTTCATGCATTGTTTCCATGTGAGCCATGGCAGTGTAGGCTAGAACGTTTACTAGTCCATTGTTCTGCAGTTCATATTGGCGAAAAGCATTTATGATTTGTTCGGTGCTACGTGAAGCAGAGTAGCCGGTGGGGCGCGCTTGGTGGGCGACTAACACAGCGACTTCACGACCAATGAGTTCGATGAGTTCAAGAGCAACAACAGTCACTGGGCTCTCTCTAGTGGCACAAGAGACTTCAAGAAGATTAACAACAGTAGGCACGTTTTCAGGGTTATGCACACAGGCTAGAACTCGTAGCGGCGCGTCTCGTTTGTTGTTTTGAATGTTGCTTATTTTGGAGTAGAGATATCTCTTGGAAGGATCATATAAAGCCTTCACTAATGGAGTCACAATTGCTGCCATTAGAACCACTGTGATGACCAATTGACTGAACAATTCATCATCAATAAGCTGCATCATCAACAACAAAGATAAGTACTCAATCCATTATCAATATAAATTTCAAAATTGCGCGGAAAATGGCATTAACTGCGACATCAACCACATACAAGCTACTTCTATATGTTGTCGGATAAATAACAACGTAATTCCACAATCATACATAATTCGAAGCAATGTTTGACACCATAAAAGTGGCTTGTATGTATGTTTACATTTAACGACGTCTGGCGTGGTGAATATGTGATCAGTGTCGCATTTTTCTCGATTAATTGAAGTAGAGGTACTAACCTTGATATCTCTCCAGATGTTGTAGAAGATGAGCTCA
Organism: Stephania japonica; assembly: GCA_039657345.1. Classification (NCBI taxonomy): domain Eukaryota; kingdom Viridiplantae; phylum Streptophyta; class Magnoliopsida; order Ranunculales; family Menispermaceae; genus Stephania; species Stephania japonica. The sequence goes on along the minus strand of CM077556.1, from coordinate 84,114,757 downwards.
ACAATTCCTTTTTCATTCATCATGAGACCCATGACTAAAGCTTCATGTTTAGGCACTTTGAAGTACAATGAAGGCAATGTAGCAGCTGCAACCTTAACAAAAAAATGAAATACAATAATGACCCCTACAATCCATGATGACGTGGCTGTTATAGTGAATATATTGGTGTTCAAACCGCTATAAGCCACGTAGGCAGGAAATATGATCCCAGAAGTAAAGCACTCAATCTTAGCCACCAAAGCAGTCCCAATTGGAGGCCCTTCAGGCATGGACACGCCCAAAAGCAAAGGCCCAAAGAATATATAATGGCCTACCCCAACACTTAAAAGCCCAGTGAACAAAACACCAACCACAACCACAAATGTGTGCACATCTTTGGTTTCCTTTTTATCAGGATACACTCTAATGATAAACAACATTGTTGGTCTAACAACATAAAAGATAAAGAAGAGTAGGGCAATAGCACCAAACACTCCACAAAAGACGATCAAAATATTACTATCTTTACCCTGTGTAGACATAGAGACAACAGCCATGGAGGTGCCAATCATGTCTCCTACCAATGCCGACGACATCGCTAGCCGACCGAGTTCGGTGTTGAGGATCTTGAGCTCGGTGAGGAGGCAAGAGATAACGAGAAAGCCGGTCACAGACTGCGAGGCGGGAACCAAGAGGAGTGACTTCTCAAGACTTGGTCCGATTTTGGCGAATTGTTTTATGAGCAAGGAAAATGCAGTGGAGAAAGCTAAGGGGACGACGAAGGCTGAGATGCCGATCACGACGGCCTTTATACCATATCTTTTTACCAAGAAGGGGTCTGTCTTCACTCCAATGACGAAGAGGAAGAACATGAGGCCTAATAGGGAGAACATACGCAATATGTTTTCACCAGCATAAGTGAAGACATGGTTTCTGAAAGCTAAGCTTTGGCCTATAACTGAAGGCCCCAAGATTATACCTGCCTGATTAGAGTAAACATCTATTAGATTTAGTGTAAAATAGAAATATGTATAGATACATTTACAATATATATATTATTCCTCAAATCGAAAAATATCAAATAATACTAAGATTAATGTTGCGGATGTTTGGACCTAATTAAATACAATACCTACGTTGCATATCAATTAATTACTTTAAAACTTCAAAATGATTTCAAAATTAATGAAAAATATAAATGCTTGCGGATCTCTTCCCAAACAATGTCAAGGCTTTTGGAGTAAATAAAACTCCCACCACTTTATTGTTTGCTAGAATGACAATGTTCAAGTCACACCCGAAGTCACATTGGGCACAAGAGTTGTCCAAGAAGTCTCGACCCACACATTATGCACCAAGATTTGTGTAAATGCCCATATCCCGAGGTGCACACGGATGACTTCTGTGCCAGATGTGACTTCGAGTGTGATTTGTGTCAATTTGCTCCTTCCACCGGACTCGAAGTATACATTGATCAAAACACAAATTAACAAATCAAGTTAAAGAGATTTATACACATACTAGGAGTTGAGAGACCACAGTGGGTTGGCCGAGATGTCTGAGGCAGTAGTGCAAGCTACGTGATAAGATACAAATCAAAACAATTTGCAACAATAGAAGAGGCGTGAAGAAATCAAACGGTTTATCTCCAACAAACACTCCCTTCGAGTTCACTGAGTTTAATTTCCTGCACACGTAGGTAATGTTCCTTGCTTTGAAATGCTCTACATCCATACTTTCTTTCTATTCTTGCTAGTTAGGCCTCTTTGAATAACATTCAATTGAAGAACAAAAAAAAAGCTATGAAAGAGAGAGAAGAAAAAATAAAAGCTTGACTAGCAAATTATTGTTTATTTGCATGATTTTAGGAAAGAAAGGAAGAAAATAATTGGTGTTGGTTTCACGTCGATCAGATTAATTTGGTTATGGAGGAGAAGATCAACAATATTGGTCAATTTTATTAGTTCAAAGCGTTCGCAAATACACACGTGGTGGCTTTCTCTCCTCTTCTCTTCCACATTTTTTGAAAGAGTTGTGCCCCAATGCCATCAACTTGTATATCATCTTTGTGTTAAAGTTATGTATTATCAGATGCACCTTAAATCCTGTAGAAACATGTGATTACAAATATATGGAGGGAAGAACGTAAAATTGATTGATTTGTATGTATATATATGTATATTCTTAATTATTGAAATAAATGGACAGTATATAGCCAACCACCTATGTAGCACAGCAGAAAAGGCATGTTCTCATTACGTCCTCAAAAAAAAGAATTTAAAAAAATAAACAATACAAAAAGTTACTTGTATATCATCGTTGAGGTTTATCCATTGTTTAATTTATTAATTATATAATCAAATTAAATTCTAAAAATATTCTTAAGTTCAAAAATAAAAATTAATTAGAGTACACCATGCATGGAACCGTAAATTCAATTGAAGTTGCACAATCCATTTGATTGTCGGGTCTTCAACTCATGAGATGCAAACAGGCATTACAATTTTATTTTTTTATTTTTTTTAATCACTAATATATATTGTTATAAATTTATTGACATATAATCAATATATTATAAGTAGCCATTAATTGTAAAAATCATATGTAATGGTTTTTTTTAAGAAATATGTAATGATTTATTAAATACTATAAAATAAAATAAAAATTGTTAATTTTTTCAGTCTTTATTATTTTATTTTTTTTTGTAAGAAAGGACATATTGTTAATATTAATTGAACATTCTACAATATAAGATAGCTTTTGACAACATTTAGTATAACATTGTCATATGTCGTAAAAATAATTTTTCTTGCAGTTGTGCTCTTCGTTGATTACTATTTGTAGATCTAGGTGAAGGTTGTGACGCCAGTAGTCGCGGCTTTTCACCCGTATTTTCTGACTATGGTGGGATGAGTCGGAAGAACATGAGGCCTAACAGAGAGAGCACACGAAGTATGCTTTCACTTGCATAAGGGAAAATGTTCTTTCTGACTTAAGGCCCTAAAACCATGCACACCCGCCTGATCAATCAAAAATGTGAATTGTTATTACAATTTGAGCAACTATATTAATGCTGCCTTTTTGGTATAAAAAAAGCAAAATATGATACTAGAATCACATAGAGTTCGACTTTTGAGTTTGCATATTTCATATATAATTTCTCAATAAAATACGAATGAAAATCTTGAAAAGACATTCTAATGATTAATTTGAGAATGGATTTAAAATCTATCTATTTTTGTTATTTTAAATGAAAATTAATCTGTATCTCTCAAACTCACATATGGAGACTAACCATGTGGATTGGATGACCTAATGATTTGGTATACTTTGGTATGATGTTAGTTGGCCAAGAATTTAGGGTTTCAATTCTCAATGATGATTAAATTCTTTCTTGGACTCTTGCTACAATAAGGTACACACTTGTATGCATCCGTTCAATGCACCTCAGGACGTGTTCACACCAAAATCAAGGGCCACCAGATATATAACTTGTCGTGTCGTTTGTCCGTGTCTTTCTTGGGTTACAAAAGCATTTTCCTTCTTTCTTTTGAGAAAAATTGGCACATGGAGAGACTCAACCCTCATGAACCTCAGAACATGAATCCTATGTTTTTGAGGTACTTACTCAAATTCTTAATAAGAGAGATGATGATATATATATATACATACAAGAAGATGAGAGACAACGGTGGGTTGGCCGAGATGTCTAAGGCAGTAGTGCAAGGAACGAGTGATGACGCAAATGAGAGCTAGTTGCACCAACAACACAGGCTTTGATAATTCAATGGGAACTGAATGTCTCCCACAAACACGACGTCATGTTCACATGTCCCAAATTCATCCTTCCTTTCTTTCTAGCTAGGCTCCTTTACTTGATTAGCAATCCATTAAACAACCACATGCACAAGAAAGAAAAAAAATTAAGAGATCGAGAGGGAGAAAGTTCACAAATATGCGTGCATGAGTTTGGGGAAGAAAAGAACAATTGGTATTGGTTTAATCTCAGAGTTAATTAGTCAATAGTCAATTTCAATTCAAAGCGTTGGTGAACGTAGTCGTCCCACTTGGTGGCATTTTAACCATTCCTTGTGTCCTCTTCTCTTAATTGATTCAGTACTGTCCGCATTAATTAAGTAAATTATATTTGAACCATTCAATTTGCAAAACAAATAAACTTAAGTACTGTATAGATCAAATGTTAAAATATCATGACTCTTACTATTTTTGTTATTAGATCTTAACTTTTTTAGATTAATAAATTTATATCCAAAGTTACATTTTAACTCTAAATTTGATGAGCTGACTCCTAAGTAATAAATTTAAATAATAAATTTAGTAATTATTTTAGTAATTAGAGGTGATGAAGTGGCTTTTTAAGTCGTTATGTAAGTGTCACGTCATCAATTTAAAGTTAAAAAGTGACTAAGGATACAAATTTATCAATCTAGAAAGGTTATAATATAATGAGAAATTAAAAAATGATAGGATATAATAACAAAAGTTCTAAATGTTAGAATATGTTAACCAATTAAGCCTAATATATATGCATTGCAATTTATTCTCAAACCGAACACACAAGGTATACAAAGTTCTTAATTACTAATTACTTCATATCATAGGTTAATATTAGCAAAGCTCTTGTCACGTGATGAGAATCTCACATTTCAATGTATGAGAAGTAGCTCCTATGTTTTGATCCATTGCTGTATTGATGTAATTGTGAGCTCTTATCAGTGAATTTGACTTTCTCAAAAAAAATCAACTTAATTAAATAGTAGTACTAAGAATGACAATTGGACCATGATCTAGTACCCAATGGTATTCGACCCTAATAAACATGGTAATACTCGATTCTATATACATTGAGCAAGGGTATGAATTTATTAATGAGATACCCACGTGAGTATTAGTAGGGTAAGGATATTAATATCTACCCGCTCCATCTACCCAATTTATCCACTCATATACCCATTTATATTATATTTTTTTTATTTATATAAATTAACTTGCTTTTACTACTAGGATGTGTCTATTGTCAAATATTGAAGGTACATTCTTCCAATGTTTGAAGATTTTTTTTAGCTTAAATGAATACTTTAAGATTTTAAACAATTATTAAAGACAATCTACATTTTATTTATGTTTTGTAATAACTATAAAAATAATATGTTGTGTAGATTTTATTGACATTTTATGCTCAAAACTTTTATTTTACTACTTTTAAATTTTGAAAAAGAAATTATATCTTATTAATTAATAATGGGTATAGATACACACGGGTACCCTGTTACCCAAACAGATAATACTCATACCCACCTCACCAAAAAAATAAGATAAAAAGGTAAGATATAGATATGACATCTAGTACTCACCCTCATACCCTATCCATTGACATCCTTGAGTACTACCTAGAACATCAAAGTTGCATACTCCTACAGTCACGTATCGTGCAGTTTTGAAATAGGCATCTAGGTTGTTGGAGGTCCTAAGTTCCGACTCACATTGCGTTGTTGGTTTCTTATCATAAAAAAGGTGTATTATCATAGCCTGCGACTTAAGTGCACCAAAATATAATTACTCTTCAATTTAACAAAAACAATTGTAGAATCATCTGGTCAATTGAGCACGCAACAAAGAACCTAGTCTATTAAGGTATTGCATGAAGAGAAATACAATCATTGTTGTTTACATGGAAAATACTGAGACAGCCAAACAAACAGTCTACCACCATATAGATGCAGGATATCTAAGGCAGATCCTGGTTAATAACTAAAAAGCAGATCAGATGAAACTAGGGCAGACTGGTCCCTTCGACATGCCAAGACGAACTTCCATTCCGTGGTGCAAATCAGCCGGCCGGTATGTTTCTGATTCACGAGGATCTAACAATATCGCAGAAAAGAGTGAGCACGGAGAAAATATAATCAGTCGAAATGACTGGAATCTGCTAAGAAATCATGCATGTGTGCCAGGCGCAAGGAACTATTTGTTAACCTCATCTATAAATCATTTTCATGTGCACCTCACATTTCCTCTCAAGAAACTCTCATAACGAGCTTGCAGAATATGATACATAAAGCACATGCATTCAAACACCAACAACGGTTCAGGTTTCTGCACAGAATATTAGATAGATATACAATGGCTGGCTGCTATCTCCCTCCACCCCGAGATAGTACCCATATCGACCTAGCTAAATAACTTTACAGTTTAGATTAAAAAGAAATACTAAAAAAATGCAGCCCTAAATTAGAGCTATTCTTTACATTTACAAAATTACCAGATCGCAGATTTGACCAAGTAAACCACCATAGTAAAATACTATACCTAACTTTCAGACTTATCATATTTAAGATGTAAAAGGTTGTAAAGGAAAATCTACAAATTACTTCTGGACAATTATATGGCTCATGGATAAAATTTATTGGGGTCGGCTACATGGATCAAACTCTTCCATTGTGCCCGATTTAGTGCAATTGATTTCACAAAACACCAACTAAAATATAAAAGAGGTCATTAGCAAGAAACAGAAAGAAAGGACGGCAATATTACCACTGAGGCAATGGTAATCTTCAAAACCAAAGTCATCCAAGCTGCCAGTGAGAGCTTCAAAACCTAGCATAGAAGAGGGCAGTGCACCTTGTGGCCTCTGAAATCTAGAAAAGAATAAACAACAAAAAATCAATGACAACCCAAAAAAAGCATGATACTGAGCAAATGTTTATAAAAAGTCAATAACTAAGCATAAGTATTTAATTCTTCCATTGAATAATATTAAAATGTATATGCAATATTTCTCTTCTCTGTTTCCAAAGCATGAAAAGGATTTTCCTTAAGGTGAAATGGTGTTGCAACTACAAAAGGCAAGAGAAAGTTAATACAAACAACTATTCAACAATCAAAAACACCAACTCAGACTCTCAGAGAACTGCTCCATCATTATTACAAGATATGAACTGAATTATTACATTATTGTAAAAGAAAAAACAATTATGTCACACGAGAACAACTCCTCTCTTCTAGTTAAGGCAGCATTCTAACATCAAAGACGATTAATGAAAAACATCGACCTACTTCCTTAACCTATCTATAATGGCATAACCAGAATAATACTTCCCAAGGACTGCAAGGAGCCAAAGCATTCTAAGCTGATTTTTCTAACACAGACAAGGCGGTGCCTAAATGGTGCCTAGGAAAAAATATTTATTTAGAGGTCCATGAATAATTATTCAGTTATTTATATAGGTCTTCAAGTAACATTAGTTGTCTATTAGTACCTGTGAATCTGTAGTCCATATTCAATATATATTTTAAGATTAATAAGCCTTCAGGTCCTTATATAACACTAATTGTGTTAAACATTTTGTTGGTGGATAGTCATTCATATCATTAAACTCAATTGTAATCAGCCCCATCAAATTTCTAAAAAATACTTCAGACATGCCCGTTATGTGGATTTTACCCAAAAATGCTAAGCGACGCCTTGAAATCACTGACACTTACCAGCCAGCTTGATTTTCCAAGAGGTTATAAATTCTCTAAGGCAATGTACCTCTAACACAATTAGTGCTCTCCTTAATAATTCTGCTAGTTCTCTCTTCCCCAACACTCCAAGAGAAAAACCAAGGAAGCTACCCTACATAAGTTTCTAAACTTGTTAGACCTCCCTCTAGCTTGTGACAACCAAAATCTCCCCAAAACCTTGAATGCACCCATTTTCAAGAATAATTCTGATGAAAGCACAAACGAAAAGAGAAAGAAAAAAGTCTGACTGCTCCCCATTGCACTTGAATAAAAAGACCTGATATAAACGACAGATCCCGTTATATGTTTTCAATCTTACAAGACCATTGTTAGACAAGCAATTTGCAGCTTACTATATAACAATCCATAGAGTAACAAACAATAATGATTTGATACATTAATATCCGATCAAATATTATTATCAATAAGAGAATCGTACTTAATTGTCTTGGAATTATGCAATGAAGACTTCCAAATACACTGTATAATAGTAATAATCAAGCTTTCCTAATTACCGAGCACTACATTGTTGTAACAAGTTTGTCAAGGCCCTGAAACTAGATACAATATACTAGAATTTCATCTTTATCAGACATGCTTTAACGCCCCATTCGTCTGTCGAACCCAAGACCACAACAATATGTTGTTTTTTTGGCTTCCAACAAGATGCACTACAGTTAATAATCATGCACTTTCCTTGGCTGAGTGTGTAGCCACAAAGTTCACTTAACACGTCAAAAACTAGCACAATTCAATCCCTACACTTCAATTGAACTCAGAATCGCATCTCGAAACACACTCCTCAAAACACTTGCACAGCATTTCATAATTAGGGTTTATCGAAAGAATTAGACAACCTATCTAGATTCCATTCGCACAAAAACAGAGCTAACCAAACAAAAAACATGAGAAACCCTAATTTTGACCTAGAAAAGCAAAAAAGATCGGTTTTTGAACAAACTTGGAGAGGATTTGGCGATCGAGATCCAACTTCAGAGGAAAAGCCGATCCGTAAGTGTTCGCAAGAACCGTCCGCTTCATCTCCGATTCGGTCACCATGTGCTGCGATTACAAACACAGAAACAATCAATCAATCAAGCGAAGAAAGAGATTGAAAGAGAAGAGGCGCTGTTGTTGTTGTTGTCGTTGTACCGATTGGAGAGCGGATTGGAGAGGATGATCGCCGACGATCTCGCTCTTGACGCCATGGATCCCGAATCGGAGAGCGTCGCTTTGGATTTCGCCGACTTCGTGCGCGATCTTCGTCTTTGAAACTCGCTCCATCTCTCACTGTTGTTGTTGTTGCTGCTGCTGTGGTGTGGTTGTGAACCCTTCTTCGCTTTATTATTCGCTCTGGTTTCTTGAAGACCACTTCACTTTTTAACTTTAGAACTTGACTTGTTTTGTGACTATTCCATCTCTCACCGCTCGTGTTGTGTCTGAGGCGCCCGTTCAATGTGCCTTGGGATGAGTGCATGTCGAAAATTAAGGGTGCGTCTCTGTTTTAGTATAAAACGTGTATGTTGTTACTAAAAAACTTGACACTATTGAAACTAAAAAAATTCGATGGAGTAAAGATAGATCAAAGTTAACTTGGGTCGCATAAATTATAAGAGATATAAATGGTTTGTAAAGTTCATAATCAATTGCATTAAGTTGAACATAATAAAAAAGTTTGATCCATGTAGCTAATTTTAATTAATTTGAAACGGAAGCTATGTTGTTGACTTCTTGTTGTTGGATTGATTTTTTAGTAAGGGATTTGATTCCTTTTAAGCAATATCGATTTATCATTTTTATCTTCTAAATATCATTGGTTTCCCAATTAATTTGAGACTAAGGCTATATGTTGTTGTTGTTGTATCTTTTAAAGATCATTGGTTAATAGTGAATTTGACGCAGCATAAATGTTCAAGCAAAGAAAATCGAAAAATCCTTAAAGTTTTTGTAAAGAAACTCGAAATTTGATAAACTTGCTAATAATTGATTAACTTCGAAAACAATCATAACACAGCTTTATGTCGGCTTTATATAGCCGACATAAACTCTAAAAACGTAATGTATGTAAAAAGACAAAAATACCCAAACAACATAAAAATTACAAAAATACCTTAAATAAAAGAAAACCCCGATGAAGTCCAAAACAGAGAAATTTAGATTCGCGGAATCCAATCTCGGAGGGCGAAACTCCGAGGACAAATGTAAAGCACGAAGCGTCATTTTCGAAAATGTATTATAATAATCAATCGCGTTCCTGAATCAAAAGTTGTGAGCCCTCAAAGCATCTACAATTGCCTCGACATTAGAATTGATCTCAGTTGAATGAGGCACATAACTAAGTCAATCTTAATAATTGATCTCGGTTGTAATAGACATCAAATTCGCAACCCACTTCCCTCCAACATCTAATAGTGGGACCATATGGCTAGTAAGTTCGAGATGTTTCTTTGTACTATTCAATTTTGGCGTAGGTATGTTTGCATTGTTGTTGCACGAACATGCTTATAAGGTTGAGGTATTGCCAAAGCTCCTAAAGCAATTGTTGCTCCATGGTCATGTTGATGACAAGCTCATTAGAAGTTGACTCAAGTTTCAAGAGCTGCAACAACTAATGAATGTAATAAATTGTAATGGAAGAAAAATGAACTAACCTCTTGAAAAAAGACATTCCTCATCTTTTGTGTCAAAGTGATTACATTGATGGAACACAGTCAATTTTAGTCTTTAAATTGATGCAACAGAAGAGAGAAATAACACAGCAAATCACAAAAAGACTGAACACCAAAGCACCTGAAACAAAGCAACCAAGCAAGTAATTCATATTACATATTGAAAAACTACATTCTAGGTGCTCATCTAATTAAATGACATTTTACTGAAACCTTACAAAAAAACAAAATTATTATAGTAACACTACCTAGTGCTGCAGATATCCTAATTAACCAAGTACAAAGAGAGAATTACAAAAAGTACTTGTGTAACATGTAACATGTAACTTGTATGACATATGTGTGGGTAAAAACTAATTATGAACTGAAAGAGTGTCTATGGACTCTACATCTCATCAAGCCATGGTCTCCCTTGTCATCCTCCATGATTGGTCATCATGATCATCATCAATATCCCTATCAAGAAAATCACGATCATCATCAATATCCTTCACTTTTCCGTCATGATGTGACACATCATGAACCATATAATCTTTGTCATTCCCAGCTGCTCTGTTAGTCATGGCCGTGCCTCCTCTCCCTCTATTATGCTGCCTTACAACCAAAATTGAACATGTCCCTTCATAGTCGGGTGAAGCAAGCATGTCTCCTATAATTCCTAATTCAGGGCACTCACTCCACTGCTCATCAAGCCCATAGAACAACTGTGATTCCTTCCTTTGATGTCTCCCTACAATTAAATAGTCATAGTTATCACCCAAGCCCTTCATTTGCTCTGCTAGTCCCTCTCCATTCTTCACAACCTCCTCTTTGTACCTAATTTGACCATTATCTGCATTCTGTCTCCTAAACTCATCCATAGTGTCATTGTCCACCTTTCTTTCTCTTGCGTTGTCGCACCCGAAAGCGAGGTAGCGGATTATGGTGAGGTGAACTCTATGATGCCTTGCCATCCTCGCGCCGTAGGCTAGTACCTCTCCGTCGTCTAGTCCTCCGGTGAAGATAACTCCTATCCGATACGTGGAATGACCAGCGAGTAATGACATGGATCTTTGTTGTACATTTCTGTCGACTAGGATGCCTACGGAGCAAGGCGCCTTTTCGAAGATGGTGATGTTCATCGTTCGAATGGCTCGGTTCTCAGATCCTACCTTGCCGTCGATGGTCCATTGTCGGTGGAATGGAGCTATGACAATGTTCACCCTCTTTTCTAATGCCAAGTTGCATACATCTTCATGCATTGTTTCCATGTGAGCCATGGCAGTGTAGGCTAGAACATTAACTAGTCCATTGTTGTGCAGTTCATATTGGCGAAAAGCATTGATTATTTGTTCGGTGCTAGGCGAAGCAGAGTTGTCGGTGTGGCGCGCTTGGTGAGCGACTAGCAAAGCGACTTGACGACCGATGAGTTCGATGAGTTCAAGAGCAACAACAATCACTGGGCTCTCTCTGGTGGCATATGAGACTTCAAGAAGGTTAACTATAGTAGGCACATTTTCAGGGTTATGCACACAGGCTAAAACTCGCAGCGGCGCGTCTCGTTTATTGTTTTGAATGTTGCTTATTTTGGAGTAGAGATATCTCTTTGAAGGGTCATATAAAGCCTTCACTAGTGGAGTCACAATAGATGCCATTAGAAGCACTGTGAGGACCAGTTGACTGAACAATTCATCATCAATAAGCTGCATCAACAAAAACAACAACAACAAAGATAAGTAATATGAATTTCGCACGGTAAATGCGATCTATGTCACGTTTTTCTCGATTAATTGTAGTAGTGGCACTAACCTTGATATCTCTCCAGATGTTGTAGATGATGAGCTCAACAAGTCCCTTGCCATTCATCATGAGACCCATGACTAAAGCTTCTTGTTTAGGCACTTTGAAATACAATGAAGGCAATGTAGCAGCTGTAAGCTTGACAAAAAAATGTAATACTACAATGACCCCTACAATCCATGATGACGTGGACGTTATAAGGAAAACATTGGTGTTCAAACCGCTATAAGCCACGTAGGCAGGAAATATGACCCCAGCAACAAAGCACTCAAGCTTACCCACCAAAGCAGTCCCTATTGGAGGCCCATCAGGCATGGACAGTCCCAAAATCAAAGGTCCAAAGAACACATACTGGCCTATCCCAACACTTAAAAGCCCAGTGAGCAAAACACCAACCACAATCACAAATGTGTGCACACCTTTGGTTGTCTTCTCAGGATTCATTCTAATTATGTACAACATTGTTGGTCTAACGACAAAAACGATAAAGAGGAGTAGAGCAATAGCACCAAACACTCCACAAAAGATGATCAAAGGATTACTATCTCCACCCTGTGTAGTCACGGAGATAACAGCCATGGAGAAGCCAATCATGTCTCCTACTAATGCCGACGACAGCGCTAACCGACCGAGTTCGGTGTTGAGGATTTTGAGCTCAGTGAGGAGGCAAGCGATAACGAGAAAGCCGGTCATGGACTGCGAAGCGGGAACCAAGGGGAGTGACTTCTCCAGACTCGGTCCGATTTTGACGAATTGTTTCAGGACTAAGGAAACTGCAGTGGAGAAAGCCAAGGGGATGATGAAGGCTAAGATGCCAATCGCGGCGGCCTTTCTACCATATTTTTTCACCAAGGTAGGATCTGTTTTCACTCCAGCGATGAAGAGGAAGAACATAAGACCTAATAGAGATAAGATTCGAAATATGCTTTGACCAGCAAGAGGAAAGACATAGTTTCTGAAAAGTGAGCTTTGGCCTAGAACTGAAGGTCCCAAGATTATACCTGTCTGATCAGCGCAAACACTTAAAGATTTAGAGTGTCACAAACATTAGTATAATTCAAATAGAAACATATATATTATTCCTTAAATTGAATAATATCAAACACTAAGATTGTTGGGGATGTTCAAACCGATCGAAATAGAGTATTGTCTCGTATCGATTAAAAATGACTTCAATATTATTTTGGACTCAACCAAAGCCAATTTCGAGATCCATTGATTCATGATATTCTAAGAGAGACGGACTGAGAGTGGAGTGTAGTTTGCAGCCACACATTTAGAGAGAATAATGCTTGTGCAGACCACATGGCCAATGAAGCTTTTCAGTATGATGTTGATTTTAAGATTTGGGAACATATTCTCAATCATATTTTCATGTTGCTAGAGTAGGATATCATGCAGTTACGGATGTAACCTAGCCCGGATTTGGTCTTTGCTAATAAAAAAAAAAAAAATGACTTCAATATTAGTGAAAGATGCAAATGAGGATCTCTTTCATAATTTTGAGGCTTTTGGAGTAAATAAAGCCCCGCACCACTTTATTGAATTCATTTGTTTTTGGAATATATATTTTATCAACAAAATATATAGGAAAAATTCCTACCAAAAAAAAATATATAGAAAAAATATAAACAAAAATGGAGTTGAAAAGAATTGTCTAAGGCATTTAAAAAAGTTTCTCACAAGGGGTTATAATTTTCATAGACTAATAAAAATAAGGTGGCTTATATTTAATAATTTAAACCATGTTTTATTAATTTGAAGCCTTTTTCTGAAGCCATTTAAACCATGTTGTTAATTAAGGTACTTTTTAATTTTCTTCATGGCATATTGCTGTAATTGTGGCAATTAACGTACACTTGGGCACTGTCAAAGTCATACAGGGTGACCCTCTTGACAAACCAATTTTCCTCGTCTACCAGACTTGAAATATATATTGTTTTATAACACAAAAAAAAATCTAACTAAAGAGAGTTAGAGAAATATATATATGTATACATACTAGGAGAAGAGAGACCACGGTGGGTTGGCCAAGATATCTGAGGCAGTAATGCAAGCTACGAGTGAAGATACAAATCAAAACAAGTTGCAACAACAGAACAGGTGTGAAGAAATCAAATGGATCGTCTCCGACAAACACACCCTTCGAGTTCACCGAGTTTAATTTCTTGCACACGTAGGTTGTGTTCCTCGCCGTGAAGTGCCCTATATCCATACTTTCTTTCTATTCTAGCTAATTAGGCCTTTTTGATTAACATTATATTCCATTGAAGAACAAAAAAGACTATAGTAGGACGAAAGAGGGAGAGGAAAAACAATGGTTTGGCTAACAAATTAGTGTTTGTTTGCATGATTTAAGGAAAGAAAGAATTGATGTTGGTTTCACCTCACATAAATTTGGTGATGGAGGAGAATATTAACCATATTTGTCAATTTTAGTTCAAAGGGTTAGCAAAGACACACGTGGTGGCTTTCTCTCCCACTACAAAATATTAGCCCTACAACGACCGTAAATAAAGCATACATTTTTTTGGCTGTCGTTAGACATCATTTTAGATTAGTTACGCAATTGCTTGTCAACTTACACAAGTCGTCATAGGTTAAAGTTTTTATAGAGAAGATACTTTTCTTCAATTTTTTTAAAGAGTTGAGTTCCAATCCCATCAACTTGCATATCATGTACAAGTTAATTGAGCGTTATTAGATGCACCTTAAAATTGTGTAAGAACATATGATTAAAAATGTATCAAGTGGAGAACCTAAACTTGATTAATTTATATACACACACATATATCTATATTATAAAAGCGAGAATAAGTCGTATTTCATTCGTAACTTAAAATTACGAATATACCCTTTTCCCTAATCTACACCCTTTTCTGTAATCCGTCTCCTATTTTGATTCAATATACCCTTTACCATCTCGTCTTGCCAACTGAAACTCTTCGCCTTCACCAAACTGAAATCAGCCTTCAATGAAACCCTTCATTCATTCATTCTTCTTCTCCAACTCACAATCGCCTCTCCATCTCGTTCTCTCCTCTTCTTTCAACCGGAATTGCTTTGTCTCTCTCTCTCTCTTTCTCGTCTCTCACCTTCATCACTCACAGTTCTCTCACTCGCCTCTCATATCACGGACTCATCTCCCTCTCTTTGTAAACCGTAAGAAAATAAGGGATATCAAGAGAAGAAAAGAAAACCGATGAACTTCTTGAGTTGGAGGTGAGTTTTTACTATGTGAATTGATGAAATTTTGATCTGTAAGCATTGTAAAGCTCTTTCTATTCTCAAATACAATCACGTTCTCTCAAGACTCTATAGACTGAATCAATTCTATTCTATAGTTTCAATTAGACTGATTTTGTGATTGGGTTTTTACATGTTTTGTTTTCATAAATCCCCATTTATTTTTACTTTGATTTAAAGTTTGATTGGTAAAAGGATTTTTTATTCGATTTACACATTAATTTTTTTTTTCGTTTAGTGATATTGGTGCTGAGAAAAAACTTTTCTTATGGGTGTTTTTTTTGGTAATTTCTTACGGGTGTTTTAATTAAGCTTAAGTTCAAATCGAGAGTCTTTCCTTAATTTATTCTTGTATATGGATTGTTTAATTGATGCAATATGTAGACTTTTGAACAATCACAACAGGTACTAGCACTATTCAGAGTGAGTATCAATTGTTTGATTAAATGCCTCGATCAACCGACGAAGCATATATTTTTTGTTACTTTTCCTATCGTTGCCTTTTAATTTCTTATTTGACGTCCTACTTATGTTTAATATAGGTAATTAGAAAGAACACTAACGTTATCAAAATTTTTGTTGAGTTTCTTGAATTTGGGTGAGATGAACAATGTGGGATGGTCGGAGATTTAACTGCACTCAAATTTTGAAAAATTGGTAGAATAAATGTTGATTCAGATGAATAAAGTCTTGGTCATGGATGCTGAACAATCTCAAATTTGCTAATTATTACGAATTGTTCCTGCGTATTAGAGTATGGAATTCTGCTGCGTGAAACACAGGTGTTTAATATAAACTTATTTGTTTTGAATAGCATATTTTTCTTCTTTGTATTCTACTTGCCGCATGTAGTTTTGAATTGGTTACTTAAACATGTAAATGTGATGAGTGAGGACCATGAGGTCAATGACATGTTGTTTAAATATCTATTTTTGTCATCGATGGTTTCATTTCCTATCATTGGTGGGAACTATATAGAAAAAGAGAGGAAAGAACTTAAAGTTAAAATCAAGCACTTCTATATGTATCCTTGCTTATACCAATTCTTCTCATATTCCTCTATTTCTGGCCTATTGAGAACTATTGGATAACAATGATTTGTAAATCCATTAATTTATTTATATTACAGTTTATGACAGAATTTGAAATAATATGAACAAACTAATTACTTTAAGACTTTAGCAGTTGTTTTTTAATTAAATTTACTAGAATGGTTTAGTTTTTGGAAGAGTTTGATCTATGTAGCTAACCCAACTAATTTGGGATTAAAAGCTTTCTTACTATTAGGACTACAAGACACTTCAAGGGTTGTGCATTTGTTAGGTTTGGGGATGAAAGTGAACTACTATGTGTTGTGACTGATCACTTCCATTAGAAAAGAAGTAAATTAAGATTCTTAAAAATGAAGGTGTATATATTCATGTTCAGGAGTTAAAATATCTCAAAGTCATCTTTACCCTCTATAGAGTTTGACATAAAAATTGAACTCTTATGTGAGATTTTGGAGATTTTGGATGAGGTACTCTTATAAGAATTTAGAGAATAAGATGGTAATAAATAAGAACATTGTTTGTTCAAGAGACAACTAATCTCTTTATCTCGATCTCTCTCTCTCTCTCTCTCTATATATATATATATATATATATATATTAGATCATTAACGTTGATATGTACTAGCGTACAAAATCATTTGGGATTTGTGTTTGTAGATATCTGATTTAGTAGATGTATTATTTGGTGTGACTACATAGATATAGCTATTTTTAAGGGTTGATGGAAAACTTGGAAGTTGTTAGAGATCAAATTACCATCTAAACATTGATTTGATTGCACATTTCAAGGTGTATCAATACAAACCCATATTAAAGAAATCAAACTAATAACCTCAAGAGCGTTTTATCGAACACCTCCAAAGCACTCTACGAAACCGTCAACATAAACTTGTTTAAAAAATTAGACATTTTTAGAAGATATACCAATGCAAATTGTTTGATGTTAGTCACTCATTTCTTATGTTTGTTGTCAAAATTTTTGTTGAGTTTCTTGAATTTGGGTGAGATGAGCAATGTGGGATGGTCGGAGATTTAACTGCACTCAAATTTTGAAAAAATTGGTAGAATAAATGTTGATTCAGATGAATAAAGTCTTGGTCATGGGTGCTGAACAATCTCAAATTTGCTAATTATTATGAATTGTTCCTGCGTATTAGAGTGAACAGACGTTAGGAGCAACTAATATTTTCTTCCCCTTATACAATGTTCCACTAATCACTTCCATTAGAAAAGAAATAAATTAAGATTCTTAAAAATGAAGGTGTATATATTCATGTTCAGGAGTTAAAATATCTCAAAGTCATCTTTACCCTCTATAGAGTTTGACGTAAAAATCGAACTCTTATGTGAGATTTTGGAGATTTTGGATGAGGCACTCTTATAAGAATTTAGAGAATAAGATGGTAATAAATAAGAACATTGTTTGTTCAAGAGACAACTAATCTCTTTATATCGATCTCTCTATATATATATTAGATCATTAATGTTGATATGTACTAGCGTACAAAATCATTTGGGATTTGTGTTTGTAGAATCTAAAATTATAGACTTCATGGTGGAAAAGAGCTTCATTGCCCTTCATGATCTTCTATTTAGTTGCATAACTTCCTTTTAGTTGTGCAACTACAACCGGAGCAGTGCACTGATAGTGTTTGACAAATTTTATGGGCGTAATTGGTTTCGGGACTGGAATTTTAATTATTGGCACTATCATATATCTGTACGTGAAGACATTTGAGAAGGAAAAATCCAGTGAACTTGGTTTTTTCCTTTCTTTATAATGTAAAATAAAAACCTTCTTGACAAAAAAAATAGAACTGTTGTCTCTCGTGAATGCTACTTCTGTTAAACCACTTTAGTTCATAGGTAAGTTTAAGAACAAATGACTTGAAACCAAGGTCCTGCTCCAATTTCTTGTTTCTATTAAAAGTCAAAGTTGGTTTTCTTTGCTTTTTTTTTCTCAAGCCTATTTTCTTTACTTTACTGGAGCTAATCTTCAAAATGCTAGAAAGGTAAAGGAGTTTTTGCTTATCTATGTGAATACGAAGCGTGAGCGAAGAAATTTTAAATACATTATGCTTATAAAAAAGATGGTGGAAACTAACATCAATAGAAATAAGGAGCTAGATATTGCAAAACAAGTTGATTATCAATACAATCTCTTTGTATAAATAATTTACTAGCCATTTTTTGATTGTCATCTTGGTCTAATGTTACAAAACAAGTTGACTAATATTTTAATTCATGGTCTATTGGTTATTGGAAATGCTTCATTCTCTGCTTTTATTGCTTATCCGTCATTTTGAATGTTATTTGTTTTATGACATGACAGGAGGGTTGGAAGCAGCTGCTCCATCAAGTTTATGACAGATGGAATTCTGCTGCGTGAAACACAGGTGTTTAATATAAACTTATTTGTTTCAATAGCATATTTTTCTTCTTTGTATTCTACTTGCTGCATGTAGTTTACTGAATTGGTTACTTAAACATGTAAATGTGATGAGTGAGGACCATGAGGTCAATGACATGTTTAAATATCTATTTCTGTCATCTGATGGTTTCATTTCCTATCATTGGTGGGAACTTATAGGAAAAGAGAGAGGAAAGAACTTAAAGTTATAATCAGCACTTCTATATGTATCCTTGCTTATACCAATTTTTCTCATATTCCTCTATTTCTGGCCTATTGAGAACTATTGGACCTTATTAAATTGACCAATATGAAGCTTCTTTGAAGGTCTTTTTCTTTATTAGTCTCTATTCCAAGTTACATTACTTAGCTTCCCTGTATTATCAATGTTCTACTGTTGCTTCGTTGTTAACTTCTATTTATTTATTTGGCAAGTTGAAACAGTTTTTCTTTATGTCCTAGCTTTATGATGGTTGAAGATTTTAGAATAGCATATTTACAAGTGTCATTTGACCTGCAAAAACAACTGTTTACAGCAAAAACTGTGTTGTCAAATATGGAATTGAGCAAAACTTACAATATTGTATTAGAGGGATTTATTCGTGGGATTTATTGGTGGGATTTATTGGTAGTTGCGAATTGCACTTACATTGATTGGCTATTCTTCACTTCATTCCTCATTCTGCAAAATGAATTATGAAAATAGCCAAAAGTTTTTGTGGTCAATGTGTGATTTTTCCTGAGGTAAATAATCATATGTAAAAGTATAATGATTTGGAATAAAACTTACCTCTACTTGGTTTTCAAAAAAATAAAAAATTTCTTTTCTTGATGCTTGAGATAATATTATTATTATTATGGTGTATTTTGTTGGTTCTTGAGATATCTAGACTGTAAAATGTGCCCCTTCTTGAACTGTATCACATATTATTTAGTTCTGATTTGAATGTTTAAAGGTTAAGTTTTTTTTAATTAATTAATTAATTAATTAATTCTTAATTTTTATTTATTTATTTATTTTTATTTTTTTTGAGATTGAGGCTTTGTTGTTATTGTTGCATATTTTGGCGACATTATGACACTTACTGCTGCGGCTGCCACTGGCAATTGAGTTGAATCAAATTGGTCCCCCATTAATATTTGTTATGGTTATCATAGGTTTCTTAAGTTCTGGTTGTGTTTGTGTGTTAATTGTGATATGATGAATTTGGGTATTTGAACAATTGTTTGTGGTGGCAGCGCTTCGTGGTGCTGCAACATTGAAGGCGAGGGCATTAAAAGAGGTGTGGAATATAGAAGCAGTGATACCAGTGGGGAGGGGGATGGACATTTGAAATGTTATGGTGTGAGTTCAACTTTGATGACTTCTTATCCCATTAAAGTTACCATATATATATTTCTAGAGTTCAAAGATAGGCCATGAAACACACCAAAGTTGACTTAGAACTGATGAGCTGAGAAAAGTCTCAATTTTCATTGTCACTGTCTAACATTGCAATGTATCTCTCCATCGCAGAACAGAGGTGTTAGGGGTGGGAACTTCAATCGAATCATCAATCTTACTCCTACTTTTCAATACTTTCATTGACGAAGGAGGAGAACAAGCTCTCTCGCAATTCCATCCAAACCCATCTTCTGCAATTGCTCTTGTTCTTAGCAAGGTGAGCAATCTTTTCGATCATCTCTCTTTTGTTCTTTTAGTTGCTACTGTCTACAATTCATGAAGAGTGCTCAAAAGTTATTTGATGAAATGCCAATGAGAATATTGGACTGAGTACCATGATAGTTGGAATTGGGGTTTTACAATTATTAGTAATTTAGAGATTGAATAGGATTAAAATTTATAATTAGAGCTGATAAAAGCTTCATCAAGTATGCATTTCATGAAGAGTGCTCATGTTATTTTTTTCCTCTTATCAAAAGAAAAAAGACTTCAATGTCAGTGATGCTTGTTAAATTAAACAGAAAGCCTTGGGTGAAGTCTTTAAAATCAATGCAGTCAACTGAAGTTAGAGTACCTTTAAGTGACAATATCTAGCAGCAAAATTAAAGGAACACTAAAAGGTATGAGAATTTATTTTCATTGACCTTACTCCTGAATCGGAACCTTAATTGAAGAACAAACTGAATTATGGAACTTTTATTGATAATGGAGAAGAATCTCACAATAGGAGCAAGAACTCAAAGCCCATTAGCATTTGAGAGGCCAAGACTCTTCCAAACTACCCACAAGAGTAGAACCCAAATTTTAAACACTTCTCTCATATCCTCTCATAAGGCCCTACACCACCAGTTTATGGCATTCTATGACAATAGAAAAATGTCTAATATAGTCATTCCCTTAATAAGCTTTTGATCATCCTTACTTGGGAGTCTATCACACATGTCGCAGACATTCCTTATGTTCTTAAGATAAAAATAAATAAGGTATGGGTTGTACATCAATCAATTCAGAAACCTTTGTTCACAAATGAACTTTTGCAATTTGCATGATGAGCTAACAGTTTAGGGTATTGTTGATCTTACATGTGCTAAATGTTCGATGACCAAGAGATTAACATCTCATTTATTATGGTCTAATTATTGATTAAAAAACTGTTTAAAGCCCTTTCTGCTTATCTATCAAAGATGATTTTAGGGGCTGCCAGTGCTAGCATGGACATTGAAAACTTTCAATGTTTCTACATGTCTCATCTTTGCTTCTCCAATTAATTTAGGTCTGGGGCTATGTAGTTGTTGTTTTTGAAAAGGTGAAATTTGTTTGGCTACTGGTGTCTCTAAAGTAAGAGGCGCCTTAATGTGTTCCCTTTTCTTGCTATCTTACCATGCTACAAAGTTGCAACAGTGATACCAGTGGAGGTGCCTTAATGTATCATTATTCTTAATTTTTTGTGGTAAATCATCCGTCACCATCAAGACATAGATGATTTTCAAAGAAGCATGTCTGAAGTAAATATGATAATCGCAGTAGAGGTTAGGTAGGTTTATGGGTGTGACTACAGCAGTGACAATTGGCTATTCTTCACTTCATTCCTCATTCTGCAAAATGAATTATGAAAATAGCCAAAAGTTTTTGCGGTCAATATGTGTGATTTTTCCTGAGTTATATAATCATATTTAAAAGTATAATGATTTGGAATAAAAGTTAGCTACTTGGTTTTCAAAAAAAAAAAAAAAAGAGTACTCTCTCTTCCCCAATTTCAGAATGATTTCAAATGAACATTGTCTGCTTTTATTTTAAAGTTCCAACTCTCTCTCATTGTCAATAGAATAATCAATAATGCAACTCTCCACTTAATTCTTTCAGTTATTTCCTTTCAATAGGTACAGTCACATCTTTTTTTTTTTTGACGAAAAGATATTTTCACTTATAATATGTGTTTTGTTTTTATGGTGAAAGCCTGCTCTGGTAGGAATGTTTGAATTTAGATAAGGATTTCGATTGTGGCTTCATATGCGACATCAACGCGCATTTGCATTGTCTGCTGACTTTTATCTTGGATTTTAATGTAATTTATGGAATCAACAGGAGATCAATTGTGGTCATAAAATTAAGTCAAATTGCAAATTCCCTTCAATGATTGTTGTTCAATGGCAAGCATTTTCTTCTCTCCTCTCCATCAATGAGAGGTTCAAGGGAGATGAAGAAGCAGAGAACACAATAGTGCCTTCTGCTGCAGTTGTAGTAGGCTTAGTGTCTCTTCTCGGAAGGCGTGCCGACGATTTGGAGCTTGGCACACGCCATGGTGCTAGACAGACTTGATTAGATGATCAGAGAGAGGTTTGTTCAGTCAAGAAATGAAGGTGGGAGGAGAGAAAGTGAACAGTATGGCGAAGGCAACAGTGACGGCACAAAGTGCATTGTCATGGTGGCAATGGACAAGTACTCCTATGATCCAAGAAAGGATTTTAGAGATTCCATGGTGGAGATGATAAGCGAATCGATTGAAGATCCCAAGGATCTCAGTGCTTGTTGAATTGTTGTGTCAATAAACTCTTGAGAATAAAAACCTCTCATTCTTCATGTTTTCCATGAGGTTTCTTGCATAACTGCTTCTCGAGATGTATATATCATTATTAATTCATGAATTTCAGAATTTCTATCACTTTTCAAGTTGTATGATAATTTAAAAATCAATCCCCACATTATAATCACATTTCGTGTATACAAACATAACAAAGATCAACAATGTAACATTGAAATTTAAAAGTCTTCCTATCCACTGTTCAAGGTGTTTGATTTTTGGCAAGAATATCATACTGCAAGTGCCATTTGATTAGTACTACTTGTTGCTGCATGCAAGTTGATCTGCCAAATGCCAACAAATTATTATGATGGTATGAATGAAATAATTCAAGAGCTTAATTTGTTTACATTCAGCTATTAATTGCTTTCTGTCCTTCATTTTTAATTTCTTTTTGTCCTTAATTTGTTTTTGTTTTTTGTCCTTAATTTGTAATATGGACTGCATTGGATGAGCAATTTTAAAAGAATACATGACAGTTTTGAATTGGGCACTTGCTTCTGAAAGCGTGACTTATTGTTGAGCACAAAAACTGGGGGTTGAGTTGATTCTCATTTTCCATCCTAAATAAAAGTCATGGGATTGGTCAATATTGTTTACTCGGATCCGCCCACAACAACTTTTTTTTTAGTTGGGGTCTGTTGCATGGATCAAACTCTTCAATTGTACTCGATTAAGTGAGGCAAGGACACCCCAATTGAAAATGACCAAGTTCTGCTTTTTAAGTTTTGGCAATTCAAATTTGGTCCTCGGACCTTGCTGACACAAACCTCAATAACTCCTTTAAATATGATTCCATCTATGACTAAATAGATTTGGTTCTCAAGTAATTTAGTAAGGTAGCGGAGTAGAGCCTACCGTCTTTCTTACTTCAATGATCTAAAGAAAATTCCAAAAGAGATACTTTAGAATTTAACTTCCCAATTAGTTTTTCCCCAAGTTTAAATTCCTAAACTAAAGTCGAACAATACACTACTTCGCTAAATTACCTTCACTTGCTGCTCTTCGCATGACAATGACTTCTCCATCGTAAGCATGCACTTCATAATGATCCATAAAAAAACAATAACAAAAAATAAGAAGCTTAAACTAAAGTTGTTTAAGAAAAAGAATATGATAATCTAACACACTCTCAACGCACACTTTAGGTGCACACTCTTGTCTTTTAGCCGTTTATGGTGTTTTGTTAGATGTGAGCCCCACACCAGGGGAGACAAAAAAGAGCCATAAATGGCTAAAATATAAGGGTGTGTGCCAAAGTGTTCGTTGAAAGTGGATTGTATTTTTAGCCTCCTATTTGTACCTTACGTACATTTTAAGTGGTTTATGGTCTTTGTGTCGCTTGTAATTACTTGGGTCACAGTCATAAGGATAATAGCTACTAGCTTCCTCGATCAATGTATTTGATTGATTGTTGATTAGCATCATAAACAAGTAGTATGCATATACCTAAGTTTTTTTAATAGTTGTTTTTTTTGGTAATATAATAGTTGTTTTTAGAAACTTTAATAGTTTTGCATATACCTAAGTTATTTATTTATTTAATTTAATTCCCGCGAGCGAAGCGAGCGGGCTCACTCGTGCGTAGCACGATCATGAAACTAGTATATATATATATATATATTGAAATAATTTGACAATATCATTCAATAAAAATAAATGGACAGTATAGACAACAACCTGTGTAGCGTAGTAAAAAGACACGCTTTCACTTTTGTAAGGTCCGGTGATCAAGTTCTCAAAAAATAAAAATAAAAAGGGGAAAGATACAAAATTGACTTGTACATCGAGGTTGAGGTAATTCCTTGATTTATTCAGAGGTCAAAGTTCTAAAAATATTCTCAAAGTTCAGAAATAAAAATTAATTAGAGTACAGTATGGAAATCCCCGTCAATTAGCTCTTGTGGAAAGATGACATTTCACTCGCTAGTAATCCTTCCAAACATTTTCTTTAAGTGCAATTTCTTGGTAATCAACAACTTGTCAGGAATTTCTTCTTTAATAAGATTGTCTCGTGTCCCACTATAGGCACCTTTTCCAAAGATGCTCTGTAAAAAGTCAGGGAACAGTGTAATAAGTGGGTACAAACTAAGGTTTTGTGTGGTTTATCCCTTATTTTTATTAACTTACAAATGTTAGTTGAAACTGTCTCTTTAGAGTTAATATTTTTATGTTTGATTCAACTTTAAATTTGCAGTGAAGTTACAAATTTTTAAACAATAAAATATATGAATGAACATAAATAACCTTCAAATAAGAGAGAGATGGTAATAAAAGGT
Source organism: Stephania japonica (assembly GCA_039657345.1). Lineage (NCBI taxonomy): Eukaryota > Viridiplantae > Streptophyta > Magnoliopsida > Ranunculales > Menispermaceae > Stephania > Stephania japonica. Next base: position 84,089,791 of record CM077556.1, on the reverse strand, counting down.
TTCATTAATAAGGGGTAATTGTGTCCATAACTCCTAAGAGATAACTCATCTATGGGATGAGGGAGGTATCTCTCACTATAAGGCATAAGTTGATAGACAACTTGCGAGGAAGTTGTCTAAGTTGGGCAATCAAACAAGATTAATTTTCAACTCCTTGCAAGTTATCTTCCGAGAGATAACTCCGCCTCTAACCAAAGAAGGCCCAAGCATACAATTCATCTTCTAAAAATCATTTCTCTTAAACGGAACAAAATTAACATAACATGTCTTGATGTCTTTATATGCACTTGTTTTTTATTTTAAATTTTGGACAAAAATAACGTTTAAGATTATCCCTACCTATTTCAGATGAGATACATTAAACTCTATAATACACATACCTCAAAAAATTGAAAGACTCAAGCTAGTAACCTCAAAGAGGATTTATGAATTTTGACCAATTTACAATTGTTAAAATCTATTACCTTAATTTTTTTATTCATCCAATAACAACAATCAACCCTTACCTTGATGTAGTGATTTGAATATACTACTGATTGTTTACTAAGGTCTTTATGAGATTCAACTTCGAATCTCTTAATTTTTTAGAGTCATATCTCTTGCAGAGTAGGATATTTTATACAAAATAATCACAATATTAAAAAAAGGCTCAAGCGTAGAACATATTCTTCTATTGCACTTGACTTAATTGATGTTGTGTTTTTTAAAACCTTCCTCATTATTTTTTCAACTTTATTTAGAAAACACACATCATCTCTTGCTATATTATATATATACTCAATTCGTTCCATATTATTTGTCACATTATAGGCTTTTTTTTTGTTTCACAATATGTGTCATATTAGGAAATTAAGAAATCATTAAATGCTTTATTTACAATTCTAACCCTATTATATTTAGTTAATGACACTGTCAATCACTTTTTCTATACAAAACATATAATAAATAAAGTCATTTATGAGAGGATGATATAGTCTTGTTATAAAATCTTATTGACAATTAATCATCACCTTAATTATGGTGCATAAGTCAAAATATGATAAATAAATGCAAAAGATATTAATTGGCTCTTAAACTTTGAAAGTTTTTTAGATTTGGCCCTTCAACTATTGTTTGTTTGATTTGAACCCTTCAAATTTTTATTTTAGATCAGATTGAGTCATCCCAATGTTGTTTTAACAGAAAACGTAAAATATGCAAACGAAATTTCACTTCCTTTTGTGGTCTTGATGCCCTAATTCTCAACTCATCATTTTTGTCAAACCACATTCTCGCTCAACTGTTCCTCAAACAAAGATTTTTTCTGGGAATTGATAAGAATCAAATAGACTGCATATTAGTTAATAAATTAAATTGAAGCGATATGATAAATAAGGTATATTGTTGTGAATTGAATTGAGACTTGTTAAGAACTAGAGAATGAAATAGAAGACTAAGAACTTCTACTACTACAAATTACTACTACAAAGGAGCAGAGAAGAAATGAGATAGTTGGAATGAGAAGTTTTCATTCAACTTGGTGTGTTTTTACAATGAGGTTGGCACCCTTTATATACGCCATTTGGTGATGATGATAAATGTACTACATACAATGTGTACAAGCAACACATACACCCCATGTCATACAACACATCACAAGCAACATAGACAATTGGAGGTACTATTAAGTGAGAAATACAAGTTACATGACTACACAATATGTTAATGTACATGCATGATCATCCATATTCCATAACACTCCCCCTTGGATGACACTTGCTTAGAGATTGTGCCTCATTAAAACTTCTACTAAGAAAAACCCTGTGGGAAAAAATATAGTAAAAGAAAAATAGTACACTATTCTCATAAATATTAAGATGGTTATAATATTGTTAAAATTGCCTCATTAAAAACCTTGCTAGGAAAACTCAATGGGATAAAACCATAGTTAAGGGAAAAAGAGTGCAATACACTAATCAATAACTCTCCCTCATGTGAATATGGGTGAAACTTGTTCAGTTTCTTTACTTGCAATGTCTTTAAGTTTACGCAAGCCAATACCATATGTAAGCCTTTTAAATGACGTAGTTGGTAAGGCTTTTGTGAATAAATCAGCAAGATTATCGCTCGATCGGATTTGCTTGACATCAATTTCACCATTCTTCTGAAGCTCATGCGCATAAAAGAATTTTGGTGAAATATATTTTGTTCTGTCCCTTTTATGAATCTTTCACTTAATTGTGCAATACATGCTGCATTATCTTCATATAATATGGTTGGAGAATCTTTTATTGAAGGCAATCCACATGATTCTTGAATATATTCAATCATGTTTCTCAACCAAACACATTCACGACTTGCTTCATGAATTGCAAGTACTTCATAATGATTGAAAGAAGTAGCAACCATAGTTTGTTTTACTGACTTCCATGATACAGCAGTATTACCACAGGTGAATACATATCCCGTTTGAGAACGGGCCTTGTGGGGATCAGATAAAAATCCAAAGATCAAGATAACCTTGGAGATTCAATTTTACCTCTCTCGAGTAAAATAATCCCATGTCACTTGTTCCTCGAAGATATCGAAAAACGTGTTTAACACCATTCCAATGTCTTCGAGTTGGTGAAGAGCTATATCTTGCAAGTAGGTTGACAGCAAAAGCAATATCGGGTCTTGTACAATTTGCAAGATACATAAGTGCACCAATTACACTTAAATATGGTACCTCCGGACCAATTAGCTCTTCATCACTTTCATGAGGTCGAAATGAATCCTTATCCACTTTAAGTGATCTGACAACCATTGGAGAGCTCAATGGATGTGCCTTGCCCATATAAAATCTTTTTAATAATTTTTCAATATAATTTGATTGATGGACAAGTACTCCACTTGAAAACTATTCAATTTGCAAACCAAGAAAAAGTCTTGTTTTTCCAAGTTCTTTCATCTCGAATTCCTTTTTCAAGTATTCGGATGTTATAACGATGTCGTCGTGGTTTCCCACTATATTTAAATCATCAACATATATAACAATAATCACAAATCCTGTTGATGATCTTTTAATGAAGACACATGGGCAAAACGGATTATTTACATATTCTTCTTTCAGTAAATAATCACTAAGACGTTTGTACCACATTCGTCCGGATTGTTTCAACCCGTACAAAGACCTTTGTAATTTTATAAAATGCATGTTATGAGGTTTTGATTTTATTTCATCAGATATTACAAATCCATCAAGGATTTTCATATATATCTCACTGTCTAGAGATCCGTATAGATATGCTGTAACGACATCCATTAAACGCATATCAAGCCCTTCAGAGACTGCAAGGCTTATCATGAACCGAAATGGGATTGTATCTATAACAGGAGAATATGTTTCCTCATAATCGATGCCAGGTCTTTGTGAGAAGCCTTGAGCTACAAGTCTTGCTTTGTACCTTGTAACTTCATTTTTTTCGTTTCTCTTTCGTACAAATACCCATTTATATCCAATAGATTTTGCGCCATCTGGCGTTTGGACATTCGGTCCAAAAACCTCTCGTTTCCTTAACGAGTTTAGTTCTGTTTGGATAACTTCTTGCCATTTTTGCCAATCAGGTCTTTTTTGACATCGTCCACTGATCGTGGTTCTGGATCATTATCATTTTCACATATTTTAAAGAACACATTGAAAGCAAATATATCATCAGGAACAATTTCATTTCGATCCCAAATCTTACCAGAGTTTAAATAATTTATTGAGATCTCATTACTTTCATATTTTTCTAGAGGAAGTTGTTTCTCATCAGAATCAACTTGTTCTGACAAACCCTTATCAAAGGATTCTTGTGCTTTCTCATGAGTATTTTGATTTGTATTTATTTTTACTCCCGTTTTTCTCTTTTAAGGAATTGTGTAGCCGTCCCAATTTTCACATTGGTCCGCCATGGGAGGCCACGCGGGCCCACAACTGGCCACGTAACTGCCAGTTGTGTCCCACGCCCAACTAACCATCATTATTAACTAATTCAGCCTGAGTTAGTCAGTAATTAACATTTTAATATTTGTAAACAACGGAAGACTTATAAATTATGTAATTTTCTCAAATTAGAGAGCATTCATCCTATATGGAAAACCCAGTAAAGTACACTGTATACAACATAACAAAATGTGATACACTCATGTACTGGTATCTCAAACAGTCCCCATAAACCCAAAAATAAGTCAATACAGCAAAATAAAAACATACAAGACGAACTCCGTCGGTGACAAGGTCACTGGTAGTCTGCAAGAGTTTCCTTGCCCTTTCCCGTTGTAGATCCTGCACTCAATCATCACAAGAGGTAGATGACGAGTCCAGTGAGTAAAACTCAGAAGTACACAAACCAACATTTATAATAATGGAAGCCAATAAACTGTTAAATAAACATGCGCAGTAAAACAGGCAACTGTAATTAAGACGCATGCATACATAACATCGATAAACACCAATAATGGATGTGTGCCGTGTAGCAGGACTGAACCCTAATCCAGACATCGACATTCCCCCGGTGGCTTCTCCAACCCCCTCACCGATCCGAACCCTTATTCTGTCCCTATTGTCCAACCTACCCAAGTTCGCCCACACATCACAGAGTAAACCAGAAGATCCGGCGGTGAATGACAAAACCAACCGTGCAACATAAGTATGAACATGGAAATAGAGTAAACAACGATAAACAATAATAGCGGGAATCAAATGAAATCAAATAAATAAACACTCGAGTGTGTTTCTTAAGGGTTTTACTTACCTCAATCGCACTCCAATTACTCGATATTTGTCCCGATCTGATCCCACTCTCGCCTCGAGATGCGCACCCGACACCTAACTATAGTCTCCTAAGTCCCTAGTGTCCGAATAAGTCATTTTATATGATTTAGTATCAAACTAATTGATTTTATATCGTGACAATAAAAATTAGAATTTTATTTCAATTTTTAGTTGTAGCACGTTTTCGAGTTACACCGGGGTGCCAACCGCCCGAAAAGTCTCGAAATTCACTTTTCAACCCTTTTTCAAATTTCTCAATTTATTTTGAATTTTCTATATTTTCACATTTAAAATTCCGCCGTGCGCGCCAACGAATGTACTCGGGCGTGCACACTGTCGTACCACCCACGCGTGTCGACCACGACCCCGCGTGTGACTAGGCACTCACCAATTTACTATTTTTGTCACATTAAAATTCATTTTATGTGTGTAATATTTCCCTCAACCTAAAATTTCATCTTTAATCTACCCGGTACCCGCGTCGACACGCATATCGATGCGAATACTCATCACACAATCTCACACGTCAATGGCAATATAAACACACATATTGCAATGCCATTAACTAATTTGGACCTATACATCGCAACTTCACCACCAGAGCACACAATACGGACTGTAAACCCTATCCGGTCGTGCTTCATTTTCACTAGGGATGTTCGTAGGTCCTTGCAGCCATTCCACGTCCGCGCTGACGTCACCAGGAACGGCTATTGAAAATTGGGCCGTTACAATTTGGTATCAGAGCTTAGGTTTGAAGAGCCTAGGGAATGGAATAGGGATTATAGCTAGCTTTGATATGGCTGCAATTGGAAACTGAATAAAAGCATAAATTTTAATAAATCTTAGATGTGGAAACCACAAGTGAATGATTAAAGACTTAGTTGGTAAGTGATGTGAGCCGGGTAGATTCAGGAAATTACATATACGTATGTTTTGATTTTGTATTATATATTATACACGTATATACTGAGTCTGATCCAATGCACGTTGGTTGTGCAGTTTATGATGGATGGACAGACTCCTACTACTCCACCGACTACTCAGCAGGAGGTTGGGGAGACTAGTGACCATACCACTAGTGAGATAGCTGAATTGCGAGCCATAGTGCAAAGAGTGACTGAACAACAGTTATTACAAATAGAGGAGCGCGATTATTATAGCGAGCACGATGGTCGAGTTGATAGAGTATATCCGGAGTTCAAAGATGCCAGCAGTGGCACCGACTGCTGAGCGTGTTGCACCTACTACTACTCAGACAGCCTTAGCAACAGTTGTTACCACGCAAGCGGCTGGGTCAGAGACAATGATAGAGAGGGTCGAACCAGTTGTAGTGCCAGCAGAGACTATTGTGGTGACACCCACTACTACAGAGCAGCAGGTAGGGGCTTCGACTGCTAGGAGTAAGATGTCAGAGGCAGCGAAGATGGTGAAGGATTTTATGAGGTTTAACTCTACATACTTCACTGGAGTCGGTGATCCTGAGGTTGTAGGACGTTGGTTGATGACTCACAGACGACTACATCAATTGTTGGAGGTACCCGAGGTAGATCAGGCACGTATTTCAGGTTATTGTTTGAGGGGTCAGGCCGCAGTTTGGTGGACCACCTACACTGACATACATGGTACGCCAGCGACGTGGGGAGAGTTTAGACAGTTATTTCTAGACGAGTATATTCCCACAGAGGTGCAGTTACGATTGAGGGAGCAGTTCTTGGGTTTGCGACAGGGTACCATGTCGGTATCACAGTACATGGATCGATTCAGGTACCTCATGATGTATGCTATGGATGTGGCTAACACGGAGAGATTACATATTTATTATTTCATCAGAGGTCTGGATGAGAGGATTGGTGGGGTGATAGTCGCGACTGGTGCGGAGACTCTACAGATTGTTTACGATAGGGCTTTAGCTCGCGAGACTTATTCGCGACATAAAGGCGAGTTGGTAGATAGGTCTGGGCAGAGTTCTCGGTCTGATCAGAGACCGAAGAGACAGAGAAATCAATCTAGCAGTCAGGAGCAGGATTTTCGAGCACGCAGAGTTCGCTGGCAACAGGATCATGATTTCATTAATGATCGTGATTCGAGAAATGATCAGGACGATTATGATGACGAACAGATAGATTGGAGTCGTGAGGACGACCAGGATCAGACTGATGATCAATTCAGCAATGACGACTGCCAAACGGTACATGAGATTGTACTTATACTGGTATAACAGTCGAGACAGTCGTACAGACAGGACCAGGATCAGAGGAACCAGAGTTGGGGTTAGAGATCCAGGGATAAACAGGTTAGGAGACTAGAGACACGTCGTTGTCATCGTTGCGGTCAAATTGGACACCTCCGAGCGGATTGCGAGAGGGCATCACTACCACCGGAGCCAGTGCAGGCCAGAGATAAGGTCCACGTTGTTGCACCGTCGATCCGGGAGGAGACTAGACAGTCTGTTGTGGGTATGTATAAGTTTATTTACTTATTGTGTTGTTTTATTTCGTAAGTGTAGCTATTGTTTTATTACCTACATGATTGAGGAAGGTTGATGTGTTCACCGGAGGATGTTGATGAAGATTTGATTGATCATGCGATACACTAGGCCATAGCGAGGGCTATCGGGTGATTGACTAGGATTGGGCGTTATCACTGGTGGGATCCTAGAGGGATGGTTCTGGGTGATTGGCCAGGTGATGCGTACACTAGTGGGATCCCGACGTACCAGAGTATGGTCTAGGACTGCGTCGCGGATGAGATGGTGAGGTCAACTTATTTATGCCAGTGTTGCAGTTTCGTGTTTTAATGTGGAGGTCTGCACAAATTTCGGGACGAAATTTCCCTTAGTTGGGAAGAACTGTAAATTGTATCCTTTGAACCAACCGGTCTTCCACGCTTAAAGCGTTTCGTTGGTTCTTGTGCATTTTGTTGCACAGAGACATCAATTCTTGCAGGAGCATTTACAGCTGAAATATATGATTTTGTCACTTGTTTTGTATCATTAAATGCATCTGGTAATTGATTTGCGATTTGTTGCAAATGAATGATCTTTTGAACTTCAAGTTCACACTGATTTGTTCGTGGATCATAATGTGATAAAGTTGATGCATTCCAAGCAATTTCGCGTCATTCCTTTTGAATTGACTTCTTATCTCCCCCTAATGGTGGGAAAACTGCTTCATCAAAGTGACAATCAGCAAAACGTGCAGTAAATAAATCCCCTTGTTAAGGGCTCAAGGTATCTTATAATGGACGATGAGTTAAATCCAACATAAATCCCAAGTTTTCGTTGTGAACCCATCTTAGTTCTATTGGGAGGTGGTATAGGAACATACACTGCACAACCAAAAATTCTTAAGTGTGAAATATTTAGTTGTTGACCTAAAATGAGTTGCATGGGGGGAATGTTCATGGTATGCAGTAGGCCTATAACGAATGATAGATGCTGCATGAAGGACTGCATGTCCTCAAACTGAAGTTGATAACTTAGTTCTCATGATTAAAGGTATGGTAATTAATTGAATGCGTTTGATCAGAGATTCTGCCAAACCATTTTGGGTATGCACATGTGGAACAAAATGTTTAATGGTAATTCCTATAGACATACAATAATCTTTAAATGCTTGGGATTGAAATTCTCCGGCATTATCAAGATGAATGGTCTTGATTGGGTTGTCAGGGAATTGTGCTCTTAACTTTATGATTTAAGCTAAAAATCTAGCAAATGCAACATTGCGGGTCGAAAACAAACAAACATGTGACCACCTAGTTGATGCATCTATCAAAACCATGAAAATATCTAAATGGTTCACAGTGAGGATGAATAGGTCCACATGTCTCCCTGAATGTGTTCTAAGAAAATTGGGGATTCCACAACAATTTTACTTGGGGATGATTTAACTATCAATTTACCTTGAGAACAACTAGCACAATTATAATCACCAGCTAATAAAATCTTTTAGTTCCACAATTGATGTCCGCACGAATTTTCAATATTATTCGTGCAATTGATGATCAAATCCATCGTTTCATCTTATGAATGTCATTAGATCATATGACGATATTTATTTCATCAGTATGCCTTTTCAAATAAAATCCAGAAGGTAATGCAGGGAATTTAATTCTCAGATGAAACAAATCATACTGAATAACTTCTAGATAAGGCATTGACACATTATAGGGGTACCATATATTGCATAAACATTAGCCTCTGCTAAGTTTAAATTCGATAAATATTTTTTATATTACAATGTACATGTAGTACAATAAGCAAGACATGTGTTATTCGCCTTTATTTAGCTCATAATTTAAACACATCTTAATGTGTCAATACTTAATTAAGCTATTTTTAATGGTAAAATTCATAATTTTGCCTTGATTTTGAAGGCATGCTAAAAGATCAAAAATATTTGGGTATGTATATGACAATATTTAAGCAACATAGCCTTTCTTACGTGACCAAAAAAATGTCACAATTATGAGCGCTCATTGTCAATAATAATTTACCCTTTCTAGTGGTGCACCACTTTTTATTCTGACTATCAATGGAATTGTTAATATGACTTTTACCATATCTTTTCACCTTTTCCACGTCTATAAATTTGTAATTACGACCATGGTCATCATATGCAACATATGCTTCTTAATTTGAAGCTAAACCAATTGGACATGAGTGATATTATATTTATAATATCTTATTATTTTACTCAGCTACCGCAAGACAAGGATTCAATCCATAATTAATATTTAATGGATTGACGTGCGCGCTCGATAATTTGTTGCAGTAATACATCGAGGCGAGCCACGTGGCCTTTATTTGTCTCATCAGTCATATTTCTGCATAGCCTCAATATAAAGGTAATTGAAATTACAAAATAATAAATGATATTTGACTTATATAAATTTTGTAGCGTGAGACCCAGCTGCTCATTTTGAGCCTTTTCGAGCATCACCAATTTTGGCCTTGATATAGATAGCTCCATGAGGTGAAATGATAATATAAAGTGAAATATTCACTTTTCAAATCTCTAAAGAGTCTAAAGAGATATTTGACGAATAAATATTTATACGCATAGCCTTGCACAGATATTTTATATATAATTTGAGCATCACGTTGCCTTGACAAGTAATTATTGTTGTCAATATTATTAAGGCAATTAATTCAATCAAGTATAATAAAAAAATAAAGACATCATAAATAGTTCTCATTTTTATGTAAAATATATGATTAAATGAATGCTCATAACTTGATTATTTTATACACAAAATATACTATTTGTATGAGTTGGTGGGACAACTTTCAGGTTGGGTGGTGAGACGAAGTCTACTTAAAAATCATGCCTCCTCGAACGGGATAACCCGTCTCCCTTTCAATGTTTAGCTTTACCGACGACAAGGCTTGCCCACTATCAACCCAAACTCATAACACTATTTGCAATATAAAAAAATCAAAAATGGAGCATAATTAATCGTTTGTAGTATAGCAAGAAAACTAGTTATGTCACATATTGACTTTTTATTTCTGATGTAGAAGATCGTACAAGACGCAACTACAAAGCATACTTTCGCAATCGGTGACGTTATAATGCATAGTATATGAATAAAGTATGCATATAAAAGTGAAGCAACCAAGATAATATAGAAATAAACCGAACTCATAAAAGTTATACATTCCTAGCTTTGTCTCCTTAACAAGCCTTCTTGAACTTCAAGATCTCCTTAATGCTAGAGCAAGCTCGTGCTGATAACGTGTTGTGAATTGAATTGAGACTTGCTAAAAACTAGATAATGAAATAGAAGACTAAGAACTTCTACTACTACAAACTACTACTACAAAGGAGAAGAGAAGAAATGAGATAGTTGGAATGAGAAGTTTTCATTCAACTTGGTGTGTTTTTACAATGAGGTTGGCACCCTTTATATAGGTCACTTGGTGATGATGATAAATGTACTTCATACAATGTGTACATGCAACACATACACCCCATGTCATACAACACATCACAAGCAACATAGACAATTGGAGGTACTATTAAGTGAGAAATACAAGTTACATGACTACACAATATGTTGGTGTACATGCATGGTCATCCATATTCCATAACATATATGATGTTTAAAAAAAAAGGTATATGATAATATGATGATTTTATGTGTTTTTATTGGTGATGTTGAAGGTGGTTGTCGGGATTTGTGGGGTTTCATGGTTGAGATGTAAGTATTTGTTAAATTATACTTATCATAAGTGATCCATGTGGGCCCCACACATTACAAGTGTCAAATTATGATTAGAGATAACGGTTGATGGGCAGTTATCTTTTGGGATATTAATCAACGTAGTTTGGTCCCCAGTTCTATTCTTCCAAAAAGTTTTGACTCCGAACACCATTAAGGAGAGGAGAAGAAGAAATTGGAAAATCAAACTTTGAAAAGAACAACAATGGTTGGAGGTAATTCTTATTTTATTTCTGCAATTTAGATTAGATGATCTTTGTGTTTGTTCACACAAAGATCATTAATGTTTAATGACTTACATGAGATTGATGACGTTCATGTCCATGTCGATGATGTTTTGGAGGCAGAAATCATGTTTTTTAATGGGGTTGATGGGTTCAAGTTTTACTAGATTGTGAACTCAAACTCTTTGTTTTGAGTTTCCACATCATCATCAACCACATTCAAAAGTTGTTGATGCTGGTCTTCCAACTTTCTTTTTTTCAACATCTTCACTTATCTTGTTTTTCCTTCTCTAAGTACCCACAAAGCAGATCAATTAATCAATTCATCAAACAAAAAGTATCAACTACATAGAAGGATAAACAAAAACATTGAGAGATTTTAATTGGCGTTATTAATTAATTACAGTTTCAGCCTCTCCGGTGAAAAAGCAAACATGGAGATTTTTTGTGAGGTAAGGATCTAAGGTGGACGGATAATGGGGTGTGGTGTGTGGACAAAAATTGTTGGGAAAAGGGGCGATGAGGAGTTTCGTCTGTCATTTTATGTAAAGACTTAATCTAACTCAAAATAATACTTTTAGGGCCAAAATTAAACAAACAATAGTTGTGGGCCAAATCTAAAAAAACTTTAACGTTTGAGCACCATTTAATATGGTTTTTCATAAATAAAATATGAAACTGAAGGAGTATATTTTTTTTGAAAATCGAGGGAGTATATTTTAACTATTAGTAATAAGTTAAGTCTCGTTGCCATTAAAAAAAAGATATGGCTATTCGGACTCCACCTTTTGCTTCTTTTACTCTATTTTTAAATTTTTACTTTGTTTACCCTACTTTTTACTTAATTTACTTCAATTTTTTTCAAAATTTCAAAAATACCTTTGCTCATCCCAACACCCTTCAATCCTCTATATTTCTCGATTTTAGTCATTGTAGAGCACTTGTACTAAGTCACCAAGTGTTGTAGAACTGTTTTTTTCATTGAACATAGTCAAATGTGGTCGCGATGTGTCCTAAAAACGAAAAAGTGTCGCCCACGGGGTTCGGTCGCACAGGTCTAACATCTCTGAAGAGTTATCCGTCGACTCTAATTGCGACTTCTAAATGGGCAACAGTTGAATCTGACCGAGAGCTCTAAAGAGGCGTCAGTCGAATCCGACAGAGATTGTAAAGAAAACTCAGTCTTAGTGGGTGATGAAGGGATCCAACCGAGTTCTCTTTGTGGGCCAACACCTCTTAAGAGTTGTCGACCCTATGCGTCTGAACCCCGCGGACAACAAAAACGAACAATTTTTTTTTTCAAAACTCCTAAAAAATACATGAAAATGACAAAAAAATAGTGAGCTTTGGTCGGAGTCACTTGATATTTTCGAATCCATCGAAACTTCGTACCCAAAATGCAAGATTCAAGTCCCAAATCGGAACCCTAAACCCAACAACAAAATTCACAAACAATATCGACTCAAAAAAGGAAAAAATCACAAAATTGACACTAATAGAGTAAAGAATGCACCTACGACATGAAATTGATAGGGTTTTGCTCGGATTTTGATTGGTGGTGATAGTGCATTTGAAAAAAGGAGTAATTGGAGTATGCATGAGTAAAAACCCTTTATATAAAAAAAGTAGTTGGATAATTTCATATGAGCGACATAAAAGAAGCAAAAGTTAGGGTCGAAATAGGTGCACCAAAAAAAAATGAATTCAATGTTCCCAAAAGGGGCCAAATTTTTTTTACAATTTTTTTTTGTAATATAGTTCAAGATGATTTTGCCATGCATAAATTCATAGTGGATAACTTGAAAGAGTTGAAAAGGTCAAATTACGGTGCCCCAAAATTTTCTAATCAAGTGCCCCATGTGCTCATAGGTTTCCCAACCCACTCTTAAAAGAATCTAATTCCACCATTAAGAATATATAAAAATTGCTGCTTTTTGGGACTGAGTGAACAACAATTATTAGTAGTGAAGAGTGAAGAATGCCAGCTGAGCCTTTTCTTTCTATCCACGCTAGTGTAACTGATTCTTGTTGTTTCAATAAAAAAAGGGTGAATTGTCAGTTTAGGGTTTGGTTTTATACCCTACAAATCCACCAGAGTTGCAGTCAAGGAACTGAAAATTTTGGCAGTGAAACGAGTTTCAGGTGATGCCCATCTGGGTTTTTTGGTGCCAATCGCTTAAAAATCCAGCTTTTAAGCTGTTTTGTTATCTGGGTAATCGTTTTGGGCGATTTCCACAAATGGGTATGGTTGATTTGGGTTTTGATTTGATTAAATCTGTTAAAAATCCAATCTTTATTCACTTTTGCTTTCTGGGTGGTCTGATTGATGTGGGTTTTGGCCCTTTATTGTTGTAATTCTATGTTGGGTTGGCTGAGATTGTTGAAAGGGAAGAAGAGGGCCCTTTTTGGCAATTTCCCCAATTGGGTTTGGTTGATTTGATGGGTAGGACTGAAAGGTACCTTTCATTTGATTTTCTGTTGGTAGACATGAGATTTGGTAGATGTAGTTGTTGATCAATTTGTAGGTGTTATTTGGGAGTGAATTTCTGGTGGAATCTTTGGTGGCTGTTTTGAGTTTTCCAGATTTTTAAGTGATGGGCATGGATGAAAAATCTTTGTTTGGTTGATGTGAGAAGAATTATTCAAGATTAGGGCTCCGTGTTGAGTTTTTTTGTTGAATTATGGAGGGTAGAAGCAGTTCTGGTGAGGAACATGTTGTCGATTTCGTTGGGGACGAAGAGGAAGAATTTTGTAGTTGTTGTGGTGAGGGAGAGGAGGAAGATGAGTGGAGGGACACGGAGGAGTTAACAAAAGAAGGAACAAAAGTGTCTGTTGATGAATTTTGCTTGAAAATGTTCTTCAAGGGTGTCTCCCTGATTGAACCTGGCGATTCAGGCTCTGGGTTCACAGGAATTGGAGTTGTCGTAGAGAAATCGCCTGGAGGTCCTGTTTTGCAGGTTCAGAAAAAGCTTGATTTTTATGTTGAGGAATCAGTGGCTGAGTATCTTGCTTTGATGGATGGTCTTGTTGAGGCATTGAGAAATAACATTCGCCAAGTTGTTGCATTTACAGATTCCAAAATTGTTTATGATCAGGCAAGCATATCATCCCGTCCTATATTTTTCGATGAATTAAGCTTTGAGTTACAGCTAGTGTCTGATTGATTTAACTCAAATTTGGAAATTCATCGCTTGTCTTATTTAACTAGAATATGATCTTAATCAGTTAATCGGCGTCATGATTTCAGGTAGCCGGTATTATTGGCAAGGATTTTGTTTTGAAAGATTTCGAAGTGAAGTGATGTGATCTATTTGTTATTACTTACACGCCGATATTTTATTCTCAAATGCATCTCTTCTGAATGCTGCTTCTAATTATGTTCTTAATCTCAATTCTGTCGGTTTGTCAACACATGCCATTTCAGCTTGTTTGGTAACTTATTTCCAAATTTCTGTGGACTTGTCGATCTACGAAAAAAGAAAAAGAGAGCGAGAGCTTTAGGGGTAGGCTTTTCTATATCAATGAATGCAAATGCATCTATCATATTTGGAGATTGTATGTTGTAAATACACATTATATCATTATTGTCGGTTCGCTAAATGCATTGGAGGCAGATTTATGAAACAATATCTTCCCGTGAGCCATCAATTCAAATAAGTGCATCTATTTTAATATTGTAATCATTCATTTATATGGGAAATTTTGCAGATTACTCATGATGAAACGGTTGAGGATCAGCTTTTGGAAGCATTGAAAGAAAGAGTTCTTGAGCACGCTGGTGGATTGGAATGCTTTGTTTTGAAGATCGTTCCCACCAATGAAAATCAGAGGTCTTTGCTACTTGCTCAAGTAGCGATCGGCATTGTATGTTCATCGGCCAAGGGAGATGGGTCGGTTGAAGACTGTCCTATCTGTTGTGATGAACGATCACCGTTTATGATGGTTACTATGAACTGTACTCACAAATTCTGCTCTCGCTGCATGAGAACTTACGTGGAGGGTAAATTACAGAGCGGTCAAGTGCCCATAAGATGTCCCCAGCCAAATTGCAAGTATTACGTATCTGCTAGTGAATGCAAGACTTTCCTTCCTGTCACGTGCTACGAATTGTTGGAAAAAGCTTTCATAGAAGCCAATTTTCTGGACTCGGAGAAAATATACTGTCCGTTTCCAAATTGTTCAGTTCTTCTTAATCCACGTCAATGCCTGTCCAGTAGGGCAAGTTCATCAAGTACCTCAGATGGCACTTGTGTTGAGTGTCCAGAGTGTCAGAGGTTTATCTGTCTTGATTGTGGGGTACCATGGCATTCATCAATGAGTTGTCAAGAATATCAGAATCTTCCCATGGAAGAGAGAGATGCTGGTGATATAACTTTGCATCGTTTGGCGCAAAATAATAGGTGGAGACGCTGTCAGCAATGTCGGAGGATGATTGAGCTAACACAAGGATGCTATCACATGACATGCTGGTATGATCAACATTAATTAAACACTGTTTTTTTAATCATATTACTTATTTTGTTGAATTATGGAGTTAAACTCTGGTCACAAACACTGCAATGTTGAAAAAGAAAGACTGGAGTGGAAAGTTCATAGTTTGATGGTTCCAAGGTTAAAATGACTTGGCTTAAAAAAGAAGAAAGTTAAAATGACTAATGGGTAGTCTAAAATATGATGGCACTCACATGATGACATGAATTTGCAAAGTTATTTAGAAGGTAAAATAATACTTTGTGGAATTTATAATTGCTATGGTAATTATCGGCGTTAATATGTGGAAGAGAATTGCAGTGGGGGGTGCAAACATCTGTTGTTCAGTTGCCATTTTTCATATTTTTCTTCACACCTATTCTTTCATGTTCATGAAGGATCATTTAAATAAAGCCATAACAACAGACTTATTTTATTTCTCCATTGCTAGGAATTGATAGTTTTTTTTACTGTTTTGTTAAAAAAAATTGATTTTTTTTTATGGTTACTATTTGTGTGATATCTTGTTGGTGGATGTAAAATACTGTTATCTTTTGTGCATGGATAGATTTTGAGCATGTAATGTCATTGAAATAAAGCCATAGGAGTAATATTTATTATTTTTACTTTGCCCTAGCTGGGACTGGGAGCCTAGGAATAGATTTTTTTTATTGCTTTGTTTAAAATATCATGGCAGTTAATATTTGTAAGTCATCTTCGTGGGATGGAAGATATTGTTATCTTTTGTGTATAGTCAGTTTGTGAGAGCACGTCATGAAAATAGCTACAAAGCCTTAGTCCCAAATTAGTTGGGATTTGTTACACGGATCAAAGGCCTCCACGTTGCTTGATTTAATCAATGCACTATAAAACCATGTATTTGAATGAAGTGAATATTAATACATGAAGTCGAAATTAAATCAATGAGCATATATTTTGTTGGATTTGCATCTGTATATCATAGAAGGTTTGAATAGTGATCAATAACTTATGATTTATGACTAATGGAAAGAAAGCTTTTCTTATCCAGAAAGCTTTATTTAGAGTTTAGGTATGTCTACCATCTTCTATAACTACTTGAAGAGTGTTAGGTTTCTGCTTGCTTTGTCTAGTTCTGGCTCCCTTACTCAACTAGTTTGTTGGATAGTATCTGTTATTCAAGGAATTATCTCATCCTGTGTAATGTGCATGGATTTTAGTATCAGATTGTTTAGGCCTCGACCTTCTCTTACCTTCAAAATCATCTTATATATTGAGGCACTCTGTTACATTTTTTCCTTTCTTACGAATTACGATTGACGCAAATTCAAAGAGAAGTAGGAGTAGCACCAATTGACGCAAAGATTAGGTAATGGTGGTTGTGGTGGTTTGGATACCTCCAAAGACGTCCTACAAATGTCCTCGTTAGAAAACTCTACTTAATAGAAACTGAGGAAATTCGGCAATGTAGATCAAGCCTAAGTTGAGACGCATTGATTGAGAAGGATTTAAAGAACTTGGAAAGCACGCCATCAATTGCATTAAATCGAGCGCGATGAAAGAGCTTGATCCATATAGTTGACCCCAACTAATTTGGGATTGAGGGTTTGTTGTTGTTGTTTGTTGTACACAAATTTGGATTGAGGCTTTGTTGTTATGATAGACCAAAATTTTCTCCTATTTTCGATAGTAATGAGTGCCCATCTCCATATTGGATGTTTAGGTCTCCACCTCCTCTTACCTTCAGTGTGATTCCGCGATTAGTGCTTGCCTTAAGCCTTCTCAATCTATTCTAAATTAATTTGCAGTGGTGTCTGTTTTACTGTTGGGCTTGACGCCAAATTACATGCTACAACAGGAATTTAGTACATGAGACCCATCATGGTATAATGAAGAATTCAGAAAGCTTGGTTACAGCTTCTCTAAATATGGAATTAATCGAATCATGGATTCGAGTCTGCCATAGGTGCTAATACGGCAGGATCCATAAGTAACCAAGATACCACTTACCTGCGTGCGCTTTTATGCTTCTAATAATTTTTTCTCCTTATGATTCAGTTATCTGGACATGCCCGAGGTATCATTTATGTTTTCACCTCGTAGTAAATTTGTTGAAGCTAAGTAAAAATTTGTTTTTCCAGGTGTAGACACGAGTTTTGCTATTCCTGCGGTGCTGAATACAGAGATGGGCAGCAGACCTGCCAGTGCGCCTTTTGGGATGAGAGCTTGGAGAGTCCAGTTGCGCAAAATGCCAATGAATCAAATCCGTGGGGATGGGATTCTTTCGACTCATTCCCTATGATTATGGATGCTTACTCAGATCAAGAACGATCACAGTTGGCTCTAATCCAAAGATTTCTTGCTGGTGGTTTTGGTCTAAGCGATCATCATCCTTACCAATCCCCGCCGCAATGTTCAGACTCATACGTCGACACTATGAAGGATCTCCACCAGCTTCCTTGGCTTGAGAGGTTCGTTTCTGTGATTAACTACGAAGATTACATACAATGAGAAAAAGAGAAGATCTTTCTACATTCTGCATCATAAACAAGGCACTTTCCAGACATGGTTCTGAATGAGGGTAAGACTTTTGTGCTTGCTGTTACTTTTCGATTCTTACTGCTGCCTGGCTAGAGAAGAGACCGTAATTTTCATAACGTTCTCAACGATTCTGGGGTGCGACATTATGTTGAAACTCAACGGGAGGCATTGAATTGCCATCTCTTGCTTGAGATTGTTTCGACAAGTCACATTCATTTTTTCTTATAGGAAAGAATTCCAATTTAGATTTCTTTCTACTTGAAAGAAAATGTTTACCTGTTCAGATGAAAAGTCGTTAAATGAAAGATAATTGAAAGGCTGCTAATGTGAGTCTATGTCTATTTTCCTCTCTTTACCTTGTCTCATTATGGCGTCTTTTCAACAATTTTTGACTTCATGATAGAAAACAATGCTATGACAAAACGTTTTCCTGTTCGGATTTTGTTGGATGATTATTGGCTTGAGGATCTAGTTGCCTCTGTGCAGGGCTTTTGTTATAGCGAAATGTATGTGCACACATGTTGATGTCAACATGTATTGTGCAGTGGATTTAGGGTGTTGCAGGATCATTTTTATGCCTCACTAAGTGCTCAAACCTTATTCAATAGTGCGACTATATACCGCCATTTTTTGGCGCCATACCTTGTAACTATATATACCTTGAGGTTTGGATGCTGCAGTAAGTTGACCTAGTTAATTTTGTTCATCGATCCATTAAATGTTCTAGAGGTTACACGTCCAACTTTGGAAGGTTAAGGTGCATTTAGGAATTTTTCGGAAGCATGAGGTTTGTTTAGACCAACTCCTATTGCAAACACCATAGGTGGTCTATGACCTCGTTTCAAAATTGTGTAGTTCTTTTTTTTTTTTTATTATCATCAAAATTTTGTACGTGTCTCGTATGTTAGTGCCAATGTTGATGGGAGCATTGTTTCAAAATTGTGTTGTATCATACAACAGTGCCAATATTGATGGTTGTTGGCTTTGGTTAGTTTGTTAAGCAAGGTCTTAGACTCTTAGATTCGAGTCTTGTAAATGGAGCAAAACGATTGTGTAGAGGGCTCTGCTCACTGCATTAGTAAATTAATTGTACTACTCCCCTCACAAAGAGTTTTAAGTGTGATCAGTTCTAATTGATCTTTTTCCACATCTTTTCGCTATTTTTTTTTTCTACACCACCTGGTATCCAAACTATTTGACTACTCTGAGTTTATCTCGAGTCGCACACCATATTGGGGGAGCTTTCAACGTTGGTATTTTCATGGTATTTTTATTCTCTTAATTCGAACTCAAATCGCTAGTTAAAGGACAAAGACTTGCTTCCAATCCAACTATTTCTTAACATAATTGAACCAATAATCACAAAAAATGGTTTGACATTGTGTACATATAAACCGAAGGCATGTACAGCTTCAAGGCCTCCTATAAATGAATCCACCCATATGCACACAATCACACCAATCACTTGTAGTTCAGATTTTAAGCATTCAAGTAAATGTCCATTTCCAAACTGTAAAAGCATGAAATCCATACCAAATGTTTATCTCTGTAATGGTGTGTTAAAGGGGAAGCCAGGACACCTTTTATACTCATTTGTCAAGCCAAGAAAAGTAATCCAAGAACATCGATGTCGAGGGCACCCCCTCAAAAATAATGTCTCCAAGAGCCTTTGATTTATTTGATTAATTTGACAACAAAAAAAAAAAAGAGCCTTTGATTCAAAGTTAACCAGTGGAGGGTGGACCCAGCCAGCCAGCACTAAACTTTCAGCAATCTTGTCTTGTAAACAAAGGAAGCCCAATTCTCAAAGATAGTTGACCTTTTTGAACAAAATGCAATCATTTAACCTGCCCTTGAATTGCTCAACCAAATCAGGACAAAAGGGCTTCTCCATACACTGATCAATGTTTTGTGTGTGCTATTTGACTTAAAAAAAAAAAAAAAAAAAAAAAATGTTTTGTGTGTCGGGTAGTACCCCACAATGTGGCTGGCATGCGCTGCTCTCATTTGAATGCTTGCTTTGCCTTCGAGTGTTGTTTCTAACAAATCCAAGAAAGTTGTCTTCATAATAGTAACAGCAATGCATAAGAAAACCTGCTGGTCCAACTCAAACATGATTATGTATTTCAACTTTACATTTGTTTGAACTGGCTGTGAGGCTGAAGTTTGAGCCTTGAGTACGGAGAAAATCACATTCAAAGATCTGACCACCTCAATTCCTTATGGAACCTATAGAAGGTTCGAACTAGTAGGGACTTAGCCCTGGATACCAAGGTGGGACAACCCTAGAAAAAAAGTAACTTACAGTTGAACTCCACATGCAACATTCATACTACTAAAAGCTTCAATGTTGCATGGAGCATTAATTTATGAAGCTAGCATTTTAAATTCAAGTCCAGTAAGTATAAAACTTTGCTAAGATTTCACCTTGATTGGTAAAATTGCAATCTCTCCTCTAAAAATTGTAAATCTTAACCAATGCAATTTTTCCTAACAAAATGGAGCAAATTGTGCATTAGATAACCAAACCTAGAGAAAGAGATCTCAAATCTAATTAGGTCGCAGATAGCGAGCTAGATCAACTTTATTTCTAGTTTCTAGTAACAATAACCTAGATTTGTCAAATGCCATTGATTTGTTGTTAATGAGAAATGTACTATATATATCCAGCATGCCACATAAGAGAAATGTACCATATCCAGCATCCACACAACTCTTCTGTTCTTACTCTTCATTTCATAACAGTGGACAATGACAGAAACAGAAGAAAGTTTGTACAGCACTTTTACAAGAAGGTATAAGAAATTTGAAAAGAGACAATTAAAGCTTACAAGAATGATTGAATAAGAACTGTCATTATCTACCAAATAAAAAAAAAAACAGTCGTTTACAAGAATATGAAAAATTTTGAAAAATATTTGTGAACAACCCGGCACCCACACTATATGCATTGGAATTACATTCAAATAAGAAAAAGAATTCGAATTCTACAAAAGAACCGTGTAGTATATGTACCTGGAAAAATTGCGACGGAATGAGTTCATAACTGCTTCGCAAAACTTGAGATCTCAACATGCCCTTGGTTCACGTTGTTGAAGCTCAATCAATTAATGAGTTCCTCCACGAGGATCTATGGAGTTGAAAGCATTGATAGAGATCTCGAGAGCAAAAGAGAAATCCAAATATACATAGAACTGCCGAAAATCAGCAACTGATGTTATTAGTGCCGTAGCTAATAACCTGAAGGCTTGAAGCAGACATATCCGTCGTCCATTTTTGCGGTCCTCCTCCCACACCTAAGATGTTGTAAGCATAAGAATCCCACCTTGTGTGCCTCTCGCACGACCTAGTTAATCCCGTTGCAATCAATCTTTGTGTTCTCTCAAGTACTATGAGACTGGAAAATGTTGAAAAACTATTGCCCACGAAAACATCTGCCCTCAAGCACACTTCATAATCAATAGCTGATTGAATGAGGTAAGGATACTTACTATAAGTATCCCAAACTCCCAATCTCTTCTTTTCATAAGGAATTAAACCTTCTTTCCAACCTTGCAAAATTTTTGGATCCTCCAAGAGACTATCAGCCACGGCAAGATAAACGACGGAAGGTTTTGCAATATTATCAATGTGGCTGACCCTCTCTAAAATCTCTTCCTTGCTGCTACAAATTTGGTTGATGTTTGACCTCTGCTCGAGCTTCTTGCAGTGAATCATCCAATCTATCTCCACTCTCATGTGTACTGCCAAATAAGGCGTGGGCGGAATATCTGAATTGGTGCTCATTTCGAATTTGTCACGCTTAGCATTAATATTACTTGCTACCTCTCTAATCTTGGCAACAACTCTCTCTACTTCCTCCGCTATCTCGTCTACTAAAACTAAGCACTCAAAAACTTTGGCATAATTTTTGACGGGCCAATGGTCATGCCATAGGAAAGGGTTCTTTCCTACAATGCGAATTAGCTCAACTTCATCTTCCGGGTATTCTCTAAACTGTCTCAATTGAGCTAAATCTCTCTCCAAACTCCACTTTCTTCCACTTCCCTTTTGAAGTTCATATGGTTCAGTCCTATTGGAAAGATCAGAGAACCGACCTAGTCGGACAAATCCATTACAGAGGGAATTAAACTTTTCAAAATGGAAGACCTTGTCAAACGAAACGGGTTGCAGGCGATCAACTTCTTTGTAGAACAAAGATGCACTCAATTTAGGCATCAACAACGTCCGGTTCAGCATTCTAGCAGTAAGGCATGCCCTCGCAAATGCAATTTTCTGATTGTTCAGTCCCCAAACAATCTGAGGAACCTCTAAGAACCTGTCTTTCCTGACTCCATTATCCAAATTCGAGAGGGATGGAGAGTTGAAGACCGAATTTAAGCTTTGCGATTGAAATTCTCCGAACTTTGGAAAACTTGGAACACAAACAACTCTCAAGAGAAAAACAATAAGCACCAGAGATAGGCATCTACAAGCCACGGAATTCACATACGGCCCGAAGAATTTGAAATGTTTACATATCATTAAATCCATCAATTTATTCCTTCTAATCATCGGTGCACCTCCGTTCCTTCAACACTCTACAATCCTAAAAAACTTGCCAGCTCTTCCATCTCCAATCCATCACTGATGCCAATACCAAAAACTTCAATCAGACCCATGACACGTAAAAAGAGTATAGCAACAACAACAACAAAGATCAAATCCGAGAAAATTGCGCAAGTAAATGAAGATACAAAACTTGCTTAGAAACCAATATCTATGATGATAGAAACTTCCACCAATCAGTGAAACTATAGTCTATATAATACTGATTAGGATGACATTTGAAGGGAAAAAAATGATCAAATTATATTTGGATTCAAATGAAAAAGAAAAGCAAAGGACTGAGAACCACAAAAGTGTGTACACAAAAGAAACAACAGAAGCCCCAAAACAATTCAATGCACCAAAATAATGTCAATTTCAAAGCCAGGCCAAAAGGGCAAAATGTATATTAAAAAAAAACAATCAAACCACCATCTAATAAACAACAACAAAATCAAGCATTTTCAAACTAAACTTCTAACAAAACCAGTTCTTCAAACAGATCAAATTAGCATAAATTATAGGCTTTATAGCACATTCAATGCATGAAATCAATTTCAGACTTTCAAGAACAAATGTTCACAACCAAAAAAACAATCAAATACCAACAATCATCATCTCCAAATCTCAATTTGTTCGCAGATGCCCGTGAACCCCATTTTTCAGCCAAAATAACATTATGAATCATGCATGAAAATCATCATCAACCCTGAAAAAGTTGAATCCAATAAAATAAAAGACAACAAGTACAACCAAGAAAAGGAGATATGAAATAAAGGCCCAAAACACAACAAAAACTGCAAGAATTCTCACCTCCATGTCCATGATCAAGACCAAAAGCCAATCCAAAACTGGGTTTTCTCCTAAATCAAAGATTGAAACACCCCTTAAGCATGCATGGATGAACAAGCCCGTAAAAGCTTGGATGTGGATGGAACATAGAAGACCCACAACGCAGAAGATACGAAAGCAACTGTGGCAGAACAGAATCCACAGATTGAACAAGAGAGAGAGACTAAAAGAACAGATTAAAGGCGTGTCAGAGCCTGAAAATTAAAACTTTTTTGATATGCCATGGCAATATAACTGTGTAGACAAAAGAGACATTTGGTTCCTCTGTTTTGCTGCCCTGTTTGTTGTTGTTTTGTGGTGATCTCAATGAGAAAAACAGGCATTTTCGAGATGCGTGGTGCGTGTCTCGAGGCAAGTCTAAGTGACTAGTCAAATTGTGTATTTGTCGATGTGTATTTTGACAATTGGACAAAAAATGCATGTATGTTTCACAAGAAAAATAAAAATAAATAAATGCATGTATGTGGTGAGATTAAATTAGAGGGGATGTTAAATGAGACAGCGAGGCCACTTTCATTGTTTGAGCAATTGAGAAAAATATTCCATTGGTTGCACATGGTGAGAGAAAGACTTGTGGGGGCTCAACATATATGCCCACTTGAGTTTTCACATTTCTTTTGTTATCTATGGGACTATATATCTGTTGATTATTAATGCAATTGGGCCTCCTTCATTCACTTGTTATCATGAAGTATACAATTTTTTAATCTAATAAACATTTTCATTGTTTTTTATTATAGTTCATGGGAGCACTCTAGCCTCCTTCGTACATCTTTGTTTCAATTACATTAATTTTAGAGCAACTTGGACAGATTGGCCTAACTGTAAAAGCGAGCTTAGAATTATGTAGATTAGGTGTACAGTTTCAAGTTCAATTATCTAATGCATCAAAATTATTTAAGCCACGAGTGCACTCACACCGATTGCACTTGGGCCTCGCTAAAATATTTAGCTTCACTTAGATACCCATGAATATATTAAAAATAAATAAATAAAAACCTTGCAAAAAACAACTTAAAATCTTACTGAAATGTAATAACTTGATTGACTTTAGCAGTTACAACAAACCCATAATGAACTAAGAGAAGTAAGTTTAGTTTAAGTAAGGTAAAATGGGGGAAGCTAAAAAATGAAACACGCAAGTGTTGAGGATAAATTAGTTGATAAAGTTATCAACAACAAAAAAGTGATTTATCTCACGAGACCCACGAAATCACGGGAGGGACAGTTGGAGGGAGTACAGCGAACACGAAAAAGTAGTTACGTAATTACGCACACCGAAACCTGACCCACCATCTACAAACTTACACGTGTACGCCTGAGACCATCAAACTACGCATCTCACAATATTCTAGTGAATCACCAGCGTTGACGCGTCGATGAAATCAAGGACTTACCATCACGTCGAAGATCAGACGGTTGTTTTTGCGTTAAAACAGTAAAAGAGAAACTCCTGCTTTGACGCACAGCTTTTCTCAGTGGTTTGTTGGGGATGCGTAGTGAAGCAGACGCAAAGTGACGCTGGCTTTGTTCGCGTGAGTGGGACCCATTGGCCTGCCATATATAAGTATTATTTTATTTTGAGGTTTTGTCGGAGGAAAATGCAACGGAGAAGTCACATTTGAAGTTATATTGCCTACAAGACTACAAAAGCCATCCATGCCGCATTGACTTGTTTGTTATATATTAAGATTTGTGTGTGCTCACATTTTATGGTGTGCATGAATAGCTTGAGAGCTTAATGTGACTTTAGTGTGACTTCCACTTTGCCATCGTGGCACTTTCATTTATTGAATAGAGAAACTCGATATAGTTGAAAAAGG
This sequence comes from Stephania japonica, assembly GCA_039657345.1. Lineage (NCBI taxonomy): Eukaryota > Viridiplantae > Streptophyta > Magnoliopsida > Ranunculales > Menispermaceae > Stephania > Stephania japonica. The sequence continues at coordinate 84,064,310 of CM077556.1, read as the reverse complement.
GATAGTTGTCTTCTAAACAATAGTCTCGAGTTCGAGCCGTAGTCTAGAGAATAAAAATGCCACATTGGGAGCTCCCCCCTTGTATAGTATACGATTTGAGGTGAATTTAGAGTAGTTAAATAGTTCGTATCCTAAGGTAAACTTAAGGGCGGGGCCACATACATGGTTGTCCCCTAGATTGTAACCCAGGGTAGCCATGTATATGGCCCCTTATGCTTTAGTGTTCACTAGAAAAAAACCTATACAAAATACCTAGGTTAGCCCACTCCACAAACTAACGTCTAAGATACCCTTGATCTAGCTCTGGGAAGGTATAAATCTTGGTTTTGCCTTTAGGTAAACTTAGAGTAGTAAAAAAAAGAGATGTGATTTTAAAGTAGGTCTTAGTACACTAACTAATGTAGATATGATGGCTTTTACTCGCAGTAACTGCACTATTTTTCCTCGATAGCTGAGTTAGCGATAGAGATATCCTATAACACTGTAAGATTAGTCGGTATTAATCACGAGGGACAAGGCACTTGGGACACTCAAAGCATACTTGGTACTGTACAACAGATGTTGAACGTACTGCAATGTCTCGAGCACATCAGTTGTGTCTAGTTCTCTGTTCAGCACCATGACATCCGTGACAAGCCTAATGGGCCCACCCCTATTTCATTACATTTTGGCCTTGTTTGGTTAATTTTATTAACTTTCAGAGAATTTTTTTTTCAGGGAAGCTTAATGTCTTGAGAATTTAATTAACTATTAGGAAAGTTGTACTTTTCATGTTTGATTCAACTTTGAATTTCTTGGGAAGTTCCATATTTTAAAAACAATAACTTTCAGGGAAGTTGCAACTCACCTTGTTTGGTTGGATATTTTCAAAAAACTTCCTTGAAAGTTTAACCCCTAACTTCCATCACATATGAGAAGATAACTCACTTAGAGGGGGTGAGTGAGTTACTTCATGATGGGGAATGAACACTTTTATCCTCATTTAATGCTCTTTCTACCTTTATTACCTACAATCTCTCTCAAAAATAATTAAAAGAGCATTTATTTCAATTACATTATTTTATTATTTTTAAAATATGGAACTTTCCAGGAAGTTGAAAGTTGAACCAAACATGAAAAGTACAACGTCCTTAGTGGTTAACTTCCCAGGAAATTAAACTTCCTTGAAAGTTAGTAAAATGAACCAAACGAGGTCAAAATAATGTAATTGACATAAATGTCATTTATATTGTTTTTGAGAGAGAGATTGTAGGAAATAAAGGTAGAGAGAGCATTACATGAGGGGTAAAAGTGTTCATTCCCCCTTAGAAAGATAACTCACTCTCATCCGCCTAAGTGAGTTATCTTTAACCTATGTGGGGGAAGTTGGGGGTCAAACTTTCAGGGAAGTTTTTTGAAAATATCCAACCAAACAAGGTGAGTTGGAACTTCCCTGAAAGTTATCTCACTTCCTTTGGCCTTGTTTAGTTGGATATTTTCAAAAAACTTCCTTAGAAGCTTGACCCCTAACTTCCCTCACATAGGGGAAGATAATTCACTTGGGGGGTGAGTGAGTGCGATGGCCCCAGTTTTCAAACCTAAATTAGGCCCCGCCCCGCATAAATTTACGCGAAACTCCGAGCCCGTCTCGATGAGTCACGCAAGCTTAGTCAGTCTTACATTACCATTTACCATTTATTTACAAATTTATAACATTGATTAGTGAATTATCATTAATATGGCGAAAGCAAAGCTCAAACTAATCAATTAATCACAACCATATAAAATTAAGACATCATTGAGTGTGGAAACCCCGTATGTGTATATCATCATAAATGATTAATCAGATGAGAACAACCCAATAGATATATACGCCCAAAATCTCTCACATACCCAAATTCGAGTTTTAAAACAACGTATATATACAATAATACAAAAATCATTTACTCAGTCAAGTGGAAAACTTGCTTTGATGTCCTCAAAGCAAATCTCTAAGCTCAGGTGCCTTCCCCTTACTGGACTGTGGATCTGCATTCTGTCAAATACAAAAATGACAAACCAGGTAAGTAACACAAAACGAAACAATAATACAACATTTCGAAATAAATATACATCAGTCCACATTCATGCTGATAGAAAGAAATGAATAAGGAACGCATGAAATATATAAGACTGTAAAAAGATTAATTGAAGTGTGAGTGTCCGAGTAACAAAAATGAATAGCAAAGATTCCTGACAACAATCGTTGAATCGAGGTAAAACCTACAAGACTCAAGTTCAAGACGAGAACACAGCCTACGAGCCCTAACCCTTGTGACTATAAGATATCCATAGACCAGGATAAGAGCCCCCAGCGTATACTCAACCGAGAGATATCAACAACATCTAGATAAGAGTTCATATCAATGATAAAGTAACCATAACTCCCTTGCAGTGAACCACTCAACCAAAAGAGATTCCAACAAATATGAAGATAAACAAAGCAATAGCAACAAATTAAAGCTCAATAAATAACTATAAAAGTTCTCACTGGTTTACTTACCTGTAATCCAACTAATTACACACTCAATGAACTCCCGACACGTCTCCTATGACCTCTCGTGTCTCGTCAATATTCAAAACTCCTATAATACATTTAAATTGAAATTCCCGTTAATTACCCTTATTCTATCCAAACTTTCATAATTTCATTCGTTCACTCATTTGGGTCGATTACCTGGGTATTAGATCGTATTCGGACCCATTTGGATACTCAAGAGATCTTCGAAAGTTTTTGAAAATTTTTATAAAAATTCACTCTTGTGAACAGTAACACGCCGTCGGGACGCCGTGGAGTCAAATGACCTAGACGACGTCTTCACGACGTGTATATTAGGTCGTCTGCCCAACACGAATGTGAGTGACGCCGTGACCTCATTGGTTGTGACGACGTCCTTACGACGTCTTTCCCTGGTGTTCCTGCCAAAGACGAACGTGGGTGACGCCGTGAGTTGGAATTACAGCGTCTCCACGGCGTCTTTTGCAGAACACCTATGATATGGGGTTTTTGACACCCCGGCACGTGTCGTCGTGCTTCGAGCCTATCCCAACTACAACTAAACATCAAACATACACCAATTCACCCTCGGCTCGCGTCAAAACCCGACCAAGCCACCGATTTGTCGAAATCACCCAAAATTCACCAAAAATTCTAAAAAATTCAAAAAATCCTCAAACATCAAAACCACTTCACAATTCTTATTTTGATCATCCAACACACTCCCAATCCATCAAAACATACAATAAAAGCCGAATTTTCCTAATTCTGTTGTCCGAAATTATCTCGACAAACACCCAAAAAAATATTGCCAAAACATGGATAATGACGTGGAGAGTGAGATTCTCACCTTAGATTAGAAGATTGGTCGTTCCTTTGGTGTCGAATCGCATCGAGAGCCCCGAAAAACCCACCGTTCTCGATGAACTGATAAAATGAGAGAAATAGAAATGTGAGATGAGAGAGAAAGTTGGTGAGATTGGGTTTATATACCCCCCCCCCTCCTCATCTCCTCACACGTACGAATCCCGAGGAAAATCCAATGGTCACCCTTCACCCTAGCTACCAACTCTAATACCCATATGTGACTACAATTCGTGACACACCACAATATTTAGTCGTTTTCTCGCACAATACTCGCGTTTCCAGACTCGTTTCAAAAAAAAAAAACTTGTTCGTCGCATCACCCCGAATGTACTAACATATCGAACGCGTTTTACAACTTTTATTTATTATTTATTTTGTATTTTGTCAGTGTTTTTAATTCATTTAAGTCCCCCGAACTACTAATTACCCGACCTGTGTTTGCCCGAAACCTCGTTATTTGACGAAACTCTCGAGTTGAACCGTTTCCCACACCAACGCTCACACTCAAACGTCCTTGCATGTTTGGAGCATTGAAATTAAACATATTCGGGTAATATGATTTAATATAAATCATTGAACACAAATAACATACCTCGACGTCGACGACCGAGAATTGGACTCTGTATTATGGCAAATGGGCTCATGTACGACCTAAATTGATACGTGGCACAAGTTATAATTTAGGGTCGTTACAGTGAGTTATCTTTTCAAGGACAAATTGACACTTCTACCCTTATTAAATGCTTTATCTCTACCTTTATTCTCTACACACTCTCTCAAAAACAGTGTAAAGAACATTTATGTCAATTGTATAGTTTTATTGTTTTTAAAATATAGAGCTGTTGAACCAAATGTGAAAAGTGCAACGTCTTTAGTGGTTAACTTCCTCGAAGTTAGTAAAATGAATCAAATGATGCATTTAATTTCCCCAAGAACTAAACCGGGCCTTTTATCTACGTGAAGTGCTGATGAACATGGAACTCTTTAATGGGCGGGCCTTAGCTTGGGCCTCGTGTACAAACATTTCAAGCGCTAAGTACTAAATAAACCACAATGATACATAGGCTGAGGCGGGCCTACATTGAACTTTTTTCTGATCAAGCACAGCCCATATTGGCCCTGGGAGTCTTTTTTTTTTTGTTTAATTATTATTTTTTTTTCAAACATCCAACCTTTCTTGATAAAAAAAATTCATAGGTTTACTAGTGAGAGGTACGAGTTAAATCAGTGCATTGAGTAATTGTCTTGCATTTTTTAAATATATTTTTGTTAATTTTTTTATTTTTTAATTAATATATCTCGGCCAAGTCTAAAGAATGTATACAACGCTTATATATTTTTAAAGAATGTAAGTAACGTTTATATATATTTTTTTAATAAAAGTATGTTACATTATTTTTGAAAAACGTTGAGGACAACTTACACAAATACGTAATTAGAAAACTCAATGAGATAAAAACTAATAAACTTGACACAAATATACTTAGCGTTTTTTTTTTTTTTTTTTTTCTGCAAGAACGCAAATAAATAGAATAAGCATTATAATCTCATATGATGAAAAAAATGAAAAATAACTAAATATAAAATCAATTATCTGAATAAAACTATATTAATTTACTAATCTTTTTTTTGACGAAATACTAATCCTAATATCCTAATGGTTTTGAAGCACTGTGGCTGAAATAATAAAACAACGTGACAATGAATAACATTTTATTTTTTTGTCAAAGGACAATGAATGACTACTATCTCAATAAATGTATAGAGCACAACAATAGGACAAACTACTAGAATCATTAATAAAAAAAATTGTAGAAAAAAAAAATGAATGCTTTTGCAACTCCAAAATTGCATTTCCACGTGCACACATCACGAGGGGCTTAAACATCTGCAATATATAAGTTGAGTTGGTTGGGCCTCAGGGTTGAAAGTGAGGCAGGCCAGGGCGGGTCAGAGTGGGAATTTAAGTTACCGTCCTCATCCCTGTAGGGCACAGGGTGGGGATATACCCTTAAAATTTTTTTGGAAAGGAGAACTTTGCCGCTCCATGCCTTGCCCTGCGAGAATCTATGTGTGGTGAAGAATCTTCATGCCCCATAAAATTTTTAAAAATATTCATTTTGATCTCTAATCCTTAACTTTTTGTTGTTTGACTACTTTTTCAATTTTAATTTTATTTAAGAAACTGCCTTACTCTAATAATTTTATTTTTGATATTGTTATGTTGATTGAGTTAGAAAATATCATACTTAATTAAATATAAATTTTTTTTTAAATTAATATGAAAAATAAATTTCAATAATATTCTAACTATGCTTTAACATATCCTTTGTTGGGTTTTGGGGTTCATGCGCAGAGGAGATTACAAAACAATTTTTGAGAAAAACCCCAACAGGATCCGAATCTGATTCCATTAAAACATGTTTAAACTATGAAAACTTAATCATACCTCAGTCGCAATACCTCTCTGAAGGTTAATCGATCTCTAAGGCGCTGCCAACGACGAACGCCCTCTATCAGTAGTCCACACACGAACGGCGGCCGAGATTTGAAGTGCTAGCTTCGAGAGAATACCAAACCTTTTTGTTTCTCTCGAAAACGATCCAGAGCATACCAAAAACCTCTAAGTCGTTTCTTAAAACGAAAATAGAGTTTCGGCCCTTTTAAAATCTTTCTCGTAATTGTATTCTAACTCAAAGCGTCTATTTATACAACCCTTGTATATAGACGGTTAAGTAAATTACACATATACCCCTACTTAAAGAAGTATAGGTGTAATACACTACAAGGACGTTTCTGTCATGAATTTTATCATATAAAATTTATTTTTCTGAACCATCTTAAAATCTCGCAAAACCATTCTCAGTGTGCGACCCAATAGGCTCATACAACGTTGGCAGTGTACCAAAACACATTTTGGTATACAAGTCATAAGCGGCCTCTAGCAAGACATTATGACTACCCAAGTTATACGAATATCAAATCGATATAACCTAATCAATAGTGTATATAATATCCTTTTGTCACACGATATCCTTTTGATCAAACATAAGGCATGGAATTGTCATCCAACATGTTCAATCGTGCTAGTTTCGATTTTCTAGGTAGACTGAAAACATCTAAGTGACATTGATCAATATCAATTCACTTAGACTAGGCCTTTTAACAGTCTAACACATCGAGGGATCCACTGGATATCTCTCTTTATATGAGAGGGACAAATTCTATCTCGATTACACAACTTCACCACATTATTCACACAAGTAACCAATCACAACCTTTATAATCATCCAGGTTAAAGACAACGTTTGATTGCGTCAAATCACCTTGTATTCCTAATGTTGAAGTCTCTGGTAATCTCAAGTCGAGGACTGAAAAATATACCTATCATGAGAAACAACTATGACTTAATCCATGTGATGTTCTCATAGCGGGTCGGTCCAGTACTTTGTTCCCTAACAAGTACTCATGATCTTGATTCGTATTCCTATACGTATGATCATCGTATGATCATCAATCAAGACTCACACTAGTCTTAATTCATTATAGTTCCCAGTATAATAATCGACTAGGGACATTTAGGATATTTCTGTAAATACCCATGGATCTTATTATAATGTAAACATGCAAATCAATTATAATAAACAGCAAATGAAATTCTCTATTTTATTAACTAAAATGTATTCATAAAGACTGTTAATGGATTGACCTAGGGCATATTTCCCAACATCCTTATGATTCAATATATATAGTAGAATTGGTTTAATGGTACAAGTTATGTTTTAGAGTTGAAGATCTTGAATTTTATTTCATATAACTACATAAGTTTTTAAATAAAAATTACATGAATTTTCAGTAAACACTTAAAAAAATATGAAATTTTATGTGGGGTGTAGGGCGGAAAGTGGGAAATCCTCGTGGGGTGAGAGTGATCCCCATCCCTTGCCTTGCCCCGTGTGATAAGGCAAGATTTTACCCCGTGCCCCTCTCTGCGGGACGCAAAAAATGAGAAATATTTGCTCAACTGGGGGCGTGTCGTGGGGAACTAAGATTCCCCGTCCCACTCTCAATGACAATTCTTAATTAGGGGGTGACAATTCGTGTTAGTAGGTCGTGTTAAAACGAGTCATGAAACGATTACCCAAAACATGAACCCGACACGATTATTAAAGGTGTCACAATTTGCAAATACGAACACGGCCCGTTTAATAAACAAGTGACCTATTTTTCACATGTTTATTAAATGGGTCGTACTTTGGTCATTTTTTACTTGACTACTAATACGATAACACGATTACATTATACGTTTATTAACCAGTTTAGTGACCTGTTTAACCTATTTAGCAACATATTTAACTTGTCAACATATTCAACGACAAAATCTACAAAAATAAAAGCATAAAAAATACTAACCATTCAACAGGAAACCATATAGATAATAACCTAATAGGTATGCTAATAAATAATATTAATCGTGTTAAACGTGTCATTAATTAGGTTAAACAAGTTAACCTGTTATGACTCACATTTTAACTGCGTTAATCGTGTCGACCCATTTATGACCCAAATATATTTAAATCAAATCCTAAATGGCTCAAAGCATATTGAATTTATATCGGGCTATCGTGTTATGACCCAAATTGTCACTTCTATTGTTAATAGAATATGATAACTTTTTATTTGTGTACTGATTTAGAGTCATGGTGTGACTTTCATAATTGCACAATTTTTCTTAATACCGTGCAAGTCGCAAGGCTCTCAACCCATTGTCCCCAACCCTAATTCAGGTTTCAGCTACTGGTCTCTAGCCCGGTCAGTTTTCCATCTCTTGTGGACACGCAGTTCGCGAAGCAACAGATTTCAAATTAAACCAAACAATCTTGCCGCGTTGTGCGCGCGCGCGCACACACACAACAATGACGAGATCAGGTCGAAAGAAGGGAACGCAAGGCAGCGCCGCCGCCGCTGTCAACGAAGCGTCTCGAATCCGGATCCACCAAGTCCTCGAAAACTTCCGCCTGCTCCCCGACGAAGGTACTCTTCAACTTCTTTGAAAACTAGGGTTTGGTTTTGATCACGAGCAACGATTTGTACGTAATGTTGTGGGAAGTGAAAAAGGAAGTGTTTTTCGAGTGCTGTGTAGGGTGATTAGGGTGGGAGTTGCGCAAAGGTTGGAACTTTTTGTGAAACTAGGGTTTGATTTTGATCACGAGCTGGGATTTCTACGTGATGTTGTGGGAAGTGAAAAAGGAAGTGTTTTTCGAGTGCAGTGTAGGGCGATTAGGGCGGGAATTGTGCAAAGGTTGGAACTTTTTGTGGCGCCGCTTTAGGTTTCAAAACGAGCTGTATTGATTCTTATCACTGAACGAGTGCGTTTGAGTTTCATGAAATGTCGTGTGCAAATGAATGACATGATTTATATGATTTATTGGAGTTGGTGGCAAGCTGACTCGAGACACATTGATTAGGAGGGATTTAGAGGATTTGGAATGCACCCCATCAATTGCACTAAATCGAGCACTATGGAAGAGTTTGATCCATGTAGCCGACCTTAACTAATTGTGGATGATCACTTATGAGTGTTTGCTTAGTCTCCTCTTTGTCAATTTTTAGGTTTGGCGGTAAAGTCTTGGCCGGTATTCGAAACGGATCTCTATTTGTCAAGTTTATGCTCTCTTTATTGTTTATGTTCTTGAAGGTGTCATTTGAATGAATAAAGTCTATTGCCCAAATTAGTTGGAGTCAGCTACATGGATCAAACAGTTCACTCTGCTCGATTTAGTGCAATTAATGATGTGCTTTGAAATTAAATCCTTCACAGTTGATGTATCCTAAGTTATCCTAGGTGCACTTCAATAGCATCGAATTCACTTTGTTAAGTTTTCTAATTGGGGCATTTGGAGTTCGTCTTTGGATGTGTGTAGACCACCACCAACACTTTTCTCTATTTATTGCATTCGGCACCACTCTTAGTTTTTGAATCCCCATATTATTATTATTATTCTATTTTACGTGCTTTATCACATCTTCCTAAGTATATGCATATCAGCTTCACTCATTTTATGTATGTTTTGTTTCTTTACCACCCAACATTCCCTTACATGAAGGATAGTTGACCTAGTTGCATTCTTATATAAGTTTCTGTTTAGTTTAACAAGGATATTTTGGTTGGATGCCACACCTTGTTTGGATGACAAAGAATGGGATGGAATTTAACATGTAAAAGAGATAATGTAGGGAACTGTAGCCTTATCCTTCTTCCTACCTCAGATTTTTTCATTCATTGGTTACACTCGTTGAATTGTGATGTCATATTGATATGTAGATTAGTTTCAGAAGAAGAATCCCCCATCCCTTGGCAAGCTGACTCGAGACACATTGATTAGGAGGGATTTAGAGGATTTGGAATGCACCCCATCAATTGCACTAAATTGAGCACTATGGAAGAGTTTGATCCATGTAGCCGACCTCAACTAATTGTGGATGATCACTTATGAGTGTTTGCTTAGTCTCCTCTTTGTCAATTTTTAGGTTTGGCGGTGAAGTCTTGGCCAGTATTCGAAATGGATCTCTATTTGTCAAGTTTATGCTCTCTTTATTGTTTATGTTCTTGAAGGTGTCATTTGAATGAATAAAGTCTATTGCCCAAATTAGTTGGAGTCAGCTACATGGATCAAACGGTTCACTCAGCTCGATTTAGTGCAATTAATGATGTGCTTTGAAATTAACTCCTTCATAGTTGATGTATCCTAAGTTATCCTAGATGCACTTCAATAGCATCGAATTCACTTTGTTAAGTTTTCTAATTGGGCCATTTGGAGTTTGTCTTTGGATGTGTGTAGACCACCACCAACACTTTTCTCTATTTATTGCATTCAGCACCACTCTTAGTTTTTGAATCCCCATATTATTATTATTCTATTTTACGTGCTTTATCACATCTTCCTAAGTATATGCATATCAGCTTCACTCATTTTATGTATGTTTTGTTTCTTTACCACCCAGCATTCCCTTACATGAAGGATAGTTGACCTAGTTGCATTCTTATATAAGTTTCTGTTTAGTTTAACAAGGATATTTTGGTTGGATGCCACACCTTGTTTGGATGACAAAGAATGGGATGGAATTTAACATGTAAAAGAGCTAATGTAGGGAACTGTAGCCTTATCCTTCTTCCTACCTCAGATTTTTTTCATTCATTGGTTATGCTCGTTGAATTGTGATGTCATATTGATATGTAGATTAGTTTCAGAAGAAGAATCCCCCATCCCTTGTGTTCTTAGCCTATTGTAGCATGTTTAATATGGAGCATTTTATGTGAAAACTTCCTAAATCTCATTTTTCTATTCTGATGGATCTTCATCTTGAGTTTCAGTGCATACATTTGAAGCTGGATTAAATAATATTGAGCGGGCTGAGGTGCATAAATTATGCAGGAAAATGGGCATGTCTTCAAAAAGTTCTGGGTGAGTGCATTCGTGAAAAGATACAATTTTCTTATATCTTATATTTGTTGGTCCAGTTGAAAAATGAATCTTTGAGATAATATGAGATTTGTTGGTGGCCTTACACTGTTAGTAACTCTTAACAGTCTTCCATCTTTGGAATTTCTGCCAGAATTTATTTAACCTTTCAGTTTTACATTTGTTTAGCTGTTGTTATCTGAATGATGACAGGCGTGGGGATCAACGGTGTGTTTCAGTTTTTAAAAAGGCAAAGAAGGCTGATGCCCTTAAGGAGGAAAAAACTCCCTGTTTGATGTTTTCAGATGAGACAAAAGAAGTGTTAAATGATTTGTTCTCACGATTTCCCCCAATTGATGAGGAACAACCTCTAACTTTCAACCATGCTATGGGGACTGGTAAAGGGCCCAAGAAAAAGGATAGTACTTTCTGTAGGCCTTCGATGGACAAAGTTGGAATTGCAAAGAAGGTGGAATCATATGCATCTAAGGCCCAAGACATTAGACAGGTTAACTCTGAAATTTGTTTGAGATTGCAAATTACCAGTCCAAAATATAAGATGGGGTCTTTTTCCTGCAGTGCTGATTATGGCGCCCTTGAATGCAGATTATGGAAAATAGGAATAAGCTTCCAATTGCTTCCTTCAAGGATACTATTACCTCAGCAGTGGAGTCTAACCAGGTTCTGTCGCTAAGATTTTGTATTTATAATCATGATGGAAATTATTAAATGAGTTGGTTAAGATCTTTACAATGTTGATAATGTTTACCTAGATAGACAACAAGCCAACTACTGGTAGATGTGATAATTATTCTAGATGAGAGCATGTCGATTTTCTCCTTTCTCCCTTACAAGAAGTTAAAATCTCTATGACCTATAGTATGCAGGGGTGTCAAAAAAGGGGTCTGGACACTACTCCCTAATAATGACTTAAAATGGTTTCCAGACTTGTACTGTTTTCAAAACAAGCGCTTTTTTTTTTTTTTTTTTTTCGTACATACCCGTATATTTTATTAAGGAAAAAAAAACTGAATCCTTTTTTTTTGATCTTTTTAAATATTAAAGAAACCAATTTTTTCCAGTTGTTGATATCATCATACATTTGATCAACTACAAAGAACAATATATCCACATAAAGGATTATTTAATTGTTGAATGCCTCTACAGTTTCTTGATGCCCCAGGACAAGCACAAGCACAAGAATAAACTGAAATATGCAATTCAGTTTCACAAATCTTTCACTCTAATTTATTTAATTGATGTGGAATTGGAGCTCTCTCAGAGTGAACTTGTCTTAGATTGCCCAAGTTGATCAGCCCTTCGTCTTGTTTGTTTGCAAAAGATTAATTGTATTAGTGCCCAGATTGATATGTAAAATGTTTTAGATTCAATTGGGATAGTTGAGAATAACTTTGATGTTGAGGATTATTTGGTTTTGTGGGTCTTTCTCCACCAAACGAAGCAAATGCAAGGAGGGTGAGAGACGAGATGCCTAGGCTGTGAGTCCAAGTGTAATTGTTACTTTCTGGGATGTTGGCAATTGTATTAATTAAATTCTTGACAAAAATTACTAAGTTACTATGTGGATTCTTCATTTCTAGCCCAATAATTATTAATTGGCTACTCACTTTTGATTCTTGTATAAAATATATTATGAAGTTTCTTTTAAGCTCTCGATTTTGAATGTTTCATATGTTAATTGTATCTCTTACATACATAATTTTGGTTATTGAGGCATGTTATGATCTTTACTGACGATTTTGATAAATGCTTGATTATTTGCTTATCCTTTATACTTTTTTGATGACTAATCATTTTTGTTTTCTTTATTGGGATCAGGTTGTCCTCATATCGGGCGAGACTGGTTGTGGAAAGACAACTCAGGTTTTCAATTCTTTGCTTTTTCTTCTTTCTGGTACCTTTCATGCGTCTTAGTCAAAGTTGCAGTTAATGGTTTGCATGCTATTTGATAATTATTCTGATTTGTTTTATTTTGGCAAGTTGTTGGGGAGGTGGGATAACGATCCCTCGAACTATAGTTCATAGCCACTTGCTCCAATCCTTGAGCTATATGCTCCACCCTTTTCCATTGGATCCATTCTCAGAAGTTGGGAGTTGTCCCCAAAGCAAACTTGATGATTCTAGGAATTCACTACATTCTCGCTGCAATGAAAAAAGAACTATTTTTTCTCATATTGTTTAGCCTAAAAATGCCTAAATTGAAGAACAAAACCTCTTCTTTATTGGTGTTTTTCTCCCCAAACGCTCCAATACAATAAACAAACAGAGAATATGCAATATTTCTCAAACATTAATCTCAAATTTCATTTAAAAAAGGCTAAAATAATCATCTAAATTCAACTTGTTTGGTTTATTTTATAGTCTTAGAGATCGTACTAGAATTCTAAAATACATTAGAGTCCTAATTTTATACAACTACAAAGCTTCAATCCCAAATTATTTGCGCTCAACCACATTGATCAACTCTTACATTCTGCTCAATTCAGTGCCCTTAATGGCATGCTTTCAAAATCCTTTTTAATAAATGCACTTGAAGTTATTTTAGGTCTATCTCTATACCGTCAAATGAACTCCTAAGCTGGTTGTCTTTGGCTTGGATAAAAAAAAAACAAATTTAGAATTCATAATCAAATGATTGAGACATTGTTCAGATCCGTGTGGAAGTCTTGAAGGACGCCATGAACATAGCCTTTGTCTATGACACCAAATGCCTGTCTTGTGGGATTATTTATCATTATTCTATTATTTGCGACACCAAATATTTCCATCTCAATTTTTTTAACAAAATGATTCCAGACACAACTTACATTAACTTTAGTTAAGATTTTTTATTTTTTTTTTTAAAATTGCACTTGAAAGAGCCATAATTGATAGAAGTTTTAACTATATTATTAGCTTAAACAAGTTCATTCAAATTTATATAAATATATAAAAGCTGCAGAACATATTAGCATATAAATTGTTGATCAAATGCAGATAATGACGATTAAATGAAAACATTTATATATCATGCATACACCTTTCTTTAGTTGATTGTGAATGATGACAATATTATGAATGATGTTACGCGTATAATTCAAGCTGGATGGAAGAAATGGAGGAGTGCGACAGGTGTGATATGTTGATCACATTATATAAATATATAAAAGCTTAAGCAAGTTCATTCAAATTTATATAAATATATAAAAGCTGCAGAACATATTTGCGTATAAATTGTTGATCAAATGCAGATAATGAAGATTAAATGAAAACATTTATATATCATGCACGCCTTTCTTTAGTTGATTTGCTAAGAAAATTGGGAATCAAAGGTTAAAGGTTCAATGGGTTTGATAAACATATTATTAGTTGTGAACCTCTTGAACTTCTGTATATTTTATTTTATTTTTTGATCTTTCTGTATATTTTATTTGTGTTACAATGAGTGTTTTTTGTTTTCCGTGGGATTGTTTTTGACAATGTGAGTTCATATTCATCCTGGTTTGATATTCTTTAAGTTTACTGTCGACTTCAACTTTTCAAGTTTTTTTTTTTCTTTTTTCCTGATTTGCTGTGTTATCTTTTCTTCTATACATCAACTCAATCCAGGTCCCTCAAATGCTACTGGACTACAAGTGGGGTATGGGTGAGGCATGTAAAATTGTGTGTACTCAACCCCGACGTATTTCAGCAATGTCAGGTACAAAGGCTACTTGAGCATATTCACTTTCTTCTTGATTTTGGTTTTTGGTCATGCCACAATTTCCATGCTTGAGTTCTTTTTTCCATCTTTTGGTTTAGTTGCGGAAAGAATAGCTTATGAAAGGGGAGAAAATGTCGGTGACAACATTGGGTACAAGGTAATGCTTATCCTTTATTAAGATAAACACAACCTATTTATTTTCTACAAAATATGTTGTTTGATCCTTGAATGTCCATAGAATTGTGTAGCCAAAACGTCTCGAGCCTTTTTTTGATTAAATTTTGGCACCGGCTATTCGCACCCCACTTTTTACTTTTCGTACCCCACCCTTGTGAAAGTACCCAAGTACCCCTCCATATAGAAGAGTTTTTACTCACGCATACCCCAGCACCTATGAGGGAGTAGTAACCAGTGTAAAGACATTTTGAGGAACTACAAAAGAATTTCTCATTATGATAGGACTACATCAAGGATCAGCTTTAAGCCCATATCTCTTTACTCTAGTTATGGATGAACTAATTAGGCAGATGACATTGTCTTAGTGGAAGAAATAAGAGATGGAGTGAGAACTTTGGAGGAATACATTAGAATTTAAAGGCTTTAGGTTGAGTAAGATGAAAACCGAATACATGCACTGTGAGTTTAAAAATACTAGACATAAGGATGGAGTGGTAAAATTAGGGGAAGTAGAAGTTTCTAAGGTGAGACACTTTAGATATCTAGGATCAATCATACAAAATGATGACAATATTGTGAATGATGTTACGTGTAGAATTCAAGCTGGATGGAAGAAATGGAGGAGTGCAACAGGTGTGATATGTGATAGAAATATTCCTACCAAGTTAAAAGGAAAATTTTATAGGACCGTAATTAGGCCAGCTGTGCTATATGGAAGTGAATGTTGAGCGGTAAAGCAACAACAATTACATAAAATGAACGTAGCATAAATGAGGTTGCTTAGGTGAACGTGTGGTAAAACTCGTAAAGATAGAATAAGAAATACTGAAATTCAAAGAAAAGTAGGAGTGGCACCAATTGACACAAAGATTATGGAAGGACGGTTGTGGTGGTTTGGACACCTGCAAAGACGACCTACAAACCACTAGAAAACTTGATTCAATAGAAACTGATGAAATTCAACGAGGTAGGGGTAGACCAAAGTTAACTTGGGATGCATTAATTACGAGGGACTTGAATGGTTTGGAATATTCACCATCAATTGCACAAAATTGAGCACAATGGAAGAGTTTGATCCACGTAGCCAACCCTAATTAATTTGGGATTGAAGCTATGTTATTGTTGTATACCCCAGTCACCCCACTCACTTGTACCCCCGTCGCCCCTCTCTTAAATCACACTCTCACCTCTTGATCCCAATATCCCTACGAACAGAAAAAAAAAAAAAATCAATGAAACTGAAATTTGCGAAATCAAAATATACAAGAGACAATAATTTTTAACGTGGTAACCCGAATTCGGAAAAACATCCACGACTCTTTCGAGCAATGAAGAAATTCACTATTCAAGAGAAGATACAAGAAAAATAGTGAATTCAGCCAAAAGCCTCGGCATGAAACTCTTTGAAAATCTCCCTACTTTCTACTCCCTTACATCTTTCTGTGTTTTCTGTCAATGTGTTTTTTTCTACACACTGCTTCCCTTTATATAAAAGAGAATTACAGAATTAGAGATTGAATAGGAAACTAAGAATTAGAGATGGAATAGGAAACTAAGAATTAGAGGTGGAATAGGAAACTGGTAAAAGTGGTTGAGATAAACTCAAAACTTTCGAAGGTTTCATGGATCAAGCCTCCCTCATAAGAGGCTTTTGGTCCCTTAAAAGCGTTCCACTAATTAAGTGGGGAAACTTCTCTCTGACTTGTTCTTCAGAGTAACACTTCGCATGATTTTAAAACTGATTTTTTTCACAGATCCAGAAAAATTCTCGACTTCCTTTTCTGGTCTTTCGAGCCTTTCTATCTAAAACCAAGTATTTTGTAGTTGCTTCATTTGGAACTAGATCATTCACTTTTTGAAGAATTACAAATTCTTTCTTCAGAGTCTTCAATGCTCCTTTTTCCTTCAAACCCCAAGTAATTGGTTTATTTTTTAGAAAACATCCTCTGAAGTGGTAAACCCTTAGGTTCTTGCATGACACCTTCGAAATCATTCAATGATTGATGAAGCTCTTTTTTCTGATCATCTGAACAATCATCAAAATTAATTCCTATTGACAAACTCATCCTGGGTTGGTTGAATCGTCAATTAATTGAATTTCTGGCTACAATTAACCATATGCTTAGTTCGTTGTGCAATCATAAGTTGCAACTTTTTTTCTCCTTTGATGCCAAAATTTTGAATCCCTTGCCATCTTTTACTAAACGCCAAATATTCTCACGTCGGTAGTAAATAGCATCTCGGTCCCATAAATAAGGACTACCAAAAATAATTTGTCATACATCCAATGGTACGACATGACAAGCCACCTTTCATTAATTGCAAATTTGAAAGTGCATTGACGTTTTACCTGCAACTCTAAATCTTTCTTCAACCATTCCAATGGGTAAGGCTCAGGATGTGGTGAAGTCTCCAATTTCAACTGCTGGACCAGTTGTTTCACAATTAGGTTTCGTTGTGATCCGCTATCAAATAAAGTGATTACTGGAGTTATACTAATTTGAGAATATACCCAAAATAGTTCTTCCTTGGTGAATTCTGGTGCAACAACAAGAATTTGAGAACAAGCTTCTTCCTTTAATGTGCTCGACTCTCCTTTGCGAGTAATAAATACCCATTTCTCGTTAGGTTCTGATGAACCCTCGACCACTTCGTCTTCAACACAAGCAGTCTTCAACACAAGCAGTTGTTTTCTTATTATCTTTCCACCAAGTAGGTCTCAACTCCGGATGTAATTTCTAGCATTTTTCTTTGGTATGACGGTATGTCTTGCAATTGTCACAATATTGTTTCCCCTTATTTGCCGCTACATTATCTTTCTTGCACTCCTATGAAAACCTATTCTCTTGAGAATTTTCTGGTTCCCAATTGTTGTGAGGATGAATTTTCATCTCAAGAAACATTGCCTTCAATGAAGTGTCGTCAATGTCTGTGGTTGGAAAGAGCAACAATTCTATTCAAATACTTGAGAACAAACCCCCTTTATATTTATCTACGATTTGAGGATCTCGTAGATTGATATTCAGAGCCACTGCATGCTTTATGAATTCAGTTGTGTAATCTTGCACACTCAACCCTTTTTCTTGTCTAAGAAACTGCCAACACTCCTATAGCCGTTCCTTGTAGCCAATAGGGTTGAATTGATTTCTGACCAAAGTTGCGAACTGAACCCAAGTCGTAACTAGAGGTTCATTGTTGAGAGCCAACCCTTCGGTATGTGCTTCCCACCAAGTAAGAGCATGTCCTCCCATTCTCAATATCGCAAAATCGACTTTTGCACATCTGAATATAGCTTGGTACTGTAGTAGACTTCAAAAGATTTCAACTAAGCATCAAGTTTTTTTGCATCTAATTCTCTGTTGTAGGGAGGAATCTCAAGTTTTGCTTCTACTTTGAACAGAGATTGATCCACCACTTCCATATTCTGATTAAGAAGATTTGAGGATGAAACCTCTGGTGCTTTAGAAACTTGAGGAGCCTTAACCGCTGACATTGAGAGACTCTGCATGATTTCCATCATAGTTTTCATGTTTTCCTTCATCTCATTCATGTCTTCTACAAGCTTTTCAACAGACACCCCTTGAGGATCTTGAGAAGTCGAAGTGTTGGTATATTTTTTCTGCCAATTTTAAGATCTATTGGAATTGTTTCTTCTCCCTTGGATCGACGTCCGTGCATTCAACAAACAACGACCAGGATGGTTTTGAGAAGAAAAGAATCCCAAAACTTGTCTCTAATAGCAAAAACTTGATCCCAATATCCTAACGAACATAAAAAAAAATAATCAAAGAAACTGAAATTTGTGGAATCAAAATAAACAAGAGACGAATTTTTAATGTGATAACCTTGATTCGGGAAAACATCCACGACTCTTTCGAGCTGTAAAGAAATTCACTGTTCAAGAGAAGATGCAAGAAAAATGCCGAATTCATTCAAAAGCCTCGGTATGAAACTCTCTCGAAATCTCCCTACTTTCTATTCTCTCAAATCTTTCTGTGTTCTCTGTCAATGTGTTTTTTTTTTCTACACATTGATTCCCTTTATATAAAAGAGAATTACAAAATTAGACATGGAATAGGAAACTAAGAATTAAAGGTGGAATAGGAAACTGCTTGAAGTGGTTGAGATAAACTCAAACTTTCCTTTTATTTTTCGTTCCCTTTTTTTTCTTTCTATTTTCCAACGATCCTAATTATGGGTCACCTTCAGCCTGAATTCGACGAAATCCGAGCGTAATACCATCGATTCGACGCCGTAGGTGCATTCCTCATCTATTTTAGTGTCGATTTTGTGGTTTTTCGATTTTTTTTTTTTCCTTTTAAGTCAGTATTGTTTATGGTTTTGTTGTTGGGTTTAGAGCTTCGTTTTGGGGCTTGAATCTTGCATTTTGAGTACAAAGTTTCGATGGAATCGAAAATATCAAGCGATTTTCAATTCCAAGCAAAACCCACTATTTTTTTTTGTAATTTTCATGTATTTTTTTAGGAATTTTAAAATTTTTTTGTTCGTTTTTGTTGCTCGCGAGTGTCGGCTACACAAGGTTGACGCCTCTAAAGAGGTCTCGGCTGGATCCCTTTGTCACCCATTGAGCCCAAGTTCTTTTCACAATCTCGGTCGGAGTTTGCCAAGTCCTCTAAAGAGATATCGATCGACTTCGACCGACACCTCTAAAGAGGTGACGGTCGAATTCAATCGATACCTCAAAAGAGGTTTCGACCTTGTGCGACCAAACCTCGCGGGCGACACTATTTCGCTTTTAGGACACAATGCGACCGCATCTGACCTTGTTCAACAGAAAAATACTCATACGACACTTGGTGACCTAGTACAAGCTATCTACAATGACTAAAATTGAGAAACAGAGAGGATTGAGGGGTGTTGGAGTGAGGATGACGATGATGGAGTGTGCAAGGGTATATTTGGAATTTTTGAGAAAATATTGGGGTAAACGATGAAAAAAATTCAAAAATGAGGTATGAATAGCAAAACGTGGGGTGCAATTTATCCTGTAATTGTCAAACTAATTTGGGGGAAAAAAATCCAATAATGTCCATTAGAATGTTTCACTAATGTACTTAACACTCCTGTAACTGTCAAGCTAATTTGGGGGAAAAAAATCCAATAATGCCCGTTAGAATGTTTCACTAATTTACTGATATCAAAAAAAAAAAATGTTTCACTAATTTACTTAACACTATGCTTTGATTCCTGTGGAATTTTGAGATTGAAATGTTTGACAGTACTCATATTTTGCTGACTTTACTTGATGTTGTTGATGTTTTATTTGCACAATCATAATCACAAATGATATTTTATTTGCATTGTAGATGAGTTTAACATAAACAAAGAAACCCTTGTAGTCACTTTAGTTATTAATATAGAAAGCAACACAAACGTCACTAAACGTTTTCAACCCCTGTGATTTTTTTTAGACTCTACTGACTATGTATGGAGTCTGCATACAGGAATTTCCTGGTGTAGCAAAAGAAAAAAAGCACATAAATTTAAATATAGACTTAAATTTGTCTTTGGATGCTATCACACTGAATCTTTTGTTGTTTTTTTGGAATCAGATTAGGTTAGAGACCAAAGGTGGAAAGAATTCGTCTATTATGTTCTGCACTAATGGGATTCTTCTGAAGTTACTTGTTGGAAGTGCGTCCAGAACAAATTCTGGGACAGAAAAGTTAACGCTAAGGAGAGAATTTCTTCAAATGACACACATTATTGTGGTATGATCTATTTCTTTGTGCAACTTCTAGGCTTTTGTGATTGTCTGTAGAGTTTGATTGCTCCTTTGTGCCTAAGTGCTGTCTATTTGGAAAGATGCAACTATTGAACTTTATTTTCATTTATAGTGATTGAAGGGGCTAGTTCAAATCAGTTATCACACTATATTTAGAGTAGATTAATATAATTTCCTTTTTTTTTTGTTTATGTATTTGAAGGTAAGAAGGCTCCAGCATGTATAGTATTGGCCCAGTACTCAACTGTTTGGATGTTCAGATTGAAACCATGCTTTTCAAAGGCAGAAATAGTGAATATTGATTTCAGATGCTGCAATTGATTGAAAATTTTGTTTAGACTCTACATTCATTTGCCTGGAATATTGTTTGTTTTTGAAGCAGAAAAGTTATTTATAGTCTGAGAATTATTTAAACAAATCTTTAATATTCCTCCATCTTTGCAGTGCCACCATTGACACCTGTCCATTTCATCATAGTCATCTTATTGTCACAGCTGCTGCTGTTGAATTCTCAAAGTGATTTCCACCATCTTCATTATAACTCCTCTGCTGCTGTGGCGGCTATCACCACTCTTTGGTTGCCATTTCCACCATCGTTATTTTAGCTCTATGGCCATTCAATTTCATTGCATCATCTTTGCAACCACCACAATCACCCAACTTTCCGTCCTTAGATTCCTTACCATGTCTCACACCACTTCTAAATTTTATTTAGTTAGTATTGTATTACTTTATATTTCATCCCATTCAATGGCATTGAACCCATACTTTTCTATCATATGATTCATAGCGAGTAGATGCCAATTAGGAACCAGGGTCCTGTCTGAACTGACTCACTGAATTTGGGTAGAGATACTTCTAAAGCATTGTTTTAATTGAA
This sequence comes from Stephania japonica, assembly GCA_039657345.1. Taxonomy (NCBI): domain Eukaryota; kingdom Viridiplantae; phylum Streptophyta; class Magnoliopsida; order Ranunculales; family Menispermaceae; genus Stephania; species Stephania japonica. Next base: position 84,042,959 of record CM077556.1, on the reverse strand, counting down.
ACATATCCCGTTGGCCCACCATCACGCGCACCTGTCTTCCATGGAAAATGTGAAAAATTCTTCCTCAACTCTATATTACCTGTTGGCATGTTAAATTTTTTTTCTGGAGTATATAGTGATTATGCAGTTATTTTTTAAATATAAAAATTTCGGAAGCTTTTGGCAAAGCCTTCATTTACCAAATTTCCAGCATTACCAAGTCTTATTTATTTATTTTGCTTCGCACGTTGCTGAAGTTATTTCACTTGACCTTCATTGGTTTTATTTTCCATTTTTATTTCTTTTTTGTGTAAATGTTTTGGAAAGTTCACCATCAATTGCACTAAATCGAGCACAATGGAAGAGTTTGATCCATGTAGTCGACCCCAACTAATTTGAGATTAAGGCTATGTTGTTGTATTTCTTTTTTGAGCAGCTAGTGCAATTAAGGGGTAGGCAGGTTGGTGGATTTGAGCTATTCCTTTGAATTTTAGTATTTGATAACAACCTTAATGTACCTCAAATATGGTTTCAAATATATACTAATAACTAGCTGGTTGATTTTTTGGTTTTCTTATTTTTTATTTTTCATTTCCCCCCTACAATTGGATATGTTTGTTTAACATTACTTAACTTTTTAAATTCCACGGTTGATGTCCTTTTTTTAATTGCATTCTATTGGCCATGGCTGTTCAGTCTATTCCATTTTCTATTTCATTTTGAAGGCTAGTAGTTTGAGTTTTAAAAAATTGTACTTTTTTATTGGCAGGATGAAATTCACGAAAGGGATCGTTTTTCTGATATTATGCTGGCAATTCTCAGGTATTTGGAAATGAAAAGTGCTTCTTTTATTGTGATTGTTAAGTTATTTATTTTAGAAAGCCTATCAAACTTGCTGTGTGGAATTACCAAGTAATGTGCATGTGATCCCCACCTTCAATTTGAGAATGCTAAGTTTAGAGGCCCAATAGTTAGATCTATCTTAAATGGCCGGGATTAGAGCTTTGAGAACAACTAGATTTATTCTAAGATTTGTTCTTGCATTTTTAATTAAGTGTTGTAGTGAGAAAAATCAGCCTAGGTTGAACATCATATCACAAAATACAAAAACTGGCTCTTTATGTCCAATTATCATTATTGCTTTTGCATCAGGACACTTTTTTGCTTAGCCTCAAGGTGTACACCCCTTAAGCTTTTTTTGACTGTATGCTCAGCATCTAACATATGGACATGGAGGTTCTATGCTGTCATCAGAAGTTGGCTTTCTTTTGTTAGATTCACAATGATATGCTAAATACATTTGGGAGTACAGGAATTATATTTTATAAAAAGAGCATAGTTCCTATAGTTCCTTTATGCTAGGTTGAATTTTCAATAGGACCTGATTTTCCAACCTGCATTCGGTTTTTTTTTTTTTTTCCATTTTTTTGTCTGGAATTTGTTATGGGCATTCGTTTTCTTCCCCTTTTCTTTTTGGCTTTTACTTTTAAAAACCTGCAGTTTGTAGAGTTCTCCATTTGTTAGAAAGGAGGGTAGCAATGGAAAGCAAGGCGTATTAGTCAAGGGAGGTCGAAGTTGCGTGCATCATTTCTATTATATGTCATGTTTCTGTCTGAATCTTCTTTGACTGCGTGGAAATGATGACTATTTTTCTTTATTTGTTCTGTTTTGCAGAGACATACTTGTATCTTATCCATATCTGAGACTGGTCTGTACCTCTTCCTTTACTTCTGCTTAGTTTTTATTCACTTTTTGTGATGGTAGAATCTTCTTTTCTTCCTGCCTTTTGAGATTAATGATTTTTATTTATTTTTTTATTTTTTATCATTCCTTTTCATCTCAGATTTTGATGAGTGCTACTATAGACGCTGAAAGGTTTTCAGAATATTTTGGTGGATGCCCAGTCATTCGAGTGCCTGGTTTTACTTATCCTGTATTATTCATTATTTATCTCTTAAATTGCTTTAATACATTGTGTGTTTGCATGTTAGTTGATCTCTATTTCTGTGTTTCTATCTTGCTTCAGGTTAAAAGTTTCTATTTGGAGGATGTTCTTTCCATTCTGAAATCGACAGAGGCAAAGAATCTTGGTTCTTCTTCCTCTAGTGATATAGTTAAAGATTTTGAGTTGACAGAAGAATATAAAGCTTCTTTGGATGAAGCTATTGACCTGGCATTGTCAAGTGAAGATTTTGAACTCCTTCTGGAATTAGTTCCTTCTGAGGCTAGTTCCCAACTTTGTAATTACCAGCATTCTCTTACGGGAGTTTCACCTTTGATGGTACTTGCTGGAAAAGGCAGAGTTGGTGATGTTTGTATGCTTCTATCACTTGGGGCTGATTGTCATCTACGTTCCAAGGATGGAAAGACTGCAATAGAGTGGGCTGAACAGGAAAACCAAGGAGAAATTGCAACTATTATTAAGGACCACATTAAGACTTCGTTATCCAACTCCGATGAAAAAGAAGAGCTTCTTGATAGATATCTTGCAAGTGTTAACCCAGAGCATATTGATGTGATTCTCATAGAACGCTTGTTGAGGAAGATATGTACTGACACCAATGAAGGAGCTATTCTTGTTTTCCTTCCGGGATGGGAGGACATAAATAAAATTCGTGAAAGACTACTTTCTTCTCCATTTTTCAGAAATAGTGCGAAGTTTACGATAATATCCCTTCATTCTATGGTACCCTCAGATGAGCAGAGAAAGGTTTTTAGACGACCTCCTCCTGGTTCCCGAAAAATTATTCTTTCGACAAACATTGCTGAGACTTCAGTTACCATTGATGACGTTATTTATGTCATAGACAGTGGCCGGATGAAAGAAAAAAACTATGATCCTTATAATAATGTTTCCACACTCCAATCCTCTTGGATTTCAAAAGCTAGTGCCAAACAAAGAGAAGGGCGTGCAGGACGTTGCCAGCCAGGAATTTGTTACCATCTTTATTCAAGAAGTCGGGCTGCATCTCTGTCCGAGTTTCAAGTCCCAGAAATCAAGCGAATGCCAATTGAGGAACTTTGCTTGCAGGTATTTATACAATTAATATTTCTATGATATAGAAAGAGTGGAGTGCCTGATTATTTTATGAACCAAAAACTCAATGGCAGAACTTATTTGTGGGGAATAGGCAAAATTAGACAGCCCATTGCTAATGAAACAAATTTAAAGACTTATTCTTTATTGAATTATCAGTATGACTCATTAAGACGTAAATATCCCAAAATTTATATATGCATGAAAATAATGTAAATTTTTCTCCATTTACAACTTCCTCCTAAATACATAAAATGAATGTAGCCTTCTGCTTCTTTTGCTGGATTCCTCTTGGGTAATTTCTTGAATTCTTGACTTAGCAGCTTCCTTTATGGTTAATACAAATTTGTCTAAGGAGGCTTGGAGTAGAATCAAGTCAGGATATCTTAGACATTAGACATTATGCAGGAAGAAAAAAAGGTGAGAAAGACGATTCCAAATCCTTCATCATGCTGTTGGTTCATAGGTTGTGTGCTTGCAATTGTTCTATCATTTTCTTGAGTATCCCACATCTATTCCTAGATTTTAGTTGACATTTCTAATGAAGTTTCTGAACATGGATATTCCTATCCCAGTTCTGTCAAATCTTGAAGAAGAAAATTTTGTACATATACTTTTTTGTTGTTGTAGTTGTTGTAGAAGGTTAAACAAATAGTTGATGCTTTACTCTCATATATATACACCCCTAAAATTCTAAATTCCTCTTCACACTATCATCAGTTGGGTAGGCTGTCCAAACCTTACAAAATGCTGTAGTGAACAGCTGCAGAGATACTTGCACGTCTTGGGTTAGAAAGAATTGAGAGAATCTTTGAGGACAATTTTGTTCAAGCCAATGTCATGTGGGAGACGGCTCGATTGGAATAGTGGATGGTTTTGTCTTTTGGGAGATATTTATTGGCTTTGTTTGATTTCGGAAAGTTGAGTATGATTGATGTTTGGTTGGGTGGTTTGTGAGCAGCATTGTCACTGAACATTACTTCCTGTAACCTATTTTAGTTGTAGTTTCTTCACTTCTTGTTCCTTTTTTACAAGGTGTTTTTCTTACTCAGCAAAGGTAGATATGTTTAATTGTGTATGGAATCTATGGATGCTTATTGAACTGATTCCCTATAGTCAATTGTCCTTAATAAGAGCCATTTTAGTAGAAGTTTGCCCATTTGGAGCGTGTACTTGATGTAATTGTGAAATTTTCAAGCTTTAACTGCCACTACATAATTGCATGCAGATCATTACTAAATTCTTCTCTTGTTACTTGCAGGTAAAACTGCTAGATCCAAATTGCAAAATTGTGGACTTCTTACAGAAGACATTGGACCCCCCAGTTTCTGAAACCATACGGAATGCAGTGGTCGTTCTTCAAGAGATTGGGGCTTTAACGCTTGATGAAAAACTAACTGCACTTGGAGCAAAACTGGGATCTCTGCCAGTGCACCCTTCAACTGGAAAAATGCTTCTTTTTGCCATATTAATGAACTGCCTTGACCCAGCTCTGACACTAGCATGTGCATCTGATTACAGAGACCCCTTTATTCTTCCCATTGCTCCAGATGAAAGGAAGAGAGCTGTGGATGCTAAAGCAGAGTTGGCTTCATTATGTGGTGGACTAAGTGACCATTTAATTGTTGTTGTGGCATTTGACTTTTGGAGACGTGCCAACGCTAAAGGTCAAGGAAAAAAGTTCTGTTCTCAATATTACATCTCATCAAGCACTATGGACATGCTATCTAAGTTACGCCAGCAGTTGCAGAATGATTTGATGAATGCTGGTTTTTTTGAAGGAAACACATCTAGTTGTAGTCTTAATGCACAAGATCCAGGTATCCTTCATGCCGTCCTTCTAGCTGGTTGTTATCCTATGGTGGGAAAATTCCTTACTCATAAAAATAGGAAATGTCCTTTTGTGGAAACTGTTAGTGGTGCTAAAGTTCGCTTACACCCATCTTCCAGTAATTTCAAGTTGTCTTCTAATACATTTAAGGGTACCCCCATTGTTATTTGTGACGAGATCACTCGAGGAGACAATGGTATGTATATAAGGAACTGCACTATTGTTGGGCCATATCCCTTACTGCTCCTTGCAACAGATATGGTAGTTGCTCCTGCCAAAAGTTCAGATGAAGGGAGTGATGAGGACGGTTATGCATCTGGAAGCAATGAAGACGAAATGCTTATGGAATCTACGTCTTCAGGAAATCGAGGAGAGAGGATCATGTCTTCTCCTGATAATACTGTCTCAGTTGTTGTTGATCGGTGGCTGACTTTTGAGTCAACGGCACTTGATGTTGCGCAGATTTACTGCTTGAGAGAGAGATTGCTTGCGGCGCTTGTGTTCAAGGTGAGTCAGCTGTGATGTTTAGCTGTTTCGGCGGTTTATTTTAAATATGGCAGATAGGCAGATCAAATCATGCTTTAGTTTCCTTCTCAAAAAAAGCAAATCAAATTATGCATTTGTGCATGATGAGGCATACATTACCACTCATACAACCCTAAGACTAGTTTCACAAAAACTCGAAATGAAATAGGTTAAGAGCATGAAGAGGATTTAGGGACCTGAATTCTCGATGGTTGAGATTTAACACGAGAAATATAAAAATAATAGAAGCTTTTGCTTCATCTAGTAATTTAAATCGTTCTACCCAAAATTATTGTAAAAACTACTGTTAACACTTTTGGGACTATATTCTTAAAACACTCATAAAACTAGGTGGAGGCCGAAGAGAAATTATCTTTGTGATGTAATGTAAAACTTGCAACAATAACCAACAATAGCATGGCACTTGCATAACTTATACGCCTTGAGGAGGGGATTCTGAAGAATTAACAGTGGCAGATGTAGCTGAATAATAAAAGAACAATAGGGCGAACAAAAAAAAAAAAAAAAACCAACAGCTGCATGAAGCTTTTCAACAACAGGAGATTAAAGGTGGAAACAGCAATAAAATGCAGGAAACAAAGAACTTTGAAAGTTGACCTCCAATATAGGTTTCAAAAAAAAAAAAAAGTTGACCTCCAATATATAATTTGTAAATCTTTGAAAGAATCTTCATAAAGTTTCACAAAAAAAAAAAAAAAAAAAAGAAATCTTCATAAAGCCAGAAGCATTTAGAAAATTATTGATGTATTTGTTGTGTAACAAATACAAAAGCGAGTACATTTTCCATTGAACTCCTTTCAATTTCTTCATTTTGAGCCTCTTTCCATTCTGTCTTATAAGCTGTAGTATGACAATATTTATCCTCTTTTACAGGTAGAAAACCCAAGGACAGTTCTGCCTCCAGCACTCGGTGCATCTGTTTTTGCCATTGCTTGCATCCTCTCTTATGATGGTCTATCAGGGGTCTCACAACCTATAAAACCTGTTGATTCATTAACTTCAATGATAAAGGCAACCGGAATCAATAATGCAACGCCTGGACAACAACATCAGTCACAAAACTCCATAAATCAAAGAGGGAAGGGCCCCAGTCATAGCAATATAAGTGGCCCTTTGAGATCGCTTTTAAACGAAAACTCATATTTGCATAACAATATACCGGGAATAAAATTTAGCAGTACTCATCATAATTACTCGTCAGGCTGCAACGTAGTACCAGTAGATGTACCGATGGGTGCAGATTCATCCCAGAAAAGCCAGATGAATCATCTGGCATCAAGTGGTAATGTTTCTGGTGCCCAAAAAAAACGTCGTTCTTCTAAACGGAAGCGAGGCGTTCCTCAATGTCTGACTTAGTTCATGTATGATGATATCTTCTTGTAAGTTTCTGGGGATGGATAACAGATATAAGGCAGAAAAGTTGACTCCTGAAATCGCTTTCAGCTGTGGAGTTGCAGAAGTGGTTGGATGATTGACTGATCTCGTCAATTAAGCACAAAAGACGAAACAGTTTCGCCATTACCATCCATCTGTAGCGGTGCTGCTGTTGACAAATATGTATTTGCGACTTCGGGCTTAAAAACCCCTAGTTCGTCTCCCATTTTTTGTTCTGAAATACAAATGTTCATGATTCTTAGGGTTTCTTAAACTGCTGCAACACTTGTACAAGGTTGAACTTTCTATGCTGGGACGCTGGAAGTGCTGAAAAATTGTTCACTAAAAACGGATATGGCGACTGGGATTTTTCTGCTAGACGCTATTTAATGGTGAAACTATGATCTGGTTCAACTCTGGCATGTATTCTACTTGAAGCTATCATTATGACAAATCCATAGTAGCAGCAGGCGTCGGATGCTAGATGAGATATTTGCTTCTTTCTGGAGGTTTAGTTCCGCACGCTTGAGCATTCTCTGGAAGTAGGATTTTGCTACTGTATCATATGAGATGTCCATGGAAATATTTATGGAGTTATATTTGTTTTTGGTCATCTTATAAAAGAGTGAAATGCAAGTTTTAACTACATGCAACAACATTATAACCAAAAAAAAAAAAAAAAACTACATACAACCACATTTGCGGTTGTTTTTTTGTTACAATTATAATTACAACTTTTTTTTTTCACAAAAAAAGAATTACTTTCTTCTGTCATTGCCTAAAACAAATTCCATCTGTTTGGCGCACTGTTTCAGTTTCATTGCTTCTCTTGTGTTTTATTTGCTCCTCATCTTTTCTTTTGTTGCAGTCAATGGCAGGACTATAGAATGATTAATGGAGCTGCTGTGTAGGTTATTGGCACATGCACAATGCGTAGCTACGGTGAAGCCTTGATTTCGTATTAATTTGTGTCGGCTTCATAGATCAAACTCTTTATGAGAAATAAATAACCCAATCTCACGGAGGTGAGAGCGTGTCTTTTTTTACTGCATATGGACATGGTTGGTATTTAATACATGTTAGTATAACTAGTTTTAGTAAATAAAGAAAAAGGAAAAGAAAAATAAAAAATTCGTTTCCTTAAAAAGAAAACTTAAATTACCAACAACTACAAAAATGTCTTGCATGGATGCTTGAAGATAAGTTTTGTACTCTATTAATTTCTCAGTCCATCTAGTCGGGTGGATCAAACTTTTTCATTTGACTTGAGGAGAAAAAAATCCTTTGGTATCACGAGTGAATTTGGTGTTATTATATCATCAATTATACGTGAAAATCATTTTACATTCACCAAGATTGGAAGATATTTTTTCGTAGGCAAGTGAATGTAGTTGTTCATGAGATGACATGGCTTTCCCATACATATGATCTGTTTGACAACATCAGCTAATAATCTAGTTGACAGTTGGTAATTTGGCTGACAACTGATAAACTAGTAGCTGATAACGGAAAGCTAATAGACACTGTTTGATAAAGCTAGTTGATAATCTAGCTGATAATCCAGTTGAAAGCTGAAAAGTTAGGAGTTGTTAGGTGAATGCTGACAATATTAAATACTCCCTCCGGTCAAAACTTTCTACAAAATCTCTTTGATTAAAAATATAAGACGTTTTCCGAATTCGAGAGAACTTTGTACCTCTCGTAACTATTTTTTCCCTCTTTTAACTCAAACATTTAATTATCATTAAACACTTCTCTTTCTTTCATTGGATGAAGTAAACAATTAAATGCGGACAAAGATGTAATTTAAACTTACAATTAATGCTTTCTTAATATGTGTGTTTTGAGTAAAAAAAACTTTATATTTTTTACGGGAGTATTAATCTTGAGTTTCCTTATATGTACAAACATATTAATTACTAGTTTCAAAGTTAGAACTTTATTCTCGCGAGTGTATCAAGCGGGTTTATAGGCGTGTGACACCTTTAAAACCAGTTTAATAATACATGCCACTAATATTATTAACATATTTAAATTAAACATATATTTATAACAAAAAGTAGTATTAATTTTAATACACAATACTGCCGTCGACATATGACATTAATTCATACAATACTGATATTAAGTACTGCATTTTACTGCCAATACAACACGTTACTAATATACATCGGTTTTTTTCTAGTGCAAAATAATATGAGATTAGATTGATTACTTTTGTCTTATATAATGTTACATTAATAAAATTCTTGTATACGTCGGACTAGGTAATAGTAAATTAAGTATATCTGCACCATGGGATAAGCATGACTATATAATTATCATCGAAAATTGTTTGGATCGGATGAAAGAGTGGTAAATTTGAGAATAAAAATATAATAGACGTTTTAGAAATCAAACGCTATCACGAGATTCACAACTAGCGTCTAGATATTATTATTATTATTTTTTGGATAGGAAATAAATAACTTTTGCACTCGTAAAGGTTTGAACTCATGATCTCTTACTTTTAAATTTCATACCAAACTATTGAACCACCCAATTTATTTGTCAAACTAACTTATACTAATATATCTTATAAGCTAACTGACATGTTAGTTTGGACATGTCAAACAAAGCTTAATCAAGCTAATAAATTGTTTGGAAGAGCTAATTGAGTAGCTAAAAAATGCAAAATGACATTAAAGGACTTATGACACAATTAAGTATATCAATTATATAATTATCTGTTATAAAAATTAAATGAATTGTATATAAATAAATCTATATATATATATGTATTTAAATTTAGTATTTGATTATATATTGTAAGGTTTTTTTGTTGAAAAAATATTTGGGTAAATAGACTGAATAATCCCAAACTTTCATTTTTTTTTCTAAATAATCCTAAACTTTTAATTTTATCAAAAAAACTCCAAACTTTGCTTTTGGTCTCAATTTCATTCCATCTTAAATTTTTTTTTTCTAAAATTTTTACTTTAATTTGATGTGAAGTGGTACATTAAATTAGTAAAGTTGTTGATTAAGAGAAGGTGTCAAATTAAGAAAAGAAAAAAGAGTTCATTTTGAATTTTTAAAAAACTTATAACAAAATATGAAGAAATCAAAAAAATAAAATAAAACTCTTTGTCCGTTGCCGCCACCACTTTTCTCCAACGACAACCATAGCTTCTTCACCAAGTTCATACTCTTCAACACCGACATCCTCTAGCAACAACCTTGGTCATATGATAAAATTGAGTTTGATATTATTTTGAGAAAAACATGAAAGTTTGGAATTACTATGCCTATTTGCCCAAAATATTTTAAGGTTTTTAAGAGAACTATATGGAGAAACCAAACATATACATTTATGTAGGTTAACACGTAACATGTTAGAAAACATGTATTATTTCTGAAATAGAAAACATGTATTATGTATTTATCTTTTTATCCATAGGTATTATCTTTTTATCAAGAGTAAAACGTATTTCTTTGGCAAAAAAAAAAAAGTAAAACGTATTTATCCTAATTGATTTCTAAATATCATTATCTCTAGCAACTTAGCAAGAACCCTACAACATAAAGAATTGAAAAAATAAAAAATAAAAAAAAATTGAAAAAATTGAAAAAATTGAAAAACAATCACATCTCAGGGGTGCATACGAATTAGATCTAGTCCAATTAGAGTCAATTCGCAAATCAATCCAATTATTGCAGATTGAAAAATTGCAGTCCAGTCCAGTCCAAATAATTCTTCAATTCAACTCAATCCAATTTGCAAAATGCAGATCGGACTGGATTAAGTTCTATGGATTGATGTTTTCCTATCCAAAGTTTCATAAAATTAAACTTAATTAAATGAATCACAAAAATTCTACATATCATGAATAACAAATTTACAATGTACATCTCACAAATCTATATATAGCATATTTCTCACAAATTTGTCATTACAAGAACCTTCAAATTGCAAGTTCCTACATAAATAAAAATGTCATCCACAAACTCCACCATATACCCAAACAAAAGTACAAAAAAGGTGCATATTACAACAAAACCCACAAAAAAATGTCTGAAGTGTAATAAAAATGATAAGAACAAGCAAAGTCTTTGAAATACTATATAGTTTAGAGTTGATAGTTTAAGTTGATGCTCTTTGAGATACTATAGTACATATAATGAGATATTTATATATGTTGATGTAATAAATGGATTGAATCGGATTAGATCCGCAATTTTTAAATTTGGGATATGTAATCCGATCTGATCTAATTCAACCAGATTAGTGATTTTTCAATCCAATCCAGTCCAAGGAATTAAAAAATTGATTCAATTAGTGATAATTAGTCCGAATTGGACAGAATCTATGGATTAGTGCAATCCGTCTGCATCCCTAATCTCAGCACAACTTAGCAAGAGCCCTACAATTTATTTATTAAAGTAGCTTATCTTCTAGTTTATAGCTTATAAGCCCGTTGATCAACTACTTTATACTTACAAAGCTAAGTAATTTTATAAAATCAACTCCAAATAAAATAGATTTCTTATTCTTTTTTTATTGACTTCAGATTCACAACCCCCTTCAAACTTTGCCATCAAATGAAGGCAAAGTTTAATGAATTATGTAAAATAACCTTTCACAAAATTAGAAATCACTATAGAGAATTCCAAGCTTTTGACCTTATCCAAAATTACAACAAATAGATTAGAAAACACCAAAAGCTGAGGTGGCTTTATAGATAGAGATACCTTCTCTTTCAAAAAAATCTAGATAGACTATAGAGAGAAAAAAATTAAGAGAGATGGAAAACAAGAGCATGCACAACATGTCTGAAGAACAGGTCTTGGTGGCCATGAAGGGCCACCCCGGCACGGGCAAGAGCACACTTGCACGTGCCATAGCCAAAGCTCTCAAAGTCCCTCTCCTAGACAAGGACGACATAAGCGATTCCACTCACTCACTCAACCTCCCCAAATCCCAACTCAACCAACTATCCTACCGAGTCATCTACCAACTCGCTCGAACTCAGCTCCAACTCGGTCTGAGTCTCGTCCTCGATTCGCCCCTCTCCCACCCGGCTCACTTATGCCGGCTCCAACGCCTAGCGGCTTCGTCCTCGGCTCGGCTCCTTATCATCCACTGCGCGCCCCGAGACCAAGTCGAGTGGCGCCGCCGCCTCGAAAATCGGGTTTCGGTTTCATCATCGGCTGGTCATGATCTCGATGATGATCACGAGTATGATGACTCGCATAAGCCCGCCACGTGGCAAGAGCTGGAGGCCCTGATTGAGGGTTATGGTGGCCAAGCTGACTATGACACTGGTGATGTGCCAATGTTAGTAGTTGATACTACCAAGCCAGGGTGGGCCCTCCACGAGCAATTATCCGTTGTAGTGCAGTTCATCGAGGAACATACGCACGGGCCCACTAGTTTCGATCGTCAATAAAGTATTTACTCAGCTCAATTTAATGCAGTTGATGATATTCTGAAATTTATTTTTAATTAATAATACCTCACTAGTTATATATTGCTGAATTTCTTCACTTCCTTCCTGTTGTATCGAGTGTTCTAACTAGAGCACTTGAAAATGTAAAGCAATCAACTTCCACTGTTGCTCTTTCGGTGCTTTTTAGAGTTCATGGTGAACTCATTAACGAGTGATGTGTAAGTGGCAATGTCATTGACTAGTCCCTTCTCATTGTGAAGCTCTTTAGTTGAATTACTTCCATGCTTGCTATGGCCATCCAAGAGAATGTTATAGGTAATATCATCTGGCTCTACACCCAAATTAAGCATGGCATCCAACAACATCTGAGCATTTTTCATTTGGCCTTGCTTGCACAATCCATTCATGATCACATTGTATGTCACCACACCAGGTCTACTCCCATTACTTTGCATCTCCTTTAGCAACTTGAATCCCATCTTAACATCTCCTCTCCTACAAAAGCAATCAATCACCATTGTATAAGTTACATCATCCGCCTTCATACCCGCTTTCGCCATCTCCCTCAACGTCCTCTCGGCATCATCCGCTCGACCTTCTCTAGTTAACCCCGAAATCAATGCCGTAAAGGCGACATTGTCGAGTTCTATACCTTCCCTAGTCATATCCTTCCTAACCCTCATAGCTGAATCAAGATCCCCTTCTTTGCACCACCCATCTAATAGAGTAGTATACGTGACCTTATCCGGCTTCAATCCCCTCCTCCTCATCTCATCGACAACCCTTCCCGCTTCACCCATGTCACCACCCTTGCACAGACCATTAATCAAGGAGTTGTAAGTGATCAAATCAGGCTTCACACCACTCCTCAACATTCTTTTATAAATCTCCATTCCCTCACTAACCCTCCCGTTCTTACACTGCCCATCAATCAATGTAGTGAAAGTAACACTATTTGGCACCAACCCTCTCTCACACATTTCATCGAACACTTGGTGTGCATCACTCAACCTACTTTCTTTACACAAACCATTGATCAAAACAGTATAGGTAACAACATCAGGAAACACTCTCAACTCCACCATCTCATTCTTCAACCTAAACACCTCCTCCAAATCCCCCATTTTGCAGTACCCATTAATCAAAGTATTGAAACTAACAACAGATGGAACCAACCCCCTCACCCGAATTTCGTCGAATATCGACTTCGCTTCTTTAACTTTACTTTCCTTACAAAACCCATGCATCAAAATGTTGAAGATGCACAGATTGGGAGGAAACCCACACCCCAAAGTCTCTGTATAAAACGCCCACGCCGCGGCGGGCGAGTTCGATTTCATCAATCTATCAAGCAAGTTACTGCACCCCTGATAAGGGATTTGAACACCATGTTTTCTACACAATCTAAAGCACTGAATAGCGTCAGAGACGAACCCCATTTCAGTGTACGCATTCATAATACAAGTAATCACCAAATTAAGGTTTTGCAGACCTTCAATTCTGAAAATTGAATCAAAAACAGAGACTGCAGAGTGTCTGCCCTTTCGGGAGACGAGGAATTGCAAGAGAGAGTCTGCGTCGGACACCATTCTGTGTTGGCAGAGGAGATGCGCCATTGCGCAGTACGATTGAACGGAATGGCGAAAGGCCGGTTGGGAGGAGACCCATTTGAAGAAGGCGAAGATCGATAATGGGTCGAGAGAGAGAGGGTTGGTTGTGATGAGATCGGTCACATGGAGAGGTGTGATGGAGGAGACGAGCTTCTTCAGAGAGGCGTCGAGAGGGCGTGTTGAGGAGTTGAGAATGGCTTCCGAGATCGACGTGACTATGGGATTGTTGTGGAGATTGTGGTGGAGCGGATCTCGAGGTGGAGATTTTGTGGAGAATTGGAGAGATTTTGGGTAGAGAGTACAGTATTGGCGTCTGATCGGAATTGGAATTCTCAGAGCGGCCATTACATGAAGAGTTGTGCGCACAGCAGCTATCACTTAACGGCGATATAGGTAAAATGTTTTAGGCTGTTGGGCTGGGCCCAGCATAGTGTAGTATTGCCCATTAAGTTTAAAATGGGCTTATTTTTGAGAGAGAGATATATTGTATTTTGAGAGGTTTCGAGTTAAGGATTCTGAATAGAAAAAATTGGGTTGGGGCCCACAATACTTGAACATGGATTAGTTAATACAGTTGGCATCGGATGCCATGAGAGAAACCAAAAAAAAAAAGATTTGTTGGCCTGAGTAGTTTGCCATTTGGGTCCCTTAAGTTTCAGCTAAGTTCTAACTTTATAAATGAATAAACACTGTTGGGAGTTCATTACCCTGATTACTGACCGATCTTGGAATATTTGGGATCTATTGAGCTTTCAGGATACTAGTTGATCTAATCATTTTCTCCCTCTAATAAATCTGTTTCTCTTATCAAAAAAAGTAGCTTCTCCTATTTAACAATGAAATTATGGGAGATCTATTAAAAAAATGAGTCGCGCTATGTGCATCCCGGTATCCTCTCAGGGCATCCCCATCATTTTTAATTAAAACTGGTTTTATAACCAATTGACGAAAATGATCCTCCCAACCCAACGATTTACATGCTCATTCAAATGCCCTCTCAGGGCTCCCCACTTTTGAAACTCCAATTTTTCTACCAAGTCAAGTCGATCCATCGCCAGCTGGACATTGCATTTATCGATCAAAAAGTGCGCACCAACCTTGTCGATCGAGCTCATCGATCCGTCGCTTGCCGAAGATTCGACGAGTTTTAAGCAGTTTTAGGTTCTAATAGTTGAATAAAATGAGTGGGAAGTAGACGTCGTACACAATAAGATTAGTTTTCATGGTTTTTTATGGTTTTCTTTTTTCATTTTTGAAGGTGAATCACATACATGAATTTATCGGTCACACAGGACCGAGACATATTGTCGTGTATCAGTAACCTACAACCGATAACTACCAAAAGGTGTCGGTTACTACCAACTGAGTCTAATCCCAAACATAATTTTTTATTACACTCGGTTGGAAGTAACTGAGACATAGCTTAATGTCTAGGTAACAAGTCACCGAGACTAAACTAATAGTCTCGGTGATACAAAACCATACGGTCTTGGGGTCCTTCTCACTTAGGTATCGATTAATATTAGCCGACACTTACACAATGTTATTGTTAATGGACGTCCGAGACTAAAAGACAAATCACGGCCCTGTGTGGTCGAACACTACGGGATTGAAGTTAAACACTCACCCAACCTTAAAAACAAGAAATCTATCTTAAACGAGCAAGAAAATGAGGGGATTTGATATATTAAGACCTTGATGGTGTGATGGGAGAGAGAAATGAAGGGTTTTATTCGATTTGGTGGTAGGTGCTCATGCTTAAAATAAAAGGGAGTTTTAGTAAAAGTCTTGGGGTGCCCCTGATAAATTGCTGGGTACCCTAATCAATGGGGTGCCTTGAGAGGATACCGAGGTGTACATAGTGTGACTCTAAAAAAATACATACTTCGTTGTTATTGTACCTTGGAGAGGATACATGTGAGTGGTTTTATACAACAACAACAACAATACCAATATAGCCTCAATCTCAAATTAATTGTGATTGACTATATGGATCAAACTCTTTATCCATTAGGCTCAAATTTGTACAACTGATGGTGAGCATTCCAAACCATTCAAGTCCCTCATAATTAATGCATCTCAATTTAACTTCGGTCTACTTTTTCCTCATCGAATTTCGTCAGTTTTTATTGAGTCAAGTTTTCTAGTGAGAGCATTTACAGGCCATCTTTGCAGGTGTTCAAACCGCCGCAACTGCCTTTCTCTAATCTCTTACATCAATTGGTATTACTCATAACTTTTCTTTGAATTTATTTGTTTCTTATTTTATCTTTACAAGTTTTACCACACATCCACCTAATCATCTTCATTTCTGTTACATTCATTTTATGTAATTGTTGTTGCTTTACTGCCCAACATTCACTTCCATAGAGCATAGCTGGCCTAGTTGCGGTTCTATAAAATTTTCCTTTTAACTTAGTAGAGATATTTCTATCATAGATCACACTTGTTGCACTCCTCTATTTCTTTCATCCAGCTTAAATTCTATGCGTAACATTATTCTCAATATTGTCATTATTTTGTATGATTGATTCTAGATATATAAAGTGTTTCACTTTAAGAGTCTCTACTTCTCCTAATTTTACATGTGAGTTGTTTCATAATAGATAGAAATGATGAAAAGTAAAAAATGGAAAAGTAATAATTATTTTTTGCAATAAATAAAGATTTTTGTCAAATAATATGGCGAAAGGGCTAATTATATTAATCCCTATTTTTTTTTTGTTATACCCCTTTTTTAACTTTCAATCAAAATAAGTATAATGGAATCAACATAAATATACCTTATCCCTTGTCCTGTCGTAAAAAATCTTTTGTATTCTTCTTTCTTTTGTTTAAAATTATTGCGTGAAAGACATCTGGAGCGAGACAAAGCCCCCGTTAATAATAAAAATAAATAAATAAATTTTAAAATGCCATTTTTCATTTATCACGAAAGAATATACTAGCTAGCTAGGTATTGATGTATTGTCAAAAAAAGAATGAAGCATTGTCAAAAAGAAAACAAATGATAAAAGGCCTGCAATAATTACGGATATGTATAGATTTCAAGTTTTAGGATATGTAGACGCATTAATACGTATGTTAGAGCATCTTCAGTGATAAATGTAGATTATAAGCATAGATTTATGCCACATTATCATTGTGGAGCAATGTTTATCTTACATGGCTCAATTAGATATCAAATTTTAGGCCTTGTTTAGTTCGGAGGGAATTTGAATGAAGCGAGATAACTTTCAGGGAAGTTCCAACTTACTTTGTTTGGTTGGATACTGTCAAAAAACTTTCTTAAAAGTTCAACCCCCAACTTCCCCCACATAAGAAAAAATAACTCACTTAAGGGGGTAAGTGAGTTATTTTTCTGAAGGGGAATTGACATTTTTACTCTTATTTAATGCTATCTCTACCTTTATTTCTTAAAATCTCTCTCAAAAATAGTGTAATGAGCATTTCTGTCAATTACATTATTTTATTATTTTTAAAATATAGAACTTCCTGAGACGTTCAAAGTTGAAATAAATGTGAAAAGTACAACTTCTTTAATGGTTAACTTTTCAAGAAATTAAACTTTCCTGAAAGAAATTTTTTTCGGAAGTTAGTAAAATGAACCAAACAAGACCTTATAGATTGCAGATGTTAAAACAATTATTTTTATTTTTTTATTATTTTCAATTTTTTTATTATTTCTCAAAAAACAAGTTTATCATTATTAGTATTATTATTTTTAAATTAAATAAATATATTCAATCCCTATCGTTATATATTTCATGTCACATCAATTTTCCTTTAGGCATTACATATATATATATATATATATATCTTTCAATTTTTTTGTTTAATTTTTTTGTCGGCGTATTCTTCATCCGCCTTTTTTTTGTTTTTTTTAGTTGATCGGTATAATTATGGGATAAATAATAGTTTATTATATATATAATATATGATATGTGCCTTCCAAAAAGAGATATGATATATTTCTCAAAAAAATATATATAATATATATATGGGTTTCTAAAAGAAAGCCTATCAAAAAATAATCCATAACGAAATCCAATTTTATCATAACGCAATGTTTAAAAACGAAACCGAAATATTTTATCATAACGCAATGTTTAAAAACGAAACCGAAATCCAATTTTATCAGTTACCGATATTTTTTCGATTTTTTTCTATGAACTTTTTTTTTTCAATTTTCTTGATGATGTGACATGCATGTCATACACTGTCTATTGCACCCTTTAAAAATAGAAGGTACGATTCATATTGTGGACAATTATTTGTGTCACATCATCTCTGCAGTGTTAATTCACATTACCATTGAAGAGTTTTTTGGTTGAGATGACTATTCTATACTACGTGTCCCACATCCACCTCTAATTCACAGTCTATTGGTGATGCTCTTAGTCGTATAGGTACATAATTTTTTTTTTTGAAGTACGGTATATAATTTTTTCTTTTGTCAAACATGTATAATTGGTACATTCGAAACTACTAGATATGTATACATTGACATATCTGTGAAATATATAATCATCTTGACGTATCACGACAACAACAATATAGCTCCCAAATCATCTTGACCGATCAAACCAACTAATAGTAGTTTTAATAATTTAATTAATATATATGAACTAATTGGGTTTTTTTTTATCAAAAAAAAAAAATGGGTGGCCTAATAGTTTGAGGTTTGAGAGTAAATAAAATAAATAAATAAATAAAATAATTT
Organism: Stephania japonica; assembly: GCA_039657345.1. NCBI lineage: Eukaryota > Viridiplantae > Streptophyta > Magnoliopsida > Ranunculales > Menispermaceae > Stephania > Stephania japonica. Next base: position 84,024,430 of record CM077556.1, on the reverse strand, counting down.
AATTAGTATATATGTGATCACCTATAAATGAGGTTGAGGGTTCAAATCTTTAAAGTTTTAGAATATGTAAAACAAAATGTTTTTATTTATTTATTTATAAAATATCTATTGAGAGGTACTCCATATCATTCAACATTAATTAGTATGCATTTATTTTTGGAAAATCGAATATTTTAAGAACTTTTTGTTTTTGGAAATTGCACACAAGTTTGCAAACTTTCTCAACATTGATTTAATTCCAAAGAAAAGGAAAAAAGTTGCTATTGATGTAATTTCATTGTTAAATCAGATGTAATAGTGAACAATTTCTATGAATAGATATATCTTTTCATTAAAAAAATTACTTTAAGAATTTTAGGTCATCTTGAAGCGTCAGGTAGAGCCACAATTACAAAAGTACTTTGCAGAGGAGAATGAGCCTAATTAAACATGATGACTAATTTTTATGCAATCTTGCTTGTGTAAGATAGATGAGCAAATTATAGATTCACATATTCCCTTACATTATTTTTTTTTTGTGTGATAAGAACGAGACCCACTGCACCAACAAATATTCGGATTTATAACCTCTTACTCTCAAACCCTACATCAGACTATTGGACCACTCAATTGATTCATATTGCCTTAGAAAATGATAAAATGACACACTTCCAATGCACACTTTGGGTGCACACCCTTGTCTTTTAGGCATTTATGATTCTTTCTTGTCTCCTCACGCGTGGGCTACACATCTGACAAAAACCATAAATAGCTAAAAGACAAGTGTGTGCGCCCAAAGTGTGCATTGAGAGTGTGTTAAATTATCGTTTTCCTATTGCCTTGTATATTTGAAGGAAAATATTAGAATGACAATGAGTGAGTCACACAAACACATATTGACCCACGAGAGTTCTCCATGCGGCCTCAACTCACATGTTATGCATCAGGATCTGTGCGTGCCCACATCCTGAGGTGGACATTGATGGCTCTAGTGAGCTAACGTGTAGTGTTGGGGTGTGACTCCTCGTTGTGCTTGCAATACTTCTCTTCAAATAATATAACACGGACTCACACTGGTCGATGTATATTGCTTTTTGCATTGACATTCGTGTCAATGTATATCGATTGCACAAATAGTACTTAAAAGAGTGCAGCCGGTCTGTGCTACATGTATATGTTGAGGCACCGTAGCAAGATCCAAAATAAATAATAAAAACTATAAAAGAAAGTCTCAAGTGAAATTATAACACATATATGTATATATCAATCTTTTGGTGGAGATAAAAAAAAAAAAAAAGAAAAAGGAATGGAATATATAGATGCTCATGGCGGCCACTACTAGATTTAGAGAGACAACAACAAGCACGATAAATCGCATTATTTTAATTGACGGATCACACGTATTGCATATCACATGTGAGGTGAAAATATGCCTATAAAAGGGAGGAGAGGGTACCAATTATTACCAAATACAAGTGAACAAAAATCACACAAGCACATAGCTGAAGATCAACCGAGAGGAAGATAATGGCGGCCTTGCAACTTCACAACAATCTGGGTTGGGGCCGACTATACTTGAACATGGATTAGTAAGTGTTAGAATATATATAAAAATATGTATATCACTGAACTATAAAGATTTCATCCTTGAATTCAATTATAAAGAATTAGATAAAATCATATCAAAGGCTCGCACTAAATTACAATATCCTAAGACGAAATTTCCTCCAATTCGGTGTATGAATACTGCATGAGGTTCATCTCCAGGATACAGCTGGATTGATCTTTGATTACACACCAACCAAAAATCCTTCTTCAGCAACAACGAAAATCTCTCTCAAATAATCAGAGAAAATAAAAATCTATTTCGAAAATACTTTTCTTGTCTATCTAATAAGGTTTAGACCCTTTCTATTTATAAACAAAAACTACCTCTTTTGAACAGTTCTAACTGTTTAAAAAGTAGTTATTAGTTGAGTGGTTAATTAACTACCAATAACTAAATACCTTTTAAAATTTAAAAGGTTGCAACTGTTCAGAATTACAAATAACAAAATTAACTTAAAAAATAAAAAATTTGTGTTGAGAATTTGGCCAAGTCATTTAATCAATAGACCCAAGGCCTTATCAAAGAAATTAAATAACAAGTGTTTAATGTGTGTCAAGCAATAGAGTACACCTTTTGTCCTTTTCTCCAACCCCACATTTTAACCACTTACTTCAAATGTAAAATCTCTTGTAAGTAAAGAAACAAAGAGTTTCTTTCCCACGAAGAGCTAAACTTGGATACAATACAAACACAATGAACCCTTAAAGTTCAACAGTAAGTGCGGTTGACATCGAATGCCATGAGAGAAATAAAAAAAAATGATTTGTTGGTCTGAGTGGTTTGTCACTCGAGTTCGTTAAATTGCAGCTAAGTTCTAACTCTATGAATGAAGAACCACCGTTGGGAGTTCATTACCTTGATTACCGGCTGATTCTGGAACAGTTGGGATCTATTGAGTTTTTCGGACACCAGTTGATAAAAGGGAATTAATCTCGTTCTCTTATTATAAAAAATAGCTTCTCTTATTTTAACAATGAAATTATCGGAGACTTATTAAAAAAATGCATGCTTCGTTGTTAGTGTACCTTGTAGAGGATATATGTGACGGCCCTAATTTTCCCATGCAATTGGGTACGCCCGGCCTAGACCCGTACAAGCCCTAAGTCATCACTCGGCAACCTGACGAGCCTAGTCAGCCTTCAATTTAGTCAATTTTGTAATTTATGAAAGAGTTATTGCAATAGTAAACAGCGGAAGACTAAACAATTAAATAACAAGGGGAAATAACTCAATCAAAGGAAGTAGAGTAATTCTATAAGTGTGGAAAAACTCCGGGTATTCATGTACAATTCGGAATGCAAAGGTACATGATACCAATCTCATCAAAATTTGCCGAGTTTAATAATCCCAAAGCATATATATATATAAAACGATATACATAAAAGCAAAATATAAGGAAACCTACAAAATAGTCTCCAAATCCAGACGCTAATCCTCACAATAGATCATCTAGGCAGGGTCTCTTACCCTTGTTGCTCTCCGCCCTATTTGCACCCACCATCACAAACTAGACGATGAGCAACTGAATAAAATCGAATGTAATGACAGAAGAATATAACAGTAATTCATGATAATACAAGTAAAGCAGTCTAAATATCATGCGGTATTAAAATGACAGGAATTTGAATAGACAAAATGCATGATAAACAGACTAATAGATATCAATCAAAAATCAAGTGTATTCCAAGGAATCAAAAGAGGCCCATAAGTGGTCTAAACCATAGCATAACGGCGAAGACCTCGCGAGGTCTTCCCGGGCATCGACACAAGCGAAGACACAGCTATGACTGGAAGGGACTCGAACCCATCCACCCAGTACTCGGTGGTCACACGGTCACTAAGGGTGGTCACACACTCGTGCGCTCGAGTGCCGCGTTTTATCCCTCTAGTGCAGGTCCTAGTACTTTCGAGACGAAACACTTACGCCGGGAAACACACAACAAGAAATGGAACGGAATACCAATAATAGAGCATAACAAGACTGAATAAATGATAATGAATCACATGGTATTTTCTTACTGGCTTACAAACGTACAAATGCTTGTGGCAATTGTACTTACCTGAACTAATCGTAACCCGGTATCACTCCGAGTCTCTAACGCGTTCCCCGCGAGTTCTCGACTACCTGATAAATGTTTAAATCCCAATTGTTGATTTAGAGTTAGTTTTTTTAATCTTAGTGTATTCCCTATAAGTTTTGTTTACAATAATTGGTGAGATTAACTCGAACAGTTGTGGAATGTCCACAACTTGGGTTGTGTTAGGGTTTCGCTTGAGTTTGTGGTTTCATGACGCAAATACGGTGGTTTTCTTTTAATGACATAACCCATATACACTAAATCAATAAACCAACACATTCACACCAAGAACATACACATTCACAAAGTATCTATGTTCCATACTCAAAATAAAACTAATTATATACACTTCATACTTGAAACCCTCACTGTTATGGACACCCACATATTATCACGTACCTCGCGGTGGTGTGTACACTACACCCCATTTGTGTACACCCCACTGTTGTACATACATATACATCTTTTCACTGTTCACACACATATACACATTTTCACTATACATACACATAAAATAATACCATTTGTAACCACACACCCCACAGTCACATAACACAATTTACAATCACTCACCCCTACCCCCCCACACCCCAACTGGGGTGTGCAAACACACTGTCATACACCCCACAACTGTTCCAACCTAAAACAGTTCAAACCAACAACATATTCATTAAAACACACACCCACCAATAACGTGACTGTTAAACATGGAGGAGGGGTCATCGCCGGCCAACGGAGTCGTCGAAGACTCCACTCCGATCAGCCGTGACCGGGGATGGTCCCACTAGCCACGACAGCCTCAAATAGTAGGCAAAACCGCCACCAAAACAGTCCAAAATGGCAAAACAGTGAGCATGGAAACCGAGAGTGAGAGTGAGTGAGAAAGAGAGGGAACGAGAGAGAAACGGAGAGCACATACCTCCGGTCGACAGCACCCTCCGGCAGCCCGTTTCGGTCGTCGGCGACAAGCTTGGGGCGGTGGTGAGGTTGGAGAGTGAGAGAGGCCGAAAGAGAACCCGAGACCGAGAGAGAGATGAGAGGCCGAGAGTTCGAGTGAGAGAGGAGAGATCGAAAGAGAACAGCGAGATTGAGATGGAGAGGCCGAGAGTGAGGGAGATGGGAAGCCGAGAGAGAAGAAATGGAGGAGAGAAGAGAGGCGGCGGTGGGGTGTTGGAGAACCATGGAGAAGAAGGTGAATAGTGTAGGGTTTTTTTTTAAAACGTTTTTATATTTGTTATTTAGTCAAAATGACCATTTTACCCTTCATCTCACTTTTACACATTATAAAACAGCTACCCTTATGGGTTTTACCACTTTATCATATCTCATCATACACACAAATCTTGATGCAAATCTCATGGTTCTCCTCATTTAAGTTGTGTCACTTTAACAATTTCTATTCCATAGCTCGTGAAATGTATAATTAACTAACTCCCGCGTTCAAACAACATTCCTCGGTCCGTTTTCCCTTGTTCCGACTCTCGTAACGCGCGTAGTCTCGCCTTGTCTCGCCAACTAATTAATTAAATTAATTAAAAATTCATTTATTTGTATGTTTTACTTGTTTTTCTCCCCCGTTTTACTAGTCGAAACCTCACTCAATTAAATATTGCCCGACCGGCTCGAAACCCGTAAAATACTAAAATACTAATACACACAATCAAATAATCATAAAATCACTTCGGTGTCGACTCCCGAAGTTCGAAATACTGTCCAGTATTCACGTAGCCGGGTCACAATTCTGACAAGTGCAACACAAGTCAGTTAAAAATTTGGGGTTGTTACAGTCTCCCCCACTTATTAGAATTTCGTCCCCGAAATTAATCTAATAAGTAAACTAGATTAGCAACTCTTCGCAACTCTCAAAGTGAGTCATTTCTTGACTCCGAACCGTTCGTGACCCTTCAGTGGAGAGACCTTCAGATATTTATAGTCTCCCCAAATCATACTAAAGCTCATCGTGATACTCAACAAGTATTTCTTCTGCCACTCCTGAGCACTCTTAAGTCTCAAACAAAACTATCCACAACTACCCAGATGCTATCGTAACCACGAGGAGATCGGGGCAACCACTGACGAAATCCATATCAATATGTACCCAATTCCATCTAGAAATGGGTGGGGCTGTAGTAGTCCTCCAGGTCGTCGATGCCCAGCCTCTACTTACTGGCATGTCACACGCTCGAACAACTCCGACACCTCGGAAATCATCCCTGGCCACCAAAAGAATGTCACATATCGGCGCACATCTTAGGTCAACCCAGATACATAACAAAACCGAAACGATGAATCTCCTGAAGTAATTCTTCACACACATCAGCCACCAATGGAAATCCCCAGTCGCCCGCGATACCTCTAGCATGAGTCTGTCGACCGACTCGTCTGGGCAATCTGAACTATCCACCATCTCACTGCACCGCTGGTATGACGCATCGTCTTGCTGTCCCTCGCGCACAATGCCAAATGAAACGGTCTACAACATCGTTTGACCACGTATCTAGGTCATGCTAGTCATCGGCACGTCCGCTGACCACGCTCGTAGGTTCTTTGACACACGACTACCTCTGCATCCAATCCTTTGCAGCACAACGCATCAGCAACAACGTTGGTCTTCCTCGGATGCTACGCAAAACGAAAAGTTGTGATCCTTCAGGAACTTAGGCCAAGGCTTTTGTGTCAGGTTTAACTCCCTCTGAATGAATAGGTGCTTCAAGCTCTCAGGATCATTACGTAACTCGAACGAGCATTGTACCGGTGACATTCTCATATCCTCAGCGCGAACACGATCGCAGCTCACTCCAGGTCATGGGTTGGTTAGTTATTTTTGCAAACTTTCAGATATTCGAATGCATAAGCGATCTTACGGCTTAAATCTTCTCGAAATCAATTGCATCACCGTTTGCTATAAACACGCGTCCTAAAATCTAACCTTGGGTAACAAATACTCGTACGCAATTCAATATCTTAGCAGCGTCGACATCCTGTTTCATTTTTTCCACATACACTACCCACAAGGGTCTCAATTTCGTTTTCTCGTATTATAACCCGAACATGAAATGCACCAAACCAGTTCGTACTAAAAGAAACATTGAATCCTAAACTCCATCACGGACTCGCCTGCGCTCTGCCTCAACGCAATGAACTCATTCCTTTTCGCTCGAAGGACAGTCGTCGGAAAGTACTTCTAACTAAACTGGGTCTTAAAGTCAAACCAATCGCTCGGGATGCCTCAGGTAGCAACATTTATCGTCTACCAATCGTCCGTCTCCCCTTGCAACATTGACAAAGAGATCGTCGCCTTCATGCGTTCATCAGTAGTGATGATGGTGTGAACCTTCTCATGATTCTTCAAGAATAGCTCTGCCGCTCTAATGTTGGTACCACCATAGAACTTCAACAGGTCGTGCCTCTTAAACTCTCTCCACTACCTAGCCATGGTAGTGGCTCCCGCACTCTTTGCTGGAGTCGTTACTGAAGTAGTCTCAGCATTGGCCGCCGGTGTAGCTAATGTAGTAGGTATCTCCTTTGCTTGTGCTATCGGCGGTGTTTCAGCCTCAGTTTGAGCAACTGACGCAACAACAGCTCCATCAGGTATCGCCACTAACGAAATCGGAGTCGCGAATGTCGCAGCAATTGGAATCTCGACTCACCGAGTAGTATTCGTAGGAAGCAACGTAGTCAGGGTAGATGGCGTCGTAGTAGCCTGCGCGGGTGTCCTTAGTGACCGCACTAACTCATCAAATATCTGGTCCTGCGTCGCAGCTCTCTGAGACAATGTATGTATCTCCTCAAGGCATCGTGACAAAATCATGCCAATATCGTCGCTCGGACCTGGCTAATCCGCAATCGTCGTTTGAACAAGAAAACGACTTTCTCGGATCAATGGATAGCTACCGATACGATATAATACACACAACAATCATAATATGTACAAAGTTAAATCCGACTCATCCCGAACTCCCCTATCTAAATTTTAAAAGGATTATAGGATTTCCACTCTAAGTTCAACCATTCCTAATTTCCGCTGTCTTAATGGTTTGTGTTTTAAATTGAGAGTCAGGTCGTTATAACCTTAAGCTCTGATACCAACTGTGACGTTGGTATTAGGTTAAAGAATAACCGACACCTCATCCCTAGGCTCCTCAAACCTAGGCTCTGATACCAATTGTGATGTTGGTATCATAAATTTTATTTTTTTTTAGACAACTCTATACACTGTCCGTAAGATTATGAAACCTAAGCTCTGATACCAACTGTGACGGCCCCAATTTCCTCATGCAATTGGGTACGCCCGGCCTAAACCCGTACAAGCCCCGAGTCATCACTCGGCAACCTGACGAGCCTAGTCAGCCTTCAATTTAGTCAATTTAGTAATTTATGAAAGAGTTATTGCAATAGTAAACAGCGGAAGACTAAACAATTAAATAACAAGGGGAAATAACTCAATCAAAGGAAGTAGAGTAATTCTATAAGTGTGGAAAACCCCCGGGTATTCATGTACAATTCGGAATGCAAAGGTACATGATACCAATCTCATCAAAATTTGCCGAGTTTAATAATCCCAAAGCATATATATATAAAATGATATACATAAAAGCAAAACATAAGGAATCCTACAAAATAGTCTCCAAATCCAGCCGCTAATCCTCACAATAGATCATCTAGGCAGGGTCCCTTGCCTTTGCAGCTCTCCGCCCTATCTGCACCCACCGTCACAAACTAGACGGTGAGCAACTGAATAAAATCAAATGTAATGCCAGAAGAATATAACAGTAATTCATGATAATACAAGTAAAGCAGTCTAAATATCATGCGATATTAAAATGACAGGAATTTGAATAGACAAAATGCATGATAAACAGACTAATAGATATCAATCAAAAATCAAGTGTGTTCCAAGGAATCAAAAGAGGCCCATAAGTGGTCTAAACCATAGCATAACGGCGAAGACCTCGCGAGGTCTTCCCGGGCATCGACACAAACGAAGGCACAGCTAGGACTGGAAGAGACTCGAACCCATCCACCCAGTACTCGGTGTCACATGGTCACTAAGGGTGGTCACACACTCGTGCGCTCGAGTGCCCGCGTTTTATCCCTCTAGTGCAGGTCCTAGTACTTTCAAGACGAAACACTTACGCCGGGAAACACACAACAAGAAATGGAACGGAATACCAATAATAGAGCATAACAAGACTGAATAAATGATAATGAATCACATGGTATTTTCTTACCGGCTTACAAACGTACAAATGCTTGTGGCAATTGTACTTACCTGAACTAATCGTAACCCGGTATCACTCCGAGTCTCTAACGCGTTCCCCGCGAGTTCTCGACTACCTGATAAAGGTTTAAATCCCAATTGTTGATTTAGAGTTAGTTTTTTTAATCTTAGTGTATTCCCTATAAGTTTTGTTTACAATAATTGGTGAGATTAACTCGAACAGTTGTGGAATGTCCACAACTTGGGTTGTGTTAGGGTTTCGCTTGAGTTTGTGGTTTCATGACGCAAATACGGTGGTTTTCTTTTAATGACATAACCCATATACACTAAATCAATAAACCAACACATTCACACCAAGAACATACACATTCACAAAGTATCTATGTTCCATACTCAAAATAAAACTAATTATATACACTTCATACTTGAAACCCTCACTGTTATGGACACCCACATATTATCACGTACCTCGCGGTGGTGTGTACACTACACCCCATTTGTGTGCACCCCACTGTTGTACATACATATACATCTTTTCACTGTTCACACACATATACACATTTTCACTATACATACACATAAAATAATACCATTTGTAACCACACACCCCACAGTCACATAGCACAATTTATAATCACTCACCCCACACATAGTACCCCCTCACACCCCAACTGGGGTGTGCAAACACTTGTCATACACCCCACAACTGCTCCAACCCAAAACAGTTCAAACCAACAACATATTCATTAAAACACACACCCACCAATAACGTGATTGTTAAACATGGAGGAGGGGTCATCGCCGGCCAACGGAGTCGTCGAAGACTCCACTCCGATCAGCCGTGACCGGGGATGGTCCCACTAGCCACGACAGCCTCAAATAGTAGGTAAAACCGCCACCAAAACAGTCCAAAATGGCAAAACAGTGAGCATGGAAACCGAGAGTGAGAGTGAGTGAGAAAGAGAGGGAACGAGAGAGAAACGGAGAGCACATACCTCCGGTCGACAGCACCCTCCGGCAGCCCGTTTCGGTCGTCGGCGACAAGCTTGGGGCGGTGGTGAGGTTGGAGAGTGAGAGAGGCCGAAAGAGAACCCGAGACCGAGAGAGAGATGAGAGGCCGAGAGTTCGAGTAAGAAAGGAGAGATCGAGAGAGAACAGCAAGAGTGAGATGGAGAGGCCGAGAGTGAGGGAGATGGGAAGCCGAGAGAGAAGAAATGGAGGAGAGAAGAGAGGCGGCGGTGGGGTGTTGGAGAACCATGGAGAAGAAGGTGAATAGTGTAGGGTTTTTTTTTTAAAACGTTTTTATATATGTTATTTAGTCAAAATGACCATTTTACCCTTCATCTCACTTTTACACATTACAAAACAGCTACCCTTATGGGTCTTTTACCACTTTATCATATCTCATCATACACACAAATCTTGATGCAAATCTCATGGCTCTCCTCATTTAAGTTGTGTCACTTTAACAATTTCTATTTCATAGCCTGTGAAATGTATAATTAACTAACTCCCGCGTTCAAACAACATTCCTTGGTCCGTTTTTCCTTGTTCCGACTCTCGTAACGCGTGTAGTCTCGCCTTGTCTCGCCAACTAATTAATTAAATTAATTAAAAATTTATTTATTTGTATGTTTTACTTGTTTTTCTCCCCCGTTTTATTAGTCGAAACCTCACTCAATTAAATATTGCCCGACCGGCTCGAAACCCGTAAAATACTAAAATACTAATACACACAATCAAATAATCATAAAATCATTTCGGTGTCGACTCCCGAAGTTCGAAATACCGTCCAGTATTCACGTAGCCGGGTCACAATTCTGACAAGTGCAACACAAGTCAGTTAAAAATTTGGGGTTGTTACAATATATGTGAGTGGCTTTATACAACAATAACAACAACAATAATAACAATATAGCCTCAATCTCAAATTAATTGGGGTCGGTTACATAGATCAAACTCTTTTATTGTGCTTGTTTTTGTACAACTGATGGTGAGCATTCCAAACCATTCAAGTCCCTCCTAATTAATGCATCCCAATTTTATTTTTTTTTGAAAACAATGCATCCCAATTTAACTTCAGTTTACCCTTTCCTTGTCGAATTTCGTCAGTTTTTATTTAGTCAAGTTTTCAAGTGGGAGCATTTGCAGGCCGTATTTGCAGGTGTCCAAACCACCACAACCGTCTTTCCCTAATCTTTGTGTCAATTGGTGTTACTCCTACTTTTCTTTGAATTTTTGTGTTTCTTATTCTATCTTTACAAGTTTTACCACACATCCACCTAATCAACCTCATTTCCGTTACGTTCATTTTATGTAATTGTTGTTGCTTTACCGCCCAATATTCACTTCCATAGAGCATAGCTGGCCTAATTGTGGCCTTGTAAAATTTTTCTTTTAATTTGGTAGGGATATTTTAATCATAGATCACACCTGTTGCACTCCTTCATTTCTTTCATTCAACTAGATTTCTATGCGTAACATCATTCTCAATATTGCCATCATTTTGTACTACTAAAAATGGTAATATAGAGACAAAAATTAGCAACGGATTTAGTTCAATCTCTAATTAGCAACAAAATAACAACACTTCTGATTTGACTATCAGGTTGACCATTTAGATACAGAATAAAGACGAATCAGCAATGGAATTTAGTGATAGAATAGTTTCGTCTCTAAATCCGTTGCTAATTAGCCCGCCAAATTTTTTTACCAAAAATTTTGTTGTTATTTCTCTTGCTAAATTTAGCAATGGAGTTAGCAACATGCATGGCATGACATGTGTCCTTTTTAGAGACATATTTTCGTTGCTAATTCTGTTGCTAAATTTAGTTATAGAATTAACAACAGACTTGATTTGATGTCACGTCAAAAATCCATTTATTCTTAAACAATGAACTCTAAAATTTTATTTTCAATTTCTATTCAATTTTTTATTTATATCAATTTTAATAAATATTTTTTTCAAGTACTTAATAAATTAGTTTACTTATAAAAAAAAAGAAAAAAGATTTATATATATATATATATATATATATAAACTTAAAGTAAATGTAATAAATATAAAATGTTTAAAAATCTATGCAAAAATAATATATATGCTATTGTGGCAGTGAAAAGAATTCAATGCCAACTCTACTAATTAACCAAAGTCTAAATGTTGGAGATGCTCCAATAATCTCATATATTATCAAAAAGTGTTTTTCATTACATTTATCCAACCCTAACTAATTTGAGATTGGGTCTTTATTGTTTTTAGATTTTTTATTCACATTTATTTTTTATTATAAGGTTTAATTCATTAATTCTTATTAGTGAAATTTATATTCTAAATATGTTTTGATTAATTATTTTTAATTAAGCTTTGATTTGCAAAATAAACTACCTTAGGATAAAAATGCAATGCGATGCCAGTACTATAGTTGCAACACTCAAAGGAGATCATATTCACAGCTTTGCCAAAGACATTGTTGAGGAGATATGTATACATTTTGAAGAATTGATACACAATATTGTGATCCATTTACCTAGGAAGTGAATGAAATTGTCCATATTTTAACGAAAAGAACATATTTTTTCTATCTTGTATGAAGAAATTAACCATCTAATCACTAATTAATGAAAAACTTAGTGGATTTGGTTTCATGTAATAATGACCTGTATTTTTAACTTATAAATTATTGAAAATCGTGAATCATGAGAGGTCTTAAATCTTGAATGCGAGCCGTGGACAATCAACCTATTTTGTAATAACCAGTATTTTAACTCATTAATTAACCCTAATTATGAATTATTATTTTTTTTTGAAAACAATCATGAATTATTAGTAGTTCTATACTTATTACATGTCATAGATTGTCGACGTGTACGATAATATAATACATATTATTAGTGTTCTGTGTGTCACTATATGTATTATATAATATTTGTTGCTAATTTTTGTAAAAAAAAAATATTGTGGCTAATGTAGTTTGACCTTATTTTGAATACTACTCTTAAAATTAAATTAATTTGAGAACTAAAGTTGGTTGATTGAGTATTGTTGATTAATGATGTAACGAGTGTTGTGTGCCTATTGTACGTATTATATTTATTGGCACACAATTAAATTTAGATTGAGATGCGTTATACAAGTGTATCTTGGAGTTGTTTTTTAATTTGCTTTGAACTTTGGGTATTTTTTCGACCTCGAAATTGAAGTTTTAATTGAGTTAAAACCTAAAAAAATAATGAAATAAAATAGAAAAGGGCAAATGACAAAAAGGGTAATGGTTTGAGTTAAGTTGTGGATAAGATTTAAAGGGCATTTTGATAATTTGGCTACCCTTTTATTTAACAAAATCGAAATTAAAAGGGCATCTTGATCAAGCCCTTGTTTCTTCACCCAATTCGACGCCGTCATCCCAAACCGCAAGCTTTTCTCTCTTTGGTTCTATCATCTCTCTCCCCAACTCGCTTCATCGCAAGCGTCTCTTCCTCTGGTCGTCCTCCTCACACGCTCTTCGTTCTCGTCTCACCGTCTCTCTCATTATCTCTCTCAGTCATCAACTCGAGGTGAGTTGTTTTAATTTGTTTATTGTTGTTGGATCAGTGGCTATTAGTGAGGGATTTGGGGGGTTCGATGGATGCGTGGGGGTGTGGTGTTGAGGGGAAACGATTGATGAGGTGGTGAGTTCGATCTCTTTATAAAAAAGAGAAAGAAATGGGATGTGATGTGCATTCAGCGTGAACGCACAGCAAGAGGAAAAGAAATGTAGATCGAAACCTTGCTTCTTCTGGTCGATACGACGAAGCTCATGGTCTTACAAATGGCGAAAGTAAGTTCTCAATTTGTTTCGATCTGTTCTGTTTTGTAGTTCTTGAATGAAATGGGATCTGTTGACCTAGTTTTGTTGTTTGTTGGTTTGTATGATCTGATTGGTAACTCAGACTAGGGTTTATTGAATGTTTCGTGAAATTAGAGATCAATTAGGAACAAATTTTGGGTTAGGTTTTGTTTGTTATATTTCTTGCCAAGTGGAATTCAAAGATTGAATGAGTGAGTTAAAAGAGAGGTGTGTTTAGTGCAATTTTTTTTGAGAAAAGGGATGCGGTTTCCCGAAAGTTGAAGATTTAAATGAATTGAAAGACTTTACTTCAACAAAGTGAATTTAATTTGAAATTTGATCCCTTGTGAACATGTGGTAGATTGATTAGGTCAATGATTAGTGGGTAATATAGGATTTTAAAAGAGAGGTGTGGTGTGGTTAAGCTTGATCTATAATTTTTGAAGTCTTGCATGATTTGATTGCAATTTTAAATTAATGTCTAGATGTTAGATGTCATAATTGTTGAAAGTTTTCTTATAGTTTGCTTTGAATGGCAAATACCATGAGATTGGGCATCTTAGTATTTGTTTTTTTATTGATCTTATGATGTTAAGAGATCGACGCGAGGCCAGATCAAGTTTGTTGCGCAAAGAAAGCAACAAACTTGAGGGTAGATGAGAGAAATAGTGGCATAATGGAACGAGGAAGACACAGAGAGCCAACGACGACTTGAATCACGGCTTTGATGTGAGGTTGTGCTGGAGATGTCTCCAGGCTAGTGACGAGTATTATGTCGAGCTTCAACGACACTAGTTTTCCTTGAATGCGCGTGACCTCATCAATTGTTGAGAGCTAGCTATAACCACTTAGGTATAAATCCTTCTATAAATCTCTTTGGTTGTTTGAATGATGAGAAATGGATGATTTACCTTTGATCAACTAAATAGTATTGTATGATTTACCTTTGATTGTTAAATGGCTATCTATATTAAGTCGTAAGATATGTCGTTAGGCATTTTGAAAGGTCATAAAAAATGTGAATTTGATTGTGGTGCTATGAACTTAAAAAAAAAAAAAATAGTTTGCACTCCAAGTGCTTGATGAAATATTTAAACAAACATTTCTTGTTTCAACAAGGAATAAAGCCTTGGTTCCACCTATCCTAGCGCTCAATAAAGCTATTCTACAATAAAAAAGAAAAGAAAAACAAGTTGAGCTAAGATTAAGATGTTGTTAATGAGATTAGATATAGACCATTCATCATTGACATCTAGAAATAAAAAGAGGGCAAACTTTTTAGGTGACTAGCTGCAAAAAATTAGATTGTATACTTGAACTAAGTCCTTGTGTTTGTTCCTCACTTCCATAATCTTAGATTGTTGTTGGACACCTCTAAATGAAGCCTCAAGTTTTCTTAAGGTATGTTCCTCTATTAATCTAATGGAAAAATGAAGTTTTTGAATCCATGAAATTCGACAAATATTATGGAAACCACTAATGGCATAATTTGAATAACCTAGCTCTACCTTATAATTGTAAGCATATTAGAAATACATTTGTGACGTCCCCAGTTCCACAAACCTAAAACTGGACCCCGCCCGACCTAGACTTACGTAGACCCCGAGTCCCTCTCGCGCAGTCAACGCAAATCTAGTCAGCCTTACCTTACCTTTTCCCATTTATACAATAATTTAAGATGAGATCATTAATATTAATGAGTTATTCAAAGATAAGCAGAAATATTTAACATCTCCAACTAATATAATAACCTCAAGACATAAGTTAAGATTACCTAGAAATGTGGAAACCCGACAAATATATACATCATTACCAAAAGTCATATTACATGAGAGAATATCATCATATCCATGCCCATGATCTCTCATTTCCCAAAACCCAGTTTTAAAACATATAATTATAGTAATATAAAATCAAACCTATGTCGAGTCCAAAGATAGAACAACCCCGCTGTCCTCAAAGCAAATCACCAAGCTAAGGAGCTTTTCCTTTGCTCGACTGTGAATTTGCACTCAGTCAAACACAAGAATGACGAGTCTCAAGTAAGTAACGCCAAACAAGATGTTTATAGTATTTCACAATAAGTAGCAGTCAATATTCATGTTGATAGAAAGAAAAGGACAATGTATGAATAAATAAAGACTGGAAATAAATCTGAAAACAAACAATAATGAGTGTCCAGGAATACAAATGAAAGACGCAAGCAGGCCTAATGAAAGGTCGTTTGAGTCAAGTAATAAAATATCCCTTATAAACTCGGAGTTTAGGACGTGGTATGCATACATCATCCTGAACTCCATGCAGATGCATAATTCTTCAACAATCTAGTGAACTAATTCCCACCTCGTAAATAGGAACCAAAAGACATCAAGTTCCCAAAACAATAATAGGGTGCGTCCCAAGTTCCTGGCCTCTGGTTTATGCACCACTTTAAAGGATTATGTTGACTCACTTGCCTTTGGACCACTCAACATAATAGAATTCCAAAACAGGATAGAGCAATAACAATAAGAAATTAGAGCTTAAAGAAATAACTGTAAATTTCCCAACTGGTTTACTTACTTGTATGCAACATTACTATGCACTCAAACGCTTCTAATAACTACCCTGCACACTCAATTATTTTATGTTTAAGCTTCAAGTGAAATCAAATCACGAAACATCGTGAAAACTGCGACCAAAGTACACTCAAGAGCTAGTTCCAAAAATAATTATTTATAATTTCAACTAGCTAACTTGATATAACTTTTTAACCTTGAAAACCTCCATATTTGCCATATAAACTAAGAAGAAACTTGTAGTACACATTTCGTACTTTCCATATACTTCAAGAACTCAAATCAGATAAAAACAAAGGAGTTACGATTTTTTTCATATGGCCTGTTGCCAATGTAAAACTATCAACTCTTCTCCAAATCAATATTTTCGCAGTGAAATCCTCAAATCACGCCAATAAACACCACAACACCACTCGATATTAACTTTTAATTATTTCTACAGCACGTGGAGTTAATTTAAATCGAAATCAATATTCAATTCATACAAAATTCCAATATAAATCAATATCAACTGCAAAAACATCTTCAAAACTGTTATCAACTAAGTTGCATCACTTCAAATCCCAAAAACCCTATCCCACACCGGTGGAATTTATCCTAAATTGATAGAAATCAACTCAATACGTCAATCCACAACAATTGATACCAATTCCTACGAAAAACCCCGTGAAATAAATTGAGAAAATCACGAGATTTCTAATTGAATTGAGAAAAAAAAAATCATGAATTGAGATTTTACCAGATTTCGAGCTGAATCCCACGTTTCTACCGCGACAACTTGGCTCAAACTGACTGTCTCGCGATGATCTATTGTTTTGCGGAGAGAAACCGAAAGAAAATCGAACTGCGAAAGCTCCACGTGCGAAAAACCAAGTTGAAGGGTTTTGTTTCAACGAACGAAATTCGTTCTGATCGAAATGAAATGAATCGGTTGTTATATATATATATTTATTAATTTCTATAAATCCTTATTTTGACAGTTTCTAACTTCCAATGCCCGTTTTGAATCTGATTTTTCACCAAATTAAGCCAAACTCTATGCAAAACAGTCCATTTTTCATAAAACGTCTGTAACACTAGTCTGTCACACCAAAACTCCATGTCTTATCTTTGTCCATGACATACTAGCCTCTTATGGACCAATTTTCTTATCATACTTAACCAAACTTGTCGTATCACATTTCAATTACTATATTTTGTCAGTGTTTCTGTTCAATTTGTCCCTCGAACAACTAATTACTCGAAAAACATTCGCCCTGGCGCCCATACAACGCGTTTCTTCGAACCGAACCCGTTTCTCCACATCAATGCACACCCTTAAACATCCTCACACGTTTGGGACATTGAAATCTAAATTTGGGTAAATAAAATACTAATACAAACACCCAACAAAAATAACATACCTTGGTGTCGACTACCGAGAATTGTTCACATGTATTATGACGAGATCCACATACGACTTAAAATGACACGTGACACGAGTTAGATTTTAGGGTCGTTACATCATTCATGTAGTAAAGCTAAGTAAATTCTTTCACTTCTTAGTAAACTACTCTTCCTTCAAACTTAGCTTAGTGCAAATGAGTTACCCAAACAATATGTGTGGGGCTTTTGTTAAAATAATTCGGTCCCTTGTTTTTTTTAGTGTAAGTGATGAATGGAGCTTTTGTTAAAATAATTTAAGGCTCACTTAAAAGGGGAATTGTTTTTATTTCTGACCTTGATTGATTTTTTTTTGTTATGCTTCACCTCGAGCTACACATCCAATTTGATTGAACTATAGTTAATGATTCTCATATTTTTTATAGATATCTTCCACCCTTCTTTTATTTGATCACTATAAGTAATTCCAAGATAATGAATGTTGTTACATCTTGGTGCTTTACTGCCAGTGCTAAGTGCATAATATCTTCACAAATTTGATTTTTCTTGGCAAATGATGTACTCCATTGCATGGGTTTAAGATTGGTTACTAATTTGATTTCTTTATTGTGCATTCTAGTTCTGCTTTTCACTTCAGATTTTTTTGTTCTTTCTTATGGTAAGGCTACATTGTTTATTTAGTTACTCTATCCAAATTTGCTTGCCTTAGCCCGATGCTAGGTGCTAGAACCCTATATTTGCATTCTCAAATTTTAACTGTCCGTATTGATTGTTACTCAAATATCTCTCCATTGCACTTAGGTCTGGGCCAACAATTATAGCTTTGCAAGGATATATTCCCTTTCCATGTTTGAGTAGTGTAAATGATTTTGAAATTATAGTTTAAATAGTTGCGGATAATATTAGTTTCTTTTGCATTCAATTTTTGTAGGTAGTTGGCGAAGGATTTACTCTTCTTATTATGTTCTTTTTGTATGCATCTATATTATTGTTGTGTTGCTCAAGTTTCTATTATGTTTATACTTCATTTTTTTGTGTACTTGTCATTAAAAAATTTCATGCATTGTGTTGCTTATTGTTGTAGCGATGCATGAGTAATCTTTCTTTTTCCTTTTTCTTCTTCACTTCTTTAATGGTTTAAAGGTATGCTATGATCTTAGGATGTTTAAATTATTATTTAAGCCTCAATTTTGCTTTGTCCTCTTACTTTTTCCCTTCTCAACACCTTATTATTACCTAAGCCTCAATTTTGTTCCTTTTCTTACTAATGCATTGAATCTAGTTTCATGTCATCCTAGGCAACTAGTTTGCTTCATCTAAATTTTGTTCCTTTTCTTACTAATGTTTTGCTTTTATGTTATGATACACAGTGTGTCTCCATGGTACTCTTCCTACTGGTTACCCCACTTGCACCATAAATATTGATAAGGGCAAATAGTTGGCTTATCTTTGGATGTATGCCAGCTTCTTCAACAAGCTTAATTGACTTTCTATCTTAAGGCAAGTCATTGTCTCTCAAATTTTGCCTTGTATACTTTATCTTTTTAGCTGATGTTAAGCTCGTCTATGATATGATATGTTGTGGTATATATGGTGTGTAGTGTTTACTTTGTTTGTTGGATTTCTTCTCTTTTAATGTGTTTTAGTTAGTTATAATTGGTTTCTTTCAATTTTGATAGAAAATAGCTATTTGATGCAGTTTACTCTTCCATCTTATTGAACTAGTAAATGGATACACTTATCTTAACTTGAAGTTTGATGTTTTTAAGGTTTTTTGCTCTAGTCAACTGCCCTTTATTCGTAGGTGAAGAAACTTATAAATTTCCAAAAGTTGCGTTAAACTGAAAATTTGCTTGATCAATTTACTTTTTAGTTTTGGTCTTTTGATTTGTATGAGAAATAAGTTTTTTCGGCTCCTTCATGACAAAGGATTGAGAAATATGTAACAAGAACATTTTGTAGATGTGAATGATGATTCATGTTCTTTTTGCTTTGTAATCTTGTGTTTGTACAAATCATTTGC
This sequence comes from Stephania japonica, assembly GCA_039657345.1. Lineage (NCBI taxonomy): Eukaryota > Viridiplantae > Streptophyta > Magnoliopsida > Ranunculales > Menispermaceae > Stephania > Stephania japonica. Next base: position 84,004,753 of record CM077556.1, on the reverse strand, counting down.
ACCAGATATGAGAAGCGTTGTCTATAAATGAAAAATTTTGAAGCGAATCTGGTTTTATGTGTTATGTCCTCGTACTTCTTGGCACCGGACGTACATGTCATCTACACTATATATTTGGATCCTTACATGAAGTACATCAATTTAGTGTAGTTTGTTGTGCAGTCTTCATTGCCTTAATGCCTTAATTTTCATCTTTGCTTTGATGGAACTCTTTATCTAAAAGAGTGAATGTCCACTTCACCATATGTTTGATGCATTTACTCAATTGAAGTTGTTTAATTTTTTTCACATGTTCTACTGAGTTTGGTGATATTGTAAGTTCGCATCACCAATGATATGATGCGTTTTGTTCGTTCTCAAAAGAATATTTGAATTTGAAGTAATTAATGGTAATATAACGAGAATCCAAAAAAAAAAATGGTGTTATAAAGATTATATTGAAGAGCCTTTTATGAAGTTATTGCTTTAATGACATTGTTGTAGGAGGACTCTTAGTCAGAACTTATCTGATACTCTCTCCAAGTATAGGGAACTTGACTAATCTACAAGAGTAAGAATGCAATTTATGATGTGTTAGATTTTCTTTTGTTAGTCATAAGAAACTTGCATTTGTATTTGTTGGTAGATTTAATGATTAAAGCTTTTTTTTCTTGTGTTTTTTAAGCTAGGCGATTTCAAAACAACTGTAACGGCCCAAATCTACATTGAACTGTCACGGGAGGCCGCGCGAATCCACAACCTGCCACATGACTGTCAGCTGTGTTCCACGTCCAATTCAACCACACTTTACCTCAAATTATACAGTGAAAGTATTGAACATCAAAATGTACAGTAGAAGCCGATATTTAATACAAAATCTTAATGTGGAAACCAAACCAAAATGGGACTATATCATATAAATGTATCAAGTGTTCCTCAATATATCACAATGCTTGGATCATATACAGGGTAAAGTAAGTTTCACAACCCATCCAAAGAATACGATATATACATACAATCAAGCATGCGCACGAGAGGAGCAGTCCTTAGTCAGTCGCAGGAAGTCTTCGAGTGTCTCCTTGCCCCTACACGTATCAGATCATGCACTCCAACTACCCAACACATACAGTGACAAATTCAGTGAGTAAACTCCTAAAGAAAACCATCGAGTAAATAATAAAAAGTACAACAGTCAACAAATAGCGTTAGCTACACATGCAGAGAGTATGAGCAGCTATAAAACTCTGCGTGTGTAGATAAACAACATTCAAGATGATCAACAATTACTCATGATGTACAAGCATGCTCTACATCGATTTCTACAAAACCAGATAGAGATGGAACGAGAGAGAACAAACTAGATCATATTTCGCCAATTCGAGCGCCCAGCGGAACATATCCCGTCTGGGATCCACCCAGACCACTAACGGTGACTAGAACCAATCGCAAACCCACCGGACACGTGCACCCCGCGGCTCGGGTAGCTATTCACCGGTGGTGCAAGTACACGCGCTACAATCTAGCATGCTCATTCATGTACCACAACCATCTAAAATAATCCTCGATAATAAAAACAAATCTAATTCAATCAACACACACACCAACACGTGATCATCATGAATATGAATAACAGAAATAGTAAATGCAACAATTGAAAGAATTAAATACTCCAAATGTGTTTCTGTTGGGGTTTAAGCACCTATACCGCACTCCAATTACCTGGTCTTCTAGCCAAAATTACGCCTTAAAAGTGTCTAATTCTTTCCAATAATTTTACTTAAATTCACCATTCCCAACCAATTACACTATTCCCAAACTTCGAAAATTCGATTTAAAAACCTCAAATCATCGATCAAACTATCGTTTAAATCTTTTAAATAATTCACATAAACCCCATATAATGCACTATGGTAAATTTTTATCAAATTTTTAATCCCAAAATTGTCCTAGACGCCACCGTGGACGCCTCCACGTTCAACTTTCACGACGTCTGCATGACGTCTTAGGCGTCGTGAATACGCCGTCACGCTATCTTCTCACGACGTTTTCAAAAACGTCTCCCTCACATTACGATTCTGCCTCAAACGCTGTGGGTGGCGCTGTGGGTTCTAAATCCCACGGCGTGCCTAACAGCGTCTTCGATAGAGTGGGTTTTCCCAAATTTTCGAACCATCTCGGCTCGTCGTCGCGATCCGTGCTCGCTTCAACAACTTATTAAAGACCCCACAAAACCCATGAAATCGAAACCTCTCGACAACACACGTCTGAAACCCAAACTCGGCATTTTTCGACCAAAAACCCTATAAAGCACTTGGAAATCTAAACACCCATAACAACACCACCAAAATCACATCCAACACACTCAAAACCATTCAACAATCCATAACAACACCATCCAAACACTGGTGTGCTCAAAACCTACGTCGAAACCTTTGTGAAAATCCCCGAAAATACCTCGAACTGAAGAGCACGATGAGGTGATTGAGGATCTTACCTTGATTTTCGATTTCCTCGCGTTCTTAAGCTCCAAATCTCCACAACAAACCCTTAAGCCCTTTCCAGCTCTCTCAATCTCGTTTTCAATGTATAGTGGAGAGAGAAAAGTTGGTGAGCTCCAACTTACACACACACACACACACATATATATATATAATCATCAACTCACAACACACATATCTTAATGCATTTCAAGGCCTGAAATTGAGTCAACCATTCCCCATATAAGCCAAAAACACTTGACTTTGTTGACTTGGTCTAACAAATCCTAGCTACAACTACTCAAATCCTCGGGCGTCCCGTTACCCAGCTCCGGACAGTGAACTGTCGCGTTTTCACGAACCAATGATCCCGAACACTCCCATATCATTTATTATGAATTATTGAGTGTACTAATCATTCACCACCCGGTATTCGTGTATATTAGCGGATACTCGTCACACCAACTCGCTCATCATTAAACAATATAAACACACATATTTGCAATGCAATTTAACTAACTTGAACTTATACATCGCAACTTCACCAAAAGAGCACACAAAACGGACTGTAAACTCTATCCAGTCGTGCTCCATCTTCATTGTGGGACGTTCGTGGGTCCCTGCTGCCATCCACGTCCGCACTGATGTCACCGGTAACGGCTATTGAAAATTGGGCCATTACAACAACATTGGTGGTCCTATCCCATAAGAGATTGGGAGACTCTCAAAGCTTCGCACTCTTGATCCATCCAACAATAATTTCAATGGTCAAGTTCTTACTTTTGTTTGTGTTTCTTATTCTAGAATTTTGTAGAGTCTTTGCAATGTTGTCTATCTCTATTATAAGGTTTGGTCGTGATCTTGTAAAATATTTTTGGATTTCAATATTATGCTTGGTTTGGAAAAAAAAAAAAGGAATATTAGATATTGAGATCTTGTGATGCTTAAATTCTGATATTTGTTTTTCTGATAATTCTAGTTTAATGATTTTGGTATAATTTTTTTTAATAATCCATTTAAAATTAGCAACGAAAATTCTGTTTCTAATTAGCAAAGAATCAACCTAAAAAAGGATGGAAACTTGTTATACTTTTAGCAACAAATAGCAACATACTATCCGTTTCTAAATTCTGTTGCTAAATTTAAAAACAGACTGTAAATTCCATTTCTAAATTTTAGCATCGAGGGTTTTAAAGACGGATGTTGTTCAGTTTCTAATTCCGTTGCGAATCCGTTTGGCAACGGAAAAGATGGGTTTTAGAGACGAAAATTTCCATTTCTAAATCCACTCTTTTTTGTAGTGTGTATGATTGATTCTAGATATCTAAAGTGTTTCACCTTAAAAACTTCTACTAATTTTACATGTGAGTGGTTTCATAATAGACATAAATGATGAAATGGAAAAATAATAATTATTTCTTGTAATAAGCAAAGATTTTCTTGTCAAATAATATGGCGAAAGAGCTAATTGAATTGGTACATGTGAGTGGTTTTATAATAGACAGAAATGATGAAAAGTAAAAAATGGAAAAGTAATATTATTTTTTACAATAATTAAAGATTGAGGTCCTATAGTGTTTCTTTTGCCCGTCAACTAACGAATGTAGCAGGGGAAGCTAGTTTTATGTCTAGTCGAAATGAGTGGGATGTTGTACTCTCATTTCTTTTAAATGTACTTGTGAGAGATTTGTAATGAATAAGAGTTGGTTGTAGTTTTTAAAAAAAAAATAAAAATTGCTCCCTTTTTTTTTGTTACACCCTTTTATAACTTTCAATAAAAAATAAGTATAATGGAATCAACATAAATAGATATACCTTATACCTTATCCCTTATCCTGTTGTAAAATGTCTTTTGTATTCTTCTTTCTTTTGTTTAAAATTAGTGCGTGAAGACATCTGGAACGAGACAAACTAATCAGCTATGGCCTCCGTTAATAATAAAAATAAATAATTTTTTTTTTTTAAATGCCTTTTTTATTTATCACGAAGGAATATACTAGCTAGCTAGGTATTGATGTATTGTCAAAAAAAGAATGAAGCATTGTCAAAAAGAAAACAAATGATAAAAGGCATGCAATAATTAAGTAGGACATGTATAGATTTCAAGTTTAAGGATATGTAGACACATTACTACATACATTAGAGCATCTCTAATAGTAAATGTGGATTGTGGACGTGGATTCATGTCACATTATCACCGTGGAAACAATGTTTATCCTACATGACTCAATTAGATTGAACTTTAAAAACTTTCTCCAATGCAAAATGTAGATTGTAGATATGAGAACAATTTTTTAATATTAATTTTTTTTAAAAAAAATATTCATTCCCTAACGTTATATATTTCTTGACGCATCAATTTTCTTTTAGGTAATGACACATATCTTTTGATGTTTTTGTTTAATTTTTTTGTCGGCCTATTTTTCATTCGCCTTTTTTTTGTTCGTATGTTTTTTTCACTTGATCGGTATGTTATTATGAGATAAATAATAAAATTTTTTTGGTAGGAAGATAAATAATAATTTATTATATATAATATATGATATATGCCTTCAAAAAAGAGATATGATATATTTATCAAATATATATTATGGGTTTCTAAAAGAAAGCCTATCAAAAAAATAATCCATAACTTAATGTTTAAAAACCAAAACAAATCCTCCTACCCAAAAAAAAAAAAAAAAGCGAAAACAAATCCAATTTTATCGGTTACTAATATTTTTTCGATTTCTTTTCTATGAGCCTTTTTTTTTTTTTCGATTTTCTTGATGATGTGGCATGCCACATGCACAGTCTTTCGCACCCTATAGATATAAAGGGTGCGATCCACAGTGTGGACAATTATTTGTGCCACATCATCTCTGCAGTGTGAATTCACATTACTATTGGAGAAAATTTTTTGGTTGAGAAGTTTATTCCATCCTACGTGTCCCACATTCACCCCAATCCACATCCCATTGGAGATGTTCTTAGTATAATTGGCACATAATTTTTTTTTTGATGTGAAGTATATAATTTGTTTTTTGTCAAACATGTATAAATGGTACATTAGAAACTACTAGATATGTATACATTGACATATCTGTGAAATATATCATCATCTTGACGTATCACAACAATAATAATATAGCTTCAGTCGCAAATTATCTTGACTGATCAAACCAACTAATATTAGTTTTAATAATTTAATTAGTATATATGAACTAATTAGGTAGCCTAATGATTTGGTATGAGGTTTGGGAGTAAATAAAATTAATTAATTAATTAAAAAATAATTTAATAATATATATATATATATATATATATATATATGTGATCACCTATAAATAAGGTTGAGGGTTCAAATCTTTAAAGTTTTAGGATATTTAAAAACAATTTTTTCTTTTTTCTTTTTTTTTATTTTATTATAAAAAAATCTATTGAGATGTACCCCGTATCATTCAACATTAATTAATATGCATTTGTTTTTGGAAAATCGAACTTTAGTACTTTTAAGATTTTTTTTTTTGATGAATAATACTTTAACAATTTTAGATCATCTTGAAGTGCCTGGTAGAGCCCGATTACAATAGGACGTAGCTGGGGAATAAGCCTAATTAAACATGATGACTAATTTTTATGCAATCTTGCTTGTGTAAGATAGATGAGCAAATTATAGATTCACATAATGCCTAACATTTTTTTTTTTTTTTTTTTTTTTTGGAGATAAGAAAGAGATGCACTGCACCAACAGATGTTCGAATTTATAACCACTTGCCCTCAAACCCCACATTAAACTATTGGACCACTCAATTGGTTCATATTGCCTTGAAAAATGATAAAATGACACATTTTTAACTCACACTTTGGGCATACACCCTTATCTTTTAGCCATTTATGACTCTTTCTTGTCTCTCCAGGCGTGGGCCACACATATGACAAAACACCATAAACGGTTAAAAGGCAAGGGTGTGCGTCCAAAGTGTGCATTGAGAGTGTGTTAGATTATCATTAATTTTCCTATTGCCTTACATATATATTTGCAGGAAAATACTAGAATGACAATGAGTAAGTCACACTCTAACACATATTGGCCTTCAAGAGCCTTTCATGCGGCCTTGACTCGCGTGTCATGCATCAGGATCTGTGCATGCCCACATCCCGAGGTGGACATCAATGGCTCTTGTGAGTCAATATTTATTGGGATGTGACTTCTGGTTGTGATTGTAGCATTTCTCTTCAAATAATATAACACAGACCCACATTCGTCGATGTATGTTACTTTTTACATTGACATGCGTGTCAATGTACGTATATCAATTGCCTAAATAGTACTAAAGAGAGTGCAGCCGGTTTGTGTTGCATGTATATGTTGAGGTACCTTAGCAAGATCCAAAATAAATAATAAAGACTATATAAAAAAAAGTCTCAAGTGAAATTCTGACACATATATGTATATATCAATCTTTTGGTGGAGATAAAAAAAAAGGAATAGAATATATAGATGCTCATGGCCACTAGAAGATTCAGAGTGACAATTACAAGCACGATAAAACGCATTATTTTAATTGATGTATCACACGTGTCGCATATCACATGTGAGGTGAAAATATGCCTATAAAAGGGAGGAGAGGGTACCAATTGTTACCAATACAAGTGAAAAAAAATTACACAAGCACATAGCTGAAGATCAATTGAGAGGAAGATAATGGCGGCCTTGCAACTTCACAACAATCTGCAGAGACAAGTGGATTGTGCCCTGGGAAGCATTCCACATGCCAAAAAAGCTGAAGTCCTCCTCAATGGATTTTATTTGGAGAACAGTACTGGGAAAACCAACAGCCCCGTCCCCGGGAAGGCAAGGCTAATCTAAAAACAAAAAATTATTTAACTATCTCATAAAAAATTTATTTAATTAGCTGCTCTTATTTTAAATTTGCAAATTTATTATTAAGTAATTTATATAATAGCAATGTTTTGAATTTAGGTTTATTTGTTTTAATTTGTTGATGTGGTGGTTGTATATATATATATATATATATATATATTTTTTTTTTTTTTTTGAGAAATAAGAGACATATATATATATGCTCCCGAAAGTTGCATGTATTATCTGAAAAAGTAGTATATTAACTTAATCTATTTCATCTTTTACAGAAGGTAGGGATGGACAAGAAAGGTCACAATAACATCATGATTTACTCGAATGAACTAAGCATTGGAGATGATGCTTGCAACTGGGAATACTCCTTGGTGCCCGACGACCCGCCTCGCAACAAGTAATTAATTTACAGACGACATACACATGCAATATACAGCGTTAAATCCAATTAATCTTAATCCAACGATCATAAATAATACAATCCTCCACATATAATAAACATTGATATTCTTTTTTTTTTTTTGAGGCCTTAATATATATATATATGCAAACTTTACATATGTGCATATGGACGTACGTACGTGCAGCAAACTGGTGGAAGTGGCGGAGCTGTTGGACGGAGTTAACATGATTGTCGAAGGCGACTGCGACACATCGTACCTGACCAAGGGAACTACATACGAGGTGGTGTACGTGGTGATGATGAACATGAGCTCCTACGGGTGGACGGACTCGGTGACCTTCAAGTTAGTGGATCCAAAAGGGAAAGTGACCAAGCGCAAGATGCGCCTCGATGGCATGCCCGTCAACACTTGGGAGTATGTTCCCGTCGGCGTGTTCAAGAACGACACCGACCAGCAGGCGGGGAAGGTGCAGTTCTCGATGTCTGAAGTGGATAGTCAGGAGCAGAAGAAGGGACTCATTGTCAAGGGAGTTGCCATTCGACCCAAGCACTAGATCATGGCTAGTGTCACAGGGCCAATGAAAGAGGGGTTTTTCACTAGGAAAATTTTCTCTCGATTGAACCTGCGGTGCCTAAGGGCCACCTTAGTTCAGCACGCCAACACTCAAATTAAAGGGACAGCAAGCAACAGGCAACAAGGAAACGTTTACTAGCTCTCAATTGGATTTACAACTGTGGAACTCTATGCTTCCCCAAGCTCGAGCCCATGGCTTTATAGCCTAGCCATTAGGTAGTTACATAACCGACCGGGACACATGTCCAGCATACATCAATCCATAGACCTGGTAAATCACCACTCTCTTAGTGGTCAAGGCGATTCGAAGCGCCTTGTTCCCTTCTTGCCACCTGGTTCCGTAACCACCTCCATTACGGGGTCGGTTGCACATTCTCCATGCATTCGGGTCATGCACGGACGTGGCTTGGTCATGGCCCGGCCATGACCAAGGTAGTTCCCCAACTACCTCGACTTGGTCTTCCACATTTCAAGGGACGTGGTTCATGCTTCTCTACGGGACGGGGCTGCGTCTCGTGGTGCTGGCCGTGTCCAGCACGTTGGGTGCTAGCCGGGGCTCGTGGTCGAGTCCCACCGGCTCGGGGTGGCGGACCATGGTCGTGGGTCTTCGCCTTGGCATGGTGCCCAAGGCGTGCACGAGGGCTTTGCTTGTCACTTTGTTGCCCATGCCACCCCTAGGAGAGAGCCCACCTCCCCTTATAGTAGATGTTAAGCCGTTTCCCCGACTCCAAAAGGAAACATCCCAAAATGAGACCAAGCGTACTTTGGCCGGGGTCAATGCCCGGTCAAGGAAAGTCAAGCTGTTGTGCAAGGCCATGCCTTGGCCTTGGCCTGTTTTGCCTTGCCCAACCTTGTCCGTGCCTTGGTTTGGCTCGCCTTGCCTTGGCCTGGTCTTACTTGCTTGCCTTGGCCTGGCCTTGCCTTGCCGCGCCTTGCCTTGCCTTGGCCTTGCCTTGCTTGCTTGGCTGGCCTGGCCTTGCCTTGCCCGCGCCTTGCCTTGCGCTTGGCCTGGCCTTGCCTTGCCCGCGCCTTGCCTTGCCTTGCCGCGCCTTGCCTTGCCTTGGCCTCGGCCTTGCCTTGCCTTGCGCTTGCCTTGCCTTGCCTTGCCGCGCCTTGCCTTGCTCGCGCCTTGCCGCGCCTTGCCTTGGCTGGCCTTGCCAAGTCTCGCCCTGGCCTTGCCCGCCTTGCTGCCTGCGCCTTGCCTTGGCTGGCCTGGCCTTGCCTTGGCCTGGCCTTGCAAGCCTTGCCCTGGTCTTTCCAAGCCTCGCCCTGGTTTTGCCCAGGGCGACTTGGCCTTGCAAGCCCACTTAGGCCCGAGCCCATGTACTAAACCCCAATCCGACTTTGGAGTTCACCGAAACCTCCGAGTCCACCGAGACTCGATCATCTGCTGAGTTATCATGCGCCCACCAAAGACATGCTCGTATCCGACTTATTGGGGTGGTAACAAACCTCCCCGGCCGAAATGTTCGATGCCCTCATCGAATCGCTTTCGGTTCTTGCCGCTTACAGTAGTACGAAATCTCCTTCTCAAAGCGCCATAGGGTAGTATCTCGCTCCCAAGTAGGTTCTTCCACATCAACCCACTTGATTAGGTAGAAAATCCGCCGATTTTTCTTACTCTGACCACGCACCTCGTGGTTTAGAATCTGCTCAATCTCTCCTGCAAATTCCTTCCGTATCAAGGGTGGAGCTCGTCTGACCGCGCTCCGCTCCGGATCCTCCTGATCTGAATGGAAGGGCTTAAGGTAACTGACATGAAATGTAGGGTGTATCTTTAGCCTTTCTGGTAGCTTTAAGCGATAAGCTACCCTCCCAACTCGCTGGACCACCTCAAATGGTCCTTCATATCGCTGGACCAAACCCTTATGGGTCTCCTTCTTGTTGAATTTCTTCAAAATTTGAGGAGTGAGCTTCAATAAGACGAGGTCTCCTTCCTGAAACTCCAAGGGCCGTCTGTGTTGGTCCGCATACTTCTTCATCCTCCCGACGACGACTTTGGCCAAGCGTCACGAGCCGCCTCCTCGGCTCTGCTTGTTCCTTGCAAACCGATACGCCGCAGGCTCGATCCCATCGCCTTTGACTTGACTACTTCATGTGGAGTAGCCGGTTGTTGTCCGTCGCCACCTCGAATGGACTCGGCTCCGTGGTGAGCTTTTGTGCGAGTTGTAACAAAATTGGGTCGTATCAAGTAAATCCACCCAATTCGTTTGACCGGCATTCACATAATGCCCGAGATAGTCCTCCAAAGAAAGCATTGATTCTCTCCGTCCGCCCATCTCTGTTTGAGGATGGTTTGTTGTAGAAAACTTCAACTCGATCCCATCGATTGAATAGGCAACCCAAAATCGCCCGATGAACCGAGCGTCTCGATCGCGATGATGTCTTCGGGGATGCCCCAATACTTCGCCACATGCTTTAGGAACAATTCTCGAGTCATGTACGCATCACAATTCTTCGAAGCGGCTATGAATGTAGCATACTTCGAGAATCGATCGACCACCACCCACTGCTGGTCATTCCCTGCACATCAGGAAGACCAGTGATGAAATCCATGGAGATGCTCTGAAAGGGCCTCTCTAGTATGGGTAGAGGCTCCAGCAACCCTGGCGCCTTCCTCCTCTCCGTCTTGTCCTTTTGGCATACAAGACAAGTCCGTACGTACTGATCCACGTCCTCCTCCATCTTCGGCCAAAAGTAGGAACGTGATAAGAGGGCATAGGTGCGCTCCATGCCGGATGCTTGACCACCGAGCATCATGTGTTTCCTTCAAGAGTAGCGCCTTAATCCACTGTACTTAGGGACATAAGGGCGTCCTCCTTTGGCATAGAGGACCCCATCATCACACCAGAACCTCCGAGTGACTCCCTCCGCTACTAGCTTTAGTAACTTCTTACAAGTAGGGTCCTTGCGGTCTCCTCCTTGATTCGAGGCGAGAATTCACCTTCCGGCCTCACTCTGCTTGTCACCATCATCACCACCACCTTGCGACTAAGTGCATCGGAATCGAATTGAGCCTACCGGGCTTGTGTTCGAATTGTAAATCAAACTCGCAAGGAAATCCAACCATCTCGCCCGCTTACGGTTGAGCTTTTTCGCTCATGAAGTAGGTGATCGCCGCATTGTCGTCCGCACCACAAAAGCGGTTCCCAACAAGTAATGCCTCCAAAGATGGAGAGCATGAATCACAACTAGCATTTCCTTCTCGTGAGCGGGTACCTCGCTCCGCATCCTTCGATTTTCTACGCTTTCGAAGGCAATGGGGTGTCCCTCCTGGACAAGCACCGCCCCCAATGCCCTATCTCGAAGCGTCGTATGCACTTCGAACGGTAGTTCGAAGTTTGGTAGTCCCAAGATCGGTTCGAGAGGCAATGACCGCCTCAATTCCGCCATAGCTTGGTTGCATCGATCCGTCCATGCCCAAGCTCGATCTTTCTTTAACAAGTCGTCGGTGGTGCCACCTTCCAGTGAGTAGCCCTCCACGAACCGCCGATAGTAATTCGCCAAACCCAAGAACGATCGCAACTCCGAGACCTTCGTGGGGTTTGGCCATTCCATGATAGCCCGCACCTTCTCGGATCCATTTGCGGTTTTCCCTGGCCTACAACATGACCAAGGAAAGAAATCGTTTGCGCAAACTCACATTTCTCCCTCTTTACATACAAATGGTTAGCCCTCAAAGTAGTCGAACCATCCGTAAGTGATCCACATGATCATGGAGGTTCTGATCAAATCACTATGTCGTCAAGATAAACAACGACAAATCTATCAATGAATTCTCTCAAGTACATCATTCATTAAATTACGAGAATGTAGTAGGGGCGTTCGTCAAGCCAAATGGCATGACTAAGTACTCAAACGAACCATACCTAGTCACCATGGCCGTCTTTGGAATGTCACATTTGCAATCCGAACTTGATAGTACCCCGACCTCAAGTCCACTTTGTAAAGTAGGCCGCACCGAGATAATCGATCGAACAAGTCTGCCACAAGTGGAATAGGGTACTTGTTCTTCACCGTGAGCTTGTTTAATGCCCTGTAATCCACACACATTCGAAGGGAACCATCGTGCTTGCGCTGGAACAGGACTGGTGCTCCGTAAGGGGCCTTGGATGGCTGAATGAATCCAGCATCCAACAACTCTTGCAACTGCTTCCTTAGCTCCTCCAACTCCTTTGGAGCCATTCTGTACGGGGCTTGTGCTGGGGGTTTTGAGCCAGGGATCAGCTCAATCTCATGGTCAATTTCCCTTTTTGGGGGTAATTGCTTTGGCAATTCTGCCGGCATCACATCTCCGAAGCCCTCCAGCATCTCACGACTACATCGGGGATTTTTGATGTCGTTCTTGCCTTGGTCTCCACCAAGGCTGCTAGGAATGTGGGTTCTCCCTTCCTCAGTCCATCTTTCACCTGAATGGCTGAAAGATGGGATAGCTTCGTCTTCTCCTTTCCTGCAATTGTGTTAGTCGCAGGGACAAAACAAGGGTGGGACTTGTTCATCACGAACAATCCTTTTAAGAACGCATCAAAGCAATGCTCCCCCAAGTGCAAAAAGTCATTCCCTAGGATGACATCAAAATCATCCAAGGGAACCGCCATTAGGTTGATCTTTCCCTCCCAAGACCCAACCTTCAAATTCACATCAGTGGCCATACCTTGAATTCGCTTAGCCTCTGAATTCACTGCCTTCATTCGATTTGGAGTTCTCAACGAGATCCGGTCCCAACTTTCCCACCATATGGTCTGCCACGAATGAGTGAGTAGCTCCCGAATCCACCATCGCCAAGACTCGTCTCTGATTCACCTCAGCATCCACGTACATTAGCCCCTCCGAAGGGCTCGTCTTGGCTTGCTGAATTGCATTCAGCGAGTTGCAATGGGTTCATTCGGGGCCGGCCATCATCTTCCGCGCGAAGCCGACAATTTCTCCTTCTTTGGCGCGTCTCGTGCCCTGTGAGGACCATTGCAAATAAAAATGACCCTTACCGAGAACTTGATGAGGGCTTCGGTCCGCTTTAGGTCTTTGGTTTCGAGCTCTCGCGGCTTAGGAGGAAAGGGCTTCTTCTCGCCCTTCTTCTGGTGGTTCTTGAACGGCTTCTTCTCCTTGTTCTTCCCTTCGCTCGGGGATGAACTAGTCTTGAAGTCCACAAGACTATCAGCAGCCGCAATTGCACCAGGCAAGTCCTTCACTCCTTGCCTCCTTAGCTCAGCTTGAGCCCAAGACTGCAATCCCGTGGTGAAATTGAAAAGTTTGTCCTCCTCCGACATGTTTTTGATGTCCAGTAGGAGGGAGGAAAACTCCTTCACATAGTCACGCACCGATCCCGTCTGTTTGAGCTTGCGCAAGGCCTCCCGCGCTTGCCAAGCAGCATTGGTAGGAAGGAATTGATCCTTCAATTCCCTCTTGAGCACCTCCCAATCTACAATTTTGGGCCTCCATGTGCCCGCATCATCATCCACCCTGGTTCTCCACCAAAGTTTCGCATCACCTTCAAGGTACATCGGGGTCAAGATGACCTTCGATTCTCCTCCGTGCCAACAGTAGCAAAAAATCTTGCTCCATGTCCCAAATGAAATTCTCAAGCTCCTTTGCACTCGCTTGCCGAGAGAATTTCTTTGGTTCCGCACCTTTGTTCGGGGCTTTGCCGCAACAAAGCACCCTCCGAGGTTCCGCCCACGCTCGCTTGAGTAAGCTCACCTCCACGGCCATTGTCGATTTGTTTCGGTGGTAAGTTCTCCCACCGACCGCACATCCGCTACAAGCTCCTCAAACCTTGATTCCCACATAGCAATCGGGGCCTCTTGTGACTCTCCCTAGTCACCAGGAAGCCACCAACATTTCCAAGGCTTCAATACGTCGGGACGTAGTTGAAGACTCCGCCAATTCCGCCGGAGTGGCCATCGTTGCTATCACATGCTCTAGGTGAGACACCCTCTCACCTAGATCGCTTCTTTCGGGTCGCCATTGTCTCCAAACCTGGCTCTGATACCAATTGTCACAGGGCCAATGAAAGAGGGGTTTTTCACTAGGAAAATTTTCTCTCGATTGAACCTGCGGTGCCTAAGGGCCACCTTAGTTCAGCACGCCAACACTCAAATTAAAGGGACGACAAGCAACAGCAACAAGGAAACGTTTACTAGCTCTCAATTGGATTTACAACTGTGGAACTCTATGCTTCCCCAAGCTCAGAGCCCATGGCTTTATAGCCTAGCCATTAGGTAGTTACATAACCGACTGGGACACATGTCCAGCATACATCAATCCATAGACCTGGTAAATCACCACTCTCTTAGTGGTCAAGCGATTCTTGCCGAAGCGCCTTGTTCCCTCTTCGCCACCTGGTTCCGTAACCACCTCCATTACAGGTCGGTTGCACATTCTCCATGCATTCGGGTCATGCACGGACGTGGCTTGGTCATGGCCCGACCATGACCAAGGTAGTTCCCCAACTACCTCGACTTGGTCTTCCACATTTCAAGGGACGTGGTTCATGCTTCTCTACGGGACAGGGACTGCGTCTCGTGGTGCCTGGCCGTGTCCAGGCACGTTGGGTGCTAGCCGGGGCTCGTGGTCGAGTCCCACCGGCTCGGGGTGGCGGACCATGGTCGTGGGTCTTCGCCTTGGCATGGTGCCCAAGGCGTGCACGAGGCTTTGCTTGTCACTTGTTGCCCATGCCACCCCTAGGAGAGAGCCCACCTCCCCTTATAGTAGATGTTAAGCCGTTTCCCCGGCTCCAAAAGGAAACATCCCAAAATGAGACCAAGCGTACTTTGGCCGGGGTCAATGCCCGGTCAAGGAAAGTCAATTGTTGTGCAAGAGGCCATGCCTTGGCCTTGGCTGTTTTGCCTTGCCCAACCTTGTCCGTGCCTTGGTTTGGCCTGCCTTGCCTTGGCCTGGTCTTACCTTGCCTTGGCCTGGCCTTGCCTTGCCCGCGCCTTGCCTTGCCTTGGCCTTGCCTTGCCTTGGCCTGGCCTGGCCTTGCCTTGCCCGCGCCTTGCCTTGCCTTGGCCTGGCCTTGCCTTGCCCGCGCCTTGCCTTGCCTTGCCCGCGCCTTGCCTTGGCCTGCCTTGCCCGCGCCTTGCCTTGGCCTGGCCTTGCCAAGTCTCGCCCTGGCCTTGCCCAGCCTTGCCCTGCGCCTTGCCTTGGCCTGGCCTGGCCTTGCCTTGGCCTGGCCTTGCCAAGCCTTGCCCTGGTCTTTCCAAGCCTCGCCCTGGTTTTGCCCAGGCCTGACTTGGCCTTGCCAAGCCCACTTAGGCCCGAGCCATGTACTAAACCCCAATCCGACTTTGGAGTTCACCGAAACCTCCCGAGTCCACCGAGACTCGATCATCTGCTGAGTTATCATGCTGCCCAGCCCAGCATGCTCGTATCCAGCTTATTGGGGTGGTAACAGCTAGCCACCAGCTGATGATGGGTACGTACGTAGTGGTCGTATCATAATATGCTTTGTAGCTAGCTAGCTGGCTTGTTATGTGTGAAGGGTCAGTGGGTATGCATGCATGCATGCATGATCCCTCTCTCTATATGTATTATATAATGTAGTGAATAAAGATAGCAAGCCATGCTAGTTAATTAGCTGTGTAACGCGTGGTCTGTAATAAATTAATTAATGAATAAATGACATTATATATATATATTGGTCGTGACTCGTGAGACCACTACTTCTAAATTGCTAAAAATTTTTTTGAAACCTTCTAAATTGCTAATTAATTGAGTAGAAGTTTATTAATTAAGTTTCTTCAAAAAAAGGAGAAAGTGAGAACCAATAGATCGAAAGAAAAAGTATCATCGGCGACCAAAAGCTTTTGGCCGCATATGACCTATCTCTAAAATTTCTTTTTCAAGTTTTCACTCTTGATTCAAGATCTTGAGCCACTGCCGATCAAAAGAAAAGAGGTGGCTCTAATATTTATTTCTCTGTGTTTTATATGTTCAATGAAGTGCAGATCATTGCAAAAATATAAAAATTAGATCTACTTGTTGCGATACATCTTCATCAACGCTCGTTTTTGGAACTGTTCGGCTGTTGGGTTGGTCTTTATTTTTAGTTTAATTTATTTTTAGGTAATCTGTCTTCATTTTGTTGGAAATCTTGATTTTATTTTCTCCTTGTCGGGAAGTTTTAAGTTTTATTCTCTTCATCGGACAATTTTGTTATTCGTTATGTGCTTCAAGCCGGTGTTTATTGTGTATTGTCATGAATTCTAGATGTCGTAAAGAGCAGTCCCTGATTGTTAAACTGTTTCAATTTAACAATTACATTCACAACCAAGTAATGACAGTTCTTTTGAACAAATATGATTAACGAATCAATGTACTTTTTGATTATTTGTTTGGTCCTATACCAAACCATTAATTAATGATTAATAACACTTTTACTTTTCTTCAAAAAAAATATATAAGTTTAAGTTTGATTAGTTCCAAGTTTTAAAATTAAATTTAAGCAAATTAGAAACATATATATTGTAACAAATAACAAAGAAACATTAATTGGCATATATATAAATATATAAATGCTAGAGTAACAAATCAACCATCCCAACGTATATTACACCTCGAGATGCTTAAGGGCGCATCTTAAGGCTCGCACGGACAATGAGATTGGCGCACAATTGTGCATTCCGGATGCACAACGTGCTTGTTATTCCAACATTTCCCTATATATGACAATTTAAAGTCATTAGTAGGATTCACTAATTAATTAATCAATTAGCAACTAGTTGGGTGGCTCAATAGTTTGGTACAAGGTTTAAGAGTAAAAAGATCAAAAGTTCAAACCTCAGTGATGATAAGTTATTTCTTTTTTATAAAAAAAATCAATTGATTTGAGTGTCCTTAACTCAAATTCTCTGGCATCAATGTGAATCAGTCAGCTAATTAAGCGAAAGGGGTAGAAAAGTAGTGATTATAGAGAAGCTACAAATCGTTACATTGATTCGAAATCGAGTCAGTCATTAGCTTAGATATATAACTGGAATTGCAGATTAAAGGGTGTTCGATCTTCAGCAAAGTAAATATGCACAGTAACAAAAAATTACTTGTGCGTTGTTTGGTTTATTCGTTTTCAAATTACTTGAACTCTCCAATAGATGATTTAAAATCTGAAATCTATGTCAGCAACTGCAACATATATATGTTTTGTTCTGATATCTATGTTTGGGCTTTACATTATCTTTCATATAGCCTTCGAATTCTTTGGTTCTTGAGGGTTTAAATTGCCATTCTTTGTTTACGTTTAAAAAAAAAATCAATCTCATTCAATAGTGGAAAAAAAATTGAGCACAAATTGGTCTTCCAGCAATGAAAGAAGAACTGCACTGTAACAAACAAATTACAAAACCAATACTAGAAACAAATGAATAAACCAATGCAGCAGCTACGCTATATATTGCTATGCTATTCCTAACATGACTCTCCGTAATTGTTATCATCGTCGTCATCGAGACCGTCAAAGAACGGGTCTCTAATTAGCTCAGATACAGAAGGTCTGGCTCTGGGTTTGCCAAGGCACTTCTCTATGAAGTCCCTAACTTCTGGGTCTTTAACTTTATTTAGCGCCTGTGGTCTCACTCCTGCGGTGACCTTCTTATAGATCTTCGCAATGTTATCACACTCGCTGTAGGGTATCTCGACAGTCACCAACTCCAGCACCAACATCCCAAATGAGTAAACGTCCACCAACTCTGTGTAATCCTCCTCGTAAAGCTCTGGCGCCATGAACTCCGGCGTCCCCAATACTGAGTGAGCTATATGGCTCTTTCCCACTATTGCTGCCAAACCCAGATCACCAATCTTCACCTACACAAAGTTTACCACAAAAGGTCTATTAGTATACTTTTGACTTTATGCAGTGTGAACCCATCCAAAACTAACACAATGAAGGAAAGGCAACAGCCGCCACACTTGCTAATTCACATTAATCAAACTACATACACACAAAACTTAATTAATTTGGCCAATTACCAATAAAGCTGTCGAATTTTGACCAAAAAATTAGGAAAACTAATGAAAATAAAATACAAGTCAACCATAACAACATGTTAACAAAAAATCTATTTGGACACTAAGGGTCCGGACTCAAAGGGAGGTTTTTGAGATTTTTGTAAATATTTAAAGGAGTGTTACAAGTTATAATTTTGAAGTCATTGATTGCTTGAGGATGACTTTGAAATAAAAAATTTTCAAAAAACCCCCTAAGGGTCCGGACTCATGAGTCCAAGTAGCACTACTCACATGTTAAAGCCTATTTGACATAGAACAACATAGCCTCAATACAAACATTTGTTGTGGTCACACAAATCAAACTCTTTCATTGCTCTTGATTCAGTCTTAATGTAAACAAAACTAAATTTAATTCTACAAACTCAATTAGTACAACCTAGGGAAGTCCATATTTGACAAATAATTTATGTTAGGTATTGATAGATTTGACATTTTCTTGGTTTCTTGCTTAGAATCAACCACATTGACTAATCCACATTCGTGAAGAGTTGGCCTTCCCAACCCAATTTTTTGTTCTTAATGTAAACAAAATTAATTAAATTTAATTCTACCAACTCAATCAGTACAACCTAGGGAAGTACATGTTTGACAAAGAAGTTATGTTAGGTATTGATAAATTTGATATTTTTTCTTGGTTGACCCCAACCACACCGACTAATCCACATTACTCGCACAAGGGGAACCTGAGTTCCTTGCCACTCGGACCAACCGGTTGTATGTAACACTTTCCTTTATTAGTAAAAGTAGAAAATTTGCAAAATATAAATTCATGATTAACATCAATTCATCCAACAATCTAATACCATGAAACATGATTAATCAAATAGCAATCAAAAATAGAGAAAGAAAGATTTTTGTATACCTGTCCATCGTTTCCATTGATGAAGACATTACTGCAATTGAGGTCTCTATGAATAATGCATGGCTCATGAGTATGCATATACTCCAAACCCCAAAGAACCTGTCTTGACCACTTCTTCAGCGCCTTCATAGAAACATGACGATGTTTCTTTCGATACTCTCTCAAATTCCCAGACGTACACACTTCAGTGATGAAATTCAACTTCCCCTGCTCCTTATCCAACCACACATTGTACAATGTAATGATGTTATCGTTCTTCAATGAACTCAGCAGCCTCACCTCCGAGAAAAGCCGCTCGATCGCCGACTGATCGTCGCCGAAACTCCGCAACCGAACCTGATTCCAAGCCACCTCAATCCCCTCCTCTTGATCAAACGCCCTGTACACCTTCTTCACCGCTCCAACACCGAGCAGGTCCTTGTATCGACCGTACCGCTGCGACTTCGGATCGACCTCGACGAACGGCTCCGCGTCCTTGTCCAGCGGATCAGGGTTCACGCACGGCATTGTCGGAAACCCTAATCCCCAAATCTCAACAAAAAACGAAACCCTAGAAATCCAATCGACGACGAATCCGAAGAGAAATCTTTCAAGATTCCTCTTTTCGGAAACCCTAATCGGCGAATTTCAACGGGTATCAAAGAAAGACCGAAGGGAAACAGATGATCAGATAGTACGCAGTTCGAGCTTCTCTGATGTAAGTTCCGCTCTTCACCACCATCTTCAAAGATCAAATCTTGCTAAGTCGATCTTTCTATAGCGACAAAGAAGAAATCGAAATCGAAATCGAAATCGAAATCGAAGAACAAATTCGAAAACTGGTAGACTCACAAAGCTTGGACTTCACGCGAACGCGAGAAAAGAATGAGTGAATTGAATTTGAAGAGTTGGCTTGGTCGACAAGTCGGGGTATTTATACGCGTGACTAAGCGGTCATTAAGTTTTAATTAATTACCGAGTTTTTTTATATAATTAATTACTGAGTTAGTAGTGGCAATCACGGTTAAATTAGAAATATATTGACCAAATTGTGAGAAACTGGTGCAAAATGCGTTTTTTCTTAACGAATTACTAATTAATTAGGGAGTTATGTTAGTAGTGGCAAACTGACAATCACCGTTAAATTCAAATTTTTTTAACAAAAAATCTATTTGGACACTAAGGTCCGAACTCAAAGGGGGGTTTTTGAGATTTTTGTAAATATTAAAGGAGTGTTACAAGTTATAATTTTGAAGTCATTGATTGCTTAAGGATGACTTTGAAATAAAAAATTTTCAAAAAACTCCCTCGGCACACAACACATGTTCTACACCCCATCCAAAAGAATGATATATAAACAAATTTTTTTTTGGAAAACAATAAGAGAACACTCTACCGACTACTACTCCCTCAGATAAAAAATATAAGTCTTTTAAGGTAAAAACATAAAAATTAAGAGAGTCTTAATTACGACTGTAATTTACATATATGTCATTTTGACATTAAATGAATGAAAGATTGGAGAATCATAAATGTTTAGATTATATAAGGGTAAAATGGGTAAAAATAATAAATACACTTTTAAATTTCGAAAACGACTTGCAATTTTGAACAAGGATTTTTTCTAGAACGACTTATATTATTGACCTGAGGGAATATGTTTTTTTTACGACTTAAATACTAACTACCATATTATGCACCTCAAAACGTGTAAGATCACTTATCAATCGAGAATGGAGTTGCAAGTGGGGTAGGGTGCGGCGAGGATTGAAGATACCGTCCTTGCATCCGCGGGACGGGGGCGAACTTTGCCGCCCCACGCCCCGCTGGGTTCCTCGCACCTCACTAAATTTATTTAAGTGTATGTTTTGATCCTCAATCTTTGATCTTTTTTATGTCTTTTATTGATCCACAGACAACGCGTCCCTACCTAAGTACCACTAGTTCCTAGTTTTATATGATTAGACATGATAAATCAATCATACTAATTAACAATTGATTATCTGTCAAGCAAATTCTTTAATCAATTGTATGCTAATGGTATTTCAAGGGGAGACTTGTATTTTTTTTTAAGAGAAACTTATATTATATAAAGAAAGATAACCATAAAAATAACATATAACTATATCCATGTGACATTCTCAAAATAAAAAACTTTATGACATATATAATTAGATCTAAATCTAAACTTAATGTAACCTTCTTATTCTGAATCAATAAAGTACAGTTATTTGATCATATATAATTTTTATCATCACATTGATAAATTATAGCTAAATAAATATAAATAGTATTTCTTACTTGAATTAATTAATTACTTCTATAGTTTGCTAAAAAAACTTTATTATATACAAATAATTAGTAAAAAAAATAATTAGTTAGTTTAAGTGGTAATGGGTTTGACTTCCCTTAAGCAATGTCTTAAGTTCAAGTCTTGTGGATAAAGACAAATTAAATTCAAAGGGTCACATGCCCCTTATTCAAGAATTAGGATCCGATGACAATGCTAAGGTCATGGATTCAAAGTACCCCAACGGAGACAAGTTGTTTCCTTAATTCATTCTTATCCAAAAAAAAAGTACAAAGGGTCACCTATTAGTTAAGAATTGGGATCCAATGACAATGTCTGATAGAGTGGATTAGGCAGTGCAATTGGTAATATTAGATACTACTGCCACATGGGAAACTAAATAAAAAACAAACTATATAATTAATTATTTAATTTATGGTTTCTAAATGTATTGTATTATATTAATAAATCATGAAAATTAATCGAAACTATTTAATTAGAATGATTTGCAAATACATTAAATATTCAAATTTTAAGACTATAGTATGTATTATGTATTTAATAATTAGGTATTGTATTAGATTTAAAATTATAGTTTATTATAATAAATTATTTAGTAAGGTAAATTTGGTTATAATTGTATGTAGTGGTGTATCATTTACTATATTAATCGCAAATATAAAATATATCTTTCATATTACATCTATACAGTATATATAGTAACTTAGTCTTAATAAAAAAATGTTAGTTAGATTAAATTAGATTTTCATTTGAAAATGTTGACTTCAATGAGTTAAAAATTAGTATTAGATAGTAAATCGAATGCATATGATTTTTTAAAACTTAATGCAAAATAAGGAATAAATACAATTCACTACATGCTCATAATATTTTTTAAAACGGATTCCTCGTGGGGCGGGGTACGAGGTGAGGAGACGGGGGTTCCCTGTGGGGCGGGGTACGGGGCGGAGCTACGGGTAAAACTCATGGGGCAAGGGTAATCCACGTCCCTGCCCCGCCTCGCCCCGCCCCGTTATGCGGGGTGAACTTTAGCCTCGTGCCCTGTAACAACCCCAAAATTTTTAATTGACTTGTGATTTCACTTGTCAAAATTGTGACCCGGCTACGTGAATACTGGACAGTATTTCGAACTTCGGGAGTCGACACCGAAGTGATTTTATGATTCTTTGATTGTATGTATTAGTATTTTAGTATTTTACGGGTTTCGAGCCGGTTGGGCGATATTTAATTGAGTGAGGTTTCGATTAGTTAAACGGGGGAGAAAAACGAGTAAAAAGTACAAATAAATAGAATGGTTACACATTTTAATGTGTAATAAAGATAAATAAATAGAATGGTTACACACTTTAATGTGTAATAAAGAGAAATAAAATAGTAAATTAGTGGGCGCCAAGTGACACGCGGGGTCGTGGTCGACACGCGTGGGTGGTAGTGTAGTGTGCACGCCCGAGTATGCTCGTCGGCGCGCGCACGACGAAATAATAGGCGCGAAAGTATAGCGAATATATATATTATATATATATATATATATATATGTATATATGTAATTTAATATATATATATATATAAATAGATATTAAAATCAGAAAATAAATAATTAAATGAGAAATGACCAAAAAGGGTGTGTGGTTGTGAATAATGAGAGTAATAATGTAGGGGCAAAATGGTCATTTTACCCCAAAATTTTTGATAACCGATACTTATTTCCTCCTAATTAAAGAGATTGAAAGAAGAAGAGAGATCGATCGAAGGGAGAAAGAAGAGAGAAGGAGAAGGGAGATCGAGGAGAGCGAGGCGTGAGTGAGGTAAGTTTGTGGTTTATGTTGTGGTTGTTGTTGTTGTTGTTGTTGTTGTTGTTGTTGTTTGTTGTACGGTGGTGATGGTGGTGATGGTGATTCGGTGGTGATGGTGGAGAGAAACACGGGAGCTCGGACGAACTGCGAGAGCAATTCGTCCGAGGAGAGGAGACGATGCCTATGTCGTCTCCACTCCCTCCCAATTCCAATCTTTCTCTTCGAAAAAAAAAAAAAAAAAAAAAAAAAAAAGAAACGAGAAAAACAGAGGCGCACAGCGCCTCTGTTGTAAATTGAAGAAGATGAAGGGCCGGTTCGGCCCTGAACCGGGCCGGTTCGGCCCTGAACCGGGCCGGTTCGGCCCTGAACCGGGCCGGTTCGGCCCTGAACCGGGCCGGTTCGGCCGAACCGCCCTTAAAAAGAAATATAAAAAAAAAATGGAAAAGAAAATCCAGAAAAAATAGGAAAATTATGGAAAAATTCAGAAAAATCCAGAAAAATATGAGAAATTAGAAAAATGGTTCACAACTGAGTTTTGGGATTTTCTCGGAAATGTTGGCAAGATATAGTCGGGGTTTTGGCCTCGAAAAACGTGAAAATTGATATAATGTATCAAATTGAAGCTAATTTAATGACAAATAATCTTAGGTATAATTCGGGTGGTAATTTTGATTTGTTTGGCATTTATTCAAGTTGGACTGGATAATTGGAGTGCGGTATAGGAAATCGGGAAGTCGCGTTAGGATCTCGGAGTTGTCATACGAGTCACGATAGTTCAGGTAAGTACACTTGCCTTAAACAAGCATTTGTACGTTTGTAAGCCAGTTAGAAAATGCCATGTGATTCATTTTCATGCCATTGTGTTTGTTATTATTTACTTGTTGGCCTTCCATTCCATACTTCTTGTATGTGTGATTCCGGCGTAAGTGTTTTGTCTCGAAAGTACTAGGACCCGCACTTAGAGGGATAAAACGCGGCACTCGCGCCACGAGTGTGTGACCACCTTTAGTGACCGTGTGACACCGAGTACTTGGGTGGATGGGTTCGAGTCCCTTTCCGATCATAGTTTGTGCCTTCGCTTGTGTCGATGCCGGGAAGACCTCGCGAGGTCTTCGCCGTTATGCTATGGACTAGACCACTTATGAGCCTCTTTTGATTCTTTGGAACACACTTAACTCTCGATTGATATCCATTAGTCTGTTTATCATGCATCTTGTCTATTTAATTTCTGTCTTTTTATTTCCGCATGATATTTAGACTACTTTATTTGAATTATCATGAATTCGTTGTTTTTTTTGGCATTACATTCGGTTTTATTCGGCTTGCTCACCGTCTAGTTTGTGACGGTGGGTGCAGATAGGAGAGAGAGCAGCAAGGGCAAGGGACCCTACCTGGGGATCATGTTGTGAGGATTAGCGGCTTGGATTTGAAGACTATTTTATAGGTTTTTATTATGTTTTTGCTTTTATGTACACCGTTTTATATATACATGCTTTGGGATTATTAAACTTGGCAAATTTTGATAAGATTGGTATCATGTACCTTTGCATTTCGAATTGTACATGAATGCCCGGGGTTTCCACACTTATAGAATTCCTTTACTTCCATTTGATAGAGTTATTTCCCAATATTTGATTTGAATTTGACTTTTGCTTCATTTGTGTTATAATTGTAATAACTCTTTCATAAATCTTGAATTTTTGATGTTTTGAGGTCGACTAGGCTCGTCGGGGTTGTCGAGAACCGACTCGAGGCTTGCACTTGGGTCTAGGCGGGGCGTACCCAAATGCATTGGGAATTTGGGGCCGTCGCATTGGTATCGAGCCTAGGTTTGAGGAGCCTAGGGATGAGGTGTAGGTTATTCTTTAACCCGATACCAACATCACGGTTGGTATCGAGCTTAAGGTTATAACGACGACTCTCAAGTTAAAACACAAACCATTAAGACGGCGGAAGTTAGGAATGGTTGAACTTAGAGTGGAAACCCTACGATCCTTTTAAAAACTAAAATGGGGGAGTTCGGGATGAGTCGGATTTAAATTTGTACATATTATGATTGTTGTGTATACTATATGGTATGCGGTAGCTATGTATTGATCTGAAGTATCGCTCTATTGGTTCGAGATGATGATGGTGGATCGAGCAGTCCGAGCAAATGCGACGGCGGGACGGCGATTCTCGATTTGTCACTACGGAGGAGTTTCGCGCTTGGACACAGAGATTTGAGGATCTAGTGCGGTCATTGACGATGCCCGCACCGACTATCGCGATACCATCAACCCCGACCACTCCTATACCACCCGTTCCGGTTACTCAGGGAATGGAGACTCCAGTAGCTACGAATTCCACCGCCCCGATTCCGTTAGCGGCAATTCCCAAGGGAATAGTTGATGCGACAGTACGCCGATCGAGGCGGAGACACCTCCATTTGAGACGGACATAGTACAAACGACGGAGACGCCGACTATGCCGATTGTTCTTTGCAGAGACTACTCCGGTTACTACTCCGGTCACTACTCCGGAGAAGAGCACTAAGGCCACCGCCGAGGCGAGGCGGTGGAGAGAATTCAAGCGACACGATCCGTCAAGTTCTTTGGTGGTACGAGACGTAACGTGCAGAGCTTTTCCCGAAGAATCACGAGAAGATTCATACTATCATCGCGACCGAGGATCACATGAGAGCGACGATTTCCTCATCTATGCTCCGGGGAAGCGGATGATTGGTGGACGACTATCATTACTACCCGAGGCACCCCGAGAGATTGGATCGACTTCAAGACTCAATTCAACCGAAGTATTTTCCACCGGCGTTCTTCGTGCGAAGAGGAATGAGTTTATGGCACCGAGGCGAGCACCGATGAGTCGGTGATGGATTACATGGTAGGTTTATTGCACTATTACCTTATCTTTGGAGGATCTGCAGATACCGAGACCGATCGAGTCTATTACTTCACCGAGGGTTTGCTACCTACGATTGGAGGTTTACGTAGTCACTACACAAACGGAGACTTTGCGATTGCGTACGAACGTAGTTTAGCGAGGAGAGTTACTTACTCACGCATCCGGATAAGGTTAGGGCGAACAGAGCGAGACCCGATCGATAGTCACTATCGCAGGACGGGAAGAGAAAAAGGAGCAGATGGGAGAATCGTGAGCATCGGGCACGAGTGTAGGATCTCGTTGCAACAAACCACACGTTTGGTACAAGCCGTTCCACCCGTGCCAAGCTTTGCCGATCATTCACCGATCTAATCGACTTGACCAGCGATCGCGAGAGGAAGATTTCGAGAACGGGGATGCGATCGAGGAGTTAGGCGAGAGAGGAGCACGCAGAGGTCTAGTCGGACTCAAACTCATGGTTCTACACGGGACGAGGCCGAGTCGACTCGAGAGGTCGCAGGATAACCGTACGTGTTACAGATGCGGACAGGTCGGTCACCTGCAGAGGGAGTGCTCTCAGCCAGTAAGAGCATCGTCGCAAAGATCACCAAGCGAGTACGAGAGAGAGCGTGTTCAGTCGCTTGTTGAGCGGACGGGAGGCATCCGGACATATTAATGAGGGTATGCTTTTCATTCGTGTACTTGCATGCATATCGTATTCTATTCAAGTTATGTTAATCCCTTGATTGTTGTGCGTTTGGTAGACCTGTTAGGATTGAAAAACTCAATAGATGTAGCAGACCTTAATCCTAGTCACAGATGTCAGGATGCGAGATACTTGAATGTGCATAGTCTTGACATTTCGATAGTGTTAGGAGGCTACGAGTTGCCAGTAAAGATGCGAGTACTATAGTTGTTAGAGTTCGAAGCCTTGGTTGGTGCGAACTAGGTATAAATATTACGTGCGTTGTTTGGTGGATACGAGAAGATCAACGTTGTTGTTGATGCGTTGCACTTCAAAGGATTGAATGCGGAGGTAGTCGTGTGTCAAAGAACCTATGAGCGTAGTTTACGTGAAGCAGTCAAGTTGATGAGTTCAGCGGACGTGCCGATGATTACCAGGACCTAGATACGTGGTGAAACGATATTGCAGACCATCTCATTTGGCATTGTGCGCGAGGGACAGCAAGACGATGCGTCATACCAGCGGTGCAGTGAGATGGTGGATAGTTCCGATTGCCCAGACAAGAGTCGGTCGACAGACTCATGCTAGAGGTATCGCGGGCGACTGGGGTTTCCATTGGTGGCTGATGTGTGAAGAGTTACTTCAGGAGATTCATCGTTTTGGTTTTGTTGTGTATCCGGGTCGACCTAAGATGTGCGCTGATATGCGACATTCTTTTGGTGGCCAGGGATGATTTCCGAGTTGTCGGAGTTATTCAAACGTGAGATATGCCGAGCCGCTTAGAGGTTGGGTATCGACGACTGGAGGATTACTACGGCCTTACCCATTTCTCGATGGAATTGGGTACATATTAATATGGATTTCGTTAGTGGTTGCCCCGATCTCCTCGTGGTCATGATAGCGTCTGGGTAGTTGTGAGAAATTTTATTTGAGACTTAAGATTGCCCAGGAGTGGCATAGGAAATACTTGTCGAGTATCACGATGAGCTTCAAGTATGATTCGGGAGATTATGAATACCTAAAGATCTCTCTACTGAAGGGTCACGAACGGTTCGGAGTCAAGAAATGACTCACTCTGAGTTTTTATCGGTCTCGTTAAGAGTTACAAAGAGTCAATAATTTAATTTACTTATTAGGTTAATTTCGGGGACGAAATTCTAATAAGTGGGGAGAGCTATAACAACCCCAAAATTTTTAATTGACTTGTGATTTCACTTGTCAAAATTGTGACCGGCTTCGTTAATACCGGACCAGTATTTCGAACTTCGGGAGTCGACACCGAAGTGATTTTATGATTCTTTGATTGTATGTATTAGTATTTTAGTATTTTACGAGTTTCGAGCCGGTTGGGCGATATTTAATTGAGTGAGGTTTCGATTAGTTAAACGGGGGAGAAAAACGAGTAAAAAGTACAAATAAATAGAATGGTTACACATTTTAATGTGTAATAAAGATAAATAAATAGAATGGTTACACACTTTAATGTGTAATAAAGAGAAATAAAATAGTAAATTAGTGGGCGCCAAGTGACACGCGGGGTCGTGGTCGACACGCGTGGGTGGTAGTGTAGTGTGCACGCCCGAGTATGCTCGTCGGCGCGCACGACGAAATAATAGGCGCGAAAGTATAGGCGAATATATATATTTATATATATATATGTATATATGTAATTTAATATATATATATATATATAAATAGATATTAAAATCAGAAAATAAATAATTAAATGAGAAATGACCAAAAAGGGTGTGTGGTTGTGAATAATGAGAGTAATAATGTAGGGGCAAAATGGTCATTTCACCCCAAAATTTTTGATAACCGATACTTATTTCCTCCTAATTAAAGAGATTGAAAGAAGAAGAGAGATCGATCGAAGGGAGAAAGAAGAGAGAAGGAGAAGGGAGATCGAGGAGAGCGAGGCGTGAGTGAGGTAAGTTTGTGGTTTATGTTGTGGTTGTTGTTGTTGTTGTTGTTGTTGTTGTTGTTGCTGTTGTACGGTGGTGATGGTGGTGATGGTGATTCGGTGGTGATGGTGGAGAGAAACACGGGAGCTCGGACGAATCTGCGAGAGCAATTCGTCGAGGAGGAGACGATGCCTATGTCGTCTCCACTCCCTCCCAATTCCAATCTTTCTCTTCGAAAAAAAAAAAAAAAAAAAAAAAAAAAAAAAAAAGAAACGAGAAAAAGAGGGCGCACGGCGCCTCTGTTGTAAATTGAAGAAGATGAAGGGCCGGTTCGGCCTGAACCAAAGCTGATTTCTACGAACCGCCCTTAAAAAGAAATATAAAAAAAAAATGGAAAAGAAAATCCAGAAAAAATAGGAAAATTATGGAAAAATTCAGAAAAATCCAGAAAAATATGAGAAATTAGAAAAATGGTTCACAACTGAGTTTTGGGATTTTCTCGGAAATGTTGGCAAGATATAGTCGGGGTTTTGGCCTCGAAAAACGTGAAAATTGATATAATGTATCAAATTGAAGCTAATTTAATGACAAATAATCTTAGGTATAATTCGGGTGGTAATTTTGATTTGTTTGGCATTTATTCAAGCTGGACTGGATAATTGGAGTGCGGTATAGGAAATCGGGAAGTCGCGTTAGGATCTCGGAGTTGTCATACGAGTCACGATAGTTCAGGTAAGTACACTTGCCTTAAACAAGCATTTGTACGTTTGTAAGCCGGTTAGAAAATGCCATGTGATTCATTTTCATGCCATTGTGTTTGTTATTATTTACTTGTTGGCCTTCCATTCCATACTTCTTGTATGTGTGATTCCTGCGTAAGTGTTTTGTCTCGAAAGTACTAGGACCGCACTAGAGGGATAAAACGCGGCACTCGCGCCACGAGTGTGTGACCACCCTTAGTGACCGTGTGACACCGAGTATCTTGGGTGGATGGGTTCGAGTCCCTTTCCAGTCATAGCCGTGCCTTCGCTTGTGTCGATGCCGGGAAGACCTCGCGAGGTCTTCGCCGTTATGCTATGGACTAGACCACTTATGAGCCTCTTTTGATTCTTTGGAACACACTTAACTCTCGATTGATATCCATTAGTCTGTTTATCATGCATCTTGTCTATTTAATTTCTGTCTTTTTATTTCCGCATGATATTTAGACTACTTTATTTGAATTATCATGAATTATCTTGTTGTTTTCTCGCGGCATTACATTCGGTTTTATTCATTTTGCTCACCGTCTAGTTTGTGACGGTGGGTGCAGATAGGAGCGAGAGCAAAGAAGGGCAAGGGACCCTACCTAGGGGATCATGTTGTGAGGATTAGCTTTGGATTTGAAGACTATTTTATAGGTTTTTATTATGTTTTTGCTTTTATGTACACCGTTTTATATATACATGCTTTGGGATTATTAAACTTGGCAAATTTTGATAAGATTGGTATCATGTACCTTTGCATTTCGAATTGTACATGAATGCCCGGGGTTTCCACACTTATAGAATTCCTTTACTTCCATTTGATAGAGTTATTTCCCAATATTTGATTTGAATTTGACTTTTGCTTCCGCTGTGTTATAATTGTAATAACTCTTTCATAAATCTTGAATTTTTGATGTTTTGAGGCTGACTAGGCTCGTCAGGGTTGTCGAGAACTGACTCGAGGCTTGCACGGGTCTAGGCCGGGCGTACCCAAATGCATTGGGAATTTGGGGCCGTCACATGCCCCGCCTCGGCGGGGGCAAAAATCCGAAGAATCTCCGCGGGGATGAGGATTCTCCGCCCAACTTGCAACCCGAATCGAGAACGTGTCATGTAGCCATGTAGGTAAATGTGGTAGGTAAATGTGTTCATCATTCAAGTACGTGTAGCACTACCCATTGCATAATGAGCTCATAAGTTCGGATCCTGCCACTTTCTTAAGAGCACTAGCCTTAAAATATTTTTTTAATAGAATTCGATTGGGATGAGCATGAATATATCCATATCTAGAACAAATTAAAAGAGATGCTCGATCGATCATTATCAGCTGGTTGATATAAATAGAAGGGTGGCATGCATGCAGTGTTCATCAAATAATACAAACAAATTTGAAGAAATTAAGTTAGAGGGAGCTCAGGGAGGTAGCAAAGATGATGGGGGTTTTGACAAGGATGATGCCTAGTAGGCAACCAATACCATGGTGGCATACTGGTCCTCACCTCCTAAAACCAAGAAGACCGGGAAATCCAGTGGCCGGAGATATATTGAAGATGTTGTGGAACAAGTACGTCGACGGAAACAAGGACGATGGAACACCGGATGAAGATCGCCTGTGCTACCCTTACAACTATCTCAACATCATCAAAGAATCAGACTCGAACGCCTCTCCCGACGACCAACTTAACCATATTGCCACTGGGATTTACTTGGACCACAAGAAGAAGGTACCTTATGTTATACAAGTATATACTATATCTGTTATAAGATCACCAATACATGAGGTTGATTAAGAGTTTAAATATCCTCTTGTGTAGAATTTGAGGGGGTATATATATATATATATAGCTCATAAATTATTAATTTTAGGGTGGCCTAATAATTTAATATGAGTTATTAGAGTAGG
Organism: Stephania japonica; assembly: GCA_039657345.1. Lineage (NCBI taxonomy): Eukaryota > Viridiplantae > Streptophyta > Magnoliopsida > Ranunculales > Menispermaceae > Stephania > Stephania japonica. The sequence continues at coordinate 83,973,394 of CM077556.1, read as the reverse complement.
AAGTCATTTGTTTAAATCCTGGTGTAGGTGCAAAGTTGTTTCTTTCTTACCAAAAATGAATTTTTAATTTTTGTATGTTGTACGTGATGTAGATGTATTGGGTCGACGAGAAGACAGGCTGCAATTGCTTCCTGCTATTTGCGAGAAGTTTGTCCATCACTTGGGGAAATGACAGTCGTTACTGGAATTGGCCTTACATGGAGGACACAAAGAGGTAATACGCAAGTACGGGAAATTATTTTTTGTTGTTGCAAAGTAACACTCCAAAAAGCCACATCCCCCTTAAGAGCCAACTTAATTACAAAATAAATTGACACAAATAATAGTCAAACCCTCAACTTTGCCTTTGGCAAATGACGTCTCGTCTATACTCTATATTGAAATTCAATGAACAGACTTAATCAATTGTAGTACACTCATGATTTAGGCTGATTACAATTAACGAAGTCATAGAGCCTAAAAGAGCTTAATAGACCTGACAAACTTGACAAACTTGAATTAATACTCCCTCCGAACCATAATGGACTTAAATTATTCTACCAAGATCTATATATTGAAAGACTTGAATTAATTATCCCTTCGGACCATAATAAGAAAAGTTTTAGAGAGTTGGTACAATAGTTGTCATTTGAGAAAACCAATACCCATTAAAATAATTTTTTCATTTGTATCCTTTAGGAATGGCAAAAAATCAGTTTTGAACGGGTTCGAGTCTTGACATAACCTCCTAATAATGACTAAAATTAGTGTCCGGACTCATACCCGTTTTTGAAATGGACACATTTTATTGTCTGAACCCGTATGTTTATAAAATATAGTAGACACATTTTTTGTCTGTATCCGTTTTTTATTTAAAAAGAATAATTTTTTTCCAAAAACATTCACAAAAAATATAACTTTATGTCACTATGCATTTACTTACTACAAAAACGTGACATATTATACATTTGAAATTCAAGTCTTAAAGCTTCCTAGTTTTCTACGTAAAAAAAAATAACATCACTATTGTCTAGAATTCAATACAAAAAACATGAAAGTACAAATACCATGAAAGTTTCAAAATAGGCGACGAATTAATAAAATATCCCTACGAATGAATCGCTAAACGGGTACCCATTTTTAAAAAATTATGTTCGGACTTGGATTGGTGTTTTAAAACGGAAAAAAAAACATGTTTGAACCTAGACCCGTTTTTAAGAAGTTGTGTCCGGACCCGTAAAAAGTGGGTCCGGACAAATGTGGATAAACTAGTTCAAACACTTTTTACCACCCCTAACATCCTTATGGCCATTGGGAAAAAATTAAAACCAAGGTCAGAAAATACTTCACTACTTGAGGGTGTTTTAGTCCTTACATACCATATTATCCCCAATCAATAACAAACATTATTTGGACTCTTAAAAATCGTGAACCATGCATGGTAAAACATAAAATAAAAAAGATCCGGATGAAGTATTGATTAAAGGTCTAATATTTATTTTGTATTCTGTAAAAATTAATTTTTTTCTCAAATATTAATTAAAGGTCTAGCATTTATTTTACATTCCACAAGACACCGACCTTGTCCATCCCATTAGAAACACTTGACCTTAGCCACTGAAGCTACTCTGGCTCGGGGTGGTTTAGAATTTCTCTCTTATTATAAATCACTTATTTCTTTCAAGGAGATAAATCTAGCTAGAATTTAATTTCTCATCATGTTGTGATGTGATTATGAGCAGTAATACCATGATCGAAATGGCTGAGCTTCGAAGCGTGTTTTGGTTGGAGATCCGTGGGAAGCTGAACGGGTCGTACCTCTCTCCTCAGACCAACTACGAGGTCGTATTCATTGTGAAGCTCAATCGAGAGGCCTATGGATGGGACCGACCAGTTACTCTCAAACTGGTCCAACCCAATGGCAAGGTCCAACAACAACAAGTCACTTTGGAGAATAAGAAGCGTGAGCAGTACATAGAGATTTGTGTGGGAGAGTTCAACTCTGGCCATGATGAGAAGGGAGAACTGGAATTTGCATTGCTTGGGAATGAAAGCTATATTGGGAAAAGTGGGCTTACAATTAGAGGGGTCATTATTAGGCCAAAGCAGTATTAAGTCATGATCGAATCATGACAATATCTAAGAGTCCCCAAGAGAATGTAGCAATATACTGAAGTTGGTCCTAGTGGATCGGTTGATCCAACTCGATCCTAAATTAGTTAAGTCCAGTAAGCTTATATATCAGTGGTACGTACCAAAAAAGAAAAAAAAAAAAAGAAAAAAGAAAACGAGTATGTATGTGTGTGGTTTGATGAGTGTGATTATGTGAAGTGAATAATAATCATATAAATGTATCTAAAACTTAAGTTTATATATAATGAATGAATGTGTATATATATATATGTAGTATATATGTTAGTAAGTAATTTGACTAGATATTTTTCATGTGGTATTTGACACGAATAACGTCAGAGTAGTCCAAGCTCGAATACTGTTTTGCCCCTTAAGGGAGGGGCTCTCCTAACTCAATTTGCTCACAAAACTCAAAAACGAGTCTTCACTTGAGGAGAAGGCAAAGTCCCTTGTCTCTAGAAATACAAACTAACAGTCAACTTTTCCTGCATAATCAAAATTCAAACATAAACTTTAATTGCAAAAACTCAATTTTAAATTTCCTACTGCAGGATGGAAGGATGCAGCACTTCCAAATTGCTGCAAATAAATAAGCTTATCTTAATTGATTTGCGCCACCATGATCTGTAAGGACATTAATTAATTAAGGTTACCACAGTCATAGTCTGCCATTTTTGGAACCAACCCAGCCAAATATGCAGACAACAACTTGTCCCTTGCAAACTTCATCACTGTTCCATTGCTCTGCTGCGTCATGCCTAATACATAAGCCGTAGCGACAAGCGCAAACCCCCTCCATTTCCTTTCCTTAACAAACTTCTCCAATCCCCTTTTGATCTTACCATATTCATCTTCTTCATATTTAGAGTTTATTGATTGTGTTCCCACCAATAAGGCCTCGGCAAGGCACTTCGCCAGAATGACGCTGTCCTCCAAGGCAGAGCACCCGCCTTGGCCGAGGTCGGGTGTCATTGGGTGAAGGGCATCACCGGCGACACAGACATTCCCTTTGCAGTTCTCCCCCCATATCACATTCCATGGCCACCGGAGCCTTAATGGAGATGAGATGATGTTATGCAGATCAGTATTTTCTACAACTTCCACCACTTGTTGAGGCACCTCACCGAGATTGTCCAACACAAATCGCTTCATTTTCGAGGCCTCCCTTCGGATGTCTTCATCTACATCAACAATCATCATTCATCAGATCAATCATTAAAATGAGACTTAAATTGTTGTGTATATGATCATTGCTTACACTGAGGAGAAGTGCTAGGGAAGGTGAAAAACCAGTAAATGTTGTTGCCATCACAAGGTATGAACCCTGAACGAAAACCGTTTCCGAAGAATTGCAAGAATTTGGGAGGGAAGTCATGAGGCTTGCGGCACTCCGCCATGCCCCGAATAGCTGATCTACCACTTGAGACAAGATTTGCAAGACGAAGCCATTTCGCCACTGCCGAGTTCACTCCGTCGCATCCAATCAATACCTGCACAAAATCATTTGATTTCTTGTGGTATATGTTTATCAAAGATTAATTAGAGCTGAAAACTTATTACATGTGCAATTAGTGTACCTTAGTCTTCACAATTGAACCATCAGCTAAATGCAACACTTTCAAGTATCCATCTTCCGCGATGGACGAAACCTTGGAGCAAAACCTGATGGTTCCTTGCGGAAGCTCTTCTGCAAGAGTTTCAAGCAACACCTTCCTTTTCACACACCGAGTTTCGCGGTTTCCGCTACGGAATTCCCCCAATTACACACAAAAGATAAGATGATCTATCATTAAATATTAATAGAGGGAAATGATTAGTACGAAATCTCACTATTTTCCTTTGCCTTGGTAAGAAATTTGTGACAGTGTTGATCCAGTCTCTGAAGAAGAAAACACAGTCCTGCAATAGCACAGTGGATTGATCATACTAGTTTCATGTCATGAATCATGAATTATTAAATGGACATGGAGTTTTTGTTATATGTATAGTTAGCTACGTACCCATCTAATGGTAGATGTTTTCGCCTTAGCGCGTCGCCAACGCCTAGCGCATCAAGGGCCTTCCAAGCATTATACCACATGGTGAGTGCAAAGCCAGTGACCCTCAATTCATCTGAGGCCTCCAAAACCAAGCTTCTCAATCCCAATCTATTAAGATACAAAAATGAGCTTTAATAATTTGATGAATTGTTTGAGTTTTTTCCACCAAAAAAAAAAATTTGTTTTGAGTTTTGTATCTGTGAGAACATGTGATACAAATAAGAGAGTGAAAAAACCTGTGAAGAGCTAGAGATGTTCCCAGCCCTGCTATGCCGGCACCCACTATAACAATGTCTTCCACACTTTCCATGTCCATTATACTCTTCTTTCGCTCACCACTCACATATATAGTGGAACTTTCTTACTCGTTAAGATGTGTGGACTAAAAGTTACTTTCACATCGAGTAAATATAACTTCGAAATGAAACATATACATGATTAATTTCTCCCAACTAATATCGAAATATTTTAAGATAAAATTCTAGGCCTAAAGTTGATGGGTGGAAAAGTGGTGGACATTATTGTGCTAGAGGAGGAAATGATGGGGGTTATTAAAAAAGTAATGCTCTTTTACTTTAAAATTCACTAAATAGGTTAAGTTTTTTAAAATCACAAAACTAATGTATGTTGACTTTTGAAAAGGCGTCATTGTGTGTGACGTGGCAGGGTGAGTGTGATGTGACAATTAGATTGTATGAATGACTCATTTTGAAAAGGAGTCATTTGAACAAAATATGAAATGCACGAATGACTCATTTTGAAAAGGAAAATGAGTCATTCATACAACTTGTATCCCACCCATATCCTTGCCCACCTAAATTAAAAATACTACACATACATCAACCCAAACCATACTAAAATACATATTGGGCATCTTCCACACTAAATCAAAACGCATATATATAACTCACACACTAATGTACGTTTTGGTATGTTCGTGTAGCATTCCTCAAATCTAATACCATTTTCATTGAATTCCTCAAACAATTAATTTTTCAAGTACACAAAATGATGAAATTAACAAAGTCATACACAGGTCAAAATGTATCATTCATAGCCCATATTCAACATAAAACGATAAAAGCAAACAAACATACCAATAGGGAAGTCCACAGTCAGATCACAAGAAGTTCGCGAATGTCCATGCTGGTGTCCACGTCTGCAATGACGTCATAACGACAATTAAAAATTAGGCCGTTACAAGAACAAAGTGGACTCCAACCCTTGACACTCGCTCCAATTGACACGCAAATGTAGACTGATGTAACCTAGCATCACGAATTGCACCTAAAGGCGCAATTCGTGATACATGGGGCATCCGCATCACCCATATTTACACGAATAGCGCCTTTTGAAAATGCGCTATTCGTGTTGAGTACTCGTTTATGTCACACTCACGTGGATCAAATAGCATTTTTTCTAAAGGCGCTATTCGTAATCTACGTGGCATCCACATCACCTCCGCATCACACGAATAACGCTTTTTGAAAAGATGCTATTTGTGTGATTTGTTGAATCACTGTTATCATGTCTAATAACGTATTTACAAAAGACGTGATACATTATTTTTATAATAAAAATAAATTTATTGTACTTTACAAATTTAAAGTTAAATTAACTGTACGAATGTAATTTTTTCACAAATGGTGTGCGGGGCCGGCACTGACACAATGACTTAATTTGGCAGACCATTGACTTGACTTGCACCGGTGAGAAGACTTTTTTTACTACCGCATTATATGAGAAAAGGAAAATGTGTGACCAAGCAAAGCACAATACGCAATCGTCAGCTACAATAGCTCTTGATTCAAGTTTTAAATGGGACAATTTTTTATTATCTTTTTTATAAATTATATACAATTTAAAAGCATTAAAATCCGAGCTAGGGACAAGCTAGAAACTCCTTGATAGTAATAGCAATATCTCTAATGGAATGTTACTTGAATATGAATGTGTGTCACTTAAGATTAAATTGACATTGAAAAGTTTTCAATGGAAATATGTATTTAGAATGTCATGCTAACTTGGCATAAAAAAAAATTATAATGTGAACTCTAAACATTCAAATTGACAGCCATATAGGACTCTATTACTTTTTTTTAGTTTGTAGGAATTCTGTCTCTTTTTAAATTAAAAAAAATGTTACCTCATTAATTGACGTTCAATACACATCTACCATTGAAGATCAGTTTTGGAGTCTAATATCTATTTAAACTACATGAGATGACATTTACCATTAGAGATGTGACAAGGATCCACATCCACAATCAATATTTACCATTAGAGATGTTCTAATAGTGATGTCACATTGTGCAAGAAAGTACAACCTAAACCTACTGCCAAGAGGTCAAGTGGACATATCATTGTTTCTTTCTTAATAAAATAAAAGTACAACCTAGATCTTCTATGGCGATACTTTTAAGAGGAAAAATGATAATCTAACACACTTTAAACACACATTTAGGGTGCACACTTTACCTTTTAACTTATTTATAACTCTTTTTTGTCTCTCTAAATGTGAATCTCACATCTAATAAAATACCATAAAAAAGTTAAAAAAGACAAAATATACACAAAAAAAACGCGTTGGATTATCATTCTCCTTTTAAGAGAGAAGACAAGTTGGGAAATCGGGATTGCCATCCATGCCACATGGGCGTGCTGACCTAAAACGTGTGACTTTTATTTTTATATAATAAAGAAACTACACCTTGCCCGATATTTGATCTAAAGGGAAAAGGTGACAAAAGATAAACGTGTTTCATACTGATAGTAATTTTTTTTTTTTTCGTGTGCGCGAGAAAGGGGGGCCAAAGCCCAGTACATGAGTTTTAATTAAGTCTACCACAGTCGTAATCTGCCATTTTTAGAACCAACCCAGCCATATATGCAGACAACAACTTGTCCCTTACAAACTTCATCACTGTTCCATTGCTCTGCTGCGTCATGCCTAATACATAAGCCGTAGCGACAAGCGCAAACCCCCTCCATTTCCTTTCCTTAACAAACTTCTCTAGTCCCCTTTTGATCCTACCATATTCACCTTCTTCATATTTAGAGTTTATTGATTGTGTTCCCTCCGATAAGGCCTCCGCAATGCACTTCGCCAGAACTACGCTGTCCTCCAAGGCAGAGCACCCGCCTTGGCCGAGGTCGGGCGTCATTGGGTGAAGGGCATCACCGGCGACACAGACATTCCCTTTGCAGTTCTCCCCCCATATCACATTCCATGGCCACCGGAGCCTTAATGGAGATGAGATGATGTTATGCAGATCAGTCTTTTCTACAACTTCCACCACTTGTTGAGGCACCTCGCCGAGATTGTCCAACACAAATTGCTTCATTTTCGAGGCCTCCTTTTGAATGTCTTCATCTATATATATATATATATATATATATATATATATATATATATATATATATATATATTAGAAATTAATCGTAAGCGTCTGACTTAGAAACAAAAAACTCTAGCAAACGCTATATGAGATGACCTTTTAAGATCATAATTGATGAAGTTCATAATATATAGTAATCTGGAAATGAGGATATGTATATGCTTACACTGAGGAGAAGTAATACTAGTGAAGGTGAAGAACCAATAAATGCTGTTGCCATCACAAGGTATGAACCCTGAACGAAAACCGTTACCGAAGAATTGCAAGAATTTGGGAGGGAAGTCATGAGGCTTGCGGTACTCCGCCATGCCCCGAATAGCTGATCTCCCACTTGAGACAAGATTCGCAAGGCGGAGCCACTTCGCCACTACCGAGTTCACTCCATCACATCCAATCAATGCCTACACAAAACTAGTTTAATTCTTTCACATACATGCATCTATATACATTGGAGCTGAAAACTTATTGCATATATATGCAATTAGTATACCTTAGTCTTCACAATTGAACCATCAGCTAAATGCAACACTTTCAAGTATCCATCTTCCGCAATGGACGAAACCTTGGAGCAAAACCTGATGGTTCCTTGCGGAAGCTCTTCTGCAAGAGTTTCAAGCAACACCTTCCTTTTCACACACCGAGTTTCGCGGTTTCCGCTACGGAATTCCCCCAATTACACACAAAAGATAAGATGATCTATCATTAAATACTAATAGAGGGAAATGATTAGTACGAGATCTCACTATTTTCCTTTGCCTTGGTAAGAAATTTGTGACAATGTTGCTCCAGTCACAGAAGTTGAAAGCACAGCCCTGCAATATAGCATAGTGGATTAATTAGTACTAGTCAGTCTAGTCCCATGTCATGTACTAATGATATGGGTGTAATGGAAATCTACATACCCATCTACAAGTAGATGTTTTCGCCTTAGCGCGACTCTGACGCCCAACGCATCGAGGGCCTTCCAAGCATTGGACCACATAGTGAGTGCAAACCCTGTGACCCTCAATCCATCCGAGGCCTCCAAAACCAAGCTTCGCAACCCCAATCTATTAAACACAAAAATGAGCTCAATTTGATGAATTGCTTACATGAGAAATCAATAAAGCAAGAGAGTGATGAAAAACCTGTGAAGTCCCAGAGCTGTTCCCAGGCCTGCTATTCCGGCGCCCACTATAACAACGTCTTCCACAATTTCCATGTCCAGTTCTCTGCCTCATACTTTGCTTTCTTTAACCGCTCGCATATATATGTGTTCATTTGGTCTTAAGTGACAAGTGATTATGTTAGCGCCAACATATGTGGCACGAGATTTTGCATCAACAGTGACGCAAGAATAATTTCTATCCTTTGCTTATAAAAACATTATCCGGAGTTTCCAAAAAAAAAAAAAAAACATTACCTTCTAATCATCTACTGTATATATTAGGGCCACACATATGTAATATATAATGTATCACGTCATTATTAGGTTAGCTCAAATTAAACTGATTTAATAATGTGTAATTTGCTAATGTGAATAACCAAGGTCCTGAAATATTAATATTAGTGTAGATATTATACTAATATATGTAACTCTGGGAGAAGCGGAGTTGCATATGCTGCAATAACTGTCAAACCAGTTATTTAAAGGGTTCTAATCCCCAATTCTAATTCCCTTTGTTAGAGAATTACAATTAGAAAACGGACTGATTATTGCGATTGTAATGAGTTTACAAATGTGCTTCTGCTTTTATATTAATCATCTTAAATCAGTATATGGCTTGATGTGTCGCATGTGATCAATCAAATGATTGATTGGAATTTTTTTTTGAATGCCCAGAAGTTGTAAAAGCATCGAGATGGTAAACACATCACTTGTTAAAAAGGCAATATCTCGGGAGGTCGTGGTTCGACTCCCACAAAAGTAAAATAATAATAATAATAAAAATCCCATAACTATTTAGACCCCATCCCATCTTCTCCATTGAATTAAACCAAGCCCATACTTAATCGAATGGATCTCAAGAAAGTCAAATTCCAACTCAGATGTACAATCAGGGGAGCAATTGCATGCCTTTTAGATTTTGGGGCACACACATACTCCATGACTAATTACCCTCACCGGCCAAAAATATCTCAGTTGGAATCTGACCTTAATTGAGTGAGATCCAAAAATATAGATACTACATACTGTTGGCCCAAAAAAAAAAAAAGTTTATCCTCACCTGCAGGCAAGAGGCGAATCTAATAAAATATCAAGACCTCACTACCATATGAAGAACATCCATCTCTATAACCTTTATTATTAAGTCTTCTTAAATCGATGTGAGAATATATCTCAATCCGATCACTTTTTATAGAATAAAGCTACTCCAATTAGTCGTGATTTTTTCCATTTGACAAAAAAAAAAAATCGTGATTTTTTTTCCAAATTCAATATATAGAAATCACTAAAACTTAATACTACAAAATGTATAACCATCAACTCCTTAATCAAAAGCATAAAGTTTAATTACTAATTAATTACAATGCTCAATTCTTTTCTTTTTTTTTTGAAGAAGAAAAATCGAAGTTTCATTAATCATTAATGACTCGGTACAGGACCAGACGTAAAATCAAAAAAATCTACCCTCAGTTGCAAGCATGAGGCGAATCTAATAAAATATCAAGACCTCACTACCATATAAAGAACATCCATCTCTATAACCTTTATTATTAAGTCTTCTTGAATCGACGTGAGAATATATCTCAATCCAATCACTTTTTATGTTTGGACCCGGATTGGTGTTTTAAAACGGACAATAAAACATGTCTGAACCTAGACCCGTTTTTTAAAAGTTGTGTCCGGACCCATAAAAAGCGGGTCCGGACAAACGCGGACAAATCGGTCCAAACACTTTTTACCACCCGTAACACCCTTATGGCCATTGGAAAAAATTTAAAACCAAGGTGAGAAAATACTTCACTACTTGAGGGTGTTTTAGACCTCACGTACCATATTATCCCCAGTCAATAACAAACATTATTTGGACTCTCAAAAATCGGGAACTATGGTAAAACATAAAATAAAAAAGATCCGGATGAAGTATTAATTAAAGGTCTAATATTTATTTTGTATTCTGCAAAAAATAATTTTTCTCTTAAATATTAATTAAAGGTCTAGCATTTATTTTGCATTCCACAATATACAGACCTTGTCCATCCCATTAGAAACACTTGACCTTAGCCACTGAAGCTACTCTGGCTCCGGGTGGTTTAGAATTTCTCTCTTATTATAAATCACTTATGTCTTTCAAGGAGATAAATCTAGCTAGAATTTAATTTCTCATCATGTTGTGATGTGATTATGAGCAGTAATACCATGATCGAAATGGCTGAGCTTCGAAGCGTGTTTTGGTTGGAGATCCGTGGGAAGCTGAACCGGTCGTACCTCTCTCCTCAGACCAACTACGAGGTCGTATTCATTGTGAAGCTCAATCGAGAGGCCTACGGATGGGACCGACCAGTTACTCTCAAACGGGTCCAACCCAATGGCAAGGTCCAACAACAACAAGTCACTTTGGAGAATAAGAAGCGTGAGCAGTACATAGAGATTTGTGTGGGAGAGTTCAACTCTGGCCATGATGAGAAGGGAGAACTGGAATTTGCATTGCTTGGGAATAAAAGCTATATTGGGAAAAGTGGGCTTACAATTAGAGGGGTCATTATTAGGCCAAAGCAGTATTAAGTCATGATCGAATCATGACAATATCTAAGAGTCCCTAGGAGAATGTAGCAATATACTGAAGTTGGTCCTTGTGGATCGGTTGATCCAACTCGATCTTGAATTAGTTAGGTCCAGAAAGCTTATATATCAGTAGTACATACCAAAAAAAGAAAAAAGAAAACTTGTATGTATGTGTGTGGTTTGATGAGTGTGATGGTGTGAAGTGAATAATAATCATATAAATGTATCTAAAACTTAAGTTATATATAATGAATGAATGTATATATATATATATATATATATATATATGTTAGTAAGTAATTTGACTAGATATTTTTCATGTGGTATTTGACACCAATAATGTCGAGTAGTCCAAGCTGGAATACTGTTGTGCCCCTTAAGGGAGGGGCACTCCTAACTCAATTTGCTCACGAAACTCAAAAACGAGTCTTCACTTGAGGAGAAGGCAAAGTCCCTTGTCTCTAGAAATAAAAACTAACAATCAACTTTTCCCGCATAATCAAAATTCAAACATTAACTTTAATTGCAAAAGCTCAATTTTAAATTTCCTACTGCAGGATGGAAGGATACAGCACTTCCAAATTGCTGCAAATAAATAAGCTTATCTTAATTGATTTGCGCCACCATGACCTGTAAGGACATTAATTAATTAAGGTTACCACAGTCATAGTCTGCCATTTTCGGAATCAACCCAGCCAAATATGCAGACAACAACTTGTCCCTTACAAACTTCATCACTGTTCCATTGCTCTGCTGCGTCATGCCTAATACATAAGCCGTAGCGACAAGCGCAAACCCCCTCCATTTCCTTTCCTTAACAAACTTTTCTAGTCCCCTTTTGATCCTACCATATTCACCTTCTTCATATTTAGAGTTTATTGATTGTGTTCCCTCCGATAAGGCCTCCGCAATGCACTTCGCCAGAACTACGCTGTTCTCCAAGGCAGAGCACCCGCCTTGGCCGAGGTCGGGTGTCATTGGGTGAAGGGCATCACCGGCGACACAGACATTCCCTTTGCAGTTCTCCCCCCATATCACATTCCATGGCCACCGGAGCCTTAACGGAGATGAGAGGATGTTATGCAGATCAGTCTTTTCTACAACTTCCACCACTTGTTGAGGCACCTCGCCGAGATTGTCAAACACAAATTGCTTCATTTTCGAGGCCCCCTTTTGAATGTCTTCATCTATATATATATTAGAAATTAATCGTAAGCATCTGACTTAGAAACAAAAAACTCTAGCAAACGCTATATGAGATGACCTTTTAAGATCATAATGAAGTTCATAATATATAGTTATATGGAAATGAGGATATATATATATATATGCTTACACTGAGGAGAAGTCATGAGGCTTGCGGTACTCCGCCATGCCCCGAATAGATGTTCTCCCACTTGAGACAAGATTCGCAAGACGGAGCCACTTCGCCACTACCGAGTTCACTCCATCACATCCAATCAATGCCTACACAAAACTAGTTTAATTCTTTCACATACATGCATCTATATATATTGGAGCTGAAAACTTATTGCATATATATGCAATTAGTATACCTTAGTCTTCACAATTGAACCATCAGCTAAATGCACCACTTTCAAGTATCCATCTTCCGCAATGGACGAAACCTTGGAGCAAAACCTGATGGTTCCTTGTGGAAGCTCTTCAGCAAGAGTTTCAAGCAACACATTCCTTTTCACACACCGAGTTTCGCGGTTTCCGCTACGGAATTCCCCCAATTACACACAAAAGATAAGATGATCTATCATTAAATACTAATAGAGGGAAATGATTAGTACGAGATCTCACTATTTTCCTTTGCCTTGGTAAGAAATTTGTGACAATGTTGATCCAGTCACAGAAGATGAAAGCACAGCCCTGCAATAGCATAGTGGATTAATTAGTACTAGTCAGTCTAGTCCCATGTCATGTACTAATGATATGGGTGTAATGGAAATCTACATACCCATCTACAAGTAGATGTTTTCGCCTTAGCGCGACTCTGACGCCCAACGCATCGAGGGCCTTCCAAGCATTGGACCACATAGTGAGTGCAAACCCTGTGACCCTCAATCCATCCGAGGCCTCCAAAACCAAGCTTCGCAACCCCAATCTATTAAACACAAAAATGAGCTCAATTTGATGAATTGCTTACATGAGAAATCAATAAAGCAAGAGAGTGATGAAAAACCTGTGAAGTCCCAGAGCTGTTCCCAGGCCTGCTATTCCGGCGCCCACTATAACAACGTCTTCCACAATTTCCATGTCCAGTTCTCTGCCTCATACTTTGCTTTCTTTAACCGCTCGCATATATATGTGTTCATTTGGTCTTAAGTGACAAGTGATTATGTTAGCGCCAACATATGTGGCACGAGATTTTGCATCAACAGTGACGCAAGAATAATTTCTATCCTTTGCTTATAAAAACATTATCCGGAGTTTCCAAAAAAAAAAAAAAAACATTACCTTCTAATCATCTACTGTATATATTAGGGCCACACATATGTAATATATAATGTATCACGTCATTATTAGGTTAGCTCAAATTAAACTGATTTAATAATGTGTAATTTGCTAATGAGAATAACCAAGGTCCTGAAATATTAATATTAGTGTAGATATTATACTAATATATGTAACTCTGGGAGAAGCGGAGTTGCATATGCTGCAATAACTGTCAAACCAGTTATTTAAAGGGTTCTAATCCCCAATTCTAATTCCCTTTGTTAGAGAATTACAATTAGAAAACGGACTGATTATTGCGATTGTAATGAGTTTACAAATGTGCTTCTGCTTTTATATTAATCATCTTGAATCAGTATATGGCTTGATGTGTCGCATGTGATCAATGATTGATTGAAATTTTTTTTTGAATGCCCATAAGTTGTAAAAGCATTGAGATGGTAAACACATCACTTGTTAAAAAGGCAATATCTCGGGAGGTCGAGGTTCGACTCTCACAAAATAATAATAATAATAATAATAATAATAATAATAATAATAATAATAATAATAATAATAATAATAAAATCCCATAACTATTTAGACCCCATCCCATCTTCTCCATTGAATTATACCAAGCCCATACTTAATCGAATGGATCTCAAGAAAGTCAAATTCCAACTCAGATGTACAATCAGGGGAGCAATTGCATGCCTTTTAGATTTTGGGGCACACACATACTCCATGACTAATTACCCTCACTGGCCAAAAATATCTCAGTTGGAATCTAACCTTAATTGAGTGAGATCCAAAAATATAGATATTACATACTGTTGGCCCAAAAAAAAAAGGTTTACCCTCACCTGCAGGCAAGAGGCGAATCTAATAAAATATCAAGACCTCACTACCATAAGAAGAACATCCATCTCTATAACCTTTATTATTAAGTCTTCTTATATCGATGTGAGAATATATCTCAATCCAATCACTTTTTATAGAATAAAGCTACTCCAATTAATCGTGATTTTTTCCATTTGACAAAAAAAAATCGTGATTTTTTTCCAAATTCAATATATAGAAATCACTAAAACTTAATACTACAAAATGTATAACCATCAACTTCTTAATCAAAAGCATAAAGTTTAATTACTAATTAATTACAATGCTCAATTCTTTTCTTTTTTTTTTTTTGAAGAAGAAATATCGAAGTTTCATTAATCATTAATGGCTCGGTACAGGACCAAACATAAAATCAAAAAAATCTACCCTCAGTTGCAAGCATGATGCGAATCTAATAAAATATCAAGACCTCACTACCATATAAAGAACATTCATCTCTATAACCTTTATTATTAAGTCTTCTTGAATCGACCTGAGAATATATCTCAATCCAATCACTTTTTATGCAATAAAACTACTCCAATTAATCGTATTTTTTCCATTTGACAATAAAAAAAGAACATCGTGATTTTTTTCCAAATTCAATATATAGAAATCACTAAAACTTAATACTGCAAAATATATATAACCATCAACTTCTTAATCAAAAGCATAAACTTTAATTACTAATTAATTACAAAGCTCAATTCTCTCTTATTCTTGTGAAAGATTACAAAGCTCAATTATATTCTCTTTATTTTTTTTGATATCGCAAAGCTCAAGTCGAAATTATCTACCACAGGAAGACATTTTATTTAAATTTTTTTTTATTTCACCGGGAGTCTAATGTACGACCTCATTAACATTGGCAAATGATGTCTCATCCATCTCATCACTAGAGATGCTTTAACAATTAATTAACATGCTAATAATTAAGCTTACCACAATCAAAGTCTGCCATCTTCAAGCGTAACCCCCTAGGTTGGCAGACAACAATTTATCTCTCACAAAGTTCATCACTGCTCCATTGCTCTGCTGCATCTTCCCCACCACGAAAGTCGTCGCGACTAGCGTGGAGCCCATCCATTTTCTCTCCTTAACATACTTCTCCAATCCCATTCTTTTCTTATTAGCACGGTATTCTTCTTCCACTACTCCATTAGTACTACTAGAACCTCTTCGTGCTCCCTTTGATGACAAGGCCTCGGCAAGGCACGTAGCCAGAGTTATGCTGTCCTCCAAGGCTGCGCACCCGCCTTGTCCGAGGTCTGGTGTCATCGGGTGGAGAGCATCACCGGCTACACTTACATTCCCTTTGCAGTTCACCCCCCACATCACATCCCACGGCCACCTGAGCCGCAAGGACGACGAGACGATGTTATGATAATTTTAGAATAGAATAAGTTTATTGTATATTTTTCGAATGTATAGTATAGTGTCATATTTATAGAATGGTACAGAACTAAATCAGTATAGACGTTACATAATCAATGTAGACGTTACATAATCAGTGGAGGCGTTACACGATTAATGTAAACGTTACACAATCAGTATAGACGTTACATAATATTAGTTTTCTAACATCCTCCCTCAAACTCAAGGTGGTGGCAACGAAACCACTTGAGTTTGCAAACGAATAAGATGAGTATACATAAAGTTGACGACAATTTTGCGTGGGGACACCAGATCGCGACGAACGGATGCAAGTGATCACGGACAGAATTGACAAATGGACCGACAAAACAGGCAGATCTGAAATGGGTACATGAGACGGGCAGACATCGCGAACTGCGCTCGACAACGTATAGTATGCGAATAACAGGCTTGACATGCATCGCGAACTGCGCTCAAATTAACAGACAGTGCACGGACGAGACAACAGAATAACTGAACAACGGAACAACGGAATCGATGGAACGACTATCGGGGCTGAGTCGATGGAATGACTAACAGAACAACATAGTCGGCGAAACGACTAACAGAACAACATAGTCGACGGAACGACTAACGGAGCTGAGTCGACAGAACGACTATCGGAGCTGAGTTGTAAGACATCAAATTTGTGCGAACATGGTAGGCAGATTGGCTGACTGAGTGACGCGAAAGAGGCAAACAGACTAGTACAATAGACAGATGTGTGTGAAGATGCACAAGAAAAACAAAAGGAAATCAAAACAAGTACATAATTGAACACAAGAACAAGCACTAAGATGTATCAAGGATCGATCGCTGACTCAAAAGTCGACCGACCTTAGATTAGAAACCAAGCTCTAATACCATGATAGTTTCATAATAAAATAAGTTTATTGTATATTTCGAATAGAATAAGTTTATTGTATATTTTTTGAATGTACAGTATAGTGCCCTATTTATAGAATGGTACAAAACTAAATTAGTTTAAACGTTACATAATCAATGTGGACGTTACATAATTAGTGGAGGCGTTACACGATTAATGTAGACCTTAGACAATCAGTGTAGACTACATAATCAATGCAAACATTACATAATATTAATTTCCTAACAATTCTGCAAACCAGTCTTGTCTATAACTTCCACCACTTGTTGAGGCACCTTCCCGTGTCCAACACGAATCGCTTCACTTTCGAGGCCTCACTTTTTATCTCTTCATCTACATTAGCAGCACTAACATGAGAAGATGAGCAGAACAATTGAATTACTACTTAATTTGAAGATTATGGCTTACAGTGAGGAGGAGAAGTGAAGGTGAAAAACCAATAAATGATGTGGCCGTCGCAAGGCAAGAACCCCGAACGGAAACCATTTCCGAAGAATTGCAAAAATTTGGTAGGGAAGTTACAAGGATTGTCGTACATCGCCATGCCTCGAATAGCTGATCTGCCGCTTAGATTCGGATCAGCAAGACCGAGCCACTTTGCTATGACTGAGTTCACACCGTCGCATCCAATCAATGCCTGCACAAAACTAGCTAGTTTAATTCTTTCATATACATGTATCTATATTGGAGCTTAAAACTTATTAAATATGCAATCAATATAGATACCTTAGTCTTCACAATTGAACCATCAGCTAAATGCACCAGTTTCAAGTATCCATCTTCCGCGATGGACGAAACCTTGGAGCAAAATCTGATGGTTCCTTGTGGAAGTTCTTCGGCAAGAGTTTCAAGCAACACCTTCCTTTTCACGCATCGAGTTTCACGGTTTCCACTGCGGAATTCCCCGAAACATTAATATAAACTCTTGTAGTACTTGTGCAAAGGAAATTAAAGAAGAAAGAAGAAGCTAGTCTCACTATTTTCCTTTGCCTTGGTAACAAATGTGCGACAAAGTGGATCCTGTCACTGAAGAAGAAAGTATAGCCTTGCAATATATAGCCTGTCCGACGACTCCAAAACCAAGCTTCGCAGTCCCATTCTATTTAGATGCACAAATGAATCAATTAAAGGTGATCAATTTGATGAACAATTTGATGAATTTGTTTTGTGTTTGTGAAAGTGATAAAAAACCTGTGAAGTGCTAGAGCTGTTCCCAGCCCTGCTATGCCAGTACCAACTATAACAATGTCTTACTATTGTTTCTTTTAAGTAGTAACATGTGTATATAACATGCATATATATATAGGGATATGGATATGCTCCAATAATACATTAACTGCTGTCCCATTGTGTAAGAAAGAACAACCTTGGCCTCCAAATTAAATTAACCTTGCTTTTGAGAGAAGAGTGAAGTTGAGGACTGCCAAGTATCCATGCCACATGGGTGTGCTATTGTTGCATTTTCCAATTAATTGGGAGTGACACAAAAATTGCATTATTGGAAAGTAAAGTTATTTTACTTTTTTTTAAGTAAAGTAAAGTTTCATTAATTATCAATGCATCGATAGAACAAATAAACCAGACATATGACTAATTACCTTAATAAGTGTATATTGCATGATTCGTTATTTTTTTTTTAAAATAGATAATTAAATTAATGTTTAAGGGCCAAAACTGAAATAAAATGACAGAAATCTTTCAGGATTTGTGCTTTCATTAGACAGTATACATGTGTAATATATACGTAACGTTCTTGTCTTTGGTAAATGAATGTTATAATTATAACCAAGTCATCAATTTAGAAAGTACCCTTTCATCCAATATTGGATGAAAATAAGCTATGCTCCAAATATTTTGATATATTCTTATAAAAAAAATGTACATATATATAAATATATATATATGTACATTTTTTTTATATATATATAGGGAGTTTCTATAATGGGAACTAGAGAAATACCCATAGCATGGAGCCCTTTTATGTGACCTGCTATAGGAGGTAGCACAATGTTACATGCATTAAATTATGCTTGAAAAATTGTCCCAGTACATTTAAAGCATCATAATTTTTTTTGTTTAGAAAGGAAACTAGTTAAGCAATGCCACATGTGTCAATTGACGCTAATCAAGAAAAATACCTATTAATGTTGTTTTTTTTTTTTTGAAACCTATTAATGTTGTTTAAAAATCAATATCATTTAAACATATTAACATATTAGTAACAATTAGTAACAATTGACCATGGATTTTCATCAAGTCCCTTGAAAACATATCTCAAGAGATCAACTAATCAAGTGGGCCACGTATTAGCACACACATTTTGCTCTAGTTAAGTAGCTAGCAGAACCTCAAATTTATGGACCAATATTAAGTGTTATTATTTTTTATTGCAAGTCATGTAATACATGATTCACCGCATCAACAAAACAAATTAGCTTTCCCCTCAAAATTTTCTAGAAAAAAAAAAACTCCTGACTTGGGTGAAAAAGATTGTATATTAACAAATTACTAATTGTTTGGGTATCAAATACTTAAAAACAAAAAACTTGTTCGGGTATCAAAAAATCTAAACTTGTTTATAAAATTAATTATCTATATTAACAAAACAAAGTACGTTAATATATTGTGCATTACTTATACAATTATACATTATTAGGTTTTTTAACAAAAAATAATATTTTATTTCAATTTTAGAATTATAAGATCATTAAATTTTAAAACTAGCTAATATCTTAGGCCGTACATATTTGTTTTATTAAAATCAAGAAATTAAATTCTCACTTATTTAAAAGCTACAATTAATGAAAATAAATAATAAATATAATACTAATAAAGCTTTTTAATTAAAAAATAATAATATGTTCATATTTTTCTTTAAACTATTATATTACTTTGTTAATTATTGTAAAAAAATTCATTACCTATATGAATACTATTAGATTTGAGATTTTACATAGTGTTAATTAATATATATAAATTATCACTAATTTGAATTTAGTTTTGTCTTATTTCCCTTTTTTTTCTTCTTTTAAATGGCAATGGAAAGTACATTCATCATTTTTATAGAAAAAAAAAAGTGCATTTAGTACTATAATTGATGAAAAACCACAAATTTTTTTGGTAAGTTGAAATTGATGGTTTTTGGCGTTTATGATTTTGAGGTGACTACAATTATAAATAATGATAATAGTTATAACAACATAGTATATTTTAAAAATTGTGTAAGTTTTTCTTATCAAAAAAATAAAATAAATTATAAGCTCTTAAAATTATATTCATAAATTCATTTAGTTTCTATATTGTCCATTGAACATCTCATTGTGCTAACCAAATTGATCATAATATTTTAAAACTTTATATGAAATCTCTCCATGCTAGTCAGTGATGATATATTTTAAGTGACTCAAATAGAACTAGAGTCGAGTTAACTCATACCCAGGTTTACATAAAAAGTATCTTTGTCCCAATTTAAAGTTCGTGAGGAGTATCATAGTTAATTAAAGTCTACTTTTTAGAGTTTCTTGAAAAATATTTTATGTTTAATTTTTAGAAGATAAATTTTTTATTAGTTACACATTATATAATCTCATTTGACAAATTTTTACAAAATATTGTTCAAGTTGTTTATTATTTTAAATTACTAGACTTAATAATTTTTTTGTCAGACGACGAGCATAATATTATCGACAACAACTTAAGTTTGTCTTGAAATTATAATAGTACATTTATATTTATGTTATGTAGTTTTTCTTATTTTTATTGATATTTTTTTGTGAATTATACATTGTACCGCAATATATTTTAAAATTAGGAAGATCGTCTCAAGGTTTAGTGAATTTTGTTTGGACCCGACTCTAATTTCAATTCGGATAGGAATCATCATTTTCTAAATCCAACCTAAATTTAGAAAATCATTAATGTCCAAACCCCTTTTTTGGGTCGGACTAAAAGTTGACTCCCCTATTCATAGTAAACAATTGTATTAAAAAAATTAAAATTTGTCAAAACCTTTTAATTTTTTTAATTGAAAAATATAAAATAAAATAAAACTTGAATTTTTAATAATTTAAACGTTACTATGCCATAATACAGTTTTTTTGTCAAAAAAGTGACAATAGAGTTTTTTTAAGAAAGTGATAATATAATTAATTTGAATTTATTTATTTTGTAACTTGTGTTGGTTAAAGTCTAGCAGTTCCACCCGGTAGACATGGTTCAAGTTTCATGGAATGCGAAATAAATATAGACTTAATTTAGTTAATATTTACTTAAGTTAGTTTGTAATTGGGAGAAAATTATCTCTTAAGGGGTGGGGTAGCTCTAACTATTATATTTACCGACCCAAATATTGTAACAAAAAAAAGTAATTTTTTGAAGATAATGAAAAAGTAATTGTTATAAACTACACTACAATGCGGTTTTTTTTTTTTTTTTTCAGAACTATAATGCGGTATTTAAATTAGAGCTAGAGAACACAAGGTGACAGAAACATGGATGGAGTGAGAAAAATGAAAAATGTAAAAGGGATGCACACGGATTGCACTAATCTGCGGATTCGGTCCAATCCAAACCAATTATTACTGATTTGATCAATTTTTTGATCCCTTAAACTAGATTAGACTGAAAAATCGCTAATCCGACTGAACTGGATTGAATTACAGATCTTACATTAAAAAATTGTGGATCCAATCCGATCCAATCCATTTATCATATCTACACATATGCATAATCTTATCATATGTACTATAGTATCTCGAAGAGCATCAACTCAAACTATCAACTCTAAACCATAGTATCTCAAAGATTATGTTTATTCTTAAATGTTTTATATATTATGCTTTCTGACCTTTTTTGGGGGTTGTATGTTGCAAATGTCCGTTTTTTGTACTTTTATGAGGGTGTATAGTACAGATTGTAAAAGACATTTATTTATGCAGGAACTTGCATTTCGAAGGTTATTGTGATGATAAGTTTGTGAGAAATATACTATATATAGATTTGTGAGATGTATGTTATAAATTTGTCATTTATGAGATGTACAATTTTTTTGATTGATTTGATTAAGTTTAATTTCATAAATCTTCAGATAAAAAAAGGTCAATCCGTGGAACTTTATTATTGTCGTGGCCCCATGCATCAACAATGTTGAAAAGTTGCATGCTCTAGGTGTGTGTTCCTTCGAGGCACGACAACATTTTCTAATCTAAGAGAAAATACTAGTGTGACATGCACATCGGGCACTCCGGTCGAGTACGCACATTTGAACGTCCCTTCATTTTTGCCAAAATACATATATGCAAGCATCTTAGGCACATTAAAGAGACACATACAAATGCGTGTCCTTGCCTTACCGAAGTCATGCTAGCATTCTCCTAATCTAAATAAGAGGGTCTATTTCTGAAAAAGAAAAATAATAATGATAATAATAATAATAAATAAATAAAAAGTCTTTTTTTATTTCAAAAAAAAAAAGTCTATTGTTTTGTTTGAAAATAATAAGAGGGTATGTACTTATGAGGAACTTATTCTAGCCGCGAGAGGACTTGTAATATTACCAGTAGTGCCAATGAGATGGGAATCCCCATACGTGCCTCAGTTCTTTTGTAATTCTCTTTTCTTTTTCTTTTTCTTTTTTTTTTTTTGGTCAAAGCATTGATTTATATTAAGATGTTCCGCTCAATTCGAACAAGCATCTATTATAATCTTAGAAGCACGAAACAAATTTAAAAAATGCGCACACAAAGGCGCAACCTCAATCCCAACTATATGGCAGGACAATCACCTCGACAATAACGATTACAAACCGCACTTATTAGGCAGACAAACACAGCGTAACCCTAAACATCTAGGGTAGTGCTATTTGGACTCGTGAGTCCGGACTCAAAACTTTTTTTAATTTCAAATACACCCTCGAGCAATTAATGAAACAATCATAATCACTTGTAAAATTCTTATTATACCCCTTAAAAAATTTAAAAACCTCCCTATATATCTGGACTCATGAGTCCAAGTAGATTTATTGAAACATCTAACACTAAATGCAAATATATACTACTAATTTTGTGGACAATTAACGGGCAATATAAACAGAGAAGAGAACTACATCATCATGAGTCATAGTCAACGTCGCAACAGACAGATCCAAGAGAAGGTAACGCTTAAAGGAAATCGAAATCTTCTCGGCCATGGTTAAGAGTGGTAATTGGAGATGCTCACACGCCACCGGATCCCCTTAGAGAAGCGGTTGAACCAATGTCATAATCACTCCCAAAAAACATCCTCTCCCGCCTCTTCAGATCTGTTCCGTCTCCCACAGTCACCACTAAGCTGTAAAGGAAGAAAAAAGGAACGAAGAAATGTGTGGGGAAAGAAGAGAGGGGTGTGAGAAACAAATGGAAAATCTCAACCACACAGCACGTTACGACGACGGGGTGCTACGCAAACACAACAAAGGGGTAAAAAGAAAAAAGAAAAGGGAAGACGAAGGCGGCGTGAGAAGATGAGAGGAGTGGAGAACATAAAAAATTATCAAACTTTTCATTAAAGTCACTCTAACCTTTGATGAGAGGGTATGACGTGACGCTTAACCAAGACCATCATCTAAGTAAAATCTTTCCTTACTAGGAATTTTTTTTTTTCTTTTTTTTTTTTTCATCATTAACGCGGTTTTGTTTGCCACGTGGCACAGTCATGTTATTCCACGACTAGAAGTGGATTCACACTGCTGCGATGAAGATTGAGATGCGAGGACACAAATCTCTAAATATATACACGGTCACTTACAAGTTACATTTAACTTCAGTTTTTTTTTTTTTTGGTATAAAACTTCAGTTTTTTAAAATAGTGGAAAACGATATCTGTTATTGTATTTATGAATAAGACCTGTGCGATTTTTATTAATGCAATTATTTCTACTTTTAGTTTTAGTTATGTATCAAGCCACTCATAATTAGTTAAATTTTTATTTTACTTTAAAAATGAACCATGCACCATTCAATAACATATTGATTCCTACCCAAGTCGAATCTA
The DNA here is from genome assembly GCA_039657345.1 of Stephania japonica. Lineage (NCBI taxonomy): Eukaryota > Viridiplantae > Streptophyta > Magnoliopsida > Ranunculales > Menispermaceae > Stephania > Stephania japonica. Next base: position 83,949,487 of record CM077556.1, on the reverse strand, counting down.
AGACCACCCCCAATAACTTTATTTTTTAGCAAACGATGTTTCGTCCATCTCACTAAAATGTTTTGACTTTTCACAAACTGCTCATATGTCAGATGTTGGGCGTGGTTTGGACGTTGTCATTCTAGCAAGCACTTCCCTTTTTATTATCTTGTAGGGTGGTTAACTCCACCGATGTAGACCATTATACGCGTTATGTAATCGATCTTAAGTCCGAATAATTTGAGGAAGACTCTGAATTCCATTTTTGATATCAAAAAATAGGGAAGGGAGTTCCAAAGCCCATTTCTATTTCTAAAAAATAAGAAAAGGTTGACATTGAGCGTAAAACTTTTGTCGCTTTTTTGTTACTTTTCATGAAATAGATCAAACATCCTTCTTGTTGTATCTTGTGGAGTAGTTAGTAACTACTTCTGTTCCATATTACCTATCACATTATGAACCTTTTTTTTGTTCCACAATATGTGTCACATTAGGAAATCAAGAAAACATCAAATACTTTATTTTCAATTCTAACCCTATTCTATTTAGTTAATGACACCACCCATCACTTTTGTATACAATACATTTAATAAATGAAGTCATTTATGGGAGAGTAGTATAGTACTCTTGTTATAAAATCTTAATGGTAATTAATCATCATCTTAATTCGTGTGCACAAGTCAAAACGTGACGGATAATATGGAGAGAGTATTAGTAATTAATTAAGTTTATTTATACCTCTAATTAAGCGATCACATGTTCTATATATTTTTCTAATTTTTAAGACAAATAAAAAGAATCACGATAGTTTTCAAATAACTCCCCAGTACTTCCAAGCTGGACCGTCTCGTAGTAATTCAAAGGTCCTTGATGTCGGGAAGCAAACGATATTAATATTAAAACAAAAGCAAAAACACATTAGTGTATGCAAAGTAGATTTTCTTGAAAGTGACTCCCAAACAGCAATGTATATAATGCAGAACAATAAGACAAGAGAAGCAACAAATACAAGTTAATTTAATTAGAATGTTCTAATAAATAAGTCTATAGCCACCAAAAAAAAAAAACATAAGTCGATATGTATTAGGTGGACACGCGTAGAGACCGGGCCAGTATGCCACGGGCCACGGCTCCCTCCCCACGCCACCCAATCCCTTAAAGACACGTCCGTCTAAGGCTCCAACAGTCCTACGCGTATTCTCCAGCATACCGACCTTACCCTCCCTTCCCTATATATACAAATCCAAACAACTTCTCTTCCATATATATCCATCCATCCATCCATCCATCAAAACTCTTAATCACCTCAACTTCTTTAATTTTTTTTGTGTTCTTGTTAATCAAACATATCAAGCATGAGTTACTCATCGCACAAAGACCAAGCCCCAGGTACTATATAAATTAATTCATTCCATATAGAATAGATCAATCAATATATATCTATTCGTTTGTGTTATGTTATGTGTATATGGTATGGTTTTTTAGATTAATATTGATTTTGTGTGATTGTGATCATGATCAGTGACTGCCTACCCACCACCACCACAATCATACCCACCAAGTTACCAACAAGGCCCGTATGTGGCACCTCCACCTCCAGTAGGTTACCCTGTGAACTACTCACAACAGCCCACTGGCCCTGTTGAGACCAAGAGCAGAGGAGATGGCTTTTGGAAGGGATGGTATGTATCTTAATATGTGATCATATTCACATGAAACTTTTTTATTTTTCTAGACCACTTATGTTACTCTATGTTTTTGGTAATACTAATTATTGAATTAGGCCTAATGAGTTGATTTTTTTTTTTTTGGGTGTTGCAGCTGCGCCGCCTTGTGCTGTTGCTGTGTCTTGGATGCTTGCTTTTGATGATTGATGAGGAGGATTTGATTTACTTATGTTTTTGATGATCAGTGTGTATTATTTGTCTATTTGGTTTGTGTTTATCTTTGTCTATTGTTTTGATTAGAGGAGGGGTTGTAGCTACCTTGTCTTTTTTTTTTTTGAGAAAAGGCTGTAGCTGCCTTGTCATTATTGTTGTACTATTATTATTATTAAACAATGTCGTTGGGTTGATTTAATTTGATTTAGAAATAGTAATTAAAACGCGTTTGATACTTTTTATACAATTTATGCTAATAAGAAACTTCAACTCCTTGTACAAGCAACTCAATTTGACAACGCAATTGATCTTTGTTAAACAATTGTTACCATGATCCATTCGTAGAGAGAATCGTATTCAATCACGTAACATTCAAAACAGGTCATAGCAGAGAATTTTAGCCTTTTCAAGTGCAAGGGACACTTTTCAATCACACATTAAAGGCGTCGTATACATAAGAGTTGCAGCTATCAATTGCAGAGAAACTACACTTGCATACTCAAAAACTCCTGCAAACCAACTTTTCCATTTGCCCATCTGTCTAGAATGCTAGTATAAAAAATGTTTATAAATACCAACAATCGACTGGTCTGAATGTCGAGGGACATGGTTACCCTTAAGCAGATCTCACATTCAAGTTTCGTAAATGAAAAAATTAGATTAAGAGGGCCGCCTCCAAATGGAATCCGATAATACCCGAGTGTGGATCAGTTAATGTGGTTGACGTGAATTAGTGGATGTGGTTGATGCCAAACAGCTCATGAGAAACCCAAAAATTGGGCCAAACGCCACGTGAGATAACTCAAAAAAAGAAAAAGGTTACAGATAGGATCATTAGGCGATAACAGGAATAATGGAATTGCTTTAGAAAGTAGAACTTCATACATAAAAGTACAAAGATGAAAATGGGAACCACCACATCAAGTTCAACTATAGCAGCCATGCCTGAACAGCTAACAACTACAATAAAGCAAGAGAATAAAGTCTAAAACTTTCATCAGAAGGCAAGACTTTAAGGTCTGAGCTTTAAATAAATAAATTTGGCTACGACCCCTAAGTTGTCCACTATCAATTACCTCATACAGAAAGGAATACTTCACAAATATGATATAAAAAATGGGGCTGACTGATAATTTTGCAAACTAGTTAAAGTGGAGGAACAGAAGCTTGACAAGTTCAAGCTGAGAATATGTGCTGTCCTATAGGGCAAAAAAACAACCAGGCCAACCGGAATTGTGACCAACTTAATACAAATATGCTCTAGCTGATACTAGAGAGAATATTTGTGAACACTTGAGCACAGCTAATTCTGAGAGTCAGTCGGGATTCGATTCCCCCAAGCACATCTCAGTTACTTATCCACCACACTAATTCTATAAGGGGTGACACCCAAAACTAGTAAAAGAATCATGATTTTCATAAGCTTTTATGTACCTACTTTTCACTTTTTACATGTAATTTATTCACGCAAACAAAGCATAAGCTATATCAGACAAGCTCCTACACTAACATCAACCGAGCAAACTTTACAAGTCAATTGGCAGTAGTTTACACAATTTACCAACACAATTATGATGGCGTTGCATCAACATAACTGGTCTATGTTAGGGCATCTCCAACCAGTGCCAAAATGGCGCTGGTTGGGATGCCACATCAGATAAAATGGCGCTGGGTTGTTCCAACCCAGCGCCATTTTGCTGTGCGCCATCCTATGTGGATGGCGCACAGCTACAGTGCCGCACCAATTTGGTGCGGCACTGTTCACGCGCCATTTTTTATTATTATTATTTTTTTGTTTTTATCTTTACATATAACTATAGTTACCTTAATTATTTTTAAGAAAAGAATAAAATAATAAATAAAATAATAATAAAGTAAGATAGTGTAAAAGATAATGTTGTGGGTTGGAGATGGTTTTAAAATTTAGTGTAAAAGTTACACTAAAATGGTGCAAAAGTTGCACCATTTTAGTGTTGTGATTGGAGATGGCCTTAGGTCACAAGGCAGTCGACTTTCGATCCTGCCCCTAACGTTTAAGAACAAATTAGACAATCTTGCCAAAACTTATGCTTACGTGCCAAACTGCAACAGGAATCTGCACATCAAAATTATAACTGAGCAAGTATACAAATTACTTGATGCTTCCTCCCATTATCTAGGGTGGAATGATTTGATCTATGTAGCCGGTCCCAACTAATTTTGAACCTAACCTCCGTTGTCGTGAAAAATTCAGATTACTCCAAATAAGCCTTTCTACTCTACGATCGCCCGAGTAAAGTTTTCGAGCAAATTCACAGTAGTTTGCTTACCAACACATTCTGATGGCATTGCATCAACATAACTGCATGCCAAACTTCCAATCAACCACGTAAATCTGGTCTAAAAGTTAGGTCATAATGAAGAAGACATTCAGCTCTTTCACAACCATTGAAGAACTAATTAGACAACCTTTTCGTGCCAAACCGCAGCACGAGTCTGCAAATTAAATACAACTGAGCACAAATACTAAATAACTAGTGCTTCCTCCCATCATGGGATGGAAAATTGGGACTGTAGCCGACTCCAACTAATTACTAACCTAGATTCCCATTGCTGCCAAATATTCTAATTACTCCAAATTAGCCTTTCTAGCTTAAACTTAAAGAGATACTAGTAGAAACAACCATCGGTATGAAAAGTTCAATGAGGTTTTGTTATGTTTCTTCTTATCTAGTTCTCCACTCTATGTTCTTAATTGTTTTCTGAGTATTATATCATTGATTAGGAGAGATTTAAAAGGATTTATAAAGCATCCCATCAAAGGCATAGAATCAAGCAAAATGGAAGAGTTTGATCCATGTAGCTGCCCCAACTAATTCGGTTGCGACATTCTTTTTTTTTTTTGGTTATTATTGTTGGATTACAGTGTCAAATGACAACAATGACAATGTCTAATCAGCAAGTATCCCAAGCAAACATCTCACATATGCTCTCTTCAATTTCGCGGCGCACCATACAATCAAACAAGTCAATAGACTAACCCTAGAAATCAAACTTGTATCACCATTGATTTCATAATTCATATACTCTCTTCAATTTCATGTTCAACACAATCAAACAAATCAATAGACTAGCCCTAGAAATCAAACTTGTCTCACCATTGATTTCATAATTCATATACTCTCTTCAATTTCAAGTTCAACATAATCAAACAAATCAATAAACTAACCCTAGAAATCAAACTTGCACCACTCAGTCCAAAATTCAAACTTGCTCTCTCATTTAATAAACAAGCATAACATCATCCCAACAAACACCACCAAACCCTAAAAAAATACCCAAATCAACAAAACGACATAAACTCCAAAAACAACGACTACCCATTTCAGGCAACGAAGAACACAAGACAAAAACCAAATCAAAATCTCAACTTGGAGAAGAACCACCGATTCATAAGAACCCTAAAATCCCTTAAACGTACTAACAGACAAGTTATCAATCTCCAATAATAATCTCATGTAGTTGAAACCATTAAATCAAGATCTATTGAAAAACAAAACTAAGAATCTCAATCAGAACATAATCAACAAGTTTCCGAGATGAGATCCGAAAGACAAGAACACTGAAAAAAGGTAGAACCTTTACTCAAAACCTGAGCTTGGAGAAGAACCACCTGTTCTTCCCAGTCTTGAAGCGCTCCTCGAGCCTGGCCTTGGCCTCCTTGGCCGCGGTGACCTTCTTGTCCTTGGACTGGAGCGCATCGAGAGTGACGACGTCCTTGAGATCCACATCCAGAGTGTAACGAGTGGGCATCATGTGCTGATAGTTCACCATCCGAACGAACACCTTCACGCGCGACTTCTTCGCTGTCTTCTTCGCCGAATCCTTCCGAATCACCTTCTTCGGATACTTGGAGACTCCGGCGACCAGGCAGTGGCCGTAGGGGCGGTCGCGGGTGCCGTCGTCGAAGTTCTTCACGATCACGGCTTTGCGGCCGGCGAAGCGGCCTTGAAGAAGGATCACCGCCTTGTTGGGTTTCAGGAACTTCACCATTTCTTCACAATTTCTCTCTCTCTCTCTCTCTCTCTCTCTGGAAGGATAGGCGGAAAAGGAGAGGGAGCTGTCTCTCTTATTGATTAGGGTTTTGGGTTGGATACTTGGATGGGCCTAGAGATTAGTGGCCAAGTAGAGATTTTTTTTTCTTATAGTTGATTTGTCAAGTGATTTTAAGAAATTGAAAAAAAAAATTAATAAAAATAGAATGTATATGTGTGTGTGTGTGTGTTTTTGAAAATGATAAAGTTTTGATTAATAAATAATAAAATTAAAATATGTAACTATGTAAAAATGCAATATTTTCGCAACATGTTTTGGGACAATAACGCGTGTTCATAACGATGACAAATACTTAAGTAGGAGTGAAACTCACGACTTCTTCAAACATTACCTTTTGATAAGTCATGTTCTACCATTTCATCAGAAATGTTTTTGACAAAGTTCTTTTTTTTTGAAGTAAAATAAAAATTTCATTACTCATTAATGGTTCAATACATGTTTAGACTTGGAATCAACAACCCTAATAAAAATACCTCGATTCGCTAATTCTATTTGTTCAAAAAAATATCTATCGGCCATGAATTAGCCTATAAATACGATTGTAATAATAAAACAGTTTAACAATCAGGTACTACTCTCTACAAACATCTTGAACATAAGACAGTACATAAACACCACTAGAACCACATAATGACAAACAAAACTTCCAATAAAGGGAAGAAAGACCAAAGACTTCCAACAAGGGAAGACAAAATCAAACTTTCCAACAAGGGAAAGACAAACTACCTACTAAATGTTAAAGTCTGAAGAAAATCACCAATCCAGCAGCTGCACAGATCCACGAACAATCTTTGAGAGAAGTATATGTATTGCAACAAGAATAAAGTCAATCTTCACAGATCTGTTATTTATTGAATGAATCAAATACGAAAAGATGTGGCATGATTTAGTTGTTGATTAATGTTAGTTCTCTTATACAACAACAACAACAACAACATATCACAACAACAACATATCCTCAATCCTAAATTAATTGAGATCGGCTACATGGATCAAACTATTTCATTGTACTCAATTTTGTACAATTGATGGTGAGCATTCCAAACCATTCAAGTCCCTCCTAATTAATGTTTGTTCTCTTTATAGGGCCTAATATTCACTACAAAATACAACATTTTCGTTCAAGCATTTCGTGTGAGATGAAATGATGCTTCACTTACTAAAAGGCAATATTTGGAGAGGTCCGATGTTTACTTAGCTAGAGTCGCTTATAAAAAAAAAGAGAAATAGAAAAAAAATCATTTCTTGTGAGATGAATGATGCTTCGAGATGACTAACCCAGTGGTCGTTAGATATAGCTACTTTATTAAATTTTTTTGTGAATGTTAATATCCAAGAAGAAATAGAAAAAAAAAATCATTGAAAAAAATAATTTGTACAAGAGGCTTTGTTGTTGTTTTTTGTTTTTGTTTTTGTTTTTTTTTTTTACTTAAGTGAAAGTCGAACTCACAACCTCTCCAAAGTTTGTCTGAAGGCAAGTGATGCTTCTACCATCTCACTAGAGATGCCTATCAGTTTTGCATTCTTAAACTGTATAATGATAGAATTTTTAAAACAAATTTATAGAAGGATGCACAGTTATACGCATTCCATCAGTCATCAACCAAACAATATATATCAAAGAAGGAATACACATGGCAGAACAAACTTATAAACTTGAGACCAACAGATGATCGGCATCCCTACATCAAGAGGACTAGGGAAATACCTCGGCATCATGATGCAAGAAGGTCAGCCTCGACGGCAACAATTTGAAGGTATCATTTGAAAGGATTTTTCAAACAGTTCTCACATGGAGGGAGAGACTTCTTTCTCCAGCTGGTAAAGAGGTGGTACTCAAAGCAGTGGCACAGGCTATACCAAATTATCACATGGCCATCTTTCTCCTACCAGCAGGTATTCGTTCTGCAATTAATCAAGCCATGGCAAAATTCTGGTGGAGTAGTGCAACAAAAGATAGAGGTATCCATTGGTGCAAGTGGGAAGAGGTCTCAAAGGCAAAGCTCTATGGTGGGCTGGGTTTTAGAGACATGGAGCTTTTCATTCTTAGTTTCTTGGCAAAACTAGAGGAATGACAATCAGCTAGTCTTCAACTTTATGAAAAGCCAATATTTCCCTAGTTAGGAAACAGACCTTCATGGGCATGGAGAAGTATCTAGGAAACAGACCTTCATTTCTTCATCATCAAACCACTGTACAAGTGCAGATGTGATGATGCTATTCCGAATGTCCATTTTGTTTTTGAGAGGAATGTTATAGACAATTCACAGCAAGCCCCCCCTCCTAATATCATACATATAATGTGACAAGGGGACTACTACATTCATGGTACAACTGTACAATGGAGGCTAGTTCACCCTGCAGGGCCTGTACAAACACGAAGAGAAACATCATAAATGTTCCAAGCATAGCAGATACCGAGTTTTTTACGGAGCTTTTCCGCAGACTACCCTTAAACCCTAATTGGATACGCTCACGGCTCTAAGTTCAACATGCTGCTTTCCTTCCTTCTGCGGGTAAATAATGATTTCACCGTGTGCTTGAGCTTGTGATGACTGCTCTTTCCCCACCTGTGAAACCGATATTGAGCTCACCAGTGGCTTCTTGTCGGCGGTTTCACTCTTGTCATCTGAAATTAGTTCCCACTCTTCCTTGAGCGAAGTCACCTCTAAGCCTTCCTCGTGGAACTTCTCCATTTCAAAGGCTGTTGGTAGAATCACATAATCGTTCATGGGGTTGTAGTAGGGGTCGTGATCAGCCTTAAGCCAGTGTTTGAGTATTCGGAACACATGCCGGTCACAGATAATCCCTCGGTGATCACCAGGGACTCCAACTCTTGCCACGGCCTTAAGACCATCTGCCTGATATAGGAGAAAAACAATCAGCTCAGAAAGGTCCTAATATTATCAACATGCCATATTAATTGTTTCTATTAGAGATGTAGAACAACAAAGGAACTATAAATGAAGGAATTAAGAAGAAATATAGAAAGTTGATTTGATGAGAGCATGAAAAGTTGCTTATCATTATCAATGAAAGTCTGACAAAGGAAATTAAATATTGTTGGAAACTGTAGCTCCATGCCTATGCAAAGAAAGTTTGAAACCATGCATTTTCCATATAAATATTGTTCATGCATATTCTTATTGCTATTATTGGTTTCATCGCCCAATCACCATATCAGTTCCCGGACATAAATTTGAGTTAAGTATCATTCAAGAGTCAGACCCACAAAAGTTGACTGAAAACAAGTACAATACCTTGGCTGATTCAGTAGGAACAGTTCCATCGCCATCAACGCAAATGTATTTAGCCTGAAGATATAAAGTAAAAATGGTAAATATGCAATACAATTAAACCAACAATGCTCCATATTAGTTAAAACAGAAAAGTTACCGGAATAGACAAAATTTGCTGTGGGTCTGTAACAGGTGCTTGTTCGCTTCCATAGCTGAAAAGAAATAAACACAATATAAGAAAAGACAAGAAAATTATATATCTCCGTGTATCTGTTTCTTTGATTCCCAAAAGAACAAGGCTATCTTAGCTTTAAGACCACAGCCACACCCAATCATCATGTAAAATCAGATCCACACACTTATTACCTAACCAATAAAGACAGATGTTTGGAGAGGCGCTATAGACACACAAAAAAGACTCCAAATGAAAACCAAAGGAAAATAAAACCACACAAGAAGTTTCAGAAGCATTACCACACACTATGGGGCGTTTCATTATTTATCCCATATATGTTGTAAAATTTAACTTGAGCCGGGACCTTAGCACAAGACAGCAACCTGTGAGTTTCATTAGCCCATTTCAAGATATCTAAGTTGAAGGGTGCCACGACCTCCACTCCATTGTAGACAACCTGTAATAAGTACAGACTGGATTAGGCACATAAACAATCATCTTGGTACACAACAGTACACCATCCCAGACTATGAAGAGCACAAGCTCTTCCGCCAGCATCACAACAAATGCCTCAGAAGTGATTGAGGAAGCAAACCAATTGCTCAAGATTCTTTATCTTTGCATCCCTGACCACAAGATAAGGATGATTTATTACTCACCCGGTTACCTGCCAAGGCTTGCTTCAAAATATCAATTATTTCTGCTCCTTCATATGATTCCAACATAATTCTGGATTCGCCATCAGCATCCGTACTCCCCTTCCATATTTCTAAAAGTGGAGTTGTCTTCCAATCAAAGCTTGGAGAAGCCATCAATTCATATATTGATGGACATTCTATAAGCTGAAAGAAAAGAATGTTTTAATTACAAATTTTAAACTAACTCTAGGCAAATAAGCAAAGGGAAGCACAAGCAGGTGCAGTAGCTATGTTTCAATTCTTAGTAAAAGAAGCGATGATAGGAGGGTTTACAATTCACAGAAGAGCATGTGGAAACAACAGAAGGGCTGATAATACGATATAGCCCCATATGACAGACCAGTTGTTTAAGACTTTCATCGATGTACTTAAGCCTCTCAAAACATGCTTGAATTAAATCCACAGATAAGTGGTTTTAAAATTGAGCGGAGAAAATAAAGAGAAGTAAGAAATATTACAGAAATACTTTGTGATAATACCACCATGTGATCCCTGAACAAAATGCAATGCGTGAAAGTTACATACTTTATATCCAAATAACTAAGATGCGCAGAGCAAAAGAAGAGAAAACTGAGGACAATTTCATGACACAATATGACGATAGCATTAGTCCTCTCCATAAAATTATGTATATAAAATAGCATGATACCAGCTGCTGCATGCTCCATTTTGAGATGAAAAGATTCTGTTGCCACCCATTCACAAATGACATCCCGTTCAATAGACTAGTTGTAATATATCCAGGTGCTCCTGTTAGATGCAGAATAGCTCTTTTTCAGCAATGATCCCAAACTATTTTCAACGAACCATGCTCTAAAACAAAAGATTAACTTGGAAAAAAAATGCTATTACTTACCTTGAAATGGCGCAGCAATTGCAATCCAGCTCTTCACATACTTCTCAAATATCTGGAATAAGAAACAACAGAAAAGTATCATAAAAAAAGAGAATAATTTCATTATTTATATGCAACTTGGCACTAAAAAGCATAAGAAAACGAACAGAGAAACGGAAAAAAGCTTCTTATTTTAAAGCGGCATGACATTTAAACAGAAAGGGAGAGATTCCTAAAGAGGAAAATTTAAGAGCTTCCTTACATGAGTATGCAGACACATGAAACATTTCACCAGCAAACCTCCCATTGAGTGAGTGATAATGTTTATTTTTTTACCCCCTGAGGCATCATGTATCGACTTAAGTTTAGCACCAAAACATTCCAACGTCTCCTCAAGCCTGGACAATGCATAATCAGTAACCAAGTAGCACTTACTGATTCAGATTTTAATTCATTAAAACAAAAAAAGTAAGTTATCCAGAAGAATTTGACAGAACTTTCAAAAATATTAATCTTAATAGGTCTGAAAGGATAATTAAGGAGACAAATCATGTGAACCTTTACTCGAAAAAGAAATTCATCACGATGGAGTAACCAAGACTTTTGAAACCCTGGAACAATAAGTGATAAACAATACTATTATCATGTTGCCATGACAAATCTACCATACCAAACAACATTAAGGATACAATAAACACTCACATTCTAGCACATAAATCAAGGTCCCACAAAAAATCCAGTTTTAGCCCTATGGAAAACCCCTTGCATTTCACTTACCTTACATCCTTTCTTTTCCGATAATAATTTAGCTCCAAGAAAAGACTCATTCATGTTCAAATGAATCTTAACTAATCCAGTTTTATTGGTTAAACTCTTGAAGATAGACCTAGAGGACTAATGTTAGAACTTGGCCCCAATCCATCTGTCTTTTAGATCATAACAGACTTTTATTGATAAGAGTTCAGCACAAATGAACTTAATCGGATAAAAGAACTAGAAGTCCTAAATACAAAAAAAAATCTGGAAATGAAAACAACTAACCCAAATAAAAACACAAAACAGAACATATCAATATCTAAAAGTATGAGAGATAGGCTTCTTTGTAAGTTCCTTGTTACAAAAAAGTCAGTGAAACTGAAAAGCGAAAGATACTTTTCTATAGTGTTGTTGTGAGATATATGTTTCATAGTCTAATTGCAATTCAAGTTTCTTATCATATACTGCAAAAGCTGAATTCTATGAACCAAATAGGAAAAGTGAAAGGAAAAAGCTCTGCATTCTGCGTCTCCTAAGAATCAAACTTACTAAGTATGGAAACATTGCATACCTATTGCTTTGCCGAAAATCGTAGCCAAATCCAAAGAGGGTTTTCCCTTCTTGAAAACCCCATTTGAGCATTTCCACTATCATGTCATGAAAATAACACACACAGTCGCGCTCAAGGAGCTGGAGAGAATATTAATGATATCATGTTATAAGCCATTCATCAATCCAAATCTGGCCACTGAAGCTTTTTAGCCATAAAATACAAACATATCAAATAGAATAGGAGACTTCACTTAGAAACAAGAACTTACGAGAAAAGCTAGAAAGCTGAAGACAAATACTTTTTAAGAAGAAACAAGTATAAGATATTGGCATAGCTGTCGTAAAAATCCGTAAAGCAAATAGTTTTTTTCTACAAGACATTCTTGTCAATTCATTAAAATCAAATATAATACAATGACAACACAACACATCAAAGGGGGGTAGCAAACCTCCCTCCTTCACAATAATGTTATTGTGAAATTAAAAACTTTGATTTTTCCAACATACCATCCAAGGGAAAGTTCAGTCAAAACTCATCAACATATAGACCAAATAACAATGCATTGTCTTGTGTTAGAAAACTTATGTGACTTGAACAGTGTTAAAACATATAAAAGCGGAAGTAAGGATCTTGCGTTGCTAGGTTGGGCCCAAATATCCTAAGCTTGTTTGGAATATGTAGATAATTAGCTACTTAGGATAAAAGGAAAAAAGGTTGGACAAAGTTAGGCCTAAAATGCAAGACATTTTTTTTTAACATAAACACCATTTTCCTTTCATATCATCCAATTCCCAATATATGTCGCAAAAAGAGGTTCATTTATAACTCTTTATCTTTTTGAGTTATTCACCATCACCCTCTAGAAAATATTTTCATCTCATTCCTACGCACCGTTTCTCAGCTATCACTGCTAATTCTAGCTGCATATAGAAGTATCAAATGAAAATAGTATGTAGCAACCAAATATCAGTAGTTAGTCCTACTGCTGCACATTGAATGTTTCCTTCGTCCACCTAGATTTTGGTCCCAAATGACCACTTCAATTACTTCCTCTTGATGACTCGGTGGAAAAAAAAGAAGATTTTTGTCATGAATCCCCTGTAAAACTGTCTTAATCACACACCATCAAGTAGAAAGAAGGGGATTAAATGTCACAGTCACTGCTTTCCAATAGTAAGCGCTAGAAGCCTAGAATAATGTTACAACATAACGCTTTCCATCCAACTAAAAGAAACATGAAATGAAGCATCAGTAACTGGAAGAATGCCATTTCTGAAAGTGGAAATCCAATTTGCAGTGGTTTTAATCGAACTTATGCATTTAGAGCAAATGCTAACAATGTGAAGCAATAAGCAAACATAGTAAAAGCTCAAAACAAAGCACAATGAAAAGCATAAATGATCATCATTCTGTAATAGGATGAGATGAACTAATAGAGGAAGTAAAACACATACCAAATTAGGATCTAAGCAATCAATTGCATATAACCCATATCTGTCTTCGGGCACAAAAATTTTTATATTAGGATCCAAAGATACAGTTTCACCTGCATTTGAAATAATCAAGGTTTAGAGCACTTTCAATATTTCACATTATTGATACCTCGTCTACACGGAATTGGCAATAATGCAAGTAAATGACATATTTTGCAAGATCGCTACATATGCAAAAACCTCAAGATAGGTTTAGGTACATTCGTTAACCAAAACATTCAAAGAGATGCCCATGTAAAAGACGGCGACCATACATTCAATGTTAAGGTATTGGTATTAAAATTGCTATATTTATGGGAAGATATTCCTCAAATCCTCCAAACATAATATGTAGACCAAAACCAAAAAGAAACATTTCTTATAGTAAACATGTCAAGGCCGGCTGCTTGGATCAAATTTCCATTGTGCTTGATTTAGTGCAATTGAAGGTGTGTTTTTCAAATCCTTCCTAATCAATGCATCCCAAGTTAGCTTCAGTCTATCCTACATTGTCGAATTTTTATAGTTTCTAGTGAGTCAAGTTTTCTAATAGGGGCATTTGTAAGCCGTATTTAGAGGTGTTCAAACCACCGCAATTGCCCTTCCCTAATTTTTGTGTCAATTGGTGCCACTCCTGCTTGAGGAACTAAACTTGGACACTTAAATTAAATTAACAAAAATACATAGCCACTAAACTTCATCACTTAATTAACTTAGCAGATTGACATCCACATTATTCTCCTCTGCTTGAAGAATTCAACTCTGGCAATTAATGCAACCACAATGGAGCTCTATCTTATAAACAAAAGCACCCATGATCATCAATCTCTCCATTAATTTCGACTACATCAACACTAAAACAACTTTCAAAATTACTCATATCTTCTTCAATTTCATCAACCCTAATAAGTAGATTTTCATCAACACCACTCTCTTTTCTCTATCAACTAATCAAACACAAATCAAAACTGAAATCTTTCCACCGAAAGAGGAAACTTTACCAGTAGAAGCATCGAATTTCGACCAAAGCTTCTCCCGGAACTCATGATCCGCCCCAAGAATCCTCACCCACACCTGCTCTTCCTTCCCCTGATCATCCACAGCCTTCAAGATTGATCCGGCGATCCCCGGCACCAGCAACACCGGATCCAGATCAGGATCCACGAACGGCTGCGGCTTCTTCACGATCTTCAACCACAGCTCAAGCGATCGAACGATGTCCTCCAACAGAACCGCCATTCCCTAACCCTAGTTCGCTAAATCAAGCTCAAATTAGGTCAAAATCAACGGAAATTGCAAGAATTTGGAGCTTCGCGGGTGCCGTAATTAGGTTATCGGAGAGATTGATTTGGGATTTTAGGGTTTGATCGCGAGAATCGAAGATTTTGAAGCGGAGAGAGCAGAGTGAGTCTCACAAGGAACGTTGAGTCGTTGACGATTGTAGCCGACGCGACCAAACTTGTACGCATCGTGATGGATTGTATCGTGTTTACCTAATCGAGGAAATCTGAGACGTGGATTTCGGATAACTTATTACGTGTCAACGAATCGATGGCAGAGCTTTGTCAAATTTCACTCCTACGTCTTTACCAATTTTTGTCGTCCACGGAATTGAAATCATTTTTTTTTCTTTTTTTGCTTTTTTTTTTTTTTGCCTTTTTTTGGTTACGTATTGTTAGGTATCGGGGCGAGCCCAAGCTTAACTCACACAGTTTAACTCACACAATCTCAAACTTATCCTTACTATTGAGCCAACATCATATCCGAGTTATCGGATTAAATAATATTATGCAATCTACTAAATCGATAGTAAATTACGATATAAAAATTATACGTACACGTAATATATATTATAATTTTAAAACTTCTTTTAGGAAGAAAATCATATTAGTTAGGGATTTTAATAATAAAGAATCATACTATAGTATTTTTCTAATGCTTTAACACTGTCGAGCCTCATATCTAAGAGGAACAAAATCTCTCAACACTCAAATCATTCAAATATTATTCTTCCTTATCAATTGACTTTTTTTTGTAGAAATTTATTTTATTTTATCGATGAAATATAGAAGGATGAGCTTCTTACAAATTAACGTTGGATCAAAATATGATCGAGATTTCCCTGCATTATTGTCAAAGTGCAAGAGCAAAAGCAACTGAGCAACTCTAAACAACAACATAAAAAATACACCTTAATTACACGACTCTTAATAGTTCTTTTTAAATAGATCTTGTAAGTTTCTCTTTTCAATTATAAAACAAATCTTGTTATCAGTATTATGATATAGCAAGTGATAAAGTTGCTTTTGTTGAATTTTTTCAAAAACATTTATGCTTGCACAATAGGTAATTAACAATGACAATCTAAACACGTGTAATCATACTTTAATAATACCATCAATATATTCACCATCAATTTGAGTAAGCACATGATCAATATATTTATAAGATAGCAATGAGCATAATTGATTAAAGAAAAAAACATATATTCATTTTCTAGTGCATCTCTGTTAATTATATTACTACTAGCTAAAAACAGTATTTGTTTGGCCCATGAAAAGACTTCAACTATTGGGTAGCAAATGTATGTTACTAATGTTTTTTTTTTTTTTTGAAACTAATATGTCCTAATGTCAGATGCTCATCTACATACTATACAACCCTAGCATACTATAAATTAACTCTATTTTTTTGGCCCAAATTAATTCATATTAATTTATACATCAGAACGACATTTTACAAAGATATATGTTTGTTGGGCAAGCGCACATTAGACAACATAACTTGTTGAAGATGTGTGGACTGAAAATTAGTCCCACATCAATTAAATGAAGCTTTGAAATGAAGTTTATTAGTGATTAATTCATTCCAACTAGTATCGAGGTCTTATGAGTTAAAACTTCACATCTATGAGTTAAAGGTGGTTAAGTTGAGGACAATATCGGAGCTAGCGAAGGAGATCTACAGGTTCGCGCACGTGTGTGCGGTGGTTTGGATAAGACTCGGGAGAAAAATCAATTTCAATGCACATTTTTGTCTTTTAGCCATTTATGACTCTTTATTGTCTCTTCAGGCATAGGCCCCATATATGACTGAACACCATAAATACCTAAAAGACAAGGGTATGCACAAAAAATATGCGTTGAGTGTTAGATTATCATTTTTCAAAAATAACGCATAGGCCCCATATATTACAGAATACCATAAATAACTAAAAGATAAGGATATACACCAAAAATATGCGTGAGAGTGTGTTAAATTATCATTTTTTAAAAATAAAGCCCCCGTGAGAAATTTAACACAACCCGTCCTTAACCGCCTCGAAATGCTGGCTGCCCATGTCCCTGGTTGATGCCTTGTAAAACTGTACGTATTCTAGCTTATGACACGTTATCACATTATTTATGTATAATACCTTCCAAATAAAAATGACCAAATTTTGAATCAGCCTCCCCCATGCCCTGGTTGATGCCTTGTAAAACTGTACGTATTCTAGCATATGACACATTATCACATTATTTATGTATAATACCTTCCAAATAAAAATGACCAAATTTTGAATCAACCTCTTCTTCGTGTGTGCATATATATTTGAGTGACATGCATAGTAAGTTACAAAGAAACGAAGTCCACATGTTTTTTTTTTTTTTTGGTTACAAAAGTCCACATGTTTATGTTCACATAATTGAGTCTGGTCGAAGTCACATCTCCACCTCCCTATCTTGTACGTGGGCCTAGCTATACTTCTTCAATAAATTGAGTTTTTGTTTTGATAATCATACTAAATAATTGTCACTTAAGGTTTAAGAAACATGCTTGTCTTCATGTTTTGTTGACTTAATTGTTTTCCGTCTATACTTTTGAGGTTTTGATTGAAAATCTATATATAGCCTTCATGCATCAATTCATTCACATCACAGCTTCTCCTATCAAATAGGGCATTAACTTGTTAATTACCATTCATTTTCTGGTTGGAGTACTGGTTGTTCACTTATATACCTCGTTGAGATCACGACTAATATAAATTTCCTAGCTTTCTGAAGCACATCACTTATAAAATATATTGTGGAGTACATGTCATATATAAATGTTAATTGGTCCCAACTGACCAATTAAATAAATTAATTTAATTTATATTTAATCCATGTATTAATTTTAAGTCTTCATCACACTCCAATCGACCTAAAATCCAAATTTTAAAAGAACTTCCACGAGTCCAATGTCTTTTTATCTTCTTCAATTCTATATTATTTATCAAATGTTAACACTATTCAGAGACGTTATGAATGAATGTTTGAAGCCCTCTATGAGAATTCTATGAGAAATTTACTCCGGCCTTTAAATTATACTGCTTAGACTTCTTTTTTGAGGGAAACAAAATGTACAGAAAAATCGAACATGCAAGTATATTTAGGCTCTTGTGTGAGGTTAATTACTACTTTGTGAAGGAATCAAAAACTAATTATGTAGATTAATTAAGATTGATGAAGAGAGATTAATGAGAAGGGACGGAAACGGTGGCTGGAGGGAGTGAAAGCAGCGTGCTGAAATGGAATCCTTGGCCCCGCCAAACGACACGACTACAATTCCTCCAAAACCTTTACTCAATTAATTGTTTTGTCTCTTTCACTCCAAAAAATTAAACTATAGCATTCAAAAAGAAGCTGAGCTTCTATATGTATACAGATATATACCATATGAATCAATCATACTACATTATTATATGTATAGGACTTGAATTGAATGCTTCCATCTTTTACAAGACAGAGAAGTTCGAGCATTTTGATGAAGAAATGATGACAGAGGCAAATGAGACATATTTGGTTCATGATCAGCTTTTGTGTGCCCCATTCAAAATCTCCTATGGATTATGCTTAATGAATTGTTGGTATCATGCATGTATATTGGCAATTACCATCCTAGCGGGTAGCTCAATGAATTGGTACAAGGTTGTTGATGTAAAAAGTTAGTGTTCGAGTCTCAATGGAGCATGACTGCAAGATAAGTTGGTTCCAATTATCTTCTGAATATATATTACATTCATGATCTATTTCATTTTTATAATTGACAATTGGAAAAAAAAAATTATTCACAAGAGATACATATATACTCCCTCTGGTCAAAAATATACTCCCTGCCTTCAAAAATGTAAGTTGTTAAAGGTAAGGACACAAGAATTAAGAGAATCATAATTACGAGTGTAATTTACATATATGTCATTTGACATTAAATGAAATGAAGAATTAAAGAATTATAAATGTTTGGATTGCATAAGGGTAAGATGGATAAAAATAAAAAATAAATACTCTTAATTTTGAAGACGACTTACAATTTTGAACAAGGGGTTTTTGACTTGTATTATTGACCAGTGGGAGTAAGACTTTTTACTCAAAACATACATATTATCATTAAAGCACTAATTGTGAGTTTAAATTACATTTTTGCTCACATTTTATTCTTTAATTCATCAAATGAAAGAATGACAAGAGTTAAATTATAATTAAATATTTGAGTTAAAAGAGGGGTAAAATAAGTATAAGAGGTACAAAGTTCTTTTGAATTATAAAAACGTCTTATATTTTTTATCGGAGAGATTTTGTAGAAAGTCTTATATTTTTTTTTACTGAAGGGAGTATATTTTAAAGATTTTAGTTTTTTGTTAAGGTAATGTTAGACTATATTAATTTTAACATTAGAAGTTAATTAGGGTTATATGTGGAGATGGATATATGTTCACATTATTAATTAATTTCGTTCCTTTTTTTTTTACACAAAGGTACGTGTAAGGCAAACGGGTTGGAAGTGCTTGATCCCATGACGACTCAATTTATATATACTTTAGAATTGAGGTTTTGTTGTTTTGTAATTTCACGCGCGTATACAAACTAATAATAATAATAATAATAATAATAATAATAATAATAATAATAATAATAATAATAATAATAATAATAAAGGAAGAGAATAAGATGTGGGGAGCTCTGCCTCTAATGGTAGAGAATAAAGATTGGGGAGCTCCAAACTTAATCAGTACAACGAATAACAGACAATTTACATATGGTTGTAAAGAGAAGAAGCTATAGAGAAGAACAATACAGTACAATGTGAACATATTTTTGCAAAAGCCATCAAACCTATATAGTATGTTATTTATGTCATCAATAAGAGTCAATGCACTCTATTTAATTAATTATTATGATTAGATAATTATGTACATCAATATCTAATTCTTTGATGAGTTAATTAATTAGCCACTAATAATTTGCATCTAAAACCTACATTCTTATATGGTGGCTATATATTTGAACAAGATCAACTCCTCAAATATACATCCACACACACTAATTAATTTGGATATCTCCAAAAGTTGGGCATGCAAGTAGAAAAAGATTAAATTAAAAGTGATCTTTTGTTATAGTACTTCAAAAAGAGAGCTTTTTAGATCTCAAAACTCCAATTAACACCTTTTTTAAAGATAAACTTTTCAAAAACTGATCATGATACTATATAGGCTGCATGCCAACAGATTTGTTCACCTTTATAAGTAGTCATAATTGATGTGTGGTACCGCGGACAATGAAGAACAAAACACACATGAATAGAATTGCCTATATATCGAAATCTCAATGGGTGGTGCGCATAAAAGAAGCACATGAAAAGGAAAAAGAAGAACATTTTATAAAGTAGAACTAAAAAGTTTCTAAAAGTTATAAAGAAGTCGAAAAGACTTTCTGTATAACTCACCAATGAGGATAAAAACAAGATCATGCAAGTGTGGTGCTGTGGTGGGTTCTAATCTCCCAACTTTAATTAGTCAACAAATATTCATCATGAATCAGATCATTAATTGAAACTGAAAGCCATTAAAATCATCATCATCATCATCAAATTATATGATATTTTGTTCAACAATAAAGTCCACCCTCATGAAAAGCGCGCAGAATGTTTATCTTTGTAAAAAAGGCATATCCGTAAAAAGTAATGATGTAGTGACAGCAGTTACAGTAAATTTAGGTCCACGTCCACCGTGATGATCATATGATGATGCAGCATGATGCAGCATATTGGAGGTGAATCAGACGGGTGTCAAGCGGGCATTAGATCTGAATCGGAGGGCTCCCAGGCGGAGGCGGTGAGCAAGGACAAGTCCTTCCACCCCAACTTCAAGCACCCATTCTCCTCATTCAAGGTATAGCCCTTGCAAGGGAACATGTCGAGCAACAAAGTAGCCTGGGCAGCGGGGTTCCCGGAAAGGGAAACGGGTCGGAAGCCGAGGCGGCGCAACTCCTCCCCCCACCTCTCCACCTTGACCTCCCCAGTCCTCTTGGGCCCACCAACAGCCACGATGTTCCTGATCTCCCACCCCAGCAGCTGCTGCTCCACCTGACACCTCTCGACGCTGTCCAACTCCGCCCCATCGCCCAGTGCATCGAAGAGGGCGGAGTAGTAATGCAAGGCCTCCACAAACCTCCCCAAGAAGCTCCCACTGTGGCTCAAGTCTTGCTCAATTATGGTGATCAAGTTGGGCCTCAGCGCCTGGAGGAGGTGGAGCGTGCGCAGGTCGGAGCCGGTGACGTCGTAGAGGCAGTGGTGCATCCAGTGGACGACGAGGGCCTCGTCGGGGTGGAGGTGGAGGTCGAGCGGGGAGAGGAGGGCGGGCTTGGTGGGGAGGGGGTGGAATTGGAAGGGCAGGCGGAAGGAGGCGGCGAAGTCGGAGAGCTGGCGGCCGGTGGATTGGAGGAGGTCGAGGGAGGCGCCGAGGCCGGTGAGGCGGAGGGAGTGGAGCTTGTTGTGGGATTGGCGGAGGTGGAGGATGTGGAATAGGCCTGGCCATTGGAGGCCCTGCATGACGTCCAGGTCCACCAGGTGGAGGCGGGGGTGGGGGAGGTGGGAGATGGCCTGGTTGGCGGTGTACTGGGAGAACTTGATGAGTGGGGAGATGGAGTTGTAGGTCTGGAGGGCGCGGTAGAAGCGGTGGTAGTGGGGTGGGATGAGGGGGGAGTACACCCCTACGTATGAGCTCACTATCCTACACCGGAGCCCCTCCGCGAACTGCGCCGCCACGCGTTGGATGGACGATCCGAAGGGGGACGACAGCTCCGCGATTTCAGGGAGCAGCCCGGTGGCCTCGCGGAGGTTGTCGACGGCCACCGCCTCCGCGCACTGTAGGAGTAGGCCTAATAGGCGGAGCCCCGTCGACTCACTGCTGCTACTGCTACTGCTATTGCTACTGCTACTAGTACTACTACTGCTGTTACCACACTCACTTGTAATTATATAGTCTTGAACTTCTTCTTCTTCTTCTTCTTGTGCTTTTTGTTGTTGTTGACGATGATCATGAATTGTATTGGTGTTGAGTCTTTTGGGGAAGGGCCGGTCGTTGTGCTCGTCGTCGACGGGGCGGGGGCGGGGGTGATCGGAGGAGGACGGGGGTTATTGGTGGGCGTGATCATCATACTAGTGTTGGGGGGTGCATTTATGATGGGTGGGGTGTGGGGGTGGGGGTGGGGGTGGGGGTGGGCTTTGTAACATTGATAATTTGATAGGGCTGGATTGATCAATTTATTAGATGGGTGGGGGTGTTTCCTAATATTTATGGACTTGTGTGGTGGGATGATGAGAAGGAAACGAAATTAATGAAGGAAGGGAGAGGAAATACTCCACCATTAGAGAGAAGACAAAAAGTGCAGCAGAGAGTGCTGCAGCCTTATTATTATTATTATTATTATTATTATTATTATTATTATTATTATTATTATTATTATTTTGGTGGGTGTGAAAATAGGCCAAATTCAGCTTTTTCCCCTCTCTCTTTTTATTTTCTTCGGTTACGTTATGTCCGCCGTCTCCATTCCTTCGTCAATTATTAACAATTTGGAAAATGTAAGCTTTGGATGCTCCGGATTATACAAATGTAAGCGGAGGTTGATCAAGTGTGCTCGCACGTACGAGAGAGTGCTCATCTCAACCGTTCGATGGACTCATTGGCCTTTTAAACATGATCATCAACACATTAACGTCTTTGAAGTCATTCGCACGTGCGGGATAGTTGACAACGTCACATATTCCGTATTCTTCAACATATTGGTAGTTCCGATGCCACCAAAAAATTGTTGGTAGAATGTAGCTCTCTATAGTTGGAACAAACAAATTTCTTGTTAATAAAATATTTATTTATTTATTTATTTTTATGATTGCGGATGTCTGAACTACTGCCTCAACTCCTCCCGATTAAGGCTGAATAATCACACATATTAGAAGGAGAAACAATTTCATTTTTAGTGAAGTGAAGTGAAGTGAAGTGTATAATATATGTCTAAATATAGTAGACTCATGCAACTTAAGAGGATCACAATTAACCCATAGAACTCTATATGTAATTAAGCAAGTAGTAGCTAGCTAGGCCACAATGATCCCGCACACCTACAAGGATCTATGATAGATTTTGACTTAATATCAACTACAAATCTAGCATTTATAATATCATCCATTAGACTCTTACTCTATGTCACATTTATATACCTATTCAACATTGTGCCTCATTATAGAACCATATAATTAGAAGGGTAAAATGACTTTTTCACTAGTACACTTACAAGGAACACAAGGAGGACCCATCTCTCAAATCAACGCAACAATCAAAGTTTCGCATTTTGGTAGCTAATTGATCATAATGGACATAGTGGGAGTGGGGAGTACTGCATGGGCCTTGCCTTGGCCTCCCTTGTTTCTCCTCTTATTTCCAAATTAAACTATGTGATCGATCTTCACATATATACTTCTCTCAACTTTTCAGTGCGATTGATACGGATGCTAAAACAATTACGTTTGGTTCCATCAATTATGTCAACAAGAAGCCTCGATTGCATGTGATTTGTTGAGATGCCTTACTGGCTAAAAGTACTTTTTTATTGGATTTGCAAACCAAGCAAATAATTACTTTTATTAGAAGAGTCAATTTCAATGGTTTTTGTACACTAGTTGGGATGGACGTTCCATGGTTACAATCTTGTCGAGATATGTCGGGCTTCCCTTGCTTATTCTCGCTTTACTGACTTTTTGTAGTGATATGTGCATCCATCGAAATACAATCCTATATTTGTTGGAAAATAATAAAATAACTCACTACGCACACCAATTGTTTTTATGAGATTTCAATAGTGTATCAATTTACATGCATTTTGGGGCACGAAAGAATCTTTGGAGTGCACATTTTGATTTATAATAAAATGGCATTTTGAATTTACACTTTATCTTTTAGTTCATTTATGGATGTAGGCCCACACCTTGGGAAACAAAAAATAATCATAAATGAGCTAAAAGACAAAGTGTGCGCTCAAAGTGTGTTAGATTATCATTTTCCATATTTGTTAACTAAAAGTTCATAATAAAAAATATCTTTTTTTTTTTAATTATTAATGAATGATTCGGTGTGGATGTCTTATTAAATTGGAGAGAATATCAATAAATACTAGCGAAGAAACCCTAAACCCTAAACTCTAAATAAAAGCGTCGGATCATATTTAATCAAACTGAACATCTTTTTTGTCTAAACCACTCAATATCCGGACTACTACTTTAGGTTTGCCCCAAGTCGTATGTTGTATAAGTAAGGAGAGCAATCAACATTGATGTTAATTTCCATTCCCATGACTTGAACCCACTCAATATCAAACTATTTGACTACTTCAAGTTTGTCCCGAATCACACACCGGATAGCTAGGTGGGGGGAGCTCCCATTCCCACTAGGACTCAAACTTGAGTTAGTAGTTAATTAAGATATAACAATCCGCTTCCAATTGTGACAACCAATCGTTTATAAAATCAGCAGCCTTCACCATCAAACTTAATGAGCCTACATGTTGGACTGGATTTAGAATCTCAGAGTGATGGGCTTGAATTGGATCACTGCTGATGCATGCTCTGCCTAACATGATAACTCTTGAAGACACCTACATTTCAAACCCAACCCATCTACTTCCTGATCCTGGACATGGGTTTAAATATTAAGAAACACGAAAGGGATCTCAAAAAAAAAAAAAAAAAAAAAAAAATTAACCTCTCAGAGTTGTGTTATGAGAACAGGCTTCAGTTAGAAAAGCAAGGCACAAAAGAGAAGAAGAAATGCAGCTCATGCCTGTGACGTCTTCCAGTCTCAATGCCTCCTTTGCACTTCCATTACAGGTACACAAATTTACAAGAACTTCCAATCACCATGAACCTCTTTTTGATCTCTAGAAGTCTATTTTTTCTATCTTTGCTTATTTAATTTCTTCTTTGTTGTGTGCAATGTTGCTGAGGTTGTTCAACAGATCAAACAGACCCATATCAAGGCAGAAGCAAATCCAGGGCCACAACAGCAAAACCATGTCAAGTTTCCAAGGTGTTTGGTTTCTCCTCTCATGGCTTCACTTGTGGCCTTATCCCCTCTCTGCATCCCAGAAGGTAACAACCACTCATTTTGCTTCTTCACTTTGAAAGACTTCAAATCCCAATTTTCTCCTTGTACAATGCCACACTACCTTATCTAAATATAAAGATATTGATTCGATTACTGCTCTTTGAATCTTGAGATTTAGTTGCATTGATTTAGGCTCTATTTAGCAACACTCGCTGATAATCTAATTGACAGCCAACAATTTAGCTCTAATGCCAACAAGCAAATGAATGAATAAAAGTCTAATGCTCTTCCAGACTTGTTATTGCCAAATTGTGTACTATGCAAGTCAATCAGAATATCCACTCTTTCAAACTCTGAAAGGCTCACACTTTCTAGTTTCCAACCAATAAAGTAGAATCAAAGATCATACTGAATGCAATGATTTTTATGCCTTTCAGGGTAGAAGTAACAAGTCCTG
Source organism: Stephania japonica (assembly GCA_039657345.1). Taxonomy (NCBI): domain Eukaryota; kingdom Viridiplantae; phylum Streptophyta; class Magnoliopsida; order Ranunculales; family Menispermaceae; genus Stephania; species Stephania japonica. The sequence goes on along the minus strand of CM077556.1, from coordinate 83,923,947 downwards.
GAGAAGCTGGAACACATCTCATCATATCTAAAACAAACACACAAACAGCACATAATAATGCTTGTTTTCCTTTTAGCCACTCCCAACCCCTTGAGATCATTTGTTGTTGTTTGCAGTATCATTTGGTCAGGTGATGGATACTCAAAGAGGAGCAGCACTGTTCAGGAAGGCTTGCATTGGTTGCCATGATGGTGGTGGAAATATAATTCAGCCAGTAAGTTCTTCTCCGCCCGTTAAGCTCGTAAAAAGAACAGTAAACGTTCTATTTGCATGTGTTTGAATTTTCTCTAATATAAATTTTTTCCAGGGTGCAACTCTCTTCTTACAAGATTTGCAGAGGTATGGCGATTTGTACTTCAAATACCTATCTTGTTATTCAGATGGGAGCTCTTCTTACTGTTGGTTCAACTATCCGCTTGCGCAGAAATGGCGTTGAAAAAGAAGAGGAGATATACCGAGTCACGTATTATGGGAATGGAAGAATGCCAGTTAATTCCACTCGAAACCTCTATTTACAATCAAATTGCTGTTCTTAGTCTCGGATCATAATGCTTTAAGCTTCTCCCTGCAGGGCTTCGGTGAGGACTGCACGCCAAGGGGTCAGTGTACATTTGGGCCTCGCTTGCAGGATGAAGAGATAAAGCTACTGGCTGAGTTTGTGAAACTACAGGCTGATCGAGGATGGCCAAATATTGAAAGCTATGGAGAATGATTCCTGCAAGTTCAAATAAAGAAAGGATATCCGTGTTAGATGTTGGAATCGACATCTGAAAGATGCGTATACTATAATACAGTTGCCGTGGTGCCTTAGCAATCAAAATTTTCTCCCAGCTTCCAAGTTAATGTAGATTTTGAGAACTAATGCATGATATGTATGTTCTTTTCACTTAAGTGCAAGATGAACAACGGATGTGTAAACCCTACATACCAGCAAGTATCTCTGCATGCCTAAAAGTCTATGCAAGGATGCACTAGCTGTTGTTCTTGACAAACGCAACTTTATAGAACCAATATCTGAACTTCTCAGTAGGGTTCCATCATTGGTAGATGCGAATTCATCACTATCGGAAATCTACCTGCAAATTATATAAGCTTGTATTGACAAATCCGAATGTATGTTGCTGAAATGACCAATGAGACTAGTTCTTTTGTTATATGATGCGAAGTTTAAGACAGGATAGATTCCAAATGGAAAAGCCTTTGTACCTTCAAATGATCTGTTTTTGTTTTTGTTTTTCCTTTGATTTTATCAAAATTCTTGGAACCATAGTAAGAACATGAGTAAAATCCTCAGCTATATTTAACGCTAATAGCATGATCAATAGCATACAGTTAAGGGTATCAGGATATGAATGAGTCATGCACAATCACAGCAATATGTATAAGCTAATAGGATTCGTGTTTAAAGTTCAGTACTTCAATTTATATCTAAGCGTAAAAAGGATCCACTATCACATGCAAGAGCACGAGCGGTAAAAGTCGGGGGTGTTTCAACTAGCCTGTTAGAGTTCGATGAGACTTAACTCCATATCTTGCGATGCTGCCCAACCAGGTTCATAAGCTTCAAGGAACCCGAGCTTCGCTTTGTTTGGTAGGTCATGGGGATGAACAAAAGGCACCCCTGGGGGCCATCCAATCTCCATTCTTATGCTGCCACAGGGACTATCCAGTGCCTGGATATGATTTTCACACTCCTTAAGGTTGCAAAACCTGAGCTTGATACCCTTCTTGTCTGCAATGTCTTGAACCCGCTCCTTGAGAACTCTTTGCGCCTCAAGTCGCAACCTCTTGGATGGTGGCAAAGGTTTACACCTTGCATCATTATTCTTCCTCCTCTTCGTTAAAGGTTTCAGAGATCCTGTACCAGCATTTCATCGATCCAAGGACCTGTTATTAAAGATTCCTTACTAAGGGCAATTCAATTGAATAGAATCATATTAATCAAGAATTAAAAAGTTGCAACAAAGCTTGATTCAACCATAATCAGTGAAATGATAAGGGACAGATAAAGACCAACAAACTCTTGCTTCTGCTAATATATTTTTAGAAACAAATTGCAGTTAAGTGCCAAGACCTGACTTTGAAAATGCCCAAACCCATGAATGAATGATTCTTCTATATCTATTTCAACAGCAGCAAATTTATATTTTCAAGCAAAAGATAGAATGAGGCAAGGGCAAAAACAAGTTGAGTTTTTTACTTGATAAAACCTCAGCTCAGGAGCTCACCCTACTTCAAGAAAAGGGCTTAAAATTAAAACAAAACGAACAAGGAGCTGAGCACGGAATTCTAGGTTTCTAGTCAAATTAGGCATCAGTCCTACTTTACAATATCTTGAGTAGAGCATGTACCAAGAAGAAACCTCAAAGGCTCAAATCAATGATAGGCACACCTAAAAAACTGTAACAAGCTCATTACCCAAGGTAGCAAACAAATAATGCATTCTAACAAGATCAGCATAGCAAACTAGGGGAGATAATATGGTATTTTTAGAATCTTAAGAACTTTATTTCATTAGATAAACAAGAATTACGCTCAAAGACCATCGTGTGATGACTTACCATCTTGAGTTGTGGGAAAATTATAGCTTGGAAAACTGTTTCTGGTGAAGAGTTGATCGGTAGGGTGTGATCGCTGCATGAAATCATCCACGGTATGGGAAGCTGGAACTGAGCATCAACACCATGACCAGCAGCACTCATCTCTGAACAACTGAGACTTGCCATTGATTTGGGCATAAGCTTGAAAGCCAGAGAACACCGTCCATAAAGGTGACCTTGCAGATTCTCGATTGCTATTCTGTGTAAAGCAGGGCTCACATGGCCTGCGGTTGCCTGGTATAATGCAAGCCCTGGGAAAACAATAGCTTCTTGAGGACCCAGGTCTCCATCCACAAGCATCCAGCGCCCATGATAATCCCTTATGTGTAAACCTGCTCTGTCTGCTTTAATGATGGTTATCAAACTTTTATCAACTTGATTATCATGGTCAGAAAATATGATCAACTGTCCGTCCTCTTGGGCTGTTAGACCATGGTGCTGTGCTCCCTGAAATGAAGGACGTGCATGACAACAAACAGAAACCACTGAAGATGAAACTTCTCGAAGTCTCAAGGGAACATTATCCAGTACACCACTGAATGCAGAACTACGCAAGTTCAAGGAGAAGCTGATGGCATCCAAGATGTCTCTTGCAGCTTTCCCAAGAAGTGAAAATATATCGGGCAAACCAGATGGAGGGAGTTCCATTGTGTTGTTGGGTTCTGTTGGTGTAAGTCCTGGTCTGTAATCATATGTTTCTTGCCACAGCTGAGGGTCTGTATAATAGCCAGAGGTCTTACACCACTCACGAGGGTCATTCGCATTAACCATCTCTGCAGTAGGATATGATGGTTTTTGATGGAAGTAGTGGCGAGCAGATTCTATCCCAGATCTTAAAAGAGCACCATCTACTGCTGGCAGTTGAATAATAGCAGCAGAATATTGAGTAAGAGATTGTGACAAAGTTGATACAGAGATTTTGTAAGATTCAGAAGGAAGCCCTTCAGATTGTATCAAATCAATGAGCTTTACACGGCCCAGAGAGGACAGACCAGTGCCCGCCATTGCAGACCATTCAAGATGCATAAGATTATATGGTGGATTGAAGATTCAGAAGCACAAACCTGCAGATGGAGCCACATTATTACCTTTGAAAAAAAAAAAAAAAAAAAAAACAAGAACAACAAAGCATTCACGTGATTGTGCAGAAAAAAACTCAACAAGCAATTCAAACACAAGGAAATTCAGGTCCCAAGAAACTATATTATGTTCAACAAGTTATTCGATATGATGAAATGAAGAAGTTGTTCTCAAGAGAAGCTAGAGAAAGTTGTCTCTAACACTTTAGCTCCCCTAAATTAGGCCTGTGAAAATACATTTTTTACAAGAAACTTCCCACACGCTCCCAAAAGACCTAATATACCGACAAAAAAACCTTTTCCTAGCATCCATAATACCCATAACAAAATAAATAAATCTATTCACGGTGTGTAATCTATCTATCTTATTTTCCTAATCCAACATTTAAATTCCTTATCGTAATTGTTATAATAAGTCTCAAAATATATGATATGCAAATGCTATGCAAACACATAAATAAACAGATATGTTAACATAATAGATCACAAGTAAGAACTCTAATTAAAGTACTTCCCCCATGTGTGAAATATGAATGTACTTCGATACTTCATATTCTATTCTCCGATCAAGTAATGCAAATACTTGTTCCCACGAAAATTATTCGCCTCAAATTCTCTTTCATTTAAGAATACTTTGATCTCATAAATTTCATGTTTTCTAAATCTTCCACAACATTAGCACCCTCGGACGATTTCACTGAATTAGTGGTCTAAGACAAGTAAAAACTCCAAATCAATTGGGTCGGCTACAAGGATCAAACTCCTCCATTGCACTCAATTTAGTTTTATTAATGGCGTGCTTTCAAAATCCTTTAAATCCTTCTGAACACTGCGTCCCAAGTCAGATTCGGACTACCCCTACATCGTCGCCAAGTAAAGCTTCATCCAACATACTTAAATCCTCACAATGCAAAACACTTTACCCAATTCAACAATTCCAAGTGCTACATAGTTGGCTCTAAAATCTCACTAGAACTCTCACAATTGAACCCAAATTGATTTACAAACCAACATCCAAACGGTATCTAGCCCTAACCACTTCGACGACATCGCAAAACCCCCAAATTCATCCCAAAAACACAAAAACAACTCAATAATTCGAAACAAAGATCGCATCTTTATTCCAACAATTCAGACCTAACTCCATTTTCACCAATCCTACAATTGCAATGTACCCAAGATTCATCATTTCAATCTTCACACCCTAAGTTCAGTTGAACAAATGAACTAAATAGAGATGGAATTCACTAATACATACCTCAATTGATTCAATCGAATGGAATCGCAACGAAAACCCCCCAAAGCCCTAATTTTGAAATCGTGCGCAATGTTCAACGAAGTCCCGATCGCCGCCGCAGCTGGTTGGCTCTCTCAGTTCCTCTCCTCCCATTTTAGGTCTCTCTAAAGCGTCTCTTACTCCTATTTTGTCAAATATTCCTTTTTTACAAAAAAAAAAAACAAAAAAAAACCATTTATTTTATTTCTATTATTTTAATGTACCCGGAAGTGTCAGACTCTAACATTGAAACTAAGAAAAGTCCGACGACAAGGAAAAAAAGCTTTTTGCCCAAGAGTTTTTTAATCTCCTTCATATTCACTACTCAAAAATTAAAGCATAACCATGACTACTCCCATACTCAAGAATCTAGACTTTAAATATCTTCTTTTAATATTCAGTATAGCAAAAATGACATGGTGGTCAAGGGACGCTCCTTGCATAGAATTTTAATTTGTTAAAATTTTCATTTTAAGTTTTTTTACAAGAAACTACAACTTAACTCAAATGTGAGTCATACTTAAAACCTCTCCACTTGTCTCATCCATTTCACTTTAGATACTTTGATATTTTCTTATTCTAAATTTAATAAAGTTTAATGCGAAGGGGTTTTTTTTTTCTTGTATTATTTAAACTTTTGTTTTTTGTAAAATTCCATAGGTATATTGCTTCATTCAAAAGAACCAGTCAGGTACTGGGTAAGACCAAATACATTGTAAATGTCTAACATTTGCATGTTTGGCTAAGTTGTGCGCTAACACATTACTTGTCCTATTTACATGGTGGAATTCGACCTGGCCTTTCCCTGCACATAGATGTTTTATATCATGGCAGATAAGATGCTATAGTCAATTGTCTCATTGCTTTGCAATACTTGCAAAATAACAAGGGCGTCAGTCCGGATTCGAAGAACACCATTACGTGATCCACAGTGAATAAGCGTAAGCAGAACTGATCTACTCGTATGTTTGTTTATATTTACCGTTTTATGCTAGGTATGAGTTGTGAGAGTTACATTTTAGTTTTTATATGACTTTGAGGTATAACATTTTGATATTTTGAGGATCACGCTTAACATCTATATATATGGAATACATTTTGGTATGGTTTCTACATTAAACTAATTGATATTTTAACTATTATGAAATATCACTTTAATGATTAAAGTCTTCCGCTGTTTAATTTGAGGCTAAATGATAATAACGAGTTCATAAGCTTACTTGGAACTATAATTAAAGAAAATGACATTTAGTTAGCAATAATTGATTGGTAATAAGTTATGAGTGGTCGTGGGATACAACTGCATGGTGAGTTGGCACAGAGCTAGATGCACGCCGTAGTGGCCGATGGATTTAGGGTCGTTACATAAGTGGTCAAAATTAATGTAGTACCGCAACACCACATTTATAGTCACTATAGTGACCAACAAACCATAGACACTGCATCGTCCAAACAATCCAGTACTCAGGGTATAACCCGCTATCAGTGGGGTGGAATAATACAACCGCAGAAGTGTTCACGCTTATCCACTAATATGGACCCAAGAGTACCTTCACAACTTACTTACGCCAAGACACTCAACCAAGAAAATAATAATGAAATTCCAACAAAGGCTCAATTCAAATAAAAATGGCAATAAATGGATAATGAATTAATGCATACTTCCTATCTCGCTTACATTCGTACAATAACATACCTCACACCGTAAAACCTCGATCCTCACGAATACTCTAATTCAGTCCACTCGAATTCTCCAAGTCTGTCAATTCACCTAAATTTGCAAATCCTATTAATATTATTCTAACTTACCCAATTTTTCATAATTATTAAATTAGTGTAATTGGGTTAATTTTTGGGGGTATTGAGTCGTATTTAGACCCAATTGGATACTAGAGAGATCCCTAAAATTTTCTGAAATTTTTAGAAAATTTAGTCTCTGTGAACAGTGTCACGCCACCAAGACGTCTTTTCTTATTTTCATTTTTTCCTCTCTGCTTAAGACGTCGTGATTGACGTCGTGGGAATAACCCCTGACGGCGTCCTTCGCGGCATGTTTAGCAAAACATTTATTTCGGGGTTTTTTGAAACTTAGTCTCGTGTCGCCGTGTTCTGAGTCTATCCCAAACCCTTAGGGACGTCTATAACAACTTAAATTTCCGTCGAAACCCCGACAAAACACCCCGATTCAAAAATAACTCAAAATTCTTCAAAAATTTTCAAAAACTCCATTTCACTTCAAATCTACAAACCAATTACCAATTCATCTATAAAACACTCCATTGATACCAAAATCATTAGTCAAACTCAATTTCCAACATTTTCTCGAAAATTCATCTAAAATCGTCGTGACGAAAATCCATAAATTAACGCCAAAACGTGCACAAACACAAGAGGAGTGAAGATCTCACCTTTATATGCATGTTTGGTCGATCCACGGTGTCGCAACATGCTCGCAAACACACCAAACCCTCTCTCTCTCTCGTCCGTTCTCTCCTCTCTCTTTCACGTTGATGAAATGAACAAATGGATGAGGAGAGAGAAAAGTTGGTTTTTATACCAATCTCTCATCTCATATCACGCACGGATTTCGAGACATATCTTGTGTCTTTTCTTCAATTGCTCCAACATCTCTAACACAATAGAATAACTTCAATGTGTGACTTATTTTCAAATCACTCCATTTCTCTCTCAAAACATGTGTTCCCAGACTCGTTTTAATTCTCGACTTGCACCGCGTACATTCCCGGACATAACTTCGTTCCCATATTTTATTTAATTATTTATTATTTTTGATAATTCACTAATTATCATTTTTCGGTGTTTAATTATCCGTATTATACCCTAAATTTTTGTTTTTCCTAGCTGAATCTCACGCAGAAATCTATGGATTAATAAATGAAAACCACGTACTAGGACACACCATGTTCTCATTCAGGTATAAATAATAATACAAACATAAAAAAATATACCTCAGTGTCAACTCCCGATGCTTGAGTAATATGACAAATTATGACGAGTAGATCATAGTCCTGTAAAACACGATAAGTGTCACCAATTAATTTTGAGGGTCGTTACAGGCACCACCTGGCCTAATCCCGTAATTAAGTCATAATCTTAGACTTATAGGACTTAATTACGTATTAGTCAGCCTTACACCTTATGTATCTCTTTTCTCGTGTTCAAATCCATGGATGACATTTGGTGTTAACTAAAACTTTATTAACATGGTTTGTTATTTAGCGGAAGTCTTATACAATTTGTGCGGAATTAAATTAGTATATAATGCGGAAGCCAATTTGAAAAATAATCTAAGTGTGGAAAACTAGGCAATGACATCATATAGATCAGATAACCTCAAAATACAATAAAACAATCTAAGTCAGGTCGGGGAACTAACGCTCAACACAAATGTACAATCCAATGTAATAAAAGACATATAGTATCTAATACATACAAAATATCAAAATGGACCTACAACAAAAGTCGTGTCGCGCCACTGCTCAAAGTAAATCTCCTATCTTCTCTTTGCCTGGCCGATTGGTAGACGAATCTACACCCACCGTCATAAGAAGGGCGTTGAGTACAAGAAATAAACAGTAATCCCCGATGCAAGTTTAAATTGCATTTCCAAATATAATTAACTGGTATTTAAAAGCATATAACTAGGAAAGCTGGAAAATAAACCATATGCAAGTAAATACCAGAGTTAAACAAGTGAAACTGACATTAGGCTAAGGAGGGGTGAATTAAGTCCGGTCGGTAGTGAACCGCGTCACTCCGACTCCAAAATCATAAATCACAAGGGACTCTAACCTAAGTGAGCCCAAGGACTCTAACCCCGGTGTGTAGACCACATCAGGGACTCTAACCCCGAGTGTCATACAATGTCAAGTAATATGTGCCAACATCCTCAGGGACTTGAACCCCGTGAGTTGTGCATACCTCGATCGAGTACGGGACCTAATTTGCAAAAACTAGTTTTACATTTTCAAGAAGGCCAAGTATGGAGTTTCAAGGCATAGACATATCAATACATCCTAACAAACAAGGAATACAAGTCCACATTAATATTTATATGACATTTACTGGCCTAATAGCATGCTACTTATCATTCAAATTGTAATTCAAACAACAAGAATAGACATAGCGTGAGATAGAGTCAATGAAGGTGACAATGACATGGATATCATGCTATCAAAGACTCATTAAGTGAGCATAGATTACAACCAACACATGATATCAGAGTACAAACGGTAATTTAGTCCAAAAGAACTATACAAGAACAATAAATTAAAAGAAATGAAATGATAAGTAAATTGTCATTAGGTATACTCGCAATTCACGCCAATTCCTAGCTTATCCGGCCTCCCGACATTCGTACCTGAACTCCCGAAACACTTCCTTACTCCTGGTGTGTTTAGATATATTTTTATGTTGATTAGGGTTGGTTTAGATGGGTGTTAAGTTATGGGTGTTGAAGGAAAAATTTAGAAAATGTAGAAATGTTCTGCTGGCCTGGCCACTAGCGCGCTGTGTGATGGCCCCTCTCCTAATCTAAGGCACCACCAGGCCTAATCTCGTAATTAAGCCCTAACTTGGTCTGTAAGACTTATCTACGTATTAATCAGCCTTTTTAACCTAATTGTCAACTTGAACGTGTTTAAGATAAATAATACACTAACTATACCAACTACAAAATTTTTGAGTTATTTACAAGACTTACAATTTAATAAATTAGTGGAGTCTTAACAATTTATAGCGGAAGTCTTTTTAAATGAATGAAAACAATTTGATAAACCTAAGTGTGGAAACCAGGAATAACGATCACAATATATATATATATATATATGAACTATGTGGTAAAACATATAAATAGTGTGATAGTCAAAAGTCGGGGAATTAACGCTCAACTAAATGTATACATCTCAACAGTATGAAAGACATAAGTAAGTAAAATACAACAAATATCAAAACCTACAGTTAGACAGTAGTACGCTAGCTCAGAAGTAGTCGCCAATCTTCTCCTTGTCGGGTTTACTGCTCGACGGATCTGCACCCACCGTCATAAAAACAAACGGTGAGTATAAAAGTATAGTAGTAATTCTCAAATGACTTATTTACTCATATCTCCAAAATAATTGAATGGTATTTAAAAGCATAAAGGTAGCCAAAGAAATGCTCTAAGTAAACATTCTAGAAAATACCGAAAGTACAAATGAAACTGACACTGATTAAGCAGTCTGATCTAGGTCTAGTCGGCGGTGAGAACTATCACTTAACCTTTTCAACTATTTCTATAGAGTTGTGCTCTATATATCATCATTTTCTAATAATCTTAAATGTCGAAGCTATGCTCTACGCGTATAAATCATCTATCACAAATCTCGTCGAACACCCCAATTCATTACGTCGTGAGTCGCGTGAGTATAGTGGAGAATGCTGACATCCCCGAGGGCCCGTGACCCCGTAAGCCGCCCACTCTATAATGTGCAATGGACCCGAAATTCTAGCACTATTTTTAAAGTCAATAAAAGACTCAGTAAAGGAAATCAAGAGTAGAAATGCTACAAAAACACAAATAGACCGAGAGTACAAGTTTTTAACACAATTATAAACTCAGCTAATCCTAATAGCATATTATTTGCAAGTCAAATATCAAATAACCACAAGGCAAACATATGCGTATGAAAAGAATCAATGAATTTTAAGGAAATGAGATATCATGATAGCAAGTCTCAATATGAGGAGATTGTACAACAATTCATGATATTCAGAATACAAGGCAAAATATAGTTAATTAGATTAATCAACAATTGTAGAATAGAAATGAAATGAAAATAAATAATTCAAGTGAGATTACTCACTTTCACAAAATTTCCTAGTCAATCCGGCCTCCCGACACCCCGATTCGCACACCCGAACTCCTGAGAATTCTCTTTAGTTCGTAAAGTTCATTATATATCATTTTAATTGATTTAAAGCCACATTAAGTGGATTTATAATGACGCGCGCCGAATGCGTCAATAAAATAAATTTACCTAAACCAACTATTTTGTAGATAGCGGTAAAGGGTCGATCCCACAGATATTGGTGTCTTTCTTAGGTAAAAAATACAAAAAAGAAGAATTTGAGATTTAGAGGAAATATATATTTTAATAATAAAGAAATTAAATGGAACATAATCTAATGGGAATGAATCTAGGTATTCAGTTTCACAGTCTCGCCATACAACTTGGGATTGAATTTATTAATTGTCGGTTCATGAAAATTATGAATCTAGTGCAGCTATAGAACCGGTAGAGCACTCGGTTTCTCGCACTTCCTAATCTCGATAGCCAAGGTACGACCGTTGACTACTTCCCTAACCAAACACGCAACCTGATCGCTAGTGCTCCAGATTTAACGCGTTGGTCGCATTATTTCGATTTGTGAATGCACTACACCTAGACAACCGGATCGCTAGTGCTCCCGATTTAGCCTAGATTCCTAAGGTATTTAACCAGTCCCAAAAGGGTCTAATCAATTGGTATGGTCAATTGCCACTAGTGTGGTCTTGTTGCACAAGCACGGGTGTTTACGACTCACTGACGTATAAATTAAGGTTTAAACTAGTGTTTAACCTCAATTGTTCAAATAATACCAAAGAAAATAAATCATATAAAAGAATCAATAATAATTAAAAATAAATAAACCTGATAAAGGATTCCCAAGTCGTAGGCTTGACTGATCCACCTTCAACCTAGATGAAAAATTAGCTAGATATAATAAAGTAAACCCTAGTACTAAACTATGACTAAACAAAACTAAAAACAAGGTCCCCTTTCTTTTTAGAGTCTACCGGTATTTATAGGAATATTTTTAAGTTGGTTGGAACTCCTAAAATCCCCCAAATCCTGCTGGTTGGCGTGGTTCCACAATGTGTATAGCATTGAGTTGAGAGTTTCTAGCCACGTGGCAGCGCCTTATTGGATGAAAATGATGGCATGCTGACGTGGCGTCGTCTCATTGGATGGAAGGAGGGGTGATGAAGTGCTGATGGGTGGAGAGGATGACACATGGCAGAAGCAGGAGGCGCTGGAGTGAATTCGCGCGAGTACGTGAAGAGAGAGCACAGCTGACGTGGCACGATTTCATTCGTTGGAGGTGATTTTCGAACATAAGTTCTGGCCGTAACTTGTACTGCAATTTTGAGCCCTTTCGAGTCCGAATTTCATGATGCTTGTAGAGAAGAAAATGTTCTTCTCAAGGTCTTCTTTCCAACAAGACTAACAGCGAGTCATTCCAACTTCGGATGTGAAAGTTATGCCCTCTAAACCGAACAACTGTCAATTAGATCCCAAAAATGCCCAACTCATATAAAATTCCTGAAATACATAAAACACACATTTATCACTTTAAAACAAGATAAATATAGTCCATTAACTACTAATAACCTACACTAAATCATGTCTAAATGAACACTTATCAAACACCCCCAAACTTATACTTTGCTCGTCCCGAGCAAAGGAGTGAATAACAAAACACAAATAAATTAGACTACTAATATAGATACGTACTGACTCAACTAATCCTATGCCCGATTCAAAAATTCATGGAGTTCCTCTAGTTTACATAGTTGCCAAGCTAACAAGCCACTCAAGAAATTTCGGAGTTATGATATGTCAAGAACCGCAACTCAAACACAATTAAGATTACATTTTCAAGACAAAGATGCAGTCAAGACAAAGGCCATCAACTACTCATTGGTTTTCTTGGTCTATATATTCAAGCATGCAAGTTTAAAATTCCACTTAATTTAGTGAAAGCACTCGAGCTAAATCTTTTTTATTTGAGGAGTTTTCATAGACTTTCGCCTTTATTTTTTTTCTTTTTATATTCTCTATTCTTTTCTCCATTTTTTTCAAGTAACACGGTCCCTGGTCCATTTCCTATGGACCGATTTTCTCACTTTTTCCCACCACAAGTTTCCCTGCTCCATTTCCTATGGAAACTTGTGGGACTCTCAATATTAAAAAAAACTCCTGTTAACCCTTCTCACTTTCACTATAATCAAGCAAATTCCCCAAGGTGGGTTAAAATATTATCACGTGCACAATTTTGACCGTTTGCCCATTTTGGTATCTAGCGCAGCTCAACCAACATAATAAGTCCCTAATCATGAAATCATAAAAATGTCGGGCTACGACTTGATTAAGGGTTTCTCCTAATTTCTCCTAAGTTTCAAGTCAACTGGCAACCATAAAGTACTCATCCATAACCAAAGGCATGAACAAAGTCTCGGGTGACTCTAAATGCAACATATGCAACATATGACACTAAACATGCATAGACACAAGAATGCATCTAAATAACTACAAAAATGTATAAACTAATATAAACAACTACTAACCTAAATGATGCAATGCATAGCATGTCATAAAAAATTGAAGTGAAAAGAAAAGAAAAGAAAAGAAAAACACCACCATGACTTACCAAACCCATGGAATACAAATAAAAATAATAAAACGATCATACATGTCACGTGCTAATCCATTCATTCAACACTCCACTATACCTGAAATACCCTCAAACTTATCCCAAACCTTGTCCTCAAGGTTTAAAACAAGAATGAGGCTATGAACTACAAAATGAAGAGAAAAGAGATGAAAAGAATATGGAAGTGAAAGAACTAAATGATGGGGAAATAACATGTTAAAATGAATATGCAAAACCTAATGGACTATAATATCTCATGAAATATGAAGCACGGTGATAAAAATGATCAATTCAGGAAAGCTAGGTAATATACATCTAATTACCTCCAGTAGACTCAAAACTAACCTAATAATCTAACACCTAGAACTTACCAGATCCCAATAAGACTAACCATGTATACCAGAGAACTGGAACAGTGATATCGGGCTCTCAACTCCGGTGCTTCAACAAACGAGTATCAAACACCTGTAAATAGTCAAAAATGTGATAATGGTGAGGGCACTAAACAAATATAAAATAAGCAAGCTAAAAAAAACATAAAATAAATAAATAAATAAATAAAACTTGGGCTGCCTCCCAATAGCGCTTTTGGTTAAAGTCGTTAGCTCGACTTGTCGTGAATGATCACGTGATGCCCTCTCCTTTGGAGATATCTACAACAAACGGCGCATCAACATATTTGGACAATGCAGCCTGCACGCCCTCCTTCAGATGTAAGAGTTCATCCGGGACCTCTAACACATATGAATCTATCAAATCATGGTCAGCTGACACAAAGGTGTCACCGTGTAGAAGATCTACGAACGCTCCTTTACGACCACCCCCTTGTAAGGTCTAACAAATATGCATGGGAGGGTAGGTGGCTTCACCAACACCAGAGGTTGGTCTTCCTTGTTCTCTTTTTGCGGTTCCTCCGGCCTTTCTAAAATGACATTAGTTTCTTTCTCGGCTTCATCCGCTTCATTCTGCGCAATGCTAATGTCCGGCTCATGAAAGGAAACTTCAATTATTTCCTCTGGTTCACTCCAATAGTCCTCAATCGGTGTAACCTCATTTACCTCAACACTCTCCAATGGGATTGCACTCATGGTCGGATATTTTTGGAGAATTGACTTTATTTCTTCTTTGAACTTCTTGATCCCTTTGTTTAATCCATTGGTCCAATTCTTGCTCAGTGAGGTTCATGTCTTGCTCGGCCTCTAGAAGAAACCTTATTATATCCCTTGAAGGTGATTCCGCATGGAACTATATGTGTCCCGCTCGATATGATGAATTACTCCAATCGTCAAAGGGGTATTTTTAGGTGCTTGGAGAAAGCCAGTCGGAGATCATATCTTTCTCCATGTCTTCAATGGTTCTCCGTTCTTGTTGAGGACTCCGTGGACTTGGCCTAGACATACAGAAGTCGGGTTGTGGCGATGCATAGCTAGAACTGTGATGATTTCCATACCTCGGATGGTAAGGACAAGCATACGTGGGATGAAATGATTCCCCACAAAAATCACAAGTCTCGACCTGTTGCATAAAAGAATGCGAGTTAGAAAATTGATGTCCATTATATGACATACCTACCCCATTCATACCATGATGGTATGAGTCTTCGAATCGATCATAATTATGGTAGTAGAAGGCCATGGAGAAATTTCCTACAAAAATTTTAGAAACAAGGGACTATATACAAAAATAAATAAATAAATATACAACAAAAACCAAAGAAAGAAAAACCAATCCTCGGCAACGGTGACGCGCGCCGAACGCGTCAATAAAATATATATCCCGATGAGATTACCAATAACCACAAGAACTGCAGTAGTGGCAAGCACGGGGTCGAACCACGAAGACCAATTTTCTAACTTAGGTTACTAACTTAAAACTTACCTAGAGTGTTCAAGAAAATGTCTCTAATTTTACTAAAAATAATAATTAAAATATAATGTAAATAAATTAATCAAAATGGAAAAGAACAGTCCAAACCATCAGTTTCACAAACCTCTTCAATTTGGCATAATTCTAAATACAGTACTCGATCCAATTAAATCATGCAAATCACAGTAGTTTAGTGTAGTTATAGACCCGGAAATGTACGCGGGTCCTCGCGCTTCCTGATGTCGGTAGCCAAGGTACGACCGTTGACTACTTTCCTGACCAAGTACGCAACCTGATCGCTAGTGCTCCAGATTTAACGCATTGATCGCATTACATCGATTAGTGAAGGCACTACACCTAGACAACCGGATCGCTAGTGCTCCCGATTTAGCCTAGATCCCTAAGGTATTTGATCGGTCCCAAAAGGGTCTAATCAATTGGTATGATCAATTGTCACTAGTGTGGTCTTATTGCACAAGCATGGGTGCTTACGACTCACTGGCATATGAATTGAAGTTTAAACTAGTGTTTAACTTCAATTATTAAAATAATACCAAAGAAAATAAATTACTTATGAAAAAAAAAATAAATAAATAAATAAATAGATCTCACATATGTTTTATGCCAAAAAGAGTGATTTGATCCACTTCCGGTTCAGACTGATGAGTTTAGCCGGCCATCGTATAGAAGAAGAGGAAATAAAATACTAGGAAATAAAAGAAAAATGAAGAAACAATTGTTCTCCCCCCTCACTCCAAGCCCTCATGTAGCCCAAATTTGGTCCCTAAATAATTTTCATAATTTTTTGGACTCCAAGACACGTGGCAGTGTGTGATTGGAGGAAAAACTGGTGTCGCTGACGTGGCGGGCGTTGATTGGAGGGACTGACGCGAACGGCTAACGTGGCGCGCTCTGATTGGCTGGAAATTGCCTGCGTGACGTGCTGGATGTGGAGGTGGCGACACGTGGCGTCTTCTGGTTCGCTGGAAGAGATTGAATGATGCGCTGGACGAACCAGAAATCGCCATGTGGCAGTGACGTGGCGGAGAAGAATCGCGCGTTCATCACCGAAAATCTGGGAGTGCGGTTGACGCGAATCTCGAGGCAAATCGGGCGGTCTGGAGCGTGGCGCTGAGTTGTGTGTCTGCGTGGCGCGCTGCACGTGCGGTCGGCTGACATGTCGTCTCTCAATTGGTTGGGCGGCTTGGTGTGACGTGGGCGGTCCAATGGGACGCCGCCACGTGGCATTTTCAAATTATATTTTTCCCTCTCTTGTGTATGCCCAAAACAACTCCTCCGGTGTCCGATTTCTGCAAGTGTATACTCTATTTTGAGTATTTTTTCGCTCCGGATCCAACCGTGCACTCCGTTTCTCCTAAAAATGAGAATTAAATATAATTTGATATATATTCTCATATTATTCCAATAAATCACTAATTTCCTAAAATATGCATTTATCACCATAAAATAGAATAATTATAGTCCAATTACAACTAATAACCTATACTAATTAATGCCTAAATGAACACTTATCAAACACCCCCAAACTTAGACTTTGCTCGTCCTGAGCAAAGGAGTGAATGAAAACCTATACTCTATTCCTATACTACAATGACTGATCCTACAAACCTATGCCCATTACCAAGTCAAGTTTGAGTTCTTTTTTTATTTAAATATGCCGCTCAAGAGACCATCATCCAAAAGAAGTTCAGAGTCAAATAGTGTGAAAACGGAGTCCAAACATCAATGAGAATCACCATTTCAAAAACTAGAATCAGTCCAGAAAAGAGCCTTCAACTACTCAAGATTTTACAGATTCATTATATCAAAGAACACAAGTCCAGAATTTCTTATGAATAGTGCATCAACACTGAAAAAGAGACTATGAACGAAAAACACAACTCACTATCCATAAAATGTAGACGAAACACACCAGAGAGATAATCAGACTTAAATATGAAAATGTGGAACAACACATTGGAATAACTCAATTGATCTAGCTATAAGCACTCGGTCAAATCTTTTAATTTAAAGAGTTTTCATAAACTTCCGCCTTTATCGTATATACACTCTATTTTCTCCAAATATACACATTGGTGCATCTATAGCTGGTATTTTTTGGAGAATTGACTTTATTTCTTCTTCAGCTTCTTGATCCCTTTGTTCAATCCATTGATCCAATTCTTGCTCAGTGAGGTTCATGTCTTGCTCAGTCTCTAGAAGAAACCTTATTATATCCCTTGAAGGCTGATTCCGCATGGAACTATATGTGTCCTGCTGATATGATGAATTACTCCAGTCGTCAAAGGAGTATTTTTTGGTGCTTGGAGAAAGCCAGTCGGAGATCATATCTTTCTCCATGTCTTCAATGGTTCTCCGTTCTTGTTGAGGACTCCGTGGACTTGGCCTAGACATACAGAAGTCGGGTTGTGGCGATGCATAGCTAGAACTGTGATGATTTCCATACCTCGAATGGTAAGGACAAGCATACGTGGGATGAAATGATTCCCCACAAAAATCACAAGCCTCGACCTGTTGCATAAAAGAATGCGAGTTAGAAAATTGATGTCCATTATATGACATACCTACCCCATTCATACCATGATGGTATGAGTCTTCGAATCGATCATAATTATGGTAGTAGGAGGCCATGGAGAAATTTCCTACAAAAATTTTAGAAACAAGGGACTATATACAAAAATAAATAAATAAATATACAACAAAAACCAAAGAAAGAAAAACCAATCCTCGGCAACGGTGCCAAAAATTGACGCGCGCCGAACGCGTCAATAAAATATATTTCCTACACCAACTATTTTGTAGATAGCGGTAAAGGGTCGATCCCACAGAGATTGGTTTCTTTTTTAGGTAAGAAAAATAACAAAATGGAAATCGGGGGATTTAGAGAAAATATGTTAATTACCTAATCTAAATATAAATAAAATAAATAAAATCAATTAAAATAAAGTTAAAAACAATTAATAAAAATAACACCTAGGTCAAGACATGCAAGTTTGGTTCGATAAAAAGATTGAATTTGGTCGTCAACTTATGTCAAAAATACAAATCACATTATCCTAGTGTAGCTATAGACCCGGTGACGTACGCGGTTCCTCGCACTTCCTGATATCAGCAGCCAAGGTACGACCGTTGACTACTTCTCTAACCAAACATGCAACCTGATCGCTAGTGCTCCAGATTTAACGCATTGGTCGCATTACTTCGATTTGTGAATGCACTACACCTAGACAACCGGATCGCTAGTGCTCCCGATTTAGCCTAGATCCCTAAGGTATTTAACCGGTCCCAAAAGGTTCTAATCAATTGGTACGGTCAATTGCCACTAGTGTGGTCTTATCGCACAAGCACGGGTGCTTACGACTCACTGTCATATAAATTAAGGTTTAAACTGGTGTTTAACCTCAATTGTTCAATCAATACCAAAGAAAATAAAATAATAATGAAAAGCTTGAAATTAAAATATATAAATCTCACAAATCCATTGAATATGCGCAGTTGAACCTCCCTCGCAGTCTTGCCTAGGCTATGACCTTAGTCCTTCATGGTTGAAGAACTAAAAGTACAAAGAAAAATAAAAGAATGGAGAAGGAGAGAAAAGGAGAGAGGAGAAAAAAAAAGGCCGATCCCCTTTTTTTTTTTTTTTTTTTTTTTTTTTTTTTCTTTCTGTTTTGATCGTTCCTTCTTTCTCCTCCTGGTCGTTCTCTATCTCTATCTCCATATATATAAATATATAAAATATATATATAATATCTATATATATAATAATAATCGATCTATATATATCCTATATAAAACTAACAAATCTATCCGCTTCCAATTCTCTTCTTCTTCTTGAACGACATGCCGTAATGTGTGGGTCCACCGAAGCCGCCTCGAGATGCGCGCTAGCACGCTTTTCGATGTAGAACATATTTGGGCATATGAATACTCTATTTTGCACAGTTTTTCAGCCCGATTTCAATCGCGTGGTCTATAATACCTGAAAATGACAAATACAGATAATTAGACTAATATTTTGGAGACTTTACTACAAAAACACTTAAATACATAAAAATATTATGACACTATTACCGACTTATCATATAATATTTAACTAAAAATTAAAATTTTATTCCATTTTTTTAGATGTGGCACATTCGGGTACCAAAAAAACCCGAAAAGTCCCAAAACTATTTCTCTACCTTTTTCTCAATTTCTTATATTTTTCTATAATTTTTTCCAATTTTCCTGAAATTTTTCAAATATTTTCCCTATTTTTCAGAAAGTAATATATAAATATATAAAATATATTTTTATTTATTTTTTATTAATTTTTAATTTAGGGGGGCCACCTGGAGCGGTTGGTTCGACCAGGCGCAAGGGGACGCATGCACGTGCGTCATCCCCTCCCGAGAGAAGATTTCGTCTCTGGTTTTCCAGAGACGAAATTGTCTCTTCCTATTTTTTATTTATTTATTTTCATGCTTCTCTTCACTCCTCTCCCATCTCATCTTCAACTTTAAGACCAAATCAAAACCACCTTAAACACAAAAAATAATCCAGATTTTCAAAAATTAAGAAATCACAAATAAATACCCAAGAATTCGAAAATCTGGAATTCTCACTAAAGATCCCCACAAAATCGATTTAACCTAGTTTGTTTGATGAAATCACACCCTTTCACTTAAATCCAACCGAAAATGTAGTGCATGTACAGGAAGTCCAAAATTTGTGTTTGAAACTCAATAAAAACTCATTTTAATGAAAACTTGACAAGTTGAATGATGAATTTACCTTAAATCCAGTGGCCACACCTTGAATTCCTAGCTTAAGAAGATCAAATTCACTCTTCCCTCTCCACCAGATCTGATCTCTCTCACAAACATTATGTGTTTTGCATGTAAACAATTTTTTTGTTGATGAGAAATCCCACTCATCGATTCATATATAGTGTTTGTTTTAATCTTGTGTGCACCACGTATCTTGAGACAAATCCGATGGTTACTTGGGCAGTTCAGAGTTCTTGGTGACACAAAATAAGTGACTCCCAACATGGGAGTGTGTGCTAGCACGGATCTCGAGGTCAGTCCTAAGGTTATTTAAATTAAATTTCAACTATAGGACATTTAAATGTAACTATATTATTTTGTAAATCTTATGCTATTGAATTAATGTGCATTAATTTTAAATTCCATGTTATGCACTAAATTACTTAAATAGTATTTAACTAAATTTAGACTTACCACAAGTCTAGTTAGCCGGTACCCCGGCTAGCATGCAATTCGAGGCGCGTCTGAAACCACACCCAAGGGGGGGTGAATTGGGTGTGTCGAGAGGTTATTGCCTTTTTAATAGTTTTATGCACAAGTAACAACAAATGTCTATGCTATGCAAGAGAATGAGGTAGAAGAGATGGAAAGCGACACACGATTTATAGTGGTTCGATCAAATGATCTACATCCACTACCTAACCTCCCCGGTTAGAATTTTTAACCCCTCACTTATATTCCAAATAAGTGTTACAACCTAAGCATACAAGCCTAGAATGCCTAATTACAATTAGGACTTCCTATCTAGCCGCAACTAGAAATTGTGCCTAGCCTCAACTAGGTCTTTCCCTTTGACTTAGATTCCACTAAGTCTTACAATCATACACTTACAATAATTTGCTGAAAATAAATAAGATACACTTTACAATATAAAGTGATATCAAATTCAAACACAAGCAAGCCTCCTAGAGCCTAACAACTCTAATGCATGCAAGTATGAGAATGGATGGAAAATGCAAAGTGTGTCACCGATTTTGTTGCAAATTCCAAATATGAAATCGTTTTAAAATCCAATGGGTTTGTGCAAAACCGATTTCAAGGCAAAGAACAATAGTTTAACAAAGATCAAGTTTAAGTACAAAACTTTTGTTCAAATCATTCTTAGGGTTTGATAAAATAAGTTTAAGTGCAAAACCCAAGATAATAGTGTTAAAACACACAACAAACTGATTTTGATTCAACACACAAAACTATGTAGATTGAGCACAAGAGAAGGAATCTAGAACAAGGACTAGCTTACAACCAAGAATGTGACAAAAGAGAACAGCTTTGAGGAGAATCTAGTACTCTTTGAATGCTTCAAAGTCTTTGGATTTTTGTGCTTGTAGACAAATTTCAAGAATCTCCTTTGTTCCTTTCACAAAAATCAAAGTTCTTCTTTTGAATCTTTTGAACTTTTTGAGTGTGTGTTTGCCTTGTTGTGAGAAAACCATTGTGTTGGTGTTTTTATATTGTTAGGAATCCTATCTTGACAGTTTATGACCGTTCTAGGGATCCAAGGGTCCAAAATCCATCAAAAATTCAAATTAAAGTTCATTTTCCAGCTTTTTAAAAAAGCATCGTCAGAGGGCAATTAGCGCGCTAATATCGAGACCTAGCGCGCTAACTTTCTCGCACTTAGCGCGCTAATGATAGTATTAGCGCGCTAACTCGCAGGAGCTCAAAATAATTATTTTCTCCCTTTGTGTTAGCGACCCTTAAACACGTCCGAGACCTAACCAACCCTAATGTAACATGTTATACATGTTTATTATGGGTCATTAAGCCTAATTGGATGGTCCGGATATTTTTACAAACCCCGAAAACGGAAAATCACGATTTCATAACTTGCGAGGGGCTTTTTCGCAAACTTGCGCTTTTTCTTTTCAAAAACAGTTTAAAAGCCGCTTTTTCGGTCTTGAAAACTTCAACAATGATTTCCAAAATGTAAATGATCATTAACACATGATTTCACCTTGTTTAAGCTCGTGGGCCTAGGTATGTGTTAAATTTCATTTTGAAATACCAAGTTACTTCATGACTTTTGAAAATTGGTTTTAAGACTTGATATGCATGAACTAATGCATTTGGCTTGCGTGAGAGAATTTTGATACCTTACATTGAAATTACAAATTTGTACTATGGTCTTCCATCTTCATTCCTTCACGAATGCCGGATCTTGAACTTGTACGGCTTGAATGCCCGTGATGTGTTGTTTTGCATCCTTTAACACAAAAACTGAAATACACTTGATATTGATTAGTACATTTTCACCTTGTTTGTTTCCATCAAAATCCCGGTCGGAATTAGAGTGACTAACCACTTAGTCCAACAGCGTCCCCACTGCGTCTCAGCGTCTATAGCTGCAAGAACTGACTTAATTAACCTACACACATACATAATACTAGGCATACACCATTTCAAATATAAAATATACCTCAACCACGTGCCTCAGTAAGTGTACGCATCTCCCACGAGTCCTACATCATGGGTCGGTGAGCTTGATTATGGCCAAAATTTAGGATTAAAAATTTGAGTCGTAACACGCTAGGTGCAGGGAGGGCGCTCCAAGATCTGGGTAAACCAGAAATTCTTCAAATTTCTAGATCTTCCTCCCTTCTTGGCCATCTCCATTCGCCTTAGCCCTTTGTTCCTCCATAACTCAAACAACCACCAGGCACTTCTTATATCATACCACATCAATTAAAAATGAGAAATCATGCACGCATTTGTTCATTTACATGAAGAACACCAAAAACACTTAAAACTGAAAAAATCAAATTAATTCATGCACCACTGATTTTTGAAAGGTTGGACTGTGTCACAAGTGATTTTCCACAAGGATTTCAAATATGAACTTAGATTTCGAAAATAAACTCATTAAATAACTCGAAATTTCTCAAAACTGAAATCACAAGAAAAACCACATTTTTGACAATAACTTATAAAATCTGAAAATGAAACTTTAGATATGGAATTTGAGCATAGGAATGTCTCAATACAACATTAGAAATACTTTGGTAATTTAAAATAGAAAATCCTTTGTTTAAAACTCAAAATCCATTAATCTTAGAATTTTAAAATTAAAGAGAGGATGGGGTGTTACCACAAGATTGTAGCTATTTGGTTCTTCTACTTTGATTGAGAAATCCTCCCTACTAATCACTCAAATTTTCAGCAACTAAATCTCCAGCTCTGTTTTTTTTTTTTTTTTTTTTTTTTTTTTTTGAGAATTTCATGCAATTTGAAGCAACAAAGGAGTTAAGGGGTTTTTATAGCGAGTGGCTTCATTAAGTGTGTATTGGCAAATCTCTAGGAACATCCCAAGGTTACTAATCACTCCTAACATCCACTAGTTTCCAGCAAGCTAACATACATAGTTGACACCATTTCATGGGAGTGTGTGTTAACACGAATCCCGAGGCAAGTCTTATGGTGATTATAATTTAGTTGTAACTATAGGTTATTAATTTGATTTGCATTTATACATAACACCATAGGCTATGTACTTAATCATTTAATTCATATGAAAATACATATAAATAAAACTCACCATAGTCTAGCTACCCGACTCCCCAGCTCGCACGCAACTCGAGGCTTGTCCCCGCTTTCGTCTCGACGCCTACACTGTACAAACCGACTTAGTAAGTCTACATATTACATTACACTAGGCATACAATCAATACAAAAATATCATATACCTTGACCACGTGCCTCGGTCGGTGTGCGCATCACGGTGTAGGTCCTACGTGACGGGTCGATGATCCTGATTAAGGAAATCAAAACGAGGTTAGAGATTTAGGTCGTGACAAGGATAGTACTCCAACATTGTTTGGCAAGCAAACTTAAATTAAAAAGCTCCATATATATCCTTAAAACCCAATCCTCCCTTTGTGGTGTGCTTTGATAATTTTTGTCATTTTAACTAGTGAATCTCGGCCTGAAGAAGACTGTAACTAAAATCTAACCCATGACACGTGTCACGTGTCAATACAGGTGGTATGTGGGCACTTTGTCATGGTACAATCATCAATTCTCAGACGTCGACACCGAGGTATGTTATATTTGTTTGATGTTTGTATTATACTATATAGCCTTAGCAGTAATTTTGATGTCTTAAACGCGTAAGCACTTTTGTGTGTAAGTGTCAGTTGTGCGAGATGATGTTTAGTGGTCCGAGGAACAAAGCCGACTTAAAACACTGATAAAATACAAACTCTAAAATAATCGACATATCTAGTACGCGATTCAACCAAATGCGCGAGACACGCGAAGTGCGGCGCGGGTCAAGTTTGGACGCACAAAGGGTGAGGTGGATAGACTTGAGTGAGGAGCAAGTCAACTAGAGTCACCCAATAAAGTCACTTAAGTTGGTGGGATGAAGTGAATATGAACCACTTGATGGCCCTAGGGATGAGTGATGAGACAAGATTTGGGGTGAAGTTATATAAACCCACACCCACTCCCTTCTCTCTCTCTTCTCTCTCTTCTCCTTCTTCCCTAACGTATCCTTCAAGCCACCGGTGGACTATGCTCGCCGGAGCAGTGCAACAGTGGCAGACTCGGACAAGCCAAGGTGAGATCCTTCATCCCCTCATAATTATCTACACATTAGTATAAGTTTTACCCGTGTTTGTTGCGATGAAACTTGGATACCACATCGAGATCTCAAGCTCAATCGAAACTCTCAACATTTTGGTGGTCCTCTTGACGATCACTACAAGACTTGTGAAGGTGGTTTTCAATTTGGAGAGTTTTGGGATTTTTGATGAATTTTTAGATATTTTCAAATGATTTTCGTTTTGGGTTTTCCGTTAGGATTCCGGACGTTTTGGAGTGCGTCGAGGATGTTTTTGGTATGGTGTTGTATCTTCGATGAAAAATGGACCAAATCGGCATAAGGCGGCGCGAGCCTGGGGTGGTAAACATCCTAAAAAGTCCCACAGATAACGGCGCGACGACTGAAAAAAAAACCCCACGATGCCAAGCGCGGCACTGCAGACAGAGAGGGGTCCCTCTGTCCCCCACGTCGTGGGGACGCCGTGAGGGATAACCCTTACGGTGCACCCTAAATACGACTGGGGCAGAGTCGATATGCCCCACGACGCTGCCCACATACGTTTGCCCCACGCCGTGGAGACGCTGTCGAGGGTAAAACCCTCACAACATCTCGGCAGTGTCCAGAACCCAGAAAAATTTTCAACTTTTTGTGGAATCTTTGGAACGAATTGGGGTCTTCTCGAGGTATCTAATGGGTAACCTGAAATTTGACCCAAAAACACAATAAATATAAATAAGAAAAATTGGATAAGAGTTAATGGGAAACCACAATGAATCATATTATCATGAGTATTAGCATGCGGGACTACGTAGGGGACGAGTCGGAGTCCGTGAGAGTGCGATTTAGTTTGGATCGAGGTAAGTAAACCAGTGAGGAGTACTACAGTTATTTCTTGGGCTTTGAATTATTTATTGATATTGTTTCAATGCCATCTTGTCATTCCATTCTTATGAGTCGTCCAAGGCAAGTGTGTCAAACATGATCCTTGCAGAATTTCAGACTCACGGTGTATTATACTAGGGTTTACGGCTGGAGACACGTGATTGGTTGTGATGACATGTACGAGGTGAGAGTTCTCCACCAGATTGCTGGGGACTCTGCACTCACGTAAGGGTCTTAGAGGAGATTATGTCATCGGCTTAACGACTTTGATTGGTCAGGACTACTTGTGTCTTTCCCTTGTTTTCCAGGACACTCAATTTCGATTGTTCATGTATTTATTCACAGTCTTTATATATTCATGTGCTTCCTGTCCTTTCTTTCTATTTGCATGAATTGACTGTTCATTTATTTAATTTGAAATGTTGTATTTATTGTCGTTCCTGCTTGGCATTACTTACCTGGGTTCGCATTCTTGTGTTTGACTGAGTGCAGATCCACAGTCTTGTAAAGGAAAGGCCGTGCAGTTAGGCGATATACTTTGTGCGGCCCTTCTCTGCTGACATAGGTAACTTTTGGTTGTACTAGTAACTTATATTATTTTTGTACATGGGTTATGGGTTGAGAGATTGTTAGATATTTATGACATTGATGATACTCTCTTTGATTCACATGGTATATACATGATAAACGGGGTTTCCATGCCCTAAGTTTTTATCCTAACTTGGAGCTTTCGAGGTTAATTGATTCGTTGAGATTTATTGCTTTCGCTTTATACTTTGATAACTCGCTAATTAATTGAATTCACTTTTAAATGTTTAATAAATTATTAAATGGTAAGGATAGGCTCACTGGTCTCGCGCGACTCGGTGTGATTGACTCGGGGGTTCACGCGGGTCCAGGCCGAGCGGCGCCCGATTCTAGAATTGTGGAATTTGGAGCGGTCACAAAGACCACCAGAAGCAGGCCATCATCTGCGATAGTGCTTAGCATGGGAGAGAGAAGAACATCATTTGATATGTTGGCCTCACTTGGTTCACTGCTTTGATCTGACTTCTTTTCCTGCTGGTGCTTCCAAGATAATGCTCGACTTTGTATTTTTTCCAGCAGATTCTGAAATTTTGCTCTTTTTTGTTGCTTCGCGTTAATTGATATCTCCCCAAATTCTCCTTAGCTGCAATGACCATGATCTGAGTTATCAGGCCTTTAAGAATTGATGATACTCTGCCACTGAATGTGATCGAGCTTTTATTTCTATTGACATGTTGACCTAATATGACGGAGAATTCATTAAGTAGTGTCTTCACATTTCAGCTTTACGGGACATCAGCTTTACATAAGAGAAGAGAGTCATCTGCAAATAATAAGTGGGAGATTGTGTTAGTGAATGAGAGAGCCTCTGTCCCTAGTACCAATAGAAATGGGAATAATGGATCGCCTTGTCTCAGCCCTCTGCTTGGAATAATGTTTCTCGACAGGTCTCCATTAATAATCACTTTATATGAAACCGTCGAGATATATGTGTGGATCCAGTGGCACCATTTTCTCGTAAATCCCAGTTTAAGCAGAAAATCAATCATGAAACCCCATTCTAGCTTTTCATAAGCTTTTGCGACATCTAGCTTAATTGCTATATCCAATGATCTTCGTTTCTTATCTATTATTTAAACTTTACCTACTAGAATATATGCTTGCTCAAATTAAATGGTCTACTCTACTATGGTCGAGGGATCCTAAATCATTTACAAAAATGTTGCCTATAATTAGTTCTCGTGGTGAGTTTTCAAATTTGTAGCTATAGTACTCAATCACTACATATTTGTTAGATGAATGATATGGAAAACTATCTTGTCATTAATTTGGACAAATTAAACGTATCCCTTGACCTTGAATAATTCTTAATGAAGTGACTTGTACCAGAAGCTTGATTAAATAAAAAGTAAAAGAAGACCTATGTATTTCCTAATAATCACATGGCGTGCTTCCTCACGAGTCATGACCACCTACTCTCTGGAACAAGTTCTCATATTGGCACGTTTGGAAAGAAACTCTAAACTAGGTAAAATTTACAGGAAAAAAAAGAGGCTACAGTTTCTTTTACGAAAAAGAAAAAAGAAAAGAGGCCCGCTATGTGCACCCCAGTCAACACTTAGGGCACCCAATTTTTTTCAATTGTATGTGTAATGACTCATGTGCCCTCCAACCTAAATCTACAACAAAAACCCAAAAAACCAAAATTACCAAAGCACCCCACCCTATTTTTGAGCTTGGTCAATCCCGTTCAATCCCTATACCCCGATTCCGTCGACGTTATTGGCTAAAAGAGTTTATACAAGGTCGGTATCCTCATCTATTGTTCAGTTTTTGAGTGTTTGAATCTTGCGTTTGGTGTGTTGTGGTGTTGACAATTGTGGTGTTTGATGATTCTCGTTTACTTAGGGTTTGGAGTAAATCGTTTGGTATTTTAGTGTACAATGGATGAACAAAATCCAAGTGAGGATGAATCGAGGCAGTTGGAGGTGAGTTTTAAAGTTTTTTTTAGGTCTAGGGTTTCCCAATATGCAAATGTACCACGTACACGATTCTTTCGGCCATACAGGATCGAGATATCTGTAAATATATCGGTGACACACAACCGATACTTAAAAGTAATTCTCGGTAGTAGATAATCGAACATTTTATGTAAAGGGTTGCTAGTGGACTTGGTGGTCATGTGCCGAGATATATTGAATGGTCTCGGTTGTGACCTACCGAAACTATCCTTTACGTGTCGAACTTGTACTATCGAGAATTGTGTTTTTAATGATTTTCTAACTTTTAACACCGAGTACTTATGATATTTGAATTTTTCTTGCAGGAAGTAACATCGACAAGTGCATTTGAAGATATCTCTTATCTTTTCAAACGGGAGGCACCATTTCAAACTAGAAAAAGGCACTCGAATGGGTTCAAGAGACAGGTCGTGCTAGAAAGTTTGTCCTGGTTACAAAGAAGTCTGATGCCGGAGGGAATGGTCGTAGGGGAAGGGTCACAATTGCGTGTGAGAGATCCAGAACATATAGGGGTATTTCCTAAAGAGTTGGAATTGCTAAAGCTGAACTAATTGAGAAGATACCACGTAAGTTGACAAATGCAGAGGAAGAGGAGGACAGCACAGGACCAAACACCGGTACGAAAAAATTTCAGTGCCCTTTTCTTATTCAACTCAAGGAACACCCAGACTCATATTGGTATGTAAGTGTGGTATGTGGCATGCACAACCACAACTCTGCGAATTACTTGGAAGGGCACTCATATGCTGGAAGATTGACTCAGGATGAGGCAGCTATTTTGGATCAGATGAGTAAGTGTAACAACCCCAAATTTTTAACTGACTTGTGTTGCACTTGTCAGAAATTGTGACCCAGCTACGTGAATACTGGACAGTATTTCGAACTTCAGGAGTCGACACCGAAGTGATTTTATGATTCTTTGATTGTGTGTATTAGTATTTTAGTATTTTACGGGTTTCGAGTCGTTCGGGCGGTATTTAATTGAGTAAGGTTTCGACTAGTTAAACGGGGGAGAAAAACAAGTAAAACATACAAAATAAATAGAATGGTTACACACTTTAATGTGTAATAAAGAGAAATAAATAGAATGGTTACACACTTTAATGTGTAATAAAGAGAAATAAATAGAAAAGTAAAAAGACCCATAAGGGCAATGGTTTAAAAATGGTGTAGGAAGTAAGTTGGGGGTAAAAAGGTCATTTGACCATATAAATATAACAACAACAAACAAAACCCTACACTATTCATCTTCTTCTTCAACATAACCGCCGCCCACCCTCCTTCTCTTCCATTTCGGATCTCTCCCTCACTCTCGGCCTCTCCATCTCTCTCTCGACCACGCGATATCTCTCTCACTCACGATCTCTTCTCTCTCACTCTCGTTGCTCTCTCACTCGGATCTCTCCTTCCTCCTCTCGGCCTCACGTCACCTCTCCTCTTCTCGCTTCACGTCACGTCGCCGCCACCTCCTCGCCGTTGGAGACTCCACGTCCCACCCTAGGTGAACCTCTCCTCCTCTCTTGTCTCTCGGGTTCATGATTTTATGTGGATTTTTGTAATTTTTGGGGTGTATGCATGACGGTTTGGTGGTGGGTTGGTGTACATGGGGTGCATGAATGGGGGTATGTGTACACCATCGTGGGGTGTACACACACGTGTATGTGTACACCACAATGGGGTGTACACAATGGTTGTGGGTGTAAAAGAATAGATTAATGTATATTATATAGTTTTAAGTAATAAAGTGACATTAACACATGTATATATGGGGTGTAAATAGTAATGGGGTGCACACAATAGCGGGGTGTTGTGTGCACATAACAGTGGGGTGTGTGGTGAGTGGGGTGTACACAACATTTGTACATGTGTGTAGGGTGTGTGTATTATGTTATGTTTGAGAATAAATAAAAAAGGATAAAAAGTATGGATACTTGTTTAAATGAATATGGATTTGTATTAAGGCCTAATACACTCATGATAATATGGGTCTATAACAAGTTACAAATAGTGTGTTTATAGGTTATGTAAAGCCCAATAAAGGCCCAATAGAATAAATACAACTTGAGGTCAAGACGAAGGCGTAAAATATAAGAATAAGTTTATGTATCTAGGCCCAATAAGTGTTCACATCAAAGGCTTACTTAGGTGAGTATAAAACTTGATAAATAAACCCAACAAGAGTTATGTTTTGTAAAAAAAAAAGGGAACAACCATAGAGATGGTTTAATCCACAACGGTTTGGGTCATAATCAACAAATGATTGTAAAACAAACACCTTAAGACTAAATGCGAGCCTTAAACTAATATTCGAGATTCAAAACTTTATCAGGTAGTCGAGAACGCACGGGGAACGTATTAGAGTCTCGGAGTGAATACCGGGTTGCGAATAGTTCAGGTAAGAACATTTGCCTTAAAAAGCATTTGTACGTTTGTAAGCCAGTAAGAAAATGTCATGTGATTCATTATCTTTCATTTTGTTTCGTTATGCTCTATTGTTGGTATTCCATTCCATTTCTTGTTGTGTGTTTCCCGGCGTAAGTGTTTCGTCTCAAAAGTACTAGGACCTGCACTAGAAGGATAAAACGTGGCCACTCGTGGCCACGAGTGTGTGACCACCCTTAGTGACCGTGTGACACCGAGTACTGGGTGGATGGGTTCGAGTCCCTTTCCAGTCATAGCTGTGCCTTCGCTTGTGTCGATGCCCGGGAATACCTCGCGAGGTCTTCGCAGTTATGCTATGATTTAGACCACTTATGGGCCTCTTTTGATTCCTTGGAACACACTTAACTTTCGATTGATATCTATTAGTCTGTTTATCATGCATATTGTTTATTTAATTTCCTGTCTTTTATTACCGCATGATATTTAGACTACTTTACTTGTATTATCATGAATTACTGTTATCTTCTTCTGGCATTACATTCGATTTTATTCAGTTGCTCACCGTCTAGTTTGCGACGGTGGGTGCAGATAGAGCGGAGAGCAGCAAGGGCAAGGGACCTTGCCTAGGTGATCTATTGTGAGGATTAGCGGCTGGATTTGGAGACTATTTTATAGGTTTTTCTTATGTTTTGTTTTTTTGTATATCGTTTTATATATATATGCTTTGGGATATTTGAACTTGGTATTTTGATGAGATTGGTATCATGTAACTTTGCATTTCGAATTGTACATGAATACCCGGGGTTTTCCACATTTATAGAATTCATTTACTTCCTTTGATTGAGTTATTTCCCCTTTATTATAATTATTTTAGTCTTCCGCTGTTTACTGATGCAATAACTCTTTCATAAATTACTACTTTGATTAAATTGAAGGCTGACTAGGCTCGTCAGGTTGCCGAGTGATGACTCGAGGCTTGTATGGGTCTAGGCCGGGCGTACCCAATTGCATGGGGAAATTGGGGCCATCACAGTAAGGCTAATGTTAGGCCACGACAGATCCTAAACACTTTGAGGCAAAGGGATAAGAACAATGCTTCAACATTGCGGACAATATACAATGCACTACAAAAGAATCGAATTAAAGAAGTTGGTGGGAGAACTCAAATGCAACAACTCTTACATTTATTGGAAGACAATATGTATCTGTCATGGCATAGGAAGGACCCTGAATCGAATGTAGTTACAGACTTGTTTTGGTCCCATCCTGACTCCATCAACTTATTGAGGTCTTTTCCATACATTTTCTAATGGACTGCACATATAAGACCAATAGGTACCGATTGCCGTTGTTGAAGATTGTTGGGGTTACTTCGACATACATTACATTCTCGGTTGGGTTTTGTTTTTTATCTTCAAAGACTATGTCCAACTACACATGGGCATTGAACATTTTAAAAGGTTTACTAGACGGGTGGCCTACACCTAGTGTTTTTGTCACTGATAGAGAATTTGACCTTATTAATGCAATCGAAGAAGTTTTTCCACAATGTTTTCACTAACTTTGTACATGGCATATCAACAAAATGGTGTTGACCAACACCAAAAAGATGTTCGCACGAAATGAGGGCTTTCAACTATTCAATAAGAGGTGGACGGATTTGATGTATGCTACGATCGAAGCATCATTCGAGCTTATGTTGGCTACCTTACATGTTGAGTATGCAGATGTGAACGGTCTGCTTAATTATTTGGAGAATACTTGGTTGCGGGATTACAAGAATAAATTTGTTCATGCATGGATAAATCCACTTTTTCATCTTGGAGAAACCACAACGCAAAGGGTTGAGTCTACACATTCCACTCTCAAACAACATCTCGGCACATGTACTGCAAACTTTGAGGCGTTGTGGAGTGTAATTCATGGAATGCTAGACATACAACATAACAGAATCAAATCGTCATTTGAGGTTAGTTTGAATGTTTTGCAACATGGATATATAGATGGATTGTATCCCCGTTTATGGGGTTACGTATCCCTGAAAGCGCTTAAGTTGATTCGTAACGAGGTTAAACGTGGGGTGAATGTTGGGACAGATCGTAGTTTATGTGGTTGTGACCAATGTACCACTTGTGGGTTTCCGTGTGCACACGAGCTTAATGTACATATTTTGGCCAGTTCACTTATACCACTTGAAGACATATATGTGTATTGGCAGAAGTTGAGTATGGTACCCGATGCATCAGTGAATCGGACTGCCTATAACTTGAATGATGAGCTTCAAAGAGTTGTGTCTAAGTTTGAAACATTCGTTGATGAGGATTCGCGTGTTAGGACTGTGACGGCCCCTAATTCCACAACCCTAGAATCGGGCGCCGCCCGGGCTGGACCCACGTGAACCCCCGAGCCAATCCCGACGAGTCGCGCGTGGCCAGTGAGCCTATCCTTACCATTCAATCATTTATTAATCATTTGAAAGTGAAGTCAATTAATTAGCGAGTTATCAAAGTAATAAGCGGAAGCAATTAATCTCAACTAATAAATCAACTTCGAAATCTCTAAGTTAGGACAAAAACCTAGGGTGTCCTGTATACCATATATATACCATGTAAAGCAAGGAGAGAATCATCTAAGTCATAATATCCAAAAAGATCTCTCAACCCATTACCCCATGTACAAAAACAATATAAGTAGCTATTACAACAAAAAAAATGTCACCTATATCAGCAGTGGAGGGCCGCTTAAAGTATATCACCTAACTGCACGGCCTTTCCTTTACTGGACTGCGGATCTGCACTCGGTCAAACACAAGAATGACGAGTCCAAGTAAGTAACGCCAAGCAGGAACAACAATAAATACAGTATTTCGAATTAAATAAATGAACAGTCAATTCATGGCGATAGAAAGAAAAAGACAGGGAGCGCATGAATATATAAAAACTGTAAATAAATAAATAAGCAATCGAAATTGAGTGTCCCGGAATGCAAGGGAAAGGCACAAGTGGTCCCGACCAATTAAAGTCGTTAAGCGAGGACAAAATCTCCTCAAAGGCTAAGAGTCGAGACAGAATCTCCTCTAAGACCCCTACGCGAGTGCGAGTCCCCAAAGCAATCGGTGGAGAACTCTCACCCGTACATGTCATTACAACTAATCACGTATCCCCAGTCGTAAACTTCGGTATAATACACCGCGAGCCCGGAATTCTGCAAGGATCACGCTTGAAACACTTGCCTTAGGACAACTCAAAAGGAATGGAATGACAAGATAGTATTGAAACAATATCAATAAATAATTAAAAGCTCAAGAAATACTGTGGTGTTCCTCATTGGTTTACTTACCTCGATCCAAGCTAATTCGCGCTAACACGGACTCTGACACGCCCCTTATGGTCCCCGTGTGCACAATAATCCTGATAATGCAATTTATATCAATTTCCTTAATTTCCTATGATTTTTTCAAAATTTTAGCTATTTTTGTCAAATTTCACGTTTTTCAAGGTAAAACCCCGACAAAACGTCTCACAAAAATCTCGAATATTTCACTTTTCGTAGAAATTCTAAAATTTCTCTTTATTTAATGAAAATATAATTTTTGGAATTTTTTCTAAAATTTTTCCTGAATTTTTTCTATTTTTCTGGAATTTATTTCAATTAAAATCAATTTTAATATATTTAATCAAAATAAATAATTTTTATTAATATAATATATAGGTGGGTCGCGGGTCGGGTCTGGCCCGACCCGGCTGGGTCGGGTCAGGACCGGCTTGGCCGGGTCTGACCGGTCAAACCGGGTTTGACCGGTCCACTGGGTCAAACCCGGCCGGTCGACTTCGGTCAAATCGAGTCGACCGGTCGACTAAACCGGTCGGGTCACCTTGACCCGCCCGGTTTCTCTTCTTCTTCGTTCTTTGTGTTTGCTGGAAAATCCAAAGCAAACATAGCAGCGTCATTCATTTTTTATTTTTTATTTTTTATTTTTTTGGTCTTTCTAACAACATTAACAACAATACAACAAACAACAATCAACATACACTTAACCACCATCATCACCACCATTTTCACCATTTGAATCCACCATCCCTCAACGAAACTTCGACAACAAATCTCGAAATCAACCACAACGACACACCAACAACGAAATCAATCCTTACCTGAATCTCGCCTCGACGTCGCGTCTACGGTCTCCGCGAACCGCCGCCTTCCTCTCCTTAGTTTCTCCTTCTCTATCGATTCCTCTTCTTCTCCCAAAATTTTTTTTGATCGGTCATGAAGAATGGGTGGCGGTGGTGTGATGAAATTGGGTATTTTGGTCAAATGTCAAAAATACCCCTAATCCTTATCCATATCCTTTACAACTTTGTTGCCCTTTTGGTCTTTTCACAATTTCACCTACCAACTTTGATAACTCACTTGGGTGACTTAGTTGACTTTTGGTCTTTTGATCTCATCCATTTCACACAACACTCAACATTTCCCTCGGGTATTCTCGCACCCGACTCATAATACTAACTTTGTTCGTCGCGTCACCACAGACGTACCGACGTAACAAACGGACTTTAAAACCTTTTAATTATTATTTATTTAATATTTTTGTCAGTGTTTCTAATTAAATTTGTTCCCCCAAGCTACCAACGCTCGTACACAACGCCTTTATCCATTAAAAACTTAAAATTGCACAAATGAAATATAATATAATACAAACATCATACAAAACTAACATACCTCGGCGTCGACGTCCGAGAATTGATGACTGTACCACGGCGTGGGCCTACGTATCACCTATTTTGACACGTGGCATAGGTTAAATTTTTAGGGTCGTTACAAGGACTATTCAACAACTAAGAGAAATTAGTTGTCCTTCCTCGACGTCATGTATTGCACCACAGGTAAAAGTGAAGACAAGGGGGAGACCGAGTCTCGATAGTTCTGGTAATTATATTATAGGGAGCAAGAAAATGAAGAAAGGGAAGAGAGGGATGAAGAGGAAAGCCGAAGAAGATGATACTTCTACGACGAGAGATCCAAGTGGCTTTGAGTATGTACTTACACCCGCTGAGACAGCCAGTCCGCGAAGGAAAGTAAAACAAGTTAGGAATAAAGTACATCGAACACGTGGGGCATCTATGGGAGTATCTGAGATTGGATTCATTCACACTATGCAACCGGATTGGATTCAACATGTTGAGACTACAGTAAATGTGAATAGCGATGGAAATTGTGGCTTCCGTTATGTTGTCGCCGGTCTTGGATTATCAGACATAGATGGTTAGAAAAGGGTTAGAACAGCTATGGTTAATGAACTACAAGAGAACCATTTGTTTTGGAAGAATTTGCTTAGAAGTTACTTCGACCAAGTTAAGGGAGCTGTGCAATTCTTTGAAGGTAAGGATGTCGGGTTCGACAAGTAGCCAGACATGGGACTTCTAATTGCAACAACATTTAATATTATGCTTGTCAACATGTCATATAGTTGTTGCATGACATTTCTTCCTCTACGTAATGCCCTTCCGCATATGAAAGATCGGGTAGTTATTGACGTTACAAATGTCAACGACACTCATTGGGTTAGGGTAAGTTTTTAGCGTTTGTTTCAAATTTTGGTTAATATGTCAACGTAAGTTACTTATTCTTTCTTTTATGTTGCTCTTCCATTTGACAGGTCATATTCAAGCCTAA
Source organism: Stephania japonica (assembly GCA_039657345.1). Taxonomy (NCBI): domain Eukaryota; kingdom Viridiplantae; phylum Streptophyta; class Magnoliopsida; order Ranunculales; family Menispermaceae; genus Stephania; species Stephania japonica. The sequence continues at coordinate 83,887,793 of CM077556.1, read as the reverse complement.
TGCACCGGTTCCCCCTGTATTTTTGGTGTGGAAGACCTTCGCGAATGTTGATGCTCAAGGGTGGGGTTTTGGTATTAACATGCAAGCACAAGTTCCTGTTCAATCTTCTCATTTACACATGCCCTTTGTGGTAGACTTAGCGTCGCCTTAAGCAAATCACATAGTAAATTATTTTTGGAATGTTCGGCAAACTTGAATTGATGTTGTTGAATGAATATTATGTCTTCCAAACTTGGCATGATGCTTTTGTGTACTTTTGTTGATGTATGCAACTTGAATTGATGTTTGTTGAATGGATAAATTCATGATATGCCAAGTTTGTACTCTCAATTAAAGGTTCGGTTATAGAAGGTCAGAAATTACCCCCAAGTCTCGGACATACAGAACCGTGACACCCATTGAAATCTCGAACATTAAGGCTCATGAGCAGCTAACAATGGGGTGCCCTAAATACTTCGGTTACAAGACATCGAGATTCTTGCTAAATTACAGTGACAAATGACTGAAAAGTAAACCATAGTAACAGAACAATATAACCGATTAACTGCAAATAATTGTGGTAGTATGTGGCCGATTCAATGTGTGTTCCTTGCATGTGAGCATTGGTCAAATGCAACCGAGACCCTTATTTACCAATCGGTTGTGCATCACCGAGTCTAACTCATGAATTACGAAGTGATGTAACCGATTTTATCTGCAAAATTGCGATAATAGGAGGCCGAGTCGTTATGTGTAATTGTTGCATAATAATATCGGTGATGAACTACCGAGACCATACCATAAGTTTCGGTACCACATGACCGTAATTTAGACATTACTTGCGAGTGTGCATAACCGAGACTATATAAAATTTGGCAAATATGGCAGTGTTCGCATGGAGGCGACCGAGCTCAATGGACCAATCACGGTCATGCATAATCGAGAATTCTAAGTAGTTCTCGTTCCTGTGTGGTCGTGGATTTCTCTGTGGTAACTTATTGCAAACATGACAATGACAAAAATACAACAACAAATAGTAGTAGTAGAATACATTAATTCAAACATGACCAACAAGTCAAACATTATCAATTCAATAGAACAATACCGAAGAACTTGGGGTAGGCACATTTTCGATTAGGGTACTGTCATGTTGTGAAGGAGCAGTAGGTGCACTCGGTGTTGTGGTGTTGGTCGTAATGGTGGTGGTACCTGTACCAAGACCCCTACCCGTCAAGTAGTCCACGACATCATTCGCCATTTTCTCAGCAGCCTCCATCTTGGCCATACCCGCCGACAAGTCTATCCATGCCAATACGCTATCCAATGCTCGTCGATTACGCTGTTCAAAACCAATAAAGAAACTATGATTAAATAATACAAAAGAAATGTGATAAACCAACTTAAATTCAAATAGTTGCAAGGCTCTTACCTCTAATAACTCATTATCACCAACTGTATCAGGGAAGTCATCACTGTGCGCTGGGTTCTCAATGGTAGGATGTGAAACTCGTGTGAACCATGACAGATATTTTGGTGCAGCCATGAACTCGAACCTCGCCTTCTCCCCTCGATCTTCAATAGAGAGTGAATGGCTACGCCACCTGTCCCAATTCTCTGGTTGGAATGAGTACTTAATCGAGTATTTCATTGCAGTGCGGCCTCGGTTTGCTTCGAGGGGGCGATATGGAGACAGCGGTATTCCTTGAACATGGCCAAGCTGTCGAAGGAACCTCTCCGGATGGTATGGCTCCACAACTTCCATGTACTTCAGACAACCAGAGTAGAAGGCCATCGGTAGAACAATACCGCCTATCCTGATGTCACTGTATGGGTCCCACGTCACCTACACCAATGAAACAAACAATTTATATTAAAATATGAAGTTTGATAAATTGGAATACAAAACTCCAAGTAATAAAACAAAGTACCTCACTTGGTCGTAACCTATCAAGGGTCCTACGAATACTACTTAGCTTGTCCACGTTAGCTACCATCTCGTGTTTCTGTACCCACCTCGAGACATGTGGCTGAAGGTGGTCCATGTATTTCGCATTCGACGCAGCAAGCTAGAGTGGGAGGTGCTCGTATACCCATCCCTAAAAAAGAATCAACAAAAATAAAAAAGTACTGGATTTGTATTGGCCGATTCATAAGTAATGCACAAGAAATATGTACCTCGAGCAAAGTTAGGTACTTTACAATCTGCGACACTTCTACCCTGGTGGATGACCCGAGATGACGATAAAGATAAGCTAGAGAAGCAGCACCACATGCGTAAGTCCCGACCTCATCCAGGTTCTCCAGAAGCTTCAGTAATGAAATTGAAACTCGTGACCCACTCTTATCGGTGAATAGGGTGCAAGAGAGCAAGTACAAAAAGTATGCACGTGCAGTGCATTCCACTGGAGGGTACGTAATAGGAGAACTGGAAGTACCGGAAGTAGTGGACTTGGACTTGGGTGGGCAAAAAGACACTTCAGCCAAACTACTCGCACTGTGAGACCCTTCGTAATGTTAACCTCTTCCTCTGCTTCGTCAAGAGAAACTCCAAGCAGTTTCGAAACTAACTCAATCACATCCTTGCGGGACTCCTCTGTGTACCTTGAAAAATTCTCAACCGCCACCACCTTGCCCGTCACTGGGATCTTCAGTAAAATGCTCACGTCCTCGAACGTGATGGGCATTTCACCAAAAGGTAAGTGAAATGTATTAGTCTCCGGTTGCCACCGCTCGACAAAAGTTGATATCACCTTATTCGCCTTCCAATAGGAACAGTCTATTAGTGGAGCTAAACCCAACCTCTGAATGATTTTTTGCAGTCCCTGGGTGTCGGGGTGACAAGACTGCAAATCCCACTCAGCTATTTGAGCCCCGTAATTTATGCACTTAACCAACGGTCGATGCTACAAAAAAAACATAATTCATAAATATATTATCGTATATGAATAGCAAAAGTAATAATTTGATTGAAAATGAATTGATATTTTGCCAAAAAAAAGGCTACATACCTCATTATTCCAAATTGCTGCCGCAACATGATCCTTAAAACTCTTCAACAAAGAGCGGTCAATAGGACCGCCAGGGAAAGGAGCAGATGGGTCATCTTCGGGTTCCATAACATTCCCACCAACAACACCGCTACTACTCCTAGTTGCTTGTGGTTGGGATGTGGTGGTTTCTTCCATTGCTGCCCTGTGGGCCTCATCCCCGTTGGCACCACCCCGACTACTGCTCCCCACGGGGACATGAGATGCCTCATCCTCGACGTTATCCCTCACTAGTCTGTGTCCACGTACACCCTCACCAGCTTGCACTTTCGCCTTTTGATATGATGCAGTCTGTGTCTTCCTCTTACCACGGGGACAAAGACGAGAGGAGGGCAGCAGAGAGCGAAGGAGTTGCGCAGAGCGACGGGGAGCAGAAAGAGCAGCAGCCATGACCGACGCTCGTTGTGCTCTCTTGGGCTTTCCATCGACATCCTCTCTAGAAACAATACATTTCCCTCGAGCCATATCTGATAGAGAAAAACATTGTAACCATATAATCTCTTGTGCAGAAAAAAAAACTCAAAAAAATATATTTTCAACACTGAATCGGTATGACATAATCGATAGCAAAACAAAAATGTTAGTATACCATAACCGAAACCTAAGGCAAATTTTTGATATGACGAAACTGAGATCTATCATCAAGTATCGGCATTTATCCTTCGAGACTAAACCTATGCATAAGTAATATACGAGCTTCGGTTAATTGGCACCGAAACCAAAACAAGAATCTCGGTTACTTGTGTCTGAGATATAATGAAATTTTATATGGGCTAAGTGTCATTTGGATACAAACAAGAAGTGCTCATAAGTCTCGGTATGGTATTTCCGAGATTAATGACCACATCACGGTCCTGTGTGGTCGAGTATTATGGGTTTACAAGAAAACCCAGATATTGAAGCATTTTCATAGACGACTACAAAGAAAAGAAACAAATGAACCTAAAATCGAACAAAAACTCAAACGTACCTTACTTTCCCTCTCGATTTCACAATGAACCCAAATCCGAACCCGTCCCTAGCCGCTGACCACTTCAACTGGGCAAAAAAAACTTGCCCAACTCGAAAAAACTAGGAATATGTGGAAGAGAACGATGAAAAATATGAGATTTAGTTGATTTCGCCTCCAAATCACGATGGCAATGAGAGCATTTGTGGGAAATGAAGTTTCGAAAAAATGGAAACCAGTTCTAGTCTAAAGCCGAAATAGGTGGGGTGCCTTAGCCTTAGGGTTCAAGGGCATTTTCATCTAATTTGGGGGTGCCATAATAAATTTGATGGGTGCCATTGTAAATGGGGTGCCCTGAGTGATGTCTGGGGTGCACATAGCGGGCCTCAAAGAAAACTTGTGCTCTTAGCCAAAATAAATAAATAAATAACTTTGTGTTTTTCTAAGTGTTCAACTTTTATATTATAAGACCAAATCCAAGGTGAGGAGAGTGTGGTGACTAGTTTTATGTATGGGCTACAAGGATGAAGTGGGGTTCACTCCAAAATGTCAATGCAAGATGGAGTGTCCTCCCCACACTTATGACCCTTCTTTTTACTTTATAACTAGTCGATGTGAGACTATCCCAACATCTCCAACACTCCCCCCTCAAGTCCAACTCGGACTTACCGCATAACATCAATCAACCATTTTTATTGGATGTCTACAAGCCCTTAGACAATGGACAATTAAGTCAACCATCGCTCTGATACCATGTTCAATTTTTATATTATAAGACCCAATCCAAGGTGAGGAGAGTGTGGTGACTAGTTTTATGTATGGGCTACAAGTGTGAAGTAGGGTTCACTCCAAAATGTCAAGGCAAGACGGAGTGTCCACTTCACACTTATGACCCTTCTTTTTTCTTTATAAGTAGTCGATGTAGGACTATCTCAACATCTCCGATACTAAGATTTTCATAAATTTTCAATTGTATAAGAAAAATATGAGATCGTATTCCTAAGTGGTCGAATAACTATTTTAGAACCAACGATTAGTCTATTTCTTTTATAGTGGCTCGCTAGGATTTATATGTACCGTTGTATTTCAAAGTAAATGTTCATAAGAAAATTTTTCTACGTATGTTTGATTACGCATATAAAATTTTTTTCCCTCGAAACTCACAACAAGAAGTTTTGAAATAAATATATAAAAACTTAACTTATATATTAAATATATTAATTTTCATATTTAAATATAAATTTAATGTGTCTTAATATAAAAACTTACATTTTCTTAACAGAAAACTCAATTTATCCATCATAATAGGTGGGAAAATATATGGATCTTAATATGAAAAATTGGCAATCGTGAGAAAATATTTCGTGAGAAAATTTTGGCTATCAAACATAAGAATATGTTATTTTCTCATAGAATTTGTCATTTTCCTTAGAACATTTTCCTTTTCCGTCCAATCAAACAGGGCCTAAAGTCTCTCCTTAGGTTACATGTTCAAAATTTTCAATTTTTTGAGGCATATATCCTATAGGCTTCTCTTGTGGAAATTAGCACCAAGGAAAAAGTGGTTTATCAAAAAGATGAGTGTTTATATTGGATTAATTTTGGTCTTAAATTATTAATTAATATAATTTTAACCAATTAGGTGGTCTAATGGTTTGATATGAGATTTGGAAGTGAGAGGTCATGGGTTTAAATCTTGGTGGGTGCAAATGTGGCTTCTTTCCTATCAAACAAAAATAATTAATGTAATTTTTTTAAAAAAAATAGAAATTTTATTAATCATTCATGGTTTGATACAGGACTAGGCATAGAATCGAGTGCTCTAATAAAAGTACGTTGATTCGCTATTCTTATTCGTTCAAAAGAACTACCATCAATTTGGTTGTGAATGCAATTGTGAAATTGAAACAATATGACACCAGAGACCGCTCTTTAAAATGTTGAAACATATGACAATATACTAACATCACTAAAACCACATAACTAGTAACAAAACTTTCGATAAGGGAAGTAAAACCTAAAACTTTCAACAAGGGAAGAAAAATAAAAAACTTCTAATTGAGGAAGACAAAATAACTATAAAATGAAAAAACTAAAGAAAAAGCCAACTTAGCCGTTGCACAAATCTACGCACAACTGTTAATTAAGGATGATGTATAGCAACAAAGATGGAACCACCCTTCACCAATCTGACTTAATCCGCTGCTTATTGGATAACTAATAAAGCGTAAATTAAGGTCATGCATGCATATAAATTAAGGTCGATCATGATCAATAATGTAAGGATATATTGCTAAAAGAGTACGTACTGATCCCTTAGTGAAACTTGATATATAACAACAGAAATGCTAGGATGACCGGTAAGGAACACCGGGACGGAACCGGGACGGACACTCGGTGATTGTAACCATCCATTGTTCATCGATTTGCGTACTCACAAATCTCAATGTATAAATGGATGAACATAATCACTCGGGTGTCCATCCCAGTGTCTCATCCGATCATTCGAGCATTGCTCTTATAGGAAACTGTTTTTAAGAGGACAAGAACAAGATGAAGGACAAGAGTGTGTCCGCATAAATCAATAATCACGTGTAATAGTAATAAAAGTACTACATGAAGACACGATTTGATTAAATACATGGCTTGCATTGAGTGGACTGATCTGATAGGTTTCATCTATAAAAGGAGCATATGTTATTTATGATGATGATCAAATTGCGTGTTAGGTAAAACTTGTAGGAAATCTCTATTTTGGGTGCTTGGTGGGTACATGGAGTGCTAGCACCAAGCGTCCGACCGAAACAATGTGTCTATATATTCACGTATTTTATCCTTTTTTGACCGTTGTTTCGCACTATATATCTCGCACCAAATGTCATCTCTTTACAGATAGACATTATGTCCCTTAAGTTTTCTATAAAAAATTAGAGTTCGATCAAGAACGTCTCAAACATATTGAAACACAAAAACTTTAAATCAAAGTGTTTTTCTCCATTGTTCTTCAAGCATAGTTTTCTCCATTTAAATCAAAGTTCTTCAAAAGTTGTTCTAGGTTATCAATCATTAGAGACTTGATTGTATTTAGAAGGTGAGGTTTCAATATTAATCCCATTGTGTATTTGCGGTTTTGACATAAATAAAAGAAAGTAATCTTATCTAAAAGAGATCAATTACGTGTCTCAAATCTTTATTTGGTGATCCTATTTTTTTTTTTTTACTGTTTTTTCAGTTCAAAGAAATTTATTCCAACAAAACTACCATACACAAACACAATAAATTCATGTTAGAAGTGATGACTTGCAGACCAAATGAATCTGTTCTACTTTTAACTAATCCTACAAAGCAAGCAGTGGACCCAATTAATAATGCAATCAAACTCTACAAATCAATAAAGGGAGCATATCACTTATAAATAAACTATATATAATGCATAAAGGGACGAACAACTCACAAACTTACAAAGTGAAAAACCCTAATTGAGTCAAGATAAATAAATAAATAAATAAATAAAAACCTAATTGAGGCAGCTTTATTAATCACTGTCACTTCCACAGACACCTTAAATTAAATTCAGATTCAACTCTTTTGAGCTAAATTACAAATCCAACCATGTGATCTATCTAATAATAAAACAATAGTAAATGAATGAAAGAAATATAAATAAGTGGTTGTGGTCCATGGTTCTTTGGACTTGTCAATATGTCATTACTCGTCAACTCTTTGACACTTAAGACATAGGAACCACCAAAGCTAAAGACAAATGGATACCCTCAACTGATTCCACCAACCTGGCCAATTCTTGCTCTTCACATAATTAAACAAATCAACATGTATATGTGAATGCAACAATAAAATCAACACTAATAGGGGATCAGATGCATGTAGTCATCCCTAGATGATCATGTGGACCACATCTAAATTTTGTTCATCAGAGCCAATCAGAGGCTGCCACCTATACCTTTCAGTACAGCCTCATAGTAGTTGGAAGAGAATATTTGAGAAATGGTCCCTAATTGAACCATTAAGAGAAAAATAAGACAATGATAACACATCACACATAGAGACTAGAGAGAGAGAGAGTAATTTGTATTGTGTGAGGGCGTTGGAGGGCAAGGGTTATTTTCAACAGCCTGTAAGGGAGGACCAAGAAAAAACCATTAAGAATACAGAAGGAGATCATCAATTGGTCAGATAGCTAGCTAGCTATCTATAGAAGGTGAGGTGCATTTATGTATAGAGATGAAGTGAGGAAGATCGCGAGAGAAACATTATTTGTAAAGCGATTCTTATTGTCGATCAATGCAAGGAAGCAAAGATCGGCAATAACGATCGATCTTCTTGAGTTTGTTGCAGGTTCTTCCTTCATGGTTTTATGATGATATGATGATGAGTTTGCTGGTTTGAGAGGTTGAAGCTGCCAGCATGATCTGGGAAGACAACTCAAATCGACATATACATATATAGTACTAATTAATTGTCATGACACTTGCACTAGCTCCTTATGCATGTATCAAACAAAGTTATGTGCATTCATAGTATATATTTAGATTTGATTTCAAGCCGGATTTAGAGTTCTAGAAGGATTTATGCAGTGTTTCATCTAGGGCTATATATATATATTAATTTGTTGGCTTAATTTGTTTTATGTATATAAACTAACTAGTAGTGAGAATATAAAATAGGGTTTCATATATTATTAAGAGAGTCAAGGTCAATAGCAAACTATACACATATATAGACATGTAGCAAACAAAAAGAATTATTTCAATATTTGTTTGGTCCACTCCATCAGATCATCCTGCAGCTTCAATCACTCATTCACCAGCAAAACATATGCCCTCCAAAGAAACTGCACTCCTACATATATGGTTGATAGTTTCAGATCTCTCTTCTTGAGGTATATATATCTATCGATTAATTTTGCTGTTTTTGCTTTTGTTAATATATTTTTCCATTTTATTGTATATGTAATTCATAGTAATGATTTTAAGCATACACATACGTGTGGTCTTCTGTGGTCTTCTAGTGATGATAATGATGATGGTGGTGACGGTGATGATAATGATGTGCACTGCTATGCATATGTGTATGTCATTGGATCTGTAGTTGACCATTTTCTTGGAAGATCTCATACATAATATGTATATATACACTTGTTTAATTTTATAATCGAGCTAACCAACTAGAGTACTCTGAATTAAATTATATTAATAGTAGAGTGGTCGAATCAAATAATGGAATAAGCCTTTTGGCGCACAAGAATCATCTCGTTAGAAGAAAATAAATATTTTAAGACAATCTAAATGTTGTTAAAAGCTATGTTGTTAAAACTTAATCAATACATAATTAAAGCTTTATAGTATATTATCAATCTTGAAGATTCATATGAAATAACCTATTTATAAATAATATATGATTAATAATATAGAATGATTGACATATCGTATATTTTTTGTTAAATTTATTTTAATTTTTTTTTTACTTAGTGTATTAATTATTTGTTTGATAACTTTTGACATATTCATCAAGAACGTTGTTCGATGTTGTAAAATATGTTTAATTATTCTTGTAGGTCGATCACTTTCAATTTCAAATGAAGTGCAGTTTCATTTGGAATCAAAAATGAAAATCAAGAAGAATTAATTGGATATTTAATTAATTTCTGAATTGATTTTGCTTTTTTTTTTTTTCTTATTATGAATATATACGTGTATGTGTGAGTTTAGTATGTATAGTTGAAGATGAATGGTAACAATATGAAACAATAGCATGTTTGGCATGGAAATAATTTGTCACCAATGGCCAATCCATTTCTATGGCTTTTACTCATCAATATTACCAGTATTAGGATCCACACCTGCATGACAGGGGTGGAACTAGAGGGGTAGGGTGTGCGGTCGCCCCACTTCGCCCCAGGACTCCTTTGTACTACTTTGTCCTTGGGCACATCTCTCGCCTTTTGGCTCCTCTCCCGCCCCCTCTTACAATTAGTGTACTTTCTATAGACTATAAATATAGCCCAAATAATATAGATGATAATATGAGTATGTCGTCCACCTAAGCCTGATATGAGGCTTTGCTGGGTTAACTCAACCCTCACTTTCAATAACTCATATTGTAGGTCAAAACTCATTTTAAAGTAAAAATATTAAAATGTTTTACAAGTTTTCACTAAGGTGCGACCCAATCTGGCAGTGGCAAGTGCAAATCAACCTAGGTAAGTATTCTTGAGTCGAGTCGGATTTATAATGTCTTTAGTACAACTCAAGCTAGATTCACAATGTTGCACACGCGTGTTAGGAGAGTATCCAAACTATGAATAGGTTCAGGTTAAAGTTCACCTACCTAATTAAGTTTTCTGGTTCTGACACTGTTGCATATATATATATATATATATTGAAGAACTAAGAAAGAGATTCCAATTTCAAGTATATATATATATATATTTATAGAAAGAACTATCATCTATTGTTGCACGTCATGTCATGATGATCAAGATAGTGTAATATAATGGACTAGCAAGAGATTTTATTAATCAATATGTATTACATATAGTTGGAGCAGATACAGGTCAGTTTCTTGATCTCCACACAGAATTTTGTTTTTCGAGAATTAATTAATGGCTATATATAGATTAATTAGACCATGTGTGTTTTTGGAACACGTCATTTTGTTCCATCCCTATGTCTAAGTTAATTTCAATCCATTTTAAGACTTGGCCATATAGTTGAAAATTGGAATGCCTTGAAATTAATATATATGTAGCTATGAGCCTATGACGATGTATGGTAATAGTGTGCATGTTATGTAAATTCTCATCTGAAGAGTGAACATCAAATTGCTTCTACAATGTGAAGTGCGTACAAACTGATCACAACTATTGTTCTTGGTACCTTTATGTATATATGCTAGTACATAAGAGTGTAAGAGTTTCGATTTCCAACCAAATGGAAGCAAAAATGAAGTGGTGATGGCCTATGCATTTCAGGTTTTCTTTTTTAATATTTTTGTATGAAGCATCACTTTCTCCTAACTGGCTTAATTAATTGTATAAATAGATTTCGCTTATATGACTTGCATTGGCAACAAAAATTTTGGTTTTCGGAGACTAATATGTGGTATCATTTTCGTTGCTATATATAAATTTAGAGTACCATGTGCAATTGCATATTTTCACTTTAATTTCTCTTAGCTTAACTAATTCTATAGAATTTTTTTTTTTTGATGAAAAGTGCTATAGACTTTAAAGGCTATTTTTCTTAACTTTTTTAAAAAATATTTGGTTGATTATCCAAAACAAAAAATAAAAAATAAATGAAAAGCTATTTTCTTTGTTATTTTTGAAACAAAATAAAAAGTTTCATTAATCAGGATGACTCAATACGTACGAGACATATAATTAATTACCTTAATAAAAACACATTGATTTGTTAATCCTAATTGTTCATCAAAACATTCAACTTTCATAGAGTTGATTTTAAGAAACTGCGACTGTAACAATGGAATAGTTTGACAATCAGTTATTGTTCTCTTGACAAATGTTTGTAACACAACAGTACACAGACAAACTAAAATCAAAACAAAAAATAAAACTTCCAACAAGTTATTTAATCTGTTTTCAATTCACATATGCCAACTGGGCATTTTGAATTATGAGAGAAATGTCAATTTTTTATTTTATTTTGTTTTTGAAATTTTAACTATATAACACATGAACTGCCACAGCTGCAGAATTTCTTTACAGCATAAAATAAGAGTCCGGCTAAGTGCACCACATTTTGCGTGGCACCCCAAATTCAAATTTTAATTTCTAAGTGCACTCCATATTTTTACCAAAATACCTTTTCATGCGAATAGTACCCAACTCTAAAACCTTGCTATTTTATGTTCGACAACATGGAGCTGAGACCTATTCACTAGGCTCAGTGTTGTCCAACTGAACCTCTTTAGTGATATTTAGTTGACAAATGTTGACTTAAAGGTACGATGGGTTTCAACCGACTCTTCAATTAAAGGTTCAGCAAGCTGTAACCGACTCTCTAACTAGAAGTTTGGTGGGTTCCGGCTGACTCTCCAACAAAAGATTCGGACTTCAAAGTCGAACCCATCGATAATGCCTACAAATCACAAAGAAGAGTATGTGGGATGCACTTAGAAATTGTAGTGGGGTGCACTAATCACAATGAGGGCACAAAGGTCATTTTGTAATAGGATTGATCTTTTTTTTTTAAGTTTGACTTTTTCTTGGATGCACTTAAAATCTATAATAATGACCAACAACAACTACAGCACCGACAACAAAACCTCAATCCTATAATAATGACCAAAAAAATATGAAGAGGTCCCATAATGGAAAAATAAGTACGCAAGGCTTGGGTGACTTGGTTTCAAAAAAAAAAAAAAAAAGGCTTGGGTGACAACTTTTGATTCTTGTATAAATTTGCTGCGAAGTTGTTGAAGTCCTTTCGATTATGCGTCTAGGATATGCAAGCACATCACTCAATCTGCAGTGTCTAATAGGATTCCAACGACGTTGTAGGAAATTTATGAATCAAAAGTATGTCACTCAATCATAATTTTCATCATCTCAAAGCATTAAAGGATATCAAAACAGCAACATGGATATTGCCAATAACTTAACAACCCCATTTACATTTGAACTGGTTCCAAACATCTCTTAAATGGATATGAAGTCCAATGTGGATCTCATGAAGATTGAGCAAAAATTGAGAGCACACTTTGTTGCAGCTCTGACTTCTAAGGCGCAACCGACTAATCAATAGCGAAGCAGACAAGATGAATTACTGTCTGCATGCCAGTCTTTTTACAAAGTACTGTACAATCCACATGACTATACCTATGTAACTGAAAGCGAAAAGCAAAACTGCGAGACGATTGACCTGTCAAGGCAGGCGCACCACGACGATAGAACAGCTGCTTTATTAGGCACTCCTCAAGGATCATGCACATGCTCCATGACTGAGAATGCTGGGACTTGATTCAAAGAACTTTCTCCAGGATGACATTTCTCTAGGCAACATATATAGGAGAGAAACTTGCACGCCTTCACTTCAATTCTTCAATGCTGTATGCAGAATCTAAACACTTTCGTTTTGGTTTGCGGTCTCCCAACTGCAATGAAAAGCACAAATCTTCCTCGGAACTATTCCTCAATGCAGAAAGACTTTTTGATTCTTCATTCTCTTGAATGATGTTCCGATGTAATGGGGAGCAATCAACATGGTTAGGAAGGAACTGGTGCTCCACATTGGGTACAGCTTCAACTGTATCGTCTAATTTAAACTCGGAATGAGTGAAAAGAGGATTTGTTTCTGCAGCGGAGCCCCCTTCCACTGGCATTTGCTCGATATTAAAGCCAAGGGGTTCGATATCTTTCTTTTCATCTTTCGGTAATGCGCCCTCCACTGGAGATGACTCCCCAACAGTAGAATCCCCAGCTGTGGCGGATGCGTTTCTTTGCTCTTGTATTGCTACTACATAAACCAATAAACACACCTTTTTGTGAAAAACGAAAATATCATAATTTTGCTTATTTAGGAATTGGTATGGCAGGATGAGGACAAACCTTGAAGCGCTTCATTGCTTGTTATAAGATCAAGCTCGAGGAGATCAAGAAGACGACCAAGGTCAACTCCACTAGTCCAATTCTCTGGAGGCTGGCCGACTTTTAACTTTAATCGCCCACGATTCGCCGTTCCACCCCATATAATGCCAATTGGCCGTGGTTTATCACCACGCTGACCCGTTAAAAGTATGAGGCTACCACTGTCACCTTCAAGATCAAATGTCTGCTGATTTTCACCGACAACAAGAAAATCTGTAAAGAAGCAGATCCCCTTTTCATCATTGTATTCGAGTGCATAGGCCATTATAGTTCCAGTAGTCAAGCCCGAGCTTCTGCCGACCTTCACAACTTGCTTCCCGATGAGACTATCGATAGGAGACTGCAAATCTATGACCTTTACATCCCCAATTTCACCGACACCTTTCACCAAGGTAGTTACATTGTTCATGTCAAAATCATCAGTGAATGGGATGAAAGCCCCGTCAGCTCGCACAAAGGTTTCTGCAGGTGAATGGGAAGGGCATAAGCGAGGAGCCAGGAAACAGATTAGATGTCAATAAGTGAGAAACTTAAATATGAAAAGACAAAGCAGTCGAAATTTAATTCAACATCATACAAAACTTTTTTTTAGTCTCACTTGGTGTAAATGGAATTGCATCTAATTCTAAGGAAGGTTTGCATGTGAAGCAAGCAGCCATAAAAGATAAGACGTTCCATTTCTGATGCTCGGATTTGATCCAATATTTGACAAATACTACTTCTTAATATCTAGAGCTTTGTTCATGGGACAGATGATCGAGAAGATAGACAAAGAGATTCTAAACAAAAGTAAACAGTACACTGTACCTAAAAAAAGTAAATCTTATAGAGACAACCACTCTAGAATTCTTACTAGGTAGCTTTTGTATCCTGAGTGAAGTCTATGATTTAAAGCCATATTACCTGGATTTGTTCCAGCAAATGTGCCATACCAAAGATCGTCAGTTATGAATGATGTTGCTCGCTCCACAGCTCCAAGATATACTGCCGGTCCAAGGCTGGGCGGCAAAGGATGAAACATCTTTTGGTTTGGGTAGTCCAAATCAACAGCTACATGACGATTCGTCAGGAATCCCACCTGATGGTTGCCTGTGCGGCTCTTAACAATGGCCCCCAAGGTCCCATAGGTCTCCTGGCTGGCAACCTGAATTCAAGAATGCACAATCATCCAAAGAGAAAATTTAAAGACATTGCTTTTCCAACAAACTCAATGTCTAACTCAGTTGTCAATACTGATTCATTTACTTAAGATTAATGCTCTATTAACAGTCTCTTCTGCGAGGATACAGCAATTAGCAAGTATTGTGTGACCTGCTGGGTTAAATGTGCGCAATAGACAGCAATAAAGTCATCATACGTCACCTTCTACAACGCATAAAACACTATAGACAGAAGTCCGATAGTTGTAAGCAATTGTACTAGCATGAAATCATGAGTCGAGCTAATGACACTAGCTTCGGGCCATAAGATGGTTAGAAAAGACAGCTGCAGGGCCACAATTATAAAAATGGCCCAAGTTGATCCTCCCATGTATGTTTCTATTAGGTTTTAGCTGTAGTAAAGTACAAATATGTTTAATGCTTTGTTGACTTGAGTAGCAAAATGCCTCAAAAAAGTGATTTCCTTTCTCCCATACAAATCCACTAGGATCAATGCTCATTTAGGAATTCCTATCAAAATGCTCATCCCGGAATCAGCTTATACAGGCATGCAATGTTGTGTTACTGCCATTTGTAAACAAAAGGCCCCAAAAGGGAAAAGGCCGAAGGTGAGATAAAGTAATCGGCGTCAAGTCATCAATAAAACAATTGTATTATCAAGGGTTTACTAAGACTTGCCACCTTGACCATTGACAATTAATCTACAAGATGAAAACGCGCTATTTCATTTCTGTATTATCAAAATAGAACTTGTTACAAAGCAAAAGGCCTCAGACAATCCATCGCTTATCTGCTTCAGTTTCAAAGCACCTTCTCCTATTGGCTAAAAGGTTGAGGTGCTAATGAGCATTTTTAATTCTCAAAACCATTATATGGAGTAGGTTAGGATGGGGCCATATGCTTGGAATCTATTGGTCCTTTGCCTAGCAAGTTGTGCTTCGCTCTTGAATAAAAAGATACTTAGAAAAGGACTAAGTCACTGTTTAATTGTTTCGACTGCATTGATCACACAGGATCATACTAGAAAAAGCGAAATTTATCACTCGGATAAAACAAAGAGTTGTTTATGACCTAATCATAATCAAGCAACAATTTCATCTATACATGATAAGCGCATAAAAGGAGAGAATATAGCCACAACGAACTGGAAAATACCTGAGAACCTGAGCCAATGCAAGGATCACTTCCCCGTAAACCATCGACAAGCTCAGTGTATAATTGTTCTTTAGGGGTAGCAGCTGGTGCACCAAAGTACGAGAATTCCACTACATCTACATCACACCATACACCCCCTGGTCCCTAATCATAGATTCAAAAGTCATTCTAACTTCAAAAAATCATCAAAAAGAAGAAGTATTAGAATTACAGCTCCCATTCAATCATACATCCCCTCTCAATTCTCCAACAAGAAAAATAAACAGAAAATGAAAATCGATGGGCACGAAGAGGGAGTAGAAGCATAAGAAGAACCAAATGCCATAAAAGTAATAAAATAAGGGAGCGGCCAAAAGGACCCCAACAATTGCTCCACATACCCCAGTTTTGCGAATTACCCAATTACCCCTCCATATAAAAGGGCTTTTACTCGCCATACCCCACCAATTGCTAAACGTACCCCAGTTTTGTGAAATCACTCAACTACCCCTTCATGTAAAACGGTTTTTTACTCACCATACCCCAGTCACCTCTCTCAAATCGCACTCACCAAAAATCGGCCAAATCCGACGAAATCCGAGCAAAACCACATGGATTCGACGACGTGTGTGCAATCATCATCTCTTTTAGTGCCGATTTCGAGGTTTTTTTTGGATTTTTTTTTTCTTTTTGAGTCGTTTGGTTTGTGAATTTACTTTTGGGTTTAGGGCTTTGATTTGAGGCTTGAATCTTACATTTTGGGTACAAAGTTTCGATGAAATCGAAAATATTAAGTGATTCTGAGCAAAACCCACTATTTTTTTGTCATTTTCATGTATTTTTTGAGAGTTTTGAAGTTTTTTTTATTGTTCTAGTCGCCCGCGGGTTTCGGACTAACAGAGCCGACACCAAAGATGTCAGATAAAAAGAGCTGACACCTCTGAAGAGGTGTCGACCCAGTTCGTCGACACCTCTAAAGAGGTTTCGGCTAGATCCCTTCGTCACCCACTAAAATCAAGTTATCTTCGCATTATCGGTTGGAGTCAGCCGAAACCTCTAAAGAGGTGTCAGTCCTGTTCGTCCGACATCTCTTCAGAGGTGTCTGCTCTGTTCGTCTGACACCCGAGTGCAAGGGTATTGGGGTGAAGGTGATGGTGTACACGAAGTAAAAAAGTGGGGTGCAGTTAGCAAGGGCATTGGGGTGATGGTGAGGGTGAGGGTGAAGGTGAGGGTGATGGTGAGGGTGATGGTGAGGGTGATGGGGTAGACGAAGTAAAAAAGTGGGGTACAAGTAAGCAAAGGATATTGAGGTGGGGGTGGGGGTGAGGGTGGGGGTGAGGGTGATGGGGTACACGAAGTAAAAAAGTGGGGTACAGTAAACAAGGGAATTTTTGAAATTTTAAGAAAAAAAGTGGGGTACACGAAGTAAAAATTTCAAAATAGGGGTATGTTGAGCAATTAGTGGGTCCGTTTAGCCGCTCCCTAAAATAATAGTAAACATTAAAAATGAGGGATAAAACTAGAAGTATCTTTAGTAACTGACCTCGAGGGCAGAGGGCAGACATTGGTTGTGGCTAAGCCATTGTCGGTGAACTTTACGGGCAACGAAAACAAGAATTGCAGGTCTCATTGTTAAATCACCTCTGCGGATACGAAAACCGATTGCTGTTCCTAGACTACATCGACGCAAGATCTGACTGTGAAATGCCCTTATAGTCATCAGCTCAAGCAAGGTGGTCGCTTGCTTCCCCGTTGGCAACTGGTCAAGAACTTCAGGTAGCACTCCTTTCTGAAGGTTCCCGAAGTAGTTAGCCCGACCTTCAGCAGAGTCATTCAATCGACTGGATGTGGGCCATGAAAAGTAAGCAGCATTGCTTTCGGAGTGCTGACCACCAGACGCATAAGGCTGAAGTGGCGGACTTGAGGATGGAAGGTTAGGATGGCAACAGTAGGTCCTTTCAAGGTCCAGAGCCGATTCCTCAGACTGTGTCGATCCAGAGTTGCGGCCCCTTAAATCCAAAGACATTGTTCTATCCATTCTTCAATTGACCTACAACAAATTTAAATATCTCATGTGGTATAAAACTAAACCCAACTCCAGTCCACATTAAAAAAGTATTCACATTGTTCTCTTTTTTTATTAAATATATGCTGAAATATGATGCATACTTATATAGCTCCAAAATTTAGTATCGTGTTTACCTTATCTAAGTAGGCACATCTGGTTTTAAGTTTATTCTCAATCTTTTTCAGAAAGCTCACATTAAAATTATCTTGTTTCATTTTTCTACAACACTTCTGGCAGTGGGGAAAAAACTAAAACCAAAAAAGAACCCACATTTCTTTATTAATTCATAGAGAACAACATTTTATGCATTTCCTAGCTAAAGAAAATTCATGACTTCATGCATTCTATACAGTTCCCACTGTACATGGTTATCATCATCAAAATTAACATTTTAGGAGGCGATACAAGACACTGTACCACAGAGAGCAAATTCTTAAAGCATTTGGGGTCCTTTCCTTTCTTTTCATTTGTTTTCCTTTGTCTAACTAGTTGTGAGCTTATTAGTTTTAATCACATGTTCATTAAGTTTCTACTTGCAACAAGCACTTTTATTTACAAACTGTTATTCAAAAGTAAAATACATACTGTGTCTTGAGCCATAATGTTATACTTAACTCTTCAACTATGCTTACAATGTATATTACAGTGGCTACAGCTAGAAATTGAAACCAATGCCCTATGTGTAAAACATCAAAAGGAGTTATCTTTTAGCTTAAAGAAGGAGATACAAACACAGGGTTTTTTCCTCGGGTTTAAAATTGCCGGAGATCTAGAAATACTAAGAAAAAAACTTCAAAAACAAGATGGTTGAGGATGAGAAGGACATAGAAAAAGAAACGTTAAGCCATTTATAAAATTTGAATACTCTCAAGATAGCCATTGAAAGCATTAAGTCACACTCAATTAGCAAAGAGAGTGCAGAAAGACTAAAATTGCTTTCCGAGGATATTCAAACAACACCTAGAAGGTAATAGTACTCCCTAAAAAGATCTTATTGTCAAAATATACATTTCGGTTAGAGAGTAACAATCAAGTTTATATATATATATATATATATTTATGAGAAGATTTGAGAGTGAATGAGAAATCACCATGTTTTATTCAAATTATACCTTTTCGCATACAAGACAATTTAGTTTGTTAATTAAGTTACCATCGTCCAAGAAGTCAAAAACAATAGCAACATAGCCTCAGTCCCAAATTAATTGGGGTCGGCTACATGGATCAAACTCATCCAAGAAGTCAATAGAAACATAATTCAAAATGCATGTTATCCAACCTTAGTTAAGTGGATAGGATAAGATCTTTATATCTTGGTTTTTCATATGCTTATTTAGAACATTAAGCAATGACTTTCTAAAGTTTTTCATACATCTATATTTTTCAACCAAAAACACCTGAGAAACTTTACCTAAATCATTATACATTAGAGCAAGAGATGTTACATAGGCATGGCACCACATAAATAAAAAGCTCACAATTGGATCAACTTCCTATTGATGTGACGACAAGGGACTCACCTCAAGAAGCGAAAGTCTTAATTTTGAATGTACGACAAGAAGGCTAATCCTCTTTGAGTTTGATGTATCGAAACGCCACAAAGACTGTGCAAGTGTTCTAAAGCGCACAAAAACCCATAAAAAAAGAAAAAAGTTCAAAAAACATAAGAATATGAACATGCATATTAACATGTGCACAATAGTAAAACAAACTTGTATATAAATGCCGAGTCATCAATATGAACATGCATATTAACATATGCAAACGAGTAAAGCAACCTGATAAATAATGCAAATGATTTTTATAAGGTTAAAAATGACGTGTAGTCAATATGAACATGCATATTAACATATGCAAAAGATTAATGCAACCTTATTAATAAGGCAAATCACATTAACATAAAAATGGACAGACAATAGCCCAAGGATTGGCAAACTCGTTTTTTGCATGACTTATTGCACTTCGAAGAATATGCAATGTATAACGAGTTTCCCCATTTAGCATTCCCGACACTACAACTCACTCAAACATGCAAAATGTAATTGGTTCCTTGATTTTCTTCTTCATTCTCAATGTTCAACCATGCATGTGGTTTTGTTACAAGGAAGTTCAAGGCTATTATCAAATTTCATAAGTGTGACCTCAATTATCATGAACATGGGATTTAATTTCCATCATTCAGAATTGTTTCACTGCTATGCATAATATAAATCCAAACACATATTTGATTGAGAAGTTTGAAATGTCAAGTAATTTTCATCAGATGAAAACAAGGGGAGCATAAACTGCATTATGATAAACTAAACTCATTTTCTTGGCATCCTTCAACTTAGACTATATCATCTTTAACGTGCTTCACATGTCTATATTTCACGTACGCCCTTCGTGCCTTACCCCAAAAGTATTGTTTCCTCCTGATTAAGGATAGAACTTCACAAAAGAAGTCTACAGTCCCAGAATTGATACCTGAGGTGTTAGAGAGCACATATTATTTGTTGGTTTGGTTAATCATTGTTTACTTCTAGGCATGGTTTAAAAAATTGACAATCTTCGCCGAACTTCGGGCGAAGTTTGTCAATTTGGAGAAGGGTGAAGCGAAATACAATGGGGGGAGAAAAATTGCACAAATTCGCCAACAACTTCGGTAAGTTTCGACGAAATTCGTCAGCATTGATCGAAGCTCAAAAAACGTAACATTAAGTTGTGAAATTTCGACGCAGTTGAGACAACTTCGACCAAAAAGTCGAAGTTTCCCCTATGGAAATAAAAAAAAAAAAAAAAAAAAAAAAAAAAAAAACTGAAATTTTGTACCTGTGTAACTCAGCCTCATACAACTTCTTTTCTTCTTCTTAAAAACCCCATTTTAAGAGCACAAAATTAGAGTTTGTTGATTTTTTAGAGTGGAGGTGTGATAAGGAAAAGGGACAATGAAGGAGGGCATGGCCTCGTGGGCTCATAGACAACACCGAAGGAGGGAGAGCGCTCAGGCAGCGACGAAGAAGGGAGAGGGCTCACAGAGAGCAACGAAGAAGAAGGGAGTGCGTTAACTGTGTTAAGGTGACTTGGTGTGGGGTTTTTATTTCGGATCACTCCTTGGTGACTGTATTGTCTACACAGGTTTGTACACTAGTGTTTAGGTGCTTGGATTGTACATAGTGACTTGTATTTATTAATATTAATGGCAAGGTTCGAAACTTCGACTTGGACTTCGCTAACTTAAAATTCGGAAGTAATTCAAGGAAGTTAACTTCGACGAGGGAAGTTTGACAAAAACTCGCCAATATACGGAAGTTTAGGAATTTCACTTTACATGCTAGAAAACTTAAGTTTCTCATTTGAGATGTTAAAAATATACTTAATTTTTACCTTTTTGGCTATTTGAATGCGTCTTGTCCTTAATAAAAAACTGATGAGATTAATAAACATATGTCCATGGGCTTCCTCAAAAGAAAAAAGAAAACAAAAAATACAACTAAACACCTTCACAGTTTTCAACGTTGATCAACCATTAATATTAATAAACACAAATCACTATGTACAATACAAGCACCTAAACACTGGTGTACAAACCTGTGTAGACAATAACTATGTACAATCCAAGCACCTAAACACTAGTGTACAAACCTGTGTAGACAATGCAGTCACCAAGGAGTGATCCCAAATAAAAACCCCACACCAAGTCGCCAAGTTTGTACTTCATAGATTTAACACAGTTGATCAATGTTGAAAACTGTGAAGGTGTTTAGTTGTATTTTTTGTGTTCTTTTTTCTTTTGAGGAAGCCCATGGACATATGTTTATTAATCTCATCAGTTTTTTTATTAAAGACAAGACACATTCAAATAGCCAAAAAGGTAAAAATTAAGTATATTTCTAACATCTCAAATGAGAAACTTAAGTTTTCTAGCATGTAAAGTGAAATTCCTAAACTTCCGTACATCGGCAAATTTTTGTCAAACTTCTCTCGTCGAAGTTAACTTCCTCGAATTACTTCTTAATTTTAAGTTAGCTAAGTCCAAGGCGAAGTCGAAGTTTCGAACCTTGCTTCTAGGTGCTTTGCAGGTACCTCAAGTTTCTTAGGGAAGCGATTAAAATGCGAGCTACTACATCTAATGATGGGACTCAAGGAAAAGAAAAGCAATAACGGAAACACAAAAAAAAGTGAAAGTTGAGTAGCTAAGCAAAACCAATAAGCAATGAAGAAGTTTCTAAATTGTCTTATATCGTCTTAGCTATTACGAGATATAGCTTGGTCCAAATTGTTGGATTCCATAAGGTTGGCAATGATTACCAAAAGAAATGAACAGTACCACAGGAAACAGGTAGCAATGTGGCTTCCAAAGATGGGAGGCAGAGATAAGCCAAAAAATGAACATATTGGAATTGATACTCAGTAAAACATGCTTACTCCAAAGAACGGACAAGAAAAAAATCTTAAATAGTTCCACTTCCATATAGTTGAACAGGAAAAGGAAATCAAGTGCCAAACCTACTTTATGACCTAATAAACAGCGAGCAATAGTAAGGTCATTGTGATACATTTTTAAAAACTAATTACCAAAAACTACCAACATAGCAACAAGTTCCACAATAAAAACAAGCAAAATGAAGTAAAAATTACAAAACAAGCTCCAAGCAAGAATGGAAGCAAAGCCAGTTCTACAACATTTCAATATAATCTCGCCTACTAGATAGTTGATTCACACAGTTACTTTGATAAGGGGCTAAATAATCTTATAAGCTCAAAACCAGCAAACCATTGAATCAGACCAAAAAATAAACTCAGGCACTAGAGCAGCACACACCGCGCAAGCGAAACTAACACCTGCAAAGGATTAATCAAAATAACAATCTTGAATGCTTGTGAAAAAAAACTATCTTGAATGCAAACAGAACAGAATAATCGAAAACTAACAAAAACACAAAAATTGAAAAACCACACAAATCAAAGCAACAGAGCAGCAGTTCCAAAACGAGCAAACAACTTAGATTGCAAAAGCTCCAAAAAATCTAAAACAAACATGAAAACAGACCAAAGTCCAACAACATTCCTGAGTAAACCCCAAAACCCAGTTTTCATGAGTCCGGAAAAAGAAGCAAAAAATCAAAATGGGTATCTAAGAAACTGAACTAAAACATCTCAAAATCAAATAAAAATGAAAACTTGGAACAATTTTCAAATCACCAAATGAAGAACAAATCAAAAGGGGAAACCCCAGAAAAAACCACAAAAAGAGGAAGCCAAAACAGAGAAGCTAGGCAGTGCCCTGCCCACTTCATGAAATTAGCTCAAGTGGGATTTATCATCGAAACAGAAGAGAAATTGATCAGAGAACTCACTGATCAGTAATGGTGGAGGTTGAAAAAGAGGATTTTGGGCAGAAACAGGGGAGCCCCTTTAGAGGGATTTGCATGCCCTACTAGTGATGATGATGATGATGATGATGACGATGGTGATGTTGTGGTGCTCTTGCCCATCTGTCAGATCCAAGCAGGAATCTCTTCAAGAATAACTGGGATTGCCAGCTTGTATCATTTGCAGAATTGTTGTTGTTCTTACAGAAGAACCCCATCAATCAAAAACTCTACATAAAAATTGAAAAAAAAAAAAAGCTCAAAAAAATAGAAAATAAAAATCAATTAGAGGGCTTGGATTGGAGCGTTATATAATGGGATAGACTCACTTGGGAACAACACAAATATCTTTTTTTTTGTTAATTTGTTATTAAAATCAAAAATAATTATTCATTTTTATTACTACTTTCGTCAAAAATATAATTCGTTTTGACTAAAACACACAAATTAAGGCAATCTTAATTACAGTGTAATGTATATATATGTCCTTTGACATTAAATAAATTGAAGAATTATAAATATTTAAATTGTATAAGGGTAAAATAGGTAAAAAAATAATAAATACATTATCGAAATCTGATAACGACTTACACTATAATTTTGAAAGAGGGTTATTACTAGAACGACTTATATTTTTGACTGGAAGAAGTAATTTTTATTAAAAACAGAAGAGTTTTCTTATATCAAGCATGGCTTTCCAAACACTTGTCTGACTCATGAATCTTGAGATCGCAGAAGAGACCACCAATGGCTTGACACTTGGCTATTGTGGGGAATTGAAACAGAGATTGTATGTCTAACCCATACAGTCCCACATTTGCCTTTATTACTAGGTCAACCTGTATGAGTTTAACATGAGAGTATTTTTTTTTTTTTTTTCATTTACATAGTCGATATCAAGTTGAGAAAAAAGAAAAGAGTTGTGATAAATTGGCAACGGACGTAAAACTTGTATCTTTGTATGAAATGAATTAAATACGTGTAAACTTTTTTTTTCAATAGCAAAGGATATCCAAGCCATCGTCGTTAGCTTCGAACTGATGGTAGACCTAACTAATCCCTCAGAGGTTAGGAGGATACCCTTACCATTATTTCAAAGGTCAAAGAAGAAATAGTGTAGTTGCTACAAATTGGACCCATCACAACTGTCTTAGTCAGAGTACTACAATGACTATGACTCTCTTCAAAATCACTCACCACATCCATTCGAGGCCATGTAAACTAAATTTGGACTCTTCCACTGTTATTATTGTGATTTTTATTTGTTTTTTGTTTCCCATTGTTGTTTAATTTGATTTTTGGTTTGGGCCTTCGGGGTGGTTTTAGTGGGCTGGTGGGGATGCATGACAAGATTTTAATGGAGTGGAGAGGCTAATAACATAAAGGGAGATTTTTTATTTACTTTAAAAAAAAAAAAAAAAAAAAAAAAAAAAAAGGCATGGGACCCAATGGCATTTGCTCCCTAAAAGTTGCACACCCTATCAGTCTATGCCAAATAATTCAATTCATCATCTACTATTTTTGTTTATGGAGAAGAGATGAAAGAGAGATAAGGATTGTACACATTTGTTCTCTTCTTTGTTATCATCTACTATTTGTTTCTTCTCTCTGCTTGTAAAGTTGTTTTCATGTCATTAAACTGTAAGAAATGAAACCTCTATGATAGTGTACATATTTCCCTAGAATTGGGACTATCTAATCCAGTCGATTCGGGATTAATTAATGTATTCCTTTCGAGGTTTTTTCTGCAAATCGGACGCGTCGTTATTTGTGATGCTAGGGATTAACTAGACAGTGCCTCCAGTCGAACACGCCCTAAAGGTGATAATAGTGCACATTGGTTTCTTAGCATATCATATATAGATACTTGACTTCTCACCCAAATATGCTTTTATTTTATTTTATTTTTTAATCTGATTAATTTGTGTTTATAAACAATCCCAAATCTCAGCCTACCCAGTACATAATCTTGTTTTGATCCTAACAAATCTATTATGACAAATGATGATCTTTTAAATTAATAGAATTGCTGATGTTTGAATATATACATAGTTGAGTGGGATGAGATAGAGATGAGGTGGGTTTCGGGTCATCAGCTATACCTTAACATAAGAAAGTACCCTAAAGTGTAAACTATACAACTTTCTTTTGTCAAGCAACAAAAATAATCCGCAAGAGGAACCAGGTGTTAGCTTGGATGGTTTTGTATGTAACCACCTATACATGAAGTTGAGAGTTCAAGTTAGTATCCCTGTCTACAAGCTAATAGGTGTCATTTATATATATGACACACTAAACCACCATATATATGTCGCCCGCTAAAGCCTACATAAAAAAGTTTATCAAGATAAACAATGCTCAAATCAATTAACCATGTAAAGGGAGATTGGATATCAATTTATATACATGCATGTTTAACAAACTTCGTATGAATTAGACACACATTAACTTATATGAGAGCTCCTATAAACTATATTTAACCATTAACATTACTAAATTATCAGTAAAATAGACATCTTGACTGGAAGTAAAGAAATTTAATTTGGGAGACGTCATGCATATACACTACAAGAAAGTAGTTTTTTAGTTTTTTACCACATTATACTTTTAATCACTCCTTAATCTACAACAAACAGTTTAGTGATTTCTATCACACTTTACCTGTTGTAGAGAAATAACTCTATTGCAACAAGCCAAACTCATTATAAATCTACTACTAGTGAGTTATTTGTTTACAAAAAGTATTATCCGTGGTAGAAATTTTTGTTGATATGAGCAAACTTAATTTGTTATAGATTTGACAGTCATAAAAATTTTATAATTTCAACAACAAGCAACATAAAATTGTTTGGGGTCAATTATCTACTTTTTTTGCAGTGATATAGAATTAATAGAATGTTGAGAATACTTAAATCAATCAAATCTATTAGCTATCAAATATTGTTAGAGGTTTCCTTCAATTACGTAGTACTATTATTGAATAAAAAAATTCCAAAACACAGAAAATAACTATTATTGTCGTTTGCTTTGTTTTGGCATCACTGAATTGAAATCCTGATTACATTGTTATATTGTGATGTGACATGAAAAAGATTTAATGAGGCAAGACGATTGTATTACGCAATATTGTTGCTTATCAAGACTGATCAATGAAATACAACAAATCTTAGCTAGATCTCCATAATGAATATATTGAATGAGGTCTTAGTCTTGTGAGTACTATTGCTTAAGGTAAGACGATTGTATTACGCAATTCAGCAATTTATTTTTGAAGCCCCTAGGTAATTTTTGCTCCAGTTTCATTGTATTTTAGTCTTTTGTTAATATAATAACTTGGTATTGCAAATCATATGTACTATTTCTATCACAAAGTCATGAATATACTTGGGCGTGCTACATCTTTAATGGATCGTGAACAATGATATAATGAAAAGGACCTAGTTATGTAACTCAAAAAAGACATGCACGATTGTCACACACTTATCAATGCTTGTTAAATGTGCCTCGAGATGCATACATGTTGAAAGTCAAGGTCTGCTAGCTTGTTGTGCATGTCTTTCCTTTTGAAAAACAATTGAACTAACAATAATAATTATTATTATTTTTAGTTGGTTTCATGGTGTACATCATCAACGGTACAAATCTAATCTCTTTTACCTTAAACCAACACTCTAAAAATAAAAAGTTAACTCAAATACTAAAAAGCTAATAAAGTAGTTAATAACTTATGATCGCAATTCAATCCTAAATTACAATAAATTTATTTGGACTCATGAATCCGAATATATAATAAGGTTTTTAAATTTTTTAAGGGATATAATAAAAATTTTACAAGTGATTATAGTTGTTTCATTAATTGCTGGAAGGTGTATTTGAAATTAAAAAAATTTTGAGTCGATCGACTTCACGAAATCAAATAAGATCGCCCCTAAATTATAGGTAATTGTTGGAATGCCCCCAAATAAAACATGCAGGTGTAACACACTCTTGAGACATGCATGCATATCGAGGTGTATTACAATGAATGCGCGTCGTAACACTAGCATTTTCTCAAATTTTATTTTTTCCTTTTCACAAATGCAAATATATACGCAATAATCAGTGGGCAAGGACAGGATAAAGCGACGTGACATTCAGGGGGACCCACGCCCAGTCCCCACACCCGTGCACACACACACACACCTAATAATTCATCCCTCTTATCAATTCAATTATAAAATGAGTCACAACATACACCTCATAAAAACATCATTAACGCATCGAGATCCGTGTCAACAAACGGATCAAATTTGGGGATCTAGGGTTTGGTGGGAAGAGATGCAGACGGAGAGATCGAGCTGCGCTCGCTGGCACTGCGACCGCTTCAATGCGGTGCCGGCGCTCGAGCAGAGGCTCCGCACCGCCTCGCACTCGCCGGGGCAGGCGATCGAGACCACGCACTCCGCCAGCGACCTGTTCAGGTGCCGGCACGCGGCCGCTCGCGGTGGCCCCGCTGGGACTCTCCGGTGGCACTCGACCAGGGCTCGCTGGAGCCGCTCGCACCGCGCGCCGCCGTGCGTTACGTCATGCATGCTGACGAGCAGAGCCGGCGAGTCGATCAAACCCTTGATTCACCGCTCTGAAATGGTCTACTTCGTTTGAGGGATTGCTTTTCAGTTTTCACGTGACTTACACCATCTATCTATTTGCCACGTGGTTACTCTTGGACGTGATGCGGACGAACTTGACTGCCTCCGAGTGTGAATTAATTAGAGTCACGCTATGTGCACCCTAGTACCCTCTCAAAGCACCCAAAATATATGTAAATTAATACATTATTGGCGCCTCATAAACAATTGGGGTGTACATAGCGGTGCTCATTAATTAACACTACTATAAAATGTATAAGAAATTAAAAAGAAAAAAAAAGAAAAATTAGCTACCTATCAAACATAAACAGAGCTTTTGTCAAAGCATATCAACACGAATAGATATCATTTATCAAAAAGAAGTAAAGTTTAAAGGGGTTGTAAGTTCAACTCGTAGAGTTAAAAAGAAAATATAAACACAGCTTGTTAATGTAAATCAGCACAAACACTAGGGATAATATGCACTTGTCGTCCCTACTCCCTACGGTATATATCAACTTATCAAGAGACACGTACTTGTGTCTGTGCTGCTACAGTATTTTTCTACATAAATATCAACTAATCGCTGAAAAAAAAAATTGAATCTAAGCAAACTAAAATTTAAGGGTATAGCACTTGCTACTAACAACTCTCCATCTCATCTCTAGAAGCACTGCCAGGTTCAATTTACACCAGATGAGCTGCCAAAATTGACCTGGGTTTTGTAATTTTGATTCCCATCCACACAATCCCAATATATTGATTTGAAATTATTCAATAAGAGTGAGATAGAGAGAAGAAATATTACACCAACTTGTTCTGTCCAGCACTGTTTTCAAGTAATATGGGGTTCTTCATCTGTCTTCTTCCTCTTGGAAGATACTTGCAATTTGCTCCAATGTGCCTGTACCTTATGGGGTCTCCTCTAACACAATTTTAAATGACCCACTTTTTGAGTGTGATAATAATGCATCTTTTCTCATAAGTCTGATTTTCCATTTATGTGTTTTAGAGCATATTAAACCAATTCATAAAGGCTTAACGATCAAAAATATCTTAACTTTTACAAGTTATAATAATTATATCTTAACCTTTAAAATTTAACAATTATATCTTAATATCTTAAATTTAGTATCAATTATATCCTCAACAAATTTGGAACACTTTTTCTTTCATAATATATGCTCACTCGTTATTTTTCATTTTCTTCAACTTTCTAGTCACCTCTTTTAAGATTTATTTATACATATACATTATGTATATAATATACATAGTTGTGTATGTTGGAACAAGCAATCTAAATTATTTCAAATCTGAACATGGCATACATCATAATAAATGAAAATAAGAACTAGTCATGTTGTTCTAATACAGAGACAGTAACAAGTAACATATATTTTTCTTCCAATTCGGTGTAAAATTCTGCTGGGAGTTCTGTCCCCAGTATACAACTAGTTGAACTTTGATTAATACACCAATCAAAGAACTTTCAAAACAACATCAATTCAATCTCTCTCAATCCACCAAAAACACATGTATTGTTGTTTCAAAAATTTGTTTTTTTTTTCCCTATGTTCTTGAACTCTACATTTATAGAGAATTTTCTTACAATTATTAACTTTATCTGATTCAAATTAAAGCACTCCCTAAGTGGACTTGGACAGTTTATTTAACTGGCCAAGTGGACAGTTTATTTAACTGTCCAAGTGAACCATTAATGATCTAATTCGAAATCCATAACCGTTGATGTTTTATTTCAAAAACAAAATCAAATTCAAAAAATTTAAAATTTCAAAGGCCCAACGCCCTTGAAATTTTAAATTTTTCAAATTTGATAAAATGACCCACTTTGAGCACATACTTGGGACGCACACTTTGTATTTTAGTTCATTTATGGTGTTTTATTAGATGTAGGCCCACACCTTGGGAGACAAAAAATAGCCATAAATGGGGCTAAAAGACAAAGTGTGCGCTCCAAGTGTGGGCCCAAAGTGTGTTAGATTATTATTTTCCAAAAATAAATATACATAGTTATGCATGTGTTCATATGCCTACTCAATAAATTACATACATAATCAAAGGACAGTTCTTTTGTCAAATTAAACAACTATGAGTAACCTTCTACTAAGTTTTATATGTCATTTTCATATGTATATACACATGATTTTTACCTTACTATTGGTGATTTAGGAATAACTAAATTTGAATTAGAATATTTATGTATCATTGATGTATAAATTATTATTTTAGTGAGACCTCAAAAACTTAATTTATACATGAAGCTTAAAAGATTTCGATCTAAGTTGACCAATGTGGATGATTATGAAAAAGAAAATTTAGAAGATTAAGTTGATTTCATAAAAAAAGTGCCCGGATATAATTGATTCTAAACTTCAAAGGTTGGGATATAATTGATATATTTTGTAAAGGAAAATGATAATCTAACACAATTTGGGTGCACACTTTGTCTTTTAGCCCATTTATGGTGTTTTGTTAGATGTGGGGCTCATGCCCAGGGAGACAAGAAAGAATTATAAATAAGCTAAAAGACAAAATGTGCGCCCCAAATGTGTGTCCAAAGTGTGTTAGATTTTATAAAGGTCATATTTTTTATCATTAGGCCATTCATACAAACATTGCATTCTTGTCAAGGCACTGCATACATAGTACTTAATCTTAATCATAAAGGGTTACCAGATAAAAACAACACAAGCCCTTAATCCACATATGTATAAGCCATGGTTTTTTTGGTGTAGCTTTCATTCAGTATCAGGGGGAATTGTATTAATAGAATAGAAATAGATAGAATACCTATCATTCAAGTAGCCATCACCATCTCTTTCATTAGGGAACATATTAGGGCCCAAAATTAAGATAGAAGACAAGACTGTTGATTTTGATAAAAAGAGGACCTAAAAAGTTCTTCAAAATGGTCTCTCACCTACTTTTTACTGTTTCTTTATAGCAGATTTTAGCATAGTTACTGGAATCATGATAATTGTTATATATAGAGTAAAAACATCCTATATGCAATCAGCTCAAATGCTTAACTAGGATGATAAACAGTTTAAATAATTTAAGGAAGTTCATATATTCATGGAGTTATATATGTAACAAGCAAACTGTTGTAGTGCATCGGCAAAGGAATGAGCACCAAACTCAGGCTGAGGCAGACATCTCGAGTTTAGTTCTTGATAGCTATATTATATTCCCATGTTATTTCCCAACATATGGGGTTGGGTCGCCGTACTAGCCCCCACCATGGTTCTCAAAAGAATTTCTTTTTCTTTTTTCAACAACTAATCCTTAATGGGAGCAGCAGAGCAGAAAAAGCAAAACAAATCAAATAAATTCCTTACCTATATGGGACCATTAAGTTGCAGCAAACATCAGTTTTTTATTTTTTTCCGAGATGCAAACATCAGTTCAAACTATAGCTTCACCAGTACAGGAAATCCTCTCCCTCCCTCTACTAATTCCTGCCATCAAAAAAGTATGTATAGGTTTTCTAGTGATGAAAACTGCACGTCCTAGGCAGCCCATATTGGGGTCATGAGTGGTAAACTCATGAACTTTTTGTACACTTAATCAGAATCCAGATCCACTGGTAGGGGCCAGCACAATAGAACAAAAAAAAGAGGGATACTTTTACTGACCACAAAAATATGAATAGCAATGCACTAAGACTAAACTGTACTGATCTAATATTATAATAGGGCATGATTGTATTTATAGTGCAATCAAATTTTTTCTAGTGAGATAGCATCTATCGTTCTCTTAATTTATTATAATGTTGTCACTACTGCATATCATTTGAAGAGCACTCAAGAATAGCATAAATTAATAGATAACTGCGTTAAGGTGGTAACTTGGCATTTTTCTTAACAGAAAAAGAACTTGGGTTATAACTGGACGATGTGTTGCAGATAAAAAAAAGTAAATATTTAAGTAGAAGATTCAATTCAATTTTGCGATACATTATAATTCAGGAAGACCCAACAAATAGTAGAAGTACCTGGATATCGAAAAGTTAGCCTTAATCATAGAAAGATTCCAATCATGTCGTGAGTGCTTTCAAGGCCGAAGCTCATTTACATTCTTTTCTGCAAATGGATGGTTAAATTCAAATATCCAAGCACATAAGATCTACCACAACAAACAACATTAGATCTGCCTCATTGGATTCCATGTCATTGTTAAGTATCAGAATCTAGCTTCGAACGTCTTAGGTCAAAGTGGCCAGGCACAGGTTGGGTTATAATATCATGTACTTCATGGGTCACATAAGGGGAGCAAAAGATGGAAAGTTGGACAAAACTAGCAATCATTCAACAGCATAAATTACAAATCTATAACAGAAAACTGTTTTTTGTGCATTCCAGTAACAGGAACTGCAGCATGGATACAAGCTCTTTCCTTATTCGTTTCAGTCATACAAACTTCACGCTTGAAAACAGAAAAATATTTTCAGATTATTAGGATACAGTAATTTTACGAACCGAATCTCTGCCTGTCGTGGGGAGAAGAAAAATTTATATTTGGACCGACAGGGATGATGCCAAATGGATTAATAGAAGGATGACTGCCATAGTAATGTTTCTTGATATGTTCCATGTTAACTGAGCTGCTTATGCCAGGAATTTGGAAAATGTCTTTAGTGTAATTGAACACGTTCGGGTATTCCCGCAGCAACTTTTTATTACACTTGAAGTGGACAGCATAAACCTGAATGAAAGTGAAGCGCAATCACTAAGACATAAGAAAGAACCCATGGGCTAAAGACAAGTTTAAATGAAGTAACTCTTGCACAATCCTAAAGATTCTGATTTCCGAATACATTCATAAATAAAACATGCACTACTAGCTATACGGAACAAAACAGAATCTAAATCTCAACAAATCCACCTCTCGACTTGCATTGCAACATACCTCATCAAACCTTATGAGAGTGACAAACAGCCGGATATCAGCTTCAGTTACAGAGTTCCCACATATGTAACGTTGCTTGCCGAGAATGTCTTCACATTCGTCCAAGGCTTGATATAATTTTTGTGTGGCCTGGAAAACAACAGAAGCACCAAAATTAATTTTCATGAAAAAGAAATTAAGTCTCGCAAATAGGAAATTGAGGTTTTATCCAAATTCCATCACAACATAGTATACCTCTTCATATGGTTCTTGCCTCCTTGCAAAACCACACTTGTAAACACCATTATTTATACCACTATATACCCATTCATTGACCTCGTCAATCTGGCCTTGCAGGCTAGTAGGATAAAGGTCCAAAGAAGCATTCTCTGCCAGTTTGTTGAATTCTGTATTGAACATGCGAATTATCTCTGCACTCTCATTGCTCACAATTGTTTGAAGTTTTTTATCCCACAAAACCTGTCAAAAAAAAAACATCATTATACGCAAGACATTCAAAAAAGTATAGCAAAAAACCTGAAAGTCAGTTTTAAAACGCACAGGAACTGTATATTTTCCTGAATAATTTGTGCTGGCAATCTCATAGAGTTCCCTAATACTTCTGGCGCCATGCAAAGGATCCGGTTCTGCTCCTGGTTCTTCATCATTTGATGCAGGGAAGACCCACCCCATGTGCTCGTCGTTCTCATTAGTTCTTTCCCATATGGGCTTCACAGACTGGCAAGAATATGAATAAACTGTATCAGATGAGTACCAACAAGATGCCAATGCAACAAAATTCCGTCATGATTTACCGTGAAACTGATAACTTTCTCAAGGCCCTTAATCTTCAAATATGAGAGGCACCTAGATGCCCAGGGGCAAGCGTAAGATATGTACAAGTGATATCTTCCAGACTCTGCAGGAAAACGAGATGTCGGGTCCTTTGAAATGAAATTACGGAATGTTGAAGGGGTTCGATCAAAGGCACCAGAATTCGTCATCTCATCAAGAGCTGAACGTGCCATTTGAAGGGTGTTCTGAAGAAAAAAGTATTCCAAGAAGCTTCAAAATTAATACTAGTTAACAAAAGCATTTAACATTGATAATTTTCGTCATCATACAATAACAATAGCAACAAAGCCTTAATCCCAAATTAGTGGGAGTCGGTCACATGGATCAAACTCTTCCACTCTGCTCGACTTAGACATTCTACTATACCCTTGGAATTGCCAATCCCTCTCTTCCTACCTTTCTCCTCCATTTCTATATTTTCCCAAGTCCCAAATCACCCCAAAAGAGTAGGTTTGTCACAATTAGCTCAAGAGAAAAACCATCTACCTTTTTTTCTTTTCCCATACAACGATTTGTCGAGGAAGGCATTGAAACAAAAATCAAAATGGAAAGGGAATTGAATGGCTTCACTAGTGAGTATATTTGATGCAAATTATTCATACCACATAATTAAAATGTTGTGGGCAAGCTCGATGAGCTGCACAATCAAACCAGCATATTCGACCGCCCAAGGCAAGCCATGGGGCTAATAAATTTCTCAGAAATTAACACTAATTAACAACTTCCATATCAAACCTACTCCGGAACAGCACAATTCATCTCACTTTCCTATTGTTGAAATTATAATTGCCACATAAATCAATTCGCAACAACTGCACCATTTCTCCTTCGACTTGTAGTTAGTATTGGAGATGCCCTCCTAACCCCAAGGGATTAGTCGGCCGTAATCAGGAGGGGCTGACGCGGTTCAGACAACCATAGTAATAAAAAGAATATAAAAAATATATATATAGTTGCCACAAGAGAACACTAAAATTGAGAACAAAAATTACGGAACATCACAACAATTTGATCCAAATTCAATCATCAATGGTTTTTCTACGGCTCATATGAACTAGGGAATTGAAAATGAATTAAAAAGAATGAACGAGAGAGCATGATCAATTGATAATGAATGAGATCAGATCGATCGATGGGCGCGAAATGAATCATACCTTGCGACGGAGATGAAGGAGACGGAAGGACGAGAGAGGAGGTATCTGAAAAGTGGGAAAGCTTATTATTAGAAGCATCTGATGAGAATTGTAAAATACGATGCACGCTACATTATGCATAATTACAGCCCATCCATCGGAGTTGTTCAGTTCATGAATCATGGCGGCTTTGGGCTGGTATACCAAAAACACTAAAAAATTGCACGTCGGGCCCATGGGCCTCAGGAATTAGAGCCGGACCGTATATATTATGATGGTTTGGACGCATGAAAAAACAACCCATGAATGTCCACATAAAAAAACCTGATTTAATAAAAACGATTTTTTTTTTTTTTTGACAAAGTAGAGGTAGACCGAAATTGATTTGAGATACATTAATTAAGAGGGATTTAAATGGTTTGAAAAGCTCATCATCAATTGCAATCAATCGAGCACGATAGAAGAGTTTGATCAATGTAGCCGACTCTAATTAATTTGAGACTGAGGCTATGTTTTTGTTGTTTTTTATCAGCCGCAGTGGCTCATGTACCCTACGCTCCACTATAAAGAAAACATTAAATTTTTTTTATGAAAAGTATGTTAATCACTTTTGCCCTTTTTATTTTTCACTTTCGGCATCAATGGTTTTTACTTCAATCTAATATCACAACTCACAAGTGATCTCTATAGTAAAGAAACATAATGATAAAAATCGTGATTTTGTTTCAAAAGGGGTATGAACTATGATGAAAAGAACCATATGAAATTATGAATAGAAGACTAGCAGTTTTTTTTTTTTTTTTTTTTTTTTTTTTTTAAAAAACAGTAGAAGACTAGTAGTTAAAAAATACAATGATGCATGTAAGCAAATTAGAAGGCTAGTTTGTTTTCTTCTCACAAATATCTTGGTCTTAGCACTCATATGACTTCACTACTTCACCCCTTTATAGTTGAATATTGATACATATATAGGGGTTGTTGAAAAAGCTTCATTTTTATGATTTTATCAGTGTTGGGAAGGGGCGGCAAAACGGGTTAGCAGGTCGTGTTGATGTCGGGTTGACCCCTCAGGTGACACAATTAAGGACAACACGAACACGACCCATTTATTTGACGTGCTAACACGACATGACACAAAATTTAAATGAATTGACACGACACAACATGACATGCGTAACCGGTTAAGTTAAATGTGTCATGCTAATATTATTTCAACACAACGTATTTGACCCATTTAACATACTTTTTCTACTCCAACTCAACTCATTTAACACATTTAACGTGTTTATTACTTATAAATATTTATAGTCTAGTGATAAATTATATTAAGCTAACTTGAAAGGTTAAAGTCTTAAATACTTACTTTAATATAAATTGTTACATATTATCTTTAATTAGGTGAGTGGTGCTAGTAAACACAACATTATATGATCCTTATATAGCAACGGGTCCATTTATTGCGTGTCATAAATGGGTTGGCACATTTACAACACGAACCCACATAAACTCAACTTGAATTCATTTATTTTCGTGTTAAGCGTGTCAGATTATCGTGTCATAATTCATTTTGTCACCTCTGCTGCTAGGATCAGTGTTCAATATTATAGTTTCGGCCAAATACAACTTTTGGAGAGTCAAACAAAGCTAGGGGAAAAGAAGTGGAAAGTTTAGAAAGGGCATCACATGCATGTGCTTGTTTTACTTCAGGACACACTAATCATTCTCTTTTTCTTCATTTTGACTTTCATCTTCTTTGTTCCACTTTCTTGCAAGAAATTTTACCACCTATTGCTCCACAAATCTTGGTTAAGTTAAAGATCACATCAAGTTTAATTCTAACCATAAAGTGAGTTTTGAAGTTATTTTTAAAACCCAGCATGATATGATTTTGTATGTATTTTTTAAAATAATACATGTACATATTTTATCCATTAGCCAACCTTACTAATTTTAAATTGAGGTTTTGTTATTGTTGGTGTTGGTGTTGTTTTCTATCTTACCTACTCTTCACAAGAAGCACCCCATCGACTAAAAGACCCTAATAAGAAATATTTATACATGAAAAAACTCGATTTGAGGTAATTTAAGAGGGTTGAAGTGTAGTGAGCTAGCATGGGTACGTCCCTAACTAGACATCTGGGGTATAAAGTGGGTTCTGAGACTCTGGGTATAGACTGTCTTTTGAATTACTTGAAAAAATATTGTTGCCCTTGTGGTCCTACCTCACCCCAAGTTTGAGATAACTCGAGGCAAAGTACTGAATACTTAATCATAAAAATTGCACTATTGAGATTTATATATATATACAATGCTCTATCTCAATTATCATGAGTAAATACTATTAGATACATATCAACCTATTAGTGGGGAGTACTCAAAATTGACATAACTAAAGTTTGACTTCAACTGAGTTCGAAACCTACCACTCTTTCAATCTCCCTTCGATTTTTTTTCTTGGATTTCGTGGTGGGAGGCAATTATAGACCCCCGAAGAATTAGTCGAGTTCACCATCAGTCCAGTGTCGATGGTAATGGCTCGGATATTCTCAGCTCAAAAAAAAAAAAAAAAAAAAAAAAAAAGTTCCAACCTCAACTACCACTCTTTATATATTGGGATCACCTAGGAACACTAAAGAGCACAGCTGAAAATGGGGTGGTACCTAAATTCCCATCTCAATATCATCTTCTTAGCTTCTTTTTGCTTCTCCACTTTGGCGTTATCAAATGGCCAACAATACTTCAATGAAGAAAAGAACTATGAAGGGTCTTCTGACCTTGTAAACCTTGAGTACCATATGGGTCCTGTCTTGACATCAACCATCAACCTCTACACCATATGGTATGGCCATTGGAATCCCGCTCACCAAGCCATCATAAGAGACTTCCTCCTCTCCCTCTCCTCCCCCTCTCCCTTCCCTTCTGTCTCGGACTGGTGGCGCACCGCCCGCTTGTATACCGACCAAACTGGCGCCAACATCACGGGCAACATCATCCTCTCTGACGAATTCTACGACTGGTCTTACTCCCACGGCACGTCGCTCACTCGCTTGTCGATCCAGTCCATCATAAGAACTGCTGTGACAGCCAACAATGCAAGAGCAAGAGCAAGAGCATTGCCTTTGAACTCCAACAATGGCCTATACTTAGTCCTAACATCCTACAATGTTCAAGTTCAGGACTTTTGCAGGGCTGTTTGTGGCTTCCACTACTTCACATTCCCTTCAGTTGTAGGTGCAACTGTGCCTTATGCTTGGG
Source organism: Stephania japonica (assembly GCA_039657345.1). Taxonomy (NCBI): domain Eukaryota; kingdom Viridiplantae; phylum Streptophyta; class Magnoliopsida; order Ranunculales; family Menispermaceae; genus Stephania; species Stephania japonica. The sequence continues at coordinate 83,849,716 of CM077556.1, read as the reverse complement.
TTGGTTATAGTGGCAGTCAGTGTCCAGGGCTTTGTGCATTCCCTTTTGCAGTGCCCAAGTATTCAGGCAATGCCAACTTGATGGAAGCCCCTAATGGAGATGTTGGTGCTGATGGTATGATCAGTGTCATAGCACACGAGCTCGCCGAAGTCTCGAGCAACCCGCTAGTGAATGCGTGGTATGCCGGCGATGACCCGACGGCGCCAACGGAGATTGCCGATCTGTGTGTGGGTTTTTATGGGTCTGGAGGGGGAGGGGGGTTCCCAGGAAAAGTGTACAAGGATTCATGGGGTAAGGGATATAATGTGAATGGAGTCAAGGGGAGGAGGTTCCTGGTGCAGTGGATATGGAACCCTGTTTTGAGAAGATGTTTTGGACCCAATGCTATGGATTAGGATTTGGAGAAATGTGATTTACTTGTCTAATAATCAGTGTGTATGGTAACTTTTCAGGCCTTTTTTTTTCCAAGAGAAATTCTCAGATCTTCAGTTTCTTGGATTTCTACAGCTTGTTTTTTGGCTGTTTTCTTTGTATAATAGTAAACTCTATGGAGTTTTAATGAACAAAATTTTTTAGAAAGCCTGTTGATGCATCTTTCATAGTAGTTTCTTCATTTTATTTTTTATTTTGTTTAAACCACCATGTCTAGACTATCCGACTACTCTGAGTTTTCCTCGAGTCGCGCACTGTATAGGTGAAGGGAGCTTGCAAAATTGGTGTTTTCATTCCTAAGACTCGAACTCAAGTCCCCTCTTCTCGCTCCTTTGTTCCCCTCTTATAGTCATTTCTCTCCACCCCCTCTTCCTAGTTTTTTCCCATTTTTGTGCTCCCCATCCTTTTGGCTTCCTCTCCACCCCTCTTTCTCCCTTCCCCAACGGCCCTCCTTTGCTTCTCCCATCACCGTCTCTCCAAACTCCACCTCGTCCTCTTCTTTCTCCTTGTGGGTCTTTCATGCAGTTGTGACCGACGACCCCTTTTTAGAGCCTAGATATAGAACAGGTAGAGAGGAGACAATGAGACAAGATGTCGGTCTTCATGTTAGTGGAGTCGACCGTCAAAGACTGACCCTTCGTGGTGGCAAGCAGCGTTTTGGTGGCGCAAGTTGTCCCATAGCATGAGTTTGGCAGTTTTAATGTTTCTTCCTTCCATTTGTACTGGAACTAGGGTTTTTTTTTTTTTGTCCTCTCTGTGGGAGTTTGGCCCCTATGAGGTTGTTGTCCTTCTTCGAAAAGTTGTTGACCCTTTCGTGGAGATTTTGTACACTTTTTGCGTGTTAGGAAGATCAATGCACCAAATTTGACAAAAAAAAAAAAAAAAGAAGCAAACTGCCTAATTTTGTGGCCATGAATTGCTCACAAAATTGCAAGAAATTGGCATTTCAATCAGTAATAGATGGTATGTACCCATACAATTTCATGCAACTCATCAAAAGCAACATGTTGTATTTCATCAAAAAGAATTGAATTAACCAGCCTCTTCAAAAAAAAAAAAAAAAGATTTCCAGGGGAGGTTAGACGAATTCTGACAGTTTAACATGTAATATGAACACTCACAAAGAAGGTAAGCTAAGAAAGAAAAAGGCGAAACAGATTCTAAGAAGCAACTGCACGACCTTCGCATGATCTACAAATGGTCCTCAGTCGTTTACGCCACTATTCCCAAAGAAGATGAAGTTCTATCTGGGGAGCTACAAACTATTTTCCTGTATTATGTCTGGAAGATTTGAGCATTTTTCTTCTGTAAGCTGCGCTGCCCATCACATATGGCACGTGTTTTCACCAACCGTCTTTCGCATGATTCTGCTTAAAAGTTCCTCAGCATAGAAGGTTCAAAATTGTATCCTTGGTAATAATTGCTTATAATCATGCTTACGAACTGAAATCTGAATCCCAGTGGACCATAAAACAGTCAGATTCATGGCGAAATGCAATGTCGGACAGAGATATCGAGAATGATTGTCGATCAAACCATTTGAACCAAAACCGCAGAACCTTCTCAGCTATGAAGTTCACAATGTATCAAGACAGCGCATGCAGTGGTGATTAAGAAGTTCGACCACAAGACTCCCAGGCTCCGGAACAAGGGTAGACGTTACGCTATTCCAAAAGTGAAATGTGAAGGATTCATCCAAGATCTTTCTGAAGAGATTCTCTTGTAGAGCTTTCTCTGTATCATCTGTTGGGGCTGCAAAATACCTGTTTGCAGATCCAGAGGGTTAAAAGGAAAAGCTTTCAAACATGCAAAAGCTCAACACATCATAAAGTAGTAGGAATACCTTGTAATATTTTGACGGTTTATTGGGAAGAACATGTAAGATGGCTGCAACTTTATGCCAATCTGGTTTTCAGAATTCTTTTCACCATTAAGAAGCTTGCCAACCACTCTTGTTAAAAGATCAGCACCATTCCATCTCAATTGTGTATCATCGTATGTTGCATAAAACTCTTTCAAGCACTCTAATATGAAAGGACTGCATGGAAAACAAAAAATAAATACATACATAAATCAATCTTCTTGGTAATACAGACGTCAATTTTTTCGGCACCTTCAAACTCAGAGATACTTGAATCAGTTAAATCTTTAAATTGGCAGCCATCTCAGTTATGCTTTAAAATATAATTTCACATAGTTCCAACTTACTAAACAAAGTAAACCTCTTTTTAGCAAAACAGACTAAAAACAAGATATCTAGTTATAAGAACCACATCACTGAACCATTATATGGTTGACATCATGAGAAGCTTCATTATGTCTCACAGCCGAAACAGGTAAAATTTTCGCAAATATAAAGAACTTGTGCGTGCAATGTATGTTTTATGTAGTTCACTCTAACATTATGGGAAGGTTAACTTGTCTCCAAATTTTATTTTATTTTTTGTAAAAAAAAAAGAAGAATATAAATAAAACAACTAAATGTTTTTTTTTAAAAAAAACAACTAAATCACTTTGTGTTGCATTCAAAGAAAAATTACCTGTACTTCTCAAACGTCATAACAGCACCATTAAGCGATGAATTGTCCAAAAGGTTTTCCAGGCCAACAGAATTATGAAGTGATAACAATGGCTTCATCACTATAACATCAAAGTCAAGATACATCCCTCCATACCTGCAAGTGTCATCAAATGACTAAAAATTGGCATAATTGAATAGGAAAAACATTAATAACTATTGACAGAATCAGGTTGGGGAGTGGCAGATCTCAGTTATCAGAAAAGAAAAACAAATCCCTATCAAATGTTCAAAACAAATCATTTGAAAACTGATAGGTAGCAGGACAGAACTATTAATATCTGCTACTTCCTGGTAAGCAAGTCCAATTCTTTACAAACACAAGGAAATTAATGTAGCTTTCTTTTTTTTTTTTTTCCTCTCTCTATATATTTTTTAAGAGATTGCAGTTCCTCCTCCCAGGGAAATGGCACAAATACTTGTTCATTTACTTGGATTCTCATTATTTATGTTTTTACTTTTTTGAAGCAATAGAAGAACACTGCAACGGGAAGACCAAAGGAGAAACTTTTTTGCAACAAATCTACCGATGTATGATTGATACTCTTGAATCGCATAAACTTATTATTAACCCATCATGACCTAGGGTCCATCCTTTTACAACAACAAGTAGCTTCCTACGTTGCGAGGATAAGGCTGTGTTTATCACATTAAACTTTCTCAGACTTCCCAACGGCAGGAGTAGAGAGCATCTAGTAGAACCTTATTTCATTTGCAAGTTACACATGAGCCATGACATTAAACATTTCAAATAAACATTATGATTTTGTTATTTCTTTGTCAAAATTGAAAAACCAAGACACAACTACTTTTGCAATCTTCTAGGTCTCTTTTTTTATCCTACTATGTTTCAAAGCCATATCTCATTCAAGACATTTATTGAAAAAAAGCATTGAGACCTGTCACTGGTGGAAAATAGTTGAAAGAGACGCTCAAGCAAACTTACATGTGAAGCACAGCAAGCCGAACAAGCTCACTATAGTGAGTTGGATAGAATTTTGTCTTTCTCCATTCAAACCACAGAGATGCAAATGCATGAGTCGGGGTATTCTTCAACAATTCATCAAGATTTGGCATGGCAACAGAAACTTTGTAGCTAAGAAATAAAAAACAACAGAGCTGTTAGGAAACCAACAAAGTAAAGCAAAAGTCTAACAGTTTTATTACTATCTACAAACCATATATACCAACTACAACAACCACCCATTTCTATACTACAAGAATTATATTCTTCTTCCCCTTTTTTCAAAATAAAATATAAAGCAAGAGAATGAATTCTTTAAAGGATTGAGAAATTCAAGGAAAGGATAAAAAGAACAGGAGGCAATATATTTGTCCAAAGATAAATTATGTGAAAGACCCACTTTTTTGTTGAAGTGGAGACATTAGGCTCATTGTCCTTTAATTAATAATGTGACTCTCCATAAATTGAAGAGGCCCGAGATGGGAGCTTCACAAGATAGGGGGCAGTACCTTTGTACTCCATAATTCATTGGAGTTTCGTTACTACTATATATGGATTATAGATTGTGCTCCATTGCATGCATATATATAGACTAGACTAAAAATTGAGTAAACTAGACTAGGAACCTTTATCCAAAATGCCAATCAAATTATCAGTAAACTAAGTCATCAAATATTAAGAAAGAAAACAAATGCAAGAGTGCTTGAGGACATACCCATCCTTAACAAAATCTTTAAAGAAGTCAAGCTCAAGTGTTTCAGTGAAAACCACAACACATGCATCTGGGTGGTGGTAGAGAAGACTCTCAAGGCCTCGCTGATGCCGAACACCAAACATCCATGGCGGAGAGTTCCATACCATAAAGACCTTCATTTCACATTTACCAGCCATGAAGAACTCCTCCATGAACCGTGAAAATGGTAAATGCGGACGCAAACCAGGGAAATAACCCCAGCGCTTGCCATCAGCATACACAGGGCCTGAAGTCTCCAACCTTACCTCTCCAACCTTTCCTCTCACCCTACTACGCCGCCCAAATCCATTCCGCAACAAATTATCAACCTTTTCAGCATCCATCACATTGTTAACTCTCAATGCCGCTGCCCTTCTTCCCTCATAAGATAATCTCTCTTCTTTCACACTACCATTAGCAAAACCACCATTCTCCACATTTCTCACTATTCCACTAAAATTTGATGAATCAAAACCACTAACTACATCCTTAGATTCCTTACCACCACCACCTTGTCATCCAAAGGCCGCCGCTCGCTACCCTTAACTTCATTCCTTCGCCCTCGCATACTCCCCTCGCCGCCATTCCCACCATCCACGACGCCAAACTGATTTTTCACTGAAAAGGGCATCTTCCGTAACTCATCCAACATCGCCTTCTGCATCAATTTATCACCCCTAGTGAGCAGAGTCAATCCTACACTATCAGGGTCCTGCAAAAGCATGTTATTCATTGGATTCAAGAGCTCCAAATTCGACTTGAACATCCTATCACGCCTCAAAAAGTCTCCTTTTTTATCAAACCACTCCCCCCACCCTTCCCTCATCGCCGCCGCCACGGCCCCTTTCGCGCCTTTCGCCGCCGGCGCCGTCGTCTTCAACAACAACGCGTCCTCCACGCTCCTAATCGACCCCAATTTCCGCCTCACCTCCTCGTCCACTGGCTCGTCATCCGATCCGAACGCCGCCGCCGCGGCCGCCGCGCCCTGATCGGAATTGGACGACGACGATGATGAGAGATCGAAGGCGGAGTGGTCCTCCCATGGATCGATCACGCGATTCTCAAACGATCGCCTCTTCACGCCGACGACGTAATCCCAGAAGTACACGGATCTCGAGGCGGTGCTTCCGCCAGGATCGTCGATTGATTCTTCTGATTCGTCGTCCGAAACCCTAGCTTCCTCCTCGACAATGTCGAGTTCGTCGATCCGGTCCTCTCCGGCGGTAGAGGGGTCGGCGTCGTCGGCGAGGAGGGGGTCGGTGACAATGTCGGTGACAATGTCGGTGGCTGAGTCGTCGTCGTCGTCGGGGAAGGTGAGATCCGACGTGGATGAGGCGAAGGGGCGGGGGCGGGGGCGGCGGTCGGTTCCGAGGCGGCTGTGGAGGACCGCGACGGAGAAGAGGAGGAGGACGGCGGCGAAGGCGGCGCAAAGGTGGGTGCCGTAGCGGGGGCGGCGGCGGCCGCTGGAGAGAGGGCGTAGCATGGGACGGTGGAGGGCTTGGGTTAGGGTTCCGTTAGTGGCAACGGAGACGGCGAGTCGCCATTAACGGTGGATGGTCGCTCGCTCGCTCGTTCGTTCGCTCTGCTTTGGTGGTCGTTCTTCTTAGGTGGTTTAGTTATTTTGATCAAGCAAGGAGCCGAAAATGTATGCCTGGAGATGCTTCTCAACATTTGATGATTTACTAAGAGTCGCACTATGGGCACCCCACAATCCTCTCAGGGCACCCCACTGATTAAGGTACCCTAACAATTTATCAATGCACCCTAGTATTTTTATCAAAATACTCTTTCGTTTGAAGTGCGAGCACTCCACCACCAAATCGAATAAAACCCTTTTTTTCTCTCCCATTACGACATCAAGGCCTTAATATGTCAAATCTCATAACTTTCTTACTTGTTTAAGGTAGATTTGTTATTTTTATGGTCGGACGATGTGTTTAACTTCAATCATGTAATGTTCGGACACATGGGGTCGTGATCTGTCTTTTGGTCTCGGACGTCTATTGTCGATACCATTGTGTAAGTGTCGATTAATATCAATCGACACTTAAGCGAGAAGGACCCTTAGACCACATGATTATGTATCACCAAGACTACTAGATGATTATGAGATATTAAGCAATGTCTCAAGACGAAGTGTAATAAAAAGTTACGTTTAGATTTTCACCTTTTGTTAGTTATCGGTTATTCGACACACTAAAATGGTTCACCTTCGAAAATGGAAAAAAAAACCCACAAAAATTATAAAAACTAAAAACCCACAAAAATCGTAAAAACTAACTTGTCGTGTGCGACATCTGCCTCCCACTCATTTTCTTTAACCATTAGACTCTAAAAACACTTAAAACTCGTCTAATCTCTAGGCGACGACAGATCGACAAACGCGATTGATAAGGGCTAGTGCACACTCTTTGATCGACAAACCCGATGCCCGGTCCACGACAGATCGACTTGACTTTGTAGAAAAATCGAGTTTTCAAAAGTGGGATACTCTGAGAGGACATTTGATTGAGCATGTGAATTGTTGAGTTGGATGAATGCATTTTTGTCACTTGGTTATAAAACCAATTTTAATTAAAAATAGCGAGATGACATGAGAGGATAGCGAGACTCTTTACTAATAAACTTCGGTTTATCAGCTCGTGTCTACAAACAACAACAAGAAGAAGATAAGCCTCAATTGTAAATTAGTTAGAGTTGATTACGTTGATCAAATTCTCTCACTGTGTTTGAAGAAAGATATTATTTTCATGTGACAAGAAAGATATTCTTTTCATGTGCAAATGGATTGAGGCTCTACTGCTCTAGCTTAGGTTGCATTAGGGGTTAGGACTATAAATATTTCGCCCCTCAACTTGAATTTTTGTGTTTACCACCGAATGAAACTGCAAATGATCGTTTGTTTGACACACTTTTGATACATTATTGTTGTTGTCCTGTGGATTTTGTATTGAAATATGTGTGCACGTTTTTTTTTAAGTAGTAGTATTATATAAAGGACCTCAACATTTATATGTAAAAAGTGGTTACTTTAGCACTTCCCTTGGATGTCTCATTAGCTTCTTCTAAACAAAACAGATCAGACAAGCATTCCCTAATTAAGGCCAATAAGAGCAAACACAGTTTGTACCCAAAAAAAAAAAAACTAAGAGCACACACAGTATGTAATACCAAATAAATATATTCACAATGGACCAAGCCAGTACATACTTAAAAACTGAAATAAACAAATGGATCAACAACCTTCAACGCCTCAGACTAGTATCTATTAAATTAGTGAAAACTAGAAATACACATCTTTATTGAAGATCACTAATCTAACAATGTGGCAAGAAGGAGCCGCTGTCTCCTTTATCATGGTCAGTTGGTCACCCTTTCCTTTGTTTTGGTACACTGGACACAATTATAAAGTTAGAGATGCAAATCAAAAAAGGGGTTAGGCAGAAGGATTTACACTCATGGAGATCCATGATTAAGGTTTGGATTCATGCTGCTCCGATTTCAAGGTTGGATTTAAATTAGCTGCACCTGAAGAAGAGGCATTGGTGCCATTTTGATGACAGAGACTGCTGGCAACAAGAGAGTCACTAACCAAGCCAATATTGTCGAAATTGAGCCTGCTGTTGACCTTCCTTCTGGCATTGTCAAGAGAACAAATGCCGAGTTCAAGTTAAAAATAAACAAATAAAGAGAGAATGCCAAGATGATTAACAACTGATATAAAGATACTACACACTGATTGAAACTAACCCATTCAAGCGGTCATTAATGGCTGTCAAGTCTTTGGATGGGCTTCGGTATGCATGGGTGCTCTCACCAACACAAGCATAATAGCTTCTAGAACTGTGAGAAATTAAAGCATCCATCTGCAGACATAATTGAAACACTGTGAGAGAAAGTTCTCACGAGAAGGATTCGAAAGTCAAAATCACATATCTCACCCCACGTTCGATAGTAAGACATATCAATTAATAATTAGTAATTTTATCTCAAAAAGAAAATAGAGGAAAACATTGAGGGACAATAGAATGGTTCAGTCTATTTAAGTGCAATAGCTTTCAAAAGAATGAACTTCTTTCAAACAAAATCAGCAAGATCACACAGTGAAAAAAAAGTACAACTTAAGACTTTGAATCATTTTCAAATTTATCTAGATTATACATCTTCAACAGTACATTTAAGAGAGGACTTCACATTCACGCTATAGTCCCTAGATATGCATGGTGAAGCAGCAAGTTTGGATCATGTAATTTGTTGACAAGCATTCATGAAATTAGCGGCTATATGGGGTATTATCTAACCAATACAGCCTTAACTGCCTTCAGTTTTTGTACGATGCACAATTTTTTTTTTTTTCATAAGAAACCAACTTAATTACAACACCCTTTGACTCGAACATGAGTTGAATCCCCAACCTTGCGCTTTGTCAGGTGGCGCCTCATCCATCTCACTATAGACGCTTTGGGGTATGATGCACAATATGATCTAACCAACATGTTTTGTCATATCGGTATTATTACAAACCAACATGTTTTATCATATCGGTATTATTATATAACATTTGTGGAGTACGGGTCGTATAATCAACAAAACCTGAAAGGTTAGCTACACACTTTCAACAGCACTGCTTCCTGAAAAGTGAAAGTAACTGCAAAAAGAATATCAGATTTTTTTCTCTTTGAATTTTTCCTCTAGTCTGCGTTCTTTTCCTTAAAATATCAATTCTTACAGGCAAGAAATTTATAACCGAGCATACAAGGAGTAATTTGGTTTAAACATTTAACGTATCAAAGAAATAATAAATGAATTGGTGTATTGGTGTAAGATCAGGCTTCTTATCAATAGAACCCAAAAGAAAATAAGGAATTAAAAAAAAAATCAGCTTCAACAGTTTTGTTTGACCAACCACAGCTGAAGAAAAAACACATAAAACGTAGAAAAAGTTGGAACAGACTGACTTCAAAGGTTTACCTTTGATGATCTCAGCGGTGAGACATATACATTGTGCACTGCTGAAACTTTCTTCGGAGACATGTCAGGGACACTTGGAAATGAAGACACGCGAGGGGATCCAGGACATGGTCCTGTTAAAGAAGGGAAACAATTGAGTAGGCAAATTGCTATCAAAGAAATAAGTAGAAGATAGGGGACAGAAGAAAGTGACAAACCATCAGGATGATGATTACTACTTTCTGGTAGTCGGTTGGCTTTCGGAGATGCAATGCCAGTCACAAGATTCACTAGCAGAGGTTTTACAGTTGGAATAAATACAGCATTGTAAAATGTAATAATGTCAACATGCTCCTGCCCCATTTTCTGTTTCAAATTAGAATAGATTGAGCTCTCGCAAAACTATCAAAAGAAAAAATAAAACATAAGAGAACATAAACTAGGCAACATACTCCACTATGACGCGTTGAAGAACCATCAACAAGGACACTGCGGAAAACTTGGGGTTTACACTGCGGTTGCTTCCTATAGTTATAAACTATTTCCCTAAAGGTCAGGTTTAATCGAGATATCTGCAAGACATGAACTCAGCTAAGAAAGCAAACAATTAACTAAAATAATAATAACAGATCTTGAAGAAATTGCTTGTCAAACCTTAGCAACACCATACACACTGCAGAGGATAATCTGGTCAATATGCCGATTGAAGAAAAGAGCTGTTTGCTGACTTAGACTTTGTTGGAAAAAACAGTAAACCATCTCCCTCAATTGTTGAGGTTGTTTCAGCCGTTCAACCAAACCATTGATTCTGACAGCAGCCAACTTCATTATCTACAAAGTAAATCAATTGATATGATCAAAAGCAAACAAAAACAAAAACAAAAACAAAAACAAAAACAAAAACAACAACAAAAACAAAAACAAAAACAACAACAACAACAACAACAACAACAACAACAACAACAACAACAACAACAAATAAAAATAAAAATAAAAATAAAAATAAAAATAAAAATAAAAAAAAATAAAAATAAACATAAAAATAAAAATAAAAATAACAATAAAAATAACAATAAAAATAACAATAAAAATAAAAATAACAATAACAATAAAAATAACAATAACAATAACAATAAAAAAATAAAAATAAAAATAAAAATAAAAATAAAAATAATAATAATAATAATAATAATAATAACAACAATAATCATAATAATAATAATAACAACAATAATAATAATAATAATAATAATAATAATAATAATAATCAAATAAGTCAAGAGATTAACTTTAAGTCTACACTTGCAAACATAATCCCCAAGACTATGGCAAACAACAACATAGATTCAATCCAAAATCAATTGGGGTTGGCTACATAGATCAAACTCTTCTGGTGTGCTCGATTTAGTGCAATTGATGGAAGGTTGTGACAGATATCGAGACACCAAAATAGGACATTATTTCAAAGATCAGAAACTTTAGCTACCACTTAAGTTGAAAGAAAAAACGACTTCAGTTATTAAGACCATGGCCACATCAAGGTGGAGAAATTGAGGGCACAACTTATGAGAAGCCAAATAAGCCTTCCACATCAATGCTCGGTCTAACAAATTGAGATTAACGTGTAGCTCCCTCCATGCAAGACTTTCACGAGTTTTAAGATTATAAATAGTCTTCAGGGATTGTCAACAGCAATCTGCAATTCCTAGATATAAATTTATTACTTCAGTCATAGTATTGTATGAGAACCTGCAATTTTTTTTTTTTTTTTCCTGTGCTATATGCGGCACATGGACAGTTTTGAGGTGAAGGGTGTTGTATCATGGTTTGGGAGGTCAATGTCTCCCCCTTGTATAGTTAAGGTCCTTCCATACTTCTCTTTTTTCTAGATTCTTTCTTTGTGCTTTTCTAACCTCTTCCTCCTTAAAATTTAAGCCTCTGAATGCTAGACCTTGTCAATTCTGGAGATATCAAGAGCCTCTTTTTTTTTTTTTTTTTTTTTTTTTTTTTTGCATATTCTATTCTTCTTAAATTTGTAAATGTTCCTCATGTCCTATGTGTCTTACTAATAATTAATATCCAGTCAAACCTGCATCTACCTACACAATTGAATTGAATTAAAAAGATCAGCTAACAATCACACACACGCACGCGCAGGCTACACAGTGTTTGGAGTCCATTGAATTACACACACCCATACTCAAAGATTCCAACGTATATCCAACAAACTCAAGGCCTATGTTGTGTGTCAAAACTATGTTAGCAAGGCATTCCTATAATTGATTTAAAATTTTCTAAGTCCATGTGACTTTTCCCTGCATTAGAATATAGCTAGAGAATTTATTAGCTATTTTCTGACTACAATAGTATATTCATAAAATATGAGCGGGAAATGACAACCAGCTATCAGAATATTCTATGTAATCACCTTACTGAAGAAAATATTGATTCCTGTCTCAGCACACGTTTCCCCCCCTGCTGCAGGATTTGGTCGTGTCGGGCTGAAAAATGCACCAAAATGTTAAATATGTCATAAACAAATATTTTAGCAATACCATAGCCCTAGCATCCTTGCCCAAATCGATAGACTTTGCACCTAGCAAATACAGACTGTAAAGCAGCCTGTGGCAACTTTGATTTAAGACCATTAAGCGTCAGTAGGCGATCCTTGACTGGAGGAGTAAAGGAGTTCTGCTCTACCAGTGCACTTTGAAGATCATGACATGCTCTCTTCGGTGACCTGATATTGTCATCCCGTCCTGGAAATAATGTGTTGGATTCAATAAATTATGGAAACAGAACATGTGATTGGTATGATTGAAGTTCTGTTTAAATAAAATTCACAAGCTATACCAAAAGTTAAGATATGAAAATTACGAACAAATTGCATTGCAAGGCACCACCTCGATATCAAATTAGAAAATCTTGCTGTAACATTAAACGGTCACCTTGCGGAGTTTCGTGCTTATGCATGGGAGGCAAAGGAGGCAAGTTTCCAAAGGTAATGTTATGGCGCATTGCAATTGAATCTAGTGTCATCATGGGCTCGGCTAATAACGCCAGTCGGTTAATTTCGAAAGAGAGGGATGGCCTAGCCACAATTAAAGAATTATACAGCGATGATCCTTTCCCCCACACCATGCTTTCCAACAGTCGCTCCTCCAAGGAATTTAGATGTCGCCTCAACTCTCTAGGAAGAGATTCTTCATGTCTAATGAAACTCTCGATCACCTTACTCAAGTCAAAGGCAGTAATGCCAGTCCGCTCCAGAACAACAGGAAACAGCATAGAAACCGTCTTATGAGTAGCTAAAACCAATTCTGCTGAACAAGCCAACATGCATCGATGAAACCTCTCATTGGTTAATAAAGAAATCAAGTTACTAGCATGCAGTATTTGGGTCTCTGCTTTACACATCGCTTCCAAAACCCTATAGTATAACTTTAAAGCTTCCGTTCTTCTTTGTTCCGCCCATATGCTATCCATTAGATTTTTACTCTGAAGGCTCCCGGCAATACACCGCTCTCCCAGTGAACCTCTTGAGAATATGGCCTCCAATATTATATGCGCCCTTCGTATAACATCATTAGATATGTCCTTGTCACAAAAAGAAAGAAAACGCTTTAATTCTGCTGATGGTTTTGAAGGAAGGGGAGATATGACAGTTCGGAGCCACTTTGCAGTTGTCATTGCTGTGGTTACTGGTGTAGCAGGCATCTTAACACCAGGAAGAGAACCATTTGCTGTTGATGCAGGACACTGCGATGGAGAGAGTAGACTTGTAACTGTCTTCTTCAAAGGGGAAGCTATTGCATCAAACTTTCTCTACAGAAGGAAGAAAAATACCATATATTTCTTGTTAATTTTTTTTTTATCAATATTCTAACAATTTACTAAATCCAGATGCGACACACCTTGGAAGAAGTTATATTCACGGCTCCTCCAGACAAACTTCCTATTCCAAGTAGGCTGTCTTCATCATTAATAAAAACCCTCTCATCCAATTCACACTTATTATGCATGGCATTGTCATAGTCCCTCTCCAAAGTAGCCAAGCTTAAAGCCAATGATGATTCTTCCATCAAATCCTCAAAATACGTTAAACCGTCTGCATCCAGAAGACCCCCCAAAAGAAAGGAGGGTTGAGCAAAATTTGACAATGAGAAATAGTTCCCTAACCACCCGTAAGTTGCAGAAATTCACAAAAAAAAGTACTATAGAGAAAAAGCATTTGTACCTGTGACAATACCGTCCAAGTCTTCTGTTTTAATTTCAGATGCTGAACAAGGTTTCTTCTTCAATATTTCTACTATTAAACCATTTGCTTTCTCCATTGTCTTCCGTAATTCATCTTCAGATGTGTTATAAATGTTGCAAAGAGATGCAAGAAGATCCACACGTTTGTCATCTTTCCTAGCTGATTCATAAATTGGTTACATAAGTTTCAATCTAAAAGGGAAAAAAAGCAAAAAGATAAAACAATTTCAAATGGAGACAAAGTGCCATATCAAGAATTCCTTTCACAAATTTGAAAAGACTTGCCAAATTGCGGGTGATCACGGGTTGAAAAGTTCCTAAACCGCACAGGGACATGAAGAATCAGGATAGCCTGCCAAATAGTTGAAATAAATTAGACCATTCCTGGTTTCTTTATTCAAATATGCCCATGCACAAGAAACAACTTTTGCACGCATAACTGTTCAGTAGTATAAATTTGAAGGAAATTGTATGATCTTTGTCAAAGAATAGGGTCATAGGGACATTAAGAATATTTGAATGAACATAGTAACGTGGACCCCTTGTGAAAGATATGTGATGAAAAAAAAGTATTCCCAGTAAAGAAATCTCAAATGCCAGTTGCTTCCAAAAAGAATGACGATATTTCTACTTTCTAGAGTCTAAACACAGAAAACCAAGCAAATAAAGCAAGTTGTATGTTTCTGGTCAAATGTACTAAGGAGCTTCAAATTTAATCTGCATTTGAACAAAGATCATATTTCCTACTACGAAATCACAGCTTATGCAACTACCATATTAAAGCATCATGACCTACCTTATACCAACAAACAACTTGTGGACAATTTTAAGCATGCAAATCACCGCTCAAAAACGGTCGTGGATGAAAATTTTTGTGCTATAAACAGTCATTGATGAAGTTTCAACAGAGAGGAGCAAATGAAGTAATAGGCCCAGCAAATAAAATTTTGAAATTAAATTTGTGTTAAGTTTATGTGACGGTTGGTTCCATAAATTTAGAATAATCACGTCATCAAGCATACGTTACCGGACATAGATATTAGTACACATGAAATAAACTAGCCGAAGACTTTTCCTTTTCCTTAAAAAGAATGTAACTAACCAATATTGAAACCAATCCAGTTGTACAAGTCACTAGATCCTTGAACCGACTGAACGAGTGAACACGTAGAGCCAAGAACAATAACCATCCAAAACGGTGGTAATCTGGCAAAACACTCACGGTTCCTTTAGAAGCAGACATTTTATTACAAGATGAATCACCACTTGAAAAGAATTCTTTATATCGACGCTTGTAGCACCTAATTTCCATAGTAAGAATAAGAAAGGTGAATGTCATGACCATACTTTTATACAAAGAAAATGATCGAGCATTAAAGCACTACTGCAAGAGTTGCATGCATTTCCTAATATATAATAAAATCATTTAACCAAAAAAAATCCATTGCTAATAAGGCTTGAGTACCCCCAAATAATTTGGGATTGAGGCTATGTTGTAGTTGTTGTTGTAATAAGGCATGAGTACGTAGCAGATACATTTAAGAGTAATAAACAAAATTTTCTTACAACCCAAGAGTTCAATTGATATGTATACTGCAAAAAGATTCACTAACTTTATCAAGTAAACTAGGTAAGGACATAAATTTCAACATGCTATCAAACATTGACCATCATCAAATGAGATACAAACCCAACAATTCTTACTTGAAGATTACAATATTTTACTTTGACGCTTAACTGATGATATTAAAGATTCCAATTACTTTATCTCAAGGAGACATATTACATGCCGACCTTTTTTTAAAAAAAATACATTTATTATTGACTTCTTTTCCAGTATCTCCAAAACCACCAGTTCCTTACATTAATTATCGACTTTTTTATCCCGTGTCTCTAAAATCATAAATTTTCTGCATTAATTATCGGCTTCTTTTCCCGTATCTCCAAAAATCACCAACTTGATTGCCTCTCCAAATTTAGCCAATTATCTCAAGTATTTGAAAAGTTAACTAAAGATGTGACAGAGTAATGGATATGGACATTTCAAAGCTAATTGCCACTTTAAAGAGCACATCAACCCTTTACCAGCACACACCTCCTAAAAACTTCCTGAATGGGGACTACTTAATGTAAGAAACATGTAAAAGGACAATTTCACAGAAAAAGAAAAGGAAAGAAAAAATGACTGCTTGTTCAATTGACGTGCATCCGAACTGTTTCTGTTATAAAGAGTTGGTGTAGCTCGGTCACATTAAACTTGCAAAAGATGAAGAAAAATTAATAGCCAGACCACTCACTCGCTTAGAACGCTCAAATGCACAAAATTGGACTGTAATTCCTTTGCCTGATTTGGAAAAAAAGGACGGAGCACAATCAGTGAAATCCCCAACAGAACAGTAACTACAACTCCATTTTAGCCAATAAGTCAATATGGAATACCTTCAGTCTCTTCTCCCAATCTGTCCCGTACAAGTTGCTAATGATTGAACCAGCCTTGAGAAAGAACTGCGGCATCTCCTTAAAAAAATCCACAGCACTGCCATAAAAAAAATAGTTATCGTTTCATTAGAATCATGTTTTATCCAATAAGCTAATAATCAAACAAGAAAGCACCCACTTCAGTTTAGTGGCTTTCAATATCTGACATAAACTAAACTTGTTTCGATCGCTCTCCGATGCTTCTTCCACAATATTCCCCCCACTCAATCTCTTCACAGCAAACACAATGAACGCAAACCAGTATCTTTCAATTTCTTCCGGCTGAGATCACCCAAAAGGAATTGAACCAATCATTCAATCAGAAGAACGCACATTAACAATAAAAAAGAACAAAAAAACGAATCCACCAATTACGAGCTAATTGTTACCGTTCCACTTCCAATAACAGACATGCTTTTGTTCTCTCTCTCAATAACAGACATGTTAGATAAGAGAAGATCCTTGCTTTCCCTAAACAAATTCATAGCTTCTCCAAACAAGTTCTCATCCATCAATAATGCGTTCTGTGAACAAATCAAAATTCAAACACCACATCAAGACAACAAACTAAAACATCAAAAAAGGCGCCAATTTTACGGATAATCAACAACAATGACAATTTATGTGTCTCCAATAACAACAAAACAAGGAAAGTAAACAAAAATTAAACCTTGCAGAGTTCTGCAAACCGAGTTTCAATGGCGCCGCCATCCTCGCTCCGAGAAGCACTCTCCGAAGTCGAAGACTTCACCCCCTCCATTCCTCAATTAACTCAACCACAACCTCGAATTCCTCAACCAGATCTATCAACAAAGAAGAAGAAACACTCCAAAATTCAACCAAAACCTAATTTTGAATCAGATCCCTAACTTCTTCAATCAAGCACCACATCAGCCACCAATTCTGGCGCTTGCGCCGCGATTGCAGATCACAGACGACCTAGCTCTTCAAATCGAACCAAAAATCGAACTTTGGCGCTTGTGCGGCGATTCAGATCGCAAACGAAACAACGAACGACGAACTAGGTCTTCAAATCGATCGCCGTTTCAGATCCACCGCCGGAGATGTCCGGCGAAGATCGAACAGAGAAACCCTAATTTGAGGCGATTTTTGGTGTCGAAGAAAACGAGGGTTTCGCTTGCGCGGGAAAAGCAGCGTCACATGCATGACATGGCCATCCATGGATGGGATGGCATGGGTAAATATAGCCGACCATACATACATGGATGGCGAATGGGAGGGGGACACGTATAGTTCGAGTTGGTGGTTTTAGCGCCAAAACTTCTATTAATTGTGAGATCTACAGTTAAGGCTTGATACGCCTTTGTGTAATGACGGATTTGCCCTCGGGTTCTGTGTGTTTTGGGTATGGGTTTGGTTGAAATGGGAATTCACATGGGAATCTTTTGATTTTATTTTTTGGAATAGGATATGCTATTTAATTACGATTGATTTGATTACTGTTATATGTCATTAGTTAAAACAAGACCGGCATTTATGCAATTTGAATTTTGAAACTACATGTACCCACGGATAAGATCTACAACAACAAAAAACCAACCATTACCAACCATTGCCTTTGTAAGATATTTGGAATGTATTAATTGTTGACATGTACCTCTTAAAGATTATATGTTGGAATCTTTATATTTTTCGGGACATTTTTTTTTATAGAGAATAGTCGAAGCAATAATTTTAGATATCATAGTATTTAAAAAAAAAAAAAAACTAAAAAAGAAAAACAGCAATGACGAAACTTTGACTCCAAACTCATTGAGTTTGATTACAGAGATCGAACGGTTTTACTCAACTTGATCTATAACAATTGATATGAGTAGGAAATGCTCAATATTTTGTTTTTTTTTTTTTTGTCTATAACTATGTCTAAACTTTTTTCTCCATACTTCAATTTGACTAATCTCATGAGAATAAATTGAGTGTCTTGTCAGAAAAACTAAGGGAATATAATGTAGCCACCAAAATTGAACTCACAATCTTTACCTTAGTCAAAGCTAGTGTTCTTTTTTTTTGCTTCAACACCACATCCCTTGACACGGAAATGCTTATTGTTTTCTATCATTTTGATTTGTTTTATAGAATGCGATCATTTTTTTTTCAAAATAGTCAGAGTTATTGTGTCTTTTTCCTATATTTTCACCCAAAACATGCATTAAAAATCATGCCTTTTTATGAGAATTCAGACATCAAACAACATACACAAGCAACATTTACTTCTTGTGCCTATAAAGCATTCCTTTTTCAAAATAAGCAACACTGTTCCTAAAACATGTGGGTTCCAAGAGAGTGAGAGAACAAAGAACATTAAAGAGAAGAAGGTAAGGGAAACGTGGAATGGACAAGAGAAGTAAAGAATTCAATCAGTGCAGGCCTTGTAGTATTCTTTATTTACATTTTTTGAACGACTTGAAGGGACGACTTCAAGTCAACACCAAAGCCAAAGGACTTCATCTCCCCAACAAGAACCACAAATCAAATCAACCCTGAAATTGGCTTCAAGGGTAGCAGCAACAGAGAGGGAGATGCAGTTCAGAGAACTGAAGATCAAAGCAACAACAACAGGTACTGTAACTCTTGTGCTTTGTTTTTCCACATTGTTATGATCTGGGTCTTGGTGAGTCATGCAAAACTGGGCAAATAGAGATGTTGGATTGAGATCTGCTGTGGAAACATGGAATAACCAGATCCAATCTCAATTCACAAGAGAACTGAGAACTCAGTTCTGCTAACATGGCACCTGTGACAACGTCGAAAAAAGTATAACAATAATAGAGTAAAAGCCCATGTATCTGAAATTTGATCACAGTAATAGATCATTAACTGAGAACAGAAAATACATCTAAACTTTGATTACAAAGGGAAGAGGTGGCAAAACAACAAAGCTGCTGCACTTTAGATTTTAGACTTTGAAGTCTATACAAAAATTTCACAGAGAAGTTGAAGCCCCAGAATGAACAAAATCTCGATCGCATAGAAATCTGCAGGAGTGCCAAAATGTGGTTCAAAAACCTGCAGAACCTGTCAGAACCTGTAAACACTGCCGAGTTATCGTCATCATCAGTGCATCGTATTAAACTGTACCTTTATGAGTTGCCAAAATCTCTGCTCAGGCAGGCTGAGGATAACAAGTTAACTATTATATCTACTCGCTTTATGCTCTCAAAGGGTAAAACGAATTTTAGTTTTCGGGGATCAAGTTCAGGTCTATCCCAACAGCTCCACTCTTGCCAACTTCGCCGTAGACACCTTTTTTCTCTTTGTTATTCGCAGCGAAGTTGGTGGAACTCAAGCTCAATTCTTGACGAGAACTGTTTGCTTTTTCATTTCCTCCACTTTTTCTCGAAGACAAATCAGCAAGCCTTCGCAGTACACTCCCTGATTCTTTTTCAGAATTGCTTGTGTCATTGCTGCAAGGGACAGTAACTTCATTTTGAGACGACAGCAGCGCATTGAGGGAGAGACCTGCAGGCAGAGACGAAGGGAACACATCCTTTTTCTCTGCTTCTTGTTTGATTTCATTTACATTGCTCTCAGTTTTCAAAGGAAGATAAGCAAGCTCCTGTGCATTCCCCAAACTTTCTTCAGCTTTGCTGTTCTTACATGCATCCACTTTGTCTTCAGACGAGTCTACAACATTGAGGTAGGAGTCCTTAATGCCACCAAGCACTTGAGAAGTAAGATCTTTTAAATAGTTAGTGATTAGGCCACGTTTTATTTTAATGCTCTCATGAACTGGAGCATTAAGATCGAGGGAGCAATCACGAGGAGGAATTCCATCTTGCGGAGCTTTCTTCTCCACTTTGAGATCCTCAGAACTTAAATCCATTGCGCCTTTTGCAATGTCATTTATGCAATCAACAGGAAGTGCTGCATCCTGCAAACTGATATCAGGTGACTCTTTTCTGTCGCCTTCACCTACGTTGCAATCAACAGGAAGTGATGCATCCTGCAAGCTGGTGTTTGGTGACCCTTTTTTGTCACCTTCGCATTCATCTTTGGAAACTTCATTCCCTTGGTTTTCTTGAGATTGAAATATTTCTTTAGGTGACTCGTGCAACTTATGACATGCATCACCAACAACAACCTTGTCGCTGGATGGCATCGCAATGGAAACAGGGGATGGCTGCTGAAGTTTCATTCTTTTCGGTGACTTACCAAACGTTTCGTCTCCTTTCCCCTCTCCGTCACCGGCTGGCTCCTGAATAGTAGTAGCAAAGGATGGCCTCAAAAGTTTCCTTCTTTTCGGTGCTGTACCAGGCATTCCCACTGTTTTCTCATCTTGTACATTACGGTTTTTACTTCGGCGTTTGAAATTAATAAACGGGGTCTCCTTCCTGTCGACATGGGTTCCACCGTCTACATCTAAAACATGATCTAAACTCATCTCCTCCTCCTGAATGACCTCAAGAGAATTCCCATCCTTAAGTGACACAGGATCGCCATCCTTATGCTGCCACTTATATTGTTTATATTTTTTGGAACTTTTCCTCCAATTGTTTTCTTTCTGATGCAAGAAGCCCATTATTTCGGTAGGTGACATGTCCTCATATCCATAATCATCATCATCCTCATTTTCTATAGTACCTTCTTGCTTCAAAGACAAGCGAGAGAAAACACTCAATCTCTTCTTTCGAACATCACCATAATAAGGGCTCATCGGAGCTTCATGACCATAGTCATCATTGGCCAAGTTAGTTGGCCTCTTATGCCCTCTCTTTTCATAGTCTACGGTTTGAGAATCCAAATCATCAACAGCCACATGAGAGCGGAACTGTCCTGCATCTATAGAAGAAATAGAGGCAGTTGCAAAGTCATAGTTCAAGAGCTCATTTCTGCTGTCCCCGTGCAGATGGGAGGGGCTCTTACCAGAAATGACAGCAGCATCTAATGGAGTTCGCATTACATCTGGTCTAAGATTTTCGAGCCTCGACAAAGGTAATTCAGTAACAGATGATTCAGGAACTGATAAACCTCCATAGCGTTCAAAATGGCCCAACCTATGGCTCCTAAAATCAGTAAATTCTGTGGATGGAATGGTAACATTTCTTAGTTCCAAATGGTCACAAGAACTTAAAGGTATGTAATCTCCAAGATTAGTAGTTGTATCAAGAATGCCACATCTGGTCTGGCACATGCTAAAGCTTTCTGACTCTGAACATACCGAAGTCATAATAGGATGCCAGCCTCTGGATGGTGAAAAGAGATTTTCCTTTAAACTCTTCATCCCACTATTATTTTGTCCTGAAGTAGACATACTCAAGGTGTTTGGCCCTACGCTTGAGGACATCTGCTCGTCTCGAGCGAATGAAAATAATGGATCTGTCGAACTCTTTGGGTAAATCACTAGTGGTGACATCTGCTCGTCTCGAGGGAATGAAAATAATGGATCAGACATATCATTTTTTGATGTTAAGTAGGGTTGATATAGCTGAGGCTCATCTGAAGGCAATGCTGCCAAAGGTGAGCTATGCCGAGCCTCAACTAAGGAGTTGTTAGTTTCTAAAAAGTGTTGGTCAGAAGCACAAGTGAGACTAAGGCTAGACCTATGCAACTCCGAGTCCTCTGTAGGGTCGATTAACTCATTATCTGCACTAAATTTACTTTCAAAGGTATCAGTTCTTATGTACCTGTCTTCTTGATATATCCTTACTCTACTGATATAAGAATTTCTGGACCGCCTTTTGGCTTGATCCCGAGAAAACAGATTCTGTGGCTTCTGAATTTTCATCTTTCTTGAGTTAAACAACCGCAGAAGCTCTGAAACCTAAAAACTCAAAGAAAACCAAGGACAAATCAAATTCAGACGCTCCCTTTTAGATGAAGAAACTGATAAGTGAATTTACTAGTAGTCAACGAACCTGATCTTCGTCGAGTCCAAACTGGAACTTACTTTGTGTATAGTAGTTATCTCTAATAGCATCGTGGAATTCATGTTCAGACAATGGATCGCAGTTCCATATTTTCTTGAAAAGAACCTGATAAGAGCACAAAAGAAATGGCCAGTGATAGATGTATCCAACTCCAAAGGGAAATAAGAAAACCCAAACACAATAGAAGAACCAGTATATTTGTGGTGGTATTTGTATACCTGAGCAGGTATTGGCATCCCAGAGGATCTGAACGCATTTGGCACAATATTTATGGCACCATCTGAAGTTGCCTGGTAAACCCCATAAAGTTTCCTCTCTTCATATTCAAACAAAAATAAAACCATTCCAGCTTTAACCTTTTTCACAAAACCAGTTCCAGAAGGCGGAAGGCCAAAAAGTTTCCGTTTTAGACATTCTTTCATTGTTGCACGATTGCACATGAAGATAGCACCAAACATTGCAGAGACACTTCCAGCATGACTGCCCTGAGTGTCCTCAACCTCCATTGATGTCCTTGATTAATAAACCAAAAAATTTTTGATAAGAAACCAACATATCACCCCTCAAACTTGCACATTGGAGACTCGATCACTCTTTCTTTTGCATAAGTGACCACATACCAATCCATTGAGCTAGCACTTGGTTGGTTAAATAAACCAAAATCTCACATGCAATAATGTGATGGCTAGAAATAATAGCAAAAATAGAAGGACTTTCAATTCAAAACTATAATCCCAGTTAACAGAGATTAGATATGCATTAGATAACAAGACCTAGTGTAATGTATTAAAAATTAAATAGAAGATTTTAGTAGAACAAAAATTCAGTCCATTGTACTCTCAAAATTGAGTGGGTAATTAAAAAAAGGTTATGAGTTATAAAAATGAGAATTTTAATATCAAAATCTGGTAAAACACCAATCGTCCACATACAAAATCCTAAAAAATCTTTGATGAAAAGACAAAAAAAAAATGTTTACGGAGTAGCATTATTTCAATGAATAGAACACTACCAAAAAGAAAGTAACAGTAACAAAATGACCTGACTTAATTGACAATAATAGCAAAGTTGGGTGACATTCATATCCATGAAAAGTCACGTCGATTTGTCTAAGACAATAGGTCTAAGAAACACACCAATTCATTTCTACCTAATAACCATCATATTCTATCGCTAGGTACTTTAGTATATGTTTTAAATACCAAGGACGGCCATGTGAAAGCCCTCCAAGGGGATATTGGCACTTGTTTTCAACATTTAAAAAGGAAACCAAATGAAATTTATCCACTCAAAAAAAAAAAAAACCAAACGAAATTTGGAAATCATGGTCTTCTTGTCAAGCTCCAATGAAACTATAATAAAAGAAAGGAAAATGATAATCTAACACACTTTGTTTTTTAACCATTTATGGTGTTTTGTTAGATGTGGGGCCCACGCGTGGGGAGACAAAAAAGAGTCATAAATAGCTAAAAAACAAAAGTGTGCGCCCAAAGTGTGTTAGATTATCATTTTCCTAAAAGAAAACTTCATTTAGATCTAATTCCTAATTTTGTGATTAAAAGCTTTCACTAATGTCAAGGCGGCGAGGTGGGTCGTAGGCAGGACATAGGCGAACATGAAAATATATACTTATACCCCTTAAGAAATTATATAATTTATTTAGAGACAAATCAACAATAAAGCACCACGCCCCCAAGGGTTGGGGTGTAGTAGCAAATAAAGAAACATCAAACTTTGCATGAGGCAGAGGTTTTGGGGTCAATTCTGGGTAGCTAAATTATATCATTTTGTTGTCTACCAGGCTATGGGGCACCTGACTAGCACCGTAGGATTTGTCAAGCCGAAGATTTGTATACCCATGGTTCTCAAAAAAATATAAATAAATAAATAATAATAATAATAATAATAATAATAATAATAAGGCACATACTGTCACCCACATTTTAAATAAAATTAAACACACAAATGAAGAAGCCTAATGTGATTCAAATTTTCACACAATAAGGCACAAAAAGTTTAATGCATCAATGAAAGGGGCTACCAGATATGATTGTCAAAGGTGGGATGCTTGCTGAAAATGGGAGGCGTTGAGGATGCGTGAGGGTGACGGAGAGGGACGAGGATGAGAAAAGGTTGGGTAAGAGTTGAATCGGGTTTATGTATGAAGTCTTTTATCATATCTGCAAAAAAAAAAAAAAAAAAAACAGCTCTAATATTTTTTAATTACTTAAAAGCCCACCTCTAGCTAATTACTGGCGTAAGACAGTGAGCCTCCAAACTACCTAAGGTGTGGCCCAAGCGACACCTTAAAAATACTGAACATTTTAACTTATTTCAAGAGAGTTGAGACTTCAAAGGATTTTAATTTTTTTATACACATCATCAATCTTCTTTATAAGTATATATCTTTCATTTTGTTTATCCGTAGCATAAATCCAATAATTGATCCATTAACACTATACATTCAACTCTCATAGTCTCACTTGATCTTCAATCGCCTCTATCCCACAGTTTCGTCACACGAAGCCACATGCTTTCGTACAAATACAAGGATAAACAAAAACTTCCTTTCTATTACTACAATCTTATTAATAACGAGCCAATATGGTTTCCCCCCATTAAATACTTCCAACCTTCAACTAAAACGCCACCTACTTCTAAAGCCTTTGCATCTTAAAGGAAAACATGATCTCAAAGTTCATCACTTACTTCTAAAACAACAACAACAACAGCGCCTAAATCCCAAATTAGTTGTGGTCAGCTACATAGATAAAACTCTTCCACTGCTAAAACTTCCTAACTCTGATCTGGCTCTCCTTCGAGGCTATGTCGATCAATTTGACTAACACAATCTCAAAACTGAATCCAATCACCATATACAACAAAATCACAATCTAACAAACACACATCATACGCACCAATCCACAACATTCACAAACCCTCAAAACCACAAACATACGCATCAGAATCAATGGACCAAATTACTAAACCCTGGAATTCGAAATCAAAAGAGGCGAACAAAGAAGCAATCCGAATGGAATCAATCGAAACCTAGATCAATGAAATCAATCCAAAACACAATGCGAATCAAAACCATACGAGGAGGAGGAGGATCGAATAGGTTACCGATCGGAGACGAAGAAGAAGGGGCGAGAGATTTGCGATTTCGTCGAGAGAGGAGAATCCTAGCGACGGTTTTCGAGTAGTGTGTGTGTGTGCTGTGTGGTGTGGTGTTTCTGTTTGTGTCCTGTGTGTGTGGGTGTGTGTGTTTGGTTGATAGATTTAACATTCATTACGTTAAAATTGAACACAATGGATAGTTTGATAGATATTTTTATTTTTTATTACAAAAAGATATTTTTATTCATAGAAATTGTTTACTATTACATCTGATTTAACAATAAAATTACATCAATAGCAGCCCCCTTTTCATTCTCTTTAAAATGAAATTGACGTTGCGAAGTTTGCAAACTTGTGTGCAACTTATACGTTTGTCTTTTACATCTACAATAAAATAACAATAACGAGAAACAGAACTTCCAACAAGGGAAGACGAACAAAAACTTTCGACGAGGGAAGACGAACACAGACTTCCAATAAGGGAAAACAATAACTTACTGAAATAGAAAACTTAGTAAAAAATATCAAATCAACAACTGACGCAAATCCATACACAATCATATAGAAGAGAGAACGGAATTGAGTGATAGCAGATGCATGTGTAGAGGAGAGACAAGTGATGTTAATAATGAATCTGACAACTGTTGCAGGCCGAATGAAACAGAACATTTCAGATTTGAATAAATTCGACTTTTATTGAATAAATAAAAATAAAGATTGTTATTGGAACCACCTCCGATCAATTCTACGTAACCTATTTTCACTAAATAGACATTCAAACTCGAAAAGGTCTTTAATAATGGACAATGTGGATGCGAATTGAGACTTTTTTTTTGGCCTTCTTTATTTTTATAACTTAAAAGATGATGTCGCAGTTGAAAAAAATGTCTTCCCTAATATCTAGAAGTAGATATTTTGAGTTAAGACATCCTCTAATTCGCATTGAGATGGCGAGAAACAATGTAAAGCATATGATCTTGAGTAAGAAAACTTCTCCCTACCAGCCAGTGGCGGAGCCAAGGCTTGGGTGTAGTACCCCTTCCCTCCTGCAAAAAGAGAAAATCAATATAACGGCCCCCCCGAATCATATAGATAATGTGTAAACATATAGCTCAATGTAAATCCGAAGCATTCAACAATGCATGTTAGACTTGTTAGTGGAGGGCATGCATACATTTAATTAGTTAACTTTTCTCACTCTCTCTTTTTTTTTTTTTAATTTTTTTTTTAATAGTCCAACAATCCATTCCTTTCCATGTGCAATCCTCTATCTTATATTGTCTTTCTTCTAATGTAATTACTCTTTTAAGCTTATTCCATCAATGCTAATCCACTCTATATATATCTCTCTCATTGCTAACCTATGTACTCTAATTAAAGACTAAGGTGTATATAATTCAATGTAATATTTGTGTTTTTTTTTCCTTAATATTTGTTTGTTGCATCTTTTGTTATGTTAAGTGGCACATTATATATATAACAATATTGAGACATCAAATTTGGTACACCAAACCTTGGTGCAAAACTTTCTAATAAGTCACGAGTCAAAAATTAAATTTTTTTACTGAAAGATATTCACTTTTAAACTTGAAAATTTTTAAAGAAGAATAATAAATTAGATATATTTATTAAATTTAAAAAGGAGTTAGGCCAATTATAAAGTTGGCCCGCCTATTCTCTTGGGTTGGCCCTGCCCCTGCTAACAGCCTCTTCAATGCAACCATAGATTGGGTGAAAATAGGTGATAGTGTCACTTAGAATGAAATAAAAATTAAGTTATCTCGCTTCTAAATATCCTGAGAATATATGTTAGCACATCTGCACAAAGAGTCATGCTATGGGCACCCCGCTATTTTTAATTAAAACTGGTTTTATAACCAATTGACAAAAATGCCCTCATCCAACCCAACAATTCAAAGCTCTCTCAGGGCACCTCACTTTTGAAAACTCGATTTTTTTACGAATTCAAGTCGGTCCATCGCGGACCGGACATCGCGTTTGTTGATCAAAGAGTGTTCACTAGCCCTTGTCAATTACGTTTGTCGATCTGTCGCCGCCTGAAGATTCAACAAGTTTTAAGTGTTTTTAGAGTAATGATTGAAGAAAATGAGTGAGAGGCGAATGTCGCACACGACAAGTTAATTTTTATGATTTTTGTGGGATTTTTTTTTCTATTTTCGAAGGTGAACTACAAACACCAATTTATCGGTCACACAGGACCGAGACATGTTGTAGTGTCTTGGTACCTTATAACCGATAACTAACAAAAGGTATCGGTTATTACTAACCGAGTTTAATCTCAAACGTAACTTTTTATTACATTTCGGTTAGAAGCAACCAAGACATAGCTTAATGTCTCAGTAACAGGTCACCGAGACCATAACCAGTAGTCTCGGTGATACATAGCCACGTGGTCCAAGGGTCGTTCTTACTTAGGTATCGGTTGATATTAACTGACACTTACACAATGGTATTGGCAATGGACGTCCGAGACCAAAAAAAAATCACGGCCCTGTGTGACTGAACACTACGGGATTAAAGTTAAACACTTCATCCGACCATAAAAACAACAAATCTATCTTAAACAAGCAAGAAAGTGAGGAGATTTGGTATATTGCGGCCTTGATGTTGTGATAGAAGGAAGAAAGAAGGGTTTCATTCAATTTGGGGGTGGGGTGCTCGCACTTCAAACGAAAGGGCATTTTGGTAAAAGTACTGGGGTGCTCTGATAAATTGTTGGGGTGCCCATAGCGTGATTCCTGCATAAAATACTTTAATATTTCCTCTCAGGACTCTCAATATCAATTGCAATGTATATAGTACGCATCAATATTATCAATAATCGACTTTGATCAATGCAATCCAAATGATCCTGACGATGATCTTCTAAATAGCCATAAATTGTAGAATGAGGATTTAAATGGATAATCAGATATCTTTTTTTTATAAGAAGATAATCAAATATCTTATTAAAAGATCTTGGTCCAAGTTGTAATTAACCTGTTAAGTGAGGTCTCAAGTTTGAATCACGTCGATAACAAAAAAATTGAGTTAGGAAGGTTGCCACCTGTGCCCTACTTGCCCACACATTTAGAGCTGAATTTTACTTTATCCATTAGGGCCAAATACCTTTGAATATCCATACCCATAAGTCAAATTGTCATCCGTAGCTCAGATACGTGGGTATAGAAATTCAATAGCACATATAGCTCTAAAAAGATCTGCCAATTATCAATCAACTCCTAATTTACATAGAAAGTTTCAATGAACTATGTTTTCCTTTTTTATTTTGAAGCCCTCGATTTTCATGAACTATGTTAAGGAGAACATTATACGTGGATAAGCCTCTCCAATTGTTGGGCCGACGGAGGCGGACGCGGTGGGTCCATGTATCTCCATTAGCAAATCCTACTATTTAAATCAACTTATGCCAATTTGATACGCATACATTTTGTGAGCCCCTTAGAGTTTCGTGTGCATTTCTTTTGATATTAATGTACCCCAAACTTCATATCTTTGACCACCTAGGATTTACTCTAAAAACCATCAAAAGTATTTGGGTGGAGATCCTCATTTGTAAATATCCTTCAAAAGTTATCTTTAATCAATATATGATTATATTTCGTTCCACACGCGCTAACGAGTATAAGATTATAACTTTGTAGTCGCAAAATGCATGTATAATTTAAAATGACAAAGTACTCTTACTATAATGTTTTTAGCTAGTTCAGTCCCAGCCATTGCCATATGTAGTAGCTAGATTTTTTTTATTATGTGTATTCAAACACTTATCTAAGTAGTCTCGGCCTCTAGAATTGAGAAAAGAGACCATTAATTACTCGATGTTTGACTGTTGTGGCGTATAAAACTTGAGACCGTGTGTCTAACCCACACAGTTCTGGCTTCGCCCTTGCCACTAAGCCAAGCCGTTCAGATTATATGTAGGAGCTGGCTAGATGGATCTGCTGTTGTTAGGATAAAAAAACTCACCATCCCCAATGCACATAAATAACAAGTCAATTTCACTTGCTTATCTACTGATCAATGCATCGAAGAAATCAAAATTTTCGAACTCCAACAATCCAATCCACCTCTATATAAACACACACCTGTAACAACACCCTTCATCCATCAAAAACTATAAAACATCTTTACTACTACTACTACTACTGCTACCACTAACTAATATAGCTATGAAGACCTCATTCGCTCTCCTCGCCCTTTGCGTCGCACTGCTGCTCATTGCCTATGCCGAGGGAGCCATTCCTTGCTCGACGGTGGATGCCAAGGCGGCATCATGCATTGCCTTTGCCTCCGGCAAGGCCCCCAAGCCGGCGCAAGGGTGTTGCACGGGGCTGCAACAATTGGCACAAAGTGTGAAGTCTATGCAGGACAAGAAGGACATCTGCACATGCTTGAAGAGCGCGGTGAAGTCGTTCCCAACAGTTCAAGACAAGTTCCTCAGCCAGATCCCCAGCGCCTGCGGCATCAAAGTCGGCTTCCCCGTCTCACTCAACACCAACTGCCAAACGTTAGTATACATGCAGCTAACACATTTGAAAATTAATGGTGAAGTATAGCAACCTTAATATATATATATATATATATATATACACACATAAGTCACTTAATGTCATGTACCTCGAGATGTGTGTAGGTGCATCAACGATTGTTTTTCATCCAAACTTTTTGTTGGATTTTTGATTGATAATGCAATAACTTGTGACTCTATTTTATTTTTGATCTTTTTTGACAGAATCCAGTGAAGCGTAGAAGATCATTTGGAGGATGCATGCTTGATGAGGAGTTTAGAGATTAGAGAGCGTAGAAGAGTAGTCCAATAAAACCACTAGAGATATTAATCTCCACATGTATGCGATATATGTGTCCTATAAATCAATGTAATCTCTAGTACCATGAATTAATGACTTAATGTAGTTTATATTTCCAAATGTCTCATTTTTTTTTGCATATCCATTTATTTGTATAGTTTTTATTTTTTTTTTTTTTTCTCCTGAGGCACCATTCCAGTAATTAACTAAAAATCAGATTGTAATCCAAAAATATCAATACATTAAAATAAAATAAAAGACATCATCAGTACAAGTATATAGAGTGACATTTATAGAAGTTGCATTTTTTGCTCTGAATGAGTAATTTCAATAGGAAAATGATAATCTAACACACTCTTAATGCACACCTTAGGTGCACACCCTTGTTTGTTAGCAGTTACACCCTTGTCTGTTAGCGGTGATGGTGTTTTGTCAGATATATAGCCTTTGCCTGGAGAGACAAGAAAGAGCTATAAATGGTCAAAAGACAAGGGTGTGCATCTAAAGTATGCGTTAAAAGTGAATCATTTTATTATTTTCCATTTCAATAACATGGAATAAACATTGTGAAAATTGCTACCTGGCTAAGTTCTTTAATAATATTTCTTGAAGTGCTATAATTTTTATTTATTTTTGTTGAGGTAGAGATGTATATTAATTCTTAAAATAATTTGTCCAGTGTCATTGTAAATTTTCATAAAAGTCAATTAAAGGGCCACTAGCTTGACCATAAAAAAGAGAAATTTCGTCTGACCCAAAAGAAAGAGAGAAATTTTTTTAGGATGTATATGGAATATCACTTCAAGAATAATTAATATATCTATCTCTATCTGTGTCAATGTCAATCAGTATAATAATAAAAATGAATAAAATATCCATTTTGTATTTTCTTTTTTTTTTTGAAAACTGTATTTTCTTTTTAACAGTATTTTAAATTATCTCTAACTATTTATAAGAAAAATACACACTTACAAAATACAATATATAAAAACATATTCTTTTTATAAAATTTTATTTCAAAATTATCTATCATCTTTTTTACATTTCCACCTTTTCTATTC
Source organism: Stephania japonica (assembly GCA_039657345.1). NCBI lineage: Eukaryota > Viridiplantae > Streptophyta > Magnoliopsida > Ranunculales > Menispermaceae > Stephania > Stephania japonica. The sequence goes on along the minus strand of CM077556.1, from coordinate 83,818,423 downwards.
AATCACGCTAAAATTACTCTGACAAAAAATAAATGATTTATTTATTTTTATCTATTTCTCATGCGGTATCAATACCAAGTTAATTTTTTTTGATTCACAGACTTAAACTCGAGACGTGAGTTTTATTTTTATTTTTTATTTATAAAATAAGGAAGAAAAAACAGAATCTCACACTCATCACCACCCACCTCACACGCATTTCCCCATTACCAAATAATTGCCCATCTTGAAATCTCTTCTTCTCTACTGCGCCAGAGCAAGAAACCTATGAACACAAAAACAGGGCATTGGGCAGCATTAGATGAGTTGAACAACGCCCAATACGCAATCAATCAATCCATCCAATCACTCTGAACCCGTGACCCTATAATCTCCCCTTAATAAGGTAATCATTCATTCCAACCACCTTCGCGTGTCTCTCAATCTTTCCAACTTTTCTCACAATATTTTTGCTGATCCATCTCACTTGTCATCATTCCCGACCGATTTGATCAATCTACGCAAATGGGTATTCGATTTCGGCCGATTCCTCAAATGGGTCGATCTTAATTTCGCGTTTGGTGTTGAGATTAGCTCTCTCCCCACTTCCCCTCTTTTGGGCTCCTCTGTTTCTCTCTGTTTTTTGTGTTTTTGAGTTCTGACTTCTGAGAGAGATCAATTATCTGTGTTTGTGTAGGTGGGTTACTTTTTTTTTTGAGTTCTTTGTGTGTTTTGCAAGTTTTTGTTTCTGGGTTTCTCATAATATGAATTGAAATGAAGTGGTTGTGATGGAATTGTGTTTTTGATGACCTAAATTTCCTTTGTTTCTTAATTGGGGAATCTATGATATTCAATTTCTTACATTGTGAATTTGATTGTGCAAATTTTTTACATACATTCTCAAAATGTTTATTGTTGTCTATTAAGTGTATTTTTAGAGTTAACTTGTTATGTGTAGAATTCATTGTAATTGTGTCTTCTGTTTGTAGTCTTGTTTCCTTTAGTTTGGCGAGTTTACGTATGGGCTGAAGAAATATGCTATGATGCCACTTTCTAAGGACAAAGTCATGATGCTCACGTCTTATCAAAGCCAGGCTGAGCAGCTGGTTAGGAATTATGTGTTGGCGGATCCGTTTCTTCCGTACACTTCAGTTCTCGGTGGCATTTTCGCGTGCAAGATGGTATATCTTCAGCCGCTTAAGCTCAATGCAATTTTAGAATTTGTTCCCATTGCGCAATTTACTTAATTTTGTTAAGGCATGGCCTAGGCTTGTAAGAACAGATCATCTTGGTAGTCACTAGTCAGTGAAGTAGGCAATGAAAATAATGATTACGTCGAGAATTTTTCCTATATGTTGAAGACATCTACAGTTATACTTTTTTTTTTTTTTTTTTTTCCAAAAAAAGTCTTTTCTTCGTCTCACTAATTTAAGCCAGTATTGAATCTTGATCAACTAAGATTGATTTTGGATACAACCTTTGCTTTCATGCTCTTCTTTATTTCCTTTTCGTACACTGATTACTAGTTTTATTATTATTTGGCATATTCTGCATAAGGTATTGTCTAGGCCTTAATTTTTTTGTTGTTATTTCAAGATTGCGCCATTTAATTTGATGGAATATAACCTCAGTTTCCTTATTGATTACTTGTTATTGGCGCTGCGTGTCTTTTAATGTGCCATTTTTTACATCATATTTATCACTTTATATCATGGTTGCATTTGGATCCTAGTCTAATCTGTGATATTTATTCATTCCGTATGATTTTTGTCAAATCCAATGCTAAATATCTAGTTATTGTCTTCGTTGCCTATCTAACGGTTTGTTGCTTATTATAATTTTTTTATGAATGCCATTTCTCTTTTTTCAATAGTTTCAAGTGTCGTTAATGCTTGCATTTGATTTTATTTTTCATGCTTAGGCTTATGAGCTTACACAGTTGATTAGCTCATTTTATTTCAAGAGTTACGCTGGCCTTACAAAAATGCAACGATTTGAGTGGAACAATCGGTGAGTATGCATATAGTATTCTCCATCATCCTTTTGTTCTTCGGTCTCTATTTCTTGAATTTACATCTATTCTTTTTGCAGAGGCATGTCCACTATCCATGCTATATTTATCACAGTTATGTCTTTGTATTTGGTGTTTTTCTCGGAACTATATTCTGATCAACAGTTTGGCCTTGTACCGTTCCGAAGTTCACCTCTCTCTACCTTTGCACTTGGGGTAAGAAACCTCTTTTAATATTTAGATGAACATTTTATTTTTTATTTTCTTCATTTAAACCTGATGTCACTTTAAAGAATTTTGACAGTGGATTCTATATTATACTTCACATGTGAAAAATTCAATCTGATACATTAATGAGCTGCACCAATATTTTGCATGTTGGAGCATTCTTGTATAATAGTAAAATTTACCTGCACACTGTTTACATGTCATGTAGGAATTTTTTTTTTCTTTTTTTTTCCTTTTCTTTTTATAGAAGTGTGTTCAATCTGATATTTGTGCTATCTTGAAGGGTTATGTGGAGCATGAGAATCATTTTGATTTTGAGACACTTTGGATTGGAGTACAGTGCACGATTTCTTTGCCGAGGAGATTTGCCACAAGAAAAGATTGGCTTGCCCTATAAAAAAACATATTGGCTTGTTCTGAAATTTAGTTTTACCCCTGCCCCCCTTCAATGTGACTTGGAAGCAGTAGAATAAAGAGAGAGAATGGGGTTCCTAACGTACTTGGAATTCAAAATTGTGAATAGCTTGTAATTAGCCAATGAAAATAATAAGAAACCTAACAAATTGAGGTAAATTTCTTTTTACGGATGGACTTTATAATTGGAAAATAAGATATTAATTATTCTTAGCCTTTAATTCTACCCCGAAAATAATTTGGAAATGGGTAAACAAGTCCATCCATTCTGCCTGGCTTAGAAGAACTCGTCCAACGAGTTAGAAACAAGGTATCGCTATAAAATATTAGGATCAAGTTGCTTGAACTTATTTGGGGAGCCATGTGGCATTGAAAGAATGAATGTTCTGCCATGTAATGGTGTGATAAAATATCCAGGGCGATCACCATCTAAGAAACAATACCATCATTTAATATAACAGCAATGTGCTCAGAAGACGCAATGTAGAAGATTTGCTTGCCGGGTCACTAACTAGAATGGAAGTCTCATAAGTTGCTTATAGGGTATAAATCCTCTATTTTGAAACTTAAATACTTACCAGTGGGTAAGTTGGGTGCAGAAGAAATCCTAGTGTCAAAGAATGCAATATGAGCTAGAAGCGCAGATATACAATTTCTTGCAAGAATTTGGAAGTACTGAGGACTGATGGTCCTCACATGCTGTGTTCTACTTCTTCCAGTCATTTTGTCTCTCATCATTATTATATTCTTACAGTCTCTTCTTAAAAAAGTGGACGTAATAAATCAACAACATGGCACATATATGTGATTGTAAAAACAAAAATCTTCTAATGCACTTAGAATTCCCAATTGCAAGTTTTTATTCACAAGCCAACTAAAATAGTAACAAATTTAAACAAATAAAAAAACAAAAACAAAATGCTAATTACTCAATGGACTTTCAAGTAACAACAAATTTAAGAAAAAAAAAAAAAAAAAGCAACGCTCCTGTAAGTGTATATTCAAGTTTGTTGGTTTTACTCATTCTCTGTTTGGCAGGTTTCTGTTGGGTACTTTCTTACAGATCTTGGGATGATACTTTGGCTTTATCCTTCTCTAGGTGGGATGGAATATGTAAGTATATTGCATTAACCTAATGTTGGATGAACCAGGTTTTTTAGTTGGCAAAGCTTGATTTACACCTGTACAGATATCAGATAACATTGTAAATGAGAAAGGAATGCATTATTCATGAAGATTTGCAGCTCAAAATTGTACGCCAGCACTAAGATGTTGCATGTGTTTTAGGTTGTCCATCATTCACTCTCTTTAATAGCAGTAGCATACTCAATGCTGTCTGGAGAGGGGCAGCTTTACACATACATGGTTCTCATCTCCGAGGCAACTACTGCAGGGGTCAATTTGCGATGGTAAGTCTTTGTTTGCGAATGCCTTGTTAAATCTTTAAAATGGCTTTAAATTTCTTTCTTTTTCTATACTAATGTTTACATCTTTTTTTGCTGGTTGAAGGTATCTTGACACTGCTGGAATGAAGAGGTCTAGTGCATATCTCATTAATGGGGTTGTCATGTTTTTTGCTTGGTTGGTGAGTATACCACTCTTTGTTTTTGGCCTTCCGCTTGAGTAAAGCACAAGCACAAGCACGCACTAAAACACACAAGAAATATCTCTTTTCCTTCACCTGAGATATGCTTTAACATGATCTTTTTGTGTTTCTTATGGGAGGTAATATAATACTAGGCTTTCACGTCACTTTACTTGGTGGTTGGCTTGCAGATTGCGAGGATTCTCTTATTCGTTTATCTATTTTACCATGTTTACTTACACTATGATCAGGTAACTTCTGTACCAGTCTTTCAATTGCCTGTCCTAAACTGAAATTAGTTAATTCTTTTAGTCGGAGAAAACTTGTTCATAGACCTGGTGTAATCAAGGCGTTGTTTAGGCAGTGATTAGGTCATCATATATATTGGCATTAGAACTTGCGTTAATTTTAAATTTTGATGCATTCTATGACAATTGCTGAATAGTTGAAAGAGGCGAAGACATGAATTTTCTTCGAAAAAGTTTATTATATAACGTGGCTAAAAATATGATCTCTCTTAGGAATTCAATCGTTTTAAAGGCTCATAAGTTCTCTTTTTTTGGAATTTCAAAAAAGTTTCCTGAACTTACATTTGATTCATTTGTTTTTATGCTTAAGGCCTCTTTTACTCCTTGCCTAATCAGTTTGGCATTCTTTTGGGTGCAGACTGGAAAAGTTATTTATCACAATATTGATCAACACCATGACATTTTCTTTTTATTTCTATACTACAGATACAGCAGATGCACACATTCGGCATTCTTTTGGTTTTCGTCGTTCCTTGTGCACTTTCGATCATGAATTTGATGTGGTTCGGCAAGATACTGAAAGGATTGAAGAAGACATTAGCAAAGAGCCAATGAGGATTTCATATCATCCAAACCACTCTCAATTCACCCATTATTTTGTGTGTATTATGCTGTCTATTTCCCCCTTGTATTTACTGTAAATGCTGGAAGGGAAAATTGGTATAGGAGCTAAATAGTGATGTAGATTGGAAACTCACACAATGTGCATTCTTGTGCTTTGAGAACCATAATGTTGTAAATGAAAAGAATGCACTACAAAAGTTTCCTTTAGTCTCCCTCTCGATACCTCTCTTTTTGAGTCCGGCTAAGTGCACTCTAGAAAAAGTCAAACTTAAAAAAAAGGTTAATCCTACTACAAATGACTCTTATGCCCCTCATTGTAATTAGTGCACCCACTACAATATTTAAGTGCACCCCACACACTCTCTTTGTAATTTGTAGGCGTCATCGAGTGATTCTGCTGCGAAGGTCTGAATCTTTTGTTGAAAAGTCGGTCGGAGCCTACTGAATCTCTAGTTGGAGAGTCTGTCACAGCTTGTCAAACCTTTAATTGGAGGGTCGATCAGAACCTACCGAACTTTTAGTTTAGCAATTGTCAACTAAGGCCTTGTTTGGTTCGGGGGAAAGTTGAAGGAAGTGAGATAATTTTCAGGGAAGTTTCAGCTCGCCTAGTTTGGTTGGATATTTTAAAAAAACTTTCCTGTAAGTTTAACCCACAACTTCCCTCACATAGGAGAAGATAACTCACTTAAAGGGGGTGAGTGAGTTATCTTCCTGAGGGGAAATAGACACTTCTACCCTCATTTAGTGCTTTTTCTTTATCTTTATTCCTTACAATCTCTCTCTCAAAAAGAGTGTAAAGGGCATTTATATCAATTATATTATTTTATTATTTTTAAAATGTGAAACATCTCAGGAAATTCAAAGTTGAACCAAGCATGAAAAGTGCAACTTCCTTAGTGGTTAACTTCTCAAAAAATTAAACTTCCATGAAAGTTAGTAAAATGAATCAAGCGAGGTCTAAATCACCAAAGAGGTTTGGTTAAACAACACCGAGTCTAGTAGATAAGTCTTGACTACATATCGTTGAACCTAATATAAATGTCTCGACTAAGGTTTTTGAGTAGGTGCTTCGGTTCGAATGAAAGGATATTTTGGTAAAAATGTGAGGTGCACTTAGAAATTGAAATTTAAATTTGGGGTACCACGCAAAATGGGATGTACCCAATAAATAGTGAGGTGCACTAAGCCGGACTCCTTTTTTTCTGTTCCAATTTAACTTCCAGGCTTGGCTAATATATTCTCTAACCAATTGGTTTATTACTTCTAGCCGAAAGCCCTTCATGACAAATTCATGTTTGTTGTTAGATTTTTTTTTCCATCGCACTCAATTTAGTATAATTAAACAAACTTATATACATACTTGTATATAAATACATTGGGAAATGCTAGAATGACAATACAATGTTACAACACAAGGAGCAATAAATGATGTGTTATGTGGACCCACGTTAAAATCTCATAAGTCACATTCAACATCCCATTTTGATGTGAGGCCTATGTGACACATCATATATATGTTGTGTCTTGTGTCTTGTGTTGTGACATTGTATTGTCATTCTAGCATTTCCCAAATATATTAGAAGTAGGGGTGGCAAAAATTTGGGTCTGAACGTGTCCGGGTCTGGACAACCCCTATTATAAAGAAGTATATTCATTATCTGGACTCGGTCTGGTTTTAAATTCGGACATGACTTACTTGTTCAGACCCACTTTGTTTAAAATTCGGGTTGTCCAATTGTCCGGATTTATCACAATTTTGAAAACTAACTTTTTATATTAAAACATTTTCAAATGTTAAAATATACACATATTATAATATCATGTGATGTAATTTAGAAAAGTAACGTCAATTCATATAATTTAACATTTAATGTCAAGTACAATTATTTTAATATAAGAAAATAAAATTTAATCATTATGTAGCCAAAAAGATATCTTTAGTACAATAATTTTTATATGCATTAAAGTATATTAATGTTTGTTAATTTATTTAATTAAGTACCAAGTGTTTTTTTAGGGTAATTAAGTAGTGAGTGTTTAATATACTATTTTATCAAAAATATTTTTAACTTTATTTAAAATTCAAACCGGGTCGGAGTTTACAAGGCCTTGTCTAAATCCAACCCAGTTTTAAATTTGGACAAAAGGTCTTATCGAGACTCGGCCCGAATTTGTTAAAGTATTGTCCGAACTCTTTTTATTCCGGGGCTGAATAAAATCGGGCCAGCGGGCCCAGACATGAAATTGCTGGCCCTGGCATGTACATACATGGATGATGTAACACAAACCCTAGTTTGCTCATGCCCACCATGTGAACACACCAAATTCCACCTAAGCATGGACCTAATAATCTTTGTCACAACCTACAACACAAGGCTTCATATTGGGCCGTTCCCTAAAACAAGCTACTCTTGGTACGGTTTCCAAACCAACCTTGAAAGTTAAAATTCTATAAACTAAAATAAACTAAGCACGCGCATACATAAAATGCTCACTTTTTCTCACTCCTTTGCCCACATATTTGTTGATTATACATTGATATCTCCTCCAAATTTTTCTTCAAAGGAAACCCTTCCTTATGTAGCAATGTTCATACAATAATACAAACATCCCCTTAGTTTTATATTCAATATTATATATTCCTTTGAAGCCCTTATAGTGAGATCATTAATTTGATATATACTATGGACATCAAGTGGTCATTATCAGAGCGCATTAGTACTTCATCTCCACTTCAATCATTGAATATATAGAGTTCTCCTACTTATAAATTAAGGTCTTAGTTAATCACTTCTCATATACCCTCTTCATTGGTGTATAAATATAGAGTTGCATCGTTGCACATTCGTGTTTCGGTTATAGATCACATCGATCATTAACTTTGTCGTCGACTGATATTATTTTCTTGCAAAAGAAGCACTTAATCGAAAATGCGTAGTTTCTCTTTTATCTCATTCATGAGCTTAACTTTGATCTTTTTAAGTTTTGTGATGACATTGTTCACTCATCAATCCCATGCATTGCATAAAATCCCTACCAGTACTATTGGTCCTTCACTAGTTCTAGGCATGACTCACTCTAGAGCCTCGCGGTTTCATCGCTTAAAGGGATCCCGAGGCTTGATGAATTCGCGAAAGCTTGAAGCTTTGGATATGTTGGAGCCACTAAGAGAAGTCAGAGATGGCTACTTGATATCCCTAAACATAGGAACACCTCCACAAGTCATCCAAGTTTACATGGACACAGGAAGTGATCTCGCTTGGGTCCCTTGTGGAAACCTCTCTTTTGATTGCATCAATTGTGATGACTACAGGACTAGTAATAGGATCACATCCACTTTCTCGCCCTCTCGCTCCTCTTCCGCCACAAGAGATCTTTGCACCTCCTCGTTCTGCACTGATATTCATAGCTCCGATAACTCCTACGATCCATGTGCTGCGGCGGGGTGTTCTCTAACCACCCTTGTTAATGGAAACTGTCCTAGACCATGCCCTACATTCTCCTACACATATGGTAGTGGTGGACTTGTCATGGGAGCATTAACTAGAGATGTCATTAGGGTCCATGGGAGCACTAGTCCTAATATCACAAGGCAGATTTCAGGGTTTTGTTTTGGATGTGTAGGATCAACTTATAGGGAACCTATCGGGATTGCTGGATTCGGGAGGGGTAGTTTGTCTTTACTTTCGCAACTCGGGCTCCTACGAAAAGGCTTCTCTCATTGCTTCCTACCCTTCAAATATGCAAACAACCCCAACATTACAAGCCCTCTAGTGATAGGAGATCTTGCAATGGCTTCTAAAGACAGTTTGCAACTCACACCATTGTTGAAAAGTCCCATGTATCCTAATTCCTATTACATAGGCCTCAAAGCCATCAGTGTGTGCAACAGCACTAGCAGTACTTCAATAGAAGTGTCTTTAAACTTGAGTGAGTTCGACACGGATGGCAACGGCGGCATGTTAATCGACTCGGGCACAACCTACACTCACCTTCCTAAACCAATCTACTCTGATCTCCTATCAAAGATCAAGTCTCTAATGATAATGCACCCGCGGGCTCATGATTTCGAGAATAGAACCGGATTCGATCTTTGCTACAGCTTGCCTTGTCTGAACAACAGCAGTAGTGCAGATGATGATAACGAACCTCTTCCATCACTGACTTTCCATTTCTTGGGAAATGTGAACCTCACCTTGCCCAAGGAGAACTACTTCTACGCCATGGCGGCTCCAAGCAATTTAAGGGTTGTGAAATGCTTTCTTATTCAAATCATGGACGACGAAGATTATGGTCCGGCGGCCGTGTTTGGGAGCTTTCAGCAGCAGAATGTTCAAGTTGTGTATGATTTGGAGGAGGAGAGAATAGGGTTTCAACCAATGGAATGTGCTTCTTCTGCAGCCTCTCAAGGACTTCATAGAACATAATCTCAAGTGGCAGTTATTGGCAGTTAAGTAGTAATAAAATGGTGAGATTCTGTGTTGAATTTTAATAATGTTTGAACTTTGAAGTAGTTATTTATATTATTTGCTTGTTAGCTTTACGTTTATTCTGTCTGTTTCATTTGGGATTTCAATGTGGTACAAGTGGTGAACTGATTACTAGTTATTAACCAAATTGTTAATTATGTTGTCCATGGATCTAATCAATGAGATTCTGTGTTGGATTGTTGAAGGTATGCAAGAGATTTGGTTTTCAGAGAACTCATGACTTAATATTTTGATTAATATTCACTTGGTTTCTTAAGTTATGGGGTTGAACCGTTCGGCTAACTCTCAAGTGATCAGTCGAATGAAAGTAAAGAGAGGTTGAAAAAGGTTTGGACAAACGTAGTTATCGAAATAAATAAATAAATAAAATAAAAGACTTTTGATTAATACGATGAGTGGAATGTCTTATACCAGCTGGATATATTCTTTGTGCTTGGAATTGTAGGAGCAAACAGTGTTGGGAAGACCTTTAAAAAAATTTCAATTTCTTAAGAGGACTCTTTTATCAATTATTTAATCAATATGATTGTCAAGCACTAAACTACCATAAAAAGGCATTCAGTTCTGAGATCTATTAATTGGGACTACTTCTGTTTACTTTTATACTAAAAATGTTCTGTCAATCATTTTTCAACAATGTAATTAATCCCATCTTACATCCATGAAACTAGCATAACAAAATTACGCACACTTGTTCCAACAATTTTGCAGATGTTCATGATTGGATTTATCAAGTGCAATAAATCGAGTGATGTAGAAGAGTTTGATCCGTGTAGCTCTATTTTTGATTTATCAGATGCAATAAACCGGGCCAGCACTATTATATTGTAGTAGTTGTTGTATGGCAGCAAGTCCAATTGAAGACAAACTGTTTTAACACTTTTTTTTTTTTTTTTTGGGTTCAATTTATGTACAATTCTCTTCTAAGTTTGAATCAATGGTATTCAGTGAAGAATATTGGATAAAAAGTATTAGAGGGATGCAACAAACTGGGGGAACTCATGGGAAATCACATCATATACATTAAAGGAAATGATTAATCCTCAAATAGTTTGAAGTATTCAATTTTTTTTTTCTTTGAATGAACAAATTAAGAACTGGGATCCCAGATCAGGGATCAGATTCAACAAGCATAAGATGGTAGATACTTTTGTAGCATCATGAGCAGCATGAAGAACTTGTTCTGTTGGCTGGCGCTCTCTCCATAAGAACCATTCCAGATGGGTTCTGTGATGGGTGCGCTCTAGGTAGTCTCTTAGCTGCAAAGGAAAAGGAAGAGATTAATTTGAGAAGTCCCCGAAAGATGCACTGAAACCGTCTAATTATCAAATAATAGTCTTTGGTTACTTTTTCTCAAAAAAAAAGGTTTCTAGCTTTGCTGTTGAGATGTGTGGACCGAAATAATAGTCCCACATTGGAAATTAAAACTTCTAAATGAAGTATATTAGTAATTGTCTCCCCTCTAATAATACCGAGGCCTTTTGAGATAAAACCCCACACCTAAAGTTGAAAGGTGGTTACGTTGGAGACAATATCGGTACTAGCGGAGGAGATCCACGGGTTTGCGCACACATGTGCGACGCGACCATGAGAATTTGATATTTGCCATTCTGAGCATGATAATGTATTGTTGATATCGACTCATACCTATTTCATGGAAAATTTCATTGACATTCTGAGCAGTCTTTGCTGAGGTTTCCATGAAGAACAGGCCATTCTCTTGCGCGTAAATTTGTGCTTCCTGTGTCAAACACGACATAATAGAATCAGAAATTTATTTCACTTTCCAATGTAAAGAAAACCTATAAATTTTATTCATTTTTACACATTGCATTAGAATTCCTTTATTGTTGAATAAGTTTTCACGATTACATGCAAATTAAACGAACCAGCAACATAAACAAAATTAGATAGAAAACTGACTTAGTTAACAATAGAGGTCTTAAAAACTTCTAATGGTGTGTACGGTTGGGATGACTAAAATGTTAATCCTAGGATTAACTTTTAGTCCACTGTTCGCTTAGGCGGACTAAGTTGTGAAACAATAGTCTTGTATTCATGTGACTAAATAAAGTGAACTTCAACCCTATCACTAAATAATCCAACCTAAAGGAACTAGTTATTTCCCATTTTTCCCTCCCATTTGGTTTAAAGCACTTCACACAATTTGTTGCGATGATGAACTTACAATTACATTTATTTATAAATCAGTGAGATGGTAAACAGTTCACCAATTCTTGATTATTGAACTCTTTTTTTAGGGGAAATATTGAATTCTTATTTCATAACTTTTCCTTAGTTTTTTTTTTTTTTTTTTCACCACCGCACAATTTGTTGTTTGGGATTTGCACATTTTGTTTGTGTGTGTTTGTGTGTTTGATTGAGTCGATGCTCTAGTGAGGTTTGGTCTCGAGTCTTGTTTGTGTGTTTGTGTTTGTGGCTGGTTGGCTATATGAGGATGGGTAGAAACGTCATGTGGGCTAAACCACTTGAACTCCTATCAACCCAACCGAACAAGTCCTCAAATTTGGATTACCCTTGGTCCGATGCAACTTAATCCAATGGAACTTAGTCCGACCTTATCAAGACAATCCTATCAGCCTAACTGAACACACCATAAGTTGATAGAATACAAATGTTTGAAGGTCTTACTACAGAACTAACAAAACAAATAAACATAATTATTTTTGGAAGAAAACAAAAAAGCATACACATTAGTTGTATAATTACTTAGCAAGTTTTAATGTTTTACTACATAATATATTGAAGGAATTTGTACTCGAACACAAGTAAATAGATAACTCTCGAAACTCCACAAAGACGAAGTTTCACACAAGACCATCCAAAGTATTTGAACTTTCCGGAATTAATTTGAAAAACAATGATTAGAAAGAAAAACACATGTACTTGCCTCTGCTGTCACTTTTCTTGAATCTAGTAAATCTGCTTTATTTCCAGCAAGTGCCATGACCATGTTTGTGTTACCTTAAAGACAGAAGAAGTTTAAAACGCCAATCAATATTTGATTTTAGACCTGCTATCACAGCTGGGACCAAATGCAAGTAAATATCAATAAATGGTGCATTGTTCACCTTCCAAGTTGGTCAGTATTTCATCAAACATACACAATGATTTGCCACTTGAAAACAAAATCTTCTAAAAGTGACAGTAAGAACAAGAAAATTACAACAATCCAAATGATATTTACCCTGTGTCTGAAGCTCTTCAACCCATTTCTTTGCACAAGCAAATGAAGCCTGAAAAATCAAATGAATTCCCGTCACATTTTAGCCAAAAAAGATAAAAGTTTAAGAGAAAAAGGAAAAACGAGGAAATTTAATCACTTCCATTAGAATCTTGTTCGTAGAAATCAAGTTGATTTGAAAGAAACCATGAGACAACAATACCATCTGATATGGGCTAATTAAAACAGGATTATCTCTCTATACAAATTCATGAAAAAGGGAATAAGAAACTGTTCAACATGCTTGGCTAATTAAAAGTGCACTATTATATACGCAACAAAAAAGACACATCTCCTTGACGAACAATATCATTACACTCACTTGGTTAGTTGTATCATACACAATTACAGCAGCTGCTGCACCTCTATAATACATTGGAGTCAAGCTATGATATCTCTCTTGACCTGCTGTGTCCCAAATCTCAAATTTTATAGTCGCATCATCGACAGCTAATGTTTGAGAGAAAAAGGCAGCACCAACAGTAGATTCCTGAACCAATAGATCACAAGAATGAACCACAGGATCCTAAACAAGATGGTTAAACGAATTCAATTATGTATGAAGACATCTCAAAGACAATCAGACCTGAAAGTCAACGTATTGTCCTTTTACAAAGCGCAAAACTAGACTAGATTTACCAGCTCCCACATCCCCAAGAAGCACCTGAGAAACAGAATTACATTGCTAATTAGATCTTCATGATAAAAGTTGTGATTAGCAATTCCAAAATTGCAATTAATAGATAACACTCCAGAAAGGCAAATAGAGTTGATAACGAGTTTAATCCTAAAAATTGAAGTAAAGAATTTTGCGTAAGACATTTAATTCCTAATCCTATAAATAGACTACCAAATAAATTCATAAATAATAAAAAATTTTAAAAATGAAATATGATAATTCCCAAGTCCTCACTTCAATAGGCAAAGGAATTTCAGATGTCCTAAGTAGAAAATATTTCACTACCAAATTCCCAATACATTCCTTGTTAACACAAAGACAGTTCAGTTTACTTCACTTGATCACATATTACCAATAAAGACAAACTAAATTCATTAAAAAAGCCTCTATCCCAAATTAGTTGGGTCGGTTACATAGACCAAACTCTTCCATTGCGCTCGATTTAGTGTAATTGACCATAATCATTAACAAAGCTTAGAAAAATAGAAAGGGTCCTTATCTTCAAATCAAAGTTCTCACAACTAATTAATCTTCATCTTTTCCCATAAATTTCCCATCTCCCTTCTTTGCTATCCTCACTAGTTTGGGCATCCTTAAATCTGTTTCAACTTCCCAATTTCAATCAGCCCCAAAACAATCAAAACTAAATAATCCCAATTGTTCATCTTACATCATCTTAAAACAATCAAACGTAACATCCGTGAAGACTCACACTTCAAGCATCACAACTTTCCCTAGCAAAATTAAAAATTAACCCAAACTCATCACAACTTTTTTTTTTGATATCCATGAGTGAGCCTGACTATTCCCACGAGGCCCACGAGGCCCTAGAGCAATCAGTCTGAGGACAATCTTGACGCAGCAGGAAATCAAACATGTGGAACTGGGCGCTTATCCCGCACAATCTCAAGCTCGCACTTACCATTAGACCAACCCGTCCGGGTTAAGTCATCACGATTCTTAACTAAATAACTCCCAATTTCCCATCCCCAAAATCTTCCAAACTAATCAAGTTTCAAACTTTCACAGATCATAAACCAAATTCACCATCAAATTCATCACACATATTCAAAAAAATCACAATCCCCACCAACCCTAAAAAAAGCCCTAATCAGAAAAGGAACCAAAAGATCAAAACTTGCAGAGAAAACTGACCAATTTGGCGTTGAGCATCTTGTTTCTGCTGTTCGCCATGGATTTGAGAGATGGGTTTTTGCTGAATTTCAATTTGGGAGAATTGAAGACTCAAAATCAAATCAACAGAGAAGAAAAAAGAGGGTTTTTTGTAAGAGAAGAGGAGATTCTAGAACAACAGAAGAAGCAATCTTTGACGAGTTGACGACTCTCTAATGTTTGTTGTGGTTGCATTACTAATTTACAAGTCTTTTTTTAGTCAAAAATAGAAACTAAAAACGATTAATTAGGTGAAAATTCTTAATTAATACAACAACATAGCTTGAGTTTGAAATTAATTTGGGTCTGCTATATGAATTAAACTCATCCATTATAATTAATTTAGTCCAATTAATAGCGAGCTTTTCAAACCTTTTAAATCTCTACATGGATCAAATTCGTAATTAATGTAATTTTGTAATTTTTGATGACATAATTTTTCGTCTTTTTACTATCTCAAATTGGAGTTGCGGTTAAATTACATTTTTTTTAAAACATCATAGCTAATTTTATTACAAATCATTAGCCAGTACATCAACTAGAAATTGTGGTATAACACACCACTCGCTCTAACCAGACAAAGAACTAGCCTCCCTCGTCAAAGTGTTAGCTGTTAAGTTCGTTGATCTTCGCACATAAGAAACATAATAGAACTTCATATCTGTTAAAATATCAATGTAGTCGTCTATAATAGAACCAAAATATGAGTTATCCCTGGTCTTACTATCGATAGCTTGGACGACCAATATAACATCTACCTCAATGTCTGTACTCGTAACCCCTCTCCTCTTCATCCAACTCAATGCTTCTTGAACCCCTATTGTTTCTGCTACCCGAGGCTCGACCACACCTTCCTACATCCCCCATAGCTGCCACGAAATCACCCATGTCGTCCCTCAAGACCGGCCCATATGATGCTACTCCCCTATCGACAAATACTGCCACATCTGAGTTGCATTTAACCTAATCTCTCTCTGGTCTCCTCCATTTCTCCTACTCCACTTGAGGGCTCCTATTAAGTCGAAATACATAAGTATCTCGAGCTTTCTTCCATGCCAACAAGTGCGATTTAGTATAAGCTATAATTTGAGACGGTCGTTGGCCTCAATTCTTCTATACTACTACATTCCGATAGTTCCAGATATTCCATGCTACAATCGCTACTACTGTAACGATCCTAAAAATTTAACCCATGTCACATGTCAATACAGGTAATACGTGGGCCCATGTTGTGGTACAGTCATCAATTCTCAAACATCGACGCCGAGGTATATTAGTTTTGTATGGTGTTTGTATTATATTGTAGTTTATTTGTGCAATTTCAAAGTTTTTAACGTGTAAAGATGTTTGTGTACGAGAATTGGTAGTTTGGGGAATAAATTTAATTAAAAACACTGACAAAAATATAAAATAAATAACAATTAAAAGGTTGTAAAGTCCGTTTGTTACGTCGGTACGTCTGTGGTAACGCGACGAACAAAGTTAGTGTTATGAGTTGGGTGCGAGAATACCCGAGGGAAGCTTTGAGTGTTGTTTGAAATGGATGAAATCAAAAGACCAAAATTCAACAAAGAGTCACCTATTGGAGTCATTAAAGTTGGTGGAGGTGACTGCAAAATGACCAAAAGGGGTATTTAAATTGTAAAAAGTACGGATATGGGTGGAGGGTATTTTGGTCATTTGACCAAAAACCTCTCAAAACACCAACACGCCACCGCCATCACCATTCTCATATTCTCGATCGATCGAGAGAAGGAGAGACCAAGGAGAGGAGAGCAGCGATTCGCGGATTTCTATCTGCATGAATTGACTGTTCATTTATTTAATTCGAAATGCTATATTTATTGTTGTTCCTGCTTGGCGTTACTATGCACTCGACCTGATGTATCATATGCTTTGAGCACTACAAGAAGATATCAATCAGATCCTGGTGAGAGTCACTGGATAGTAGTAAAGAACATCCTTAAGTACTTAAGAATGACTAAGGAAGTGTCCTTAGTCTATGGAGATTTTGAAAATGATCTAGTTGTAAATGGTTACACAGATGTAAGTTTTCAAACTGATATAGATGATTTTAGATCGCTGTCTGGATATGTGTTTACTTTGAATGGGGGTGCAGTAAGCTGGAACAGTTCGAAGCAAGAGACTGTGGCAGATTCTACAACAGAAGCTGAGTATATTGTAGTGTCCGATGCAACAAAGGATGCAGTTTGGATCAAAAAGTTCATTTCTGAACTAGGTGTGGTTCCAAGTATTGCTAACCCTATTTGTTTGTATTGTGACAATAACAGAGCAATATCACAGGCCAAGGAACCTAAATCACACCACAGATCCAAACATATACTCAAGCATTTTCATCTCATCAAAGAAATTATTGAGAGGGGAGACGTAAAGATTTGCAGAGTACCTACTGAAGACAACATTGCGGATCCATTGACAAAGGCTCTTCCACAAACGAAACATGATGGTAATGTTAGATCATTATGCATTAGATGCATGAATGATTGGCCCTAGAGCAAGTGGTAGATGTTGGGAAATGTGCCCTAGGTCAATCCATTAACAGTCTTTATGAATACATTTTAGTTAATAAAATAAAGGATTTCATTTGCTGTTTATTATAATTAATTTGCATGTTTACATTATAATAAGATCCATAGGTATTTACAGAAATATCCTAAATGTCCCTAGTCAATTATTATATTAGGAACTATAATGAATTAAGACTAGTGTGAGTCTTGATTGATGATCATACGTATAGGAATACGAATCAAGATCATGAGTACTTGTTAGGGAACAAAGTACTGGACCGACCCGCTATGAGAACATCACATGGATTAAGTCATAGTTGTTTCTCATGGTAGGTGTATTTTTCAGTCCTCTGACTTTAGATTACCAGAGACTTCATGTGACAGCCCCTAATTTTAATTAGAGAATATCCGGCCTGAAACCCTAATTAAGCCCCGGTAAACTAGATCGGACCTAATTAGAGCCAGCAGTCTTACCACATTTCCTGACAACAACCTGTATATCTTAATTTAAATAAATAACATAAAACAAACGCAGCGGAAAATTTAAAACTTTTTCGATAAAACACAAGTTATACAATACCGGCATGAACATCGGTATTGAGCTCTTATTCTCACCCATTTAATTACAAATCATAATGCAATACAAATATATATATATATAATAGGAAACTCACTGCACCGTAGAGAAGATACTAAACTCCTGGTCTTCTCCTTTCCTGAGTTCCAAGTTCTAGCGTACATTCATACCTGAAAATGTTAAGGTGGGTGAGCTCCTACATGCTCAGTAAGTGACTCTCATACCAACCATCAACTACCAATTAATATCAAGGCAATGTATAACAATATGAATCAAATGCATATCTACAGGAGCATATGAATCAATATAAACAATATATATAACAGATGCAAGTTCTTTGGTTCATTGCAATGTATCCGTGATTTGTATTTCACATATTCGTATTTGCATTGAGTCGCCCCCTCACATATCCAAGAATCAATCACTGGGCATCTAACCAGTTCTTGTCAATGAGCCGCCAACTCATAAAACACCGAGTCGCACTTACTCATCATCACTAAACCAATCACTGCTCATCTGATTGGTTTATGACTAATGAGCTGCTAAACTCAACTGGGTGCGGTGATGGTTAGCAATTCCACCACAGTCCAAACCCCAGGCCGATCCGTCCAGTCAAACCTCTTTCCGAATCCATTTTCAATTCAAAACATTTTTGTAAAACCAAAGTCAAATCACGATACATTGCCCCATTCCCAGTCTAGTACACTACATGCTCTAATAATACTATTTTACATTACATAATTGATAAAAGCTACGAGTCTCACTTACCTGTTCTGAGCTTATATATTTTATCGACTTGTACGACTCTCCGGAGTCCTCAAACCTTTCCACATCGGTCCATTACCTAAAATATACCAACTATTATCAACTTATGTCTAATAGTCATTAATTAACATTCCTAAACTGGTCTCATTCGAATTCGACATCTCAGGACCTAATTTCTAACCTATTTTGACCATTTCCGCTTTTTGAGGTGAAACCCCGGTATACAATCTCATCCGACTTCCGAATTTCTCATTTTCCATAGAAATCCCTCAATTTCTATTTGTTTGGTCAAAATACTATTTTTTCATATTTTTTGCTATTTTCCTGGATTTTCTTTTCCATTTTCTCTCTTTTCTTTCTTTTTTTTTCCTTTTGGTTTGGGCCTGAATCGGGTTCGGCTCAACCGAGCCGAATCAGCCCGGTTCAGGGTCATCCCCTTCCTCTCGCCTCAACAGGGCAACAGTGATGTGTTTTTTTTTTTTAATTCCTCTTCGATTGGGGTTGGCTCCCAACCCCAACCCTAACTCAGTTTGGCAAGGGAGACTACTCCCTTGCCGTCTCCACCCTCGGCCATGGCATCCGCCATGGCCGAGCTTATCACCCTCACAACAGTTACAACAACAACATCCACCACACCAACTGAAACAACAACACAACAGCACAAGCTCACCTCAATTTCATCTCTCCACCTCGAGCTCTCGCCATCTCCTTCTCACGCACTCACTGTTCTCTCGTCCTCCCTCCTCTGCTCAGTCTCTCTCTGCTCTCTTCTTTTCTTTTCGATCTCTTTGTTCTCTTTCTTCTTCGATTTTAAAGAAGGAATGAGGCAGTTAAGGCGGGGAAATGACCAAAATACCCTTAAGCTTATCTCATTTCTTTCTTTCCTTCCATACCCTTAAAGGTAATTTAACATTTTCTGATTTATTTTATATATATATATATATATATCGATTTATATATAAATATATATATTTATTGATCTCTTGCTGTAACAACCCGCAAATTTTAACCGACTTGTGTAGGACCGTGACCCGGCCAAGTGATACTAGACAGTATTTCGAGCCTCGATAGTCGATAATAAAATAATGTTATGTTTCTGTGATGTATGTATTAGTATTGTAGTTTATTTCGGGTTTCGCGCCGTTCGGACAACTTTTAGACTGAGTGAGTCTTTATCTAGATAAACAGGGGAATAAAACACTGTCAAAATACAAATAAATAGATTTTTAGATAATTTATATAATTATTTAAGGGAACAAGGCGGGACTACGCGCACAGTGAGTTGAATCGGACCGAGGAAAGTTGTTTGAATGCGGGGAGTTGGATAACTACGTGATATACAGTACATGGGATAAATTGTTAAAGTGACACAACTGTAAGTTGAGGAACCGTGAGATGGACCTCGAGATGAGTGTGTGTGTTGAGATGAAAGACCATAAATGTGACAACACAAACCTACTTTTACTGTTCATGTACTATTTATCATCATTTATATATATATATATATAAACACACTCATCTCTCCCATTCTCACCTTCACCACCGTCCTCACTACCTCTCACCACCGTCACCTTCCTCCCTGGTTCGCCGACCACCGGCCTTGGACCTCGCCGGACCTCTCATCGAAGGAGGGGACTGTCAACGTCGGAGATGACTAGTGGTGGTCACCGGAGTCCTCACCGGAGTCGAGGTAACTCTCTCACTCTCTCGGTTACTCTTTCTCTCGGGTTTTCTCTCGATCTCTTTAGTTTCTCTCTCGGTATCACCTTGATCTCTCTCTCTCGGCCATTATCTCCCTCTCCCTGCTCGGATCTACTTGGTGGCCAGCCGTTGATCCTCGCCGGAGCTTCATCACGTCCTCTCCCTCTCTCTTTCTATCTCTCTCAGGTTCTCTCTTATTTTCTCCTACTCTCTCGTTCTTGCTTACTGTTTTCTCTTATTTTTGGTTTGGTCGGACTGTGTGTGTATGTGGCTGGTGGGGTGCGTGTGTGTAGTTTGGACAGTTGACAGTGGGGTGTAGGATGGGACTGTTGGTGTACGTGGTGTATTGAACAAGGTGTGTGTCCATGCATGTGTGTGCATGTGTATGCATGGGTGTGTACATGTATATGCATGTACACCCCATGATTTGGGGTATGTGCACCCCACAGTTGGGGTGCGTGATGGTGTTGTGCACCCCACTACTAGGTGTGGGGTGTACCATGTGTGAGTGGATGAATGAACATGAGTACATGCATGAATATGCATGTGCACCCCAAAGTTGGGGTGCATGATAAGACGTGTATGGCAGCGAGGTGTACATAATAGTAGGGTGTTGTGTGCACAAATCAGCGGGGTGCACACAATAGTGGGGTGTTGTCCGCACCTCACAGTAGGGTGTACTTTATTGTGTGGTGGTCATATCACGTGGGTGTGTAAATAAAATAAAATAAAAATAAAAGGGAGAGTATTCATTTTCTATTAAATTGTCAAGTTGTTCAAGTCATTTGAAATACTGAGAAAATACTAGGAATTCAACCTAGGTTAGTTAACGACTTGACCTATTAATATGAGTTTCCGACCTTGTCAGGTAGTGGGAAACTCGGGGATACGCGTTAGAATCTCGGAGTTGTCACACGGGTCGCGATAGTTTAGGTAAGTACACTTGCCTTACAGCTTGTGTACGTTAGTAAGCCAGTTAAGAAATTCTCATGTGATTCATTATCGTTTATTGCTATTCTTGTTATTATCCATTGTTGGCATTCAAATTCCCTTATTTTCTTGGTATGTGTGTTCTTGGCATAAGTGTGTCGATATAGTATCATGTGGCCCGCACTGGTTGGGGAAACTTGGGTATTTCTTATCGGAATTACTGCTACCCACAGTGTTGTGTGAACCTGGGTACTGATTGTGAAGGTGTCATGTGGCCCGCACCAGTTGGGGAAACGCAAGCCACTCTCTGCAGGGAGTGCTTGACCACCCCTGGTGTTGTGTGAACCTGGGCACTGGATTGTTGTGGTTATTGTTGTGAATATTGACTGCTTATGACCTTTTTTGACTCTTAGAACACACATGTCTCGATTGCTATCATTTCAGTCTGCCTATCACGCACTTTGATCTATTTACATTCTTGTCTTTAAATTACCGCATGATAATTAGACTGTTTTATTTGATATTCATGAATTACTGTGAAATTCTTCTGGCATTACTTTCGATTTCTCTCAGTTACTCACCGTCTAGTTTGTGACGGTGGGTGCAGATATCCCGGAGTGCAGCAAGGGCAAGGGCCCTCTACTTGGTGATTTCCTCTGAGGACCTCTCAGAGTACGTGACTTCAGGGATAGGTTAGATTTGATTTATGCTTATTGCTGATGGTATGATGTTTTTATATATATGATGTTAGCTATTAAAATGGGGATCACTTTTTGGGATGGATACTATGAACACTCGGGGTTTCCACATTTATAAAGATTTCTTACTTTTCGTTTGATTGAGTTATTTCCCAATACTTGTGTAGTTTTTCGCTGCGTATAATTGCAATAACTCTTTCATAAACTGTTAAATTGATTAATTGGAGGCTGACTAGGCTCGTCAGGCTCGCTGAGTATCGACTCGGGACCTGCATGGGTCTAGGCCGGGCGTACTCAAATGCATTGGGAATTTGGGGCCGTCACACTTGCGCCTCAAATTCCGGTTGGCACGCCAACGAGAACATCTCGGGTGTGCGCACCACCGTATGTCTGACGCGTGTCACTCATGACCCCGCGTATCACTCTACGCCTGACAAATTATCATTATTTTATTATTTTTCATTTAATATATATTTATATATATCCACAATATATAGAAATATATATTTATGCCTATAATTACGCCTATAATTACGTAATTTCCACCGCCAAACACACTCGAGCGTCAATGCTATCTTGCGTCTCATGTGTGTCCACAGGACCCACACATGGTATTAGGCATTTCCTCGTTAGTCCGATTATTCACGTATACGTACTAATACACACCAAACAAACGCAATACATCACACAATCCCACACACACGTTAATCATGACAAATCGGGCTGAACCACGAGCCTAACTCAGATTAATTTGGATTTGGATTACTGTTAATCACGTGCTTAAAATAACGGGTCGTTACACTTCAACATTAGGAATACAGTGATTTGACGCAATCAAACGTTGTCTTTAACCAGACGATTATAAAGGTTGTGATTGGTTACTGTGTGAATAATGTGGTGAAGTTGTGTAATCGAGATAGAATTTTTCCCTCTCATATAAAGAGAGATATCCAATGGATCCGTCGATGCGTTAAACTGTTAAAAGGCCTAGTCTAAGTGAATTGATATTGACCAATGTCACTTAGATGTTTTCAGTCTACCTAAAAATCGAGACTAGTACGATTGAACATGTTGGATGACAATTCCATACCTTAAGTTTGATCAAAAGGATATCGTGTGACAAAAAGATGTTATATACACTATTGATTAGGTTGTATCGATTTGATATTTGTACAACTTGGGTAGTCATAATGTCTTGCTAGAGGCCGCTTATAACTTGTATACCAAAATGTGTTTTGATATACTGCCAACGTTGTATGAGCCTATTGGGTCGCACACTGAGAATGGTTTTGCGAGATTTTAAGATAATTCAGAAAAATAAATTTTATATGATAAAATTCATGACAGAAACGTCCTTGTAGTGTATTACACTTATACTTCTTTAAGTAGGGGTATATGTGTAATTTACTTAACCGTCTATATACAAGGGTTGTATAAATAAACGCTTTGAGTTAGAATACAAGTACGAAAAATTTAAAAAGGGCTGAAACTCTATTTTCGTTTTAAAAAACGACTTAGAGTTTTTGGTACGCTCTGGATTGTTTTGGAGAGAAACAAAAAGATTTGGTATTCTCTTAAAACTAGCACTTTAAATCTTGGTCGTCGTTCGTGTGTGGACTGCTGATAGAGAGCATTCGTCGTTGGCAAAGCCTTATAGATCGATTAACCTTCAGAAAGGTACATTGCGACTAAGGTATGATTAAGTTTTCATAGTTTAAACATGTTTTAATGGAATCAGATTTGGATCCTGTTGGGGTTTTTCTCAAAATTGTTTTGTAATCTCCGCTGCGTATGAACCCCAAACACCAACAAACAACTCGACGAGTTGTTGGAGTTAGGCTTTATTCGACTGAGTATGTCGCCTTGAGGAGCGCCGGTATTGTTTGTAAAGAAGAAAGACGACAGCTTGAGATTATGCATCGACTACAAACAGTTGAACAAGGCGATAGTAAATAACAAATATCCACTTCCTCGCATCGACGATTTGTTTGACCAGTTGACAGGTTCGCAATGTTTCTCGAAAATTGATCTGAGACCTAGGTACTATCAACTAAGGATAAGAGCAGAGGACATGGAGAAGACTACATTTCATACTCGATATGGGCACTACCAGTTTACAGTCATGCCGTTTGGGCTAACTAATGCTCCAACGATGTTCATGGATTTGATGCATCGAGTGTTGAGACGGTACTTAGACAGATTCGTCATTGTGTTCATCGACAACATCTTGATATATTTTAGGACTCGCGAGGAGTACCTTAGGTTGGTTTTGCAGACACTGCGAGAGCACCGATTATTCGCTAAGTTTAGTAAGTGTGAGTTTTGGTTGACAGAGGTAGGATTCTTAGGTCACATTGTTGGGACCGACGGAGTTTCAGTGGACCCCACTAAGGTCAGGACAGTTAACAATTGGCCAACACCGAGATCAATGTCAGATATCCGTAGTTTTCTGGGTTTGGCAAGTTATTATTGGCATTTTGTACAGGACTTCTCAATAATCGCAACACCGATGACGCAATTGACGAAGAAGGATGTCAGATTTCTGTGGAACGACGACTGTGAATAGGCGTTAAGGACATTGAAGGAACGACTGATTACCGCACCAGTTTTGGTTTTGCCCGAGTCAGGGAAGGGTTTTGAGGTGAACACCGATGTTTCTAAGATCTATTTGGGCTATGTTATGATGCAGGAGGGTAGAGTGATTGCCTACGCGTCCCGACAGCTGAATATTCATGAGAAGAATTATCCTACTCATGACTTGGAGTTGGCGGCAGTGGTTTTTGCAATGAAGATTTAGCGCCACTACCTCTACGGGGAAAGATTCGTCTTATTTACTGACCACAAGAGTTTGACGTACTTCTTCACGCAAAAAAAATTGAATATGCGACAAAGGCGATGGTTTAAGTTCTTTAAGGACTATGATTTATCATTGGAGTACTACCCAAGAAAGGCTAATGTGGTTGCAGACGCATTGAGCCACAGAGGATTAGATGCAGAGGTTGTTACCTGCCACATGACGCACGATTACAGTTTGCTCGAAGCAGTTAAGAGGATTTGTACCGATGACGTTCCGACCGATACTAGAGTAAAGATTTGCGAGCAGATGAGGACTCATACTGTAACGGCCCGTTTTCCAAATAGACTGCCACGGGGGCCAATGTAGACCCACAGTCTGTCTTACCAGTGACAGCTGTGCTCTACATTGGATTATATCCTCCATTTTATCTTTTTAAACCTTATTAATCATCCATTTACTGATTCAGTTGTATTGAAATCAAATTATATGTTAAATCATCCCAAAATCCTCAATTTAACACAGCGGAAGCCTTACTAACACATTTACTTGGATAATGATACTAAAAATGTGTAACCTAAACCATAAACCTAATGTGGAAAACCCATGCACAACCATAAATACCTCTGAAGTCACAAAAAGATCAATATACATAAAGTATCTCAAAATCCCAAATCTAAAATGAAACAAAATAAATATAATACAAACGTACGAGTCAGGAGATCTCAGATCAACAGTACTCTGGCAGCTTGCCCTTGCCCCTGCTCGTACTAGGATCTGCACTCAAGCCATCACAAAAGGCAGATGACGAGTCCAGAGTGAGTATTCCCAAGGAAATTAAGTGAGTATTACTGAAAGTAAATACTGAAATTTAAATAAAGTTATTAAATAAACATGCGGAAATAAATACAGGCAACTGAGCTCATCGCATGAATAAATAATAGGAAAAACTCCAAGTGTGTTCCTAGCCCCTAGGGTCAGACTACACCATAATTCGGACTCTTCCCAGAATACTGTCGGCGAGTCCAACTCAAGCAGGGCAAGCATCTGGATCCGCTCGATGGCCGGCGTTACACCTACGGCGCACCGACACGCCACGACGTGATACTCGAGTCGTACTATTCACCGAGATCGATCTGGTAGTACGTGTTATAGTGTAGTGGACATACACACAAGAATGGTACGAAGGGAGCCCCGCTCAACGTCCGCCCATATAACCATAACCAGAGTAGAGTATTGAAATGAAAGAAATTGAATTCAAATGCCAAAAGAAGTAAATACTCAAGTAATTTCAGTTGGGATACTACACACCTCAATCCGTACTCCGCGTCCCGAAATCCAACCCTGTCTAGCTTCAATAATCACCCGATAATTTCAAATTATCACCCCAAATGTACCTAAGATTATTTATCATTGAATTAGCTTCAATTTGACATATTATGTCAATTTTACATTTTTCGAGGTAAAAACTCCGGTATAAAGTCTCCTCCGACTTTTGAATTTCTCATTTTCCGTATAAATTTTCCAATTTCTATTTATATGGTCAAAATACAATTTTTCCATATTTTTCCCTATTTTTCCGAATTTTCTTTTCCATTTTTCTTTATTTTCTCTTCTTTTTTTTTAATTTCTGGTTTGTGTGAACCGGGCCGAACCGGCCCGATTCACCACCTTCTTCTTCCTCACCAAATAGAGCAACTGCTCTGTATTTTTTTTTTCCTTTTCTCTTGATCGATTCTTCTTCTCTTTTGGTCTCCACTCCTCACTAAGCAGCAGGGAGAGAACTCTCCCTGCTTTGCTTCTCGGTTAGTTTCGCCATGGCCGAACCTCTCGGCCACACAGTCACATACACAACGCCACAACACAACAACAAATAACTCACCTCGTTCACCTTTCCACCACGAGATCACCACCTCTCCTCTTGGTCTCTCGCTCTTCGTCTCGGCTTCTCTTCTTTCTCTTCGTTCTCTTTGTGTTTTTTTTTCTCTCGATTTGTCGAGAGAAAGAGAGAAGACGGTGATAGTTATCAATTTTTTCCAAGTGAAATGACTATTTTGCCCCTCATGTCTATCTCTTTCCTTCTTTCCTTCAATACCCTTTTTGGTAATTTCACATTTATTTTCTTAATTTCCTGATTTTTTTAATATATATTTTTATATATATATCAATTCACCTATATATATATAAATATACACATTCACCTATATTTTCGCCTATAAAATTCCGCCGTGCACCCCAACGAGCGTACTCGGGCGTGCACACTACCATACCACCCACGCGTGTCGACCACGACCCCGCGTGTCCCTAGGTGCCCACCAATTTACTATTTTATCACATTTAATTCATTTAATGTGTGTAATATTTTTCCTGGCCTAATATTTCATCTTTTTGTCTATTCGATACCCGCATCGACACGTATATCGAGGCGAATACTTAACACACCATCTCACACGTCAATTAAAATATAATTACACACATCGTGATGCCGTTTAACCTATTTTAACATAAACATCGCAAATTAAACAAAACAACATACAAAATAACTGTTTACCTAACTCCAGGCGCGCTAGCCTAACTGTGGGTCCCACGGGTGTTTGAGCTGTCCGCCACGTCTACAATACGTCACAAATAACGACGAATTAAATTCGGGCCGTTACACATACAGTGTCGATACCGAGTGTACTCGAAGGTCAGTAGACAGACGAGCAGTATCAGAAGTTCTTAGAGCTGGTGTAGAGTTCAGATAATCCAGATTAGAGTCAGTCGACAGATTCATACCTAAGATTTAGAGAACGATTGTGGATTTCATCAGTGGTTGAGCTACGCTATGAGATACTTCATGAGGCACACCGCTCACGATTTACAGTTCATCCCGGCAGGACTAAGATGTACGCAGAGGTACGTCATCTCTTCTGGTGGCCAAGGATGAAGACCGACATTGCTGATTTTATTCGAGGGTATAATATTTGTCTGCGTGTTAAGGCTGAGCATCGCAGACCCGGGGGTTATTACAGCCACTTCCCATTCCTTAGTGGAAGTGGGAGCACATTGCCATGGACTTCGTCAGTGGGCTACCTTGATCTCGGCAAAAACATGATAGCGTTTGGGTGATTGTAGACAAATTGACTAAGTCCGCGTACTTCATACCGATCTCGACCACACGTCGGGTAAATAGGTTGGCAGAGTTATACAAGCGAGTGATAGTTCAACTTCACGGTGTTCCGTTATCGATCGTATCTGACAGGGGGTCGCAATTTACATCGCAGATCTGGCAGAGCACGCAGGCACAGTTTGGCACGAGGTTGAATCTTAGTACCGCCTATCACCCACTAACTGATAGACAGTCAGAGCGTTTGAACCAGATTCTTGAGGATATGTTGAGGATATGTGTGTTAGAGTACGGTGGATCTTGGGATGAATACCTTCATCTGTGTGAGTTTGCATATAATAACAGTTATCATGCAAGTATCGACATGGCACCATTTGAGGCATTGTACGGGAGGCCGTGTAGATCTCCATCTTGTTGGGCGAAGCCTGAGGATGTGGCAGCGATTGGGCCGGAGATTGTGGTAGATCACACAGAGAAGATACGCCAGATCCGTTTGAGATTGAAGGGTACGCAGGAGAGGCAGAAGAAGTATTATGACTTGTATCACGGGGAGTTAGAATACCAGGTCGGGGACTTTATATATATGAAAGTGTCTCTATTGAAGGGTCACAAAAGGTTTGGGATCAAAGGGAAACTTGCGCTGAGGTTCATTAGTCCTTTAAGAGTGGTGAAGCAGGTAGGCAAGGTCGCGTACGAGCTAAAGTTACCACCTCAAATGTCAGAGATTCATCCTGTCTTTCACATATCGATGCTGTGACTGGATAGGTCCAGGGAGGGCAGATGACCGACAGTAGATTTAAGCCAGATAGACCTGAAGGAGGATGCCACATACAACGAACAGCCTATCCAGATCTTAGATCGCAAGGTCAAGACCCTGAGGAACAAAGAGATCCCATCAGTCCTCGTTAAATGGCAGCACCACGGGGACGAGAAGCTGACATAGGAGCTGAAGTCATATATGCGCGAGTGTTTCCCCTACCTTTTCTGAGTTCAGTAAGTCTTTCCTTTAATTTCGTTTAAATTTAAAGGACGAAATTCCAGTTAGTTGGGAAGACTATAACGAGCCAAAAAATTTAACCCGTGTCACATGTCAATACAGGTAATACGTGGGCCCATGCCGTGGTATAGTCATCAATTCTTGGACGTCGACGACGAGGTATGTTAGTTTTGTATGGTGTTTGTATTATATTGTAGTTCATTTGTGCAATTTTAAAGTTTTTAACGTCTAAAAATGTTTGTGTATGAGAGTTGGCAATCTGGAGAACAAATTTAATTTAAAACACTGACAAAAATATAAAATAAATAATAATTAAAAGGTTGCAAAAAGTCTGTTTGTTACGTCGGTACGTCTGTGGTGACGCGATGAACAAAGTTAGTGTTATGAGTCGGGTGCGAAAATACCCGAGGGAAGCTTTGAGTGCTGTTTGAAATGGATGAGATGAAAAGACCAAAAGTCAACAAAGAGTCTCATATTGGAGTCATTAAAGTTGGTGGAGGTGACTGCAAAATGACCAAAAAGGGTATTTAAATTGTAAAGAGTATGGATAGGGGTGAAGGGTATTTTGGTCACCTTCCAAAACACCAACACGCCACCGCCATCACCATTCTCACATTCTCAATCGATCGAGAGAAGGAGAGATCAAGGAGATGAGAGCAGCGATTCACGGAGAGCGTGGAAGCGACGTCGAGGCGAGATCCAGGTAAGGTAGTTATTGATTTCATTGTTGGTGTTGTCGTTGTTGTTATCACTGTGGTTGTCGAGATTTGTTGTCGAGGTTGTTGTTGAGGGATTGTGGATTTAAATGGTGAAAATGGAATATTGATGATGGTGGTGATGTATGTTTTGATTGTTGTTGTGGTGTTGTGTTGTTTTAAAAATATATATATATATATATATTTCTGTTCGTTCCAACGAACAAGAAGATGGAACCGAACCGGGTCAAGGTGACTCGTCCTGGTTGGGTCAGACCGGGTTTGACCTAGGTGGACCGGTCCGACCCGATTGGACCAGGTCTGACCCGATCAGGGCAGTCCAGACCCGACCCGGTACCCACCCACCGATTATTATATTAATAAATAATTATTTGTTTCAATTAACTATATTTAAGAGGATTTTAATTGAAATAAAATTTCAGAAAAATAGAAAAAATTCAGAAAAAATTTTTGGAAAATTATAGAAAATTATATTTTCATTAAATAAAGAGAAATTTGGGAATTTCTATGAAAAGTGAAATATTCAGAATTTTTGCGAGACGTTATATCAGGGTTTGTGCCTTGAAAAGCGTGAAATTTGCAAAAATAGTTAAAAATTTAAAAAATCATAAGAAATTAAGGAAATTGATATAAATTGCATTATCAGGATTTTTTGTACACACGGGGACCATAAGGGTCGAAATCCGTATTAGCACAAATTAGCTTGGATCGAGTTAAGTAAACCAGTGAGAAACATACAATTATTTCTTGAGCTTTGAATTATTTATTGATATTATTTCAATACCTTCTTGTTATTCCATTCATATGAGTTGTCCTAAAGCAAGTGTGTCAAGTGCGATCCTTGCAGAATTCCAGGCTCGCGGTGTATTATACCAGGGTTTACGGCTGGGGATACGTGATTGGTTGTAATGACATGTACGGGATGAGAGTTATCCACTAGATTGTTGGGGACTTTGCACTCACGTAGGGGTCTCATAGGAGATTTTGTCCTCGACTTCTAGCCTTTGAGGAGATTTTGTCCTCGGCTTAACGACTTTAATTGGTCAGGTCTACTTGTGTCTTTCTTTTGTATTCTGGGACACTCAATTTCGATTGTTCATTTATTTATACACAGTCTTTATATATTCATGCGCTCCCTGTCCTTTCTTTCTATCTGCATGAATTGACTGTTCATTTATTTAATTTGAAATGCTGTATTTATTGTTGTTCCTGTTTGGCGTTACTTACCTGGGCTCGTCATTCTTATATTTGACCAAGTGCAGATCCGCAGTGTAACAACCCCAAAATTTTTAATTTACTTGTGATTGCACTTGTCAAAATTGTGACCCGGCTACGTGAATACTGGACAATATTTCGAACTTCGGGAGTCGACACCGAAGTGATTTTATGATTCTTTGATTGTGTGTATTAGTATTTTAGTATTTTACGGGTTTCGAGCCGTTCGGGCGATATTTAATTGAGTGAGGTTTCGACTAGTTAAACGGGGGAGAAAAACAAGTAAAACATACAAATAAATGAATTTTTAATTAATTTAATTAATTAGTTGGCGAGACAAGGCGAGACTACGCGCGTTACGGGAGTTGGAACAAGGAAAAATGGACCGAGGAATGTCGTTGGAACGCAGGAGTTGGTTAATTACATAAAATATGGTCTATGGAATAGAAATTTTTAAAGTGACACAACATGGTGATGAACAACCATGAGATTTGCATTGAGATGTGTGTGTGTGTTGTGATGTGATATAAGAACAAAAAGACCCATAAGGGCAATGGTTTAAAAGTGGGTAGGAATTAAGTTGGGGGTAAAAAGGTCATTTGGCCTTATATATATAAAAAAAAAACCCTACACTATTCACCTCCTTCTCCAAACACCCACCGCCGCCACTCATCTTCTTCCTCCCTTCATCTCTCTCGTCGGTCTCCCACTCGGTCTCTCCTCGCCAGAACCCTCACCGGAGGTCTGC
This sequence comes from Stephania japonica, assembly GCA_039657345.1. NCBI lineage: Eukaryota > Viridiplantae > Streptophyta > Magnoliopsida > Ranunculales > Menispermaceae > Stephania > Stephania japonica. Next base: position 83,786,970 of record CM077556.1, on the reverse strand, counting down.
TCTCTCTCTCCCTCTCTCTCTCTCGGTCTCGCTGTTCTCTCTCTCGGTCACGGTCTCACTGTCTTGGCCGAGCACCACCGGTTGCCGGAGGTCCAGAGGTGGTTGGGGTTCATCCCTCTCGCCGGAGACCTTCCTCTCTCTCTCTCTCTCCCACTCTTTCTCACGTTTTTCACTGTTTTTTTTTAATTTGTTGCTGTTTTGGTTTCGCCGGAAAACGCCAAGCTTGGCGGCGCTGCTGGCCGGACCGCCATGATTAGGACGCTGTCGGGGACCCCACCAAGTTCATACATGGGTCCCACGGCCTTCGGAGTGGTCAAAACAGTCATATGTAGTGTGGAACTGTCGTCATTTCATGTGATTGTTTTTGTGTTGTATTTTATCTTATTTTTATTCTTTCTTTCAACGTAAAATCGCATGTTTGAACGGATTTGATGGTTGAACCATCACTGGTGTGGGGGTTATCACGGATCTTGCTCATGTCCTTGATGGTCTCTCGCAGTTTTGGTTCATCTAAAATACTATTAAGATGTTATTTTGCCGAATTATTTGTTACGATTTTTATTAAACAATTGGATTCGTTGTAGTTTCTTAATAATGTGGAGTGGTTTCGTGTTTTGATCATTCTTTGGTGATGACGTCGGGGTCGCACCGACGGTCCTTGAAACTATGACGTGACCCACACTCGACCGAGCAGAGCTTACAAATTTACAAGTAAGCTTACATGTATTATAGTATTTCCAAAATCCAAGAGAGTATTTATTTTCAATTTTCATCGCGTTGTTTGAGTCATTGAAACACTGGGAGAACGTTTGGGATATAACATAGATTTAGTAAATGACTTGACCTATTAACACGAGTTTCCGACCTTTTCAGGTAGCGAGAAACTCGGGAATACGCGTTAGGGACGTGAGAGTGTTGTACACGGGTTGCGATAGTTCAGGTAAGTACAATTGCCTTAAAAAGCATTTGTATGTTTGTAAGCCAGGAAGAAAATGTCATGTGATTCATTATCATTTATTCAGTCTTGTTATACTCTATTATTGGTATTCCATTCCATTTCTTGTTGTGTGTTTTCCGGCGTAAGTGTTTCGTCTCAAAAGTACTAGGACCTGCACTAGAGGGATAAAACGTGGGCACTCGTGGCCACGAGTGTGTGACCACCCTTAGTGACAGTGTGACACCGAGTACTGGGTGGATGGGTTCGAGTCCCTTTCCCGTCATAGCTGTGCCTTCGCTTGTGTCGATACCCGGGGAGACCTCGCGAGGTCTTCGCCGTTATGCTATGATTTAGACCACTTATGGGCCTCTTTTGATTCCTTGGAACACACTTAAATTTCGATTGATATTTATTAGTCTGTTTATCATGCATCTTGTCTATTTAAATTCCTGTCATTTTATTACCGCATGATATTTAGACTGCTTTATTTGTTTTATCATGAATTATTGTTATCTTCTTCTGGCATTACATTCGATTTTATTCAGTTACTCACCGTCTAGTTTGTGACGGTGGGTGCAGATAGGGCGGAGAGCAGCAAGGGCAAGGGACCCTACCTAGGTGATCTACTGTGAGGATTAGCAGCGACATCAGAGAGACTCTTTAATAGGTTTTTTATACTTTTGCTTTGATGTATATCGTTTTATATATACATGCTTTGGGATTATTGAACTTGGTATTTTAATGAGACTGGTATCATGTATATTTACCTATCGAATTGTACATGAATACCCGGGGTTTTCCACACTTATAGAATTCCTTTACTTCCCTTGAATGAGTTATTTTCCCCTTTATTATATTTTTTTTAGTCTTCCGCTGTTTATTATCGCAATAACTCTTTCATAAATAACTAAATTGATTAAGTTGAAGGCTGACTAGGCTCGTCAAGTTGCCGAGTGATGACTCAGGGCTTGTACGGGTCTAGGCCGGGTGTACCCAATTGCATGGGGAAATTGGGGCCGTCACACGCAGTCCAACAAAGAAAAGGTCGTGCAGTTAGGCGATATACTTTGAACGTCCCTCCTCTGCTGACATAGGTGACTTTTTGGGTTGTATTAGTTACTTATATATATATATTTTTTTTACGTAGGGTATGGGTTGAGAGATTTTTGGATATTATGACTTGGATGATACTCTCCTTGCTTTACATGGTATATATATGATATATGGGGTTCCCACACCCTAGATTTTTGTCCTAACTTGGAATTTTTGAGGTTAATTGATTAGTTGAGATTAATTGATTCCGCTTTATACTTTGATAACTCGCTAATTAATTGACTTCACTTTCAAATTATTAATAAATGATTGAATGGTAAGGATAGACTCACTGGCCCTGCGCGACTCGACGGGATTGGCTCGGTGGTTCGCGCGGGTCCAGGCCAGGCAGCGCCCGATTCTAGGGTTGTGAAATTTGGAGTCGTCACAACTACCTCCATCACCATTGTCGTGCACTCCTCAAACATGTCTCCCGCACATTGATCGAATGAAACTCGAACTTTCAAATTAGGGACCATTTCTAGCTCAGTCCAGTACTGCGACGAGACTCGACAACCTATTAGAGCATGGAGGACATCCTCCACTTCCTTTCCACGCACCTTACATTGCACATCCACTTAAACTCTTCTGCTATACTGATTCGTCAATGTCGGCAGCGTATTCCCACAGCCCTCCACAGAAAATTGCAGACTTTCGGTGGGACTTTCAGTCTTCATAGTTGAGACCAATAAAGAATATTGCTAGCAGGAGTATTATATGTCACCAGACTATTAAAGCCTTATACCCGCTTTACACCGAGTAGACTCCCTTAGGATCACAATGCCACATCCATTCATCCTCGACTAGCCGACTACTCAAAGGTATTACTTGAATAAGAGCCCGACCCCTCTCAGTAAATAGATCCCTGAGTATGTCGTCATCCCACTATTTTTTATCAATACATAATAGAGAAACAACTTTCTCATTCTCTAGTTCAATAGGGCCCCGATTGAATCCTCCCATCTACTGGACAAGGCAACCAAGAGTCTTTATAAATGTGAATCTTTCGGCCATCTCATACCTTCCATCGACATTCCTCCACAAATTTTTTATTTGCTTCCATAAATTAGATTATTTATTAGAATTCAACAATGTTTAAACGCGAATTAATTGATACGTTTAGTCTCAAAATTGTGTTTTTTTTCTTTCATCATGCTGACTCTTTGCGTCACTGTTGACCAACCCACTATAGCACCATACATTCACGTTGGAAAATTGATTTACTTTCAGATATAAATGCATAGATAGTGATTTTATTAATATAATAATATTATTATAGTACTTTAGAAAATTTTCTTTTGAATTAATGCATAATAAGTATGAGAAGAGGATGCAGACAAAAATATTTAAGTCCCCAATCAATAAAGATGGTACCTATGGTTCAGACTCGTATCTGAAAATATGAGGTATGACAAGCTCTAGTGTGGACTGAAGCTTTGGAGGGTTCTTATTAACTTTTGACCAATCCATCGCCGTTGGATCCCCATGAAAGATCTAAGCCATCCAATCCGAATAACTATACATGTACTTTCCAAAGGTTCCATCTTCCTGTTGGGCCCATTCGAGAGTGAATGCGCGGGCACGTGGATGCAAACATGTCTTGTCTCAGCTGCATCATCGGCTCTAATATCACTTTGTTGGGTTCTATTCGTGCGAACATGTAAATCTTCGCTAGTATTAATATTGTCCCTAACTTAACTACCTCAACATTAGATATGAGATTTTACTTCAAAAAGCCTCAATACTATGAGATGAAGAATTCACTCTTGTGAACTTTTTCAAGAAGCCATAGATAACTAATGTGGGACTAAACTTTTCAGTCTACAAATTCCAACACTCCCCTCTTTAAAAAAATCTCAATAAAAACTCTTAGATATATATATATATATATATATATATATATAAAAAAAAAGAAGTATCTATATACTCATCGAATCGCAATCTTAGTTAATATGAATAGCTCGCAGAAAGAATGTCTATAGGTGAATGAAAACGTTTTATCCATGGGCTAGTCGATCTTTAACTAATATAGGATTGAACTTTGACTGATTTTGCCTAGATGTGCAATAGGAGAACTAATTTTTTATCAAATAATATCGATACATATTAATTGCATGTCCTACCAAAATAAAATAAAATTGCATGCACTTCATGATTGACTAATTGGTTTATTCATGACTCATTAATTAACTAGCTTAATAAAAAGATAATTGAGAAAAGAAAAACAAGGAGAAAAGGAAATTAAAAGAAATCAAATAGGATTCAATCAATAATATTCTCCGTTCATGATACAAATTTCACAATAATGGATTGGCTTCTAATGATAAAAAATTATCAATTAATTAAGCTCCCAAAATTAATTCAACAATTAATTTAGTTGGGCATGATCATGCATGAATTAATATCATATCATTTAGGAGGAGTAGTTTGTTGGGATGATTTATCAGAAACCAAAGCAAAGATTGAAGTGGCAAGATTGTTGATGGCATGAACAAGGCCATTGATGGCCTCTCTATCAGTCTCAGTCTTAGACTCTTCAATCTTGAGCCTTCTCTCCTGCACTGATAGACACTCTCTATGCCTCCTCTCCTCTCTATCTTCACATGCTTGAAGTGCCTCTGCTATGATAGTGGCACCCCTTGAAATTGCTGTGCCCACCCCTTCATTGTATGTGCTTGTGCTTGTTGTGCCCTCCCCTCCTCCCCCTCTTCTCCTTCTCTTTGCTGGTGAGTTTGAATGATCACTTGTATCAGAATCTGATCATGATCGACATCATCATCATGAGATTCATTTTCACACATTTCCAAAAAAAAAAAAAATTAATTATTTAATCATTCTTTAAAAAATGTATAAAATATATATAATGTATAAAAGAGATTGTACTACTGTTAGATGTGCATGTGACAATCTTCAGTCAACTATTACTTTTTTCCCTGCTCAGATAGTGCAATGCAGTCTGCAACTACCTTGCATTGTAGCTACAACAACACAGCTTTATTACATATTATAATAACACTTAAATGACAGAAAACAAACATTTGATTTTGATGATGAGGAAAAAAAATTAATTAATTTCAAGAAGTTTAATGAAGAAATGTAGTTAGATATATTTTAAATTAAGAAAGCCCAACAAGCAAATATCATACAATTTTATATATATATTTGATACTTTATATCTAAATTTTCAAAATGGAGATTCATCATATATGGATGTAGAGAACTGTGTTGGAATGTAAAGAAAGAATTAGAGATAACTAGCCGAAGTCATTACAAATGAACATGAAACTAGTAAACATTAAGCCTCCAAAGGGGTGTAGAGCAGTGGTTACAACTTATGAAAAGAGGTTTAGTAGCTAAGGGCACCCCCTCCTGGCCCTTGTTAAGAAAATAAACTAGTAAAGATTAATTAATTCACACATTATCACACATTTCAATCAATCTAATTAATTAAGTTGTGACTAAACTAGAGAGAGAGAGAGTGAGAGTACCAAATGTGGTTGGAGAAGGCTGAGGTGGTGGAAGAGGGAGAGGCTGTTGCTGATGAACTGGACTAGGGTTTTGTTGATGAGAAGTAGGCATGCTTGGAGTTGGAGGCAACACTGATGAAGAAGGCTGATGAACATTATGGGTATGATGTGTAGTGCTTATGATAGGCAATGAATAAGAAGTAGTCATACTCCTCCTCTCCAGCAACTCCACCAATGCCTCATATATTTGAGGCAACATATTAGTAGGCAAGTTCCTATCCTTCCTCTCATGCTTCTCAAGTTTCCAATAAGACCCATGTTGTTGTTGTTGTTGTTGCTGCTGCTGTTGTGATGTTGAATCATGATCTCCTCCATCACCACCACTAACTAACACTCTCCTCTCATAGTCTCTAACCTTCTTGTAGTCCCTCATAAGATTATCCCACTTGTCATTGCACTGGTTTTGGCTCCTCAAACACCCATTGCTCCAACAATAGTCCTCCACCCATTTCCACCTCAACTCAGCTGGTCTGCTCCTCATAACAACATTCCCACCTTCACTGCTCTCTCCTCCTCCACTGCTGCTTGATCTCTTCATTCTCCTCTCCTCATCCATCCTCTTTGCTTCTATCAGCACCATTGTTTCGTGTACCGTCCAATTCCCTTTCCTGTACTCCCTCATTGAAGTGCTAGTAGTACTTGTAGTGATCACCATATTAGTCCCTCCTTGTTGTTGTTGATGATGGTGATCAGCCATGTTAACAAGGCATATATATGTGTTGTGATGTTGCCTTTTCAGCTTTATAGCTAATGAGCTATATATAATGCATGTAGTGCTACATATATTAGAGAAAATTATAAGACAACATTTTTGAGGGTCTCAGTCTCTCACACTGGCCTCTTTAACCCCACAAACCATGCACAAACACATACACACTCACTGGTGTATATGGCACTTTTTTGTTGTTGTTTTCTTTTGAGAACTTTTTGGGCATGAAAGGGGTCCTTTAGGATCATTAAAGGATCAACTTTCAAATCTTCAAGCTACTTATTGGAGGCACTGGTGCTGCCTAGCTAGTTCTCACAAAAAAGTGTGGAAAAAAACTAGGTTGGAGGAGAGTGAGGGGGGGGTGAGGGGAAGGAGGAGGGGGAAGGGGGGTCTCATAAGTGGTTGAAAATGAAGCACACCATTATAAGAAAAAGCCAACCAAATCCATTCAAACTGACACATCAACAAACCCAAAAAATCTCAGAATCACAGTGGAGAGAGAGAGTGTGAGAGGTGCTTTCTCTAGGAAAAAGGGTAGATGGGAATAGAAAAAGATATGATGATGCAAGTTAGTGGGTCTGAATACCAAGGAACCATGTACATAAAATGTTAATCCCTCCATAGTTCAGATCCTAGCTATAATCATCTTTCTTTTCTTTTTTCAAGAAAAAAAAAAATACTAGAATGACATTGCAAACTTGATAAAAACAAAGGGTTTTTTCTTTATTTTGAAAAAGAGAACAAGAAAACACAATATTTTTTTTCTATTAACTCTTAAACAAGTTTTTTTCTCTCTTCATTTTGCGACTGAGATACAACTCTATTTATAACCTTAGACATGACTCTTAGAATTCATACAGTAATTAAAAATAATAAATTCTGACCCTTGGTTACTTAAACAACCCTAACTATTTATAGGAAACTACAAAAGATAGACTCTTCACTTGCCTAGAATGATCTAGAATTGCCCTTTCAAATTCGTTCATTAATCAGCCTCAAAATTTGTCCACTATGCAGTCACAAATTTAATGGCACATTAAGTTTATTCATCAACAAAACTCACACCTAGAGGCTAGATCGCAGATTTTGGTCCTCAACCTCCATGTTTTGCACCAAGATTTGCATATGCCCGCATTTTGAGGAGCACACGGATGGCTTGTGCGTGGTCTGATGTGCGTTCCGAGGTGCATTGGTGATGTTAATCTAGCTGTTACTCCCTTCTCGAAATACTAATATTTGTTGTCCGAAACAATAAATAATGATACTAATATATATGAATAAACAAGTTTTACAAATAATTAATAACAAAATCAATCAACAAAATTAATTTCTAACCGGAGGCTTGCACAGAAGCAATGTCTTAAGACAAAAATTTTCTTAAATTCGGTGATAGAATTTTCTTCAAAGATCTGCCCCCAAGATACAACCGGATGCCCTTTCGAACAAAAAATCATCAAGTTCAAAAGTCTACCAAACTGTGATTTTCCTTCTCTCTAAGAAAAAACGAAATTAGAAATCCAGTAAGTTTCTAATGTTTTAGTTTCACTTAAATGGAACTTGAGGCATTGGTTCAAACCAATGTGACTGTTCAAGTTCAAAAATAATATATTCAACAGTCGCACCTGTTCACAAAATAACGAACTTAACTTGTCAAAAATTAATTTCGAAATAAAAAATAAAAATTTATTTGATTTTACAAGGCTAACAAATCTAAGCTGGCCCTATCTTTAATTTTAAATATAATTATTATATATATGTATACCTATTACCTAATGGGTGCCAATTTTGGGCTCTATCCATTGGGTTTCTCTAAAGCAAATTTTTAGAGTAGATGTTTGTATATAAAGAGTTTGTACTCTTTGAAGTGAACAATGTGGGACTAAAGAGTTTTACTATTCAAACTCACTTGAAGCATTTTTCAAGTTCCAACAATATCATCACTTGGTATTTTCGAAAATATGCATGCACTTTAGTTTAATTGCAATGTCATAGATTCGAGTCATGAAAACTTGATCTTGTAAGTACACAATAAAATAAGAGAGTTGCGGCGTAATAGCACGTTCAATTAGAGGTCGTGATTATTGAGCTTAATTTGCAAATGGATATATAAACTTCAACTCTCTTTATCGAAAAAAAACTTCAACTCTCTCTCGTGGTTGTATATACATTCTTAAAATTTTAGATTAGGGAAGACAATTTTAAATATGGCAACAATATAAAAATATTAAGCATGTAATAGCTAGACAATGAATCATACTCAAAATGTTTGACAAAAAAAGGTACTGCTTTGTGAATATATCTAGCTAGACTCTAAGAATTCAAATTGGTTATTCTTGCCCGTGCACCATTCATTGCTAAAAGATTTGAAATTTTGTACCAGCTGCTCATGAAAAGGACCATCTATTGTCACAATATTAAGTGTGATACAATACAGCTCTCTGTGAAAGTGCCTTATCCTGGCATCATAAATTTTGAATGAACTCCATGAAATCTAAACTATTGGTGCTGAAAGCGAAACCAATATATATATTAAATGCAACATACATTTATATATTTGCAAATTAACATAAACAACATGTGCATTTTATATATTACTCTTATACGAGGAACAAAATGTAAATACGTATTTTATGCTCACAAAGCTTACCTAAGTTAATTAAGATAACCAAAAGGGCATTAACTTAATAATCATCTCCCTTTGTACGATCGATTTCTTGTGACATCAATAGATTTTTTTTTTTTTTTTTTTTTTTTGGATAAAGGTAGAGACCATATATTCATCTAGAGGATCAAACATATGTGGAAAGGTAGATTTTTGTAACCTGATCGGTAGAACTCATGAACTCCCTAAACTTGTCTTTGGTGAGTAATGTCTCATCTATCTCATACAAGTGTTTTAGTTTTCTTATCAACTAGTGAAATGGAAAAAATAACAACATAACACCATAGATATGTTGCTCTATACTTGTCTTGAAAATTACATCAAAAAGCCGAAAATGATTGTTCTTGTTCTTGGTACAAAACATGTAAAATGAAAAGGAGATTGATTGGATTCTCTATGATGTAATGTCCATGAGGATGCATGAATGAAGAAAATTAAAAAGATGAGAGAGTGAAAGAAGAGGACAATTTTGTCCTTTAGGAAGGGGATTGATGCCAAATAGGTCTTTTGAAAAGAAAAGGAGAAGCATTAAAAGGGCTCTCAAGGAACCATATACAGTATAGCTTTTATTTTTAAGAAAATGATATTTTTACATACTTTGTCTAAATACATTCGATACATAATGGTTCATATTTTCTTGAGATACGTACAACACATATCCCAATGAAATCTGGGTCATAGTGTATCGAATGTATGTAGGCAAAATATGTCAAAATATCATTATCCTTATTTTTAATGCAACAGCCATGTGAATGTTAGACAATGTCTATCCATATAGGAGGGATCCATGTCATCCCAACACGATTGTTGGATGCATACTTTTTTCGTTGTTTTTTTAAGGTTATTGCTAGAATATAAAGCCTTTTCCTAACTAATTATGAACTCAAAAAGGGGAATGATCACTGTTACTCTCTAATCAATAGTTTTAAAGTTTTTTGATTCTAGGGCTCCAAAGTTGTAATACTTTATAACATAATTTTTCTTAGCAGTAGAAAAAAAAAAGGAAAAAGCTTGATAACCCACTTTGAGTACCGACCCAGTTGAGTGACATACATTTACACTGCCCAAACTCGGTTACTCTATCAGTTCTCGAAAAAAAAAAAAAGTTGTTGAAAATGTATAAATTGAAATATAACCCCACATTGATTAAGTTAACTCAAAGGAAAATGATAATCTAACACACTTTGAGCACACACTTTGTCTTTTAAACTATTCATGGTGTTTTGTTAAATATAAAGCTCACGGAAGATAAGAAAGAGCCATAAATAGACTAAAAATAAAATATGTGCTTCAAGTGTGTACTTAAAGTGTGTTAAATTATTATTTTTCTTCAAACCATACACACGAGTTGAAGTTGATTAAGTCCTAAGCAGTATTTGCCAGCTAGGACAGGAGAGCGGTACGAAGAGAGAGAGTGAAAGACAGTTTGACCGATGTTTGACTAGAGATAGAAAAAGGTTGCCATTGGGCACTGAGTCGTGACTCGTCGCTTTCGTTCTTAGTTTTTGGATTCTTGCCTGCCCTTCCCTGCCCCTGCTCTCATCTCAGTTGTAGTGCTTTCCACAATAATATTACCGAGGCCATTCTCGTCATTTCACCCCCAACATCTCTCTCTTCTCATTGGCTATTTAATGCCCAGTTAGTGGAAACAAACCCCTATGGTCCCACCGGGCCCACTCTCTAAGTCTCAGCACTTTCAAACCTCAACTCTTTTGCTGTTCACTGATTTTTCTTTTCTGTTTTCTTTTGTTTACAGAACTTCAATCGTTGATGGCCGATCATTGAGGCACAAAAAAGATGATCATTTTTTTTATTTTGTTATACTTCGAATCACCAATAGCGATCACAATGCAACAAAACCAGAAACTCCTGAATTAGTCGAGCCACGAAAAAAATGATAATTTTACTTATTTATTTATTTATTTTGAACTTGATAACTTTTTTTGTGTTATCATACTTTGAAGGGAAAATAGTGAGCACAATGCAACTATAACTAGAAGGAGAATGTTAAGAGCATCGCCAATAAAATGTGGATCGGATGTTTTAAGACTATATAAATATTAGAGTGAAAAAAACCTCTCCAATAGAATGTACAAAATGATATGGATAGAAATTGTCTATTTTGAATGTCACTTCTTGACATTCAAATTGTTATCCATATTAAATAATAGATCTTTTATAAGTATTTATTTATTTTATTTAGATTTTTATTTTCATAGTTTAATTAATAAAATTACAAAAAAAATGTTACCTCATCAATTGAGCCACAAATTCACATCTACCATTAGAGATCTATTTTGAAATTAAATATCAATTTGAGCCACATAAGATGGACATCTTCTTCACGTTGAAAATTCACACCCACAGTCCGCATTTACTATTGGAGATGCTCTGAAGTGACCGGACACCTTGTTGTGCACCCAGTGGGTCCCACTATCTCGCTGACAGGTGGTGGGACCCACTATCCACATCTGTTGGGTGCACAAAACGTGCCCCTAACTGGGTCACCCAAGCATTTTCCTAACTTAGAAACTCCTAAAAAATTACCTCAACCGCATTAGTTATTGAATGGTTCAAAGGATTATGTGAATCCACACATTCTAGGTGTGCCTCAAAAACTCCAAAATGGAATTTTGACTTTGGGAATATGATGCAAGGGTGAGATATTCGAACTTAGAACTTTAGGAGTGTGACTTTAGAGTTTGATGTTAAAGTAACATTGTTCAATCAAGTTGTAGGAGATTCTTAACATAAATTGCATAACATGATTTTCCAAAGCCAACACAACAACAACGATTATCTCATTTTTTTGATCCATTCATAAAGAAAAACAAAAGTTTTATGCAATTTCCCAAAGCCAACAGCCCCAACCAATTTAGTAGTTTTTTTTATGCTTAAAAATCAGACTAAAAAACCACTAACAAAGGACGTACTAAATTCCAACGACTTAACCTGATCACTGACAGTAGCTTAACAATGCAAATTCTACTAACAATACCAATTAAAATCTGGGTCTCGTAACGATATTATACTATCAAAACTTCTGCTCAAGTTGTTTCAAAACAAAAAAAAACGTTACATCATCAAATTACCTGAGGGATTAAAAAGAAAAATTCCGTAAGAGTAATCTGACAAGTTCTCATGTATTATAGCTTAGAGACTAATGTAGGACATATTCCTCTATATTAGGTGGTGGTAATAAGCATGAGCAAGCAAGGCAAAGAAAAATTGAGAGCCTACCCATCATGGTGAAGCAATTACTCAGGCAAAGATTTAAGGATCCTCGATGACTACCAATCAACATGTCGCCGCCAGGGTCCATCAGCTACCACCACCCCTCTCCTGTATCTTTGAGAAATTTGAGTACCAACAATGCAGATAAATTGAGGGCGATGAAGCTAATTACAGTTCATCATGAGGCTCAGATTCTGAGTTCTTTTCATCAACCGTCGGCTCCTCTTTACTACTGGATGAATCCACGGGCTCCTCTGAAGGAGTATTAGTTTCGGATGAGCTCTCCTCAGATGTTGAGTTGGACGATTTCTCCTTGTCTCCATTGTCCGCAGTTTCGTTCTTTTGAGGCTTTTCTACTTTTGGTTTTGGTTTGGGGATTCTATCAACACTTGCTACCTATATAGTACATATAATTGTGCATAGAAGAGAAGATAAAAAATCACGAGTCTCTTCCAAGTTTTATAAATTTAACAAGAAAGGAGGGAGGCTAGTTACAATACCTTGTCTTGAAGATCAAATACTTTCACATACACTTCCTCGGACGTGAAAGAAGGTGTGCTGAAGTCAGAAGTCCTGTGAAAATAATAGTCAAATTTCTTTAACTTGATAAACTCCGAAAAAATGAAAGAATAATCCAGGGTATGGACTGGCAATTGTGAGATTTTATAGTTTTGAAGCAGCATTCAAACTAATCAAATGCCTAAATCAAAATCTTAAAAACAGCTTAATTATAATGGAAGTAAACCATAACAAACATCTTACAACATACCAATCACAATTTAAGAGATGATAATTGTAAAATTGTCCACAAGTACCAAACTACCAATTAACGAAAAAACAATATCCATCCATTTCCTTTTTAAGATTTTTGCATGGATTTGGTTAGCTTCAGAGTATGGGATGTTTTTGCAAACCTAATAATGGTTATCGAACCAAATTATCAGTTTTATCTTTTATGTAATTCGAGATACCAACCTAAATCAAAAACTTTTCTGACCAAACCATTATTCAAGTGGTTTCTTCATGCACCCATCTAAATAAGTATGTTTCTAGGTAGCTAAATTCCTAGAAACCAGAATAAGATCCCCCCCTCCAGTGCACCAATTATGTCAAATCTCACAGGACAACTGAGTGCTTGTTAACTTAAAACATAAATGTCCTTGCTCGATTGTTAAGCACAAGCGTTTGTCCAGTATAGCTTGTTTTTGAGCACTAGCACCGTATCAGCAGTTCATATGAAATAAAATTGCCGTTTTCTTTCTGTACATAACAACTTTTCCTAGTATCACAATCCCGAACAAATTTTCCCTGTACCACCACCACCCCTTGATATTAAAATAAGCTCCTGGAAATTCAATCAATTACTAAGTCTGCCTCTCCCAATTGTTTATGTAATCTCAATAGGGTCAACAAATATATTACAAAATTACTAATATGTAGAAGCACACAGCATTCTCCCCAGTCTCCATTGTCTAAGAGATTTTGCAGCCCATTAAAGGAATTCCTTTTTTGTGAGAAAAAATGTGTAACTTGTCTCTTAATGTAAGTGTGAAGTGTACCAGTATAATCTCATCATCACATCACCCACCATATACACAGAACCAAAAGTCCTCCCTGACACAGCTTTACGCCTACTTGTATAATCTCATCATCACATCACCCACCATATACACAGAACCAAAAGTCCTCCCTGACACAGTTTTAGGCCATTCTACTTACATTATATTAACCCAACTTCTCAACCAATCTTCTAAAGGATAACCTAGCTATTTTACAATTAGACAGACATTCAGCCCCCAACAGCGTTGCTAACTTAAGCTAGTGCAATCATTATCCTCAAACACTCTACAGTATCTTTCCATCAAAATGTTTAACACCATGGTCCCGAAATCAAGCATAAGAACAGGCAATTCACTCCGGTCCAACAGCATAGAAGTATAGAACTAAGATATCGACCTAATAGTGCTCAAGTAGAGACTTCCATTCCAGGCATAGAAGCATCTAAACTAAGATAAATAAAGAAAATGTTACATTCTGGCACAACCTACAAAACCAACTAGAATCCAAATTTGCACAACAGTCACTCATTGGCAAAGATATTAATAATGAGAGGGACTCAAGAGTCACATACTTCTTTTGCTCCTCCTCCTTCCGCTCCAGCCAACTTTTTACCTTCTCAGCTTCACTCAAGACCTGCAAAGGATCCAACTTTTGGTTATTTATGATGTTGCAACCACTCCAGTGGAAAGCATCTAAAGAAATTAACTCAAAACAACCCAAGAGAAGAGACAAGGCAGAAATAGCACACCTCATCGACTCTAGCTTTGGGAAGCCAAGATTTCTTCTTTCCCCAGTCGCTTACTTTCTGAATAAAAGAGATAAGAGTCAAGATTATAGAGCAATATTCACTCAAAATAAAACCCAAAGACATATTCAAGGTAGGAATGACATCATGGACAGAATAGAAGTTATGCATTTGAAGTAGCACACTACCATTGCCAATGAATTGCATTGAAAAAGCTTTCACCAATCAATACAATGAGTTTTGCACTCATTTTTCATTAACTAAAAAACAAAAACAAAGAGTTCTAAAAAAAACATGTGCAATAAAAGCAAGAAAGAAAAACAAACAAATAATAGAAGAATCAAAAGTCGGCAGAATTTAAACGAACAATGAGGATTAACAAAGAGATAAAGCATTTACACAGATCATGAAAATCAGATCTTTTACTACTGTTTTCGGACAAATCCTCCATGATGGGTGACATATTAAAGAAAATGTGCTACTCCTTGACATTGAAATGTTAGGCATACATCCAAATGTACTAACAGTACTATATAGTTAATCATTTGGGACCACAACAAATATTTTACAGTCTAGGAACCAACTCAACATTTGTGCAGCATTAAGAGATTCAGATGACTGTAAGTTTCTTCATAATAAGAAGATAAAAGATGAGATAGACAAAAACTAAGCAGCTAAAAAAATATCGAAGAATAGGTGACTCCAGTAGAGTAGAAGCCATCCATACAGGGAATGCAAAAGTACTTCTCATCATTCTTAATTGTAAACCGGTATCCTTGACCCTTCCGCCAACTAATGGAACTCAAATACAGTAAGCAGAAAAAAAATATTATGCGTTATCATTAAATACCTGTTGAAGCTCAGTAAGGTATCTTCGAGCATGCTCAGATGCTGCTGGCCTTGCCGTGAGCTCACTCAATCTGTAACCAGAATCCTATGGTTAGAACTTAGAAGTGTGCTTTTGGCCACAAAACTAGTCACTAAAGTACGATGAAACTGGACCTGAGAAATATTGGCTCGCCAACAGATTTTAACAAATCGAGGCGTTGCTGGAACTCTGTCGCAGGTGCATCCTCTCCATCAGTATAAAGCCACTCTTGCATCTGAAACAATTAGACATAAAAAAATTAGAGAGAGAGAGAGAGAGAGAGAGAGAGAGAGAGAATGACAAATAAGACTCAATTAGCACAAAGAACCTCATCAAGCTTCTCAACAAAAGCTTGTCGTTCTGACTCTGTCGAAATTTTCTTGATTCCTTCCATTGATTCAAGCTGGTAAGGATAACAAATCAATCAACAGGAAAAAATTGAGGGAAAGATAACAACTCATATTGCATAAATCAAAGGTAATTCACTAGTATCACCCAAAAAAAAAGGTAATTCACTAGCAACCAACAGGAGCGATAAACATAGAAGTATCAGCAGAGATTAAAAAAAAAAAAAAGGATTCATTTGTAAAAGCAAATAAAATAAAATAAATGAAAGAAGTCACAAGAAAGCAGTAATGGTATGATTTCAAGTTTTTCAACCGATGATTCTCAAAAGCACGACCGATGAAGTCACCAAAAAACAAACTTCAATGAAAAGAAACCTGAAATTGGATTACCTTTTCTCTGGTAGTGTAAATGTATCCTTCCAAGTTATTTTTAAGTTCTGCGGTCCTTCTCCGCTCAGCATCTTTCTTATCAAGGGCCTCTAACCTGAGTTTAGCCTCGGACAGAGATTTCTCTGAAAGACATGTTCCAGGGCCTACGGTATTCTCAACCACCTACAATATCAGATGAGGCAAAAGTTCTTAAGGAATCAACCATAAAAGTGACAATATATTTTACAATACCGCTATAAGAATATGATTTAGACCTTAAGTGGAATCCTGTATTGTCGCTTCTCAAACTTCTTTTCCACCCCATTCGTTCCTGCACTATCAGCATTTGCTGCATCTTTAACTCCTTCATTAACAGGAGCATTACCTTGGCCTTCAGAAGTTGTCTCCGTACCAGCTTCTGATGACGTATTATTAGGAACAGTATTGGTTGAATTGTCCACGATCAAGTTCTTCTTAGGAACTTCTACCCACTCTGAAATTTTAATAACAGCATCAGCTCTGTCCAGAGAAAGTATCCCACTGCTGCTAAGGGAGAAATGCAGATTCGCCTTGATGGGAGACGAGATATTGCGAGATGAGTACCTATAGCAAGACGAATACAAATTATTATGAAATTCTAGAAGGATGAGAATCTTAGAGCTTGAAACTTCTAGTAAGACAGAGTTAGTTAAGACTCCAATAGGCTGTGTGCAACTCTTACTTCTCAGCAGCATCATTCAGGCCGGACACAGAATAATGTGCAAATTTATCTGAAGAGACACCAGGAGGGAATGCATCCACACTTTCATAAAACAGAGAAACTTCGAAGTCTTTGTTATGCTCAATGGACCTAAACATCTGCGGCATTAAGAAAAAGAAAATAATGAAAAAAAAATTCAGCAGGAAATCAAGTCACAGAAAAGCAGAAAACTAATTCCAAAGCAGTATTAATTAATGATGCCTTTCAAATGATCTAAAGAATCACAAATTATCACAACCTTACCTTACTCGGAAGTTTCTTCATTCTCTGTATGAGTGACTGTCTAGAGCTCTCATTATTCAAAAGATCAGGCCCATGCAACTCAATCATAAAACCATAAGGTGAACCATCAACAATTCCTAGTTTCCTGTTCAACTTGATACCATCACTTAAATTTGCAGCATGGAGGGCGGCACCAAGTACAATAGCTTCATCAGCATCAAGATGTTTGTCCAGTTCTTTTCTGCCAAGAAAATCTTGAAGCGTAGCCTGCATAAAGAAAGAAATATGAGACGCATGTTCATAATGATTTTTTTTTTTTTTGAGAAAAAGCTATTTGTGTACAAAACTATGGTTTTAAAGACTGGTAGACAGTAGGGAGAAACAGATTTCTCCGAATGTAATTTGTTTAAATCTATCAAAAGCCATAGAGGAGAAACAAAATTTAATATGTCTAGTCTTGATTGCACACCAACGGCACAAAATAGTAACATATATGACCAATTTCCAAGCCAGAGACATGCTTTAAGCCAATAACCCTTGTTGACCTCAACAGATACCCATCTAGATCAATTAAATTAAAGCTTCCCTATTATCTCCCAAGCAGTAAACTTCCTCTTCAAGTTTTTTTTTTCCCTTTCTCTGGTAGGAGGGTTAGTACATGCATAGAAAAACGTGAAGAAGACTTGTACTGTCAATTTTCACATCAGGCGTCAGACAAGAACAACTGCCGTTAGGGTTTGGTTTAGTAAAAAATGTGACTCGGGTCAGAAGCATCTTTCCCTCTTTTCCCAGTTCTCTTCATTTTCTGTCAGATTCTAGGTCATTTCTAAAGGCAGTAGCTGGTGGAAAAACACCTTAGTAGGATATGCTTTGCACTTAGTAATAAACATATCCAAATACATATGCAAAGTACTAGATATCTCTAAACAGAATTAATAGTAAATAAAGTAAAAATGTGAATAGCACAAGAAGATTAGAATGTACATGGAAACATACAAAGCACCAGATATATTGAATGGTGCAGCAGATGAAGCATCTAAGGATGGTGTGAAATGCAAAAAATACAAGAAGATAAAAAAATAAATCCTCCAATAAACAAGAAAAAAAAAATAATAAATAAGAGAAGAATCAAAAAAAACTTTGTCCCCCTAGCATGATTAGAGAGAATAGTCACCTACAGAACAAAATCAACATGCAGAAAAGACAAATGCAATCATCATCTTCTGGTGGAAAACAACATGCAGAATAAGTCAGCAAATCAAAAATAAAAAACGAAAGGAAATTCTGATGACCTGTAACTTTGGCACACGGGTAGCACCACCTATGATTTCTACTGCATGGATATCGTCAGCCTTTAAACCAGAATGCGTAAGAAGTTCTTTGATAGGAAGAAGAGACTGCTCCCACAAGTCTCCACAGAGTTCTTCAAATTTTTCACGGGTTATGCTACTTCTGCAAAAAGAGGACAAAAACAAGAACTACTTACTAGAGTTAATTAAAAGCACACTGTTCATCATAAGAATGAAGAAAAAAAAAAGGATCAGAAAAGACATATTTCCAAGATCTTCTATTTAGCTAAATTAGAAACCATATGAAAACAACATTGTGATACTAATAGAACTAATAAATGCACTAAACAATTGCTGAAGCCTTTGCCAACCTGAAGTCCCGATCATCATAGAAAGACTCAACTGATATTGGAGCCACTGAGTTGGCACTGAGAATTTCTTTGGTACGCTTAACTTGTTTCTTTAATTTAGCCATTGCCTTAGGTGAACTCCGCACGTCAACTCCATTTCCTAATTGGTTATTGAATTCCTCAGCAAAGTAGTCCACCAAACGCATTTCCATATCTTGTCCCCCAAGCTTTGCGTTCCATCTAACATCCTTGACCTGCAAAATATCAAGTATATGTCAAACACATTAATTAATCATAAGTGCTTTTAGTAAGAATAAATTGCTTAGAGCAAGACAATGAACTACAAAAAAAAAATGCATGTTCATTTGAGTGGTTAATACCAACCCAAATAACAATCAAATAGCATAAACATGGAAATCTCCAGTAACAATAAACAAACAAATCAACATAAGACCTAGTTCGTACTACATTGATATCTGAGAGGAATGTAAACTGTAGCAAAGAAACCAAACACGTACAACAGTATAGCAAAATTGTGAGTAAGTTCATTGATGTTTCAAGAAGATGGCAAAAGCAGTGACATAATATCAGATTTCTCCCATGATACAAGCTAAAAAGAACATGAAAAAGGCTTTGGGAAAACAAAAAATCTAATATACATGTCTATTTTCAACAAAGCACGGACATTAGGGGCTGCTCCTCGGATAAGCCACACAAGCATTGCCCTAAAGGTACCTTGAAGTTAACTAGTTAAGGGCGTTGTCATATTATTCACTTACAACAAGCAGTTCTAAACTCTATTTTTTATTTGAGCTTGTGCAATACAATCTCAAATTACAAATTTCTTCACTTACCGGCTACCCATTATTGGTAATAAAATGTATTAGCTAATAATCATTTCTACAACTAAAACTTCAAATTTTGAAAAGATCATGCATAACAAGAAGGCCACCAATAAAAACTTAAACTATATAATTTTCAATCTGGTAATATTGTATCTTAGATTCTTGAGTTTGCAGCAAAGATCTACATATCTTTAAAACATGGTCATCCTTGCACATTAAAAGAAAGCCTAATTTTCGCAAACAACAAAATTCTAGTTTTTCGGAACTCTTTCCGAGCCTCCCAAATTGCAGTGCCAGCTCCAAAATACATACAATAACATATCAATCAATAAAAATAGAGAGCATACTAACAAATTTATACAAGTATCATTCATTCAGAAGTACCCAATTGAAATTTGAAAAA
Source organism: Stephania japonica (assembly GCA_039657345.1). Classification (NCBI taxonomy): domain Eukaryota; kingdom Viridiplantae; phylum Streptophyta; class Magnoliopsida; order Ranunculales; family Menispermaceae; genus Stephania; species Stephania japonica. The sequence continues at coordinate 83,767,051 of CM077556.1, read as the reverse complement.
AAAAAATCCAAAATTTACCTGAAATTGGTTCACTGAAACAGTCTTCCCAAACTGCTTCGCCTCATACGCCGAGAAATACACAAGAGCAGCATAAGTACTACTCGAACCCATATCATAGAACACAACATGCCGCGACTGGTTCGAAAAATCCTTATCAATCCCATACTGCAGCGCCGCCCCGGAATGCTCATTAAGCAAAGCAAGCACATTGATCCCCGCCAGCTCCGCCGCCTGCACCAACCCCCTCCTCTCCGCCTGCCCGAAATACGCCGGAACCGTGATCACCACATCCCTGATCGCCGCCTTCGCGTGCGCCTCCGCCAAATTCACGCCGTAACGAAGCACCATCGCCACCAATTCCTCCGCCGTATACACCGTAACCCCGTCATCAATCCTCACACTCGCTTGCCCCCTCGAATCCTCCACGAAATCGAATGGCAAGTACAACGAATCCGCCAAACCCTTCACGTACTCAATTGGCTTCCCAATCATATCCCTCGATAGCGAATAGACCTTTTCGGGGTACCGCGCCGCGATGCCGGCGGCTTCTTCGCCGACGAGGCGGTTGCCGCCGTGGAAGGCGGCGAGGGCGGGGGATTTGCGCTTCGACATCTCGTTAATGGCGACGGAGATCGGGGTCTGCCCCGGCTTGAGATTGACTACGGCGAGCTTCATCCATTCTGAGCCCAGATCTACACTGGAGACTGCCGATTGCGTTGGGGTTGTGAAGGTGAGGGAGGTCAATGCGAGGAAGAGAGCCAGTCTTGGCCAGATCGCCATTGATGGTTGAGAATGCGAGCTCGGAAGATTACGTGTGCCCTAATTTGGGGGAATTGGGGATGGGGAGTGCATTGTAGAGAGAAGAAGTAGAAGAGAAGTTTGAATTGTAGAGAGATTGTGAGAGGGGAAGTCTTACATGGAAGGGAGTGTGTTGTTGCGGCGAATGGGATTGGGACACGTAACGGGGTTTGACGTGGCGGCCTATTGGGATTGTTCTTCCGAGTCGTGTTGGCTCCGGAGTGTTGTAGTAGAGCCTAGAAGGGAGACGATTGTTAGGGGCTAGACCTCAACATGGGATCCGGTACCCACCCGACCCACTCAACCTCGTGAGTAAATAATTGGGGACCGGAGCCCACATAAGCCCACTTTTAAGTGAGTTAGACTTGAACCACCTTAGAAAACTCGAGCCTGCCCCGGGCCTAATTTGAATACAAGTTAACAACTAAAATATTGTAAAACAATTGAATATGTAATATATATTAGAAAACACACATATTATCGAAAAAGTCCATAAAAATTTTATTAAATGAATAAATAATTTATTTGTTATATTTTTTAATACTAAAATTTTTATATATGGGTTTGTTGGATAGGCTTGTTGTAACGGCCCGTTATAAATTAACGTCGTTATTTTAATTATTCAGATTAGAACGCCAGCTCAGATGACACGTGGAAGCTGTGGAGAGACTAGACCTGAGACTGACTTAGGTAACTGATTGATTTTTGATGGTTGGTAAATTCTATGATGTTTTTATATCAATTGTGTGAAAGTCATCATAGGTGTGTGTTTATTTTATCTTATCGGGCAAGTTGAGAGCCGGGGTTTGTGTCGTGAGGCAAGTCAACGCGGGGGTTCGAGAGCTGTGAGACCGGGCATTGGGGGGGTTGATTAGATTAAGTTATTAAGCATGACTAAGGTTGAGGAGTAAATTTAATGGGAAGTTAATATAACCTTAGGCTATAATTAAATTAGTTACACTAAGTGTGGGACCGCCTCGGGAAGCGTGTCGGACGCGGGGCATGGGGTGCCGGGTAGTCGGGGAAACTAGTGTAACTTTATTTATAATTTATGAAAATTTATTTGAGGGTTTAGGAAATTTATATAAGCTAAATCAAATGATATCAATAAAGTGATATAGTTGTAACTGGAAAATTCAGCATCGGTTGGATGTTTCTCGAGATGCACATTTAAGGTGATTGGTGTCATGATAAGGTGTTTTTGAGTTGGAGTGACACAGAGTGATGTTGGACCATAGGATTGTCCACGAGATTTGTACGCACACTTGATCAAAAATCAAGTATATATATATAGGATGATCGATCAAAAATGGGGTGAAAGAGTGAGGTTGATTGAGAGGGATCGGTTGGAGAAAGAGGAGGAAGAAGAGATCAAAGAAGGGAACAAGGTTGTATTAGAGAGTGATTTGTGGCAATCAATAACAAGAATTAAGGTATGAAGTCATTTTATCTTGGATTTTCATGAGAATTTGGGTTATTGGATGATTTGGGTTTCAAATAAATTTTGGGGGATTAAATTCTGTATTTTAGGTGGGATTTAGTATTCATGAGGTTTGTATGACATTGGTGGTGAAATTAATCAAGTTTGAGAGAAATTTGCTGAATTTTTGTAAATGGGTTTGAAAATGGAAATTTTTGGTAAATTGTGGATTTTTGTGTTTGATTATGGAAATTCATGTTTAAATGGTAAATTGAGGTGATTGAGGAGTTATGGAAAGATGGAAATTACATTTATGGGTTTGTGAGTGGTTTGAAGTTCAAAAGATTTAAATTTGGAAGTTTTCTGGACAGCGAGCAATTAGCGCGCTAATTGGAGAAATTAGCGCGCTAATCACGCTGATTGAAGACGATAATGAACAGTGATGAGATAAATTAGCGCGCTAATTTATCTCATTAGCGCGCTAATTGTCCACTGGAACTCAAAAATTAAGGAAATGAAGAAATGAGCCTAAATAACAATATAATCAAATTAATTGACCCATAATCCTCATAAATGAATTCCAGGAGTGTCCAAAACAGTAATTTCAGTCGGGAATTGAGGAAAATCAGACCGGGGGATATTTTTGGGGTTTTGAGCGCGGTTTGAGGTATGTAAAATCCAATTGAACACCACTATTGCATTTATTTGTTTGTTCATTGAGCTTTAAATTCTTTGTTAATCTGAAACTATTATTGATGGGAACGGTGAATTTTCAATGGGTTTTTCCTTCGGGTGTGTAGTCGCTTGGGAGAAATTGTGACTTAGGACACAGTTTGCGGGGTCATGGGAGTAAAGTACGACCGGGCCACTGGTTCTAAGTTCACTTCTTATGTAGCTGGTTCACACCCATTTGTTTCTGAGTGTTAATATTCATGCATGTTCCATTTGAGCAGTTGACTGCATTATTTTTCTTTTTGACAAGTGCATGATTATTTCACACTATTTTTGGCTTCTATTATGGTTTCCTTAAATTAAATGTCTGGTGGTTTTCCTTGAGATTTTACTTACTGGACTCGTTATCTGGTTTTTGTGATAACTGAGTGCAGATCCTGGTACCAGCAAGGGTAAGGAGGTTCTTGGCGATTACATCTGACTTACCATCGTCAAGACACCGCTAGTACGTGTCTTGGTATATATGTATTATTTTTGATATTTTGTAGTCTTTTGGGATGGGGAAACCTATCATAAGCTGTACTTGTATATAACACTGCTCCAGTTAATCGCCTATATGCATGTACAGCCCGGGTTTTCCACTATAGGATGGATAATGAAAACTAATATAACACATTTTTGATAATTCACAAGATTTCCGCTGTTACTTATGGACTTATATCATTACTTCTGAGAGTATTAGATAAGGGGATAGATAAATGACGTGGCAGTTACTTCTGGTGCATGAGCTGGAGAAGTATTCTGTTGCACGGGGCGACCCCGGAATTTGGGGCCGCCACACTTGTACCTTATATTTTTTACATGAGTCAGGCTTAGGCCTATATATAGGCCTGCATGTATATGGTGGGTCAGGTTTGGGCTAAGGTTCTTAGGCCCTGTTTGCCCAAGCCCAGTTGAGCCTGGCTCGTGACCAGCTCATGAACAGGTCTATTCGGGGTGTTAGGATTTTGATGTGGGCTCGTGTGCCACATCAGTTGTTGTGCATTTTATTGTGACATAATATTATTATTATTATAACATTTCCCTTATTCTATAGAAGGAACATGCTACAAGCCTATAATGACACTCAAAAGTCACACTGGATGACGTAGCATGCAAGTTCCTACGTGAAAATAGGTGTGCGTAAATAGTTTTCAATGTATAATTTGAAGTGTGCCCAGATGGCTCTCAAGGACACAGATCCACATGTCATATTAGTTGGTGCATCGTTGTAACATCTTCTATTATTTTTCAAAAAAAAGAAAAATAAGTAAATATTAGTTTTTTTTTATTAGCAAAGACCAATCTGATTTAGGTTACATCTGTAACTGCAAGATATCCTGCTCTAGCAACATAAAAATTTGATTGGGAATATATTCTCAAATCTTAAAATCAACATCACACTGAAAATATTAGTTTTTTTAAGTGAATAAATGAAGTCAATTATAATTTTTTATTTTTAAATTTAAAGAGTTTTTTTTTAATATTTGTGGAGCTAATTTAGTGATGGAATAATACTACTATGATCAACAAAAGTTTGACTAGGTACATACATATTAGGGAGTTAATCACTAAATTGGGTGCGCAATAAGGAATACTTTCATTTATGTAGCAGCAAAACATATTTTTTGGTCCTTGTACTTTGAGTCTTTTATGTTTTTGGTGCCTGAACTTTTATTAGTGTACATTTGGTCCCTGAACTTTCATTGTTATATGTTTGGTCCCTAAACTTTTGAGTTTTTATGCTTTTGGTCCTTGAACTTTGAGTTTTTTTTTTTATGTTTTTGAAGGAAATTAATTTTTTTTCGACTTTTGTTGGTCGATGTAAGTCGTCCGGTTCAATAATATAAATCATTTTACCCTTCTTGACTAGTCACGTGATACTTTTGTTAAACACACCGATGAAATTTAACACTTTCAATGGTGAAAGGACTAAATGTAGATATTTGTGAAAGTTTAAGGACCAAAAGCATAAAAGACACAAAGTTTAAGGACTAAATGATTATGGGTGGCAAAAAGTGTCCGGACCCGTTTGTTTGTATTTGTTTGGTCCTGTTTTCAAACGGGTTCGGACATAGTTTTCTTAAAAATAATACGGGTCCGAACTCAAAATGTTTTACGTTTTAAAAATGGGTACGGGTCTGAACAAAATTATCATAAAAATGGATACCCGTTTAGTGATTAATTCTTAGAGTATCTTACTAATTTTGCACATATATAAATAAAAAAAAACCTAAAATTCTAGGGTTTATATTTGTCTTGATTGTCTCACTGCCTACCTCACGCACCTGCAAGGCTGCACTCACCCCCTCGTACCTCTCGACTCTCCTTCTCCTCTTACTGTCGATCTTTTACCTTTTCTTGCTTCTATCTTTTATGGATTTGTATAGCTAGCTCAAATCTGAATTTTCATTCTTATTGGTATTGCCCGCAAAATTGATTTGATGGAAGATGTTAAGTTCATTGTTGGCTTGTGTGGATAATGTAATACTAAATCTTGATTGAGGTATTATCTTTATGTATTTGGTTCTCTGTGGAGTTCTGTTTTGCTTGATAATTTTTTTGTTTATGAGTTGAGTTGATTAGTTGGGCATGTGCAATGTGCATGCTTCAGTTCTTTTTTCTTTTTTTTTTTTGACATTTAAGTTCTGACCACTTATTATGAATGAATGTGATTCTTGAGATCAATTAAAAAAAAAGGATTTCATTATATTTCAAAACGGGTCCAGACGAAAAACGAGTTCTGCATGATTTATAAGAATACGAGACCGGGCAAAAAAGATGTCTCTTTTAAAAATGGGTACGGGTTTGAACACTATTTTTAGTCGTTATTAAGGGGAAATGTCCGTACCCGTACCTGTCCATACCCTTTTTTTGTCACCCCTAAAATGATGGGTTTTGCTTTATGTAGCCGACTAAAACTAAATTTGAAATTGAGGCCACTTGAGAGGTAGTCTTTGTACAGAGTGTATGTGTTGTTGTGGTAAATGAGATTGGGGCATGTAATATAATTTAGAAAAATGCTAAGTGTACCTACTTGTCACATCTAGCAATTGTGAGCCATCCGACACACCTCGAATGTATATCTCGAAGTGTAATGACGACGACTGATTGTCAGGTGTGACAAGTGGGTACCTCTAGCATCTCCCTATAATTTAACGTGGCAATATTGGTTTTTGGAATATAGTGGAAAAGAGAGACTGAGAGAGGATTGCTCATATCCATTACAATATTTAATTCAAAAACAATAAATAAACATCATAGGTATTTTCTTTTCATTACTCATATCCTGATTCCCGACTAATTTGAGATTGAGGCTGTGTTGTTGTGATAGTGGTGGTGCAGCTGCTGCAACAGTCTGTTATTATCTACCTAACTATTTTGGGATTAAGATTTTGTTGACAGCATTAGTCCTCCTCACTAATACATTAGGGATGATCTCTAGAAAACTTGTATGGACTAAAAAAAAAATAGCAAAACAACTTTAACCAAAGCTACAAACTGGATAGAGCAAATCAAAGCCCCCCAACTTGCCAAAAAAAAAAGCCACCCCCACCAAATATACTTTAAAAATAAATACAAACTTACAATGCAACAACAAACAATATAGAGTAGCAGTATCTTAAGGTTGGAACACTTGCAATCAAAAAACTAGTTCCTTTCATAACTTCAAGACCTCACTCTGCTCTCTCACACTGAATCACCCTTTTTTTCTTCTCAATCAAACAAGTGATGAGAAAGACTCATTACAAAGACCAAAAATTATGTAAAGTACAAAACAAAACCTATGTGAATGGCATTAATATATCCACCTTTGTAACTGGCACTAATATCGTTTTCCGAGAATAACGCCAATGATGATAGACACTAGAGCTACTCCCAGTATGAACTTGAAGCTCATAGAAGCAGAAACATCTGAGCCCTGTGTTGAGGTCTCGGCACTTGATGAAGTTTGAGCTGATGTTGCTGCTTCTGATCGTCTCTTACTTTTCTTTTTGGGTGGAGTTGCGATAGTTGATCCAAGATCTCTTGATTTTATCTCTACTCCATCCTTGTTCTGTACAACAAAAATGAAAGCAAGTAGTTAGATTCAAGACCAAACGACGGTTCTCTTAAATAACAAACAGAAGATTATGACAAATCATTGCTATGCTCTAAGTTGCATGCTTTGGTTTCCATGAGCAAAAGATTTGTTGTAACTTCGTAATTTATTGTGCAGCTACAATGTAAAAAGTACTTACCTGATTCTGAGAGATGGCATTTGCCGACTTCAACTGATTCTCTAATTCTGCAATATTTTTCCCCAGTTCAGTTTCCAGCCTGGATTTATTCTCGAGTTGTTCGCGCAATTCTGCAACTAGCCTTTTCGTTTCTTCATCCTGCAAAATTAATTTCAAATGGCAAATGTCAATAAGGACTAAATAAAACTTTGACAATGATCGAGAATAAACCAGTCTAAAGAAGTATTTAAAATGTAAGATTTTTTAAAACTTAAAGGCGCTTTCAAGAGAAAAAAAAAAAAGAAAAAAGAAAAAAAAAACTACAACTACTACATGGATCAAACTCAGTCCCAAATTAATTGGGGTCGGCTCATGGATCAAACTCTTCCATTATGCTCGATTCAGGGCAATTGATGGTGAGCTTTCCAACCCATTCAAAAAAACAGCAGCGACTCATAGTATAAACGGACATAAAGAGACACAAACTGGTGCACACCTTCTCAGCTGAATTTGTATAAGCAAGGTTCAGCTCATGTTTGAGATCTTCAACTTTCCTCTCGAACAGAATCACCTGCTGGTGTTTCGCCTCCAGCTCTACATGGGAATTTTTTGAAGTTTCTGCTCTCTCTAGTTCTTTCTTTGAACTTGCTTCATTCTGTTCATTAAAAAAAAAAGTTTTAAGATTCTAAAGTTCAGGAGTAGTCCCTCTCCCTCATAGCCGTGTCAACATTGTAAACAAGACTCCCCACCTCTACGGAGACGATGAATAATAACGAAAGTGGTACTTATATTACTGTTCATAAAGAATCTGTTGTCCTATTTTTTCTACACCATTTGTCATAGTACATATATTTAAGGTATTGATTCTTCAATAAAACGATTCTTCTAAATAACAATATCCTCCATTTGTATGATATCCACAATATATATTCACATATATGATCATGAAGCAGCCAAACATCTTGATAAAAGTGCAAAGGAAAAAAAAAAAAAGAAAAAAAGAAGAGCACAGGCTTGCTACGACTAGCCAATCAAGTCTTCGGTATCGTCATAAGAATGACATCCTATTATTATAATCATCATGGTATTTGCATGTCAAGGTCTCCCATGATCCATGCATACAGTAGTTTTGTCGCGAAAGAAGCAAGAATTCAGTAACATAATGAAATTACATAAAAGGAGAACAAACCTGTTCGGCAATGGTACTTTGAGCAAGAGATAGGTCCTTTTGGAGTTGATGTAGTTTCTCATTAAGAATGTCTACATCCTTCAGTAGATTAGTTTGCTCCTCCAATTTGGAAATAAGCCCTGCCTCTTTCTCAGTTGCCGATGACTTGATACTCTCAACCTAGAAAAAAAAATGTGCTCATAATATCAATCAACTTAACAGGTGACCTTGACTTCTTGAAAAAAAAAAAAAAAAAAAAAAAAAAAAAAACAGGTGACCTCAAACGCCATAAATGATTAGATATAGTGCCATACCTCATCTTTCAGTCTAGTCTCAGCTAATGCCAATTGTTGTTCAAGTTCTGAGATTCGAGCATGAAGCCCGGACTTGTCAGCTAGCTCGACCTTGAGATTTTCCATTTCTTTATTTATGCTGTCCTTAGCCACCTTCTCTTCATTTAGTTGTCCTTCCAAGTGAACGATTGCTGCTTGGAGTTCATTTCTTGCCTCGTGGTGTGTTTCATTAAGCAAAATTTTCTCCTCTGAAAGTGAAGATATCTACAAAACAGAATTATTTCAATATCAATTCTGAAGTCTAGAATAATAGTTGGCAACTTGTTTTAAGATCATGCAAATTCATATTTTAGAGGTCTGACCTGAGATTGCAGTTTATGTACTTCAGCAGCAAGTTGTTGTGTCACTTCCTCTACAACTTTCTTCGAAGAATGAAGCTGTTCAGCAGTTTCGTTCTTTTCAGCAAGAGCCACAGACAACAAGGTTTCTAGCTCTTTTGATTTGGTCTCGTATTCCGACACTTCCTGCCTAAGCTTCAAGGTTGACTCTGTCAGCCCTTCTCTCTCTTTTCCAAATTGAGCGCTATCACTTTGCAGTTCTTGCACAATGCTTTCCAGTTGTTTGACTTTGAGGAGAGCCTCTTCAAGCTCAGCCTTGTGAGTTTCAGCAGCAGTAGATGCATTATTGGAATTTTCTTCATGAAATCTTATTGCGGATTCTAACGCAAGAAGCTTTTCATCCAAGCTCTTTGCCTCCAAATCTCTGCTCGAGTATTTTGAATTGGCTTCGTGCAACTGTAGTTCTATGTCTCTGACACGTGATTCGCTTTCAGAATGAAGTGCTGAAACTCTGGAATGCTGCTCTGTTAATTCAGCAATAGAGTTCATGTGAGAAGCCAATTGTTGGGAAGTAGCTTCATTTTCATTATGGGCAGAGCTTAGCTGTTCCTGGAGTTCATCAACCTTGCTTTTGAGCTGCAAGTTTGCCTCCACCAACAGTTCATTCTCTGAGTAAGTCAGACTAGCTCTATTTTCTGATTCTAAAACCTTTCCATTCAGTTCTTCAATAGTGCTTTCTAGTGCAACAAGTTTCATCAAACCCTGATCCAATTCAACCTTCAGAGAAGCAGATGTCTCAACCGCCGCAGCTGCTTGTTCTTCATATATCCTGGCATTTTCCTCAAGAGTCTTCAATTGCTCATTCAAGGACTTGGCTTCTGTGTCCCTATCAGTGGTAGCTTGCTCTATTTCTCTTCCTCTTTGCACTAGCTGCTCCTCAGCAGCTTTAAGCTTTTCCAAAATGCCACTTTCTCTAACTCCAGAAGCCTTGAGGTCACGTTCAATGATCTCGAGATTTTCCCGTGTTGACTTCAGCTCATTCTGCAATACATCCAGCAAATTCTGAGACTCGGAAAGCTTTGCACTGGAATTATTTGCTGCATCTTCAAGAATCTTCTTTTCTTCAGTAACCACTCTCAATGATTCTGTCAACTCCCTCTCTTTCTCATTTGCTTCTTGGAGTGCCTTTTCAAAGCTGGATACTTTTTGTTGGAATATCTCCAGTTGTGATACAAGCTCAGAAACCTTATCAGAAACTTGCCTAGATTGTTCTTCCTTGTCGAGGCCTTTTGTTTCTAAAGCGCTTATCTGCTCTTCAAGTTCCTTAATCCTGTAATTTGCTGTTTCATGTAGCAACTCTACTTCACTCACCTTTCTGCCTGCATCCTCTAATTTGGAGTGAGATGTCTGGAATAAGTCCTCCAGTTCAAGGCAACGTTGATGAGACATGCTGGATCGTTCCTCGTGTTCGGCACTTTTTTTGACAGCAACCTTCAGCTCTTGCTCAAGCTCGGAGTTCTTTAAAGAAGAGTCATTCAGAGCAGTTTCTAACTGAGTGATTTTATCTTCGGATCCTTGCAATTGGCTTTGTAGCACTGTCTTTTCTTCCTCAACCCTGGTCAATGCTGCATTGAGCTCGGACAGTTTTTCTACATACTCTTGTACTTCTCTCTCTGCATTGCTGCTTTTCAATTCCACCAGATTTAGCTTTTGCTCGAGCTCCACATTCTTCTGTTCCGCAGATATCAGCTGTGTCTCAATCTCCCTAAGCTGCAATTTTGCTTCTTCTGCTGCTGCATTGGAAGCTTGAATGGTGTCCTCAAGTTCGACGCTTCTTTGTTGGGCACTACTCACAAGGGAGGAAGATTTTTGACTGTGCTCTTCAAGAACCTTCAACTTTTGTTCCAGCTCTGCGTTATTTGACAATGCTTGAGATAAAAGGGAATCTGTTTTGGAGAAGTTTTCATCTGATAGTTTCAATTTTGTCTCAAGATCATCGCATAACTCCTTCATTCGCAGTAAATTACCATTCAAATCTTCCACGGATGCTTCCAAGGCAACTTTCTCACTTGATACTTTGGCCAACTCCTGCTGGAGGGTAGATAAGCGTTCTTCCCGTTCTCTGAACTTACCTTCAACTAGTTCTCTGGTGTTCATCTCCTCCTGCAGCTTTGATACTGTATCTTCCAATTCAGTGGCCCTCGACAAAAGATTGTCCTTTGTAGAAGAGACTAGGGTCTCAAGAGCAGCAATATCATCCTTCATCTGGATCTCTGCAGCCTTCCGCAGCTCAACATCTTGTGTCAGTTCATTTATAATAACCTCATTGGAAGCAAGCGTCTTCTGCAATTCTGAAACTTGTGACTTTGAAAGTTCCAACTCCCCCTGAACTGGAGAGAGCTCTGCCAACGTATTCTTAAGCCCTTCCTCCACTTGCTGATATTCAGCAACCTTTTTGTATAGATCCTTCAGTTCTTCTTGTAGGGAAGCTATCTGATCTTCCGTTTCTTTTGCACTTGCTTTGGCTGATTCAAGAGATCTCTCAAACTCCAAGGCCCTCTGTGTCTCGGATTCAACAGATGACCCATGCTTTACACTCAATTCCTCAAACTTGCGCGCTTCATCTGTCATAGACTGCAGTGCTAGCTCCAATCCAATCAATTTGTTCCTGGAGCTCTCGGTCTCAACTGTAAGACCATCAAATGCTTCTTTGAGATCGGTCAGCTCCCTGTGCTTTGTTTCCTGCGCTTGGAGTGCCTCTTGGAGAGTACTAAATTGAGAATTGTACTTCTCCTCAGCTTGGAAGATCTGCTCTTTCATTCTTTTCTGAGAGAGTTCATGATCTTCACATTGCTTTCCACTTGCTGCCAGCTTTTCCTTCGTAACTAGAATCTCTTCCTTGAGTTGAATATTCTCTGATTCATAATTCTTTAGTTCTCCAGTCATTCTTTCCAACTCGAGTTCGAGCTCCTTCAGTTTTTCCTGGGCTTCTACAAAGTCTCTGCTCGGCACTGAACCGCCTGACCATTCCAAAATAGATGCTTCATCTTCCTTTATTAACGTTGCTTCTGCTTCAGTTGAAGGGGAATTATCTTTTAAGTCTAAGGATTCCCTTTCAACTTTTATGAACTCTCCGTCGGAGGTGGTTTCTTCTAATTCTTTATTTCCTTCTGTTCCTTTCTGATGTGAAATCCCGTTTGTTAGATGTTGTCCGTCCGCTTCTCCCTGTTTTATGATTCTCATAATACATGATTTTTAGAAATCAAAAACCAAGATCCATATGTAATGCATCCCAATGCATATTAACTACAAACAGAAACTATGAGACTGAGATTAAAAAAGAGTTTTTTTCTTATAAAGTACAATTCTGCATTCTACAACGAAATTTATCAATTCTAGAGAAGTCACCCAAGATTTAACTAGACTTATTAGTAATAGCAGTTGATCATGACATGAAATTCGGTTAAATACTATTTACAAAAGAGATGCTGTTTCGCATTAGTTTTTTTCTGCTGATCCACTAATGCAACTAACTAACCGAGCTAAGTGATCGATCAAATGAAAAGATTACATCCTGGAAAGGTCACTATAATGAATTATCGAAGTCTTGAAAAAAAAAGTGCAAAAAGTTAATAAATTCAAAATCGCACAGGTGTAGTCCTGTAACCGCTTCGACAAAGTTTAGAAAAATGAAATGGTAGATCAAATACAACAGCTACAAAGACTGAACAGATATAAAATTTCAACCTAAGCATTTCGGGCAATGTAAAGCACCTGCAGTCAATGGCTCTATAGAAATAATGTTGCAAGACAAACACGATACGCATACTATTTGTAACAAAAACAATTACGGTGCCCATTAAATAAATAGAAGATGCGCTCTCATTGATCTTACTGCATCACCTATCAAACTTTAATTTACGTATTTTGGCATGTTAAAATTAGCATCACTTTATCAACAATAGACCACCCAAGCTATTTTTTTTGCCTTATATACTGATGTCAAACATTCAAATAAACCATAGTTAGTTAACTAGTTACAACTAATATTAGGCAATGCTACTTATGCCAAGATATACAGCCTCTTAAAAGGAGTTTAAGCTTGTTCAGTTTCTGCATAAATATCATACATACCTTGGCAGAAAGAAGCACATCATCAGCTGTGTTGTCTACAACCTTGACTTGGACTTCAGTCGGTAATTCACCAGTACTTTCTGCCATGTTTTGAGATTGCCTTGTATGTCAACTGGATCGAGAATTGCCCCAAACTTCAATCAGACCTGCTGATCTATAGTCAGTTGAACTCCAAAATGATAGTGATCGAGTGACATACTTTTGATGCATACATTTTACTAAACATTTGTTGGAATCCTTTGAATGTACATCGTGCAACCCACGATGCACAAATTAAAGGACTACTGCAACTAGGTAGCAAATGCATGTATCAAAATTATGTCCACCCAAACATTCTCCAATAAAGATTAGTAGGCTTAGTAAGGTAAAAGCAAAATCACAAGTGAAGAATTCTTTTTTATTATGTATCATTACATCTTTTACTTTTTCAAACCCTTATTTCATCTATTGTTTATCTTTTCTTCATTAGATTCCATCTTTCTTGTCTTGTATAAAAAATTGTGCTATCATAATCATTAAACAACAAAAACAGGCGCATGAAAGAGGGCCCACATTAGTATGGCCACAGCATAAATTTGGGAAAAATAAAAAGAGAAGGAACAGATCGAATTCATATAATTAAACGCATTAAAACATCAGTTTTAGATCTAAAGAGTCCTAATTAAGATTCCTAAACACACCCCAGATTAAACAATAAAAAAAGGCTCTCTGGCCTGCCTAACACATGCGTCCACAAATAAAATAGTGAAGTAAGCATTACAAATTTACAAGGCGAAATTAATTATCAAAAGGGATCAAAATAAACTTTTCAACGAACCTAAACATGTCACTTTTACTTCATTATAATTAATAATTATCTTCGTTTGAACAAGTTCATACTTGAAACTAAAACAAAATAATTAACCACTTGAACAAAAAAATTAAGTTAGATGGTCAATTTTTAACCATACAACCTCAATCCCTAATTAGTTGGTTTAAATTTAAATGGATCAAACTCTTCCATTGCACTATTCCAAATCCTTTGTAATCAATGTGTCTCAAGTTAGGTTCAGCTTACCCCTACATCGTCGAATTTTTAACAATAGAGAGTGGTAATTTTCAGCAGGCAAAAAGGGAGTAGACGAAGGCAGGTGATTGACAATTATATATGAGTACTATAAAAGGCATCAGGCTGGTTATGTTACTTCGGCCAATTATGACTACTAATTCTTGCAAAATTCATTTTAAAATTATAAATTATTAATTAAATATATTCCCTTGGAATTGTAAAAACCAAATACTGTATTTGGTCATCAAATGTGACTACCGACATCCGACCATGTAGCGGTATTTGCCGCCCCCAGCCCCCAGTGATCATGGATTCATGGGTTCCCCTTGACTACACAAAGAAAAGGGCGTGAACGCAATTTGAACAATCTATGAGGGTAAAACAGTAATAACACTTGTTAAAGTAATTCCGCTAAAGCGCACCTAACCACCACTAAAAAACGCGTTTCTTTCCGTTAAGCACGATCGCGGTGCGCAGTAAATTCAGACAGAGTAATGTTACCGTACCACTCCAATTGACACCCTAACTGAACCCATCACTTTGGTGCGTGGATCCCACTTAAAAATAGTTATTATATGCAAGTATTTTTCGGTGTTTTGTGTATATCTCGAGGCATGTGAACCCGCACATCATCATGGTTCCATTCAGACATCCAAATCAGCCAAAAATAAAAATACATAGAAATCAAAAAAAAAAATCTCATCAGAGAAGATCTGATCAGAAAGCAAAGAAGAAATCAAGCAAATGAAGAGATCCATCGAGTCGGATCGGCACCGTCGATCGTCCTCGAAACGTAGTAGTGAACTATATAGCTAGCACTAATGAATCGACACGGATATTCAGTCGAATTGTTCTTTCCGAGTTGAATCCAAATGAACAAGCAAACGAACAAAAAGCGATTGATAAAGAGAAAAGCAAACTAATATTAGCTCATCGATGAGATCAAAGTCGCTTGCCTGGTAATTAATCGAATCGAAGCGCCTTCAACGACGCGATTACGCGAATCGATCGAGATCGAATGATTTCACGCGCAAAGAGAGATGACGATGATCGATGAAGAGAGAAGTAGTGACAGAACGACACGGAGAGAGAGAGAGAGAGAGAGAGAGAGATTCTTCTTTTGTACTGTATTTGAGGGAGTGCGGTGGAGGGTGGGTCCCGCGAGAGCGCCCAATCACAGCACAGCCGGTTTGAAACGCACACAATAAAGAGCTGTCGATACGTCTTCCACCTCCATTTTTTGCTATATTTACGATACCGCCCACTCTAATTGTTGCCCCGCCAACCTTTCCCCCAACGACTCTTCCCAATTTAACCCCAAACGGTCAGCTGGACGCCGTGGTTTCTGCTGAGCATAGCAGGATGATGAAACCTAATTAAGTAATTACATACCACACCATAGACAATAGGTTGACGTCGTACCAACCATTCCCTTACCATAGTAGTTCCCACTTAATTACTAGTTGTTCACTTGGGAGTGTATTCAATTTAACAAATTTTCATGAATTCTTTTAAATGATAAATTTTCATGAATTTCATAGATTTGGCAGGAGTTGATCCAAATTTTATACAAATCTCATGGGTAAGGGTGAGTTTTGGTTATGCGCATTTTTTGAATAGAAATCTATCAAAATTCTAATGTGTTTAAAAATTGAACACACCTAGAGTTTTTGAAATTCATTAAAATCTATCTAAATCATAATTGAATATCTCTTGACTTTTCAAAAGTCCATTAAAATCTTTTGAAATCTAAATTAAATACACCCCGATTTCAAAATCCTTCCAACTCTTTCAAAATCTTTTCAAATCTTTCAATTGAATGTACCTCATTTAAGTCAGATCCATAAAGTTTTAAGGCATATCTTTTATAGGGTGAGTGTGTCTCGGTGGAATATACAAGGGCTCGAGGTAATCTTAGATAATATCATGATAAAAAATGTAAATTAGGTTGTGAATCATAATATTACTAAGACCAAAAAGTTGATTTATTTAGATTGCAGATGAGTGCAATGGAATCGTGAATTGCACACATGTACAGACAATCTATAATTAAGGCTTTGTTTGATTCATTCTACTAACTTCCTGAAAAGTTAACTACTAAAGAAATTGAACTTTTCACGTTTGGTTCAACTTTGAATTTTTTGGAAAGTTCCATATTTTAAAAATAGTAAAACAATATAATTTATATAAATGTTCTTTACACTATTTTTGAGTGAGGAAAGAGAACATTAAATAAGGGTAAAAGTGTCAATTCCCCCTTATAAAGATAACTCATTCCTCCTCCCTCCCAAGCCCCTAAGTGAGTCATCTTCTCCCTATGTGAAGAAAGTTGGGAGCTCAATTATCTTAAAGTTATCTTACTTCCTCAACTTTCCCCGGAATCAAACGAGGCCTAAAAGTAAATTTCTTTGGCTTAAGAATCTGTTTTATATTGACTCCTTATTAAATAAAAACTTAAAGGATTTTGATGAATATGTGAGGGCTTTGTGATGGAGATTAATTTTATTTGAAAAAAAGAGATATAATTAAGTGCAAAAAAAGTAAGAATTTTAAGAGACTATGGATTAAAAAAAATAACTCTATAAGATTTTTGGTAAAGATATAAGGTCTTATACGTGTTAGTCATCTTTAAAAAAAAAATGTCTCAATTTAAAGTACGAATACATTCCATGTCCTTTATTAGTTGACACAAAATTTTAATAGATTGTATTGGTAAATATGACAATTTTCACTTTGAGATTTTAAAAGATTCAAGTATTAAAGAAAAGAATCTCTAGGAGATTTAAAGTAAATGTTTGGCTAATTTAACATCGATGAGATTTGCTAATGTTGGTAATGTTTACCAATAATAATGCACCACGTGAATTAAAAGATTAAAAGTGGGAGGACAAAAGTATAAAAATACATCAATTTTGTCTATGTGGCACATCACTATTTATAAATATTACCAATATTAGCTACCTAACATTAACAAATCCCCTCCCCAATTGCCAAATGTAATGGGGCCTACAATTGGCTAATTAATTAATTAAAATTTTCCTACACAATTAATTCATTTATGTATGTCAAAAATGTCATTTAAGTTGTTAAAACCTCTCAGGTGAGATAATAAAAATATCACTTACCAAATAAGTAAGACCTTAAGAGATTATGCTTCGATTCCCACTTAAAAAAAAAAAAAAAAAAAAAAAAAAAAGAGGTCATTTAAGCCTAACCTAAAAGTCTATCCTGCCTCAAACTAAAAGGTCCTTCATCACATCAACATTTCATATCTAACTTTTTTAGTATATAATTCAATTACGAGAGATTAACTTTAATTATGTAAGCTCAAGAACACTTTTTAGACCTTTTAGTGACTTCTCTATTTTACATTTGAATTTGAAATTAACAAATACTCGACATCTAGTCATGTACGATTATATTAAAAACTTAATAAAATCGAATTAAGTGAAAGTAATGATCCTAAAAATTAATACCGAATTAAGAGGTTGATATTGATCTTAGCAGCTTTATGTGGGCTCATGTGTAATTAGACGAAGTTGCTAAGGGCAGATGCGTCAATGAAGTTTGATATCCTTTTTGGTCTCGTAGTGGCGGCCCTCGCCGACCGACCAAACCGACTTCTTGGCTTTCAAACAGTGATGGGTGGCTTTGCAATACGACTGTGTCCACAGACAAAACGACGTACTCTTCATTTAAACAATTTTCATTTTCATTTTTAGAAATTTTATTTTTGTCTCTCTTTCTTTAAAAATACCTGCCTAATTTTTTTTATAAAAAATATTTAGGTTGGTTCTTATACTTTTACAAAAATTATTTGAGACTTTATATTCAAAACTTTAATATCCACCGATCATCAAGGAGTGTGGTGTATTAGCAACTAGATGAACATTATAATTTTGAATAAGGGAGTTTTTTATTTTTTATTTTTTATTTTTTTTAAGGAAGAAGTTTAGTTGAACTAAATTAAGGAGGTACTAAAAAAAGATTATGTAACTAAATAAACTGTAATTTAAAATTTTGAGTTTGTGGAATTAAACTCT
Source organism: Stephania japonica (assembly GCA_039657345.1). Classification (NCBI taxonomy): domain Eukaryota; kingdom Viridiplantae; phylum Streptophyta; class Magnoliopsida; order Ranunculales; family Menispermaceae; genus Stephania; species Stephania japonica. The sequence continues at coordinate 83,748,878 of CM077556.1, read as the reverse complement.
TTAATCCCTAGTTCGTACTAAGAAATATAATTTCGATAAAAATTTATGTCAATTTTTTTTGCCTCTTCTATATTTAAACTCAATCAATTCTACAAATTTTATTTTATTGTATTGTGATCAAACATTATCAAGTTTCATACAAGGGCGACCCTCTCAATTTAATTACAAGATTCAAACTCTAAATCTCGCTTAAGAAAGATTAAGTTCTTAATTCTCCACTCAAACTAGTTAATTTCAACATAATTTGAGTGCAAGGACCGACTTGAGTTTTGGCTTCTAAATTTGGTTCCCACGTTGAGTCAATTTCGGCCTAGACAAAGTTTGACCGTTTGCCCGCCACCTGACTCGAAGAGTTCAAACAACATTTATGAGAGTCAATTCTACTCTTTGAAAGTCAGCAGCTCCTATGACCAAAGAGGCAAGAAGAAATCACGTGCAATGCGCGTGATGTTTGAATTTTATTTTATATTTCCATATACTAATGCATACCATACAAATACACACATAGATGTTCACATAATCACATTAGATCTCCACATAATCACATTAGATCCCCAAAAATGACGTTTTAACTTGAATTCAAGGGCCCAAATTAGTTAATAAAAATGAATCAGAATTAGATCGAATCTCTCAAAAAAACTACAGGAACACTTTTTCACTTTACGCATAATAGTCAACTTATCATAAGTCAATAAGATTGTCCATAATATGACAAAATTTTTTCATGTTATAAGAAAAAGAAGATTTAGAATGCATCTAGCTCCATTAGAAATTCAAGCGATATGATGTACTTGATATACTATCGAGTAAATTGGTTTGATGAATGAAGTTCATCTTTATCGTCCAAAAAAAAAAATTAAATTTTAAAATTCTCTATTGAAACACAAATTAAATGTATGTTTTTTCTTGTCGAAATTAAGTATTTATAGTTAGTGAGAATCTCAGGCGTACCAGGATTAAAAAACAAATCCAACAACCAATATATATTACCACCTTGTATTGAAGGACAAATTGATTTCCCAATGAAACACTTGTTATCCAACAAAACAAAACTGACACTAGTTGAAGATTGGAGCTTCCATGCACGCATAACTCCAAACTGCTCTTGACACGACCAACCAAAGTCTATCTTTAATTCACCTATAAAACCCCTGGCTTCTTCTCTCAAATTACAAACCCACAACATCAACTACTCTACAGATATATATGTGAGTCCTTTTTTTTTTTTCATGCTTTTACATAAGTCACCATGACATTCTCATGCAGCTACTCTTCTAGTTCCATTTTCATGAGCCTCATCTTCTGCTTCTTAGTGCTCGCAATATTAGTTCATGGAGATCTTGACAACCCTAGTGTCAAGTTTGATGAACAGCCCATTTATGGGAGACCGCCTCCAACGTATACATCACCACAAAGCCCACCTCCATCACCAGTAGTGTATATGCCTAAGCCACCCTTAATAAGGACACCACCAACACCGGTATATGCTCCACCACAAGTCTCACCTCCACCGGTGCACAAACCTAAACCACCTTTAGTAAGTCCGCCTCCACGAGTGGTGTATAAGCCGAAGCCACCACCACCAATGTATAAGCCTAAGCCACCAGCAATAAGCCCACCTCCACCAATAGTAGTTTATAGGCCAAAGCCACCACCACGACTCTCCCCACCATCAGTTTATAAACCTAAGCCACCAAGAGTAAGCCCACCTCCACCAGTAGTAGCGTATAAGCCAAAGCCACCACCACGAATCCCATCACCACCAGTGTATAAGCCTAAGCCACCAACAGTAAGTCCATCTCCACCAACAGTAGTTTACAGGCCAAAGCCACCATTAAGAATCCCACCACCACCAGTGTATAAACCTAAGCCACCAACAGTAAGCCCTCCTCCACCAACAAAGTAGTATACAGGCCAAAACCACCACCACGAATCCCACCACCACTAATATATAAGCCTAAGCCACCAACAGTAAGCCCTCCTCCACCAACAGTAGTATACAGGCCAAAACCACCACCACGAATCCCACCACCACTAATATATAAGCCTAAGCCACCAACAAGTAAGTCCTCCTCCACCAACAATAGTATACGAGGCCAAAACCACCACCACGAATCCCACCACCACCAAGTGTATAAGCCTAAGCCACCAACAAGTAAGCCCTCCTCCACCAACAGTAGTATACAGGCCAAAACCACCACCACGAATCCCACCACCACCAGTGTATAAGCCTAAGCCACCAACAGTAAGCCCTCCTCCACCAACAGTAGTATATAGGCCAAAACCACCACCACGAATCCCACCACCACCAGTGTATAAGCCTAAGCCACCAACAGTAAGCCCTCCTCCACCAACAGTAGTATACAGGCCAAAACCACCACCACGAATCCCACCACCACTAATATATAAGCCTAAGCCACCACCAACAAGCCCACCTCCACCGGTGTATAAACCAAAACCACCTATGACGAGTCCACCTTCACCAACCTTCACCAGTAGCGTATAGGCTAAAGCCGCCGCCACCACCACCACCACCAATATATAAACTGAAACCACCTATATATGGTAACTCCATCTCCACTAGTAGTAGTGTATAAGCCAGAGCCACCACCACCACTGTCTGCACCACCACAGATCCCACCACCAGTGTATAAACCAAAACTGCCTTTGGTAAGTCCACCTTCGCCAATGGCTTTTGAGCCAAAGGCACCACCACGAATCCCACCACCAACACCAATTTATTCACTACCACCATCATCACCACCAATATATAAGCCTAAGCCCCCTCCATCACCATCACCTCCGCGAAAGGTGCCATCGACACCTGCCTACGTGCCCCCTCCATCTTCAGTGATCTACAAGCCAAAGCCTACAGTGCAAAGGCCATCAGCACCAATATATGTGCCACCATCAGCTACAGCCAGTATATGAATTATGAAGGCCTCATCGATATCCTTTGAAATTCATACCATGCACCAGTTCCAAATAAATTAATCCGATTCTCTCTATTTAGCCAGCACAGCCCCTTAATACATATGTATAACCTTAATGTAGTAGCGCTTGGTGGTTTATAATTATATGTATGATTACTTATATATTGTACTAGGCAAGACCAAGTTGTATGATGAGTTTCTAGAGTTAACTTTATACATGTATCATGCATGTGTACCAAAATAAGGCATTCAGGATCTTGTTTCAAGTGGTTTTTATAAATATATGTAATAATACAAAAAAAAGTTTATGCATGCATGTGTATATAGATATACATCGATTACACATGAGGTAATGCTTTTGTTGTTTTTTCGAAGCAGATTAAAATCGCACGTCCTTTGTGAAGTAAAGGAAAACAATATGAAGTTAAAAGAGACAAGACCTCAGGAGATCGTGGTTTAATTCTCACTGAAGTCAAAAAAGAAAACATGAATTTCCATCGAAATTCCTTTCATATATATAGCATTTTTTTATTATTTTGATGCACATCCAAGATTATTTATTCCACCCTACATAAATATCGAATTTGTAGCCTCACTCAGACACTAGTAGGTTTCAACTACTAAATCAAAACAATGACTCCCATTATTATACTTTTAACAACAAATGTTATATATATATATAGAGGCAAAATTTGGAGTCACAAAACAATATAATACCACTAATAAAAGTTTCTCCTTATTACTCCATACAACTTTTTTCCTTTTCTTACTAGAGACACTTTGCGTGACAGTCTAACTTTTTCCGTCACAAAAACAGTTTCGCGCGAACAAATTGAAGCAGGTTGTACAACAGTTCTTGCACACGTGCTGCTCACGTGACCGCGCTTCCCATCGCGAATGATTCGGTACTTACTCGATCACTCTTCCTCTGATTCGATAAACTCCACTCCTCCATCGCCCTTGCAGAGCAACAAACCCTATAAAATCTCACAAGCTAGGGCACAGAATTAACAATCGCTCGCGCTCGATAGGGTCAAATTGAATACTCAGAACGCTCGCGCTGCAAATCTGTGCAGGTAGGTCTTCGACTCGACAGTGGAGATGGAGTTTTCGTTTTCTTTGAATTGGAATTCTCGATTGAAAAAAGTGTGGTCTTGTCATCATTATGTGTTGATTTGGTTTGTCAAGTATTGAATTTGAATCTTTAATCGTGTGTTGGGATGGTGAAAGCGCTCTAATTGTTTGATGAAATGCTTGTGTGAAAATCATCGTTTGTGATTGAATAAGTAATGTCATGACCCTTCAGAATTTAACTGTGATTTGTTGCATAGTTATATCGATCGCATTAATGCTAATTAACGAATTGCCAATTTTGAGTTCGAGGAATTGTGGTTCGAATTTGGAATTTGGCATTTTAGTTTGTCTTTTGTAATCTTTAGCTTAATTCACTTGTAAATTTTTTTTTGATGGATTGCTTTTGCGAAAATTTGTTTCCTTTGTTGTGAAAGAAATAGTGTCGTCAGCTCTTCAGGATTTAGCAACTCAGTCTCATGTGGGATCATCATATAGTTATATTGATCACTCCCTAAACGGTTACGTATTGTGAACAACAGATCGCTAAACTTTTTCAGCCACTCCTTACTTTGGTTCGACTAATTCCATGGGAGTTAGTCGGGAGCCCTAGTCCCATAACTCAAGGAAACCAAGAAAATATAATGTAGCAACCAAGAATCGAACCCATGACATCTGCCTCAGGCAGAGCTTTAGTGCTCTTTTCCTTCTCACTGCACCACATCCCTTGGGGGCCGTATCCAACATTTTAATCCGTCTTAAATTATCTATGTAGTTGCTTGTGTATGCATTATATATTTTGACTTATTTTAGGAGAAAAGATTCATGAATCACTTTGTTTTGAGACTGATTTGAGTACCAATTTTATTGAATTGTGAGCTCTTACGAATATTCAAGTTCCATTCAGTTTGTTCTCTTTGAATCATGGTTTTCTTGTTTGCGGCAGAGTACAAGGGGAGAGACAAATATGGAGAGCAGAGGTGGACGAAGAATATCAAGAGGGATGCTTCCTCTTCTTGCATTTCACGTGGTGAATGAGTACTACAGATCCGAAAGCAGACCTCCTGTAACGGCTGGCCTTCTTGCTGCCAACACTCTCATATATTTGCGCCCTGGAATCCTTGACAATATTCTGCCTACCCTCAATGAGGTTTGGTTCAATCCGCATCTCATCGTCAAGAATAAGGATTTGAAGCGCTTCTTCCTATCAGCTTTCTACCACATAGGCGACTCCCACCTTGTTTACAACATGATGTCACTTCTTTGGAAGGGATTGCAGTTGGAAACCTCAATGGGAAGCGTGGAGTTTGCTTCGATGGTTGCTGCACTAGTTGCAATGTCTCAAGGAATTACATTGATTCTTGCAAAGAGTCTGCTTCTCTTATTTGATTACGAAAGGGCCTACTATTACGAGCATGCTGTTGGGTTCTCGGGTGTACTTTTTGCAATGAAGGTGGTCCTAAATTCTCAATCAGATGACTACACTTATGTGCACGGACTAGTTATTCCATCACGTTATGCAGCATGGGCGGAGCTGGTTCTCATCCAGATGTTTGTTCCTGGTGTTTCTTTCTTGGGACACCTAGGCGGCATACTTGCTGGAATTCTCTATCTTCGCCTAAAGGGCTCTAATCGTGGTCAAGACCCCTTGACCATTTTAATGAGACGCATCACTGGTCTGCTTAACTGGCCTTTCAAGTTTGTTCGAAACCTGTTCCTCTCGCAGCAACGCAGGATTCATGGGAGGGGAACGGTTGGCAGGGGGCAGCCTAGTGGAAGATCGTTCGGTCCTTGGAGATGTCGAGTTTGCTCTTTTGATAATTCAGAGCTGTTGAATGTGTGTGAAATGTGCAGCACTGAAAGAGAGGGCAATGTAGATGGTTCATCAGCCTTTCATTCAAGACGCGGACGTGAGAGGGGTTTGTCTGGTTTGTGGAGATGCCAAGCTTGCTCTTTTGATAATTCTGAGTTGTTGATTACGTGCGAAATTTGTGGCATTGAAAGAGATGGCAATGCAACCGGAGCATCAGCCATTCGTCAACAAAACCGCAGGCTCCACAATCCTTCTCCCGAAGAATTAAGGCGTCGGAGACTTGAACGATACAGTGGATGATGTTGTTAACTGTTGCAGAGAAGTATGGAGCAGAAGGTTCTGTGCTAGTAAACTAAAATCAAATAGAGGAATGCTAATTTGACCTGAAAATTACATCCGGTGACGTGGTACCCGTAGGTCCCACCTAAAAACAACTGGTTTTTGTGTGTTGACATCACCGGGTGTGATTTCCGGGTCAAATTAGAATTCCTCAATCAAATAAAGCCATCAAATAATGATAGAAATTAGAAAGAAAAATGAAAATAAAAATTAGTGAAGATAGAGAAAAAGAAGCAAAATGCTCCAACCATTTGGTGCTAATCCTACTTTGGCTTGGAATGAATGGGATTGTAATTGACACAAATAATTCATACTACTTTCATATGTCCACATGAATTTTATTTCACACGTTGAGCTAATGGCATGTTGTACAGCAACGAAAAAGTCTTAATCCCAAATTTGTTGAGCCATATCTATCGTGTCTATAAATTCCAATTTAGTTGGGATTTGTTGGGGTTACACATGTTGGGAGCTCCCCCATCTCTACATGGATCAAAACTCATTGTATTCGATTTAGTACAATTGAAGGTAACGATTCCAAATCATTTAAGGCTATGTGAAACACATTTTTTGCTCATTTTTCACTACATACAGGTTACGTCACTAGGTGAGAATGCCCAACGTTTATGTATGTTTGATTCATTTCATAAAAAGTGTGAAACTCACCAAAGTCTTACGATGGTACCAATTATGGATTAGTTGGTGCGGGGTGTTATTTATTTTCCTTCTATTTAAGGAAAATGATAATTTAATACACTTTGGTCGCACACTTTTGGTGCACACTTTGTTTTTTAGCTTATTTATGATGTTTTGTTAGATGTGGGACTCACGCTTAGGGTGTTAAGGAATATTATGCAATTAGGAAATATACACAAATCACTCTCATAATTATGCCGTGTACAAATCACTCCCTTAATTATGTGCTACCTTATTTCGATGTTTCTTTTTGTATTTAATTGTCATGAAATCACTCTTGTAATTATGTCATGCACAAATCAATCTCTGGATTATGTGCAACCTTATTTAAATGTTTCATTTTGTATGTAATTGCATCTCTATATATAGAGACATGTAATAGATCAAGATACATAATAAACTTATTCTATTATGAAATTAACATGGTATCAGAGCCCTAATTGTGGGTTTCTCTGGTTGTGCAAGACACAACTTGATCTGTATTCTGGTTGTGCGAGACACAACTCCATTAGTCATTATGTCGACTATGCTCCGTTAGTCGTTTCGTCGACTCTGCTCCGATAGTTGTTTCGCCGACTATGTTCCGTTAGTCGTTTCGTTGACTCTACTCCGATAGTCGTTCCAACAACTCCTCTCCGATAGTCGTTCCGTCGACTTCGCTCTGATAGTCGTTCCGCCGACTATACTCCGTTAGTCGTTCCGTCGACTCCGTTGTTCAGTTATTTTGTTGTCTCGTTATTTGTGCACTGTCCATCGACTCCGTTGTTCAGAATTTCATATCGAAGCCAATCCGAATTTTGTCCTCTCTGTCTGCCTCATCAGCGCATCCTTGTCTGCTCAAGCATTGCTTATCACGTATTGTTTCAATGGAAAAGAGTGAAGTCTCACAACCCATCTCTGTGATTCTTGATGGTTCAAACTATACACTTTGGTCTTAGTGGATAAAAAGTTTTCTAATTGGTCGAAAACTTTGGCGAATCGTAATTGGAGACAACCCCAAACCAGAAAAGGATACCACCGAAACACAAGCCAAATTTCTTGACCGACTTGATGACCGGGTCAATAAGAATCATCAAATCATCACTTGGTTTTGTAACACATCTACTCCTTCTATTCATATTCAGTTTGTTGATTTTGGAACGACCAAAGAAATTTGGGATTTTCTGTCTGTTGAATACAAAACTTCTGGTTTGGCACAATATTATTAATTGTTCACCACTTTGAATAGTTTGAAACAAGAAGTTGGTCAATCCATCAATGATTTCTTAGCACTCATTCAGTCAATTTGGAACTAGTTGTAACAAGCTGAGATTAGTAAAGAACACTTTCATCTTATTCAAGTTTTCATGGCACTTCGCCCTGAATATGAATCAGTCCGAGCGGCCCTCCTGTATCGTGATCTTTTGCTTTTTCTTGATGCAGCTGTGAAAGAAATTTTGTTTGAAGGAACTTGTCTTGACTTGGTCAATTCCACCCCTTCATCAAAAGTGGCCTTCACAACCATCTAATCATGGTCGAAGTCTACCGCACCTTGTTGTAAGAATTATAAACGAACAGACCATTTGTTCGCTAATTGTCCTACAGTTGAATGTCGCTATTGTCATGAGCACGGTCATATTTGGCCGAATTGTCCAACCCGACAACCTTGTTCCAAAGGCACATTCAAGACCACGTCTATCTCTAATGCTAGTCCTTCTGTTGTTGCTGCTGCCACTGATGTGTCGCACACATCTCTGATGTTTTCTACGAAAGAGTCATAAATAAGTTAAATGAAAAAGTCTGTGTGTTAGATCATTTTCCTTTTCTAAAATTGTAACGACCCTAAAAATGTAACTCGTGCCACGTGTCAATACAGGTGATATGTGGGCCCACTCCGTGGTACAGTCATCAATTCTCGGAGGTCGATGCCGAAGTATGTTAGTTTTGTATGATGGTGAAGTGTGTGTTGATTGTTGTTTGTTGTATTGTTGTTAGAAAAGAAAAAAAAAAAAAAAAGAAAGAAAGCGGCTTTGTGTTGTTTGCTGGATTTTCCAAAGCAAACACAAAGAACGAAGAAGAAGAGAAACCGGCCGGGTTAAGGTGACCCGACCCAGTTTGGGTCGACCAGTCGACCGGATATGACCGGTCGAGCCGGGTTTGATCAGTGGACCGGTCAAACCCGGTTTGATCGGTCAGACCCGATCAAGTCGGGTCGGGTCAGACCCGACCCGCGACCCACCCACATATTATTTTATTAAAAATATATATATATATATATATTTATTTCAATTAAATATATTAAAATTGATTTTAATTGAAATAAATTCCAGAAAAATAGGAAAAAAATTCAGGAAAAATTCTAGAAAATTCTAGAAAATTATATTTTCATCAAATAAAGAGAAATTTGGGAATTTCTACGAAAAGTGAAATATTCAAAATTTTTACGAGACGTTTTGTCGGGGTTTTCGCCTTGGAAAACATGAGATTTGGCAAAAATAGCTAGAAATTTGAAAAAATCATAGGAAATTGAGGAAATTGATATAAATTGCGTCATCAGGATTATTGTACACACGGGGACCGAAAGGGACGTGTCGGAGTTTGTGTTAGCGCGAATTAGCTTGGATCGAGGTAAGTAAACCAATGAGGAACATTACAGTTATTTCTTGAGCTTTGAATTATTTATTGATGTTGTTTCAAACCCTTTTTGATATTCCATTCCTTTTGAGTTGTCCTAAGGCAAGTGTGTCAAGCGTGATCCTTGCAGAATTCTGGGCTCGCGGTGTATTATACCGGAGTTTACGGCTGGGATACGTGATTAGTTGCATGATATGTACGGGGTGAGAGTTCTCCACCAGATCGCTGGGGACTCTGCACTCGCGTAGGGGTCTTAGAGGAGATTCTGTCCTCGACTCCTAGCCTTTGACGAGATTTTGTCCTCGGCTTAACGACTTTAATTGGTTGGGACCACTTATGCCTTTCCCTTGTATTCTGGGACACTCAATTTCGATTGTTTATTTATTTATTTACAGTTTTTACATATTCATGCGCTCCCTGTCCTTTTCTTTCTATCTGCATGAATTGACTGTTCATTTATTTAATTCGAAATACTGTATTTATAGTTGTTCCTGCTTGGCGTTACTTACCTGGACTCGTCATTCTTATGTTTGACAGAGTGCAGATCCGCATTCCAGCAAAGGAAAGGCCGTGCAGTTAGGTGATATACTTTGAGCGACCCTCCTCTGCTGATATAGGTGACATTTTTTTTGGTGTATTAGCTACTTATATTGTTTTTTTTGTACATGGGGTTATGGGTTGAGAGATCTTTTTGGACATTATGACTTAGATGATTCTCTCCTTGCTTTACATAGTATATATATGGTATACGGGGTTCCCACACCCTAGGTTTTTATCCTAACTTGTAGCTTTCGAAGTTGATTTATTAGTTGAGATTAATTGCTTCCGCTTATTACTTTGATAACTCGCTAATTAATTGACTTCACTTTTAAATGATTAACAAATGATGGAATGGTAAGGATAGGCTCTGATACCAACTGTGATATTTGTCAGCGTGTTAAGGCTGAGCATCGCAGACCCGGTGGGTTATTACAGCCACTTCCCATTCCTAATTGGAAGTGGGAGCACATTGCTATGGACTTCGTCAGTGGGTTACCTCGATCTCGGCAACGACATGATAGCGTTTGGGTGATCGTGGACAGATTAACTAAATCCGCGCACTTCATACCGATTTCGACCACACATCGGGTAGACAGACTAGCAGAGCTTTACGAGAGAGAGATTGTTAGGTTGCATGGGGTACCGTTGTCGATTGTGTCTGACAGAGGGTCGCAGTTTACATCGCAGATCTGGCAGAGCATGCAGACACAGTTTGGCACGAAGTTGAATCTTAGTACCGCCTATCACCCACAGACTGATGGACAGTCAGAGCGTTTGATCAGATTCTCGAAGATATGTCGAGGATGTGTGTGTTAGAGTACGGTGGATCTTGGGAGGAGTACCTTCATCTGTGTGAGTTTGCATATAATAACAATTATCAGGCCAATATCGGCATGGTACAATTTGAGGCATTGTACGGGAAGCCGTGTAGATCTCCATCTTGTTGGGCGGAGCCCGAGGATGTGGTGGTGATTGGGCCGGAGATTGTGGTAGATCACACAGAGAAGATACGCCAGATCCGTTTGAAATTGAAGGGTGCGCAGGAGAGACAGAAGAAATATTATGACTTGTACCACGGGGAGTTAGAATACCAAGTCGGGGACTTTGTATATCTAAAAGTATCGCCATTGAAGGGGCACAAGAGGTTTGGGATTAAGGGGAAACTTGCGCTAAGGTTCATTGGTCCGTTCAGAGTGGTGAAACGGGTAGGCAAAGTCGCGTACGAGCTAGAGTTACCACCTCCAATGTCAGGGATTCATCTGTCTTTCACATATCGATGTTGCGAATGGATAGGTCCAAGGAGGGCAAACGACCGACAGTAGATTTGAGCCAAATAGACTAAGAGAGGATGTTACATATGACGAGCAGCCTATCCAGATTGTAGACCGCAAGGTCAAGACCCTGAGGAACAAGGAGATCCCATCAGTTCTCGTCAAGTGGCAGCACCACGGGGACGAGGAGCTGACGTGGGAGCTAGAGTCATATATGCGCGAGTATTTCCCCTATCTCTTTTGAGTTCGGTAAGTCTTTCCTTTAATTTCGTTTAAATTTCGAGGACGAAATTCCAGTTAGTTGGGAAGACTGTAACGACCCTAAAAATGTAACTCGTGCCACGTGCCAATACAGGTGATATGTGGGCCCACTCCATGGTACAGTCATCAATTCTCGGACGTCGACGCCGAGGTATGTTAGTTTTGTATGATGGTGAAGTGTGTGTTGATTGTTGTTTGTTGTATTGTTGTTAGAAAAAAAAAAAAAAAAGAATGAGTGCTGCTTGTGTTTCTTTGGATTTTCCAGCAAAACACAAAGAACGGAAGAAGAGAAATCGGGCCGGGTCAAGGTGACCCGACCCAGTTTGGGTCGGAGACCGGGTTTGACCCGGTGACCCGGTCAAACCGGGTTTGACCCGGTTTGACCGGTCGACCGGTCAGTCGGGTCGGGTCCGACCCGACCCCGACCCACCCACATATTATTTTATTAAAAAAAATATATATATATATATATATATATTTATTTCAATTAAATATATTAAAATTGATTTTAATTGAAATAAATTCCAGAAAAATAGGAAAAAATTCAAAAAAATTCTAGAAAATTCTAGAAAATTATATTTTCATCAAATAAAGAGAAATTTGGGAATTTCTATGAAAAGTGAAATATTCAAAATTTTTACGGGACATTTTGTCGGGGTTTTCGCCTTGGAAAATATGAGATTTGGCAAAAATAGCTAGAAATTTGGAAAAATCATAGGAAATTGAGGAAATTGATATAAATTGCGTCATCAGGATTATTGTACACACGGGGACCGAAAGGGACGTGTCGGAGTTCGTGTTAGCGCGAATTAGCTTGGATCGAGGTAAGTAAACCAGTGAGGAACACTACAGTTATTTCTTGAGCTTTGAATTATTTATTGATGTTGTTTCAATCCCTTTTTGATATTCCATTCCTTTTGAGTTGTCCTAAGGCAAATGTGTCAAGCGTGATCCTTGCAGAATTCCGGGCTCGCGGTGTATTATACCGGAGTTTACGGCTGGGATACGTGATTAGTTGCATGACATGTACGGGGTGAGAGTTCTCCACCAGATCGCTGGGGACTCTGCACTCGCGTAGTGGTCTTAGAGGAGATTCTGTCCTCGACTCCTAGCCTTTGAGGAGATTTTGTCCTCGGCTTAACGACTTTAATTGGTCGGGACCACTTGTGCCTTTCCCTTGTATTCCGGGACACTCAATTTCGATTGTTTATTTATTTATTTACAGTTTTTACATATTCATGCGCTCCCTGTCCTTTTTTTTTCTATCTGCATGAATTGACTTGTTCATTTATTTAATTCGAAATATTATATTTATTGTTGTTCCTGCTTGGCGTTACTTACCTGGACTCGTCATTCTTGTGTTTGATCGAGTGCAGATCCGCATTCCAGCAAAGGAAAGGCCGTGCAGTTAGGTGATATACTTTGAGCGGCCCTCCTCTGCTGATATAGGTGACATTTATTTTGGTGTATTAGCTACTTATATTGTTTTTTTTGTACATGGGGTTATGGGTTGAGAGATCTTTTTGGACATTATGACTTATATGATTCTCTCCTTGCTTTACATAGTATATATATGGTATACGGGGTTCCCACACCCTAGGTTTTTGTCCTAACTTGTAGCTTTCGAAGTTGATTTATTAGTTGAGATTAATTGCTTCCGCTTATTACTTTGATAACTTGCTAATTAATTGACTGCACTTTTAAATGATTAACAAATGATGGAATGGTAAGGATAGGCTCACTGGCCCCGCGCGACTCGTCGGGATTGGCTCGAGGGTTCGCGCGGGTCCAGGCCGGGGCGCCCGATTCTAGGGTTGTGGAATTCGGGGTCGTCACAAAAATCCTACCATTTTGGCGTGCTAACCAGTTCTGTATTTTGGACCATTCGCAAACAAACTCAAATGCTAAACCCATTTCTCTCAATCTCTGACTCTCTAATAGCGGTTTCGAACGCATCAGTGAGCGACGTGAAGACCACTTTTCTGGAAGTTTTTTTGGCACTCAAATCCGAAATCCTTCGGGACCCTGCCTTCGAATCCACTCCAGACTCTCGTCAATGGGTCGACCGCTTAAGAACCCTCCAATCTCATCTTCCATTCTATCCGTTTCAATACCATTCATTCCGCGATCCGTTATGAGTGATTAATTCCATTTCGATTTGGTCATTTTGTCTCGATTTAGTGCAATTGATGGTTTGTTTTCTAAACCCTTTAAATCATTCATAATCAACGCATCGTTGAATTTCTTCGAGTGAGGCATTTGTAAGCCGTCTATAGAGGTGTTCAAACCAGTGCATCTAACCTTCCCTAGTTTTTGCGTTGATTGGTTGGTGCTACTCCAGCCTTTATTTAATGGAAAATGATAATTTAACACTTTGGGCGTACACTTTGTTTTTTTAGTTCTTTCATATTTCCCAAGACGTGACCCCCACATTTGACAAAACATCATAAATAGATTATCATTTTCCTTATTTAATTTATGTATTTCTTGTTTTATCTTTTTTCTGAAAACTTCTTATTCTATCTTTATAAGTTTTACCATACATCCAAATCCTTTAAATCCTTTAATTTTTTCCATCAATTAGTGTAATTGCTTGTGAGTTGCGAGATTTCTAAATCCTTTAAATCCTTCCTAATCATTGCGTCCCAAGTTAGCTTTTCTCTACCTCTACATCGTCAAATTTCTTCTGTTTTTATTGAGTCGAGTTTTCTGACCGGGGCATTTGTAGGCCGTCTTTGGAGATGTTCAAACCATTGCAACCGCCCTTGCGTAATTTTTGCATCGATTGGTGCTACTCCTACCTTTCTTAAAATTTTTGTGTTTCTTATTCTATATTTACGAGTTTTACTACAAGCCCAAGTTATGGAGCAATCAATTCTCATTTTTTCGCTATTTAAGATCATTATAATAAGATTATAGTTGGGGAGGAATTGGGTTTATGCTTTATTTGATTTGATTCCCTTGTTTAATTTGTGCGTATTTTTGTAATTCTTGTTTTGCTCATGTCATGTCATGTCATGTGTGCTCTGCTAAAATTGCAGATGCTGGACTACAATGTACCTGGAGGTCAGAATGAACTTCTAATGGTTTTGATATACAATTGAAGAATCAAGAAAAGCTTTTGATTTTCTTTCTTTTTTTTTTTTTTTTTTTTCGACAGGCAAGCTGAATCGGGGACTCTCGGTGATTGATAGCTATGAGTTGTTGAAGGAAGGAAAAGATCTGACAAAAGATGAAAATTTTCTTGCTTGTGCACTTGGCTGGTGTATAGAATGGGTAAAGCCGCCGATATTATGGTCATAGTCTTTCCATATTTCAAAACTTTTGCTGCAACATTTAAGGGAAAATATGAAGTTAATGTTTGTGGCATTTTCAGCTTCAAGCATATTTTCTTGTTCTTGATGACATTATGGACAATGCTCACACACGGCGAGGTCGACCTTGTTGGTTCAGAATGGAGAAGGTATGTGTTCTTATGCCTATCTGATGGCGTCTTCTGTCAAGTTTGAAATGAATTGTCATTCGTGGGAGATTGTAATTTGATGCTGTTAATTTGTCTAACCTTGCAGGTTGGCACGATTGCTGTGAATGATGGGCTTCTTCTTCGGAATCACATTCCTATAATTCTTAAGAAGCACCTCCGGGAGAAACCTTACTATGTAGATCTACTGGATTTATTTAATGAGGTTATAGACTTTGAGCGGTGTACCCTGATTCTAAGTGAATTTACAAAAAGTTGCAACTGATAAATGTCGTGTTTTGAATGGGTTGAGTTTCAGACTGCTTCAGGACAGATGATAGATTTAATTACTACTCTGGAAGGAGACGAAGACCTATCAAAGTACACATCGCAAGTGGAAACACCGATAGTTTATACTTTATATAACATATTTGCAACCAGCAATGGACATCATACATTTGTGATTTGCATTCCATACTTACTGTGGTACAGTACCAGTTATGAAGTCTAACATTGGCTTCAATATATTTCTTGAGGGGGCAAAGGATTTTCTTTCAATATTTTTCCATAGATTAATCATTCTTTTTTTCTCCATATTCTCTCTCATTATACTGTCAATGATGTTATGACTTATCCGATTACTTCAGAGTTTCCTTTTGAGAATTATTGTACTATTTGTCTCTAATTATGTATGTCAAATCTATATTTCATTGCAGCCACAGCCGGATTGTTCTGTACAAAACTGCCTATTACTCATTTTATCTACCAGTAAGTGAATCATGTTTGGCTTATATCATTAGCTTCTTCCCTAAACACAGGCTTCCTTCCAGTTGAAAACCTTCCTTTTTGGTTTAAGAATTTTTTCGATTTTCACTGGCAACCCGTTTTCCTGTAGAACCATCGGCCAAATGCTTGTTTGTTGGTTTTCAGTCTTTGTTTTCCTGGTACTTAGGAGGAGTATTTGACATTGGAGACTAGGTTAATGGATTGACTGCTTCACATGTTTACGAAAGTGCAGGTTGCATGCGCTTTGCTTATGGCAGGTGAGAAATTAGACAACCATCTAGTTGTAAAGAATGTTCTCGTTGAAATGGGAATATACTTCCAAGTCCAGGTAAATTTGCCTCTCTCTTGTGCTTAAAAAAACCTGCATAATTTTGTATACGATGATTATCTGCCAGTAAATTGCCTTTTATGTTAAATTTCTCTAAACTTCCATAGTAGTGACCTAGAGCAGTAGAGCCCATTGCGAAATCCAGCCAAAAGATATGCCTCATTGGCCTAATGTTTGCGTGCAAGACCGAAACAAATGTCTTTACTCCGGATGTTTAATTAAATGTAGGAAGTATTTCTGTTTTTATGCCGATATTTCATTATATTTGAGAAAAGTCACTGGCAAGATGGATAATTTTGTTAATTTTTGCTGCCGGTATTAGAAGCTCGTAGTTTCTTATCTTAATTGCTCAACAATTTGTTTCAATTTGTTATGGTGTTTTTGCTGAGTATGAGAGCAAGAGTTATGAGAAGTTAATCTCATCCATTGAAGGCCATCAAAGCAAGGCAGTGCAAGCGGTGCTGAAATCCTTCTTAGGGAAAGATCTACAAGAGACTGAAGTAGGAAAAGATGTTGAACTAGCATAGGAAAGATAATAAGGGACTGAAGAATTTGGTTTTCCAAGTTTCATTTTGTTTCCTTCTCATTGTCTCTATTTATCTTTATATGCGGACGGCGAACAGCTCCCTGTATGATTATCTAATTAAGCATTTGCAGCGCTGGATTATTTTCCATCAATATGAGGTTGTTTCATCTTTTCCAGAACTCCTACTATGATGTTTGTCCTGTTTAAATTGATTTTGTTGCTGCCGAACGACTTTGCATATAGAGATTTCTTGCTCTATAGTTTGTACCGGATCCAGAAAAGAGTCAAGGACATAATTCAGAGAACGAGCTGCGCCGCTTCATGTCTTGCAGATTGATCAATATCTGCTAAAGTGTATGATTTGCTTATCTGAAAAGATGGCCCTCAACCAGAATCAGCAGTTGGCAATGCACTTTTTTTCAGCCAGATTCTATGCATGTTTTCATAAGAATTGTAAATAATGAATGGGTCGTCTTTTCACACTGTGTTTTGCTGTAGAACTAGAAAAGTTTGTTTGGTGAGCTGAGTTAATTTTGATTTGAGATGGTGTTGATTTTAGATGGTGATATGTTATGAAGATTTCCTTTTGAGCAGAAACTTGAAAAGGTTGTCTTCCTGTTCTTGTGTTGAAGTTTGAAGGGCAAGCATTGCCCAAGATCTTACATCAACATCCTTAAAAATTCCAAATTTTATTGCACCCTCGATGTACATTGTGATGCGTTCCAATCAGTCTTAAAAGTCATTTAGTAGTCTAGGCTCTATGATAGAGCCTACTATGACCGTTTAGGTCTCTTCATAGTGCTTTAGTAAGATTGAGATTATTGGTCTCGAGCACGTAATTAGAACAAAGACATCTCTCAAGGGTGATGGATTTGCTTTAGTGAGCTTGTAATTTAAAAAATGGCATTCATGATATTTAAAAAAAAAAAGTAACTTCATCCCATTTTATTTAAATCAAACTTATTTAAATTTATCTTTTCATAAAGAAAATTAGTAACCCTTATTTGATTGGACACCTCTCATTAAGTGAGTTCTAACTACGGGTGCCCGACAATACCTAAGGCCTCGTTTAATTCATTTTACTAACTTCCAGGCAAGTTTTCTTCTAGTGAAGTTTAATTTCCTGAGAAGTTAATCACTAAGGAAGTTACTTTTCATGTTTGGTTAAAATTTGAACATCCTGAGAAGTTCCATATTTTAAAAACAAAAAAATTATGTAATTGACATAAATGTCATTTTCATTGTTTTTGAGAGATAATGTAGGGAATAAATATAGAGAGAACATTAAATGAAGGTAAAAATTTTCATTTTCCCTTAGGAAGATAACTTACTCACCCCCTAAGTGAGTTATTTTCCCTATGTGGGAGAAGTTGGAAGAGTCAAACTTTTAGGAAAGTTTTTTAAAAATATCCAATCAAACAAAGTGAGTTAGAATTTTTCTGAAAGTTATCTCACTTCTTTTAACTTCCCTCGAACTAAACAAGGTCTAAGTATGGATGAGTAGAGTGAGTTTAAAAAAAAAAAACTACTTGAATTGAAAATTTTAATTTTATTTATTTGAATTACATATATAACATATAATGAGGGAGTGTCTAGTAAATCAGGGTTGTGGCATGATGACATGAATCACACCACCTTTAACCTCAATTTAAGCACTAAAATTTGAGTCACTTTAAATTTTAAGCAAATGAAGTCACCTTAAATCTTAGGCCTGGGACTGCCACTCGATAGTCTTATCAACTCTAACTAGTCAAGACAAGTGGGTTGTTGTCTCTTAACTAGTGACTCGAATTTGAATTTGAAACCTAAAAATCGAAACACCAACGTTACGTTGGAAGTTTCCCCATCTATATGGTATAGTCCTATAGTCAAAATATTGGGTGGTTAAAAAAAAAAAAGGAGTGGGGGGTTTCTTGAGCAAGGGGTCTCCCTCTTCATTTTTTTTTCTTTTAACACACCTTTCGTTCGCTTCTCGTCGCCTCTGCTTTCACTTCATTTTCTTCTTCTTCTTCTTCGTCTTCGTCTTCGCCTTCTTCGCTCGATCTAGGCCGGCCATGGGCGACAGCCAGTACTCCTTCTCTCTCACCACTTTCAGGTACTACACACTCATCTCATCTCATCTCATCTCATCTCTTTGATTCCTATTTCGCGTTCAAAGATCTGATCTTTTCGCTTCGCTCCCTGCGCAGCCCTTCAGGAAAGCTCGTCCAGATTGAGCACGCCCTACAGGCCGTCGGATCCGGCCACACTTCGCTCGGGATCAAAGGTGCGCTGCAGGCCTAATTCGATCCCTCAAAAAAATCTGTCTTTTTCAATGTCGATTCATGATTTAGGGTTTTGCTCAATTCGGCATTTGGCGATCCTGATTTGTTGTTTTAGTGAATCAACTGTGTAGCTGTTTTAGGTTTTGTGGTTTTAGTTGGTATGTAGTCTCTTGTGATACAAATTAGTGTTGCAGAATTGACTTAATGGTTCTTTGTTGTCGCGTAATTTTCAATCGAAACCGGATAGATGATGACTGATGTACAGTTCATTAGCTTAATATTATTAGTTCATTATAGATCATTGTGTCTGTAAAGTTAAGTTTTTTATTCCAAGAGATTCGGAAAATTGCGTGCTTCATCGACGAGGGGGTTGATTTTGTGAGATAGGTTTATGTTGCAGATACTCGTGAACACGTTCGCGTTTGAATTGTTATGCATGTGTAGGCACTAACTGAACTGAATAATCAGTTTTCTTGAGTGATCACTTGCTTTTTATCTTGTCAATTTTTAATCGCATGAGATGGTCCAAAATGTTTATTTGGTCTGGAGAGTGGAATGCCCATTAGTTCTAGCAACTGATGTAGAGAGATCAAAGGAGGAGGAATGAAAGATCAAACCAGCAAGAAAGAACACAAACAAACACCCAATCCAGGGCTTCAAGACTCAATTCTTCAATTCATTTCATAAAAAAATTAACTAGTGTAGAGTTTTTGCATCCTTTTATACTAAATCACCAAAAACCCTAGCCCATCAAAAGTACATGTTCTTAATATGCCCCCTAAAACATACCATATTATAATGCTAACATTATACCTGTATTAGCTACTACATCAGTAGCGCTTAAGTAAGTTGGGGCATTGCGTGTGTGACTTTAGTTGATGGTTTATTGATCATCAGTGAAGATTATGTCTTATTTTGCAGTTTATACTTTTTGATAAAGAATTATGTTTAAGAATTCCTTTTTGATCATGCTGTCTTCCTTTTTATTTAATTTATTTTTTGTACATGAAAATTGTTGCAGCTGCAAATGGCGTTGTAATTGCTACCGAGAAGAAACTTCCTTCAATCTTGGTTGATGAAACATCTGTGAGTTATATTCAGTCTGTTGCTTAATGGTTCTATACTTCTATGTAGTATGTACATCCTCATTGAGTTGAGCCGACTCTTTTTAGGTTGCCTGATGCCACGCAGGGGCTTTTCTGCTGTAGTGTTCAAATTTGTGCAAAATAAGGACACTTGGTTTTGTTTGATTTCAGGTCCAAAAGATTCAACTTTTAACACCAAATATTGGAGTTGTGTACAGGTTATTTTCTATTCCTTTATTTCTTGTACTAAATTTTGCTAAGATCTTCGTTTTCGGCTATTTTTGGATTGGGTTTTCAAATTGGGACTTGGAAGAAAAATATACCTTTTTGTCAGGACAGGTTTATGTATAAGATTTTATCACAAGTCAATTGACTTGTAATCTGGTACGTGAATGAGTCTTTGAGGTATCTTCTAGACTCTAGTTCTATCTCCATTACTAAGAGGGGGGAAAAAGAAAGAAAACATTTGTCCTTACTGTTTTAAGCCTTTTTTTGCCATGGTGATTATCTCAATTAGTTGCTTCTTTTCATATTTTGTTGATGTACTCATTGCTGTTCTTTGTGTAGTGGAATCGGTCCAGATTCTCGGGTATTGGTTCGGAAAAGTAGGAAGTCGGCACAACAATATTACAGATTATACAAGGTGTGGCAGAACTTGGCATGCATGATTTCTTTGTAATCCCATTCTTTTTCTCATGTCTTCCCCATCCTGTGGTGGGTTGGCAGGATTGGAGCCCAGCAATTTGAAATTTGGTTTTCTTTTGACTTCACCTCTTTAAACAGCTGTTTAGTATTAAATCAGTACAAAGATATTCTCAAGTTTGATATTATATACATAAGGATTTGAATTTGTTTATTCATAAGCGATGAAGTGAAAAAAATAAACCATGAAGCGCAATTTTGGAAGACAACTATGCTCTCTTATCTTATAGGTTTAGTGTTTGAAATTCCTATTATCTGATCTAGGATTGATTTGACTGGGTTGTTTAATGCTATACATATTCCCTATTATTGTTTTGAATGCTTTATTGGTTTTGTTTGTCCATAATGTATATATCTTTACTTTTTTATAAGATTTTTCTGCAATTGCAATTTAGTTACAATTTTTGGACATTGAAAAAGGGTACCTCTTAAAGCTTTGTGTGCTCTTTAGTCTGCTAATTTCTAGATCTCAGCTGTTGATACCAGCTTTATTATCTGCATCTCATGCTTTATTGTAGGAGCAAATCCCTGTTACACAACTCGTACGGGAAACTGCTGCAGTTATGCAAGAATTCACACAATCTGGGTACAACTCATTTTACTCTCTTTTACCGTGCAAATAGTTCTTTCTTTGTAAATGAAAAAGGGGACTTTGAGGAGTTAGGGGTCCTTCTTGTGTTTTGGTTTTTGCAAGTGGGAACTCAAAATCAATGGTTTATAGAATGGAATACTTTTTTTCTTTCTCAATCTATTTCCTGTTTTTTTTTTTTTATTCCAAAAAAAAAATCCACACTTGAATGTGTGTATTTTGCTAAAGGAGAAGCTCAGCGAATGTGATGTAGTAGCTATGTGGGCTTAATATTAGAATCATAATATCTGATATGATTGGAGTAATTAGTCTTGATGTATTAGAGTTTGACTATAAAAGGTGTGAGTAGTTGTTGTGTTGTTCTTTTCAATCCATCAACAAAAACTTAAAGTAGGTTGAGCTTACACCTTTTATAGCGAAACTTTAATTCATCAAGACTAATTACTCCTATCATATTATTCTAGTATTAGGCCATATAGCTTCTACATCAGAACGTAGGTTGGATGATCTAGCAAAGGTGAGCATATGTCTTCAAGTGCAGGGAAAGTTTGATAAACGAATATATTCTGTTGAAGAAGTATTGAATTCATCTATTTACGTTAAATCACCTCACATAACTAAAACCCACATCATTAGGCTTCTTATATAGTTAGATTAGATATTTATAGTGGCCTTTTGATGCGAACTAATTTTTTTTTTCTTTGAAAAAAAACTGGTTGTTCACTTCCGAGTTTGTTCTCAATGCAAAAGCAACAGGCTATGTAGTAGACATGTAATTGATAACCTTTTTACAGTCTCAAGTAACCAATTGTCAAACATGTATGACTGCTGTTATGGTAACTTGCAATGTCATCAGTGATACCGGCATTCTATTGTCTGATAATATGGTAATCTGGACATGCATTTGAAATTGTTTATCTGATATGTTTTCATCTTGGATGCTCTCTCTCTCAAAGAACAAACATAAATATATTTGTTAATATGTATGTTCTTATCATTCTTTTTAACTTAGCATTTATAGAATGAGGGTTGGTTGGTTTCGTTGTTATTATTTAATTTTAGATTTGTATTTTGTTAATAGTTTATGCTTTCTCTTTGGCAGTGGTGTAAGGCCTTTTGGAGTCTCATTGCTCATTGCAGGGTTCGATGACAGTGGTCCACAATTGTTTCAGGTTTTTTTTTGGCTATCAATTTCATATGCTTAGTACTCCATTACTTAATGCCTTACTATATATTAATAAATTCAGTGCTTCCTTCATCTGACATTTTTATTTTCTTTTGCAGGTGGACCCTTCAGGTTCATACTTCTCATGGAAAGCTTCGGCCATGGGGAAGAATGTCTCTAATGCAAAGACATTTCTTGAGAAGAGGTAATTTTTGTGGTTGGAAGTGGAACTCTATAATACTTCTGAATATGAGCTTATTGCTATATGGCAGTTAAATAACATATGTATCTGATTTTCTTTAGTTTAGATTCCACGGTAACAATTTAAAAAGGAGGAGAAAGGTTTTTTTGCTTATTAATTTCTTAATTTCTATGCATGTGGTCCATTAGCATGGATTTTTTTTTGTTCCAATCGAAAGATATTTTGGGGTTGTTGTTGTTTGTTGCTGCTCCAATTGATATCTATCATTAGCCGGTCTGTTCATCTTTTGTAGGAGCTTATTATATTTCGATTATGTATTCTACTTTGCCCTTCAACTTTTGCATATCACTTTATCAGTTTTTATATATTGTAGTGTGAGAGATGGTTGACCCCACAATTTCTAATATTTGTAGGTACACTGAAGATATGGAGCTTGATGATGCCGTCCATACTGCTATTTTGACACTGAAAGAGGGGTAATGACCATACAGTTTCTTGCTTCTTTACTTTTGATATATATTCAAGTTTTGAGAACGAACTCTGCTACATTTTTTCCCCTCTTAAGCTTTTGGGTCAACAGTTAGTACAGTGATTTCCTTCTGTCATTCAAAAAATCTTTTCAAAAAGGTTCATGCTTGGATGATTCAAGTTAAATATTTTATTTGACAATTTTCAGTATAGGAGAATTAGGAGCAAGGTGTTATTCTATATCTATAGGTTTCCAATATTGATATGAGGGATTCTTATTTCGGCCAAAAATGTGCACAACATGTATTTTCTGGGCGAAGGCAAAAATGTGTTAGTGAAGATGGAAGATATTTTTTTTTTGGTAGTTATTTGATGTGTTGCGGTGTATTTTGCAGTTTCGAGGGGCAAATCTCTGGCAAAAACATTGAGATTGGCATAATAGGAACTGACAGGAGTTTCAGGTATGCTTCCTCTTAACATGTGCTCATTTTTTTTTGGACTACATCAAGGATCGGCTTTAAGCCCATATCTCTTCACTCTAGTTATGGATTAACTAACTAGGCATGTTCAAGAGGATATACCATGGTGTATGTTATTTGCAGATGACATCGTCTTAGTGGACGAAACAAGAGATCGAGTGAATAGGAAATTAGAACTTTGGAGGAATACATTAGAATCTAAAGGCTTTAGGTTGAGTAGGACGAAGACCGAATACATGCACTGTGAGTTTAGAAATACTAGACATAGAGATGATAGAGTGGTAAAATTAGAGGAAGTAGAAGTTCCTAAGGTGAAACACTTTATATATCTAGGATCAATCATACAAAATGATGGCAATATTGAGAATGATGTTACACATAGTATTCAAGCTGGATGGAAAAAATGGAGGAGTGCAACAGGTGCGATCTGTGATAGAAATATCCCTACAAAGTTAAAAGGAAAATATTATAAGACCGTAATTAGGCCAGCTTTGCTCTATGGAAATGAATGTGGGCAGTAAAACAACAACAATTACATAAAATGAACGTAGCAGAAATGAAGATAATTAGGTGGATGTGTGGTAAAACTCGTAAAGATAGAATAAGAAATACGAAAATTCAAAGAAAGGTAGGAGTAGCACCAATTGACACCTACAAAAAGGGCGGTTGCGGTGGTTTGGACACCTGCAAAAAGGGCCTACAAATGCTCCCACTAGAAAAATTGACTCAATAGAAACTGACGAAATTCGACAAGGTAGGGGTAGACCGAAATTAACTTGGTAGGCATTAATTAGGAGGGACTTGAATGGTTTGGAATGCTCACCATCAATTGCACAAAATTGAGCACGATGGAAGAGTTTGATCTATGTAGCCTGACCCTAATTAATTTGGGATTGATGCTATGTTGTTGTTGTTTGGGCTTAAACACCTAAGATAAAGGATGCTATGTTGAATCAAACCCATTTTCCATGCTAGCGCATATCTGTCTTCAATGTCAGTTCTTTAGCTGGCATGTATGGCCATCTATCCCAGTCAAGCAATATGCACAATGGACTTCTGTTCCGATTCTGAATCACTAACGTAGTCAATGAGTCTATGAATTTATATCATGCTCGAACGTGATGTTTTTATGCTATACCAGCTTTTGTTTCAACTAAGACAATTGGATCCATGGGCAACTAACGGAAAACCCATATGAATCATTCACAAACCGATAAGCTGTAATGTATAAAAGCATTTAACATCGTTCTGAGTCAATGAGCCGTTGCACGCATTTTAATCTCCTGCTGGTTATGCATAGTGTTTTAACATGCGGAATTTTCTTTTGCAGGGTGCTAACCCCAGCTGAAATTGATGACTACCTGGCCGAAGTGGAGTAGATGTTATCTCGGGTGTAATGGAAAATCAATATAGTTGGCAGTCTATCTGTTGGTGCTACTTCAGATTGCATTTGATATATCTTCTAACGTGTTTATTCATGCTCCCTGTGGGATGGATTCAGCATTTGTCTTGAAAATTGATTGAACTTTTTGTAAGTCTTGCAGCCGTTTAAGGTGTTTGAAGTATGATAGTTACCTGGAACTTCAGCCATTTTGTTGTCTTTCTTAGCCTTAACTTGTGCCTGGGCCTAATTTTAAGCTTTAATTCTTTTTTTTCTTACCGTTACTTTTAGCTTTAATTCACCAACCCATCCTGCTGGGAAGAAAAAAACAAGAATTAAGTTTCTAAGTTAAGGTGAATATGATCTTGTATATATGGAGTTTGCTATTGTGACCTAGCACGAACACATAGGTATCAATAGTTATCGTCTCTGGGATACGATTGGGCACTTCGCGATGCAAAAATCAAGGGAGGTGCATATCGATGCTATAACTAATCAAGGAAAATGAGAGAATGCGCTTTGGAAAAGGAAATGTCAGTCCCACAAAAAAAAAAAGGGAATGCTAGTGTGCCCCAGGTCGAACGCGTGCGTTGTTGGATGTGCCTTATGCACACGCATTTTGAGTTGCATCGATGGCGCGTGTCGATTGTGTCCAACCTTGGTGCCCCAAATGCGTGTGCGGTAGTATTTTTCCCAAAAAAAAAATCCCTTGCCACAAGGGGAATTGAAAAAAATAAAAAATAAAAAAAATCTAGTGTGCACATTGAAATGTACACACTCAAATCTTGACAAGCCCGGTGTAATTGGTTAGTCTGTGTAAGTCTGGATATCCGTTGGTCTAGACTAAAAATAAAAAAAAAAAAGAAAAAAAAAGTTCTTCTCTATCAAGTCCACCAAGTACTTGATGAAATGTGTGCTAGAAGTGAAGCAAATTTGATGCATGTATAAAACTTGAGTTTTGTCCTTGTGTGTTGATACTTCCATTTTAAAACAAACTCTCGTTATCTACAAAAGTGTGGCTGAAGCTTAGCTACATATTTCACTTGCATAACACTTTCAATGATTTTTCTTCTTATACAACTGGGTCTCTCAAATTCTAAAGCTTCCAACATCAGCCAAGTTGAAGTTCCAGCTCAAGCGCAGTATCCATGTAAGTCTTCTTATACAAATGGGTGCTCTCTAGAATTTTAAAAAGTGCTTGAATTAACCAATTGCATTGCTAAATATGTGTTTGAGATTTATGAGGTTAATCAATCACTAGTCATGCCAATGAGGGAGCCGACTTTATGGCAAATGCAATTTGCATTTTAGCAATAATGGAGAGCAATGATAAGTTCTTCGTGTCTTTGATTTTGTAGGTTTATGACTGAATGCGCTCTAAATCGTGTTTTCACAGAATCAATATATGGGCATGCTCTCTTTTGCAACAAGAATGGCTTTAGGTGGAAAGCAAAGAATTCTAACAGTGGCACCACTGACAAGAGCCGCCGTGAGAGTCTTTTTCTTGACAAACATGGGAAGTGGAAGAGCTTCAATCACAAGAAACTTTCGAGGAAGAAAGGTGATTAAAACTTCGTCGTTTCACGTTCCTGATTTGCTTATCATGTTATGATTATACTAAGATGTTATATTGAATTATTAATGGTCTGCAAGCTTTGAGTATTGGATTTTTTGAATGTTGAATGACTAGAATTTTCTTAACTTGTAAGAATGTTATTGTTGTCTTTAGGTGGATCGCTGAGGGGACGAGGATGGAAACATGGATCTGGGTTTGTGGATGGTGTTTTCCCTGTGTTGAGTCCCATGGGCCAGCAGTTGTTGAACTTCTTAGAAAAGGAAGTAGATGCCGCGTCGATCTGGGGTTCTCTCGATTCTCTTCCTCCAACCAACACGAATTGGGATGACCTCATTAATGCTGTTGTTCAACTTCGCCTCAACAAACAATGGAATTCTATTGTGTTGGTAAGGAATATTAATTTTCTGGTTGTCTATTTGATACTTCCGTAACTTACATTGCTTGCTACCAATTTTTTTTTACTAAAACTTTTAGAAGGTCGAATTCGTTCTTAATTTTTATGATTTGGTGAAATCTTATTAATCTTCTTTGGTGATTCTGGTCCCTTAACCTCACATGTTCTCTTAATTACAACGTCGTAAGAATTCGCTGCAGGTATGTGACTGGATATTGTACAGGAGTTCCTTTCATCCTGATATCATCTGCTACAACTTACTGATTGATGCTTACGGGCAGATGTCCAAATATGAGAAAGCAGAATCAACTTACTTGAGACTTCTGGAAGCCCGTTGCATTCCTACTGAAGACACCTACGCTCTTCTTTTACGGGCCTACTGCAAATGTGGATTGCTAGATAAAGCCGAAGCTGTTTTTGCTGAGATGCAAAAGCATAAGCTTTCTCCAAGTAAGCTCTTTTAATCGTTTTATTGCATACAGAAGAATCGTGCTATTCGGGAAACTTCTTTATTATTTCATCTATGTTTAATGAGGTCTCGAGTTGATCATGGTGGCTTCAGAACGAACAATTCTCTTATTAACTCATACATGGTTGCAAATATTAGTAGTAAATTAAACTCTTACACTCTGCAGTGTCCTTCCTCATGAATGACTTGAATCAATAATTTATATTTTTTTTGGATAAGAAACCAACATATCGACTCCAACATGAGTTGAAGCAGGATCTTCCCCAACCTTGCATTTTAACAAGTTATGCTCGTTCATCTCTCTAGAGATGCTTTGGCATAGTACTTGTGATGGATGGATTCCATGTTTCCTTGAGTATATACTGAATTTAATCAAAGACTTTGGATTTAACCAGGTGTCAATGTATACAATGCTTACATCGACGGATTAATGAAGGGGAAGAACTTTCAGAAGGCGCAAGACATTTTCCAAAGAATGAAGAAGGATAGCTGCCAGCCATCTACAGAAACATATACAATGTTGATAAACTTATATGGAAGGGTGCGCCATATCGATTTATTTGTTTTTCTTTTTAGTCATGTTTGTTTACTCTCTTGACAAAACGAGTTCATTTCGCACGATATCTACAATGCAGGCATGTAGGTCCTACATGGCCTTGAAGATATTTCATGAAATGAAAAGCCAAAATTGTAAACCCAATATCTGCACCTACACTGCGCTGATCAATGCATTTGCAAGGGAAGGACTTTGCGAGAAAGCGGAAGAAGTTTTTGAGGAGATGCAAGAGGCAGGACATGAGCCCGATGTTTATGCTTACAATGCTCTCATGGAAGCTTATAGGTTAATCCCACGATTCCCACCCATCATTTAATAGTCCATCTTGATGCAGAAATGTTACCAGCAAAACTAATATTTCTAATTCAACAGCCGTGGAGGTTTTCCATATGGCACCGCAGAGATATTCTCTCTCATGCAGCATATGGGATGCGAACCGGATACAGCTTCTTATAACATTATGGTGGATGCATATGGAAGAGCCGGCCTTCATGAAGGTAAGGCCCTCACTCTATGCATATAGAAGAGTTGGCAAATGATTTACAGATCATGTACATATACAGGTGTTCCTTTCTTTGAATTTTCGGGTTATTTGCAGCTTGATTACTATTTTGTTATCTTCTCTTCAACGAGAGGACTTGCGCGGATTTCGTCTTAACTCTAGCCTTACTTATCCACCTTACCATTTTTCTCAACTCTATTTAATCTGTCCATTTGAAAAGGAGAGATTCTAATCTCTTTATTGATTTTTCTTTTTCCTTCTTTAATTGCTTATATAGATGCTCAGGCTGTATTTGAAGAGCTAAAGCGAATGGGAATGACTCCAACCATGAAATCCCACATGCTTCTCCTGTCAGCATACTCGAAAATTGGCAACATTTCAAAATGTGAGGAAATCGTAAACCAAATGTTCAAATCCGGACTGAAACCAGACACATTTGTTATGAACAGTATGCTCAATACTTATGGTCGGGCAGGCCTATTCTCGAAAATGGAAGACGTTCTAAATGCAATGGAGAGAGGTCCATATCGTGCAGACATCAGCACATACAACATCTTGATCAATGTCTATGGCCGTGCTGGCTTTTGCGATAGGATGGAAGAGTTGTTCGAGTTAATTCCTTCCAAACGTCTAAAACCCGATGTTGTGACATGGACGTCTAGGCTAAGCGCCTACTCACGAAAGAAACAGTATGCAAAGTGCGTAGAAATCTTCGAGGAGATGATTGACGCCGGTTGTTACCCTGATGAAGGCACTGCCAAAGTTCTTTTATCTGCTTGTTCAAGTGAGGATCAAATTGAGGAGGCCACAGCCCTGATTAGGACAATGCACAAGGACTTGAAAACAGCATTGCCTGCCTGAATGAGTGATGCCTCAAGTGCTAGAGTGCAATGTCAGTCAAGCAATGTGTAAAATGTGTTTCCTTGCATTCATGTTACTGTAATGTTACAATGTAGATAAAATGAAGTTCGATAACAACAATAAGTCTTCAAAATAAATAAACAAATATCAAGAATACAATGTGAATAGCTTAAACAATTCAATCAACTTGGTGCAGGAACAAAGCAAATTTACGATCGTCTTTAGTTGCAGAGTTGCAAGCAGTCAAGATGTCACGTAGGGGTGGGCACGAAACCCGATGACCCAACTTGGGTGGCGGGTCGGGTAGAGTGGATACAAATAAAGAGTCGGGTCAAAATAACCCGACCCGTCGGGTATCGGGTCGGGTTTCGGGTATGATCAAAGGTCACCCGACCCGACCAATGCATAGATATATATAATAGGGGTCTATGACCCGATGACCCGATGACCCGACCCGACCCGACCCGACCAATGCATGAATATATATAATAGGGGTCTATGACCCGACCCGATGACCCGACCCGACGACTACTTTTTTTTTCACTTCACCCGATGACCCGACCCGACCCGACGACTGTTGTTGTTTTTTTTAAGGAAACCGGGTCACCCGACGACCCGAGCCGACGACCCAACCCTAAACGGGTCGGGTATATATCGGGTCTGCTGCCTGGCGGGTCGGGTGGCGGGTCAGTTTTAGGGAGACCCGATATGAGTCGGGTCATCGGGTGTCGGGTCGGGTTGGCCCAAACCCGACCCGTGCCCACCCCTAATGTCACGTGGTTTCCTGGGATCAACCAAAGAAATATATAAAATAAATAAATAACTAATATAACTAATATAGCTGCGGCGAGATGACGCAAGTCCCTCCCTACCTTAACCAGAGGTCTCATAGGTGTCACCTTGCCCTGCAACTATTATCTTGACACTTAATTTTTTTCGTCACAAAGTCATTCATAATTATATTTTTTATATCCTCAATCCTCACATCCTTAATTAAGGTCTCGTTTCGAGTCTTACCAATGGAGAAAATTGGGTCAAGAGGGCACCTCTCTTAGGTCGAATTGTGCCTAAACATGGTACATGGATTAGTAAGGGCAGTTAGATACCACTCCGAATTGTGCCTAAACATGGTACATGGATTAGTAAGGGCAGTTAGATACCACTCCGAAAACCATAAAAAAAGACAACTAAAGAAATAACAAAGTTTATTTTATTTTATTTTGTTTTATCTAAATCATTATTTGACCGCTCCGAGTTCGTAATAGGGTTTTATATCTCTTAGTTTTCTATATACCTTTTGGCGGAAAAATTACATCCGTACGGTTTTTTTTTTTTTTTTTTTTTTTTTTTTTTTTTTTTTTTTTAATTCGTAAATTATTGTGATTTTCTTTTTTATTCTTTAATTAAAATATATCGCATTTTCAAAAGGCATAATTATAGTTGCCCAAGCTGATGTGGCGCACCAACACGAATGGCGCCTTTTGTAAAGGCACCATTTGTGTTACGTGGCGCCACGTTGGATTGCATGAATATATATATATATATATTATATTATATTATATATATATATTTTATATACCCGTTGTCATTCTCGTCGCCATTTCATAAAAATTACCACCTCACCGCCACATCACGTCACCGTCAATAACGCATTTACTAAAGGAGATATACATTATTTTTAAAATTTTAAAGAAATTTACGAATTTAAAAGAAAACCAACCCTACTTTTTTAATAAGCCCCTCTACCTCTCGGTTGTTCCCTCTCTCTCTCTTGGCTCACAAACTCAACCCAAACACACACACACGGTTACACCGCGCTTTGTGTTCGCGCCGCCATTGCTACCTCCGTTCGCGTCGCGTCGCTACCGCTCTCTCGATCTCCCACACACTCTCTTCCTCTCTCTCGCACCGCCTCACCGCTCTCTCTCATCGCGCTCTCTCCCTCTCCCTCTTTTAAACACTTAAACACCCCTCACCGTCCCCAACCAGCATTTAACCCCCCATTGACGACCCTAGGTTGTCGATAGGGGGGTTATAGGGGGTGCTTGCAGAGATTCTCTGCATGCATGCAAAGAATCTCTGCAACGCGTCACTGCTCTCACTGCATGCGTGATGTCCTCCCATGTGGCATCCCACGCGTCACTGCTCTCACTGCATGCGTGGTGTCCTCCCATCCCATGTGGCGGACCTAACACGAATGGCGCCTTTACAAAATGGCGTCATTCGTGTTGGTCTGCCTCGCCACATCACACGAATGGCGCCGCCTCTCGCCACGTCACACCTCTCGCCACGTCGCCACGTCACATGAATGGCGCCACCTTTGTGTTTGACACTAATTACGCCTTTTCGAAAGGCGATATACTGTAATTAAAGAATAAAAAAAACCACAATAATTTACGAATTTAAAAAAAAAAAACAACTATACGGATGTAATAGGGCCGAGGGAGAGAGGAAGAGAGCGTGTGAGCCGAGAGAGAGAGGGAACAACAGTCAGGAATATATATTATATATATAAAATATATTATATATATATACATTATATTTTATATATATATATATATATATTCTTGTCTATTATATATATATATATATATATTATATAATATATATATATATATATATTGTTTTATAATATGATTATAAAACTTAAATAGATTGGCGACGGACTCCCCGTTGCCAATCCATATTTAGCCCTCCACATCACGAATGGTGCCTTTACAAAAGCGTCATTCGTGTATTGTCCCGCCACTTCACATAGGGGTGGGCACGAAACCCGATGACCCGACTCGGGTGACGGGTGGCGGGTCGGGTAGAGTGGATAAAAATAAAGAGTCGGGTCAAAATAACCCGACTCGTCGGGTATCGGGTCGGGTTTTGGGTATGATCAAAGGTCACCCGACCCGACCCGACCCGACCAACGCATAGATATATATATATAACAATCTTACTTTTTTAATAACCCCCCTTTTGGCTACCAACTTTGGGTTGGTGGAGTGGCACTGTTATAAAAAAAAAACGCAACAAAGCACCCACTTTAGAGGCAGAGAGACGAACGCACACTGTGAGAAGAGAAGAGATGGCAACGAAGTTGTGGGCATCAAGGGCGGCTTCACATCTCAGAATCTCTGTGTTTCGCAGAGGTTTTGCTTCTGGTAGCCATTTCTTCCTCACACATCTTATTTGGTTGTCCTGTTCATGCAATCTTCTCTTGATTGATTTTTTTCATTTTTAAGTGTTGATCAATGATGAACATATGAAAATGAAGAAGCTTGGATGATTGAATGCAGATCTCTATATGGGTATCTGAGATATTGTCAGATCCATAGTGGTTTGTGTGAAAAATGTTGTTTTTCTCATCTGGGTATTGTTGATTTTTGAGTTATATGTTGTGTAATCCAAGTTTGGGGATTGGATCAAAGTGTGGATTAATGGGGCCTTGATCTTGGGAATTTTTATGGATTGGAGGAAGTGTCGGGGAGGGTTTGGATTCATGGGATCATTGTGTACACTGTTTGTTTGATGAATGGTTGGTATGCAATTAGGCTTCATTTGGGTGGTTAGTTGTTCGGTCCCATGTTCGATTCCCTGCGGCGAGCTTGAAATTGTGTGGGTTAGGTGCATGGCCCCAGGTTCGATTCCCCTCCCTGCTGTGTCAAGATTTTTGGGGCCACTGATGCTCTCTGGCTGCTAAGCACCAGGGCTACGTGTGAATAGTCATGCTTGCCTGAATACCACGGATAAAAAAAAAAAAGCAATGCTTTTTGGATGGATTACTTTTTTTCTAGAGATTGATGTTCAATTGGTGCTTCTTTTTTGGGAATGGATTTCGTTGTTGTTTTAGTTGTATTGCCAAGATAGCTAATAAGAGAATAGTGATTCTGTTCTGTTTCATTTTTTGATCTAGTCGTGTTTTTACGATTGTTTTTGCAATGGCGTGTGGCTAAGATGTATTTCTTAAGTAAATTAAAGAGTCTGAAACTAAAGTCTGAAAACCTATCGTTGCTTATCTTGCATTAGATCAATTAAGATGAATTTTCTGGCATTTGTTATATCCAATGTGAAGTACTGTGTGTTAATTCCTTCAGTTTTTCATTTAAGATGCATGATCTCAACAGTCATTGTTCTATGGCATGTATGTTTGGAAGAAAAGATTCATTAAAGGTTTTTTTTTTCTAAGATATACATAAAAATCAAAAGGATTGACAAAGATTTTGTAACACCAAGTTTGATTTGCAAAGTGTACATGAATAGATTGGAAAAGAAGGTAGAGTAGTTTGGACTTAACGTTTGTGGCAATTTATAATCCAGTTGATTCATGCTTCCCCTCGTGAAAGTAGAGCACTTAAATGTCATGAACAAAGGCATAGCCTCATAGGTAGTGCTTGTGAATTAAGCTGTAAGGATCTCAGTTTTGCCTGTGGGGTTATAACAGATCATTGTTGCTTCAAGGTTACTTTGTTGGGAAATAATTAGAAAGACTTGGACCAAGTGGGTGGAATTCCACAAATTCCTGAAAATATGATGATCTCCATATGCTATACATTCATTTGTCTTACTTCAAGTATTTATAACCTTGTGCTCAATAATCCATTGTCCAGGAGCAAGCTTAAATCCTCTTTGCATACTTGCATTAATCTGCAGACTTCTTACAAGTTATTACCGAGTTTATAATCATTGTTTGATCATCACCAAATAACTCATTTGGCAGCATTTGATGATTGAAACTTCATAATGTATTTATCCGTTTCAACCTTATTATATGGATGTGAAAATAAGGCTTAAAAGATGGTTAAATGAAGAGGACGACACTATTTGTAAAATGATCGGGTGACTTTTGCTGCTGAAAAGTTCATAATGCTACAGTTCATAAATTTTCAAGCTTTTTTTTTTTCGCTCAGCCCTTCGTCTAAATTAAATTATTGTTTTTCTTATTGGAGATATGACTTTATGTGTATATGTTTACCAAGACTTTACATTTCCTC
This sequence comes from Stephania japonica, assembly GCA_039657345.1. Taxonomy (NCBI): domain Eukaryota; kingdom Viridiplantae; phylum Streptophyta; class Magnoliopsida; order Ranunculales; family Menispermaceae; genus Stephania; species Stephania japonica. The sequence continues at coordinate 83,714,566 of CM077556.1, read as the reverse complement.
CCCTGCAGTTATTCCGGATCTTAAGTATGCCAACTCTCATGAATGGATTAAAGTTGATGGAACTTCTGCTACCGTTGGAATAACTGATCACGCTCAGGATCACTTAGGTGATGTTGTTTACGTTGAGTTGCCGGAAGTGGGGGCAAATGTGACTCAGGGAAAAAGCTTCGGCGCAGTTGAAAGTGTCAAAGCGACAAGTGATGTGAACTCTCCCGTCTCTGGCAAAGTAGTGGAAGTTAATGAAGAACTTAGCAACTCCCCAGGCTTGGTCAGTAGTAATCAAACGTTTTTTTTATATTTCTATTAGCCTTGCAAAGATGTTGCTTCTATAAGTTCTTCTTACAAACAAGAAGATTCAAACCACGATGCATCAAAATCATTTTAGTTTTTGTCATAACCTTGTGAACTTACAATTATATCTTTGTTTAGAAACTAAAGCTTGCTTTATCAGCGCAAGATTTTGCGGCCTCCTAAGTTCTATCAGCGCCAACAATTTAACACTTCAAGATATGAATTGCCGTTTAATGAACGTTGTGGTTCTAGAGATGGTGATAAAATCTCTGATACATTCCTATTGTTTTCTCAATTCAGGTTAACGGCAGCCCCTACGAGAATGGATGGATTATGAAGGTGGAGATGAGTGATGCGGGCGAGTTGAACTCCTTGATGGACTCCGACAAGTACTCCAAGTTTTGTGAAGAAGAGGATGCAATGCACTGAGTTCTCTTGGCGACGCATCAAATATGCCATCTTTTCTCCGTGTAAGGTGGCCATAATTTCATCTCAGTTGGAAGTTTTTCTGGAATATGTTCCCTTTCTGTTAATTGCAGTCTTTGTTTTTTCATTGCTCCGAATTTGTTTTCGGCATTGGCAATCAGAGGGCTAGGAAGAAGAATGTTTCTGTAGTTTGAGAATAATTGAACATGTGCAGCAGAAAAGCTTGCTATTCGAGAAAAGTAAAGATTGAGCTCCAATGGCTCTTGTTGAGATTGCACTTTGTTGATTGTCTGCGTCAAAGCAAACAGAAAATGACATGCAACTAATGCAGCAAACATCATTCAGTAAGACTGAGCTACAAATTGTTGCCATCATAAACTAAAAATGGCGTAATAGCTCTTTTTTGTCAACAAAACATAGAAAAAAGTAGTTGATGATGGTGTAGCCTAACACTATGTACAGAAGATAGGATCAATAGAAAATTTCAGTAAAGACTAGAGTTGAAAACATAACAAAATTCAAGGCGCCGCATGCTGGAACAGAAACAGAATTGGTAGTTTACAAGTAGCTCTAAAAATCACATCAGACAGTCGAACGGAAATGAGTTGTGCTCTCTTCCAATGTTCACAGCGGCAGCCTCACTTCTCAGTTCTGATTTTCCAGTTGTGGGCGGTACGCGGTCCAGTTGCAATGCCTTCATAATATCGAGAATCAAGCTTTTGGTCATTCCAGTCCTTGATGAAACCCAGGAAAAGTCCACGTGCACCCTCAGATGAGAGATCAGAGAAATACATTCCCCTCTCTTCTTTTAACCAGGTCGCGAACTCATTACTCTTGGAAAAGTAATCATCACTTGACAGCTCTTGGAACTCCTGAGATCAAAACATTCGAATAAAATGTTTCGTTAGTGCGAAATATGGTACAATCATAACTTAACATAGAAGTCCAGTAATATTGTTTGAGACCACATTTCAATGTGGAACATTCAGCCTCAACAATATATAAACTCAAATAAGTGTCTACATATGCTAACATCAAGAATATGGATGAATGCATTCTATCACACAAGTAATAGGACTAGAGCAACATTACATATATGAGAAAATAAGTAACATTAGACTATCTTCCATTAATTTTTTTCCCATAGAGCAAGATATCCTGTGAAACATGAGTTAGGATACATTCTTTATAACCCTAAACCCTTGCCTACAAAAATTAATATGCCTCAGGTTTTCGAACAAAATCTAGGTGGCTTAATGCTTTCATTTCCAAATTTTTTTACACAATTCATACTGCTTTCACAATCAAATCCTACAACATATGGTGGTAAAACTGAGTACTCACTGATTGCTTGCAACGTTTATGGCCATGCTTGTCCTCCGAGTTGTCTCCTAAAAATGAGAGGCACCATCAGAAAATCTAATCCATATGATTTGTCCACAATTACATAGAGCAAATTACGCTAAGAAAATGTCGTCACCAGAATTTATCACTGATTTGATGAGTGAGAGTGCTATTAGAGTAAGTCGTAACAGCACCAATATACCACTACTCACAAGTCGCGCAATTCAAGATCCTACCATAACACTTCTACCAAAACTAGTACCAACATGACATAAACATGATAAGAGACAAAGATTTCTATTTGTATCAGAATTCTCACTATTCAATTTTCATCAAGATTCCCTGGTCCCATGGATTTGACCTAAAAACTACATTCTCCATTTCGAAACAATAGTAAAGTTTTCTACCAAAAAAAAACAATAGTCAAGTCTAAATTTCCTTTCATAAAGTACCAAAGCCTCAATCCCAAATCAACTTGCTTCAATCAAACAAGAAAACTTGACTCTATATAAACTGAAGAAATTCGATGAAGTAGGGGTAGACTGAAACTAACTTGAGATGCATTAATTAGGAGGAATTTAAATGATTAGGAAAACACACCATCAATGACACTAAATCAACTAAATTGAGTGCAATGGAAGAGTTTGATCTATGTAGCTGACTCCAACTACTTTTGACTGAGACTATGTTGTTGCTTGCTACATGGATCCAACTATAAAACTCAGACTCAACAAAAATTGAAGAAATTTGATGATGCAAGGTAGACCGAAGCTAACTTGGGACGCATTGGTTAGGACTTGGGAGAGATTTAAATGACTTAGAAAGCATATCGTCAATTGCACAAAATTGAGCGCAAGGGAAGTTTTTGATCCATGTAGCCGACCCCAACTAATTCGGATTGATGCTACAATGTTTTAATCCACACATACAACAACAAACCCTAATCTGCAAATCCTTGAAACAATGATTCTAACTGAAATTGGGACGAGCCAGATTAGGGATTCTACAAAACCAACAATAAGGAACCAAATTTCAGCAAAAAAAATAAAAATAGGGCTTGATTGAAATTAACAAATATAACCGAAATTGGAACGACCCAGATTAGGGTTTCTACAAAACCAACAATAAGGAACCAAATTTAGCAACCAAAATTAGGGCTTGATTGGGATTTAAGAATACCTTTGTGAGAGCGATGTTTGTGGCGCTTGGAGTGCTTGTGAGACCTCTTCTCGCTCTCTCTCTTCTTCTTCTCTCTTTTGCCGTCACTGCTACTTCTCTTCCTCTCCTTATCATCGTCGTCTCTCGATCTTCTCTTCTTCTTCTTCGTGACTTTGTCTTCGCCATCAGAATCTGAAATCGCAGGCGAAGAACTTCGCTTCTTCTTCGATTTTCCGTCGCTCCCCATCTTCTTCAAAATGGCGGAAAATTTTGATCTCTGTTCCCAACTTTTATTTTATTTATTTTTTTCAAGTCCCAATATCCAGACTATAACCCGGAGGCGTGCATGGTATAAATGGAGGAGCTTGTACTCAACAGATAGTTAAGGGACAACCGATTGAGTCGCTAATTAAGGGATATCAACCTGCTTCTATTTTTATACAAAAAAGCAACATATTTCTAAATGGAGGAACTTGTACTTAACAGATAGTTAAGGGACAACAATTCCCTTCGATTGAGTCGCTAGTTAAAGGATATCAACCTGCTTCTATTTTTATACAAAAAAGCAACATATTTCTAAATGGAGGAGCTTGTACTCAACAGATAGTTAAGGGACAACAATTCGCTTCGATTAAGTCGCTAGTTAAGGGATATCAACCTGCTTCTATTTTTATACAAAAAAATAACATATTTCTAGTTGTGTTTTAAGAAAAAAAATAATTGTTGATAAAAATAAACGTATAAGTTGCACACAAATATAAACTTTCGCAACATCGATTTGACCTCAAATAGAAGAAAAATGGTTGTTATGATGTAATTTCATTATTAAATTAGATGTAATAGTAAATAATTTGTATGAATAGAAATATCTTTTCGCAAAAAAAAATAATAATTGTTGATAATTTTTATCCTTGTTTAAGAAAAGGATATTAAATGTAAAGATTGTTTAAGGCATACAAAAAATCTATTTGACCCTTAAAGTCTAACTCATAAATGAATTTTTAAAATTTTTACAAATATCAAAGAAGTATTACAAATTGTTATTTCAAAGTCATTTATTGCTTGAGGATGCCTTTGAAATAAAAAAAATTTAAAAGCCCCTTAGAAGTCCGAAAGATTTTTTAAGTGTCGCGTTGTTACTAGACTGTTGGAAGGAAGGCTGCTATATGTGATATCAGGGTTCAATAACTTTGGGTCATGTAGTAGTTATGAAGGCTCGTGGTATCCCCAAAAAATGTCATGTGTGGCAGATCTTAATTTTTGGTGTTTCAATAGTTGTGTCAATTTACTCTTAAAAAAAGTAAATAAAAAATAGTTGTATCAATTTAGTAACAAATCATATTTGGTGAGACGAATGAGACATCATAGTGAAAAGAAACTTGAGGTTTCAAATTGTTTTTCGAGTTCATGTTAGAAGAAATTATGAAAGAAATCACAAAAAAAAAAATATGAAAGAAAACTTCACCCCTTTTTATGAGCCATGTAGAAAATTAGCACAACTGATTGCGGCGAATGGTCTTGGAATTTTTTTTTTGATAGGAACGAGTCTTTATTTACTATGGTCGACATATATACATATATAAATAATAAGGTGAAAAACGATGTGTTTCCCATAAATAAAGTAAAAAAAAAAATCTATCAATGTAATAGGGAAAAAATGCGTCATTTCTAATAAATAAAAACATCTACATCCCCACTCGAGGTTGGCCATTGATGTTGCCCGTGCCCCATTATGGTGCCACAGTCCACTAAATCAACTATGTTGAACCTGTAATAATGTGGCCAGAAATACAAAAGTGGAAAAAAAAATACATCACAACTGTCCCCGAACTAGGGCAAAAGGGCCAAATCAGTCCCTCCATCTCTCAACGAGTTGTCGACTCAATCCCTAAATTCAAAAGAGGTCCAACTCAGTTTCCCGCCAAGTCTCCGTTCTCCTAGCAGCCAGCCCCCTCCTTTAACGATCAATTAACCACCGCTTTCTCATCTTCTTCCCTCTGGCTTTGTGCCAATGTCAAGGAGAATGGAAAGTGCAAAAGGGAATGATCAACTATTCAACACAACTTCATTGGTCGTCCTTTTTTGGAGGAATTGTTCATCCTTTCTTTATTGTACAAAAACAAAAAACTTGAGCCCATATTTTTCTTTTCTAGTGAAAGAGCAGATGTATCAACTAAACGATCCAGGACAAGAATGAAAGAAAGAAAAAATCCCAATTTGAACTCAAACTTAATTAATACACCCAAAAAATTTCTGAAGCCATTCACAACAAAATCATTAAATTCCCACAGATTATGAACTTGGCAGCCATCACAACTACTTCGGATGAAACCTTACTCTTTCCCATACCTTCCTTCGTCACGTTTTGAGTTTGATCCTCAAATACTCTACGATTGCGTTCAACCCAAATTCCAAACATAATCACTATCATCCATCTAACCCACTCTTCACTTCTTTAAGCATTCCATTGTTAACCTCGGCCCAAACTAAGTATTCATTGCTCAGATTTTCAACTAGCATGAAAAAGAAACTAAGTATTCATTGCTCAATTAAAAAGTAAAAAAAATAAAAAAAAAAAAAAATGAGACGAAAATATCTTTTACCAAAAATAAATAACTTTTAATAAAAAACCTTGTTGAGTCCGACTATCATAGGGAGGATTATTAAATATTTTTATACATATTTAAAGGATATAATAAGAAAAGTGATTATGGTTGTTTCATTAATTCTTCGAGGTGTATTTCGACTACCCTTTACTATAATAATAAAAACCAACGTAGGCTGATGTGGCACATGAGGTCAAGGTTGAAATGATGGCAGACAACACTGAGCACTAACTGACTGAGCGAATCTCGATCGAATTCGCCCGTGTCAACTATTCCCGGATTCCCCCACGAATTCCAGAAAACCCAAATGCCCAAATCGATGAATCAAAAGTTTTGATTTTCTTCTTCATTTCTCGTTCCAGTTGATCCATTTAGTAGTGTTGGAGAGGGGAATTGATTGATTCATCTATTTGGGCATTTGGGTTTCCTGGGATTTTGTAGGGGAAATTATTGACATGGGTCGAATTCAATCGTGATTCCACATTACCGATGTGTGGTGTGACATACCGTTGTCGTTGTTGTAACATTTTCCTAATAATAATGAAGTGTCCAAGGAAAAAAAAAAAGAGTTTGTTACCCTTTTTTTGATGACAAGTCATGAACCTTGAAATAGGTGAAACTTAAATGATAGCTAGCTTTACTTCAACTAAAACTAGCAACAAAGATCATGCACAATGGAAGAGATTGATCTATGTAGCCGACTCCAATTAAATTAATTTGAAACCAAGGCTATGTTGTTTGCACTACTACTAATTGTAATTCTAAACATCATAAAACCTGACTGAACATCTAACTAGTAAAAATCATGTACAATCAAAACATTACTTAGCTATGAGCTTTGAGCTGAGAGTACTCCATCCATCGCTGTCAAATGTGGAGCAGCTGTTATAGTTCTCGGAGGCAAGGGAGACCTTCACTACCAATATTGATGCCTGATACAAGAAGTACAACCACAGCGAATACTGCAATTCCATATTACTAGGCATTATCGCCATCGATGCCATCAGTGGTACATTCGGCGCACACTATTGCACAGTCTAGAGGGAGAGGGACCTTGTTTAAAATCAGCAGTTGATGTATGATCACATTAGACGACCACTAAGCTGGTTCATTGAAGCTTATGCTTCTGATGATGGGATTGCTTTCAGGAGAGATTTAGCTAGAGTTATATATGATGAAGCTCTCTAGCTTTTCGAGGACTATTAACGGATACCAGGGCTCTCAGCAACTTCATTGTGCTCGGTTAAACTGATGAACATGCATGGATCAAATGTTTTCTATTGTTCAATATCATTAACTGATGTGCATTTGTAGTATAGTTGTGGTTTGTGATCTTTTGCCAGTAATTGCTCCCTTGTTTGCTGTAATAAGGAACGTTGAATCATTGAACATTGTTTCATGACCAATGAATCATTGAATCAACGTTCCTTAAGACATCCAACAAGAGAGCAATTATCGACAAAGGATTGCAAACTGCAACTATACCACAACATGAACATCAGGTAATGAAATGGACAGTAGAAAACATTTGATGTTCTTCAGTTCAACAGAGAGCAATGAAGTCGCAGAGATCCCTGATATTCACTAGTACATAGTCCCCGAAAGGCTAGAGAGCTTCATCATATATAACTCTAGCGAAATCTCTCCTGGAAGAAGCCCCATCATCAGAAGCATACCCTCAAACCAGCCTAGTAGCAGTCTTGTGATATCATACATCAACTGCTGATCATCTGAAAACAAGAGCCCTCTCTATCTCAACAGCACTCCGCAATAGTTGCACCGAAAGTATAGCCCCGGATAGCAACAATGGCAGTAACACCAGGTAGTATGAAAGAGCAGTATTCGCCATGGTTATATTTGCTGTATCAGACACCACATTGAGTCTGAAACCATGAGTGTCGCTGCATATAATTAGTGACCAACTCTTGGAGTAAATCACTGGGAATTTCCTGAGAAGTTGAGTCGTCGATAGAGCTCTGATGAAATCACAGTCTATGCTGTCGTTCTCGGATCCTAGCGCTTCAATAGTTGTACCCATTTGTAAAATCAACCAGAGGTCTTAAGTTATCGAACGAAAAGAACAAAATATCTCCAATAATTTCCTACTCAATTACAAATGTTCAATGAAAATACGAGTCATGGAAAGCTAGCTTTAATTGTTTAAACTAAAACTATGGAAAGCTAGCTTTAATTGTTTAAACTAAAACTAGTACCAAAGATTTTTTCTAGTATAAGAAAACTAGTAACAGAGATCATAGCAAGAGATAGTTAAGGCAATATAAATTTGGAGTCGTATACTACTGATTGTGATCCTAAACATCATAAAACCTGACTGAATAGCTAACAAGAATCAAAATAAAAAACATACCTAGCTATGAGCTTTGAGCACTGAGAGTTCTCCACCATTGTTATATATCAGGCGACAGCGTCGCCACATGCTATTAAAGTGCCCTGATGCAGTGGAGATGGTGGTTGTCTCCAAACCAGCAGTAGCATTGACGGCTGAACTCAAGACTCAAGACTGTTTGGTGAGCTTAAGTGCTTAGTTCAATAGGCGTTATCGATTGTGCTCGGTTGAACTAAGAAAATTGATTCATGCCAAAGTTAGCATGAACTATTTATAAGAGAACATTCAAGGCAATCACTAAGTACACACAACCAATGAACATTCAACATTCCACCCAAAATAAGAGCATAGACTACAAACTTTCAAAACCAACATAAAAGCAAGCTTTCATTTAGCAAAAACAAGTGACAAAGATCATTACAGGAAATAGAGAATGAAATAGAGTAAGAAGAACCTTTCCGAGGCGTGTAAGACTACATTTGATTATTCTATCAACTGTGCACGTATGAAACATTGGTGAGACAAGTACAGCAAACAAGATAGCAACAAAGAATCACAAACCACAAGTGTACTAAAAATGCAGAACAGGCAATGTGGTATCAACAGCAGAAAACAATGAATGTTCCTTAGTTCAACCGAGAACACTGAAGTCGCGGAGAACCCTGATCACTAACAACACTCCCAGAGAGGCTAGAGAGCTTCATCATAACTCTAGCAAAATCCCTCTTGAAAGTGAACCCGTCGTCAGAAGCATAAGCTTCAACCAGCTTGGTGGTCTTGCGATCATACATCAACTGCTGATCCGAAAACAAGAGCCCTCTCCCTCTCAACAGCGCTCCATAATAGTGCGTACCAAAGGTATTCCCTGATGCCAATAACGGCGATAATGCCTGGTAATATGGAATGGCAGTATTCGTCGTGGTTGTACTAGTCGAATCAGACACTAGGCGAGACCCACTAGTGTCACTGCAATTAGTGGCCAACTCTATGAGAAAATCAGTGGGAATTGAAGGGTCTGGGAGCCCAGTTCCGGAGAAGTTAAGGATCCGATTTTTGATGAAATCGCAGTCTATGCTACCAACGTTGTGAGCTCCTGGTATATCATCAAAAGAGATCGAAATGGCGTTAGTTGTGTATAAATTAAAGGGTGCTATAAAGGACATGATTAATTTCAAGTATGATCGATGAATGTAGGCACCTAGGAGGCTGACAGTTTCTCTAGGACTGAATCCTTTGGAGGCGAAGCGCATGAGCGTAGTGCTGACATTGTGGTTGGGAGATGGGATTTCTTCCACAGCGGTTTCGTAGTAAGATCGAGTGCTGTCTTTTCTTCCAGTGAAAACTGGGTAGAAAGGGCCTCCAGTCTGAAAGTTCACCATCAAAGATTAGTTAGAAACTGAACAAAACCAGTAAAAAATTGATACCCAAAAGAGAATATGCAAGTTTAAGATCACAAGAGTTCATGATTGTCAATCCCACAACAACTAGAAAGCCTGAATTCCAAATTAGTTGGGGGACGGCTACATGGATCAAACTCTTCCATTGCGCTCGATTAAGTGCTCATGATTGTCAATCCATGATGAGAAAACTGGCACAGAATCAATACTTAAACTATACAGATTTAGACCCAAAAGAGAGTATTATAGAAACAATTAGGCCATTGAGATTCATGAAAGCAAAGAAAGATTATTGGATCAAAACAAGTGAAATAAAGAAACAGACATGAAGTTGACAAAACACACTAAATTTTCTTCATAGATTACCAACCAAACCAGAAATTGAACAAGAATCAACAAATAAACACCATAGAAAGATGAAATCAATCAATTGAAATTGAAACCAAGAAGAACCAAAAAGTGGGAAATCGGAAAACATGACTATAACCATCAATGCAGATCAAAATCAAAGATGAAATTCAACCCAAACAAAGAAAACCCATTAAGGAAACAGATCAGAAGTAGCAACAGAACATCGAAATTCAAACACAGTAACAACGAATCGAAAGAAAATAGGCGGGAAACCCGAAAAACAGAGCAAAAACGGAGCAAAAACAGAGCAAGAAAACAATCAAGAAGAAATGAAATTCAGCCCAGACAAAGAAAACCCATTAAAGAAACAGATGAGAAGTGACAAGAGAACATCGAAACTCAAACAAAGCAACAAAGAATCGAAAGAAAAGAGGCGGGAAACCCAAAAAACAGAGGAAAAACAGAGGAGGAGGAGGAAGTACCAGAACAACGCCCTCTCTGGCAGCAAGAACAAGAACATCAGCGCAAGAGACAATCCCAGGACAAGCCTCCTCAAGCAAGTCTTTAATGAAATCGATCTTATCAAACCCTTTGAGGGTCTGATTGGGAATGGCGTCCCTCTCTGTTCTTCCCCCTTCAATGTTCTCCTCCAAGAGCACCGACCCATCACACCCCTAACAAATCACAATTCAATCAATCAATCGCAATTCACAAAGCCCCATGAAACCCCACAAATCAATCATTACCTGGACGAAGCAGTCATGGAAGAGGAGGCGGAGGAGCTGCGGCGCGGTGCGGGCGTCGGTGGCGAAGAGGAACTGGGTGCTCTGCCGGACGATCTGCTCGGCGAGGGGGCAGGACTGGGAGTAGAAGTCGTAGGACTGTTGGTGTTGGGGGTCGTCGGATCGTTGTGGGGATGTGGGAGATGATGATGATGATGATGATGATGATGAGAGGGAGAGGTGGAGGAGGGGCTTCACTTTCAGTGTTGTGGCGAAGAGGATGCAGAGGAATGCCAGAGCTTTCATCGTGTGCTCTGTCAATGCAAATGAGAATGCATGCTAGTGTAGTAGTCAGTTGCTATTTATATATATGTTGACAAGGAAGAGATTCTCTTGTATCTTGCAATTGAAAAGGATGGATTGTTCTTTTTTATTTTTTTTTATTATTATTATTATTATTATTATTATTATTATTATTATTATTATTATTATTATTATTATTATATCAGTAACTATTACTTCTTCCACTCCATATTGTCTATCACATTAGGATTTTTTTTTATTCTACAATATGTCACGTTAATTAAGAAATCAAGAAAGCATTAAATATTTTATTTTCAATTCTTACTCATTCTATTTAGTTAATGACACCGCTAATTACATTTTTTATACAATACATATAATAAATAAAGTCATTTATGAGAGAGTAATATAGTCTTGTTATAAAATCTTAATGGTAATTAATCATCACTTTAATTTTTGTGTCCAAGTCAAAATGTAACAGATAATATGAAACAGAGAGAATATTATTTTGCATTCTTCTTTTTTGTATAGAGCGTAAAAACGATACGTTTTTTTTTTCTAACTACATTATTTTGTGGTTTTCTTTTTGTTCAACTTTATTTAAGGTAGCACGTTGTTTCTTTCCTTTTTATTTTGTTTTCTTAGTTATTAATATAAAGTTTTGCTCATATAGGATGCAAGTGGGTCGGGTTGTAAAAAAAAATGATTAACTTGCCTGCAACTAAGTAATTAGGCACATTATAATCGAAAAAAGTGTCTCTCAACGTAATTATATCATGGAGAGTTCGGGCTTTAGGATCTCCATTGGGACCACAATAAAGAATCCTCCAACCTACGGAGAGGGCAATCCCCATTTAAATCAAAATTAAAGATTTAACTCAAAGAAGTAATAGGGCAAGTGTAGTGTGATTGTCTTATATTTGGGAGAGCTCGACTTGACCTGCAACACACAATAACACCTAAGAGGTCTTAGTAGATACTGGTGTGGTGCCAACCTAATACACTCCGATGCTTAAGTTAGTAAAAAAGTTGAAGAGAGTAAATTAAAAATAGAGTGAGAGTGAGTACGTAATGTAGCAATCCTCGAATGGGAACTATTTATAGGGAGTGACTGTCGATGTGGTCTATCAAATGGTGGAGCGGACAATTTGCTCCGCTAACGGTTAGGACTGCGGTAGAAATCGTAGTGGAGGGAGGATTGGTGGTCGAGTTGTTGTTGGCGTAGAAGGGGAGGTGTTGGTCATGAAGATGAGAAGGCGAGGTGGAGAAGGCTTCAATGTTGCAGCAAAGATGAAGGAGAGCAATGCCAGTTTATTTCTCATATCAAGAGACAGAAAGAGAGAGAGTTAACAAACAACTGTGATGGCAGTGAGTCACTATTTATATATTTGACATTTGATAAGATAAAGATTCTTGATGATTCTCTTGTATCTTACGTTTTTGCGTGATTCGAGGCAATTAAAAGGAAGGCTTTGATGCAAACACTTATCTTTTTTTAGACATAATTAAGTTGAAGTATCGTGTATAGGAATGTAAGCGGGGTGGAGAATAGAGTTCACAAGGGTTGGGGGAAAGGATTTGTCATCGCAAATATTTTTTAAAGGTATTTATTACTCTCACTGTTTTTTATTTTTTCTTAAAAGGGATGCAACACAAGGTCTTGTCCAAGCATGCTTAACTGCTTAGTTTTGATATGAGATCCGATGCATCAGTAGTGATGACATGATAGCACCCTCTTCTCATTATTTTTTTAAGATATAAAATTAACTTGCTATATTGCATAACTCTCTCTCTCTCTCTTCTCTCTTTCTCTCTCTCTTTCTCTCTCTAGAAAAAATGAAAAAGCTTGCATTGCTGTTCATCATCTTCATTGCAACTCTAAAGCCAATTCTTCCCCTCGGCTTCTATATATCTTCATCTTGCCCAGCACCGCACTTTCTATACCAAAAACAATTTGACAACAACCCTCACCACCACCACGATTTCTACCGTAAATCCTAAAATTGAAACAAAAAGTGTCTCTCATATATATATATGCATGCTAACTAGAATTATATTAGGTTTAGCATATTACACTAGATTTAATTGTATTACGTAAAGATATATGATATCTCATAGTTGATTGATGATATATATTAAGTTACTAGCTAGGAAGTATATCATATTAAGAAAAAAGAAAAAAAAAAGATATTTCGTCATATTGAACAATATTAGATAATATCAAATATCACATGTAAATCTAGCAATCATATATTTTAGTTAGGATAAATTTTAATTAGTAAGGATTGATTTGGTTAGTCAAGATTTTCTTTTATTTATATATAAGTACCTTATGCACCAAATATAATTGAAGAAAATCTTGACTAACCGTAGGTCTTGGTGCATGCCCTTGTTGGATACTATTGTCCTAACTTTTAACCCAATATAATTAAACAATTACATAGCCTCGTGAAAAAAAAATAGCCTAAATCCTAAAGCAAATATTTTTTTTTTAAACTACGCCAATATAATTAAAAATGAATTAAATTATTTAAAAATCATATTATTATAAAACCTTCCATAATCCAAGTGAAACTATAATTCGATCATGTTGGTTCTTTTCAACTTTCCTTCATATTTTCATGGCACTAGTGGTTTCTAGCAAAAAGAACTTCTCTTTAAAAAGCAAGCAAGAAAGAAATAGAAAAACTCAAACAAAGCAAATTGAAAAATAATGTTAATCGATCAAGAGAAAAAAATCATCAATTTTTTTCTAAAATTAAACGCAACTTACACAACTACACTACAAATTTCATCAAAAAAACTATACTACGTCTAATAATCAATGCTTGAAATCTTTTAGACACTAATTTGAAATTCCTTAAAAGTTTGGGAAAGCAGAACAACTCGATCAAGTGATATTGTTTATTAGTTGCAAGACATATTCTTGATGAATGCTTAAATAAAACCACGAACTTCATACCAAAAAAGGAAAAAATCAAAGCACGAACTATATTCTTAATTGATCGATCGGATTGTTTACAACTACTCTTATTTATACTAATCCAAAAACTTGAACTGCAAGTAAACCACGCACGAATCATAATATGGATAGTTATTCTCTGTGAAGATAATATATATGGATAAGTTTAAGTTTTTTAGACAAATAGATAAGTACCCGCGTATCAATCATGATATGGATCATAGTTCTTCTTTCTGAAGATAATATATATGGTTTTCAAAAAAAAAAAGATATATATATATATATATGGATAGGTTTAAGTTTTTTAGATAAATAGACGAGTCTTACCACGTATCAATCATGATATGGATCATATATATATAGTTCTTGTTTCTGAAGATAATATATATGGTTTTCAAAAAAAAGAAGAAGATAATATATATGGATAGGTTTAAGTTTTTTAAACAAACGGATTAGTTTTACCACGTATCAATCATATATAATTATATGGATAATTCTTTTATGTGAAGATAATATGGACAGTTAGGATAATATGGACAGTTAGACAAATGGATAAGATTTAAGTTTTCTAACAATGTGCTCGTCCAAAAAAAAGTTCTATAACAGTGCGTCAATGAGGAGCGAATATAAGCCCCTCTATACCATATATTTTTTGATACAAAATGCATATATTTTTTTTTATTTGAAATAGATTACTGCGGTTCTTAAAAATAATAAAAATAATAAAAAAAGACTACTAAGGCTATGTTTGGCAAGCTTGTCTTCTAATCTTAAAAAAAACTAGTTGTTCCAGGTAGTAAACCTTCAAGAACAATTGGTCATAATTCTCATTGCATGAATAAACTCAGAACATAATAAATACACATTACGACAAACAGAAATTAAGTCCTTGAAGAATTAATTAGGGAATGATTACATCTTTTCTTCCATAGCTTCGCTAAAAATGGTTGACGAACGCTTCAATGTTTTTTGATATGTATAGAACTCATTGGAGGAGATACAGTCCGTTATCGTCCTCGAAAATTTATGAAGTACACTTTAAGAGCCAAAGTTATATACAGGTCTGCTACCAAGGAGGATGCTCAGTGTCAACACGAAAGCAATCCATGCAGGCTGCTGTCTCATAGCTTCTAGGAGACCTCATCTAATCCTTGCATCCATCGACTACTGCTTCATCATAGAATTGAGGTACAATTCATTAAATCCTTCTGCAAATTTATTTCCTTCTCTGATCTCTTCACCTCTCTTCCTTTTGTTCAGGTATATGTATTTACAGTGCCAAGGATAACACGAAACACTTAATCCACGTTCAGCGAGAGGCAAATCAAGAAGAAGACCATGTCGACTGACTAAGCAAGCCATGTGAGCCAATATTATGATTGCCTACTGACCAAAGGAAGAGAGAGTATCGATCCGATTGCTTTTCTTTACCACCAATTATGTGGGAGCCATGGCTTCTTCAATCCTTCGAATGACATTGCTGAGACTGCTACGACTCTCCAGAGCTTTAACAGCGGCCTTATGGGCATTTTTATGCCACTTGAGAAGGTTGTAGGATTGCAGAACTGACCATCTTGCCTGATTCGACATCTTAATTGAATAATAGCAAGTGTATCATTAGAAGGAAAAAAATTGTCAATGACTTCATTGATATACCATGAAAAAACCAAGTAGGTAGAGTGATAGAAACCTGGGCAATGGATAATGGGGGATCAAAGAGAAGACATATACTCCGGAAAAGATTCTCGTCGTTTTCTCCGCCCTCTGCTTCTCCGTAAATTAGAGCTTCAGCTGCGATTCCGGCAAAAAGAACCATACAGTACCTGAAAGATTTTATATCATGTTCAACCATCAAATATCTTCGCATGATGTGAAGAAAAGCTGGTTTCACACAGGTGTTCTAAAGCCATTGCCTAAGCATTTTTATCCCATGTTTCCAAGGCAAAGCTCTAGACCAGGACTTATTTATAATCTTGAAAGTTTTAAATACATAGCAAAAATTTGTAACATTACTTAAAAGGTGTACAGAAGAGACACTTCGAAATTTTGTTCCATTTCATATTTTTTAGCACTCAAGAACATATCAATGGTTCAATTCATCAAAGCCTACAAATAATTCATATCATATGCAGATCAATGATGCACAGATGTAATAATTTCATTTAAATTTTGCCTGACAATTCCTTTGCCTAATAAATTTGAGATTGAGGCTATGTTTATGTTGTTGTTGGCCCTCGGCCAAGCACCTAGGCTGCTAGGCATAACCTTCAGACTTTACAACACAAGTTTCTCGGGATACCTGTCAAAAGCAGAGCAGCTGAGTCGGCCCTCGGCCAGCTCTTTTTCTAACTTCTCATCCCAAAATTGAGTTCCTGCCTGTAGAAAAGGCCAACGTTATTGATTTAAAATATGTGCAACACGAGTTTTAACCTGAGACCAGCATAAGTGTTAATGCTAATCATAAAACAAACTCATGACATGAATTTTATGCAGATTAAGAGGAAGTCAACAGGCACTAGAAGCCTAGAATCCACTTCAATATCCGAAAGCATCAACAATGCAATCATTTTAAGTTTTAGAAAAGCAAAGCAGGATCAATTGTACAAGAGAATACAATTACCTATTTTTTATAAAAAAAAAAGAGTCCATTTTAAAACAAACTGGCAAGTGAATATTTCAAAAAAAAAAAAAGACAACGAAAAGGATAAGCCATAAAAAAAACAATGTATGCAAGAAATACCTGCCCCTGGATACCCATTTGCATAGCAACAATGGGGTCTAGTATCACCCCCCGGATCGGACAACCCATAAGATAAGCTGTAAATTTTCCAAATACAGAAAATAGATTACAAGCTACAAAAGAGGAAAATTCATAACTTGGTCTTCAACATGAAAGCTAAAGGCGACAGATATTTGTTAATTGAAAATTAGGATGTAGTTTGTTAAGGTAAGGAGACACCAAGACACATATGTTTTAAACATTGGCAAAAGTTCTCTAGAGAACCTTATAATGTTGGACACAAATCTGAACTATATTAATTTTACTACTTGTTCGATAAAAGTTAATTACAGGACACAAAAGCTTGACCAATTTAGTATGGACTTCATGCTATATGATATTTACAGCAGATACGGTATGACATTTTGCATACTGTCAGAGATTTACAAGCCATGCACTCCTTGATGGAATGCTAGACAAACATATACTGTCCATTACATTAGTTGACACTTGAAAAAGAATGTCATCGAAAAGATTGCTGCTTTAAAGACTTGGAAGTTTTAATACTGTAACACCAATGGAATTTCCTAAATGTGGAAATGGAAGGTACCTGTTAGAAGATGCCCGGCCTCATGAACTAGAATCCGGCGTCTAAATGGAGGCCAATAACTTGATAATTGGGCCAAGCAGCAACCTCCAAGAAAAACAGCGTCTATCATGGCTAATCCTAATATGGCTGCAAGATTAGGTCTAATGTCTATTCCTCGATTGATTAGAAAGGATACCCCGCCAAAAAAACCAACAAACACAGCGGTAGAGCTCCCAGAAAGACCCCATTTCTTTGGTGATAACTTAGACGCTGGAAACCAAATGAAAATGGAAAAAAAAAAAGGCTTTTAGGATATAAAACTGAAAATACTATTTCTATTGAAGAGAAAAGCAGCATCGAATCAACAACGTTTCAATGTCTGGGACAGCCAAACCACAACAGAGATATAACTAAACCAAAGGCACATGTCTAGTAACAAAACAGAAAAGAAATTAGCTTTCATGTTCTTACAAATCATATAAAGGCACTTCACCTTCGAGACCAGTTGAAGACTTCAAATACGTTGGGTTAACATCTCTTGGTCCATCTAGAACTGCAAAATCATAAAAAAAAAAAAAAGAAAAAAAGAGACCATGCTTCCATGAGATTTACAAGAACGTAAGAACCTTTCATTAACTATGAAGAAAGCTGAATCAAAGTGTATTAGTTAGTATTTCCAAGCAACAAGGGGCAATCACAAGTAGCAACGCTAGACTCAATGATAGAAATACTAACACATTCAAACCTCCACTTAAGGTTGTGACAACTAAATCATTCTATGTGAAATATCACCAAACGACTAGAAAGAGTGTCACTTCATGTAAAATTCCTAGGAATCCCACACTAAAAGAAATGGGATAAAGACAAACCAAGAACGAAAAGGTTAAAGTTTAACCTATAGTTTCCATCCATAATCTAGAAAATATTAAGTTGCCCTTAGATTGTCATTGAATTGAGTTTGAAGTATGAACTCTACTAAAGGAATGTCGCGAATACTTGCAAAAACTAAACATTATTTCAATAATTAGGTTTCACATGGAAAATTACAAACAAATTTAAAAAAATTCCAAAAACTCCCAACGCAAATCATTGCCGAAGGAACCGTTCCAGTCAAAAGCAATCGGCTACCAACAAGAATGCTTGACCAGTATACCTCATCCTGGACAGAAATGTAAGACCATTATGAGTCTCATAAACTCATGTCTTAATTTATGTGACTTATGAATTACCTAAAGTCTTTTGAGCTCCATTACCATTACCAATTTGATGGAAATTAGTATTAATGTTGGAAGCTCAATGGTTCTCCCTTAGGCCTATAAAAGTGCGTTTTGTACCATCAAATAAAGTGCTAAAAGTTTGAGGCTCATGAGGGTGATAGGATCTTGGGTTTTAAGAGTCTATACAATTGCTTTCACAAGTAATTTTGTATTTGATCTATTTCATTACGTTTAAAGAATGTTACAAGAAAACCAAAGAGTCCACCTACACCAATTGAATTAGGCAAAACCCATCATTTGGTCCCTGAACCTTGTGTATTTTATGTTTTTGGTTCCTAAACTTTTATTACAATACATTTGGTCTTTAAACTTTCACAAAGATCTACATTTAGTCCTTCCACTATTTAAAGTGTTAAATTCCGCCGACGTGCGTAACGAAAGTGTCGCATGATTAGTCAAGAAGAGTAAAGTGGTTTATATTACTGAACCAGACAACTCACATAAACCAACAAAAGCCAAAAATAAAATTTAATTTCCCCCAAAAACATAAAAAACTCAAAGTGCAGGGACCAAATGTATAACAATGAAAGTTCAGGGACCAAAAGCATAAAAGACTCAAAGTTCAAGGACCAAAAAATATGTTTTGCCATTGAATTAACTAATTTATCCAAGTGATCCGCGTTTCAAAACAATTCTCTTAATCCATTCTACACAATCTACCCCAAAACTCATCCAGTCAAATTCATTCCAGACCAACACAAATTAATAGCTGATTCACACATGTTCGTTATTTGTGGACCAAAATAGTAGTCCCACATCGATTAAGCAAGACTCTGTAAAAAAGAATCTAAGTGTGGATCTCTCTTTAATTAGTACCAAGGTCTTTTGAGTTACACTTAAAACCGGACGCCTGTGAGTTGAAGGTGGTTAAGTTGGGGACAATATGGTAAGCGAAATTTAACAACATGAACTTACATGTTTACTATCACAAATTCACACTAACCAACTAGTCAATCATCAAATTCACTAAATCACAACCAAGACTCAAAAACTCTTCCATGTTTACAATCACAAATTCACAATAATGAACTAGTTAATCATCCAATTCAATCAAATCACAACCAAAACTCAAAAACTCACCAATGTTCCTGCACTTCCCAAAATTGGGCAGAAAGCCCCGACTTTGAAGAAACCCGTAAGCGCCCGCGACGAGCTTCATATCGTCGGCATTCAAGCAAGCATCCAACACTTCCCAATTCTTCTCCCTCCTCAACAACCACTCCAATTCACTATCCTCTCCCTTAAAATGCTCAGAATCAGAAATTGACGATTGTGGTGTTGAAAGGTTTTGATCTTGGAGAGTCTCGATGGATCTGAGAAACCCTAGAGCCCGCTTGAGGTCTTTGTCCTTCAATGCGTCCTCGTAGTCCCGCCATTCTCGGAGAGCTCCGGCTCTGGTTCTGCTAGGGTTTGTTGGTCTGCCATTGCAGCGATGGAGAGAGGGGAATTGAAGTGGTGTGAAGTGCAGAGAAGAGAGAGCCATGAAAGGAAGTGAGCATAGATACAAACACAGTGAGAAGAGAGAGGGGGTTTTGGCTATTTGCACCCCAATTAGAGCAATTATTAGTAATTATTATTTTTTGATGATGTGGGTGTCTAAATCGCCTCACAGCCGGTGCCTCCTCATTAAGGCCCGACTAATTCAACAAGGGCTTGGACGGCGTCTCTATACATAAGTAAACAAAATGTCGACGTAAAATAGTGCAGATGCCGCTAGTCAAACCAACACTAATATTTTAGTCAGAGGACTGAAGCCCTATTCGTAATCACTTTGTTACTCCCCTAAACCTTAGTGGGGATGTTTATTAAAGCAATTCGTGGGGATGTTTATTAGAGCAGTTTTTTGAACGTAGAGAATACATTCAATCTAATTGCCCGTGATACTAGTTAGAGAGGTTTTGTTGTGATCTAGGCAAGGTATGAGATGAGAGAGAAAAACTAATAAATGTAACACAAAATACTCACATGACCTTTTTTTGAGCATACGAGATGAACTTGGTGATGTGGTGTCTATCCATTTGCACATCAATGTTTGTATGCACAAATCCCAATACACAATGAATGAACATCATAACTAAGTGTCCAAAAACGAGTCACTCTAACGTCTTCCAAAAAAAGACTAGAGAAATCAATATTTTGAGATTATTATTTGGGGTGCAAGTAACGCTAGCTGGAGGGCCAATAATAGACAGAAAGCCCATCAGAGAATTGGGCATCAAACTCTGCCTGTCCCGCTTAACATTGGATCCATTATCCCTCTGTTTCTGCTTATGTTGCTTCAACCCCCAAAACCCCACCAAAAACCCTTTGTGTTCCAAAACAAAGATCAAATCTTTCCATCTCTCAAGCTTTGGTTTCCAATCACAGCATGCCCATCACATCCCCCTCTCCCTCAATTTCCTGCCCAACAACCCATGTTTCATCATTCACAGTAAGTCAGAATCTGCTTTTCATTTGTTTTTCTTTGTGAGTTGAAGTTCAGTTCTTGTTTGAAGTCTTGTATCTGTGTGGCAATTTGCAGAACTTCAATGAACCAAAAGGGATTGGTTTTGGGTACCCAAGAGGTTTTCTGAAGATGGGTAGAAGGGGTTTCTGTGTTAGAGCTGGAGCAAAGAAGGTTTCATTTGGGAAAGACTGTAGAGAAGGTTTGAAGTCTGGGATTGATAAGCTTGCTGATGCTGTTTCTGTCACTTTGGGACCAAAAGGTGCCAAATTTGTTTTGATTCGTTGTTTGTTTTGATGGTTTTGGATTTGATTGTGTATGTCTATTGCTTATTTGAGATGGGCTTTTGTGATTTTTCTTTAAGAGATCATGATGGCATATAGTTTTTGAGAAATACTGAAAGTAATGAAAGGAGAGAAGATACGCCACTACATTTTTTTGGGTCTAAACCACCCAGAATCCGGACTAGCTGACTACTCCGGGTTTGCCCCAAGTCATGCGCCATTTAGATGGGGGGAGCTCCCAATGTTGGTGTTTCCATTCCCAGGACTCGAACTCGAGTCACTAGTTAAGGGACAACAACCCGCTTCTAGTTATGCCAACCAATCGTTGGTCACGACTATATATATATATATTTTAAACCATTGATTCTATTGCGACATAAATCATGATCAATTTAGTAATGGCTCGTGCAAATGTAGTCCATTATGATGTTCTGTGATGTCAAATTGGCTTTTTTTCCTATTGTTGTAACCAATCATTTTTTTTTTCTTCTCTTTTACTGCTTTTTGGAGTAATTACTTGAAAATTTTGGTGCTGGGTTCGTGGGAAGGAACAATGAGCTAATACTGTACGTGTTTGATCATCTAGTGTATATTTTAGGTATTCATATGGACTCATTATAAATGCAATTAAACTGGTCATTACAAATTGGGGTTAAGAGATAATACATTGATAAATTTTTCTAAGTGAATTCATGTTTGGAGCATATATGGTTTTCTTGTCATATCGAATTATAAAATGTTAGGCTCCTACGATGGACTGTTTTGTCTGGAATTACTAATTTGTAATTGCCAAAAAGATGCATCTGGGGATAAAGTTCAGATGGATTTGGCTTTTAGAGTGAGTATTTGTATATCAGGCTGCATCTGTAATTGGTACTTATTTTATGAGAGTTATGCAAAGCTTCATGTTCCTTTCGTTGATATAGATCTTTAAAGCCTATCTTAATAACTGTAGCAGGCAATAACTGTCAGTCAGCTAATTTTTATGATCATCCATATGAGGTGGGAATTTTTTTCTTCAGCCCTTTTATGCAAGTGGTCGACTTTTAATGGCATGTGATGGTACTCTATGGGATTTGTAACTAAAACCTACATGTGGCTTCCTAGTTTTGAATTGACATGTTTGTTATACAACTTGCTCCCTAATACAATTGAATGTCAGTGTTTTTATTAGAAGTTGTGTTTTTTTGTAATAGGTTTGGCTAGATATACTTTATTTTATTTTTAAGTGCTTAGGTTGTATCATATAGGACGCAATGTAGTTCTTGACGGGACTGATCCGCCAAAAGTGATCAACGACGGGGTAACAATTGCCCAAGCCATTGAACTTGCAGATGCCGTTGAGAATGCAGGAGTAATGCTTATTCAAGAGGTAATCCTTGCTTTTCTTGCCAGTTCTCCCTCTATTTGAATTTTACCCTTGATAGAGAGTAAATTTAACTGTAATTCTTTTGGCTATCTAAAGGCTGCACGCAAAACAAACGAGTCAGCTGGTGATGGAACAACTACTGCAATAATCTTGGCTCGAGAGATCTTCAACTATGGTTTGTTGGCTGTTGCCTTGGGAGCTAATCCTGTTTCTTTAAAGAAGGGGATAGACACAACCGTGCGAGACCTAGTGCAGTTATTATGTAGCAAAGCTAGGCCTGTGAACGGATGGGATGATATAAAAGGTTAAAAAGGTCCATTATAGACTTACAGTTGCCTTTCCGTAATTTGAAGAAAATCTTGTATTCACTGTCTTTTCCAATAATGCAGCTGTGGCCTCTATCTCTGCCGGAAATGATGAGTTTGTGGGTAACTTAATTGCCGATTCTATGGAAAAGATTGGTCGTGATGGGCTTATCTCCATCGAATCATCCTCATCATTTGAAACCACTGTTGTCGTAGAAGAAGGAATGAAGGTACCTTAAAACTTAGGTTGATATCTTTCTTCCGGTTTTTTTTCTTTTCTTTTCGTGGGTGATAAAGAGTGTGTCGATGGCTATAGTGCAGTTTTCTAGATGCAGAATTTATTACAATTTGAGATACATTTCTGGCTTTTGAGCTGAGCCCAATCCAAGTTTGTTCAGTTTTTGTAAGCATCTGAGATAGTGTTGTTTGGTGGTTAATCTCGTGGCGTTCCATTTCTCCCGCTATCTTTCTTTGATGTATACGTTTTGAGTGTCTTGTCTGTCTTACTGGCTTTATATATTGAAGCGTAACATCGCTTTTACATGATATTCTTATGCATTTCTCTTGTCCCCTAGATCGACAAGGGATACATGTCTCCCCACTTCATTACTAATCAAGATAAATCCACTGTTGAATTTGAGAATGCGAGAGTTTTGGTAACTGACCAAAAGATTTCTAGCATCAAAGAGATTGTTCCTTTACTTGAAAAAGCATCCCAACTGAGTGTTCCGCTGTTAATTATTGCCGAGGATATCAATAGCGACGTGATGGCAACACTGATCATGAACAAGTCACAGGGGGTGATTAATGTTGCTGCTGTCAAGTGTCCAGGTTTTGGCGATGGAAAGAAAGCTATTTTGCAAGATATTGCTTTGATGACTGGTGAGTAAGAATATTTCGTCGCCATTTGTCCACGAGTCCTTTTTTTTCTCAATTGGCATTATTACGAAGATGAAATATTATGTCATTCATTAAATTATGTTTTGCAAATTCTGAAATGTGAATACTGTTATAATATCTCTGATACACTAAGTTGGTTAGAATGAGCAGGTGCGGATTTTCTTGCTGGAGAATTAGGCCTGACTCTTCACGATGCAACCTCCGATCAGCTTGGCATTGCTCGGAAGATAGTTATAACAAGTAATTCTACGTCAATTATTGCCGATCCCATCACTAAAGCTGAAATTCGTGCAAGAATTGACCAGATAAAGAAGGATTTGTCTGAGACCGATAATTCATCTCTATCAAGAAAGCTCTCGGAAAGAATTGCAAAGCTCTCTGGTGGTGTTGCCGTAATCAAGGTATTCCATCTCTTGTTATAATTTACCATTTACTGGAGACACAGATGTCGCTCAACTATAATTATAGTTCTCTTTTTTATCATCGTTAAGTTATCCTCTCTTTTTAATCGCGGAGTTTCTTCAACTTGTAGTGCATTGAGAATCCATAAAGTGGATTTAGTACTGATCTTTTAATAATGTGGGTTCTGAAGAAATGAACATGGTATTTAGGTTGGAGCACCCACAGAAGCTGAGCTTGAAGAGCGGAAACTAAGAATTGAGGATGCAAAAAATGCCACATACGCTGCCATGGCCGAAGGCATAGTACCTGGAGGTGGGGCAAGCTACTTACATTTGACGAAGCACATTCCCTTAATAAAGGATTCGATGCAAGACTCGGATGAGCGCATTGGTGCTGACATTATAGGACAGGTACTGTGCACTTTCCAAATCATTATTTTTAGCTTCCAAACTACTTTTTCGAGTCAAATATATATTTGAAGTAGAATACCAAATAGTCCAAAATGAAAAGTGATTTAGCATCATTTTTGCAGGCACTTTTAGTACCAGCATCATCAATTGCACAAAATGCTGGAGTTGATGGATCTGTCGTTGTAGAAAAGCTCCTCGCATCTGAGTGGCAAATCGGTTACAATGCCATGACAGACAAATACGAAGATCTTATTGAAGCTGGAGTCATTGATCCCTGCAAGGTTTTGAGATGTTCACTTCAAAATGCGGCATCCATTGCAGGCTTCCTCCTATTAACGCAGGCAGCCCTGGTCGAGAAAGTGAAGAAACCCAAGCCACCTGTTCCTCATGTCCCTGGAATAACTCCTTGGTGACATGAGATGGAGCACTGAATAAGAGAAAAAAAAAAAAATTTATGAGATATCGGCTTGCCGATTCATTCATCAATTTGAAGCTAGTAATCTTGTATGATGCCCATATTCTCGTGGTCTCCAATCGGAGAAATGAAGTGGGGGGAAACGACGATATCTGATTCATCTCGTTGGTGGACAATAGCCATTCTGGATTTTCTTTGACCGAGTTATGCCAAATTAGGCTATGAAAGCTGAATACTGGTACGAATCTCCTCCATTGCGACAAATCTAGTTGCAGATGCTTTAGTGAAGCAGGGTTTTCGTGCATACGATTAGTTATGATCTCCAGAGGATGTATAGACTGTTATTCATGATTGCATCTTCTTGATGATTGCCCACATTTTTTGTGTACACAATAATAGGAAAGAAGTCGGGGGATGGCGATTTTGTCGAAATTGAGTTTTTCCCTTGCCTCCATATTTGTTATTTTTGTGTTTCATCCAATTGAACTTTATGGAAGAATTGCTCTCAACTGGTTTTACATTAGTAAGGACATGAGATTTACTCATAAGGCACAGGATTTTGCATTGCTGAACCATGCTTGTTAAGATTTATACTCTTACAATGTATCTCTACAACCTAATGTATGCTTGTGTGGTTTCGGTGTGCCATCGAAATGCGCATATTACTTGCTTCGAGGCGAATGCGATGACACAAAGTTATTAGATATTCAATTTGTGCTTAAATCATGTTAAATCATGTTACTCTTTCTAAGTCAAAGTGCAATGGACATGTGATTCATAAACTTTTAGAGGGTGACAAATGTTAATGGGAGGGTGACAAATGTTAATGGACCCACATAACTATCTAGCTAAAGGTTTGTGTTTTTTTTTCCATCTAGTTTGAGACATTAATTATGAGAGATCTAAATAATTTGGAAAGTACACAATCAACTACATTAAATCAATTGAAATAGAAGAGTTTGATCTATGTAATCATACCCAACTAATTTTGAAATTGATGTTAGGTTGTGGTGTAATCTACATGAGTCAAACCATACTCTCTCATGTGAAAGCTTGGCCTTGCTTGGTATTACTTTCACTTCTACCAAATATATATATATGTAGGGAATTCATTAGATTTTCATCTCAATTTTTTGAAGCCAATTGATTTGACACCTAGTTGATAAGAAAAAGAAATGTTTTTACAAAAAATGTTAATGTTACCCTGATAGGACATGCACATGCACATGCACAACAAAACGTCCCACGTATATGCATATGTATCTCGAGGTACATTGAAGAAATATGTATGGTGTGAGTCCTATCAAAGTAACATTAAGGGTCCTTAAAAAGAAAAATATGTGGCAGAGAAACCACAAAATAATAATTTGACAAAACAAAAACCACAAAATAGAAAAAAAAAAAAAAAAAAAAAGTAGAGGTAGACTAATGATGGATTTGCACAATTGAAAAAAAATGAATTGTTGTCCTTTAACTAGTGTTTTTAGTTTGAGTCTTAAAAATGAAAACATTAACATGATGCACAACTTTAGGTGAAGCCGAAGTAATGAGATAGTTGGATTACATGTGGTTTAGACCAAAAAAAAAAAAAAAACATAGGTAGAGAAAAGCCAAAGAGAGCCCATAGTCCATAGTCATAAAACATCGAATATCTCGACCTCTCCTCAACGATAAGTAAATCCAATCAACTTCTCTCCACTTCCACATAATAACACCCTCCAAGCCTCTCCACAAAAACACACTCCTAACAAACAGAGCACCAAAAACAGAGCAACCAAAAACAGAGCACTTCCCCTGTTTGCTCCACAATCTTCACCCCCATCCATGGCCTCCGCCGCCACTCCCGGATCCCTCTCCTTCATCCCCACTTCATCTCGAGCTCGATCTCACCGTCTCGCGAGCTCCGGCCTCAGACTGCCGCTCCGTCGACTTGGGTTCTCCAGCGTCGCCGTGGATCCCCTGCTTTCAGTCCATGTCGCCGCCAAGATCAGATCTTTCAATGGGAAGGGCGTGAAGGGCGTGGTTTCAATGGCGAAGAAGAGCGTCGGGGACTTGACGTCGGCGGATTTGAAGGGGAAGAGGGTGTTTGTTAGGGCTGATTTGAATGTGCCATTGGATGAGAATCAGAACATCACTGATGATACTAGGATCAGGGCTGCTGTTCCCACTATCAAGCATTTGATCCAAAATGGAGCCAAAGTGATTCTTTCAAGCCATTTGGTGAGTCAATTTGGAGTTCAAAGGCTCTGATTTTGATGGGTTTCTTCCATTTCATCAATTTGATTGGTTTTGATTTGATCATGCATGGTTTGTACTTTGTGATTAAATGGGTAACCTATGATTGGTAAAATTTTGGGTTTTGATGAGAATGCTAATGAACTCCACCACCTATGAATAACATCTTGTATGCTCTACGTAGCTGGTCTCAAGTCTGGATAAAGGAGGAGAGGTCCCAAACTCATTATCCGTACCTAGATAGTGGAGGAGGGTCTTGATTGGTTGACAACAAGCGTGAAACTTGTCACTCTTTACTATTAATTGTACTAAATCGAGTGCAATGGAAGAGTTTGAACCATGTAGCTGGCCCAATTAATTTGGGACTGTTGTTGTTGTTGTTGATGTTGATGATGGGAATGCTAATGGTGGTGTTGTGAATGATTGATGTTTTGAGGCATTGTAGTCTAGTCAATTGTCTAGAAGTAGACCAACAACCTATTGGCCCTTTGGTCCAAGTGGTGAAAGACTCGTTCTCCTTAAGTGAGGTCTCGAGTTCGAGACTCGTGAATGGAAAAATTGGATTAGGAGAGCCACCACTCATATGGGGCCGGCCGATAGTGCCTAAGCGTGGATTGGTCAGTGTGATTGGTGTCGGATACTGCATGGTGAACCGAAAAATTGTCTAGAACTAGTCCGGATTTCTCCTGAAACCGTTGTCGAAAACTATAAATTTTGATTGAATCTTGTTTAGTGCCAAGTTGATTTGTGAGGCATCAATGTTCTAGTAGCTGATCTCTTGCAATTGTTCTTGGTTTCAGGGTAGACCAAAGGGTGTTACTCCAAAGTTCAGCTTGAACCCTCTTGTGCCTAGGCTCTCCGAGCTCCTCGGCATTCAGGTATGTTCTTATTTCATTGAATAACCTATCGGTTGTTCCGGGTCTTGGGTGCGGTAGCTAAGACGTGGTTTTGTGGTTAATGGTTACACATTGAACAGGTTGTGAAGGCAGATGACTGCATTGGCCCAGAGGTGGAGAAGCAGGTGGGATCACTTCCTGATGGTGGTGTTCTTCTTCTTGAGAATGTGAGGTTTTATAAGGAGGAAGAGAAGAACGATCCTGAATTCGCGAAGAAGCTCGCTTCATTGGCAGACCTTTATGTGAATGATGCATTTGGTACTGCACATAGAGCACATGCATCTACTGAGGGAGTCACCAAATTCTTGAAGCCATCTGTTGCTGGATTTCTTTTGCAAAAGGTTTGCATTCTTTGTTGTTAATAATATGAATCAAGTATTGATTGTGTCGAGATCCATTGATGATCAATTGAGAGATAGAACTAAGGCTTCTTTGTTTGTGGAATACTATGAATAAAGTATCCTCATTTCGAAATTCTTTTTTGGGTATTTCTGTAGGAACTTGACTATCTGGTTGGAGCAGTGTCGACCCCGAAAAGACCCTTTGCTGCCATTGTTGGTGGCTCAAAGGTGTCCTCCAAGATTGGAGTGATTGAATCCCTACTGGAGAAATGTGATATTCTACTTTTAGGTGGAGGTATGATTTTCACATTCTACAAGGCACAAGGGTTGTCAGTAGGTTCATCTCTAGTCGAGGAAGACAAGCTCAGCCTCGCGACCTCACTCCTGGAGAAGGCAAAGGCCAAGGGAGTTTCTCTTTTGCTACCAACCGATGTGGTGATCGCCGACAAATTTGCTCCGGATGCAAACAGCAAGGTGTGCTTTTTTATCCACAACATGTCATATATTCTTACTAGAATACTTTGGTGATCTCATTTACATTATCCAGTTTATGTTTATATTAGAAATCACTATAGCTGCCTAACAACCGAATTGGAAAACTAAATTTGTCTCGCCATTCAGGTTGTAGCTGCGTCGGAAATCCCAGATGGTTGGATGGGATTAGATATTGGACCTGACTCTGTGAAGTCCTTCAACGAGGCCTTGGAGACGACAAAGACAGTGATCTGGAATGGGCCGATGGGAGTTTTTGAGTTCGACAAGTTCGCAGTCGGGACAGAGGTAATTAAGCAACACTCTTGCCTGAACAAATCCTTGATAGTCTTCAAACCAATGATATATAGTCTATGAACTTAAATGTGATATGTGCATGTTGGATCAATTCTTGTGCTGGTTTTGAGTGGGTGAGTTTATAAATTGAGAACTATCTTTTGTTTTAGGCCGTAGCGAAGAAGCTGGCGGAACTAAGCGGGAAAGGAGTGACGACGATCATAGGAGGTGGAGACTCGGTCGCAGCAGTGGAGAAAGTAGGAGTTGCCGAAGTAATGAGCCACATCTCAACCGGTGGTGGTGCAAGTTTGGAGTTGTTGGAAGGAAAAGAGCTTCCGGGAGTCCTTGCCCTCAATGAAGCCACACCAGTACCTGTCTAAAACCATGAAATTTTATTTGAGTTTGAATCCCTTCTTCAACCAATTTGTAATGTTTAATTAATTAATCAGTTGTTTGTTAGAGAGATGAAAAAGAGATGCTGTAGGTGATGCAGTCATCCCCTTGTTAACTGAGGCCTCATTTTTCTAGTTGTTGTGGTGTCATAATCATCATCATCAACTTGTTCTTCTGTGCCATGTCCTTGGATAACATTGAAATTCCCAAAATAAAACCTTATCTTGTTGAGCCTTTTGGTTTTCTGGGCTTTGTAATGTACTATACTACTATGTGAATTTCACTAGTGTTTCTCTTAGCTCCATTCAATTTGTGTGCGTGTGTGAGTGTAACTTTTTTGTTAAATTAGTTAGGGCAGCTGCATGGGTCAAATACTTTCACTTTGCTCGACGTAAGACACGTTTAAAAGTAAGGACAATTATATGGTGACATCCTTTTGCTACGACTTTTGACTATGACCTTTTACTACAAGCGCGGTTGTTGAGGTTTTTAGACATACATGAAAAGATGTAAGATTTAAGGAGGTCAAAAACACGTTGTAGGAAAAGGATGTGAAAAATGATTCAGATGTCAACAAATGTTCAATGCGCCAAATACTCAAAGGTCTTTTGCAATTTGATTTTGAGGTTCAGTTGTTCATTTGGTAAGTACACAAGTTTCATAAGCATGATTTGAGTTCGAGTCTCCTCAATAAAACAAACAATCACAAAAAATTTATTCTCTTTCGTGAGATCTCAATTATCCTCTTTTGTGAGACTTTAATTAGCTCAACTCTGAGTTAATCCACCTTAGCAAAAATTATTACTACCAAGGCCAATGTATTATGTATAAGTCAAGTTTTTTTGAATAGAAATCGAAATTTTATTAATTATTTATGACTCAATACAAGACTAGATATAGAATCAAGTGCATTGATTCACTAATTTTATTTGTTCAAACAAATTATCATTAATTTGACTGTAAAATGTGAAATTAAAATAGTTTGACAATTATAGGACTGCTCTATACAACGTTGAAACTCATGATAATACACAAAACTACTAGAACTATAAAACGAGTAATAAAACTTCCAAGAAAGAGAAAAAAATTTAAAACTTTTCAATAAGGAGAAGATAAATAAAAAACTTTCAACTAGAAAAGAAAATTTACTATAAAATAAAAATTAAATACACGATCAATCTAGCACGTTGCACAAATCTATGCAATACTATTGATATAAATACACTGTAATAAAGATGAACCAATCCCCACAAATACGAAAGCCAAGTTTTCTTACCTCTCATATGGTTGGCACCTGTAGTGAATATTTGTCTCACGAGTCACAAGACTCGTAACCAATCACATTTAACTATTGTGCCCACAGTTTTTGCTCATTACCCACTGTTTTTACCGTCAATCGTACGTACCAACAAATGAACCCACCGAATCACCTCCACCTAAAAAACGCACCATCTCTCGTGACTCGTGATGACGAGTGAGCGCGCGCGCGCTTGCGCATGGCTCGTGCATCAGCACCAAAAAGTCATATGCGTGAATCCAACGCCCCGTGCACGCTAGCACCCTCCCCTTATCCTACGCCTCATCCCCACTACAGCAACTTCCATGTATGTATAAATGCCAACATGTGGCCTTGCATTTCCCTTGCTTTCATCGCTCCATCGCTCCATAGCAGTAGCTCGATCGATCGATTGATCCTTCTGTGTTATTCGCTTGATCTGATCGATTAGGGTTTCGCAGTTCGTGTTGTTGTTGTTGTTGTTCTTATAGCAGTAATGGCGGCGAAGAGGAGCGTTGGGGATCTGAAGGAGTCGGACTTGAAGGGGAAGAGGGTCTTCGTTAGGGTTGATCTGAACGTGCCCTTGGACGACAATCTCACCATCACCGATGACACCAGAGTCAGGGCTGCGGTGCCAACGATCAAGTATTTGATGGAGCGTCGCGCCAAAGTCATCTTGTCCAGCCATCTCGTAAGCACAGTTTTTGTCAATGTTTGGTGAAAAAGACGGTTGCTTTGATCTTAATTTGGGGGTTTTGGAGTGGGTTTTGTTGTATCTCCGGCTAATGCTTGTTTGTAGATGTCCTATTTTTGGGTTCATTTTGGATGTTTTAGGTTTTAATTTTGTGATTGTTTAGCTGGGATTTTAGGGTTTTCGCCCTCATTTTCTGTAGATCGATTGTTAGTTGGCCCTTTGTTTTTGTTTGTTATTGGTGTATAAGGGCTGACAATTCAGTGTCTGACCTGCCGGCCCGGTTTTGTTCGGCCCAGAATAAAAAGGGAATAAAAAGGATAAATTCGGGCCGAGTCTGGATAAAAACTTCTTGTTTGAATTTAAAACCAGGCCGGGTATGAACTAGGTCCTGGAACCCTGTTTGAATTTTAAATAGTGTTAAAACATCGTTGGTAAAAAAAGGTATATTGGACAATTTGTACTTATAAAATAGATTAACAAACAATAATATACTCTAATACACATAAATTAATGTACTAAAGATATCTTTGATTTAAAAATAAAATAATTTTTTTTTTTATACTTGAACATTTATTTCTTGACATTAAATGTTTTAATTACATGAAATTATTTGCAGTAATGTTACAATGATTTATATTTTGGAATATTTATTGAGACTGACTTTACTTTTTCAAATTACAACATACGAGATTATAATCTATGTATATTTTAACATTTGAAGAGGCTTTCAATATGAGAAGTAAGTTTTCAAAATTGCGACAAATCCGGACAATTGGACAATCCAAAATTAAAGCAAACCGGGTATGGACAAATTAATCTTGTCCGAATTTAAAATCGGGCCGGATCCAAACAATGAATATACTCCTTTATAGTAGGGGTTGTCCAGATTGGACCTGGTCCGAACCTGAATTTTTGCCACCCCTAAGTGTATTGTTTCAGTTGTTTGTAGGGATGTGCTCTGTAATGTCTTGTCCATTGGTGTGTGTTCTTGAAACCATGATTAGCGCTTGTGTTAGATTAGGTGTATTGCAGCACATGTTTATGGTTCTTTTTGAGTTTCTTCAATGGGTAGAAGCATAAAGATGTTAGATCAATTTGAAAGTTAGTCACTGTGAGTTATAGATAGGGCTTCTCAATGTTTGGCTGGGAGAAAACAATAATTTTTCCATGGGTATACATGGGGAGAGTGATAGTAATGTGAAATGTTTCTGTTGGTATTTATTCTAATAACGTAAGATATGGAGCTTAATTGGCTCACAAATGGTAAAGTTCAACTTTCCTTAATTGGTTGACAATTCGTTGATGGAATGAGCCGTTTTAAATGCCATCTATATAAACCATATTTTGTGTATGGTTGTCTTCTATTTTATGCGAAGAGAATGAAGATGGAAAGCACCAAAGTTACCCCGTTTGGCTAGATTGAAGTTTTTTATAGTTGGCATTCAAAACGGTTCATTCCATCAATGAATTGTCAACCAATCAAGGAAAGTTGAACTTTACCATTTGTGAGCCAATTAAGATCCATATCTTACGTTATAAATTAAATGCCAATTTAAATGTTTTTTTTTTTTGAATTCAATATAAATGTTTTACGTTACTAAAAGAGGATGGTTTTTTTTTGGTGTCGATTAGTTTTTTTTTTAACTTTTTATGCATTGATGGGTTTCTTTTTCTGTTCTCAGAAACCTTTTTGATTTGTAAACAGTATTATCCAAATAAGAATTAAGGGATTGTACAAGCAGTTTAAAAGCATGACTCACTGATAGAATGTTGCGATTTCATTTTGATCTGTATTCAGAACATTGTAGTCATTTATTGAGTTGCATTTGTCAAATTAGTAAAAATTATTTTAGTAGTCCCCAAAAAAATTGTTCTGTTGCTTCTCCCTCCCTCACTCATTGTGGGCACATTTCATTGTCTCATCCTTTTGTATTTCCCCCGACAGTAATTAATACCATAACTCTTCAAAATTGTTGTTGCAGGGACGCCCAAAGGGTGTTACCCCAAAGTACAGTTTGAAGCCCCTTGTGCCGAGGTTGTCAGAGCTCCTTGGAGTTCAGGTGCACTAAATGTTTCCTCTTGATCTGAGGTAATTTAGTTTTGCATTGTTGCTTCAATTATGCACTTTGCTTATTCCGTATTTTGCTTTAATAGGTTGAGATGGCCAATGACTGTATTGGAGAGGAAGTCGAAAAACTGGTGGCCGCAATTCCAGATGGTGGTGTTCTACTTCTTGAGAATGTAAGGTTCCATAAGGAGGAAGAGAAGAATGACCCTGAATTTGCAAAGAAGCTTGCTTCTCTTGCGGATCTTTATGTCAATGATGCATTTGGCACAGCTCACAGAGCCCATGCTTCCACAGAGGGTGTTACCAAGTACTTGAAGCCTTCTGTTGCTGGTTTCTTGATGCAGAAGGTATTGCCACTTTTTTTCCTTCTTTCTAATGATTATGTTATTATCTTTTCTTTTGTTTGTTGAGATGTTGATTCAGCTGTTTTTACTGTTATAAACTTGGTGCCAATTTGAATTCACTTACATCTTCCTTTAGGGCTGGGGTTTTGATCCTAAAACTGAACTGAAGTAGTTGGCATGTCATCTATGGAAGTGAATGGGTGACATGGATAGTAGCTTTTCGTGTTGTGTATCTACTGGTTGTTTTATATATATTTCATGAAAGAATATATTTTTTTCTTTCATGACGAACATAAGGTTAAGTTGCTAAAATTATCTAACCTAAGAAATATGGCGAAGGGCATCACCCGTGATTGTAACTTTTACTATGTGCTACTTCTGAAGCAAGGCAAACTATGTGCAGGTATTGTGACATGGAAAATTTATAATGAAAGATGATTAACTCTTTGTTTGGAAGTCTTTAGTCTACCATCTCTAGGAAGCTATAATTAGAAGATGAATTGATATTTGCATACTATTTAGGCATTGCATCCCTAATTTAACATCATATGCTATACTTGACATAATGTCTACCCTTATTCCTTGAATATGACTATTCTCGATTTTTGCTTTTGTTTTAGGAACTTGACTATCTTGTTGGAGCTGTATCAAACCCCAAGAAGCCATTTGCTGCAATTGTCGGTGGCTCAAAGGTCTCATCCAAGATTGGTGTGATTGAGTCATTGTTGGAGAAGGTTGACATCCTCCTACTGGGTGGAGGAATGATCTTTACATTTTATAAGGCCCAAGGATACTCGGTTGGATCTTCTCTCGTGGAGGAAGACAAGCTTGATCTGGCAACAACTCTCCTTGAGAAGGCCAAGTCCAAAGGAGTTTCACTTTTGTTGCCAACTGATGTCGTTATTGCTGACAAATTTGCTGCAGATGCTAACAGCAAGGTTGATAATTCTTATTCTAATAGAGGACAATTTGCATTTTTCCTTGTGGTATTTGCATTGTATTAAAAATCGTGGTTTGCAATTTTGTAGATTGTCCCCGCATCTAGTATTCCAGATGGCTGGATGGGTTTAGACATTGGACCAGATGCAATCAAGACTTTCAGTGAATCTTTGGACACGACGAAGACCATTATTTGGAACGGGCCCATGGGAGTCTTTGAATTTGACAAGTTCGCTACTGGAACTGTGGTATGTATCACAACCTATTCATTAAATACCGTCTTTCAACGTGAGGGTGTTTCAACTCTTTCTCGATATTGATTTCCGGTTCTGAGTATGTGAACTGTGATCATGCATCTTCAGGCTATTGCCAAGAAGCTTGCGGAACTCTCTGACAAGGGAGTAACGACAATTATTGGAGGTGGTGACTCCGTTGCTGCAGTGGAGAAAGCTGGGCTCGTGACAAAATGAGCCACATCTCAACTGGAGGCGGTGCCAGCTTAGAGCTGCTCGAAGGAAAGCCCCTCCCTGGAGTTCTAGCTCTGGATGATGCCATTTCTGCCTAAGGCAAATTTTGGTCGATTCTGATGTCGTTCTTATGCCCTTGGCAGTTTGCAATTTGTCTAGATTTTGCGAGAACAGTTTTATTTAGTAGTATGCTTTGAGCTTGCGCTGTGGGGGATGCGTGTTGAGTTTGAATAAACAGCTTCCCTCAAACACTGAGTTTTGTGTATTGCTTCGAGAGCAAACTTTTTAAGTAATTATTATGTTAAGGTGTAGGTGTTTATATAAGCTTTCTTCTGCGAATTCAAGCTTTTAGGCTGCAAGTTTGCGAGGTTTGAATTTTACCTATACATCAGCTGCCTGTTTCTTCCTGCTGGATTTGTTCATGGACGCCTTACAGAGATGCTCGCGGTCGTGAATGTGAACTTACGAGTTTCTGCAATCGTTTCTCCATGAATTTAACTTGGATGCGCTATTGAGTTTTTGCAGGATTAATGGGGAAGTTCTTCTCAACTTTACATTTCCAAGCAATTGGAGAAAAGCAGTGTTTTTAAAAATAGTTCTTTTGAGTGTTGAAAGAGCATCTATGTAATGTGCTAGAACTATTTCTTTCTTCGATTCCTTGAATATACGCATCTCTCTATAGTCTATATACACCATAAGATAAAAGTGTAATGTGCCCCAGGGGAGTTGGTAGAATTGCAACACGCCAAAGGTCAAAGGTGTGGGGTTCGATTTCTTGTCTATGACTTTCTTGGGCAACTAAGGACTTTAAGAGACTAGTTGGGTTCACCATCAGTTTAGATATCAACAGTGGTAGCTCATATGCTTTTAGCTTTTTTTTTTTCTTTGCAAGTATAATGCACTTCAAACATTTGAAAGGAGAAACTTGTGTATGGCACAACAATATGCACCCTTGAACTTTGAATGAGAGAATATATGAAGAAGGTTCCCGTCAGAAGTGATTACAATGTTCTATTTTCGTAACTATAAAATCAAGTTAGGGGTGGTGAACTTTTAATGTAGGATGGTGCGGTTTTCAGTAAAATCAAGTGAGGGGTGACGAACTTTGAATGTTTGAAATGTCTGAAAAGGTGGAGGATGCAGCAATGCCAAAATCATGGTGAAAGAATGTTTTTACTCCAACAACTTAAAAATTTTGAAGCAATAACATATATTGATGAGAAACGCAGTTTGAGTTTTTAATATTTTCAAATACTGAAATACACATAAACATAACGTAACAGAAGTGCAAATCATGTTGGCTTAATGTCCAAGCCAAGCATGTCTACCACTCAACCACCACTTTTGAAATTCAATATTTGCTGTTTGAATAATAATAACAAAAGACCAACTCCACTTATTATAAAAATGTCAATGAATTTTCAGGAGAATTTTGTCATACTCAATGAACCTTCAGATTAAGTAAATTAAGTTTTATTTTTCCAAGTTAATAAATTTCTATTTGAAACAAAAGTAATTAATTGAAGTAAATTTATATTTAATATGCATATTGCAATATGATTTCCGAGATTTTATTTCATAGTAATTTTTTGTCATAAGCATATACAATTATAAAAATATTAAATTATACAAACTTAATATTTTATGTCTATTCAGATACATCTAATAAAAATTTAATATTTGATTACCAATGTCTCATGAAAAAAATACTAACGATCCTTTGTGACGTTAACAATAGAAACCAAAATTATAGAATGAAAATTAAAATTTAATTATGCTCATTGAGTAATATGTAAGAGATTAGTGACTAGTTTGAGGTGTGTACCACACTAACTAGTTTTATCGTATCGCATGATGATATTTAATAGGTTAATATATTAGATACAAAAAAGCCATAATATCTAGTAAGAAAAAATATAAAACAGTTGGGTTGGTTGATGTCAAAACTAAAAAAAAAAAAAAAAAAAAAAAAAAAATCCATACACATGCGCACGTTAGCTGTGTCAAGCTATAATCTCGTTAAAGAGCACTGAAATATTGGTGAGTGTCTTGAAGAGCAAAAACAGATAAAAATGAAAATCTGGTGAGACAAACTCACCAGTCGAAAACAGCGATTCTGCAATTCTGGTCGAATTTTGGTATTCTCTTCAGCTCTCCATTGTTGATATCTTCTTAGATCTGCAAAGTTCAAGCCCTTCGTTGCTCTCTCAGCTGCAATGCCGACTATGAAGCTCACCTGATCGAGCTGAAGCTCAAGAGTTTCTCTTCGTGCATTCAAAGTCAGTATTTCGTTTTCTGTGACGTTGATTTCGAAATTCGCTTATAGGGTTGTGGAATTCAGACTATTCAGTGAGGGTTTTGTTTAGATTTTGAGAAAATTGAATGTGAACTCAATTAGGAATTCTGTGGAGTTGAAAGATTGGTTTTTGTGAAAAAAAAGGGAGCTTTTTGGTTTGTGAATTAGGGTTTTTTGGGGGAATTGATTTTTTAATTTAATATTTGGGGGGTTGTTGAGTGATGGCGAAATCTAGGCAGAATTACCAATCTCAGGATTCAAGGGAGTTTGATGGTCCCTCTAGGTGGTCTGAGTACTTGAGCCAGGAAATGGAGTCTAGCGCCACTTCAAATTCTTGGAAACATGGTGGTTCAGAAGGGCAGCCGCCACACGGTTCAGGAGGGTCTCAGAAGGGTTTGAACATGCATTTGGTGATGCAGCTCACTGAAGTTGCGGAAGGGCTGTTGTCGAGGATGTATAGATTGAATCAGCGGTTGGATTATCCCGATTCGGTGTCTCATGCGTTCTCGGATGCGTTTTGGAAAGCAGGCGTCATCCCGAATCACCCGAAGATCGGTGTGCTCCTTTCGAAGAAGTTTCCGGAGCATCCTAGCAAATTGCAGTTAGAACGTGTGAGAATTCTGCACTTTATGTTTGAGCTTGGTCTCCTTTTGTCAAGTTGAATGAACTGATCCTTAATGTATGATTTCGTGGAAAATTGTGTAGGTTGATAAGCTTGCTGTGGATGCTATGCATGATAATGCTGAAGTCTACTTTCAAAGTATGGAACCATGGGTGATGGTATGAATTTATTTTCTTCTCTTTCCTTAAGGGATGCTAAGTGAAGTAAATGATAATGTGGGTTGTACTTGTTGTTATTAACATGTTGCCATTATTACCTTATCAGTTTGGTTGAGATTAGAATACGCCATAAAACCTGATGGTCAACACTTGATAACCACATGAGATGTATGGAGGAGCTTAATGTAATAACCTTTTATTCTTCAGATGCACGTTAGAGAGTGATTTTGCTTCTTGGCTACTACTGGCTCTTAAGGTGATATGTGATAACATATAATCCTGATTTTAGATCTATCTAATGAAAGTTACTAGGAGTCCAAGTTCATTTCCAATAATTTAATGTGCATGCCACAATTTAATCCTTAAATTTGAAAACTCTATTGGCTGAGTTTAAATCCTTACATGCATTTTGAATTTTGATTCTTTCCATATAGGAATGCTACTGGGGGTTGAAAGCAAGTGTAATATTACAACCAAATCCTGATAAACGGAAACCTTGTATCACTGTTTTGATTGTGTTATGGCATTGATATTGATGAATGGTTTTAACGGATAATACTGCTCTTGCTAGCAGATGAATGTTCATGTAGCTATAATATATTTTTTTTTCCTTGTCGTATCATAATTCATAATGAGTCTTATTATTTACTATATGGTCGAAGTTAGTCAGTTTATCTAATTATGATCTATATTCTTTCATATTGATCAGCTGCTTCTTGATCTGATGTCATTTCGAGACCAAGCCCTGCGACTTATATTGGACCTAAGCAGCACTGTTATTACTTTGCTGGTGAGAGTTTTTCCTTTGCATGTATATGTTTTCCCGAGAATAGATGAAGTTTTATTTTCCATTATAAGAAGCTTTCAATTTCTTGCAGCCCCATCAGAACTCATTGATCTTGCATGCATTTATGGACTTATTTTGCTCGTTTGTTCGTGTTAATCTCTTCGCTGAGAAGGCAAGTACAATCTTTTAAGTTAAGTTACAGAGTTCCATTCTTGTTAGAATTCCTGCTTTATCAATTGGTGCAACGATTTCCCTTTATGGAGCCAGACCTTTATTGGCTCTTATTGAAGTAGTTGACGCAACAAATCCAACTTGAGATTCAGATTTTAAAGATGTTTAATTAATTCAGCTTGCTGTCTATCTCATCCTCTTTCATTTCCTTTTAATATTTCAGTACACTGGCTGAGAACTGCTTCATCTGTTCTGAAGTTATTTTCTCCAACCAGATGATTAAGTTACTTTGATTTTTTCCCTTGGATAACTAGCTTTTGCTGTGTTAGTTTTCCATGAGATGAACTGCATTTAATCTGTCTCTCACGTTCTTTCCTAGTTTCTCCTTTTTACTAATTAGAGAAATATTTTGTGTTTGTCACAGTTACCACGAAAAATGTTGTTACAAATGTATAACTTGTTGCATACTATGTTAAGAAGTGGCCGCGACTGTGACTTCTACCACCGGTAAGAAAATTTCCATTTTGATGGTCTAGCTTTCATCTTGCAGAATTATATGGATTGCCTTTTTGGAATTTAGAACCCTTCCTTTTTTTTTCCTCTTTCTCTCCCGATAATAAGTACATGCAAAATGAGACCTTAAACAACCTATGATCCCATAGTCTGTATCCTTCTTTTGAACTATGTTAAATACTCTTCTTGCACAACACCTTACCTGAATAGAATCCTCTTTAGTTAGTTCCTACGAGTAATGTTCCTGAGTCAAATACAGGAAAGTTGTTTCAAGTGACTTCTTATTGCTTGAATAGCTTGGTTCCGTATTGCTTGCTGTCATCAAACTCTGAGTTCTCAGTTAATTATAGTGTTTAATTTTTCACGTTAAACTGACATTTCTTCGCTACATTTTATCATTGTTTGTTGCAATACAATGTTATGCTACCTTCCTGAAGACCTATTTTCAATTGTTTTATGTAATGATTAGCTTATTGAGTACGTACTTTGTTTTGTGATTTTTTGTTGCCATTTTACGCATGATTTCTATGTTTTCCCTCTTATCAGGCTGGTTCAGTTTATAGACTCCTATGATCCCCCAATAAAAGGTTTGCACGAGGATCTAAATTTTGTCAGCCCGCGCATTGGAGAGGTCATTCATTTGATTCTTGAAATTGGTTATGCTAAGTTTTCATCTTTCGCCCATCTGAAAATATTAAGTGGACCTTACAATGAGATGCTTTGGCAATATGAAGTTCCATTTCTTAGTCCTAGCTTATTGCATCATATGTTTCCTTGCTTAATGGGCATGGATTCCCAACCCTCTGATGATTGCAAGTTGATATCACAAAATCGTTGACAATCTGCAATAATGAAGTGGCTGGTTCTAATCCTTCCTTACTCAAAATGCATCAATTAGGCAATATCTAAGGGCTAAGTTATCCTAACCCGAACGTTTTAGGTGTAACAGTATCCATTTCAATGCAACACCTCATAGAAATAGATATCCACTTTGTGGATGCATGAAATATAGCTCCTTTAGCAATTGCAAGAAGTTCAGAAAATTATTCTTAA
Organism: Stephania japonica; assembly: GCA_039657345.1. Lineage (NCBI taxonomy): Eukaryota > Viridiplantae > Streptophyta > Magnoliopsida > Ranunculales > Menispermaceae > Stephania > Stephania japonica. The sequence goes on along the minus strand of CM077556.1, from coordinate 83,673,525 downwards.
TTTTGGTTTTTCTAGACTAGAATGAAGAAGAAAAAAAAATAGGAGAGTGAAATATTTATAACCAAAACTAGGTAACAAATAAATATGAGTACCCATTGTGCTATAAGGACGAGTGGAAATTCATAGAAGGACCTTAATCTTTGTATTTCTAGGAGAAAGTTCCAAAGTTATCTTACCAGCTTAAAACACTTATAGCTTAATTTTGAGTTTTCTACTTTATAAAATGACAATTTGTTGTCAAAAATTCATTTTTCTGACAGGTTTTAGAGGCTGTGGGTCCTATAATTTTCTTATCTACTGATACAAAGAAGTTAAGAAATGAAGGGTTCCTAAGCCCATTTCATCCCCGTTATCCCGACATTTTGACAAATTCTGCTCACCCAATGGTAAGTCTGTTAGTCCCTTGTTTCCTAAATTTAACTACACTGCACTATGAAGTGGCTATTATTTACAAATTTCTAAAACTTTCTTCTGACAAACTAACTGCTTTTGTGCACTTGATATTCATCTTTCCTGCAGAGGGCTCAAGATTTGGCAAATGTCGCATCATATAGAGAATGGGTCTTATTTGGTTATCTTGTTTGCCCTGATGAACTACTACGTATAACAAGCATTGATATTGCAATGGTATAGTTCCAACGCTTAATGTTCCTTGGTTATAATCTTACACTTGGTCGGTGCAAAACTCTTGGTTACAAATTAAATAAATGAGTTATATTATAAATGCTTAATGGGTATTCTAGCCAAAAGCACTCCTGGCAGGAGTAAGCATGTTGTGTTCCCTTGTTTGACTTGTTGTATAATCTGGTGATATTGCCGCCATACTCTATATGAAATCCTTTTTTTAAAAAAATAATATGATACCAGTGCAGTTTCTTTCAAATTGATGAGTCATTTTTTAATGATCGGCCATGCATAAGAAACTTAATCATCATGGGATTTAAAAGTTATTTATTCGTGGGGGTTTGAATTTGAATTTGGAAACCATATATCTGAGTCACAACATCCATTTTAATGGATGTTGTTTGGAAGTTGTTGTAGATGAGCTTTTTTTCGTCTTCTTGTTCGTCATGGAGAGCGAGATTTTTGTTAGTTGGTTGATAATACCTAGTGTGTCATAGATTAAAGGAGATTACTGTGAAGTGAAATGTACACTGAGCTTAGTTGTAAGCTGGAGTAGACTTTGAATATTAATGATATTTTATGATTCGTGGGCTTGTCCTTTAGATTTTTCTTGAATAAGGTGCTCCTTTTGAATCTTTAAGATCAATGCAATTTTCATAGCTGTTATTTCTTTCTTTTTTTTAGGTCGCGTTAAAGGAGAATTTGATGCTAACATTGTTTAGGGATGAGGTAAGAGTAAGACCATTATAATTTATCTATCACATGTTTTTTTTTTTTTTTTTTTTTTTATACTTTGTTGAGAATATTTCTGCCTTGAATGTGCAGTACATACTATTACACGAGGATTATCAATTATATGTTCTGCCACGAATCTTAGAGTCAAAGAAAATGGCAAAATCAGGAAGAGCAAAACAGAAAGAATCAGACATGGAATATAGTGTCGCAAAGCAGGTAGAGAAATTGATAAGGTATGAATTCATGGTTGCTCACTACAAAAAGTATTAATGTGCTTCTGAAGGATGCATAATCGACCATTTTATGAGTTATACCAGTATTTTTTTGAGCCTGATAAATGTTGACATTATGGTTCCTAGCACTGGAACTGAACTTTATTGGTGCAATTATTGTGTTCTAGGAGGAAAAGGCGCCAACGTCTTGGTAAAGCTATAGATGTATTAAAATTTGTTTTCATGTTCTATTAACTTATTCTGAATTTTGTCACATTGAAATTGGGGAAAGTAGTTTCTCTCTATTTGCTAGATTTTTTTCCCGATACATGTTAAATGTATTTTTTTTTTAATTATTCTGAGATTTCTTTTTATACATGTTAAATTACTCGAGAAATGGGCTTATGCTTTGCGACTTCACGCATGCAATGATAAACAACAGAAAAGAGAAACCGGGATTATTCTAGGTCTTACACTATTCCAAATTATAGACAATTTCCAAGACTGGCCTTGAAATACTTGCTATCTATTCTCCACTCTTTTTTGTGCAATGCTCCTGTAGTTGTATTTTTAGTAAGCAGCTTATTAAGTTATAACATTTTTTAATATCTTCTTTACGTACTCGTGTTTTGAGCTGGTTATGCTACTCGATCTATCTTTCACTAGATTGAAAACTGAAAAAAAAGGAGGCCGCATTATTAATTTATTATCATGCAGTTTCTTCATTCACTTTGTTCATTGTCAACTCCAAATGTGCTTACGAATGTGATGGAAACTAAAAAAAAAAAAAAAGAATTGGGTTTCAATGGCTTTGTTTTTAATTCATAAATCTCTAACTTCACAATTGTCTAATACTCTGGTATTACTGTAAAATACTACTTTCATATGCTGTGTGTTCGATTGTTTATGTCAGTGAAGTGCATGAGCAAGCTTTATTGTCATGTGATGTTATACACCGAGAGAGAAGAATTTTGTTGAAGCAAGAGATTGGGCGAATGGTTCTCTTCTTCACCGACCAGCCCAGTCTCTTGGCTCCAAACATTCAGGTATTCCAGAAATCAATCAAACTATTATAAATTTCTTTTTACTTTTTTATTTCTCCTCTTTTTTTTGTAATGATGTTTTTGAACCAATTAGTGGTGTAGCTTTCCAAAAAATTTTGTGCCTCAGTTATTTGGAAAAAGGTCTAGGTTTCGGTTTTGCCTCTATGTTGGCAATTACCAAATCACCTTTATCTATCTCATGCAAGCAAACACTTCCAATTGGACTCTTTCTCAAAATCTGCCACGTTTTTAAGGATCTTGAATAAGAAATGTTCGTTACTAATTAGTAGATGTGCTGATGTAGTCTCCATAGGTCAAAAACCCTTTTCAGTCAACCATTTCTTGCCTCTTGTTCAACCGCCTAAGATCAAAAGCTTGTACTTCACACACACACACACACACAATCCATTGACCACTCTCTTATTAATTATATGCTTGATATGATCTCGTAATCTTTCATCATCCATGTTAGTTGCTACAGTGGAATTTTTATGTCAACGCCTACCTCATGATCATAGTTAAGGCCTTATCGTTGTTCTTTATCAATTTTGTAAATTCATCATCTCGTTTCATATAAGAAGAATGTCTGTCACAAACGGTGGATGCTATTTGTCTTCCTGCCCTATGTGTAAGCTTGTGACTTGGTCAACCTCTTTGCTTTGTCAGTCATCTTCCATAAACATCTGCCACCGTTTGAAAAGTGATTCAATGAGCAATGCTTTTTCAACCTTTAACATGTGAATTACAGCAATCCTTAAAATCTCCGTCCATTTGGTTAAAAAGTGATGAGAGAATATTTGCCTAGTTCTAATTGCTCTAGCACTTTGGTCTATATGCTCTTTCTTTCCCTCAGTCTTTTCCATTTTTAGCATGTGGCATTGTCAAGGATTTCCAGAATTTTTCTAAGTGTTTTATCTATCATAGATTCATAATGGTCTTACTATTTCATCTTTGAACTCATCATATTCGTAAGATAAGTAACATTCTTTGTAATTTATTGCAGTTGTTTCTCTTCATTATCCATGATTGCCTATTGAATTTGTTTATGAAACACTACGCATAATAATTGTTTGAGTTTGAGTTCCCTTTTCTTTTTCCGATACCATTTTCTGTTTTTTTGGAGTTTCTGATTATTATCTTAACGATGTCTGTTTACTGTAGATGGTATTTTCTGCATTGGCATTGGCCCAATCTGAGGTGCTATGGTATTTCCAACATGTTGGAATTGCATCATCAAAGTCAAAAGCTATGCGATCAGTACCAGTTGACATTGTAAGCTGAGTTCTTTCTGTTATCACGTATTAATGTTATACAACAAAAGCAGTGAAGCTCTTTTATTGAGCTTTCAATTATTCACGTAATCAACTGTTTGTCTTGAACTTGAAAATAATCATTTCCTTTTGCAGGATCCAAATGATCCAACTATAGGATTCTTGTTGGATGGAATCGACCGTCTTTGCAGTTTAGTTAGAAAATATATTGCAGGTTAGTTAGTGGCATAACAAATTACTAAACTGGTAACTGGTTAGAAGGCTGTACACATTCCAAGTTGTTTTTTTTCTCTTTGGTGGTTGAAACAGAAGTGTAGATATTTTGTTTCATCTATCCTTATATTTACAAAGGAATATTAGGATGCCTTAGATTTTTATTTTCCGTGTTAGATTTTTACTTTACGCTTTTGTGTTCTAGTACTTAGCCGACTCCAATTGAAGAAAAGAAAAAAAGCCGACCCCAATTAATTTGGGACTAAGGCTATGTTGTTGTGTTCTTCTTGTACTTATTTTCTTGGCTTATCCAAGCTTTGAGTGCTCTAAAGTGGGCTCCTTGTGTGCTTTTATTTGAAAAAGATGTCTAGAGGCATTCACGACAACCTTTGGGTTTCTAATTACATTGAAACACAATAGAACTTAATACTTTTTGAGTTAGAGATGATAGACATTCTTCCATCTTCCGAAATTAAGTTTTTTTTTTTTTTTGCTGTCTTTTATGTGTTGTCAAATCCGCTTTAAGTTTTCCCATCAAATTGAGGACTGGTATTAATACTATGTTGTAGCTTATTTTGTTAAAGAAATACCAAGAAAAATAAAACAGGGGTTTCAGAAAACTCTCTTCCATGGTTTTATTCATGTATGGGGCAGCTTCATAATTTAGTTGCTCTCAATATGTGAGGTCTTGGGTGTTTGCAAATGTTTTGAATTACTGGGTTTCGTCTTTTGATGAACTGGTCTTATGGAGAACATTTATATGTGCATGCAGCAATTAGAGGCTATGCCTTATCGTATTTATCTTCCAGTGCTGGTAGAATTCGGTTCTTACTGGGTACTCCAGGCATGGTGGCTCTTGATGTTGATGCTCCCTTGAAAGGACTTTTTCAGCAAATTGTTCAGCGCCTTGAAAATATACCAAAGCCGCAGGGTGAAAACATGTCTGGCATTACATGTGATCTATCGGTAAGAAATTGTATCTTCTTTAATGATTGTTAGGATTCTGCGTCTCAATAATTTATCTTTTACTTTTATTTTTCAATCAACCTGCTCCTCAATTTGTATTTCTTTCCTGATTTAGTTCACTTGATCCTCATGTGTGTAATGGCAATACTTTTTCAAATCTAACCTATCCTCAAGAAATTCTTGAACTAAGTGCTATGGTCAAAACCTCAGCTTGTCATTTAATCTTGTCCTTCCAAACATTTAGGGTAGTATTTATTTTTTACTCAGTAGTCTTCTCTTTGGAAAATGTGGCTTGCCTTCTCTTGATCTGAGTCTGCATTGCTGATAGAAGACAACTCATGATAATAATGAATAAGTCATTGGCATTGCTGGAGAACTATACGAACGTGGAACCGGCACTTACTGCGTAGCTATGTAACAGATAAGTTATATAAAGTGTATTTTTTGGGAATTTTGAACTTGCATGGATGATTAGGATTGAGTGTTATAACTTTGTGGTAAATAGATGTTCATATAAAATGGATGCCTGAATGCCCAAAGTTCAAACTCAAGTGAAAGCCTATTCCCTCTTCCTTCAAATCTGTTAGGTTCTTCGTCTTGATTATTATTCATAGTATCCTACCTTTTTTCATTCTTTGTTGCTAAAATATTTCTGACATGCCATAGGTTCACTTCAATATGTTTTAATAAATTCCATGTAGAGTTTCATAAGTTCTTCTTTCAGGTCAATTCAGCTTCTGAAACAGTGTTGCACTACCTTAATTTTCTAGGCTTCATTTCTTGATTTATTTTAAAGCTTCCATTATGAATAGAAAGGAATCTCTTCTGGTCAAAATACAAATATTCTGAAGAGTGCAACCTCTGATTACTATTTCAGGACTTCCGTAAGGACTGGTTGTCAATATTAATGATTGTTACCTCATCCCGTTCATCTATTAATATCAGACACTTGGAGAAGGCAACGGTTTCTACTGGCAAAGAAGGCTTGCTTTCAGAAGGGAATGCTGCTTACAATTGGTCCAGGTTTTCTTCCTGTTTGTTTATTTCACATGAATACACAAGTTTTGGGTTGATAAGTGTGGAACAATGGAACTTACAATTTCAAAATGAATCATTGTGTGAGTATAGGAACTCATTGTTTTTAATCTCTTAAAATATTACTTTTGAACAATCTGGTAATTATGTTGTTGAAATACCAATTCTTTCAAACTTTAGGAAACTAATTTTTACTTGAAATGGGTTCAGATGCTCTTAATAAGTTCTGTAAGGAAATTGAAAAGAAAATAAAACATAAGAAAATTTCTTTTGACTAAGCTCAGTAACTTCTTGATGCAGATGTGTTGATGAACTTGAATCTCAATTATCAAAGCACGGGAGTCTTAAAAAGCTGTATTTCTATCATCACCATCTAACCGCAGTAAGCTCTTCTACTTCTCCACATCAGCTGAGTTGCTAGATTCTTTACGTAAACATTATTTGGACCATAGGTCCATAACTACCCTCGTTCCCCCTAAAATTTGGTTGGTTATGTTTTAAAATTTTGATTGAAACTTAAGTAGACATTACATCTTTCCTCTTAAATCTAAACTAGGTTTTCAGAAACACGATGTTTGCACCTGAAGGACGTCCACAACATTGCTGCGCGTGGCTTGGGGTTGCCAGTAGTTTTCCAGAATGTGCCTCTATGATCGTCCCAGATGAGGTGCTCTTATTTTATTTTTGTTTGTTGTGGATGAAAAGGTGCTTTTATTTTGTTTCTGTTATTGTTCATTATTGCTGAAACTAGAGGACCAGATTTCTTTATTCAGCTCTAATCATTCCTCACCTCCCTCTTCTTGTACAGGTTATTAAACAATGAATATACTGAAGGGCTCCTTGTTAATGTACAAACAGGATTATAAATTCTTTTCCAATGAATATGTCATGCAGGAATATATACTATATATCTTCCCAGATGATTTAGGCAAATGGAGAACTAGATCAATTAAGATTTTTGCATTCTATTTTCCTTTTGTGTTGCTATTTTGTTGCCTGTTGGTTATATTAGAAATTCTTTAGAATATGGTGTCCTGTTTGTAGTACTCCCTCCTTTCCAAATATATGTCACAATTTGACCTTTGCACAAGAATTAAGAAAATAATCGATTCCACTAAAAATTCCACAATGAGGCTGAATTGCCCTCACATAAATGACTTCATTTATTGTGGATATTGTGGAAAAGAAGTGGTTAATGCTATCATTGACTAAATTGAATGGGGGGTTAGAATTGAAAATGAAGCTATTGATGCTTCATTGATTTCCTAATGCAACACATTTGTCGGAACAAAAAAGAAGTCCCAAAATGTGACAGATATTTGGAAACGGAGGGAGTAGAAATCATATGTTGCTTAAACAGTCAGGGTATGAGTATAGATTAAGTTTTTAGTTTTTGGCATTGGTCAATGAATATGGAAATTGCATTCTACGTCTTTTCTCTTGATTCTCTCTTCTCTTCTTCCTACCTCCTCATATGCTATGTTGCCTGGACTTGCGAGAGGGTGTTTGGTTTAGGCATGCATCTAAAGGTCGGACCTACCTTTTTTCTAATTTAAGGACTCGAGAACTTGGCAAAATGTGTCTAAAAATTTAGATGCATATGCTTAAATATGTGCACACCATCACCTGCATGGATGTTCGCTATTATCTGGTTAAAGTTCAAAATAAAAGTTTCAAAAGGTGAAGTTATTTCTCTTCAAAGAGGAATGTACTAAAAAAGTACTCATTCCGAATTCCTGAATATTTGTCACATTTTGGGACTTTTCTTTATCCAACAAAATTTTCTTGTTAGGAAATCAAGAAAGCATCAATTGCTTCATTTCCAATTCTAACCCCATTCAATTTAGTTAATGATAGCATTAATCATTTCTTTCCACAGTAACTATCATAAATGAAGCCATTTATGGGGACAATTCAGTCACGTGAATTTTTTTAGTGAACCAATCATTTTCTTAATTCTCGTGCAAAGGTCAAATTGATGCAAGTAGGAATATATGCTGTGTATGTGTCTATGGCTAGGACTCAACCATTCTCTATCTTTTAGGATGTGGGGACTGAATAGTGATGCGTGCTCGCTGGCTACAAATTTAGTAACGGACTGTACTTTCCTAATTAGTTTTTTTTCCGTAATTGAGTTTTACTAGGGAACTTGTCGAACAAAATAGAAATATAAAAAATTAAATGCAGGATTAATTTCTTACAATTTCCAAGTATCATGGATTCACATTCAGGTTTCCCAAAGCAAAAGGGTGCAAGTAAGGTGGATCATAAAAGATACAAAGTGCATGATTCTTAATTTTAGGAAGCGTAATATATATGCTTTTTGTGCATTTTGATGATTGCTATAAGTGTTTAGATTGATACATTGTAAGATTTAAATCATGAATTAAAATTTAAAATAGGCTTTGGGATTTCAGATGCTTTGGGATGTATGGGAAGAATTGGATCTTTTTCATCTGGAACAAATCAGGAATAGCAAGAGTTTCAGATTTCAGTTGTGATTGTCTGTAACAAACATGCTTTTTTTTACTTCATTGAATACAGGTGACTAAAATTGGCAGAGATGCAGTTCTGTATGTTGAATCTCTAATCGAATCAATTATGGGTGGGTTGGAAGGTCTGATCAATATTCTTGATTCTGACGGAGGCTTTGGCTTTCTAGAGAATCAGGTCTGTTCCTTTTTCTAATTATTATGCTAAGTGATAACAACAAATGGACTTAAGTTTTGTAAGAACTAAATCTATGGATACTTTCAGCTTCTTCCAGAACAAGCAGCTGTCCAGATGAACTATGCAACAAAGTTCTCAACCCCTTCTGCCAAGTCTCCAAAAGGTTTTGCTGGTTTACCATTGCCTGGCCGAGAAAGCTACCCTGATAATAGTAGCTCTGTCAAGATGTAAGAACCCTCTTGCTCATTATTTATTGTTTTAGTGGATAGTTTGCTTAACCGGACTAATTGTCCTGGACTAATTGTCCTGATTTAATGAGTGGCAGATTGGAGGCTGCAATGCAGAGATTGACGAATTTGTGCTGTGTTTTAAATGATATGGAACCTATATGTGTACTAAACCATGTATTTGTTCTAAGGGAGGTAAGGCATCTCTTGAGCTTTTCAATTTTTGAATTTTTTCCTACTGCTAAAACAAGTACAGGTATTTATGGAAAAAAAGAAAGCTTTTAGTGATTTTCTCCGAGACAAATACTACAACAACAATAACAAAGCCTCTATCCCAAATTAGTTGGGGTCGGCTATTCCGGAGACAAATTAGTTGGAATAGTACAATTCGTAGAAGTAAAAGTTGCAAAAGTGGACCAATTTAGATACTTAGGATCAATCATGTAAAAGATAGGACATATTGAAGATGACATTATCTTTTCTCTTTTTAGCAAATAGACCAAATAGACCAAGCAACTCTAGTTTCTCAACATTCATATTTTCTGGATTACCTGTTTCATAAGGTTTTTATTTTTTATTTTTATTTTATTTTTGCATTCCATAGAATCACAATGATATAAAACCATGTTGAAGAAAATATTAAGAAAATCCATCGTTTGCAGTTTTTCAATCCTGCTAAAGTTGAAAACAGCACTTTCGGTTTCTATATAAAGTTCAAATACTCATACTTTATTACTCAGATATTTTACTTCCATGGTGTGTGACCGAAAGATTATTTCTTATTCTTGATTTGTGACAAAATAGAGGAAAAACTGTGACATTTTGACATGTACCGTATTAATTTTTCTTCCATTGAATTCCTTGCGTCCATCATTTTCAGAGGTATAAACCAATTTCAAATATCATCGAACCACAAGTGTTTTATTTTTTTTTTATTTTTTATTTTTTATTTATTTTTTGGTTGCCCATGAATTTTATTTATTATGTATACATTTGATCTCTTAAGTATGAGTGTAGTCAGTTTGGTTGAAAATTAAATGCAATCAAAAGTACTTGATTTCTTGCGTTAAATGCCTATCATCATGGTGCAGTACATGCGAGAATGCATACTTGGAAACTTCAGGAGGCGGCTTCTCACGGTACTAAAAACGGACAATGATCTTCAGCGTCCTACTGTTTTGGAGTCTCTGATTCGCAGGCACATTAGCATAGTCCATTTAGCAGAACAACACATTAGCATGGACCTTACCCAGGGAATTCGAGAAGTCATGCTAACCGAGGCCTTCTGCGGACCAGTTTCTGCCCTTCACTTGTTTGAAAAGCCACCAGATCAACATACCGGATCCGCTGTTGAAGCTGTCTGTAACTGGTATATTGAAAATATTGTAAAGGATGTATCTGGAGCAGGAATCTTATTCGCCGCAAGGCATCAGCGCTTCCGAAGTACTAGACCTGTTGGTGGATATTTCGCTGAGGCGGTTACAGATCTCAGAGAACTGAAAGCCTTTGTTCGTGTTTTTGGTGGCTATGGCGTTGACAGGCTGGACCGGATGATTAAAGAACACACTGCCGCACTTTTGAATTGCATTGACACTGCCCTGCGTTCTAACCGTGAGGCCCTTGAAGCAGCTGCTGGGGGTATGCATTTTGGTGACAGATTAGAAAGAGAGGCAAATTTAAAACAGATTGTGGACTTGGATACAGTAGTTGAATTTTGCATTCAGGCGGGTCAAGCACTGGCATTTGATCAGCTCTTAGCAAAGGCTGCTGGACCTGTTCTTGAAGAAGGTGCGCCTTTGATATTTTCACTGTTAGGTACAGTAGTCAAGCATTTACCTGATGAAATACCGGAAAAGACTGAAACGAGGAGGTTGAGGTGGGTGGCGAACAGTGTTGGTGGTGTTGACGATCATGATTCCGAATGGGTAAGGTCAATTTTGGAAGATGTAGGCAGTGCAAGTGACGGTTCATGGAGCTTGCTACCATATTTATTTTCTTCTTTCATGACGTCAAACATCTGGAACACAACAGCCTTCAACGTCGATATTGGCGGTTTCAATAACAATATCCACTGCCTGGCAAGGTGATGAAGCTACTATTGATGTATAAATTTGTAAAACATGGCTTTCCCAAACCTTTTTTTTTAATGTTTTCTCTTTCCACTGGATTTCAAATATGGTTTTCCATGTCAGCTTATTCATCCATTGAGTATTCTTGATGGTGCAGGTGCATAAATGCTGTTATTGCGGGGAGTGAATTTGTTAGATTGGAAAGGGAACAACAACAGAAGCGGGTGCTCTCTAATGGGCACGTCGATGAGGCTTCCGAGCCTGAAATACAAAGCCGTACATCAGTCGAAGCTAGCATTAAGTCCTCGATGCAGCTTTTTGTTAAATGTTCTGCTGGGATTATACTGGATTCTTGGGGTGAGAATAACAGGTAAAAATTCTAACTATAAGTTGTCCAATGGATACTTTCTTGAATGATCTATGGAGCTCCATGCTGAGCACCCTGACAAAAAGCTCTTCAGATAATCTGAACTTCTTTTCATAATTTGGAATAGCTCCATCTCTGCCAATGATATTTGGATCTCATGGTTCTTTTTTTTGTGGCCTCGTGGCCCCGGTATCCAGGTTACTCCGAGTTCAAGAGGTTCCTTTTGATATTCATTGGCACCATTTGTAAGTTTTAATTCTTTTGTATTACTTTCTAATGGTAACCTTCTCATTTTCATTGCCAGGTCTCATCTTGTTGCAAAGCTGATCTTCCTTGACCAGCTTTGCGAGTTATCTCCATATCTTCCAAGAAGTATACTTGAAGCCCACATTCCCTACGCTATTCTTCGATCCATATACAGCCAGTATTATGTGAATTCACCATCCACACCCTTGGCATTACTAAGTCCGTCGCCCCGACAATCGCCTACAATTTCCCTAGTACACTCATCACCAGCATCTTGGCAAAATTATGGCGATTCATCCCCTCTGTCAAGTACCTACGATTCAGGTTACTTCAAACCGTCGGCACATAACCAGGACCAATTTTACGACACAAACAGTGGGAGCCTGCATAGTAGTGAGCACAGCAAACAAAGAAATACACGACGATCTGGTCCTTTGGATTACACTACAAGCCGGAAAGTGAAGTTCGTCGAAGGCTCAACTTCAGGAAGCACCGGCCGCAGTCCATTGCCGAGGTTCGCAGTGTCCAGATCAGGTCCTTTATTGCACAAATGAGGAAATTGCTTCACTCATCAGACTGCTAATTTTACATTACATCGGTCTTTTTTCGTTGAAGGATTCCAATCAAGTTTTGCCAGTGACTTTACAGATGTGAGAAGCTATGTTAATTTGTGTACATATCCTCAAAGATAGCGATGAAATGCAAAGCGATGAAATGCGTTTTACTTGCATCGCCATTGGTTGAATTAATTAGTAATGAGAAACATGTGCCGAAGTTATGTCGACGAGAACTTCTACATACATTGCTTTATAGGTTCACTTCTTATTACTAATGTATCCACATAGTACATGAACTACAAACCCCTGGCTGCTTTGGCTTCCATGCAAGTTCCTCATGCAACTGATCATCTAAGGTGGTGCCTGCAATGGAGAATTAAGTTCAGATCTTGACACTAATACAGAATCAAAGAGAAAACTTAATGCAGCTAACCTTAAGGTTTCTTTTGTCCCTCGTCGGATTTTACAGCGGATTGTAGGTAGTCCGAGGCGCTGGTGTGCTTTGTATCGATGGCAGCCGGAGAAGCCTATGGAAATATGAATGCAAAGTGGGAGGGATTTTGTTGAGGCAGACTTGGATGTGCAAGTGCTATGATGCATACTAAATGATTCAAAAGAGAAACTAACCGTAATATGCTCCATCAACCTCCAGGACATCAATCTGGATGAGTTTCACATGAAAAGAGTTACTAGACTTTTACTGTGGTATATCATATTGATAGATACAAGAAAGGTAACAAAGAAAAACAACAAATGATAGACCAATAATAAAGATTAAGCGATTTTTGAGATTTGCTTGATAACTAATAACATACTTCCTCCGGTTACAAATGTAGGTCGTTTAAGGTAAAGACACAAGAATTAAGACAACCTTAATTACGATTACGAGTGTAATTTACATATACGTCATTCGACTTGACATTAAATGAATTGAATAATTGAATAATCATAAATATTTGAATTGATAAAAGTAAAATGGGTAAAAAAATAATAAATACATCAGCGAATTATAAATATGACTTACAATTTTGATTCTTTGAATAAAAAGTTTTTACTATAACGATTTATATTATTGTCCAAAAGAAGTATTATTTGAGATTAGATTGGGGCGTTTGAGTGACTCTTGTAGAAATAGTCGAGACTAATTAAGAAGGTTCCAAGCAAAAAAAAAAAAAATCCCTAAAGCACAAAATTTCATTACTTTTTCATTTAAATAATCCAAAACTCAACTTATAAAACAAAAACTAAAAGAAAATATTTGTATATTGTTTTTGCATTAATTTCTTCAATTAACCAAGCAAGCAATCAGACAGTCCAACCAAATATACTGAATTAGAAGAGTGAGAGTTGATTGAAGTACAGGCACTTGAAGTCCAATTTGGCTGATGCTGTCCATGAGGTCCTTCACCTTCTCGGGATCGTTAGATCTGGTCCGCATCAACGGCCTCCGTATCTTCTCCAGGGGAAGCTCCAAAATCAACGGCCCTCCTTTGTTGTTACTACCACTTGATGATGATGAATAACTGATTGATGGAGGAGCCCCTAAAGAAACCACATAATAATCTTTGCTCTATCAATCAATGATTAAAAACATGAACTGTACAAAATTGAATCAAGTAGTATCATATACCGTTATTTGATGGTGAAGTAGCTCTTATGGAGAAAGCTCTCAAGTTGCCTATGTGAAGATGAGATTGAAGGTTAGCCATTTCTATACCCCAAATCCAAACTCAATTAAACCTCTCTCTCGATTTCTTATTTGTACGTGTACTCGAAGGACAGAACGCCACGTGGATGTAAGATATGAATGAAGGGCTAGAGAGAAATCTTTTCCACCATGTGATGGTCGCCATTAGTAAAATGAAATCCACGTGTGAATTCACATTAATTTTCATTTTGAGAAAAACGAGTTTGGTTTTACATTCGTTCTTAAGTTTTAGAGAGAATAAAAAATTATTTTATCATTCTCTCATGGATTAGCATTCGAATTTTCAGTCAGATTTTTATAGAGGACGTTCATATCTTGCAACATCTAATAGATCGATCAATACAAAGAAGAAAACTTGTACTTGAGGTACGATTTAAATTTCATCATGAACTCGAATTTTATGTTTTCGCTTGAACCCTAAAACATTAATGTGTTTTGTGTTGCAGTATTTTAAGTTTCTCATAATTGCGAAAGACTAATTATTTTTGAACTTATCGTTTGAGATCGTGTCAAAGCATTACTGGTGAGATGATTAAAATATTATTTGTTAAAATACATAATTTAAAGAAATTGTAAGTTGAGCAATGTCATTTAAATTATGTTGTTAAGAGAAATCTCGTTGTCTAGTAGGCTAGTACAATTGAATTAAAAAATTAATTAAATCTCGTTGTCTAAGTAGACTAGTATAATCGAATTAAAGAATTAATTAAATTTTTTCCTTCTTACTTAAATGAGAGTTCACATTCCTTTTCAAACTTAGCCTTTTAGCAAGTCTTAGTGGGGTCATTTTGGACATTTCACCATGTACTCTTGAGTGAAACATCATATCATGCATCTGAATATCTGATGCCACTCCCACTCTAACAAAACTGAAAAAATGACGTCCATTCAAGCCGCCAAAACCCTCACTCTCACTAACAGTCTTTGGCGGTAAATTCCCTCTCTCTCTATATATATAATCTTTTCAATGTTGAACTGCAATTCTAACTTTCAAAAAATGGTTCTTGAACCAGCAATTCTGCTAAATTTCGATATCTGGCCACAACTCCAGCCCTTCTCCCCCTTCACCTTCCAAGGTATCTGCAAAACCTAATCTTTTCAATTCTATGTTTCATGTAATTGATATGATGATGAATTTGCTAGTTTTGTATTCATGTGTGGACTTGTGTTAATTGGGTTCCTATTTGTGTTCCAAATGATGCATGCTTTCGGTGAAAAAATTGGAATTTTTTTTATCAAATTAGGGTTGAATTAGGGATGGAATTTTGGGCATTGGAGGATAAAGAGGTCTATATTGGGTTTTTAGCTAATTTGTTATTGTTATTGTGATGTATAATATGATGGGTAGTATAGTATAGCTCAAGTTTCCGAGGTAATTTGTCGTTGTTCGACTTTAGACGATGCAGGGGTAGACTGATGCTAACTTAGGATGCATTGATTAGTTGGGAGTTCAAAGACTTGGAAAGCACACCATAAATTGCAATAAATTGAGGGTAATGTGATAAATTGATGATTGATCCCTTCTGAGATTTTTAAGGTGGATTCTTGATTTTAGTAAGCTATTGCGAAGGACCAAATATCATATGCAGTTCTTGGAAAAAAAATCATCTTTTTTTTAGGTTTCACAAATTAGTTCTTTGCTATCAATGGATTATTTATTTTACCCATTATGCAGGCCTCGTTTTGTAGGGGGGCCTGGGGCAGTCGCCCCCCATTTGAAGAAGGCCCCATTTTGGGCATAAAGTATAAAGGGTAGTTTTGTAATCTTGTATTTTATGTTTTGAAGTAAAAAAAAAAAAAAAAAAAAAAAAAAAAAAAAAAGAAATGTGTAGGTAACAAACATCGGCATGGCGCACGCAGTGTTGTTTCTAACAACACGTACCCTCTCTCTCTTAGTGGGTATCCTTTATTTCTCCAATATCTTAATCTCGTCTCTCTAAATAACAATTAATAAGTAAGAAATAATCCCTAGGAAAAACAAAAAAATCTTGCAAAATTGAAAAAAAAAAAAAAAACTCTTAATGTTTTTCTCCCCCCTGGCTATTCAGTATACTACATCTAGCCACAATATCTCTCTTGTCCGTCCTTTCTTGGCTATTCTACCACATCTTTATTTTTTTCTTTTTTATTTCATTATAGTATTTTTCTATTTCAACAAGTGTTTTTTTTTTCTTAACTTCAACTCGAACCCGAGACCTCCCTAATTGTTTTTGACAAGTGCTCACATGAGATGCTTTGACAACAAAAGTTTATTATAGAGTATATAGAATCCAAAAAGAATTTTTTAGTTTTGCACTAATACGCAACTATTGATTGTGTGTGTGTGTGTGTGTGTGTTTTTTTTTTTTTTTTTTTTTGTGATTAGATTTCTTTACAATAAACCTTAATATTGTTTTAATATAAGGAGGCTTCAAATAAGGTTCAATTGTTTTTAAAAAAAATCATATTTTTATCATTTGTGTAGGAAATATATTGCCTATCATTTAATTAAGCTAATATAAAAGAGCCTTAGTAATTAGCCTTTTTTAAGTGAAATATAAATTTCATTAATCATTAATATGGCTCGATACAAGACTAAACATGGAATCAATTGTCCTAATAAAATACATCGATTCGCTAAATCCTATTTGAACTTACTCAGTTGATTTTTATTTTGATGCTATTACTTTTTTTTTTAGTGAGGGTTTTTTCGTTATTAACCCACTTTTATTTCTGTACTATTATTTATTATTTTTTTGTCAATTTATGTCTTCTTTTTGTTACTACTTTTTTTAATTTTTACTTCACTAAAAATAAGTATTATACTTTTTATTGTCGACCTAAAATTCGAAAGGAGGAGGAAACGGTCTAAACACATCTTAATTATAGTTTGTTGATTTTAAGTTTAATGCATGTTGTTTATTGCTTAGTAAGTAACCTTCAATTAAAGTTAAATTAAAAATATTTATTTTTATATAAAAGGTCCCATTTTTAAGTTTCGCCCTAGGCCTAAAAAATGACAGGGCCCCTACCATTATGTTTCAATTCAGAAGTTCTTTCTTCTTTTTCCTCCACTTTTGACATCCTTGTTCATTGAAATCTTGAAACTGCTAATTCTTACGGCAAAATTTTTACTCACCCGTGAATTTCAGGCATTTATGTAGTGTTCGTGCGAAGAGTGATGAGGAAGCTGCTGCCAAAGTAGCTGCGGCCAATGCTGATTCGGGAGGTCCTACAATGTATTCTTCGAAACCTCAACATTCAGTTGTTAAATTATTACAGTTTACAGCTATGATTTGCAATTTGAATATGGATTCAGGATATGTTATCTCTTGAACTTCCCAGGTTGTGATTTGTGAACAATTTATCTTTCACCTGCAGATTTGACAAGATTATATCCAAAGAAATTCCTTCAACCATAGTATATGAAGATGAAAAGGTCTTGGCTTTTCGGGATATCAATCCCCAAGCTCCAGTCCATGTCTTGGTTATTCCAAAATTGAGGGATGGACTTACACAGCTTGGCAAGGTATGGTATTATTATCACAAAGTCCAATTCATGGAAGTAAATGAAGTAAATGTGGTTGTTGGACACAAAGTTATTTGAAGTTTGTATGAATCGAATTAATAACATAATGTTGGACGTAAATCTCCTGATATGATTTCAAGCCTATAATGGGATATAACTGCAATGCCGTTCGGCCCTCATGTTGCAAGCTTGTACTTGAATCACAAAACTATTTCATATAAATTAGGCAGTTGTTTGTCATAAATCATAACTATGCTTAACTGTCATTACTTCTAAAACAAATAGTTGCTTTTCCTCTTTTTCTCTTTGTTAGGCTGAACCAAGACATGTAGACATACTGGGTCACCTCTTTTATGCTGCCAAAATTGTCGCAGAGAAGGAAGGCATCGTTAATGGTTTTCGCATTGTTATCAATAATGGCCCAACTGCCTGTAAGTATTCACTCCATTGCTTAAGTCTGCTCGCCGGTTGGCTTATAGTTTGTTTTACTGTGGTTCCCAGTGATGTATTTTGGTGCTTGTTTTGTCTATCAGGTCAATCTGTATATCATCTTCATTTGCATATACTGGGTGGGAGACAATTGAAATGGCCACCTGGTTGAGATCTCAAAGTCTTCTTCTATCGGCTACAAAAATTATTTCCCTTCTCTTACTAGGATGGTTCTCTTTGTTCAGCATAATCCATTACTCCGATGTCAGTGATAATAAAATCCGAATCACGGTTGTAATTTGTTTTTCGTGTAGATCTATGCATAATATTTCTAGACACCCCAGATATCTTATTGGATGTTCGTCATTGACACTGGGTCATTAGTTGTAGAATTGACTGACAATTGTGCTGTATGAATTGAAGTATTGAACTCTTCCATTTGGCTAGATTAAAAACAGTTGATGACGAATTTTTGAGAAAGACAACAAAAACATTTTTGAAGTAAGACTGGCCCTGAACACTTGTGTTTTATTGTGTTAGTTGACATGTTTATGTCAAAACTCTTTCAGCTTTTAACTTTAATTCTCAATTTTTTTTATATCCATTGGTATCTAGGCAAGCCTGATTATTCCTATGAGGCCATGGTGCAATCACATGAACCATACCCTAGTGACTCATACAATCTTAACACAGTGGGAAATCAAACTTGGAGCCGTGGGCATAACCCACACAATCCCAAATTCGCCCTTACTGTTGGGCCAACCCGTTCGGGTTAATTTTCATTTCATGATGAACATCTAGAAACTAGGAACGGATATAATCCTCTGAGGTTGACTGCATCTCTCAATAACAAGTTATTCATGTATATGCAAAGGAAAGTGGAGGAACAAACCATCGATTTATTACAATACCGTTGATTTATTACAAATCCAAAGACTAGAACCATACCCAATCATCTAAGCTAGGTTCACAGTTGGCTGGGAAAATCACCATCAGCAGCCTCTTTTAGTCGTCATCATAATCGCAGAAGCCAAGATTAATAGTGCAAGCTTCATTTGTCCTTGTGCTGCGACTTAAGCTCAATCACCCGCTTTTCAGTAGCTTGCAGTGCTTCCCCATAGATGCTTATCAACTGGAGCAACAAGCGGAACAATTTCTAAGACGACATTCAAGTTTTAAGGGAATACTTAATACTGGAATTGTTCATAAGACATTCAAAATCTAGCTAAGGGCTATGAAACAGTTATCATAAAGCTACTTGCAAGAGTAATGACAGTAAAAGAAAGTTAGATTACAGAAAAAAACTTGGGGAATTTGCATCTCACCTCATCAACTTCTTTAGGAGTCATTATAAGTGGAGGGGACATCATTATGTTATCGCCAGCCACGCGCACCAGCATTCCGCGCTTCTCACATTCTGATCCAAAAATTGCACCTACTCCTGTAGTGTCATAAAAAGAACATCAAGAGGACAAAGAAATGTTAGTCCTACAACACATGTGATGGACACGAAATGACTATTGTTTTAATAAATAGAGAGTTCTTGTATATCAGATGGAATCTTGACCCTTTCAATAAGTTCACTGTAAAATCAACTGAGTTAGTCAAAATCCTAGCCTGGCTTCATGGCAGAATTAGAGTATATATATGCAAGTTCGTAAGCTCATCCAAACATAGTGGAATAATCACATGAAAAATTGTGTTTCTTTCTAGGTGGTAGAGGGTAAACTCTCTATTCAGTCAATACCATTTCTTTTTTAAAGTTAAAATTAATGACATTTTTTCTTATAATCCACGTTAATTAGAAACAAGACCTACCCCACTCTGCTGGAAAGAAATCATTGGGCGATTTATTATCCGTAAACTCAGTCCCAAGAATCAATCCATTTCCACGGATCTGCGTAATCAAGCATGCATGATGTCAGGCTTATAAATGACCAAAATCCTTGGAAGTAGTTTCAAATTTTGACATGTAAATTTGAATGCACAAATAACCTCTCCAATTATGGGACTGTCAGAAAAGGCTTTGAGGCCATCTTGAAATCTAGGAGAGACGCTTTTCACATGTTCGGTTATATTTCTTTCCCTGAAAACAGTGATATCATTAGAGATCAATGGAAATAGAGAACAAATTGTTCAACATATGAGGTTAAGTGACAGTTGAATCTACTTGTATATTTTGACTGCTTCCAATGCAACAGCACATGATACAGGATGCCCGGAATACGTAAATCCATGAGAGAAGGAGCCTGGGACCAAAACAAATGAAATAAGATTTAGAGCATTAGAAAATCAGACTAGGGAATATTCAGCCAAGTTGCTGCTATTAGTTTATTTTACCGAGTTTGTTGCTTTGTGAATGAATGACCTCTGAAATTTCAGGACTCACGAGAACAGCGCCAATGGGCATGTAAGCAGAAGAAAGAGCCTGGCAAACATGATATGAAGACAAAATAGTTAGAATCTTTCCTCAACGTGTCCCGGCAAATTTGCTAGCGTTATCTTCCTTCATCTCACCTTTGCCATGGAAACAAGGTCTGGCTTAATATTGTATTTGTCGCAGCCAAACATTGTCCCTAGCCTTCCGAAGGCGCAAATCACCTAATCAATATATAAGTATACAAGAGAACATAATGGAGGATTTGATATCTAACAGGAAGCAGTAACTTAGACTAGCATAAGTAGATACCTCGTCAGCAATGAAGAGAATATCATACTTTTTCACAACCGCTTGAATCTGGACAATTAATTGATGTAATTAGTAATAATTAGTAGGTATAACTTATTTCCCATTCCATTCATAATCATAAAGGGTAGCGACATCTATATTCAAGCAAACTAGTGGCAAGTAATCTTCTAAATGTAGCACTATAAATGCTTTGATTTCTTGTATAGGAATTAAATCACCTTATCAAAATATGATGCAGGAGGAGGAATCACACCACCCGCACCCATGACAGGCTCAGCTATGAATGCTGCAATCTGATACCATCACAGAATTCAACACTCAATTAGTACTTGCAAACTCGGAATAGCACCAGACATTCCCATAACAAAGAAGGAAGAAAAGGTTTGGGACACCTACTGTCTCTGGCCCCTCTTTGAGAATAAGATTCTCCAAATTATTGGCTAATCTCGTAGAGAATTCTTCCTCTGACTCACCTGACGATCACATAAACAACTGCCATTAATAACCCAAGTCAACTGTCAATATAAACACGCAACGATATTAGAGAGGTAAGCACCTGGTAAATGGAAGCGCCAGTAGTGGGGACAATCAGTATGCAATACAAATGGTGCTGGCAAATCAAATTTTTGATGTAGAGCTGGAAGGCTGTACGAGAATTCTTTTCAGTGCTCCAACATCGATACACAATAATTCTTTGAGGAAACATAATATAATGTGGCTTGACAAAATATTAATCACTTAAATTATAAATTCATGAGTGTGCAGCTCGCCAGCTCCCTAGAAACAAGCAAAGAATGAAAATAACAGTTCACAACCAAAAACCTCTTACCCACCCGGAAAGACTAGCTGATATCAGGGTGGAACCGTGGTACCTGTCACAATCCAACAAAAAGTTAGTAGGTTGAATGAGCATTAAAACATTGAGACGTGCATTTGAAAGATTAAGAAGTATACGATTTTGAACGTGCAATGAATTTCTTCTTTTCAGGTCTTCCAAGTGCATTGTTGTAGTACCAAACGAGTTTCACCTAAAATTAAAGATAATACAAAAGTTACTGATAGAAAAAAGTTCAGCCAGAGTGCCATGCTATGCAATACAAAGGATTCTGATAAATTTTCAACTTTCTTTATCATTCTCATTTGTCTTTTTTCAGAAACTCTTAATTGATGCCTAAACACTCTTCATTATCCACTTTTCTTTCTTTTTCTTTATTGCTCGTGCTTCATAGCCTTCTTGATCTTTCCTTCTTTGCCCCTTATTTTGTTCACCACTGGTACCAGGTTCTCTCACCCAATGACTCCATAGCCTCAAAGAAGAGGGCATTTTTAGGAAGGACCCCACTTTAGTTTTGGGAATGGAATCAATAGATGAACACAAATGCCTCACTTCCTATTAGTATGGTAAGTATCTGACCATCACGCCAACTCATTGGAGTATGTGACAATCCACTTCTTTCTACTTCTTGGCCGTTTTCTTTTCAATAATACATGCATAATCCTTACTGATAGAACTCTTCATGCTCAACGAGTAAAATAAAAAGCGAAAGCTCCACAATAAGTGCCAACAGACGTAATTTATCATTCTTATATGAACCATCACCTCTCTTCACTGTCATTTTCTTTGTCTAAATGAGTACCGCTAACTCTTAATCTAAATCATTAGTAACTTAGTAGCTTTCCATCCTAGAGATACTAAAACCTGCCAAAATAAATAATATCTTTTTCTGTTCAATTATAAAAGCCCGATAAGACATTAAACATTTTCATACTTATTTACTCCTAGAAACATGTCATTCAACAGTTAACCTCATGAAGTAACTCAAAGTAGCAACTCAGAGGAAAAGTGAAAATCCCATTGCCAGAGGGGACGTACCTGGGAATCATTTGCCTCGGAACCACTATTTGTAAAGAAAACCTTCCCCATTTGTCTAGCTGTAAATGTATCAAGAAGCTCCTTTGCAAGATCCTGTAAGCATCAATGAATAAGTGCACTTAATATCATAAAGCAATAACACAGTAATACAAATAACATAAATGCAAGAGAAATTTAATTCCTCTCCAGTTAGAAGTCCAAGATCTAGAACCATGAAGTAGTCATAACAGCTATCACAGAATTATTTTAAATTGGTTCCGAAATCTATAACAAAGAAATAACTTTGAAAATAAGCCTGTCCGAGCCAGTGAAGTAATAGCAACAAACTTCTTTCCTTCTCAACATGTGGAGATGTTAAGTTTTCAGGAGTCTAAAGAGCATTAGAAAAGATGAAGTAAACAGCAAGGAAGACGAGTGAATGTGGTTAACATTTTCCACAAACTCCTTTCACGAGGAATGCTTGCATGAAAAATTTGTTCATTAGATGATTCATCACGAAACTAATGTTATCCGACAACAAAACCTTTTATCATATTATGAGTCACCATTCCTGAATTTTGGGAATGGCTGATGGATCCAAGCTTTCCCCACTTAAAAGATGGAACTGTTTCCAAATTCAAATACATGATTTCCATGTCACAATGAAGCAGTTTTACCAGTTCTAAAGTCCATCATATCGAGAATTTCTGGAGCTAATACTTAAAAGAATTAACAACTCACAAAAGGATTTCCCATTTCACAGTATTTCAAGTTATCTCATAACTAGTAACCCAATATTTTTTTTTAAAAAAAAATTCGAAAGTAAGTCCTAAAGTTTTTAGACTACTTTTATGTTCTTTTTTTATTTCTTTGAGTTTTTTATGCACTTGAATCATGCATCTAAACTTCATAGTTTCGTTTACGTTCTTTGTGTTTTTTCTTTTAGTTTTTTTATGAACGCTCGAATCTTCCAAAAAGGATATTTGCACAAAAATTACCTGTCAAGTCAAGAATGGCGTTGTTACTTCTTTGTCCTACTATCTGGCTCCTGTCCTAGATATTTGCACATTAAGATCCAAATGTCCTTAAATAACCATCAGGGATGTAAAGTTTCAAGCGAAGTGTGACTTAATTTCATCCCTAATCTCTTACAAGGCCGCAATTGAAGAGAAGCTTTAGTAATGAATAGATAGTACGGTTAGTTTACTAAACTCTATTTTTCTTAAAAAGATTATTAATAAGAAATTTCAGGAGCCTCAAAAATAATGTGCTTAATCTCAAATTCTTTACTTCGAGCAAATGCTCAACTTTTCTGCACCTTGCCTTTTCAGTTTTTTCCTCGTTCCCTACACTTTCACCACCATTCCTCAACCATATTTCCACAACTTCATCTCATACTGCACAACGAAATCATAACTCAGAAACCCCACCACTCATAACTCCACCACACCCATCATCCCTCAAATAACCACATCAAATGTAGCCTGAAATTCTGTTCATGACGATTTACTAAGGTTATTAACACTGCCACCGCCACTTCAATATTCATTGACCCCTAAAATCATAATAAAATCATAATATATATATATATTTTTTTTTTTTTAAAGGATAACCTGTCATAGGTGCTAAACTTAGGCCCTTTGGAATATTTGGAACGGAAACAGATATCATACATATTGCCTCAGACCTTAGGATCACTTTCTTATCTACATTCTCACCAAATTTAGATAAGAACAAGTTTCACAAATTACAAAATTAAAATGTTAAATTACACATGCACTGAGACCCAATAATAAGAGGGGAGAGAGACTGCAATACCAAGGAAGGTTTTGTTGTGCGATTCCAAAATGAATGGTAGAATGGCAAAGTGTTTAACTGTGCAGTTGCAGCAGCAATGAGACGAGGTTCATTTCCACCTGCAAAATGTTCAGTAGCCTCAAAAGCATGAAGCTAAAAGACTCTCAAGGAAGAAACATTGACCTCAAAAATCTAAATTCAAATAAGCATTATAATGGAAAAGGAGATTTTGTGAGCTTTAGATTAGAAAAGAAAGAACTTGAGATTTTTGTTGCAGAAAAAAAAAAGACTGCAGCAATCCTAAGAATTGGAGAAAAATCCAAGAAACATCTTTCAATATTCACGGGAAAGAAAATTCACTTTCTTTGATTGGGCAAATCACTATAAAAACCAACTCACTTTCTTTTTCTTTTTTTCCATGTTGTGATAATTGAGTTCATACACTTAACTACATATAAAAAATCCGGTTCAAACAAAAATTATTGGTCTTCAAAACCTTTAATCAGCCTTCGAAGTTCATCGTTGTGATTGATAAATACGAGGATTACCTATAGGCTATAGTTTCAACATTGAGTTTTTCAACTAATTATCACTATAAATGCTATTTATACTTGGATTTTAAACTCACAAAAGGTCTACTTGAAGAACATGATTGCAAATGCATCTCAAGATGCAAAAAGCTTTATAAGAAATCACAAAAAAAAACCAGCCTCCTTGTCTACTCACGGCATCCCTTAAATATCTCGCGTTCAAGTCACTCTCTTAAATTTTCTTCAAAAAAAAAATCACTCTTCTGAGTTTATAACTATTACATTTTGCACCACTCTTTTAGTTGTGAATTCAAATCATGAATAACCAACTCTAACTTGAAAAAGAGGCATAACTATCAGAACTTCTGAAACAAACAATCAGTTACGCAATTTCCCGACCAATAGAGAAAGATTTGAGGTACAACTACAAGACATTCTTACCATTCCACCAAAACAATCCTTCAAGATACATTGATAAGGCCCCAATTAGATGCAAAGACACTATAGGTGTGAGTGAGTCAGGAGAGTGCAAGTTAGTTACAATGAAGTGTGTGCGGGTCTTGTACTTGTAGTATAAATAGAAGTTGTAAAGTAGAGAGAGGTATCTTGTTATGTTGAATGTAATTTGGGAACTCTTAGGAGTTTAGGTTGAGAGAGTTTTAAGACTTTCTCTGGGTTTTTTGGTTCTTGTTGTGTTTTCGTTTGTCGATTAAGCAATAAGATCTCGGGATTCTATCATACATCTATGCCTAGTTATTGCCAACAAAGAGCAGAAAATAAAATATAAAACAGAATGAGTCTTCGAAAGAAAGTTTTCTATGAAAAGCTGTTCAGATATATTCATTACCTAAAGCTGTACACCATAGACCAGCAAGAGCATCCAGATACTTCTTCCCGTTGACATCATAAACATAGGAACCCTGCACCATATGATTAGAAAACAATTATAACACTATTTAGATGAAAACGGACTTCAAGCACCCACAAATAAGGATAACATTGTGATAACACCAATCCTCTTCCATCTAAATTGTCAAATTTACTTAAATGTTGAGAACAAAAGCAGACGACATAAATGATGCAAGTTGCAGGAGAATCTGGATTTATAAAAGAAACGATCAAATTTGTCTAACGTAGATTGGTGATAAAATTTTATTACCTCAGACTTCTCAATAACTAGTGGATTTAGATCAGTTGTTTGCCACCCAGCAGTAAAAGGTGCCAACATATCGTGCCCTTTATACCTGAAATTGTTTAATAACATATTTAAAGAGCAGTTAAAGAGCCACATTTATACATAGACGAATGCAATCATTGGAACACAAATTCTTTAGCACCAACAACAATTATTTACTCTTGTCCATCGTTGGGTCTAACTGGTGGAGGATCCTCCTTTTGCACAGTTGACTCGGTACTATGTTGTCGAGTAAATGTAGAAATCCCAAGAAAACGCTCCTGGAGACGACCATGCAATGCCAAAGGTCTGGCGCATGTGCTTGCCTGAAATAACAAAATAAATACCAGAAGAGATGAGTCTAGAAAATGGGTCCAGAGCAAAGGGAATTGGCTACATTATTAATTTAGATAAAATCAAAATGCCAAAAGAGATGGCACAAGGAGTATGCGAATTTGGATGCAATAACAATGATCAACAACAGTGCTTAATTTTCTTCATAGTGTTCCAACAAACTATAGAAACTGAAAAACTACATATTTTCCCAATTGGCAAAACACTATCAAAATTGAAGAATGACACACTCCCATCAGAAACAGAACATGGAATCCCGCTGTCACCCGAAAATCTTAGACATCAGCCAATTCAATACGACAATCATGCGGAACATAGAAAATAAAGCTCAAAAAGATGAAATTCATTATTTTTTTTTTTTTTTGTGGATAACCATGGGTGTTTGCCCCTCCTTACTTTGGTTCGGCTGATCCCATGAGAGTTAGTCGG
This sequence comes from Stephania japonica, assembly GCA_039657345.1. Lineage (NCBI taxonomy): Eukaryota > Viridiplantae > Streptophyta > Magnoliopsida > Ranunculales > Menispermaceae > Stephania > Stephania japonica. The sequence goes on along the minus strand of CM077556.1, from coordinate 83,646,820 downwards.
ACGCCCCAACCCCATAACCCGGGGAGAAACCAAGGAAATATAATGTTGTCAAAAATCAAACCCATGACCTTTGCCTCAGTTAAAGCTAAAGTGCACTTTTCTTTACCACTACACTACATCCCTTGGGGGCAGATGAAATGCATTATTGAATTGTGATGTACTATTATATGTATATAATAATCTAGCCCTAACAAAATAAAAATAAGACTGGAATAATTTTTGGCATTCTCCAAAAGTATAGCTCTCATACCACTGAGGATGTGATTTTGGGATTGTGATTTGTATTTTTTTATTTATTTATGAAAGCATAAACTATAGGGCATGAAATATTTGCATAATTGCATGTGGGCTTACTTATGATTTCTAATCTATCTCAAACATGTAAATACAAATCCTAATCGTATAAAATTCTACTTCTAATCTAATTTAAACAATCTCCAACAAACTGAACCAATCAAATCGATCCAATTAACAGAACCAATTCAGTGAACACTAAGAGTGTAAGATCAGAGAAAATTGTTAATTAAACAAAACAGTAACAACAATTATATTGACAAGTTGAATGGTTGAATAGGAAGTGTTGGATTGAGAATTAACCTGTGAAGTGAGATTGAGTCGACCAAGATTTCTAATCATGGTTGAAGAAATCAATTTGATGAGTTTGATGATGTGTCTGAATGAATGCTTTTGAGTGGACTCGCAAAGATAACTGGTTCCCCTTTTTATAGATGGTCTACTGTGTACTTGGACAAGTCTCAGTACACTTCCAAATATACTAATTAAATAAATAATGTAACCAAAATAGGAGTAGTATTGTAATAATAATAACTAATCCTACTTAAACACGTAATTCTAAAATAATTACACTTTCTCAAACAAAAAAAAAGTCCTAATTAGGGGAGGACCATAGGGAAACAAAATCCTAATTGAATTCAAACTCTGTCATATGTTTGCCAAAGTATTTACAGTGAGTAGACCTGATCACGGGTTTGGGTACTCGTCCAACCCTCCCAAGCCTATGAACAAATTATTAGTATTTAGTAGTCATTTTTAAGAAAAGCTCATCCCGAATATATACAAGTTAGTGACTAAAATATTTAAAAATAATTAGTGTTATGGTGGGATTTGATCTTGGGATAAGATGATTACATTAGGTGATCCTTACCATTTGAGCCACTTTTTTTTTATATGCATAATAAAGGAATACATAATACATACATAAAAACACAAAAGTTATTGAAAAAGTTCATAAATAATTTATTAATTGAATATAAATAATTTATTTTTATATTTTTAATATTTAAATATTTATATATGAGCTTGTGGGTTGGGCTTGGGCTTTTTATTTTTTACATGGGCCGGGCTTGGCCTTATGTGTAGGCCCACATATATATGATCGGCTGGGCTTGGTCTAAGGTTCTTAGGCCCGAGCCCGGTTGGGCTCGGCCCAAGCCTGACCCATGAACATGTCTAATAGTGAGATAGATGAGACATCACTTGTCAAAGGAAAGGTTGGGAGGTTGTTTGTTCGACTCGTGATGGAGTCTAAGTGATTGGTTTTTTATTTGAAAAGAAAAAAAGAAGTGTACTGCATGTTGTACATGAATTGAAACTTGCCACAAATGGTGTGTTGGGTTAGGATGACTAAAATATTTAGTTTTAGCACATTGTTCGCTTAGATGTTTGCTTAGGCGGATTAAGTTGTGAAACAGATTATATAGTCTTGTATACATGTGACTAAATAAAGTGAACCTCAACCCTATCACTAACTAATCCAACCTAAAGGAAAGGAACTAGTTATTTCTCATTTTGCCCTCCCATTTAGTTTAAAACACTTCACACAATTCATCAAAGTTTTCGGCTATCCAACCTAAAAAAAACTATTTGGTTTTTTTAAAATTAAACTTTGAACATTAGTTGGTAAGAGAAATCTAATTATAGTTGTCATATTAGCCCAATATATAAAGAGATTAGCTGGTAGAAATAGTATTGCATGCACATAAATTTGACGTGGTTTTAATTTGTTGCAGTGATGATGAACTTACAATTACATTTATTTATACATCAGTGAGATAGTACACGATTCACCAATTCTTGATTATTTAACTCCTTTTTTAGTGGAAATATTGAACTCTCTTTTCATTACTTTTTTTTTCTCATTTATTTCCCACCACCACAATTTATTGTTTAGGATTGCACATTTAGTTTGTGTGTGTGTTTGTGTATTTGATTGAGTTGATGCAATAGTGAGGTATGGTTTTGAGTATTCTTTGTGTGTTTGTGTTTGTAGTTGATTGATTATATGGGGAGGGGTAGAAACGTTATTTGAGCTAAACCACTTAATATCAATCCAACCGAACAAGTCCTCAAATTTGGATTGCCCTTAGTCTGATGCAACTTAGTCCAATGAAATTTAGTTTGACTGTATCAAGATAATTCTATCGGCTCAACCTAACACACCACAACAGTCATAGTGGCAATTGACTTATTAGTACCTCAAATTGAGTCTAGAGGAGCCATTACTTGTATAGTGTAGAACGAGCAAATTAGATTTGGAGCATGGGTGGATTCAAAAATTTATGTTGCCCTGAGCTACACTATGTGTCATAAAGTATCAATTGCAATCAACTATGATTGGGCCATGAGTCTGTGACCAAGCCATAAATTAGTTGTACGATCGAATCTTTACTAACGCGTAGAAAAAAAACCAAATGTATCCCGATGACAACTGCATTTTCTCTATCAACAAAAGAACTACAAAACCAATTATTTTTAATAATTTAAAAACTATTTAAAAAATAAGGAAAATATTTTTATACATTGTTTTTTTTTTTTGATCGACTATTATACATTGTTTTATAGAATATTAGAATCAATTCAACAAAATATAATATAGAAAAAAAGTGAAGTAATAAATATGTAGAAAAATACTTATATGAAAAAAGATATCACACTTAATTAGAATCTTAAATATCAACAAATATCTAATTATTAATAAAGAATATTAAAAAATAATGGTTTAATATATGGGACCAAAAAAAAATCTTTTTGCCTGAAAAAAAAAAATTATTGGTGCGTATACACACAATACCAAAAATTTGTGCGTAAAAAGGATTTACAACTTGTGTAATCACAAAAAAAAAAAAAAAGCCACTTTTTTGTAGCAAAATGCGTGCAGCCAAAAAGCTATGCAGTTTCTTTTTTACGCTTTACTTGGAATTGGTGGGCTTAGTAAGTTTTTATCCCTTTTTGATTGAGTGTGTGGGCTATTCTTTTCTTGGGGTGAAAACATGTATATTTGGAGAAATGAGCTCTGGCATAACATTAACACTTCTTTTGTTTTTTGTTCAGGGAGAGAAATATATATATGAAGGGGTTATTACTACAAACTTGCTCTGAGTTCCACCCCAAGGTACTCAACGCCTAGATCTGTCCCTGATTTGGAGGTCTACCTCTAGTGTGGGGCCAATAGTCGCTAAGCGAATCAACTATTATATAGTGCGCACGTGATATTGCGCGTGGGTAACCAAAAAAAAAAAGAAAAAGAGTAAATTATGAAATGCCTCATGAGATTTGATGTAAAATATGCTTTAGTTCCATGTATTTTGAAAAATATACACTTTGATCCCTTTTACAAATTTTTGTCTAAATCATAATTGAGTTAAGGTGAAAAGACAAAAATGTAACTACAAAAGACACAACAACTAATTAAGCACAATACTTTTTTCTAAAAGAGAAATTAAACCCAACACTTTTTCCTAAAAGGAAATTAAACCCAACACTTGTTTACTCCTCACTTAAACTTTTTTAATATAAAAATATTTATTGGGACAAACTTTTTGTCTTGGATTTACTCATTCTTATTAATTAATTAACAATTATATTAAGTGTTAATTTGCTTATTTTTATAACTTTAATAATATTTTGTGTGTTCTTAACCAATTATAGAATAATGTTTCTTCAAAAAAATATAAATAGTGTAAATTGAGAAGGCATATGTAGGAATTAATTAATAATTTTTTATTTTTTTGTATACTAATTTTTATATATTTATTCATTTCATGGTAAAAATCAACGTGGGTTTATTATTTTGGTTGTTAAGCCATATTTTATTAAACATGATTTATCAATTTATTTTTACTAACTCACAACATATATATGGATGTATTATAGCACAAATAAATGAATATATACATAAATACTAAAATACACATAAAGAGACTAAAGTGGATTATTTTTAGATAAAGGAAAATATGTAAAACCTTAAGGGTATTATTGGTATAACAAAATTGTCACATCATCAAAAAGCAATATTAATAATAATATTTTGAGTTGTCACTAACACAAGGATGAGCTTGCTTAAACCAAGAGTAAACTAGAGGGACTAAATGCGTATTTATAAAAATATAGGGACTAAAATACATATTTCATCAAACCTCATGAGACATTTTATATTTTACCCAAAGGAAAAATAGAATGAGCGAAACCAAAGTACGCAACAAGACAACCTGAAATGAGACTTGTCCACGACACTATCTAAACAACACCGCAACAAAATCATGTGATTGAAAAAACACTTCCAACTAGTTACACAACACCATATATATATATATATATGTTAGGAAGGGGGGAAGAAAATCATGTTTAGAAAAGGAGAATCTCTTTAAGTTAGACTGAATCTTCTCCATCACGAGTACTTCATGTATATGCTAAGGAAAGAAGAGTACCCATATTGTACCATACCATTATATCCATTAATCAACTTAATTGATCAAATTATGAACATCATACGAAGTGGTGTTATGGTACATATATATCCAATAAACACTGAAGTAGCCACAATGCTAGTAAAACACTAAAGCTCAATTAGCAAGATTCATATAATGCCAGGGACAATCATCATTGGAATTTCACTTAAAGATGCCAATGTCTTCTGCCTGCCAAGACTACGATTGATTCAAGCTTGTCTTCTGCGATTAGTCTCAGGGCCCTGGTGCAGTCGGTCGTTGCATACCCCTGTGGCCCGATTGGAATTGCTAGAGACAGGAATCGAACTTCCCGTTATTGAAGTAAGGAGTGTCATTATGGAGTCTGGCCCACCTCGAGTTCGCCCTTACCATCCTAGCAACCCAACTGAGTTTCCATCACCCGTTTTTCAGTAGCTTTAAGTGCTTCTTCATAGATGCTTATCATCTGGAACAACAAATAAACAATTCACGAGACTCACTTCCAAGTTTCAAGGGATCATGTATGCTTAACATGGAAAATATATATAAAGCAATTTGTCACTAAACAAATTTCCATGAGTTTTCATAACTCATATAAAGCTACTTGCAAAAGTTGCAATAGAGCATTTAGCACAAAAAAAAAAAAAAGAAACCAATTTGAGAAGCTAAGGAAATTTGCACCTCACCTCATGGTCCTCATCAACTTCGATCTATAGGGGATATTATAAGCGATGGTGCCATCATTATGGTATCACCAGAAACACGCACTAACATTCCACGCTTCTCACATTTTGATCCAAAAATCGCTCCTACTCCTGTTGTGTCATAAGAAAGAATGTCGAAAAGGTATTGGAAATATTAGTCATACCGTAGATATGATAGACAATAGGACCTAGTTTTTATGTGCAAGAGTTGTATATCAAATAGGAATCTTGACCCTTTCAATAGGTTCACTCTAAAATCATATTTCTTATAGTCCATGCTAAATAAAAACAGGACTTACCCCACTCTGGTGGAAATAAATCACTACGTGATTTATTGTTTGTAAACTCAGTCACGACAACCAATCCAGTACTGCGGATCTGCATGATAAAGCATATGATATCAAGCTCAAAAATGACCAAAATCCTTGGAAGTAATTTCAAAAATTGATCTGTAAATTTGAATGCACAGACTACCTCTCCAATGATGGGACTGTTAGAAAAGGCTTTGATGCCATCTTGAAGTCTAGGAGAGATGCTTTTTACTTGTTCAATAATATTTCTTTCTCTGAAAACATTGAGACCATTTAAGGTCGGTGGAAATAGAGATGAACGAAATGTTTCGACTTATGAAGTAATGAGACAGTTGAATTTACTTGTATATTTTGATTGCTTCCAATGCAACAACACATGATACAGGATGCCCAGAATAAGTAAATCCATGAGAGAAGGAGCCTAGGACCAAAACAAATGAAAGACAGTTTAAGGATTACAAAACCAGACTAAGACTTATTCAGCCAATCAGTGGCTATTAGTTAATGTTACCGAGTTTGTTGCTTAGTGAATTAATGACCTCCGAAATTTCGGGGCTCACAAGAACAGCGCCAATGGACATGTATGCAGATGAAAGAGCCTGGAAAACATGAAATGGAGACTAATAGTGATTGTCTTTCCTCAATGTGTCCTGGCAAATTAACTTGTAAATGTTAACTTCCTTGATCTCTCACCTTTTGCTTTGGAAACAAGGTCTGGCTTAATATTGTATTTGTCGCAGCCAAACATCGTGCCTACCCTTTCGAATGCACAAATTAATTACCGAATCAAAATACAAGTGTATACTTGAAATAAGAGAGCATAGTAGAGAATCTGATCTCTGACATGCAGTAGTAATTAACTTGGACTAGCATTAGTAGAATTGAATACCTCATCGGCAATGAAGAGAATATCAAACTTTTTCACGACGCTTGAATCTGGACAAAATAAAAGATCTAATGTCATTAGTACGCCGCACGCACCTATATTCAAGCAAGTTAGTGGCAAGTGTACTCCTCTATATGTAGCACTGAAAATGCTATGAATATCTCTTGATTATATGGGAATTCAAGGAGGAGAAGAGTGAGTAAATCACCTTATCAAAATATGTTGTGGGAGGAGGAATCGCACCTCCCGAACCCATGAGAGGCTCAACTATGAATGCTGCAATCTGATATCATCATACTCAATTAATTGAAAATACTCGCAAACTCAACGATAGAATTATGGCCTTCCCACAACAAAGGAGGAAGAAAAGGTTAATTAGGGAACTACCGTCTCTGGTCCCTCTTTGAAAGTAAGATTCTCCAAGTTATTGGCTAATCTAGTCGAGAACTCTTCCCCCAACTCGCCTGCAGACAATATTTACACTTATAAGTGTTGCTGTTAATAATCCATTGACAGGTTAATTAGTAGTACCTGGTAAATGGAAGCGCCAGTAGTGTGGATAATCAGTATGCAACACAAATGGTAGTGGCAAATTAAATTGTTGATGCATAGCTGGTGGTCTGTGAAAGAGTTCTTTGGTTAGCACACCAACACGGATACGATTCGGTTCTAATCTTGACAGTTACATTATTCGGCCGACTTAACTATATATACTCCCGGGCAGGAAAAAAAATATGAACGTCTTACTCACCCAGTAAGACTAGCTGTTGTCAGGGTAGAACCATGATACCTGTGACAATGCCAGAGACAAAAGAGTCAATAAGCTCAAGTAGAAGAAAGATATGTGCGCACATATGGCTGATCGAGAAGTATATGATCTTGAACGTGCTATGAATTTATTTTTATCTGGCCTCCCAAGTGCATTGTTGTAGTACCAAACCAGTTTCACCTAAGCAAAACAAGAATATCAAACTAGGAACATGTCTCTCGACAATCAACTTCCCGACGCATGCAATTCAAACGAAAATCCCATTGTTAGAGAGGACATACTTACCTGAGTGTCATTGGCCTTGGAACCACTATTTGAAAAGAAGACCTTTCCTTTTGTCTGGCTGTAAATGTATCAAGAAGCTCCTTTGCAAGATCCTGTAAGTATCAATGAAGCAATCAAAATAGCTATCACAGAATGAATTTGAAAAGGCTCTAAACATAAGAGGGGAGAGACAACATGAATGCCAAGGCAGGTTTTGTCACGTGATTCCAAAATGTATGGTAGAATGGCAAGGTGTTGATCAATTGAGCAGTTGCAGCAGCAACCAAATGATCCTCATTTCCACCTGCGAAACGTTTGGTAGTATCTATCAAATGTGTGAAGCTATAAGAAAAAGGTCAAGGGGAAGAAAACAATATCGATCTTTTTTCTTCTTTTTTTTTTTGGCAGAAATGACCCAATATAAAATCCAAGAAGTTCTAGCTTCTAGCAGACCTTTACTTTTGAAAAATCCTACATTCGACATATATTGTGGTTTCTGTTAGAACATACATAAAAAACATGCACATCACTGAACTATAATATATCATGCTTGAATTCAATTACAAAGAACTAGATAAAATCATACGAGAGGCTTGCACTTAATTGTAATGTCCTAAGACGAAATTTCCTCCAATTCGGATTCGGTGTATGAATGCTACAAGAGGTTCGTCTCCAGGATACAACTGGATTGATCTTTGATTACACACTAACCAAAAATCCTTTTTTCCTGCAATAGCGAAAATCTCTCTCAAAAAATAAGAGAAAACAAATTTCTATTTCGAAAATATTTTTCTTGTATTTTCAAATGAGGTTTAGACTCTTTCTATTTATAAACCAAAAACCACCTCTTTTGAGCAGTTGCAACTGTTCAAAACGTGGTTATTAGTGGTGTGGTTAATTAACCACCAATTAAACACCTTTTCACTGGCTAAAGGTTGCAACTGTTTACCACTAATTTTCAATTACGAAATTAACTAAATTCAATGTAAAAAGTAAAAATTTTTGTGTTATGAATTGGCTAAGTCATTTAATCAATAGCCCCAAGGACCCCAAACCCTAAGGCCCTATCAAATGTCTTTATCAATAGAGAATACCGATGGTCCTTTCCTCCAACCCCACATTCACTTAACTGCTTACTTCAAGTGGGAGATCTGTTATAATGAAAGAAACAAAAAGTTTCTTTCCCATGTGGGACTAAAATTGGATACAATACAAACTTAATGAACCTTTAAAGTACATCAATTTCATGTTTGGATTCAAGTTTCTAAAGGAGGAAGCAATCTTGCATGCTTTTTCAAGAGAGATATATAGGAAAATACCTACGAAGATTTTTCCATTACCAAACGCAGTAGACCATAAACCTGCAAGAGAGTCCAGATACTTATTCCCATTGGTGTCGTAAACATAGCAACCCTGCACTATATATGACTATGTATATTTATATGTATATGATAAACATAGCAACCATGCAGAACATAGGATTTATAAAAGCAATATGTTGAAATTAAGTTATGTAAATTTGTGATAGAATTTCACCTCAGACTTCTCAATAAGATGCGGGTTTAAATCAGATGTTTGCCACCCAGCAGTAAATGGTGCTAACATACAATGCCTTTCATACCTGAATTTGTTTTGAATGTAGAAAAAAAACATATCCACATGTATAGAGCTCGCAACATTATGCAACAACAAAACTCAAATTAGTTAAGGTCAGCTACACGGATCAAACTCTTCCACTTTGTTCAATTTAATGCACAACTAACAACATTTAATTATACGTATGAAAAAACTCTATAGACTATAGCACCAACTAATACAACTTACCCTTGTCCATCATTGGGTCTAACTGGTGGTGGATCCTCCTTTTGCAAAGTTGATTCTGTGCCAACCTGAAATGGATAAGAGCATAAATAATTTAAGAACTCAAAACAATAAACCAAGCTTTTTTGACCTTACATGAGGACTCCTTTAGTACTTGTAGGAGCTGGTTTATTGTGATATATATACCTCATCTATAAGAGACCACATACCAAATCAATAGGGATACTACTACTTAGTTAGTACAAAGGAGGGATATTGTTAACAAAGGCTTTAAAACTCTTGGATAGTTGGTTGTCACCCTTGTGGTTCTACTCTTATACTCGAGTCTGAGATTAGTTGGGGCAAAGCTTTTAATATACCTAAGTGATTGCTCGACCAGTAGATTCGATACAACAACTAATCATGCTCATGAACATGTAAACTAAAACTCAAATGGATATATAAGAGGCATGTTTATTTAAGGGAATAGTTTGAAGAACTCATCTCCTACTTGAAACTAGAACAATAAACTACTAAACAAAGATTAAGTGATTAACAATAGCAGGGAAGAACATAAAAACGAAGATTAATTGTGATGGTTAATGACTAGTAAAAACTCATGATCAAGTTGAGTGTTAGATTCAAAACCTGCGAAGTGAAATTTAATTGACCTATAGTTTTAGTCATCGACATCATCATTTCATCAAACATTTCAAGTGCTTTTTTTTAGTAGAAAAGCAACTAGAACTGGCTAGGGTATTACATATGCATTGTATCCTGCTCCAAGAGTAACTCAATGGAATTTGGTATCGAATCCCAAATTACAAACTCTCCCACATTCTGAAAGGCTTCATTCGCCAAATAGTCGGCACAAACATTATTGTCTCCATAGGTGTGGCAAAACTTCACTTCCCAATCCCAACTCAAACTATTCCTGATATCTCTCACCAGGAGTCATGTAATGGGCCTTGCAATGTGCAGTCGTGCAACTCCACTACTTTCCTTACGTCAACCTCAACAACAACCTTCCTGATCCCCTTACTCCAAGCTAATTGGAGACCATGCTTAACACCCCATATCTTCGCATAGAGCGGAGAGCATCAACCCAATTTGGATTGGAAGGCAGAAACAAACTCCCATTTGTTGTCCCAAAATACTATAGCGGCAGTGGACTTCTCCCCATCTGCTTGCACTGTGCCATCGCAGTTAACTTTGGTCCAACCTTAGAGGGGAGGCTCCCTGTGGTAGGAGCACTTCATCGCACTTGTTGCCGGCTTCAAAAGTCCCTCGGCCCTGACAATCTCATCATATTGTTCTCACTTTCCTTCGACGAGATGTCACGGTCTCCAAACATAAATTCATTCCTCCAAAATCAAAACCTCCAGCATGTAACACCAAATAAGATTCCTCAAGATTGATCTATATCTTGGATGTTGGTACTAAGCCAATCCTCAAGAGCAAGATTAAAAAAAGTCGACCTCTCGATGCAGGACGAATAAAGCCCCAAACCTAACAAGCAAGCCGACGGTCCCTTAAGGCATGCAACACAGTCTCATCTCCTTCCTGGCATCGGTCGCACCTCCCATCATCCCTGATTGTACGAGATAGGCGTAATATATTCGTGGGCAACCTGTTATGTAGAGCAAACGAGAGGAAATTCCTAATTCGTTGAGGTCCCTTCCATTTCCATACCATATCCCATCGCCTATTCGAGGGATTCCCTCCCCTTATGATAGCTAGTAGGCTTTCAAAACAACAAACTTCTCCCTTTTGTCAAACATCCAACTGACTCGATCTAGGCCCTTTCCAGAATGAGGAACTGAAATGGAGCAGATCCTTTCAAGTGCTTCCTTCCTTTATACTAGTTAGGGGAATGATTGACAACTCCCCATACAATGGAGTCACTTGTGACAACAACACAATTTGAGCTAATACTCTATTCAAACTCATAAGTTAGGTAGCAGCTTGACAACATGTTACAAAATCTGATAATTTAACTACTCCTACAACTTTTCAAAAGATCTTGAAAAGCACCTTTCGTCAAAAAAAAAAAAAAAATAAAAATTGAAAAGCTCCTTTTGAGAATTTTTCTAGAGCATCATGATGGGCTTTCAATTAAGAGAATACAAATAAACAATTTTTAATAGTAAAGTGAGAGGAATTCTTAGGATGACATACTTTTCATGCATGAATTTGCTTTAGAGATGCTGGGACGTCCAACAATAGGGAACAATATATGCATGTTTTCTTAATTATTTGGTGCATGATACAAACAACCTTCGAATTGTATATTGGATCTTTTCTTTCTTGTGATGCACATATTAAATTGTTCGAGATCCTAAGCAAAGCATTTTCTTATATCCGCGTTTGTCTATTAATGCACCAATCTCCACAACTTAAAAAGGTCTCAAGGAATTTTACAACTGTCAAAACTTGAACACAAAATCTCTACCTTAATCTGAGTCTTAGCACTCGCTTTATTGCCACTGCACCACACCCAATAGATATGAGCCCGAAGTAAAGTTAATGTAGGTTAAGTTCTTTTCATAGATTTGTTCATTGACTGAGTCGGGGCCAAGTCTAACAAACATTGGGCTTGATTTGTTAGACTTGGTTCGAGTGTCCACTACTATAATAATTTGTTCTTTTAGTTAAAATATTATAATAATTTTTAGATGTTAAAATACTATAATAATTTTTAGATTAGTTTTGTTATATATAAACGAGATTGTAACCTCTTGCCCTTTACTTTTTAGGGCTTATTCTTAAAATTTTATTTATTTATTTTTTTTGAGAAAGATAAGTTTTATAAAGTTCACCTAAGCTCAACTTACATCCATCAAGACTTTATAAGATAAGGGTGATTATTGGTTAATATATACTAGCAATTCACAATACAAGACGACTTGTTATTATTTTGTTATTTTCCTTTCGTGTATTATGTCAAATGTCTTGCAAAACTCGTAAAGGTAAAACAAAATGACACTATAAAAACTATATAAGAAAATCCTCACAAGTCATAATCTATAATTTACGAAGGGTAGTTTTTTCTGGTCAAAAATGTAATTTCCGAACATTCACTTCATCAAATGCTCGCAAAACAACTCCACCTGTCTGTAAGCTCTTGATGTTCGAATAGCACGCATCACGAGACTCAGCTAACGGAATCCGACAAGCATGTGTTGTTTGTGCGTATATTTTATTGTTACCGTACCAGCGTCCAAAACTAAAACCCTGAAGGGCCTGAACAGATAAACCCCACACAGTCCTAATGAACTGAAAGTCTGAGAAACCCCAAATGCGCGAAGAAGGATGAATTAGGGCGCAATTTGGGTCTCTCGAATCGCAGATTTCATCTTTTCACTCTCAAATGGAGCTAAGAATTCATTGCAGAGACCACCCATTTCTCCTCTCCCCTCAAATTCCCCATTTGATACCCCCAAAACCCTTCCAATTGAAGCCCCTGCGGCCTCAATTGAAGCGCAGAACCAGAAATCCGCGCCAAGATTTGATTTTTCGGATTTCTGCTTCTGTGAACGGAAATGGGTCGGGGGATTCTCCGTGGTCAAGGATTTCTCGGTTGGTTCGACAAAGTTGGGGGAATTTTGGGGAATTGGTGAAGAGGGAAGCTGGGGTTGATTGGGGGGATGTTAATGTGAAGGTGGGGGAGGTTGTTGGGAGGTTGAAGGGGTTTGGGGAGAAGGGCGAGGGCGCTTTTGATCGGGTTAGGTTCGAGTCGGTTCCGGCCTTTGCGGATTGGAATAGGTGGGAGCGTTGGAAGGTATGTGTTTTGATTGTTTGTTGCGTGGTTGTTGTATTTTCTTCGTGATCACCAATTGTTATCTATTGGTTTGTGTTCAATGACTAAGTGTTTATTTGTTATCTTGGGAACCTTCATTTGGTATGCATTGAATTTTGTTGGTTGCCTATTAGTGGAATTTTGACTGTAATTTCAATGCAAGTTGTTTTACTGTGGAAGTGTTTTTTCACGATAGAAAGCGCGCTGCCTAGCTATTGTGACCATAACAACTACAACAACAAAGTCTCAATCCCAAATTAGTTGGGGTCGGCTACATGGATTGAACACTTCCACTCAGCTCAATTTGATGCAATTGACCTACCTATTTTAATAATATCTTAAAAAGAACTACCACACTTCCTTCTTCTTGCTCTTTGAATTGAATAGTTTTTTCAATTGTGGAGAAGTGGTTGTGTTCAAAACCAAAAATGCAAACTGAACTATTTGGTGCTTGTGATTCTGTTTTCCTATTATCTTTATATTGCCAAGTTGCAATTTCTTTTTTGTTGTAAACTATGATCTGGTCATCATCTCAGGATATCAAAAACTGGGAACCTAGGCGAATCGGCGTACTGTTGGTGTATGTTTTTTGTGCATTTATTTCGTGTCAAGGGATGTTTTTGGCATATAGATCTCGCTTGGATCGTCTAAGCAAGAAGGAGTTGACTGAGGCATATATGGAGGCATTGATTCCTGAGCCGACTCCAAGTAATATAAGGAAGTGAGTGGACTGTCTGCTCTTTTTCAGTATTTTCATACATAAGCACTTGGTATTTTACGGCTCATATTGTATTTAGTAATTTGTGGGCAGCACTGGTAATTTTATAGCTCATTGTTTTTTACTGTAGTGCCACAAATTTAAATGTTTGATTGGCATATTGCAATTTTTGGGATCGAGGCTTTGTTGTTGTTATTAGCATATCACAACTCGTTGATTCTCATTTCTTTGAATTGCGTTTATCTACTTGATAAAGTTTCTAATATAATTTTCTTCGTAGATTATGGTGGAATGTGGAACTTAGGGTCTTTTACTTTCTAAATCAGTAAATTGTTTCATTAAGATTTGAAGTTAAGGGCCGAAATTTCTATGAACTTCACATTTTCTTTAATGATGTAGGCTTAAGAAGAGTATATGGAGAAAGACAATGCCCAAGGGTCTAAAAATGAAAAAGTTTATTGAGGGCCCTGGTGGGGCACTTATTCACGACCCTTCTTATGTTGGGGAAGATGCATGGGATGATGATCCTGAGACTCATGATGAGAACATTAAGCAGGCAATTGAAGATGATGCCATATTAAATCCAGATCAGAAGAAAAAATTAAAGGAAGAGTTGGGTATTTCAGGTTGGTCTACATTTTAGATGCTTAATGATGCCAGACATTTTCTTGGCCCATTCATCTGGCATGCTTTGTAAATCATGCTCATTCATCTGCACCAATAAATGCTTTCTTGAATTGTATCAGATCAAGGAAGTAAAGGATGGCGTGAAAGGTTTCTTTTATGGAAAGAAATCCTTAGAAGGGAGAAGTTGGCTGAGCAAATAGATTCTTTAAATGCTAAATATGTTGTTGATTTCGATATGGAGGAAGTGGAGAAGAGTCTTCGTAAAGATGTGGTGGAAAAATCATCCGTTTCCGATGGTAGTAGGGCTCTATGGATTTCTAAGAGATGGTGGCGCTACCGCCCAAAGATTCCATACACTTATTTCTTGCACAAGCTTGATTGCTCTGAGGTGAAATTTATCCATACTTCCAAGCTTTCACATGTTCTTTAACTTATTTGTATAGTTGGCAATGCATTTATGTCGAGGTCTTCGGTATCTTTTACACCAAAGGCTAACAACTGAAAAAGAACAATAGTTAATCGCAGTTCTGATTACTTCTTGTTTTTTAGCTGATAATGTTACTTTACATGTACAATAGATTTATCACTCAACACTAAAAAGAATAATAAAATAAAAATATATTTATCATTTTCTGTAAGCTTTGCATAGATACGAAAGGTTTCAATTTACAATGCATGCTGTACACTTCTGCATTCACAATCCATTCATATGGGGTTCTATAGACACAATGGTCCTATTTCTTGCTTATTTCTCAGAGGAAACAGCCCTTTGTCCCATTAGGCACCCATGGGCCTTCTATGACCGACTTTCTTATTACATCTTTAATGGCCTGTTTGGTTGGGGTATTAGGTTATCTAAGCCTGGGCTTAGAGGTAAGACCATTGTTTGCTTGAAGTGTTAAGTAAGCAACAGGCTTACATAAACACTCATACACCAGCTTATCTAATGACAGGGGGGACCCTGTCATTAGATAAGCCCACCCAATTTTTGATGTGAAATGTCGAAAATGCCCTCATGATTTGAACAAAACCCTAGATTACATTATTCTTCACATCGATCAATACTCGCCTACATTAAATAGGGGCATTTTAGACATTTCACCCACTTTTCCTTATAGGTTTATACTTGAACCAAACGGCTGCACATAAAACTCCCATCTCTCACAAAGACCAGGCTTATCTAAGCCAATCCCTACACCTTACACATAACTCCAACCAAACGGGTACTAAGAGCCTTAGCTATGCCACGGTTGCCACCTTCTGAATTTAATTCTACTTAAGGTTGGGAATAGTTTTGAAAGGACAACTGACAACCTATAAGTTAGAAGCTCTATTATTTACCATAGGGCTAGGGCCTTGGTGCTTTTGTTTCTTTGTTGGGGATATTTAAGTTAATGGTTTTTGGAAATGCTACTCAGCAACAGAAAAGTTACATTACTGTTGCTACTTTGTAATCTGTTGACCAGGTTGCTGCTGTTGTCTTTTCTGAGGACCTGAAGAGATTATTTGTCACTATGAAAGAAGGCTTTCCTTTAGAATATGCTGTGAGTTCCAGAATCTTTTTTTTTTTTTTTTTTTTTTTGATATATCAAAAGGAAGAAAAAAAAATGCTTATTATCTTACCTATGCGACCCAAGAGAAATGGACTGTAAGGTCTGCCTGGCTGATGAATACTTGATATATTTTTTTAGGTTGACATTCCTCTTGATCCATACCTCTTTGAAATTATCTCAAGCTCTGGGGTTGAAGTGGATCTTCTTCAGAAGAGACAAATCGATTACTTTCTACGAGTTTTAGTTGCACTGACTCCTGGAATCCTTATCTTGTGGCTCATAAGGGAGTCTGTTATGCTTTTACTTATCACGTCTAAACGATATTTATACAAAAAGTACAACCAACTTTTTGATATGGCTTACGCAGACAATTTCATCCTGGTAAAAGTTCTGTCTCTCTTATGCTGACTTGACCTTGTTTAAGGACTAAGAGTTCGTGTGTCAATACTATTTCAGCCAGTGAGCGATTCCAATGGAAAAAGACCCATGTCTAAAGAAGTGGTTCTTGGAGGTGATGTTTGGGATCTACTGGATGAGTTAATGATTTATATGGGAAATCCAATGGATTATTTTGAGAAAAAAGTGCGCTTTGTTCGGGTAATTTATCCTAGTTTCTTGACCAACAGAGGTGTTCCTTTACAGTTCATATGACACTTTATTTTTTGGAATGGTATTTGAGCTGTTTCTTGTCTCTCTCTGAATGATAGGGCGTTCTACTCTCTGGACCTCCTGGGACAGGAAAAACACTTTTTGCACGTACACTTGCTAAAGAAAGTGGAATGCCTTTTGTATTTGCCTCTGGTGCTGAGTTCACAGATAGTGAAAAGAGTGGTGCTGCAAGGATCAATGAAATCTTCTCTATTGCTCGGAGAAATGTAAGAAAACTTTTGTAAGCTGTGTCTTATTTTGTATAGACTTCTGGACTTGTTTCTTATTTATGATCTTCCAAATTGTTGGTGGGTTGTGGTATAGTTCCAGGGAATCACTTGGCAAATTAGGATGGATGCCCATAGATTGCTTTATTCTTTTTATGATTTTTGCCAATAAGATAATGTTAAACAGCCGATAAAGAAAATGTGTGACTTTTTTGTTTCTGATGAAAAAAAAAAAAAAAGAAAAAACCTTGGTATGAATTCATCTTTCTTCTATTTCCATCCATCCTCCTTGTTTTTTTCCTACTAGTTGTGAAAATACACAAACCATAACATTTATGTGTTCTCACATAGATCTAGAAGATTCGATTAGATTCCCAATCCCACTTGAAAATCTCAGGAATAATTGATCTTATTGGAATTTCCCAATTGTATGAAAGTTTAAAGTTGCTTGCAAATGAATTTTTACAAAAACTCATTTCAAAGTAAATAAAAAACTATATGATTTGTAAATTTTAATGCTATAATTTGTATGAAAAGAGACTACAGTTAGTGTCATTTATTTTAAAGATACTTCTACATACTAGAATAATATTTGATGATGCAAAACTATAAATTAATGTCAACAACGAGTGATGAATTCTAGCTTATTGCAAAAGAAAGAAAGTGTATCTAAAAAGCCATTAAAAATATTAAATTCAACTTAAAAAAAAAACTTCAGAAATATGTAGAAAAAAAAAAAGAAGAAAAGCCAAGTGATAAAATTAGCATGGTTCTTCAATGTGTGCCTTGACGAATTTGAATCTTACTAGCACTTTGGTGAAGTTATCTATACTTCTATTTTGTGTCAAAATTTTACTAAAGTTCTCTGTTGTGTCTACACCAATATAGACTTCCCCGAGTGACTTCTGAGTAATAAGTGATCAAAGTCATCGGCAAAGTTAAATTCTCGATCCTTGTCTATAACATCTCTACTTTGAGTAGCTGCTTCGAGTGATCTGTTCCTTTGTAACAGTATGGCTTTGGTATGCTCTCTTCTAGGCTCCTTCATTTGTATTTGTAGATGAAATTGATGCAATTGCGGGGAGACATGCTCGAAGAGATCCACGTAGAAGAGCAACATTTGAAGCACTAATTGCACAACTTGATGGAGAGTATGTATTTTATTGTTCTCTTGGTTCTTTGATTTTCTTGAAGTTTTACTTAATGGTGTACATAGTTGTTTGCACAGGATTGGTTTTATGATTTCTCTTGACTTTTGAGAATTGCTAATCGAGTATGTTAACTACTGTTCGTGGTTGTTTAATGTGATTAACTTGACTTGTCAGACTATTTGTGCTATTTTAGCTATTGGGATATGTTCAGTTTGTGGCTGTAGCACCTTGGTGCCATGTGTATGTATGCTGTTAAGTGTTAACTACTTTAAACTTTACGTTGTCTCAACTTTTGAGATCATACCTATTGTCTAGGCCTTGCAGTTTATGAAGATGTAGCTATGAGGCATACAACTCCAAGTTTTCTAGAGATTTGTGCTTTGCCTTCTTAAACTTATTATATTTGCAAACTTTCCTTTTGTGTTTTTGTTTTTAATAAATTAAGAAAAAATTCTTATTGTTCTTAAACTTGTTTGATATTTTTCACTCCCTATTTCTTCTTAACAATTTTTGTGAGAACACTTTTCATTTTTTGCCTCATTCTTTTGACAAATGGAGCAATTTCTTATACTGAGGTTTCAACTGCAGGAAGGAGAAAACTGGTATTGATGAGTATTCATTGAGACAAGCTGTGATATTTCTCTGTGCTACTAATAGACCAGATGAATTAGATCTTGAATTTGTACGTCCTGGACGCATTGATCGCCGTTTATACATTGGGTTACCTGATGCAAAGCAGCGGATCGAGATTTTTGGAGTCCATAGTGAAGGAAAGCAGCTAGCAGAGGATGTTGACTTTGAAAAGGCAAGCTACCCGTATTGATTATCTTTTATCTCCTTATTCAGTGTCTCAGAGTGTATGGTCAGTCATCCACTCCAGTGCTTACTTGACAGTAATGATTTATGCAAAGTAGTGGTTAAAAAACTCATTTTTAAAAAAATTGAAAAAGACTTGCTCATAGTGCCCTTTCTAAAAAATATTTTCATTTTCTGGTTTGGGGCATTGGGTGTCTTTTGAGAACAACTTACTTCTATTCTTCTACGATGTTGCAGTTAATTAAGGGCCATTCGTTCTCTTTTGTATCTCTGTTTCGAGGCATGTGAAGATGCTTTATGATGTCTGATTAACATAGCAAAAAATTCTAGTGGTATATTTTGTTCAACTTCAACTTAGTTCGTCAAGAAGTTGGAGAATCTTCAAGTGAGTGTAGAGATGATACTTTTCTCTTGCAACTCCTCTTTTTTTAGTCTCATTAGTATATATTTCATTTCTTTTAACTTAATTCTTCAAGAAATTGGTAAATCTCTCTAAAGGAATCATGCCAATGATGACAATTTTCTTTAATTTTGTTCTGGTCTTGTTTAGAGGTCTAATAAATTTGATTTCTTCTGCCTTAATTTGTTTTAAGGAAATTGGAAAAATTATTATTCCTGTTATATTCTTTGGAATTTTGCGGCTAAAATTTTGTTGTTAAATTTTGTTGTTAACTTGTAGTATATATTTCATTTCTTTTAACTTAATTCTTCATTCAGCTTGTTTTCCGGACCGTTGGTTATTCTGGGGCAGATATTCGAAATCTAATCAATGAGGCAGGAATAATGTTTGTAAGTTGATCTCTTATCTTTTCTTTTCTTTTGGTCATATTATTTTTTCCTTAAATCACGTCAATGTTGGTGATCTTTACCAACTTTATATTCCAATTCTCCTATTTATCTTGTTTTCGGTTTGCATTATTGATGAAGTCCAAGAATTGGCTTGTAAATTCTTGGAAAAATATGATGGAAAGATATGACATGATGGCATTTTAGTAATTTCCGCAAATGGCGAAGTTTGGGTTTTTGGTGTTCCGGGGGCATGGGTTTATTGGAAACGGCGTGGAGATCACAACTCACTGCTACGCCGTGACAACAACGTTTTTCGGCGAAATTCCATCGTTTCGCCCTCCGAAACGGCAATTTTGCTATTTTTGAAAAGTTTTATTTCGTTTATAACTCTCATTAGGAATTTCTGTTTTTATTGCCGTTTGCGGCGTTTGTTTCTATTTTTCGTCTAGTTTTTAGTTTAGGGCTTTTTGGACTTTTTACTATTTTTAGCAAATTTTAGGGTTTCGCTATTTAAGCGATCTATTGGGCGTAATTCGCATTTTTTGCTGAAATAAAAGAATTTTCAAACTTTGGCTTAAGTTCTGGCCTAGATCGAGTTGTTTGTGGATTCGTTCAACTGGTTTAGAAGATCTCCGCTGCGTCAATTATCTAGTGGGCATTCATACTCAAGTCAATGTTCTAGGCATTGTGAAGCTATATCAATGTAATTCCTGTGCAACGCAGAAATAGTGGGTGAGTGCCATGTGTATACCATCATTTTCTCTGAAGGCATGATCCTAGATGGAATCTAATGGTGGAAAAGAGTCTTGTCCGAGTGCCATGCATTTTTAGGTTAGCATAACTATTTGTAAAAGAATTTGGTGGAAACATGAGAGGAACTGAGATTTACACTGCTCCCCTTCAAGCTTGGTTGTAAATAGGGCTAATTAAACATAAATTTATATTTAGTACAAAGTAGGATTTCCATTTCAAACGTCTTATAGTGAAATAAAGGAAATAGGTCACCTTCTCAACACCCTTGAAACCACTTGCTTCAATGCAGATAGAGAGGATAAGTGGACATGGAAATTTCATGCGTCAGGTCTTCACTTGTGACTCCTTTGCCTTAACCTAGTTGACCATCCCAACGACTCCCCACTACCAATTCCTAACCAATTTGGAGTGTTTCTGTTCCTGCCAAAGTTGAGATTTTTGGGTGGCTGCTTGCTGTGGTTACCTATTTATTTTGTGACCTGTAACTGGGAGATGAGGAAGATGAGAGCTATTGCAGCAATGGAATCTTCATTTGAAAGGCAGGTTACTGGTCGTAGATGACATATGAGTATGCTATTGGCTTTTTGGTAGTATTTTTGTGATTCAAGAAGATTAGGAAGGATTATTTTCCCGAAGACACTCTTGTACCATGTAGAAATTTGAAAGAAACTGAGATTTTAACTTTTACTAGATACACCAAGTAGTTTTAATTGAATTTTCACACATTTGAACCTGAACATTAATTTCCATTTTTCAACTAAATAGATACTAAATTTATCTGACCTTTTTTCTTAATATTGTACAGTCTTTTTTAGGAATGTTGTACGGTCTTTGAAATAGGAATATTTCTTACATCTTGAATTACGCAAAATATTTTACTTTAAGGTGCGGAAAGGGCACTCCAAGATCTACCAACAGGACATTGTTGATGTGCTAGATAAGCAATTACTTGAGGGAATGGGTGTGTTACTTACGGAGGAAGAACAACAGAAGTGTGAAGAAAGTGTATGTTTTTATTCATTTAAGAAACAGTTAGGAATTCTTGTCAAAACAACTGACTATCATTGATTGAATTCTATGTTTGTGCCCACTATGTGATAGGTTCCCTTTGAGAAGAAGAGATTGCTGGCTGTTCATGAGGCTGGTCATATACTATTGGCTCATTTATTTCCTCAGTTTGATTGGCATGCATTTTCTCAGTTGCTGCCTGGAGGGAAGGTGTGATTTTCTGCAAGTTCTGTAACATTTAGCAGAAAGAAAAATGGTTCTGCAAGTTTCCCTAGTAACATTGTCCTTTTCGGAGTGGAATCTAGTAACATTATCCTTATTTGACTAGAACAGGAAACTGCAATATCTGTCTTTTATCCCAGAGAAGATACAGTGGATCAAGGTTATACAACCTTCGGCTACCTGAAAATGCAAATGGTAGTTGCTCATGGAGGACGTTGTGCAGAGCGAATAGTGTTTGGAGATGATTTCACTGACGGAGGAAGAGACGATTTAGAAAAGATAACAAAAGTAGGTCATTTTTTCAACTAATGAGGTGTAAAATAATTCTGGGAAGCTTCTTTCTTTATTTGGATTTTCTGCTTTTGGTGTGTGTTGCTTGGCATTATGTGACTTTCTTTGTTCCCTCTTCTACTTTGGCTTGATATGTTTGAAAAAACTTCATTAATAGATCCCTTGCAAGGCCCATCTGCTGGTGAAACATCAATTATAACACCTTGATAAGTTTCTTTGGCTTGATATGTTTGAACTTTGAAAAAAAAAACTTCATTAATAGATCCCTTCTTGATGAATTGAATTTAAGGTTCTTTGGTTGGTCCCTTAGAAATTGATTAGTCTCAGATGAAGAACATGTAGACTCAATTGAGTAATCTCAAACTAAATAGTGTGTTGGCAGGAAATTTCAAATTACATATATATATATATTTTTTTACTAGTCAAATTATATGCAAGTGGTTGAGAATCTGTCTAGAGATTTTGGGAGAGTGACTGCCTCTTGAATAAATAGAGATTTTGGGAGAGTGCCTGCCTCTTGAATAAATAGAGATTTTGGGGGAGTGACAGCCTTATCAAATACTAGTCTTGTTCTTGTAATTCTCTGTTTATTCCATAAAATTCTTATTAGTCTTTGGGTCTTATCAGGTGTCTTATGCATGTGGACTGTGGACATGCTATCTGTTAGTTGTAGCTTTTAGTGATGTCTTGCGATGTATATTTCTCTGATACTCTTATGTGAGTTCTCCCTGCAGATTGCGAGGGAGATGGTAATTAGCCCAAGAAATTCCAGGTTAGGCCTGGCCACCTTGGTGAAAAGAGTAGGATTGAGGGATGAACCAGATAAGGCTGATGGCACATTGCTAAATTTTAAGGTAAACTAGACTTTCATTTTATGATTACATCTACTTTTTTATGAGACCTCCATATTTATACACACTGATACACATGGAGTGGGACAGTCCTTATTCATCATTATATATGGCTTCGCTCATTGGATTAACTAACTCTGCCTATCATGTTAGTGGGATGATCCTCGAGTTATACCTGCAAATATGACAGTTGAAGTATCTGAGCTATTTACTCGAGAGCTAACAAGGGTAATCATCTTTCTCAACTTCTTAAACTTTTAAAGCTGAGAATACCTTGAATTACACTTCCTTTTTTTTTTATTCTAATGATAATGTTATTATGCTTCTTGAAAAATTGGGTCAACATTTGGTGGTGTTATGCATGTGACCTGCGCATGATTGAAGACTTTGTTTGGAGCTTAGGCTATCAGTTCTATATACTAACCATGCATGTTGTGCTTCTTAGCACTGTAGCAGATCCGTAATTATGACTTGAAGTTCGTAAATTAGATGTCTTCTTTTGTTTTGTTTTGAACAAAGTTAGATTCTGTTGATTAGGTTTTTCTTTGCTCATCTTTAAGTTTTTTTTTATTTCTATGGCAGTACATCGAAGAGACAGAAGAACTTGCCATGGATGGTTTGATGAAAAATAGGCATATCCTTGATCTGATTGCGAAGGAGCTACTTGAAAGATCAAGGATAACTGGATTGGTAATGAAACCAAGCTTGCCTTCATGTTCATTTTTGTTTAGCCTGTTAATCTAATTGATTAATGCCATAGGTATGCACTTGTGAGGAAAGCATTAAATATGTCAAGGAGTAGCATACTATTGAATATTGACTATTGTCTCAAAGGGTACTTTGTATTTCGTAAGAATATGAATCAGAAAGTTTACTTGTGTTTCTTAAGAACATAACTATTTTTTGAGTTGCATGTGAACTACCTATCATACACAATGAGAATCATATGCAAAGTACCTATACCTTGCTTCCTGTGGAGCTCGTCCTGTGGGTTCCCTCAGTATCTCACTAGTCCTACGTTGGTTTAATTTGCTTAATAAGTGCATTTGTCTTGATTTCAGCTCCTCACTTGTAAAAATAATTCAGTGGTGTTTATCGTCATCATTGCCTTTATTTTCATCTTTTCTTTTCTTTTTCGATTTTTTTACAGGAAGTAGATGCAAAACTTAAGGGACTGTCGCCCGTAATGTTTGAAGACTTCGTCCAACCATTCCAAATAAATTTGGAAGAGGTTTGTTTCTACTCCCTAACTTGGAAATATTATATTAGTTTGTTGAGGTCCCTGCGTTTTGCATACACTTTTATCTATCTATATATGTATATGTGTATATATATATATACTTACTAGTTTCATGATCGTGCTACGCACGACTATGCCCGCTCGCTTCGCTCGCGGGAATTTAATTAAAGAAATAAATAATGTTAATTACTTATAAAACTATCAAAAAAGAAAAAAGTCACCATAATGCACACCCCCATCCAATTGTGTTTTGAATCTCGAGATGCATAAATGTGTTACTTTAGCATAGTCCTTTAACAAAAAGCTAATAAAGTAAACACTCGCGCGCAAAGCAGGACGTCGAAACGAGTGAAAATAGAGAGTGCATAAATAGTTCGAACAACAATTAGTTGCAGTTATGCTTGAGAAATTGTAATTCCAGAATGTTAAGCTCTATCATTCATTGATTAATGAAAGAACAATACCATTCCATTGCAATCATTTATGTTAATCAAGAACCTGTTGTGCCGCCACTGCATCTTGTGGGTCATTAGGTTCGGGTGTAGAGAGGAGAGCTTGTAAATATAGCATTGTTGTCTTCACCGTGAGGACAGGGCTCCACTAATCCTTTAAGATGTCTAAGCAGATTGCTCCATTTTGACTATTGATGTTAGGATGCCTTCCATCACAAGAAGCATGGAACTCAAGAATTGTAAGAACATAATTTAAAAGTCAAGCCCAACAATCAATAATATAGTGAATTTTACTCCGAATTTAAAAATAACGGTAACACCGTTCCTTGTCCCAAATGCATGTAGAATAACAATAAAAATGACCTTATTTCCTTATGGACCTATGGCACACCACAAACCGTCAACATAAGTCCTAGCCTCCAAGGAAAACAGCAGAAAGTGAGGTCTAAACAAATTGTTGTGTTGGCATACTTGAGCTGGAAACACAACGCAGATAATAGAGTAATATTGATTATAAGGATACATCCACAAATGTTTGACCTTGAAAAGGGAATCTCAAGAATCAACTCATAACACAATGTTCATTGTTAATGTATCGTTTGCAACAAAACATCTTTTTTTTCCTTCGAAGCCAAAAAGGGTTTTTTTAACGTCTTAATTTACCTTGTTATCATGTTTAGCGAGATTTGGCTCTTTTGTTTTTTTTTTGCAAGAAATTAAATTAAATCACGTCCAAGTATTAGGGTCAAAGAGGCAATGGGTTTAGGTTGGGAACACAATTGAATAGAAAGATCCGTAGTCACTAAGTCGGTGTGTGCATTGTTTTAGTTGAAACACATTGTTTTTTTTGGGCCGGAAGCTGAAACACATTGTGCAACACAGAGAGAACATAATAAGTTTAGAGTGCATTGGGTAACTGATTCAAGGTGTGAGTTAGTGAGTCAAGTCCATATATACATATTTTGGATAGCTGAAACACAATGGGTACAATCTAAGCTAAATTTAGTAGTCGCTTAGTGTGAAGCTACTTCAACATGAGAACTGCTCACATTCATGTCACTGATTATTCCACAACTGCACTACCTACATATATACATAAATTTTTCTACCTTTTTATTTTGTCTTTATACTTTTTGATTTCCCTAATACATTGAATGATATTGTTTGGGGGGTGACAGCGACATGGAATATGTGTTATTGTAGCATTTCCCTTTTGTTTTGGTTAGATTTCAGCAGTATTAATATTCCTATGATTATTACATATATATTATCACTTCATGATACACTAATAAGTTTCTTTATTAGATGATCAACAGAGAGTATTTTTTATGAAACAGAAAGCACAATCAAATTCATTACTTGTGAACTGCTATAGCCAATATAATGTCTTCGGTTGATCGAGGCATTTAATCAAACAATTGATACTCACTTTGAATAGTGCTAGTAACTGTTGTGGTCTGAAGTGCAAGAATTTTTTGGAATCTAATAGTACATATCAAGACAGACCATAAGAACATGGTTTATATTATCATATTTGTAGAATAGAACAAATTAAAACCTAACTGAAACTCTTAGCATTACCTTAGCATTACCTGTACGTAGTGGAGAGCGAGCTATTTTAATGAGACAAGAGCAAGAAAACTGGTTGTAATTGAGTATAGAGATAGCAGCTTTGAGAGAGATAAGAGTCGTCGGAATTGTTGTCGAAGAGGAAGGGTAACCGAATATGAGAGTTGGGGGATAACTTGGATTGATGGAGAAGAAGATAAATCGGCCAAGCATCACACTCGTTGCCCAAGAAACCTCTCGAGGAAGTGAAATATTTTTGGATTCTTCTACTCTTGCTCTATATATAAACCACAAAAAAAAACCCACCTTGAATCCTCAGATCTCTACACCCAAAACCCCAAATCCCGATCTCGAACGCCTTGGACTCGAAATCCGCTTCCATTGAAGGCGTGAGGTTTTCCATTGAAGGGCTCAAATTGTTGTTGGACTTGGACGGAGAGTTGATTGTTGTTTTGGGGTTGAAGACAGAGAGTTGATTTGGGGGTTGGGGGAGTTGGTTTGTGAAGTGATCTCGGGTTGAAGACAGAGAATTGATTTGTAATTTGTTGAAGACGGAGAGTTGAAGAGTGTTGAAGTTGTTGTTGAAGATGGAGAGTTGATTTAAAGGTTAGGGGTTCGTGATTTTATCTTGGGGTTGGGGGTAAAACAGGAACTTCAAGTAACGAAGGAAATGAGAAGTATTCTCACTTTTATTATATTGATATATATATATATATATATATTTCAAATCATCCTAATTGATATTTTGATTCTTGTAAATTTGTATTTTTATATACACATAAATAAACCATGTATGTCACAAAAAAATGAGAATTTGTCTCCAAGAATACTGGAAGGGGATAGACCAAACATAGTACAAGAGTTTCGATACAATTTAAACGTTAGTCTTTGAATCAAAATATGGAATATCTTCTCCATTTGATATTTGGAGCAACTGATATTTTGGCGAGACTATGAAAATAAGAACCTTCAAATGAGCCTGCACCGCTTTCTGCAAGATGGGCCTCTTACTAAATTTAGGAGGAAAACACTAAAATGAAAGGTCAAATGTTGACGATGGAACACAAGGGCTCTACATAGGAGTGGCAACAATGCCTACGCCGCTTTTTTCATATGCTGTAGACATGTGACTTCAAGGTCAAGCAATCTAATGTGATGAGTTATTCCTTGTCAATTGGCAGCTTCCACACTGCTTGCCGCGATTCTGATTTTTGTAGTGCATGGTCATGTTCTTGACTAAATTCTTGTCTAAATTGTGTTCTCTACAAAATTTTCAGGAGGGGCCTTTGCCTCGAAACAACAAATTGCGCTATCAACCATTGGACGTCTACCCTGCTCCCCTCCACAGGTGCTGAACTGTCGATAACATCTGCTCAGATTCTGCGTACATGCAGTGTTTATAATGATATTCGTCGGCTTGTAAGCCTGCTGTACTTTGAACAATGGAAGTTAAGGACCTTCTGTGGAAAGGATGTAGCAGGTTTGAGGGCTTTCAGAGGAGATAACCTGCCGTGGCATCCGCAATAATCACTGCAGATATAGCTTGTAAAAGCATCAATTTTGCACAATAGTATGTTGGAGCTAACATCTTTGTTTTATTGAATTTTATTTGTTAAGAGGAAATTTTTTCTTCCATGTAAAGTATGTATCTCTTGTTTTCTTCCAAGATCATGATTGGAACAAGATGCTTGAATACGTTCTCTAAATTAGTAGTGAAAGAATAGCCTTTCAGAGGTAGTTGATCCACCAATGTCTTTCTGTATTAAATTTGATCGAGCTAATGATTCTGTGAGAGCTTCATTACTTGTTTTGCAGAAGAAAGTTCCAATGGTGATGACACTCGGTCTCGCCAATGAGTACTGAGTAAACAGAACTGGTCATCTGAGGCCAGCTTATTTCATTTCATCACCATCTTCTTTGATCAATATACAGTTTGTTATCCCCTCTTTTATGGAGCTCTCAATCTAAATTTTGAACATTTTTGTTGGCCCAAACTCGAAATTCCAATTCACTTTCCTTTCTCATCATGCTCCATTCCTGCAGCATTACATTGTTACTTCTGCCTTATAGTTCCTATTTCTACTGCCCCGAAGAACAATATAAAGTCCTCAAACTAATACAGGAAACACCCAAAAAAAGAGAGACATGCATCAAATTTAAGCAAATCCTAATGAAAGGTCCTATGTATCTTTCAATGTTTTAGTCCTACGAAGAATTTGAAGATTTTTTGTTGTTTTTGTAGTTTCAATGCTGTGGGCTTTGCATTGATGGATTTGGTACTTCATGTTGTTCTCTTCGAGGCAAGTAACGGGAACTAAGAAACAAAAGTAGCGATGATTCAATGTTGCAAGAAACGGGCATGATAAGAAGAGCAACTTGGAATTACCAGTCCGCACCAACAAAAACCTTCGAAAATTCCTTTAAGAGCTCCACAAATGAGACAGAATAACAAACTATTGCATGCCCTTCATTGATCTTTCCAAACAACCTGTATGGGCTCTACTGAAGATGAAGATGAAGATGAAATAATCTAACTCTTTAACGACACTATAATTGCACTGAAACTTCTTTCTACCAACTCTAATAAAAAGAAATGGAAAGTTTTTTCAAAAAACTAACAAATAATGAACTTACTTCAGCATTCTTCAAATGTAGCAAGAATTCATATCAAACCAGGTAAAAACCAAACTAGATAAGCCATTAGACTTTGTAAATTTATATACATAGGTGTCTTTTATCTTGTTCTTCCTCGGATGAACAAGTGCTAGAATCAACGAGAGGCCAGAACTTCCTCAATCTACCTTGGTAACTGAAGCAAAAGACGTGGGAGCTTCGCATACATGTACCGAGTAGCAAGGGTCATTGTTTACAAGATACCGCTCGAATTTCGACATAATCATTGGGCCATATTCGATAACCATCCTCTTGCACTGCAAAAGAAAGAGGCGTGTCATGAATAACATTCAAGTTTCCAGAAACAACCATGCATTTTTAGGCTGAGTATATGCCTTTACTACTACATAGATTTCGAGATTATGAACTTATGATGCGCTTACTTGGTTCACATGGTTGCCAGTATTTTTGCAAGCATCAAGAAGAGCCTTTATAACCTTGATCTGCAAAACATTAGATACAAATTGTCAGAAAAAGAAATATGCAATGAAAAAAAAAAAAAAAAAAA
This sequence comes from Stephania japonica, assembly GCA_039657345.1. Lineage (NCBI taxonomy): Eukaryota > Viridiplantae > Streptophyta > Magnoliopsida > Ranunculales > Menispermaceae > Stephania > Stephania japonica. The sequence continues at coordinate 83,617,464 of CM077556.1, read as the reverse complement.
ACTTGGTATCATGCTACCTTAAATTCAGGATCCTCCAGGTCATTGCGAAATTCATCTATTATTGCATGACATGTATCACAGTTTTTGCTATCGGATATCTAAAATGGAAAAAAAACAGTAGATTTAGAACTCAATACCAGTGGATGTGCTCAAGGAATATCAATAAATACATTTTTTGAAGCAACTGAAAAATTTAGAAGAAAAAAACATTTTTAAATGTCCTGCATCCTCGCAATTTTTTCCGGACCACCTTAAGTTATTGATCTGCATTTTTGTTCATATTTGGTCAACAATCGACATGGAAGTTACCCGTCAGTACTTTTCATAATCTAATTTACCAGCATTTCAGTCTTGCCTTTCTTAACTTAAGAAAAACAGTGTCTTTTGACATTAAATTCTTAATAATTCATGCTCATCCCAAATTCTTTTTATTTATTTTAAACGACTTTGCAGAATGCCTCGTGCTTTTAATAAAATCCACATATACAAAGGATTAATGGAAAACTCAAATTGGACAATGGTTTAATAGTACTACCTCGCTTGAAGACTCTGGCTGAGGAAGTCTAATCAAAGAGGCTCCTCCCCTTTTAATCATTACATCACTAATCCATGTTCTAAGAATTAATTGATCATTTCTGACAGAGCCTGATACTGAAACAGTACCGGCAGGACAAATCCCTGTGCTGTTGCAAAGAACTTTCTCAGAAAAATATGTTTGAAGGAACAAAATTGCCTGATTCGCATAGCTGCCCAACATTTCTACACACTGCAATTATGAAAAATAAAAAGAATGTTCTTTCAAAGAAAACATAGTTAAATTCACAATTATTTCAGTTTACGATCTAGTAGAAATCAGTACCTTTACTTCTAAGTCTTTGGGCAGAAGGTGGCAAACATCACTTGCAAATAAATGGACTTTCTCCTGTAGGCTTGGATCGCTTAAGAGCCTTTCAACATCTCTTGAAACCTCGAGGCACGTTTGACAGATGGATTTTAGTGATAACTCGGCAGATGAGGAAGTGAGACTTTCAGCTTCTGCCGATCCTTGACGGGAGATTGCACTAACCTTCATTAATTGACCTGCATAAGATTTCATAAATCTTCTTTTCAACCAAGAATCTACATTCTACCAAAATAATCTGCAAAAGTTAATAGATTGTTGTTATCCATGTTCTCACCATCATCACGCTTGAACACGAAAACGTTCCTCGCATCGACGCGCAGTGCCGAAGCGATCACCAACAGAGACAATGCCACAATTCCGACATTCATCTTGTTAAGCTGCAACAAAACAATAACATCAAGAAGACAAATACTAAATTCAACGCGCCACAAACAATACAATTTGATTTCTTTAATTCATCAACAAAACTAACTATTATGTAATGTAGTGTTTAGAAAACCTAATAATAATACATCGAAACCTTATCTAGGGCACGATTTTATTGACGAACACAAACGCATAACCTCAGATTGTGATCTCTAAATTGAGGATTCTATTACCATTGCAGAATCAGAGGAGTGGAAGATCAAAAATCTCAAATCGAGCTATCAATAGTTGATAAGATTTGAAGAAACTTTGTTACTTACCAAGCAAGCAAAGAACGACCAGTTCAAGTTCCAACTAACATTCTCTATTTATAGAAAGTAACATTGATCCGGTACTCCCGACAGCGCATTTTACAATGGCGTCATTGACTGACTAATTCATTCCAGACTTAAACAGGCTTTTTTTTGTTAAGGTCTTCTCCAGGCCGCCCAGACCTGAACCTAGATCTGCAGGCCTAAGTTCACGTTGCTCAAACCCCTACGGCTAGGGTCGAACTTAAATGGGCCAATGTTTTGTAGAGACTATATATATATATATATCATAAATATTAATAAGACCAATAATATTAATAAGACCAACAACCAGTTAGTTAAGTGATAAGAAAGTTAGTCTCCTTAAGTAAGGTCTTGATTCGAGTCTTGCGAATGAAAAAAAATTGAGTTAGGAGAGTCGCCCCCTATATGAGGCCTCACAATGACCAAGTATGGATTAGTTAATTTCGAATACTACGTGAGAAACCAAAAAAAAAGAATATTAACAAGAAACACAAAAAATATGCACTTGTTGGTGATACCTTATTTTTTGCATCTTGAGGTGAGAGCACCCACCGTGATGTGTAATATAGAGAAGCACAATATTTTATGGAAAAAAAAATGCTTGAAGAAGTAGGAGAAGTTAGTAACTTTTAATTGTTTTTCTTAGAAAATCAAATGCATGTATGTTGTCAACTAGTAGAAGGAATTAAGTTTTGAGCATATGCAAGGTTTAGTTGTTCGAGGTTACCTCTGCAAGAACTTCATTACTAGTATGTTTTGTTTTGAAAAACCAATGAAATTAATGCACGCAATGCTTTGTTATCTGCTTGTCTTTTCTAAACATCGCTTTTAAAATAAACGCTGAGCATTTTTGCAACATTACGTTGTTACTTCGACCTAGGGGTGGGCACGGGTCGGGTTCGGGTCGACCCGACCCGATACCCGACGACCCGACTCATTCGGGTCAATATAAAAATGACCCGCCACCCGACCCGCCAGACCCTAAACCCGAACCCGACCCGACCCGCCAGACCCTAAACCCGACCCGAACCCGACCCGAACCCTATAAAACCCACAAAAACCACAAAAACCATATAAAACCCATGATGATGCCCGGACCCGACCCGAACCCGACCCGACCCGACACTATTATGACCACACCCGAACCCGACCCGACACCCGACGGGTCGGGTTTTATGACCCGACTCGTTTGCTCCACTTATCCCACCCGACCCGCCACCCGCCACCCGACTCGGGTGACCCGACCCGAGTCGGGTTCTCGGGTTTCGTGCCCACCCCTACTTCGACCTATAAGCCCCTTTTCATTGCCACAAAGAACAACATAAATTTAAATCTTGAAACTATCAAAAAAAAAAAAAACCCACAACACGATACGCCAAAAAACAATAACAAAAGACATTTTATATCAAGGAGCAGGCTTGCAATTCCAAGTCATTTTTCTTATCTATATCTTCCAATGTTTAGTGCTATTTATCATTTCAATAACTTGTTATGTTTTTTTTTTGGTCAAATTGTTGCATTAATGTTTCTACCACCCAAAGACAGCGCAATAATCTATTACATCGAGGATAACAGACTTTACAATCCACTGAAGCTTGGAACATCCTTACGAAGAGGGCAACAACCCCACGAAGGGAACAACAACCACACAAAGGAGGGCAACTACCCCAAGAAGGGGACAAATACATCAATTCACCAACGAATGGGGACGAAAAACCCTAAATCTCTAAATCAAATGGAAACAAGAACATGAGAACTCAAGCCACCACGAAGACCAACTCCTCATCATCGAACGCCGCTCGCTACCACACTTGGTCAGTCATCGACGTTCGCCTCGCTGACTTGAAGACCACCACTACATCTCTCTATCCTTCTTCCACCCGGTCAAGAATCTAGGAGTGTGAGTTACTTAGTTGTTCTTAGAGTGTACTTAGCTGAGCGTTGAGTGATACATATGTAGTAAGGCTAATCTTGTAATTTCAATCATCTAGTCATGTTAGTTAGACAGTTCAGTCCAATATGATCTGGAGTGTACACGTGTACCATTGAGATCTATTCTCTCATAATATAAAAGGCAACTCATCCCCTCTTTTGGGATTGATGAAGCTGAGAACATGTCTCAAACCTATGTGGTTCCTCAGCTGATATGGTATCAGAGCACACATAGGCGATCGCCATGGGAGATCCTAAAAGCTCTAATGGAAGCTCGGAGCAACGTGGTCAATTTCATCAAGGAGCAATGGAATTGTCTTCGATTGCTCATCGGCTCATCGGTCCATTTGGTAACTCTCTCAACCAGATTGTTTCTATTAAGCTTAGCAGTACAAATTTTTCATTGTGGAAATCGATTGTGGTAGCTTTGTTGAAATAATGTGGTTTTGATGGATTTTTGTTTGGAACAGCACCTCGTTACTCCTAAATTGCTTGAAAATGGTGTTGTTAATCCTGAATTTCAAGAATGGTTGTACTGTGATAGAATGTTGTATGGTTGGCTGTTGTGTGTCCTAGAACTTGAAATTGGAACACAAGTGAACACATTTCAAGGAAATCAAAAGAGAACAGCTCATGAGTTGTGGTGTTGTATTTTGGATCAATGTGGTGCTAACAATAAAACACAGATTTAATACAAGAAGACTGCACTTCGAACTACTCGCAAAGGATCTATGACAATGAATGAGTTCTTGAAGAGAATGAAAGACATTTCTGATTCTCTTTCCACTGCTGGATCACCTATTCCAGTGTCTGAATTGATTTCTTGTATTCTGACTGGTTTGGATAATGAGTACTTGCCTATTTCATCAATTCTTGAACAAAAAGATGAGTTGACTTGGCAAGAATTGCAGTCTACTCTTTTAGGATTTGAGGCCAAATTGAATCATTTACAGACTATGATAGGAGTAAATTCTTTAAGTCTGAATTCTCCAAATCAAGTGAATTCTGCAGAGGTGAAACAAGGAGGGTCTCAACCATGGAATAACTCAAAACAGAACGTTGGATATGGGGAAACAATAATACCAGAGGAAAAGGTGGTAGGAACAATCGTGGTCGAGGTGGTTTTAGATATCCAAATAACAATAGGCCTACTTATCAAATTTGCAGTAAAGTAGGACATACTACTGTTGTTTGCTACTATAGGGGCAAACGTGCAATACACGGGATCTCAAGGATTCAAAAACAATGGTAATCAGGGACACCAATCTCCGAATGGGAATCAAAGTCAAGGTGTTAACAATCACGGGATGAGAAGTGGTTTTTAGAATAGTCCTTACAGGATTTACTCTTAGCAATAACTTCTCTTCTCATGAGTCTGTCAATGACAATACATGGTATGCAGACAATGGAGCAACTGCTCTTGTGACTCCTGATCAGTCCCAGATGTCTAATTACTCTCCTTACACAGGTAATGATTCTCGTTTTGTTGGAAATGAAAATTCATTACCTATATCATGTGTAGGATCAGCTAAAATAGCATCTGCCTTTTCAAATCTCAAATTTCATAATACGTTGTGTTCTACAGATCAAAAAGAATCTAATTAGTATCTCACAACTTGCAAAAGATAATAATGTTATAGTTGAATTTACTGCTTCACATTGTTTGGTGAAGGATGCTTTAACTAAAGCAATCATGCTACGAGGGACTTTGAGTGATGGACTTTATCAGTTTGCAAGTTCTTCTCATGTTGGTCCATCTGTCAAAGCTACTGAGGTTATCTCCCCTGGAAAATCTTCTTACTTTGAATTTCATAAACCGCCTTCCTTATGGCGTAAAAGACTGGGTCACCCATCTCATCAGGCTCTACGACAAATTTTCTGAACAGATTTACATATTCCTATAAATAAAGTTGAATTTTGTTCTATATGTCCACTGGGAAAGCATCATGCTTTACCATTTCCTATTTCACAAAGTTGTAGTAGACATTTGGATCTAATACATACAAATTTATGGGGACCAGCTCCTATTACATTACCTTTCTTGAAGAATTTTCAAGGTTCACATGGATATTTCCTTTGAAGGCCAAGTCTGAAGCACTAAAAAAATTTCAGACATTCAAATTACAAGTAGAGAATCGGTTTTCTACCAAGATTAAGAGACTTCAATCTGATTGGGGAGGTGAGTTCAGGGTGTTTAAACCTTTCCTAGACAGTCAAGGCATATTCTTTCAACATCCATCTCCTTACGCACATGAACAGAATGGAAGAATTGAAATTAAAGGAAGCACAGACACATTGTCGAAATAAGCCAGACTCTCTTGGTGGAATCACAGTTGCCATTGAAATTCTCGTTTATCCTTAGTAAAAAGTAGAGTGAGAAAAAAATAAAAAGTGATTTGTCCTTAGTAAAAAGTGGTTTGCACTTATCCGGGCCAATTATTTTATTACTCAATTTTGAGTTTTACTAGCTTTTTTATTTGAAAAAAATATATTCTATATAGTCTGCCCAAGTCCGATATGGCTTGAAATTGGAGTCTAGGTAGACCCAACTCAACCTTGTCTTCGGCAATTTTTTATAAGCCAACTAACTCATTTTGAAGTAAATACCAAAATATTTATAAGTTCTATCAGAGCGCAGCCTAAGCCAACAAATGCAAATTTGAACTTGCTCGTTAAATTATCGGGATTTAATATGTTTGGATAGGGTTACTCAATGAACATTGAGTGCACCGAGTTGATGATTGAGCACATATAGATCTAGGTAAAAAATTTTGTACCTGCCACTTCTTGCATTCATTTAGACTTAACATTTGAGTCCTCTTCGTGGGCCCATTCGTAATGTCCTGCGCAGAGCGACAGAAATGAGACAAGCACAAGAAGCAAGAAAAGTTGATTTCTTTCTTTTATATATATATATAGGCCCTATTTGGTTTAGCTTATAAGCTTCTTATTGATGATGTGGCATCGCAACTTAATTGAAATTGGGTCCCAAATCACAGAAAAGCTATTTTTCGAATAAGCATCCCTCTTCATGTTTATCAATATTGCGAATGCGATTTGATAAGATTTTCTAAGTAAAAGTGTTTTTTTAAATGAGGAACCAAACGCACCAAATTTACTTATAGCAAAAGCAATTATTACATAACTGCTAAAGCTATAAGCAAAACGTAATAGACTTAAATTGACCCTAAATGAGAGAGCATGAGAGAATTAAGGGACCAGTTGCTTTTGTTGTTCTCAAAGAAGTCCGATCAAATTAATTGTAGAAATAAGTTCCAATTGTGATCACACTCGGTCTGGCCAAACATTAATTATACTAAGTGTACATAACTTATCATGAGAGAGCAAAGCTTATTTCATTTCATCTTCATAATCTGTGATCGATATATACTTTGTTTGTTCGGAAAAATCAATGAAACGTACGCAATACTTTGTTATACGTACCTCTCTTTTGTGGATACTGCTCTTAAAATAAATACTGAACATTTTTGCCAAAGCGGACCTGAAATTCCAACTCACTTTTCGCATCTTCTTCATTTCTTACAACATTACGCTGTTATTTCTGCCTCTTAGCTCATTTCTTTTGCCCCCCAAGTAATAGCACAAAGTCTTGAAACTATCAAAGAAAAGCCCCCAACATGAAACCCCAAAAATCACAAAATATATGTTATTAAAATTTTGCAAATCCTAATGAAAGATCCTATAATATCTTTCAATGTTTCCTACTAAGGACTTGGTAAATTTTTGTTAACTTAGCACTTCTTGTTTCAATGTTGTGTGTGTTGATAGTTTTGGAACTTTATGTTGTTCTTTTGGGCAAAGAACATGAACTAAGAAACAGAAATATCGATGATATAATAAATGTTGTAAAAAGCTGGCAAGATGAGAAACACAACTTGGAATTGCAAGTTTGCACCAACAAAAACGTTCAGAATTCTGTTTAAGAGCTCCACAACAGAGAGAGTGACAAACCATTGCATACCGTTCATTGATTTTTCTCAATTACTATATATGGTCTAAAGAAGGAGAAGATGAGGATAAAATAAACAGTAGGTACGTGCTTGCAATTAATTTTCTTAGACATATATTGATTGTAATTTGCATATTTGTAGATACAATCCAATACGAGTCAAACTTGGAACTTTCTCCAACTTTGGCTTTTAGCAAGTGATGTCTCATTCATCTCATTAGAGATGCTTTGGCATTAGGATCTCACCATATATATTATGTTTTATTCATTAACAAAACATATACTACTTATTTAGATTAGAAAAGTAATCAAGAGATTTGTAATAAACGCATGATTAATGACCAAGATTTGGCCATAAACGAAGAGCAAAACACAAACAACCCAAACTAGAAATCTAACTTTATTTTCTTAAATTCATCAATAAAACATATACTAATTATTTAGGTTAGAAAAATAATCAAAATTTGTAATAAACGCATGATTAATGCATGACCAAGATTTAGCCATGAGCACACAATTCTTTGTAATCGATCAATGAAAAGATTCGAGATTGAACAATCCTAAACAAAATTAGAAACAAGTTTTTCTTATACCAGAGGAATCAACAACGACTTCAAAGCGTGTATCTAAGCCACTTTCTTAAAGAAAATTTTGCTCACAATACTGCAGGAGTCAGCAAAAAGCCTAGAAGATACAATGAAGTAAAACATAGCTTGCATTGCAGTGGTGAAAGCTAGAACAATAGTTTTTGCTATGAATTTTTTGATATGTTTTTCTCCCAATCATCTTCTCTTATAGTCCTCTGGTCAAGCCAGTTAAAGAAGAAATGGGATAGTGGGGAAGAGTGGCCAGTTGAAACTACTCCACTCAGCCAACCTTGAATGTGCTAACCATTAACTACCCACTACGTTGAGGGGGTCAATTAATTAACCACCCACTTGTTAATTTTGAAAATGGTAAAAAATTTTAGTCATGGTTAGCCCACGTGTACATATACACGTGGACGTGTCTCGTGCTAAGCACTGCTATAAAAGTGCCTAAAATGCAACGTCGCGCTGCGCTCGAGTGGCTCATTTTGTATAAATCTTGTGGTTTTTCTTTTATACTTAAAGTAGTGTGAGAGTATATCTACTCTTTAATAGAACTTTCTATCTCGTGTGAGACTAAACATTTCTTTTGTTTTGAAAATGTTGGAACAATTAATTATATTATTTAATTGTTTATAATTTGAATGAAAATTATGTGAAAAGGTGTGTACTATTGTGTAGAGACATAATAGACCAAAAGGTGTATCTATTCACCAAGAGGTGTCTTTTTCTAATAGACACATAAAAGTCTATATATATTCACTTGATGGATTGTTTTAAAAAATAGATATATAATTAGAAGGAAAAGCAAATAGGTCAAATCACAATGTCTTTCTCTATTTTACATGCTTTTGAGTCAGAGAGAGTATTGAATCATAGATTGGTTCGTAGACTAGTGATTTGGAGTGCTACAAATCACTAGTATGATCGTTGTATCTTGGGAGACTATCGTCATTAGACCTTAAGCATCATAGCGGGGCGAAATAGTCTTAAGGACATTGAGTATAACTCAAGCCTCGATCAATTGCATCAAGTTTTTCTTCTATTTTGCACCAAGTTTTCGGAAATTCCACCAACAATCTTAAGATCATTTTGGGTTGATGGTTTTCAACCGGCAGCGACAACGTTGATGAAAACAACAGGTGCGTGCTTACATCAGAGAGCATTAATTAAATAAACATGTTGTCCCCTTTTGCAATTCAACGAAACAAGGTACGTTGGTTTAATATATTCCATTATTGATATGGATTAATTTGGTAATGCAAGAAATAGATTGGGAATCTGATCATAAAGATATCGCTAGATTGATGCATGATCTAGTTTTGCTTCTTTTTTGTATTAAAGAATGAAAAACCATAATCGAACGGTTATGCCTCTTTCAATTGGGTGTACACGGTAGTACCGGCCATCAATGCATGTGATAGCCATATTAAATCATGACTTTCCATGGAGTCATGGGATGCATAGCACTTGTTCAAATGTGAATGGTCATGCCCATTCAAGTGAATGGATTTGTTGTGAAACTGATTGATCAGATTTGTATTTCAAATAGTGATGATTAGGATTTTATCTTATCTCATTAGATTTTGTTTTATCTGATTCAATGTGTGTGTAAGTGATATATTGTTTGAATGTTCAAAGATACGTGTGGACATTACTTAGTTGTTGCAATCCCAATCTTACGGGCATTGAAGAGCCCACAAAGAGACTTATTGTTCTCTGCCTATTTATGCAAAATGGAGATTGCAGAGATGAAGATAGGGGCACTTATTTTGTGGACGCCATTGATGATGCTTGTGATGGAGAGATATGACCTAAATAAAAAAAAGGTCGACTCTTAGGCAGGCACTTGCTTGCACGGATGCAGTGCAAAGATCCTGGATCATGGCACCCGTAGAGACGTAGTGGCTATGAGATAATAACACTCGATCAATTGAATGGGTACACAAGGAAATGGTGAGATTTCCTTGAAGAAGAAGTACAAAAATATTCAAGAGATCATTAACCAATTTGGTATAATATTATGTTCCCAATGGTTTTTGTTATGCTTTGATATCTTTTATATGTATATGCCTCGGGCATTTTAATGATTTAAGAATATCATGGATTAAATAATCTAAATTGATAATTATTCTTAGGTGAATCTTTTATTGAGAATGTTGTGTATTGATTAGCATTGGATTACATCAAAATTGTTGGGGGTTGAAAGCAATTTAATTGCAAACCCTAATTTTGATAGTTATATCTTTTAAGTTGAAGATATATTATTAAATGTTTATGAATACTTGAAAGATGCGGGGGTGGGCATAAAACTCTTGTCTTTATTTTTGAATTAAAGAAAATAAATTATGATCCCCAATATAGTATTTAAAGAGACATTTATTGAATAATGTATGGTTTAAAGAGTAAATGGATTTTAAAATCTAATTCAAGGCGGACGGATAAATTGCTTAAAATGTAGCAAATTAAATTGATAACTTAAGGATTTATTAGAGAGAAATGGAGCCTTGATTTCTTCGAGAGAAATTCACTAGTCCTAATGACATGTAGCATGTTGGTTGCTAATAAAGCACGCAAAAGATGTTGAAAGACACATCTTAAATGGTGAATTTAGGGAAGAAATCTTTGGTATGAATGGAAATCCTCAAAGAAATAAGAGTATTGTTAGATTCACAATGGAATCTAAATGATTGTGTGCACATTAATAAGCTAGAAAAGTAACATTATGGCTTTGAAAGAGCTTGGAGGATGTTCCATATTGCATGCAATTGTCTCGGTAATGCATAAGATGTATGCCGACTAATAATCGCAAGTGACAGAATAAAATGATGCATAAAATGGTAAATCTTGACTTATATGTCGAAGATTGTCATTGAATAGTTACTTGATTATGAAATAATTTTCATAGAAATGAGAAATGAGAAGACAAACTCATGGTCATCAATTGAAGATTTGTCAATATCAAGTAAACTGATATCGAGGGGAATGAGTTTAAAAGCCTAAAAAATGAGTTAAGTCTGGCGGAAACCTAACCTGGCTGATTGGAGATCCCATGTACTAGGTTCAATAGGCAAACTGGTTAGATGAAACTCGAGAGAAGAACACACCTATCTCATTCCTAAAATAAAAAATGTGTTTAGAAGAAGTTAAGGATATGCTAAGCATTTAATGACAAATAAAAATGTCACCTATATGATAGTAAATGTGGGTCGCATTTATGAGAACGAGACAGGCTAAATTCTCTAAATCTATCATGAAACCAAGATTGTGTCCAAGACCAAAATGGACAAAACCGTAAGAACCAATAATGATAGGGATGAAGTTATGTGAGTATTATTGTCTCGATTTACTACAAAAAGTGAACAGTTCAAGATCTTCTATATCCACTGCGTCACTAAGTAAGTCCGATAATATTTCACTAGGGTAAGTTCAAGTCTCTATACGACACTTTTCCTGATGTAACTTTATTCCGCCAATGCTCTCTCAAGTGTGTCGGCATTAAAATGATTTTTAAAATCCATTTATGTGGGGGATATATAAAGACTTGATGATCAATTTTCATTCATGTGGGGGATTGTTGGAACAATTAATTATATTATTTAATTGTTTATAATTTGAATGAAAATTATGTGAAAAGGTGTGTACTATTGTGTAGAGACATAATAGACCAAAAGGTGTATCTATTCACCAAGAGGAATATGTGTAGAGACATAATAGACCAAAAGGTGTATCTATTCACCAAGAGGTGTGTCTTTTTCTAATAGACACATAAAAGTCTATATATATTCACTTGATGGATCGTTTTAAAAAATAGATATATAATTAGAAGGAAAAGCAAATAGGTCAAATCAAAATGTCTTTCTCTATTTTATAGAGAGAGTATTGAATCATAGATTGGTTCGTAGACTAGTGATTTGGAGTGCTACAAATCACTAGTATGATCGTTGTATCTTGGGAGACTATCGTCATTAGACCGTAAGCATCATAGCGGGGCGAAATAGTCTTAAGGACATTGAGTATAACTCAAGCCTCGATCAATTGCATCAAGTTTTTCTTCTATTTTGCACCAAGTTTTCGGAAATTCCACCATCAGAAAATGTCCAACAATTTGTATATACAACAACAACAATAACAAAAACAACACAACCTCAATACTAAATTAATTTGAATCGGTTACATGAATCAAACAATTGGAAGAAAAAAGATATAATCTACCAAAAAAAGGCTGTGCATACAAACATTAAACTAATACCAAAATATATGGGGGACGGGCATCTATATTTATAGATGAGCAAGTTGATCAGGGTTACTCAGAGCGCTTTTTAAATAGTTGTTGATATGTTTTAAAAAAAAAAAATAGTTGTTGATATTAATTGTAGCAATTCTATCCGATCTTCTACTTATCCAACTTTAACATCTGAGATTTTTTAGTTTTTAGTTATTTTTTCTAATTATCTTCTTCCTATCGATTGATTTTTTTTTTTTAATTTGGATATGATTCATGAAATGTCAATTAAGATAATTAGGAAAAAAAAAAGATAACAAACATAGATAGCTATATAAATTAAAAACAAAATTTACAAAAAAAGATAACAAACATCTATATATTGTACCAATCCTATCCGATCTTGTTTTTATTATTGAGTTTGTTACTTTTTATTTATTGAGAGAATACCATTATCTGTTTCTTCTTTCTTTCTTTTTTTTTCCATTTTAGTTTGTACAATATTTAAATTAAAAGCAAAAATTACAAAAAAGAAATAGGAAAACTACATTAAAGTAATCGTAATAATGCATATTTGTATTTTAGTTGTTGATTGTTTCATTTTTTATTTATCAAAATTTTAATTATTAAGTACAGTATTTGTCTTTATATTATAAGCTCACAAAGGAGCAGCACCCGCCCCTTCAAAAGTAATTTTATACTAATTACAAGCTCATGGGGAGCAATTACAAACTTACTGACATTCAATAAAAAAAAATTATTTGTTTACAAAAAAAAAAATCATTTTGCTGCACATGGTTCCAAAATTTTCTGTGGAGACGAACCACCAAATTAAATATTAAATTTCACAACAATATGCATATAGTTCAAACAAAGAACATTTGCAGCAGAGAAATAGAGAAAGAAATATACAAGTGAGAAGAAGCCTGCATAGAGTAAATTAATGACTTGTAAGAAATTAATCAGCTGAAGCAACTTTTAATTAAGTGCCCAAGAATCAATTGCAGTTCAGATACAGATCTAGCTTTCAGAATGTCTACATAAACATAGCACGAAAACCCCTCGGCGCCCCCTGTATTACAAAAAGGAAAGCAAAATTCGCTCTCTGCGGCCGCGCTTACATGCATGATTCCCATTTCTGATCATTTAATAGTCTCAATAAGCTCGCGGCAAATACCAAGCCATCCCGACATTTCAAACCAGCGATGCAACACGATCGTGAGAGGCTATCGATAAGAACGCATGCTATCCAAGAGATACTCTGAGCTTACTTTGGCCTGGATGGTGGTTCCTTTTCCATACCTCCAGGGATGAATACTGGAAAATGATCTCCCTTTCCAGCTCTGGTGTCTGTCGGCCAGTTTGAATGTGCCCGTTCAGCATCAGGTCTCGAGGCGGTAGTGTTCTCTGATCTTGCACCATCCCGAACAGGAATGCTCAAGAGAGGACCGCCAAAGAAAATGCTCTCCCCAGTATACATAAGCTTCTCGGATTGCTGAAATGGAGCCTTCCCTACAGAAGAAGATTCAGGCGGTGGAACAGTAGGCCGCTTACTTTGATCCGTTGCATCTGTGCGGGGATTCATGACTCCTAACTGCGTCGATGGCCTAATCCTAGCCTCTAAAGCAGCTTCAGCAGTTGTCCTAGATGATACAGGAACCGACACATACCTGCCCGCATCTTGGTCCCATACAACAGATGTCCTTCTGCTGTCCCTGAAAAGAGAAGTTGGAGCCGACGACAAGAGTGGATCTGCAGCACTATTACCCTTCTTCATGATAGTGTCGTCGAATCCTGAGGTAGAAGAATGGAAATTTGGGTTGTTGAGATGAATATTAGGTGCTGCTGTTTTGGCGGGTCGAGGCCGATCAGGAATAGCTTGACGAACTGAACTCATGGGATTAAAAGCGCTCGAAGGTTGATCGAGAGGAAGGGGACTCAGGTTTACAGATTCACGAATGTGGCTGGGACTGCTGAAGCTACTCATACTATGAGTCCCGCTATCATATTCATCTCGGCTTCCTTGACTAGGCGCATATGAGTTTCCAATGGGAGAGAGCTTCAAGTCACTCTTGTTATCTTTGTTGCCTCCTAGATCAGTGCTAACACTGCTTCTAACACTCATGTTTTCACTAGAGCTCATGTCAGTCGCAGGCAATCGCTGATTGTCAATCGGTCGCAGAACAGAAGAGGATGCCCGGGCTTTGGCTGCTGCTCGCATTGCTTCACTAGAATCTAGCTTTGCGAGCTTCCAGGCACTGATACGGACAGGTTTTTTCAACTGCTTCTCCCCTCTTTCAGTGAATCCAGCAGCATCGGGATCAACTGTAGATGGTAGCATTCCAGGATCCAGGTGGGGAATAACTTCATCCTGTCAACCACTTAATGTTATAAGCATTTATCCAGAATGGTAGCTAGAATGCAGTAAAAGCAAGATCTTGGCACCACTAGAGTGGAGCAAAATAATATCATTAAGCTTCAAGATGGATAAAAAATATATAAGACGTTCGTCAAATCTTAATGTGTTCTTCAACCATTCTTTTGGGATTGATGACACCAACAGATTTCGATGAAGTTTCTTCGTGATTCATCAAAGGGAAAATTCCACTTGCATGCATATGAAGACAGACGAAGTTAAGGGGTAGATACCATCAGATCTGTGTCGCGTACGCTGGATAGCGAGTAATATTGGAAGATACTGATAGCATAGGTATAAAATGACCATACCTGATAATCTACAAATACTCGGGGAGGTGTACACCATGCTCCTTTATATTGCAAGCCTAGGGAACTTCCACCACTTAACCCGGTTGTAGCAGAACCAGTCGGAGAATAAAGAATATTTGGCATTTCCTCATCGCCCGCTCCAGCGGGTGCTTCACTCATGGCTCTCATTGCCACAACATACTCATAGGTTGTGATCCCCTGATGGCAAGCAATGAGGAAAATAAAGAACATATGAACACTCAGATTTTTCATGTTATCCATGCACAAGGAAACTGCAATTAATGGTTGTATTTCTTAGTTTTTTACCTTTCTGATTAGTATTATATGGAAAAAGAAAAGTTCGCCTAAAGGCACACAAGCCAGAAGTGAAACAGCAGAACATATGCCCTGCACAAAGAGATTCGAGGATAATACTATCACATATCCATTTTCTTTTACAGGAAAAAACTATGAATATTAATAAATTTGATTTTTCCATGCAAACAAGATGCGGTCCCAAGACTGCATCGATGAAAAGAAAAAAGGAGTGAACCATGCAACCACCTAAAAATGAACACAAAGGAACTTCACATAAGGCGTGAGCTTACGCTTATTGGCAACCACTTTAATTGGTAGGAAAACTTAAGATTCAAGTAAATGGATAACATCGCCACAAGTCAAATGAAACCTCACTATATATAGTGGGGCTTTAGGCAGTACTTTGTATAGGCTAACTCCTCAACTATAGTATAAGCTACTTCTAAGCTTCTTTAGTGAACCTTCAACTCTTGTGTGGTTGTAAAAAGTCACTTATCAAACAAAGTCAAGACTTCTAAACCCATAATCATCACAATTAACTGAAACATTTTTCTCCATCCAAAAGGAACTTAAGTTTGAGTTCTCCAGCTGGATGACTTGAAAATGTGAAGATCTGTAGAGGGCCATTTGATCGAAGAGGTTCTCCCAAATGTGACCTATCTAACAAGAACATTAAATTTGAGGTGTTGCATAGAAGATATACCACAACAGTCGCAAATGGAGCACGGGAAAAACCGTTTCCAAGCCTATCAACAATCTGATTCTCCATATCCTTTTTATCCACAAAGCAACGCACTAGAACAGCAATACCAATTCCTGCTTCAAGCAAAAGCTGACACAAAAAAATGAGGGAGCATTATGCAAAAATCAATCTCGACCTCAAAGTTAATCCTGTCCAAAACATGACACCACTTAATGCATACCCAAAGGAGACTTGTGGCCATCAGCATGATAAAAGTTACATAGTTTTTCCTTCCCACGCAATTATTAAGCCACTTCACAAAGCAAACCAATAAAGTTAACGTAAAGAGAATTCAATCTTGATCATGTCCAACATAATTAGCCCTAATGTGAGTACCCGACAATGGTGATCAAATCCATCAACACATTTATCACAACTTCTGCAATGTTTACTGAATTTCCGCACCTGCCCGTAAAGAAATAGAACAAGAATAAGGTAATGAATGGCTATTACATAATATAACGAGTAAAAATAGTACAGTTCAAGACTTAACCATGTATTTTCAACTTTGACTACATAAATCTCAAATTTAGGTCCGCTTTCAATTTGGTGCTCATCTTAAACTTTGCAAGTGTCTCTTCCTATGTTAGACTGAAATCAACTCAATTTTTCCGGTTTGTCACTTGGATAAATACACTAAGTACTTCGTAACTCATTGCAACTCAGGAAGTTATTTAAAAAAATTTCACAATTAACCCCAAAGGAGGAGAGTATGTAGATATATCTTCTTAGACAGGAATAAGCGATTATTAGTACCTCATGACACTACTATATCAAATTCATTGCAGATATGACTATTGCTGGATTATTATCATCTAATGCTTGAGATTAACAGCTGAAACCATCCAATACTTTTGCGGAAGAGAGTGTGTTAAATTGTACCTCTGCATTGCACAATGTACAGAACAAGGCCTCTTCCATTGAAGCCTGCTGTTCAGTTGTCTCTTTATGCTTGCAGCAATCTTCATGCACAAACAATGCACAGCAGAGAAGTCCCATGGAAAAGCTAGACGACGACCTGCGAGTAGAAGGGTCCACTGGAATATCTACTTTCTCAGATTCTCCAAATGAACCCTTCTTACAGGAATCTGCTGCTATAGAGCTTCTTGAAGCAGACGAGGGTGAAGAGTGAGCTCCAGCGGCACTTTCACCAAAATTACCAGGCAAGTTTTTAGCTGATAAGGCATTCGGATTGGATTTAGCCACAGACTCGTTTTCAAATTTAGATAAGATGCCAGGATCGGCTGGGTTAATTGCAGTACAACGCACATAAAGAATAAAAACAATCAGCACCTGAAATACAATGACAAGAAAGGAGACGTCATGAACAAAAAGAAAATTGGAGACATATTTTCAAGATTATGAAGATTAAGTCAAGATCAGTTCCCATACCACAGGAGTGTACAATGCAATTGAAGCATATTCCAAGACACGACCTCCAAGGAACGGGGCAAAGAATGCATAGAATGCAACAACCAACAAGAAAAATACAGTAATCGCAACCACCTATTCAAGACAAGTAAAAATGGAAAGATATTATGATTCCCAAAAAAAGAAATATAATGAACAAAAGAACAGTGAAACAACTTGAAAAAAAAAAAACTTGAAGAATCCAAATAAACCAGACCAGCAAAAACATAACTGATTCTAAGAAAAGCGCTTCTAGTCATATCTTACGCAGATGTCATAGATGTCAAAGTGGTGGCAAAAAAGCTTTTGCTTAATCATAGATGTTCATTTAGGAAGAAAACAACCAGTTAACATTAATAAACTATGAAGCTTGCCGAGTTTTGATCGACCGACAAAGTCCCTTTCTTATAAAGAAAAATATACCCAAAATTTATTCAATATGCATTCCATTATCAACAAATTAGATAAGGGGTTTTAATTCGGTTGCTCTCTAGAGTTTGGCTCCTATCACCAACTGTTCTCTCTCTGTAAAAAACTCCAAAAACCCTAAAAACTAGATCTGCCATGGGGCCAGCGGCGGGCGATGCAGAGGCTTGCCTTCGCCGCCAGCCCCTCCCCTCTCTCCCAAGAATTCAAGAGATCTCCCTCTGCTCTCTTTCATCCACCCCCACCCCCACCCCCACCCCCACCCCCACCCCCACCCCCATTCTCTCCTCTTCATATCTGCACCCACCCCACCTTCATCCTTCTCTAGCTTCTCACCACCGCTTCCTTCTCTAGCTTCTCACCACCGCTTCCCTTCATCTTCTCTCTTCCATCTACCCCACCCTTATCCATCATCTCTTCAGATCCGCCCCATCTCATCCTCATCTTCTCTCTTTCTTCTTCTCCACTCCACCCTTTTTGCAGATCTGTCACTCCCTCCTGTTTCTCTCCACCCCTTCTCCCTCTTTCTTCATCCTTTTTTTGCCTAGGGGTTAAGCTAAATGAAGGAAGCCAGCGGGATAGATTTGGATCTCCATTTCATGCGAAGTTGTGCAACCGAAGGCGGTGCTGGCGGTGGCGATCGTCGTTGAAGCGGCCAAGATTCAGTTATCTCATGTTTCTTTCTTTGTTTGGATTAGGTTCTAGTGTTTTTGAATTAGTTAGACTTAGTTTTCCACCTACGTGCGGTAGTTGTCCCGCTATTGGGGTAGTTGTCCCCATTGTTGGGGTGGCTGTCCCTGCCTTAGGGTTAGGGTTGGGGTTGGGGTTGCACTATAGTGTCTGCGTTTTCAGAATTTGTTTCGTGCTTCATTGTTGTAAGATTTGTTTGTAATAGATGCTTGTCCGATTGGACTAGGAACACCTCAATACAAATCACTTTGAAAAAAAAAAAACAAATTAGATAAGGACGAATGCCAAGCATCTTGATAAGTAACTGGGGGATTCTTCAGCATATTGGATGATGGATTGGGATGAAACATAATGAAAGATTTCACATGTTCAATTTCCTTGTGATTTTCATTTATAGCAAACCTCTTGTCCTCTAAGAGTATGATTAGGTCATATTCTATATACTTGTTAACATATGCCTCATAACAAGAATCTAAATGTTAGGATGTATTTTAAATGACGAAATATGTCGAACCAAACAAATCTAAGTTAGTTAAGCTTGAGAAAGTCAATGACAACAAAGCCCCTAATTATTTTGAAATTATGAATCAGCGCAGGCTCGCAGCCTTGCATCATTGATCTTGAATTATAGACTCGAGTATGGGTGTAAGTCCACCAACTGCTATTGGCAAATGGCCATAAGCAAAGAAAGCATACATTGTTCACATCTAATGCAATTTATGTCCTCCTTCAAGAAAAGCCTCCTGTTTTTTCTCCTGCTCCCTCCTTCCCATGTACATTTGATAATTCTTTTAGTCCATTTAAATTGAAAAGACATCACATCATCTATCCAAATTATAATATCAATAAATAATTATTTTCACTGTAGCCTTTCAAAACGAGATTACTAGGTACTCACCGACTTGTTTGCCCTAAACAATTATCAAATGTATGTACACCATCATTCTCATGCTCACTAAAGACATTTCAGGTACATAAATCATTGGACTATCTACCTTAAATCTATCAATGCCTGAGAAACTACATTGTGTCTTCTCTTGAGTTCCATTTCAAAAGTAACATGGCATGTTTACACTAAAATCCAACACACTGTTGATTGTACCATGACTAAGGCGCACAGTCAGAAGACCTAGATATTTCTTCACATACAATCCCCACACATAACAAACCACAAATTCATGAGACCCAAAAGAGCAAAGCAACAAACACCAAACAAGTTGTAGAGAAAAGATAACTCAACCAACACAAAAGAAAAAGGACAATGCTATTTGTTACACACTTTGGGTACATACATTGGATACACAATGGTGTAGATTTCATTGGGATATGTGCCGCACGTCTCACAATGTACCAACAATTTACTCAAAGAGGTGAAGAGAAACAACTGACAACATATCCTCAGTCCCAAGTTAATTGGGGCGAGTGACAAAAGTTTTACGCTGCCTGCCAACCTAACCTATCACAACTCTCCAACATTAACCTATCGCAACTCTCCAACATTTTCCATTCGTGGAAAACGGGCTTGGGGCCTCCCTCCCCCGTTTTCCGTATAGAAGTCCTACTCCTTTACCCAGACTTGGAACTGGCTATGCAGCGCATATAATCCTACATAGGCGGAGTTAGACAAACAACTGAGCTAGAACAAAAATACCCAATTCAATACATTGCCCAAGAAAACCCAAAAAATATAAACTTTATCAAAACCAAGTACTCAATCTGCACAAACTGATGAAAACCCACAAAGGGGGAAAAACCCTACAATTGAATGGGAATGAAAAGCACAAGCAATTGATGAAACCCAACAAAACCCTAATCAAACCAACAATCAGAAGTTGTAAGAGCAGAGAAATTGGGACCTGGAAGGTGTGAGCGGGCAATTGCCATCCATGGCGCCGCACCATAGCAGCTCTCCCAATCGACCAATCGGTCGATCAATCAATCAAAGAAGCACGAATCGGAGCTCATGAAGAGTGTGATCAAGTCTGAGCTTCAGCAGTCGTTGCTGTTGATGGTGAAGAGGAAAGCCAGAGAAGGAGAGGATCGAAGCGCGGAAGCGCGTGCGTTTGTGTGTTTGTGTGTGTGCGCGCGTGAGTGAGTGACTGAGTATAAAAGTGTGTGTCGAGTGAGAGTTTCAAGAGCGCGGACACAACGGCCGAAGAAGGCGTTGCGTTGACGTATTTGAGAAGTGAGTGAGTAAGTGGAGTCATCACTTGAGACAAAAAGCAAGCAGTAAGAACTAGTTTTTTGACCTGACAAAGAGATTAAGACAAAGCTGTAATTTTTTCTTTTTTCCTACAAAATTGTTGTAAGAAACTTATGAAAAAAAAATGTGATGAAATTGGTTGATGAGATAAAAAGGGTAACACTAGCTTGCCTCACACCGTCACACAGGTCCAACATACACTTGTCGTACGTGATTAATATGCCTTAAAAAAGATACATAAGGAAAATTATACGAACATGCAACAAGTGTATATTTGACTTGTGTGTGGATATTGAAGCACGCTAACATTTTTTAATCATAAATTTTTAAGGATTAGTATCAATTTTAATGAGATATTTTTCGTAGTCATTTATATCTTTTCCACCTACGCTGGCATTGGCTTTTTTGTGCTCCTTTTAAGGCTCATTTTATCCAACCTATTTACTTTGGAAATTTTTGGGGCTTCGGGTCCACTAAAATATTCCTCCACTATAATCCAACTCTACTTTTCATCTCTGACTCTACCTCCTTTTCCCCATTTTTTTGTTCTCTTCTACAGTTTCTTCTACTTTGTACTTATTGTTTGGACTTTTATCCCTTCCCATGTTAACTTGTTTTTTAATTTTTTCTCATGTGGTGAATTTGTTAGCATTTCACATATCATATATATGCTTAGAGAAAGATATTTTGGTAATTTTTAAACTTATGGAACCATTTATTGTTACTTACAATTTTTTTTTTTTAAATTGAAAAAGTAAGTATGGTTCATATAGGTTGATTTGAAGAAAAAGAAATTGACACATAGTGAAAATGAACTTTGGTAGTTAAGATGGTAGGACATGTTTTTCTTTTAAGATCCAAAAATTAATTTACTTTTCGAACAGCGATGTTCATATCTAATGACTCCAATTGTGTAGCATTTTTTTTCTGGAGCATCGCTTTGGCACCTCGCAATTTTTATTATGAGTTACAGTTCCTCCATTGAATATCCAGCTCTATTGATTATGATGGAAACATGAAAGTTATTATAATTTGTTTCTTTTCGAGAGTGGGACCTAAAGAACAATAATTAAAAAGAATGCTACCTAACAATTATATTATAATGGTAGGTCGGTACAACTGTTACTTCATATAAATGTTTTTCAAATGAAAGAAGGTTACACGTTCACTGCACACACAGCCTTCAATCGAGTTGGTGATTTCCATACCCAGATAGAGACACCTAATCTACTAAACTCAAGCTTCAAAGTTACATGTATATAATCTACGTTATTTGATAGACCATATTATAATTTTGTTTTTCAACATTAGCTTTCGTCGTACATAGTGATGCAAAGAAAATTGGTCTATTTGTATAATCTATGAATAAAATAAGTTAAGCATTCATGTTGACTTAGTTAAGAAAGATTAGATCGATAGTTGCAACTAAAACCAACTTGCAAATTATGTGTTACATCAATAATTAGTTTGTTAAGTAGCTGGTCTTGTTATGATGTCTCATCACAACATAAGATTTATATATATATATATATGTTGTAAAATAATGTGGATTGACAACTCTACGTATTCCACCTATTATTATTCTAACTCTTCACATGATGTAACACCCAAATTAATTCATATAATTACTTAGTCTTAACTTTGGTCTTAATTATGTGTTACATCAATAGTTCGGTTTATTAGTCTTTTGTTACATCGAAATCAAAAGTCAATAGACATAACTGGTCTTGTTGAACATATATTTAATAGTATATTATTTATTTTATATAAAAATGAGAACAATTTCCGTCATTTTTTTTTCAAAAGATGTCTCATCATGGTCGCAAGTATATAATTATGGACGTGGAAAAGTGAAGGGATTCGGTAAAGGTCTTAATAATAATTTCACTCAAAGTGGAATAAAAGTGGTGCACCACATGAAACATGAAGAGGCGAAATTATCGACAATGAGCATGCTCAAAATCGTGACACGCTATGTCACGTAACCATTATATTAGGTTACACCGATTATATATTGTCGTATATGCCCAAATATTTTGGTGACCTTTAGTGCCAATCAAAGGCAAAATTATGAATTTTATGGCTCATTAAAATTGACACATTGAGATGTGTTTAAACCATGAGCTAAATAAAGGTGAAAATACATGTCTTGCTTATTTTGCTACATGCACACTATAAAAGATAATATTTCTCAAATTTGAACTTAGTTGAGACTAATGTTGACCAATATCTATGTACAACATTTATAATGTTGTTAGTGTTTTACACCAGAAAAAAAAATTACTCAGAAATGTTGTTAGTGCTTTACATCAGAAGAAATTTACTCAGAATAATAGAGATTTGCTCTATATATTATGATTTAATCTGAGAATCGAATTCCCAGCTTTAGCTTCTGGAATATGTAAGACACATTAAACGAATGATCCAAAGACATTCATTTTATGGCATGACCAAGCTTGGTCATTCGGGATCATCAATGATGCGAAGAATAATTAATAATTCGCATAGACATCCTTTAAGGAGTCACAAAATATTTTCATTTGGTGATTATGATTGTGCTAGTTGTTCTCAAGGTAAATTGATAGTTAAATCATAATCAAACACATTCAATTATATATATATATGGTTTAAGGACATTTTTGACAGCTGAGTATATTTGAGCACACAAGACTGGATTTAACTCTCGACAAATCTCACTTTTGAAAGTCCTTAATTGCTTGGAATGCCCTCACCAAGTTCAAAAGATCATTCATTTGCAACAAATTGCAAATCAATTAAAAAGAAATCAAATTTGTAAAAGAGAGAAAGGAATGAGACCGGTTGGTTCAAAGGATACAATTCCTCGAAAGAGGAAAACGAGAGGTTTTGAACTCAACATATCTACCCTAATCAACGTATGTCCTTTGAAATAGAAAATGAGATGACGAACTTACCACTCAACCAACGACCAATTGTCCCTTGGGACTTCGAAGAACAAGTGACATGGGTTTATTTTACTCGAGAGGGTAAAATTGAATCTCCAAGGTTATCTTGATCTTTGGATTTTTATCAGATCCTCATAAGGCCCGTTCTCAAACGGGATATGTATTCACCTGTAGTAATACTGTTGTATCATGGAAGTCAGTAAAACAAACTATGGTTGCCACTTCTTCCAATCATTCTGAAGTACTTGCAATTCATGAAGCAAGTCGTGAATGTGTTTGGTTGAGAACATGATTGAACATATACAAGAATCATGTGGATTGCCTTCAATAAAAGATTCTCCAACCATATTATATGAGGATAATGCAGCATGTATTGTACAATTAAGTGAAGGACTCATAAAAGGGGACAGAACAAAACATATTTTACCAAAATTCTTTTATACGCATGAGCTTCAAAAGAATGGTGAAATTGATATCAAACAAATCCGATTGAGTGATAATCTTGCTGATTTATTCACAAAAGCCTTACCAACTACGACATTTAAAAGGCTTACATATGATATTGGCTTGCGTAAACTTAAAGACATTGCAAGTAAAGAAACTGAACAAGTCTCACCCATGTGGACATGAGGGGGAGAATCAAAAGGAGTTGTTGATTAGTGCATTGCACTCTTTTTCCCTTGTCTAAGATTTTTTCCCACTAGGTTTTCCTAACAAGGTTTTTAATGAGGCAATCCTAACAATATTAATACTCCATATCAAAATTGACAAGTGTATTGTACTCTTTTTCCCTTCGCTATGGTTTTATCTCAATGGGTTTTTCTAGCAAGGTTTTTAATAAGACAATCCTATCAATATCATACTCCATATCAAGATTGATGAGAACAATGTACTCTTTTTCCTTTGCTAAATTTTTTCCCACAGGGTTTTTCTAGTAAGGGTTTTAACGAGGCATATTCTCTTAGCAAGTTGTCATCCAAGGGGAGTGTTGTAAAATAATGTGGATTGACAACTCTACGTATTCCACCTATTTTTATTCTAAATATATATATATTTTTGACAGCTGAGTATATTTGAGCACACAAGACTGGACTCAACAAATCTCTTGAAAGTCCTTAATTGCCCCTCACCACCTCACCAAGGAATGCAAAAAAGAAATCAAAGAGAGAAAGGAATGAATAGATTTTGAACTCAACATATCTACCCTAATCAACGTATTAGAGAAGCGAACTTACCACTCAACCAACGTCCCTTGAGGTCAACATAACTTGTAATAAGCTGACTGTAAGCATTTGATGATCCATATGGTAGACCCGAACTAATTTGAGATTAAATACCGAATGCGACCTGAATTATATTATGGGAACTATATTTAGGTGGCACCGGTAACAACCACTATAAATCTTGGCATTAAAAAACATCAGAATCTTCAACAAAGACTCCACCAAACACAACCTAAAGCTAATGGTTCTCAGAGCTGGGAATTTGAACAATTGCAAAAAGCTGCTCTCTCCATTAATGGAAAGGTTTATTGGTTTAATCTAGTTAACCAGAAAAGAAATTACAACAATGCATTCAAGACATCACCTTTACGGTTTACTAGCACAAAATTAAACAAAGCAGAAGCGCTACAATACAAGACTAACGACCAAGTCTCACGAGAAAGTCTGCCCATCTTGGAGGCTCTGCGTCGAAAATGTATGTCAATGGCGAAACTAGAACCCGCTTCCACCAATCTGCATTGAGTGAGGGCATTCAAAGACCTTAGACGAGAAGGTAAGAGGAAGGACTTGCATATGCGGGACTGGCAGTCAAATATTTTCATTATAGATAACTGGATTTGAAGATATAATGTGAAACTAATATCTGTTATCAGATTAAGAGGGTTCGAAAGAAAGCTTGATAGTTAAGAACCGAAAGCAATTGTTCTCAAAAAAAAACATACCAAAAGCAATTCATGATGTCTCAAGCAGTCGAGTTTTAATATTCCATACCTAACCGTCGATGAATAAGAAACGAAGAAGGAAAGAAGATATACAGGAAGAGATCTTACCCCTCTCAGCTGCTGGACACACAAGTACAAATCCTTCTTGGGTACACATATGACAATTGCATAATAATCAACTAAGACCTTTCCGTCACGTTTGCAGAAGACTGGACTTATTGTTGGCCCCTGAAATCAGTATAAACATGAAAATATTAACATAAGAAAATAAAGAAATCATATTAGACAAATTTAAACTGCATCAATAGTTTCCATTAGAGAATATCTAATCATATTATTTTAGTAATATATAAATCGCAGTTGTATACAAGTTGTACATCTAATTTGAACTCCATTACAAGTGTTTATGACAAGTATTTACACTCAGAGCACAGGACCTCAAACATTTAATCTTAGTAAATACGTAGATCTCAGTTGTATAAAGAACAAGGATATAATAGAACAAAATATGGTCTATTTTGTAACTAGATTGTTGTTGTTGTAGTTGTATACAGAAGGATATATATGGTCTATTGGGGGAACAAAATAGTGCCTGAACTGAAAAAATGTAGCTATTTTGTATCTAAAATGGTAATAGACAACCAGATTCTAAATGACAGACAATGAAAGAGCTGCAGCAGACTGTAATCAACGGATCCAAGAGACATACGGATATTAGAATAAAGCACGAATACACTATGTAGCTTTCTACTAATTATAATAGCCATGTTTAGTCTGAGAATATTGAAAGACAAATATAGCTGTGTTTCTTTTCAGAAATTACCTGCAACCCTGATAATGAAGGTTGGCTAAGAATTCTTTCTGCAATTTCATCTGCACTACGACCCTTCATATTTGCAGTCACCTGGCACCACAAGAGTGAGAAAGGCTGTTGACAAGAGAGAGTAGAACTAAGCCATGACGATGCTTACTGTAAATTGGCCGACAGCTCTCAAATGTGCTTCCAGTCTTTCAAGAATTTCATGAGTAGTAGTCAGCACAGCTGAACGTTCGATAACAGCTCTCTTGCTTGCTACAAGGACAGCCTGCAGAGCATTTTGAGAAGAAGAGAAATTTTAAGGCAAGCATCAAAATGTGATTACAACAACAACATAGCCTCAGTCCCAAAATCAAAATGTGAAAAGAAATCTTCAAAATCACGATATAGACAATGCTGCAAGTTTTAAAAAAGAAAAATGATGAGATTTACCTGGCTCTCTAACACAACTCCACCTTCAATTTCTTTCAGGTTATTCTCCCGTAGTGTGGTTCCACTACTTACAAGATCTAAAATTGCATCTGCTGTTCCCATCTAAGCCAAAAAGGAAATGCTCAGTTGTGAAGACAAAGATACTGACCAAAATGTGCATAAATTTAAACATACGCATAGAGATGGCATTCACAAGGACTTAACACTAAGGAAATGTTATCTAGAAGGAGTAGAGACTGGGATCATGACATGCAAGGAATTATTTGAGTTTGCAAGATCACTTAGAAAAAAATGTGACGTCATTAATTTTAAGCAGCAATGACCTGTGTCTGTGACTTTTAGCAAAGAAATGGTTATGACTTCAAACTTAAAGGAGTACATTCCAAATGATATTAGCAAACACTACAAGAGAATTTGCACTGCATCCAGCAATTATTTTTAAACCTTGGAATACAAGTCACAGGACCATGAAAGGTGGTAGCGCCATTTGCTATCATTGACAAGCAGAAGTCCCTCAGCACCAACCATTAATACAGCACATTGCTATTACAGCAATGATACCCCTTCCCCACCCAATGACCATGAAATGGATGAGAAGATGCAACCTTGGAGTTTGGGGCTTTATCAGGAAAATTCTGCTAAGTTGCAACTTGTGAGTACAATCATCAGAAATCTTAAATATGTAAAAGAACCATCAATGAATAGAAGCATGTGATGAAAGCAAAACAAAAGAAGACAAAACATGGAATGTAGCAACAAGCAAAATATTTTGAACAATGCTTCATTCTTGATGGTTAATCTGAAAAAAGATTAGAACATGAGTAAAAAGATAACTGCAGCATAAAACTACAATATCAAATTTCGCAGGAATGAAAAATAACTCACAGCGGGTGCGGCTTCTAGTGCTCCATCAGCAGTGGAGAAAGCAACATGCTTTAATCCATTCTCTTTCATAAATTTAGGCCCTAACTTTACAATTAAAAATTTAAATATAGTTAGCAGAAAAAGAAACTGAAATTATTCCTCACAGGCTGTCAACAAAATGACGAATGACATTTGCTTTCATATATAAAATGAAAACTGAACAGCAAAACGTGCACTAAATTTACCACATACATAAGTGAAACCAGTGGCAACTCGTAAAGGCTTCTCACTTGTCCATTGAGGCATCTGCACGAGCTGACTAATGGAATTTACATTTTCAAAAATTCCATATTTGGGAATCTGACAGATTTACACGATAGTATATCAGCAAAGTACTAAGGAAAGAAATTGCAGAAATCATGCCTATTTAGCAGCCAATAGTTCTATAAGACCACATTCACCCGACAATTAAGAAAAGATGAAACTGCATACAGCAAGAGAGAGGCGACAATCCCCATATTCAAGCGCATCATGAACTATAATTAACTCAGGACTCCCCTGCAGCAAAATAGAAGCATAATCCCATAAACATCAGTACGTCAAAAAAAGAATTTGAAAATACTAGGCAACAGAAGATACATTATAGTCAATTTCTTAGCAACTATAAAGTTCTAAGGGAAAATTTTACTTTCTGATATAAGATGCATTTCTATTCAAAAGCTTCAGATTAAACTTAACGGAAACTAGGAGCAGCACACTTTCATTGTGCCGGCAATTGAGCATTCAATGGTAATTTCACTGGTTTTCTCAAATCAAAGGCCCTCTATTTCATGTCTACATAGGAATCGTTTTTTTTTTTTTTTTTTTTTTTTTTTACCATATAATTCAAAATATCATGCCAGTGAAGAAACTTTAGAAGCATGTAGAATTAATAAGAGAACACATCAACTTCTTATCAAAAAAAATAACTATATAAGAGAACGCATCAACTGCCACCCTATTTTCCTTTGAGAGCAAAATTTCTTATGCCTCGTAAATAAAATGTCTCTTACAGGCATGTGACAGGATTGGAAGTCGTGACATCAAGCTTTGAATGCAATACAACAAAATTTACGGGTAACCACATGGTTTGAGAAAAATAACTGTAGGCGATTTCATTATCTATTAATTTTTACCTGCCCATATTCACTAACTGTATCAAGACCAACAACTCCCAAGTCTAAATCTCCAGTTAGCAATTTGCGAACAATGTCTTTTGGTCTTTGAAACCAGACTTCTAAGTTTGATATCTGCATAAACAATATAATGAATACAAGAAACCAGATGGTAAAGAATTAAATTTCAACAGTATTGTCATCCAAGCATAAGAAAAATAATCATTAAAAAATAACACAACCAACGCAAACACTCGAAACTGAGTTAACCAAGAGACTTCATTATAAATAAATAGTTTCTCGATTATCCTCTAGCGGTCCCATTCTGTGTTCCAAAGGTATAACTACGGTCTAAAACCTTACTGGCACCACCATCCTTTGCCAAATTGTACTCTGATTCTTACTCCATCTTACCATCCCTTCCAAAATGCTTGAAAAGTTTTTTTTTTTCGAATGGTCCTGTTCGAAAAATCACAAGATTTAAGGAATGGGAAAGGGCTACTGGGTAGGAGAACTTTCGACATGGGATAAGTCTAATCAATTTCCAAAAACTATAATCAGTTATCTTATCGATCGCCTGTACACTGCAGAGACCTTCCTTTCCTTCTCTAATGTATAATAGCATGATCAAAACTCCACCTACGGTCGACATTTCAATGAGCTACTAGCTTTGAACTATAATAAGTTAATGTCCACTATGATCTTCAAAGAGGACACCTTTCACGACACCATCCCCAAATCCAATGACCATCTCATTTCCACTCCACCCACTCCACATCACAGTTTGCACTAAAGGGCTCTGTAATACGTGGGACTTTGTGACCGACTTCAAAACATGCTTTTCCAGACAACACAAACCTTAAAATTTGAAACCAACAACCAATCCCCAAAATGTCAAAAAAGACCATTTTTTTTCCAGACATCAACCATTTTTTTTTTTTTTTTGTCTAGACTACCAGGTATCCTTACTTAACTAACTACTTCAGGTTCAAGCCGGGTTAAAGCTCTCCCAATAGTAGTTTACTTGACTCCACTTACAAGAAACTCCCATTACAAAGGTTCAACCTTTCTTTCAAATTTCATCACTACTGACACAACAAAACCAATTAAATCCAAAAGGCCCATCAATTTCACAATCCAAGACGTACCTGTGGAATCTGCGCCACGTACTGCCGAGGATTCACTTGCCTGACCGACAATTGACAATCCTACAAACACCAAAAGCAACAACAACAACATCAACGAAACGAAGAATCACTGAAAATTGACCTAACCTAAGCTCGACAAAGCACAAAATGGGCGCGGCGTAGACCTTGAGAAGATCGAGAGTCTCGGAAGCCATGCGACCTTTGCTCGGCAATCCGATGCGGACCTCGCTCCGCTCCACCGCGGTCCCGTTCACCGCCGCCGCCTCCGCCACGGACTCCGGAAAGGAAGTCGCCGGCGACGCGCAGCACGTGATCGTCACGCGCCGCTTGGCTGAGATCGATGAAGAGAGGGAGACGTTTGCGAGTGTGAAGAAGTTGGGGAGCGCCGCCATTGAAGTCTACTTGGATGCGATTCTAGGGTTTTGGAGAGCGGCGGCGCCACCAAGTGCGGCGGCGGAGTCGGCGACTGCGGCGGGTTTGTCGTGGCGCGATGTGGTTTGGAGTGTAAAAATGTGGGTGGAGGGAGGGAGGGAATGAGAGAGGGAGCACTAGGAGAAGTGGGGAAATGGTGTTGGATCGGACGGTGTGTGATGTGTGCGCTATTTGGAACTTTGGATCGGACGGTTGGTATTGTGTCTGCCAGTTAAGAGTGAAGAATCAATGGTCCGAAATCCGAATAACCTCCGGCTGAAAATGCTAGAAGGACACCCCAAAAGTCTATAATATGGCGCCTGACCCGCATTTTTGGTAGATATGCATTATAGGATTTACTTGTCTAAAATCTTTTTATGGGCATCACTAAAGTATAATTTTAAAGTGTCATTCTAAGCATCTACAGTTGATACTCGGCTCAAATTCATGACCGACCTAATCGGACAGTTCACATTATATGATTGTGGTGATTTTCTTTTGAAAAATGTTTTGGTGTCGCAACACACACTCTTCAATCACCCTTTATATTTAGAGCGTGCAACGAATCCTGATGAATATATGAGAGAGGGTGTGTGTGTGTCCTGTGTGTTGGTATTGGGTCACTTTGACACTTTCTTTTTTTTTTTCTTCATTTTTATTCGCTTCTTAAAGCGACACAAGATAACAAGGATGTAATGTAGTTAGCTCTTTCTGAAAAAAAAAAAAACTAAATAAATAAGTAAATGTAGTTGGCTCTGAATATCACATAGAAACCAATAAAATAAAATAAAAAATTATGTCATATGGTACCAATTTTTTCAAGTTTCGAAAAACCAAATCCTTTTAACCATATATATATATATAACTATTCTCATTGCTACTACACACCATCCGGATAAATTTACATTTTGTTGTGAAATAACTTTGAATAAAAGCTAAAAAAGTAAAGACAATGAATAAAAACTTGAACAAAAGAATAGTTAGAGGGAGAAATAGAGAGAAGTTTCATTCCAATTAATATAGTGTATCTCATTATATGGGGCATGACCTCTTTATATAGGCCTTTAATTATAATAACTAGAAGGCTTGGTCACAAGTTACACTTTATACATATAATTAATTACAAGAATAAATAAAAATTAAGGTTATGAAATGACCACACATAAAGTGGGTAACGAGTTGGGATATGAAGAATCATCCACTTGCTTTTACATTTACAACGCATTTCAATTTGTATGCATCAACTTAGATTTTAAAAATGTAAAAATTGGATCATATATGCGCTTGGACTGTTGAACGGTGTATTCATAAAATTGGATCATATATTCACACATTTTATCAAAAAAAAAAAAAATTGTCATCACACACGCATGCTGAGTACATGTATGTTATATATGCTCGTGGTTTATAAGGAGTTTTCTTTCTTTTTTTTTCTTTTTTTTTTCGACCGTGGTTAATTTATAAGTTGTCTAGCAACAAAACGACATGTTTTTGTTTAGTCAAAAACAAAAGGTTGTGCCTCTTTTTTAAGGAAAAAAAAGATTATATAATAATTCATATCAATGCTGATAACATGTACCCTATTGGGCCTATTACATAATCAAGATGATGACAGCTGACACCAAAAATATATATAGAGATACCTGATAACTGATAAGTCACACCAGCTCAAGCCATGTACGTATAACATCATGAGTTGCTTGATTTCACAGATCACCCTATATATATAATATATACTAACTCCACATTAACATTAATTTGGTAAGAGATCATTCACAAGAAATTAACGTCACATATGACTTCCTTACCATAGCTCACTAGTGATCACGTGCACGAACTTAAAAAATTTATTTTTCAAATATGAACACATGACACAACTAGCTAGCTAGCAGTGAAATATACTCCAAACACATACAGACGACGGACTATCGAGTATATATATACTTTTTATTACATAGATGATATATTCATGCAAAAAGCATATAGTCTTAAAAGAGAAATCCAAAAAATCAATCACACAAATTAAAACAGTGTACCACCCATATCCATCTTTCATGATAGAAATATCAACAAACACAGTACTGAAAGTCTGATGAAACCATTGAAAGAAGCACGTACAACAATCACACACAAATGCCTGGAAATTTGAAAGAAACACCAAACACCTGAATTCATCATTCACATCTTCATCGGAACCGGTCGCTGCCCAACGAATTATATTCATCTTCTCCTGGAAGCCATGGCCACTCTCTCTTTCTCTCTGCAAGTATAAAATCAATAATATTCATGTATGATTCAAGCCGAATAATTTAGTCAGCTTATGAAAATAATGTAAGTGTATATATATATATATATTCTTTTAACATGTATAGAAATATGGCCTACAATACTCACTGAAATTAATTAATATGTCTCTTCAAAAAAGCAATTAATCAATATATTTTTAATATTATTACTATAATTAAAATCTAAAGGCTTTAAATTGAGTAGGACGAAGGCCGAATACATGCACTGTGAGTTTAGAAATACTAGACATCGAGATGATGAAGTGGTAAAGTTAGGGGAAGTAGAAGTTCTAAGTTGAACCACTTTAGATATTTAGGAACAATCATACAAAATGATGACAATATTGAGAATGATATCAAACATAGAATTCAAGGTAGATAGAAGAAATGAAGGAGTGCAACTGGTGTGATTTATGATAAAAATATGTCTACCAAGTTAAAAGGAAAATTTTATAGGACCGTAATTAAGCCAACTATGCTCTATGGAAGTGAATGTTGGGCAGTAAAATAACAACTACGTAAAATAAACGTAGCTGAAATGATCGATATGCTTAGGTGGATGTATGGTAAAACTCGTAAAGATATAATAAGAAATACAAAAATCCAAAGATTAGTAGGAGTAGTATCAATTGACTCAAAGATTAGAGAAGGCCAGTTGCAGTGGTTTGCTCACCTACAAAGACAACCTATAGATGCCCCCACTAGAAAACTTGACTTAATAGAAACTAAAGAAATTCGACGAGGTACAGGTAGACCGAAGTTAACTTGTGATGCATTAATTAGAAGGGATCTGAATGGTTTGGAAAGCTCACCATCAATAGCACTAAATTGAGCGCAATGGAAGAGTTTGATCCATATAGCCGACCCCAATTAATTTGGGACATTGTTGTTGTTGTTGAAGTATTATTAGTATAGTTAACTAGCTTCATGTTATATATATGCACTTTAAAAGCTGTGTTCCAACACATTAATATTTAGAATTAGACTAAATTGGAAGAGATATCTTAATAAGTGCTAGCTAATGAATAAATCGTGGACTATATATATAAGTATAAATTTAGGGGTTTAGAAATCATATATATATATTGAACCTGCATTAGCAGTGCACGAGTGAGTAAGAGTACCAAGTTTAGGGTTTAGAAATCATGAACTACCTTATAATGAGATATCATAATGGTAGTGGTGGTGGTGAGGAAGAGTACCAAAGTTGCAGGCCATGGCGCTGGAGCCCGCAGCTGGAGTCTTGCACCCCAGATTGGAGACGATATGAGGGCGCAATCTGAGGGGAGAGAGGCGCGAGTTGGAGCACATTTTTGGCTTGATCATGATCTTCAGGATTGTAAAGTCCAAAACCAGTTTCGAGCATCGGTTGCTCTACAGAAACAGCAGCCTTACTGCTGTGCTCAATCACTGCTTGGTGATGCTCAAATGCTGCTTGCTGTTCTGCCGCCTATAATATCAACATATATATATACTACTGCTTCATTAGTACGTACTACTTCAACTTAACAACCAAACCAATTGTATATAAACATGCAAGACACAGTACTTAATTAACTACTAATTATATATACATATGCGTGAGATCTATATATAATAAGATGTGCTTGCATTAATTAATTAAACATGAGACTAATATTGTTATACAAATTAATTAATTACTTACACAGCGGTACAGGTAACTATTTTGTTCCTCCAAAATTTGCTCCTGTAATAATATTCATGCCAAAAATCATCAATAGTATTCGATATTGCAAGACAAATTTAATTGACCATGCATTTAAATTTGATTTTTTAAAATAACTAATTAAAACATATATTTTAATTATTATTATTGTAAGTTATAATATCAATTGTCTTGCATGTATACCTTCCTTTTCAGATTATCGAGCTGTTGTTGCATGAGTTGAATCTGCACAAGATGAGGAATCAGGAATATTAAAGAGTATTAGAAGAATTTGGACATGCATACCATTATTAGTTTTTCAGAGTTCACAGTACTATTAAAACTCTTTTTTAATTAGAATATATTAGCTTTAACATATATAGTATATAATTTTAGCTCTAATTAATTTTTTTATAAACATTTACCTTTCTTGCTCGAACCTTGGTGACAGATATTTCAAGTTGTTGTTCCAGCTGATGTAGGTCATTGTAAGGTAAAGAGGCCAAGTCTTCTCCTACGAAGTGCCGCATATTTGCGTGAAGCTTTTCAGTCTCGCTTTTCATCTTCGTCATCTCACTATATATTTGCTGTGCACAACCAAACTGTATTACCAGTTAATTTAATATAGCCATATATATACTTGCATGCCAATTAATTAATATTACATGTATGTTACATATTAAATTTAATTAAATTACAACACTTTCAAGTTTTTCAGAACAATTTAATTAAAACCTGCCTTACTTAATTAGCTTCATATGCATCAGTGCATTTAGATTTGCATTTCATATAAATATACATGTACTATACATATATAATGATCGATTGATCAATTTGTCGCATTTTTTTTAGGTTACCTGATTTTCATACTCCTGATCATGAATAGAATTATTTCCTTTGACCTTCTGATATCTCTCAATGATTTGTCGCATACTGTGAGATTAAAGCACGAATGGCAATAAAAAGTTAGATCGAAGATGTATGTTAATTACTAGAGTATATGTGCAAATAATAAAATGATCATGTTCATCCAAAAAAATAATAAAATGATCATTTATTGTAGATTTTCTTTGATATTAGCAATTAATACTATTAATTTTCCTAGAAGCAAGTTTTGATTGGATGCAAAACAATTTGGGTCCTGCGAGACAAACATGGCATCATCTCCTTAGCAGGCCATACCTTCTTATCTTTCACTACCGATGTGGACTATGCGGAATTGCTGGCAATTCTTTAGGGCATCCTCTCTTTCGAAAGCTTCCCCGATGATCTTGCCATTTTCTCAGACTCTATGAATGCGATAAAGCTCATAGATGAAAACGATGAGGTCAGTGATCACAATCTAATTGCGAAAGATATCCACACTGCTGCAACAAGGATTGCTAGACCTACTTTCCTATGTTCCGAGAATCTTTAATGTAATAGCCCACACCTACCCTTGCTAGAGAAGGCCTGAACGCATGTTCCTCAGTCAGCTGAACTGATTCCATGCCAAGATCAATTGGCCCCTATGTACTTGACACTTTTGGTTAATACAAATCCTTGACAAAAAAAAGAAGAAGATTGGATGCAAAACAATTACCAAGAAAATGTTGGACTTTTACTAATGGCAATATGTGTTAGCTCTATGAAATTATATAACGTTGTGCGCTAAATACACAAAAAATTGAGTTTTTTTTTTTTTTTTTTTTTTTTTTTGAGACATTGCAACTTACATGATTGTATGATGAAATGTGTAATAATCAATCTCATAAATTATGTATCAATGCTATAACATATAGTTAAGTCACTCGCTAGCTGTGTGACGCCCAGGAACTATTAATTGTTGAGACACATTGTACATGCTGTCTGACTTTAACCGATGCCAAAACATCATTTTCCTTAATACATTATCAAATTAACCCGTAAATGTGGCACAAGCATTTGGCCTTATATATAGAATTTGAGTAAAACTGTAATTTCTCAAGCCTCAATTAATTTTTATCCAGCAATTTGTCACTAATTAACTACATATGCGTAAATATAATGATGTTTGAAATAATTTTTATAATGCAAGTAGGGAAATATATCTCTTCATTGATCTTAACTTATCAAAACTTCTCAATCAGTAATATACGAATTGATGGATCCTAAATATATAGATCAGCAACAAATTAAATAAACTTAAATTAGGGTTCGGGAAAAAAGTACTCTTGAAATCATGTCGATTATTATACAAATCGCAGCTTAGAAGAATGAAATACATGTTAATAAGTAGGAGAACAGATATGCTACAGTAGAAAAAAGAAATTGAAACAAGAGAAAGAAACAAAAGATGTCATCATGAAAATAGCTTGCCAGAAAAAGATATATACCTAGGTCAGATCAACAAAATTAAACTAGGTTGGTCAAAGCACTATCATGAGATTACACACAAATATATCACCAAAATTTAGTTCGTTCATCCAAAAAAAAATATTTAGATAGATCATTAATTGGCCATCTTTCAAAGCAATAAAACAGTAAAAATAACTTAGCAAGGTTGATGATCATCAAGTGATGGTGCCATTGTGCTTGAACAAATTGCACAAATAAATTGAATTGCAAGAGACGGCATACATATATGTAGATGTAAGAGTAAATATATAAGAGTAGCTAGGAGAACCTATATTGTTCGGAGTGGAACTCGGAGAGCTTCCCGGTGGGAGAGAAGACGATGAGGCTGAGCTGAGCATCGCAAAGAATTGAAAGCTCTCTAGCCTTCTTTATCAGCCCATTCCGGCGCTTGGAGAAGGTGACTTGCCTGTTGGTCGAGTTTTCGATCCGCTTGATCTCTATCTTCCCTCTTCCCATTATACTTGTCCAACAGTTCAAGTATATATATTAATATATAGACTGCAGTTCAAATAAATTATATGTATATAATTAGTTAATTCTAGTTGCAGAAAGAGAGGAGAAAATATGTAAAAAAAGAGAACTAATATTATATGCTTTTCATAGGATGAGAGCACTGATGATTCAAGAAAAAAATGTTGTAAAGACTTAAAGAGGGTATCAAACTAGAAAGAAATTGTGAGAAGCACTACAAACGTATATGGGAGAGAAGTTAATTTGGGAGAAGTTTAAATAAGGGATTAGTGAGTGCAAAGAACTGTTATCAAAAGTAGAAACCTAGGTTGCTAAAGTTTTTTTGCATTTTTGTAAAACCTAAACTAAAATGATTACTGTTTTCTTTTGGCTTGCAGTGAACATGCATATAAATGAGATGAAGGGTTAGAGAAGGAAGAAGAAGAGAAACTAAACGCATAACACTAACCGATCGATCAATCGGATGGATGATGAGTTTTTAGTTTACACCTTCCTATGTTTTTTTATCGTTTGCTTGCAATAGTGAGTGAAGATTGGAAGTGTTAATATAAATGAAGGTGGCCGGTGGCGTGTGATTTCAAAGAAGACTACTACATAATTCCATTTCCGAAAAGGCCCATGTTCTTTTCAAGAAACTACAAGCATACACCGTTCCTAAACAAGAAGGGAAATTAGGGACTACTAGTTGCTTTGTATTATGGAAGGTGATGAGAAAGTCTCCATCTCCTCTTGGAATCTAATTAATTATTTTGTAGCTATAATAACCTCGATTAATTAACTAAATGAAGCATATATATATAGGGAAATTCTATAATGGAGACCAAATATATACTCATGCTATGGGAACCCTTCAAAAGGTGTTGTGCATTAAATGTTTTGTGCATTTATATCACCTCAATTAATGTTTTGGATTTAAATCCAATGGCTCTAAATAGTGTACCATGGCATGTGTATATTTTTGGTTCACATGGTAGAAGTACCTCTATATATATATATATCAGTCATTTTTTGGCTAATGAGTTCTTTTTATTTTTTGTGTGTGTATGTACGCCGACATGGGCGGCTTGTACAAAAGTGCCCGAAACTTTGCCCCAATTACTCTCAGACTCAAAGAAGGGTAGGACTACAAGATTGAACTACAACTTACCTGCCAAGAGTTTTAAAGCTTCTCCAATAATTCTTCGGATTCAAGACAAAGAGAACTCTACTTAAGAAATAAAAGATATGTGTCATTCCACCACATCCCTAGTCTTACTTGTATAAATATGTTGTGGAATATACCATCATACTGAAATTTGATTAATTAGGTAATAAGATATATATATATATATATGTATATATATATATGCAAATTATTAAGTAATTAGCCTCTTATTTCAACTTCACTAAGCATGCATGGAAATTAATAAGTTTGTTTAATTTATGGCCTCCAAAAAAAATGTTTGGTTAATAATTAATTTGTGTGTCGTGATGAACAGGAATTAGAAAATATTGGTGTGGACTGTTAACCGTCTCATTCCATGATGTGCCCGGCAATGTGGTGTTGCTGATCAACTTTTACTAGTTATAGTAAATTCTTCAGAGGTTTGAAAAACTAGCTAGGGTTGGAAAATTAAAGTGCATATATATGCATGAGAGAGGTTGGCCAAAACCCTAGACCCCTAATGGGAATAGACAGAGCGTCACAATGCATGAGAAGGACCACATGTTACTTTTTTTAGTACACAACTGATGGTGCAGGTCTTGTTCCTTTGTTCCATTTAGGGTTTGGGCGTCAGATAGGGTTCTATTTTTAGAGTCTTATAATTGAACCCACAATTAAGTCATATTTAATTTGTTCTCTCTCACATATATATACACATCAAACTTGCTATACAAAATTAATCCTAGCTAGCTACAACTTTAGTTGAGTGCGATCTGATACGTAGAAAATTGATCTTCTAAATAATGCACGCTCTGTATGGCTAATAACTGACAGTGGAGGGCCCTTCTGTAATGCTTTCAAAAGGAATTAAAGGAGGCTTGGCTGTGGTTGTTGAGATATGTTATTTTTTCTGAACTATACAGATCTACTGCAACATGTGACTATTTGATTTTGACAGTGTTTGTTTTCTTGGAAAATAAACCCTACATATAATTTGATTTGCTCAAATTAAAATCTCATAGTTTGTAGCAACTGAAAACGTAGAGAATTAATGTATATGAGATGTAGTTAACAATTATCTATTATTGTGTACTAGCTAACTGTATGACTATATTTTGTTGATATTCATGGCTAGTGTTCCATGCAGCTAGCCAATCTTTTTTTTTTTTTTTTGAGGTTCAGCTAGCCCTGCTTCTTAATTACTTTGGTTCAACTAATCCCAGAAGAATTAATCAACAACCTAATAACTCAGGATCGAGAAACCAAATGAGATATAATGTAACTGCTAAGATTTTTTTTTGTCAAGTTAACTGTGTATATATATATTTGGCAGGGCCGGTCCTATCATTTTTGAGGCCTAGGGCAAAATAAAAATTTGGGTCCTTATGTTTAGTCGATTCCCACGAAAAGAGCCCTCTTATACTACTAACCACATACCAAGTCATTATGTCTTGGTTTTATTAAATTTAGTTGTTGAAAATCTAAATTTCTTTTATTTATTTATTTTTTAAGACCGAAACTTTATTTATTTTAAAATTATAAAAAGACTCGCATTTAAGAGAGGAGATAGCTTAACCCCATTTTTTTTTCGATAATGCAACTTACATTATCGGAAAAAAATATTTGCTACATAGTCGTTGAGATTGATCCACTCAATATGCATTGCGATAAGTGTTTACATATTACAATGAGTTTTCAATGAACTCCAACAAATGTGTAGCAAATATGTTACGTACTCTAGCAATATCCCAAAAATGCACAAGCAATGTTTCATGAAAAAAAAATAGGCAGAATTTTGTAGCATGTGGCTTGAATTCATGGGCCTGGGGCGGTCGCCCGCCCCGCCCATGCCCAACGTCGGGCCTGATATTTGACACTAAATCGAGCACAATAGAAGAGTTTGATCCATATAGCCGATCCCAAAAAATTTAAGACTGAGACTATATTGTTGTTGTTGTTGTTGTTGTTGTTGTTGTAACTATGTATATATTTGAATATTAGTTTTTTTGAAGCAATATTTGTATATTAGTTAAAATGTATATATATAGCTTGAGAGGTTAATTTGTTAGGGGAAAATTAATTGATTTGGTCTGATATGGATTTATTTAAAGTGATGCAGAGGCTGCAGTGCTTACGTTAATTTGTATATATATAAATACATAGGTAAGTGTTGGATATATAGTCAAAAAAGTTGAAACAAAGCGTGCATCGTTTGTTATGTTAAGTTGACAACAATTCTTTCCAAATTACAAATGGATGTGAACAAAAGAATATATGAGATATGCGTGTGTGATGAAAGGCTGGACAATCCACGTGATAAAGAGAAGGCCCTTCTTTTTTCTTTTTTTTGAGTCCCGTAGAAGACCCTTCTTAAAGAAGAATTCTAAGGTTTCATCTACCATGATCCCCTTAATTTAATATCCATCCATGTGTCATGCATATATGCATGTATGCGCGTAACGTAAATAAATACACGTAAATATACATGGGCTGGCAATTTAGGATTCAAACCCGTTAGCCAAATTTTATCGGTCCGAAATAAAAAGGATTTGGACAATGTTTTAACTCATTCAGATTGGGTCTGAACACTCTCTTGTCCAAATTTAAAATTGACGGGTCACGTTTGGACATGGCTTTGTAAACTCAGAACCAGCTTGAGCAGAATTCAAATTTTAAATAGAGTTAAAAATATCTTTGATAAAAATAGTATATTAAACACTTACTACTTAATAAATAAATTAACATATATTAATCTACTTTAATGCACATAAGAACTAATGTATTAAATATATCTTTGACTGTATAATGAGTTAATTTTTTTTTTTTTTTTTATCCTTGAATAATTGTTTCTTCACATTAAATGTTTAATTACATGAACTTGACATTATGTTTTCCAATTCCATCACATGAGATTATAATATGTGTATATTTTAACATTTGAAAGAGGCTTTCAATATAAGAAGTTAATTTTCAAGATCGTTTATGAAAAAATGTTTTTTTTCAAGATTGTGACAAGTTTGGATAATCAGACAACCCAAATTTTAAACAAAACAGGTCTGGAGGACAACACAAGAATATACTTCTTTATAGTAGTGGTTGTCCATACCCGAACTCATTCGGATCTGAGTTTTTGCCACCCCTATATACATGCAACGCATCAAAACATGTGTATATCAATATATGTATACAGAATGGTTGATTTATATATAGTTAACGCTCGTTTAATTAGTTTGGGAGGTATATGAGCAATTAGGGATGCACACGGATTGGATCTAGTCCAATTAGGGTCAATCCACAATATATTGCGGATTGAAAAATTACAGTCCAATGCAGTCTAAATAATTCATCAATCCAACTCAATCCAATTTGCAAAATGCGGACTGGATTGGATCAAGTTCCACGGATTGACATTTTCCTATCTAAAAATTTATGAAATTAGACTTAGTTAAATGAATCACAAGAATTATACATCTCATGAATGACAAATTTACAACATACATTCCACAAATCTATATATAACATATTTCCCACAAACTTGTCATCACAATAACCTTCAAAATGTAAGTTTCTACATAAATAAATGTCGTCCACAAATCTTCACCATATATACACCCTCACAAAAACACAAAAAAAGTGCACTTTGAACATACAATTTACAAAAAAAATGTTGAAAGCATAATAAAATAGTTAAAAACAAACGTAGTCTTTTAGATATTATAATTTAGAGTTGATAGTTTAAGTTAATGCTCTTTAAGATACAATATATGATCAAATATGCATATGTGTTGATGTGCTATATGGACTGGATCGGATTGGATCCGCGATTTTTTAGTGTAGGATCCGTAATTCGATCCAATTCAGAAGAATTTTATGATATTTCAATCCGATTCAATTTACGGATCCAGATTGGACCAGATCCGTGAATTAGTACAATCCGTGTGCATCCCTAAGAGCAATTAACCTCTAAATTATAAGTATCTTAATTCTTAAAGTACGTGGTTGGAAAAAAAAATGTACGTCCTATATATGTATTGAGTAGCTTGCTGATAAGCACTACAACAAACTAGATTTTTTTTTTTATAAGAAAGAAGCAGTTTGATACATTACTCCACGAAGTGACAAATACTTTTTTTAAAAAAATTGATGGGAATTGATTTTTGTTAACTTTTGGAAGTGTCCACTAAAGAATTTTGGAGTTTCGAGGACACGGGTTTATTAAAAAGAGTGTGGTGATCAATAGTCACAGTCGTGGCAACAACGTGTTTTTGCCAAATTCTTTCATTTAGGCCTCCAAAATTGTAAATATGATATTTTTAAAAAGTTTTAGTTTGATTACAACTTTTATTAAGAGTTTCCGTTTTTAATTACGTTTGTTGCGTTAATTAGATTTCTTATTTTATCTAGATTATGGTTTAGAGTATTTGAAGCTTTTACTATTTTTTGGCAAAACTTAGGGGTTTAC
Source organism: Stephania japonica (assembly GCA_039657345.1). Taxonomy (NCBI): domain Eukaryota; kingdom Viridiplantae; phylum Streptophyta; class Magnoliopsida; order Ranunculales; family Menispermaceae; genus Stephania; species Stephania japonica. The sequence continues at coordinate 83,574,551 of CM077556.1, read as the reverse complement.
TATATAAAACACCCTTTTTGCTGTAATTTGTTGGTTTTTGATTAATTAACAAGTTTTGAACTTTGGTTTAAGTTCTTGTCCTAGGTTGTTTGCTCGTGATTTTTCGAATAATTCAATTTAAAAGATCTTCATTGGCTATGTTACAATTGCACCCACCAAGGTTTGAACCCATGACCTCTTACTTTCCAAACATCATACCAAACCACGCATTAGACCAACCAATTGATTGGTACATCAAATTAGATTATTGACTGCAATCAACCTTATTTTGCTTTTTAAGCATAAACTTTCTACGACTGTCAAATTTACAAAAAACTTATTCATATCAACAAAAGTTTCTACTATAAATAATACCTGTTGTAAACAAATAACTCACTTGTAATAGATATTTATAATGATTCTGACTTTTGGTAATAAAGTATAGTAATGTCCATGCATAGTGGGGTAGAGCCCCGCCCCCGCCCCGCACCCGCACCTGCACCCGCACCCGCAATGAACCTTGTCCCTTATATATCAATGCCCGGCCCATTGCATATATTAGCTTTTTTACCATGGTCAAAATCCAATTTAATGTATATGGTAGAAATTAAGAACTTTCAACCACGGTTCAAGCTATAGGCTTATGAACCACCGAGCTAAAATTTTAAGCTCCCTCTTAAAGTAAGCATTATTTTGAAGGGTGGGCTATTTTAAGTATTTTTTATTATTTTTCTAGTGATCAACTATTTATATAATGCTCACATGCCGCGTGTTGTCCAGAGCTACAACTTGGGGCAACTTTGTGTATGACTCCATCCCAGCTTATGATCTCATAAATTATCATGAGAAACCTATATATAAGCTCGTTTATGTCTAGCTTAATTATACTTTAATTAATTTAAAATATAAGTCATCAAAAGAGCACTTAATACTAATTAACTCGTCTATTTAATCAAATAACCCTACTTGCACTACAACAAAAAAGACCTTTCGTGACGGTTTTAAACCGTCACGAAAGGCTTTAATTACGATTTAAACCCGTTACAAAGTCCGTCATGTTATCACATGTCAAGGTCTTTCATGACTGTTAAAAACCGTCATCTTATCCAATCCCAAAACCTTTCGTGACGGTTAAAAACCGTCATCTTATCTAAACCCAAAAAAACAGAAAAAACCTTTCATGACGGTTTTAAACCGTCACGAAAGGGTTTTCAAACATTTTTTTTAAAAAAGGAACGTTGTTTCCTGCAACATATGCAAATTACATATAATTAATCTGAGACTCTGCATGTCCACCAATGTTGGCAATGTACAATGAGTTTAGGTTTCTCTCTTACATCATATAAATGCAAACAATTCAACTTATAGCTAAAACCCAAAACCAATCGAACGAAATGCGAGGTGGTCTGTAGTGCACATCATTTTCTTCTCTTCTGTTGTTCAGCTGATCCCTGTAATTACCCCATACAGTCCTATCCAACCAAACGATGTTGTGAGTATGAGAAATTAACCTGAAATGACAATGTCAAGGTTAGGAAACAAGGGTTTCTAATGAATGCACATAAAGACCAAAAATACATGTGAACATGATAGTGTTGTATTACTGACCATTTCTGCAATCAACATAACATAAAAATCATAAGCAATCATCATCAAAGCAACTGCTGTATTACTGGTTTTGCAACGCATAATCGGGCAAGCACTGCAGCGAAAGAAAAACATACATCTGCAACTGCAAGAAAATTTGGAAAGTTTGAAAGAAGAATTGAGACTTAAGCATACCAGTGTATCCAAGTGAAAGTGGAACACCTCTCCGACGAGAATCATTTTTTTAGTTACTGGGTGCTTCTCCGTGGTGCCTCCAACGATAATGATATAATTGTTAATGACTGCCCATGCGAACTCTATATGCGAATCGGGCTCAGGCATGGGAGGCAATACCTTCCACTTCATCTCGTCGTCGAGCATGTAGACATCACCATACACAACCTGGAATAGCTTAGGACTGTAAGTTGCATCATGTCAAGATGTCAAGGAAAAAAAGGAAGAAGATTGCGCAAAAATAATGAGTGATAGTCTTGAAAGAAAACAACACGAAACATGCCAGAATGTATTCCCTTGAACACCTCATCAGATAGTATTGTATCACTACATTTCTGAACTCGAACTAGATAAATTTCATTCTAGACTACTCTAGAGACTATGACAAATTCCTAGCTATTTCATTTATCAGACTGAAATAGTCGGCTTTACCTCGTGCCTCCGAGAACACTTGAAAATAGGCGATCCAGGTTTCGCCATGAAATCGCCCTCTTGGCCACCAATAACAAAAAGCCGATCATCAACGACGATGCATGCCCTGTTGGAATGTTAAAAAACCTTAAAATCACAAAATAAGAAATCTTAATGTCAATCTAGTATAAGATAGGAGATTTTAGACTAGGTACAATTTATCTATGAAGATAACAAGTGGTCTTCTTGTAGCCAACATCTCCAATGAAAAGATTAAGTTGGTTTTGTTCAATAGTAATTTATAGTAACATCATGAATTGTGATAACTAACCATAAATCTTCATTCATTTCATACTGCTATGTGTAGAAATTATTCAGCAGAAATAAGAGATGGTAAACATAAACCTGTGAGGTCCCCCACGCGGAATAGGAATTTCAGCGCGCCAATCGTTCTCCAACACTCTTCCATCCTTCACTGCAATACTCCAATGCTCTAACGCAGGCTCATAGCGATCCTCCTTGCTTCCACCCATCACATGGAGCCTTCCTCTCCAAAGTTGAGTTGCAGGAGCATATCTAACATGTCACATTCAATTAGCAGTGTAGATAACTGATTTTAACTATTTTTTATAGTAAGGAAACCAACAATGCTCATGAACAACATATATTAGTCGTCGAGGGGTATACCTCGGAGCGGTCAACGGTGGCATCTTCCGCCATTCCTTGGTCATGGTATCCAACACAAAAGTATGAGCCACAGGTCCTCTACATTGGGGACCATACTGTCCAGTGACCACATAAATGTACCTCCCAAATAAGAATGTCGTCAAAAAGTACAAGTTTCTCAAATGTCTCCTTTATTGCATCTTCAAATGCTTCATATGAGGTGGGAACAACAGCTCCTGCATCCTGTAGAACCTGATTTTTTGCACATCCCCTCCAATTGCAATGCCTTCAAAGAAGTTTCTTCAACAATTTAATTGAAAACCCACTAGTAAAATTATAATTAATACTTAAAAACCATCCAATTTAGATAGAGACCTTCAAAGTTGACAAATGAACCTTCAGATAGGCAAGCATTACTCGAAATTTTTCTAACTAAATTATTCTTATTTACATTTGATGATCTATATAGGGCGGCTAGAAATCCATATGATTAGAGAAAGATATCGGGAGGTTCATCTAGTGGATCTGTAGCAGTGGTGTCTGTAGGATTATGTCCTGTAGCTCTTGTTGTCGATGGAGGAGGTAAAAACTCTATTTCTTCTTTATTTAATTGGATAACGCTAAGGTGACCCACTACGGACACTCACTACAAACACGCACCTTTTTTTTTTATTTTTACCTTTTGAAGTTGGATTTTTAACTTATGCATTAAACTTTTTGCGCCGAAGGACCTAAACTATGAATTCTATGCAACTATTTTTTCAGTTTCAAGTTTCAACCATATGACCTCTCTATTTCTGTGTAATATTCTTCTTTATTTAGGCTCTGTAAGAATGCCTGCAGCTCTTTGTGGTGTGATTGGTCTTAAGCCAACATTTGAATTGATACTTTCAACTAATATTTTCAACCATCCTTCTGATTTATATGGTAGAAATAATACTATCTTCCATTATCAGTTATGCAGCTATCAGCGGCCAACTTTCATCAAATCAAACTGATTTACTGGTAAGTGATACATCAATCAGTCCTAATTTTTCATTTAACCTAGACAGTTAAGTTTTTCTACATCATGTGGGAAACACAAAGCGAAGCTGTGAATAACATTAATCAAATTATGATGTAATCAGAAATTAATCATGATTTTTACTTGCTTTTGGCTTTTTGTTTCGACAGCCCGCAGTATATCTCCCCCTTCTGAATACATCTAACTTCATCTCCAAGGTCAAGATGGCTATTTCATCTTTAATAGCAATTAGTAATTGGAATACCTGTTGTTGTAATATCGGACTCTCTCCATGGAGATCAACTCAAATGCATTATGGTTAGCAAAATTTTCAAACTGCCACACCAAGTAGAAGTAAAGAGCACAAGTTATTAAATGTCTAATTGAGACCAGTAATGCAACAAACCTGAATGATGACTTTTTTCCCATATTTATGTTTTACAGCACCCATGAATTCATGTAGAAAGAAAGCATATTCCTACAAGAGAAAAAAAACCTTAGCCACACGAAGCATAGATCAACGAAGTCATCAATTTTTGGGCACCAACCTTGCTAGTTGCCCTTTTTATGCTTGAGGTCAATGTGAACTCACCGTTCAACAACTTCTCATTGTTTGTTCCCACATCAAGGGTTATAGGCAAGCACTGCAAAAAAGAAATAACTTAAGAATTACTTTTAATTGGAAAGAAAGAAAACATTATTGCATTAGGCCTGTGGTTCAAAACTTTGGCCCAGTTAGGAGAATATAAATTAACTGAATTTTAGAATCAACATTTGTTGTCCAATTCCTCACTAAAGCTGTTAAATAAGACTTGTTGCAAAAATATAAAATACCCAAAATCACCTTTAAGAATGGAACCTAAGTCTTATAATTGGAAATTAGAAATCAATGACTGAGCCAGTTGAAATCAATCATCGATACAACTTCTTGGGATCTAGCCACATCCATAACAGCCTGCACATAAGAAACAATGAAAGAAAAATATCTAAATATAGTTCTACTCTTTATCATGACATCTACTCATGAAAAAACTTAGCTAGTTAGTTACTATTTCCAAATTTCCCAAAAACTCTTAAGAAAAATAAAAACTCAACTATCTTTCAGCAATAGGCCCTGAGGACGATGATAATAGATATCATTTTATTTCAGCAGTAGACCATGGCATGTTGCATCAATTGAAGTTTGAACTACCAGCTCAAATATAAGTGGTTCTAGTTTGAGTAAGATGGCAAATCCAACCAAACTAAATTAAAGAAAAGGGCATTCATATTGAAGCAAATAAAATTTAAAGAAACAACCCTAATTCACATAGGTAAGCAAAAACTCCTTCAACTTTTTTAGCATTTTGACAAACAACTCCAAGCCACACTATAAAACCATCAACGTATATCTATCCAAGTAACCACACTAATATTCTCATATGCCTTTCATCAAACAGTTTTCACAGGCATTTCATCAAACACAATTTGAGCAATAAGTTCTCCCTACTTTGCCTTCTCAAATGATGACCTAATCCTACACTATCAACATTTATCAAATCAGAGAACCAATACTTCAATGCTTCGCTACAAAATTTGGGTCTCAAACCATCAAAGCAACAACAATCGCAGCTAAAGAAAAATAATTAGTGCTAAATAACCAAAATCATAAGGTACAACGAGACTATCAATGAAAAATAAAGTATATATTACAAGAAAAATAATTAATAAATAAAGAATTTAGAGTACTACCGTACCTTGAATGGCAAGATCATAAGTTCAATTCGATCTGCTCTAATATGAGCTTCCAAGATATCATCTTTGTAAGAAATTCGCAGGTAATAACCTAGCTAGAAAGACATTGAACACTGAATCACAAATCGAGAATCAATGGAGAGAATGGAAATTGAAAACTTAGCTAGGTATTTGGCCTCCAACGACGGCGACGATCGATAGGCTTCCCAGAGAGACATGTCTTCGCCACCATGGTCGCCTAACACAGTGCAAGCTCTCTGAATTATGTTCACCAGAAACCAACAATTAGAACCAAAAACTCACCCAAAACAACAAAGATTTGCTAAACCCCCAAATCATCCATCACACAAACCCTAATTCCCACAAAAAAAACCTAGAAAGCACACGAAAACCACAGATCCATACCTGTAACTGCAAAGATTCTCACGAGCGAGCGAGCGAGAGAGCGAGAGAGCCAGAGAGAGCGAGAGAACGAGCGAGATAGCGAGCGAGAGAGAGAGAGAGGTTTTCACGAGCGAGAGAGCGAGAGAGCGAGAGAGAGAGAGAGAGAGAGAGAGCCAGAGAGCCAGAGAGGAGCCGAGAGAGCCAGAGAGCAAGCGAGCGAGAGAGAGAGAGAGAGAGAGAGAAGAGAGAGAGAGAGAGATTCGCGAGAAGGGTTTGTGAAGTGTGATAGCCGAGTCGAAGTGGGAGAGGCGGGCTGATGTTGTGGTATATATATAATCACTATAATAACGGTAACCGTTATCTATTCCTCTTTTTTCATGACAATTTTTTCACACCGTCGTTATGTTATAAAAACACATTAATGTTGTAGTGTTGTCAAGATTGGTGTATAAAGAAGAGCCCAGCTAAGTGCACCAAAAAAAGTCAAACTTAAAAATATGTCAATCCTACTACGAAATGACTCTTTTGCCCTTTACTGTAGTTAGTGCACCTCACTATACTTTTATCTCGTTTTGTGCACTTCATCATCATCACTCCACACACTCTCTTCTTGTGATTTGTAGGCATCATCGAGTGTATCGCCACGTAGGTTTGAATCTCTAATTGGAGAGTTGGTCACAGCTTGTCGAATCTTTAACTGGAGAGTCAATCGGAACTCACTGAACCTTTAGACCGACAATGATCACCTAAATCTCACTAAAGAGGTTTAGTTGGACAATAACGAGCCTAGAGGATAAGTCTCAGCCATATGTCGTCGAACCTAATATAGATATCTCAACCAAGGTTTATGAAGTTGTGACGCAATGGAGATCTTCTAAATCGAATGCTCGAACATCATGAACAAAATAACTTAGGGTTAAAGAGAATTGACACTAAATTCCTAATAAAAGAAATTTAATTCCTTATTAAAATGCATACTATGTCTTTGAAAAAAAAAAAAAAAAAAAAAAAGCATGCTTGGTAGCTAGCTAGGTGGCACATTTTGAGTCACTGGACATCGATGCCGAGAGAACTGATTCCGTATGTACAACTAGTTCTGTTTCACATTGGTAAGCTCGGTTGGATACTCCTCGAAACACACTCATATCAACACGCGATATCGAAATCTGCAGTTATTTTGGCGCAAACTTGGTCCTTTCGGATATCTTAAACTGTAGTAAAAAGCAAAAAGTGATCACTCCAACGAACTACCGCGCCAACCCCAACCCCAACCCCCCCCTTTATTCCTCTTTATTTAAGGGAACCTACTCATCATCCTCTTCCTTTCCCCCTGCTCACCATCAAGCTCTTTCTCTCTCTAGAATCTCTCTAGCTGTATTTAGAAAAATACCTATCTATATCTAGTGTTGTGAATGGATCTAGCGGCGGAGGAGCTTCAATTCTTATCGATTGTTGGAATCCTGAGAGAGTCAGTTCGAATCCCAAACCAATCCAACAGAGCATTCTCTCTGATAACCCTAACCCTAATATTTCCACTGTCCTTGTCCATCCTGGCCCACAACCTCTTCACCCACCCCCTCCTCCGCCGCATCCAGTCGTTCCACTCCCCCTCCGACGTGGCCTTCCTAATCCTCGTCCAGTCCCTCTACTTGATCTTCCTATTCCTCTTCTCCCTCCTCTCCACCGCCGCCGTCGTCCTCTCCGTCGCCACCCTCTACTCCTCCTCCAAGCCCCCCCACCACTCCTTCTCCTTCTCCTCCCTCCTCTCCTCCGCCCTCCCCCGCGCCTTCCCCCGCCTCGCCCGCACCTTCCTCTTCGTCTCCCTCCTCATGACCCTCTACAACGTCGTCTTCCTCGCCTCATTAACCGCCCTCGTCTTTGCATTTTCCATTAGCTCTGCCTCTGCCGCCGCATCCCAAATCCTCCTTGGCGCCGCCGCGCTCCTCCTCCTCATCCTCTACTTCCTCACCCACCTCTACATCACTGCATGGTGGCACCTCGCCAGTGTCGTGTCCGTCTTGGAGCCCGTTTGCGGCTGGCCGGCGATGAGGAGGAGTAGGGAGTTGTTGAGGGGGAAGGCGGCCGCCGCGGGGGTGCTGGTTTCGATCTACTTGGCTATGTGTTGGGTCATTTCTTGGGTGTTTGGGGGAGTGGTGGTCAGGGGGGGGGTGGGGGTTGGCCTGGTGCGGAGGGTGCTCGTTGGAGGCCTCCTTGTGGGGGTCTTGGTTTTCGTCAATTTGGTTGGGTTGTTGGTGCAAAGTGTGTTTTACTATGTTTGTAAGAGTTACCATCATGAGCTCATTGATAAGACTGCTCTGTTTGAGCATCTTGGAGGGTATCTCGGGGAGTATGTGCCTTTGAAGAGTAGTGTTCAAATGCAGAGCTTTGATGACTCCCTCTAATGATATCATCATGTTTGCTCCAATATATGCAATGTCAACACTTGTTGTCTTGGTTGAGATAGAGTGACAGAGTTGTGTAATTTTGAATGTTGTAGAATTCTATTCTATTCTATTCTATTCTATATGTAATGTTTTGTATACAAGGTGGGAATGAAGGGCAGATGTGATGTGTTATGTTATATTTGCATTTCATCCCTAGTGCTTAGTTTAGTGTATTTGAATAATGGGTAATTACATAATTTCGTGTTGGTTTTGTTTTCGTTTCATCTATTTTTTTATTTTTAATTGAATAGAACTAAGGCTTGTCTGTTGACTTCAAAACCTATCCAATCCTTTCTCCCTCAAACTTACCCACTCCTTTAGGGTAACTAAGGACCTTAGAGGGATTAGTCAAGTCCACCATTACTCCAGTGTTAGCGGAGATAACTTTGATATCCGTGGCTAAAAAAAAAAAAAAAAAAAAAAAAAAAAAAAGGTTAAGTTCCTGTTTTTAATTGATATGCAAGCAAGTCTCACAACCTGATCAAAAACATAATCTAAGATTCCAAATATGTAAACAAGCTATGTATTAAAACGGTACTATATATTGATTGAATCATAAGAGATTCACAACAATTGCATATAGAAAGAAAGTTGGCAGACAACTTTCAAATAGCCTATGACAATCCTAATCCAGGTTTAAATAATGAATAGAGTTACAATTTAATAATCAACTGACTAAAGCTTGCTGGTTGGATCTCTAGACCTCTTTTCAACAATCCGAGAAACTTCCCGCACGGTTTCTTTTGCAATATGGCGAGGTCGGCTCAGCCACAACCCTCCATCGACAATCATTGTCATTCCATTAACATATTTACCTTGAAAATGCATCAAACTGATAAGTCAAAATCTCTCATAAGAAAAAAGCTTGAAAGGTTAGTATCAAATATGGTTCTTGAAAAATGAATTAAAGACTACAAGTACAACAGATCAAACTTTTCTTCCATAAAATACAGATTAAGATCTAACACAGGGAGAAGCAACTGCTCGAGGCATTAGTCGTAACCATATATCGATGAAACATCATGTGCATAGAATCATCGAAATGAAAGGAGTGCTCTCCTTTATTACTGTAGAAATATATGTTGTATCAATAGCAAAAAATTCTATAAAACACAACAATAATGAATTATAAAACTGAAAATATTACATAAGAACGTCACCCACAACATTGTACTGAAAATAACTTGCAGCATTGTCAATGCACTTGATTAGAAAAGTAGTAAATTAGATTTTCTTTCGGATTTGACAGTGCAACTTCTTACCAGACAGTAATTGGACAATTTAAATTCAACAAGTAGCAATGATGAAAAGCATAATTCAAGACGCATGCATAAAGCTTTGACGGCACAAAGAGAAGGGTATCATAAGAAAAAGAAAGGTAAAAAGAAACTTTTTAACAATCTATTCTTATGCATTCTTTTTGGCGATATTCTTTCTCAAGACCATTGAGTTAGCAACCAAGACAACGACGAAAAAAAAAAAAAAAAAAAAAAAACCTTAGATATCGAAATAAAGGCATGAGAGTTTGAGATTTCATAAATCAAGTTCATGGCTAATGAAATGACCTTCAGGCTATAGCATTATTCATTCATCCATATGCACCTAAAGGAGCAAACAAATGTCTCACTTTACATCAAAATTATACTCAAGAACTTAGATCACCAAGTCAAATCTCTCCCACCCCTTCTCAAACTTTGATTATTTCAAATAAAGTTGAGAGTTACCTGCATCAGATGCTAGATAGAGAGCGGCCATCGCAATATCCCATTTCTCCCCAAGTTTAAATAGAGGCATATAGTCTTTGGCTCTACCTTTCGCCTCCGCAGGCAAAAGTTTACTCAGGCCAAGTGTGCCTTCTATAGGTCCCGGTGCAACACCATTGACTCTGATATCATAATCGGTGCCCCACTCAAGTGCCAAGGACCTGGTAATGCTGTCCACGGCAGCCTGTTGGAAAAAAAAAAATATTATGAAGCAATTTGCTAATTGCTAGAGTACCGAACGCTATAGATAACTTGAGACGAGAAAAAACAAATTATTGTTTTAGGACGAACCTTGGCTGCTGACACATGAATTTGATACCAGGAAGCAGTATAATGCAATGTTGCACTTATGTTCAAAATTAATCCACCACTGGATGAGTCTCTCCCAGGCCCTCCTTGCTTTAGATATTTTAGTGCGGCATGGCACATTGTAAATGTACCAACAGAATCGATATCCAAAACTGCAATGATGATCAGGAGAAAATAAAATGTTAGTGCACGTCCTAGGAAGTCAAAATTTGAATGAAGGAACATCAGTCAGGTTCTAATTAAAATGTTTGCAAATTAACAAAGCCAATTGTGTCAATGATCTTGCTTGGAGTCAATTGGAAGTAAAAGCTGCAAAGAGAATCCCTAATTCATCAACATCAAGCTATCCTTGATTCATGTAAAAAATCTAATTGACTGATTCAAATCACGTATTCATCTGAAACACAGTCTAACGAGACAATTTAATACACATTGAGAGAAACTACATTAAAACATTCCAGAGATTTTATTTTTGCACCAACAAAAACATGGTATGATGTATTTGCTGGTTTACATTTGAAATGCTTGGAACCACCAAGTTTTAAAAGATTCACATTTCAAATAAATTGGAACTATGCAATTGACATAAGAAAGATTTCCAACAAGTATTACCAATTACCAGTAATTTACGAAGTCAAATTGTTATAAATGCTTCTTAATTCAAAAATGTAATCTCATTCCCTCTCTCCTACCATAAATCTTAGAAAGCATATAAGATTCAAATTGCGAAAAGAACATAAAGATTGGAAACCTGTTCGAAACCCATTGGGGGATAAATCTTCTGCAGAAGCAAGAAAATTCCCAGCTGCTGCATTAACCAGAATGTCGAGCCTGCCAAAATGTTTCACTGTTTCTTCCACAGCTCTGATGGCATCTTCCTTCATACGAACATCTCCTACAATTCCAATAGCCTGCAGCGGAAAATATAGAATCGCAGAAAATGAGTATGCAAGTACGACACTATGGGCGGCAGATGTAAATCATTTGCAAGTCACAACTATTGAATAAGAGGGTGCAGAATGCAACAATTTCAAATAGTCTCGTAATGCATAGGCTTCAACTTTGTATGTCAAAAGCCAAACCAATTAAACAACGTCAAACAACTTTACAAAGAAAAAAATGCCCCAAAACGACAATCATGCCCGCGACATTATTTCAAAAGTTGCAAGAATTTTTGGTTCTCTCTAATCGACGTAAATACATTAACCACCTCATACGGAAGCTTCAACAGGTCTTCTATTCCCCAACAAACGGCAAGCTTATTTACTAACATGAGAAGTACATGAAGAAAATGGCTTGATAGTTGATTTTATATCAAAAAGGGTAGAGAACTGTTAACCAAACACATAGATTCTTGATAGACAAATACCAAAATAAGGAACATTAAAATTGAAACCCTTTTAAGCAAGAAACTAAAAAGACAGAATCAACATCAATGCTACACCACTTTTGACAACAATCCCAAATTAGTCGGGGTCGGCTGCATGGATCAAACCTTCCATTGCGCTCGATGGTAAGGAGGACGTGACCACAGGGAATGATGGTAAGGAGGACGTGACCACAGGGAATGAACGGGTTCAAATCCTTCCCCCCGCCTTGCATCCTTGGGGAGGGAGAGGGTAACGTTCGTGGCTTTGTCCTCCCAGCTGGGGGATTAGTCAAGTTCTACAAAAAGTGGTCTGGATACCTCCAGTTCCACAGGGTTCCAGAATATACTGGGCCAACCTCAAAAAAACATCAAAGAAAAATTTTCAAAGAGCACACAAAGCTACCCAATTATTACATAACAATCTCAAATTAGTTGGGGTTGGCTGCATCAAACTCTTCACCGAAAAATTCAAAATTTTGAAACCAAAACAACTCATGAAGACATAAAATTCAAGATCACAGAACACAAAACAAACAACAATTTCAAACATCTAATCAAAGAAATTCAAGTATTGATTTTTACAGAGACGCCTTGGGACCGGAGAGCGGAGACGGCGGAGTCGAGGACGTGCTTGCGGCGGCCCATGATTGCAACCAAGGCGCCATGGCGCCCAAACTGAGTCGAAATCTCGAGCCCAATCCCAGACCCTCCACCAGTCAACAGGGCCACCTTGCCCTTCAACGCATCGGCCCTGAATGGCGAATCCATCGATGAATTCGATAGAAAAATCCAAACTTTTTCACGCCCGCGTGAGCGAATTCCAGTTTCACAGGCTCCCTTTAATCTGCTTACGAAACCATCGCTTTTTATGGCCGTTTTTGGGCCATTTTTTACATTGCCGGCTTCCTCGGGATGCGTGTTTCGTACTTTCTCCTGTAGTCTAGGAGGATCGGACGGTGTGGAGTCAATTGAGTGGCGGAGTTTGCGACGCAGAATCCTAAAATTTGGGGACTCCATATAGGGCAAATTTGTTCAATCAATTTCAATCTGTGAAGATGATTCGACGACCCGTTTCGAAGCCCTTTTCGCCAATCACTCCGATTCCTTCAATTTCGTCACCAAAACCCAAACCCTAATTTGCTTGTCTCTCCCAAAGAACACTCAATCGACGCCATTGACGTCGCCTTCTGAGCTATTTGAGTCTGCAAATGGGGGGTCTTCAAGGGGGCCGTACCCGGGAGGGTTGGGGCCTCACACAGGGCGTGATCCCAATGTGAAGAAGCCGGAATGGTTGCGGCAGAGGGCGCCACAGGGGGCGAAGTTTGAGGAGGTGAAGGAGTCACTGTCGCGGTTGAAGCTCAACACTGTGTGTGAAGAGGCTCAGTGCCCTAATATTGGAGAGGTGAAGCTTAAAGTTCCAATCTTTTCTTGAATTGCATTGTTGGGTTGATGGGGTTTTTGGATTCTTGGCTGTAATGTAGGTTTTGATGATTTTTTTTTTTGGTCATAAACCACCCGGACTATCGGACTACTCAAGATTTGCCTTGAGTCGCGCACCGTATAAGGGACAAGACCAGCGTCTAGTTGCGTTAACCAACAATTGGTTGTATTGATGATTTATGTGCCTATAGATTCCACTGTAACTATGGTTTTGGTGTGTGTTATATATATAGCTGATTTTGAATTTGAGGAATGTGTTGTTGAGTGGTGGAACATTTGCAAGTAGGTTCGACTAATGGCTAATTTGCTCATTTTTTATTTGTTGTTGTTGTGTCTGATGAGATGAGAGAAATGGTGATGAATCTGAGTCTTCTTATGGATTCCTATGTTTTCATAGAAAATTGAAGGGCAGTTTGTGAAATTTGTGTGCAGTGTTGGAATGGAGGAGGAGATGGTATTGCAACGGCGACAATAATGCTCCTTGGGGATACTTGTACTCGTGGTTGTAGATTTTGTGCTGTGAAAACTAGCAGAAACCCAGCTCCACCAGACCCGATGGAGCCGGAGAACACTGCAAATGCCATTGCTAGCTGGGGGTAGGTCTTTGATGAACATGCTACGCTTCATGTTTAAGCAAAACTCTCTATTTATTGATTACTTGAAAAATCTTATTTGGGCACTAATGAAAGCCTGCACATCACTTACGAGTAACGCGCAGTTTAGACACATTTCTCTTGTTTCTAGCTTGCTCAAATCTGTATATTTAAAACTATATCTCCAAATCACATCCTTGAATACCAAATGACAGCATAATTCTAATGGCATCCGTTGCTTGTGTAGTGTCCAATATCAGTTTGTTCACCTACAAAATTAATTTTGTGTTTTAAAACAATGACTTGGCTCATTTAGATACTTACATAAATTTTGCTTCTCATGTTTGGCATCTTGATGGTCTATACATTTTGCAGTGTTGATTATATTGTGCTGACTAGCGTCGACCGTGATGACATACCTGATGGTGGGAGTGGTCACTTCGCTCTCACGGTTACAACTATGAAGGTTAGCTTAATTTTTTTCTCTTTAAAGGTTTTGGTGATTTTTGGCTAAAATACTCCTCTAAACGACTACGACCACCGGTGCATTTCAAAGTAGGCATACTACATCATTCATCGTGCACGATAATGCATGTAGTATTGTGTTTCTGATATCTATTTAGTGTGTTTTTTGACGTAGATGGCTGTTGGATATCCACTTTTTAATGCATTTTCACAATTTACGCTGATCTCTTGTGATGAAACATGCATAGTGCATATTTTAGTAGGTTGCATAACCACTGTCCAATATAATTCATTATGTTCACCTTGCAGAAACTCAAGCCTGAGATCATGGTTGAATGCTTAACTTCAGATTTTCGAGGTGATTTAAATGCTGTAACGACTCTCGCTCACTCAGGTCTTGATGTTTTTGCTCACAATATTGAGACCGTGAGGCGACTTCAACGAATAGTAAGAGATCCAAGGGCAGGGTGAGCAACAAAAGCTACACTTTATATAGTAGTATTTTGATCAGTTTTGAAATCTCTTATCTAAAAGTAACATCCTTCAATATCAATATGCTCTTATCCCTGACCAAATTCAGATAACAACTACAAAGTTTCAATCCCAAATTAGTTGCCATCTGCTACAGGATCTAATGCTTCCACTACCTGCTACTTAATGCAATTGATGTTGTGCTTTCACCTTTCACAATTCTAAAATTCTAACCAGATTTGGATAACAATAATTACTGTTCTTAACGTCTCATTGATCACTTGTTTTTCTTCATCTAATGGCAGGTACGAGCAAAGCTTGTCGGTGCTACAACATGCCAAAGTCTGCAAAGAGGGGATGATAACAAAATCTTCCATAATGCTGGGACTGGGTGAAACTGATGAGGAAGTGAAAGAAGCCATGGCTGATCTGAGAGCCATAGATGTCGATATTTTGACACTTGGACAGTATTTACAGGTCAAATAGAATTGCATGCATCTTCATGGCATTCAATTTCTCATGTTTGGATCATGGAACTAATTGTAGTGCTGCTCTTACTTGTAGCCAACTCCGCTTCACTTGACAGTCAAGGAGTATGTTACGCCTGACAAGTTTGCGTTTTGGAAGGATTACGGGGAATCAATCGGTTTCCGTTATGTTGCTAGCGGACCTTTGGTAAATTCTCTTTCCTAATTTTGCATTTTATTTTCACACCTTGTTCGTCATTGCATAGTGAGGTCATTTCGATCTGTCATTGCATGAGTTGTTGACAAGAATATCAAACACACGTCTCACTACAATCCATCTATTTTTATTTTTTATTTTTTATTGTTTTTCTGAATCCTCCTATCTGTTATTAGTTTTCATTATTTAAGTTGTGAGCGCAGTCCTGATCGACCGCATTTAAGAAACTCATGCACTCGGCAATCCAAGCTTAAAACCATGCAAGTTAGAATAGCTTTTTACATTCCGTCTTCGATTTGTTTCTCTTCTAGGTTCGGTCTTCGTATAGAGCAGGCGAACTCTTTGTCCAAACTATGGTGAGAGAAAGAGCTACTCTAAATGTTAGGTGATCCTGGAAGCTTTGGAGTACCGTCCCTTCCATGCCTTCAATCTTTCAGTGTCCTGCCCATTTTCGAGATGCATTACGACGGTGGACTCGAACAATTCTGTGAGTAGCAAAGAACATCTCGAAGGCCCTTTCATACTTTTTGATTTCATATATTTTCTTTCATTGGAAATTTTCCTTGTTTTCTGTATCACCAATGGATAATTTTGTATTTGTCACATTTTCAATGTAATGGCATTAATTATATGTGATCATACACTAGTGTTGTTGACATGTTGTTGCCTTGTATTCATTAATCTTTTCTTTTCTGTACAAGATTTTCTTTTTCTATGCATCCATGGTCACTAGAAAAACACAACTGCAATGTGAACAACTTGTAGTGATCATGAGGCCAGAGATAGACGAGGCAATGAGTCATTTCTGCCAAAAGACAATGTTTAGTGAGGTAATAGGTTTGACTCCTACTAAAGTTAAAAAAAATAAAGAAAAAACAAACAAAAAAACAAAACTTCTTGTGATCGTGCGAATCTCTCTTAAGAATTTGGAGGCTTTGGCATGGTAAATACAATGAAAGTTTGTCTTACAAAGTAAAGCGGTAATAAGTTCAATTCGTACAAGTCTCCTAGAGCTAAATAGCTCTTAGTCAAGAAGCCGACAAATCAAGATTGATTTAGGGTTGGTTTCAAAGCAAATGAACAAGTAATTTTGTCGAAAATCAAGATTAAGAGCAACAACTTGTTCAAATTAGTCCTAGGCTTTATGAGATCAAGTTTAAGCGTAAAAACCCAAGACAAATGTTTTCAAGAACACTACAAACAATTTCCAAACAATACTCCGATCAAAAAGTATAGTTTAAGCACAATAAGAGTAGAAAATCACAAGATCTTACAACCCCAAGTATTACATCCGAAAATCAGTTTTGGATTGCGAGTTGTAAGGCTTAGAACACTTCTTTTGTATGGCCTAGATCAACGAAACAATGGCTTCGAGAATCACCAAGTGTATGTGATAAAAAATCTAGCACAAATGCGTATGAAACTTGAATTTTTAAGAGAATAAGTGTAAGAGTTGAATCTTTGGTGTTTCTATTGTTCTCCTAATATTCTCAACCTTTATACACGAGCTGGTGAGCATTGGGAACATCAAAGAGTCAAGATTTGGCCCAAAAATTCAAATTAAAAGTGGATATGCGTTTTGCCAAGCAAGTGCGCTAGGTAGACTAGATAGGGCTATCGACATTTAGCGTGCTAGGGACAAGGTCTTGAAAATAATTATTTTCTATTTTTGCAAATCGAGTCCCCAACGGTTCTAAGAATCTACCAAACCTTTGAAAACTCTTTAAACTTGTTTAGTAGGGTCTATAAACATGTTTGGACATCCTGAATGATTTCATAAACTCCGAAAATCAAATATCCCGGTTTTCATGAAACATGTACGGAGATTTTCTATAAATATTTTAGATGAAAACTCAAAAACTGTCCAAAACGACTATCGGTGCATTCAAAAACAATTTCAATAGTTCGTACACTTTAACTATATGGTATAAAACGTGTTTGCATGATTTAAATCATTTAAAAACTCATAGATTTGTAAATCATGAATTTTATGACTTAAGTACTTAAAAATCTGAAATTCATGTAATGTAGGACTCTAATGCATTTGGCTTGTAGTAACAGAACTTATATACAGGGGCAGAGCCGACTTTAAATTGAAAGGGGCCAACATTTTATTCACGTGTTTAGTTTGCATTTTATTGGGACAGAGTTTTAGGGTAAAAAAATAAGCAAAGTGCTAGTGCATTAGAGTGTCGACTCTAGTGGCTTAAGAGGATGTCTCAAGTTCAAAACTCTACAAACGCAAAAACCACTGCTGGGAAAGTTTTACCCCTTGGTAGACCAATCCGCTCAAGCATGAAATAGTTGGTTAAATCTGGATACTAAGTGGTTTAGGGAAAAAAAACCATAAAAACCTATAAACAATATAGGATAATGTTTTTGTTTAATTTTTTATTCACTTTTGTGATTTTTGTTCTTGAACCACCGCCGATCCTCTCAATGATCGACAGTGGTACCAATCAAATCTCTTTTGCTCTTTGTTTATTCAATAAACAACAGATCTAATTAGATTTGTAGAGATTGGTCTATCCTTATTGCGGTGCATCTTCATCAATAATGTTGCGTAGATTTACGCACGGCGCACTAAATTGGTTTATCTTTCGTTTTTGCTTTATAGTTAGTTTTCTTTTCTAGTTGGAAGTTTTTGATTTGTCTTCTCCTTGTTGGAAAGTTTTTAGGTCTTCTCCTTGTTGGAAAGTTTTCGGTCTTCTCCTTGTTGGGAAGTTTTGTTATTCGTTTTGTGGTTCTAGTACTTTGTGTATTGTCATGAGCTTCAACGTTGTAGAGAGCATCCCCTGATTGTCAAACTGTTTCAATTAAAAAAAAACTAAATTAATGACAATTTGTTTGCACAAATAGGATTAGTGAATCAATGTACTTTATTCTATATCTGGTCCTGTATTGAGCCAATGAAATTTCGATTCCTCTTCAAATATATATATATATATAGGATAATGTTATGTTGTACAAATATATTTAACTTATTTTTATAAAAAAATGTAGAAAGTGAAATCGTATTAATTAGAGCGTAATGGAAAGTCAACCCATTTGGTTTTTTTTAGAGAACAATTTAATAGTTTTCTATATCAGGGAGGGAAGGAGGGAATCTCGGGTGGAGTGTAAGTGACAAAACATTTAGTCTAACTTTAGACTCATATAGTTTTGATTGAGTTATTATGTTTCCTTGTGTTTTTGGTGAATGGTCATGCATAGACATGTTTTTTATAGATTGTGTTTGTTGATAGACATGTATGGAATGCATAGAATTTTTTTCTGTTTTTTTTTTTTTAAATTTGTCGCAAGAAAACATCAAAATCAAACCGAAAAAATCGCATATTTCACCAAGAATTACTGCTAAAAAAAATAACATCCCAATTTAAATGTACAATTGAAATAATATAAATACTCCCACTAGTTTTACTCACAATCACTACGCAACCTTCGCGTCCGTTGCTCTCACACGTCGCCAAACTGATCTTGTGTGCTCGCCACCGGTCCACTAAGCACCTAATATTAGTTTGGATTAAATTTAGTCGTGTTAGAGTTTTATTTCCCTTTAATTGTAATTTTTTGTTAATTTTCTCCATTTTCCAAATATTACCCATTTCTACTATTTTGGGCCAACTCCTCGGGTATTGGGTTGTATTCGTACCCATTTAGATACCCGAGAGAAGTCCCAAAGTTTCTGAAAGTTTTCAAAATTTTGTTCTGGTGAACAGTGTCACGCCGTGGATGGCATCGTGGGGTCAAAATCATGGTGGCACCATCTAAAGCATCAAATCCCAACCCTCTCTGGTTGGACGCCGCGACAGACGCCGTGGGCGCTTAGGCCCCGCAGCGTCTTTCGCGGCGTCACTTCTAGAAGGTGAATACCGGGGTTTTTCGCAACCCCGACCCGCGTTGCCATGTTTCGAGCCTATCCCAACCTCTTAGGGACTTCGATACCCATCCAAAACCACCATCAAAACATAAAACTCGACCCACCACCAATTCGAAAATCAAACGAAAACCCACAAAACACCCGCCAAAACCACGATAATTGAACGCGGAGTCGAGATCTCACCTCCGTTTGTGTCGTGGCATGATCCCTTGGCGTTGATCCGCGTCGAAACCACCGAAACCTCTCTCCTCTAGCCCCGTTTCTCACGAGGAAGAAAGAAAAAGAGAGAAAAATGAAAGAAAGAAGGTTTACTCACCTATTTATAGGTTATCGACATCTTGGGTGTTTACGTATCTCGAGGTCCATCTTGTGGCTTCCATTTACACCAGCGACAACCACTTTTATGACATACTTATGTGACTCCCCTTTATCCCTATCCAATTTGACTAATAATTGGACATTTCTTAGGCATTTCTGCATCCGGCATGCTCCACGACTCGCATCATCGCGCGCGAACAAAATTTCTAACGACTCGAACATATTTCCAAATTAATTTATTATTATATTTTATTTTTCAGTAGTTCACAAAATCATTCCTTGGACCCGTATACCCGTATTTCGTTTGCCCAATACCCGTTCTTCACATTTTCCTAGGCAAACCCTACTCAAAATTTGACATCACCGTCCTGTCATATAGACATGAGTATAAATAGTACTACACATTATCACATCAACATATCATATCTTTCGGGTCGTTACAGCTATATAATATGTATATGTTTCAAATACTGAGACATGGGTTTGTGAGAGATCTAGGGCATGTATACTATGTTGTACTCTCCTTTGGCTTAATATATTTGATGTTGGTATACATATGCGGGGTTTCCACACTCTAGGTTGTCTTGACTAGTGTCTTAGGGTTATTGCTATTAGTTTGAGTTTAGTTTGCTTCCATTGTACTTTGAATAACTCGCTAATATATAATAACTCAACTTAAATGGCTTAATAAATAGTAAATGGTAAGGAAGACTAAATAGATTTACGTTGATTGCGTGAGTTTTAACTCGAGATCCATGTAAGTTTAGGCTGAGCGGAGCCCAATTTAGAGTTATGGAATTGGGGCTATCACAAATATTTTTTTGTAATAATCAAGGTGGGAAATTACGGGTTTAATACTGAGGATTGTATCAGTTTTGTATATCTTCTATTTATCGAAAAAGTTTTAAATTTTTGTTGCGTTTTATTTTAAGTATTTCCTTCGATATTAAGATATACGGGTTATTGTAGGAATAGGGATAAGGCTATTGCATCTAATTAGGTTCGATCTAGTTTACCGGGGCTTAATTAGTGTTTCACGTCGAGTATCGCCCATAATAGAAATAGGGGATGCTACAGTTGGTACACGATGTGCGTGGGACACAGCTAGGCCTAGTTATGGTAAGGTTGTAGGCCACACAGTGCATGACGTAGCGGCCTAGAATTTTGGGGTCGTCACTATTTGACCAACACCTACCACATTTTCTCTCACCCCCACCATTCAATCCAAAAAATTGAGCTTTGTGGCAAGGGTTGGAGCCTCTTAATGGATCATTTAGAGAACTTGAGCTTGAAAAATCGACAAACGAAGGTTAGATTCTCGCTCTCTCCTCGTCAATATTTACATTTCGGAGCCTATTTTTTCGCGTTTTGACGGGGTTTCGGGGATGGAAATCGTAACACTGGTTTTGCAATGGAGTTGTTATAGTTTTTGGTATATGTTTTTTAGCAACAATGGTGGTTTGATTATTGTTGTGGTTAGGTTTATGATTTTCGATGGGATTAATGGCGTTTTTGTCGAAATTATCGGGGGATTATCATATCGGATGAGTTTTAACGTGGTTTGAACGTACTCTATGGTGGGTTTGGAGCACCATACGGGATTGAGACGAAATTGGGTTGCGATGACGGGATTGGGGTTCTAAAAAACCCCAGAAAAACTTGAGAATAGGGTTGGCACCGTAGATCGCATCATGGGAAGTTTACCTCCACAATGCCACCTGCGGCGTCATGAACAATATTTAAAATAAAAAAAAACTTATAAAACTTGGGTTTTGGTTTACTGAATTGGGACTTTCCCAGGGATTGATGCCGGGTATAATATGAATTAAAATGGTGGGAATGAACATACATGTTGAAATTGGGATTTACAAAATTTGGGGGAATTGATATTATTGTTGTGTATCAGGTTTTAGAATTAATTGACGTGTGTTTGGACATGCATTGGGAGGCGTGCATTGACGGTATTAGGTTAGTTGGAGTGCGAATTGAGGTGTGTAGTATCCCAACTGAAGTTCTATGAACATTTACTTATTTTTGGATTTGAATTCAATTCAGTTATTCTTTTTTTCTATCTCTTGTTGTGGTGTTGTTGTGGACTGACATTGAGGCTCTCCCTCCGTACTATACTTATATGTATGTCCATTAGACCATAGAACGTGTTGCCAGAGATCTCGGTGAATAGTTCGACCCAAGGATCATGTTGGGCCACGTGTCGGTGCGCCGTATGTGTCACGCCGACCACCGAGCGAATACAAAGACTGGCCTTGCTTTAGTGCTACTCGTCAACAATGCTCTATGGAGATAATTTGAAGTATGGTGCTAGTTTGACCTAGGCTCTAGGCACACATTTCGAGCTTTACTATTACCTATTCATGCAATGATCACAGTTGTTTGTTTTTATTTCCGCATGTTTATTTAATAGCTTATTTGAATTCCTGTACTTATTTTCGTTATTGCTCATTGAATTTCCTTGGAAATACTCACTTTGGACTCGTATCTGTCTTTATAGTGATGGTTTGATTGCAGATCTAAGTATGAGTAGCGGCAGGGGCAAGCTTGTTGATTACATGTGATTTGGATATGACAGTCCGGACTTGTACGTTTTTATATATGTATTATCGTTTTAAGTTGGGTTTGGGGATTGTGAGACACCTTTGGACCTATATTTTGATATTTTGAGACATTTTAAGGTATTTTTATCTTATATGATGATTTACGGATTTTCCACATTAGGTAAATGTTATGATTACATGATATGGTTGTTTTAAATTGATTTATCAGGTTTTAAGACTTTCGCTGTGATTTAAGGATTCAAATGAGTAACAGATGACTTAAGTTCAATTAACTAACATAAATTGTAAAATATTTGTAATATGAGGTTTAAATGATGATTGATGAGAAGAATGCACGTGGGATACAGCTGGCAGCTACGTGGCCTCTGGAGATTTGGGGCCGCTACACTCATCCTTTAACCATAGGTCTTTCCATACCTTAACACATGAGCCATCTCCAACTCGCCAACGACATCCCTTCACCAAGACTTCCTTTGATGTAATCAAAATAATTTAGAAAAAACTTGGGAGGATGGAAAATTATTAAGAAGTCAATATAATATATTTTCTCTGGTTTGACAAAAAATTGTATAATTTAACTCATTTCTTGTAAAACTTTGGAGTATCTTATTAATTTATTTTGCAAATCTTTCAATTATTAGTTTATTATTATATTTAAATCTTATAATATAATTTTTTTATTCGATGCAAATTTTATTTTATGTGGTCCACTAAGCCCGATTTAAGCAAGCCTAACTCAAACCTTGCTTTTGAAAACTCTTTTTTTAGGTCAACAATTCATTTTTAGAGTAAAAATACTAAAATATTTTATAAATTTCATGAAGGCACGACCTGAGCTGCAAATGCAAATTAATCTAGCTTGCACATCAAATTATTGCATTTTATATAGTGTCTTAGATAGGGTCTGGTCTATATTGTCATTTTTAACAATTTAAATTAGATCCATGACGTCGAGCGTACACATCGAATGAGGTCCAAATTTATAAATAGATTTATGTTAAAATTTGCTCCCCTAACTAAATTTTTTGGTTCGCTTGGGTAAGGATATGGAATGAATTTATCTCTACAGTGTTTTTTTTTTTTTTTTTTAGTTCAAAAGTTTGTAGTGTAGAAGTTGTATTGAATTTGTTCCACTTTTGTTGACCATTTTTTGTGAGTAACGCATGATTTTCACGTTTACCAGACAAAAATAGCCGCCCCATAACGTCACATTATATTTCACACATCCAAAGCCAACGTGGTTAACACGTCAATTCCATATAAAGTCCATGGTCTTTCTAAAATGAAAAAATTACATTCGTACAGTAAATTTAATTTTAAATTTATAAAGTACAGTAAATTTTATTTTTTTATTGTAAAAATAATATATCATGCCTTTTGTAAGACCCTTGTCACTCAAGTGTTATGCAAATGTTTCTTTCCTTTGATTGTGGTCTTAAAAAAATAGTGTCGGGGACTAACTTTTGAGTGTTAAGGATGGTGATGACCTTTGTTTGGGGGAGACACCGCGCACACGTGGATATTTATTAGTTAGTACTGATTTTGTCTTCCAATTTAACTATCTTCAATATTAGGTATGGAGTTTTATTCTAAAAGACTTCAGTGCTATAAGATGAAACATCTTCTCTTATGAAATTCTTCAAGAAGACATAGATAACCAATGCGAGACTAAACTTTTCAATTCACACATTTCAACACCAACACCAACACCCTAGAAAAGATATGTTTTGGAAAGCGAGAAGATTTGAACATGTGACCTAAAAGAAGTGTATATGAACAGGGCCGGCCCTGTCATTTTGGAGGCCTGGGGCGAACTTTAAAAATGGGGCCTTTTATATAAAAATAAATATATTTTAAAAAAATAAATTAAAGATTAAGTGAGTTATATATGAATAGCACGCAATGAACTTAAAATCAACAATTTTGAAATTAGCCTTTTCCCTCCTCCTCTCTTCGGACTTGGGACCGACAATGAAAAGTAAAACACTTATCACTGGTGGAGTTAAAAAAGGGTTTTGTAACAAGTCAAAATTAGTTAAAAGTATCCTAACATTTCACAACTTTTTTATTGTATTCTAACTTTTTGGAATTTGTTATTGTATCATAACTTTTCTATATTAATTGATTTGTATCCTAGTTACTCTTAAACTATAAATTTGATGATGTATGTCACTTAAACGTTGTGAAAGATAATGATACTTTTAACCAATTTAGTCTAGTCACAAAAAGATGACATAAAGTGACAAAAATGAAAAAATAATGTATAAATAAAAATGATGCTTATACTGAGATAAAAAAAGATGTACCAAAAAAAAAGCAAGCACTAGCATCAAAAATAAAATCGAACAAGTTCAAGACTAATTACTCTTTATTGTAAAATTGTCCTTCGTGCATTTTTTGAAGCAAAGTTTTTTATAATCTCTTTATAATCGA
This sequence comes from Stephania japonica, assembly GCA_039657345.1. Lineage (NCBI taxonomy): Eukaryota > Viridiplantae > Streptophyta > Magnoliopsida > Ranunculales > Menispermaceae > Stephania > Stephania japonica. Next base: position 83,549,811 of record CM077556.1, on the reverse strand, counting down.
TATTCGACAATAAATCTTTCTCAATCGACAGCATAGCTAATCTATTTAGTCTCTCTTGTAACATTGTTGACCTCAAATATGATTTTATTAATTTTAATTTTGAAAAACTTCTTTTCTGCGAAGCAACAGCTTATAGGTATAGTTAATAAGACTCTATATGCAATTAGTGCATTGGGATAACAATTCATTCTACTAATGTAATTAAGTATATCAAGGGCGGTATTTTTTTCTTTTGGCATAGTCGATGACAAGACTCTTAATTCTAAAAATAAATCGTTTCCATCAAAATCAGAATTATTGCCATAGATTAAGATATTTTGAAGATTAATACAAGATTGTCTCAAACTTTCTTCATCTAATGAATTTAACTTCTTGAAATCAAATAAAAAACCAAAATTACTTTCATACAATTGAAATTGTTCAAATCTATTTTTTAGTGAAGATAAAGCTTGATCTACTAAATATAGAAAGTAATTAATCCTAAATGATTATTCTGGTGATTCCTCAATGTCAACATCATTGTTTTCGTCAAAATGTTTTTTTCTTTTAATTTGACGTTTTATGCGAAATATTGGTTCAATCTCCATCTCACTCGCAAGTGTTTTAGCAAAAGCCATAGCCGATATAAATCCAGTTTCTCTATATTCTTCAAAAAATGAAATTAATCCTTTTAATTGCTCAATTGCAACATCTATATGCATATCTCTAGATTGTAATAGTTTGCTAACTAAATTAATTGCATGTAATATATCATACCAAATAACCATTCCTAATAAGAATTCAAAATCTTTAAGCTCACGTCTTAAACTTTTTGCTTCACTTTTCGTTATTGGATCATTACAAGTCTTGGCTAATTCTTTTAAAGCTTTTTTTAATTGTGGAGCTTGGAATCTAATTGCTCGAACGCTTTCAACTCGACTTTCCCATCGTGTTTGTGACAATGGTTTCAATGTTAAATTAGACACATGATTAAGTAAGATGCTCCACCTTTTTGTAGAACTACCAAATATATTATATATTCGTTGCACTACTCCAAAAAATGTTGTAGCTTTACTACAGGATAAAGCAATATCACTAGTTGTCAAATTAAGACTATGACATGCACATGGTGTATAAAATGCTCTAGGATTTATTTCTAACAATCTTTTTTGCACTCCTTGATTTTTCCCTTTCATATTAGACCCACTATCATATCCTTGTCCTCTTATATTATCTATATCTAAATCAAGTGCATTCAAAATAAATAACAACTTATTGAAAATGCCTAAACCTGTTGTATCATCTATTTCTATAAATTCTATAAAGTATTCTTCTATTGCTATCGGACTTTTAAGAGAATTAACACACCTTATAACTAGAGACATTTGTTCTTGATGGCTTACATTCGGAGTGCAATCTAGTATTATTGAATAATATTTTGCTTGTTTGATAGTCTGAACTATTATATTTTTTACTTCGGATGATAATGCAATTATTAATTCATTTTGAATATTATGACTTAGATAATGATATTGAATTTCATTATTTTGAATACGTCTAAGATGTTCTTGCATTGTTGGATCAAAAACGGCAATCATTTCAATCAATTTTAAAAAATTTCCATTATTATTTTGATAAATCCTTTCATTTGTTCCACGAAAAGCTAGAGAATTTTGGGCAAGAAATTTAACTGCTACAATTATTCTTAACATTACCTTCTTCCAATGTTCTTTCTCTTTTTTAATTTGTTCTTGAATATGTTTATCTATTGTTTGATTTTTCTTGAATCTATTTTGTAAGTCAATCCAAGAAGTCATATTATGAATATGCTCATTACTAGTTTCATGAGTCTTAATTCTATCACTAATATGTTTCCAATATCTTAAGCCGTTTTTTGCTAATTGAGTTTTACTATTACTATCATTTGTTTTAAATAATTTACAACAAAAGCAAAATACTTTGTCTAATTCTTTTGAATATATTAGCCATTTTCTATCATGCTCTTCTCCATTTGGTAAAATTCGATTATAATGAACTAAAGAAAAATGTCTACCATATCGATCATAAGGGAATTTTATGCTAATATCTCTTATAGGTCCACTTTCAATTAATAAATCTCTAGATCTTCTATCTAAACTATCCCACACCCTTGGATCATGGATATTAAAATAATTTGATGTACTAGGATTTTCAATGAGAACTTGGTCATCTTTATTATTAAAAGCATTATCACTATTATTATAATTTATATTACTATTGTCTTTATTGTTATTATCATTACTATTATCCAAATCACATCCAACATCACTAATTTCATTAATAAGGTTGCAATCAATATGATTTGAGTTATTGACTATATCATCTATTTCACATCTAACATCTATATTTTTATCAACAAGCTCACTACCAATTTTATTTGAGTTATCAACTATATCATGGTTTTCAAATTCATGATCTACATCTTCATCAACAAGCATATCATTGTGGGATTGAGACTTTGTTGTTGTTGTTGATGTTGTTACATCAACTAATTCATCATTTTTACTAAAAAAGAATTTATTTAAGCTTCCTCTTAAAGATTTGGCTAACTCATCTTGTTTCCTTTTTTTCTTAAGTTTATCAAAATCGGAAGCATATTTTCTAGGCATCACGTATCTTACACTAATAAAAAAATTTCTAAGCGCTAAGAAATCTAAACCTTAAAAAAATTGATCTAAAAGACTTGAAGGTCTATTGATGAGTACTTCACCGCCACCAAAAATCAATTCTTTTTAGGTAAAAACAAGTAACAATAAGAACTGAAATTATACTAAAAAAAAAGTAATAGTAGTAAATTAAAAGTATACTAAAAGAGTTTGTAACAGGAAATATACCAAAGAGTGAGAGATGATCTTTGCGAGAGGAGTGCTCAATTGAAGATCATTGAACAACCAATGATGTGAGACTGTGAGAGATGTTACTGAAAGATATTCTATAGGACTCTTTAAACTTTGTCCTCAGTTTGAGGATGATGAGGATTGAGGAGAGATCTTGTGTGAGAGATGTTTTTTTTCAAGTTTGTTGCAAAGAGAGATCTAGCATAAATGTGAGACTTGAGAGATCTAGCGAAGAAGAAGAAGAAAATATTGTTTACTTGATTTGACGGGAAAGAGAGAATAGCCGAATAGGGGAGTTGAGAAGTCGTAGAGTTGCCGCAGATTTTTTTTTTTGGAAGTTTCAACGCATTGTACATTTAGTAATCTAAATTAAATAAATAAAAATATGAAATTACAAAAATACCCCTACTTTAGTGCCAAATGGGGGCCTTGCTCACTTTGGGGGCCTGGGGCGGTTGCCCACCAGGCCCCCATGCAAAACTGGGCCTGTATATGAACTGATGGTAGGTCTCAACCACTACACTAAAATAATGGTTGTTAGTGGCAAATTTATATGATCGTTTTAAACTACGTAAAGCACATGTTCAAGTCGCATTTGACAAACATGGAGGAAGAACTAGTGAAAGTATGAGATGGACGAGGTATTACTTGTAAAAAAAAAAAAAAAAAAAAAAAAGTAGAATTTAGAGAAGTCATGATTCATTACTACGGAATTATTTAAAAAAAAAAAAGAGAGGAAGAACTAAGATATTAGTTTTGTGTCAACTCTCAACTTACCCTTAATAAAATAAAATAAATAAAATGGTCAACTTGGTTAAGCCATAGAATTTATAACAATCAAAAGAATCTAATCAACCTTAATTAGTTGACTTTATTTTTAATTACTCCCTTTATAAAAAAAACTCTTCAAAAAAATATAAAACGTACAATATTTTTATTTTGAAAAATATTTTTGTAATTCATACAAGACCGCATAAACAACATGCACTTATATAGTGACCGTGATATTTTTGGTACACGCATCTCAAATGGACACCGAGCAGTTTTTTGCGGGTAGTTTTTGAGTTCGCGTAGCAGGGTCATATTCGAATATGCTGGGCGGATCTAATCCATATCCAAATGCTAACAAAAATTTGTCGTATTTAGACACGTGGGGCAAAAACTGCTGGCATTCACGAAATTACAACAATGCCCTTATAAATTTCATTTCCTTGTCAATTTATTCTGGTAGGACCAAGCCAGTTCGAGTTTGGTTTCCTTGTGATAAATTGATAATGTTCCAAACTTTATTATATATTTAGGTGCTTTATTGCGGCTATTCCTTATCTTTCTTGCATTATTAGTCTTTTAAAATTCTTTCAATTCCTATAAAGAAAACATTTTTTAGGCCAAAACATAACAAATAATGATCAATTAATATACACAACATGAATACACGACCCCATTTTTTTTTTTTTTTTTTTTTTTTTTTTTCAGAATCCTTCTATTTCTTTCTCTTTATCATGTTGGTTGATAGTACATGACATTCCTAAATTAATGTATTAAGAAGGGTATTTTATAGAAACCAAATCGAAAAGGTTTTGAAAATATTTATTATGAACTACGATGGTATAGATTTGTAAAATGTTTGATTCTTGGTATGTTTATATTTGTGATTTTCTTCTCGATACAGAAAATAAGGGACTCTCAACGGATTCGTACCTTTCTATGGCTTGTTCTACACAATCGACTACGAATGCCTTGTGTTGTAAGAGAAATATAAGAGAGAATGGGATTTGTAATTGATGTCGTGAAGATGACGAATCCACCTTATATGTTTTAAGGGATTGTCAACTAGCTCGCCAAGTTTAGAAATCTCTACCCTAAATAATATCATCTCCACTCTTCTATCATCAACATTGGTGGATTGTCTAGTGTCGAACCTCAGTCAAAAAGACCATCGTAAGAAGGTAATGTTTGGTGTCTCCTATTGGATGTTATGATCCTGGAGAAATAACACTATGTTTGATAATCGATCTGATACAGGATATGAGGTTAGACGATCCATTATTTATAGAACTGATGAAATCCTTCGTTTGGAAGCTTGTGGTCAACCTTGAGCTAGGCTCTAGTAAGAAGAAAACATTGCCAGGGGAGGGGCGGCTGAAAATAAATTGTGATGGAGCGGTACGAGGGGAGGATGGGGAAGCCACAGCAGCAGGAGTGATACTGGGGATGAAAGGCAATTTTCGAGCAACATTTCAAGTAAAGTTGAGGCAGTGTTCACCTTTTTGTGCCTAATTATGGGGAGTTAAACATGGCTTGCAACTAGCGTGGGATAAAGGATGTAGGAAACTCATTGTGGAGTTAGACCCGCAGGAAGCAATTGATCATATTATGGACTCAACACAAAGCCAATTTCGAGATCCATCGATTCATAATATTCTAAGGGAGTGGAGGGTAGTTCTCAGCTACACAGTTAGAAAGAATAATGTCTGTGTAGACCACATGGCCAAGGAAGCTTTCCAGTGTAATGTTGATTTTAAGATTTGGGAACGTATTCCAAATAATATTTTCATATTGCTAGTTTAGGATATCTTGCAATTACAGATGTAACTCAGACCAAATTTGGTTTTTGCAAATCAAAAAAAATAATAATAAGGGACCCAAATAAGTGTATGTGTGTCGTTGGACTCGTTGATACATTAATATTTTCCTTTATTACTCGCCCCCCCCCCCCCGGCCCCGGTATCACCTTGTGTATACTCCGCCTCGGGCACTTCTCCTGCACTCCTTGACTTCTCTCTCACCCCCTACCATCGACGGACTTCCTATAGACATAGACTATAAATATAGTCTAAATAATATTGGTGCTAATACGAAAAAGTCGAATTGTATTGGATGGATAACTTATTATTTAAATAATGTGTATACATAGTTAAAACCAAAAAAATATATAAGTTTCTTTATTAAGTATTGTGGAATATTGATTGTTAAGTGATAAATTATAAAAATCATAATTTTTTTAATAACACTAAGCAAGTCATGTAAACACTTGTTAGAATGGTTGGTGTTGAAATCTATTTTGACCAAAATTTTATAGAACTCAATTTCGAGTTGCAATTAGAACGTTATGAAAAAGGACCCAATTAATTATGGGTAAAAGTTATATATAATCACAAAACACCCCGTGAAAATAAAATTTTTAAAACTCTTTGCCTCATTTTCATTAATTTAAGTTTTAAAATAATTTAGAAAAAACTTGGAAGGATGGAAAATTATTAAGAAGTCAATATAATATATTTCCTCTGGTTTGACAAAAAATTGTATAATTCATCTCATTTCTCGTAAAACTTTGGAGTATCTTATTAATTTATTTTGCAAATCTTTCAATTATTAGTTTATTATTATATTTAAATCTTATAATATAATTCTTTTATTCGACGCAAATTTTATTTTATGTGGTCCACTAAGCCCGATTTAGGCAAGCCTAACTCAAACCTTGCTTTTGAAAACTCTTTTTTTAGGTTAACAATTCATTTTTAGAGTAAAAATACTAAAATATTTTATAAATTTTATGAAGGCACGACATGAGCTGCAAATGCAAATTAATCTAGCTTGCACGTCAAATTATTGCATTTTATATAGTGTCTTAGATAGGGTCTGGTCTATATTGTCATTTTTAACAATTTAAATTAGATACATGACATCGAGCGTACACATCGAATGAGGTCCAAATTTATAAATAGATTTTGGTTAAAATTTGCTCCCCAAAATAAATTTTTCGGTTCCCCTGTGGGTAAGGATATGGAATGGATTTATCTCTACATTTTTTTTTTTTTTTTAGTTCAAAAGTTTGTAGTGTAGATGTTGTATTGAATTTGTACCACTTTTGTTGACCATTTTTTGTGAGTAACGCTTGATTTTCACGTTTACCAGACAAAAATAGCCGCCCCATAACGTCACATAATATTTCACACATCCAAAGCCAACGTGGTTACCACGTCAATTCCATATAAAGTCCATGGTCTTTCTAAAATGAAAAAATTACATTCGTACACTAAAAGTACAGTGAATTTTTTTTTATTGTAAAAATAATATATTACACCTTTTGTAAAAGCATTATTAGACATGGTAACAGTGATTCAGCAAATCATACAAATAACACATTTTCAAAAGGCACTATTCGTGTGATGGTGGAGGTGACGTGCATGTCACGTGGATCACGAATAGTGTCTTTTCTAAAAGTGCTATTCGTGTGACATGGATCGAATGCGGGTGATGTGGATGTCACGCGGATCACGAATAGCACATTTTCTAAAGGCGCTATTCACAAAAGGCGTTATTCGATCCACGTGGGTGTGACATGGACGAGTACTCAACACGAATAACGTCTTTTCGAAAGGCGCTATTCGTGTAAATGTGGGTGATGCAGATACCACGTGTATCATGAATCGTGCCTTTACTAAAGGCGCAATTCGTGATGACATATTCTACACAACAAAGAATATGCGAAACCGCAGCGTGCTGCGCTGAACCTATGGGTCGAAGGGGGGATAGGGTCTTTGGGATGAGAGTTTAAAAGAGGGAGAGAAGGGGATGTGAGGGAGTGAAGGAAGAGCGAAGGGGACTGCGAGGGAGAGAAATAAAAGAGAGCAAAGAATGAGCAAAGATTACAGAGTAGCGATGGGGCGGCGCAATAGCAAAGCAAGGAGAGCGAGAGAGTGGGAGAGAGAGGTGGGAGAGTCGAGAGAGTGAGATAGTGGGAGAGAGAGAGTTGGGAGAGCCTAAGAGAGTGAGAGAGAGTGTGGGAGAGTCGAGAGAGAGAGAGAGAGAGAGAGAGAGAGAGAGAGAGAGAGAGAGAGAGAGAGAGAGAGAGAGAGAGAGAGAGAGAGAGAGAGAGAGAGAGAGAGAGAGAGAGAGAGCAAGAGAGAGAGAGAGAGAGAGAGAGAGGAGAGAGAGAGGAGAAAGAGAGAGAGAGAGAGTTAGGTGTTGGGGCGACGTGGGGAGAAGAGAGTAGGGTTGAAGTTGAATCCACAAGATCGATGGCGAGAGTTGTTAAGGTGCAAGATTTTTTTAATTAGTTTTTAATAATATTTTTTTAGTTATTTACTTTTCATTTGAATAAAATAACTAACTTTTTTTTTATATATTATTTTGTTTGTAGGTCAGGGAATATTAAATTGAAGAACAAAACGGGAGGGAAATAGTAAGAACTAAAATTTATTTATTTATTTATTATTTTTATGTTGTGTAATTACATAATTTTTTTTAAGAAAAAAGGTGGTTAAGTAGCAAGTGTTTATTGCATGGTATGTGCAATTTAATTGTGTATTTAATTATTTTGTGCTTTAAAAAACAACTTTTTTAATAAAAGGAAAATATTAGAATTCACAACTAGAAAGAAGGTTTTTTATAACTTATGAAAATCGTTGTGACATAAATTTAATTGTTTTTTTACCAACGTTGTCACATGTCTTTCATAGCTTTTAAGAAAAGTTATAGGTTAACTATTAACTGCTTTTAGTTAATGTAACTACTAATTGTTTTTAAAAATAGCTACCAAATGATGTTGTAGCTTGACATTGCAGTTAACAAAATGTTACAAAAGCTAAACCCCATTAAGACCATTTAAATTAAAATGTATGTCTTTTATTTATTTTATTTTATTTTTAAGTAATGCCTATGTCTTTTAATGCATTTCAAGAATGTGGAATATATCTAAAGCTATAGAAAAACTAATTTTTAGTAATGATTGTCATAGCTTATTGCTTGTAGTAAAATATTTTTAAATAATTAAAAATAAAGACAACAATTGAGTGATAAAAAATGTAATCCTTTTTATTCAGAATAATTGAAGGGTTGTTATTCAACAGTATAACATGACTTATATGTCCGTTTCAACCAATATAAACATTGCTAGATTCAATATGAATCTATTTGGTCGGATCCATCATATTGAATTGTGAATAAATAAGAAAAAAAGAGTAAAAGAAATGGAAATTGAATATGATATGTATTTTCTAATGGCTAAGTTAAGTTCCTTAGAAGGGACTCGTTCCCTTTTCCAAGATGGGACTCTAAGAAAATTGAATACTCAGTCGATACTAAGTTCCTTATAAGGGACTCGTTCCTTTCCCAAGGGGCTCCTCGAACAAGCTTAGGATAAAATTCAAATCATTTTGAAAAATTACTACAAGATGCTCAATTTTGATATAGGAACAAGAATAATCTTTGATAAGGATTTTTTCAAAAGTTCGATCGTGCCTCAAATCCCCATTTTGATCATTTTTTCGCTTGATATATATGTAATCTTTTTTACATTATCAATGTGGTATATTATGTAGGTCATGGAATGTAGGAACATTTCGTTTCAATTTTATGCATATGGAGAAATTGTTAAGGTTTCGCAAAACATCGAGTACAGCAGACCCCCATCAATGATACTCATTCTTAAGTTTGAAATGAGTAAACATGAGTTGATGGATCACGTGTATAACACGTTTGGTATCTCGTCCACTGAGACTCTCATTACGATGACGTATCGTCACGTAATAACCCATCCATCAGGTTCACAATATTTTATCCCCGTGTCGTTGCAAGACGAAACTCACTTCGAGTTGATGTGGTCAATAGTGGCGAATCTACCATTATTAACGAAAGTAGAGATTTATTTAACCTTCGAGCCAATCGAGCCTTTTCAAAGCACTCTATTGTGCATTTACAAGTGGTAGAAGAAAATGTCAGCATGACATGCCCTACATCAATGATGAAAAGATTACATATGCAATCACTTATAGGTGATGTTGTGCAAGATAGATTTGTTACTCCGTTTGATGATGACATTAGTGCCCCCAGTGATGACCCTAACGAGGACGACGACAACGACATCGACAAGGACGTATGTCCCCTCGAGGATGCTGCGCCATCGCTTGATTTGGAAAATATAAATGTTGTTACAGACGACCCAACCTATGAACCTCCAGGGGCGAACTTGCAAGATGATGAGCAATTTGCTATTAACGAAGAGGAGCGCAGGGAAGAAGGAAGCGATGAAGAAGTTTACCAACCATTGCCGGTGTATAATGAAATTGATTGGGAAGTGGCTAATTCTACTACGACCCAACATTCTCATCATTCGACTGGATGAGACATGCCTAATTTCGAGTTGGAAAGAGCAATGTGCTTTGACAATAAAAAAGACTTGCAGCATGCCATCAAAGCATGACATGTTAACAACCATTGTCAATAACAAGTTATGGAGTCAACTACAACCTTTAGCGGTGAAGTACAGAAGTGCGTCGGAAGCTGGGTACATGTGGCATCTTCGTGCTTGTTTTCGAAAGAAGAAACAATTGTGGGAGATCACTCAATTAGACTAGCCGCACAGCTGTATAAATCCCGGCATAAAACGCGGTCATGCCCAAATCGACGCCAACATTAGACAATTACTCTCAAGGCCTTGGTAGAAATGATTAAGCTAAAATACGGGCATGAAGTTCCCTACAAGCGAATGTGCGATGCCAAAAGGAAAGCAGTTGCAAATGCATTCGGAGATTGGGACGCGTCGTATGCTAGGTTACCAAGATAGTTGGCAGGTGTACATAATAAGAGCTCAGGGATAAAGATTGAGTGGTCACATAGACAATGGGCTGCAGAAGAGATCAGGACAGAGCATCCTCAATTTCGTAGTGTTATTCGCATTCGAAGCATCAATCGAAGGTTTCAAGCATTGTAAGCCTCTTCTACAGATTGATGTGACATTCTTGTATGGCAAATATAGTGGTAAGCTAATGATTGTCTTATCTGTTAATGGTAATGGACATCTACTTCCAGTTGCATTTGCAGTTACGGAAAACGAATCAACAGACTCGTGGGGGTGGTTTTTGAGGATGTTCCGCAAACACGTAACCGATAGAGATGGTATTTGTATTATTTTTGACCGTCACACTGGCATTCTCGAGGCTGTTAACATACTAGCAAATAGTTTTTGTCCACCAAGAGAATACCACCGTTATTGCCTACAACACTTGACCAATAATTTTAACACGAATTTCAAAAATGAATCGTTGAAGAACATCCTTTCTCGAGCTGCTAGTCAACATCAAGTGAGGAAATTTGATGCATGCATGGAGCGTTTTACTTATTTGTCATCAGGAACTCCTCAATGTCTTCAATATGTGAATGCCATTTCCAAGGAACTTTAGACTCAATTGCATAACGGAGGCCTGCAGTATGGATGCATGAATTCTAATGGGGTTGGTATGTAATCGATACTAGTTATGTTTGTTATCCAATATTTTTTATCACTGTCCTGATATTACTAACATGACATAATCTTACTATTGTAGAATGTTTTAACGGTGTATTGAAAGGGACACGATTCTTGCCAATAACAACAATGGTTTAAATGATTTACTACAAGTTGGTGACATACACCAACCGACGCAAGCAGGAGATCGATGAAGCAATCTCGCACCGGCTCTATTACACAAAATATGACATGGATAAAATTGCACATTATGAACAATCTGCAATGAGACATTACGTCAAATTGATAAATCGAGACAATGGTGAGTTTGAAGTGCTCACTGGACGTCATGGTGATTGCATGCATAAAGGCAAAAATACACAAATTGTTATCCTAAAGAACTGGTATTGCAGCTGCAATAAATGACAATCGTTTGGTTTCCCTTGGTCACACGTGTTAACTGCATGTGCCCTTATTCGACTTGATTATACACAATTTATTGAGCCATACTACAGGATGGACTTGTACGCATGATGCTACTCCTCTCAATTCAAAGCCATCCCCAATGAAAAGTATTAGTCGACTTTTGCAACGAAGATTCTTCCAGATCCAAAGTGTAGACGTGGCTGAGGGAGACCAAAGGGAATGCGAAGGCAAAATGAGATGGATATTTATAATGTTTCGAGGACCTTGCGATGTGGCATATGTCATCAAGAAGGATTGTAACGGCCTGAATTTAATTTGCCGTTATTAATGACTTGTTTGCAGATGTGGCGGACAACTCAGACACCTGTGGGACCGCAGTTAGGCTAGAGCGCCCCTGGAGTTAGGTAATGGTTATTTTGAGTGTTGTTTTGACTAATTTTGCGATGTTTATATAAAAATAGGTTAAACGACATCGCGATGTGTGTAATTATATTTCAATTGACGAGTGGGATTGTGTGTTAAGTATTCGCCTCGATATGCGTGTCGACGCGGGTATCGGGAAGGCTAAAAGATGAAATACTAGGCTAGGGAAAATAATACACGCATTAAATGAATTAAATGTGATAAATGAGTTTTGGGATTTTATCGAAATTTTGGCGAGATGTTGTCGAGGTTTTTACCTCGAAAAGCGTAAAATTGACATAATATATCAAATTGAAGCTAAATTAATGACAAATGGTATTAGGTACATTTGGGGTGATAATTTTGATTGTCGGGTGATTATTGGAGCTAGACCGGGGTTTGATTTTTGGGACGCGGAGTGCGAATTGAGGTTTGTAGTATCTCAACTGAAATTACTTGAGTATTTACTTCTTTTGGCATTTGAATTCAATTTCTTTCATTTCAATACTCTATTCTTGGTTATGGTTATATGGGCGATCGTTGAACGGGGCTCCCTCCGTTCCATTCTTGAGTGTATGTCCACTACACCATAGCACGTGCTACCAGATCGGTCTCGGTGAATAACACGACCTGAGTATCACGTCGTGGCATGTGTCGGTGTGCCGTAGGTGTAATGCCGGTCATCGAGCGGATCCAGATACTTGCCCTGCTTTAGTAGGACTCGCCGATAATATTCTGTGGAAAAGTTTGAATTATGGTAGTAGTCTGACCCTAGGGGCTAGGAACACACTTTGAGTTTTTCCTATTATTTATTCATGCGATGAGCGCAGTTGACTGTATTTATTCCGCATGTTTATTTAATAGCTTTATTTAAATTTCAGTATTTACTTTCAGTATTGCTCACTTAATTTCCTTGGGAATACTCACTCTGGACTCGTCATCTGCCTTTTGTGATGACTTGAGTGCAGATCCTAGTACGAGCAGGGGAAAGGACAAGCTGCTAGAGTACTATTGATTTGAGGTTGCCTGACTCGTACGTTTGTATTATATTTATTTTGTTTCATTTTGGGTTTAGAAATTTTGAGATACCTTGTGTATATTGATCTTTTTGTGACTTCAGAGGTAGTTATAGTTATATATGGGTTTTCCACATTAGGTTTATGGTTTAAGTTACACATTTATAGTATAATTATCCGAGTAAATGTGTTAAATGCTTCCGCTTTGTGTGAATTTGAGGATTCTATGATGACTTAACATATAATTTGATTTCAATACAACTTAATTAGTAAATGGATAATTAATAAGGTTTAAAAAGATAAAATGGAGGATATAATCGAATGTAGAGCACAGCTGTCGCTAGTAAGACAGATTGTGGGTTCACATTGGCCCCCGTGGCGGTCTATTTGGAAAATGGGTCGTTATAAGGACATAAACGAACATGTCCAAATAGAGATAGTGGTCAAGTCCCTACTAGGAGGAACCGATGCGGTCTTTGTCGTGCAAAGGGACATAACAAAAAAAATTGTCCATCAAAAGCTCAACCCCCCAATCCAAACCAATGAGGGGATTTATGTTTTGTTTGTAAATGGTGTTAGTTGGTAATTTCATAACATTTATATTTATATAGTATTCAGAGATGTTACGTAAAGTAACAAATAGGTCTTTGTTAATGTTTTAACTCGTACTAATGATTCGTTGTGACTTTAAAAACTACTCTACTAATTTTCCTAATCACACAGTTGTAGCGAGTACACAAATAGAACCAGGACCATCTGATCCTTCTTTTCTACACCTTCAATCTACACACAGATCATCGCAAGTCTGGAGGTATATACATTTAACATGCATGTGTCTAATATTTATGCAAAAACATTTAATACATATATATATCGACACATTTTTTTAATTATAAGGTACATGATATGATGCATGTACGAAGAGGACGGGGTGTCGTTGATCGTCGGGTAAATTACCATTCTCGAATGATCTATTACCTACGTTCTAGTGACTTTTATGTGGTTCCATGCGTAGAATTTTTCAAACTTGATTGGGCTTTGATCACCGCTTTCGTTGAGAGATGGCGTCCAGAGACACATACGTTCCACATGCGTTGTGGCGAGTGTACGATAACATTCCAAGACGTTGAGATTCAGCTCAGGTTACCTATTAATGGTATGCCTGTGACTGGAAGCACATATATTGACTATCTCGAGGTGTGTGAAAGACTACTTGGTGTAAGACCTGATGCACTTCCCCTTTCTGGGAATAGAGTTCTTGTCTCATGGCTCGAAGAAAATGTGCCACCTATAGAGGATGACACTAATGAGGACATGGTTCGACGTTATGTTCGTTTGTATATTCTACAACTTATTGGTAGTTGTGTGTTCGCTGACAAGTCGAACCGATATGTACATTTGATTTTTTTCCGTTGCTCGAGGACCTTCAAACAGCTGGACAGTATAGTTGGGGAAGTGCATGTTTGGCTTATTTATACAGGGAGTTGTGTCGCAGATCTCACTTCGGTGCGCACGAAGTCGCTGGTGCGTCAATTCTTATACAATTATGGGCCTAGGATAGGTTTCCATTTATAGCACCAAGGCGCATGCCTATTCTTAGAGCTCGACCTCGAACATGTGATGGAGTATACATGCCCAATGAAGTTCCTTTGGGATATCAATAATAAAAATGTTTCTCATATTATTTTTAATTATTCATTGCATCTTTTTAATTTATGACTAATTTATTGTTTTGTATATCGATGGATAGTTGCATTTTCGGTTACTAGGACTTCCACACACGTTTTATCATCATATCGTGATGCACTTAACACGCAGAGGGAGAATGTCGTGGAGTGGCAACCATATGCTGATGTCCTCGAGTCACTTCCACAATTCTGTACTCAATGTCATTAGAGCTGGCGTTCGGCGTGTCCTTTAATTTGTTTCCATATAGTCGAGTGGCATAGACCGGAAAGGGTAATGAGACAGTTCGGACTGACACAGGTCATGCCACCTAACTGTGATTTCGACACATGACTGCACCGCGTCCAATTGAGAGGACACCCTCAAGAAAATTGGGCAATGTATCATAGAAGATTTATAGAGTTGTGGGAAAATCGTGGTAATACCATAGTCAAATAGAACAAGAAGGGGAACATGATCAGGAAGAGTACATGAGGTGGTACAGATCTATCACCAGGCGATTCATTGGACATGACGGGGCTCTACGCGAATTTTCGGTAAGCTTGAAACTATAATGTTGTTATCCTCATGAGTCATATTTAAAAGTGTTAACTAACACTTTTTTTTTATATCAGTCTACATTTGCACGTCAATTGGAGCGAGTGTTCATTGATGACGGGATCGATCAAGGCATTATTGCTCTACATGAAGGCATTAGAGTCTTAGATGAGGATGAACGACAAAGGACTACTATATGGAATGATGAAAATGTAATTGAGCCGGAAATAGATGTTGAAGCTTCTCAAGAAGAGGAAGAACAGGAAGAAGAGGATCAAAGCCTAGTAAATAGAGGGAGGAGAAGAAAAACAACAAGGACACAGACTCTGGGTGAGAGCATCAAACGTTCTCCTCCACCACCTCCAACTCATCCAACACCAAGAACAACAGAGACTGTTGGTGAGAGCAACAGATGTTCTCCTCCACCACCTCCAACCCGTCCTTCTTCTTATGGGTTGTAACGGCCCCTATTTTCGTCTAGGGCACCGCTCGGCCTAATCCCATAATTAAGCCCTAATTCCAACACGTAGGACCTAATTATGTATTAGTCAGCCTGTACTACGTATTTTTCTCTATATTTAACAATTAATTTATTTAGCGGAAGTCTTTACACATTTAATGCGGAATTCTTAAATATTTTAGTGGAAGTAAATCTTATAACTATAAGTGTGGAACCCAGGAAATAACAATCACCAAATATATATGCATATAACAGCGAACATATATATAATAAAGTGAAAGCCAAAAGTCGGGTGACTAACTCTCGTCCCAACAAAACAACCCAAGCAAAAGACGTATATAAAACATAATACAAAAAAATATACGACTACTACATGTACAGCAGCCTACGCGCTACGAGCTCGAGGTAGTCGCCGATCTTCTCCTTGCCGGTCTAGTCTTTGTTTGACGGACCTACACCCACCGTCACAAACTAGACGGTGAGTATAGTGATATTTAAGTGATAACCGGGGAATTCTATACTTCATTTCCAATTTAAAAGATGAGATATTTAAATGCATAATAAAGCATAAAAAGGTGCTAAAAAAGTAATGCATATAAATATCACGAGTTAACCAAATTAGATAGATCGACACAAAGCTAAGTCGAGATGATCTACGTCCCGGTCGGCGGTGAGAAATATCAACCAGCCTTTGTCCACTATCGTATGGAGATACTCTCAACATACTTTGTAAATTTTTGAATATATATATAGATATAGAACTTGCCAACAACCCCGTAGTTCAAGCTACGTGATGCCACCAAGTAATAGTGGTGAGTGCCGGAAACCCCGAGGTCTAATAACCCCGTGAATCCACCCATCTCTCGTGCAATGGACACTAGATAATCTCCAACTTTTGTTTCAAGGATTTCATTTCTAAGATTCTATGATATCAACAATAAGTTAGGCTACAAAGCCTCAAAGGAAATGGAATACAATTCAATTACCACAGTAACCCTAATGCATGCATTTCTAACATCAAGTATGACATAATTCACAACAAAATATATAGCATATCAGGAAAAGAAGTCAATGAACCATCATAAGGCATCATGCTATGACAACATTCAACTTGAATAGAGCAAGGAAAGCATGATGGTAGATTACTAACGGTAAGTCATCAAATTGACTGAAAAAGGAATTAATATGAATGAAATAAAGTAGAGGGTTCCCACAGTTTCACTTACAAGTCACAGGATAGCTCTAACTATCCGGCCTCGCGACACTTCAACTAGCGTTCTCGAACTTCCATAACACCCCTAAGTCCCTGAAAGATCATTTCATATCATTCATTTACTTATTTACTTTTTTTTTGTTGCATGCATGAAATCCGAGAAATGTATATTGTTTTGTGGATTTGGGGTGAAATTTTGGTGCCTTGTTGATCTCCATGAGGTTTAAGATGAATTGGGAAGTGAAGGAAGAGAGAAGAGAGAAGGTAAAAAAAAAAAAAAAAAAAAAAGGAAGAAGAAGCAAGAGAGACATTGCTTGTTCACGCAGCGTCTCTCGCTGAATGAAGAAGGGGGACCCGGTCAAACCGGGTCAGACCGGTTAGACCGGGTCGGACCGGGTCAAACCCGGTTGGACCGGGTCTGACCCGGTCCAGCCCAAAATATAAATAAAATAAAAATAAAAAAAATAAATAAAAGTAATAGTAATAAATGCTATATATATATGTAATGTATATACATACATGTATATATGTATTTGTATACATAAAATATACATGTATATACATTTATATATACACATACACATGTACATCTACAAAAAATAAAATAAAATGATAAAAGAAATAATAATATGTATATATATGTATACATACATATACATTTATATATATACAAATGCACATATATGTATATATCTACATATACCCATATATGAATACATACATAAAATATAATTATGTAACAAAAAAAAAAGTAAATAAGTAAATGAATGATATGAAATGATCTTTCAGGGACTTAGGGGTGTTATGGAAGTTCGAGAACGCTAGTTGAAGTGTCGCGAGGCCGGATAGTTAGAGCTATCCTGTGACTTGTAAGTGAAACTGTGGGAACCCTCTACTTTATTTCATTCATATTAATTCCTTTTTCGATCAATTTGATGACTTACCGTTAGTAATCTACCATCATGCTTTCCTTGCTCTATTCAAGTTGAATGTTGTCATAGCATGATGCCTTATGATGGTTCATTGACTTCTTTTCCGATATGCTATATATTTTGTTGTGAATTATGTCATACTTGATGTTAGAAATGCATGCATTAGGGTTCTTGTGGTAATTGAATTGTATTCCATTTCCTTTGAGGCTTTGTAGCCTAACTTATTGTTGATATCATAGAATCTTAGAAATGAAATCCTTGAAACAAAAGTTGGAGATTATCTAGTGTCCATTGCACGAGAGATGGGTGGATTCACGGGGTTATTAGACCTCGGGGTTTCCGCACTCACCACTATTACTTGGGTGGCATCACGTAGCTTGAACTACGGGGTTGTTGGCAAGTTCTATATCTATATATATATTCAAAAATTTACAAAGTATGTTGAGAGTATCTCCATACGATAGTGGACAAAGGTGGTTGATATTTCTCACCGCCGACCGGACGTAGATCATCTCGACTTAGCCTGTGTCAGTCTATCTAATTTGGTTAATTGTGATATTTATATGCATTACTTTTTCAGCACCTTTTTATGCTTTATTATGCATTTAAATATCTGTCTTTAAATTGGAAATGAAGTATAGAATTCCCCGGTTATCACTTAAATATCACTATACTCACCGTCTAGTTTGTGACGGTGGGTGTAGGTCCGTCAAACAAAGACTAGACCAGGGCAAGGAGAAGATCGGCGACTACCTCTGAGCTCGTAGCTCGTAGCGCGTAGCTGCTGTACATGTAGGTCGTATATTTTTTTGTATTATGTTTTATATACGTCTTTTGCTTGGGTTGTTTTGTTGGGACGAGAGTTAGTCACCCGACTTTTGGCTTTCACTTTATTATATATATGTTCGCTGTTATATGCATATATATTTGGTGATTGTTATTTCCTGGGTTCCACACTTATAGTTATAAGATTTACTTCCACTAAAATATTTAAGAATTCCGCATTAAATGTGTAAAGACTTCCGCTAAATAAATTAATTGTTAAATATAGAGAAAAATAAGTAGTACAGGCTGACTAATACATAATTAGGTCCTACGTGTTGGAATTAGGGCTTAATTATGGGATTAGGCCGAGCGGTGCCCTAGACGAAAATAGGGGCCGTTACAGTTGGTATCAGAGCTTAGGGATTAGAACCTTAGGGACATAGTATAGAGTTATCAAAAATTGTGATACCAACGTTACAGTTGGTATCATAGACTAGGGGTTAGAACCTTAGGGATATAATATAGAGACTTGTTCTCAATAAATGAAACACAAACTTTAGAAGTGAAAACCAGATGAACATTGCCTAGGAATTATTTTGTTGGGAATTGAGTGAAGGTGAGATGGGATTTTTAAAGTATATGTGTTAATTTCATTATGTATATATATATATACGCGATACACTTCATAGTGGCTGATGCGAAGTCGCTATCAACATGCAGACGACGATGCCGGACGCACGTGATACAGGTGACTCGGATGCTAGCGGCAGTCAGCCTCCTACCACTTCGATGACGACCAGCCAGAGAGGTCGTTCGACCGGGTGGTCGCTCGGGGGCGGCGATTGATGGACTTCATGACATACGTCCTTGCGCAGATCATCGCACTCACACAAAGACGATCGCCGACACGTACCGTTATTACGCCTCCGACGACAGAGCCCACTATACCACAGGGCACCATTCCAGCGACTACGACTGCCACCACTCCGTTTGCCGTACCAGCCTCTATTCCTGCGGCCACACCCGTAATCGAGACGCCTACCGTTCCAGCTACGACCGTGATTCCTGTGGCACAGGCTCTCCCAGCCGCCACGGTTCCGACGACAGATATAGTAGTGGCGACGACCACTCGCACCTCCACATCATCTGACTCAGCAGTGGGAATCAAGTTGATTAAGGACTTCATCAGGCTCCAGCCAGAGTATTTTGACGGGACTCGAGACTTTCAGATGATCGAGAAGTGGGTGCTATCTCAGGAGAAGCTTCATAGGATATTGGGCATTGAGGATAGGCTACGCCCCGAGTTATCATCGTATACATTGCAGAGGGATGCTGATGTTTGGTGGCGCACGACGATAGCGACGGATGGGGACTTCACATCATGGAAGATGTTTAAGGACAAGTTTTATCAGTAGTACTTTCCACCAGCAGTTAGGATGAGACTGAGGCGAGACTTCATGAGTTTGAGACAGGGACCGGATGAGACAGTTATGCAGTATCGAGACAGATACGGCTACTTACGACAGTTTGCTGGGGATTTGGTCAGAGAGGAACTAGAGGATGTGCATTACTTTGGGGTCGGCTTAAGAGCTGATATTGGAGAGCATGTTGTTAGCACGGGAGCCCGGACTCTTGGTGACATTTATGAGCGCGCCCTTGCCCATGAGACTTACCATCTGAGTAGAGTAGGCGACGATGGGCGGCTCCGGGTCGACGTGGTCATCTGAGCAGATAGCAGAGTATGAGAGGAGGCGACAGAGGGGTAAGGCACCGAGGGGGTGGTACCGAGGGGCATCGGGATCAGGGATGACCTCACATCACTCGGTAGTGCCCCAGGCGTCATATGCTACCTCCGCGCAGAGTTCAACAACACGGATCTTGCCCCCCCGCGATCCGGACCCGCACTACCGGCACACGCACCGGGAGAGATTGGCACTCCCGCGCCACCGAGAGACACGCCACCATCAGCAGCAAGGTGGCAGAGGCCGAGGCAGAGGCAGAGGTCGAGAGGGACCTCGTCAGGGACAGAGACAGACTCAGGGTCAGAGTTATCAGCGACAGCTCGGTCAGCCTAGACATGTTACATGTTTCAGATGTGGGCAGACAGGACATGTAGTCAGGGAGTGCTCGCAGCCAGCCGCAATACATCCACCACAGGCCCGGGAGGCAGTACATATGGTCGCACAGCCAGCTCAGCCAGACGCCAGCGCCACACGGAGTCTCATTGAGGGTACGATTTCTATCGCTGGTAGAGACTCTTATGTTTTATTTGATTCCGGCTCTACCATATCTTTTATTTCGGGTCGCATGATAGACGTCTTAGAACTAACTCCGGTGAGGCTTAGTGTACATTTGATGTTGAGTACCGCATGGTGGGGATAAGGTTTATCCTAATGACCTAGTTGAGAGAGTCCCAAGTAGAGATTAGCGGGGTTGAGTTACTGCCGATTTTAGAGTCCTCGAGACGTTAGAGTTCGACGCACTTTTTGGGATGGATCGGTTATCAGCATACCGCGCACACATTGACTGTTACAGTAAGTCAGTGGTATTTGAGATTCCTGGACGTCCACTATTTGTGCATCAAGGTAGTACACCGAAAATTAGCACCACGAGAGGTCGATTAGCGTCTAGTGAGGAGATGGAGACTCTAAGTAGCTTTGTATGCCGTAACGGAGAGTCGGGGACCCCGACTTGAGGACATACCGGTGGTCCAAGACTTTCCCGATGTTTTTCGGAGGACCTACCGGACTACCACCACCTCGAGAGATAGACTTTGTCATTGATCTTATGCCGGTGCACCAGACCAATCTCAATACCACCCTATCGCATGGCACCGAAAGAGTTGGAAGAGTTGAGGGATCAGCTTCAGGATTTGGGAAATAAAAGATTCATTACACCATCAATGTCGCCATGGGGAGCACCAGTTTTGTTTGTAAAGAAGAAAGATGGTAGTCTACGACTATGTATCGACTACAGACAATTGAATAAGGCCACCGTCAGGAACCAGTACCCGTTGCCGAGGATTGACGACTTATTTGAGCAGCTGAGGGGAGCACGCTTTTTCTCTAAGATAGACCGAGATCGGGGTATCATCAAGCGAGGATCGGGACGAGGATAGGTCCAAGACGGCATTCCGCACGGATATGGACATTACCGGTTCACGGTCATGCCTTTCGGCCGACCAATGCCCCCTCTGTGTTTATGGATCTTATGCATCGAGTTTTGAGACCATATCTTGATCGCTTCGTGATAGTCTTCATCGACGACATTCTCATTTATTCGAGGACACGAGAGGACCACGAGCAACACCTCAAGGAGACGTTGCAGACTTTGAGGGAGCATAGGTTATTCGCCAAGTTCAGCAAATGTGAGTTCTGGCTTGCAGAGGTCAAGTTCTTAGGTCATGTGGTTGGGGCAGCAGGGATTGCAGTAGATCCGGCTAAGATTCAGGCAGTCATGGATTGGCCGACACCAAAGTCCGTGACGGAGATTAGGAGTTTTCTAGGGTTGGCAGGCTATTACCGAAGATTTGTGAAGGATTTTTCCAAAATTGCTTCACCGATGACTAGGCTGACACGGAAAGACGTCATATTTAATTGGACTGCAGAGTGTGAGAACGCATTTGCTCAGCTGAAGAGATTATTGACTACCGCCCCCGTGTTGGTGTTACCAGAGGCTGGTCAGGGATTCTTAGTGTACACTGATGCTTCATACACAGGACTAGGATGTGTATTAATGCAGGGTAGTGGAGTTGTGGCATATGCCTCGAGACAGCTGAAGATACATGAGAAGAACTACCCTACACATGATTTGGAGTTAGCAGCGGTAGTATTTGCTTTGAAGATTTGGAGACATCATCTGGTATGGGAGAGATTCACACTCTATACTGATCACAAGAGTTTGAAATATCTCTTCACGCAGAAAGAGCTGAACATGAGGCAACGCAGATGGTTAGAGTTTTTAAAGGACTATGACTTTTCTTTGGAGTATCACCCAGGAAAAGCTAACGTAGTTGCAGACGCGCTGAGTAGGAGACCGGTTGGAGATGTGGAGACGACCAATTGTCATATGACACGTGAGTATGAGATGTTCGATGTAGCGGCGACATCAAGTCAGATAGGTATTCCTACGGATGTTAGAGTTGAGATTTGCGCGCAGTTGAGAGTACAGACCGTGTCCACACAGAAAGTAGCAGAGGGTCAAAGGACTGACGAGTCGTATACGAGATTCAGTGAGTTAGCGCAGAGTTCAGATTGTGTTGACTGGGCAGAGACATCAGATCAATGTCTGAGGTTTAGGGGCAGACTGTGGATACCCGAAGTGCCAGAGTTAAGAGACGAAATCCTTCAGGAGTCACATCGTTCCCGATTTACCATTCATCCAGGCAGGACTAAGATGTACCATGATATGAAGAGACATTTCTGGTGGCCTGGGATGAAGGCGGACGTGTCAGAGTTTATTCGGAATTGTGGAATATGCCAGCAAGTGAAAGCGGAGCATCGTAGGCCGGGGACTCTATACGACCACTTCCCATTCCAAAATGGAAATGGGAAGACATAGCCATGGATTTTATTAGAGGTTTATCGAAGATCGCGAGCGACACGACTCGATATGGGTTATAGTCGACGGACTAACTAAGTCGCTCATTTCCTACCAGTGGCATCACATTACACATTTAATCAGTTGAGCGTGTTGTTTGAGAAAGAGATCATCAGGCTGCATGGGGTACCATTGACTATTGTATCGAGATGAGAGATGCTAACTTTACATCCAGGATGTGGCAGAGTATGCAGAGCAAGACGGTACACGCACATTTCAAGCACGGCCTTTCACCCTCAGACTAACGGACAGACTGAAAGACTCAATCAGGTCCTAGAGGATATGTTACGAGCTTGTGTGCTAGAGTTTGGCGGATAATGGGCAGAATACCTACCGTTGTGTGAGTTTGCATACAACAACAGTTATCAGGCTAGCATCGAAATGGCGCCTTTTGAGGCTTTATATGGCAGACCTTGTCGTTCGCCATCATGTTGGGCTGAACCAGAGGACAGATTGTCTGTAGGACCTGAGATTGTTGTTGATCATACAGAGAAGGTACGATGATTCAAGCTCAAGCTTAAGGGAGCCCAAGAAAGACAAAAGAAGTATGCGTAGACAAGTATCACAAGTGATCTCACTTATCCCGAGGAGCCTATGTCTACCTTAAGGTTTCTCCTCGGAGAGGTCTACAGAGATTTGGTGTAAAAGGTAAGCTTGCACCGCGTTTCATCGGGCCATTCAGAGTTAGGAAACGGGTTGGAAAGGTTGCGTACGAGTTAGAGCTTCCTCCACAGATGTCAGGTGTTCATCCGGTCTTTCATATATCGATGCTTCGACTGGCTGAGTCGAAGGCAGGCGCACGACCGACAGTTGACTTGAGTCAGATCGACCTGAGCGAGGATTGTTCATATGAGGAGCAACCTATCCAAATCCTAGACCGAAAGGTACAGCAGTTAAGGAACAAGTCTATCCCGAAGGTACTAGTCAGTGGCGGTTCCACAACGAGTCGGAACTCACTTGGGAACGGGAGGATTATATGCGAGACCGTTTTCCGTACCTTTTTGAGTCAGGTATACCCTAACCTGAATTAATTTCGAGGACGAAATTTCTATTTTGTTGGGAATATTTGTCACGGCCCAATTTTGCTAATCTTGATTAAGTGCTTAATCGGGATCGCAATCCAGTGACGTGGGGCCCGCATGAGATGCGCACACCTACTACCAGGCATGTGGCGAGGTAAATTTTATATTTGTATTGATGTATTCCTAGTGTTTTGTATGTGTGTAGGTGACTAAGCCAATATGTGCGATTATCGACTTCGAGACGTAGTCGGGGACACGCCTCGAGTTGCGTGCAAGCCGGGGTATCGAAAAGTGAGACTTGCGGTAAGTCTAAACTTAGTAAAATACAATGTATTAAATTAATGCACATTAAATCATAACCTATAGTTATAAATTTATAAAATTGAATTGGAAATATATATTTATAAATATATATTTCCAATTCAATTTTATAAATTTATAACTATAGGTTATGATTTAATGTGCATTAATTTAATACATTGTATTTTACTAAGTTTAGACTTACCGCAAGTCTCACTTTTCGATACCCCGGCTTGCACGCAACTCGAGGCGTGTCCCCGACTACGTCTCGAAGTCGATAACTGCACATATTGGCTTAGTCAGCCTACACACATACAAAACACTAGGAATACATCAATACAAATATAAAATTTACCTCGGCCACATGCCTTGGTAGGTGTGCGCATCTCATGCGGCCCCACGTCACGGTGATTAAGCACTTAATCAAGATTAGCAAAATTGGGCCGTGACATGGGTACACTCCTTTGCCGCCTCCAACGCAACCTGATGCTCATATGTTTTTACCTAGGACACCGAGCATGAGTGCCCATCCTTATAATTTTGATCCATATGCACATGAGCCATCATCTTCTTACATGGACCATAGAATGCATAAACATTTAATGCATGTTTCGTTGCCTCAATACATGCCAAGTCTATTTACTCCGCCATATTATAATTACAATATTCCATATAGTGGAGATGCTCATTCATGCACTTATTAGGCATGCCACCTCATGTTCCTTTCACTCAACCATATACAGGAAGTTAGTATGTCGGAATGGTTCAACCTCTATCTTTGATAGCACTAGTAGTAGAGGTGTAACGGCTCGTTATTTTATTAACGCCGTTATTTACCTTATTTCATATTAGGACGCCAGCTCGGACGACACGTGGACGCCACGGATAGATTAGGCATGTTCTGGACCTAGGTATTAACTGTGTATTGTTGTTTTTCTAATTTTGGTGATTTATTGATATTTTCATTTTCTTGATAATGATGTATTATCTGTCATTGGTGTGCATTTAAAATAAACTTGTCGTGCGAGTTGTGAGCCGGGGTTTTAGTTCGGTGAACGCGCCAACGCGGGGTTTAGTAGCAGTGAGGCCGGGCGTTGGGGTTAATTAGATTTAAATTATTTAAACATGTTATGGTTGAAGATTTATTTAATTAAATGTAAATATATAAGCTTAGGCTAAGCTAAGGAAATTAAATTGGGTACACTAAGTGTGGGACCGCCTCGGGAAGCGTGCTGGACATGGGGCACGGGGTGCCGAGTGGTCGGGGAATTAGTGTGACCATATTCACAAATTTATGAAATTTATTGATGACTAGAATAGGTGTTATGAATTAAATTAATTGGATTAATTAAAGTCCTATAGTTTGATAGGAAGAATTAGCATGCATAGGATAATCCTCGAGATGCACAACAAGGTAATTCAAGACAAATGTTGTCACGATAAGGTGTCAAGAACTTTGGTGACGCAGGGTGATCAGGAACCGTCCGGTCATCCTCGAGATGCGCACACACGCTAGATTAAAACACAACTATATATATACACTTGATCGATCAACATGCAAAGACCAAACAAATTTCTCAAAAAATTTTTGAGGAGATCAGTGAGAGATCCATTGTGGGGGAGAGTAAATTCGAACTTTGGGAAGTGATTCTGGGTTTTTAATCATCAAGCTAAGGTAATAAACTCTCATTTTTGTGGATTTTTCATTAAAATGGGTGTTGGTTAAATTCGAATTACATTGATTTTTTAATGGTTTTTAGAGGTCATCTTGGAGATTTTTGAGTTTCTTATGGTGAATTATATTGGTATTACTTGAATTTGCATGAATTGGTGACCAATTGGGTAATTTTGTGATTTATGGTTATGCATGTTGATCCGAAAAATTGTTGTTGTTTTTGGTGGAATTGAGGGAGATTTTGATGTTTGAAGGTCTCTATATGGAGTGAGATTGAAGAGAAATCGAGAGGAAAGTAATGAGAAGCAAAAGAAGAAGAAAAAAAAATGTGTGTTCTTTGTTTGAACCAGAACCGAGAGGTTCTGGTTCGTCCCAAGAAGAGGGACGCATGCGCGCGTGGCGCGTCCGTCACCCGACCGGCCAAACCAAACCCTGGGGCTGATCGGTGGGGCCCGCTGGAAAAAAATAATAACAATAAAAAAAAAAATAAAAAAATAAAAAAATAAAAAAAATAAAAAATAAAAAATAAAATTTAATAATAATATATTATATATATTATTTGCTGGAAAATAGGAAAAATAAGTGAAAAATATCAGAAAAATTAAGAAAAATTCTAGAAAAATATAGAAAATTAGAAAAAGGTAGAAAAGTGGTTTCGAGACTTTTCGGGTATTTTTGGAACCCCGACCCAGCCCGGGAGAGGTACCACAACTGAAAAATTAAAAATATAATATAATATCATAAAATGATATAATATGTTTTCAAAAAGTATAAAACACTATAAAATGGACTTCAGGGACCGGGAAACTATAGCTCGGACATTGGTGAGCTAGGTGGGGCGTACTGACTGGTCGGGAAGTCGGAGTGCGTATTTTCGGGTACATAAAACCCAACTGAACACCACTACTGCATTTACTTATTTATTTCCATTGAGCTTTATTTCCTTGAAAATCTGTGATTTATATTCCTACTAGGACGGTTATGGTACCATCTATGTATCCACGGGTAGTTGAGGTCGCTGGCTAGGTGTGTAGCGCGTGATCTAGGAACTCGGTAGACGATATCCCGAGTTGGACTCCATTTCACGCGTTCGATTAGCCTACTAAGGTTAATGCCGCTGGGATACAGTCGTAGGGTCGGAGGCATGGGCCCCGACCAGGGCTCCTGGTCCTAGTACACACTTAGTGGTTGTATTCACACCCTTTGTCTATTAATGTGTTTATATACATGCGATTAGCTTTGAGCAGTTGTCTGCATATTTTCCTTTATTCCACATGTTTATTTAACACTACTTTTTGGCTCTGTTAATTATTTCATTAATTATTTATGCACGGTGGTTTTCCTTGGGATTTTACTTACTGGGCTCGCCATCCGCCTTTTGTGGTGTGGCGAGGCGAGATCCTAGTACTAGCGAGGGCAAGGGGATCATGGCGATTTCATCTGACTTGCCTACGCCGAGGCCTGCTGGTATGTGTGTAGATATTCACATATTTTTGATATTTTGTATTATCTTTCGGGATGGGAAACTGGATACACACTTGTACTGGTATACATACTCTTATAGTTGATCGTCTCTATGCACAGTACAGCCGGGTTTTCCACTATAGGTTTGATCACTAAAACTTTTAAATATATATGAATGCATTTTGTTAAACTTTAAATTCTTCCGCTGTTAATTTCTTTGAAAATGATAAATTAAGTGACTTTAACAAATTACATGATAACTACCTAAAGTACGAAAGAAGAGACACGTGGCAACGACTTCCGGAGCTGAGGCAGGGGGGTAGCTGACCACGGGGCGGCCCGGGAAATTTGGGGTCGCCACAGCTGGTATCAGAGCGAGAGTTTTGAGAAATAATTTGTTAAAAAGTTTTACAAGATCATAAACCTTAACAAACTAGATGTGGAAACCCGATGAGTCTGCCTAGAACTTTTAGTTGGGAAGCAAGAAAGCGGGTAGAGCTTGGATTGTTATATGATATATGTATTGTTGTATATATATACTATACGAATACGTATATACGAAGCTGATCCGGACACGCATCATGATGCAGGACACGATGGATGGACAGTCTAGTGATACCGCGAGGGCTTCTGGATCGTCAGTTCCCTTAGAGGACCGAGTTACGGCGCACGAGACTCAGATAGCCGAGATCTTACGACTATTGAGAGAGCAGGCCGCTATGATGGTTGGATTGGCTATGTTTAGGGAGGCAGTGGCGACTACAGGACCCATAGAGACCGCAGTTACTCTTACTCAGGCGGTGGTACCCGAGGTTCAGGAAGTCGATACTACACCGGTAGTAGCAGCAGTGGAGACACCGATTCCTACACCTACCGCAACAGTAGAGGTTACCCCGACGGTAGTGTCAGAGTATGTGATGGATCCGCAAGCCAGGAGGTTACGGGATTTCCTCAAGTTTCAGCCCGCTTACTTTTATGGAGGAGGAGCCTGAGACTGTTGGAGATTGGATTTTATCGCACCAGCAGCTACACAAGGAGTTGAATACGGAAGAGTGGTTTAGAGCGAGACTATCTGGGACGTGTTTCAGATCAGATGTCGTAGTGTGGTGGACTAACTACCAGGAGACGCATGCTGATCCCGCGACTTGGGGAGAGTTCCGAGAGATATTTTATGACCAGTCCATACCTATGGAGGTACGATTGAGATTGAGGGAGGAGTTTTTATCCCTGAGGCAGGGAAACCGAAACATGATGCAGTATATGGATAGGTACCGATACTTGCTGCAGTTCTCGATGGATATCGCTGGCACAGAGCGATTACAAATCTACTACTTCATTCGGGGAGTGAGGGATGACATTGCCAGCGCGATCGTATCGTCTGGGGCTCCGATAGTTCAGGCGATGGTTGAGCGAGCACTGTCCTACGAGACGTTCTTGATGCATAAGAACGGTCTTCCTATGACAGCATCGGCCGAGATGGAGGTTGGGCAGAGCTCTCGACAAGATAGGAGGCCAAAGAGACAACGGGACCAGTTTATTAGAGGTCGCCGGGATGACCGCCGGGATGGCAGAGACAGACGTCAGGATGGTAGGGATCAGTATAGGGACAGGCAGCCTGTACACACCATTGCTCAAAGCACACGCGGCGGCGGAAGAACCTCAGAACACCGGGTTAGAGATCGGGGTGGCGAGACAGGGGTCGAGGGACTGGGGTCAGGAGCCGAGATCGGATGATGTGCGGACTGGGAGACGGGAGACACGCAGATGTTTCCGGTGCGGTCGGAGGGGACATTTGAAATGGATTGCCGGGTGTCATCTCCACGACGGGAGCAAGTTCGGGAGAGAGACAGAGTACATGCAGTGGCACAGCCAGATCCAGGAGCTACTAAGCAGCTAGTCGAGGGTACGTTACTCGTTCACAGTAGACTTATTCATGCCATGTTTGACTCGGGTAGTACATTATCTTTTATTACTGGACGGTAGTGGGAGAGTTAGGGTTAGACACACACACACTAGAGACCCATCTTATTCTCAGCACGGCTGCTGGGGATAAAATTTACCCTAACCGGATAGTTCGGGACATCATGGTTGAGGTTTGGGACATCGACACCACCGATCTCCGAGTCTTGGAGTATCTAGAGTTTGATGCACTCTTTGGTATGGATTGGGTCGTCTTACTTACCATGCTTGTGAGATAGATTGTTATGGGAAGAAGGTAGAGTTCCGTATTCCGGGTTTACCAGAGTTTACGTTGACCGGGAACGCCTCCGAATTGCCTATTACGAAAGGTAGATTAGCGACTGCTCAGAGATGGAGGACTTTGCAGCGATCGTTGAGCCTGAGACCGGAGGATCTGTTGGGATGGAGGACATACCTATAGTCCGAGAGTTCGCGAACATTTTCCCAGATGATTTACCCGGATTACCACCACCACGGGCGATAGAGTTTATTATAGAGTTGTTACCAGGGACCCAACCTATATCTAGTAGACCTTATCGTATGTCGCCTATGGAGCAGGAGGAGGTCAGGAAACAGCTAGAGGAATTGTTAGCGAAGGGATTCATTCAACCGAGTATGTCACCGTGGGGAGCGCCAGTGTTATTTGTAAGGAAGAAGGATGGATCGATGAGGATGTGTATGGACTATCGAAAGCTGAACCAGGTGACGATTCAAAATTGTTACCCGCTTCGAGGATCGACGATCTGTTTGACCAGCTGACGGGTGCACAGTTCTTCTCGAAGATCGATTTACGCTCGGGATATCACCAGTTGCGGATTCGAGAAGAGGATATCAAGAAGACTACTTTTAGTACCAGATATTGATTGTTCGAGTTTACGGTGTTACCATTTGGGTTGACGAACACTCCGACAGTTTTCATGGATCTGATGCATCGAGTATTGAGACCCTACTTGGACCGATATGTGATGTCTTCATTGACTATATACTGATATACAGTCGAACGTGAGAGGATCACGAGAGTCATCTTCGATTAGTGTTGACGACGTTAAGGAGCATCGGTTGTATGCGAAATACAGTAAATGTGAATTTTGGATGAGGAAAGTGAAGTTTTTGGGACATGTGATCAGCGGTCAGGGCATTTCTGTTGAGGGAGACAAGATTAGAGCAGTGATTGACTGGAAGAGACCGGAGACTGTTTTTGAGATACGGAGTTTCTTGGGTTTAGCATGTTACTATTGTCGATTTGTACATGATTTCTCCACGATTGCAACACCGATAACGAGGTTGACGAAAAAGGATGTACCTTTTGAGTGGTTTGAGGAATGTGAGCAGGCATTTCTAGAGTTGAAGAAACGGTTGACGACTGCGCCAGTGTTGGCATTACCTGAGCCAGGGAAGGAGTTAACAGTTTACACTAATGCATCGGGAACTGGACTAGGATGTGTTTTGATGCAGGAAGGACGACCAGTGGCTTATTTATCCAGGCGATTGCGACCATATGAGTGTAACTACCTAGTACACGATTTGGAGTTTGCGGCAGTTGTGTTTGCGCTGAAGGCTTGGAGACACTACCTCTACGGAGAGAAGTTTGTGCTTTACACTGACCATCAGAGTCTACGCTACATTTTCACGCAGAAATATCTTAATATGCATCTAGAGGAGATGGTTATAGCTGTTGAAGGATTATGATTTTACGATTGGGTATCATCCCGGAAAGGTTAATGTAGTGGCTGATGCATTAAGCAGATGCGAGGTTGGCAGTTAGACCGAGACTCGACACATGGGATTGTTGGAGATGGCGTCAGTTATGAGCATGTCAGACCTTTAGGTTATGCAGGATCTACAGATTTGCGGTCAGATGAGGGTACGACAGTGTCACTGGAACGGGTATCGAAGTGTCAGAGGGCTGATGGGCTTTATGAGCGGTTCAGTGGATTGGCACGGGATCCCGAGTTCACTGATTGGGCGGAGACATCTGATGGAAGTTTATGGCACCGAGGTCGACTATGGGTACCAGCCGTGTCAGAGATACGAGATAGTATATTAGAGGATGCTTACCGGTCGCGATACACAGTTCATCCGGGCAGAACCAAGATGTACCATGACTTGTGAAGATTATTTTGGTGGCCGGGGATGAAGGTTGATGTTGGTGAATATGTTCGAGGGTGTCACATATGTCAGCAGGTGAAGGCGGAGCATAGGCGACCTGGAGGATTGTTGCAGCCGTTACCCATTCCTCAGTGGAAGTGGGAACACCTCGCTATGGATTTTGTTAGTGGATTACCCTAGACTTCGTGGCGACATGATGCGATTTGGGTGGTGATAGATATATTGACAAAATCTGCACACTTTTACCAGTTTCGATGAGGTATACGTTTCACTAGTTGAGCAGACTGTTCGAGCAGGAGATCATCAGATTGCATGGGGTACCAATCTCCATAGTATCTGAGTGGGATCCCAAGTTCACTTCGAGATTTTGGGAGGCGATGCAGGAGCATTTTGGTACTAGGTTGCGGTTCAAAGACGGCTTATCACCCATGAGACAGATGGCGGTCGAGAGATTGATACTGATTTTAAAGGATATGTTGAGAGCTTGCATTTTTTGTTTGGAGGCTCATGGGAGGATTACTTACCATTGTGTGAATTCGCTACAACAACGGCCTATCGAGCTAGTATCGGGATGCCACCTTATGAGGTATTTGTATGGGAGGCCCTGCAGGTCACCAGCTTGTTGGGTAGAGCCGAAAGATACAGTTACGATTGGGCCAGAGATAGTTGTTGATCATACAGAGAAGATCCGACAGATTCGTCGAGAGCTTCGAGCAAAGACAGACAGCGAGAAGAAATACGCAGATAGATACCACGATAGTCTGAGCTATGAGGTTGGCAATATAGTTTACTTGAAGGTTTCTCCTTGGAAGGGCCAGCAGAGGTTTGGGATTAAGGGGAAACTGGCGCCGAGATTTATCGGACCATATCGAGTTAAAGCGAAGGTTGGCAGTGTGGCGTATAGATTAGATTTACCGGCGGAGTTAGTAGGGGTTCATCCTACCTTCCACATTTCGATGTTGCGATTGGCTAGGACCGGGCCACGACCCATGGTTGACGTGCGACAGGTGGATGTTCAGCCTGACGCAACTTACGAGGAGCGGCTGTAACAATCCCAAATTTTTAACTGACTTGTGTTGCACTTGTCAGAATTGTGACCCGGCTACGTGAATACTGGACAGTATTTCAAACTTCGGGAGTCGACACCGAAGTGATTTTATGATTCTTTGATTGTGTGTATTAGTATTGTAGTATTTTACGGGTTTCGAAGCCGGTTGGGCGATATTTAATTGAGTGAGGTTTCGACTAGTTAAACGGGATAAAAACAAGTAAAACATACAAATAAATGAATTTTTAATTAATTTAATTAATTAGTTGGCGAAACAATGCGAGACTATACGCGTTACGAGAGTCGGAACAAGGAAAAATGGACCGAGGAACGTCGTTTAAGCGCGGGAGTTGGTTAATTACACGACATACGGGCTATGGGATTGAAAATTGTTAAAGTGACACAGTCCAATGGTGAGGAGCCATGAGATTGACCTCGAGATGCGTGTGTGTTGAGATGGAGAGCCATGCAAGTGACAACACACACCTACTTTAAGGTGTAATAATGAAAAATAAATGAATAAATAAAAAGACCCATAAGGGCAATTGTTTAAAATTGTGTAGGAAGTAAGTTGGGGGTAAAAAGGTCATTTGGCCATATATATATAAATAACAAAGAAAACCCTATACTATTCATCTTCTCTTCCAAAACCCCCCACCGCCGCCTCTCTTCTCTCCTTCATCTTCTCCAACTCACGGTTTTCCCCTCTCTCTCGGCTTCACTCACGATCTCTCCTCCCTCACTGATCTGGGTTCTCTCTCACTCTCGCTGTTCTCTCGTTCGGTCCCTCCTCTCCCTCCTCTCCATCACTCTCGGCTTCACCACCATCATCACGTTCACCTCTTCCTGGGATCGTCATCACCGCCACTCTCCTTCTCACTTGGTCGGCTGGACGAAGGTGGTATGATTTTGGTGAGGACCATGATGGGGTGTGGGTATAGGTGGGTGTGTGTGTGTGATTGTGTGTGACTGGTGGGGTACATGATGGGGTGTACTGTTGGAATGTGTGTTATGTGGTGTTTACACCCACTATTGGGGTGTGATGGGGCGTGTGCACCCCACTGTTGGGGTGCATAAAGGGGTAGTACACCCCACGGATAGGGTGTGGGGTGTACCATATATAAAAAAAAAGAAGAGAAAAGAAGAAAGAGAAGAAAAGTTTATGTTAAAAAAATACAACCTATGAAAGTGGAATTGTATTCACCGTATCGAGGATTTTTATTCGTGTCGTCATGTCATGTGATTCCGTTGTATAGTTGATTTACTTAATTTTGAGTAAATGATCGGACTTGTCGTAATTTCTTATCAATGTTGCGTGGTTTCGTGTTTTGATCATTTTTTTTGTTGATGACGTCGGTGTTGAGTTTTCAGTCAAGGTTTTATCAATCTAGTTTGAATGTTTTATTGAAATCACTTGAATTAATAGCACGTCGTGTGTGAGAACGAATTTATGTTGGAGTTGCATGCTCATGCATGGTTTCCTCGCGGTAGTAAACGTGAATGTGTCATTTCATGTGTTTTTGTCATCGGGATTTCATTATTTTGTGTTGAGTTTATTTCATTTCAAAATGTATGGCATGAATACATGATTTAGTGATTCGAATTCATGCATACGTGAGAACATACAAGGGTCGGGTATTTGTTTGGTATAGATGTGTATTGAGTGTTCGAATACATGGTTATTTCGAGTTATGGTGTGGTTTTCAAAAATCTAAAAGAGTTGTGATTTGTTTGATTTTTCAGTCGATTTACATCGAGTCGTTCGAATCATCAAAACATTGGGGAAAATACTAAGGTATTCAATCTAGGTTTAGTAATGACTCGACCCACTAATTAGAGTTTCGACTTGTCAGGTAACGGGAAACTTGGGAATACGCGTTAGGAACGAGAGTGTTGTACGCGGGTTGCGATTAGTCAGGTAAGTACATTTGCCACAAGCATTTGTACGTTTGTAAGTCAGTAAGAAAATGCCATGTGATTCATTATCATTTATTCAGTCTTGTTATGCTCTATTATTGGTATTCCATTCCATTTCTTGTTGTGTGCTTCCTGGCGTAAGTGTTTTGTCTTGAAAGTACTAGGACCTGCACTAGAGGGATAAAACGCACGGGCACTCGTGCGCACGAGTGTGTGACCACCCTTAGTGATCGTGTGACACCGAGTACTGGGTGGGTGGGTTTGAGTCCCTCCAGTCATAGCTGTGCTTTCGCTTGTGTCGATGCTCAGAAGACCTCGCGAGGTCTTCGCCGTTATGCTATGGTTTAGACCACTTATGGGCCTCTTTTGATTTCTTGGAACACACTTGACTTTCGATTGATATCTATTAGTCTATTTATCATGCATCTTGTCTATTTAAATTCCTGTCATTTTATTACCGCATGATATTTAGACTGTTTTACTTGTATTGTCATGAATTACTGTTATCTTCTTCTGGCATTACATTCGATTTTATTCAGTTGCTCACCGTCTAGTTTGTGGCGGTGGGTGCAGATAGGGTGGAGAGCAACAAGGGCAAGGGACCCTACCTAGGTGATCTACTATGAGGATTAGCAGCGACATCAGAGAGACTCTTTAATAGGTGTTTATACTTTTGCTGATGTGTATATCGTTTTATATTTACATTGTTGGGATCATTGAACTTAGTGTTTCTTTTGTGAGACTGGTATCATGTATATTTACCTATCGAATTGTATATGAATACCCGGGGTTTTCCACACTTATAGAATTCCTCTACTTCCCTTGATTGAGTTATTTTCCCCTTTATTATAATTGTTTTAGTCTTCCGCTGTTTATTATTGCAATAACTCTTTCATAAATTACTAAATTGATTAAGTTGAAGGCTGACTAGGCTCGTCAGGTTACCGAGTGATGACTCGGGGCTTGTACGGGTCTAGGCTGGGCGTACCCAATTGCATGGGGAAATTGGGGTCGTCACAGTTGGTATCAGAGCTCAAGGTTATAACGACCTGACTCTTAATTTAAAAACACAATCCATTAAACCAGCGGAAGTTAGGAACGGTTGAACTTAGAGTGGAAACCCTATGATCCTTTTAAAAAAAAAAACTTAGATGGGGGAGTTGGGGATGAGTCGGATTTAACTTTGTACATATTATGATTATTGTGTGTACTATATGGTATGCGGTAGCTATGTATTGTTCCGAAGTATCGCTCTCTTAGTTCAGACAGAATGGCGGATCAGGCAGGTCCAAGTGACGACAGCGGGACGAATGATTCTCGATTTGTCACTTCGGAGGAGTTTTGCACTTGGACACAGAGATTTGAGGATCTAGTGCGGTCGTTGACGATACCTGCACCGACTATCGCGACACCATCGACCCCGACCACACCTATTCCACCCGTTCCGACTACTCAAGGGACGGAGACTCCAGTAGCTATGGATTCCACCGCCCCGATTCTGTTAGCGGCGATTCTCGAGGAGAGATTGATTTTGCGACAGCACGCAGACCGAAGCGAAGACACCTCCGTTACAGACAGAGATAGTACGAGCGACGGAGACACCGACTACGCCGATTCTCTTGCAGAGAGACTACTAGTCACTACTCCGAGAAGAGCCCAGGGGCCACCGAGAGCGAGGCGGTGGAGAGAATTCAAGCGGCACGATCCAGTCAAGTTCTTTAGTGGTACAGACGTAACAGCCGCATAGCTTTTCTTGAAGAATCACGAGAAGATTCATACTATTATCGCGACCGAGGATCACATGAGAGCGACGATTTCCTCATCTATGCTTCAGGGGGAAGCGGATGATTGGTGGACGACTATCATTACTACCCGAGGCACTCCGAGAGATTGGATCGACTTCAAGACTCAATTCAACCAGAAGTACTTCCCGCCGACTGTTCTTCATGCGAAGAGGAACGAGTTTATGGCACTGAGGCAGAGCACCGATGAGTCAGTGATGGACTATATGGGTAGGTTTATTTCACTATTACCTTATGCTGGAGGATCTGCAGATACGAGACTAATCGAGTCTATTACTTCACTGAGGGTTTGCTACCTACGATTGGAGGTTCTGTAGTCATACATTTCATATTTTCCTCAAATGACTCCTTTTCAAAATGAGTCATTCATACAATCCAATTGACATATCACATTTCATATTTTGTTCAAAGGACTCCTTTTGAAATTGAGTCATTCATACAATCCAATTGCCACATCACACTCACCTTGCTACGTCACACACAATGACACCTTTTCAAAAGGCAACATACATTAGTTTTGTGATTTTAAAGAAAGTAACCCTATTTAGTGAATTTTAAAGTAAAAGAGTATTACTTTTTTAATAGCCCCCTCAAAACCCTTCTAAAATATTGGGGCTGGATTGAAGGTGTTGTTATTTTTGCTTTGGTTTTTTATTGGATTTTCAAGTTTTTGTCGAGAAATCTTGGGGATTTCGTCTCAGACAGGTTTTGTCGGGGGTTTTTGGTTTCTCATAGTTGGTTAAGTGTTTTATGAGAAGTTGGGATAAGTGCGGACCATGGCGACGAGCTGGGGGTCCGAAAACCCTAGGAACACGTTCCTGTGTCAGAAGCCACCAGGGACGTCCCGACCAGGAAGGCACCCCAAGCTCGCGCATTAACTCACGACGTAGGGGTGGAAGTGTGATGATGAGAGTCATAACGCCAGGACATTTGCTCACTGTTTGTGCTTACGGCGGCGCCACTCACGACATCCAAAAGAGTAAATGAATTTTTTAAAAAAAAAATAAATTGGTCTATTGGGGGTTCACTTAAGGGTTTATATAACTCATATGAGAAGGCTTAATGGGTGGATTTAACGATGATTAGTTTGGAATGGGGATATCCAAGATTTGGAATTTGATTAGGTTGTCGAAAATCAGGTGTAACGACCTCAAACTCAATTTGTGACACGTGTTGCGTTTCAGGATAGTCACCTGACTATCGTGACTTGTCATACTATCTAAGCCTCGAGAGTTGACACTGAAGTATATTTTATTTTTCAGTGATGATTGTACTATTATTTTATACTCGAATGTGAATGTCGTATGTCATAGTATGTGGTTTTGTTTTGTTTATCGCAACGGATTTGTAAGTGAAGTTTCGCCTAGAAAAATGTAAGTTTTTAGGAAAATGGGTGAATTTTGGTATTTAAAACACAGAAAATGATAATTAGTAAATTATTAAAAAATAATAAATAAATGTTATGTACGTATCCGGTACGTTGGTATATCCGGGAGCACACGACGTGCGAGTCGTGGTGCGGTACGAGTTTGAGAACACGAGGTTTGAGCGAGAAATGGTTAAGTGAGGGACACAAGTCACCCATTGGAATCATAAGTTTGAGTGTAGGGTTGGTGGCTAGAGTGAAGGAGGACCATTGGATGCACCTCGGGATACGTGAGTGAAAATGATGAGGGGGGAGTATAAAAGTCATCTCATCAACTTTTCTCTCACTTTTCTTTTACTCTCTCTTATCTCAACGTAAGAACGTGGGTGTGGAGGTCTCAGTGGTTTTCAACATGGGTTAATGCCAAGGGATCGACCAAATACGTGTATAAAGGTGAGATCCCAACTCCTCTCGTGAATTCCTACATGTTTATGGTAATTTCGCGGGTTTTGTCTTATGATTTCGGACAAGGTTTTGGGGTTTCGATTTTATTGGTGATTGTTGATGAATTTATGGTAAATGAATGAAATTGGGGGTGTTGCAATAGTTGTTTTGATGATTTGGGAGTTGATTGTGTTTTTGGTGAATTTTGGGGAATTTTGCGTAATTTTCTAATCAGGATTTTGTCGAGGTTTCGACACGAAGTGAAGGTGATGTTGAGTAGTTTTGGATGTCCCTATAAGTTTAGGATAGGCTCAGAACGCGGCGACACGAGCCAGGGTTTCGAAAAACCCCGAATGTGTGTTATGGGTTTCACGCCGCGAGGGACGCCGTAGAGCATAAAGTCTCACAACGTCGATCACGACGCCCAAAATAGAGAGGATTCTCTGAGACGTTTTAAGTGACGCCGTGGGCCAATACCTTTAGCGACATCACTCATGGCGCCCAATCCAAGGAAGATGGATTTTGGCATTTTAAATGACGCCATGGGGGCCTGAACATGGCAGCGTCACTAACGGTGTCCCAAACAGTACAAACTGATTTTTACAAACTTTTTCGAAAATTTTAAGAGACTTTGGGGATTTATGTAGGGTTATGGAATGACTCTAATTCAACCAAATTGGGTTTAAATGAATACCAGAGATTTGGAAAATCAAATTGGAAAGTCAGAGTCGTGCGAGGATCGAGATTTATCGTCGATTGAAGTACATTAGTAAGCCAGTTAAGGAGGTGCATGGTAAGTCATTTTCCCTTATTGTTGTCTTTATTGATTTGATCCATTTGTTGGAATTTCATTCTTTATATTCCTTGGTTGAGTGTCTTTGGCATAAGTGTGTCGAGAAGGTACTCCTAAAATCATATTAGCTGGGCTAACATGGGCACTTCTACAGAAGTGTTGCCCACCCACCTAATCATGAGTATCTCCCCGAATACTGGATTGTTATGGATTTGTTGTGTTTATAGACCGTTTATTGGCCTCTTTTGACTCGATAGACATTCAAATATCATTGAAATACTTGTCAGTCTGTTTATCATGTACTTTGTGTTATTTATTTGCCTTTAAATACTGCATGATTTTTAGACTGTTTTATTGGTTATTCATAAATTATTGTTTATGGCCTTTTGGCTTTACTTTCAATTTATCACGTACTCACCATCTAGTTTGTGACGATGGGTGCAGATCGAGCAGAGTCAAGCAAAGGGAAAGGACCGGTGATTGGTGATTTCCTTTTAGGACTCTCGAAGCGGTTCTTTTCTTTTTTTTAGTGTAAGTTATGTCATTTTTTTCTTGTGATTATTGTATATTATGTTTTGAGAACATTGGGAAACTTTTTGGGATCGAGTGACTTTGGAAAACATGTATTATCGCGTTTTTTAGTTTTTTATCACCAGATATGCATGTATTTCTACCTTTCGGGGTTCCACACTATAGGTTGACCTAACTTGTTTTAATTAAGTTATTTAATTTTGTTTATGTCCATTTTTCGATGCGAGCTAGTATTAAAGACAACCTAATAACTTAAGCTTTTAAAATTGTTCAATTAATGAGGAAAGAAAGATTTGAGGCTGACTAGGCATGTGTTGACTTTGCGAGTATGGTCTCGGGGGTTGACGTAGGTCTAGGGTTTAGGGTTATCACCTGACTCTTGGTTGGTATTAGAGCTCAAGTTTTATGAGGAGCAGTGGCTGTTACAGTTGGTATCATAGCTCAAGGTTTATCACCTGACTCTTAATTGTGCCACAACTAACATAAGAAACAAAACATTAATAAATTTAGGAAACAGTTGGAACCTAGAGTGAAACCCTATGATCCTGAATTATAATCTTAGTTGAGAAGTGGGGAGAGTTGGGGAAAAGTAAAACTTGATTCTATATGTTATATTTGTTGTGATGTATTATACTATATCAGTAGTTATCCACTGATTCAGGGATTCGCTTTCTATTGCATATTGGGATGCCGGATCAAACCGAGCTCGGTGATGATAGTGGGGCTACGGGTCATCGAGTTGTTAGTGTTGAGGATTTCCAGGCCTTGGCACAGAGAGTTGCGTCCCACGATCAAAGGTTAGAGGAAATCCTTAGGATATTGAGGACACCAGTTATGGCTACACCATCACCACCATCTACGTCTGTATTGCCCGTTACTCAAGAGATAGAAAAACCAATAGTTGTTGCTACTTCTACGGCTCCTATTACTATTGCAGCGATACTAGAGACTACTGTGTTGCCACCGGGACAGATTGAGGCAGACCTATTGTGCTTCCCGTATAAACTAACATAGTGCCTGCTACAACAGCAAAAAATGCCACTAAGGCCACAACGAATGCGAGACTACTACGAGAGTTCAAAAGGCATAACCCCACCAAGTTCTATGGTGGTACAAATTTGGTGACTGCTGAGAAGTTTTTGAAGAGCCACGATAAGGTGTACATCATTATAGCTATTGAGGAGCACATGAGAGCTTATATTTCTTCTTCGATACTACTAGGGGAAGTTGATGACTAGTGGACTATGATGGTAGCTTCCAAAGGAGTACCCAAGGATTGAATAGACTTCAAGACACAGTTCAATCTGAAGTATTTTCCTCCTAACGTGATGAGGGAGAAGAGGAACGAGTTCTCTACTTTGAGACAGTTTGCAGATGAGTCTGTCATGGATTTCATGGGATGATATCTACAACTACTACCCTATGCTGGAGGCTCGGTAGACAAAGATGTTGATCGAGTGTACAATTTTATAGGGGTTTATTACCTAAGATTGGAAGTGTTGTGATCTCCACTGATCTTGATACGTTGCATAGGGCATATGAGCGGAGCTTAGTTAGGGAGAGTTATTTACGTACTTATCCTGAAAAGGCTAGACCTATTCGATCGGAGATACGGTCTGAGGGCCGACATGATAGGAAGATGAGGAAAAATAGGCAAGGTTTCAGGGACAATAGTGCCCAGAGTAATGGTTCAATTGCACCACAACCACGACCTGCACAAACGACTATTGTTCCACCAGTACCGAGCTTTGTTAGTCGACCACCACAAGCTACTCGATCCATCTAGCAGTTACAACGACAATATTCTGATAGTAGGGACACAGGTAGAGGCTAGTGGGGAGATATAAGCATAGACACAGAGGTCTGGTCAGACTCAGAGACCTCCACAAGGACGTGGACAAGGTCAGACGCAGGGGATGTCATCAGGATCGTGAGAGACGTGTACTTGCTTCAAGTGCGGTCAAATAGGCCATCTTCAACTTCAGTGTCACAGTTGACGGGAGCTCAACCACAACATCATAATAACTGAAGGAGAAAGCCCAGGTTGTTGTTGAGCCAGATCAGGGAGCTTCCCGTAATCTTGTTGAGGGTATGACTTTGATTTGTAGTACTTTGATGCATACCATGTTTGATTCGAGTTCTACAATTTCATTTATTTTTGGACACATGGTAGATGCGTTAGGGTTGAGACATACTAGGCTCAATAGAACTTTGATCCTCAGCACAGCTGTTGGGTACGAGATATATCCGAACTTGTTGTGTGTTGATTGTTCGGTAGTTATAGAGGGTCACGATTTGCCTGCTGATTTGAGGTGCTATAGTTTCTTGAGTTTGATGCATTGTTAGGCATGGACTGGTTATGAGCTTATCATGCTCATATTGATTGTTATGGGAAGACTATTACGATTCCGTTGCCAGATGGTACAGAGATTGACTTTCAGGGGACAACTGCTTTACTGCTGATCACCAGAGGCAGGATAGCCATGAATAGTGAGATCGAGACGCTTGTGAATGTTATGAGTACCATTGAGATACTAGATGTGACGGCCCCAATTTCTCCGTTTAATTAGGCGAAACTTCACTCAACTAAAAATCGCCCGAACGGCTCGAGACCCGTAAAATACTAAAATACTAATACACAAAATCAAAGAATCATAAAATTACCTCGGTGTCGACTACCGAAGTTCGAAATACCATCCATTATTCATGTAGCCGGGTTACAATCGTGACACGTGTAACACAAATCAGTTAAAAATTCGGGGTCGATACAGTCTCCCCAG
Organism: Stephania japonica; assembly: GCA_039657345.1. Taxonomy (NCBI): domain Eukaryota; kingdom Viridiplantae; phylum Streptophyta; class Magnoliopsida; order Ranunculales; family Menispermaceae; genus Stephania; species Stephania japonica. The sequence goes on along the minus strand of CM077556.1, from coordinate 83,507,480 downwards.
CTTACAAGAATTTTGTCCTCGAAATTTTCTCTAACTTGAGCGAATTAGGAGAACCAACACCCGTTCGCATTCCCTCCAAACTGCGACTTAGAGCAGTTTTGGACAAATTGGATCATTTATCTCGAACTGCAGACTACCTCAGAGTCACTTCAGACAGCTCGTTTCTCATCGTTGAACTACGGACCAATGCAAAGTCACTTCAGACAACTCAATAAGCTATGAAACTGTGGACTCTCTCACGAGAGTCACTTCTAATAGCTTGACACTAGGTATTGAACTGTGGACTTGTACAAAGTCTCTTCAAACAGCACAACGTCTCTTTCCATGAATTGCGGATCCCTCTGGATCACTCCAAACAACTTCATACTCCACCACCTCCAAATTGTGGGCCTCTGCCACTTCGAACAGCTTGATTTTTGTCTTGGTCTTCTGACTGCGAATCGCAACCTCTTCAAACAGTTTAACTCAACTACGGTTTATCAAGACCGCTCCTGATTCCCACTAGTAGTAGGAATGCCAACGACCTCGTCGCAGACACCATCCACAACCACAACACAAGTCAGGTAACTACGAAGTAAAACGCTACGATCGCGACTCGCGCGTCAAACTAGTAATAACCTCCCAACCTACTCGCGTTTCAACGCAAGTTTTATTTATACCCAGGCAATAAATATGTTCGACAAAGTTGTAACCGTCGCCACCATGTACACTACGTGTCCATGCATCGTAAGATGAATCATAACCAGTCTAGTCCTACTTCTCTTTAGGTGTATTCGTGGCTAATTTTGGCAACCCATTATGCCCAAACTTACCATAATTTTCGGACTCTAATCTAAGTTAGGTCTGTCTCATCCTAAACAACTCTGTTAAGTATAAACGGCACCACTCTAGCCAGTATCGACCCTAACTTTGTCACATGACGTCCGACGTCGCATTTAAACACCTAAAGTTTCAAATTACTAGTTCCATGCATATCGTAGAATAATCAGGGACATCATTTACCTCTGGTAGGATCACGAACCACCGTCAGTTGTGGCTCAGCCACCATGTGTACGTTCTCAATGGCCTGAGGTTGATCGTCATCCTGTTGGTCCTCGTACAAATCAGGATATCGATTTTGAAATGTCCGGGCTGTCCGCATTGGAAACACACCTTCCTCCTTCGAGAACCACTATTATCGTTCGGATTCCTCGTTCGTTTCCTGTCTTGTCCTTCTGATCGGTGCTCTATCTGCAACTCAGGTCGATCAGGCTCAATCTCCTCGTGGTGAGTACTTAAGTAACTCTCCCTAGCTAGACTCTGCTCGTATGCTCTCTGTAGAGTCTCTGGTTCGGTGGTGACCACTGAACCTCCAATAGCAGGTAGCAAACCCTCCGTGAAATAGTAGATACAATCGGCCTCTGAATCTGCTGATCCTCCGGCATAAGGTAACAACTGGATGAACCTACCCATGTAATCCATCACCGACTCTCCTATATACTGTCGTAGAGAAGTGAACTCGTTACTTTTCGCCCATAACACTGACGGCGGAAAGTACTTCTGGTTAAACTGGGTTTAAATCGGTCCAGTCTCGCGGAATGCCTCGTGTAGTGACAATGGTAGTCCACCAATCATCTGTTTCTCCCTGCAGCATAAACGAGGAAATCGTCGCTCTCATATGATCCTCGTAGCGATGATAATATGAATCTTCTCATTATTCTTCAGGAATAGCTCTACCGCTGCTACGTCTGTACCATCGAGAAACTTGACTAGGTCGTGCCTCTTAAATTCTCTCCATTGCCTCGCCTCGGCAGTGGCCCTAGGACTCTTCTCCGGAGTAGTGACCGGATTAGTCTCTGCAGCTGCTATAGGTGTCAGTGGTGTCTCCTCAGTCTGAATTGGATGTGAAGCACCCTTAGTTTGTACTATCTGTGCAACTGTAGTCCCTGGCATCACTGTAACCGGAATCGGTGTTGTGGAAGCCGTAGCTACTGGAGTCTCCGTCCCCTAAGTGGTAGAAACAGGTGGCAAAGACGTAATTGGAGTCGATGGTGTCGTGGTAGCCTGTGCGGGTGTCCTCAATGACCGCATTAACTCCTCAAATCTCTAGTCTTCGTCGCGACTCTCTGAGACAATGTACGTATCTCCTCAAGCATTGTGACAAAATCATGCCGATATTGTCGCTCGAACTTGGCTGATCTACCATCGTCTTTAAACAAGGAAACAAAAGTGCGTTCCCAGATCAGTGGATAGCTACTGATACCATATAATACACACATAAACATACTTATACAAATAGGTTTTCAATTTCCATTACCCAACTCATCCTCACTCCCCAACTAGGATTCTAAGTCAGGATTATAGGGTTTCCACTTCTAAGTTCAACCATTCCTAACTTCCGCTGTCTTAATGGTTTATGTTTTAAATCAAGAGTCAGGTCATTATAACCTTAGGCTCTAATACTAATTGTGATGGCCCCAATTTCCCCGTTTAATTAGGCGAAACTTCACTCAACTAAAAATCGTCTGAACGTCTCGAGACCCGTAAAATACTAAAATACTAATACACAAAGTCAAAGAATCATAAAATTACCTCGGTGTCGACTACCAAAGTTCGAAATAACATCTAGTATTCACGTAGTCGGATCACAATCCTGACACGTGTAACACAAATCGGTTAAAATTCGGGGTCGTTACACTGGAGATCAGCATTGGAGACGTGACTGTGACGACCCCTCTCCTAATCTAGGGCACCGCCTGGCCTAATCTCATAATTAAGACCTAATATCGATCTGTAGGACTTTACTACATATTAGTTAGCCTTTCCAACCAAATTGCCAACTTGATCGCGTTCAGGAAAAATAATACACTAATCCTACCAATTTCAACATTTAAGGTTATTTTAATATTTAACAGATTCGTTAATTAGCGAAAGTCTTATCAAAATATAATAGAAGTCTTAACAAATTATAGCGAAAGTTTTTAAAATTTCAACTGAAATACTTGAAATAGTCCTAAGTGTGGAAACCAGGGAATAACGATCACAATATACGTTTGAAATATGTGACAAACATATAAACAGTGTGATAGTCAAAAGTTGGGGAACTAACGCTCAATCCAATATATACAATCCAACAGTATGAAAGACATAATAACTGAAATATACAAAATATCAAAAACCTACAGTCGGACAATAATACGCTCCTTAGCTTAGAGGTAGTCGTCAATTTTCTCTTTGTCGGGTCTACTGCTTGATTGATCTGCACCCACCGTCATAAAAAGGATGGTGAGTACAAAAGTATAACAATAATTCCCAATTGACTTATTTATTCACATTTATAATATAAATGAATGGTATTTAAAAGCATAATGATAGCCAATGAATGCTCTAAATAAACATGCTAAAAAGTACTGGAAACACAAGCGAAACTGACACGGGTTAAACAGTATGATCTAGGTCTGGTCGGTGGTGAGAACTATCACTTGGCTTTTTCCATTATTTTTATGGAGTTTTGCTCTACATATATCATCAATTTCTAATAACCTCAAATAGCGGAGATGTGATCTATGTGTATAAATCATCTATCTCAAAACTCGTCGAACACCCCCAGTTCATTACGCTGTGAGTTATGCGAGTATAGTAGAGAGTGGCGACATCCCTGGAGTCTAGTGACCCCGTGAGTCGCCCCCTCTATAACGTGCAATGGACCTTATATTCTAAAACTACTTTTAAATCCATAAATGAATTGGTAAATGAATCTAATAATGGTTATGCTACAAAGCACAATAAACCAAGAATACAAGTTTATTCATCAAAATCATCTAATCATAATAACATGCTATTTATATCAACTTTTACTCTAATACTCAATGAAAATAGACATTAGTAGTGAAAAAAGTCAAATAGATGAACCACATGGTAGTATCATGATGACAAAGTTCATCAAGAGAAGAATAATGATGAATCGTGATAGCAAAAGAACAATGCACACATTTACGGTCCAATAGATTGTCCAATAATAACAAATTAGAAATGAAATGAAAATAAATAGTTCAAGTGGGATTACTTACTCTCAAGTAATGTTCCTAACTGTGGCGGCCCAAATTTCCACATTGGTCCGCCACGGGAGGCCACGCGGGCCCACAACTGTCCACGTCACCACCAGTTGTGTTCCACGCCCAATTTATCCATTATCGATCAATTCATCATTAAGTTTGATTCAGTTAATATCATATAACCTCAAATTAACAGCGGAAGCTTAAATGAACAATATGAAAATTCATCTCGTGTTTTATTAGCAAAATGCCTAAGTGGAAACCATATAAAATATACATGTTATTTGAGATCCACAAAATATCAAGAAGCTACAACCTATCTCTCAATAATCCCAAAACCCAGCATAAAACAAATAAATATAAACATACGTACGAGTAGGGCTAGAGCTATCAATCAATGTAGTCCTCAAGCTTGCCCTTCCTCGACTCGTACCGGATCCGCACTCGAGCCATCATAAAAAGACAGATGACGAGTCCAGAGTGAGTAATCCCAAGGAAATTCACTAAGTAATTACGGAAGTAAAAGTATTGGAATTTAAATACCATAAATAAACATGCGGAACAAAAGAAATACGAGATAATTTGTGAAAGGATCATCGCATGTATAAATATAGTAACGAAGCAAAGTACGTGCACGGTAGAAAAATCGACTAAGTCATACTTCGAGCCTCTCCTTGGGTACAACCCTCAAACACACCAACAAAGTTGTCCCCTGGACCCTCTACAGGTGGCCGGCGTAGACCCACGACGCACCCACACGAGCCTACCATACCCGGGTAGCCTATTCACCGTATATGCATAGACAAGTGCTATGACTTAGTGGACTCTATGGCCGTAACGAATAAACACCAGTGGGGAGTAATCTCATAAAGGCTCCAAGTAGGAGTAAACTCCACTACCGTACAAACACCAAGAAGAGAACTCAACCACCGTAAATCAAGTAATGGAATAGAATAATGAATAATCGGAACCGAATTCAAATAAATCAAATTGTAAATACTTAAAGTGAAGTTCAATTGGGATACTACACACCTCAAACCGCACTCCTCGCTCCACAAATCAACCCCCAGGTCCAATACCTCCAAATCCCGGTATCACTCCCGGTCGATTTCGACTAACCCCGACTCAAATTACTATTTCGAGACTCCTGGAATTCATTTATGAGTATTAATGATCAATTAATGGGTTCATAATGTTGGTTTGACTCATTTTGTCATTTTCCAATTTTTGGGGTCCAGAGAACAATTAGCGCGCTAATGAGATAAATTAGCGCGCTAATTAATCTCAATCACTGTTCATCATCTTTATTACTCAGCGTGATTAGCGCGCTAATTTCTCCCATTAGCGCGCTAATTGCTCGCTGTCCAGAAAATTTTCAAATTAAGAATTTGAACTCCAAACCCATAAATTTAATTTCCATGTTTCCATGAAACATTAATGACCTTAATTACACCATTTAAACACTAATTACCATAATCAAACCCCAAAATCCACAATTCATGGAAATCACATTTCAAAACCCATTTTGGAAAATCCTCCAACTTCTCCCAAATTTACTCAAAAACACAACCATTTCATGCCATTCTCATACACACTTAACTCTCAACAAAACCAAGTGTGTAATCCCTCAATAAATTCGAATTTCACAAATTCAAACCCACTCAAAAATCTCATAAAAATCCAAGTTTATTGGGTCTATACCTTTTGATCTTGTTGTGGGATGCCAAAATCACCTTCTTCACACTTTGGTTGATGATTTCACCCTCTCTTCTCCTCCAACGATTCTCTCTTCTCCCCTTTCACACTCCTTCTCTTCCCATTTGATCGGTCAAAACAAAAACATATATATACTTGGCTTTTGATCAAGTGTGTGCACGAATCTCGAGAAGCATCCAAGGGTTCATGGTCACCCTGTGTCACTCCAACCTTATACACCTAATCATGACACTCATGAACCTGTTGTGCATCTCGAGAAGCATCCAACTGTTATTGTTTTATTCTCCTTAACTATAGGATCAATTGATTTCCAATTAATTTATCACATAATAATTATCTACCCTATTCAATAAATTACCAAAATTCACGGGTAAACTCACCGTAGTTTCCTCGACTACCCGGCACCTCGTGCCTCGTGTCCCGTGTCCGCACGCACCCCGAGGTCATTCCTCACTCGTCAATCAACTACATTAGCATACATATTGCAATGGAATTAGTTAATTTATACCTTTCCATCACAATTTACCACAACAAGCATACAAAACGGACTGTATACCTAGTTCGAGTGCATTCCAGTCCTCACTGTGGGTCCCTCAGCTGTCTTCTCTGGCATCCACATCTGCAATGACGTCATAATTAACGGCAAATATTATTTGGGCCGTTACACTAACTCTTTCCCGACCTTCTGACGCTCAAACCCGCGTACCCGGACTCCCGACACACTTCTTTATGTCCCTGGGGTGATTAGATGTGTATTAGGATGGGTTAAGGTGGAATTAAGCTAGTGGTTAGGCCATTGGAGTGTTGCAGGAAAATTCAAAACAATGGAAAATTTCCTACTATCCAGGATGCCCAGCGCTGGGGGATTTTCCCTAGCGCGCTGGCTGGATTGCCCAACGCTCTGAGTGCCGAAACGCAAAAAATTTGCAATGATTTTTTGGGTTCCCCCACTCGGGAATCCTCTTCTCCATCGCCCCTGGAACTTACTCTCCTCCACCAAGGTCCAGTACAGCCTCCCAACATCCTCAAATACTAGGCACTTCGATTTATAAACATCCATATATGAATCTATACACGCATTTACAAATTTTAGGGAAAAACATAAAAAAAAATCACCAACTCAAAACTTTGATTTTTAAGAACTGATTTTCGAAATGATTGATGTTGTTCCTAGTGTTTTTCGACAAGGAGTTCATATATGGTGTTAGATTTCAAAAATAAACTCGTTTTGTGGCTCAAAAATCTGAAATTTAAAATCATAAGAAAACCCCAAAAATTGGCAAAACTTGTGTAAATCGAAATACAACTTGGACAACCAAATCCAAGCCTCCATTTTGATTCAAAACAGTAAATAAACACATTCAAACTGATTTTAGGCAAAAGCCCTTTGATTTAAATGAAAATCCTTGAGTATGCATGTATGCAAGAGAAATAGATTCAATACCTAGGTCTTAACTTGATGATCCAACCCTTCGCCCCTTTTTGGTTGTTGAATTCCCTCCCTTGTGCTCTGAAATTCCAAAATTCTTAAGGACTCTACAGCTCTGATTTCTCCTCTAAAAACCATGCCCCAATGAAGGAAAAATGCTAAGGGTGGTATTTATATGTTTGGTGTTCATCACTTCATCAAACCCCAATATCCATTATATCTAACGACTCCCATTTACTCCTACACTCCACTACTTTCCAGCTCAAGTGACTCACATTGTTGACACAACTTTTGTGGGAGTGTGTGTGCTATCATGTATCCTGAAGCAATTCCTTTGTCTCTCAATTTTTGTAATTCAACCATAGGACATCTAATTTGATTTGCATTATTTAAATACCTTATGTTATGAATTAAATTAGATGAAACACATTTGATTAAGTTTAGACTTACGACAATTCTAGCTACTCGATTCCCTGGCTCGCACACGACCTAAGACGCGTCCCAGCCCACGTCTCGATGCCTATAACTGCATGAACGGACTTAATTAGTCTACACATATACATAACTCTAGGCATACATCATAACAAATGTAAAATATACCTCAGCCACGTGCCTCGGTTGGTGTGCGCATCTCACACAGGCCCACGTCACAAGTTGGTGATCCTGATTAAGGAATTAATCAAGGGTTAGGAATTCGGGCCGTGACAGTGACGACAGTATGCGAGTTCACGGACATATTTTCCGGAGGATGTACTAGGATTACCACCACCGAGATAGATTGACTTTGTAACGACCCTCAAATTTAATTGGTGACACGTGTCGTGTTTTACAGGACCGTGACCTACTCGTGATTTGTCATACTACTCAAGCCTCAGGAGTCGACACTAAGGTATATTTTATTTTTCAGTGATGTTTGTATTATTATTTATACCCGAATGAGAACATTGTGTATCCTAGTGCATGGTTTTCATTTATTAAGTCACATTACATTGCCCCATTCCCAGTCTCTAATACTATGTGCTCTAATATTAACTAATTACGTTGCATAATTGATGAAAAATCGAGTCCCACTTACCTTGATCACGTTTCCTTAACCTTTCCTTGCTCTCGAGGTTCACTTCCTTCTCCTTGTGCTCGAAAACCTATGCCACATTAACTAATGTCAACCTATAATCTACAATATAGTTTATAATTCAAATCTAAATCCATACTCTACGAAATTTCCCTAACTAATCTCATTATTCTTAATCTTTACTGTTTATTGCATCGGACTAAAGTTAACGCGATATCTAGTATTTCTATTTTCCTTATTCTCATTTCCCTCTGTCTATCGCGTCACACCAAGACTAACGCGATGTCCAACACTCTCCATTTCCTTTTCTTGATCATCCAGCGCGCTGGCCATTGAGTTCCTGCAACTGAGCTAAATCAGCTCTGTTGTTGTTGCTCAATTTCCATTTTCCTTGAGCAGTTAGCGCGCTGGCCATATCCCCAGCGCGCTAGCTGCTGATTTCCTGCAACAGAGCCGAATCGGCTCTGTTGCAGTTTCTTCCCTCAAATTACCGTCTCAACACCTGCAACCTCAGAGAGGAACATCCACATATTCACTGAACATATATATAAATTTCCAATCAAAACCACAATGATTCATCAACACATCCGAAATTCCATCAATAATCCGAAAATCCCAAATCAAAACTCAAACTATCAATTTATCACTACAATATAATTTCCTCACAAATAATGATTCTAATGATCCTTGTAACCTCACCAAACCCATTGAAATCGAACGCCACAACATTGATTCATCTTCACCTTCGTTTTTCCCAAATTCCCGAAACCCACGAATTGAGAAATCCTTTAGAAACTTACCCGAACTTGTGCGCACAACTCCCAACTGGTTGGCCTCTTTGTCTCCTCGCGTTCCCCAGCTCCATCTCTCTTTCTCGCGTCTCTTTTCTCCCCGTTCCCCCACTCCAGCCGCTCTTCTCTCTTTTTTTCCTCACGATTTCGATACAACAGAAACGATGGAAGGTTTTTGGTTTTTTAAAATAAAACCTTGCCTCGAGATGCGTATTTGATCATCTCGAGGTCACTTAAACCTTATATTCATATATATATATTACATATAACTCCTTGTTTATATATAACTATATATACATCTACATAACTCGACCCTCTCGCGCCAACGAGTTCACTCGGGCATATTCGTGCTCTCGCCACTCTACCGACATTCATGCCTTCACAAATTCCTCGGGTTATCCCATTTTCTACTTATCAATACTACATAATTATATAATACACACCACACAAACACAATTTCATTCACTACAACACACCCATACACGTTATTTAAGATATGCCGACCCTAATTCCAACTCAATCTCTTTGTGATTACTATTCAGTTTATCACTAATTACTAAATTAAAGTTACGGGTCGTTACATTTGTTGGACTAAGTGCTTAGTCACTCTAACTCCGACCGGTATTTTGATGGAAACAAACAAGGTGAAAATATACTAATAAGTTTATCAAGTATATTTCAGTTTCGTCAAAGGTTGCGAAACATCACATCATGGGTATTCGAGCACTCAAGCTATACAAGTTCAAGACTCGGCATACAAAAAGGGATGAAGGCAAAAGATCAAGACCACGAGCTGTAAAATTGATGTAAGGTATTCAAGTTCACTTAAGCAAGCCTATTGCATTAGTTCATGCATATCGTGATTTTAAAATGGATTTTCAAATGTCAAGTGATTACTCGAAGATTTCGGAATTATAAGTCTAAACTATGTTAAACTATATGTGTATGTTAATATCGCATTTTGAAAATCATTGTGAAAGCTTTTGAAAAAGAAAAACTTGTTTTTGAAAGATCTTTGAAAAGAAAACTGTATATTTGCAGAAAAGTCCCTCGCAAATCATGAAACCGAGATTTTCCATTTTCGGGATTTGTGAAAATATCGGACCATCCAAATAGGCCATATGACCCATAACAAACATGTATAATATGTTATATGAGGGTTTATTGGGTCTAGGACGTGTTAAAGGGTCGCTAACACAAGGGACATAATTAATTATTTTGAGGTCCCTGCAGTTAGCGCGCTAATACTGTTATTAGCGCGCTATGTGTGCGAGTTAGCGCGTTTAGGTCATAAAATTAGCGCGCTAATTGCAGTGCCTTGACAAACTTTTTTATAAAGCTGAAAAATCCACTTTAATTCGAATTTTTGATTAAATCTCGGCCTACTGGATGCACACAACGGTCATATATGGGTCTATAAATATATACAACACTTCCAAACACATAAGGCACACAAGTTAGGTTTTGAAATCAAATAAAAACACTTGTGCTTAATTTTTTCAAGAAAAGAAACTTGAGGTTTTCAAGCTACACTTTGAGGCTGTACATTCAACATCAAAACCAGCACTCTTGAGGCACTCTAAGGAGTACTACAACCTCTCCAACACTGATTTTTCAAGTCATCTTCTTGGGGTTGTAAGAAAGTCCATTCCCTAGCTTTTCTTGTGCTCAATTTATATATTCTTGTGTGATTAATTTGGGAAACTACTTGTTGTGTTTTTAAACACACTTGTATTGGGTTTTGCTCTTAAACTTGATTCATTAAACCCTTGGACTGATTTGAACAAGAATTCGTGCTTAAACTTGATTTTTATCAAACCTCTTGTTCTTTGGATTTGAAACCGGTTTTGCTCTCATCAATCTATTTAAAACGGTTTCATATTTGAGTTTTGCACAAAATCAGTTTTATATTTGCATTTCTCAATTGTTTTCATACTTGCATGCATAAGAGTGATTAGGCTCTAGGTAGCTTGCTTGTATTTGAACTTGATACTACTTTACTTTGTAAAGTATATTTCAATTGTATTCAAATCTTGATTGTAAGACTTTGATCTAAGTCGAAAGAGAAGACCTAGTTGAGGCTAGGCATATATCCTAGTTGCGGCTAGGTGGGAAAATTCCTAGGTGGGTCTAGGTGGGAAAATCCTAGTTGCGGCTAGGTGGTTGTATAAGACCTTATTGCGGTAAGACATCGTGTAAAAGACCTAGTTGAGGCTAGGCATTCACTAGGCTAGTTGGCTTAGGTTGTAACACTTATTGATAATATAAGTGGGGGTTGAAAATCCTAACCTAGGGAGGTTAGGTAGTGGATGTAGATCGGTTGGATCGAACCACTATATATCGTGTGTCTTATTTCCATCTCTTCTACCCCCTTCTTGATTGCATAGCATTGACATTTTTCATTGGTGTATGCATTATCATTATTATTTGTTCTTAAAGTTTTAAAAAGGCGATAAACTCTCAGAACCCAATTCACCCCCCTCTTGGGTGACCTTCAACATTAAGGCTAGTTAGTTTTGAGGTGTATTCCAAATTAATTCAATTTCCACTTTGAACACTTAGCTTGTGTGCACTGACAGGGGACCCACTTTGTTGTTTATGTCATTGATTGCACTTTGTCAGTTGATGAGTCCAACTCATTATTGAGTACAAGGGAGAATGTCAACTTTTTATAGAAATTTAAAAGTTTTAAATGGAAAATGCATAATACCCTTACCCAATGCATATTGCACTACTAAGTCTACATCTCGATGTGTGTATTGATCGAAGTTGTTATTCCATCACTTTTGTTTTTGGCTAACTGACTGATTGACTAACTAGTTGACTGATTGAAAAGAGAAACGCTAGATGTGGTTCCTCAATACTACATCAATTAAGTGCTCAGATGCTCATAGTGAATTAACTTAGCAGCTTTTTTTATTGGTTTCTAACACAGTGTCGGACATTAACTACACTTGCTAATCCATACTACTTAAGGCACTGTCGCAAGTGTACACATCTCATGTATTTCTAGATCAAACTTGGATGTAACAAATAACTTTTAAGATCATAAACTATTAAGATGATATTCTTGTAAACATTGTTTTATCTTTAGTGGACCCCCTGACAAGTCATTCGTTAAACCCCTCCCCAATGTTTGGCTATCGTCCAATGCTAAGGAGCACGGGACTACCACACACCAATAGCTTTTGTTCTGCTTTGTCCTATAAACTGATGGTGCACGGTGCAACAGATCCCTCCCTCATGCACCAGATCATCTCTCTATCTCACTCTCTCTCTATATAAATTGTCTCATCAGATGGAATGTATGGTGCAAACACCTGCATGAGGGCCCCACATCTTTGATGATGCGGGGCCCACGTGTCATAAGCCGCAAAGTTGTACACGGCAGCACCAACCTCAACCAACGCCATACTTTATATGACTCAAGTTTTTTCCGCTCAATCAACCGTTTCTCTTGACAGGGCTTTTTTGTCTTTTCAAATTTTTTAAGTATTTTTTTTAATATTACAAGGGAGATCCTTACATTATATAATCTATAAATCAGGGTTTGATCCTCCTCGTAAATGAAATAACCCCTTTTTATTTTTATTTTTTTTTTGGTAAGAAATCCATTTTTAATTCAGTTGACGATATACTGTATTTATAATTTTTTTTAAAGTATATTATAATAAGAAAAAAGTTATGGTATCAAAGTCTCTTAGGTGAGATGGTAAATATATCATTTGCCAAAAAGACCTACAAGAACTTAGAAGATCATGGTTCGATTCTCACTTAAGTTAAAAAAAAACAAAAAAGTCATGGTATTTACCATCCTCAAAAGAAAAATTATAGTATTTACCAGTATATATATCACCATCCATGGTTGAAATCTAGTTATTCATAAAGGTGAAATAACATTTAGAGTATTATAGATTACATAATAAATGATAAACCTTTGAATGATATTAGTCGTTGTGTATTTTGATAGAATATTACAGGTTTACTATAGATCTTTGTAACATTAAAACGATCATAATGGATCATATAGCTGACTTTAATTAATTTGAGATTAAGGTTTTGTTGTTGCATTATAAAATTTTGTAGTTAAGCGAGCATGTTATGCCTCATGTTTATGTAGATTTCATTGAGTAATACATTTTGATTATTTATATTTCTTTTATAGAATTTAATTAAATTAGTAGGAGACTTTAGAAGACTGCTTGATCGCGATTGAACGCTTATTTTATCACATGAAAAATGATAATCTAACACATTTTGAACGCACATCTAACAAAATACCATAAATAGATTAAAAGACAAAGTGTGTGTCTAAAATGTGTTAAATTATCATTTTTCCTTATCACATGCATATCGCGAAGGCAATAGGGCAATTGATCACCTAGCCAACCTAGCAAAGACTTTCGATCAAGGATTAACACTACTCCCACATACCCCTACTTCAGTTAAATCGATACTTTTAGTGGATGTTACGGGTGTTGCTTTTCCCGGAAATACTCTTTTGTAATCTTTATCTGGGCCTTTGTCCATCTACTCTGCATAAAAAAAAAATTGCTTATTGTGAGATTGTTTAACATAAATGTATATGTTATTTCCTACCAAAAAAAAGAAATATATGTTATGGTAGGATAGTTTCAATAAAATAACACGAACTAATTCTTGAAATAGTAATAAATATTATCATTTTTAAATATCATTATGATATAACACGTTGAGGGGAATTTATTTTTTTGAGGGTTTTGACTAATTTTTTAGCGAAATTATAACATCGTTATTATGAGATTTATCAAAAACGCTTCTATCTAACTATATTATGCATCGCGAGATGCGTAAGTCTGAATTTCAAAAATTAATGTGACCTACATTTTATGTTAGGGAGCTGCTTCACATATCTACTCTCGGTATCGTGCAATACACCTCAAGCGCTCATACGCATCTCGAAGAGTATCACATGACACCGAGTAATAGGTACCTAAAATGAGTATCCCAAACACTTTCTTTTGTGTTAGGGTTGTCTTTAAATTCTTTTTGTCAAAGATTCTCTTTAAAGATTTATTTGCAAGGCGTTAATGCACTTTTATTAACAAGGATCAAATACTAGTATTTAGTTCATTTATTTCCATGAACTTCTAATTCACAATCTTACACCCTTTGGTCTATTTATTGTTAAAAACCGTTGAATCACGCATCGAGATTTAAACCCGTAGATCTTAACACTTATCGGATGGACCGGAAAACTGTGTGTACAAAGTAAGTGTGCTAACTGTCTAAAATATCAAAAGCTTTAATAACGACGGCAGAGTCGCCATTGTAAACTTCCGCGAAAGCTAGTGAAAAATGTCGTCTGGTTAGTATTGGGACTGCAATGAAGACAAACCATTTTGTCGTCTAATAAACTATTAGAGTCCACGTTTGATAAATCAATCTCTCTATCGCACACACGTTGCGATGTCTGCGCGAGTTCACGCTCACGGAGTAAGAAAACAGAGCTCAAAAACGGAGAAACCCATGTCGTCACAAGCTATGTACCACTAATGAAGACAAAATCCGTGGATTTAGCGCTCTAAAACAGTAATTCTCGATCTGGGTAGTTGTTAATTTTGAAGATTGAGAAAGGTAATGTGTGGATTTTGGTTTGGACTCTGAAATTGGGTTTTGGGGAGGTGAGTGCATGAGCTGTAAATGGTGAAATTTGAGGATTTGAAGAGATGAGTACTTGAGATTTAATGTGTTCTTTGATGGGTTTTGGGGATGAGACTGATTTATGTGGGGGCGGACCCCACGTTGGATTTGAGTCGCAATCGTGACAGGGGAAATTATTGGTAGTTTGAAGGGAAGTTACTGTTTTTGTGTTGCATATCAAGTGTTTGATATTGGGTACAGGTCAAGTTTCCGTTTTTTTATTTTTATCTCTAGTGTTTTGAGATGGGTTTCTCTGTTTTTCATCTTTTCTTCTCTTATTTCACTCAGATGGATTGATTTGGAGAGATGGGTGTTTGTGGTTTGAGTCCATAGATCGATGTAGAGTATTGGGTGAGTTGCAGTTTTGGTTGATTTTGATGTTTTAGTGGAAGATTTTGGGGAGCGACCGACTTGGGGATTTGTTTTTTTGGGGGTGTTGTGAAGAGTGTTTGTTTGTGTTTGAGTTTGAGACTCAATCAATCATGGATTCTGTGAATTCAGAACCGATTGATGAAGAAAACTGTGAGAGAGGGAGTATGTGGGCTTTGGATCAAAAGCTTGATCAGCCCATGGAAGAGGAAGCTGGGAGGCTTAAAAATATGTACAGAGAAAAGGTGAGTTTCATCACTTTTTTAGTCTGTTTTGTTCTCAAGTCGCCCTCAATGAATAGACTCTTGTTTGAAGTTCTACTTTTAATAGATCAATCAATAGTGATTTCTCTAGTTCTGTGTGAACTACTTCACTGCTGTGCTTGACTGTTTGTTTTGATGTTTGAATCACCAAATTCAGGTCTAAGTTCATGTCTTTAACTTATCCAAATATTGGTTCCCAAGCATAAGTTTTTGATGTGGTTTGTTTTTGAGATTTTGATTTGGAGGTTGTTGAGTTTGATTTGTGATCTACAATGTAAAGGGTATGTGGAAAGTTGTGATGCTGACTATATTTCATTTGCTTTGCAGAAGTTCTCGTCGCTATTGGTTTTGCGACTTGCATTCCAGAGTCTTGGAGTGGTGTATGGGGACTTGGGCACATCCCCCTTGTATGTATTTTACAATACTTTTCCGGATGGGATTCAGGATTCAGAAGATGTAATCGGAGCTCTCTCGATGATCATATATTCTCTTACCCTTATTCCATTGCTCAAGTATGTCTTTGTGGTGTTGAGGGCAAATGACAATGGTCAAGGTGAAGTTTCCAAATTCCAATTTTAATTTGTTGTTCATGCATTTGAGAAGAGAATAACAATGCTGTGCTACCACATTTTGATGGGATTTGTTGCTTCTCGTGGTCTTCATTTGTTTAGCTGGATAATTCTTCTTATGAATCTTGAAGAAGAAAACCTTGCTTTTGTTTAAAAGCTTGCCTCATGCATTGTGCATCACACTTGATTTCATTCCAATGTTAACATCTCAATTTGAACGCACTGCTGTTCAACCATTTGACTATCTCGAGCACCGGCAATTTGCAAATTGTTAGAAGCTGTGGTTTTTTCCCTTATCTGCAATTTTAGATTGAAATTTTTCTTTAATGAAGTATACCCATCTTGCTAGCTATTCTAACGAGGCACAATAATGCCAGCTGAAAAAAGAGTTAAAACAGCAAATATAGTGAATTCTTTTCTTGGACAAATAATTTTACAATTCTGAGGTCTAACAACGGATATTCGTTGTTTCGGGAAATGGTTTATGAGCCAACCGTTAAAGGTTTTTTGCTTTGATACATGATTTCATTGTAAGTTCGTGTTAATAGAAGTGAAGTATCTGTTTGAATTAATCTCAACGATATTGTTTGTAGGTGGGACATTTGCTCTTTATTCATTGTTATGCCGACATGCAAACGTCAACACTATTCCAAACCAACATCGGACAGATCAGGAGCTCACAACATACAGTCGTCATATATTCCATGAGAAGTCTTTTGCTGCAAAAACCAAGAGATGGTTGGAGGCAAAAGTTTATCGGAGTAATGCTCTTCTAATTCTTGTCCTTGTTGGCACTTGCATGGTTATTGGGGATGGGATTCTCACTCCAGCAATATCAGGTCTTGATCAATGTCTGCTTAAGAGCATCTATTCCTGTTTATATTTATTACTGATTAAAGCAAACTTTGGCAAATGCACACCAATCTCATTAAAAATAGTTTGTATTGATATGCAGGATGTTCAATATAACACTAGCTAAATATAAAATATCCCAAGTTAATTACTTGTAACTTAGACTTGCAATGGTTCTTAGATTGGACGCTAAAGAGACTAGCATTTCATTTCTGAAGTTCTCTTAATTCGCCAGGTGGTGTAGAGGCAAAACACAGAGATATTCACTTATGCATACTTTTATCTTTAATTGGTTTTGTTTTTTTATTTGAAACCTATTGATCTATAGAGTATTGCCTTTCTTTTTTCTTTTCCTCTTATATACATTCTGATATTTAAAGGGATGCTTACTGAAGTAATCAAGAAATTTCTCCGGTATCAAAAAAAAAAAAAAAAAAAAAAATCATGAAATTTCTCCCATGTATTAAGTTCTCTATATATTTTCAATTAGTTCAAGATACACATATTCTTCTAGTTTTGGAAGTTCAATCTAGAAGGATTAGTATTTAGCTGTTCATCAATCAATTCCTTGTATATTCATCTTGTTTGGTGATTGGGTGAAACAAGCTAGGCTTAGCTTGGTTGAAAATGCCAACCCAGGTTGCCTAGTTGTTGAGAGCATTTGTTGCCTTTATATAGGAAACAAGAAGATTTGATTGTCCTCCTACATGATGCAATTTAGAGATGAGGATGCTAAGGTTGATATGTGGTAAGACTTGTAAGAATCGAATAAGAAATACAGAGATTAAAAAATTAATAAAAAAAGGGAGGGGCAGTTGTGGTGGTTTGGCCACATTCGAAAATGACCTATCAGTGACCCAGTTAGAGAACTCGATAATCTATGACTTGAAGGAACTCAAAAGGTACAGAGGTAAAAACTAGGATAACTTGGGATAAAATAATTAGAAGATTTGAAAGATCAGTAGATCACCGAATCACATCATCTGTTGCATTAAATCGAGCGGAATGAAAACTTTGGATCCCTGTAGCCGACCCCAACTAATTTGGGATTGAGGGGCTTTGTTGTTGTTTTCTAAGGGTTCTTCTTGTTTAGTTTTTGGAAACAGATTCCATTATTTTCACATTCTGTGTAGCAACACGAATCCCTGACTTCAATTTGAAAGCTCTTATCCTATACAAAACAGTGTAAGCCGTATGTCCTTGCAATGTTGCACTATGTTTATTCGTAATATTTCCTTTAGAGATCTTGTATGTTTTAAGAACTGAAATCTTTGGTCATTTTGAAGAAATCTTGCTGGACGCCTAAATATTTTTAGAAAGTAAATCCATTTGCATTGCATGCTTTTTTATAAGATCGCAACGGTGGAATGAAGATTTGGGTGTTTCATTCAAATCCTGTACTAAAATGCTTGTTCTACTCAAAATTAGTGTCTTTGCTCAGGATTTTTTTTTTTTTTTTTTTTTAATGACTCCATGATTGATTAACGTACTGATTAGGCAAATGTGAGACTAAACAATTAATACATTGACAAGACTATCACCCTGGGTTAGTCATTCACATTTTTTACATTTGATATTAAAATCCACTGGTCACTTGTATGCTTCTAGTCTGGTCTTTGCTTGTATTTTTTCTTTACTTGTTACAGAAGAATGTTTGATCCCAATGCCAATCATTTGAAAATTATAATCTCGTGTTAAAAATTAACACAAGAGAGCGTATATGAATGTGCATGGTTTAGTTTCTGCACTTCTTTGAAGGTTAAGCACCCTTGAGATGTTTTTCTAGGGAGTTCCCAAGATTTTCCTTTTTCATTACTTCAGATTAGTACTTTATTGGAATTGGATGTTATTTTTGGTGTTGTTATTTGTATGAATTAATTTGGTGTTACATTCTCTTAATTAATGGGTTCAAAACGAATGCTCTAACTTCGGTTGTTTTTACTAGGGAGTGATGGCCTAAACTGTGTACCTTGAGGCCAGGCAAGCAACCATCACTTTCTGGTATAATTCACCAGAACTTGAAGCACACTCTTCATTATTGTCGTATAAGTATTGTTGTTTGGTAGTACTTAAGGTTTAGTCAGTAATTTGTATGGCCTATTTGACGTTACTTTCACTTAATGCATTCAAAACAAATACCCTTGCTTAGGTTGTTTTTACCAGGCAGGAATAGCCGCAAGTGTAAATCTTGAAGTCATGCAACCAATGATTTCTCTGATAAAATTAACCAGAACTTGAAGCATACTCTCCATTATTGTTCGATCTATTTATTTTCAACTGGGATGTGCTTGACTATGTTTTTCCATTGTACGTCGCTTTGAAAGAAGTGTTGATACGTACCCTCATGTGGCCACATTTGTTTATTTAGTTTGGTTTCTGTGCAATCAAGTAAAAAAACTATTTCCTTGGCAGTCCTTTCGGCGGCTGGTGGCATAAAGGTGGATCACCCCAAGATGAGTAATGGTATTTATCTTTGCCTGTCATTTTTTATCGAACTTTGCATAACATCTTTTATTTTATTATTATTATTATTTTTTTCCGAGCAAAACTTAGCCTAACATCTTAATGTACTAGTATTCTCAATAAATTTGCACTCTTGGATTCTGCTGGCTTTTGTTTAGGTAGAATACGTTTTAGGTCCCTCATTGAGAATACATTATTACATAAAAGCCTTAGAGCTAACTTTTCATTTTGTTTTCTTTACTGCAGGTGTAGTTGTTGTTGTTGCTATAGTTATATTAGTGGGGTTGTTCAGCATGCAACATTATGGCACAGATAGAGTTGGGTGGCTCTTTGCTCCGATTGTCCTCCTTTGGTTTCTCTTGATCGGAGGCATTGGTGCTTTCAACATATGGAAATATGATCACACAGTTTTGAAAGCTTTCTCACCAGTATATGTCTATCGGTTTTTGAGGCGAGGAGGATGGAGTGCCCTTGGAGGGATCATGCTTAGTATCACAGGTGAGCTTCTCATTATTTGAGTTGTCAAATTATTTCCTCAAGCCTGTGTGACGGTGTGCTACCGATGCAATGGTTGTATCCTGGATCTGACGAACACCACATTGTTATTACAGGTACAGAAGCACTGTTTGCCGATCTCTCCCATTTTCCAGTATTAGTAGTTCAGATTGCCTTCACGGTCATTGTGTTCCCGTGCCTTCTATTGGCATACTCAGGACAAGCTGCTTACCTCATGAAAAACAAAGATCATGTATATGATGCTTTCTATCGTTCGATTCCAGGTCTGTTGCAATCTCCTTTATTTACACTCTCTTTCTCTCTCAATCAATGTTTCACGTCTAATATTGACATGATTCCTGATTCGACAGAGGACATATATTGGCCGATGTTTATTATTGCCACAGCAGCTGCTTGTGTTGCTAGTCAAGCCACAATATCTGCGACGTTTTCAATAATCAAGCAGGCTCTTGCACATGGCTGCTTTCCGCGGGTTAAGGTCGTTCATACATCTAGACAGTTTCTTGGCCAGATTTACATCCCTGATATCAATTGGATTCTTATGATTCTGTGCATCACTGTCACTGCTGGATTCAAGAACCAGATTCAGATTGGAAATGCTTATGGTAAGTTTATCAATTTTTTTTTTTCCATATTTACGCTTTTCTCTAATAGATTAAGCTATACATAAATTGGTTTATTATGCACGGATTTCATTGAAAGTTAAACATGGTAAGCGGCTCGCTTTAGCAATGTTTATCGCTAGTATAATAAGTTAATGCTGCAAATCACTTCACCTTTTGGATTGGTGATTCATGCCAACTCTTATGTGTGTCGGCACCCACTATTGATGAATAAAAAATGACCTTGAAGATGCAAGCAAATTACAATGTTGTGTGAAATTGTGTGATTGTAAACTCTTCTACGAAAAATCTAATCATGGTATCATACATAGTAGTAGTTATCTACCTTCATCATCATAGTGGTTTGATGAGTTATAATGATGATTGTCATGTAAATTCTCTGAATAAGTCGTGTTTAAAAGATGAACCTAATATCTGTTTTTTGCGTCTTTTTT
This sequence comes from Stephania japonica, assembly GCA_039657345.1. NCBI lineage: Eukaryota > Viridiplantae > Streptophyta > Magnoliopsida > Ranunculales > Menispermaceae > Stephania > Stephania japonica. The sequence continues at coordinate 83,486,667 of CM077556.1, read as the reverse complement.
TTTTTTTTTTGATAAATTGCTTCTAGAATTATTGCCGCCGAAGAGCTGATGCTTATCGTTTCTTTGGCACTTGCAGGGACTGCGGTTGTTATAGTTATGCTAGTGACAACATTTCTTATGATTCTGATTATGTTGCTGGTTTGGCGATGTCATTGGATTCTCGTCCTCATTTTCACCATATTGTCACTGCTCGTAGAATGCACATATCTTTCATCTGTACTTCTGAAGGTTGATCAAGGCGGTTGGGTTCCGTTGGTGATAGCTGCAGCGTTTCTGATTATAATGTATGTGTGGCATTATGGCACATTGAAGAGGTACGAGTTCGAGATGCACAGCAGGGTTTCCATGGCTTGGATCCTCGGACTAGGTCCAAGCTTGGGATTGGTCCAAGTACCTGGAATCGGACTCGTATACACAGAATTAGCGAGGGGGGTCCCCCACATTTTCTCGCACTTCATTACCAACCTCCCCGCGATCCATTCCGTCGTCGTGTTTGTGTGTGTGAAGTACCTGCCGGTTTATACTGTCCCCCAAGATGAGAGGTTCCTTGTGAAACGGATAGGACCGAAGAGCTTCCACATGTTCCGCTGCGTTGCTAGGTATGGTTACAAAGATCTGCACAAGAAGGACGACGAGTTCGAGAAAATGCTCTTCGACAGTCTCTTCCTATTTGTCCGTCTTGAGTCGATGATGGAAGGCTGTTCAGATTCGGACGAGTATAGCCTGTATGGACAGCAAACGGAGAGGTCTGCCGACTTCCTTTTGACGACCAATAACAATGACAACACATTCTCCTCCAACCTAGAGCCTACAACGTCGTCGAATGACTCAATCATCCCTGTGAAGTCCCCTTCGCGGATGCGGTCGTCTGGGCAGGCGAGCAGTCAGACCGAGGTAGATGAAATGGAGTTCTTGAATAGCTGTAGAGATGCAGGTGTTGTGCATATACTGGGGAACACAGTGGTGAGGGCCCGGAGTGATTCAAAACTTGTTAAGAAGATTGCAATCAATTACATATATGCATTTCTTAGGAAGATTTGTAGGGAGAACAGTGTCATCTTTAATGTCCCTCATGAGAGTCTGCTGAATGTTGGGCAAGTCTTCTATGTATAGTTTTTGAAATATAAAGACAATAATTGTTATTCATTTTTGGTTTCTTCCCAGTTGAGCTGAGGTTTTGATTTCATTACAATATTGCTCGGAGCTTTAAGTGTCACCTCTACATGCAACCATGCAAAGTGTACCTGTAACAAACAAGCTAGTTTGGAATGCATCTTGAACACAACTACAAAATCTAGGACAAACAAGCTAGTTTGGAACAAATTTCAAACATGGCCATAAAATCCTTTACTCCATGGGAAGGTGTACCACTAGAACAAGTGCTCTCTTTTTTTGTTTTTTATTTTTTTATTTTTTTGGGTTTCTTACATGGTGTTTGGTGCCAACCGCACGATTAATACATGTTCGGATACTGTCGGGTCTCATATGGTGGGTGGCTCTCCTAATCAAGTTTTTTTCATTAACAAGACTCAAACGCGAGACTTTGCTTAAGTGACCCACTTAATTTGGATACTCGAAATAGATATTCACTTGTTGGCGTCATACCAACGATGTTATGATGATTGTGTTTTCACATTGGCTTTGGGCACTGAGTTGTGCGCGCCATCCGATACACCTCGAATGCATGCACATGTATATTGAATGATGTACACACTACTTGGTGCCCAAAGTTGACGTGATCATTAAATCATTTTTCTATACATGCATTTACTTGTGCACAAACATCGATGCACAAATTAAAAGACACCAATAAGTGAGTGTCCAAATTGAGTCACCCAAATCATTTCCCATCTCTTATTTTTTTGAAAAAAATAATAATAAATCTACTTGGACTCATGAGTCCGAACTCATAAAGAGGTTATTAAATTTTTTATACATATTTAAGGGGTATAATAATAATTTTACAAGTGATTATGGTTGTTTCATTAATTGCTTGAGGGTGTATTTGAAATTAAAAAAAGTTTTGAGTCCAGACTTACGAGTCCAAATAGCACTACCCAAAAAAAAAATTTGACTCATTTTGAACACTTAGATAAGTATATCGAGTGGGTCCCTCCTGCAAGATACACCTTATGTGCAACTGTCAAAGAGCATCATGCATCTCCTGGGATAAGGACCCACTCGTCAGTGAGCCTATCTCGATAACTAAAGTGGGTTCACGTAGCAAGCTCTAATTTTTTTTGCCAAGCGGGAGTAGAACCATTTACCATTACAAGTGATTGAATATATGGCATCACACATCAACACGCAATCCGAGATCAATCGAACGGTAATCTATAAAAGGGAGTCATTGAGTTTCAAAATCAATCTAGGCTTCAGAAGTGACCGTTTCTGGTTCGCTCTAAAACCCTAAAAATGGAGACCCAACAAACCCTAGAAGAACACAAACCCTTCTCTCTCTTCTCCAACAAATCAACCCCCAAAACCCTAATCCCGACCCCCAAAACCCCCACCGATCCAATCCCTCCAAAAACCCTAACAAAATCCACCCAAAACCCCCCCAATTCCCTCCAATTCTCCGACCTAACCCTCTCCGAATGGGCGATCGACACCTGCAGAGAGCTCGGCATGAAGCGCCCCACACCCGTCCAGCAGCGCTGCATCCCCCGCATCCTCGCCGGCGACGACGTCCTGGGGATCGCGCAGACGGGCAGCGGAAAGACGGCAGCTTTCGCATTGCCGATACTGCACCGCCTGGCGGAGGCCCCGTATGGGGTGTTTGCATTGGTGCTGACGCCGACGAGGGAGCTGGCGTACCAGTTGGCGGAGCAGTTCAGGGCGCTGGGGTCGTCCGTGGGGCTTAGGTGTGCTGTGGTTGTTGGGGGGATGGATGTGATTCGGCAGTTGCAGGAGTTGGGGCGGCGGCCGCATGTTGTGATCGCGACGCCGGGGAGGATTAAGGTGCTTCTTGAGGAGAGCCCTGATATTCCTGCTGTGTTCTCCAAGACCAAGGTGAGTTAGTGCTTTCATTGGTTTGGTTTTGGTTTGTGATTCGAGAAATTTGACAATGTAGGGGTAGACATATGCTAACTTATTAAAGGATTTGGAAGGACAACTACTAAGTGGACTAAATCGGAATTCAAATGCAATGGAAGAGTTTGATCCATGTAGCCGAGCCCAACTAATTTGGGATTGAAGCATTGAAATTGATTTAAGCAAGGTGATTAGTGCTTTGTTTTTGGTTCAAAATTCGAGATGTTTGCGTCAAAGAAATTAGGCGAAGCTAACTAGGGACGTATTGATTATGAAGGATTTTAAGGATTTGGAAAGGATATTATTAAGGGCTATTCGAAGGCAATGGAAGAATTTGATCCATGTAGCCGACCCCAACTAACTTGGGATTGAGGCGTTGTTGGTGTTGTTTTGTGTGTGTTGTAACTGATTTGAACTTGGTGTTGTTGTGATTGAAATTAGCTGATGATTATGTATGTAAGATGGGTATTTTTTTTTTATGATCTTATTGGAAATAAAGGTTAATAGCTAAACATAAAACACAGACTTTTTGATTTTTTGCAATCTAGCACGAACTTGATTTTTCGTCAAATATATCACGAAATTCGCACAAAAACCTAGTTCGGGGGATCAATTGTGTTGGCATGGAGTGTTGGATTTGGGAAATGAATGAAAACATCGGATATGAGAAAAAGGGCAAACTTTTGCAAATTCAACTATCTACATTTAGTCCTTCTACCATTTAAAGTGTTAAATTATGCCAATGTAGGTAACAAAAGTGTTGTGTGATTAGTTAAGAAGAGTAAAATGGTTTATATTACTGAATCGGACGACTCGCATCGACAAAAAAAAGCCGAAATTTTTTTTAATTTCCCCCAAAAACATAAAAATCTCAAAGTTCAAGGACCAAAAGCATAAAACTCAAAAGTTCAGGGACCAAATGTACAACAATGAAAGTTCAGGGACTAAATGTACACTATTGAAAGTTCAGGGACCAAAAGCATAAAAGACTCAAAGTTGAAGGACCAAAAAATATGTTTTGCCATTCAACTATTAAGGTTAGTGCAATTGGCCTCCTATATAGGTTGTTTACTACAATTGCAAGATGCAAAGTTCATGATATAATTGACAAAAAATAAAGTTCGTGCCAGATTTGAAAAAAATTGAATAGTTTGTTTTTTTTTTTGGTCATTAGACCTTGTCACCTTGCAAATAATGTAAAGTTGGATCTTACTTATTTGTTTCTTGGTTGTTGTGAGTTTGCTCAGTTTCTAGTTCTGGATGAAGCAGACAGAGTTTTGGATGCTGGTTTTGAGGATGCATTGAGAATTGTTTTCCAATGCTTGCCGAAAAATCGCCAAACCCTTCTATTTTCAGCAACAATGACAAGTGAGCTGCAAACATTGCTTGAGCTTAGTGCAAATAAGGCGTTCTTCTATGAGGCATATGAAGGGTTTAAGACAGTTGATTCTCTCAAGCAACAATATGTTTTGGTTCCAAAACATGTGAAGGATGTTTACCTTCTATATATATTGTCAAAAATGGAGGACCTGAAAATTCGCTCAGCCATAATATTTGTTTCCACATGCAGGTATGGTTTATTCTTTTTGGTCTTAGAATTGATAATTGTTCTTTAAGAGGCGTTTAAATTATTTATTGGGAGATATGGGACATTCTCTACTTTTTCTTACAATAAAGTCTCACTTTTTCCTTGCATGCTCTCTCAATTTGCTGTGGATCTTGCCCCTTGTACTTTGGCCGGCACATCTCAGTTTAGCTTTTTGGTCTTTCAAAAATCTGATTCCGATTACAGAATTTGTTCTTACAAGGTCTAGGCTGTCGGCTGTCAAACCTTATAAAATTGCCTATATTGCTATGCTTTTCAATTCTTGGGTTCAATGTTTACTTCTTGCTGCTGCTAAATTAAATGCTTGGCACTTCAATCCTTTGTTTGGATTTGTGAGATGCCAACTTGATTGCTCACTCGACTGAAGTGAATCTTATATTTAGATCCTCTCTCTTTCTTCATTGGTTAAAAGTTAGCATATTAAAATATAGGAAAATGATAAAATGACCCACTTTCAACGCACACTTTGGACGCACACCCTTGTCTTTTAGCCATTTATGACCCTTTCTTGTCACCCCAAGTGTGGGCTCCACAAATGACAAAACACCATAAATGGCTAAAAGACAAGAGTGCGCCCAAAGTGTACGTTGAAAGTGGGTCATTTTATCATTTTCCTTTTTAATCAATTTTATATCTTCAATTTTTGACTTGGACACAAGAAAATTCAATATGTAGTTTCACTTTTATCATGCATATTCAAGAATTTATTATATTTGTTTTGCATTTTACTTTTGGCAATCTCATCTTATGCGGTTCTTCACTTGTATACACAGAAACAAGAAAATTAAGTTGTGGATGTATTTAGCATTTCTAATATAAGTATACCATAGCACCTGGTAGCATGAACTTAATTGCTTATCATAAATTCATAATTCATAAGAATGCAATATATTTTTTGTATAAAACACATACCCGGTTTTGAATCTTGAATTATTTCTTCTTCTTGATAAAATACTGATTATTCATTTGATGTTAAACCAGGAATTGCCACCTTCTTACATTATTGCTAGAGGAGCTTGATCAGACAGTTGCAGCATTACACTCTCACAAGTCCCAGTCTCTTAGATTAGCAGCATTGCATCGTTTCAAATCTGGTCAAGTTCCTCTTCTACTAGCAACAGATGTTGCTAGTCGTGGATTAGATATTCCAACTGTTGATCTTGTCATTAATTATGACATTCCAAGGTTAAACCACTTGTTCTTCCGTTAATTGACTTCTTTTTTTGATTTAAAATTATATCAGTGTGATGTGATTTTGGAATGATACTAACACTATATCTTACAGGTTTCCACGTGATTATGTTCATCGTGTGGGACGTACTGCAAGAGCTGGAAGAGGGGGAATGGCAGTGAGCTTTGTCACAGAGGTGAGCTATTGAATTACATGGTTAAGCACTTGCGATAAAATATTGGAGGTTGACTTTTGCTCCAGTGGAGGATAGTAAACTTAGATTGGTGAAAAAATGTGGATGAACTGCATCAATCAAATCAAATTAAAAATTTAAGAGTAGAATGTACCTTCAGTTGTTTATTTATTTATTTATAAATAATGTATGTTCAATTGGCATAGTTATATAATTGTGAACCAGAGCTTGCTTCTCGTGGATTTTTTTCAAAGACAGTATTATTTGGATGTTGCAGTTGCTGCAATTATGCCTAATATGTATTTTTTTTTGGTAGGCATGTCTAATAGTTATTTTTCAAATGGAATATAGGTACTCTAGTCTGCTTAGCTACTTTAGATGGATCTGAAATCTGAAATTTAGGTCTAAAGTCTGTTTAGTTTTCAAATGAACTTCATTTACTTTTTTTTTGTTGCATTGTCATATCATATTGGTATTTAATTTCACATTTTCTTTTTCATCATATTTTTTTCAAACTAATATTATCGCATTTTTTGTTGCAGAATGACATACTTCTTGTCCAGGGAATTGAGGCAGTTATTGGAAAACAATTAGAATTGTTTAAATGTAAAGAAAAGGATGTGCTTGCCGACATCACTAAGGTAATTTTTTTTTCCTAAAGTCAAGGTGATTTTGCAGGATAGAGATTTGGTGTCATGCCTTCTTATACATACATTGCTAGGCAATTTATGGAGTCATTTGGGCACACACCAAGATGCGTGTAACGATGCACAATTCAAAAACTCTAACAACCACGTAGCAAATGTATGTAAAGTATGTGAACCCACCTTCTCCAATTTCCAAAGTTTTTCTACCATTTATACCTTAGACTTATTTGAATAAAATTAAGCAACAGTTTGACTAACATAAACTTAACATTACCAACACTTGCTGGAAAATGTGGCTACTGGCTAATGAAGTTTAACGGCATCGGAGGTTGATCCTGAACATATGATATGACTATTTTTTGGATATGTTTGATATGGGGTGTCATGTCTACTGTGATTAACATATTATGATTATTGCAACTACATGTACTTAACTATTGTCAGCATACCAACCAAGTGGTAGTTCAATGGCTTGCTATGTGGTTGCTTGTGCAAGAGGTCAAGGGTTTCGAGTCTCATCGGGACATCTTTGAGGGGTTGAAAATTTGGTTGGTTTCTTATCAAAGAAACTATTATCAGAATGAATTCCAGCAGAGACTGCTGAGAGTTATTAACTTATTATATATACAATGTACTGCATAGTGGTATTTGTAGTACTTTTACTCCATAGCAATTGACTGGATAAATTCAATTTGATTCACAGGTTTACAAGGCAAGACGAGTGGCATCCATGAGGATGATGGATGATGGTTTTGAGGTGACAGCGAAAGCACGAAAAGAGCAAAAACTGAAAATGTTAGCAGAAAAGGGGTTACTGAAAGAAGGGAGCAAAAAGAGGAAAAAGAGCAAATTTCTGATTAAAACTAAGTTTGAGAATAGCACAACAAAGGGATCTACCTAGGGATTTGATATCCGTAGATTCTCTGTGGAACCTATCGGGAAAAGGGGGTCTAACAACCGATTATAATTTGTTGTTTCTCCCATTCATTTATGATTTTGATATTTATTTTAGACTTTTTTTTTCTTTTTCTTTTTTTCATATTTTGGTTTGTGGGAGAGATGGATATAATGAGGTTTACTTATAATTTTGAAGTTATAAATTGAAGAGCTAAATGGAGAAATTGTTGCTATATGGATGTACATGACTTGTAAACTATTGAAATAATTTTGTAATGTATGCAGCAGAATTTGTTTTCTAATGTAATATTATGATTGTATGAGCCTGAAAATGTTGGCTCTCTCTTTTTAGATCTTCCTAATTATTGACAAAAAAAGGGCGGCAGAATTGGGAGCAGCTTACATGCAATAGCTTTTTTTCAAGTCTTTCAAGTCTTCCCTTCAAATACCTTCATGTGTCCCAATATTTTTGCAACAATAAAGGAAGTGCTTTTTATTTTTTGTTTTGCGAACTTTGCTCCCCACAACACTGCAAACATCTCATTCTTCCAAACCACACGACACACTTCTTTTTTAAATTATTTTTTGAATTCGTCTATTCTTTTGTTTGAAAAATGTTAAAACACACCCATTACTCCATTAGACCCCTATAATGCATATCGATACACATCTTCCTATTCAACCGTATTTTAATTTCGAGATGTTAAGCTCACATCTCTAGATGTACACAAATGATTGGGTAGTGAAGTGTGCATTATAGGGGAGTCATTCTAAGTTTTCTTGCACCGACATTAAACATGGATGCTACAATATTGACACTCCAATATCACACTCGGATGACGTCACGTATGTGTCCTTAAAAATAAGTGTGGTGTGTATCTCGATGCATGCATGGAAGCTCTTAAGGACGCGAGGCCGCACATTACGTTACCGAGTGTGACTTTTGAGCGTCATTTTATCATTTTTCAAATTTATAAGTATTAACAAAAAAAGTAAGTATTAGCAAAAATGTATTTTTTTAATATTATCTATTTTCTTTTTTTAAGAGAAATCAAAATTTCATTAATCATTCATGAATCAATATAGGACCAGACATAGAATCAAGTACATTGATTTGCTAATCCTATTTATGTAAACAAACTGCCATTAGTTTAACTTTTTTTTTAAAAAATTAAAATAATTTAACAATCAGGGACTGTCTTACGACGTTAAAACTCATAACAATAAACAAAAGTACTAGAACCACAAAATGAATAACAAAACTTTCCAACAAGGAGCCTAAATATTATCTATTTTCTACTCGTTTTTTTGAATTTCTACCTAGTATTCGACATGAATCACACCGAAAAATTCACGCTCGGGCACTGTCGAATCCATATATAATGTTTGTCTTCCTTCTACTCTTTAATTATGCAACTTAGATAGTTTATAATTTTTTTTATAAATTATATAATTTATAAACTTTTATCAAAAAAAATAATTTTTTATAAATTAAATTTATTAAAAGGAATTATAATTTTGTTTTTTTGTTTTTTTTACAAACAATTTTGGTTTTTAGTGAGACGATTTTACTTTTTTTTTTTTTCTTTGTGTGGGTCGTGCGCGTGTGCGTGTATTCTGTGTATGTGTTGGGTGCGGTGCTTGAATTTTGTGGGGGCAAAAGTTGGAAAAAAACAAAAGAGACACTTCCTTTTTGTTGCAAAAATATCAGACACGTGGATGTATATAGAGGGAGGACTTGAAACATTCAAAAAAAGGCTACTGTATTTAAGCTGATCCCGGCAGATTGGATGCTGTTGTAATCAAACATTTCGATGTTAATCAAATTTTGCCTGACGAAATTAAGTTTTCTTCTCTTATTGCATTGATTAAACTCTTTTACCTCGATTTATTTCAGTCGACCACGTGCTCTCATAATCGTTGAAATCCTTCAAATTAGTTATTTATTAAGAGTTGCGCTATGGAAACTTCACAATCCTTTCAGGGCACTCCGTTATTTTTAATTAAAACTGATTTTATTACCAATTGACAAAAAATGTCTCATCAACCCAACAATTTACATACACCTATTCAAATACCCTCTTAAGGCACTCACTTTTGAAAACTCAATTTTTTTACGAAGTCAAGTCAATCCGTCGTGGGCCGGACATCACGTTTGTTGATCAAAGAGTACGCACTAACACTTGTCAATTGCGTTTGTCGATTCATCGCAGTTCGGAGATTCGATGAGTTTTAAGTGTTTTTAGAGTATAATAGTTGAAGAAAATGAGTGGGAGGCGGACGTCGCACACAACAAGTTAGTTTTTATGATTTTTGTGAGGTTTTTTTTTTTTTTTTTTTTTTTTTTTTTTTTTCCATTTTTGAACGTGAACCACAGACACGAATTTATCGGTCACACAGGACCGAGACATGTTGTAGTGTCTCGGTACCCTATAACTGATAACTAACAAAAGGTGTCGGTTATTACCAATCGAGTTTAATCCCAAACGTAGCTTTTTATTACATTTCGGTTGGAAGCAACCAAGACATAGCTTACTGCCTTGGTAACAGGCCACCGAGACCAAAGCTAGTAGTTTCGATGATACACAACAATGTGGTCTAAAGGTCCTTCTCACTTAAGTGTCGGTTGATATTAATCGACACTTATACAATAATTTCGACAATGGATGTCGAGACCAAAAGACAGATCACGGCCCTGTGTGACTGAACACTACGGAATTGAAGTTAAACACATCGTCCGACCATAAAAACAACAAATCTATGTTAAACAAGCAAGAAAGTAAGGAGATTTGATATATTGAGGCCTTGATGTGGTGATGGAAGGGAGAAAAGAAAGGTTTCATTCGATTTGGTGGTGGGTGCTAGTATGTCAAACGAAAGGGCATTTTGGTAAAAGTACTGAGGTACACTGATAATTTCTAGAGTGCCCTAATCAGCGGAGTGCCCTGAGAAGATTCGGATGCCCTTTGCGCAACTCTTTATTAAATCATCAAAGTTTCCAGCCTAACAGCTCATACATTAGTAACATTATAATTGTGGTTTGAACTCTCTTTATTTCCTACCAAAAGCTGAAAAATTTCAAAACTATAGGGCCACCCCTTGTACTGTCTCATTGCTTGTTGGCCGACCAAGAAGGGGGATTAGTGAAAATGAACAAAGACTTGAAAACACTTCTAAAAAAAGGAGTCCCATTTTGGTTGGGAAACACAAGAGCCGGCCCCGCCCTTACATCACTCTCTTCTCTTATGTACCAACAAGAATGTTACAGCTTGGTGTCATTACCAATGTCTCTTTTAATCATCACCATTTTTTATTCCCTAATTCCCCTTCAAACTATCATTATTTTAGCCATATTAGAAAAGTTAAACAAAGTTTTCATGACCAAATTATTCTGCTCTCAATTAGCCTATATATCAAGGAAAAAAGAAGTTTACATGTAAAAGTTTTTAAAAACTAGAAGTTGAGTTTATGTGAACATTGATATTTGATTTGGTTTGATTAAATTAATTGAAGCGGACTTGGTAGTATTGATGGGTAGAAACAAGAACAAAATTTCAATTCATTAGTTAGGATTTTTTTTTTAACTATCTATTAAGTACTCAGTTGTTGAACTGGTGACAAGAATTAGTACCTAACCCAACCAATATTGTAAACAAATTTCAATTCATTAGTTAAGGTATAGTTGTCTTGTTAAAAGTAATTGAACTAGGAAAAATTATTGTATAAATTTACATCAAGAATATTATCTTGAGATTTTATAGTTTGACATGAGATATTACTGTCTCCTTTTGCATAGAAACAATATGAATATTCTTGTACACATTATTATCTTTAAGCCTATATAATTCACATCTAGCTCATATATACCAATTTAACTCACAATTCCTCAATCTAGTTGATCAATAGAAACCATGAAGAACAATGGCCTCTCAAGTGCTACTTATGAGAGTCTTGAACAAAATGTTGCCATACGAAGATTTTGCGCCGCACGTGTTGAGCTTGATCAAGAGCAAGGAGGATCGTTTAATTGGGAGGATCAATTCATGAATGAGATAGAACTCTGGCCTCTTGATGATGCTACTGGTTCTTCATGCCAATTAGGCTTCGACATTAACGAAGAAGATGGATTCGTCAATAGCTTCATCAACATCGATTACTGCAATGGGGATCAATTAGATAACAACAATTCAGCAGAGAACTCTACTCAATCATATGGAGTTTCTGAAGAGAATGTTGGAGCTTTGCCAGTTGTGAACAATGGACTTTGCGAAGAGGTTCCAATGATCATCGAAGGTGATGAGCTACGGATTGAGGAATGCACAAGAAATGATGAAGAAGACCAAGGAGTTTATCTAGTGAACTTACTATTGTCTTGTGCTGAGGTTGTTGGATGTAGAGACATTCATCTAGCTCCTTCATTGCTTCATCAAGTACTGGCCTCATCTAGTCCTTTGGGCGATTCGCTGCAGCGAGTCTCCTTTTCCTTTGCGATGGGATTAAAGATGAGATTATCGCTTCTTCTTAATGGCACCAGTGCCTGCGAAGGGGCATTTCGTAGTAGGGCAGATGCTGCTGATGCCTCATTGGTCAGCTGGGATGAGAGGAAGGAGGCATTTCAACTCCTCCACCAAACAACTCCTTATATTGCATTTGGTTTCATGGTTGCAAATGAGGCTATATATCAAGCAGTTCAAGGTAGTGAGTCAATTCACATCATTGATCTAGGCATGGAGCATACCCTTCAATGGCCTTCCTTGTTAAGAAACCTAGCTTCTAGGGAGCAAGCCTCGCCAAAACTTCGAATCACAGCCATCGGCGGGAGTAATGCAAATTGTTTCGATCTAGAATCAAGCTTAAATTCACTCGTCCACGACGCTAAATCATTGGGCATGTCTTTAGAGTTCAATGTGATCAAGGAAAATGTTTCATCTTCATTGCTGACTAAAGAGAATCTTAATTTGAGAGATGGAGAGTTTCTAGTTATTAACTCTATAATGCATCTTCACAAGTATGTTGGGGAAAGTAGGGGATCTCTAAAGGCAATTCTTCAAGCTATTAGGAAGTTAAATCCGGCCTTGCTCACAATCGTTGAACAAGATGCAAACCACAACGGACCATTCTTCTCGGACGGTTCCTTGAATCACTTCATTACTACTCTGCCATTTTTGATTCCCTTGAAGCAAGTCTCCCTCGAAGTAGTCTGCAGAGAATTAAGATAGAGAGTTTGCATTTTACGGAGCAAATTCGCAACATTGTGGCCTCAGAGGGCTCGGATAGATTTGAAAGACATGAAAGAGCGGATCACTGGCGAAGACAGTTAGGGCGAGCAGGGTTTCAAATTGTAGGTTTGAAGTGCATGAGTCAAGTTAGGATGATGTTATCGGTGTATGGATGCGACGGATACACGCTCTCTAATGAAAAGGGCTGCTTGCTTCTAGGGTGGAAAGGGAGATCAATAATCCTAGCTTCTGCATGGCAAGTTCACCCTATCACTCCATCTAACTAATGATCAATCATGGATTCAGGGTTAGTAATTCACATTTGTTTTGTTATTAGTTTCCTATGATAGTTCATGTTTCATTGAGCTGAAATTTTTTCATGCCCATTAGATCCTAAGAATGTGGAATTTATGGTCCTTTAATTAGTACTCATTGCCAGTCTCAATGTTTCCAATAATTCCTAACTTAGTTATCATCTATGTACCTTGATTCTCATGGTTATATAGCATATTCAATTCAATGCATATTAAAAATATAAAACTTTCTGAAATGCATTAGCTTCTTAGTTTTGTGGATTGGTATCAGCACTGGAGATGGATTGCTTAGAGGCTATGTATGGGAAGTCTTAGTTCTTTTTTTGTGAAATGTATTAGCTTCTTAGCTTTGTGTTACAGTGTAGCAGATTTATGGGTATTGTATTGATTCACTGATGTATAAGAGGATTTCTTGTCCTCACGTATTTCACATTGAATAAAATTTTGTTTACTATCAACAAAAGAAAAAAAATTAAAACCTTTCTTTGGCAATATTTTTGTCACCTTGGGTGACTAAGGACAGGAAACTAGAGCTATCATGTGTGCTCACCTATACATGAGATTGAGGATTCAAGTATTTAGTTCTGAGTTTGGAAGACTACATAAAAGTATTTCTTTTCTAACAAAAGAAGACTTTGTGATCAATTATTGTCAACCTCCCCCTGCTCCAGATTAAATGTCAAGTTGACAATTGAACTATTGGACCTCTCAATGCAAATATCCAAGCACTCAAACCAGATGGCATAGCTCAGACATGCAAACATATATAAGTGGCAAACTGGCAATCCTTCAGCTTCACCAGCAATAAAATCTACTTCTCCCTATTAACTAACATTCTGAATGAACCAGAGCTGATTTTAATACAAATGTACAGTAGTTACAGATTTACGAGTATATATCTCGATGCACGATCCAAAGGACTTCAACAATTATGCCCCCAATATTTCTCCTAAATGGCTTTAGCTTATCATATATAATATTCACTGCTATATATATAAGGAGTCAAAGACTACTATATCAGTACCAAGTTGAACTGTAGGACTCGTGTGACCTATTGTGCTTTCCAAACATGGTTTTCACAAACTTCCTAAGTTTGCTTACAAACCACCCTGAAATATTCTTAGCCTTGGCTTCTTTCTTCTTCATTTCCTATCTCTTAAAGCACAAAAACCAAGTCCTTGTCCACTGGCCTATTTTAGGGACCATGCCTTCCATTCTCTTTAACTCTCCCTGTTTGCATGATTGGTTCACACAAGTTCTAAAAGGGAGTAGGGGCACTGTACTGCTTACAGGCCCATGGTTCACTAAAACTGATGCATTTCTCACTTGTGATCCTGCAAATGTGCATCACATTTTAGTGACCAAGTTTACCAACTATCCTAAGGGACCTGAATACTCTGAGAAGTTTGACGTTCTTGGAGATGGGATCTTCAATTCGGACTCCACGTCGTGGATGATTCAACGACGAACGGCTCAAGCCCATATGAGCTGTAGAGAGTTTCGACGATGTTTGGCTAGAACTAGCAAAGAAATGGTGGAGAAGAGGCTCATGCCCACCTTAGAGCATGCATGCGACGAAGGTAGAATTGTGACTTACAAGATGTGATGCTAAGGTTCACGTTTGACAATGCGTGTGCGTTGATCTTTGGAGTTGAACCTCGATGTTTATCAATTCATTTTCCTGAAGTTCCATTTGCAAAAGCTGTTGATGATGCCGAGGAGGCGATTGTGTTTAGATATATTGTGCCTGGGAAGATCTGGAAGTTATTTCGATGGCTCAAGATTGGAAAAGAGAGGAAACTAGTTAAAGCAAAGGAAACCATAGACCAGTTTATAAGTCAGTGTATCTCACTAAAACTAGAAGAACTAAAGAGAGTTCCCATAGAGATTAGAGAGAAAAATGAAGCAGAGAAAGGCAAAGACTTGCTAACATCTTACATGGACTCTACCCAACAAGAACCTGAAATGGAAGGACTGAAATACTACAAGTCTCTGAGAGACACCACATTGAACATGCTAATAGCTGGGAGAGACACAACAAGTGCATCTCTCACTTGGTTTTTTTGGTTAGTGACTAAGAATCCAAGTGTTGAAACCAAGATCATTGAAGAGCTAAAAACAAAGTGTCTGCATGTACAGTCCATGAACCTAGTAGCATTTGAAACTAGCGATCTTTGTGGATTGGTGTATCTACATGCAGCTCTATGCGAATCTTTGAGGCTGTACCCACCACTTCCGATCGATCAGAAGGGCGTGTTGCAACCAGACATTCTTCCGAGTGGCGATGCGGTTAAGCCAGGGGAGATGATCATGTATTCCATCTATGCAATGGGGAGGATGGAGTGGATTTGGGGAGAAGACTGCTTAGAGTTCAAGCCAGAGAGATGGATTACAACGGAAAACGAGTTGAAGTTTGAACCTCCAAACAAGTTCATAGCTTTCAATGCTGGACCCAGAACTTGCCTCGGTAAAGACATTGCTTTCACTCAAATGAAGGCAGTTGCAGCAGCTGTGCTTTACAATTTCCATGTTCAAGTCGTGGAAGGTCATCAAGTGTCACCTAAAACATCAGTCATGCTATTCATGAAGTATGGTTTGAAGGTTAGATTGATGAAGAGAAAATAGGATACCAACTCCATGTATGTCTAGTGAAAATAGGATACCAACTCCATGTATGTCTAGTGCATGTATGTGTAGGATACCAACTCCATGTATGTCTAGTGCATGTATGTGTAGGATACCAACTCCATGTATGTCTAGTGCATGTATGTGTGTGCATGTATGTGTAGGATACCAACTCCATGTATGTCTAGTGCATGTATGTGTAACTTTAGTTTCATGTTTAATGCCTATCTATATAACCACATGTATGTCTAGTGCATGTATGTGTAACTTTAGTTTCATGTTTAATGCCTATCTATATAACCAGGAAATCACCAAAAAACAAAAATCATGAACTCACTTATTTGGTTCATTTATGTATATGTGAACAAACATATTTACATAACTGACATTTGAGAAGGTTCAGACAAGGCTAGCTTATATTTGCATTGATAAAAATCACAGGCTTTAAATTTTTTTTTTTTTGAAAACCACAGGTTTTTAATGTCTTCTGGAAATCACAACTTATAGAAATCGTTTGACAACATTAAGCACAAATAAGGCATTATGACTCACCCTTAAACAGTCGATCTTCCTGGCTAATATACATTTTAATGGTGTATATATATTCAAATAAATGAGACCGCAGATCAAAAAGGAGGAAAAGTAAAGATATGAGGATTGCAGAACCTTCATTTCACAGCATAGTGACCGTGAGGTTTACTTTGGGTGTTTGCAGACATTATACGCAGTCGACTAGCTATTTCTGTGAACGAAGGTCGAACAATAGGATCAGGAGCCCAACATTGCTCCATCAACCGTTTCCACTCCAGGTCACAGAAGCTTGGCACTGGTGGCCTAAGCGTGTTGCTTACTATGCCCCCTACACACAACAAATAAATAAAAGATAAGCAGATAGAAAAATAATTCAATGCAAGAAATCGACAACAAAACAGAAACTCCAAGACATCATCACACCCATGATAATTGTAGAATCAATTCACAAAGAGGACGATTTGAATAAGCATGAGCTCCTCCTAAGGCCTCATTTGGTTCATTTTTGCCAACTT
Organism: Stephania japonica; assembly: GCA_039657345.1. Classification (NCBI taxonomy): domain Eukaryota; kingdom Viridiplantae; phylum Streptophyta; class Magnoliopsida; order Ranunculales; family Menispermaceae; genus Stephania; species Stephania japonica. The sequence goes on along the minus strand of CM077556.1, from coordinate 83,469,916 downwards.
ACAGTGTAAGTTCATATTTCATGTTTGGTTCAACTTTGAACTTACATGGTAGTTATAGATTTTAAAAAACAGTAAAATGGGGGAATGGACATAAATACCCTTAATACATAAAAAAGTGCGGATTTTAAAAAACAGTAAAATGGGTAATGGGGATTTGTGAGGGGCCTAACACCTCTCCCTGTAAGTTGGAGATAACTTACAGGGGGCAACCAAATAAGATTAGTTCCCAACACCCTGTAAGTTATCTCCCGGGAGATATCTCCACCTCCAACCAAACAAGGCCTAAATTCCAGTTACAGGAATAAGCAAATAAATTATTGTTTCTCACAGAAACACAGTACAGTTGAGAAGGGTATATTAAGACTGAAACATACCAATGATAGCACCATAATGCATGTTGGCATAAGGCTCCTCGCCTGTGAGAATCTCCCATAATACAATACCAAAAGAGAATACATCAACCTGTCAATCAGAAACAGATGTCAATTAATCACTCCTCAAATTGGGAAGATTAAAATGTCAGCTCAAGTAAAGAAAATTGAAGTTCATCTCCGACAGCTTCTGCATATTGCCAAAGTGTATAACTTAAAACCATAAAAAGAAAAGCCAAAGCATCTCTTGTGAGATGGATGAGGTATAACTTGTCAAAAGCAAGGTGGGGAGGTTGGGAGTTGGACTCATGTTGGAGTCAAATGTGTTAGTTTACCAAAGGCATAACTTGCCAAACTAAAAGATATCTTTTCAACCATTCCTCCTTACTACGGCTATAAAGTGCAATTTGAAGAAATGAGAAATTTACCTTTTCAGAAACCTTACTGCTGCTACCATTCAGTAGCTCCGGAGCCATCCACGGTAGGGTTCCCCTCACACCACCAGTGACCAAGGTATTTCTCTTTATTTTTGACAAGCCGAAATCACCCACCTGTTCAGAGATATTCCTTTGCTCAATCTACTTTTGCATGAAAAACTATGAATCAAAAAAAAAAAAAAAAGAACATAGACATTTGGGCTTCACATTTGGAAGTTCCCAAAAGTATGAAGTGGGAACAAATATCAACAATAAGAACTTCTAAACTTAATATAGTCAACAATATAATCACCTTGCAAATTGGTCGCTGAGGGTCCTTCAAGTTCACAAGCAAGTTATCACATTTCAAATCAAAATGGACAATATTCTTAGAATGCAAATACTCCATCCCGAAAGCCGCATCCATTGCAATTATAAGCCGCTTGCGCAAATCAAGATACCTAGTGATAAATCAATGATCAGAAGTGAGAAAAATTAAGAGATGGATCTGGCATTGGAATTGCAAACTTAAAACATTATCTAACAGTTACTTGTCCTTCCTCAGCAAGACATGCCTAAGAGAACCGTTGACCATGAACTCTGTTACAGTTGCTAATGTACCCCCTGGACCATCTTGTACAACCCCATAAAATGCCACAACATTTGGATGGTGAAGCTTTGAGAGAATTTCAGCCTCTCGCCAAAACTCTAGAGTCTGAAAGAAGAATGGACATTAGTCATCTGTCATGGGGACACTAAATAAAAAAAATATTAAATGACAGGAATAAGCTCATTGTAAGATGCTTTACTACCATCAATGTTTTTTAGAATGAAGGTAGAAAGGAGAGGAAAACTGGTTTTTAGGTGGAATTGGATTAGAGAATTTCCAGATCAGAAACATCTCAACATCAATCAAATTCACAATAAATAATGAGTTGCTGATCAAACCACTTTTTTAATGAAAACTCTTACCAATCTCTCCTGCTCAGATGATCCACCAGTGAAGCAGCTTTTCTTTATACGCTTTATTGCAACATCTGTGCCCCTCCATTTCCCATGATAGACAGTCCCAAAAGTACCAGAACCAAGTTCCTTCAACTCTTCAAGATCATCATTCATTATTAGCTGTTTATAAACAAACAAGCACAAGAACGTGGAGAACAAACTTCAGCTGAATTTGAAAATGAGCAATTGATCCAACAGATAAAAACAGAAACATTAATACCAGATCTAGGGCCCAACTCTTTAATACCAGAATCAACAAGCAGCACTTCTAATGTGCTCGCTCCATGATAGCTAGATAACTACTCGGAATTATCATGTGAATAAAAACCTAAGGAAGACCCACAACACTAAAGGTTCAACACTAAAGAATCATGGATAGCGAGATGACAGCAGCGACCATGCACACAAGAAACACTAACAAAGAAAGGAAATGAGCAAAAAACTTTGCTGCAATAGATCGATCTACCTCTTAAAAATTGCATGTTATTTCATCCATACGTCAAGAAAATCCAATGACCCGACCATATGATTTTTTCCAAAATAACGATCCCAGCTTATTTTATCCCTCTTTGAGTAGGTATTTTGAATATAACCATCAGCATCAGTTAAACACCAATTCTGAAGAACTCTGTCAATTGATCAGTGTATGATGACCATGCAGCACTTTGAGAAGGCAAATATGAAATTCCAAATCCCAACATTTCCCACAAGTAGACAAACAATCAGACATGAATTGTTTCTCTACATCCAACATGTCATGTTCATGCTACCCTAAGACACACTGGGACTGAAACATGGCCGGACTCCTATAGGTGCTGCAGTGGGGATCTTGGACAATGGTCAAGAAGCCTGAGAAACATACCTACAGTAACAAAGTATCTATATAATGCTTCATGCACATAACCCATCTCAATCCTAATCAAGCACAAGTTTAACGACCTGGCACAGCCATCTGATTGAAATCAAGTTATGCATATAAAAAAGAACAAATTTTGAGAATCCAACAAACATGGTACACAAATACATTAACAGCCATTTCGTTGGCTGGACAGGCAGGGAATACTCCCAGGACCCGCGCATGCCCGTGTTCAACAGAGAGGATAGACATGGGCTGGATTGGTTATATCATATCAAACAGAAAACAAGTAGAAACAATCCAGAGTTGCATCTTAGAAGTAGACAGGCAGATGCCTGATCCCAGAGAAAACATTCAGAAAAGGGCACTTTATGGTAGGGGATAAAGCAACCGGAAAATTTAAATATATTATTTATCGGAGAAAATTCAAATATATCTGACATGAAGAACATTATTGGATTGTCTTAATGTGGTTCTAATTTCACTGTCATTAGAATTTATAATTGCATCCACCCTAAACTTAGACCAGTATCCACATGTTCCTTCAACTTTAAATGACTAACCGATACAAATACAAAAAAATAAAAATTCAGCATGGCTTTAAAACAGTTCACTTATTCTTGCATATTTTTCCAAGTGATGGCCAAAACTCATTATCCTTCTCTGAAATGCCAAATTTTTATATAAAGTTCTCACTGCAGTTCATCAACTGTGATTCATATGACAAATGCAGTCCTCTGGAAACTAAAATGGTGTTATTGCTTATAATAGTTGTAAAAGAAGATTTGGTAATAACAAGCTAATTGTTTCTGGAACAATTTTAGGTGCACAGCATTGCAGATTTTACTTCATACTTTCCTACAGGACCCAATCTTTTGAAACCTTTTTCTTATGTTCCTTCAAACACCCAAATACCTTTCATACGTAGAACCATAGAAGGTGATGGCATGGACCACCGTGAACTTCGCAAGTTGAAAGCTATTTTACACATGGAGTTGTACGAATGAAATTTTGATTTCGCCTTTGACTTTGACCTATGTTACCTGAACTCGCAGTTCATGGTGGAACACCCATGTCAACAAGACTCGACTCAGACTCGGATACAGGACATGTGTCGGATGGCCCACAAATGAATGTGGATGTGGCTAGGGTTGTCGGTCGGGATTTCGATTTCGGTCGATGCAGAACGGAAATGTAAACTTAAAGTCGTGCATACCTTCCATTTGGTTCTTAGGGTGTGTATGGTTGCCATGACTAGATCTATAGCACTAGTTTACAAAGAAGAAATGGGTTGCAGAAAAGAAGATAAAAGTTGAAGTCTTGAAGAAAATGAACAGTACATGCGATGAACATTGGATGCGATTGATGGGCTCGAGCCCACATGCTAGCCAGAATGAATGGAGTTATCCAAAATTGTTTAGTCAACTTTGTATTTACTTTTTATTTAACTTGTGCACCAAGTAATGAATAGTAGTAACTTTAGTAGTAACTTTTTTTACTAACCAAATTTGTTACAATATTTCTAAAACAAAGAGAAGTGCCCACGATAGACCGAATTCACATGTTTTCTAAGTAACTAAGTGGTAATTCATAGAATATATAAAATTTATAGTTTGTGTCCCATGTCCAAGTACCCGTGTCCAAATATTTAAAGACTTTTTCGAGTCCTCGAGTCTTAAAATTTGGTGTATAGGCAAATCCGACCTCTAGACATATCCGTATCCGACACCCATGTCCGAGTCCAAGTAACATAGCCTTTGACTTTGTCGCTTGAACTTTGAAATTAATTTGGAGAAGTTTAATCCCATGGAATAATTTTTCCTAAAATCACATCATGGAAAATATAAATATTACCTTATCAAAGTTTTTATCAAGATACTTTAAAATAGGTTACATTGTGCATAGTGGCTTTTAAGAAATTGGAATCCTAGTGGATTTAGAAATTGGGGACCCATTGTAGCATGAGGGTCTATTGTTGAATTCGTAGGATTAAGCGTTCTATTTTTCACTAAATCGAGCGCAATTGAAAAGTTTGATCCATGTAGCCGATACCAGCTAATTTGGGATCGAGCCACATGTTTATGTAAGTCGCTCTATCCCAATTTTCATTTTGAGGTGAATAGCTTTTTGATAGACCCTGAGCATTACATATGCTACAAGGAAGAGGAACAAGAAGAATGAGGCAAAGAAAGTATATTCAGATATTTTAGTTGATGGAGAATAAGGGACCACACAGATATATGTGTAGATGATTCTGTGATTGTTGAGACGAGCGGTGACTGAGTGAATTTGAAGCAAAGAAACAGTACTGTGTGGGCGTGTGAGAAGTATACATGTAATAGGGTCACAAAGTGGTTTTTTTCATGGGAGTTTGATGCCTTGAGAGTTGTTCTTTTGATGGGTTAGCAGTTCAACTTATATGTGGCTGCAACTCTTTGCTTCTATTGTGTAATTTCCCTTCAAAATCAATAAAATTTCTTGAAAGTGGATGGAATTTGATCCCTTCAAGTCCTCTAGGACAGAAAATGGAGGTTTATCTTCTTCGTACACATCACTTTTCTAACTACAAATCCTTTTTATTAAAACCAAAGAAGTTTCCAAAAAAAAAAGTCAAGAAAAGGACGTTGTTTATAATAATTTACATTGTATCTCCATTCATTACATGTGAGACTGATTTATAGTCAAACATTGTTTACTATATTTTTATTCTTTAGGAGTATCTCCTAAAATAATGAACTTGCTGTATTTCATTGTTCTTACAAGTTGGCATTCAAATTCACAAATAACATCATCTTCCCCAACATCAATGAAACTTTCAAAACCAACCATGTACATCTAATTCCTAATTTGATGCTTAAAAAATCTAATTAATTTGGGACATATCAAAGAATTTAGGAGTTTTTTTTGGTGATGTGCAGCCAAGCTAGCCATCTTTAGACAGTTCTACAGTAGATTTTATGAATTCTTTCATGCTCCTCTAACAATCAAGCTGAGCAAATAAAAAACCAGCAGTCTACATCAAGGCTAGATATGCAGTATGAACCATATTGGGAATGTTTAAGAAGGTTGGTGTCATGATCTTTATGCTATAAATGCCAAGTAACAAGCACAACTGAATTCTAAATACCTGTAATGTTTTGATATCAAACTTTTCCAGGGGTTCATCTAGAAGAGGTCCACCGATATTCCCAGTTTCTAACTTTCCGTCCTAACAAATCAAACATGTCTCAAAAATTAATGTAGCTGAGCCTAAAAAATTTTCCAATTTTTTTTTTTTTTAGGAAGAAAATTCAACCAAATAATTAACAATACCTCATACTCAGATTCGGGAATTATTTTCTCCATTGTCTTAGAATAGGACATTCCATCAAATTGCACCTGTTCACACTAGCCCTGACCTGGGAAGGGTCATAATCCACATGCTGATTAATGACATGAGTCCCAATATTACCGGCTGGATCAGGCTGAATTTCCTTAATACCAACTTGGGCATCAACATTTTCCAAGGCACCTCCATCAGCCTTGGAAGGAGAAAAATGATACGCTCGAGGAGCCCCTTCAACCTGAGCAAGTGGAGAAAATCCAATGTGGTCCTGGTCAATAAGAGACACATCTTTTGCCCCAAATTCACCTTGAGCCAAATTATGAAAGAATGACCAACGTTTGGGATCATGATTCTCCATGATTGAGCTTATGCCAGCTCCATCACCATGCAATGGACCACTATAAGATGAATCCTCAAAATGACCTGCTTTTGAAAATATATCCGAAAGAAAATCACGTGGAAATCGATCATTAATATCAATAAGGATGTCTCCAACCAGTGGTTTGGGTTGTGCATCAAGAGATGGATGATCCTCATGAGAAAAATCCCTAGCCGGTCCTGTTTGAGGAAAATCATGAGCATTTGAGGGCTTAGAAGCCAGGTCACCCCATTGAAGCTCAGGAAGACTAGAAGCTAGATCTTCATTGTTCTTCATGTAACTACTGCCTTGGGGAATAGATGGGTGGCCCAACTTACTTGTGTTTGCTTGATCAACAGATAAATCTTTGTGGTTGATTTTGATTTGAACAATTTCACTATCATGTGGGTTAATAACTTGTGGTCGATCGATCTTATCACTGTCACCAGCATCCTTTTCATCCACAGGGGCCATCAATACATTGTTCAACTCCGTTCTCCTAGAGTCCAACTTAGTTTCAAGGGTATTTGTTTTACCAATCACATCAGCCAACTCTTTAAATTTCTCAAATTGCACTAATCCCTCACCAATGGTAGAAGGATTCGAATGCAATGATTTTTCAGAGGGTATGGATGGCTCGGCAGGCAAAACCAAGTTCTCCTCATGTATTTTGTCAACAGATTCAGTGATTGACTCCTGTAATGGAATACCAGAGCGGGAATGCGACATCAGAAACTGAGAGCCAAAAGAATCATCGGATTTTGATAATCGATTCTGCAACTCCTGTTCTGGCTGCTTATGAGGAACCCTCTCAGAACGGAAGACCCTCTGTTGGACTAAGGCGGCTCCAGATTCGTAAAATCAGTTGAGTCAGCCTCGGAATTGGAATATCCAGCAGATGTATCTTGGTTCTCCTCATGAGATAAATAACTTTGCTCAGCATGCAAAGAACTGGAAGGCAGTACACTTACTTCTTGCTTGTTTGATGACAAAGGAGGAATAACCCTCTCCAGCGCAGAAGAAACGGACTTTAAACTTTCCGTTTGGGCATAAGCAGGAACGGGACCATCAAAAGGCTTTGAAGACAGAGGATACTCCTTTTCAGAGGACCAATTTTGTTCAAGTTCATTTTTTCTTGGAACTGAAACATCAGCTTTCCATTTTGGTTCCTTCAGTGGGACATCTGCATTCTTTACTCCAAGACCAGAATGCAGCTGCCCTTCCATCATGCCTCCCTGTTGAGTCAGCAGCCCATGACTGGGCTTCGGAACCAAAGCTTCTGAAGCAGTGTAACTGGAAGGATGTGAGTTTTGGCCAAATTGTGATGGCAAAGATTGGGGAACCACAGCCCTGCCAACAGCATCATGAAAGCCTTCCAGAGGTTGGACAGCAGCAAAGGGATAGCGTCAGGTTCCACATGATGCATAACTTGACCCTGATAAGATTGTGAATGCGTTTGAAAAGCACTGGATGAGTTTATCATGACAGGATGAGAAGATTGAGTTGTCAGCGGAGGCAAAAGAGAGCCTGCGAGAGGATCGAGACTGGTTTCAGTTGAATCCAGTGCAACCCTATTTGTCTCCCTTTCTATATTAAGCCCGAGTAAATGATCATAGTCATTTGCGGAATTGTTTGCCAATTGCTCACTTGAGGTCCTCCGTGGACAAGGTCCATGCCATTGATAGCAACTAGATACTGAGTCTCAGAACTCCCTTCAGTGCTGCCCAAGCCAAAGTGAGGATCATCTAAGTCATTTGCTGATACAAGAAACATTCTAGGCTTCCGCGACTGGTCTCCTTGATCAATAACACTGCATTCTTCCAACATGTTCTGCAGATCCTCATCACAAGATACAGACACCAAAGCATCAAGTTCCTCCCCAGGTAGCTGATATTTAATGGTATGAGTTTGGTTATATATCGACAGAGTTTTCTGCACAAGTTCCTGCCAAGAGATATCTTTACTTATTCGAATAATACGTGTTTCACCTCCAACATATCTAAGCTTTCCATCACTAGGACGAGGAAGGATTTTACCTCCAAAGCTGCAGAGGAATTTAACCTTATTCAAAGAATTTTCAGAAGCAACTGAAGAACCATACCCACGAACAGTACCCTGGTTACTGCTATTGCGCGACAAGGATTGTGGAACTGATCGTGCAGACTCATAGTAACTCCTGCTTTCATTTCCTACTGAGCACTTACTTCCAAAATCTTTCATACGGTTATTTTCAACAGCACTAAACATTGAAATATCTGATCCACTTTCAGACCCAGCATGACTAATACCCAAAATACCCTTCAGATCCATATATCCAGTGGCATTGGAAGGATCAGAATTAGTACTTGGGACCAATGGTTTTCTTGGATTTAAGCGCTCTTGCACAAATTCAAGATTAAACTCCTCACCTGTCCGGATAGAGAAGTTTTGAATAGGCTTGGTCCCAGGTGCTACATTATACTCTGGTGGCCTCACGTTTGTATTTACAGAATTAGATGGGTCCGGTTGAAATCTTCGGTTGGCAGACCCAAGTCCCTCTTTTCGATTTCCCATAGCATAGTAGTGAAACTTTTCATAATTTTTTGACGGTTCCATCTAGTGCCTTTCTGATTAGATCCCACTACAATGAACCTAAAAGGCAGATCTCAAGGTGAAGGTAACATGAAGCTCGCATGATACGGCATTTGAAGGATCCATCAAATGATGATAACAGATAAAAAAGCTTCCACCTTAGCATTCCAATTTATTTGCAGATAATATTTTTCAAATAGGACTGTGAGCCAGACATGAATCTTCACGGCTATACTGTTCCTGTGTACCTAATTGACCACACAGCCGAACAGGCATTGTCTTGAAACGAAGCTAGTTTGACCAAGTTTTACAGTTTCCTGTCAAGAATCCATAAATGTAAGGTCATGAATAGTATAAATGTGAAAAAAAATACAGAAAGTGGATGGATAATGTTAACTCTATCCATTTTCATAGTGAAACTTATAGATGAAAAGAATAGTAAATTCACCCAGAACTAACCGGAAGAAGCAAATCAATCATTTTGATGTCAGCATTCATAAACTCAAGCATTGAGCTCCAAAGGGAAAAGTCAGCAAATCCAGTCAGAGATGGGCATTTATTTATATGACAAGAGAAACTTGGCCAACTCAAAGTTCTCACACATTAATCCATTGAACTGAAAACTCAGAGACAAGATGAATCTTACTCCAATGTTAAAGGTATAGAATAATCACACAAGAAGGTGATAACAATTATTAGAACATGCTAATAATTTGTTAAAAAATGCATATCTAATTACGATGCTCTATTTAGAAATAAAATAAAATAAATTTCTGATTGCACAAAATTAAAAGAGAGCTATAGTTGTATAACTCACACCATAAGCATACAATTTTATTATTTACACCTTAAAAGTACATAGATATTGAACACAAATCGGACCAGCAAGAGAAGAGCTCTGCTTTGCTCTATCAACACCGCATCATCTTATGTAACTATTTTCATGCTATGTTAGACCTCCCGGGATAGATATATTTGAGAAAATCATAATCAAATAAATATTAATGTTCAAAATGTAGTTAAGATCAAATATGACAATACAGATCTTACAGTAACTGTTGCTAAAACATAAAACAAGATCTGATAATAATACTTATCATATGTTGCTGTGCACATGGTTTAAAAATTAGTATAGTTTGTATAGTCATTTTATACATTAATTGAAGGTGATGGTTTACTCCCAAATATTTCAACAGAACAGAAATAATAAATGACCATACCATGATTTGCAATCAACACTAAAATCTTGTTTTTATGTTGCCAAATGTCTACAACTCCCCATCAATTCAAAACATCTAATTCACAAAAGAGAATAAGAATAACTCAGAAACAAAGACCATAACATGCTCAAATAGATTGTTTATTGTTCCAACAACAACAAATACTCAATCCCAAATTATTTAGGGTCGGATACACGGATCAAATTCTTCCATTGCACTCGACTAGTGTATTCATTGTTCTAATAAGGCCATAAAAAGAAGTCAATATCAAGACCATTAAAACCCCAACTTGATCAAGGCCTCGTTTGGCTCATTTTACTAACTTCCAGAGAAGTTTAATTTCCTGGGAAGTTGTACTTTTCAAGTTTGGTTCAACTTTGAACTTCCGTGGGAAGTTACATATTTTAAAAACAATAAAAGAATGTAATTGACATATAATGCCTTTTCATTGTTTTTGAAAGAGATGGTAAGGAATAAAGGTAGAGAGAGAGCATTAAATGAGGGTAAAAGTATCAATTCCCTCTCAGGAAGTGTAAGTTATCTTCCCCTATGTGGAGGAAGTTGGGGGTCAAACTTCTAGGGAAGTTTTTAAAAATATCCAACCAAATAAAGTGAGTTGAAACTTTGGAAGTTATCTCACTTCTTTCAACTTCCCCCGAACCAAACAAGGCCCAAGTTTGAACATTTACAATCACAAACAACTAACTGTCCTCGCTAATTCAAATCAAATCAGATGTCAACCAATAACAACCATAGCAAGCCCTAAAAGGACATCACAACAACTCACCCAACCAAAAACCTAATCTTCAAAAAGTTCTCAACTTTCTCCTCTCCAACACCAGACGAAACAACATCAAGTACAAAATCAACCTAATTAAGCTTCCAAAACCCTAGAAATGGCAGAAACTCTCACTTTCGATTTCCACAATCCATACTCCCAATCCACCTCACCAACCACTTCAACTCCACAATCAAAACCCTAATTGAGCGAAAAACACAGTTGAATAACCAGATCGAGACCAAAATCGCACAAATCACAAGCAAATCGGATTGAAAGCGAAATTGAATCAAATCCAACAACAACCTTATCCAGCCGTACCTGACGAACAGCACAGCAGAGAGTGCAATCAGGAAGTCGTCGACCGATCAAGACGGCCAGAGCGAAGTCGCCATTAGAGCGATCGAGCGATCGATCGATCGAACACGCTGTGATCTCGGTGTGGTGCGTGTGTGTTTGTGCTGTAATGATTTTCGGACAACGAAGTCGGCGAAACGTCTATTTTTCTTCTTTCGTTTCGTCTGTGTGTGAGTGTTTTTTAAGTAATGAAGTGATCCAACGCTTTCACTGTTTGTTGTGAATTACCGATTCGGCCCTTTCGTTAGCGCGTTTTGTTCTTGAGCGCCACTTTAGTAATTGACGTATACACCCCTTTGAGTTTCAACCCAACGTATTTATAATTTTTTTTTGTTGACTTTAACGACCTCTCGAAGTCTTATTTTTTCATCTCATCAGAGTGCTTTAGCATCCAACTTAATTATAATTAGCCTTATAAAAAGGAGAAGGCACTCAGGTCAAGCGAATACCATTGATGCATCTTAAGATGCATGTGCATACGCATCTCGGTGAAAATAAAGGGTCTCACGTAAGTGCGTGTCTGACTTGCATGCTTTATGTGTGTGCCACAATATTTTTTTCTAATAAGAATTCTTCAGCAATAGAAGTAACGAAAGACAGTTACGTCTCAGAGTCTAAGAACAGTAGTAAGACTTCAAAGAGTTCAGTGTATATTCATGAATGTATAAACATCCTTTGTAGACATCAAGATTTAAAGACTTCTTTTATTCGTATGCAGTAAATGAGGGTATCCTTATGTTAACCATTGTATGAAATTAACCTTTAAATGAGATAGCTTTAGATGTACTAGTTGATATAGACCCACGAACTTGCACATATGTATTATATGTGCTCTTTTTTTATGGAAATTATATGTGCTCTTTTAGTTATTGTTATTGTTATTGTTATTGTTAATGTTATTTCGCTTTCCTAATTGCGTGGCCTCTTCAACCTCAGAATTCATACAACTCCAGCGACACAATGATGGTGGAATGGATGTGGAGTGGGCCTCCAGACCACATTTTCTATTGGCTTTTCGAAACAAAAAGCGCGTACAAACAAAACCTTTCTGCGCACCTTCCTCGTGTTCATAAGTACTGGAGAGAAGAAAATACATGGCACTCGGAAATACATCGTTCATTTTTGCCGAACTTTGCTGCGCGATCAGTGAAGTAAAAGTTCGTATTTTTATGTTTAGTTCAATTTTAAATTTGTAGGGAAGTTACAAAGTTTTAAGCAATAAAAATATAAATTGATATAAAATACTCTTCAAATAAAAAAGATGGATTTGGCTCGTATGGGTGATAAAAAGGTAATTAATAAGAGATAATTGTGTCCGTAAACTCGTGGGAGATAACTCCCATATGGGGGCAAGGGGAGATATCTCTCGTTATAAGGTGTGAGTTGGAAGATACATGGTAGGAAAGATTTGCAATTAGTAAATAAGATTAGTTCCAACTCTCCTGCAAGTTATCTTCAGGGAGTTCACCCCTAACCAAACAAGGTCATAGAAAAACCTTTGCATGTGCCTACATACTTTACATAAATGTTCGCATTTTGATTGGAGAATATCAATGCAAGATTTTTTTTTTATATGAATATCAATGCAAGATCGTTTAGCTTATGTTTTAAGCACAAAATAATGTAAATTAATTGTAGAGTTGCCATCATCTCATATATATATATAACACTAATAAAATGAATTCACATTAGGGGCGCCTTTCTAGCTATGGCTGGTGGGATTAGTGGGCATAAATCGGGAGGGGATGAGGCGGTTTGGATAGTCATGGTCATTAAAAAAAAAAAAAAAAATGAATTCACATCTGCATACACTGGTCGACTTAATTGTTTGCTTCAACTTTCAACTGAATATGCCTTTTGAAAGGTTCTCCCTCATTAAATAAATTATATCAGAAAAATTAGTCTGAAGCAATATAACAACGACATTGGCCAATTAATTAAACAATACATAGTCTTCAATCCCTTTTTGCTTTCTATTTGAATTAGAGGCTTATAAGCAATTATTAGTATGTATATGTACTTTATATTAAGCTATATATATATATATATATATGATTGAGTTTATTTTATTTTTTGATAGTAACGAGATTTTTTTTTAAATCTGATAGTAACGAGACTTAATTTATTAATGTATAATTAAATTTATTCATTTAACATACCTATTAGTTATATGTTTCTTTGTCTTGATCTCAATAAGAAGGTCAAAATATAAACTATATGATTGGCTTCAAGAGTAAGGAATATAGACATTTGACACCGTTGGGGTTGGGGAAGAGGAAGATATGCTTAAATATTGTATTGACCTTAGAGAGTCTATTTCTTCCTCCAAATATAAGAAGCTGCCATAATATAGAGCTTAGCACTCATGATTTATGAATTTAATTATGGATTATTATGCATCAACCTGCTATTGTTTAATGTATTTTATGGGTTTTAATGGCTACCTCTCTTCCCTTCTTGATTTATTTTTTCTTGGAGGGTAAGATATTGAAATAAATTCATCACTGTTGTCAAAGAATTGCATCATAGATCGCGTGCTTTATGGATTATGAACCGTGGTGATGGCAAAAAAAAAAAAAAGAGTTCGGCTAAGTGCATCCCACCTTTTACTAAGTGTACTTTATTTTACGTGGCACCTCAAATTTAAATTTTAATTTTTAAGTGCACCCTACATTTTTACTAAAATACCTTTTCATTCGAATCAAAGCACCCAACTCCAAAAACCTCAGTTGAGAGATATATTAGGTTCAACGATATGTAACCGAGATTTATCCACTAGACTCGGTGTTGTCCAACCGAATCTCTTTGGTGATATTTAATTGACAACTGCCGACCTAAAGGTTCGGTGAGTTCCGATCGACTCTCCAGTTAAAGGTTCCGACTCTCCAACTAGATGTTTGTTGGGCTCGACCGACTTTTCAAATGATGATGCCTACAAATTACAAAGAAGGGTGTGTGGTGCCCTTAAAAATTGTAGTAGGTGCACTAATCACAATAAGGAATATAAAGGTCATTTTGTAGTAGGATTGACTTTTTTTTAAATTTGACTTTTTCTGAGTGCACTTAATAAAAGGTGGGGTGCACTTAATCGGACTAAAAAAAAATGTGTCGTTTTTTTTTTTATGTCAACCAAAACACTATCTCAAGAAAATATAAAAAAACAGTTTATTGGCACTCCTAAGTAAATTAGATTTTGTATACTATTTTCCTTGAAACTTGGTTCATAAAAAAAATCTTATAATGAATTTCTTAAATGGGCAGGAATGGGCAGGAAAAAAAGATGTTCACCAAAAAAAAAAGATAAATTGGCAGGAACGACGTAAGATAAGTCGTCTTTGAAGATTAAACATGAAGGCTATTTCAGTCATTTGCCATACCCGGAGAAGTAAATCTGTCATCTGTGTGAACTGTGACTAGAGCATAATTGAAATTTCGGCCCATCCGAGTGGGCAATTGTTTCAACAATAAACTTGTTTTCTAAGTTTTTTTTTTTTTTTTTTTGTCAAAGACTTGTTTTCTAAGTTGACTTCTTCTGACCAAGTAAAGCAAAGAGAACGCTATTTTTTTTTTTGGGTGGAGAGAGCTAATTTTTCTTTTTTTTTTGAGGAAGAGAGCTAATTATTGTAAGTTTAAAGCCAATCAAATGCGTCATTAACTAGATTTCAAAAGCATGTGTGATGGAGGTAGTAGAATCGAGTCGAATAAAATTGTTGGATCCATATAACCATTCCCAACTAATTCGGAACCAAAGCTTTTATCGTTGTTGTATATCTCTTGAAAGTATTTGTCCATAAGCTAAAAACAATAGTTGAACTGAACAGGGTTAGAGATCATGAACATGACATAACATAAATGAAAATCTTAGTGTATATAATTGTATTAATTGATAAAAGCAACCTCATCATTTTTGTTAGGCTGCTAAAACATTCAAGAGATAAAAAGGAGGATTTATTAGGAATAGTTCACATTTACAAATTACAAATAAAAAAAATGAATTTGTAAGTAAACAATTTGAGGCATTTTGTTACCTTTGAAGGACTACAAAGGCTGCAACCATATATCAGCATTAATGAAAGATGTATTGAGAAATGAAGCAGCTTGTGTGTCATTAAGAATTTGAGCATATGGCACTCTCATTGTAGCATTTGCTCCTGCACCACTACACTTGTACTCTCCATAGAAAATACTCCTGTTTTCACACAATTAGGAAACTAATTTATTAGAAGAACAATATGTACAAGCCTTAATTACTTGTTTGATGAACTAATTGTGTTCTTATGAACTTACTGGTCTCTTGTAGGATCATTCAAGTCATTCCATCCTTCGGGCGCGATGATGTCGGTCATCGAAGTGAAAGCATAAACGACACGAGAGAATGGTCGCCAAGCTCGACCCAGCCAAATCCTTCCAGTTCCTCCAATAGTACAGTTGACAAATGAAAATCCTGAATCCTCATCACTGAAGCTCTACCATGAGCAGTTACAGCTCCATTTATGATTCTCTGCCCTGGTTGGACCGGGTTCGCAATTGACATCAATTGGCAATCCTGTTTGTAGTAGAAGTTAGACCATCTTGTACAAGTTTAGATGCCTAATGAAAGACTACACAAAGATGTATCCTTTGGAGTGAGTCTACTTTTTCATTTGTGATTGCTTATAGGGTAAGTAGTAGTATTGTTAGATAAGCAATTGCAATTTGAAACTAACACGAAATGTGATCACCTCATAAAGTGACTTTCCATTTCCGAAGATGAAGTCGATCGATCCTTGAATGAAGCACTCCTTGAAATAGTGTCGACCTCTGTCATCATGAAGGGTGTCCTGCGCTCCGAAGAATCCACATCCCCAAAAGGCAGCCTGATCTCCTGATATTCTCATGGCCACAGCTTGAGCCCCCACGACACCGGGGCCTGGCATTGGAGCAACATTCTGATGCCAAAATGTATGCAAGTTAGTTTCTTCAAGTCATTTGTTTTTAGTTTTCAGTTTGTTCTCCAAATCATGTTATATAGTACTTGTTAACTAGTTTAATAATAATAGAGTAATGCAACAAAGCCTCACCATGAAGCTTATGTTCTTGGCTATGAAGTTGTTAGAAAAAACTTGAACAGAGCCACTATAGAAAGTGCCATGTGAACTATTGGCATTGTCGTTGTACACAATCGCCGTAGATTCAAATCCTTGTCCTTGAAATGTAATGTTTTGTTTGGTTTTCGGAACCATTACCTTCTCACTACAAGCATAAAAGCAAGATTGAGAGAATTTCACTACTGCAAGGCTAATCATCAGTACTAAAATTGAGGGCTTCCAAAGCAAATTAATTAATTAAGTCTAACTTACAAGTATATTCCTTGGTTAATCCATATTATGTTTCTCTTCTGACTTAAAGTTTCGACGGCATCTACAGCAGCTTGAACAGTTGTGAAATTACAACACCCATTGTGATCGACACAAAATACTGATGTCGCATTAGTCGCTGGAGGGACTAAGTCGTGTCGGAAGCTATCACAAATGGAGACCTTTTGCTTGTTGTCATCATGGCGGTTATGATGGTGGTGGCGGCGTCGGCAGCAACTACTGCCTATCTCGAATGGAATGAGTTTTGAAGCAATGGGAGACAAGGTAACGACACTTATTAGATCATCGATAAGGTATCTGGGATAAGCCGAGTTGGGTGCTATGAACTGTGCAGCTATAAGAGCTGCCAATATGGATATGAAAATTAGAGAAATTCCCTTGAAAGAGGTGGCCATTTTTTGATTGAATAGTTGTGTTTGCGAGTGAGAAAGAGAGGCAAGGATGGCATTTTTCAAGTGAGAATCCATAGGAATAATGCACTTGAAGCACAAGTCTAAATGGCATGACTTGCAAATCACCACTTGGTTTTGAAAGCATTCTTCAAGTTTGCAATCAGGCCTTTCTTGTCCACTTCATTATATCAGAGTTTGTGTTGCTTACTTTGTTAAGCAATCCTCAATTATAGGAATTAAGTTTATCATGCACAAATATTTACAACTATATATAAACTTTACAATTTAAACAAATCTAGAATTGTGTTCTTAGTCTTTAATTTGATGTACCAAGTCAAATCTAGAAGAATATATATGAAGAAATTCTTTGTTTCGATGTCCGAAAGTCGAGTAAATGGTTCTTAATATTCAAGCTAAATTAATGTGGCTCTAATAAGGACATTATTAATTTCATGAAAGACAATGTAAGGCTAATAAGTTATCAAGGGCCCCAAACATCTCTTACTTTTTGTTTCATTCTACACTTCAATAAGCAATAAATTGATCTTTATATATTGTAGTGTACAAGGAAAAGTAGTCTTATTTATCAATTTCTTCATGTAGTATTGAATATGTTGCCTTCCTTTTGTGACCAGTATCGTCAACAACATAAATTAAGTACTTGAATGAGGCATTTGCTTTTATGCTACTACTTATAGAGTTAGACAACATTTATTTAGACAACATATACTATCTGTTTTCTGCTAGCTAGCTAGCAACCGAGATTGGTATATGTGAAAGTGGAGTGATCCAAATGCACAAAAAAAAGGATGTCTCCTATTTCTATTTTTTCCCAAATTATGCATTCCAATTCTCTCATACTTATTTACCTCTTAAAAACAGGTTACTCTAAAATTATAGTGATTTCTTCTTAATTTTTTCTTATAATTGTGGGTATCGAGGTTACTATCCTTACTAGTCCCATGAGACCCTAGTACTTATAGATATATATGAAAGTATCAGTCTACCGGATGTATTTCCTGATTTGGGCATTTTTTATAATGGGCTCGATGGATTTTCGTAGAGCTATGGGCAGAGGTAGTTATCCAACAAGAGACATTTCTCCACCATCTTTTTGGTTGGACCTTTCATATTAAAAAAAATTCTACCTTTAAACTTACTCTACCATTTACTTCTTAATAATTATACGTCACTCTACTTTTATCCACCTGTTACAATTTTTAAGTTTTTTTTTATAAAAAAACACAATTTTTAAATTAAATAGCAAATATTCTTGTCGTGATGAATCACCATGAAAGTCCCCCAACTCCAATATTTCGTCACACGAATACACTCAAAGGTAACTAAACCACAGAGAAAATAGTTTCAAAAAAAAAACCACAGAGAAAATAATAACACACAAAGTTAATATGAAAACCCCCAAAATCAGGAAAAAAATCACGAACAATAAATAAAGTGTTTCACTATCAATAGTTTAGTACACAAAATAGCTTGTACATATAACCACACTACTCTCGGCTCTCAAACCCAACACTATGTGTTGTATGCTCTCTGTATATATAAACTTTTTATTTTATTTTATTTTTGCATTTTCTCTCGATATTGTTGGATTATATAATCCCACATCGGATATATAAAAAGAGTTGGTGTGGTATATAAGTAGTGTAGGTTGGATCTTAGCGTACAAGCTAATTGGCTTTGTACAAGATAGGCTATAACCCCATTTATACACCCACGTGTGCGTATACGACCCGACACTCTTTGGGCCCATAGATTTCTATATGGTATCAGAGATGAACGATCATAGGCTCATTATTTGATGACCTGGTTGTGCTAACGGTGGAGTCTAAACCCGTTTGTGGACCTAGAAACCTATAAGAGTAGTCCTAGATATGTTTGTCGGGACCTCTAAAAGTAAGTTTGTATTGAGAACTAGTTCAAGTCTAATTGCACTTGAGGGGGAGTGTTAGAGTATATAATATAAGAGTTGGTGAGGTATATAAGTGGTTTAGATTGGATCGTAGCACAAACCAATTAGTTGTGTAAGGGCTCCAACCCCATTTATATACCCACATGTGCGTGCGCGGCTCGACACTCATTAGGCCCATAGATTTATGTGAAGTTGTATTTAATAGATGCGCAAGATGGGCTCCAACCATCGATTAAATACAAACTTCATAAAAAAGTATAGAATTGATAACTCCTCCCAACTAGTATTGATGTTGTTTGAGTTAAAAACCACACACTTAAAGTTGAAAGGTGGTTAAGTTGGAGACAGTATTGGTACCAGCGGAGGAGATCCACGGGCTCGTGCACGTGTGTGGCGTGGCTGTGAGAATTTAACATGGTATCAGAGCCCATGATTTGGATAGAATCTGGAAGAAAAACCCCATGAATCATGTGACTTTCGGTTTATGTGGGAGTGCTGAAGATGTATGAACTGAAAGTTAGTCCCACATCGATTAAATGAAACTTTGCAAAGAAGTATATAATAGATTTACCCTTCCCAACTAGTACCGAGGGTTTTTGAGATAAAACATCACCCTAGCGAAGGAGATCCATGGGCTCGCGCACGCGTAGCCCATGAGAATTTAACACGTATAAACTTAAATATATAGGGTACTACTACCCTAGGAACCAAATATATACTCATGTCATGGGTATACTATTTATAACCAATGGATTTTAATCAATATATTATTCAAGGCATCATAAATGCACAAAACATTTAATCCACAACACATTTTGAGGGTTCCCATGATATGGGTATATATTTGGACTCTATTGTAAAATGTCTCATATATATATATATATGCACATTACTACTAATATAGTTAGTTTTCTATACAAACCAAACTTCCTATATTTTGTGCTCATGCATGTACCATTTCCTGTATATATAGCTATAATGTGTCTTATTTCTTACAAATTAATCATTGACATAATTTGGTTTGAGCCATTGAGGGTTTGGTGCACGGATCCCCTAGAACATCTCCAATAGTGAATGAGGATTGGCGCCACCTCAGGAATGTGGGGGAGAATGTTAATCTTATGTAGCACCTATTTTCACTATATACACATTCAACCTTAAAATTATTTCTAATGCACAATATGGATTGAGAATTTTTTTTTGCTTTTTATTTTTATTTTTATTTTTATATGGAATTAAACTTTATTTTATTTTATTTTTTTAATTTTTGTAAGAAAAAATGATGATGTAGATGCTCTCTATTTTGATTCATGTCACATAAGCTATACTTTCACAAAAGCAACTATGTGAGCATCTACATGTGGTGTGCTCTACTTAAAAATGAATAGACGTTGCAAAAAAAAAACTCCAATGCAAACGTGTATTTCGAATATCGAGCTGTTACGACATATAAGGAATAAGTAATGTCTACTTTTAGACGGTACATGTAACGGCCCATCCCAGCTCAGCCCAGCACCCAGGCTACCACTGGACCACTGGCTCCACGGGGGCGCACCCACTGGCATCGCTAGTCACAGGCATGGTGGTACCAAGCCCTACCCCATCCGTGTCTTCCCACACGGTCTTTCGCCTCCTTCAACTCAAACCTGGGTCCTGAGGGATAAGATTCCAGATTTCACGAGTCGAGTACCACTGAGCTGGGAGAACTTCCCAGGAGGTCACCCATCTTGGTACTACTCTCGGTCAGGCACGCTTAACTGCAGAGTTCTGATAGGATCTGGTGCCTTCGTGCTGAACCAGCTCAGTGGTACTCGACTCGTGAAATCACGGAATCTTATCCTCGGGACCCAGTTTGAGTCGAGGAGGCGCCGTGTGGGGGACACGGATGGGGTAGGGCTTGGTACCACCCCGCTCGTGACTAGCGGTGCGGTGGGTACGCCCTACGTGGAGCCGGTGCCAGTGGGGTGCGCCCCGTGGAGCCGGTGGTCCGGTGGTAGCTTGGGCGCCGGGTCGGGCCGGGTTGGGCCGTTGCATATCCACTGGCACCGCTAGTCACAAGCAGGGTGGTACCAAGCCCTACCCCATCCGTGTCCCCCCACATGGTCTTTCGCCTCCCTCGACTCAAACCTGGGTCCTGAGGGATAAGATTCCAGATTTCACGAGTCGAGTACCACCGAGCCGGGTTCAAGACGAAGGCACCGGATCCCATCGAACTCTGCGATTAAGCGTGCCTGAGCGAGAGTAGTACCAGGATGCGCCTTTTGTGTAACGGCCCCCCCAACGCTAGCTACCACCTGGACCATCGGCTCCACGCGGGGCGCATCCCATTGGGCACCGGCTCCGTGGGGCGTACCCCCCGGCACGCTAGTCGCGAGCGAGGGTGGTTCGTGTCCCAGCGCGGTCTTTCGCCTCCTCGACTCAAACCTAGGTCTGAGGGATAAGATTCCAGGTTTCACGAGTCGAGTACCACCGAGGCTGGTTCAAGACGAAGACACGGATCCCATTAGAACTCGCGATTAAGCGTGCCTGAGCGAGAGTAGTACCAGGATGGGTGACCTCATGGGAAGTCCTCCCAGCTCAGTGGTACTCGACTCGTGAAACTTGGAATCTTATCCCTCAGGACCTAAGTTTGAGTCGAGGGAGGCGAAAGACCGTGTGGGGGACACGGATGGGGTAGGGCTTGGTACCATCCTGCCTGTGACTAGCGGTGCCAGTGGGGTACGCCCCCATGGAGCCAGCCAGTGGGGTGCGCTCCCGTGGAACTAGTGGTCCAGTGGTAGCCTGGCGCTGGGCTGGGCTGAGCCGTTACAGGTTCATAGCTACCTCAGGGATTCTCTCTAAAATATATAAAAAAATAATAAAATTTTAGAATAGAAAGTGCAATTCACATTGATCATTAATCATTAGAGAACACTTTTGAGCTTTGATATCTATTCAAGCCACGTGCTCATCTCCAATGTATTGCACAATTTTGGTGCAAAAAGTACATAAAACACTATTCTCATCTCTAACCCTTTGCACCAAATCTCACATCAAAATAGGTCACACCACAAATCCCACATCCAAAACTCATCCAAACTTTAAAAAGTTGACAATAAAAAAAAAAAAAAAAAAGAAGTGAACCCTTACAAATCTCCTCTCTCACATTTATCATTTTGGCATTACATTAGAAATGCCCTTAATGATAAACATCCTCTACACATTACTGACACGACATCAATCCACTCTTATAACGGGATAACATAATACACAGATTGATTGAACAAGAGAGGAAGACTAATTACAAAAGTTTCTTTTTTTCTTGACTTTAGTGGGAATCGAACCACAATCTTTCAATATTTTGACTTTTTACAACTAATGTCTTTACCATCTCATGTGAGAGGCTTATACAGACTAATTACCAAAGTTAATCACAAATTACCAAAGTTAATCACAACGTTTGCACTACGGTTATGGATGTCGCGCCATTTGTTCCCCACTATTGAACAGAGAATTTCTCTTTCTCTATCGAAATGAAGCGCCATCGCTCGCTCCCTCTCGCGCGATCGCTCTCGCTCTCTATCGATTCATCGAAATCGGAAAGGTACGTACGGATGCCCTAGAAATCTCATTGTTCCGATTGAACTCGCAAATTATTTCATGTTGATGTTCTCTTTGTTGAGTAATTTGCTATGTATGCAATA
Organism: Stephania japonica; assembly: GCA_039657345.1. NCBI lineage: Eukaryota > Viridiplantae > Streptophyta > Magnoliopsida > Ranunculales > Menispermaceae > Stephania > Stephania japonica. The sequence goes on along the minus strand of CM077556.1, from coordinate 83,447,297 downwards.
ACCGATCATCGAAGCTAGTAATCGCTTCACGATCCGTTCTTCATTCATGTAATTGCTTCCTTGTTGATTCGTGTTTTCTTCGATCTGTATGTTTTGAAGTTGTTATGATGGATTTGGTGGTTGTTTCGAACAAGAGAGGATCTAGTCTTCTATGAGGAGCGGTTGTTTCGATTCTAGGCACCAATTCAATTCCTTCATTTTTAGGTTTTGCAAATGCTTTGATGATGTGGAAACTGGAAACTTTGTGATGTTTTCGGAGTGAAAATAGTAGTTCGTTAATTGGAACCGAAGTTCATTTAGAGATATTCAATTGATTTTTTTTTGTCCTGTAAATCGAAAGATTTGTGTAGTAGGTATTTTAAAACTGGTACCAATGCAATCAAGCGTGTTTTGATAAAATAAAAGAGGACAATGCGATTGCTTATGTTTAGCTATTGTCTTTATTTTGTTTAATTGGCATTGGTACTATTATTCGACTGAGATTTAGTTGGAGACCATTTATTTACTTGATGATAGGATCTTGGAAAGAAGCTCCTTATTGTTTGAAGAACCACTAAATAGAGTGTACAATTAGTTATTAGAAGGATATGTTTTAATTTTTATAAGTAAACATTAATACGTTCTGCAAATCAATTAGTTGGTTAGCTTGATGTCATTATGATTCTAGTTGAAGATAGTTGATTAATGAGTGTTTATTTCCCTTTTTTCTTTTTGGTTATAACGCCATGTAGCTGACTCCAACTAATTTGGGATTGAGGCTTTGCGAGTGTTTATTTAAGCTTTGTGTTATGGTTATTTAAGCTAGTATCTTACTTGTTTGAAGAAACACACAAAAGCGGAGTTGCGCGGTTGAAAGCCTTGTAATAGTTAGTGAGTTTGGTTCTTATTTGAAGACCCTTATTTTGAAGTAATTGCTTATAACAATACTTGCTTTTAGTATTTTAGAACTTATTGTTGATTACAACTTCTTGTCTTTTTTAGAGGAACTATTACTTTATTAAACTAGATATCACCACCAATGAAGGCTAGGTACTTGGATTGAATGGATAGGTTATGATGACCATCTTGAGTTCTAGTCCTATCATCCTGGGTGAAGAGATCTGCGTATGGAGACCTCGCCCCATGTACGGGGCCTTGAAGAAGGCCAATTTATGTTGGGGTCCAAAAAGTAAATAAATAAAAAACAGGGGAAGTACAAAAAACAATATGTATTTATATATACATAGAATGATAGAAACAATATGTACTAAATACCCATTCAAGGATTGTGTTCCTTTTTTTTTTTTTTTTTTTTTTGAAAACTTCAAGGGTTATGCCTTAGTTGCATTTGTCTTGAGTAAACCATGAGAAGTTGTCTAAAAGTTATTATCTTTGAATTGTCCAATTTAGACAATATGTGAGTGGACGTATTTTCTTATTACATATTTTAGGTTTTTGGTACTTGATGGATTTTATTGACGCATTTCTTCCGATCCTATTCAAATATATTGCTTTGCATTGATTTAGAAGACCATGAATAGTAATAATTTACCATTACTCACAATCTATTAAAATTACATGTATACTTGGAGGGGTGTGAAAATTGCTGTTAGATTTCAATCGGGTGTAATAACCTTATAAGAATGACATTTTTTTGGGGTCTGGCTATGTGCACCCCACAAAACACTAAGGGCAAGCCACCCATAGTGTTTTGCTCCAATTAATTTGAGTTCCAATGGCTTGCCCTTAGTGTTTTGTGGGGTGCACATAGCCCCACCCATTTTTATAAGAATAACAAATATGAATAACAAAAACAAGATTGTTACTAGAGTTTATTGGCAGAGCAACTCTTTTAATTGTTGGGCTTCAAAAAACAAAAAACTCTTTTGATTGTCATCAAGCAGCTCACGCTAAGAGTGCCATCTAGATGATTCTACGATTTGACAATGTATGATGAGAATGCACAACCACCTCTTCTCACTTAGTTATTTCAGGTCAATATGAACACTTGTAATGAAGATAAGAGTTATACAATGTCGATTATGAGCATCATTTGTGTAAAATGTTGCAATTAATGAAAGTCATTTTTGTATCATAATGAATGTGATCATGATGTTGAATTTGCATAAGTTTAGATGCAAATCAACTTATGACGAGTGTTTTTTTTTTCTTATGAAAGTGGTTTAAGCAGGTTGTGGCATAATAAAAGATGCATTCAAAATATCGCTTTGGAAAAGAAAAGATTTATGAAGGAGAGGTAAAAAAGTATTTATTGAATCGTTTTTGTATGAATGTCTTTATATGCAACTAATATCATATGATTTCCTACTAGGATTCAAGAAAGGCAAGAAAGAAAGCGAAAAAAAGAAAGGCAAGCTCTTGAGGCATACTTAAGTCAAAATCCTAATGCTAGTGTAAGAATGACGTTTCCACCTAGGTCCGCTCATGATGCACCAGCTTCTGCTTGTGATTCTCAATCAATAAGGAACACAACTCAACAAGAAGAACAATGGCCAAAACAGAATAAGAGAGGTCCAAAACAGCTTCATTCAACTGCAGCCACAAATACTGTGGATATTCCATGCAATGAGAGTGGTCATCAAGGGCCATCACCCTTTGATTAAAAAAAAAAAAAAAAAATAATAATCTTGCCTTCGAAAAAGAAATGGAGAGTTTCACTTCTTTATTATTCGTACATTCAAATATTTTTCATGTAACAACTTTTTTGTACTTTAGAGAAAAGTGCGAAGAGGATCTGATGTATTCGGAGGTAATCTACAGGTTAAAGGGCATTCAAGCAGTGATGGGATACCATATAATGGCAATATTGCTGAAAATGTGGATGATTAACAAAATATCTGTAACATTTTCTAGTATTGACGTGTTGTTTCATTTGATGTTAATATCTTGGTGATTTATTGAAGGACAAAATTAATGAATGTCCAAGGCAATCATCGAGTTCCAGTTCTCAATCGATAAAGAAGGACCAAACTGCAGTAGTTTCTGGTTCTGAACATTCTGAATCGTCATCTCTTGATACTAATTCCAGAACTCAGTGCACGGATATGGACCTTCTATGTGTAGTTAGTGTTTTGAAACACAGGCATGATAAGTTGGCCAGCTTCGTTGCCAGTGAACTTAATCAGGTACAGGAACAGGTTTAATTATGTTTACATGATACATGAAAACAATACTCATACTATTGATACTGATAATTATTAATCGTTTAAGCATAATTACTGATATAATGAATGAAATCTAATTTTTTTTTACTCACAACTACAGAACAACCCTCCAAGTAAATGCAGAACAAAATGTAAGTTGCTTGATTGGGTTGATTCAAATAAGATAGTTGCAGAAGGAGAAATTACAGTTGAAGATCCAACGTATCATGTGAAAGGTATTGGTACCCCTCTTGGAAGAGGTGCATGCATGGTGCAGCTGGAGAGAATCCTCAAACCTGATACTTTCCTATGGAAGACTCGATGTAGTATGATTACACTTAGGAATGTTTTAGGGGAAAGGATTCCATGGCCCAAAGAATGTATCCTAGTACATATCGCTTACGACAAAGTAAGTTCTGCCACTCATTTCCAATGAAAAGAAGTTACTGATGTCAAATATTCTCAATTGAATGATCATTTGTTGGTGAACCTTTGGTGCAGGAAATGAAAAGACAACTTGGTGGATGGAAATGGAGGTGAAATGTGAAGCTTTTGAAGTTGCTGCTTTGACTTCTCATTCAGTAATTGTTTTTGGATTCATTTTTAGGAGGTTGTTAATGAATGGGGAAGACTGGTTCTTGGATGCTTTTGATATTACTTTTTGTGAGGATTTATTTTCTATTTCGGTTTGTGCTTCTCTCTCCTCACTAACACACATTGAATTCCTCTTTATGCTGTTAATACGATTCAATTAGTGAGTATGTTTTTGGCAGCTGCATTAGTGAATTTTAAGCATTGAATGATTGGAATTGTTCTAGTAATGGCGACTTTGTTTTTTGGCTAGAATGTCTCGTTTCTTTAGTGCAATGGCACTGTTCTGTTGGTTAAATTACTCTGCATGCGACTCCTATAAAAATTCTGGTCAAATATTTGGATAGCCTATAAGCTTGTGGAGAAGATATGGTGTTTACATTCCTTTTTTTTTTGGATAAAACTGTTAATTTGCTGTGTTATCGTTTATAATTTGCTCTGACTGCTTCAAGGTTTCCTTTAATTTGCTTCCATTTGTGACATTCAAAACTTAGATTGGGAACTTGAATTTCAATTCCTTGGCTGCTAAGGTTGTATGTTTCTTAGGGCCATATCCTTTCAAAGAATATGACCTTGATGAAAGTTGTGTTTGCATGTTGAAGATTCACTTTTTTGAAGGACCCTACTATTCTGAAATTGAGCCACATTGAACCCTATGTAGAAAGAAGCTCTCCATTGTTCTCTACTACATTCACTAAGCTTGAACCTGGACCTTGCTTAAGGGAGACCCTGCTTGAGTTCTTCTTTCTATTAGGAGTATAGCCTGTCAAACTTCATGTGGGAATACGAGGATCGAGGATCAGACTATGTAAATAAAGGGTTACAAATTCGGGATCTTGGTAAGTTAAACTAAAGGAGATCCTGTTAAACTAATCACTGTTTAAGTTACCGCCAGATTTTTTTTGGTTACGTCAGTTAATCATTGCAGCATCTACTCTTCATGCAGGAAGTTTTAAAGGGAGAAAACAACCTAATCTCACACTTGGCAGTAGTTGCAGTTGTCTTTAATTACCATCTCTCTATATTTGTTTTTAATGGCAGAAAATTTGCTGGTGAGTTCTTTATTGCACTATGCCGTACTTTTACTAATGAATTACTTCTGCAATGCATGGTTTATATCAATATTTTTATTTTTTTTTTGACGAAAGTTTATATCAATGTTAATATAAGATATTCTGGTTGCATCCCTGGATCAAGAAATTCTTTTTTTGTATCCTTCTTATTTGGATGTTAGATTCTTTCCTTTAATGCTTGTTTTCTCACATAGGTCAGCTGCACTTTGATTTGTTTGAGACTTTTTTCATGAGTTTTCATATTCAATCTGAACTGTTTTTGGTCAAATGAGTTATAAGAGGTGCCGAATTTCTGATGCAATAAGTTCGTCAGGTAGCTTCGATCGAAAAATATTTTCTAAACTTTTTTTAAAGATGCCGACTTACACCACCTCAACCAACAACCCCAAACTCTCAGTTACAGATCTTGCTCACGATACTATCGATGGTATTAGCTTCAAATTCTATAGCAATCTTCGACCACCATTGAACGCATTTTCAGCTGTGTATTGAAGGATTTGAATAAAATCTTTTCAAAGCATTGACTACTGTTGAAATTATAGACTAAAGTTTCTGCTTTTATATAATATTTGAAATAAGTCTATACTTTGATGCTCTGATCAGTCTGGTGTCAAATGTTTAATCATGCTATGGGTGAAAAAAATGGATGTTAATTCTTCCATCAAAAGCTTTGGAACATTGGCTCTCTGCGTAGAAATACTTGAATTTTGACAAACAAAATGTAAATACCTAGACTTGGTGTGTATATGTATATTCTAAAGTTTTTGTTCATGTTGGATTATTTGTCAGTCAACTCAAACAATTTCTATATGCGTAGAGATCCACCAGACCACCATGATATAAAGTAGATTCCTATAACGGTCCTTGAAGTTTGATTTTCTTAAATTTCGTGGTCTTTTTGTGATCTCTCTTTCTCTCTGTTTTTCTTTTTTTGGTGTAGTGTATGAAAAATAGCTTCTCATTGTCAACAGTAGTTACTCTTATACTTTGTAGTATTTACAAGAGACAAAAGTTTCTAGATTTTCAGTTATGTAGGGGCAACGGCATTTAACATGGAAAAACACGCACGCAGCACCTACATGCATCTTGAGGTACACACACATCTCGAGGTGCATCGATGGCATCAAAAGTTTCTAGATTTTCAGTTATGTAGGGGTTTCCACGCACGCAACACCTACATGCATCTTGAGGTGCACACACATCTCGAGGTGCATTGATGGCATCTGACAACTGCGTGTTGGTGCTGCAGGCACGTTAACATTTTCCTTTTGAAATGCACAAGACCAGAGGATTCACCTGTCCTCGAAAAGAAAAAAAAAAGAAGACTAGAGGATTCACCTACAACAAGAAACAATGCTGATGAATTTGACAGTAGTGCAATTTACTCAACCCAACAGTAGCATACCCAAGCAATATGGGTTTGCAACTTGTTACTAAATTGTAGTAGGAGCCAAAGTAAAAAAATCTATATATATATATATATATATGGAAATTTTAATGGAGAATAAATATATACCTATGCCATGAAAACCCCTTAAAATGTGTTGTGCATTAAATGCACAATGCATTTATGTCGCATCGATTAATGTGTTAAATTTAAATCCAATGCTTATATATAAAAGAAAGCACTGTACATGTTGACGCATGTCAACTTTACATAGATTTGAAATGTTTTGGTGTATTAATTAGTTTGCCTAATTAATCAGCAAAACCCGTCATTTGGTCCCTGAACTCTCTGATTTTTATGTTTTTGGTCCTTCAACTTTTATTACTACACATCTTGTCCTTGAACTTTTATGAAGATTTACATTTTTGAATAGAAAGGAGGTGATACTCTGTATAGTTTATTATGCACAAAAAATATTTAGAGATTACAAAAACAGGGTGGGATTTACAAAAAAACGAACAAAAGTAAACCAAAAGCATGGGATTTGTGACGACCCTAAATCTTCCGGGGTTGCCCCGTGACCCACGCGCCCTTCGTCTGCAAGCCCAGCAGCGCCTGTCACGTCACCGAACACGTCATCATTGTTGCCATATCCGTAGCTCTGTGAAGTGACACTCCGTATAACTAATCCTACTCTATTAAGTTGTCTGACACATCTAGCAGGTTAGTTAATAATTACAACTTCATTATTAGCGGAAGCATATAAGTCGTATTTTATGATAATTTATTTAACCTAAGTAGTGGAAAACACCATGTATATAACTGAGACGAAATAAACAGTAATCCATATACATGTGATAAAGTTCTAAAGTCCCCAAAACCCAGCAAAATAGTATATACATACATGATATCAAAACACGAACTATCAGCAGCAACGGCCTCAGAGATAGTCGCCTAGTACCTCATTTCTCTTGCTCTTGCTCGTACTAGGATCTGCGCTCAGTTGCCCAACAAATACAGCAACGAGCCCAGTGAGTAAATTCCCAAGAAAAGTCTACACATTAATCATAAAAAACCACAATACCCTGCGAGACATGTGAATATGACCCTGACAACAGAAATCATATTCCTATGGCTGGCACTAAACAATATTCACAACTAATATGATGATTACATACAGTGAAAATAAAACAAACTAAAAGGTAAAACAACATTCGAGTAAACCGATTCAATTACGATATCAATTAAAACTAGATGGAAGTGTGACGGAGTCTAACAAAACTAGATCATACTTCGTAGATTCGGATGACCACGACTGAGCACATCAAGTCTAAACCACATCCGAACTACTAGCGGTGACCGGAACAAATCACAACCCACCGGACACATGCACCCCACTACGCAGGTAGCTATTCACCGGTTGAGCCCAACACATGCGCTACAATCTAGCCTGCTCAATTCCGTAACACAACCATCTCGACTAACCTCCGACCATGTGAACAAATCAAACACCGACCAACACATGATCATAATGCATAAACATGACAACCAGTTAAGTGACAAAGCGTTAAATAAACAAATTGATAAACAATCATTTACATGGACACACCACGAATGAAATAAAGTGTAACATTCTCAAGGGTTTTACACACCTATAGCTACGCACTCCGACTTCCTAGACTCGTCAATTCGACCCGCCTAGCTCCGCTATGACCGAGCTATGGTTTCCAGTCCCTGAAGTCCATTTCTAGTGTTTTATATTATTTAAACACACATTATGTAATTTATTATATCATATATTGAATTTTCAGTTGTGGTCTCCCAGACTATGTCGGGGTTCCAAAAATACCCGAAAAGTCCGAAACTACTTTTCTACCTTTTTCTAATTTTCTATATTTTTCTAGAATTTTTTCCAATTTTTTGATATTTTTTAACTATTTTTTCTATTTTCTAGAAAATAATATATATATAATATTATTTAATTTAATAATAATATTATTTATTTTTATTTTGATATGTGGGCCCCACCTGAACCTGTCTGGTTCAGGTGGGTTGGACCTGACCGCCCGGTCCAGTCCGGCCCAGGGACGCACACGCGCGAGGGCGCGCGTGTGCTCCCTTCTCCTTCCCAGAGACGATTTCGTAACACAACCATCTCGATTAACCTTCGACCATGTGAACAAATCAAACACCGACCAACACATGATCATAATGCATAAACATGACAACCAGTTAAGTGACAAAGCGTTAAATAAACAAATTGATAAATAATCATTTACATGGACACACCACAAATGAAATAAAGTGTAACATTCTCAAGGGTTTTACGCACTTGTAGCTACGCACCCCGACTTCTCAGACCCGTCAATCCGACCCGCCTAGCTCCACCAAAACAACACCAAATTCTCGGATCAAAATTCATGTAAATAAACCTAAAATTTACTAAATCACCTCAATTTTTCACAAATTCGATCCAAATCAACAAAATACCACAAAACCAACCTCAAGAACATCTAATTCATCAAAAGCAGTTGTAAATTTACTCAAAAATCTGAATTCACCAATAACCCATTTTTATGGAAATTTAACCAAAATGAGAGTTTATTACCTTAGATCTTGTGTTTGAAACACTCTAATCCAATTTTCAAGCTCCAAAGATCCGGTTCCAGCAAATAATTCCCCTCTAGAACTCGAAATCTCCCTTTCAAATTTTCTCTCATCTCTTTTTGCATGTTAAACCCGATCATGGGTATTTATATGTGTTAGTTTTAATCTAGTGTGAGCACGCATCCCGAGGATGATCTAAAGACCACTGATCACCCCGTGTCACCCAAGTTCTTGACACCTTATCCTAACAACACATGCCTCGTTTCACTCCGTTGTGCATCTCGAGAAAATCATCCTATGCACTATGATTAATCCTATCAAACTATAGGATTTCTATTTATCTATTAATACATTTATTCAACCTTAGGTTAAATCACCTTAATAAATCATATAAAATTCATACGTTAGTCATATTAACACTCAGCTACCCGACAACCCATGCCCTGTACCCCGGCTATCCTGTACCCGGTATTCGGTCCCCGACATGCACTTCGGGACATAAACCCGACTCGTAGCCTTGCCCGATATCAACTTACACACATGTGATGTTTATATAAATATTAAATTTTCACATCACAATACTAGACATACAACATACACAATTATCATAATATAACCTGGGTACTTTTATCCGAGTCCACCCAGTTGTCTCCGTAACGCCCGAATTACCCGTTAATCCTTGTAATTAATACAAATCCTGATTAAATTAATTTAGGCCGTTACAATTCTTCCCAACTAGGAGAATTTCTTCCCCGAAATTTAAGATAACCAATACCTTTTCTCAGGGGTTGCAACGCGAATGCAATTACCCGTTAGACTAGCTAACCTGACACCCGTCGTCTAGATGAACAACTCAACTCTAACCCTTCAGTGAACGAATCAACTGAAATTCTTAGGGAACACATCTACCTATTCCAGGGAAACACATCGACCTGACCCTGGTGAACAAATCAACCAGTCTTCAATTAAAACCTGGTGAACAAATCAACCAGTCTTCAACCAAAATCCTGGTGAACAAATCAACCAGTATCCCACTAAAACCTGGTGTACCAATCAATTAATCTCTGGTGAACAAATCAACCAATCCCTAGTGAACCACATCGACCAGTCTCCCACAATCCTCTAGTGTACTAATCAACTTGGACACACTAATCTAAGTGAACTAATCAACCTAGATGCAACGAATGCATGGAATGCAACAAAACAATAATTATAATGAACACATCAACCTATATGCAACACACGCATATAAAAACACAATACTAACGTACCCTGCTCATACTGTCGGGTTGTCTCTATGTTTGGCTGTGCCACGACATGAACTCTCTCATCTGTCTGTGGAATCTCTGGTGCTGGAAAAGCACTACGACAATCTAGACTGATGTGACCTCTCTAACCACACCTAAAACATCTATGTCTGTCACTTCCTCCTAAACTATCGGTCCTAGAGTGTTGTCTATAACTCCGGTCTTTCTGATCTCGATCTCTACCTCTCGATCCCATGTATAAGATTGTTGTGATGCTGACATCGCATATGCCCTATCGTCTCTGTCATCACCTCTGTGTTGTCGATCCCGTGGTCTGTTCTCATATCGTGGTCTATTGCCGTGGTGATTACTCCCACTATCTCCATCCAACGTGGTCTTTCGGTCTCTTCGGTCCCTGATCAGACCAAGAACCTTGCCCAGACCTATCTATCAGTTCAACCCTAGGTCGTAGGTATGTCTCACGAGATAATGCTCTATCATATATAGCCTGTAAAGTCTCGGCTCCACTCGCAACTATCATGCCACCTATCCTCTCATCCAAACCCCTGATGAAATAGTAGACTGGAGTTTCTCGGTGTTCGCCACGTCCATGGCATACATCATAAGGTACCTGAATCGGTCCATGTACTGTGATATTGTCATGGTACCCTGCCTCAATCCCAGAAATTGCTCTCTAAGCCTCAACTGAACCTCGGTAGGAATATACTCATCGAGAAATAACTGTCGAAACTCAACCCACGTAAACGATACAGAATGGATATCGGTGTAGGTCGTCCACCATACCGCTGCCTGACCTCTCAAACAATACCCTGAAATATGTGCCTGATCCGCCTCTGGTACTTCCAACAACTGATGTAGGCGCCGGTGTGTCATCAACCACCGTCCTGCAACCTCTGGATCACTAACCCCAGTAAAGTAAGTGGGGTTGAACCTTATAAAATCTTTCACCATGTTGGCTGTTTCTGACATCTTACTCCTGCCAGTCGAAGCAACTGTCTGCTACTCCGTAGTAGTAGGCGTCACCTCAGTATTATCTGCTGGTACCACAATAGGCTCTGCTTTCTCTATCACTGTCTTAGTCCTCGCTGCCTGTGTGTCTACTGGTGGTGCTAACGCAGCTGGAGGGGTAGGTGTAACTAACTCAGCAGTTGGTGCTACTGTAGGTATCCTCGAGCTCCGTATGTACTCCATGAGCTCAGCCATCTGTGCCTGCTGCAATAATTGTTGATCCGTAACTCTCTGCACCATGGCTCTTAAATCAACTATCTCTCTGGTGGTATGATCACTAGTCTCCCCAACCTCCTGCTGAGTAGTTGGAGGGATGGGTGTAGGAATCTATCCGTCCATAGTGGTCTGCATCGATTTTCGTGTCCGGATTAGTTCCCAATATACGTATGCGTATACTATATATAAATACAACAATACATATATCAACATAACAATCCCAACTCTACCCGCTTCCATTGTTTCTAAACTAAAAGTTCTAGTCAATTTATCGGGTTTCAACATCTAATTTTGTTTTAAAGTTTATGCTCTTTCCTTAACTTTATTAATTCAAGGCCCTATCGACCTTGCTCTGATACCAACTGTGACGGCCCTAAATCTTTCGGGGTCGCCGTGACCCACGCCCTCCGCCTGCAAGCCCAGCAGCGCCTGTCACGTCATCGGACACGTCATCACTGTTGCCACGTCCGCAACTCTGTGATGTGACGCTCCGTGTAACTAATCCTACTATATTAAGTTATCTGACACATCTAGCAGGTTAGTTAATAATTACAATTTCATTATTAGCGGAAGCATTTAATTCGTATTTTATGAGAATTTATTTAACCTAAGTAGTGGAAAACCCGGACATAAACACCATGTATATAACTGAGACGAAATAAACAGTAATCCATATACATGTGATAAAGTTTTAAAGTCCCTAAAACTCAGCAAAATAGTATATACATACATGATATCAAAACACGAACTATCAGCAGCAACGGCCTCAAAGATAGTCGCCTAGTATCTCATTTTCCTTGCTCTTGCTCGTACTAAGATCTGCGCTCAGTTGCCCAACACATACAACAACGAGCCCAGTGAGTAAATTCTCAAGAGAAGTCTACACGTTAATCATGAAAAACCACAATACCCTGCGAGACATGTGAATATGACCCTGACGATAGGAATCATATTCCTATGGCTGGCAGTAAATAATATTCACAACTAATATGACGATCACATACAGTGAAAATAAAACAAACTAAAAGGTAAAACAACATTCAACTAAACCGATTCAATTACGATATCAATTAAAACTAAATGGAAGTGTGACGGAGTCTAACAAAACTAGATCATACTTTGTAGATTCGGATGACCCCGACTGAGCACATCAAGTCTAAACCACATCTGAACTAATAACGATGACCGGAACAAATCACAACCCACTGGACACATGCACCCCACTACGCGGTAGCTATTGTGACGACTCTCCCGACCTAAGGTCGGTCGCCCGCCCCAGACCGCCACTTGGACCCGATACCTGAACCAGGCCCAAATAACAGTCTGGCACGCCTAAACAAATAAACCTGTAGAATACACATTGGCTAAACTAAGGATAATAATTGCGGAATAAATATAAAGAGATATCCTAAAGCCAGTAGATTTAAATTCATAGAACATTAATAAAACTATACATGAGTTCATGCTCATTTAAACTAAACAAGTTAATTAAATCTCTGAAGTGGATCAACTAAACGTAACTAGGATTCAAGCTACCCAATGATCTATTTTAATTTTAACCCCAAATTGAATAGTTTCAAAATCAAATATACATAATATATATATCAACAAAGGCTTACATCAAGAAGAGACTTCAAACTCATCTCTCCCTTGCCTCAACCTAGCATTGTCGTGGATACCTAAGATGTAAGTGGGGTGAGTTAAAAGAACGAACAGAGCTCAGTAATGCGGAAAACCTGCTCAACCATCAAATATGCAAGTAATACCTAATAAGCATGCAAAGTCTAACATGTATTTGAAAACAAACAAGGATTCATTGAATAATAACATGGTAGCAGGATTTCATAAAAGATAGACGTATAATGAACCATCAAGTACTATCATGGACATAAGGTTTATAAGCCACAAATAAATAGGAATTCATCCTTTCATAGCAAATACGATATATTCATAAACCATCAAATTTTAACAATAATCATGCATAACATTAAAGAGATTGACAAATCATTACATAAATTCAAGCTTTTATGCAAATGAGGGGGTTTCGCGAGATTATGTACAATAAAATATAGTAATATGATAAGTCGATGTTTCATTCAATGCATACTAGGTATAGGCAAGAATCCGGTGACCGATTCTCCTACTCTCGAGGTGGTGGAAATAACTAGCTAGCACACAGGCTTATATGCCCTCTCGTTTGTCCCATCAAATCAACAGTAGGTTCGTTCAAGCCATCACCGATGCACATCCCTGTCTCAAGAGTACAAGAGAAGGAACTCTAACTCATGTCCCTGCGTGACATACTTATGAATTCAATTAGTCAAGTAAAACCCTCAGTGGTAAACTCCACACATCTTGGGGTGTTAACGACCCTCGGTGGTACCACAACATTCTGATGTATTCTTATAGATTTACTTGCTAATAAGGCCCTCGGTGGAACTCCACAAATATTCTGGGGCCATGAATAACATAGATGAGAAAAGCAGTGCATTCACATTCCATAGATACGTAGGTTCGAGCCAATACCACGACGCAACCCATAAATCCCAAGTCTTTAATTCAAATTATGAATCATAAACATAACTAATAATCATGCCATATTTGATAATTAAGCAAGCTCTCCACTTACCTGCACTTGCCGCGAATCCTAATCTCGATCCTCTCGCGTTTGGGCTCGATGTGAACCGTCTCGCGAATCTAGACAATTTGAAAGAATAATTACTTTAAATATCTACAACCATACAAGTTTAACATCAATTGTCTAGACCTTAGAGATTCACCCTATTTTATAGCTGAATTCGCTAAAGGTCATGCATGACTCTAAAGTTGACACTTAAAATTAGAACCGATGATTCGAGTAAAATAGGAATGCGGTGATGTAAAACAAGAAAAATCCGCTAAGACTTAGTTTTTCTAACATAAATCGAAGACGTTTGATTAATTATAATTAAAAAAATCTAAATCACCATACAAGACTCAATTTAGACTTTAAATTTTCAAATGACAATATTCAGTCAAAGTTCACAAATTTATCGAATAAGTTTATTTCCCAAAGAAAAGATTTAAAGTCCCTTTTTAAATCTCAACTCAACCTTAAATGCCAAATCTATATCAATAAACTCCAACTGCGTTCAATTTGCTAAAATCATGGGAAAACCCTTTCATATACCGTCAAACTATGGAAAACAAAATTGATTCATCCATAATACTCGTTATCATAAAGCTTAAAAATTTGTATAACCCATTTCAAGAATAGATCTAAGAAAAACTGAACAAACTTTGCAAATCATCAACTCTCATTGCCAATACCAACACCAAGACAATAAATCTAGGGAGTATTAGAGTCTCACCATGCCTTCAATGGAGTCTTTGACTCAAAATCCTATCCAAAATCTCATTCTAACATAGATCAAATCTTTCCTTTCTTATTTTCTTTTATATTTTCCTCGCGTGCTTGCCGTTGTCGACGCCATCGACCCTTTGGTCTCCAAATCTTCAACAAATAATAAAGAAATCAAGGAGGGAAGTGAGGTTGTACCTCTCTTGAGCTTGAACTCTCCTCTTGCTCTCCTCCTCTCCATGTGGGTGTTTAACAAGATTGCGGCTAGGGTTTTCTTTGATTTGCTTAAATAGCATTAGGGTTAGGGATTAGGGTTATGATTATTTACAACTTGTCTAAAATGCCCTTTTGGGTTCTAAGCTCAATTGTGCTTTATTATTTAAAATAAAACTTTACTTAATCCTTACTCATATTTAATTTGACAAGTTTAGAATTATATTTTCACATCAAACACTCAACACATTTTTATCATGAAATTACTAAAATACATATAGGTTGGGTGGTGGAGAATTTGGGTCATTACAATATCCTCAATTTTAAGAACTTTCGTCCTCGAAAGTAAAAGTAAAGTACAATGTAGTTTGGTGTCTGTCCATAACGATTTCTTTTCGACCCATTGTTTAACTGAGGCCATCTTCACCTGCATGCTCTGCCCATTTCACCACGTGAAATAAAGTTTTACCCTTGACTTTAATATATCTTTTTTTTTTTTTTTTCATCTTGCGAGCTAAAATTCATAATGCCCACCTCATGTAGGTCATCAATAAAGCTTTTATACTTAGCTACATGCCAATTCCTCATATCACTACGCATTTATGGGGTGTTCCTTTGTAAGCTCCACCGAAGCCGTAATGTGCACTCGAGTCATTCATACAATAAAGAACAATACTGAGATGTGATATGGTGCCTATCCGTGTCAAAAAGAAGTATCTCTACCTATCTGGCAGTACAAACATACCACCACCTGGTAGTAGAAAAAAGCAAGGATAGCCATCCATCATATCAAGAACACTAGCACACCATTTCAGTCACCATCTCCTTTATATATATCAACGTGTGACTCATCATGTCATTGCGACTTAGCTGTGGAGGCTACAAATGAACAAATTTAGCATTCCTTTCGGAGATATGCATTAACATCATTGTCCATTGTACATTTATCGACATTCATTCTTGTAGGTTCATAATTCAAGTCAACTCTTTACTGATGGTCCGCTTTGCAACCCCTCTGTCACATTTGACCATTAACTTACGCAATAAACTTCCACCCTTGTAATCTTGAGGAACATTTGAAATCATTGCCCACCCTAAGCGAAATTCAACACTCGTCCATATGCGGTATATCATATCATCATCTTTGTTTCATACTAAGGTCTCATATCACAATCACTCTATTTCTGAGAGACTTTTCGCATCGTGTCCACGTAGCGTATGACTTTCACGATTTCTGAGTGAGCGTTTTAAATTATCTTGACTCAGTTAGGTTCACCTTTGGTGTACAAATACTTAATGTCACCTTTCTGAGCGAATTCTTAGCTCTTATGGATTATTTAAAGTTTTTCACTCACAGAGGAATATGGTTCTTTAACTTCTTATTTATTTATTTAAAAAAATTTGGCATCCATGTCATTCCTCGAGATTATCCAGCATATATCTTTGGCATGGTTATTAAGGTCTCGTAACTCACTACGACTCAATTATTTTCAAGTTCATAACTCACCCTTACATTTCAATTTATTACACTCGCATATTACTATTATCGCATTTCATATACGTTTTATTGGATACTCCAACAATAAAGTACAGATCGGTGTACGTGGAATTCACATAGGTTTACCTTGCATGACTTGCTATTAAAGGTTTGATTCAAAGTACCCAAATTCATATTTATACTTGCTTCGAAAATTTTCTTATACTGTTTAGTTTATGGTTTTCTTGCTTATACTTAGCACAGAGCCATTCATGATGTTCTTTCTTTTCTCCAAATTCAATGATTCTTGAAAATAAGAATATCAACTGATTTTTCATGGGATTGATTTAAAATGACCTCATGCTTAGGCAAACCTTTATGTCACATAATTTGTTTATGCTTGTCACCTGTTACGGTGTCGACCTTGATTATTCGAGCATTATCTCCATGTGTTGATATCCTTAACACTTAACCATTTGCAAATCTATTGCTTACCTATCTGGGTTACAACCTCAAATTCTCCTATGCTATCAAATTAGGGCTTTCACTTTTAGACTTATACTAATCCCTCAGGCTTCCAAGTGTAAACTACACATTTTGTTCAACAATTATTCACGATATGAAGTTTAAGAAATTTTATCTTTACTCATATATTCATGTTTCATTACTAGTTTAGGGTATTTCCTCACTATCCCTAATTATTGTTTCGTACGTATTGCACAGTATAAACCTTATAGGGGTTCGATCATAACCTAGGATTCCCACTTTAATAGTCGACCTATCACTGATCAGATATTTCATCTTTCCTTTCAACCATTTAGTTTGGTAGTTCAGGTTTTTTTTTGTAATATTTTACTTTTAATATGAGACCACAAGTTACTTCCCACAAGTGATCAACATGATTCTTAGCGATGTCACCATTTTGATTAGAAATTTTCGTTCTTGGATAGGGTACTATTGCAGTACATGTTGTCTCTCTTGAGTTCGCAATTCTTCTCATCACCAAATTACTCATTCATTTTTCCATGGGTCGATCATATTCTAAGATCCCCAATTTTAAGAACCAAGTCATTATTGACTAAGGTTATGTGACAATCATTTGCCTCGATTAGTTTTCGACGTCATTTTTCATTCAACCATCCCTTACCAATCAGGTTAGGTTTCATTTTGACTCAAAAGCTATGAGTCCAAACGACTAATCATATCAGAAATATTCTTTTCATTGGTGTACCTCCGATTTTAATGATTCACTTATCATCGAGTTCATTATAATATTATTAACTGCATCGTACGCTCTTTAAAACCTACTAATATAACTCATACATACTGTTTAGTTTGGGGCTTTTCTTAATTATTCAATTATGGTACTGTCATCGCGTACTCCTCATTCATTTCAAAAACAATTTATCAATTCTTGGTATCCTCAAATTTTAGTAACTCGCTTATCTTTGAGTGTACTAGTATTCACTGAATTTTCTTATTGAGTTGTTTTCGAGATATTCTTTAATTTCTCATTCACCATTTCATACATTATGCACTTACGCTTCGAGCTAACTCTCAATTTGAGTCCTCATATTTAGTATTCAACCTATCGATAACTAGCTTAGCTTTATTTTTCTTTTACACAAGTTCAATGAAAACTTGAATGTCATAATTCAATCAATCGAGAAGTTACATCCGAATCAAAACCCATTTCAAAGTGTTGAGTTTCCATTTTTCAAGCTAAATCAAGCTTTTATTTTTTTATTTTTTTATTTTTGATTTTATATATATAGATCTATTTTTGAACACTAAGAAAAATAAACTATTTCTTTTATTAATTGTTCACACTTTCCAAAACTTTGTACGGACAAGTAGAATGCTTCTTTGAAAATTTCATCAAAATGTGATAAACACCTACTCAACGAAATACAAAAATCATGGTCCAACACAGTCGAAAGAGTTAGTCTTCGAGAAAATAAATAACATGAAACAACAAAATTCGATTCATAATATTAACTTTCTAATCGAATTTATAGACCAATGATTCACATCTTTAATCGAGAGTTAGAAGTTTTAAATGTATGCGTGTCCTCTATATCTTAAATTAAGTTCAGCCTCTTGGTCAGACTAACTTGCTTATCATTGTTTGAAATCAAATATTCATTTGCATCCTTACTAGGATCTTTAACTTCTATTTTCAACAATATATCGTTAATTTTAATTATCTTAATAGAGTTTTCGGCGTCAAAGTTACTTATCTGAAATGTGACCACGTCACAATTCCATCTTGCGTATTTAGCGTGGCGTCTCATTGTCCTTTCAAGTCTATCGATTCTTACTTAAGTCTTTATTCGCCACTCTATCGTTAAGTATAGGCGTATCTCGCCATACAATTTTTAATCTAAGTTTAGTAGTTCTATCATAACCATTCTTACAGCAATTGTTGTAGTCTTCCTTACAGCGCATGTGTAATCTTCTGAGGACTTCCCGTCGACTTTCTTGTGTCGTTAATTGTCATTCAGAACTCGTGGAACCAAGGTTTCACGTCTTAAGGAAAGACATTTACCTATATATCTAACGATATATTTATATACACAAAGTAGCAAATAGTCATCACATTAAATCTTTATCAAATTTCTTTTGTCCCATCCCATCCTAGAATTTATCATTATTGTGTGTTAAGTCGACTTTGAACCAATGTCCCATACCACTGATTTGTTCGACTTAACTTGACCTTTAAACTTGAAGGCCATACATCTTAGGTTTTCCTAAACTAACGTTTCCCTAGGTTCTAATCCCTATGCTCTGATACCAACTGTGACGACTCTCCCCCGACCTAGGGTCGGGTCGCCTGGAACAGACCGCCACTTGGACCCGATACCTGAACCAGGCCCAAATAACAGTCTGGCATGCCTAAACAAATAAACCTGCGAAATACACATTGGCTAAACTAAGGATAATAATTGCGGAATAAATATAAAGAGATATCCTAAAGTCAATAGATTTAAGTTCATAGAACATTAATAAAACTATACATGGGTTCATGCTCATTTAAACTAAACAAGTTAATTAAATCTCTGAAGTGGATCAACTAAACGTAACTAGGATTCAAGCTACCCAATGATCTATTTTAATTTTAACCTCAAATTGAACAGTTTCAAAATCAAATATACATAATATATATCAACAAAGGCTCACATCAAGAATAGACATCAAGCTCATCTCTCATTTGCCTCAACCTAGCGCTGTCGTGGATACCTAAGATGTAAGTGGGGTGAGCTAAAAGAACCAACGGAGCTCAGTAATGTAGAAAACCTGCTTAACCATCAAATATGCAAGTAATACCTAATAAGCATGCAAAGTCTAACATGTATTTGAAAACAAGCAAGGATTCATTGAATAATAGCATGGTAGCAGGATTTCATAAAAGATAGACGTATAATGAATCATCAAGTACTATCATGGACATAAGGTTTATAAGCCACAAATAAATAGGAATTCATCCTTTCATAGCAAATACGATATATTCATAAACCATCAAATTGTAACAACAATAATCATGCCTAACATTAAAGAGATTGACAAATCATTACATAAATTCAAGCTTTTATGCAAATGAGGAGGTTTCGCGAGATTATGTACAATAAAATATAGTAATACGATAAGTCGATGTTTCATTCAATGCATACTAGGTATTGGCAAGAATCCAGTGACCTATTCTCCTACTCTCGAGGTGATAGAAACAACTAGCTAGCACACAGGCCTTATGTGCCCTCTCGTTTGTCCCATCAAATCAACAGTAGGTTCGTCCAAGCCATCACTGATGCACATCCATGTCTCAAGAGTACAAGAGAAGGAACTCCAACTTATGTCCCTGCGTGACATACTTATGAATTCAATTAGTCAAGTAAAGCCCTCGGTGGTAAACTCTACACATCCTGGGGTGTTAATGACCCTCGGTGGTACCATAACATTTTGAGGTATTCTTATAGATTTACTTGCTAATAAGGCTCTCGGTGGAACTCCACAAACATTCTGGGGCTATGAATAACATAGATGAGAAAAGCAGTGCATTCACATTCCATAGATACGTAGGTTCGAGCCAATACCACGACGCAACCCATAAATCCCAAGTCTTTAATTTAAATTATGAATCCTAAACATAACTAATAATCATGCCATATTTGATAATTGAGCAAGCTCCCCACTTACCTGCACTCGCCGCGAATCCTAATCTCGATCCTCTCGCGTTTGGGCTCGATGTGAACCGTCTCGCGAATCTAGACAATTTGAAAGAATAATTACTTTAAACATCCACAACCATACAAGTTTAACATCAATTGTCTAGACCTTAGAGATTCACCCTATTTTATAGCTGAATTCGCTAAAGGTCATTCACGACTCTAAAGTTGACACTTAAAATTAGAACCGATGATTCGAGTAAAATAGGAATGCGGTGATGTAAAACAAGGAAAATTCGCTAAGACTTAGTTTTTCCAACATAAATCGAAGACGTTCGATTAATTATAATTAAAAAAATCTAAATCACCATACAAGACTCAATTTAGACTTTAAACTTCCAAATGACAATATTCAGTTAAAGTCCACAAATTTATCGAATAAGTTTATTTCCCAAAGAAAGGATTTAAAGTCCCTTTTTAAATCTCAACTCAACCTTAAATGCCAAATATATATCAATAAACTCCAACCTCGTTCAATTTGCTAAAATCATGGGAAAATCCTTTCATATACCGTCAAACTATGGAAAACAAAATTGATTCATCCATAATACTAGTTATCATAAAGCTTAAAAATTTGTATAACCCATTTCAAGAATAGATCTAAGAAAAACTTAACAAACTTTGCAAATTATCAACTCTCATTGCCAATACCAACACCAAGACAATAAATATAGGGAGTATTAGAGTCTCACCATGCCTTCAATGGAGTCTTTGACTCAAAATCCTATCCAAAATCTCATTCTAACATAGATAAAATCTTTCCTTTCTTCTTTTCTTTTATATTTTCCTCGCGTGCTTGCCGCTGTCGTCGCCATCGACCCTTTGATCTCCAAATCTTCAACAAATAATAAAGAAATCAAGGAGGGAAGTGAGGTTGTACCTCTCTTGAGCTTGAACTCTCCTCTTGCTCTCCTCCTCTCCACGTGGGTGTTTAACAAGATTGCGGCTAAGGTTTTCTTTGATTTGCTTAAATAGCATTAGGGTTAGGGATTAGGGTTATGATTATTTACAACTTGTCTAAAATGCCCTTTTGGGTTCTAAGCTCAATTGGGCTTTATTATTTAAAATAAAACTTTACTTAATCCCTTACTCATATTTAATTTGAAAAGTTTAGAATTGTATTTTCACATCAAACATCCAATACATTTTTATCATGAAATTACCAAAATACACATAGGTTGGGTGGTGGAGAATTTGGGTCGTTACAGCTATTCACCGGTTGAGCCCAGCATATGCGCTACAATCTAGCCTGCTCAATTCCGTAACACAACCATCTCGATTAACCTCCGACCATGTCACGGCCCAAATTTTTTAATCTTGATTAACTTGCTTAATCAGGATCACCGACTCGTGACGTGGGGCCCGCATGAGATGCGCACACCTACCGAGGCATGTGACCGAGGTAAATGTTATATTTGTATTGATGTATTCCTAGTGTTTGTATGTGTGTAGGCTGACTAAGCCAATACGTGCAGCTATCGAGCCGAGACGTGGTCAGGGACACGTCTCGAGTTGCGTGCAAGTCGGGGTATCGAATAGCGAGACTTGCGGTAAGTCTAAATTTAGTAAAATGCAATGTAATTAAATTAATGCACATTAAACCATAGTCTATGGTCACAAATTAATTAAATTGAAATGGGAGACATATATAGTTATATATATATAAATATATATACACTTAAAAAAATCAGAAAAGAATTGTGAAATGACAAAAGTGGGCATTGGCTTATATGGAAAAGGATAGGGTTGGAGGGTAAAATGGTAATTTTACCCCAAAACACCAAATAAAATCTCCACCGCCACCACCGCCACAAAGGAAGAAGAAGAGAAGAAGAAGGAAAGAAGAAGAAAGGGAGAGAGAGGAGGAGAGTCCGGCATGGAGAGAGAGGGTCACCGAAGTGGATCGAGGCGCGACGACGACGACATTGGCAAGGTGAGTTTTTCCTTTTTGTTGTTGATTGTTGTGGTAGACATTAATGGTGGTGTTGGTGAGGTTTAATGAAGTTGATTGTTTAAAGATCAATGTGTTAATGGTGGATTGTGATGCTATGATGTTGATGTTGGTGTTGGAGTTGTTGTGTGGATTGAAGAAGTAAAGAAAGGAAGAACAAAAAAAAAAAAAAAAAAAAAAAGAAGAAACGAGCAGAGACTGGTCATTGCAAGGGGGCCGTCTCTGTTGAAAGAGAAGGGGGACTCGGTCGGGACCGGTCCAACCCCAAAAATAATTAAAAAAATATATAAAATAAAATAAAATAAAAATAATAAAATAAATAAATAAAAATAAAAGTAATAGTAATAAATACTATATATATGTAATGTATATACATACATGTATATATGTATATGTATACATAAAATATACATGTATGTATATTTATATATACACATACACATGTATATCTACGAAAAATAAAATAAAATAATAAAAGAAATAATAATATGTATATATATGTATACATACATATACATTTATATATATACAAATGCACATATATGTGTATATCTACATATACACATATATGAATATATATACATAAAATATATTTATGTAACAAAAAAATAAGTAAATAAGTAAATGAATGATATGAAATAATTTTCAAGGACTTAGGGGTGTTACGGGAGTTCGAAACGCTAGTCGGAAGTGTCGCGAGGTCGGATAGCTATAGCTATCCCGTGACTTGTAAGTGAAAGCTGTGGGAACCCTATACTTTATTTCATTCATATTAATTTTCTTTTCAGTCAATTTGATGACTTCCTGTTAGTAATCTACCATCATGTTTTCTTTGCTCTATTCAAGTTGAATGTTGTAATAGCATGATGCCTTGTGATGGTCCCATTGACTCTCTTCCTGATATGTCATATCTTATTGTGAAATATATTATATTTGATGTTAGAAATGCATGCACTAGGGTTACTGTGGTAATTAGTTTTGTATTCCATTTCCTTTGGGCTTTCGTAGCCTAACTTATTATTGATATCGTAGAACTTTAGAAATGAAAATCCTTGAAACAAAAGTTGGAGATTATCTAGTGTCCATTGCACAAGAGATGGGTGGATTCACGGGGTCACTGGACCTCGGGGTTTCCGGCACTCACCACTATTACTTGGGTGGCGTCACGTAGCTTGAACTGCGGGGTTGTCGGCAAGTTATACATATATATATATATATATTCAAAATTTACAAAGTATGTTAGAGAGTATCTCCATACGATAGTGGAAAAAGGCTGGTTGATAGTTCTCACCGCCGACCGGACGTAGATCATCTCGACTTAGCCTGTGTGGGTACTCTGTATGAGTTTAGACTCTGTGTGAGTGAGAATAGACTATGTGTCAATCTATCTAATTTGGTTAGCTGTGATATTTATATGCATTACTTTCTCAGCACCTTTTTCTGTTTTATTATGCATTTAAATATCAGTCTTTACTTTGGAAATGTAGTATAGAATTCCCCGGTTATCACTTAAATATCACTATACTTACCGTCTAGTTTGTGACGGTGGGTGTAGGTCCGTCAAGCAGCACTAGACCGGGCAAGGAGAAGATCGGCGACTTCCTCTGAGTTCGTAGCGCGTAGTTGTTGTACATGTAGGTCACATTTTTGTATTATGCTTATATATACGTCTTTTGCTTGGGTTTTTTTGGGACGAGAATTAGTTCACCCGACTTTCGACTTTCATTTTGTCTATATGCTCGTCGTTTATTGCATATTTATATTGTGATTATTATTTCCTGGTTTCCACATTTAGGAATTATTTGAAATGCTTTCGCTAATACGTTAAAGACTTCCGCTAAATTGATAATTTTCATAAAATATTAGGTAGTACAGGCTGACTAATACGTAATTAGGTCATACATGTTGAAATTAGGGCTTAATTATGGGATTAGGCCGGGCGGTGCCCTAGACAAAAATAGGAGCCGTTACAGTTGGTATCAGAGCCTAGGCTTCAGAGCCTTAGGGACAAATAAAAAAAACACGAACTTGCGTAAAACATAAATCTTAGAAGTGGAAACCATATGAACATCGCCTAGGAACCATTTTGTTGGGAATCGAGTGAAGGTGAGCTGGAGATTTCTTTTTAAGGATATGTGTTAATTTCGTTATGTATATATATATATATATATATATATATATATATATATATATACGCGATACACTTCATAGTGGCTGATGCGAAGTCGTAATCAACATGCAGACGACGATGACAGACGCACGTGATACAGGTGACTCGGATGCTAGCGGCAGTCAACCTCCTACCACATCTGATGACGACCACAGAGGTCGTTCGACCGGGTGGTCGCTCGGGGCGTTAGTTGGTGAACTTCATGGCATACGTTACTGCACAGATCACTGCACTCACACAGGTAGTCGCCAGTACACGTACCATTATTATGCCTTCGACGACAGAGCCCACTATACCACAGGGCACCATTCCAGCGACTACGACCGCCACCAATCCGTTTTTTGTACCAGCCTCCATTCCTGCGGCCACACCCGTAATCGAGACACCTACTATTCCGGCTACGACTGTGATTCCTGTGGCACAGGCTCTCCCAGCCGCCAGGGTTTCGACGACAGATATAGTAGTGGCGACGACCACTCGCACCTCCACATCATCGGACTCAGCAGTGGGGATCAAGCTGATTAAGGACTTCATCAGGCTTCAGCCCGAGTACTTTGACGGGACTCGAGACTTTCAGATGATCAAGAAGTGGATGCTATCTCAGGAAAAGCTTCATAGGATATTGGGCATTGAGGATAGACTACGCCCTGAGTTATCGTCGTATACACTGCAGAGGGACGCCGATGTTTGGTGGCGCATGACGATAGCGACGGATGGGGACTTCACATCATGGAAGCTATTCAAGGACAAGCTTTATCAGCAGTACTTCCCGCCAGCCGTTAGGATGAGACTGAGGCGAGACTTAATGAGTTTGAGACAGGGACCGGATGAGACAGTTATGCAGTATCGAGACAGATACGGCTACTTGCGACAGTTTGCTGGGGATTTGGTCAGAGAGGAGCTAGAGGATGTGCACTACTTTGGGGTTGGCTTAAGAGCTGATATTGGGGAGCATGTAGTCGGCACAGGAGCTCGAATCCTTGGTGGCATTTACGAACGCGCCCTTGCCTATGAGACTTACCATCTGAGTAGAGTAGCTGACAGGGCAGTTCCAGGTCAGACTTGGTCATCTGAGCAGATAGCAGAGTATGAGAGGAGGCGGCAGAGTGGCAAGGCACCTAAGACATGGGATGAAGGCTCCCAGGGATCGGGGGTGACTTCACGCTTCACATCGGTGGTACCTCAAGTGTCTTATGTCGCGTCAGCACATAGCTCGAGGGGGAGTACGTTCCTTACCACCACCACCGATTAGGCCAGCATTACCAGCACCAGAGAGACTTGATCTTCTGGCACCACCAGTATCACGACAGCAGTCGCGAGGTTTTCAGAGTGGAGATAGTGAGTCACACGAGCATAGACTATGTTATCGTTGCAGACAGTCGGGACACATTACTGCATACTGTCCACAACTGACGAGCAGGCCACGTGGCGAGGAACAGAGGTTATGTTACCATTGCAGGCAACCAGGGCATATCGCTGCGTATTGTCTTCAATTGATGAGCATGCCACTTAGTGACGCACACCCGCCTTTGCGAGAGAAGGCCCACGTTGTTGCAGCTCCGAATCCCGAGCAGACGCAACAACCTATGGCGGGTAAGAGTTATTTTTGCGTATTGGCGTGATTTTATTGTGTTCGGTCTGTAGTTTATATTCGACCTGAGTGAACTCTAGGTGAGTCTGAGTTAGAATAGACCCTAGGTGAGTCAGTTGTAAATGGTGACTCTAGGTGAGTCAGGAATTAGCAGTGGCATTAGGTGAGTCTGTAGTTTGAGGGAAAATGATATCGAGCTGTGTGCACGAATTCCATGTGAATCCCGTATCTACCTTATCACTTTAAGTGGGTCCGTAAATTCAAGCAAGATATCGAGCTGTATATGTATTCTGTATGAATCCGATATCTGCCCCGAAAGGATTTTGTGTGAGTCTGTAATTTACGGAACGACCATATACTAGTTAGGTTAGTTGTGTGCCCACTAGTTAGAAAGTTAGTATCACCTATTCACGTTGGAACGGGTCCACGTGAGTGAGGTTAGAGGGATGGAAAAATAGTACATCCCTGCAGTGTGCGCTTTAGTAAGGTCCCTCGAGTTAAATCTAATTTCGAGGACGAAATTTCCATTTTGTTGGGAATATTTGTCACGACCCAAAATTTTTAATCTTGATTAACTTGCTTAATCAGGATCACCGACTCGTGACGTGGGGCCCGCATGAGATGCGCACACCTACCGAGGCATGTGGCCGAGGTAAATGTTATATTTGTATTGATGTATTCCTAGTGTTTGTATGTGTGTAGGCTGACTAAGCCAGTACGTGCAGCTATCGAGCCGAGACGTGGTCAGGGACACGTCTCGAGTTGCGTGCAAGCCGGGGTATCGAATAGCGAGACTTGCGGTAAGTCTAAATTTAGTAAAATGCAATGTAATTAAATTAATGCACATTAAACCATAGTTTATGGTCACAAATTAATTAAATTGAAATGGGAGACATATATAGTTATATATATAAATATATATACACTTAAAAAAAATCAGAAAAGAATTGTGAAATGACAAAAGTGGGCATTGGCTTATATGGAAAAGGATAGGGTTGGAGGGGTAAAATGGTAATTTTACCCCAAAACACCAAATAAAATCTCCACCGCCACCACCGCCACAAAGGAAGAAGAAGAGGAAGAAGGAAAGAAGAAGAAAGGGAGAGAGAGGAGGAGAGTCCGGCGGAGAGAGAGGGTCACCGGAGTTGATCGAGGCGACGACGACATTGACAAGGTGAGTTTTTCCTTTTTGTTGTTGATTGTTGTGGTAGACATTAATGGTGGTGTTGGTGAGGTTGAATGAAGTTGATTGTTTAAAAATCAATGTGTTAATGGTGGATTGTGATGCTATGATGTTGATGTTGGTGTTGGAGTTGTTGTGTGGATTGAAGAAGTAAAGAAAGGAAGAACAAAAAAAAAAAAAAAAAAAAAAAAAAAGAAGAAACGAGAGAGAAGCATTTGCGCGTAAATCTCTGCTGAAAGAAAAGGGGGACCGGGTCAACCGACCCGGTCCAACCCCAAAAATAATTAAAAAAATATATAAAATAAAATAAAATAAAAATAATAAAATAAATAAATAAAAATAAAAGTAATAGTAATAAATACTATATATATGTAATGTATATACATACATGTATATATGTATATGTATACATAAAATATACATGTATGTATATTTATATATACACATACACATGTATATCTACGAAAAATAAAATAAAATAATAAAAGAAATAATAATATGTATATATATATATGTATACATACATATACATTTATATATATACAAATGCACATATATGTGTATATCTACATATACATATATGAATATATATACATAAAATATATTTATGTAACAAAAAAATAAGTAAATAAGTAAATGAATGATATGAAATAATTTTTCAGGGACTTAGGGGTGTTACGGGAGTTCGGAAACGCTAGTCGGAGTGTCGTGAGGTCGGATAGCTATAGCTATCCTGTGACTTGTAAGTGAAACTGTGGGAACCCTATACTTTATTTCATTCATATTAATTTTCTTTTCAGTCAATTTGATGACTTCCTGTTAGTAATCTACCATCATGCTTTCTTTGCTCTATTCAAGTTGAATGTTGTAATAGCATGATGCCTTGTGATGGTCCCATTGACTCTCTTCCTGATATGTCATATCTTATTGTGAAATATATTATATTTGATGTTAGAAATGCCTGCACTAGGGTTACTGTGGTAATTAGTTTTGTATTCCATTTCCTTTGGGCCTTCGTAGCCTAACTTATTATTGATATCGTAGAACTTTAGAAATGAAAATCCTTGAAACAAAAGTTGGAGATTATCTAGTGTCCATTGCACAAGAGATGGGTGGATTCACGGGGTCACTGGACCTCGGAGTTTCCGGCACTCACCACTATTACTTGGGTGGCAACGTAGCTTGAACTACGGGGTTGTCGGCAAGTTATACATATATATATATATTCAAAATTTACAAAGTATGTTAGAGAGTATCTCCATACGATAGTGGAAAAAGGCTGGTTGATAGTTCTCACCGTCGACCGGACGTAGATCATCCGACTTAGCTTGTGTGGGTACTCTGTATGAGTTTAGACTCTGTGTGAGTGAGAATAGACTATGTGTCAATCTATCTAATTTGGTTAGCTGTGATATTTATATGCATTACTTTCTCAGCACCTTTTTCTGTTTTATTATGCATTTAAATATCAGTCTTTACTTTGGAAATGTAGTATAGAATTCCCCGGTTATCACTTAAATATCACTATACTCACCGTCTAGTTTGTGACGGTGGGTGTAGGTCCGTCAAGCAGCACTAGACCGGGCAAGGAGAAGATCGGCGACTTCCTCTGAGTTCGTAGCGCGTAGTTGTTGTACATGTAGGTCACATTTTTGTATTATGCTTATATATACGTCTTTTGCTTGTGTTGTTTTTGGGACGAGAATTAGTTCACCCGACTTTCGACTTTCATTTTGTCTATATGCTCGTCGTTTATTGCATATTTATATTGTGATTATTATTTCCTGGTTTCCACATTTAGGAATTATTTGAAATGCTTCCGCTAATACGTTAAAGACTTCCGCTAAATTGATAATTTTCATAAAATATTAGGTAGTACAGGCCGACTAATACGTAATTAGGTCCTACGTGTTGAAATTAGGGCTTAATTATGGGATTAGGCCGGGCGGTGCCCTAGACGAAAATAGGGGCCGTTACAGACCATGTGACAAATCAAACATCGACCAACACATGATCATAATGCATAAACGTGACAACCAATTAAGTGACAAAGCGTTAAATAAGTAAATTGATAAACAATCATTTACATGGACACACCACGAATGAAATAAAGTGTAACATTCTCAAGGATTTTACGTACCTGTAACTGCGCACTTCGACTTCCCAGACCCGTCAATCCGACCTGCCTAGCTCCCCTATGCCCGAGCTATGGTTCTCAGTCCCTAAAGTCCATTTATAGTGTTTTATATTATTTAAACACACATTATGTAATTTATTATATCATATATTAAATTTTCAGTTGTGGTCTCTCGGACTATGTCGGGGTTCCAAAAATACCCGGAAAGTCCCGAAACTACTTTTCTACCTTTTTCTAATTTTCTTTATTTTTCTAGAGTTTTTTTTCCAATTTTTCTGATTTTTTAACTATTTTTTCTATTTTCTAGAAAATAATATATATAATATATATAATTTAATTTAATAATAATTTTTTATTTTTTTTTCTCTTCTCTTTGGCCTAGCAGCCGCGTGTGCTCTTCTTCTTCTTCCCAGAGACGATTTCGCCATCACGAAATCGTCTCTTCTCTTCTTTTTCTTTTTCTCTTCTCGCCATCACTCTCCTCTCCACTCCTCCTTACTCTCAATCCATTGGAGACCCTCTAAACTTCAAAATCTCACCTCAAATCTACCAAAACAACACCAAATTCTCGAATCAAAATTTATGTAAATAAACCCAAAATTTACCAAATCACCTCAATTTTCCACAAATTCGATCCAAATCAACAAAATACCACAAAACCAACCTCAAGAACATCTAATTCATCAAAAAAAGTTGTAAATTTACTCAAAAATCTGAATTCACCAACAACCCATTTTAATGGAAATTCAACTAAAATGAGAGTTTATTACCTTAGATCTTGTGTTTGAAACACTCTAATCTAGTTTCTAAGCTCCAAAGATCCGGTTCCAGCAAATAATTCCCCTCTAGAACTCGAAACCTTCCTCTCAAATTTTCTCTCTTCTCTTTTTGCATGTTAAACCCGATCATGGGTATTTATATGTGTTGGTTTTAATCTAGCGTGAACACGCATCCCGAGGACGATCTAACGACCACTGATCACCCTGTGTCACCCAAGTTCTTGACACCTTATCCTAAAAACACATGCCTCGTTTCACTTCGTTGTGCATTTTGAGAATCGTCCTATGCACTATGATTAATCCTATCAAACTATAGGATTTCTATTTATCTATTAATACATTTATTCAACCTTAGGTTAAATCAACTTAATAAATCATATAAAATTCATACGTTAGTCACATTAACACTCAACTACCCAGCAACCCATGCCCCGTACCTCGGCTATCCCGTACCTGGTATCCGGTCCTCGACACGCACTTCGGGACATAAACCCGACTGTAGCCTTGCCCGATATCAACTTACACACATGTGATGTTTATATAAATATTAAATTTCCACATCACAATACTAGATATACAACATACACAATTAACACAACATAACCTGGGTACTCTTATCCGAGTCACCCAGCTGTCCCCGTAACATCCGAATTACCCGTTAATCCTTGTAATTAACACAAATCCTGATTAAATTAATTTGGGCCTTTACAGGAGCCCCGTGTGTAGTGCCCACCAAAACCTCATCTAGATTGAAGGCCTCGCTCATAGCCCCAACAAAAAAGACCACACAAAAACCAATGTCCCCAAGACCAGTAATGTCATCGTGGCATTCAAATAGGTTGTAACTTTCGTTTAAAGTGTTAAATTCTACCAACGTGAGAAACAAAAGTGTCGTGTGGCCACTCAAGAAGTATAAAGTGATTTATATTACTGAACTGAGCCGCCACTTCGATCAACAAATGTTGAAAAAAAATTCTCCAAAAATATTAAAAACTCAAAGTTCAAGGACCAAAACATAAAAAATTCAAACGTTCAGGGACCAAATGTACAATGATAAAAGTTCAGGGAGCCAAATGTACACTAATAAAAGTTTAACAATTAAAAATATAAAAGACTCAAAGTTAAAGGACTAAAAATTATGTTTTGCCTAACTAATATTCTAAGTACTTTCAATAGTCCAATTAATATCAATATACTAATTAATAGTCTAAGTACATTGCTTTTTTTGTTTATTTTAATTAATAGCCTAAGTACATTGTTTTCAATTTTTTGGTTTATAAGCAACTTTTATTTATAAAATAAATAAATATAGATTCATAGTATTCTGAGACGATGTTCGAGTCTAAAACTAGTAATTGCATGTTCTTCTTCATTTTAGAGATTCTTTTTGGTCGGATCATTATAAACATTTCAAGAGTACGTTTCAAAGCAACCACGTGATCAAATTTAATGTTGCACATCAAAAGGTCTTTAATTATTTATTTTTTTATTTTCCATATGGTGTCAGGCACCAACATCACTGATTAATTCACGCTTGAACACTATTGGGCCTTATTCAAGGTAGCCTTCCCAATCCAGGTGGTGTCTACTATGAATCTTAGTAAACCCGGACCGATATGACATAGTGGTAAGCGATGAAGGGGCTGTGTGGGTTAGGCACACGACCTCGGTATTAATTCCCCACGATAGCCAAACGTCAGGTCATTAGTGGTCTCGTTTCTTAATCTCAAAGCCCATGAGACTAGTCAGACAAGAGTCTGATACCCATAGTTACTCAAAAAAAGAAAATTTGTGAATCTTAGTAAAATAGCTTAAGCCCATTAAACTAAATTTGTGGGTCTATTATAACTATTTAATTAGGTTTGTCCACTTCATCACTATATTTTCAATGATGGCACAGCTATGTGCACTCCACAAAATACTAAGGGCAAGCCAATTGATTTCAAATTAGTTGAAACAAAACACTAAGGAGGTTTGCCATTAGTGTTTTGTGGTGTGCACATAGCCAGATCCTTTCAATAATATTAAAATTGCTCCTTATTGGCTTCTAATTATTGGAATAAAGATGTGTATTAGTAATTAGAAGGCAGAAGTTACTCATAATGAACTTAATTATTTAGTTTATGTGAATCTATAGTATACATAATGTCAGGTTGATTTACTTTTGTGATTTTTGTACACTAGAAAAAACAAAAGTCAAGTCAACAGTTTATCTCCTTCTCTCTAAAACCCTAAAATTCTTTTTTTATTCACTTTTGTGATTTTTGTTCTTGAACCACCACCGATCGTTGATCCTCTCAAGGATTAGCGGTAGTCTCTCAACGATCGACGGTGGTTCCAATCAAATCCCTTTTGCTCTTTGTTCATTCAATAAACAATAGATCTAATCAAATTTGTAGAGATTGGTTCATCCTTGTTGCGGTGCATCTTCATCAACGGTGTTGCGTGGATTTGTGTAGCTCGCTAGATTGATTTATCTTTAGTTTTTACTTTATAGTTAGTTTTCTTCCCTAGTTGGAAGTTTTTGATTTGTCTTCTCCTTGATGGAAAGTTTTTAGTTCTTCTCCTTGTTGGGAAGTTTTGTTATTCGTTTTGTGGTTCTAGTATTTTGTGTATTGTCATGAGTTTCAACGTTGTAGAAAGGAGTCCCTGATTGTCAAACTGTTTCAATTTCGAAAAAAAAATAATGTCAATCCTCCCTACAATCCTATTAATCCAAAACTTAACATAATTCCAACATTGCCGTGAAATATATTTTTTCTATTGGCTCGAGACAACTTTAAAAAGTAAATAATGAGGGTATCTTTAAAAAATAGTTAAAATAATTTTAATTAGATTTCAAAAAAAAAGTTATCTAACTTAATTTTCTTTATTTCACTCCACTTTTCTCTCTAATTAAAGTCGGTTTCAAATCCTTTCAATAAAAATTGGTAAATCAAATTAAGTAGTTTTATTTTTTAATCAAAAAATTAGATTAAAAAACAACAAAATACTTTATTTTTTTCTGCATCCCTGCGGACCAACTGACTAGTAGTAATTGGCATCATAGATTTCGAATGTGATGCGCCAACCATCTTTAAGTAGGCTAGCTACTTTGATATTGACCTTTCTTAATTTCATTTTCTAAATCACGTGGTGTCTTAAAAGTCATACTCATCACGCTTGATAAAGTTGGAAGATATATGGCAGATTTTGTATACAGTTAAGAGACATCCAAATTCGCAACTAAAACAAAAGAAAACGAAAATTATTCAAACTTGAGTGTAACGTTTAATTGATTGTGATCAGTATAAAAGCGATAATAAACCAAGTCAAAAGCACCGGAAAGAGTCATTCAACATGTACGCAATTACAAAAATGAGGTGTACAATACATTTCTTGCAAAAGATGGTCTCTCCTTTGTTGCTTTTTGTGGACCCCTTAATTTGATGGTCTCACATTCTTCCCCCCTCTCCACAATCCCTACAGCATTTTTTATTTTTATTTTTATTATTTTTATTTTTATTATTTTTATTTTTATTATTTTTATTATTTTTTATTTTCAAACCAACTGCATCTTATTCCTATGCGTATATTAAGGTGAGATTTCGACTCTTCAAGTGGTGTTTTATGTTTTGACGCCTATTTGGTGTTTTCGTCGCGATGATTTCGGACAATATTTTGGGATTCCGATTTTTGTTGGATTTGTTTAGTGAATTTGATGTTAATGGGAAGGATTTGGTGTGTTCCGATGCTAATTTTGATGATTTGGTAGTTGCTTGAATTTTTGGTGGATTTTATGGGAATTTTGTTATGATTTTTGAAATTGGGGTTTTGTCGAGGTCTCAACATGAAGCGAAGGTGGATTTGAGGTGTTTTGGACATCCCTAAGAGTTTGGGACAGGCTCGAAACACGGCGACACGAGCCAGAGTTTCAAAAAACCTCGAATTTATGTGCAGAGGTTCACGCGAGAGGACGTCATGGAGCATTAAGCCCCACGACGTAGGTCACGACGCCTAGAGCAAAGGCTCTAAGAGCGGTGGAGGGGAATACCCCACGACGCCACTCACGGCGTCCGAGATAGAGAGTCTCAGAAGTCACGGTTTATGTGACCCCCACGACGCCACGTATTGTGCCACTTACGGCGTTCGAGACAGAGTCTCAGAAGTCACGCTTTATGTGACCCCCCACGGTGCCACGTGCTGCGTGACACTGTTCACAAACCAAATTTTGATAAATTTTCAAAAAATCTCGGGGATATCTTGAGTATTCAAATAGGTTTGAATACGACCCAATACCCCAAAAATTGACTCAATTACACTAATGAATAAATTATAGGAAATTGAGTTAAGTGGAGGTAAATTAATGAGAAATTGTAATTTAATGAATTATCGGGGTTATAGTCATTGACGGGTCACACGGGGATTCGTAGGAAGCGGGTTAGAGTTCGTGTGAGTGCGTATTAGCTTGGATATAAGTAAATAAATCAATGAGAAATTTTACAGTTATTTTTGAGCTTTAATTTGTTGTTATTGCTCTGTTCGTTATTTCTTTTGGAATTCCTATTGGTTTAGTGGTACATTGGCAAGTGATTCATGGTTCCTATTTTATTATGTGATATGAGCTCTTATCTGGGCATTGTTGATATCTCCCAATTGAGTGTTCATTGGAGATATTTATTTGGGTCCATGGATATCTCATAGTCGCAAGGGTTAGGGTTGGTAGGCCATGTTCTCGTCTTCCTAAACCTGAGTCTGTTGGGCTTTTGCCGCGACTCAACGACCTTTTGGTCGGGACTACTTGCAATTCGAATTTATGTTCTAGACCATCACTTTTCGATTGATTTATTTACAGTCTTATATATTCATGTGTTCCATGTTCCTTTCTTTCAATCTGCATGAATTAGACTGTGTTATTTATTTTGAAATGTTGTATTTATATTTTGCTTGGCGTTACTTACCTGGGCTCATCATTCTTGTGTTTGATGGAGTGCAGATCACAGTTAGCAGTAAGGGAAGGCTCCATAACTAGGAGATATCATTTGAGGATACGGGGAGTCTTTTCTCTTGACTGGTGTAGATTATTTTTTTGTATTATTGTATATCGTTGTTTTGAAATACTTGGATTTGGGTTTTAAGAGATCTTGGGAATGTATATCTTGTTGTTACGCTTCTCTGATTGTTCATTGATGATGATATACATTTGCGAGGTTTTCACACTCTAGGTTGTCCTAACTAGCGTTTATGAGTTTAATTGATTAGTTTGAGATTTAATTGTTTTCGATATAACTATGAGAACTCACTAATTGATTTACTCAACATTTAATTGCTTAGTAAACGATAAATGGTAAGGGAAGGTTGATCAGACTTGCGTGACTAAGCGAGATTGGCTCGGGGGTCCAAGTAAGTCTAGACAGGTGGGGCCCAGTTTAGGATTATGGAACTAGGGTCGTCACACTCCTACACCCCACCACCTTTTCTCTCTCCTCGCCACTTCAAATCCGAAAACTATGATAGGGTTTGAGCATCTTGATTTGATAATTTGAGGAGCTAGGATTGGAGAAATTCGTCTACAAAGGTTAGATTCATTCTCCCATCCTTTTTCTCTACGTTTTGGTCATAATTTTGGTGTTGTTGGTGTTGATGCATGAATTGGAGTTTGGTCACTGATTTTTGGTAATTCTTGGTGATTTTTAGTGATATATGGATTATTGCTATGTGGGTTGTTGTTATTGTTGTTGAAGTTCAAATTGGCCAAGTTTGGTGTTGGAAAAGTTTGGTTTAAATTGGATTTTGATTCGATATGGCTTTGTTTAGGGGTGTTGTTATCCCCCACGAGGTAAGGATGAGGTCGACGGCTATAGAGGAGGCCCCCCTTGTGCATGGAAGAGCAAGATTCCCAGTTGGGAGTTCTACAATTCCCACAGGGGAGTGCGCTCCACGTTTTGGGTAGCATGCTTATGGGAAGAACAGTGCTGCGTAACCACGTTATTTTGGGTAAGTCTATCTAAATAATGCTAATTATGGGAAGAACAGTAGCGGGAGGTTGCCCCCATCTTATGGAGTGTGACTCCCCAAATTTATATCAAGGAATGTCCCTGAAACCTTAATTAAGCCCCCAGAACTATTAAGGGTTATTTTAGGGAAAATGAACCTAATGTCTATCTAAATAACTTGAATACAACCTAATAAATAATAATTGACTTTAAGATATTACAAATCATAAAGTACGGAGCGCACCGGAGGTTAAAGCGGAGATGAATTCATACTGGAGATGTTAAGGTGGGGAGCTCCTTTTCGAGACATGGACCATCAACTACCAATTAATATCAAGGCAATGTATCCAGTTCTTGTCAATGTTCGCCAACTCATAAAACACCGAGTCGCACTTACTCATCATCACTAAACCAATCACCGCTCATCTCGATTGGTTTATGACTAATGATTTGCTAAACTCAACTGGAAAGCATTGATCGGAATAATTCCCTAAGCAAGCAAGTGATGGTTAGCAATTCCACCACATCTTCCCAAACCCCATGCCGATCCGTCCCGTCAAACCTCTTTCC
This sequence comes from Stephania japonica, assembly GCA_039657345.1. Lineage (NCBI taxonomy): Eukaryota > Viridiplantae > Streptophyta > Magnoliopsida > Ranunculales > Menispermaceae > Stephania > Stephania japonica. Next base: position 83,410,395 of record CM077556.1, on the reverse strand, counting down.
GAATCCATTTTTCATTTCAAAACATTTTTGTAAAATCACCATCAAATCACGTTACATTGCCCCATTCCCAGCCCAGTACGCTACATGCTCTAATAATACTATTTTACATTGCATAATTGATAAAAGTTACGAGTCCCACTTACCTGTTCCGAGCTTCTATGTTTTACCGACTTGTACAACTCTCCGGAGTCCTCAAACCTTTCCACATCGGTTCATTCCCTAACATAGACCAATTGTCATCAATTTACGTCTAATATTCATTTATTAACATTCCTAAACTGGTCCCATCCGAATTCGACATCTCGGAACCTAATTTATAACCTATTTTGACCATTTCACGTTTTTCGAGGTAAAACCCCGGTATAAAGTCTCCTTCGACTTTCAAACTTCTCAATTTCCATAGAAATCCCTCAATTTCTATTTGATTGGTCAAAATACTATTTTTCCATATTTTTCCCTATTTTTCTGGATTTTCTTTTCCATTTTCTCTCTTTTCTTTCTTTTTTTTTTTTTTTTTTTCTTTTTGGTTTGATTGCCTCGAACCGGGCCGAACGGGTTCGGCTCAACCGAACCGAACCGGCCCGGTTCGTGGGTCGTCCCTACCTCGCGAAGAACAGAGCAGAGCACTCGTTTTTTTTTTTTTTTTTTTTTTTTTTTCGATTGATTCATCGTTGGGGTTGGCTTTCAACCCCAACCCGAACCCGAACCGGCAGTGGAGACCACTCCCTTGCCTTCACCACTCTCGGCCATGGCTTTCGCCATGGACGAGCTCACTCCACCTCAAAACCATTACAACAACATCAACTAAAACAACAACACAACAAAGCATCACTAAATCATCTCACCTCGCCACGCAATCTCCATCGAACTCCCGAGCTCTCGAGCTCCTCTAGCTCCTTCTCTTCTTCCTCCTCCCGATCTCGGTTCGTCTCTCGCTCATCTCCTTCTTCTCGATTTCTCAATATAATAGTGAAGAAGGCGGTTTAGGTGAGGAATTGACCAAAATACCCTTGAGCTTATCTCATTTCTTTCTTTCCTTCCATACCCTTAAACGTAATTTTACATTTTCTGATTTTATTATATATATATATATATATTTATATATATCGATTTATATATATAAATATATATATTCATTGATCTCTTGCGCCCCAAATTTTGGTTGGCACGCCAACGAGAACCTCTCGGGCGTGCGCACCACCATATGTCCGACGCGTCTCACTCATAACCCCGCGTATCACGCCGCGCCCGACAAATTATCATTATTTTTCACGTGCTTAAAATAACGGGTCGTTACATGGAGGGCACAATTGAAATTCACTTTAAGTATGTATTGCTTGATTTATTGAATTCATGTCATGTTATTCAATTAATCTCATTTCCGGTATTTATTTATGGTCGGTTGAGTTTACTCCCGTTGGGTTATTCCATTGTGTTGGCATGTGGCACACTAGACCATGACACGTGTTTTAGGGGTATTTTGATGGATTGTCAACCCAACAACTGGTTTTCCTATGCACATGTTGGTGCACCGTGGTCTACGCCGGCCACCGAGCAGACTCAGAGATTTCAGTCAATTTGAATTTACTCACTGGCGGTACCTGGGTGATAGTCCAAAGTTTAGTGCTAGTCTGACCTAGATCTTGCATGCACTTTGATTCACTTCAATTTGATATTCATGCGAGGGTCATTCCCAATTTCCTGATACTTTTCTTCCACATGTTTATTTAAATAGAATTTTAAGATTTGACATTTATTTATATTATTTACTCGGTGAAGTTCCTTGAGATTACTCACTCTGGACTCGTCATTTGTGTTGTTGTAATGATGAAGTGCCCCAGTACGAGCAGGGGGAAGGACAAACTTAAGGACTTCCTTTGATTGACTTTTGCGCCTGACTCGTACGTTTGTTTATTTTTCTTTGTTTTGTGTTGGGATTGGGACTTGAGAGTTACCTGACTTGTATATGATACAATTTGAGATTTATTTTGATATTTTGAAATATTTAGATCATATTATATATTGATGGCACTTTGGTTGAGTTTCCATACTAGGAAAATGCTCTATCACATGATTTTTTTGGTAGGATCTATCACATGATTTTACTTTATATTTGATGGTATCATGATTTTTAAGTCTTCCATTGGAAATCTAATGATAGTAAACAGATGAAATTGAGTCTACTAGCTAACTTGATACCTTATTAAGAAAAATGACATATAAGTTAGCGGTAATTGGGTTGATTGATGGTACACGTTGCGTGTGGGACACAACTGGACCGAGTTGTGCCAGGGTTATGGGCCCGCGACGCATGATGTGGCGGTCTCAAATTTTGGGGCCGCTACAGAATATAATTGATGATGGAAGTACTCCGACTCAGCATTGAAATGCAGATGCAACTTATGAGGTGTTGACTTCTTTTGAATTCGTTTTCATTATGCATCTCATGGAAAAAATCCAAGATAAGTCTAATGAATTTTGTCAAGCTCTACAAAAACAATCTCAAGATATTTTGAATGCGATGCATCTCGTTTCATCTACTAAATCGGTTATTCAAAAAGTTAGAGATGAAGAGTAGGAAAAATTGGTTGCAAAGACAAGATCTTTTTGTGAAGCAGTTAATATACATGTTCTAGATTTCAATGCACATTAAACTGCTAGAATAGGAAGGACTCGTCATCAACAGGATGAATTCACGATTGGACATCATTATAGAGTGATATTTTCTACGCGTGATAGACACTCAATTACAATAATTGGCCAATAGATTTAATGATCACACAGTGGAGTTGATTTCTCTTAGCACAACTTTAAATCCCAGACGCTTGCGCACATCATTCAGGATTGACGACATTTGCAAGCTGGTGGAAAAGTTCTACCCAAAAGATTTTCAAGAATATGAAATAATGAATTTGAGAACTCAAATAGAGCATTTTTGTTATATAAGACAACTCCCACAGTTTCAAAACTTAATCACTCTTTCTGATTTATGTCAATGGTTAGTGAAAACAAGAAAATCAGAAGTTTATCCTCTTGTGTTTAGGATTGTGACTCTAATTCTCCCTCTTCCAGTTTCTACGACTACAACAGTGAGATCTTTCTCAACTATGAATATAATCAAAACAATGTTGTGTAACAAGATGGAAGATGACTTTCTTTCCAACTCTTTGCTTGTGTATATTGAGAAAAAAATTGCTAAAGAGTTTGACATGGACTCTCTCTTATAAAAGATTTTTAGGATAGGAAAGAAAGAAGATCTCAATTTTAGCTAGGTTGTCAAGAGTTTTTTTGTGATAAATTTATTTTCAAATGTTTATGTAAGACTATGAGTTAGACATTACATGATTTTCATTTTATGTTTTATACATTTTTAATTATAGAATTACGCTATTGTTTCTTTCATATTTACGTATAAGCTTTCAAAGTAATTTAAATTTTAATGAGCGAAGTAAAATTTTAAAAGAAGTGTTATAATGACAATAGGAAATCACACCCAATACACATTGACACAAGAGTCATTGGTTTCAACCTTGGGATACGAGCACGCGCATATCACGTTGGTTGAGGCCACATATAAAGCTCTTGTTGTGCGTTGGATGTGACTTACTCATTACCATTCTAACATTTTACAAATTTTAAATCCCATGGAACAGCCAAATACAAAAAGAGAGATGGGGAGTCAGAGAGAGTTAAAGAGAGTACAACTCACGCTCATGTCCTGAATTCCTGATCGATCGTGGAAGGCAATGATGCTAGTCACATTGGGTCGTGGCTTCTGATCTACGTAACATACATTTGAGGGGGCGGTGAACGCAATATATACATCATCTATATATGGTCTTCAAAAAACGTTCACTTCTATAAAAATTGACTCGATAGTGACACCTACATTTTTTGGAATAATTAGCACTCAAACTGGCACGTTTTTGGTTTTCAGCAAGTTCAGATTAATTAAACCCGATAGATTATCACATCGTCATATTTGACCAATATTAAAAATTAATTAATCAAGTTCAGTGAACCCCAACCATATTGTGCAAAAAAAAAAAAAAAAAAAAAAAAAAACCGACACTCATGCATATATATACACCCACAAAATTAAGCTCATTAACCAAAACATTGATACATACTTATATAAGAAATTCTTAAATACATACATATATAAGAGTAAATCATATCATTAATGTGAACGCTTTGAAACTTGGAGATTAAGTAACTATATACTATATATATGGAAAATAATAATCTAACACACAATCAACACACACTTGGACGTGCACACCACCTTGTTTTTAGTCGTTTATGATATTTTGTCAGATATAGGGCCTGTGCCTGGGGAGACAAGAAAGAGTTATAAATAGCTAAAAAAAGGTGTGCATCCAAAATGTGCGTTGAAAGTAGGTCATTTTATCATTTTACCTATATATATATATATATAGCTAGTTAGGTTAGTGAAGAACCCCAAAAAGATATATAGCACTAGTAAATTAATTCATACTACATTAACATAATAGTTTGTATTTGTTGCCTACCTCTAGCAAATTAGTGGGAACAAGATGATGATCGAGACATCGTATGTAGCTCTAACGAGGCAAATGTTATGAGTTTGAACAGCACATCCTTCTTGGTTAAGTTCTTCTAGCTTAGGGATCAAGTAATTGAAGCCTCGACCTGTCAAATTAAAGATTCTAACACCTACAAATAGATATTTAAATGAAGAAATACATAGTTCGTAACCTGGCGATACATGGTATGTTCTATGACAAGAAATATATACAACATGCAGTGCATGCATGATACTCTCATCACAAGTTGTAACCATGATGAGAATTAGAAGTCCTATTCCCATCTGATGACGGTGAGGACCCATGATGAAACAGATGCCCTCCATGATCCATCACATACCCATCTGATGACATCTCCATATTATTAGCTCTTGCACTAGTCGTACCACCATCACTCATCCCATACCCTACAATATTCTCCCCTCCACCGCTATTAAATGGAAACACATACTGTTGTTGTTGTTGGCTATAAAACCGCGGTTGTTGCTGTTGATAACGGTTGTTAGCAATATAGTTACTATACCCACTTTGTTGATGACGAGGTCCAACCCCCACATTCATGTGTTGTTGTTGTTGTTGTTGTTGTTGTGCAAGCCCAAAACTCAAACTAGGCCCAGACATCTGACCATGATGAGTAGTAGTACTAGTCCCAAAAGTGAAGGCCGCGCTAGGGACCCCTGTGAACTGTTGCACCATGGCCCGGAAATTAGTGGTGTCCGTGTTGAGTAGCGTTGTAGGGGCTGCCCTCGACGCCCTCCTCCTCCTAGGCGGCTTCGACACTCTCCCCTCCGGGCTCAGCGCCGCTGGGGCCATGGTCGAGGTACTGACTGTGGTGGTGACGACCGTGGCGTCGTGCTGAGGCGCCGCCGCGGATGATCCGTCGAGGTTGTTAAGCTGGTAGAGCTGAGCCCAGTCAGTACTACTAGACATTGTGTCACTCATGGCCATGTCTATGTGACAAATTTAATCCATGGTGCTAATTAAAGAATTAATGTATCAACATTGTGTGCTCAACATTCATTAATATATAGATGTGCATGTAATACAGACTGGTCAACGTAAGACTTACGTGTGATCGTGGCCGTTGAAATGTGGGGGTAATGACGTTGACGAACATGGAAGTGACACGTGGGCTGCAATGGTGAGGTTCCTGGAAACATGTCTCCGTGACATCGCTATTAATCGTATTTCTCATCTCATCCAGACGGTCTTTGGTCATAGATAGAGGGGGAGATGATATGGTGGTCCAGGCGTGATTTTTTCTTACTTGGCCCATGGGTGCATCACCACTAACTCTGTTATCATGACCATGTGTCGGCATGTAATTTTTGGTCAAGATTTGTGGCATGGTAATGTCAAAAAAGACAATTATGGTTGATTTGAACCTTAAAATTAGCACTAAGCACGCACTTGATGATGCCTAATACTTAATTTTAGTAGTTGCACCTACTAAGTTTGCGTACGAATTGAAATATAGCCTCGCATCACGTGTGACTAAAAACAATATCAATTTTTTTTTTGAGTAACTATAGGTATACATACACTTTGTCTAATTAATCTAATGGGCTCTGAGATTGTGAAAAGAAACCATCAGTAATATGACGTTTAATTGTCGTGGGGAATCGACGAAACTGAGGTCGTGTGCCTAACCTATATAACTCCGTCTTTACCTTTACTACGAGGCCACACCCGAAAACAATATTTTTTTTAAGACACACGAAAACAATATTAGAATAAAAAATTAACATATACAAGTGTAAAATTCATATATTTGTGGCTGAGACATATACAACATATTTTTTAATAAGAAATCAACTCAATCATACAATACCCTTTGCTTTTTTTTTATGTCAAATTACAATACCTTTTTTTAGCAGGGCTATAGGCACCTCAATTATTTATGAGGGCACCCCAAAATATATGTAAATTGGGGTGCCCTCGTAACCAATTGTGGTGCATCTCTTTTTTTTTTTTTTTGTCAAAAAATTACAATACCCTATACTTCAATATAACTTGAGCTCATACACTGCATTAAAATTGAGCTTGTGCAATTTGTAACTAGAAGGGTTAGTAATTAAACCATTATATGCCGCCTTTACATGGGTGATGTGTGTATCATTTCCGTATGACTTGTCTGGTGTTTCGATGACAAACTTATATTTAGTCACATGTGCTATATATTGCAAGAAACATAAGGAATCAGTTATGGCCTGTCTTTTTCGTTTCTTTGGTAAGAAACACATTTGTAGAGGAGATCAGGAGATTTGAAGGAAGAATAAGCTTGCTAGGAGCTTTGAACGTGGAATATAGACCTTTACCAATTAATTTTAGTGGCTGTCAAGTTTGGGGAAGGAGAAGTTTACTTTGGTCCTCAAATCTTAGTCATGAAGATGGTACACACAAATATATATGAGAAGTGCTACAATGATAATGAGAAGTCACATTTCAATATACATTAGCCCACAAGAGTCATTGATTTCTACCTCGGGATGTGGGCACACACAGATCTCAGTGCATAACACATGAGTTGAGGTGGTATAGAGGGTTCTTGTGGGCTAATGTGCATATTTTTTTATAAGAGTCAATATGTGTTAGAGTGTGATTTGCTCATTGTTATTCTAACATTTTTCATATATATATATATATATATATATGCTTGCAAGTATGGTTAATTTCTTCTAGCTATAAAGTTCAACACACTTGTGTACCCCAAAAGAAAAGTCCAACACGTGTGCATTTTCTCCACCAACAACAAATTAATTAAAGTTTAGGCTTTTGTTTCCTCAAAAAAAAAAAAAAAATTTAGGCTTGCGTAGGTTTAGCTGCATAATAATAAGAAAACGCACCAGTAACTTAACCCAGTTACCCAAGTTACCCAGCAAAGACGCGCACGGTCATAATAATAATTCTTTTCAAAAATTACAGAAGTAGTTCCTTTTCAAAACGCGCATATATCTTTTTTTGTAAGAAAAAAATTACATTTGCACCCACCAATTAAAGTTTTAACTCATAAGTTCTCACTTTCAAATCTCATATCAAAACATCTTTTCTTTTGATAGAAAAAATATGAAATTTAACTTAAAGTGCAGTGAATGTACCTAACTTAACTACAGAGAGACAGAATCAAAAGTTTCGAACCTTGTACTGCCCTGTGAATAGCTGCACATGCATATACTGGTGAAGACTAGTCCTCCACAAAGTATGTTTGGCTAGTTAGAAAAAGACGATATATATATATATATATATATAAAAGTAGAATCGCTTGGTCAGTCTGCTTATCTTGACCAGTCACACTAACCTCTGTGGCTGTCTCCAAAACAATGAAAATTCAAAAAAGGAGAATCCAAAACTAAGATGTAGACAACATATATTTACAGTTATAATTAATCAATTAATTTAGTAGTTTTGGACAAATTGAATAAGTGAATACTAAATGTTTAGAACCTACAATATTGACGTCTTCATGGGCCTCATCACAGCAAAAAATTTTTATTTTTTTTATACTGCACGGATTGTGTGGGGTAACTTGACTATATACTCACTCCAGTAAAAAATATAAGACGTTTTAAAATTTTTTGCCTTAAAAAAATATAAGACGTTTTCAGAATTCAAGAGAACTTTGTACCTCTTATACCTATTTTACTCATCTTGTTAACTCAAACATTTAATTATAATTAAACACTTGTCTTTCTTTCATTGAATGAAATAAAGAATTAAATGTGGGTAAGAATGTAATTTAAACTCACAATTAATGCTTTTTTTTGTAGGAACATGACCCAAAAAAAATGGGTCGAGAATTACACTGTGCTATCGCACTTATCTTGTGCTAACAATAGGGAAATACAATGAGGCTCTATGTCTAATCTATGAGCTTCATACTACAATTCGAGCGCATTCTTCGCTAGGAAGTCTGCACAAACATTAGTACATCTGGGGATGTATTTAATGTAGCTACCCTCCATCTGATGAAGAGTCCATTGAATCTCCTCGATTTGGTAGTCCATGAAAACCAGAGTATGACGAGGACCCATGAGCGAAACAGCTTCTAATGAGTCTCTTCTCGATCACCAACTTAGTGAGTCCTTTCTCCTTTATCATGTGGACTCCATATCACAATGCCCAAATTTCTGCTGACAAAGGTGGACAACTGCCCAACTTGACTTGGAAACCAGATATGAACTCTCCTCTGTCATCTCGTAATAGCCCTGCAGCGGATGAGCATGCCGGGTCGTTCGTTACTACCCCATCACAATTCAGTTTTGCCCAACCCTCATCCGGTTTCCTCCATCGTGTCTTCCTCTTAGTTTGTCCTTCAAGACCAACGGTGCGTGTTCGAGCGCCACATATAATTATCTCATTTGTTCTATCTCGGGCTTAAGAAATCACCTCCATAACTGACGCTTGGATACCCTTGAAGACAAAATTGTTTCTTGTGAACCAAATAACCCAGCACGTATCACCAAACAGTGCCTTCTAAGAAGAGGCACCTTCTTTCATATTAGAGTCCAACTATTCTCTTTGGCTATCACTAAAGAAGTCAAGACTTTGTCTTCCCATCAAAAGATTATCCCAGACCGTCCTTGCTATAAGGCAGTCCCTTAAGGGCATGAAAAACCAACTCTGATTTTGCATTACATCTCCTACAAACATCGGAGGTATTAATTTGATGTTTACAACACAACATGTTAGTAGGGAGACGATCATGTTTAACCAACCATAGGAAAGTCTTGATTCTCTGCGGACCCTCCCAATCCCACACTGACCTCCAGCCTGTATCATCAGATTGGATATCTTCATTGGCGATTCGCTCATAAGCCTTCTTAACTAAAAACTTCCCAGACTTGTTGTACATCTAGAAGATCCTGTCCATTCTTTTGCTACTATTAGGGTGAGGAATAACCAAGATTTTGTTGCACATCTCACTAGGTAGAATCTGTGTAAGCTTCGAGAGGACCTAACTTCCTGATGTTGTGGTATAATGAGCCACCATTCTGCTCTACGTCCCTGTCGGAAAGTGAAGTAGTAGCATAGGGTAAGAGAAAGTCCACGTTTTCCACCCACTTCTCCTTCTAGAATGAAGTTCCCCATCCATCTCCAATAATCTTAGTAAGGCCTTCCTTGAAGAGAGGCCAAGATTAGCATATACTCCTCCATACCAATAAGGCAAGGCACCCTACTCCCAAAGAAGGTTCCTCATTTGTCAACGTGTAATACTTCTCTCTTATGACTTGGACCCATAAACACTTTTTCTTAGTATAAAAGTCTCAGCAGAGCTTCCATATAAAGGCTTCATTTTTGTCCCTAGCCTTTCTAAACACTAACCCCCAAGGACTTATTAGAATACAAGACCTCCCATCTAACTAGGTGGACTTTCCTTTTCACGTCAGATCCCCAAATAAAACTACGTACAATTTTATCAACTTCATCGCATATCGTCAGAGGGAGTTTTATGGTCTGCATCTGAAACACAGATATAGATTAAAGACATGCCTTGGCTAGCGTCACCCTACTTGTTAGCGATAGTTGTTTCGCTTTCCACCCTGAGAGTCGTGCCCTTAATTTATCAACAATGCCCTTGTAGGTGTCCTTCTTCGATCTTTGATGGAGGATAGGAGACCCCAAATATTTTCCCAAGTTCTCCGTAATCTGGAAGCCCATCTTATTGTTGATTTGCCTCTTCACATGTGTAGCCACATTCTTAGAGAAGAAGATCATTGTTTTCTGATCATTGATTTTTTAGCCAGAGCAACTGTAAAATTCTGCCATAATCTTTTGAATTATTTATACCTGTGACATGTTAGCTTCCACAAAAATGAACATATCATTTGCAAAGAACAAGTGAGAGATCATGAGACTAGTTCTGCCTAGACAAAGTCCACGCCATTCTTTATCAACAACCGTTTTTTGGATACCATGAGCCAACATCTCCATATAGAACAAATATATAAGGTGAGATGGAGTCTCCTTAGCGAATTCCTTTGGATGGTGAGAAAGCCTTTGTTATGCCTCCATTCCATAACACATGCATCTTTGGTGTACATATACAATACATAATTCTGTCAATCAACACATTAGGAAAGCCAGCAGCAACAAGAGTTTCTTTAATGAAACTCCAACGTAGTCTATCATATGCTTTCTCCAAATCAATTTTGATGGCCAACCAACTTTTACGACCAGATTTCCTTCTCATTGAATGAATGATCTCCTGTATGATGATAATATTATCAAACAGATTTCTTGCAGGGATAAAGCTTGATTAATTCTTGCTCACCATATTGTTTAACAAGGGCTTCAACCGGTTTGCAATTAGTTTAGTAATAAGTTTATATATAACATTACATAAACTGATCGGTTGAAGAGCTGAAAAAGACTCAGGGGAAATAGTTTTTGGAATGAGAACAAGTAGGGTATCATTTAAACCAGGTGAGAGAACTCCATTGGAGAAGAAGTCTTTCACTATAGTAGTAATTGTATCACCCACCACCTCCCATTGTGACTGGAAGAATATAGGACTCCAACCATCGGGGCCAGGAGCTTTATAAGCCCCTATATCAAAAAGTGCATTTCGGACTTCCTGCTTATCAACCGCCTTCATCGAATTATTCTCGTCTGCAGGTAGAATGGTTGGAAATTTGTGGTTCCAACTAAGTGAAGGAGGTCACATACCATCATCAAGGTACAATTTGTTGTAGAATTGAATTGTCATTGCCTTGAGGGTCTCCTGATCATTCACCCATTCCTCATCTTCATTCTTTAATGCCATAATACGATTCCTCTTTCCTTTTATTAATTGTACTTTGGTGAAAGTATATGGTGTTCATATCTCCAAACTTAAGCCATTAGGTTCTAGATTTTTGGTACCAGAGTATCTCTTCCTGGAGAAGAACATCTTGAAGTTGTTTTTGCAGTTTAGTTATCTGAATGTGCAGGTTAGTTGATAAGGCTCTATCCAGGCTTCGATCAAGTTTCTCCAACCTCCACTATAACTTCTTCTTTCTTAGAAAAATATTTCAAAAAATATGGGTATTCCACCACTTGAACTTATTCGCAAACTGTTTTGATACCACATGAAACTCTGCGTTGTTTGCCCAGTTATTTTTTACAAACTCCTTAAAGCCCTCATGAGTTGTTCAGCATGAATCAAAGCAGAACAACCTATCAGCATTAAGAGGAGCATATGTTTGTAAGCACAAGAGCAAAGGGCGGTGATCTGATTTGAGTCTAAGTAGATGAAAGATAACACTTTCAGGAAAACATATCTGCCACTCTCCATTGCATAATCCTCTGTCTAGTCGCTCCCTTAACCTTCCTCGAACCCACGTAAACTTTGAGCCTTTGAAACCCAGGTCATGTAAGGCATTAAGATTCATGAACTCAAATAGTTCTCTACATTTAGAAGAATTGGCCTGATACTGGATTTTCTCAATTAATACTTTCTTAATATGTATCTTTTGAATAAAAAGTCTTATATTTTTTACCGAATGGAGTATTACACAGAAGAGATGCACATATGTACCTTTAAACATTAAGAGATTTGAACTTAGCACCTTATAGAGGTTCAATTAATGAACAACTACTAAGTTCAAACCACTATAATGGCAATAATTGGTCTAATGCATGGTTGTTGAGAGTTGAGGAGATATTTATATAGTGTATCATTCAACTACTATACAAACAATCGCTCTTTCCACTAGGTGGCCAATAATTTGGGTGGCCCAATGATATTTGGTAAGGAGTTTGAGAGTAGTAAGTCATAGGTTTGGGTTGGGGACAAATTAATTGTCTCTTTCTTACAAAAAAAAGTGGCCACTTTAAAGGCTATATTTTATATATCCTTTAGAGGCATTTACAGTGTATCACTCAACTACTAGCTATATATACAAGTCAAATAATTTATTGAACATCACGTTTAATGAATATGTGTAAGTGTCATTATCGTAATTTGTTGTCATTAGTTGTCTTATTGAAAGTTGGTATGACTTAGCAAAGTTGTGCTTCACATGCTCTATTATGAAACCAACTTTGAATCAGTTTGTTGCTGATCTTCGAATCAATTTGTTATGGATAAGGATATACAATTGCAATAAGGATTTGATACGCAGTTGCCACAGGATCTTAGAATCGGTTATATAGTTGAATATTTGATCTCATCCATAAAGCAACAAGAAGATATGCAGTTTTATGGAACGGGTTTTTGAGACTTATCACCACGTGCTACATGTGCTCAAGCATGGTTATTTGCAGATAAAGGCGCATTAAGTCTTAGTTGTTATGGTTAAGGTTGTGTGTCTTGTATCCGCTTATTTATAGTGTCAAAGTCGATAGAGTCTGTATGTAACGACCTTAAATTCTAACTTGTGCCACTTGTCAATTTAGGTCGTACGTGGGCCCATTTGTCGTGATACAAAGCCCAATTCTCGGTTATCGACGAGAGGTATGTTATTTGTGTTCGGTGTTTTGTTCTATATTACATTACTCGAATGTTTAATTCCAATGTCTCAAACATGTGAAGACGTTTGAGTGTGAGCGTTTGTACGGAGAGCGGTTCAGCTCGAGCATTACGTGAAATAACGGGGTTTCGGGTGAAAGCTGGTCAGGTAATTAGTAGTCTGGGAGACTTAAATGAATTAAAAACATTAACAAAATACAAAATAAATAATACTTAAAAGTGTAAAGCGTGTTCGATATGTTGGCTACGTCCGGGGCGATGCGACGAACAAGTTTGAGGTTTGAATGGGACCGAAAATGTGAGTATTGTGCGAGAAAAGGCTTGAACAAGGAATTTTGTCACATATTGAAGTCACAAATGGGTGTTAGAGTTGGTGGCTAGAATAAATGGTGACCATTAGATTGATCTCGGGATCTCGTGTGGAAGTTGAGATGAGAGGGGGTATAAAACCATCCCTCGTCACTTTTTCTCTCTCATTTCGTTCTCACAATTCTCTCCCTTCAATTGATCAAACGTAAAGCACGTCAATATCTACGCAACGCGGTTTAACGCCACGGGATTGACCAATTGCGAATTCTAAGGTAAGAGTTCGATTCCTCACGTCACTATCTACGTTTTGGCAGTATTTTGTGGGTTTTGTCACGACAATTTCAGATAACAAATTTGAGAATTCGTTTTGATTCCTTATTTTGATTGATTTGGAGTTAATGGGGTGATCAATTTGTGATGTGGTTTTGGTGTTTGGAATTTTTTTGGATTTTTGGAGATTTTTAGAAAATTTTGGTGATTTCGACAAATCGGTGGTTTGACCTGGTTTTGACGTGAGCTGAAGATGGCTTGTCGTTGTATCAGAGGTTTAATCAAAGTTGGGATAGGCTGGAAGTACGGCGACGCGAGCCGGGGGCGTGAAAAATCCCTGACTGGGGCATCTGGTCGAGACGCCGTGGGCACTACGTGCCCACTGCGCCACTCACGACTTTTTGAGCAGGGCCTCAGGGTCCACATTGTGGGGATGCCGCCAAGAGCAAAAACTCACGGTGTCCCGACGGCGTGACACTATTCAGGCCAAATTTTTGTATTTTTTCATAAACTTTCGGGGATCTTTTAGGTATCCAAATAGGTCCGAATACGACCTAATACCGGGTAATCGACCCAAATTGTGTGAACAAATTTCAAATTAAATGGTTAACAAGGGTTTTAGTTATTGACGGGTTATCCAAGAATTCATAGGAGATGTGTCAAGGATTCGTTGAGTGCGTAATTAGTCGGATTATAAGTAAGTAAACTAGTGAGAACTTTTACAATTATTTATTGAGCTTTAATTTGTTGTTATTGCTCTGATTATCATCATATATGTTGGAATCTCTTTTGGTTGAGTGGTCCATTGCAAAGGTGGTATGATTACTTTATCTGTGATATGAGCACTTATCTAGATGTTGTTGATATCTCCCGGTTGAGTGTACGTTGGGGGCTTTTATCTGGGTTTATGAATATCTCAAAGTCGTAAGGGTTAGGGCTGATAGGTTGTGTTCTCGTCTTGAACCCGAGTCTTGAAGGTTTTGTTGGGAAATGTGCCCTAGGTCAATCCATTAACAGTCTTTATGAATACATTTTAGTTAATAAAATAGAGGATTTCATTTGCTGTTTATTATAATTGATTTGCATGTTTACATTATAATAAGATCCATGGGTATTTAAAGAAATATCCTAAATGTCCCTAGTCGATTATTATACTGGGAACTATAATGAATTAAGACTAGTGTGAGTTTTGATTGATGATCATACGATGATCATACGTATAGGAATACGAATCAAGATCATGAGTACTTGTTAGGGAACAAAGTACTGGACTTACCCGCTATGAGAACATCACATGGATTAAGTCATAGTTGTTTCTCATGATAGGTATATTTTTCAGTCCTCTGACTTGAGATTACCAGAGACTTCATGTGACGGCCCCAGCAACCACAAACTGGGCCCCGCCCGGCCTAAACCTACGTGGACCCCCGAGCTCGTCTCCGACGAGTCAACGCAGGTCTAGTCAGCCTTAACTTACCAATTACTCATTACATTATTCACTCACTCACCCTGGATCACTCTTTTTTATTCACCTTAACTTTATCTAATCTTTTATCCTCAATTATAGTTAGGTGTGCAGCGGAATTGTTTTTAATACCAACTTACAACAGTTTACAACTCAGTCAACCTAGATGTGGAAAATCATGTCCAAACAACATCACATGTATCAACAGTCAGGTTCAACTTCCCAAAGTCCCAAAATATCAAAACGAATGGATACATAGCCAAAATATACAACAAAAGACAAAATACCTACAAAGTGAGAGCAAAGCTAACGGCTCTGAGCGTGCCTCAGAGGATATCGCCAAGCATCGGCGCATTGCCCCTACTTGTCTGTGGATCTGCACCCACCGTCATAAAAAGGACGGTGAGTACAAAATATAATAGTAAACAACAACAATAGATATCTCAACATAATTTACTGAATTTTCAATAATCACAAGTCTATAAATCATGCAGTGTATAACAAGAAACTGAAATAGATAGCAAATCGCATGATAAATAGATTCAACAAGTACAAACAACGAAAATCAAGTGACCGAGAAACAAATGGATAGGAGAATAGATAATCCCAATCAAACCGCGGGTCTCAAGACCTCATCAGCTTGCGATCGACACGAGAGGCCCAAAAGCGCCTCCCTGCTCAATCCACCCCGTACGAACCGGTGGGCCGAAGGTCGCCTCCATCGAACGCACACTCGTTAGGAAAAGCCCACGACAAAGTCGGTGCTAAATTCCTAACACACTACCGAAAAGAAAGCCACGATCACAAGCCGGATGCTAAATCATTTCGATAGGCTCCAACGAGAAGCCACGCTATCTATGCCGGCTGCTAAACTCGTTGAGACTTCTCATCACAGTCGGACTACCTAAACCCTAGGTCACCTGAACTAGAATGGAATACAAAGGGCTTGCATTTCAAGAATAATTAAGCAATAAATAGAAAAGCAATTATGTTGATTCTATTGTTGCCTTTACTCACCTCAAATCCCGCTAAAAACGCCCTCGCGTAGCTCCATACGTTCCCCAATTAGTTACCAACACTTCGTTCGTCACCTGACAATTATTTCGACCAATTTTCGTTAATTTTTCCCTAATTATTCCAAGTATTCTTCAATTTTTTTCTCAAGTTTAACTCATTTTCTACAATTTTCTAAATTATTGTTCTCTTGCTCAATTTGGGTCGCTTATCCGGTATTGAGTTCCATTTAAACCCATTAGGATACCAGAGCGAAACCTCATAATTTTCATACAATTTAGAAAAATATTTTTCAATATTTTTCTGGCTATTTTTAATAATTTCACGCTTTACGAGACAAAAACCCCGACAAAAGTCTCGTCGCGAATCTCAAATTCTTCATTTTTCATAAAAATTCCCAAATTTCTATTTATTTGGTTGAAATATAATTTTTCAGAATTTTTTTCCTATTTTTTCTGAATTTTCCAGATTTTTTTCCAATATTTATTTCAAAAAAGTAAAAATAAAACATATTTAATTTATTTATTTATTATAAATAAATAAATAAATTATTATTTTAATAATGGTGGGTTCTCGGGTCGGGTCGACCCGGTCCACCCTAACCTGGTCGAGACCGGCCGGCCAGGTGAATGGTCAGTCCGGTCACCACGACCCGCCCACCCCTTCATCTTCTCCAACAATTTTTTTTTTTTTCTTACAGAGACGAACGCCTCTGCCTCCATTCTTTTTTTTTTTTTTTTTTCTTTTCTTCTTTCTCTTTTCCAACAAACAACAACTAACAACAACATCAACAACAACAACATCAATCACAACTCACCTTTGTGTCGATTCCCCAACTCTCGACCTCAATCACTCTATTGATCTCGAAAACCTCCACCCCCACTTGACTGATCTCTCTCTCTTCGATCTCCTCCTCTTCGATTTTTCAGATTTTTTTTTTACAGTGAATAGTGAGAAAATGGTGACGGTGGGATTTTGTTGATAAATTTTGAGGTGAAATGACCATTTTGTCCCTCCAATTCTTATCCACTTCTTTAATAAACTAATGCCCCACTTGGTCATTTTACATTTTTTTTATATATATACTTATATATATATTCTATATATATATAAATATATATAATTATATTTTTCATGTCTAAAATTTCGTTTTCCGCGCCAACGAGTTAACTCGGGCGTGCACACTAATATTCGACTCACGCGTATCGCCCACGACCCCACATATCACTCGGCGCCCATAATTTGTTATTTCATTTTCGTCCCACGGACTCTCAAATACTCGATTAACGCGTTTTTTCGTACCGAACTTATTCAACGGTACTAACGCACACTCACCACGTCTTTACACATTTGGAATATTGAATTAATGTTTGGTAATAAATAAGTAATACAAATCACCAAACAAACATAACATACCTCAGTGTCGACTCCCGAGGACTGAAACAAGTACACCGTGGCTAGTTGGGCCCACAATACGACCCTGAAATGTCACGTGGCACGAGTTAAAATTTTAGGGTCGTTACAGTCTCCCTTCCTTATTAAGAATTTCGTCCTCGAAATTAAACGAAAATACAGGGTAAGACTCACCGAAATCAAAACAAGTAAGGGAAATGCTTGCGCATATAAGACTTCAGTTCCCAAGTCAGTTCTTCATCCCCATGATGCTGCCACTTGATGAGAACCGAGGGAATTTCCTTATTCCTCAATACCTTCACCTTCCGATCCATAATCCGAATAGAGTCGCTCATCGTAAGTAATGTCTTCTCTCGATCAATCGACTCAGTCCACAATCGTCGTCGCTTCTCTCGACTTATCCAAATCGAAGCATTGATATGTGAAATACGGGGTGAACTCCCGCTAACCGAGATGGTAACTCAAGCTCATATGCCACCTTGCCTATTCGTTTCTTCACTCGAACGGACCTATAAACCTCGGCGCAAGCTTACCCCGATCCCAAATCTCTTGTGACCCTTCGGTGGAGAAACCTTCGGATATACATAGTCTCCCACCTCATACTTTAACTCGCCATGGTACCGTCATAATACCTCTTCTCGCTCTCTCCGCGCACCCTTCAATCGAAGTCCGATCAATCGTACCTTCTGTGTGATCCACTACAATCTCTCGGCCCAATCATCGCCACATCCTCTCGGCTCGCCGGCCAAAGAAGATGGAGATCTACACGCCGCCGTAGAGTGCCTCAAACGGTGCCATACCAATACTGGCCTGATAACTGTTATTGTAAGCAAACTTACACAGATGAAGATACTCCTACCAAGAACCACCATACTCTAAAATACACATCCTCAACATGTCCTCCAACACCTGAATCAGTCTCTCTGATTGTCCATCGGCTCTGTGGATGATAAGTCAGCATCGAGATCAACTTCGTGCCAAAGCGTGCTCGCATACTCGCCAAATCTGCGACGTAAACTGCGGCCCTCTGTCTGACACGATTGACAATGGTACTCCATGCAGTCGTACTATCTCTCTCTCGTACAAGCTCGCCAACCTATCCACTCGATGTGTGGTAAAAATCGGTATAAAGTGCGCAGACTTTGTCAATCTATCCACAATCACCCAAATACTGTCATGTCTGCGCTGAGACCGAGGTAACCCACCGACGAAATCCATAGCGATATGCTCCCACTTCCCGGCCGAGGAATGGGAAGTGGGCGCGATAATCCACCAGCCTCTTATGCTCGGCCTTAACTCGCTGGCATATCTCACAACCACTAACATAATCACTAACATCGGTCTTCATCCCTGGCCACCAAAACAGACGATGCATATCAGCATACATCTTGGTCCTGCCCGGATGAACCGAAAAACGTGAGCGGTGAGCCTCCTGGAGAATCTCGTCACGTAACTCAGCCACTGATGGAATCCACAGTCTCCCTCTAAATCTCAGGCAGAAATCTGTCGACTGACTCCATTCGGATGATCGAACTCGAGCAAACTCATTGTACCTCGATATCGCTCATCGCCCGTCGCCCATCAAGTACACTCTGGATAGAGACTGTCTGAGTCCTCAACTGCCCACAAATCAACACTCTAGTGCTGGTCGGGATATTAATAGAGTACATCATCTCAACCGCCTTGAGTAATCCATACTCATGTGTCACGCGACACGTCATAACCTCCGAGTCAACCCCTCTTCGGCTCAATGCGTCAGCTACGACATTAGCCTTCCCCGAGTGACACTCCAATGAGAAATCATAATCCTTGAGGAACTCTAACCACCGTCTCTGTCTCATATTCAGCTCTCTCTGAGTGAAGAGATACTTCAAACTCTTGTGGTTAGTAAACAACACAAACCTCTCTCCGTACAGATAAATGACGTCAAATCTTCAGTGCAAACACCACTGCCGCCAACTCCAAATCATGTGTAGGGTAATTCTTCTCGTGAATCTTCTGCTGTCGGGACGCATAAGCTATCACTCTACCGTCCTGCATCAAAACACAGCCTAAACCGACCAAACAAGCATCGGTGTTCACCTCAAAACCCTTCCCTGACTCAGGTAATACGAGCACTGGCGCGGTAGTCAATATCTCCTTTAAAGTCTGAAAAGCCTGCTCACAACTATCATCCCACTGAAATCTGACTTCCATCTTCGTCAACTGCGTCATCGATGCCGCAATCTTTGAGAAATCTTGCACAAATCGTCTGTAATAACTAGCCAATCCCAGAAAACTCCGAATCTCTGTCACTGAACTCGGTGTAGGCCAATCAACAACTGCTCTAACCTCAGCAGGGTCTAGTGACACTCCGCTAGCTCCGAAAATATGACCTAGAAATCCAACCTCTGTAAGCCAAAACTCACACTTACTGAACTTGGCATATAGTCTCTGCTCCCTCAGCGTCTGCAAAATCGTCCTGAGGTGTTCCTCGTGCTCCTCACGAGTCTTAGAATAAATCAAAATGTCATCAATGAACACTATAACAAATCTATCTAAATATTGTCTCAATACACGATGCATGAGATCCATGAACATTGTTGGGGCATTCGTCAACCCAAACGGCAAAACGGTAAACTGATAGTGCCCATATCTCGTACGAAAAGCCGTCTTCTCTCTGTCCTCTGCCCTAATCCTCAACTGATGATAGCCAGATCTCAAATCAATCTTCGAGAACCACTGCGCTCCAGTCAGTTGATCGAACAAATCATCAATACGAGGTAATGGATACTTGTTCTTCACTGTCACCCGGTTCAATTGCCTATAGTCGATACATAATCTCAGGCTGCAGTCTTTCTTCTTCACAAACAAGACCGGCGCACCCCAAGGTGACACACTCGGGTGAATAAAACCTAATTCCAACAACTCATCTAGCTGTGATCTCAACTCCTCCAACTCCTTAGGAGCCATTCGGTACGGTGGAATTAATATCGGTTTGGTTCTAGGAACCAAATCAATGATGAAATCAATCTCTCTCGTCGGTGGTAACCCGAGAAGCTCTGCTGGAAACACGTCCGGAAACTCGCACACAACTGGTTCCTCATCGATCTTTGCCTCAGCTCTTCCTACCGTACTTAAAACACTCATAAACGTCTTAATCTCACTGCTCGTGGCTACTCTGCCTCTGGTAACTCTCAACTGAGTCGCACCGCCATGAAAAGTAAACTCGTCTCTCGGCTACTCCATCAAGAAAAGGAAGTAAGTGCGATATCGCCCATATAAGTCATAACCGACTCTCCTAATGCTCGTCGGATATGCATAAACTCGTCCCTCTTGGCTATCATAGTTGAAGGGTGGATAAAACTTCGACTGAAATATTTCTTGAAGTCTAACCAGGTAGTCGGCTCTCCATGTGTGGATACTAGATTTTCCCACCACATCTCTGCATCTCCAGTCAAAGAAAATGCTGCCAACCCAGGTTTTCTGCTATCCTCGATCTTGAGAAGTTTCTGAACCTTCTTTTGACTACGAATGTACAAATTCGCCTCATCTACACTTGAACCGCCACTGAACTTCTTCGGTTTATACTTTTCGTACTCCCGAGACCACCTCGCCTCTGCAGTCAGGCGTGAATCAATATCATCATGAACACGTGACTCCACCGCAATCTGTGCTGGAACAAGTGCAGTGATAGGTGGTGCGAGTGCTTGCACTAGTAGTAATAACTGTGGAGTAGCTGAGGTGCGGCCGGACTCACATCCTGTCAGGAGCTATCCCCGAGGTCGATGGAGATGGCAGCAGTTTGTGCTCGTCCTCGAGAATATCCAATATCTCGTCCATCCTCCGTCCCTGTGACTCTACTCTCTCGAGTCCAGGATCGTAACTCACGTGCGCAGCCGCAACGTCACTCGGCGCATCAGTGGAGGATCACGAGACTCCACTCGATCTCCAAAGATCAGTTTGGTTAGCCATCGCAATATACAATAGCAAATGGCGAGCCTCGATCGATCTTATGTAACGATATATTATATTACAAATTAAAATTTAACATGCTCAAAATAATATATCATTTCCCACTTCCCAACTATACTTGAGTTAAATTCTTAAGATTTTCCACACTAAGTTCATTGACTTGTGCTTTATGCTTATTCGAGTCATGGTGATAAACCTTTAGGCTCGATACCAACCTAATGACGGCCCCAACAACCACAACCGGGACCCGCCGGCCTAAACCTACGTGGACCCCGAGCTCGTCTCCAACGAGTCAACGCAGTCTAGTCGGCCTTAACTTACCAATTACTCATTACATTATTCACTCACTCACCCCTGGATCACTCTTTTTGATTCACCTTAACTCTATCTAATCTTTTATCCTCAATTATAGTTAGGTGTGCAAATGGAATTGTTTTTAATACCAACTTACAAATAGTTTACAACTCGATCAACCTAGATGTGAAAAATCATGTCCAAACAACATCACATGTATCAACAATGAGTTCAACTTCCCAAAGTTCCAAAATATCAAAACGAATGGATACATAGCCAAAATATACAACAAAAGACAAAATACCTACAAAGTGAGAGCAAAGCTAACGGCTCCGAGCGTGCCTCGAGAGGATATCGCCAAGCATCGGCGCATTGCCCCTACTTGTCGTGGATGCACCCACCGTCATAAAAAGGACGGTGAGTACAAAATATAACGAGAAAAAGACAACAATAGATATCTCAACATAATTTTCTTGAATTTTCAATAATCACAAGTCTATAAATCATGCGGTGTATAACAAGAAACCGAAATAGATAGCAAATCGCATGATAAATAGATTCAACAAGTACAAACAACGAAAATCAAGTGACCGAGAAACAAATGGATAGGAGAATAGATAGTCCCAATCAAACCGCGGGTCTCAAGACCTCATCGCTTGCGATCGACACGATGAGGCCCAAAAGCGCCTCCTGCTCAATCCACCCCGTACGAACCGGTGGGCCCGAAGGTCGCCTCCATGAACGCACACTCGTTAGGAAAAGCCACGACAAAGCCGTGCTAAATTCCTAACACACTACCGAAAGAAAGCCACGATCACAAGCCGGATGCTAAATCATTTCGATAGGCTCCAACGAGAAGCCACGATCTATGCATTTGCTAAACTCGTTGAGACTTCTCATCATGATCGGACTACTTAAACCCTAGGTCACCTGAACTAGAATGGAATACAAAGGGCTTGCATTTCAAGAATAATTAAGCAATAAATAGAAAAGCAATTATGTTGATTCTATTGTTGCCTTTACTCACCTCAAATCCCGCTAAAAACGCCCTCGCGTAGCTCCACACGTTTCCCAATTAGTTACCAACACTTCGCTCGTCACCTGACAATTATTTCGACCAATTTTCGTTAATTTTTTCCTAATTATTCCAAGTATTCTTCAGTTTTTTTCTCAAGTTTAACTCATTTTCTACAATTTTCTAAATTATTGTTCTCTTGCTCAATTTGGGTCGCTTATCCGGTATTGAGTTCCATTTAAACCCATTAGGATACCCGAGCGAAACCTCATAATTTTCATACAATTTAGAAAAATATTTTTCAATATTTTTCTGGCTATTTTTAATAATTTCACGCTTTACGAGACAAAAACCCCGACAAAAGTCTCGTCGCGAATCTCAAATTCTTCATTTTTCATAAAAATTTCCAAATTTCTATTTATTTGGTTGAAATATAATTTTTCAGAATTTTTTTCCTATTTTTTCTGAATTTTCCAGATTTTTTTCCAATATTTATTTCAAAAAAATAAAAATAAAACATATTTAATTAATTTATTTATTATAAATAAATAAATAAATTATTATTTTAATAATGGTGGGTCCCGGGTCGGGTCCGACCCGGTCGACCCCCCAGGTCGGGACTCCGGCCGACCCACCGGGTCGGGCCCGTCCGCTGGCCGGGTCGAGTCGGTCACCACGACCCGCCCACCCCTTCATCTTCTCCAACAATTTTTTTTTTTTTTTCTTACGAGACGAACGTCTCTGCCTCCATTCTTTTTTTTTTTTTTTTTTTTTTTTTTTTTTTCCTTTTTCTTTTTTCTTTCTCTTTTCCAACAAACAACAACTAACAACAACATCAACAACAACAACATCAATCACAACTCACCTTTGTGCCGATTCCCCAACTCTCGACCTCAATCACTCTATTGATCTCGAAAACCTCCACCCCCACTTGACCGATCTCTCTCTCTTCGATCTCCTCCTCTTCGATTTTCAGATTTTTTTTTTTACAGTGAATAGTGAGAAAATGGTGACGGTGGGATTTTGTTGATAAATTTTGAGGTGAAATGACCATTTTGCCCCTCCAATTCTTATCCACTTCTTTAATAAACTAATGCCCCACTTGATCATTTTACATTTTTTTTATATATATACATATATATTCTATATATATAAATATATATAATTGTATTTTTCATGTCTAAAATTTCGTTTTGCGCGCCAACTAGTTAACTCGGGCGTGCACACTAATATTCGACTCACGCGTATCGCCCACGACCCCACATATCACTCGGTGCCCATAATTTGTTATTTCATTTTCGTCCCACGGACTCTCAAATACTCGATTAACGCGTTTTTTCGTACCGAACTTGTTCAACGGTATTAACGCACACTCACCACGTCTTTACACATTTGGAATATTGAATTAATGTTCGGTAATAAATAAGTAATACAAATCACCAAACAAACATAACATACCTCGGTGTCGACTCCCGAGGACTGAAACAAGTACACCGTGGCTAGTTGGGCCCACAATACGACCCTGAAATGTCACGTGGCACGAGTTAAAATTTTAGGGTCGTTACACTTCAACATTAGGAATACAGTGATTTGACGCAATCAAACGTTGTCTTTAACCGCACGATTATAAAGGTTGTGATTGGTTACTGTGTGAATAATGTGGTGAAGTTGTGTAATCGAGATAGAATTTGTCACTCTCATATAAAGAGAGATATCCAGTAGATCCCTCGATGTGTTAGACTGTTAAAGGCCTAGTCTAAGTGAATTGATATTGATCAATGTCACTTAGATGTTTTCAGTCTACCTAGAAATCGAGACTAGTACGATTGAACATGTTGGATGACAATTCCATGCCTTATGTTTGATCAAAAGGATATCGTGTGACAAAAGGATGTTATATACACTATTGATTAGGGTATATCGATTTGATATTCGTACAACTTGGGTAGTCATAATGTCTTGCTAGAGGCCGCTTATGACTTGTATACTAAAATGTGTTTTGGTACACTGCCAACGTTGTATGAGCCTATTGGGTCGCACACTGAGAATGGTTTTGCGAGATTTTAAGATGGTTCAGAAAAATGAATTTTATATGATAAAATTTATGACAAAAACGTCCTTGTAGTGTATTACACTTATACTTCTTTAAGAAGGGGTATATGTGTAATTTACTTAAACCGTCTATATACAAGGGTTGTATAAATAAACGCTTTGAGTTAGAATACAAGTACGAAAGATTTTAAAAAGGTCGAAACTCTATTTTCGTTTTAAGAAACAACTTAGAGTTTTTTAGTATCCTCTGAATCGTTTTGGAGAGAAACAAAAGGTTTGGAATTCTCTCGAAGCTAGCACTTTGAATCTCGGCCGCCGTTCGTGTGTGGACAGCTAGTAGAGGGCGTTCGTCATTGGCAGCGCCTTAGAGATCGATTAACCTTCAGAGAGGTATTGCGACTGAGGTATGATTAAGTTTTCATAGTTTAAACATGTTTTAATGGAATTAGATTCGGATCCTGTTGGGGTTTTTCTCAAAATTGTTTTGTAATCTCCGCTGCGCATGAACCCCAAAACCCAACAGTGGTATCAGAGCCTTTAAGTTTGATTCCATTAAACTCATTGCATGTTTTCTTATGAGATATGCTTGAAAGCATGTTAATAGTTGATGTATATGTGATATACATAAGTTTTCTGTGAGATTTATTATCATGTTTTATGTATATGATACATATATTCGTGATTTAATTGAAATTAGTTTCGTACATGCTAGTAACCATGTTAGGTTAATTTGAATAATTTTAATGAATTGAATTTCGTGCTCTATGATCCATGACACCATTAAGTTCGATTGGGATAGTAGTTCATGATTCAATTACATGTTTGTGGTTATTTGGATGAAGATCGAAATTGCAAATAATTAATTTTCAAAATTATTTATTTATAAGTAATTAATTTTTAAAATTATTTATTTATGTTGTTATATCTATTTTGTTATGAAGTCTCTATTTGATAAAGATAGATAACAAATTAGAATAAGAGATAAATATCAAGAATCTTGTTATTAGTGATATATTAGGATTCAAATATCTTAAATTCAAAATAAATAATTAATTTTCGAAATTATTTATTTATAAATAATTAATTTTTGAAATTATTTATTTATCTTGCTATATCTATTTTGTTATGAAGTCTTTATTTGATAAAGATAGATAACAAATTAGAATAGGAGATAAATATCAAGAATCTTGTTATTAGTGATATACTAGGATTCAAATATCTTAAATCCAAAACAAATAATTAATTTTCGAAATTATTTATTTATAAATAATTAATTTTTGAAATTACTTATTTATCTTGCTATATCTATTTTGTTATGAAGTCTCTATTTGATAAAGATAGATAACAAATTAGAATAGGAGATAAATATCAAGAATCTTGTTATTTGTGATATACTAGGATTCAAATATCTTAAATCCAAAAATAAATAATTAATTTTCGAAATTATTTATTTATGTTGTTATATCTATTTTGTTATGAAGTCTTTATTTGATAAAGATAGATAACAAATTAGAATAGGAGATAAATATCAAGAATCTTGTTATTAGTGATATACTAGGATTCAAATATCTTAAATTCAAAATAAATAATTAATTTTCGAAATTATTTATTTATAAATAATTAATTTTTGAAATTATTTATTTATCTTGCTATATCTATTTTGTTATGAAGTCTTTATTTGATAAAGATAGATAACAAATTAGAATAGGAGATAAATATCAAGAATCTTGTTATTTGTGATATACTAGGATTCAAATATCTTAAATCCAAAATAAATAATTAATTTTCAAAATTATTTATTTATCTTGTTTTATCTATTTTGTTATGAAGTTTCTATTTGATAAAGATAGATAACAAATTAGAATAGGAGATAAATATCACGAATCTTGTTATTGGTGATATGCTAGGATTCTAATATCTAAAGTCCTAATTGTATTAGGATAAGATGATTAGTTAGATGTGGGCCCGGGTTAATTAAAAATGTTTTAATTGACTTAATTTTGGATAATTTAAGGGGTAAATATAGTATAGTTAAATCAGCGAAAAATATGATTTTCTATAACGAATTTCAATTTTCAAAATTGAGATTCATTTTCTAAAAAAAAAAAAGGGCGCTACCCTCTGTAACCCCGTCCGCTGATCGCCCGCTGACCGGCCAGCGGGACCGCCATCTAACTAATCCTAGCGCACGAAAATTCTTCTATTAGTGAATAGCATAAAAATTTCCTAAATTGTTTACTGGTTCTACAAATCAATAAAATATATGATATTTCATTGTTTACTTAAAAATCACTAAAACTGAATAAAATCCCTCTATTAAATCTTAAGTCTTATGCCATCTAATTTTAAACACTTATCAAGGCCTCGATCACACTAATATAGTTTCAGCTATAGTTGGGTGTATTGTGTTATCTTGGTGAGATAAGTTGGGTAAGAGTTACCTAAATGTTTAAATTGGTCCTACTTAATAAAATTATCAAAATAGTTTTGGACTTTAGGCATATGATGAGATAAAAACATGCTAAAACATAAGATGTCCTGTATCTCATAAAAAGATCTAAAAATTACATAAGATGTAATTGGTAACTGTTACCTACCTAAATAATCTAGTTCTGTATTTCATGCCATAGCTGTCATAGAATTAGGTGAAATATGGATTTTAGTCCCCTAAATAAACAGTATGTTTTAGGAGGGTTGTTAATTTAGTGGGAATCTATTCCTCTATACTAAAATAAACTCTACATAATCTTTATTGTAGATCAATGGTCTCTTCAAGTAACAATAATCCCCTGTCACTGCGATCTATCCTTGAGAAGGATAAGCTATCTGGGACTAACTTTCTTGATTGGTTCAGAAACTTGAGAATCGTTCTCAAGCATGAACACAAGTTATATGTTCTGGATGCTCCGATCCCTAAGGACCCATCAGCAAATGCTACGAAAGCTGTGAAGGATGCGCATAATAAGCATGTCAACGATTCTACTGATGTTGCATGCATTATGTTGGCAATTATGGTTTCTAAACTTTAGAAGGACATGAAACTAATGGAAGCCTACGACATGGCTGTAACGCTGAAGAAAATGTTCCAACAGCAAGCTAGGCAAGAAAGGTTCGAGACAGTCAAGAACCTGCATTCTTGAAAGATAACTGAGGGTGCGTCAGTTAGTCCTCATGTTCTGAAGATGAATGGCTATGTTGACCAACTTGATAGACTTGAATTTTCCATAAGCCAAGAGTTGGCTACGGATATGATCCTAAATTCATTACCTGAGAGTTACTCACAATTTGTGATGAACTACAATATGAATAATATGGAGAAATCAATTTCAGAGTTGCATTTGATGCTCAAAACTGCTGAACAAAATATCAAGAAACCCTCTAGTAATGTGTTGATGGTCCAAAAGGGAAAGGGAATGAAAAAGAAAGGCAAAGGCAAGGCTAAAGTTGCCAAGGCTGCTGCTGCACCTGTTGCAAAGCTTGTGGAACAAGTCAAGCCCCAGCCTGTTCTTGCTTCAAAACACCAAAAAAAAAAGGAATGAAGTTTCTGAAAGGAGAAATCGAACCTTATTAGATATGGTTCGATCTATGATGAGTCATGCGGATCTTCCATTATCCTTTTGGGGTTATGCATTACAAACTGCAGCTTTCACTCTAAATCGAGTTCCTTCTAAAGTGGTTGATAAAACACCATATGAGATATGGTACGGGAAGAGACCTAGTTTGTCTTTTCTTAAGATTTGGGGCTGTGAGGCTTACGTAAAACAACAAGTCTCAGAAAAACTAGCACCTAAATCTGACAAGTATCTATTTGTGGGGTATCCTAAGGAAACAAAAGGATATTACTTTTATAATCCCGCTGAGAACAAAGTGTTTGTTGCTCGGTATGGTGCCTTTATGGAAAAACAGTTTATTTCAAAAGACACTAGTGGGAAAGAAATAAATCTTGAAGAAGTTCAAGAATCACAAATAAACAACGAACCGCATTCTTGGAAGTTCAACAACGTTCGAACCAGTTGAACCTCCGCAAGTGACACAAGGTCCACGTAAATCTGGTAGGGTAAGACATGAGCCAGAGAGATTCGGATTTCTTATTATTGATAGTCGTGATGTGTTGCTTATGGATCAAATGAGCCCACCACTTATCAGGAGGCTATGTCTGGACCAGACTCAGATAAATGGCTAAGTGCCATGAACTCTGAGATGCAATCCATGTATGATAACCAGGTTTGGAACTTGGTTGATTTACCTGAAGGTGGTAAGACCATTGGATGTAAATGGGTTTTCAAGAAGAAAACTGACATGGATGGCAAAGTGCATACTTTCAAAGCAAGACTTGTAGCAAAAGGTTTCAGGCAGACTCAAGGTGTTGATTATGATGAAACTTTTTCGCCAGTAGCCATGCTTAAATTCATAAGAATTTTAATTGCCATTGCTGCATATTATGACTATGAGATATCGCAAATGGATGTAAAAACATCATTTCTTAATGGAAAGCTGCTTGAGGACGTGTATATGACACAACTTGAAGGTTTTGTACATCTTGAGAATTCTAGGAAGGTATGCAAGCTTCAAAGATTCATTTATGGATTAAAGCAAGCTTCTCGGAGTTGGAATCTTCGTTTTGATGAAGCAATCAAGGATTTTGGTTTTATTAAGAACGAAGATGAGCCTTGTGTATGCAAGAAGGTCAGTGGGAGTGTAGTTGTTTTTAAGTGCTTGTATGTTGATGATATATTACTCATTGGAAATGACATCCCAACATTACGAGTGTCAAGTCTTGGTTAGGGAAGTGTTTCTCAATGAAAGACTTAGGAGATGCGACTATATCCTAGGGATAAGGATCTATAGGGATAGATCTAAGAGGCTAATCGGTCTAAGTCGAGTGCTTACATAGACAAAGTCTTGAATAGGTTCGATTTGCAAGACTCTAAAAGAGAATTGTTGCCAATGTCTCATGGCATAAGTCTCAAGCAAGAATCAATGTCCTAGGACAAATGATGAGCGAGACCGTATGAATAAGATTCCATATGCATCTACGCTATTGGATCTATCATGTACGCCATGCTATGCACTCGGCGATGTATCATATGCTTTGAGCACTACAAGCGAGATATCGATCAGATCTAGGTGAGAGTCTTTGGATAGCGGTAAAGAACATCCTTAAGTACTTAAAAGGACTAAGGAAGTGTTCTTGGTCTATGGAGGTTTTGAAAATTATCTAGTTGTAAATGGTTACACAGATGCAAGTTTTCAAACTGATATAGATGATTTTAGATCGCAGTCTGGATATGTGTTTACTTTGAATGGGGGTGCAGTAAGCTGGAAAAGTTCGAAGCAAGATACTATGGCAGATTCTACAACAGAAACTGAGTATATTGCAGCGTCCGATGCAGCAAAGGAGGCAGTTTGGATCAAAAAGTTCATTTCTGAACTAGGTGTGGTTCCAAGTATTGCTAACCCTGTTTGTTTGTATTGTGATAATAACGGGGCAATAGCACAGGCTAAGGAACCTAGATCACACCACAGATCCAAACATATACTCAAGCGTTTTCATCTCATCAGAGAAATTATTGAGAGGGGAGACGTAAAGATTTGCAGAGTACCTGCTGAAGACAACGTTGCGGATCCATTGACAAAGGCTCTTCCACAAGCAAAACATGATGGTCATGTTAGATCATTAGGCATTAGATGCATGAATGATTAGCCCTAGAGCAAGTGGGAGATGTTTGGAAATGTGCCATATGTCAATCCATTAACAGTCTTTATGAATACATTTTAGTTAATAAAATAGAGGATTTCATTTCTTTGTTTATTATAATTGATTTGCATGTTTACATTATAATAAGATCCATGGGTATTTGAGAAATATCCTAAATGTCCCTAGATCGATTATTATCTTGGGAACTATAATGAATTAAGACTAGTGTGAGTTTTGATTGATGATCATACGATGATCATACGTATAGGAATACGAATCAAGATCATGAGTACTTGTTAGGGAACAAAGTACTTAGACCGACCCATTATGAGAACATCACATGGATTAAGTCATAGTTGTTTCTCATGATAGGTATATTTTTCGGTCCTCGACTTGAGATTACAGAGACTTCAACATTAGGAATACGGTGATTTGACGCAATCAAACGTTGTCTTTAACTTAGGACGATTATAAAGGTTGTGATTGGTTTCTTGTGTGAATAATGTGGTGAAGTTGTGTAATCGAGATAGAATTTGTCCCTCTCATATAAAGAGAGATATCCAGTGGATCCTCGATGTGTTAGGCTGTTAAAAGGCCTAGTCTAAGTGAATTGATATTGATCAATGTCACTTAGATATTTTCAGTCTACCTAGAAATCGAGACTAGTACGATTGAACATGTTGGATGACAATTCCATGCCTTATGTTTGATTAAAAGGATATCGTGTGACAAAAGGATGTTATATACACTATTGATTAGGTTATATCGATTTGATATTCGTACAACTTGGGTAGTTATAATGTCTTGCTAGAGGCCGCTTATGACTTGTATACTAAAATGTGTTTTGGTACACTGCCAACGTTGTATGAGCCTATTGGGTCGCACACTGAGAATGGTTTTGCGAGATTTTAAGATGGTTCAGAAAAATGAATTTTATATGATAAAATTCATGACATCCTTGTAGTGTATTACACTTATACTTCTTTAAGTAGGGGTATATGTGTAATTTACTTAAACCGTCTATATACAAGGGTTGTATAAATAAACGCTTTGAGTTAGAATACAAGTACGAAAGATTTTAAAAAGGCCGAAACTCTATTTTCGTTTTAAGAAACAACTTAGAGTTTTTTAGTATCCTCTGGATCGTTTTGGAGAGAAACAAAAGGTTTGAAATTCTCTCGAAGCTAGCACTTTGAATCTCGGCCGCCGTTCGTGTATGGACAGCTAGTAGAGGGCGTTCGTCATTGACAGCGCCTTAGAGATCGATTAACCTTCAGAGAGGTATTGCGACTGATGTATGATTAAGTTTTCATAGTTTAAACATGTTTTAATGGAATCAGATTCGGATCCCGTTGGGGTTTTTCTCAAAATTATTTTGTAATCTCCGCTGCGCATGAACCCCAAAACCCAACAGGTTTTACCTCGACTCAACGACTGTTGTCGGGACTCCTTGCTATTCTATTTCATACTCGAACACTCACATTTCGATTGATCTATTTACAGTCTTATACATTTCATGCATTCCTTATTCTTTCTTTTTATC
Organism: Stephania japonica; assembly: GCA_039657345.1. NCBI lineage: Eukaryota > Viridiplantae > Streptophyta > Magnoliopsida > Ranunculales > Menispermaceae > Stephania > Stephania japonica. The sequence continues at coordinate 83,378,354 of CM077556.1, read as the reverse complement.
AGCATAAAGGTGGATTGATGTTTATTTATTTCGAAATGTTGTATTATTGTTCTGCTTGGTGTTACTTACCTGGGCTCGTCATTCTTGTGTTTGAGGGAGTGCAGATATACAGTCCAGCAAGGGGAAGACACCAGAGCCTAGAGATTTGCTTTGAGGACGTTAGAGCAAGCTTTCCACTTAACTGAGTAGATGATTTTGTATTATATATATTGTTTTAAAACTTGGGTTGGGTATGTGAGAGATTTCGGGCATGTATATTTATTGAGTTGTTCCCCTCTAACTGATCATATATGATGATATACATATATAGGGTTTCCACACTTAGAATGTCTTATTTTCTGTTATGGCTGTGATTGTTCGATTAGTTTGAGAATTGTTGCTTCCGCTTTGATAATGACAACTCACTGATCGATGTTAAAAATGGTAAATAAATGGTAATTTGTAAGTTAAGGCTGACTAGGCTTGTGTGACTCGTCGATATGGGCTTGGTGCTTTGCGTAAGTCTAGGCCTGGCGGGGCCCAGTTTAGATTTGAAAAATGGGGTCGTCACATTGTACTTCATCTATTTTGTATTGTGAACGTGTTGTTCATTTCTTATCCTTGAGATGTAGTGTAACGATTCATTTTCCAATAGACCGCCATGGGGGCTAATGTAGGCCCACAGTCTGGCTTACCAGTGCCAGTTGTGCCTCACATTGAATAATATCTACAATTTAATCGTTATTAACCCACCAAATTCCACAACTTATTGTTCAAATTGTTATTGAATTCAGTTCGTTGATTAAAATCATTACCAAACCTCAAATGAAACAGCGAAAGTCTTAAAACAAATTAACATGAGTTAATAAATATCAAATCATATGGTATAAACCATAAACCTAGTGTAGAAAACCCATGTGATAACCATATATCAATAAATACACTTCAAAGTCTCAAATATCAAAATACAAGGTTCTTAAGTATTGTAACAACCATAAAATTTAACTTGACTTGTGTTATACTTGTCAGGATCGTGACCCGATTACATGATACTGGACTGTATTTCGAAGTTCGAGAGTCGACACCGAGGTAAATTTTATGATTTTGTGATGTATGTATTAGTATTATAGTGTGATACGAGTTACGAGCCATTTGGGAAAATATTAATATGAGTGAGGCTTCACCTAGTAAGCAGTGTTCGATAGTCGTTTAACCGGACGTTAGGGGTAATAGACTAAGTCGAATCAATGATAAGACCTTGGTTGAGAAAATTATGATTTAATCAGATAAAGTATAACTTTAGGCATAATTAATCAACTGGAACACTAAGTGTGGGACCATCTCGAGAAATGTGTTGGACGTGAGGCACTGAGTACCAGATAGATGGGAGTTAGTATGACCTTGTGTACCATTTTATAAATTTCATTTGATAGCCTAACATAGGTTATATTATTTATTTCAAATCAAATCAACATAAGACCTATGGTTGAGTTGAGAAATTCAATAGGCTTAGGATGAACCTTGGGATGTACAACATGAAGTAATCAAGGAAGATGTGTCATAGTTATTTGTCACTGAAATTGGGGACTGGGGTATTAAGGGTCGTCCAAGAGAACTCGGGATGTGTACACATGTATTGATGAAATAAAAGAAGTATAAATAGAAAACCCACCCCAAACCCACCTAACTATTCATCATCTCTCCTAAACATTATTTCTCCCTTTCTTGACTTCTTACTTATTGAGCATGATTTTCCATTGTGGGTAAGGTTGGGCTGCCATAATCTCGCCGGAGACCTATTCTCTCACCAGAACTCAAGGTGAGAACACGTCTTTTTTTTCTTTCCTCTCTTTCTCTCTGTCTAATTCTCTGTTCGCGAAGGTCGTCATTTTTGTGTTGTGTATTCGGATGTTGCAATGACCACATACATCGCATCGGAGTCAAACCCATTAAACCACCGGTGCTCAGGCAATCTAGAGAGCAACCAAAGTCCGACTAATGGGTCGGTACCCACTGGTGTATAGACTTTATGGTTCGATTTTTCTTTGGGTCCCCTGTTTCATCTTCACGGTACAATAAGTGAAGATACGAGATTCTATGATAGTCCGATACATGTTACGGACTGTCTTGAACTCTCGGCACATGTTGGCGATGAGAGCAGGACACTACATCATCGATCTAAGTCTCGCAACTGTAGAGGTCCATCTCGGATCATGCTTCGGCGACTTGGTGAACTCAAAAGTGTCACCAAGTCTTTGGGGTATGTATACCCATTTTAAACTGCTGGACCTCTATGTATGAAGGGTGCACGCCGTAGGGACGCCTTCGGCCATGACCCATATGGCGTGACTCGCCGAGAACTCAACCAGTGAATCTTGGATCTGGCGATGAAGGAGGGTGCGGTGATGACATGAAGTCCAATTGAGGAAAAAGAAGTGTTTATGAATGGACCTTTACTAGTATAAGCCTAATAGAGGCCCAATAACTTTCTTTACTTCAAATAAAGCCCACTATGTGTGTAACTTGTTTTAAAATGTATAATGTGTGTGTGTTTTTTATGTGAATATGTGGATTCATAGGTGTGGTGTATGCGGGTTTAATCATGAAACACCACAGTTATGCCACGGGCCACGGGCTCACGGCATTACCCGAATACAACTTAATTGGCGGACTTTTTCGCAACTGTTTGAGTCGCTTTTACAAATTATTTTAAATCAAACTTATAAGGATCACCCTAAGACTAAATACTAACCCTAAACCAATATTCGGGGTTTAAACTTTTACCAGGTACCGAGTTGCGATAGTTCAGGTAAGTACACACGTGCTTTCTATGTGTGTATGTTAGTAGGCCAAAAAGAAAATATCATGTAATTTATACATCCTCTTTCCATTGATATTGTTGAATTGATCCCTTACTTGATATCCCATTTTATATTGTTGGTTGTGTGTTATTGGCATGATTGTGCATCTCGAAGGTATCATGTGGTTCCACACTAGTTGGGTCAACGAGGGTGCCTTCTGCAGGGATAACTGACCACCCCTAGTGTTGTGTGTACTGGGTACTGGGTTCGAGAGGTGTTACGATGCCTCTCGATTTCAAGCTGCGCTAATGTTGCGACATTGCTCGGGGAGATCTTACATGATCTTTGTCTTATTGCTGTGGAATTAGACCACTCATGAGCCTCTTTTAATCTTAGAACATGCAAAGTTTTGATTGTTTATCTATCAGTTTGTTTATCATGCACTTTGATTTATTTACATTCCTACCATTTCATCTCCGCATGATATTTAGACTGTTTTACTTGTTAAAATCATAAATTACTGTTATATTCTTTTGGCACTACTTTCGATTTCTTCAGTTACTCACCATCTAGTTTGTAACAGTGGGTGCAGATAGGGTGGAAAGTAGCAAGGGCAAGGGGCCCTACCTAGGTGATTTACTTTGAGGATTTAGCGGCTAAATCTGATAGATAATTAGAGTAGGTTTGTTATTTGCTTATTTGTATGTCATTTAATAAACATGTTTTTGAGTTATGGAACTTGAAATTTTGATGAGATTGGTATCATGTATCTATGCATATCGGGTTATATATGAATGCTCGGGGTTTTTCCACATTTATAGATTCTTGAATTTCCTTTTAATTGACTTATTTCCTGTGCAATACTTATTTAGTTTTCCGCTGCGTATTATTGCAATAACTCTTTCATAAATTGCTAAATTGATTAATTGGAGGCTGACTAGGCTCGTCAGGTTTACCGAGTTTCGACTTGGGCCTGTACGGGTCTAGGCCGGGCATACCCAATTGCACAGGAAAATTGGGACCGTCACAAGCATCTCTCAATCCCAAGTTCTCAAAATGAAACCAAAAAATATATATAATACAAATGTACAAGTCGGGCTAAACGACTCTAGGTCACCGATACTCTAGTAGCTTACCCTTGCCTTGACTCGTTTTAGGATCTGCACTCAAGCCATCACAAAAGGCAGATGACAAGTCTAAAGAAAGTATTCCCAAGGAAATTAAGTGAACAATACTAAAAGTAAGTACTGAAATTTAAATAAAGCTATTAAATAAATATGTAGAAATAAATACAGACAACTGTGATCATCGCATGGATAGATAATAGTGAAAGCTCAAAGTGTGTTGTTAGAGCCTAGGGCCAAACTAGCACCATAATTTGAACTCTTCCACAAAATATTGTGGGCGAGTCCCACTCAAGCTGGGCCAGTATCTGTATTCGCTAGGTGGTCGGCGTAGTACCTACGACACACCCATACGTGTCTCGACGCGATTCCCAAGTTGAACTATCCACCGAGTTTCCCTAACACACATGATATGACCTAGTGGGCATACACACTGGAATGGCACAAAAGGAGCCCCACTCACCGTCCACCCATTAAACCAAAATCCAAGAATAGAGTATTGAAAGATAGAAATTGAATTCAAAAGCCAAATAAGTAAATACTCAAGTAATTTCAATTGGGATATTACACATCTCAAACCGCACTCCTCATCTCGAAAACTAAACCCCGGTCTGATCCCATTCACGCCTCGGAATGCATACCCAATTCCCGACTATAGTCTCCGAAGTCTCTAGCGTCCGAATAAACCATTTTAAATGATTTAGTATAAAATTAACTGATTTTACATTTTGGCAACAAAAATTAGAATTTTATTCCAATTTTTAGTTGTGACACACTTTTCGGTTTACACCGGGGTGTCAAATGCCCGAAAAAGTCTCGCAATCCACTTTATTGCCATAACCCCTAGAAGGAAATCGTTCGGAACCAAAACCTCGACAAATCCAATTAAAATCCTATTTTCTTTTCCAAAAGCTACAATTTCAACAACTCAACAAGACTTGTACAAATGCTCTACAATCAACACAAAATTCATAGCAACATCTCAAAAATCAGTGTGCTTGAAATCCATAATCGAAGCCCCGTAAAAACTCAAACTTTCATACCCGAAACGTAGGAAATGAGATGGAAGAAGCGAGATTCTAACCTCGGATTGTCTATTCCTTGTCGTTTGGATCTCCAAATCACCTCTTGAAACCTAGAAAAACCCTATTCACCTTTTGATTTTTTGTTCAACGTTGAAACTCATGACAATACACAAGTACTAGAACCACAAAACGAATAACAAAACTTTTCAACAAGGAGAAAACCTAAAACTTCCCAACAAGAAGAAGACCTAAAAACTTCCCAACAAAGAGAAAACAAATCAAAGACTTCCCAGCCTAAGAAGAAAACCAACTATAAAGTAAAACTAATGATAAACCAATCCAGCGTGTTACACAAATCCACGTAATATCGTTGATGAAGATGTACTCACAACAAGGATGGACTAATCTCTACAAATCTGATTAGATCTATTTTTTATTGAACGAACAAAGAGAAAAAGAGATTTGATTAGATCTATTTTTTATTGAAAACAAAAATTGTGAAAGTGAATCAAAAAAATAATAATTTTAAGATTTTGAAGAGGAGCCTAGCACTTCATGGTTGAAGAACACAAAAACCTTGAAAAGTAGGTCAGAGAATCTATCAACTGTAGCACTTATTGTGTTTTTATATCATGTTTTATAGACAAGTAACAACATACTAATGGGGGAGATAATTTGTATATATATTTTTTTTGGTAGGAATACAACCCAATAAATGGGTCGAGAATTACACTGTGTTATCGCACTTATGTTGTGCATTAAAGAAAAAATGAAATAAAAGGTCAAACTCTAATGACCAACAAGATCTAAAACTGAGTCATCACTAGCTAGGTAGTTCAATACGTTTAAAAAAAAAGGAGTCAAAATGAAAGAAACTAAGCAAAAGTAGAATATTTACGACATTATAATATCAAGGAATAAGGATTAATTATTCAAACCTATATGACTTTATATGAATCCGTACAAAACCAAATATATTATGTAGTAGGTTTTGTGTCACCTCCAAAATCATCGCTAAACCAGGTTTAGTGTAAGCACCTTTTGACTGCCCCTCAACTTAATTTCATACAAAATTAAATGAGGGTTTAGCTACAAATCCATCTTTAAATCTCCCTTAATTAGATGCACGTCCTTATACTTTTCTAAGACCTTTTAAACTATCTGTGGCCTTCATCATGCCTGGAGATTCGGGTTGTCCAATCTTCGTAGCTAATGCATTTTTTTTTTTTTGAGGTCCGTAGTTAATGCTAATTAAAAACAACTTGGCGTGTGAGGTTGTTTTGTAATTAAGCTCATATTTTCTTTGACCGGGTAAAAGAAGTAGTCTAGTAGATCACTACTCTTTACTTAATTGGTGTTTGCCCGCAGACTAATAAAAAATAACATCGGACCATTCAACTCAACAAATGAATTTCATTTAAGAATAATATCCTCATAATTTTTTTTTGGTAGGAATAATATCCTTATACTTTAGTTGAAATTCAAAAAGCGTTTTTTTATAACAAGCTTATAAATAGTAACCAAGTGAATATCTCATTGATTTAGTATGATGTTACTTCTGTAAGTGGTTAATTAAGAATATGAGTCTTAATAAAAAGTGGGCCTCTTGAAGAAGTATTTTTTCTTAATAAAATTATCAGCCTTCTCTTCAAAATAAAATAAAATATTAGTCTTATTCAAGCGCAGATATAAAATCTTGTCTAAGGGTGGACATTCCCTTTGAGTGGTACAATTTATATACGAAAATAATTAAAAAGAAGAAGAAGTTGTGTTGTCTCCTTTATCAAAAAAAAAAAAAAAAAAAAAGAAAAAAAAACCTTAAACGGTCATAATGCACTCATAAAACCTTTAATTAGATATATCGTAAAATTCAAATGACTATATATAATATAAGGCTTTATTTACTTAGCCAAAATAAATGGAAAAAAAAAAGACACGTTGATAGGCTTTTTTCCCTTAGCGCAAGCCCATGAAAATTTTCATGGGCTTGAAGCTAATAGAGGAGGCCAACAATCATGTATCATGGGCCCTTCTTGGGTTTGTGTTCGGGCCGGTGAGTGTACTCAAAGTCCACATGCACAAAGGCCCTCTCCACTTCAGGAAGTTGTTCAAGCCTCTCTTGCAGTGTTTCGCCAATATTATGTGCTTGGCTTAGAGGCATGTCCCCTGGCAACACAATGTCCACTTCTGCAAAGTAATTAGACCCAAAAGTATAAGCCCTCACTGTGTCTATGTACTTGATCTCCTCATTGTGATTCCAAATTAGGTATGTCAACATCGACAAGTAGCCCGGTGGAGCCGTTCGCCCTATCAACGACCACACATTCTCAACGACTGTCCTCGCCCATGTACTCATTGTGTACAAAGCAATCTGCATGCACAGTTAGGTGAATTGTGTAGTTAGGCAATGACGCAACTTAATCAATTAACTTGAAGTTCATAAACTTAGTTAACTTACTAGTATTGCGCCGGTAGGATCAATCCACCAGTAGAACCTAATGGCAAGGACGGCGGAAGCTAGACCGGTTGTGTTGGTTATGACGTCGAAGAAATGGTCTTGAGCGTATGCTCGAACGATTTCGTTTTTGAACCTTCGACAGTAGATCATTAGGATGAATTTCACTACTGTGACTGAAGACATGATGCCTATCATCCATCTTTCCTTTATAGGATCCCTATCAGGCCTCGCCTGTTGTGAACATACATTTATATGTCAAAACTATGTATCATAGAATTAATGTGTGATTGTGAAATAAAAGAAGATCGACGACACTAAAGATTAGCGGCTTACATTTGAAACTAGTTCTCTAGAAGACTCCACTAGTACTTGTAATCCAAGAGTTGCCATTATTGAAGCAAAAACAATGATGCCCTGCTCATGTCAAAATATTTTAACTAGTCAGTTGAATTAGTCACTCTTTTTCAGTAAAACTTTTTTACCATGTTCGTTAGAAATCAAACAATGCTCACCACTGGTTGCATTCGCTGTTTTCCGATAGGGTACCGATATAGATTTGGCTTTTTCATGGCATAGGCTGTGAACCAGAGAATGAAACCTGATAAGAGATCCATGAGGGAGTCCAATGTTGATGCAATCACCGCCATGGATCTGCTCTCAATGGATGCATAAACTTTTGCGGCAAAAAGCACGAGATTTGCCGCGTTAGAGATGTAAATCGCAGTCGTCTCATTTCTCACAAGTTTCTTCATTTCATCCTATAGAGTTCATATAAATGGAATTCTTAGGAACTAATAAATTAAGCTCTTGGATCAAAGAAACTATATATACAACAACAACATACCCTTAGTTCCAAATTAAATCAAAGAAACTATATATAAAGAAAAAAAAATACAAAAGCTTTTCTTAGGCACCTCTGTTTGAGTTCCTGGCAAAGAGCCTAATTCAATGAATGTTTCCATTTCATTGAAACCTTGGAGGAGTTTCTCTTGATTCTTGTAGTATTCTGATATCTGCCCTTTTTTTCCTACAACAATTTCAAGAAAATAGGAATCACAATTCTAAAATCTTCTTTAAGAAAGTCTTCGACGATTAATAACTCCTATCAAGAATTTGGACTCCCCTCGGACTTCCATCAACATTTTTGGACTCCCAATGAAATCCGATGGATTTCGAAAAACTCTAAATTGTTGAAGAGTAGTTTTTACTATTTATATAGCATCCTATATACGTTTTGCTACTTTTTAACGTGTCATTTGGTCGTGTGACTCAAATCAAAATTGGATAAAAAAAACTAATAGTAGTTCATTGGTATTAAACTGATAAAGAATAAACTTGTTCTAAATTCCAATAGCCAAATTGAATCAACCAAGTTGTATGACAATTACAAACAGATATTGATTTGATGATGAAAGGAAAAAATGAGCTTTACATACTTATAGTTGTTAAGATATCAGTGAAGCTGAAATAGGGGTCCTTGCGTCGCTCTGGCATTCGGACAGCATCAAAATTGAGCCTCCACGACTGCTCCATCTGTGGTGCAACAATCGTCTCTCCATCCGGCGTAGGGGAGAGGAGCTCGGTTCTGTAATCAAGGGAATCTATGCGAGGCGATCCAGACACCATTTTTGTGATGGAAAAAGGGGGAAGAGCTTTGTGTTCCTCTTATAGAAAATATTGCTCCTTTTACTCTTCCCTTAATTTATTCCTTTCAAACTCTAAATTATAGTTTTGCCTCCTTTTTAGTGGCTTAATTACCTATGAACATCACTAAGCATTATATACATTGACAATGGAGACTAGTAATATTTTAAAGAACTTGTCATATCATTGTATTTAAATAAACCTTTTGACCATTAACTAGGTGTGGATCAGGGTTATGGTTTGTTTAAAACAACGAGTATTAAGTTTCACGAAATTTTTATGTCTCAAACTCTAAGTTTTTATATATAAAAATTTATGCTTGTTATGTCAAAGTATACAAGTATATGTCTGAAATAATATGATTGAACTAGTGAATGTTGGAATCTCTCCATGCAGCATCAGAAAATCCCAAACATACTTTTAACAGAAAAGAATGCATAACAGCATATCGTCAATCCGCGATGTAGTGTGAATTTGACTCTATATAATCATATGCTTGATGGAAACAAGTTTAATGGAATACATACTTATGTAGTTGCATTATAATTCTAAAATGTTGAGCTTGAGCATTATTTTTTCTTCATTTTAATCTTGAATTCTATACCTAAAAGCACTGAATTGATATCTCAACAGCTAACTTAATTAGATTAGTAGAAAATCATATATGACTTATGAAACAAACTAGATGGTTACTTCAAAAATAAAAATTTCCATCATTAAAAGAAATGGTAAGATAAGGCCAACCTCTAAAAGCAAGAAATAGATACTGATATATCTGCCTACAAGTTAGTGCAAAGTGTTTTGGTGACTAGGCCAACTAAGTTAGTGGATCAAGCAGGTAATCCACTTTAATTACTTGTTGGCCTATTAGAAAAAAAAATGCTGATAGATGGGGGCATTTATTCTCCTTTATTATATGGAATGCTTACAAGTAATTGCATTTTGTCCATTAACATAAAACAAAGGTCTCTACCCACTTTTCAATCTTTGATTATCTTAACATGGGAAAGATCAGGGATCTTAATCTACAATTTAATCTTCTAATTTTCACACCTACTCTAAAAGAGGCATGGATCATAATCATATGTGTCATATAACTCTTTTTATACCGTTGTCAAACACACACGAGCCTGATGCACTTCATATCACGTTTTTTCCATAATTCGAAGCGCATCCGACAACAAGAAAAGGGGCTTATATTCATTTGAGACTTTGCTGATATATTATGTCTTGGTCCATGCCAATGCAGCATTTTTAAATAAGAACTAATATGATAGGAAGAAAGAGTTTTTTTTAAAACAAAAGGCTACGAGTATGATATGTGTTAGTGTACCTTTGCTTTCATAATGTTTCACTTTTAGGTGTAAAATTAAAACTTGTGATGTGATGGCATATGTTGTCAAAGGAGTAAAGTTTTAGGGTGGTTAACTTGTTAGCTTATAAAATTGAGCTCAAGAGTCTACATTTATTAAGTTTCTAGTGTGAAAGGAATCAAGTTCAGAATATTACCCAATCACCCAATTATTTTCCTTAATCAAACTAGAAGAAGATTAACATATTTTGTTGAATCTTCAACTTGGATCTTGCATGGAAGTGCTAGTGTTCACAACTCTTTAATTTTTTTCTCAAATTTGCCCAACTCTTAGACTGAAATTGACAAAATTATAATCGTGGTAGCGGTTGTAAATTATTTTTTTTCTCAACATGAATTTTAAACCTATGTAATGAAATAAACACTAAAACTCTGACTAAGGTAGCGGTTGTAAATTTTAATCGTGATAACTTCATTATATCTTTATAGTTTCTGTTGAGATATGTTATTAAAACACCCGACTAACTCCCGTGAGATTTATGAAACCAATGTAAAGAAAAGGCAGAAAAATGTTTGAACAATGACAAATATCCAAAAACAAAAGATTAGGAGAAACTTTTTTAATTATATTTCACTCAATTGGAGAACATGAGAGAATACAACTGAAGAAAAAAGAGAAGACAATAATACACAAGACATGTACAAAGTGTATAACCCCTTGGCTTGTTACCATTTTTTTTTTTTTTTCAACAAGAGTACAAAGTTAAAAGGCACAAAACTGGGACTTATGTTTTGTATCCCACACTATGAGAGATTTCTATGAAGCTCCTATAACCCCATTAATATTCTTACTCTATAGTAATCTCTAATATGGTGGTGAGCCTTGGTCTTCTGTATGTTCTCAATAGCAATGAAGAACAAACAACACTTACAGATGAGAGGGCCATGCATGCACCAGCTACCCAAGGAGGCAACTTGAAGTGTAACGTGGGGAAGAACACCCCAGCGGCTACAGGGATTGCAATTACATTGTAAGCCATGGCAAAGATATAATTCGTTCGTATTCGGGCGAAAGTCTTTCTTGAGAGATCGATGGCAGTGATGACGTCTTCTAGGTTGTTTCTCATCAGCACGTATTCTGCAGCTTCGATGGCTATGTCCGTCCCAGCGCCAATTGCCATGCCGACGTCTGCAGCAGCGAGGGCAGGAGAGTCGTTGATACCATCCCCGACCATTGCTACTATGCTCCCGTCCTGTTGGAATGAGCGGATGACATCGGCTTTTCCTGCCGGCATTACTTCTGCTCTCACATCTTGAATTCCAACCTGCCAGTTGATCAATTGAAGTTTAAGGGGCAACTACAGTAAATGAAGCAAATGCAATTGATAAAGAAGATACTAAAAATGTAGCTATTTTCGATTCTTTGTTTGACAAAATGGATCAGAAAGGATATTCATAGCATAAACAGAAAGGAAACAAACCTCCTTAGCAACAGCTTGGGCTGTTCTCCAATTATCTCCAGTGACCATGACTGGTATAACACCCATTTTCCCAAGTCCTTCCACAACAACAGCGGCTTCTCTTTTCAGCGGATCGGCTACTCCTAATATCCCAACAACAACATCATCATTCGCCACAAGTACCCCGGTTTTCGCATTTTCTTCCAACTCAACCAAGAAATTCTCAGCCTCAGATGGTATCTCTATTCCGTTTTCTATCAGTAGCTTCCTATTACCAACCTGTTAAGAAAATAATAATAATATTCCTCAGCGGAAAGAAAATAGAAAAAGAAAAACGCGGCTCCTTTGAAGCTTTGCAGCCTTGCAGGAAATATATAGTCCATGTGAGACTCACCAATAGTCTTTTTCCATTTATAAAGCATTCCAACCCTCTACCGGGCAAAGCAGAGAAGTTCACGGCATCAAGAAGCCATCCAGAGTATTTAGATTGTTTTCTGTGTCCTTTGGTATTGTTGGCTACGGAATCCCCATCAAAGAAATGAAAATGTTGCGCGTAATCCACAATTGCTTTAGAAATTGGATGCTCGCTGCTGGCCTACACAACAAAGACAAAAAATGAAAAATAGTGCACATAAATATGTATTAGTTTTCAAAATATATATTAATTATAAGAAAATTAATAAAATGACCAACTATCAACGCACACCATTGTCTTTTAGCCATTTATGATTTTTCTTGTTTCCCCGGACGTGGGCCCCACATCTGATTAAACACCATAAACGGCTAAAAGACAAGGGTGTGCGCTCGAAATGTGCGTTGAGAATGTGATAGATTCCTAATTATAATATCAACTGTTTAATAGGATCTTTGAGGCAGATGGTTGTTTACCTCTGCAGAAGCAACCAAGGTGAGAAAATCTCCACGACTCATTGTCGAGAAGACTTTTGCATCTGTCACCGTTGCTTTTCCTTGTGTGAGGGTGCCTGTTTTGTCGAACAACACATATTTGATCTTTTGAGCTCTTTCTAGAGAATCCCCTCCTTTAATGAGTACTCCATTGTTAGCTCCAACACCTGTTGCGACCATAATAGCAGTTGGAGTTGCCAGCCCAAGAGCACAGGGGCATGCAATTACCACAACTGATATGGAAAACATGAGCGCGAAAACAAAATAATTTCCATTTTCAGGCAGCCACTCTTCTGGATAAGATCCCAATTCTCCAAAAATATACCTGCATAGAATTCAAATGATCAGATTAACAACAGAAAACCAATAGATACTGTTGTCGACAGCTAAACTCCTATGGAAGGTCTTATAACTTACCATCCCAGAAATGTCAGCAACGCCAAAGAAACAACAACGGGAACAAATATGCTTGCTACCTGAAAAGCATGTAAGGCATTGTGATGAGGACAAGCTTAAGGATGACACCAACGTAAATGATTTATAAGCACATTACAAGAAATCTTAAATTCCTGTTAAACTAAATAGAAAATTCCATAAGACCCGATGAGGCTAGTTATGATTTATAGGAGCGTTATGATTTATAAGAGCGAATGTTGGGCAGTAAAGAAACAACACATACATAAAACGAGGGTAGATAAAATGTGGACGCTAAGTGGTCACGTGGTAAAACTTATATAGATAGAATAAAAAATTTGAAGAACCAAACAAAAATAGGACGGCCAGAGTAGTAGCAACAATAGATGCGAAAATTAGAAAAGGCACTTGCAATGGTCTTAGAAAAACAAATCGACATTATAGGGTAGACCAATAATAACTTGGGATGCATTAATTATAAAGAATTTAAAGGATTATGAAAGCACATTATCAATTGTATTAAATAAAGCTAAGTGGAGCATTTGATCCATAGCCAACCATGAATACTGAAGATGGATAAAACAAAGTAATCGACATCCAAAACATTTACATCAATCAGAATGCATCAAGACAAACAACATAGAACTGCATTGTAAGATCCAGAGCCAAGTGCGCGATAAAGATGATTATCTAGTCATTCTTTAGATACAAATGTTATACTGGACAAAGACCGAACAGACAAACTGCATGGCTAGTGAAACAAAAATGTGGAACTGCCAGCTGAAAAAGATCGGTCATTCGAAACCATTAATAAGTACTGAAAAACACAACTGACGTGATCATGCAGTTTATAAGCTGTAATTAATGTAGAAGATCAGACATGCATAAAAGAAATTCACAGCCATACTTACAAAATCAGCAAATTTCTGAACAGGAGCTTTGGACATTTGAGCAGTCTCAACTAGGGAAATTATCTGGCTCAAAACAGTCTTAGACCCCACCTTGTTTGCTTGAATGTGAAGAACACCATGAAGATTCATTGTACCTCCTATAACAGAAGCATCCACGTCCTTTGGAACAGGAGTAGATTCACCAGTTACCATGCTCTCATCGACATAACTTGATCCCCACACAACAATACCATCAGCAGGAACTTTGGAACCAGGAGAAACTTTTAACGTGTCACCAGCCTGAATTAGCAATGCATCTATTTCCCTTTCTTCGGTAACTCGTCCACCTGAAATTGAGAATAGTTTTTTTTTTTTTTTTTTTTTTTTTAAAAAAAACCAAATTGAGCATAGTTAATTACTGATTTATAGCAGTTATGCAGTTAGAAGGCCTTAAGAGATAATAAGACCGATACAGCTTATTTCACAAAAATAGTCACCCAGCATACAAAAGGTACTAACTATTGAAATTTTATTACCATGATATGAAACGTACCAGCATCTTTGGAAAGCAATATAGCCGTTGCTGGAGCAAGTTCAACCAACTTCTTGATAGCATCTGACGTCTTGCCCTTTGCGAGAATTTCCAAATACTTCCCCAACAATACAAATGTTATCAGCATGGCACTTGTCTCAAAATAAGTCTGTGACCAGAATCCAGTTAATGCACCATACAGAAGTGCACAAACGGAGTAGAGGTAAGAAGCGGTTGTCCCGAGTGCGACCAAAACATCCATGTTTGTTGACCCATTTCGCAGCGCTCGGCCAGCTGCTACATAAAAACGCTTGCCAATAACAAATTGTACAACAGTCACCAATCCGAACTTTATCCAATCTCCCATTTCGAAGGGGCCACATCGCCAAAGAAGTAGAGCGTATATAAGAGGTATATGGGGACAAACTACATTTATAAATACAAGAGGAAGCTGCAGCAAAATTAAAGATGAAAACAGTCAAATCAATGAACAAGAAGAATAAGTAGGTCAGGCCAAGAACATTGAGTGAGATTTTACTTACACTAAGAGTGAGACTTGATGTAAATAGCCGAAACATTTTTGAAGACTCTTCTAAATTATTTGCACTCATGGATGCATATGGGTTTCTCACCGTAACATCAAATTTGCCGTTGCTCCCTCTATTGATTTCATCAACTATAACTCTGGGACCAATGACTTCAGGATCAAAAACCACTTCTAATTCTGCAAAATCTCTATTTAATTTAAACTGCTTCACGCCTTTCACACTCACAAGTATACTGTCTAGAATATGCAAATCTGTGTCAGTGAAGAGCCCAGACACGCCAAACAAAATCTTGTCCTGCTCGCTACTCTGGACAAAAGAGGCTTCAAAACCAGCGTCTTCAATTGCCTCAACTATCTCCTCCTTCCTAATGACGGCAGGCTCATATTCAACCTCTCCAAGCGAAGTGGCCAATGCAACAACTGCCCTTTTAACACCTGGAAGCTTTCTCAAAATGCCTTCAACAGAATTTACACACGCCGCACATGTCATACCTCCAATCCTGAAATGACCAACTAAAGTTCCTTGCGGTTTTGCTTGAACAGCACTAGATTCTTGAAGGATCTCTGCATCAAATCCAGCATCGTCAATTGCATTTTTTATGTCTTCATCCTGCATACCAATGAAGTTCAGTGTAAACCGATGCAGATGAACCCAAGGGAGTAAAACCAAATATAAATCATTAATACGATCATCCAGTCATTTGGGAATGCTGATAACAAATGAGATGCAACCAAGTTAGAGAAGCAATCAACTTAATCAGTGGCAAAAAAGTACATAATTTAAAAATGAGAAGCGCACACACAAAATCATAATAGGTTTTTCCTTTCCTTAAATTTTAGTCACATACAACAGCTCTATCTGAAATAAATAGAAATAGAACACCAATGGATGTAATTGATAAAATAGTTATGTAAAACTGCTGCCCATATGAGCGCGGCATGAAAGTTATCCGACTTATGCGACCGCAGATAGGTTCAATAATGTGCATTCACTACACGAAGTAACATTCAAGATGTTAAAAACAAAGCTCAAAACCTACAGCAGGAAACATAAGGATAAGTCACACAAACATCATTGAATAACCATTAATTATACATGATAAAGTCATTCAGTCACCATTTGCCATTCACAAGTACTATGATGAAATAGCTTCCTTGTTCTCCCAACAAAACAAAATTGAATTTGAACGAGCCTTTAAACATCAAGAAATCACACATCTACATGGAACCTTCACAGACAAGAAAAATCCCTGAAAAATGAATCAAATTAGAGAAACAAAGCCTCTTATGGGGACTCTCATCAATAATCAACAAACCTCACCAAAAATAAAATAAAAAAAAAATCAATCACTTCTCAAACTCCCATCAAAATCACAACCAATCCTCATGTCTTCAGCTACAAATATGCATCAGAACACCAAGTTTTCCAAATCCAAATCCACAAACATGAAAAAAATTGAATTTTTTGAGTGCCAACAAAAGATCGCCATTAATCGCCACCCACAAAGTTCCAAATTTTGATCAACAAGCAACAACACAAATTCAAAAACCCACCCAATTCAGCACACCAACTCATGATCCCAAGAAACCCAATTCGAGAAATATGAAGTTTCACCAACAAATCAATCAATCAACAGCAACAGCCTCACCTTGACCAAATTGGGATCGAAGACCACATCTGCCCTGTTCTGGAGCAGCGCGACGGAGGCGGTGACGACGCCAGGGATGGCGACGAGGGCGGCCTCGACGGAGCCCGAGCAAGCGGCACAGGTCATCCCGGTGACCCTCACCTGAACCCTCTTCGCCCCCACCAGCACCACCACCTCTCCGCCTCTGCTGCTGCTCTGTTCCTGTCCATTCTTCCCCTTCTGCCTCTCCTCCTCCTCGTACGAGTCGAGGAGGCGGACATCCTCGAGAGCGTCGTCGCCGGCGGCGGCGGAGAGCGGCGTGAGCTGGAGGTCTCTGGGTCCCACCGGCGCCATTGAAGGGGCCGAGAAGGAGACGATGATGAAACAGAGGAATCGAAACAGGGGAGCGACCGAGCGAGAGGAAGAGGGGGAAAGAAGGAAAAGATTTTCCGAGAAAAACTGGGGAGAGGGTTTTGTTTTTGTAGTCACTGGAAAATATATGGTGCGTTTTTTATAGTTGGACTGGAATGCCCTTGGTGGTCATTGTTTATGGCTGGTGCGTCCTTGTTGTACTACTATCAGGAGTTGTACTGCATTTGGTTCCTACACCTAACACGGAATTGTTAGAGAAATAGAAAGAGTATTATTATTGTTCATGGTCATTGGTCATGGATAGGTTGATCCTTGTTTTGGGGAGTCTTTAAAATTAAGGTGGGGTTGGTTAGCGCTTTGAAATATTAATTAATCTGGTTTCAAAAATAAATAATAATTAATTCTTATTAGGGATTTTTTTTGTCAAATAATCTTTGTTAGGGAATGCTAAGACTAATTCATAGTACTATTAATGACATTTGAGTTCTTGAAAGGTTAAAAAGCATAGATTTTTAAGTACTTTAGAGCTGACACATCTCGGGATAAAAAATAAAAAATAAGAAAAAGTTGAGTTATCATAGAATATTGTAATTATGAGTGGTAGCATTTACAAACAAATTAGGTGGTTTGGCTCAAAAAAAAAAAAAAGATATGGTACTTAAGAAAATAAGTAAGAACCAACCTAAAGGGATTAAATGACTTTACCAATACAAATTTGGTGCGAGTTAAAGTGTCTCTGGCATGTATTTAAGTTGATAATTTGAGAGTAAAATAAATTTTAATATAACTAATTGTTGTGAAAGATTATTGATTGAGATGAGGTTGTGATGGATATGGAGTACATGTTATGTTACAAAGGCGACTTGTGGTCATGTGCTTTTTTTCCTTTTTAACATTGTGGTGCCCGTAATTATCTCTAACTATTCTATAAGTAATGCTTAGAAAACTCAAACATGAGACTTCCTATGAACAATTTAAGTTTCAATTAGCACACCAAAATTCTTACGTATGTCATTCATTATCAAACATCATGCAACTATTGTAATTAATTTTCTCTTATTTTTCTTATTTCAAATAACTTTTCTTAAACTATATACCAACCATTGTCTTGGCGTAGCAGTTGAGACTTACTAATTGTTCACTTGAGTCTTTATGAAGTCTTACGTTCGAATTTTTTAACTTTTTTTTGAAGAAATATCTTTTAAAGGGTGATGCATGTCCTCTGTAGAATACTATGGTCTAATCATGGATTTTACAATATCAAAAATAAAGTAATTCCATTGACAAAAAATATATATATGTATAGTAATTCCTCTTAAACTGGCTAAAAATAAAGTAATTCCTCCTAAGCATTAACTGAATCCGGAACGAGTCCACTTTATCCTAGATTACTTGTCCGATTCCAGGACGCCTAAAACTAGTCAACGACAATTTAAAAATTGTCAACAGATCGTTTTGAGAAGTTGGATTTTACGTTTGTACCCTCAAAAAAAATTGTGATCAGGTGCTCCTATAAGCCTAATACCATGACGTGATATCCATTGGAACGCCGATATTGGATTATATAGTCGATTGATTACACGTGTCAAATATTATCAGTAGTTTGACTTGTACGCACAGTCATCGTCAAAATCGTTTTTGATTTGAACTTATGAACAGCCAACCAAACAAACCACCTGCTTTGGTTCATCTTGTTCTAGAAGTAGAAAATTTTAACTACTCTTGTAGTCTGAATTCTAATTCATCCAACACTAATTTTACTTTTATATAGATACTAGTCTTATTAAAACTTTATGAGAAACTTAATAAACTAATTTACATGAATATACTATAATATTTTTTACAATTAAAATTACAATTCACAAAATTTAACTCATATTTCTTAGAAAAGAATATACAATAAAAAAAAATTTACTTATAAATCACGCACATAGTGAACATCCTAAACAATCCTCACAACAACGAGCATAGATATGTGAAGTTGTTGATCGCAATAATCATATTATGATATTTTTACAATTAAAATTACAATTCACAGTAATCAACTCATATTTCATACACATAAAATATACAATAAAAGGTAAACAAAACACATCATCTAAATAGTTAATTAATCAACAAAAAAATCAGACATAGCTGCGATTAAAAAATATTTCATGATCCCGTTGGAAGGAGATGCAAGTTTGTTCGATGGTTTGCCTTACAAGTTGCGCCTAGAAAGCCAAGTTTGTATGGATTGTAAGAAGAATGGATGGGAGGTGATATTTATAGGGAAAAAACTTGCACAACACTCCATTCCATATATGTAGTCATGGTTGATGCGTACATTATACTTCTTACTTCATTACAGTAACTCTTCCTAAGAAAAAAGTTTGAACATTCCAAAGCAAAAACTTTTCGAAGACAGGATATAATAATAATGTAATTTAACACTCCATTCCATGTAGATAGTCATGGTTTAGAGTCCACGCACTATTAATTTTTAATAGTGCATGGACTCTAAACCATGACTATCTACATGGTTTGGAGTTCCACACAATCTTAATTAGTAATAGATGCATACATTATACTTACTTCATTACAAGAACTCTTCCCAAATAAAAAGTTTGAACATTCCGAAGCAAAAACTTTTTAAAGACCTGATATAATAATAATAAAATTTAATAATAGAAATAAATGACAAACAAAAAATAAGAAAATAAGAAAACTGGGATAATTAGAAAATTAGAAAGATGAGATTAGGTAGGTTTTGAAATTTCTGTTTCTTCCAACTTTTATATAGATATATAGATTGATCATTTCAACTAATCTTATGTGTTTTAAAATAATCCTAAGCAAGTTTATAAATGACCTTTTTTTGTTGTTGTTGTGTAAGGGAGATTTACATTTGTTTGATTTTATTCTTTTACGTTGAATTCATTTTGATCGAGTACTGAAACATAATGTGGTAGCATCGCTCTGGAAGTTTAGCGTAATACGTGTGACCTCAATAACAACACTTGTCGTACACAAAATTTTACGCTAACGTACAACATTTTCACAACAAAAAACGACTAATTCAAAAAGCTTATGGAACTAGAGCCACGTTAAAATTTTCTCCTTATTTAATAGGAAGAACAAACAATGATTTATTCCAAATAAGCTACAAGACATAGCTAATGGGCTAATGATTGATTTAATATTAAATTTTTTAATTTGATGAGTAAAAACTAGTTGGATAGTGTTGGATTTATTAAGAATGAGTAGGAATTATATAAAAACATTCCTAATTATCCCTATATGCACTTTTATAGCTTTAATTTAGCATTTTAACATTTTATAATGATTTCGGGTTATTTTTATTGGAAGATGCTATAATGACACTCCAAAATCATAACTTAGCGACGTGGCGTGTGGACCTCATGTAAAAATGAGTGTTTTTTTTTGAAGAAATAGAAATTTCATTAATCATCAATGACTCTCAATACATTCGATGGAACAGGACGAGACATAAAATCAATCACCGTAGCAAATTGATTCGTTAATCCTAATTGTTCAAAGGAACATGTAATCACCATAAGGTTGACTTTCAAGAACTGCAACTGTAACGATAAAATAATTTGAAAATCAGTGACTATTCTCTTGACAAACATATGGAATACGACAACACACAAATACATCAGTCGAACCACAACGAAAAATAAAACTTTCAACAAAGGAAGTAAATACGAAACTTCCAAAGAGGGAAAACAGACTAAACCTTCCGACATGAGAAGGAAACAACTACCTATGAAACAAAACCTAATAACTATTACGAACCCCATAAACGTAAATCCACGCACAGTCTTTAGGAAGGATGCAAACGTAGAGAGGTGACTATTGTCGATATTGAATCTGATGGTCGCAACAGAGATGAAATTGATCATCTAATCATTAGATTTGAACAGATATGAGAGTTTATTTGATTAATGAGAGGAAAACAAGGTTAATGGAACCACCGCCGATCAAAAGAGACGATCGACGGTGGTACAAAAAGTAGAATCAAGGAGGAGAACCAATGAAGAAAATTAGGGTTTTGAGCCACCGACATAGAGAGAGAGTTTGTATGTAACGACCTAAATTATAATTGTCGTTATTTATGACGTCATTGCAGACGTGGATGCCAACGGGGACATTCGTGGGTCCCACAGCAAGGCTGGAGCACGCCCGGATTAGGTATACAGTCCGTTTTATGTGCTTTTTGTTATGTAATTGTGATGTATATGTTTAATTTAGTTAAATTGCATCGCAATATGTATGTTTATATTGTACATTGATGAGTGAAATGGTATGATGCGTCTTCGCTGTGACTGGCGCATAGGCGCGTGTACCGAGTGACGAATAATTAGTACAATAGGACGGGGAACTAGATACACACAATAAATGATAAAATTCATTAAATAATTAATATAAAATGATGTTGAGGCGGTTTGTAACGGCCCGAAGTTAATTCGCCATTATTAAAGATGTGTTTGCAGACGTGTCGAACAACTCAGATGCTCATAGGATCCACAGATAGGTCGAAACGCGCCTGGAGTTAGGTAAATAGTTAATTTTTGTACTGTTGTGCTTCAATTTGCAATATTTATTGATAATTAGGTAATTGGCATTGCGATGTGTGTTAGTTATAGAATAATTGACGTGTGAGGTTATGTGACAGGCATTCACTACGAAAAGCGTGAAAACGCAAGAACCGGGTAGTGAATGATGGTGCACTAGGTTGGAGAACTAAATAAACACAATAAATGGTAAAAAAATCATTAAATAATTAATTAAATAACGTCGTATATGCGTTCATGGTGCGAAAGTACGCGGGGGACGCGAGGTTATGTGCAGGACTCGGGTATTGGAATGCCCGAGGGTTGTTAGTGTTGTTTGAGCAAAGACAAGTCGAGAGGAAGTGTCACACATGTAAGTCACCCTAAGCTATACTAATTGACCCATTTGTGTCCATGGGATCAAGCCTTGGGATACACAAGTGAGAAGAATGAAATGGAGCATATAATTATCAAGATTTCTCATTTCTCACCAACTTTTCTCTCTCCTCTCACACACTTAGACGAAAATGGAGGTGGTGGTGAGGGCTTGGTGAATTTGTGTAGCTGATTTGGAGCTCAAGAACTTAGGAAAATCGAAAACCACGGTTAGATCTTCGATCCACATCTCTTTCTCTACGTTTTGGCGTAAATTTCTCGGGTTTTGACGTGGGTTTCGGGTGTCGATTTTAGCACACTGGGTTTGGATAGTGTTGCTATGGATTTTTATGTGGAAGTTGAGCATTTATGTTGGTTTGTTGTGGAGTTTGGGTTGGTTATGAATTTTGGAACCAAACCAGGGTTTTAATGGTTTTTGTCGAGGTTTTGGTTTTGGACGAACTTTGTCGAGGGGTTTCGATGGAAAACGATTTATTGATGTTTATATGCGACGTTTGGAAGAGCACGAACCCCGGCAACGAGCCGAAAGGAGTTCAAAAATCTCAAAAACCACTACTGGCAAAGACGCTACTAGGGGCATCGTAGTGAGTTACACTCACGGTGTCATCCACGTACGTCTCAGCCAGTGACCAGGGTTTCACGCCTTGGAGACGCCGTGGAGAGGAATAACATGACGGCGTTAGTGGCGGCGTCTTGGGCAGTTTTAAACTAAAATTTATAAAATAAATTTACCAATTGGGGTTTGATTTAAGGACTTATATGGTCTATTTGGGGTGTTTACATGATGAATTGATCGATGATTTTGGTATTAAATTGGGGTTTACAAGGTTTAGGAATTCAGTCAATTTATCAGAAATTAATGGTTTTAGGTGGAATTGCGGAGATTGGACACACAGTGTGAGCGTAATTTGGGGACGTTTGGGCTTAGTTGGAGTGCAGTTTGAGGTGTGTAGTATCCCAACTGAAATTACTTGAGTATTTACTTCTTTTGGCATTTTGAATTCAATTTATGTTATTTCAATATTCTACTTTAGTTGTGGTTATAGGGACGGACGTTGAGCTGGGTTCCCTCCGTGTCTTTCTAGTGTGTGCGTCCACTACACCATAGCATGTTGCTAATGATTGATCTCGGTGAATAGGACGACCCGAATATCACGTCGTGCAACTTGTTGGTGCGCCGTAGGTGTAACGCCGGCCATCGAGTGGATCCAGATACTTACCTTGCTTGAGTTGGACTCGTCGGCAGTATTCTATGGAAGAGTTCGAATTATGGTGGTAATCTGACCATAGGGGCTAGGAACACACTTTGAGTTTTCCCTATTATTTATTCATGCGATGAATGCAGTTGACTGTATTTATTTTCGCATGTTTATTTAATAGCTTTGTTTAAATTTTAGTATTTACTTTCAGTATTGCTCACTTAATTTCCTTGGGAATACTCACTTTGAACTTGTTATCTGCCTTTTGTGATGGCTTGAGTGCAGATCCTAGTGCGAGCAGAGGCAAGGGCAAGCTGCCAGAAAACTTTTAATCAGAGATTGCTTGACTCGTACATTTGTATTATATATATTTTGTTTCATTTTCGGTTTGGGGATTGTGAGTTATTTTGAGATACCTTATATATATTGATCTTTTATGACTTCAGAGGTATTTATGGTTATATATGGGTTTTCCACATTAGGTTTACGGTTTATGTTACACATTTATAGTACCATTATCCGAGTAAATGTGTTAGTAAGGCTTCCATTGTGTATTAATTTTGAGGATTCTATGATGGCTTAACATATAATTTGATTTCAATAAGACTTAATCAATAAATGGATAGTTAATAAGGTTTAAAAATATAAAATTGAGGATATAATCCAATGTAGAGCATATCTGTCGCTGGTAAGACAGACTGTGGGTCCGCATTGGCCCCCGTGGCGGTCTATTTGAAAAATGGGCCGTTACATGTTGGTATCAGAGCTTAGGTTTAGGAATACCTAGGGCTCAAATTTGAGGATAATCTGATCATAAACTGATTGAATAAGCTTTAGATATGGAAACTCAAAGGAATTGCCTAAAGTCTTAGTTGAGAAACAATGAGAGATGAGTAGAAATCAGGGATATACGTGTTATGTTTTTGTTTGTATATTACCTACTTTACACGTATATTCGTACTAAGGCACGTTCTTCGTTGCAGATACCGATGGATGGGCAGCCTCCAAGTATGACTCAGCCAGAGGTTAGGGATACTGGTGATCCCACCAGGCAGACATTGATGTTGGAATCGTTAGCGTGGACGGTTGATGATAGGTTCGCATAGTTGTTGGATTTATTGAGGACTCGTGAGACTACGACAACTCCTACTACAGCGTAGCTGCACCATTGGTTACTACTCCTACAGTTGTTGCTCCCACTACCGCTGAGACTCAGGGGCAACTGCAGTATCGAGACACATGCCAAGAGGGCTATACCAGTGGTTGTTCCAGCAGAGACTACGTTAGTTGTGACTCTTCGATTGCCGAGCAGCCAGTTGTGGCGTCTACATCAGGGAGTTTGATGACTGTGGAGGCGAAGAAGTTGAAAGATTATCTTAGGTTTAGTCCAAGGTACTTTTATGGAGCCGGAGACCCAGAGATAGCCGGGAAGTGGCTATTGGCTCACGAGAGATTACACGAGATGTTATTGGTTGATGAGGTTGATAGATCGAGATTGGCTAGTTGTTGCCTAAGGTCTGTTGTTGCTGTATGGTGGACTACCTATAAGGCGACACATCCTGCGATTACACGGTTGGTACCATCGTTATGGACAAATGGCACCGGTCGAGGTTCGGAGCTGGGTATTGGAACACCCGGGAGTGCATATAATTGGTGTCGTGTGTATAAAATTAAAGAGGCTTAGGTAGGTTAGTTTTGTCTCATTAGGAGGGCTATTTGACCTCATCTCCACCATCAAACAAGGCCTAAAGATGGGTGTGTGAGGTTGGATGAAAATCTTAGATAAAAAACACATTTTTTCACTATTCTCACTAACTTTTTTCCCTCCTCTCTTGGAAATCCGAAATTTGAGAAAACTTGATAGGGTATAGAGGGTTTTGATTGATCATTTGAAGAGCTTTTGGGTCTAGGATCAACAAAACAAGGTGATCGAGTTCTATGATCTCCTCTCAATTCTCTTCAATTTAAATGTGGTTTTGGGGGTGTTGGTGATGAATCCGAGATTTGGGTGTGTGCCACTGATTTTGCTAAGTGTTTAATGTGTATTGAGTGCTATAGAAGTAGAGAATGAGTTTTTATTGGTTTTCAAGTTTGGGTTTGTTTTCATGAAATTGGAAATTTCAAGTTTGATGTTGGATCCGAGATTTGATGCATGTTTGATATATTTTGTTGTGCCTCTGACTTTTGGAAGTGTTGTTTAATCCCCACGAGTCGAGGATGGAGTCGACATCGTTGGTGGAGGCTTGGGGTGTTTTTCCTACAGTTCTGTTCTGCTGAACTGCTGAAAACTGCATAGCGCGCTGGCCACAATCCCCAGTGCATTGGACAGTATGGGTCGATGATGAAGATGAGCAGGATGAACACCAACGCACTGGGTGTTCATCAGATAGCCATTTTAGGTTGTTTTAAGGGTGTTGAACCTTAAGCCTATACTAATTAACATAAAATACAACTAATTTATTATAAATCAATGATAAATGGAAATAGATCATTTTGAGCGATATTTTGGATATTGGGGATTTAGAGGAGTTGGACCGGGGTTTACTTTACGGGACGAGGAGTGCGGTTTGAAGTGTGTAGTATCCCAACTGAAACTCACTTTAGTATTTATAGCTTGATTATTTGAATTCTGTCCAGTTTATTCAATGCTTTTATTTCCTGTTATTGCTTTACAGTGATTGAGTTACTCCCACCTGATGTTTATTCATTGTGGGGACATAGGGTCCACTAGGCCATAGCATGTGTTTTAATCATGCTCCCGTGAATATGCTACCCGGGCGTTCTAGATATGTATGGGTGCACCGTGGTCTACGCCGATCACCTAGAGGGTCCAGGGTCACCCGTTCGAGGTATCCTCATGGGCCGTGCCTGGCGTATAGCCCGAATTATGGCTCTAGTTTGACTTTGATTGTGTATGCACTTTGTTTCCATAATATTTATATTCATGTGATGATCTTCCACAATTGCCTGTATTCTTTTCTTCTGCATGATTATTTATAGTATTTTGATTCCAACAGTTTATTTATGTATTTACTTGGTGAATTTCTTTAGGATTACTTACTCTGGACTCGTCATCTACCTTTTTTTGATGGCTTTAGTGCATATCCTAGTACGAGTAGAGGGAAGGGCAAGCTTGAGGACTACCTGTGATTGATTACATTTGCCCTACTCGTACGTTTATTTATATTTCTTGATTTTATGCTGGGTTTTAGGGATGTGAGAGACAAACTTGACTTGTATATGACTTGGAGGTTATATTTTGATACTTTGAAGATCATATTTAATATGTGTATGATGTACATTTTGATATGGTTTCCACATTAGGTAAAATACTCATAACACTTGCTTTAAATTTTTATTTTGATGATTTAAATTATCCGCTGCGTATTTTGAGATTAAATGATAACCACGAGCTCTACGTTAATTTGATTCAACAATTATTAATAAACAATATAAGCTAATGAGATTTTGATTGGTGTTAAGGTTTGAGTGCTCGTGGGACACAGCTGGGAGATGAGTTGGTTAGGTTGTGGGTCCGCGATGCACGCCGTAACGGTCGATGGATTTGGGGCCGTTACATTTTGCTATCAGAGCCTAGGTTTATTAATACCTAGGACTCTAAGTTGAGGAAAACCTGATCTTAAATCTGATGAATAGGCTTTAGATGTGGAAACCATAAGTGAATGACAAAAACCTTAGTTGGGAAGTGATGTGAGGTGGGCAGATTCGGAATGTATATACGTGTATGTTTTGATTGTATAATACATATTATACGAGTATATACCGGGTCTGATCCGATGCACGTTGGTTGTGCAAATTACGATGGACGGACAGACTCCTACTCCCACTCAACCGATTACTCAGCAGGAGGTCGGTGAGACAAGTGACCCTACTGAGGAGGTGATGTCTCTGCAGTCGTTATCGCAAAATATGCGATTACACTAGGCACAGATGACGGAGATTCTCAAGTATATATGAGGCTTGAGAGTACCTACAGCGGCGCCGACTACTGATTTGGTTGTACCTACCACTCAGAAAGCCTTAGCTCCAATTGTTACCACACAGGCGGTAGGGTCAGAGACATTGGTTGAGAGGGTCGAGCCTGTTGTTACACCAGCAGAGACTACTGTTGTGACACCAGCTACTACAGAAAAATAGGTAGTCGCTTCGACCGTTGGGAGTAAAATGTTGAAAGCAGCGAAGATGGTGAAAGATTTCATGAGGTTCAACCCCACTTTCTTTCAGGGGTTAGTGATTCGAAGTTGGTCGGTCGTTGGTTAATGACGCACCGACGATTACATCAGTTGTTAGAGGTGCTAGAGGCAGATCAAACACGGATTTCTGGATATTTTCTGAGAGTCAGGTGGCGGTTTAGTGGACGACATAAACAGATACACATTTCGAGCAGTCTACTTAGGCAAAGTTGCGTTACTTGTTTCTTGACGAGTATATCCCTACTGAGGTACAACTGAGACTTATAGAGGAGTTTCTTGCATTGAGGCAGGGTACCATGTTAATATTACATTATATGGAGAGGTTCAAATATCTTATGTTGTATGCCATGGATGTGGTGAACACCGTTAGACTTCAAATTTATTACTTCATTAGAGGATTAAACGAGAGGATTGGCGGTGTGATTGTAGTGAGTGGAGCCGAGACTTTACAGGCCATATTTGATAAGGTTTTGGCTTGCAAGACCTACTTACGTCATAGAGATGGGTTGATGGATAGGTCTAGGTAGGGTTCTCGGTCTGATCAGAGATCGAAGAGACAGAGGGACCAGTCTGACAAGCAGAGATAGGACCAACAGGGTCGACGGAGAGACTGGCAAGATCAGGGTCGCTGGGATAGGCATCCAGAGCAGCAGAGAGGTGATGATAGGCAGGTGGTGCATGTTGCTGCACTTGCACCTGTTGAGCAGCCGCGACAGAGGGCTAGAGACAGAGGAGGTCGTAACAGAGGACAAAAAGGTCAGGGTTGTGATAGAGCTCAGGTACATACAGTGTCATAGTTTGGTTGGCAGGAGAGGCGACGATGTTTTAGATGTTATCAAATCGGACTTGTGCAAACTGATTGTCCGATGACAACTTCTCCACCACAACCACAGACTGAGCCAGCCAGAGAGAGAGCTCATGCTGCTGCTGCATTTGCGGTTTTACAGCCAGACCAAGGTGTGACTCGTCAGCTCGTCGAGAGGATGTTATTTATTTGCAGTGTTTCTACGCATGTATTGTTTGATTCTGGTAGCACTTTGTCATTTATTGCGGGACGTATGGTTGGACAGTTAGGGTTACAGGCTGAGACTTTAGACCCACATCTTATCCTTAGCACGACTGCTGAGGATAAGATTTACCCTAACTGGATATGTCGGGATTGTGTAGTAGAGGTTGAGGGACATCAATTACCGGTTGACTTACGTGTTTTAGAGTACCTAGAGTTTGACACTTTATTGGGTATGAATTGGTTAGGGCGTATCATGAACACATTGATTGCTTCAGTAAGACGGTGGTATTTGATATTGAGGACATTCTAATATTGAGGTGTGACTCCTCTATTCGTGGTGGATGTAAAATGTTGCTTGGTGTTACTGTTTTTCTTCCCATTTGCATTATACCTCGCTGTTTGGTGACTTTTGTGGTGGTGATCGATGCAATGACCAGGGAATGGTCGGGGACAGCATCGCGGTGGTTCACCGGAGTCCCGACGTCCCGGAGCACCCCCATCACAGTGGTTGTGGATTTCGTGACTGTTTTGGACAGAAAGATGTGGGTGGTTCGTGAGGTTTGTGTGTGTATGTCTCACTGTTGAGACGTTGGGGTGTGAGGTGTGTATGTTGTGTCTCACTGTTGAGATGTTGGGTTGTGGTGTGTGTGTTGTGTGTCATGGTTGGTATACACTTTCTTAGTGTGCGATGTTTGGTAAGTATGTTGTAGGTAAATTGGTTATTGATAGCTTATCTTGACTATTTTGAGTACTCGCCGGAAAACCGCCTGAATGGGCGAAGCCATCACTGTGCCACTATGACTAGAGATGTCGGGGACCAAGCTAAGTCCATGTTTGTGTCTCACGACTCTCGGAGTGGCTTAAAAACAGTGAAGGTAGAGAAGAGTTGTGTTTAAACAATTTCTTTTATTTTTGTTATCATTTCATGTGAATTTCAACGTCAAGTTCGTAATCGTATGTATGGTGGGAATACGATCTGGTTGAGGGGTTTTCTGGCAACTCAATGCCGTGGTGACCCCTCCCCAATGTCGGAGAATATCAACATGATACTACAATAGTTCATGGTCTTAGTTCATGGTCTTAATCATGTACTCATGGCATGAATACATGATTAAGTGATTTGAGTTCATGTCTACGTGAGAACATATATGCGTCAATTACGATATTGGTTTTGTGTATGCGTGTGTTATTGGTCGGGGTTCATGACGAGTGTGGTTATGGTTTAGTGTATATGTTGTGATAACATGTGGTGAAATGGTCATGACGCCGTGGTCATGCCGCCGACTCTTGAAGCTATAGCATGACCCACATACGGCTGAGCCGAGCAGAAGACTTATAATTAGGATTACATAGGTGTGGTTATAACACCCTAGAGAGTCATTGTGTTTCGTTGTGTTTTTGGTTTGATTTACCGATCGAGTTATTGAGTTGTTCGAGACATTAAAACATTGGGAAACACTAGGGTTTCAACCTAGGACTAGTAATGACTCGACCCATTAATTAAAGTTTCCGACCTTGTCAGGTAGCGGGAAACTCAAGGATACGCATTAAGGACACGAGAATGTCTACGGGTTGCGATTAGTCAAGTAAGTACACATGCCTTAAAAGCTTGTGTATGATTTGTAAGCTAGTAAGAAGATGTCATGTGATTTATTATCATTTATTCAGATTTGTTATGCTCTATTATTGGTATTCCATTCCATTCCTTGTTGTGTGTTTCCCGGCGTAAGTGTTTCTTCTCAAAAGTACTAGGACCTGCACTAGAGAGATAAAATGCGGGCACTCATGTACAGAAGTGTGTGACCACCCTTAGTGACCGTGTGACACCGAGTACTGGGTGGGTGGGTTTGAGTCCCTCCCATCATAGTTGTGCCTTCGCTTGTGTCGATGCTCGGGAAGACCTCGCGAGGTCTTCGTCGTTATGTTATGATTTAGACCACTTATGGGCCTCTTTTGATTCCTTGAAACACACTTGACTTTCAATTGATATCTATTAGTCTGTTTATCATGCATCTTGTTTATTTATATTCCTATCTTTCTATTACTGCATGATATTTAGACTACTTGTTATATCATGAATTACTATTATATTCTTCTGGCATTACATTCGATATCTTCAGTTGCTCACCGTCTAGTTTGTGACGGTGGGTGCAGATAGAGCAGAGTGCAGTAGAGGCAAGGAACCCTGCTTAGACGACTTTTTGTGAGGATTAGCGGTTGGACTTGGAGACTATTTAGTAGGTTTTATGTTTTGCTTATTTGTATATCATTTCATACTTATGGTTTTTTTTTTTGGATAATTGAACTTGGCATTTTTGGTGTGACTGGTATCATGTATATATGCTTATCGAATTATACATGAATACTCGGGGTTTTCCACATTTATAGAATTCCTATATTTCCTTTGATTGAGTTATTTCCCCTTATGTTTAGTTTATTTACTTTTCGCTGTGTAAAAATTTGCAATAACTCTTTCATAAATTGTATAATTGAATGATTGGAGGCTGACTAGGTTCGTTAGGATGCCAAGTGATGACTCGGGGCCTGCACGGGTCTAGGCCGAGCGTACCAATTGCACGGGAAAATTGGGGCCATCACATGGAAGCTCTATAAATGCTTGACAAATCAAATTTTGACACATGTCCATTGTTGGAATCCCCTTACTCAACTGTGCTGTGTGAGTTTCGAGACAAATCCTCCGGTGTCCAATCATTGCAAGTAAATACTCAATGAAAAGTATTTTTCCGCCCCGGATCCAACCGTGCACTCTGTTTCACCTAAAAACAAAAATTAAATTTAATTAGATATATATTTTAGAATTATTCCATAAATCACTAATTTCCTAAAATATGCATTTATCACCATAAAATAAGATAAATATAGTCCAATTACTCCTAATAACCTATACTAAATTATGCCTAAATGAACACTTATCAATAGCACCGAGGTATATTGGACCATTCAGGGTCATGGCACACGTCAGCACAGTGGCATATAGGTTGGAGTTGCCATCAGAGTTAGCGGGGGTTCACCCAGTGTTTCATGTATTTATGTTAAGCTTGGCTAGATCAGGACCGAAGCCGATGATTGATATCAGATAGATTGAGGTTCGTCCTGATGTTTTCGTATGAGGAGCAGCTGGTGGAGATTATGGATCGAAAGATACAGACTCTGCAGAACAAGGAGATTCCAAAGGTATTGGTTCGATGGTAGCATCATGAGACTAAGGGACTCACCTGAGAGCTCGAGTCTACTATGCAACGGAGATACCCTCAGCTATTTACCAGTAAGTATTTTAATAACTGCGTAAATTATAATTGTTGTTATTTATGATGTCATTACAGACATGGACGCCAGTGGGGACGTTCGTGGGTCCCAAAACAAGGCTGGAGCACACCCGAATTAGGTATACAGTCTGTTTTGTGTGCTTTTTGTTATGTAATTGCGATGTATATGTTCAATTTAGTTAAATTGCATCGCAATATGTACGTTTATATTGTACATTGACGAGTGAGATGGTATGACGCATTTTCGCCGTGACTGGCACATAGGTGCGTGTATTGGGTGGTGAATAATTAGTACAATAGGACGGGGAACTAGATATACACAATAAATGATAAAATTCATTAAATAATTAATATAAAATGATGTGAAGGCGGTTGGTATCGTCGTTATGCACAAACGACACCGGTCGAGGTTCGGAGCCGGGTATTGGAACGCCCGAGAGTGCATATAATTGACCTCATCTCCACTATCAAAACAAGGCCTAGAGATGGGTGTGTGAGGTTGGATGAAAATCTTATATAAAAGAAACATTTTTTTCACTATTCTCACTAACTTTTCTCCCTCCTCTCTTGGAAATCCAAAATTTGAGAAAACTTGAGAGGGTTTGGAGGGTTTTGATTGAGCATTTGAAGAGCTTTTGGGTGTAGGATCAACAAAACAAGGTGATCGAGTTCTATAATCTCCTCTCCATTCTCTTCAATTTGAATATGGTTTTGGGGGTGTTGGTGATGAATCCGAGATTTGGGGTGTGTGCCACTATTTTTGCTAAGTGTTTGATGTGTATTGAGTGCTACGGAAGTAGAGAATGAGTTTTGGTAGTTGGTTTTAAAGTTTGGGTTTGTTTTCATGAAATTGAAAATTTCAAGTTTGATGTTGGATGGGGGATTTGATGCATGTTTGATATATTTTGTTGTGCCTCTGGCTTTTGGAAGTGTCGTTTAATCCCACATGAGTCGAGGATGGGGTCGACAATGTTGGTGGAGGCTTAGGTGGTGTTTTCCAGTAGTTCTGTTCTGCTGAACTGTTGAAAAAATTGCCCAGCGTGCTGGCCACAAGCCTTAGTGCGCAACACGCTGGACAGTCTGGGTCAATGATGAAGACGAACACCAGTGCACTAGGTCATCCTCCAGCGCGTTAGGTGTTCATCAAATAACCATTTTAGGCTGTTTTAAAGGTTGTGGACCTTAAGCCTATACTAATTAACATAAAATACAACTAATTGACTATAAATCAATGATAAATGGAAATAGGTTATTTCAGGTGATATTTTGGATATCGAGGATTTAGAGGAGCCGGACCAGAGTTTACTTTAGTGGATTATGAGTGCAGTTTGAGGTGTGTAGTATCCCAACTGAAATTCACTTTAGTATTTACTGCTTGATTATTTGAATTTTGCCCAGTTTATTCAATGATCTTATTTCCTATTATTGCTTTTACGGTGGTTGAGTTACTACCACCTGGTGTTTATTCATTGCGGGGGCATAGGGTCCACTAGGCCATAACATGTGTAACGACCCAATTAATATTTGCTGTTATTTTATGACGTCATTACTGACGTGGACGCCAGCGTGGACGTTCGTGGGTTTCACAGCGAGGCTGGAGTGCGTCCAGATTAGGTAAATAGTATTTTGTGTATTGTTTTGGTTAATTTTGCGATGTTTATGTTAAAATAGGTTAACGACATCGCGATGTGTGTAATTATATTTTAAATTGACGCGTGAGATTGTGTGATGAGTATTTGCATCGATATGCGTGTCGACGCGGGTACCGGGTAGATTAAAGACGAAATTTTATGTTGAGAAAAATATTATACACATTAAATGAATTAAATGTGATAAAATAGTAAATTAGTGGGCGTCTAGTCACACGCGGGGTCGTGGTCGACACGCGTGGGTGGTACGATAGTGTGCACACCCGAGTACACTCGTTGGCGCGTAAGACGAAATTTTAGGCGCGAAAGTATAGGCGAATATATATATATATATATATTTATATATATGTATATAAGGAATTTAATGTGTATATATATAAATATATATATTAAAATCATAAAATTAAGGAAATAATTGTGAAATGACTAAAAAGGGTATGAACTTTGTAAAGGATTGTGGATATGGATAGGGGCATTTTGGTCATTTCACCTCAAAAATTTGATAAACATCACCACCGTCACCACAATTTCCCATTTTCTCACTGTTTTGGATCGAAATAGGAGACCGAAAGGAGGAGAAATCGAGAGAAAGTGGAAGAAAGATTGAGCTCGTGTTGGAGAGGCGAAGGAGGTGAGTTGTTGTGTTGTGTTGTTGTTTGTTGTTGTGTTGTTGTTTGATGGTGGTGGTGGCGGTTTGGTGGTTCGGTGGTGGAGGTGGGGTGGAGCTCAAGAGCTCGGACGAACTGCGAGAGCAGTTCGTCCGAGGAGGGAGACGACACCCATGTCGTCTCCCCTCTCCCTCTCCCTCTCCCTCTCCCTCTCCCGATTCAGGAAAAAAAAAGAAGAAGAGAACTGTTGGAACAGAGCATTTCTGCTCTGTTCCAACGAGGAAGAAAGAGGGCCGGTTCGGCTCGGTTGAGCCGAACCCGGTTTGGACCGGTTTGGCCGAACCGTCCCTAATAAAATAATAATAAAAAAACAGTTAAAAAAAATTATGGAAAATTCATAGAAAATTCATATAAAATGGGAAAATTATATTTTGATCAAATAAAGGAATTTTGGGATTTTCTCGAAAATGTTGGCGAGATATAGTTGGGATTTTAGCCTCGAAAAACGAAAAAATTGACATAATATATTAAATTGAAGCTAATTTAGTGATAAATGGTAATAGGTATAATTCGGGTGATAATTTGATTTGTCGAGTGTTATTAGAGTTGAGCCGAGTTTGATTTTTGGGACGTGAAGTGCGGATTGAGGTGTGTAGTATTCCAATTGAACTTCACTTTAGCATTTACCGTTGATTTATTTGAATTCAGTTCTGTTTATTCATTACTCTATTTCCTTTATTGTTTTACGGTGGCTGAGTACTCTCACCTGGTGTCTTTTCGGTAGTGGATTTTACTCCTACCTGGTGTCTTTACGGTGTTGAGATCACTCCCCACCTGGTGCTTATTCGTTACGGCCATATAGTCCACTAAGTCATAGCACTTGTTTAGGCATACGCCAGTGAATAGGCTGCCCGGGTATGGTAGGCTGGTGTGGGTGCGTCGTGGATGTACGCCGACCACCTAGAGGGTCCAAGGTCACTCGGTAGAGGTGTTTTCACGGGTTGTGCCTGGGGGAAAAACTCGAAGTATGACTTGGTCTGATTTTACTGTGCACATACTTTGTTTCATTACTATATTTATCAATGCGATGATCCTTTTACAGTTGTCTGTATTCTTTTGTTTTGCATGTTTAATTATAGTATTTTAAATTTCAGTACTTTTATTTTTGTAATTACTTGGTGAATTTCCTTGGGATTACTCACTCTGGACTCGTCATCTGTCTTTTTGTTATGGCTGAGTGCAGATCCTAGTACGAGCCGGGGAAAGGGCAAGCTTGAGGACTACATTGATTGACAGCTCTAGCCCTTCTCGTACGTATGTTTATATTTACTCGTTTTATGCTGGGTTTGGGGCTTGAGAGATAGGTTGTATATTTTAATATTTTGAGGATCTTAGATGATATGTATATGATGTACAGTTGGTATGGTTTCCACTTAGGCATTTTGCTCATAATATACATGTTGAATCTTTATGTTGTTAGTAAATCTTCCGCTGCGTAAATTGTGGTTAAATGATATTAAAGGAATAAAAGTTAACTCATAACATCAAAGTTAACCGGAAATTGATTAATAATGGATAATTGGGCGTGGGACACAGCTGGCGGTGACGTGGACAGTTGTGGGCCTGCGCGGCCGCCCGTGGCGGACCAATGTGAAAATTGGGGCCGCTACATTTTGGTATCAAAGCGAGGTCAAACCTTGGGAATTGGAGATTTAACAAGAGTATAAACTCAATGAATAAATCTTAGATGTGGAAACCACAAGTGAATGATTAAAGACTTAGTTGGGAAGTGATGTGAGGCGGGTAGATTTAGAAAATTACATATACGTATGTTTTGATTGTGTACCATATATTATACGTGTATATACTGAGTCTGATCCAATGCACGTTGGTTGTGCAGTTTATGATGGACAAACAGACTCCTACTACTCCACCGACTACTCAGCAGGAGGTTGGCGAGACTAGTGACCATACCACTAGTGAGGTAGTTGATTTGCGAGCCATGGTGCGAGCGAGGCGGCGGAGTTATACACAGACGAAAGATTATTACAAAGCACGACGATGGCGAGTTGATGGAGTATATCCGGAGTTTGAGGATGCCAGCAGTGGCACCGACAGCTGAGCGTATTGCACCTACTACTACTCGAGACGACATTAGCAAGCATTTGTCACTACGTGAGCGGCCTGGGTCGAGAGAGTGATAGAGAGGGTTGAGCCTGTTGTAGTGCCAGCAGAGACTACTGTGGTGACACCCACTACTACAGAGCAGTAGGTAGGGGCTTCAACTGCTAGGAGTAGGATGTCAGATGCAGCGAAGATGGTGAAGGATTTTATGAGGTTTAACCCTACATACTTCACTGGAGTCAGTGATCCTGAGGTTGCAGGACGTTGGTTGATGACTCATAGACGACTACACCAGTTGTTGGAGGTACTCGAAGTAGATCAGGCACATATTTCAGGATATTGTTTGAGGGGCCAGACGCAGTTTGGTGGACCACCTACACTGACATACATGGTACGCTAGCGACGTGGGGAGAGTTTAGACAGTTATTTCTGGACGAGTATATTCCCACAGAGGTGCAGTTACGATTGAGGGGGCAGTTCTTGGGTTTGCGACAGGGTACCATGTCGGTATCACAGTACATGGATCAATTCAGGTACCTCATGATGTATGCTATGGATGTGGCTAACACGGAGAGATTACAGATTTATTATTTCATCAAAGGTCTGAATGAGAGGATTGGTGGAGTGATAGTCGCGACTGTTGCGGAGACACTACAGATTGTTTATGACAGGGCATTGGCTCGCGAGACATATCTACGACACCAGGGTGAGTTTGGAGATAGGGCTGGACAAAGTTCTCGGTCTGATCATAGACCGAAGAGACAGAGAGATTGGTCTAACAGACAGAGACATGATCTTCAGGGTCAATGAGATCGGCGTCCCGAGCAGCAGAGAGGAGATGAGAGGCAAGTGGTGTACGTTGTTGTACCTGCACCAGCTGAGCAGCCACGACAGCGTATTTGAGATGAAGGAGGTTGTGGTAGGGGACAGAGAGATCGGGTCGTGATAGGGCTCAAATACATATAGTGTCACAGTCGGATTGGCAGGAGACGCAACGATGTTTCAGATGCCATCAGGTCGGACATATATAGAGTAATTGTCCGATGTCAGCTTCATCCTCACAACCACAGATTGAGCCAGCTAGGGAGAGGGTTTATCTTCTTGCTACACACACCTCTGTGTACGACGGATCGTGATGCGACTCGTCAGCTTGTCGAGGGTATGTTATCTGCGGCGGCCCCAAATTCCGAGGTCGCCCCGTGGCTTCCCTTTACCAGCTGCACGTGCACCGGAAACGCCTGCCACGTCACTCGTCTGCCCTCGTACTTAGGTAGTTATCATATAAGTTGTTATAGTCAAAATTTAACAGCGGAAGAATTTAAAGTTTGACAAAAATGCATTCATATATATATATATATAAAAGTTTTACTGATCAAACCTATAGTGGAAAACCCGGCTGTACTGTGCATACAGGCGATCAACTGCTAGAGTATGTATACCAGTACAAGTGTGTATCCAGTTTCCCAACCCAAAATATAGTACAAAATATCAAAAATATAGACATCACACGTACCGGCAAGAGCCTCGGCGTAGGCAAGTCGATGAAATCGCCGATGATCCCCTTGCCCCTACTAGTACTAGGATGCGCGCTCGCCACCACAAAAGGCGGATGGCGAGCCCGGTAAGTAAAATCCCAAGGAAAACCACCGTGCATAAATAATGGAAATAATTAACGAGCCAATAAGTAGTGTTAAATAAACACGCGGAAAGAAGGAAAATATGCAGACAACTGCTCAAAGTTAATCGCATGTATATAAACACCTTGATAGACAAAGGGGTGCGAACACAGCCACTAAGTGTGTACTAGGACCAGGAGCCCTGGTCGTGGCCCATGCCTCCGACCCTACGACTGTATCCCAGCGACATTAACCCTAGTGGGCTAATCGAACGCGTGAAATGGAGTACAACTCGGGATATCATCTACCGAATTCCTAGAACACGCGCTACACACCTAGCCAACGACCTCAACTACCCGTGGATACATAGACGGTCCCATAACCGTCCCAGTAGGAATATAAATCACAGATTTTCAAGGAAATAAAGATCAATGGAAAAAAAATAAGTAAATGCAGTAGTGGTGTTCAGTTGGGTTTTACGTACCTCACGCCGCGCTCAAAAATCCCAAAATATACCCCGGTCCGATCCCCGACTAAGTCCCCGACTCAACTACCGTCCCGAGACTCCCGAGGTCTAATCCCGGGGTTCATTGATTAGTTAACTTTGGTTTAACATCAATTAGTTTCGATTTTCATGTTTTAATTAAGGTTCGGGGGTCATTAGCGCGCTAAGTGGGGTATTAGCGCGCTAATTGATCTTCGTGTCTTGTTCATGCACGAAGATCTTCATCTTCCCTGAGAGGATTAGCGCGCTACTATTCATAATTAGCGCGCTAATTACTCTCTCGCCTTGATTTTTCTAAAAATCCGAACTCTTCCCTAACTTGATTCAAACACTCCAAAACCAACATGCAACATCCAATATACTTCAATATCATCGATTTACTCTTAAAAACATCAATTTAAACTAGAAATCCTGCTAAATTCTCAAATCCAAACATGCATGTTAGAAAATGAATTCATCGAACAATCATCTTGTTGCCACCAACTCGATTCCAATAAACATAGAACATCACAACTAACCTCACAGTCCTCAAATCTAGTAAAATCAGTGACAATTTCACAAAAACTCGTTGCAATCATACATACCACAACATGCAACATTTCTCATCAAAAATCCAAGAAACAGGGGAGTAGATTACCTCAAGCTTGTAGTTAATGTTCAAATCCAGCCTCTAAAACGCCATAGTTGAGCTCCATAACATTGATTTCTCTCTCAGAAATCCGAAGTTTTGGTTTAGAATGGCTTGTGGTTTGCATGTGGGTTTGATCGGTGGTATTTATAGTTGTTAATATAATCGAAGTGCACACGTATCTCGAGGCCTATCGACGGTCCTTATCCGGCACCGTGTCACTCCATCCAGCCACCTTATCATGACACATATTGCCTAGTTTTTGATCTGTTGTCAATCTCGAGGATAATCCAATGTGTGTTGATTTTCCAGTTCAAACTATAGGACTTTCTTCAATTATATCTATCTTAACTTGTACACTCTACCCAAGCTGTCAACTAAATTCCGTAAAATGCCAAATATGGTCCCACTACGCTCCCGACTACCTGGCTCCCCGTGCCCCGTGTCCGGCACGCTTCCCAAGGCGATCCCACACCTAGTGTACCAATTATTCATTCATTTAGCCTATAGTCACATATGAATTTCGTTGCATTTAAACCCTCAACCATGCTAATATAATATTGATTGAATTTGTCTAACTCCCAACGCCCAGCCTCACAGCTACCAAACCCCGAGTTGGCATGTTCACCGAACTAAAACCTCGGCTCACAACTCACCTGACAAGTTTATTTTAATTGCACACCGGTGACAGATAATACATCATTATCAATAAATCACCGAAATTAGAAAAACAACAATACCAGTCAATATTAGGTCCAGAACATGCCTAATCTATCCGCGGCGTCCACGCGTCGTCCGAGCTGGCGTCCTAATCTGAAACAAGGATAATAACGGTGTTAATAAAATAACGGGCCGTTACATTATCTATATGCGATGTCTTCTTGCATGTATTATTTGATTCAGGTAGTACTTTGTCGTTTATATCGGGACGTAGGGTCGGACAGTTAGGGTTACAGGTTGAGACTTTAGACCCACATCTTGTCCTTAGTACGGCTGCTGGGGATAAGATATACCCTAACCGGATATGTCGAAATTGTATTGTAGAGATTGTGGGACACCAGTTGCCCGGTGACTTCAGCGTCTTAGAGTATTTAAAGTTTGATGCCTTATTGGGTATGGATTGGCTAGCAACATATCGCGCACACATTGACTGTTTTGGTAAGATGATAGTATTTGATATTGAGGGCATTCCGATATTTAATTTTGTTGGAACGGCGTCAGACTTACCGATTACCAGAGGTCGATTAGCTACGACACAGGAGATGGAGGCATTTAAGACGGTGGTTGAGCCCGACCTGAGACCAGAGGTTAGAGAAAAGGATGTCACAGTAGTGTGTGAGTTTCATGAGGTGTTTCCAGATGATTTGCCAGGTTTACCACCTCCTAGGTCAGTTGTGTTCATAATTGAGTGGATTCCGGGGACGCAGCTGATATATAGGCGACCGTACAGGATGTCAGCGTCGGAGAAGGGAGAGTTGAGGTCCCAATTAGAGGAGTTGTTACAGAAGGGTTTTATTCATCCCAGTATGTCTCCTTGGGGCGCACCAGTCCTATTTGTTAAGAAAAATGATGGTTCTTTGAGGATTTGCGTAGACTACAGGAAGTTGAATCAAGTAACGATTCGAAATCGTTATCCATTTCCTAGGATTGATGATCTATTCGATCAGTTAGCGGGTGCTAAGTTTTTCTCAAAAATTGATTTACGATCTGGATATCATCAGTTAAGGATTCGGGAAAGTGATATCGAGAAGATGGCGTTTAGCACGCGCTATGGATTGTTTGAGTTCACAGTCATGCCATTTGGGGTGACTAATGTGCCGGCTATCTTTATGGATTTGATGCACTGAGTACTACAGCCATTTCTGGATCGTTATGTGATTGTATTCATCGATGATATCTTAATATACAGTAAGAATCGTGAGGAGCACGAGAGACACCTCAGAGATGTTTTGATGGCGTTGAGGGAGCACAGATTGTACGCTAAGTTCAGCAAGTGTGCTTTCTGGCTGAGAGAGGTGAAATTTCTCGGACATGTCATTGGTAATCAAGGAATATCTGTTGATGGAGACAAGATTCGAGCGATTATTGATTGGAAGACACATGAGTCAGTTTCGGACATTCGTAGTTTCTTAGGGCTTGCGGGCTATTACCGGCGGTTTGTGCAGGATTTTTCTTTGATTGCAGCGCCGATGACGAGGTTGACCAAGAAGAATGTTAAGTTTAAATGGTCTGAAGACTGTGAGGCAGCGTTTTTTAGAGTTGAAGAGGAAGTTAACTTCTGCGCCAGTGTTGGCTCTACCTGAGACAGGGAAAGGCTTCTCGGTCTACAAAGTTACTTTCGGGACTGGGTTGGGATGCGTGTTGATGCAGGAAAGACACCCAATTGCATATTTATCGAGGCGATTGAGACCCCACGAGGAGAATTATCCGGTTCATGATTTAGAGCTAGCTGCAGTTGTGTTTGCGCTCAAGGCTTGGCGACACTATCTCTATAGGGAGCGGTTTATGTTATTCACGGATCATCAGAGTTTGAGGTATTTGTTCACTCAGAAGGATCTGAAT
This sequence comes from Stephania japonica, assembly GCA_039657345.1. Lineage (NCBI taxonomy): Eukaryota > Viridiplantae > Streptophyta > Magnoliopsida > Ranunculales > Menispermaceae > Stephania > Stephania japonica. Next base: position 83,336,909 of record CM077556.1, on the reverse strand, counting down.
ATGCGGCAAAGACGGTGGCTCGAGTTACTGAAAGACTACGATTTCGCGATTGAGTACCATCCTGGGAAGGTGAATGTAGTTGCTGATACATTGAGCCGGAGTGGTATAGAGAGTCAGACTGTGCTGCGGCAGATGACACATGAGCATGGATTACTGAAGGCTGCGACGGTGTTGTGTTTGTCAGATGCTTTTGCCGATGTTCATATCTGTTGCCAGATGCGTGTTCCTGTTGTGTCGTTAGAGAGGGTCGCTGAGTGGCAAAGGGCGACGGACATTTTTTGCTCATTTTCACTGTCTGGCTTAGGATCTGGGTTGCACAGATTGGTCTAGTGGTTCAGATCAGTGCTTGAGACACAGGGGCAGGTTGTGGATACCTGAGGTGTAGGAACTACGTGATAGCATTCTTGAGGATGCACACCGTTCGCGGTATACAATTCATCCTGGTAGGACCAAGATGTATCATGATTTGCGACGTTTGTTTTGGTGGCCTGGGATGAAGACCGATGTGGGTACATATGCGAGAGCTTGTCATATTTGTCAACAGGTTAATGCCGAGCAAAGGAGACCCGCTAGATTGTTACAGCCACTATCGATTCCACAGTGAAAATGGGAACATGTTACGATGGATTTTGTGAGCGGGTTGCCACAAACTGCGAGACGTCATGATGCTGTGTGGGTTGTTATTGACAGATTGACGAAGTCTGCACACTTCATCCCTATATCGATGAAACATTCGTTTCCTCAGTTGAGTATCATTTTTGAGCGAAAGGTTATTAGGCTACATGGAGTGCCGATATCTATTGTGTCTGACAGAGATCCCAGGCTGACTTCGAAGTTGTGGGAGAGCATGCAGGAGCAGTTTGGGACGAGACTACAGTTCAATACGGCTTATCATCCTCAGACAGATGGTCAATTAGAGAGATTGATACAGATATTAGAGGATATGCTCAGAGCATGCATTTTGCAGTTTGGAGGTGCTTGGGAAGAGTATTTGCCGTTGTGCGAGTTCGCGTACAACAACAGCTATCAGGCGAGTATTGGTATGCCACTATTTGAGGCTTTGTATGGTAGACCTTACAGATCACCAGCTTGTTGGGCAGAACCTGAGGATGTGGCAGTGATTGGACCTGAAGTTGTTGTTGATCATACCGAGAAAATTCGGCAAATTAGATTGAAATTGCAAGCAGCTCAAGATAGGCAAAAGAAGTATGTTGATAGGTATCTTGAGGGTTTTAGTTATGATGTGGATGACTTGGTATATTTGAAAGTTTCGCCCTGGAAAGAACATAAGAGGTTTGGAATAAAGGGGAAACTAGCACCGAGATATATTGGACCGTTTAGAGTTATAGCACGTGTTGGGACAGTAGCATATAGATTGGAGTTGCCAGCAGAGTTAGCAGGCGTTCATCCAGTGTTTCACGTGTCTATGTTGAGGTTAGCTAAGTCAGGACCGAGGCCGATGATAGATATTAGACAGATTGAGGTTCGTCCTAACGTTTCATATGAAGAGCAACCCGTTGAGATCATGGATCCTAGAGTTCAGACTCTGAGGAACAGGGAGATTCCGAAGGTGTTGGTACGATGGCAGCATCACGGGACTGAGAGACTCACCTGGGAGCTCGAGTCGACTATGAGACAGATATATCCTCAGTTATTCATTGGTGAGTGTTGATTATAACTTAAATTTCAGGACGAAATTTCAATTTAGTTGGGAAGAACTGTGACGGCCCAATTAATATTTGTCGTTATTTTGTGACGTCATTACAGACGTGGACGCCAGTGTAGACGTTCGTGGGTTCCACAGTGAGGCTGGAGTGCGTCCGGATTAGTTAAATAGTATTTTGTGTATTGTTTTGGTTAATTTTGCGATGTTTATGTTAAAATTGGTTAACGACATCGCGATGTGTGTAATTATATTTTAAATTGACGTATGAGATTGTGTGATGAGTATTCGCATCGATATGTGTGTCGATGCGGGTACCGGGTAGATTAAAGACGAAATTTTATGTTGAGAAAAATATTACACTCATTAAATGAATTAAATGTGATAAAATAGTAAATGTGGCGGCCCCAATTTCCACATTGGTCCGCCACGGGAGGCCACGCAAGCCCACAACTGTCCATGTCACCGCCAGTTGTGTCCCACGCCCAATTATCCATTATTAATCAATTTCTGGTTAACTTTGATGTTATGAGTTAACTTTTGTTTCTTTAATATTATTTAACCTCAAATTACGCAGCGGAATATTTACTAACCAAATAAAGATTTATCATGTATATTATGAGCATAATGCCTAAGTGGAAACCATATCAAATGTACATCATATACATATCCTCGGAGATCCACAAAATATCAAAATATACAACCTATCTATCATATCCCAAGACCCAGCATAAAACAAGTAAATATAAACATATGTACGAGTAGGGCTAGAGCTGTCAATCAATGTAGTCCTCAAGTTTGCCCTTCCCTCGGCTCGTACTAGGATCTGCACTCAGCCATCACAAAAAGACAGATGACGAGCCCAGAGTGAGTAATCCCAAAAAAATTCACCAAGTAATTACGGAAGCAAAAGTACTGGAATTTAAAATACTATAATTAAACATGCGGAACAAAAGAATAAAGACAATTGTAAAAGGATCATCGCATTCATAAAAATAGTAGCAAAGCAAAGTACGTGCACAGTAAAAATCAGACTAAGTCATACTTCAGGCTTTCCCCCAGGCACGACCCATGAAAACATACTAATGGGTTGGCCCTGGACCCTCTAGGTGGTCGGCGTAGACCCACGACGCACCCACACAAGCCTACCATAACCGGGCAGCCTATTCACCGGCATATGCCTAGACAAGTGCTATGACTTAGTAGACTTCATGGCCGTAACGAATAAGCAACAGGTGGGGAGTGATCTCAACACCGTAAAGACACCAGGTAAGAGTAACTCCACTACCGTAAAGTCACCAGGTGAGAGTACTCAGCCACCGTAAAGCAATAATGAAATGGAGTAAAGAATAAATAGAACTGAATTCAAATAAATCAAACGGTAAATACTAAAGTAAAGTTCAATTGGGATACTACACACCTCAATCCGCACTCCGCGTCCCGAAAACCAAACCTGGCTCAGCTCCAATAACACCCGACAAATCAAATTATCACCCGAATTATACCTATTACCATTTATCATTAAATTAGCTTCAATTTAATATATTATGTCAATTTTTCGTTTTTCGATGCTAAAACCCCAACTATTACCTCGCCAACATTTCCGAGAAAATCCAAAATTCCTTTATTTGATCAAAATATAATTTTTCTAAAATTTTCCTATTTTATATGAATTTTCTATGAATTTTCCAGAATTTTCTTTTCTTTTTTTTTTTCAAAACTGTTTTTTTTTCTCTTTTTTTTAATTAAGGGCGGTTCGGCCTGAACCGGGCCGAACCGGGTTCGGCTCAACCTAGCCAAACCGGCCCGGTTCAGGGCCGAACCAACCCCTTCTTCTTCGTTGGAACAGAGCCAGTTCTGGCTCTGTTCCAACAGATTTTTTTTTCTTTTATTCATGGATTGGAAATTGGAGGGAGTGGAGACGACATAGGCGTCGTCTCCCTCCTCGGACGAACTGCTCTCGCAGTTCGTCTGAGCTCCCGAGTTCCTCCCCACCATCACCACTAAACCGTCACCACCACCATACCAACTTCCGCCAACAACATACAACAACAACAACAACAAAACAACACCACAACATCAACTCACCTCTTTGGTCTCTTTCTCTTGTTCTCTCTTCTCCTTTCTTCTCTTCTTCCTCCTCTCGATCTTTCTCTCGATCTATCGAATTGTGAGAAAATGGTGATAACGGTGGTGTTTATCAAAATTTTTGGGGTGAAATGACCAAAATGCCCCTATCCATATCCACAATTCTTTACAAAGTTCATGCCCTTTTTGGTCATTTCACTATTTTCTTAATTTCCTGATTTTTAATATATATATTTATATATATAGACACATCAAATTCCTTATATACATATATATAAATATATATATTCGTCTATACTTTCGCGCCTAAAATTTCGTCGTGCGCGCCAACGAGCGTACTCGGGCATGCACACTAACGTACCACCCACGCGTGTCGACCACGACCCCGCGTGTCCCTAGGCGCCCAACAATTTACATATTTTATCACAAATAACTCATTTAATGTGTGTAATATTTTTCTCAACTTAAAATTTCATCTTTAATCTACCTGGTACCCGCGTCGACACGCATATCGATGCGAATACTCATCACATATTCTCACACGTCAATTTAAAATATAATTACACATATCGCGATGTCGTTAACCTATTTAAACATAAACATCGCAAAATTAAATAAAACAACATACAAAATACTATTTACCTAATACGACCGTACTCCAACCTCGCTGTGGACCCACGAACATCTACTCTGGTGTCCACGTCTGTAATGACGTCATAAAATAACGAAAAATATTAATTGGGCCGTTACAGTAAATTAGTGGGCGTCTAGTCACACGCGGGGTCGTGGTCGACACGCGTGGGTGGTACGATAGTGTGCACGCCCGAGTACGCTCGTTGGCACGCACGACGAAATTTTAGGCGCGAAAGTATAGGCGAATATATATATTTATATATATGTATATAAGGAATTTAATGTGTATATATATATAAATATATATATTAAAATCAGAAAATTAAGGAAATAATTGTGAAATGACTAAAAAGGGTATGAACTTTGTAAAGGATTGTGGATATGGATAGGGGCATTTTGGTCATTTCACCTCAAAAATTTGATAAACATCACCACCGTCACCACAATTTCCCATTTTCTCATTGTTTTGGATCGAAATAGGAGACCGAAAGGAGGAGAAATCGAGAGAAAGTGGAAGAGAGATTGAGCTCGTGTTAGAGAAGCGAAGGAGGTGAGTTGTTGTGTTGTTTGTTGTTGTGTTGTTGTGTGCGTTGTTGGATGGTGGTGGTGGTGGTGGTGGTGGCGGTTTGGTGGTTCGGTGGTGGAGGTAGGGTGGAGCTCGAGAGCTCGGACGAACTGCGAGAAGCGGTCGTCGAGAGAGGAGACGACACCCATGTCGTCTCCCCTCTCCCTCTCCCTCTCCCGATTTAGGAAAAAAAAGAAGAAGAGAACTGTTGGAACAGAGCATTTCTGCTCTGTTCCAACGAGGAAGAAAGAGGGCCGATTCGGCTCGGTTGAGCCGAACCCGGTTTGGCCTGGTTCGGCCGAACTGTCCTTAATAAAATAATAATAAAAAAATAGTTTAAAAAAATTATGGAAAATTCATAGAAAATTCATATAAAATGGGAAAAATTATATTTGATCAAATAAAGGAATTTTGGGATTTTCTCGGAAATGTTGGCGAGATATAGTCGGGGTTTTAGCCTCGAAAAATGAAAAAATTGACATAATATATTAAATTGAAGCTAATTTAGTGATAAATGGTAATAGGTATAATTCGAGTGATAATTTGATTTGTCGAGTGTTATTGGAGCTGAGCCGGGTTTGATTTTCGGGACGCGGAGTGCGGATTGAGGTGTGTAATATCCCAATTGAACTTCACTTTAGTATTTATCGTTGATTTATTTGAATTCAGTTCTGTTTATTCATTACTCTATTTCCTTTATTGCTTTACGGTGGCTAAGTACTCTCACTTGGTGTCTTTACGGTAGTGTAGTTTACTCCTACCTGGTGTCTTTACGGTGTTGAGATCACTCCCCACCTGGTGCTTATTCGTTACGGCCATAGAGTCCACTAAGTCATAGCACTTGTCTAGGCATACGCCGGTGAATAGGCTGCCCGGGTATGGTAAGGTGGTGTGGGTGCGTCGTGGATGTACGCCGACCACCTAGAGGGTCCAGGGTCACCCGGTAGAGGTGTTTTCACGGGCTGTGCCTAGGGAAAAAACCCGAAGTGTGGCGGCCCAAATTTCCACATTGGTCCGCCACGGAGGCCACGCGGGCCCGAGACCACCACCCTCTCCTCCTCTCTGTCTCTCGCTCCTCGTCTCGTCTTCTCTTTTCTTCTTCTTCGGTCGATCAAAATGTGGAAAATAGTGGTGTCGGTGGTGTTTATCTACATTTTTGGAGTGAAATGACCAAAATGCCCCTCATGTCTATTTCTTTCCTTCTTTCCTTCTTTCCTTCAATACCCTTTTGGTAATTTTGCATTTTCTATTTTATTTTTCTGATTTTTAATATATATTTATATATATATATATATTAAATTCCTTATATACATATATATAAATATATATATACATACTCACCTATACTTTCGCGCCTAAAATTTCGTTGTGCGCGCCGACGAGCGTACTCGGGCGTGCACACTACACTACCACCCACGCGTGTCGACCACGACCTCGCGTGTCACTAGGCGCCCACCAATTTACTATTTTTGTCAAATTTATTTTATTTTTATCGAACTAAACGCATTCCCCGGCCTAGTGTTCCCGTCATTCGCCGCCCTTCCGTTTTCCGCGTCTGCACGCATTTTTAGGCGAATACCCGACACTAAATCTCACCCGATCTAAACAATATTAAACCACACCTGCGATGTAATGAGTCATAGTCTAGTCATTATCATCACAGTTAGTCAAACAATCAGTCAAAAATAATACTTTCCGCCCAACCAGGCGTATCTTCGCCGGTCCGTGGCGTCTCCATGGACCTGAGCTGGCGTCCACGTCTGAAAATACGCAAATAACGGCCTTAATAAAATTTGGGCCGTTACACGAAGTATAACTTGGTCTGATTTTACTGTGCACGTACTTTGTTTCATTACTATATTTATGCATGCGATGATCCTTTTACAGTTGTTTGTATTCTTTTGTTCCGCATGTTTAATTATTGTATTTTAAATTCCAGTACTTTTACTTCCGTAATTACTTGGTGAATTTCCTTGGGATTACTCACTCTGGACTCGTCATCTGTCTTTTTGTTATGGCTGAGTGCAGATCCTAGTACGAGCCGGGGAAAGGGCAAGCTTGAGGACTACATTGATTGACAGCTCTAGCCCTTCTCGTACGTATGTTTATATTTACTCGTTTTATGCTGGTTTGGGGCTTGAGAGATAGGTTGTATATTTTGATATTTTGTGGATCTTAGATGATATGTATATGATGTACAGTTGGTATGGTTTCCACTTAGGCATTTTGCTCATAATATACATGTTGAATCTTTATGTTGTTAGTAAATCTTCCGCTGCGTAAATTGTGGTTAAATGATATTAAAAGAACAAAAGTTAACTCATAACATCAAAGTTAACCGAAAATTGATTAATAATGGATAATTGGGCGTGGGACACAGCTGGCGGTGACGTGGACAGTTGTGGGCCCGCGTGGCCTCCCATGGCGGACCAATGTGGAAATTGGGGCCGCTACAACATGTGTTCTAGTCATGTGCTCGTGAATATGCTACCCGGGTGTGCTAGACATATGTAGGTGCACCGTGGTCTACGCTGATCACCTAAGGGGTCCAGGGTCACCCTTTCGAGGTATCCTCATGGGCCGGGCCTGGCGTATAGCCCGAATTATGGCTCTAGTCTGACTTTGATTGTGCACGCACTTTGTTTCCATACTATTTATATTCATGCGATGATCTTCCACAGTTGACTGTATTCTTTTCTTCCGCATGGTTATTTATAGTATTTTGATTCCAACAGTTTATTTATGTATTTACTTGGTGAATTTCCTTGGGATTACTCACTTTGGACTCGTCATCTGCCTTTTTGTGATGGTTTGAGTGCAGATCCTAGTACGATCAGAGGGAAGGGCAAGTTTGAGGACTACTTGTGATTGACTACATTTGCCCTACTCGTACGCTTGTTTATATTTCTTGATTTTATGCTGTGTTTTGGGGATGTGAGAGATATACTTGACTTGTATATGACTTGGAGGTTATATTTTGATACTTTGAGGATCACATTTGATATGTGTATGATGTACATTTTGATATGGTTTTTAGATTAGGTAAAATACTCGTAACATTTGCTTTGAATATTTATTTTGATGATTTAAATTATCTGCTGCGTATTTTGAGATTAAATGATAATCATGAGTACACTAATTTGATTCAACAATTATTAATAAACAATATAAGTTAATGAGATTTTGATTGGTATTAATGTTTGAGTGCTCGTGTGACATAGCTGGGAGATGAGTTGGTTAGGTTGTTGGCCTGCGATGCACGCCGTATCGGTCGATGGATTTGAGGTCGTAACATTGTATATCGTTTTATATCCGAGGTGCGTAAAACACGGAGTTGTATATATTCGAGGCGCATATAGATGACTACTAAGATGTGAGCCCACATGTCACGTCATATGGTGTGATTTTAGGTGTGACTTTGGGGTGTCATTTTAGCATTTTTTTTTTTTTTTTGGCAGGAGCATTTTCCATTTTTTAATAAGGAAATCTGCTCTTAGCCTTTTACCGATCCAATTACTGCACTCGCAAGAGGGCAAGAGTACATGACAAAATCAAATGGATCGATCCAACGCTTCTTAGCATGGCGGCATGGCCTCAAAAAAAAAAAAAAAAAAAAAAAAAAAAACACTTTTTAGCATGGTTTCGCCTTATTAAAGAGTTTCTTTTATTTGATAAAATATTAAAAAGAGTTTTCAATACGGTAATATAATTTGCATGTAAAGAATAAATTAATAGATTCTCATACAACAAATCAAGCGCTGAACATGAAATTCGAGTATATAACCAGCTAAGATTTCAGGTTGACCAGTGACAACTATCACATGTTCACATTTGGGAGGTTAGTTATGTAATTTCAGGTTGACCAGTGACAACTATCACATGTTCACATTTGGGAGGTTAGTTATGTAATTCCATGTGGCTAGATCTGTTTGGCATATCGAGGAGTTTTTTTTTTTGTCAAAGTAGTAGAAGAGTGTTGCAACTTTCAAGATCGATCTGATATATGGTGGTGTGGCTGATTAAAGGGATGGAAGATGTTACGATGACCTTTCTACGATACTTGAGACATAAATGAATGGACACCAACACTTGAGTTTTCATTCGGAATGTTCCAAAACAATTCATCTAAGGATTTTCTTAAAGGGATTGGCATCGAAGTTCAAAGTGATTCCAGTTTGAATGACCACATTGATATGATGGGGTTTATTGGATGTACATTGACATATATTACCACACTTTGATCCAACACATTCCAAACAATAATTTAACAACTCGACAAAAAATACACCAATGAATGAGAGACGTCAGATTTGTTGACCTAATCCAAACAACCGGAGGAGTGGCCATTTCGATTTCGTTAAAGAGACGCATAGGTTGAGGTTCACATTAGTTTGGTGGGGAAAAGCAGGCAGATTTTCGGATGCATTTTTGTTGTGAGTGGGCCCACATTTCTTTTCCTAAACTAATCCTAATTTGAAGGTGATTCAATAATCATCTAATTGTCACTAGTCAATGCCGTTTAAAGAACTCTCTTTGAGTCTCTACATTAGAAACCTTAATTTACTTAGTTTTTGCAAATCATACATGTTTTCTTAGACTTCGAAAGCACGTCATTAAAGACATATTAGAACACTTAGCTAACTCGCTAATTATTGTTGATTAGTGGGTGATCCAATGACTTGATATGTGGTTGGTGGTATAAGACGATAGAAGTTCCAACTAGAACAAAAGATTAGTTTCTTTCTTATAAAAAAATATAAATAATCGAGGCTAAATAGGAAGAGACAAAAATAAAAGTTGGAGCACCTACAAAGTACAAACAACTAAAAGAAAAAAACACATGAGGAATTAAAGCACTATAAAAAAGGTGCTTTAACTATAGTGAACAGATGGGAAAAACACATGTATTTTCCATCATCATTGATAGGCAATCTCGAGTGCAGTCCTACAACCACACCACTAATAGTCCACAATATCTATATCTATATATGCGTGCCACTACTTGAATGTTTGGACACAAGCATCGAATTAACTTTTACGGGCTTAAGTGGTTAATTATAGATGAGCAAAAGAGAAAAAAAAGTTAGTAAATAATTCACTCTCCTTTTTCTCTAATCTATACATAGGTTGTCTCCATCATCAGTTAATATGTCACCACATGTACAACTATGATCTATTGATTCAATCTTCAACAACAAGTAAAGGGCCGTACTAACCAAAATTAAGAGCATTAATTTGAATTAAAAATCAAAATCTATTCTAATTATTACTTTTTTTTGAAAACTAATTATTACTTGTTTTTTATTTATACATATACACATGAAAAATGTACATAACTAAAGGATCCAATGTGTATCTTTTTGTTCTGAGTTTGATGGGCATTTTCAATTTCTATTTTGATAAAAACTTCAAGTACATACTCTCATTGGCCTTCTAAGGAAATTATAGCGGAAGGGCTCAAAACAAAGTGTTTCACTCACTCACTTATCACTAAAAAAAAAAAAATCTTTCGCGACGAAAACAGAAACCGTCACATAGAATTGAAAAAAGCCCCAATTTGATTGGTTCGCGCGTCTCCAGCTCTGTCGTCCCAATGGCCCCTCTCGTCGCTCGATCTCACCTCGTCTCTCCATCACTATCGAACCTCTTCTTCATCTCTGTATTTCGAGCCCTCTCGATGCCGATCTTCGCTTCTTCATCTCTGTATTTCTAGCCAGCTGTATCTCCCATCAATGCCGCACCAGATCTCGTCGTCGAGGTATTGCCTTTTCTTCCATTACTCTTACTTGCATTTCGATTTTTTGCTTTTTTGATATTGTCGTTGTTGTAGTATTCGGTAATTCAGCGCAATTGATCTGTGTAGCGAACCTCAACTAATTTGGGATTGAGGCTTTGGTTAGGGTTTAGGCCTTATTCTTGCTTGCATTTGATTAGTTTCTAGTGCAGGAACAATACTACATTGCTGTTTTAATTTGTTTTCGGTATAGAACGATTGTTATGATCACGAGTTGATCGTGTTTGTTGTTTTTCTTCAATGGCGATCGTATAGAGTTGTTTGATGCTGGCGAATTGGAACCGAAAAGCACACCTTTAACCTTTGCTAATGTTCTGTAAGTGCTCATTAACTCTTGCCGATTAATTGAGTTCATTCTACGTCGCCATTGATTAATCTTATGTTTTTTTTAGAAACACTGATTGAATATCTTTTTCGCTCTAGTCGAAATATTGACGTAAAGAAGTGAAATTGACGCGAAAAGAAGGATGTTTGTGAAGTAATCTGTATGTGCTTGCAGTTTGATGCACATTCAATCTTATTAGTTCTCTGGAAGAATTATACGGTTGATATAGGAAAAACACAAGACAGTATAAGTAAAGGGGAAGAAGGGGTGGAATGACTGTATTTCCGCCATAACATGGGATGATTCATTTTTGATCTACAAATTCATTTTATGCATTGATTGTGCTGACTTAATAGAGGATTTGTGTGCGTGACTTGTAAGCATAAGCGCAGACTTGACTAGGATTCTTCCTGCTAGTGGATGACGCACCTTTTGTTTCTTCGCTGCTTCAATCTTGAAGATGTGCATTATTCTCTTATACATATATATTTTAATTATATTAACATCATACATAAATATGGTGGATTTGGATTATTAATTCTTGTTCGAACTAGACATCTTTATCTGTATTTTTATTGTTATGCTGGCATCAATGTGAATAAGGAGTTAGCTGGAAATCTTCCCTAAGAACTTTATGAACTTATTTTTCACAGCTTTTCTTTAACCCTTTTTAGTGACAAACATGGGATGCATAAGGCACAAAAGAAGATTTTTAGCTGGAAGTCTTCCCTAAGAGAAGTTGGTTTTGCTGTAAAATATGTGAACAGGTACTTCAAATGTGCAGCTGGTTTGCTCTTTTTTCTATTGGTGGATTAACAAGGGTAAATGTTTCTATCTCAAGTAATGTAAGATGGTTTCTTTGAACAACAGACATGGGCAGATGGCAAAGGCTTGTAAAATGGCGAAATTGCAAGTTCTTTTGCGGCAAATTATAGATTTTCATGCTTTGTCAAAACTAACGATAAGCAATCATCAAGGTTGGTCTATTCGTCTTATATAAATCCTTATCTGGTTGAATTTACTCTGTTGGATCATCATTATTTCTCAGTATACTCTGTAGATACTTTCAAAATTATGGTCGTCTTTTTCTCACATGAAGTAAAGAATAGAACAATTCATAAAAGTTCTCTCTAACTCATAACACGGTTCTCTCTCTTGTTTGTGTTTTTTATTTTGTGTGGAGATCTGGTAATGCAGTGAAGTTCGGAGACGAGTGAAATATAGATGTTTTCTTCTCAATTATGCATTGTTCCTTATCAATCTTCCGAGGTCACTTTTGTTTCCTTTTTCTTTTTCCTGCATTTTTCTTTGCTAGTGTTTGTAGGAGTTAATTATTGCCCATGTTTTTGGTTGGGTTGCATGTGGTTCCAATTTTACTATATTTCTGATTCTCTTATGTTCTTTGCTCCAATTGTTGGGAGGAAAATGTTTTAGTTACATTATTATCTCTTCTTTTGCACCTTTGTGAGTAAAGATCTGTCTGATTTGCGTCTTATTGCTTTTTTTGAACTTATCAATAAATTAAAGAGAAAGTGTAGGCAGAAGTAGGAAAACCGCTTTTTTGCTGTATTTTATAATCCGGTATCTTTGAAATATTATGGAAAGATTCCTATAAAAAAACATGGAGAGATGGAAATCAAATCTGGCTCCTAGCCTCCTACTAAACTAGATTTTGGATTCTTGACCTGGAAACTGTAGCAGTGAGATATTCATGTAAGGGCCCAAATAATTGTGATGTAAAAAAGGCTAATAGTATAGCAGATAAGAGGAAAAGATTGTAGCTCATTGTACTTACAAGAGAAAAAAAAATAAAAATAAAATGGGATCAGAGTGAGAAATATTACCGGCATACTATTCTAAGATCATCAGTGAATAATGCGAATCACAATTGATTGCAATAATCACAATTTAAGTAACAAGAGATTCAGTTGAAACTTTATATCAAATATGACAATTCATTAACAAAAAAAAATGAAATGGAATCTAATTAAAAGTGCACATTAGATACAGAAGACCAATGACCCTTGAACTGAACAACAGTTCAGTAAGATCATCAGTTCCATATCCTAACTCTATGAAACAACATTGAATTAACATAAACCAAAAGAATCTATATGAACAGACCCTACACTAAACAATCTAGTAATGAAAGAAACAAACAAAAGAAAACAATAGATGATTCAGACCATCTCAACACTTCTATTAGGGTCTTCGGAAGGAACAAATCTTGTCCAGAACCAATGTTGACTCCAGACCTTGGACATGTCTTCCATGGGGATGCCCTTTGTCTCAGGGAGAAAAAAGTAGACAAAAATAGTCATGGACAAAACAAAGAAGGCGAAGATGAAGAAGAGGCCGAACTTGGTGGCGCAGAGCAAGCTGAGAAAGACTTGACCAATTACAAAGGTCATCAACATGTTGATGGTGGCATTAATACCCTGCCCAGTCGATCTAATCTCTAGAGGGAATATCTCACTAGGCACCAACCATCCCAAGGGACCCCATGACCAAGCAAACCCAGCAACATAGACACATATGAGAGCCACTATCCCGTATGCATAGCCTTTCGAAACAATAGCCACACCAGCCAACCCAAACACCTTCCAGATGAGAGACCCAATGCTAACCTGGGATAAGAGCATCTGAAACCCCCCTTCTAAGAATAGGGGCCTCCTTCCATACCTGTCAACCACAAAGATTGCAACCAATGTCGCAGCGACATTAACAAGACCAGTGATAACCGAGGACATGAGAGAAGCATCGTTGCCAAAGCCGAGAGTTTGAAAGAGAACCGGAGCATAAAACATTATGACATTAATCCCAGTGAGCTGTTGGAAGAAGGGAATAAGGAATGTCATCACCATCTAGGGCACATACTTTCTTTGGAAAATCGCCAACTTGTTATTATTGTTGTTGGCCTTGGATGCATTGGCGCAAGCCTCGCACAAATCTTGGTACTCCTCATGAATGTCGTCAGTGCCGCGAAGCCTTCGAAGATTCCTTTTCACTTCTTCCTCAGTTACACCGCGCTTGATCATGGAATTAGGGGTGTCGGGGAGGCTGATAGAGCCGAGGAGAACAATGGCAGCAGGAACTGCAGCGAGGCCTAAACTGAATCTCCAGCCCCACCCACCTTTAATCTTGTTTGTGCCGTAGTTGACAAGATTGGCAGCAAGAATTCCAATGGTGATCATCATTTGGAACATGGTGTTGAGGGAACCTCTGGATTTGGAAGGGGCCATCTCAGACAAGTAAAGGGGGGCCGCCTGTATAACAAAGCCCACACCTAAACCGAGCAAAAGTCTCCCAATGTAGAGCATGGCGACATGGATGGCAGCGGCATTGAAGGCGGCACCAAGGAGGAAGATAATGGCTCCAATGATGATGGAGAACTTGCGCCCATGCTTAGAAGTAAAATAAGATGCCGGCCACTGCACAACTAGAGCAGCCAAGTAGAGAGAGGATGTGAAGAAGGTGAGTTTGTGGCTATCAAACTTACAATATTGGTTGCTCGACACGATGCCTTGTTCCTTCCTATAGACGTCGGGGAAAAAGGGTTCAAGAAAAGAATTCATGGCAGTGACTCCTCCGGAGATGCCTATATCATAGCCCAACATCAAACCACCGCAGGCCGCAACCAAAGATGCAAAAATAACGAATGCAGTCATCCGACCAGGGTACACCTTCATCGTTGAAGAAGAAGAATCAACCACACCACCACCTGCCATTATTAGAGCAGATTAACAACAAACACAACGAACAAGAAATCAAGAGAAACTGGGAGGAGCAGAATAATAAGAGAGAATTAGAAGACGTTTAGAGATGTGAAATCTGGGTGAGTTTGCTTTGGTATTTATAACTTGTTAGCATGTTAGAATTGTTTTTGGACAACAAATTCTTGGCGCCAGTTTTGGAGTCGCATTATAATTTGTAGTTGTTTTTGGAGTTGGCCGTCTGTCAACAAATTACTGTCGTAGTTCGTTTACAAATTAACACCCATTCCATCTTGAAAATAACGGTATATAGATTATAGAATAGAAAGGAAAGAAATTCTGTCAAATTAATTATATTGAGTTCGTCTATTGCTATGAATAATGAATTCTAATTTTTTGTTTCTATTTCCGGCCATTAGCGAAGTTGCGAACCCACAAAAAGGTATAAGTGGTGGTTCCGAAACAAAGCCCAAAACTATTTGATTATTCTTCAAGTCCAATACAACAAACATCTTTTGCGATCTCATCTCTATCGAACCTCCTCTTCGTCTCTGTCTTTCACAAGGCACAGAAGATGGCTTTGCTGTAAATAATGTGAACAGGTACTTCAAATGTGCAGCTGGTTTGCTCTTTTTTCTTCATTTTTGTGTCTTTAAGTAACGTAAGATGTTTTATTTGAGCAACAGACGTGGCGGATGGCAAAGGCTCGGACAGTGGCGGAATTATTTCTTTCGTGGCAGATCATAGGTCTTCATGTTTTGTCAAAACTAATGATAAGCAGTCATCAAGGTTGGCCTATTCCCCTTATATAAATCTTTGTCTGGAAGAAGTCACTCTTGTTGGATCATATTGAGAGTCATCATTTCTCGGTATACCCTGTAGATATACTTTCAAAATTACGGTTTTGTCTTATCTCACATGAAGTAAAGCAAAGAACAATTCATAAAAGTGCTCTCTAACTTGTAGCGCGGTTCTCTCTCTTGTTTGTGCTTTTTTTAGTTGTGGAGGTCTGATAATGCAGTGAAGTTTAGAGACGAGTGAAAGAGAGAAGTTTCTTCTCAATTATATGTTTTTTTGGTTGGCTTGCACGTGGTTCCAATTTTACTATAGATATGATTCTCATATGTTCTTTTTTTGCATTTGTTGGGAGGAAAATGTTTCAGTTCATTGGTGTCGGTCTCTTGATATACTCCTTTTGTAAGCCAATTCATCTTATTTCTCTCTTTTCATTTGTATGTCATCTTTTGTGTGTTCATGATTTCAGATCTGTCTGATTTGCATCTTATTGCTTTCTCTTGAACTTATCAATAAATTAAAGAGAAAATGTAGAAAAGTGCTTATTGCTGTGTTTTATAATCTGGTATCTTTGAAATATTATGGAGAAATTCCTATAAAAACTATGGAGAGATGAAAATAAAATTTGGCTCCTAGCCTCCTACTAAACTAGATAATGGATACTTGACCTAGAAACCGTAGCACTGAGATATTCATTTAAGGACCCAGATAATTTTGACGTTAGCGGATGATGTAGCAGATGGAGGAAAAGATTGTAGCTCATTGTACTTACAAGGGGAGAATAAAAAAATAAAATGGAATCAGATCAAGAAATTTTTACAGGCATATACTATTCTAAGACTATCAATGAATAGTGTGATTAAATTAGTGCAAAATCTACTTTACATCTAGGCAAAAGAGCTCTGTTACTGCTAAGAACTCATTTATACAAATCATGGTGTTCTGTGATGCTTGAATTTGAAGAACTTAAAATCTCTTCATTACTACTTGGCACCTAGTCTCCTTAATTATTAGTTTCTTAGAAGATTTGGAGTATGTACATACACAAATCAAACACTGCAGAAGCTGAAGATCTGTATAGCCTTCCATGTTTTGTATTGTTTTGTTTTGTTGTTTTATAGTTTCATAGAAGTACAATGTGTTAGCTGCTATCCTATACTTAATTTGAAGAAAAAATTTTGTTGAAAGTAAATAGATTAGAGAAAGTAAAGACGCATGTTTCCTTCTTCCCCTGAAAGACATTCTTAGTAGAATTTTTTTTTTTTGTCAAAGCATTCTTACTAGAAATTGATCCTGCATTTTCCGCAAATCTATCGGTAAGAAGTATAGTAAACATCTAACTTCAGAAGGCCCCTTGAAAAGACTTATTGACAGGAAAATTTTCGCATTTCTGACTGAATAAATCGAAAGTTGTACATATTTCATAAGTTAAATTTCACACTCTCCTTACTTCTTTTATTTTTTCGATTGAATGAACTCAGCCGACACAAACTAGAAATATGGGGAAAACAGAACTAATTGCTAATGAAGAAGACATCTATAACATAACATAAACTCATTTTTTGTTGACATCAATATCGTTCTTGCAGTTCCTCATCCTCTCAAACTCAAAAACAAATTGAATCCCTTCAGCAATAATCAGAGTTTATAACTAACAAAGATTCAGTTGAAACTTGATTTTAAATATGAAAATATATGTACTCATGTTTGCATTGACAATTCACTTAAAAAAAGCTCAATTAAACCACACTAAAGGTAATAAGACAATGAACAACCTATTCTGTAATAAGAACATAGTTCAGTTGAAAGTTTGAAACAAGGACCCCCCTATAGTGAACCATAGCTCAGTAATAAGACCACGAGTTCAACAACCTACTACTTTGAAACAGCTGAATTCAACTATATATATATATATAGACTTAATACGAAATTAAAGATCCTAAATCAAGTGAGGATGCAGAACTTAAATAGTAATAATAATAACTAAGTTTATCCCTCAGACGCACAAGGTTTTTGTAAATAACTGCTGCAATGGGTGCAGTACCCATTCTTTTGTACATATTTTTATATTTCAATGATATACAATATCCTTCATCTAAAAAAAAAAGGTTTATCCCTTAGACATCTATTCTAAGAGAGACTTCAGGAGGAACAAATCATCTCCAGAACCAGTGCTGACTCCACACCTTGGACATATCTTCAATGGTGATGCCTTTTGTCTCGGGGATGAAGAAGGTGACGAAGAGAGTCATGGACAGCACGAAGAAGGCAAAGATGAAGAAGAAGCCGAACTTGGTGACGCAGAGCAGGCTGAGGAAGACTTGGCCAATTACAAAGTTCATCAACATGCTGATGGCGGCATTGATGCGCTGCCCGGTTGATCTGATCTCCAGAGGGAATATCTCACTTGGCATCAACCGACCCAAGGGGCCCCATGACCTAGCAAACCTAGCAACATATATGATTTAGACCATCTCAACTCCACCTGAGATGCCAATGTCGTATCCTTGTAGTGAACAACAGTTCAGTAAGATCATCAATTCCATATCCTAACTCTATGAAATAACATTGAATTAACAAAAACCAAAAGACTTCATATGAACATACCATACAATCAATCTAGTAATTATAGAAGCAAAACTTGATCAGTACTAAACAATCTAATAAAGCAAACAAAAGATGATTTAGACCATCTCAACTCTTCAACATTAATGATAAACAGTCATCAAGGTTGGCCTATTCCCCTTTTATAAATCCTTATCTGGTTGGATCATATTGAGAGTCATTATTTCTCGGTATACTCTCTAGATATACTTTCAAAATTATGTTTTTGTATTTTCTCACATGTAGTAAAGCAAAGAACAATTCATAAAAGTGCTCTCTATCTCGTAGCGGTTCTCTCTCTTGTTTGTGCTTTTTAGTTTCTGTGGAGGTCTGGTAATGCATTGAAGTTCGGAGACGAGTGAAAGAGAGAAGTTTCTTCTCAATTATATGCATTGTTCCTTATCATCCTCCCCAGGTAACTATTGTTTCTTTTTTCTTTTTTCCTGCATTTTTCTTTGCTAGTGTTTGTAGGAGTTAATTTTTGCCATGTTTTTGGTTGGGTTGCATGTGGTTCCAATTTTACTGTAGACATGATTCTCATATGTTCTTTGTTCCATTTGTTGGGAGGAAAATATTTCAGTACATTGTGGTGTTGCTCTCTGTATATACTCCTTTCGTAAGCCAATTCATCTTATTTCTCTCTTTTGATTTGTATGTCATCTTTTGTGTGTTCATGAGTTTAGATCTGTCTGATTTGCATCTTATTGCTTTTTTTGAACCTATCAATAAATTAAAGAGAAAGTATAGCCAGAAGTGGGAAAAGTGCTTTTTGTTGTGTTTTATAATCCGATATCTTTGATATATTATGGAGAAATTCCTTCAAAAACTATGGAGATATGAAAATCAAATCTGGCTCCGATCCTCCTACTAAACTAGTTATTGGATTCTTGACCTGGAAACTGTAGCGCTGAGATATTCATATAAGGGCCCAAATAATTGATGTAAAGAAGGCTAATAGCATGGCAGGTAAAAGGAAAAGATTGTAGCTTTCTGAAAAAAGAAAAAAGAGGAAAAGATTGTAGCTCATTAATCATTGCACTTGCAAGGGAAGAAAAAATGAAATAAAATGGGATCAGAGCGAGATATTTTTACCGGCATGCTATTCTAAGATAATCAATGAATAATGTGATTCATTTAGTGCTACATCTACAAGGCATCTTGGGGAAAGAGCTCCATTACTGCTTGGAACTCATTTATACAGATTATGGTGTTCTGTGATACTTGAATTTGAAGAAACTGAGTCTCTCCATTACTACTTGGCATCTAGTCTCCTTATTAGTTTTATTAGAAGATGTGGAGTATGTATATATACAAATCAAACACTGCAGAAGCTGAGGATCTGTATAGTCTCTCCATGTTTTTTTTTTTTATTATTTTTTTTTTTTAAAAATAGTTTCATAGAAGTACAATGTGGTAGCTGGAATTCTATAATTAACTTGAAGTAAAGATTTTGCTGAAAGTAAATGGATTAGAGAAAGTGAAAACATGCGATTACTTCTGTCCCTGATAGATGTTCTTAACAGAAATTGATCCTGCATTTTCCGCAAATCTGAGGTAAGAAGTATAATAAACATCCAGCTTCAGAAGCCCCTTAAAATGACTTTTTTACAGGCAAATTTTTGCAGTTCTGACTGAATGTAACGGAGCTGTACATGAATTCATTAGTTGGATTTTTTTTTTCTGAATTCATCTACCTCTCTCTTTCTCTCTTTACTTTCTTATTTTTTTGATCAAAAGAGCTCAGTCGACACAAACAAGAAAAACGGGGAAAACAGAGCTAATTGCTACTGAAGAAGACATCGATAACATAACATAAACTGATTTTAGATTGAGAGCAATATCGTTCTTCTAGTTCCTCATCCTCTCAAACTGAAAAATAAAAAATAAAATTGAATCCCTTCAGCAATAACCATAGTTTAACTAACAAAAGATTCAGTATTGACAATTCACTAACAAAAAGAAAAATCAATTAAAACCACACTTAAGGCCAGTAATAAGACAATGAACAACCTATTCTGTAACAAAACCATAGTTCAGTTCAAACAAGGACCACTATAGTGAACCATAGTTCAGTAATAAGACCATGAGTTCAACAACCTACTTTGTAACAACTGAATTCAACTATATATACACAGACTTAATACGAAATTAAAGATCCTAAACAATCAAGTAAAGATGCAGAACTTAAATATTAATAATAATAACTAAGTTTATCCCTCACAGATATTCTGAGAGACGCTTCGGAACGAACAAATCTTGTCCAGAACCAGTGCTGACTCCACATCTTGGACATTTCTTCAATGGGGATGCCTTGTGTCTCAGGGAGGAAGAAGGTGACGAAGAGAGTCATGGACAGCATGAAGAAGATCATGATGAAGAAGAGGCCGAACTTGGTGGCACAGAGCAGGCTGAGGAAGACTTGGCTAATTACAAAGGTCATCAACATGTTGATCATGGCGTTGATGCTCTGCCCGGTTGATCTGATCTCCAGTGGAAATATCTCACTGGGCACCAACCATCCCAAGGGACCCCATGACCAGGCAAACCCAGCAACATAGATACATGTGAGAACCACTATCCAGGATGCAATTCCTTTTGAAACACTAGCCAAACCAGTCACCCCGAATGCCTTCAAGCTAAAACGACCAATGATAAGCTGATATACATGCATCTGAACCCCGCCTACCAAGAATAGGAATCTCCTTCCGAGCCAGTCCACCATTACTAATGCAAACACTATAGCAGCAACATTGATTCCACCGGTGATGGCTGTGAACCCAAGAGGATTGTCAAAGCCAAGAGTTCGGAAGAGAACCGAAGCATAGAACATGATTGCATTGATCGCAGTGAGCTGTTGGAAGAAGGGACTGAGGAATGCCATCACCATATGGGGTCTGTATTTCCTTTGGAAGATTGTTCGCCACTTGGTATTGTTCTTGGCCTCGTAAGCATTGGCGCAAGCCTCACACAAGTCATGGTACTCTTGGTGAATTTCGTTCGTGCCTCGTAGCCTTCGAAGATTCTTTTTCACGTCTCCCTCACTCGCACCGCGCTCAATAATAGAGTTGGGGTGTCAGGGAGGCACATAGACCCAACAAGGACAATGACAGCAGGAACTGCAGCGAGTCCTAAACTCAAATCTCCAGCCCCATCCGCCTTTAATCTAGTTTGAGAAGTAGTTAATGGGATTGGCAGCAAAAATTCCAATGGTTATTATCAAGTGGAACATAATGTTGAGTCTGCCTCTTAACTTGGAAGGAGCCATCTCGGATATGTAGAGAGGAACTGCCTGTAATGTGAATCCAACTCCTACACCGTGTAGAATTCTCCCAATGTAGATCATGGAGACATGGACGGCGGCAGCATTGAGGCCGGCACCAATGAGGAAGACAATGGCACCGGCGATGATGGACAACTTACGACCCCACTTAGTAGTAGTGAAGGAAGCAGGGAACTTAGTTAGCAAAGCAGCCAAGTAGAGAGATGAGGTGAAGAAAGTGAGTTTATGGCTGTCAAACTTGCAATACTGATTGCTAGATACGATGCCTAGCTCCTTCCTATACACATCGGGGAAGAATGCTTCGAGGAAGGAAGGCATAGAAGAGACGCCACTGGAGATGCCAATGTCGTATCCGAACAGCAAACCCCCGCAAGCGGCAACCAAACATGCGAAGAAGACGAACCACGTAAACCTGCCCGGATATGTTGTTGTTGCTGTTGATCAAAGAAACAATGCCAACACCACCCACCATGGATTAATGATGAATGTGACAAGCAAATTTACTAACTAGAAAAACAAAGCGAGAGCTAGAGATAAACTATTGAAATCGAGTGCAGATTTGAGAGATCAGTGAGAAGATGAATTGTGTTGTGAAATCGTAGAGGGGGTGGTGGGGTATTTATAGGCTCATTGGATGATCCCAATTAGAAGCTGTTAAACAAAAATTAGAAACTTAATTTCATTTTAGTCACTTCCTTTTTTTTTTTTTTTTTTTTTTTTTTTTTTTTTTTTTTTTTTTGTGGTTAGGTTGTGTAGCTTACTAATCTATATGCATATCTATATTAAAAATTGAACTATTTATTTCCAAATAATATAAAGACTGTGAAAAATAATTTTAGCCGATCTCAAGGACCATGTAATAAAGTTTCTTTTAAAAAAAAATAAAATAAACTTTATTAATTAGTATACTAGTGTCTTATGTGTTGCGTTTCCAAGTTTAATGTGTGTATGTGTGTGTGTTTTTTTATTTTTATTTTTTATTTTTTTATCATTATCTATATCTAGTAACTATTTTGGTAATAGTTTCTCATGTAGAAATTTGGTTAAATAGATGTTATCCAAAAAAAAAAAAAATGTTTAAATGTAAAGTCTTTTCTTGGGAGACGGTTTAATTTTGTAACTTTTATTTCCTTTTTTTTGAAAGATTTAGAACTTTTATTTTATTTTATTTTCCTTTATAATTTAAGGGTGCCCTTACTTTTTACTTAACATATCACATTTAATTATTTTTTTTTGTGGATTAAGGCCATACTGGGCCAAGAAAAAGTAATTACATAGAACTTGAGTTGGGCATATCCTCCTCAAGCAAATAAATAATAGGCTACTAAAAGAAACTAAATTGAAGACGCGGAGGCTATAGCTGCCCACTAACGCTTCCTTTGCGAGCCTATTTGCACAAGCATTATGCTCCAACAAACTTGGGTTGGGCATATACTCCCCTGCCTCTGCTTCTGAAGAAGTCCTTCACTGAAAATAATCTCATCTAAGACCCATACCCGTTGCTGGAGGTGGAATTTCCCGTCTACACTCACTGATCGACTGAGGAACGCCCCTATCAATTATGCTCCATTCCCAATCCCCTGAGGAAGTGGTGAAGTTATGAACAGGTTCAACAACTTCATGATCTAGCAGCTGTGTGGACGCATACACCTACGGACACTATTTCCCTTCAATCCATTTATTTGTCCAGAAGCTAACTATATGTAGTTCCATAACCCAGTCTCCAAGAGATGCCTTCTAGAAATTAAGGTAGGCTACATTTTACAAATTGCTCTCCACAGGACCCAAGTAGGGTATTTCGAAAGGATCGCATGACCCACCATGAGCGACTATCACATACTTACCCTTCAACGCTTGCACCCAAAGGCTATCTATTGAGAGAATTAATTTAGCATATTATATATATGCGTTGGAATTTAAGTATATAAACCACTTTAATCTTTTTGACTAGTCACACGACACTTTTGTTGCCCACATTGGCATAATTTAACACTTTAAATGGTGGAAGGACTAAATGTAGATCTTTATGAAAGTTCAAGGACCAAATGTGTAGTATAAGAGTTCAGGGACTAGGAGCATAAAAAACACAAAGTTCAGGGACCAAATGATTGCCTTTTACTATTAGAAAGTGTGTAATTCTAATTAGGCAAGAACGTGTAGAAGAGGTTATGCTTGGATTTCTAATTTGGGAGATTGTCACCTTATGTATATATGTACATTGATTTGTGAATAAGACAAGCAAGAATTTATTTGGTTCTATAGAACCATTTATGGTATCAGAGCTATTGAGGATTTTTGCTTCTTAATTTTGCTCTTAAGATGAGTAAGGAATTAGTGATTGGCGAAAGCGACAGTCATGAACACGTGAAGGCCCGACAAAGAACACGACATCACCATACTATCTCTCAGCCAACAACAATCCAGGAATCATTATCACGCAAGTGCAACTAAAAGGCGAGAACTACGACGAATGGGCACGAGCAGTGAGGATGGTGTTGAGAGCAAAAAGAAATTTGGCCTTGTCGATGGATCGATAAAGCAACTTTCAGATTCTATCGATCAAGAAGATTGGTGTACTGCTAATTCTATGGTAGTGTCATGGATCTTGAACACTATCGAACCCGTGTTGCATTCTACCATAACTTATATGGTGAATGCAAAAGATTTGTGGGATGATATAAAGGAACAATTTTCTATCAGGAACGAGCCTCGTGTTCATCAACTCTAAATTAAGTTGATTGAATGCAAGCAACGAGGAATGACAATTGCAAGCTATTATGAGAAATTGAAGACGATTTGGGAGGAATTGGCAAATTATGAACAACACCCGACATGTCAATGTAGTGGATGCAAATGCAACATTGGCTCAAAACTAGACAAAAGACGCGAAGAGGAGCGCGTACATCAATTTTTGATGGCCTAGATGACTCCGTTTTTTAGGACAATAAGTTCCAACATTCTGAGCACTGAACCATTGCCAAACTTAAATCGAGCATATGCCATGATCATTCAAGAAGAGTTAGTTCATAGTATAACTCGAGGAAAGGAACAACGAAGTGAACAAGAGGCATTAGTTGTTCAAGCATGCACATCTTCAAAAAGACGAAATGTTCCCAAAGAGAAATCTTCTACGGTGTGTACACATTGCAAACGTATTAGACATGATGCGACATCCTAGTTTAAGTTAATTGGCTATCCAGAATGGTAGGGTGATCGCCCTCGTGGAGGTGGGCGCGGAGCCGGTAGTGGACAAGTGTCTAATACGTCAGGGGGGAGTGGTCGTTGTGTCTCCATACAAGCCAATATTGCACACATATCTACGCAAAAAATGCTCAACCTCAGGGCCCAATCATTGAAGCTGATAAAGTTAGTGTGAACGGATTGAACAGTAAGCAATGGACTTTATTGATGAATTTGTTGAACTCTCAAAAGGGAATTAAACAGGGACGTCTAGCTAGTAAGCTTACGTCTTTGGATTGGATAAATTACACTGGTGCTTCTCATCATATGACAGGATCTTTTGGCTCGCTAAGTGACGTTAAGAATATACTTGTTTGTCCCATCGGGTTGCCTAATGGGAAGCAAGCAATAGCAGAGAAAGAAGGAATTGTGGTGTTAGATGAACATCTTACCGTAAATAATGTTTTATATGTTCCTAATTTGCATTGTAACTTGATCTCAGTGTCACAGTTGGTTGAGGATAGTGATTGCACTGTCCAAATCACTAATAAGTTTTGTGTTATACAGGAAAGCATTTCAAGGATGTTGATTGGTGTGGGTGAACAATGAGAGGGGCTATATTATTTTAGGGGTGCAATGGTGGCTAGAGCATTCTAGATGACTAAACGAGACCTTGCTGATTTATGGCATCACCGACTTGGACATCCTTTTCATAAAGTTCTTCGATCTTTACCTTTTGATGATATTAAATCTAAAAAAAATAAAGAGTGTGAAGTATCAAAGCCAAACAAAGTAAAGGAGAATTTGTTGTTAGTGACAATAAAGCTTATGGTATTTTTGAATTAATTCATTGTGACTTATGGGGTCCTTATAGAACTTCTTGTGGTGCTCATTATTTTCTGACAATTGTTGATGATTATTGTTGAGGAGTTTGGATTTATTTGCTGAATGAGAAATATGAAGTTTTTCAATCTCTGCAAAATTTTTTGATAATGATCAAAAGACAATTCAACCAATTTGTGAAAGTTGTGCGTAACGATAATGGGACCGAATTTACTTGACAATTTTTTTTGCACAACATGGTATTGTTAATCAAACTTCTTGTGTAGGAACTCCCCAATAGAACGGACGAGTGGAACGAAAACACCGACATATACTCAATGTGGCACGTGCACTTTGCTTCCAGGCAAATCTTCCAATTAATTTTTGGGGAGAATGCATATTGACTGCCGCTTAGCTCATTAATCGAACCCCGTCTGAGATATTAAATGGAAAAATTCTTTATGAGCCCTTGTTTGGTCAACCACTTTCTTATAAAAGTCTTCAAGTTTTTGGTTGTTTGGCATATGCTCATAATCAACATTATGGTGGAGATAAATTCGCAAGTTGAAGTAAGAAGTGCATTTTTTAGGTTATCATTTTGGAAAGAAAGGTTGGAATGTTAGGGAATATTGTGCAATTGGGAAATATGCACAAATCACTCTCATAATTATGTTGTGCACAAATCACTCCCTTAATTATGTGCTACCTTATTTAGACGTTTTCTTTTGTATGTAATTGCATATCTATATATAGAGACATGTAATAGATCAATATAGAAGAATATACAATAAACTTATTCTATTCAAAAACTAACATGGTATCAGAGCTTGGTTTCTAATCCAAGGTCGGTGGACCTTTGAGTCGACGATTGATCCTTGATACATCTTAGTGCTTGTTCTTATTTTCGATTATGCTCTTATTTTGATTTCCTATTGTTTCTCTTATACGTCTTCACACACGTCTGTCTGTTGTACTAGTTCGTTAGCCTCTTTCGCGTCGCTCAGTCAGCCAATCCACCTACCATGTTCGCACAAATTTGATGCCTTACAACTCTGCTTCGATAGTTATTCCGTCGACTCAGCTATTTTAGTCGTTCCGTCGAATATGTTGTTCCGTTAGTCGTTCCGCCGACTATGTTGTTCTATTAGTCGTTCCGCCGAATATGTTGCTTCATTAGTCGTTCCGACGACTCAGCTCCGTTAGTCGTTCCGTCGAATATGTTATTCTGTTAGTCGTTCCGCCGACTATGTTGTTCTGTTAGTCGTTCCACCGAATATGTTGCTTCATTAGTCGTTCCGCCGACTCAGCTCCGTTAGTCGTTCCGTCGACTATGTTGTTCTGTTAGTCGTTTTGCCGATTATGTTGTTCCGTTAGTTGTTCCATCGACTCCGTTGTACCATTGTTCAATTATTTTGCTATTTCGTTCGTGCACTGTCTACTGATTTGAGTGTAGTCTACGATGCTTGTCATGCCCGTTATCCGCGTACTATACATTGTTGAGCATAGTTCGCGATGCCCGTCATGCCTATCAGTTGCAACACTGTTGCAGATTTATCTGTCCCGCCTACCTATCTGAAGATTTTGTCTGTGATCACTTGCATCCGTTCATCACGATTTGGTGTCCTCACACAGAATTGTTGTCAACTTTGTGTATTCTCATCTTATTCGTTTGTGTATTCATACAGAATTGTCTCTAAACTCAATACGAATTCCAGACCGAAATCAATCCGAATTCTGCCCGGATTTATTTTTATTTTAGTTTACAAACTAAAAGTGGTTTCGTTGTTCCCACTTTGAGTTTGAGGGGGAGTGTTAAGGAATATTGTGCAATTAGGAAATATACACAAAACACTCCCATAATTATGTTATGCACAAATCACTCCCTTAATTATGTGTTACCTTATTTAGACGTTTTCTTTTGTGTGTAATTGCATATCTATATATAAAGACATGTAATAGATCAATATACAAGAATATACAATAAACTTATTATATTCTGAAACTAACATACAATAAACTTATTCTATTTTGAAACTAACATGAAACTTAAATGATCTAGATATAGGTGATTTTTTTGTTTCAAGGGATGTTATTTTTCTTGAGTAGGAATTGACATCTATTTCCAACACGTCTTCTACATAATTGTCTATCATTGAGCTTGAAGAGTTGGTTGATGATGCAGACATCCTCTTCAAACATTCTCAGGATAATATTGTAGCGTCCTCATATGAAGAGGAGAGTACATAAGTTGCAGTTCATGAAGAACCACCCTTGTTAACTCTATTGACATGGAGGGAATCACATACAAGGGAGGAACTCAGATGAAGAAGAACAATTGGGACGTGGTCACCGAGTCAAACAACAATTAACATTATTGCGTGATTTTGTATTACATACAATTCAGAAGATGTACCCCTTAATGATCCCCTCTCCGCACTCACTTGCTCCTTTGCATTCCTCAGGTAACTCTTATCCTATAATACATTATGTGAACTGTGATAAATTCTCTATGCCCCATCATGCTTTCTTGTCAGTTATTACTTTAGGGGTTGAACCAGATTCCTTTACTGATGCCGTCAAAGATGCCAATTAGAGAGATGCAATGCAAAAAGAAATTCAAGCATTAGAAGCTAATGAGACTTAGGAAAACGTGTTATTGGATGCAAATGGATGTATAAAATCAAATACAATGCAGATGGCACAATTGAACGCTACGAAGCTCATCTGGTTATTCTTGAAAATCATCAAGTTGAGGGCATTGATTATAATGAAGCTTTTGCAACAATAGCAAAAATGGTGACAGTTCGCACTTTCTTAGCTGTAGCAGCGACTAAAAATCGGGAACTTCATCAAATGGATGTGCATATGTATTATTGCATGACGATCTGGAGAAGGAAGTTTATATGTGCTTGCCTCCTGGATTTCATTCAGAAAAATCGAACGTGGTCTGTAAATTGAAAAAACCATTGTATGGTCTCAAACAAGCTCCCAGATGTTGGTTTGCTAAGCTTCTAGGTGCCTTGCGATCTCATGGGTTTCGCCAATACTACTAAGATTATTCTTTATTTACTCTACATCAAGGCAACCTCCAACTCCAAGTTCTTGTCTATGTTGATGATCTTATTGTATTGGGCAATAATCATGCAGGCATCCAAAAGATTAAACAATATTTGAGCAATTGTTTTCATATGGAAGATTTAGGTTCTTTGAAATATTTCTTGGGCATTGAAGTTGCTCAAAATTCAAAGGGTATTTTCTTGCTTAGCATAAATATGTGTTGGATATTATATCTGAGACCTTGGGACGAGATGAATTATAGGATACTTGGTTTATAAATTAAGTTAAACACATCTTTTAATTGATTCGATGCACATTGATTTGATAGCGAATTCAAGTCTAAAATAAATTTGTTCTGGTCATTATGCTTCCTAGATAGTTAAACAAATCTATTACTTGTTTGTTTTTGTTACAAAACACCTAATCTACTTTAGTGTTGTATGCAACTATTCCTTGTGGTTCGATATCTTGGTACAAACTTATGTTTATGCCACTATTACTTGCATCGATCCTTAATTCACATCAGTCCTCTATGTCCTAGTTATAATTTGAAGCAACAATTTGCACATCTATCTCCGATTGGTCCTAAAGAACCCATATGCTCCCGAGAAGTCCCAAGCATCTTCTCGATAGGAATTCTTAGTAGGTCGATTAGTAAGATCAGTTAAAGGCTCAGGGCCCTTGGTTGAATGGGTTCCTTTAGTAAGTTTCTTGTTACTTGGAGCCAGTTGGGTCTTGACTCTTGAGACCTTTGAATTAATTGCTCAAATATAGGATCAGCATTGTTACTTACCCTCACTACATTGGGTTTCCATTGCCGCTTATATTGCTCTTGACGCCCTTTATCATTCCATTGCCGCTTATATAGCGTGAGATAACCGATCGAATTGGATTAAGATCCTGATCGAGTTTATGGTGAATAAGGTCTCGAGTAAAATAAAAGTATTCATCAGTTAGCTTCCACAATGCAAATTTTCATGCATATGTAATCCATTTATGAAGGAGAGTTCTACAACTGATTGAATTGAAGTTGTTTGCATTTAATTTTTAATTGAAAATAGAATGGTCTGCCCCAAGGTGACGGCTGTCTCTTCGCAGTGTCTACAACTGCGAAGACTAAATATGTTTGCCCCTAGAGGGCACCTTGTTCTTTCAACCATGACTGACTGACATGTTTTGCATACCAGATTAATTCATAGTTAAAAAGTTTTGGAAACAAAGATGTGAATAATGTACAAGAAATATTTACTGCCAGAGGCACTGGATGTTTCATCTTCCCAAGATTTACACGTATTTTTCTCGCCTCTCTTGGTTTTGTGTCAATAGGAACTGAAAGAGTTTTATTTTGTTTAGGCTTGGTAAATTCAACTACTCTTCAAAAATAACTGATGACAGACTAAAGTTTAGATAACAAAGCATTTAGTTGAAACTTGATGCTACATAAATCTAAAAGTTTTTTGTACTCATGCTTGGACTGATAATTCACAAACTGCATTTCAGATACAGAAAGATGTCGAAGACACAGAACATCTACTTCAAACATTACTAGTGCCTGGCAGACCCTGCTTGCTTTCTTGACAATAATTAGAATATTAAACACTTCAACTAATTAAACAGTTGAAAGTTCATCAATATGACTGAAACTAATTGTAAAATCCCAAACTCAAAAATAAATTAATTGCAGTAATCACAATTTCAGTAACAAGAGATTCAGTTGAAACTTGATATCAAATATGACAATTCATTAACAAAAAAAAAAAAAAAAAAGAAATGGAATCTAATTAAAATTGCACATTAGGTACAAAAGACCAATGACCCTTGAACTGAACAACAGTTCAGTAAGATCATCAGTTCCATATCCTAACTCTATGAAACAACATTGAATTAACATAAACCAAAAGAATCTATTTGAACAGACCCTACACTAAACAATCTAGTAATGAAAGAAACAAACAAAAGAAAACAATAGATGATTCAGACCATCTCAACACTTCTATTACGGTTTTCGGAAGGAACAAATCTTGTCCATAACCAATGCTGACTCCAGACCTTGGACATGTCTTCCATGGGGATGCCCTTTGTCTCGGGGAGAAAAAAGTAGACAAAAACAGTCATGGACAGAACAAAGAAGGCAAAGATAAAGAAGAGGCCGAACTTGGTGGCGCAGAGCAAGCTGAGAAAGACTTGACCAATTACAAAGGTCATCAACATGTTGATGGTGGCATTAATACCCTGCCCAGTCGATCTAATCTCTAGAGGGAATATCTCACTAGGCACCAACCATCCCAAGGGACCCCATGACCAAGCAAACCCAGCAACATAGACACATATGAGAGCCACTATCCCGTATGCATAACCTTTCGAAACAATAGCCATACCAGCCAACCCAAATACCTTCCAGATGAGAGACCCAATGCTAACCTGGGATAAGAGCATCTGAAACCCCCCTTCCAAGAATAGGGGTCTCCTTCCATACCTGTCAACCACAAAGATTGCAACCAATGTCGCAGCGACATTAACTAGGCCAGTGATAACCGAGGACATGAGAGAAGCATCGTTGCCAAAGCCGAGAGTTTGGAAGAGAACCGGAGCATAAAACATTATGACATTAATCCCAGTGAGTTGTTGGAAGAAGGGAATAAGGAATGTCATCACCATCTGGGGCACATACTTTCTTTGGAAAATCGCCAACTTATTATTATTGTTGTTGGCCTTGGATGCATTGGCGCAAGCCTCGCACAAATCTTGGTACTCCTCATGAATGTCGTCAGTGCCGCGAAGCCTTCGAAGATTCTTTTTCACTTCTTCCTCACTTACACCGCGCTTGATCATGGAATTAGGGGTGTCGGGGGAGGCCGATAGAGCCAAGGAGAACAATGGCGGCGAGGCTGCAATGAGGCCTAAACTCAATCTCCGGCCCCACCCGCCTTTAATCTTGTTTTTGTGCCGTAGTTGACGAGATTGGCAAAGCAAGAATTCCAATGGTGATCATCATTTGGAACATGGTGTTAAGGGAACCTCTCGGATTTGGAAGGGGCCATCTCGGACAGTAAAGGGGGGCTTTCGTATAACAAAGCCCACACCTAAACCGAGCAAAAGTCTCCCAATGTAGAGCATGGCGACATGGATGGCAGCGGCATTGAAGGCCGCACCAAGGAGGAAGATAATGGCTCCAATGATGATGGAGAACTTGCGCCCATGCTTGGAAGTAGAATAAGATGCCGCCACCTTTGCACAACCAGAGAGCGACCAAGTAGAGAGAGGATGTGAAGAAGGTGAGTTTGTGGCTATCAAACTTACAATATTGGTTGCTCAACACGATGCCTTGTTCCTTCCTATAGACGTCGGGGAAAAAGGGTTCAAGAAAAGAATTCATGGCAGTGACACCTCCGGAGATGCCTATATCATAGCCCAGCATCAAACCACCACAGGCTGCAACCAAAGATGCAAAAATAACGAATGCAGTCATTCGGCCAGGGTACATCTTCTTCATCGTTGAAGAAGAATCAACCGCACCACCACCCGTCATTATTAGAGCAGATTAACAACGAACAAGATCAAGAGAAACTGGGAGGAGCAGAATAATAAGAGAGAATTAGAAGACGTTTGGAGATGTGAAATCTGGTGAGTTTGCTTTGGTATTTATAACTCGATCATCAGCAAGTAGGAATTGTTTTTGGACAACAAATTCTTGGCGCCAATATTGGAGTCGTATTTTAATTTGTAGTTGTTTTTGGAGTCCGTTTTGTCGCTGTTGATCAACAAAGGTAACTAATAATTACTGTCCTTGTTCGTTTACAAATTAACACTCTAGATTATGCCAACAGAAAATAACGGTATATAAAGAAAAGAAAATATGTCAAATTAAACATGTTACTTTGCCACAAAAAAACAACGATTTGCAGCACAACTTTTTTTCACTTTTTTTTCTTTTTTCTTTTTGTTTTTTTTGTCATCTTTCATATTTTACCATTTTTTCCTACTAATCTTGAAGAGAATTAATAAGAGAGTTCAGCTCAAACTAAATACAATGAAACGAAATGAGAGCTAAAGTTTGTTCATCTCCCTTAATATGTTTAGGCCTCAAACTAAACTCATTTTCTATATATATATAAAATCCAATCACTTTACGGTAACTATTTACATATGAATGTAAGTTTTAGATAACTATTAAGTAAATAGGGGTTGTCATAAAAATCATGTAATCCAATCACTTTCTGTATGTAACTTCCCTTGTCAAAAACCTTAGATAACTACTAAACTAGTTACTCTATCTTGAGCTCCATGAGCAAGTCAGCATATAATTACATATTACAACACAGATTAAGCATTAATAAAGTCACATATTTAAGGGTTCAAGTAGCAAACTCCCTTGTCATCAATTATTCATTTTAATTGGACTATCCATGCCAAGATGATGATCATACTCAAACTCTCCTCTAATGCGAATTACTTGATAACCTAAGAAGTCTTTCAACTTAATACCTCTCACTCTCAGCATGAAAGAGCTCTAGACCTCTTCAGGCTTTTCTGCTACTGTTGAACTGATAATACCACTACATGAAGTGGTTAGAGCTTACTTGAATGTACTGATCCTTTAATGCTCTCAAGTTCTGCTTTCAATTGCTTATTCTCTGCTTGCATTTCCTTTATTTCCCTGTTCATTTGTTCCACAAGGAATTCAACTTTCTTGCCATTACTAACCACGCCGCGGTGATGCTTTACTGTTGCTTCAGACAAGCCAAGTGCATAACTTACACCTGCACATGACGAGAAAAAGTAAGTAATTACTCCACTTGAATGTGATGGATCGATCAAAACTAATTTTGAGCATCGATGATTTAGACTCCCATAGGTCTGTATTTTTGGAAGATGCGAATATTGCTGAGTTCGCCTCAAAGATGAGTGATACCGAAAACTTAAGTTTTAATACCTGCCTGGTGTTTGTAAGAAAGCAAATGCCTGGTTTTCAAAAAAATGACTAAAACATCTGAATTTTGGATGTGAATTTTAGGAGTTCGCAAAAAGATCCCCACCTAATGTGCAGAAGCAACAAAAGAATATAAGCAGCAACCATAGAGAAAAGCAACATGGAAATTAGGTATGACATATTTTGATAGGAGAGGGTGCCCCTCCACCACAAGCGAGAATCTTGGGAGGATCAACCTAGGTAATTGGTACTTGACCATCGGGTTGACAGAACAGCTAAATATCAGTACAGTAATAACAACATATAGCCACAATCCTAAATTAGTTAGGGTGGGTTAAATGAATCAAACTTTTCCATTGAGCTTGATTTAATGCAATTGAATGTTCTAAATATTAGTACAAGACAAAAAAATGCTTGTATTCATCACTTCAATCCATCTCTACAGATAACAAAGACTGCTTTTCGAAATAGAAATAGATAAAGGAAAGTAAAATACCGAGCATGGGGGTAACGAGGAATTTGATCAAGAAATCATATATCTAGGAAGCAGAGAAATTAAGACGGTAGCTCATAAAAAAATCATGTTGCATAGTATGGTGGATAGTCCAATGTAGGCTTCATTCATCTCAGATTCATGGCAACCATGACATGAAGACATGAAAATGCCATAAACAGGCTCCTGGCTGGCTGGATAGGATCTAATTCCTAATGGATGCAAGCGGCATTCAACACTTGCAGATTAATTCAGTCAGAACTTTCCAGATACAACTGCCCTGCATATGATAGGACCCCCATGATACACTAGTACAACAATAGGAATAAATATTTCAATTGAACAATACATGTGCATCCAAGGTCATACAACAACAACAAAGCCCCAATCCCAAATTAGTTGGGGTCGACTATATAGATCAAACTCCTCAACTGTGCTCAATTTAGTGCAAATGCATGCAAGAAATGACATGCACCTGTCTGCACGCCAGCAATATGCGTTGGAATGCATGCGTGTCGAAAGGCACGGTGCGCAGACAGATGCATATCGTTTATAGGTTAATTTGTGGTTACAATAGCATAGCAGGCTCCAACAACAAAAACAATAAAGCCTTAATCCCAAATTAATTGGGGTCGGCTATGTAGATCAAACAAAAAAAAAAAAATATATATATATTATAATTAAAAAAAGAATATATTGATCAAACAAACTAAATCCTTCAGAAAAAAAAAAAAAAAAAACCCAAAAAAATGAACAAGAAGTCCTCACTCCCCTATCAAACCATCTTCATCAAAAAAATTATAAAGAGTTCATTTATAAGGGAGGGCATTAAATTTCTAGCTCATCACTACCTCATCAATTCAAAACATCAAAATGAACAAGCCACCATCACATCAAGCAAAAATGAAATTAGCATAAAACGATCAGATCTAATAATTAACACCCAAATTAAAAAGGAATCAGAAATTAATTTAGAACCTGGAATGAACTTGAGGCCCTCACGAGTGAGAGGGTGGGCGACGTACCATCCGATCTTCTCTCGGCTTTCGGGGTCCTTGGCGTACCCGCTCAGCTTCTTGGCTCCATTGTTGACAGTCTTCAAAGCAGAGCAACCCATGTTGCCAATGGGGGTGATGAGTTGTTCTTGACTGCATCGGTGGCTGAATTCAACACCTCCTTAATTCCCATCTCGACTTAAAATCACCCAGAATGAGAGATGAACTCTCTGACTGAAGAGCTGTGGACCTGTGCCGTATTTAATTCAGATTTTTGAGATTTTTAGAGACTTTTAGTTACTTTTACAAGTGGTATCACTTTTAGAGACTTTTAGAGACTTGTAGATATTTATAAACTTTTAAAAACATTGGTAGACTTTGATAGACTTTATTTTTAATGACTTTTAGTAACTTTAATAGACTTTTGTAAGGACTTTAATAGACTTTGATAAACTTTTATTTGGATGACTTTTGATAAACATCCATGTAAATCTCGAAATCGAATAGGGGTATGTGCCCCACTTTTCACCATCTTCAACCTTTGCTTCGCTCTTCCTTTGTCTCTCTTCATTGTCTTGTTGAATCTCTCTCTCTCAATCCCTTCTCTCGTTCTCTCTCAATTTCACCCCTATGATGAATAAAGAAGAAAAGAAGAAGACGAGACTGTTAATTTTGATTTTAGGGACTATGTATGTGTGGGTGTTTGTGTGATTGAGGGAGAGGGAGAAAGGAAAGAAGTAATCAATAAAGAAAAAAAATAGAAGAGACCGAGACAGTCGAACCAGAGAGAGAGGAAGAAGATGACTTGACTAGGAGGAGGTTGGCTATGGTTGTATTCGGCTATGGGGGATAAAAGAGTTTAAGCTCAACCCCAGCCAAAAAATAAAAAAAGGGGTCGATTGACTTTGATGGACTTCTTGCACATTTTTTAAATTTTCGGTTA
The DNA here is from genome assembly GCA_039657345.1 of Stephania japonica. Classification (NCBI taxonomy): domain Eukaryota; kingdom Viridiplantae; phylum Streptophyta; class Magnoliopsida; order Ranunculales; family Menispermaceae; genus Stephania; species Stephania japonica. The sequence goes on along the minus strand of CM077556.1, from coordinate 83,301,029 downwards.
ATTTTTAATTGAAAAAATAAACTACTAAGGTTATTAAAAATATTTATTGTAAAAATAGCAACTAAAGTACGAAAGAAAGAACATAGATCTAATGCATATTATTATTTACTACATCAACATCACTCCACATTTCAGTAGCTATAAAATTCCTCCATTGATTGGCATTCTCTCTTTGTTGTTCTTGAGTTTCAGAAAGTATTTCAAAATCATCATATTCTTCACTATCTGAGGATAATGCATCTTCAGTATCTAATTCAATTGGAAATTCATCGGAACGACACTCCTTGCGAAGATAGTTATGTAATCCCGCACAAGCCAACACCACTCGCTTGAATTTTAAATGGAAATGGAGGAGCTGTTTTAAAAATTGTGAACCGTGATTTGAATATGCCAAACAACTTTTCAACCACATTCCTCAAAGATGCATGTCGAAGATTGAATAATTCATTAGCATTTTCAGGATGTCGCCCTTGTCTGATAAAATCGGAAAGATGATAACGAACACCTCGAAAAGGAGCTAAAAACTGACGCCAATTCGGAAAACCACAGTCCACCAAAAAATATTTACCTAAAAACATAGTAAAAATAAATAAATAAAATACAAGAATATAAAAACAAGTACTTTGACATTAATTAGGTCATACCTTGTGGTACTTAAATAACAGAATATAAAAACAAGTAATTTTGACATTAATTAGATCATACCTTGTGGTACTTTAAGTCCATTTCTCCTAGATAAAGCATCAGTCAATATTCTTGAGTCATACGCCTATCTTTCCCATCCGCTAAGAGCATATATGAACTCCAAATCAAAGTTACATTCAGCCAAGACGTTTTGAGAAGTGAAGCCATGACGATTGCGATAGTTGCTACTATCATTTCCAACAATCATTGCTGGAATATGGGTACCATCGATAGCTCCAATACAATCCTAAAAATAAAGAGTAAAAACAATTAATGTCCACATCATCATCATCAACAACAACAAGAAAAAAAATCAATTCTATTATAACAACTCTAGCAATAATTAGAACTTACTTTGAAGTAAGGATAAAATCTTGTACTATCTCTTATGATTTGTGGGGTAGATGATTTAGATTTCGCCATCATATCTACTGCAATTACGTTCAGAGCCCTTAAAATTTTGTTGAAACTTTGGCTGGTGCTAAAATGCGATCTATTGAAGGTTTTTCGAATCAAACAATATCGAGAATTTTGACCCATATTGAGTAAAAATGTAGCTAACATTTCTTCAATAGTTACAAATCGTGTATCATGTACCAGAACTTTTTCTCTAATAATTTTGCATAACTTTTGAAACACGTCAAGATACATTTCCTATCGGCAGCTACTGTAAATTCAGGAGATGCAAAGAGAAACCACGCAAAGAAGAGAAGGGGAGAAGAGGCAATTTCGAGGGCTCTCATTGTGAATGCATTACGTGGAGAGAGAAGTACGTTATTTGATTAGTGTAAATTCAGGAGATGCAAAGATAAACCACACAAGCCTCTTCATCTGTAATGTAACTATAAAACAAAGGAGACATAAAAGCACATTTTTTTGTTCTTTAAGACACAATACATCATAAAGGATTAAAGTAAATACACGCCACTGGTTTGACAACCAATAATGACATTGATTCTTTGATTAGTGTTAAAGTTATAAACATAGTGAAAGAGATCAATGCAACAATGACACTTGAAAAGAAAACCTTCTCATTAAACACAAGCACAGAAGTTGGAGAGAATCAACTCTCAAACAGATTGCAAAAACAATATTGTTTCCAAGCTCCTTCAACATTTTGAAACATGAATCAGAAACACAACTTCCCTTTTTATACTTAACTGATCAGGAAATTAAGTAAACCACAAACCTATAATTTCACAAATAATTGGAATCTCTACTCTACAAGATAGCCTCAATATCAAATTAATTGGGGTTGACTACATAAATCAAACTCTTCTATTGAGCTTGATTCGGTGCAACCGAATAAATGTGTCCCAAGTTAACTCCAAGTCGATTTTCTTTAGGTTTCTATTGAGCTCAAGACCAACCAAATTAATAGAAATTTGAAATTGAATCAAACCAATGACTATCAAAAAACCAAAAACAGTAATTCAGATTCAATTTATTATCAGAGAATTCTTTACAGTGAAAAAAAAAACCGTTACACAGAATCATCATAAAAAACCACTCAAATATGTACTCAAAAACCATAAAAATTCAAACTTTCTACTCTGTAATCACCTTCTCCACCTCCCCAAAAAATCCAATTCATATTTCACCAAGTAAAGCCAGTTCCCAAACCCAGAAACCCAGAAACCCTAATCGTACTTCTCTCTCCACGTATATACAAGAAAGAAAACCTAAGAAACCGCCATTAAAATGTCCCCAACGGCCTGCCTCGGCCAATCACTCGCCAAATCTTCAATCCTCCTCTCGAAGTAGGCTCTTATTTGTATAGATATTTAGGTTTAGGATTAAAGCAAATAAACAGAAGCAACACATTGTGAATACATTACAAAGAGAACCAGACGTTGGAGAAGCGAGAGAGGGAGAGAGAGAGACGTTGGATGTTGCCTCTCGAAGCAAACGATGGAGACGCGAGGCAGCGATGGAGAGGCGAGGCTGCGATGGAGACGCGAGCAGCGATGGAGAAGCGAGGCAGCGTCGAATTGAGGAGTGCAGATGATTGAGAGAGAAAAAGAGAGCGAGAGAGATTTTGAGATAAGAGAGAGAGGCCACGAAGAAGAAAAAAGAAAGTCTCCAAAAGTTTCTCATGGAGGCAAAGAGATGGAGAAGACTTTCAACATATATAGGGTTAGGTAAAAAGTCTCTAAAAGTCATCCAAACCCACAAATCTACCAAATTTCTAAACAAATTGAATACCCCTTACTTTTAGAGACTCTCTAAAGTTTAAATTGAATACCCTAAACTTTTAGAGACTTTTTAAAAGTCTCTAAAAGTTCACATTGAATACACCAAACTTTTAGAGACTTTTTAAAAGTTTTAATTGAATACCCCTAAACTTTTTTAGTCAATAAAAGTAACTAAAAGTCTCTAAAAATCTCAATTGAATACACCTAGATTATAAAATTAGTAACACCACTTTATCAATTTGTGTTACACTGTTACATTACATACCAACAACCCCGGGCCTCATGTTTGTATGGGTCCAACGGTGGCCGAAGTAGTAGGTGTCACATATTATATTGTCGACCAACATCCCCGGGCCTAATAAGTTAATAAATCACGACTTTTGCACCATTTGACAAATACTCCCTCTGATCAAAATTATAATTCGTTTGGACTAAAGCACACTAATTTGACAAATACACACTGCAGGCACAAACACTGATAAAAGCATTCCCAGAATAGTCATTGAGCACTGGAATGTTTAGTACCCTTTGGCAGGCACTAGGCACTGAAATATTTAGTACCCTGTGAAGAGCTTGGACAGAAACAAACACTACATCGTCGAATGCACATTTCTATTAGCTGTCTACACAATTGTAACTTTAAGAGGTATACTTGCATTCACTCCTTTGCTTCTTGATGAAGCAGTTGAGCAACAGCAAATTTAACATATCCATGGTTGTAGATATTTTAACGTAAGGACTCCAGATCCACCAGATGTGAAGTTAGCAGAACATCGAGGTCAAATTCACTATTTTCTGTCACTAAAACTATCTTCATCTCATTCATCCACAGATTTAACCTACAGGACTTGATGGAAGATCACTCCAAGTGAAAGCAATCAGATGAATCGGAAGTGCACAAAATCTTCTTCAAAGGAGACTGAAATCTAGGAAGATCACCCTGCACAGAAGTTCAGCTGATTGATCCATCAGAACTAACAATTGGCTTAGTCTCAACCATAGTAGTGCCTTCTTTCAAAGTACTCGCACTAATGATTTAGAATTATAACTATCAGTAGGACGTGTCTAATTGATACATTAACTATCACAATTAAAGGTTGACATTAGACATTAGCATGCCGCTGGCTAACAACCACTCGCAGAAAGTATCAAAACAAGAAGAACAGGGTACAAGAAATCATTGAGCTAAGAAGTTGAAAGTGTATTTGTTTCAAATGTGAGTATTTTGGAGCCGAAAAACTAGTAAATATACGTAACTGCCAATTGATATTTGGAAACAATATTTAAATGGAATGAGAATGGTGAAATTTGTGAAATAGATGGGCTGAAAATTTCAAAAGGAACCAAACAGCAGAAACCACATCACAATGAGATGCCCACAGATAAGATTACAAACTTGGTCCAACTTAAAAGCCATCTCAACATCAATAAAGATGAATGGTACTGAAAAATATATTTTGCAATGTTTCCAAACCAAACAATTCAAAGTTTCAACTATTCGGATCAAATAAAAAGGAAAAAATAATTGACAAATTATTTCCACCATATACCCGCATTACCAAGAAATATACTATCTAAAGCTCAGAATTTTTTTGATAAGATAGAAACCAAAACTTTGCCCACTATGAGGATCGAACTCCCTACATCTTACCTAGTTACCTCATACCAAACCAGTAAGCCATCCACTTGGTTGGTTCTAAAGCTCAGATTTTCAAAACAAACGAAAGCAAATGATGCAAGAAAAAAATGTTAAGAGATAAACAATCAGTAATGTAAAAGCAAAGCTGCAAAAATCAATCATACTTTGAAAACTGAACACCGAAATGGGGCTCGGCTTATTTTCTGCATGTGACTCCGGTAAGAACTTAAACTGAGAGACAACGCCTCTTTATATCTTGGCAAAGTGTCAGCCTCATAACTTTGAGCAGTAATGCTCTCAGCTGTCCTCACTGTTCAATTTTTATAATAAGGACCCAATCCAAGGTGAGGAGAGTGTGGTGACTAGTTTTATGTATGGGCTACAAGTGTGAAGTGGGGTACACTCACGGCATCTTCCATACCATTACCGGACATTTGATCCTCTTCAGCTATTTTCTACACCAAGAAGCCATTACATCATCATAAGGCGCAAAATCATATTACACGGTGAATTCCACATCAGCAAACTAATCAGTCTAATCCGAAATTCACGAATACTCAAGCCACCAACCTACATTCTCAATATACCGACGGCAAGACAGCGCTCGCAAAAATTAGCTGCGAAATCCCTAAGTAATTCGCCGATCAACAAGATCTTCCAAGATTCAATGCATTAAGTACTCTCTCTGTAATTTGTTCTTAATTTGCACAGCTTATCTCAACTGGTAAATCCAGGTTAGTAACCTACCTTTTTAATTTTTCTTGCTGATCAATGCTTGTGTATGTTCAATAAAATTAAAAACATGCGATTTTTGTTCAGATTAATTTGTAATTAAAGTTGAATTGCCAAGACTCGTTGAATTCGAATTATATGCAGCTTAGATGAGACTAATTTTTCTGATTTAACTACAAGATTAGAATATGAACTCCAATAATCAGAAATCCAAACTCCAAAAATATTCAACATCAATAGTGCTAACACGAACACAAAACATCATATATTTGTTGCACAGATAACAACACCCCGGTGTATTGGATCATGAAACTAACGGTGCAACATAAATTAGTTATACATAATAGACATTAGTTAGTACTTATCACCTAATTAAACAACTCAGTTGTACAGTTCTACTCCGCTCATTGTTAACTAACTACCAAAAAAAACTTAGCTGTTTAATTGGTATGAATTAACTTATGTAACTCAAACTGTATCATCCAACTGTTTTTCGGATCGTTAGTAACATTCGCAGCAAGCACACAAAGAGAGACTGAATTTTGCAATGTCGAGGTAGAGCATATTTGTGTTGTGTGTTAACCAAACATATACGCTCTGCTACTGAAGCAGCAAATGAGTACCAATAGAAAGTTACTTTTCAAAAAAGATGTGAAGGTCACCCAAGAGGGGGGTGAATTGGGTGTGATGGCCAAATGATACTTTTTAAAACTTTCTTTGCTAATTCACTAAGTTAGCTTGGTGAGTTAAGCTAAATGACAAAGTGTGGTAGTAACGAACAATAGTAATGCGCCGAATGATTCAAGTAAATCATAAGCTACACTAAGTGAAGTAGGTAGAAGAGATGGAAATGAGACACACGATATATAGTGGTTCGATTCAATCGATCTACATCCACTACCTAACCTCCCTGGTTAGGATTTTCAACTCCTCCACTTATATTACCAATAAGTGTTACACCCTAAGCCAACTAGCCTACTGAATGCCTAGCCTCAACTAGGTCTTTTACACGATGCCTTATCGCAATTAGGTCTTATACAACCACCTAGCCGCAACTAGGATTTATGCCTAGCCTCAACTAGGTCTTTCCTTTTGACTTAGATCCCACTAAGTCTTACAATCAAGATTTGAATATACAACGAAATTGCGCCTTACAAGATAAAGCGGTATAAGTTGTTCTCCTCTCACAAGCTAAATATAATCGTAATATAAATCGATGCAAGTGAGACTTTGCCAATTGAAATGCTTTGTAAATTTAAGTTTTATAGACTAACTCTCAATATTGAAACCAATTAAGAAGAGTATAGATTAAGCTCAACTTGGTTCTAACAAATGGCTAATTGATGCACAAATAAAAGATACAATTTTAAGCTCAAGTTGTGCAATCAAAACCTCGAATCACAAACAAGTTTATATTAAGAACAAGGCCCTTGTATGTGTGTTGTTAAACTAACACAAGTTTGAAACTACAAAATCAAGTATAGATTAAGCACAAGTGAGTAACTCACTATTAAGTTCGAACAAATGCACTCAATATTTCGGGTTTATAGAAAATCAAGTTTAAGTGCAAAAACCCTTTTAGTTGTGTTTTACGCACACTTCAAAGAAACCAACAACTTTGCATATAGATTAAGCTTAATGTGATTTCTCCAATTTCATGCGCTTTGAAAATCAAGTTTAAGCTCAACTAGTGCTAATTAGTCTTAGGATTTATGACATCAAGATTAAGCTCAAAATCCAAAGACAACTATGCTCAAGAACACCACATATGATTTTCAAACAATACTCCAAACAAAAAGTATAGATTAAACCCAAAAAGAGTAGGAAATCAAGAAATCTTACAACCCCAAGTGTGAGATCCGAAAATCAGTTTTGAGCAAGAGTTGTAAGCCTTAGAACACTTCTTTTGACCTCACTTGATGTGCATAAGTTCAGCCCCAACAATCCCCAAGTGAGTGTATGTGTTAGATCTTAACTTTTCTTGCTAAAATATGATTTTAAGCACTTTGTATGTGTGCTTTGAGCAAGAGAAGTCTAATTTGTGTTTGAGAGTGTTCTATATACTTATAGACTAGTTTATGACCGTTGTAGAGGATCCAAGGGCTGAGATTCCATCAAAAATTTAAATAAAAGTGAGTTTTTCAGTTTTATAAAAAAGCTGTCAGGAATGAAATTAGCGCGCTAAATTTCTGACCTAGCGTGCTAATTCTGCAATTAGTGTGCTAATAAAAATATTAGCACGCTAATAGTCAGGGGCCTCAAAATAATATTTTTGACCATAGAGTTAACGACCCTTTATCACATCCGGGACCCTACCAAACCTCATATAACATGTCATACATGTTTGTTATGGGTCATATAGCCTATTTGGATGGTCTGGATATTTTTACAAATCTCGAAAACGAAAAATCCTGGTTCCATTACATACATAGGGGCTTTTCTGCAAATATTTTTAATGTTAATCCAAAAGCCGTCTAAACACATAGCGGTGCATTCAAAATCAATTCTAATAGTTCATACACTTCAAGTACATGTTATAAAACACATTTGTATGATTTAAAACATTTTGAAACATGCGGAATTGAAAATCTCGAAATTCAAGACTTTTAGTAATTGAAACTCCAAAAATAATGAAATGCATGATTCTAATGCATTTGACTTATGGAATTGAACTCTTATACCTTACAAATGATGTACATAACTCCATACATGCTATATGGTACCTTTCTTTGTCTTAAACACTTCTTGAGCTTTTCTGGTGTCTTTTCTTCCACTTCTTTTGAACTTGTGAAGTTTAGCTTCATTTGAACTTGTGAGTCTAACGGAGTTTGTTATGCTGAAATACTTGACAAACTTGTTAGTACTATTTCACATTGTTTGTTGACATCAAAATATCGGGTGAAGTGTAAGTATGACAACACTTAGTCTAACAAGATGTTCTGAGCTAGCAAAGACCTGACCTTCATATATATTAAGTCGAAATAATGGACTGATGCTCCTTGGCCTCTTCAATGATTCTGATCAATTTCTTTAAATACAAGCAAGTAATAAATCATAAAATACTATGACTCATTAAAATGTGCAATGTAGTCCCCTTATTAGTTTCTGAAAAGTTCCAAGTAAAATGCATATCACAACATGGCAGAAGAAAAATACTAACTTAAAGGAAAGATCCGTAGTTCAATATTTTTGCCAGATAAATGCATAAGACTAAATATGTTTGCCCCTAGAGGGCACCTTGTTCTTTCAACCATGACTGACTGACATGTTTTGCATACCAGATTAATTCATAGTTAAAAAGTTTTGGAAACAAAGATGTGAATAATGTACAAGAAATATTTACTGCCAGAGGCACTAGATGTTTCATCTTCCCAAGATTTACACGTATTTTTCTCGCCTCTCTTGGTTTTGTTTCAAAAGGAACTGAAAGAGTTTTATTTTGTATAGGCTTGGTAAATTCAACTACTCTTCAAAAATAACTGATGACAGACTAAATTAACAAAGCATTTAGTTGAAACTTGATGCTACATAAATCTAAAAGTTTTTGTACTCATGCTTGGACTGATAATTCACAAACTGCATTTTCAGATACAGAAAGATATGTCGAAGACACAGAACATCTACTTCAAAAATTACTAGTGCCTGGCAGACCCTGCTTGCTTTCTTGACAATAATTAGAATATTAAACACTTCAACTAATTAAACAGTTGAAAGTTCATCAATATGACTGAAACCAATTGTAAAATCCCAAACTCAAAAATAAATTAATTGCAGTAATCACAATTTAAGTAACAAGAGATTCAGTTGAAACTTGATATCAAATATGACAATTCATTAACAAAAAAAAAATGAAATGGAATCTAATTAAAATTGCATATTAGGTACAAAAGACCAATGACCCTTGAACTGAACAACAGTTCAGTAAGATCATCAGTTCCATATCCTAACTCTATGAAACAACATTGAATTAACATAAACCAAAAGAATCTATTTGAATAAACCCTACACTAAACAATCTAGTAATGAAAGAAACAAACAAAAGAAAACAATAGATGATTCAGACCATCTCAACACTTCTATTAGGGTCTTCGGAAGGAACAAATCTTGTCCAGAACCAATGCTGACTCCAGACCTTGGACATATCTTCCATGGGGATGCCCTTTGTCTCGGGGAGAAAAAAGTAGACAAAAACAGTCATGGACAAAACAAAGAAGGCAAAGATGAAGAAGAGGCCGAACTTGGTGGCGCAGAGCAAGCTGAGAAAGACTTGACCAATAACAAAGGTCATCAACATGTTGATGGTGGCATTAATAGCCTGCCCAATCGATCTAATCTCTAGAGGGAATATCTCACTAGGCACCAACCATCCCAAGGGACCCCATGACCAAGCAAACCCAGCAACATAGACACATATGAGAGCCACTATCCCGTATGCATAACCTTTCGAAACAATAGCCACACCAGCCAACCCAAACACCTTCCAGATGAGAGACCCAATGCTAACCTGGGATAAGAGCATCTGAAACCCCCCTTCTAAGAATAGGGGCCTCCTTCCATACCTATCAACCACAAAGATAGCAACCAATGTCGCAGCGACATTAACTAGGCCAGTGATAACCGAGGACATGAGAGAAGCATCGTTGCCAAAGCCGAGAGTTTGGAAGAGAACCGGAGCATAAAACATTATGACATTAATCCCAGTGAGCTGTTGGAAGAAGGGAATAAGGAATGTCATCACCATATGGGGCACATACTTTCTTTGAAAAATCGCCAACTTGTTATTATTGTTGTTGGCCTTGGATGCAATGGCGCAAGCCTCGTACAAATCTTGGTACTCCTCATGAATGTCGTCAGTGCCGCGAAGCCTTCGAAGATTCTTTTTCACTTCTTCCTCACTTACACCGCGCTTGATCATAGAATTAGGGGTGTCGGGGAGGCTGATAGAGCCGAGGAGAACAATGGCAAAGCGAGGAACTGCAGCGAGGCCTAAACTCAATCTCCAGCCCCACCCGCCTTTAATTTTGTTTGTGCCGTAGTTGACGAGATTGGCAGCAAGAATTCCAATGGTGATCATCATTTGGAACATGGTGTTGAGGGAACCTCTGGATTTGGAAGGGGCCATCTCAGACAAGTAAAGGGGGGCAGCCTGTATAACAAAGCCCACACCTAAACCGAGCAAAAGTCTCCCAATGTAGAGCATGGCGACATGGATGGCAGTGGCATTAAAGGCGGCACCAAGGAGGAAGATAATGGCTCCAATGATGATGGAGAACTTGCGCCCATGCTTGGAAGTAGAATAAGATGCTGGCCACTGCACAACCAGAGCAGCCAAGTAGAGAGAGGATGTGAAGAAGGTGAGTTTGTGGCTATCAAACTTACAATATTGGTTGCTCGACACGATGCCTTGTTCCTTCCTATAGACGTCGGGGAAAAAGGGTTCAAGAAAAGAATTCATTGCAGTGACACCTCCGGAGATGCCTATATCATAACCCAACATCAAACCACCACAGGCCGCAACCAAAGATGCAAAAATAACGAATGCAGTCATCCGGCCGGGGTACACCTTCTTCATCGTTGAAGAAGAAGAATCAACCGCACCACCACCCGCCATTAATTAAGAGCAGATTAACGACAAACACAACGAACAAGAAATGAAGAGAAACTGGGAGGAGCAGAATAATGAGAGAGAATTAGAAGACGTTTGGAGATGTGAAATCTGTGTGAGTTTGCTTTGGTATTTATAACTAGTTAGCATGTTAGAATTGTTTTTGGACAACAAATTCTTGGCGCCAGTTTTGGAGTCACATTATAATTTGTAGTTGTTTTTGGAGTTAGTCGTCAGTCAACAAATTACTGTCGTAGTTTGTTTACAAATTAACACCCATTCCATCTTGAAAATAACGGTATATCGATTATAGAATAGAAAGGAAAGAAATTCTGTCAAATTAATTATATTGAGTTCGTCTTTTGCTATGAATAATGAATTCTAATTTTTTGTTTCTGTTTCCGGTCCATTAGTGAAGTTGCGAACCCACAAAAACGTATAAGTGGTGGGTCGAAACAAAGCCCAATACTATTTGATTATTCTTCAAGCCCAATACAACAAACATCTTTTGCGACGAATACAGAAACCGTCACATAAAATTAAAAAAAGTCCCAATAGAATTCATTCGCGCCTCTCCAGCTCGCTCGTCCTAATTAATGGCGCCTCTCATCGCTCGATCTCATCTCTATCGAACCTCCTCTTCGTCTCTGTCATTCAAACTGTCTCGATCTCTTCGACATCGATCTTCGCTTCTTCTCTCATTAATTAAATACCTTGATTTGCCGTTAGCTGTATCTCTATCAACGCCCCACCAGATCTCGTTGTTGAGGTATCGATTTTTCTTAGATTACTCTTACTTGCATTTCGAATTGTGGATTTGTTGATGTTTTTATTCTTGTTGTAGTCTTCGATAATTGAGCACAATGGAAGAGTTTGATCTGTGTAGCGGACCTCAACTAATTTGGGATTGTGGCTTTGTTTAGGGTTTTAGGGCTTATTCTTACTTGCATTTTGATTTGTTTCTAGTGCAGAAACAATACTTCATTTCTGTTTGAACTTGTTTTCGGTATAGAACAATTGCGGTGCTCATGTTTGATGGGGAAAAAAGGTGTTGAATGACAGTATTGCCATAAAATGAGATGATGGTTCACTTATTATCGAGAAATTCATTTTATGGTGTCGTTGATTGTACCTACTTAATAGAGGATTTGTGTGTGTAACATGTAACATGTAAGCATTAGCGTAGAGTCAACTTTCTCCCTTTATTACTTCATTTTGTTCTCAAACTAGGATTTATTCCTGCAATTGAACAATTGATATACCTTTTATTTCTTTTGCTGCTCTAATCTTGAAGATGTGCATATGACTCTCTTATACATGTATATTTTAATTATATATCATCATCATCATCATCATCATCATCATCATCATCATATATAAATGTGGTGGATTTCTATTAGTAATTCTTGTTTGAACTAGACATCTTCATCTGTATTTTGATTGTTTAATTTGTTGTCATCACTCATCAATGTAAATACAGAATAATTAAATTTTAATTATTTCTTTCGTGGCAGATCATAGGTCTTCATGTTTTGTCAAAACTAATGATGAGCAGTCATCAAGGTTGGTCTATTCCCCTTATATAAATCTTTGTCCGGAAGAAGTCACTGTTGTTGGATCATATTGAGAGTCATCATTTCTCGGTATACCCTGTAGATATACTTTCAAAATTACAGTTTTGTCTTATCTCACATGAAGTAAAGCAAAGAACAATTCATAAAAGTGCTCTCTAACTCGTAGCGTGGTTCTCTCTCTTGTTTGTGCTTTTTTTAGTTGTGTGGAGGTCTGGTAATGCAGTGAAGTTTGGAGACGAGTGAAAGAGAGAAGTTTCTTCTCAATTATATGCATTGTTCCTTGTCATCTTCCCCAGGTAACTTTCGTTTCCTTCGTCTTTTTTTAGTTGTATAGGAGTTACTTCCCATGTTTTTGGTTGGCTTGCATGTGGTTCCAATTTTACTATAGACATGATTCTCATATGTTCTTTTTTCCATTTGTTGGGAGGAAAATGTTTCAGTACATTGGTGGTGGTCTCTTTATATACTCCTTTCGTAAGCCAATTCATCTTATTTCTCTCTTTTCATTTGTATGTCATCTTTTGTGTGTTCATGAGTTCAGATCTGTCTGATTTGCATCTTTTGTATGTCATCTTTTCCAGTCACCAGATCTCATCGTTGAGGTATCGCCTTTTCTTCAATTACTCTTACTTGCATTTCGGAATGTGGTTTTGTTAATGTTTTCGTTGTTGTTGTAGTATTTGATAATTGAGCTCAATGGAAGAGCTTGATTTGTGTAACAAACCTCAACTAATTTGGGATTGAGGCTTTGGTTAGGGTTTAGGCCTTATTCTTACTTGCATTTGATTAGTTTCTAGTGCAGGAACAATACTACATTGCTGTTTGAATTTGTTTTCGGTATAGAATGATTGTTATGCTCACGAGTTGATCGTGTTTGTCGTTTTTTTTCAATGGCGATCATATAAAGTTGTTTGATGCTGGCGTATTGGAACCAAAAAGCACACCTTTAACCTTTGCTAATGTTCTGTAAGTGCTCATTAACTCTTGCCGATTAATTGAGTTCATTCTACGTCGCCATTGATTAATCGTATGTTTTTCTTAGAAACACTGCTTGAATATCTTTTTCACTCTAGTCGAAATATTGACGGAAAGAAGTGAAATTGACATGAAAAGAAGGATGTTTGTGAAGTAATCTTATGTGCTTGCAGTTTGATGCACATTCAATCTTATTAGTTCTCTGGAAAAATTATACAGGTGATATAGGAGAAACACGGGACAATACAAGTAAAGGGAAAGAAATGGTGGAATGATGGTATTTCCGCCATAACATGAGATGATTCATTGACGATCTAGAAATTCATTTTATGCATTGATTGCGCCGACTTAATAGAGGATTTGTGTGCGTAATTTGTAAGCATAAGCACAGACTTGGCTAGGATTCTTCCTGCTATTGAATGATGCACCTTTTGTTTCTTCGCTGCTTCAATCTTGAAGATGTGCATATTATTCTCTTATAGATATATATATTTTAATTATATCAACATCATATATAAATATGGTGGATTTGGATTATTAATTCTTGTTCGAACTAGACATCTTTATCTGTATTTTTTTTTGTTATGTTGGCATCAATGTGAATAAAAGGAGTTAGATTTTAGTCTTACTTTATGAACTTATTTTTCACAGCTTTTCTTTAACCCTTTTTAGTGACAAACATGGGATGCACAAGGCACAAATGAAGATTTTTACTTGGAAGGCTTCCCTAAGAGAAGTTGGTTTTGCTGTAAAATAAGTGAACAGGTACTTCAAATGTGCAGCTGGTTTGCTCTTTTTTATATTGATGGATTGACAAGTGTAAATGTTTCTACTTCAAATACATGTGCAGCTGTTTTACTCTCTTTTCTTCTTCATTTTTTCTGTCTCAAGTAATGTAAGATGGTTTCTTTTAACAACCGACATGGGCAGATGGCAAAGGCTCATAAAATGGCAAAATTGAAACTTTGCAAGTTTTTTTGCGGCAAATCATAGGTCTTCATGCTTTGTCAAAACTAATGGTAAGCAGCCATCAAGGTTCGTCTATTCCCCTTATATAAATCCTTATCTGGTCCTCTGTAGATATACTTTCAAAATTACGGTTTTGTCTTTTCTCACATGAAGTAAAGCAAAGAACAATTCATAAAAGTGGTCTCTAACTCGTAGCATGGTTCTCTCTCGTAATTGTGCTTTTTAGTTTGTGCGGAGGTCTGGTAATGCAGCGAAGTTCGGAGACAAGTGACATATAGAGGTTTCTTCTCAATTATGCATTGTTCCTTATCATCCCTCCAAGGTCACTTTCGTTTCCTTTTTCTTTTTTGTGCATTTTTCTTTGCTAATGTTTGTAGGAGTTAATTATTGCCCATGTTTTTGGCTGGGTTGCATGTGGTTCCTATTTTACTATATTTGTGATTCTCATATGTTCTTTGCACCATTTGTTGGGAGGAAAATGTTTTAGTTACATTAGTATCTCTTCTTTTGCATGTTTGTGTGTTTAGATCTGTCTGATTTCCGTCTTATTGCTTTTTTTGAACTTATCAATAAATTAAAGAGAGAGTGTAGGCAGAAGTAGGAAAAATGCTTTTTTGCTGTGATTTATAATCTGATATCTTTGAAATATTATGGAAAGATTCCTATAAAAAAAATATGGAGAGATGAAAATCAAATCTGGCTCCTAGCCTCCTACTAAACTAGATATTGGATTCTTGACCTGGAAATTGTAGCAGTGAGATATTCATTTAAGGGCCCAAATAATTGTGATGTAAAGAAGGCTAATAGTATATATAGCAGATAAGAGGAAAAGATTGTAGCTCATTGTACTTACAGGGAAGAAAAAATAAAATAAAATGGGATCAGAGCGAGAAATATTTACCGGCATACTATTCTAAAATCATCAGTGAATAATGTGATTCAATTAGTTTTAAATCTACTTGGAGTCTAGGCAAAAGAGCTCCATTATTACTATGAACTCATTTATACAAATCATGGTGTTCTGTGATGTATGAATTTGAAGAAACTAAGAGTCTCTCCATTTACTACTTGCCATCTTGTCTACTTATTAATTTTATTAGAAGATGTGGAGTATGTATGCATACAAATCAAACACTGGAGTAGCTGCAGATCTGTAGAGTCTCTCCATGTTTTGTTTTGCTTTTTTATAATAGTTTCATAGAAGTACAATGTGGTAGCTGGAATCTTATAATTAATTTGAAGGAAAGATATTGTTGAAAGTAAATAGATTAGAGAAAGTGAAAACGTGCGATTTCTTGTGCCCCTGAAAGATATTCTTAATAGAACTGATCCTGCATTTTCCGCAAATCTGTCGGTAAGAAGTATAATAAACATCCAACTTCAGAAGCCCCTTAAAAAGACCTATTTACTGGCAAATTTTCACAGTGCTGACTGAATGAATCAAAGTTTTACATATTTCATTAGTTAGTTCTTCTTCTTCTTTTTTTTTTTCTTCTGAATTCATCTGCCTCTCTCTTTCTATCTTTACTTTCTTTTTTTTTTTTTTTTTTTTTTGATAGAAAGAGGTCAGTCGACACAAACAAGAAAATGGGGAAAACAGAGCTAATTGCTGCTGAAGAAGACATCGATAACATAACAAACTGATTTTAGATTGAGATCAATATCGATCTTGCAGTTCCTCATCCTCTCAAACTTGAAAACATATTGAATCCCTTCAACAATAATCAGAGTTTATAACTAGCAAAAGATTCAGTTGAAACTTGATGTTAAATCTGAGAATATATGTACTCATGTTTGAATTGACAATTCTCTAACCAAAAAAAAAAAAAACTCAATGAAAACCACACTTAAGGTATTAAGACAATGAACAACCTATTCTGTAATAAGACCATAGTTCAGTTGAAACAAGGACCCCTATAGTGAACCATAGTTCAATTGAAACAAGGACCCCTATAGTGAACCATAGTTCAGTAATAAGATCATGAGTTCAACAACCTACTACTTTTTAACAACTGAATTCAACTATATATATATATACAGACTTAATATGAAATTAAAGATCCTAAACAATCAAGTGAAGATGCAGAACTTAAATAGTAATAATAGTAACCAAGTTTATCCATCACACATCTATTCTAAGAGAGACTTCGGAAGGAACAAATCATCTCCAGAACCAGTGCTGACTCCACACCTTGGATATATCTTCAATGGGGATGCCTTTTGTCTTGGGGATGAAGAAGGTGACGAAGAGAGTCATGGACAGCACGAAGAAGGCGAAGATGAAGAAGAAGCCAAACTTGGTGACGCAGAGCAGGCTGAGGAAGACTTGGCCAATTACAAAGGTCATCAACATGTTGATGGCGGCATTGATGCTCTGCCCGGTTGATCTCATCTCTAGAGGGAATATCTCACTAGGCACCAACCAACCCAAGGGGCCCCATGACCAAGCAAACCCAACAGCATATATGCATATAAGAACTATAAAGATTGCTACCAATTTTGGAACACTGGCCACACTAGCCACCCCAAACACCTTCCAGATGAGAGACCCAATGATTACGTGGCAGAAGAGCACATGCGACCCCCTTCAAGGAATAGGAACCTCCTTCCTTTCTTATCCACCATGATGAATGCATGCCCTGTAGCAGCAAAATTGATTAAGCTGGTGATGGCCGCTAGCTCAAGAGGATTTTTAAAGCCAAGAGTTAGGAAGAGAACCGGAGCATAGAACATGATGACATTGATCCCAGTGAGCTATTGGAAGAAGGGAATGAGGAATGCCATCACCATCTGGAGTCTGTACTTCCTTTGGAAGATTGTCAACCACTTGGTATTGTTCTTGGCCTCATGAGCATTCGCACACTCACACAAGTCGTGGTACTCTTGGTGAATGTCTTCTGCGCCGCGTAGCCTTCGAATATTCTTTTTCACGTCTTCCTCACTCACACCGCACTCAGTCATAGAGTTGGGGGTGTCGGGGAGGCACACAGACCCAACAAGGACAATGGCAGCAGGAACCGCAGCGAGGCCTAAACTCAATCTCCAGCCCCATCCGCCTTTAATCTTGTTTGAGAAGTAGTTAATGAGATTGGCAGCAAAAATTCCAATGGCGATCATCAATTGAAACACATTGTTGAGTCTGCCTCTTAACTTGGAAGGAGCCATCTCGGATATGTAGAGAGGGACGAACTGTAATGCGAATCCAACACCTACACCGAGTAGAATTCTCCCAATGTAGATTATGGAGACATCGACGGCAGCGGCATTGAGGCCGGCACCAATGAGGAAGAAGAACCACGTAAACCTGCCAGGATATTCCTTGGCTGTTGAAGAAACAATGCTATCACCACCCGCCATGGATTAACGATGAGTGTGAAAAACAAACTAACTCAAAAAGCAAAGCGAGAGCTAGAACTATTGAAATTGAAAGCAGATTAACAGAAGCTAGAGAAGATGAATTGTGTTGTGAAATCGTAGAGGGGGTGGCGGGGTTTTTATGAGCTCATTGGATGATCCCAATTAGAAACTGTTAAACAAAAATTAGAAACAAAATTATAAACTGTCAAGTGCTAACGTTCATGAGTCATAAGTACAAGCGCGTCACTAATTATTTCCATTTTCAGTCGCTTGCTATTTTTTTTTTGGGGGGGGGGTAGTGTAGCTTACTAATCTGTATGTATATCTATATTAAAAAAAAAAAAAAAGAACTATTTCTTTCCAAATAATATAAAGACAGTGAAACACAATTTGAGCCAATCTCAGGGACCATGTAATAAAGTTTCTTTTTTTCTCAAATAAAAATGAACTTTATTAATTAGGGGATCATAACAACCTAGCTTTAATAAAAAAATTCTTTTTTTGATTAACTTTTGTGATTTTTGTTCTTGAACCACCGTCAATCCTCTCAACGATCGGCAGTGGTTCTAAGTAAATCCTTTTTGCTCTTTGTTCATTCAATAAACAACAAATCTAATCAGATTTGTAGAGATTGATCCATCCTTGTTACAATGTTTCTTCATCAACAGTGTTGCATGGGTTTGTGCGACGCACTGGATTGATTTATCTTTATTTTTTACTTTATAGTTAGTTTTCTTCCCTAGTTGGAAGTCTTTTATTTGTGTTATCCTTGTTGAGAAGTTTTAAGTCTTCTCCTGTTGAGAAGTTTTTGGTCTTCTCCTAGTTGGGAAGTTTTGTTATTCGTTTTATGATTCTAGTAATTTTATTTATTGTCATGAGTTTCACGTTATAGAGAGCAGTTCCTGATTGTCAAATTGTTTCAATTTCGAAAAAAACCAAATTGATGGCAGTTTGTTTGCACAAATATGATTAGTTAATCTTCAATCCTCTCAACGATCGACGGTGGTTCCAATCAAATCCTTTTTGCTATTTATTCATTCAATAAACAACAAATCTAATCAGATTTGTAGAGATTGGTTCATCCTTGTTGCAGTGCATCTTAATCAACAATGTTGCGTGAATTTGTGCGGCGCGCTGGATTGATTTATCTTTAATTTTTACTTTATAGTTAATTTTCTTCTCTAATTAGAAATCTTTAATTTGTTTTCTCCTTGTTGAAAGTTTTAGGCCTTCTTTTTATTGGGAAGTTTTGTTATTCATTTTGTGATTCTAGTACTTTTGTGTATTGTCATGAGTTTCAACATTGTAGAGAACAGTCTTTGATTGTCAAACTGTTTCAATTTCGAAAAAAAACCAAATTAATGGCAGTTTGTTTGCACAAATATGATTAGCGAATCAATGTACTTGATTATATGTCTGGTCCTGTATTGAGCCATGAATGATTAATGAAATTTTGATTTCTCATAAAAAAAAAGGATCAGTGAATCAATGTACTTGATTTTATGTTTGGTCATGTATTGAGCCATGAATGGTTAATGAAATTTTGATTTTTCTTCATAAAAAAAAATGAACTTTATTAATTAGTACTTCCTCTAGTAAAAAATATAAGACTTTTTGCTCAAAAATATAAAAAAAAATTTATTCACTTTTGTGATTTTTGTTCTTGAACCATTGTTGATCATCTCAACGATCGGTGGTAGTTCCAATCAAATCCATTTTGTTCTTGAACCACCGCTGGTCATCCTAACCCGTCATCACAGCAAATGTCACAGTCGCAGTCACAGATACCTCAAGGAGTCTCATCTTTGAGAACCAGCGCCTTCATACTATTATTGTTCTAGATGTGACTTAAAGTAGACTCAAAACTCAGAAGTGAAGCCTGAAACTTTGTCCAACGTAACGATGTCTTGTGTGGCAAGAGTATTGGAGATCAGATCATCAGTAGAGATTGGTGCACCACCAATGGCAAGATTGTTGGTAATAGGCAATCTTTCCCTATCTCTAATATTGGTACTGTTGCATTACCATCTTCATCATTATCCTTGTCATTTGGAAATATGTTGTGTGTGCCTCAGATTAAGAAAAATCTTCTAAGTGTGTCTCAACTTACACGAGAGAATGATGTGCTAATTGAATTTCGTGCTCATGATTATTTTGTAAAGGATATCAGAACTAACAAAGTTCTGCTTCATGGGATATTGCACAATGGACTATATCAATTCTTTGGATCTTCCTCTGCAAAGCCCTTTCGTCATTCTGTTTTTGTTGCAATGAATAAGAGTCTTCCTACCATTTGGCACTCAAAGCTGGGACATCCTGGACATCATACATTGCAGAAGGTGTTATAATGGATAAATGTACATAATGTTGATATTGGTTTTTGCTCTAGTTGTCCTTTAGGGAAAAGCCATGCATTACCTTTTTCTTCCTCATTGAGTCAGTCGTCTCATGTTCTTGATCTCATTCATACGGATCTTTATGGTCCTTCTCATGTTGCATCTGCCGATGGTTTTCACTACTATGTGCATTTTATGGACGGTTGTACTCGCTTTACATGGATTTATCCATTGAAACTGAAATATGATGCTTTACCTGCAGTTCTACATTTTAAGAAATTTGTCGAAAATCAGTTTTCTACAACGATTAAATGTGTGTAATCAGACCAGGGTGGTGAGTACAGATCCTTCAAACCACTTCTTGATTCTATGGGCATTGGTTTTCAACATTCTTGTCTGTATGTAAATTGCCATATAAATTTTCGTGAACAAAATGTGAGAGCAGAACGTAAGCACAGACATATTGTGGAAATGAATCTTACTCTTCTTGGTCATAGTAAATTGCCATATAAATTTTCATGGGACGTTTGTGAGGCTTATGTCTTTCTTATTAATCGTTTACGTACTAAAGTTTCGGGGGGAAAGTCACCTTATGAGATACTTTATGTTTGTGTTCCAGATTACTTTATCTTACGAGTGTTTGGTTGTTCGTGTTTTCCTTGTCTTCGTTCGTATAATCAATATAAATTTCAGTTTCAGTCTGACAAGTGTGTTATCTTGGGATATAGTTCTTCTCATAAGGGTTATAAATGTCTTCATAAGAAGTTTATACCACTCGTCGTGTTGTGTTTAATGAAGATGAGTTTCCTTTTCTGTCATTGTTTTCTTCTCCTCAGGTGTCTACTTCTTTTGAGTCTCTTGTAACATTACCTATTCCTTCTTTTTTTTCTTCTTCTTTTTGTCCCACTGTGTCTGTATCCCCTCCATCTGTGTCTGTGCTTGGTTTTGGTTCTATTCCGATGTCTTCTGGTCTGATGCTTCTGTCTTATTGCCTGCTGCTCCATCTGAGAATTCCATCTCATTGACTGCTGCTCCATCCCAGTTTGTATCTACTTCTTCTGAATCATCACATATTGCATCTAATGAGAATATTTTGTATGAGGCACCACACAACGTACATCCTATGCTTACAAGGGCGAAGGATGGTATTTCTAAAAATATTTTGTTGCTACTACTTCTGTTGTGGATGATGTTATTCTAAGTCTATTGATTTGACTCTCAAGGACCTTAAATGGAGAGAGGCCATGGAGAAGGAATATGAGGCTCTTATCAGAACTGGTACATGGTCTTTGGTATCTGCTTCTCCTTCTCAGAATGTTGTTGATAATAAGTGGATTTTCAATGTAAAAAAGAATTATGATGGCTCCATCAATCGATATAAAGTTAGATTAGTGGCTAAAGGCTTCAAACAAATATCGGGTATTAATTTTGATGAGACGTTCAGCCCAGTAGTTAAGGCCTCCACTATTCGTGTTATCATCTTCATTGTTGTTCAATTTGGGTGGTCGATTCGTCAACTTGATATTAATAATGCATTTTTGAATGGTTGCTTGATTGAGGATGTCTATATGTTTGTGGACAGTAGGTTTCCTAATCATGTCTGCAAATTACATAAGGCTCTTTATGGTCTGCGCTAAGCCCCTCGAGTCTCTTTTAATAGACTGAAATCTACATTGATCTCATGGGGTTTCCGTAATTCGAAGGCTGATAATTCTCTTTTTATTTACCAATTTCAGTATGAATTTTTGTATGTGTTAGTGTATGTGGATGATATTATTGTTACTGGTTCATATACCTCACGCATTCATGAGTTTGTGACTTGCCTAAATGCGTGTTTTGCTTTAAAAGACATCGGTGATTTAAACTTGTTTTTGGGTATGGAGGCTAGGAGAGATTATGCTGGACTGTTTCTTACTCAGTCAGCCTATATTAAACAATTACTTCAGAAAGGTGGTATGCTCCATGCTAAGGCAATTGATACGCCTGCGATAATGGGCAAGCCTCTCTTTTCTGATACATCTCCTCCATTTACTGATGTTACTTTATATCGAAGTTTATTGGGTGGTTTTTAGTATTTGGTTAACACTAGGCCAAATATTGTTTTTATTGTGAATCGGCTTAGCCAGTTTCAGCGTTGTCCCACTGTGACTCAATGGTAAGCTCTCAAACGTGTTATGCGGTACTTAAAAGGTACATCTGATTAGGGAATTTGGTTTCGTCCTAGTACTCATCTTTTTGTCACGGGTTTTTTCGACGCCGACTGGTCGGCTTCCCCAAATGATAGACGTTCTGTTTCAGGTTTTGTTGTCTGTCTGGGTTCCAATTTAATCTCCTGGCAGTCCAAGAAATAGCAGGTGGTGGCTCGATCTAGCACAAAGTTCGAATACAGGGCTCTCGTTCAAGTGACTGCTAAAATCGTGTGTCAATCTCTTTTATCGGAGCTTCAAATTGGTCTTCCTGCCTCTCCTGTCATTTGGTGTGATAATGTTGGTGCACAGGCTCTTGCTCATAATCCGGTTTATCATGCCCAAACAAAACATATCGAGTTGGATATTCATTATGTTCGCGACAAAGTGTTAGCTGGTCAACTATTGGTTTATCATGTTCCGAGTCATGATCAAATTGCTGATTGTTTTACTAAAGCATTTGCTTTCTCTCGGTTCTCCTTTCTTCGATCCAAACTTGGGGTAGTTTCTCTCCCCCTTCATTTGAAGGAGGATGTGAGAATGATCACTAATTAGTATTATAATATTTTAGTTACTGAGAGTAATTTTGTAACACATGTGTAGTACACGTGTGAGTGAGGAAAATGTAAGACAATTGTATTCATGATGTGTGTAGAGCTGTATCGTATGGCTCAGATCTGTTGTATCGTGTAGCTATTATCGAGTTTCAGAGGAATATAAAAGGAGTGACCGACTGAGAAAACTAAGTTTTCTCAGATCAAATCTTGTTCTTCAAGTTAGGGTTTCTGTGTTTAGGTTTCAAGAACCTGATGAACAACTTTGTAATTACCATAAAATTTCTAACCTGTGCTACATGTCAATCCAGGTGTACGTGGGCCCACGTCTTGGTACAGTCATCAAATCTCGGGCATCGACGCCGAGGTATGTTAGTTTTGTATGGTGTTTGTATTATAGTATATTTCATTTGCAAAATTTCAAAGTTTCCAATGTGTGAGGGCGTTTATGTACGAACGTTGGTAGTCTGGGGGACAAACTTAAATGAAAACACTGATAAAATACAAACTCTAAATTTATCGAAATAATTGATACACAATTCGACCAAATGTGCAAGACACGCTGAGTGCGACGCAGGTCGAGTCTAGATTGCACAAAGGATGAGGTGGATAGGCTAGAGTGAGGAGCAAGTCAACTAAAGTCGCCCAATTGAGCTATCAAAGTTGGTGGATGGGACTGCAAAATGACCAAAAGGGCAGTAAATTTGTATAGGGTATATTTAAGGATGGGGGTATTTTGGTCATTTGACCAAACCTCCCCAAAACACCAACACGTCACCGCCATCACCATTCTCACCATCCTCAAATTGAAAGAGAAGGAGAGATCAAGGAGAGGAGAGCGGGGACTCACTAGAAAAAGCGTGGATGCGACGTCGAGGCGAGACCAGGTAAAGTAATTGTTGATTTCGTTGTTGATGTTGTCACTATTGTGTGTCGTTGTTGTTGTCGAGGTTGTTGTTGAGGTTATAGTTGAGGGGTTGTGGATTTAAATGGTGATATGTGTGTTGTTGTGATGGGGTTGATTGTTGAAGGAAGAAGAGAAAGGAAAGCAAATCAAGAAAAAAAAAATTTATGTTCGTTCGAACAGTTTAAGGAAGTGGGAGACCCCCCCAAGCAGGCCGGGCCAAGGGCCTGGGCCAGGCTCAGCCCATAAGGCGAGCCAAGCTCAATGCCTTGGCTCCGACCCATCCCAACAAATAAACTATATATAAATATATATATATATATATATATAAAGTAAATAGTATTTTAATGGAAATAAATTCTAGAAAAATAAGGAAAATTCATGAAAATTTCTGAAAAATTAGAAAAAATTATATTTTCATCAAATAAAGAGAAATTTGTGAATTTCTACGAAAATTGAAGTATTCGGGGTTCTTACGAGATGTTATGTTGGGGTTTTTGCCTCAAAAAACGTGAAATTGGCAAAAATAGCTAGAAATTTGGAGAATCATAGGAAAATTAAAGAAATTGAAATAAATTATGTTATCAGGGTTATTGTACACACGAGAACCATAAGGGCGTGTTGGAGTTCGTGTGAGCGCGAATTAGCTTGGATCGAGGTAATTAAACCAGTGAGGAACACTACGGTTATTACTCGAGCTTTGAATTATTTATTGATATTGTTTCAATGTCATCTTGTCATTCCATTCTTATGAGTTGTCCAAGGCAAGTGTGTCAAGCGTGATCCTTGCAGAATTTCGGACTCATGGTGTATTATACCGGGGTTTACGGCTAGGGATACGTATTTGGTTGTGATGACATGTACGGGGTGAGAGTTCTCCACCAGATTGTTGGGGACTCTGCACTCGCGTAGGGGTCTTAGAGGAGATTTTGTCCTCGAATCCTAGCCTTTGAGGATGTGACGGCCCAAATTCCACAACCCTAGAATCGGGCGCCGCCCGGCCTGGACCCGCGCGAACCCCCGAGCCAATCCCGACGAGTCGCGCGGGGCCAGTGAGCCTATCCTTACCATTCAATCATTTGTTAATAATTTAAAAGTGAAGTCAATTAATTAGCGAGTTATCAAAGTAATAAGCGGAAGCAATTAATCTTAACTAATAAATCAACTTCGAAATCTCTAAGTTAGGACAAAAACCTAGGGTGTGGGAACCCCGTATATCATATATATCATGTAAAGCAAGGAGAGAATCATCTAAGTCATAATGTCCAAAAAGATCTCTCAACCCATAACCCCATGTACAAAAAAAATAATATAAATAGCTAATACACCAAAATGTCACCTATATCAGCAGAGGAGGGCCGATCAAAGTATATCGCCTAACCGCACGGCCTTTCCTTTGCTGGACTTCGGATCTGCACTCGGTCAAACACAAGAATGACGAGTCCAGGTAAGTAATGCCAAGCAGGAACAACAACAAATACAGTATTTCGAATTAAATAAATGAACAATAATTCATGCGAGATAGAAAGAAAAGGACAAGTAGCGCATGAATATATAAAAAGCGTGAATAAATAAATGAACAATCGAAATGGAGTGTCCCGGAATACAAGGGAAAGGCCAAGTGGTCCCGACCAATTAAAGTCGTTATGCCGAGGACAGAATCTCCTCTAAGGCTAGGAGTCGAGGACAGAATCTCCTCTAAGACCCCCACGCGAGTGCAGAGTCCCCAACTATATGGTGGAGAACTCTCACCCCGTACATGTCATTACAACCAATCACGTATCCCCAGCCGTAAACCCCGGTATAATACACCGCGAGTCCGAAATTCTGCAAGGATCACGCTTGACACACTTGCCTTAGGACAACTCAAAAGGAATGGAATAACAAGAAGGTATTGAAACAAATATCAATAAATAATTCAAAGCTCAAGAAATAACTGTAGTGTTCCTCACTGGTTTACTTACCTCGATCCAAGCTAATTCGCGCTAACACGGACTCCGACACGCCCCTTACGGTCCCCGTGTGTACAATAATCCTGATGACGCAATTTATATCAATTTCCTCAATTACCTATGATTTTTCCAAATTTCTAGCTATTTTTGCCAAATCTCACGTTTTCCAAGGCAAAAACCCCGACAAAACGTCCCATAAAAATTTCGAATATTTCACTTTTCGTAGAAATTCCCAAATTTCTCTTTATTTGATGAAAATATAATTTTCTAGAATTTTTTAGAATTTTTCCTGAATTTTTCCTATTTTTCTGGAATTTATTTTAATTAAAATCAATTTTAATATATTTAATTGAAATAAATATATATATTTTTTATTAATAAAATAATATGTGGGTCGTGGTCGGGTTTGACCCGACCCGGTCTGGGTCAAGACCGGCTTGACGGTCTCGACCGACCGGTCAAACCCGATCCACCCGGTCGGACCTCGGTCAAGCCCGGTCTTCATCTTCTTCTCTTTTTCTTTGGAAATTCCAAAGAAACAAAGACAGGACGTCTCTTTTTTTTTTTTTTTTTTTTTTTTTTTACAAACAACAACACAACACCAACACTCAACATTCACCTCACCATCATCATCACCACCATTTTCACCATTTAAATCGACAATCTCTTCAACGACAACCTCGACAACAAATTTCGAAAACCACCACAACGACACACCACAACGAAATCTATAACTTCTTACCTCGATTTCGCCTCGACGTCGCGTCCACGCTCTCCGCGAATCGCAACCTTCCTCTCCTCGATTTCTCCTTCTCTACCGATTCTTCTTCTTCCCCCAAATTTTTTTTTTTGATCGAGGATAGGGCTTGTGGTGACGGTGGTGTGGTTTTATTTTGGGTATTTTGGTCAAATGACCAAAATACCCCTCACCCTTAACTAAGCTCTTTACAAGTTTAATGCCCTTTTTGGTCACTTCGCAGTCAACTCCACCAACTTTAATGACTCTAATAAGTGACTCTTGGTTGACTTTTGGTCTTTTGATCTCATCCATTTCACACAACACTCAAAGTTTCCCGAACTACCAACGCTCGTACACAACGCCTTTACCCGTTAAAACTTAAAATTGCACAAATGAAATATAATATAATACAAACATCATACAAAACTAACATACCTCGGCGTCGACGTCCGAGAATTGATGACTGTACCATGGAGTGGGCCCACATATCACCCGTATTGACACGTGGCACGAGTTACATTTTTAGGGTCGTTACAGTCTTCCCAACTAACTGGAATTTCGTCCTCGAAATTTAAACGAAATTAAAGGAAAGGCTTACCGAACTCAAAAGAGGTAGGGGAAACACTCTCGCATATATGACTCCAACTCCCACGTCATCTCCTCGTCCCCATGGTGCTGCCACTTGACGAGGACTGATGGGATCTCATTGTTCCTCAGAATCTTGACCTTACGGTCTAAGATCTGGATAGGCTGCTCTTCGTATGTAACATCCTCTCTTAGGTCTATCTGGCTCAAATCTACTGTCGGTCGTTTGCCCTCCCTGGACCTATCCAGTCGCAACATCGATATGTGAAAGACCGGATGAATTCCTGACATCGGAGGTGGTAACTCTAGCTCGTACGCGACCTTGCCTACCCGCTTCACCACTCTGAACGGACCAATGAACCTCGGCGCAAGTTTCCTCTTGATCCCAAACCTCTTGTGCCCCTTCAATGGAGATACTTTCAGATATACAAAGTCCCCGACTCGGTATTCTAACTCTCCGTGATACAAGTCATAATACTTTTTTCGTCTCTCCCGCGCACCCTTCAATCTCAAACGGATCGGCGTATCTTCTCGTGTGATCTACCACAATCTCTCGGCCCAATCGCGCCACATCTTCGGCTCCGCCCAACAAGATGGAGATCTACACACGGTCTCCGTACAATGCCTCAAATGGTGCCATGCCGATATCGGCTCGATAACTGTTATTAAATACAAACTCACACAGATGAAGGTACTCCTCCCAAGATCCGCCGTACTCTAACACACACATCCTCAGCATATCTTCGAGAATCTGGATCAAACGCTCTGATTGTCCATCAGTCTGTGGGTGATAGGCGGTACTAAGATTCAACTTCGTGCCAAACTGTGCCTGCATGCTCTGCCATATCTGCGATGTAAATTGCGCCCCTCTGTCAGACACAATCGACAACGGTACCCCATGCAACCTAACAATCTCTCTCGTAAAGCTCTGGCAGTCTGTCAACCCAATGTGTGGTCGAGATCGGTATGAAGTGCGCGGATTTAGTTAATCTGTCCACAATCACCCAGATGCTATCGTGTCGTTGCCGAGATCGAGGTAGCCCACTGACGAAGTCTATTGCAATGTGCTCACACTTCCAATGAGGAATGAGAAGTGGCTGTAATAACCCACCGGGTCTGCGATGCTCAGCCTTAACACGCTGACAAATATCACACCCTCTAATAAAATTCGCAACATCGGTCTTCATCCCGGCCACCGAAGAGACGACGCACCTCTCGCATACATCTTAGTCCCGCCGGATGAACCAGTAAATCGTGAGCGGTGTGCCTCATGAAGTATCTCATCGCGTAACTCAAACCATCGATGGAATCCACGGTCGTCCTCTAAATCTCAAGCATGAGTCGTCGACCGACTCCAATCTGGATGATCCGAACTCGCGCCAACTCAAAAAATTTTGATATCGCTCGTCTATCTGCTGACCCTCGAGTACGCTCTGTATCGACATTGTCTGAGTCCTCATCTGCCCGCAAATCATTACTTTAGTATCGGTTGGAATGTTCTCAGTACAAATCCTCTCAGCAGACCTCGAGCAACCGTAATCGTGCGTCATGTGGTGTAACAACATTTGAATCGACCCTCTACGCTCAATGCGTCCGCAACAACATTAGCCTTCCCCGGGTGGTACTCCAATGAAAAATCATAGTCCTTCAGTAACTCAAGCCATCGCCTCTGTCGCATATTTAATTCTTTTTGCGTGAAAAGATACTTCAAACTTTTGTGATCAGTAAATAAGACAAATCTCTCCCCGTAGAGGTAGTGGCGCCAAATCTTCAGTGCAAAAACCACTGCCGCCAACTCTAAGTCGTGAGTAGGGTAATTCTTCTCATGAATCTTCAGCTGTCGGGACGCGTAGGTAATCACTTTACCCTCCTGCATCAGAACACAGCCCAAACCAATCTTAGAAGCATCGGTGTTCACCTCAAAACCCTTCCCTGACTCGGGCAAAACCAAAACTGGTGCGGTAGTCAATCGTTCCTTCAATGTCATGAACGCTTGCTCACAGTCATCATTCCACTGAAATTTAATATCCTTCTTCGTCAACTGAGTCATCGGTGTCGCGATCTTCGAGAAGTCCTGTACAAAACGCCGATAATAACCTGCCAAGCCCAGAAAACTACGGATATCTGACGCTGATCTCAGTGTAGGTCAATCGCTAACTGCCCTGACTTTAGCGGGGTCCACTGACACTCCATCGGTCCCAACAATGTGACCTAGGAATCCTACCTCTGTTAACCAAAACTCACACTTACTGAACTTAGCGAATAATCGATGCTCTCGCAGTGTCCGCAAAACCAACCTAAGGTGCTCTTCGTGCTCCTCGCGAGTCTTGGAATATATCAAGATGTCGTCGATGAACACAATGACAAATCTGTCCAAGTACTGTCTCAACACTCGATGCATCAATCTATAAACATCGCTGGGGCGTTAGTCAATCCAAACGGCATGACTGTAAACTGGTAATGCCCATATCGTGTGCGAAATGCAGTCTTCTCCATGTCCTCTGTTCATCAATTGATGGTACCTGGATCTCAGGTCAATCTTCGAGAAACACTGCGAACCTGTCAACTGGTCGAATAAATCGTCGATGCGAGGAAGTGGATACTTGTTCTTCACCGTCGCCTTGTTCAACTGTCTGTAGTCGATGCATAATCTCAAGCTACCGTCTTTCTTCTTCACAAACAATACCGGCGCTCCCCAAGGCGACATACTCGGCCGAATAAAGCCTAACTCCAACAACTCGTCAAGTTGTCCTCTCAGTTCATCTAGCTCTCTCGGAGCCATGCGATACGGAGGAATAGAAATGGGTTTAGTCCCTGGGACCAAGTCAACGATGAAATCTATCTCCCTAGGTGGTGGCAAGCCTGGTAACTCTGCTGGAAAAACATCAGGGAACTCGCATACTACTGGCACATCCTCTAACCTAGTCTCTACTCTGCCTGTCGTACTCAACACGCCAGCGAATGTCTCTACATCTACGCTAGTGGCGACTCTACCCCTTGTGATCGGTAAATTGGTCGAAGTCCCCTGAAAGCTAAACTCCGGGTGTCCAAGAATCTGAAACGTGATCCTCTTACCGTAGCAGTGAATATGTGCATGATAAGCACCCAACCAATCCATGCCAAGTAGTGCATCGAACTCTAGGAACTCCAACACTCTCAGGTCTGCAGGTAAGGTGTGTCCCTCTATCTCTACCGGACAGTCTACACACACTAAATTCGGGTAAATCTTGTCCCCAGCAGCCGTGCTAAGGATCAAGGGTCTCTCTAATCGAATAGGTCTCAACCCTAACTCGTCAACCATACGACCCGAAAATAAAAGAAACAGTAGAACCGGAATCAAATATGGTATGCATAAATCGACTGCAAATGTAAACCGTACCCTCAATCAGGTACCGTGTGGCAATTGTATCTGGTGCAACAATGACATGTACCTAATCCAAGCCCTGTGGCTACCTTCGGCCCAGTCGTGGGCAAGCACTGATGAAGTGGCTTAGCTGCCCGCACTCATAACATGCTCTTATCTAAGATCTTGATTCAGGCATACCGAGTTGTTCGTGTCACTATGCCTTATCGACACTCTGTCTCTGACTGTGTCTCTATTTCTGCACCTGACTGGAACTTTGACCTTTTCATGTTCAAAATTAAAGGCGAGAATTACTCATGATTGAACCCTTTTTTTTCTTAAACTCAGTATAGTCCTTGGGCTTGCATTTGGTAACCCTCATGTTACACTTCCAAGCATCCGCCTTACTTGAACATCTCCCAAACCTTCACGGTGAGTCTCGAGTTGATTAGCGATCACAATCCGCAACAAACGCGAGTTTTCAATCACTATATAGCTATCGATAATAGTATAATACATTACAATCAAATAGCTCATATAGTCCGATTTTAGTTTTCCCAACATCTCTTTACTTCCCAACTAAGACTTAAGCTAGGTTCATAGGGTTCCACTCTAAGTTCAACAACTATCCTAACTTCCGCTTTCCTATGTCTTAGTGGATTGTGATTTAAATTCAAGAGTATTTTATTCAACCTTTATGCTCTGATACCAACTGTGACGGCCCCAAATTCCACAACCCTAGAATCGGCGCGCGCCGGCTGGACCCGCGAACCGCGAGCCAATCCCGACGAGTCGCGCGGGGCCAGTGAGCCTATCCTTACCATTCAATCATTTGTTAATAATTTAAAAGTGAAGTCAATTAATTAGCGAGTTATCAAAGTAATAAGCGGAAGCAATTAATCTCAACTAATAAATCAACTTCGAAATCTCTAAGTTAGGACAAAAACCTAGGGTGTGGGAACCCCGTATATCATATATATCATGTAAAGCAAGGAGAGAATCATCTAAGTCATAATGTCCAAAAAGATCTCTCAACCCATAACCCCATGTACAAAAAAAAATAATATAAATAGCTAATACACCAAAATGTCACCTATATCAGCAGAGGAGGGCCGATCAAAGTATATCGCCTAACCGCACGGCCTTTCCTTTGCTGGACTGCGGATCTGCACTCGGTCAAACACAAGAATGACGAGTCCAGGTAAGTAACGCCAAGCAGGAACAACAACAAATACAGTATTTCGAATTAAATAAATGAACAGTCAATTCATGCAGATAGAAAGAAAAGGACAAGTAGCGCATGAATATATAAAAACTGTGAATAAATAAATGAACAATCGAAATGGAGTGTCCCGGAATACAAGGGAAAGGCCAAGTGGTCCCGACCAATTAAAGTCGTTATGCCGAGGACAGAATCTCCTCTAAGGCTAGGAGTCGAGACAGAATCTCCTCTAAGACCCCCACGCGAGTGCAGAGTCCCCAACTATATGGTGGAGAACTCTCACCCCGTACATGTCATTACAACCAATCACGTATCCCAGTAGTAAACCCCAAGTATAATACACCGCGAGTCCGAAATTCTGCAAGGATCACGCTTGACACACTTGCCTTAGGACAACTCAAAAGGAATGGAATAACAAGAAGGTATTGAAACAAATATCAATAAATAATTCAAAGCTCAAGAAATAACTGTAGTGTTCCTCACTGGTTTACTTACCTCGATCCAAGCTAATTCGCGCTAACACGGACTCCGACACGCCCCTTACGGTCCCCGTGTGTACAATAATCCTGATGACGCAATTTATATCAATTTCCTCAATTTCCTATGATTTTTCCAAATTTCTAGCTATTTTTGCCAAATCTCACGTTTTCCAAGGCGAAAACCCCGACAAAATGTCCCATAAAAATTTCGAATATTTCAATTTTCGTAGAAATTCCCAAATTTCTCTTTATTTGATGAAAATATAATTTTCTAGAATTTTTTAGAATTTTTCCTGAATTTTTCCTATTTTTTTGGAATTTATTTTAATTAAAATCAATTTTAATATATTTAATTGAAATAAATATATATATTTTTTATTAATAAAATAATATGTGGGTCGCGGGTCGGGTTTGACCCGACCCGGCTGGGTCAAGAACGGCTTGACAGGGTCTGACCGGTCAAACCCGGTCCACCCGGTCGACCAGTCAAGCCCGTCTTCATCTTCTTCTCATTGTTGTTCTTGGAAATTCCAAGCAAACAACAGGACGTCTCTTTTTTTTTTTTTTTTTTTTTTTTTTTACAAACAACAACACAACACCAACACTCAACATTCACCTCACCATCATCATCACCACCATTTTCACCATTTAAATCGACAATCTCTTCAACGACAACCTCGACAACAAATTTCGAAAACCACCACAACGACACACCACAACGAAATCTATAACTTCTTACCTCGATTTCGCCTCGACGTCGCGTCGCGTCCACGCTCTCTCTCTCGCGAATCGCAACCTTCCTCTCCGCGATTTCTCCTTCTCTACCGATTCTTCTTCTTCTCCCAAATTTTTTTTTTTTGATCGAGGATAGGGCTTGTGGTGACGGTGGTGTGGTTTTATTTTGGGTATTTTGGTCAAATGACCAAAATACCCCTCACCCTTAACTAAGCTCTTTACAAGTTTAATGCCCTTTTTGGTCACTTCGCAGTCAACTCCACCAACTTTAATGACTCTAATAGGTGACTCTTGGTTGACTTTTGGTCTTTTGATCTCATCCATTTCACACAACACTCAAAGTTTCCCGAACTACCAACGCTCGTACACAACGCCTTTACCCGTTAAAACTTAAAATTGCACAAATGAAATATAATATAATACAAACATCATACAAAACTAACATACCTCGGCGTCGACGTCCGAGAATTGATGACTGTACCACGGAGTGGGCCCACATATCACCTGTATTGACACGTGGCACGAGTTACATTTTTAGGGTCGTTACAGAGGAGATTTTGTCATTGGCTTAACGACTTTAATTGGTCGGGACCACTAGTGTCTTTCCCTTGTATTCTGGGACACTCAATTTCGATTGCTTATTTATATATTCACAATCTTTATATATTCATGCACTCCCTGTCCTTTTCTTTCTATCTGCATGAATTGATTGCTCATTTATTTAATTTGAAATGTTGTATTTGTTGTTGTTCCTGTTTGGCGTCACTTACCTGGGCTCGTCATTCTTATGTTTGACCAAGTGCAGATCCGCAGTCCAACAAAGGAAAGGCCATGCAGTTAGGCGATATACTTTGAGCGACCCTCCTCTGCTGACATAGGTGACTTTTTTGTTGTATTAGTTACTTATATTGTTTTTGTACATGGGGTTATTGGTTGAGAGATTCTATGACACTGATGATACTCTCCTTCTTTACATGGTATATATGATATACAGGGTTCCCACACCCTAGGTTTTTGTCCTAACTTGGAGCTTTCGAGGTTAATTGATTAGTTGAGATTTATTGCTTACGCTTTATATTTTGATAACTCGTTAATTAATTGACTTCACTTTTAAATGATTGAATGGTAAGGATGGGCTCGCTAGCCCTAAGCGACTCGACGGGATTGGCTCGGGTGTTCGCGCGGGTCCAGGCCCGGCGGCGTCTGATTCTAGGATTGTGGAATTTGGGGTCGTCACAATCTTATTCAACAGGAAGAGAACCGGAGCATAAAACATGATGACATTGATCCCAGGAGTTGTTGGAAGAAGGGAATAAGGAATGTCATCACCATCTAAGGCACATATTTTCTTTGAAAAATCACCAACTTGTTATTATTGTTGTTGGCCTTGGATGCATTGGTGCAAGCATTGCACATGTCTTGGTACTCCTTGTGAATGTCATCAGTGTCGCAAAACCTTTGAAGATTCTTTTTCATGTCTTCTTCACTTACGCCGCACTTGATCATGGAGTTAGGGGTGTTGGGAAGGCAGATAGAGCCGAGGAGAACAATGGCAACAGGAACTGCAGCGAGGCCTAAACTCAATCTCTAGCCCCACCCGCCTTTAATCTTGTTTGTGCCATAGTTGACGAGATTGGCAGCGAGAATTCCAATGGTGATCATCATTTGGAACAGGGTGTTGAGGGAACCTCTAAATTTGGAAGGGGCCATCTCAGACAAGTAAATGGGGCAACCTATATAACAAAGTCCACACCTAAACCGAGCAAAAGTCTTCCAATGTAGAGCATGGTGACATGGATGGCAGCGGCATTCAAGGCAGCACCGAGGAGGAAGATAATGGCTTCAATGATGATGGAGAACTTGCGCCTATGCTTGGAAGTGGAATAAGATGCCTGTCGGCCACTCACTGCACAACCAGAGAAGCTAAGTAGAGAGAGGACGTGAAAAAGGTGAGTTTGTGGCTATCAAACTTACAACATTGGTTGCTTCACACGATGCCTTGTTCCTCCTATAGACGTCGGGGAAAAAGGATTCAAGAAAAGAAGACAGGGCAGTGACACCTCTAGAGATGCCGATATCATAACCCAGCATCAAGCCACCACAAACGGCATCCAGACATGCAAAAATGACATAAGTAATCATCTGGCCAGGGTACACCTTCATCATTGAAGAAGAATTGAGAATAACACCACCAGCCATTTGAGCAGATTGACAATAGAAACCGATGGAGAGCAGAACAAGAGAGAATTAGAAGAAGTAGCAAGTTGGAATCGTTTTTGGATGACAAATTCTTGGCGCCAATTATGGAGTCGTATTTTAATTTGTAGTTGTTTTTGGAGTCTGTTTTGTAGCTCTGTTGATGATCAACAAAGGAAACTAATTACTGTCCTTATTCGTTTACAAATTACTGTTACTATGAAATCTAGTTTTTCCTTTTTTTCTGAATTCCGATACTTCAATGTGCTATTTGTTTACATGTGTTCCGTTTGGTAAGCACAAAGGAGCTTATCAACTAGATTATAATCTAGTTAATAAGCTAATTTGAAAAATAAGTTGTGTTTGGCAACTAGATTATTTTAAAAATAATCTTAGCTGATAAGCTAGAATCTCAATTTATAAAAAAAGTGTTGGATGAAGATTTTCTTCCTTTCATGTTCCCTAACTTGTGTGCGCACCTCCTAAAATATATGAATTAACACAATTTTAATTTGGATAAAAGGATAAGACAAATATATGCTGTCAAAATAAAAAGATAAACAAGATAATACATGTTATTTTAATCAACATTATTTGTACATATATGAATAATATTCTTTTGAAAACCTTAAAACATATAATTAACGCTTTCAAAAAAATATATAATTAACTACTACTAAATTAAAAACTTCCTTAAAAAGAACTAAATTTAAAATATATTATTTAATATTTAATTACTATGTGCAAATAATAAACTGATTTGTAATAATATATGATAGTAATGTGTGTATTGTAGTAAAGTTTTGTAAGTAAAATATTTAACTAATTAATATGTTATATAATGTCAAAAAACTAACATGTCATATAGATCTCATGTATTTTTATGTCATTTCACATTTTTCAGCTACTTAATCAGTTACCCTTTTAAACAACTTTTAGTTGATCAGCAAGATTATCAGCTATCAGTTAGACGTACGTGCTACAATGAGTTTATAATCTTCGGGGTTAGGACTCTCAGGTGGGAGAGGTGTTCTTAGGATCAACCTTCTCTCTTTTTTAGGTTTACTAGGATCAACCTTCTACATATTCATGGGTCTGGTCCGTCTGGACCTTTTAAATTAGGGGTCTCACCCTGTCTAGCAATTGGAGTGTCAATGGACTAGTGTGTGAGAATTTTAATGTTTTACTGCAAAAGAGAAGAATATGTAAGTTGGTGCGCAGATCATTCATGGGGTTTATTGCTAAATGCTAATACATCATAGGATAATAGAGAAGGAACATCAATTACAAAGTTTATATGGGACTACCGAACAAAAGTTTTTCTTCTTATCAGGGAAGAAAATATGGAATTGATGAAAATATAAATGAACATGGATATATTGATTCAAATTGAAAACTAATTCCAATTCCCACAAGCTTCTCAGCTTAAATTTTTCATAAACATACAAAAAGAATCTCAGATTTTTTCATTTTAACATTTCCAATACTATAATATTTCTTGTTTTTATTATTTTGTGGCAGACCACAACTACTAATTTGAAATTGAGTCCTTGTTGCTATTGTTGTTGTAAATTACCGATGTTGCCAAGACTTATTGTGCAAATATTGCTCCTATCCATACCTGAAGGTTTTAGCTTCATCATACACGCTAATTCCATCTTCCAATAGATGCTCGATTGTTCCTAGACCATAATGGATAATTATTACTATTTATTCAATACACATTGATTTATGTGCGCAACAACAACCGGATGTAGCAATCCGGATCATCCTAATATTTTTCAAAAAAAAATAAAAAATACAATATCATCATAGTTATGCCACACCTTCACTGCCCAATGTATTTGACCATTTCTTGTATCCAAAGCCAGTGAATCCAATATCCAACCTTCAAAAAACCACATGACGCTTCTCTGCAAACCACACCCTTTCACCTACCCATCAAATTAGCCACATCCAGTGACTTGTTACTGACATTTGATCATTTTTCTCAAAAAAAAAAAAAAAAAAAAAAAACACGCCACAAAGATGAAGAGTGAGGAAGGATAAATGGAAGAACAGCAGAGAATCTTGTTTTTTTTTTTCTTTTTTTTTTTTTCATCACAAGTGAACTCACTCTTAACAGGGTAAGCATCTTTTTTTTTTCTTCTTCTATACAAATCTAAACACAGATTTGGTAATAATTCTTGTTTCCCTTCTCTCTCCACAAAAATCATCTTACAATCTCTTCTTCTTCTCCTCCACAAAAAGTTCAAAAATGAAAATCTCAAAAAACAAGAAGTGTTGTTATTCAGAATCACTCTCCATGCTTCCCATGGCCTTCAACCCTCTTGGTCTCTGCATCACCAACATCAAAAGAACCCTCATCAGATAGATCTACTACAACACACCACCCAAAATCATTCATGAGGGAAACAAAGGAAGCCCATCTACACTATGAATCAATCAACCAAAAGAAGAACACATAGATTACTTTCACCCAAAAAAAAAAATCACAAAAATACATAGATCAATACAAGCAAAAAACACACCTTCTTGGATGTCTTCTTTTCTCTCACTTCATACCTCTCTTGGCACAGATCAGAGAGCCAAGCACCAGGGCTGACCAACTGCACAAACAAACAACTCCAACCCCTTCAACACAAAAATCTCAACAAACCCAGCAAAGAAAAAGAGGAAATTTTGTTGGTGCAACTTACAAGTAAACTTCTTTGTATGAATTTAGCCCTCTTTTTAGGCCTCTGTGGGAGCTTACACCCTTTCATGGCCATGAAATCCTCCTCTTTTTCCTTGCTAGACAGTGAAATGAACAGTCTTGGCCAAACAAACCCCCCTTTGTCATCCCCATTCGTGTCCATGAACATTTTCCCATTATCCTCAAATCCCACCACCGATCCCCTCGTTGTGTAGTACCTATCCTCCTTTTCGGGAGAGCAGGACTGGGATTTCCTGTTGTTCTCAACATCTGAACTCCTGCACAAAGACAGAAACATGGATCAGAAGAAAGTGATTGTGATGGTGATGATTTTTTTTTTGAGATGGGTATTTGTTCAACTTACTTGTTGTGATGGTTGGGAGATATGGTGCGATTGATCCTCCTTGATGTGGTTGTGTTGTTGTTGTTGGTCTTAATTCCTCCATTGTTGACATCTGATAAATCTTCACCTCTGACTTTCATGCATCTAAGCCTCTTTCTATTCCCCCACTGTAACACAAAATCATTATTTTTGCCATTCTCCATCTGAAACAAATTAATTAAAATCACAAAGTCTGATCAGTGATGCTCTCACAATCCATCTCAAAAGCCCACACAAAAACATACTTACCTCAAATTAATTAAGATCTACGCGCCTGCAATTCATTAGATTTTGGATCCTTGGTGTGTGATTTTTTGTATTTCTCTATTCTTTCTCCAACGCCCACCATTCATCTCCTCCTTTCTCATCTTGTTTGTATAAATATTAAATGAGAAGATAAACTAGAGAGATGGGAGCCGTCCGATGGATTAACAAAACATAAATCTCATCCGTTGGAAACAACTAAATGAGGCTGAGTTGCTTTAGGCCTTCTTTCTACTCACGTGAGATCTCTGCTTTGTGTGTCTAGGGTCACGTGAGCAAGCAAGCTCAGTTTAAACTTAAACCTAACTGGTTCGCCTCGCCTCTACCGCTTCTGTTCTTTCTCACCGCCGTTCTCGAAAGTCCAGAGCAGGGCCTCTTTGACTTCTTTTTCCTTTTTTTTTTTTTTTTTTTCTCTACTCTCTATATAATAAAATAATTTTCATTTTTTTTACAAAAAATATATATATATTCATTTATAAAAAATGTTTAATGCTACATCTGATTTAATAATAAAATTAGAATCATACTAAGGACTCAACGCTATTTTTAATTAAAATTAATTTTATAACTAATTAACAAAAACATCCCCATCCAATTAACAATTTACATGTCCTCTCAAGGCACTTCACTTTTAAAAACTCGATTTTTTACGAAGTCAAGTCGATCCGTCGCGGGTCGGACATTGCGTTTATCGATCAAAGAGCGCGCACTAGCCCTTATCAATCGCGTTTGTCGATTTGTCGCCACCTGGAGATTCGACGAGTTTTAAGTGTTTTTAGAGTCTAATGGTTAAAGAAAATGGGTGGGAGGCGAACGTTATACATAACAAGTTAGTTTTTATTATTTTTGTGGGGTTTTTTCATTTTCGAAGGTGAACTACGGACGCAAATTTATCGATCATGTTGTAGTCTCTCGATACACTATAACTAATAACTAACAAAATGTGTCGGTTATTACCAACCGAATTTAATTTCAAATGTAGCTTTTTATTACACTTTAGTTGGAAGCAACCGAGACATAGCTTAATGTCTCGGTAACATGATCACCGAGACCAAAACAAATAGTCTCGGTGATACATGACTACGTGGTCTAAGGGTCCTTCTCACTTAAGTGTCGATTGATATTAACCGACACTTACACAATGGTATCGGCAATGGACGTTTGAGACCAAAAGATAGATCACGATCATGTGTGACCGAACACTACGAGATTGAAGTTAAACACATCGTACGACCATAAAAACAATAAATCTACCTTAAACAAGTAAGAAAGTGAGAGGATTTCGTATATTGAGGCCTTAATGTCGTGATGGAAGGGAGAAAAAAAGGTTTCATTCTATTTGGTGGTGAGATGCTCCACTTCAAACAAAATGGCATTTTAGTAAAATTACCGGGGTGCCCTTATAAATTTTAGAGTGCCCTAATCAGCGGGATGCCCTGAGAGGATTTGTGGAGTGCCCTAGCGCGACTCTAAAATTAACCAAATAATAACACTCTTTTTCTCTCTTTCTAGCCTCCTCAGCCTGGTCGAGATTTGGGGGAGGGTAACTGCAGGCTGGGGAGGGTGACGATGGAGGAGGAGGCAGTGGCCATGAGTCGGAGAGGGCATGAGATGACGACGATGATGGTGAACGAAAGTGAAGACGACGAAACGCAACAACGGTGGTAGCGGCAGTGAGGATGGAAGGTGGTGATATGTGTGGGTGAGAATGTGGTGTGTCTGTGTGAGGGCAAATGAGTCAGAAAAAGTGTGTAACGCAATTTTGGGTGTGTGTTTAGCAAGCTCCTTAAAAATTCATGTTGATAGTGAGATTCAAACCCAGGACCTCTTCGTGCCCACATTCCCTTTGTGTGTTAATTTGATACTCCCTCCACTCAATAATATAAGTAGTGACAAAAACACACAAATTAAGACAACATTTATTACAAGTGTAATTTACATCATTCATCATTTAATGAATTGAAGAATTGAACAATCATAAATATTTGAGTTGTATAAGGAAAAATAGTAAAAAAAATAATAAATACACTTTCGAATTTCGAAAACGACTTATAATTTTAAACAAAGATTTTTTGTTAGAACGACTTACATTATTGACCAATGGGAATATTTGTTAAATATACGAGTCAATTGGCACGTGATGTACAATAACAATGCATCAATTTTTTTTTCGATTCAAATCTGATACTAAATTTGAAAGATCAAATAAAGTTTTTTTTTTATTTCCTTAAACATGAGTATAGTGGGTGAAAAAAATATTTATGGTTCAATTAAAAAAAAGATAGTAAATACATCATTTGCCAAAAAGTAAAACCTCGGGAGATCGTGGTTCGGCTTCACTGAAAAAAAAAAAAAAAAAAAAAAAAAAGAAAAAGATAAGCATTCTAAAAAAAATAAAAAATAAAAATCTACAAAAAAACAAAAAAGCAAAAAAATGTCTCACGCTCTATTTCCTCTCAAGCCTAAAATGGTCTTTCTCTCTTTGAAATGCATATTTTCATATCCTCAACACCGCGATCATCGCACCGGTGACCATCTCTTATTTCTCACTTACCCTATGTGATGGACCAAAAATCAATTTAAAAAAATAATGTTCACTATCAACACCCTTGAAAACTCATAGTTCTTCCAAAAAATTAAACAAAATTCATGTAGCCCGACCTTTATCTTCGCTTCTTCATGTTTCGATTTTTTATCATTGCCCTCGTATCTTCTCTTCAATTCGATCTTCCATTTTCTTGTTTATGTACTGTTTGCTTTGATGCCCGACTATTTGTTGGAAGTGTTAACCTTTTCCCTTTACAATTTTAAAACATGGGTATCAAACCTTCAAAGAAAAAATTAAAAAAATATAGTAGTCAAGAAAACCCAAAAACAAAAAATATAACTCACAGATGGATTGATTTTAAAAAAAAAAAAAACTCACTGGTTTTAGTTGGAGAATAAATTCAAATCATGCACTTTGGAGGAACTAATTTTTTACTCTTCGAAAAAAAAACTAATTCTTTACTAACCTCTTACTTACAAATCCCTTTTTATTTTCTTTTTTTCTTCCCATCAACGATTCATTGCTCACTCCATTGAATCATTCTATTTAGACAATCTTCACTCTCCATTGAATCATTCTATTTAGACAATCTTCACTGCCAAGATTGTTTGTATGCATCCTTTGTGTTCTTGGTGTTTGTATAACCCGAAAATGAGAGACGTGGAAAGAGGTATGTGAGAAAACTGTGGAGTTAATTAAGGCAACAGATCAAATTAACTTCCCATATTTGCTTTGTATGCATTGTGTGGATTTCAGTTAGGGGAGGAAATCGTGGAGTTAATTAAGGTAACCAAGCTCATCAATCACCATGTGATACAATCAAACGAAAAAGATTTTCTTCAAAAAAAATCAAACAAATACAATTAGTTCATTTTAAACAATAAAAAATAAAATACTTAACTACCCTTGTTTGTTGCTAGGACATGAATTGGAATAAATAATTTGTGTATTTATCAAAGGAGGTAAACTTGTTATAAATACTATTTTGGCCTCGCCTTAACTACCTTGCAAGATTTCCATTATATATAAAATTTTTATTTTTCAAATATGTTAACAAGTCCTTTTAGGTATGCCCAAGTCTGGTTCATACTGGGCTTGGGCCCATGATAACTAGATTCGAGCCTAGGCGAGCTTAATTAGAAAGGATTTTGAAAAACATAACCGTTTAAGCCTGACTCGAGCCCGCTCAATAAACAGGTAATAGAAAAGGAAGGACAATTCTAATACCGAGGGGTGTAAAAAAAAATAATAAATATATATATATATACTTCAGAGACTTTATTAGTTAAAAGATCCACAACCAATCGTAGTCAAACAACAAAATTAATGCTACCGAAAAAAAAAACAACAAATTAATTTGACTATACTTTATATATAAGGTAAGACTATAACTGCAAGGAAGAAGTACAAAGCTGAACAAATGATGGAGCCATACGATGGCTAAACTATAACAATTTTCACAGTGAGAAAACAAAACTTACAAGTACAAAAAAAAAAAAAAAAAAAAAAAAAAAAAAAAAAGTAAAACAAAACAAATCAAAATATACAATCACAATTATTGAAAATCTAGTCATACAAGAGTTTTGCCGACTAGAGTTCTCAAAATTTTGTTCTCATTTGCCAAGATTTTCTCCTCTGATTTCTCACTTAAAGATTTTCTCTTCTGATATTTTTTTTATTTACCAAGTGATGTCTAGTGCCAACTACACTGACAAATCTATGCCCAAACATTGTCGGGCCCGAGGTGACTGTGCCCAAACATGAGTTTGTCGGTGCGGTTAGTGCCGGACGATGCCACGTGAAAAAAAATATATATATATATATATATATATATATATATATATATATATATATATATATATATATATATAACTTTCTCAATTGCTTTCTTCTTTCTAAG
Organism: Stephania japonica; assembly: GCA_039657345.1. NCBI lineage: Eukaryota > Viridiplantae > Streptophyta > Magnoliopsida > Ranunculales > Menispermaceae > Stephania > Stephania japonica. The sequence continues at coordinate 83,258,279 of CM077556.1, read as the reverse complement.
ATTCCTCGCTCTCCTTGTTGGAAAACCACCTTTCTTAATCTTTCTATTGCAAATTCAGAAAACAGCAGCGAAAAAAAAATAAAAATAAAAAACAACATTAGTGAACTGTGACGCTTTCTTGATTTTTCTGTTTATATATGGTTTCTTTTTTTTATTTTATTTTTAAGTACGCAAGAAGTCATTTTAAATGATTTTTATTGCATATAATATCTGTAGCTACTTTTCTTTTTGTTGTTTTTACTTTTCATGTGGATAGCTAATATATGAAAAATATTCTAAATCGTTAACGACCAAAAAAAGGAGAAGTTACTGCAAAAAAACTACAATTATCATGATTAGCTTATACTCGCATGTCAATGAACTATCTAGTGTATTAAATTGAGGGCCCCATGATATGACCTAGCTCTTGTCCCAAATAATTTGAACCATTGCTGGGATGATCAGGAGTTAATTATGCTAAACCCTAAACCCTAAATCATGTCATTTATATGTCTGTGAAAGAGTGAAAAAAAAAAAGAAATAGGCCCTGGACTTGATGATACAATTCTGATAAGATTAATGTTATATAGGGGATTCAAAACTTCTTACTTGTTCAAATCGGTTCAAGTAAGTGACCACTTAAATTGTTTCGGTCAAAAGAATTATATAGCTACTGATCACAATATTCTATTAAGTAAATAGATCAGTACTGCTATAATTAAGATGCTTTGTTGTCCAAGATTCTAATATCTAAAACTGTAAATGGAACCAGATTTTTAAACAAAGCCACAATAATATAAAATATAGATGCAATAGATGAGTTGAGGAGACCGGAAACGCTAGGAGGCTTTGTTCAGCAGCTGAAGTCAGAAGAAGTGAAGCTCCAAAATAGCCGAGGTGAAAGGTTTCATCTATAAGAGATCATTAGAGGGTAGTTTTCAAAAGTGATATATAGAACTGTGAATCTAATCCAAAATAGTGTGAGCTTTCAGTATGTACACTGATGAAGTTTTTTTTTTTTTGTTAAATGTACAGTGATGAAGTTGCAAAGACCTACAAGTATAATTTTGCAGGCTAGTGGCTGCTAATGCAGTGTATGGGAATAATATGGATCATCCAATTATGAATTTGGAGTAGCCTAATAATATTTCAAGTGTGTGAAAGTGAGTTAATTTTGCTCGCTTTTAAATTTCCGTGTATCTTTTCGCTATTAGAGCCTTAGGAAAATTATTTCTTTAAAGTAGGAATTGGCATGATTAAGAAGCAGCATTTATATGGTATGCCTACTGTAATGAGCTAGACACCTCCCTCCGAGCTTGCTAAAACCAGTGAATTATTTTTGATTTTCATAGGACTAGCAAGACAATGTATCAAACTACATGCTAACATGCTATCTTAACATTTCATATCAGTGCTCTCAACACATGCATTTTCCGCAATTTAATTGCAATGCAATGTAGTCATAATGTTGTTACATATTCCGCACTAGATTTTGTTTGTGTGAGGGCAATGCATTAGAATTCACCTATTCAAAATGACTGACTCAACTTCTGTCACCTACTAACACAAACTCCTAGTCATCCTAATTAAACAACTTATTAGTTCAACTCTGCTCATTGTTAAAAATCAATTTAACAAACTTAGTTGCTTAATTGATTTGAATTAACTTCTGTAACACAAACTGTGAACAACTGTAAAATCCCAAACTCAAAAATAAATCGATTGCAGTAATCACAATTTAATTATCAAATATGTCAATTCATTAACAAGAATAAAAAATGGAATTTAATTATAATTGCAGTAATCAAACAACACGGAATTAACATAAACCAAAAGAATCTATATGAACAGACCCAACACTAAACAATCTAGTAATGAAAGAAACAAACAAAAGAAAACAATAGATGATTCAGACCATCTCAACACTTCTATTAGAGTCTTCGGAAGGAACAAATCTTGTCCAGAACCAATGCTGACTCCAGACCTTGGACATGTCTTCCATGGGGATGCCCTTTGTCTCGGGGAGAAAAAGTAGACAAAAACAGTCATGGACAGAACAAAGAAGGCGAAGATGAAGAAGAGGCCGAACTTGGTGGCGCAAAGCAAGCTGAGAAAGACTTGACCAATTACAAAGGTCATCAACATGTTGATGGTGGCATTAATACCCAACCCAGTCGATCTAATCTCTAGAGGGAATATCTCACTAGGTACCAACCATCCCAAGGGACCCCATGACCAAGCAAACCCAGCAACATAGACACATATGAGAGCGACTATCCCGTATGCATAGCCTTTCGAAACAATAGCCACACCAGACAACCCAAACACCTTCCATATGAGAGACCCAATGCTAACCTGGGATAAGAGCATCTGAAAACCTCCTTCCAAGAATAGGGGCCTCCTTCCATACCTGTCAACCACAAAGATTGCAACCAACGTCGCAGTGACATTAACTAGGCCAGTGATAACCGAGGACATGAGAGAAGCATCGTTGCCAAAGCCGAGAGTTTGGAAGAGAACCGGAGCATAAAACATTATGACATTAATCCCAGTGAGCTGTTGGAAGAAGGGAATAAGGAATGTCATCACCATCTGGGGCACATACTTTCTTTGAAAAATCGCCAACTTGTTATTATTGTTGTTGGCCTTGGATGCATTGGCACAAGCCTCGCACAAATCTTGGTACTCCTCATGAATGTCGTCAGTGCCGCGAAGCCTTCGAAGATTCTTTTTCACTTCTTCCTCACTTACACCGCGCTTGATCATGGAATTAGGGGTGTCGGGGAGGCTGATAGAGCCGAGGAGAACAATGGCAGCAGGAACTACAGCGAGGCCTAAACTCAATCTCCATCCCCATCCGCCTTTAATCTTGTTTGTACCAGTAGTTGACGAGATTGGCAACAAGAATTCCAATGGTGATCATCATTTGGAACATGGTGTTAAGGGAACCTCTGGATTTGGAAGGGCCATCTCAGACAAGTAAAGGGGGGCAGCCTGTATAACAAAGCCCACACCTAAACCGAGCAAAAGTCTCCCAATGTAGAGCATGGCAACATGGATGGCAGCGGCATTGAAGGCGGCACCAAGGAGGAAGATAATGGCTCCAATGATGATGGAGAACTTGCGCCCATGCTTGGAAGTAGAATAAGATGCCGGCCATTGCACAACCAGAGCAGCCAAGTAGAGAGAGGATGTGAAGAAGGTGAGTTTGTGGCTATCAAACTTACAATATTGGTTGCTCGACACGATGCCCTGTTCCTTCCTATAGACGTCGGGGAAAAAGGGTTCAAGAAAAGAATTCATGGCAGTGACACCTCCAGAGATGCCTATATCATAGCCCAGCATCAAACCACCACAAGCCGCAACCAGAGATGCAAAAATAACGAATGTAGTCATCCGGCCAGGGTACACCTTCTTCATCGTTGAAGAAGAAGAATCAACCGCACCACCGCCCGCCATTAATTAATTAGAGCAAATTAACAACAAACACAACGAACAAGAAATCAAGAGAAACTGGGAGGAGCAGAATAATAAGAGAGATTAGAAGACGTTTGGAGATGTGAAATCTGGGTGAGTTTGCTTTGGTATTTATAACTTGATCATCAGCAAGTTGGAATTGTTTTTGGACAACAAATTCTTGGCGCCAACATTGGAGCCGTATATTAATTTGTAGTTGTTTTTGGAGTCTGTTTTGTAGCTGTTGATCAACAAAGATAAACTAATAATTACTGTCCTTGTTCGTTTACAAATTTTAATTTGTAGTTGTTTTTGGAGTCTGTTTTGTAGCTGTTGATCAACAAAGGTAAACTAATAATTACTGTCCTTGTTCGTTTACAAATTAACACCCTAGCGTACGCCGACATGACAATAACGGCATAGAAAGGGAAAACTAAAAAAATAAAAAATCTGTCAAATTAGATTGTAACATTCAGACCGACTTTCACAATTCTCTGAGATATTGGGTTCAATTACGTTGTTCTTTTTGTTTTCTCTCATACAATCTCTGTGTTAACGCGCCATAATCTTGTTGAACTATCCTTGCAGAAAAGTACATTCATAGGAATTATAGAGAGGGAACAGCAACTATACTTCAAAGACTTATGAGTCGAAAGATCCGCGACCAATAATCGTAGTCAAACAACAAAATCAATCAGACTATGCTTCATATATAAGGTAAGCTATAACTACAAATTATGGAGTCATAGGATGGCTAAACTAATTTTCAGATTGAGGAAGACAAAACTTGTCAAAAATATATGATAATAAAGAAAGAAAATCTAGTCATACAAGCGTTTGGCAGATTGTGTTCTCGAGCTTTTGTTCTCATTCTTCAAGATTTTCTCCTCTGACTTCTCGCTTAAAGATATAGCCTTCTCAATCGCTTTCTTCTTTCTAAGATTCTTTGATCTGCTTGTTGGAGCGCCTTTCTTGATCTTTCTATTACAAATTCAGAAAACAGACGGCAAAACCAACATTAGTGAACTGCCATGCATTTTTAATCTTAAAGACATAAAAAAGAAGCAAAAAGGGTGGAAAAATGAACAAGAAGATCAACTGCCATGCTTCCTTATAGATAATTGCTACAATCATTAAAATATAACTCCCCAAGATCAACACATTGAAAACTTAGGAAAAGATCAAAATAAAGGGTAAAAAATGCATCCCAACAGTCCTCTTCCTTGGTGGTCTTATTCATTACAGATACATTGCCCCCAAAAAAGATAATGTATAGACAAAACAAAGAATAACACTTTTACATCAGAAGATACATATTTTTCTCTTCTAAAAATTATAGTTCAACTAGCAAATAACAAGGTTTTTTTTTTTAAATAGACCAACTTTTCTTTCAAAAGTATCCTTTACAAAGACAAAAAGACCTTGGTTAGAATATGTTTTGAGAGACATATGATTTACACGGTTTAAAACTTCAATCTACTTCGCATTACCTAAAAAGCTTTTATACATTAACGTGTTCATGACCTAAAGATGTTAAGGCATGCCAAGGCAACAACTAGGCAGCACCTCACCTAACAAGGTCTCAATTTCATATTACGACTCCAATCTATTTTTTTATCATGACTCTTGCTAGCCTAATATGGTTTGGAGTTACCATTTGCACTGGGAGACTAATAGGGGGTACGGGTGTACACGGATCCAATTCAATTCGGTCCAATTATTGCGAACCGGATCTAATTTTATAACTAGTTGGACCAGATTGAATTGCAGAAATGTCAATCCGTAGGGATCAGATCGACTTGCGGATTTTACAAGTACAATCCGCGGATCCAAGATCCAATCCAGTTCAATCCGCAACATTATACACATGTAGATCCAACCTTATAGATACATCTAGTTCTCAATGGTTGTTTTGTCTACCTATATTTGATATTCTTTTTCTTGTATTTCTTAGTTTTTGAACTCCAACTTTTGATTTTTTTAGTCCAACTTTTAGTTTGGTCATATAATTTTTGCATTAAGTTGAATCAAGTATAATTTGTGGTATAATCATGCACTTTGTTTTATGTTGTTTAATGATTATGGAATTGTTCTTAACCAATGTGCACATTGTTAATTATGAAATAACTATATGATGGCAATATGTGAACTTGATTCAGTCCAATCCGCATTTTATTAATTGGGTCGAACCGGATTGAAAAGTTAAATCAGTTGAATCGAATCGAGATTTCTCAATCCACAATAAGTGGATCAAGTAGCGAGTTGAACTTAAAAGGATTGGATCCGGTCCGTGTACACCCTAAATAGGGGCATTAATGTATGTTCAACTATAAGGCTAAAATGATTAAATTTATTCCGCCAAAGAATCAAGGATAGATAAAATATAACCATTGACTAACTTCAGGTTAGCATTACAAGTGACTGGTGGCCTTTGTTTATCACCCAACAATCCCAATTGATTACAGCATTCTTTTACCAATGAGCTTAGCCCAAAAAAGCAGATATCCAAGGGATAAGTAACTCACCTGCCAAGAACACCAAGAACTTGAGCAGAAGCACCAGTTTCAGATGTGTCCATTGCTGTTGTGTAAGAGTAAATTTAGTAGGTAGTGGGAAATGAACTTATGCAGTAAAATGTAAGGGACTACCAAACAAAGTTTTTTCTTTTTACCAGGGAAAAATATCCGATTGATGAGAAAATAAATAGAACATGAAGATATTGATTCAAATTGAAAACTAATTCCGATATCCCAAAAGCTTCTCACCTTAAATTTTTCTTAAACATCCAGAAAGAAACTCAGATTTTAATCAATATATCCATCCATTTGATAATAGACACATTTTAACACCTCGAATTCCGTAATAATAGTATTTTCCCCTTTTGTTATTACTGTAGGCATGTAGCCGACCACAACTAATTTGGGATTGAGGTTTTATTGTTGTAAATTACCGACATTGCCAAATTTGTTGTGCAATTATTGCTAACACTCGCTAAACGTTAATTTTTTAATCACTCATACCTACCAGTTGAAGGCATAGAATCAGTTTATTGACTCAAGTTTACGCTGATTCGATCTTTCAATTGATGTTTAATTGTTTTTTCCTAATTCAAACACAAATATACATCACAATTTATGTTCTGATTTACATAGGTAAAAATTTTCCCCAATTTACCAAACAGCGAATTCCCCTAAACCTCTAAAAATCGACCATCCAGTAAAAAAGTTTTGATTTTGAATTGAACCCATTTCGATTCACCCCCTCTAGACCCTAACTAAGAACAATCCCGAACAAAATAACGAAGTCTAAAGAGATTCTCATTGATGGGTTAAAATTAAGCAAATTAAACGAAGTCTGAACAGTGAAAATCGAAGAACGAACCTTCAGAGAAATTGAGGAGATGAGATTCTTCAGAGATGTTCATCGCCATTCCCGCTGATCCCCTTCTCTGCTTCTCCTTCTTCTTCTTGTTACTGCTCTTCCCCATTTTTGCTTTCACTCTCGCGCAAGCACGTTTGCTCTCTCTTCTCTCCTAATTAGGGTTCCAAACTCGTATGGTACGAGTGTACGACCATAGATGTGTTAATGGGCTTGGGCCTGCCCACCCGTGAACGGCAGCCACTTTCTAATTTTGAAGGAAAGCCCTGCCATAAGGTCGGTTGGATCCGATTTAAAGTGGGCTGGCTCAAGCATACTAATATAGTAATATGTATGAAGTGTTCAAAAAATATAGTTATGTCCTACCAAAAAAAAAATAATAATAATATTATATGCCACTAAAACATAATATTATGGTCCTACCAAAAACATAATATAGTCATGTGCTAGGAATGACCACTAAAACATAATATCATGGTCCTGCCAAAAAAAAAAAAATATTATATTATGTTCTTTTGAACAATTAGGATTAGTGAATTAATTTGCTACGGTGATTGATTATATATATCTTGTCATGTTCTATCAAATATATTAAGAGTTATTGATGATTAATGAAATTTCTATTTTTAAAAAAAAAAAAAAAACTTATCATAGTATTCTACATCTTGTTTACGCAATAATTGTACAAAATAATTAATCTTATATTTCAGGTAGTTTTTTTTTTGTCAAACTTATATTTTGGGAGTTATAAAACTATAAAAGTCACTTTACGTACATACTCATACCAATTATATTTAAAAATACATAATATAAAGATGATGTAATAAATTATTTTTTTATTTATTTTTAATAAAACACATACATTGCCTTTTTGGTCTGCTTGGGGTTTTTCATTCTTGATCAGATCTGTCTAAACGACAGGGTTTTAATTTGAATCACATTCTTGATTATTAATAAGATCGATTCAAACGATAGGGTTTTAATCCGGACCATACATTGATTGTTGTTGAAATCAATAGGATTTGCAGAGAAGTGTAATTGTATACCTTTTGAAAATTAAATTAACTAGTCGGTGTCCTTTTAAAAAAGCATCAATATATTTTTCAAAAAAAAAAGCATCAATATATATTTAAATTTTTGATGTAGTTTTTATTGGAATATAATGTCTATTATTCTTGTTGTAATAGTTTGTTGTACTTTTTTGGGCGAGGAACATCAATGCAACCATGTTTGACAAAAAAAAAAAAAGGACTCGAAACACAAAACAATAAAAATCATTCGAATTCCTTTAAAAAAAGGAGAATATACAACTCAAAGCAAATAGAAATATAACAATGTATATGTACGCCATTATGGTTCCTAAAAATTCTATGTTACTGATAAAAAAATAAAAAATAAAAAGTTACGTGTTACGAATTGTTGAATTGATCTCTATTTTGTTCAATATAAGTGTTCAACATTGAATTCTCACACGACATAGCTAAGTAGGATCAAGCATTGAGAGCTCCTATTTAATGTGAATTAAAAACAAAAACAAAAATAAAACTAATCACTCAAAAAAATAAAAAAAAGACATTTCAAAACAGAACAAAACTGGGGTGTGACAAATGACAAATCAGATCAATTATGGTTAATAGTTATAAAAATTATAATTCTATATATAATTCTTACCACACTCGGCTTCAAAGCGCAACTTCCGATGCTAAAGACCTCATGACACGTGCAACATAAGAAACACGATAAGAGCTAGTTTACCAATGATTAGAATAATTCAAATGCTTGTAAAATAAAATTAAATATTGAAAGAGAGATTGATAGGTGAGTACATGAGTGAGTATAATTCTCTAGCTTATATGGATGAGGTAATTATTAAAGCATTAATGTTACTTTACATATATACTTGCATGGGAAAACCAAGAGACTAAAAAAATGCATGGGAAGATAAAGAGACCATAAATGAATGAGTTAATGTTAAGACAACTGTATTCACCATTTAATTATATTAATTTAAATAACCATTGCATGTAAAAACCAAGAGACCAAAAATAATGTTTCAAATGACTGTTGCATATGAAAATTAAGAGACCGAAAATAATATTTAAGGAGTAATTAAATCCTTCTTTTTAAGAAAGAGTAAATAAAGGAAGGTGTTGGATGTGCCATGCTACGCTACACTACGAGAAGGCTTGAAATCGCCACGTGCTAAACCCAAGATCTTCCTTTATTAGAGATATAGATTCTATATATAATTCTTACCACACAAGCTTCTTCCGATACCAAAGACCTCATGACATGCACAACATGAGAAAACATGATAAGTGCAAGCTTGCCAATGATTAGAATAATTTCAAATGCTTGTAAAATAAAATTGATATTGAAAGAGAGATTAAGAGGTGAGTACATGAGTGATTAGAATTCTCTAGCCTATATGAGATTATTATTAAAAGCATTAATGTTATGTTACTTATATACTTGCATAGGAAAACCAAGAGACTGAAAAATAATGCATGTGAAGATAAAGAGGCCAAAAATGAAGGGCATTCAGCTGGATCCATTATGTGTTTGTTGTAGAGATCGAGGAAACTGAGTCATTGAAGCATCTCTTGTTTTAGTGTAGAGAGGTTGAAGGCTGAATGGAGGAGCAAATCTTCATTATAATGGGATGATCGGTTCAATCTGAAGGAGTGATTCGCACAGCTCACTGATCAGGAGAGATCCCATGGAAACTGCAAAGATATGGATTACTCTATGGGCGATATGGAACCACATGAATAAGGTTTTGTGGCAAAATAGATCTAAACCTGCAACGGTGAAGATCCAGGCAAGTATTGATTGGTGAAAGTCATGGATGGAGGGGAAGAAATCCCAAGCAACTCCATCTTTTTCACATAGCAGTCCACCACCAATAATCAGCTGGACAAGACCTGAATTAGGGATGGTCAAATGTAACTTGGATGCGATGATCTTTTAGGGTGAAGATCAAAAGGGTTGGGGCAGCACTAAGAAATGCAAATGGGCACTTCATAAATGGGGCCACAAAATTTTATGATTCCAATTGCACACCAGCTGAGGCCGAAGCAGTGGGTCTTTGTAACTCACTAGTGGGTTTCAAGCTTGGGACTTGAGAATGTGACTTTTGAGACTGATGCTCTAAGCACAGTACAAGGGTTGAGTCAAGCCAATGAGAATGAGTCGGAGATGGGTTTAATCCTATAAGAATGCCTGCATATAAGCAATAATCATCATGGAGAATAGTTAACATACATCGACAAGCCAACAAGCTTGCCCATGAGATGACAAGACTTTCGCGATGTCTTGAGTATGAGACTCTTTGGGAAACAACTCCTTCAAGTGTAATGTCTATTATTTACCAAGATGTAATTTTGAGCTGAGATTAATAAAATCTATCTCGTTTATCAAAAAAAAAAAAAGGTCATAAATGAATGAGTTAGTGTTGAGACAACTATATTTACCATTTAATATATTGCATTAGTTTAAATAACTATTGCATGTGAAAACTACGCGACCAAAAATAATATTTTTAAAATAACCGTTGCATGTGAAAACTAAGAGACAAAAAATAATGTTTAAGGAGTAATTAATTTTTTTTTTTAAGAATGAGTAAATAAGGAAAGGTGAAATAAAAAAAAGGAAAGGTGTTGATATCAAAAAAAAAAAAAAAAGAGAAGGTGTTGGACAACGAAAAGAGAATGAGTAAATAAGCTCTCTTCTCTCACCATTTCATTTTTCTATTTTTCTCATTTTTTCTATTTTTTGCTATTTATTTCTTTGTATTATTATTTAAGATATATTCGTTCCCCCAATTTTTTGAACAACGAAAAACCCAACTAGCTTATATTCTTCTCCCCAATTTTTGGACAACGAAAAGCTCAACTAACTTGTAAAAAATGAAGAGACCATTACGATTAAAAGCGACGCATATAAATTCGGGTTTTCATTAGCTCAAACACCTAACCTTCACTCAAACCCACAATTTTCAATCTCCCTCAATTCCCCATTTGTGATGTCAAACTCTAACTTCAGTTCTTCTTCATCAAATCCAAATTTTTAAATCCAATTGAACAACAATAATAGCACAAATCTGTTCAAGGCTTAGAGTCTCAACAAACTGGTGAGGAATTGACACATCTTAGATCTTTTTATGTGAGCGGCTGGCTATGAGGTAAGAGGCAACTTGGCGTGCTGGTGTCTTTTGTTTTTATTTTTACTATTGGCTTGCTGGAGTATCTCTAGATTTTTTATTTTTTATGGTTTTTTTTTTTTCTACGAATCATTCTCTTCATATTTTCTTTTGCTTATGTCAATTATTGTAACAATTGAATATTAATTGAGTAAGAGTGGGGTAGATATGTGGAGGGTGACTTTTATGAAATTCTTTTTTGAGTGGGTTAAGATGGGTGGTCACAAGACTCACGACTGCAATCTTTCAGAACTTTGGTTATGTTTTCTAAAGAAACGTTTTTTTTTTTTTGCATAGTATATAGGTATACAAAGGGAACTTTTTGTAAGTAGATAGATAAGATTGTTTTTGTTCCCCATTATTTTTGTACATATATTTTTTGACAAATTAATGAAATTCCTTTATCCAAAAAAATAACACAAATCTGTTCAGATAAATCTTCATCTTTGATTCAAATCACCCTAAACCTTAATTAATCTTATTCTTATTTTATATTTTATTTAAAAGAAATATGAGTTGATTATTATGTATTGCAATTCTAATTGTAAAAATATTATAGTATATTCATGTAATTTAATTTATTAATTTTTTTTTAAAAAAATTAATAATTGCAGGAAATCGACTCGTGAGTAAATGAGGAAAGGTGTTGATATCAAAAAAAAAGAGTAAAGGTGTTGGATGTGCCACGTGGCACTACGAGAAGACTCGAAATCATCACGTGGCAAACCCAAGATCTTCCTTTATTAGAGATATAGATAGATTGAGAATCCTGATTGAGAATTTAATTGGTAGTTAAATTTTTTAATATTGTTCTTTTGTATACATTATCCAAAAAAAACATTTTTCCATTGTACATATTCTTATCTTTGTTATTGATGCGTTAGATGGCTTGTTGTTTGTTGCTTATTCATCAATAAGAGTATTGAAATAAGCAATTCATATGATTTCTTCCTTGCTTGTATAGTCGTTTTTCTAACAATTCATATAATGTTCTTGCTCGTGACATTTGTTAACCAAATCAATTCTAATTCAAAACATATTTTCCATCTAACTAATACACTTAGAAACAAAAACTTTGCTTGTCGATTTCCTATTGTTGGATTACTTTGCTTGAAATCTTTTAATACATCAATCTCTTTAATATATGTTTGAGAATTTTATTGTGCACACAACTATAGTTGTATATTCTCTACGATTAGATGTTTTTTGCGAGAATCTTTTGCTTGGAAATTGTTTGATCTGATCAATGGATGATAGTATGTAGAGTACATTTAAAAGAATTGTCTTATATTTTGGTTTTGTGCAATGATCATATAATTTACTTTTGCTAATCATTCCAGATCTTTAGCTTCTTTTGATGGATGATGATCTTCGAGTTTGTTGTAGTGTTGTGATGCTACTACAAGAAATTTTATTTTTTAAAACATATAACAATATTGTTATATTAAATTTTGTTAAAAATTATTTTAAATTCTTTAAGTTTAAAATTGTAGAATATTTGATATATCATTTATTATAAAAAATAATAACTAATAAATTTAATTAGCAAAATTTTTTATTTTATAATATTAAACAAATCATTACTTATAATTTTTACAATTTATAACTACTATATATATTAGTTATAAGTCAATTAACCTTTAATAATGTAGCTTTTAACAACATATATCTTTGTTTTCAAAAAAAAAAAAACAACATACATATTTTTTTGAGAAATGGTGGACGTCCCCCAAAAGTTGTATTATCTCAAAAAATATGTACATTAGAGAGGCAGTGTACCCTCCAACCTTATGTACAAAAGAATGTTACATACAAAATTACACTACATTAATGCATAATAAGTCCCTTCCAGAGTATTCTATTTTGTTTCGTATTTGTTTTAATAGACAATGCTTATTTATGTGTTTTCGTTAAATTAGCAAGTTTAGTGTTTATATAAAGACATATAAATTAGTTTGTGACATACAAGTCTTGAGTGATTGAATATTAGTGAATTTATATGTTTGTGAGATTGTTTGGGTGGGTTTCTCCCAATAGTAAAGAAAGAAACCAAGCTTGAAGTTTTCACATATAACATTCTAATCTCTTCTTTTAGCAAGTTTAGCAAGTGATACTTTTTTTTTTTTTTTTTTTTTTTTTTTTTTTCAGAAAACTTAGTTATATATTGTTGTTAATCAAAAACACCTCAGGAGGGTTAAACCATGTACACAATCTTTGAGCAAGTTTTGCTAGAACATCTGCTCCTACGTTAACATTTCTAGAGATAAATTGAAATTAAATGGGTCTCTATCCTTAACCAGTGCACATATATCCCAAATGGACGAATCAATATCGCATACAGTGGAGATCGAGACATTTATGGCCTCGATAACAAATTTGGTATCAGACTATATGCCGCGATCTTGAATTTTAATTAATTAAGTATAGCCTAAAAGAGTGGATGAAATTTGTGTTAGTATTTAAAAAAAAAAACCCTAATAACTATTAGTCACGTGTGTGGGCCCACACGGGACCCCACTTAAAGAAAATCGAAATTGGGAGAGGTGTGGCGGTTGATTTGACCAATTCTCTCGTATTCTCACAAAAAGGATTTTAGGAAATCTTTGATTAAGGCTAAATTGGAAGAATTAAGGATCCACCTATATCCCTTTCTTTTGAAAAATGTGAGTTGTGTTTGAAAGTACTCACAAGTGATAGAAAAAGAAAAGAAACCCTAGAGGAAGGTGAAGAAGGAAAATCGAGAGGTGAGTGAGAGAGGTGATTTGTGGTGTTCCTCTCATTAGGTAATCCTTTCTTATTTAGTTTTTAAACTTGTTTAATGGTTGTCGATGTTTAAATCGGGTTTTTTTTATCGATTACTTGATTATTGTATGAGATATATGTGTTATTATAATCTCCAAATAAGTTTTCCTTGTTGATCAGATTTCTTTCAAACTAAAAAATTTTAGTTCGAAATATTGAGTCGTGTCATGTGCACCCCAATATCCTCTCAGGAGACCCCGACTTTTTTTTATTTATGTTGGTTCTAAGAAAAAAAAATAATACATTTGCCCAGAGGTGCCCAGAGTAATTGGTGGGGTGTATGGGGTGCTATGAGTAATTGGTGGGGTGTCCATAGCTCGATACTACATTAACCGACATTACGTTTTCAAGTCTTGGTGGGAACTGACTGAACATATGGTCTCGGACACACAGGATCGTGACATAGATTGTTGTGTTAGTTGGTGCCAACTGAGACATACACACATGTCTCTGCACAAGGCCACCGATACCACTTGTATAGTCTCGGTGGTCCCATCGAGTTGGGTGTTTGACTACCTTATTTGGGTGTCGGCAGGTATATAACGACATTGTAATACGGGTCTCGATAAGACATGATCGAGACAACTTTAACATGTATCTTGAGTAGTGAGGTGGTTTGCTTCACAAACTAGGGGCATTTTGGTAAAAGTTTCAAGGTGCCCTAATAAATTGATGGGGTGCCCTGAGATGATACTGAGGTGCACATAGCGTGACTCGAAAGATTTAATGTTGGTAAAAAAAAGACAGCCCAGTCTGCTGAGAGAGGGGGATGTACGCATCCCCCAATCGAATATGGGCCTGAGACACTTCTAAGCCCAGACACAACTGCACTGCTAGGCAATGCAATTTGTATGTGCGAAAAGGTGGGGACACATGTGTGTGCGTGTGACAATCCAAAAATTTGGCTATTTGTGAATGATGATGTGTATTACGTATTTATACTCGTATTTGAGTGACTGGACAGTGAAGTTGGTAAACTAGTAGGAAAACTGGACGAGCGAGTATCAACAGTTGGGTTACGGGTACACAGGGGATTTAAAACACACTAAAAATACAAATAAATGAATTTTTGGATAATTTAAATAATTATTTGACGAGACAAGGCGAGACTATGCGCCTAACGAAGCAAAGCGGGTCGAGGAGCTTTTTTGGACACGGGGAGTCGGATAGTTACGCAACACACAGGCTAGGTGATAGGGATTGTTAAAGTGACACAGACCAACTTGAGAGAACCATCGGACCAGCCTCGAGATGCGTGCGTGCGTGGTGATGAAGTGAGAATTATATAAATAGAACCCTATCCTCACTTTACTATTCACCGTCTTTAAACCACACAGACCTGATCCTCACTTTTCTCTCCCCCTCTTCACTCTCCACCCTCTTCTCGCGAACCACCACTAAACCATCACCATCTCGTGGTGGTCTGACCTAGTCGGAAACGTCTCCGGTTGTCGGAGTGAAGGTGGTCCTCTCGATCTCTCTCTCTCCTCTATCGTTCTCTCTCTCCCTTCTCCTCTCTCACCACCGCCCTTCTCTTCCCTCTCCTCCTCTCCCCCACCTCGGTTGAGCACCAACGGTCCTCAGAAACCCAGTGGTGGTCGGAGCTCGTCGAAGTAAGGTATCTATTTCTCTCTCTTTCTCTCTCATTTTCTGCATAAATTGTTTTCGAACTGTTGAGACACTCCTCGTGTCTCGCCACTGCCGAAGATGGTGACAATGAACGAGGGATGGTCAGGGATAGTCCTTGATGTTCCATCAGAGTTCCCACGTCCCCGGAGCTTCCCTAGGCAGCGACAAGAGTCTAAAAGTTACAGTAAGGATGTCGCGCTGTGTGGTGTTGTCAAGGGTCTATTGACGGCGTTGGGCGCTGTTGTGACCAGGGACTGGTCGGGGACGACCTTACGGTGGCTCACCGGAGTCCCTGATGATCCCAGAGCATCCCCATCGCCGTGGTTGTGTTCAGTTTAGTCACTAGATTCTGTTTTCTCTTCATGGGATCGTTGTTGTGCTGCTGGTCGGGAACCACCACACCTGGCGACGCCACCGCCGGACTACCGTGACCGGAGCACTATCGGGGACCCCACCAAGCTCCTGCTTGTGTTCCACAACCCTCCGAAGTGTCCATATCAATGGTGGTGGGCGTGCGTTGTTATTTCATGTGGTTATTTTCGGTTGTCTTGTTCATGTTGTCGTGGTTTGCCAATCTAGTGGTGAGGTGTCTCCGGCCACCCCATGCCAAGAAGACTTTCTCCCGACATCGGACAGTGCCAGCGTGTTCCATAATAGTCTTGTTATTGTTTGGTGTTTGGTTATGGAGGTTTTGTTGATCCTTGACGATCAAACCGTTTTAAATATTCCAAATTTTGTTTTAATGTTTCGGCTTGGGTATGATGAACTGATTTTTCAAACTATCTAGAGTGATTGGTTATCTTGATGAACACACAATGTGTGTGAGAGACATATAGATATATGGTTTATGGTTTCGGTTTTAGTATATTTGTATGGAATGTTGTATGTGTCACGGTTTGTAGAGAACGTATTGTTATTGATTGTAACGTCGTGGTCACACTGCTGGTTCTTGAGACTATGGCGTAGCCCACATACAACTGAGCCAAGAGTTCATTATTTAAAGTGTGGGCTTAATTTGTGTGGTTTTAAAACCCGAGAGAGAGTACTTGTTCTTCGATTGTTTTGCCGAGGTTTTGTGGTTATTAAAACGTTGGGGAAACACTAGGGCTTCAACCTAGGTATTAAAGACTAGATCTATTAATTAAGGTTTTTCAAAGCTTGTCAGGTAGTCGGGAACCCGAGGATACACGTTAGGATCGCGAGTGCGCGACGGGTACCCTACGTACCAGGTAAGTTAGTAAGCCAGTAAGAAAATATCATGTGATTCCATATCCTGATGTTATTTTGATTGTTGAAATAAATCTCATGTTTGGCATTCCATTCTATTCCTTGGTTGTGTGTTCCTGGCATAAGTGTGTGTCTCGAAGGTACTTGTGGCCAACACTAGAGAGATAAAACGCGGGCACTTCTGCAGAAGTGTGTGACCACCCTTAGTGATTGTGTGATACCAAATAGTGGATTGTTGTGGATATTGTTGTGGTTATCGATGTTTCAACATCGCTATTGTGGATATTGTTATGGATTTAAATCACTTATGACCTCTATTGATTCTTGGAACACTCAAATTTCGATCGTTTATCTATTTAGTCTGATTATCATGCACTTTGTTATATTTCCTGCCTTTCAATTACCGCATGATATTTAGACTGCTTTACTTGGAAATTTGTGAATTACTGTTATATTCTTCTAGCATTACTTTCGATTTATCTCAGTTACTCACCGTCTAGTTGTGACGATGGGTTGTAACGACCCAATTTAAAATTGCCGTTAATTATGACGTCATTGCAGATGTGGATGCCAACGAGGACGGTCGAGGGTCCCACAGTGGGGCTGGAACGCACTCGAACTAGGTATACAGTCCGTTTTGTATGCTTGTTGTGGTAAATTGTGATGGAAATGTACAAATTAGATAATTCCATTACAATATGTATGTTAATGTAGTTTATTGACGAGTGAGGAATGACCTCGGGGTGCGTGCGGACACGAGACAAGAGGCACGGGGTGCCGGGTAGTCGAGGAAACTACGGTGAGTTTACTCATAAATTTTGAGAATTTATTGAATAGGGTAGATAATTGTTATAAGTTGAATCAAATTGGAAATCAATGAACCTATAGTTAAGGGGAATAAATCAACAACGGTTTGATGATTCTCGAGATGCATAGTGGAGAGAATTGAGATGTTGAGTGTCATGATAGGGTGTTTGGGTTGGAGTGACACAGGGTGATCAGTAGCCCTTGGATAGTTCTCGAGATTCGTGCACACACTTGATGGGAACCAAGTATATATACACACATGCTTGGTTGACCGATCAAAAGAGAAAGAGTGAGAGTGTGGATAGGAAGCTTGAAGAAGAGAAATTGGTTGAAGGAGGAAGTGAGGGTTGTGGAATTTTTGAAGGTCATTTGGAGTGTTGGAGAGCACAAGAACATCATCCAAGGTAAGATTTGTGACTCCCTCTCTATTGTCTTTGATTTGTATGTGATTTTGTGGGTGTTGGTATGAAATTCGAGGGTTGGTATGGAACAACTGTTTTTGCTGAAAAACTGGTATATTTTGAGTGCTATGAAGGTGGAGAATGTGCTTTAGTGATTGGTTTTAGTGTTGATGAATTTCTGAAAATGGGTTTGACAATGGGATTTTTGATGATTCTTGGGTTTTGATGTCTAAGCTTGATAAATGTGTGTTTAAATGGTATTTCTGAGGTGGATAATGAGTTTTGGAGGTATTGGAACCAAATGAATGGGTTTATGGGGTGATTGGAGTTCAAAAATTTGAACTGAAATTTGCAGGACAGAGCGCGATTAGCGCGCTAATTACCCTCTGGAAAACGATGAACAGTGACTTAGATGAATTAGTGCGCTAATTCATCTCATTAGTGCGCTAATAGTTCACTGGAACTCAAAAATTGGAAAATGAAGAAATGAGTCTAAACAACATTATAAACCCATTAATTGAATAATAACCCTCATAAATGAATTCCAGGAGTCTCGAAATAGTAATTGGAGTCGGGGTTTAGTCGGGAACCAGATCGAGAGAAATATCGGGGAATTGAAGGAATCAAGCCGGGGGATTTAACTTGTAGGACGAGGAGTGCGAATTGAGGTGTGTAGTATCCCAATTAAACTTCACTTTAAGTATTTACAGTTGGATTTATTTGAATTCAGTTCCATTTATTCTCTATTCCATTTTGTTATTGCTTTACGGTGGTTGAGTACTTTCACCTGGTGACTTTACGGTAGTGGTGTTACTCCTACCTGGTGTCTTTACGGTGTTGAGGTCACTCCCCACCTGGTGTTTATTCGTTACGACCATAGAGTCCACTAAGTCATAGCACTTGTCTAGGCATATGCCGGTGGATAGGCTACCCGGGTATGGTAGGCTTGTGTGGGTGCGTCGTGGGTCTACGCCGACCACCTAGAGGGTTCAGGGCCAATCTATTGGTGTGTTTACGGTTGGTGCCTAGGGAGAAAACCCGAAGTATGACTTGGTTTGATTTTTATGGGCACGTACTTTGTTTATCACTATAATTATGCATGCGATGGTCCTTTTTACAGTTGTCTGTATTTCTCTTGTTCCGCATGTTTAAATTATAGTATTTTAAATTCCAGTACTTTTACTTCCGTAATTACTTGGTGAATTTCCTTGGGATTACTGACTCTGGACTCGTCATCTGTCTTTTTTTGTGATGGCTGAGTACAGATCCTAGTACGAGCCGAGGAAAGGGCAAACTTGAGGATTATATTGATTGACCGCGCTAGCCCTTCTCGTACGTATGTTTATGTTTACTCGTTTTATATCGGGTTTTGGGTATTGGAGAGACAGGTTGTACATTTTGATATTTTGAGGATCAGATGAGATATATATGATGTACATTTGGTATGGTTTCCACTTAGGCATTTTGCTCATAATATACATGATAAACCTTTATGTTGTTCATTTGAGTTTCCGCTGCTAACTGGAGGTTATGTGATATTAATGGAATCAAATTTAATGAGAATTGATCGATGATGGATAATTGGGCATGGGACACAACTGGCGGTGACGTGGACAGTTGTGGGCCCGCGTGGCCTCCCGTGGCGGACCAATGTGGAAATTGGGGCCGCCAAATTTTGGTATCAGAGCGAGGTTAAACTTGGGAATTGGAGATTTAACAATAACATGAACTTAATGAATAAAACTTAGATGTGGAAACCACAAGTGGATGATTAAAGTCTTAGTTGGGAAGTGATGTGAGGCGAGTAGATTTAGGAAATTACATATGCGTATGTTTTGATTGTGTACTATATATTATACGCGTATGTATTGAGTCTGATCCATTGCACGCTGGTTGTGCAGTTTAGGATGGATAAACAGGCTCCTACTATTCCGCCCACTACTCAGCCAGAGGTTGGAGAAACTAGTGATCATACCACTAGTGATGTGGCTGATTTACGAGCTATGATGCAGAGGCCGACTCGAAGAAGAATGATTCAGAGAGAAAAGCAGAGCTATTGCAAAGCAAGCTCAGATGGCCGAGTTGATGGAGTACATTCGGAGCTCGAGGACGCCCGAGAAGCACCGATCGTCTGATGAGCGCGCTCTGTTACCACTGCATCGCATTAGCACCGCATTGCCATTTACACAAAGTACGGGTGGGTCGAGACGATTATAGAGAGGGTTGAGCCTGTGGTGGTACGGCGAGAGACTACGGTGGTGACACCCACCACTACTGAAGCGACAGGAGGGACTTCGACTGCTAGGAGTAGGATGTCAGAAGCAGCGAAGATGGTGAAGGATTTTATGAGATTTAATCCTACGTACTTCACGGGAGTCAGCGATCCTGAGGTTGCAGGACGTTGGTTGATGACTCACAGACGACTACATCAGTTGTTGGAGGTACCGGAGATAGATCAGGCGCGTATTTCAGGCTATTGTTTGAGAGGTCAGGCTGCAGTTTGGTGGACCACCTATACTGATATACATGGTACGCCAGCAACATAGGGAGAGTTTAGACAGTTATTTTTGGATGAGTACATTCCCACAAAGGTGCAAATTTACGATTGAGGAGCGATTCTTGGATCAACGACAGTGGTACCATGTCGGGCCAAAGTACATGGACCGATTCCGATATCTCATGATGTATGCCATGGATGTGGCTAACACGGAGAGATTACAGATTTACTACTTCATCAGAGGCCTAGATGAGAGGATTGGTGGGGTGATAGTTACGACCGGTGCGGAGACGCTACAGATTGTTTTTGATAGAGCATTGGCTCGCGAGACGTATTTACGACATCAGGGAGAGCTTGGAGATAGGGCTGGACAGAGCTTTCGGTCTGATCAAAGACCGAAGAGACAGAGAGAGCAGTCTGATCGACAGAGACATGATTATCAGGGTCGACAAGATATACGTTCTGAGCATCAGAGAGGAGACGAGAGGCAGGTGGTGTACGTTACTGTACCGGCACCAGCTGAACAGCCTCGACAGCGTGTTCGAGATGGAGGAGGTCGTGGTAGGGGGCAGAGATATCGAGGTCATGATAGGGCTCAGGTTCATACAGTGTCACAGTCGGATTGGCGGGATACACGGCGATGTTTCAGGTGTCATCGGAGTCGGACATATACAGAGAGATTGTCGATGTCGCACTTCATCATCACGACCACGAGATTGAGCGTTAGAGAGAGGGCTCATGCAGTGCTACACCTCGCCATACAAACCGGAGCGTGATGCGACTCGTCACTCGTTGAGGGTATGTTATCTATATGCGATGTCTTCATGCATGTATTATTTGATTCGACAGTACCTTGTCATTTATATCGGGACGTAGGGTTGGACGATTAGGATTACGAGGTTGAGACCTTAGACCCACATCTTGTCCTCGCATGCATACTGCTTGGGGATAAGATTTACCCTAACCGGATATGCCGGAATTGTATGGTAGAGATTGAGGGACACCAGTTACCTGTTGACTTTCGTGTCCTAGAGTATTTAGAGTTTGATGCTTTATTGGGTATGGATTGGTTATCGGCGTATCACGCACATATTGATTGTTTTAGTAAGATGATAGTATTTGATATTGAGGGTATTCCCGTATTTACTTTTGTTGGGACAGCGTCAGACTTACCGATTACTAGAGGACGATTAGCTACGACATAGGAGATGGAGGGGTTTAGGGCGGTGGTTGAGCCCGACCTGAGACCAGAGATTAGACTAGAGGATGTCCCAGTAGTGTGTGAGTTTCCTGAGGTGTTCCCAGACGATTTGCCAGGTTTACCACCTCCTAGGGCAGTTGAGTTTATGATTGAGTTGATTCCGGGGACGCAGTCGATATACTGACTCGACCGTCTCGGATGTCGGCGTCGGGCGAGGGAGAGTTGAGATCCCAATTAGAGGAGTTGCTACTGAAGGGTTTTATTCATCCCAAGTATGTCTCCTTGGGGCGCACTGTCCTATTTGTTAAGAAGAAGGACGGTTCTTTGAGGATGTGCGTAGACTACAGGATGCTGAATCAAGTGACGATTCGAAATCGTTATCCACTTCCTAGGATTGATGATCTATTTGATCAGTTGGCGGGTGCTAAGTTTTTCTCGAAGATTGATTTACGATCTGGATATCATCAGTTGAGGATTCGGGAGAGTGATATTGAGAAGACGGCGTTTAGCACGCGCTATGGATTGTTCGAGTTCACAGTCATGCCATTTGGGGTGACTAATGCGCCGGCTATCTTTATGGATTTGATGCACCGAGTACTACGACCATTTTTGGATCGTTATGTGATTGTATTCATCGATGATATCTTAATATACAGTAAGACTCGTGACGAGCACGAGAGACACCTCAGAGATGTTTTGATGACATTGAGGAGCATAGATTGTACGCTAAGTTCAGCAAGTGTGCTTTTTGTCTGAGAGAGGTGAAATTTCTCGGACATGTCATTGGTAGTCAAGGAATATCTGTTGATGGAGACAAGATTCGAGCGATCATTGATTGGAGGACACCCGAGACAGTTGCAGACATTCGTAGTTTCTTGGGGCTTGCGGGCTTTTACCAGCGGTTTGTGCAGGATTTATCGTTGATTGCAGCGCCGATGACGGGGTTGACCAAGAAGAATGTTAAGTTTGAATGGTCTGAAGACTGTGAGGCAGCATTTTTAGAGTTGAAGAAGAGGTTGACTTCTGCGCCAGTGTTGGCTCCACCTGAGACAGGGAAAGGCTTCTCGGTCTATAGAGATGCTTCTGGGACTGGGTTGGGATGCGTGTTGATGCAGGAAGGACACCCAGTTGCATATTTATCGAGGAGATTGAGACCCAACAAGGAGAATTATCCGGTGCATGACTTAGAGCTAGCTGCAGTTGTGTTTGCGCTAAAGGCTTGGCGACATTATCTTTACGGGGAGTGATTTATGTTATTCACAGATCACCAGAGTTTGAGGTATCTGTTCACTCAGAAGGATCTGAATATGCGGCAAAGACGGTGGCTCGAGTTACTGAAAGACTACGATTTCGTGATTGAATACCATCCTGGGAAGGCGAATGTAGTTGCTGATGCATTGAGCCGGAGTGGTGTAGAGAGTCAGACTGTGCTGCGACAGATGACACATGAGCATGAATTGCTGGAGGCCGCGACGGTGTTGTGTTTGTCGATGCTTTTGCCGATGTTCATATCGTGGCCGATGCGTGTTCCGTGGTGTCGTTAGAGAGGGTATTTGAGTGGCAAAGGGTCGACGGACATTTTGCTCGCTTCATTTGTCTGGCTCGGGATCCGGGTTGCACAAATTGGTCTAGTGGTTCGGACCGGTGCTTGAGACACAGAGGCGAGGTTGTGGATACCCGAGGTGCGGAGGCTGCGTGATAGCATTCTTGAGGATGCACACCGTTCGCGGTATACAGTTCATCCTGGCAAGACCAAGATGTATCAGGATTTGCGACGTTTATTTTGGTGGCCTGGGATGAAGGCCGATGTGGGTGCATATGTGAGAGCCTGTCATATTTGTCACGAGGTTAAAGGTCGAGCACAGGAGACCAGCTGGATTGTTACAGCCACTACCGATTCCACAGTGGAAATGGGAGCATGTTACGATGGACTTTGTGAGCGGGTTGCCACAGACTGCGAGACGTCAAGATGCTGTGTGGGTTGTGATCGATAGATTGACGAAGTCTGCACACTTCATCCCTATATCGATGAAGTATTCGTTTCCTCAGTTGAGCATTATTTTTGAACGAGAGATCGTTAGACTACATGAAGTACCGCTATCTATTGTGTCTGACAGGGATCCCAGGTTGACTTCGAAGTTGTGGGAGAGCATGTAGGAGCAGTTTGGGACGAGACTGCAATTCAGTACGGCTTATCATCCTCAGACAGATGGTCGGTCAGAGAGATTGATACGGATATTAGAGGACATGCTTAAAGCATGCATTTTGCAGTTTGGAGGTGCTTGGGAAGAGTATTTGCCGTTGTGCGAGTTCGCGTACAACAACAGCTATCAGGCGAGTATTGGTATGCCACCATTTGAGGCCTTGTATGGTAGACCTTGCAGATCACCAGCTTGTTGGGCAACACGAGGATGTGGCGGTGATTGGACCTGAAGTTGTTGTTGATCATACCGAGAAAATTCGGCAAATTAGGCTGAGATTGCAAGCAGCTCAAGATAGACAAAAGAAGTATGCTGATAGATATCTTGAGGGCTTGAGTTATAATGTGGATGACTTAGTATATTTGAAAGTTTTGCCCTGGAAAGGTCATCAGAGGTTTGGGATCAAGGGGAAACTAGCACCAAGGTACATTGGGCCTTTCAGAGTTTTGGCACGCGTTGGGACAGCGGCATATAGATTGGAGTTGCCAGCAGAGTTGGCAGGCGTTCATCCAGTGTTTCACGTGTCTATGTTGAGGTTAGCTAAGTCAGGACCGAGGCCGATGGTGGATATTAGACAGATTGAGGTTCGTCCTGACGTTTCATATGAAGAGCAACCCGTTGAAATCATGGATCATAGAGTTCAGACTCTGAGGAACAGGGAGATTCCGAAGGTGTTGGTACGATGGCAGCATCACGGGACTGAGAAACTCACCTGGTGTAACGGCCCAAATTAATTAAATCAGATTTGTGTTAATCACGAGGATTAACGGGTAATTTGGGCATTACGTGGATACCGGGTTAACTTGAAAATGAGTACCCTGTGCTTGTATTATGTTATTTGTGCATGTTGTTTGTTTATTATTGTGATGGGAAGTTATTATTATTTATATAAACATCACATGGGTGTAACTTGATGTCAAGCGAGGTTGAGCACGGGTTTCGTGGTGTGAGTCGTGCCAACGCGGGGTTCGGAAGTAGTAAAGTCAAGGCGTTGGGGTTTGATTAGATTAAATTTATTAAGCATGACTAAGGTGGAGGATTTAATTTAATGGAAATTTAATATAACCTTAGGATAAAATTATATTTGGTGCACTAAGTGTGGGATCACCTCGGGGTGCGTGCGGGACGTAGGGCACCAGGTGCCGAGTGGTCGGGAGACTAGTATGACCCTATTTATAAATTTTGAGAATTTATTGAGTAGATTTGGTAATTTATATAGGCCAAATCAATTGGAATTGTAAAGTCCTATAGTTGTAGATGGATAAATTGGCATTAGTTGGACGTTCCTCAAGATGCACAATGGAGAGAGTTGAGGCAAGCAGTGTCATGATAAGGTGTCAAGAGGTTGGGTGACACAGGGTGGTTGGTGACCACAGGATTGTCCTCGAGATGGGTGTACACAGTTGATCAAGAACCAACTATATATACATGTTTGATCGGTCAAATGGAGAAGAAAGAGTAGAGAGAAATGGAGAGGAGAGAATCGGAGGGAAGGAAAGTAGGATTTGAAGGGTGATTGAGGCGTCCAACAACAACAACAACAAGATCCCAAGGTATGATTCATCAAACTTGGGTGATTTATGAGATTTCGGTTTTGTTGAAGAATTTGAGGAAATTCTAATTTGTGAAGTGTTAAATTCTGTATTTGGTTGAGATTTCATGTTCATGAGGTTGGTATAACATGAGTTGTGTATTTGATCAAGTTTGAGAGAGATTTGATGAAATTGTGAAAATGGGTTTTGAACATAATTTTTATGATTTGTTGAATTTGAGGTTTAAGCTCGATAAATTCGTGTTTAATGATGTTTTTGGGTGTCAATGAAGCATGTGGGAAGTGGGAAAATCGATTTGAATGGGTTTAGAGGTGCTGGAATCCGAAATTTGAATCGGAAATGCTCGACAGAGTGCTATTAGTGCTACTAATAGCTGGAATTAGCGCACTAATTTCTTTCTCGAAATGATGATGAATAGTGATCGAGATCAATTAGCGCGCTTAATTGATCTCATTAGCGCGCTAATGATCATCTCGGAATAGAATTTAGTGTGAAATTGGACATAATTGATTATAAACCAAATTATTGACCAATAAACCTTGAAATTTGGTCCCAGGAGTCTCAAGACAAGTGGAATTGAGTCGAATTAGTCGAGGGTCGAACCGGGGTATTTTGGGGTTTGTTGAGCGCGATTGAGGTATGTAAAACCCAATTGAACACCACTATTGCATTTTCTTATTCTATTCATTGAGCTTTATTTATTTGTCAATCTAAATCCGATTGTGATGGGAACGATAGCTTCCTGCGGTTTTTTCAAGTGTGTGGGGTTTCTTCTTCTCAAATGTATTTGGTGACTAGGATACACAATGGGTCTTTGGAGTAGGGTATGACTGGGCCACTGATCCTAGCTTCACTGGCGGTATTTATTGCACACCCAGTTTGTTTTCTTGGTGTTGGTATTCATGCATTTCCTTTTGAGCAGTTGCCTGCGTTATTTCCTTGATTATTGCATGATTATTTAACACTGTTTATTGGTTTCCATTTATGTTCATAAATTGAAATGCCTGGTGGTTTTCCTTGGGATTTTACTTACTGGACTCGTTATCTGGTTTTTGTGATAACTGAGTGCAGATACCAGTATCACAGGGGTAAGAAGATCTTTGGCGATTATATCTGTCTTGCCTACGCCGAAGCCTGCTAGTACGTATGTTGCTAGTAATATTATGTTGATATTTTGTATTACTTTGGGATGAGAGACTACAACCATTTCCATACTTGTATATATACTGGTATAGTTGATCGCCTATATGCAAGTATAGCCAGGTTTTCCACTATAGATTGAATTAAATAACTTTATATAATGTTTCTTTTATTAAGACAAGACTTCCGCATTGTTGCTTAAGGATAAATAGCTCTAATTTGAAGATTCTTAGACGATGGATGAGATATGACGTGGCTTATTTCGGTGCATGAGCTGGAGAAGTAATCGTTAGCACGGGCGACCCCGAAATTGGGGCCGCCACAAGCTTGAAGAAGAGAAATCGGTGGAAGGAGGAAGTGAGGGTTGTGGAATTTTTGAAGGTCATTTGGAGTGTTGGAGAGCACAAGAACATCATCCAAGGTAAGATTTGTGACTCCCTCTCTATTGTCTTTGATTTGTGGGTGATTTTGTGGGTGTTGGTATGAAATTCGAGGGTTGGTATGGAACAACTATTTTTGCTGAAAAATTGGTATATTTTGAGTGCTATGAAGGTGGAGAATGTGCTTTAGTGATTGGTTTTAGTGTTGATGAATTTCTGAAAATGGGTTTGAAAATGGGATTTTTGATGATTCTTGGGTTTTGATGTCTAAGCTTGATAAATGTGTGTTTAAATGGTATTTCTGAGGTGGATGATGAGTTTTGGAGGTATTGGGACTAAATGAATGGGTTTATGGGGTGATTGGAGTTCAGAAATTTGAACTGAAATTTGCAGGACAGAGCGCGATTAGCGCGCTAATGGGTGGACCTAGCGCGCTAATTACCCTCTGGAAAACGATGAACAGTGACTTAGATGAATTAGCGCGCTAATTCATCTCATTAGCGCGCTAATAGTTCACTGGAACTCAAAAATTGGAAAATGAAGAAATGAGTCTAAACAACATTATAAACCCATTAATTGAATAATAACCCTCATAAATGAATTCCAGGAGTCTCGAAATAGTAATTGGAGTCGGGGTTTAGTCGGGAACCAGATCGAGAGAAATATCGGGGAATTGAAGGAATCAAGCCGGGGGATTTAACTTGTGGGACAAGGAGTGCGAATTGAGGTGTGTAGTATCCCAATTGAACTTCACTTTAAGTATTTACAGTTGGATTTATTTGAATTCAGTTCCATTTATTCTCTATTCCATTTTGTTATTGCTTTACGGTGGTTGAGTACTATCACCTGGTGACTTTACGGTAGTGGAGTTACTCCTACCTGGTGTTTTTACGGTGTTGAGGTCACTCCCCACCTGGTGTTTATTCGTTACGGCCATAGAGTCCACTAAGTCATAGCACTTGTCTAGGCATACGCCGGTGGATAGGCTACCTGGGTATGGTAGGCTTGTGTGGGTGCGTCATGGGTCTACGCCGACCACCTAGAGGGCTCAGGGCCAATCTATTGGTATGTTTACGGTTGGTGCCTAGAGAGAAAACCCGAAGTATGACTTGGTTTGATTTTTATGGGCACGTACTTTGTTTATCACTATAATTATGCATGTGATGGTCCTTTTTACAGTTGTCTGTATTTCTCTTGTTCCGCATGTTTAAATTATAGTATTTTAAATTCCAGTACTTTTACTTCAGTAATTACTTGGTGAATTTCCTTGGGATTACTCACTCTGGACTCGTCATCTGTCTTTTTTTGTGATGGCTGAGTGCAGATCCTAGTACGAGCCGAGGAAAGAGCAAACTTGAGGATTATATTGATTGACCGCGCTAGCCCTTCTCGTACGTATGTTTATGTTTACTCGTTTTATATCGGGTTTTGGGTATTGGAGAGACAGGTTGTACATTTTGATATTTTGAGGATCAGATGAGATGTATATGATGTACATTTGGTATGGTTTCCACTTAGGCATTTTGCTCATAATATACATGATAAACCTTTATGTTGTTCATTTGAGTTTCCGCTGCTAACTTGAGGTTATGTGATATTAATGGAATCAAATTTAATGAGAATTGATCGATGATGGATAATTGGGCGTGGGACACAACTGGCAGTGACGTGGACAGTTGTGGGCCCGCGTGGCCTCCCGTGGCGGACCAATGTGGAAATTGGGGCCGCCACATGGGTGCAGATAGAGCGGAGTGCAATAGAGGCAAGGAACCTTACCTAGGAGACTTTATGTGAGCGGTTGGACTTGAGGAACCCTAGAGTAGGTTATATGTTTTATTTGTATATTGCTTGTTATTATATATCATGTTTTGTTACGCCATTAAACTTGGGATTATAGTTTAGGATTGGTATCATGTAATGCCTCATTTGACTTTAGTTTATTGTACATGAATATTCCCGTTTACGAAGTTTCCACATATATATAGATTCCTGATTTTCATTTGACTTAGTTATTTCTCAATACTTGTTTAGTTTAAATTTTCTTCCGCTGTGTTATACTTGCAATAACTCTTTCATAAAACTTGTAATTCGATAATTGGTGGCTGATTAGGCTCGCCAGATCGCCAAGTATTGACTTAGGGATCTGTGCGAGTCTAGGCCGGGCGTTCCTAAATGTATTAGAAATTTGGGGCCATCACAGTGCGCTCCCTACCCCATGTCACCCTTGGAGTGACCAGCTGCCCAATCCATGTTTTAATTTAAAAAAGGAACAATAATAATTTATAAATAAAATAATAATAGAAATAAAATAAATTAAATAGTGTGTTTTTTTGGAAATTAAATAGCGTGTTTTCAAATATGAATGAAGAAGAAATTATTCAAAATGTTTTGAATAATTAAGTATTTATAAATATATTTTTCGAAAGATTTTTGAAATCAGTTTTATTATAAAATAATTCAAGTTAACTTGTATAGTTAATAAGCATTTAACCTATTTAGGTTGATCGAACTTCGGTGTACGTGCGAGTGCCAACAGGGAAATTTGGAATTAGCGTACCAGGTAAGTTGTGATTTAAGTTATTGGTTTTATAATTGTTTACCTCTCTTCTAGACTAAATGATAGGAATCATGTAAGTAGGACATGTGGGTAGATCGGGAAGCATTGTTAGACATGGTATGTAAACAACTTAGTGAAGCTCGCTAGGAGTCCTTGCACCAGATGCTGCTAGTTTGACCAAGAGTTTTGGAAAGTTGGATCATACAAGGGAGAATAACATAAGGCAGTTCCCCAAAATGAATATTTAATAATTGAGAATACAATTAATTCCAATGTTTCTCAATAAATGCTTATAGTAGGTGTTGAGTCCAGTTGGACTAGTTGTGGACTAAGTGATAGGCGAATTTTGCACAGTGTAAGGGAATGGAGTGTTGACACCGCTACGGCCATAGTAACCTTCATGAACTTTAGCGTGGTTGAGAAGTCTATCATAATAGTTCATACATGTCTAGCATCTGCACATTTTGATGCATTGTTAAATATTTCATTTGTATACTTTCTTGTTTATTTCCTTTCGTCATATTAAATATTTGCAAGTCATGTATTTTATTTAATTTTGCATTTACTAGATAGAATGTTCATAATGCCTGTAACTTAACCTGACTTACTGAGCACCGTTGAACCTTTTGTGCTCACCCAACATTTTTCCCCCACAAGTTCTTCTTTGAAAGTCAATAGAGGGAAAGGACTAGCTCCGACTGTCAAGAGGAGTGTTTCTAATTTCTGATTTGGTATGGTTCGAGATTGAACCATTCCCTATGTTTTTATTTATATCTATTATCATGTGGTTGAGATTTGAATAAGTTGAACTAAAGGTATTATTCTAGTTGAGAACTTTTGAAGGCCATAAATAGCTTTTATGTCAAACTTTGATTAAGTTTTACTTGATAATATTCCGTTGTGATTATGATTCATTTATTAAATTTTAATTGTTGATAAATAATAATGATTTAGTGTTGATAGAAGGCTCACTAGTTTGGTTCATAACTCAACGACCAAGTTGGTTGGTGAGTTATGTATCAAGCTAGACCGGTCGGATTCATCTGGAAAATGAGTCATGACCCTATATTCTTGAAACATTTGGGTAATTGCTGCAACTTTGAAGAGCTATCAGTATGGCTTCACATTCAACAGCCTCCACTGATGAAGAGCTTCCAATGAACACTGATCTTGCCTTGATGACATGTTCTGACCTCACCGTAAGGACCCATCCAATTCTCGTATCTCTCGAACTCCCCTCTCTAGCTGCATCATACGTGAACTCATTTCCATTTCCACACTTTCACTGAAGTTATGGATTTGGGAGGATATCTTCATTATAATTGTAGCTGGATTCAGGATACTTTCACTTAAGTGATACCTTGTGCATCTCACTAGAGATTGCTCCTAGTATTTGTAGCACCAGAGAAATTGAACTCAAAGTCATTGGAGAAAAGAAATAGCCAATGGAAATAAAGAGATCCGGTAAAAACACCAAACACCAATAAAGATTTCTATGCTTCATTCAATAGGAATAAAGATTGGAAAACTATGACACACAGCACAAGGCCCAATGGAAATAGGAGTATACGATTTTTTTTTTTTTTTAATCAAGAGTATACGATGTTTTCCTTTCTTTATTGAGGAGTGCAACATTGCGTGTTCACTGGTATTGCATTCACGTGCAAAAGCTCCCAATACAAAATGCACGTTCATAATTTAAAAAGTTCAGTGCATCAGTCAGAGTCACATACATTCTTCTAGGTTTATTCCCATTACCCATGAATTTGCTTAAATAACAACAAAACCTCGTTGC
This sequence comes from Stephania japonica, assembly GCA_039657345.1. Taxonomy (NCBI): domain Eukaryota; kingdom Viridiplantae; phylum Streptophyta; class Magnoliopsida; order Ranunculales; family Menispermaceae; genus Stephania; species Stephania japonica. The sequence goes on along the minus strand of CM077556.1, from coordinate 83,227,075 downwards.
CAATTTCCTTATGGAAAATGATAATCTTACACACTTTGAGTGCACACTTGGAGCGCACACTTTGTCTTTTAGCCCATTTATAGCTATTTCTTGTCTCCCAAGGTGTGGGCCCACATCTAACAAAACACCATAAATAAACTAAAAGACAAAATGTGCGTCACAAGTGTGCGTCCAAAGTGGGTCATTTTATCATTTTCCTTTCCTTATAACACACCATTTCTTTTTTTTTTACTATACACTGGGTAGGAACGCCCCAACTTTTATATATATTGATTCATTTCATGAACACTAACAAAAGTTTTACGTTAGCTGTCAACATATCGCAACTCTTCTTCATTTTTCATAAATGAAAAATGGGCTTGGCCATCGGGTCTCCCTTTCATTTTTTTGGTATGAAAAATAAGCTTGGGAGTTCCTTCCCCCATTTTTTGATATGAAAATAGCCTTTGAAGTGAATCTCTTTTATTCGGACTTGGGACCTGTTGTAACAACCCCAAATTTTTTAACTGACTTGTGTTGCACTTGTCAGAATTGTGACCCGGCTACGTGAATGCTGGATAGTATTTCGAACTTCGGGAGTCGACACCGAAGTGATTTTATGATTCTTTGATTGTGTGTATTAGTATTGTAGTATTTTACGGGTTTCGAGCCGTTCGGGCGATATTTAATTAAGTGAGGTTTCGACTAGTTAAACGGGGGATAAAAACAAGTAAAGAGTACAAATAAATGAATTTTTAATTAATTTAATTAATTAGTTGGCGAGACAAGGCGAGACTACGTGCGTTACGAGAGTCGGAACAAGGAAAAATGGACCGAGGAACGTCGTTTGAACGTGGGAGTTGGTTAAATATGTAACATATGGACTATAAAATAAAAATTTATTATTTAAGGATAACTTCCCCAAACTTCCTCAAAAAAAAAAAAAACTTCTTTGATTTCTTTGATTTTTTTTCATTTTTTTTAATGGTTTCGATGGAAGTCATCGAAGTTGATCAATGTTTGGCGAAACATGTCGAAGTTTCAAGCAACGTTTTGCAAGTTTTAATTAAAATCGATTTACTCCCTCACCTATTTGATCTCTCCCTTAACTACTACTTCCTCAATCACGCTAACGTCTATAACGTTACTAATTATTTTTGAGAAATATAAAGTCTATTTAAAACGTTATAAATATAACGTCTATTTAAAACGTTATAATTATAACGTCTATTTATAACGTCTAATTATAACGTCTAATTATAACGTCTATTTATAACGTCTAATTATTTTTGAGAAATATAACCTCTATTTATAACGTTAGATAATTGAGGGAGGGAGTTAGATAATTGAGAAATATAACATTAACAATTTAAAAGTCAACACTATTTAAGACAAGAAACTAACATTTTCATATCAGATCCGGCCATTAGACCTCATTATCGCTTCGCGGTGGATGTCTTCTACAATAATATGCAGTAGACATGTATGTGAAAATTGAATCATTGAGATTGAAGTATCTAAAAGACTACAAAAAGACTCTTCGATCGAACTATACCAAGGTTTGCAAGATGCAACAAATGTTGGAGAAGCATGTGCAGATAGAGTAAAAGAATTATTCTTCCATCATCATATAATGGGAGCCTTATAGATATGTACAACCGCTACCAAGATGCAATGGCAATTGTTAGAAGGTAGCGAGAAACTCGGGGATACGCATTAGGAACGTGAGAGTGTCTACGGGTTGCGATTAGTCAGGTAAGTACACTTGCCTTAAAAAGCATTTGTACGTTTGTAAGCCAGTAAGAATATGTCATGTGATTCATTATCATTTATTCAGTCTTGTTATGCTCTATTATTGGTATTCCATTCCATTCCTTGTTGTGTGTTTCCCGGCGTAAGTGTTTTGTCTCAAAAGTACTAGGACCTGCACTAGAGGGATAAAACGCGGGCACTCGTGCGCACGAGTGTGTGACCACCCTTAGTGACCGTGTGACACCGAGTACTGGGTGGATGGATTTGAGTCCCTTCCCGTCATAGCTGTGCCTTCGCTTGTGTCGATGCCCGGGAAGACCTCGCGAGGTCTTCGCCGTTATGCTATGATTTAGACCACTTATGAGCCTCTTTTGATTTCTTGGAACACACTTGACTTTCGATTGATATCTATTAGTCTGTTTATCATGCACCTTGTTTATTTAAATTCCTGTCTTTTTATTACCGCATGATATTTAGACTGCTTTACTTGTATTATCATGAATTACTGTTATCTTCTTCTGGCATTACATTCAATTTTATTCAGTTACTCACCGTCTAGTTTGTGACGGTAGATGCAAATAGGGCGGAGAGCAGCAAGGGCAAGGGACCTTGCCTAGGTGATCTATTGTGAGGATTAGCGGCTAGATTTGGAGACTATTTTATAGGTTTCCTTATGTTTTGCTTTTATGTATATCTTTTTATATATATATGCTTTGGGATTATTAAACTTGGTATTTCTTTTGTGAGACTGGTATCATGTATATTTACCTATGGAATTGTGCATGAATACCTGCGGTTTTCCACACTTATAGAATTCCTCTACTTCCCTTGATTGAGTTATTTTCCCCTTTATTATAATTGTTTTAGTCTTTCGTTGTTTACTATTGCAAAAACTCTTTCATAAATTACTAAATTGATTAAATTGAAGGCTGACTAGGCTCGTCATGTTGCCGAGTGATGACTCGGGGCTTATACCGGTCTAGGCCGGGCATACCCAATTGCATGGGGAAATTAGGGCCGTCACACCTGTAATGGCTCAATTACTAATTGTCATTATTATGATGTCATTATAGACATGGACGACAGCTCGAACAATCGTGGATCCCGCAGCTAGGTCAGAGCACGCTCAGATTAGGTATATAGTCTGTTTTGTATGCTTTTTGTTGTATTTGCCATGTATTTGTTCAAATTAGATTATTTGCATCGCAATGTTGTGTGTTTATATTGTATATGCCGAGCGAGATAGTGTGATGGGTATTCGTCTCGGGTAGCGTGTAGACGTAGGTACTGGGGAGGCGAATGGTTAGTACATTAGGCCAGGGGTTATATATACACAATAAATGATAAAATGCGCTAAATAATCAATATGAAATGTTGTATATACGTGAGTGACGCGAGTGTACGCGTTGGACAGGTGAAACGATTCGGGAATGGGTGTCGAAACGCCCGAGAATTAGCCTGGTTATTGTGAGCAAGGACGAGGATGTGAGCACAAAGTCACCGTATAAGTCATTCTAGGTGAACCAATTGACAACATCTAGGTCATCAAAATGTGTCTTGAGATAGGTGTATACATTTAATGAAGAACTTGGTATAAAAAGTCAAAAATCTCATTCTCTATCACCTTTTCTCTTTCCTCCATTATGTTTGGACGAAAATTGAAGAAAGAAGTTAGGGTTTGGTGGGTTTTGGAGCTCATTGGAGGTGTTTGATCAAGTGAAAAATCGAATACAAGGTTAGATCTTCGATTCTCATATCTTTTTCTACGTTTCAGAACTAATTTCTCGCATTTTGATGAGGTTTTCGAGAGTGTGAGTCGAGCACACTAGCCACTATGAGTGTTGCTATTGGTTTCAATATGTGGAGTTGAGGCAAATAATAATGTTTTGGTGTTGCTTTGATTGGTTGCTATGGTTTTTATACGGGTTTTAAGGTTTTGGCGAGAAAACTCGGGATTTACGTCTCGGACGGTTTTCGTCAAGGGTTTTTGATAAATTATGGTGTTTTGGATGTTTTTATGAATGGTTTGGAAGAGCGCGGACCGCTGTGAAAAGCAGAAAGGGTCCGAGAAACTCAAAAAATTTCCATTGGCTCGGACGCCGGCAAGCGCACCGTGGGCATTGGAGGCCACGGCGACACCTGCAGCGTCCTAATCAGAGGCAAATCCCTAACCTGCGCTTTATATGGCGTCGTGGGGGTTTGAGTGTGATGGCGTCTGGTTACAACGTCCAGGACGTCGTGAGGCACGCCGTGGAGGCCTTGTTTACGGCGGCGCCTCTGGCGGTGTCCAGAACAATGCTAGACAATAAGTTTTAAATAAAATTTAGGAAATTTGAGGGTGTATCTAGGGGTTTATATAACCAATTTAAATGGTTTAATGAGTGTTTTTATCGAGGATTTGACATTGAATTATGATTTTTGAGGTTTATAAAATTGATTAGACTTATCAGGAACTCAAGTTTTAGGTTGAATTGATGGGTAGTGGTATGCGTTTTGAGCGTGTATTTGGACATTGGCGTTAGTGGAGCGCGATTTGAGGTGTGTAGTAACCCAACTGAAATTCATTTTGAGTATTTATTGCTTGAATTATTTGAATTCATGTCCAGTTATTTCGATTATTTAGAATTCATGAATTTATTTACAGTCGGTTGAGTTTACTCCCGCCGGTTTACTCTATTGTGTTGGCATTGTGGCACACTAGGCCATAGTATGTATTATAGGGGGTATGTCAGTGGATTGTCGACCCGATTGCTGATTTTTCTTATTCACATGTCGGTGCACCGTGGTCTACGCTGGCTACCGAGCAGACAACAGGGACTTCAGTCGGTTCGAGTTTACTCACTGGCGGTGCCTGGGTGATAGTTCAAAGTATGGTACTAGTCTGACCTAGACAGTGCATGCACTTTGATTTTCACAGCTATTAGATATACATGCGAGAGTCATTCCCAGTTGTCTGATTCTTTTCTTCCATATGTTTATTTAATAATCTTTTGATTCCAGCATTTATTTATATTATTTACTCGATGAATTTCCTTGAGATTACTCACTCTAAACTCGTCATCTGTTTTTGTTGTGATGGATGAGTGCAGACCCTGGTACGAGCAGAGGGAAGGGCAAACTTGAGGATTTCTTGTGATTGACAGCTAGTCCCTACTCGTATATTTGTTTAATTTATTTGATTTCTGTTAGGTTTATGGGATATGAAAGTTTGGACATGTATATGACCTGTTGAGGTATTTTTTGATGTTTTGATTGCACATGACTGATATATATATATATATAATTACTTTGATGGATTTTCATACTAGGACAAATGCTCTTCTATTTGATTGATTTATTTAAGCCTTCCGCTACTTATTTTAAGGTTTAACAGATGAAAACAAGTCTATAAGCTAACTGATATAATTAATTAGAGGAAAAGTTAGTGATAATGTAATTAATTGATGTGTTGGTGCGCGTGGGATACAGTTAGGCCAGTGTTAGGTAAAGTTGTGGGTCCACGATGCATGACGTGGTGAGTCTCGGATTTTGGGGCCGATACAGGACTGACTATGTAGCAAATATAATGTTTTACATAGGTGGAGTTTGTCAAGAATAGTAATTATGTTTTATAAATGATGCAACTAAAAAAAAAAAGAAAAATGATAATCAAACCCATTTTCAACGCACACTTTAGGCGCACACTCTTATCTTTTAGTCATTTATGGTGTTTTGTTAGACTTGGGGCCTACGCCTAGGGAGACAAGAAAGATCCATAAATGGCTAAAATACAAGGGTGTGCGTCCAAAGTGTGCTTTGAAAATATTTTATCATTTTTCAAAAAAAACCCTAAACCTAGTTTTCCCTCATTCCCACTCCTTGTTTCAACCGTCGACCGACCTTTCTCAACGACAACGACACACATGCACAACCAAGCTTCTCAATAAAGCAATGCTTCGGTTGCTTTTGTCTTTTCGTTTTTCTTCGTATGTTCGTGTTGCTTATTCTTTCTATATTCTCCATATTTCTTAGATTTAAAGATATCTTGTTAGATCTATGGTTTTTCAATGAGATAGAGAAAAATGATGTGGTAACGGTGGAAGGTGAGATCGTGCGGTGATAAAGACATAGATTTTCGAATTTTATGAGGTATTTAGAGGTTGTTGATGGCCCTCGGCGGTACGCGGGCAACAATAATTGTGGGTAGTAGCAAAGCAAGCGGAGTCTTGAAATGACATTTCGGTGGCAGGGTTTCATCTGCGAGTGAATTAACAATCTATCCTGGCAAAGTGTTTCAGGTGGTCTCCTTTATATAATTCTTCTTCCATTAGGATTTAATTTTTGTTTAGTTCTAGGTTTAGTTTATGTTTAATTTAAGTTTTGTCTCCTCAGGTGAGTCTTTCGTCAAATTGAGATAGGTGTCCCCTTTTATGGGGGTACTATGACAGCCCCAGTTTCACAATCCTAAACTGGGCCCCGCCCAGCCTAGACTTATGTGGACCCCAAGAGCCGATCTCGCTGAGTCACGCAAGCCTAGTCAGTTATAGCGGAAGCAACTAATTCTCAAACTAATCAATTATAACTTCAAAGTCACACAAGTTAAGACAACCTAAAGTGGGAAACCCTGCATATGTATATCATCATAAATAAGTCAAAAGAGTGGAAACCACACATATAGATATACATGCCCAAGATCTCTCAAAAACGTTAAATTCCAGTGTTTCAAAACAAATATATACAATAATACAAAAGAATCACCAATGTCAGATAAGTGGAAGAACTGATCCGGTATCCTCAGATGATATCTCCTAGATGTGGAGCCTTCCCCCTACTGGACTGTAGATCTACACTCCGTCAATGACATGAATGACGAGCCCAGGTAAGTAACACCAAACAGGACATAAATACAACATTTCAAAATAAATAAGACACCAGTCCATATTCATGTCGATAGAAAGAAAAGACAGGGAATGCATGAATAAATAAAGACTGTAAATAGTTGAATCAATCAAAAATGAGTATCCCAAAAATAATAAAGAGGTGCAAGTAGTCCCGACCAAACGGTCGTTGAGTTGAGGAAAACACCTACAAGACTCGGAGTTTAAGACGCGGTATACTCACGTCATCCTAAAGTCCACGTGAATGAGATTCTCTTGCAGTCCAAATAAGAACCCTCAACCCGTATAGAACCAGAAACGGTATCGTGCATCCCGAGTTCGTGGCTCTGACATTTTACCTCAGATAACTCATCCTACCAAAAGATCACGTTGACTCACTTGCCCTCGGATAACTAAAGGGAATGAAATTTCCAAAATAGGAATAGAGCAATAACGATAACAATTTAAAGCTCAAGAAATGACTGTAAAAATTTTTTATTGGTTTACTTACCTATATCCAAGATAATTCGCACTCACACGACCTCGGACTCGCCTCCTACGAATCCCCTTGTGACCCGTTAATGACTAAAACTCCTGATAATCAATTAAATTGAAATTCCTTAATAATTATTTCCTATTTACCTAATTTTCTATAATTATTTCATTAATGTAATTAGATTGATTTTCGGGGTATTAGGTCATATTCGGACCCATTTGGATACTTGAGAGATGCCCAAAATTTTTCAAAAATTTATTAAATTGTTCACTGTGAACAGTGTCACGCCGCAGGTGGCACTGTGGGGGTCAAACCCCTGTGACGTCACATAAACTGTGAATAGTATTCGACCCTCTGCCTCAGACGCTGCAAGTGGTGCCGTGGGCATAAATGCCCGACGAGACCACGACGTCCCTCGCGGCGTGAGTTCCTGTACTCACATCCAGCTGAAACCCCGGCTCGCGTCCCCTTGTTTCAAGTCTATAACAAACCCTTAGGGACGTCCGTTACAACGCTAAAGCACCTTCGTTTTGCGTCAAAACTTTGACAAAACCCCCGATTTCGAAAATCACCCAAAAATCCCAAAAATTCGCAAAAAACTCAACAACTCCAAATTTATCAAGCCCACCACCACAAATCCCAAAACACCTTCCATCAACTTTAAATCTACCAACAAAATCCAATAAAAAACACAAATTCCAAAATCGTCGCCTAAATCCATCATGACGAAATCCATCAAACCCACACCCACATTTTTGTTTTCATTAAGAGAGATAAGAAATGTGAGGAGAGAGAAAAGTTGATATGGGGTACATATATACCTCCTCCCTTCATCACACTCATGCACACATCCCGGGGCACATCCTTTGGTCCTCTTTCAATCCATCCAACTACCTTGACACTCCTTTGTGACTCCAATAGGTTACTCTCACTCACAATTTAGTTATTTCTCGCACAATACTCGCGTTCACGGACCCATTTCGCACCACGACTCGCTCGTCACGTATTCCTGGACGTACTAACGTATCGAACACGGTATATAGCTTTTATTTATTAATTTTTTTTGCATTTAGCAGTGTTTTTAATTCAATTTTAATTCAATTTATCCCCCGAACTGCTAATTACCCGACAATTGTTTGCCTAAAATCCGTTATTCACGTTCTTCTCAAGCCGAACCAACACTAATGTTCACACTCAAATATCCTCACACATTTGAAATATTGGAATTTACATTCGAGTAAATAAAATATAATACAAAACACCAAACAAAAATAACATACTTCGACGTCGATGATCAAGAATTGGATAACTGTATCACGGCAAGGGTCCCCATATGACCTAAATTGACACGTGGCACGAGTTAGATTTTAGGTTCGTTACAATAGTTCTCTCCTTATGTGGGGTGGGTAGTTCTCCCTATTTTATTAGGATAGTTCCGGGCTTCATTATATAATGTAGTATCTATTGCATTTCACTCGTTGAAATGTTGTAATAGGTTGGCTTACCCTATTGGGTTAGGAACAATGAATGTGACTTTTTAGGCTTCAAAAAAAAACCTTTCAATTAATCTTAACAAAAAATAACTATTGGGCGTATGGATCTTCGCTAGTGCTGAGATAGTCTCCAACTGACCACAAAGCCTCATAGATGCAGAGTTTTACAATGACGGCCCCTATTTTCGTCTAGGGCACCGTCCGGCCTAATCCCGTAATTAAGCCCTAATCACAACACATAGGACCCGATTATGAATTAGTCAGCTTTACTACCTGTGTTCTCTTGTTTAAACAATTATTTTATTTAGCGGAAGTCTTTAATATTTTAGCGGAAATTTTTTTTTTTTTTATTTGGAAACCAGGGAATAACGATCACCATATATATAGTAAACCGAACATATATAAACAAAGTGAAAGCCAAAAGTCGGGTAATCTAACACTCATCCCAATAACAACCCAAAAGATAAAGACATAAGTAAACATAATACAAAAAGTACCCGTGACGGCCCCGCTTCTAATCTAGGGCACCGCCCGGCCTAATCCCGTAATTTAGCCCTAATCACGACACATAGGACCCAATTACGAATTAGTCGGCCTTTACTACTGTGTTCTCTTGTTTAAACAATTTTTTTATTTAGCGGAAGTCTTTAATCAGGAAAATAACGATCACCATATATATGCAAGTAAACGGCGAACATATATAAACAAAGTGAAAGCCAGAAGTCAGGTAATCTAACACTCATCCCAATAACAACCCAAAAGATAAAGACATAAGTAAACATAATACAAAAAGTACCCTACGTGTATGGGCAGCTACGCGCTCGGAGCTCAGAGGTAGTCGCCGATCTTCTCCTTGCCCGGCCTGGTGCTGCTCGACGGATCTACACCCACCGTCACAAACTAGACGGTGAGTATGATGATATTTAAGTGATAACTGGGGAAATCTAATACTACATTTCCAATTTAAACAAAAGGTATTTAAAAGCATATGTAGCTGAAAAAAATGCTGAATAAATAATGCAAGTAAATACCAACATTAACAGATACACAAACTGACACAGGCTAAGTCGAGATGATCTACGTCCGGTCGGCGGTGAGAACTATCACCTAGCCTTTTTCACTACTGTATGGAGCTGTGCTCAACATATGATAATAATCTCTCTTTTTTTTCCTAACAACCTCAAATGGCGGAGCTGTGCTCGGCGTATTTAATCATTTATACTTGCCGACAACCCCGTGGTCCATGCCACGTGTGCCGCCCAAGTGTAGTGGCGAGTGCGGAGACCCCGAAAGACCGAAATCCTCGTGAATCCGCGCATCTCGTGTGCAATGGACACTAGATAATCCCTACTTTAGTTTTCAAGAATATATATCCTAAAATGTTATGATTTCAACATAAGTTAGGCTACAAAGCCCCAAGGGAAGTAGAACACAAGTCCAACATAACAGATAACCCTATAGCATGCATTTTCTAAATATCCATTTACTACATTCCAAGACAAAAATTGAGCATATAAGGAAACATGGAGTCAATGATATAATAAACAAGGCATCATGCTATATCGATATTCAATATGAATAGAAACAAGGAAAGCATGATGTGGGAAATAAATTAGCTAGTCTACAAATAGACTGAAAATTTATAAATGACTGAAATGAAATAAAGTAAAGAGTTCCCACAATTTCACTTACAAGTCAACGCAGTAGCCCTAGCTATCCGGCCTCCCGACACCCCGACTCGTGCACCCGAACTCCCAAGAATTTCCTTTAGTTCATGAGGTTCATTTTTATATCATTTTAATTGGTTTAAAGCCACTATAAGTGGATTCATGATATTTAACCAAAATTTAGAATTTTATGTCAATCTTTAATTGTGGCACATTTTTCGAGTTATATCGGGGTACCAAAAACACTCGAAAAATCCCGAAACTATTTTTTTCTACCTTTTTTTTCAATTTCTTATATTTTCTATAATTTTTTTCCAATTTTTCAGGAATTTTTCAACTATTTTCCTTATTTTCTCGAAATTAAATTAATATATATAAATATATAAATATATATATATATATTAATTTATTATTATTATTATTTATTAATAATATATCTTATTTTATTTTATTATATATATTTAATCAATAATATATACCTTTTTTATTTTATTTTTTATTTTATTTTATTTATTTATTTATTTTTTATTTTATTTTATTTTTTTTTATTTTTTTTTTTTTTTTTTTTGGTCGGGCAGGGTCGGGTCGGACTGAGTCGACCCGACCCGGTTCCTGGGCCGGGCCAGGCGCTGGGCCAGGCTCGGCTCATGGGCCGAGCCTGGCCCAGGCCCCCTGGCCTGGCCCATATGGGGGGGGTTCACACGTGCGGCTCGCACGTGTGCATCTTCTTCCCCAAAATTCTTCTGCGTCTCTGGTTTTCAATTTTTTTTTTTTCTTTCTTTCTTTCTTCACTCCTTCAATTCATCAACAAAACAACTAAAACCACATCTAAAGTACCAATTTCTTTCTTCACTCCTTCAATTCATCAACAAAACAACTAAAACCACATCTAAAGTACCAATTTAATTGACAATTCGAAAATCACAATTAATACCCAAAACTAGAAATTTTAATCCAACTAAAACCCCACTGATTTTCGAAACCTCTTTTGGAATCCCATGTGTTTTTCAATGGAGAATCCAAATATGAACTTTGTTTTCAAAAACAACATCATTTAGTAGCTCGAAAATTCTCAAATCGAAATCATAAGAAAACTCCATTTTTTTCAAGCTCCATTAATGGAAATAGCCAAGAAGACTAGATGATTACCTTAATGAAGCACCCTTAATCCAGCCTCCTAGTTCTCTAAATCACTGTATCTAGCTCCTCTTTCCCTAGTTAATTTATGTTAAGGTAGATTTGAAATAAATTGTTATTTCTTAGTCTAGTCTCGCTACCCGATAATTCCACTAGGTACTCGTACTTGCACGCACTCCAAGGCGTGTCCCCGCTCACGTCAACTCGACGTCTATGGTTTGCAAAAATTGACTTAATTAGTCTACACACATACACAACACTAGGCATACACCAGTACAAATATAACATTTACCTCAGCCACGTGCCTCGGTTAGTGTGCGCATCTCATGCGGGCCCCACGTCACGGGTCGGTGATCCTGATTAAGCAAGTTAATCAAGATTAGAAAATTGGGTCGTGACAAATATTCCCAACAAAATGGAAATTTCATCCTCGAAATTAGATTTAACTCGAGGAACCTTACTAAAGTGCACACCGCAGGGATGTAACTATTTTCCCCATCCCTTTAACCTCACTCACGTGGACCCGTTCCAACATGAATATGTGATACTAACTTTCTACTGGTGGGCACACAGCTAACCTAACCAGTCTATGGTCGTTCTGTAAATTACAGACTCACACAGAATCCTTTTGGGGCAGATATCAGATTCATACAGAATACGTACACAGCTCGATATCTTGTCTCAATTTACGGACCCACTTAGAGTGATAAGGTAGACATCGGATTCACATGGAATTCGTGCACACAGCTCGATATCATTTTTCGTCAAACTGTAGACTCACCTAAAGTCAAAACATGTGACTCGCTCAAGTTCACATAAAACCCAGACTCACATAAATCTATGCACACAGTTTACTCTGACTCACATAGAGTCTAGACTCACACGAGTTCGTCACATAGTCTACTCTCACTCACACGAGTCTAAACTCACACGTGAGTCCGACATACGTTTATTCTTACTCACACGAGTCCCGGCACACAACCCCTTTTCCCCTAGATCCACACAAGTCCTAGCACACAGCCTCGTCCGCCACTCTGAAATATTGATTCACACAGAGTCACTGCACACAACAAGATATCCTTTCAAAGGTTAAGACTCACACAGAGTTAGGAGTATCACACATAGTTTGCTCCTCCCCTTCGAAAGTTGACTCATACAGAGTCGTCGCACACAACTAAATATCTATCATACATCGAAGGGTGTATTCACACAAAATTCTTCACCACTACTCACATGGAGCACATTCTACTAACTAACTCACACAGAGTCTCCCCAAGTCTGACTCACCTAGTGCCACCGCTAACTCCTGACTCACCTAGAGTCACCATTTACAACTGACTCACCTAGAGTCTATTCTAACTCAGACTTACCTAGAGTTCACTCAGGTCGAACATAAACTACAGACCGAACACAATAAAATCATGCTAAGATGCAAAATAACTCATACCCGCCATAGGTTGTCGCGTCTCGCTTTCGGGATCCGAGCTCGCATCAACGTGGGCTTTCTCGCAAAGCGAGGTGTGCATCACTAAGTGACATGCACGTCGTCAACCGAGGACAATACTCGGCGGTATGCCCCTGGTTGCCTACAATGGTAACATAACCTATGTCCCTCGCCACGTGGCCTACTCGTACTCGTCGGTGTGGACAAGATGCAAAGCAATGTGTCCCGACCGTCGCAACGATAACATAGTCTCTCGCCCGCGTGACTCACCTGTCTCCACTCGAAAACCACGCGACCGTTGTCGTGGTGCGATGGTGCTTGGAAGAGCAAGTCTCTCTCGGCGCCGGTAATCTTGGCCTAATCGGTGGTGGTGGTAAGGAACATCCTCCCCCTGAGCTCTGTGTTGACGCGACATAAGACACTTGAGGTACCACCGATATGAAACGTGAAGTCACCCCTGATCCCTGGGAGCCTCTATCCCATGTCTTGGGTGCCTTGCCACTCCGTCGCCTCCTCTCGAAATCCGCGGCCTGCTCTAATGTCAATCTTTGCCCCAAGGCTGCCCTGTCAGCTATTACACCAAGGTAGTAGGTCTCGTGGGAAAGTGCACGCTCGTATATCTCGGTGAGAGTCCTAGCGCTCGTGCTGACTACGTAATAGCCAATGTCTGCTCTCAGACCTGCCCCAAAATGATACACATCTCCCAACTCATCTCGAACCAAATCCCCTGCAAACTGCCTCAGATACCCGTATCTATCTCGGCACTCCATAACCGACTCATCTCGCTCTCTCGCCTCAAACTCATAAACTCTCTCCTCAACCTCATCATGATCGCGCCGGCGGGAAGTATCTGCTGATAAAACTTGGCCTTAAAGGCCGTCCATGACTCAAAGTCCCCATCGTAGCTATGGTGGTGCGCCACCGACGTCGCATCTCTCTCGTAGCGTATAAGAAGACAAATCTGGGCGTAGTCTATCCTCGATCCCCAAAATCCGATGTAGCTTCTCCTGTGATAATATCCATCCCTCAATCTTCTCAAAGTTTCTCTCCCCGTCGAAGTACACTGGTTGAAGGCGGAGAAAGTCCTTCACCAGCTAAATCCCTACTGCTGAGCCTGAAGGTGTAGGTGTGGGAGTCGGAGTCGTCACTGCTACCTCTGCCGTCGAAACGGTCACTACCGGAAGAGTCGGCGTCGCTACCGTGCCCTGAATAATTGGAGTGTCTGGTATGGACGCAGTCGCTGGAATGGTGGATGGTGCAGTAGTAGGTCCGGTCGTCAGAAGTGTGGTAGTCGCAGGAGTAGTGGCGACGGCACGAGTAAGTGCGGTGATCTGTGCTGTCATGAAGGTCATGAAATCAGCCATCTGCTGTCCCTGTGCCGCTATTCGATCCGCCAACCTCTGATAGTCGTCGTTTGATGTAGTAGGAGGCTGACTACTACTAGCACCCACATAGCCTGTCTCTCGTGCATCCGTCATTGTCGTCTGCATGTGGATAACGATTTCCTATCAACTATTACGAAGTCTACCACGTATATACGTATACATATTGAAAAAGATAGCATATATATACAAATTCCCGACTCACTTTCACTCAATTCCCAACAAAATAATTCCTAGGCAAGGTTCATCTGGTTTCCACTTTTAGGGTGTGTATTTTATTCAAATTTATGCTTTACTCCTTGATAAATGATCTTTGATACCAATCACGAAATTAGCATCAAAATCCTTATTAAACACTATGCTTTGCCCCTAAGGTTCTAAAGCCTAAGCTCTGATACCAACTATGACGGCCCCTATTTTTGTCTAGGGCACCGTCCGGCCTAATCCCGTAATTAAACCCTAATCACAACACATAAGACCCGATTACGAATTAGTCAGCCTTTACTACCTGTGTTCTCTTGTTTAAACAATTATTTTATTTAGCGGAAGTCTTTAATATTTTAGCGGAAATTTTTTTTTTTATAAAGCCTAAGTGTGGAAACCAGGGAATAACGATCACCATATATATGCAAGTAAACGACGAACATATATAAACAAAGTGAAAGCCAAAAGTCGGGTAATCTAACACTCATCCCAATAACAACCCAAAAGATAAAGACATAAGTAAACATAATACAAAAAAGTACCCTACGTGTATGGGCAGCTACGCGCTCGGAGCTCAGAGGTAGTCGCCAATCCTCTCCTTGTCCGGCCTGGTGCTACTCGACGGATCTACACCCACCGTCACAAACTAGACGGTGAGTATGATGATATTTAAGTGATAACTGGAGAAATCTAATACTACATTTCCAATTTAAACAAAAGGTATTTAAAAGCATATGTAGCTGAAAAAATGCTGAATAAATAATGCAAGTAAATATCAACGTTAACAGATACACAAACTGAGACAGGCTAAGTCGAGATGATCTACGTCCGGTCGGCGGTGAGAACTATCACCTAGCCTTTTCACTACTGTATGGAGCTGTGCTCAACATATGATAATAATCTCTCTTTTTTTTCCTAACAACCTCAAATGGCGGAGCTGTGCTCGGCGTATTTAATCATTTATACTTGCCGACAACCCCGTGGTCCATGCCACGTGTGCCGCCCAAGTGTAGTGGCGAGTGCTGGAGACCCCGAAAGACCGAAATCCTCGTGAATCCGCGCATCTCGTGTGCAATGGACACTAGATAATCCCTACTTTAGTTTTCAAGAATATATATCCTAAAATGTTATGATTTCAATATAAGTTAGGCTACAAAGCCCCAAGGGAAGTAGAACACAAGTCCAACATAACAGATAACCCTATAGCATGCATTTTCTAAATATCCATTTACTACATTCCAAGACAAAAATTGAGCATATAAGGAAACATGGAGTCAATGATATAATAAACAAGGCATCATGCTATATCGATATTCAATATGAATAGAAACAAGGAAAGCATGATGTGGAAATAAATTAGCTAGTCTACAAATAGACTGAAAATTTATAAATGACTGGAATGAAATAAAGTAAAGAGTTCCCACAGTTTCACTTACAAGTCAACGCAAGTAGTTCTAACTATCAGGCCTCCCGACACCCGACGACTCGTGCACCCGAACTCCCAAGAATTTCCTTTAGTTCCTGAGGTTCATTTTTATATCATTTTAATTGGTTTAAAGCCACTATAAGTGGATTCATGATATTTAACCAAAATTTAGAATTTTATGTCAATCTTTAATTGTGGCACATTTTTCGAGTTATATCGGGGTACCAAAAACACTGAAAAATCCCAAAACTATTTTTTTCTACCTTTTTTTTCAATTTCTTATATTTTCTATAATTTTTTCCAATTTTTCAGGAATTTTCCAACTATTTTCCTTATTTTCCCGAAATTAAATTAATATATATAAATATATAAATATATATATTAATTTATTATTATTATTATTTATTAATAATAATATATCTTATTTTATTTTATTACATATATATTTAATCAATAATATATATATATATCTTTTATTTTATTTTTTTATTTTTTTTTATTTTTTTTTTGGTCGGGTCGACCCGACCCGATCCCTGACCTGTGGTCGGGTCGGTCTCGGGTCCCGCCCGACTCCGGCCGGGTTCTTGGGGCGGGCCAGTCGGTGTGGGAGCCCCCCCCCCTGGCCTGGCCCATATGGAGGGGATGCACACGTGCGGCCTACACGTGTGCATCTTCTTCCCCAAAATTCTTGGTTTTCAAATTTTTTTTTTCTTTCTTTCTTCACTCCTTCAATTCATCAACAAAACAACTAAAACCACATCTAAAGTACCAATTTAATCGACAATTCAAAAATCACAATTAATACCCAAAACTAGAAATTTTAATCCAACTAAAACCCCACTGATTTTCGAAACCTCTTTTGGAATCCCATGTGTTTTTCATTGAAGAATCCAAATATGAACTTTGTTTTCAAAAACAACATCATTTAGTAGCTCGAAAATTCTCAAATCGAAATCATAAGAAAACTCCATTTTTTTCAAGCTCCATTAATGGAAATAGCCAAGAAGACTAGATGATTACCTTAATGAAGCACCCTTAATCCAGCCTCCTAGTTCTCTAAATCACTGTATCTAGCTCCTCTTTCCCTAGATCCAGCTTCTCAAATTTTTTTTTTCTTGCATGTTCTTTGGTTGGAGAAATAATGAGGAACCCATTAATCTTGTGATATTTATATGTGTTTGTGTAATCAAGTGTGCATCACGAATCTCGAGGCAAATCTGAGGGTTCCTAACTAGGTAGTCCAGCTCTCTTGGTGACACCAAATTTGTGACTCTCATCATGGGAGTGTGTGGCAGCACGGATCTCGAGGTCTATCTTAAGGTTAATTTAATTCACAACAAACTATAGGATATTAAAATGTGATTTCTTAAATAAATAAACTATAGGCCAACTCAATTAATGTACATTAATTCTATATGGATCATAATTAATTGGTCACACAAATTTATAAAATTTATCTAAGTGGTCACACCGACTCTCAACTCCCCGGCACTCGGTGTCCCGACTCGCACGCAATTCGAGGCGCTTTCCCCGTGCGTCGAACGTCGTATTTTCCAACTAAATTAAATAACTTAATTTATGTTAAGGTAGATTTGAAATAAATTTTTATTTCTTAGTCTAGTCTCGCTACCCCGGTAATTCCACTAGGTACTCGTACTTGCACGCACTCCAAGGCGTGTCCCCGCTCACGTCAACTCGACGTCTATGATTTGCAAAAATTGACTTAATTAGTCTACACACATACACAACACTAGGCATACACCAAGTACAAATATAACATTTACCTCACCACGTGCCTCGGTTAGTGTGCGCATCTCATGCGGGCCCCACGTCACGGGTCGGTGATCCTGATTAAGCAAGTTAATCAAGATTAGAAAATTGGGCCGTGACATTTACTTAGTCTCCAACTGACCTAGGTCAAAGTCAAACATTTGAGACGAAGAGTTTTACTTTAAAAGAACTCGGTGCTATATCTCTAAAGTGAACGATATTTATATTTTTTTTATATTTCCATCAATTAGTCCCAACAATGAACACCACAATTAATATTCCCCTCTTTAGTTATGATTTCATTAATTCCTCTCTTTTTTCTTTGTCAAATATTAATTCCTCCCCTTAACTATTAATGATTGAGATCTAATCTATTATATGATGAAGCATAAAAGAATTATATTCATCTAAAATGCCTTCATGGCAACTAATAGCAGTGCACTGATTGCTTAGATACAAACTAACAAAACAAACTAAATATAGTAGAACTCGGAGGGCACCTGGTTGCTCCATCATATTGAACCAACATGCATGCTGATCAATACTAGATTCCAAATTATTTCTAACAACATAAAATACCAAGAAAAAAACTCCAATGCTGTTAATCAATGTGTTTCCCACAACACCATCAAAATCATTCCCTGAAATGCACTCAATCAATTAGGGTTGCTTTTCCATTCATCAACATCATCATCTACAATGTCATGAAACCCATGTAACTAGGCTCCAATCATTATATGTAAATAACATTCTAAATCTACAATAATCCCAGGTGAAATGAAGACCTTGATCATCTTTTTAATTAGCTCTTATCCATGCTTTATTTGGTTAATTAAATATGTTCCTAGAATATTTATTATTCAACATGTGTGATCGATAATTAAATAATTAAGTGTACGTACACCTAAGTAATTTTATTGCATCATCAATTCCATTAGAGATACCTTAACTTCTTTTTTTTCCCTGATATGAACGAGACTAAATTTATCATAACCCAACTACAAAGAATTGATATATAATTATAATGGAGGAAAATATTGTGCTTTCCATAAACAAAGTCGAAAAAACCCTACCTGTGTAGTAGGGGAAAACCCGCCCTTGATATATATACATTGTGTTTCCATTGGGGATAGCTTGTAATAACTAAAAGAGTTTTATTAAATTTATGTGATACTCATGTTATATTTGTAATTAATGAACTCTAAATCAAAGGAAAGAACTTTTGTAGGTAAGAGATTGATTTTTAAATTACAAATTGAAATTTGTTAAAGACAGAGAGAGATCAAAATTAATACAGCCCCGATGAACATAATATATTTAGAGGACCCCAATATTATTAGTTCGGGACAGAAAGACATTCATTCTTTGGTTGACGTTTGGTACGCAGGGGACCCTATACTTTTGGCATCAACGTTCCATCTGTTTTTTTTTTTTTTTTTTTTTTTTTTTTTTTTTTTTTTTTTGACTTAAGTGGGAGTCGAGCCACGACCACTTGAAACCTTGTCTTTTGACAATTTATATCTTTACCATCTCACCAGAGATGCTTTAACAACTGATCTCCTTATTTGTTTTTTATTAGAAGATTCGTGATGTTTAACGATTTGGTAACGAAAAAAAATTACTGATAGGGAAAATTAGTAACCATGATACCGTCTCTACTTCAACATCATTAGGGAGGCCCCCACAGATCGCTCAATGTTGGGGGCTTCGGCAAAAGCCGCGGCATGCGCCGGCAGTCGTAAGCGTGCCAATGCCCCCCTCCCTTCCTTTCTCTATTCCTTCTCCTCTTCTCCCATCTCTTCTTCTTCCCGAGTTTTCCGATGACACCACCAAATCTGATGGATCTAGTGTCGCCGGTAAAGCTCTAAGGCCTTCTTCCCTCCTTTTCTTTCATTTTTCTCTTTTTTTTTTCTATCTACTTCGTAGCAGGTTTCGAGTTTAGGGCTTAGAGGGTTCAGGAGTGGCTGCAGGTATGGGTGAACACAGATTGCACTAATCCATAGGCCCAGTCCAATTTATACCAATTATTGCTAATTGAATCAATTTTTTCATTCCTTGGACTGGACTAGACTGAGAAATCACTAATCTGATTAGACCGGATTGGATTACGAACCCTATATTAAAAAATTGCGAGTTCAATCTGATCCAATCCATTTATCACATCAACACATACATATTTGATCATATATACTAAAGTATCTCAAAAAACATCAACTCTAAAATATAGTATCTCAAAGACTATGCTTGTTCACTCTTTGTTTTGGTTATCTTGTTGCAGTGTTTTGGTCAAGGATGCTTGTCGAGACAGAGGTCGCCGGAGACAGTTTCATCGATTTGATATCTTTTGAGTTTATGAAACCTCACTCTCTGTGGCTGATGTTGTGAAGTTCTCAATCCCAATTCTTTTGTGGAATGTGGACAACATATCTTGGGGGTCACGGTTTTGAAACTTTTGGTTTGGAATTTTGGTGGGTTCGTTAGTGCAAGGTTTATGGAAATCTGGGACTGGTGGCGGGTTGCCGAAGGGGTTTCAGGGTATCATAGGGGATCTTAGAACTCCTTATTGTTAATCAGTTGTATAAATTTTTATATATACATGTTTTTTTCATATATAAATAGAAACCGAGTATCGCCTCCATTTCATTAAAAAAAAAAAAAATTATTGCTTGGATTATATATACATGTTTTTTTGAAATTATTGAGCCAATCAATTGGTTGGTTAATGATATCGTACTATATACACGTTGAAACTTTTTTTTTGAAGAGAAATTGAAATTTTATTAATAATTCATGGCTCAATATAGGACCAGACATAGAATCAAGTATATTGATTTGCTAATCATATTTGTACAAACTAACTGCCATTAATTTAATTTTTTTTTTCGAAATTGAAATAATTTAACAATCAAGGACTACCCACTACAACGTTGAAACTCATGACAATACACAAAAGTACTAGAACCACAAAACGAATAACAAAACTTTCCAACAAGGAGAAGACCTAAAACTTTCCAACAAGGAGAAGTCATAATAACTTTTCAACAAGGAGAAGACAAATCAAAAACTTCCAACTAATGAAGAAAACTAATTATAAAGTAAAAACTAAAGATAAATCAATACAGATCGCCGCACAAATCCACATAACACCGTTGATGAAGATGCACCGCAACAAAGATGGACCAATCTCTACAAATCTGATTAAATTTGTTGTTTATTGAATGAAAAAAGAGCAAAAGGGATTGATTAGAACCACCGCCGATCGTTGAGAGGATCGACGGTGGTTCAAGAACAAAAATCACAAAAGTGAATCAAAAAAAGAATTTTAGAGTTTTGGTTCAAGAACAAAAATCACACGTTGAGACTTTATATGCTATACTAGTTTTAAATCCGAACATAGTCCTGTAATACTATTAATCTATATTTGTTTTATTATAAATAAAAGTTGTTTTTTTTTTAAATAATAATAAAAGTTGTTTTAAAACCAAATATAAAATATATGAAGAATGATGTAATAAAACTGTTATTGTATAAAAAAATAAAAAAAAACATAATTAAAAATAATGTAGCTATTAATTAGGGTATTTATATTAATTAGGCTATTAATTTCAAATCTATTTAGAGTTGACATGTATCAACATGTGCATAGCTTTCTTATATATATCCACCATGAGAATCATATATATACACATGTCATGAGTACACTTTTTAGAACCATTAGATTTAAATTAACACAATCGAGATGACATAAATACACAATACATTTTGAGAGGTTCCATGACATGAATATATATTTAGTCTCCATTGTAAAATTTTCCATAAATATATATATTGTGCCCTCACTCAAGGACCCCCATTATGTAAATTACTAGCTACTCAGATGAAATGTACTACTACTTAAGAGCTGTCAAAATACCTTTGACCTTGGTCAATCATTGGACATTGATTTTTTTTTTTTTTTTTTGAGGAAACCAGGTTTTATTTATTATAGCCTAGTATATACAATATTATAATAATATTTACAAGTAGACGAGAAACGATGTTTTTTTTTTTTTTTTTTTGAGAAAATTAATGTTATATACATGGAAAGCATGTATTAGAAGATTGAGGTCATGTATATGTAGAAGTTAAGAAATAGATATATGATACTTGACGTGTTCCAAAGCTTGTTAGTTTAATTATCCTTACATCAAGTCTATAAATCTACAGTTGTTTAATGGTATGGGAAAGAATTTAATCTTTTAGGAAATATAAGTTTTAATGATTCTCATCACTAATTAAACAACGTTAATTTTTCTTGTTCATTTCAGTTCTAGCTATCACTGAAAGGCAGATTGTTGAACTTTAGAAACTAAAGATTGGTTACTATAACATGAATTGAACCTAAGACCTCCCCATCATTTATCGTTTAGTTAGCAAATAATGCCTCGTCGATCGTTAGACTCTGTGGCAAATCACCAAAAATACCTTATGTTAGCTATATTTAAAAAATAATAATAAATTAAAGGGAGACAATGAGAAGATCCAAAACAAAAGGGCAAAGAGTCTATATAATGAGCTGCTAAGTGTGATGGTGGAATGAAAGGGAACAAGCGTTACTTCCAAAATACCAAAGAATATGGCGTTTGGTGGTCTAATGTCTCCATGGTCCACCACATGCATTTGGTGCGCCCCTACCCCCACCTTTCAAAAAAAAATAAAAAAGATGTTCAATTTTATTCAATTTTTGTGTTCAGCTCATCACCTTTTTATCAGCCTTGACTTTCTCACCTTCCCTCCCTTGATTAGTGGCAGTCCATGTTACCGTTATCATCATCAATTTCAAATATATTTCAAGTTCTTTCTTTAATTAAAAATTCGTTACAACTTACATGGACCAGATGAATGACCTTCTTGTGGTAGTTGGTTAGTTGGTCATCCATCTCGTTCGAAATTACCAATCTGCCCACTACATAAATATTTTCATTTTTGGTCAAAACCTTCATGTATTAGTCTATTGATTAAGAAGTATCGAAGATTATCAACTACTACGTACTAATCAATGCTTATTATAGTCAAGAGATTATGTCACACCAATATTAATCGAGTTTGATTAATAAAATAGACTTCCAACATTGGAACTTATAAGTATAATTGTTTCAAATTAATTGAGAAGCTTCGTAACAAATTATGTAGCTTAGGTGGAAAAGATTTAAATGCCCTTAACTAAAAATATCGAATTAATTAATTTTAGATATGAAAGGGATCCCCTTCTACATAAAATTGGACTAACTACAAAACCAAATATTTGAAGGGTTCAATAGAAAATAACTCGAAAATTGATAAATTTGAATGAAATTTTTATGAGGGGGAGAGAATATTGATTAATTAGTCAATAATTTTTTTTTTTTTGGTAGGACTTAGTCAATAATATGTGAGTTAGAAGATGATTACTTTATCCGTATGGTTCAATTATTTCCACGTGTGTATGTTGTCTTTTACAGAAGACAGAAACAAAGCCAAGCTAAGCCTCAAATGTACTTGTGTAGTGTATAGAATATAGACCGTGGAGCGAGCCCTTGTGCGGGTTATGGTTGGTAGCCTATACACCACGTGGTTCGTTATAAAGCTTGGGAAATTAAGCTTTCCAAATCATCCGATCGAGACAATTTAATTTGGCCATACTTACATGTTCATTGAACTTTGGAGGTAAGATATTATAGAAAGAAATCAAGACTACAATGTAAATAAATATATTAAGTATTAACAAGTGTGGGGCTTCTGAACCACTTGGGGGACTCAATTGTTTGATATGAGATTTGGAGTTCGAACTACATTGAAGCAAGTTGTTTTTTTCTTATCAAAATAACAAGTGTAGGGCTTCTTATTGATACACATGCTTTATTTTTAACAAGTGCGCAAATAGTTTTGTTTTAAAAAGTTTTGGTTAGTACTAGCCAAGGAGAGTTTCATGTTATTATTTTTTTAGTTTTGAAGCCATTGTGAATCGATGTAAGACGGTATTTTGAACAACATTAACTTGTATATTATATGTCTCTATAATGTATGGCGAGCAATATTTAATCCTACCTTTAGGTGGCAATTAATTACTAATTGGCAAATATAACAATTAGACACAATTAAAAAAGTGGTTTTACTTTATAACGATATTAATTAAAAGTTTGAACTTTGGTGTAATAGAAACTCTTATAATTTTTAACTCCAATCGAAAAAGGAGCTAGCATTAAAAGAGCTCCTCTAAGAACACTAGGATGAATGTAGACATGATAATCATCATCAAGTGGATAGAAGGTCTAACTTTAGAATCTTAATTATATATGTATAGTGCTATAGTAGTGTAATAATCTTATTTACTTATTGAGTTTTTTTTTTTGAAAACACTTATTGAGTTATTCAATAGAAAAGAAGCAACAAAAAATGTTTAACCATGAGATTATTTAGGGATAAGAACTAGCTAGCCGATATATACAATTAATATTCGCACACAACATTTTGGAATAATATATATGTGACATGCACATATAATGTATAAACCTTAATTAGTTTCTATGATTCTATGATTCTATTGTTTAATTATTCATTCATTTAATAATTAATTGATAAAAATTGATTACTATTTATCCATATATGATGTATTTTTTTTCTGAACCACATATATGATGTATTTATTAACGTCATAAATGTTCCAAATTAAGTCACACATGCATATTAAGACTTTATTGATGTATCACTATTTAGTAAACAAAAAAAAGCTGAATAAATAAGGACTGTAAACGTGTATAATTCAAATATATAGATCACAATGACAACACATACAAAAGGGTATAATAATTGAGACCTCACCATCAAACTTGAACGACAAATGACCATCGAAGCATTACATTGAGAGACACTCACGTAAAGAAGAAATAAAATGGATACTTTAATACAAATTTTCCTTGTCTTTTTTCTCCTCTTTGGACCCATCTCACTTCCAATTCAAATTCACATATTTCATTCCATTTTATTTTTTCTTCGTTGTTTTGGATAAAATTTGATAAAACTCCGTCCCACCTCTTTAAATTATTACACCATTTCTTAACTGATTACTCTTTTTTTAACATCTCAGAAACAAATTGAACCAAATCCGTATATACGTATTCATCTCCTACCTCTACACTTAGATTTTGACATAGCTAGGGGTGTACACGGACTGTATTCGATCCATTTAAGGTCAACTCGCTACTCGATCCAATTATTACAAATTGAAAATTTTCAATTCGATCCAACTCATTTAATTTTCAATCTAATTCGATCAATTAATAAAATGCGAATTAAATTGAATCAAGTTTGCAAATTGTTATCATATAGTTATCTCGTAATTAAAAATATGCACATTGGTTAAGAACAATTTCATAATCATTAAACAACACAAAACAAAGTGCATTATTATACCATAAATTAGACTTGATTAAACTTACTATAAAAATTATATGATCAAACTAGAAGTTAGAGTTCAAAAACTAAGTAACACAACAAAAAAGAAGATCAAATATAGGCAGACAAAACAACTTTGAGAACTAGATGTATCTATAAGACTAGATCTACATGTATATAATGTTGCAGATCAAACCGGACTGAGTCTGCGGATTGTACATGTAAAATTCGCAAGTCAATGCGATCCGGGTGGATTGATATGCATTTTTACAATTCAATTAAGTCCAATTAGTTAAAAAAATATGATTTGATTCACAATAATTGAATCGACTTGAATTGAATTCGCAGATTACTGGATCCGTGTTCACCCCTAAAGGCAACCCATACATATTATATAGACATAGATAAGAAGTAGCAAATATTTTACTGCTATTTGTCAACCTGTCAAGTTCTTTATCCGAACTTTTGTTCGATTAGGTAGTTGGAGTCATCCTCCACGTATAATCGTTACTTAAATTAAAATCATACCATGGCGTACGCAAAGGGGAAGATTGAAGAAGCACAGCACATTGTCACAGACACACATAATAACTAACGGTCTATTTTTGGCACTACAATATTGAATATATTCACATTTAAACCAAAATCAGTAGTGCCACACAACTAATTAATACCAACAATATATGATTTCAACACTATTTTTTGTGACCAGTCACAGTTTCCGTTACCAGATCGAACCGTTTGCACATCCCATTTTTATATTGTTCTCGATGGGACCTATCTGGAAATTTGAATTTCTGATAAAACAAAACCAAAACCAAAACCAAAACCAAACCGAGCTTTTGCTTTTCATGGAAACGCCTCTGCACAGCGACAGCTTTTTCTCTTTTTTTTTTTCATTCCCTCTCTCTCTCGCGCGCAGCTTTAATGGCGAAACCCTAGAATTTCGCCAATTGTAGGTTCTGTTCAGGCGTGTAGAGTTCAAGTTTGGTTCAATTTGTTTGGGGCTTTGGTTTGGTTCTCTGTGGGATTCAATTTGGGGGTTTTAGGGCTTGTTTGGGTGGAGAATTGGGGTGTCTTTTTTTGTTGATTTGTTGTTGTAGGTGTGATTCTGTGTTTGTTGAGTTTGTTGGGGTTGATTTGGGATCTGTGGATTTGGGATCAGACGTCAAGCATGTTGCTTTCTTCGTCCTCGCCGACGGCGCGTAGCTCATTGGAGGAGATGTTGGAATCGATAAGGAGGAGGGACGAGAAGCCGAGGGACTTGCTGCCGGCGTTGCCTTCGAGGCCGACGTCGAAGGCGCGGTTGCCGGCTTCGAGGAGGTCCCTGCCCACCAACTTCAAGATTGAGGATTCAATTCCGGGTGTTCCAAAGTGGGATGAGAAGAGGAGGGATCATAATTGTGTGGAGGGTGAAGGGGAGCAACTGGGTTTTGGGAGTTTTAAGAAGGTTTCGAAGGCGGTGGGAAAGGAGAATTGTGGACTGAGATTGGAGGGTAATAAGGGGTCTGATATTGTGAGATCTGGTTGGGCTAATGGAGCCTATTTTCTGAAGAAGGTACCCAATTTTGTTTTTTTTTTTTTAACTAGTCTAGTTTAGCTTTTGTGATTTAATACAGTGTGATTTGATCTGGTTTCGATATTTTCGCCACGAATTCGCATTTAGTTGTGGTTGCTTGTGACTTGGGGCTCTAATGTGATAGGATCATGAGATAGGAGTGTGTTTTGAAATATGCTTTAGTAGGATTTGAGCTCCAGAAATGTGTTGTAGAACTGTTGGATGTTTAAGTTAGGTGGTGTGTTTCAGTTCAAGACATTTATTTTTCTGTTTGGATGTCGTGGTCATAGAGCTACGCTTCTTTTAGGTTTTGATACAGCTTTGTCAGTTTATCTTGATCACCTGAATGGTTCTACCTGTGCTTTGTGTTCATCGCGAAAAAAAAAGGAAGTTTATATATATTGTTAATGAGCTTAGTTGAATTCGTGCTGGCAATGCTGGTACTTAAGACTGACATCGCATGTTACTCTCCTGGATGAAGGAGTATAAGGGTTGGTTTGGTGGTATAAAAGGTGCAGGTCCTTTTATGGCACATTAAATTTTATTGCACGATTTTTGGAGGAGATAACATATATGGTGATTGAGAGTTAAAAAGTAAATAGAGGTGTACTATGTTGACATCAATTGGGACATCAAACTCCAACAAGTCCTTCTGTTGTCAGGTGCACCTTAAACCACTTGTTTAATTCAAGGTGCGTCTGACGACGCAAAAGGGGCTCATGCGTTGTGTGTTTGATGTCCCAACTAATGGCAATATTTCCTCGTAGCATTTATGACTTAAATGTTGCAAACTGGAGATATTTGTTTCTTGCTATTGTTTTGGTAATATGCAGATTTTACATTTCACCTGTGTCTTCATAGACCACATTAAAATGATCACTTCAGTTGTTCCTTCAGGCTTTATAAATTTTAAGTTTAGTGGCTTATTTGATATTTAATGCGAAGTTAGTGCTTGATTCAGGACTTTCCAGTGTGGTGCCTGCTTGCAAGTGGCCAATGGCAGTCGGGAAAAGTGCACTCAACTTCAGGAGAAGATGCGAGAGTCATGCTTTCAGATGGCAAAGTTGGTTTATACATTTTTATTATGGTGCAGATAATGCTATTTGATTTCAAGTACGTAAAACTTTATGTACTTCATATTTCTACAGGTTTTGGCAATGCCAAAGGGAAGTGTTTTGCCTGCAAATTCTTATATCCTTGAAGATACTGATGACCTTGTACAGTTGAGCTTCTTGAATGAGCCTTCAGTTCTTCACAATCTCTGTTGTAGATATTCTCAAAACAAAACTTATGTATGTCTATGCATATTATATCATCTTGGCAATCAAATTTATTTTATTGCTTCTTTCCTAGCATTAACTTTCACCTTGTTATCTATAGACTAAAGCAGGGCCAGTTCTACTTGCGATGAATACATTCAAAGGGGCTGAAGTACATGGAAATGAGTTACTCGCAGGTTGCAGGAAAAAGCCCAGAGTTTCTCCTGGCATCTATTCTTGGGCTAAAGATGCCTTCAATGCCATGATGAATGGTGAAGATTTTTTTTTTTTTTTTTTTTTTTAAGATTACTTGTTCAGGAATGACAAATGATTTGATTCTCAAGTATATATGCCTTTTTCTGATCTCAATATTTGGCTACTTGCAGATGAAGGAAATCAGTCTGTTATCATTAGGTATGTATCTCCATCCTGATTTTATGTGGTACTGTAGCTTTGTTCTTCTTCTTGTAATCATCTTGAGTCTTTGTCTCTGCACTTCAAAAATTCTTTAGCGATCTGCTGAGATTTTTAGTTTTTAACCTGACATGGTATCGGGAATCATATTTGAACTTATAATGCAGTGGTGAAAGTGGAGCTGGAAAAACTCAAACAGTGAAAGTAGTGGTTGAATGTTTGACTAACCTTGGTGGTGAGAGTGCCCTCGAGGAAAAGCTTCAACAGACTCATGTGATCCTGGAGGCTTTTGGAAATGCAAAAACATCCAAGCATGCTAATTCTAGCCGATTTGTATGTTTATTTTTCTCCCACCTGATGAATATTCCTTTTGAGTCTTACAAGATGAATGTAAGATGTGTCTTTGATAATCTATTTCTGTGAACACAAAAGATCAATCTGATCATCTTCATTAATAGTCTGGGAAATGGAACAAGTACTGTTTTGGCATTTTCTGTCAAGTTGAATTTAATTATCCTGACGTGTGATTCCTTCTGTTATGCAGGGAAAGCTTATTGAAATTCATTTTAAGCCAACTGGTAAAGTTTGTGGAGCTGAAATTCAAACTTGTAAGTTCCATTTAGATTTTAAGGTATTTGGCAGCACAATTATCATTCAATACGTGTTTCATATTTTTTCCACGATGTTTGACATGATGCATTTTAACTGTGCATATCAAACTCTTCCTGCAATGCTTTGGACAGTTCTACTTGAGAAGGTATTCCTTTTTTTGAACTTAGATTTCAGTTTCTTCTGATTAACTTATGGCCAATCTTGAAGATTGTTCTAATGCTTTGAGCAGATGAGAGTGATTCAGCTTGCTAAAGGAGAAAGATCATTTCATGTCTTTTACCAACTATGTGCTGGCGCTCCGTCTTCTCTCAAAGGTTGTATTCTGCTTATTGATGTGAGCATTCATGTCGAAAAGCAAGGATTTTTATTTTTTTTTTTTTATGTTTACTTCGATTATTTGGGATTGAGGCTATGTTACTTCAATTTCTTTTTGTTGTTCTGAAACACAAGTAATTTGTTTAGATTTCATACTTTGATAAGAATATTCATCTGCATGATATAGAACCATTATAATGGTACAAAAAATTTGGAGAAATAATGAAAAACAATTTACATTTACTTGAATCAGATTTTAATCAACTGATAATATATCTTATGCATTGATGTCTAGCTAACTCAGTTCTTATCACAATCGTAATGCATTTTGACCTTTCTTCTTTTTCTTCTTTTAGATCTCAACTATATTATGGACTTTAATCATTGATTTATTGGGTGTTTTATAGTACATTTTATACACCACTTTAAAGAGTCACTTTTGGTATTGCTGTGCAGAGAGGCTAAACCTGAAAACAGCAAGAGATTACAACTATCTAAGGCAGGGAGAGTGCTTGACAATTGGTGATGTTGATGACGCTCAACAATTTCATGTGCTAATGGTATGTAAAGAGAACCTTTTTACTTAAATAGTTACTTGGCCTTTTTAATTCATTACATTCTGTTTTCTGTTTTCTTTTGACCAGGAAGCCTTAGATCATCTTCAAATCCACAAAGATTATCAAGATAATGCATTTGTTGTTCTATCTGCCATTCTGTGGCTGGGAAATATTTCCTTTCGAGTAGTTGATGACAAAAATCATGTGGAAGTCGTTACAGATGAAGGTGCTCTTCTGTCCATTCAGTTTCTGTGTTTAACTTCAGTGCAAAGTTCTTGTAAACAAGTTTGCAGATAGCTCATCTCTCTTTTCATTCTATTAACTTTTTTTTCCCTAATATTGCTATTATTATTATTTTTTTCTAATATTGCTATCTTGACAATAATCTTTTGTTTTGTGGTAAGATATTTTTAATTAATCATATCTTCTTGAATTGCTATTTTTCCTATTACCATCAAATTATTTATTAATTTTTTTGTTTTTAATAAATTTTAGACATTCAAAGCTGTTTCCTTATATTGGTGTAATGGCATGTATGCATAAAAAAGATACATAGCTTGGTTGGGTCGTGCAGCATATAGGATAGAGAGGTTCCCTCATTGCCCCAAATACATGTCTTATAGTCTTAGTTACCAGAAAGAAATCCAGAAAAATGCAGAGCTAATGTCAGTATCTTTTGCGATATTAATATATTGCTTCCATTTTGTTTCAGCTGTAACAAGTGCTGCCAAGTTGATGGGGTGTAATGTTCAGGACTTGATCTCAGCCCTTTCTACTCATCGAACTGAAGCTGGAAATGACAATACTGTTCAGAAATTAACTTTGCCTAAGGTCATTTGTATTCTCTGTTCATTCTTTTTAATATACATAATGCATGGATGTTAACCCTACTAGTCATCTGTTTTTCTTCAGGCAATCCAAACTAGGGATGCAATGGCGAAATTCATGTATTCAGGTCTGTTTGATTGGTTGACTGAACAAATAAATCTGCCACTCAAAGTTGACAAAAGAAATGCAGGAAAGTCCATATGCATCTTAGATATCTGTGGGTTTGAATCATTTCAGGTATTTGTTCTTTGTAGTCTATGCTTTCTCTTTTTTTCCTACTGTGTTGCTAGATTGCCACTACCCTTTTAATTGCTTGTATTTGAATTCATTTTCAGAAAAATGGCTTTGAACAGTTCTGTATAAACTATGCTAATGAAAAACTGCAACAACTTTTCTACCATTCTGCATTCAAACTTGAACAAGAGGTGAGCATCCTATTTGAGTTGCAGTTTCATATTTCCTGTGAAATGAATTTCTAGTTGAGTTTAGGGTGGCTCTAAAATAGGCAATCGTTTCATATTTTGTCTTGTTTGCAGAAAAAACTCTTCTTATTCAAAAGAGGCTCTGAACCTCTTCTTTATCTTGTTGCCACTTGCACCTTTTGTATGATTATGGATCAATATGTTATTGTAGGCAACCACACTTCATCTTGCCTGTGACTTTATTCACATTTTATTCATGATATACGAGCAGTTGCAATAATAGTTGAATGCTCTTATTTTTACTCTCTTTGTGGTATAAGTTATAACTTGATTGTGCATTGCACAGATATTTTATATTAATCTCATGCTGCAATTCACAATTTACCCTTTATATGGTTACTTTCTACCTAGGGACTTGGAGTTTGTTTATCTGATCGCCTACAATTTACTTCAACTTTCAAGATTTATGTAATGGTTAAAATTAGTTTAACTTGTTTTTATATGAATAAACATGATGCAGGAATATGAAAAAGATGGCATTGATTGGAAAAAAGTCCATTTTGAAGACAACCAAGAATGTCTAAATCTCATCGAGGTATTTTTTTTTTTTTTTTATTAGCATTTCCCTAATGTCTAGTCAAACTTTAAGCAGTATCCAGTCTAGTTGCTAACTGCTTTAAGGTAACTTTGCTTAATAGATAGCCTCAAACTCAAAATTTGAAGAAAAGTTTTAAGATTTGGTGGGGAGCAAATTATTCAACTTATACCCTTATGCTGTGTTGATTAACTTGATTATTCTACCTTAATTAGCTCACAAAACCAGATAGCAAAAATTGCATCTTTGTGTAATTGAAATTACCTACTTCGACATAGAGTTGTTGCTTGACTATGTTAACTCTAAATTATGGAACTCTGTCTTAGGGATTCTCCAAACATTGTGATGAAGTATATGCTATTTTTTGTTCCTGCTGGTTCTGTCAAAGCTTATTTATAATTTTGACATCCACTGTTGTGTGCAGAGACCAGAGGGGCTATTGGCTTTATTTGATGAGGAAACTGGGTCTCCTAAAGCCACTGACTTGACCTTTGTAGACAAGCTTAAGCGGCACTTTTTTGTTAATCCTTGTTTCAAAGGGAAAGGTCCTGGAGCTTTTACCATCCGTCATTATGCTGGAGAGGTGAGTTTTGCAAAGGCTGTTTTGAAAAATCATAAACCTGTACTATCAATCTAAATAAAATTATAAACTTGTGCTCCACTTGACAAAATAAGAAATTAGAGTTTAGTCAAAGTTGGCGATTATTTATTTATTTTTAATGTAATTTTAGTGTGTTATCTTTGAACCAATATGTAATGCATTGGCGAAGCAATTAGGTATGTTTGCTGTAAATTTGCGAAAGACAAGGTTTTATGATGCAACACTTACAAATTTATGTGTATTAGCAAAACTGTCCCTGAATATTCTATATGTAAATTTGTGTATTAGCAAATTTATATAAATGGATAAAAATATTTTCTTTTTAAAAGATTTAGCTACATTATTGCATATTTCTCTTGCAGTCTCTTCTTTCTGTTTTTTTAATTAGATTGTTTAGAATGTGACGTTCCTGAACATGTGGTATGTTCTTTCAATTTACACAAAGAATCTTTGTTAGACATAATGTTTTTAGCCTGATTGTCTTGCAGTTGATGATTTATAATACTTGTAGAAGTTTGAAGGATGATGTCTTTTTGGTTCTCTTTTTTACTGATGAAATAGATTGAAAATAAATAGACTATTGTCTTATGGAATGTTCTTAGCAAGTGGTTTCCTGGTACTTTACTGGTCCTTCACAATTTTAAGGTTTTGAAAACAAAACATCAGCTCAAACCACTGAAAAGTTATCGCAATCCTTCATCATTATGCTGTCTTTTGCTTTGGCTCATTAGTAAGTAGTAAGTCTTGGACGAGGATTGTTGGAGGGACTTCTATCCAGTTTCTGCCTTGTTAGGTTCTGCTTTCTCCCAAGTGACTCTGGACAAAATGTTTCTATCATATCTTTGGTCTGACCTAAACTTGACAGTTTATGTTTTATACCTTTTCAAATCTGTTCTTTCTTTGTTTGGAGGACTTCTGGTTCTTTGCTGTGCCTTTTTTTTTTTTTTTTTGAATTAATACATCAGTCCTTTTGTTCTCAGGGAAAATAATAAAAAGAGAAAGTTGTTCAAATGATTCTATGACTAAAATTTCACTTTTCAAATGCTTCTATATATCTATGTCTAAAATATCATGCTCGAAGACTCTGGGTGGCTGCAGGATCCTTCTAGTTCAAGTATAAACAATTTGATGTTTTCATCCAATTTATTGTAAAATTTTAATTTCCCATCCTTAGTAATCAGAATATTAACTTTATCTGTTGCTGGTTTCCACCTTAATTCTTTGGAAATTGACTTGTTTTCAGGTTTTATACGCTACAAATGGATTCTTGGAGAAAAACAGAGATACTTTTCACTCTGATTCCCTTCACCTTCTCCTCATGCACTTGCCAACTGCTTAAATCATTTGTATCCAATGTCTCTAAGCAGTCCGGAGCACCAGCAAATTCTTTGTTCTTCAATCATGCTTCTGATTCACAAAAAAGAAGTATTTCATCAAATTTCAAGGTAAAGCCTATTGATGCTTCCCCCCCTCCATTTCTTTTGATCTTTTCTTAATCTTCTTCTTATTATGTTGAATTATCCTGATTGGGTGACTCCAAGGAGCTGTGATGGCAGCTTCTCTGTGGGTTATGAATTGTGCAGTTGAAGAGGAAATTATTTGGAAAATTGGAATAATTTAGTTCTTTTAAGTTTGGCTCATTTGGCTAAAAAAACAGATAGTTTTCAAGGGGAAGGAAATGAACCTGATTCATTTTGTTTTGCAAGTTCCTCAAAACATTAATGAAAATATATGAAAAATCATTTAAGGAATCATGCCTTCACTATTATTTTCAGGGATTGGGCCTTTATGTCGTTTTCCTAACTTTTATTATCGTTGTAAGGAATATAATAGGATTCGTAGGCCTTGTGCATTTCCTTTTTCATCATTGTTTTTTGGTTAATTTTTTGTTCTTATTCAAAGAAAATGTTTGTGGATCATAGTGCATTGTCCCGAGCGTATCTCTTGTGATAACTAATTGGCTGGTCATACCAGTTTTGCACTGTAGTGAGTGAACATTTCCTTCAATTGGATGTCGATACTCCAAGTCAAGCTTGTTTTGTCTCTTGAAAGCTCAATTAGCAATTGTTTGTGCTGTTTGTAGGATCAATTGAATAGAGTGATGCAATGCTTGGAAACCACTAAACCTCACTTTATTTGTTGCATCAAGCCAAATAGTAAGCAACTCCCAGGAGTGTTGGAAAAGGATCTTGTGTTGCAACAGCTCAGATGCTTCAAAATATTTGAGATTGTCATGCTTTCAAGATCTGGGTATGCCACTCGCATTACACATCAGGAATTTATTAGAAGGTAATCTGTGACATTGGACCAACCAACAATAAACTTTTATATCTTATAAAAAAACAATAAGCTTTTATATAACTCTTAATAAGTTTTTAGAATGATGGGAATGTTACTGATTTTTGTACTTGTATTCAAACTGTTGTAGGTATAATCTTCTTCTTCTGAAGAAAGTTGTGCCGCAGGATGCGCTGGTTACATCAATTGCCATTCTTCAGCATTTTAATATACATCCTGACATGTATCAAGTCGGTTACACAAAGTTATTTTTCCGAACAGGACAGGTGATTTTCTGTTGAAGATTTACTAGAATTATTTTGATTTATGTTATTCTTCATGTAATACTCAAAAAGAGAGAAATAGGGGTAGATGATATGGTTTAAATTTATGTGACTATTTCGACATGCAAATTGGTTAAAAGATGTTTTTTTCAAAACACTTAGGTTAATCATCGTTTTTTATTTTTTATTTTTATTTATAACAAAGCAGCAAAGTATTAGTTTGTTTTGAGAATATCCTTGAGAAGTTGCGATTCTGCTTATTTGGCTTGCATTAGATGCTGCATTTTTTTTTTGAGTTCTTATTTTGGCATTCTTTAACAGAATTTTTTCTTGGTGTGTTTTATAGCTTGCTGCACTAGATGAAGCAAAGAAAAGGATTCTTAATGGAATAGTTTTGCTTCAAAAGTTGTTTCGTGGTTACCAAGCTCGTTCATGTTCTCGAGACCTGAAGTGCAAAATATCTAGATTACAATCATGTAAGTGTGCCTTCTAAATGTCACTTGGTGGTTTCAATTTGAAAAGACAATTTTTGTTGACAATTGTTTCCGTGCATATTTTACAACTTAATTAGTTGGTTTATGCAACATGCAGTTGTTCGAGGTGAAATTGCAAGAAGGGAATATGAACATATGATAAAGAGATCGAGAGCAGTTTCTCTCATTCAAAAGTGTATGCATCAAAGATTTTCTTCCTTGTCTGTCTGGCTACCATACTATTATTTGTCAAAGATTTTCTTTCTTGTCTTTCTCAGTTATCCGTGGGTGGTTGGTGAGGAAGAATAACAGATTACAGAAGCTGGAAAAAACAAATCTTGGAATACCAAATGCCAACAGATTTTCAATCAAGAAAAGTTCAGAACACAAGGTATTGCTATCTAAAATAGATGAGAACGCTTTAGCTGCATTAGGCTCAGATTGAATTTCAAAATCCTACTTTCTGTTTTCCATTCTTTTAAATTCCTAGAAACTGGGACATCAGACATGCAGTTGTTTAAAAAATCAATTTTGTGTCTGAATTATATTCTGAAATCACAGTACACATTCTGAGTAGTCGCAAATAATTTTTAGATTTGAAACAAAAACCCAATTTTTTCAATATTAGTCAGAAGTACAATGCCTTTCTAAAGGCTTGTGCTTGCATAATGTTTCTCGATGATGTTAATATCAGGTTTTTTTTTTTTTGGTTGAGATCATTATTAGTTAGATTCATGTTGTTAATTGCACGATTTTTTGCAAGACGGGGCTGCTTTTGTTTTCTTATGCAGACACCATTTATTGTGTTTGAATATAGCTGGAAAGCAAGTGTTATGTTGGTGAATTCCAGACTAACTATCAGAACCTCCTCAACTTGTCTTCTAAAAAAAAAACTTATCTTTTATTGCATTTCCCTCTTAAGAACAGTTATACCTCTGTTTTTAGCAACAATTGTGATTCATTTATGATTATCTCTGTTTAGTCGTTCTTATGGTGCCAATAATGCGGGAAAAGGTTCCAATGATCCATCCAAACTGAACATGTTTGCTCTGAATAGAAAATATATTTAGTGTTGAATTTGAGCTCTCTTACGGGTGAATGAATATTTTTAGAGTAGGATGAACATCAGTATTGACTGCATGACAGTAAGAACTTCAGCAAGAGGTAAGAGGTCATTACTGGTCTGAATTTTCTGTTGCCCTAGTCAAGCTACAGATGAGTGGTGTATCAGCTCTGAATTTCATTCTGGCTTGATTCATAACATCTTTTGGTTACATTGTGATATGATTGTTGTAGGATCCAAGCTTAATGCAAGGCCCATTGTACGACAAATCCTGAGTAACTCTTGATGAACTGCTTTTTCAATTTTTGTTTCCTTATTTACAATTGGATGTGATTGGCGTGGATTCTCCAGAGGATAGGGACTATTGTAGGGTCAATACTTAATCTTGATGGGATTCGGATGCACAGGCTGGAAAAAAAACCTTTATAGTTGTTATGTCTAAATCACATATGTTGAGGAAGACACTTTAGCTGCTGTTGTTTTAGTTTGCATGCACTTGTATCACTCTTCTTTCTCTGTTTGAGAGGATTCCATTGAAGAGAGACATTTTGTGATTCTTTACAATTTATCATTTATTATTTTATTTTATTTCATTTGCTGAAGGGTTTTTTTTTTTTTTTTTTTTCATGCAGTATTTGAGGCAGGAGCATGCTCAAGAGAAATCTTCTTCCATTGTTGTTGAACTCCAGAAGCAAGTTCAAAAAACTGAATCAGCTCTGGTAAAAAGGGAAGGGGAAAATGCTGCATTGCAGCAGCACGTTAAGGAATTAGAGCTAAGGTGGTCAGAATACGAGGCTAAGATGAAATCGATGGAGGAAACATGGAAGAGACAGATGACATCTTTACAGGTGAGTTTGGTGTTTTTGATTTGTTTTGATTTCGAACCCTAGTTAGATACAATGTTTGGAACATGAATATCAACTTTGTGGAATAAAGTAAGTTGGCATGTATATTGTTTCAAAGTGCATATTACATCGGAAGTATCCAATTCCCCGGGGAACAGTTTTTTTAAAAGTAAGCTTCAGTAATTAACCTGATAGGCTTCATAGTAGGGATGCTGTCGCCTTCCATTCCCAACCTATAATATGCCATTATTCTGTCTACTAACTTGATGCATCACCACCAATTTATTCAATGCACATTTTCTTGCACTTGTCTCAGACCTATATTAACATTACTAGATCAGTTGGCCTTGAAATTGACAGAGATGAATATTTTATTTTTCTGGTGTTGAGTAGCTTTACATCATGTGCATTTGTTACATATGGACCCTAAGTAGATAGATAAATACACACACATGCATAAAGGCTTGAACCTGAAACTAAACCGGCTCTCTTTATGCCGTGAAATTGTTGTCATGTCAAAATATAGATGTTGGCGAAGGGCTAATAGTATACCTTTCTGCTTTAATGCGATTTTCTCAAGGTTTATGGTTCATTGACGAGTAGAATTTAGGTTTCACCACTATAACAGAAATTCCTTATGGATTGACGTCTCCAAGTTACTAATGGTTCAGTTGGTGATAATATTGCAGGCAAGTCTAGTTGCAGCCAGGAAGGTTCCTACATCAGAAACAGGCCATCCTGGAAGGCCTGATACTTCTCCAATGTGTCATTATAATGATTATGATGATGCAACATCGATGGGGACGCAGAGTCCCGGAGGCAGCACACCGGGTAGATTTTTTACCCGTGCTTCTGATGCTGCGCCAGGGAGAGATATCAATGGAAATCTCAGTGCGGTCAATCCCCTTACAAAGGAGTTTGAGCATCAGAAACAGGCCTTTGAAAATGATGCAAGGTTCCTTGTTGAAGTAAAATCACGGACAACCGATTCGACAACATATCCCATGGATGAGCTGCAGGAGCTGAAACTCAGGTTTTACACATGGAAGAAGGATTACAAAGTTAAACTAAGGGATGCAAAATCAAAACTTCAAAAACTTGGGTTTTCCGAGTCAGAGAAGACTTGGAAGTGGTGGGGAAAAAGGAACACGAAGAAGGGATAATTTCAGACCATTGGAAGCATGCCGATTCAAAATTAGCTCTAAAGAGACCTCAGCGGTATCCTTCACATACAGGGAAATCCAATAAGAACAATAACAGCCCAGTTGGTAACCTTTTGGTGTTCAGGGCATTGACATGGTAACAGAAACCTTCTGTGAGCTGCTGGTGCACTCTTCGCTTCAATGATCGATCGTTGATGAACATACGAACTAATGTTCCCATTCTCCGGGAATCGACTTGTTTGCAGAGAGGGTTGTCCTCTTTGGTGGGAGGTCTGGCCAGGGTTTTGTTTTATTGTGGGATGGGAAGGCAGAGAGGGTTAAGTGCTTTTTATTCAATTCCATAAAGTTTACGTGTATGTGTAAAGTGTCGTTGATCATATGAAGAGATACTGCTTGGAACACAAAATGTAAATAAAACTCTGATGCCTCATTTTCCTCGGGAGGTTTCGGTGAACTCCAAAGTCGGATTGGGGTTTAGTACATGGCTCGGGCCTAAGTGGGCTTGGCAAGGCCAAGTCAGCCTGGGCAAAACCAGGGCAAGGCTTTATATGGGAACTTAGTCATTTATTGAACCACACATCTGGGTCAACTGATTCAACTCTTAAATGGTGCATTACCAAGTTAACCGTTCATGGCGAAGAAGGGAACAAGCGGTTCGCTCAAGCGCCTTGACCACTAAAGAGAGTGGTGATTTACCAGGTCTATGGATTGATGTATCTTTGGACATGTGTCCCGATCTGTTAAAATCAACAATGTCATGAGAGAGGTGTCTCACCTAGAGCATGTAATAGCAACGATGGCCACTCCCGGCGGAATTGGCGGAGTCTTCACTACGGTTTGTTGCGGCAAAGCCCGAACAAAGGTGCGGAACCAAAGAAATTCTCGGCAAGCGAGTGCAAAGGAGCTTGAGAATTTCATTTGGGACATGGAGCGAAGATTTGCTGTTGGCACGGAGGAGAATCGAAGGTCATCTTGACCCGATGTACCTTGAGGGTGATGCAAAACTTTGGTGGAGAACCGGGGTGGATGATGATGCGGCTGCACGGGGAGGCCCAAAATTGTAGATTGGGAGGTGCTCAAGAGGGAATTGAAGGATCAATTCCTTCCTACCAATGCGGCTCAGCAAGCGCGGGAGGCCTGCGCAAGCTCAAACAGACGGGATCGGTGCGTGACTATGTGAAGGAGTTTTCCTCCCTCTTGCTGGACATCAAAAACATGTCGGAGGAGGACAAACTCTTCAATTTCACCACTGGATTGCAAGGATGGGCGCAGTCGGAGTTACGAAGGCTAGGCGTGAAAAACTTGTCGAGTGCAATTGCAGCGGCGGATAGTCTTGTGGATTACAAGACTAGTGGTGCTTCTTCGGAATCAAAAGATAAGAAGTACAGGGAGAAGGATCGAGCTGGCGGATCCAAGAAGGAAGAGGAGCCTTCGTCAAAATTAGGTGCTAGTACCAAAGCATCAATGGGGAAAAAGGGCTGTTTTATATGTGATGGTCCTCACCGGGCAAGGGATTGCCCTAAGAAAGAGAAGCTGAATGCAGTTGTTGCGGATGAACCGGGGGTTCAGATGAATCCATTGCAGTTGCTGAACACGGTGCAGGTGCACAAAGCTGGGACATCAGTGGGACTGATGTTCGTGGAGGCTCAGATCAACAACCAAGCAGTGAAGGTGCTGATCGATTCGGGAGCCACACACTCATTTATGGCGGAGAACTTAGCTCGAAAGCTTGGTTTGCGGCTTCTTTCGAGATCGCAACTGGATGACTTCGAAATCATTGCGGAAATGATTTCTTAACACTGGAAGTTATTTGTGATTCCATCACTTCATGGTGATCATGGATGAAAAGGGGCCATGCTTTGTTCAAACGATGCAAGGCAGAACAATGGCAAGATACCAAGGTTGGTGGCGCGCAAGTACTAGATCGATGGAGAAAGGTTGCTTTGGTGGGCGGCGGTGCGGTGGACAGGCAGATGTGGAGTGTTCGATGAGGACATCGAACATTTCGGGGGGAGGTTTGTTACCACCCCAATAAGCCGGATACGAGCATCTTGGTGGGCGCATGATAACTCACAGATGATCGAGTCTCGGTGGACTCGGGAGGTTTCGGTGAACTCCAAAGTCGGATTGGGGTTTAGTACATGGCTCGGGCCTAAGTGGGCTTGGCAAGGGTAGGCAAGGCGCCAAGCCAAGGCAAGGTAAGACCAGCCAAGGCAAGGCAAGGCAAGGCGAGGCCAAAGCAAGGCACGGCAAGGCTACCCTGAGCCGGTGGGACTCGACCACGAGCCCCGGCTAGCACCCAACGTGCTGGACACGGCCAGCACCACGAGACGAGTCCGGTCCCTGTCCCGTAGAGAAGCATGAACCACGTCCCTTGAAATGTGGAAGACCAAGTCGAGGTAGTTGGGGAACTACCTTGGTCATGGGCAGGCCATGACCAACCCACGTCCAGCATGACCCGAATGCATGGAGAATGTGCAAACCGACCTCGTAATGGAGGTGGTTACGGAACCAGGTGGCAAGAGGGAACAAATTCAAGAATCGCCTTGACCACTAAGAGAGTGGTGATTTACCAGGTCTATGGATTGATGTATCTTGGACATGTGTCCCGTGTCGGCCTTATGTAACTACCTAATGGCTAGGCTATAAAGCCATGGGCTCGAGCTTGGGGAAGCATAGAGTTCCACAGAGTTGTAAATCCAATTGAGAGCTAGTAAACGTTTCCTTGTTGCCTATTGCTTGCTGTCCCTTTAATTTGAGTGTTGGCGTGCTGAACTAAGGTGGCCCTTAGGCACCGCAGGTTCAATCGAGAGAAAATTTTCCTAGTGAAAAACCCCTCTTTCATTGGCCCTGTGACAATTACCAAGTTAACCGTTCATGAAAATCAACAATGTCATGAGGTACTTTGCCAAAAAAAAAAAAAAAGAAAAAAAACAATTTCATAAGGTACATTAAATCATTTTTCATACACAAAGTTACAATCTGATTCACAGGACACCCACTTCAAACTTCACAATTCATACCATTTCAGTTACAAAAATGGGAGCAAACAAGTGTGCTATGATCAGCTTAAGACCCAGGAACAAACTTGGTGGCATAGACCCAAGCATTGTTGGCAACTGGGTTGTCAAGGTGGTCCAAGAGGTTCTCAAGAGGACCCTTGCCTGTCACAATAGCCTGAACAAAGAAACCAAACATTGAGAACATAGCAAGTCTGCCATTCTTGATTTCCTTCACTTTGAGCTCAGCAAAGGTCACTGGGTCGTCTGCAAGGCCTAGTGGATCAAAATAGGTGCCACCAGGGTACAAGTTGTTCCCTTCGCCGACGCCGTCAAGGCCGTTGATACGGAATCCCTCGACAAGGCCCATAAGAACCACTTGGAAGCCTAGGACTGCTAGGATGCTTTGTGCATGAACCAAGTTGGGGTTGCCCAAGTAGTCTAGGCCTCCCTCAGTGAAGATCTGAGACCCTGCCTTGAACCACACTGGCTCCTTGAAGTTCACCTTCAAATACTTCTCCAACACTTCTGGTGTGATGCACCCAAATGCTCCAAGCATTGCCCACCTCCCATGGATCACCTAATGACATTGTTCCATCCATAAATATCAGTAACACAACAATCTAAGGCTCATTTATTATAGGTCTTGAAAAAGCTTTTTTGTTAAGGAGATTTGCAAACCGAAATATAGTCCTACATCGATTAGAAGTAAAATCCTCATCTTGACAAACAAGGAAGTATAGATGGAAATAATATCGGTACTAGTGGAGATTCTTGAGTAGACACATTTTTGGTTGTGTTATTGCTATTTTTCTAAAAAAAGGAATTCTTGATCTCTTCCTACAAAATGCAAATTTCCCAACATGTAGATTTAGAAATACAATCTCTTGGGAATGTGTGGAGTAAAATTTAGTTATATATCTCGAAATAGTACTGAGGCCTTTTAGTGTACCAGTAAAGCCACTCATTTGAGAGTTGAAGTGATTAAGTTGGGGCGCTATCGATACTAATGCAGATCCACAAGCCTGTGGATACTGGAGAGGGCGGGCCCTACACAAATAATCTTTTAAGTCATGTAACAAAAACAATGCTCTCTCTATCTTGAAGAAGATTGAGGGAATGGATATTGAGGGAATGGAAAAGACACCATTGGGAGCTCCTCCTCCTATATGGGGTGCCTCTCGGGCGATCCCAAAATAGTCGGATAGTCTGGATACTGAGTGGCTTCAATGACAAAATAAAAAAAAAATAAAAAATAAAAAAAAATAAAAAAAAGAAAGAAAAGAAGAAGAAGAAGAAGAAGATTGAGTGATTGAATTACCTCAAGAGCCCTGTTCTTGGCAAAGGCTTCAGGGTCAGCAGACAACCCAGCAGTGTCCCAGCCATAGTCACCAGGGAACTCACCAGTGAGATAT
Source organism: Stephania japonica (assembly GCA_039657345.1). NCBI lineage: Eukaryota > Viridiplantae > Streptophyta > Magnoliopsida > Ranunculales > Menispermaceae > Stephania > Stephania japonica. Next base: position 83,184,376 of record CM077556.1, on the reverse strand, counting down.
GAGGGGGTCTGAGCAGAAAAGGGACCCAAGTACTTCACTCTATCAGGCCCATACCACAGGTCATTACCCTATAAAACAACAATTCAACAAACAATTCTCAACACGTCAATCCCTCCAAATCATGATCACATTAATTTCAAACAAAGAAAAAAATCACAATTTACAAACCACTTGAATTTACCATGGTAAATTTCCCAGCACCCAATGAAACAACATCTCTTAGAGAGTTGGAGGGGGAGCCCCTGGCCTGGCCCAAAAATGGGGATGGTCTAAGAACAGTGCTTGTGCTAGCTGATGCTGCCATTAGTGTTGCAACCATCTCTACTTTTCTGGGTCTCTCTTTTTTTTCTTCACAAAAACCTTTTTTTTTTTTAGAGTTGTTTGTGATGGGGAGATAACTAGACAAGGGAGTGATATAGAGAAATAGAGAAGTTTATAAGGGAAAGAGAGAGAGAGAAACAAAATGGGTGGCCTAGAATTTGAGAGAAGTTTGTGATTGTAATTTTGAGTTGTGGTTGATCAGCCAATGAGAACACTTAAATGGATTTGGTGCATCTCCTTCTATCCAGATTTTTATCTTGTGTGGCCCATTGACGGAGAAATGATAGATGCGAGGACAATCCCATGGTCAGAATAATTTGATACATTGGGAGAGCCAGAACTGGGAAATTAATGGATTGAGGCCCAACCATGGCCTTGGATTGACATTTGGGCCATAATCATAGGGCAAACATAATAGAGCCACATGAGGCCCAATTCAACGGTTAATTGAACTGGAAGGCTTACTGAAGCTAATCAATTATGAACTTAGATTGGTTGCAAGGAGTGGGCACACCCTAATGGCCTAATCCCTAAGTAAGTGAAGCCCGCGCGCGTCTCTCGCGTCTCTGCTCTCGGCTGCGTCTCTGCGTCGCTCCTCTCGCGTCTGCGTCTCTGCTCCTCATTGCGTCCTCATCCCGACTCCTCATCTCTGCGTCTCTGCTCCTCAGTCCTCATCCCTCGCCTCCCTCGCGGCCTCGCCTTCCTCATCGATCATCGATCGATCATCCCCTCTTCGTCGAGCAGAGCCTCCCTCCGTCCCTCGCCTTCCTCATCGATCAGGCCCTCTTCGGCTCTTCCTGCTTCGGTTCGCTCCAGCCTCCACTGCACCGCCTCACGGCCCTCACCTCCGCCTCACCTCCGCCTGCACAGTGAAACATTTGCTGCACACATCCTCTGCGGCTCCGCCTCACCTCCGTCTGCAACTGCGTTGAAGATCTCTCTCTCTTTCAATCTTCATAATCATAGGTAATTGAACTCTTCTTTGAGCTCATGTTCTTCTCGTATTCGAGAGATTTGGGAGAGTTGTAGCCTTGTAGGAGCAGAAACCCTAATTTAGCCCTAATTTCTTTGTCTTTATTAGGTTTTTTATTTCGTATGTGTGTGGTTTTTTTGATTCAATGAACATAACTGCCATCGTTGCCTAGTGAGTAGTGAGGTCTGAGGTGAGTGAGAGACGTAGACACTTGAATTAAAATTGAATTGCAGAAAGCGAAGCTTGATTGAGACTTGAAGCAAGCACTAGTGGCTTACATTCCCATCACAAGAGAGAGTGTGACTTACATCAGTGATGGCGCCTATCGTGGACCAATCAAGGCTTTGTCGACTAGGCAATGCGGTCCACATGTGCTCTCTCTCGCGCCACTCGAAACCTCTTGAGTTTCCCTCGTTTATAGGCAACAAGAGTACAATTCCTTCACCAACTTGACATCTTAATGAATAGGGCCATGTGCATTTGCTGCTTGTGTTATATTATATACTAGCTACATCTACATAGTTGTGGAACCATCTCCTTCTTTATAAATTCGAAAATGCCTTGACATGAAATTCCATATTGTTTGGACTCATTCATTTAAAACATATTATGTATATAGTAGAAGCAGCATTGATTTGTCAGTGAAATCAAGCAATCGGTCCTACAGTTTTTAAATTATTGGGGTTGGCTACATAGATCAAAGTATCAAACTCTTCCATTGTGTTCGATTTAGTGCAATAGATGGTTAGTTTTGTATAATTTATTACGGAAAGTAGGGGAGTTTTGATTTTGAAGTTTGAATTGACTTATATTAATATATGTGCAATCATAAAGTTGATTTCTTATAGAAATCAAACTTTCTATTTTTTGTTTGATTCTTCAGATGACATCAACTTTTCCACATTCAATTCCAACTGTTTCAACTGAGTTAGACCTTAGTCAAAGTTTTAATCCATTCGACATTCCAACTCCAACTCCACATCCTCCAACTCCACAGCCTCCACCTCCAAATGAAACTAATGAATCAAGCCTCCCCTCATTACCACCTAATCCGGGTAATAAAAGAAAGAGAACTTCGGAAGCCTAGGATTATTTCACAATCAGAGAAGAGGAGCCTAACAAGCCTAGGGCATATTGCAAATTTTGTCCCAAATCCTATGCATGTCATTCCAAAAGTTGTGGGACCAAAAACTTGATTTTGCATTTGGAGAAGTGTTCGAACCCCAATCATCCGTGGAAAATTGAAAATGAGAGGCATCCTTCCAAGCAAGCAAACCTTTGTTTTTCCTCTACTCATGATGGGTCCTCGGTGAAAGTACGAGTTCACTTGTTCGCAACCACCTATGACTATCACAATTGTAGGAGATTGCTTGCTAGGATGATTATTTTAGATGAGTTACCTTTCAAGTTTGTGGAAAATGATGGCTTTCGTGATTTTATTGCGGGTTTGAATTCTAAGTTTCTTGTTCCATCAAGAAGAACAATTACAAGGGATTGTATGAGTCTTTACTCAATTGAAAGGACGAAGTTGAAGAAGATGTTTCGTAGGTCGTCTCAGCGTTTGTGCATAACAACGGATGCATGGCAATCAATACAAAAGATCGACTATATGGTGCTCACTGCGCACTTCATTGATAGTGAATGGAAGTTGCAAAAAAAATCTTAAACTTCTTTCAAATTCCAAATCATAAAGGCGACACCATTGGGAAAGCAATGGAGAAGTGTTTGCTAGAATGGGGCATCGAACGAGTCTTCACTGTGACAGTTGACAATGCTATTTCAAATGATGTGGCCGTCTCTTACTTGGCGAGGAAAGTTAGGAATTGGGGTGGATTGGTATTAGATGGTGAGTTCTTTCATGTTAGATGTGTTGCTCATGTCTTGAATCTTGTAGTCAAGGAGGGGTTAGAGGAATTGGATTCATCTATTGAAAAGATCCGCTATTTTGTGAGGTATGTGAGGTCATCTTCTGCGCGGACACTCACCTTTAAGACGTGTGTGGAGCAAGAAAAACTTAATACTAATGGTGGTGTTTGTTTAGATGTAAGTACAAGGTGGAATTCCACTTTCTTGATGTTGGATTTGCGTTGACCTACCAACGTGCTTTTGTGAGAATGGAAGGAGAAGGTGATGATTTGAATTTGGAAAAGATTCCATCGATGATGATTGGGAAAAGGTAAAGATGTTTGTAAAGTTTTTGAAGTCATTTTATGAAATCACTAAACGAGTTTCGAACTTCCTTGCATGTGACTTCTAATAGATACTTTCAAGAGATTTACTTGGTTCATGGTATAATTCAAAAGTATTATGAGAGCAATAATGTGTATTTATCATCAATGGCTAGGAGAATGAAAATAAAGTTCGACAAGTATTGGGGAAATATTGAAAAGACCAATGTTATGTTATATGTACTGTTTTGCTTGACCCAAGATTCAAACTAAAACCACTTTCATATTGCTTTAATCTCATGTATGGGAAAGAAGTGGGTGAAGTTATGACGAAGAAGGTGGATACGACATTTAGGAGGTTGTACGAGGCGTACAAGGCTTTTTCTTCTAAAGACGATGATAATGATAGTGAAGATGATCGAACTCCAAATCCAGACTATCCAGTTGATTTAGAGTTGGATGATATTCCACAATTTGGGCAAATCACACGACATCTTTATGAAGAAGAGAGCAATGGGAATAAGAATGAAGTAGACAAATATTTGGCAGAGATTTGTGAAAAAAATGTGGAGCCATTTGGCATCCTAAATTGGTGGAAAGTAAACTCTTCCAAATACAAAGTCATTTCACAATTGGCGAAAGATGTCTTAGCAATCCCGATTTCTACAGTTGCATCAGAATCAGCATTCAGCACCGGTGGACGTGTATTGGATTCTTTTCGTAGTTCATTGAACCCGAACACCGTTGAGGCCCTTATTTGCACTCAAAATTGGCTCAAATATGGTAGTCCTCTCGATCTTAAAGGGGCTTTAGAAAGTTTTGGCGACCAATCTGGTAAGTTGCTTGTAGAAAGTATAAATTTACTAAATTTCTTACTTGCTACTAAGTGTTAAGTGTTTTATGAGTTGTAACTTGTAAGTCCAAACTCTTTTTTTTTATATTATCTTATTTTCAAGACTTGGAGGTTGAAGGAGAACCATTAGTCTTAGAGGAGCTTTGAGTTCTCATCATATTTTGTGTGCTAAAGAGTAGTTCTTGTAAGTTAACCACTAATCATTTATTTTATCTCTTTCATTCTCTTATAAGTTGCAAGTTGCAAGTAGTACTAAGTTACTAACTATATATTTGTTTGTTTCATTTTGTAGTTTGTTTTAGAGATGAAAACTTAAAGTATTGAAGATGGAATCATAGCCTCAACTCTCATGGACGTTGGAGATGAAGAATACTTATTTTTTTTGTGGGAAAGAAGACTTGTTTTAATTATTTTGTGGCTTTTGAAACTATTAATACAACATGTGTTTGTGTATTGTGTAATGTTTATCATGCATGTTATGGGTTGCTTAAGCGCATTACTTATGTTGTGAACTTGTGATTGAGTGACTAGATTGTCATCATGCTTTTTCTTTGTTTTTGCTGTTTTTTTTTTGCTTGCTTTGTTTTTTGCTTTTTTTTTTTGCTGTTTTTTTGTTGTTTTTTCTTTGTTTTTTCTTGAACCTTTGTTTTTTTTATGGAGCTATGGAGACCCGACTGACCGACCCAGACCCGACCCGACCCGACGACGCTGTTTTTCATGAAACCGGGTCACCCGACGACCCGACCCTAAACGGGTCAGGTTTAAATCGGGTCTACTACCTGTCGGGTCGGGTTACGGGTCTGTTTTCCAACGACCCGACAAGAGTCGGGTCGTCGGGTATCGGGTCGGGTCGACCCAAACCCGACCCGTGCCCACTCCTAGTTGCAACGAACCTATAGTTCTAGGTGATTCTATTGGTCCAACCGGTTTGCATAACTATCAAGATCTATAGTAGACCTAAATTATTCTACCAAGATCGGTGATGGACTTGAACTAAATATCAACTAAAAGTTTAGTATTTATTATGTATTCCACAAGACTCAGAACTCTGTTATCTCAGTGGAAATGGTAGACTTTGACCACCTTCGCTACTCTAGGGCGCAAAACCAGTGAGCAGTGTTAGAAAACACAAATGTGTTTAATGGTTTCAAAAAAAAATAATATCGGCTTACATATTTGTTTCTTATTAAAAAAAAAAAACTTAGTTAAGATTTGCTTGTACAAAAACTCTACATGAATACAAGCTACTTACTAAATTTTCTTTTTTTTTTTTGAGAAAAGCTACTAACTACTAGATTCTTACTACTTTTGCCAAAAGAAAAAAAATCTTAAACAGTAAAATAAAAGATTTTTTTTAAACCAGGAAAATAAAAGATTTAATTAGTTGAGATTTCTTTAACATACATTTTAAACAAAGAACTACTATATTTTATTTCAAGCATAGGAAAAAGAAAATCACGCTACCTTTAGTTCAATGTTTAAGCATGTCCATCTTCAATTCGTCTCATATTGCTTATCACAAAATAAATAAATAAATATGTAATTGGGGCAAATATGGTCACTAAAGGGGCGGAGGTTGCTCTTTATCCCTAGCTTAATTTATTGAAACAAATTGATTCATTAGGTTTACTATAATATGCACTAGTCCCTGTGGTTTAAAAAATATGCACTTTGGTCCCTGTAGTTTACTTTTAGTTAGTCAAAAGCATCATTGGGTTAGTGTCAAATTAAAATATTCTTATTATATTACCTTTTGATGATGTGACATATTTATTTTACCTACAATATCCTTTAAGTTTTTTCAAATTCTCTCTTTCCTAATCAACACTATATATTTAAAATATTATCATCTTAGTTCACTATATGTACAATTTTATTTTATTTTTTTGAAATCAACTATATGTACATAAGTATATTTATTTATTTTTTCAAGAATTATTCATATATTTTCAATTAATAAAAAATCATGTTGTGCAAGAAATAAATAATAATAAATGTAAGTATGTTTATTATTCAATAATAATAAATTGATAATCTATATTTTGCAAAAGGAATTTGATGCTTAACAATCAAAATTGTAAAGCCATGTTGATTTTCACATAAAAATAAAAAAAAATGCAAAAATGTGTATAAGTTTATGTATACCCAAAAATAAAAAAAAATTATTAATTAAATTGTTGTATTGTTTTTCAATTTACACCTTTCTATAATTTATAAAAATACATACACAAGATATTATTACAGGCTATAAAAGTAGTAAATCGACACTAAAACTAAATGCTACTCCATTAATAATAATATACATAAATACATACAAAAAGTTTATCAAGAAAATTATTTCAAAAGAAATTTATAAAAAAGTCATGGTTTATTTTAAAATATTGGGTCCTTATTCTTTGTGTATTTGTCTCTTTTGTAGTGTTAAATTAGTCTTTTTACATTAACTCAACTATAATTTAGAAAAAAGTTAGTATGAGAGACCAAAGTACATATTTTTGAAACCTTAGAGACTAATTTGTATTTACCCCAAACAAAAATTACTCTTCGGTTTTGAATTAATTGGATATGCCTTGAAATATACAAATGTGGTTCTGGAGGCATATATATATATATATATATATATGACATAAATTGATGTGCTGATTAGCATAGTTATTTTATTTTATTTGCATAGTAGAATCTTGCTAGAATATATCTCCACTCTAAGTACTAGTATTTTTTTTTTTTTTTGACAAAATACTGGTACTTATTTATATAGGTTTTTTTTTTGAAACCTAGTACTTATTTATATAGTTAATTAAAGAATCTCTAACGTTGGTTATGGACATAAATTAAATAAATTTATACTCTTAATAAGTCTAATAAATTTACAAAAGTCTTTATTGATGGAGTAGGTAAAAGTGGTTAATTTTTGTCTTGTCCTGACAAAAACCATTTAAAATGTTAATTAATGGTTTTCGAAAAAAAATAATGGAAAATTACTAAACCTATTTCGTGAAGACACCTCAAAGCAAGTTTTCGTTGAGCTGTTATCATTTTTTTAAAGCAACGGTGATATATTCAATTGGAAAATGATTATCTAATACACTTTTGACACACGCTTTATTTCTTAGTCATTTATGGCTCTTTCTTCTTTTTCTAAATATGGGTCCCACATTTGAAAAACACTATAAATAACTAAAAAATAAAGTGTGCGTCCAAAGTGTGTTAGATTATCATTTTCCTATAAAATTAGTGACAAAAGATCCACAATACTCCTAGTATACACAATCTTAACTGGGACCTAAAATTTAATGAATACAATTATGCATTTTGTATACTTGTTTAGTGTATTGATTTTTATATGGAAGTCTTATACGTACTTTTATTTTATTTTTTTTTTTTTTATTTTTATTTTTATTTTTTACACCAATCAATTGAATGGGCCAACGATTTTGTAAGGGGTTTATTGTATGAGAGGGTGGGGGTTCAATTCTCACATATGGCAAAATGAGTTTCTTTTTTATAAAAAAAATATGTATATGTACTCTTTTTTTTCAATGAACTATGATTCTCAATCACTATTTACAATAATTGGATTCTAATCCAACACATTAATCGATGCGTCATAAATGTACAAAGCATATATATATATAGATACACACTACTACTACAACTATTGGAACCGTAAAAATAGTACCTCATGCCATAGAAACATCATCTACAACCACATTTTGAGGGACTCCTATGCCATAAGTATATATTTGATCTCCATGGTAAAATTTCCCTATATATATAAATATTGCCACTCTACCTACTCAATTAATTGATTGATAAAAAGCCAAGGCCCAAGGAACAAAAAAGAACCGAGGTTATTCTCGAACCCATGACCTCTTATTTACAAACCTTATATCAAACTATTGAGTCACCTAATTGGTTGGTAATAAATTCGACTATTTTTTAGGGAAATGCTACAATTAATGACATTCTAAAGTTATATCAGGTGACGTGGCATGCGTGTCTGCGTCATTGAGAATCGTTTGTGTACATCTCGGGATACACATTACAATTATGTGTGTATCAATGTAATACTAATCATTTTCATTTAGGTCCCGCACGCCCCACCCCAAAGTCCTAGCTGGGAACAAATTTCTTATGTAATGTACAAAAATTGGGCATGCTGTCCATGTTATACAGACTTTTTTAATATCTTCTCCAATCTTCGTATAAAAAAAAGAATAAGATCGATCGCTCAAATCCAACTTGATCAATATATTCGATAGCAAGCAAAGTCATGACAAACATTGATTAATTATTGATGTAGTCAGCCTCAACTAATTAATTTAGAATAATAGATCGAAGCTTTGGTGTTGTTATTTTTTTATTTTTTTATTTTTTGATTGACTATTGGTATCTAGGCACTTATCTAATTAGTCTCATGAGTCTTACGGTTGCATACCAATAACTCGACGTTTAGTTGTTGTGGGGAATCGTACTCGAGACCGTACGCTTAACCCACATAGTCCGTCTTCGCTCTTACCACTAATCCAACCCGTTCGGATTAATCGAAGCTTTGTTGTTTTCATAAGTGAAAAAGGCTTTAATATATTTGCCGTTGTTCTACTAATCCAACCAAACAAAAAGCAAATTGAAACAAACATTTACATCTCATCTAATGAACATATCTATGAACATGTCTATTAACATTACAATAAAACAGTGATCTAAGAGAGAAATAGCATATTAGACACAATATTCTTCCCTCTTTATCAACCAAAACAACTTTAATTTGCATGCGATTTCATACGGAAGAAAGAAAAAAAAAAACCCATAATCTTCAACTAATAATAAACACAAAAAAAATGAGAACCACTTCACACATGCATAATGAAGCACAAATAGATCTCACAGAAGCATAAGTGAACATTCTACTACATACGGCCGATCTCCCTCTCAAGACTCAAAACTCCACTCAACACCTAGAGTGAAAAATGCCCTGAAATATAAGCAACTGGTTGAGAAAAGGCCACCCTCTTTGCTTCCACATCTTCATATGATGGGTATGTTGTTGGTGTTGATGTTGATGCTTATTGTTATTGGTTTCGGCGGGTGGTTTCCGATCTGCGGAGGCCTTGTTGGACCGGTTGCATTTCTTTTTTCGACTAATCTCAATGAATATGCATAGGAGGATGGTTAGAGCGGCCATGGCCACAGTCGGAGGAGTTAAGCCAAATATGAGGTTGTTGTTAGAGGTTATGATGAGAGGGCATGTTGAGGTCAATATTTGCTTCTCACACAACATGGGCTCCCACTTTGCCATTTTTTTGTTTACAAAACAACAAGAGAGATACCAGTTTGTGAGAAAGAGAGAGAACTTGAAGAGGGTATTTCTCTCTCTTCCCACCTCTCTTTGGTTCTTCCTCTATTTATTTCAACAATGGTTATAGTTTTAGTGATATTGATTTGGCTCTCCTAGGCTAATTCCATTCATACCCTTTTAGAGTTTTATTCTTAGCTAGAGAGAAAGGTATTAGTAAAATTTTTAGGTTTCTTTTTGAAATATTTGATAATTTAATTAATTTGCATCTCAAGGGCACGACCAAATTAAAATATAAAAAGAAATATAATTTATTTTAAGTTTTGTCAAATTTAACGCTCTTCATTTATGATCATGGCCATACTTCTCTAGTAATTATATACGACTTAAATCATAGCTCTGTTTGACAATATATTAACTGAAATAACACATAATATTATTAAATGAATATTATCAATTAAGTACATTGAAAGAGTTTGATCGTGCAGTTGAGTCTAACTAATTTGAAATTAAGGCTATATTATTATTGCAATAATTATTTTTTTAACCAATTATTGCAATTGTTATTTAAGAAAACATCAAATACTTACCTTGGAAGTTTTAAAACATTGACTGTTGACAGATAAAGTGGACTTGCCTTAAGGTTTGAAATTAAGGGAAAAATCATTTTTTTATTTTTATTTTGAAAATTTAATTTACAAGTAAAAGAATAAATAAAAGGAATATAAAAGAGGGCAATGTCGTCTTTACACGTGCTCCTCCTCGTGGGCGAGACCAAGGGTCTTAATTATTTGAGACCGATACCATAGGAGGTGAACAGATCGACGCCAGGAATATTTTAGTGACGGAAATACCCCAGTTTCAAAATGAAATGGCACACCAACTCTCTCGTAAACAATACCTCGGAAAGGTTATTTTAATAAATTCCATAAAAAATCTGACCGCTTATTTTCGACACGCGAGGCTCGTGGGCTTGAAGGCTTTTTTCAGGAACGAAGCGCGCGCAAATTAACGTAAACATTCCTTTCAATTTCCTCTAATAATTTTGATTTTTATGTAAATAAAACATCATAATCATCTCAAATGTCATTTAGTTTTTTAAAAATAAAAATGCTTTGATGCCCCAGCATAGGCACGCAATACTGACATGCATGTGTTGGCGTCTCTTGCTTTTTTGCATTAGAATATGTGTGTATGCATCACAATGTATATTGCATGGACACCGATAAGTGTGTATACATGCTAGGTACCGTAGCAAGACTTTTAAGAAAATTATTAAGAAAAGTGAATACAGTTTGAGTCTTACAACAACGACAACAACGCTTCAAGCCTAAATTAATTGGGGTCGACTTTACATGGATCAAACTCTTATTCTATTGCACTCGATTTGGTATAATCGATTATTGATGGTGTCATTTGAAAATAGCTTAACCCCTCATAATTAATGCGTCCCAAGATAGCTTCGATTTACCCTACCTCATTGAATTTCTTCAGGTTCTATTGAATCAACAGAGTTTTCTAGTAGGGACATTTGTAGTCCGTCTTTAAAGGTGTCAAACCACCACAACCGCCCCTTCCCTAATTAATCTTTGTGTCAATTAGTGTTACTCTCGTTTTTCTTTGATCTTCTGTGTTTCATATTCAATATTTACGAGTATTAATTACCACACATCCACCCATGCATCATTACTTTCACTATGTTCATTTGATATAATACTTGTTATTTTTTAACCGCCCAACATTCACTTCCATAAAAATTTATAGTCGTCCTAATTGCGGTCTTATAATTTCTTTTTTTAACTTGGTAGAATATTTCAATCGCATAACACACTTGTTGCATTTCTTCATTATTTCCTCCAACTTGAATTTTATGTGACGTCATTCTTAATATTACCAATATTTTGTATGATTGATCCTAAATATCTAAAGTGATTCATCTTAATTTAGAACTCTTACTGTGACGACCCCAATTCCCACAATCAGGGTCGCCCGGTCTAGACCATCGCCAAACCCTTTCGAGATGACCCAACGAGTCTCGCGATGATCTAGTAAGCCTTAACCTGCAAAATAACATCAACAACTATCTACAAATAGAAAACTAAAGTATTAAAGTGCGGAAATAAAAAACCTTTCATGTCTATAAGGTGCAGAATGATAAGTAGATAATCATTACAACTTGAACCTCTAGCATAATTTCTACGGGCTCAAAGTTTACCCAATTTAAAATCCCTGTTTTATTAGATATTCCAACAAACATAGTAGATTAATTAATACATCTAACTCACATAAGAAAAAAAAAAGATCTTCCATGCTAAGACCTTCCCTTTCCTTTCTCTAATGCAACTGACAAAGGTACCTATAGGGAGAAAAGTAGTGGGGTGAGCAAAAGATCCAACGGACTCAGTAAGGTGAGGATAGCGACCGCGCATCAATAAGTAAAGGGATGCATGAATAATAGTCTCAACTCAGGGATATCAAAAAATAAACATTTCTATAAGCAAGATTAATAGATATAAATGCAAGTCATGGTTTTCCATCATACACACTCACTATTGACATCTTTTTGCTTTGAGGGTATGGATGGCCCCAAAATCACTTTAAAGAGTAATGTGGCATTTGATGTTTACTTTAGGGGCTTAAAACCCTTTTGCCCGAAATAAAAAGATGTGTAGGGGCGAGGACATAATTGAAAGACCCTCCATTCATGTAGCTTTAGTGCCCCTAGACCACGTACTACAACTGCTTCAACTTTACTTTCATAGTGGTCAATTCGTACAAATCACCTTGAGCTCCCATGCCACCATGGGATGAGATTTGTTAATGTTGAGGAGGTAATGTTGATAATGTCTAACAATAGAAATACGTCATGTTGACAAAAGATTAAAAGTGTGGAGGAAAAAAAGGTCAAAGCACATCTACATTGTATACACGACGAATTGTAATTAGTAGACATTACCAACGTTACCTCCCTAACATTAGCAAATCCCCTCTCATGCCACCATAATCAATCTCTAAACAATTATCTGCTATACCATGCATGTTGACCTATTGAATAATATTAGAGATATAAATGGGTAGGGTAATCCCCACGAGTGACGGGGATTTAACCTAATGAGTACGAGTATGAAGATTTAAAATGAGTATGAGAGCGGGAATAGGTACAAAATCTCATACTCACACGGGTATGGGTACGAGGATGAGTAATAAAATATATCTACAAGGATCCCCATGAGAAATCCTACGGGCTACCCATGAGGATTGTAACGGCCCAAATTTAAAATTGTCGTTAATTATGACGTCATTGCAGATGTGGATGCCAGCGAGGACGGTCGAGGGTCCCACAGCGAGGCTGGAGCGCACGCGAACTAGGTATACAGTTCGTTTTATATGCTTGTTGTGGTAAATTGTGATGGAAATGTACAAATTAGCTAATTCCATTACAATATGTATGTTAATGTAGTCTATTGACGAGTGAGGAATGACCTCGGGGTGTGTGCGGACACGGGACACGAGGCACGGGGTCTTAGGGTAGTCGAGGAAACTACGGTGAGTTTATTCATAAATTTTGAGAATTTATTGAATAGGGTAGAAAATTGTTATAAGCTAAATCAATTGGAAATCAATAAGTCATATAGTGAAATTTGAATAAAACAATAACGAGTTGGATGATTCTCGAGATGCACAACAGGGCCATTAGTGTCAAGATAAGGTGTATGGAGTTGGAGTGACACAGGGTGATCAAGAACCCTTGGATATTTCTCGAGATTCGTGCACACACTTGATGGGAACCAGGTATATATATACCCATGCTTGACCGATCAAAAGAGAGAGAGAGAAGAAGTGTGGTTTTGAGAGAGTGAAAGAGGAGAAGAGAGAATCGTTGGAGGAGAAGAAGAGGAGGAATAACAGCCAACAAGGTGTGAAGAAAGTGATTTTGGCATCCTACAACAAGATCAAGAGGTATGGATACATCAATCTTGTATTTTTATGAGATTTTTAGTGTGGGTTAGGGATTTGTGAAATCCGAAATATTGAAGTGTTAAACTATGTATTTGGGTGAGATTTTGAGCTTGGTAATCCATTGTTGTGATGTTTGATCAAGTTTGGGAGAGATTGGAGGAATTTGGGAAATGGGTTTGAAAATGTGATTTTTCCATAAATTGTGGATTTTGGTGTTTGATTATGGTAATTCAGGTTTAAATGGTGTAATTAAGGTCATTGATGTTTTATGGAAGCATGGAAATTTACTTTATGGATTTGGAGTTCAAACTCTTAATTTGGAAATTTTCTGGACAGCGAGCAATTAGCGCGCTAATTGGAGAAATTAGCGCGCTAATCACGCTGAGTGAAGAAGATGATGAACAGTGATTGAGATTAATTAGCGCGCTAATTGATCTCATTAGCGCGCTAATTGTTCACTGGACTCTCAAAAATTGGAAAAAGAGAAAATGAGTCAAACTAACATTACGAACCCATTAATTGATAATTAACCCTCATAAATGAATTCCAGGAGTCACGGAATAGTAATTGGAGCCTGGGTTTAGTCGGGAATCGGACCGAGAGTATTATCGGGGATTGAAGGAATCGAGCCGGGGAATTTAACTTGTGGGATGAGGAGTGCGAATTGAGGTGTGTAGTATCCCAATTGAACTTCACTTTAAATATTTACTGTTTGATTTATTTGAATTCCGTTCCATTTATTATTTACTCCATTTCATTATTGCTTTACGGTGGCTGAGTACTCTCACCTGGTGACTTTACGGTAGTGGAGTGTACTCCTACCTGGTGTCTTTACGGTGTTGAGATCACTCCCCACCTGGTGCTTATTCGTTACGGCCATAGAGTCCACTAAGTCATAGCACTTGTCTAGGCATACACCGGTGAATAGGCTACCCGGGTATGGTAGGCTAGTGTGGGTGCGTCGTGGGTCTACGCCGGCCACCTAGAGGGTTAGGGCCAACCCATTGGTGTGTTTACGGTTGGTGCCCGGGGAGAAAACCCGAAGTATGACTTGGTCTGATTTTTATGTGCACGTACTTTGTTTCATCACTATATTTATGCATGCGATGTTCCTTTTTACAGTTGTCTGTATTTCGCTTGTTCCGCATGTTTAAATTATAGTATTTTCAATTCCAGTACTTTTATTTCTGTAATTACTTGGTGAATTTCCTTGGGATTACTCACTCTGGACTCGTCATCTGTCTTTTTGTGATGGCTGAGTGCAGATCCTAGTACGAGCCGGGGAAAGGGCAAACTTGAGGATTATATTGATTGACCGCGCTAGCCCTTCTCGTACGTATGTTTATGTTACTCGTTTTATATTGGGTTTTGGGTTTGAGAGACAGGTTGTACATTTTGATATTTTGGGAATCAGATGAGATGTATATGATGTATATTTGGTATGGTTTCCACTTAGACATTTTTGCTCATAATATACAAGATAAAATCTTTATGTTGATCATTTAATTTTCCGCTGCTAACTTGAGGTTATATGATATTAATTGAATCAAACTTAATAAGAATTGGTGGATAAAGGATAATTGGGCGTGGGACACAACTGATGGTGACGTGAACAGTTGTGGGCCCGCGTGGCCTCCCGTGGCGGACCAATGTGAAAATTGGGGCCGCCACAAGGATTACCCATGGAATCCCCGTATAAAAGCGAATCCAAAATTTTTGATAGCCTTGGGCTATAAATATTTTTCCTTTTGGAAGATGTTACAATGACACCTCAAAGTCATATTCAGTTTGACGTGGGGCCTTACGTGAAAATGGATGTGTGCACGTAGTTCTCGGTGCATAACACGCGGGGTATATATGTATGTCGAGGCACGCATAGACGACTCCCAAGAACACAAGCCCGCGCACCATGTCTTTGGATGTGAATTTAATGTGTCATTATAGCATTTTCTTTTTAAAAACTGTTACAAAATTGGGATAGAACTTACGATTAAAGTGTATCGAAGAAAATTTGGTTTTACTCTGCTTTATGAAAATTGGGATTAAAGTAGGTCCTAAAGATTTTTGTTTTACACTTTTTTTTGTTTCATATTTCTTTATCACAATCTCGAACTAGTAAAACGAAAATTATTTTCTTCCTGTAAGACAAATATCTCAATTAAGAACTATTATACACTTAATAATCTAGTGTACTTCATTGCTCACACTGTGTAGGAGAGCCGTCTATCTATCCTTACAATATGCCACAATCTAGCAAGGAAAACCAAATATTAAGTAATAAGAAAAATAATATTTCAAAAAAATAACCCCAAAAAAGATTGATTTGTTTTTTCAAGCATCTAAAGACTAAAAATGGAGGTAGAAAACATTAAAAGAATATCGTAATTTGAAAAGACATGCAAATGTGACGTGTAACGGCCGTTATTTATTAACGTCGTAATTGTTATAATTATTTCAGATTTGGACGCAGGCTCGGATGATATGTGGACGCCGCGTATGGATTAGGCGGGGTTTTGGAATTAGGAGATTTGACGGTGTGTATGTTGGTTGTAAATTGTGTGATGTAATTGAGAATATAGTCATCACAGGTGTGTATGTATATTATTTTGATTCGGGCAAGATTGAAAGCCGGGGTTTAGTTGTGATTGACACGCGTGGGGGTGCGGTAGTGTGCACGCCCGAGTACGCTCGTTGGCGCGTACGGTGGAATTTTAAATGCGAAAATATCGGTGAGTGTATATATTTATATATATATATATAGGTAAGTTGATATATATATATATATATATATATATATATTAAATCAGAAAAAAATGGAAAATGCAAAATTACCAATGTAACGACCCGAATTCTACCTGACCCGACTCGAGGACATTTTGGTAATTTAATATTTTATTTGTGTTTGTCGTGATATAGTATGTATTATATATTATCACAATTTGGTGAGACTCAACTTGATAGTGTGTGCATAACAACGAAGACCTCAAGTCACAAATTTATTGAAGAATTATTAAATGAGGGCCAAGACTAGGGTTGTGCACAAAGTGTGTCAAGTTTGGAGTGTTACAAGTTAGTGGGACAAATGGACCCAAATAAATAGGTTTCAAACCCTAAATTTTCCTTAACCAAATATAAAGGGGTTAAAACCCTAATTTGCTTTAAAAAAATAAAAATAAAAAAATAAAAAAATAAAAAACAGCACAAGAGAAAGAGAGTAGGGATTGGCCGGAGTATGAGCCGCATGGGAGGAGAGATCGGCGGCGGCAGCAGTGGCGGAGGCGGTGGCTTCCGCAGCAGCAGCGGGTGGCTTCGAAGATCAAGGAGGTACTCCTCTATCACAGTCACACTTAAGAAGAGGGGTGGTTCCCTCCACCCCTCCGCTTCCCTTTTTCCTCCAAGGCGGCCGCCGAGAGGCGGCGACCTCTCCCGGCCGCCCGGAGATCCCCTCCGTCGCGTGGAAGCGACGGAGGGTGGTGGTGGTCGGGGAGGAGGGGAGCTTGTGCTCCCCTCCACGGTGTCGATGGGGGAAGATGAACTTCCCCCCCCAACCAGTTGAGCGGTCAAGGGTCGATTGACCCTGGACCGGTTGACCAGGGTCAGCCCGACCCTTTGACCGGTTGACCGGGGGCCAAACCGGCCCCTGGACTCAACTAGGGACCAGTTTGGCCCTGCACTATGATTTAAGGGGCTGAAATGTTCCAGCCCCTCTACAGCTTCATCGGGGGGCACACACGCGCATTCCGAGGGACTCGATGACGGGTCCCACCTTCGAAAATGCGACATCGGGACCCCGATAAGGGCTCTAAACAACACGAAACCCGCGGGACCCACACTAATGGGTCCCTAAAAGTAAATGAGTTAAAGAATTAATGATTTTGTAATAGAATATGCATTGATATGTTGTTGTATGAATTGTCTTAGTGACACGCGATAGGCTCACATCGAGCCTCGGGTGCGCAAGGAGTGGTTTTAGGCGTGTCGAGTACGGGTAAGTGGGGAGCTTGCTTAATTATCAAATATGGCATGAATATTAGTTATGCTTAGGATTCATAATTTGAATTAAAGACTTGGGATTTATGGGTTGCATCGTGGTATTGGCTCGAATTTACGAATCTATGGAATGTAAATGCATTGTCATTCATGATGGGTGTGGAGTTTACCACCGAGGGTCGTTAACACCCCCGGGGTGTGGAGTTTACCACCGAGGGTCGTTAACACCCCGGGGTGTGGAGTTTACCACCGAGGGCTTTACTTGATTAATTGAATTCATAAGTATGTCACGTAGGGACATGAGTTGGAGTTACCTTCTCTTGTACTCTTGAGACATAGAGATGTGCATCGGTGATGGCTTGGACGAATCTACTGTTGATTTGATGGGACAAACGAGAGGGCACATAAGGCCATGTGTGCTTTGGTTGTTTCCATCACTTTGAGAGTAGGAGAATCGGTCACACGGATTCTTGCCAATATCTAGTTCGCATTGAATGGAACATCGACTTATCGTATTATTATATTTTATAGTACATAATCTCACGATACCCCTCCTTTGTATGAAAGTTTGAAATTATGAAATGATTTGTCAATCTCTTTAATGCTATGCATGATTATTGTTGTTATAGTTTGTTGATTCATTATAAGTCTATTTCTTATGAAATCCTACTACTATGTTATTAATAAATGAATCCTTGGTTGTTTTCAAATACATGTTAGACTTTGCATGCTTATTAAGTATTACTTGCATATTTGATGGTTGAGCGGGTTTTCCGCATTCGAGCTCGTTGGTTCTTTTAGCTCACCCCACTTACATCTCGGGTATTCACGATAAAGCGCTAGGATGAGACAAGGGAGAGACAAGCTTGAAGTCTCCTCTTGACGTGAGTTTTGTTGATATATATTATGTAATATTTGATTTTGAAACTATTCAACTTGGGGTTAAATTTAAAATAGATTTTTGGGTAGCTTAAATCCTACTTATCTTTAGTTGATTCACTTTAGAAATTTAATAAACTTATTTAGTGTAAATAAGCAGAACCCATGTATAGTTTGTTAATGTTCTTTGAACTTAAATCAATTGGCTTTAGGATGTCTCTTTTTATTTATTATGTAATTATTATCCTTTGTTTAGCCAATGTACTTTCCGCATGATTTATTTGTTTAGGCGTGCCTGCAGTTATTTGGGCCTGGTTCGGGTATTGGGTCCAAGTGGTGGTGCAGGCGGGCAGACCCGACCCTAGGTCGGGGGCGGGTCGTCACAGTTGGTATCAGAGCCTAGGGATTAGAACCTAGGGAAACGAGAGGTTAGGAAAAACCTAAGATGTAGAGCCTTTAAGTTTAAAGGTCAAGTTAAGTCGAACAAATCAGTAGTATGGGACATTGGTTTAAAGTCGACTTAATACGCAATAATGATAAATCTTAGGATGGGATGGGATAAAAGAAATTTGATAAAGATGTAATGTGATGATTATTTGCTACTTTGTATATATATAAATATATCGTTAGATATATAGGTAAATGTATTTCCTTAAGACGTGAAACCTTGGTTCCACGAGTTGGGAATGACAATTAACAACACAAGAAAAATTGAAGGGAAGTCCGCCGAAGGTTCCACATGCGTTGTAAGGAAGTCTACAACGCTTTGCTGCAATAATGGTTCTGATAGAACGATTAAACTTAGAGTGAAAAATTGTATGGCGAGATGCGCCTATACTTGACGATAGAGTGGCAAATAAAGACATAAGCAAGAATTGATAGACTTGAAAGGACAATGAGATGCCACGCTAAATACGTAAGATGGAATTGTGACGTGGTCACATTTCAGAGAAGTAACTCTGACGCCGAAAACTATATTAGGATGATTAAAATTAACGATATCTTTGTTGAAAACGGAAGTTAACAATCCTAGTAAGGATGTAAATGAATCTTTGATTTCAAACAATGATAAGTAAGTTAGTCTGGCCAGGTGGCTGAACTTAATTTAAAATATAGTGGACACGTATAGACTTAGAACTTCTAATGATCGATTAAGAGTGTGAACCATTGGTCTATAAATTCGATTTGAAGATTATTACTATCGATCGAATTATGTTGTTTCAGGTGATCTATTTTTATCGAAAAATGATTTTTTCGACTATATTGGACCATGATTTTTGTATTGTTTCTGAGTTGATGTTTGCCGCACTTTATTGAAGTTTTCATGGAAGGGTTTAACGTGTCTTTACAAAATTTTGAAAAGGCAAACAATTACACAAAAAAAAAAAAAACCATTTATTTTCCTTGGTGTTCAAAAGATAAAGCGAATAGACTCATACATATTTCAAGAATTTGACGTTGTAATTTTAATCTTTACATAAAAAGTTTTACTGAATTTCAAAGTTTTGACTTGATGAAAATGCAAAGCATCGTTTGGATTTATGTTACCATTATGAAGTATTGGAATACAAATTTTCTCGTGATCGTGATTTATTTTTTTTAAAGTAAATTTACCAAATCGATTCAAAAAAAAAAAAAGGGTTTTACAATTTGCTTGAAATATGAAAAAGCTTTTAGATGATTCTATAAAAATAAGCTAGACTTAGCTTGAAAAAAAATCGAAACTTAATAATTTGAAATGGATCTTGATTTGGATTTAACTTTTCGATTGATTGAATTATGGCATTCAAGTTTCGATCGAACCTGTGTAAATAAAAAAAATAATAAATAAATAAATAAATAAAGCTAAGCTAGTTATTTATACGTTGAATACTAAATATGAGGACCCAAATTGAGAGTTAGCTCGAAACGTAAATGCATAATGTACGAGATGACGAATGAGAAATTAAAGAATTTATTGAAAACTACTCAATGAGAAAATCTAGTGAATACAAAATGGCAAGTTAGTACACTCAGAGATGGGTGAGTTACTAATATTGGGAATCCAAAATCAAAGACTATTTTAGTGAAATAGTCATGTGTGAAGATCGTGTTGCCAAGTAGAAAGATTTGTAGATGTTGTAAAGACTCAAGATCTGAGGTTAAAATGACACAAATTAAAGATAACCATTGCAACAAAGAAATTATTATAATATAATCGAAGAGAGTTGATTCATAAAGTTGGGGATACCAGGAATTGATAAATTGTGTTCGAAATGAATGTAGAGTATGCAATAGTAGTACCATGATCTGAATAATTAAAGGAAGCCCCAAACTAAACGGTATGTATGAATTATATTAGTAGGTTTGTAAAGAGTGTATGACTTGATTAATGATATTATAATGAACTCGATGATAAGTGAATCATTAAAATCGGGGTATACCAATAAAAAGAATATTTCTGATATGATTAAACCTGTGGACTCATAGCTTTTGAGACAAAATAAAACCTAATCTGATTGGTAGGGGATGGTTGAATGAAAAATGACGTTGAAGAGTAATCGAGGCGAATGATTGTCATATAACCTTAGTCAATAAGGACTTGGTTCTTAAAATTGGAGATTCTAGAATAGGATCGACCCATGGAAAAATGAATGAGTAACTGGGTGAGAAGAAGAATTGCGAACTCAAGAAAGACAAGATGTACTGTAATTGTACCCTATTCAAGAATCAAATTTATAATCGAAATGGTGACGTCACGAAGAATCATGTTGATCATTTGTAGGAAATAACTTGTGATCACTTGATAAAATTCAAAAGTTACATTAAATATCTAAACTACCAAACCAAATGGTTGAAAGGAAAGATGAAAGATCTAATCAGTGATAGGTCGACTATTAAAAGTGAGGATCCAAGGATCGAACTCCAATAAGATTTATACGGTACAATACGTACAAAACAATTAAGGATGGTGGGGAAATACCCTAAATTAGCAATAAAACATGAATATATGAGTAAAGGTCAAATTTCTTAAATTTCATACCGTAAATAATTGTTGAACGAAATATGTAGTTTACACTTGGAAGCCTGAGAGCTTAGTATAAGTCTAAAAGTGAAAGCCCTAATTTGATGACATAGGAGAATTCAAGGTTGCAACCTGAGATGGGTAAGCAATAGATTTACAAATGGTTACATGTTAAGGATATCAACACGTGGAGATAATGCACGAATAATCAAGGTCAACACCGTAACAGGTGATAAGGATAAGTAAATTATTTGGCATAAGGGTTTACCTAAGCATAAGGTCATTTTAAATCAATCCTATGAGAAATTGGATGATATTCTTATTTTCAAGAATTATTGAATTTGGAGAAAATGAAGAACACTATGAATGGTTTTGAGTTAAGTATAAGCAATGAATCATAACCTAAACAGTGCAAGAAAATTTTTGAAATTACTGTAAATATGAGTTTGAGTACACTTGAATTAAAGTTTTAGTATCAAGTCGTACAAGATAAACTTATATGAGTTTGATGTATAAGGATATGTACTTTATGGTTGGAGTATCCAACAAAACGTATAAGTAGTGCGACAATAGTAATGCATGAGTGTAATAAATTGAAATACAAGTTTGAATTCAGAACTTGAAATAACTGGATTGTATTGAGATATGAGTCCTTAATGACGATGACAGGAGTATGAGTTTTTATGCTTTTAAGGAAACGATGTGAATGTAAAGTTCGAAACATGAAAGCTAAATCACCTTCATTTCTCAAAGAGTGAGGTACTAAACACATTATAAGAGCTAAGAGTTAGCTCAGAAAGATGAGAAGGGACCATTGTACACCAAAAAGGGGTCATGACTAAGTCAACAATGTTTGAAATAGTCACCCAGGATCGTGAGAATTGATCAGTACGAGGACGCAATACGATAGATCTCCTAAAAAAAAAAAATCGAGATATAGTGATAAGAGATCTTGGTATGAAATAAAAAAAAAAAAATGGTGATGCAATGGAGTGCATTCAGATGAATGTCGAAACCTACTTAGAAATATTGACGATGTTAAAAATATTCCACAAGATTTTAAAGGTGGAAGCTTGTTTACGTCAATTAACAGTTAAGTGTGACAAAGGAGTTACAAAGTGGATCATTAGTCAAAAGTTGACTTGAATTATGAACCTACAAGAACGAATGTCGATAAACATGTGATGCCAATAATATTAAGGTATTATTCTAGAAAGGAATACTATGTCTATCCATTTGTAGCCTTCACATATAAGCCGCAAAGACATGATGAGTCGTTCAATGATATACGTAATAGAGATGTTGATAGAGATGGTGTGCTAGTGCTCATGTTATAGCGAGATAGCTATCCCTGTTTCCCTACTACCAGTTGGTGGTATGGTTTCAATGCCAGATAGGCAAAGATATTCTTTGACACAGATAGGCACCAGATCACATCTCAGTATGGTTCTACCTCTCTGCAAGTTGAGCGACTTAAGCGTATATTGCGATTTCGGTGAAGATTATAAAGGAATACCTTAAGAACACGTGACGACAGAAGAATTTTGGCAAGAGGCTGAGTATAATGATTCTATTGAAACCTATAAGAGAGGCCTTATGAATTTCGGTCAGTGGGACAGAAATGAAAATGTTGAGATAGTAGAGTCAAGAGTAAGACTTTACTTTATGTGGGATATAAGTAGAACGCGTAAGAGAGAATTGACACAAATTAAATAATGGGTCATTAGGGAAACCATTACGAATGGGCCAGTCAAATTATGAGTGTATCTTATTTTGACTTTCGAGGACGAAAGTTCTTAAAATTGGGGATATTGTAACGACCGAATTCTACGACCCGACTCGAGGACATTTTGGTAATTTAATATTTTATTTGTGTTTGTCGTGATATAGTATGTATTATATATTATCACAATTTGGTGAGACTCAACTTGATAGTGTGTGCATAACAACGAAGACCTCAAGTCACAAATTTATTGAAGAATTATTAAGTGAGGGCCAAGACTAGGGTTGTGCACAAAGTGTGTCAAGTTTGGAGTGTTACAAGTTAGTGGGACAAATGGACCCAAATAAATAGGTTTCAAACCCTAAATTTTCCTTAACCAAATATAAAGGGGTTAAAACCCTAATTTGCTTTAAAAAAAATAAATAAAAAAATAAAAAAACAGCACAAGAGAAAGAGAGTAGGGATTGGCGGAGTAAGAGCCGCATGGGAGGAGATCGCGGCGGCAAAGCAGTGGCGGTGGAGGCGGTGGCTTCCGCGCGGAGGCGAGCGGCCGTGGTGGCTTCGAAGATCAATGGGAGGTACTCCTCTATCACGATCATACACTTAAGAGAGGGGTGGTTCCCTCCACCCCCTCCGCTTTCACTTTTTTTCCTCAAGGCGCCGCCGAGAGGCGGCGACCTCCGGCGGCCGCCGGAGATCCCCTCCGTCGCGTGGAAGCGACGGAGGGTGGTGGTGGTCGGGGGAGGAGGGGAGCTTGTGCTCCCCTCCACGCGTGTCGATGGGGGGAAGATGAACTTCCCCCCCTAACCAGGTTGATTTGGTCAAGGGTCGGTTGACCCTGGACCGTTGACCAGGGTCAGCCCGACCCTTTGACCGGTTGACCGGGGCCAAACCGGCCCCTGGACTCAACTAGGGACCGTTTGGCCCCGCACTATGATTTAAGGGGCTGAAATGTTCCAACCCCTCTACGGCTTCATCGGGGGCACACACGCGCATTCCGAGGGACTCGACGACGGGTCCCACCTTCGAAAATGCGACATCGGGACCCCGATAAGGGCTCTAAACAACACGAAACCCGCGGGACCCACACTAATGGGTCCCTAAAAGTAAATGAGTTAAAGAATTAATGATTTTGTAATAGAATATGCATTGATATGTTGTTGTATGAATTGTCTTAGTGACACTTGCGACGGACTCACATCGAGCCTCGGGTGCGCAAGGAGTGGTTTTAGGCGTGTCGAGTACAGGTAAGTGGGGAGCTTGCTTAATTATCAAATATGGCATGAATATTAGTTATGCTTAGGATTCATAATTTGAATTAAAGACTTGGGATTTATGGGTTGCGTCGTGGTATTGGCTCGAATTTACGAATCTATGGAATGTAAATGCACTGTCATTCATGACCCCAGGGTGTGGAGTTTACCACCGAGGGTCGTTAACACCCCCGGGGGTGTGGAGTTTACCACCGAGGGTCGTTAACACCCCAGGGTGTGGAGTTTACCACCGAGGGCTTTACTTGATTAATTGAATTCATAAGTATGTCACGTAGGGACATGAGTTGGAGTTACCTTCTCTTGTACTCTTGAGACATAGAGATGTGCATCGGTGATGGCTTGGACGAATCTATTTGTTGATTTGATGGGACAAACGAGAGGGCACATAAGGCGTGTGCTAGCTGGTTGTTTCCATCACTTTGAAGTAGGAGAATCGGTCACCGGATTCTTGCCAATATCTAGTTCGCATTGAATGGAACATCGACTTATCGTATTATTATATTTTATAGTACATAATCTCACGATACCCCTCCTTTGTATGAAAGTTTGAAATTATGAAATGATTTGTCAATCTCTTTAATGCTATGCATGATTATTGTTGTTATAGTTTGTTGATTCATTATAAGTCTATTTCTTATGAAATCCTACTACTATGTTATTAATAAATGAATCCTTGGTTGTTTTCAAATACATGTTAGACTTTGCATGCTTATTAAGTATTACTTGCATATTTGATGGTTGAGCGGGTTTTCCGCATTACTGAGCTCCGTTGGTTCTTTTAGCTCACCCCACTTACATCTCAGGTATTCACGACAGCGCTAGGATGAGACAAGGGAGAGACAAGCTTGAAGTCTCCTCTTGACGTGAGTTTTGTTGATATATATTATGTAATATTTGATTTTGAAACTATTCAACCTGGGGTTAAATTTAAAATAGATTTTTGGGTAGCTTAAATCCTACTTATCTTTAGTTGATTCACTTTAGAAATTTAATAAACTTATTTAGTGTAAATAAGCAGGAACCCATGTATAGTTTGTTAATGTTCTTTGAACTTAAATCAATTGGCTTTAGGATGTCTCTTTTTATTTATTATGTAATTATTATCCTTTGTTTAGCCAATGTACTTTCTGCAGATTTATTTGTTTAGGCGTGCCAGACCGTTATTTGGGCCTGGTTCAGGTATTGGGTCCAAGTGGTGGTCTGGGCCGGGCGACCCGACCCTAGGTCGGGGGCGGGTCGTCACAACCAAAAAGGGTATTGAAGGAAAGATGGAAAAGAGATAGACATGAGGGGCAAAATAGTCATTTCACTTGGAAAAAAATTGATAACTATCACCGCCTTCTCTCGACAAATCGAGAAATCGAAAAAGAAAGAAAAACAGAGAGAACGAAGAAGAGGAGAAGTGAGAAGCCGAGACGCCGAGAGGAGGAGAACTCGGAAGCTTGAGGAGTCGAGGAGATCAAGGTGAGATGTGTTTTGTTGTTGTTGTGGCGTTGTGTTGTGTGTTGTGAGGTGGTGGAGAGCTCGGCCATGGCGGAGCCATGGCCGAGAATTTGAAAACAGTTGAGGAAGGGAATGATGTGTGGTCTTCCCACCCTCTTGATTCCATTAATGGAAGGAAGAGAGAAAGAAAGGAAGAATCGATTGATGAAAAAAAAAAAATTTACAGAGCAGTGGCTCTGTTCATGAAGTGAGGAAGAAGAAGGTGAACCGGGCCGGTTCGGTTCAACCGGTTCGGCCCGGTTCACACACAAAACCGGGAAAAAGAAAGAGAGAGAAAATAAAGAGAAAATAGAAAAGAAAATCCAAAAAATAGGGAAAAATATGGAAAAATAGTATTCTGACCAAATAAATAGAAATTGAGGAATTTATATGAAAAATGAGAAATTCAAAAGTCGGAGGGGACTTTATACCGGGTTTCACCTCGAAAAATGTAAAATTGACATAATATGTCAAATTTAAGCTAATTCAATGATAAATAATCTTAGGTACATTTGTGGTGATAATTTGATTTGTCGGATGTTATTGGAGCTAGATCGGGGTTGTTGGAGTGCGAATTGAGGTATGTAAAACCCAATTGAACACCACTATTGCATTTACTTATTCTATTCATTGAACTTTATTTCTTTGGCAATCTAAATCCGATTGTGATGGGAACGGTTACGTTCCGGCTGTTTTCGGTGTGTGGGGTTTGTTCTTTTCAAATATATTTGGTGACTAGGATACAGTTAGCGGGGTCATTGGAGTAGGGGTATGACCGGACCACTGATCCTAGCTTCACTGGCGGTATTCATTGCACACCCATTTGTTATCTTTGTGTTGATATTCATGCATTCCCTTTTGAGCAGTTGACTGCGTTATTTCCTTGATTATTGCATGATTATTTAACACTGCTTATTGGTTTCCATTTATGTTTATAAATTGAAATGCCTGGTGGTTTTCCTTGGTGTTTTACTTACTGGACTCGTTATCTGGTTTTTGTGATAATTGAGTGCAGATCCTAGTACCAGCAAGGGTAAGGAGGTCGTTGGCGATTACATCTGACTTACCACTTCAAGACTTGCTAGTACGTGCGCTGGTACATATATGATTTTGATATTTTGTAGTATTTTAGGATAGGAAAACTGGTTATTACTGTACTTGTGTATAACACAGTTTTAGTTAATCGCATGTATGCATGTACAGTCCGGGATTCCACTATAGGTGCACTAATCAATGCTATATTAAAGTAATTGACTGTATTAAGGTCTTCCGCTGAGAAATAGTATTATATGGATAAAATAATATAAAATTCAGGAACATCACTTCACATAGTAGATATGAATATAGTGATAGCTGAGGTGGATGGATGAGTGACGTGGCGAGGTGTGCTTTGGAGCATAAATTTGGAGAGGTATCTGTTGCACGGGGCGACCCTGGAAATTGGGGCCGCCACAGTTTGGTATCAGAGCCAGGTCGATAGGGCCTTGAAGTAAATAAAGGAAATGGAAAAAGAGCATAAACTTTAAACGAATTAGATGTGGAAACCCGATGAATTGCCTAGAACTTTAGTTGGGAAGTGAACGAAGTGGGTAGAATTAGTATTGTTATTTGATATATGTATTTGTTGGATATAAATATGTACTATGCGCATACGTATATTGGAAGCTAATTGGTTACGCAAATCGATGCACATCATCATGGAGGGACATACCCCTACTACTAACTCTCCTACTACTCAGCAGGAGGTTGGAGAGTCGAGTGATCATACCAGTAGGGAGGTAGCAAATTTGCGAGCTATGGTGCAGAGGGTTACTGATCAGCAGCTACTACACCAGACTCAGATGGTGAGCTGATGGAATACATACGAAGTTCGCGAGTACCGGTAGTAGCACCCATTGTTGAGTTAGTGGCACCTACCACTCCGGCAGTGATTGCACCAGCAGATGACATACAGGCAGCTGGGATAGAGGCAGAAAGAGAGAGAACTAAGCCTCTTAGGATGATAGATGAGACTAGGGAGGTGATACCAGCTACTACTGAGCAACGGGTAGGAGGTTCGACTGCCAGAAGCAGGATGTCCGAGGCAGCGAAGATGGTGAAAGATTTCATGAGGTTTAACCCTACATATTTCACTGGAGTTTGTGATCCTGAGGTTGCCGGTCGATGGTTGATGACACATCGACGTTTACACCAGTTGTTAGAGGTAGCGGAGGCAGACCAGCCACGAATATCCGGCTATTGCTTGAGGGGTCAGGCAGCAGTTTGGTGGACTACTTACACGGACACACATACTACACCAGTAACGTGGGCGGAGTTCAGACAGATATTCCTCGATGAATATATTCCCACGAAGGTGCAGTTGAGATTGAGGGAGCTGTTCTTGAGTCTGAAACAGGGTAATATGATAGTGTCCCAGTACATGGATCGGTTTAGATATCTTATGTTGTATGCCATGGATGTGGCAAATACTGAGAGACTTCAGGTTTATTATTTCATCCGTGGTTTGGATGAGAGGATCGGAGGTGTTATTGTCGCAAGTGGAGCGAGACATTGCAGACTGTTTATGATCGGGCATTAGCTCGCGAGACATACTTACAACATCGGGGTGAGCTTGGGGACATGTATGGTCAGAGTTCACGTTCAGACCAGAGGCCGAAGAGACGGCAAGATCACTTTGATCAGCCGAGGCAGGACCAGGGTAGACGAGATAGACGTCCAGAGCAGTGGAGAGGGGACGTTAGACAGCCTGTGCATACGGTAGTTCTGAATGAGCAACAACAACGACACCCTCCGCCGCAGCATCAGGAGAGGCGTCATGATGACCGTGACCGGGGTCAGAGAGATCGGGGTCAGGGTCAGGGATCTGGTGACTGGCGGGTTAGGAGGCAGGAACCGCGCAGATGTTTTAGGTGTGGTCAGCAAGGGCATTTGAGATGGGAGTGTAGAGCACCATCACCTCGACGGGAACAGGGTCCCAATAGGGACAGAGCACATGCACTAGCACAGCCAGATTCAGGAGCTACTCGTCAGCTAGTGGAAGGTATGTTGTATATTTACAGCAGACTTGTACATGCTATGTTTGATTCTGGTAGTACTCTTTCTTTTTTTTTCTGGACGGTTAGTTGGGGAGTTAGGGTTAGATGCACACACACTTGAGACCCATCTTGTTCTCAGCACAGCTGCTGGGGATAAGATTTACCCTAATCGGATAGTTCGTGATGTTATGGTTGAGGTTTTCGGACATCAGTTACCAGCCGATCTACGAGTATTGGAGTATTTAGAGTTTGACGCACTCTTTGGAATGGATTGGCTGTCAGCGTACCATGCACGAATAGATTGTTTTGAGAAAAGGGTGGACTTTCGTATTCCTGGTTTAATGGAGTTTTCATTGACCGGGATTGCATCGGAGTTACCTATTACCAGGGGTAGATTAGCGACTACTCAAGAGATGGAGAAGTTCGCAGCGATAGTTGAGTCTGAGACTCGAGTAGTTACCCGGATTGAGGACATACCTGTAGTTCGAGAATTTGTTGATGTTTTTCCTGATGATTTACCCGGATTACCACCATCTCGAGTAATAGAGTTCATTATAGAATTGATACCAGGAACCCAACCTATCTTTAGCAGACCGTATCGGATATCATCTGTGGAGCAGGAAGAGGTTAGGAAACAGCTAGAGGATTTGTTGGCAAAGGGATTCATTCATCCTAGTATGTCACCCTGGGGAGCACCTGTATTATTTGTAAGAAAGAAAGATGGATCATTAAGGATGTGTATAGACTATCGGAAGTTGAATAAGGTAACAATCAAAAAATCGTTACCCACTTCCGAGGATTGATGATCTATTTGACCAGTTGAAGGGTGCACAGTTCTTCTCGAAAATTGATTTACGCTCGGGATATCATCAGTTGCGGATTCGAGAAGAAGATATTCAGAAAACTGCTTTCAGTACCAGATATGGATTATTTGAGTTTTCGGTATTACCGTTTGGATTGACGAACGCTCCAGCGGTTTTCATGGATTTGATGCATCGAGTACTGAGACCGTACTTGGATCGTTTTGTGATGGTTTTTATTGATGATATATTGATATACAGCCGGACGCGAGAGGATCACGAGAGTCACCTTCGATTAGTGTTGATGACGTTGAGGGAGCATCGGCTATACGCGAAATTCAATAAGTGTGAATTTTGGATGAGAGAGGTGAAGTTCTTAGGACATGTTGTCAGCGATCAGGGTATCTCTGTTGAGGGAGATAAGGTTAGAGCGGTGATTGATTGGAAGAGACCGGAGACTGTTTTTGAGGTACGAAGTTTCTTGGGTCTAGCGGGTTATTATCGTCGCTTTGTACGAGATTTTTCTATGATTGCATCACCGATGACGAGGTTGACAAAGAAAGATGTTCCTTTTGAGTGGTCTGAAGAGTGTGAACACGCATTCTTGGAATTGAAGAAACGGTTAACTTATGCACCAGTATTGACGTTACCTGAGGCAGGAAAGAGTTCAACTGTTTACACTGACGCTTCAGGAACGGGACTCGGATGTGTTCGATGCAGGAGGGACGACCTGTGGCTTATTTATCCAGGAAATTAAGACCACATGAGTGTAATTATTCCGTACATGATTTAGAGCTTGCAGTTGTTATTTTTGCGCTCAAAGCTTGGAGACATTATTTGTATGGGGAGAAATTTATACTTTACACCGATCATCAGAGTTTACGCTATATCTTCACTCAGAGAGATCTGAATATGTGTCAGAGGAGATGGCTAGAGTTGTTGAAAGATTATGATTTCACCATTAAATATCACCCTGGCAAGGCCAATGTGGTGGCAGATGCTCTGAGTAGATGCGGAATCAACAGTCAAACTAGTAATTATCATATGAGACTGTTGGAGATAGCATCGGTTATGAGCATGGTAGAGGGTACATCGATGAGTGATGTACAAATTTGTGGTCAGATGAGAGTACCGACAGTGTCACTGGAGCGGGTAATCGGGTGTCAGCGGGCTGATGGGCTCTATGAGCGGTTCGGCGGGTTGGCACGGGATCCCGTGTGCACTGATTGGTCGGAAACATCTTATGGATGCATGCGATACCAGGGAAGACTATGGATACCTGCGGTGCCAGAGATACGGGATGGTATACTGGAGGATGCTCATCGATCACGTTATACGATTCATCCAGCGCAGAACCAAGATGTATCATGATTTGCGGAGATTGTTTTGGTGGCCAGGGATGAAGGCTAATATTGGAGAGTATGTTCGGGGATGTCACATATGTCAGCAGGTGAAAGCGGAACACAGGCGACCTAATGGATTGTTACAGCCGTTACCCATTCCTCAGTGGAAATGGGAACATGTTACTATGGATTTTGTTAGTGGGTTACCACAAACTTCCAGACGACATGATGCAATTTGGGTGGTAATAGACAGACTGACGAAATCGGCACACTTTATACCCATTTCGATGCGATACACGTTCACTCAGTTGAGCAGATTATTTGAACAAGAGATTGTTCGATTACATGGGGTACCGATTTCCATAATATCTGATAGAGATCCCAGATTTACTTCGAGATTTTGGGAGGCGATGCAGGAGCAGTTTGGCACTAGGTTGCAGTTTAGTACTGCTTATCATCCACAGACTAATGGTCAGTCTGAGAGACTGATACAGATTTTGGAAGATATGCTTCGAGCTTCTATTTTGCAATTTGGAGGTACGTGGGAGAATTATCTCTCTGTGTGAGTTTGCTTATAACAACAGCTATCAGACTAGTATTTGTATGCCACCATTTGAGGCACTGTATGGGAGGCCCTGCAGATCACCAGCATGTTGGGCAGAGCCAGAGGATACAGTTACCGTGGGGCCGGAGATAGTTGTTGATCACACAGAGAAGATTATGACAGATTCGGCTGAAGCTTCGAGCAACGCAAGATAGACAAAAGAAGTATGCGGATAGATACCACGAGAATTTGAGCTATGAGGTTGGCGACATGGTTTACTTGAAGGTTTCTCCTTGGAAAGGATAGCAGAGGTTTGGGATTAAAGGGAAACTAGCGCCAAGATTTATTGGACCATATCGAGTTGTAGTGCGAGTTGGTCGTGTGGCGTATAGGTTGGATTTACCGGTGGAATTATCAGGGATTCATCCTACGTTTCACATTTCGATGTTAAGATTGGCTAGGACAGGGCCACGACCTAGGGTTGACGTGCAACAGGTTGAGATTCAACCTGACACGACTTACGAGGAACGACCAATAGCTATATTGGATCGTAAGGTTCAAACTCTCAGGAATAGGGATATATCTAAAGTTCTCGTACGATGGCAGCATCATGGTACGGAAGGACTTACCTAGGAGTTGGAATCGACCATGCGGGATCGTTATCCTCAGCTATTTCACGGTAAGTCTTACACTAATTTAATTTTCGGGACGAAAATTCTTTTAGTTGGGAAGAATTGTAACGGCCGTTATTTATTAACGCCGTTATTGTTATAATTATTTCAGATTTGGACGCCAGCTCGGATGATATGTGGACGTCGTGTATGGATTAGGCGGGGTTTTGGAATTAGGAGATTTGACGGTGTGTATGTTGGTTGTAAATTCTGTGATGTAATTGAGACTATAGTCATCACAGGTGTGTATGTATATTATTTTGATTCGGGCAAGATTGAAAGTCGGGGTTTAGTTGTGATTGACACGCGTGGGGGGTGCGGTAGTGTGCACGCCCGAGTACGCTCGTTGGCGCGTACGGGGGAATTTTAAATGCGAAAATATGGGTGTGTGTATATATATATATATATAGGTAAGTTGATATATATATATAAATATATATATTAAATCAGAAAAAAATGGAAAATGTAAAATTACCAAAAAGGGTATGGAAGGAAAGATGGAAAAGAGATAGACATGAGGGCAAAATAGTCATTTCACTTGGAAAAAAATTGATAACTATCTCCGCCTTCTCTCGACAAATCGAGAAATCGAAAAAGAAAGAAAAACAGAGAGAACGAAGAAGAGGAGAAGAGAGAAGCCGAGACACCGAAAGGAGGAGAACTCGGAAGCTTGAGGAGTCGAGGAGATCAAGGTGAGATGTGTTTTGTTGTTGTTGTGGCGTTGTGTTGTGTGTTGTGAGGTGGTGGAGAGCTCGGCCATGGCGGAGCCATGGCCGAGAATTTGAAAACAGTTGAGGAAGGGAATGATGTGTGGTCTTCCCACCCTCTTGATTCCATTAATGGAAGGAAGAGAGAAAGAAAGGAAGAATCGATTGATGAAAAAAAAAATTACAGAGCAGTGGCTCTGTTCGTGAAGTGAGGAAGAAGAAGGTGAACCGGACCGGTTCGGTTCAACCGGTTCGGCCCGATTCACACACAAACCTAAAAAAAAAAAAAAAAAAAGAGAGAAAATAAAGAGAAAATAGAAAAGAAAATCCAAAAAATAGGGAAAAATATGGAAAAATAGTATTTTGACCAAATAAATAGAAATTGAGGAATTTATATGGAAAATGAGAAATTCAAAAGTCGGAGGGGACTTTATACCGGGGTTTTCACCTCGAAAAATGTAAAATTGACATAATATGTCAAATTGAAGCTAATTCAATGATAAATAATCTTAGGTACATTTGGGGTGATAATTTGATTTGTCGGATGTTATTGGAGCTAGATCGGGGTTGTTGGAGTGCGAATTGAGGTATGTAAAACCCAATTGAACACCACTATTGCATTTACTTATTCTATTCATTGAACTTTATTTCTTTGGCAATCTAAATCCGATTGTGATGGGAACGGTTACGTTCCATTTGTTTTCGGTGTGTGGGGTTTGTTCTTTTCAAATATATTTGGTGACTAGGATACAGTCAGCGGGGTCATTGGAGTAGGGTATGACCGGGCCACTGATCCTAGCTTCACTGGCGGTATTCATTGCACACCCATTTGTTATCTTTGTGTTGATATTCATGCATTCCCTTTTGGCGGTTACTGCGTTATTCCTTGATTATTGCATGATTATTTAACACTGCTTATTGGTTTCCATTTATGTTTATAAATTGAAATGCCTGGTGGTTTTCCTTGGTGTTTTACTTACTGAACTCGTTATCTGGTTTTTGTGATAATTGAGTGCAGATCCTAGTACCAGCAAAGGTAAGGAGGTCGTTGGCGATTACATCTGACTTACCACTTCAAGACTTGCTAGTACGTGCGCTGGTACATATATGATTTTGATATTTTGTAGTATTTTAGGATGGGAAAACTGGTTATTACTGTACTTGTGTATAACACAGTTTTAGTTAATCGCATGTATACATGTACAGTCCGGGATTCCACTATAGGTGCACTAATCAATGCTATATTAAAGTAATTGACTGTATTAAGGTCTTCCGCTGAGAAATAGTATTATATGGATAAAATAATATAAAATTCAGGAACATCACTTCACAGAGTAGATGTGAATATAGTGATAGCTGAGGTGGATGGATGAGTGACGTGGCAGGTGCTTCTGGAGCATAGGCTGGAGAGGTATCTGTTGCACGGGGCGACCCTGGAAATTGGGGCCGCCACATGACGACCCCAATTTCACAACCTAAAATTATGTCTTGCCCGATCTTGACTTATGTGAATTCCGATTCAACACTCACGCAGTCAACATAAACCTAGTCAAACTTCCTTTCTATTTACTATTTATTAAGCTATTTAAATTGAGTTATTCAATATTAATGAGTTATTCAAAGTACAGCGGGAGCAATTTCTACTCAAACTAAATGAAATAACCCTAAGACACTAGTCATGACAACCTAGAGTGTGGAAACTCTGCATATGTATACCTACATCATATATATTAAGCCAGAGGAGAGTAAAATATAGTATACATGCCCAAGATCTCTCATAAACCCATACTCAATGTGTTCAAAAACATATACATATAATACAAGAGACCTACCCAATAAGCGATAGGAGATCACTTAGTTGTCATCAACCTTGATCGCCTATTGCTGGTTCTTTACCTTTATCAATCCTGCAATATGACGAGGCTGCACTCACCTTCATAAAAAAGATGGTGAATATAAAAAGTATAACAATAATAACCAAGTTGAGTCTCAACATAATTTCAAATGTCAAATTAACAGCTAATCGGGTATCATGCGTGGATATCACAAAGATAATAAAAGACAACATGATAATGAATTACTGAGATATCAACAATAAATGAGTGTTGAAAGTACAAAACAAAAAGACATCTAAATGTTCAAAGTCCATCAGATTGAAACACAAAGTACGCAATCGGACTTCCTAGACATATTATGGACCAAACCAAACCACTAGATAGTTTAGAATGAGTCACTATATCGTAGCCCACACACAGTTCAACTCACGGTCAGACCTGCCAACTCCTAAATAACGGGTTTAGGCACATCTAAAATTCGTGTAATCATGGTAGTGAGAGAGATCACTAAGCAGACTAACCGAACCTGTGACCACCATATCGCCTACTTAGACACAAAAGACCATTCATTAAGGAATTCAAGGAAAATAAAGTCGTTAATCTACCAAGGATAGATATCACAAATATATATCACTAGGAAATATTGCTCAACAAAGATAACAACCAAATAATTGCACAAATGAAATAATATCAAAGTTTCCACTGGTTTTACTCACAGTACTATGCAAAACTCCGCGTTTCTAGCTCTCAAACGTCACCAAACCGATCTCATACGCTCGCCACCAGTCCACTAAGAAACTGGTAATCATTTTCGATCCAATTTGGTTGCGTTAGGATCTTATTTTTCCGTTTAAGTTGTAATTTTCCCCATTTTCCAAACATTACATTATATTATTTTGGGTCAATTCCTTGGGTATTGAATCGTATTCGAACCCATTTAAATATTCGAGAGATCTTCGAAGTTTTCGTAAATTTTTGAAATTTGGCACTGATGAACAGTGTCACGTCGTGAGTGGCACCATGGGGTGAATTGTTTCATGACGTCACCAAAAGCGTAGAACGACAAAACCCCATGTTCTGAACGTCGTGACTAACGGCATGGCCTTATGGCTTCACGGCGTCCCTCGCAACGTCGAAACTTGAGCACGAATTCAGGGTTTTCTGACATATCGACTCGTATCGCTGCATTCTGAGCCTATCTCAAACTCATAGGGACGTCGATAACACTCCAAACCACCATAAAAACCCCAAAATTGAGCAACCACCGAATCACAACCCAGACGAAAACACCCGAAACTAACGTTAAAATGACATGAATTAAGTGGTGAGTCGAGATATTACCTCAACTCGGGTGTTTGGTCGCTTTTCAGCGTCATTGTGAACTCAAATCCTACCGAAACCCTTCATGTGTGTGAGTTGAACGAGAGAAAATGAAAAGAGAGTGAGTGAGTGGTGAAGAGAGAGAAAATAATTTACATTAGTCTTTTCCATCTTTACATACGCACGTATCTCGAGATGCATCTGGCGATTCTTGTCCACTCCAGCCACCTTAACCGCCTTCATACTTCTGTGACTCCACTGGGTGACACATGGTGTTCTCTGGGCAGTTCCGTACCGGATCGCATCACGACTCGCATCGTCGCACGCGAATAAAATATTAACAACTCGAACAATTTTCCCAGTTAATTAATTATCGTATTTAATTTGTCGGTCGTCCACAAAAATTGTTTTTCGGCCTCGTATACTTTCGTTCGCCCGACCTCGTTCGTCACATTTTTCAAGGTGAACTATACTTGTAAATCGATGTCACCTGTCACAGAGATACGAGTAAATAAGTAATACACGTTGTCACACAAAAATATCATATTTTTCCGATCGTTACGACATAAAATCTATTGTCAATATTTGGTAAGTTGGATAAACCTCGAAAAGCGCATGGACAAAGTTTAATTTGAACTAAGCACGGTCCATGTGAGCGTATTTATAAGTGTTAGCACTGAGAAGTTAGAACTTTCATTACATGATATGTTGACACTTTATTTTTTTATTTTTTTTAGGACAATACTTTATTTTTGTTAGAATTCTAACAATTGTGTTCTGTATGTATCTTTGACATCTTGTTTTTTCTAATTCTTTTTTTAAGAAAAATTAAATGGAAAAAATATTTTCCCACAGTGACTCCTGATCCTCGCAAAAAACCCATAAAAATTCCAGTGGGGATCCCCAATGGAGAATGAACTAGGGAAAACAATTTTTTCACAGAGATTACTCATCCCTACAAAAATCTCCACGAAAATCTGTTGGAATATATAATATTACATTGGAATTGTAATAAGAGTTGATGTGGTATATAAGTGGTATAGATTGGAACTTAGCACAAGCTAATTGGTTTTGGGCAAAGATGATCTCTAACCCCATTTATATACTCATGTGTGAGCATGTTGCCTAACACTATCTGAGCCCATGGATTTATATAAAATCCCTGCGGGGATCTCCAATAGGAAATAAAATGAGGAAAATATTTTTTGCATGGAGATTCCCCATCCCCGTAGGGATTAGATGGATATGAGGACTGGTAATTGACGCGCGCCGAACGCGTCAATAAAATAATTACTTAAACTAACTATTTTGTACATAGCGGTAAAGGGTCGATTACACATAGATTGGTAACCTTTTTAAGATTGAAAATACAAAAAGGGAAATGGGGGGTTTTGAAAAAAGTTCGAAAAAAGTTTAATTAACTAATCCATCTAAATACTAGGAAAATAAATAAGCAAGGGAAATAGATTTTGCAAACAATTAATTAAAATACTTAGGTCTAGACATATGAGTTCGGTTCGACAAAAGATTGGATTTGGTTGTCGATCTATGCATATAAATTAATCAATTGGATCCTAGTGTAGCTATATCGACTAGATTCGGTCCCGAAAGGGACTAACCAATCAGTATGACCAATTGTTACAAGTACTAGTTTATCGCATGAGGACGGATGCTTCAACTCGATAACAAAAGGTAGTCAATCTAAATTGCAAGTGAGAGCTCTTCACAATGCAATCACATCTAATCCTATAATTAAAACAATGCCTAAAGAAATATAACATAAAAGAATAACAATGAAAATATTAAATTAAAATAGATCTCACTTAGTCTCTTGTAGTCTTGCCTAGTCAAGCTATGACCATTAACTAATTCTCATAGAAGTTTTTAAATTTTTATAAATATTAATAGAGAATTATAAATTGTTATTTCAAAATTATTTATTGCTTGAGGTGACTTTGGAAATAAAAAATTTTAAAAAACTCTTTAGAGTCTAAACCCAAATAATACTGCTCTACATTCACTCTATCAACATGTGTACCTTGGAACCTCCTGCATTAATTATTGCATGCGCTCGACATATATTTGTATCTCACATGCACGGATCGTGTGTATCTTGCAGACCACACACATGCAGTGTAATGAGGCCCACTGTACACTCAACGTCGTCGCATCATGTGCGCGCATGTGCGCACATGTTCATGTCGTGTTCTTCACATGTGCGCTCCGCAAGACTATCTCGAGATGCGTGCTAGTGTGGTTTTTGATGCAAAATGCTTTAGCATATAAATAATCTATTTTGTACCCTTTTTTGCTTCAATTTTAATCGTGCAATATATAATACTTGAAAATGACAAATAAAGATAATTAAACATACTTTAGAGACTTTATCATAAAATATATAAATAAACTTAATAAATACTATACAATATATGCCATATCCGTAATTAATTTTTAAGTGAATATGAATATGTGGATGAGGTATCTATCCTCTAACTTACTCATTTTCATTCCTAAACAATATCTCCATCGATTTGCGTTGGGAACCCACGTGATTTGTGTTGGGAACCTACGCGAAGCATTCAGCGTTTCCATTTCATTAAGGCTGGCCAGCACCTCCCCCATGCGAGAGAGACGGGATTTGGGGAAAGGCAACTTTCAGTCCCTAAACTGAAAAAATCGGGGATTCCCCCCCCCTAAACCCCCCCCCCCCCACACTTTTTTTTTTTTTTTTTTTTGAAGGCAGCTGCAATGATTTGATTTTGTTTGGGCCAAACAAATAACTTTGGTTATTTTTTCATTATTCTTTAGTTGGAACCATAATCGATCTTCTCTTTTGATCGGCGGTGATTCTAATAACAATCTTTATTTTTATTTATACAATAAAAGTTGGATCTTTTCAGATCTAAGATGTTCTATTTCTTTCGACCTGCAACAGTTATCAGATTTATCATTGATACCACTTGTCTCTCCTCCACACATACATTTGCTATCATTCAATTTCGTTCACATTTCTATATGTTCATGTATGGATATGCGATAGTTGTTGGTTTGATATTTTTACTAAGTTTTCTTTTTTAATAAATTGTTCTCTTCTCTTGTTGAAAGTCTATTTTTATCTTTCCTCGTTGAAAGTTTTTGTTCGTCTTCCCTTGTTGGAAGTTTTATTTTTGTTATGGTTTTATTGTTGTAGATACAAAAGACACGTATAAGTTATATATAAGTTTACAAACTTTTTCAATATTGGTTTGATCTCATTAAGGAGTGGGAAAAAGATGTTATTAATGTAATTTTATTATTAAATTAGATGTAATAGCAATTTCTATGAATGGAAATATTTTTTTCTCAAAAAAAAAAAGCTTTCATTTGGACAATCACAACAAACCACCTATAAATACATTTAGTGTACAATGGTTCTGATTGGTTGGTCTTTTATTTTTATTTTTATTTTTGTCAAATAAAAATATACGTACGCTATGAACCAATAAAAATGTGCGTATCTATCACAATGTAATACTCAATGCTATCCAAAAGTTTATATGGTCGCCTTCAAAAAAAAAGTTCATATCGTCCATATATTTTGTTTACAGCACGGTTACCTGAAAACCACATTTTACTAAGGCCAAACCACCTCTTTTTTTTTTTTTTTCAAAATGTCCTTGCTCCTGTGTATCTCTTTTTCAACAACACAAAGAAGAAAGAGAAAACACTCGTGAACCCTAGGTCGATCTTCGCATTCACTCCACGATTGTGGTTCATCTTTGCATCAACTCGATTGATCTTCGCATCACCTCTGTTTATCATTGCTCTCACCTTAGGTCTTGTTTCGTCTTTCTTCCAAGCAGTTGTCGTGCAATCAGCGACCAAACTTGGTCGATTTAGGGTTGTTTCCATTAATATGGATGTTTTTGTTGTGAATTGAATTGAGACTTGCTAGAACTAGAGAAGGAAAGTATAAGAACTAAGAACTTCTACTATTACAAAGAACTACAAAGAACTACAACTACAAAGTAGAAGAGGAGAAATGAGAGAGTTGAAATGAGAAGTTGTATACAACTTGGTGTGTTTTTACAATGAGGTTGATACCCTTTATATAGGCCCTTTGGTGATGATGATAAATGTATTAAGACAATGTTTACAAGTTACACATACATCACATGCCATACAACTCTTTACAAGCAATGTTCACAACACATGAAATAATGAGTACATTGGATATGGATGCAAGTAAGAGCCATGCTTGATATTACCACTCAATATAAGAGCCATGCTTGACAATGATTAGTCATACAAAGTCTTGATCAATTGTTCATCCATATCATAACACTTCCCCTTGGATGACAATTTGTTGAGAGAATGTGCTTCGTTAAAACTTCTACTAGAAAAAACCCTGTGGGAAAAATATAGCAAAAGAAAAAGAGTACACATTTCTTATTAATCTTAAGATGAGTATAATATTGTTAGGATTGCCTCATTAAAAAAACCTTGCTAGGAAAACCCAATGGGATAAAACCATAGCTAAGGGAAAAAAAGTGAAATACACTAATCAATAACTCCCCCTCATGTGAACATGGATAAAACTTGTTCAGTTTCTTTAGTTGCAATGTCTTTAAGTTTACGCAAGCCAATACCATATGTAAGCCTTTTAAATGTCGTAGTTGGTATGGCTTTTGTGAATAAATTAGTAAGATTATCGCTCGATCGGATTTGCTTGACATCAATTTCACCATTCTTCAGAAGCTCATGTGCATAAAAGAATTTTGGTGAAATGTGTTTTGTTCTATCCCCTTTTATGAATCCTTCACTTAATTGTGCAATACATGCTGCATTATCTTCATATAATATGGTTGGAGAATCTTTTATTGAAGGCAATCCACATGATTCTTGAATATGTTCAATCATGTTTCTCAACTAAACACATTCACGACTTGCTTCATAAATTGCAAGTACTTCAGAATGATTGGAATAAGTGGCAACCATAGTTTGTTTTACTGACTTCCATGATACAGCAATATTACCACATATCCCGTTTGAGAACGGGCCTTATGGGATCTGATAAAAATTCAGCATCAGCATAACCTTGGAGATTCAATTTTACCCCTCTCGAGTAAAATAAACCCATGTCACTTGTTCCTCGAAGATATCGAAAAATGTGTTTAACACCACTCTAATGTCTTCGAGTTGGTGAAAAGTTATATCTTGCAAGTAGGTTGACAGCAAAAGCAATATCGGATCTTGTACAATTTGCAAGATACATAAGTGCACCAATTGCACTTAAATATAGTACCTCCGGGCCAATTAGCTCTTCATTACTTTCTTGAGGTCGAAATGGATCCTTATCCACTTCAAGTAATCTGACAACCATTGAAGAGCTCAATGGATATGCCTTGTCCATATAAAATCTTTTTAATAATTTTTCAATATAATTTGATTGATGGACA
Source organism: Stephania japonica (assembly GCA_039657345.1). Classification (NCBI taxonomy): domain Eukaryota; kingdom Viridiplantae; phylum Streptophyta; class Magnoliopsida; order Ranunculales; family Menispermaceae; genus Stephania; species Stephania japonica. The sequence continues at coordinate 83,142,760 of CM077556.1, read as the reverse complement.
AGTACTCCACTTGAAAAATGTTCAATTTGCAAACCAAGACAAAGTCTTGTTTTTTCAAGTTCTTTCATCTCGAATTCCTTTTTCAAGTATTCGGATGTTCTAACGATGTCGTCGTGGTTTCCCACTATATTTAAATCATCAACATATACAGCAATAATCACAAATCCTGTTGATGATCTTTTAATGAAGACACATGGGCAAAGCGGATTATTTACATATCCTTCTTTCAGTAAATAATCACTAAGACGTTTGTACCACATTCGTCCGGATTGTTTCAACCCGTACAAAGACCTTTGCAATTTTATAGAATGCATGTTATGAGGTTTTGATTTTATTTCATCGGATATTACAAATCCATCAGGGATTTTCATATATATATTTCACTATCTTGAGATCCGTACAGATATGCTGTAACGACATCCATTAAATGCATATCAAGCCCTTCAGAGACTGCAAGGCTTATCAAGAACCAAAATGTGATTGCATCTATAACAGGAGAATATGTTTCCTCATAATCGATGCCAGGTCTTTGTGAGAAACCTTGAGCTACAAGTCTTGCTTTGTACCTTGTAACTTCATTTTTTTTCGTTTCTCTTTCGTACAAATACCCATTTATATCCAACAGGCTTTACGCCATCTGGCGTTTAGACAATTGGTCCAAAAACCTCTCGTTTCCTTAACTAGTTTAGCTCTGCTTGGATAGCATCTTGCCATTTTTGCCAATCAGGTCTTTTTTGACATTCGTCCACTGATCGTAGTTCTGGATCATCATCATTTTCACATATTTCAAAGGACACATTGAAAACAAATATATCATCAGGAACAATTTTATTTCGATCCTAAATCTTACCAGAGTTTAAATAATTTATTGAGATCTCATTACTTTCATTTTTTTCATCTTTTTCTAGAGGAAGTTGTTCCACATCAGAATCAACTTGTTCTGACAAACCCTTATCAAAGGATTCTTGTGCTTTCTCAAGAGTATTTTGATTTGTATTTATTTTTACTCACGTTTTCCTCTTTCGAGGAATTGTATCCTTTGAACCAACCGGTCTTCCACGTTTTAAGCGTTTCGTTGGTTCTTGTGCATTTTGTTGCACAGAGACATCAATTCTTGCAGGAGCATTTACAGTTGAAATATGTGATTTTGTCACTTATTTTGCATCATTAAATGCATCTAGTAATTGATTTGCAATTTGTTGCAAATGAATGATCTTTGAACTTCATGTTCACATTGATTTGTTCGTGGATCATAATGTGATAAAGTTGATGCATTCTAAGCAATTTCGTGCCATTCCTTTTGAATTGACTTCTTATCTCCCCCTAATGGTGGAAAAATTGTTTCATCAAAGTGACAATCAGCAAAATGTGCAGTAAATAAATCCCCTGTTAAGGGCTCAAGGTATCTTATAATGGACAATGAGTTAAATCCAACATAAATCCCAAGTTTTCGTTGTGGACCCATCTTAGTTCTATTGGGAGGTGGTATAGGAACATACACTGCACAACCAAATATTTCACAACCAAAAATTCTTAAGTGTGAAATATTTGGTTGTTGACCTAAAATGAGTTGCATTGGAGAATGTTCATAGTATGCAGTAGGCCTATAACGAATGATAGATGTTGCATGAAGGACTGCATGTCCCCAAACTGAAGTTGATAACTTAGTTTTCATGATTAAAGGTCTGACAATTAATTGAATGCGTTTGATTAGAGATTCTGCCAAACCATTTTGGGTATGCACATGTGGAACAGAATGTTCAATGGTAATTCCTATAGACATGCAATAATTTTTAAATGCTTGAGATTGAAATTCTCTCGGCATTATCAAGACGGATGGTCTTGATTGAGTTGTCAGGGAATTGTGCTCTTAACTTAATGATTTGCGCTAAAAGTCTAGCAAATGCAACATTGCGGGTCGAAAGCAAACAAACATGTGACCACCTAGTTGATGCATTTATCAAAACCATGAAATATTTAAATGGTCCACAGTGAGGATGAATATGTCCACATATGTCTCCCTGAATGCGTTCTAAGAAAACTGGGGATTCCACAACAATTTTACTTGGAGATGATTTAACTATCAATTTACCTTGAGAACAACTAGCACAATTATAATCACCAGCTGAAAATATTTTGTGACTCCTTAAAGGATGTCCATGCGAATTATTAATTATTCTTTGCATCATTGATGATCCTGGATGACCAAGCCAGTCATGCCATAAAATGAATGTCTTTGGATCATTAATTTTCTTATTTAAGACGACATTCGTTTCGACGTGCCTTATATGAGTAAAATATAATCCAGAGTATAAAGTTGAGAATTTTTCTAACACTTCTTTTTTCCCATTTGAAACCAATGTTACATAGAGAAATTCTCTATTATTTTCGTTTATGGTTTTAATGTGATATCCATTTTGTCGAATATCTTTAAAGCTGAGTAAATTTCTTCTAGATTTTTCAGAGTATAAGGCATTGTCAACATGAATTATTGTTCCCATAGACAACATAATATTTGCTCTTCCAGAGCCATTAATCAAATTGGAGATGCCAGATATTGTTTGAACATTAGCCCCAGCTAAGTTCTAATTGGAGAAATATTATCTTCTTTTGAGGATAGTGTGCGTTGTAGCACAATCAACAAGACATATATCGCCATAATCTGAACAAATAACTTGATGATCCATTTCTACATTGAAAAATAATATGGTATTAAAGAAATACCCTTTTCGTAATAAAATACGAATATCTCAAACTTTTTGGATCATTAGTCAACAAAAGCATGGTAAAATATCACAAAAATATTTGGGTATTGTATATATGACAATATTTAGGCAGCATAGCCTTTCATACGTGACAAAAAAAATGTCACAATTATGAGCGCTCCTTGTCAATACTAATTTACCCTTTCTAGTGGTGCACCACTTTTTATTTTGACTATCAATGGAATTGTCAATATGACTTTTACCATATCTTTTCACCTTTTCCACGTCCATAAATTTGTAATTGCGACCATGGTCATTATATGCAACATATGCTTCTTAATTTGAAGCTAAACCAATTGGACATGAGTGATATTATATTTATAATATCTTATTATTTTACTTAGCTACCACGAGACAAGGATTCAATCCATAATTAATATTTAATGGATTGACGTGCGCGCTCGATAATTTGTTGCAGTAATACATCGAGGCGAGCCACGTGGCTTTTATTTGTCTCATTAGTCATATTTTTGCATAGCCTCAATATAGAGGTAATTGAAATTGCAGAATAATAAATGATATTTGATGATATAAATTTTGTAGCGTGAGACCAGAACCGCTCATTTTGAGCCTTTTGGAGCATCACCAATTTTGGCCTTGATATAGATAGCTCCACGAGGTGAAATGATATATAAAGTGAAATATTCACTTTTCAAATCTCTAAAGAGTCTAAAGAGATATTTGACGAATAAATATTTATACGCATAGCCTTGCATAGATACTTTATATATAATTTGAGCATCCCGTTGCCTTGACAAGTAATTAGTATTGTCAATATTGTTAAGGTAATTAATTCAATTATAATTAAATAAAATCTTTATGAAAATAGGGATAAACTAAATAGTTTTCTTTTTATACAAAATAGATAATATACCATTAAATATATATTCACAACTTGATTATAAATACGCAAAATGTAATACTTGTATGAGTTGGTGGGACAACCTCCAGGTTGGGTGACGAGACGAAGTCTACTTAAAACCATGCCTCCTCGAACGGGATAACCCGTCTCCCTTTCAATGTTTAGCTTTATCGGGGACAAGGCTTATCCACTATCAACCCAAACTCATAACACTATTTGCAATATAAAAAATCAAGAATGGAGCATAATTAATCGTTTGTAGTATAGCGAGAAAATTAGTTATGTCACATATTGACTTTTGATTTCTGATGTAGAAGATCGTACAAGACGCAACTACAGAGCATACTTTCGCAATCGGTGACGTTATAATGCATAATATATGAATAAAGAATGCATATAAAAGTGAAGCAACCAAGATAATATAGAAATAAACTGGACTCATAAAAGTTATACCTTCCTAGCTTTGTCTTCTTAACAAGCCTTCTTGAACTTCAAGATCTCCTTAATGCTAGAGCAAGCTCGTGCTGATAACGTGTTGTGAATTGAATTGAGACTTGCTAGAACTAGAGAAGGAATGTGACGACCCTCCCCCGACCTAGGGTCGGGTCGCCCGGCCCAAACCGTTACTTAAACCCGATACCTGAACCAGGCCCAAATAACGACTTGGCTCGCCTAAATAACCTGCGGAATAAATATTCTAAAAAAAATATATATAATAATAAATGTGTGAAAAGTAATCATAACTAAACCATATAAACCTGTATATCATGATAATATCTATCATCTCTAGTATTTAAATGTCTCATACAACCTCATAATAATATCAAAAGGTTCAAAACTACCCATTACTAATACTCGAGCTATAACCCACGTACGATTACAAAACAATTTAATAATAATAATAACCTAGTATTATATGAGTCTCACAGATGAAAGCACTTCAAGATAGATCCTTTCCCTTGCCTTTCTTGTCTATCTATTTGGTAGAAGGACTGTGGGTAGAGTGGGGTGAGCTAAAGAACCAACGATGCTCAATAAGTGGAAAGACTCGCTCAAACATTAAATATGCAAGTACTACCTAGTACTCATGCAAATTCTACATGACATTCAATCCATACGCATAACACAGCATGTAATAACTGAATACATGAAAATCAAAACAAACTTATAAGCATAATCATTTAGTACATAATTCGATCCAATTAAATATATGGTTTATGCTCAGCGTAGTTATGAAAGATGGAATTATATTCTAAGAAGAAATATCTAAATATTATTTCCACATCTAATTTAGATATGCAATAATTTTATATATCAATATTGCAATTCAAATTCCAATCACCATACTAGATATAAAAGCCTAACAGTTTCACAACACATTTGATAAACTTTCATATATGTCAAGCATAATAATATTCATCACATTTCATTTATAAATTAAAACATGACATATAAATAAAATCACACAAAAGATTTAAATAAAATGCGATAGATATAAATATTAATATAAGCCGTTGTTCCATTCAATGCGAACTAGACATTGGTAAGGATCCGGTGACCGAATCATCTATTTTCGTATTGGTACAATAATCAGTGGAATCGTAATGGCCGTTACGCCCTCTAGATAATCGCACCAAAACGAAGATAAATTCATCCAAGCCGTCACCGCTACACGTCTCAAAGAAACATCAAGTAGCAAAGGATGGAACTCCAAGCCCTTACACTCAATTATTTCACCTTATGCATTCAATTAGTCAAGCAAACCCTCGGTGGTTAACTACCACACACACTCGGGGTGTCTTTGGCCCTCGGTGGTTAACTACCACACACTCGGGGCACCGAATAACATAACAGGCAAGACAATGTATTCACAATTCCATAGATAATAGAGATCCAAACCAATATCACGACGCAACCCATTCCCAAGTCTTTAAATTCAAAACATGCATTCCTAATTATCTAATAATCAAGCCATATTTAATGCATGAGCGAAGCTCCCCACTTACCTGGACCCGTCGCGACGCCTATACTGACTCCTCGTACGTTTGGGGTCCCACGTGAACCGCCTCGCGAATCTACGCAATTTATACAATTTTATATAAGACTACATAAGTATTTTACTAATTTAAAGTTGAGTATTTTTAATTATTAATTTATATTTGGGGACTCCAAATAGTGTGTGTCCCACATGATGTGCCATTAAGGGCTTTGTCGAGGTTGTCGACGCCCACCGTAAGTTTATTTTATTTTATTTTATTTATTTTATTTTATTTTATTTTAGCGGCGCTGGTGGCGCCGCCACCCAAAGAATCAAAACAAGAAAAGAAGAAGAAAGGAAGGAAGAAAGAAAAAGAAAAAAGAAAAGAAAGAAAGAAAGAAAAAACTAGAAAATAGAAATCACCACAAGTTTTTTTTTTTTTTCTCTCCTTGATTGTTCAATGATTTCTCTTCTTCTCCTCCCTCTCCAACTTGTTGAATCAACAAAAGGGTGACTAGGGTTTACAACTTATCCTTATATAGTTAGGGTTTTTCACCAATTTAACCCAAAATTACGTAAATACCCCTATGGGCCCAATTTCCTCGTTAAGCCCAATCAAAACCATTTTCACTTAATCCAAGTCTTGTTAAGATCAATTTTGTGTAACAATCTCATTTGTTCGCATATTTTAATATAAAATTAATAAAATACTTTGCAAATGGGTCGGAGAATGTTTAGGTCGTTACAATATCCCCAATTTTAAAAGAATTTCGTCCTCGAAATTAAATCAATGTCATACCTCAAGATTCAAAGAGAAATGGAAAATTCTCTATCATGTAATCCTCCCGCTCCCAAGTCAACTCTTGTTCCCCATGAAATTGCCATCGGACTTGCACTATTGCGTATTCCTTATTACGTAGTTTTCTTATTTTCCTATCCACTATCCGAATCATTTGTTCATCATAGGACACGTCCTCCCTTAGATCAACTTGCCCCCAATCAATCCTCGGTGCGTGTTTATTATGTGCCTTCCTCAACATGGAGATATGAAAGACGTCATGTACTCCCGCTAACCGTGGTGGTAACTTGAGACGAAAGGCTACCGGTCCCACCTTTTTCTTGATCTCGAATGGTCCGATGAATCTTGGAGATAACTTTCCTTTTAACCCAAATCGGTGATGCCCCTTCATAGGAGAAACTTTCAAAAGTACGAATTCCCCTTCCTTGAATACAACATCTCGATGGTTCTTATCGGCATACTTTTTTTCGACGGCTTTGGGCGGTTTCTAGTCGTTGCCTAATAATCTTAATTCTTTCGTCGATCATGAACCATTTCGGTCCAAGCAACACCACGTCGCCGACCTCGGTCCAACAAACCGGAGATCTACACGGTCTCCCATAAAGAGCCTCAAAAGGTGCCATACCAATACTTGCTTGAAAAGCTGTTATTGTATGCGAACTCGCACAACGAAATATACTTTTCCCAACTTCCACCGAAATCCAATACACAGCTCGAAGCATGTCCTCAAGTATCGAATCAATCTCTGCCCGCCCATCGATCCCGAGGGTGAAAGGCCGTATCGAGATTGAGTGAGTTCCCATCTCAGTCTTTGAAATCCTCTCCAAAACCGAGAGGTAAATCTCGGATCACGATCCGACACTATAGTCGGAACTCCATGTAATCTAACAATTTCATTGACGTACATGCCTCCAAGTCTCGTATCTTTGAATATTCCATGGAAATAGGAATAAAGTGTGCCGACTTAGTCAAACGATCTCTACAACTACCCAAACCGCATCATGTCCTTTTTGTGTGTTCGGCGGCCCCGAAACAAAATCCATGGCTATGTGTTCCCACTTCCATTGTGGAATAGGCAATGGTTGCAATAATCCTCCCGCTTTTGGTGATCTGCTTTTACTAGTTGACAGATCTCGCAGATTCGAATATAAGTAGCGATGTCAACTTTCATCCCCGCCACCAATACATTCGTTTCATATCTTGGTACATTTTGTTGCCTCCGGATGCACTTTGTAAACCACGACCTATGCGCTTCTTTGAGTAAATCATCTCTCAACCTGTCTATGAGACGGTATCCATACTCTATCTCGAAACCTCAACGCCCCATCACCCGACAGTCTCCAGTCCTTATCTTCAATGTCATCTCGCCAAAGACTGCACCGTCCATACTCGAATCGGCTCTCGACAATCAATAACTCTAAACAATGCCACCGGCTCCGCTCTCATCCGAACATGCTCTTGACTCCTTGTTACATCGAGTCTTCCACCGCACGTCTTGTATTTGCATTACAACTTCGGACTCGACTCCAATCGAATACGGCTCAAAGCATCCGCCACTACATTTGCTTTCCCTGGGTGATACTCAAGTGTGAAGTCGTAGTCCTTCAAGAATTCCAACCACCTTCTCTGTCTCATGTTCAAATCACTCGAGTAAACAGTACTTCAAACTTTTGTGATCCGAGTAAACAATAAACTTTTCCCCGTACAAATAATGTCTCCACAATTTCAAAGCAAACACCACTTCTTCGCTAACTCTAAATCATGCACTGGATAATTCTTCTCGTGGATCTTCAGTTGGCGTGAAGCATAGGCGATTACCCTCTTGTCTTGCATTAGTACTCCTCCCAATCCAATCCCTGAAGCGTCGGTGTACACTGACAATTCTTTACCGGACTCTGGTAGGACCAAAATGGGTGCGGTGGTCAAACGCTCCTTCAACAATTGGAAAGCTTTTTCGCATGCATCACTCCAAACATAAGTAACATCCTTCCGCGTCAACTCAGTAAGCGGTGAAGCAATCGACGAGAAATTTTGTACGAAGCGCCGATAATACCCTGCTAATCCCAAGAAACTTCGTATTTCTGAAGCATTTTTAGGTTGTGGCCATCTAAGTATCGCCTCAATCTTTGTAGGATCAACTGTCACACCCTCTGCATTCACCACATGGCCTAAAAATTTCACTTCGGAAACCCAAAACTCACACTTGCTCAACTTAGCATAAAGTTTGTGTTCCCTTAATGTTTGCAACACTTTCCTTAGATGCTTTCTATGGTCCGACTCAGTCTTAGAATATATCATGATGTCATCAATAAATACAATCACAAACTGGTCGAGGAAAGGTTTGAAAACACGGTGCATCAAATCCATGAACATAGCGGGTGCATTGGTAAGTCCAAACGGCATCACTGTGAACTGAAAGTGACCATATCTTGTACTAAATGCTGTCTTTGGTATGTCTTCTTCTCGTATGCGCAACTGATGGTACCCCGATCTCAAATCTATTTTCGAAAAGAATCTTGCTCCCCTCAGTTGGTCAAATAAATCATCGATCCTGGGAAGCGGATACTTGTTCCGAATAGTCACCTTATTCAATTGTCGGTAGTCAATACACATTCTCAAACTGCCGTCTTTCTTCTTCACGAATAACACTGGTGCTCCCCATGGCGAAACACTTGGGGAAATTAAGCCTTTCTGAGTCAACTCCTCTAATTGCTTCTTCAATTCTTTCAACTCGGTAGCCGCCATACGGTACGGTGCCTTAGAAAGCTGGTCCGGTGCCGGAATGAGGTCAATCACAAAGTCAACGTCTCGATGTGGAGGAAGTCCGGAAGATCGAAGGAAAAACATCGGAAAGTCCCTAACAACAGGAATCTTCTCAATTATGACTTCTTGTCCCTCCTCTCCCATAGAAGTTAGACTCGCAATAGTCTCTATCTCATCAAAAGTCGCAACTCTACTTCGGCTGGTAACATTAGCCAAAGAACAACCTCTAAACTCAAATGGAGTAGTGTCGAAGCGAAAGATTACCGTCTTATTGAAACAATCAATCTTAGCGTAATACGTCTCTAACCAGTCCATTCCCAATAGTGCATCATATTCTAAGCATTCTAACACTCGCAAATCAAACGGCATAAAGTGATCCCCAATTTTAATTATGCACCCCTCACATATCATATTAGGGTAAATCTTTTCGGTGGAGCGTGCTTAAAATCAAGTATGTGTGTGCTCTAATTGGTGTCAATCCCAAAGCATGTACCATAGCCCCCGAGATAAGAGAAATAGTAGAACCGAGAATCAAATAATGTATGCATGTTATGACCATTAATTGAAACCGCACTGCGACTAGCGTCGCGCGGCTCTCTGTTCTGTTCGCCATAGCATGAACTCTTCCTCGAGCAACCGGGGCTGCACTCTCCTCGGACGTTGGTGGATGTGGACATTGACTTCTCGTAATGCCCCGGCGTCTTGCACCGATAACATACTATATGTGGCTTCGCGCATTCGAATGTGGCTGCGTGACACTTACGATACACTCGGCCTTGGCCCTACCGATCCCCCGCCACTATTCTTACTCGTTGCGGAGGACGTGGTTGTCTCGAATGTCACACCCTGGTTAGTCGAAGGTACGGAAGCATGGGAAGGTGTGGTGGTCCCCGTCAAAATGTGTGTGGCCTTCGATGCTACCACGAGTGTGTCGGTGCACTTGATGCTCCTCCAAAACGAAATTTCTTTGAATTTTTCTCCGATCCCCTCTCGATAAGCTCGTCAAAATTTCTTTTGCCTTGACCATACCGACTAGAACGTGTCTCATCAATGCGGAGTGCATCTTCACGGTCGAGTGCCCCGTTATATGCTTTTGAAATGTCTCGCCCCCGATCGCCACTAGGGAGTGAATCTCCTCTGTCAACCCATCAACGAAACGTCTCCTCCGCGTCGTCTCGGATGGAACGTACTCATGCGCAAACTCGCTAATTCATTGTACTTTTGCATAATCTGCTACGCTCATATTGCCTTGCACTAAGTCAAGAAATTCTCGAATCTTAGCCATTTGCCTTTACCGATTCAGAAACCACTCATCATAAAACAATTTCTTGAATTGTGTCCAAGACATATTTGTTCCTTGAGCTCTTTCAATGGACAACCACCATTTGTGGGCTCGATGCTCTAACAAGAATGATACTAGAGGTACCATAGTCCACTCATCAATACTTAGTGTCTTCATCCTCTTATCCATGTGCAAGATCCATGCTTCACCTCTACGGGATCCCTATCCCCATAAAACCGAGGAATGTCATATTTCATAAACTCTTTCGTAATTTGCCTCGCCGATACGCCTCTGTATCCCTATATCTCCCAGTGCAGTACATTTGTTGCAACTGTATTTGTAATGAGAATCGGCACCTTCCATTTGCTATATGATGCTCTTGAACATGTTCTTGTGGAGGATTAGGCCCTTGTCCTACTTGCACTTGCTCGGCTGATCTAGCATTTCCTTGTGTTTGAATAAGTTCCATAATACGAGCCATATTCCTTTCTTGAGTAGACGCCATTTCTTGCGAGCTTTTTGATGTGACTCGTTAGGGAAGAGATGCGTTGCTCCATTTCCCTACGCCAATGCCTATCATCTCTGTCTGAGCATCCCTCAAATTATGCGAACTTCCCCATGGTTACTCATAGTGCTTTAATCGTAGAGCAACAATTGGTTAGTCCAATAATTTGAGGAATTTGTAAAAATATCTAACGTTATAAATATATTACATTCATCAACATATAACAATATATTAACATTTCATCTTGGGTTTTCGATCCCTTCCCAATCTAAAATTTTGATATTTGTGCACATTAAGTCGACTCAAATCGATGTCCTATACCATGGATTTGTTCGACTTAAACTTGATTTTTATTTATTTATTTATTTATTTATTTAAGGCTCTACAACTTAGGTTTTTCTAACCTAATGTTTCCCTAGGTTCTAATCCCTAGGCTCTGATACCAACTGTGACGACCCTGCCCCGACCTAGGGTCGGGTCGCCCGGCCCAAACCGTTACTTAGACCCGATACCTGAACCAGGCCCAAATAACGACTTGGCTCGCCTAAATAACCTGCGGAATAATTATTCTAAACAATATATATAATAATAAATGTGTGAAAAGTAATCATAACTAAACCATATAAACCTGTATATCATGATAATATCTATCATCTCTACTATTTAAATGTCTCATACAACCTCATAATAATATCAAAAGGTTCAAAACTACCCATTACTAATACTCGAGCTACAACCCACGTACGATTTCAAAACAATTTAATAATAATAATAACCTAGTATTATATGAGTCTCATGAGATGAAAGCACTTCAATATAGATCCTTTCCCTTGCCTTTCTTGTCTATCGCTATTTGGTAGAAGGACTGTGGGTAGAGTGGGGTGAGCTAAAGAACCAACGTTGCTCAATAAGAGGAAAGACTCGCTCAAACATTAAATATGCAAGTACTACCTAGTACTCATGCAAATTCTACATGACATTCAATCCATACGCATAACACAAAGCATGTAATAACCGAATACATGAAAATCAAAACAAACTTATAAGCATAATCATTTAGTACATAATTCGATCCAATTAAATATATGGTTTATGCTCGGCGTAGTTATGAAAGATGGAATTATATTCTAAGAAGAAATATCTAAATATTATTTCCACATCTAATTTAGATATGCAATAATTTTATATATCAATATTGCAATTCAAATTCCAATCACCATACTAGATATAAAAGCCTAACAGTTTCACAACACATTTGATAAACTTTCATATATGTCAAGCATAATAATATTCATCACATTTCATTTATAAATTAAAACATGACATATAAATAAAATCACACGAAAGATTTAAATAAAATGCGATAGCTATAAATATTAATATAAGCCGTTGTTCCATTCAATGCGAACTAGATATTGGTAAGGATCGGTGACCGAATCATCTATTTTCGTATTGGTACAATAATCAGTGGAATCGTAATGGCCGTTACGCCCTCTAGATAATCGCACCAAAACGAAGATAAATTCATCCAAGCCGTCACCGCTACACGTCTCAAAGAAACATCAAGTAGCAAAGGATGGAACTCCAAACCCTTACACTCAATTATTTCACCTTATGCATTCAATTAGTCAAGCAAACCCTCGGTGGTTAACTACCACACACTCTGGGGTGTCTTTGGCCCTCGGTGGTTAACTACCACACACTCTGGGGCACCGAATAACATAACAGGCAAGACAATGTATTCACAATTCCATAGATAATAGAGATCCAAACCAATATCACGACGCAACCCATTCCCAAGTCTTTAAATTCAAAACATGCATTCCTAATTATCTAATAATCAAGCCATATTTAATGCATGAGCGAAGCTCCCCACTTACCTGGACCCGTCGCGACGCCTATACTGACTCCTCGTACGTTTGGGGTCCCACGTGAACCGTCGCGTGTCACTAAAACAATTCATACAACAACCTATCAATGCATATTCTATTACAAAGTCATTAATTATTTAACTCATTTACTTTTAAGGACCCATTTTGCTTGTCCCGTAGTTTTCGTGTCGTTTGGAGTCCTTGTGTGTTCCCACATGATGTGCCATTAAGGGCTTTGTCGGGTTGTCACATTGTCGAGGTGGGACCCGTCGAGTCCCTCGGAGTGCGCGTGTTCGCCCCCCGATGGAGTCATTTTATTTTATGGGACATTCCAGCCCCTTAAATTTTTTTGCGAGGCCAAGCGGTCCCTGGTTGAGTCCAGGGCCGTTTGGCCCCCGGTCAACCGGTCAAAGGGTCAATTGACCCTGGTCAACCGGTCCAGGGTCAAGCGACCCTTGACCCAGATCAACTGGTTGGGGGGGGAAGTTCATCCCCCCCCCATCGACTGCCGTGGAGGGGAGCACAAGCTCCCCTCCACGACCCCGATCACACACCACCCTCCGTCGCTCCACGCGACGGAGGGGGATCTCGCCGGGCGGCCGGGAGGTCGCCGCCCTCTCGGCCGCGTGGTGTGGAGTAAAAGTGAGAGCGAGAGGGGTGGCAAAGCCCCCCCCTCCCAACCCTCGGCTCGCCGGTGGCGGCGCCAAGCTGCTCCTCTCGCGGCGCGGCAGGGCGCCGCCCATCTCATCTCAGCGCGCGCGTGGCGCCCCTCTCTCCGGTGGCGGCGCGCGCCTCCATGACCCAAAAAGAATCAAAACAAGAAGAAGAAGAAGAAAGGAACGGGAAGAGAAAGAAAGAAAAAAGAAAGAAAAGAAAGAAAAAAACTAGGTAATAGAAAATCACCACAAGTTTTTTTTTTTCTCTCCTTGATTGCTCAATGATTTCTCTTCTTCTCCTCCCTCTCCAACTTGTTGAATCAACAAAAGGGGTGACTAGGGTTTACAACTTATCCTTATATAGTTAGGGTTTTTCACCAATTTAACCCAAAATTACGTAAATACCCCTATGGGCCCAATTTCCTCGTTAAGCCCAATCAAAACCATTTTCACTTAATCCAAGTCTTGTTAAGATCAATTTTGTGTAACAATCTCATTTGTTCGCATATTTTAATATAAAATTAATAAAATACTTTGCAAATGGGTCGGAGAATGTTTAGGTCGTTACAATATCCCCAATTTTAAAAGAATTTCGTCCTCGAAATTAAATCAATGTCATACCTCAAGATTCAAAGAGAAATGGAAAATTCTCTATCATGTAATCCTCCCGCTCCCAAGTCAACTCTTGTTCCCCATGAAATTGCCATCGGACTTGCACTATTGCGTATTCCTTATTACGTAGTTTTCTTATTTTCCTATCCACTATCCGAATCATTTGTTCATCATAGGACACGTCCTCCCTTAGATCAACTTGCCCCCAATCAATCCTCGGTGCGTGTTTATTATGTGCCTTCCTCAACATGGAGATATGAAAGACGTCATGTACTCCTCGCTAACTGTGGTGGTAACTTGAGACGAAAGGCTACTGGTCCCACCTTTTCTTGATCTCGAATGGTCCGATGAATCTTGGAGATAACTTTCCTTTTAACCCAAATCGGTGATGCCCTTCATAGGAGAAACTTTCAAAAGTACGAATTCCCCTTCCTTGAATACAACATCTCGATGGTTCTTATCGGCATACTTTTTCTGACGGCTTTGGGCGGTTTCTAGTCGTTGCCTAATAATCTTAATTCTTTCGTCTCGATCATGAACCATTTCTCGGTCCAAGCAACACCACGTCGCCGACCTCGGTCCAACAACCGGAGATCTACACTGCCTCCCATAAAGAGCCTCAAAAGGTGCCATACCAATACTTGCTTGAAAACTGTTATTGTATGCGAACTCGCACAACGAAATATACTTTTCCCAACTTCCACCGAAATCCAATACACAGCTCGAAGCATGTCCTCAAGTATCGAATCAATCTCTCGGCCCGCCCATCGTCCCGAGGGTGAAAGGCCGTCTCGAGATTGAGCCGAGTTCCCATCTCAGTCTTGAAATCCTCTCCAAAAGCGAGAGGTAAATCTCGGATCACGATCCGACACTATAGTCACGGAACTCCATGTAATCTAACAATTTCATTGACGTACATGCCTCCAAGTCTCGTATCTTTGAATATTCCATGGAAATAGGAATAAAGTGTGCCGACTTAGTCAAACGATCTACAACTACCCAAACCGCATCATGTCCTTTTTGTGTGTTCGGCGGCCCCGAAACAAAATCCATGGCTATGTGTTCCCACTTCCATTGTGGAATAGGCAATGGTTGCAATAATCCTCCCGGCTTTTGGTGATCGCTTTTACTAGTTGACGAGATCTCGCAGATTCGAATATAAGTAGCGATGTCAACTTTCATCCCCGCCACCAATACATTCGTTTCATATCTTGGTACATTTTGTTGCCTCCCGGATGCACTTTGTAAACCACGACCTATGCGCTTCTTTGAGTAAATCATCTCTCAACCGTTCTATGAGACGGTATCCATACTCTATCTCGAAACCTCAACGCCCCATCACCTGACAGTCTCCAGTCCTTATCTTCAATGTCATCTGCCAAAGACCTGTACCGTCCATACTCGAATCGGCTCTCGACAATCAATAACTCTAAACAATGCCACTGGCTCCGCTCTCATCCGAACATGCTCTTGACTCCTTGTTACATCCGAGTCTTCCACCGCACGTCTTGTATTTGCATTACAACTTCGGACTCGACTCCAATCGAATACGGCTCAAAGCATCCGCCACTACATTTGCTTTCCCCTGGGTGATACTCAAGTGTGAAGTCGTAGTCCTTCAAGAATTCCAACCACCTTCTCTCGTCTCATGTTCAAATCACTCGAGTAAACAGTACTTCAAACTTTTGTGATCCGAGTAAACAATAAACTTTTCCCCGTACAAATAATGTCTCCACAATTTCAAAGCAAACACCACTTCTTCGCTAACTCTAAATCATGCACTGGATAATTCTTCTCGTGGATCTTCAGTTGGCGTGAAGCATAGGCGATTACCCTCTTGTCTTGCATTAGTACTCCTCCCAATCCAATCCCTGAAGCGTCGGTGTACACTGACAATTCTTTACCTGGGACTACGGTAGGACCAAAATGGGTGCGGTGGTCAAACGCTCCTTCAACAATTGGAAAGCTTTTTCGCATGCATCACTCCAAACATAAGTAACATCCTTCCGCGTCAACTCAGTAAGCGGTGAAGCAATCGACGAGAAATTTTGTACGAAGCGCCGATAATACCCTGCTAATCCCAAGAAACTTCGTATTTCTGAAGCATTTTTAGGTTGTGGCCATCTAAGTATCGCCTCAATCTTTGTAGGATCAACTGTCACACCCCTCTGCATTCACCACATGGCCTAAAAATTTCACTTCGGAAACCCAAAACTCACACTTGCTCAACTTAGCATAAAGTTTGTGTTCCCTTAATGTTTGCAACACTTTCCTTAGATGCTTTCTATGGTCCGACTCAGTCTTAGAATATATCATGATGTCATCAATAAATACAATCACAAACTGGTCGAGGAAAGGTTTGAAAACACGGTGCATCAAATCCATGAACATAGCGGGTGCATTGGTAAGTCCAAACGGCATCACCGTGAACCGAAAGTGACCATATCTTGTACTAAATCTTTGTCTTTGGTATGTCTTCTTCTCGTATGCGCAGTGATGGTACCCCGATCTCAAATCTATTTTCGAAAAGAATCTTGCTCCCTCGGTTGGTCAAATAAATCATCGATCCTGGGAAGCGGATACTTGTTCCGAATAGTCACCTTATTCAATTGTCGGTAGTCAATACACATTCTCAAACCGCCGTCTTTCTTCTTCACGAATAACACCGGTGCTCCCCATGGCGAAACACTTGGGGAAATTAAGCCTTTTCGAGTCAACTCCTCTAATTGCTTCTTCAATTCTTTCAACTCGGTAGCCGCCATACGGTACGGTGCCTTAGAAAGCTGTGCGGTGCCGGAATGAGGTCAATCACAAAGTCAACGTCTCGATGTGGAGGAAGTCCCGGAAGATCGAAGGAAAAACATCGGAAAGTCCCTAACAACAGGAATCTTCTCAATTATGACTTCTTGTCCCTCCTCTCCCATAGAAGTTAGACTCGCAATAGTCTCTATCTCATCAAAAGTCGCAACTCTACTTGGTGGTAACATTAGCCAAAGAACAACCTCTAAACTCAAATGGAGTAGTGTCGAAGCGAAAGATTACCGTCTTATTGAAACAATCAATCTTAGCGTAATACGTCTCTAACCAGTCCATTCCCCAATAGTGCATCATATTCTAAGCATTCTAACACTCGCAAATCAAACGGCATAAAGTGATCCCCAATTTTAATTATGCACCTCACATATCATATTAGGGTAAATCTTTTCGGTGGAGCGTGCTTAAAATCAAGTATGTGTGTGCTCTAATTGGTGTCAATCCCAAAGCATGTACCATAGCCCCCGAGATAAGAGAAATAGTAGAACCGAGAATCAAATAATGTATGCATGTTATGACCATTAATTGAAAGCGTACCGTACTGCGACTAAGCGTCGCGCGGCTCTCTGTTCTGTTCCGCCATAGCATGAACTCTTCCTCGAGCAGCGGGGCTGCACTCTCCTCGACGTTGGTGGATGTGGACATTGACTTCTCGTAATGCCCCGGCGTCTTGCACCGATAACATACTATATGTGGCTTCGCGCATTCGAATGTGTGGTGCGTGACACTTCCCGATACACTCGGCCTTGGCCCTACCGATCCCCCGCCACTATTCTTACTCGTTGCGGAGGACGTGGTTGTCTCGAATGTCACACCCTGGTTAGTCGAAGGTACGGAAGCATGGGAAGGTGTGGTGGTCCCCGTCAAAATGTGTGTGGCCTTCGATGCTACCACAGAGTGTGTCGGTGCACTTGATGCTCCTCCAAAACGAAATTTCTTTGAATTTTTCTCCGATCCCCTCGATAAGCTGTCAAAATTTCTTTTGCCTTGACCATACCGACTAGAACGTGTCTCATCAATGCGGAGTGCATCTTCACAAGTCGAGTGCCCTGTTATATGCTTCTGAAATGTCTCTGCCCCTGATGCTGCCACTAGGGAGTGAATCTCCTCTGTCAACCCATCAACGAAACGTCTCCTCCGCGTCGTCTCAGATGGAACGTACTCATGCGCAAACTCTGCTAATTCATTGTACTTCGCTGCATAATCTGCTACGCTCATATTGCCTTGCACTAAGTCAAGAAATTCTCGAATCTTAGATGCCTTTACTGATTCAGGAAACCACTCATCATAAAACAATTTCTTGAATTGTGTCCAAGACATATTTGTTCCTTGAGCTCTTTCAATGGACAACCACCATTTGTGGGCTCGATGCTCTAACAAGAATGATACTAGAGGTACCATAGTCCACTCATCAATACTTAGTGTCTTCATCCTCTTATCCATGTGCAAGATCCATGCTTCAGCCTCTACGGGATCCCTATCCCCATAAAACCGAGGAATGTCATATTTCATAAACTCTTTCGTAATTTGCCTCGCCGATACGCCTCTGTATCCCTATCTCCTCCAGTGCACGGCTGTTTGCATTGTATTTGTAATGAGAATCGGCACCTTCATTGCTATATGATGCTCTTGAACATGTTCTTGTGGAGGATTAGGCCCTTGTCCTACTTGCACTTGCTCTCGGCTGATCTAGCATTTCCTTGTGTTTGAATAAGTTCCATAATACGAGCCATATTCCTTTCTTGAGTAGACGCCATTTCTTGCAGAGCTTTTTGATGTGACTCCGTTAGGGAAGAGATGCGCTGCTCCATTTCCCTACGCCAATGCCTATCATCTCTGTCCTGAGCATCCCTCAAATTATGCGAACTTCCCCCATGGTTACTCATAGTGCACTGTAGAGCAACAATTGGTTAGTCCAATAATTTGAGGAATTTGTAAAAATATCTAACGTTATAAATATATTACATTCATCAACATATAACAATATATTAACATTTCATCTTGGGTTTTCGATCCCTTCCCAATCTAAAATTTTGATATTTGTGCACATTAAGTCGACTCAAATCGATGTCCTATACCATGGATTTGTTCGACTTAAACTTGATTTTTATTTATTTATTTATTTATTTATTTAAGGCTCTACAACTTAGGTTTTTCTAACCTAATGTTTCCCTAGGTTCTAATCCCTAGGCTCTGATACCAACTGTGACGACCTGCCCCGACCTAGGGTCAGATCGCCCAAACCGTTACTTAGACCCGATACCCGAACCAGGCCCAAATAACGACTTGGCTCGCCTAAATAACCGCGGAATAATTATTCTAAACAATATATATAATAATAAATGTGTGAAAAGTAATCATAACTAAACCATATAAACTCGTATATCATGATAATATCTATCATCTCTACTATTTAAATGTCTCATACAACCTCATAATAATATCAAAAGGTTCAAAACTACCCATTACTAATACTCGAGCTACAACCCACGTACGATTTCAAAACAATTTAATAATAATAATAACCTAGTATTATATGAGTCTCATGAGATGAAAGCACTTCAATATAGATCCTTTCCCTTGCCTTTCTTGTCTATCGCATATTTGGTAGAAGGACTGTGGGTAGAGTGGGGTGAGCTAAAGAACCAACGTTGCTCAATAAGAGGAAAGACTCGCTCAAACATTAAATATGCAAGTACTACCTAGTACTCATGCAAATTCTACATGACATTCAATCCATACGCATAACACAAAGCATGTAATAACCGAATACATGAAAATCAAAACAAACTTATAAGCATAATCATTTAGTACATAATTCGATCCAATTAAATATATGGTTTATGCTCAGCGTAGTTATGAAAGATGGAATTATATTCTAAGAAGAAATATCTAAATATTATTTCCACATCTAATTTAGATATGCAATAATTTTATATATCAATATTGCAATTCAAATTCCAATCACCATACTAGATATAAAAGCCTAACAGTTTCACAACACATTTGATAAACTTTCATATATGTCAAGCATAATAATATTCATCACATTTCATTTATAAATTAAAACATGACATATAAATAAAATCACACGAAAGATTTAAATAAAATGCGATAGCTATAAATATTAATATAAGCCGTTGTTCCATTCAATGCGAACTAGATATTGGTAAGGATCCGGTGACCGAATCATCTATTTTCGTATTGGTACAATAATCAGTGGAATCGTAATGGCCGTTACGCCCTCTAGATAATCGCACCAAAACGAAGATAAATTCATCCAAGCCGTCACCGCTACACGTCTCAAAGAAACATCAAGTAGCAAAGGATGGAACTCCAAACCCTTACACTCAATTATTTCACCTTATGCATTCAATTAGTCAAGCAAACCCTCGGTGGTTAACTACCACACACTCGGGGTGTCTTTGGCCCTCGGTGGTTAACTACCACACACTCGGGGCACCGAATAACATAACGAGGCAAGACAATGTATTCACAATTCCATAGATAATAGAGATCCAAACCAATATCACGACGCAACCCATTCCCAAGTCTTTAAATTCAAAACATGCATTCCTAATTATCTAATAATCAAGCCATATTTAATGCATGAGCGAAGCTCCCCACTTACCTGGACCGTCGCGACGCCTATACCGACTCCTCGTACGTTTGGGGTCCCACGTGAACCGCGAATCTACGCAATTTATACAATTTTATATAAGACTACATAAGTATTTTACTAGCCGAGGAGACAGCATGCGCGCCGCCTGTCTCCTCCGGCGGCGCTGGTGGCGCGCCACCCATCTCCGGTGGCGCCCTAGTGGCGCCGCCTCCACAGTCCGCCAACATCAAAACAAGAAGAAGAAGGAAAGAAAGAAAAAAGAAAGAAAGAAAAAGAAAGAAAGAAAAGAAAAACTAGAAAATAGGAAATCACCACAAGATTTTTCTCTCCTTGATTGTTCCTCCTCTTCTTCTCCTCCCTCTCCAAGTTTGTTGAAGCAACCACTAGGGTGACTAGGGTTTACAACTTATCCTTATATAGTTAGGGTTTTTCACCAATTTAACCCAAAATTACGTAAATACCCCTATGGGCCCAATTTCCTCGTTAAGCCCAATCAAAACTATTTTCACTTAATCCAAGTCTTGTTAAGATCAATTTTGTGTAACAATCTCATTTGTTCGCATATTTTAATATAAAATTAATAAAATACTTCGAAAATGGGTCGGAGAATGTTTAGGTCGTTACAAGGAAAGTATAAGAACTAAGAACTTCTACTACTACAAAGAACTACAAAGAACTACAACTACAAAGTAGAAGAGGAGAAATGAGAGAGTTGAAATGAGAAGTTGTATACAACTTGGTGTGTTTTTACAATGAGGTTGATACGTACTCACTACAAGAATAGAGGGTTTTTGTGACGTACCTTTTACTTTGAAAAAATAAATTGTGTTAAAACAGTTTTTAAATATTAAAAAGATAAAATTGACAATATATTATTTTTTACTTACAACATTAGTTCTAAAATGTGGCAAAAAGTAATGTTTTTAAGATAGTTTTAAGATTTTGTTTTAAAAGGTAAAAAATTTAGGATTTTTACCACATAAGGACCGATATATAACATAACAAAAGAAAACATGGTTTTAAAAAAAAAGACAACAAAAAAACGTGTTTTTTTTGGCAAACAACAAAAAGGAGTGCAATATATTGGAGAATGAAATCTGGTTTAAAAAAAAAAGAGAACGAAATCTTAAGAAAATGTATTTGACAAAAAAAAACTCTTAAAAAATGTGTTAATGTATAAGAGAGCAAAAAGGAGTGCTAGCGCTCCAGCCAAAAAAAAAGAGGTCGATATTTCTACCCAAAAAAAAGGAAGAGCGCGAGGAGTTCGCCAAGAACGAAAAAGGAGGAAATTCTCAGCGCGAGAATGAAAAGGAGGAGCGAATTCTCAGCGCGGGAACAAAAAGGAGGAGCGCGAGAACGAAAAGTACTTGGTGAGAGACCGAAAAAAAGGGCTGCGAGATCGGGGAAAGGTATGGATTTCGATTTGGATGAAAAGATACAACAAACTCCAGATTTGGTGATAGCTAGAAGAAGGAAGATTTGTAAACTCGCACTAGGAGTTCTCAACATTGCCAATTCGAAATCAAATCTCTGCTTTGTGAGTATCGATCTCTGTTCTTCCTTTTTTTTTGAAAACCGTTCTGTTTCTTCCTCTACTTTAGATGTTTAAACATCATATTCAAGTCAGATCAATGATCCACATAGCTCTCTTGTTGATGATTTGCCAAAAGAGTGTCTTTTATTTACTTTCTTATTTGTGATTTCAATTGGTCTAATTTGAATCCTTAGATCTTTGTTAGGGGTTGGGAATTAAGTTGATTGAGTTAGTGGGTTAGGGTTCTTAAATTTGGGGGTGGAATTGATGAGTTCATTGAGTTATGTCGATTAGGGGATGTATTAGATGCCGAGACAGGAAAGGGGAGACAATTTCATTAATTCTAAGTGATGCTATGTTTGTGCATTACCAAACAAAAAAAGTGGCGTTGATTATATTCTTATTTTGGTCTCAACTTTTAAAAGTGCCAATATATTTTACCTAGGAATATGAACTGATTTGAGTTTCTCTTTGTGGAGAGATTTGTTGAAGGATTTAATATTTAAACATGTTTTTTTACAAGCTTTGGCTTTGAAATGGAATTGTCTTGAACTCAGAAAATCATCAATGTGGCGGCCCCAATTTCCACATTGGTCCGCCACGGGAGGCCACGCAGGCTCACAACTGACCACGTCATCGCCAGCTGTGTCCCACGCCCAATTTTTCATTATTAATCAATTTCCGGTTAACCTTGATGTTATAAGTTAACTTTTATTCCTTTAATATCATTTAACCTCAATTTACGAAGCGGAAGATTTACTAATGGCATAAAGATTTATCATACATATTATGAGCATAATGCCTAAGTGGAAACCATATCAACTGTAAATCATATACATATCATCCAAGATCCTCAAAATATCAAAATATACAACCTATCTCTCAAGTCCCAAACCCAGCATAAATCAAATAAATACATACAACCAACCAGGCGTATAAGAGGAGTAGTCTCCGTTGTCGATCCTGAGAAAATCTTTAAGTGTCTCCTTGCCCCCTTCACATATCAAATCCTGCACTCAAATCACCCAACACATACGGTGACGAATCCAGTGAGTAAACTCCCAAAGAAAACCATCGAGTAAATAATAAACAGATTCAGAGGCCAATAACTAACGTTAGCTACACATGCAAAGAGTATGGGCAGCCATAAAACCCTGCATGTGTAGGTAACAAGCATGCAAGATGATCAACGAATAATCATAATGTCAACAATATGCTCCACAACAATTACGATAAAACCAGACAAAAGTAGAATGCAATCTCACATACTAGATCATACTTCGTAGATTCGGATGACCCCGACTGAGCACATCAAGTCTAAACCACATCCGAACTACTAACGGTGACCGGAACAAATCACAAACCCACCGAACACGTGCACCCCGCGGCTCGGGTCACAATCCACCGGCGGCGCAAGTATACGTGCTACAATCTAGCATGCTTGATCACGTGCCACAATCGTCCCGAATAAACTTCGATAGTGAAAACAAATCCAACACCAACCAATAACTAGACCAACACATGATCACAATAAATATGAATTTCAAGAATAATAAACGCAAGAATTTAAAGAATTAAATACTCCATATGTGTTTCTATTGGGGTTTACGCACCTATACCGCACTTCAATTACCCGATCCAGCTCGAATAAATGCCCAACAAATCAAAATTTCCACCTGAATTATACCTAAGATCATTTTTCATTAAATTAGCTTCAATTTTATATATTATATCAATTTTTACGTTTTACGAGGCAAAAACCCCGACTATATCTCGTCAACATTCCGAGAAAATCCCAAAATTTCATTTATTTAATCAAAATATAATTTTTCTAAAATTTTCCTATTTTATATGAATTTTTCAGATTTTTTTTTTCAAACTGTTTTTTTTTATTATTAGGGGCGGTTCGGCCGAACCGGGCCGAACCGGCCCCTTCTTCTTCGTTGGAACAGAGCACACGCAGTGCTCTGTTCCAACAGCCCCCATTTTTTTTTTCTTTGAATTTGGGAGAGGGAGAGGGAGAGGGGAGACGACATGGATGTCGTCTCCCTCCTCGGACGAACTGCAAAAGCAGTTCGTCCGAGCTCCCAAGCTCCATTCCACCACCACCGATCCACCACATCATCTCACATCCGCCACCACCACGACCAACGACGCCAACAACATACAACATCAACAACCACCAAAATAACACAACATCAACGACTCACCTTCTCCACAATCCCGCGCTCACCTCCTCTTGATCTCCCTCGGTCTCCTCCTTCGATTTCACTATTTTTGTGTTTTTTTTCCCTTTTCTTCTTCTTCTACGTTTTCACATTTAAAGAAGAAGAAAATGGTTTTGATGGTGGAAATGACCATTTTGCCCCTCATGTCTATCCATTTCTCTTCTTTCCTTCAATACCCTTTTTGGTAATTTTGCATTTCCTATTTTATTTTTCTGATTTTTAATATATATATTTATATATATATATATTAAATTCCTTATATACATATATATATAAATATATATATACTCACCTATACTTTCGCGCCTAAAATTTCATCATGCGCGCCAACGAGCGTACTCGGACGTGCACACTAACGTACCACCCACGCGTGTCGACCACGACCCCGCGTGTCCCTAGGCGCCCAACAATTTACATATTTTATCACAAATAATTCATTTTATATATATATTATTTTCCCTCGGCTTAAATTTTGTCTCTTAGTCGCTCAGGTACTCGCATCGACACGCATATCGAGGCGAATACTTAACACACAATCTCGCCCGTCAATGGCAATATAAACACACATATTGCGATGCCATTTAACTAATTTGGACCTATACATCGCAACTTCACCACCAGAGCACACAATACGGACTGTAAACCCTATCTGGTCGTGCTTCGTCTTCACTAGGGACCCAAGAACGTTCCCGCTGGCGTCCACATCTGCATTTTCATCATCAATAACGGCCATTGAAAATTGGGCCGTTACAATCAATATGTTGTTTATTAGATATACTCCTCCCTACCCATCGCATTTTCTTTCTCTTGTTGCTATGCCCAACCATATGATTTTATTATCTATTTATCACTACTGTCAAAACATAGATTTTCCATCTTTTTCATGTTCACAATGTCTGTGTATGCCCTTCAGACATCTTGACTCTCGAGTAGATTTAGCTTTATATTACATTGTATCCCAGTTAAAGTTGTTTGGTTATTGATTATGGGGCTTTTACAGTTTTTGGCTCATTTATTTTACTTTTCACCTTAGGATGCTCATGAGAAAGCCACAAAGGAATCCTCCACTAAGAAATCTAAGGCAGGTCGTGGGAAGAAGTAGTTGTAGTAGAGTTGTGGAAGACATTGGGTCAATTGGAACAGGTTGGAGTTCTTTTTTCTTTGTGATTTTGCATGTTATATTACTTGCCGGTTCATTGCTCTAAAAGTGTACTGCATGCACTTTCTTTGTTGCCTAGCCAATTTTCCTTGGCAGCATCAATTTTGTGTAGCCTGCTGTTTTGACGATAAATTTACAGTAAAATAACTTTTTGCATTACTATTACTTTTGGCATTTTTGTTGCTGCTCTCTGATGGCTTCTGTTTCATACTAATCAGGAAGGAAAGTTGAAAATAATTGGAGGCGTACAACCTTCAATCATGTTTCTTAGGATTTTTTATTTTTATTTTTATTTTTTATTTTATAGAAGAATAAGAAATGTATGGTTGGGTTGGTTTTTCCCTAAAGTGATTGCTTTTTTTCTTTTTCAGTTTTGAACAGGCTGAAAGCTGCATTTCATTGACAACTTTGTGTTCTGGTGAATCTCCCAAAGTAAGCTCACCTGAATCTCCTTATTGCCACAGTAGGGCAGAGTACTTGAGCAGCAGCAGTTAATTTCACTTAGCTGAACAAATTCGATTAAGGTTTTAAGATTGTTGTCTCATAGGTTAGTTGATTTGTTGGGATTCTATTCTTCATTATGAGCACAAAGCTCTTTTTCTCTTTAATTAATTTATGCGGCAACCTGCAAACTTAATTCTGATTTTATTTTCTTCTGTGAAAAGCTAATGGATGCAACTTTGCATGGTAGAAAAAGCAACTCACTCTTTTCTTATCTACCAAAATCAAAATTGCTGCTCACTTTTATTTTCCGTTATAATACTGACACCGTTTGAGCTTAGTGTTTCTTGTGCCATGCAACATTTGGACATGAATGCTGCTTTTTAGATAGACTGCAAGATTTTTTTTCTTTTTTTTTCCATTATATTTGTTGTCATGTGATGAGATTAGTATGTCTTAACTCAGTTCTTAGTTTTGCATTTTTTCTTTAGCTCCCATAGACCAAGTGAATTTAGGTGATTTCTTTTTCTTTCCGAATAGATAGGTGGCCATTATGTTTAGAAGCATGAAAAAAAGAAGAGGTTTATCTCTTAAACATGCTACATAACATGCATGTGCATGACTTGGATGAGGGAGCGATGGTCATCAGTTACTGAGACTGCAAGGCAATTGCAATCCTCACGACGATTGTAGTTATTGTGTTTATGCATCAAAATAGAGCATCTAAATGTCAATCCTATCTTGTCTTAGGCTTGTGATGGCCCCATATAAATGTTGAAAAAGATTGGAAAGATTATAGTCTAATTCAATGCATAGACAGTTCTTTAGCAGGTAAGTTTTAATCTTTTTATTTATGTTCAATTAATTAACTAAGTTTTCATTTTAATTTTTACTTTTTCAATTGTGTAGGTTCATGGAGTTTCTGATATAAATCTTACAAATATTAGGTCTTCTGTTAATGATCAGGTTATTGTCTATCTATATATAATATCAACTTTAAACTTTCCACTTAATTGATTTTCATAAAAAAAAAACTTTATTTATTAACAATTCACTCATTATTTCTTAAATTTTCATTATATATATTTATTTTTCAGGTTCATGGACCTTCTACGTCTCATTAATCACATTGCGTTTCATTTCGCATAGAGGTATATATTATATCTGTCTTATATTAAATTCAAATTCAAATTTTATGATTTCCTATTGCGTTTCGTTTCGTTTCGTTTCTCATTATATATATATATTATCTGTCTTATATTTTATGATTTCCTATTTCTTTTTTTAAATTCAAATTTTGATATAGTTGTTTCATGTTTATGGGTTAAAAAAAAAGATGTTTGCTTTGGATTAAAATTAACTCTATTTGATGATTGATTCAAATACTTTTGTGCTTTCTTGTACCCATATTTAGAACTCAAAAAATTGAACCATTAAAGTTGAAATCAAAGTTGTCAAATGGATTAGTCAAAAAAAAAGTTGCCAAATGAAAGTTAAGTAGATTGTTGATGCATGCATGATTCACTTTACTTATATTTGCTTCTAACTTCATATTATTATGTGCCTTATTTTATTCAGTTTTTGAATTTTGTTATTTTGTTTCAACCAATCTATCTGTTGGGTTGGTTCAAAATGTTTTTGTTCTAAGTGGTGACTTTGTTTGATTGGAGATTTTTTCTAGCACTGATATAAAATTTGATAAATCGTGTTAGGGCTAGAATATTTCATGTATTTGTTAATGGTTACAAAAAATTGCAGGATTACATATTTCAGCTTATTGATGATGTCAATGTGCATCCTCTCAAATGAATATATCTTTTGATTTGTACTTAAAGTCGGCGGTTGTGATGTTTTCTTTTGATTTTTGAATTTAGAGGAATGAATGTAGCTTCGACTCTCCAACTCATATGGTTTCATTATTACTGTATGTTGGATCACATATTTATCTCAATATTCTGGGATGAATATTAAGTTATAGTCAACTGTTAGAGAGAATGTTTTGTTCTTGATCTAATTTTGAATATATGAAATGATTCGATGTTTTATTTGAAGTGATGTGAAGGTATTTTAATTAATGAGAAAACTCTGACAAAATTTTTATAAAATTTATATTGTACCTTGAAGATTGGTCACATTAATTGTCATTTTTTCTTTGACAATTTTTTTATGTGATTTTTGTCAAAGCAAGTCTCTAATTTTTATTTATTTTTTCTTAAGTTCTACCCCCTTTTCATTCGGATTTTTTGCTTTTTTTTTGAAGTTTTTATATATTCTAATTATTATTTTTTTCAGGGTTCAATGAAGATCTTTTTTTTGAGAAAAGGGGTCCAATGAAGATGGCACAAGATATGAAGGAAAATATTATGAGTGGCACATTTTTATTTCTTTAGTAGTATTTGTTTGAAAACATTTCTTTAGTAGTATTAAGTTGTTTTAGCTAATAAATCATTTTTAATGTATTAAATACTTGGTAGAAGGGTTGAATTCTACAAATATTGCTTATATTTGTGCTTTTATTTTTTAATGTGGTGAACAAAACACAACAGTTGTTATTATCTATTAAAACTCTTTTCATTATGTTTTATCTTTATTTCTTAGAGATATAACCATATTTGTAAATTAACGTACTATTGCCTCTATATTTACGAGAAGCTAGAAAAACATTGTAATAATTGTTTCTTGTGTTTTCAAAAAAAATAATTATTTTTTTGACTAATAATGATTTTAATTTTATCAAAAAAATAATGATTTTAAAATTGAATGTTCGTATATACTTAAGACATAGTATACCCTTTATATATGCCCTTTGGTGATGATGATAAATGTACTAAACAATGTTTACAAGTTACACATACATCACATGCCATACAACTCTTTACAAGCAATGTTCACAACATATGAAATAATGAGTACATTGGATATGGATGCAAGTAAGAACCATGCATAATATTACCACTCAATGTAAGAGCCATGCTTGACAATGATTAGTCATACAAAGTCTTGATCAATTGTTCATCCATATCATAACAGTTTTATCAATTTTTTTTTACGATTTTTGAACAATTTTAGTAGTTGTGTATGTGTTTGTAACTATTTTTGATCTAATATATTGATCGATTTGTGCGTTGTTGATGGTCAATGCTCGATCGGTGACACAAGACCGATTTACAATGCACTGTTCGGTTGAAGGTGACCGAACAATGCATGTTAATCGGTCTTTGATGATTGAAGCACATTGTAGTATTCATAACTTGGTTTGAACAAAAAAAAATACAAATATTTGTTCGGTTATAAGTGATCGAACAAACATGTTTCAATCGGCCTTAACAGATCGAGCAAAAATTATTTGTTTGGTTCTGCGAGGCTGAATTAGAGGCAAAATCCTTAGTTTGAACATAAAAAAGAATTCAAAAATTGAATGAAAACTCAAAAAATATTTGAACAAACAATACCCTAACAAGATAAAAAAATTGTTCAAACCCTATAAAATGCATTCAAAACGGTTTAGTAACATAATTTTCTAGCAAGAAATATGAAGAAATCGATATTTACGATGGTAGTGAGCTCCGAAATTGTAAGTTTTTGTTGTCAGTGGTTGGAGAGCATTGAAGATGACTTTTATGTGGAGTGCGCAGAAGGAAGGACATTTTTAGAAATGAAGAGGAAAAAAATAAAAAGTGATTTGATTCTTGTAAAAAGTGATTTACACGTGGCGGACCGTTTTGTTTAGAACCTCCATATGTATTATTTAATCTAATTATAAAAAATCAAAAAACAAAATTCAATTATAAGGCATCATCTCTAGCAGCCATCTCCTCGTTTTGGCTTTACTAATTGAAATGATGTGGGACGCACATCCTTCCAACTCTTAATGCCACATTAGCATAGAAAAACGGTTAGGGATGGAAAACTTAACGGTGGGGGTGAGATTTTCCACTTTAGAATCTCCTTTTTCCCACGTGATTTGTGTTGGAAACCCACGAGAAGTATACTCCATTCACCAATCAACACCAAAAAAAAAAAAGTACTTCAAAAATTAATTCTTTAAAAAAAAAAAAGAAAGAAAGATCGAGATAGAACATAAGTAGTACCTAGGGCATACCTTGAGTGGGAGTAAATTTGTAACTTTATATGAAAGACACAATTGACGTCGATTAAAAATTTGTTTTTTATTTTTTATTTTAGAGGGGAGACAAACTAATTGAACGACTTAATAATTTCATATAAGATTTGAAAGTAAGAGATCATGAGTTCAAACCTTGAAGGATGCAAAAGTTGTTTCTTTCTTATTAAAAAAAACTTATATAGATGGAGCTATATAGGGGGTTCTTCGACTAAAAAAAAAACACACACATATATATACTAGTTGACAAACGTGCTTCTCACAAACAAACCCGTTCGCTGCGCTCGCTGGAATTACTTCAAGTACGAGAATATGCTTTTATTATTAAAAATTTTTATTAATTTTTAAATGAATATAACGCAATTAAGTTCTAATATAATATAAAAAATAATATATATATATATATATATATACACACGAAGAATGAAAGTGGCCTATCAATTTAACAAAGTATTTTTTACCAGCAATTGCAATAAAAAAGATTAAAAAGAAAAAAAGTTCTTGATTATGACAAAATATAAAAAAGTAATATGAGACTTTTTTTTGTATATATGAAAGTTGATAGCTAGACTTTGATATCTATAAATAGGAATGTATTTCACTTGGAAAATCCTAATTGTTAAAAAAAAAAGAAATCTAATAAATGATAGAAAGATATATCATTATCTATGAAATTAATTTAAAAAGGATAAAATTGTCAAATTGAGTGAAAGACGAAAAAAAAGATCGATTTGTAACTTGTAAGAGATCGAATTTTAAAACGAGTAAAATTGTAAAATTAAATGACGGATGAAAAAACTAACATTCGTACTTATAATATTACATGCATATTAATTTCACAAAATTAAAAAGTTAAAAGGGCAAGAGGGTAATTTTTCTTACCACTCAAAAATTGGTTATTAACTCTTTTATATAGTTGATATATATATAAAGATATATAGTATTAATTTACACATTTACAAATTAAGATCTAGAATAAGAGATCTCTATAATAAAGTAAAACATTAGAAATTTACCCATTTGTATGCATGTGGTTATAATATATTTATATATATATATATATATATATATGTTAATTAGGACTCTTTATTTCTAACATACCACCATTATTAAAAAAAATAACAAGTGAATTTTATAAAGTATATAGCTTCTACTAATATTTATTTGTACACATCTTTATGCATATATATATATCAATTGATTGCCCATCCGGAATTATTAGATTAGATGATGCCTTTACTGGTAAGCTAGCATTTCATTAAACAATTAGCTAAAAGATCAATTTAAAGTCTCATTTTTAAAAGATTTGGGAAAACTCGTCACTAAAAACTCTCTTCAAAGAAGCGTACTTCAAAATCTGAAGGTAGTTGAACTTGAGGTATTCTTTTTCGTCAGCACAAAAAAAAATAAAAATAAAAATAAAAATAAAAATAAAAATCCACTTAACCTATACGTACACCAATATATATATATATATATATATATATATATATATATATATATATATATATATATATATATATACACACACACACTATACTATAATTAAATTTCTTCTCTATTCCCTTGTTCTCAAGCCCTCCTCTCCAACACCCTCACATCTCAAAACCTATACAATTTGTCCTATTTTGATCAACTTCAACTAGTAATTTTTTTTCCAATAATTTTCTTTTTCACCAAACCAAACAGTACTGCTTCTACTTCTGCTGCTGCTAGTACTACCACCAGTACTGCATACTTGAAAGAACCCCTATCCAAGTGCTTAACCAAGTTCTACCCCTTAGCAGGGACGAATAAAAGACGACGTCTCTGTCGATTGCAATGATGCTGGCGTGCACTACTTGGAAGCCAAAGTCACCAACTGTAGTGTATCAGATGTGATCACCAGTCCGAAGACTCATTCTCTCAAACAACTCTTGCCATGTCAATGTGACCCTCGATGATCACATGGATACTCTAGAAATAGAATCACTACTTCTACTAGTCCAAGTGAACCAATTTCAATGCGGAGGAATTGCAATCGGCGTGTGCGGTTGGCATAAGATCGTCGACTTTTCTCCTCTTGTGACAGTCGTCAATGGATGGAGTTGTGGTGCTCGTGGAGATAGCGAGGTGGTCGCTCCTCATTTTGCGCTATCAACTCTGTTACCATGGAGAGTTATTCCATGTGATGATTATGATCATCATAATGATCAACAATTTCATACAACGGAGGAGCAGATCAATACTACTGATAGCTGGAAAGATGAGGTTGTGGTGACAAAGAGGTTTGTGTTCGATGCCTCTAACATTGTAAGGCTTAGAGAGAAAGCCCGAATTAGCAGAGTCCCCCACGCGGGTTCAAGTGGTGTCGGCCATTGGAAAAATGAAACTTCGAAATGATTACGTAATTGATTAATTCCTCCCAACTAGTACCGATGTCTTTTGAGATAAAACTCATACCTAAGAATTGAAAGATGGCTAAGTTGGAGACAATATCGGTGTTAGTGAAGAGATCTACGTGCTTGCGCACGCATGCGCGACACGACCGTGAGAATTTAACATGGTATCAGAGTCCATGGTCGAATGAGACTTGGGAGAAAAAAAAATCCTCTAGAGATCATGTGACTTTCGGTCCCTGGGGGAGTGTTAAAGATTTGTGGACCGAAAGTTAGTCCCACATCGATTAAATATAACTTTATAAAGAATGATATAACTGAATAACTCCTCACAACTACTACCGAGGACTTTTAAGATAAAACCTCACACCTAAAGTTGAAGGTGGTTAGGTTCGGGACAGTATCGATGCTAGTAGAGGAGATCCACGGATATGCACGCCCAACTCGCTAGCCTTATTCATTATTCAACATTTACACTGAACTTGAAAAAGAGAAGTGATAAGTGTTCATTTATGCATGATTTAGTATAAGTTATTAGGAGTTAGTGGACTATATTTATCTTATTATATGGTGATAAATGCATATTTCAGAGATTTAGTGGTTTATTGTTTAATATGGTAATATATATCTAATTATATTTAATTTTCATTTTTAGGTAAAATGGAGTGCACGGTTGGATCCAGGGCGAAAAAATAGTTAGAAATGAGTATTTACTTGTAGTAATCGGACACCAGAGGATTTGTTTTGAAATACTCATTGACAATTGAGTAAAGGGATTCCAGCAGCTCCACTTGGCGTTTTCCTATTGGTCCAGCAAGTACAACAGGGACACGTGTTGTTTTCTCATTGCCCAAACCACATCACATCCTTCCACTCTCTTCTCGCACTCCTATACGTGTTGTCATCTGATTTGCATACCAGCGTCACATAA
This sequence comes from Stephania japonica, assembly GCA_039657345.1. NCBI lineage: Eukaryota > Viridiplantae > Streptophyta > Magnoliopsida > Ranunculales > Menispermaceae > Stephania > Stephania japonica. The sequence continues at coordinate 83,109,437 of CM077556.1, read as the reverse complement.
CAACATCCGTCAATCAGACACTGCCACGTCGCAAGCACAACTGCTTCTCTCTCCGCGTGCGTCGATCTACCTCGGGATGCATGCTGGTGCCACAACTTCGGCGAACTCGTTCGCTTTGCGTTACCCTCTTGCCGCATGCCATGTGTCGACCTCCTACTCGTCCAGCGCGTTACACCACAGCCTTTCCTCCAATCTGCTTCTAACACGTCAGCGACTCCAGTTTTCTCACCCAATCAGCTAATGCCATGTGTCCTGAAGGGCAGAAAACGTCCAAACGAGTCCCGGATGCGAAAATCACTTTCCTAACTACGAAAATTGGTTTTTCTCACCTCCAGAGACCAAATTTGAGGATATATATATTAGGACTTGTGTTGTTTAGAAAAGGGGAGATTTATTATTTATTTTTCTTTTAGTTTTAGTTTAATTATGTCTAGCTAGTTTCTCTTCTAGGTTGAAGGTGGATCGGTCAAGCCTACGACTTGAAAATCTTTTATGAGGTTTATTTATTTTTATCATTATTGATTATTTTATATGATCTATTTCCTTTGGTTCTGTTTATAATATTAGGATTAGATTTAATTGTGTGTAAAGGCATCTGCATGCATATTAGATTGATTACTCTCTGTTATTGAAGTCGAAACGTCCGTCTTTACGCGGTAGACTCATACTTGTGACAATTGGTCATCCGGTCAAGTATCTTAGGGATCTAGGCTAAATCAGGAGTACTAGCGATCCGGTTGTCTAGGTGTAGTGCCTTCACGATTTGAGGTAATGCGGCCAACGCGTTAAATTTGGAGCACTAGCGATCAGGTTGCATGTTTGGTTAGGGAAGTAATCAACGGTCGTACTTTAGCTGCCGATATCAAGAAATGCGAGGAACCGAGTGCGTCACCGGGTCTATAGCTACACTAGGTCATAGTTGAGTCTCATATCTTTCATAAACCGACGATTAATGAAATCAATCCCAAGTTGTATGGCGAAAACCGTGAAGCTGAATACCTAGATTTCTTTCTTTTCACTTAATTTCTTTATTTTCAAAGTATTCATACATTCTCTCTAAAACCCAATTTCCTTTTTTTTAGTATTTTTCTTACCTTAAAAAGTCCACCAATCTCTGTGGGATCGACGATTTACCGCTATCTACAAAATAGAGAAGAGCTCCTCCATTGCCGGAACATAGCTTTGATTGGGAACATGATAAGTATCGAGAGTGCATTATTCCTTGCGATAGAGAGTGATTACGAGTACTGCTGCTTGGTGAGCAAAATGAGAGGTGCCATTAGAGGAATTGATGGAGAGTATGTGAAGAAATTGGAGAGTGGCGACGAATGGCATTTGAATCACTTAAAAGCTAAGTTTGAGAAGGCAGGTGAAATGGGGAGCGAACAAATTAACTTCATAATTCGGTGTAGGATTGGTCTCTATGATCCGAATTTTGGGTGGGGAAAGGCCTGTTTGGGCCGTGAGTCCAGTACCTCCGACCCTCAAGATTTTTTTAATATTGATGGATACAAGAAGTGGAGATGGAATTGAAGCTTGGGCTTGCTAGAAGAGGATAGGTGCCAATCTAACTAATGTTCTATGCACGTTCCCTTCTTACCTAGTTATTTGAACCAGACTTTGATGCGTGAGCTTTTACATATTTGGCTATAATAAATAAAATCTCCTTTCTATAAAAAAAAAAAAAAAAAGATTTGCCTAGTGATCAAAAATATTTTAACCGTTACAAGTTCTATCAATAATATTCCAACCTTTGAAATTTATCAATTATATCATAATATTTTTTATTTATTATCAATTATGTCCTCTGAGTCTATTTTTTCTTTCATAATTAATATGTGCCCACAACATTAATCTCTTCAATATTTTTGTCATGTCATTTAAGACATTTATTCATGCATGTTCATTGGAGTTCAATATTCATTTTTTAGTATGTATTCATGTATACAATATAATACACATATTTTTTTGGTACATATATATAATACACGTATAGTTGTTTGTATATATACCTACTCAAACACAAAAATAGGTATATAATTCTCTTGTCAAATCAAACAACTATGGGCAAATATTTATATGTATATACACATGATTTCCAATTTATTATTGTTGATTTATGAGAAAGGCTTGACACAGTAAAAAAACACACGCCTACATAACAAAGTGGGTGCCCCAATAATTTGGTATGTGATGCTGTTGCAAGAGGGTGCGAGTTTAAGTCTTTTAAAGTTTTTCTTTATTATAAAAAAAAACATGCTTCCATATAGTAGAAAAACTTGAAAACGAAAAAAAATTAATCATTCCTATAGCAAAAAAAACTTTGTGATATACTACCAACTAATTGGGTAGCCCAATAGCCTGGTATGAGATTCAGAAGTAATTAAGAAGTCATAGGTTCAAACCTTAGTGGGTGCAAAGTTGTTTCTTTCCTATAAAAAAATACTTTGTGATATTTGTGGCGGTCCCAAAACCCTAGGCCCACAGCGTCATGCGTCACAAGCCCACAACTCTGCCATTTCACCATCCTGTTGTGTCCCACGCGCAACCAACATTCTTTACCCTAAAGTTTTATAATTCATTTTCAATAATTCACATTATAATCAGCGGGAAACTTAATAACATGAAAATTTACAATTTCATTCCATCATAAAATTTAGAGCATCAATCCTATATGGAAAACCTGGAACAGTACACTATATATAAAGCGACAGCAGTAAATACATAAATGTACTTGTGTCTCAAAGTCCCCAATAACCCAACATAAAGTAAAATACCAAAATGTATGTAACGGTCCAATTAACAATTGTTGTTATTTATGACGTAATTTCATACGTGGACGCCAGCGCGAACGATCGTGGGTCCCACAGCGAGGTCGAAGCACGCCTGGATTAGGTATACAGTCCATTTTGTGTGCTTTTGCTATATATTTGCGATGTATATGTTCAATTTAGGTAAATTGCATCGCAATATATGTGTTTATATTGTTCATTGATGAGCAAGGTGGTGTGACCGGTATTCGCTGTGTATAGCGTATAAACGCGGGTACCGAGTGGCGAATGACTAGTACACTAGGCCGGAGGACTAAATACATACAATAAATGATAAAATTCATTAAATAATTTATATAAAATGGCGTTGAGGCAGTTAGGATTGTCGTTGTGTGTACATGGAATGGTTTGCTGCGTGGAGCCGGGTATCGGAATACCCGGGGATGTATGGTTGTAGCTAGAAGGATAAGGTCAAGAGACCAAGTGATGGGTAAATTATTGTCACAAATAGTGAACCATTTGACGTCATCTCAGCCATTGGGTGAGCCTTGAGATTGGGGTGTGTGATTTGATGACATTTTTGTATATATATGTTGGATTTTCAACAATTCCATCAACTTTTCTCTCTCTTCAAGTGAGCAATCCGAAATTTGAGAGCTTGTAAGGGTTTTGGTGGGATCAATTGATCATTTGGAGCTCAAGAGGTGAAAGGAAATCGAATATAAGGTTAGATCCTTGATCTCCATCTCCTTCTCTACGATTTGGGGTACTTTTCGAGGGTTTCAACGAAGGTTTTGGTTGTGGATTTGAGCACACCAGTTGTGTGAGGTGTTGCTATGGACTTTGAGTTGGTTTTAAGGTTGGAAATGTGGATTTAGTGTTGATGTTTGTGTTATGTTGGTTTTCAAATGAATTTGTCGAATTTTTTGTCGAAAAACGCGGGATTTGGTTTCGGACGCGTTTTGTCGAGGGGTGTTGGTTGTTTGAGCTTAATTTAGTGTTTTATGGGTTATTGGAGCGAGTGCGGATCGCGACAAAGAGCCAAGGGGGTTTGAAACCCAGGAAAACCCCCTTTGCTCCAGATGTTGCCAAGCGCGCCGTGGAGGCCATAGGCCCACGGCGCCACTTGCAGCGTCTGGGACAGAGGAAAAAATTTGAGAAATGAGAGTGGCGTTTTGGGAGGCGCTGCGGAGAAGAAAAATGTGGCGGCGCTAGTCACGACGCCCAGGACGTCGTGGACACACCATGCAGAATTGAACTCAGCGGCGTCATTGTGACGTCTAAGACAGTATTAAGATGAAATTTTTAAATAAAAATTTACCAATTGGAGCTTTACCTAGGGACTTATATAGTCTATTTGCGGTGTTTGAATGATGATATTATCGATGATTTGGGTTTTGAATTGAAGTTTCTGAGGTTTGGGAATTAACTTGATATATTGGGAATTGACGATTTTAAGTTGAATTGCGAGTATTGGACACGCATTTGAGGCGTACATTTGGACTAGGAATGTTAGTGGAGCGTGGTTTGAGGTGTGTAGTGTCCCAACTGAAATTCACTTTAGTATTTACTGCTTGATTATTTGAATTATGTCATTTTTATTTGGTAATCTTATTTCCTGATTGTTTTACGGTTGGTTAAGTTTACTCCCACTTGGTGCTTATTCATTGCGGGGCATGGGGTCCACTGGGCCATATCATGTGTTCTACCGACACGTCGGTGAATATGCTACCCGAGTGTACTAGACATGTATGGGTGCGTCGTGGATCTACACCGACAACATAGAGGGTCTATGTGACGACCCCAAATTCTCAATGCATTTGGGAACACCCGGCCTAGACTCGTACAGATCCCTGAGTTAGTACTCAGCGATCTAGCGAGCCTAGTCAGCCTTCAATTAACAAATTACAAGTTTTACGAAAGAGTTATTGCAAGTATAACATAGCGGAAGAAAATTTAAACTAAACAAATATTGGGAAATAACTCAGTCAAACGGAAATCAAGAATATATATATGTGGAAACCCCGTAAACGGGAATATTTATGTACATCAAATGGAAACCAAGTAAAGCAGTATATGATATCAAATAACCTATGCTCCCAAGTTCAAACCAAACATGATATATATATATATAAAAGAAATCAACATACAAGCAGAAATAAAACATAACCTAGGCTAAGGTGCTCGAATCCAGTCGCAAATCCTTACAAAAAGTCTCCTAAGCAGGGTTCCTTACCCTTCGAACGCTCTGGTAAATCTGCACGTACCGTCACAAACTAGACGGTGAGCAATTGAGAGAAAATCGAAAGTAATGTCAGAAGAATATAATAGTAATTCATGATTCAACAAGTGAAGCAGTCTAAATATCATGCAGTAATTGAAAGAGATAAAGGTTAAATAGATCAAGGTGCATGATAAACAAACTAATATATATCAATCGAAACATGTGTGTCATAAGAATCAAAAGAGGCCCGTGAGAGGTCTATTATACAATATGGAAAGATCTCGCAAGATCTCCCCAAGCAATGTCGCAACACTAGCACAACATGATTATAAAAGCAGCCACAACTACTCCTAATACCCAGTGTCCTGGTAACACATAACACCAGGGGTGGTCAGACAGTCCTGCAGGAAAGCCTCGCGTTTTCCCAACTGGTGCCTGCCCACGAAATACCTTCCGACACACTAATGCTAAGAACACACATACCAAGGAAAATAACGGAACGGAATGCCAACAATGGATAAAAGCAAAGCAACAAATGAATAATAATGAATCTCATGATATTTCCTTACTGGCTTACTAGCATACACAAGTCTTAAAGCAAGTGTACTTACCTGATAACACAACCCGCGAATAACCACTCTCGCGAATCCTAACACGTATTCCCGAGTTTTTTGCTTCCTGACAAGGTTGGAAACTCTAATTAATGAGTCGAGTCATTAACTAACCTAGGTTGAAACCTTAGTGTTTTCCCAATGTTTTATATGACTTGAACAACTTGACAATTCAATAGAAAAACGAATACTCTCTCGGGTTTGAAAACCATAACGCATGTAAGCCTACTCATGAGTCGTAGGCTCGGCTCAGTCGTATGTGGGTCACGTCATGGATTCAAGGACCTGCGACGTGACCACAATGCCATCACCATTCACCAACTTGAAACACAACATTGACATCGATCAACAATCACGACTCATCACGAACTCGAAATGACTATGTACCAGCGAGTAGGGAACCTTACTGGTGTTGTCCAACGTCAGTAGGATACCACCGCGACATGGAAATGCCAGAGGCACGCTCTACGACACGTCAACAACCACTCGACCCGACAATAAGAACCAATGCATGAATTCATCACTACAATGACTCGTCATCATCGATATGGATGCTCCGGGGATTATGGGAAACACAAGAGTTTGGTGAAATCCCCAACACTCCCCAGGTCATGGCGTCCGACGGCAGCGCCGCTATGCACGACAGTTTTCGACGAGGAATACAACAACGACAACACATAAAATGACACATTCATGTTTACTACCTCGGATTGGGACCCTCCGGGGGTTCTGAGACACCATGGCGAAAGTCTCCAGCAATCCCCCTAGTCATCGCGTCGACGGCAGAGCCACCACGATGGGCGGTTTCAGGCGAGGAGGAGCATAAGATAACCACATAGATTTAAAACTCAAAACAGTCCCAAACGTGACTGAACTGGGCATACCAAAGGTTATGAATCACCATCAAGGGCTTGGAGAGGTCCCCGACAACCCCCCACACGTGGTGGTCCGGCCAGCAGCGCCGCTAGCCTTGACGTTTTTCGGCGAGACTCTCAACAACAGATAAATTGGCAAAAACAGAGTACGAACAACAACCACCATATGTATTACGAGTTAGAGGTATTCCGAGGACGTGGGGACTCTAATGGGCCATAAGGGCCCATCCCCAACTGTCCCCGACCTCCACTAGCTACCCTAGTAGCGGTCAGGACGCGGCACAGCCGCCTAACGTGAAAGCAATGTGTGAACAGTGAAGCGTGACACAGTATTTACTCTACATGTGTCGCGATTGAGGGTGCTAGGGGATGGTCAGGACTCCGGTGCGCCACCGCAAGTCATCCACGACCTGCCCCCGTCACGACAGTCGGCTCCTCAACCGGTGCACACAGAATAGCGAAAGAGAGAGAGAGCGAGAGAGAGAGAGAGAGACCTACTTCGGCTACCTTAGGTTTCTCCAGTGACCGCCGACCACCACTGGAACCGCCAAGGGTCGGTGGTTCGGTCACCAAGAGAGGAGAGTGGAGAGGGGGAGGAGAGAGCCGATTTGGAGAGAACAAAAAGAAAAATTGATTTGAGAGAGAGAGAGAGAGGGTAAAGTGTGTGTGAGTTGGTGAGGTGGAGTCCCTTTTTATAGACTTTATTTCATCTCAAAACACACACGCATCTTTAGGCCAATCCCAGGGCTCTCCTACTTGGGTTGTTCACTTTAACGATCCCTATCACATAGCCCGTGTGTTGCGTAGCTATCCGACTTCCCGTGTCCAAACAACGCTCTTCGATCCGTATTTCTCCGTCACGCGTGTAGTCCTGCCTTGACTCGTCAAGTAATTATTGAAATTATCTAAAAATTCATTTATTTTTGTTTTTATTGTGTTTTAAATCACTCGTGTACCCGTAACCCAACTGTCGATACTCGCTCGTCCAGTTTTTCTACTCGTTTACCGACTTCATTGTCCGGTCATTTAAATACGAGTATAAATACGTATTACACATCATCATTCACAAATAGCCAAATTTTTTGGTCATTACTGTCCAAGGTCACCAGTTGGAGGTATCCTCGCTGGTCGTGCCTGGGGAATAGCCCGAAGTATGGCTCTAGTCTAATTCAGATCGTGCACGCACTTTGATTTTTATGCTATTAATATTCATGCGATGATCTTCCACAGTTGCTAGACTCGCCATTGTGATGGCTTGAGTGAAGATCCTAGTACGAGCAAGGAAAGGGCAAGCTTGAGGACTATCTGTGATTTACTACGATTCACCCTACTCGTACATTTGTTTGTATTTATCATTTTATGTTGGGTATGGGTTGTGAGTGATACATTTTAACCTGTATGTGACTTGAGGTTATCTTTTGATATTTTGAGGATCACACTTGGTGTATATATACATTGAATACATTTTGGTATGGTTTCCACATTAGGCTAAATGCTAATAAAAGTTGTTACTAACAATTACTTTAATAATTTAAGTCTTTCGCTAAATATTTTGATGATATACACAATAACGAGTCCATATGCTAACTTGAACCAATTATTAATAAAAATGTCGCAAAGTTAGCGGTATTTGGTTAGAGATTGAGGTATGAGTGCACGTGGGACGCAGCTAGTCGATGATGTGGCAAGGTTGTGGGCCTGCGGCGCACGTCATAGCGACCGATGGATTTGGAGCCGCTACACACTGACTCACCGATTCTCTGTCGAATGTTCTAAAACTCGGTCCTCTTCAAGTTACGGACCATAGGAGAAACGTACTTCTGGTCAAATCTCTCCTTGAACTCAGCCAACTTCTTGGGCTTCCCCTTCGTAGATACCATGCTACACCATCAGACATCGACCTCGCCAAACAGTGAAGCTGACGAAATGCTACACCGCATGTGCTCCGGTGTGGCAGTCATGAATTTTCTCACGGGCTCCGCATATTCTTCTCTGCCGACTTGAGATTAATACCCCTGTGGAACTTCTTTAGATGATGCCTCTAAAACTTATGAACTTGCCTCGCCTCACCTCAGCCATGGCCCTAGTACCAGTGTCAGTCGGCGTACTCGGCGTATCCTCAGCCGGTGTATCAGGAGTAGGTGGTATTATCTCAACCTAAACCGGTGCCTCCTCGGCTACTGTGGGTCCTGCCTGTACTGCAGGTGTTACAGGTGTATCCAACATTATGGGAGCACTCCCATCTTGCGTAACTAAAGCTGTAGACTAGATGGTGATGTTGTTGCTTGTGCCCTCAACTGTAACGACCTAAAAAAATTTAACCCTTGCCATGTGTCAAAACAGGTAATACGTGGTCCCACGCCGTGGTACAGTCATCAATTCTCGAACGTCGACGCCGAGGTATGTTAGTTTTGTATGATGTTTGTATTATATTATATTTCATTTGTGCAATTTTAAGTTTTTAACGGGTAAAGGCGTTGTGTACGAGAGTTGGTAGTCCGGGGAATAAATTTAATTAGAAACAGTGACAAAAATATTAAATAAATAATAATTAAAAAGTTGTAAAGTCTGTTTGCTACGTCGATACATCTGTGGTAACGCGACGAACAAAGTTAGTGTTATAAGTCGGGTACGAGAATACCCGAGAAAAACTTTGAGTGTTGTTTGAAATGGATGAGATCAAAAGATCAAAAGTCACCCAATTGAGTTATCAAAGTTGGTAGGTGAAATGGTGAAAAGACCAAAAGGGCAATAAAGTTGTAAAGGGTATCGATAAATGTGAGGGGTATTTTGGTCATTTGACCAAAATACCCAAATCTCATCACACCACCGTCACCACAACCCCATTTTCGATCAAAAAATTGGGAGAAAGAGGGAAATCGATCAAGAGAAGGAGAAACCAAGGAGAGGAAAGCAGCAGTTCGCGGAAAGTGTGGACACGACGTCGAGGCGAGATCTAGGTAAGAAGTTATTGATTTCGTTGTGGGTGTTGTTGTTATGGTTCTTTTCGAGATTTGTTGTCGAAGTTGTCGTTGAGGGGATTGTGGATTTAAATGGTGAAAATGGTGGTGATGATGATGGTGAGGTGTGTGTTATTGTTAATGTTGTTATGGAAAAAATGAAAGAAGAAAGAAAGAAAGAAAAAAAAAAAGGGAAGGCTCTGTTGTTCGCTGGATGAACAAATGAAGAAGAAGAGAGAAAATCGGGTCGGGTCAAGGTGACCCGACTCGGTTTGGGTTAGACCGGGTCTGACCCGGTCAAACCGGTTTGATCTGTCGTCGGCGGTCTGACCCAACCCAGTCGGGTAGGGTCAGAACCGACCCGCGACCCATCCACCTATTATTATATTAATAAAAATTATTTATTTCAATTAAATATATTAAAAATGATTTTAACATAAATAAATTCCAGAAAAATAGAAAAAATTCAGGAAAATTCTAGAAAATTATATTTTCATCAAATAAAGAGAATTTTGGGAATTTCTAAGAAAAATAAAATATTTGGGATTTTTGCGAGACGTTATGTCGGGGTTTTTACATTGGAAAACATGAAATTTGGCAAAAATAGCTAGAAATTTAGAAAAATCATAGGAAATTAAGGAAATTGATATAAATTGCATTATCAGGATTATTGTACATACGGGGACCGTAAGTGGCGTGTCGGAGTCCGTGTTAGCGCGAATTAGCTTGGATCGAGGTAAGTATACCAGTGAGGAACACTACAGTATTTCTTGAGCTTTTAATTAATTATTGATATTGTTTCGATACTATCTTGACATTCCATTCCTTTTGAGTTGTCCTAAGGCAAATGTGTCAAGCGTAATCCTTGCAGAATTCTGGGCTCGCGGTGTATTATACCGGAGTTTACGGCTGGGATATATGATTAGTTGTAATGACATGTACGGGGTGAGAGTTCTCCACCAAATTGCTGAGGACTCTGCACTCGCGTAGGGGTCTTAGAGGAGATTTTGTCCTTGACTCCTAGCCTTTGAGGAGATTTTGTTCTTGGCCTAACGACTTTAATTGGTCGGGAGCACTTGTGCCTTTCCCTTGTATTCCGGGATACTCAATTTCGATTGCTTATTTATTTATTTACAGTTTTTATATATTCATGCGCTCCCTGTCCTTTTCTTTCTATCTGCATGAATTGACTGTTCATCTATTTAATTCGAAATATTGTATTTATTTTTGTTCCTGTTTGGCGTTACTTACCTGGGCTCGTCATTCTTGTGTTTGACCGAATGCAGATTCACAGTCAAGCAAAGGAAAGGTCGTGCAGTTAGGCGATATACTTTGAGCGGCCCTCCTCTGCTGACGTAGGTGACTTTTTGGTTGTATTAGCTACTTATATTGTTTTTGTAAATGGGGTAATGAGTTGAGAGATCTTTTTGGATATTATGACTTAGATGATACTCTCCTTGCTTTACATGGTATATATATGATATACGGGGTTCCCACACCCTAGGTTTTTGTCCTAACTTAGAACTTTCGAAGTTAATTGATTAGTTGAGATTTATTGCTTCCGTTTTATACTTTGATAACTCGCTAATTAATTGACTTCATTTTTAAATGATTAATAAATAATTGAATGGTAAGGATAGGCTCACTGGCCCCACGCGACTCGGCGGGATTGGCTCAGGGGTTCGCGCGGGTCCAGGCTGGGCGGCGCCCGATTCTAGGGTTGTGGAATTTGGGGCCATCACAGTTGGTATCAGAGCGTAAAGGTTGAATAAAAGACTCTTAAATTTAAATCACAATCCACTGAGACATAGGAAAGCGGAAGTTAGGATAGTTGTTGAACTTAGAGGGAAACTCTATGAACCTAACTTAAGTCTTAGTTGGGAAGTGAGGAGATGTTGGGAAAACTAAAAATGGACTATATGAGCTATTTGATTGTAATGTATTATAATATTATCGATAACTATATAGTCATTGAGAACTCGCGTTTGTTGCGGGTTGTGATCGTCGATCAACTCGAGACCCACCATGAAGGTTCGGGAGGTGTTCTAGTAAGGCAGATGCTTGGTAGCGTAACATAAGGTTACCAAATACAAGTCCAAGGACTATACTGAGTTTAAAAAAAAGGTTCAATCATGAGTAATTCTCGCCTTTAATTTTGAACATGAAGAGGTCAAAGTTCCAGACAGGTGCAGAAACAGAGACACAATCAAGGACAGAGTGTCGATAAGGCATAGTGACACGGACAGCTCGGTATGTCTGAATCAAGATCTTAGGGAAGAGCATACTATGAGTGCGGACAGCTAAGCCACTTCATCAGTGCTTGCCCACGATTGGGCTGAGGATAGCCACAGAGCCGGGAGCAAGTTCATGGCATTGCCGCACCAGACACGACTGCCTCATGGAACCTGATTGAGGGTACGGTTTACATTTACAGTCAATTTATGCATATCATGTTTGATTCCGGTTCTACAGTTTCTTTTACTTCGGGTCATATGGTTGACGAGTTAGGGTTGAGACCTATTCGATTAGAGAGACCCTTGATCTTTAGCACGGCTGTTGGGCACAAGATTTACCCGAATTTAGTGTGTGTAGACTGTCCGGTAGAGATAGAGGGACACACCTTACCTGCAGACCTGAGAGTGTTGGAGTTCTTAGAGTTCGAAGCACTACTGGGCATGGATTGGTTGGGTGCTTATCATGCACAGATCCACTGCTACGATAAGAGGATTAAGTTTCAGATTCTTGGACATCTGGAATTTAGCTTCCAGGGGACTTCGACCAATTTACCAATCACTAGGGGTAGAGTCGCCACTAACGTAGATGTAGAGACATTCGTTGGCGTGTTGAGTACGACAGACAGAGTAGAGACTAGGTTAGAGGATGTGCCAGTGGTATGCGAGTTCCCTGATGTTTTTCCAGCGGAGTTACCAGGCTTGCCACCACCTAGGGAGATAGATTTCATCGTTGACTTGGTCCCGGGGACCAAACCCATTTCTATTCCTCCGTATTGTATGGCTCCGAGATAGCTAGATGAGCTGAGAGGACAATTCGACGAGTTGTTGGAGTTAGGCTTTATTCGACCGAGTATGTCGCCTTGGGGAGCGCCGGTATTGTTTGTGAAGAAGAAAGACGACAGCTTGAGATTATGCATCGACTACAGACAGTTGAACAAGGCGACGGTGAAGAACAAGTATCTACTTCCTCGCATCGACGATTTGTTCAACCAGTTGACAGGTTCGCAGTGTTTCTCGAAGATTGATCTGAGATCCGGGTACCATCAATTGAGGATAAGAGCAGAGGACATGGAGAAGACTGCATTTCGCACTCAATATGGGCACTACCAGTTTACAGTAATGCCGTTTGGGCTGACTAACGCCCCAGCGATTTTCTTAGATTTGATGCATCGAGTGTTGATACAGTACTTGGACAGATTTGTCATTGTGTTCATCGACGACATCTTGATATATTCCAAGACTCATGAGGAGCACGAGGGGCACCTTAGGTTGGTTTTGCGGACACTGCAAGAGCATCGATTATTTGCTAAGTTCAGTAAGTGTGAGATTTGGTTGACAGAGGTAGGATTCCTAGGTCGCATTGTTGGGACCAATGGAGTGTCAGTGGACCCCGCTAAGGTCAGGGCAGTTAGCGATTGGCCTACACCGAGATCAGCGTCAAATATCCGTAGTTTTTTGGGTTTGGCAGGTTATTATCGGCGTTTTATACAGGACTTCTCGAGGATCGCGACACCGATGACTCTGTTGACGAAAAAGGATGTTAAATTTCAGTGGAACGATGACTGTGAGCAGGCGTTCAGGACATTGATGGAACGACTAACTACCGCACCAGTTTTGGTTTTGCTCGAGTCAGGGAAGGGTTTTGAAGTAAACACCGATGCTTCTAAGATCGGTTTGGGCTGTGTTCTGATGCTGGAGGGTAGAGTGATTGCCTATGCATCCCGAGAGCTGAAGATTCATGAGAAGAATTACCCTACTCACGACTTGGAGTGGGCGGCAGTGGTTTTTGCACTGAAGATTGGGCGCCACTACCTCTACGGGGAGAGATTCGTCTTATTTACTGATCACAAAAGTTTGAAGTACCTCTTCACGCAAAAAGAATTAAACATGCAACAGAGGCGATGGCTTGAGTTTCTTAAGAACTATGATTTCTTATTGGAGTACCACCCGGGGAAAGCTAATGTGGTTGCAGACGCATTGAGCCGCAGAGGGTTAGACTCAGAGGTTGTTACCTGCCACATGACGCACGATTACAGTTTGCTCGAGGCAGTTGAGAGGATTTGTACCGATGACATTTCGACCGATACTAGAGTAATGATTTGCGGGCAGATGAAGACTAAGACAGTGTCGATACAGAGTGTACTCAAGGGTCAGCAGACAGACGAGCAGTATCAAAAGTTTTTAGAGCTGGTGCAGAGTTCAGATCATCCAGATTGGAGTCAGTCGACAGACTCATGCTTGAGATTTAGAGGACGACTGTGGATTCCATCAGTGGCTGAGTTACGCGATGAGATACTTCATGAGGCACTGCTCATGATTTATGGTTCATCTGGGCAGGACTAAGATGTATGCAGAGGTGCGTCATCTCTTCTGGTGGCCAGGGATGAAGATTGACGTTGCTAATTTTATTAGAGGGTGTGATATTGGTCAGCGTGTTAAGGCTGAGCATCGCAGACCCGGGGGGTTGTTACAGCCACTTCCCATTCCTTAGTGGAAGTGGGTGCACATTGCCATGGACTTCGTCAGTGAACTACCACGATATCGGCAACGACATGATAGCGTCTGGGTGATTGTGGACAGATTAACTAAATCCGCGCACTTCATACTGATCTCGACCACACATCGGGTAGACAGACTGGCAGAGCTTTACGAGAGAGAGATTGTTAGACTGCATGGAGTACCGTTGTCGATTGTGTCCGACAGAGGGTCGCAGTTTACATCACAGATCTCGCAGAGCATGCAGGTACAATTTGGCACAAAGTTGAATCTTAGTACCGCCTATCACCCACTGACTGATGGACAGTCAGAGCGTTTGATCCAGATTCTCGAAGATATGCTGAAGATATGTGTGTTAGAGTATGGTGGATCTTGGGAGGAGTACCTTCATCTGTGTAAGTTTGCATATAATAACAGCTATCAGGCCAGTATCAACATGACACCATTTGAGGCATTGTATGGGAGGCCGTGTAGATCTCCATCTTGTTGGGCGAAGCCCGAGGATGTGGCAGCGATTGGGCCGAAAATTGTGGTAGATCATACAGAGAAGATACGCCAGATCCGTTTGAGATTGAAGGGTGCGCAAGAGAGACAGAAAAAGTATTACGACTTGTATCACGGGGAGTTAGAATACCAGGTTGAGGACTTTGTATATCTGAAAGTATCTCCATTGAAGGGGCACAAGAGGTTTGGGATCAAGGAGAAACTTGCGACGAGGTTCATTGGCCCGTTAAGCGTGGTGAAACGGGTAGGCAAGGTCGCGTACGAGCTAGAGTTACCACCTGCAATGTCAGGGATTCATCCTGTCTTTCACATATCGATGTTGCGACTGGATAGGTCCAAGGAGGGCAAACGACTGACAATAGATTTGAGCCAGATAGACCTAAGAGAGGATGTTACATACGACGAGTAGCCTGTCTTGATTGTAGACCGCAAGGTCAAGACCCTGAGGAACAAGAAGATCCCATCAGTCCTCGTCAAGTGGCAGCACCATGGGAACGAGGAGCTGACGTGGGAGCTGGAGTCATATATGCACTAGTATTTCCCCTACCTCTTCTGAGTTCGGTAAGTTTTTCCTTTAATTTCGTTTAAATTTCGAGGACGAAATTCCAGTTAGTTGGGAAGACTGTAACGACCAAAAAAAATTTAAGTCGTGCCACGTGTCAATATAGGTAATACGTGGGCTCACGCCGTGGTACAGTCATCAATTCTCGGATGTCAACACCGAGGTATGTTAGTTTTGTATGATGTTTATATTATATTATATTTCATTTGTGCAATTTTAAGTTTTTAATGGGTAAAGGCGTTGTGTACAAGCGTTGGTAGTCCGGGGAATAAATTTAACTAGAAACACTAACAAAAATATTAAATAAATAATAATTAAAAAGTTGTAAAGTCCGTTTGCTACGTCGGTACG
This sequence comes from Stephania japonica, assembly GCA_039657345.1. NCBI lineage: Eukaryota > Viridiplantae > Streptophyta > Magnoliopsida > Ranunculales > Menispermaceae > Stephania > Stephania japonica. The sequence goes on along the minus strand of CM077556.1, from coordinate 83,093,849 downwards.
TCTGTGGTGACGCGACAAACAAAGTTAGTGTTATGAGTCGGGTGCGAGAATACCCAAGGGAAACTTTGAGTGTTGTTTGAAATGGATGAGATCAAAAGACCAAAAGTCAACTAAGTCACCCAATTGAGTTATCAAAGTTGGTAGGTGAAATGGTGAAAAGACCAAAAGGGCAATAAAGTTGTAAAGGGTATCGATAAGGGTGAGGGGTATTTTGGTCATTTGACCAAAATACCCAAATTTCATCACACCACCGTCACCACAACCCCATTTTCGATCAAAAAATTGGGAGAAAGAGGGGAATCGATCAAGAGAAGGAGAAACCAAGAAGAGGAAAGCGGCGGTTCGCGGAGAGCGTGGACACGACGTCGAGGCGAGATCCAGGTAAGAAGTTATTGATTTCATTGTGGGTGTTGTCGTTGTGGTTGTTTTCGAGATTTGTTGTCGAAGTTGTCGTTGAGGGGATTGTGGATTTAAATGGTGAAAATGGTGATGATGATGATGGTGAGGTGTGTGTTATTGTTAATGTTGTTATGGAAGAAAAGAAAAAAAAGAAAGAAAAAAAAAAAAAAAGGGGAAGGCTCTGTTGTTCGCTGGATGAACAAATGAAGAAGAAGAGAGAAAATCGGGCCGAGTCAAGGTGACCCGACCCGGTTTGGGTTAGACCGGTCGACCGGTCAAACCCGATGATGACCGGTCAAAGTTGGCCCCGATCCGACCCGACCGACCGGTCCGACCAACCAGACGGGTCGGGTCAGAACCGACCCGCGACCCATCCACATATTATTATATTAATAAAAATTATTTATTTCAATTAAATATATTAAAAAATGATTTTAATATAAATAAATTCCAGAAAAATAGAAAAAGTTCAGAAAAATTCTAGAAAATTATATTTTAATCAAATAAAGAGAAATTTGAGAATTTCTAAGAAAAATAAAATATTCGAGATTTTTGCGAGACGTTATGTCGGGGTTTTTACCTTGGAAAACGTGAAATTTGGCAAAAATAGCTAGAAATTTAGAAAAATCATAGGAAATTAAGGAAATTGATATAAATTGCATTATCAGGATTATTTTACACACGGGGACCGTAAGTGGCGTGTCGGAGTCCGTGTTAGCGCGAATTAGCTTGGATCGAGGTAAGTAAACTAGTGAGGAACACTACAGTATTTCTTGAGCTTTTAATTAATTATTGATATTGTTTCGATTGGGGATACGTGATTAGTTGTAATGACATGTACGGGGTGAGAGTTCTCCACCAGATTGCTGGGGACTCTGCACTCGCGTAGGGGTTTTAGAGGAGATTTCGTCCTTGACTCCTAGCCTTTGAGGAGATTTTGTCCTCGGCCTAACGACTTTAATTGGTCGAGACCACTTGTGCCTTTCCCTTGTATTCCGGGACACTCAATTTCGATTGCTTATTTATTTATTTACAGTTTTTATATATTCATACGCTCCATGTCCTTTTCTTTCTATCTGCATGAATTGACTGTTCATCTATTTAATTTGAAATACTGTATTTATTGTTGTTTCTGTTTGGCGTTACTTACCTGGGCTCGTCATTCTTGTGTTTGACCAAATGCAGATCCGTAGTCAGGCAAAGGAAAGGCCGTGCAGTTAGGCGATATACTTTGAGGGACCCTTCTCTGCTAACATAGGTAACTTTTTTATTGTATTATCTATTTATATTGTTCTTGTACATGGGGTAATGGGTTGAGAGATCTTTTTGGATATTATGACTTAGATGATACTCTCCTTGCTTTACATGGTATATATATGATATACGGGGTTCCCACACCCTAGGTTTTTGTCCTAACTTAGAGCTTTCGAAGTTAATTGATTAGTTGAGATTTATTGCTTCAGTTTTATACTTTGATAACTCGCTAATTAATTAACTTCATTTTTAAATGATTAATAAATAATTGAATGGTAAGGATAGGCTCACTGGCCCCACGCAACTCGGCAGGATTGGCTCGGGAGTTCGCGCGGGTCCAGGCCAGGCGGCGCCCAATTCTAGGGTTGTGGAATTTGGGGCCGTCGCATCAACAATCGGAGAATTTCCTGAAGTTGTTGATCATGCGACGTAATCATCTGGGACATATCATCTAGTCTCCCTTGTACGTCCCCTAAACCACTACCGTTGGTATCTAGCTAATCAGCCATCGCTATCTGAAAAGAAAGCGATTTACACGATCAAGATATAGTTATTGATAGTAAGATATATAATACTTCAAATAGCTCAAGTCTAGTTTTAATTCCCCAACTCTCCTTACTTGCCATCTAAGACTTAAGTTAGGACCATAGTAATATATATATAATACATTGTCCAAACTACCATTGATTTGTGTCTTAATTGATTGTGATTTACATCAAGAGTCGAGTATTAAAACTTCGACTCTGACAGAAACTGTGACGGCCCTAGTTCCACAGTCCAAAACTGGACCTCGCCCGACCAAGACTTACGTTGACCCCTGAGCCAGTTGTGAAGGCCCAAAATTTCCAAAGCATTTGGGTACGCCCGGCCTAGACCCGTGCAGGTCCTGAGTCGGTGCTCAGCGTGCCTGACAAGTCTAGTCATTCTCAAATCATCAAATCTCAAGTTTTATGAAAGCGTTATTGCAAGTATAACACTGTGAAGAAAATTTAATACTAATCAATTATTGAGAAATAACTCAATCAAACGAAAATCAGGAATCTATATAAATGTGGAAAACCTCGATATGTTCATGTCAAATCAGCATAACAACCTCATGGTATCCATCTCAGAGTTTATCCCCAGTTTCAAAAGCTACTACCATATATGTAAAACATCATACAAACAGAAGTAAACATTATCCTACTCTCATGTACCTCAAGTCCAGCTGCTCACAAAAAGTCTCCTAAGCAAGGTCCCTTGCCTCTACTGCACTCCGCCCTATCTGCATCCACCGCACAAACTAGACGTTGAGCAACTAAGAGAAATCGAAAGTAATGCCAGAAAAATATAACAGTAATTCATGAATTATCAAACATGGCAGTCTAAATATCATGCTGGAATTGAAAGACAGGAATTTAAATAGACAAGATGCATGATAGACAAACTGGAAATAATAGCAATCGAAACATGCGTGTTCTACGAGTCAAGAGAGGCCATAAGTGGTCTAAAATCTACAACAATTCCACAACAGCGATGTCGCAACATCGAAATCCACAACAATATCCACAACAATCCAGTACATGGTATCACACAATCACTAGGGGTGGTCAAACACTCGTGCGCACGAGTGCCCACGTTTTATCCCTTCTAGTGCAGGTCGCATGTACCTTCGAGACATATACTAATGACAAGAACACACATACAAGGAATATGGAATAGAATGCCAACAAGTAGATAATCGCAAATACAACGGAATGAAAATGAATCACCTGGTATTTTCTTAACTGGCTTACTTGTAACAACTCCAAATTTTTAACTGACTTGCGTTACACTTGTCAGAATTATGACCCGGCTACGTGAATACTGGACAGTATTTTCGAACTTCGGGAGTCGACACCGAAGTAATTTTATGATTCTTTGATGTGTGTAATAGTATTATAGTTTAAATGTGTCACGGGCCGTTCAGGAAATTGTCAATGTGAGTGAGGTTCCGCCTAGGCAACTGGGGGAGAGAATACAGTGAAAAACTTAAATAAAGGAATTTTGTAATAATTTAGACATTTATTTGTGGGGGACAGATAAAAATATGCATGTCACAAGTCAGAGAAAATTGTTGGAAAATACGGGCATTGGTTAAGTACACAACAAATAGACAAATGTGTATGATTGTTAATGTGACACTACTTGATAAGGAGACCATGAGATTGGCATTGAGATTTGTGTGTGTGGTTTGAATTAGGATGATGAAGTGAATGATCAACAAGGGCAATTGTTTGAATTGGGTAAAAAGTAACTTAAAGGGACAAAAGGGTAAATACACATTGTTACATATATATATGTAACGGCCCAATTTTCAATAGCTGTTACTGGTGACGTCAGTGCGGACGTGGACGCTAGCGAGGACGTACGTGGGTCCACAAATAAGGTGGAACGAGTTTGGAATAGGTATAATCCGTTTTGTATGCTTGTTGTGGTAAAATGAAAAAAAAAAAAAATATAGTAAATTGGTGGGCGCCTAATGACACGCGGGGTCGTGGTTGACACGCGTGGGTGGTACGATAGTGTGCACGCCCGAGTACGCTCGTTGGCGCGCACGACGAAATTTTAGGCGCGAAAATATAGGCGAATATATATATTTATATATATATATGTATATATGTAATTTAATATATATATATAAAAATATATATTAAAATCAGAAAATAAATAAATAATAGTGAAATTACCAAAAAGGGTATTGAAGGAAAGAAGGAAAGGATAAGAACTTAGGGGCATTTTGGTCATTTTACCCAAAATTGTTGATAAACACCACCGACACTCATTTTCTCACAATTTGATCGATCGAGAGGAAGATCGAGAGGAAGATCGGGAGGAAGAAGAGGAGAAAGGAGGAAGAGAGAGATCGAGGTCGGGAGCTCGTGGGATCGAGGCGAACAAGGTAAGGTGGTGTTGTTTTTGTTGTTGTTGTTGTTGTATGTTGTTGTGCGTTGTGTGGTGTGGTGGTGAGCTCGGCCATGGCGGAGCCATGGCCGAGAATTGGAATTTGTCGAGGAGGAAGACGACGTGTGATCTTCTCATTCTCTTAATTTCATTGGAGAGAAAGAAAAGAGAAGAAGGAAAGAAGATCAAAAAAAAATTTGGAAAAAAAAAAAACAGAGGCGCACTGGCGCCTCTGTTGTGAAGAAGATGAAGGGCGGTTCGGCCCCCGAACCGGGCCGGTTTCGCCGAACCGCCTCTTAAAAAAAAAAAAAAAAAAAAAAAAAAAAAAAAAAAAAAAAGAAAAATGGAAAAGAAAATCCAGAAAAATAGGAAAAATTATGGAAAAATTCAGAAAAATCCAGAAAAATATGAGAAATTAGAAAAATGGTTCACAAGCGAGTTTTGGGATTTTCTCGGAAATGTTGGCGAGACATAGTCGGGGTTTTAGCCTCGAAAAACGTAAAATTTGATATAATATATCAAATTGAAGCTAATTTAATGAAAAATGATCTTAGGTATAATTCGGGTGGAAATTTTGATTTGTTGGACATTTATTCGATTTGATTTGGATAATTGGAGTGCGATATAGGTGCGTAAACCCCAAACGAAACACATTTGAGTATTTAATTCTTTCAATTCTTGCATATATTGTTGTTGTTGCTATACATACTCATGAGGATCATGTGTTGGTGCTGGTTGTCGATGGGTGTTGGATTTGTTTTCTCTATCGGAGTTTATTCGGGACGATTGTGGCACGTGATCAAGCATGCTAGATTGTAGCACGTGTACTTGCGCCGCCGGTGGATTGTGATCCGAGCCGCGGGGTGCACGTGTTCGGTGGGTTTGTGATTTGTTCCGGTCACAGTTAGTAGTTCGGATGTGGTTTAGACTTGATGTGCTCGGTCGGGGTCATCCGAATCTACGAAGTATGATCTAGTATGTGAGATTGCATTCTACTTTTTGTCCGGTTTTATCGTAATTGTTGTGGAGCATATTGTTGGCATTATGATTATTCGTTGATCATCTTGTATGCTTGTTACCTACACATGCAGGGTTTTATGGCTGCCCATACTCTTTGCATGTGTAGCTAACGTTAATTATTGGCTTCGAATCTGTTATTATTTACTCGATGGTTTTCTTTGGGAGTTTACTCACTGGACTAAATCACCGTATGTGTTGGGTGATTTGAGTGCGAGGATTTGATATGTGAAGGAGGCAAGGAGACACTTAAAGATTATCTCATGATGAAGACGGAGACTACTCCTCTTATATGCGTAGTTGGTTGTATGTATTTATTTGATTTATCTTTGGGTTTGGAAAATGAGAGATGGGTTGCATATATTTTGATATTTTGAGGATCTTGGATGATATGTATAGGATTTACATTTGGTATGGTTTCCACTTAGGCATTATGCTCATAATTTACATGATAAATCTTTATGTGGTTAGTAAATATTCATTGCGTAATTTGAGGTTATATGATATTAAAGGAAATAAAGTTAACTCATAACATCAAAGTTAACCGAAAATTGATTGATAATGGATAATTGGGCGTGGGACACAGCTGGCGGTGACATGGGCAGTTGTGGGCCCGCTAATTTGAAATTTCGTCCCGAAATTTGAGATAACTAACATCTCGTCTCATAGAACTGTAACATAGATACAATTTCCTATCACGTCAACCAATCTAACCAAATGTAGCCAACCTAATCAGTCACTATTCCACCAACACTTTTGATGAACTATTCAACCTCTAACTTTGGTAAACAAATCAACCTCAACCTAGGTGAAGAAAAATCAATCTGCCACTGGTGAACCGATCAACCAGTCGTCCACTCACTCCTGGTGTACAAATCAATCCCTGGTGAACTCATCAACCAGTCCATATCAACCAGTCCCTGGTGAACACATCGACCAGTCCCTGGTGAAAACATCAACCAATCCCACCACAACCAGTTGCAAATGGACTCCTGGTGAACCAATCAACCAGTTTCACAACCACCTCCTGGTGAACACATCTACCAATCTCACAATATCCCTAGTGAACACATCAACTAGTCTCACCATAACCCTAGTGAACACATCAACTAGTATATGCTGGTTCAAAAATAAACTAACCAGCCTATATGCAACGAATGCATAAAAAAAAAAAACTAATGAAACAACGTACCCTACTCATGTTGTCGGGTCGTCTCTCTGACTGGCGGTACTATAATGTGCGCTCTCTCCCCGGTTTGTGGAATCTCGATTGGAGAGGCTCCACGGCAATTCACACCGATGTGACCTCTCTGTCCGCACCGATAACACTTACGTCGTCCACGACTCATCGTTATCGGTCCTCCGAGCGCCGACCCCAACTCCGGTCCCTCTGATCCTGATTCTGTCTATATGACTGTCTCGGTTGCTGTATCGGTATAGGTACAATCTCATGTACCACCTGGCGATCGTCATTATTGAATCGATCATCGTCGGTCTGGTCGTCCTCGCGACTCCAATCTATCTCGCCGTCATCATAGTCGTCGATCATCCATCAAATCACGATCGTCACCGAAATCATGATCCAACTGCAAATCATCTCTGGGTGTACGATGATCTAATTGCTCCTCGATCTGCAACAAATATGTCTCGCGAGCCAACGCCCTATCATAAACAATCTGTAGCGTCTCTGCACCAGTCGCAACCATCACACCTCCGATCCTCTCATCCGGACTCTCGATAAAATAGTAGATCGTAACCTCTCCGTGTTAGCCACATCCATAGCATACATCATGAGATATCGAATCGATCCATGTCTTTGTGACACCGACATGTTACCCTGTCGTAATCCCAAGAACTGCTCCCTCAATCGTAACTGCACCTCTATGGGAATATACTCGTCCGTAAATAATCGTCGAACTCCCCACGCGTCGTGGCGTAGAATGTATGTCGTGTAAGTAGTCCACCATACCGCCGCTCGACCTCTCAAACAATACCCCGAGATACGCGCTCAGTCCGCCTCGGTACCTCTAATAGTCTGGTGTAGTCGTCGATGTGTCATTAACCACCGGCCGCAACCTCGGGATCACCGACTCCAGTGAAGTACGTAGGATTAAATCTCATAAAATCCTTCACCATCTTCGCCGCCTCGACATCCTACTCTGGCAATCGAAGTCCCTACTTGTCGCTCCGTAGTGGTGGGTGTCACCATCGTAGTCTCTGGCTGGCACAACAGCTCAACTCTCTCTATCACGCGTCTCCGATCCGGCCTTTGTGTAGCAATAGCCGGTGCTAATGCGGTCTCGAGTGGTAGCAGCAGGTGCGTGTGAGCGAAGCGGTCGGTGCTCTCTTTGGCGTCCTCGAGCTACGAATGTACTCCATCGCCTCGCCATCCGAGCTCTCTTGCAATAATTCTTGCTCGCTTTCGTGAATCAATCTCGCTTTCAGTCACTCAGTATCATAGCTCGCATATCAGCCATGTCACTAGTGGTGCGATCACTAGTATCTCCAACCTCTGGCTGAGTAGTCGGCGGAGTAGGAGGAGTCTGTCCGTCCATCATAAACTGCACAACCAAAGTGCAGTGGATCAGACTCAGTACATACGCGTATAATATATAGTACACAATCAAAACATACGCATATATATATAATTTCCTGAATCTACCCGCCTCGCATCACTTCCCAAATAGAGTTCTAGGTATCACTTCGGGTTTCCACATCTAAGTTTATTTAATTTTTATACTCTTGTTTAACTCCAATTCCCGAGGTTTACCCTCGCTATGATACCAAATTGTAACGGTATCAGAGTTAATCATAACCCACACAGCATCATGGCGTCTCGCAGTCTGTGGCAACCCGCTCACAAAATCCATCGTAACATGCTCCCATTTCCACCGTGGAATCGGTAGTGGTCGTAACAATCCAGTGGTCTCCCGTGCTCGCCTTAACCTCGTCGACAAATATGACAAGCTCTCACATATGCACCCACATCGGCCTTCATCCCAGGCCACCAAAACAAACGTCGCAAGTCATGATACATCTTAGTCCCGCTGGGATGAAGCGTATACCGCGAACGGTGTGCATCCTCAAGAATGCTATCGCGTAGTTCCCGCACCTCGGGTATCCACAACCTACCTCTCGTGTCTCAAGCACCGGTCCGAACCACTAGACCAATCACTGTGCAACCCAGATCCCGAGCCAGACAGTAAGCGAGCAAAATGTCCGTCGACCCTTTGCCACTCGGCGACCCTCTCTAACGACACCACAGAACACGCATCGGCAACGAGATATGAACATCAAGCAAAGCATCCGACAAACACAACACCGTCGCAGCCTCCAAAGCAATCCATACTCATGTGTCATCTCGCAAAGACACGATCGACTCTCTACACCACTCCGGCTCAATGCATCAAGAACTACATTCGCCTTCCCGGGATGGTACTCAATCGCGAAATCGTAGTCTTTCAACAACTCGAGCCACCGTCTTTGCCGCATATTCGGATCCTTACGAGTGAACAAATACCTCAAACTCGATGATCGTAAATAACATAAATCGCTCCCGTAAAGGTAATGTCGCCAAGCCTTGAGCGCAAACACAAGCTGCACTAGCTCCAAATCATGTACTGGGATAATTCTCCTCGTGGGGTCTCAATCGCCTCGATAAGTATGCAATCGGGTGTCCTTCCCGCATCAACACGCATCCCAACCCAGTTCCGGAAGCATCTGTATAGACCGAGAAGCCTTTCCCTGTCTCAGGTAGAGCCAACACTGGCGCCGAAGTCAACTTCTTCTTCAACTCTAAAAATGCTGCCTCACAATCTTCAGCCCATTCAAACTTAACATTCTTCTTGGTCAACCTCGTCATCGGTCTTTGCAATCAACGAAAAATCCCGCACAAATCGCTAGGTAATAGCCCGCAAGCCCCAAGAAACTACGAATGTCTGCAACTGTCTCAGGTGTCCTCCAATCAATTATCGCTCGAATCTTGTCTCCATCAACAGATATTCCTTGACCACTGATGACATGTCCAAGAAACTTCACCTCACTCAGCCAAAAAGCACACTTGCTAAACTTAGCGTACAATCTATGCCCTCAACGTCATCAAAACATCTCGAGGTGTCTCTCGTGCTCCTCACGAGTCTTACCGTATATTAAGATATCATCGATATATATATATATATATGCAAAGGAAAACCCTAAACACATTTCTCACCTTCTTCTACCCCTACCGCCGCCCTCTTTTCTCCCCCTCTCCCTCTCGACTCCTCGGCCTCTCTCTCTCTCGGCCTCTCTTTGCCGCCCCTCTCACGGCATCCCTCTCATCCTCACGGTCTCCCTCTCCACCTCTTTCTCACTCACGTCACTCTCCTCTCTTTCACTCACTCACAACCTCACCCTCCTTTCCGTTGTCACCACTGCCGCCGTCGTCGACGAGATCACACCAGCCTGGGAAAACCAGCGAAGGTGAGCTCACCCGAGGTATGCACTCCTCCCTCCTCTCTCGGCTGCTTTCTCTCTCGCTCCCCTTCACTCACCTCACGACGTCTCTCTCCCTTACTCCTTCGGCCTGTGCAGCGCCTCCACCGGCCTGCCGACATCGTGAACGGTGTGGCCGTCCCCGGTCATGACCGACTCGGGGTACCGCCGCTGCCGTCCTCCTTAGTGATGAAAACTGGTGTGCATGACGGTGTGTGAACATGTGAGTACGTGGGTGCATGAACACCCCACAGTTTGGGGTGTGTAACATAGTGCACCCCACTGTTGGGGTGCGGGATGAAACTGTACACCCCACTATTGGATGTGGGGTGTACCATGTGTGAGTGGGTAAATGTATATGATTACTTGTATATATATGCATGCACCCCACGATTTGGGTGTGTGATAAAACGAATATGGCAGCGGGGTGCACACAACAGTGAGGTGTTGTGTGCACCTCACAGTGGGGTGTACTTAGTTGTGAGGTGGTCATATCATGTGTGTGTGTGCAAAAAAAAAAATAAATAAAGGAGAAGTATGGACACTTTATGTATAAAATAAAGTGATGTAAATGGGCTTGGGTTAGGGTCCAATAAGGGCCCAACATTGCCAATATAAAATGGCTCACATATTTGAGTTCAACTAGAGCCTAACAAATGATACAAACCCGTACAAATCAACTTGTGATTTAATGCTAAATCTTACACTAAGATTCAAGATTTAAATCATTATTAGGTAATCGGGAAATCACGGGAGACGCGTTAGGATCTCGAAGTTGTCATACGGGCCGCGATAGCTCAGGTAAGTACACTTGCCCCAAAGCTAGTGTACGAAAGTAATCCAGTAAGAACATTGCATGTAATTCATTTTCGATCATTGATATTTGTTGATTGCCATTGCTGATGTTCCTATCTTGTTGTTTCCTTGGTATGTGTGTTCTCGGCGTGTGTAGGTCGATGTGATACTTGAGGCCTGTGTCCTTCTTGTATCAAGTTGTGCTAGTGCCGTAACATTGCCCGAGAAGAGCCAGCGTCCTCTTTCCGTACGCTCGAGGCCCGTGTCCTACGATGCTGCGCGAGTGTTGCGACATTGCTGGAAAGAGAGGCGTCCTCTTTCCGTATGCTGTGATGTGACCACTCACTGCCCCGCTTGTTTTCTTAGAACACGCATGTTTTCGAGTGATATCTCGATAGTCTGTTTATCATGCATTCTTATCTTGTTATATTGCCTGTCTTTCAATTTTCGCATGATATTTAGACTGTTTCATTTGATGTTTATGAGTTACTGTTATTTTCTTCTGGCATTACTTTCAATTTTCTCTTAGTTGCTCATCGTCTAGTTTGTGACGGTGGGTGCAGATTCGCTAGAGTATTTGAAGGGTAAAGAAACTCTGTTAGAAGGTTTTGTGAAGATCTGCGGCTGGATTAGAGCACCTTAACCTAGGTTATGGTGGATTATTGACCGTAAGTTGATTTATATATATATACAATACGTTTGGTTGATTTTGGGATCATAGGTATAAAATATCATGTACAACTTTATTTGATTTCCGTTTAACGTACATGAATATTCGGGGTTTCCACATTTATATAGATTTCCTGATTTTCGTTTGATTGAGTTATTTCCCAATAACTGTTTAGTTTTTCCGCTGCGTATAATTGCAATAACTCTTTCATAAACTATTAAATTGATTAATTGGAGGCTGACTAGCCTCGTCAGGCTCGTCGAGTACTGACTCGGGACCTGCACGGGACTAGGTCGAGCGTACCCAAATGCATTGGGAATTTGGGACCGTCACATTTCTAACGTACACAAGCTTTAAGACAAGTGTACTTACCTGAACTATCGCAAATCGTATCCACTCTCGCGAATCCTAACAGGAATCCCTGAGTTTCCCGCTACCTGACAAGGTCGAAAACTCTTATTAATAGGTCAAGTCGTTAACTAAACCTAGGTTGAATCCCTAGTGTTTTCCCAGTGTTTTAACGACTCAACAACTCGATAAATCAATCGGTAAAAACGAGACAAAAACACCACAACTCGTTTAATTTTGTAAACCATGCCATATGTAAGCATAATCACACAACTTAGGCTCGGTTCAGTCGTACATGGGTCACGCCATGGCCTTGATGAATCGGCGACGTTACTACGACGTTATAACCATTAATCGCCTCGCGATGTTTCAATACAAACCAACATTCAACCATAACTCATCATGAAAGCCGAACCGACATGTACCAATGAACATGGAACCTCTCTAGTATTGTCCGACGTTGGGGAAAGGTTATCACGGCATGGGAACACCGGAAAACCCTCCACCAGTTCCAAATTACGTCAACACACGCAAATAAGGACTTGACGTCGACACTGCTTGAAATCACGACAATACACATTAACAACATTGTTTCGGACAGAGGTGGTTTCCGGCGAAGCTCCACCACACATATCACATGAAATGACGACATTTTGCACTTTGTCTAAACTGATTCGACCAATCTGGAGGGTTGTGGGACCCAAGTAGGAGTTTGGTGGGATCCCCAACAACGTCCCAGTCATGGTGGTCCGGCGGTGGCACCGCCAACAGAGGCGATTTTTGGCGAGCCATACAACAAAACACATACAATAAATAACGAAAAAAAGTGAGAGAACGAGAGAGAGAGAGATCTAGTGAGGGTGTGACCTCAGACCACTACCAGTTCAGGTAGGAGTGGCGGTGCAGTGAGCGTGGAGAGAGAGACTGAGATGAGAGAGAGATACCGAGAGAGATAGAAAGATATAGAGAGTACGAGAGAAGGAATGAGAGAGACCACTTCCAGCGAGCTACCCCGCCATCCCTGGACCTCCGATGACCGGCGGTGTGCACGGCCAGGCGGGGAGGATGAGTGTACCGAGAGAGAAGGAGAGGAAACTCGAGAGAGATAACAACCGAGAGGGAGAGAGAGAAGAGGAGATGCGTATCTTCGGTCGACAGCAACCTTCGACGTCTCTGGTCCGTTCATCGGCGATAGAAAGGAGACGGTGGTGAGATGAGGGAGAGGGGGGAGGCCGTCAGTGAGTGAGGGTGAGAGGGAGTGACGAGAGTGAGAGACCGTGAAGTGAGAGTGGGGGAAAGGAAAAAGGTGGTTTTTAAACACCAAATGATGGGTGAACAGTGATGAGCAGTGAATTAGGTGTGCTATTGTCTCATTTGTGGCCACTCATCTCCACCTAATCACGCATCTCGAGGCTGGTATAAGGGCTCTCCACTATTAGACTGTGTCACCTTAACAATCTTACCCCATCATTTGTTGTGTAATTATCTAACACCCTCGTTTTCCAACAACTTTCCCCGATCCGTCTTGCCTCCTCGATCCGTATTTCTCTGTCACACGCATACTTTCGTCTTGTCTTGTACAAATAAATTATTCAATTACTCAATTATTCTTTTAATTATGTTTTTATTGTATTTTTCTCCCCCGTTTACCTAGGCGGAACCTCACTCATATTAAAAATCACCCGAATGGCTCGTGACACGCATTAGACTAAAATACCATTACACACATCAAAGAATCATAAAATTACATTGGTGTCGACTCCCGAGGTTTAAAATACTGTCCAGTATCACGTAGCCGGGTCACGGTCCTAACAAGTGTCATACACGTCAGGTTAAAATTTGAAGGTTGTTACATCAGTTTTGCTTAGTTACGCAAGCCTAGTCAGCCTTCTTTACCATTTATCATTTATTAAGCAATTAAAAGTTTAGTTAATCATATTAGTGAGTTATCAAATCAGTTTTGTGAAAACAATTAAACTCTAACTAAATGAACTCAAAAACATACACAAGTCAGGACAATTTAGAGTATGGAAACCACACATGTGTATATCATTAATAAACAAATCAGATGAGAGTAACATCAAGATATACATGTCCAAGATCTCTCAACCATAACCAAATATTTCAAGAACATATACATACAATAATATAAAAGTATAACCTACATCAGTCAAGATGAAAACCGCTTCATATCTTCAAATCAAATCCCCTAGCTGTGAAGCATTCCCCTTGCTGGACTGCAGATCTGCACTCCGTCAAACACAAGAATGACGAGCTCAGGTAAGTAACGCTAAGCAAGACATATATACAACATTTCAAAATAAAAGGCAGTCTAATTCATGCAGATAGAAAGAAAGGTACAAATAACACATGAATATCTAAAGACTATAAATAAAGCAATCGAAAAGTAAGGGTCTAGAATACAAATCCGACATAGCAAGTAGTCATGACCAAAAGGTCGTTGAGTCGCGGCAAACGCCCAGCAAACTTGAGTTTTAGGACGAGAACAAAAGCCTACCTGCCATAACCTTCGTGACTATGAGATATCCATAGTGTACGGATAAGAGCCCTTAACGAACACTCAATTAGGAGATATCAACAGTGCCCAAATAAGAGATCATATCATGTACAAATCAGTAACCATGACTCACTTGCCATTAGACCACTCAACCAATAAGAATTCCAAGAAATAGAATATATATGGAGCAGTAACAACTAATTAAAGCTCAAGAAATAACTGTAAAATTTCTCACTGGTTTACTTACCTGTATTCGAGCTAAATACGTACTTACATGACCGACTTGCCTCCTACGAATCCCCGTGTGTCCCGATAATGACTAAAACTACCTGATAGTCATTTAATTATAATTTTCGTTAATTAACCTTAATTTTTCCAATTTTCTATAATTTATTCATTGGTGTAATTAAGTCGATTTTCTGGGGTATTGGGTGTATTAAGACTTATTTAAGTATCCGAGAGATCCCCGAAGTTTTTCAAAAATTTTCAAAAAATGACCATATGAACAGTGCCACGCTGTGAGTGGCGTCGTAGGGTCAGAACCCGGCGACGTCACATAAATCGTGGCTTCCAGGGCTTTTTGCCTTGGGCACCGTGACTGACATCGTGGAGCCGACGTCTCAAACAGAATATGAATCCAGGGTTTTTCAAACTGGCTCGCGTCATCGTGTTTCGAGCTTATCCCAAACTCATAGGGACGTCCATTACAACCCAAAACACCATTCAAACCATGTCGAAACGTCCGTGAAATCCCAATACCAAATTCACCACAAAAATCTCCAAAATCCATAAAAATGCACAAAAATTTCCGAATCCTTAAAAGTTACATAGCAACATCATTTGAAATCGCTAAACCATCACCAATTCAACCTTAAATTCAACAAAAATTGAATTCCCGAATCGTTGTTCGAAATCATCGCGACGAAAACGTACAAAATAAACGTCAAAAAATAGATATGCACGTGGTAAGTCGAGATCTCACCTTAATACCCATTGTTGGTCAATCCACGACGTCGATTCAAGCTTGAAAAGTCCTGAAACCCCAACTCTTCTCACATTGGATCGTTAATAAGAGAAAAGAGAGAGAAGAAAATGATTGAAGAGAGAGAAAAGGTGATGGGGTTATATATGCCCCTCATAATCATCACCCACGCACATATCCCGAGGCACATCCTAAGTCTCTTCACACACCGGCCCCACCAACTACACAACACTTGTGTGACTGCAATGGGTGACTCTCACTCCTACTTAGCCATTTCTCGCTCGAAACCTCATTTTCTCGGACCCGGACTGCACCACGACTCGCACGTCGCGTGCTCCCAGACACACCAACGTACTGAACTCGTAAAACATCAATTAATTATTATTTAATTTGCATTTTGCCAGTTTTTTAATTCAATTAGTCCCCCAGACTGCTAATTACTTGTCAACTGTCGCCTGACGCCTGTAAATTACATTTTCTCCGACCGAACCCATTTCTCAACACCAACACTCACATAAAAATGTCCTCGCACGTTCGGGACGTTGAAATTTACATTCAGGTAATAAAATATATAATACAAACACCAAACAAAAAAAACATACCTCAGTGTCATCGACCGAGAATTGAACAACTGTATCACGACAAGTATGCCACGTATGACCTAAATTGACACGTGATATGAGTTAGATTTTAGGGTTGTTACAATGCAACTAATATTCATGATGGCGATTCAACAATGCAATTATTCTTTGTTGAAATAATGGAACCTAACCTAATTAGAGGCGTTATCTCTGACCATGCAAGTTGGGTTTCTGGGGCTTTCACGTAAAGTGTGGAGGGCTCCTTTACTCCGGAGGTATTAAAGCTCCTTGTTGGCTGAGAAGGATTAAAGGATGTGGATTTTCTCTATCTCGATGTTGCAAGGGTTGAGTGTTATGTCAACGTTGTTGTTTCGAATGTGAGAGGGCTCCAAATGACATCAGAAATCTAATGAATTCCTTTGATCTTTCTCAGGACTAATTGGTGTTAACAATGATTGTATGCGACTAATTAAGATAGTGCTTACGAGATAAGCTGAAGTCATCATAAGAAGGATATGACATGACGATCAAACAATAATTTA
The DNA here is from genome assembly GCA_039657345.1 of Stephania japonica. Taxonomy (NCBI): domain Eukaryota; kingdom Viridiplantae; phylum Streptophyta; class Magnoliopsida; order Ranunculales; family Menispermaceae; genus Stephania; species Stephania japonica. Next base: position 83,077,348 of record CM077556.1, on the reverse strand, counting down.
AAAGGATCTTCATATATATGTAAATTGAGGTCACGGTGCCTTTAAGATTTGTTCCCAACACATCAATAACCTATAGCGCACTCTATTTGTAATGTACGTTTAGATTAGCACTCTTTGAGACCATTTTTTTAAGCCAAACCATTGTATTTTCTCTTTTGATCATATTACAAAGCATTTTTTTTGAAGCCATATTACAAAGCTTTTTATAGATGCTATGATATACTTGACATTTTTCTCATCTTTGAGTCCATCAAAGACTACTTTGTGAGTCCTTTACTTTTGTTCACTTCCCTTTTCTCATCAAAGTTATTTTTTTTTTAAGTTATATAGTGATGTATTTTGAGCTAATACTAAAACTTGGTCTCTTACGGGCGAAAAGTGCAGGACAATGCCTCTTTGTATATATGTAGAGAAAAATAAAATAAAATAAAATTGGAGAGGGGAACTGATCCCCACCTTTGTAGATTGTAAAATTTTAAAATTTGAAGAGGAGTTTAAAAACCACCTCATCACCTATCATTATCAAAAAATTAATAACAAAAAAACAAAACGGAATAAACGTGCGAGACACGTGCGTCATCAATAAGCTCGCTTACAATTCCAAGAAAAGCCTCAACAGTCAACAGTCACCACCACGTACCAAAACGAAAACGACCCGGCACTAGCGTACCGTACGCGCCACCAAACCCAATCCACTCATCACTCCCGCAACCAATCTCGAGGACACCCAAAACAAATCGACAGATCTAAATCACGCCCTCTGTTTGTGCAGTCCGTCCCTACAAGATTCGCTGAACGGGAACGGAAAGCGTCAGTTGAGACAGAAAATGGAGGCGGCGAATCTAAGAGAGAGAGTGAGAGTAAACGGAACCCTAACGACGGCGACGCTCTCCGGTGACGGAGAGTTGCAGTGGGAGGAGGAGGAGGGGCGGCGGCGGAGCTTGTCGGTGGAGAGGGAGGTGCTGGGAGTGGCGGCGGAGGGGTCGCGGATCGTAGTTAGGGCTTTTGTTGAGAAGGAGAATCGGTGGTGTTGCGGAGGGAGTCGGAGGGTCAGAGAGAGGGAGGACTTCGTGTTCGAGCCTCTCTCGGCGGATTCGCAGCGGCTTTGGTGCGTGAGGATTCAGGAGTGTGTTGATTCTCTCGGTGAGTCGGTGCTGTGAACTTGATGGATTGATTAGTTTGATCGATTGTGGTGTTTTCTTCAATTTTATCGTGAAAAGGTGGTGTCTTTGTTGATGGATTGTGGTAGAAACAGGAATTGTTTGTTTGAAAAATTAATGCTTATAGTGAAACTAGAAGGTACTTGACTCAATAAAAAATGGCGAAATTCAATGAGGTAGGTGTAGACTGAAGACACATTGATTAGGACTTAGGAGGGATTTAAATGAGCTGGAAAGCATACCAAATTACCAATGTACCATCAATTGCACTAAATTGAGGGCAATGGAAGTGTTTGATCCACAACTAATTTGGGATTGTGGCTATGATGATGTTGATGTATGTTGTTCATAATATTGGATTAATCGGAGATTAAGAGTTCATATTCTTGTCAATCTGCGATAATTTGTTTGTTTATGCAGATGAATTTAGGATACCTCCAAAGATGGCCTACAGATGCACCAGTTAGAAAACTCGACTTAATAGAAACTTGTTCATGTATGGGGGTAGACCTAAGCTAACTTCGAATGCATTGATTAGGAATGATTTAAAGGGTTGGGAAGCACACCATTTAAAGTGTTTGATCCACAACTAATTTGGGATTGAGGCCTAGTTATTGTATTGATTTTTTAACTTACATTTGCAGTGGGAATTATAAGGTATTTCTGGATTGTGCTACTCAATTGCTACTATTTTTATTTTTATGTTTTATTTTTTTATGGTTTTAAACAGCGCGTCCGAAAAGGTTGTTTATCATTGTGAATCCTTTTGGAGGAAAGAAATCAGCCATGAAGATTTTTAATGAAGAAGTTAAGCCCTTACTAGTAGCTGCTGGTATCCTATATACAATGCAAGGTATTTATTTGTCTGACACTTGATTTTTTCTTAGCTTTTTTTCATGTTTAATCTGGTTGTTTCAATATGTACTTAGAGACACAACGTCAGCTCCATGCGAAAGAAATTGCCAGTTCCTTAGATCTCTCAAAATATGATGGGATTGTGTGCGTTAGTGGAGATGGTGTGTTGGTTGAGGTCAGTGAACTTTTCTTACTTGTCGAATGGATCAGAATATGGTTTATGTTGACGACAATTTGTTTCTTTCTTTTTTTAACCAGATGGATATCTCTGTAATGCACTTATTGATCATTTTACTGCATCTGGAAGTTAGTAATGTAGAAAGGAGACAATAGGGCACTAAAGCTAAGGCAGTTTAAGATGGATTAGCATATTCATGACTTGATTAAGTTTAATTTATGAGGAGCTCAACAGATATGGAAATTTTTGTGATATCACATCCATATGTCAATGGCTGAATTTCTTTTCTTCTGTGGCGTATTCTTGATATAATCATTAAGATGTCATCAAACTGTAATGCTCGCCCACATCAATTGACAATATTAGAACAATAATCAAAATAGTAACTGCCCCAAATGGAATTGGTGCGATGGTAAAGTTACTAAGATGTGGTTGATGACCAATAGGCCATAGAATTGAATTCTGCATCCAACTTCCAATATGTTGGTTTCTTTCAGGCCACAGGTTTGGGGCGCTTTTCTGACTCTTGTGGGAGTAGTGAGGGGCCAAAAAAAAAAAAGATTCGGCAACCCATGATTATCAAAAAAAGAAAAAAAATCAAAATAGTAATTCATTATTTGAATGCTACAATTGTGATGTGATCCCTCATAAATCAACTTTAAAGACCTTCTTGATTGTATCTTGAAATGCTAGGTTCGCCGTTAGTTGCTGTCACTTTTTTACACTAATATATCTTGTCATCAGGTGGTAGCATTTTCACTCTCTTATTTGAACTTTAATGCAAATTTTCATGTTCAAATTTGGAACTTGCAGTCAATAATCAATCTGTTTATCATTTTTTCTTTTTGTCAATACTGTTTGTCATATTCAATCTTCTTTTTTGACAAATTTTACTATTGTGTAGTAGGTAGTGAATGGGCTGTTGCAAAGAGAGGACTGGGATTCTGCCATAAAAATGCCTCTTGGGATTGTCTCTGCAGGTTAGCCAATTTACCCATGTTTGTAAGCGTAGTCTGATCCACTAAAAGTCGACAGCTCCTCATGGCCATTTTATTTTTTACTGTTTAGGTGGTGAATTAAGAAAATAATTAAAAGCAATGTTAGTAAGGGATAGGGCAAAAGATATCAGCCACTAAAAGTTATTTCTTTAGTTATCATGCTACTTTTTCTTGTTTAAGAGTGCTTTTTTTATTTTTTTTATTTTTTTATTATTCATAATGTCCAAATATCTAAACACTGCCTCCAAATTTAAATAAGGTACGAGTTCTGGCATTTGAGTTGATGCCTTGTGTGTACTAAATTTTAAATATGCTATATTTTGAAATTGTGTTTTTTTCGTGAGTTAATTAAATTGAAACCTTAGAGGACACTGGTACCATTGTGAAATATTGTTTTTATTTTTTCCAAGTTCTTTGTGATTTCTTTTCGAAGAAAACATATTGATTCAGTCTGATAAAAACACATTGATTCTGAAATGAACAATTTTTCTGCTTTGTTCCATGCATATAGAAAAAAAGAAGTTTCAAATTACTTTTTTATGCCCATTTCTTTTCTTTTTTTTTTAAAGAAAATCTCTGAAAACATAAAAAACATAGAGAAGTCTTTTGACCTGTTTGGCTGTTTGTATAAATAAGCTATGGATAATCTTGACTTTGATTTTTTATTTTATTTTATTCTTTGCATTTTCTTGAATTCAACTCTCTGGAGTTCATGTTATTGTCATTTGTGCATTCCATTCTTTCTTTTGTTTCTATATTTTTGAGATTAATAAAACATCTCATAAGTCATAACTATAATTATCGACTCAATTGTCCTATTTTTGGTGGTCTCCTCTCCTTTTGTTTTGTTTTGTTTTGGTTTTGTTTTTTTTTTTACATACTTATTTGCTATTGATGGCGCAATCTCAATGAGTTGCTGGTGATGCATATTATATATTGTCTTGTTTTCTAAAGTATTTAAATTCAACACAGGTACTGGAAATGGAATGGCTAAATCATTACTGGATTCTGTTGAACAAGACTGTTCAGCTTCTAATTCTACACTGGCTATTATTCGAGGTTAGATTTGCATCCATTGGCCCATTCACTAGTACGTGCTAAAGTTTGTACATCTCAATCTATTTAGCAATCTATCTATCTATATATATTATATGCTCTCAACAAAATTATTCACCTGGCTACTGGACTGCAGATTTGCTTTTCGTTTTACGGCAGACCTAGGCTTTTTTTGTACAAACTTTTTTCATGTCCCCTGTATTGAAATGACTCGTTTTACTTTTGTCAAACTTTCATGCATTATATTGTCTTCTTTCTGCTTTTTTAATTGTTGCAAGTAATTATTTTGCCCCACCTTTTATTACTGCATGTAGTGACATTTTTTGACTCCGGGTTTCTTCTTCTTTTTAATTATTAGGAATGGTACTTGTTCTGTTTTGATCATTTTTCTCTATGAATTTCTTAAAGTTATATTGTTGTGTACAGGCCATAAACGTTCTTTGGATGTTACTACCGTCATGCAGGGAGAGACCAAGTTCTTTAGTGTTTTGATGCTTGCATGGGGTATTTACCAAAAGACTTTTCACAATAAATTTGAAATTTCTCTATGATTAAAGAAAGAAATATCCAAAAGCAATGAACATTAATTGAATTAGTTTTGTTGAAAATCATTGGATCCTTTTTGTGAAAAAGAAATTGCTTTATTAGCACTTAAAAGGCTTGTTATTTCTAGCTCTTACTTGTGGAGGTGGTTGTAGGTCTTGTGGCAGATATAGATATTGAGTCTGAGAAGTATAGATGGATGGGAAGCTCTCGACTTGACTTCTATGTATGTGGATGAGTTGATACCTTACTTCTCCTAATATTTATTTTTTATTTTTTACTGTCAATGTGATTTGTTTTACTCGATTCTTTGGTTGGGGCGTAGAGAAGTTAATTGTAGCTTATATTGTTGTAGTTCAGCTTATTCATTCACAAGTTTACATGGTTGTCATTTAAATTGTTACATTATCTTGGTGAGAGGTTCAATTTATGACATAGTTACCGTTTGCTAGTAGAGGCCCATAAAGTTTTTTTCTTAATATGCGTAAGAGTTAAGACCTCTTGCTTCACCAGACCTTGAAATCTATGGAGCAGCCAGTATGTTGTAAAATATCAGCATTTTTGTGTAGTTCAATTAGATGATCTAGGTAGTAATAAAAATATGGTCTAATGTAATATTACTGGGTATCTTCAGGCACTGTTGCGTATAATAAATTTGAGAAAGTACAATGGGCGTCTTTTCTTTGTGCCTGCTCCTGGTTATGAAGAATTCGGAAAGGCAACAGATGAAATTAAAAAATATATGGGCAAGCTTAATATCCAGGATCAGTGTCAAATGGATACTCATAAACAGCATTGCTACGGAGGACCTAACATCTGTTTGGAGGCTCTGGAATGGAGATCTGTTGACGGACCATTTATTTCAGTTTGGCTTCATAACGTTCCTTGGGGGAGCGAAGATACCATGGCTGCTCCACATGCTCAGGTCAGTTTTCTTGTGTAATAAATTGGGAACTTTTTTCTAGTTTTTGTTAGTTACTTTTCTCCACAATGACATAGGAACCAAAGCATATCAATCTATCAAGCTTTCTGGTTTCTCAAACCAATGCGTCTTACCTTCTATCCTGCTGCTTCTTAACTGATATTTTTCTAATCACCGCTCGCTAGCTATTATATCTTACATGTATCAATTATAGGTATGCCAGAAGATAACCTCTACATAGCTTGCTGTTTGCCACCCATTTGGCTCCAAATACCCTAACTGATTTTTAGGCGTGGATTCCATCTTATTTAACTTAAAAAAAAATCAGTTGCATCTGTATTCACTTATCTTGTTCCTTTAGTGTTGAAGATCTTCGTTCCCCCTTTTTCTTGTTAAGTGCAGTTTTCAGATGGTTATCTGGATTTAGTTGTGATGATGGATTGCCCCAAATCGAACTTGCTAGCTATGATGTCAAAGATGAATGATGGAAGCTATATAAAATCGCCTTATGTCTTGTACCTTAAGGTGAGTCACGAGTTCAAACAATTATAAGCTTCCATATTTCTCATTGCAATTTGGGAATGAGGTTATGTTGTTGTTATTGTTGTTGTATATTTCTCATTGCATTATTATTAGTTGCATTTGCCATTACTAGCATGTAAAAATATAAGTTACAAAATCTGGTTAGACCAAGTTGCAATGCAGTTTTTTTTTTTAGCAAAAAAGTTGCAATTTAGTTGTGATTATGGATTCATTCATGCTGATTGCTATGCAATTCTAAATATCGTTTCTTCATTTGGTGGTCTTGTTCAATCGAAGTGATTTGTGTTTATTGCAAATCTTCCAAGTCTAAGTCTATTTGCGTGTCCGTTTTTGCTCCGCGGGAATTATGCAGGTGAAAGAAATCATTTTGGAACCTGGTCAGTGTGTCGGAGACCCTTCAAGAGGGGGCATCATAGACTCTGATGGAGAAGTCCTTGCCAGGGGGGAGGGCACGTACAAGTATGGAAAGAATGATTTGATGAAATATGGACCAGTTCAAATCACAGTGGATCAAGGTTTGGCTACCCTTTTCTCACCTAGATGATATTGGATATTAGCATGTGTATTTGTTCATTCATTTCTGTTATACATAAATGTGCTCTATTTGGCTGTTGAAAACACTTTATATGTACTATCACCCATTTTGTTGGGCATGCCTTCCCCAAATTGTTGGATGTATATAATACTGAATACACATTATTCCAAATAATCACTTATATTTTAAACGTGGCTTAAAAGTCTCTTCTTGAGTTTTTTCACATAAAGCATATTTATTAGGAAAATGAGTTGGTGACACAAACCGGTCGCACCAACACACGTGGTCAACTTTTAGTGGTTGTTGGTGGGGCCAACTGCAGACGAAGTTGAACATGCCACGTGTGCCGTGCGATCAATTTGTGTCACGGGGAATGTCACCGATATCATCTTCCCATTTATTATGTTTGGTGGGTCTACTCTTACCATCGCTCCATGTGAATGAGACCCCAACGCAAGCTGGAAAGAAAAAGCACGTGAGAGATGTGATAGAGAATTGTTGGTCTAAGAGGCAAGAGACTTGGCTCCTCGTCAATAAGGTCTTGAATACGTGTCTTGTAAATGAAAAAAATAGGTTGGAGGGTGGCTTTTTTGTATGGGGATTAACAGTATCCGAGTGTGGATTAGTGGGTGTCTAACTGTGGATTAGTAGGTGTGGATAATATCACATACAACATGGGAAACCAAAAGAAAAAGAAATGAAAGAGAAAGGGGCATGAAGACATGATTTTCAAGTCTTCCATTGCATGAACAAGCTTAACCTCAAATGTTGGAGGACAAATAAATATGCATCATTACATTTTTTTTAAATAATTATGAGTGTTCAAATCTTTTTTTAACCCCTCCTTATTTTGTTCAATTAATCTTATTAGAGTTAGTCAGTCGCCCTAACTCCATATAGCTCAAGGAAACGAAGAGAAGATAATTTATCTACCAAAAATCAAACTTATGACCTCTACCTCAGTCAGAGTTTTGGTCTTCTTTTCTTTGCTATTGCACTACGCCTTTTGAATGCTATACTTATCTTTACATTGGCATGATCAAACTCGTAATTTTTTTTTTTTGTAAGAAAGTAACAATTAAAGTAACAATTTTCCCTATTGAGACTCAAACTCATGACATCTTACTCTCAAATTTCATACCAAACTATTAGGTCACCCAATTAGTTGGTATCGAACTCATAATACTTGACAATGACCCCAATCACTTAATTACTACATGCAACTCCAAAACTATTCAATTCATGCATGACATGCATCATTACATGCATCTTTTTTTTTGCCTTAAGAAGCCGTTTAAGACTTGAATTCATGACCATCTTGTTGACGTGAAAGACTCAACGTTCAACTATTCAGGAGTAAATAGGATGTGCGACACATAATTGTCAGTGTATAATACATAAGGTCTGTATTTTAAGTCATATATGGATGGCTCTCAAGGTGAACGTGTAAAAATCAGTCCCAAAACCACCCGATCAATACGAGAGCATGACAACGACTCGAGAGCAGGAGAAATGAAGAGTGAAACGAAACCGAGCAACTCAGCAAGCACGGCACCTGCTATTTTATGCAAACCAAAACAAACACAAAAAAACGCACACACCACACCACGCCCCACCAAATCGTGTTTCGCAACACAAACTCCTCTCCAATTGTCGTTGTTGTTGTCGAAGAAGGCGCTCGATGTCGTCGTCGTCGTCGTCGTCGTTGTCGTCGTCTTCTTCGTCGTTGTGCTCTTCGAGGAAGATCTGCTGCTTCAATCGAGGATGCGAGGGGGCGAAATCGGAGCAGAAGAAGCTGAGGAAGGCGTGGCGGCTGCGCAGCGGAGACTTCGCGGACCTCTGCGACTCATGCGCGTCAGTTGGCTTTCTTCTCTTCTAATCTTTCAAATGCGTTTGCAATTCAGTCTTAGATTCACTGGTTAGGTCTTCGAATTTGATTTCTGTCTTAGTTGTTCAATTTAGGGCTTGGGACCGTTTTGAGCTGATTAGGTTTAGCCAATTTGTGTTCAATTAGGGTTTTCAGTGGACTTTGTGATGGAAAGTCTTGGTTTTTTAGGTTTTGGTGAAGCATAAGAAGTGGTTCCTCGAATTCGCGCTTTCGTGATTACTGTTAATTCTGTTTGGTATAGTGGCTATTGTAGAATTGATTGTGAGGATTCGTAGTTAGTGTTGACGAATGCTTGGTTGATTGTGGATTGTGTTGAGCTTTTGTTCCTGTGGATTGGTTTTCAGTGAAGCCGCGAAGGAGCTATTTTTCTATGCGTTTGAATCATTTGCTCTAACCTGACTTGCCCTAATACCTCACAATTGAAGAAAGAGGAATTGATAAAAACAAGAACCACAAATTACTATTATTGTTGAAAATCCTTCATTTTGATTGAATGAGTGAACTCGAAAGTGTCAGTTTTTTCATGCTTTCCAAACGTGTTTATATCGTGGTTTTATGACGTCATGAATTTCGGTTTATGTTTTCTGATTCGTGTCACGGTTTGTTAAATCCTGACGTGGATATGGCTCTAGGCCTGTGTTTGAGGAGGGGAGATTTTGCAGCACTTTTCATAAAGACGATGCTGGTTGGCGGAATTGTGAGACTTGTGCGAAGGTGAGCATTCATTGTCATGTTTAAGTTGTTTTGTGAGCAAAAGCATAAATTGCTTTTGGGCTGATGCAGTCGAATGGGGGATTCATATCTCTGTGACCGTGATTTTAGATTGGATTACTGATAGAGTATCTTACGGGAAATCTCTATTTGCAGCCAATACATTGCGGATGTATAGCTTCAATACATACTTATGTTCTCTTGGATGCTGGCGGGGTTGAGTGTTTTGTCTGTGCAAAGAAAAACAATTTTACGGTAAGGTACTAGGGCGTTATGTGCAGTTATATCCCTATTTGAACATAAACTTTTTTTAGTATGTGCGCTTAGTTTTTTTTTTTTTTTTTTTTTTTTTTTTTTTTTTTTTTTTTTTTTTGCTTCATTGTGCATTACTGAGATTGCATATCCTTTTGAGCTCCAATGCAGATATGGCAATCATCTTCTTTTGTGCATCCACCTCTACCGGAGAGGCTCAAAGATCTCTCTGTCATAAGGTGGAATCCAGTTATTGGACCAAATGCAGATAATGGACAACTGCGACCTCCTTTTAATGTATGGAATATTTCTGCTGCTCAGTCTGAGAGGCAACTAGAATTGCCCATTAAGGGCGAATGTGTAGAAATTTTTTCTGGGAAGCATTATCCTCCCTCTTCATTAGAGAAGAAGAAACTTGAAGAGTCAACATTCAGCAACCTCAACCCAGTTGGAGTTACTAAGCTTGTGAATGTCACTCCATTGGATGCCTTGCGATATTCACACACCTGCAAAGAAGAAAATGATATACAGGAAAGAAAAGTGAATGCTTCTGAAGCTAGCTGTGTGTTGGGGACAACTTCTGTTGCTCGCCTTAATGGATCTGCAAGTATTTCGCTTCAGTCGTCCACTTCAAATGACCCAAAAAAGAACCCATCTGGTTTATCTATGCCTTCTCTGTCACCGAATGAGAAAGTTGTTCCAAACAATAATTCTGGAAATCAATCACATGAGCAAACGCCGGCACCTCTGTTTAACATGCACCTCTATGCTGATCCACCTAACGGGGGAGACTCGTCTGGCAGAACTCACTTATCTAATGGACGGTCTCGAGGTGATGGCCGGGGCCGAAATCAACTGCTTCCTCGATATTGGCCTAAGATATCTGATCAAGAGTTGCAACATATCTCTGGAGCGTATCCTCATTTTCCTTTTAATTTCCTTAAAATATTAGACAGTTGAAGTGTTAATCACGTATGCAAGTTTTCATGGTAGTTTTTGGTTCAAATATTTCAGATTGCTCTTGATTTTTTATTCATCTTAGTTCTCTTTATCTGTGGTTCCAAGACAAGTTTTGTGCTTTTGGCATTTTTCTTTGTCATTTTTACTTAGATGTAACTGGCCTTAATCATATCTCAGCTCAAATTCTGCCATCACACCTTTGTTTGAGAAGATGTTAAGTGCTAGTGATGCGGGGCGCATAGGACGCCTAGTGTTGCCAAAAAAATGTGCAGAGGTGAGTTGTGCTTTTCTTTCATTTGCATTTTTTTCTTTGATTTGATTCCTAGCATCCAATAACTAGAAAGCTAAGGAATTACAAACTCTCCTCAGGCACTTGATTTGAAAAGTAATGCAATTCTTGTTTTGCTTTTTGAAAATATTCGAATTGATTTTGGGGTTCTATATTTCTGTTTTTTTGGATTGGTGCGAATGTCTGGCTACTTCTGATACAACTAAAAACTCATCTTACCATGGGGAAACAGTTTGGAGAATCAACTAAGAGCCAGGAAGAATAAAGACTACATGAAACATAAGTTCAAATTTTAGATATGTGTGGCCTCCAAAAACTGGAAAGTAGTAAAATTTTGGTGACAATGAAGAATGATATATTTTCATCACTTATTGTAGCGATATGCTTCTGTTCCTCTATGTCACTATCTTCATTGTGGTATGGAAATTCTTTGGACTTCTCTGGATCAATTAGATTTCTATAAACACTGAATTACAAACTCAATGTAAATGATCTTCTCATAAAATTTCTTTCCATAATTAGTAAATTTCAAATGAAGTTCTTAATGCTAAGTCATAAATAAACAAATTGTGGCTGATGTTAAGTTTTGTAAGAAGATGCCACTAAAGTCTAGAAACATGGAAGATAATACCTTACAAAAAATCAACATCTTATTTGAGGAATGATTGAGAAGATTCGCAAAGTTGATTTTTTCATCCTTGCCCCTATTGGTTGTTAAATGGAAATGACTTTGTCAAAGGCACCATGTTAGACTATAAAAGGGGGCACTATAGGGGATCTGCTCACTTGAGGCACATGATAATCTAAGATTAGTGTGGGCGGTTTCAATGGTTTATGCAGGAACTATCAGCTTAAGGTATTATGTATTATGTAGCCCACTCTCTCAACCAAATCAAGAACATTCTCCTAGAAGGCCAAGAGGGTCCTCTCTGTACTCTATGACGCTTTTCAAAGTTCCCATTATTTTTTCACATCTTTTCATGGCAAGTAGAATTATCTTTCTCGCATTGGCGTTTTCTGTACAACTTAGTACAATCATAGGAATCAGTGTTATTGAGGTGCACACCTGAGGCGCGCCTTGAGGCGAGGCGCAACCTCATCGCCTCAACAACATTAAGGCGATGAGACTTCAACAAGGTGCTATGAGGCATGAAGGCGCACTAAGGCGCATGCCTCACTGCGTCTGGGAACAGCTCCTAGGCGCACCAAGGCACACGCCTGCCCATTAATCAATTTTATTTGTTTTTATGTTAGGGTTTTTTTTATGTTAATTCATTTCTATAAACCATGGATTTACCTTAATGGGTAAAGATTTAAAAGAAAAAGAAACTAAAAAAAAGGGAGGAAGAAAGTCGATTAGACAATTTTCATAATAAAAACTACTTAAAGAAAAGATGGAAAGTTTGCATAAAGAAGGAAAAAAGAGTGAGGATTTCAAAATCCATAAAAGAAGTAAAGCTTGCGTAAGGAAAAAAGAAACAATGACAACAATCCTCAATACAAAATAAAAAATAAAAAAAAAAAGAACGAGGAAATAAATTACTAATCACAATGATATGCTATTGTCATGATTTTCTTTTCCTATCATAATGTTCTTATTTTATTTTTACATAATGTTTGATACTTTGATTTTTCATGTTTATTGGCCTTCTTTTTCTCTTATAAATTTTTAGCAGTTCATAATTTTGGTAAGATACAATACTATGTATAATATATGCATAATTTGTTTTTATTCTATATTAATAATTAAGTACAATTGGTTTCACTCGGGCGTGCGCCTTGCCTTGCGCCTCAGGCATTTTAGGCAACCATCTCCTCAAGTGCGCCTCTCGCCTTCGATAACACTAATAGGAATACATAATAAAAGAGGTACAAATAGTTGTTTACTACAAAAAAGATCAAATAAAAGAGGTACAAATAAGAAATGTTTCAAACAAACAAAAATTTGCTTTCCACTGATAATAGTACTAAAATCATGAAAGAATACTGTTTTCTTTATTCAGATCAGCATTTGAGATTAATTCTGAATGTATTAATGTCTTTATCTAGGAGTATAGGAGTTTATGATGAAAACAACCAATCAAACCTTGCAGCATAACAATGGCAGCCTTTTTCTCTCTTTTGAGGATTTTGATCCTAGTTATTTGCAAAAAGAATTTAGCACTGTCAATTTCCTTCTTACGATCATGTTTCCCTTGATAATGTATCTTTATCTTTACATAGAAATCTTTATACGCATCTCTATTGCCATGAACATTGTAAATCGTTATTGAATCAGTGTAGTGTACTTGCAATGAAACAGGCATATTTCCCTGCCATTTCCCAACCAGAAGGATTACCTATAAAAATTCACGACACTAAAGGAAAAGAGTGGGTATTTCAGTTTCGCTTCTGGCCAAACAACAACAGCAGGATGTATGTTTTAGAGGGCGTCACTCCTTGCATTCAGTCCATGCAATTGCAAGCAGGTGACACAGGTACTATGCCAAATGAAACTAAAATAGCATTAGAGGATGCCCCATTTTCTCGTAAAATTTTCACTGGTTGATGAGCTAAATTGTTTGGTTAATGTTATGTGTGCAGTTTCAACAACATATACTGTCACAAGAACATAATTTATTATGAGTTTATATTTTTCATATACATGGACTTCCTATTCCTGATTCATGTTTTCACTTATGCTCGATTCTAATATCCTTGATCCCGCTTATGCACTCAGTTGCTATGCAGTTTATGTTTTTTTTTCCTTATATTTTATTTAGTCGCGCATTACTTGTACCCATCTGAGAAAGAACTTTGTTCTGAGCAGTAACATTCAATCGGATGGATCCAGAAGGGAAGTTGGTTATGGGATTTAGAAAGGCTTCAAGCGTAACCCCATCCAATCAGGTTTTGTATACAGATATGAACTATATGGTCTTTTTTTACCTTTTTAATAATAAAAAGATCTAGTTATTCATCACATCATAAAATGAGGAAAATATTTCATCTCTTTTCACTTTTTCATGTTGCTGGCGCCAATGACAATAATGATTTATATGTTATTCATATAGTGTGAACCATCCGATATACTAGTAGGAAGGGAGGCAAAATAACTGTTCATAGCAATGATAGAGAAAAGAAACCTGGAAAAGATTAAGTGGTTAGGCTAGTTTGTCAAATGGTCTTTAGGTTTCCTTGGTATTTTGCTCCTTTTATTTCGTCATCTGTTGGTCTAGTAGTAATTTGTAGTGGCTTTACATTTTTCTTTCCAATATTTTTGCTATTTTTGGCATGAATAAAAAAAAAACGATAGCTTAAGTTACCAACATAATTTGCTACTGACAGGAGACAGAGTCACTCAAGACTGGGAATGACGTCCTTAGAAATGCAGACATTAATCACAGACAACCAAAACTTAATGCAGACTCAACAAACCAGGTCAACGCAGCGGATTCAGAAAGGAGGTGTTCCACAGTTAATGAATTGGATTCTAAAGCAAAAGAAACTCCAGGAAATAGCTTATCCACAGAGCCTTGTAAGAGGAAAAGCAGCATCATCGGGTCAAAGAGTAAGCGCTTGCGGATGGAACATAAGGATTTAATGGAGGTCAAGCTGACATGGGAACAAGCTCAAGGACTTCTTCGTCCTCCTCCTAACCATGTTCCACAAGTTGTGATTGTTGAAGGTCACGAATTTGAGGAATATGAGGTAAGTTTTTCTATCAAATAAAATGCAGAAGTGTTGATCTTTTTCTTAAGAATCTGCAAGGAGGAGAGGAAGGAAAAACTGTTTTTGTTATTATTGCTCATAGTTTATGGAAGGAAGGAGAGAATTAAGAAAAGAGGATAGCATCTAAAGAGAACAAATTTCGTGGTTCAAATGTTATTAGTAGTCAATAGCCATTGCTGCAACACTTCAGAGAAGCACCACTATCCCGTTTGTTGTAGAGATGTTTGATGTATATGGAAACAAAATATTAGTAAGATGAATGGACTGTTTTCTTGTGAATTTGTTGAATTCTACCTTGATTGTCATCATAAAATATGCGAAAGAAGAACAAAAACTCATCGAAGTGCTGCATGTTACTTTTTCTATCTGATAAATCATTTTGTGATTCTTGTTGGTAGTTCCTAGTGCTTTTGTGTAATATTTGGTGAGTTCTTGGTGCACACACGTGCATGCTTGTATCTG
Organism: Stephania japonica; assembly: GCA_039657345.1. Classification (NCBI taxonomy): domain Eukaryota; kingdom Viridiplantae; phylum Streptophyta; class Magnoliopsida; order Ranunculales; family Menispermaceae; genus Stephania; species Stephania japonica. Next base: position 83,062,285 of record CM077556.1, on the reverse strand, counting down.
AATCTTGTTTATTTGACATTTTGACAAAAGAGAACTTTATTATGAATAAAATTTTCTTATGGCACTGTTTTTCTTTTCCGCATAACAGCAAGCGCCAGTACTTGGAAAGCCTTCAATCGTTGCTGGCAATCATGTAGGGTATATCTCGTCTTTCTTAACTTTTAATATAATTGCCCATGTTAGGTTTTGGCTGATTGTATGTTGTTTATGCATATGGTAGGAATTCTCTGGGTAAAATACCAGCTATTACTATTTTGACCTTTCTTCTGAGTTCCAAGTCAAATATTGAATAATTGTTAATAATTTAGTGGTTCAGTAAGTAGTTGTAAGCTAGAGGCCAGAAGCTAGAAATTCGTCTACTGATCTTCAATTTTATCTGTAATTGTAGTTTACTGCAGCTACTGCGATAATATTTTACCAAACCAACAACATGACTCCAACTTGAGTCGAGCCCACAACCTACCCCAACCTTTTCTTTGGCAAGTGATGCATCATCCATCTCACTAGAGATGCTTTGGCAGCTACTACAATAATATTTGTGGTCCAACATGAAAACGTTTGTGCTGATTTGTAATATAACAAGTTTCTGATCTCATTCATCTCTAGAATTAATGCATGCATTTGACTTAGTATTGGGACTAATATTATGACATATTTTGGCATGTAATTTCACAAGATTGGTTATTTTGCTTCTTTTGTATGGTAGCACAATTCTTAAGTTTTACTTTCCATGTGACCCCCTCCTGATTCTAAAACTTCAATTGTTGCGATGAAACTTGGATGCTATAGTTTTTGTTGACCAAATACGGCATTTATTGCTTTTCTTATCTGGTTAAATTTCAATGCTGTGTTTTATTTGTGACAGTGACACTATTCAATGGGTTCAGTGTGATGACTGTTCCAAGTGGCGGAAGCTGCCAATTGATGCACTGCTTCCATCAAGATGGACCTGTTCTGATAATCCATGGGATTTGAAACGGTACAATTCATTCAACTTAATTAATATTTTTGTTGTTCTTTGTCGTTGTACTTGAACACATGCCAAAAGGTGGGACTGCTTGATTTTTGGTAATAATCCAGGCAAAGAATGATGCTATTTTTTAAATAAGAAAAAAATAAAAAGGCACTTAAAATGACGTCCAAATTTGTAATATTTAGACACATCGGTGTCTATCGATGAAAACATTGAAAAGATACGCCAAAGCATCTCTGGTGACATGGTAGAGGCATCAATTGCTAAAATCAAAGTTTGGGAGGTTGTGAATTCGACTCCCACTTAAAGTTAAAAAAAAAAAAAACATTGAAAAGATACAATTTTATGTAAAGTTGTGTTTGTTCATGTCTGAACCCTACTAAGAGTTACATCATCAACAACAACGTGTAAACCCCACATTAGTTAGGGAATACACAGATCAAACTCTTCCATTCCGCTCGATTTAATGCACCGATCCTCTACTAAGAGTTACATCGATTCAATTAATTGTGTCTATTTGAATAAACTCAACTCTCTAATTTCTTGCACTATTTTTATATAAGTTTGAACTTAAACCTTTACTTAGTGCAAATATTGAAAAAGCATCAAGGGCTATTGTGAACGCATCTTAACCAAGGACCCTTGTGATGAAACCCGAACCATTGTACATTCAGATTTTATTAGAGGACAGAGTGTTCTATATGATATGCATATTAGCCTTGTGCAAAGCTTGAATTTCATGGGTGCTTTAGAATTGGTCAAGCTCCTAAGAAGTGGCCACACTTCTACACTCATATAGGTAAGTCCACCAAGTGATTCTGCGAGTTACTTTATTCGATTTGTTAAGATCAAACGCCTACCTCCATCGTGCAGAAACCATAACTAGAGTAGGGAAGGTCCTTCAAGTAAATGTTCCACTACTCCGAAACCATCATTTAACTTGTTCATATCATAATGAACTTAGTCTTTGTTTTCAAGAATTTAGTTGGTTTTTCATTAATCAATAAACGATAATTGAAATTTGAAATCAACTTACATTAGTCTCATTCCTTTGATTTTCTCTGACAGCATTTTTTTTCTAAAAATATATTTTATCAGTGATCCTGCCAAATTATTGTTAAGACTCCACAGTTGGTTGTGCATTTTGAGTAATTGCCTCGAAAGGTTATGTTTTAGACTAATATGTTTAGACTTTCCATTTTAAGTCTTCTTGGAGACGTCGTGTTGTGTAGCCTTGCTTTCACATTTAATCATTATTGCCGGAGATATCTCTTTCGATAATGGCAAATTCATAGCAAATTTCTATGCTATTTAGTCTCCTTTGAATTTACTTCAATTTTAGTTGGCCTACAATTATCCATGTCTGATTAGCCAAAATATAATTGATTTCGTCATTAGTCACTTTATTCAAAGAGGAATCATCCCTTGATGAAATTACTTTCTCATAATTAACTAATTAAGGGTAAACCTTGTTTGATCCTTTATTCTTTATTTCTATTTTCTTCCTCTAAACATGTGACACAATTCGTCAGGAAAGTTTTCAACTGTCTTTTACTTTTCCTTTGTTTAATAATTTTGTCAATAGGAGTATCTGGATGTTTTGTTAACATTAAACGCATTAGAAGAATCTTTCACGTAATTCTTCTAGATTTTTATGAATAGAATACTTACACTTCCGTATGACTTAATCAATTGAAATGTTCATATATTGAACATTAATGAATTTAATGATTTCAAAAGTTTCCAAATTACAGAAGTCATATGTCAGCACCAGAGCACCTCAATAAATAACTATCCTAGTATGCATTCATGGCATTGTCAAAAATATAAAAAAAAAAATAAGTGCATTCCCATAAATACATGCAAGACATACATTAGAGTATACATGAATATGATTCGATACAACATCCGAAAGAAAAGATTGAACTAGATGAATCATTCCCAAAACCATACCAACTCGTGTACTTAAAGAAAGCTTTGCAAACCAAATTTCGCATCAGATGCTTAAAAAATCATGATAATAGCCACAAACATTGAATAAACCAAGCAGTGTCATAATTATCGACAAACCATCACAAGTACCCCATTTTCTTTTGTGTGTGCACGACCGAAAATTAATGATTAATCAATGGCTACACATTCATTAATCGCAATCTAAAAATGATCCTAAATCCTAATAGACATGAAAGTTTAGACTTGTCACTCTTTTATCAAGTTAAATTGATGATATCTATCCCATGAGTTATTTTGTTAGTACCTTAGTTAACATTGATAAGTGATAACCGACAAATCATCACAATCATTCTCAATTAATGATTGAGTTAGGAATTGGAAGTCTATTGTAGAATGAGGAAAGACTTTGAGAGCCAATGAATGGGATGTATTTTGTCTTTTTGTATTTTTTTTTGTTCCCTATTTTCACTATCTGAAAGATTTTATTAGTAATTACTAATAGAATAACTGTTTCCGATTGTTAAAAAAAAAATCGCACGTCAATGTCATTAAGCAAGTGATGATATTACATCCACCTTGAAGTTTAGCAACAATACAAAACGATATAATAGATTGCATGGATATTGCCAAAATCTGCTTGATCTTCACGCAATTTGATATATTCATGCATTAATAAGCTAATAGTTGTTGAATTGAAAATAACCAAACATACCTTGGAAGTTGGAACAGTCCCATCCTAAGAGAAGTCATGAAGATTCTAATTCAAGCATACACCTCTCTTATCTTTAAAGAGAGTTCTCTCCTACGTAGAAGTTATAGAAGAAAATCTTGTCTAGAGATTGTTAGGGTAAAACTTAAAGAATAGTTTGAGAATTTATTGAGGGATGGAACTAAAAAACTAATTAACCAATTCCTGGTTTGGATTCACGTAAATCTGTAGTCATTCGGGGAAGATTTTTCATTTCGGTCGAAATTGCAAATGCACTGTATATAGAAACTCGTTTTCAAAATTCCATCAAACCTTGATTGGGTGTCGTTGAATGTTTGATTGTGTATGCTTAAATCCTACCAAGAAACTCTTGGTAATATTCCTCAAAAGAATGGTGTTATTTTCAAATAAAAAATAAAAAGGCACTTAAAATGACATTCCGATTTGTATTATATAGCCACATTGGTGTGTATTAATGTCAAGATCTGTCTTTATGTTAATTGATTTCTAATTTTCTATTCAAATAGAAACAATTCTCCAAATATCCTGCATTAAATTGGCTTAGATATTTCCCTTTTATTAACATAAATGTGAAAAATTCATGCCATCTTGTAGCATAATAAGAATGATTGTCATGTCCCTCGTCTCCTTTTTTTTAGTTCTATTGAGAATATTTGTGTTGGTGGACCTATGTTGTAATTTTCTGTTCCAACTTTCACTTCAAAAAAAAAAAAAAAAAAAAAAAAAAAAAAAAAAAAAACTGAGAAGTTTTCAATTTAACTCTAGTATGACAAATTTCATCAAGAAGATTACTGCCTTTTCAGTTATTTCTATTTACATTTGCATTCATTACTTTTGCTAGGTCCAGATGTTCAGCTGCTCAGGAAGTGCCTACGGAGCATCTTAAAGGTCTTCTTGTATCTGATAAACCTGGTACAAGCAACTTATGCTACTTCCTTTTTACCAATTTTTTTTTTTTTATAGTATTTTTGCCGCGTTAAGGATCTAGCTATCTTTCATTTAATTATCCAATCTGTCTCCCTCCCTGGATTCACTTAATGTAGCAAAAAATTGATAAGCATTTTATGATCGTTCATCAAATCCATTTCTTTTCTTTTCTTTTCTTTTTTTTTTTTTTTTTTTTTTTTGTCTTGGACTCAGCAAATGCTTCAAGGAAAAGGAAGGTCTCAAAAAGGCACATTGCCACAGCCGAGGAATCAGAGGGGCTTGAAACCCTTGCCAATCTAGCCATACTGGGGGAAGGCGAGACTCTTGCTAATACCCAACCAACCACTAAACACCCTCGCCACCGTCCTGGGTGTACATGCATTGTCTGCATTCAACCTCCCAGTGGAAAAGGCCCCAAGCATAAGGACTCATGCACATGCAGTCTTTGTCTGACAGTGAAACGCCGGTTCCGTACCCTGATGATGCGGCGCGAGAAGCGCCAATCTGAGAAGGAAGCGGAGTCTGCCAGGAGGAAGCTGCATATGCCAACTGAACTACCTGATAGAAATGTAGAAGATGAGCATGACGTGAAATTGACAAGTGATATAGGAATCGGTGATCCGATCCACAAAATCATGCTGAATGAAAACGGGAATAAATCACCCTCTTCACCCTTTAAGCCGCAGATAGACCTCAACATCCAGCCTGAAGAACGAGACAGTGCATCATCACCAGTTTCAGACTCTGGAATCATACTGCCATCACCACTCCGTGATATAAGTGACATGTATCAGACACCATAAATCCAGTGCAATCTTGATCTCAGAGATGAAACTCCAGAGCTGCTCTAACTATCTCCCATTTGATGGTCTCGTCGTCTTGACGCCGACTTTTGCATTATTAGTAAGTATTCTCCTACTTCCTTTGGAACCGGCATGAATGTACATAGAAAATAGAGTAGGAATTTGATAGTATTACTTCTTCCTTCTCTTTAGATTATGCGATTTATTGCGTGATCTCAATAGGTACATATGACTGCATAATGTAATTGTAAGTTGTGTGTACAAAATGTCTTGTAATTTTAGGACAATAAGTTTCTTACATTACATGACATAGATTGGCGGTTGATGACACTTTTACTACACTTCATTAGAATCCGTCAGATTTACTTAGAGATGCGCGGATGCATGAGCTCATAATTCTTTGATTCTGCTTTGGTGCTTGAGAGATTGTGAAAAAGAAAATTTATTGATATATGCTCTTGTATTAATGTCTATGCAAATCGAGATAGTTTCATGGACCTCTCAGCCGTTGGATCATGCACTTGTGACTTCATCCAACGGTTTTGCGGTACATGTGATATTTTCTTTCCCTTTGTCTCTCAGCCATTGGATCTTGGATCCCTGCCGGCTTATGGTGCATAATAGACGGTATCCGTGCCGTCACGTGGAAACTTAAAGCTCCTCCACTTGGAAATCCACGCTTCAGTTTTGCCGGCAAAAGTGTATCCTCGGCTCCTCACCAACTACGTTCAAGTCCAACTAACTTAACGACATGAATCTCAACTCCTTCCCCAAACTACCCTCACTAACAAGTCTCACAATACAGTGATGGCAAGGGCATTTTCGGGAATCTAACGGTCGAAGAATCGAACTTCAACAACCAAAATCTTCACAAGCGTAACAAACTCCGCTTCATATCTCTCTTTTATTGAACTCTCTCAAATTGAACTCTGAGTCTCATAGAGAAGATGAAGAATGAAGTGGTGTCAGATGAGAGAGCTTCGTTTAATTCAGATCAATCTTTCAAGTCTAGGAGGCCGAAGTCACGCGAAGTGAGCTCTCGGTTTCTTTCTCCAACGTCGTCGTCGGTAGAGCAAACTGGATCATCACTTTCATCTCCGAATAGGGCGGTTTCGCCTATAAAGCGAAAGTCATCTGTTGGTGTCATGAATGCTGGTAGTTCAAGTAGAAAGCAACATCAGAGTGCAGAGGACATGAGTTTGCTTCGCGGGCTTTGGCCTTCTTCATCGTCGTCAAGCAAGAAGTTAGGTACTCTAGCGGAGCATCTCGGGAACGACAGATTTAAGGATTTGATAGAGAGAAAGAACGGCATTGGCATTGACGGCAATAGAGGGATTGGTTTCATTAGTAGGAGAAGAAGTAGTAGTTCTAAGTACTTGAGTAGGTTTGGGAAGGAAAAGGATCAGTGTGGTTTGAAGGAGAATCACCGGCCGGTTGGAGGATCGGTGAGGTATGCAGGGAAGACCTCTCCTTTACAAAGTAGGAAGTCATTGTCATCTCGTCGAACCTCAACCGATTCCCTCTCTGATCTTTTAAGCTCTGAATCTGAATGCAGTGATGGCGTCTTCTCTAGTACTGATACTATTTCTTTTCATGGAATTGGAAAACCATCGTCTGCAACGACAGCAACCGCTTCAATATTGTCATCAAAGTTGAGTTCTCAAAAATCCAGTATCGAAGTCTCTTCGAGGTACATGAAGCCTCATCGGGGTACCTCTGATTCCAACATTATAGCAACAACAATGAATAGTACTAGTAGTACTGGTGCTATTGCCTCGTCGGAGAATTCAAACAATTTGTCATCAAAAAACAACTTGATTGGTAGATCAAGCTCGATGAGGGTGTACGGTTCAGTAATTTCTCAGTGGGCGATGTCGCCAGGAAGGTCTGGTTCGCCCCCATTATCGGTGGAGAATGGAGGGAAACCAATGGTATCATTTTCTAGTATGAAGCCTCCGAATAGTCCTTCTAAAGGTGTGGGAAACCTGCTTAATTTAGGGTTGGAGTTGTTCAAGGGTAAGAGATCTACCTCGCCTTCAACGAAGCATGGTAGTGTCGGAGAGGACGCTCATATGCTTAGACTGCTGCACAATCGGTTGCTTCAATGGAGATACGTTAATGCTCGTACTCTCGATTTAGATGCTAGCAGGAAATCCCAAGCACAAGTAAGTACACTTCGAGTTTTCTTTTTTTTCCATTTTTCTTCTTTGTTGAAGTTGTCTTGTCTACATGAATTTCCTTCTTCATTGATTCAATATTGAAGATTTATAGAATAAATGACATAAGTGTGCTTGATGACTTGCAGTGTAACTTGTTGAATGCATGGGCAACTATTTCCACATTAAAATCATCAGTTGCGCAAAAGCATATCCACTTCAACAAACAAAGGCTTGAGCTCAAGCTAAACTCTATTTTGTGTTCCCAGGTCATCTTAATTGGAGTGGAAAATGAGTTATTGACTAGATTGATCAAATGAGTTCAACTAAATAGCTCTATGTACTTTTACTTTTCTTTTCAATTTAGGCCCTTTTTTACTGGTTTTCTGGCTCCCAGGTATCCAAGGCCACCCTGACTAGTCTCGGACTTGGGGTTGGTAAGGCCACTGAGTGGCAGTGCCCTTGGCCCAAGGATTTAAGGTGACTCGAACACGAGACCTCTGGTTAAGGGTGACTTGATCCATGTCATCAAGGCACAACCTTCTGGGTTTAATGTTATTTAACATTTAAGACTTTGAAAGCGCTCGATTAAGTGCATTAAGTTGAGCAGACAGGATGAGTTTCATCCATGTAGCCAACCCACCAACTAATTTGGGATTTGGGATTTGGGATTGAGGCTATGTTTTTGTTAACATTAAAGATTTTCATATGCAGATACAACCATTGGAAGCTTGGGGTGACATGGAAAGGCTGCACACTTCTGCAGTTTCTACAACCAAAGATTCCTTAAACTCTATTGTGTGCAGAGTTCCCCTTAAAGAAGGTGCCAAGGTAATTCAAAATCACTCATTGAACAATGTCAATCAAACATGATTTAGAGCTTTTGTTAAAGCATTTGTAACTCAGTTTGCAAGATGTTTCAGGTTGACACACAAATGGCATCAGTTGCACTAAGAAACGCAACCGACTTTTCAGCGTCAATGAAGACAATGTTAATTGATTTTTCACCAACTGTATGTCTGTCTGTCTGTTTGTCTCTTTATCTCTAAGTCTGAACCTTCATTATATTTATGAGTTGCTAACATATAACTTCAAATTTATTGACATTATGTAGGCTCAGAAGACCAGTACATTGCTTTCAGAACTAGCAGAGGTGGTTGCAACAGAGAAATCGCTCTTAGTCGAGTGTTTAGAGATGATAGAATTGGTTTCAGCTTTAGAGGTAACTAGTACAAATACTTTTATGGTTCTAACCCTTGATAAATTGCAATAACATCAAAATATTGATTGATTTGGTATTGCTGCAGATGCAAGAGAGGAGCTTGAAATGCAACATCATTCAATTGAAATCCCAGCAACAGCAATTCATATAACAAGAACTTGTACAGTAAAAGTACTTTATATTTACAATAGCTTCACTGTTAAATAATTGTACAAAAGTGAATGCAATTTTTTTGGTCTTTTGGTTAATACCATTGGATTGTCAAGCAATGTGTCTCATCTTACAACTATCCAAATTTTAATGCTTCAACACCTTGTTGAATTGTCTGTCCTAATGCTTCGCTGAAGTAGTATATACAGATTTTACTTGACAAAACATTCAGTTGAAATTTGAAGGGCTAAAATCAGCCAAACAAAAGTTCATTTGCCAAATCTGAAAAAAAAAAAACCTAAATGTTTTAGGGCACTTAATAGGTTTTGCCCGAAAGTAATTGTTGAGTTTCCCCTTAAGAATATCGGCAGATTGAGTTTGTCTAGTATTAATAAAAGTTGAAAATAAAAAATTGGGATTAGTGAATCAATGCACTTCTATTAACGCAATTAATTCTATATGTATGGTCATGTACTGAGCCATAGATGTTTAATGAAATTTCTATTTTACTTCAAAAAAATTGAAAATGGCTCCAAAAAAATTAAAAATCGATTTCTAATTCAAAAAAGAAAATAGTAGTTTTAAAAATTAAGAACTGATGATTTATTGGATGGTAAAAATTTAATATTTTGGTAAAAATAGAATCATTATATTAATTTTAATATCATAAATGGTATTTTTTTAAGTAAGTTAAATATTTAATAAGTTGTCAACTATGCTTGTGGCGAAGTAGAAAAGACATGTTCTCACCTTTGTGAGGTCAGGTGATCGATTCTTTAAAAAAATAGAAAAAAAGTTAATAACTTCTATAACGATATAATATTTATTTAACTCGAAAAAACAAACAAACAAGCACAATGAGAAAATTTAGTATCAGATCATTATTAACCATCAAAATAAATTTAGTTTCAGATCAATCCAAGCCTCATATGTGGAAGCCACGTGGCACACTTCCATTCATTTTGCCATTCCTATTTTGAGAAAAATTGTTGGTTGGTCCTGATCTCTTAGTCACTCCAAACCTCTAACATTCAATCCCTCCAAAACAAACATTAAACTTCTCATTTACAAAACAAAATTTAGTCTTTTGATCAAATATTCCAATTGATTTTTATTTTTTTTTCACAAGTTGCCTCCTCATCTACTCATCCCTTCAAGAATCAATTACTGAATGTGAAACAAAAAGGTCAAGTAAGGGATGAGGTAGAGCTGCATTTCTATGCAAATTAATTGTTTGTAAATTTTAGGTGTACATAATAAGAAAAGGAGGGAAACTACATAAAACAAAGAGGATAACAAACAATTGTAAGACAAACAAGATGAATGATCTTATCTCAGGCTCATTCAAGAAGTATGCTGACTTGAAGCAACAGACCTATTACGATGATATCGAGGCCGGCGGAGAGGCAGGGAAGGAGAGTGTAAACCTGGACAAATTCTTCGAAGATGTGGAGAATGTGAAGGATGACCTGAGGGGGGTTGAGAAGCTACACAAGAAGTTGCAGGAGCTGAATGAGGAGAGCAAAACGGTGCACAATGCCAAAACCATGAAGGAGCTAAGGACCCGAATGGACGCCGACGTCTCACAAGTGTTGAAGAGGGTGAAACAAATCAAGGGAAAGCTTGAGGCCCTCGAACGTTCCAACATTGCTCATAGAAAGCTTGCTGGTTGCGGGCCGGGGTCCTCTGCTGATCGAACAAGGTCATCCGTCGTAGGAGGCTTAGGGAAGAAACTCAAGGACATGATGGATGACTTCCAATCGTTACGAGGGAAAATGAATGAAGAGTACAAGGAGACGGTCGAACGCAGGTACTTCACAATCACAGGAGAGAAAGCTGATGAACAAACAATCGAGAATTTGATATCTAGCGGTGAAAGTGAGAATTTCCTACACAAGGCCATCCAAGAACAGGGGAGAGGGCAGATCATGGACACCATATCGGAGATTCAAGAACGTCACGACGCAGTCAAGGAGATCGAAAAAAACCTTATTGAGCTCCACCAGGTTTTCCTAGACATGGCTGCCCTGGTAGAGGCTCAAGGTCAGCAGCTAAATAACATTGAAAACCAAGTTGCTCATGCCAGCTCCTTTGTTACAAGAGGTACTGAGAACCTACAGGTAGCAAGAGAATACCAAAAGAGTTCAAGGAAGTGGACATGCATTGCCATAGCACTAGGTGCAGGGGTCGTTGTAGTGCTAGTTGTACCATTCCTATCATCCATTAAAACTCTTGTTTAGTTGGATATAAGGAACAAGTGCAGGACCCATGAATCATAACAGGTCCATGAAAATCAAGACCATTGGAGGATCACAATGAACTAATTTAGTACAGAAATCAAGTAGTAGCTTTATTTTGTTTTCATGTAACTTTGTTCAATATGATTCATTATTTCATACTATCAGGTCTTTTCCTATCAGAAACTCTATTGGTTTTCCTTCGATTAGTTTGATTTAGCAAGTATTGTCAATATCAATATCTTTTTTGGTTTTGTCATATCAATACTTATTGCAGTGTAAATGAAGAGTGGTCACTACATACAAATCCAACAGATTGAATACAATAACTGCAATATCTGCAAGTGTGGTATCATTACTACAGTTGAAAGAGCAAAGCAATTAGGGACCACAGGCATTTAAAGGGAAAGAGAGCGAGAGGTATGATGCCATGAAAACAAGTGCAAAGAAAGTTATATGAAAAGAGCTGAACATGGCAGTTCGCTGTCAAACGAAGTATACAAGCACAAAAACATTTAGAACTTTTGATATGGACAGTGCCCAGAGGGCATATAAGCCTTCCAATTTAACCAGGTGGGATACAATGTATGTTAGTCTCCAGATCTTCAAAACATAAATCTACGATCCTTGCATACAATTGAAAGTAAGCAAACTTCATGATTTTCTTCGCGAAGGATGTACATGGCACCAACTTCAACCTGCATAAAAATATATCATTAGACAGTGCTAGTAAGCAACTAAATTGTGCACGTAGGCAAATGACCATAGCACAGGGATGAAATGAGTAAGACACAAAACATTAGACAATTGATTACCCACTGATACACAGAAGAGTTTCAAAAACAGTCCTTTCACCATTCCTAGTGCGTGACATGCTTAAGAATTTTCCAGATTCAAAATAGCAGTTATCTTTACCTAGAGAAGTTCTCAACATACATCCAAGTATTGACCTAAACTATAATATGCAAGCGTTCCATTCTCAAGCCTCCCTCTCGCTCCCCCAAAACCAAAAGATGTAAAGAATACATCAATCCACCATGTTGTCAAATCTTTAAGATATATATATGTCCTGCACCAAATTGGAAACGACACATAAAAATACACAAGGAAAAAAAGTGAGCATTTGGCACATAGAGGTCTATATCAACTCCGCTCAATTTAATGTCGTCGATGACTCACTTTCAAAGTAATTTAAACCCTTCTTGATCAATGTATCCCAACTTAACTTAAGTCTAGCCAATGCCATGGAATTTCTTCAATTTTTACTAAATCAAGCTTTCTAATCGGGGCATTTGAAGGTAATCTTTGGATGCGTCCAAACCACCACAATCGTCCTTCCCAAGACTACAATGTAACAGGAGGTAAATAGAGCAGGGGAGTTTCGTGGCATTGATAACCATGCCAAGCCAACTATAAGGAAAGTAGCTCAAAGAAAACTTCAAAAATTATGTATAGAAATCTAGTGTTAATGAGAAAAAGAACGTGTAAGAGCTTGCATTTGTCTAAAGAAGATAGTAATTTTACTATTTTTTTCTTGGTATGCATCTAATCCCTTCATCCAATCAACATTAATTATGCGTGTCACCCATGACCTTCAGAACTCTTAACAATCATCAAAATTGAATCAATCAGGAGATGATGCCATCATTTTCACATATTTCTCAAGTTAAGCTGATTAATACCTAAAAGCTTGAAATCATCTTGGTGAATGGATTCTTCAAAAACCCAAGAAGAAAGAGTCACGCCATCTAATCTTGGATAGAAACTTAATTTTATCTTAATTCTCGTAATTGTAAGTCTCGCAAGCGCATCCTTTTTCAACATAATGCTCAAGTTAACAATTCAATTCATTTCCTTAGTGCTTTTATTAACCAACACTGCGGCTATGCAGCACAAAACAAGATCCTTCCATAGGAATACAGTCCTAAGCCTCCAACGCTACTAGTGACTTGAAAAAGACTTCTCCTAGATGAAGTTAAAATACTTATTAGAGAATGAGGCATCCAACTACGACATCCGCAGTTATTACGATGCCCTCCTTTATCATCAACTTAAGAAGTTAGGTTCCAAATAACTGAACCATAACCACTACCATGGCCAATAAAGGACCCGTAGGCCATAACCATTCTCAATCTTATGCTTGAGTGTTTGTTTAAAAAGCTACTAATTCATACCTCAAGAAATAGTAACATAAGAAGACAAATTTAATCATTACCATAAAAATGATATATTTATAGATTGGTTCATTAACATAGCCAAGCATTCAATGAAACAGTGATAGAAGAAATACCCATATTATGACATTGATTCACAAATTCAATTTCAATGTTTCCAAACATTACCAGAGCGGAATCAATCAATTCAAACATAAAAAGGAGAGGATAAAAAGGAGAGGGGGGGGGGCGTTACCGAAATCAATCAAGAGCCGGCATTGGGCAGCGCGGCCATGAACAAGTTATACGAGGACTCGAGATCGAAATGCAGCTGCCTGGCCTGCTGGTCCGTCAACTCATCGGCCGCCCCCATCTTCGCCAACCTCCCAATCCACTCCCTCATCTTCACCCTCCCCTCGAACTCCCCGGGCAGTATGCTCAGCTTATTCAACGAGGCCAGCAAGTCCGCCAGCACCGGGTGCACCTGATCAACCGCCACCATATTCAGCTTCAGCGTGTCCATCGCCGTGATAAAATGCTGCACACACTCCGCCACCGTCGCCGCAGACGTGGTCGCGGTCGTCGCCGCCGCCGCCCGATGCTCCACCGTGGCGGGCACCCCGGAGACGACGAGGCGGTTGAGGGCGGCGGGGCAGTCCATCTTGTACGTGTCGACGAAGCGGTCCACGGAGGGGACGGTGTCCTTGAGAGTGGAAGCTAGGGTTTTGAATTGGGCGATGAGTTTTAGGGATTCGGGCTCGTACTCTGACGAGGAGATGACGTCGCGGACGTAGGCCTTCTCGAGCTTCTCTGTCGCTTTGATGATCGCGTAGAGGTCGGCGAAGTTGTCGTACATCTCCCGCTCTCGCTTGTCGCTCCACAGCTTCACCTCCATCGCTGCCGACGACGACGACGACGACGACGACGACGAAGCCCTAGAAATCTAACGTAAAACCCTAAAAAATGGGGTTGGAGAAGTGATCGGGACACGCGCGCAGAGGCGATCAGATCTTGGTCTTCGCTGAATCGATCAAACAAACAAACAAACAAACAATTAGAGAAATGTAGAATGAATTGGTGAATTGAAGAAGCAATCAAACAAAAGGCATAATTTTGGGGGATGGAAGAAGGGAGAAGAACGAACCCTAGAAAAAAGATGGGGTGGGGGGGGAGCTTGAATGGGAGAAGATGAGTGTCGTTGTGGATTGCGTGTTGTTGGTATGATTGAAGATGGGGGGAGGAGTGTACGGTTAGGGTACCTAGGAATTAGGATGGATGGATGGATGGCTGGGAGTAGATATGAGGGTCATGGCCTCGTGGGGTCATGCTCATGTCAACACGTGAGGATCACATCACTATGAACAACTGTTTATTTGGTTACATCAGTGTTAGTTAATGTGTGTTCACAAAAATAGGCAAAATTTATTAGGTCATGCATGTTGTGAAGTATGGATGACCATGCATGTACACCAACATATTGTGTAGTTATGTACTTCCCATAGTCTATGTATTGTCATGTTCTTTGTAACCATTTCAATGTACATGGGATGTATGTTTTAGTCCCACATTGCTAAGGGTGTATGTTTTAGTCCCACATTGCTAAGGCACATTTGTCATCATACCAAATGGCCTATATAAAGGATACTAACTTCATTGTAAGAGCACACCAAAGTTGAATGAAAACTTCCCCTTTCAACTATCTCATTTCTTCTCTTCTTTGTAGTAGTAATTTGTAGTAGTAGAAGTTAGTAGTTCTTTTACTTTCCTTCTCTAGTTCTTAGCAAGTTCCAATTTATTTTACAACACGTTATCGGCACGAGCTTGCTCTAAGCATTAAGGAGATCTTGAAGTTCAAGAAGGCTTGTTAAGGAGAAAAAGCTAAGAAGGTATAACTTTTGTTATTTAAATAAGTTCAATTTATTTCTAAATTACCATGGTTGTTTCCTTTTATTACATGCATAACTTCTATATGCATACTTTATTCATATACCATTATAACGTCACCGATTGCGAAAGTATGCTCTGTAGTTGCGTCTTGTACGATCTTCTACATCGAAATCAATAATCAATATGTGACATAACTAGTTTTCTCATTTATACTACAAACGATTAATTATGCTCTATTCTTGATTTTTTATATTGCAAATAGTGTTATGAGTTTGGGTTGATAGTGGGTAAGCCTTGTCCCCAGGTAAAGCTAAACATTGAAAGGAGACGGGTTATCCCGTTCGAGGTGGCATGGTTTTTAAGTAGACTTCGTCTCACCACCCAACACTGGAGGTTGTCCCACCAACTCATACAAGTAATACATTTTGCATACTAATAATCAAGTTGTGAACATATATTTAATCATATGTTATGTTTTTACATAAAAAAAAAAAAGGGGAAAACTCTTTTTTTATTAAAATTATTTCAAAATTCTTTTCAACCATAATTTGCATTTCTTACCTTATTATAATTCTTGTCATGATAATTCTATGCAAGGCTGTGTGTTATACATAATCATTCGTCAATTTCTCTTTGGAGATTTGAAAAGTGAATATTTCACTTTATATATATTTTCACCTTATGGAGTTATACATACCAAAAGGGTAATGCTCCAAAAAGTTCAAAATGAGTAATTTGGGTCTCATGCTACAAAAATTTATATCGATCAAATATCATTTATTATTCGCAATTTCAATTACCTCTATATTGAGGCTATGCGAAAATATGACTGATGAGACAAATATAAGCCACGTGGCTCGCTCGATGTATTATTCGCAACAAATTATCGAGTGCGCACGTCAATCCAATAAATATTAAGGATTGATTTCTTGTCTCATAGTATTGAGTAAAATGATGAGATATTATAAATATAATATCACTCCCGTCAATTAATTCAAACTTCAAATTAAGAAGCATATGTTGCATATAATGATCATGATCGCAATAAATTTATGGACGTGGAAAAGGTGAAAATATCGAGGTAAAGGTCGTATTGACAATTCCACCAAATTTTGGAATAAAAGTGGTGCACCACTACAAAGGGCAAATAATTATTGACAATGAGCGCTCATAATTGTGACATTTTTTAGTCATATATGAAAGGCTATTTTGCCTAAATATTGTCATATATATGCCCGAGTATTTTTGTGACCTTTACCATGCCTTTAAAATCAAAGGCAAAATATTATGAATATTATCATGACTCTTTTTCGATTTGTCAAATATTATTTGTCGAGATGGATCAACAAATCATGTGTTCAAGTCATGAACCAAATAAGAGCGATATGTGCCTTTTGATTGTGCTACAACGCACACAATTCTTAAAAGCAGAGAATATTTCTCCAATTTGAACTTAGCTAATGCTAATGTTCAAACAATATCTGGTATCTCCAATTTGATTAATGGCTCTGGAAGAGCAAATATTATGTTGCCTGGGGGAACAACAATTCATGTTGACAATGCCTTATACTCTGAAAAATCGGAAGGAATTTACTCAAACTTTAAAGATATTCGACAAAATGGATATCACATTGAAACCATAAACGAAAATAATAGAGAATTTCTCTATGTCACATTGGTTTCAAATGGGAAAAAAGAAGTGTTAGAAAAATTCCCGACTTTATCCTCTGGATTATATTTTACTCATATAAGGCATGTCGAAACGAATGTCGTCTTAAATAAGAAAATTAATGATCCAACGACATTCATTTTATGGCATGACCGAGCTTGGTCATCCAGGATCATCAATGATGCGAAAAATAATTAATAATTCGCATGGACATCCTTTAAGGAGTCACAAAATATTTTCATTTGGTGATTATAATTGTGCTAGTTGTTCTCAAGGTAAATTGATAGTTAAACCATCCCCAAGTAAAATTGTTGTAGAATCCCAGTTTTCTTAGAACGCATTCGGGAGACATATGTGGACCTATTCATCCTCACTTGTGGACCATTTAGATATTTCATGGTTTTGATAGATGCATCAACTAGGTGGTCACATGTTTGTTTGCTTTCGACCCGTAATGTTGCATTTGCTAGACTTTTAGCACAAATCATTAAGTTAAGAGCACAATTCCACGACAACCCAATCAAGACCATCCGTCTTGATAATGCTTGAGGAATTTCAATCTCAAGCATTTAAAAATTATTGCATGTCTATAGGAATTACCATTGAACATTACATTTCCACATGTGCATACCCAAAATGGTTTGGCGAGAATCTCGATCAAACGCATTCAATTAATTGCCGAGACCTTTAATCATGAGAACTAAGTTATCAACTTGGTTTGGGGACATGCGATCCTTCATGCAGCATCTATCATTCGTTATAGGCCCACTGCATACCATGAACATTCCCCCATGCAACTCATTTTAGGTCAACAACCAAATATTTCACACTTAATAATTTTTGGTTGTGCAGTGTATGTTCCTATACCACCTCCCAATAGAACTAAGATGGGTCCACAACGAAAACTTGGGATTTATGTTGGATTTAACTCATCGTCCATTATAAGATACCTTGAACCCTTAACAGGGGATTTATTTCTTGCACGTTTCTTGATTGTCACTTTGATGAAGCAATTTTCCCACCATTAGGGGAGATAAGAAGTCAATTCAAAAGGAATGGCGCGAAATTGCTTGGAATGCATCAACTTTATCACATTATGATCCACGAACAAATCGGTGTGAACTTGAAGTTCGAAAGATCATTCATTTGCAACAAATTGCAAATCAATTACGAGATGCATTTAATGATGCAAAACAAGTGACAAAATCACATATTCCATTTGTAAATGCTCCTGCAAGAATTGATGTTTCGTGCAACAAAATGCACAAGAACCAACGAAACGCTTAAAGCGTGGAAGACCGGTTGGTTCAAAGGATACAATTCCTCGAAAGAGGAAAACGGGAGTAAAAATAAATACAAATCAAAATACTCCGAGAAAGCACAAGAATCCTTTGATAAGGGTTTGTCGAACAAGTTGATTCGATGAGGAACAACTTCCTCTAGAAAAAGAGGAAAAAGATGAAAATAATGAGATCTCAATAAATTATTTAAACTCGGTAAGATTTGGGATCGAAATGAAATTGTTCCGATGATATATTTGCTTTCAATGTGTCCTTTGAAATATGTGAAAATGATGATGATCCGAACCACGATCAGTGGACGAATGTCAAAAAAGACACGATTGGCAAAAATGGCAAGATGCTATCCAGCAGAGCTAAACTCGTTAAGAAAACGAGAGGTTTTTGGACCAATTGTCCAAACGCATGAGATGGCGTAAAGCACTGTTGGATATAAATGGGTATTTGTACGAAAGAGAAACGAAAAAAATGAAGTTACAAGGTACAAAGCAAGACTTGTAGCTCAAGGTTTCTCACAAAGACTGGCATCGATTATGAGGAAACATATTCTCTGTTATAGATGCAATCACATTTCGGTTCTTGATAAGCCTTGCGGTCTCGAAGGGCTTGATATGCATTTAATGGATGTCGTTATAAACATATACGTACGGATCTCTAGACAGTGAGATATATATGAAAATCCCGATGGATTTGTAATATCCAGATGAAATAAAATCAAAACCTCATAACATGCATTCTATAAAATTACAAAGGTCTTTGTACGGGTTGAAACAATCCGGACGAATGTGGTACAAACGTCTTAGTGATTATTTCTTGAAAGAGGGATATGTAAATAATCTGCTTTGCCCATGTGTCTTCATTAAAAGATCATCACACGGGATTTGTGATTATTCTTTGTATATGTTGATGATTTAAATATAGTGGGAAACCATGACGACATCGTTAGAACATCAGAATACTTGAAAAAGGAATTCGAGATGAAAGAACTTGGAAAAACAAGACTTTGTCTTGGTTTGCAAATTGAACATTTTTCAAGTGGAGTACTTGTCCATCAATCAAATTATATTGAAAAATTATTAAAAAGATTTTATATGGACAAGGCACATCCATTGAGCTCTCCAATGGTTGTCGAGATCACTTGAAGTGTGATAAGGATCCATTTCGACCTCAAGAAAGTGATGAAGAGCTAATTGGTCCGGAGGTACCATATTTAAGTGCAATTGGTGCACTTATGTATCTTGCAAATTGTACAAGACCCGATATTGCTTTTCTTTGTCAACCTACTTGCAAGATATAGCTCTTCACCAACTCGAAGACATTGGAATGGTGTTAAACACATTTTTCGATATCTTCGAGGAACAAGTGACATGGGTTTATTTTACTCGAGAGGGGTAAAATTGAATCTCCAAGGTTATCGATCTTTGGATTTTTATCGAGATCCCATAAGGCCCGTTCTCAAACGGGATATGTATTCACATGTGGTAATATTCTTGTATCATGGAAATCATAAAACAAACTATGGTTGCCACTTCTTCCAATCATTCGAAGTACTTGCAATTCATGAAGCAAGTCGTGAATGTGTTTGGTTGAGAAACATGATTGAACATATACAAGAATCATGTGGATTGCCTTCAATAAAAGATTCTCCAACCATATTATATGAAGATAATGCATGCATGTATTGCACAATTAAGTGAAGGATTCATAAAGGGGACGAGAACAAAACATATTTCACCAAAATTCTTTTATGCGCATGAGCTTCAGAAGAACGGTGAAATTGATGTCAAGCAAATCCGATCAAGTGATAATCTTGCTGATTTATTCACAAAAGCCTTACCAACTACGACATTTAAAAGGCTTACATATGGTATTGGCTTGCGTAAACTTAAAGACATTGCAAGTAAAGAAGCGAACAAGTTTCACCCATGTTCACATGAGGGGGAGTTATTGATTAATGTATTGCACTCTTTTTCCCTTAGCTATGGTTTTATCCCATTGGGTTTTCCATGCAAGGTTTTTAATGAGGCAATCTTAACAATATTATACCCATCTTAATATTTATGAGAATAGTGTACTCTTTCTTTTACTATATTTTTTCCACAGGGTTTTTCTTAGTAAAAGTTTTAACGAGGCACAATCTCTAAGCAAGCGTCATCCAAGGGGGAGTGTTGTGAAGTATGGATGACCATGCATGTACACCAACATATTGTGTAGTTATGTACTTCCCATAGTCTATGTATTGTCATGTTCTTTGTAACCATTTCAATGTACATGGGATGTATGTTTTAGTCCCACATTGCTAAGGGTGTATGTTTTAGTCCCACATTGCTAAGGCACATTTGTCATCATACCAAATGGCCTATATAAAGGATATTAACTTCATTGTAAGAGCACACCAAAGTTGAATGAAAACTTCCCCTTTCAACTATCTCATTTCTTCTCTTCTTTGTAGTAGTAATTTGTAGTAGTAGAAGTTAGTAGTTCTTTTACTTTCCTTCTCTAGTTCTTAGCAAGTTCCAATTTATTTTACAACAATGCACTGCATTTTTTTTTTCTTTTTTTCTTTTTTTGGGGGGGTTTTTATGAATGGGTATTTTGGGAAGGAAAATGTTAGGTTTACCGTCTACCCACTTTAGGTTTTCTTGTTAGTTTGGAGTTATCTCCTTATAGTTAACATTTTAGAGATAATATTTTTTTGCATGTTTGGTCCAACTTTAAACTTGTCAGTAAGTTTTAAATTTTTAAACATTAAAAAATATGAATTGACATAGAAAACGAACAGCACAACTCTCTGGAGAGAGATGTGTAATAAAAGGGTCATTAATGATAATTATGTCCACAACAGCTAGGGGTGCACACGGATTGGATCCGGTCCAATTAGGGTTAATCCGCAATCCAATCCAATAATTGCGGATTGAAAAATTACAATCCAATCCAGTCCAAATAATTCATCAATCCAATCCAATCCAATTTGTAAAATGCGGACTGGATTAGATCAAGTTTTGCGGATTGACATTTTTATATCCAAAGATTTATGAAATTAAACTTAATCAAATGAAACACACAAATCATACATTTCATTAATGACAAATTAACAAATACATTTCACAAAATCTATAACATATTTTTCAAAAACTTGTCATCATAATAAGCTTCAATATGCAAGTCTTACATGAATAAACATGAAAATTTAGTGCATGTTGCAAACATAAAACTCACAAAAAAATGTTTGAAACATAACAAAAGAGTTGAGAACAAGCATAGTATTTGAGTTCTTATGAAAACCTAAACACAACGTACAAGTGAAGTGATAACAAACTAGGAAACAAAAACTTTCTTCCATTGCTAATCTCTATTTTCTTCAAGCCTCTTCTCATATCTTTCCCCACCTGAGTTTTTCAAATTAAAAAAAAAAAACACATACACAAAAAAAAAAAAAAAACAAAGAATAGAAAACATGAGTCATATAAACTAGCTTCTTCAAAATAATCGCATGACTCATTTGGTTCAAGTTTTAACTTTAACCAATTTTGCGAGCAAATCAAAGCTTCAACTGTGATAGGGCTTAATGAGCTCCTAAAACAAATAAGTACACGTCCTCCAGTGCTAAAGGTGGATTCAGATGTAACAGTGGACACTTGAATTGCCAACACATCTCTTGCAATTTGAGATAAAATTCCATACTTGTTGCTATTTAGTTTCCACCAACCCAAAGTATCAAATTCTTCTAGTGGATCTTCCGTTGGCTCCAACAAGTATTTATCGATGTCATTCCTCTTTGTAGCACTTTCCCGTTCCTTTTTTCGCATCACAAATTGAACCATCATATCATCAACATCTTCATCAACAACAACCTTACTCAAACTTGTTTGAGATGAACCTTGATTAACTTGAGTACTCGAACCACTCAAACTTAACTTTAAGTACTGTTGATACATTCGATGTAATGTCATTTTAATTTTTCTGATCATCCCTTGAACAACTGATTCAATAAACAACTTTTCCAAGGTGAACTTCACATACTCCAATTCGTATCTAGGATCCAAAACAGTGGCAACAAACAACATACAATTAATGTTTTCAATATTTCCCCAATACTTGTCATATTTTGTTTTCATACTCGCAACCATTTCCCCCAACAAAAACTCTCCAGTAGCACTGAATCTCATCAACTGATTTTGAATCTTGCAAAATTCACGATAATAGACATTAGTGGGAGATAAAGATGCACTGAACTTCACTATTATGTCATATAATGTCTTCAAGAATTTGACAAAAATCTTTGCATTTTCATAATCACATTTTGTGGGAGGTCCCATCCTTTTCTTTTCCCCTTCACTATTACCAAGAAAAATATTTAATGAATTGACTATCTTCCTCATCCAATCTCGCCATAGCACTCTGAAATTTAACTGCAGATTCCAACATCAAGTAAGTGGAATTCCACCTAGTAGGTACATCCATTACCAAAGAGCCCTTGCATTCACTCTTTACTTTTTCTACACAAATCTTAAACTTCAATCCTCTTGCAGGAGATGATTTCACATAATTAATGGCATTTCGAATGTTTTCCACTGAATGATGAAGTTCTTTCAAACCCTCTTTCACAATTAAATTCACAATATGAGCGCAACACCTCAATATAGAAACTCTCCATCTAAAATGGAACCTTTCCATCCATTAATCCTCTTTCTAAGATATGCAATCGCGGTATCATTTGCACTAGCATTGTCAACTGTAATAGTGAAAACATTTTCAATGCCTCATTCAAGCAAACATGCTTCTATAGTTTTCCCTATGACCTCTACTGTGTGACTAGTAACTTGACAAAAGTCCAATATCATTTTTTGCATATTCCAATCACAATCAATGTAATGACAAGTGAGACACAAATAATTCATCTTTTGCGTCGACGTCCAACAATCAGTAGTGAGTTAGGGTTTTTCATATGTGCTTATGTAAACGGATTGGATTGAACTGGATCCGCGGTTTTTCATTGAAGAATCCGTGATCCAATCCAATCCGACCGGATTACTGATTTTTCAATCCAATCCGGTCAAAGGGATCAAAAAATTGATCCAATTAGTGATAATTGGTTTGAGTTGGATCGGATTCGCGGATTATGTCAATCCGTGTGCACCCCTAACAACAGCACAACTCTCTGGAGATAACTCCTCTAGGGGGTGTGAGAGATATCTCATACCCAAAGGTATAATTCTTAACTCCTTGTAAAAGATAACTCTGCCCCTTACCAACACGAGGCCTTGTGTAAGGGAAAATTAATGTTGGGGTACTTAGCAACAACGTGCGGTTGATGACTCATTTGTTGTGGGCCCCACCAAAATGGTTTTTTATTTGGTTTGTTTGTCAACTTTTTCTCACATTTTTTTTTTATTTTTTTTTTCTTTTGTGTAGTTGTACTTGATAGCCAATTGACTTTATGTACTACAGTCAATCGATTGTCAATGTTGAGTCAATTGTGCAAGGCAACAAGGGCATGCTAGAATTCTCCTTGTGTAAAACATTGATCGTTAGGTTGTGTATTGCAGAACAAAGTAAATGAATTTCACTTTAATATTTTATTTAGATTATTCAAGGGACATCAACAATATTACTATAATAAAATGATGTAGCAAAAAGATCACCCTCCAAAGCATCTCTAGTGAGATGGTAGAGGCATCACTTACTAAAATACGAGATTTTTGTGGAGGTTGTGAGTTGGACTGCCACTTAAGTAAAAAAAAATCACCCTAACATTTTCTTTAAATTATTATGTTCATCCTTATTAGGTAATAGTCAAATATGGGATGTGTAACAAGGGGAACCGAGCTGCAGATTGTTTGTTAAGGGTATCTCCAACCACAAAACTCTATTTCTCCTTCTATTTTACAGTTTTGTCATATCAAACTCTATTTCTCCTTCAACAAAAAACTCTATTTCTTATTTTTTATTCTTTCTTGTTATTTATTTGTATTGATTTTAGTAAATTATTTAATCAGTAAGAAATTAAGGAAATAAATAATTATTGATATTTTTAAGAAAAATAAAAAAGAAAGGAACTCTATTTTAGAGTTTGGTAAATCATGAAACTCAAAATTTGGAGTTTCACTATTCACTGAAATCTAAAGTAAAGAGGAAATAGTGTCTGGTTGTTCTAACCGGACTCTATTTCCACGAACCGAACTCTAAAATAGAGTTCGGTTGGAAATGGTCTAACCAAGTTCATAATATGGAGAGAGGATTGTATTTCTTGTAATAGCAACCTTCGGAGATCAAGTTGATTCTTCGATATGATGGAATGGGGTCTCCTTTTGCAAGACTTTGTAAATATTGGCAACTCTATCACTGCTCAATCCTAAATTAGTTGATGTCACCACCTTATGAGAGCCTCTGTTTGGCAATACTAGCTGATAATCTAGCTGATCATTTGAAACTGTTTAGAAAAACTAGCTGATCAAGTAGCTGATAAATGTACAATGACACCAAAGGACATACTTGTATAATTATTGAATACTTCAAATTATTTGTTAATAATTCTACAATATACCCATATATATAATATACATTTTTTTGCAAATACATATGTACAACACATATTTATTCTTAGTATTATGTTTGAAAAAAATGTTAAAGAATAATAATTTTTGAGTTGGCATACATGAGTAACTTGTATTAATATGCATGTTATATAATATTAAACTAGTACATAACTTATATAACAATACATTAAACTAGTATAATATTACTAAACACAATTACATTACACATGTTAACGTAAATACATGATACCTGTTAACTTAAATAGTACATATAAGAGAAAAAGGAAAAAAAAATCCATATATAAATTCTGGTTTAAAAAATAGAAGTTTCACCTATTTTTTAGGACATTTGTTAAATTAGCCGCACAAGGGCATATAAAGGAAAGATAAATTAATGCGCCGTTTTTTCCCTAGATGCTACATGGATTAGTGTTTGAATTGAGAGATGATCATCTACATTATTTTGAAAATAATTTGTCAACCAAACACAACTTATTTTTTAAAGTAGCTCATCTTTGTGCTTGCTAAACAGAGGAAGAAAATTACATTTTTCGTGGTGTCATTGTAATCAAATGGATTGAAGACATCGCAATATCTCTTGAAAAAAAAGACTCAATTTCAACATTTTCATCAATATGTTTGTGTACAACTAGAAAGTAGAAACCACTGTTTTAAAGTGATTTGGGCTTTTCTTTGAAAGAGTCGTGTCTTGGGCTTTACTCCCCGCTCTCTCTTTCATGGACACCACATGGGCCCATGTCAAAGGAAAAAGGTATTGGAGAATGGAGAATATCCAGACCTTCGAAAGTGACGTGCAGACTCTTCCAAGCATCAACAATTATATGGAACATCAAGTGAGTGGGTGCATGTGGACTTCACCGTTTAGCAAACAATTAACAGAACCAAAACCTTATTATTAATGTATCATGGATTAATCAGCAGTATTGTATCAATGTATCATGGGTTAGTAGCTAAAAGAAGAAAAGTTTCCTACCAAAAAAAAAAAAAAAAAAAGTTATGAAAGTACAAAAAAATAAAAAATAAAAAATATACATATAACACTGAAAGAAGAAAGAATAGCATCTTGTTTGCTTAGTTTACAAGCAAATAGCACAATAAAAAAGAGCAATCAAGCATCAATCTCAAATTAGTTGAGGTTTAATTACATATACACACTCCCATAAACTTGATGCAAATAATGTTTATCGATGTATTCTTTCTTATGTCTATAAATCTTTCATAATTGGTTATTTCAAATTATCTCTAAGTTATCATGTATCGTCGAGTATTTTTAATTATTTTGACAAGTGCTCTAATTGAAGCATCTAAATGCCTTTTTCGATAATCAAATGCATGCCTTCCTCTTTTTCTATTTTACAGTAGAAAATAAGTGTATTAATGCAAATACTACAATTAAGGATCAAATACGAGGGATTCGGAGATATGGAAGTTCGCCACTTTTGCGTCACTAACTATAGTGATTTGTATATAATAATTCAAGTTCACTATAGAATTATGCTTTTTCTTTATGTGAGCCCATCGGGCCCATTTAGCGTTAGTATTTTTTTTTTTCAATATTTTTTTGAGCAAGCGTTAGTATTATTATTATTTTTTAATTTAGTTTTACTAAAAGATATTTCCATTCATAAAAATTATTATTACATCTGATTTAACAATGAAATTATATCAATTACAGTCTTTTCTCACTCAATGAAATCAAATCTACATTGCTAAAATTTGTAAATTTATGTGCAACTTATACGCTTGTCTTTTACATCTACAACAATAGAACCATAACATAGATAACCATAACATAAAATAAAACTTCCAACTAAAGAAGATAAACAAAAATTTTCAACGAAGGAAGCCAAACAAACTTTTAACAAAGGAAGACAACAACTTATTAAAAAAAAAAACTTAGTAAAAACATCTAACCAACAATTAGCGTAAATCTATATACAAGCATATGGAAGTGGAACAAAATTGAATAAAAAAAAAAAAAAAAAAAAGTCTTTCCCATTTGTTTGCAATCCACCAAACTGAGTACTCAAATTAAACTAAGTACTTTAGAACACCACAACCAAAAAAAAATCCCACAAGTATACAGAAACCACCCCCAAAAAAAATTCAATCCAATAATTGAATAACTCCATCGGACATGTGTGAGCAACCTCTAAAACTTGGCCAAGCATTTGTGTTTTCATATGTGTCAACAAAAGACGGTCTCTAATTAATGGGCCCCACGGTTCACCATTTCCCAGTACTGGTTCAGCGACTCCTGCCTCTGCAACCTCATCTCCTCATTAAACTTCTTAATAAACGCTTCGACTCGCCGGTTCAAATCGTCCTGACTCAGAGACGGTTCTCTCCGAACCTTCCCGGAACCGGGCGAGGGCGAGGGCGAGGGCGAGGGCGAGGGCGAGGCGGTGGTCCCGGGTTCCTTGAACGTCTCAGATTTCTTGACCTTGGAGATGTGATGATCTCCAGGCGAGTGATGATGATCCTGTGGTCCGTGACGCCCGTGCGTCTCCCACGTGTCGGATTTCTTCAGGTGCCGAGCCAACGGTATTGGGCGCCCGTCCGTTATCGTCTTCCACGTGGTCTCCAGCGTGTCGTAGCGTTTCGGCTTCGCCACCCCCAACGCCTTCCCACCTAAAATCAGCACATCATAACGCAAAAAGTGAGTCAAGGAGTTTGTAAAAAAATATAAATAAAAAGAAAAAATTACGTTACTTGCTTTTGTTAATTATATAGTAGGCTTAGTAGCAATATTAATTATGGATATCATCGAGACACTCGCTCAATCCACTCAGTTTCACTTTCGCTCTTATCATTGAACCAACCAAAATTTATTAATTAAATTTTGTTATAATCAATTAAGGCAGTGCTACTCGAACTCAAATAGTCCAGACCTTGAAGGTTTTTTTTTACAAACGCATTATCAAAAATTTATCAAATCATTCAAACACTCTCTACAACAATATATATAATTCTTTTAACATCCTTTAATTAGTCATAAGTTTTGTATTCCTCCTTCAAGTTCTGAACTTTTGAGAAGTAGATTTTTTGAATTAATTATAAAGTGCAATTAAAGCGACTCAATCAAATTTTATAGAATTAATCGAGTAAAAAAAAATTCTCCTGTAATTATGGTGTCCGTACAGCGTACTTTGATTCCACTAACTCCATAACCGAAAAAATCAAAACAACATAATGTAGTTACTGTAAGAGTTGGGATGCTTTTTTATTTGCCATAATTATAAAATAAAACTTATAATAGATGCTAGAGATTATTGATTTTATTAAAAAAAACAAAAGGTAATTAAAGTTGAAAGATTTTTTTAAAGAAAAGTAAGAAAAAATCAATAGGCACCACAAAAAAAAGACTAATATTTGCTTTTGTTAAATTAAAACAGTACTTGAAATTATTAATTTGTTTTTAGGAGAAGTAAAGTAAATGACAGATTTTTTAGAATCCGAAACACGAAGAAACCAGTTCAGAGATTCCCATTGGGAATATGAACAAGCGCGCGTTGAAGGGAATCTCAGCTAGAGAACCAAACAAGAAGCAAAGCTTCTCTCGCTAAAATGCGCCGAAACATGCGCAAATTAGCGCCAAGACCGGCGATTGTGACGGTATCAATTATAGATTCAAAATATAGAAACAGAGATACACTGAGTAGTTTTGTACCTTCGGGACTGGCTTTGACGGTTTTCCGGTGACCGAACCTACTGGAAACGAGCGGTTTCTCGATAGACGCGAAACAACGATCACCAGAATTTACAACCTCATCGCAAACATCGCTTCGACTTGGCGTCCAATCAGATCTAGAGATCACAAATTCATCATCATCATCATCATCATCAACAACAACATCAGATCTCGAGGCCTCTTCAAATCCAACCTCATCATTCTTGGTATCACCAAACCCTAACGCCTCACTTCTCATCCCAATCGCACCGTACTCATCCGCTACGACCTTCACCGGCGCGGCCACGGCAGGGTCCGCCAGGACCTCCTGGTGGCCGTCGATCTTGTGGTGGAACCTCGCGGACGCCGCGATCGTGATGATGATGCCGTTGATGACGACGTAGAGATAGGGGGGAGTGAGCCACACGGTGAGCGCGGTCCATAGGCCCGGCAGCTCTGCCACGGCGAATTTTAAGACGACTGGAATCGAGAGTTTTAGGATCGCCGCCGCGGAGAGCACAGCGGTGGAGAGGAGGAGGACCTTCGGGGAGAGGATTCGGTGGCCGGAGCTCCGGGACAATGCGGCCGTCATTTTTTCCGGCGAGGCAAGGTCTGGAGCTGATTGAGAAAGAGCTTTTTGAAATAGATATGGGAGTGTGGTTTTTATATGCACACAGAGAGAGACTGTGTGTGTGTGTGTGTTGTTGATGAGATCTGGACCGTCCAAAGAAGTTC
This sequence comes from Stephania japonica, assembly GCA_039657345.1. Taxonomy (NCBI): domain Eukaryota; kingdom Viridiplantae; phylum Streptophyta; class Magnoliopsida; order Ranunculales; family Menispermaceae; genus Stephania; species Stephania japonica. The sequence continues at coordinate 83,033,162 of CM077556.1, read as the reverse complement.
AATTAATGAGGGCTTTTTAGGGGTTTCCTGACGAGAAAAGGCTCTGTACAAGTGATGTCGGCTACCACAAACCAATAAGAAGACTCAGAACAAAGACGTGCAGCGTGCGCTATTCATTTCTGTGAAGTGAAGTTACCATACTATCCTTTTCTTAATTGGATTTGATTAGAGTATTGCACTCCCTCCAGATTTTTTATGTGACGTTTTATTTTGATTAATGTATTTTGATTGGGGAGAATATGGTACGCAAGGAATAAAACCCCATCAACGAGTACTATTAATGTGCATTTATTGCCCTTTCTTTTCTCTGTAGGCTATTAGCTATAAGGGTCTAAATGGAACAGATTATACAGTAGTATTAATGAAATAATAATAAGTGTTAGTTTTCTTAAACGACAACTATTGTGAAAATTGACCAAACTCTTTAAAATGTCACAGACTCATGAGTCTAAGTAGATTTATTGTTTTAAAAATAAAGATTTTATAAATCACAATTCCCAATGCATTTAATAGAACGGAATTAGACATAGAGTCAATTACCCTAATAAAAATAAATTGATTCAAAATAATATTCAAATGCTACAAAAGTGATTTTGAAAAAACGCGACTAATAAGTATTGATACTTCATATTAATAGAGTTCTTATAAAAGTTGAATATGCATCCATCAAAAGCACTTTATATTGATAGAGTTTTGTAGTGCATGGGTCAAAAATCAAATTTGAGATCGTACGCTAACTTAAACATTTATAAGCTCGTCTTTATTGTTAAGCTAACCCATCTGGATTAATGTAGAAGAGGCGTTTGAGTTGTATATATTAGAGTAAATATGTATTTAAAGAACAAAGTGTATTATTTAACTTTTTATGATATCCCAACTTTATATTTTATGAAAAGATGAAATTTCCCTGCAAAGAAAAACTAAAGGCTCTCCCTATAAAGGTTTTGACCTAAGTTTTTCTTTGCATTGATCCCCAAGAAGCTTTGATGCAGTGAAGCAATTTACCTATGCTTCATTTGACTCAACTTACAAATATCTTATGTATGCTCTAATCTTAGCTTATAAAATAAGTTTAACCAACAAATATCTTAGCAAATAGAAAGAATAACATCATGATGAAACTCGTCTGATAACAAAAAAATCATGATGAAACTCATTATGTACGTAAAATACATAAAAAAAAACCATAATTTTAAACTAGTCAAGGTCGATCAACTCGATAAATCAGACTATTATCGATAGAATTTTAGGTTTAGTGCTCAAGACCAACTCCTATGTAAAATTCATTAGACATTAACAACAATAAAAATCATAAAACTACATTTAAATTTCTAATTCAACATTATCATCTAAAGGGAATCACTTCTACATTCCTTCATGAAAAGCACCAATGTTCACCAAAGTTACTAGAGAATCTCAACAGCTACTCATAAATCACAAACTACACAAAATTGTACACATAATGGTGATTGATTGGTGAAGTCAGTGGAGAGGAGTGGAGTGCGTTGTGCATCAGAATAATTTCAAATTTTTAAATGAGGGTGCAGTGTCAACGGTCATAAAATAGACCGTTGGTAACGGCGGGGTGGGTAGGGATCCCGAAACGGCGGTCCCACGAGCGCGGGCTTAGCACGTGCCACCACTCTGCTTGTGGTGGGCCCGGCCCGCAACCTTCTAAACCGACCACGCCTACAATAAGCAAAATAAGCTGCTGTGAATGGCTGAGATGAAATGCTATATAGTACATACATACACAACCACATATACTAGTGTGGGACCCATTGAATCAGAGACCATTTAAAGAACTAGAGATGATGGAGTGGAAAGCTGGAAGCAGCTTTAGATTTTGTGGTCAAATATGTGTAGCTTTTGAGGTCATGCACAACACGTAATTTTAAGTGACTTTCCACAGATTATTAAGTTGCTACAATCACACCCGAAATTTATATCCAAAGTAACATTTGTTGGCCAGAACAATGTATAATGATACTTATAGATACTAATAAAATAAATTTAAAGAATAATCAATTACAAAATTAAAGAACAATAAAAATTTCTAACAGGAAGCTTGTACAGAAGTAATGTCTATAAATTTTTTTTTGAATTCAGTGATAAAATTTTCTTCAAAGATCCTGCCCTCAGGATATAACTAGATGCTCTTTAAAATTGAAAATCACAAAGTTCAAAAGTCTGTCAAACTGTAATTTTTCTTCTATCTCAGAATAATAAATATAAAAAAATCAGTAAGTTTTAAGTGTTTTTAATTCCACTTAAATAGAACTTGAAGTACTGATTTAAACCAAGGTGATTGTTCAAATTCGAAAACAATACCCGTCAATATTATTCAACAGTCGCACATGTTTACAAAATAACGAAATTAGCTGTCAACAATTAATTTCAAAATAAAATTATTAACAAAAATATTTGATTTTATAAGGTTAACAAATCTAAGCCCAAAGCCCCAAGGCCCTATCTATGACATTAAATATAAATATTATATATACGGGTTCTTCTACAATGGAGCTCAAATATATACCTATGCCATGGAAGCCTCTCATAATATGTTATGCATTAAATGATTTGTGCATTTATGACGCCTCAATTAATGTATTGGATTAGAATATAATGGTTGTAAATAGTGTACCCATGTCATGAGTATATATTTGGTTCTTATAGTAGGAGTACCCATATAGGAAAATTCTACAATGGAGACGAAATATATACCCATGCCATGGGAACCCCTCAAAATGTGTTGTGCATTAAATGTTTTGTACATTTATGACTCATCGATTAATGTGTTGCATTACAATCCAATAGTTGTAGATGATGTTCCCATGACATGAATATTTTTATGGTTCCCATGGTAGTAGTACCCTAAGTACCCATATATATATATATAAGGAAATTCTACAATAAAGACCAAATATGTACACCTATTACCCAATGAATGCCAATTGGACTCTAACCATTGGGTTTCTCTAAATTAAAGCTTTAAAAAAGATGTTAATATATAAAGAGTTTGTACTTTGTTTTCAAAAAAAAGAGTTTGTTCCTACCAAAAAAAAAGTTTGTACTCTTTAAAGTGAGTAATGTGGGACTAAATAGTTTTTCTATTCAAACTCATTTGTGACATTTTCTCAAGTTCCAAGAACATTGAAGTGATGTGTCATGCAGGCATTATGTAAAAGAGTAGTGCTACTTGGACTCATGAGTCCGGACCCTTAGGGAGTTTTTTGAAAATTTTTTATCAAAAAATCTATTTGGACACTAAGGGTCCGGACTCAAAGGAGAGAAATTTTTGTAAATTTTGAGTTAAATTTTTCATTTCTTGAGGATGACTTTGAAATAAAAAAAGTCAAGTAAGCACTACTCATTTTTTATTTCAAAGTCATCCTTAAGCAATCAATGACTTCAAAATTATAACTTGTAACACTCCTTTAATATTTACAAAAATCTCAAAAACCCCCATTTGAGTCCGGACCCTTAGTGTCCAAATAGATTTTTTGTATGTAAAAATGGTTGTGTAAATAGTTTTTGATGATCAATCTCAAGGCACGCATGAATGGATCTCGAAGATGCTACGTCACCTGGTCATGTGACTTTGGGTGTGACTTTCGGGCATCATTGCATTTTCTAATGTGTTAAAGAGTACCACATATAAATTTAAGTGTTCAATAATCGGTTGATACATATGGTAAGAAATTTAATTCCTTTTAAACGAAGTCTCAAGTTTTAAGTTGAAAGAGACACTCTCATATCATGCAAGATCTAAAAATGTCTGAACGTGAGTTAATCGATGTAATTAATTAGATATATTACATAACACACCTATGACATGTATATTTTCTATCCAGTGACTATATGCATTTTACAAGCATTACAATAGGTTGATTTGAACTGGTTAAAAGTACTAGTTAGTTTGAATTATCTATTAGCATAAAAAGGAATAAAAGGAGAGAACACTAATTGAAAAGTAAAATTATCATGATGAGTTTGACAAAGGAAAATACAAAAGTAATTTACTTTAGGCACCGATTTTAACCATCGAATGAAGTTCATTTTACCTTGAGATGTGCATGCCCACATCGTGACGTACATTGCATGACATCTTATTGGGTTGGTGCCAAAGACCGTTAGTTAGCAGTTCCCTTTGACAAGTATCACAAAAAAAAGGAGCAAATTAAGTTGTGAAATGAACATGCAAGAAAAGGGAAGGACCTTGTAGTACAGAACGATCACCGACAAGGGTATGGGGTATATACAACTGACAGAGAGACCATTCTCTCCTTTTTATTGATCGAGATTGTGTATACTATATGTTGAGCAGAGGCATTTATTGAGACAGTGTCGACGAACTTTGTGTTTTTCATGCTTTTAGTCTATAAATTTTTATCAATTTACATTTGATCTTTGAATTTTCACAAAGATCTATATTTAGTCCTTTTGTCATTTAAAGTGTTAAATTCCACTGACGTAGGTAACAAAAGTGTTACGTGACTAGTCAAAAAGAGTAATGTGATTTATATTACTGAATCAGACGACTTACATCGACCAACAAAAGTTGAAAAAAAATAATTTCCTCTAAAAATATAAAAAAACTCAAAGTTCAGGGATCAAAAAAATAAAAAAACTTAAAAGTTTATAGATCAAATGTACTATAATAAAAGTTCAGCGATAAAAAACATAAAAGACTCAATAAAGTTCAACTACTAAAAAATATGTTTTGCCTCGTTAAAAACAAGAATTGGATCATGATACGGGTACCATAAATTTGAGGGTCGATGCCCTTTCTTCTTGTAAAGGTCATGACTCTGCTGCATGTTGGTGACAAATAGATGCAGCTTGCGCCTTTAATTTTAATTAAAACTTGTAGTTTGCGCCTTTAATTGTAGTTTGTGCTTTTCTTTCCAGCTTTGTTAAGCTGCTTCTTAAGTTGTTCCTTGCCAATTTGCAAGGACACCATGGAATATGCAAAACTTCATTTTAATTAAGACTTGTAATATACGTGTGTATAGGGTGTGGCAATTGTTCGGATGGAAATACAAATTAAGAATTTTTTTGACTTTAGTGGGAATCGAACCATGATCTTTCGATGTCTTGCCTTTTTAGTAAGTGATATTTTTACCATCTCACCTGAGAGGTCTAGACCACAAATTAAGACTTTTGTTCTTAATTCAATTTATAATACAATAATTAAATTGTAAAATAAAATTTTCATTAATTGTCAATTAATGAATCGATAAAGGACCAAACATATAATCAATTGCACTTCATAAAAGCACATTGATTCGTTAATTCTAATTTGTTCAAATGAACATTTTAACTGTCGTGAATTTGATTGTGAAATGTGATTGTAATATTAAAATAGTGTGACTTTTTGAGTGTGAACTTCTATCTATTTGTAACTAGTTTAATTGTCTCTTAAGTGAGGTAGTAAAGACATCACTTATCAAAAAGGTAAGACTTCAAAAAATCGTTATTCGATTTTCACTAGAAAAAAAAAGTCTTTGTTTCATAATCTTTTGAGAAGTTAGAACTTTGACATTCGTCAAAATGAATGAATAAATAAATGAAGAGTGTGACTCAAGGCACCCAAAATGATGGGTTGTCTCGTATAAAATATATGTAATACTAACTTGCCCTAACAAAAAAAGGTGCCTATAGCGTACCCTAAATAAATGATATATATGATCCTATAAAAAGAAGCCACGTTGCATGGTGGGTGTGAATTCACATGCATTTATAATCGAACGTATGTGAATGTCCACTGACGAGGATGGCCTAAATCAAGTCAAACACTACTACTAAAAGGGTCAAGTTTTTAAGGTATCTATCCTATCCATCACACAGTCCGTCCAAACGCACCGTCGAAGGAATCAAGCACTGCCACGTGTCTGCATGGCAAGCATGGCAATGGCAAGTATGGCAGTCGTGTAGTTGTTTAACGCCCTTTCTCCTAGACGCGGTAGCAGTCACATGTATCAACTAGGACCTCAAATTTGACTGATCATGATAACATTAAAGTCAAAGAAAGGTTATTTAGTTGATAAAAAAAAAGAAGGTTATTTCCATGGTTTTGCAAGCCTTTTTCCTGTCTAACATATGAAGAATTGATTGAACACCTCAAACACAATGAAAGTCATGATGTCCAGCCTATATTGAAAACATAAGCAGGTAGATATATACTAATTAAGTGAATATTTCATTGATTTGATATGTGGTAGGTTACTTAAGTAAAAGGACGAGAGTCAAGCTTCATAACAAGCAAGCCATGATTTCTATCTTATTAAACTAAACAATGTTTTATTTATTTATTTTTAAGCATTGTGGCTCCAGTATGTGCGTTTTAATGGTGTCATTCTAGCTTTTTTTTTTTTTTTTTTTTTTTTTAATATGAGAAGGATTTTAGAGCATCAAGTGTCAAAGTTTGCTTGGCAAAAGTAATCTAAGACAACCATTATTTACCTTTTTATTCCAATCGGTAACATAATACAAGTGTCACAGTATATGCAACAAACTTAGTAACTTCAATGCGCCAAATTAAATGAAGTTACGTTGAATACAAGCTTGGGAAAAAAGAATATGGAAAATTTATAATATATCCTAGATACAGAGGAATAACTCACAAGAATGAGGAAGCCGATTAACTTGGATATACTCTATAATACCACTAATCCTTCGGTCATCGTAGGGGTAATTTCTTGTAGTGATTGGAAACTAAAATCTCCTAGCTTCCAATGCAAAAACCCCCTCATAGTTTCTATAAGTTTATCAATATTAAACTTCTTTTTTCATGGATGGGGGAGGCAAATAATTGACCACTGCTTCCTGCAAACAACTATGGCGAATAGAAACTAGGAATTTTTTTTTTTTTTTTTTTTTTTTTTTTTTTTTTTTTTTTTTTTTTGATGAAATAGAAACTAGGATTTTGAGAACATTCCTTGTGTCAAGGATGAGAAGTCATAGTCTTTCCCTGATTGAATGGCTGCAACAGAGCTGCTTGGAGTCAGGGAGTCGGGTTTACTTAACTCGTTAACTGCTACACCATTACTTGAAGGGTCTGACTCAGTCGGATGCATGCTGCGACAACAAAAATCAACAAAATCAATCATCCTAATTGTTTCAGTGAAACAGGAAAACTTGTGAAAGCTACTATTACAGATTCGGATGACGCCCAACCAGTATCGATGTATCATGGCATTCATGTCTAAACAACATATAAGGGCAAGCAATTAATGCCCGATTTCTCTACCAAGAAAAAAAAATTACGGTCGAGTTCATTCTGTTAAGATTAATTGTTGCGTGCCAAACTTATTTATGTCTAACATATTAGAAACAAGCTCACAAGGTCTAGTGCATCTGAACAATATTCCGAGGAAATTTCTTTCATTGGTGAAGATTTCTTGCATTGCATAGGAGGAATTGGGATGAGACTAGCTCCTTAGTCCTGACATTGATACAAAGCTGAGTGAATAGCAATAAATTTATTTTCACACAGATTCTTTTGAAGTGCGATTACCAAACATGGTATTCTTGATCCTTTGTGGAAAAGTAACCCGGCAGATGTTGCCTGATACCTACTCAACAGATCATACAGGTATGTATAAAATCCACAGCCTAATATATTGTTGGCAGCAATTATTCCTCCCTAATATATAACAGAAATGATAAAATGTACCAAAAGGTCTACAACCTTGCTGGAGTCCGTTGGGTTGGATATTGAGATATCTAGGGCTTCTTTGGTAAAACTAATGAGTATAAAAAACAAAAAGCACATAGAGAGAAATGCTTATGAAAGTCATGACACACTAGAAGTTTTTAGATAGTATTGGATGCCACATCAACCAATTGAAAAACGTACCAAAAGGTATACAAATGACAGAAAAGGTTTTCTTTTCCAGGGTCAAGTTGGCGAAAAAACACAAGTAATTGTTGTACCAAACAGGCAACTACACATGCTAGCAGATCCATGCGTACAACTACAAAGAAAAAAGGAAAAGGATTGGTGAAATGACGACAATACCTGGAGGTCGGAGAAGGAGCGGCATTCCTGGATGCTTGTGCAGGTGCAAAATTTCCAATCTGAAACCAGGGTAATGGAGGAAAAAACATTGTTTTCATGTTCAGATCCAAATAAAATACAAGGAACCTACTTGCTAAGATAGAAACCTGCAAGAAATTCTGCTGTTGATCATTTCCATCCACTGATTTCTTCAATCCACTAACCTGATTGCTTAATTTTGGCCAGTTCTGAGAGAGCAAGTTGCCATAAATTGCTTGTACACCATTTAAGTATGGCAGTTCATTATTTGTAGCGGTTGGTTTTGTTCCATCACCGGCTATAGTTGCAGCAGCCATAAGAAGGGACTGTTGCTGTGCCAGAGCAGCTAATTGTTGCTGATGCATGGCAAAAGGGGACATCATATTGGACTGTACAAAGACAAATATTATAAGCATAGAAAAATAATTAACCACCTCATCTTATGGGGTGAAAGACTACGCTAATTGATCAGAATTTATTTGCTTGATTAACTAATAATAGCAAACAAGACCTCAAATAATGTGGCTTCTGTAGAAGTGAAGCAAACTTAAATCATTTTATATAATCTCTCTCATTTGATAGGTTTATTTATCTTGGTAGACATTAGATAGGTTTATTGTCAATTATCCAAACTGACTCGAAAGCATTTTCAAGTAAAAAATCATCAATAACATAGCAATTTGCAAGCTTTGAAGTTAAACCCTAGAAACAATGGCAAACAAGGCGTGGTTTGGCAAACCAATTGAAAGGTGCCGGCAAGCTCTTGGCATGCTGAAACAAGTTGGTGCCTAATTCTAACCAAAATCTTCTAAAAGATGGTTTATTAGTCCCAAAGCTTTGGACCCTTAATCAATTATAATTTTATAACCATCAGTCAGGTTCTAGTCACTAATAATAATCAGTTTGCAGAGTAACTTATGTAACTTTTTAAAAAAAAACACACCTTCTCAAAGAGGCTCATAATATCACTATTTACATCCGTCTGGTTTTTTTCGGGAAGTGGAGGAGTGATTGATGAAGAATCTTTGAATAGATCCTCAACTACGGAGATTCTTTGCGACTCGGTTTCAACTGGCTTAGCGGGAAGAGTGCTTGATGAAGAATATTTGAATAGATCCTCAAATCCAGAATTTCTCTGCGTTTCGGTCTCAACTGGCTTAGCTGGAAGTGTGATTGAAGAAGAATCTTTGAATAGATCCTCAACTCCAGAATTTCTCTGCGTCGTCTTGGTTTCAACTGGTTTGGCTGAAAGTGTGACTGATGAAGAATTATTGAAGAGATCCTCAACTCCAGAATTTATCCGCGTCTCGGTTTCAACTGGCTTAGCTGGACCAGTTTTACCTGTTGAAGATTCCGCTTCTGCAGCTGTGAAGTTTTAAAATTGTCATGAGATTTTTAAGAGTATAATTGCGAAAAATGTTTGAGGCTAAACAGTGTCATTGATAAGCAAGTACTAGCAAACTGAACCATATAGTTGGATATAAACTGCAATAAATCATCACCAGTCCATCATTGCAAAATACGTACATTCAAATCCTGCCCATGCATTATCTACAGGAGGAGATGTGGTGGAGCCATTTTCGTTCGGCCCATCCGTGGAAAGCATGCCAAAGAGGTCAGTAGCAAAATCAACTTTAGTTGTCACGTCCAGTGCTGTTTCCTTTGACATTGTTGTTGATTCATCCTGTGATACAACATGTTCTGAACTCTGTAAAGCTGGTGCTGGATTTGGATCATTGAAGACCTGCTCATTAGATCAAACAAGTAGAGCAACACATTCTTCATATCCTGAGAAAGAATACAAACTAGAACAAAACAAAGACGGGTTCCAAAAACTAGTAGCATGGTTCTTTAATTGGCCTTCCACCAATCGGGCAGCCATAATTCAACTCTCCATGGAGGAGAGGAAAATGGCATTAAATCAGAGGAACGAGGGCCAGTTGTCCAGGGATTTCTTCTTTCTCAAAAAAATAAAAACTCAAATCAGAATGAAGCGGTGTCCAATCTTGCATAAAAGAAAAATATCAAGATTCGCAAATAATGGGCTCTTTTAAAAGACATCAAACATTACACAAAAGGAAGAAAATATTATGAATCAAAAAACTATTGGGTAGTAAATCTCTCATAACACAATCCCATATCTCACAAACGAAAGAAATTACAACGATTCACGAAATTGTGGGTAGTTCATGATTTTTGAAATGAAGATGGGGAATTCCTGCCTTGATTTTTGGTCATTTGTGTATTTACAATGGTTCCATTCCTGGCTAATGTTACTAACCATCTTTCCTTTTTTACTTGATTTCATGTAGATAAGCATTTGACAAAAAACAGCTCGTCCTTTGTACTATTCCAATTTGCATTAGCCACAGCATAACTAATGTGAGACTGATTCCACCTTTTCTTGCAAGTGAATTACACTGTCAATGAGTAAAGACAATATACTACCTGAGATGATGCTTTCGGAGGTGGAGGAAGAGTAATTTTTGCTACAGGGACACTGCTCTTTCCAGTAGCTTTGGTTAAGTTTCTTTGTTTTTCAGATGAGTGCACAACATTTTTCATACTTCCATGGTCGTCTCTAATGCCAGATGTATTTGTATGAATTGACACCTTCTCTTGATGTGCTTCAAGAGGTGATTTTGACCTCTCATTCCTTGAAGTCCATCTTTTATCTTCATACCTTACCAATAGAAAATTAGAAAGCAAATATAAAAATGAGAGGGCTATCCCAAGCTGAAAATTGCAAAGATGAACTGGATTTTATATAGGTATTAATGATGAACATAGAAGGAAAACATACTTCGCACGGATGAAATTCTCAATACCCACTCGGTCATAATTTGGAGGTAGCTCTGCTTCCCAGTATCTGTTTGCCTTCTCATTTCCCATTGCTGTTTGCAAACAAAGCCAAGATACCATGAAACACGACATCAGTCTATAACATGGAGAATGAATGTACTTAAAAGATCAAAGATTATAAGACATGAAAGATAATTGTAACTGAACTACTGAGAAACCATCCTCATCATACATTGAATAAATGCAACCTGCTCTGGAAGCCATGTATCTAGAGTAGCAGATCTAACCTGCAGCAAATTGAAGTACTAAGTGAGAAGATACATTGCTGAAAGATCCAAAGATGCTTGAAAGATGAGAATGTAGGTTTATTGTATGCATGGAACAATATGTGATGCAGTGTATAAAGAGCAACAAGTGGAATGCATCACTCTTGTATAATGTCAAAATGAAAACATATATTGAAAAAAGAACCACAATGATGCTTAAAAGGTGAGAACACACTATTGTGCATGCGGAACAGAACACAGCATATAACAAGCAGAATACACACGACACAAAGTAAATTGTTCTTTTGCATGATGTTAATTCTATTATAATAATAAGCATACAACAGGCGTCACCTTGGATATATGTACCCCAAGACTTCTATGTATTCCCGAACACTGCATACATATGAATATCCCCAGATTTACACTAGCCCATCTTGGACCTCTGCATCGAAAATAAAGTAAGATTATCAAAAATTGTACTCACTATAAATTACACAGGTTCTGAAAAGTTTTTCCACGGTGTACTTAAAAAACTCTCTTATTGACACAGATGTGATTAGAACACTCCTATATGTTACACCTTAAAGATAGAAATATACAAATGCTAGATATGTACTTTAAACTTGAGCAATTCAAATGTTGACATTGTGGTGATTGCATCAATAAAAGTAATATTTTGTAAGAGTCGAACATAGATCTGTTGCTACTATTTGTTACAAAATTTTTATAAGCGGTTCTATGTTAGTTGTAGCTGCCTACTTGCTTTTGCAATCTGCACAAATCCTATTCTCCGGAAGCTTGAGCAGCCCTTCTAGAATCTGCAAATGAAAACAGAAAATTCATCAAACATGGGAATATCTACAAAAAATGACCTCTTTCCCTTTTATTTCCACCAAAAGATAATATCAATAATTCATACCAGACATCAATAATCACTGATTCCTAATCTATTCAAATACAAAAATCAATAGTAAACAAAATAAATGTTCCGCCAGTGCGAGAGTACACAATGGTTCACTTAAGAGACCTATAATGAGCTAGAGACTTAAACTTATATATTTTTTGTGCATTCACCATTCAGTTCAAATATAGTGAAACATAACTCCAAATTGGTAAACTCGTAGGCATTCCGAATCACGCAAAGACTCGTGTTTCATGTACACAAGTTTGAAAGAGTCCATATGAGATCAATGATCATCCACAACTTTATACAACAACATAGCCTCAGTCCCAAATTAATTGTAGTCAGCTACATGGATCAAACTCTTCCATTGTGCTCGATTTAGTGCAATTGATTGCGAGCTTTCCAAACCATACAAATCCCTCCTAATTAATGCATCCCAAGTCAACTTCGGTCTACCCCTACCTCGTTGAATTTCTTCAGTTCCTATTAAGTCAAGTTTTCTAGTCGGGGCATCTGTTGGCCATCTTTGCAGATGACCAAACCAATGCAACCGTCTTTCCCTAATCTTTGTATCAATTGGTGCTACACCTACTTGTCTTTGAATTTCTGTATTTCTTATTCTATCTTTACAAGTATTACCACACATCCACCTAAACATCCTCATTTATGCTACGTTCATTTTATGCAGTTGTTGCTTTACCGCCAAACATCATCCATCCACAACTTTATATAACTCTTACATCAAAAATAAATCTTAAACTCCAGAAAAGTAATTTAATTAGACAATGCCAATGCCAGAGATCATCCATCGCCATCAAGAACAAACATCACCAATTAATTGTACATACAACATTGATTCCAAAAAAAAAAAAAATCATTGCAACTGCCTAGCAATTCAATGCAGATCAAATCAAACTGATCAATTGCAAGAATCCAACCTAATAGGACCTAAATTCAATCTCCAAATCAATCATAACAACAATCAAACCGAAACAAATGAAAACCTTTTTGTGACGCGCATCAAGCTCCTTCGATACGTTGGCCTTCTCGTTCATGATTCCGTCACCGCTAATCGATCGAAATTGCAAAAAAATTGGATGCGCGGATCGAAGAGAGGAGACGTAGAAGAAATTGAAGAACTTTTGTTTTCCCTCTTTTCGTCTTAAAGAGTAAAAATGGGGTAATGGAGGAAATGGACGGTAAGACTTTTCTATTTGACTCTCTCCTTTGTTTGGTGGTTAGGTGGATTGTTTTGCGGGAACTGCTGGGGTAGTAACCCATTTGGGTACCGACCTAATTAGATATCGTTCAATACATGTCGAGATATGTGTATGTATCTCGAGGTAAAATACATGACATTCGACTGGGTTTAGGGTTAAAGTAGGTTACTTTTGCATTTTTCTTGTTTCATAATCACCAAAAAAAATAATTTTACCACCTTTATTTTTATGAAATTAGTTAGACCACCTTCGAAGTGACTTAACTAATGAAATCATGCAACCAAAACATCTTTGGTCATTTAGTGAGATGGATGAGCCATCACCTGTCAAAAGTCAAGATTTAGAGATGAACACACACATCTGCTAATCATACTAATTAAGTATTATTAGGTTGCAAAATTCAAATAATTGTGGTGTTATGTCATCCTCGCAAAATATTGATTTCCCTTTCTTTCGAATCCGATTGTTATTGGTGAGGTTTTTTCTTAACAAAAGAAAAGTAAAAAAAAAAAAAAAAAAATCGTGAAATGTTTCTAAGGTACTCCTACAGTTAAGTATTTGCTATCCTGACTCTAAACCTTGAATTCTCATTCAGTTATTTATAAAGAGGCAATTAATAGGAAATAATATCCAAATTAAATGCTGGAACCAATAAATACTAGTTAAATTTCTTGGTTTAGGCGCACATACATATCAAATCAATTTGAAACTAATGAAACATAAAAGATCATATAACTATGATCTCATCTTTGTGATTATCTTCTAATTAAGCTTCTAAATAAAGAAATGAACTCCACATTAATAGATGTATACCTCTGGTTTTCTCCAATTACTTACAAAGTGTTGGATGGGAGAGAAGATAGGTAAAGTTGAAATAAAATGGTAGGTAGGTAGCTAGCTAGAGAATTGTTAGGTAAGATAACAATATAGTATAACTTTAGTTTTACAATTATTGGAGTTTGGCCCTCAACGTTTTCTTTCTTTCATTTTTTTTTTTAAAGAAAGTCATTACATAATTTTAATACACACTAGTTGGTGTCCTCGGAACACACATCATAATTTGCGCACAAATCTTGATGAGATCCCAACATGCATGTCTAAACTCGAAAGTGTGTCTCAAGAGGTTAATGTCACTGCCATCCTCCTTTTAATTGTATCAATCAACTCTTGAGTGACCTACAATTGACTTGAAGTCCATAGGGAGTAATTATTGACAGTCTTGCTGTGATTTTTTTATTTTATTTTTATTTTTTTTGGGGGTTTGTTACCGTGAGGCTGATGCGTTTTAGTGAGTATATTCTGTGTTTAAGATATAATGGTTGTTGTACCTTTCGCAAGAGGAGCATCAATCGACAAAAAAAACGAAAAAAAGAAAGAAAGAAAAAAAAAAAAAAAAAAACAATTGGCTTCATCATGCGACCATCATGCCCAATGTGGACAGTACATAGATAGAATTTGTACAGGCGCAACTCTCTACAGCTAATTATCAATAATTATTGAAGGGGCATATGTGACTACACCAACTTTGCATTTGGCTTTCTATTTGTGAAGTGCCCCTTAAGGTCTTTGACCTCATTTCCTTTTTGTTCCCCTTCCTCTCTCCATTGTCTCTTGTTCCTCTTTTCCTTTTCAACCATTTTCTTGTGTTAGTGTTTATTGAAGATAAGAGAAAGGGGAAGGCGGCTTGAGGTGGTTTAGATCTGAATAAACTGAAGATGATGTTTTAAGAGTGACGTTGGCATTCTTACTACCTCGACATACCAGTGGTTTCACTAAGTGAAATGAAAGGTGGTAATCAACAATTAGACATATATTTCAATTACCACATGATCTTCAAGTGATGAACGTTGACATTGAAACAATCATTTAATTCCTTTTTATATGAGAGTTGCTAGAGTAACGTACTTTGAACATCAATCTAATTAGATGTTATACGATACACACTAATATGTATATGTGCATATCTCGAGGTAAAAAACACCGCAACTAACGGAGTCTGTGGTCAAAGTGGGTACTTTCTTTTTATTAGGGTAATAGATGAGCTGTTACTGACACTGTTACTCTCCGTAAGAAATCCGGCCAAACCAAACCCTAACTCCCACTTTGAATCTCAGATCCGCAAATCCGATCAATTTCTGCTTCAATCTCAACCTTCAATGGAGGATTCGCTCCGCAAGCGACTGAGCCTGCAAAACGAGGTCAGTTTACTTCATCCTTCCATCTCTTCATCGTTCAATTGAAAGTCCTCTTCAACAAGAGGCGCAGCCTCGCAAGGCCGCAACGCCTCCGTTTTACGCAGATCATGCTTAGAAACCCTAATTGGATAAGTGTTTGTTCGAATTGAATGATCAATTTTAGTTTTTGTTGATTCATTAGTTAAATTAGGGCTCGATCGACTCTGCAAGTGAGGTTTTATGTGTTATCCAATTAGGTTGTGAGGTGGTTGAATGAATTGTCGGAGAAGGTGGAGAGGAGAGCGAAGGAAACTACGTCGAAGATGCATGAATTGATGGAAAAGACGGATCTTGTGGAGCAAGATTTGGAGAATGTGTTGAATTCTTTGCGAGCGCTGTCTCGCCGTCGGTATATTGAGAATGTAGGTTGGTCGCTTGAGTATTCGTGGATTTCGGATTAGACTGATTAGTTTGCTGATGTGGAATTCACTGTGTTCATATGATTTTGCGCCTTATGATGATGTAATGGCTTCTTGGTGTAGAAAATAGCTGAAGAGGATCAAATGTCTGGTTATGGTATGGAAGATGCCGTGAGGACAGCTGAGAGCATTCCTGCTCAAAGTTATGAGGCTGACATTTTGCCGAGATATAAAGAGGCGTTGTCTCTCAGTTTAAGTTCTTACCGGAGTCACATGCAGAAAATAAGCCGAGCCCCATTTCCGTGTTCAGTTTTCAAAGTATGATTGATTCTTGCAGCTTTGCTTTTACAGTACTGATTGTTTATCTCTTAACATTTTTTTCTTGCATCATTTGCTTTCGTTTGTTTTGAAAATCTGAGCTTTAGAACCAACCAAGTGGATGGCTTACTGGTTTGGTATGAGGTAACTGGGTAAGATGTCGGGAGTTCGATCCTCATAGTGGGGAAAGTTTTGGTTTCTCTCTTATCAAAAAAAATCTGAGCTTTAGATAGTATATTTCTTGGTAATGCGGGTATATGGTGGAAATAATTTGTCAATTATTTTTTCCTTTTTATTTGATCCGAATAGTTGAAACTTTGAATTGTTTGGTTTGGAAACATTGCAAAATATATTTTTCAGTACCATTCATCTTTATTGATGTTGAGATGGCTTTTAAGTTGGACCAAGTTTGTAATCTTATCTGTGTGCATCTCTTTTTTTCCCATGCTTGAAGACTGGTTCAGCATTTGGTCCACTTCCTCATGTAATTGGTTCGAAGAATATATTCACGACAACAGTTGTGGTTTACCAGGTATTACTAATTTCTTTTAGTTACTATACTGCAGTATATGGAATTTTACTTTTTTTTCCCTTAAAAAAGTTCTTGACTTGGGTATTATTGTTTTTAAGGATCTCTATAAGTGAAATGTGGGCTCACTAAAACTCACATTTCGATATTTTCATAAGAAAAATCACATTTGAAATTTTGCCAACTATTTAGATTCCTTTTTTGTTGGCTGGGGTTCTCTATTACATTATCAACTCATTTACAGCAACATACCTTACTACTTTCTTTTATTTCAGAGGACTTGACAATGGAGCGAATCTCATTGGATTTCAGAAATCTGGAGGAACGAAATTCTGGTAATAATGCATTCAACTTTGTGTCAGAATCTTCAGATTTCGGTTCGGATATCTTTGTTGAACGATCACGCCCATCTAAGAAGGCAAGTTAATGGAGCATTACATTTATTTTGTTATCATCTCGTTCATTCTAAACTAAAGGTGGGAAGATGCAACTATAGTGTTATGTCCGTGGAATGCAAGCTTTTAGCGAGCGAACGCCTACATCATGCACGGCCTCAGAAAAATACTGTTGTCCACAATTTTTAACCATCATATTCCTGCTGTTGTTTTCAATTATGAAGAAGCAAAGAGAAAATTATTCGATTGCTTTCATTGTGATGTGGTTTCTGCTGTTGGGTTCCTTTTGAAATTTTCAGCCCATCTATTTCACAAATTTCACCATTCTCATTCCATTTATTTTTTTCCATTTAAATATTGTTTCCAGATATCAATCAGCAGTTATGTATATTCACTAGTTTTTCGGCTCCAAAATACTCACATTTGAAACAAATACACTTTCAACTTCTTAGCTCAATGATTTCTTGTACCCTGTTCTTCTTCATAAATATCTGAATTTTCTGATAAAGGAAAAGTGTTCTTCAACCTTTCATTGGATTTTGGCTTTTGTACTTTCTCCTTTTATTTTGGAGATTCTTCTCATATTTTCATTTGTTCAACTCATTATGCATACCACCCTTTTTGTTATTTTCTATCTTTGCAATTCGTTTTCATCTTTTGCATTCTGACCTCGTTCATTGATCACAGGATGGAACTGAGCCGCTTGTGTCAGCTGCATCAGATTTTAAGGCAATGCTTGAGGCTGCACTCCTTAGCCCTTACAAATTCTGTAAGCTTCATTTCTTGTTTTGATACTTTCTGTGAGTGGTTGTTAGCCAGCGGCATGCTAATGTCAACCTTTAATTGTGATAGTTAATGTATCAATTAGACGTCCTGCTGATAGTTATAATTCTAAATCATGATATTTTATTTTATATTGGCAGATGATGAAGATAGCTCAACAGCCACCGACAGTGCACAAATTCACAGTAACATGACTTATTCTACGGGGCAAAGGCATTCAGATTTGGTCGGTTTACTTAACTTCAGAGCTGAGATCTTTTGGTCCTAGTTTTCATTGTGATTATAAATACTAATAGATGAGGGTTTATCACCTTAGCCAAACTTTGAATGGGACAAAATTACCTTAAACCCTATGTGTATTGTGTATGCTGCTATATTTTTAGGGGATTTATTTACTTTTTATGCTTTTTTTAACAGGGGGAAAATTTAATATCTGAAGCCCCAGTACTAGATATTGATGAAGTTTCTTTTCTCAATCCTGCCGATGTTTCAGACGCTACTGTCCTTTCTAACCCAGGAAATACTGATTCGTTGGCGCATTCAGATGTCTCTGCATTGATTTCTGGAAGTCTTTTTGACTCAGAAGAAGATTCACCTTTAGACAGTCACAGATATAGTGAGGTGCTATCAAGTTGTAGAGATGTTCCTGGAAACGATGGTGGCCAGACTTCAACAGCCACTAATGATAATTACGTTACACAGGAAAACCTGGTTGAAGATGAAAGTGGCCGCACTGTTCCTCAAGATCATGAATTTTCAGAAGCCATTAGTGCTAGTAATTTGAAAGAAGGCACTACTATGGTTGAGGCTAAGCCAATTGTTACTTCTGATGGATCAATCAGCTGAACTTCAGTCCAGGATGATCTTCCTAGATTTCAGTCGCCTTTGAAGAAGATTTTGTGCACTTCCGATTCATCTGATTGCTTTCACTTGGAGTGATCTTCCATCAAGTCCTGTAGGTTAAATCTGTGGATGAATGAGATGAAGATAGCTTTAGTGACAGAAAATAGTGAATTTGACCTCGATGTTCTGCTAATTTCACGTCTGTTGGATCTGGAGTCCTTACTTAAAGATATCTACAGCCATGGATATGTTAAATTTGCTGTTGCTCAACGGCTTCATCAAGAAGCAAAGGAGTGAATGCAAGTATACCTCTTAAAGTTACAATTGTGTAGACAGCTAATAGAAATGTGCATTCGACGATGTAGTGTTTGTTTCTGTCCAAGCTCTTCACAGGGTACTAAATATTTCAGTGCCTAGTGCCTGCCAAAGGGTGTACTAAACATTCCAGTGCTCAATGGCTGTGCTGGGAATGCTTTTATCAGGTTTTCTCAATGGCTATGTGACAATTGATGGTCCTGGCGTAGAAGACTTATGTGATTGATGGATAAGATAATATGATCTAGCATTCTACACCTTATGCATTAGAGGCAGGTTCCAAC
The DNA here is from genome assembly GCA_039657345.1 of Stephania japonica. Taxonomy (NCBI): domain Eukaryota; kingdom Viridiplantae; phylum Streptophyta; class Magnoliopsida; order Ranunculales; family Menispermaceae; genus Stephania; species Stephania japonica. The sequence continues at coordinate 83,013,866 of CM077556.1, read as the reverse complement.
ATACAGAATGTTACCCTTCTTGGTTTTGCAGGAGTTCGTGTCGATTGGTCTGCAACAGAAATTGGTTCCATCAGTCTGTTTCTTCTGAAAATAGTTTATGAAGCAGTGGTTTATATGAAGGCTATTAGCTCTGAGTAAGTTTATCTTTTTAAACTTCAAACTTTGTTGAGTCTCTCGAATGGACAAGTTCAAGGGAACTAGCCAATTTCAATTGGTTTAGTTGTCAACATTTCCTCCAGTTTATGTTACTGAATGGAGAGTGGTCAATTCCATATTGACCAAATGGCCATGTGGCCATGCACAATATAATGGAGAGGGAGCTTTTGTCTTGCCTGCAACCGATTTTTTTGCTATTATTATTCTTTAATTGATAGCAGTGCAATTGTTGCGCCTTCGGTGCATTTCATCCTCTTCTTAACTGTGGAACTTCTTGAACTAAGTTTTGTGCCTGCAGTGTGTATTGTTGCGCATTTGCTGCATATTCCTCCACTTGTTTAGTCTTGTATGTCTTAAACTAATTCAAATTCTCTTGTACTTGTGATTTTGGTGTTTTACTGTTCCGAGAACTGAGGATGATTAGAACAACATTTATCATTTGGATGTTCATGGGAGCATGGCGCTTGGAGGAAGACCCAATTTCCCAAGAACTTCTTTGCAATAACTGATTGGGATTTTTTGCACCACCTCACATATTTCCTCCTTGTGTTCTTCCAATTTGATCTTGCAAGAGCCACCCTGGGTGTCTGTATCACCATAAGTTCTACATGTAAATAAATCACGACTTTTGCACTCATTTGACAAATCTCCTCACGATCAAAATTATAATTAGCTTTGCATTAAACACACACTAATTGGAGTTAAAGTCAGTTGTTGATTTTCAAATATTTTTAGTCATTTTTGTAAGTCGTTTTTGGCAAAAACCCTTTTCTAAAATATTTATTACAAATTTAGAATAAAAAATTTTCAATTCTTTAACTCAAATTAGTGTGCTTTAGTCCAAAGCAATTATAATTTTGATCAGAGGGGGTATTTGTCAAATGGTGCAAAAGTCAGTGATTTATTTACTTATTAGGCCCGGGGATGTTGGTCGACAATATAATATGTGACACCTACTACGCCTTGGTACCGTTGGACCCATACAAACATGAGGACCCGGGGTTGTTGGTATGTAATGTAACAGTGTAACACAAATTGATAAAGTGGTGTTACTAATTTTATAATCTAAGGCTGTTGCTTGCTTTACCAAGTTAACTCCCCCAAAGGCACAGGCACAGGTCCACAGCTCTTCAGTCAGAGAGTTCATCTCTCATTCTGGGTGATTAAGTCGAGATGGGAATTAAGGAGGTGTTGAATTCAGCCACTGATGCAGTCAAGAACAACTCATCACCCCCATTGGCAACATGGGTTGCTCTGCTTTGAAGACTGTCAACAATGGAGCCAAGAAGCTGAGCGGGTACGCCAAGGACCCCGAAAGCCGAGAGAAGATCGGATGGTACGTCGCCCACCCTCTCACGCGTGAGGGCCTCAAGTTCATTCCAGGTTCTAAATTAATTTCTGATTCCTTTTTAATTTGGGTGTTAATTATTAGATCTGATCGTTTTATGCTAATTTCATTTTGCTTGATGTTTTGAATTGATGAAGTAGTGATGAGCTAGAAATTTAATGCCCTCCCTTATATATGAACTCTTTATAATTTTTTTGATGAAGAGGGTTTGGTAGGGGAGTGAGGACTTCTTGTTCATTTTTTTTTTTTTTTTTTTTTTTTTTTTTTTTTCAGAAGGATTTAGTTTGTTTGATCAATATATTCTTTTTTAATTATATATATATATTTCTAATTATGATTTTTCATGCACTTGCACTAAATCAAGCACAATGAAAGAGTTTGATCTATGTAGCCGACCCCAATTAATTTGGGAAATTAAGGCTTTGTTGTTTTTGTTGTTGGAGCCTGCTATGCTATTATAACCACAAATTAACCTATAAACGATATGCATCTGTCTGCGCATCGTGCCTTTCGACACGCATGCATTCCAACGCGTATTGCTGGCATGCAGACGGGTGCATGTCATTTCTTGCATGCATTTGCACTGAATTGAGCACAGTGGAAGAGTTTGATCTATGTAGTCGACCCCAACTAATTTGGGATTGGGGCTTTGTTGTTGTTGTATGAACTTGGATGCACATATATTGTTCAATTGAAATATTTGTTCCTATTGTTGTACTAGTGTATCATGGGGGTCCTATCATATGCAGGGCAGTTGTGTCTGGAAAGTTCTGACTGAATTAAAAGTGTTGAATGCCGCTTGCATCCATTGAATTAGATCCTATCCAGCCAGCCAGGAGCCTGTTTATGGCATTTTCAAGTCATGGTTGCCATGAATCTGAGATGAATCAAGCCTACATTGGGCTATCCACCATACTATGCAACATGATTTTTTATGAGCTACCGTCTTAATTTCTCTGCTTCCTAGATATATGATTTCTTGATCAAATTCCTCGTTACCCCCACGTCCGGTATTTTACTTTCCTTTATCTATTTCTATTTCGAAAAGCAGTCTTTTTATCTGTAGAGATGGATTGAAGTGATGAATACAAGCATTTTTTTGTCTTGTACGAATATTTAGAACATTCAATTGCATTAAATCAAGCTCAATGGAAAAGTTTGATTCATTTAACTGACCCTAAGTAATTTAGGATTGGGGCTATATGTTGTTATTATTGTACTGATATTTAGCTGTTCTGTCAACCCGATGGTCAAGTACCAATTACCTAGGTTGATCCTCCCAAGATTCTCGCTTGTGGTGGAGGGCACCCTCTCCTATCAAAATATGTCATACCTAATTTCCATGTTGCTTTTCTCTATGGTTGCTGCTTATATTGTTTTGTTGGTTTTGCACATTAGGTGGGGATCTTTTTGCGAACTCCTAAAATGCACATCCAAAATTCAGATGTTTTAGTCATTTTTTGAAAATCAGGCATTTGCTTTCTTTCAAAAACCAGGCAGGTATTAGAACTTCAGTTTTCGGTATCACTCATCTTTGAGGTGAACTCAGCAATATTCGCATCTTCCAAAAATACAGATCTATGGGAGTCTAAATCATCGATGCTCAAAATTTGTTTTGATCGATCCATCACATTCAAGTGGAGCAATTACTTACTTTTTCTCGTCATGTGCAGGTGTAAGTTATGCATTTGGCTTGTCTGAAGCAACAGTAAAGCATCACCGCGGCGTGGTTAGTAATGGCAAGAAAGTTGAATTCCTTGTGGAACAAATGAACAGAGAAATAAAGGAAATGCAAGCAGAGAATAAGCAATTGAAAGCAGAACTTGAGAGTTAAAGGATCAGTACATTCAAGTAAGCTCTAACCACTTCATGTAGTGGTATTATCAGTTCAACAGTAGCAGAAAAGCCTGAAGAGGTCTTGAGCTCTTTCATGCTGAGATTGAGAGGTATTAAGTTTAAAGACTTCTTGGGTTATCAAGTAATTCCCATTAGAGGAGAGTTTTGAGTATGATCATCATCTTGTTATGGATAGTCCAATTAAAATGAATAATTGATGACAAGGGAGTTTGCTGCTTGAACCCTTAAATATGTGACTTAATCAATGCTTAATATGTGTTGTGATATGTAATTATATGCTTACTTGCTCATGGAGCTCAAGATAGAGTAACTAGTTTAGTAGTTATCTAAGGTTTTTGACAAGGGAAGTTACATACAGAAAGTGATTGGATTACATGATTTTTATGACAACCCCTTATTTACTTAATAGTTATCTAAAGTTTACATTCATATGTAAATAGTTACCGCAAAGTGATTGGATTATATATATATATATATATATATATATATAGAAAATGAGTTAAGTTTGAGGCCTAAACATATTAAGGGAGATGAACAAACTTTAGCTCTCATTTAGTTTCATTGTATTTTGTTTGAGCTGAACTCTCTTATCAATTCTATTCAAGATTAGTAGGAAAAAATAGTAAAAAAATGAAAGATGACAAAAAAAAAAAAAAAAAAAGTGGAAAAAAGGTTGTGCTGCAAATCATTGTTTTTTTTTTTTTTTTTGTGTGGCAAAGTAACATGTTTAATTTGACATATTTTCTTTCCTTTATATACCGTTATTTTCTGTTGGCATAATCTAGAGTGTTAATTTGTAAACGAACAAGGACAGTAATTATTAGTTACCATTGTTCTCCTCGGCTCTATCAGCCTCCCCGACACCCCTAATTCTATGATCAAGCGCAGTGTAAGTGAGGAAGAAGTGAAAAAGAATCTTCGAAGGCTTCGCGGCACTGACGACATTCATGAGGAGTACTAAGATTTGTGCGAGGCTTGCGCCAATGCATCCAAGGCCAAAACAATAATAACAAGTTGGCGATTTTCCAAAGAAAGTATGTGCCCCAGATGGTGATGACATTCCTTATTCCCTTCTTCCAACAGCTCACTGGGATTAATGTCATAATGTTTTATGCTCCGGTTCTCTTCCAAACTCTCGGCTTTGGCAACGATGCTTCTCTCATGTCCTCGGTTATCACTGGCCTAGTTAATGTCGCTGCGACGTTGGTGGCAATCTTTGTGGTTGACTGGTATGGAAGGAGGCCCCTATTCTTGGAAGGGGGGTTTCAGATGCTCTTATCCCAGGTTAGCATTGGGTCTCTCATCTGGAAGGTATTTGGGTTGGCTGGTGTGGCTATTGTTTCGAAAGGTTATGCATACGGGATAGTGGCTCTCATATGTGTCTATGTTGCTGGGTTTGCTTGGTCATGGGGTCCCTTAGGATGATTGGTGCCTAGTGAGATATTCCCTCTAGAGATTAGATCGACTGGGCAGGGTATTAATGCCACCATCAACATGTTGATGACCTTTGTAATTGGTCAAGTCTTTCTCAGCTTGCTCTGCGCCACCAAGTTCGGCCTCTTCTTCATCTTTGCCTTCTTTGTTCTGTCCATGACTGTTTTTGTCTACTTTTTTCTCCCCGAGACAAAGGGCATCCCCATGGAAGACATGTCCAAGGTCTGGAGTCAGCATTGGTTATGGACAAGATTTGTTCCTTCCGAAGACCCTAATAGAAGTGTTGAGATGGTCTGAATCATCTATTGTTTTCTTTTGTTTGTTTCTTTCATTACTAGATTGTTTAGTGTAGGGTCTGTTCAAATAGATTCTTTTGGTTTATGTTAATTCAATGTTGTTTCATAGAGTTAGGATATGGAACTGATGATCTTACAGAACTGTTGTTCAGTTCAAGGGTCATTGGTCTTTTGTACTTAATGTGCAATTTTAATTAGATTCCATTTCATTTTTTTTTTTTTTGTTAATGAATTGTCATATTTGATATCAAGTTTCAACTGAATCTCTTGTTACTTAAATTGTGATTACTGCAATTAATTTATTTTTGAGTTTGGGATTTTACAATTGGTTTCAGTCATATTGATGAACTTTCAACTGTTTAATTAGTTGAAGTGTTTAATATTCTAATTATTGTCAAGAAAGCAAGCAGGGTCTGCCAGCACTAGTAATTTTTGAAGTAGATGTTCTGTGTCTTCGACATATCTTTCTGTATCTGAAATGCAGTTTGTGAATTATCAGTCCAAGCATGAGTACAAAAAACTTTTAGATTTATGTAGCATAAAGTTTCAACTAAATGCTTTGTTATCTAAACTTTAGTCTGTCATCAGTTATTTTTGAAGAATAGTTGAATTTACCAAGCCTAAACAAAATAAAACTCTTTCAGATCCTATTGAAACAAAACCAAGAGAGGCGAGAAAAACACGTGTAAATCTTGGGAAGATGAAACATCCAGTGCCTCTGGCAGTAAATATTTCTTGTACATTATTCAGGGCCATCTTTGTTTCCAAAACTTTATAACTATGAATTAATCTGGTATGGAAAACATGCCAGTCAGTCATGGTTGAAAGAACAAGGTGCCCTCTAGGGGCAAACATATTTAGTCTTTTGCATTAAAAGCAAGCAGGGAGACGCAGCTAGGTAACACAGTTGTAGACACTGCGAAAGTACAGCCGTCACCTCATTGACCCTAGGTCCTCTCACCGATTGGTTTTTCTCTCTCAACAAGCACCGAAAACGCGTAACACTTCGAAGAGACCAGAGTGCACATCGGCTCCTGTTTTGAGGAACTAGGGAAGCTCAACTTCACAAATATGCATTGTAAGGTTTTCTAGCACTCTATTTACATTTAATTTTATTTCTTATCTTGTTAATTGTTGATTAATTATCATAATTCTTATTTTACTTTGTGTAGTTGCAAATACATTCTTATTATATAGGTCTAATGCAGTTAGGGACATCTGTAATTGTGAGGATTCTTTAACAACAAGTAGCGAGTGATCACTTCAATTGAATTTTCGGTTACTCTAATTAGATTCACATGTTTATTAGACATTCATCTAGTGAAATTAGGGAATCTAGAAGTTTCGAGCGTGATGCCAAACTCTATAGCTAGCCTAGGAATTGAATTTGAATGCTTTTTTAAATGGAAACCGATACCAATGCACTTGAAGATTGAGTTGAACTTGTGAATTCTCAAGGCAATAATGATTTACCTAATTTTCTAGAACTAATAAGCCTATGTTCTTTGCTTTCTTAGCTAGCAATTAGATTAGTTCTCTCATTTTTCATGTCATTGTAGTATGTTAATTGTTACTTCCTTTGCATTTTCATGTTATTAGTGTAGTTAGTTAGTTAATTCTCTCCCTCTTGTGACTCATTCTTGACCAAAGTTTAGATTACCAATCCTTGTGGATTGACACTCGTACTTACCACTACTACATCGTCGATGACAAGATACACCTATAGTTTGCTACAAGGTATATTTTAGTGAATTGCTTTGGCAACATATTTAATTCTCCAAGATTGCCTATACACTAGCAACTTTTATATATTAGATTCCAATATTGTCGAAACGAGCTTGAATAGAATTAATCTCTTACAGAAGTTGATACCATCTTTCATGCAATTATAAGGTCTAGTTTGTTCTTGATTTATCAGTCCTTGAAAGCAAATTAAGATTTTGTTTCAAAACAAATGTGCATGGAAAATTAGATGTCACTAGAACAATTTTGGTTTTTAATAGAGGGTTCAAAACCTTTATTAAATATGAGTGCTATTAACCAATTGAGTGACTCAATGGTAATTAGGTATGGTACTTGGGAGTGAAAGGTCATGGGTTCAAACCTTAGGGGAAGCACATGCTTCTTTCTTATCAAAAAAAAAAAAAAAAATGAGTGTTATTAAATGTCATATGAGAAACATGTTCAATGGATCGTGTTTAATTCAATTGATAGTTACATTTTATTATTATTTATTTCTTGCAAAATATGATTTTTATTAATTTCAAATATATGAATAATTCTTGAACAAATAAATAAATATACTTATGTACATATAGTTGATATCAAAAAGATAAATTAAAATTGTACATATAGTTAAGGGACTAAGATGATAATTAGTTTGAGATAGCATCATAAGATTTTAATATTTTTCCACATCATATATTTTCTTGACAATTTTTGGCAGACCATTCTATTTTCAATTAAAAATTAAATGCAAACAACTTCAATTCAATCAGTTGTAGAACTCTCCTTCATAAATGGATTACATATGCATGAAAATTTGCATTGTGGAAGCTAACTGATGAATACTTTTATTTTACTAGAGACCTTATTCACCATAAACTTAATCAAGATCTTAATGCAATTCGATCGGTTATCTCACGCTGTATATAGTTCTTCTAATTTAGCTACATCCAACAAGAACTGGAATGATAAAGGGCATCAAGAGCAATATAAGCGGCAATGGAAGCCCAATGTAGTGAGGTTAAGTAACAGTGCTGATCCTATATTTGAGCAATTAATTCAAAGGTCTCAAGAGTCAAGACCCAACTGGCGCAAGTAACAAGAAACTTACTAAAGGAACCCATTCAACCAAGGGCCCTGAGCCTTTAACTGATCTTACTAATCGACCTACTAAGAGCATTGTGTTCTTCCTAAAAACAATGTTGATGTGAGCTTTTCTAAATTCGAAATTAGTATGAACGTGTTGAGCTTCTCTTCACACAATTACAAAGTTGCCCAAAGTCTCCTCATAAATTAATTAGAAACTAGTTACAACTACTCTGCCCTACTGTAAGTAAAAACTTCTATTTTCATCTGTTGAAACTAACCCATCTGTAACTGCAACACAATTAATTTCATCCAAAAAAACTGCAACACAATTAAATCTGAAGTTGTAATAGAAAGCTCGTTGAATTGGAGACTTTCTATTTTTTCAACTGTGGCAACATACCCAATTGCAACTCATATGATAAACTGTCCTAGTTGCAACTATTTACAGCTTCACATCCCCTTAATTGTGGTTGATTACTTTGCTACTTAGTTGTGCAAATATGCCTGACACTATCCCATGGGCCCTCATTGGTAATTGTGGTTGATTACTTTGCTACTTAGTCGATATACCATAGTGCATGCGTGTCCTAACCCATCTAGGAGACGGGCTTTGTAGGCCGAAATCAGAAATTTAAATGTGCCTGACACTATCCCATGGGCCCTCATTGGTGATTTTAATGTATACCTGAGTTCAGATAAGAAGGCAGGGGGCGCACCTCCAGTCAAGTCAAATGCAGAGATTTGTTTGAGTTTTTGCACAACCTTGCCCTTAGGGTTTTACAGGACATGAGTTAACGTGGATTCGGGGCATTGTTTAAGAAATACTTGATAGAGGTTTGTGTAACGGTTCGTGGAGATCGAAGTTTCCAGAGAGTTATGTCTCACACCTCACCCGATTAAAGTCAGACCATCGGCCAATGCAACAGTTGATCATCCAGAGCAATTCAATTCCGAGCCCTTCCTGCAGACCTTTTCGTTTTGAAGCATGCTGGACCACTCATGAAGGTTTTAGTGACTTTGTAAAGGATAACTAGGACTAGAGGATTGATGCGAATCCTCAAGTATAAGGGTCGATGCAAGTAATAGTGGCATAAACATATGTTTGTACTGGGATATCGAACCACAAGGAATAGTTGCATACAACACTAAAGTAGATTAGGTGTTTTGTAACATAAACAAACAAGTAATAGATTTGTTTAACTATCTAGGAAGCATAACGACTAGAACAAATTTATTTTAGACTTGAATTCGCTATCAAATCAATGTGCATCGAATCAATTAAGAGATGTGTTCAACTCAATTTATAAACCAAGTATCCTATAATTCATCCCATCCCAAGGTCTTAGATATAATATCCAACACATATTTACGCTGAGACAAGAAAATACCCTTTGAATTTTGAGCAACTTCAATGCCCAAGAAATATTTCAAAGATCCTAAATCTTCCATATGAAAACAATTGCTCAAATATTGTTTAATCTTTTGGATGCCTGTATGATTATTGCCCGAGACAATAAGATCATCAACATAGACAAGAACTTGGAGTTGGAGGTTGCCTTGATGTAGAGTAAATAAAGAATAATCTGAGTAGGATTGGTGAAACCCATGAGATCGCAAGGCACCTAGAAGCTTAGCAAACCAACATTTGAGGGCCTGTTTGGGACCATACAATAGTTTTTTCAATTTAGAGACCACGTTTGATTTTTCTGAATGAAATCTAGGAGGCAAGCACATATAAACTTCCTCCTCCAGATCGCCATGCAAGAATACATTATGCACATCCGTTTGATGAAGTTCCTAATTTTTAGTCGCTGCTACAACCAAGAAAGTGTGAATTGTCACCATTTTTGCTACTGGTGCAAAAACTTCATTATAATTAATGCCCTCAACTTAGCGATTTTCAAGAATAACCAGATGAGCTTTGTAGCATTCAATTGTGCCATCTGCATTGTATTTGATTTTATACACCCATTTGCATCCAATAACACATTTTCCTTATGACAAGGGTTTAATTTCCTAAGTCTCATTAGCTTCTAATGCTTGAATTTCTTTTTGCATTGCAACTCTTTAATTGGCATCTTTGACGACATTAATAAAGGAATCTGGTTCAACCCCTAAAGTAATAGCTGACAAGAAAGCATGATGGTGCATAGAGAATTTATCACAGTTCACATAATGTATTATAGGATAAGAGTTACTTGAGGAATGCAAAGGAGCAAGTGAGTGCGGAGAGGGACTCATTAAGGGGTGCATCTTCTGAATTGTGTGTAATACAAAATCACGCAATAATGTTGATTGTTGTTTGACTCGGTGACCACATCCCAATTGTTCTTATTCATTTGAGTTTCCCCCCTATTTGTGATTCCCTCCATGTCAATAGAGTTAACAAGGGGTTCTTCATGAACTGCAACTTATGTACTCTCCTTTTCAGATGAGGACGCTACAATATTATCCTGAGAATGTTTGAAGAGGATGTCTACATCATCAACCAACTCTTCAAGCTCAATGATCGACAATTTTGTAGAAGACGTGTTGGAAATAGATGCCAATTCCTACTTAAGAAAAATAACATCCATTGAAACAAAAAAATCACCTATATCTAGATCATTTAAGTTCCATGTTAGTTTCAGAATAGAATAATTTTATTGTATGTTAGTTTCAGAAGAAAATAAGTTTATTATATATTCTTGTATATTGATCTATTACATGTCTCTATATATAGATATGCAATTACACACAAAAGAAAACGTCTAAATAAGGTAGCACATAATTAAGGGAGTGATTTGTGCACAACATAATTATGAGAGTGATTTGTGCATATTTCCTAATTGCACAATATTCCTTAACACTTTCCCCTCAAACTCAAAGTGGGAAATAACGAAACCACTTTGAATTTATAAACTAAAATAAAACTAAATTCGGACATAATTCTAATTGACTTCGGTCTGAAATTTGTATTGAGTTTAGAGACAAATCTGTGTAGATACACAAACGAATAAGATGAGAATACACAAAGTCGGCGATAATTTTGTGTGAGGACACTAAATCGCGACGAACGGATGCAAGTGATCACAGACAAAATCTTCAGATAGGTAGGTGGGACATATAAATCTGCAACAGTGTTGCAACTGACAGGCATGATGGGCATCGCGAACTACGTTCGACAATGTATAGTTCACAAACAACGGATGTGACAAGCATCGTGGATTGCACTCGAATCAGCAGATAGTGCACGGACGGAATAGCAAAATAATTGAACAATGGAACAACGGAGTCGACGGAACAACTAACGGAACAACATATTCGACGAAACCACTAACAGAACAACATAGTCGACGGAACGACTAACGAAGTTGAGTCGACGGAACGACTAACGAAGCAACATAGTCGGCGGAACGACTAACGGAACAACATAGTCGACGAAACGACTAAATAGCTGAGTCGACGGAACGACTATCGGAGCAGAGTTGTAAGGCATCAAATTTGTGCAAACATGGTAGGCGAATTGGCTAACTGAGTGACGCGGAAAAGGTTAACGAACTAGTACAACAGACATACGTTTGTGAAGACGCATAAGAGAAACAATAGAAAATCAAAACAAGAGCATAATCGAACACAAGAACAAGCACTAAGATGTATCAAGGATTGGTCGTCGACTTAAAGGTCAACCGTCCTTGGATTAGAAACCAAGCTCTAATACCATGTTAGTTTCAGAATAGAATAAGTTTATTGTATATTCTTGTATATTGATCTATTACATATCTCTATATATAGATATGCAATTACACACAAAAGAAAACGTCTAAATAAGGTAGCACATAATTAATGGAGTGATTTGGGCATATTTCCTAATTGCACAATATTCTTTAGCATTCCAACCTTTCTTTCTAAAAGGATAACCCAGAAAAATGCACTTCCTATTTCAACTTGCGAATTTATCTCCACCATAACGTTGATTATGAGCATATGCCAAACAACCAAAAACTTGAAGACTTTTATAAGAAAGAGATTGACCAAACAAAGGCTCATAAAGAGTTTTTCCATTCAATATCTCAGACGGGGTTCGATTAATGAGGTAAACGACAGTCAATATGTATTCTCCCCAAAAATTAATTGAAAGATTTGCCTGGAAACAAAGTGCGCGTGCCAAATTAAGTATATGTCGGTGTTTTCGTTCCACTCGTCCATTCTATTGGGGAGTTCCTACGCAAGAAGTTTGATGAACAACACCATGTTGTGCAAAAAAAATTGTCAAGTAAATTTGGTCCCATTATCGTTGCGCACAACTTTCACAAATTAGTTGAATTGTCTTTTGATCACATTAAAAAAAAATTGCAGAGATTGAAAAACTTCACATTTCTCATTCAACAAATAAATCCACACTCCTCGAGAATAATCATCAACAATTGTCAGAAAATAATGAGCACCACAAGTTCTCCATAAGTCACAATGAATTAATTCAAAAATACCATAAGCTTTATTGTCTCTAACAACAAATTCTCCTGTACTTTTTTTGGCTTTGATACTTCATACTCTTTATTTTGTTTAGAATTAATATCATTAAAAGGTAAAGATCGAAGAATTTTATGAAAAAGATATCCAAGTCGGTGATGCCATAAATCAGCAAGGTCTCGTTTAGTCATCTAGAATGCTCGAGCCACCATTGCACCCCTAAAATAATATAGCCCATCTCGTTGTTCACCCACACCAATCAACAACCTTGAAATGCTTTCCTGTATAACACAAAACTTATTAGTGATTTGGACAGTGCAATCACTATCCTCAACCAACTATGACACTGAGATCAAGTTACAATGCAAATTAGGAACATATAAAACATTATTTACGGTAAGATGTTCATCTAACACCATAATACCTTCCTTCTCTGCTATTGCTTGCTTCCCATTAGCAACTCGATGAGACAAACAAGTATATTCTTAATGTAACTTAGCGAGCCAAAAGATCCTGTCATATGATGAGAAGCACCAGTGTAATTTACCCAATCCAAAGACAAGCTTACTAGCTAGATGTCCCTATTTAATTCCCTTTTGAGAGTTCAACAAATTCATCAATAAAGTTCATTGCTACTGCTCAATCCCTTCACACTAACTTTATCAACTTCAATGATTGGGCCCTGAGGTTGAGCATTTTTTGCGTAGATATTTGTGCAGCATTGGCTTGTATGGAGACACCACGACTACTCCCCCCTGACGTATTAGACACTTGTTTGCTATCGGCTCCGCGTCCACCTTCATGAAGGCGATCACCCTACCATTCTGGATAGCCAATTAACTTAAAATAAGATGTCGCATCATGCCCGATACGTTTGCAATGTGTATACACCGTAGAAGATTTCTCTTTGCGAATATTTCGTCTTTTTGAAGATGTGCATGCTTGAACAACGAATGCCACCTGTTCACTTTGTTGTTCCTTTCCTCGAGTAATACTATGAACTCACTCCTCTTGAATGATCATGGCATATGCTCGATTTAAGTTTGGAAATGGTTTAAGGCTCAGAATGTTGGAACTTATTGTCCCAAAAACAGAGTCATCTAGTCCCATCAAAAATTGATGTAAACACTCCTCTTCGTGTCTTTTGTCTAGTTTTGAGCCAATGTTGCATTTGCATCCACTGCATTGACATGTCGGGTGTTGTTCATAATTTGCCAATTCCTCCCAAATCGTCTTCAATTTCTCATAATAGCTTACAATTGTCATTCCTCATTGCTTGCATTCAATCAACTCAGTTTAGAGTTGATGAACACGAGGCTCGTTCCCGATAGAAAATTGTTCCTTTATATCATCCCACAAATCTTTTGCATTCACCATATAAGTTATGGTAGAACGCAACACGGGTTCGATAGTGTTCAAGATCCATGACACTACCATAGAATTAGTAGTCCACCAATCTTCTTGATCGATAGAATCTGAAGGTTGCTTTATCGATCCATCGACAAGGCCAAATTTCTTTTTGCTCTCAACACCATCCTCACTGCTCGTGCCCATTTGTCGTAGTTCTCGCCTTTTAGTTGCACTTGCGTGATAGTGATTCCTGAATTGTCGTTGGCTGAGAGATAGTATGGAGATGTGTGTTATTTAGGGCCTTCACCATTGTGTTCATGACTGCCGCTTCCGCCAATCACTAATTCCTTACTTATCTTAAGAGCAAAATTAAGAAGCAAAAATCATCAATAGCTTTGATACCATAAATGGTTATATAGAACCAAATAAATTCTTGCTTGTCTTATTCACAAATCAATGTACATATATATATATAAGATTACAATCTCCCAAATTAGAAACCCAAGCATAACCTCTTCTACACATTCTTGCCTAATCAGAATTACACACTTTCTAATAATAAAAGGTAAAACCCATCATTTGGTCCCTAAACTTTGTATTTTTTATGCTCTTAGTCCTTGAACTTTTATTACTACAAATTTGGTCCTTGAACTTTCATAAAGATCTACATTTAGTCCTTCCACCATTTAAAGTGTTAAATTATGTCAATGTGGGCAATAAAAGTGCCGCGTGACTAATCAAGAAGAGTAAAGTGGTTTATATGCTTAAAAAACCCATTCCAACACATATATAGAAAATGCTAAATTAATCCTCTCAATAGATAGCCTATGGGTGCAAGTGTTGAAGGGTAAGTATGTGAGAGCAGCTCATGGTGGGTCATGCGATCCTTTCGAAATACCCTACTTAGGTCCTGTGGAGAGCAATTTGTAAATGTAGCCTAACTTAATTTCTAGAAGGCATCTCTTGGAGACTGGGTGATGGAACTACGTACAGTTAGCTTCTAGACAGATAAATGGATTGAAGGGAAAGAGTGTCTGTTGACGTATGCGTCCACACTGCTGCTAGATCATGAAGTTGTTGAACCTGTTCATAACTTCACCACTGCCTCAGGGGATTGGGAATGGAGCATAATTGATAGGGGCGTTCCTCAGTCGATCAGTGAGTGTATACGGGCAATTCCACCTCCTGCAACGAGTATGGGTCTTAGATGAGATTATTTTCAGTGAAGGACTTCTTCAGAAGCAGAGGCAGGGGAGCAAATGCCCAACTCAAGTTTGTTGGAGCATAATGCTTGTGCAGATACGCTCGCAAAGGAAGCGTTAGTGGGCAACTATAGCCTCCGCGTCTTCAATTTGGTTTCTTTTAGTAGCCTATTATTTATTTACTTGAGGAGGATATGCCCAACTCAAGTTCTATGTAATTACTTTTTCTTGCCCCAGTATGGCCTTAATCCACAAAAAAATAATTAAATGTGATACGTTAAGTAAAAAGTAAGGCCCCTCCAGTTGCTCCCGTAATTTATAAAGGAAAATAAAATAAAATAAAAGTTCTAAATCTTTCAAAAAAAGGAAATAAAAGTTAAAAAATTAAACCGTCTCCCAAGAAAAGACTTTACATTTAAACATTTTTTTTTTGGATAACATCTATTTAACCAAATTTCTACATGAGAAACTATTACCAAAATGGTTACTAGATATAGATAATGATAAAAAAACACACACACACACACATTAAACTTAGAAACACAACACGTAAGACACTAGTATACTAATTAATAAAGTTTTTTTTTATTTTTTTTAAAAAGAAACTTTATTACATGGTCCCTGAGATCGGCTAAAATTGTTTTTCAATCTTTATATTATTTGGAAATAAATAGTTCCTTTTTTAATATAGATATGCATATAGATTAGTAAGCTACACAACGTAACCACAAAAAAAAAAAATAGGAAGTGACTGAAAATGAAATTAAGTTTCTAATTTTTGTTTAACAGCTTCTAATTGGGATCATCCAATGAGCCTATAAATACCCCACCACCCCCTCTACGATTTCACAACACAATTCATCTTCTCACTGATCTCTCAAATCTGCTCTCGATTTCAATAGTTTATCTCTAGCTCTCGCTTTGTTTTTCTAGTTAGTAAATTTGCTTGTCACATTCATCATTAATCCATGGCGGGTGGTGTTGGCATTGTTTCTTTGATCAACAGCAACAACAGCATATCCGGGCAGGTTTACGTGGTTCGTCTTCTTCGCATGTTTGGTTGCCGCCTGCGGGGGTTTGTTGTACGGATACGACATTGGCATATCAGGTGGCGTCTCTGCTATGCCTTCCTTCCTCGAAGCATTCTTCCCCGATGTGTATAGGAAGGAGCTAGGCATCGTATCTAGCAATCAGTATTGCAAGTTTAACAGCCATAAACTCACTTTCTTCACCTCATCTCTCTACTTGGCTGCTTTGCTAACTCAGTTCCCTGCTTCCTTCACTACTACTAAGTGGGGTCGTAAGTTGTCCATCGTCGCCGGTGCCATTGTCTTCCTCATTGGTGCTGGCCTCAATGCTGTTGCCGTCCATGTCTCCATGATCTACATTGGGAGAATTCTACTCGGTGTAGGTGTTGGATTCACATTACAGGCCGTTCCTCTCTACATATCCGAGATGGCTCCTTCCAAGTTAAGAGGCAGACTCAACATTATGTTCCAATTGATGATCACCATTGGAATTTTTGCTGCCAATCTCATTAACTACTTCTCAGACAAGATTAAAGGCGGATGGGGCTGGAGATTGAGTTTAGGACTCGCTGCAGTTCCTGCTATCATTGTCCTTGTTGGGTCTATGTGCCTCCCCGACACCCCCAACTCTATTATTGAGCGCGGTGCGAGTGAGGGAGACGTGAAAAAGAATCTTCGAAGGCTACGAGGCACGAACGACATTCACCAAGAGTACCATGACTTGTGTGAGGCTTGCGCCAATGCTTACGAGGCCAAGAACAATACCAAGTGGCGAACAATCTTCCAAAGGAAGTACAGACCCCAGATGGTGATGGCATTCCTCATTCCCTTCTTTCAACAGCTCACTGCGATCAATGCAATCATGTTCTATGCTCCGATTCTCTTCCGAACTCTTGGCTTTGACAATCCTCTTGGGTCCACAGCCATCACCGGTGGAATCAATGTCGCTGCTACAATGTTTTCATTAGTAATGGTGGACTGGCTCGGAAGGAGATTCCTATTCTTGGTAGGTGGGGTTCAGATGCATGTATGTCAGCTTATCATTGGATGTTTTATCTTGAAGGCATTCGGGGTGACTGGTTTGGCTAGTGTTTCAAAAGGAATTGCATCCTGGATAGTGGTTCTCATATGTATCTATGTTGTTGGGTTTGCTTGGTCATGGGGTCCCTTGGGATGGTTGGTGCCCAGTGAGATATTTCCACTGGAGATCAGATCAACCGGGCAGAGCATCAACGCCATGATCAACATGTTGATGACCTTTGTAACTAGCCAAGTCTTCCTCAGCCTGCTCTGTGCCACCAAGTTCGGCCTCTTCTTCATCATGATCTTCTTCATGCTGTCCATGACTCTCTTCGTCACCTTCTTCCTCCCTGAGACACAAGGCATCCCCATTGAAGATATGTCCAAGGTGTGGAGTCAGCACTGGTTCTGGACACGATTTGTTCGTTCCGAAGCCTCTCTTAGAATAGATGTGTGAGGGATAAACTTAGTTATTATTATTAATATTTAAGTTCTGCATCTTTACTTGATTGTTTAGGATCTTTAATTTCGTATTAAGTCTGTGTATATATAGTTGAATTCAGTTGTTACAAAGTAGGTTGTTGAACTCATGGTCTTATTACTGAACTATGGTTCACTATAGGGGTCCTTGTTTGAACTGAACTATGGTCTTGTTACAGAATAGGTTGTTCATTGTCTTATTACTGGCCTTAAGTGTGGTTTTAATTGATTTTTCTTTTTGTTAGTGAATTGTCAATACTGAATCTTTTGTTAGTTAAACTATGGTTATTGCTGAAGGGATTCAATTTTATTTTTTATTTTTCAGTTTGAGAGGATGAGGAACTAGAAGAACGATATTGCTCTCAATCTAAAATCAGTTTATGTTATGTTATCGATGTCTTCTTCAGTAGCAATTAGCTCTGTTTTCCCCGTTTTTCTTGTTTGTGTCGACTGAGCTCTTTCGATCAAAAAAATAAGAAAGTAAAGAGAGAAAGAGAGAGGTAGATGAATTCAGAAAAAAAAATCTAACTAATGAATTCATGTACAGCTCCGTTACATTCAGTCAGAACTGCAAAAATTTGCCTGTAAAAAGTCTTTTTAAGGGGCTTCTGAAGCTGGATGTTTATTATACTTCTTACCGGCAGATTTGTGGAAAATGCAGGATCAATTTCTGTTAAGAACATCTATCAGGGACAGAAGTAATTGCACGTTTTCACTTTCTCTAATCCATTTACTTTCAGCAAAATCTTTACTTCAAGTTAATTATAGAATTCCAGTACCATATTGTACTTCTATGAAACTATTTTTTTTAAGAAAAGATAATAAAAAAAAACATGGAGAGACTATACAGATCCTCAGCTTCTGCAGTGTTTGATTTGTATATATACATACTCCACATCTTCTAATAAAACTAATAAGGAGACTAGATGCCAAGTAGTAATGGAGAGACTCAGTTTCTTCAAATTCAAGTATCACAGAACACCATAATTTGTATAAATGAGTTCCTAGCAGTAATGGAGCTCTTTCCCCTAGATGCCTTGTAGATGTAGCACTAAATGAATCACATTATTCACTGATTATCTTAGAATAGCATGCCGGTAAAAATATCTCGCTCTGATCCCATTTTATTTCATTTTTTCTTCCCTTGTAAGTGCAATGATTAATGAGCTACAATCTTTTCCTCTTTTTTCTTTTTTCTTTTTTCAGAAAGCTACAATCTTTTCCTCTTACCTGCTATGCTATTAGCCTTCTTTACATCACAATTATTTGGGCCCTTATATGAATATCTCAGCGCTACAGTTTCCAGGTCAAGAATCCAATAACTAGTTTAGTAGGAGGATCGGAGCCAGATTTGATTTTCATATCTCCATAGTTTTTGAAGGAATTTCTCCATAATATATCAAAGATATCGGATTATAAAACACAACAAAAAGCACTTTTCCTACTTCTGGCTACACTTTCTCTTTAATTTATTGATAGGTTAAAAAAAAAGCAATAAGATGCAAATCAGACAGATCTAAACTCATGAACACACAAAAGATGACATACAAATCAAAAGGGAGAAATAAGATGAATTGGCCTACGAAAGGAGTATATACAGAGAGCAACACCACAATGTACTGAAATATTTTCCTCCCAACAAATGGAACAAAGAACATATGAGAATCATGTCTATAGTAAAATTGGAACCACATGCAACCCAACCAAAAACATGGCAATAATTAACTCCTACAAACACTAGCAAAGAAAAATGCAGGAAAAAAGAAAAAAGAAACAATAGTTACCTGGGGAGGATGATAAGGAACAATGCATATAATTGAGAAGAAACTTCTCTCTTTCACTCATCTCCGAACTTCAATGCATTACCAGACCTCCACAGAAACTAAAAAGCACAAACAAGAGAGAGAACCGCGCTACGAGTTAGAGAGCACTTTTATGAATTGTTCTTTGCTTTACTTCATGTGAGAAAATACAAAAACGTAATTTTGAAAGTATATCTACAGAGTATACCGAGAAATAATGACTCTCAATATGATCCAACCAGATAAGGATTTATAAAAGGGGAATAGGCCAACCTTGATGACTGTTTATCATTAATGTTGAAGAGTTGAGATGGTCTAAATCATCTTTTGTTTGCTTTATTAGATTGTTTAGTACTGATCAAGTTTTGCTTCTATAATTACTAGATTGATTGTATGGTCTGTTCATATGAAGTCTTTTGGTTTTTGTTAATTCAATGTTATTTCATAGAGTTAGGATATGGAATTGATGATCTTACTGAACTGTTGTTCACTACAAGGATACGACATTGGCATCTCCGGTGGAGTTGAGATGGTCTAAATCATATATGTTGCTGGGTTTGCTAGGTCATGGGGCCCCTTGGGTTGGTTGATGCCTAGTGAGATATTCCCTCTAGAGATCAGATCAACCGGGCAGAGCATCAATGCCGCCATCAACATGTTGATGAACTTTGTAATTGGCCAAGTCTTCCTCAGCCTGCTCTGCGTCACCAAGTTCGGCTTCTTCTTCATCTTTGCCTTCTTCGTGTTGTCCATGACTCTCTTAGTCACCTTCTTCATCCCCGAGACAAAAGGCATCACCATTGAAGATATGTCCAAGGTGTGGAGTCAGCACTGGTTCTGGAGATGATTTGTTCCTTCTGAAGCCTCTCTTAGAATAGATGTCTAAGGGATAAACCTTTTTTTTTAGATGAAGGATGTTGTACATCATTGAAATATAAAAATATGTACAAAAGAATGGGTACTGCACCCATTGCAGCAGTTATTTACAAAAACCTTGTGCGCTGAGGGATAAACGTAGTTATTATTATTACTATTTAAGGTCTGCATCCTCACTGATTTAGGATCTTTAATTTCGTATTATATATAGTTGAATTCAGCTGTTACAAAGTAGTAGGTTGTTGAACTCATGGTCTTATTACTGAGCTATGGTTCACTATAGGGGTCCTTGTTTCAAACTTTCAACTGAACTATGTTCTTATTACAGAATAGGTTGTTCATTGTCTTATTACCTTTAGTGTGGTTTAATTGAGCTTCTTTTTTAAGTGAATTGTCAATGCAAACATGAGTACATATATTTTCATATTTAAAATCAAGTTTCAACTGAACTTTGTTAGTTATAAACTCTGATTATTGCTGAAGGAATTCAATTTGTTTTTGAGTTTGAGAGGATGAGGAACTGCAAGAACGATATTGATGTCAACAAAAAATGAGTTTATGTTATGTTATAGATGTCTTCTTCAGTAGCAATTAGTTCTGTTTTCCCCATTTTCTAGTTTGTGTCGACTGAGTTCATTCGATCGAAAAAATAAAAAAAGTGAGAGTGAAATTTAACTAATGAAATATGTACAACTTTCGATTTATTCAGTCAGAACTGAAAAAATTTGCCTGTCAATAAGTCTTTTCAAGGGGCCTTCTGAGTTAGATGTTTACTATACTTCTTACCGATAGATTTGCGGAAAATGCAGGATCAATTTCTACTAAGAATGCTTTGACAAAAAAAAAAATTCTACTAAGAATGTCTTTCAGGGGAAGAAGGAAACATGCGTCTTTACTTTCTCTAATCTATTTACTTTCAACAAAATCTTTCTTCAAATTAAGTATAGGATAGCAGCTAACACATTGTACTTCTATGAAACTATTAAAAAACAAAACAAAACAATACAAAACATGGAGGGTTATACAGATCTTCAGCTTCTGCAGTGTTTGATTTGTGTATGTACATACTCCAAATCTTCTAAGAAACAAATAATTAAGGAGACTAGGTGCCAAGTAGTAATGAAGAGATTTTAAGTTCTTCAAATTCAAGCATCACAGAACACCATGATTTGTATAAATGAGTTCTTAGCAGTAATAGAGCTCTTTTGCCTAGATGTCAAGTAGATTTTGCACTAATTTAATCGCACTATTCATTGACGGTCTTAGAATAGTATATGCCTGTAAAAATTTCTTGATCTGATTCCATTTTATTTTTTTATTCTCCCCTTGTAAGTACAATGAGCTACAATCTTTTCCTCCATCTGCTACATCATCAGCCTTCTTTACGTCAAAATTATCTGGGTCCTTAAATGAATATCTCAGCGCTACGGTTTCTAGGTCAAGTATCCATTATCTAGTTTAGTAGGAGGCTAGGAGCCAAATTTGATTTTCATCTCTCCATAGTTTTTATAGGAATTTCTCCATAATATTTCAAAGATATCAGATTATAAAACACAGCAATAAGCACTTTTCTACACTTTCTCTTTAATTTATTGATAAGTTCAAGAGAAAGCAATAAGATGCAAATCAGACAGATCTGAAATCATGAACACACAAAAGATGACATACAAATGAAAAGAGAGAAATAAGATGAATTGGCTTACAAAAGGGGAGTATATCAAGAGACCGACACCAATGTACTGATACATTTTCCTCCCAACAAATGGAAAAAAAGAACATATGAGAATCATATCTATAGTAAAATTGGAACCACATGCAAGCCAACCAAAAACATGGGCAGTAACTCCTATACAACTAAAAACAGACGAAGGAAACGAAAGTTACCTGGGGAGGATGATAAGGTACAATGCATATAATTGAGAAGAAACTTCTCTCTTTCACTTGTCTATAAACTTCACTGCATTATCAGACCTCCACAACTAAAAAAAGCACAAACAAGAGAGAGAACCATGCTACAAGTTAGAGAGCACTTTTATGAATTGTTCTTTGCTTTACTTCATGTGAGATAAGACAAAACCGTAATTTTGAAAGTATATCTACAGGGTATACCGAGAAATGATGACTCTCAATATGATCCAACAAGAGTGACTTCTTCCGGACAAAGATTTATACAAGGGGAATAGACCAACCTTGATGACTGCTTATCATTAGTTTTGACAAAACATGAAGACCTATGATCTGCCACGAAAGAAATAATTAAAATTTAATTATTCCATATTTACATTGATGAGTGATGACAACAAATTAAGCAATCAAAATACAGATGAAGATGTCTAGTTCAAACAAGAATTAATAATATAAATCCACCACATTTATATATGATGATGATGATGATACATAATTAAAATATACATGTATAAGAGAGTCGCATGCACATCTTCAAGATTAGAGCAGCAAAAGAAATAAAAGGTATATCAATTGTTCAATTGCAGGAATAAATCCTAGTTTGAGAACAAAATGAAGTACTAAAGGGAGAAAGTTAACTCTACGGTAATGCTTACAAGTTACAAGTTACACACACAAATCCTCTATTAAGTAGGTACAATCAACGACGCCATAAAATGAATTTCTCGATAATAAGTGAACCATCATCTCATTTTATGGCAATACTGTCATTCAACACCTTTTTTCCCCATCAAACATGAGCACGGCAATCGTTCTATACCGAAAACAAGTTCAAACAGAAATGCAGTATTGTTTCTGCACTAGAAACAAATCAAAATGCAAGTAAGAATAAGCCCTAAAACCCTAAACAAAGCCACAATCCCAAATTAGTTGAGGTCCGCTACACAGATCAAACTCTTTCATTGCGCTCAATTATCGAAGACTACAACAAGAATAAAAACATCAACAAATCCACAACTCGAAATGCAAGTAAGAGTAATCTAAGAAAAAGCGATACGTCAACAACGAGATCTGGTGGGGCGGCAAATCATGGTATTTAATTAATGAGAGAAGAAGCGAAGATCGATGTCGAAGAGATCGATACAGTTTGAATGACAGAGACGAAGAGGAAGTTCGTAGAGATGGAGAGACGAGATGAGATCGAGAGATGAGAGGCGCGAATGAATTCAATTGGGGCTTTTTTTGTTGTATTGGGCTTGAAGAATAATCAAATAGTATTGGGCTTCGTTTCGAAACCACCGCTTATACGTTTTTGTGGGTTCGCAACTTCACTAATGGGCCGGAAACAGAAACAAAAAATTAGAATTCATTATTCGTAGCAACAGACGAACTCAATATAATTAATTTGACAGAATTTCTTTCCTTTCTATTCTATAGTCTATATACCGTTATTTTCAAGATGGAATGGGTGTTAATTTGTAAACGAACTAGGACAGCAATTTGTTGACAGACGGCTAACTCCAAAAACAACTACAAATTATAATGCGACTCCAAAACTGGCGCCAAGAATTTGTTGTCCAAAAACAATTCTAACATGCTAACAAGTTATAAATACCAAAGCAAACTCACCCAGATTTCACATCTCCAAACGTCTTCTAATTCTCTCTCATTATTCTGCTCCTCCCAGTTTCTCTTCATTTCTTGTTCGTTGTGTTTGTCGTTAATCTGCTCTTAATTAATGGCGGGTGGTGGTGCGGTTGATTCTTCTTCTTCAACGATGAAGAAGGTGTACCCTGGCCGGATGACTGCATTCGTTATTTTGCATCTTTGGTTGCGGCTTGTGGTGGTTTGATGTTGGGCTATGATATAGGCATCTCCGGAGGAGTCACTGCCATGAATTCTTTTCTTGAACCCTTTTTCCCCGACGTCTATAGGAAGGAACAAGGCATCGTGTCGAGCAACCAATATTGTAAGTTTGATAGCCACAAACTCACATTCTTCACATCCTCTCTCTACTTGGCTGCTCTGGTTGTGCAGTGGCCGGCATCTTATTCTACTTCCAAGCATGGGCGCAAGTTCTCCATCATCATTGGAGCCATTATCTTCCTCCTTGGTGCCGCCTTCAATGCCGCCGCCATCCATGTCGCCATGCTCTACATTGGGAGACTTTTGCTCGGTTTAGGTGTGGGCTTTGTTATACAGGCTGCCCCCCTTTACTTGTCTGAGATGGCCCCTTCCAAATCCAGAGGTTCCCTCAACACCATGTTCCAAATGATGATCACCATTGGAATTCTTGCCGCCAATCTCATCAACTATGGCACAAACAAGATTAAAGGTGGGTGGGGCTGGAGATTGAGTTTAGGCCTCGCTGCAATTCCTGCTGCCATTGTTCTCCTTGGCTCTATCAGCCTCCCCGACACCCCTAATTCCATGATCAAGCGCGGTGTAAGTGAGGAAGAAGTGAAAAAGAATCTTCGAAGGCTTCGCGGCACTGACGACATTCATGAGGAGTACCAAGATTTGTGCGAGGCTTGCGCCAATGCATCCAAGGCCAACAACAATAATAACAAGTTGGCGATTTTCCAAAGAAAGTATGTGCCCCAAATGGTGATGACATTCCTTATTCCTTTCTTCCAACAACTCACTGGGATTAATGTCATAATGTTTTATGCTCCGGTTCTCTTCCAAACTCTCGGCTTTGGCAACGATGCTTCTCTCATGTCCTCGGTTATCACTGGTCTAGTTAATGTCGCTGCAACATTGGTTGCAATCTTTGTGGTTGACAGGTATGGAAGGAGGCCGCTATTCTTGGAAGGGGGGTTTCAAATGCTCCTATCCCAGGTTAGCATTGGGTCTCTCATCTGGAAGGTGTTTGGGTTGGCTGGTGTGGCTATTGTTTCGAAAGGCTATGCATACGGGATAGTGGCTCTCATATGTGTCTATGTTGCTGGGTTTGCTTGGTCATGGGGTCCCTTGGGATGGTTGGTGCCTAGTGAGATATTCCCTCTAGAGATTAGATCGACTGGGCAGGGTATTAATGCCACCATCAACATGTTGATGACCTTTGTAATTGGTCAAGTCTTTCTCAGCTTGCTCTGCGCCACCAAGTTCGGCCTCTTCTTCATCTTCGCCTTCTTTGTTTTGTCCATGACTGTTTTTGTCTACTATTTTCTCCCTGAGACAAAGGGCATCCCCATGGAAGACATGTCTAAGGTCTGGAGTCAGCATTGGTTCTGGACAAGATTTGTTCCTTCCGAAGCTAATAGAAGTGTTGAGATGGTCTGAATCATCTATTGTTTTCTTTTGTTTTTCTTTTGTTTATTCATTTTCATTACTAGATTGTTTTTTTTTTTTTTTAGTGTACGGGTAGGTCTGTTCATATAGATTCTTTTGGTTTATGTTAATTCAATGTTGTTTCATAGAGTTAGGATATGGAACTGATGATCTTACTGAACTGTTGTTCAGTTCAAGGGTCATTGGTCTTCTGTACCTAATGTGCAATTTTATTTAGATTCCATTTCATTTTTTTTGTTAATGAATTGTCATATTTGATATCAAGTTTCAACTGAATCTTTTGTTACTTAAATTGTGATTATTGCAATCAATTGTGATTCGCATTATTCACTGATGATCTTAGAATAGTATGCCGGTAATATTTCTCACTCTGATCCCATTTTATTTTTATTTTTTTCTCTTGTAAGTACAATGAGCTACAATCTTTTCCTCTTATCTGTTATACTATTAGCCTTTTTTACATCACAATTATTTGGGCCCTTACATGAATATCTCGCTGCTACAGTTTCCAGGTCAAGAATCCAAAACCTAGTTTAGTAGGAGGCTAGGAGCCAGATTTGATTTCTATCTCTCCATGTTTTTTTATAGGAATCTTTCCATAATATTTCAAAGATACCGGATTATAAAACACAGCAAAAAAGCAGTTTTCCTACTTCTGCCTACACTTTCTCTTTAATTTATTGATAAGCTCAAAAAAAGCAATAAGACGCAAATCAGACAGATTTAAACTCACAAAGGTGCAAAAGAAGAGATACTAATGTAACTAAAACATTTTCCTCCCAACAATTGGAGCAAAGAACATAAGAGAATCAGAAATATAGTAAAATTGGAACCACATGCAACCCAACCAAAAACATGGGCAATAATTAACTCCTACAAACACTAGCAAAGAAAAATGCAGGAAAAAGAAAAAGGAAACGAAAGTGACCTCGGAAGGATGATAAGGAACAATGCATAATTGAGAAGAAAACATCTATATTTCACTCGTCTCCGAACTTCACTGCATTACCAGATATCCACACAAAATAAAAAGCACTAACAAGAGAGAGAACCGTGTTATGAGTTAGAGAGCACTTTTATGAATTGTTCTATTCTTTACTTCATGTGAGAAAAAGACAACCATAATTTTGAAAGTATCTACAGAGTATACTGAGAAACTCTCAGATGATCCAACAGAGTAAATTCAACCAGATAAGGATTTATATAAGACGAATAGTCCAACCTTGATGACTGCTTATCGTTAGTTTTGACAAAGCATGAAAATCTATAATTTGCCGCAAAAGAACTTGCAATTTCGCCATTTTACAAGCCTTTGCCATCCTCCCATGTCTGTTGTTCAAAGAAACCATCTTACATTACTTGAGATAGAAACATTTACACCTGTTAATCCACCAATAGAAAAAAGAGCAAACCAGCTGCACATTTGAAGTACGTGTTCACATATTTTACAGCAAAACCAACTTCTCTTAGGGAAGACTTCCAGCTAAAAATCTTCCTTTGTGCCTTATGCATCCCATGTTTGTCACTAAAAAGGGTTAAAGAAAAGCTGTGAAAAATAAGTTCATAAAGTTCTTAGGGAAGACTTCCAGCTAACTCCTTATTCACATTGATGCCAGCATAACAATAAAAATACAGATAAAGATGTCTAGTTCGAACAAGAATTAACAATCCAAATCCACCATATTTATGTATGATGTTGATATAATTAAAATATATATGTATAAGAGAATAATATGCACATCTTCAAGATTGAAGCAGCAAAGAAACAAAAGGTGCATCATCCAATAGCAGGAAGAATCCTAGTCAAGTCTGCGCTTATGCTTACAAGTCACGCATACAAATCCTCTATTAAGTCGGCACAATCAATGCATAAAATGAATTTGCAGATCAAAAATGAATCAACCCATGTTATGGCGGAAATACAATCATTCCACCCCTTCTTCCCCTTTACTTTTACTGTCCTGTGTTTCTCCTATATCAACCGTATAATTCTTCCAGAGAACTAATAAGATTGAATGTGCATCAAACTGCAAGCACATACAGATTACTTCACAAACATCCTTCTTTTCGCGTCAATTTCACTTCTTTACGTCAATATTTCGACTAGAGTGAAAAAGATATTCAAGCAGTGTTTCTAAAAAAAACATAAGATTAATCAATGGCGACGTAGAATGAACTCAATTAATCGTCAAGAGTTAATGAGCACTTACAGAACATTAGCAAAAGTTAAAGGTGTGCTTTTCGGTTCCAATTCGCCAGCATCAAACAACTCTATACGATCGCCATTGAAGAAAAACAACAAACACGATCAACTCGTGATCATAACAATCGTTCTATACCGAAAACAAATTAAAACAGCAATGTAGTATTGTTCCTGCACTAGAAACTAATCAAATGCAAGCAAGAATAAGGCCTAAACCCTAACTAAAGCCTCAATCCCAAATTAGTTGAGGTTCGCTACACAGATCAATTGCGTTGAATTACCGAATACTACAACAACGACGGCGACAACGACAATATCAAAAAAGCAAAAAATCGAAATGCAAGTAAGAGTAATGGAAGAAAAGGCAATACCTCGACGACGAGATCTGGTGTGGCATTGATGGGAGATACAGCTGGCTAGAGCAAACCCTGGTATTTAGTGATAGGAGAAGCGAAGATCGGCATCGAGAGGGCTCGAAATACAGAGATGAAGAAGAGGTTCGATAGTGATGGAGAGACGAGGTGAGATCGAGCGACGAGAGGGGCCATTGGGACGACAGAGCTGGAGACGCGCGAACCAATCAAATTGGGGCTTTTTTCAATTCTATGTGACGGTTTCTGTTTTCGTCGCGAAAGATTTTTTTTGGTCTGGAGCGAAAGATGTTTGTTTTAGTGATAATGGGTTCGCAGCTTAACTAATGGCCGGAAAGAATTGTTTACTGGGCTCTTCAATTTTCTTTTTAATTTTGTACATCGATAACCAACAATGGGGTACCAACATTCTTAAAAAAAAAGTACCACAACATGAAGTGGGTTGTTGTTCCCTTATCTAGTGATTTGAGTTTAACTCTTGGAATGGAAACACCTAACATTGAGAGCTCTCCCCACCTATATAGTGTGTTACTCAAACAAACTCGAAGTAGTCGGATAGTCCGAAACTCCGGATATCAATTAAGTGGTTTAGACCAAAAAAAAAATATCAACCAGTGGCAGAACCAAAAAATTTAATTAGAGGGGTTGAACTTTAACCTGAACCTAAGTTTGAATACTCCCTGACACGCTTATCGACGTTGTGAATCTAGCTTGAGTTGTAAAAAAGTCATTATAAATCCAACCAAGCCTGCTTGGGTCGCACCCTAGTGAAAATTATAAAATATTTTAGTATTTTTACTTTAAAATGAGTTTTGGCCTAAAAAATGAGTTATCAAAAGCAAGGGTTGAGTTAACCCAACAAAGTTGTACGCTTATCAGGCTTAGGTGGATCACATACTCGTATAACAAGTGATTCAAATTTAAGCTCTAGGAATGGAAATACAAACGTTGAGAGCTTCCTCCACTTATGCACGACTTAGAAGCGAACTCAAAGTAGTCGATAGTCTGAGTAACGGGTGATTTAAACCAAAAAAGAATAAAGTTACCTAGTCCGAATATCGGATGGTTTAAACTGAAAAATTAAAATTCATAGCAACAGATGAACACAATCTAATTTGACGGAATTTGTTTCCTTTCTATACCGTTATTTTCATGATGGAATGCATCTGGGTGTTAATTTGTAAACGAGCAAGGACAGTAATTAGTTTTTCTTCGTTCATCAACAGCTACACCCCTAAACCATGTACTTTACCCTTAAATTACATTCATATGTTGTCAACTCACCCCGCCTCCAAACAACCAAGGATTGGTACTTCTCTATATAAAGTACTCTTCTATTTTTAAATAAAATAGAAATTTTATTAATCATGATGGTTCAATACATTCGGAAGAACAGAAAGAGACATAGAACCAATTACTTTGATAAAAGCACATTGATTCGTTAATCCTAATTGTTCATTAGAACATTCAACTGTCGTAGAGTTAATTTTGAGAAACTGTGACTGTAACAATGAAACAGTTTGACAATCAGTAATTGTTGAACCCCACAAAAATGAACAAACACATTTCAATATCTACATAAAATGATTGCTTATGCAATAGTTAAATTGTAATGATATTTTTTTTGAAAGCATTGTAATGATGTTTATCAATTGTATAATGAATGCAATTAATTCAATTAAAACGTGAATAAAACATAGTTCAAAAGGCAAAAACATGAATGTATAACAAATGGCAAGTTAGTGGCCAGCTGGTCATGAATATATAGTGGACAATTAATATCTTATATAGCCACATGTATAACCTAGTTAAGTTTATATACTCGTACATAATGAAGGTGGTAAATAATTGACAACATGTATCAACTATATGTTGAAGTACCTTTCTAGCTTTGTCATAATTCAAGTCACTATCTCAGTTTAAAAGATGTGGATATGTTGCATGAGATAACTAATACTAGCTATATATAGTTTCTATTGATAGCACAAAATTGGAATTTCATTGGCATAGTTATTCAACAAAAATGATGCTGATGCATCATTAGGGTTCAAATTATGGCATGTTTCAAGTGCTAATGTCATATCAAAGTATTACTTAAGTTATCATGCTCTTTGGTCACAATAGTTAACGTTCATTGGACATATTAAAGGGTTTAATATGCATCTGTCTCTGATTTTTCTTAAATACCGTTTGTCCCTGATTTTGATTTAAGTGTAAACTTGATTATTCACTTGAACACTACATCTCCATCGCTTTCTCAATCTTTGAAAACTTACAAACTTTCTTTTTTCTTTTTCAATAATTAATGCTCATTTTATCCAATAACTGATAATATTATTTTTTTTAAACCAACTGATAATATTATTTAACAATGATAATTGAGAATTGAAAAATAACGCAATTACCAAACCCCAAAGGTCGTTTTATATGAAAATAAAAAATATTCCCTCGGGGTCAAAAAATATAAGATTTTTTGCTCAAAACACACATATTAAGAAACCATTAGTTTTCAAGAAAAAAAAATTAATTGTGAGTTTAAATTACATTCTCACCCACATTTAATTCTT
This sequence comes from Stephania japonica, assembly GCA_039657345.1. NCBI lineage: Eukaryota > Viridiplantae > Streptophyta > Magnoliopsida > Ranunculales > Menispermaceae > Stephania > Stephania japonica. Next base: position 82,983,411 of record CM077556.1, on the reverse strand, counting down.
TGTTTCATCCAATACATTTAATATATTTATTTTTTGATATTGTTTGAGTTAAAAGACAAGTGTTTAATTATAATTAAGTATTTGAGTTAAAAGAGGGGTAAAATAAGGATAAGAGGTACAAAGTTCTCTCGAAGTCCAAAAACGTCATATATTTTTGATTGGAGGAGTAACATATTTTTAATACGTATGTAACCTTCTTAATAAATTAGCCAATATTTTTTTTAAAAGCATATGAGCATATATTTATATATGCATAAGCTACTTTAATTTGCTAGCATAATAAATTTGAAGTTACAAATATATGGGCATGCAAGTCCTTTATTGTTATATTAATACAAAGTTTTTTTTTTTTTTTGTTTTTTTTGTAAGAAAAATATCAATTATCGTTTGGTGCAATGGTTGGGATCTCAATAACTTGTTAATCAGCTGTTCAATTGAGCCTCTTTAATTTGAAGCCTCCTACATGTGTTTGAATTTTTTTATTTTCAATTTTTCAATACATATTTCTTGTAGAGAAACATATATGATTTTCTTAGAGTAATAATTATGTATGCAGTCTAACTGAGATGAGTTGGCCTAGTGATAAGGGTGAAAATAGGATTGTGTGGTTATGCGCATGGTCTCAAGTTTGATTCTCAAGACAACCAAACATCGGGCCACTGATGATCTCTTTTCACAATCTCAAGACCCACAAAACCAGTTAATCAAGTGTCTTGATATCCATAGTTAATAAAAAAACAAAAATATATGTATATAGTCTTGAACACCACTACATTTAAAAAAATGATTTTCATCACTCAGTTTAAACAATATATTTTTGTGATTTGAAGCAATCCTGATAAAGGGAGCGCTCCTTTGTGCTCGTTGTTTTTTTTTTTTTTTTTTTTTGAACCAGTCGAACGTATAATTAACCTTTCAAAACTTTACATTTTAGCAAATGATACTTCATCCATCTAATCATAAATGCTAGTACGTTATATCAATAACATTAGACACCTCTACCAAAAAAAAAAAAAAAAAACATTCAACACTAAAAGGATAAACAAAGACCTGCAAAGCGACTCGTTCAAACAGACTACATGCATGTAGGTAAAATCTCGGGGTGTATGTGCTGTATGATTAGAAAGATCGATTTTATAATTTTTATTGTGAAACAGAAGGTTCTGTTTTCGCTTGTTTCCTCGTTTTTTCTCGGTTGTTCGAAAAGCACCTATATATTTAATTAATTAATCATTGATAACAAGAATAACAAAAATGATTGACATTGACGTATATACAATATCCTAGCTAGTCAAGAACCTTAATCAATACACTATAGATAATTGATGCAATTAGAAATAAACAGTGTACCTCTAATTAATTAACAATTACTGATAGTCATGATTAAATTATATCGACTGGTTTAGTTTAATTTACGTGTTATTTTTTTTTAACTTTATCAAAAATCAAACCCACGACTTCTCTAACCCGTGCCTTTAAGCAAATGAAAATGATGTCTTGTCCATCTAATCACTAGAGATGCTTTGACAATTTAAGATTGTTGTAAAATTAGTTTTATTTAATTTTATTTTATCTAAACCACCTTGTATTTGATGTTAAATAGGCTCGACTAATCAGAGGTTGACTGAGTATGACCATTAGATGGTGACGAATTAAGCTCTCTCAAAGGTACTATATATTAAAGGAAAATGATAATCTAACATACTTTTGCGCATATTCAAGTACACACTTTGTCTTTTAGCTTTTTTTAGTGTTTTGTTAGATATGGGGTCCACGCCTAGAAAAATAAAAAGAGTTATAAATAAGCTAAAAGATAAAGTGTGCATCCAAAGTATATTAGATTATCATTTTTCTATATTAAAATATAGTCAACTATATAACTAAGGCTCAAACTCAAGATAACATTTTAAGGTTGACACAAATTCCAAAACCATCACGCCACACGCTCCCCCAAGTATGGGTAGTTAGCTTTTTTTTTTTTTTGCTAGGAATGGGTAGTTAGCTTCTATTTAACTATATATGCCAAATAGTAAATTTTAATATACTATACTAATTAATGAGTAGTTACGTAAAGTTCAAATTGATTAAAATATTATAACTCAAATTTTATAATTTTTTGTTATTATATTCTAATATTTCTAGATAGATGAAATTTGTATCCAAAGACATTTTTTAACTTCAAATTTAATAATGTGACACCTAAATAATGAACTTAAATAATAAAATTAATAATTATTTTAGTAATTAGAGGTGATGATGTAACTTTTTTAAAGTCATTATTTAAGTGTCACTTTATCAAATTTAAAGTAAAAAAAGTTAATTAAGATATAAATTTATCAATTTAATAAAGTAAGAATATAATAAGAAAAGTTGTAAAAAATTAGAATACTTTAATTAATTAAGTCTTATGCAAATACTATACTATAGTGTATATGTGATCGATAGGGGACATGTAGCAAGTGGCAAGTGGCAAGTGGCAAGTGGCAATCAGGTCAACAAGTGGCATCGATTGCGATTGATGTATTGATGACGTGCGCACATGATCCGTACGAAAGCCGCGCAATATGGGAACATGTCGAGATGCACAATGTAAGTAGCTAATTAAGCAAGCCAAGAGAATAAACCCTAACCATACAAACACTAATTACATTATTAAAAAAATCATTTCTACCAAAAAAATCATCACTGCAGTAACAAGGATCATAACTAGTAATACAATGATAATCTTCCATACATGGCAACATTATATAGATATGTACATTAATTGCATTGCAATATTAGTCAAGCAAGCAAAATGATAAGAAAAATTACACGTGAACATACAATTATATTACTATTTTCTTTCAGAATTTCGATTAACTAATCATTTACATCTATCAATGGAAATTCAAGAAATATTAATTGATACCAAAACTTCTAACATACACTTTAATTGGACTGTTGGAGTAGTTTCGAGGGAGGGATATATAGAGTAATATGTGGGCGTAATCAAGGTTGCTGGCATGGCATGACATAAGGGTATAAAACAACTTTTAATATAAAAGCTTCAAAGATACAATGATGTAAAATGTCGGTAAGGTTTATTTATGGGAAGTTTATGATGGATTTAATTAGTGGACCATCATCCACAATTGAGCACTTGAAGCTTCTTTCTAATTTAGATCTTTAACCCCACTTAATTAATCAACTTTTGATTTTACTACTTACTACTGCTACTATTTCCAGTTGATCATCACCATATACTTTAACTTTGACTTCTAATTTATATATATGCCATATTGAAAGGATATATCTTTTGGCACTGAAAATTGTGAGCTCGGCAATTGATTAATATTTTTTTTTTGATAGTTACCAATCAAAAACCACATTGTTAAAATTTCTTATTAATTAATTAGAGGAGCCCATTGAATTCATTATAATATATATTGTTTATATATAGAGATCATTGAATTAATAATTAATAATTAATCATAGAGAAAGACGCTTGTTGTGACAAGGGCCCTATAACATGTGACAAAAGAAAAAGAAACCAATATTTAGTCAATAGGAATTGAAAGGGATGAATTGAATAAAGTCTCAAAGAGTTTATATATATAATCTCGACTTAAATTTCTTTTATAAAATTTAGTCCCATTATCTAGCTACTTGTTCTATAGAGTTGATTTACTTAATTTAAGCACTGTCAACAATCAACTAATTTTGGATTGAGGCTATATATATTGTTGTTGTTGTAACCACCACCAATCTGCACCATATGTTCTATAGAGTGATTTACAAATTAAGGCCCAAAGAGTTTATATAATCTTGGATTAAAGATTTATAAATGTTATTGCTATTATTATAAATATTATTTGTGTTAATTAATTTGCATTAATTAGAAAAAATTACTATACATATGCTAATCTGCTCATGATATATATATATATATATTTCGGTGCATTCTATACAAATGAAAGAGCTGGAGGGCGGGACATGATGATCAAAGGAAGCACAGCCAATCATCACCATGTTCGTTGACGCCAAGAAATATATCGCACTCCCAAGCAATTGTTGAGTGAAGGCAAAACCATGTCCTCTCTTCAAACTTCAATATTAATTGTACAAACATGTAAGAGTAGACCAACTAATTGGGTGGTCCAATGGTATAGTATGATCATTAGCTGAACCAAAAAATTTAATTAAGGGGGGACGAACTTTACCTAAACCTATAGGAAGTGTTTCGAGAGTAAGATGAGAGGAGGGGGGAGGAGTCGAGGGGCGAGAGAGGTGGTCGGGGTCAAAGGAACTACAAGATGGTCCTGAGCCGAGGGGGGCGACCGCCCACCCTCCCCCCCCTCGAATTCCGCCCTTGGTATGAGTGTTTAAAAGTAAAAGGTCATGAGTTCAAACCTTGGGGCCGGGAAATAATTATTTCTTTCTTAAAAAAAAAAAAATGTAAGAGTAGTAATTAGAAAGAGGCTTGGTAATTTCAAAGTAGTCGGTTGATCATAAATTAAGGATATATTCTATGAGTTTTCTTCTTAAATCATTAGGTCTTCCCCCTGAACGGCTACACAATCATTTCGATTTGGGAAAAAATGGGCTTAAAGTTCACCCTCTTTTTGCCCCGCCCTTTATGGTTCGGTCAATATATCTTTGTATGAAGATTACATTTTCTTTTTGTATCCTATATATGTAAAGTGATCATATATATTGTTGTTGTTGTAGTTGTCGTTGGTTTTTTTAAAAATAAAAAGTGAGTTTAATTGTCGTTGAATAGTGAACCAGAAACATCTTTAATTAATCTAAAAATATATTCATGAACATATTTTTTTATCCTTTTTTATTTGCATGTCTTAAAATATATAATAAAAATTAGTTTAGATAGACATACAGAAAGTTCTTTCTTACCACTGGTAGTAAGAAACTATATACGGCATTCTCAAACTCGTCATAGATCAAAATATTAAAAAAGTATCATTTAATTAATTTTTGAATTGTGGCTTGACTTTTAGTAAAAAAAAAAAAATAACTTTCTTGTAGCATGCAGGTTTCCAACTTTTAATTGTTTTTCTAAAAAAATGAAAAGACCTCCAGCAATGCTAATTAATCTTGATAAATACTCCTCTTCAAAAACAAAAAATCTTGATCAATACTCTATGTGAATTTCACAATTACTATATAATTAATAAATTTATTAACACACATATATATCTGTTTCATGATATTTCCTGTGCATAAGAAACCATAAGCGTTACTCCAACATATTCTATACGTTCATGCACATAAATATATCTATAATATTGTCGGCTTGCTGAATGTGATTTGTGCACACGAAATACATATATATACTCCATATAAGTAATTAAATCTCCACTTCAGAATTGTCAAGTGAGATAATAAATTAAGTGCGGAAAACGTGAACCTAATAATATATTAATTTCATTTGTTAAACGACATCAAACACTTGGTAGTAAAATGACTAATATTGCTTGTAAAAGGCTCCTGTTGTTATATTATATTGCCACTTAAGCAAGAACTATGATGGATATGGTACACTACAATAATACAAATGTATATATAATTGAATATGGGATTTGATTTGATGAGAGTTATTAAAATTGTTGATGAAGAGAGAAGGTTTAATTTTGAAGCTATAGTACCAAAGCTATATATGTCTCTCATGATGAGCTTAGTGGTCCAGCATAGTGGTCCTCTTCATGAGTGCACCCTAAGTTAAAATTCCAGCACATTTTCCCTCAACTCTCTCTCTCTCTCTCTCTCTCTCTCTCTCTCTCTCTCTCTCTAATGTAATACATACATTTGAGATTAGCAAATATATATATAGTAGTACTATATATATCTCTATGAGCTAGCTATTTATCTGTAAGTGGGGATGTGCATGCATTGTTAAGTTGTGCAATATTGTTGATGAGGGTGGTGGCAGCTTGAGATGGGCCATCACTGCTGCAGCAAACAGAAAGTGAAGAGAGGGCTTTGGTCTCCTGAAGAAGATGAGAAACTCATCAAATGCATCACCACCCATGGCCATGGCTGTTGGAGTTCTGTCCCTAAACTTGCAGGTATATACAATATTGTACATTAAATTCAATTAATTAAGCTCACTCTCATGTTAATTAATTTGGCTATGTATGGGGCTGATCATTGATGGGGCTAATTAACATGCAGGGCTTCAGAGATGTGGGAAGAGCTGCAGACTGAGATGGATTAATTACTTGAGGCCAGACCTCAAAAGGGGCTCCTTCTCTGCTCAAGAAGAGAGGGTCATCATTGATGTTCATAGAATTTTAGGCAACAGGTATATTTCTTCTATAAGGGAAATTAAATTAACAAGTTTTAAATGGTTTCAAAACAAAAAAAAAAAAAATTTAACAAGTTTTAAATACATTATTTTTGTTTTTGTTTTTGATGACCGTGGGTGACTGAAAACCCGTTTTAAATACATGGTTCGACGATGGGTTGCACAGATGGGCACAGATTGCGAAGCATCTACCAGGAAGGACAGACAATGAGGTGAAGAACTTTTGGAATTCATGCATCAAGAAGAAGCTCATTGCACAAGGACTTGATCCAAGAACTCACAATCTCATCCCTAATTCTCATCATCATCATCTCACCAACTCATCATCCACCAATGCATGCAACAACGACAACCCTAACCCTCACCATCAACTCTTCCAACAACTACCACTAAAGTTTTCCATTAACAACAACAACAACAACCCTAGTTTTCTCACAATGCCCACTACTACTACTCTCACTCATGACACATCTCCATTGCATGAAGCACTCACCAACCAAAACCCTAACCCTAACCCTAACCCTAATTGGGTGTCCTCGGTCAAAGATCATGACCAGACCTCTCAGGCTCAGCTCATGATTGACTTCTCTTCATCATCAAGTACTCGATCTTCAATTGATAGTACAATATCCACAAATAATGTTAAGTCATCTTCTTCAATGAATAACCCATCTGGGTTTGGAGCTTTAGATGATCAAAATGGCTTCTACCACAGTTTTGATGATGATGTTCATCAGTTGAACAGACATGAAGACTTGGTTGACCAGCCATTGCAGCAGCAACAACAACAACAACAAATGATGATGCGTGAATTAATGGAGTTTAATATCAATGTTGAAGAGAAGAATATTATTAACGGTAGTGATCATGATCAATGCATTCATCGTGATGATTCTTCGTTGACCTCCAACTTTGACCTTGACTTCATGGAGTTCACAATGATGCCTTGTGAAATGTACAGTCACATCGACCATCAACTTGCATGGAGTTATATTAATAGTAGGTAATTGAGATCTTGATTATTCATTCATTAGGGTACGTATACAAGTATTTGTGATTGATGAACATCTTATGAACATATAACAGTAATACATCAAGGGTGCATATATAATCTTAGTAGACATCAAAACACAGCTACTCTCTCACTCTTCAATCTTCACCATCATTATCCAGTGTGTGTGAATCTCGAGGAGGCCTTGGTGGACCCTCTGAATAATATTGGAGTTGTAGTTTTGTTAATCTAATTTGTGCAAATCCAACGGCTAGGATTCGCCAATGCAGGGTGATGTAATAGGTGGTATGGTGGTCTAGAAATGTTGGACACGTGGCGGGGTCTGGGGGCTGAGTTATCGTGTTCGATGCCTCTGAAAGATAACGGAAAAGTTGTGCAGTTTTGTAGCTTTTTTTTTGTTGGTGTTGTAATTTTTTGGTTTGTTGTCCCTGCAAGACAAAGACAAATCTATGCGAGTGTGCAAGAAAGACAAGCGGTTTCTGGGCTACCAAATTAAAGAGGGTGTGTATCCTGTGGTGCTGGAGTTACATAGTTATTTGACATCCGCTCTTTATTGTTCTCCATTTTGCACTTATTTATCATGGCTTTTTTTTTTTTTTTTAACTTCTAAATCACCATAGAACAACCCAACTACTTTGAGTTCGCCTTAAATTACGCATCATATAGGTGGATGAGCTCTCAACATTGGGATTTAAATACCCAAGAATCGAACTCGAATCATTACTATGTACACAATTGATTAAGGAATGAATTTTTGACTTGATTAACACTATTAACAAAAAAATTTTAAAATCTAACAACCCTCTAAAAATATTTCAAAATCTAATATCCCATTGAGCATGGAGTATTTGAAAGTTGTATTTTTAAAAATAAGACTTTAATGTAAAAGTTGGAACAAAAAAATTGTATTTTTAGACGTCTTACCTCTTAACAAGAAAATCGTGTTTCAAAATTACGTTTTACAGTACGAACACAACTTTTACGAACACAACTTTTACTAAATCAGCGTAGGAGGTTAGATTTTGAAATATTTTTAGAGTATTTTCAAATTTTTTCTCAATAGTATTAATCAAGTCAAAACTCAAAAGTCTAAAACGATGAAGAGGTTTAAGTAATTCTCTCCTCGGAGCACTGGATCGATATTCCAAAAGAATTGTTGTTTACGGTATTGGACCCATTTGAGCTTGATAGTTTGGGCTGTTACCAGGGCCAGGACCATTTTCATGTGGGCCTACTATTAAAGCCTTGACCAGTGACATCCCAGGATTAGAGGTTTTATTTTTATTTTTATTTATTTTTTATTTTTTTTGACAATAACCGATGAGGAGTGAATTTGGCAACCAATTAAGTAGTACCTGTACCGCCCATTTTCTCCAATGAACTGCCACGGGGGCTACGCGAGTCCATAACTATCCACATCACTACCAGTAATGTCCTATGACTATCACCAATTAAGTAATGTCCCACGACTATCACCAATTCCATAATCCTCATTAATCCCTCAATTTATGAACAATTTACAGTTTAATTTATTACTGAACTCAAAATCATCTGTTAAATATCATTAAAACCTCAAAATCATAACAAAAAATTTAAAACATGAAAAATTATATTGAAAGCATCAAAGCCATGTTATTTGATCATAAAATCTAGTGTGAAAAACTCATATATCATCATCATATAACTGTCAAATGACCTCAAAAGATATAAAAATATCAAAATACAAGCACACAAGGGTATCTCACCATTCCCAAGCCCAAATGAAAGCGATAAATACATATAATACAAACTTACGAGTCCAGTATGTCGTCTCTAAATCATAGATAGTTAGCAAGATTCCTTTTGCTGCCCCTCGTACTAGGATCTGCACTCAAGTCATCACAAAAGGCAGATGACGAGTCCAAAGTGAATATTCCCAAGGAAATTAAATGAGCAATCATGAAAGTAATAAATATTGGAATTCAAATAAACTATCAAATAAACATGCGTGTGTAAAACAAACAACTGTGTTCATTGCATGATTTAAATAATAGTGAAACTCGAAATGTGTGACTGGAGCCTAGGGTCAAACTAGCACTATACTTCGACCTCTTCCATAGAGTACTGCTGGCGAGTGGCCTTAAAGCAAGGTTAGTTTTTAGATTTGCTCAGTGGTCGGCGTAGTACCTACGACGCACCGACACATGCCCCGACGCGATCCTCGGGTCTACCTATTCACTGAGATTTTTGGCACACGTGCTATGGCCTAGTGGACATACACATAGGAATGGCATGGAGGGAGAGCCTTGACGTCCGTCCACGTAGACACCACAACAGGAAATAGAATAATACAATAACAATACCGAATTCAAATTGCCAAAAATAAGTAAATGCTCAAGTAATTTCAGTTGGGATACTATACACCTCAAACTGCACTCCGACTAACCAATCCCATCCAAATCACGTCCCAAGTGCGTGTTCAATCACCAATCAACCAACCCAAAGCCTGATACCAGAAAATACCAATTAATTCCCCAAATTCGTAATTTTTCCATTATATTGGTAATAATCCTAAAATAAATCCTCAATTAAACTAAATCGAAAAAATAATTTTTAAATTTTATTTTAATATTTTATCTCTGACGCAATGAGCAATCGCTCACGGCATCCTAGACGTCGTGGCTCACTCCGCTACATGCCCACCCCCACGGTGTGACACAAAGTGTGGGGTGTTTGGAGGCCGTGGCGATTTCCTCCTCACGACATCCTTGACGGCGTCTGAACCAAAGATGTTGTGCTGGGTTGTTCGAGCACCCTAGTTTATCGCCGCGATCCGAACCCATCCCAACACTTCATACACCCACAATAAGTTAGGCTACAAAGCCTCAAAGGAAATGGAATACAAATCAATTACCACAGTAACCCTAATGCATTCATTTCTAACATCAATTATAACATTATTCATAATCAAATATGGCACATTAGGAAAGGAGTCAATGAAATCATCACAAGACATCATGCTATTTCAACATTCAACTTGAATAGAGTAAGGAAAACATGATGGTAGATTACTAATAACAAGTCATCAAATTGACTGAAAGAGAATTTAATATGAATAAAATAAAGTAGGGAGTTCCCACAGTTTCACTTACAAGTCACAGGATAGCTCTAACTATCCGGCCTCGCGACACTCTGACTAGCATTCCCGAACTCCCGTGACACCCCTAAGTCCCTGAAAAGTTATTTCATATCCTTTATTTATTTATTAATATTTTGTTACATAGATATATTTTATGTATATATACATATATGTGTATGTGTATATGTATATATATATATACATATGTGTATTTGTATATATATATATATATGTCTGTATGTATATGTGTATTTGTATTTGTATATATATATATATGTATTTAGGGTTTAATCATTATTATTTGTCTTATTATTTTATTTTATATATTTTTTTATATATATATACATGTGTATGTGTATATATAAATATACATACATGTATATATTATGTATACATATCCATATATGCATGTATGTATATGTATTACATATATATATAGTATTTATTATTATTATTATTTTATTTATTTTATTTATTTATTTATTTTTTGGGCTGGACCGGGTCTGACCCGGTCCAACCGGGTTTGACCCGGTCGACCGGAGTTAGACAGTCGACCGGTCCCCCTTCTCTTTCAAGAAAACGCCATTCTTGGTCCCCCTTCTTTTTCAGCAGAGACGCTGCTGTTCTCTGCCGCTTCTTCTTTCTTTTCTTTTTTTTTTCTTCCTTTCTTTACTTCTTCAATCCACACAACAACAACTTCAGCACCAACATCAACATCATAGCATCACAATCCACCATTTACACATTGATTTTTAAACAATCAACTTCATTCAACCTCACCAACACCACCATTAACGTCTACCACAACAATTAACAGCAAAAAGGAAAAACTCACCTCGCCAATGTCGTCTTCGTCTCGATCCACTCCGGTGACTCTCTCTCTCCGCCGGACTCTCTTCCTCTCTCCCTTTCTCCTTCTTCCTCTTTTCCCTCTTCTTTCTCTTCTTCTCCCTTTGTGGCGGTGGTGACATTTATTAGTGTTTTGGGTTAAATGACCATTTTGCCCCTGCAACCCTATCTTTTCCTTAATAAGCCAAAGCCCTTTTTTTGTCATTTCAAAATTCTTTTCTGATTTTTTTTTCTGATTTTTTTAATGTATATATATATATTTCCAATTCAACTTAATAAATTTATAACCATAGACTATGATTTAATGTGCATTAATTTAATACATTGCATTTTACTAAGTTTAAACTTAACGCAAGTCTCACTATTCGATACCCCGGCTTGCACGCAACTCGAGGCGAGTCCCTGATCGCGTCTCGACTCGATAGCTACAAATATTGACTTAGTCAGCCTACACACATACAAAACGCTAGGAATACATCAATACAAATATAAAATTTACCTCGGCCACATGCCTCGGTCTGTGTGCGCATCTCATGCGGGCCCCACGTTACGAGTCGATAATCCTGATTAAGCAGTTAATCAAGATTAGCAAAATTGGGCCGTGACAATATATACCCGACCCGTTTAGGGTCGGGTCGTCGGGTCCGGTGTCGGGTGACCCACGTAACCTGCAAAAAAAAAATTCAGATGGAAAGACAGTAGCAAGGCATAGTTTCAAAAATCACAAAAACCTTACAAAAGCATGATGACACACTTGAAGATTAAACAATGAAGAATACATGTTTTAAATGGTTACAAAAGCCCAAAAACCAACGAGGCTATAAATGCAAACAAGCCTACAAGGCTACAAGTCAAGTGATCGAGTCACTCAATCACAAGTTCACAACATAAATATTGCAGTTAAGTAACCTATAACATGCATGATACACATTACACAATACACATGTTGTATTAATAGTTTCAAAAGCCACAAAATAATTAAAACAAGTCTTCTTTCCCACAAAAAAAACAAGTATTCTTCATCTCCAACGTCCATGAGAGTTGAGGCTATGATTCCATCTTCAATACTTTAAGTTTTCATCTCTAAAACAAACTACAAAATGAAACAAACAAATATATAGTTAGTACTACTTGCAAGTTGTAACTTATAAGAGAATGAAAGAGAACTTATAAAATAAATGATTAGTGGTTAACTTACAAGAACTACTCTTTAGCACACAAAATATGATAAGAACTCAAAGCTCCTCTAAGACTAATGGTTCTCCTTCAACCTCCAAGTCTTGAAAATAAGATAATATAAAAAAAAAGAGTTTAGAGCTACAAGTTACAACTCATAAAACACTTAACACTTAGTAGCAAGTAAGAAATTTAGTAAATTTATGCTTTTTACAAGTAACTTACCAGATTGGTCGCCAAAACTTTCTAAAGCCCCTTTAAGATCGAGAGGACTACCATATTTGAGCCAATTTTGAGTGCAAATAAGGGCCTCAACGGTGATCGGGTTCAATGAACTACGAAAAGAATCCAATACACGTCCACCGGTACTGAATGCTGATTCTGATGCAACTGTAGAAATCAGGATTGCTAAGACATCTTTCGCCAACTGCGAAATGACTTTGTATTTGGAAGAGTTTACCTTCCACCAATTTAGGATGTCAAAGGGCTCCACATTTTTTCACAAATCTCTGCCAAATATTTGTCTATTTCATTCTTATTCCTATTGCTCTCTTCTTCATAAAGATGTCGTGTGATTTGCCCAAATTGTGGAATATCATCCAACTCTAAATCAACTGGATTTGGAGTTCGTTCATCTTCACTATCATTATCATCGTCTTTAGAAGAAAAAGCCTTGTACGCCTCGTACAACCTCCTAAATGTCGCATCCACCTTCTTTGCCATAGCTTCACCTACTTCTTTCCCATACATGATATTAAAGCAATATGAAAATGGTTTTAGTTTGAATCTTGGGTCAAGCAAAACAGGTACATATAACATAACATTGGTCTTTTCAGTATTTCCCTAATACTTGTCGAACTTTACTTTCATTCTCCTAGCCATTGATGAAAAATACACATTATTGCTCTCACAATACTTTTGAATTATACCATGAACCAAGTAAATCTCTTGAAAGTATCTATTAAAAGTCACATGTAAGGAAGTTGAAACTCGTTTAGTGATTTCATAAAATGACTTCAAAAACTTTACAAACATCTTTACCTTTTCCCAATCATCATCAGATGGAATCTTTTCCAAATTCAAATCATTACCTTCTCCTTCCATTCCCACAAAAGCATGTTGGTAGGTCAACGCAACATCCAACATCAAGAAAGTGGAATTCCACCTTGTATTTATATCTAAACAAACACCACCATTAGTATTAAGTTTTTCTTGCTCCACACACGTCTTAAAGGTGAGTGACCGTGCAGAAGATGACCTCACATACCTCACAAAGTAGCGGATGTTTTCAATAGATGAATTTAATTCCTCTAACCCTTCCTTGACTACAAGATTCAAGACATGAGCAATACATCTAACATGAAAGAACTCACCATCTAATACCAATCCACCCCAATTCCTAACTTTCCTCGTCAAGTAAGAGATGGCCACATCATTTGAAGTAGCATTGTCAACTGTCACAGTGAAGACTCGTTCGATGCTCCATTCTAGCAAACACTTCTCTATTGCTTTCCCAATGGTGTCGCCTTTATGATTTGGAGTTTGAAAGAAGTTTAAGATTTTTTTTTGCAACTTCCATTCACTATCAATGAAGTACGCAGTGATCACCATATAGTCGATCTTTTGTATTGATTGCCATGCATCTGTTGTTATGCACAAACGCTGAGACGACCCACGAAACATCTTCTTCAACTTCGTCCTTTCAATTGAGTAAAGACTCATACAATCCTTTGTAATTGTTCTTCTTGATGGAACAGTAAACTTAGAATTCAAACCTACAATAAAATCACGAAAGCCATCATTTTCCACAAATCACGAAAGCCATCCTAGCAAGCAATCTCCTACAATTGTAAGTCATAGGTGGTTGCAAATAAGTGAACTGTACTTTCAGCTGAGGACCCATCATGAGTAGAGGAGAAAAAAGGTTTGCTTACTTGGAAGGATGCCTCTCATTTTCAATTTTCCACAGATGATTGGGGTTCGAACACTTCTCCAAATGCAAAATCAAGTTTTTGGTCCCACAACTTTTGGAATGACATGCATAGGATTTGGGACAAAATTTGCAATATGCCCTAGGCTTGTTAGGCTCCTCTTCTCTGATTATGAAATAATCCCAGGTTTCTGAAGTTCTCTTTCTTTTATTACCCAGATTAGGTGGTAATGAGGGGAGGCTTGATTCATTAGTTTCATTTGGAGGTGGAGGCTGTGGAGTTGGAGTTGGAATGTCGAATGGATTAACACCTTGACTAAGGTCTAACTCAGTTGAAACAGTTGGAATTGAATGTGCACAAGTTGATGTCATCTGAAGAATCAAACAAAAAATAGAAAGTTTGATTTCTATAAGAAATCAACTTTATGATTGCACATATATAAGGTACGGGCACAAAACGTCATCGAAAAATGTGGCTAGATTGCATTTTTTTAAAACAGATTGCATATTGTTTTTTAAAATAGATTGCATTTTTTTTTGAAAACAGATTTCATAAATTAAATATATCAATTATCAAATACACAAATACAAGAGAAAAAAATAGTTAAGTCAATTCAAACTTCAAAATCAAAACTCTCCTACTTTCCGTAATAAATTACAAATCCACAAGAGACATAATGAACAAGTTTTATACAACTGATCAAAGAATAATCAAAGAAGCAAAACAGAGGGCCGATCATTCTAATTGGGGTATGTTCATGATAACCTCTATCATAATTCTATTAATTTTGAATCGGTCAGGACTTGTTTCTTTCTATAAAATTAATCTATATAAAACTGATTAACTTAAGATGGAAGCATGTTGATCCGACCGAATGTCTTCAACAAACAATGTGTTCATCGTTATTAGCAGCCCAATCTATATAAATAATTTATGGAAAATAAATTTGAGCCTAGTCACGAGTTGAACTTCAAATCAGAAGGAGTTGAACTAATTTGAACTTCAAATCAGAGGGAGTTTAACCAATTGATTAAGGGATTGAAGAAATTAGAGAAGAAGAAAGAAGGTTAAGTACCTTGGTGTCGAGAAGTGATGAAGAAGATGATGAAATCGAAAAGATGATGGGAGAAGAAGAAGATGATGCAGTAGATGTGTGCAGGGCCTGCAGGCGGAGGTGAGGCAGATGGCGGATGAAGAAGATGATGGCGGATGGCGCGGATGGCGGATGAAGAAGATGATGCAGCGAATGTGTGCAAGGCTACAGTTGGAGGTGAACCGAAGCAGGAAGAAGATGATGGCGGTGGCGGATAGCGTGGATGGCGGACACCGGATGTGTAGCGGATGTGCAGGTGCAGCGGCGGATGTGTGTGGATGGATGAAGAAGATGATGGCGGATAGCAGAGGAGTGACCGAGTGAGGAGTCGCAGAAAGCGGAAGCAACAGAAGCAGAACCAAGAAGTAGCAGTTAGGGACTTAGGGTGTTGTGGACTTTTGAAGTTGGGTCGGGTCGGGTCGGGTAGGGTACCCTGTTACTAATATGATCACACCCGAACCCGGCCTGACACCCGACGGGTCGGGCTTTTTTGACCTAACTCTTTGTTTTCACTCACTCTACCCGACCCGCTACTCGCCATCCGATTCAGGTGACCCGACCCGAGTCGGGTAATCGGGTTTCGTGCCCAGCCTTACTTGTAATCTCGATACAACATCCAAATTATCGATACAACCATAATTTTCATACTCTAAATAGACTATATATAATGGCTCGAATTTAATTCACCGTTATTTGTGACGTATTGCAGACGTGGTGGACAGCTCAGACACTAGAGGAACCCACAACTAGGCTAGAGCACGCCTGGAGTTAGGTAAATTGTTATTTTGAGTGTTGTTTTGACTAATTTTGCGATGTTTATGTTAAAATAGGTTAAATGACATCGTGATGTGTGTAATTATTTTTCAATTGACGAGTGAGATTGTGTATTAAGTATTTGCCTCGATATGCATATCGACACGGGTATCGGGTAGGCTAAAAGATGAAATACTAGGCCAGGGAAAATAATACACACATTAAATGAATTAAATGTGATAAAATAGTAAATTGGTGGGCGCCTAGTGTAACACGCATGGTCGTGGTCGAAATGCATGGGTCATACGGTAGTGTGCATGCCCGAGTACGCTCGTTGGCGCGCATGACGAAATTGTAGGTGCGAAAATATAGGCAAATATATATATATATTTATATATATATGTAATTTAAAATATATGTATATATATGTAAATATATATTAAAATCAGAAATTAAAAATAATAGTGAAATGACCAAAAAGGCATGAACTTTGTTAAGGATTGTGGATATGGATAGGGACATTTTGGTCATTTCACCCCAAAAATGTTGATAATCACCATCGAAACCCCATTTTCAACACCACCACCACCATTCGATCAAGGGAGAGGAGAAGGAGAAGGGAAAGAGAGATAGATGAAGAGGAGTTCAAGTTTGTGTTGGAGAGACAACGCACAATCGAATGTGAGTCTTTTGTTGGTCATTATTGGCGTTGTTGTTGCTGTTGTTGTTGTGGGTGTTGTTGAGTTTGAATAAATCAATGTTTTTAATGGTGGATTAGTTATGTTTGATGTTGGTGTTGGTGTTGGTGTTTGTGTTGATGGTGTAGTTGAAGAGAAGAAAGAAAGAATTTAAAATATATATATGTGTTCTGGTCGAAAATGAAGAAGATGCACACGCACGTGTCGCATCCTCTTCTAAATAATATATATATATAATAGAATAAAAATTCTAGAAAAATGAAAAAAAATCAGAAAAAATTATATTTTAAATAAATAAATAGAAATCAATGATTTTTATGAAAAGTGAAGTTTTCGGGATTTCAACGAGACTTTATGTCGAGGTTTTAGCCTCGTAAAGCGTGAAATTGGCAAAAATTTTAGAAAACTATAGAAAATCCAGAAAAATCGGAGAAAATATGAAAATTTTGAAAAAGAGTAGAAATGTGGATTTCGAGACTTTTCAGGCAGTTGGCACCCCGGTATAACCTAAAAAGTGTGCAACAACTAAAAATTAGAATAAAATTCTAATTTTTGTGTCAAAATATAAAATCAATTAATTTGACACTAAATCACATAAAATGGTTTATTCAGACACCAGAGACTTAGGAGATTATAGTCAGGTGTCGAGCACGCATTCCGAGTCGTGAGCCGAGTCGGACCGGGGTTTGATTTTTGGGACGCGGAGTGCGGATTGAGGTGTGTAGTATCCCAACTGAAATTACTTGAGTAATTACTTCTTTTGGTATTTGAATTTAATTTCTTTTATTTCAATACTCTACTCTGGTTATGGTTATATGGGCGGACGTTGAGCGGGGCTCCTTCCGTTCCATTCTTATGTGTGACGGCCCCAAATTTCCCGGGCCGCCCTGTGGTCAGCTACCTCCCCCTGCCTCAGCCCTGGAAGTCGCTGCCACGTGTCCCTTTGCCTTCGTACTTTAGGTAATTTGTTAAAGTCATTTAGCTTATCATTTTCAAAGAAATTAACAGCGGAAGAATTTAAAGTTTAACAAAATGCATTCATATTTATATATAAAAGTTTTACTGATCAAACCTATAGTGGAAAAAAACCCGGCTGTACTGTGCATACAGGTGATCAACTGTAACAGTATGCATACCAGTACAAGTGTGTATCAAGTTTCCCAATCCAAAAGATAATACAAAAATATCAAAACATGATAATATCTACAGACATACCAGCAGGCCTCGGCGTAGGCAAGTCAGATGAAATCGCCGATGATCCCCTTGCCCCTGCTAATACTAGGATCTGCGATCGGCCACCACAAAAAGGCAGATGGCGAGCCCAGTAAGTAAAATCCCAAGGAAAACCACCGTGCATAAATAATGGAAATAATTAACAGAGCCAATAAGTAGTGTTAAATAAACATGCGGAAGGAAGGAAAATATGCAGAAAACCGCTCAAAGCTAATCGCTTGTATATAAACACATTGATAGACAAAAGGGTGCGAACACAACCACTAAGTGTGTACTAGGACCAGGAGCCCTGGTCGTGGCCCATGCCTCCGACCCTACGACTGTATCCCAGCGACATTAACCCTAGTGGGCTAATCGAACGCGTGAAATGGAGTCCAACTCGGGATATCAGCTACCGAGTTTCTAGAACACGCGCTACACACTTAGCCAGCGACCTCAACTACTCGTGGATACATAGACGGTCCCATAACCGTCCCAGTAGGAATATAAATCACTGATTTTCAAGGAAATAAAGCTCAATGGAAATAAATAAGTAAATGCAGTAGTGGTGTTCAGTTGAGTTTTACGTACCTCAATCCGCGCTCAACAAACCCCGAAAATACCCTCGGTTCGATCTCCGACTAGTCCCCGACTACTACTATTGTCCCGTGACTCCTGAGATTTAATCCCGGGGTTCATTGATCGATTAAACTTGATTAAATATCAATTAGTCTCGATTTTTATGATTTAATTAAGATTCAGGGGGTCATTAGCGCGCTAGGTTGGGGTATTAGCGCGCTAATTGATCTTCGGGCACTGTTCATGCACGAAGATCTTCATCTTCCCCAAAGGATTAGCGCGCTACTATTCATCATTAGCGCGCTAATTACCTTCTGCCCAGATTTTTCCAAAAATCAGAACTCTTCCCCAGCTTAATTCAAACACTCCAAAACCAACATGCAACATCCAATATACTTCAATACCATCGATTTACACTTCAAAACACCATTTTAAACCAGAAATTTCCATCAAATCTCAAATCCAAACATGCATGTTAGAAAATGAATTCATCAAACACTCATCTTGTTGCCACCAACTCGATTCCAATAAACATAGAACATCACAACTAACCTCAAAGTCCTCAAATCTAGTAAAATCAGTGGCAATTGCACAAAAACTCGTTGAAATCATACATACCACAACATGCAACATTTCTCATCAAAAATCCAAGAAACAGGGGAGTAGATTACCTCAAGCTTGTAGTTAACGTTCAAATCCAGCCTCTAAAATGCCATAATTGAGCTCCCTAACATTGATTTCTCTCTCCGAAATCTAAAGTTTTTGGTTCAGAATGGCTTGTGGTTTGCATGTGGGTTTGATCGGTGGTATTTATAGTTGTTAATATAATCTAAAGTGCACACGTATCTCGAGGCCCATCAAAGGGTCCTTATCCAGCCCGTGTCACTCCATCCAGCCACCTTATCATGACACATATTGCCTAGTTTTTGATCTGTTGTCAATCTCGAGGATCATCCTGTAACATCCCTCGATTTCTAACCTGACTTGTGTGACACGTGTCAGGACCGTGACTCGGCCACGTGGTACTGGACTGTATTTCGAACCTTGGGAGTCGACACCGAGGTAATTTTATGATTCTTTGATGTGTGTAATAGTATTATAGTTTAAATGCGTGTCACGAGCCATTCGGGCGATTTTTAAAATGAGTGAGTTTTCACCTAGGTAACCGGGGGAGAAAATACAGTAAAAAGATAATTAAAATAATTATTTAACAATTATATAGTTCAATTGTGTGAGATAAAAGTAAAAGTGTGCACGTGACGGGAAAATACGGGTCGATGAGGTAAGATGGGTCGGGGAACCCTTGGGTTAAAGTTTGAGACTTGTGGGTTGGTAAAAATGGGTGGACACAACTAGGACACACACCACAATTCCTACCATACCTATTCAAATTTTAAATAACTCTCCCAACCCCATCACTCACATCTCACACCCCACCCACTCCCATCACTCACATCTCACACCCCACTCACTCCCATCACTCACATCACACTCTTACACCTCCCCCCACTCATCTCACGTCACACCCACTAAAATAAAACAACTCTCACTCACGTCACTCTCCCATTCTCACTCATCTCTCTCACGTAATCTCTCCCTCACTCTCTCCTCTCACGGTCTCTCTTCTCCTCAACACTCACGGCCTCTATCTCCCTCATCTCACCACCGTCTCTACTCTCACCAGTGGCCGAACCAGGGACTCCGGAGGCGACCGTCAACCGGAGGTATGCATTCTCTTTCCGATTCTCTCTCTCCCTCGCAGTTCTCTTCTCTCTCGGCCCTCCTCTCTCTCGGTCCACTCACCTTTCACCGGTGGCCGAGTCCTCGCCGTCGTCGAAGGTTCGGTGGTGGCGAGGAAGCTCGCCGGAGGTCCCACATCCTCCCCTCTCTCTCTCGTGTTCACTCGATCTCTCTCTCCCTCGGTTTTTCTCTCTCTCTCGTCTCGGTTTGCTCTCTCTCTCACGACACCACCTCTCCCACTGGAGATGGTGGTGACCGGGTTCACTCCCTCACGGAGACCTCTCTCTCTCCATCCCTCTATTTCTTTCTTCTCTCTCTCTCTCTCTCTCTCCCTCGGCTCTTGTTTTTGTTTTTTCGCATTTTTTTTTGTGTGTGTGCATGTGGGCTGCTGGGGTGGGTGCCGTGACGAGGACCGGTTGTGGGCGACCTCCGGTGACTCACCGGAGTCCAGACCGTCCCGGAGCAACCCCCTCATGGCCTATGCAAAGTCCCTACTAGTGTACACACATTAAGTTGGTTTTATAGGTTTTTACCCTCTCGCCGAAAAACGCCCTCACCGACACCACCACCGCTGGACCACGATGACGGGGATGCTGTCGGGGACCACACCAAACTCATACGTGGGTCCCACAGCCCAAAGAGTGGCCACAACAGTTTCATTTCAAGTTAAAATGTTGTTATTTTATGTGTTTGGTGTAGTGGAACCTCGCCGGAAACCGCCACTGCCGGCGGTGCTACCGGTCGGACCACCACCAGTGGAGGTTGTCGGGGATCTCATCTAACATTGTTGGAAGTTCTGCAAATCCTTGGTTGTGTCCGAAATATTTTATGTGTTGGAAAAATTGTTATGTTTTATACAAATATTAAGTTTGAGAATTGTTTAGTCAATGTGTTTGGACACCGATGTTCGAGGGTATTTCCCAGCCATTCCATGCTAAGGAAACCCTTCACTAACGTCGAACAACACCAGTGAGGTTCCATGTTCTTTTGTACATGTCGGTTTAGTTTTCACGTGGAGTTATGGTTAAGTGTTGGTTGGTAAGTAAACATCGCGAGGCGATGAATGGCTATGACGTCGTGGTCATGTTGCCGGTCCTCGAGACCATGACATGACCCACATACGACTGAGCCGAGCCTATGATTCACGATGAGGCTTATAAATATTGTGTTTTCAAAACCCAAGAGAGAGAGTATTCCTTTGTTGATTAAATTGTCGTGTCGTCCGAGTCATTCAAAACATTGGGGATAATGATAAGTTTAAACCTAGGTTTAGTGAATGACTTGACCTATTAATACGAGTTTCCGACCTTGTCAGGTAGCGGGAAACTTGGGGATACGCGTTAGGAGTCGCGGGAGCGTTTTACGCGGGTTACGATAGTTCAGGTAAGTACACTTGCCTTAAAAAGCATTTGTACGTTAGTAAGCCAGCTAAGAAAATATCATGTGATTCATTTTCATTTCCTTGTGTTTGTTATTATCAAATTATTGGCTTTCCATTCTATATTCCTTGTATGCGTGTTCTTGGCATAAGTGTGTGTCTTGAAGGTACATGCGGCCTACACTAGAAGGGATAAAACGCGGGCACTCGTGCGCACGAGTGTTTGACCACCCCTAGTGATTGTGTGATACCATGTACTGGATTGTTGTGGATATTGCTGTGGATTTCGATGTTGCGACATCGTTGTTGTGGAATTGTTGTGGAATTTAGACCACTTATTGCCTCTCTTGATTCGTAGAACACGCATGTTTCGATTGCGTTTGTTTTCCAGTCTGTCTATCATGCAACTTGTTTATTTAAATTCCTGTCTTTCCATTCCCGCATGATATTTAGACTTCCTTGATTGTTATTTCATGAATTACTGTTATATTCTTCTGGCGTTACTTTCGATTTCTCTCAGTTGCTCACCGTCTAGTTTGTGACGGTGGGTGCAGATAGGACGGAGAGCAGTAGGGGCAAGTGACCTTGCCTAGGAGACTTTTTGTGAGCAGCTGGACGTGAGGTACCGTGATGTAGGCTCATGTTTATTTCATTTTGTATGACGTTTATATATATGTTTATTTTGGAACTGGGGAATATGTTTTGAGGTGGATTCCATCAATCCATTTTGTTGACTTGGATATGAATATTTTGGAGTTTTCCACATTTACATAGATTCCTAATTTCCCTTTGAATGAGTTATTTCCCAATATGTGATTAGAATGTGATTTTGCTTCCGCTGTGTTATAATTGCAATAACTCTTTCATAAATCTTGAAATTTTGATAATTTGAGGCTGACTAGGCTCGTCAGGTTCACTGAGAAACTGACTCGGGACCTGCACGAGTCTAGGCCGGGTGTACCCAAATGCGTTGAGAATTTGGGGCCGTCACACATCCAATGTGTGCTTATTTTCCAGTTCAAACTATAGGACTTTCTTCAATTATATCTATCTTAACTTGTACACTCTACCCAAGCTGTCAACTAAATTCCGTAAAATGCCCAATATGGTCCCACTACGCTCCCGACTACCCGGCTCCCCGTGCCCCGTGTCCGGCACGCTTCCCAAGGCAGTCCCACACCTAGTGTACCAATTATTCATTCATTTAGTCACATATGAATTTCTTTGCATTTAAACCCTCAACCATACTAATATAATATTGATTGAATTTGTCTAACTCTCAACGCCCAGCCTCACAGCTACCAAACCCCGCGTTGGCGTGTTCACCGAACTAAAACCTCGGCTCACAACTCACTCGACAAGTTTATTTTAAATGCACACTTATGATAACTAATATATCATACTAATAATGATAAATGAATATTATGCATCACAGAATTTAGGAACTCACAGCAGTATACAGTCAGTATCCTAGGTTCAAGGTATGCCTAGCCTATCAGCGGCGTCCACGTGTCGTCCGAGCTGACGTCCTAATCTGAAATAAGGTAAATAACGGCGTTAATAAATAACGGCCGTTACAATTCTTCCCAACTAAAAGAAATTTCATCCCGAAATTTGAGTTAGTTCAGAACATACCGTGGAATAACTGGGGATAACGTTCTCGCATGGTCGACTCCAACTCCCAGGTAAGACCCTCCGTACCGTGATGCTGCCACCGCACGAGTACCTTAGCTATCTCTCTGTTCCTGAGAGTCTGGATCTTACGATCTAATATCGCCAATGGCCGCTCCTCGTAAGTTGCGTTAGGCTGAACATCCACCTGTCGCACGTCAACCATGGGTCGTGGCCCGGTCCTAGCCAATCGCAACATCGAAATGTGGAAGGTAGGATGAATCCCTGCTAACTCCGACGGTAAATCTAATCTGTACGCCACACTGCCAACCTTCGCTATAACTCGATATGGTCCGATAAATCTCGGCGCCAGTTTCCCCTTAATCCCAAACCTGTGCTGGCCCTTCCAAGGAGAAACCTTTAGGTAAACCATATCGCCAACCTCATAGCTCAGACTATCGTGGTATCTATCCGCGTATTTCTTCTGCCTGTCCTGTGCTGCTCGAAGCCTCTGACGAATCTGTCGGATCTTCTCTGTGTGATCAACAACTATCTCCAGCCCAATCGTAACTGTATCTTCTGACTCTGCCACCTGCAGGGCCTTCCATACAGCGCCTCATAAGGTGGCATCCCGATACTAGCCTGATAGCTATTGTTATAGGCGAATTCACACAGTGGTAAGTAATCCTCCCATGAACCTCCAAACTGCAAAATGCAAGCTCTCAACATATCCTCTAAAATCTGTATCAATCTCTCAGACTGGCCATCTGTCTGCGGGTGATAAGCCGTGCTGAACTGCAACCTAGTACCAAACTGTTCCTGCATCGCCTCCCAAAATCTCGAAGTGAACCTGGGATCCCGTTCAGATACTATGGAGACTGGTACCCCATGCGAGTCCCGATTATCTCCCGCTCGAACATCTGCTTTCAATCGGTGAAACGTATACCTCATCGAAAGCGGTATAAAAGTGTGCAGATTTCGTCAATCTATCTATCACCACCCAAATCGCATCATGTCGCCTCGAAGTCTGGGGTAATCCACTGACAAAATCCATAGCGAGGTGTTCCCACTTCCACTGAGGAATGGGTAACGGCTGCAACAATCCTCCAGGTCGTCTATGCTCCGCCTTCACCTGCTGACATATGTGACATCCTCGAACATATTCACCAACATCAGCCTTCATCCCCGGCCACCAAAACAATCTCCGCAAGTCATGGTACATCTTGGTTCTGCCCGGATGAACTGTGTATCGCGACCGGTGAGCATCTTCTAATATACTATCTCGTATCTCTGACACGGCTGGTACCCATAGTCGACCTCGGTGCCGCAAACATCCATCAGATGTCTCCGCCCAATCAGTGCACTCGGGATCCCGTGCCAATCCGCTGAATCGTTCATAAAGCTCATCAGCCCTCTGACACTCCGATACCCGTTCTAGTGACACTGTTGGTACCCTCATCTGACCACAAATCTGTAGATCCTGCATAACCGAAAGGTCTGACATGCTCATAATTGTCGCCATCTCCAATAGTCCCATGTGTCGAGTCTCGGTCTGACTGTCAACCTCGCATCTGCTCAATGCATCAGCCACTACATTGGCCTTTCTGGGATGATACTCAATCGTAAAATCATAATCCTTCAACAGCTCTAACCATCTCCTCTGGTGCATATTAAGATCTTTCTGTGTGAAAATGTAGCGTAGACTCTGATGGTCAGTGTAAAGCACAAACTTCTCTCCGTAGAGGTAGTGTCTCCAAGCCTTCAGCGCAAACACAACTGCCGCAAGCTCCAAATCGTGTACGGGGTAGTTACACTCATGTGGTTGCAATCGCCTGGATAAATAAGCCACTGGTCGTCCCTCTTGCATCAGAACACATCCTAGTCCAGTTCCCGATGCATCAGTGTAAACTGTTAACTCCTTCCCTGGCTCAGGTAATGCCAACACTGGCGCAGTCGTCAACCGTTTCTTCAACTCCAGAAATGCCTGCTCACATTCCTCAGACCACTCAAATGGAACATTCTTCTTAGTCAACCTCGTCATCGGTGCTGCAATCGTGGAGAAATCTTGTACAAATCGGCGGTAGTAACCTGCTAAACCCAAGAAACTCCGTATCTCAAAAACAATCTCCGGTCTCTTCCAGTCAATCACCGCTCTAATTTTATCTCCCTCAACAGAAATGCCCTGACCGCTGATCACATGTCCCAAAAACTTCACTTCTCTCATCCAAAATTCACACTTACTGAATTTCGCATACAGCCGATGCTCCCTCAACGTCGTCAACACTGATCGAAGATGACTCTCGTGATCCACTCGCGTCCGGCTGTATATCAGTATATCGTCAATGAAGACTGTCACGTATCGGTCCAAGTAGGGTCTCAATACTCGATGCGTCAGATCCATGAAAACTGCCGGAGCGTTCGTCAACCCAAACGGTAACACCGTAAACTCGAACAACCCGTATCTGGTACTGAAAGCAGTCTTCTTGATATCCTCATCTCGAAACCGCAACTGGTGATATCCCGAGCGTAAATCGATCTTCGAGAAGAACTGTGCACCCGTCAGATGGTCAAACAGATCGTCGATCCTCGGAAGCGGGTAACGATTTTAAATCGTCACCTGGTTCAGCTTCCGATAGTCCATACACATCCTCATCGATCTATCCTTCTTCCTCACAAATAACACTGGCGCTCTCCACGGTGATATACTCGGTTGAATGAATCCCTTCACCAACAATTCCTCTAGCTGTTTCCTGACCTCCTCCTACTCCATAGGCGACATACGATAAGGTCTGGTAGATATAGGCTGGGTCCCTGGTAACAACTCTATAATAAACTCTATCGCTCGTGGTGGTGGTAATCCGGGTAAATCATCTGGGAAAATGTCCGTGAATTCTCGGACTATAGGTATGTCCTCGATCCTAACAGATCCTCCTGTCTCAGGCTCAACGATCGCTGCAAAGTCCTCCATTTCTTGAGCAGTCGCTAATCTACCTCTCGTAATAAGCAATTCGAAGGCGTTCCCGGCCAACGTAAACTCTGGTAAACCCGGAATACGGAACTCTACCCTCTTCCCATAACAATCTATCTGTGCATGGTAAGCTGACAGTCAATCCATACCAAAGAGTGCATCAAACTCTAGGTACTCCAGTACTCGGAGATCGGCTTGTAACTGATGTCCGGCAACCTCCACCATGACGTCCCGAACTATCCAGTTAGGGTAAATCTTATCCCCAGCAGCCGTGCTGAGAACAAGATGGGTCTCTAGTGTGTGTGTGTCTAACCCTAACTCCCCCATTAACCATCCAGCAATAAATGACAATGTACTACCCGAGTCAAACATGGCATGAATAAGTCTACAGTGAATAAGTAACGTACCCTCAACTAGCTGCCTGGTAGCTCCTGGATCTGGTTGTGCCACTGCATGTACCCTGTCTCTTTCTCGACCCTGCTCCCGTCGTGGAGATGGCACCCGACAATCCAATTTCAAATATCCACTACGACCGCACCGAAAACATCTGCGTGTCTCCCGTCTCCCAGTCCGCACATCATCCGATCTCGGCTCCTGACCCCGGTCCCTCTGACCCCGGTCTCGGCCACCCTGATCTCTAACCTGGTGTGCTTGAGGAAGCCGCGCCGCTGCGTGGTGCAGAGCTAAGGTGTGACACAGTCGTCTGTCCCTATACTGATCCCTGCCATCCTGACGTCTGTCTCTGCCATCCCGACGGTCATCCCGGTGACCTCTACTAAACTGGTCCTGCTGTCTCTTCGGCCTCCTATCCTGTCGAGAGCTTTGCCCAACCTCCACCTCGGCCGATGCTGTCATAGGAAGACCATTCTTCTGCATCAAGAACGTCTCGTAGGTAAGTGCTTGCTCAAACATCGCCTGAACTGTCTGAGCCCCGGATGATACGATCGCACTGGCAATGTCATCCCTCACTCCTCGAATGAAGTAGTAGATCTGTAATCGCTCTGTGCCAGCGATATCCATCGAGAACTGCAGCAAGTATCGGTACCTATCCATATACTGCATCATGCTCCGGTTCCCCGCCTCGGGGATAAAAACTCCTCCTCAATCTCAATCGTACCTCCATAGGTATGAACTGGTCATAAAATATCTCTCGGAACTCTGCCCAAGTCGCGGGATCAGCATGCGTCTCCTGGTAGTTAGTCCACCACACTGCGGCATCTGATCTGAAACACGTCCCAGATAGTCTCGCCCTAAACCTCTCTTCCGTATTCAACTCCTTGTGCAGGCGCTGGTGCGATAAAATCCAATCTCCTGCAGTCTCAGGGTCTCCTCCTCCATAAAAGTAAGCGGGCTGAAACTTAAGAAAATCCCGTAACCTCCTGGCCTCTGACACTACCGTTGGGGTAACCTCTACTGCTGCGGTAGGTGTAGGAATCGATGTCTCCACCTCGCTTTGCTACTGCGGTGTGTAGTATCGATTCGCTCGAACCTCGGGTACCACAGCCTGAGTAAGAGTAACTGCGGTCTCTACGGGTCCCGTAGTCGCCACTGCCTCCCTAGACATAGCCAATCCAGCCATCATAGTGGCCTGCTCTCTCAATAGTCGTAAGATCTCGGCTATCTGAGTCTCGTGCGCCGTAACTCGGTCCTCTAAGGGAACTGACGATCTGGAAGCCCTCGCGGTATCACTAGACTGTCCATCCATCGTGTCCTGCATCGTGATGCGTGTCCGGATCAGCTTGTATATACGTATTCGTATAGTATATATATATACAACAATACATATATCACATAACAATCCTAGCTCTACCCGCTTTGTTGCTTCCCAACTAAAAGTTCTAGGCAGACTCATCGGGTTTCCACATCTAGTTTGTTAAGGTTTATGATCTTGTAAAACTTTTTAACAAATTATTTCTCGAAACTCTCGCTCTGATACCAGCTGTGACGACCCAAAATTTCCCGGGCCGCCCCGTGGTCAGCTACCTCCCCCTGCCTCAGCCCTGGAAGTCGCTGCCACATGTCCCTCTGCCTTCGTACTTTAGGTAATTTGTTAAAGTCATTTAGCTTATCATTTTCAAAGAAATTAATAGCGGAAGAATTTAAAGTTTAACAAAATGCATTCATATTTATATATAAAAGTTTTACTGATCAAACCTATAGTGGAAAAAAAAAACCCGGCTGTACTGTGCATACAGGCGATCAACTGTAACAGTATGTATACCAGTACAAGTGTGTAACCAGTTTTCCAACCCAAAAGATAATACAAAAATATCAAAACATGATAATATCTACACACATACCAGCAGGCCTCGGCGTAGGCAAGTCAGATGAAATCGCCGATGATCCCCTTGCCCCTGCTAGTACTAGGATCTGCGCTCGGCCACCACAAAAAGGCAGATGGCGAGCCCAGCAAGTAAAATTCCAAGGAAAACCACCGTGCATAAATAATGGAAATAATTAACAGAGCCAATAAGTAGTGTTAAATAAACATGCGGAAGGAAGGAAAATATATGCGAAATCGCTCAAAGCTAATCGCATGTATATAAACACATTGATAGACAAAAGGGTGCGAACACAGCCACTAAGTGTGTACTAGGACCAGGAGCCCTGGTCGTGGCCCATACCTCCGACCCTACGACTGTATCCCAGCGACATTAACCCTAGTGGGCTAATCGAACGCGTGAAATGGAGTCCAACTCGGGATATCATCTACCGAGTTCCTAGAACACGCGCTACACACCTAGCCAGCGACCTCAACTACCCGTGGATACATAGACGGTCCCATAATCGTCCCAGTAGGAATATAAATCACAGATTTTCAAGGAAATAAAGCTCAATGGAAATAAATAAGTAAATGCAGTAGTGGTGTTCAGTTGGGTTTTACGTACCTCAATCCGCGCTCAACAAACCCCGAAAATACCCCCGGTTCGATCTCCGACTAGTCCCCGACTACTACTATTGTCCCGTGACTCCTGAGATTTAATCCCGGGGTTCATTGATCGATTAAACTTGATTAAATATCAATTAGTCTCAATTTTTATGATTTAATTAAGATTCAGGGGGTCATTAGCGCGCTAGGTTGGGGTATTAACGCGCTAATTGATCTTCGGGCACTGTTCATGCACGAAGATCTTCATCTTCCCCAAAGGATTAGCGCGCTACTATTCATCATTAGCGCGCTAATTACCTTCTGCCCAGATTTTTCCAAAAATCAGAACTCTTCCCCAGCTTAATTCAAACACTCCAAAACCAACATGCAACATCCAATATACTTTAATACCATCGATTTACACTTCAAAACACCATTTTAAACCAGAAAATTCCATCAAATATCAAATCCAAACATGCATGTTAGAAAATGAATTCATCAAACACTCATCTTGTTGCCACCAACTCGATTCCAATAAACATAGAACATCACAACTAACCTCAAAGTCCTCAAATCTAGTAAAATCAGTGGCAATTGCAAAAAAACTCGTTGAAATCATACATAACACAACATGCAACATTTCTCATCAAAAATCTAAGAAACAGGGGAGTAGATTGAAGGTCACCCAAGAGGGGGGGTGAATTGGGTTACCGAGAGTTTATCGCCTTTTTAAAACTTTAAGAACAAATAATAATGATAATGCATACACCAATGAAAAATGTCAATGCTATGCAATCAAGAAGGGGTAGAAGAGATGGAAATAAGACACACGATATATAGTGGTTCGATCCAACCGATCTACATCCACTACCTAACCTCCCTAGGTTAGGATTTTCAACCCCCACTTATATTATCAATAAGTGTTACAACCTAAGCCAACTAGCCTAGTGAATGCCTAGCCTCAACTAGGTCTTTTACACGATGCCTTACCGCAATAAGGTCTTATACAACCACCTAGCCGCAACTAGGATTTTCCCCACCTAGACCCACCTAGGAATTTTCCCACCTAGCCGCAACTAGGATATATGCCTAGCCTCAACTAGGTCTTCTCTTTCGACTTAGATCCCACTAAGTCTTACAATCAAGATTTGAATACAATTGAAATATACTTTACAAAGTAAAGTGGTATCAAGTTCAAATACAAGCAAGCTACCTAGAGCCTAATCACTCTTATGCATGCAAGTATGAAAACAATTGAGAAATGCAAATATAAAACGATTTTGTGCAAAACTCAAATATGAAACCGTTTTAAATAGATTGATGAGAGCAAAACCGGTTTCAAATCCAAAGAACAAGAAGTTTGATAAAAATCAAGTTTAAGCACGAATTCTTGTTCAAATCAGTCCAAGGGTTTAATGAATCAAGTTTAAGAGCAAAACCCAATACAAGTGTGTTTAAAAACACAACAAGTAGTTTCCCAAATCAATCACACAAGAATATATAAATTGAGCACAAGAAAAGCTAGGGAATGGACTTTCTTACAACCCCAAGAAGATGACTTGAAAAATCGGTGTTGGAGAGGTTGTAGTACTCCTTAGAGTGCCTCAAGAGTCTTGGTTTTGATGTTGAATGAACGACCTCAAAGTGTAGCTTGAAAGCCCCAAGTTTCTTCTCTTGAAAAAATTAAGCACAAGTGTTTTTATTTGATTTCAAAACCTAACTTGTGTGCCTTTTGTGTTTGGAAGTGTTGTATATATTTATAGACCCATATATGACCGTTGTGTGCATCCAAGGGTCGAGATTTGATCAAAAATTCGAAATAAAGCGAATTTTTCAGCTTTATAAAAAAGCTGTCAGGACTGCAATTAGCGCGCTAATTTTATGACCTAGCGCGCTAACTACGCACATAGCGCGCTAATAACAGTATTAGCGCGCTAACTGCAGGGACCTCAAAATAATTAATTCTGTCCCTTGTGTTAGCGACCCTTTAACACGTCCTAGACCCAATAAACTCTCATATAACATATTATACATGTTTATTATGGGTCATATGGCCTATTTGGATGGTCCGGATATTTTCACAAATCCCGAAAATGAAAAATCTCGGTTTCATGATTTGCGAGGGACTTTTCTGCAAATATACAGTTTTCTTTTCAAAGATCTTTCAAAATGATTTTCAAAATGCGATATTAACAAACACATATAGTTTAACATAGTTTAGACTTATAGGACCGAAAACTTCAAGTAATCACTTGACATTTGAAAATCCATTTTAAATTCACGATATGCATGAACTAGTGCAATAGGCTTGCTTAAGTGAACTTGAATACCTTACATTAATTTTACAACTCTTGGCCTTGATCTTACACCTCTTGGCTTTAATCTCTCGTCTTCATTCCTTTTTGTATGCCGAGTCTTGAACTTGTATAGCTTGAATGCTTGAATACCCATGATGTGATGTTTCGCAACCTTTGTGAAACCGAAATACACTTGATAAAACTTATTAGTATATTTTCACCTTGTTTGTTTCCATCAAAATTTCGGTCGAAGTTAGAGTGACTAACCGCTTAGTCCAACATAGATTACCTCAAGCTTGTAGTTAACGTTCAAATCCAGCCTTTAAAATGCCATAATTGAGCTCCCTAATATTGATTTCTCTCTCCGAAATCTAAAGTTTTTGGTTCAGAATGGCTTGTGGTTTGCATGTGGGTTTGATCGGTGGTATTTATAGTTGTTAATATAATCTAAAGTGCACACGTATCTCGAGGCCCATCAAAGGGTCCTTATCCAGCCCGTGTCACTCCATCCAGCCACCTTATCATGACACATATTGCCTAGTTTTTTATCTGTTGTCAATCTCGAGGATCATCCAATGTGTGCTGATTTTCCAGTTCAAACTATAGGACTTTCTTCAATTATATCTATCTTAACTTGTACACTCTACCCAAGCTGTCAACTAAATTCCGTAAAATGCCCAATATGGTCCCACTACGCTCCCGACTACCCGGCTCCCCGTGCCCCGTGTCCGGCACGCTTCCCAAGGCAGTCCCACACCTAGTGTACCAATTATTCATTCATTTAGTCACATATGAATTTCTTTGCATTTAAACCCTCAACCATACTAATATAATATTGATTGAATTTGTCTAACTCTCAACGCCCAGCCTCACAGCTACCAAACCCCGCGTTGGCGTGTTCACCGAACTAAAACCTCGGCTCACAACTCACTCGACAAGTTTATTTTAAATGCACACTTATGATAACTAATATATCATACTAATAATGATAAATGAATATTATGCATCACAGAATTTAGGAACTCACAGCAGTATACAGTCAGTATCCTAGGTTCAAGGTATGCCTAGCCTATCAGCGGCGTCCACGTGTCGTCCGAGCTGACGTCCTAATCTGAAATAAGGTAAATAACGGCGTTAATAAATAACGGCCGTTACATTATGTGTATGTCAACTACACCATATCACGTGCTACTAGATCGGTCTCGATGAATAGCACGACCCGAGTATCACGTCGTGGCATGTGTTGGTGTGGTGTAACACCGGCCATTGAGCGGATCTAGATACTGGCCCTGCTTAAGTAGGACTCGCCGACAGTATTCTGTGGAAGAGTCCGAATTATGGTGATAGTCTGATCCTAGGGGCTAGGAACACACTTTGAGCTTTTCCTATTATTTATTCATACGATGAGCGCAGTTGCCTGTATTTATTTCCGCATGTTTATTTAATAGCTTTATTTAAATTTCAGTATTTACTTTTAGTGTTGCTCACTTAATTTCCTTGGGAATGCTCACTCTGGACTCGTCATCTGCCTTTTGTGATGGCTTGAGTGCAGATCCTAGTACGAACAGGGGCAAGGGCAAGGGCAAGCTGCCAGAGTACTGTTGAGCTGAGATTGTCTGACTCGTATGTTTGTATTATATTTATTTTGTTTCATTTTGGGTTTGGGATTTTGAGATACCTTGTGTATATTGATCTTTTTGTGACTTTAGAGGTATTTATGGTTGTATATGGGTTTTCCACATTAGGTTTATAGTTTAGGTTATACGTTTATAGTATCACTATCCGAGTAAATGTGTTAGTAAGGCTTCCGCTGTATGTAAATTTGAGAATTTTAGGATGATTTAACATATAATTTGATTTCAAAACAACTTAATCAGTAAATAGATAATTAATAAAGTTTAAAAAGATAAAATGGAGAATATAATCCAATGTAGAGCACAACTGTCGCTTGTAAGATAGATTGTGGGTCCGCGTTGGCCCCTGTGGTGGTCTATTTGGAAAATGGGTCGTTATACTATATAAGTACCTAAGACAATTGGTGAATTTTTATTTAAATTTTTAGTTTTAAAACTGCCCCATACGCCGTCGAGGACGTCACTAAGTTCAACCCTTCACGGCGTCTGGACGTCGTGGACACGCCGTTACGTTATCTCCTCCCACGGCGTCTCCAAAGAGTCATTTTTCCATTTTTCCATATTTTGCCTCTGCCCAAGACGTCGCGAGTGGCGTTGTAGCTTCTAAACCCCACGGCGCGCTTGACGGCGTCTTCGGCAGAGGGGGTTTTCGAACACCTTTGGCTCGTTGCCGCGATCCGCGCTCGCTCCAACAAATCATTAAACATTCCATATAATCAAAACCCTTCAACAACATATGTCTGAAATGTAAACCCTCGAGTTTTTCGACCAAAACCCCTAAAAATCTCTTGAAAAACATAACACCCACAATATTAACATCAAATTCATAACTACAACCTCTAAACCATCATTCAAAACCATAGCAACACCTTGTTGCACTGATGTGTTTAAACCCACACCCGAAATCACCGTCGAAATTCTGAAAAAATATCCTGAATCGTAGAGAAGAAAATGGGGATCGAAAAATAAACCTTGTATTCGATTTCCTTTCACCTCTTGAGCTCCAAATGATCAAACCAAATCCACAAAACCCTCACCTCCTCACAACTTTTGGATTTCACTAGAGAGAGAGAAAAGTTGGTGAGGATGAATAGTAATCTACCTATATATATAAAAAAAATTTCATCAAATCTCACCCCCACATCCCCATGCCTTGATTGAGGGTTGAGGTCAATTGGTCCTAATAGTGCCAAAATTGACTTCTCCATTTGTTTCTTGACCCCATTTTATAGCTACAACTATTCAATCTCGGGCGTTCTGATACTCGGCTCCATACTGCGAACTGTTCCTTTCTCGCACAACGTTGGTACCACCGGTCTCAACGTCATTTATTATAAATTATTTAATGAATCTTATCATTTATTATGTATGTTTAGATCTCCACCTAGTGTACTAATCATTCGTCACCCGATATTTGATTCTACCTGCTATACGCAGCGAACACTAGTCACGCCAGCTCATTCGTTAATGAACAATATAAACACACATATTGCGATTCAATTTAACTAAATTGGACATATACATCGCAAATACATAACAAAAAACACACAAAACGGACTATATACCTAATCCAGTCGTACTCCGTCCTCGCTATGGGACCCACGAATGTTCTCGCTGGCATCCACGTCTGCAATAATGTCATAAATAACGACAATTATTAATTGGGCCGTTACAGTTTGATTGGTAAGGAACTCTCTTCTTTTTTTTTGGTTTCCCACGTGATATCTGGCACCAATCATATCGATTTATCTATGATCGAGTATTTGGTTTCTTATGCGGTGTCTGACATCAATTGCATCGATTAATTCACGATCAGACACAGTCGACGTCATATGGGGGGGGTGCCCCTCCCACCCAAATTTTTTCATTCACGAAACTCGAACTTAAGACATTGCTTAAGGGTCCAAGTCCCTTAACACAGTACCAACACGTGGATTAGTCAATCAGTTAAAAACCCAAAAGACGTTTTTATTCTTTTTCCTGAAATCACCGCCAAACCACCTCAGTAATTTAACAGTTTTGCTGTGAACGCTACTACAGTACTTTTTAGTCCGTTAAATTCGAGAGTCAAGATAAATAACGATTCACGATTCACGATTCACGATTCAGGCCAAGTATTTGTATCGTTCAGTGTTTTTAATTTCTTCCACATGGCTCCTGATCGATCGAAGACCACCAAATCTCCAAAGATCACTTCTCAAACTGATACTAATCTAATTTCTCAATTCAACAGTATTTATCGTCTGTGCCCTATTTCTTTTTTGTTGAATTGTGCCTTATTTTTTTTTTAAAGAGTAAAACTCAATTTTCATTTTGGTCAAATTTTGTTTCTCCAATTATTATTATTATTATTATTATTATTATTATTATTATTATTATTATTATTATTATTTGAGTTCAGTGAGAATCGAATCACGATCTCCCGAGGTCTTGTCTTTGATAAGTGATGTCTTTACCATCTCACATGAGAGTCTTTGACTATTTGTGCATGCTTTCTTGATCATTTTAAGGTGCCACATATATAAAATGCAAGTGCACTGAGTGATCAAAGTCTGGGCACCGTTAAAGAGTTTTCCCAACCCAATATTTTCCATTCAAGAGACCCAAATTTGTGACCTCGATTAAGGGTAATTGGCCCCTTACCACTCGGATCAACTGATTGTTGGTGACTCACATCTTTATAGATTGGCGTAATAGGCGTCGCAATATTAGTTTAACATGTATATCACAATTATTTAGCGTTTCTCCTTATATGCTCATGAAATTAACACTTAAAACACACATGCAAATAACTTAACAGAGAGATTTGACAAAAAAAATATATATATATATAAATAACAGAGAGTCTGGTAATTGTTAGGTATATACTAGCTTGCTATAAATTTTCCAATCAACAATAGGAGAAAAAAAAAACTCATTTCAATTAAAGGGGTATTTTATATTGAATTTTCATATATTCTTCTATGAAGGCCACTAAAACTAAAACTTTGTTGCCCTTGTACCTTGTAGGCAGTAACTCCCACCTTAAAATTCCCTTGCTTTCTTGATTCCTATATATTATTCACTCCACTTTTCCATTTGTACCCCAAATGAATATTTCAGTATCCAATCTGTAAAAAAAAAAAAAAAAAAAAAAAAAAAAAAAAAAAAAAAAAAAAAAACACGAGTAAAACATTTTCACGTGAATAGAGTGAGCACTTTTCTTCAAGAATCGGCCTCTCATTACTTATAAAAAATCTTAATGAATCCCTACTTCTATAATTAGCTTATGAATCTTGGGTAGTATGATGAGTATGTATAATCTTGCATGGATAGAGCAGCAGAAGTAGTGTCTTGAGAGGAGTTCCCATAGAAAACATCTTCTAACATCATGCAACTCTCAATGGACTGTGGTTTTGATGAATCTATTGTGTCCATGTGTGGAAAATCCTCTAGAGCCAAAGGTGGATATGGTATTAATGCTTGGTGTTGTAATCTTGTACAGCTGGTCATGTTTACAGCCTGCATTAAGAAAGGTGAACAATAAAAATCAAACCAAGTTCATCATCATATATAGAATAAGTGAAATAAAAATTAAAAACACTGAATGCCCCTTAACTAGAGGTCTTGGTCGAGTTTGAGCTTTAAGTAAGGAGTGAAACTTGTTGGAAGACCTTTCATCATTTACAGTAGGTCAGTCTAGATTAGTCGTGGCAGTTGGCTCAAGACACCAAGCGAGGAGAAGAAAGAAGCAAAGAAAAAAGCGGTTTAGAGAATGGCAAAAGGGAAACCAAATCAACTTATGATCTTGAAAAAGAAGGAAAATCATGTACTTGTTGAAGTATGATTGGAGACTAATAAAGGAAAGACCGAAAGACGTAGAAATTGAATTGCATGTGATTTTGAGATGGGAAAAAAGGGAAAACTGATAAACTGGTCTTGGAGGTGATGCCTCTTTCCATATAAAACCAAGACATACACAATATCACCAACTGATCAAATAAGGGAAAAGTTGCTGACAAAGGTAGATATAGAAATACTAAATGTCTAAAGACAGTACGTACATTCCATATGTATTTGCTCTCTTTCCAAAGGCCTTGCTATGAATTCCAATGAGGGGAAGAAAGAAATATGAAGAACCAGTCAACAACTGATGAACTGAGAGTAAGGAGAATGTTAAAGGAACTGAAACTAACTTTTGCCACTTTCATGTCCAAGACCCAAGGGAGCTGTTATTTTAGACCATAATCTGTGCTCATAAGACTATTGAACTTTGTGCACAAATTCATAAGCATTTGTGCTTTTTAGGGAACTTAAATATATGATGTTGAGAACCAGAAAAGCTTAAAGAACTCAAATCATCATGTTGTTTCATCAGTGGCAGTCCCTAAAGCCTTTTAATCCTGCTTTTCTTCTTCAAGACAAGGGGGCCCTCTCTCTTTTGCCGACTGATTGAACATAGAACCATATGTGGAATTCACTAGGACACACTCACACTGTCACACATGATGAAGTAGTACTGTAGCACTCAATTAGTCACCTATTTTTCTGTTGAACCAATTCCTAGATCGATTTTTAGCATCCTTTTCAAACTCCCAAGATTAGTTAGTTTGTTTGTATTAAAGGGTGAGTTTGAACTTGATAAAAGTTTTGTCCCTCATAATTAAAGTGAGTAATTAACCAAATAATTAATGGTTCTTATTTTATGAAAACCATCTTTGCCTCCTATATCTTAATTATTTATCTGACATATTATTATGGTTGAATAGTCATAATCTATGTTCACTTCTAGCTTTTGAATAATTATGTAAGTATAACTGCATATACATACCCCGATTGGATCTGCTGGACAGTCCACATTGTGTGGACTAGCATGCCTCAAACTATTTGCCTCATCTCCTGCGAATGGAATGTGCATGCGATCTTCCATTAAACAATTATCAATAGGTGTCCCTTGTGTGATTTCTGACGATGAAGTATCTGACAGGAATTTAGAGTAATCTTGTTCATAATTCCTTTCTTGAAGTTCTATATGCTGACCAATGCCATTGTCATTTGAATCATCAGCTACCATATCTTCATCATTGATCCACATTGATTCCTTTTCTGAACCTCCTGCAGTCTCCCTGTCTTTAGATTTAGGTGGAGTGATTGTTTTCTTGAATACTCGACATAATGCATATGCATCCTGCAAGTAAATTAAAGACGATATAAATATAAATATTTACTTTAATGTAAAAACACATGCCATGAAGTTAGACCTATAATTAAAATATATCTGAGTATAGATACAATTGCTTGAACATAGAGAAAGGCATTTAGTGTGAGTCTGTGTGACTATATAGTATGTTTTTATTCTACACTGTTATAGGCCTAGATTAACATCCTATCAATTAAATTCTGCTTGTTGTGACTTTTGAATTAGCTATGAATGATTAAAATGATACAGGTAAATTAGATAAGCAATGGGGGTTAAATTAATAATCTGATTTTCAATATCATGTGTACTCATAAACTTGGGCCCTGGTGCCTTTTTAAGTTACTATGGCCATTAATCGCGGTAGGCTTATTATGCACAAAAGTGAAGAATTTTCCTACTCAGGACCATCTCATAAAGAGATTTGTTGACACCCTGATGATGAAAAAGTAGATCCTAATTTTCTTTCCAAGCTTGGCTTTAGTCTAGAAAGGATATGAATTTAGTTGAGTGACTAGCACTGTTTGATTACGAGCCGATGGTTCAGGTTCCTTCATGTGCCAGTGGGACCTTATTGTCTATTCTATTATAGTAAGAGGCCATGGAAAATTATTAACACATGTTACTCTTTCATGAGCTATCAATAATTCCACAAGTTTTAACTTCATCAATGGATCGGTTTAATAAGAATGGTGTAATTGATATGATCATATGAAACAAGAGTGGTAAATTAAAGATGAGTTTTTGTACCTTGAGAATAGATACAGTTTCATAGACTGAATCAACCAGACGATACTCGTGCATCACCCAGTTTGTTCTAATGCCATGAGGCGCACGACCTCTGTAATACACCAATGTCTTCTTCATGCCTACTTCTCTCTTCTGCGAGTGCACTGGTCGATCCTTCCCAGTCGCTTTCCAGTAACCCGCTCGTGTTGCCCTATTCGTTCTTGAGCCGTTTGGATACTTCCTGTCTCTAGGACTAAAGAAATACCACTCCATATCTTTGCTTGGCAAGTATGACTTGTCTGCAACAACAAAATTAAATAATTTGAATTGAAGTAGTTGTTGTGATATAAACCAAACAAGTCTACCTTAGCATTATTTAAGAAAACTTAGTTACCTGGCAAATCCCATGGCTCACATTTGTAAAGATCAACCTCAGGGATGATTTCTAGTTCGATGACTTGCCCGCTGATTTTCCTATCAAGATAATAGGCGACAAGCTCTTCGTCAGTGGGATGAAATCGAAAACCGGGTGGGAGACTCATAGGAGCCATTAATTGGAGACCAGACAATGAGAAGAAGGAGAAGTGAAAGGACTGATTAAATGAGACTATGAGAGTGAGAGATATCGATGGATGGACGGCTATTGTCGAGGGTGGTGGCTTCTAGTACTGTGATATATATTCAGCCCAAGTAGTCCCAGATAGATGTGTGTGTTGTACAACACTGTAGACCTCACTTTTCTTATTAAAATTATGTCTCTACTTCATATGACATTAAGAAAATAAACCACCCATTAAAAATCACACTAAGATGTTCTTTATTCTCTTGGATTCAATAAAGACTTCATGATCAGCTATATATATGTACAAGTTATAATTAAACATTTATGAGATATTGGTTGTTGAATAAATTTGAAAGTGAATGAAAGCCCAGGCAGCTTTGGCTTTTAAAGATTCTGCTGGGTGGAGTTTTGTGTGAAAACCCACAATGAGGAATGAAGGATAAGAAGCTTCTCTGCTTTTGTCTGGTCACAAACTAACAAAATCTGAGACCCCTCAAAAAGGCAGTGTAGGCCCTCACCGCCCATGTCCCAGCACACGCAATACTATGCCCCTATAACATACTATATGTTCTTAATAAGGCATATATGTTACATTGAGCATAAAGAGCATTTTTTTAATGGTGTTCAAGTATTATAAAAGACCAGTAGTACGCTTGCGGAGCTATTACAAATTAAAATATGTATCCGTACTTTCGGTAGCACATGCAAGACATAGGTATTCTTTTGTCTGAGAGATGTTACATAGGTGTGTGATGAGCTCTGTGGTGTTTATGTATTAAAAATCAAATAAACTAAAGCAACAATTGTTAATATCAGATGGGTGCCTAGGGTGCAACTATGATGTCACCTTAACCTTGTTAGGATGCCATATATAGTCCCTATAAGTGGTTTTGATTATAGAGCTATCTTTCTTTAAGTACAAGGATGATCAAACATAACATGAAGATCTTATAAAATTACCTTAGTTGATGCCATATATATGTCATGAGTTTAACTACCTGAAAAAGTGCAGCTTTTTCTTTGTTGATGTTATGGTGAATGTATAAAATTACATTAGAATCGATGACATCAATTAGATCAGCGCCCACTCATTGTGATTCTGTGATAATAAAGGCCTTATATGGTGCGAGAGAGAGATTGATTAGAGCACATGAAATTTCTGTATTTTAGCTAGTATATATGAGTACTGACTATCATCTGAATTCTAATATTCTTGAGTATCTGTTGATGTTATACTAACTTTTACAATGACAAAGATAACAATGATGATGTTGAAGTACAAAAATATCAATCTAACATAATTTTCTTATTAACTTCAACTAATAGTGTAGTTTTCGCTCTAGTTCTTTGGTTCTGCATGCGCTTGCATAGCTTTGTCAAAAGGGAAAAAAAGGAGTTTTATCTTATCATCTTAGCTGAAACAGTAATTATTTCCAATGATAAGAGTGTCCACATTTTTCTTTCAGGGAAAGTTAGTTGAAAATAAAGCAAACACTATACAATACACAGCATTGGCCCCTTGAACCTTTTTTTTTTAAGTTTTGTTGGTTGGTAGGATTGTTAGTGTTAAGACTAATATATCTCTATCTGTGTTTTTATATCTACGTGGCAGCTACAAACTCATGTCTAATTAATTCGACATTAGTACAGTGATCTTTTGAATCCCCAGTTACTTGCATCTTCTTTTAATACAAAAGGGCATCAAAATCATCAACTTAATGGAGCTCTCTGTAGTGCAAGATGAGATGAGATGAGATGAGATGAGATAGAATAGAAATAGATAATAAGACTAGATATGTCAAGATTAACTTCTTCTAGTACTTACTGGGCAAAAACAACAATTCCAAATAAATTAGTTGGTTCGGCTACGTGGATCCAACTCTTCCACTCTGCTTGCTGACAAGTATTCAAAATCCCTTAAATCCTTCTTAAGTAATGCATCCCAAGTTATCTTAGGTCTACCCCTAGACTAACAACTTTCTTCAATCCTTTTTTTATTGTGACAAGTTTTCTAACTGGGGCATTTGCAGGTTATCTAGATGTGTCCAAACCACCGAAACCATCATTCCCTAAATTTTAGGTACATTTACTGGGGAGTCAAGACAGTATTAAAAGATCAGTGTATCTTATATTTGACAAATTTAAATGAAACTTTCCATCAAAAGTTTAGCTGCTCAGATGGTATATGATTGGCTAATTCATTTTCATGATGCAACTGTAATTGATCTGGTCATTATTTGTTGGCATTATGTGGTTGCTAGGAAGATATAATATTAATATTTATGGGATCCCCACTGTGATATTCAAAGGCATGTCTATCAACCTTGCTTTATCATTCAAACTGTTTGATGGTTGTTGGCTTACTGTTTGCTGCATCATCATCACCGAACAAGCCTACCTGGCCTGCAGTCCCTCCTCTCTCTTTATCTCTTTTCCTCATCAACTCACTTTCTCTTTAGTGTTTTTTGTTCACTTGTGCTACTACTTTACTTTCCTTTGCATATAAAAAATAGCATTTCTATATCAGTAAAGCCATCCTAAACACTTTAATGATCAAAACACAAATCTTTGACTGGTCATTCCCCTTTCCCCCTCTCCAAAATCTGGTCCTGGAAAACAGCGTTAGAGCGACTGGCAACCGTTAATTCTGACGGAACTGAAATGATTCCATTTTCTTAATTTTTTTACCCCCTATAACCTATAACAAATTATGATGATCTTGATTTAGTAACTTGATCTGATTGATGATAGACTAGTGTTTTAGTTTTTGAGTTTGTTCTACAATTGTAACAATTTGAACGGGAAGACAGTTACATATAACCTCTCTTAGGCATTAACAATAACAGTACTGCAAAGCTCTAAATAATACTTTGACGCCTAACGCGGAAAGATTCCTCTTTAGTTCTGCAGCTTTGATCAACACAAGAAAAATGCATTCACACATGCATAAATCATGTGTACATGAGAAGGGGTGTGGTGTGTGAAAAGATGGATTATTTAAGGTACTGAAAGTATTCTCTGTACTTAACGACTTTGTTTTTGGTTCTAGCTTTGTTGGTTTTTAGAGCATTTCCACCTCAAAATGTAAGATTTGAGTAATGTTAGGAGGAGTAAAAACAGTAGAGAGAATTGGTGGTTACATAGAGACTAAGACACTTTTGTTCAAAGTCGCTTTTTTCCTACAATATTATTTACTATTAGTTCATCCAATCTCAACCTTATGTGTGAATCATGAAACCAATCTTTTTATTTGTACATAAAGAGATTCCCATACCACAAATCCCTTTCTTTCTTTCTTCCACCTATCTATGCAATGACACTCGAAAGAGCGCCATTCGATCAATGTTCTTAATCATAACACTTGATCAAATGTCTCTCGATATGGGTTTTCGACGTGATTATCTGTTAGTATACTGAGATCACCATTAATGGAGTTCTAAAGATACTCTCCCTTTCGGCCTTTGGATATATATATCTTCGTCTTAAAACGGATATATAAAGTGAGTTGCGGCGGTCGAGTGGGTGTTGTCTATGAGCACCAGATTCCTAAGTGTCGGCTATGATTTGCGTGCAAAGGCAAATAGACAGATTCGTCTTCCATTCCAAGTTTTAGTTCAGAAGTACTCTTGTGAATCACCAGTACTTCTGGATCACATAAGTTGTGAAAAGAACTGAATAGGCATGGATCATTTTTATGGTTATACAATCAACATTAATATCTTAATCTTTATACAACAAGAAGAACAAAACATCAATCCAAATTAGTTGGGGATGGCTTCTCATTTCATAAAGAGTAGCAAAAAGTTTTTCGTTGGCTGTCAACCTATCGCAACTCTCATTTTTCAAGTATAGAAAATGGGTTTGGATGGCTCCCTCCCCCATTTTTCAGTCTCCTCCATTATTTGGACTTGGAACTGGCTATGTAGCGCATATAATCTACTTAGGTGGAGTTTATATATCTAATCTTAATACTAATCAAATAATTTAGAGTTGGGCCTGCATGTGTGTCATCATCATCTCAACAAGTAGATTAATTGGATATGTATATAATTAAACGTCATCTACAACTTTTGTTTAAATGAAAGTGAGGAATGAAGAAGCATTGACAGATCATTGAAAAGAAAACATGAGTAAAATATGAAGAAGGTCTCATATATGAATGTGGGTTTTGATCAACTAACTGGTGTTCTTAGTTCTCACATGGGATTTCCTTAAGAGTGGTAGTGCTTTGATTCTAACTTTACTACTCAATCATCAGATGATCAGTCTGTAAAATTGTAAAAGATATGTTAGGCAGGCTCCTGCACATATCTCGATGCAAAAAGAGGTAACATTGAGGATCAAGTGAGCA
Organism: Stephania japonica; assembly: GCA_039657345.1. Lineage (NCBI taxonomy): Eukaryota > Viridiplantae > Streptophyta > Magnoliopsida > Ranunculales > Menispermaceae > Stephania > Stephania japonica. The sequence goes on along the minus strand of CM077556.1, from coordinate 82,939,374 downwards.
ATCACTGGTGTTTAACGTGTCAGAAGGTGGGGTCCATGTGCCATAGAATCCTTACATAAGAAACAGTGAAGATCTGTGTGTTCAGGCTCCCTTTTTGTGGTGCATGTGCCAAGATAGCAAGCTAAGCTAAATCAGCTTTGACAATGGAGTTGGTTGTTAGAGAATCTATGAGCAGTTATACATGTTGGCTTGTAGCTAGCCAGCCTTCTTTTTGATGCTTGTGTTACTTCAATAGTAGCTCTGTGATGAGTCTGAGGGGCAGATCTTTTGTTAAGAATTTTCTTATATAGGACATCTTCTTGATGTATAATTACTTGGTATCTCGGGGAGCGAGATTGAATATCAATAAATTAAATAAAAACAAATTTAAAGAAGAAAAGAAAAGCGAAAAAATAAAGAACTTATTATGTAATCTTTGATGAACTCAAAATCAAGAATAATTCATATAATTTCACTGTAGAAAAAATAGAATCTACTGTTGTAAAATAAATTGGAACTTGCTAAGAGCTAGATAAGGAAATAGAAGACTAAAAACTTCTACTACTACAAACTACTACTACAAAGGAGAAGAGAAGAAATGAGATAGTTAGAATGAGAAGTTTTCATTCAACTTGGTGTGCTCTTACAATGAAGTTAGTATCCTTTATATAGGCCATTTGGTATGGTGACAAATGTGCCTTAGCAATGTGAGACTAAAACATACACCCCATGTACATTGAAATAGTTACAAAGAACATGACAATACATGGACTATGGGAAGTACATAACTACACAATATATTGGTGTACATGCATGGTCATCCACACTTCATAACATCTACAACTCAATAGATATTTTTAATATATACCAACTAATTACGTCTTAGTTTCCTAATATGAAAATTATTCATGTCATTTATAAAAAAATCCTTAAAAAGAGACAATAAAAACACAAAATTGTCTTTTCAAAAAAAAAAAAACACAAAATTGTGTACACAAATATATATATATATATATATCACTCGTACTTGATATTTTTTATAACATGATTTTGTGAAATATATATCTTTTATATTATTTGAACTTGTAAAATACTTCATTACACTAAAACAAAATCGGTACAACTATATCTTACTAAGAAGCTTTAATTATATATATATATATATATATATATATATATATGTTAACATTTTCAATAAAGACTAAAATGCTAATTAATATAATTCTTCTAAAAAAGTACTAATTACTAATTACAGTTGTAAACATGCAATTAGCTAGTACACTAAAAGTTCTTATTTTGGTAGAGATAAAAATTCATATTCTTTTTTTTTTGATAAAATAAAAAATCATATTCTTCTATGTAACATTCAATTTTAACTTGACATGAGAAAAAAAATTAAAATTAAAAATAAAAAAGGACTCTTAACATAATTGTAAGTTAATTGTAACACTAATTTTATATATAACCTCCAAAATGTCAATAACGACAAAAAAGCCAAAAAATAATGGCCATAGATGATTAAAAATACCAAGAAATGACACCAACAAACAACGAAAACGTAATAAATATCATTAAGATGATGGTAAATGCCGAAAATGATGTAAATTGTGCTGCTTGAAAGGGTTATACGTTGTGTAGATTGAGAGGGGTATTTTGGGGCATTTGTTAGAAAGTGGAGTGCACATATATTGTTCAATTCAAATGGTAGTGCATTCAAAATTAAATTATCCTAGATAGCCGGGGTGTCTTTAGCACGACTAAAATGATATTAGAGTAGTTCAAGATTTCAGTATGTGATGTAGTAACTATTCCATTTCACGTGTTGAAATGTAGTAATAGGCTAAATTAAAAAAGAAACAACTCAAAAACTCCAAAAAACAAAAATACCTAATAAACAACAACAAAGTATTTGTAAGGTGAATAAAAAAACAAAAAATAGTCCAAAAAAAAACACCAAAAACAAAAACATTATTAATTAGAGGTATTAAATCCTATAAAAATTAGCCGAAAGATTAATAATTTTTTTTGTGCATTAAAGATTAATTATTAATAATTTTTAATCCTATAAAATAGGTACTAATTGGCCGATTTTGTGTTGGATTGTACTTAATTAGAATATAAATAATAAAAAAGTCGATTGGTAATCACATAAACTTTGTATTAATTGTGCTTTCCTGATTGGTTAACGGTGTTAAATCATGCGAATTCCTATACTAAATCATTTCGCTACACTAAGTAGAAATTTCTCTATACTAAATCTTTAAAGAACAGTCCTCTAAAGTTAGGCTTAAAAAAATTGAAAAAACAACCACCTTATACTCTGCCATGTGTCAACTCATATACCATAACAAAGTTTTCCTTCAAAGTTTTAAAGAGACTTCATTCCCAAACTCAAACTCAAATACGAGGCTTGGATAAGGCCTCCTTTGGCCCAACTCCCCAATGAACGTAGTTTTTGGCTATTGGAGAAAGGCCGTGGGCCGTAGCCGTAACTAATAAATGGATTTTGAGTTCTTGGACCTCCAGCCCATTTAGGGCTTATACTAAACATAAAAAAAAGGGGGAGAGAGAGAGAGAGTGAGTAGCAGAGGTAGAGTCTAGTGAGAGAAAGGGCGATCATCGATGGCGGGGGCGTGGAGGTGGATGGTGCAGAAGACGAGAGACTCGACGCCATTCTTCCTAGCCTTCGCGACGGTCTGCGGCGTGGTTCCGGGCGTTGTGGGCTACTTCGTGATGCAACTCACCAGTTCTCGCAACGACGAGCTCGAAGCCTACCTCCGCAAGAACGCCCGCCCCGAAACCCTAGTACGATCTCCAACCCTTCCTTTTTACACTTAATCGCTTCTGTACGAAATCGGATTGTGAATTGTATGCTTTCTTGATTGAGGTGATCCCTAATCTAGTAGTAGTGATGGTGATGAAATGTATTAGCAGCGAAAAAACATAATAAAAAAAAAAACATAAAATAAAAAAAAAAACAATTTTTAACTTTTAATGGTTGAGGCACACGCCTATATGTGCCTTAAAGCACTCATTTGAGGCTTACAAAGCGCTCAAACTAAAACATATACATAATGAACTAGTCACTACACTCTCTCATGACTGGTCTATTGCTTCACGCTTTGCATTGAAAGTGAACATGCCTACTTGTGCACCTTGGTAGTTCGTTGCGGCCAGTATGAATTTGGTTTGTTCTTTGGAAGCCACAAACTAAACATATAGCTGAAAAAAGACCCCAACTTTATTGGCTATTTTGCTGGTTAAGGCTTTTCGGCCACTTTTTGCGCATTCATTTTGAGGGCTGCAATGTCTAAATTAGGTTGCTAATCCTTGGTGCTTATATTTTGTTCCATTTTCGTGTTGGTGTTATTGTCTTTCCAAACAATCTATAATAAACTTAAATCTGAACATGGCACTGTTATCACAAACAACTAATCATGCTGATTAAACAATAAAGAAGATTAATAAACAAAGTGTACCAGAGGCTTGCAATGCAATGTCCTAAGACAGAAAAATTTCCTCCAATTCGGTGCTGAATTCAACTAGGAGTTATGTCTCCAGGATACAACTGGTTTTCTCTTTGATCAAAGCACCAATCAAAAGAGCCTTCAAACTGCAAAATCGTCTCTCTCTCAAACACAAATTGCTTCAAAAAATTATTGCGAAAAAACCACCAGTTTCATTATCAAAGGACTCTCCTAATATAGATAAGCATCTAACTGTCCAATTAGTGGACAGTTTTTCCCATAACTGTCAAATTAGTGTGCCACTAATTTGATAGTTATTTAACTCCTAATTTGAACTTAGCAACTGTTGGTGCTCTTTGTTTAAATTTCAAAAACGAAAATAAAGATAAAAATCGAAAATAAAAAACTATGTTTATGAATGGCTAAGTCTTGAACAAACCAAAGTCCCAAAGGCCCCAAGGCCCAAGGCCATTGTCAAAGATTATTTAATTAGGGTGTTTTCCTAGTGAACCCCATGGTCCACTCATTCTAACTCACTTCTCACTTCACTCACTTAAACAATAGTGAAGTGAGTTGGAACATATATTAAGTGAGAAAACCAAACCTTTCTCTTCTATGTGGGACTAAAGGTTTTGCTCTTTTCCAATACAAAACTTGAACTTCAATGTTCAACAGTTGGATGGCCTCATTTTCATTACATTTGACGATAAAAAGGTCAGGAGACCTGAAATGCCCGAATTTTGATCTATTTGTTCTTCCTGGTTATCTGAAACTAATTTGGTACTGACTTGAGCATTGGAAGATCCTTGGCAGCCACCAATCTATTTTATGTGAGGGATCTTTGGTGGCTCAGGCTAGGAAATGGGCAACTTCCTTTGTTTGGTTGGCTATCTTGGCCCACCTCTCGGGAAGTGGGAAGTGCCGGCTTTCCCTCAAGAGGGAAAGTGCATGTGACGGCCCCAAATTCCCAATGCATTCGGGTACGCCCGGCCTAGACCCGTGCAGGTCCCGAGTCAGCGCTCGGCAAGCCTGACGAGCCTAGTCAGCCTCAAATCATCAAATTTCAAGTTTTATGAAAGAGTTATTGCAATTATAATACAGCGGAAGCAAAAATTCATATTTTTATCAAATAGTGGGAAATAACTCAATCAAAGGGAAATTAGGAACCTATATAAATGTGGAAAACCCCAATATGTTCAATTCTAAGTCAACAAAATGGATTGATGGAATCCACCTCAAAACATATTCCCCAGTTCCAAAACAACCATATATATAAACGATATACATAAAACAAAACATATGGAAACCTACAAGGAAGTCTCCAAGTCCAGCTGCTCACAAAAAGTCTCATAGGCAAGGTCCTTTGCCTCTACTGCACTCCGCCCTATCTGCACCCACCGTCACAAACTAGACGGTGAGCAACTGAGAGAAAATCGAAAGTAATGCCAGAAGAATATAACAGTAATTCATGAAATAACAACCAAGCAAAGCGAGTCTAAATATCATGCGGGTCTTTGAAAGATAGGAATTTGAATAAACAAGAATGCATGATAGACAGACTGAAAATGAAAGCAATCGAAACATGCGTGTTCTACGAGTCAAGAGAGGCCATAAGTGGTCTATATTCCACAACAATACCACAACAATCCACAACAATATCCACAACAATCCAGTACATGGTATCACACAATCACTAGGGGTGGTCAAACACTCGTGCGCTCGAGTGCCCGCGTTTTATCCCTTCTAGTGCGGTGCATGTACCTTCGAGACACACACTTATGCCAAGAACACACATACAAGGAATAAGGAATGGAAAGCCAATAATTCGATAGTAACAAACACAAGGAAGTGAAAATGAATCACATGATATTTTCTAAACTGGCTTACTAACGTACAAATGCTTTTTAAGGCAAATGTACTTACCTGAACTATCGTAACCCGCATACAACGCTCCCACGAATCCTAACGCGTATCCCCGAGTTTCCCGCTACCTGACAAGGTCGGAAACTCGTATTAATAGGTCAAGTCATTAACTAAACTAGGTTTAACCTTATCATTTCCCAATGTTTTAAATGACTTGAACAACGCGACAATTTAATCGAAAAAAACGAATACTCTCTCTCTCGGGTTTTGAAAACACAATATTTATAAGCCTCATCGCGAATCATAGGCTCGGCTCAGTCGTATATGGGTCATGTCATGGTCTCGAGGACCGGCGACATGACTACGACGTCATAACCATTCATCGCCACGCGATGTTTCAATCCAAACCAACACTCAACCATAACTCCTCGTGAAAACCGCACTGACATGTACAAACAAACATGAAACCTCGCTGGTGTTGTCCGACGTCGGGGAAGGGTTATCACGGCATGGGAAGGCCGGAAAACCCTCCACCAGTTCGGAAATTACGTCAACACACAAATTACGACTCGACGACAACAACACATGAAATCACGTCAAAATGCCTTAATAACATTGTTTCGGACTTAACCAAGGGTTGCGAGACGTCAACCAATGTTAGGTGAGATCTCGACAATCTTCACTGGTCATGGTTCGACCGGTAGCACCGCCGGCAGTGGCGGTTTCCGGCGAGGCTCTGACATACAAAACACATGAAATGACGACTCTTTCGCGCGTAATAAAACTGTTTTCGACCACTCTTAGGGGCTGTGGGACCCACGTAGGAGTTTGGTGGGGTCCCCGACAGCATCCCGGTCATGGTGGTCCGGTGGTGGCGTTGCCTGTAAGGGCGTTTTCCGGTCAACAAACACCACCATACACATGAAATAACAAAATTGTTTAAAACGCAACCGGATATTTTTTTTGGACACACCGAGAGGGTTGTAGGACATTTGTATGGGCGAGATCTAGTCCCCGACAACCTCCCCGGGTGCGGCGGTCCGGCCAGCAGCGCCGCCGGTCACGGCGATTCGGCGAGAGGGCAAAAACCCTATAAAACCAACTTAAAGTGTGTAAAATCGTAGGGACTTTGCATGGGCCATGGGGGAGGTGCTCCGGACGGTATGGACTCCGGTGAGTCACCGGAGGTCGTCCACGACCGGTCCTCGTCACGGCGGCCACTCCAACACACCATGCATGTACACACATGCATGACCACCGTGAGAGAATGCGAGAAAAAGAGAGGAAAGGAGAAGGAAAGGGAACCTTCGGTGGGCTGCCGGTCACCTCGAACCTCCGACGACCGGCGAGGACTTGGCCAGCCGAGAGACGAGTGAGCCGAGAGGGAGGGGAGGCCGAGAGGAAGAACAACCGAGAGAGAGAGTGAGAGAGCAACTCAAGAGAGAGAAGGCGAGAGTTCGAGAAAGAGGAGATGAGTGCTTACCTCCCGGCGTCTCGACTTCGGTCACCGGCGAGGAGAGAGGGTGGTGAGAAAATGGAGGGTGAGGGAGGCCGTGAAGAGTGAAGAGTGAGGGTAGAGATGAAGACCAGTGAGATGAGAGAAAATGAGAGAGAGAGAGAGAGAGAGAGAGAGAGAGAGGAGTGACGTGAATGAGAGAGTGAAAATGAGAGAGGGAGTGACGTGAGAGAGGGAGGAGTGTGTTTGCATGACATGCATGAGATGGGAGAGGGAGGTGAGTGACGTGAGAGAGTGAGTGTGTAAGAGAGTGATGTGAGTGATGGGATGGGTGTGAGTGATGGGATGGGTGTGAGGTGATTTGAGTGATGAGAGTGATGGGGGTAGGTGTGTGTTTGAATTTTTTAAATGGGGGTGATAGTTGTGTACACCCATTTCTTTACCAACCCACACATCTCAAAGTTAAACCCAAGGATTCCCAAACACCCGTATTTTCCCAAATATTTTTCCCCGACACATCTCACTTCCTCGGTCCGTATTTCCCCGTCACATGCATACTTTCACCTTGTCTCGCACCAATAATTATTTAAATTATCCAATAATTCCTTTAATTAAGTTTTTTCATTGTATTTTCTCCCCCGGTTACCTAGGCGGGACCTCACTCACATTGACTATTGCCTGAACGGCCCGCGACACGTATTAATGTAAAATACTATTACACTCATCAAAGAATCATAAAATTACCTCGGTGTCGACTCCCAAGGTTCGAAATACAGTCCAGTATCGCGTAGCCGGGTCACAATCCTGACACGTGTCACCAAAGTCAGGTTAAAAATTGAGGGATGTTACAGTGCACTTCCCTGGAGGAGGACCAAACAACAATTAAGGAAAAAAACAGCTAGAATATGTCGTTTGGAGAGGGGAAGGTAGGAAATTTTGTCAATATAAGAAAAACAACTATCATCCCATTTGCTTCTCATTTCCCCTCCTCGTGGCGTAATGTTTGATTGCCACATGTCGAATGGTCCAAACCGAAGGCGGACTGTACCTTAGTCGCTCCCGCATTCCAATTTGCTTATCAGCAGCCGCATTTTGTTAATCCAAACTACAAAATGTTGCTCATGTCACACAAGTGCTGGAGCTTTTGATTTATTCTGGTTTGGTTATTCACCTTAGCAACAGTGGACATAACAAGCACAATTCTCAGCTTTACTGACCATTCTGACTGTTCTCATTTCTCAGTTTTTGCATCTGCTTGGCTCCTTTTCAATGTTTCAATAGTGGTGCCGCTTTCATTTGTTCTGGAAGAGTTCCAATATCTTAGCTTTTGTTTCCTAACTACATGTGTTTCTAAATTCTTAGCTTATTTACATTTCCTTAAATCTGATTGTGAGTTTGAATGCCTTATGTTTGTTCTCTTCTTGGATATGCAAATTAGAAAATGGGGCAAGTTAATCGAGAAAGGCTGGCAGAATACCTTGGCGAGCTACAGCGCAAAGAGGACACGAACGACCGATATGTAGCTGCTCTAAGAGGAGAGACATTGACTAGAAATCCATATCAGAGAATCCAACCAGTGCCAGAGCTGAAGAATGCCCAGCCTGATAAAGAGCAGAAGTAGGAGAGGAGAGGAGACAACTCAAGTGCCATTTTGTATCGGCCCATGTATCGGTTTCGACAGATCTGAATAGTGATACAAGTTTAGATACATCATTTGACATTGTAGATAGTGCATTCACATTGAAACCATATAAGAGGGAGTGGCTGATGGTGAGCTGAATCCAATCCAGTGAAGTTCCATGCTTTATCTTGTTTAGTTCTATTTTTGCTGCATGTATTTGCTAAGTATGCATGCTCTAATATGCTCGTTAGTCTTTACATTTGGTGCGTGTTCTTTAGGTATTTTGGATTCAACAAACCTAATTTCAATTTTCTTGCATGACAGATAGGGCACCTAGGTCGGGCATGCACGCTTGTGCGTCTCTTCATTTTTGTTGAGACGTGAGGCGCATCGGAGGACGTGCACAAGTGCATGCCTGACTGAACTGAACTTACGATGGCATTCTCCTAAAATATATGCAGTAAGATTAAGAAGACAATGGATTGGATTGGACCTTAAAAAATTTCAGATGTAAAATTAACCGAAAATAAAAGTAACATACTTAAATAAATAAATAAATAAAAATAACAGTGAACAGGATTCGGTCTTTCAAATCAAGGGGCATACTTCAAACAAAGGGAAAAAGAAATACTTGGATTTCAGGTAACAAAGGAAAAAAGAAATACTTGGATTTCAGGTCACCAAGTCGGACATTGACATCTTCTATTAGTTTTTAATAAGGTTTTATTAATTTTCTTAATAAATTTCCATTATTTGTTTAAGCTAAAATTTTATTTATTTATTTCAAATCTTATGCTAATACATTAGAAACTGGAAAGAGCGAGAGTACATCACCACTCGATTCAACTAGCATGGAGCTAGCGGAAAATGACACGGACACGCACGAGAGCCGTTGGATGCGCTGGAACACGCATCTCGAGGCAGGAAGTTCGTTTCGTTTGAATTGAACAAAATCAAAGTTCGTTTCGTTTCCTTCTGTTCTAGTCGATTAGGGTTTCACACAAATCTTCAATCTCTGCTCTCCATCATCAAAGATGCCACAAGGTTCGATTTTTACATTCAATGATTCAATCCTGAATCTTCAATTGTTCGTTTTCGTGATCGTAATCGCTTCGTTTTCTCGAATTCGTGCAGACCTTCCTGGGTTTTACTATGATCCTGAGAAGAACAGGTACTTCCCCATCAAAGGCCCCATTCCAGGCTCTGCTTCGTCGCGGTTTCGGAAACCAAAGCAAGAACAGGTTTGATCGAGTTTCGATTCAATTGGCACTCTTTTTTGTGCATTAGTGTAGCAATTGTGTTTAGAATCTGATGGAGTGTCGACCATTGCAGGTGACTGAGCAGTGCAAAGATACACGCAGTAGGTGTAAGAGAATCAAGACTTCCGAGTTGATTCGAGCGAGAGAGTTGTGCGGTAGAGTGGTTAATTTGAGCAACTGGAGATGTGGTTTCCAAGGAGAGTATCATAGGATACAGGCCTCCCAACCTGTGGTATGTGCAATGCGTAATCGCATCATCGCTTTCATTTTTCATTATTATCGTTTGGCAATTTCAAGCTCTTGCCTTGTCTTTCAATGACATTTTCCATACAAAAACTGAGTGGTGGTGGGAACTTCGTTAGTCGATTTTTAGTTGTTAGGTTTCAAGAGGAGAAGCTAGGAAGCGAGGTAGCTTTTGCGAATACCAGGCTAGGGAAAAGAGTAAATGTTCTTTGGATAAGCAAGGTTAAGATCCAATGTAATTCAATGTAGGCTGGTTCCCCTAGCATTTTAAAAGCATTAGCTAGAAACCCTGAAGGATTGTTTATTAGAGCGTGGTTTGAGAATGGCTATAAGATCAATGTTGGAACTTGGAAGCAATTGACACAAAGGGTTGTTCAGTTGGTGCAAACCATTTCTTATTTGGGTAGTGCGAGTACTCTGGGTAAAGATTCTTACATGGCGATCAAGTGGAAGAATTGAAAAAGGCTAGTGTTTATTTTGGCAATAAAGTTTTAGAACCTAGCATGGGATAATCGTTTCAAGGAGTTGAGTGGTGATGTTTATGTAGGATATGGTAGTCCATAACGGCAGTCAAGCGAAACTATGCATTGTTTCGTGTGAAAAGGCATGATTCTTTGTGAGCAGGTTCACATGTTTTACTATTTTAGAAGTGAAAGACCAAAACGTTTTAACATGTTCCAAAGTATCAAAATCTTTGAATCGAGCGCAATGGAAGAGTTTAATCCATATATATATATATATATATATAAAGCCAAATTAGAATTGTTAGGAATTCTACTATCACTTAGGGCATCTGCAAATCACAATGGTTACATTTAAAGGAGTGTAATGGAGTGCCACCTCACCAATCCACTAAACCCTTTACTATACTTATCTCCATTGTAGTTAAACACTTTACTCCACACTTTTATGGGATTCACAATCACATCGCACCTTTAACTTTAAAAACAACATTTGGTACCCAATTCAACTTGTCAACTTAAAAAAAAAAAATGTAAAAAAGGCTGACTTTTTTTATTTTTCTTAAAGTTTTGCGGGCCCCACGTGCAACTTTTCAACGCAGAGTGCACTCTCCATGCTCCTTTATGGGGAGCGCGGAGAGTTGGTGTGTAGTGGGACATGTGGTGTCTCACCACGTGATTTAAGAGCAACCATTGCGGTTGCTCTTAAACACTCCTTGAAAATTTGACAAATGAAATTTGTATTTCATATCATAACACGAAGTCAGCTTTAGTAATACATGCTGCTTGACGGCCTGCAAAAATTAGGCATCTCTGAGATAAATCATCCCAAATGCTATATTGCAAAGGTTATGGTTGTGATTGAGAGTTTTAGTCCACGATCTTTCCATATATTCATATCCATAAGATGACAACAATGAGAATCTAATGGCTTGACACCCCTTCCCCTATGTATGCAAGCTTTGAAAGAGTACACAATGTGTGTGACAATATAAAACAACAACTCGCCAGGTATTCAAGTTCTCAAATAAACACGACTTCGAAGAAAATGGGTTATGTAAAACAGACTTGCTCATATAAAAACCTCAACAATCTTTAGTCAAGAATAAAGCAAGTTTCGAATACCCTTTTTTGTGATCAATGATTAGAAGGAACCGAAGGTAGAAAACTCAACTCAAAATAGAAACTCGAAGAAATTTCAAGAGGTTTATGATCTGAAATGCAAATAATTTCATTTGTCAAATTTTCAAGGATTGTCTTGAGTGATAACAACATTCCTAACAACTCTTACTTGACTTTTGTTCCACATCTTCCTCTTTAGGGAATATCAGTATGTTGTTATGTTGATTATTTTCTACTTGTGATCAGATTGTGAGATCTTTATTTGTTCCTTCACTGTTTATTTTGAATAATTTCTCTTCTTTTATTTAGATATGGGCATACCAAGGCGTAAAAAGGGCTGCTGATAGTGGATTGGAGCAGTTCCATGTTGACGTACAAACACAAGAAGGCCAGCATAAGTCAAGTGTTTTATTGATGGGTAGCATAAGAGACCCTATTAGGTGAGTGTGGCTCAGGTTTTTCTCCCTAGTATATGTTTTGTATGTTTTGTATACTTGCTCTATTCTCGTTTGTTAAGAAATTATTTTTGGATAGACCAACTTACTTTGCTAGAAACAAAGTTTAAGGAGTCAGTTTTATTGGGTGAAATGGAGCAGTTTTTAAGCTTCTCTTTTAGTTCCCTCCATGTGAAGTTCTGAAGCTGAAAAATCTATTATTTCAAAGAACCACAAATTCACAGCTGTTGCTTTGCTTTAGTCCAGTTATTGTTCTTTTTTTGAGGTATCATTGCTTTTGCATAAATCATAACTTCAATCACAGTGCCTTTTCTCTATCTACAAGTTCAACCATTTGAAGATTGCATTATACGTGCATGTTAAAACCACAAAATGCTTGTTATCCAAGAAAAAGGAGAACATTAACACACGTTCAGGTTCTGATTTGTTTGCGATAATATGAATTTTGATTGATATAAAAGTGCCTTTTCATGGACAACGGGCCAACCCAATGGTTTGGACTTGTGTTGGCTGAAAAAAAGACATGCAACCTTGGAAAGAATATCGTTCTGCAAATTTATGACTAATGCTCCTTTTTTTTTTGGTAAAAGACTAAAGCTCCTTTTGATTCTTTAAATAAGCTATTGAAATAAAGTTATTTGCAATATGTTAGTTTTATATTTTCTTGCATTCAAATATTATGTAGTAACTTAGTCATAAACGACTTAATGTCAAATTATTTTCCGAATTTAATTGCCATTTGGAAAAGAAAAATAGAAAATACATTGTTTTTCAGTTAATTGAAATTTAGTCACACATAGAATTCAGGTTGGATGGAAGAAATGGAGTGCAACAGGTGTGATATGTGATTGAAATATTCCTACCAAGTTAAAAGGACAACTTTATTGGACCTCAATTAGGCCAGTTATGTTTTGTGGAAGTGAGTGTTGGGCGGTAAAGAAACAACAAGATACTTAGGTCGATGCGTGGTAAAACTCGTAAAGATAGAATAAGAAATACAAAATCTCAAAGAAAAATAGTAGTATCATTAATTGACACAAAGATTAGGGAAGGGCAGTTGTGGTGGTTAGGACTCTGATAGAACACTAAAATTGATCTATTGAATTGAGAATAAACAACGATCACAAACACAAAAGTAACACAGAGAAGAGTCTTAAAACTCTCTCAAATCCATCACTCCAAGAGTGCCAATTTCATTTAAATTCCAAGATACCCTTTTCTGCCTTACAACCACTATTTATACTACTAATTCATAATTCAAAACACACTAACATGTAACTAACTTTCGTACTCTCTTTACTCACACCTATAGTATTGTTATAGTCCCCCTAGCCTCTATCAGACTCTGCCAACAGCAACCTACAAATGCCCCCACTAGAAACTTGACTCAATAGAAACTGAAGAAATTTGACGAGGTAAGGGTAGATCGAAGCTAATTTGGGAGTTTGAACACATTGATTAGTAGGGATTTTAAATGATTCGTAAAGCACACCATCAATTGCACTAAATCAAGCGCAATGGAAGAGTTTGATCCATGCAGTTGACCCAACTAATTTGGAATTGAGGCTATGTTTTTGTTGTTTACGTTGAAATTGAAAGCTTTGACTAGATGTTAGTTGACACATGGATATGTGATTGCAAGGGAGCTAATTGGCCTGTCAATCAAGGTGCACATGTGAAATTTGGTTTGTGACTTGTGAAAATATGCTCCTGATTTCAAGACAGTCATGGTTGGAAGCCATAGTTTTAATTGTTATTTGTTATAGAACTGCAGGTTCATGAGTTAAAGCATAATGTTTTTTTGAGTTGTTCATGAATGTCCCTTAGACAAATGTGTTACCTTTACATTTGAGAATAAGTTACAAAAATGGTTTTTTGACATCCTGTTGTTTAGTCTCTGTGAAATTGGAGGAGTAGGTCACGGTTTTTATGGAGGCTTCAAATGCTATCCAGAGTGTGTTTGGCCAGTTGCTGCAGAAAGCCGAGCAGAGGGTTGTAAAGCACCTAATAGTGTTTGGAATTTTAGAGCTTCATTGCACATGCTATCCAATATATCTTGCATAAAGAAAATTATGAAGCACTCTCCCGATGTGGTTGATGCTAGCTCAGCCATTCAGCACGCATTGTATCCATAAAAGTTGTGTTGAATGTATTCATGAGTTCAGTACAGGTTCCTCCGAAAACATTTGAGTTATTGAATGGTGTTGGTAGTTATGTTAATTCAATGCTTTTATGTGGATTTATATTTATCTCTGTTTCATCTACCTGAGTGAGAATGTCGGTGTGTCTGTGGGCACCTATTTTGTCAGCTCATTTATGAGGCTTAACTTGAGGAAACAGAATAAGCACTTTGGGATCAGAAGGTTCTGGTGGATCAGTCTATATCATTAAGTTCGATGAACCATTAGATTTCTCTTTCCCTTCAAGGAGGAGAATTTGCAAAGTGGCTTCACTGAACTGTACGCTTTGGACAGCTGACTGCAGCCCTATTGGATTTCAAGCTGCTGTAGGCAAGTTATACTAATGCTCCTCTTACACTCTTTCACTGTTACGGTATTCAATTTGTTCTCATCTTTCTATTTCCGTGAAAATATTCTCCATGTCTGGTTCATAGATGGTATCTATATTTGGTCATGTTTGTAGTTTGTTTCAGCAATTCAAAGTGTTTTTGGCATGTTGTTTGAAGATAGATTACTTGTGCTTCTGTTCTACTTCACAAATCAAGCGCAATGGAAGAGTTTGATCCATTTAGCCGACTCCAACTAATTTGGGATTAAGGCTTTGTTGTTGTTATACTTATGAATGATGGAAAATGTAGATGCTGCGTTATTTAAGCAAAAGCACATCTATCTGAGCTATGACATATAAACTAGATCCATAAAAAAAGATTGTTAAATAAACTTCACTAGTAAGTTCTATTTAGTTAATTAAATTAAGAAGAAAGATAAAATATGAACGACGAAAGAATTCATTTCAAGACTCGAGTTACTCATATGAGTTATTGGTCATACAGATATTCTTAACCATATTAAGTACTTGAAAAAATTATTTACATCAGCATGCATTGTGAACAATCCCATTGATCAAACTCTTCCATAGCGTTTGATTTCATGTTAGAATATACTGATTCAGAATTTCTAAATTCCATCTATTCTCCTTTTCTTTGTTTATATAGGCACAAACGCAGGAGTTACATCAATAAACTTAGCAACCGGAGTTCCATCACAGTTATGCCTCAGTAAAAGTGATGTGTTCGCGCTGCAATTTGATCATTCGGTAATGTTAAGCAGTTAAATTCTGAGTATGAAACTATGAATATATGTTGTCATGCATTATACCTTGATCCTCTCATTGAAGATCAAGTTCAATATTTAATTTTCCAAGTAATACAATTTTATTTGTTAAAAAGAAAAAGAAAAACTAGATTGATATACTGATTCTTCTCATTGGAGAGAAACTAAGTTGAAGCGCCATTGGATTATAAAATTGGGAGAGATATCTGTTGCCGTATCCGCAGGTGAAGTTTTATTGTGCAAAGGGAGTTTATATATATGTTTGCCTGTTTGGACACTTAATATGCATGAAAGAAAAAACAATGAACTAGATAGAAGTAAGACACGACTATAAGTTCTCACCTACCTGCTCTCCTCGCAAAGTCCTTGGATCAAGTAATAGACTCTAAATATGTGTGATGATTGACGATTTATCAGTCTCATAATACTCTGAAAGCTGCCTTGGGCAGTAAAAGTGATGCATTGGACGAAATATTGAGCCCAGTCTATATGGAAGTCACTTCCAAGGTCTTAGGTTTGGTAAGCATAAAACCTATGATAGTCTAAAGAATCAATGAAGTTGATCATTCAATAGGCACTTGAGAGGAAGGAAGTGAGAGATGGGTCTCAGATGATGCGAACTTTGGACGAGCAGAGTCCATAACCTCTCTCCACTCTTCCACTTGAGAGGAAAATTGTCTAAATTTGATCAAATGGATCCTAAATCTTGGGCACATCTGGCTTGATAGTTTTGAATATGGGGCTGCATGATCATAGTTGTGTCCCTTAGGATCCTCCGACCCCCACTCACTCACAAATTACAACAAAGCCTCAATCCGAAATTAGTTGGGGTTTGTTACATGGATCAAACTCTTCCATTGTGCTCAATTTAGTGTGATTAATGGTGTGCTTTCCAAATCCCTTTAAATCGCTCATAATCTATGCATCTCAAGTTAGCTTCGGTCTACCCTACGTCGTCAAATTTCTTTAGTTTCTTTTGAGTCGACTTTTCTTGTGTGGGCATTCGTATGCCGCCTTTGGAGGTGTCCAAACCATCGCAACCACCCTTCCTTAATATTTTGGTGTCAACCTATCACAACCTTCTCTCATTTTTTAGGTACGAAAAATGGATTTTGGACCTTCCTCCATTTTTTAGGTATGAAAAATGGGCTTAGGAGCCCTCCTCCTTTATTTGGACTTAGGACCGGCTATGTATCACACACAATGTTCTACATATACCTACCCATTTTTTTCACAAAAATAAAATTCAATTGAATTAGTAAGCAATACAACAACAAACAACTGCTACAAAAGTCTGGAAATTTATCTTCTTCCTATTTAGTGCCCTTATTTGCCTCCAATGGGATGGTGAGTGCATTGAGTTTTGTGTCATTCCTATCTTTCTATTTACGTTGAATCTTCTCTAGACAACCTATCCCTTTCATTCATTAATTTGTCACATCTTGTCTTAACCTTGTGATTTTTGTTGCGAAATTTTCACTTCCATAGAAACTTGAAAAATTATGCAGCCCAATGAGCTTCCCATTTGGAAAAGGCTTGATTTGAAGGAATGAGATTCAATAATTCCTGTGATACGTGGCCACTAATATTTTATTTCCTTAATTGGTTGACACACAAATCCCTCGCATTGTATTGATGTTTTTGACTATTAACCTTCAGTTTTTCATTTATTTGGAATAATATCTGTATCTATCCTTGTATGGTCTTCAACTCTAGAACTTACCAGTTGCAAAAGAGAAAAATGTTGGCAATATATATTTTTTTCCCCATAATTCATGAGGTTTAAGGCTTGCTGTCCCCCCTAACATGGGGTTGGGCACGCCACTAGCTCCCATGAGATTAGTTGAATCATAACTCATAAGCTTGGAATACCCATGGTTTCAAATAACTTTTCCATTGCTAAATTGTTTAGTCTGAAACAACTGGGAATTCCTTGGAGATTGGATTGATCAATTAATTCTTTTTTTTTTTTGTCAAAGGGATTGATCTATTAATTCAACTGGACTGTCATGTGAGATTCCTTTCCTTATTTTTTTGTTAATGCCACCTAAAGTTATGTCAATTCAAACTGAGCTCATTTTGCACCTCAAGTTAGTGACACAGTAGCACCCTTTAATTTGAGGGTTGTGTCAATGTCCAGGGAAATGTTATTCTGGCTGGATTCCGAAATGGTGCAATTGTGACAATTGATGTTCGTGAAAGACGGCGCCATCTTGCAAGGCTTGCTAAACATAAAATTTTTCCAGTGACATACGCCAAGACTTTAAGTAGTAATGCACTGAATTCGGCTGAACGATGTTTTGAGGTACTGAACTCTTTTCCATTAACGCACTTCTAGACACTGCTTCATTTCAGTTATTTTCTTCTGAGATATTGGTTTTTTTGCATGTTATTGAAAAGTTCTTTTATTCTTGGGGGTAAGAGTAGCATCGAACCATTGATACCAGAAGATTTTTATCATTCACCTGGTTCTATTTGTTTGGAATTTCATTATTTCCTATGCATCAGACCAGAACCTCTCTTCTTAATTTTCTTTTGACTGCACTAATTTGCATATTATATTTTACAGATAAAAGGAAATATAGTTCCTTCTTGTACAGCTTGCATGCCTTCATCAGTCTCCAGGTAAGTTTGTTCCCGTTCTATGCAAAAACTGTTTAAGCGAATGGAGGGGAGCTATTGTGTATTGATATGTGGTATTACTGACTGTAGTCCAACTATGACCTTGTAGTTTGGTATCGCTTCAATTGTATGACCAACACTTCTTGGCCAGTTCAATGGATGGTCTGGTAAGTTTTCCCAAATTTGCTTAGTGTGACCATTCAAAACTTTTTGCCGCATATTTTTTATTTGCGTATTTTCCTTAAAATCAAATCACAAAGTTAAATACCAATTGTGAAACAGTGGCAGAGTTGACCTTCTAAATTGCTCAGTGAAAGTGATTGAATAAGATTTATAATCCAGACATTGCACATATTTTATGTAGTTGGAAGTATTTTTTGTTGGGCTACTGACTCATCAAATCCACTTCCGTTTTGGTTGTATATGTGTATATATATATATGTGTGTGTGTATATATATATATATATAGGTAATTCTACAATGGAGCCCAAATATATACTCATGTCATTAGAAACCCTTAAAATGCGTTAAGCATTTAATGTTTTGTGCATTTATGACTCGTATTGTAATAAATCCCCAATTAATTTGGGATTGAGGCTATGTTGTTGTTGTATTGTAATAAATGTTCCAAAATGTTGACCATTGGATTAAGATTCCATACTTTTATGGTTCCTAGTAGTACCATATATCTTATGAGATCCATCCAGTTGAATAAAGTTCCCTCATTGTTTGATATTGATGCAGATAAAGCTCTACGATCGTCGTATGATGCAGAAAGGCTCTGTTCAATCTTATGAAGGGCATGTGAATTCCCATACCCGAATACAACTTGGAGTAGATCCAGCTGAAAGGTTCATCATTTCAGGTGCATTCCACTTGAGTTTTGTTTACAATTTGGTCATTTGCAGCAAGCTATATTATTATCTGAACCCTTCACTCTCACAGTCTCACCCAAAATAACCGTGTCAAATACTTGAAACGAGTTGACACTCAAAAAAAATCTGGACATTCCATCTTAAAAGCTCTTTGTATGAAGAAGATTCAAACTTCACCAAAAAAAAAGAGAAGATTCAAAATGTAAAGGAAGAGAATTAAGAAAACTTCCCCATGTAGAATAAGATGTGAAAAATAATAAAGAATATAGGTTTATAGGGTAGTAGATATACGCAAGTACATATATCTAAGCATATGTGTAAATACTTGGACACTTTTGCCTAGTGCCCTTGTCCTTAAATTGAATATTCGATAGGTCCAATCTTTAGAAGCATACCTGCACCCGACATCCATACCTAAGTTCAGTTAACATAATCAGCAAGCTGAATGTCTGTGTGGAATGTCTTAGGAGGAGAAGACGGTAAGGCACGTGTTTGGAGCATCAGAACTGGTGAGCTACTATTTGCAGAAAAGATATCAAATTCTGTCCCTGCAACGGTGTGCTGGTCAGGAATTGCAGGTACATGCTTCGACGATTTACTCTTGAGAATGTTAATAATTAGTTAATTGATGGAATTCTTGCAGAGCTAAATAGACACTCCAAGAAAAACCAAATCTATGAAGAATGTCTATATGGTAAAAATTCTGGAGCATGGCTTGGATCCAGAGAAGAACTGTTTTACATGCAGTTTTGATGATGAAGCATTGAGAGGAGTTTCAAATGATGGAGCTTGAAAATTCAATGGTGCGTGCTCCAAGTGGGATAATATGGCCACTCTTTCCGATAGATGCGGGTAAAACCACTGTAAAGAATTCTTTTTTCGGCGAACACTTATTTTCACTGCTCCTACCTCGAACTATGTTTACTGGGAGCTTGTCAAGAGTGAGTCTCAAATGGTTGGAAGTGGTGCAATTGGTCGTAACTGGTTTGGAGGCTTGGAGAATATCATGGAAGGATGGCATTTAGCCCTTAAAAGGTTTGAATGCAATTTGATTGCAAGGAGAAAATATGCAATTCCCCCCACATTGCATAACTATAGGAGAATTTTCCAAGGGTTTCCTAGTAATGTATAATGTCATGTTAATAAATTCTTTTATCAATTATAATCGTGTAATTCATGTGGATATGTTCTTGTTCTCTATAGTATACATAGTGGATTTAATTTCTTCTAGTAACCATCACAAAAAGTCATTAAGTCTCCCCTTCTTTTGGGGCTAGTTTTGTTGTTGTTGTTGCTTTTGACAAGGCTAGAGAGCATCATTTTGTCTTCCATTTTGCTAATTTGCTTTCAACTTTTTCACAACTTTTGTATCAAAGACTCAACCAATCCTATTTCCCATCAACTCTCATCAGTCTCCTTGTTCAAAGACCACCACCGTTGCTGTCTATCCATCTCACTTGTGACACCCGTACATACATAAAGCAATGATGCACATATTCATTTCCAATCTTTTCCCATTTTTTTGGTGTTATAATTTGAATTTGATGACCCTTCTTTCAACTGCTTTTTCTCTCTTCATTCGGCAGTATAATGTTATTGTCAAAGAAAGTACATGAAAGATACACTTGAAGATGACATGAGATTGCCAAGGGCCCAATAGCATGCACTTGAGCGCTTTACATACTGTCTCAACTATCAAGCTTGGTGTAAACATTTGACATATCTGTTGGAACATAAAGATTGTTCATTATTGGAGGACCTGTGTGGCTTAATATATGCAGTTACTAAAATTGATTCCTAATTTCCTTACCTTGTCTTGTTAGTGATTTCATCAATCATAATGTCTTGATCTATACAGAACTGCTTATCCCAGAAGGGCAGATCAACAAAATGTATAATTATAGATTCACCGTGCATATATTGGAAAGTATGGGCATATACACTTAGTTTTCATTAATGTAACAAATAAATTGAAAACCGAAGAGACTGCCTCGAATGTCACTAAAGGCTAGTCCCTCATGATTTTCTGTAACTCTTAACAGATATTATCCCTGAAGCAGTTGGTTCAGCAAGCCATGCACTGTATACTGGAAACTTTTCCACTAGAATGTCTCTGGAGAGACTAATTACATTAGCTTTTCTAAAAAGAAGGGAAGTAAGATACATAAAACTATGTTCCCTCAAAAAAGATACATATAACTATATATAGAATTGCTGGGATAACCCTGGACACCATAGTATTCAAAAGAAGGAAATACACACACACATGTACAGCAAATCAAACATGTCTAATCATTTTATCAGTTACTTCAACGCTATGCTTGACTAGTCTAATTGCCTTGATAGAACAAGCAATATATCATTAATTAAGTTTTTTGGTTCTGCCTTTGCTTAATTAAGTTTTCTAGTTCTGCCTCTGCTTGGTGTAGTGTTAGACGTAGTAGTCGTTCATGGTACTTGGGCCTCTTTGAAGTCACATATTTTTTTTGAAAGCTGAATTAAGTCGCATGTATGAAATCTTCTAATTAAGTAAACTAAAGAGGACTAAAAAAAAAGGTAAACTATATAAAGAAGGTAAACCGAAGTTAACTTGGGACGCATTAATTAGAAGGGATTTGAATGGTTTGAAAAGCTTACCATCAATTGCACTGAATCGAGCGCACAATGAAAGAGTTTGATCCATGTATAGCCGACTCCAATTAATTTGAGATTGAGGACATGTTATTGTTGTATATAAAGAGACTTCTCTCGCAAAATAAGTCTTAATGCTAATTTTTTAATTTACTCCATCAACCAGACAAGATATTTGGTGATAGATATTTTATAAGTGGGCATATATATTAGGCTATTATCACTAAAGCAGAAAAACTAAATTGCATGCAATAATATATATATCATACACCACAACCTTTCAAAAATTGAATGCATTGCATACTATGGCTCATGAGGACAATTGCTAGAGGACACAGATTCCTTTTATTAGAATCCTTCTTTTTAACTGCAAAAAATAAAAGGCACTGACAAAGAACCAAAATTAACTACTGTAGTTCCAACAAGAAGAAAACAAGGGCATTTTTGTGAATCACAAGAGAGAAAGTGACTCCTCCCTTGTGCTTTGGATGCTTGCATCCTTGTAGCTTTACACGCAAAACTATGGTTTATTAACTTTGCTTCCCTTTTCATCATTGCTTCATCTGCTCTCTCTTCAATATCTTCTCAAACTAAAAACTTCAAATTTAATCATCAACTCACTCATCTTCTTGGAAACTGTTCATTTATGTGTAAGAAACTCTCTATATATATGTATACCAAACAAAGAGATATATATTTACAAAAAGTTAACATATAATATTTCAAACATATGAAGAAACTGTTTGGCAAACAAGAAAACCTAAAACCCTAGACTCACATATAATAAGAGGGTGTATCATCAAAAAGTATTACAATACATCATAAGGGATTAATAAACGCTTTATAAACACAATATATAACTAACAAAACGTTGGATCAATTGTGCATGTAGTAGCTATAGCTCTACTGGTGCATGCTTGAACTATGAAATGGAACAAATTGTATACCGAAGAGCGATCGATGAACAAAACAATTTATTTGCTATTGCTTGAAAACTCACCTATTGGAAATAGGGTTTGGACCACTTGGAACTTCATGAGCACTAGCATTGAAGACTTTCTCTTGTGATCTCCATGACCAATAATCTTGGTCATGATCAGACTTCTTGCTTGGATGAGGTGGAGACACTACCCCTACTGGGAGTAGTGCTTCTTTATCATGATCAGTAGTCTTTGAAATGCTTTCATCATGTCTACCCTTCTTCACAGTCATCAAGCTCTCTATGCTTTGCTTCTTTGTTGCATTGTCTGATGATGAACCTCTACTCATGACCTTGTTCATGAAATAGTCTCTCCCAGCCATGGTATTGGAAGGAAAAAATAATAGGAGAAGAATAGTGGTTGTTAATAAGGAAATATGAAGAGGGATTGGGAGAGAGAGCCTCTTATTATTAAGAGCATGAGTAGCAACTTCATCAACAGCCCTAGTAGCTATAGCCATGCAAGATGGGGAAAACAAACCATCCAACAACCCCTTTAAACAACACAAGATTCCATGCAGTGAACAAGGTAGCTGGCTAGGTAGTAACAATTGTAAGATAAGCTTAGAGCCTAAGTAAGAGAGAGAGAGAGAGAGAGAGAGAGAGAGAGAGAGAGAGAGAGAGAGAGAGAGATTGAGAGTAAATTGGGAAGAGAGAAAGTAAGGAGAGTCATGATATTTAAAGTGAGGGGAGAGAGCCGCTTTTGGGATATTTGCAGTAAGATATATGTGTTAGCAGCTGTAAATTACAAGAACAATGTGTCATAGAATAGATTTTGCGAAATACATATTAATTATTAACAATAGCCGACCCAACTAATTTAGAACTGATTTTTTTTGTTGTCGTACAAATATTTTTTCTATTATTGTGGGGAATCTGATGGAAATTAAGACCCGACCAATCCCAATGTATCAATAAGGGCGGTGCCTCTAACTAAAATACTTTAAAAAAAAATTCATTCTTATATGTATAAAACTTGAAATTAAGACTTTTGATTAAGAGAGGAGGATTTTGTGTCACGACATAACATATTAGTAGCGGACAAATTGATTAAGTTTGAAATTTAATTTAAGATAAAAGTTATGTATATATTGATAGTTTTGACATCTTGACAACACAGAGGACAAAATTGAGCTTGAAAGCAACGCAGAATAACTTTGTCCAACTAGGGAAAGGGAGAGAGGATCAGAACATATGCATATACAACAACTAGGCCTAACAACTTAGTGTCCGGATCCATTGACCCAGTTTTGTTCGGCTCGAAATAAAAAGGGTTCAGACAATGTTTTAACAAATTTAGACTGAGTCTGAACAAAGATTTCTTGTACGAATTTAAAATCAATCGGGTTTGGACAAGGTCTTGTAACCTCAGACCGGGCCCGGACCCGATTCAAGTTTTAAATAGAGTTAAAATTATTTTTAATACAAGTCACATTGGACACTTTGTACTTATTGAATAGATTAACATACACTAATCTACTATAATACGCATAAAAACTAATGTACTAAAGATATATTTGATTTTAGAATAAATTAAATTTCAATTTTTTTATACTCGAACATTTGTTTTTTGACATTAAATGTTTAATTACATCAATTTTTTTTAGTAATATTACATTGATTTATCGATTGCAATTTTTTTTTAGTAGGATTATTGTTTGCAATTTTTGTTAAAACTTTGATGTTACTTTTTTCAAATTGTATCATGTGGGATTATAATGTGTATATGGTTTAACATTTAAAAAAGTTTTCTATATAAGAAGTTAATATTTAAGATGACAGCAAATTCGGACAATTGAACAACCTGAATTTTAAGTGAATTGGGTCCGGACAAACTAATCTTGTCCGAATTTCAAATCGAACCGAGTCCAAATAATGAATATGTTTTTTTATAGTAGGTGTTGTCCAATCTCAAATTTTTGCCACTGCTAAATAACCATGGTTTGGCCCACAAGCGAAGTGACATTAATAAAGTTGGTCAAGGCAATTTTCCTTAAAAAAATAAAAGATGATCAAGGTAATATTGCGTGCTATATATGTGCACCTCAAATCATGTGTCTGTACGTGATTTGAGGCACATGATTTAGTAACATGTACGTATATACATGTGTTTTGAGGTACCACTAAATCAAGCGCATGAAAGAGCTTGATTCATGCAGCTAGCCAGTCAACTTCAACTAATTTTTTTTAATAGGAAAAAAATAATTTTGCACACACCAAAGTTTAAACTCTTAACCTTTTACTTTCAAATCTCCTACCTTAACATTGGACCACCAATTGATTGATGGTCTCGTTACTTCAACTAATTTGTCATTGAAACTATATAGTTGTTGTTATTGTTATTGTTGTTGTTGTTGGAGGTGCCTTGTGCTTGGTTGATGTCACGTGTGGGATATATCATTAATATATACACACACAATTATTGTATAATACATTCACAGTGGTAATTGGTAAAGATTTTGAAAATGAGATGAGGTACCAATACTGTTACTACTGCTAGCTCTCAACGTGAAATTTAATGCGAAGCAGACACGCAATTCACGCTGCAATTTGCAAATCTTCAGTCTCTTTGTCAAAGCTTCAGTACTCCTGTTTGTTACTTCTTGTCTTCAACCATAGCCTATAGGAGACGAGATCACTCTGTTTCTACATTAAATGCTATACACATAAAACTTACTACAACATCACGTCTTAATAACTTTACTGTCCCAATTTAAACGAGGGTGTCAAATGCTACATAATTTTGAAAAGAAAAATCTAAGATCATTAATTAATTATAATTATGGATATGAAATGTAGTAATGTAATCACTCATATTATCACATGAAAGATCTCAATATTAAGGCAATAAAATTAGTAAGTGGCACTGTGGCCAGGTCTATTACAAAATTTTCTTTTTTAATGTATATGGACTTAAATAAATGTCGTTATGTACAATTAATTTTACTACAAAGAGATTAAAATCAAACAGTTAATGTTCCTATCAATAAAAAAAAAATCAAAAAGCAAGATAAAGATCGTGTTGAAGGCTAGCATGAAACATGATACATCAACTATATAAAATTACGAATCTTCAATTTTTGAGTGACAAGCAAAAAATTTTTTTTGCTCTTGTTTTTGTGTTAATTTACATATATCCCCAAATTAGGTGTTTTGCCCTTTTTTGCACTCATATACATCAATGTACGTGAATTGCATCACCTCAATTATTTCTCTCTCTATCTCTATTGGTCTCCTTTGTATCTTCAATTCTTAAATAGTGTGAATTGTTGTCTCCTTTCTTAGATTTGTGCAAAACCTTGTAGTATGAACTACACTCATATACATCAATGTACATGAATTGCAACATCTCAATTCTCTCTTCTTTGATTTGTGTAAAACCTTGTAGTATGAACTATACTCATATACATCAATGTATAATTGGTCTCTTTGAAGCTCTATTGATCTCCTTTGTACCTTCAATTCATAAATTGTTTTGTTATGTCTACTTTATTTGATTTTTGCACTATGTGATTCACATTATAAATTACATACTTGTAATCTTATACAGTTCTAAGCCTTGTAGTATAAACTGTACTCGTATACATCAATGCACGTGTATTGCATCACCTCAATTCACCTCTAAGCCTTGTAGTATGAATTGTACTCATATACATCAATGCACGTGTATTGCATCACCTCAATTCACCTCAATTCTCTCTCTCTCTCTTCATTGGTCTCCTTTCGTTTGCACTCACCTTGTTTTCTCTGTTTTTTATCTCTCCATTGGTCTCCTTTCATTCGCACGTTTTGTTATGCATGTCTCATTTCTTTGATTTGTGCACTATGTATTTCACATTATAAATTGCATACTTGTAACCTTACACAATTATAAACCTTGTAGTATAAACTCAATAAGGTCTGGTTATGAATATCCGCGAACGTAGCGAGCTGGCTCATTCGTGCGAAGCACGTAACGAAACTAGTGTATATATATAAAATCAAATGATACTATATATATAAAATCAAATGGTAATGGGTGATTAGGTGTCTCTAAAATTAAATATTTTGGTTAATGATTTATATATATATATATATACATTTTTTGGTAGGAAATATATATTTTTAATTTATAAGAAAAGTGTGCATATACATACATAAAAACACAGCAATAAAAGCTAAGCCTCAATATTAAATTAGTTAAAGTTGGCGATCAAACTCTTTTACTCCGTTTGATTTAATGCAAAAATTAAATTCGGCGTTAAAATGATCGGTATGCACGACACATGATATTGAGATGAGTCAATCTATACTAATTGTTTTAGGCCAATCTATACTACATAAATTTTCCAGTAGAAATGATTGAAGTTTTTTCTCAACTAGATAAAAAAAAATATGGAAGAATTCAATTAATTGAGAGAGAGAGAGAGAGAGAGAGAGAGAGAGAGAGAGAGAGAGAGAGAGAGAGAGAGAGAGAGAGAGAGAGAGAGAAGCTTAGGCCTTAGAGTTTTATATAATAGGGACAGGACATGCAAAGTCAATTTCAGTCCAAACACTTTGACAAAAAAAAAATTCAGTCCAGACAAACCTTTGAATAAGAAAGTAATAACAATTAACAAGTGTCCTAACAAATTAAAGCAAGCCATATAACAACCGTCATACCGTTCGAAGGAGGGAGTATCCCTTTTTGAGACTTGGTAAGATAGCATGTATTAAAAGAATGGAAATCAGGAATCTTTTTAAGAGTGTACCCCAACAAAAAATAAGGTAAAGGCACCCCCCCTAAACCTTAGGGACAGCCCCACCAAAAGTTGTTTCTGCATTGACAATGAACCTACATACTGCACATTACTATTGAGCCCTATCAACTTTGCCATTTGTTAAATTAGATATATCAAAGCGTCCACCTTAACTATTTCACTAAATGATATTTATTTTCCACTCTTTTTTTTATAAACAATATTTATTTTCCACTTAATGATCCTAGTAATTGTATGGATGTTTGTTGAATGTAAAATTCAATCTATAGATGGATAACATGGAATAGTCGACAAATGTGTTGTGGGATTGAAAATTTTCTATTATTCTTAAAGGACAATTCTATAATTCCAATTAGATTAGCTATATACTTTATAGTGAAAAATAACTCAACCAAAAAAGTACAGTAAAAATAAAGATGTGTAGGTAGAAAACTTGTAAAGATAAAATAAGATAACAAAATTAGAGAAGGGCATCTACAGTAGCTTTGAGTTCTTATACTTTTAAAGATAGCGCCTGCGAATGTCTAATTAAAAAACTCAACACAAGAAATTGAAGATATTCAAACTATATAAAGATAGACATAAGATGACCTAGCTAGGATACATTAATAATGAAGGAGATAAATAATTATGAAAACACATTGTCAACTTCATTAAATCAAGCAAAGTAAAAGAGCTTAATCTCCTACCAAAAAAAAAAAAAGAGCTTGATCCATATAGCCAACCTAATTAATCAAAATTGAGGCTTTATTGTTGTTGTGCTACCTCAATCTAAGCCTAAATAAATATACACAGCTTTGACAAATATATACACACACAAGTGTCAAGGAGCAAAATGAACATTTAATTGTTTCACTTATAGGCCTACAACAACACGGCCCCAATCCCAAATTAATTTAAGTCGGCCGCATGAACCAAACTCTTCCGTTGTGCTTGATTTAGTGATCTAAGGCTTAAATACTAAAAATTGTCCATGTTTTATTTTTATTTTATTTTTTGGATTTCTGCTTCATTTCATCAAAAAAAAAAAAAAAAAAGAAGAAGGCCCAACTTCAAGTCAGAGAAGTCAGAGCCTGCAAACTATCTCCTTTAAATAAAAACAAGTTCCAAAAAGATTCACTTGTGCCATTTC
Source organism: Stephania japonica (assembly GCA_039657345.1). NCBI lineage: Eukaryota > Viridiplantae > Streptophyta > Magnoliopsida > Ranunculales > Menispermaceae > Stephania > Stephania japonica. The sequence continues at coordinate 82,911,177 of CM077556.1, read as the reverse complement.
AAGATAGGAAAATGGTAATCTAACATAGTTTCAATGCGACACACATCCTTGTCTTTTAACAATTTATGGTGTTTTACCAGATGTAAGGCCCACGCTTGAGGAGACAAGAAAGAGACATAAATGGTTATAAGAAAAAGGTGTGCGCACAAAAGTGTGCATTGAAAGTGGATTGGATATACGTACTACATTCTAATTGACAATTAAAAACCATGTTCATTACAATAATGCTACATATGCGTGCAAACACTCATGCATATATTTTTATTCAAATACTTGAACATTTATTCTTCGTTGTACAATATATAGAAGATGCTCTTCACACATCTACAAGAGGGCTCAAAGGCTTCTGCAATTTGAATAAAAGCTTTGGCTTCTCCTTCAAAGACCCCCAAGCATATGAACAACGACGAAATTTACATTACTGATCACATTGTAGTAGAAGTGAGAGGGAAGGTAGAGGTGAAACACCTAATCTAAATCACCAAACTAGCTTGAATGTACAAACAAGTGATTAAACCAAATAAATACAGAGAAAGAAAGCAATGACGTCAATAACTATAGCTGATCGAGTACATTCCTGGATTTTAAACATATCGAACTTACCTGTGCAGTTTGGTTTTCTTCCATAGATTAGCCAATATAGAGCCTAAGACGGCTACGAATTGGTAAGCGACATATAGGGCAATCTGACAAATTCATCCCACATACTCGGCAGGTCTGCAGAACAAGAATTGCAACTTGAAGTCAACACAAGAAAATCTGAGTGACCTGCGAAAAACTTACAATGATGTAGCTTACCAAGTGCCCACACCCAAAGGCCAAATCTTTTGGATTGCTAAAGCAAATTGGACATGCCTGCATCCATAAGAACAAATCATGGCACGATCTAGTAAAGAAAATGAATGAAGAAAGAAAAAGTATTAATCATTGGTAATTACTTGTTCGCGATCAATAGAGTCAGAATCGGAGAGATGGCTTGATTGTCTTGATGGTTGTCGCAATGACTGTGGTTGATGCAATGATGGTTGAAATGATTCACGCTGGTAAGGAGCTGGAGGTAGGCGTGGAACAACCTTTTTCGCTGTTCCTGTTACCCGACTTATGTCCAATAAAGCACACTTCAATTAGCACAATGCAAATTGGATATAAGTAACAACAGAATCTACTGCTACTAGCAAAACTATTATAGTTTAGCACTCTCACCCAATCACGCCATGCTCCCTACACGCTTTATACTGAATAGGGATCTCCATTAGCGCGGCAAGAGCAAAAGCTGCTTCTTTTGAGGACTGACTTGCATTTCTTGACATGATATCCGTGAAGTTAACGAACTTCAAATGGAATAAAAATATAGACCAGATAAATGTATAAGCACCAAATTTCTGAGCGGTCACATATCAGTTGCACAGTAAAGAAAGATCTTACATTCATACAGTTATCTTGCATTACTTGAAAACCCTTATAATATATATCACCCTATTTAAGCAGGACTTTGCATGTTAAGGACGTTTGATACCTGAAAATTATCAAATTCACGAGCAGGAAGCCTGTCATCAAACTTCTTCATGTCATCCCACGGTCCATCACCTACTCCAACAAGTACAATTGACAGGGGGTAGGAACTGATGGAAATGAGACAAAGAAACAATTAGAACAAAATCCGAGTTCTGCAGAAAATAAAAACTGAGACCATGTGCATGGGAAGTATGATATGTGCTTAAAAATTAAAGTAACAAAATTGAGTCAAGCCTCGACAAGCCACTAGCCTAACTAACATAGGTGGAGGTAACAACACCCCCTGGGGTGGGATTAGTCAGCCGAAGCCCAGATAACCCCAGGTAAATGAAAAAAAAAAATTAAAAGTAACAAGGCACCAATAGTTTTCCAAAAATGTAAATAGTGAATAGCATTCGCGGAAACAAAATATCAAGCCATTGCAAAAAAGAAAAAAAGGAGGATCTCATTGAACCATCAGTAAGCATGTAACAAAAACATCATGTTATTTCCTCGAAATTCATAAACAAATATTTGTGTCATTCAAAGAGGGTAAGGCATAACAACATTAATTTTCCGCAATAATTGAGGTCCAATGTCTATTGTTAACGAGCTCCAATGACTACAATATGATATGCATAATTCAGATAGGAGGAATGATGTTGTGAGGCTCTACCTTGCTGTGACAATTGATTGTGTTGTTCTCACTTCTTGTGGGCTTTGCTCATTTGGGTTGATGCTTCTAGTAACCTATAAAATAGGAATCCGATTATAGGTAAAGTTAGAAACAAATAATATGAGATGAAAGACAAAACAACTTCCCCGATAACGACCTGGCCATCAGCAATTATGAGCAGAACATGATATTGTCCCCCATGTTTCTCCACAATGTCAACGGCAGCATCAACTATTGGTCCAAATGATGTTGGCCCTTGTCGATGAAAGCACAATTAATATAAGATATCAGTACTAGAACACCTCCCATTGCCAAGACGTAAAAAAAACATAGATTCTATGAGCAGAATAGTTAAGAGATTTCGAGAAAATACAATTTTTTTTTTTATTTAGTAGACTGCGAACTGAGCAGCTAAGAAAATGTAGTAAACACAATGGTCAGGCACATTATGTTCATTTGCTATTTTGAACATCAAGGCATATGACTGATTTTCCTAGCAGAGATAGCTTTAGTTCAAGTGAAAAATATAACAAGTTTCATTGATGAGCGTAACGAACAAATAAACAAATTAGGACAATATTTGCAATGCCAACAAGTATTGCGCAGTACGTACAAGATAGATCTTCAATATTACTAGATGCTGCAGATAAGATAGGAACACCAAACACCCAAATATCTATTGATAGATGGAAGGCATAAAGTATCATTTGGTCTCTGAACTTTCAAGCTTTTGTTGAATTGGTCCTCAAACTTTCATCAGTTCATTTTTTGTCCCTGAACTTTCATTTTCCTCTACTTTTGATCATTTTGTTAAGTTTGGAGAACAACAGTCACTAACAAAGCAATTCATAAACAATTCACAGGCGGTTAACAACTGATTCATTAACACAAAAAACCGATTATGAACCGTTTCGTTAGTATCCGTTACTCTCTAAGCTTAACGAAAGAACCAAAAGTAGAGGGAAATGAAAGTTCAGGGACCAAAAGTGAACTGATGAAAGTTTGAGGCTATGTTACCCGGACTTGGGTGTGGGTATGCGTTTAGAGGTCAGACTCGACAATTATCTAATTTTTGGGATTCGAGGACTCGTCTAAATGTGTCCAAAATTTAGGACACGGGTACTTAGACACGGATGTAAAACTATATATTTTAAATATTTTTCTTCATTTTTTGTAATTTATGATACATTGTAAAAGTGTCAAGTAAGAAAAATAGTTTTGTTTGAAAAAAAATCGTTAATAAGAAAAACTGTTTTTTCCTCTAAAGCCAAACTGTCCCTATAAATATCTATTGTGTACAGATCTGTGTACAATAAATGTAATAAATGTGTTTTATTGGCCAACATTTAGTGAGAAACACTTTCACAAATTTGATATCTGTGAGAGTATGAGACGGCGTCTTCTTCGCTGGACTTCTTCTCCCTCTTTCAAGGTTCTCACGGGACTTTTTCGGATCTTCGCTGGATTTCTACTCTTCTCCTTCTCTGGATCTACTTTTTCGCTTCTTTGTTGGACTTTTTCTTCATCATCGAAGCCTTAAACTTCTTTGTAAGACTGCTTTTCTTCTCATTTTTGTCCTACCCTACTTAGATGGACTTCTTCTTTCTGCCATACTCAATGGACGAGTCCAAAGAAATTTTGAAGGATCTGACTCATATTACGAGTCAGTGTCCGTGTCGAGTCGTGTCGACACGGGTACTTGGCCCCAAAGTGCCAAGTCCAGTAACACAGGTTTGAGGATCAAATCAACAAAAATGTGAAAGTTCAAGGACCAAATGATACTATTTCCCTAGATGGAAATACATTAAGTCTGCGCGCTTAAGTTGATTGGAAAATCTGTCAAGAGAAAAAAGCTCTTTCCCTTCGATTATGAGTCATTACTAGAAGAACTAGGGGTGAATCATTCAAAACTATCATGACCATAGCAGAAATTTAATTTTCATGTCACCCTTGGTTTTCCATAAATTTTTAAAATACATAAACAAGGGGGGACTAGGACGCCAACCTGATAGACGCACGTTTTGAGCAATTTGTTTGTAGCAGGTCAGTACTTCCTCAAAACCATGACAAGGTGAATGATCTCTATGAAAGCTGAAGACCTCTTGATCATGAGTGTTGGCTGCATTATAAAGAAAAAAAAAAATAATGAAAGAATGGGATTATATCAAAATGGAGTCAATGACTCAATGAATCCAAATGCATTTTCATCTGAAATGGAGAGAAGAACATAGAAACTTTTTGGTTGAACAGCTAACCATCGCCAAAGCCAAAACAAGGAATTAAGTTGTCATCGTCGAAGGGAGCCAATGTCTTTCCAATTATAGAAATTGCTTGCTCATATGGGTTAGGCCCATTGTCAATTGCATGTAAACTCCGGTTACCAAAGGAGCGTTGACCTTCAAAGAAAGTAAATGCAATGGCTTCTTGAATAAATTGGCAAATGTGGAATGACAAACAATATTGTGCAAAAGACAAATGAAATAAATTCCTGTTAGCCTTTTAAAAACAGCATATTCAGCATGACATTGCTGAATGTGAATGTAAAATGTTTCTCAAATTATGCAGACAAAGCTGAAGCTCAAAAAGACCTAAATTTCGGGCATTACGTCACAGAGGTAAGAGAGCTTTATGGAGAACGGCAATACAACATCTGAAAATCTGTGGCAGTGTGGCATAACAAGTTGCACCAGATGTGAATCATCATGTGATGCAAAGAAGTAGATACAGTTCAGTAGGATGCCTACAAGGCTACAACTATGGCAGAGGAAATCAATAACTCAAATGCAGCATTGTTCACTTGCTAAAGCCAGTTCTTTATATCCTTAAAGTCCAGAAATGCCTCTAACCACAACTCATAAGTCCAGAAATGCCTCTAACCACAACTCATAACTAACTTGATTGCTAACAAAAAAAAGGTACTAAAATATTGCAAGGCGCTATGGCGACTTCCCTGGCCTGGGCAAGGCCTAGGTGGTCAAAAAAACATTTATTTAGAGTCCCCTAAATTATCATCTATTATTTACCATAATCCATATTAAAATTCATTATATAATTCAAGGATACTTATAAAGCTTTTTGCCCCTACGTAACATTAATTATGCTAAGCTTTTGTTGTTGGGGAGGTACTTACACCACTAAACTTGATTGTAATTAACTACAATTTTATATAAATTGTTTAAGATAAACCGCCTAGGCAGTTTTATCCAAAATGCCTAGTCGACGGCTTGCAATCATTGGGTCGCCACTATCTTCAGAGTCAAGATATGCAACAAACTTATCAACAGGATTCTCAGGTTTTCTTATTAATATATACATCCCCAGCAAGAGCATGTCCAATGCGGAGATATAAATTATTAATTAATACTATTAGTACTAACTACTAACTATAAAGTTGATCAAGTCCTCAACGCTAAAGGCACCCATCTATGTATAAGAGCACCCCAGTGATATATATTTTTTGAACTCTCCTAAAAAATGACACTTATACGCTTCACTAAAATATATATGTTGGTGTGCCCTTAAACACAGCTGGAGTGCCTTTAGCGTGTCTCAAAAAAAAAACTATAAAGTTGATCAAAAGGAAAAGAAAAAGAAAACTGACCTGACCATTCGTTGCTTTTAGTGAAATCAATTCCAACTATAAGGTTTGATGACTCAAGACCTGCTTCCTTCAAGGCAGCCGTAACCTATGAAAGATTAACGTCAACTAAGAACCATGGATTCATAAAATTAGCGTAAACTGTGTCCTTGTCTAAGATATCAATAACACATTCTTCTTTTGAAAAAAAAATAACATTCATGGTACAAATTAATTTTTCTATACTACGGTATTTAGAATCACCTAACTATTTTATGGGAGATGCACCCCACCCTATAAGAAATATGTCTGGAAAAGTTACAAGACTTGAACTTGTGACTTGAGGAGGCCTAAGTGAACAACTAGAAGAAAATTGACTAGTTAAGAGCATCTTCAATGGTAAATGTGGATTGAGGGCGTGGAGTCTCACGTGGAGAGGATGTCCATCCCATGTGGAGGCTCAAATAGATATTCGACTTCAAAATAGGTCTCCAATGGTAGATGTAGATTTGTGGCTCAATTGATGAGGTGACGTTTCTTTTCTTTATTTTATTAATTAAAACGTAAAAACAAAAATCTAAATAAAATAAGTAAATATTTTAAAAAGACTGATTATCCAATGTGGTTGTCAATTTGAATGTCCAGAATTGACTTTCAAAATAGACAATATTTATCCATGTCAGCTTGACATTCATAATGCACATTCCATTGGAGGGATTTTTTTCACTCCAATGTAAAAACCCCTCCAATGTCTATTTAGCCCTAGATGGTACACTATCTAATCCACATTCCACTAGAGATGCTCTAATTAATTGATATTATAATCCCAACTTGATATGCCTCAAAATGTCATAACACTTGAACTTGTGAGTTCTAGGAGGTCCATATGAAATAAGGTAGTAGTTTGTAGTCTTAACAACTAGTTTGACTTTCTTAAAAAAGAAAAAGAAAAAGAAAAAAAAAAACAATTTTACTAATTTACAATCGCATGCACAGCCAGTTGCAGATCTAGTCAAATTTATGAAGATTGGTTCATCCTTGTTGAAGTACATCTTCCTCAACAGTTGTGTGTGGTTTTTGTATAACGTCTGGGTTGGTCTCTTCTTTAGTTTTTCATTTCATAGTTAGTTTGTCTTCCCTAGTTAGAAGAAGTTCTTCATTTGTCTTTCGCCTCATTGAGAAGTTTTAGGTTTTCTTCTCCTTGTTGGGAAGTTTGGATATTCGTTATGTGATTATAGTGGTGTTTGTGTATTGTAATGTGTTTCAACATTGTAGAGAACAGTCCCTGATTATTAAACTATTTCAATTTTACATTTGCATGCACAACCAAAATAATGACAGTTCTTTTGAACAAATAGGGATTAGCGAATCAATGTACTATTTGATTTCATGTCTTATCTTGTATCGAGCAATTAATGATTAATGAAACTTCTATTTTTCTCTCAAAAAAAAAAAAAAAAACTAGTTGGGGTGGCGCTCAATTCAATGCAATTAATTGTGCCCTTTCCAAATCCTCTACTCTTGCATCCTCGAATTTCTTTATTTTTTTTATAGGGTGGAGTTTGCAAAAAGGTACGAATCAGTCCCCCCTACTATGAGTGTTAACTCAGTCCCTAAAGTCTAGGAAGGTACAACTCAATTCCTCAACTCTCTTTTTCATTAACCGATCATTATCCCATTTCTTCTTCCTCCATTAACATCGCCCACGTGAGGAAGTTTTACAAGTTCTAGATCTGCTTTCCTCTTCAACTTCATCGCCTCTCTTAATTTATAAGCAATTTAATTTACTTTGCACTTTAGTTCCTAATTCTTGTACTGATTTTTTTGTTTTTCAGTTTTGGGTATCCGAACATTGTTGATAATTACAACAACAAAAAGAATACCCAATTGTTGAACAAGCTCTAGCTCTGTATTTGGTTTTTGTGAATCTTGTCAGAAAGTTTCATAATTTATAGATCAAAGAGCAACCCATTTTTGTACCAAAAAAAAAGATCTGGCCAAGTCATATTTCTTTATTTTTCTTTGTGTATTGATGCATGTCCTTACCCACCCACCCACCATACATATACTGTGCCATTTATTACTAGTGCTATGTTGAAGCTAGAGATTTCAATCTCTCTTTCAAAATGCGCTGTTGGTCTTTTTTCTTCTAAAGATGGGTAACAACAACCAAGATAATAGATTTGGTTTATTTTCTGGACATGGGTGACGCTAATGGAGGAAGAAGAAATGTGACAACGATGCGCTCTAATGAAACAATTAAGAGAGGGGGCTGGTTGTTCGCGAGAAAATAGAGTCGGGGGACTGAGTTGTCCCTTCGTAAGGCGGTATGGCCCACCCTCAGTACAATCTGGCTTGACTTGGAGCGAAACGGTCAAACTCAGACTTCCCAGTTCACACGAGAGAGAGTGAGAGAGAGATCCCCCAAATGGAGTAAAAAAATAAGAGTCGGAGAGAGGGAGGGGACCTGGTCGAGATTAGTGAAGTTGTCGGGGATATAAGCGTACTTCATGTTGGAAGGCAGCCTGTCGATGGAAGACGAGGACGCTCTGATCATGGCGGACCTACTCCTACTCCTACTCCTCTGTACTCCAGAAGATTGTCGTCTAGCAGCTATAGACGAGGCAGAGGAGCCTTTGGAATTGTTGGTGTCGGTCTGACTCTGCCCTCCCAACGCGCGTCGCAAGAAATTACCCATTCGAAAGACGTCGAACCACCACCATGGAGCAGCAGCAGTGATTTTGATGATGATGATGAGAGCATAATAAATTCGCCAACAACTCACTCATGTGTCTATTTCTATGCCCCCAACAACACCACCGCATCTTCTTTTGCTATGCTTTGCTTTGCTTTGCTTTTTTGCTCTACAAGCAAGTTAGAGAGAATCGGATTCTGGCAACATCGATGAAGATTGAAGCGAGATGATTTGAATGGAAGCTAATTAAAGCACGGAAAATATCTGCACCCCGCGAACGCTGACCCACTCACTTTTCTAATATATTTAGGGACCGGCCCACCTACAACTTAACAAAAATCTTTGATTTTTTTTTTTTTTTTTTTTTCAAGAAGTGACTAAACAGACCTCACATATTACTTTACATGCCCTAATTTTATAAAATTTTTTAACAGCAGTTTTTACTCATTATACCCATTAATTACTAAATATACTCTAATTTTATAAAGTTACTTAATTATCGCTTCATATAAAAAGATTTTTACTCATTATACCCAACTCACCCCGTATCCCAGTCATCTCTCTCAAATCGCATTCACCAAAAATTAGTTAAACCCGACGAAATTCGAGTAAAACCACATGAATTCGACGATGCGGGTGTATTCATCATCTCTTTTAGTGTCGATTTTGAGGTCTTTTTTGATTTTTTTTTTCTTTTTGGAGTGTGCGAATTCGTCAAAAGAAATTTTTGTACACGAAATAGGTAAGCCACTTTTCACGTTAAATTATTCTAGTCCTTAGATTTTTGCATCGACATGCTTGTGTACATGTTTCAATGTCTATCCAAAACACCACAACAACAAAATGTGAAAAGTGGCCTACCTATTTTCCTCCACTAACATTTTCTTTTCTTTCTTCAATTAAAGATATGTTTTTAAAATTTTTAAGATTAAATTACTACGAATACTTTTTTTAACAACATGATTCTTAATATTTTAAATCGATCAATGATTGGTTAGTTGTTTTTTCTTCAATTTTCTGAAATTATTGTTATTTGTTCTTCTTTAATTTGAGATTTGCTCTTTATAATTCTTTGAATTTTGAATTAAGGTGTACATATTTATTTATTTTTTTTACATCAACCTTTGGTTTATTTTCCTTACTGTTTTTTGAGGTATGTGTAGCTAGTAAGTACTAGAGTTAAAGAGTGTAATAAAACCTCACTCAATATAGTATTTAAGCTTGGGTCATATTAGACCTTACTTCAAGTTTGTTATGAGGACCTACTTTGAGCATCGAGATAGGCGATAGGCGCACATAGTGGGTCCTTGCTGCATGACACGACTCAAGAGGTGCACATAAGGTACATCGTACAAGGGCATAAGCCCACTCGGTGTGACTATCTCAATGCACAGAGTGGATCTGAAAATCATTTTCTTAGAGAGCAAATACAAATTAGTAGTTAGCTATAGCCCAAGACAACTCAAAATTTCGATCCTGCCCCTGCTCACCTTCTTCGTCTTTCATGGTCACTGAGGTCGTAGGAGGGTCTATTTGAGTCGAACTCTGACGAATCTGCCGTCTATATACTAAAATTTGAAGATACAGTATGGTGAGGTCTGTATAGCAATTTGGTGGGGTTATATAAGTAAGATTGCGGTTTGGAAAAATTAGAACATCTATAGGCGTAATGGTCTTTGTTAACAGATATTGTCAATAATATTGCGGACTTGTAACTCTGGCAACTAACTAAAATTCTATTATACAATCCATTGGGTAAGGTCTGTATAGTAAATTGGTAGGGTATAGGTATCATTACAGTTTATACTAACTGAAATTTTTACAGGCGCCTTATGGTATGTAGTAGACGGTAATGTCGATAATATTACGAACAACTGTGTCCGACACTTAAGTTGAAAATTTGAATATCCAATTAGGTGGGGTCCAAGTAGCAACTACGTAGGGTTATGTACAATATGTCAACCAAACAAAATCGATACGTAACTATGTATTTCAGCTGACAGGTGCTAAAACCATAGGCAACAGTGTCAGATCAAGTAAGATGACACTTACGTATTGCTATCAGCGTCTCTTTACCGAGACGTGTATGCATGTCACAGCTCTATTACTCCGCATTGTACAGGGACAACAACCAAAAACAAAAGTTCTTCCTCGATAAAAAAATCAATAAAAAAAATCATAAAAGTGTCTCGTCGTTGTCAAAGTGGCTTCGTTTTGACGACTCCTTCGACATTTTCCCACCAATACTGTGGAAATCAACAACTAATCAAAAATCCTTAAAATCAAACAACAACCAAGCATCAATAATAGTGAAATGATGGCCAAAAAATTCAAAAAAACTCACCAAAAGAGCAGAAACAGAGAGAACGAATTTACCAAGTCGATTCCATGTGGAATCATGCGTTTTTGGTCGACCAAAGACGAAGGTGTGGAGTCAGTTTTAGGGTTTCAAAGGTGATAAGTCGATGAAGGAGAAGGGAGGGTGGGTATAAGAAGAAAAGACCCTTTATATGAAGAGTAATTTGGTCATTTCCTCTATGGGCAGAATTTTTTAGGACTCCTAAAAAAAATTAAAACAAAGTCCTCTAAGCAATATCTGGGTTCGTTTAGCCGCTTCCTATATTTATAAAAGAGTTTTTGTTTTTCCATCCAAACAAGCCCACTGCAGTGATGATTCAAGTTGCGCCAACCTTGACTAGTGGTCTCACTTTCGAACCTTAGTGCTATATAGTTTTGGTCCCAAGTCCGAATAAATGAGAGAGCCCAAAAGCTCATTTTTCATCTAGGAAAAAAGGTGAGGAATGTCTAAAGCCTATTCTTTGGGTACCTAAATAATAAAGAAGGGTTATGATAAATTGGCAATTAGTATAAAACTTGTCGCTCTTATTTGATCAACGTAATTTATTTAACTAATTTAAAATTGAGGCTTTGTTGTTGTAGTCATCGTCATAGTCTATAGTCTATACTCATGCGTGTACATGTATATATATATAGAGTACTTCTACCATAGGTACTAAAAAGATATATACCCATGACATGGATATACCATTTACAACCATTAAATTCTCATCCAACACATTAATCGATGTGTCATAAATGCATAAAACATTTAATGCATAATATATCACTAAAGTAGAAGAACTAAAGTGGCAATTAGTATAAAACTTGTCGCTCTTATTTGATCAACGTAATTTATTTAACTAATTTAAAATTGAGGCTTTGTTGTTGTAGTCATCGTCATAGTCTATAGTCTATACTCATGCGTGTACATGTATATATATATATATATATATATATAGTACTTCTACCATAGGTACTAAAAAGATATATACCCATGACATGGATATACTATTTACAACCATTAAATTCTCATCCAACACATTAATCGATGTGTCATAAATGCATAAAACATTTAATGCATAATGAGTGTACATTTAGGCATGGTTTAGTATATGTTATCAGTAGTTATGGACTATATTTTGTTTTAAAGTGATAAATGTGTGTTTTATGTGTTTCAGGGATTTTATATGAGTTGAACGTTTTTGGAACTGAAGTTGTGTGTTAAGCTTAATTGACAGATGTTCAGTTCAGTGGGCATAACTTTTATATTCGAAGTCAGAATGACTCACCGTAGGTCTTGTTGGAAAGAATACTTTGAGACGGACATTTTCCTATCTCACGAGCATCATGAGATTTGAACTTTAAGTAGCTCAAAATTGTAGGAAAAGCCACGGCCAGAAAGTCAATTGATGAAATCACGCCATCAACTCACCGTACCATCTTCTTCCCACAGCGCCACCTGCATACGAGACAACCAGAGAGCTTGCTGTGCAGCGCCGTGGAGAAGTCGTGAAGAAGTCGTGGAGGCGCCGTGAAGAACACTTGTTGCAAATTAGAAACGTGCGTTGGAGTGTTGCGAAGGAGGTTGTGATCCGGTGTAGTGCGACACATAGGAGTTGATATGCATGCTTGAGGGAGTTCATAGGATCGGTTTCGAGATTCGCATCAACATGGATCGATGATGATAAAGTGATGCCTGATTAACGCTCGTATGCATGGAATGAGAAACAGAATAGGAGTCTGATTATGATTGTTTGTTTGTTTATATATGTAACGACCCAGAAATTTGGTTATTTGTGGATGATAATGCATGTATTAGTATATTAGTATTTTTACGGGTCTCGAGCCGTTCGGGCAATATTTTAATTGAGTGAGGTGTCGCCTAGTTATACGGGGTGTTTCGGGAACCGTTTTAATGGATTTTATTTAATAAACAAAGCTAAATGAAAAACATGACCTATGTTGAGGAAAATAAAATTATTACAATAAAGTATAACATAAGCATGAGGGAATTTATTCAAATCCCAAGAGTGGGACCGCCTCGGGAAGCGTGTCGAATGCGGGACACGGTGCCCCGAGTAGGCGAGAAGTCGTGTAACTTTATTGGTAATTTATTAAAATTTATGGAGTTAATTTAATAGGATATTAAATGGAATTGTTAAAATGACACAAGTGAGTGAGAAGGACCATTGGATGGGCATAGAGATGTGCACATGTGTTAGATCAAGGGGATAAGCCAAATGACCCATAAGGGTAGCTGGCCAAAGGTTGGACAAGTGAGTGTGTAAGGGCAAATGAGTCATTTCACCTATGATACATGATATAAAAGAAGTGAAAACCCTAAAACCCCGAAAACACTATTCATCATCTTCACCAACCACCACCGTCTTGTTCACACCCACCGTTCTCGCCACCGCCGCCGCCTCCCACCGCATCACGAACTCCGACGAGGTGAGCTCCACCTCTCTTTCTCTTCGATCTCTCTCTCTCTCTCGTTTTCTCTCACGTTCACTCTCGGTTCTCACTCACTCTCGAACTCTCGGCCGGCTCACATCTCTCTCGGCCTCACGTCACGGTCGTTCCAACTCCGATCGGATCACCACCACCGCCACCCACGACGACCACCTACCTCTCCACCACCACCGAAAACGCTAGGTAAGCTTTTCCTCCTCCCTCTTCTTTCCCTCCTCTCACTTGGCGATCACGAGTTCTATCTCTCACTCTCGGCTGATTTCCCTCTCGTCTCCAGTCACCACCGCCACTCACCACCGTCTTTGGGAACCTCGACCACTCACCGGAGACATCAAGGTGAGCTTGACCGTCCCTCTTTCTCTCTCTCTCTCTCTCCTTTGTTTTGTGCTCCTCTACCCACCGTTTTCACTTATGTTCGTATGGATTGTGGGGACTGTTTGAGGTGTGTTTCGCCTTGTTTTGTGGGTGCTTGACCGGACGTCGATCTCCGGCGACACCGCTTGGCGGAGGTGACTTCTAGATGGGGCGATTGTGTGTGTGATTGTTTTGTGAATGTGTAACGATTTGGGTTTGTGAGTGACGGTTTTGTTTTGGAGGTGTGTATGTGCAACGGTTTGGAAATGTGTGTGTGTGGGGTGTGTGTGAAGACGTGGGGTGCACACAGCGTGTGCACACCCCGATTGGGAGTGTGTATGTACACAACCATTAATTTGTAGGTTACACTATGATATATATGTGTGTACATTGTGAGCAAAGGGATTGTATGTAATGGTTTTGGTTAATATGAGTGGGGTGGCTATTAATAGGAGTGGGGTGGCTGTTCAAAGTATGAGGGGTGCACACAGGTGTGTGTGTACACACCCCCATTGGGGTGTGGGTGTGTACAACCTAATTGATGTATGGGAATGGGTTTCATGAGTTATATGTGTATGGACTTCCATTTACATAAGTGTATGTAAGTGTGAAGGTTGTGAGGGGTGTACACTTTGTGTACACCACAATGGGGTGTACACACAATGGTGGGTGTGTGCACCACACAATGTGGTGTACACAAGACCTTTGTATGTGTACATCACATTGGTGTGTACACAACAGTTGTATATGGGGGTGTGATAGAAAATGAATATACAACATAATTCCAAGCAATAAATTAATGTTCTAATGCATGTGAACATGGAAAATCATAGTGGGGTGCACTCACCAGTGGGGTGTGTGTGCACAAGGCAGCGGGGTGTGAGAGATGTTAGTGTACACACTAGTGGGGTGTACACATCAAATTGTGTATTTGACCATGATGTATATTGTTATAGGTTTAAGAGTAAGTAAACAAGACTTTTAAGTATAGACATTTATATAAAATGAATATGGAAGTGTAATAAAGGTTCAACACACAATGTAATGAGGACCCAACACATCCAATACACAATACAATCAAAGCCTAATGCAATAGGTACAACATAAAGAATGAATGCGAACCTTAAACTAATATTCGGGATTCCAAAACTTTATCAGGTTGTTGAGAACGTGTGGGGAAACGCGTTAGAGTTTCGGAGTGGTACCGAGTCGCGAATAGACAGGTAAGTACATGCATGCATTGTGTGTATGTACGTTAGTAGACCAGTAAGAAAATAACATGTGATTTATACATCTTCTATTTATTGCTATTGTTGCATTGATCCTTTGCTTGATATTCCATTCCTTTTCCTTGGTTGTATGTTCTTGCCATGAGTGTGTGTCTCGAAGGTATCATGTGGTCCCGCACTAGCGGGACAACGAGGGTGCCCTCTGCGGGGGTAACCGACCACCCCTAGTGATGTGTGTGTGCTTGATCGGGTACTTGGATTCGAGAGGTGTTGCGATGCCTCTCGATTTCACGCCGCGCTAGTGTTGCGACATTGCCGGGGAGATCTTGCGAGATCTTTTCCGTATTCTTTGTGAAATAGACCACTCATGGGCCTCTTTTGAATCTTAGAACATGCAAATATCGATTGTTTATCTTTCGGTCTCTTTATCATGCATTTGATTTATTTACTTTCCAGTTATTTCCTTTCCGCATGATACTTAGATCGCTTTTCTTGTTAAAATCATAAATTCTTGTTACATTCTTACGGTACTACTAGCAATTTTATTCGATTTACTCACCGTCTAGTTTGTGACGGTGGGTGCAGATAGAGTGGAGAGCAAAGAAGGGCAAGGGGCCCCGCCTAGGTGATATACTTTGAGGAGTTACGGGACATCGAGAGACGTTATAGTAGGTGATTATACTTTGATTACGATGTGTATATCGTTTTATACCTATTTTGTTGGGATTATTGAACTTGGTATATCTTTATTGAGACCGGTATCATGTATATATGCCTATCGAATTGTACATGAATACCGGGGTTTTCCACATTTATAGAATTCCTAATTTCCCTTTAATTGAGTTATTTCCCTTTATTATAATTGTTTTAGTCTTCCATTTGTGTATAAATGCAATAACTCTTTCATAAACTGCTAAATTGAGTAAGTATGAGGCTGACTAGACTCGTCAGGTGGCCGAGTGATAACTCGGGGCTTGAACGGGTCTAGGCCGGGCGTACCCAATTGCACAGGGAAATTGGGGCCGTCACAGTTGGTATCAGAGCTTAAGGTTATAACGACCTAACTCTTGATTTAAAACACAAACCATTAAGACAGCGGAAGTTAGGAACGGTTGAACTTAGAGTGGAAACCCTATGATCCTGACTTAGAATCCTAGTTGGGGAGTGAGGATGAGTCGGGGAATGGAAATTGAAAACTTATTGGGATAAGATGGATGTGATGTTTATACGTATTACGATTGTTGTGTGTAGTATATCGTATCGGTAGCTATCCATTAATCCGAAAAATTCGCTTTCTTGTTTAGACGACGATGGCGGATCAGGGAGGTCCGAGCGACGACAGCGGGACGACGGATTCTCGATTTATTACTTCGGAGGAGTTTCGCGCTTGGACACGAGAGATTTGAGGATTTGGTGAGGTCACCGACGACACCCATTCGAGACTACCACGGCACCATTGACTCGACTACGCCTTTGCGCTGTTTCTACCACTCAGGGTACGGAGACACCAGTTGTTACGGCTTCCACCGCCCCGATTCCGTTAGCGGCAATTCCTGAGGGAGCAGTTGCTGCGACAGGGACACTGTGGCGGCCCCAATTTCCGGGGTCGCCCCGTGCTAACAGTTACTTCTCCAGCTCATGCACCAGAAATAACTGCCACGTCATATCCTATCCCATTATCTAATAGTCTCACAATTAATGTTATAAATCCATAACGGCGGAAGCCTTGTGAATTATCACAAATGTGTTATATTAGTTTTCATTGTCCATCCTATAGTGGAAAACCCGGCTGTACATGCATATAGGCGATTAAGTAAAAAAGTGTTATATACAAGTACGTTATGATAGGTTTCCCCATCCCAAAATACTACAAAATATCAAAACAATATATATATACCAGCACACGTACTAGCAAGTCTTGACGATGATAAGTCAGATGTAATCGCCAAGAACCTCCTTACCCTTGCTGGTACCAGGATCTGCACTCAGTTATCACAAAACCAGATAACGAGTCCAGTAAGTAAAATCCCAAGGAAAACCACCAGGCATTTAATTTATGAACATAAATGGAAACCAATAAACAATGTTAAATAATCATGCAATAATCAAGGAATTAACGCAGGCAACTGCTCAAATGGAACATGCATGAATATTAACACTCAGAAACAAATGGGTGTGAACCAGCTACATAAGAAGTGAACTTAGAACCAGTGGCCCGGTCGTACTCTACTCCCATGACCCCGCAAACTGTGTCCTAAGTCACAATTTCTCCCAAGCGACCACACACCCGAAGGGAAACCCATCGAAACTTCACCGTTCCCATCAATAATAGATTCAGATTAACAAAGAATTTAAAGCTCAAAGAACAAACAAATAAATGCAATAGTGGTGTTCAATTGGGTTTTACATACCTCAAACCGCGCTCAAAACCCCAAAAATATCCCCCGGTCTGGTTTTCCTCAATTCCCGACTGAAATTACTGTTTTGGACACTCCTGAGATTCATTTATGAGGGTTAGGGTCAATTAATTTGATTATATTGTTATTTAGGCTCATTTATTCATTTCCTTATTTTTGAGTTCCAGTGGACAATTAGCGCGCTAATGAGGTAAATTAGCGCGCTAATTTATCTCATCACTATTCATTATCGTCTTCAATCAGCGTGATTAGCGCGCTAATTTCTCCAATTAGCGCGCTAATTGCTCGCTGTCCAGAAATTTCCAAATTAACATCTTGAACTCCAAACAACTCACAAACCCATAAATGCAATTTCCATCTTTCCATAACTCCTCAATCACCTTAATTACACCATTTAAACATCAATTACCATAATCAAACACAAAAATCCACAATTTACTAAAAATTTCCATTTTTAAACCCATTTATAAAAATTCATCAAATCTCTCTCAAACTTGATTAATTTCACCATTAATGTCATACAAACCTCATGAATACTAAATCCCACCTAAAATACTGAGTAATTTAATCCCCCTAAATTCATTTGAAACCCAAATCATTCAATAACCCCAAATTCTCATGAAAATCCAAGATAAAATGATTTCATACCTTAATTCTTGTTATGGATTGACACAATCACTCCCTCTAATCCACTTTTGATCTCTTCTTCTTCCTCTTCCTCACGATTCTCTCCTTTTCTCTCTAAAATTTCTCAATCTCTCTTTTCCTACCCATTTTGACCGTCAACATGTATATATATACTTGATTTTCATCGTGTGTGTGCACACATCTCGAGGACAAATCCTGTGATCCAAAACCACCCTGTGTCACTCCCATGTTGAACACCTTATCATGACACAATCCACCTTAAATGTGCATCTCGAGAACCATCCAACCGATGCTAATTAATTCACTTAACTATAGGATTTAAAATTCCCATTTGATTTGGCTTATAATAATTATCAAATCTATTTAATAAATTCCCATAATTTATAACTAAAATCACACTAGTTTCGACCACTCTCTAACACCCGTGTCCGACACGCACCCCGAGGCGGTCCCCACCCTTAGTGTACTTATGTAATATTCCTAATTTCATAAATTTTACCCAACAACCTTAGTCACATTAAATTATTTATTTCACCCGAAACCTCAACGCTCGGCCTACACCTTTGTCGAATCCACGCGTAGGCACATTCCACGAACCACACCCCGCTCTCAACCTTGCCCGAACACATAATGTAAATCACACATGTGATGAATTATACATAAATGATATCAAATACATCACGAGAACTAACAACCATCATACACGATCGGTCTCCTAATTCAAAATCGACCTAATCCATACGTGGCGTCCACTTGTCATCTGAGCTGGCATCCAAATCTGAAATAATTATAATAATAATGGCGTTAATAAATAACGGCCGTTACAATTCTTCCCAACTAAAAGAATTTTCGTCCCGAAAATTAAATTAGTGTAAGACTTACCGTGGAATAGCGAGGATAACGATCCGCATGGTCGACTCCAACTCCTGTGTAAGTCCTCCGCACGCGATGATCGCCACCGTACGAGAACCTTAGTTATTTCCCTATTCCTGAGAGTTTGAATCTTATGATCCAATATAGCTATCGGTCGCTCCTCGTAAGTCGTGTCAGGTTGAATCTCAACCTGTCGCACGTCAACCATGGGTCGTGGCCCTGTCCTAGCCAATCTCAACATCGAAATGTGAAACGTAGGATGAATCCCTGCTAGCTCCGATGGTAAATCCAATCTATACGCCACACTACCAACTCTCTCGTGCAACCCGATATGGTCCAACAAATCTCGGCGCCAGTTTCCCCTTAATCCCAAACCTCTGTTGTCCCTTCCAAGGAGAAACCTTCAGATAAACCATATCGCCAACCTCATAGCTCAGGTTTTCATGGTATCTATCCGCATACTTCTTTTGTCTATCCTGTGCTGCTCGAAGCCTCTGTCGAATCTGTCTAATCTTCTCTCGTGTGATCAACAACTATCTCCGCCCCACAAGAATCGTATCCTCTCGGCTCGCCCAACACGCCGGTGATCGCGGGGCCTCCCATACAAAGTGCCTCAAATGGTGGCATTCCGATACTAGCTCGATAGTTGTTGTTGTAGGCAAACTCACACAAAGGTAAATAATCTTCCCATGAACCTCCAAACTGTAAAATGCAAGCTCGAAGCATATCCTCCAAAATCTGTATCAATCTCTCAGACTGGCCGTCTGTCTGCGGATGATAGGCCGTGCTGAACTGCAATCTAGTACCAAACTGATCCTGCATCGCCTCCCAAAATCTCGAAGTGAACCTGGGATCTCGATCGGATACTATAGAGACTGGTACCCCATGCAGTCTGATAATCTCCTGCTCGAACAGTTTGCTCAACCGAGGAAACGTGTATCTCATGGAAACCGGTATGAAATGCGCAGATTTCGTTAACCCGTCGATCACCACCCAAATCGCATCATGTCGCTGGTAGTCTGCGGTAATCCACCGACAAAATCCATGGTAATGTGTTCCCATTTCCACCGAGGAATGGGTAACGCCGCAACAATCCTCCACTTATGCTCACCTTCACCGCCGACATATATGACATCCTCGAACATACTCACCGACATCGACCTTCATCCCCGCCACCAAAACAATCTCCAGTAAATCATGGTACATTTTGGTTCTCCCGGATGAAGCGTGTATCGCGATCGATGAGCATCCTCTAATATGCTTTCACGTATCTCTCGGCTCCGCCGGTACCCACAATCGACCTCGGTGCCGTAAACACCCGTCGATGTCTCGCCCAATCGTGCACTCGGGATCCCGTGCCAAACCACCGAACCGCTCATAGAGCCCATCACCCTCGACACCCCGATACCCGCTCCAGTGACACCGTCTGCACCCTCATCCGACCGCAAATCGAACACCGTGCATAGCTGAAATGTCGAAATGCTCATCACCGATCGCCTCCAACAGCCCCATACGTCGCATCTTCGCTTCTCGATCGTCGACTCGCATCTACTTAGAGCATCCGCCACTACATTTGCCTTCCCAGGATGATACTCGATCGTGAAATCATAATCTTTCAGTAACTCCAACCATCTTCTCTGCCGCATATTAAGATCACTCTGCGTGAAAATGTAACGTAAACTCGATGGTCGGTGTAAAGCACAAACTTCTCCCCGTACGAGATAATGCCTCCAAGCCTTGAGCGCAAAACACAATGTACTGCAAGCTCCAAATCATGTACGGGGTAGTTACACTCGTGTGGTCTCAATCGCCTAGATAAGTACGCCACGGTCGTCCCTCCCGCATCAAGACACACACATCCAATCCGGTCCCTGAAGCATCGGTGTAAACAATCAAACTCTTCCCCGCCTCAGGTAATGTCAACACTGGTGCTGAAGTCAACCGCTTCTTCAACTCTAAAAATGCCTGCTCACACTCTTCAGACCACTCAAAAGGAACATCTTTCTTCGTCAACCTCGTCATCGGTGTCGCAATCATAGAAAAATCCCGTACAAAGCGACGGTAATAACTCGCTAAGCCCAAGAAACTCCGTATCTCAAAAACAGTCTCTCGGTCTCTTCCAGTCAATCATCGCTCTAACCTTATCTCCTCAACCGAGATGCCTTGATCGCGATAACATGTCCCAAGAATTTCACTTCTCTCACCAAAATTCACACTTACTAAACTTAGCATACGATCGATGCTCCCTCAACGTCGTCGATCGACCGAAGATGACTCTCATGATCCTCCCGAGTCCGATCGTATATCAAAATATCGTCAATGAAGACTATCACATATCTCGTCAAGTAAGGTCTCAACACTCGTGCATCAAGTCCATGAAAATCTTTGGAGCATTCGTCAACCCAAAGGGTAATACCGTGAACTCGAACAATCCGTATCTGTACGATGTACCGAAAGTTCTTCTTAATGTCCTCTTCTCGAATCCGCAACCGATGATATCCCGAGCGTAAATCAATCTTCGAGAAGAAATGCGCACCCTTCAATTGATCAAACAAATCATCAATTCTCGGAAGTGGGTAACGATTTTTGATCGTCACCGATTCAACTTCCGATAATCTATACACATCCTCATCGATCCATCCTTCTTCCTTACAAATAACACCGGTGCTCCCAGGGTGACATACTAGGATGAATAAATCCCTTCGCCAACAAGTCCTCTAAGCGTTTCCCGACCTCCTCCCGCTCCATCGGTGACATCCGATAAGGTCTCGCTAGAAATAGGTTGTGTCCCCGGTATCAACTCTATAATAAACTCTATCGCTCAGGGGTGGTAATCCGGGTAAGTCATCAGAAAACGTCAACAAAATCTCTAACTACCGGTATGTCCTCAATCCTGGTAGATGCTCTAATCTCGTGCTCAATAATAGCCGCAAACTCCTCCATCTCCCGAGTAGTCGCTAATCTACCCCTCGTAATAGGTAACACCGACGCAGCCCCAATCAAAGTAAACTCGGTAAACCGGAATACTAAAATCTACCCTCTTCTCATAACAATCTATCCGTGCATGGTAAGCTGACAAGCCAATCCATTCCAAATAGTGCGTCAAACTCTAAGTACTCTAATACTCGTAGATCAGCTGGTAACTGATGTCCGGAAACCTCAATCATGACATCCCGAACTATTCGGTTAGGGTAAATCTTATCCCCAGCAGCTGTGCTGAGAATAAGATGGGTCTCCAGTGTGTGTGTGTGTAACCCTAACTCCCCCACTAACCGTCTAGCAATAAAAGATAGTGTACTACCAGAATCAAACATAGCATGAATAAGTCTACTATGAATGTATAACGTACCCTCAACTAGTGTCTAGTAGCTGCCTGAATCTGGCTGTGCCACCGCGTGCACCCTGTCCCTGTCCGGATCCTGATCTCGCCGAGGTGATGGTGCTCTACACTCATATCGTAAGTGTCCTCGCTGACCGCACCTAAAACATCTGCATGTCTCCCGCCTCCCGTATACCGTCATCGATCTCGACCCGACCCCGGTCCCCTCGACCCCGTCCGGTCACCCCGATGTCTATACTCGGTGCCGTGCGCGAGGCGCGTCGTCGTTTCTTGCTCGTAGGTGCCGATGTAGTAGCATACACCATCTCGCCTATCATCACCTCTCTCTCGCTCCGGGCGTCTATCTCGTCGCCCCGATCTTGTCTCGCCGATCAAACCGATTCATTGTCTCTTCGGCCTCTCGGGTCCGAATGCGAACTCGGCCGGACCTATCCCCAAGCTCACCCCGGTGTCGTAGGTAGGTCTCGCGAGCCAATGCCCTATCATAAACAACCCGTAGTGTCTCCGCACCGCCGCGACTATCACCCCACCAATCCTCTCATCTAGACCTCGATGAAATAATAAATCGAAGTCTCTCCGTGTTTGCCACATCCATGGCATACATCATGAGGTATCCGAACCGATCCATGTCTTGGGACACTTGTCATGGTTCCTTGTCGCAATGACAGAGCGCTCTCTCGCCTCAATCGCACCTCGTAGGAATGTACTCATCGAGAAATAATCGCCGAAACTCTGCCCACGTCGATGGTGTAGAATGTGTGTCAGTGTAAGTAGTCCACCATACCGCTGCCTGACCTCTCAAACAATACCCCGAGATACGCGCCTGGTCCGCCTCGGGTACCTCTAACAGCTGGTGTAGTCGTCGATGTGTCATCAACCACCGGCCGGCAACCTCAGGATCACTGACTCCAGTGAAGTAAGTGGGGTTGAATCTCATAAAATCTTTCACCATCTTCGCTGCCTCAGACATCCTACTTCTGGCAGTCGAAACCTCTACACACCGCTTCTCGTAGTAGTTGGTGTCACCTCCGTAGTCTCACTGGGTGGCCACAATAGGCTCGCCCTCTCTATCATCGCCTCTATCCCATTTCTGTATGTCCTCACTGGTGCAATCACCGCCGGTGTAGTAGGTGTAACTAGCTCAAGTGCAGCAGGTGCTACGCTGGTACTCGTGAACTCCGTATATACTCCATCGCTCGCCATCCGAGTCTCGTTGTAATAGCCGCGATCGTCACTCTCGCATCATAGCTCGTAGATCGGCTACCTCTCTACTAGTATGATCACTCGTCTCTCCAACCTCCTGCTGTGTAGTAGGTGAGGTAGTAGGAGTCTGCTCTTCCATAGTGGTCTGCATCGATTTGCATATCCGAATGAGTTCCCAATATACGCATGCGTATAGTATGTATATATACAACAAATACATATATCACATAACATCCTTACTCTACCCGTTTCTATTTCTTCCCAACTAAAAGTTCTAGGCAATTCATCGGGTTTCCACATCTAATTTGTTTAAAGTTTATGCTCTTTTTCATTTCCTTTATTTACTTCAAGGCCCTACCGACCTTGCTCTGATACCAACTGTGGCGGCCCCAATTTCCGGGGTCGCCCCGTGCTAACAGTTACTTCTCCAGCTCATGCACCAGAAATAACTGCCACGTCATATCCTATCCCATTATCTAATAGTCTCACAATTAATGTTATAAATCCATAACGGCGGAAGCCTTGTGAATTATCACAAATGTGTTATATTAGTTTTCATTGTCCATCCTATAGTGGAAAACCCAGCTGTACATGCATATAGGCGATTAAGTAAACAGTGTTATATACAAGTACAGTTATGATAGGTTTCCCCATCCCAAAATACTACAAAATATCAAAACAATATATATATACCAGCACACGTACTAGCAAGTCTTGACGATGATAAGTCAGATGTAATCGCCAAGAACCTCCTTACCCTTGCTGGTACCAGGATCTGCACTCAGTTATCACAAAACCAGATAACGAGTCCAGTAAGTAAAATCCCAAGGAAAACCACCAGGCATTTAATTTATGAACATAAATGGAAACCAATAAACAATGTTAAATAATCATGCAATAATCAAGGAATTAACGCAGGCAACTGCTCAAATGGAACATGCATGAATATTAACACTCAGAAACAAATGGGTGTGAACCAGCTACATAAGAAGTGAACTTAGAACCGGTGGCCGGTCGTACTCTACTCCCATGACCCCGCAACCGTGTCCTAAGTCACAATTTCTCCCAAGCGACCACACACCCGAAGGGAAACCCATCGAAACTTCACCGTTCCCATCAATAATAGATTCAGATTAACAAAGAATTTAAAGCTCAAAGAACAAACAAATAAATGCAATAGTGGTGTTCAATTGGGTTTTACATACCTCAAACCGCGCTCAAAACCCCAAAAATATCCCCCGGTCTGGTTTTCCTCAATTCCCGATCGAAATTCTTGTTTTGGACACTCCGAGATTCATTTATGAGGGTTAGGGTCAATTAATTTGATTATATTGTTATTTAGGCTCATTTATTCATTTCCTTATTTTTTGAGTTCCAGTGGACAATTAGCGCGCTAATGAGGTAAATTAGCGCGCTAATTTATCTCATCACTATTCATTATCGTCTTCAATCGGCGTGATTAGCGCGCTAATTTCTCCAATTAGCTAATTGCTAATTGCTTGTCTGTCAGAAATTTCCAAATTAACATCTTGAACTCCAAACAACTCACAAACCCATAAATGCAATTTCCATCTTTCCATAACTCCTCAATCACCTTAATTACACCATTTAAACATCAATTACCATAATCAAACACAAAAATCCACAATTTACTAAAAATTTCCATTTTTAAACCCATTTATAAAAATTCATCAAATCTCTCTCAAACTTGATTAATTTCACCATTAATGTCATACAAACCTCATGAATACTAAATCCCACCTAAAATACAGAATTTAATCCCCCTAAATTCATTTGAAACCCAAATCATTCAATAACCCCAAATTCTCATGAAAATCCAAGATAAAATGATTTCATACCTTAATTCTTGTTATGGATTGACACAATCACTCCCTCTAATCCAGCTTTTGATCTCTTCTTCTTCCTCTTCCTCACGATTCTCTCCTTTTCTCTCTAAAATTTCTCAATCTCTCTTTTCCTACCCATTTTTGACCGTCAACATGTATATATATACTTGATTTTCATCAGGTGTGTGCACACATCTCGAGGACAAATCCTGTGATCCAAAACCACCCTGTGTCACTCCCATGTTGAACACCTTATCATGACACAATCCACCTTAAATGTGCATCTCGAGAACCATCCAACTGATGCTAATTAATTCAGCTTAACTATAGGATTTAAAATTCCCATTTGATTTGGCTTATAATAATTATCAAATCTATTTAATAAATTCCCATAATTTATAACTAAAATCACACTAGTTTCCTGACCACTCGGCACCCCGTGTCCGACACGCACCCCGAGGCGGTCCCACCCTTAGTGTACTTATGTAATATTCCTAATTTCATAAATTTTACCCAACAACCTTAGTCACATTAAATTATTTATTTCACCCGAAACCTCAACGCTCGGCCTACACTGTCGAATCCACGCGTAGGCACATTCCACGAACCACACCCCGGCTCTCAACCTTGCCCGAACACAATAATGTAAATCACACATGTGATGAATTATACATAAATGATATCAAATACATCACAGAACTAACAACCATCATACACAGTCAGTCTCCTAATTCAAAATCTGACCTAATCCATACGTGGCGTCCACTTGTCATCTGAGCTGGCATCCAAATCTGAAATAATTATAATAATAATGGCGTTAATAAATAACGGCCGTTACAGACACAGACTGAGGCGGAGACACCTCCGTTACAGGCAGAGTTAGTACGAGCGACGGAGACACCGACTACACCGGTTGCTACTACAGAAGTTACTCCCGTCACTACTCCGGAGAAGAGCCCTAGGGCCACTGCTGAGGCGAGGCAGTGGAGAGAATTCAAGAGGCACGATTCGGTTAGATTTTTCGGTGGTACAGACGTAGCAGCGGCGGAGCTCTTTCTGAAGAATCACGAGAAGATCCATACGATTATCGCGACTGAGGATCACATGAGAGCTACGATCTCCTCATCCATGCTTCAGGGAGAAGCTGACGATTGGTGGACTACGATTGTGAGTACCAGAGGCGTACCGAGGGACTGGATAGAGTTCAAGACCCAGTTCAAAATGAAGTACTTTCCTCCTACCGTGATGAGAGCCAAGAGAAACGAGTTCACTTCCCTGAGACAATTAGCGAATGAGTCCGTCATGGAGTACATGGGTCGGTTTTTGCAGTTATTACCATATGCTGGAGGATCAGCTAGCACGGAGGCAGACCGAGTGTACTACTTTATTGAGGGTCTACTACCCGAAATTGGAGGTGCGATCATTACGACCGAGCCAGGGACGTTGCAGAGGACTTATGAGCGGAGCTTGGCTAGGGAGAGTTACTTGAGTACTCACCACGAGGAGATTGAGCCGGATCGACCCGAGTTGCAGTTAGAGCACCGATCAGAGGGACATGACGGGAAACGAACGAGGAATTCGAACGATGATAGTGGTTCTCGAAAGCGGAAGGTGTGTTACCAGTGCGGACAACCCGGACACTTTCAGAATCGATGTCCCGATTTGTACGAGAACCAGCAGGATGACGATCAGTTTCGGACCATTGAGGACGTGCACATGGCGACTGAGCCAGCTGATAGTGGTTCGTGATCCTACCGGAGGTAAAGAATTTTCCTGATTTTTCTACAACATGCATGGAACAAATTATTTGAAACTTTAGGTGTTTAAAATGTGATGTCGGACGTCATGTGACAGAGTTAGGGTCGATACTGGCTAGAGTGGTACCGTTTAATCATAGCAATGTTGTCTAGGATGAGACAGACCTAACTTAGATTATAGTCCGAAAGAGATGGTAAGTTTGGGCACAATGGGTTGCCGAACTAGCCACAAGTACACCTAAAGAGAGGGGGACCGATCGGTTGTGATTCATCTTACGATGCATGGACACGTAGTGTACATGGTGGCCACGGTTACAACTTTGTCGAATCTATTTTACTGCCTGGGTATAGATAAACTTGCGTCGAGACGCGAGTGGGTTGGGAGGTTTTCACGAGTATGACGTGCGAGTCGCGATCGTAGCGTCTTATGTCGTGATCACCGAGTTTGAGTCGTGGTAGTGGGCGATGTTTGCGACTAGGTCGTGGCATTCCTACCATTTTGGGTAACGGGAGCGGTCTAGATAGACCGTAGCTGAATTAGGCTGTTTGAAGTGGTTGGGACCCGCAGTCTGAGGACTGAGGTAAAATCAAGCTGTTCGAAGTGGCAGAGGCCCACAGTTTGATAGATGTGGAGAAAAGGGAGTGGATTTAAGATGTTGTCTTTGTGCAAAGAGACTTTGTACAAGTCCGCATTCAATACCTAATGTCGAGTCTGTTGGAAGTGACTCTCGCGAGAGTCCACAGTTGGTCATGGCTTATTGAGCTGTCTGAAGCGACTTTGCATTGGTCTGCAGTTCAACGATGATGAACGAGCTGTCTGAAGTGACTATGAGGTAGTCCACAGTTCGAGATAGAGGATCCAAGCTGTCTGAAGCGGCTGTAAGCTCGCGGTTTGGGCGAGTTGCGAACGGGTGTAGTTCTCCTTATTCATTCGATTTAGAACTAATTTCGAGGACGAAATTCTTGTTAGTTGGGGAGACTGTAACGACCCAGAAATTTGGTTATTTGTGGATGATAATGCATGTATTAGTATATTAGTATTTTTACGGGTCTCGAGCCGTTCGGGCAATATTTTAATTGAGTGAGGTGTCGCCTAGTTATACGGGGTGTTTCGGGAACCGTTTTAATGGATTTTATTTAATAAACAAAGCTAAATGAAAAACATGACCTATGTTGAGGAAAATAAAATTATTACAATAAAGTATAACATAAGCATGAGGGAATTTATTCAAATCCCAAGAGTGGGACCGCCTCGGGAAGCGTGTCGAATGCGGGACACGGTGCCCCGAGTAGGCGAGAAGTCGTGTAACTTTATTGGTAATTTATTAAAATTTATGGAGTTAATTTAATAGGATATTAAATGGAATTGTTAAAATGACACAAGTGAGTGAGAAGGACCATTGGATGGGCATAGAGATGTGCACATGTGTTAGATCAAGGGGATAAGCCAAATGACCCATAAGGGTAGCTGGCCAAAGGTTGGACAAGTGAGTGTGTAAGGGCAAATGAGTCATTTCACCTATGATACATGATATAAAAGAAGTGAAAACCCTAAAACCCTGAAAACACTATTCATCATCTTCACCAACCACCACCGTCACTGTTCACACCCACCGTTCTCGCCACTGCCGCCGCCTCCCACCGGCATCACGAACTCCGACGAGGTGAGCTCCACCTCTCTTTCTCTTCGATCTCTCTCTCTCTCTCGTTTTCTCTCACGTTCACTCTCGGTTCTCACTCACTCTCGAACTCTCGGCCAGCTCACATCTCTCTCGGCCTCACGTCACGTCGTTCCAACTCCGATCGGATCACCACCACCGCCACCCACGACGACCACCTACCTCTCCACCACCACCGAAAACGCTAGGTAAGCTTTTCCTCCTCCCTCTTCTTTCCCTCCTCTCACTTGGATCACGAGTTCTATCTCTCACTCTCGGCTGATTTCCCTCTCGTCTCCGGCCACCACCGCCACTCACCACCGTCTTTGGGAACCTCGACCACTCACGGAGACATCAAGGTGAGCTTGACCGTCCCTCTTTCTCTCTCTCTCTCCACCTGTTTTGTGCTCCTCTACCCACCGTTTTCACTTATGTTCGTATGGATTGTGGGACTGTTTGAGGTGTGTTTCGCCTTGTTTTGTGGGTGCTTGACCGGACGTCGATCTCCGGCGACACCGCTTTGGGCGGAGGTGACTTCTAGATGGGGCGATTGTGTGTGTGATTGTTTTGTGAATGTGTAACGATTTGGGTTTGTGAGTGACGGTTTTGTTTTGGAGGTGTGTATGTGCAACGGTTTGGAAATGTGTGTGTGTGGGGTGTGTGTGAAGACGTGGGGTGCACACAGCGTGTGCACACCCCAGTTGGGAGTGTGTATGTACACAACCATTAATTTGTAGGTTACACTATGATATATATGTGTGTACATTGTGAGCAAAGGGATTGTATGTAATGGTTTTGGTTAATATGAGTGGGGTGGCTATTAATAGGAGTGGGGTGGCTGTTCAAAGTATGAGGGGTGCACACACGGTGTGTGTGTACACACCCCCGCCGGGGTGTGGGTGTGTACAACCTAATTGATGTATGGGAATGGGTTTCATGAGTTATATGTGTATGGACTTCCATTTACATAAGTGTATGTAAGTGTGAAGGTTGTGAGGGTGTACACTTTGTGTACACCACAATGGGGTGTACACAACAGTGGGTGTGTGCACACACGGCGGGGTGTACACAGCACTGTATGTGTACATCACATTGGTGTGTACACAACAGTTGTATATGGGGGTGTGATAGAAAATGAATATACAACATAATTCCAAGCAATAAATTAATGTTCTAATGCATGTGAACATGGAAAATCATAGTGGGGTGCACTCACCAGCGGGGTGTGTGTGCACAAGGCAACGTGGGTGTGAGAGATGTTAGTGTACACACTAGTGGGGTGTACACATCAAATTGTGTATTTGACCATGATGTATATTGTTATAGGTTTAAGAGTAAGTAAACAAGACTTTTAAGTATAGACATTTATATAAAATGAATATGGAAGTGTAATAAAGGTTCAACACACAATGTAATGAGGACCCAACACATCCAATACACAATACAATCAAAGCCTAATGCAATAGGTACAACATAAAGAATGAATGCGAACCTTAAACTAATATTCGGGATTCCAAAACTTTATCAGGTTGTTGAGAACGTGTGGGGAAACGCGTTAGAGTTTCGGAGTGGTACCGAGTCGCGAATAGACGTGTAAGTACATGCATGCATTGTGTGTATGTACGTTAGTAGACCAGTAAGAAAATAACATGTGATTTATACATCTTCTATTTATTGCTATTGTTGCATTGATCCTTTGCTTGATATTCCATTCCTTTTCCTTGGTTGTATGTTCTTGGCATGAGTGTGTGTCTCGAAGGTATCATGTGGTCCCGCACTAGCTGGGACAACGAGGGTGCCCTCTGCAGGGGTAACTGACCACCCCTAGTGATGTGTGTACCGGGTACTGGATTCGAGAGGTGTTGCGATGCCTCTCGATTTCACGCTGCGCTAGTGTTGCGACATTGCCCGGGGAGATCTTGCGAGATCTTTTCCGTATTGCTGTGAAATAGACCACTCATGGGCCTCTTTTGAATCTTAGAACATGCAAATATCGATTGTTTATCTTTCAGTCTCTTTATCATGCATTTGATTTATTTACTTTCCAGTTATTTCCTTTCCGCATGATACTTAGACTGCTTTTCTTGTTAAAATCATAAATTACTGTTACATTCTTCTGGTACTACTAGCAATTTTATTCAGTTACTCACCGTCTAGTTTGTGACGGTGGGTGCAGATAGAGTGGAGAGCAGCAAGGGCAAGGGGCCCTGCCTAGGTGATATACTTTGAGGAGTTACAGGACATCTGAGAGACGTTATAGTAGGTGATTATACTTTGATTACTGATGTGTATATCGTTTTATACCTATTTTGTTGGGATTATTGAACTTGGTATATCTTTATTGAGACTGGTATCATGTATATATGCCTATCGAATTGTACATGAATACCCGGGGTTTTCCACATTTATAGAATTCCTAATTTCCCTTTAATTGAGTTATTTCCCTTTATTATAATTGTTTTAGTCTTCCGCTGTGTATAAATGCAATAACTCTTTCATAAACTGCTAAATTGAGTAAGTATGAGGCTGACTAGACTCGTCAGGTGGCCGAGTGATAACTCGGGGCTTGAACGGGTCTAGGCCGGGCGTACCCAATTGCACAGGGAAATTGGGGCCGTCACAATATAGAATTTTATCTACATATATATATATATACACATATATGGATGGGGAGAAAAGGAGGAGGATTTATTATTTATTTTTCTTTTAATTATATCTAGCTAGTCCCTCTTCTAGGTTGAAGGTAGATCGGTCAAGCCCACGACTTGGGAATCCTTTATGAGGTTTATTTATCTTTATTATTATTGATTCTTTTATATGATCTATTTCCTTTGGTACTGTTTTTAATAATAGGGTTAGATTTAATTGTGTGTAAAAGCTTGTGCATGCATATTAGATTGATTACTCTTAGTCATTGAAGTCGAAACATCCCTCCTCACGCGGTAGACTCATACTTGTGACAGCTAGTCATCCGGTCAAGTACCCTAAGGATCTAGGCTAAATCTCTACTAGCGATCCGGTTGTCTAAGTGTAGTGCCTTCACGAATCGAGGTAATGTGACCAACGCATTAAATCTGGAGTACTAGCGATCAGGTTTCATATTTGGTTAGGGAAGTGGTCAACGGTCGTACATTGACTGCCGATATCAGGAAGTGCGAGGAACCGAGTGCGTCATCGGGTCTATAGTTGCAC
The DNA here is from genome assembly GCA_039657345.1 of Stephania japonica. Taxonomy (NCBI): domain Eukaryota; kingdom Viridiplantae; phylum Streptophyta; class Magnoliopsida; order Ranunculales; family Menispermaceae; genus Stephania; species Stephania japonica. The sequence goes on along the minus strand of CM077556.1, from coordinate 82,879,405 downwards.
TAGATCATAGATTAGTTTCATATTTTTTTATAAACCGACAATTAACAAAATCAATCCCAAGTTGTATGGCGAAAACCGTGAAGTTGAATACTTAGATTCAATACCATTATATTTTCGTTCTATTTAATTTCTTTATTTTAAAATATTTATATATTCTCTCTGAAACTCAAAATTTCTCTTTTCTGTATTTTTCTTACCTTAGAAAGACCACTAATATCTGTAGAATTGACTCTTTACTGCTATCTACAAAATAGTTGGCTTAGGTATATATATTTTATTGACACATTCAGCGTGCGTCAAATGTACAATATATTTTGAGGGGTTTCTCATATATATATATATATGTGTGTGTGTGTGTGTCCAAAGCGGGTCTCTCACTCATTTTCAAATTAATAAAGGATTTTACGTCTTTTCAGGGCCTATCTGTTGAACGTGTAACTTGGGCCATGTTTGGTTGGGGTACTTGGGGAAGTGGGTGGGAAGACGTGCACTTTTGTAATTGTCATTGGAAAATGATAATCTAACGGTGCACACTTGAGGCACATCCCTTGTTTTTAAGTAATTTATAACTCTTTCATCCCTTGTTTTTTAGTTATTTATAACTTTTTCTTGTCTCCTCAAGTGTAGGCCTCACATCTGACAAAATACTATAAATAACTAAAAAATAAAGTATGAACCTCAGGTGTGCACCTTTAGATTATCATTTTCAATTGTCATTTTATGTTATTTGGTTTGTTGGTTAGCCCAACTTCTTGGAAAGTAAAAGTACCAAATTTCTCCCTAGAGAATAGAGAGAGAGAGAGAGTTATTGTACTTCCAGTAAAAGTGACTCGAACAGTACTTCAGCTAGTTCATTAATAATGTAATATTTATAGCACACTTTAGTTTAAAGTCAAAATACATTTGGAACCATTTCATCACCAACTCTTTCTTGTACAATGAACTTCACTCATAAGCTTGTACGAGTCTGAAAATAGGTGATTTCCTGCTAACCTCATTACCTGACATGGTGAACTTATACGTTCTGGAATCAGATCCTAAATTCCCAATGGTAATGGACTTTTAAGGCCTTTATTTCTTACGTTGCTTTGGCTTCATGGGATTCTCCCTGGCTTAGGACCTTTAGGCGATGAGGAAATTGCGAAGACAGTTCCTAACAAGTTGGCCTACTTCTACTTCTCCCAATTGTGTAATCAATGAACAGTACTATAACTTTCTTTCGTTGAAAGTTGTCTTCTCCACCTTAGCTTCACATTAATTGCTGGCTGTTATGATATGGATGAACAATTGATCAAGACTTTGTATGACTAATCATTGTCAAGCATGGCTCTTACATTGAGTGATAATATCAAGCATGGCTCTTACTTACATCCATATCCAATGTACTCATTATTTCATGTATTGTCAACATTGCTTGTAAAGAGTTGTATGGCATGTGATGTATGTATAACTTGTAAATATTGTCTTAGTACATTTATCATCATCACCAAATGACCTATATAAAGGGTGTCAACCTCATTGTAAAAACACACCAAGTTGAATGACAACTTCTCATTTCAACTCTCTCATTTCTCCTCTTCTACTTTGTAGTTGTAGTTCTTTGTAGTTCTTTGTAGTAGTAGAAGTTCTTAGTTCTTCTACTTTCCTTCTCTAGTTCTAGCAAGTCTCAATTCAATTCACAACACGTTATCAGCACGAGCTTGCTCTAGCATTAAGGAGATCTTGAAGTTCAAGAAGGTTTGTTAAGAAGACAAAGCTAAGAAGGTATAACTTTTATGAGTTCGGTTTATTTCTATATTATCTTGGTTGCTTCACTTTTATATGCATGCTTTATTCATATATTATGCATTATAACGTCACCGATTGCGAAAGTATGCTCTGTAGTTGCGTCTTGTACGATCTTCTACATCAGAAATCAAAAGTCAATATGTGACATAACTAGTTTTCTCGCTATACTATAAACGATTAATTATGCTCCATTCTTGATTTTTTATATTGCAAATAGTGTTATGAGTTTGGGTTGATAGTAGGTAAGCCTTGTCTCCGGTAAAGCTAAACATTGAAAGGGAGACGGATTATCCCGTTCGAGGAGGCATGGTTTTAAGTAAACTTCGTCTCGCCACCCAACCTGGAGGTTGTCCCACCAACTCATACAAGTATTACATTTTGCGTATTTATAATCAAGTTGCGAACATATATTTAATGGTATATTATCTATTTTGTATAAAAAGAAAACTATTTAGTTTATCCCTATTTTCATAAAGATTTTATTTAATTATAATTGAATTAATTACCTTAACAATATTGACAATACTAATTACTTGTTAAGGCAACGGGATGCTCAATTATATATAAAGTATCTATGCAAGGCTATGCGTATAAATATTTATTCGTCAAATATCTCTTTAGACTCTTTAGAGATTTGAAAAGTGAATATTTCACTTTATATTATCATTTCACCTCATGGAGCTATCTATATCAAGGCCAAAATTGGTGATGCTCCAAAAGGCTCAAAATGAGCGGCTGGGTCTCACGCTACAAATTTATATCAGTCAAATATCATTTATTATTCTGTAATTTTAATTACCTCTATGAGGCTATGCAGAAATATGACTGATGAGATAAATAAAAGCCACGTGGCTCGCCTCAATGTATTACTGCAACAAATTATCGAGCGCGCATATCAATCCATTAAATATTAATTATGGATTGAATCCTTGTCTCGTGGTAGCTGAGTAAAATAATAAGATATTATAAATATAATATCACTCATGTCCAATTGGTTTAGCTTCAAATTAAGAAGCATATGTTGCATATAATGACCATGGTCGCAATTACAAATTTATGGACATGGAAAAGGTGAAAAGATATGGTAAAAGTCATATTGACAATTCCATTGATAGTCAAAATAAAAAGTGGTGCACCACTAGAAAGGGTAAATTAGTATTGACAAGGAGCACTCATAATTGTGACATTTTTTTTGTCACGTATGAAAGGCTATGCTGCCTAAATATTGTCATATATACAATACCCAAATATTTTTGTGATATTTTATCATGCTTTTGTTGACTAATGATCCAAAAAGTTTGAGATATTCGTATTTTATTACGAAAAGGGTATTTCTTTAATACCATATTGTTTTTCAATGTAGAAATGGATCATCAAGTTATTTGTTCAGATTATGGCGATATATGTCTTGTTGATTGTGCTACAACGCACACTATCCTCAAAAGAAGAAAATATTTCTCCAATTTGAACTTAGTTGAGGGTAATGTTCAAACAATATCTGGCATCTCCAATTTGATTAATGATTCTGGAAGAGCAAATATTATGTTGCCTAGGGGAACAATAATTCATGTTGACAATACCTTATGTGACGGCCCCAATTTCCCCATGCAATTGGAAACGCCCGGCCTAGACCCGTACAAGCCCCAAGTCATCACTCGGCAACTTGACGAGCCTAGTCAGCCTTCATTTTAGTCAATTTAGTAATTTATAAAAGAGTTATTTCAATAGTAAACAGCGGAAGACTAAACAATTAAAACAAAGGGAAATAACTCAATCAAAGGAAGTAAATGAATTCTATAAATGTGGAAAACCCCGGGTATTCATGTACAATTCGAAATGCAAAGTTACATGATACAAATCTCATCAAAATACCAAGTTTAAATATCCCAAAGCATATATATATAAAACGATATACATAAAACCAAAACATAAGAAAAAAAAAACTATAAAATAGTCTCCAAATCCAGCCGCTAATCCTCACAATAGATCACCTAGGCATGGTCCCTTGCCCTTGCTGCTCTCCGCTCTATCTGCACCCACCGTCACAAACTAGACGGTGAGTAACTGAGTAAAATCGAATGTAATGCCAGCAGAAAACAACAGTAATTCATGATAATACAAGTAAAGTAGTCTAAATATCATGCGGTAATAAAAAGACAGGAAATTTAAATAGACAAGATGCATGATAAACAGACTAATAGATATCAATCGAAATTTAAGTGTGTTCCAAGGAATCAAAAGAGGCTCATAAGTGGTCTAAATCATAGCATAACGGCGAAGACCTCGCGAGATCTTCCCGGCATCGACACAAGCGAAAGCACAGCTATGACTGGAAAAGGACTCGAACCCATCCACCCAGTACTCGGTGTCGCACGGTCACTAAGGGTGGTCACACACTCGTGGCCACGAGTTCCCACGTTTTATCCCTTTAGTTCAGGTCCTAGTACTTTTGAAACGAAACACTTACGCCGAGAAACACACAACAAGAAATGGAATGGAATACCAATAATAGAGCATAACAAGACTGAATAAATGATAATGAATCATATGACATTTTCTTACTGGCTTACAAACATACAAATGTTTTTTAAGGCAATTGTACTTACCTGAACTATTCGCAACTCGGTATTCACTCTGAGACTCTAATACGTTCCCCGTACGTTCTCAACTACCTGATAAAGTTTTAAATCTCGAATATTAGTTTAAGGCTCGCATTTAGTCTTAAGGTGTTTGTTTTACAATCATTTGTTGATTATGACCCAAACCGTTGTGGATTAAACCATCTCTATGGTTGTTCCCTTTTTTTTTACAAAACATAACTCTTGTTGGGTCTATTTATCAAGTTTTATACTCATCTAAGTAAGCCTTTGATGTGAATACTTATTAGACCTAGACACATAAACTTATTCTTATATTTTATGTAACGGCCTAAATTAATTAAATCAGGATTTGTGTTAATCACGAGGATTAACGGGTAATTTGGGCGTTACGTGGATAGCTGGGTTAACTTGAAAATGACTACCCAGGCTTGTATTATGTTATTTGTGCATGTTGTTTGTTTATTATTGTGATGAGAAGTTATTATTATTTATATAAACATCACATGTGTGTAACTTGATATCGGGCGAGGTTGAGCGCCGGGGGTTTCGTGGTGTGAGTCAGGCCAACGTGGGGGTTCGGAAGTAGTAAAGCCGGGCGTTGGGGTTTGATTATATTAAATTTATTAAGCATGACTAAGGTGGAGGATTTAATTTAATGGAAATTTAATATAACCTTAGGATAAAATTATATTTGGTGCACTAAGTGTGGGATCACCTCGGGGTGCGTGCGGGACGCTTGGGCACCGGTGCCGAGTGGTCGGGAGACTAGTATGACCTTATTTATAAATTTTGAAAATTTATTGAGTAGATTTGGTAATTTATATAGGCCAAATCAATTGGAATTGTAAAGTCCTATAGTTTGAGCTGAATTAATCAGGATCCATTGGATGGTTCTCGAGATGCACAATAGGGTCACCAGTGTCAAGATAAGGTGTTAGTGAGTTGGAGTGACACAGGGTGAACAGTGATCATCGGATTTGCCTCGAGATGGGTGTACACACTTGATCAATAGCAACTATATATATATATATGTTGACCGATCAAACAAATGAAGGAGAAGGAAAATTTAGAGAGAAGAGGAGAGAATCGGTGGGAGAAGAAGGAGAAGTGGAGGATCAAAAGCTGGAGGTTTGAAGGGTGATTGAGGCATCCAACAACAACAACATGAAGATCCCAAGGTATGAAATCATTTTAAACTTGGATTTTTATGGAATCTTAGGTTGTTGGAATGATTTTAGTTCAAACGAATTTAGGGGGATTAAATTCTGTATTTTAGGTGAGATTTAGTGTTCATGAGGTGGGTATGACATTGGTGGTGAAAGTAATCAAGTTTGAGAGAGATTTGATGAATTTTTGAAAAAGGGTTTGAAAATGGAAATTTTTGTAAATTGTGGATTTTGGTGTTTGATTATGGAAATTCATGTTTAAATGGTGTAATTAATGTGATTGATGTGTTATGGAAACATGGAAAATTGAATTTATGGGTTTGTGAGTGGTTTGAAGTCAAAATTTTAAATTTGGAAATTTCTGGACAGCGAGCAATTAGCGCGCTAATTGGAGAAATTAGCGCGCTAATCACGCTGATTGAAGACGATAATGAACAGTGATGAGATAAATTAGCGCGCTAATATTTCTCATTAGAGCGCTAATTGTCCACTGGAACTTAAAAATCGGGAAAATGAAGAAATAAGCCTAAATAACATCATAAACCCATTAATTGACCATTAATCTTCACAAATGAAACCCAGGAAGCTCGAGACAGTAAAAATTAAGTCGGGGAATTAGTGGATGATCAGACCGGGGGTATTTGTGGGATTGTGAGCGCGGTTTGAGGTATGTAAAACCCAATTGAACACCACTACTGCATTTACTTATTGTTTATATCATTTGAGCTATTCATTCTTGAAAATCTGAGTCTGTGTATCTCGAGGTTGTGGAGATGGCTCGGGAGTGTAACCTAGGATACGGTGGTGGAGTCGATGGTTGTAATTCCGACAGGCGATCGGTTCTAGGTTTCACTTCTTCTTCGGCTAGGCCACAACCATTTGTTATCTTAGTGTTGTGTATTCATGCGATTCATGTTGAGCAGTTGTCTGCATTTTCCTTCTTTCCGCATGATTATTTAACACTGTTTATTGGTTGATATTACATTCTTAATTATGATGCACGGTGGTTTTCCTTGGGATTTTACTTACTGGACTCGTTATCTGGTTCTTGTGATAACTGAGTGCAGACCTTGAGTATCAGTAGGAGCAGGGAGGTCACGGCGACACATCCTCACCTGTTCACTATCGAGGACCTACTGGTATGTTTGTTGGTATTAAGTTGTTTTAAATTGTTATTATTGGGAACTTGAGACCCTACATTTACAGTACTGGTATGTATACAAGCGCTAATAGCGATTGTCGCCTATATACTGAGTACTACCGGGCTTTCCACTATAGGTTCCAACAAATAAATCTTATGGCAGGCTATTAGGTGTTATTAAGGCTTCCGCTGTAAAACTGTAAAACGTAAAATGTTGAATTACTAACTTAAATGGCATGAAATTAGGAAATGAGAGATGAGGTGGACGGACTGAGTGACGTGGCAGGTATTTCTGGAGTATGGGCTGGAGAAGTACCTGTTGCACAGGGCGACCCCGAAAAATGGGGCCGCCACAGTTTGGTATCAGAGCTTAGGTTTGAGAAACCTGGTGTTGAGGAGCTTAGGTTTGAGGAACCTAGGTGGGAGGATGGAATTGAGGTTATAGTTAGCTCTGATATGGTTACATTTGATATCAGATTGAGGTCAAACTTCAAGAATTGGAGTTAAACAAGAGCATAAATTTTAATGAACTTAGATGTGGAAACCCGATGAATTGCCTAGAACTTTAGTTGGGAAGTGACTGTGAGGCGGGTAGATTAAGGAATGTATATATGTATATGATTTGATTTTGTATTACATATGGTATACGTATATGCTGAGTCTGGTCCGACGCACGTTTAGTGGTGCAGTTTATGATGGACGGACAAACTCCGACTATTGCTCCGTCTACTGTTCAGCCGGAGGTTGGTGATACGAGTGATCCGACACGTGAGACGGTGACTCTGCAGTCATTACTGCAGAAGGTCATGGAGCAACAAGTTTTACATCAGGCACAGATGGCAGAGATTGTTGAGTACATTCGGGGTCAACGAGATAGGAGTCCCGAGCACCAGACGAGAGATGAAGGAAAGGTGGTGAATGCTACCACATCTGTACTTGTTGAGCAAAGCAACGACAGCAACCTTCGCCACAGCACCAGTATAGACATCAGGGTGACCGGGACAGGGGTCAGAGTGACCGGAGTCAGGGTCAGGGATTTGATGACAGGTATATTGGGAGGCGTAAGACACGCAGATGCTTCAGGTGCGGTCAACAAGGACACTTGCGATATGAGTGTAGAACACTATCACCTCGACGGGATCAGGGTCCGGATAGGGACAGAGTGCACGAGGTGGCACAGCCAAATACAGGAGCTACCAGGCAGACTAGGAAGCGAGAGACGCGCAAATGTTATAGATGCGGACAGATAGGACATCTGAGGGTTAGTTGCCAGACACCGGCGGCTGTAGTAGTCGAATATCATAGAAGACGTCGACGACAAGCTGCAGAGGAATCGCAACAGAGAGAGGTTAGGGACAGACAATGCGAGCTGGTGAGGAGTGAGACTATGCAACAATCAGAAACTCCGACTAAGACACCAGATGCGGCTAATTCTGTTGTGCCAAGTACTGGAGGTTCACAGGAGGGATCGCCACATGTTCCGAGATGTATTTATTGTGGAGTGAGGGACATATACATGGGGAATATGCGTTGATCTGGATGGCATCGGTATTGGTGGAGCTGTTGAGTGTTCAGGCTTCAGGTTCAGAACGTATCTGAACAATATGTTGGGTAATTACTGAAAAGAGTCAAAGTATATTTTTGTGTAAATTATGGAAATTGGTAGTGCTATGTATAAAAACTATCAAGTTGTTTCCATTTTGGATACAAATGAAACCTGAGGATGTTTGGTAAAACATATATATGGTATATTATGGAGAATGGATGGTTGTTCAAACACCGTAACAAGAGAAATGGAATATTTCGGTAATCGAAAATTTGAGGCCAAATTCAGACTGTATTGATGACATTGAGGGAACACAGACTGTGTGTGAAAATTCAGAAGGTGAAGTTCCGGGGCATGTTATCAATAGTTAGAACATATCCTTTATGGAAGAAAGATTTTAAGTGGTGATTGAGCTAATGTTATTAGAGGTTGTTAGAGATACGGAGTTCTTTTGTCTAGCAAGATATTCAGGTGGTTTATACAGTATTTCTCCATAATTGCAGCACCAATGACGAGGCTGACAAAAGAAGGATGTTTTCTTTTGGATGGTCTGAGGGGTGTGAGCAGGCATTCTTGGAGTTGAAGTAAAGATTGATTTCTGCACCAGTGTTGACATTATCTGAGTCAGTGAAGAGTGTGATCAATTACACTGATGTTTCAAGGACTGGACTGGGATGTGTTCTGATGCAAGAGGGACGACCAGTGGCTTGCTTATCCAGGCGATTGCAATCGCATGAATGTAATTACTCTGTATATGATTTGAAGCTTGCGACAGTTGTATTTGCGCTAAAGCTTTGGATGTGTTATCTGCATGGAAAAAGAAGTTGTGCTTTACACCAAACATTAGAGTCTACGCTACATTTTCACACAAAAGGATCTTGATATACGTCAGAGGAAATGGTTATAGTTGCTAAAAGATCCTGATTTATGATCGAGTATCATCTTGGTAAGGCCAATGTGTGGCGGATCTTTTGAGTAGATGCGGAGTCGACAGTCAGAGTAGTATGCGATATATGGGACTGTTGGATGCAGCATCAGTTATGAGCATGCCAGATGTTGCAGAAACACATGATGCTCAAATTTGTGGTCAGATGAGGGTACCGACAGTGTCACTAGAGCGGGTATCAGAGTGTCAGAGGGCTGATGGGCTTGATGAGCGGTTCAGTGGTTTGGCACGGGATTCCAAGTGCACTGATTGGGCGAAGACGTCTGACGGAGGTTTACAACACCGAGGTCGATTATAGGTACCAGCAGTGCTAGAGCTACATGATAGTGTTTTAGAGGATGCGCACAAATTGCGTTACACAGTTCATCCGGGCAGAACCAAAATGTACCATGATTTACGGAGATTGTTTTGGTGGCCGGGGATGAAGGCTGATGTCGGTGAGTATGTTCGAGGGTGTAATATATGTCAGTAGGTGAAGACCGAGGCTAGGCGACCTGGAGTATTGTTGTGGACTTCGAGACGAGACAATGCATGTTGGGTGGTGATTGACGAATTGATGAAATCGGTGTACATCATATCAGTTTTGGATGCAATACACGTTTTTCCTTAGTTGCCAAACTGCATGGGATGTCGGAGACTATCAGACTGCAGGAGATTTCCAGATTTATATCGAGGTTCTGGGGAGCGGAGTAGAGGTAGTTAGTTAGCATAAGGTTACAGTTCAACATGAAGTTATTCGTTCTCAGACAGATAGCAAATTAGAGAGATTGATATGAATTGTAGAGAATTATGCCGAGGGTGTACATGATGGAATTTGCAGGTTCGTGAGAGGATTACTTACTCGGAGTAAGTTTGTCTACAACAACAACTATCAGACAAGTATCGGGATATTGTCATTTGAGGCCTTGTATGGGAAGCCCTGCAGATTTTCAGTACGTTAGGCATAGCCGGAGGATACAGTTATGATAGGGTCAGAGATGATTGTGGATCACACAGGAAAATTTGGCAGAATTCGTCAGAGGCGGCGAAGATGGTGAAAGACTTTATGTGGTTTAACCCCACTTATTTTTATGGGGTGAGCGATCCAGAGTTAGTTGGGTGTTAGTTGATGACGCATCGACAGCTACATCAGTTATTGGAAGTGTCGGAGGTTGAACAGGCACGAATTTCGGGGTATTGCTTGAAAGGACAAACGGCGGCCTGGTGGACGACTTATACCGATACACAACCGAAGCTGACGACTTGGGCTGAGTTTTATCAGCTGTTCTTACATATATATTCCGATAGAGGTACAACTGAGGCTCAGAGAAGAGTTTCTCGCGTTGAGGCTGGGTACCATATCTGTGCTTGCATACATGGAGAGATTTAGGTATTTGATGCAGTACGCCATAGATGTGGTGAACATCGAGAAACTCCAGATTTATTACTTCATCAGGGGATTAGATGCGAAGATCGTTGATGTTATTGTTGCGAGTGGAGCCGACACTTTGCAGGCTTTATATACGATAGGGTTTTGGCTCGTGAGACATATTTGCTGCAAAGCGAGGAGCGATCGGATCAAGTTGGATAGAATTCTCGGTCTAATCACAAGCCGAAGAAACAGAGGGATAAGTTTAGCAGCTAGTGCAGGCCAGAGAGTGGGTCGATGTTGTTGCACTATCGATCCGGGAGGAGACTAGACAGGCTATTGAGGATACTTATGAAGTTATTTGTTTATTTTGTTGTTTTATTTTGTAGGTGAAGCTATTATTTTATTACCTACGCGATTGAGGACGATTAATGTGTTCACCGAAGGATGTTGATGGAAAATTGATTGATCATGCAATATACAAGGCCATAGCGAGGGCTATCGGGTGACGGACTAGGATTCAGCGTTATCACTGGTGGATTTCCAGAGGGATGTGTTATGGGAAATGGGCCAGGTGATGCATACACTAGTGGGAATCCCGATGTACCAGAGTATGGTTTAGGACTGAGTCGCGGGTGAGAGGGGATGTCAGCAACAATCAGACAAAGTCATCAGAGACATTATTCACACAAGATAGAACATGCGTGAGGTGAAGGGCTAGTGGGGTGTACCATTGGTGGAATCTCAGATGGAAAAGATTCTGAGTGAAGGACCAATTGATACACACACTGGTGGGATCCTGACGTATTGGAAGCAAGTTCAATAAAGTTTGACCTTGTGAATGGGTGCGGTTCGATGAACTGGGAAATTTTACTCGGGATTGTTCAATTTCGAGGACGAAATTTTTTTAGTTGGGAAGAATTGTAACGGCCCAAATTAATTAAATCAGGATTTGTGTTAATCACGAGGATTAACGGGTAATTTGGGCGTTACGTGGATAGCTGGGTTAACTTGAAAATGACTACCCAGGCTTGTATTATGTTATTTGTGCATGTTGTTTGTTTATTATTGTGATGAGAAGTTATTATTATTTATATAAACATCACATGTGTGTAACTTGATATCGGGCGAGGTTGAGCGCCGGGGGTTTCGTGGTGTGAGTCAGGCCAACGTGGGGGTTCGGAAGTAGTAAAGCCGGGCGTTGGGGTTTGATTATATTAAATTTATTAAGCATGACTAAGGTGGAGGATTTAATTTAATGGAAATTTAATATAACCTTAGGATAAAATTATATTTGGTGCACTAAGTGTGGGATCACCTCGGGGTGCGTGCGGGACGCGGGGCACCGGGTGCCGAGTGGTCGGGAGACTAGTATGACCTTATTTATAAATTTTGAAAATTTATTGAGTAGATTTGGTAATTTATATAGGCCAAATCAATTGGAATTGTAAAGTCCTATAGTTTGAGCTGAATTAATCAGGATCCATTGGATGGTTCTCGAGATGCACAATAGGGTCACCAGTGTCAAGATAAGGTGTTAGTGAGTTGGAGTGACACGGGGTGAAAGTGATCATCGGATTTGCCTCGAGATGGGTGTACACACTTGATCAATAGCAACTATATATATATATATGTTGACCGATCAAACAAATGAAGGAGAAGGAAAATTTAGAGAGAAGAGGAGAGAATCGGTGGGAGAAGAAGGAGAAGTGGAGGATCAAAAGTTTGGAGGTTTGAAGGGTGATTGAGGCATCCAACAACAACAACATGAAGATCCCAAGGTATGAAATCATTTTAAACTTGGATTTTTATGGAATCTTAGGTTGTTGGAATGATTTTAGTTCAAACGAATTTAGGGGGATTAAATTCTGTATTTTAGGTGAGATTTAGTGTTCATGAGGTGGGTATGACATTGGTGGTGAAAGTAATCAAGTTTGAGAGAGATTTGATGAATTTTTGAAAAAGGGTTTGAAAATGGAAATTTTTGTAAATTGTGGATTTTGGTGTTTGATTATGGAAATTCATGTTTAAATGGTGTAATTAATGTGATTGATGTGTTATGGAAACATGGAAAATTGAATTTATGGGTTTGTGAGTGGTTTGAAGTCAAAATTTTAAATTTGGAAATTTCGGACGAGCGAGCAATTAGCGCGCTAATTGGAGAAATTAGCGCGCTAATCACGCTGATTGAAGACGATAATGAACAGTGATGAGATAAATTAGCGCGCTAATTTTTCTCATTAGCGCGCTAATTGTCCACTGGAACTTAAAAATCGGGAAAATGAAGAAATAAGCCTAAATAACATCATAAACCCATTAATTGACCATTAATCTTCACAAATGAAACCCAGGAAGCTCGAGACAGTAAAAATTAAGTCGGGGAATTAGTGGATGATCAGACCGGGGGTATTTGTGGGATTGTGAGCGCGGTTTGAGGTATGTAAAACCCAATTGAACACCACTACTGCATTTACTTATTGTTTATATCATTTGAGCTATTCATTCTTGAAAATCTGAGTCTGTGTATCTCGAGGTTGTGGAGATGGCTCGGGGAGTGTAACCTAGGATACAGTGGTGGAGTCGATGGTTGTAATTCCGACAGGGCGACTGGTTCTAGGTTTCACTTCTTCTTCGGCTAGGCCACAACCATTTGTTATCTTAGTGTTGTGTATTCATGCGATTCATGTTGAGCAGTTGTCTGCATTTTCCTTCTTTCCGCATGATTATTTAACACTGTTTATTGGTTGATATTACATTCTTAATTATGATGCACGGTGGTTTTCCTTGGGATTTTACTTACTGGACTCGTTATCTGGTTCTTGTGATAACTGAGTGCAGACCTTGAGTATCAGTAGGAGCAGGGAGGTCACGGCGACACATCCTCACCTGTTCACTATCGAGGACCTACTGGTATGTTTGTTGGTATTAAGTTGTTTTAAATTGTTATTATTGGGAACTTGAGACCCTACATTTACAGTACTGGTATGTATACAAGCGCTAATAGCGATTGTCGCCTATATACTGAGTACTACCGGGCTTTCCACTATAGGTTCCAACAAATAAATCTTATGGCAGGCTATTAGGTGTTATTAAGGCTTCCGCTGTAAAACTGTAAAACTGTAAAATGTTGAATTACTAACTTAAATGGCATGAAATTAGGAAATGAGAGATGAGGTGGACGGAGTGAGTGACGTGGCAGGTATTTCTGGAGTATGGGCTGGAGAAGTACCTGTTGCACTGGGCGACCCCGAAAAATGGGGCCGCCACATTTTACGCCTTCGTCTTGACCTCAAGTTGTATTTATTCTATTGGGCCTTTATTGGGCTTTACATAACCTATAAACACACTATTTGTAACTTGTTATAAACCCATATTATCATGAGTGTATTATGCCTTAATACAAATCTATATTCATTTAAACAAGTATCCATACTTTTTATCCTTTTTATTTATTCTCAAATATAACATAATACACATCCTACACACACATACATTTTCATTATACACACACATGTACAACTGTTGTGTACACCCCACTCATCACACACCCCACTGTTATGTGCACACAACACCCCGCTGTTGTGTGCACCCCACTGCTATTTACACCCCATATTTACATGTGTTAATGTCACTTTATTAATTAAAACTATATAATATACATTAATCTATTCTTTTACACCCACAACCATTGTGTACACCCCACTGTGGTGTACACATATACGCTGGTGTGTACACCCCATAGTGGTGTACACACCCCCATCCATGCACCCCATGTACATCAACCCACCACCAAAACCGTCATGCATACACCCCAAAAATTTACAAAAATCCATATAAAATCATGAACCCGAGAGACAAGAGAGGAGGAGAGGTTCACCTAGGGTGGGACGTGGTGTCTCCGACGGCGAGGGAGGTGGCAGCGACGTGAAGCCGAGAAGAGGAGAGTTGACGTGAGGCCGAGAGGAGAGAGATCCGAGAGAGAGAGAGAGCAACGAGAGTGAGAGAGAAGAGATCGTGAGTGAGAGAGAGATCGCGTGGCCGAGAGAGAGAGATGGAGAGGCCAAGAGTGGAGGAGATGGAGAGGCCGAGAGTGGAGAGGAGAAGGGTGGGCGGCGGTGGTATGTGGAGAAGAAGGTGAATAGTGTAGGGTTTTGTTTGTTGTTATATTTATATGGTCAAATGACCTTTTTACCCCCAACTTACTTCCTACACCATTTTTAAACCATTGCCCTTATGGGTCTTTTTTACTTTTATATTTATTTCTCTTTATTACACATTAAAGTGTGAAACCATTCTATTTATTTCTCTTTATTACACATTAAAGTGTGTAACCATTCTATTTATTTCTCTTTATTACACATTAAAGTGTGTGTTTTGTCACTTGCATAACTCTCCACCTCAACACACCCACATCTCGAGGTCAATCTCATGGTTCCTCACCATTGAACTGTGTGAACTTAACAATTCCAATTCCATAGACCATATGTTGCGTAATTAACTAACTTCCGCGTTCAAACGACATTCCTCGGTCCATTTTTCCTTGTTTCGACTCTCGTAATTCGCGTAGTCTCGCCTTGTCTCGCCAACTAATTAATTAAATTAATTAAAAATTCATTTATTTGTACTTTTTACTCATTTTCCTCCCCCGTTTAACTAGTCGAAACCTCACTCAATTAAATACCGCCCGAATGGCTCGAAACCCGTAAAATACTACAATACTAATACACACAATCAAAGAATCATAAAATCACTTTGGTGTCGACTCCCGAAGTTCGAAATACTGTCCAGTATTCACGTAGCCGGGTCACAATTTCTGACAAGTACAATACAAGTCAGTTAAAAATTTTGGGGTTGTTACAGTCTCCCCCACTTATTAGAATTTCGTCCCCAAAATTAATCTAATAAGTAAACTAGATTAACAACTCTTCGCAACTCCTAACGAGATCGATAAAATCTCAGAGTAAGTCATTTCTTGACTCCGAACCGTTCGTGACCCTTCAGTGGAGAGACCTTCAGATATTTATAGTTTCCCCGAATTATACTGAAGTTCATTGTGATACTCGACAAGTATTTCTTTTGCCACTATTGGGCACTTTTAAGTCTCAAACTAAACTATTCATAACTACCCAGATGCTATCGTAACCACGAGGAGATCGGGGTAACCACTAACGAAATCCATATCAATATGTACCCAATTCCATCGAGAAATGGGTGGGGCTGTAGTAATCCTCCAGGTCATTGATGCCCAGCCTCTACGCGCTGGCATATCACACGTTCGAACAACTTCGACACCTCGGAAATCATCCCTGGCCACCAAAAGAATGTCACATATCGGTGCACATCTTAGGTCGACCCGGATACACAACAAAACCGAAACGATGAATCTCCTGAAGTAACTATTCACACACATCAGCCACCAATGAAAACCCCAGTCGCCCGCGATACCTCTAGCATGAGTCTGTCGACCGACTCGTCTGGGCAATCTGAACTATCCACCATCTCACTGCACCGCTGGTATGACGCATCGCCTTGCTGTCCCTCGCGCACAATGCCAAATAAGACGGTCTGCAACATCGTTTGACCACGTATCTAGGTCATGGTAGTCATCGGCACATCCGCTGAACTCATCAACTTGACTGCCTCACGTAAACCACGCTCGTAGGTTCTTTAACATACGACTACCTCCGCATCTAAATCCTTTGCAGCGCAACGCATCAGCAACAACGTTGATCTTCTTGTATCCACCAATCAACGCAAGTAATGTTTATATCTAGTTCGCACCAACCAAGGCTTCAAACTCTAACAACTCTAGTACTAGCATGTTTACTGGCAAAGCTTGGCACGGGTGGAACGGCCTGTACCAAACGTGTGGTTTGCTGTGCAACAGATCCTACACTCTGCGCCCGATGCTTACGATTTTCCCATCTGCTCCTCTTTCTCTTCCTATCCTGCTGATAGTGACTATCTGATCGGGTTTCCGCTTTGTTCGCCCTAACATCATTCGGATGCGTGAGCAAGTAACTTTCCCTCGCTAAACTTCGCTCGTACGCAATCTGCAAAGTCTCTGGCTGTGTAGTGACTACAGAACCTCTAATCGTAGGTAGCAAACCCTCAGTGAAGTAATAGACTCGATTAATCTCGGTATCTGCAAATCCTCCAGCATAAGGTAATAGTGCAATAAACCTACCCATGTAATCCATCACTGACTCATCGGTGCTCTGCCTCAGTGCCATAAACTCATTCCTCTTCGCACGAAGAATAGTCGGCGGAAAGTACTTCTGGTTGAATTGAGTCTTGAAGTCGATCCAGTCTCTCGGAGTGCCTCGGGTAGTAATGATAGTCGTCCACCAATCATCCGCTTCCCCCTGAAGCATAGATGAGGAAATCGTCGCTCTCATGTGATCCTCGGTCGCGATAATAGTATGAATCTTCTTGTGATTCTTCAGGAAAAGCTCTGCGGCTGTTACGTCTGTACCACCAAAGAACTTGACTGGATCGTGCCGCTTGAATTCTCTCCATTGCCTCGCCTCAGCAGTGGCCTTAGGGCTCTTCTTCGGAGTAGTGACTGGAGTATTCTCTGCAGCAACAATCGGCATAGTCAGTGTCTCAGTCGCTTGTACTATCTCCGTCGGTAACTGAGGTGTCTCCGTCTCGGTCTGCGTACCTGTCGCAGCAACTACTCCCTCGGGAATTGCCGCTAACAGAATCGGGGCGGTGGAATCCGTAGCTACTGGAGTCTCCGTCCCTCGAGTAATCGGAACGGGTGGAATAGGAGTGGTCGGGGTCGATGGTGTCGCGATAGTCGGTGCGGGTGTCGTCAATGACCGCACTAGATCCTCAAATCTCTGTGTCCAAGCGCGAAACTCCTCCAAAGTGACAAATCGAGAATCAGTCGTCCCACTGTCGTCGCTCGGATCGGCCTGATCCACCATTACTGTTTGAACCAATAAAACGATACTTCGGATCAATACATAGCTACCGCATACCATATAGTACACACAACAATCATAATATGTACAAATTTAAATCCGACTCATCCCGAACTCCCCCATCTAAGTTTTTAAAAGGATTATAGGGTTTCCACTCTAAGTTCAACCATTCCTAACTTCCGCTGTCTTAATGGTTTGTGTTTTAACTTGAGAGTCAGGTCGTTATAACCTTAAGCTCTGATACCAACTGTGACGGCCCCAATTTCCCCATGCAATTGGGAACGCTCGGCCTAGACCCGTACAAGCCCCGAGTCATCACTCAGCAACCTGACGAGCCTAGTCAGCCTTCATTTTAGTCGATTTAGTAATTTATGAAAGAGTTATTTCAATAGTAAACAGCGGAAGACTAAACAATTAAAACAAAGGGAAATAACTCAATCAAAGGAAGTAAAGGAATTCGATAAATGTGGAAAACCCCGGGTATTCATGTACAATTCGAAATGCAAAGTTACATGATACAAATCTCATCAAAATACCAAGTTCAAATATCCCAAAGCATATATATATATAAAACGATATACATAAAAGCAAAACATAAGAAAAAAAAAACTATAAAATAGTCTCCAAATCCAGCCGCTAATCCTCACAATAGATCACCTAGGCAGGGTCCCTTGCCCTTGCTGCTCTCCACCCTATCTGCACCCACCGTCACAAACTAGACGATGAGTAAATGAGTAAAATCGAATGTAATGCCAGCAGAAAACAACAGTAATTCATGATAATACAAGTAAAGTAGTTTAAATATCATGCGGTAATAAAAAGACAGGAAATTTAAATAGACAAGATGCATGATAAACAGACTAATAGATATCAATCGAAATTTAAGTGTGTTCCAAGGAATCAAAAGAGGCTCATAAGTGGTCTAAATCATAGCATAACGGCGAAGACCTCGCGAGATCTTCCCGGCATCGACACAAGCGAAAGCACAGCTATGACTGGAAAAGGACTCGAACCCATCCACCCAGTACTCGGTGTCACACGGTCACTAAGGGTGGTCACACACTCGTGACCACGAGTGCCCACGTTTTATCCCTCTAGTGCAGGTCCTAGTACTTTTGAGACGAAACACTTACGCCGAGAAACACACAACAAAAAATGGAATGGAATACCAATAATAGAGCATAACAAGACTGAATAAATGATAATGAATCACATGACATTTTCTTACTAGCTTACAAACATACAAATGCTTTTTAAGGCGATTGTACTTACCTGAACTATTCGCAACTCGGTATTCACTCCGAGACTCTAATACGTTCCCCGTGCGTTCTCAACTACCTGATAAAGTTTTGAATCTCGAATATTAGTTTAAGGCTCGCATTTAGTCTTAAAGTATTTGTTTTACAATCATTTGTTGATTATGACCCAAACCATTGTGGATTAAACCATCTCTATGGTTGTTCCCTTTTTTTTTACAAAACATAACTCTTGTTGGGTCTATTTATCAAGTTTTATACTCATCTAAGTAAGCCTTTGATGTGAATACTTATTAGGCCTAGACACATAAACTTATTCTTATATTTTACGCCTTCGTCTTGACCTCAAGTTGTATTTATTCTATTGGACCTTTATTGGGCTTTACATAACCTATAAACACACTATTTGTAACTTGTTATAAACCCATATTATCATGAGTGTATTATGCCTTAATACAAATCCATATTCATTTAAACAAGTATCCATACTTTTTATCCTTTTTATTTATTCTCAAATATAACATAATACACATCCTACACACACATACATTTTCATTATACACACACATGTACAACTGTTGTGTACACCCCACTCATCACACACCCATTTGTTATGTGCACACAACACTCATTTACTGTTGTGTGCACCCCATCGCTATTTACACCCCATATTTACATGTGTTAATGTCACTTTATTAATTAAAACTATATAATATAGATTAATCTATTCTTTTACACCCACAACCATTGTGTACACCCCACTGTGGTGTACACATACACGCTGGTGTGTACACCCCACAGTGGTGTACACACACCCCCATCCATGCACCCCATGTACATCAACCCACCACCAAAAACCGTCATGCATACACCCCAAAAATTTACAAAAATCCACATAAAATCATGAACCCGAGAGACAAGAGAGGAGGAGAGGTTCACCTAGGGTAGGACGTGGTGTCTCCGACGGCGAAGGAGGTGGCAGCGACGTGAAGCCGAGAAGAGGAGAGGTGACGTGAGGCCGAGAGGAGAGAGATTCGAGAGAGAGAGAGAGAGAGAGCAACGAGAGTGAGAGAGAAGAGATCGTGAGTGAGAGAGAGATCGCGCGGAGAGAGAGAGAGAGAGAGAGCCGAGAGTGGAGGAGATGGAGAGGCCGAGAGTGGAGAGGAGAAGGGTGGGCGGCGGTGGTATGTGGAGAAGAAGGTGAATAGTGTAGGGTTTTGTTTGTTGTTATATTTATATGGTCAAATGACCTTTTTACCCCCAACTTACTTCCTACACCATTTTTAAACCATTGCCCTTATGGGTCTTTTTTACTTTTCTATTTATTTCTTTTTATTACACATTAAAGTGTGAAACCATTCTATTTATTTCTCTTTATTACACATTAAAGTGTGTAAATATTCTATTTATTTCTCTTTATTACACATTAAAGTGTGTGTGTGTTGTCACTTGCATAACTCTCCACCTCAACACACCTACATCTCGAGGTCAATCTCATGGTTCCTCACCATTGAACTGTGTCAACTTAACAATTCTAATTTCATAGACCATATGTTGCGTAATTAACTAACTTCCGCGTTCAAACGACATTCCTCGGTCCATTTTTCCTTGTTCCGACTCTCTTAATTCGCGTAGTCTCGCCTTGTCTCGCCAACTAATTAATTAAATTAATTAAAAATTCATTTATTTGTACTTTTTACTCGTTTTTCTCCCCCGTTTAACTAGTCGAAACCTCACTCAATTAAATACCGCCCGAACGGCTCGAAACCCGTAAAATACTACAATACTAATACACACAATCAAAGAATCATAAAATCACTTCGGTGTCGACTCCCGAAGTTCGAAATATTGTCCAGTATTCACGTAGCCGGGTCACAATTTTTGACAAGTACAACACAAGTCAGTTAAAAATTTTGGGTTTGTTACACCTTATACTCTGAAAAATCCAGAAGAAATTTACTCAGCTTTAAAGATATTCGACAAAATGGATATCACATTGAAACCATGAATGAAAATAATAGAGAATTTTTCTATGTCACATTGGTTTCAAATGGGAAAAAAGAAGTGTTAGAAAAATTCTCAGCTTTATCCTCTGGATTATATTTTACTCATATAAGGCATGTCGAAACGAATGTCGTCTTAAATAAGAAAATTAATGATCCAAAGACATTCATTTTATGGCATGACCGGCTTGGTCATCCAGGATCATCAATGATGCGAAGAATAATTAATAATTCGCATGGACATCCTTTAAGGAGTCACAAAATATTTTCAGCTGGTGATTATAATTGTATGTGGACCTATTCATCCTCACTGTGGACCATTTAGATATTTCATGGTTTTGATAGATGCATCAACTAGGTGGTCACATGTTTGTTTGCTTTCGACCACGCAATGTTGCATTTGCTAGACTTTCAGCGCAAATCATTAAGTTAAGAGCACAATTCCCTGACAACCCAATCAAGACCATCCGTCTTGATAATGCCAGGGAATTTCAATCTCAAGCATTTAAAAATTATTGCATGTCTATAGGAATTATCATTGAACATTCTGTTCCACATGTGCATACCCAAAATGGTTTGGCAGAATCTCTAATCAAACGCATTCAATTAATTGCCAGACCTTTAATCATGAGAACTAAGTTATCAACTTCAGTTTGGGGACATGCAGTCCTTCATGCAGCATCTATCATTCGTTATAGGCCTACTGCATACCATGAACATTCCCCCATGCAACTCATTTTAGGTCAACAACCAAATATTTCGCACTTAAGAATTTTTGGTTGTGCAGTGTATGTTCCTATACCACCTCCCAACAGAACTAAGATAGGTCCACAACGAAAACTTGGGATTTATATTAGATTTAACTCATCATCCATTATAAGATACCTTGAGCCCTTAACAGGGGATTTATTTACTGCACGTTTTGCTGATTGTCACTTTGATGAAGCAATTTTCCCACCATTAGGGGGAGATAAGAAGTCAATTCAAAAGGAATGGCGTGAAATTGCTTGGAATGCATCAACTTTATCACATTATGATCCACGAACAAATCAGTGTGAACTTGAAGTTCAAAAGATCGTTCATTTGCAACAAATTGCAAATCAATTACCAGATGCATTTAATGATGCAAAACAAGTGACAAAATCACATATTCCAGCTGTAAATGCTCCTGCAAGAATTGATGTCTCTGTGCAACAAAATGCACAAGAACCAATGAAACGCTTAAAGTGTGGAAGACCGGTTGGTTCAAATGATACAATTCCTCGAAAGAGGAAAACGTGAGTAAAAATAAATACAAATCAAAATACTCCTGAGAAAGCACAAGAATCCTTTGATAAGGGTTTGTCAGAACAAGTTGATTCTGATGTGGAACAACTTCCTCTAGAAAAAGATGAAAGTAATGAGATCTCAATAAATTATTTAAACTCTGGTAAGATTTGGGATCGAAATAAAATTGTTCCTGATGATATATTTGCTTTCAATGTGTCCTTTGAAATATGTGAAAATGATGATGATCCAGAACCACGATTAGTGAACGAATGTCAAAAAAGACCTGATTGGCAAAAATGGCAAGATGTTATCCAAGCAGAGCTAAATTCGTTAAGGAAAAGAGAGGTTTTTGGACCAATTGTCTAAACGCCAGATGACGTAAAACCTGTTGGATATAAATAGGTATTTGTACGAAAGAGAAACGAAAAAAATGAAGTTACAAGGTACAAAGCAAGACTTGTAGCTCAAGGTTTCTCACAAAGACCTGGCATCGATTATGAGGAAACATATTCTCCTGTTATAGATGCAATCACATTTCGGTTCTTGATAAGCCTTGCAGTCTCTGAAGGGCTTGATATGCATTTAATGGATGTCGTTACAGCATATCTGTACGGATCTCTAGACAGTGAGATATATATGAAAATCCCTGATAGATTTGTAATATCCGATGAAATAAAATCAAAACCTCATAACATGCATTCTATAAAATTACAAAGGTCTTTGTACGGGTTGAAATAATCCAGACGAATGTGGTACAAACGTCTCAGTGATTATTTACTGAAAGAAGGGTATGTAAATAATCCGTTTTGCCCATGTGTCTTCATTAAAAGATCATCAACAGGATTTGTGATTATTGCTGTATATGTCGATGATTTAAATATAGTGGGAAACCACGACAACATCGTTAGAACATCCGAATATTTGAAAAAGGAATTCGAGATGAAAGAACTTGGAAAAACAAGACTTTGTCTTGGTTTGCAAATTGAACATTTTTCAAGTGGAGCACTTGTCCATCAATCAAATTATATTGAAAAATTATTAAAAAGATTTTATATGGACAAGGCATATCCATTGAGCTCTCCAATGGTTGTCAGATCACTTGAAGTGGATAAGGATCCATTTCGACCTCAAGAAAGTGATGAAGAGCTAATTGGTCTGGAGGTACCATATTTAAGTGCAATTGGTGCACTTATGTATCTTGCAAATTGTACAAGACCCGATATTGCTTTTGCTGTCAACCTACTTGCAAGATATAACTCTTCACCAACTCGAAGACATTGGAATGGTGCTGTTAAACACATTTTTCGATATCTTTGAGGAACAAGTGACATGGGTTTATTTTACTCGAGAGGGGTAAAATTGAATCTCCAAGGTTATGCTGATGCTGGATTTTTATCAGATCCCCATAATGCCCGTTCTCAAACAGGATATGTATTCACCTGTGGTAATACTGCTGTATCATGGAAATCAGTAAAACAAACTATGGTTGCTACTTCTTCCAATCATTCTGAAGTACTTGCAATTCATGAAGTAAGTCGTGAATGTGTTTGGTTGAGAAACATGATTGAACATATTCAAGAATCATGTGGATTGCCTTCAATAAAAGATTCTCCAACCATATTATATGAAGATAATGCAGCATGTATTGCACAATTAAGTGAAGGATTTATAAAAGGGGACAGAACAAAACATATTTCACCAAAATTCTTTTATGCACATGAGCTTCAGAAGAATGGTGAAATTGATGTCAAGCAAATCCGATCGAGCGATAATCTTGCTTGATTTATTCACAAAAGCCTTACCAACTACGACATTTAAAAGGCTTACATATGGTATTGGCTTGCGTAAACTTAAAGACATTGCAAGTAAAGAAAGCGAACAAGTTTTACCCATGTTCACATGAGGGGGAGTTATTGATTAGTGTATTGCACTCTTTTTCCCTTAGCTATGGTTTTATCCCATTGGATTTTCCTAGCAAGGTTTTTTTAATGAGGCAATCCTAACAATATTATACTCATCTTAAGATTAATAAGAAATGTGTACTCTTTTTCTTTTGCTAGATTTTTTTTTCCCACAGGGTTTTTTCTAGTAGAAGTTTTAACGAGGCACATTCTCTCAACAATTGTCAACCAAGGGGAGTGTTATGATATGGATGAACAATTGATCAAGACTTTGTATGACTAATCATTGTCAAGCATGGCTCTTACATTGAGTGGTAATATCAAGCATGGCTCTTACTTACATCCATATCCAATGTACTCATTATTTCATGTATTGTCAACATTGCTTGTAAAGAGTTGTATGGCATGTGATGTATGTATAACTTGTAAACATTGTCTTAGTACATTTATCATCATCACCAAATGACCTATATAAAGGGTGCCAACCTCATTGTAAAAACACACCAAGTTGAATGACAACTTCTCATTTCAACTATCTCATTTCTCCTCTTCTACTTTGTAGTTGTAGTTCTTTATAATAATAGAAGTTCTTAGTTCTTCTACTTTCCTTCTCTAGTTCTAGCAAGTCTCAATTCAATTCACAACACTGGCAAACATTTTGCATTTGAGGAATAATATTTTTATGTTTCTTCCCTGGTCAATAGTTGCATTGAACATTTCAAACAGCAA
Organism: Stephania japonica; assembly: GCA_039657345.1. NCBI lineage: Eukaryota > Viridiplantae > Streptophyta > Magnoliopsida > Ranunculales > Menispermaceae > Stephania > Stephania japonica. The sequence continues at coordinate 82,854,783 of CM077556.1, read as the reverse complement.
AATTGTATATTACATTACTGGGGACAATCCAACTGTGTTTCTTTACAACCCACAACAGTGCCATGGTCCATGGCATCAACTTTCACACTGCAACATTAAGACAGAAAGTTCATAGATTTAATATATCAACACAAAGCATTCAGTAGAAACAATTACTCCAATCAATAACTAGATGTACAAGATCAACTGCAACATTCTGCATTCGTCATCAAAAGTTGCAACTCCATCCAAGGAAATCGTCTTTCTCAATTGGAACGAGCGTTGCTGCAACCTACCACATGCCCCCAACCACTTTTTACATTTGCGAAGCAAAGAGGGCAAACCTACAACCAAAAGAAGAAATCGGAAAATGCTCCCTGCAATATAATAATTTTATGAAGATCGAAATTTGAAATACAAACACCAGTACTTCGCTTTGATGATATGCAGGGTAGTCTAGATCACTCGGTGATGGTGACAGCTGACGTTGGGAATACATTGGAGGCCGTAGTGGAACCACCTTTCTTGGTCTCCCAATTCGTTTGCTATCATTGAATGGGAATGCACACACTCATAAGCAATGCTAACATAAACTATTAGTTCTGCCTAAAAAACATATGGCATAAAATCTAACTATTAGAATAGCACTTTCCAATGTGTTAGAGGTCGTACCCAAGGAGGTGAAGTTCTACACACGCTCGATACTGAACCGGGATCTCCATTAGAGCAGCAAGAGCAAATGCAGCCTCAGGGTTATCTTTATTTGACATCGTGTCGGTGAAGTTAACAAACTTTTTAATGGAAAATCAAAGAAAACAAACTCGTTATTTATTGGAAAGATGCCAAGTCCTTTTTTTTATCAACAGTGGAAAAGATGGTAGATTGTGATTGTACATCAACATCCTATAGCTGAATTGAATGAACTATTTCATCAAGAATTATCATCTTTAGATTAGTTATGCAGTACCTGAAAATTATCAAATACACGTTGAGGCAACTCATTATCAAATGTCGTCATACCCTCCCATGGTCCGTCTCCAATTCCAACCAGAATAATAGCAAGTGGGTGGGAGCTGATCAATGCCAAACAAGTCTATTAGTTATGAGAAATTACAAAGACAGCATAACCACAAAACCGAAATCATTTACTTTCTCATTCAGATATCCATTCGTTTTGGCTAAATCGACAAATTAATTAATATATTAAATCATTTGACATCTATCATATAATAGAAATAGGATGTTAACCTTCCCTGCCCAATAAAAACTTATGCTCAACAACAAAATCTCAATTCCAAATTAGTTGGGGTCGGATATATGGATCGAACTCTTCCATTCCGCTTGATTTAATGCACTTGATGTCGTGCTTTCCAAAATCAACAAATTAATTAATATATTAAATCATTTGACATCTATCATATAATAGAAATAGGATGTTAACCTTCCCTGTTCAATAAAACTTATGCTCAACAACAAAATCTCAATTCCAAATTAGTTGGGGGTCGGATACATGGATCGAACTCTTCCATCCCACTTGATTTAATGCACTTGATGTCGTGCTTTCCAAATCCTTCAAATCCCTTAATCAATAGGTCCCAAGTTATCTTTGGTCTACCCTATGTCATCTAATTTCTTAAGTCAAGTTTTCTAACTGGGACATACAAACAATTTTTGGTTGTTTCCAAATCACCGCAACCACCCTTCACTAATTTTCACATCGAGTGGTGCTACTCCTTTTTTTTTGAATCTCCATATTTCTTATTCTATCTTTTCGAGTTTTACCATACATCCACCTAAAGATCCTCATTTGCTACATCTATTTTATGTATGTGGTGTTTTTTTACCTCCAAACATTTGCTTCTATAAAATATAGCGAGCCTACTTGCAGTCTTACACCCCAAGTATCTAATATTTTTGGCAATGCTACCTTAGACTGGCAGCAGAGTACATTCTCTATTTTTTTTGGCTCAACATGTGCAAGATTTGTGGAAGAACAATGCCTCGACCACCAATTCAATTAATAGTCCTTAGCTTACATTGTGATGAGGAAATTAATAGCCACTAGGGAAGCCCTCATTCCAGAGTTTATGATACAATTGTAAGAATAAACATGAGAATATCAATCCTGTAAGAGAAGAAGGGTAATATTATGAAACTTAAAAACCAAGGAAAAGAAATATCCATCTTTTCATTAAAAGTTAATTCTTCAAAAAATTGGACCAGTTTAATATTAGCAGATTAGAATACAAATACATTATAATAGAAACTGAAGAAATTTGACAAGTTAGGGCTGGAACAAAGCTAACTCGGGGCATATTGATTAGGAGGGATATAAGTGATTGAGAATGCACAACATCAATTGCACTAAAACGCAATGGAAGAGTTCGATCCATGTAGCGGGCCCCAACTAATTTGGGATTGAGGTGTAGATTACAGATACTTCAATCAAAGAACATATTCAGAGCAAATAATTCAAGTATTCCTAATGAAATCTAATGGAAACAATACAACGAGAAATGAAAGTCTACTTGTAACACAGTGCACAGAGGTCCCAACTCAAGCATTTCCACAAACCGAGAACAGTAAGAACAAAACATGACAAACGATTCAACTAGCCAAGGGACCAACAGTAACAACAACACAGCCAAGCCTCAGAACTAAAACTGGTTGAGGTCGACTACATGAATACTATGTTTCCATTGCGCACAATTTAATGCAGTTGATGATTTGAATTGCTAATCTTTCAAAACTTTTCATGATTAATGTATCCCAATTTCTAGTGAATCGAGGAACTTGTTGGTTGTCTTTGGGCGTCCAAACCACCACAACCGCCCTTCTCTTTCTTTTTTTTTTTTTTTTTTTTTTTCTCTAGAGTCGCTACCCCCACTTTCTTTAAAGCTTTATATTTCTTATTTTATCCTTACGAGTTTCTCCAAACAGGTAAGCATATTTTATCTCCATTACACTCATTTTATGTATGCATTGTTTCTTTGTTTCCCTATATTCACCTCCATAAAGCATAGTAGACCTAATTGTGGTATGATAAAATTATGTGTTTAGTTTATTGTGAAAAATATGGTCAGACATCCAAGAGAAAGAGAATAAAATAAGCTAGACTACAATCCACACCTTGCATTGACTATTGATTCAATTGTTTTCTCTTGTTGTTTACTGAGATCTCCATATTTATTGCTTTTAGTGATCTGCATCAAGCAAAAGAAGGTTGTTAGCCCGAATTTTTTTTAATTTTTTTTTAAAAAAAAAAGAAAGATGAGAAATAACCTGCCCATCAGCTAGGATAACTAGAACATGGAACTGCCCACCAGTTTTCTCGACAATATCAACAGCGGCATCGATTATTGGAGCAAAAGAAGTTGGCCCTAGGATATATGAATACATATGAGCACTACATCCACAATTATCATTATGTTTAGGAGAACAAGAAACTACTTTGCACAAAGTAGAATTACAACGAACTTGTAGCGAAAATCAGATTTTAAATCTCATTGTAACAAAGAAACACATGTAATGAGGAAACTGAGCAGTACTTCTCCTCACACAGTCATATCGAAGATGGCATGGGACAGGTTATAGTATGTACCTAAGTTATGCACGTTCCTTACTTCTGCACCAGCACTCACGACTAGCAACAAATATGATTATTGGCCTAAAAACACGTTAGGTTTAAGAAGACACTTCAGTGACAGCAACGTTTAATATATTTATACCAAAAAAAACCTTCACATATATTTTGAGGATTAAAGTAATAGCACCCCAAAGTTGATTATTTATTTTTAGAATCATTAAAGAAAAAATCAAATGATTATTAATAAACATGAGTAATTAAACATTTCATATATAGATTCACGACCTCATATATTTCATGCTTCAAAGCATAAAGGAAATGCCACTAGTCATCATTGCTTTTTAGTACAAACAGTCGGAGAAATAATTTAGGGTTTTTAAAACATTTATACATTCATTGTAAGCATGAAAGTGCAACTATTCATAGATTGAATTGTAGAGATAAGCAATGAGTGCCAGGTTGCAGTAGTATGATTCCACAGAGATTTTACTCTTAAAAAATGACTTCTACTATTACATAAAATCTTTTTGTATCCCAGAAAGATATAGAGTAACCAGAATTCCCTAAAGAATACAAATTTGCTTGCATAACACCACGGATGGAGAAATTGATCACAAAGTCAGGCTTCATACGTTTCAAAATGGACAGAATTGCCAACCTGACAATTGCAGATTTGGAGCTATCTTTCTGTAACAAGTTAAAACTTCTTCGAACCCAAAGCAAGGTGCATGATCATCGTGAAAGCTAAAGACCCCCTCATCCTTTGTAGTTGCTGTAAAATCAAAAGAACCACGTCATTAGCACTTAAAATGCCTCATAACTGGCAAATAATATAGGGAGAAATTGCATCTCTTTGAAGTGACAAAGCCAAAGACTAACCATCGCCAAACCCAAAACAAGGAATTAAGTTGTCTTCATCAAAGGGGGCCAAAGTCTTTCCAATTATACGAATAGCTTGCTCGTACGGATTTTGTCTCTCACTTATTTTGTGTAGGCATTGGAAATTAAACGCATTCCGACCTTCAATAAAAACAAAGGTTAAATATTCTTTAAAAACAAAAGGAAAATGATGGGTGACATCCTCTTGACACACGGTTGTTAGTGTCTCTTGAACTGTGCATCGAGATTTGTGGGCGTGAATTTTAATTTGTTGTGTCCAAAGGACACCAACATCTGTGTATCAAAAATATGTCACCCTAGCATTTTCCAAAAGAAAATTCCTCAAACAGCTTCATATATCATACAATGAGTAGCTAGAAAGTATCTACTACCACATCAGTAATTTGAAATACTCACAGCATATTACATGAGTTTTTAAAACCCATGCAAGCTGAAATACGGCAAAGAAATGGGAAAAAAATCTTAAAAGATCGACTACTTATGTCAATTCTTCATTCCTTGCGCTTAGACAGAAACTAATGTTTAAGCAGGATATATGAATTTATTTGAAAAAACAATGATAAAACATTTCCCATTTGTTTGTTTGCATGCATTGGTGAAGCAAGTGCTATTTATTTATTATAAAATCTACACATTTACCTAAAAAAGAAATCACTATTCTACCTCACAAATAGCAAAACACGTTATGAAAAAATGTTTCTATGCTTCAAGGTTTAACGCCACAAATCCTTTTTTCTAAGATTTTAAATGTTTATCTGCACTCTGTATAATGACAAAACCTTAAAATAGTTAGTGCTATATTTACAAACATCACAAACACATTCTTATGTATAGTATCCAATTTAAAGTTTTGAACAACCACCCACAATGCCTGGGCAGCACTAGTCCAATCAATCTAAATTCACTCAATTAACCTGACAGCAAGTAAGCCACCAGGGGTAACAAAATCAAGATATTTAAACTAAAGTTCTGAGTGATGTGAGGCAAGAAAACATCCAGCCAAATTAGAAAAGCGAACAAAGAATTCAGATATTCAGCTGCGTGAAACATACCCGTCCATTCATTGCTTTTCGTGAAATCAATTCCAACTATCAGGTTCGAAGACTCTAGTCCCGCTTCCCTCAACGCATATACAACCTTCACAAGCCAAATGCCAATTCAAAACCATCAAAGCTTTTAGCTCATCAATCATAATCATACTCATCAATTATATTTTCATATATACGTTTATCAGGATAGATAACATATAACATTTTGCATTGATTCAACTCCATAGCTAACACAACTACTTCCATCAGTATCAATATGCCCCAATTGTAAATTTTCACTACAGTAGAACTATGTTAGCCAAAACGCAAACTTTCTCTTGAAAAACAAAGCTCAAATTCACAACAAAAGACTGCTCAAAACAAGCTCAAATTCACAGCTCCGAACATAAATGCTTCCATCAATAAGTTCATGCAATGCCCTTATTGCGAACTTTCACTACAATCAAACTACGTTACCCCAAACGCAAACTTTATCCTATAAAACAAGCTCAAATTCACAGTTCCAAACATGAATGCTTCCATCAATATGTTCATGCAATGCCCTAATCGTAATTTTTCGCTACAACTGAACTACGTTACCCAAAAGGCCAAAACCAAACTTTCTCCTAGAAAACAAGCTCAAATCCACAACAGAACACTAATCAAACCAAAAATCCACCAAATACCCACAAATCCAAAACAATCAAAATCTACAAAAACCAAACCAACAACTGGAACACCACCTCATCAATGGAGGAGAAGTTATCAGGTATGCAGCTGTACTTCCCAGACCCGCCATTGATCTCCGGCGGAGACTTGATCTTCTGCTCGGCCCTCCCAACGCCGCCGATCCCACATCTCGTCGAATGTTTCTTGTTCTTGCTCGAGCGACCGATGAGGTTCCCCATGAGCGTCGGAGACCGGAAATTTGGGGAAGAAGAGGAGGAGATCGATGTCGCTGTAATCGCAATGCATTTGTGGTTGATTAATCTTCTTTAATTGGTAAAAATGGAACCTGATTCGTTCAATCACAGCAGGAATCGTTGTGGAATTGCGAATTTGGATCAATCGATTGAAGAACCCCACTTTTGGTTTTAGGGTTCCAAATTGATGGAGATGTGGATAATGAGATTGGGAAGAATATTTGGATGTGGAAGTGCGGAAACTGTTTGGGAATCTTCCACATTACTTGAATGGTACCCTGTCCTAATCCATCATCAGTCCGATGTCAGCAGCGCTCCAATACTAGCCTCTATCTAAAATGCAGAAACCTGTCTTTGTTGTTTTGAACTGACCTTATGATAAGCCCGTTAGGACCATAAGTCTTCGTCAAATATGGCAATCGTGGTTAAGAGGCATCCAGTCCCGAATAATACAATTAAATATAATCTATTTTTATTTAGTATTTGCAAGTGATCAAACCTTTTTATTTTACCTCCTCTTTACTTCGGTTTGACTAATCATTTAAAATTGATTGATTGTCTCATCCACGCAATCTGGAATAAATTAAAGAATAGTATAACATAGCTATTACACTCGTAATCCGCAGCTTCTACCTCTATTTCGTTGTCATTCACCGCTCTTTGGGATAATTGATTTTTTTTTTTTTTGCCTTATTTTGGTTAAAGGTGGAGTTATATCCTGGAAGATAACTTGTAGGGAGTTGGGAACTAATCTTATTCGGTTGCCCAACTTTTCTGCAAGTTATCTCTCAACTTATACTCTATGGTGAGAGATATTTCTCAGGAGTTATAGACACAATTACCCCTCATTAACCACCCTTTTATTACCTATCTACCTCTTATTTGAAGGCTATTTATGTTAATTCATATCTTTTATTGTTTAAAAACTTGCTGCAACTTCTTACAAGTTTAAAGTTGAACTAAACACGAAAATATTAACATTGTAAGTTAACAAAAATGAACCAAACAAGGCCTTTGATAAGTGGCTCCAACATAAATCGAACAAAAGACCTCTCCTAACCTTTGTCTTTTAGCAAATAATGACTCATCCATCTAAGGACTAGAGATGCTTTAGCAAGTTTCATTAATTACATTCAAATATGTTCATTTCTTAAAAAAACAAAAAATTAAGGTTTGCTTGAAAATTGAAACATAAGAAGAAACTAAAGTTTGACAACTTCACACCCCTATGCCTATCTTATTGTCTCTGTACAAGCCTAAATAAGCCTAAATGCAATATTAATTACAATCTATATATACCATGTTGTTTGAAGTTGAAACTCATTACAGCAACAACCTGAGACTAACTACAATCTCTTCGATCTTTTACATGAAAAACATTGCAATGTACAAAGATGTTGACATCCCTATCAACAGATAACTTCTTCTACTTGTCTACCATTGATGTTTAGCCACATTAATTCACTTGAAATATATTATCGCTAAAAACTTTTTCTTTCGACTTTGTTGTTCTTCGTCAACCGTTGTACAGCTTTAAACGATGAATGATTTTCATGTGACAGTAGGGGCAAATGGATAGAAACAATCCACAGTCTCGGCATGTCTGCAATCGAACCATAACAATTAAAGCAAGGTCACAACAATAACTCCAATAGAAAGAATAACATGGTCTTTTAAATACAAGAATGTAGCATTGTTTCAAGTTTCCAACAACTAACCACATGCCCACAACCAAAGGCCAAGTCTCCAGCTTTTGCTAAGCATATTGGACACACCTGCATGCATTGATAAGTAGAATCTTTAAATATGTGAACCAGCATACAATTCAAAGAACATCAAATACAATTCCCATTACCACATAAGGAAGAGCTGCATTAGATTCCACGAGTTTATTACTTAGTCGCTGTATCGGTTGACCTCGAGAATGAATAGGAGGTGGACGTGGAGCGACCCTTTTTACATCCCCTTTTGTGCGGCTTTTGTGCAACAAAATATAAATAGGTAAGCACATGCATGGAGCATGGATTGAGTAGCCAAAAAAATTAAAATTGGTACTAATTTAGCATATAATTCAGATGCTGTACCCAAGTATGCCAAGTTCTATGAATGCTTTATACTGAATAGGGACTTCCATAAGTGCAGCAAGTGCAAATGCTGATTCTTTCACAGAGTCATTGGCTGCTTTTCTTGACATGATAGCAGTGAAGTTTACAAACTTCAAATAGAAGCAAGAAACCAAAGACCATAGTGAATATTGGAAAGACACTAGGAAATCTAATATATGTTGAGTGAGATAGCATATATACTAAAGCAATATAATATCTTTTGCATTTTGACTAAGATATTTCTCTCAAAATGAATCTTGCGAGAATAATATAGAGATACCTGAAAATTATCAAATCGGCGATCGCAAATATCATCGTCGTACATCTTCATGCCATTCCATGGACCATCTCCAACTCCAACAAGCACAATAGAGAGGGGACAGGAGCTGCTCACAGTAAATATTGAGCAATTATGTGTCTGGTGACTGGTGTTATCTTAGCATATTCCACATTCCACTAATAAATGAATTTTCCTTCAAGAAATAATATACAAATCCTCTACAGTAAAATATGAAGTCCAACAATAAACACCGTAAACGTGAAACTTTTCATCTTGAGAGCACAGGCCATTGCCATTCCATGTACAGATAATTTCAACCTCGGAATATTAAGCACAGCACAACTGACTCATATGATTCAATTCTTTTCGAAAAAATGAAGAGTTTAAGATAATTAACAGAACTATACCTTGCATTAATCATTGACTGAATTGTTTTCTCATGCTGTACACTGAGTGTTATAGATGTTGTTTCTTGATTGCTTCCAGTGACCTTCGGCATATAAAGGGGGTCATTGATAAAAGAATGACATGAAAAGCATACAAACGAAAGAATTTGATCCATTGAAGGCTTCACACTAACCTGTCCATCTGCTATTATGAGTAAAACATGGAACTGGCCACCAGTTCTCTCCACAATGCTCACGGCAGTATCAATTATTGGCGCAAAAGAAGTAGGCCCTTTGAAAATCAAATTCATACAGTATGACAAGATTAATTTAATAATGCATTTAAAAGGGTCGGTAAATCATGCAAAACAACAAACAGTATATTAAGAGCAACAACTGAGCAATATTTTCACTGGAGGGGGGAAAAAAAACAAGAATAGAAACTAAAAAGCCAACGACAACAAAGCCTCAATCCTGAATTAGTTGCGATCGGCTGTATGGACCAAGCTTTTCAACTCTGCTTGATTCAATGCCCTTGATAGTGCATGCGCTTTCAAAATTTAAGGCCAGTAAACAAAAATAAAAGGAGGGCAAAATCTTGCTAACCTGACAACTGCACTCTTGGAGCAATCTTTCTATAGCAAGCTAGAACTTCTTCAAACCCGTGACATGGAGAATGGTCCCTATGAAAGCTGAACACTTCCTGGTCATGAGTAGTCACTATGAAAATGGAAACAAACAAGTAATTAGTACTCGGAAATAGAATTGCATATGAAATTGAAGTGAAAAAAAGAATGAAAACTTATTGTCTGCAAATTGCCAAAGAATTTGCTGACATACCATCACCAAATCCAAAACAAGGAATCAAGTTGTCTTCGTCAAAGGGAGCCAAAGTCTTTCCAATGATTTCAATAGCTTGCTCATATGGATTAGGCTTGTCGCCGATTGTGTGTAGACACCGGCCACCAAAAGATTGTTCTCCTGCAAGAAATCACAAATTAATGGAATAAATTCTGATCCTCTCTAGTAAAAAATATACATATATACACATGCACAAACATAGTAAATTTTGCAAGAAACAAATGCAATGGTATATGTGGTTACCTTACACATAAATACATAGCTGTTTTACATGTTCATGAAAAATCATCTTTGTATCCATATTTCTAGAGAAATTAAGGTAACTATGGGCAACCTATTGATCAAAGAGTTCCTACTCGTAAATGTGATGTCAAGAGAACAGTTAATTTGCTAAAGAAGAAAATCAACGTAATACTGAGCGAATTAACTAACCTGTCCATTCGTTGCTTTTTGTGAAATCAATTGCAACTATAAGGTTTGAAGACTCCAGACCTTGTTCCCTCAAGGCAAGTGTTACCTTTAAAACAAATGCCAAAATTAGAGAAAACTCACAGAACCATTTTAAGTCATCAGTGATCAATTACAACCATTTTCATCGTCATCATTTAAGAAGCCAATGTGAGGGCAATATAAAGAAGAAGAAAAAATTGACCTGTTCCCTGGTCATGATTTAAACAAGAACTTAAGGTATTTTCTAAAGGACTACCGATGTAGCTAGGAAACAACTGCATCTTTGGTTCGAATTAGAAGAATGGTTTTACCATATAATTAATTTCTCCATGGTTAATCTTTCTTTATCATTTTAAACATTGTATAAAAAACCACTATTTGCTTTCATATCCTAAGTGTATGCTGTGGCACTAAAGCAAGGAACTGCTCTTTGAGCTCAATTTCATATGAAATCCACATGAACTAATTAAGGGCACAATGTTTAAAACCTTGATCTTATTTTACTCTCACAAATCAAAATGTTGCTGACACTTAATGTTATAAGGTGCATAATTATTTCCTTTCATTTCTTTATTCCTATATAAGTATGTGCGATTCCCCATCTTAATTCTTCAAACTTGAAATGCACTTAATTAGCATTTCAAAGCAATACCAATTAATCTAGCACCACCTAATCAACTTAAAAGTTGAAACATAACAACTAACTAGCAAAACTAAATATGGGTTTTTCTTTACTTTATTTGATTACCGTGGGCGTCCAAACCAGCTTAGCCCCTCCTGATGATTAAGGCTGGACTAATCCCATAGGGGGTTAAGAGGGCGTCCCTACCACTAATCCAGAGGTCGAAGGAGAAATAGTGCGCACAGTTGTTGGGAATTGAACTCGTCACCTCTGCCTTAGTCAGATTACTAAGGCTCTCTTCAAAACTACTACACCACACCCCTTGGGGGCGTGGGTATTGCTTTATTTTTGTGCCCATTACACAATCACAAAACAATAGGTTCAAAAAAAGAAAAAAGAAAAAAATGTAGAAGAATACCTGTTGAATGGAAGAGAAATTATCAGGTATATACACATAAGGATTGGAGAGGACTGTTGGTCTGCTCACATCCTTTCTTCTTGACGACCTCCCATTCCCCATGTCCACCACCATGCACCACCACAGCTGCTACACCTCATGAACATCATCACCACACTCTCACACTCTCTTATAAACACACAAGTCCTTCATTTTTTTTGACAAAATAGAATCTAATTATTCCTTCACAGTAAATGGCCCTAATGATCGGCTTGAAAGATACCTCCATATCTTATTAATTGGTAAAAGTTGGGCGAGATTTGAAGTGTTCACCAGAAAATATATGGTGCGTGTGTTTGTTATATTCGATCTCTCTTTAGTGAATGTTACTGTCAGGGGCGATTCTAAGCTAGGACGGGGGGATCTAGCTTCCATATTTTCATGCCACCTTAGATCAATCCAGGGTGCTTTTTTTTTTCTTTATTCCATGTAAATGACAAGTGTCAGTCCACGTATGGATATTTGTCCTATGCATGGGGCATATAATTACGTTCAGTTTATATGAGTTAGATAGTACTTCCTCCAGTCAAAAATATATGACATTTTGAAATTTTTGGCTTCAAAAAATATATGACGTTTTTAGATTTCAATAGAACTTTGTACCTATTATACCTATTTGCCCCTCTTTTAACTCAAACATTTAATGATAATTATACAATTGTCTTTCTTTTAGTGGATGAAATAAAAAATTAAATGTGGTAAGAATGTAATTTAAACTCATAATTAATGTTTTCTTAATATGTGTTTTGAACAAAAAGTCTTATATTTTTTACCGAAGGGAGTAATAGTTAATAGATATTTAATTCAAGTCGATTTGACCTATTGTGGATTTTGGTAGAAAAAATTGAGGTTCTTGAAATGGTAAGAGCGAGCTTGAGATCGTGTGGGTTATGTGCATGGTCTCAAGTTTGATTTTTTGTTGTGTCAAAATTGTCTAGGTCAAATGGGTACGCTTAGGTCGATTGCACCATGGCCTCGTGGAATAGTTAAGCTCGCCTGAATACCCATGGATATCAAAAAAATCTGGTAGTTATGAAAGTCACCTAGACTTGGTGCATTATGACCGATTGGGCTTTCTAATGTATTTAGTAAATTAGAACTATTTATCTTGAAAATGTAATCGAAACAAAAACTTCTATTATGAGAGCAAAGCAACAACCAATTGAGTATATATATATATTTTTTTTTGAGATAATAGGAGGCCAACTCCGAAAGTTGTATAACTCCAAAAGTATGCACACTAGAGGGTTGTGTATCCTCAGCCGCATATGTACAATAAATGAAAGAATGCTATGTACATCAAATTCCATGCATGAAACCATCTCCAAGGCCCCAACTAAGAAGTCCGCGAGTCAAGCAAACACCAAAAGAAAGGTCGAAGCCAAAATGGAGCCAGAGCTCCCAACCAATTTTTTTTTTTTTGGTATGAAGAGCTCCCAACCAATTGAGTATATTTAAAGAGCATTCTTGATAACAATTTTTTGTTAAACCCAATATGCACATATCTTGCAAACAAAAGTAATCACGTACATTATTCTTGATGCAATAAATTGTGCAAATTTGATATCAAACTGCCAACGCGATTACTATGTTGTTCCAACTACAAGATGACTCCATTCTGGCCCTTAGTTGTATCATACAATTATTGAAGCGCTAGGAACCAAAACCATCCAACTACTCAAACTAGTTACTTCAAGAATTTGGTCCCAACAACACTTAATTATTACAGTCTTCTTTGAATAGCTCAACAACTCCATGACATACATAAACGACTAATTAAAAATAAAAATAATAATAAAAAAATCTATAATAAGTCTGGACTCATGAGTTCAAATAGATTTATTAGAAAAAAAAAATGATCATCTAACATTCTAAGAGACATAAATTTGCTATCAATGGTGTTGATTTGATTGGGATGTGTGTTGTAGAATTTTAAAAGAAATCTACACCCTTGTATAACAATTATATATACCAAAAGAACGTCAAAAAATTGTTTTCCAACAAACATTCAATTTATAAACTTAACTTTTTTATATTACTAATTTTTAAATCTAACTTTAATAACAATTGTACTCCAAGCTCTTTTAAACTGATTATAATTTTTTTTCTTAAGAAAATGTTGTTGAGCCCTAGCATGGATATACACAATCAACATACAAATGTTGGGGTCTATTAGTTTCGTATCAAGATCGACGTGCAAGTATCCTGACATGCATAGTTGGGACACCGACAACTACAACTGCGTGTTTATGCTAAGGCACATTAATATATTTCTTTTTTTGAGCTTGGCTAAGTGCACCTTACTGTTTACTAAGTGCACCCAATTATGCGAGGCACCCCAAATTCAAATTTTAATTTATAAGTGCACCCCACATTTTTACCGAAATACCTCTTCATCTGAACCGAAGCACTCAACTTCAAAACCTAAGTCGAGGCATCTATTTTAAGGTCAGCGACATATAACGGAGACTTATTCTTTAGGCTCGGTGTCGCTCAACTCAGAGATGGAGGCAGGTAGAGCTCCTAAAATTTTGAGCTTTAGTGCTATTGATTTGCATATGAAGGGTGAGAAGAGTATGCAGAGCTGGATTGGGCCCCCTCTAATTTTTCTCAAAAACATTTATGCTTGCACAATAGCTAACCATGACAATCTAAACACGTTTAATCAAACTTTAATAATACCACCAATATATTCATCATCAATTTGAGTAAGAACGTGATCTATATATTTATAAGACACCAATGCACATAATTGATAAAAAAAAAACATATATACATTTGCGGGTGCATCTCTGTTAATTATATTACTACTAGCTACAAACAATATTTATTTGGCCCATGAAAAGACTTACTATTGGGTAGCAAATGTATGTTACTAATGTTAGATACTCATCTACATACTATACACACACTATACAGTCGTAGCATACTATAAAGTAACTCTATTTTTAAGGCCCAAATTAATTCATATTAATTTATACATTAGAACGACATTTTACACACACACACACACACACACATATATATATATATATATATATATATATATATATATATGTTTATTTGGCCAACACCCATTAGACAACACAACCCACCCTTAAGCGCCTTGAGATGCGAGCTTATATAAATCTCGGTGCATAACACGCATATGAAGGGCTTTAATGTGCTTTTTGATGTATGTTTGTGTCACAGCCCAAATTTCTAATCCCTGTTTTGATTCCTAATTAATTAGGATCACCGACCCGTGATATGGGACCCACATCGTGATGCGCGTACCGATCGAGGCATGTGGTCGAGGTATATTCTATTTTTGTATTGATGTATGTCTAGTGTTATGTAATTGTGTAGACTTAATAAGTTGGTTCGTGCAGTTGCTAACGTCGTATGAGTCGGTGAACCGGGTAGCTAGGCTATGGTAAGTGTCACGGGGTCACTGACAAGAGGGTTTACCTTAAGGAAAATTTTCTCACTCAATATCACTCCATGGTGCCTAAGGACCACCTTAGTACAACACACCAATAAATTTCACACTAACAAGCAACAATAGACATAAAGGGGAGCTTTACTGATCTTTGATAGATGGGTTACAACTCTACCACCTTATGCTTCCCCAAGCATAAGAGGTTGACTTTATAGAAAACAGCCTGAAGTGGTTACATAACCGAATGGATACATGTCCTAGTTTACAAGCATCAAATACTAAGTAAACCACATCACACTCCCATGTAGTCAAACAGTTGTCTAACTGCTTGCCTCCTTTGCTGCCACCTAGCCTTGTAACTGCAATGACCACCTGATTAATAGGCACATCTTCAATGTGCTAGGGACTTGCTTGGACGTGCCTAACTGAGCCTAGGAACCCTTGGGTGCCGGAGCCTGACTAAGTTCGGGTCCTACCGGCGCGGAGGTGGTTGCATGATGGTCTTTGGGCAAGGCCTTGGCATGCACGCCCAAGGCCTTCTCTAAGGTCACCCTTGCCTTCCTGCCCATACCACCCCAGGAGAGGTCACTCCCCTATAGTAGATGTTAAGCCGTTTCTGGCCCTCTAATAGGGAACATCCAAAAGTGAGACCAATCATACTTTGACCTGGTCAATGCTAGAGTCAAGGAAAGTCAACTATGCTCCTGCCAAGGTCTTGCCTTACCCGTGCCAAGGTATGTGCCAAGCTTTCGCTAAAGTACGCTCCAAGTCATCGATGTGCTCGCACCAAGTCACCATTGCGCTCGCACCACGGAGAGCGCCTTGCCCGCGCATGTGCTCACTTAAGTACACGCGTCATACCCGCTAAGGTCTGTACCGTGCCCGCTAAGGTTTGTACCGTGCCAGCTTAGGTATGCATCGTGCCACTCCATGCTGCTAAGGTACGTGTCGTGCCACACCGTGCCCGCTAAGGTACGCGTCGTGCCACTTCGTGCCCGCTAAGGTATGCGCCGTGCCACACCGTGCCCACTAAGGTACGCGTCGTGCCACCCCATGCTCGCTAAGGTACGCGTCGTGCCACTCCGTGCCCGCTAAGGTACGCGTCGTGCCACACTTTACCCACTTAGGTAAGCACCATTCCCACTTAGGTACGCGTCATGCACTGAACCTTAATCTGTCGCTGTAACAACCTGCAAATTTTAACCGACTTGTGTAGGACCATGACCTGGCTAAGTGATACTGGATAGTATTTTGAGCCTCGATAGTCGACAATAAAGTAATGTTATGTTTTTGTGATGTATGTATTAGTATTGTAGTTCATTTCGGGTCTCGCGTCGTTCGGGCAATTTTTTTTAGACTGAGTAAGTCTTTGCCTAGATAAACAGGGGAGTAAAACACTATTAAAATACAAATAAATGAGTTTTTAGATAATTTAAATAATTATTTAAAGGAACAAGGTGGGACTACGTGCGCAGTGAGTTGAACCGGACCAAAAATCGTTGTTTGGACATGGGGAGTTGGATAGATACGCGACATATAGTCCATAGGATAGATTGTTAAAGTAACACAACTGTAATTTGAAGAGCCACGAGATGGTCCTCGAGATAAGTGTGTGTGTTGAGATGAAAGGCCAAAAATGGGACAACACATTACCTACTTTACTATTTGAGTACTATTCATCATTACTTATATATATATATATAAACACACACATTCATCACTCTCATCTTCTTCATCGTTCTCACTCTCACTCACGACCATCCCTCTCCCTCATCTCACCACCATCTCAGCCCTTTGCCGGTGACCGGAATAGATGTAACGACCCTAAAATTTTAACTCGTGCCACGTGATATTTCAGGGTCGTACTGTGGGCCCAACTAGCCATGGTGTATTTGTTTCAGTCCTCGGGAGTCGACACCGAGGTATGTTATGTTTGTTTGGTGATTTGTATTATTTATTTATTACCGAACATTAAATTCAATATTCCAAATGAGTAAGGACGTGGTGAGTGTGCGTTAGTACCGTTGAACAAGTTCGGTACGAAAGAACGCGTTAAATGAGTATTTGAGAGTCCGTGGGACGAAAATGAAATAAAAACATTGATATTTATAAATGAAAATAATTAATGTAATTAAATAGTAAATTGGTGGGCGCCTAGTGACACGCGGGGTCGTGGTCGACACGCGTGGGTGATACGTTAGTGTGCACGACCGAGTACGCTCATTGGCGCGCACGACGAAATTTTAGGTGCGAAAATATAGGTGAGTGTATATATTTATATATATATAGGTAAATTGATATATATATATATATAAATATATATGGTAAATCAGAAAAATAAAATAGAAAATGTAAAATTACCAAAAAGGGTATTGAAGGAAAGAAGGAAAGAAATAGACATGAGGGGTATTTTGGTCATTTCACCCCCAAAAATGTTGATAAACACCACCGACACCACTATTTTCCCTATGTTCTTGATCGAATCCGAGAGAGGGACGAAAGAAGAAGAGAAATCGAAAGATCAAGGTCGGGTGCTCGTGGAAGCGGTGTTGGCAAAAGTGAGGTGAGTTTGTGGTTTATGTTGTTGTGTTGTTGTTGTTGTTGTTGCTGTTGTACGGTGGTGATGGTGGTGATGGTGATTCGGTGGTGATGGTGGGAAGGGAAACTCGAGAGCTCGGACGTTCGAGGAGGGAGACGATAATCGTCTCCCCAATCTCCTCTCCCTCTCCCTCTCCTTCTCTTCCATGAAAAAAAAAAAAAAAAAAAGAGAGAGAGCGAGCGTACTCTCGCTCTCAGTAAATTGGAGAAGAAGAAGGGCGGTTCGGCCACTGAGCCGGCCGGTTCGGCCATGAACCGGCCGGTTCGGCCGAACCGCCCTTAAATATAAAAAAAAAAAAAGAGAGAAAAAGAGAGAAAATGGAAAAGACAATCTAGAGAAATAGGAAAAAATTCTGAAAAATTATATTTCACCCAAATAAATAGAAATTTGGGAATTTTTATGAAAAATGAAGAATTTGAGATTCGCGACGAGACTTTTGTCGGGGTTTTGTCTCGTAAAGCGTGAAATTGTTAAAAATAGCCAGAAAAATATTGAAAAATATTTTTCTAAATTGTATTAAAATTATGAGGTTTTGCTCGGGTATCCTAATGGGTTTAAATGGAACCCAATACCGGGTAAGCGACCCAAATTGAGCAAAGGAACAATAATTTAGAAAATTGTAGAAAATGAGTTAAACTTGAGAAAAAATTGAAGAATACTTGGAATAATTAGGGAAAAATTAACGGAAATTGGTCGAAATAATTGTCAGGTGACGAGCGAAGTGTTGGAAACTAATTGGGGAACGTGTGGAGCTACGCGAGGGCCTTTTTAGCGGAAGTTGAGGTGAGTAAAGGCAACAATAGAATCAACATAATTGCTTTTCTATTTATTGATTAATTATTCTTGAAATGCAAGCCCTTTGTATTCCATTCTAGTTCAGGTGACCTAGGGTTTAGGTAGTCCGACTGTGATGAGAAGTCTCAACGAGTTTAGCAGCCGGCATAGGACTGTGGCTTCTCGTTGGAGCCTATCGAAATGATTTAGCATCCGACTTGTGACTGTGGCTTTCTTTCGGTAGTGTGTTAGGAATTTAGCGGTGGCTTTGTCGTGGCTTTTCCAACGAGTGTGCGTTCGATGGAGGCGACCTTCGGCTTTGGTTCGTACGGGGTGGATTGAGCAGGGAGGCAGTTTTGGGCCTACTGTGTCGATCGCAAGCTGATGAGGTCTTGAGACCCGCGGTTTGATTGGGACTATCTATTCTCCTATCCATTTGTTTCTCGGTCACTTGATTTTCGTTGTTTGTACTTGTTGAATCTATTTATCATGCGATTTGCTATCTATTTCAGTTTCTTGTTATACATTGCATGATTTATAGACTTGTGATTATTGAAAATTCAGTAAATTATGTTGAGATATCTATTGTTGTTGTTTACTGTTATATTTTGTACTCACCGTCCTTTTTATGACGGTGGGTGCAGATCCACAGACGCAGTAAGGGCAAGGCGCCGATGCTTGGCGATATCCTCTGAGGCACGCTCAGAGCCGTTAGCTTTGCTCTCACTTTGTAGGTATTTTGTCTTTTGTTGTATATTTTGGCTATGTATCCATTTGTTTTGATATTTTGGGACTTTGGAAAGTTGAACCTGACTGTCGATACATGTATATGTTTACTTTGGGCTTTCAGTTGATCAGTATTATATACCTGTGATGTTGTTTGGACATGATTTTCCACATCTAAGTTGACTAAGTTGTAAACTGTTGTAAGTTGGTATTAAAAACAATTCCGCTGCACACCTAACTATAATTGAGGATAAAAGATTAGATAGAGTTAAGGTGAATCAAAAAGAGTGATCCAGGGTGAGTGAGTGAATAATGTAATGAGTAATTGGTAAGTTAAGGCTGACTAGACCTGCGTTGACTCGTCGGAGACGAGCTCGGGGGTCCACGTAGGTTTAGGCCGGGCGGGGCCCAGTTTGTGGTTGCTGGGGCCGTCACAATAGACGTCGGAGGTCGCGTTTTGACCAGAGGTATGTATCTCCTCTCCACTCTCTCTCTCTCGGCTGCCATCTCTCTCTCCCTCTCGGTTCTTTTCTCTCTCGGCCTCCTCTCTCTCGGGCCACTCACCTCTCAATTGGACGAGTTCTCGTCGGTTGTCGGAGGTCCAGTGATGGTGGAGTAGCTCGTCGGAGGTTGCCTCTCACCCTCCCTCTCTCGTACTCACTCGATATCTCTCTCTATCACTTTCGGTTTCTATCTCTCTCGACCTTCACCTCCACACTCATTGCACCACCAATCCTAGCCGAGCTAGTGGTGGTCGGAGTTCACTCTCTCACCGGAGATCTCTCTCTCCATCCCTCACTCGGCTGTCTCTTTCTTTCTATCTCTTTTGTCTTACTATTTTTTTGAGATTTTTGTAGGTATGTGACTGTTTGTGGTGGCTGCCGTGAATGGGTCCCGTCGGAGGCGAAGAACGGTGGACCACCAGAGCTCCGACGAACCTAGAGCACCTCCTCACAACATTAAATGTTAGTGATGTCGAGTTGTGTGGGTATACCTTGCTTTTGTTCCCTATTCATTTTATGTGTGTTGTTGTGTTACTCGCCGGAGTGCCACCGTAACCGGCGGCACCACCGCTGGACCACCATGACTGGGATGCTGTTGGGGACCCCACCAACCTCCTATGTGGGTTTCACAGCCTTCGGAGTGGTCAAAATAGTTCCATTGAGTGTTAAAGTGTTGTCATTTCATGTGATAGGGGTGGTGGAGCCTCACCGGAAACCGCCACTCTTGGCGGTGCTACCGGCTGAACCGCCACTAGTGAAGGTTGTCGAGAGTCTCACCTAACCTTGGTAGAGGTCTCGCAACCCTTAGTCATGTCAAAAATTTTAACAAGTTAGATATAATAGTTATGTTTTTATATAAGTGTTGAGTTTGAGTTTTAAAATTATGAAAAGAGTTTAAACTCCGATTAAGTGAGGTATTCCAGACCAATTCATGCCAAGGAAACCCCCTCCCAATATCGGACAATATCAATTTGTAGCCGAGAAAGTTTCGTTGTTGATTGGTGTTTGGTTATTGAGTTTTCGTGATGCTCAATGACCAAACCACTTAAAGTTTTTTCCTATTTGGTTTTAATGATTCAATTTGGTTATTGGTGATGACATCATGGTTGCGCTGACGGTCCTTGAGACCATGACGTGACTCATACACGACCGAGCCGAGCTTACAAATTTATGAGTAAGCTTACTTGTGTTATAGTTTTTCAAACCCGAGAGAGAGTATTCATTTTCTATTAAATTGTCACGTTGTTCAAGTCATTTGAAACACTGGAAAAATACTAGGGATTCGACCTAGGTTAGTTAACGACTTGACCTATTAATACGAGTTTCCGACCTTGTCAGGTAGCGAGAAACTCGGGGATACGCGTTAGGATTCGCGAGAGTGGATACGATTTGCGATAGTTCAGGTAAGTATACTTGCCTTAAAGCTTGTGTACGTGTAACGACCCAAAAATTTGGTTATTTGTGAATGATGATGTGTATTACATATTTATACTCGTATTTGAGTGACTGGACGATTAAGTCGGTGAACGAGTAGGAAAATTGGGTTACGGGTACACGGGGGATTTAAAATACTGTAAAACATACAAATAAATGAATTTTTAATTAATTTAATTAATTAGTTGACGAGACAAGGCGAGACTACGCGTGTTACGGGAGTTGGAATAAGGTAAAACGGACCGAGGAATGTTGTTTGAACGCGAGAGTTAGTTAATTACGCAACATATGGTTTATGGAATAGAAATTGTTAAAGTGACACAACATGATGATGAACAACCATGAGATTTGCATTGAGATGTGTGTGTGGGTTGAGATGTGATAAAGGAACAAAAAGACCCATAAGGGCAATGGTTTAAAAGTGTGTAGGAAATTAAGTTGGGGGTAAAAAGGTCATTTGACCTTATATAAATACAAACCGTTTCATAACAAACCCTACACTATTCATCTTCTTCTCCAAACACCCACCGCCGCCCCCTCCTTCTGTGGCGGCCCCAATTTTTCGGGGTCGCCCCGTGCTAACAGTTACTTCTCCAGCTCATGCACCAGAAATAACTGCCACGTCATATCTCTATCCATCATCTAAGAATCTTCAAATTAGAGTTATTTATCCATAAGCAACAGCAGAAGTCTTGTCTTAATAAAAAAAACATTATATAAAGTTATTCAATTTAATCTATAGTGGAAAACCCGGCTATACTTGCATATAGGCGATCAACTATACCAATATATATATACAAGTATGGAAGTGGTTGTAGTCTCTCATCCCAAAGTAATACAAAATATCAACATAATACACTAGCAACATACGTACTAGCAGGCTTCGGCGTAGGCAAGACAGATATAATCGCCAAAGATCTTCTTACCCCTCGCGATATCTTGGTATCGCACTCGCATTATCACAAAAACCAGATAACGAGTCCAGTAAGTAAAATCCCAAGGAAAACCACCAGGCATTTCAATTTACGAACATAAATAGAAACCAATAAACAGTGTTAAATAATCATGCAATAATCAAGGAAATAACGCAGGCAACTGCTCAAAAGGAAATGCATGAATACCAACACCAAGAAAATAAGCGGGTGTGCAATAAATACCGCCAAGTGAAGCTAGGATCAGTGGCCCGATCATACCCTACTCCAAAGACCCATTGATCGTATCCTAGTCACCAAATACATTTTGAGAAGAAGAAACCCCACACACCGAAAACCACCTTAACGCTTATCGTTCCCATCACAATCGGATTTAGATTGACAAAGAAATAAAGCTCAATGAATAGAATAAGTAAATGCAATAGTGGTGTTCAATTGGGTTTTACGTACCTCAATCCGCGCTCACAATCCCAAAAATACCCCCGGTCTGATCATCCACTAATTCCCCGACTTAATTTTTTCTGACTCGAGCTTCCTGGGTTTCATATGTGAAGATTAATGGTTAATTAATGGGTTTATGATGTTATTTAGGCTTATTTCTTCATTTTCGCAATTTTTAAGTTCCAGTGGACAATTAGCGCGCTAATGAGATCAATTAGCGCGCTAATTGATCTTTATCACTCTTCACTCAGCGTGATTAGCGCGCTAATTTCTCCAATTAGCGCGCTAATTGCTCGCTGTCCAGAAAATTTCCAAATTTAGATTTTTGACTTCAAACCACTCACAAACTCATAAATTCAATTTCCATCTTTCCATAACTCCTCAATCACCTCAATTACACCATTTAAACATGAATTACCATAATCAAACACCAAAATCCACAAATCATGGAAATCACGTTTTCAAACCCACTTTCCAAAACTATCCCAAATTCTCTCAAATTTGGTCAAATATCCAACCCATGTCATACCAACCTCATGAGCACTAAATCTCAACAAAATACAGGATTTTATTTCCTCCAAATTCGAATTTCCTCAAATTCTTCAACAAAACCAAAATCTCATAAATCACCCAAATTTGATGAATCATACCTTGGGATCTTGTTGTTGTTGTTGTTGGACGCCTCAATCACCCTTCAAATCTCCAGCTTTTGATCCTCCACTTCTCCTTCTTCTCCCACCGATTCTCCTCTTCTCAATTTCCTCTCTTCCTTTCTTCTCCATTTGACCGATCAAACATGTATATATAGTTGGTTCTTGATCAACTGTGTACACCCATCTCGAGGACAATCATGTGGCCACTGTGCACCCTGTGTCACTCCAACTCACTAACACCCTATCTTGACACTGGCCACCATGTTGTGCATCTCGAGAACCATCCAATGGATCCTGATTAATCCAGCTCAACTATAGGACTTTACAACTCCAATTGATTTGGCCTATATAAATTACCAAATCTACTCAATAAATTCCCAAAATTTATAAATAGGTTCATACTAGTCTCCCGACCACTCGACACCAGGTGCCCCGCGTCCCGCACGCACCCCGAGATGATCCCACACTTAGTGCACCAAATATAATTTTTATCCTAAGGTTATATTAAATTTCCATTAAATTAAATCCTCCACCTTAGTCATGCTTAATTAGTTAAATCTAATCAAACCCCAACGCCCGGCTTTACTACTTCCGAACCCCCGCGTTGGCCTGACTCACACCACGATCCCCCGGCGCTCAACCTCGCCCGACATCAAGTTACACACATGTGATGTTTATATAAATAATAACTTCCCATCACAATAATAAACAAACAACATGCACAAATAACATAATACAAGCCTGAGTACTCATTTTCAAGTTAACCCAGCTATCCACGTAACGCCCAAATTCCCCGTTAATCCTCGTGATTAACACAAATCCTGATTTAATTAATTTGGGTCGTTACAATTCTTCCCAACTAAAAGAATTTCGTCCTCGAAATTGAACAATCCCGAGTAAAATTCCCCAGTTCATCGAACCGCACCCATTCACAAGGTCAAACTTTATTGAACTTGCTTCCAATACGTCAGGATCCCACCAGTGTGTGTATCAATTGGTCCTTCACTCAGAATCTTTTCCATCTGAGATTCCACCAATGCATATCAATTGGTCCTTCACTCAGAATCTTTTCCCATCTGAGATTCCACCAATGGTACACCCCACCAGCCCTTCACCTCACTCATGTTCTATCTTGTGTGAATAATGTCTCTGATGACTCTGTCTGATCGTTGCTGACATCCTATCTCATCCGCGACTCAGTCCTAAACCATACTCTGGTACGTCGGGATTCCCACTAGTGTACGCATCACCTGGCCCATTGCCCATAACACATCCCTCTGGGAATCCACCAGTGATAGCGCTCAATCCTAGTCCGTCACCCGATAGCCCTCGCTATGGCCTTGTGTATCGCATGATCAATCAATTTTCCATCAACATCCTCCGGTGAACACATCAATCGTCCTCAATCGCGTAGGTAATAAAACAATAGCTTCACCTATGAAATAAAACAACAAAATAAGCAAATAAACTCATAAGTATCCCCAACAGACTGTCTAGTCTCCTCCCGGATCGACAGTGAAACAACATCGACCCTATCTCTGGCCTGCACTGGCTGCTAAACTCATCCCTCTGTTTCTTCGGCTTGTGATTAGACCGAGAATTCTATCCAACTTGATCCGATCGCTCCTCGCTTTGCAGCAAGTATGTATCACGAGCCAAAAACCCCATCGTATATAAAGTCTGCAAAGTGTCGGCTCCACTCGCAACAATAACATCAACGATCTTCTCATCTAATCCCCTGATGAAGTAATAAATCTTGAGTTTCTCGATGTTCACCATATCTATGGCGTACTACATCTAATACCTAAATCTCTCCATGTATGCAAGCATAGATATGGTACCCCGCCTCAACGCGAGAAACTCTTCTCTGAGCCTCAGTTGTACCTCTATCGGAATATATATGTAAGAACAGCTGATAAAACTCAGCCCAAGTCGTCGGCCTCGGTTGTGTATCACTATAAGTCGTCCACCAGGCCGCCGTTTGTCCTTTCAGGCAATACCCCGAAATTCGTGCCTGTTCAACCTCCGGCACTTCCAATAACTGATGTAGTTGTCGATGCGTCATCAACTAACACCCAACTAACTCTGGATCGCTCACCCCATAAAAATAAGTGGGGTTAAACCACATAAAGTCTTTCACCATCTTCGCCACCTCTGACGAATTTTGCCAAATTTTCCTGTGTGATCCACAATCATCCCTGACCCTATCGTAACTGTATC
The DNA here is from genome assembly GCA_039657345.1 of Stephania japonica. Taxonomy (NCBI): domain Eukaryota; kingdom Viridiplantae; phylum Streptophyta; class Magnoliopsida; order Ranunculales; family Menispermaceae; genus Stephania; species Stephania japonica. The sequence goes on along the minus strand of CM077556.1, from coordinate 82,829,503 downwards.
CTCCGGCTCTGCCCAACGTACTGAAAATCTGCAGGGCCTCCCATACAAGGCCTCAAATGACGATAGCCCGATAATAATTTGATAGTTGTTGTAAGCGAACTTTCACAGTAATAGATAGTCCTCCCATGAACCTCCAACTACTCCTGCATCGTTTCTCAGAACCCCAAAGTCCTCCTGAGATCCCTGTCGATTATTATGGAGATCGACACCTCATGTAGTCTGTCATCACTTCCCCATTCGCCTCGTGTAGCCCCAATGTCTACGATAACTTCCTGACAAAAATATATGGTAAAAATAATTTCACATTTCCATCAAAGAATAGTTAATGGCTGCAACAATCCACCAGGTTGTCTATGCTCCGCTTTCACCTGCTGACATGTCTGACACCTCCAAATTTACTCTTCCACTTCAGACATTTATCCCAAGCCACCAAAACATTCTTTGTAAATCGTGATGCATTTTGGTTCTGCCAGGATGAATTGCATGTCGTAACCTGTGCGCATCCTCTAAAACACTATCACATATCTCTAGCACTGCTGGTACCCATAGTCGACCTCGGTGCCGTAAACCTCCGTCAGACGTCTCCGCCCAATCAGTGCACTCGGAATTCCGTGCCAAACCACTGAACCACTCATCGAGCCCATCAGTCCTCTGACACTTCAATTACTTACCCTAGTGACACTATCGGTACCCTCATCTGACCGCAAATCTGAGCATCATGCATAACTGCAATGTCTGACATGCTCATAACTGATGCTGCATCCAACAGTCCCATATATCGCATACTGCTCTGACTGTCGACTCCGCATCTACTCAAAAGATTCGCCACACATTGGACTTACCAAGATATTACTCGATCGTAAATCAGGATCTTTTAGCAACTATAACCATCTCCTCTGACGTATATCAAGATCCTTTTGTGTGAAAATGTAGCGTAGACTCTGATGGTTGGTGTAAAGCACAACTTCTCTCCATAAGATAACGCCTCCAAAGCTTTAGCGCAAATACAACTGCCACAAGCTTCAAATCATATACAGAGTTACTACATTCATGCGATTGAAATCGCCTGGATAAGCAAGCCATTGGTCATCCCTCTTGCATCAGAAAACATCCCAGTCCAGTCCTTGAAACATTCGTGTAACTGATCACACTCTTCACTGACTCAGATAATGTCAGCACTGGTGCAGAAATCAATCTTTACTTCAACTCCAGGAATGCCTGCTCACACTCCTTAGACCATCCAAAAGAAAACATCCTTCTTTTGTCAGCCTCGTCATTGGTGCTGCAATCATGGAGAAATCCTGTACAAATCACCGTAGTATCTTACTAGACACAAGAATTCCATATCTCGGTAACAGTCTCTGATGTCTTCAAGTCAATCACTGCTAAAATCTTGTCTTTTATAAAGAATATATCCTGACTATTGATAACATGCCGCGGAACTTCTCTAAATTTCGCACATAGTTTGTGTTTCCTAAATGTCATCAATACAATCTAAATTTGGCCTCAAATTTTCGATTACCCGAAATATACCATTTCTCTTGTTACGGTGTTGGAACAACCATCCATTCTCCATAATATACCATATATATGTTTTACCAAACATCCTCAGGTTTCATTTGTATCCAAAATGGAAACAACTTGATAGTTTTTATACATAGCACTACCAATTTCCATAATTTACACCAAAAAATATACTTGACTCTTTTCAGGAATTGCCCAACATATTGTTCAGATACATTCCGAACCTGAAGCCTGATCATGCAACGGCTCTACCACTACCGATGCCATCCAGATCAACACACATTCCCCATGTATATGTCCCTCACTCCACAATAAATACATCTCGGAACATGTGGCGATCCCTCCTGTGAACCTTCAGTACCTGGTACAACAGAATTAGTTGCATCTGGTGTCCTAGTCGGAGTTTCTGATTGTTGCATAGTCTCACTCCTCACCAACTCGTATTGTCTGTCCCTAACCTCTCTCTGTTGCGATTCCTCTGTAGCTTGTCGTCGACGTCTTCTATGATATTCGACTAATGCAGCCGCCGGTGTCTGGCAACTAACCCTTAGATGTCCTCTCTGTCCGCATTTATAACATTTGCGCGTCTCTCTCTTCCTAGTCTGGCTGGTCGCTCCTGTATTTGGCTGTGCCACCGTGTGCACTCTGTCCCTATCCGGACCTTGATCCCGTCGAGGTGATAGTGTTCTACACTCATATCGCAAGTGTCCTTGCTGACCGCATTTAAAACATCTGCGTGTCTTACGCCTTCTGGTATACCTATCATCAGATCCCTGACCCTGACCCTGACCCAGGTCCTTCTGACCCCTGTCCTGGTCACCCTGATGTCTATCCTGGTGCTGTGGTGGAGGTTGTTGTCGTTGCTGCTCGCTAGATGCAGGTGCAGTAGCATACACCACCTTCTCTTCATCTCTCGTCTGGTGCTCGGGACTCCTATCTCGTTGACACTGAATGTACTCAACAACCTCTGCCATTTGTGCCTGATGTAAAACTTGTTGCTCCATGACCCTCTGCAATAATGACTGCAGAGTCATCGTCTCACATGTCGAATCACTCGCATCACCAACCTCCGGCTGAACAGTAGACGGAGCAATAGTCGGAGTCTGTACGTCCATCAAAAACTGCACCACAAAACATGCGTCGGACCAGACTCAGCATATACGTATACCATATGTAATACAAAATCAAATCATACACGTATATATATTCCTTAATCTACCCGCCTTACAGTCACTTCCCAACTAAAGTTCTAGGCAATTCATCGGGTTTCCACATCTAAGTTCATTAAAATTTATGCTCTTGTTTAACTCCAATTCCTGAAGTTTGACCTCAATCTGATATCAAATGTAACCATATCAGAGCTAACTATAACTTCCATTCCATCCACTAAGTTCCTCAAACTTAAGCTTCTCAAACCTAAGCTCTTCAAACCTAAGCTCTGATACCAAACTGTGGCGGCCCCAATTTTCCAGGGTCGCCCCGTGCTAACAGTTACTTCTCCAGCTCATGCACCAGAAATAACTGCCACGTCATATCTCTATCCATCATCTAAGAATCTTCAAATTAGAGTTATTTATCCATAAACAACAGCGGAAGTCTTGTCTTAATAAAAAAAACATTATATAAAGTTATTCAATTTAATCTATAGTGGAAAACCCGGCTATACTTGCATATAGGCGATCAACTATACCAATATATATATACAAGTATGGAAGTGGTTGTAGTCTCTCATCCCAAAGTAATACAAAATATCAACATAATACACTAGCAACATACGTACTAGCAGGCTTCGGCGTAGGCAAGACAGATATAATCGTCAAAGATCTTCTTACCCCTGCTGATACTGGTATCTGCACTCAGTTATCACAAAAACCAGATAACGAGTCCAGTAAGTAAAATCCCAACGAAAACCACCAGACATTTCAATTTACGAACATAAATGGAAACCAATAAACAGTGTTAAATAATCATGCAATAATCAAGGAAATAACGCAGGCAACTGCTCAAAAGGAAATGCATGAATACCAACACCAAGAAAACAAACTGGGTGTGCAATAAATACCGCCAGTGAAGCTAGGATCAGTGGCCCAGTCATACCCTACTCCAAAGACCCCGCTGACTGTATCCTAGTCACCAAATACATTTTGAGAAGAAGAAACCCCACACACCCAAAAACCACCGGAACGCTATCGTTCCCATCACAATCGAATTTAGATTGTCAAAGAAATAAAGCTCAATGAATAGAATAAGTAAATGCAATAGTGGTGTTCAATTGGGTTTTACGTACCTCAATCCGCGCTCACAATCCCAAAAATACCCCCGGTCTGATCATCCACTAATTCCCCGACTTAATTTTTTCTGTCTCGAGCTTCCTGGGTTTCATTTGTGAAGATTAATGGTTAATTAATGGGTTTATGATGTTATTTAGGCTTATTTCTTCATTTTCCCAATTTTTAAGTTCCAATGGACAATTAGCGCGCTAATGAGATTAATTAGCGTGCTAATTGATCTTTATCACTCTTCACTCAGCGTGATTAGCGCGCTAATTGCTCGCTGTCCAGAAAATTTTCAAATTTAGATTTTTGACTTCAAACCACTCACAAACTCATAAATTCAATTTCCGTCTTTCCATAACTCCTCAATCACCTCAATTACACCCTTTAAACATGAATTACCATAATCAAACACCAAAATCCACAAATCATGGAAATCACGTTTTCAAACCCACTTTCCAAAACTATTCCAAATTCTCTCAAATTTGGTCAAATATCCAACCCATGTCATACCAACCTCATGAGCACTAAATCTCAACAAAATACAGGATTTTATTTCCTCCAAATTCGAATTTCCTCAAATTCTTCAACAAAACCAAAATCTCATAAATCACCCAAATTTGATGAATCATACCTTGGGATCTTGTTGTTGTTCTTTGTTGGACGCCTCAATCACCCTTCAAATCTCCAGCTTTTGATCCTCCACTTCTCCTTCTTCTCCCACCGATTCTCCTCTTCTCAATTTCCTCTCTTCCTTTCTTCTCCATTTGACCGATCAAACATGTATATATAGTTGGTTCTTGATCAACTGTGTACACCCATCTCGAGGACAATCATGTGGCCACTGTGCACCCTGTGTCACTCCAACTCACTAACACCCTATCTTGACACTGGCCACCATGTTGTGCATCTCGAGAACCATCCAATGGATCCTGATTAATCCAGCTCAACTATAGGACTTTACAACTCCAATTGATTTGGCCTATATAAATTACCAAATCTACTCAATAAATTCCCAAAATTTATAAATAGGTTCATACTAGTCTCCCGACCACTCGACACCGGTGCCCCGCGTCCCGCACGCACCCCGAGATGATCCCACACTTAGTGCACCAAATATAATTTTTATCCTAAGGTTATATTAAATTTCCATTAAATTAAATCCTCCACCTTAGTCATGCTTAATTAGTTAAATCTAATCAAACCCCAACGCCCGGCTTTACTACTTCCGAACCCCCGCGTTGGCCTGACTCACACCACGATCCCCCGGCGCTCAACCTCGCCCGACATCAAGTTACACACATGTGATGTTTATGTAAATAATAACTTCTCATCACAATAATAAACAAACAACATGCACAAATAACATAATACAAGCCTGAGTACTCATTTTCAAGTTAACCCAGCTATCCACGTAACGCCCAAATTCCCCGTTAATCCTCGTGATTAACACAAATCCTGATTTAATTAATTTGGGCCATTACACCTTCTCTTGCATCTCGGCTTCTCTCACGACCTCTCCTCCACTCTCTCTCGGTCTCTCTCACTCTCATGGTCTCTCTCACGATCTTTCTCTATCTCTCTCGTTGTTCTCTCACGTTCTCTCATCCCTCTTCTCGGCCTCACGTCATCCCTCCCTCCTCTCTCGGCTGGAACAGTTATCACCACCGCCACCCTCCTCACTGCTGAAGAGCTTCATGGTCTTCGGGAAGTCGAACTCGCCGAAGGTAACTCTCTCTCTTTCTCTCTCTCTCGGCCTCACACACCTCCCATCTCGCGGTGCCTCTCCCTCTCTCTCGGCCGGTGTTCTGATCAGCGTTGGGCATCGTCGTGGCCGGTGGGACCGTCCCCAGCCACGACCGATCGGGGGCGACACCACGGCTAGGGTGGATTAGACTTGTGGGTATGTGTGTGTGTGTGGTGACTAGTGGGGTGCGTGATGATGGAATGGGGTGGACAACCAACTGGTGGGTGTGTGTATGACTGGTGGGGTGCGTACTGGTATACCATGTGTGTGTGATTGTGTATGTGGCTGGTGGGATGATGTGTGTATGCCCATGCATGTGTGTGTGTGCAGTGCATGCATGTGTATGCATAGGTGTGAAATAGGTTGTGATTTTGGTGTACATGGGGTGTATGAATGGGTGTATGTGTACACCACTGTGGGGTGTACACACCAGCGTGTATATGTACACCACAGTGGGGTGTACACAATGGTTGAGGGTGTAAAAAATGGATTAATGTATATTATATAGTTTTAAGTAATAAAGTGACATTAACACATGTGAACATAGGGTGTAGATAGCAGTGGGGTGCACACAACAGCGGGGCGTTGTGTGCACATAACAGTGGGGTGTGTGATGTGTGGGGCGCATATAGTGGGGTGTACTTAGTTATGAGGTGGTCATATCATGTGTGTGTGTGCAAATAAAAATAAAATAAATAAATAAAGGAGAAGTATGGACACTTTATGAATAAAATAAAGTGATGTAAATGGGCTTGGGTTAGGGTCCAATAAGGGCCCAACATTACCAATATAAAATGGCTCACATATTTGAGGCCAACTAGAGCCTAACAAATGATACAAACCCGTACAAATCAACTTGTGATTTAATGCTAAATCTTACACTAAGATTCAAGATTTAAACCATTATTAGGTAATCGGGAAATCACGGGAGACGCGTTAGGATCTCGGAGTTTTCACACGGGTTGCGATTAGTTCAGGTAAATACATTTGCCTTAAAAAGCATTTGTACGTTTGTAAGCCAGTAAAAAAATGCATGTGATTCATTATCATTTATTCAGTCTTGTTATACTCTATTATTGGTATTCCATTCCATTTCTTGTTGTGTGTTTTTCGGCGTAAGTGTTTCGTCTCAAAAGTACTAGGACCTGCACTAGAGGGATAAAACGTGGGCACTCGTGGCCAGGAGTGTGTGACCACCCTTAGTGACCGTGTGACACCAAGTACTGGGTGGATGGGTTCGAGTCCCTTTCCAGTCATCATAGTTTGTGCCTTCGCTTGTGTCGATGCCCGGGAAGACCTCGCGAGGTCTTCGCCGTTATGCTATGATTTAGACCACTTATGAGCCTCTTTTGATTCCTTGGAACACACTTGATTTTCGATTGATATCTTTTAGTCTGCTTATCATGCATCTTGTCTATTTAAATTCCTGTATTTTCATTTCCGCATGATATTTAGACTGTTTTACTTGTTACATCATGAATTACTGTTATCTTCTTCTGGCATTACATTCAATTTTCTCCAGTTGCTCACCGTCTAGTTTGTGACGGTGGGTGCAGATAGAACAAAGTGCAGTAGAGGCAAGGAGTCCTGCTTAGGCGATTTTTGTGAGGATTAGCGGCTGGACTTGGAGACTATTTTGTAGGTTTTCCTTATGTTTTGTTTTTATGTATATCGTTTCATATATATGCTTTGGGGTTATTAAACTTGACACATTTTGGTGAGACTGGTATCATGTATACATGCTTATCGAATTGTACATGAATACCCGGGGTTTTCCACACTTATAGAATTCCTATACTTCCTGTGATTGAGTTATTTCCCTTGTTATTTATTGTTTAGTCTTCCGCTGTGTATTATTGCTATAACTCTTTCATAAACTACTAAATTGATTAAATTGAAGGCTGACTACGCTCGTCAGGTTACCAAATGATGACTTGGGACTTGCACGGGTCTAGGCCGGGCGTACCCAATTGCACGAGGAAATTGGGGCTGTCACAGTACGTTAGTAAGCCAGTTAAGAAATTCTTATGTGATTCATTATCGTTTATTGCTATTCTTGCTATTATCCATTGTTGGCATTCAAATTCCCTTATTTTCTTGGTATGTGTGTTCTTAGCATAAGTGTGTCGATATAGTATCATGCAGCCCGCACTGGTTGGGGAAACTTGGGTATTTCCTATCGAAATTACTGCTACCCATAGTGTTGTGTGAACCTGGGTACTGATTGTGAAGGTGTTATGTGGCCCGCACCAGTTGGGAAAACGCGAGCCACTCTCTGCAGGAGTGCCTGACCACCCCTGGTGTTGTGTGAACCTGGGCACTGGATTTTTGTGGTTATTGTTGTGAATATTGACTGCTTATGACCTCTTTTGACTCTTAGAACACACATGTTTCGATTGATATCTATTATTTTGTTTATCATGCACCTTATTTATTTACATTCTTGTCTTTAAATCACCGCATGATATTTAGAATGTTTTATTTGATATTCATGAATTACTGTAAAATTCTTCTAGCATTACTTTTGATTTTCTCTCATTTGCTCACCGTCTAGTTTGTGACGATGGGTGCAGATATCCCGGAGTACAGCAAGGGCAAGGGCCCTCTACTTGGTGATTTCCTCTGAGGACCTCTCAGAGTACGCGACTTCAGGGATAGGTTAGATTTGATTTATGCTTATTGCTGATTGTATGATGTTTTTATATATATGATGTTGGCTATTGAACTGGGGATCACTTTTTGGGATGGATACTATGAACACTCAGGGTTTCCACATTTATATAGATTTCTTACTTTTCGTTTGATTGAGTTATTTCCCAATACTTGTTTAGTTTTTTCACTGCGTATAATTGCAATAACTCTTTCATAAACTATTAAATTAATTAATTGGAGGCTGACTAGGCTCGTCAGGCTCGCTGAGTATCGACTCGGGACCTGTACGGGTCTAGGCCAGGCGTACCTAAATGCATTGGGAATTTGGAGCCGTCACAGTCACCTGAGTCCCCCGAAGCCTTCCGAGTCTACCGAGACTCGGTCTTTTGTTGAGTTATCATGCTGCCCAGCCCAATATGTTCCGCTCCAGCTATTGGGGTGGTAACAATAAGCCTTAACTTATTTAAATATAATTTAAGGATTTATTTTATAAGCCTGTGGTTGTATCTAAGTAATGCAAATCAAATTAAAGTCATGTAGTTTGAATAAAAATCAATAACACTTGGACTTACCTCAAAATACATGCTAGCACACACTCCCATGAAACATGAGTCAAGTTTGGTGTCACTTGGCTGAATTTTTAGTGGAGCTAGGTGTGACGACCCCAAATTTCACAATCCTAGAATCGGGTGCCGCCTGGCCTGAACCCACGCGAACCACCGAGCCAATCCCGCCGAGTCGCGCAGGGCCAGTGAGCCTATCGTTACCATTCAATCATTTATTAAGCATCTAAATATGAAGTCTATTAATTAGCGAGTTATCAAAGTATAAAGCGGAAGCAATAAATCTCAACTAATCAATTAACCTCAAAAGCTCCAAGTTAGGATAAAAACCTAGGGTGTGGGAACCTCGTATATCATATATATCATGTAAAGTAAGAAGAGTATTATCAATGTCATAAAATCTCTCAACCCATAACCCCATGTACAAAAACAATATAAGTAGTTAATACACCAAAATGTTACCTATATCAGCAGAGGAGGGCCGCTCAACGTATATCGTCTATATGCACGGCCTTTCCTTTACTAGATTGCAGATCTGCACTCGGTCAAACACAAGAATGACAAGCCCAGGTAAGTAACGCCAAACAGGAACAACAATAAATACAACATTTCGAATTAAATAAATTAACAGTCAATTCATGCAAATAGAAAGAAAGGGACAGGGAGCGCATGAATATATAAAGACTATGAATAAATACATGAGCAATCGAAATTGAATGTCTCGGGATACAAGGGAAAGGCACAAATAGTCCCGACCAATCAAAGTCGTTAAGCCGATAACAAAATCTCCTCAAAGGCTATGAGTCAAGGACAAAATTTCCTCTAAGACCTCTACGTGAGTGCAGAGTCCCTAGCAATCTGGTGGAGAACTCTCATCCCGTACATGTCATCACAACCAATCACATATCCCCAGCCATAAACCCTGGTATAACATACCGCAAGTCCGTAATTCTGCAAGGATCACGCTTGACACACTTGCCTTAGGACAACTCAAAGGAATGGATTGACAAGATAGTATCGAAACAATATCAATAAATAACTCAAAGCTCAAGAAATAACTGTAGTGTTTCTCACTGGTTTACTTAACTCCAATCCAAGCTAATTCGCGCTAACACGGACTCCGACACACCCTTACGATCCCCAAGTGTACAATAATCCTGATAATACAATAATCTTGATAATGTAATTTACATCAATTTCCTTAATTTTCCTATGATTATCCAAATTTCTAACTATTTTTGTCAATTTCACGCTTTTCAAGGCAAAAACCCCGACATAGCGTCTCGTAAAAACCCAAATACTTCACTTTTCGTAGAAGTTCCCAAATTTCTCTTTATTTGATGAAAATAAAATTTTCTATAATTTTTCAGAATTTTTCCTGAATTTTTCCTATTTTTCTGGGATTTTATTTTAATTAAAATCCTTTTCAATATATTTAATTGCAATAAATAATTATTTATTAATATAATAATGGTGGGTGGGTCCCAGGTCGAGTCTGGACTGCCTTGACCGGGTCAGACCAGGACTCGGTCCAACTGGGTCAAACCAGGACCCGGTTCAACTGGGTCAAGCCCGGTCTGACCCAACCGGGACGGGTCACTTTGACCCGGCCCATTTCTTTTCTATTCTTCCTTGTTCGTTGGAACGAACAAGACTTTTTTTTTAAATTTCTTCTTTCTTTCTTTCACAAACAACATTAACAACAACAACTCAACCAATCTACCATCATTAACCTCTCATTTTCACCATCAATTACCACCATAAAATCCACACGAAAATCTCTTGAAAAATCCTTAAAATTTGTCAAAATTTCAAAACTCACCCAAATTGATTACAGACTTTGTAAATAACCTATTAATCATCGCGGGGATCGTCGAGACGTTGAAAACTTCAATAGACTTCGAAGTTTCGACGTGGCATCCAAATCTCACCACGACGAAAACGAGCAAACTACGCACCAACGCGTAGAGAACGACGAGGAGAGTCTAAATCTTATCTCGGATCATCAGAAACTGTTGCCTTCGACGCTGCTTCGGCCATACTAGTCCGGTGGTTTCTTGGAGAACAAGTCTGGGGAGAAGAGAGAGAGGAAAAGAGAGAAAGAGGGTGGGTGTTAGGTTTTTATACCCCTCTCCTCATCCACTTATGCACACTTATTTCAAGGCGCATCCAAGGGTCCTCTTTGCAGCTGTCTCAATAACTCCAACACTTAATATGTGACTTCATTACGTAACTTGAGCTCCACACTTGGTCATCTCCAACTCTGCCTTAGTGTTATCGAACTCGAACCGCACCGCGACTCGCCCGTCGAATGTACTCTATCGCAACTACGTGCCAACACACCTATAATTTTATAATTTGTGTTTTGTTCATGTTTTTAGTTAAGTTTGTCCCCTGGACCACTAAACATCGCGTCACATAACCCACACTCACACACAAACGTCCTCACACGTTAGAACTTTGAGATTTTACAAATGAAATATACTATAATACAAATACCATACAAAACTAACATACCTCGGCGTCGACGCCCTAGATTTGATAATTGTACCACGGCGTGGGCCCACGTATCACCTGTATTGACGTGTGGCACAGGTTAAATTTTTAAGGTCGTTACACTAGGAGTTCATAAGAGCCATTAGATTTCCCTTGTGATGTGAGTAGCACACATGATGAAACCCACCATTATAAATACCCACACTTATCCATTTTGCTTCACTTTGCATGTTCTTCAAAGGAGAAAAATCTTAGCCGGAGAGTTTTATTCTTATTGGAATTTGGAGGTAGAAAGGGCTAAATTCATCACTCAAATTAGAGAATCAAACACCTTACATCAACCTATAAGTTTAGGTAATCAAACACCTTTCAAATTAAAGAATCAAATACCTTTCAAATTAGAGAATCAAGTGTTTTAATGTTTGTTTTAATACATTCTAAGGCTTTTGATCCAACTACAAATTCTCAATTTCGGATTTTACAAGTGTTGCCAAAAATTGAGATTTTTCTTATGAATTCAATTTTCTAGTTTTTGGGATATGAATGGTTTTGTTTTTGAAATCTAATGTCATTTTTGAATTCTGTAACGACCCAAAAATTTTATGTTATTTATGTGATGATGAGTAATATTGATTTATACTCGTGTCTGTGTGACAGGGTGGTGACGTCGATTTTACGAGTAGTATTATGGGTCGTAGTAGTTCCATTCGCGTGCGAAAGGGCAAGTCGTGGTGCATACCGGGCATTTCTACGGTTAAGGAAAACTAATTAGTGGGCAAATAAGGAAAAGAATAAGGAGGGAGAGTCACCCATTGGTGTCATCAAAGTGGTTGGTGTGAACAAATGGAAGAGTGACACATCACTCATGAAAAAAAAAGTCAAACTAGTACAACACTCCACCACCCATCTAGTGACACATCATTACCTACCCATCACTCTCCATTCCTTAATCTCTCTCTCCTCCCGACCCTCTCAATGTCTCTCTTATATTTTTTCTCTCTCCTCTCCCAAACAAAAAAATACTCACACTCTCTCTCTACCTGAGACCTTCCTCACCACTCACGTTCTCTCATCCTCCCTATAGCACACACCCAATCTCGGTCACCCCTCTCTTCTCTCAGTGATCTCACCGCTCACCTCTTTCGGCTCACCAACACTCGGCCTTACCTCCTCTCCACGCTCACGGCCTTCACCATCACTCCCACTCGGGGTTACTCTCGGCTCTCATAGAATGGGATCCTCACCGACGAACTCCCACCACCAATGTAAGTAGCAAAGGTGTTGATGATGGTGGTTATGTGTGTTGATTGTTGTTGCTGTTGTTGCTCAAAAAAAATCGAACCAATTTCACTGGTTCGATTTTGGGGAAAAAGACCCCACCGAGTCGGGGGGTCAGACCGAACGGTTGACCGGTTCAGTTGGGCCGAACCGGACCCAGATGAACTGGGTCTAGTTCAGCCCAACACTAAAAAAAAAAGCTTTTTAAATTGAATAATATTTTGAAAAAAAAAATATTGGAAAAATCCCTGAAAATGGAAAAAATCTAGAAAAAATTATATCTTGATCAAATAAATAGAAATTTGGGAATTTCTATGAAAAGTGAAGTATTCAGGGTTCTTATGAGGCATTATGTCGGGGTTTTGCCTTGAAAAGCGTGAAATTGGCAAAAATAACTAAGAAATTTAGAAAAAAATCAAGGAAAATATGGGAAGTGGATTTAGAAATCAAGATTTTCCAAATAGGCTCTAACATGATGTAAATGGATAAAAAAAATGATTACTAGGTGCTTAGTGGATTGGTGACAAGCGTGTGGAGTCGTTTTGGAGGCATGTGAGAATCGCGAGAGCGGAGTTATGCGCGGTATTTGTGAGTAAAACCAACCAGGTATTTATATTATTTCATTTATGCATTTAATTGAACTATTATGTTTGTTGAGAAGTACTTTCTTGTGGATTATGCATTCTTGAATTCTCTCTGGTTATATCTATCCTTGGTGATTTATCGGCATGGTTTATGTTTGCATTTCTTAATGAGTGGTATATTTAGGTCGAAGTGGAAAATATGGTGCTCACGGTCTATGTCGTGAGTACATGGACTCTGGACATGGTTAAACCCGTAGTTTGGAATTGGGTGGCCGTATGTTGAACTATGTGTGACGTTGCGATGCCCATATGCGAACTAAGTGTGACCTGGGGCTAAATGCCTTATTCTAGACTGTCTTAGGTTTATGTAGGTCCAGAGTCTGTCTTGGAAGTCAGGTTGTAAGCTAAGTGTGGTAGCCTGGTGGACTTGGGACACTTAGATGCCTTTTCTTTTGCCTTGTACTCTCGACACCCATTTATCGTTGTTATCTCTGTGATTCACTTATCATGTTGTCTTTTATATTCTTCGTGATATCCATGCATGATACTAGTTTAGCCATTTACTTGACATTTAAAATACTGTTTAGACTCTATTGGTATTTTACTCTCTACATCACTGTACTCACCGTCTAGTTTGTGATGGTGGGCAACCGGTGAACAGACCAAGGTAAGGGATTAGCGCTAGGCGATTGAAGGTAAGGGCCACGAGGCGTTCTCCTCCCCCGTATTGAGTATGTTTTGTATTAAGTATCTATATTGTTTTGTTGAACATGGGATTATGGGTTATGAGAGATCTTAGGCATGTAGGACATTATTGATACTTACTTTTGATTCATATGGTGGATATGATTACGGGGTTTCCACACCCTAGGATTGTCTTAACTGGTGTGTCTTGAAGTTATTAATTTGTTTGGAGTTTAAGTGCTTCCGTTGTATCTGATAATAACTCACTAATTGATTAACTTCACTTGTAAATACGTAATAAATGGTAAATGGTAAGGAAGGCTGACTAGGCATGCGTGACTCAACGAGACTAGCTCAGGGGTTCGCGTAGGTCTAAGCCGAGCGGTGCCCAATTCAAGGATGGTGGAATTTGGGACCGTCACAAATTCCTTATGGAAAAACACTTAGAATAGCGTAAGGGTCTTAGAAATCAATTTTGTTTTCACAAGTTTTGAAATTGGAGTTTTCATGTTGTTCTTCATCTTCTTCATGTGTTTGAAAGAAATGCATGCATGAATCTCTTCAATTTTGATGATGAATGCATGTATATTATGAGAAGTGTCTGCCTTGTTGTTATTGAAGGGTGTTGCATACCGTTGGCGGAGGAGAGCAAGAGATCCGGGGCTGATGGAGAAGGATTTCCCATGTTGGAAACCCAGAAAGTCTGTTACAAACTTTTTCTGGGTTTCTGTACTCGGCGCACTAGGCATTTCAGCCAGTGCGTTGGGTGTTCTAGGCAGCCCATTCCTGCATTTTTCCCAACATTCCTACAACACCTAACACAAATCTGAACCCATATCAACCGACCTTAACATGCCTTAAACCACATATAAAACACCTCAGGAACATAGGGGATTGTACCTGGAGTCCGGCTACTCGAATTGGAATGTCAGGAGGCCGGATTAGTTAGGATTAGTATACCTGATGATGATTTACTTTACATTTTAATTCCATTATTGTTTGCTGTTTTAACAGTTTATTAGACTATCTAGCCTTTGTACTCTAATATCATGTGTTGCGTATTGCTCATTTCTTGAGTTTCGCCTACATGATATCTATTTCTCTTGAATTAATTTTGTTGACTACTCTATCGCTATGTTATTCTTGGTTGTTTTTTATGAGTTGAATTGTATACAAATAACATGCTATTAGAGTAGGAGTACTTGTGAATACATTGAGGAACTTGTAATTTTTTTTTTTAGGTTGTTAGATAGATCCCCCACCTTGATACTCTACATCAAGTCATTCTTGAAAACATAAAGTAAGCTTTAGCATCTAGGTCCCGAACTCAATCAAAGTGTGCACGACTAACGGGGTTAGAGCCCTTGAGGATGTTAGCACATGTTACCTAACATTGTATGACACTCGGGGTTAGAGTCCCTGAGGTAGTCTACATACCAGGGTTAGAGTCTCTGGCGACACTTGGGTTAGAGTCCCTCATGCTATATGATTATTGAGTTGGTGTGACGTGACTCACTACCGATTGGACATAGATCACAACTACTTAGCCTAGTGTCAGTATTACTTGTTTAACTCTGGTATTTACTCGTATATGGTTTACTTTTCAGTCTTTCTTATTTTATATGCTTTTAAATACCGTCTTGAATATTTGGAAATATGAATTAAACTTGTTATCGGGGACTACTGTTATATTCTTGTACTTACCGTGTAACGACCCTTCCCCGACCTTGGGTCGGGTCGCCCGTCTAGACTACTACTTGGACCTGATACCTGAACCAAGCTCAAATAACAGTCTGGCACGCCTCTCAAACAAACTTGCGGTATGCACATTGGCTAAACAAAGGATAATAATTGCGGAATTAATATAAAGAGAAATCCTCAAGCCAATAAATTTAAGTTCACAAGAACATCTATGAAACTATATCTGGTTCGCATTCATTTAAAACTAAATAAGGTTTATTAAAACTTCAAAATTGATCAATTAAAGGTAAGTAAGTTTCAAACTACTCAAAGATCTAATTTAATTATAACTTAAGTTTAATAGTTTCAAAATCGAATATACATAATATATATATCAACACAAGGCTCACACAGCAAAGGGTCTTCTGACGCATGTCGAATGCGTCAAAATAAATATTTATATATAGTCTCGATGAGATTACCAATGACCACAAAAACTGCAGTAGTGGCAAGCATAGGATCGAACCACGAAGACCAAGTTGTGACGGCCCCAATTTCCCCGTGCAATTGGGTACGCCTGGCCTAGACTCGTGCAGGCCCCGAATCATCACTCGGCGACCTGACGAGCCTAGTCAGCCTCCAATCATTCAATTATACAATTTATGAAAGAGTTATTGCAAATTTTACGCAGCGGAATAACTCAATCAAGGGAAATATAGGAATTCTATAAATGTGGAAAACCCCGAGTATTCATGTACAATTCGATAAGCATATATACATGATACCAGTCTCACCAAAAATGCCAAGTTCCATAATCCCAAAAAAACATAAGTATGAAATGATATACAAATAAGCAAAACATAAAACCTACTAAATAGTCTTCAAGTCCAGTCACTAATCCTCACAAAAGTCGCCTAAGAAGGGCTCCTTGCCTATACTGCACTCTGCTCTATCTGCACCCACCGTCACAAACTAGTAATTAATGATATAACAAGTAATGCCAAAATGATATAACAATAATACATGATTTATCTGCTCTATCTGCTCGAATGTAATGCTAAAAGAAGATAACAGTAATTCATGATATAACAAGTAAAGTAGTCTAAATACCATGCGGTAATAGAAAGACATGAATTTAAATAAACAAGATGCATGATAAACATACTAATAGATATCAATTGAAAGTCAAGTGTGTTCCAAGGAATCAAAAGAGGCTCATAAGTGGTCTAAATCATAGCATAACGACGAAGACCTCACGAGGTCTTCCCAGGCATCGACACAAGTGAAAGCACAACTATGATAGAAGGGACTCAAACCCACCCACCCAGTACTCGGTGTCACACGGTCACTAAGGGTGGTTACACACTCCTGTACATGAGTGCCCGTGTTTTATCCCTCTAGTGCAAGTCCTAGTACTTTTGAGACGAAACACTTACGTCAGGAAACATACAACAAGGAATGGAATGGAATACTAATAATAGAGCATAACGAATCTGAATAAATGATAACGAATCACATGGCTTTTTCTTACCGGCTTACAAATCATACATAAGCTTGTGGCAAATGTACTTACCTGAACTATCGCAACCCATGAATAATAACACTCTCGCGAGTCCTAACGCGTAGTCATTAACTAAACACTAGGTTAACCCTAGTGTTTTTCCAAGTGTTTTAAGGACTTAAACAACTCGACAATTCAATCAGTAAATCAAACCAAAAACACAACAAAGCACAATGACTCTCTTGGGTGTTATAACCACACCTATGTAAGCTTAATTACAAGTCTTAGGCTCGGCTCAATCGTATGTGGGTCATGCCAAAGCTTCGAGAGCCGGCGGCATGACCATGACGTCATGACCATTTGACAAACCTTAAATACAATTAAAATGTAAAATTAATCATGCATGAAAACAACACCAAAACACCACAACCAAAGAGTACTCAACATATTCATATATCCTTACTGCCTCACAACCAACAACAAGTATGAGTTCTCATTATCATGGAAATCGAATTCACCAAACGAAAAACGAGACCTCAAAATGGATCGGGCATGAACATGAAACACTAATAAAACCGAGACTCCAATTAACCATGTTCATGATGACTTGCTGGTGTTGTCCGACATCGGGAGGGAACCACTACAACATATGGAAGCCGGGGATACCCTCAACAGATCGTAAAACCACCATTCACGACTATAAACAAAAAAAGACCCTACGGCAAAACCAACATGAAATCATATCAAAACGACTCATCACCACGGGTTCGGACACTTCAGAGATTGCGAGACACCAACACAAGGTTGGCATGGTCCCCCACAACCCCCCACGAGTGTTGTCCGACCAACAACGCCGTCACATGCAGTTGTTTCCAGCGAGAAGCGCAAAATAGCGAATAATTGGACAATCGATAAAACGACGAACACCACACCATATCCAGACTTTTGCCGCAAGGGGAGGAGTGATCCGGGACTGTTGGGACTCTGATGAACCACCGAAAGTCGTCCCCGACCAGTCTCGATCATGGCAGCACCTCCACCACCGGACTGAACTCTCAAGATGCACACACACATCACAATGTTAACAACATGGATCTATGCAATTGTTTCTGCAAATCATGGACTCCCCAGGGACGTGGGGACTCTGGTGGACAACCACGGACCATTCCCGACCTTCGACATCCACCGAAGCAGCGACAGCAACCTCTGACAGTGAGGACAGTTGCATACAGTGAGACAGACATAATGAAGAAGAAAAACACACACAGTTCACTCAACTCGACCAGATCAGGACCTTCATTGCATCTCCGCCACATATTGGACTCTTTTGGGACTTTTGGAGACTTCGGTGTCCCCAGTAGGGTCGTCTTCGACCACAACAGACCTAAAATGCTGCAAAACAGCGACAAGGCAAAGCAAAGAGAGAGAGGGAGAGAGAGAGAGAGAGAGAGAACACGGACCTCCGGTGAGGGCTCCGGCGGGAGGCATGACTGGCCTGACAAAGGGGAGGGATGGTGGTGGGAGGGAACATGAGGTTCAGGTGTGTGTGTGGAGGAGATGAGTGAATAGTGGATTAGGAAAGTGAATATTGTGTTAGGTTTTCTTTCACATTTTTTGTCTTAAATTTGACAAAATGACCTTTTTGCCCTTCAATTTACTACTTACACATTTTAAAACAGTTGCCCTTTTTGGTCTTTTATCTCATCATCCCAACTCAACACACATATAAATCGCAATGTCAATCTCATGGCTCTCCTCATTAAGCTGTGTCACTTTAACAAGTTCTATCCCATAGTCCGTATGTTGCGAAGCTATCCAACACCCACATTGATATTGCGTTTCCTCGGTCAGTATTTCTCCGTAAATTGGTTCGCCGACCCCATTTTCTCGCCACATCCCATCAACTAATTAATTAAATTATTGAAAAATTTATTTATTTGTATTCTTTATTGTGTTTTTATCCCCCGTTTAACTAGATGAAACCTCACTAAACTAAACATCGCCCGAATGGCTCGAGACCCGTAAAATACTAAAATACTAATACACACAATCAACGAATCATAAAATTACCTCGGTGTCGACTCCCGAGATTCGAAATACTGTCTAGTATTCACGTAGTCAGGTCATAATCCTAACAAGTGTAACACGAGTCAGTTAAAAGTTTTGGGGTTGTTACACAAGTTTTCAACCTAGGGTACGAAACTAAAACTAACTCAAAGTGTTCACAGGGATAATCTCTAATTTCACTAAAAACAGCAATTAAAATATCAAGTAAATAAATCAAGCAATAGGGGGAATAATCCAAATCATCAGTATCACAAATCTCCTCAATTTGGCATAATTTTACATATGGTCCTCAATCTAATCAAAGCATGCAAATCATAGTAAATTAGTGTAGCTATAAACCCAGTAACGTACGCAAGTTCTCGCACTTCCTTATCTCGATGGTCAAGGTACGACAATGACCACTTCCCTAGTCAAATGCATAACCCTATTCTAGTGTTTCGGGTTTAATGTGTTTACTGCAATGAGCTTTGTGAAGGCACTACACCTAGACAAATCGGATCACTCGTGTGTCCGATTTAGCCTAGATTCCTATGGTATTCAATTGGTACCAAAAGGGTATAATCAATTAGTAGGGTCAATTGCCACTAATGTGGTCTTATCGCACAAGGACTAGTGCTTATGATTTACTGACATATAAATTGAAGTTTAACTAGTGTTTAACTTCAATTGTTCAAACAATACCAAAAAAATAAAATACTATGAAAAACAAATTAAATAAATAATAAAATATATCTCACATATGTTTTGAGGCCAAAAAGGGTGATTTGATCCACCTCTGGTTCGGACTGATAAGTTTAACTGGCCATCATCGTCATAAACTCCATTAAAATCTAAAAACAAAGTGTAGAAAAAGAGGAGAAAATACTAGAAGCCGCTAAGAAAAGAAGTAAACAATAGATGTCCAACTTCCTGCCAAAAACCCTAATTAAAACTCCAAAATTCTGGTCCCCAATATCTATTTTTGAGTTTGGTACACGACACGTGCGTCAAGGAAAATCTGTGGCTATTTTTTGTTTTTTTTCTGGACTCTGTCATGTGTCACAGCGTGATTGGACGAGTTTGTTGGCGAGGCTAACGTGGCGCACGCAGATTGGAGGAGCGTTGTTGTTGTGACGTGTTGGAAGTGGAGACGCCGACACGTGGCGGCGCGTGATTGGTCGAATTTGCTGGTGTTGACTCGCTGGACCAATAAGCGGACGACACGTGGCATGCAACTGTTCGAAAGGAACTCGCGTGAATTCGTACGTCAATCTGGGAGTCTGTGTGGACGTGTATCTCGAGGCAGATCGATAATGACTGGTGATCGACAACGACTGGTGAGATGAGGAGCTGTGAGAGAGATGTGGCGCGACGTGATAAGCTGGGACGGGCGACGTGGCACAACATGATTGGCTGTTACCGCTTTGTGACGCAGACTGTCCAATGGGGTGCGACACGTGGCATTCAAAACTCCAATTCACCTACTATTGTGTACACTCCAAAGCAGACCCTTTGGTATCCGATTTCTTCAAGTAAATACTCTATTTTGAGTATTTTTCTGCCTCGAATTCAACCGTGTACCCTAAAAGTCTGGAAAATGACAAATAGAGATAATTGAGCCCATATTTCGGAGAATCAACACTAGAATATATAAATAAACTATATATAATATGCATAAATAACAACTTATCATCTTCAAACGAGAACTTTCCCCTTGCCACGATCTAGCGCACTCGTTGATAGATCTGTATTGTAAGTAGGGTGAGCTAAAAGAACCAACGAAGCTCAATAAGAGGAAAACCTCGATCAACTATCAAACATGCAAGTATTACCTATAAAGCAAAACAACTCTACTGTGACGGCCCCTCCCTTAATCTAGGGCACCACCCAGCCTAATCCTGCAATGAAGCCCTAATCCTAGCCTCGTAGGGCTTAAATACGTATTAGTCAGCCTCACAACCTATTTACCTTGTTTCTCTTGCCTAAATCCGTTATTAGCCTTTAGTGCTAATTAAATCTTTATTAACATGATTTGTTATTTAGCGGAAGTCTTTAGTAATTTAATGCGAAAAGAAATTAGAATATTATGCGGAAGTCAATTGAAAAAAAATAACCTAAGTGTGGCAAACCAGAAAATGACATCAGATAACCTTAAAATATAGCAAAACAGTCTAAGTTTAGTCGGGGAAACCAACGTTCAACCCAAATGTACAACCCAGTGTAATAAAAGACATATGGTATCTAATACATACCTCGATCGAATGCCTCGATCAGCATGTGCATCATGGTGTGGGTCCCACGTGACAGGTCGGTGATCCTGATTAATTAAATCAAAACGGGGTTAAAGATTTAGGCCGTGAAAAATATTCCCATTAAAATAAAAATTTCGTCCTCGAAACTAAGTTCAAGTTAGGGTTATACCTGACTCGAAGAGGTACAGGAATCTATCTCGCATGTGGTCTTCCCGCTCCTAAGTGAGTTCCGTGTCGTCGTGAAACTGCCACTTGACGAGCACCTTTGGAATGGACTTGCTCCTCAATTGTTGTACCTTTCGATCTAGGATTTGAATGGGTTGCTACTCGTATGAGATGTCCTCGTTTAGGTTGATCTAACTCATATCAACTATCGGTCGCACGCCTGCCCTCTACTCGGCTAATATAAGCATCGAAATGTGGAACACTGGATGGACCCCTGACATCTGTGGAGGCAGCTCAAGCTCGCATGCCACTTTCCCGACCCATTTCTTAACCATGAAAGGCCCGATGTACCTCGGTGCAAGTTTACCTTTCACCCTAAATCTTTGAAGACCCTTCCGAAGGGAAACCTTTAAATAGACAAAGGCTCCATCGGAATACGCGATATAACCTCGATACTTATTGGCATATCTCTTTTGTCTCTCTTGGGATCCTTCAAGTCTCTAACGGATTAGCTTAACCTTCTCCATGTGGTCAACAACAATTTCAGGTCCCACAATCTCCCGATCCTCTGGCTCAGCCCAACATGACGGTGAACGACACGATCTGCCATACAAAGCCTCAAACGGCGCCATCTCAATGCTAGCCTGATAATTGTTGTTGTAAGCGAACTCACACAACAATAGGTACTCTGCCCAAGATCCGCCAAACTTCAACACGTACGCCCGTAACATGTCCTCAAGGACCTGAATCAATCTCTCAGTCTATCGTCGGTCTGAGGGTGGAAAGCCGTACTAAACTGTAGGCATGTACCGTACTGCTCCTGCATACTCCGCCACATCCTAGACGTATAAGTAGCATCTCGGTCTGATGTGATTGTCAACAGTACTCCGTGTAACCTGATAATCTCTCTCTCGAACAGTACGCTCAGCTGGTCAAATGTGCAGTGCGACGCCACTAGTAGGAAATAGGCAGACTTCGTCAATCTGTCAACTATCACCCAGATCGAATCATGTCTTTTCACGGTCCTCGACAATCCTCTAACGAAATCCATAGTGACGTCTTCCCACTTTCGTCGAGGAATGGGAAGTGGTTGTAGTAGTCCTCCGGGTCTGCGATGCTCAGACTTCACCTGCTGACAAATACCACAGTTCCTGATGAACTCAAACACGTCTGCCTTCATCCCAGGCCACCAGAAATGTCTCCTCATGTCGTGGTACATCTTAGTCCTACCTAGATGCACGGTGAATCTGGAATGGTGCAACTCCTGAAGGATCTCATCTCTCAGCTCCGATACCTTGGGTATCCATAACCTGCCTCGTTATATCAGACACTGATCTGTCGTCTCTGCCCATTCTATACACTCTGCACTCTGCGCTAATTCGCTAAATTTTGAGTACAACTAGTCGGTCCTCTGACCATTTGACATTCTCTGTGTAGACACGGTCTATAGCCTCATCTGTGTGCAAATCATCACCTGGGTATCGGTAGGAGCCTCTGCCTGACATGCTGTCGTTGCTACCTCGAGTAAACCATACTCATGCATCATGTGACATCTCACAAGATCTGCGTCTCTGGTCGGTCTCCTACTTAGCGCATCTGCGACTACGTTTGTTTTTCCTGAATGATATTCCAAGGAAAAGTCGTAGTCCTTCAAGAATTCCAACCATCTGTGTTGTCTCATATTCAGCTCCTTCTGTGTGAAGAGATATTTCAAACTCTTGTGATCAGTGAAGAGTGTGAATCTCTCTCCATACAAAAGGTATCTCCAAGTCTTCAGTGCAAATACAACTGCTGCCAACTCCAGATCGTGTATGGGATAATTCTTCTCGTGTACCTTTAACTGCTTCAATGCGTATGCAACAACCTCGGTGCCCTGCATTAACACGCAACCGAGACTCGTGTAAGAAACATCTATGTAAACTAGGAATCCCTGCCCAGCCTCTGGCAGTACTAACATTGGTGCAGTAGTCAATGATCTCTTCAATTGAGTAAATGAGGCCTTGCACTTCTCATTCCACTCATAAGGAACGTCCTTCTGTGTCAGTCTCGTAATCGATGAAGTGATCTTCGAGAAATCCTTCACAAACCTACGGTAATATCTGGCTAACCCCAGAAAACTTCTAATCTCCGGTACTGATGTCGGTGCCGGCCAATCCATTATCGCCTTAATCTTGGTCGGATCCACTGCAATGCCTGCTGCTTCGACAACATGCCCCAAGAGCTTAACCTCTGCAAGCCAGAACACGCACTTACTAAACTTGGCAAAAAGTCGGTGCTCCTTCAAAGTCTGCAATGTCTCTCTGAGGTGCCACTCGTGATCCTCTCGTGTCCTCGAGTATATCAAGATGTCATCAATGAAGACTATCACGAAGTGGTCAAGATGTTACTAAGTACTCGGTGCATCAAATCCATAAATACGGCGAGGGCGTTGGTCAGCCCGAATGGCATGACCGTGAACTGGTAGTGTCCTTATCTGGTACTGAACAATGTCTTGGATCTGTCCTCATCCCTGATCCTAAGCTGATGATACCCCGATCTCAGGTCTATCTTAGAGAAACACTACGCTCCTCTTAGTTGATCAAACAAATCGTCAATCCACGATAGTAGGTACTTGTTTTGTCACTTTGTTCAGCTGCCTATAGTCGATACACAGCCTCAGATTGTCGTCTTTTTTCTTCACAAACAGCACAGCACTCCCCACGGTGACATTGAAGGTGTGATGAATCCTTTGTCTCCCAAATCCTTAAACTGAGTCCTCAATTTCTCTAACTCCCTTGGAGCCATGCGGTACGGCGATATCGCGATCGGTTTAATACCCGGTATGAGCTCGATAATGAAGTCTACCTCTCGTGGTGGCGGTAATCCAGGTAAATCCTTTGGGAAGACATCTGGGAAGTCTCGAACAACCAGTATCTCCTCAAGTCAGGTTCTTGACTCTCTGTCACTGTGTACAAAGCTACTAGAGTCTCCATCTCCTCATTGGATGCAAGTCGACCTTTCATGGTACTAAGTCTCGGTGTTTTACCTCGATGAACAAATATTGGTCGTCCGGGAATCTTGAATACAATTGACTTACTAAAACAGTCGATGTGCGCGTGATAGGCTGACAATCAAAGGCTGACAATCAATCCATCCCAAGTAGTACATCGAAGTCTAACATCTCGAGGACTCTGAAGTTTACAGGTAACTCTACCCCGCCTATCTCCACCGGACATCTCTCAACTAGACTATGAGGGTAAACCCTATCCCCGGCTGCTGTGCTCAAAATCAGGTGTACCCTAAGCCTAATAGGTGTCAAACCTAGTATGCCAACCATGCGATCAGTAATAAAAGACACTATAGAGCCAGAATCAAATAAGACATAAGAATCTCTGGCAGCGATAGAAATCATACCCTCAATAAGATTGCGGGTCGCTCCGGCGTCTGGCTGCGCGACCATGTGAGCTCTCTCTCTGCTATGGGAGATGTGTTGTTGGTTGTGTGCACTCCCTGGACATGTGTCCCACTTGACCACATCTCTAGCAAGTGACCTGACGGTGATGTCCTGCCTGCTGTGTCTGTGTCGGTGGAGCGGGTAAAGCCTGTCTGGCGGGAGGTGGCGACGGAGCTCTATCGTAAGCCTATGTCGATGCATGGTAAGGTGTGTAGGGCACTGCTGAAATAGGAGTAACTATCTGTGGACCTTTGTCTCCTCTCCTGTGTCCCTTACCCCTGCGCCTCTGATCGCAATCCGAACATTGAGCGTAACCCTCTAATGCTCTCTCCTCCTCTCTACCCAACTCATGTCTCCTGAGTGAGTGATATCTCATATATCTCTTGCAAAGTGCGGGCCCCAGTGCCAATAACATATCTCGCAAGCTCTGGCCTCAATTCGTCCCCAAAGTAGAATGCGTCATTTGCGTCATCTTTCACCAAGTCTCCCGCGAACTATCTCATGTAGCCATAGCGATCGTGGTACTCTATCATGGACTCTCCCTCAGTTTGTCTCAAACTCATGAATTTCTTCTTCAACCTCTATAACATGAAAGCTGGGAAGTACTGCTTGTAGAACTCTACCTTGAAATCTGGCCAGGAAGTGAAACTACCTTTGCTCGCCACTATGGTCCTCCACCACATGTCATCACCCTTATCTAGGGTATAGTACGAAAGAACTAGCTGTAACCTGTCCTCAATGTCCAATAGTAGATATAGCTTCTCCTGCGACAAAATCCACTTCTCGATCTTGTCGTAGTCCCTCTCTCCAAAAAAACATGTCAGCCTGAGTTTAATGAACTCCTTTACTAGCTTGGTGTCCCTCGACAAGCCAGTGATCTCAGAAGTAGTGGGTGTGGACGTGTCTACAACTGTCTCTGCTGCCGGTACGATGATGATCGGTAGAGCTGGTGGACGAGGTGTCGTAGGCTCTAGTGGTGCTGCTGGTGCTCATGCCTCTACGGTAGTAGTAGTGGCTAATGCAGGAGTCTCTGTGGTCGGGGGTGTCATAGTAGTAGTAGTAGTAGCAGTGGTGGCGGGAGCGGTCGATGTAAGTGAAGTCAGGTGTGCCGACATGTAAGTGATGAAGTCAAGGATCTGTCGCTCCTGAGCGACCATTCGATCAGACAACCTCTGAAAGTCCTCAGCCGATACGGCAGGAAACTGACTGCCGCTAGCCCCGATATCTCCTGTTTCGCGAGAATCCACTATCGGTGTCTGCAGGTTGACCACATACGCGAATCAACTACTACGGGATGTACTTCATATTTAAATACATATAGAAATTAACTTGTATATAAATAAAGACACCCTGGCTCATTTTCACTCAATTCCCAACAAAATAGTTTCTAGACAAGGATCATCTGATTTCCACTTCTAAGGTTTGTGTTTTATCCGAGTTTAGTTTTTTCTTATTTGTCCTTAAGGTTCTAATACCTAAGCTCTGATACCAACTGTGACGGCCCTTCCCTTAATCTAGGGCACCACCCGACCTAATCCCGCAATGAAGCTCTAATCCTAGCCTTGTAGGGCTTAACTATGTATTAGTTAGTCTCATAACCTATTTACCTCGTTTCTCATGCCCAAATCCGTTATTAGCCTGTAGTGTTAATTAAATCTTTATTAACATGATTTATTATTTAGCGGAAGTCTTTAGTCATTTAATGCGGAAAGAAATTAGAATATTATGCGGAAGTCAATTGAAAAAAATAACCTAAGTGTGGCAAACCAGGAAATGACATCAGAAAACCTCAAAATATAGGAAAACAGTCTAAGTCTAGTCGGGGAAACTAACGCTCAACCCAAATGTATAACCCAATGTAATAAAAGACATATGGTATCTAATACATACCTCGGCCGCATGCCTCAGTCAGCGTGTGCATTACGGTGTGGGTCCCACGTGAGGGGTCGGTGATCCTAATTAAGTAAATCAAAATGGGGTTAGAGATTTGGGCCGTGATATCTACGCATGAAGTTATAAATCGAATCGCAAAGCATTTAATGAAAAGTAAAAGAAACATGGTTCTTGTTCGTAAAGGGGTATAAACAAGTTGTAAGTCAAGCAAAACAGAGAAGTAAGATTCGTAACTTAATAAGCAAGGAAATAAACATTCTTTAGAGACCACATCAAGAGAGAGAATTCACAGTTTGTAAATAAATTTCATTTATTCATGCAACAGAGTCCAATAAGAGATTTATCATAAGAAATAGTAATAAATATAAGTCGATGTTCCATTCAATGCATTTTAGCTTTTGGTATGAACCTAGTAACCGAAACACATTCCCTCAAAGTGATGAGAACCATTAGTGAACACAATGGCCGTTGTGAACTCCAATTAATTCCATCAAGCCAACAACAAGTGCTTCCAAGCCATTACCAGTTGTGATCACTTGTTTATTTAATGTTTCGGAGCGCTGACTCCTCAATTTGATGGACTGAATAGTCTCATCCCGCTAGTCGGAGTGCGAACCCCTCGATTTAATGGACTAAATAGTCTCATCTCGCTAGTCGGAGCTCGGACTCCTCGATTTGATGGACTGAATAGTCTCATCCCGCTAGTCAGAGCGGACTCCTCGATAGTCGGAGCGCGAACCCTTCGATTGATGGGCACATAACCACATCCCGCTACAAGTGTTCATATCACATACTTTTCAAAGATTAGTACATTCATATCATTAACCAATGCAGCCCAACATCCCAAATCCTTTAATTTAAATCGTGATTCTAATATATATTAATAACATCCCATATTTGATAGATGAGCGACGCTCCCCACTTACCTGGACTTGCCTCGAATCCTAATATCGATCCTCTCTCGTTTGGGATCAAAGTGAATCGTCTCGCGAATCTAGACAATTTGAAACAATAATTACTTTGCATATCTATAACCATACAAGTATAACACATTGTCTAGATCTTAGGAATTCATCCTTTTTTATAGCTAACTTCACTTAAAGTCATTCACGACTCGAAAGTCAACTATTGATTCGAGTAAAATAATAATTCGGTGACACAAAACAAGGAAATATCCGATGAAACTTGGTTTACAACATAAATCAAAGATGTTCAATTAATCATAATTAAAGAGATCCAAATCACCGTATAAGAGTCAAGTTAGACTTTAAATTTATGAATCATAGTATTTAGTCAAAGTCCACAACTTAATCGAATAAGTTCATTTTTAAAGAAAAGATTTAAAGTCTCTTTCAAGTCTTGCCTTAGTATCAAATTCATCGAAAAGATGTATGAAAGCCATGTTCGATAAGTGTGATTAAAGTGTATTTGAAAAGAGACCAAAATCTATACTTCACAATTAGAGACTAAGTCCATTTTAAAAGAGTTCACAACACGATATGACTTAGAATAAAATATATCGATTCAAAGGTTACAACAATCACTTGAAAATCATAAAAGCGTACTTCATTTAGTTTTTTAGAGCAAAGTAGGACTAAAGATTTGAACTGCTTATTTAGAACAAGTTTCATTCTCTTTTGATGATTTCATCAAATATATAAAGTGCATTATTTTTCAATACCATTTACAAAGCGTAAAAACTTTTGAAAACAAGTTCAAAACGTCGATAGATGCATAAGCCTTTTCATGATTTGCTACAAGTCATAATAACAAGAGCAACACATCGATTAGACTCATTATCATGATTTTTAACAAATAGAAAACCCCTCTCAAAACTTGATCTAGAAAAATTGAATAAACATTGCTAATCGCTTACTCTTATTGTCAATACCAATGCCAAGACAATAAATGTAGGGGGATTACAGTCTCACTATGACTTCAATGGAATCTTCGACTCCAAATCTTCAATAAATAATAAATAAATCAAGGAGGGAAGTGAAGTTGTACCTCTCTTGAGCTTGAACTCTTCTCTTGCTCTCCTCCTCTCTACGCCCGGCCTAGACCCATACAAGCCCCGAGTCATCACTCGGCAACCTGACGAGCCTAGTCAGCCTTCAACTTAATCAATTTAGTAATTTATGAAAGAGTTATTGCAATAATAAACAGCGGAAGACTAAAACAATTATAACAAAGGGGAAATAACTCAATCAAAGGAAGTATGGGAATTCTATAAATGTGGAAAACCCCGGGTACTCATGTACAATTCGATAAGCATATATACATGGTACCAGTCTCACCAAAATACCAAGTTCAATAATCCCAATAATATAAGTATTAAACGATATACAAATCAGCAGAAATTATAAATACCTATTAAAGAGTCTCTCTGATGTCGCTGCTAATCCTCACAGTAGATCACCTAGGCAGGGTCCCTTGCCCTTGCTGTTCTCCGCCCTATCTGCACCCACCGTCACAAACTAGACAGTGAGCAACTGAATAAAATCGAATGTAATGCCAGAAGAAGATAACAGTAATTCATGATAATACAAGTAAAGCAGTCTAAATATCATGCGGTATTAAAAAGACAGAAATTTTAATAAACAAGGTGCACGATAAACAGACTAATACATGTCAATCGAAAGTCAAGTGTGTTCCAAGGAATCAAAAGAGGCCCATAAGTGGTCTAAATCATAACATAACGGCGAAGACCTCGCGAGGTCTTCCCGGGCATCGACACAAGCGAAGGCACAGCTATGACTGGAGGGACTCGAACCCACCCACCCAGTACTCGGTGTCACACAGTCATTAAGGGTGGTCACACACTCGTGCGCTCGAGTGCCCGCGTTTTATCCCTCTAATGCAGGTCGTAGTACTTTCGAGATAAAACACTTACGCCAGGAAACACACAACAAGAAATAGAATGGAATACCAATAATAGAGTATAACAAGACTGAATAAATGATAATGAATCACATGGCATTTTCTTACTGGCTTACAAACGTACAAAATGCTTTTTAAGGCAAGTGTACTTACCTGAATTAATCGCAACCCGGTATTCACTCCGAAACTCTAATACATTCCTCGTGAGTCTCCACTACCTGATAAAGTTTTGAATCTCGAATATTAGTTTAAGGCTCGCATTTATTCTTAAGGTGTTTGTTTTACAATCATTTGTTGATTATGACCCAAACCGTTGTGGATTAAACCATCTCTATGGTTGTTTCCCATTTTTACAAAACATAACTCTTGTTGGGCCTATTTGTCAAGTTTTATACTCACCTGAGTAAGCCTTTGGTGTGGACATTTATTGAGCCTAGATACATAAGCTCATTCTTATATTTTACGCCTTCGTCTTGACTTCAAGTTGTATCTATTCTATTGGGCCTTTATTGGGCTTTACACCACCTATAAACACACTATTTGTAACTTATTATGGACTCATATTATAAAGAGTGTGTTGGGCCCTAGTTGGGCCTTAATGCAAGTCCATGATTATTCAAAAAAAAATGTCCTACTTACAACCCTTTTTACTTATTCACAAACCTACAATTTTATACATTATGGTCACACCTTCAATAATTCATACACCCCACTATATGCACCCCACACATCACACACCCTACTGTTATGTGCACACATTACCCCGCTGTTGTGTGCACCCCATTGCTATTTACACCCCATATTCACATGTGTTAATGTCACTTTATTACTTAAAACTATATAATATACATTAATCCATTTTTTTACACCCTCAACCATTGTGTACACCCCACAGTGGTGTACACATACACCCATTCATGCACCCCATGTACACCAACCACCCCAAACCGTCATGCACTACACCCAAAAACAGTTGAGAAAAACCACATAAAATCATGAACACCATGAAACCTGATAAACAAGAGAGGATGAGGGGTTCACCTAGGGTGGGACGTGGAGGCTCCGACGGCGAAGAAGGTGGCAGCGATGACGAGTTTGCCGAGAGGAGGAGGGATGACGTGAGGCCGAGAAGAGGGAGGAGAGATCCGAGAGAGAACAACGAGAGTGAGAGAGGAGAGGACCCGAGACCGAGAGAGAGATCGCGTGACCGAGAGTGGTGTGGAGGAGAGGCCGAGATGCAAGAGAAGGAGGGGGCGGCGGTGGTGTTGGAGAAGAAGATGAATAGTGTAGGGTTTTTTTTTTTGTTTAGTAACGGTTTACATATATACAATTAAATGACCATCTTGCCATCAACTTACTTCCTACACAATTTTAAACACTTGCCCTTATTGGTCTTTTTTATTTACTTATTAATTATTCTTTATTACACCTTAAAGTAGGTGTGTGTTGTCACTTGCATGGCTCTCCATCTCAACACACCCACATCTCGAGGTCAATCTCATGGCTCCTCACCATTGAACTGTGTCACTTTAACAATTCCTATTCCATAGACCATATGTTGCGTAATTAACTAACTTCAGCGTTCAAACGTTCCTCGGTCCATTTTTCCTTGTTCCGACTCTCGTAACTCGCGTAGTCTCGCCTTGTCTCGCCAACTAATTAATTAAATTAATTAAAAATTCATTTATTTGTACTTTTTACTTGTTTTTCTCCCCCGTTTAACTAGTTGAAACCTCACTCAATTAAATATCGCCCGACCGGCTCGAAACCCATAAAATACTTAAAATACTAATACATACAATCAAAGAATCATAAAATCACTTCGGTGTCGACTCCCGAAGTTCGAAATACTGTCCAGTATTCACGTAGCCGGGTCACAATTCTGACAAGTGCAACACAAGTCAGTTAAAAATTTTGGGGTTGTTACACTTTGCATATCTACAACCATACAAGTATAACACATTGTCTAGATCTTAGGAATTCATCATTTTTTATAGCTAACTTCACTTAAAGTCATTCACGACTCGAAAGTCAACTATTGATTCGAGTAAAATAATAATTCGGTGACACAAAACAAGGAAATATCCGATGAAACTTGGTTTACAACATAAATCAAAGATGTTCAGTTAATCATAATTAAAGAGATCCAAATCACCGTACAAGAGTCAAGTTAGACTTTAAATTTATGAATCATAGTATTTAGTCAAAGTCCACAACTTAATCGAATAAATTCATTTTTAAAGAAAAGATTTAAAGTCTCTTTCAAGTCTTGCCTTAGTTTCAAATTCATCGAAAAGATGTATGAAAGCCACGTTCGATAAGTGTGATTAAAATGTATTTGAAAAGAGACCAAAATCTATACTTCACAATTAGAGACTAAGTCCATTTTAAAAGAGTTCACAACACGATATGACTTAGAACAAAATATATCGATTCAAAGGTTACAACAATCACTTGAAAATCATAAAGCGTACTTCATTTAGTTTTTTAGAGCAAAGTAGGACTAAAGATTTGAACTGCTTATTTAGAACAAGTCTCATTCTCTTTTGATGATTTCATCAAATATATAAAGTGCATTATTTTTCAATACCATTTACAAAGCGTAAAAACTTTTGAAAACAAGTTCAAAATGTCGATAGATGCATAAGCCTTTTCATGATTTGCTACAAGTCATAATAACAAGAGCAACACATCGATTAGACTCATTATCATGATTTTTAACAAATAGAAAACCTCTCTCAAGACTTGATCTAAAAAAATTGAATAAACATTGCTAATCGCTTACTCTTATTGTCAATACCAACGCTAAGACAATAAATGTAAGGGGAGTACAGTCTCACTATGACTTCAATGGAGTCTTCGACTCCAAATCTTCAATAAATAATAAATAAATCAAGGAGGGAAGTGAAGTTGTACCTCTCTTGAGCTTGAACTTTTCTCTTGCTCTCCTCCTCTCTACGTGGGTGTTTAACAAGATTGGGGCTAAGATTTTTTTATCACATCTTTATATAGGTTTAAGGTTACAAACTAGGGTTGAACAAAATCCTTCAAAAATTCTAAAACGCCCTTATGGACCTTTTCTCCAATCAACCTTGTTATTTTAATTATTTTCCTTTACTTCAGTCAATTATTCTTTAAATAAAATAAATCAAAATATACCACACGCATAATATGCTCGTGAAACACAAATAATATGGTTAATTACTGTTTTGCCCCGATGCGGATGTTTTAAATTTTAGGTCGTCACATACCATCCTTTTTATGGCAGTGGGTGCAGGTCGTCGACCAGCAGACCGGGCAAAGAAAAGATCGATGATTACCTCTGAGCTAGTGGCTTGACACAGATTCGATTATAGGTCTTTTTGGTATTTTATTGTATTAGTTACTTTATGTCTTTTTAGATATATTTTGGGTTGTATATTGGGTTAAGCGTTAGTTCCTCGACTATTTTATGACTATCACACTATTTGCCGTGTTTTGAGGTATACATATATGTGATGTCTTTTTTCCTGGTTTTCCACACTTATAGTTATTTAAATGGTTTCTGCATATTATCAATACTTCCGCATAAATTACTAATTTGCTTTCGCATAATCATTAAAACTTTCGCAAAATAATTAACTTGATAAAAGTTTTAATCAACTATAAATTTCACTAATTGGTATGACTAGTGTATTACTTATCCTGAATATGAGTAACAAAACATATAGGTTGTAAAGGCTGACAAATACGTAGTTGAATCACGCGGGATTGATGTTAGGGCTTAATTACGAGATTAGGCAGAGCGGTGCCCCAAATTAGGAGAGGAGTTGTCACAGTTTGTTATGTCATTTTAATATTTTTTGTGTATAGAAACTCTTAAATTTTAAGGTAGTGTGTTTCGGTCCCCCCTTCATGTTGTTCCTAGCTCCGCCTCTAGTCCAACTGAACCTCTTTGGTGAGGTTTAGTTGATAATTACCGACTTAAAGGTTTGGTGAGTTCCGTCCGACTCTCCAATCAAAGGTTTGGCAAGCTGTGACCGTCTCTCAAATTAAAATTTTGGTGGGCTCTGAGTCATTTGACTGGCTCTCCAACAAGAGATTCAGACCTATGAGTCTGAACCACTCGATGATGCTTATAAATTACAATAAAAGAGTGTGTGGAGGGATGATGATGGAGTTCATAAAATGAGAGGAACGTATAGTAGGTTGCACTAATCACAGTGAAAGACATAATGATCATTGCGTAGTTGGATTGACCTTTTTTTTCTAAGTTTGACTTTTCAAGGGTGCACTTAGTAAACAGTAGGATGCACTTAGTCAGGTTCTTTTATTTTTTCTTAACACACAAGACTTGAAGAGCTAAACTTCAAATGTTGTCATCTCAAGTTCTCAATACATTATTCGTCCACAATCCATTATACACAACCATCAAAGCCATAATTTATTATGAACTCATATCTGGTTAATAGAGGAGGAACTCTTTGCAGACCCGCAGTTGCGGTCGTATCCCAAAATCGATCAGACCCTCACGTTCTTTATACTGCCAAACTCCTCAAGATACGCGCCGTCATCGCGATTGAAACAGTCGGAGGAGACCCACTCCCCAACAAAATCGCGACAACCGAAGCCACACCTCCATTGGGCGCTAACCCAACCTAACCAAAACCTTTCGCGCCCTAACCGCTCTCTCTCTCTCTCTCTCTCTCTCTCTCTCTCTAACAATCGATCGATCGGTCTTCTCGTCTAGGGTTCCGAAATTGCTCGAATGGGGAAGCCATCGGCGCCGCCGCAACCCCTTGCGGCGCCGCCGCCGATGCCGATGCCGCGGCTGCCGGCGCCGGCGACATGCCAGGTCCGCTGCGCTGGCTGCCGGACGATCCTTGCGGTGGCGCCGGGGATGACGGAGTTCGGCTGCCCGACCTGCAAGCTCCCGCAGCGGCTTCCGCCGGAGCTCATGCGCTCCGCCGTGCCGCATCCGCCTCCGCCGCTGCCGCTGCCGCTGCAGCTGCCGCCGCCGCAGGCCCAGGGCATCGATCCGACTAAGATCCAGCTGCCCTGCGCACACTGCAAGGCGCTTCTCAACGTTCCTCACGGGCTGTCGCGGTTCGCTTGCCCGCAGTGCGGGATTGATCTCGCCGTCGACGTTTCGAAGCTCAATAGCTATCCAGAACCCCCTGAAGAAGTCAATGAGGTCTCATGTTTGCTCCAATTGTTGTTTGTTTTGATTTTTTGGTATCAATTAGGATTCTTTTGTAGATAGTTTTGATCTTGATTTTGTTTTGAAGTTCTTAGGTTTTGTGTGTAAGTGTATTAGATAATTGACCTAATTGATTAATGGTAGCCTGGTAGTTTAGTGTATGTGATGGGCAGTAGAATTTGGAAATGGTTAGTGAAATCAATGTGTTTTGGGGGTGGAGTAATGTGATTAGAGTCATTAGACCTGTTTGATTTGCGTTGTTGGACCTAATTCGAAGCGGGTCTGAACAATGTGTTTAGGGAAACCAGGCCTGGCAGGGGCTGGGTCTGAGTTTGAGGATTATAAATTGAGTACCCAATTATTGCTTATTGTCACCTGAAAAATTCTATTTTTGTGAACAACGGACTCATTTTGTTTTGTTTTTGGTTGATCATTGTGGTTTACAGTACTTAGAAGACTATTTGAGTGGAGAAATTTGGCTAATCCTGTATGGGCTTTTAACTAGAAATGGGATATGCATGGCGGAACTAATTTTGCATTGGCCAATCCTGAGTGAACTTACTAAAGATGAAATTTGGTCAACTTACTGTTAGCTACCAGGGGTGTGCTATGGCTACTGTAAAACTGCACTGGATCGTGTGATTCAGTGCAGTTTGGTATGCTTTTTATCTATCTCAGTTTTTCATATTTTATAGAATCTCTAAACCTGGGGGTGCAGTTTGGTGAGTGGTTTGCATATTTGGGAAATCGTGAAAATTGGATGGTACCTTTGATTTAGGGTAATTTTGATATTTTATGATTATTCACCCATACAAAACTAACTTTCAATTTGTACATTTTCTTTTGTGGGCTGGCTTATGTTTAGTTGGGAGTATCATTTTAGGCTCCTGTCGTTTCCTTAATTTTTGTTCTTTTTTTAATATTTCAGGTAGCAATTGATGTGGAAAGAGAAGAAGATGAAGGGGGTCCAGTTGGAGAAACATTTATGGATTATGTATGTGATTATGGTGTTTATGCTTTCATTTGAACTTTCAATATTTCTATTCCCTCCCTTCCTTTGTATGTCTATAGTGTTTATAGTTGAGCCGTTGACATGTTTTAATGATAGACCTTTGGTCTTTGAAAGAAACTCGTTTCTTATAAATTTATTTATTCTGCAGCGCCCTCTCAAGCTTTCTATTGGTCCATCCCATCCAGATCCTATTGTAGAAACATCTTCACTGTCTGCTGTACAGCCACCAGAACCTACATATGATCTAAGAATTAAGAAAGATCTGGAGAGATCCAAGTCCTTGTCATGCTTGCAGATCGAGACTATAGTATATGCATGTCAGGTGTCTGCTTTCTACTTTCCTCTCCTCACTAAGTGGCAACCCTTATTTATGTAGCATGAATAGGAGTTTTCTTTTGTAGTAATGATTAATATAACTACAACAATGACAAACCTTCAATTTTGAGCCAACTCAACCTTTATGTAGCTTGACTCATCTGAATGATTTGGTTTCCTACTTATGTTGATGACAGAGGCACAAACAAAAACTTATGAATGGTGCTAGGGCAGGTTTCTTTATTGGAGACGGAGCTGGTGTAGGTAAGGGTCGAACAATTGCTGGGTTAATATGGGAGAATTGGAACCTTGGGAGAAGGAAAGCATTGTAAGTTTCTATTCAGTGAACCTTTTGTTACATTCGAATCTTGCCTTTCACATTTATCTTTGTGCTCTCTTCTTCTTATGTTTTTAGCATATTAGAGTAAATCATACAATTAGGAGGAGGAGGTGCATGTTTTTAGCATATTAGAGTAAATCATAGAATTAGGAGGTGGAGGTGCGGGCCGGGGGGGGTGGGGTTTGCTTTTTGACCTGGCAGTTTGTTCTGTTTTGTTTCATAGATGTAGGACAAGTTTGTTATGGACCAAGGTTTGGGATCTAGTCACAGGCTTAGACACGGTGGAATTTATGCTTTTACCTATCTTGATTGATGGAATAGCAAAGAGAAAAGTAGAAGAGATAGAATAGGTGAAGATGAGAGAAAGAATAAGCGTTGGTGAGAGGAGAGAGAGTTACGAAAAGCAGAGAGAATAACGAAATTGAGAATAAGTCCGTGACTATTCTCTTAATTTCGATCCTATTTTCTTTCACATTAATAGCTTGCTTTATTCATCTCATAGTGCCCATATATAAGGGTATAATACAATGGAAACTACTTAAAATATAAGAAACCTACTAAATAGAAACTTCCCTAGTAATAAAATAGAAACTAATAATAATATTTCTAAACCCTAAGATCCCTAAGATCGTATCATTACTCCCCTCCTATCCTTTAAGCTTGTCCTCAAGCTCAGTTTTTTTGAATCAGTTCAAGGAGCATCTGACACATTATCCGCTCTTCCATCTTCAAATTCTGGAACTTCTACCCAAAATAGGCATTTGCGCCTATGTCCTGGGTTATAAAATTCATCACAATTATACAAACCCTTTGATCTTCGTTCCACCATTTCAGTCTTTGATAATTTCTTGATGAACGGAGGTGAGGAATTGTCGATTGTGGTGTTGACACTGGTGGTACCGTTGGTTGCCTTTTGTGTTTGTCCGCTTGAGGATGCTTTAGAGTCATTGGTGATAATTGTGCTAGTAGAACTTTCACTAGTTTTGAGAATGCTCAGCAATGACATAATGCGTGCTGGGAGGGACTCTTCACAGGATTTTTGTTTGCGTTTAAAGGCACGGGCAAGATTCATGGCAATGCCCAGATTGCCCGATTGTTGCAACTCAATGTTAATTCACAAGTCCTCAGTCAAACTGGCGGTGAACAAGTCCACTTGTCGTCGCAGTTTAAGTTATGATGTCCAAGCCAACAAAAATTGGAACTAGCTTTGGTTTTCCTCTATTGTGCCGATCTGCTTCAAATTAGCCAAATCTCCTAATGGATTGTTGCTCATCGGCTGTCCAAATTGAACTTGACATAGGTCCTTCAAACGACCCCTGTTGATGTTCGCATCCTCTTGCTCTACTTGATCAAACCAAAGTTGTGCCTCACTGCCGCTAGTCCAACCATGTCTCCTCCCTTGGTCTTTATATGGAGAAATAACTTCTCACATTTCTTCAACCATCCCAAGGTGTCTTCAGTGCTGTCGTACGTAGGGAACTCCATCTTGGTGTACCGGGGAATTATCTGCCCTCGGATGGTCGACTCTCCCTTCCGATCGGTTGCAGTGTTCAACTGAGCCACGGGTTGTTCTGTTTTGTTTCATAGATGTAGGACAAGTTTGTTATGGACCAAGGTTTGGGATCTAGTCACGAGCTTAGACACGGTGGAATTTATGCTTTTACCTATCTTGATTAATGAAATAGCAAAGAGAAAAGTAGAAGAGATAGAATAGGTGAAGATGAGAAAAAGAATAACCGTTGGTGAAAGGAGAGAGAGAGTTACGAAAAGCAGAGAGAGAATAACGAAATTGAGAATGAGTCCATGACTATTCTCTTAATTTTGATCCTATTTTCTTTCACATTGATAGCTTGCTTTATTCATCTCATAATGCCCATATATAGAGGTCTAATACAATAGAAACTACTTAAAATATAAGAAACCTACTAAATAGAAATTCCCTAGTAATAAAATATAAACTAATAATAATATTTCTAAACCCTAAGATCCCTAAGATCGTATCATTACTCCCCTCCTATCGTTTGAGCTTGCCCTCAAGCTTAATTTTTTTGAATCAGTTCAAGGAGCATCTAACACATTATCCGCTCTTCCATTTTCAAATTTTGAAACTTCTATCCAAAATAGGCGTTTGCACCAATGTCCTGGGTTATAAAATTCATCGCAATTATAGCACAAACCCTTTGCTCTTCGTTCCACCATTTTAGTCTTTGATAATTTCTTGATGAACGGAGGTGAGGAATTGTCGATTATGGTGTTGACACTGGTGGTACCGTTGGTTGCCTTTTGTGTTTGTCCGCTCGAGGGTGCTTTAGAGTCATTGGTGATAATTGTGCTAGTAGAACTTCCACTAGCTTTGAGAATGCTCAGCGATGACATAATGCGTGCTGGGAGGGACTCTTCACAAGATTTTTTGTTTGCGTTTTAAGGCACGGACAAGATTCATGGCAATGCCCAGATTGCCCGATTGTTGCAACTCAATGTCAATCCACAAGTCCTTTGTCAAACCGGCGGTGAATAAGTCCACCTGTTGACGCAGTTTAAGGTCTGATGTTCAGGCCAACAAAAATTGGAACTGACTTTGGTTTTCCTCTACTGTGCCGGTCTGCTTCAAATTGGCCAAATCTCCTAATGGATTGTTGCTCATCAGCGGTCCAAATTGAACGTGACATAGGTCCTTCAAACGACCCCTGTTGATGTTCACATCCTTTTGCTCTACTTGATCGAACCAAAGTTGTGCTTCACCTAAAGGTGGAACGCTGCTAGTCCAACCATGTCTCCTCTCAGGGTCTTTTTATGGAGAAAGAACTTCTCACATTTCTTCAACCATCCCAAGGGGTCTTCGTTGCCGTCGTACATAGGGAACTCCATCTTGGTGTACCGGGGAATCATCTGCCCTTCGTACGGATGGTCGGCTCTCCCTTCCGATCGGTTGCGGTGTTCAACTGAGCCGCTGGTTATTCTGTTTTGTTTCATAGATGTAGGACAAGTTTGTTATGGAACAAGGTTTGGGATCTAGCACGGGCTTAGACATGGTGGAATTTGTGCTTTTATCTATCTTGATTGATGGAATAGCAAAGAGAAAAGTAGGTGAAAATGAGAGAAAGAATAACCGTTGCTGAGAGAGAGAGAGAGAGAGAGAGAGAGAGAGAGAGAGAGAGAGAGAGAGAGAGAGAGAGAGAGAGAGAGAGAGAGAATAACGAAATTGAGAATGAGTCCATGACTATTCTCTTAATTTCGATCCTATTTTCTTTCACATTAATAGCTTGCTTTATTCATCTCACAATGCCCATATATAGAGGTCTAATACAATTGAAACTACTTAAAATATAAGAAACCTACTAAATAGAAATTCCCTAGTAATAAAATGGAAACTAATAATAATATTTCTAAACCCTAAGATCCCTAAGATCGTATCATTACTCCCCTCCTATCCTTTGAGCTTGTCCTCAAGCTCAGTTTTTTTGAATCAGTTCAAGAAGCATCTAACACATTATCCGCTCTTCCATCTTCAAATTCTGGAACTTCTATCCAAAACAGGTCTTTGCAATTATGTCCTGGGTTATAAAATTCATTGCAATTATAGCACAAACCCTTTGCTCTTCATTCCACCATTTCAGTCTTTGATAATTTCTTGATGAACGGAGGTGAGGAATTGTCGATTATGGTGTTGACATTGATGGTACCGTTGGTTGCCTTTTGTGTCTGTCCGCTCGAGGGTGCTTTAGAGTCATTGGTGATAATTGTGCTAGTAGAACTTCCACTAGTTTTGAGTATGCTCAGCGATGACATAATGTGTGCTGGGAGGGAATCTTCATAGGATTTTCGTTTGCGTTTTAAGGCACGAGCAAGATTCATGGCAATGCCAAGATTGTCCGATTGTTGCAACTCAATGTCAATCCACAAGTCCTCAGTCAAACCGGCGGTGAACAAGTCCACCTGTTGTCGCAGTTTAAGGTCTTATGTCCAGGCCAACTAAAATTGGAACTGGCTTTGGTTTTCTTTACTGTGCCAGTCTGTTTCAAATTGGCTAAATCTCCTAATGGATTGTTGCTCATCGGCGGTCCAAATTGAATGTGACATAGGTCCTTCAAACGACCCCTGTTGATGTTCGCATCCTCCTGCTCTACTTGATCGAACCAAAGTTGTGCCTTATCTAAAGGTGGAACGCCGCTAGTCCAACCATGTCTCCTCCCTGGGTCTTTTTATGGAGAAAGAACTTCTCACATTTCTTCAACCATGCCAAGGGGTCTTCGGTGCCGTTGTACGTAGGGAACTCCATCTTGGTGTACCGGGGAATCATCTGCCCTCCGTACGGATGGTCAGCTCTCCCTTCCAATCGGTTGCAGTGTTCAACGGAGCCACTGGTTTGTCGTTTACTATCTTGGATTGAGGGTTGTTTTTTAGCACCTTATATTGCCATCGAAAGATTTGCCACCTGTTCTTCAAGGGCCCTTTGTCATGCATTCATCTGCTCCATAAAGGTCTCCAACTTCGCGGTCAAAGCATCTGTCGCCCATGACACTGGTCTTTGATACCATGTTGTTATGGACCATGGTTTGAGATCTATTCACCGGCTTAGATACGGTGGAATTTATGCTTTTACTATCTTGATTGATGGAATAGCAAAGAGAAAAGTAGAAGAGATAGAATAGGTGAAGATGAGAGAAAGAATAGGCGTTGGTGTGAGAGAGAGAGAGAAAGAATAGGCGTTGGTGAGAATACTGAAATTGAGGAGTCCATGACTCTTCTCTTAATTTCGATCCTATTTTCTTTCACATTAATAGCTTGCTTTATTCATCTCATAATGCCCATATATATAGTGTTCTAATATAATAGAAACTTCAAATAAATAGAAACTAATTAAAATATAAGAAACGTACTAAATAGAACCTTCCTTAGTAATAAAATAGAAATTAATAATAATATTCCTAAACCCTAAGATCCCTAAGATCGTATCAAAGTTCTCCTGAAAATGGATTATATTTCATCTTCAGCAATGGTCTTAGTTTTAATGTCATGTTTTGATCTTGTGTAGTGGTCTTCTACAGGTGGATATCTGTTGGATCAGATCTGAAATTTGATGCGAGACGAGATTTGGATGATGTGGGCGCTACTTGCATTGAAGGTATCTGTTCCAAAATCATGGTCCAATAATGAATAAAGTAACATAAGTTTTTTTTCTTTTTCTTGGTTGTAACGAGTCACTTGGTTAAGTGCAACTTGCCATGAAAAACATGTCTTTTGGTTGGGTTTTGGGTCATCATCCGGATTAGAATTATGCCTTTGCATTTTTAATTAAACTTGAAATTTTCCCTCTTTGAGAAGATATGTCACAGCTTTCTTATTACAAATAGGATCAAGATATAGTGTGTCAGAAATTTTTGGATTCTAAAATCTCAAGTCATTAGTAATGGGATTGAACCAAATGGTGGATGTATACATGTTATTACCACATAGTTATAAAGTATTTTCTGTACCAAATTATGAAAGTGATAGATTTTAGTCTACCTAACGATAAACATTTTTTTTTTTTTTTTTGAAGGAATAATTAAAATTAATAATTACTAGTAAATTCAGTAAATCTTTACCTACTTGATGATAAACAGAAAGGAACTACTAATAGATCTAGCGCATTCTTTTGTCAACACGAGGAAGATACATATCAGAAAAGTCTTATTCTAGGCTAGCATCATAGTATTGACCTGCTTGTTTTGGTGAACATAATCATTTCATGTGCCGGATTTGACACTAAGGTTTTTGTATTGAATTTTCAAACAAATCCTTTGCATTGATAACTTAACAACTAAGCTCCTTTGCTCATTCATTGGCTAGATTTTTTTCAATCCTAGAAATTTATTTGATTCTGCGATCTGTTACTATTTTTCATGACCAAATTGGGCACTTTTCTTTTGTTTGCGCCATTCAGTGCATGCCCTGAACAAGCTGACTTACTCTAAGCTTGATTCAAAGTCTGTTGGCATCAGGGAGGGTGTCGTTTTCTCGACATATAGCAGCCTTATTGCGTCCTCAGAAAAAGGCCGTACTCGTCTGCAGCAGCTTTTACAATGGTGTGGGTCTGATTATAAGGGTTTAGTGGTCTTTGATGAGGTACTCTTTATGTATTAAGGATTTGCTGCACTTGGTGTATCAGCTATTAGCACTGAGTTCGTATGATTTCTGTCATGGTATCCGTGGTGCTGGTTTTATTTGTGTCTCTTATCTGTCTAACAAAGCTGTGTATGTGGTTGATGCGTTCAATGCAGTGCCATAAGGCCAAAAATTTAATTCCTGAAGCTGGATCACAACCAACTAGAACAGGTGAAGCAGTTCTGGAGCTCCAGGTTGGTCTTCTAGTCTTGGATCACATGTTGTTATGTTTTTTGTTGCTCTTTTCTTTTTTTTTTTGTTTCATTTTTAATGCAACTATTTACTAGTTAACTATCTTACAATTCATTTCTTTTATTTTTATTCCAAAATTGTCCTTTTTATTTGATTGGCAAAAAACCACCAAATTGATCATAGAAAAGAGAAGAATTGTATAAGGCAGTGCTGTGTTGACTATTTTGTGGTA
Source organism: Stephania japonica (assembly GCA_039657345.1). NCBI lineage: Eukaryota > Viridiplantae > Streptophyta > Magnoliopsida > Ranunculales > Menispermaceae > Stephania > Stephania japonica. The sequence continues at coordinate 82,786,435 of CM077556.1, read as the reverse complement.
GTATTAGATTCATTTGGTGAATTCATGTTAACAAATAAGTTCAAATTCCCAAACAACAGGCACGTCTTCCTAAAGCTCGTGTTATTTATTGCTCAGCAACTGGTGCTTCAGAACCACGCAATTTGGGATACATGGTCAGGCTTGGACTTTGGGGTGCTGGGACATGCTTCCTGGATTTTCGTGATTTCTTAGGTCTGTCTATTCTTTCCTTTACATGCTTTTATTATTGCTTGATATTCATTTTTTTCATGTGCCGGTTCCTCATAATTTATAATTTTAGATTAAATTAGTATAAGGAAATGCTTTAGGAAAAAAGAGCTTTCACTTTCTTCTTATTAGATCATCTACCTTTTTGTTGTGCTCTATGAATTCGGGGTTTTAGTGACTGACTGTTTACTTGGTAGCATAACACCGTTGCATTTAAATAATAGAGAGATGAGATGGAGACAGAGTTTGTGAAGAGAAGACATGTAAATTGAAAGAGCCAAATGATAGTATAATAAATAGGAAAGGAAGTTAACTTATTTACAACAAGCCTCTCCAATTTTTAGAAAAAGGCTTAGAAGCCCACCATTACCTTTGTAGAACTTTTAGGTGATTTCCTTTAGGAATACCAATGTGTTGCCCTGATGACCGCCTTGTTGGAACCTTAAAATCACTGCATTACACCCACCAAGTGGTAGCTCCATTGGCTTGGTATGTTCCCAACTATGTATGAAGTTGCGGGTTTGAGTCTCCTCGTGTGGTAGTTGGTTCATAGTTCATGTCTTCATGAAATCATAAGGACCATCGATCTTCAATATTACTTTTAAGCCCTTGAGTTTTTGAAAATTTTTTTAGTACACTGCCTACATTGCAGTTGGCCCTGGTGATTCTACCTCAAATTACCTAGGTGATGGTTGCCTTGCAATCCTCTATATTTTAGATATGTTTATTCAAAGCCTTCAGAAGTATTCGAGGCATATTAATTTGGTTTGAGATAGTTAGATAAGGCTTATCTTGAGGCCTTTCTGCAATTGAGATTTGTTTTGTTTTTTTGTTTTTCGGTACTTTGCCTCTTAACTATTTGGGCGACAGCCCCTTCTTGAAATGCTCCTTTACAATAATTTTTTCTACCACGCAATTTCACCTTTTGCGTTCCTATTATCAGAAGTTATCTCAACATACAATGATGTCAATCATTGTTTAGCAATTTTTTTTTTCAAACTTTATTTTGATGTTTTAGGAAAAAGGAACCTGGATTTTATTTTTTTTTTGGCTTATGCATTCATTTATGGATTTTCTGTGTATTACCTATCTCTTCCATGTCTCTTTTGTTTGGTTACTCTTTTTTTATGAGACTATATTTGGATTACGCTTATCTTGACACCTTGCCCTTTGCTGGATTTGCATATCAAGTTTCTTTTGTACCAGTTAATTAAAGAAGTGAAGTTAAGTTTTGGTGGTAGACTAGTAGTCCCACAAGCTTTACTTGTTTATTTCCTTATTTTTAAATCAATTTTTAGCTCTACCTATTTAACACTTAAGTTCATACTTTTCTTCCCTGTTTGCTAATTATTGATATGGTGCACTGGGAATGTTTGCAGATTCACTTGATAAAGGTGGCGTTGGAGCTTTAGAACTTGTTGCCATGGACATGAAGGCAAGGTTAGAAAATCTAAAGTTATAGTATTTAGGAATATACATATATATGGGTAATTATATAATGGAGCCCAAATATATATCCATGTGATGAGAAATATGTTTTATTGTGTTGTCAAGCATTTAATAACCTACATGTAGCAATTAATGCACAAGTGTTTTAACAATTAGATCAAAATCCAATGGTCATAAAATGATGTTCCTATGGCATGAGTATTTATTTGGGTCCCATTGTAGTTTTTATTTGAGCTTTGCTTTCTGATAGCTTTCATTTTTCACTTTTCAGGGGAATGTATGTATGTCGCACACTTAGCTATGAAGGGGTAGAGTTTGAAGTTGTCGAAGCCCCATTGGATGTAGAAATGTTGGTAAGGCATTCTGTTTTACCTTTTTTTTCCAGATAATTGAACATAAGATATTAAGGTTTTATGTGTTACACCTCATTTTCATTTTGTTCTCTAAATTGCATATCTCGAAGAACATCTTCTGTAGGCCGTTATACCATTGGCTTCATATCTACAGGATTATCTTAGAAGAACTTGGGATATATGTTAGATAGGTTACTCAAAACCTCATTTTATGACCCCCAAGGGGTGTGTGTGGTGTAGGGGCAAAGAGATGTGCACCATAACTTTGACTTAGACAGAGGGTGGGTTCAATTATTGGTAGCTACATTATATTCCCTTGGTTACTCTTGGCCTCGAGTTATAAAACGCCCAACTAACTCCCGTGGAATTAGTCGAACTAACTCCCTTGGTTACTCTTGGACATTATGTATATCAAAAAAAAAATCCTCATTTTAGCAATACATTCATTTGATGATGAAAATCCTATTTGCCTATTTGGTTAAAGGTTACCACTGCTATGATGGTTAGTCGCTCGGTATTAAAGAATGGTGCTTTTTGATAAGTGATAATATGTATTAGTCTACTCATAATTAACTGCTTAACTGGAAACCAATCTCATTTGTTCTATTTTTTTTACTAGTGTTTGTGTTATCAAAGACGAAAGGCGCACTTGAGGCGATGACTGCCTAAAAGGCAAGGCGCAAGCCTTGAAACCCAATATATACAGATTTCTACATATAACATACATATGACATTGTTTTACCTAGCAAAGATTACAATCTAGAACTGAACAACTAAACAAAATACTTAGATGAAATGTATTAGCAGCGAAAAACATTAAAACTATTTTATATTTTTAATGGTGAGGCACACGCCTCTATGTGCCTTAAAGTAGCGCCAAGACATGCTTGGGCTCATTTGAGGTGCATAGAGGGCACCTTGCCTCAAGGCGCGCCTAAGGCACACACCTCAATAACACTTTGTTCCAGAAACCTTTTTGTTCGACGTCTAGATTGCATTATTTTTCTTGTTTTTTCAATTTTTTCACTTACTCAGCTCTTCTCCCTTCTTCATTCTAAATATATAATAATTTTTTACATGATTCATCAGGATATGTATAAGAAGGCTGCAGAATTTTGGGCAGAACTCCGAGTGGAGTTACTGGCGGCAAGTGCTTGTCTTTCTGAAGACAAGCCAAATTCTAGTCAATTGTGGCGACTGTATTGGGCTAGCCACCAAGTAAGATATTCCTTTTTTATGTGGTCTTGTTTTAGATTAGAACTGTTTCTTTCCATTATTTTTTTCTTATGCTTTGTTGTGCCCTGTTCTTTGTCCTATGATAGCGTTTCTTTAGGCACTTGTGCATGTCAGCAAAGGTGCCTGCAGCTGTAAGTCTTGCGAAAAAAGCTCTTGCAGAAAATAAGTGTGTGGTCATTGGGCTGCAAAGTACAGGCGAAGCACGGACTGAAGAAGCAGTGACAAAATATGTGTGTTTCTTGTTGCACAGTATTTGTTGACTTATTCTCTATCTTTCTCCTCCTTTCCTTTATGCTTACTCTCTTCCTTTAAATTTTCTTCGGACAGGGTCTTGAGCTAGATGATTTTGTATCTGGTCCTCGTGAGCTATTGCTAAAATTTGTCGAAGAGAATTACCCATTGCCTCCTAAACCCGATTCACTACCAGGTATTTGGGATTTTCTTTTCTATTTCTTGTTGTTCTCTGACCGCATTATTTTTTTATTATTCTTTTGTATCATATATTTATAGGAGGAGAAGAAAGTGTGAAGGAACTTCAACGTAAGAGACACTCAGCCAATCCTGGTGTTTCATTTAATGGAAGAGTTAGAAAAGTTGCAAAATGGAAAGCTGAAAGCAATGGTGAAAGTGATGAAGAATCCGAGAGTGAGTTATTTTGGACTGGCAAATAATTGACAATGTTTGTGTAATTCTGTGTCCTTGTGTATCTTTGTCGACCTATTGAATTGAATCCCTGTGCTCGCAAGATATTCTTACTCTGTTTATTTTATCTTTCACACTTCGCATGCTACTCCTCAATCTTTAAAATTGAATCATTTTATGCTTGTTCTACCCATTCAGACTAGCCGACTTCCTCTATGCTTTAGTCTCATTTCTTGGCCATTTATGATTTAGTGGCAATGGAAGAATTTGATCCATGTTGCTGACCAACTAATTTGGGATTGAGGCTTTGTTGTTGTTACTCTCTTTTTGCATAACTCGTTATTTATTTGGGTTGATTTTTTCATTATTGCATTGCGCTTGTCTTTTCAAGTCTTATCATGTGGCTATGGTACGCATTGACACAGCACTTGATATCTTTTTGGTTTATGCAGCTGAGTCTGATCATAATTCTACTGAGTCTGATGATGAGTTTCAAATTTGTGAAATTTGCAGTAGTGAAGTGGTAAGTAATTTTCTGCAACCTAGACACTTCATATTTTGAAATACTTATGTTGTGGTGTCCTGATATTTTTCTTTCTTCCCTATTAAAGGAAAGGAAAAAATCACTTAGTTGTTCTTGCTGTGGTCATCTAGTCCATCCTGCGTGTGTAGTCCCACCTATCATAGATTCTGTACCTGAGGATTGGTCATGTCGCTCATGCAAGGAAAAAACTGATGAATATCTTCAGGCAAGAAGGATATACTTAGCCGAACTGTTGAAAAGGTTTTTACTGTAAAATCAATCTTCCGCTTCCAAGTATATTCCTCTTCAAAAGTGCAGGATTGGAATTTAGGTATGATTTATTAATTAATGATATTAGGTATGAAGCGGCTATGGAACGCAAGTCAAAAATATTGGAGATAATACGCTCTTTGGGTCTTCCTAACAACCCTTTAGATGATCTTATTGATCAGGTAATTTCAACAACCTTTCGAAAATATTGAAATTATCTTTTGATCAAAAGAATTTTAAGAGAATTTAATTATTTTATTTGTATTTTTCTGATTCATTTGTGAGAATACTCATGCTACTTAAGTTATGGAATTCATATATTGATTGTCACTCCTTTCATTTATTTAGCGATAATATTTTCTAATCAGCTTTCACCTATAACTTTGGTGTAGCTTGGCGGTCCTGATAATGTTGCAGAAATTACAGGCAGGAGAGGCATGCTTGTGAGGGCCTCCAATGGAAAAGGTGTTGTCTATCAAGCAAGGAACTCGTGAGTCCAATTTTTTTTGTAAAAGGGTATTAGGTTTGGATATCTCCAGTTTTTTCAGATGCTATTTGCTTTTCAGGAAGGATGTGACCATGGAAATGGTTAATATGCATGAGAAGCAAGTTTTCATGGATGGCAAGAAGTTCGTTGCTGTAATATCTGAAGCCGGATCAGCTGGTGTGTCTCTACATGCAGACAGAAGGGCACTTAATCAGGTATATATTATGATTGCAAAAGTTTTGTATATCTTTCTTTTTTTCTCTGAGTGAGTTACGGACCTTTTGGCTGACATTTGCATGCCAGAGAAGAAGAGTGCATTTGACTCTTGAGCTTCCTTGGAGTGCCGATCGAGCAATACAGCAGTTTGGAAGAACTCATCGGTCAAACCAAACATCTGCACCTGAGTACAGGTGAACATTTTCACTTCACTACTAGTGTTTTGTCAATTTTGAAAGCCATTTGCTGCTTTCGTACAGTCATCATGCGTAATAGTGATGCTATATTCTGTAGTTCATTCTTTGAAAGGTGATTACTGTGAACAATTTTTGAATGTACGATATAGTTTTATCATGAGATCTCATGCATACCTGATAGATTAGCTACTATATTTTGCCCCTCCTGTCAACCTGTGATCACTCTGTCCTTGATGCAATTGAACTTCAATATTTGTGGGTGATATTTTTAATATGTGATCTTATTGGATGGAGTTGTACTTTTGCATTAGAAAACAAGATGGCGAGGAAAGAAAAAGATAGACAAAACCGCAGCCACCCCACTCATAAAGAACTACATCCATTTGCTCTTTTTTTTTTGGCTTTTTGTTTCTCATCCAATGCGATACACCATATTCCAAATTCCAATCCACTTACAATGTTGTGAATTCTGACCAGCAGCTGTTCTTTTGTATCTCTAGTACCGGTGAACACAACACGCTTCCACTTTCTCAACCTTTGTTTTAGACACCATAACTTAATCCAGGGACTCCATTCCTTAAAGGATCTACCAAAGGAGACATTGTTCAACCATGCTTTGATGAAATGGATAGTAAAGCCTAAAGGGTCCCCAACAAACTAAGAGATACTGAAAAAAATTGCCCGATGACCTGCTTTCTTAATAAAAAAAGGAATAGATCCCCCCGCTTGTTTCCTTTAGTGCCATCAGATACCTCAACTCAAATCTGTACACCAAATAAAACAATCAAGTCTACAACAAATTGGGGGAGGGTGGTCGTTTTCCTGGTATTTCTTTTATGGGAAATGACAAAACTTGGGAATTGGTGCTTACAATTTACAATTATCATAAAACATGTTTTCCTTTCTATGTTTGCATGAAAATCATTACCGTAAACACAGTCTGATTTCATCTCTTGTTCCTTAATCTATTTAAGCTCTCATTTATTGTCTAGCAAAGACACTCACCGCGCCACCATACTCTCTTTGTTGTTTGATTCCAATGAAATGATTTTCTCTTTCTAAATTCTTTTCTGAATTGCTTAGTAATGCATGCTATCTTTAACTTATTGCTGTCAGTATCTTTTTGGTGGCTCATTTTTTGTTTCTCCTCTCTCTTTTCTCTCCCTTGATTTTTAGTTTCTGAAATAAGTGCAGGCTACTCTTTACTGATCTCGGTGGTGAACGGCGCTTTGCATCTATAGTTGCAAAGAGGTTAGAGTCTCTTGGAGCATTAACACAGGGAGACCGACGGTAAGTTGGATTTTTTTGCTTGCTCATTATGGAGAATGTAATTGTTGTTCCATATTTGTGTAGGAAAGCTCTTTATGGCAGCATACGGTGCTCATTGTTGAGTTTCATCCTTTACAGGGCTGGACCATCTTTAAGTGCTTATAATTATGATAGTGGTTATGGGAAAAGAGCCTTGATGTTGATGTACAGAGGAATACTTGAACAGGTTTTACTTGTTCTTGGTTTCTGTATACCGTTTCTATTCATTTCTGGTTTAGTAGAAGCAAGTGAACCCTTGGTGGTTTGAATTTATATGTACTCTTTTCTTTTTCAGGAATCTTTGCCAGTTGTACCTCCTGGATGTTCATCTGAAAAACCAGATACTATTGATGATTTTATAATAAAGGCAAAAGCTGCTCTTGTGTCCGTTGGCATAGTTAGGGACACTCTTTTGGGTAATTACTTTTCTTCTCATATTCTAGTTATCAAAAAAATAAAAAATAAAAAATAATAATTTTACATTAGTTTTGTTGCAAGACTATTACGAGTGATTATAGCAGTTTCTTGTAAGGCTTTTTGCTCTACTCTCACTTAAGGCCTCAACATTGTAACATGGCGTCCTTGATTTCCTTGCTTCAGATGTCTCTTGCATTGAAGTTCTTCAAATATCATTTAACATTTGGTTCATTTCAATTTTCTCTTTGCCTCAGGAAATGGAAAGGAGTATGGAAAGTTTTCTGGTCGAATAGTTGATTCCGACATGCATGATGTTGGTCGTTTCCTCAATCGTCTCTTAGGCTTGCCTCCCGAAATTCAAAATAGGTTTGGTTAGCTGCTGGTGAAACTAATTTACTTGTTTGTTTAAACTAATAACTTAAGTGTTGACTATTACTGATGGATGCAGGTTGTTTGAACTATTCGTCAGCATTCTTGATCTTCTTATACAGAATGCACGCAGAGAAGGACATTTTGACTCGGGAATTGTTGATATGAAAGCCAACACAGTTGAGCTGAAGGAAAAACCTAAGGTAATTGCAAACGCTAGTTTCCTTCTGCTGCTAATAATTACCACTTCTTCTGTATGTTTTATTGATTTCATGGGGTTGCAGACTGTTCATGTTGATAAGATGTCTGGTGCATCCACTGTGTTGTTTGCGTTCATTATGGATCGTGGAGTCACATGGGAGGTACACATTCTTTGCTCAACAATTTGTATATTCATAGTGATTGAACCACTTTGCTTTCTTATTTATTCAACATTTTTTATCCCCATGTTCTTACTTTAGTTTTCCCACATTTTCAGTTGGCTACAACCTTACTAGAAGAGCAGAAAAGTAGTGGTTATGATAACTCCAATGATGGTTTCTATGAATCTAAGAGGGAGTGGATGGGAAAAAGACACTTCCTATTGGCTTTTGAAGGGTATGCTGCATTTTTTTCCCCTATTTTATTGTCCTGAGTTATTCACCATCACTACGAGAATTCGGGGTCCCCTCCATCAACTGCCTATACCAAAGAAGTAAAAGTTGGTAAAACCATAGGTGTCAAGTTCTACCCACTGAACCCCACATATTCACGAAAACAGATGCGCATTGCTACTTATAAGAAGATTGTATCCAATGACATTGTCTAGTAGTCTTCTTCTCATGAATCCTATAAGAAAGTGGATCAAGGAATGATGGTCTTTTTGTTTTCTGATTGCAATCTCTTGTACCAATGCCAACTATTCAGGCTTCATATTAGTCTTAACATACTACTGAAGTGTTAAATTTCTGATGTATTTTGTATTTACCTTTTCGTGATTCGTTATAGAAATTCACCGACTCTCATTACTCTGTTGGGACTTGGAATCAATGTCATTGATTTTAGCTGGTAGGATCCGTGTAATTTTCTTTTTTTTGGTTTACAGGTCTACTTCTGGAATGTTTAAGTTATTCCGCCCAGCTGTTGGTGAGGCATTGAGGTATGTTTTACTGCTTTGACATCAGTTTTGCCGAGCCTTGTGTAATAAATACTAGTTTCTTTTGATTTTTCTCACTTCCTTCTTTCTCCAGGGAAATGCCCTTACAAGAGCTGAAAAGCAAGTATAGAAGGATTTCTTCACCAGAGAAGGCTCGCAAAGGTTGGGAGGCAGAGTATGAGACTTCCTCTAGCCAGGTAAAGCTATCCGCAATCTGGTTAAGAGTTGCTCTTTGCAATCACATTCTAACTTCAAAGTTAAGACAGTTTTCTAGCTACTGTCGAGTATCGACCAAGTCCCCCATATTGTTGAAAATTCTACTGCAATGTTGTAGCATGCATCGTTACTTAGTTTACAAGGAACAGTGTTAGAGCATGCTTATTCTTCTACTTTTGTCTTCAAGCACGGCGTTGACGCAAGAGCTTTCTCGTTGTTGACTCTTGCATAGTTGCTTCGAGCCCCTTCATTGTTTCTTGTAACATATTTTCTGGAAGTCAATTTACGTTTTGTTTAATTTTTTTTAATGCAATGAGCTGCAGTGCATGCATGGTCCGAAGTGCAAGCTTGGCGGCTTTTGTACAGTTGGTAGGAGGTTGCAAGAGGTAAATGTGTTGGGTGGTCTAATTCTTCCTGTATGGGGAACTATTGAGAAAGCCTTGTCTAAACAGGTAATTTACTGTATTCGTTTTTTTTTTTTTTTTATTAGCTTTTTTTATTATTTATTATTACTAGCAATTTACTGTATTCGTTGTCTCACTGATTTAGTTTAATGTTGTCCTTGTGTTAGTGCTTTTGATGATTTTGTTTACTATATGCTATTTAATGTCAAATGTGATGCGACCATTCAAAAATAAATTAACACTTTAATGTCAAATGTGATGATTTGTGTTTTAGCCTTGGTAGAATGCAACATGTTCCATCTCTGTGATGCTGCGGAAACAATTTTCATGACTATTTTGTCTGAAGAATATATATATTCAACTTGTCTGAAGAATATTTGCTTTTCTCGTTTCCTTCTTTCTCATTGCTGATGAAAATTCAGCTATAGACAACTATTGGCTGACTTGGATCCTGCATATATGATTATTTACACTCACTGAAATATCACAACATCGATTCTACAGGCTCGACAAAGTCATAAACGAATACGTGTTGTGCGTATAGAAACAACAACCGATAATCAACGGATTGTGGGACTTCTCATCCCAAATGCAGCTGTTAAATCAGTGCTGCAAGGTACTATCTCTTTTGTTTGTTAACCTTCTTTCTTCACTCCATTTCGCCTTTTTCTTATGATTGCTATATGTATCCTGCTTCTTCTCTCATTGGAAAGCTCATATTTCTTTCATTGGGGTAGTGGGAAATTAAAGATAATTTGGATTTGTTTCCTAGCATCCGACTTAAAAAAAGATTGTCTAACATATCCGTTGTGGCAGGCTTGGATGAAGATAATAATTTCCTTCTCTGAAAAACTATATTTGACGATGGCCTTTCTTTTTCTTTCGTGTATCAGATTTAGAATGGGTTCAGGAGATTGACGATTAATGTTGCAAGACGGAACTAGTACTCCAGTCTATACTGTAGCGAATGATTCAAGCACATGGCATCTCGAAACCTACATCCAAGATGCTGTTTTTTATTTTGATGTGTGCTTAAACTGGCTTCTGATCAAGAACTCGAATCTCCAGTTGCAGCAACAGCGCAAGAGCATTTCCATATTATGTATGTGAATTGGAAAGTCTTGCCAATTGTTATTGTCATTTTTTTTTTGGTTAGAAAGGAGTAGGCAAGGGAGGGGTATTTTTTTTATCATCTTGTAAATTGATAACACGTTTACATATGCAATACAAATCCTACTATTTTCTTGCTCATCAGAGAGACCACTAATGGAGTGTATGTACTCAAATCTGGTTCTGGTTATTATAAAATATGAAACTGTCTTATTGTTTACAAACAGGAAAAGAAGCCATACAAGCGCAAATCACACTCAAAACAAAAGCAATCAAAAGCAATCAGAACAGAAACGTGCAGATTCCTGGTTTTTAACAGATAAAAGGCTCTTCGACATGGTGATCGCTGCAGTAGAGGCCTGGGCGCTGAGTGAATCCTTGACGCTTCAGCATCTGCCTCGCAGTCTGCACAAGCTCCTGGTTTGAAATTCTCCCACCAGTCTCCTCGATGATGGTCTGAATCGCGTTGCTAAGAGCTCCATAGGCTTGGCTTGCATCCCCCGAAGGGTTTGCGTCCGCAGATGTTTGGTCTGTCTGGCATCCACTGATCAGAATCCCACTATCAGGTAATGCTCTCTTGCTTGATCCTGCATACACTTCATGTTTATTTCCCACTTTGGTCTCTGCTGCAGGTTTCACATAGTCCTCATCATTTTGCTCCAGCTTTGTCTTGAGAAACTGCATTGCGAGATTTCCCGCCATTCCCATAAATCCACCACCACTGCTCTCTTCGCCTTCGATGGAACTGCCACCTTGACCATGCTGAATCTTGTTCATGACAAACTTCATGAACTTCTTAACCTTAGGACTGGCATCCTCCCCAAAGACATCAAACAGGGCAGGCCTCAACTTCCCCACATCAATGTCATCTTTCCCAGTCTTCTGCTTCAAGATTTCAATCAAAGTAGGGAGAGGAAGCGATCGGTTCTTGATCCCCCGCCGCCTCTCATCTTCAGTCTCTTCCACCACATCGTCCTCTTCACGCCGCCCATGATGCCTCCCATGGTGGTGCTCTCCTATAGGGAGGTGAATTCCACGAGACTCGAATGCACCATGAATTGTCTCCTTCAAGAACCCTTTGAACCCAAACCCTCCAAACCCTTCCCCCTCTCCCTCTTCTTCTTCCCTCTTAGTGCTCTCCCCAATCTGCTCCTTCGCCTCATCGATCAGTCCCCCGCTGTGACATGAATCCGAAATGATGGTAATCCGACACCCTTCCGGCACTTGATCAACAAACTCTCTGAAGTCATCATCTGCCAAAATTGTGATCCACAACCTTAACTTCCAACAAAATCAATCCTTTTTTTGGCATAAATGTGTCAAAACATCAAACTTTCTTGGATCATCAAAATCAGATTGAAACGCAGAAACCAAAAATGGATCAAACTTTCCCTGAACAATTGATTGAGAAAAATCCAAACTTTGGCACAGAAATTTGGTCATCTCTCCATTAATAATAACATTATAGATTTTGATCAAAATCAAGCCTTTTTTTGCTATAAAAGATATGAAAAATCAAACTTTTTTGGATCAACAAATAAAGATAGGGCTTGTGCTACAAAATCATGGCTTTGGTGATCTCTCCATTCATAACATTGGGGATTTTGATAAAAAAAATCAAGCTTTTGGTGCACAAAAATCAAACTTTTCAGGATCAAAACAGAGCAACCATGCAAAGATCAGATTTTGGCACAGAAGATCTGATTCAAACCCCAAACCCTCGACGCCCAATTCAATTCATCAAAAACCCGACACGCCCAAATCAATCAAATCCAAAAACCGCAACCAAATCAGATCAAATCAAATCGACGAACAATCTAATCTACACAAACCTGTGATGAGGTTCATGTCGCAGGGGACAATGCACTCATCATACCCAGTATCGTCATCCTCCCCAGTCTCCGCCGGGAGGCGAGTTCCGTGGCCGCTGTAATGGAAGAACAGTACGTCGCCGGGCTCAGCGGATCGGATGAGATCGGAGAGTGCGCGGCGGACGTTCTTCCCGGTCGGTTGGGTGTAGGAGTCGTCGGTGTCGATCAGTACAGTGATGTTGTCTGGTGAGAAGCCGTAGCGGTCGGTTAGGGACTTGTATGTTCGTTTGACGTCGTTGATGCATCCCTTCAGCTCGGCCTTCGTTCCCGGGTAGTTGCATCCGACCAGAACTGCTCTCTTCGCCATCTACTCTGATTGATCTTTCTCTGTTTTGTATTTTGTGTGTTTGTGATTTGTTGTGTTGTTTTATATAATGTGTGTTGGCATTTACTTTGGTATTGTAAGGGGAATTAATTGGGAAAGTCGTAACTCATGACTCATGAGGAGAGAGATCTGTCGGCAAATTTTATCTTCCTTTTTTTTTTTTTTTTTTTTTTTTTTTTTTGAGGTAGAAATTTATTCAGAAATGCTAGAGTCCTAGAACGCACCCTGGAATGTACACTCTCTATCCAATATTTTGAATCTCGGAATGTGAGTATGTAGCGGGATGTATATTCTGGTGTGACTTTCGGGGTGTCATTCAAGCACCGTCCAAATTTATTTCCTTATTCCAATTTATTTCATTTTTATTCACAGTACTTAAATTTTTTTATTTTTCTTGGTTTTGAGATACACCATATTTGAATTATTCTAGTTATTCTAAATTTGAGACTTGTTGGGGATGAAAACTCAGATCGTTCTATAAATATGAGATTGAGTTTGTGACATGTTAGAATTGATTCAAGTTATGCACTTACTAAAAAGATTTATAAGTATTTGTTTATCTCAATGTGTATTTGTTAAAATCTTAAATATCATAAGTTTGTTGTAATAGTATATTCAAGTAAATATGACTTTAGTGAGGTTGTTGCATGATAACTTTTTTTCTTTTTTTTTTTTGTTTTTTTAAGTCTTATTTTGATTCATATTAAATGATATTAAACTTATGATATTTAAGATTTTACAATTTCTTATCAAAAGAAAAAAGATTGTTAATGTAATTTAACACAAATGAGGGGTTTCAAAATTTAGCAATGTGTAATTATCCAATTAATTGTATTTATACGATTCGTTATTCAAACTAAAAAACTGATAAATATGAATTAATTATTCGTGCGTTGAGATTTGACAAGATGGTGACATATGCCACGTCTAGGATTTATTTTTCTTAAATTTTTTGAGGATGAAGAAACATGGTGGGAGGCTGGGAACCCACCCCTAAATAAAATCAAAAGCCTTTATTACTTTGACTTTATATGATGGCTCAGGCCTCTTTCTTTTTCTTTTTTTTTTTTTTTTTTTTTTTTTTGTTTTTGTTTATGTTTTTGTTTTTCTTATTGAGAAAAAGATCATTTCATTTCTAAGAAGCCCTACTTCAATTCTTATATGTGTTGCCTATGCAAAAATGCAAAATTTTTCTTTTTTCTTTGTTTTGGTAGAAGTCTTAAACTCTCAACTTTATAATGAGACCAAACTATCAAAGTTAGTATCATTATTTTTAAGGTTGATGAACTTAGTGCCACTTAATTGGTAGCATGAGCGAGTGTTACTTTTTCGAGTCAAAGTAAATTTAAAGATTCACACGTTATTTAGTAGAAAAATGCTTGGGCCAAATACTTAAGCTTGCTTTAATTTCTAAGTTAGACTAAAGTCACTAAAGATTTGATTTTTTTTTGCAGCGGCTTTATGGACCTCGGTTTTTACTAAATCGGCCACACTTCTAGTTTTTTTTCAACTTCTAATTTTGCCCCATCATGAAATGACCAAATTACCCTTCATATATAAGTGTAATTTTTCTTCCATACCCTGCTTTCCAAACCTACCCCCGAAACCGCGAGCTCTCCCACCTTCGCTTTGGACCTTTAAATCTGAGCAAATTTCGGTGCGACTCTGGCGAGATCACGTCGGCCTTTTGTCAATGAAGCTATTCTCATCATTTTGAGTTCGATTCGTGGGTTGTTTGGCATTTTTGGAGCCATTTTTTTTTTGTGTTTTTCTAGTGTTTAGGGCTTTCATTTGGCTTCAATATTGCCTTTTGTGGGCTAAATGCGGATGGAATCAGCAGTAGTTCATTTACATCAAAACCACTTAATTTATATTCATTTTCATGAGAGTTTTGGGCAATATCAAAAATTTCTTTTTCGTTCTTGTCGCATATGGGTCTCGGTCACACAGGGTCTACATCTCTTCAAATATTTAGATCGGCCCCCACTAAAACTTGTGAAAAGGTCTCGACCGAGGCTTTTTTAACTTTGAAGAGATCAACAGTCTCGGTCATCTTCCACCAATACCCCTTCACAAGTCTCAGTGGGTTTCGGCCGAGACTGCTTCAAAAGTCTCGGTTGGAGCCAGCCAATATTGTTGAAGAGGTCTCAGCCCTTTGTGACGGATACCTACGGACGACACTTCCTCACTTCTAGGGCACTGATAATACCAAATCCGACTTTTGTTTGACAAAAGGACTCTACATTTGACAAAAAATTGAAAAATGGAGAGGATTGAGGGGTAACGGAGTGGGGTTGAGAATGATGAGGTGTGCAAGGGTATTTCTAGAATTTCAACAAAAAAGGTGGGGTTCGTTTAGCATTGAAATTCAAATTCGGGGTATGCTTGAGAAACAGGGTATGCTTGTGAAACGGGGTCCGTTCAGTAAAAATCGGGGTCCATACAACCGTTGCCTTTTTTTCGTAAGGATTTGATTGTGTTAATTCTATTTAATGTGCAATTAAGTTCTATTAATATGTACAAATCAATGCGCTTAATTAGTCTCTTTTTCATTTGATTGATCATTCTCTTGACACAATAGGAAGTCGATCTTGAGGTCAGAAGTCACTGTAACTTCTATTTTTTACTTCAAAGTCACAATAACGTTGTGTTGGGAAAATAGGAGTAATAGTTATAATAATTCAATCAATTCTTTTTGTGACATTGACATAATTAAGCACTGTAAATTGGCATACTAAAATTTAAGGGATCAATACCTGATTTCCTCTTTCTGGTTGCATGCACAAATGAAGTGGTATACAAGCAGGAAATTAAAGAAATTCATACAAAATTTCAACATGCTCATTGACAACATTTATTAACCCACAAAAAGAAGGTACACAAAATATTTAGTGTGATTGAAAATAATATATATACTTTTTATGTATAGTATATAAATCCCACCTAATTAGATTGAACAAACCAATCAATCTCTCACAAATTATTAGTTAACAAAATTGCAGTTCCTTCGAATCTCTCCTTCGCGCTTCCCAGTGAGGACCTGCACATTCCCTAGCTTCACCATGGACACAGCGAATTGCTGAAAGAACAGAGAAGGCTGAGTAGCCATAGCAGTCACAAGTGGTTCTGTTCTTGGGTCTGAGTACAAGGCTTGATCTGTGTAAAGCAAGCCCATTTTCTTCTGCAGATTGGTATAGTATGCGGCGTCGAATTTTCGAGGTGTTGTGGCGTCTAGATCAACAACCTCCGACGCCCACCTGCACTTCCTCCTAAGGTAATTCAAGTACTTGACGTCGATGGAGGGATCGGGCTTTCGAGTCCCGTTGAAATTGTAGAGCCTGAACTGAAGAGACCCGCATGAGCTCCTCCCAATGGTGTGAGCCCCTGTATTGATTTTTAATCAAAATATAAGCCCAAATAAAGTTATGGATAGTTGATTCGGTCGAAGATGAATGGATCGAAATATAGTCCCAGGTCGAAACTTAACCACCTAAGGCCCATGATTATATCTTTAAATTAATTACTGGACAGTAAATAGTCTCAAATTAATTAACCCCTCTGTCTTCTATTTTTTTCTTATGGGGGGGGGGGTCAATTCTTTTCCCCCCTTTCTTTAAGGGCCTTTACTGTATAATAATTACTCACCGTAAATAGTTTCCTTCGAAAATAATTACCATTAAATCTAGGAAACTACTTATAAATAATAAAATTATAGTTACTTAATAAATTAAAACCCCCTTTCAATTAATACTAATTAATTACACGAATACCTTAAAATTAGGTATTCCATTTTTTATAATCAAGATAAATCCTTACAAACTGAACAGTACTGGCGTTGAACAACCTGACCCAGTACTGTCCGTCTACATACATACCACTCCTAAAAATCACTATGTCTTCGTTCTGGGCTTCAACAATTTGAGATCCTTGAATCGTCACAGTTCGAGGATGTAGATCCTCGATGGACGCACCAGCAAAGATCAGATACCACTTCCAGTAATCCAGATTCCGTCTATTAATACGGATCACTGGGTTTAACTTCTCAACCATTCAGATCTCTGAACGCGACCCTTGAATTAGGAACCTCTGATGGCGGTCGCACCAAGTAGCCATCACAGACGACCTTACCGTAATTAACGACGGCCTTCACTTCGTCTACAGCATCGCTAATTACCTTCTTCAGAATTATTTCCTTCAACTCCTCCGGTAACCTCTGTATAATCTCCATTAAAATCAACGGAGATGATACCCACTACTCGAAACACTTCTATATAATAAGTGTTTCTGAACCTTGACGTCATCCCTTCCGTCACTGTACCCGAATTCTCTTATTAAATTCAATTAATTCTTCTCGGGGGTATTTTCGTAATTACTCCTACCGTACAATATTCAAAAGCCCTTTCTTTAAGGGCCTTTACTGTATAATAATTACTCACCGTAAATAGTTTCCTTCCAAAATAATTACCATTAAATCTAGGAAACTACTTATAAATAATAAAATTATAGTTACTTAATAAATTAAAACCCCCCTTTTAATTAATACTAATTAATTACACGAATACCTTAAAATTAGGTATTCCATTTTTTATAATCAAGATAAATCCTTACAAACTGAACAGTACTGGCGTTGAACAACCTGACCCAGTACTGTCCGTCTACATACATACCACTCTATAAAAAATGGAATACCTAATTTTAAGGTATTCGTGTAATTAATTAGTATTAATTGAAAGGGGGTTTTAATTTATTAAGTAACTATAATTTTATTATTTATAAGTAGTTTCCTAGATTTAATGGTAATTATTTTCGAAGGAAACTATTTACGGTGAGTAATTATTATACAGTAAAGGCCCTTAAAGAAAGGGGGGAAAAGAGAAGAATTAATTGAATTTAATAAGAGAATTCGGGTACAGTGACGTAAGGGATGACGTCAAGGTTCAGAAACACTTATTATATAGAAGTGTTTCGAGTAGTGGGTATCATCTCCGTTGATTTTAATGGAGATTATACAGAGGTTGCCGGAGGAGTTGAAGGAAATAATTCTGAAGAAGGTAATTAGCGATGTTGTAGACGAAGTGAAGGCCGTCGTTAATTACGGTAAGGTCGTCTGTGATGGCTACTTGGTGCGACCGCCATCAGAGGTTCCTAATTCAAGGGTCGCGTTCAGAGATCTGAAGGAACTTCTGATGGTTGAGAAGTTAAACCCAGTGATCCGTATTAATAGACGGTATCTGGATTACTGGAAGTGGTATCTGATCTTTGCCGGTGCGTCCATCGAGGATCTACATCCTCGAACTGTGACGATTCAAGTATCTCAAATTGTTGAAGCCCAGAACGAAGACATAGTGATTTTTAGGAGTGGTATGTATGTAGATGGACAGTACTGGGTCAGGTTGTTCAACGCCAGTACTGTTCAGTTTGTAAGGATTTATCTTGATTATAAAAAATGGAATACCTAATTTTAAGGTATTCGTGTAATTAATTAGTATTAATTGAAAGGGGGTTTTAATTTATTAAGTAACTATAATTTTATTATTTATAAGTAGTTTCCTAGATTTAATGGTAATTATTTTCGAAGGAAACTATTTACGGTGAGTAATTTTATTGCAATCCAATGGATTTAAAATACATCTTAAATCGGGCATATACATACGGAGTTAAATCCTTCCCTCCGTCACCCGCACCTACTAAATACAACGCTCCACCCTTGATATCTCCGATATCACCTCCACTAGAGGATTTCCATTCGGTCTTACAGCCAAGTCTCTTGAAGAACTTGTTCTGTGCGACCGGATTCACATACGGATCTGTCACCGTAGACACTTGTGCCCCCTTCTGAACGCCATTACCATTCCACTTCAGTGTGGAAACCCACTTGTTCTTCACGACAAACCTATGACACTGATCCCTTGACACCGTCCAAGAATGGATCGAAATATAGTCCCAGGTCGAAACTTAACCACCTAAGGCCCATGATTATATCTTTAAATTTATTTGGCTACTGCAAGCCCATGGATCTCTGTTTGTACAAATATTATTCTCGACTTAACTACCTAATTAGGCCCTATTTCAGTTCACGCATCCCTAATAGAATTGTTGTACTAAAACTACATAATGAGCATAGTGAATGACCTGAGAGGATAACCAAGTCAAGGAGAGTCAAGCCTCTAGCTTGGCAGAACTGAACAAGAGTGGTGATATTCTCCCGGCCCATTGGGACAAGTCGATCAGCTTCTTGAGCAGTAGAGACTCGGCCATCCTTCCTCCCAAAAGGGACCTCCCAAAAGGGTCCCCCCATCGCAACAGTGGCGTCTCTCGCCGCAGCGGTTAGTATGTCTGCACAAGACACCGTTTTCGGGCATTGCCTTTCGACTTCTGCTTTGATCTCTTGAATCACGTCAAACCCCCTCAACGTCTTGCTCGCCACGGCACTCCTCTCGCTCCCTTTGTGGTTTAGTAGAATAGATCCATCACAACCCTGCCAATTGTAACATTAATACAAGTGTGACAATCAGTAGTATATGTGCTTGCAAATGAATTATATGGGACTTAAAAGGATCTAAGAATAAGTACCCGAACGGCGCAATCGTGGAAGTGCAATCGGAGGAGACTAGGGGCCATGGTGTAGTCTTTATTGATCATGGCAGAGACTTTGCTCTGGATGATTCCTTCCAGATGCGGGCATGTTTTGTGGTAGTAGTCGATCGACAAATAAGCTTGGCGCGAATTAGCTGAAGAGAAGTTCAAAAGCTGAAGAATTGTAACAAAAATGAGGACAAACATTGGAAGAGTATTAGTGAAGCACTTCATGATCCTAGCTACACTTTGAATCAAGCAATGTTTATGAACAATTAATCAGTTCATGATGTTCAATAAATGGTATAGGATTTATACAATTTGATTACAATTGTGAACTCCCCAGGCTTTAATTTGTTTAATTTGTTAAAGAAATGAGAACGTGAAGCGCAGGTATACATGACATGCTAGCATGTTATGAGACATAACCTTGTATTGTTCTTTTTTTTTTTTTTTTTTTTGGAAGTCAATCAGAGATACTTCGAAATAATTACTATGTGATGGTTCATGATCTGGTACATTGTATGAGAATCATAATTTGCAACTTTGCTAGCATGAGAGTTTGCATATGGTAGCTCCAATGGGCTCATAGTTTTAGACCATAATAAGTTTTCAAAGCCCATGTATAATTTAATTAGATGATAGGTGAGCCATTAATTTGCCATGATTTTGCAATTTGCAATATTGTGAATAATAATTAATGTACTCAAATGTACATTAATAGCTAACAAAAGTTCACTGTCACAACTAGGGGTGGGCAGCGGTTTTCAAAAAACTGCCCAAACCGCCCAAACCGACCAAACCGCACGGTTTGGTTTGGTTTTTGAAGCTCGCGGTTTGGTCGCGGTTTGGAAAACGACCAAACCGCAGATTTCGCATGTTTGGTCGCGGTTTTCATTTTGAGAAAACCGCGGTTTAACCAAACCGAGGGCATTTTGGTAAATACAAACCAAAAACCATAAAAAAAAAAAAAAAAAAAAAAACCACAAATCTCACATCTTGGTAAATACAAACCAAACCGAGGGCATTTTGCTTTGTTTTTTCATTTTGGCTTCATTGTTTTTCATTTTTTTCATTTTTGCTTTCGTTTTTTTTTTTTTTTGGCTTTCTTGCTTTTTTTTTTTTTTTTTGGCTTTTTTTTTTTTTTGCTTCTTTGGTTTTTTTTTCCCGAAAATAAATTGCATGAAAACCGCGAAACCAAACCGACCAAACCGCGCAAACCGCGGTTCGGTTTGGTGCGGTTTTGGTGATCTGCGGTTTGGTTGCGGTTTGGAAAATCACCAAACCGTAGACCCTCGGTTTGGTCGCGGTTTGGTGGTTTTTCAAACCAAACCGCGGTTTGCCCACCCCTAGTCACAACTCACCTAAGCTAACAAAAGCCCACTAACTCGATCGAGCATTGTTGGACCTCACAAGGAAAGTAATTGTCACAACCTAGCATTGTTCCATCTCATTAAGGGACTTGAAGCCATGACCTTGCTTAACTACGGAACTGAGTCCCTTACCATTAGTTTGTATTTTTTTCCACCTCAGTAGAAGTTAAACTGTAAGCCCATCTTAAACATTAAATGAGCCCAAGTCCATACTAATTGCCAAAACATATAAATTGGGCTTGCTTATTGGTTCCAATTTTTCTCATATTCTTACAAGTAATTAACAAGGTTTAAATTTAATTAAACAATACTCCAAGCCTTATTTTTTTTTTGGCGTTACAACAAAAGAGATACAGCTTTAATTCTCCTGCTTAAGTTGTTTAAGAAATTTGTTAAGGCTAACCAACAACTTTTAGGGCCCCTTTGCCGTTTTGGTCTCTTCTACCAATCCACTAAGCAAATTAACCAAGATAATGCTATTTTATTTCATAAACAAGCTTATTAAGTGCCTTATATATGGTTAGCATAATAGCATGTATTATATAATAGTGTATTTGGTGCTGATGTTTGTATCTCCTCATCATTTTTGTCGCTTTCAATTGGACATGGCATCTCCAACCTCTTCTCTTCTATGAGTGCCACGTGTACTTGTAAATATTGCATGTTATTATTAATTAATTTTATTACACTAATTACATGCAATTTCAACTAAAAAAAACAATTTCAATAATTATTTTTTAAGACCAACTCCTCAAAGTTGTATTTCTCACAATGTACATTAAAAGGGTCATGTACCTTCCTTATTGAGTCCATAAAGCCTATTTACAAAAGAATGTCACGCTTGCACACCTTCATCAATAATATCAAAAGAAAGGTCGAAACCTATATAAAGTCAAACTCTCATCCGTCTATGTAACGGCCCAAATTAATTAAATCAGGATTAGGGTTAATCACGAGGATTAACGGGTAATTTGGGCGTTACGTGGATAGCTGGGTTAACTTGAAAATGAGTACCCAGGCTGGTATTATGTTATTTTTGTATGTTGTATGTCTATTATCGTGATGGGAAAGTTATTATTATTTATATAAACATCACATGGGTGTAACTTGATGTCGGGCGAGGTTGAGCGCCGGGGTTTCGTGGTGTGAGTCAGGCCAACGCGGGGGTTCGTAAGTAGTAAAGCCGGACGTTGGGGTTTGATTAGATTAAATTTATTAAGCATGACTAAGGTGGAGGATTTAATTTAATGGAAATTTAATATAACCTTAGGATAAAATTATATTTGGTGCACCAGGTGTGGGACCGCCGGGGGTGCGAATGCGGGCATCGGGTAACGGGAGTCTTTGAGTAGTCGGGAGACTAGTATAACCCTATTTATAAATTTTGAAAATTTATTGAGTAGATTTGGAAATTTATATAGGCCAAATCAATTGGAATTGTAAAGTCCTATAGTTGTGGCTGGATAAATTGACATTAGTTGGATGTTCCTCGGGATGCACAACAAGGCAGTTTGAAGTCACCAGTGTTAAGATAAGGTGTTAGTGAGTTAGGTGACACAGGGTGGTTGGTGACCACAGGATTGTCCTCGAGATGGGTGTACACAGTTGATCAAGAACCAACTATATATACATGTTTGATCGGTCAAATGGAGAAGAAAGAGTAGAGAGAAATGGAGAGGAGAGAATCGGTGGGAGAAGAAGGAGGAAGAAAGGATCAAAGCTGGATTAAAGAGTGATTTATGGCAATCAATAACAAGAATTTAAGGTATGAAATCATTTTAACTTGGGTTTTTATGGAATCTTGGGTTGTTGGAATGATTTTGGTTCAAATGAATTTTGGGGGATTAAATACTGTATTTTTTGGGATATGATGTCTATAAGGTTAGTAGTAGGTGAAGTTGACCAAATTGATTCAAATTTGAAAGAATTTGTAATAGTTTTGAAAAAGGGTTTGAAAATGGAAATTTTTGTAAATTATGGATTTTGGTGTTTGATTATGGAAATTCATGTTTAAATGGTGTAATTGAGGTGATTGAGGAGTTATGGAAAGATGGAAATTGAATTTATGGGTTTGTGAGTGGTTTGAAGTCAAAAATTTAAATTTGAAAAATTTTTAAGACGGAAATGAGCAATTAGCGCGCTAATTGGAGAAATTAGCGCGCTAATCACGCTGAATGAAGAGTGATAAAGATCAATTAGCGCGCTAATTGATCTCATTAGCGCGCTAATTGTCCACTGGAACTTAAAAATTGGGAAAATGAAGAAATAAGCCTAAATGACATCATAAACCCATTAATTGACCATTAATCTTCACAAATGAAACCCAGGAAGCTCGAGACAGTAAAAATTTAGTCGGGGAATTAGTGGATGATCAGACCGGGGGTATTTTTGGGATTGTGAGCGCGGATTGAGGTATGTAAAACCCAATTGAACACCACTATTGCATTTACTTATTCTATTCATTGAGCTTTATTTCTTTGTCAATCTAAATCCGATTGTGATGGGAACGATAGCGTTCAGGCGATTTTTCGGGTGTGTGGGGTTTCTTCTTCTCAAATGTATTTGGTGACTAGGATACAGTCAGCGGGGTCTTTGGAGTAGGGTATGACTGGGCTACTGATCCTAGCTTCACTGGCGGTATTTATTGCACACCCAGTTTGTTTTCTTAGTGTTGGTATTCATGCATTTCCTTTTGAGCAGTTGACTGCGTTATTTCCTTGATTATTGCATGATTATTTGACACTATTTATTGGTTTCCATTTATGTTCATAAATTGAAATGCCTGGTGGTTTTCCTTGGGATTTTACTTACTGGACTCGTTATCTGGTTTTTGCGATAACTGAGTGCAGATACCAGTATCAGCAGGGGTAAGAAGATCTTTGGCGATTATATCTGTCTTGCCTACGCCGAAGCCTGCTAGTACGTATGTTGCTAGTGTATTATGTTGATATTTTGTATTAATTTGGGATGAGAGACTACAACCACTTCTATACTTGTATATATATTGGTATTGTTGATCGCCTATATGCAAGTATAGCCGGGTTTTCCACTATAGATTGAATTAAATAACTTTATATAACGTTTCTTTTATTAAGACAAGACTTCCGTTGTTGCTTATGGATAAATAGCTCTAATTTGAAGATTCTTAGACGATGGATAGAGATATGACGTGGCAGTTACTTCTGGTGCATGAGCTGGAGAAGTAACTGTTAGCACGTGGCAGTCTACATTTTATCTTCATTTCTACGATATAGGTTGATGAAAAATATTATACATGTTATGTTGTAAAATAAATTGGAACTTGCTAAGAACTAGAGAAGGAAAGTAAAAGAACTACTAACTTCTACTACTACAAATTACTACTACAAAGAAGAGAAGAAATGAGATAGTTGAAAGGGGAAGTTTTCATTCAACTTTGGTGTGCTCTTACAATGAAGTTAGTATCCTTTATATAGGCCATTTGGTATGATGACAAATGTGCCTTAGCAATGTGGGACTAAAACATACACCCTTAGCAATGTGGGACTAAAACATACATCCCATGTACATTGAAATGGTTACAAAGAACATGACAATACATAGACTATGGGAAGTACGTAACTACACAATATGTTGGTGTACATGCATGGTCATCCATACTTCACAACACTCCCCCTTGGATGACGCTTGCTTAGAGATTGTGCCTCGTTAAAACTTTTACTAAGAAAAACCCTGTGAGAAAAATATAGTAAAAGAAAGAGTACACTATTCTCATAAATATTAAGATGGGTATAATATTGTTAAGATTGCCTCATTAAAAACCTTGCATGGAAAACCCAATGGGATAAAACCATAGCTAAGGGAAAAAGAGTGCAATACATTAATCAATAACTCCCCCTCATGTGAACATGGGTGAAACTTGTTCAGTTTCTTTACTTGCAATGTCTTTAAGTTTACGCAAGCCAATACCATATGTAAGCCTTTTAAATGTCGTAGTTGGTAAGGCTTTTGTGAATAAATCAGCAAGATTATCACTTGATCGGATTTGCTTGACATCAATTTCACCGTTCTTCTGAAGCTCATGCGCATAAAAGAATTTTGGTGAAATATGTTTTGTTCTGTCCCCCTTTATGAATCCTTCACTTAATTGTGCAATACATGCTGCATTATCTTCATATAATATGGTTGGAGAATCTTTTATTGAAGGCAATCCACATGATTCTTGTATATGTTCAATCATGTTTCTCAACCAAACACATTCACGACTTGCTTCATGAATTGCAAGTACTTCAGAATGATTGGAAGAAGTGGCAACCATAGTTTGTTTTCGATTTCCATGATACAACGATATTACCACATGTGAATACATATCCCGTTTGAGAACGGGCCTTATGGGGATCTCGATAAAAATCCAAAGATCAAGCATAACCTTGGAGATTCAATTTTACCCTCTCGAGTAAAATAAACCCATGTCACTTGTTCCTCGAAGATATCGAAAAATGTGTTTAACACCATTCCAATGTCTTCGAGTTGGTGAAGAGCTATATCTTGCAAGTAGGTTGACAAAGAAAAGCAATATCGGGTCTTGTACAATTTGCAAGATACATAAGTGCACCAATTGCACTTAAATATGGTACCTCCGGACCAATTAGCTCTTCATCACTTTCTTGAGGTCGAAATGGATCCTTATCCACTTCAAGTGATCGACAACCATTGGAGAGCTCAATGGATGTGCCTTGTCCATATAAAATCTTTTTAATAATTTTTCAATATAATTTGATTGATGGACAAGTACTCCACTTGAAAAATGTTCAATTTGCAAACCAAGACAAAGTCTTGTTTTTCCAAGTTCTTTCATCTCGAATTCCTTTTTCAAGTATTCGGATGTTCTAACGATGTCGTCATGGTTTCCCACTATATTTAAATCATCAACATATACAAAGCAATAATCACAAATCCCTGTTGATGATCTTTTAATGAAGACACATGGGCAAAGCAGATTATTTACATATCCCTCTTTCAGTAAATAATCACTAAGACGTTTGTACCACATTCGTCCGGATTGTTTCAACCCGTACAAAGACCTTTGTAATTTTATAGAATGCATGTTATGAGGTTTTGATTTTATTTCATCGGATATTACAAATCCATCGGGATTTTCATATATATCTCACTGTCTACAGAGATCCGTACGAGATATCGTAACGACATCCATTAAATGCATATCAAGCCCTTCGAGAGCTGCAAGGCTTATCAAGAACCGAAATGTGATTGCATCTATAACAGGAGAATATGTTTCCTCATAATCGATGCAGGTCTTTGTGAGAAACCTTGAGCTACAAGTCTTGCTTTGTACCTTGTAACTTCATTTTTTCGTTTCTCTTTCGTACAAATACCCATTTATATCCAACAGGCTTTACGCCATCGGCGTTTGGACAATTGGTCCAAAAACCTCTCGTTTTCTTAACGAGTTTAGCTCGCTTGGATAGCATCTTGCCATTTTTGCCAATCGGTCTTTTTTGACATTCGTCCACCGATCGTGGTTCGGATCATCATCATTTTCACATATTTCAAAGGACACATTGAAAGCAAATATATCATCGGGAACAATTTCATTTCGATCCCAAATCTTACCGAGTTTAAATAATTTATTGAGATCTCATTATTTTCATCTTTTTCCTCTTTTTCTAGAGGAAGTTGTTCCTCATCGAATCAACTTGTTCTCGACAAACCCTTATCAAAGGATTCTTGTGCTTTCTCGGGAGTATTTTGATTTGTATTTATTTTTACTCCCGTTTTCCTCTTTCGAGGAATTGTATCCTTTGAACCAACCGGTCTTCCACGCTTTAAGCGTTTCGTTGGTTCTTGTGCATTTTGTTGCACGAAACATCAATTCTTGCAGGAGCATTTACAATTTGGAATATGTGATTTTGTCACTTGTTTTGCATCATTAAATGCATCGGTAATTGATTTGCAATTTGTTGCAAATGAATGATCTTTCGAACTTCAAGTTCACACTGATTTGTTCGTGGATCATGTGATAAAGTTGATGCATTCCAAGCAATTTCGCGCCATTCCTTTTGAATTGATTTCTTATCTCCCCCTAATGGTGGGAAAATTGTTTCATCAAAGTGACAATCAAAAAACGTGCAAGTAAATAAATCCCCGTTAAGGGTTCAAGGTATCTTATAATGGACGATGAGTTAAATCCAACATAAATCCCAAGTTTTCGTTGTGGACCCATCTTAGTTCTATTGGGAGGTGGTATAGGAACATACACTGCACAACCAAAAATTATTAAGTGTGAAATATTTGGTTGTTGACCTAAAATGAGTTGCATGTGGGAATGTTCATGGTATGCAGTGGGCCTATAACGAATGATAGATGCTGCATGAAGGACTGCATGTCCCCAAACTGAAGTTGATAACTTAGTTTTCATGATTAAAGGTCTGGCAATTAATTGAATGCGTTTGATCGAGATTCTCGCAAACCATTTTGGGTATGCACATGTGGAACGTAATGTTCAATGGTAATTCCTATAGACATGCAATAATTTTTAAATGCTTGAGATTGAAATTCCCCGGCATTATCAAGACGGATGGTCTTGATTGGGTTGTAAGGGAATTGTGCTCTTAACTTAATGATTTGTGCTAAAAGTCTAGCAAATGCAACATTACGGGTCGAAAGCAAACAAACATGTGACCACCTAGTTGATGCATCTATCAAAACCATGAAATATCTAAATGGTCCACAAGTGAGGATGAATAGGTCCACATATGTCTCCCGAATGCGTTCTAAGAAAAGCTGGGGATTCCACAACAATTTTACTTGGGGATGGTTTAACTATCAATTTACCTTGAGAACAACTAGCACAATTATAATCACCAGCTGAAAATATTTTGTGACTCCTTAAAGGATGTCCGTGCGAATTATTAATTATTTTTCGCATCATTGATGATCCTGGATGACCAAGCCGGTCATGCCATAAAATGAATGTCGTTGGATCATTAATTTTCTTATTTAAGACGACATTCGTTTCGACATGCCTTATATGAGTAAAATATAATCCAGAGGATAAAGCTGGGAATTTTTCTAACACTTCTTTTTTCCCATTTGAAACCAATGTGACATAGAGAAATTCTCTATTATTTTCGTTTATGGTTTCAATGTGATATCCATTTTGTCGAATATCTTTAAAGCTGAGTAAATTCCTTCTGGATTTTTCAGAGTATAAGGCATTGTCAACATGAATTGTTGTTCCCCCAGGCAACATAATATTTGCTCTTCCAGAGCCATTAATCAAATTGGAGATACCAGATATTGTTTGAACATTAGCATTAGCTAAGTTCAAATTGGAGAAATATTCTCTGTTTTTAAGAATTGTGTGCGTTGTAGCACAATCAGCAAGGCACATATCGCTCTTATTTGGTTCATGACTTGAACACATGATTTGTTGATCCCATCTGGACAAATAATATTTGACAAATCAGAAAAAGAGTCATGATAATATTCATAATATTTTGCCTTTGATTTTAAAGGCATGGTAAAGGTCACAAAAATACTCGGGCATATATATGACAATATTTAGGCAAAATAGCCTTTCATATATGACTAAAAAATGTCACAATTATGAGCGCTCATTGTCAATAATTATTTGCCCTTTGTAGTGGTGCACCACTTTTATTCCAAAATTTGGTGGAATTGTCAATAACCTTTACCCGATATTTTCACCTTTTCCACGTCCATAAATTTATTGCGATCATGATCATTATATGCAACATATGCTTCTTAATTTGAAGCTGA
This sequence comes from Stephania japonica, assembly GCA_039657345.1. NCBI lineage: Eukaryota > Viridiplantae > Streptophyta > Magnoliopsida > Ranunculales > Menispermaceae > Stephania > Stephania japonica. The sequence goes on along the minus strand of CM077556.1, from coordinate 82,757,969 downwards.
ACTTAATTGGACGGGAGTGATATTATATTTATAATATCTCATCATTTTACTCAGCTACCATGAGACAAGAAATCAATCCTTAATATTTATTGGATTGACGTGCGCACTCGATAATTTGTTGCAGTAATACATCGAGGCGAGCCACGTGACTTTTATTTGTCTCATCATCATATTTCGCATAGCCTCAATATAGAGGTAATTGAAATTGCAAAATAATAAATGATATTTGATCGATATAAATTTTTGTAGCATGAGACCCAAAGCTCATTTTGAGCCTTTTGGAGCATTACCCTTTTGGTATGTATAACTCCATAAGGTGAAAATATATATAAAGTGAAGTATTCACTTTTCAAATCTCCAAAGAGAAATTGACGAATGATTATGTATAACACACAGCCTTGCATAGAATTATCATGACAAGAATTATAACAAGGTAAGAAATGCAAATTATGGTTGAAAAGAATTTTGAAATAATTTTAATAAAAAAGAGTTTTCCCTTTTTTTTTATGTAAAAACATAACATATGATTAAATATATGTTCACAACTTGATTATTAGTATGCAAAATGTATTACTTGTATGAGTTGGTGGGACAACCTCCAGGTTGGGTGGTGAGACGAAGTCTACTTAAAAACCATGCCACCTCGAACGGGATAACCCGTCTCCCTTTCAATGTTTAGCTTTACCGGGGACAAGGCTTACCCACTATCAACCCAAACTCATAACACTATTTGCAATATAAAAAAATCAAGAATAGAGCATAATTAATCGTTTGTAGTATAGCGAGAAAACTAGTTATGTCACATATTGATTTTTGATTTCTGATGTAGAAGATCATACAAGACGCAACTACAGAGCATACTTTCGCAATCGGTGACGTTATAATGGTATATGAATAAAGTATGCATATAGAAGTTATGCATGTAATAAAAGGAAACAACCATGGTAATTTAGAAATAAATTGAACTTATTTAAATAACAAAAGTTATACCTTCTTAGCTTTTTCTCCTTAGCAAGCCTTCTTGAACTTCAAGATCTCCTTAATGCTAGAGCAAGCTCGTGCTGATAACGTGTTGTAAAATAAATTGGAACTTGCTAAGAACTAGAGAAGGAAAGTAAAAGAACTACTAACTTCTACTACTACAAATTACTACTACAAAGAAGAGAAGAAATGAGATAGTTGAAAGGGGAAGTTTTCATTCAACTTTGGTGTGCTCTTACAATGAAGTTAGTATCCTTTATATAGGCCATTTGGTATGATGACAAATGTGCCTTAGCAATGTGGGACTAAAACATACACCCTTAGCAATGTGGGACTAAAACATACACCCCATGTACATTGAAATGGTTACAAAGAACATGACAATACATAGACTATGGGAAGTACATAACTACACAATATGTTGGTGTACATGCATGGTCATCCATACTTCACAACAAAACGATATATATAAATTATGAGATCAAGAATTAATATTTCTAAATATCAATTATAATGCTATTGGGAGCCTACATAAGATGAACGTCTGTAAAGTTATAAACATTTGATCAATAGATTAGGTGATTGATCGAGATACTCCTAGGCTGGCTTGGTAAGTAATTACTAAAGTTATCCTTTCTTAGGCCAACCTGATTAAAAAAATAGAAAATGATATTTTGATATATTTTAGGTACATACATTGGATACACAATAATCTAGATCTTCTTGAGATACGTACGTCACATATCTCAATGAAATTTAAATCATTGTGCATCCAATATATGTACCCAAAGTATGTCAAAATATCATTATCCGCCTTATCAAAAAAAAATTATCATTATCCTAACAAAACAATTGGCAACAAGCATGTTTGTCCACCCTGTTGAACTAAGCAGATATATAATTAAGAGGATTACAAAATGTACGTGAAGTCAATGATTGTTTAAAACAAGAACAATGCAAACGAATATGTACGTACGTAGGCCAAATCTATATATAAAGGTGATTAGGAGTACAGTGATTAATTAGTGATTACGATCAAATGGACAAATTATTAGACCTTAAACACAGTCACTAAATAATATCAACCCTTATAACTCGTATAAAATATATGCTTTACATTTTTTTTTACAAAAGAACCCCTTTTTCTGAACTAATTATGGTGGTTTGGTGGGTACATGAACTGCCTCAATTTTTCCTAATTAAGGTCTAATTAATCACACAAAGCTAAAAAAACAGCCAGCCCCTGCATATCACTAATCTATAAGTCGTAGGAGAAATAGAACAGTTGATAAAGAACTTAAATTAATTTGAGATTCAAACTATATTGTTGCGAAGGAAGTCGTGTTACGAGCAACTCAGCCTTCACCAAGTCATGTATACACGAGAATTTTGACCTTTGCCCTGCATTAACAGCATACTGGTGCATGTGAACTTGTGTTGTGTCCTACATCACCTTAATTACCTTCCCATATGCCCAATCAATAGCACTGACTGATCATCATGTATTAGAAATAAAAAAATAAAATAAAATTGTTCATGAGCACAGCACACCAGCCAAGATATATTACGGCAGACATGAGACACCTAAAGGGACAGCCAAGTTAATAAACTATGCATATCAGATGTTTGTGTTCATTCAATTTGGTCAATTTTGTCCGCACTGCTCGTGATCTCTAAATCAACCTGTCTTCAACATAGAATAATATATCTTCATATCAAATTGGCTACCAACATAATCAATTTCACAGCAGTAGAGTAGACGATAAGAGGTTGAGAGAATTTAATTCAACTCTCTTACTAATTTATACTAGTTTTTTTTTTTTTTTTTTTTTTGTTATAGTAAAATTTATTTTATATAGCCAAAAGCTGTTGACATGATGAGAAACAATTTGTTTTTCTAAAACAAAGTAAAAAAAAAAAAAAAATCAATTATATGAACTTGATTGTCTTAATTAGACAAATTCTTCCTTATTTTGCAAAGATAAAGCAGATTTAATCAATTAAGCACCAACTCATTATCTACCATATTAAAGCCAGAGAAACAATTTGTTTTTCTAAAACAAAGTAAAAAAAAAAAAATCAATTATATGAACTTGATTGTCTTAATTAGACAAATTCTTCCTTATTTTGCAAAGATAAAGCAGATTTAATCAATTAAGCACTAACTCATTATATGCCATATTAAAGTCAGAGAGACATATATGGGAGAATGTATACATGTAATTTCTTCTCTCTGATTCTAAATCAAGTTTTTTTTAATAGAGAAATCAATGTCTTCATCCACCCACCTAGCTTAATAGAGTGGGTTTTGATGATAATGAATTTGAGCATAAAAACAACTTGAGAAACAAAAAAGAACAAGCAATAGGGGGACTAAAGGACACTAGAGTTTGGTGACTCAACCCAAAAGGAAAACAACCATTAAAGACTTGTTTAAATGCTCTTAAAGATTAGGATATAAACATTAATGAATAAAACATAAAATATAATATAAGAAATCCATAAAGAGCGTTTAATTTGTTTATCTTTAGTTTCTTATCATATATTCGACACCAATTGCACTGATCAATCTACCTTTGGGCATATCAAGTCTCTATAAGTGGTGGCCCTTCCAATCCGAGTTGCTCTGTTCACAAAATTTGAAACTTGGTAAAAGGAAATCGAATTCTTCGCTAGTTGGACTCATAGTTATTGGGTGGAAATTTAATTATTTGTTGGTTTCCCATGTCATGTGGTATATGATGATACACTCTTAGTTCCATATTATTTGTTACATTAGGGGAGTTTTTTTTTTTTCCACAATATTTGTTACATTAAAAAAATCAATGAAGCATTAAATGTTATATTTTCAATTTTAATCCCATTCTATTTAATTAATAACACCCTCAATCATTCTTTTTTACACAATACCTATTTTAAATAAAGTTATTTATGAGATGGTAATTTAGTCTTTGTCATAAGATCTTAATGGTAATTAATTACCACCTTAATTCTTGTGCACAAGTCAAAATGTGATAGATAATATAGCACAGAGGGAGTAAGAAAAATGTTATGATGACACTCCAAAGTCACACCTCTTGATGTGGCGTGCGACATCAATACTCAGCCCCCGAGATACACACCCTGCATGTTACGCATCGAGAACTATTTTTGTACATCTATTTTCACGTGGAGTCTACACGCCATGTCATCAGGATATGGTTTTGAGTGTGACTCTAGGGTCTCACTGAAGCATATTCCATGATATAACCATACTAACTAATACATGATTTAGACATTGTTGGGTGTCATATATAGAGGTGGCCCTTCCAACATTTATTTTGATATTTATGGGTATTCAGACAAGCGTCGCTAGCTTGATTATTCTTACGAGACCTTGATGCAATCCGCTTGAGCCTACCCCAATAGCTCGACTTGCCTAATTATTCTCATGAGATCTTTGTGCAATCAACCTGAGCGTATTCCAATAGTCTGAATAATCTTGACACAACAGGAAATCAAACTTGAGATCGTGCGATTAATCCACACAATCCCAAGATCGTCCTACCATAGAGTCAACCCCTCGTATAAGAGCAATTCTTGATGTAAGGAATCACATTGATTGATTGAACCAATTAAGAATTCAATCAATCATTAAAGCAATTATAAATCAATCAACCATAATTGATTGCTAAAATTGCTAGAATAAAAATAATTCTTTAAATCAAAAATTGCTCTTATACAGATTTTCAACCCAATTTTTTTATTTACTTAACTCAAGTTCGTAAGGAAAATCGAGTCCCTTACCCGCTCTTTACATGTGAATGTTGGTTGGAATTCTAAGTTCTTTATCTTGGCAAGGTAGTCTTGACAAGTGTGGGCTACCCTATTGACTTCCAAACCTTCTGAAAAGCCACAAAGTACACGCTTTTAAAAATGGAAACTTAACTGCTATCTTTCTCCCCTGCGCTCACCATCTCCTCAGCTGAAACACTCACAATTCAATCAAACCCACAAAGCTCTCTCTTTGTCATTCTCTCAACCACTGTACCTCAAAATCTCTACTACACAATCAAACCATGCACTAGAGAGTCTCTTGACTCCCCAACTCCACGTTGACTTGTTCTCAATACTTGATTGCTTTGTTGTCTTTGGTTTTCAAATATCGAGAATGAATTGATAGAGTTGGAGCCATGTTGAGTGGCCCTCATTAATGTTACCTCCCCATGCATTCGCTCACAAAGGTTGGCAGCCCCAGAAATTAAACGCGTTTTCTCGCCAAACGAGCCCCTATTGCCACCTCTCTCTTATAGTCCCAAATCACTCACATTTGATCACCAATTCCATCAAAATCGATGAATCCCAAAATGGGTGTTTCGAATTCCATCAAATCACGCTCTTCAATCTCAATTTCTATTTGAATTTGAAGAAAGTCGGTTGAGTTTCTGCTCAAGAAATGGCGTCAAAGCTTCCTCTGTTTGCTCTGTTTGCTCAGGCTCTGCTCTGTTCAGTACTGTTTGGTTTAAGTGACCGAGTTGAGACTGAGTCGACTCTGCAAGTTCTGCTCCGAGTCAGGGGATCGTTCGTGGCCGATCCGTTGGGGGTGCTGGAGAGCTGGAGCGAAGAGAACCCGAGTTACTGCACGTGGAGAGGCATCACGTGCCTGGTCAACTCGTCCGAGTTACTAAGTCTGAACCTGTCCGACTCGTCGCTCGCCGGGTCGATCTCTCCCTCGCTCGGCCGCTTGCGCTCACTGGTCCAACTCGACCTGTCTTCGAACCGGTTGGCCGGTCCGATCCCGGCTGAGCTCGGTAACCTCTCCTCGCTCGTTTCGTTGCTTCTCTTCTCCAACCGACTCACTGGGCCGATCCCGAGTCAACTCGGTTCCCTCACGAGCCTTCGAGTGCTTCGCATCGGCAACAATGGGTTAACCGGACCGATTCCGAGTAGTTTCGGGAGGCTCACTGAGTTGGCCGTTCTGGGTCTGGCTTCTTGTAGCTTGAACGGGCCGATTCCAGCTGAACTCGGCCGACTCAGTGAGTTGGAGAACCTAGTCTTGCAAGAAAACGAACTCAGTGGGCCGATTCCGCCTGAACTCGGTAACTGTTCGAGCCTTGTTGTGTTCACTGCTATGATTAACAAGCTTAACGGGTCGATACCGACCCAGTTGGGTCGGTTGGGAAGTCTACAGCTTTTGAATTTGGTCAACAATAGCCTATCAGGAGAGATACCGAGTCAACTCGGGGAACTGAGTCAACTCGTTTACCTGAATTTCATGGGGAATGACCTTCAAGGGGAGATACCCGGATCAATTGCAAAGATGGGCAGTCTTCACAATCTCGATTTATCGAATAACAAGTTCACCGGAGCAATCCCCGACGAATTCGGTGCCATGACAAGTTTGAAGTACTTGGTTTTGTCTAACAATAGGCTTTCAGGTTCAATTCCTAGAAGCATATGTTCTGGGGCTTCTAATTTGGAGCACTTGATTTTAACTGGCAATGGATTTCTAGGAGAGATTCCTAGAAGTCTAGGGCAATGCAGGGCAATTAAAGAGCTTGATTTGTCCAATAATCAACTAAACGGGTCGATACCGATCCAACTGTTTGATCTGCTAGACCTCACTGATCTATTGTTGAACAACAATAGTTTGGTTGGTTCAATTCCTAGTAGTGTTGGAAATGCCACTGAATTGAAGACACTGACTCTACAACACAATAACTTACATGGGACTTTGCCTATTGAGATAGGGAAGCTTGGAAAGCTCGAACTTTTTTATGTATATGAGAATCAATTGTCAGGAGAAATCCCTCTAGAGATTGGCAATTGTTCTAGTTTGCAAATGTTGGATTTCTATGGGAACCAGTTCAGTGGGGGAATTCCTATTACTATAGGAAGGTTGCAGAATTTGAGCTTTCTGCATTTGAGGCAAAATGAGCTTTCTGGTGGAATGCCTGCCACTCTAGGCAACTGCAAGCAACTGGGCATCCTCGACTTGGCGGATAATCATCTATCGGGTGCGATACCTGTGACGTTCGGGTTTCTCGAATCGCTGCAGCAGTTGATGCTCTACAACAATTCACTTGAAGGCAGTCTTCCTAATGAGCTGAGCAATGCTGCTAATTTGACAAGGGTGAATCTCTCTAATAATAGATTGAATGGAAGCATTGATCCATTGTGCAGCTCTCGCTTTCTTCTTTCGTTCGATGTCACCAACAATATGTTTGGTGAAGATATTCCTCGTCGGCTTGGGAATTCGCCTTCTCTTGAGAGACTGCGGTTGGGGAGCAATCGGTTTATGGGCGAAATTCCTTCTACATTGGGAGGAATTCACGAGTTATCGTTACTTGATCTCTCAGGGAATTTACTTACTGGAGAGATACCGGCGGAGCTCTCATTCCCAAAGAAATTGAACCACATTGATCTGAATGATAATCTTCTCTCGGGACCAGTCCCAAGATGGTTGGGAAGCTTGCCTCGGTTAGGGGAGCTGAAGCTCTCCTCCAATCGATTCGCCGGAACTCTTCCTCTAGAGCTCTTCAATTGTTCAAGTCTCTTGGTGCTCTCACTTGGCAACAATTCCCTCAATGGAACTCTTGCTCCTGCAATAGGAAATCTCAAATCACTCAATGTCCTTGATGTCAATGGCAACAGATTCTCCGGGGCAATCCCTCGAGAGATCGGGCAATTGAATAATCTTTACGAGCTGCGACTCTCCAGTAACATCTTCGACGGAGAGATCCCGGAAGAGATTGGACAACTCCATGAACTACAGAGTGTACTGGACCTTAGCTTCAACAATTTGAGTGGACAAATTCCATCCTCTCTAGGCACATTGTACAAACTTGAAGTGCTTGATTTGTCTCACAATCAGCTCTCAGGAGAGGTACCCTTACAAGTTGGTGAGATGAGCAGTTTAGGCAAGCTTGATATCTCCTACAACAATCTTCAAGGCCAACTCGATAAGCAGTTTTCACGTTGGCCAGCTGATGCCTTCAAGGGGAATGCCAGGCTATGTGGAAGTCCACTTCTAAACTGCGATGACAACTCGTCAAGCGAGAACCGCCGCAGTGGAAATGGCTCATCAATAACAGTCATCACAGCCTGCTCAACTGCAATTGCCACTGTCCTACTGCTGCTTGGACTTGTTTTGCTTATCCGGCGAAGGAGCCAACTGCAAAGAAGAAACAATGAAGTCAATTGCGCATATTCGTCGAGTTCGTCACAAGCTCACCGGCAACTTCTTTTCCAAGGCCATGCTACAAGGAGAGAATTCAAATGGGAAGACATCAAGGAAGCAACCAACAATTTAAATGAGGATTTTGTGATTGGTTCTGGTGGCTCTGGAACCGTTTACAAGGTGGAACTACCAACGGGAGAGACAGTGGCCGTGAAGAAGATATCGCGAAAAGATGACATTCTATCCAACCGAAGCTTCGTGAGGGAAGTGCGCACGCTTGGGAGAATAAGGCACAGGCATCTAGTGAGACTAATAGGGTGTTGCAGCATCAAAGAAGAAAGTTCAAATCTCTTGGTATATGAGTACATGCAGAATGGAAGTGTATGGGATTGGATTCACCATTCAGCTGCGAACGGCAACAAGAAGAAGGGACTCAACTGGGAAGCTAGACTTAGGGTGGCAATCGGTTTGGCGCAAGGTGTGGAGTATCTGCACCACGACTGCGTGCCTCAGATTGTTCATAGAGACATCAAGTCTAGTAATGTGCTTCTTGATTCAGACATGGAAGCACATTTGGGAGATTTCGGGCTGGCTAAGATCCTTGTTGACAATGGTGATTCGACGAATACTGAATCGAATATGTGGTTTGCTGGATCCTATGGCTACATTGCTCCAGGTAACAACACTAGTCCATTTCAATCATCTTCATGTTTGTAAGATTACTTTGATGGCTGATCAGATGTTATTGTCATCCTTGCTCTTAATTTCTTCAGAGTATGCTTATTCATTGAAGGCGACGGAGAAGAGCGACGTATACAGCATGGGGATTGTGCTAATGGAACTAGTATGCGGGCGAATGCCTACTGATGGAATTTTCGGAGTAGAGATGGACATGGTCAGGTGGGTCGAACAGCATATCGATGTGTCAGGTCCGGCAAGAGAGGAGATTGTGGATCCCTATCTGAAACCTCTCTTGCCTGATGAGGAATGGGCAGTGTTTCAAGTGCTGGACATTGCATTGCAGTGCACAAGAACTGTTCCAGCAGAAAGATTGTCATCCAGGCAAGCCTGTGATCAGTTGATTCACCTCTCTAACACTAGGAAGCTGTTTTCAGAGAAAAAAGCAAGTCCATATGGTTAGTTGATGCCACCAGATGGCTCCAGGAATGAAACTTTTGTGAATAAAAGATCAGATCATAAATATTTGAAAAAAAAAAAAAAAAAGCTGCAGTAGTTAAGCTTTCTTTTGTTATTTGATTGCCAAGTCAGTTTGATTATGCTTTTGTGATGTTTTCAGGCTCTATTTGTGCTCAGAAGAGTCGGATTGTAATTATAAACTGAAATTGTGACTAACTCAGATGGTACTGCTGCATGTTAATTTGAATCAAACAGTAATGCCATCCATTATAACATTTTTTTATGTAATTCAACATGTTCATGCATAACTGAATTTCAACTATATTTGAGAATAATATACATTGTAATCAGTAAGTTATGCCCATATGGGAACAAGTATATAGAACTCAAGATTCATTACAAAAGGCTCAAAAAGGACAAAGCGGCGGTTCCATCTTAGGTGAAGTACTGCTAATCCTCCCATTTATAGTTTTTGAAAATGAAGTATAAATCTAAAACCACCCCGACGAAAAAGAAGCGTACCGACCAAAATTACTGATCACCAGATCAGACATTACAGTGAGGAAACATGACCATCTTGAGAAGAAAATGAAGTTCCATTGGAAGAATTTTCTGCAGTAAGCCAAGCCTGTGTCTCGATAAGGCCAGGAAGCACGAGTGCACCAGATTGGCTCCAGGTCTTGGCGTCGGGGGTTTTAAATCTATCCAATAGCAAAGCATGCATTCCCACACTCCTTGCTGGTAAATAATCTTTACGCATGCTGTCGCCAATGTGCAAAGCTTCCTGTGGTGCTATGTTTCCTGCTCTTTCCAGGGCGATTTCATAGATTCTTGGGTTTGGCTTTTCCACCCCTTCGAGGCCCGAGAATACACCGAAATCCCATTCCGTCCCCTGGTTCATCATCAATCACAAAATAAGATTTCACAGTTCATATGAGAAAAATGCTCAAGAATCAACCATAATTCAAATAACTTGAAAGAAATCGTCAAAAAGAAATTGTGCAGGGACAAAATATCAGTCTGTAATGGCTCTTTTTCGCATTATAGCAGACCCCAACTAATTTGGGATTGAGGCTTTGTTGTTTTTAGTTGTTGTACTCCTATGTAAGAAATCTTTTTGACATTGTTCAATTCTCACTAGAGCCAATCATGCTAATTCATCAATTAAATTCATGGTAGAGTCATTTTTGTAAGGGGACCATTTAGGTGGCTTTGGCTGACGTAATTAGGTGGCTTTGGCCGACGTTGAGTTGAAAGGGGATTGATGCATATTTCATTTCAAATAAATAAAACCAGACATGGCAGTATAAATTTATGGAAGATGATAATCTAACACACTTTAGGAGCACACTTTGTCTTTTAGCCTATTTATGGTATTTTGTTAGATGTGGGGCCTACGCCTAGGGAGACTAGAAAGAGCCATAAATAGGCTAAAAGACAAAGTGTGTGCCCAAAGTGTGTTATATTATCATTTTCCTAAATTTATAGCTTCTTAGATGATATCCTAATTTGAATAACTCTGATTTCTACATATCATGTGCTTGTAGCATTGAGAACAACAAACAAAGATGAACTTGATACCTGGTTCAAACCCAAGGCAGGAAGAATGACATCCTGATACCGATATTCTGCATTGCTGACAATTCCAACCATAAGCCCTTGTTCACGCGCCCATCTTAGGAACGGTTGGGAATCTGGGAAGACAGTGTAGGGAGCGGAGGAACCAAAAGTTGAGTATATGCGTCTAAAAACCTTCTCAAATGTTTCTTCATCATAATCATAACCTGCCTGCCAGCGAAACAACAGATTATATCATAATTTGCCAAGAAAACCTTTATTTAGAGTGATTTTGTGATGAAAATGTACAATAGGATGGCCAGATTTCTTACTCTAACAAAGGAGTCTCTCACGCATGTTTTCCACCAAACTATATTTGACATTTTAGCTGCAAATCCAAAACACGGATACTTGTTTGCCATATCTGAGTATGCGCCTTTGAAGCCCTCATGCATACGTTTATAGTCTGGACAAGGCAACCCGACTGATTTAGCTGCCATGCAATAGTAGTCTCCAAGTTCTCCTTTGTAAGCTATGAGAGTGCCAGTGACATCGATGGTAATGCAACGTAACTTTGACAAGATTGACATGGTAAAAAGACTAGATGGCACGACTTCTGGCACGACTTCTGGCAATTTGATATACTTAAACCGAAGAAACTCCTTAAACCGATTAAACTCCAACAATACCAAACTGGGAAAGATATGCAGAACAATATTTCAGTAGAAGTAATCAGGCCAAGCAGTACAAGATAAAAACATTTATTCAGTAGTATAGTTGATTTAACAATATGAAAAATAATAAGAAGGAAAAAAGTTCCATCCCAAGACTATGATTTTCACAGACATAGATATGACTGAAATTCTCAATAGAAATGTAACAAACCAATAACATCTCAAAAAATTTAATAACACCAACAGAAGCATTGTTTTTGTTCCAATAAAAATACTCATAGAAGCGGAAGCACGGATTTGCTCAACTGTATGGGGTTGAACTTCATTTTTCAACATGATTATCTTATGGGTCGACAGGATTCTAGTTGAACATTAGAAATCGTCACAACAACAAATACAAACGAGAGTTCCATCGAGTCCATATATTAATCCCCATCATAACTCTCTATGTTTAGTAGCCACTTTGTTGAAGCTGTTAGAAATTAACGAGATCAATTGAAAAACTAAATCAACCAATTCATTCACCTTTCATTCCTGAACTACTTAAAAACACAGGTCCATACTTCGGCATTAAATGTATACCGCACATCGGATGGAGATATAGTAAACTGGACTCTTAACACATTTAGCCGCAATAACAGCAAAGCTGACTTAGTATTTCTACTAATAGAAGTAGGTTGAGCCACTAAATAAAATAAACCAATGGTCAAGAAAATTAATCAAATTCATGTTTTTTGAAAGCCTAAACTCGACGTCGTCAAAGCAACTATGAGCTACTAATTGATGTAATGGGATCATTGAGCATAAAAAAAACACACTGACATCACACTTTTAGCTCAGGTGAGATCCAATTAATGAAGATCCAACTTTCTATTCACTAGTGGGAAAGATCACATTAATCCAATAAAACTACAACCACAAAGCCAATAACCATAAAGGGATCTGAAGACACAATTTAACTATTTAAAAAAAATCTCAAACATCATCTCATCATACTATAATTAATTAACACAAGAACAAAAATTGTATGTCTTAAACAACATACACAAAAAATAAAAATAAAAAATAAATAAAATAAAAAATTATGAACTCAAATTGCATTTGATTTAGCCCAATTTAATAACAAGATCAAAATCAAAACTGAAGAACACCCATCATAGTAAAACCAATTTCAAGCATGCCCAAAAGCTCAAATTGATTGAAAACAATCAGAAGAACCACAATTCACAAGTACCAAATTAGTACCTAATAAGGTCAAGCTTTGCAATCCACCCAACTCAGATTAAAGCGCCAAAAAACCCATGAATCTGAACCAAAGATATAAAGATATGAGAGAGACCTTTCACTGTTCTAACCAAAAAAATCAAATTTTTTGCTTGATTAGATCAAGAACAGTGAATTTGGTGCACTGAGCAGTGTGTTTAAGAAGAAGAGCTGAAGAAAGTTTCGTCAATTTTGATGTTAAATGTACGCAACGAAACCATTTGCTTGGGAGCCGCACCTAGGAATCTTGATCTTCAGCAGGAGACGGGCCGTGGGATCCTAACCGTTGGATTGCATCTCAAGAACCAAATCAACGGTGGAGCGTAATGAAAGTGATGTAATTAAGTCGTATCATTAGTCAACTTTCCTCTTACAATACAAGTAAAATCGAACGTTAACTTTTCGGATAAAAAGATAGGCTGAGGCCTACACCTACTTGGTCGGATGGCGCTTTTTTAACGTGATTCGAGGTACATCCGGCAATGAGTGATGTCCGATGTGGCGTCTGCATAGCAAAACTCTTTCTTCGAGGCCACTCCCCATTAAAAACCATGGACGGCATGCCGCGGTTTTCCGTTTTTGACACTTTCTTTTTTGAAACATAATCGATTGGGCCTCGATGAATGTGGGTGGGCCTCGTATCTGCATCGTACTCAATCGGTGGTTCTAGTTTGGTGTCCAAAACATATTATCATTTTTTTTTGTGGTGATATTTTGGTATTTATATCACCTCTAAGTATTACTCCCTCTTGTCACAATTGGTTTCTACGCGCGTGTTTGTCACAGCACGCGGCTAAAAGGACCTCAAATACCTCAATTTTATAAAATTACTCAACTATCTCTCCATATAAAAGAGTTTTAACTTATCCATATCCCACTCACCTCTCTTTCAAATCGCACTCATCAACAACCTAAATCTGGTACAATCTGAGCAAAACTACATAAATTCAACATTGTGAGTACATTCATCATCTCTTTTAGTGTCGATTTAAAAGTTTTTTTGGATTTTTTTTCTTACGACACTTGTTTGTGAACTTATTTTTGGGTTTAGGGCTTTGATTTGAAATTTGAATCCTGCATTTTGAGTACAAAGTTTATACGTAATCAAAAATATTAAGCGATTTCAAGTAAAACTTACTAATTTTTTTTACCATTTTCATATATTTTTTGAGAGTTTTGAAGTTTTTTTCTTTTTGGTCGCCCATGAGTTTTGGACTTACAGGGCCGACAAGTGTTAAGAGGTATCGGACGAATAAAACCAACACCTCTTCACAAGGATCAACACCTCTAAAGAGGTTTCAGTTGAATCCCTTCGTCACCCACTGAGACCAAGTTATCTTCGCATTATTAGTTGACGTCGACTGAGACCTCTTCTAAAGAGGTATCTGCCCTATGTGTCTCGATTTGTCCAAAACCCGTGAGCAACACTTCTTCAAAAGTGAGGTATGGGTAATGGAGGTGAGCAAGAGTATTTTTAAAATTTTAAGAATAAAAATGGAATAAACTAAAAAAAAATAAGGTACACGAAGTAAAAATTTTAAACTAGAGTCCGTTTAGTAAAAATTGTGGTCCATTTAGTCGCTGCAGTCTAATAAAACCATAAGCAATTTGTTTTCCTATTTTGATTCCAAGTTTTCATTTTAGGCCACCACCCACATGCAAATAACGCGCTCAAGGAAACTTGGGCAATTCTAATTATTTTGTGTTTTATAATTATGATATCGATACGATTTGACTGCATAATACAAATATTCACTAAATCAATGAAATAAAAGAGTTTGATCCACCTTACCTCAACTAGTTCTACAAACTAAACTGAGCCACATAGTAATCTTGATTTGCAATCAAGGCACTCGACTTTTCTTATTATGGAGGCTTAAAAAGGAATTGGCACATTAAGATTTTGAAATTGTATGGTATTAATCGTACACACACTTGATAGATTCTAAGACAAATGAGGGCAATAAGTAGACCTTGTTAGCCATACATATACTCTGTCGATGCTGCCGCTGCCACCAAGGGGAAATATAACTCATAACCAAGTTACGGAAACGCAAATTGCCGTGGAATTCAGAGCTTTAAGACCTTCAAAACGATTTCTTCTCGTACGATAATAAACCATGAATGCCGCCCTCGACTTGAGCTGCACTGCTTCGAACCTGCACACAGAACACAAATGATCCAAGAAAAAGATAAGCTCCAGCTTCAAGAACATGAGTTTATAATTAGCAAAATGCTATATGATGTTTATGCAAGTATGCACGCAAGGGATCATATGCAAGTAGATAGTGATGATTATAAGGGTAGGCAACATGTAACTTAAGTGAGTCTAAAAAATCAAAACCTGAATAAGAAACATCAACCATATGACAGCATTCCGCATACAGTGTAACAAGTACATACGTCGTACTATAGATAATTCAATTTCAATGAACTTTGAGAGATGAAACGAAACACAAACTCAAGGAGCATGTATATTACGATTATCAGACCATTAGTACCATAATCAACATAAGAATTAATCACCAACATAAATGGATATTATCATATTATAGCAGTATAGCTTCGTTTCAAATTAAAGATTTAGGTTCAATTACACACTTCAGTACGTTGTATAGCTTTAAGGAACATAAAGTATAAACCTTCTATATACCAACATACGAGTTCAAAGTTACTAGTCAAAACTGAATCAAACAGCAAATCATACCTCCAGTCTAAGAACATTCGATCTCAAGAGTTCGTGAGCCGACTGAATTGAGGATGCGCCAAGGTCCTGGAATCCTTGCTTAACAGCATGCATTGTGTAAGGAATAAACCGTAACACGGAACCCTTATCCGCCACAGCACCTACAACTCCCTGAGCCACCTTTAACTTTGACTTATCACCCAAATATCGTGCATCACTTCCTTTCGTCATGGCCTCCAGGGACCCCATGCCTCTATATTTCTTCACTCGACGTCCATCCTGGTAAAGAGGTGTATGCAGAAGGCTCATATTTATCAAAGGATTCAACACTTGAAAGTTGAAAGCGCACAAGGAGGCTTATTGTTTCAAAAACATAGCCTTTGAAGCGGCATCACAGCTAGCAAACAAATCTCAATATCTTGTTCTATGAAAGGAAGTACAACATTTTGGATCACCCTGTTATATGTCAGATTTGCTTAATCTCTCACAACTAGAATTGTCCCCTCACGACTATTGTTACCACATCACAAACCAATGTAAGATTTTTTTTGTAACAAAGAACCCAATAAATGTTTTAACCTATTTCATCAATTGTACTAAATCAAGCACAATAGAAGAGTTTGATCCATGTAGCCGAACCCAAATGATTTGGGATTGAGGTTGTGTTGTAACCTATTTCATAATGCATTCTTTGCTCCAAGCAAGACAACTCAAAATGAAGATTGACATAGTCATAAATAACAAACTATGAATCTACAATCAGCACATAACAAATGTTACTCTTCAAAACAAAGCTAATATACCTGAATTACATAGGCCCCGGGCGCCTCATTGCTGCCCGCCAAGAAACTCCCCATCATAACAGTTGATGCCCCCAGTGTCAATGCCTTGACAATGTGCCCAGAGTTCGAAATCCCACCATCCGCAATCACGGGCACTCCGCTTTGCGAAGCAATGCTTGCAACCTTGTACACTGCTGTCGCCTATGCATATAATTATATATATAGTCTTCTAACAATTAGTACATCAACATAAAGTAACTGAAAAGCTTTCACAGTTCAAAGTTGAAACACATCACCTGTCCTCGCCCGACCGCGCAAACCTCCTGCGTAGTACAAATCGACCCGGAACCCATCCCGACTCGCAACCCATCAACGCCAGCCTGAATCAAGTTGTGAGCTTGATAAGCAGTAACCACATTCCCCCCAATAACATCCAATTCAGGAAACCTCCTCTTGACATACTTGATCATGTCAAGCTGGTAAATTGAGTTCCCTTGCGAGCTATCCAACACCACCACATTCGCCCCAGCACTGACCAAATGGTCCAGCCTCTCCTTATCCTCCTCCCTCGTCCCCATCGCCGCCCCCACCATGAACTCCCCGTCGGCCCCCAACGACGGCAGCCCCAGCTTCGGATACCCCCTAATCCTCTCCACATCCTCCGCACAAAACACGTCCACCACCTCCCCACCCTCCCCACTCACCAACGCCACACAATCCACCCCATTTTCATCCAAAAAGGCAGCAGCTTGATCGAAATCGAAGCGCGAAGACCCGGACACGGCCACGGCCTCCACACAGTCCCCAACTCGAACCGATTTGGCCCCCAATTTCTCCCAATTGGACCTCGAAACAAGCCCTAGGAGGTTGGATTTGGAGTCCCCGCTCTGGGTGACGAAGAGGCAGGGCGAGGAGGCGAAATCTCGCGTGGAAGAGATGAGGTCCGAGGGGGATTTGAAGATGGGGTGGGTGGCGAAGGGGATGCGGCGGGACTTGGCGGAGCGGATGATGGAGGCTTGCTGGGCGGGGGTGTTGTTGTAGTGGACGACGGCGATGCCTCCGAGGGCGGCCATGGCGACGGCCATGGAGGACTCGGAGACGGTGTCCATGGGAGAGGCGACGCAGGGGATGGAGAGGTCGATGTTGCGTGTGAGCTTGGTGGAGAGGGTCACGTCTTCGGTGGGGAAGTCGATGTAGTGGGGGAGGAAGATGACGTCGTCGTATGTGTAGGAGTAGCCCTGGTTGAACAGGCGCCTGGCCGGGAACCCGTCTTCTTCGATGTCCATGGCTGCGGCGGCGGAGATTTCGAGCGTAGAAATCGGAGGAAATCGCAGGAATCGCAGGAATCGCAGATTTTTATGAGCGGGGGCTTGGAGGGTTTATAACTAAGGAAGGGTGAGTGGGTTTTGGACGGCGGCGGCTGTGTTCAATGTGCACAGTCAAATCGGCATTGAGATTGGTTTTTTTTCCTCTCTGAATCTCGAGGAGTAATCCTACGTGTCATAGGACAAAGACAGCTTGTAATAGAGGTAACAAAATGCGTTGGCGTGTCGCATCTGTGTCAACCCGTTTATGGTTGGTCTAGGTGGGGAGGGGGTTTATAAGTGAGGGAGTTGAGTGGGTTTTTGGAGTCAGTTGGCCTCTTATGGCAGTGGCTATATTCGCTTGGTTTGTACATGTGAATCTTGAGGAGTAATCCTACGTTTTATAGTGCTTGTCTTAATCTTGTGGTTTTGGTTTGGACAATTGCAAACATGACTTGGAAATGAAAATTTTAGAATGACACTGCAAGACATTTTGGCTTACAAAAGCAATTCATGGAGGCCACAACCCGCATGTTATGCATTGAGATCTATGTGTATGCCTGCATTAATGCATTTATTAAGCGCACATGAACAACTCTTGTGAGTTAATGTGTCTTGCGATGTTACGTATGTGAAACGACCCGAAAATTTGTGTTATTTTGTGTGACGACGTGTATTATCGAGTGATACTCGTGTCTGTTTGACAAGGTGGTGATGTCGATAAACGAGTAGTGATTACCTCAGGAAAATGTGTCGAATGGGGTTCGACGGGCGAATTACGGGTTTACAGTATCCTAGGAGAAATACATTTAAATAAAACACTGACAAAATAATAAACTAATGGTCGCCAAGTGATACACGGGGTTATAGGCGACACACGTGAGTCGTACGGTAGTGTGCACGCCCGAGTATGCTCGTTGGCGCGCACGACAAATTTGTAGGCAAATATATATATATTTATATATGTATATGTATGTAATATATATATATATAAATATTAAAAAAAATAAAAAAAGTTTAAAATGCAAAAGACCAAGAAGGGTTTTAGGCTTATTAAGAAAGAGGATAAGATTGAGGGGCATTTTGGTAATTTGGCTACCATTTTCATTTAACCCCAAAACCACCACCACCACAGAATTTATCAAGAGGAAGAGAGGGAAAGAGAGTCTGAGAGAGAGGGAGTTCGGGAGAGAGGAAGAGAGAGAGTCATCAGAGACGGGGAGATCGAGAGCTAGAGGTGCGGCAAGACGTCAAGGCGAAGGTGAGTTTGTGTTGTTGGTGGTGTTGTTGTTGATGAATGTGGCTGTCAGCGATGGTGGTGACGGGGGGAGCGGACGAACTGCTCTTGCAGTTCATCCAAGAAGGGAGACGACGTAGTCGTCATCTCCCCTCTCTCCCATCTCAGATTGGCAAGCAAAAAAAATGACCAGGTGTCTAGTAGATTGGTGACAAGCGTGCGGATTCGTTTGGTGGCGTGTAAGAACCGTGAACGCGGAGTTACGTGCGGTATTAGTGAGTAAAACCAACTAGAGTATTTACATTATTTCAATTGTGCATTTATTTGAGCTATTATGTTTGTTGAGTAGTATTCTCTTGTGGATTATATGAATTGTTGAATTCCCTTTGTTATATCCATCCTTGGTGATTTATTGGCTTGGTTTTGATTGGATTCCTTAATGAGTGGTCTATTTGGGTCTAAGTGGACAACATGGTGCTCACGGTCTATGCCGTGAGTACACGGACTCTGGACGTAGTTAAACCTACAGTTTGAAATTGCGCTGGCCGTTTGTTGAACTGTGTGTGACGTTGCGGGGCCCGTATGTAAACTAAGTGTGACCTGGGGCTAAATGCCTTATTCTGGACTGTCTTGGGTTTGTGTAGGTCCTGAGTCTGTCTTGGAAGTCAGGTTGTAAACTAAGCGTGGCAACCTGGTGGACTTGGGACACTTAGATTCTTTTTCTTTTGCTTTGTGCTCTCGACACTCATTTATCGTTGTTATCTCCGTGATTCACTTATCATGCTGTCTTTTATATTCTTCGTAATATCAATGCATGATACTAGTTTAGCTATTTACTTGACATTTGAAATACTGTTTAGAATCTATTGGTATTTTACTCTCTACATCACTATACTCACCGTCTAGTTTGTAACGGTGGGCAGACCGACAAACAAACCAAGGCAAGGGATTAGTGCTAGGAGATTGAAGGCGAGGACCACGAGGCGTTCTCCTCTCGCGTGTTGAGTATGTTTTGTATTAAGTATCTCTATTGTTTTGGTGAACATGGGATTTTGGGTTATAAGAGACCTTAGGCATGTAGGACAATATCGACACTCTATTTTGGTTCATATAGTGGATATGATTACAGGGTTTGTACACCATAGGATTGTCTTGAGGTTTATTGATTAGTTTTGAGTTTAATCGCTTCTGCTGTATCTGATAATAACTCACTAATTAATTAACTTCACTTGTAAATATGTAATAAATGGTAAATGGTAAGGAAGGCTGACTAGGCCTGCATGACTCAGCAAGACTGGCTCGGGGGTTCACGTAGGTCTAGGCTGCACGGTGCCCAATTCTGGATTGTGGAATTTGGGGCCGTCACTGTTGGCATTAGAGCCTAAAGTTTTAAACTTGGTTACTAAGTTAAATCACAATCCATTAAGACACAAACGACGAAAGTTAGGACAACGGTTGAACTTAGAGTGGAACCCTATGAACCTAACTTAAGTCTTAGTTAGGAAGTGAGGAGAGTTGGGGAAATAAAATTTGGACTATATGAGCTATTTGATGTATTGTATACTATTACTATCGATAGCTACAGCCTGATCGAGAAACCGCTTTCGTGACAGATAGCGATGGCCGATCAATCGGATTCTAGTGGTGGCGGTACAGAGGATGCTCATCAGAGACTTGATGAGATGTCTCTGTTAGTCTCTTTACATGGCCAACAACTCGAGGAGATTCTTCGATTATTGAGGGCACAGACTATGCCAGTAGGACCTGTAGTGACTGAGGAGATACGACTTCGGACAGAGGTTGTACCACTTACATCGACAGATGATATGTCGAGTACTCCTATTGACACGAGTATTAAAGCGACAGCTGAGGCGAGGCAGGCTCGTGAGTTTATGAGACATTATCCAGAGAAGTTCCACGGGGGAACTGACCTTGAGGCTGCAGAGAAGTTTATGAGGAGCCATGAGAAGATACATGATGTATTGGCTACGCCGACACACATGCAGCCGAGTATATCTTCAACCTTATTGTTCGGCGAGGCAGATATTTGGTGGCGCACTATGGTAGCATCAAAAGGAAAACCTAAGGACTGGGCTGTGTTCAAGGAGAGGTTCGAGCGGAAATACATCCCTCCCACGGTCCGCAACTTAAAGAGAACTAAGTTCCAAAACATTCGCCAGAGGTCAGACAAATCCATGATGCAGTATATGGAGCGATACCTGCGGTTGATAGAGTATACCGGAGGAGCAGCTATCTCTGACGCTGACCAAGCATATTATTTTGTGCATGCGCTACTCGACTCGATTGGTTCGATAGTTATGACGACGGCTCCGAGTACATTGCAATAGGCCTACGAGAGAGTCATGGCTAGTGAGGGCTTTATTAGTACGCGTACCAGGGAGGTTACCACATATCCAGTGTTAGGACTGGATGGTGATTATGAGGACGATGACGTGGAGATGGCTACACCACAAACACGTTCAGTATCTACGGGGTTGGTTTCATTTGCTCAAGTGACCTGTGTCACTAGGCGATCACCTCAGGGTGTACGGGCGGGACGACAACAACCGTATAGTAACCAGAGCGGAGGTAGTAGATCGCAAAGAGACAGACGATGTTATCAGTGCAGGCAGCCAGGACATATAGCCATCCACTGTCCTCAAATGGCGAGCATATCGCAGGCCAGTGCTCCGTTACACGTGCAAGAGAGAGCACATGCCATTGCAGACCTAGTTCCGGAGACGACACGAGACCCAACGGTGGGTAAGAGTTATTTAGCGTCTTGGCATAAATTTGTTATGTTTGGTCGGTAGTTTATATTCGACTCGAATGAATTCTAGGTGAATCTGATTTAGAATAGACTCCAGGTGGGTCAGTGGTAAATGGTGACTCTAGGTGAGTCAGGGATTAGCAGTGGCTCTAGGTGAGTCAGACTTGGGGAGACTCTGTGTGAGACTGTTAGTTGAGCATGCTCTATGTGAGTAATGGTGAGGAATTCTGTGTGAATACACTCTTTGAGGTATGATAGATATTTAGCTGTGTGCGACGACTCTGTTTGAGTCAATTTTCGAAGGGGAGGAGCAAACTGTATGTGATACTCCTGACTCTGTGTGAGCCCTGACTCTGTATGAGTCTAACCTTTGAAAGGATATCTACCTGTGTGCAATGACTCTGTGTGAGCCAATATTTCGAAGTGGTGAATGAGGCTATATGCTAGGAATGAGCCAATATTTCGAAGTGGTGCATGGACTGTATGTTAGGTCATTGTGTGATTTTAGACTCTATATGAGTTAGAGCAGACTGTATGCATAGGTTCGATAAAGTCTAGGATTTGTGTAAGCCCTGACTCTGTGTGAGTCTAACATTTGAAAGGATATCTAGACTATGTGCCAGTACTCTGTGTGAGTTTAGACTCTGTGTGAGTGAAAGTAGAATGTGTGTCAGGACACTGTGTGAGTAAGAATAGACTGTGTGTGAGTACTCTGTGAGAGTTTAAACTCTGTGTGAGTGAGATTAGACTATGTGACTGAACTCTGTGTGAGTTTAGGCTCTAGGTGAGTTAAGAGGGTTGTGTGCGTAGATTCTTGGTAAGTAGTATTTGTGTGAGCCTGAGTGAGGTCACATGTTTGACTCTGGGTGAGTCTACATTCCAAAGGAAAATGATACCAAGTTTTGGCGCGAATTCTATGTGAATTTGACATTTTGTCCCAAACAGATTCAATGTGAGTCGGTTATCTAAGGAACGACCATAGACTGGTTAGGTTAGCTGGTGCCCACCAGTTAGGGAGCAGGGTCTCACCTACTCACATTTGAACGGGTCCATGTGATTATGGTGGAGAGATTGATTAAACAATACTTCCCTATTGTGTGCGTTTTACTAAGATTTCGCTCGAGTTAATATTAATTTCGAGGACGAAATTCTTATTAGATGGGAAGGTTGTAACGACATGAAAATTTGTGTTATTTTGTGTGATGACGTGTATTATCGAGTGATACTCGTATCTGTCTGACAAGGTGGTGATGTCGATAAACGAGTAGTGATCACCTCGGGAAAATGTGTCGAATGGGGTTTGACGGGCGAATTACGAGTTTACGATATCCTAGGGGAAATACATTTAAATAAAACACTGACAAAATAATAAACTAATGGTCGCCAAGTGATACACGAGGTTATAGGCGATACATGTAGGCCGTACGGTAGTGTGCACGCCCGAGTATGCTCGTTGGCGCGCACGACAAAATTGTAGGTAAATATATATATTTATATATGTATATGTATGTAATTATATATATATATATATTAAAAAAATAAAAAATTTTAAAATGCAAAAGACCAAGAAAGGCTTTGGGCTTATTAAGAAAGAAGATAAGATTGAAGGGCATTTTGATAATTTGGCTACTATTTTCATTTAACCCCAAAACCACCACCACCACACAATTTATCAAGAGGAAGAGTGGGAAAGAGAGTTCGAGAGAGAGTGACGCAGTGGAGATCTTCTAAATTGATTATTCGACACTACGAATAAAACAACCAAGGGCTAAAGAGAATTAACACCAAATTCTCAAAAAAAGAAATTCAATTCTTTATAAAAATCAATAAAAATCCCCCTAAAACTATTACATAGCCCTTATATATATAGGTTTTTAAAAACAAAAGACTTCCAACTTTAAGATAAGTATAAATAAATAAAACTCCTAAACTAACTTTAAGATAAGTATAAACAAATAAAACTCATAAACTAACACAAATTCTAATTTGCATCATTCTCTCCCGGTTGAGAAAATTCGTCCTCGAATTCAATGCTTGAATAATTATTCCGCACATGATGTATATGGTGTCCATCTTCATCATTGTTCCCTTGTTAATAAAAACTCGTCCTCGAATTTTCGTACCCTTGACGATGAAATCATCACAACTAGTCTCGACGTGCTTAAAAAGATAAATTAGGACATTATTCTGACTAGAAAAGTCATGCAAATATCCATCAACGCAAACGCCGTCATTGGTTGCAAATTTGAGTACTTTTGCCTTTGCAATGAGGCCAAGGGAGTCATTGTTAACGTCGACATCACGAACCACCTCTTCAAGCTCTTAAGGAACTTCAAACAATGAAACCACTTCGATGACTAAGCCGTCCTCTCCAAAGATTAACTTGTCCTCCACGAAGTCGTACCCATCACTGTCAAACTTTGGCTCTTCATCAAAGTTTTCGAAGTCCTCTTCAAAGAAGATTGGATCTATTCGTCGTGCGTCGCCGTAAAGAAAAAGAACCCCATCTATTTCTTCCTCGGATACAAATTCCTCCTCATCAGAATAGGAATATTCCAATTCTCGTTCCTCACCAAAGCCAAATTCCACCTCAGTTGCATGATTCATCCAAATCACATGTGACGATAGCTCTGATACCAACTGACGCAGCGGAGATCTTCTAAATTGATTATTCGACACTACGAATAAAACAACCTAGGGCTAAAGAGAATTAACACCAAATTCTCAAGAAAAGAAACTCAATTCTTTATAAAAATCAATAAAAATCCCCCTAAAACTATTACATAGCCCTTATATATAGGTTTTTAAAAACAAAAGACTTTCAACTTTAAGATAAGTATAAATAAATAAAACTCCTAAACTAACAACTTTAAGATAAGTATAAACAAATAAAACTCCTAAACTAACACAAATTCTAATTTGCATAAGAGAGGGAGTCCGGGAGAGAGGAAAAGAGAGAGTCATCAGAGACGGGGAGGTCGAGAGCTAGAGGTGCGGCAACGACGTCAAGGCAGAGGTGAGTTTGTGTTGTTGGTGTTGTTGTTGTTGATGAATGTGGCTGTCGGCGATGGTGGTGAAAGGGGGAGCGGACGAACTGCTCTTGCGGTTCATCCGAGGAGGGAGACGACGTAGTCGTCATCTCCCCTCTCTCCCATCTCAGATTGGCAAGCAAAAAAAATGATCAGGTGTCTAGTAGATTGGTGACAAACGTGCGGATTCGTTTGGTGGCGTGTGAGAACCGCGAATGCGGAGTTACGTGCGGTATTAGTGAGTAAAACCAACTAGAGTATTTACATTATTTCAATTGTGCATTTATTTGAGCTATTATGTTTGTTGAGTAGTATTCTCTTGTGGATTATATGAATTGTTGAATTCCCTTTGTTATATCCATCCTTGGTGATTTATTGGCTTGGTTTTGATTGGATTCCTTAATGAGTGGTCTACTTGGGTCTAAGTGGACAACATGGTGCTCACGGTCTATGCCGTGAGTACACGGACTCTGGACGTAGTTAAACCCGCAGTTTGGAATTGCGCTGGCCGTTTGTTGAAATGTGTGTGACGCTGCGGGGCCCGTATGCGAACTAAGTGTGACCTGGGGCTAAATGCCTTATTCTAGACTGTCTTGGGTTTGTGTAGGTCCAGAGTCTGTCTTGGAAGTCAGGTTGTAAACTACGTGTGGCAACCTGGTGGACTTGGGACACTTAGATTCTTTTTCTTTTGCTTTGTGCTCTCGACACTCATTTATCGTTGTTATCTCCGTGATTCACTTATCATGCTGTCTTTTATATTCTTCGTAATATCCATGCATGATACTAGTTTAGCTATTTACTTGACATTTGAAATACTGTTTAGACTCTATTGGTATTTTACTCTCTACATCACTGTACTCACCGTCTAGTTTGTGAAGGTGGGCAGACCGACAAACAGACCAAGGCAAGGGATTAGTGCTAAGCGATTGAAGGCGAGGACCACGAGGCGTTTTCCTCTCGCGTGTTGAGTATGTTTTGTATTAACTATTTCTATTGTTTTGGTGAACATGGGATTTTGGGTTATGAGAGACCTTGGGCATGTAGGACAATATCGACACTCTATTTTGGTTCATATGGTGGATGTGATTACGGGGTTTGTACACCATAGGATTGTCTTAACTTGTGTGTCTTGAGGTTTATTGATTAGTTTTGAGTTTAATCGCTTCTGCTGTATCTAATAATAACTCACTAATTAATTAACTTCACTTGTAAATATGTAATAAATGGTAAATGGTAAGGAAGGCTGACTAGGCCTGCGTGACTCAGCGAGACTGGCTCGGGGGTTCGTGTAGGTCTAGGCCGGGCGGTGCCCAATTCTTGGATTGTGGAATTTTGGGCCGTCACAGTACGTGTTGTGATTCTAACACTTTTTTTTACTTCAGTGGGAATAAAATAGTTCCGATGGCTTGCCTTTTTGGCAAGTCATGTCTTTACTATCTCACCTGAAAGACTTTGACGTTGTGACTCTTACACTTCTAGCCTAAAAAATGTCTTATTAAAAAGGAAGGTGCTACTACAATAACACCCTAAAGTCACATCAAGGTGACGCGGCATGTGGGACCCACATGATAATGGGTGTGACGGCCCCAAATTCCATAACCTTATAATCGAGCGCCGCTCAGCCTAAACCCTCAGGAACCCCCGAGCCAATCCTGCCGAGTCGCGCGGGGCCAGTGAGCCTATCCTTACTATTCAATCATTTATTAATCATTTAAAAGTGAATTCAATTAATTAGTAAGTTATCAAAGTATAAAGCGGAAGCAATAAATCTCAACTAATCAATTAATCTCGAAAGCTATAAGTTAGGACAAAAACCTAAGGTATGGGAACCCCGTATATCATATATATAATGTAAAGCAAGGAGAGTATCATCCAAGTCATAATATCCAAAAATCTCTCAACCCATAACCCCATGTACAAAAAAAGTAACTAATACAACAAAAAAGTCACCTATATCAACAGAGGAGGGCCACTCAAAGTATATCGCCTAACTGCACGGCCTTTCCTTTGTTGAACTGCGGATCTGCACTCGGTCAAACATAAGAATGACGAGCCCAGGTAAGTAACACCAAACAGGAACAACAATAAATACAGTATTTCGAATTAAATAAATGAATAGTCAATTCATGCAGGTAGAAAGAAAAGGACAGGGAGCGCATGAATATATAAAGACTGTGAACAAATAAATAAGCAATAGAAATTGAGTGTCCCAGAATACAAAGGAAAGACACAAGTAGTCTCGACCAAACAAAGTTTTCATGCCGAGGAAAAAATCTCCTCAAAGGCTAGGAGTCGACGACAGAATCTTCTCTAAGACCCCTACGCGAGTGTAGAGTCCCCAACAATCTAGTGGAGAACTCTCACCCCGTACATGTCTTTACAACCAATCACGTATCCCCAACCGTAAACTCTGATATAATACACCGCGAGCCTGAAATTCTGCAAGGATCGCACTTGACATACTTGCCTTAGGACAACTCAAAAGGAATGGAATGACGAGATAGCATTGAAACAATATCAATAAATAATTCCAAGCTTAAGAAATAACTGTAGTGTTCCTTACTGGTTTACTTACCTTGATCTAAGCTAATTTGCGCTAACACGGACTCTGACACACCCCTTACAGTTCTCGTGTATATAATAATCCTGATAATGCAATTTATATCAATTTCCTTAATTTCTTATGATTTTTCCATATTTCTAACTATTTTTGCTACTTTCACGCTTTTCAAGGCAAAAACTCCGACATAACGTCTCGCAAAAATCCCGAATGTTTCACTTTTCGTAGAAATTCCAAAATTTCTTTTTATTTGATGAAAATATAATATTCTATAATTTTTCAGAGTTTTTCCTAAATTTTCCCTATTTTCTAGAATTTTATTTCAATTAAAATCCTTTTTAATATATTAATTGAAATAAATAATTATTTATTAATATAATAATAGGTGGGTGGGTCGAGGGTCGGGTCTAAACTTCCCTGACCGGGTCAGACCCGGTCCATCTGAGTCAAACCCGGTCTAACCCAACCGGGTCGGGTCACCTTGACCCTGCCCGATTTTCTTTTCTTCTTCTTCATTTGTTTGCTAGAAATACAACGTTTTTTTTTTTTTTTTTTTTTTTTTTTTTTTTTTTTTTTTTTTTGCAACAACAACAATACAACAACAATCAACATACACATCACCACCATCACCAACATCCCATTTTCACCATCTAAATCCACACCCCTTAACGACAACCTCGACAACCACCACCGTGACAACAACAACAACAATAACAACACCAACAATGAAATCAATAACCACCTTACCTGGATCTCGCCTCGACGTCACGTCCACGCTCTCCGCGAATCGCTACTTTCCTCT
The DNA here is from genome assembly GCA_039657345.1 of Stephania japonica. NCBI lineage: Eukaryota > Viridiplantae > Streptophyta > Magnoliopsida > Ranunculales > Menispermaceae > Stephania > Stephania japonica. Next base: position 82,730,028 of record CM077556.1, on the reverse strand, counting down.
CCTTGATCTCTCATTCTTTTGATCGATTGAAGATGTAAAAATGGTGATGGCGGTGGCGTGTTGGTGTTTTGGGAGGTGATTTTGGTCAAATGACCAAAATACCCCTCACCCTTGTCTATACCTTTTATAAATTTATTACCATTTTTGGTCATTTCGCAGTCACCTCCACCAACTTTAATGACTCCAATAGGTGACTCTTTGTTGACTTTTGGTCTTTTGATCTCATCCATTTCAAACAACATTCAAAGCTTCCCTCAGGTATTCTCGCACCCGACTCATAACACTAACTTATTCGTCGCGTCACCACAGATGTATCGACGTAACAAACGAACTTTACAACCTTTTAATTATTATTTATTTTATATTTTTGTCAGTGTTTTTTAATTAAATTTGTTCCCGAACTACCAACGCTCGTACACATCTTTATACACTACAAACTTTGAAATTGCACAAATGAAATACAATATAATACCAACACCATACAAAACTAACATACCACGACGTCGACGTCCAAAAATTGATGACTATACCATGTCGTGGCTTACGTATCATTTGTATTGACACGTGGCACGAGTTAAATTTTTAGGGTCGTTACAATGGGTGTGTGCACATAGTTCTTAGTGCATAACACGTGATGTGTATATCTAAAGGTGTACACATGTGGTGTGATTTTGAGATACATTGTAGCAATTTTCATTATAAGAATTAAGCCAGTAGATTCAAGCACAAAAAAAAAGAACTAGGGATGTATGTGGGGTGGGGAATCCTTATTCCCTACGGGGATTCGCCCCAATGGGGCGAGGATTCCCTGCCAACTATCCCCTACGGGGCAAGGCGAGAGTGGTATTATTCGTCACCCTATGAGGATTCCCCACCCCACCTTAATATGAGGATTCCTATTGAGATAATGTAACTAAGTTTATCAACTCTAAAAAATACATTTATATATAATAATGTAAATATATTATTTAAAGTATTTGTATAGATTCAAAAGCCTTGAAAAAATAACTTAGAGTCGTGAATAAAGAGATTTTAATGATTAAATTTTGTATCTATAATTTTATTTTATTTTTAGATATTACAACAAAAACTAGTGGGGGTAGGGAATCTCCACGAGTGAGGTGGGGATCTTCATTGGGTGGGGAATTGTTGGAGATGTTAGGATAGTCCCACATCGACTACTTAGAAAAGAAAAAGAGGGTTTATAAGTGTGGAGTGGACACTCCATCTTGCATTGGCATTTTGGAGTGAAACCTCACTTCTCACTTGTAGCTCATACATAAAACTAGTCACCACACTCTCCTCACTTTGGATTGAGCCTTATAATATAAAAATTGAACATGGTATCAGAGCCGATAGTCGGCTTAATTGTCCATTATCTAAGGGACTTGTAGACATCCAACAAAAATGGTTGATTGATGTTCTTCGGTCAAGTCCGAGTTGGACTTGAGGGGAGAGTGTTGGAGATGTTGGGATAGTCCCACATCGACTACTTAGAAAAGAAAAGGAAGGATTATAAGTGTGGAGTGGACACTCCATCTTGTCTTGGTATTTTGGAGTGAACCCCACTTTCACACTTATGACTCATACATAAAATTAGTCACCACACTCTCCTCACCTTGAATTGGGCCATATGATATAAAAATTGAACAGGAATGGGGTTGAAAATTTTAAGCGATGAATCCCTGTCCCGCCAAAAATAAGATTTGCATGCCCTGCCCCCAAACCTGCCCTACCTGCATTCTTAATGAGAGTCGAGCTAGCCTATAAATGTTACTCAATGTAGGATTTAGTAAGAAAGATTTATAGCTTTAACAAAAAATAAAAAAAGAAAAAAAGAAAGATTTATAGGAATTGAAAGGCATATCATCAATTGTATCAAATTGGGGCTCACATACTGGAAGAGTATGACCCAAGTAGTTGATCCTAACTAATTTGGAAGGAAAATAATAATCTAACACACTCTCAACATACACTTTAGGTGTACACTTTTGTCTTTTAGGTGTTTATAGTGTTATATCAGATGTGGGGCCCACACATGAGGAGAAAAAAAAAGCCATAAATAGCTAAAAGATAAAAGTGTGCGTTCAAAGTGTGCACTAAAAGTGGGTCATTTTATTATTTTTCAATTTGAAATTGTGCTTTTTTTGTTGTTGGTGGTGGTACTTTTTTTAATGGTGTTGTGGAGTTTGATTTGAGGAAGATCGATGGCATGGTGTGGAAGTAGTGACGTGGGTTAAAAAGAATATAGGCCTTATTTGGTTCATTTTACTAACTTCCAGGGAAGTTTAATTTCTTGAGAAGTCAACCATTAAGGATGTGCATTTTTCACGTTTGGTTCAACTTTGAAGAGAAGTTTCACATTTTAAAAACAATAAAATAATGTAATTGACATAAATGCCCTTTACACTATTTTTGAGAGAGATTATAGGGAATAAAGGTGAAGAGAGAACATTAAATGAGGGTAAAAGTGTTCATTCCTACTAAGGAAGATTACTCACTCACCCCTTAAGTGAGTTATCTTCCCCTATGTGGGAGAAGTTATGGGTCAAACTTCTAGAAAAGTTTTTTAAAAATATCCAACCAAACAAGACAAGTTGGAACTTCCCTGGAAGTTATCTTACTTCCTTCAACTTCCCCCCTAACTAAACAAAGCCATAGTTTGTATGATAACTAGTCAACGGGCACGTACTTCGTACGTGAGCTTATCCCAACAACAACAATAATAACAACAAAAATTGCCTCCGTCCTAAAGTAATTGGAGTTGGCTAAATAGATCGAACTATTCTATTGTACTTGATTTAGTACAATTGATGGTGAGCGTTCTATACCATTCAAGTCTATCCTAATTAATGAACCCTAAATTAACCTTGGTCTATCTCTACCTCATCAAGTTTTTTTAATTTTTATTGAGTCAAATCTTAATTAATTGGAGTTGGCTACATGGATCAAATTTTATATTTTGCCCTTACATTCACGAGCAAGATCGAGTTGCTATTTAGTTGATACATACAGAGAACGTGAATTTATTGCAAATTTCCTTTGTTGCTAATCGATTAGGTTGACTCCCTCTTTTTTGTTCGCGATAAGAAGTGATAACAATTTAGACAGTGAATGGAACAGAAAGAAAAAAAAAAGTTTTTATTGTTTCAAAAAAATTTAATTGCCAAACTTTTTTTTTCAGTTAATTAGTTGCCCAAAATTACTACCATAAAGATCATGGTTATGTAAATCAAAGGTCCAAAACCAGCCAACTAACCATCATATCAGCCTTGTGTTATTTTTTGTTTAATTAAAAATAAACTGCACCATTTTTTTGTAATTTTTTTTTTTATCTTTTTCACACCCTTTAATCTTTATTTTTTCAATGGTATATGTAAAAAATTTGGTACAACTCCAACTCTAAATCAATAGTCTCATTGAAGTTGTATTTAATTGAATTGCATCAATCTAACTTTAATATTTGAGTAGGAACAAAAATAAAATTAATACATGTGTCCCTTTGATTTGCCAAGCCTTTTTGGTATGATTTTTGCGGTCCTTATAAGAACTATAGAAGAAGCAAAACCTAAGAAAAAAACACACAATGGACAAGAATATGCATTTCTCTACTTTGAACTTCTCATAGTACGCGTTCACCCCTTCAACCATTGTTATGGAAGCTTTGTTGTGAAGGCTCTGGTCGAGTTGGCTGATGCATTGAGGATTTATCCCAAAATAGCAATAAAAGATCATAGAGAAACCATTGCCTTTTGAAAGCTAACACTAAGTAGTACTTACTTTCACCAAGTCTTGGCTCTATTGCTTATTGTGGCATAGCCTGATCAATAATTGCAAAGAGCTTGATTATTAAATGATAGAAAACTAAAATACTTGTGATTTAAACAAAAGCATATTAAAGTAATTAAAGCACGATCAAAGTAGTAAATTAATGTTTACATATCCATATCAGACTTTATAGAATAGATATGCAATCTCAAGAATATTTTTTTTTGTTTGGGATTCCACTGCAGTCGATGTGAGCAAGATGATCCATGACAAACTTGGTTGCTGATATTTTGTAGACTTGCAATAAATGATCACATCCTTGTTCAATTTTTATAATAAAGGCCCAATCCAAGGTGAGGAGAGTGTGGTGAATAGTTTTATGTATGGGCTACAAGTGTGAAGTAAGGTTCACTCCAAAATGCCAAGGCAAGATAGAGTTTCCACTCCACACTTATGACCCTTATTTTTTCTTTATAAGTAGTCCATGTGGGACTATCCCAACATCTCCAACACTCCCCCCTCAAGTCCACCTCGGACTTGACCGTAGAACATCAATCAACCATTTTTGTTGAATGTCTACAAGGCCCTTGGACAATGGGTAATCAAGCCAACCATCGGCTCTGATACCATGTTCAATTTTTATAACAAGGACCCAATCCAAGGTGAGGAGATTGTGGTGACTAATTTTATGTATAGGCTACAAGTGTGAAGTAGGGTTCACTTCAAAATGTCAAAGCAAGATAGAGTTTCCACTCCACACTTATGACCCTTATTTTTTCTTTATAAGTAGTCTATGTGGAACTATCCCAACATCTCCAACAATCTTTGATGCCTATCCATACCTTGCATCTGTAGATCAACAAATAAAAAAGACACCAGGTTAGATAATGTCAATTGTTAAAAATCAAGTACACATTCAATCGATTGATCAAATTGATATGGATTAATCACAACTTCAAGTATCAAACTGATCTAACTAATTAAGCCTCAACGCTTATTGTCTTTGTTCTCGCTACACCACCACATCGCTTGCATCTTAGTGATACATAGGTACTCATCTCCATGGAGATTTTTCTTGTATGAAGGCATTAGATAGCTTTAAAAACTGGGCAATCCATGAAAATAAAAAATAAAAAATTGAGTGAAAATCATAAGAAGCATTAAATATCGAAAAGAACACTGAAGTGGTGAGAGTAGCTTTTTTTGTAATTAAAGACGTGAGAGAGTTAGTATAACTAATTGAAACCGAAAAGGCATGGTGATAATTCAAACGATTTCAAATCAATGGCTAAAGTTGTACCTTCGTTTTAGAAAAGGATTTTTAGAAAGTGTTAGAAAAATTGAATAACTTTAAACGGTTTTCCAAATTATAACCTTCACCAATATGTTTCCACCAATAGAAAAAAAGATTTAGGGGCACTTTCAGAATAATTGCCAAAATAGCTTCATCGTGGAAAGTGCTCCAAAATTTTTATTATAGAATAGATATATTTTATTATTTTACAGATATTAATGTCAGAAAATTGAAAAATGTTAGAATGGCAATGCATTGTGCATTTGGAATGCACAACGCGTCAATCTCATCGTCCGTGCAAGTCTTAGAATGTGGCCTTACGCATATCGAGATGTAATACACGGTGGGATAGATGCTTTGTGTAATACATTGTGCATTCTAGCATTTTTTTCAGAAAATTAGCCGCTACATATTTTTTATATAAAGAAAGAATCTAAGCCATGCTAATATATTATGCTTGTTTTGGTCACTTTTTTTTCAACCAATAAAATGATTTCAGTGATTAATTTGGCTCACTTCTTACAAAATGATGCAAAATATTAATCAAACATTCCTAGGTGCTTCTTCCTAATAATTGGGATTTTCATGACATCACGAGAGCTTTGCCAACTTAGAGCATTTTCAATGGAATGTGAATTGGATGTTAATGTGTGCCACTTAAGACTACATAGACATTGGAGTGAAAAAACCTCTCTAATGGAATGTGCATTTTGAATGTCGAGCCGACGTGGATAGACATTGTCTATTTTGAATGTTACTTCTTCACATTCAAATTGACATCCACGTTGCACAATCAATCTTTTTTAAAGTGTTTACTTACTTTATTTAAATTTTTATTTTCATGTTTTAATTAATAAATTACAAAAAATATGTCACATCATCAATTGAGTCACAATCCACATTTACCATTTGAGACTTATTTTGAAGTTTAATGTCTATTTGAGCCACATGGGATGAACATTCTCTCCACATTGAGAATCCATACCCACAATTCACATTTTCCATTGAAGATGCTCTTATGAATAACCTCATTTACTTATCGTCGGGTATGTCATAACTTCCTATCCATTATTATCAATGCACTAACCAATTGGGTGGCTCAATTGTTTGGAATAAGATTTGGAAGTAAGAGATCATAGGTTCAACGATCTTCTGAGGTCTTGCCTTTTTTGGCAAGTGATTTCTTTACCGTCTCATTTGAGAAGCTTTGACGGGTCATGAGTTCAAATCTTGATGGGTGCAAAAGTTGTTTCTTTCCTATCAAAAAAATATTATTAATGCCATCAAAAGATATTGAAACTCCGTCCTACTGCATACATAATAATCTAATATAGTCAAGGACAGTTAGTTGTTTTTTTAGTTCGGCTATACGCACCAAACATTTACTTAGGGCACCTCGATTCTTAGTGCACCTCAAATTTAAATTTCAATTTATGAGGGCACCCCACATTTTTATCAAAATACCCCTTTATCCCAACTGAAGCACCCAACTCCAAAACCTTGGTCAAGACATCTATTTTAGGTTCGGCGACATATAATCGAAACTTATATTCTTGGCTCGGTGTTGTCCAACCAAATCTTTTTGGTGAAATTTAGTTGACAACTACAAACTTAAATGTCCGATGAGTTCTGATCGACTCTCTAATCAAAGGTTCAATAGGTTTTGACCTACTCTCCAACTAAAGGTTTGATGGGCTATGACCTACTCTCCAACAAGAGATTTGGACCTGCAAGGTCGAGCCACTTGATGATGCCCTATAAATCACAAGAAGAGAGTGTGTGGAGGGATGATGGTGGGGTGCACAAAACGAGAGGAAAAGAGTGGTAGGTGCATTAATTGCAGTAAGGGGCATAAGGGTCATTTAACAATAAAATTGACCTTTTTTTAAGTCTAACTTTTTTGATGGGGTGCCCTAAGTAAATGGTGGGGTGCGTTTAGCCCGACTCTTTTTTTTTTTAATAAGATGATGGCTAATTGTTCCCTACTTGATAGTTAAGCAATTATTATGTTTTACTTTTTTAATAATTAAGAAAGAAAGCACAGATTTGTCTCCACTGAGGTTCAGCAATTAGAGGCATCATGCCGAACCAATGAGCTGCTCATTTACTTGTTGATACGTAAGCAATATCAACAATGTCGTAGCATCATTAGATCTATATGCATAATGCATTGCAGTATCTATTACATAATCAAGCCAATGTAATAAATTTCATGCCTTACATGGCTGAGCATTTCAGCAATTAGAGTTCCGGCCTTGTTGAATTTTTCGAGACATATGTGCACAAATGCCTTTCGATGCACGATCCAACTTATTCCTGCAGCAACCGCAGAGCAACCATATATAGACATCAAAAGTATGTTACATGATCTTTTCCCATAGTTCAAGGACATTGAGAGAAAGCTGAAATGTGAAAAGCAGATGACATGGATGCAGAAGATCAATCTAAAGAGCAGAGACCTATGTCCCCTTTGTCCTTCAAATCTTTATAAAAGTTTCAATTTTCGCGACAAACAATCTTGACAGAATGAACAGACCCATGTACTTAATCAATCCGTTGCGATCGATCTATCTACGTGCCTCTACAAGGTAACAAGGGCTACATGATTCAGACCAGGAACTGAGGAGAGCATTAAAAAAAAGTAGAATTGAATGGAAGTATAAACCAAAATCCAAGTGACATGGTAGAATGAACAGCCTAGCTGTTCCATTTGTTTGTAATCACATTCCAAACGTGGATTAAATTGCAGTACTATAACATAAATAATTAAAAACTTTCGAACAACAAAAGTATTGTGTGTGAGAAGAAATCCTTGTTAGTTGTTACTAACTTACTATCGAACGGTTTTTTTTTATAGGAACGAGACTTTATTTATTATAGCCTAATATGTACATTATTAAAAGTATATATAAATGCGAGAAACATTGTGTTTAATTCCTATAAACAAAGTCGAATACCAGTGTAGTAGGGGAAAAGCGTGTCGTTACTACTTTGAATAACTATAATCGAACAAGAATTTACTATGATCCTCCATAAGAAATCCTAGATAATAACAAAGTAAAATAACCAGATCTAGAAACAGCACTTTAACTCCCAAAGGCACTAATTCACTTTCTCTGCACAAGAACTAATAGGAAAGAAACATATAGTTTTCCAAATAGAGTTATGGATTCACAGAGAAGGCCTTCTTTGAGTAGAAAGCAAGCAAGATATTTTAATACAAGACAAAAGGCCCTGAAAGCCATGACACCCACCTTTATTTTTCAGTTTTTCTGTGTCCCAAGCAAGCATATATACCTAATTAAACTAGGCATACAAAAAATAATAGTCCTTCAATGACCACCTCACTCACATGAACACAATCAAAACCCCTTCTTTATCCTGTTTGCTTCTTCATTAACACTTGCATTACAAATTTGTTCAACAGAACGGGATCTGCTTTAGTCCCATTGCATACTTTATGGCTTGTTTCTTTATCCTTGTTTCGCCTTTTTCGGATCTTGTCAACCTATTCAAGCTAGCTTCTATATTTATGCCTAGTGTGTTCTTATGGTTTTGAATGGACTAATATTGTTCATAGTGTTATATAGAGTAGTGTTAGAAGCGAAGGAACACAATACAAGCTGAAGTGAAGAATAACTAGAAGAAAAGAAGAGAAGGGATTTGGGCATTGCGCGTTTTGCAAAGAGGTGGTGATTGATTGAACTTATGAAGCTAAGTAGGCAGTGCAAATGGCTTCACTCTGTACTCATATTTTTCTGCATTGCAGCCACTGTTTTCACTCACTCAGGTAACTTAATTCTCATGCATCTTTCAGTTTGGCTTGGTTTGGACCAAATTGCAATTCAATGTGATAGTGATTTAGCTTGTCTTTGAGATCAATGTTCGTGCCGTTTTGTGAAAAAAATAGATAGACTGTCATCAGGTCAAAGTATGCCACATTCCAGTAGAAGTAGCAACTTAATTAGAGCACGGTTAGCATGATTGTTTTTGAACAATGGCCTTTGCCTTGCAAACAGTCTTGTTAGATTCCTTTTGTGTAACTTCAGAACCAAGTATTCTCACTCACAAGTAGTGCTCTAATAGTAGTTTGAGACCCGTAATTACATGTTGCAATTGCGAGCCTGGGTACAAAAAAAATCAAATTGAGAAACCATCTCTCACGGCTCTGCAGAAGGTTAGTCTGAATTAGCAAGCCTTGAGCAATTACTGAGTGAGAAGCACCAAAATATATATTATCCACATTTAAGTACTTTTTTTTTAACTTTCCCTTCTAATGCTTGTTGTCAATGTTATTTTGCAGAAGCTAGACTATCAAAGCATAAACTCATCAAGGGTACTCAAAATCTAAACCATTTAAGAAGCCCAACAACAAAAAGATTAAAACATTTCAAGCACTTTGAGATCGATCCTCAATCAGACCCTGGTAACACCCAACCCTATGTAAGTTCACCATTCTCTCTACCTCCTTTTGAGTCATTGGGCCCTATGCCTCTTTCCCAAAATGCCCCTCCCTATTGTGAAAACCCCCCTTCTTCCCAACAACCGCCTTCCGCAACACTTCCAAGCCCAACAACCTACCCAACACCACCAGCCCCACCTTTCTCTTCCTACCCAACACCCACTACTCCATCCCAAAGCCCACCTTCAAGCCCAATAGGAGGGGAAGCCCAAAGCCCTCCTACAAGCCCAACTTTACCCGGCACGGGCCCAAGCGTACCGGGCACAAACCCGCCCGAAGGTTCACCGAATCCAAGCCCACCATGGTATGGGCCTAGCCCTCCTGAGGTTATCTTTCCGGGTGCTCCGCCCTTGTTCCCTGGTCCGCCCGAAACGGGTCCGGGTACTGGGGTACCATCACCTAGTCCTCCTAGTTATATTCCACTTCCGCCTTATTACGGGTCAAACCCGCCTGGTATTGTACCCAGCCCACCCAGTTATGTTCCGGGTTCACCTGGAGTAGTCCCTAGCCCGCCCATCTACATCCCTAGTCCACCGAGTTATGGGTCGAATCCGCCTGGGACTACTCCGAGTCCGCCCCAGTATGCACCCTACCCGCCACCTTACTTCCCAAACCCACCTACACCTACAGGGTTCCTCCCTAGTCCACCGGTGTTTCTTCCACCAGTGGTGTACCCTCCACCACTTAGACCCCCAACGCCTAATTCAGGGCCCCATTTGACTCTCTGGTGCGTTGCGAAGCCTTCGGTGCCCGACCCAATTATCCAAGAGGCCATGGACTATGCTTGCTTTTCCGGGGCGGATTGCGGTTCGATAGAGCCATCCGGGTCGTGCTTTGAACCCAACAATCTGGCCGCTCATGCTTCGTATGCTTTCAATAGCTATTGGCAGAGAACAAAAGCTGGTGGAGGCACTTGTGATTTTGGAGGGACAGCCATTTTGGTTACTGTAGACCCAAGTGAGTTCAAAAACCATAGAAAAATAAATATTTCTATTTGATTGAGATTTTTTTTTTTTTTTTGTACGAGTTTGGTTGTTTTAAACTAAAGGAGAATGCTAACGTAACTTTGATCAAACACTCAAGTTAGCCACTAGAATTTTTCAAAATTAAAAACTACTAATAATGTTGGGCCATTTTGCACGAGCTTAGGAATCCCTGCTACCTAATATATATTGCCATGGAAAATGATAATCTAATACATTTTGAACGCACACTTTATTTTTTATCCATTACGACTCTTTCCTGTCTCCCCAGACATGGACCTCACATCTCACAAAGTACCATAAATGGCGTAAAAACAAAATGTATACTCCAAGTGTACATCCAAAGTGTGTCAGACTATCATTTTTCTATTGCCAATTGCCATCAACTTAACAACCTCACCAACAAAAACGTAAAGTTAATTCACGAGAGACTATATTTCGATTTATATAGCCTAACAAATATTTTGAACCCAATGGCAAGTTAAAGTTTATTTCTTATCAAAAAAAAAATTAAATTCAGTTTTTTTTATCTAAAAAAATCTAGTTTTTTTTTTTAACTAAAAAAATTAATAAATAAATCTATTTTTAAAATCTAGAAACAAAAATAATACTAACTCTTTATTTGTTGTCACCTGTGATAGGTTTTGATGGGTGCATTTTTCTCCGGTATTGATGAAGACCACAAACAAGAAAGTGCTTCGATGAATCAATAAGTTTAATGTAGTGGCTCTCTTATATTAATTTTTGACGGTCACCTATACATACAAATAAAATGCAGCCAAGCATAATGAGATAATTAACTTGGCGAGCCATAATCAAGAACTAGGTAAAATGTGGAGCAAGTTTTTAACCAAGGCACCAATCTAGCAGGTGCCCTTAATTGCTTTTGTCGTATAAGCTGCTTTATTTGCAGTATTTTCTCACTGTATATCTTCATAGTAATTAATAAAGGACTTCCATTTTCATTTGATATTCTGATCTGATGGGACAAATATTGTTCAACTTTTCTATATATTATTGTTTCTATAACTTCTTTAGTGTAATTAGGCAAATTATTAATTAACTAGAATAGTAATACTTGCACCACAAATTAAGCTAGCTAAATCCAATATATGCTAGTCTACCGGCATGTGCTCCACGCGTGGTGTACAAAAATAAATATACTCGCGCGCACTTCTAAATTTCTTTTTCTGAATCTCCCTAAAAAATATGTTAAAATCTATAAAAACAGGTACAGAAAGAAAACTTTTTTTTTGGAGAAACATCTGATCAACGTAGTGCTTGAAATGCTACTGCTAATATTGATCCTTGTCTAAGAAAAACCACAAACACAAACACACAAATAAAATCAATCATGTAAATCAAGTTTTGTACTTTAAATAAAAATAAAAAACTCATAATTCTAACTTGATGAGAAAATGCCTCAACCCACAATGTATAACATGGGCATTAGGGGTAGTCAAACTGTAATTTGGTGTTTGATATGGAATAGAGGATACTGTTTACGTACCTCGAGATGCTCAAATCGCACTTTTTAAGGGCATGCAAGTCCATGAGAAGCACATGATTAGAAATTAACTCAAATTATGAGATAATCTTAAATCTTGATAGGATATAGACTTCTAAGCAGGATAAAGACTTATAGTTTGAGATTGACAGAAATCAAGCAGGATAAAGACTAGTTTGAGATTGACAGAAATCAAGCAGGATAAAGACTTATAGTTTGAGATTGACAAAAATCAAGCTGGATAGAGACTCCTAGTTGGAGATTAACATAAATAAGAAAAAAAGGATAAGGCTTAGTGTGGTATATATAAAGAGGGGTTGGTTGAGAAAAGGTACGCACAATTTTCATCTTGCTACAAACTTCTTGACCTCCTATCTTGGAGTGTTTCCCCCCAAGAACCAACCTCGGGGGACTTTGTTTTGCAAATTTTGTCTACGAAAGAGGCTAAGGTTCAGACAACACGAGGAGGTTTGGGCAACGTGCATCGGTCGTGGTCCGCTCACCCTGCCCCCCACTAGATTCGTCACTAACCTCATCATATTATATTTTTCACAAGAAAATGAAAAAAATAATTTGATGACTTTTTGTTGCTTTCACAAACACAATAGTTAGGTATGGTTGCCAATGCCTCACTAGCTTGGTCCCCTCAGTGGTTTCTTGTGTCAAAGTATTACAAAAAATCCAAAAACCATTAAATAAAAACTATGGGCGTCTTAACTTCAATTTCTTGTTAAAAGAAAAAAAGAAAGCATATAAATTCAAAAGAGAAGCAAGAATTAAAGCATGAAAAAGAAAGAAAGAAATTGACAAAAGTTAAAATGTCGCAAAGCGTGTGATGTGATGAGCAAAAAAAGTTATATATACATGAATAATCAGTATTTTATTTTTTTTTAAAAAAAATCTTATAATATAATATTAAATACAATTACCCAATATTAGTCAGGTTCGGGTGCTCATCTAGTGTGTTCTTTTTGAGGTTCCGATGAGCATGGAGTTTAACTCTGCCATTCATGCTATGATTTGGCGAGCTTGTGCTCGATGGGGGTTTCGACCACCTCTTCTTAGTCTTTCTCTAAAAGAGTTTGGACTCCATGCCACATTAATGGCAGGGGAGGATTTGAAGGTTGGGAGCTAGGCTCTATTTTGGCTACGGCCTCTGATTGTTCTCCTCACAGATGTGATGGGGTGCGGCATCAAAGTGGGTGGGAGATCTCTCGTGAGATGTAGAATGTTAGGTAACTATACAAGTTGCTATATTTGTGTATTACATTTGTTGTTATATCTGTGCAATTATGGTAGTTACCATATTTATTTGATTATAATATTTACACATTAATTTTTTTATTTGTATATTGTAAGAATAAGAGCATCCCCTTGCATACAACTAACCCTGTTTTGTCTAATTCATTAAAGTTTATTATTCTAATATAGACCGCGTACATAACATTCTTCACATTCTTTATGTACTTATGGCTTAGAGACCCCTTGTGTATATACTTTTCGATTATGCAATGTTCAACATGCGTGTCTCCTATTCTCGGAAAAAAAAAAAAAAAAAAAAAAAAAAAACCCAATATTAGTATAGCGATTGTCAATTTGTCACATGTAGAATGGCGAAATCTACGGGATACATGGGACCAAAACGCGGAGGTTAGTGCGTGGAGAAGAATTTAATTAGTGGCCATGTTTTCGTTTCTTTTTTTTAATCATTTATGGTGAAGACAATTAAGACCCTAATTAAAGGGCCATTTTATTAATAATTTAATTAATGAATCCTAAATTCCTCATTCTTTTTTGACAGCTCTAAATTCCTAATCGTAATAAAAAATCAATTCTCATCTTGTAAGGAAAAATGAAAATGTATGTGCCAATCAGTTAAAAGTAAAAATTAAGTTAAGGATGCAGGTGCGGCGGTTCGGGGTGAGGAATGAAATCCCCACCACATCCCTACTTTCACTTTTGACGAGACGGGAATTTCTCGCTTAAAATACCTCACCTGAAAATTTTTGACCCCCATTCTCCACTTTTGTGCCTTACTCAAAAAGATCTTTGTAAACTTTAATTGATGTTGAGCTTTCCCTAATTAAATGGTCGTTGTGGACGAATATGGTCCCGTTTGGTTCAGCTTATACTTTTACTTATTATTGATGTGGCACTCAATAAGCAACATTAACACCGTTTGGTTACATTTTATATTTTTTGCGATTGGTTGACGTGGTAACCAAAACTACCATAATAAGTGCAATTCTCAAAAGCATCTCTCTACGTATTTTTTGCTTTTCATAAGTACTTATCCACACCATCAAAACATAAGTTAAAAGCATAAGCTGAACCAAACGGAGCTTATATAGTCACAAATCGGTAAAAAAAAAAAAAAAAAAAAAAAAAACAATTTTAAGCAAATATATGGGTGGATTTCTTCTAACTAGTGGATAAATTAATATCCAAATATTTACCAAAAAAATAAAATAATATCCAAATATATACTATAGTTATAGGAGATCCACAGTCAAGTGTCCTGTTTTGTTATTCAAATTCTTGTAGGCCATTAATAGGAAAAACATGAAAAGAAAAAAAAGAAGGTTTCAATAACATGCTTTGTTCAATTATTTTTACTTTAACATTCAGGACTTTACTGGCTCGACACCTTCAATATATATCTTCATACGTCTGGGCTCAAATTGGAGTCCAAAATGGTCCAGATGTTGTTGACATGCCATCTAATAAATTTTGAGGCTAACTGCACTCCGATTTTTAGGAAGTGCACCCCATTTTACGTGACACTTTAAATTAAAATTTTAATTACTAAGTACACCTCACATTTTTACTAAAATATTCTTTCATTCGAATCGAAGCATCCAACTCCAAAACCTTGGTTGAGACATTTATTTAGGTTCGGCAGCATGTAACCGAGACTTATCAACTAGGTTCGGTGTTGTCCAACCGAACCTCTTTGGTGAGATTTAGTTGACAACTGTCGACCTAAAGGTTCGATGGGTTCCGACTGACTCTCCAATTAAAGGTTCAACAAGTTGTGATCGATCCTCCAACTAGAGGTTCGATAGGCTTCGTGTAACGGCCCAATTAATATTTGTCATTATTTTATGACGTCATTACAGACATGGACGCCAGAGGGGACGCTCGTGGGTCCCACAGTGAGGCTGAAGTACCGCCGTATTAGGTAAATAGTTATTTTGTTTGTTGATTTGACTAATTTGCGATGTTTATGTTAAAATAGGTTAACGACATCGCGATGTGTGTAATTATATTTTAAATTGACGTGGGAGATTGTGTGATGAGTATTCGCATTGATATGCGTGTCGACGCGGGTACCGGGTAGATTAAATATGAAATTTTAAGTTGAGAAAAAATATTACATATAAAATGAATTAAATGTGATAAAATATGTAAATTGTTGGGTGCCTAGGGATACGCGTGGTCGAGGTCGACACGCGTGGGTGATACGTTAGTGTGCACGCCCGAGTACGCTCGTTGGCGCGCACGACGAAATAATAGGCGCGAAAGTATACGCAAATATATATTTATATATATGTATATAAGTAATTTAATATATATATATATATTAAAAATCAGGAAATAAAGAAATAATTGTGAAATGACCAATAAGGGCATGAACTTTGTAAAGGAGAGTGTGGATATGGATAGGGGCATTTTGGTCATTTCACCTCTAAATTGTTGATAAACACAACACCGACACCACATTTTTCCCCATTTGATCGATCGAGAGGAAGATCGAGAGGAGGAAGAAGAGAAGAAAGTGGAAGAGAGATTGAGCTCGTGTTGGAGAGACCAAAGAGGTAAGTTGTTGTGTTATTTTTGTTGTTGTTGTTGTATGTTGTTGGCGTCGTTGGTGGTGGTGGTGGCGGTTTGATGTTTTGGTGGATCGATGGTGGCGGGGGTGGAGCTCGAGAGCTCGGACGAATTGCTCTCGCAATTCGTCCGAGGAGGGAGACGACAGTCGTCTCCCCTCTCCCTCTCCCTCTCCCTCTCCCTCTCTCGATTGATTCATGAAAAAAAAAATACAGAGCGTCTCTGTTTGGCGAGGTGGGGAAGAAGGGGCCGGTTCGGCCCTGAACCTGGCTGGTTTGGCCCGGTTCGGTCGAACCGCCCCTAATAAAAAAAAACAAAACAAAACAAAAAAAACAAAACAAAACAGTTTGAAAAAAAAATCTGGAAAATTCATAGAAAATTCAGATAAAATAAGAAAAATTAGAAAAAAAAATATATTTTGATCAAATAAAGGAAATTTGGGATTTTGTTGGAAATGTTGGCAAGATATAGTCGGGATTTTAGCCTCGAAAAACGAAAAATTGACATAATATATTAAATTGAAGCTAACTTAATGATAAATGGTAATAGGTATAATTTGGGTGGTAATTTGAATTGTTGAGTGCTATTGGAGCTGAGCGAGGTTTGGTTTGGGACGAGGAGTGCGATTTGAGGTGTGTAGTATCCCAATTGAACTTCACTTTAAATATTTACCGTTTGAGTTATTTGAATTCAGTTCTATTTATTCTTTATTCCATTTCATTATTGCTTTACGGTGGCTGAGTACTCTCACTTGGTGACTTTACGGTAGTGGAGTGTACTCCTACCTGGTGTCTTTACGGTGTTGAGATCACTCCCCACCTGGTGCTTATTCGTTACGGCCATAGAGTCCACTAAATCATAGCACTTGTCTAGGTATACGCCGGTGAATAGGCTACCCGGGTATGGTAGGCTTGTGTGGGTGCGTCGTGGGTCTACGCCGACCACCTAGAGGGTCCAGGGCCAACCCATTAGTGTGTTTTCATGGGTCGTGCCTGGGGAAAAACCCGAAGTATGATTTAGTTTGATTTTTATGTGCACGTACTTTTTTTCATCACTATTTTTATGCATGCGATGATCTTTCTTTTACAGTTGTCTGTATTATTTCTTTGTTCCACATGTTTAAATTATAGTATTTAAAATTCCAGTACTTTTACTTCCGTAATTACTTGGTGAATTTCCTTGGGATTACTCTCTGGACTCGTCATCTGTCTTTTTGTGATGGTGAGTGCGAGATCCTAATCTGAGCCGGGGAAAGGGCAAGCTTGAGGACTACATCGATTGATAGCTCTAGCCCTTCTCGTACGTATGTTTATATTTACTTGTTTTATATTGGGTTTTGGGCTTTGAGAGATAGGTTGTATACTTTGATATTTTGAGGATCTTAGAGGATATGTATATGATGTACATTTGATATGGTTTCCACTTAGGCATTTTGCACATGAAATTCAGGTTGAATCTTTATATTGATGGTAAATCTTCCGCTGCGTAAATTATGGTTAAATGATATTAAAGGAATAAAAGTAAATTCATAACATCAAAGTTAACTGAAAATTGATTGATAATTGATTGATAATAAATAATTGGGCGTGGGACACAGCTGGTGGTGACGTAGATAGTTGTGGGCCCGCGTGGCCTCCCGTGGCGGACCAATGTGGAAATTGGGGCCGCCACATTTTGGTATCAGAGCGAGGTCAAACTTTGAGAATTGGAGATTGAACAATAGTATAAACTCAATGAATAAATCTTAGATGTGGAAACCACAAGTGAATGATTAAAGGCTTAGTTGGGAAGTGATGTGAGGCGGGTAAATTTAGGAAATTACATATGCGTATGTTTTGATTGTGTACTATATATTATACGCATATATACTGAGTCTGATCCACTGCACGTTGGTTGTGCAGTTTAGGATGGACGGACAAAGCTCTACTACTCCGCCCACTACTCACCAGAGGTTGGAGAGACTAGTGATCATACCACTAGTGACGTGGTCGATTTGCGAGCTATGATTCGAGAGGCCGATCGAGCAGCGATTGATTGATTCGAGAGCGAGCTATTTGCAGCGAGCTCGATGGTCGAGCCGATGGAGTACATTCGGAGCTCGAGGACGCCAGCAGAAGCACCGATCGCTGAGCGTGCAGAAGACTCGCTACCACTCGAGATCGCATTAGCACCACTGTTGTTGCTACACAGACGGTGGGTCGAGAGACGATTATAGAGAGGGTTGAGCTGTGGTGGTACCGGCGAGAGACTACGGTGGTGACACCCACCACTACTGAGAAGCGACAGGTAGGGACTTCGACTGCTAGGAGTAGGATGTCAGAAGCCGCAAAGATGGTGAAGGATTTTATGAGATTTAATCCTACGTACTTCACGGGAGTCAGTGATCCTGAGGTTGCAGGACGTTGGCTGATGACTCACAGATGACTACATCAGTTGTTGGAAGTACCTGAGGTAGATCAGGCGCGTATTTCAGGCTATCATTTGAGAGGTCAGGCTGCAGTTTGGTGGACCACCTATATTGATATACATGGTACGCCAGCGACTTGGGGAGAGTTTAGACAGTTATTTTTGGATGAGTATATTCCCACAGAGGTGCAGCTACGATTGAGGGAGCAGTTCTTGGGACTACGACAGGGTAACATGTCAGTGTCACAGTACATGGATCGATTCAGATATCTCATGATGTATGCCATGGATGTGGCTAACACGGAGAGGTTACAGATCTATTACTTCATCAGAGGCCTAGATGAGAGGATTGGTGGGGTGATAGTTGCGACTGGTGCGGAGACGCTACAGAGTGTTTTGACAGAGCATTGGCTCGCGAGACATATTTACGACACCGGGGTGAGCTTGGAGACGGGGTGGACGAGCTCTCGGCCCGATCAAAGCGAAGAGACAGAGAGAGAAGCATGATCGACAGAGACATGATTATCAGGGACGACGAGATAGACGTTCCGAGCATCAGAGAGGATACGAGAGAGGCGGGTAGTGTACGTATCGTACTCCGCACACACTGAGTGAGCGACCTCGACGGCGTGTGCGAGATGGAGGAGGTCGTGGTAGAGGACAGAGAGGTCGAGCTCATGATAGGGCTCAAGTTCATATAGTGTCACAGTCTGATTGGCGGGATACACGACGATGTTTCAGGTGTCTTCAGGTCGGGCATATACATAAAGATTGACGCAGCGTAAACGCTTAAACAAGGAATAATCCTTAAAGTTTTGATAAAACTCTAAATTGAATAAATTGATAATAATTGATAATAGTTGATAATAATTACAGTCCTAATCATGGCTTTATATAGCCCATTAGAAACTCTAATCCTTCTACTACTCAAAACGTAATCCTTCTACAACTCAAAAACCTAATCCTTCTAAGACTCAAAACGTAATCCCTCTATGACTCAAAAACCTAATCCTTCTAAGACTCTAAAAACGACTTAAATAAAGTAAATTACGAAAATACCCTAACTGAATAAGAAAATAGAAAGTTCTTGATAAAGTCCTAAACTCAATCGGATTCCTGGATCAAAAGTTATGGTCTCGTAAAGCATCTGTAACTGCCACGCCATCATTCTCTCCCACCTGAGAAAAACTCGTCCTCGAGTTTTCTGGATACAAAGGCTCATCATCTGGATAGAATGGAAAAACACCCGCCACATTAAATGTTTTGGATATTCTTTGATATGCCCTTTCTGCAGAAACTCCTGCACCTTGTCATGCAAGACCTCACTCTCTTTCGGACTCATTCTGTAATGTAGGAGGTTTGGCAAACTAGCGCCAGGAATCAGGTCAATGTGGTGCTGAATATCGCGCATAGGAGGTAATCCGTCTGGCAACTCGTCTGGTACAATTTCAGCAAATTCCTTCAGTAAGGGTTGGACCTGCCCTGGTATCTCAGAAATTGACTCCTTCTCATTCCTTACCAGGATCTGTCTCAGCACCAACGCATGCACCACCTGTGACTCCTTCACTGCTTCGTCCATCTCATGCTCAGTTTGTGTCAATATAAGGAAAGATCGTTCTTCCACTTTAGCAGTCTTGGAACGGTTACTTGCCTTTAAAGGAAGCAAATTAAACGTCACCCCCTCCTTCTCCAATTTATACACATTATCTCGCCCAGCGTGTTGTGCATTAACATCAAACTGCCAAGGTCGTCCAAACAGCAAATGACAAGCATCCATATCTACTACATCATAATATACCTCATCCTTGTAAGAGCCAATGGAAAAAGGTACCCTGCAGCGCTCTGTCACCTGCACTTTCTCAGTTGCCTTTATCCAGCCTATAGAGTAAGGACTGGGATGCTTCTCCATCTTCGTTTCAGTGCCTCGGCTGTACCTCTACCGATGATGTTCTCACAGGCTTCCACTATCTATGATCAGTTCAAACATCTGGCCATTGATAGTGCATCTCGTCCGAAACAACTTGTGTCGCTGACTGCCATCTTTTAGTTTAGGAGTTAACATCAGCCTTCTGACCACACAATTTTGTTCCTCTCCCTGATCATAGTCATTACAATCATCATCCTCTCCATCAGGACCGCAATAAACTTCCTCTTCTTCATCTCGTTCAATCACATTAACCTGCTTTCTGTTGGGACATTCATTCGATCTGTGACCAGACTGCCCATAACGATAGCACTTGCCCACAATAGGCTTAGCATACGGATTTGCGGTTGCCTTTTGTCCCTCTTTCTGTTCAGAAGGTTTTTTCCCTGGTCCCTTATCCTCCTTCCGTTCAGTACTTTGATTCAGGCCCTGGGTGGACTTACTCCGCTCTGCAAAACTCCTTGAAGTTTCCTCTCCGCTATTAGTCCTTTGGTAATTATCACTACCATAGGTTCGCCGATTGCCCTCATATCGATTTCCACCTCCCGCATCGATTAATTCACCTTAATGGCTAAATTTTTCGCCTCGTAAGCAGTTCTTATAAACTCGCACTCCAATTTTCTCCCGAACTTGCATTTTCAATCCATCAAGGTATCTTGTAACTCGATGAACCTCGTTCTCCCTCAAATCATTCCTCTCACGATCGCATGAAATCCGCCGTATATTCATGAACAGATCTCGACGACCCCGACAATATTTGGTATTCTTTGAAACAATATCTCGCTCATAATCGGAGGCAGGAAATCTCGCATTTGGAGCAACCGCTTCATTCTATACCATGTCCGAATAAGTGTTTACCTTCTCTCGTAACGCTTTCACTCTGCAGCCTCTCTCCCACTGTGCGGATGCTCCACTCTTCAAACGACAAGCCACCAATTTCACCCTTTTTTCTTGAGGAATTTCCATATACTCAAAAAAATTGTATACTTCGGCGATCCAATCAACAAAGTCCTCAATGTTCAGATTACCAGAGAAACTAGGAATGTCCACTTTCAGCCTAAAGTCGCCCCTATCATGATTACCCCTATCATAATAATCATGATTATGCTGATTATTGTTGTTATTATATCTGCCGACTCGATCTCTCCTAACAGATCTGCCCTGATCCTCGGCCAGAACCATATCCTCCTCCTCGTCACTAGAGTCACCACCAGCAACTCGACCTCTAAAATTCGCAGCCACTGGTGCAATAGGAGCATCGCCTCGAGCACGCTGATCTCTTGGACGTTGTTCACCATCACCTTCGTGTCTGTTGGCATTCACCTCAAGGGCATCAAATCTGTTAATCATCGCATCAAAGCGCTCGTCTATACGCCGGAATTGTTGATCGAGATTTGTTTCCAAGGTTCTGATTGCCGCCACTTGAGCCTCCACTTTGGTTCGCAAGGCTTCAACATCCTGAACGACGTTCTGAATGCCACCGCTTCCACCGGACATCATTAGTAAGAACGGAATTCACGCTCTGATACCAACTGACGCAGCGTAAACGATTAAACAAGGAATAATCCTTAAAGTTTTGATAAAACTCTAAATTGAATAAATTGATAATAATGGATAATAGTTGATAATAATTACAGTCCTAATCATGGCTTTATATAGCCCATTAGAAACTCTAATCCTTCTACGACTCAAAACGTAATCCTTCTACAACTCAAAAACCTAATCCTTCTAAGACTCAAAACGTAATCCCTCTATGACTCAAAAACCTAATCCTTCTAAGACTCTAAAAACGACTTAAATAAAGTAAATTACGAAAATACCCTAACTGAATAAGAAAATAGAAAGTTCTTGATAAAGTCCTAAACTCAATCGGATTCCTGGATCAAAAGTTATGGTCTCGTAAAGCATCTGTAACTGCCACGCCATCAGAGATTGTCCGATGACAGCTTCATCCTCACGACCACAGACTGAGCCAGTTAGGGAGAGGGCTCATGCAGCTGCTACACCTACTACCATACAGCCAGAGCGTGATGCGACTCGTCAGCTCGTCGAGGGTATGTTGTCTATATGCGATATCTTCATGCATGTATTATTTGATTCCGGTAGTACTTTGTCGTTTATATCAGGACGCAGGGTTGGACAGTTAGGATTATCTGTTGAGACTTTAGACCCACATCTTGTCCTCAGTACGGCTGCTGGGGATAAGATTTACCCTAACCGGATATGCCAGAATTGTATGGTAGAGATTGAGGGACACCAGTTGACTGTCGACTTCCGTGTCCTAGAGTATTTAGAGTTTGATGCTTTATTGGGTATGGACTGGTTATCAGCGTATCGCGCACACATTGATTGTTTTGGTAAGGTGATAGTATTTGATATTGAGGACATTCCGGTATTTACTTTTGTTGGTACGGCGTTAGACTTACCGATTACCAGAGGTCGATTAGCTACGACACAGGAGATGGAGGTGTTTAGGACGGTGGTTGAGCCAGACCTGAGACTAGAGGTTAGAGTAGAGGATGTCCCAGTAGTGTGTGAGTTTCTTGAGGTATTCCCCGACGATTTGTCAGGTTTACCACCTCCTAGGTCAGTTGAGTTTATGATTGAGTTGATTCCGGGGACGCAGCCGATATACAGCCGACCGTACCGGATGTCAGCGTCGGAGCAGGGAGAGTTGAGGTCCCAATTAGAGGAGTTGTTGCAGAAGGGTTTTATTCATCCCAGTATGTCTCCTTGGGGCGCACCAGTGCTATTTGTTAAGAAAAATGATGGTTCTTTGAGGATGTGCATAGATTACAGGAAGCTGAATCAAGTGACGATTCGGAATCGTTACCCACTTCCTAGGATTGATGATCTATTCGATCAGTTGGCGGGTGCTAAGTTTTTCTCGAAGATTGATTTACGATCTGGATATCATCAGTTGAGGATTCGGGAGAGTGATATCGAGAAGACGGCGTTTGCACGCGCTATGGATTGTTCGAGTTCACAAATCATGCCATTTGGGGTGACTAATGCGCCGGCTATCTTTATGGATTTGATGCACCGAGTACTACGGCCATTTCTAGATCGTTATGTGAATGTATTCATTGATGATATCTTAATATACAAGAAGACTTGTGAGGAGCACGAGAGACACCTCGAGAGATGTTTTGATGACGTTGAGGAGCATAGATTGTACGCTAAGTTCAAGCAAGTGCACTTTTCGGGTGAGAGAGGTGAAATTTCTCGGACATGTCATTGGTAGTCAAGGAATATCTGTTGATGGAGACAAGATTCGAGCGATCATTGATTGGAGGACACACGAGACGATTGCGAGACATTCGTAGTTTTTTGGGGCTTGCGGGCTATTACGGCGATTTGTGCGGGATTTTTCTTTGATTGCGCGCCGATGACGAGGTTGACCAAAAAGGATGTCAAGTTTGAGTGGTCAAGAGGCGTGAGACAAAGCATTTTTAGAGTTGAAGAGGAAGTTGACTTCGGCGCCGAGTGTTGGCTCTACCTGAGACAGGGAAAGGCTTCTCGGTCTACACAGATGCTTCCGGAACTGGGTTGGGATACGTGTTGATGCAGGAAGGACATCCAGTTGCATATTTATCGAGGCGATTGAGACCCCACGAGGAGAATTATCCGGTACATGATTTAGAGCTAGATGCAGTTGTGTTTGCGCTCAAGGCTTGGCGACATTATCTTTATGGAGAGCGGTTTATGTTATTCACAGATCATCAAAGTTTGAGGTATCTGTTCACTTAGAAGGATTTGAATATGCGGCAAAGACGGTGGCTCGAGTTACCGAAAGACTACGATTTTGCGATTGAGTACCATCATGGGAAGGCGAATGTAGTTGCTGATGCATTGAGCCGGAGTGGTGTAGAGAGTCGTCTTGTCTTTGCGGCGAGATGACACATGAGCATGGATTGCTGGAGGCCGCGACAATGTTGTGTTTGTCAGATGTTTTTGCTGATGTTCATATCTGTTGCCAGATGCGTGTTCTTGTTGTGTCGTTAGAGAGGGTCGCTGAGTGGCAAAGGGCTGACGGACATTTTGCTCGCTTCGGCTATCTGGCTCAGGATCTGGGTTGCACAGATTGGTCTAGTGGTTCAGACCAGTGCTTGAGACACAGGGGCAGGTTGTGGATACCTGAGGTGCAGGAACTACGTGATAGCATTCTTGAGGATGCACACCGTTCGCGGTATACAGTTCATCCTGGCAGGACCAAAATGTATTATGATTTGCGACGTTTATTTTGGTGGCCTGGGATGAAGGCCGATGTGGGTGTATATATGAGAGCTTGTCATATTTGTCAGCAGGTTAAGGCCGAGCACAGGAGACCAGCTGGATTGTTACAGCCACTACCGATTCCACAGTGGAAATGGGAGCATGTTACGATGGAATTTGTGAGCGGATTGCCACACACTGCGAGATGTCATGATGCTGTGTGGGTTGTTATTGACAGATTGACGAAGTCTGCACACTTCATTCCTATATCGATGAAGTATTCGTTTCCTCAGTTGAGTATCATTTTTGAGCGAGAGATCGTTAGGCTACATGGGGTACCGCTATCTATTGTATCTGACAGAGACCCCAGGTTGACGTCGAAGCTATGGGAGAGCATGTAGGAGCAGTTTGGGACGAGACTGCAGTTCAGTACGGCTTATCATCCTCAGACAGATGGTCAGTCAGAGAGATTGATACGGATATTGGAGGACATGCTCAGAGCATCCATTTTGCAGTTTGGAGGTGCTTGGGAAGAGTATTTGCCGTTGTGCGAGTTCGCGTACAACAACAAGCTATCAGGCGAGTATTGGTATGCCACCATTTGAGGCTTTGTATGGTAGACCTTGCGAGATCACCGGCTTGTTGGGCAAAGACTCGAGGATGTGGCAGTGATTGGACCTGAAGTTGTTGATCATACTGAGAAAATTCGGCAAATTAGATTGAGATTGCAAGCAGCTCAAGATAGGCAAAAGAAGTATGCTGATAGATATCTTGAGGGTTTGAGTTATGATGTGGATGACTTGGTATATCTGAAAGTTTCGCCCTGGAAAGGACATTAGAGGTTTGGAATCAAGGGGAAACTAGCACCGAGATATATTGGACCGTTTAGAGTTATTGTGGTGGCCCCAAATTCCGGGGTCGCCCCGTGCAACAGTATACTTCTCCAGCTCATGCACCAGAAGTAACTGCCACGTCATTTACCTATCCCATTATCTAATAGTCTCACAATTAATGTTATAAATCCATAAGTAACGGCGGGAGCCTTGTGAATTATCACAAATGTGTTATATTAGTTTTCATTGTCCATCCTATGGTGGAAAAACCCGGCTGTACATGCATATAGGCGATTAACTAAACAGTGTTATATACAAGTACAGTTATGATAGGTTTCCCCATCCCAAAATACTACAAAATATCAAAACAATATATATATACCAGCACACGTACTAGCAAGTCTTGACGATGGTAAGTCAGATGTAATCGCCAAGAACCTCCTTACCCTTGCTAGTACCAGGATCTGCACTCAGTTATCACAAAAACCAGATAACGAGTCCAGTAAGTAAAATCCCAAGGAAAACTACCAGGCATTTAATTTAAGGAACCCATAATAGAAGCCAAAAATAGTGTGAAATAATCATGCACTTGTCAAAAAGAAAAATAATGCAGGCAACTGCTCAAATGGAACATGCATGAATATTAACACTCAGAAACAAATGGGTGTGAACCAGCTACATAAGAAGTGAACTTAGAACCAGTGGCCCGGTCGTACTCTACTCCCATGACCCCGCAAACTGTGTCCTAAGTCACAATTTCTCCCAAGCGACCACACACCTAAAGGAAAACCCATCGAAACTTCACCGTTCCCATCAATAATAGATTCAGATTAACAAAGAATTTAAAGCTCAAAGAACAAACAAATAAATGCAATAGTGGTGTTCAATTGGGTTTTACATACCTCAAACCGCGCTCAAAACCCCAAAAATATCCCCCGGTCTGATTTTCCTCAATTCCCGACTGAAATTACTGTTTTGACACTCCTGGAATTCATTTATGAGGATTATGGGTCAATTAATTTGATTATATTGTTATTTAGGCTCATTTCTTCATTTCCTTATTTTTTGAGTTCCAGTGGACAATTAGCGCGCTAATGAGATAAATTAGCGCGCTAATTTATCTCATCATTGTTCATTATCGTCTTCAATCAGCGTGATTAGCGCGCTAATTTCTCCAATTAGCGCGCTAATTGCTCGCTGTCCAGAAAACTTCCAAATTTAAATTTTTGAACTTCAAACCACTCACAAACCCATAAATGTAATTTCCATCTTTCCATAACTCCTCAATCACCTCAATTTACCATTTAAACATGAATTTCCATATTCAAACACAAAAATCCACAATTTACCAAAAATTTTCATTTTCAAACCCATTTACAAAAATTCATCAAATCTCTCTCAAACTTGATTAATTTAACCACCAATGTCATACAAACCTCATGAATACTAAATCCCACCTAAAATACAGAATTTAATCCCCCTTAAATTCGTTTGAAACCCAAATCATCCAATAACCCAAATTCTCATGAAAATCCAAGATAAAATGATTTCATACCTTAATTCTTGTTATTGATTGCCACAAATCACTCTCTAATCCAGCTTTGTTCCCTTCTTTGATCTCTTCTTCCTCCTCTTTCTCCAATCGATCTCTCTCAATCAACCTCACTCTTTCAACCCATCTTGACCGATCCTCATGTATATATATGCTTGATTTTGATCAAGTGTGTGTACAAATCTCGAGGACAATCCTATGGTCCAACATCACTCTGTGTCACTCCAACTCAAAAACACCTTATCATGACACCAATCACCTTAAATGTGCATCTCGAGAAGCATCAAGTGTTGCTTTGATTTATCCAACTTAACTATAGGATTTTATAATTCCTATTTGATTTAACTTATAACAATTATCAAATCAATTCAATAAATTCTCATAATTTGTAAATAAAGCCACACTACCCTCACAACCACTCGGCACTCCGTGTTCCGTGTTCGACACGCTTCCCGAGGTGGTCCCACACTTAGTGTAACTAATTAAATTTTAGCCTAAGGTTATATTAACTTTCCATTAAATTTACTCCTCAACCTTAGTCATGCTTAATAACTTAATCTAATCAACCCACCAACGCCCGGTCTCACAGCTCTCGAACCCCCGCGTTGACCTGTCTTACGACACAAACCCCGACTCTTAACTTGCCTGATAAGATAAAATAACACACACCTATGATGACTTTCACACAATTGATATAAAAAAAACATCATAGAACTTGCCAACCATTAAAAATCAATCAGTTACCTAAGTCAGTCTCAGGTCTGGTCTCTCCACCGCTTCCACGTGTCATCTGAGCTGGCGTTCTAATCTAAATAATTTAAAATAACGGCGTTAATTTATAACGGACCGTTACAATTCTTCCCAACTAAAAGAAATTTCGTCCCGAAATTTGGGTTAGAATAATACTTACCGTGGAATAATTGAGGATAACGATCCCGCATGGTCGACTCTAACTCCCAGGTAAGTCCCTCCGTACCGTGATGCTGCCATCGTACGAGAACCTTAGATATTTCTCTATTCCTAAGAGTTTGAACCTTACGATCCAATATAGTTATCGGTCACTCCTCGTAAGTCGTGTCAGGTTGAATCTCAACCTGTCGCACGTCAACCATGGGTCGTGGCCCTGTCCTAGCCAATCTCAACATCGAAATGTGAAACGTAGGATGAATCCCTGCTAGCTTCGATGGTAAATTCAATCTATACGCCACACTGCCAACTTTCTCTGCAACTCGATATGGTCCAACAAATCTCGGCGCCAGTTTCCCCTTAATCCCAAACCTCTGTTGTCCCTTCCAAGGAGAAACCTTCAGATAAACCATATCGCCAACCTCATAGCTCGGGTTTTCATGGTATTTATCCGCATACTTCTTTTGTCTATCTGTGCCGCTCGAAGCCTCTCGCCGAATCTGTCTAATCTTCTCGTGTGATCAACAACTATCTCCGCCCCACAAGAATCGTATCCTCGGCTCGCCCAACACGCTTTGGTGATCTGCGGGGCCTCCCATACTGGTGCCTCAAATGGTGGCATTCCGATACTAGCTCGATAGCGTTGTTGTTGTAGGCAAACTCACACAAAGGTAAATAATCTTCCCATGAACCTCCAAAGCGTAAAATGCAAGCTCGAAGCATATCCTCCAAGATCAGTATCAATCTCTCGGGACCGGTCGTCGTGTCTGCGGATGATAGGCCGTGCTGAACTGCAATCTAGTACCAAACTGATCCTGCATCGCCTCCCAAAATCTCGAAGTGAACCTGGGATCTCGATCGGATACTATAGAGACTGTACCCCATGCAGTCTAATAATCTCCTGCTCGAACAGTTTGCTCAACTGAGGAAACGTGTATCTCATGGAAACTGGTATGAAATGCGCAGATTTCGTTAACCTGTAGATGCGTCATCAACTACCGTCCGGCGACCTCAGGATCACTGACTCCAGTGAAGTAAGTGGGGTTGAATCTCATAAAATCTTTCACCATCTTCGCTGCCTCAGACATCCTACTTCTGGCAGTCGAAACCCCTACACGCTACTCGGTAGTAGCTGGTGTCACCTCCGTAGTCTCAGCTGGTGTCACAATAGGCTCAACCCTCTCTATCACTGCCTCTATCCCAACTGCGTGTATGTCCTCAGCTGGTGCAATCACCGCCGATGTAGTAGGTGTAACTAGCTCAGCAGTAGGTGCTACTGCTGGTACTCGTGAACTCCGTATATACTCCATCAGCTCGGCAATCTGAGTCTGTTGTAATAGCTGCTGATCAGTCACTCTCTGCATCATAGCTCGTAGATCGGCTACCTCTCTACTAGTATGATCACTCGTCTCTCCAACCTCCCGTCTTGTGTAGTAGGCGAGGTAGTAGGAGTCGCTTCTTCCATAGTGGTCTGCATCGATTTGCATATCCGAATGAGTTCCCAATATACGCATGCGTATAGTATGTATATATACAACAAATACATATATCACATAACATCCTTACTCTACCCGTTTCTATTACTTCCCAACTAAAAGTTCTAGGAAATTCATCGGGTTTCCACATCTAATTTGGTTAAAGTTTATGCTCTTTTTCATTTCCTTTATTTAGTTCAAGGCCCTATCGACCTTACTCTGATACCAAACTGTGGCGGCCCCAATTTTCGGGGTCGCCCCGTGCTAACAGTTACTTCTCCAGCTCATGCACCAGAAGTAACTGCCACATCATATCTCTATCTATCGTCTAAGAATCTTCAAATTAGAGCTATTTATTCATAAGCAACAGCGGAAGTCTTGTCTTAATAAAAGAAACATTATATAAAGTTATTTAATTCAATCTATAGTGGAAAACCCGGCTATACTTGCATATAGGCGATCAACTATACCAATATATATACAAGTATGGAAGTGGTTGTAGTCTCTCATCCCAAAGTAATACAAAATATCAACATAATACACTAGCAACATACGTACTAGCAGGCTTCGGCGTAGGCAAGACAGATATAATCGTCAAAGATCTTCTTACCCCAGCCGATACTGGTATCTGCACTCAGTTATCACAAAAACCAGATAACGAGTCCAGTATGTAAAACCCAATTGAACACCACTATTGCATTTTCTTATTTTATTCATTGAGCTTTATTTCTTTGTCAATCTAATTCTGATTGTGATGGGAACGGTAGCGTTCCGGCGGTTTTTTTTCGGGTGTGTGGGGTTTTTTTTTCTTTTCAAGTGTATTTGGTGACTAGGATAGAGTCAGCGGGGTCTTTGGAGTAGGGTATGACTGGGCCACTGATCCTAGCTTCACTGGCGGTATTTATTGCACACCCATTTGTTTTCTGAGTGTTGATATTCATGCATTTCCTTTTGAGCAGTTGTCTGCATTATTTTTCTTGATAATTGCATGATTATTCCACACTATTTATTGGCTTCTACTCATATTCATAAATTGGGATGCACTGTGGTTTTTCTTGGGATTTTACTTACTGGACTCGTTATCTGGTTTTTGTGATAGCGAGTCGAGTGCGATACCAAGATCATTACTGGGGTAAGAAGATCTTTGGCGATTATATCTGTCTTGCCTACGCCGAAGCCTGCTAGTACGTATGTTGCTAGTGTATTATGTTGATATTTTGTATTACTTTGGGATGAGAGACTACAACCACTTCCATACTTGTATATATATTGGTATAGTTGATCGCCTATATGCAAGTATATAGGGTTTTCCACTATAGATTGAATTAAATAACTTTATATAATGTTTCTTTTATTAAGACAAGACTTCCATTGTTGCTTATGAATAAATAGCTTTAATTTGAAGATTCTTGACGATGGATAGAGATATGATGTGGCGATTACTTGGTGCATGAAAGTGGAGAGTAAGTAATCGTTAGCACGGGCGACCCCGGAAATGGGGCCGCCACGGTTATAGCACGTGTTGGGACAGAGTAGCATATAGATTGGAGTTGCCGACAGAGTTAGCGGCGTTCATCCAAGTGTTTCACGTGTCTATGTTGAGGTTAGCTAAGTCGGGGACCGAGGCCGATGGTGGATATTAGACAGATTGAGGTTCGTCCTGACGTTTCATACGAAGAGCAACCCGTTGAGATCATGGATCGTAGAGTTCAGACTCTGAGGAACAGGGAGATTCCGAAAGTGTTGGTACGATGGCAGCATCACGGGACTGAGGGACTCACCTGGGAGCTCGAGTCGACTATGAGACAGAGATATCCTCAGTTATTCGCTGGTGAGTGTTGATTATAACTTAAATTTCGGGACGAAATTTCAATTTAGTTGGGAAGAATTGTAACGGCCCAATTAATATTTGCCGTTTTTTTATGACGTCATTACAGACATGGACGCCAGCGGGGACGCTCGTGGGTCCCACAGTGAGGCTGAAGTACCGCCGTATTAGGTAAATAGTTATTTTGTTTGTTGATTTGACTAATTTGCGATGTTTATGTTAAAATAGGTTAACGACATCGCGATGTGTGTAATTATATTTTAAATTGACGTGGGAGATTGTGTGATGAGTATTCGCATTGATATGCGTGTCGACGCGGGTACCGGGTAGATTAAATATGAAATTTTAAGTTGAGAAAAAATATTACATATAAAATGAATTAAATGTGATAAAATATGTAAATTGTTGGGCGCCTAGGGACACGCGTGGTCGTGGTCGACACGCGTGGGTGATACGTTAGTGTGCACGCCCGAGTACGCTCGTTGGCGCGCACGACGAAATAATAGGCGCGAAAGTATACGCAAATATATATATTTATATATATATATATATATATATATATATATATGTATATAAGTAATTTAATATATATATATATAAATATATATTAAAAATCAGGAAATAAAGAAATAATTGTGAAATGACCAATAAGGGCATGAACTTTGTAAAGGAGAGTGTGGATATGGATAGGGGCATTTTGGTCATTTCACCTCTAAATTGTTGATAAACACAACACCGACACCACATTTTTCCCCATTTGATCGATCGAGAGGAAGATCGAGAGGAGGAAGAAGAGAAGAAAGTGGAAGAGAGATTGAGTTCGTGTTGGAGAGACCAAAGTTGTGTTATTTTTGTTGTTGTTGTTGTATGTTGTTGGCGTCGTTGGTGGTGGTGGTGGCGGTTTGATGTTTTGGTGGATCGATGGTGGCGGGGGTGGAGCTCAAGAGCTCGGACGAATTGCGAGAGCAATTCGTCCGAGGAGGGAGACGACAGTCGTCTCCCCTCTCCCTCTCCCTCTCCCTCTCCCTCTCTCGATTGATTCATGAAAAAAAAAATACAGAGCGTCTCTGTTTGGCGAGGTGGGGAAGAAGGGGCCGGTTCGGCCCGGTTCGGCTGAACCGCCCCTAATAAAAAAAAAAAAAACAAAACAGTTTGAAAAAAAAAATCTGGAAAATTCATAGAAAATTCAGATAAAATAAGAAAAATTAGAAAAAAAATATATTTTGATCAAATAAAGGAAATTTGGGATTTTGTTGGAAATGTTGGCAAGATATAGTCGGGATTTTAGCCTCGAAAAATGAAAAATTGACATAATATATTAAATTGAAGCTAACTTAATGATAAATGGTAATAGGTATAATTCGGGTGGTAATTTGAATTGTCGAGTGCTATTGGAGCTGAGCGAGGTTTGGTTTGGGACGAGGAGTGCGATTTGAGGTGTGTAGTATCCCAATTGAACTTCACTTTAAATATTTACCGTTTGAGTTA
Source organism: Stephania japonica (assembly GCA_039657345.1). Lineage (NCBI taxonomy): Eukaryota > Viridiplantae > Streptophyta > Magnoliopsida > Ranunculales > Menispermaceae > Stephania > Stephania japonica. Next base: position 82,697,556 of record CM077556.1, on the reverse strand, counting down.
TTTGAATTCAGTTCTATTTATTCTTTATTCCATTTCATTATTGCTTTACGGTGGCTGAGTACTCTCACCTGGTGACTTTACGGTAGTGGAGTGTACTCCTACCAGTGTCTTTACGGTGTTGAGATCACTCCCCACTGGTGCTTATTCGTTACGGCCATAGAGTCCACTAAATCATAGCACTTGTCTAGGTATACGCCGGTGAATAGGCTACCCGGGTATGGTAGGCTTGTGTGGGTGCGTCGTGGGTCTACGCCGACCACCTAGAGGGTCTACGGCCAACCCATTAGTGTGTTTTCATGGGTCGTGCCTAGGGAAAAACCCGAAGTATGATTTAGTTTGATTTTTATGTGCATATACTTTGTTTCGTCACTGTATTTATGCATGCGATGATCTTTCTTTTACAGTTGTCTGTATTATTTCTTTGTTCCGCATGTTTAAATTATAGTATTTAAAATTCCAGTACTTTTACTTCCGTAATTACTTGGTGAATTTCCTTGGGATTACTCACTCTGGACTCGTCATCTGTCTTTTTGTGATGGATGAGTGCAGATCCTAGTACGAGCCGGGGAAAGGGCAAGCTTGAGGACTACATCGATTGATAGCTCTAGCCCTTCTCGTACGTATGTTTATATTTACTTGTTTTATATTGGGTTTTGGGGAGAGATAGGTTGTATACTTTGATATTTTGAGGATCTTAGAGGATATGTATATGATGTACATTTGATATGGTTTCCACTTAGGCATTTTGCACATGAAATTCAGGTTGAATCTTTATATTGATAGTAAATCTTCCGCTGCGTAAATTATGGTTAAATGATATTAAAGGAATAAAAGTAAATTCATAACATCAAGGTTAACTGAAAATTGATTGATAATTGATTGATAATAAATAATTAGGCGTGGGACACAGCTGGTGGTGACGTAGACAGTTGTGGGCCCGCGTGGCCTCCCGTGGCGGACCAATGTGGAAATTGGGGTCGCCACACTTCGACTGACTCTCCATCAAGAGATTTGAACCTTGAGGTCGAACCCCTTGATGATGCCTACAAATCACAAAGAAGAGAATGTGTGGGGTTCACTAATCACAGTGAGAACATAAAGTTCATTTTGTAGTAGGATTGATTTTATTTTTTAAATTTGACTTTTTTCCGAGGTGCACTTAACCGGACTCATTTAAAAATTAGAGAACAGCAGTCTTGGATAAGAATATTACTTGTGTGATTGAATTATGAACCATTTCGAGTACAAAAACAAAAAAAAAAAAAAGGAAATACATAGACAATATATAAGTTATTTGCATTAAGTTTTTTATGACAGAGACACTGAGGACCATGATGTCCTTCAAAATCCAAGTGCATGCATTGTGTACATATAAGATGACGGTGACATCCTTCCGCTACAACATCTTGCTACACTGTTTGACGACCCGTAGACATGCATGAAAATTTAAGGCGTGTGCACACATTTGTACACATTTGGATGTTAAGGACCTCGATAATATTGTAGCAAATAATAAAGGGATGTCACCTAACATTTTCTTTTTTATTTATAAACCAACCAGGCGTTATGTACTATCTTTGGACTGGTTAAGTTTTCTCGAAGATTAGGGCAAATTCAAAGCCTGATAGGCTGATCCAATTCTCAAAAAAATATAAAAAAATAGTACCACTTCAAAAACCTCACACTTATTGGCCAAGTTGGTTAAGGTGTTTAGCATATAGTTTTTTTTCCATGAATGGTTAGTATATAGCTATATACTTGTGTATAATAGATATATATATATATATATATATATATATATATATATATATATATATATATATATATGCCACGCATCTATAATACTTTCATTTTAACAACTTGTTGAAGATGTTATGATAGTCTCATATCGACTACTTAGAAGGAAAAAAAAAGATTTATAAATGTGGAGTGGAAAGTGGACACTCCATCTTGCCTTGATATTTTGGAGTGAACACGCATTTACACTTATAACCCATACATAAAACTAGTCACTACACCCTCCTTACCTTGGATTGAGTCTTATAATATAAAAATTGAACATGGTATCAGAGCCGATGGTTGACTTAATTTCCCATTGTCTAAGGGCAAATCCAACAAAAATGGTTGATTGATATTTTGCAGTTAGGGGAGTGTTGAAGATGTTGGGATAGTCTCACATCAACTACTTAGAAAGAAAAAGAAAGGTTTATAAGTGTGGAGTGGACACTCCATCTTGCCTTGGCATTTTGAAGTGAACCCCACTTTTACTCTTATGACCCATACATAAATTAATCATCATACTCTCCTCACCTTAGATTGAACCTTATAATATAAAAATTGAATACAACTCGGATGGGTTGGCCTAGTGGTAAGGCCGAAAGCGAGACTGTGTAAGTTAGATACATGATCTCGAGTTCGATTCCTTACTACAATCAAACGTCGAGCACCTGATAGTCTCTTTTGTAATCTTAGTCTCTTTCTGTAATCTTAGAGCCCATCTGAATATATGTGGTTAATAAAAAAAAAACCATTATTTTAGCATTCCTTTTGTATAAATGTAAATAATTATATATATATATATATATATATATATATACGTTGCCTCTCATGACTGAAATCTCAGCCAGCTCATATTTATAACCACTTGATATTTCTGATTGATGTTACACACATAACGAGAGCCCAGAAGAGAAGAATATATATAATATTTCACGGCTGGCCGACACCCACAACAAAACAAGAAAATGTACATATTAGGCTTCCAAGAAGAGACTGCAAGAGTGGTGCATATCTTTGTGGGGCTAAGCTAGCTAACAAGGTCGTTCAGTGAATTCTCAGCTTTTGTGAATTGTGAATATGTGATGGAGAGAAAATAAGGGTTGGTGAAGTGAGAATATCACATGCAGAATCGGACAAAGCACCACTTGTCATGCACCTCAGAGAAGTGTAGACAATGTCACGGGCTCAATAGCCACTACATGTCAAATTATAATCAACAATTTCACATAAAAAAACACTACGAAACCGCGTTTTATGAATAACGTACATGATCAAAGATATGACCCATCTCTTTCTATCCAAAAAGGAACAAAGAAAAAAACCATGACCCCAATATCTGATCTAATTGGATTCTCTCTTCATGACAAAATCTAAATCTTAAGGAACTTAATAAACAAATTTTAAGATTAAGGAGAGTTCCTGCTTAGTGACAGAACCACAAAATTAAGTTAAATTAAATCAACTTTTAAGTATAAGGTAATGCAAGTCGAGGAGGGACGAGAGAAGGTAAGAGTGACGATTATCTATAAATACTATAAAGATTGTTGGGGTTTGAGGGTGCCTCATGCTTTTCTTCCACCACTGATCATACTTCTAGTAACACACATTTGTCACAAACTTATATGCATTCATTTCAAAACCCTTGCTAGATAATTGAGGTGAATAGAAACATTAGATTCATATATCTCGCTCCATCTAATTTGAGACTAAGAGTTAATTAATTATTGTTGATGTAGAATGTCGATAGTCACTAAATTCAAGTTAGATCATGATAGTTTTAACAATAATAACAAAGTCTAAATCTCAAATTAGTTAAAGTTCATCAATACTGTTATATGTATCAAATTTGCTAACATTTGGTTGATTTAATACATTTGATGGTGCATTTTCAAAATCCTATATTTCTTTTCTAATTAATGTATTCTAAATTATCTTAGATTTACCTCACGCCTCTTCCTTTAGTAATGGTTCAATCAATTATTCTTTGTTAAAATCAATTATTTGAGTTCACTATGTAAAAAATTATGCCGTGCCAATTGGTGTAAAATAATAACATGTCAATAGCTAGGCAGCTGGCTCTCATTCTAAGTGAGACAGCAGCATCTATCACTGTTCCTACAGTCCCTTGTTGTGTTGTTCCTCAAGTCAATGAATCATGACAAATGTTTCAATCAAACAATTCAATTCATGGAAAATCCTAGCCCAAGTGGTCATGCCCGCATGTACTCCACCTCTCCCTTATAAGACCAACTCCTCTCGCTCTCTCTAATGCCACTGCCCTAGTGAGGCACTCACCTGGAGAGCACTCTCACGTTGCATGCATAGCCATGGTCATGATGAAGTTTTCCCTAGCAAAACTTGTGATTTTCCTCCTCGTCAACTTAGGAGCTCATCTCATTCCCTCTCTTGCTTGCCCTTACTGCCCTTACCCCCCCAAACACCCCCCCAAGGCAAAGACTCCCTTGCCACCATTGCACCCAAAACACCCTCCCAAAGTTAAGCCTCCCTATGTGCCCAAACCCCCAGTTGTTAAGCCCCCTCATGTCCCCAAAACCCCCATTGTCCCCCCCCCATTATAGTCCACCCCCCTATGTACCTAAGCCACCAGTAGTGAACCCCCCTTATGTCCCAAAACCCCCAATAGTTAGTCCTCCACATGTCCCTAAGCCACCTCCAGTGGTTAGTCCCCCTTATGTGCCAAAGCCACCACCTTATGTTCCTAAGCCACCCCCAGTGGTTAGTCCACCATATGTCCCTAAGCCACCCCCAGTGGTTAGTCCACCATATGTGCCTAAGCCACCTCCAGTTGTGAGTCCACCATATGTGCCTAAGCCGCCTCCGGTGGTAAGTCCACCGTATGTGCCACCGGTGACTCCGGTAGTGCCGTCTCCGCCAGTGCAAACGCCATGTCCACCACCACCACCATCGCCGGTGCCACAAACGTGCCCGATTGATACGCTCAAGCTCGGGGCTTGTGTTGATGTTTTGGGAGGTCTAGTGCACATTGGGATAGGTAGTAGTGCCAAGGATGCATGCTGCCCTGTTCTTCAAGGGCTTGTGGACTTGGATGCTGCTCTATGCCTTTGTACCACAATTAAGTTGAAGCTTCTTAACATTAATATTATCATTCCTATTGCTCTTGAAGTCCTCATTGACTGTGGCAAGCACCCCCCTGAAGGGTTCCAGTGCCCTGCCTAATAAGGTACTAATTGTGTTCCATTTCCTTGCATATTTGTATGTAATTTAGTTGCCAACTTAGCAGTATTATGATCCATTTCCTTGCATATTTAGCAGTGTTATGATCCATTTCGTTGCATATATGTAACTGCATTTTAAGAAGTCATGGTTTCTGAAATAGAACATCATGTCAACAACAACAACGGCATATATAAACATAGCCCAATACCAAATTAGTTGGGGGTAGGCTACATGGATGAACTCTTCCATTGCGCTCAATTTAGTGCTAGAATATCATATAAGCAAAAGATAATTTTTAAGAAAATTAATGATTTCAAAATTTCTATGCTCCACACTATTAATACATGTGAAGACTATTTTGGAAGTATGGTTTCCTTTTAGGGGAATCAAAATATAAGTTGACTGCTCTTGTGAGCCGATGTGAATTCGGGTGTAATCCCTTAAAAGAAGAGTAAAAAAAAATACATATAAGAATGTTTTACATTGATATTAAGTTCTGATTTTGGTTTACACAACTTGCAGGGCAGAGTGACTTGAGATGATGATGAAGGAAAGGCCCTTAGAAGAAGTTTACTTTGTTAATGTGTGCTATAATTCGTGTTAAAGAATATTGTGCAATTAGGAAATATGCACAAATCACTACTGTAATTATGTTGTGCACAGATCACTCCCTTGATTATGTGCTACCTTATTTAGATGTTTCCTTTTGTATGTAATTGCATCTCTATATATAGAGATATGTAATAGATCAACAATACAATAAACTTATTCTATTCAGAAACTAACATGGTATCAGAGCCTATGAAACCTTAATTCTGGGTCGTTCGACTTTCGAATCGATGACTGTTTCGTGGTGTTTCTCCATTGATGATGCCCGTTTCTTCTTTTCCTTTTGCATCTTATATTCTTTGTGCATGTTTCTTCTGCACGTCATCACCCTGCCCTTTTTTTTTTTTTTTTTTTTTTTTTTTTTTTTTTTTTTTTTTTTTTTTTTTTTTTTTGCTTGCTTCCGTTGATGTTTTCTCTCTTTGCTTGTCATTGATCTTCTTGCTCCTCTGTGATCGATCCACCCTTGCATTTTCTCCTGTACGGCGTACGCTCCCGTCATGGCATTTTCTCTGCCCATGCACATCGTTGTGCACACTACGTTGTTCGGTTAGTGCATCTTCGTTCTCCGCTCCGACAGTCGTTCCAATGAATCCGCTCTGATAGTCGTTCAACGACTCCGCTCTGATAGTCGTTTCGTCGACTCCGCTCCGATAGTCGTTCCGCTGACTATGCTCTGTTAGTCGTTTCGTCGACTCTGCTTCGATAGTCGTTCTGCCGACTATGCTCCGTTAGTCGTTCCGTCGACTTCACTCCGACAGTCGTTCCATCGACTCCGCTCCGACAGCCGTTCCAACGACTCCGCTCTGATAGTCGTCCAACGACTCCGCTCTGATAGTCGTTCCGTCGACTCCGCTCCGATAGTCGTTCTGCCGACTATGCTCCGTTAGTCGTTCTGTCGACTCCGTTATTCAGTTATTTTGTTGTCTCCGAATTCTGATCGGGTTTAGTTTTATTTAAGTTTACAAACTCAAAGTGGTTCCGTTGTTCCCACTTTGAGTTTGAGGGGAAGTGTTAAAGAATATTGTGCAATTAGGAAATATGCACACATCACTCTTGTAATTATGTTGTGCATAGATCACTCCCTTGATTATGTGCTACCTTATTTAGATGTTTCCTTTTGTATGTAATTGCATCTCTATATATAGAGATATGTAATAGATCAACAATACAATAAACTTATTCTATTCAGAAACTAACAATTTGTTTGCTTGTACCAATATGAACATTTGATGAAGAAACAAGAATGCATGAGCCACATGCATATTTGTCAAATTTTACTTGTTTGGCTTGTATCTCTTCTAATTATCTCGTTTAGTTGAGAGAAAGTCTTCTCTCTGTCGTGAACCACAACAAAGTTGTAGTTTAATTTGTGCAATAAAATTCTCAATCACAAGTTACAAATGTTTGTGTTACCAATCCAAATTAGCAGGATCGGCTACATAATATAAAGGCAAAACATATCTTTTGGACAATGAACCGTTTTTTTTTTTTTTTTTTTTAAGAGAAATCGAAATTTCATTAATCATTCATGACTCAATACAGGACCAGACATAGAATCAATAACATTGATTTGCTAATCTTATTTGTGAAAACAAACTGCCATTAGTTTGCCTTTTTTTTTGAAATTTGAAACAGTTTGACAATCAGATACTGCTCTCTACAACGTTGAAACTCATGATAATACACAAAAGTACTAGAACTATAAAATGAATAACAAGTTTTTCCAATAAGGAGAAAAAAAACTTAAAACTTCCCAAAAAGGAAAAGACAAATCAAAGACTTCCAACTAGGAAGAAAACTAACTATAATGTAAAGGAAAATAATAATCTAACACACTCTCAACTCACACTTTGGGTGCATACCCTTGTCTTTTAGCCGTTTATGGTGTTTTGTTAGATGTGGGACCCACGCTTGGAGAGACAAGAAAGAACCATAAATGGCTAAAAGACAATGATGTGTTATCAAAGTGTGTGTTGAGAGTGAGTCATTTTTATCATAAAAGCTAAAGACAGATCAATCCAGCACGCCACATAAATCCACGTAACATTGTTGATGAAGATGCACTACAATAAGGATAAACTAATCTCTACAAATCTAATTAGATATGTTGTTTATTGAACAAAGAGAAGAAATGATTTGATTGGAACAACCGCCGATCGTCAAGATGATCGACGGTGATTCAAAAATAAAAATTACAAAAGTGAATAAAAAAAGAATTTTAGGGCTTTTGAGAAAAAGAGATGGATAATGAACTGTTATTACTGCACATTTGGTACCTGAATTTTTAAAAGGGTGTGTATTTGGTCCTTTTGTTATTTGAAACTGTTAATTCTGGTGATTTGGCCACGTGGCCATTTTTTTTTTTTTTTTGAAGTGTGGTTCAATTATGAATAGGACCAAAATTTTTAAAAACTCCAATTTGATTTTGTATATTAGTTAGTAATAACAATAACAACAACAAAACCTCAACCACAAAAATATTTGGGTCAGCTACATGAATTGAAATTTTCTATTCCATGACTTAAGCTAAGTAATTGTTATTTTTGCCTAAATGTTACAATTTTATTTTATTTTTTGTCAAATTTGTTGCATTAATGTTCCTAACACCTAAAAAGGGTACAATTATTTTTTCCAAAAGGTAACACTTAAAAAGTATACAAAATGAACATCAATTGCGAGAAATAGAGCGGACTCGTCTCAAGTAATAGAGTTGATGGCCTGACTTACTCTCTTAGAATTTATGAGTAGAAAGCAACCGAAAAGAAAAATTTAGAATATAGCAACTTATAAAAAAACAAAAACAAAAACAAAAACATAAATGGAGTTGCCTCCTATTTTTCTTTTTTCTTTTTTTTTTTTGTAGTTTCCCATATGGTTTGCCAATGATTACCTCTCTACGTTCAGGCCTTATCAATCTCATATGAAAACGACCCTTTCATCTCAGTTTACTCTGTCCTCGAGACCCAGTCAATCAAAAAGAGCTATTTTTTAAAAAAAAAAATTCATATGGTATCCCACGTCTTTTGGAAAGCTTACCATCATCAATTACCCTGAATCGAGCACAATAGAAAATTTTGATCCATGTAGCCAACCCCCAATTAATTTGAGATTAAAACTATGTTGTTATTGTTGTATTTCACGTAGGGTTGACAATTTGAGTCATAAAACATTTAACACGACACGACAGGTAATAAACATGTCATGAGTTTGGTATAAGTGGATATGGGTCATAAACAAGTTAACATGTTTATACACGGTTAATAAACGAGTCATTAACATGTTAACCTGCTTGATTCGTTTATAACTCACTTAACATGATTAAGTGAATAAATAATAAATATGTTATAATAAATAAATTATTACAAAATTCACCTATTTGAATATGTATTCACCTATTTGAGTACATGTTAATAACATGATTTATTTTTTTACTTGCAGACATCCTTTTCCAAACTTAACTTTATTTTTAGAAGAAATATTTATTTTACTTTTAATATATTATTCAGGTTTAGAAAATTTATTAATAATTATTTATTAAAAAATATGAAAATTTACATGTTTTTATAAGATTTTTGTTGTCTTATATATGTTATTTGTTATAAGCCATTTTCCCTTCATTATTTACACTAAAGAATAAATACTTGAATGAAAAAGTAAAGTAAAATTTAAGACTACATCTCCATTATAAAAATTATAAAAATTTTATGATTATGTTCATTTAAATTTATTCATATAGATATTTTTAAAAATGTAGTAAACAAATTATACAAATTTAAATAAATTAAAAAGTTTAAATAAAAATATTACTAAACATGTGACACAAATACCAACAAGTTTATAACACAACCCACTTAGACACGAAAATGATTAACACGATTAATAAACATGTCATGTCATGAGTTTGTATTATATGGGTCGTGACCTGTTTACGACACGACATGTCACCCCTAATTTCACATTTATCGAGCTCCATACAAGAAACAACCCTCCTAACATAAATTTTTTTCCATCTATAAAACTAGGGGCGGAGCCAGACTTTAGGTGAAGGGGGCCCAACATGTAACGGCCCACCCCGCCCCGCAAGGCACGCCAGCTGGCACCGCACAGGCAGTGTGGCACCCCCTGGGGTCGCACCACACCATCGCATTCCCCGAATGCGTCTTTCGCCCCCCAGGACTCGAACCCGCGCCCTGGGGATAAGGCGAAAGATTCCTAGAGCCTGGTACCACTTGAGCTCGCGGGCTAGGCCGTTACATAAAAGGCACCTTTTATGTAACGGCCCAGCCCGCCCCGCAAGGCACGCCAGCTGGCACCGCTAGTCACAGGCAGGGACGTATCCCCATCCACAGTGCCCCCACCTGTGGTCTTTTGCCCCCACGACTCGAACTGGGGTCCTGGGGATTAAGTACACCAGACTCACGAGTCGTGTACCACTTGAGCTCGCGAGCCCAAGTGGTACACGACTCGTGAGTCTGGTGTACTTAAGCCCCAGGACCCCAGTTCGAGTCGTGGGGGAGAAAAACCACAGGTGGGGGCACTGTGGATGGGGATGCGTCCCTGCATTTTTATGTAACGGCCCAGCCCTCCCCTCAAGGCATGCCAACTGGCACCGCACAAGCAGTGTGGAACTCCCCCTGGAATCGCACCACACCATCGCATTCCCGGAATGCGTCTAGCCCAGTGGTACCAGGCTCTAGGAATCTTTCGCCTTATCCCCAGGGTGCAGGTTCGAGTCCTGGGGGGGCGAAAGACGCATTCGGGAAATGCGATGGTGTGGTGTGACTCTAGGGGGAGTGCCATACTGCCTGTGTGGTGCCAGCTGGTGTGCCTTAGGTTCCTTTTATGTAACGGCCCAGACTCATGAACCGTGTACCACTTGGGCTATTTTTATGTAACGGCCAAGCCCGCCCCGCAAGGCACGCCAGCTGGCACCGCTAGTCACAGGTAGGGATGCATCCCCGCGAGCCCAAGTGGTACACGGATCGTGAGTCTGGGGGTCTTAAGCCCCAGGACCCCAGTTCGAACTGTGGGGGCAAAAGACCACAGGTGGGGGCACTGTGGATGGGGATGCGTCCCTGCTTGTGACTAGCGGTGCCAGCTGGCGTGTCTTGCGGGGTGGGCTGGGTCGTTACATAAAAGGCGCCTTTTATGTAACGCCCGGCCCCGCCGCTGCGCAGCGCCAGTGGCTAGCCGCACGAGCGGCAGTGTGGCACTCCCTGAGTCGCACCACACCATCGCATTCCCCGAATGCGTCTTTCGCCCCCCAGGACTCGAACCCGCTCTCTGGGGATAAGGCGAAAGATTCCTAGAGCCTGGTACCACTAGGCTGGATACCAGGCTCTAGGAATCTTTCGCCTTATCCCCAGGGCGCGGGTTCGAGTCCTGGGGGGGCGAAAGACGCATTCGGGGAATGCAATGGTGTGGTGCGACCTGTGGGGGAGTGCCACATCGCTCGTCTTGGTGCCACCGGCATGCCTTGCGTGGGCTGGGCCGGGCCGTTACATAACCTTTATTGTGCATTAGGTTCACATTTTGTTTTATTTTTTTTGACGAAAAGATATTTCTATTCATATAAATTGCTCACTATTACATTTGATTTAACAATGAAATTATATCAATAGCAACCCTTTTCCTTCTTTTTGAAATCAAATCGACGTTGCAAAAGTTTGCAAACTTATGTGCAACTTATACCATTGTCTTTTGCATCTACAATAATGTAACCATAACGAGAAATAGAACTTCCAACAAAGGAAGACGAACAAAAACTTCCAACGAGGGAAGACAAACACAAACTTTCAACAAGGGAAGACAAACACAGACTTCCAACAAGAGAAGACAAACACAGACTTCCAACAAGGGAAGTCAATAATTTACTAAAATAAAAAACCTAGTGAAAAATATTAAACCAACAACTGACGCAGATCCATACACTAACATATAGAAGTGGGGACGGAATTGAGTGATAGTAGATGCATGTGTGGATATGAGGCAATGTAACGACCCTAAAATCTAACTCATGTTACGTGTCAATTTAGGTCGTACATGGGCCTACTTGTCGTGATACACGTGTCCAATTTTCGGTCGTCAATTCCGAGATATGTTATTTTTGTCTGATGTTTGTATTATATATTTATTACCCAAATGTTAATTCAATTGTCCAAACATGTGAGGACGTGTACATTGAACACATTTAAGTGGTTGATCGAGTTCGGCCTGGGGAAATGTGTGGAACGGGTACCGGGCGGACTAATTATGGGTGTATGGTAATTCGAGGGGATGATTTTAAATAAAATACCGACAAAATTTAATTTAATATAATAATTAATTAATACGGAAATGTGTTTCAATCGATAGTGTAACGGCCCGAATTTAATTCGCCGTTATTTATGACATATTGCAGACGTAACGGACAACTCAAACACCCTGTGGGACCCGCAGCTAGGATAGAGCGCGCCTGGAACTAGGTAAATATTTATTTTATGTGTTGTTTTGTCTAATTTTGCGATTTTATGTTAAAATATGTTAAACGACATCGTGATGTGTGCAATTATATTGTTTATTAACGAGTGAGATGGTGCGATGCGTATTCGCCGCGACTAGCGCGTAGGCGCGTGGACCTGGTGGTGAGTAATTAGCACACTAGGATGAAGGACTAGATATACACAATAAATGATAAAATTCATTAAATAACTCATAATAAATGATGTCGAGATGGTTAGTACTGTCGTTCTGCATGAACGGCACGGGTCAAAGTTCGGAGCCGGGTGTTGGAACGCCCGAAGTGCATATAATTGGTAACTAGAGGATAGAGACAAGAATGGACATGGGAGTCAATTTTGTCTCATTTAGAGGACATTTTGACCACATCTTGGCATCAAACAATGCATGGTGATGTGTGTGTGAGATGATGATATATATACATATAGGTTTTCCTTCATTTTGACCAACTTTTCTCTCTCCTCTTAAGAAAATCTGAAAATGGGAGAAAAGTATGAAAGTTTGGAGTGCTTTGGATGATTATTTGAGGAGCTTATGGGTGTTGGATCAACAAATAAAACTTAGATCAATAATCTCCTCTACTTTCTCTATGTTTTGATACCAATTTTGGGGTTTTAATGGGTTGTTGATGTTATAATGGAATTTTGGTGAAATTAGTGTTTTCAATGGTGAATTGGTGATTGTGGTGGTTTGGGTTGTTGTTTTTGTTGTTGATTATTGTTGTGGAAGAAGAAAAAAAGAAATGAGGGAAAAAAATTGTCAAAACAGAGACGTCAAAAACTCATCTGTTTTGGGAAGAAGAGGGTGAGACCGCACGTGCGCTCGCGTGCGCAACCCCTGGGTCGAGTCAAACCCAGTTTAGGGGACCCACCCCTATATTAATTAAATGTAGCGGCCTCCAATTCGTCAGCAGCTACGGCGTGCATAGCGGGCCCACAGCTCTACCAACTCATCACCCAGCTGTGTCCCACGGCCACTCGTAAACTTAATATAATCAAATTCTTGCTAACCATAAGTTATGTATTAATAATTATTCATTTAAGTTAGCTTTGGATTCTTTATTATCATTTTACCTTAAAGTACGCAGCGGATAATTAAAATTATCAAGGTGTTTTATGAGCATATTACCTATGGTGGAAACCATCTCAAACTATACATCATATACATATCAACTGAGATCCTCAAAATATCAAAAATATAACATACAAGTTATATACAAGTCATATCTATCTCTCATACCCCAAAACCCAGCATAAAACAAGGAAATTAAAAAAAAAACGTACGAGTAGGGTAAATGCAGTCAATCAATGTAGTCCTTAAGCTTGCCCTTCCCTCGGCTTGTACTAGAATCTACACTCAAGCCATCACAAAAAGGCAGATGACGAGTCCAGAGTGAGTAATCCCAAGGAAATTCACCAAGTAAATACGTAAATAAACTGCTGGAATTTATAATACTATAAATAAACATGCGAAACAAAAGAATACAGGCAACTGTGGAAAATCATCGCATGCATAAATATAGCAATGAAGCAAAGTACGTGCACAATCAAAGTCAGACTAAGCTATACTTCGGGCTATCCGCCAAGCACGGCCCGCGACGACACCTCTAACGGGTGACCCTGAACCCTTTAGGTGGTCGGCGTACATTCATGGCACACCCAGACATACCTATCATACCCGGGTAGCATATTCACCGGCGCATGCCTAGGCATGTGTTATGGCTTAGTGGACCCTATGCCCCCGCAATAAATAAACACTAGGTGGGGAGTGATCTCAACATCGTAAAAACACCAGGTAGGAGTAAACTCAACTACCGTAAAGTCACCAGGTGAGAGTACTCAGCCACTGTAAAGTAATAAGGAAATGGAATAATAAATGAACATGACTGAATTCAAATAAATCAAACAACAATTACTAAAGTGCATTTCAGTTGGGTTACTACACACCTCAAACCGCACTCCTCGTCCCGTAAAATAAACTCCGGTCCATCTCCAATAAACACCTGACAATCAAAATGATCACCCAAATATACTTAAGATTATTTGTCATTGAATTAGCTTCAATTTGATATATTATGTCAATTTTACATTTTACGAGGTAAAAACCCTGACAACATCTCGCCAAAATCCTGAGAGAATCTCAAAACTCATTTATGAACCCTTTTCTAATTTCTCATATTTTTCTGGACCTTTTTTGAATTTTTCCATAATTTTATAGCTACTTTCCATATATATATATATATATATATATATAAATTTAAAACTTTTTTTTTGGAATTGGGAGGGAGGGGAGACGACATAAGTGTCGTCTCCTTCCTCGGACAAACTGTTCTTGCAGTTCGTCCGAGCTCTCGAACACCACCCCACCTCCACCACCGAACCATCACCACGACCACAACAACAACAACGTACACAACAACAACAAGCCAACAACACAAACTTACCTCGTCCATGCTTTGCCTCTCCAACACGAGCTCGACTTCCTCCTCGGTCAATCTCTCTTTCCTTCCTTCTTTTTCTCTCGGTTTTCGATCAAACATGGTGAGAAATGTGGGGGTGTGTAACGGCCCAATTAATATTTGCCGTTGTTTTATGACGTCATTACAGACGTGGACGCCAGCGTGGACGTTCGTGGGTTCCACAGCGAGGCTGGAGTGCGTCCGGATTAGGTAAATAGTATTTTGTGTATTGTTTTGGTTAATTTGCGATGTTTATGTTAAAATAGGTTAACGACATCGCGATGTGTGTAATTATATTTTAAATTGACATGTGAGATTGTGTGATGAGTATTCGCATCGATATACGTGTCGACGCGGGTACCGGGTAGATTAAAGACGAAATTTTAAGTTGAGAAAAAGTATTACACACATTAAATGGAGTAAATGTGATAAAATACGTAAATTGGTGGGCGCCTAGTAAAACGCGGGGTCGTGGTCGACACGCGTGGGTGGTACGTTAGTGTGCACGCCCGAGTACGCTCGTTGGTGCGCACGACGAAATTGTAGGCGCGAAAGTATATGTAAATATATATTTATATATATATGTATATAGGTAATTTAATATATATATATATAAATATATATTAAAAATCAGGAAATAAATAAATAATAGTGAAATGACCAAAAAGGGTATGAACTTTGTAAAAGATTGTGGATATGGATAGGGGCATTTTGGTCATTTTACTCCAAAAATTTTGATAACCATCACCATCTTCTCTCTTTCTCTCGATAAATTGAAAAAAAAAACAAACAGAGAAGAAGATCGAGAGAAAGAGCCGAGAGGAGGAAGAGAGAACGAAGGTGGAGGAGATCGAGGACAGCGAGGCGAAAAAGGTGAGTTGGTGTTGTTTTTGTTGTTGTTGTATGTTGTTGGCGTTGTTGGATGGTGGTGGTGACGGTTTGGTGGTTCGGTGGTGGAGGTGGGGTGGAGCTTGAGAGCTCGGACGAACTGCGAGAGCAGTTCGTCCGAGGAGGAGACGACCCATGTCGTTTTCCCTCTCCTTCTCCCTCTCCCCGATTCAAAAGAAAAAAAAAATCCAAATCGAACCAGAGCTTCTAGTTCGATTTGGAGAAGAAGAAGACCCAACCGGGTCGGGCCGACCCGACCCTGTCCTTGGCAGGTCAAGCCAACCCGGTTGGCCAGTTCGGTTGGGCGGACCGGACCCGGGTGAATCGGGTCCGGTTCAGCACAACTAAAAAAAAAAAACAGTTTGAAAAAAAAAACAGTTTGAAAAAAAATTTTTCTAGAAAATTCATAGAAAATTCATATAAAATGGGAAAAATTTTAGAAAAATTATATTTTGATCAAATAAAGGAATTTTGGGATTTTCTCGAAAATGTTGGCGAGATATAGTCGGGTTTTAGCCTTGAAAAATGAAAAATTGACATAATATATTAAATTGAAGCTAATTTAATTATAAATGGTAATAGGTATAATTCGGGTGATAATTTGAATTGTCGGCATTTATTGGAGCTGGACTAAGGTTTGGTTTTCGAGACGAGGAGTACGATTTGAGGTGTGTAGTATCCCAATTGAACTTCACTTTATGTATTTACATTTTGATTTATTTGAATTCTGTTCTATTTATTCTTTACTCCATTTCATTATTGCTTTACGGTGGCTGAGTACTCTCACCTGGTGACTTTACGGTAGTGGAGTTACTCCTACCTGGTGTCTTTACGGTGTTGAGATCACTCCCCACCCGGTGCTTACTCGTTACGGCCATAGAGTCCACTAAGTCATAGCACTTGTCTAGGTATACGCCGGTGAATAGGCTACCCGGGTATGGTAGGCTTGTGTGGGTGCGTCGTGGGTCTACGCCGACCACCTAAAGGGTCCAGGGCCAACCCATTGGTGTGTTTACGTGCTGTGCCTGGGGAAAAACCCGAAGTATGACTTGGTCTTATTTTTATGTGCACGTACTTTGTTTCATTACTATATTTATGCATGCGATGATCCTTTTTACAGTTGTCTGTATTCTTTTGTTCCGCATGTTTAATTATAGTATTTTTAATTCCGGTACTTTTACTTTCGTAATTACTTGGTGAATTTCTTTGGGATTACTCACTCTGGACTCGTCATCTGTCTTTTTGTGATGGCTGAGTGCAGACCCTAGTACGAGCCGGGGAAAGGGCAAGCTTGAGGACTACATCGATTGACAGCTCTAGCCCTTCTCGTACGTATGTTTATATTTACTTGTTTTATGTTGGGTTTTGGGACTTGGGAGATAGGTTGTATATTTTGATATTTTGAGGATCTTAGATGATATGTATATGATGTACAGTTGATATGGTTTCCACTTAGGCATTTTGCTCATAATATACATGTTGAATCTTTATGTCGTTAGTAAATCTTCCGCTGCGCAAATTGTGGTTAAATGATATTAAAGGAATAAAAGTTAACTTATAAAATCAAGGTTAACCGAAAATTGATTAATAATGGATAATTGGGCGTGGGACACAGCTGGCGGTGACGTAGATAGTTGTGGGCCCGCGTGGCCTCCCGTGGCGAACCAATGTGGAAATTAGGTCTGTCACATTTTGATATCAGAGCTTAGGTTTAAGGAATCTAAATTGAGGAGCCTAGGGAATCGAATAGGGATTATAGCTAGCTTTGATATGACTATATTTGGAGACTGAATAAGAGCATGAACTTTAATAAATCTTAGATGTGGAAACCACAAGTGAATAATTAATGACTTAGTTGGGAAGTAATGCGAGGCGGTTAGACTTAGGAAATTACATATACGTATGTTTTGATTGTGTACTACATATTATACGCGTATATACTGAGTCTGATCCAATGCACGTTGGTTGTGCAGTTTATGATGGACGGACAGACTCCTACAACTCCGCCGACTACTCAGCAGAAGATTGGGGATACTAGTGGCCATACCACTAGTGAAGTAGCTGATTTACGAGCCATGATGCAGAAACTGATTGAGCAAAGCGATTATTACGTAGAGAAAGAAGCATTACTTCACAGACACGATAGTCGAGTTGATGGAGTATATCTCGAGTTCGAGGATGCCAGCAGTGGCACTGACTGCTGAGCGTATTGCACCTACTACTACTCAGACAGCCTTAGCACCAGGTGTTACTACGCAGGCGGCTGGGTCAGAGACAGTGATAGAGAGGGTTGAGCCAGTTGTAGTGCCAGTAGAGACTACTGTGGTGACACCCACTACTACGGAGCAGCAGATAGGGACTTCGACTGCTAGGAGTAAGATGTCAGAGGCAGCGAAGATGGTGAAGGATTTTATGAGGTTTAACCCTACGTACTTCACCGGAGTCAGTGATCCCGAGATTGCAGGACGTTGGTTGATGACTCACAGACGACTACACCAGTTGCTAGAGGTACCCGAGGTAGATCAGGCACGTATTTCAGGTTATTGTTTGAGGGGTCAGGCCGCAGTTTGGTGGACCACCTACCCTGACATACATGGTACGCCAGCGACGTGGGGGAGTTTAGACAGTTATTTCTGGACGAGTATATTCCCACAGGGGTGCAGTTACGATTGAGGGAGCAGTTCTTGAGTTTGCGACAGGGTACCATGTCAGTTTCGCAGTACATGGACCGATTCCGGTATCTCATGATGTATGCTATGGATGTGGCTAACACGGAGAGATTACAGATTTATTATTTCATCAGAGGCCTGGATAAGAGGATTGGTGGGGTGATAGTCGCGACTGGTGCAGAGACACTACAGGTTGTTTATGATAGAACGTTGGCTCGCGAGACATATCTACGACACCGGGGTGAGCTTGGAGATGGGTGTAACGACCTGAATTCTACCTGACCTGACTCGAGGACATTTTGGTAATTTAATATTTTATTTGTGTTTGTCGTGATATTGTATGTATTATATATTATTACAATTTGGCGAAACTCAACTTGATAGTGCGTGCACAACAACGAAGACCTCAAGTCACAAATTTATTGAAGAATTATTAAGTGAGGGCCAAGACTAGGGTTGTGCACAAAGTGTGTCAAGTTTGAAGTGTTACAAGTTAGTGGGACAAATAGACCCAAATAAATAGGTTTCAAACCCTAATTTCTTACTCAACTAAATAAAAAGGGATTAAAACCCTAATTTGCTATTAACAACAAAAGAGAGAGGGAGAGATGGAAGCTTTCATGGAGAGACGAGAGAGGGCGGTGGCTCACATGAGCAACGGCCATGGAGGCGCGGTGGGGCGGACATGATGCGATGCGGCGTTAGAGGCGCGATGGCCAAAGACCGAGCCGAAGGGAGTCCAGCAAGACGACGCGGTGGCGAGCTCGGGAGGTGCGGATCGGGTGAGAGAGACGCCCCAAGGCGCGCAAAGTGCGGGACAGACCGGCGGCGGTGGGTGTAAAACTCCGATGAGAGCGTCTTGGACAGCAGCGGCGCGGCTTAGAAGAAGACCAGGGAGGATGACGCGGTTACGGGGGCGGTCACCATGAGGAGAGCTTGCGGACTACGGCTTAGCGTCGGATGGTGACGGCTAGGGAGGTGCGTAGACGGGAGCCCGCGGTGGAGGAGGAGCGGCGATGGGGAAGCTTCTGCTTCCCCCATTAACGCACCAGGGGCCGTGCCCCTGGTTGAAGAAGAAGGGGGTGCGTTTCCCTCCCTTTGGCCTACAAGGGCCAAAAGGGCCCTTGGACCGGTCAACAGCTGTGTTGACTGGTCAACAAGGGCCTATTTGGCCCTAAACCCTGGTCAACTAGACCGTTGACTGGTCAACTGGTCAAATAGACCAATTGACCAGGGGCTAAAATGGCCCTTACAATAGTAAAACCCTCAACGGCTTTATCGGTAGCGCACACGCTCAAGCCGAGGGACCCGACAGCGTGTCCCACCCCTCGACACACTACGGGGGAATTCGACAAAGGTTCCGAACGATATGAAACCGGCGAGACCTGCACTAGTGGGTCTCCAAAGATAAATAAATGGAAAAATACTTAACTTTAAATTAAGTAATTACTTATGTAGTATTATATGAACTGTTTAGATTCGCGAGGCGGTTCACGTGGGACCCCAAACGTGCGAGGAGTCGGTATAGGCGTCGCGACGGGTACATGTAAGTGGGGAGCTTCGCTCATGCATTAAATATGGCTTGATTATTAGATAACTAGGAATGCATGTTTTGAATGTAACGACTTGGGAATGGGTTGCGTCGTGATATTGGTTTGGATCTCTATTATCTATGGAATTGTGAATACATTGTTTTACCTTTTATGTTATTTGCCCCGAGTGTGTGGTAGTTAACCACCGAGGGCCAAATTAGCAAGTGGTCTATATCATGGAGTGAGTATGTGGTAGTTAACCACCGAGGGTTTGCTTGACTAATTGAATGCATAAGGTGAATTATTTGAGGGTAAGGGTTTGGAGTTACCATCCTTTGCTACTTGATGATTCTTTGAGACGTGTAGCGGTGACGGCTTGGATGAATCTATCTTTGTTTTAGTGCGATTATCTAGAGGGCGTAATGGCCATTGCGTTTCCACTGATTATTGTACCAATTCGAAAATAGATGATTCGGTCACCGGATCCTTACCAATATCTAGTTCGCATTGAATGGAACAACGGCTTATATTAATATTTATATCTATCGCATTTTATTTAAATATTTCATTTGACTTTATTTGTATGTCATGTGTAAATTGATAAATGAAAAATGATGAATAATATTATGCTTGACATAAATGAATGCTTATCAAATGTGTTGTAAGATTGTTAGGCTTTTATGTTTAGTATGGTGATTGGAATATGATTTGAAATATTGATACATAGAATTATAGAATATCTAAATTAGATATGGAAATAATATTTAAACGTTTCTTCTTAGAATATAATTTCATTTTTTTTATAACTACGATGAGCATGAACCATATCTTTAATGGTATCGAATTATGTGTTTAAATTAATATGCTTATAATTTGGTTATGAATTACAAGTATTCGGTTATTACATGTTGTGTTATGCGTATAGATTGGATGTCATGTAGAATTTGCATGAGTACTAGGTAGTACTTGCATATTTAATGTTTGAGCGAGTCTTTCCTCTTATTGAGCATCGTTGGTTCTTTAGCTCACCCCACTCTACCCAAACAGGTCCCTCTACCAAGTAATGCAATAGACAAGAAAGGCAAGGGAAAGGATTTATCTTGAAGTGCCTTCATATGTGAGACTCATATAATACTAGTTTATTATTAATATTAATCGTTTTGTAAACCTCGTACGTGGGTTATAACTTGAGAATTTAGTTAATGGGTAGTTTTGAACCTTTATAATATTATGAGACATTTAAATATTAAGGATGATAGATATTACTATGATATACAGGTTTATATGGTTTTGTTGTGATTAGCTTTCACACACTTATTATTATATATATTGTTTAGAATGATTATTTCGCAGGTTTATTTAGGCGTGCCAAGTCGTTATTTGGGCCTGGTTCAGGTATCGGGTCTAGATAACGGTTTGGGCCGGACGACCCGACCCTAGGTTGGGGGAGGGTCGTCACAGTTGGTATCAGAGCATAGGGATTAGAACCTAGGGAAATGTTAGATTAGGGAAACCTAAGATTTAGGGCCTTTAATTTTAAAAGTCAAGTTAAGTCGAACAAATCAGTGGTATGGGACATTGGTTCAAAGTCGACTTAACACGCAATAATGTTAAAATCTTAGGATGGGATGGGACAAAAGAAATTTGATAAAGATTTAATGTGATGATTATTTGCTACTTTGTATATATATAAATATATCGTTAGATATATAGGTAAATGTATTTCCTTAAGACGTGAAACCTTGGTTCCACGAGTTGGGAATGACAATTAACAACACAAGAAAAATTGAAGGGAAGTCCGCCGAAGGTTCCACATGCGTTGTAAGGAAGTCTACAACGCTTTGCTGCAAGAATGGTTCTGATAGAACGACTAAACTTAGAGTGAAAAATTGTATGGCGAGATGCGCCTATACTTAACGATAGAGTGGCAAATAAAGACTTAATTAAGAATTGATAAACTTGAAAGGACAATGAGACGCCACGCTAAATTTGCAAGATGGAATTGTGACGTGGTCACATTTCATAGAAGTAACTCTGACGACGAAAACTCTATTAGGATAATTAAAATTAACGATATCTTGTTGAAAACGGAAGTTAACAATCCTAATAAGGATGCAAATGAATCTTTGGTTTCAAACAATGATAAGCAAGTTAGTCTGGCCAAGAGGCTGAACTAAATTCAAGATATAGACGTCAAGTATACTTTAAAAACCTCTAACTCTCGATTAAAGATGTGAATCATTGGTCTATAAATTTGATTCGAAGGTTATTACTATAGATCGAATTTTGTTGTTTCATGTAATTTATTTTTTTGAAGATCAACTCTCTCGACTGTGTTGGACCATGATTTTTGTATTTTGTTGAGTAGGTGTTTATCATATTTTGATGAGATTTTTAAGGAAGCATTCTACTTTTCCGTACAAAGTTTTGGAAAGCGTGAACAATTAAAAAAAAAGAAATAGTTTATTTCCCTTGGTGTTTAAAAAAAAAAAAATGGAAACTCAACACTTTGAAATGAGTTTTGATTCGGATTTAACTTCTCGATTAATTGAATTATGACATTCAAGTTTCGATCGAACTTGTGTAAAAGAAAAATAAAGCTAAGCTAGTTATCGATAAGTTGAATACTAAATATGAGGACCCAAATTGAGAGTTAGCTTGAAGCGTAAGTGCATAATGTACGAGATGGCGAATGAGAGATTAAAGAATACATTGAAAACTACTCAATGAGAAAATCTCATGAATACGAAATGTCAGATTAGTACACTCAAAGATGGATGAGTTACTAAAATTGAGGATCCAAAGTCAAAGACTATTTCGGTGAAATAGCCATGCATGAAGATCGTGTTGCCAAGTAGAAAATTTGTAGATGTTGTAAAGACTCAAGATTTGAGGTTAAAAAAAATAATAATAAATAAATAAAAATAAATAAATAAATAAATTATTCTATTATAATTAGAAGAGAGTTGATTCATAAAGTTGGGGATATCAGGAATTGATAAATTGTGTTCGAAATGAATGGAGAGTACGTAATAGCATTACCATGACTGAATAATTAAAGGAAGCCCCAAACTAAACGGTATGTATGAGTTATATTATTAGGCTGTAAAGAGCGTATGATGCAGTTAATGATATTATAATGAGCTCGATGATAAATGAATCATTAAAATTAAGGGTACACTAATAAAAAGAATATTTCTGATATGATTAGACGTGTGGATTCATAACTTTTGAGTCAAAACGAAACCTAACCAGATTGGTAGGAAATGGTTGAATGAAAAATAAAGTTGAAGAGTAATCGAGGCAAATGATAGGTACATAACATTAGTCAATAATGACTTGGTTCTTAAAATTGGGGATCCTAGAATAGGATCGCCCCATGGAAAAACGAATAAGTAATTTGGTGATGAGAAGAATTGCAAACTCAAGAGAGACAATATGTATTGCAATAGTACCATATTCAAGAACAAAATTTGTAATCGAATTGGTGACGTCACGAAGAGTCATGTTGATCATTTGTGGGAAGTAACTTGTGATCTTTTGATAAAAGTCAAAGATTACATTAAACATATAAACTACCAAACTAAATGGTTGAAAGGAAAGACGAAAGATCTGATCAGTGATAGGTCGACTATTAAAAGTGAGGATCCTAAGTTAGGATCGAACCGCAATAAGATTTATACTGTACAATACGTACGAAACAATTAGGGATGGTGAGGAAATACCCTAAACTAGCAATGAAACATGAATATATGAGTAAATATCAAATTTCTTAAATTTCACATCGTTAATAATTGTTGAACAAAATGTGTAGTTTACACTTGAAAACCTGAGGGCTTAGTATAAGTTTAAAAGTGAAAGCCCTAATTTGATGACATAGGAGAATTTGAGGTTGCAACCCAGACGGGTAAGCAATAGATTTGCAAATGGTTAAGTGTTAATGATATCAATACGTGGAGATAATGCATGAATAATTAAGGTCGACACCGTAACAGGTGACAAGCATAAGCAAATTGTGTGACATAAAGGTTTGCCTAAGCATGAGGTCATTTTAAATCAATCCCATGAGAAATCAATTGATATTCTTATTTTCAAGAATCATTGAATTTTGGAGAAAAGGAAGAACATCATAAATGACTCTGTGCTAAGTATAAGCAATGAATCATAAGTTAAATAGTGCAAGATGATTCTCGAAATAGGTGTAAATATGAATTTGAGTGCCCTTGAATAAAAGCTTTAGTAACAAGTCGTACAAGATAAAACCTATATGAGTTTTATGTACATAGATTTGTACTTTATGGTTGAAGTATCCAACAAAACATATATGCAAGCTGACGCAGTAGTAATGCACGAGTGTAATACATTGAAATATAAGTTTGAGTTATGAACTTGAAATAACTAGATCGTAGTGTGACACGAGTTCTTAATAAACACATCTGGAGTATAGATTATGTAACTCCCAAGAAACGACATGAGTGTCAGGTTCAAAACATGAAAGCTAAAGCACCTTCGTTTCTTAGAGAGTGAGGTACTAAACACATTATAAGAGCTAAGAGTTAGCTTAAATGAGAAGGGATCATGGTATACCAAAAAGGGGTTATGACTAAGTCAACGATGTTTAAAATAGTCACCCAGGATCGTGAGAATTGATCAGTGCAAGGACGCAATACGATAGATCTCCTGAAAATCGAGATATAGTGATAAGAGATCTTGGTATGAAAAAAAAAAAAAAAAAAAAAAAATGGTGATGCAATGGAGCGCATTCAGATGAATGCTGAAACCTACTTAGAAATAATGACGATGTTAAAAATATTCCATAAGATTTTAAAAGGTGGAAGCTTGTTTACGTCGATTGACAGTTAAGTTTGACAGAGGTATTACAAAGTGGATCATTAGTCAAAAGTTGACTTGAAATATGAACCTACAAGAATGAATGTCGATAAACATGTGATGCCAATAATATTAAGGTATTATTCTAGAACGGAATACTAAGTCTGACCATTTGTAGCCTTCACAGATAAGTCACAAAGACATGATGAGTCGTTCAATGATATACGTAACCGAGATGTTGATAGAGATGGTGTGCTAGTGCTCATGTTATAGCGCAGACAATTATCCTTGTTTCCCTACTACCAGTTGGTGGTATGGTTTCAATGCCGAGATAGGCAAAGATATTCCTTGACACGAGATAGGCACCCAGATCACATCTCAAGTATGGTTCTACCTCTCTGCAAGTTGAGCGACTTGAGCGTATATTGCGACTTCGGTGAAGATTATAAGAAATACCTTAAGAACACGTGATGACAGAAGAACTTGGCAAATGGTTGAGTATAATGATTCTATTGAGACCTATAAGAGAGACCTTATGAATTTCGGTCAGTGGGATGGAAAATGAAAATATTGAGATAGTAGAGTCAAGGATAAGACTTTATTTCACATGGAGTATGAGCAGAAGGTGCGAGTGCAGAATTGCCTCAGGTAAACGATGGGTCATAGAAGAAATTATTACGAGCGGACATACCAGACTACGGGTATACCTTACTTTTACTTTTGAGGACGAAAGTTCTTAAAATTGGCGATATTGTAACGACCTGAATTCTACCTGACCTGACTCGAGGACATTTTGATAATTTAATATTTTATTTGTGTTTGTCGTGATATTGTATGTATTATATATTATTACAATTTGGCGAAACTCAACTTGATAGTGCGTGCACAACAACGAAGACCTCAAGTCACAAATTTATTGAAGAATTATTAAGTGAGGGCCAAGACTAGGGTTGTGCACAAAGTGTGTCAAGTTTGGAGTGTTACAAGTTAGTGGGACAAATAGACCCAAATAAATAGGTTTCAAACCCTAATTTCTTACTCAACTAAATAAAAAGGGATTAAAACCCTAATTTGCTATTAACAACAAAAGAGAGAGGGAGAGATGGAAGCTGTCATGGAGAGACGAAGAGGGCGGCGGCTCCATGAGCAACGCCATGGAGGTGCGGTGGCGGCGGACAGCGATGATGCGGCAGAGCGCGCGATGGCCAAAAGGCCGAGCTGAAGGAGTCCAGCGAGACGACGCGGTGGCGAGCTCGGGAGGTGCGGGATGGTGTGAGAGACGCCCCAAGCGCGCGAGCAGGTGAGGCAGACCGGCGGCGGCGGTGGGTGTAAAACTCCGATGAGAGCGTCTTGGACAAGCAGCGCACGCGGCTTAGAAGAAGACCGGGGAGGATGACGCGGTTACGGGGGCGGTCACCATGAGGAGAGCTTGCGGACTACGGCTTAGCGTCGGATGGTGACGGCTAGGGAGGTGCGTAGACGGGAGCCCGCGGTGGAGGAGGAGCGGCGGTGGGGAAGCTTTTGCTTCCCCATTAACGCACTGGGGGGGCCGTGCCCCTGGTTGAAGAAGAAGGGGGCGTTTCCCTCCCTTTGGCCTACAAGGCCAAAAGGGCCCTGGACCGGTCAATGTGCCTTTGTTGATCGGTCAACAAGGGCCTATTTGGCCCTAGACTCGGTCAACTAGACCGTTGATCGGTCAACCGGTCAAATAGACCAATTGACCAGGGGCTAAAATGGCCCTTACAATAGTAAAACCCTCAACGGCTTTATCGGTAGCGCACACGCACGCTCAAGCCGAGGGACCCGACAACGTGTCCCACCCCTCGACACACTACGGGGAATTCGACAAAGGTTCCGAACGATATGAAACCGGCGAGACCTGCATTAGTGGGTCTCCAAAGATAAATAAATGGAAAAATACTTAACTTTAAATTAAGTAATTACTTATGTAGTATTATATGAACTGTTTAGATTCGCGAGGCGGTTCACGTGGGACCCCAAACGTGCGAGGAGTCGGTATAGGCGTCGCGACGGGTACATGTAAGTGGGGAGCTTCGCTCATGCATTAAATATGGCTTGATTATTAGATAACTAGGAATGCATGTTTTGAATGTAACGACTTGGGAATGGGTTGCGTCGTGATATTGGTTTGGATCTCTATTATCTATGGAATTGTGAATACATTGTTTTGCCTTTTATGTTATTCGGTGCCCCAGAGTGTGTGGTAGTTAACCACCGAGGGCCAAATTAGCAAGTGGTCTATATCATGGACGCCCCAGAGTGTGTGGTAGTTAACCACCGAGGGTTTGCTTGACTAATTGAATGCATAAGGTGAATTATTTGAGGGTAAGGGTTTGGAGTTACCATCCTTTGCTACTTGATGATTCTTTGAGACGTGTAGCGGTGACGGCTTGGATGAATCTATCTTTGTTTTAGTGCGATTATCTAGAGGGCGTAACGGCCATTGCGTTTCCATCGATTATTGTACCAATTCGAAAATAGATGATTCGGTCACCGGATCCTTACCAATATCTAGTTCGCATTGAATGGAACAACAACTTATATTAATAGTTATATCTATCGCATTTTATTTAAATATTTCATTTGACTTTATTTGTATGTCATGTGTAAATTGATAAATGAAAAATGATGAATAATATTATGCTTGACATAAATGAATGCTTATCAAATGTGTTGTAAGATTGTTAGGCTTTTATGTTTAGTATGGTGATTGGAATATGATTTGAAATATTGATACATAGAATTATAGAATATCTAAATTAGATATGGAAATAATATTTAAACGTTTCTTCTTAGAATATAATTTCATTTTTTTTATAACTACAATGAGCATGAACCATATCTTTAATGGTATCGAATTATGTGTTTAAATTAATATGCTTATAATTTGGTTATGAATTACAAGTATTCGGTTATTACATGTTGTGTTATGCGTATAGATTGGATGTCATGTAGAATTTGCATGAGTACTAGGTAGTACTTGCATATTTAATGTTTGAGCGAGTCTTTCCTCTTATTGAGCATCGTTGGTTCTTTAGCTCACCCCACTCTACCCAAACAGGTCCCTCTACCAGCGCAATAGACAAGAAAGGCAAGGGAAAGGATTTATCTTGAAGTGCCTTCATATGTGAGACTCATATAATACTAGTTTATTATTAATATTAATCGTTTTGTAAACCTCGTACGTGGGTTATAACTTGAGAATTTAGTTAATGGGTAGTTTTGAACCTTTATAATATTATGAGACATTTAAATATTAAGGATGATAGATATTACTATGATATACAGGTTTATATGGTTTTGTTGTGATTAGCTTTCACACACTTATTATTATATATATTGTTTAGAATGATTATTTCGCAGGTTTATTTAGGCGTGCCAAGTCGTTATTTGGGTCTGGTTCAGGTATCGGGTCTAGATAACGGTTTGGGCCGGGCGACCCGACCCTAGGTCGGGGAGGGTCGTCACAATGGGTCTGGACAGAGTTCTCGGTCTGATCAGAGACCGAAGAGACCGAGTGATCAGTATGACGGACAGAGACATGATCAGGGTCGACGAGATTGGTATTACGAGCAGCAGAGAGTAGCTGAGAGGCAGGTAGTGTACGTTGCTGCACCTGCCCCATTTAAGCAGCCACGACAGCGTATTCGAGATGGAGGAGGTCGTGGTAGAGGAGAGAGAGGTCGGGGTCGTGACAGGGCTCAGGTGCATATAGTGTCACAGTCGGATTGGCGGGAAACGCGACGGTGTTTCAGATGTCATCAGTTCGAACATTTACAGATTAATTGTCCGATGTTAGCTTCATCCTCACGACCATAGATTGAGCCAGCTAGGGAGAGAGTTCATGCTGCTGCTACACCTACTGCTGTACAGCCAGATTGTGATGCGACTCGTCAGCTTGTCGAAGGTTATATGCGATGTTTTCATGCATGTACTATTTGATTCTGGTAGTACCTTGTCATTTATATCGGGACGTAGGGTCGGACAGTTAGGGTTATCTATTGAGACTTTAGATCCACATCTTGTCTTCAGCACGGCTGCTGGGGATAAGATTTATCCTAACCCGATATGCCGAAATTGTGTGGTAGAGATTGAGGGACACCAGTTACCTGTCGACTTCCGTGTCCTAGAGTATTTAGAGTTTGATGCTTTATTGGGTATGGACTGGTTATCGGCGTATCGTGCACACATTGATTATTTTGGTAAGGTGATAGTATTTGATATTGAGGGCATTCCAGTATTTACTTTTGTTGGTACGGCGTCAGACTTACCGATTACTAGAGGTCGATTAGCTACGACACAGGAGATGGAGGCGTTTAGGACGGTGGTTGAGCCAGACCTGAGACCAGAGGTTAGAGTAGAGGATGTCCCAGTAGTGTGTAAGTTTCCTGAAGTGTTTCCAGACGATTTGCCAGGTTTACCACCTCCTAGGTCAGTTGAGTTCATGATTGAGTTGATTCCGGGGACGCAGCCGATATATAGCCTACCGTATAGGATGTCAGCGTCTGAGCAAGGAGAGTTGAGATCCCAATTAGAGGAGTTGTTACAGAAGGGTTTTATCCATCCCAGTATGTCTCCTTGGGGCGTGCCAGTCCTATTTGTTAAGAAAAAGGATGGTTTTTTGAGGATGTGCGTAGACTACAGGAAGCTGAATCGAATGACGATTCGAAATCGTTATCCACTTCCTAGGATTGATGATCTATTCGATCAGTTGGCGGGTGCTAAGTTTTTCTCGAAGATTGATTTACGATCTGGATATCATCAGTTGAGGATTCGGGAGAGTGATATCGAGAAGACGGCATTTAGCACGCGCTATGGATTGTTCGAGTTCACAGTCATACCATTTGGGGTGACTAATGCGCCGGCTATCTTTATGGATATGATGCACCAAGTACTACGGCCATTTTTGGATCGTTATGTGATTGTATTCATTGATGATATCTTAATATACAGTAAGACTCGTGAGGAGCACGAGAGACACCTCAGAGATGTTTTGATGACATTGAGGGAGCATAGATTGTACGCTAAGTTCAGCAAGTGCGCTTTCTGGCTGAGAGATGTGAAATTTCTCGGACATGTCATTGGTAGTCAAAGAATATCTGTTGATGGAGACAAGATTCGAGCGATCATTGATTGGAGGACACCTGAGACAGTTGCAGACATTCGTAGTTTCTTGGGGCTTGCTTGGCTATTACGGCGGTTTGTGCAGGATTTTTCTTTGATTGCAGTGCCGATGACGAGGTTGACCAAGAAGGATGTCAAGTTTGAGTGGTCTGAAGACTGTGAGGCAGCATTTTTAGAGTTGAAGAGAAAGTTGACTTTGGCACCAGTGTTGGCTCTACCTGAGACAGGGAAAGGCTTCTCGGTCTACACAGATGCTTCCGGAACTGGGTTGGGATGTGTGTTGATGCAGGAAGGACACCCAGTTGCTTATTTATCGAGGCGATTGAGACCACACGAGGAGAATTATCCGGTACATGATTTAGAGCTAGTTGCAGTTGTGTTTGCGCTCAAGGCTTGGTGACATTATCTTTATGGGGAGTGGTTTATGTTATTCACAGAACATCAGAGCTTGAAATATTTATTCACTCAGAAAGATCTGAATATGCGGCAAAGACGGTGGCTCGAGTTACTGAAAGACTACGATTTCGCGATTGAGTACCATCCTGGGAAGGTGAATGTAGTTGCTGATGTATTGAGCCGGAATGGTGTAGAAAGTCAGACTGTGCTGCGGCAGATGACACATGAGCATGGATTACTGGAGGTTGCGACGGTGTTGTGTTTGTCAGATGTTTTTGCTGATGTTCATATCTGTTGCCAGATGCGTGTTCCTGTTGTGTCGTTAGAGAGGGTCGCTGAGTGGCAAAGGGCTGACGAACATTTTGCTCGCTTCAGCTGTCTGGCTCAGGATCTGGGTTGCACAGATTGGTCTAGTGGTTCAGACCAGTGCTTGAGACACAGGGGCAGGTTGTGGATACCTAAGGTGCAGGAACTACGTGATAGCATTCTTGAGGATGCACACCGTTCGCGGTATACAGTTCATCCTGGCAGGACTAAGATGTATCATGATTTACGACGTTTATTTTGGTGGCCTGGGATGAAGACCGATGTGGGTGCATATGTGAGAGCTTGTCATATTTGTCAGCAAGTTAAGTCCGAGCACAGGAGACCAGCTGGATTGTTACAGGCACTACCGATTCCACAGTGGAAATGGGAGCATGTTACGATGGATTTTGTGAGCGGGTTGCCTGATCATGCGAGACGTCATGATCTTTGTGTGGGTTGTTATTGACAGATTGACGAAGTCTGCACACTTCATTCCTATATCGATGAAGTATTCATTTCCTCAGTTGAGTATCATTTTTGAACGAGTGGTTGTTAGACTACATGGAGTACCGCTATCTATTGTGTCTGACAGAGATCCCAGGTTGACTTTAAAGTTGTGGGAGAGCATGCTGGAGCAGTTTGGGACGAGACTACAATTCAGTACGGCTTATCATTCTCAGACAGATGGTCGGTCAGAGAGATTGATACGGATATTGGAGGATATGCTTAGAGCATGCATTTTGCAGTTTGGAGGTGCTTGGGAAGAGTATTTGCCGTTGTGCGAGTTCGCGTACAACAACAGCTATCAAGCGAGTATTGGTATGCCACCATTTGAGGCTTTGTATGGTAGACCTTGCAGATCACCAGCTTGTTGGGCAACACCTGAGGATGTAGCAGTGATTGGACCTGAAGTTGTTGTTGATCATACCGAGAAAATTCGCCAAATTAGGTTGAGATTGCAAGCAGCTCAAGATAGGCAAAAGAAGTATGCTGATAGATATCTTGAGGGTTTGAGTTATGATGTGGATAACTTGGTATATCTGAAAGTTTCGCCCTGGAAAGGACATCAGAGGTTTGGAATCAAGGGGAAACTAGCACCGAGATATATTGGACGGTTTAGAGTTATAGCACGTGTTGGGACAGTAGCATATAGACTGGAGTTGCCAGCAGAGTTAGTAGGCGTTCATCCAGTGTTTTACGTGTCTATGTTGAGGTTAGCTAAGTCAGGACCGAGGCCGATGGTTGATATTAGACAAATTGAGGTTCGTCCTGACGTTTCATATGAAGAGCAACCCGTTGAGATCATGGATCGTAGAGGTCAGACTCTGAGGAACAGGGAGATTCCGAATGTGTTGGTACGATGGCAGCATCACGAGACTGAGGGACTCACCTGGGAGCTCGAGTCGACTATAAGACAGAAATATCCTCAGTTATTCACTGGTGAGTGTTGATTATAACTTAAATTTCGGGACAAAATTTCAATTTAGTTGGGAAGAACTGTAACGACCCAATTAATATTTGTCGTTGTTTTATGACGTCATTACAGACGTGGACGTTCGTGGGTTCCACAGCGAGGCTGAAGTGCGTCCGGATTAGGTAAATAGTATTTTGTGTATTGTTTTGGTTAATTTGCGATGTTTATGTTAAAATAGGTTAACGACATCGCGATGTGTGTAATTATATTTTAAATTGACGTGTGAGATTGTGTGATGAGTATTCGCATCGATATGCGTGTCGACGTGGGTACCGGGTAGATTAAAGACGAAATTTTAAGTTGAGAAAAAATATTACACACATTAAATGGAGTAAATGTGATAAAATACGTAAATTGGTGGGCGCCTAGTAAAACGCGGGGTCGTGGTCAACACGCGTGGGTGGTACGTTAGTGTGCACTTCCGAGTACGCTCGTTGTCGCGGACGACGAAATTGTAGGCGCGAAAGTATATGCAAATATATATTTATATATATATATGTATATAGGTAATTTAATATATATATATAAATATATATTAAAAATCAGGAAATAAATAAATAATAATGAAATGACCAAAAAGGGTATGAACTTTGTAAAGGATTGTGGATATGGATAGGGGCATTTTGGTCATTTTACCCCAAAAATTTTGATAACCATCACCGTCTTCTCTCTTTCTCTCGATAAATTGAAAAAAAAAAACAAACAGAGAAGAAGATCGAGAGAAAGAGCCGAGAGGAGGAAGAGAGAACAAAGGTGGAGGAGATCGAGGACAGCGAGGCGAAAAAGGTGAGTTAGTGTTGTTTTTGTTGTTGTTGTATGTTGTTGGCGTTGTTGGATGGTGGTGGTGACGGTTTGGTGGCTCGGTGGTGGAGGTGGGGTGGAGCTCGAGAGCTCGGACGAACTGCGAGAGCAGTTCGTCCGAGGAGGGAGACGACCCATGTCGTTTTCCCTCTCCCTCTCCCTCTCCCCGATTCAAAAGAAAAAAAAAATCCAAATCGAACCAGAGCTTCTGGTTCGATTTGGAGAAGAAAAAGACCCAACCGGGTCAGGCCGACCCGGCCCTGTCCTTGGCGGGTCAAGCCGACCCGGTTAGCCGGTTCGGTTAGGCCAGACAGGAACCGGGTGAACCGGGTCCGGTTCAGCACAACTAAAAAAAAAGAAAACAATTTGAAAAAAAAAAAAAATTGGAAAATTCATAGAAAATTCATATAAAATGGGAAAAATTTTAGAAAAATTATATTTTGATCAAATAAAAGAATTTTGGGATTTTCTCAAAAATGTTGGCGAGATATAGTCGGGTTTTAGCCTCGAAAAATGAAAAATGGACATAATATATTAAATTGAAGCTAATTTAATGATAAATGGTAGGGGTGGGCAGCGGTTTTCAAAAAACCGCCTAAACCGCCCAAACCGACCAAACCGCACGGTTTGGTTTGGTTTTTGAAGCTCGCGGTTTGGTCGCGGTTTGGAAAACGACCAAACCGCAGATTCGCGGTTTGGTCGCGGTTTTCATTTTGAGAAAACCGCGGTTTAACCAAACCGAGGGCATTTTGGTAAATACAAATCAAAAACCCTAAAAATAAAAAATAAAAAACCACAAATCTCATCTAGTCATCTTCTCCAAACAACCCACACCGCCGCCTCTTCTCTCTCGATCCCATCTCACTCTCTTCTCCCTCTCGATCTCTCCACTCCCATCTCACGATCTCTCTCTCTCTCGGCCCTCATCTCGCTCTCTCTAATCTCACGGACTCTCTCACTCTCGTTGTTCTCTCTCATCTCCCTCTCGGTCTGTTCGTTCTCAACCAGCAGCCACCACCTCCCTCCCGACACTGGGACCTCGACCATCCATAGGAGACACCTAGGTGAGCTTCTCTTCTCTCCCTTTCTCTCTCTCTCTCTCTCTCTCTCTCTTTCGTTCTTACTGGTTTCTTCTCCTTTGGACGTCGCTGCCGTGGGTGGTGGTGGTCTGGAACGGGCCCTCGTGGCCCACCAGAGCTCCCTTATCCCCGAGAGACCTTCGAACATTGCATAAATTGTTGTTTTTTGCTTGCTGTTTTTTTTTTTTTTGCTTGCTGGTTTTTTTTTTCTGAAAATAAATTGCATGAAAACCGCGAAACCAAACCGACCAAACCGCGCAAACCGCGGTTCGGTTTGGTGCGTTTTGGTGATCTGCGGTTTGGTTGCGGTTTGGAAAATCACCAAACCGTAGACCCTCGGTTTGGTCGCGGTTTGGTGGTTTTCCAAACCAAACCGCGGTTTGCCCACCCCTAATAAATGGTAATAGGTATAATTCGGGTGATAATTTGAATTGTCGACATTTATTGGAGCTGGACTAAGGTTTGGTTTTCAAGACGAGGAGTGCGATTTGAGTTGTGTAGTATCCCAATTGAACTTCACTTTAAGTATTTACATTTTGATTTATTTGAATTCTGTTCTATTTATTCTTTACTCCATTTCATTATTGCTTTACGGTGGCTGAGTACTCTCACCTGGTGACTTTACGGTAGTGGAGTTACTCCTACCTGGTGTCTTTGCGGTGTTGAGATCACTCCCCACTCGGTGCTTACTCGTTACGGCCATAGAGTCCACTAAGTCATAGCACTTGTCTAGGTATACGTCGGTGAATAGGCTACCCGGGTATGGTAGGCTTGTGTGGGTGCGTCGTGGGTCTACGCCGACCACCTAAAGGGTCCAGGGCCAACCCATTGGTGTGTTTACGGGCTGTGCCTGGGGAAAAATCCGACGTATGACTTGGTCTGATTTTTATGTGCACGTACTTTGTTTCATTACTATATTTATGCATGCGATGATCCTTTTTACAATTGTCTGTATTCTTTTGTTCCGCATGTTTAATTATAGTATTTTTAATTCCAGTACTTTTACTTTCGTAATTACTTGGTGAATTTCTTTGGGATTACTCACTCTGGACTCGTCATCTGTCTTTTTGTGATGGCTGAGTGCAGACCCTAGTACGAGCCGGGGAAAGGGCAAGCTTGAGGACTACATCGATTGACAGCTCTAGCCCTTCTCGTACGTATGTTTATATTTACTTGTTTTATGTTGGGTTTTGGGACTTGAGAGATAGGTTGTATATTTTGATATTTTGAGGATCTTAGATGATATGTATATGATGTACAGTTGATATGGTTTCCACTTAGGCATTTTGCTCATAATATACATGTTGAATCTTTATGTCGTTAGTAAATCTTCCGTTGCGTAAATTGTGGTTAAATGATATTAAAGGAATAAAAGTTAACTTATAACATCAAGGTTAACCAGAAATTGATTAATAATGGATAATTGGGCGTGGGATACAGCTGGCTGTGACGTAGACAGTTATGGGCCCGCGTGGCCTCCCGTGGCGAACCAATGTGAAAATTGGGGCCGCCACAGGGTGTCAGTTGTGTTTATCAAATTTTGGGGTGAAATGACCAAAATATCCCTATGTTCTTATCCTCTTCCTTAATAGTCAAATGCCATTTTTGGTCATTTCACAATTATTTATTTATTTTCTTATTTTTAATATATATATTTATATATATACATATATAATTTAAATTACATATATAAATATATATATATATATATATATATTTGCGTATATTTTCGCGGCTACAATTTCGTCGAACAAGCCAACAAGCGTAGTCGGGTATGCACACTATCGTACAACCCACGTGTGTCGATCACAACCTTGCGTGTTACTAGGCACCCACCAATTTACTGTTTTGTCACATTTAATTCATTTAATGTGTGTATTATTTTCTTCGACCTAGTATTTCATCTTTTAGCCTACCTGATACCTGCATCGACACGTATATCGAGGCAAATACTTAACACACAATCTCACACATCAATTGAAATATAATTATACACATCGCGATGTCATTTAACCTATTTTAACATAAACATCGCAAAATTAGACAAAAACAACACATAAAATAAATATTTACCTATACGGCCGTGCTCCAGCCTCGCTGTGGGACCTACGAACGTCCCCGCTGGCGTCCACGTCTACAATGACGTTATAAAATAACGACAATTATTAATTGGGCCGTTACATTAAATAATATTTTTTATTTTATTTAAATAAATTAAAAATAGTTTTAAATAAAATAAAATACAGAAAATTGAAAAAAATAGCTAAAAACTATGGAAAAATTCAAAAAAATCCAGAAAAATATGAGAAATTAGAAAAAGGGTTCATAAATGAGTTTCGGAACTTTCTCGGGATTTTGGCGAGATGTTATTGGGGTTTTTACCTCGTAAAGCGTAAAATTGATATAATATACTCAATTGAAGCTAAATCAATGATAAATGGTAATAAAAAATTACGGGTGATATTTTGGATATCAGGTATTTGGAAGAGCCAGACCGAGATTTATTTACAGGACGAGGAGTGCGACTTGAAGTGTATAGTATCCCAACTAAAATTACTTGAGTATTTACTTCTTTTGGCATTTTGAATTCAATTACTTTCATTTCGATATTCTATTCTTGGTTGTGGTTATATAGACGGACGTTGAGCTGAGTTCTCTCCGTTCTATTCTAGTGTGTGTGTCCACTACACCATAACACGTGCTACTAGATCGATCTCGGTGAATAGCACGACCCGAGTATCACGTCGTGGCATGTGTCAGTGCGTCGTAGGTATAATGCCAGCCATCGAACGGATCCAGATACTGGCCCTGCTTGAGTCGGACTCGTTGGCAGTATTCTGTGGAAGTGTCCGAATTATGGTGGTAGTCTGACCCTAAGGACTAAGAACATATTTTAAGCTTTTCCTATTATCTATTCATGTGATGAACGCAGTTGCTTGTATTTATTTCTGCATGTTTATTTAATAGCTTTATTTAAATTTCAGTATTTACTTTCAGTATTGCTCACTTAATTTCCTTAGGAATATTCACTCTGGACTCATCATCTGTCTTTTTTGATGGCTTGATTTCAGATCTTAGTACAAGCAGGGGCAAGGGCAAACTGCCAGAGTAGCGTTGATCAGAGATTGCCTGAATCGTACGTTTGTATTATATATTTTGTTTCCATTTTGGGGGTTTGAGATACCTTGGACATATTGATCTTTTGTGACTTCAGAGGTATTTATAGTTATATATGAGTTTTCCACATTAGGTTTATGGTTTATGTTACACATTTATAGTATCATTATCTGAGTAAATGTGGTAGTAAGGCTTCAGTTATGTTAATTTGAGGATTTTAGGATGACTTAACATATAATTTGATTTCAATACAACTTAATTAGTAAATTGACAATTAATAAGGTTTAAAAAGATAAAATGAAGGATATAATCCAATGTAGGGCACATCTATCGCTGGTAAGACAGATTGTGGGTTCACATTGGCCCCGTGGCAGTCTATTTGTAAAAATGGATTGTTACATTTTGGTATCAGAGCGACACTTTAATGAGTACTAGATTTCTAGACTCGAACTTGAGGAAAACCTGATTATAAACCTATTGAATAAGCGTTAGATGTGAAAACCCAAAAGAATTGTCTAAAGTCTTAGTTGGGAAGCAATGAGAGATAGGTAGAAATTAAGATTATACGTGTTATGTTTTTGGTTGTATATTACCTACGTTACACGTATATTTGTACTAAGGCACGTTTTTCAATGCAGATACCGATGGATGGGCAACCTTCAGGTACAACTCAGCTGGAGGTTGGGGATACTGTTGATCCCATTAAGCCAACATTGACGCTAGACTTGTTAGCGCAGACGGTTGATGATAGGTTCACACACTTGTTGGATTTATTAAGGACTCGTGAGACTACGACAGCTCCTACTACAGTCGTAGCTGCACCATTGGTTACTACTCCTGCAGTTTCTGCTCTCATTACTGCTGAGACTTAGCGGCAAGCTGCAGTACCCAAGACACTTGCTGAGAGAGCTATACCAGTAGTTGTTCCAGCGAAGATTACGTTAGTTGTGACTCATTCAACTACCGAGCAGCAAGCTATGGCGTCTACTTTAGGGAGTTTGATGACTGTGGAGGCGAAGAAGTTGAAAGATTATCTTAGGTTTTCTCCAGGATACTTTTATGGAGCCGGAAACCCAGAGATAGTTGGGAAGTGGCTATTGGCTCACGAGAGATTACATGAGATGTTATTGGTTGATGAGGTTGATAGATCGAGATTGGCTAATTATTCCCTGAGATCTGCTGCTGCTGTATGGTGGACCACCTATAAAGCAACACATCCTGCGATTACTACTTGGGTTGATTTCAGAGCATTGTTCATGGATGAGTATATACCTATGGAGGTCAGGAGTCGATTGAGAAAGGAGTTCTTGACACTAGTTCAGGGTGATATGTCTATTACCGAGTACATGGAGAGGTACAGATATCTTTTGTCATACTCTATGGATCTGGCAGCAACAGATAGGTTGTAGATATATTATTTTGTCTGAGGACTGAGTTGTTTCCAGTGGAGCAAGTATTTTGGCTCAGGTATACGACATATCTCTTTCTCAGGAGACTTATGTAGTATAGAGTGCTAGCAAATTGGCGATTTAGACTGCGCTACGGGGTCAACAGAGTAATCCAACTCAGGGTTCTCAGTCTGATCAGAGGCCAAAGAGACAGAGGAGAGATCAGGACCGATAGGGATAGGGCTAGAAACTTCGTAGAGGTAGAGGTGATTGGCAGTCAGATCAGGGTCGTAGAGGCGATAAAGATCGTCGGGATGATTTGGATAGACGCAATGATCGCGAAATAGCATATTATGCAGCCTCTACACCAGTTGATCGGCCGAGACAGCAGCAGAGGAAGGATAGAGGTCAGGGTTAGAGAGGCCAGAGCCAAGGTTAGAGCCAGGTGTAGAGTTAGAGGACTACTGACAGATCACTCGTGCTTATTATAGTTGTGGTCAGGTGGGACATCTTGTGGCGGAGTGTACCAGACCAGCACCAGTACCATCACAGACTGATCAAGCCAGAGATAGGGCCCAGACAACTTCTTTTGGGGTTGCACAGCCAGACCGATAGGTGACCAAACAGCTTATTAAGGGTATGTTATCTGTCTGTGGTACTTTTATGCATGTTATGTTTGATTCCGGCAGCACATTTTCCTTTATATCTAGACGTATGGTAAGATTGTTAGGGTTAGGTGTACAAACCTTGGATACATATCTTGTTCTCAGGACGGCAGCTGGGGATAAGATTTACCCTAACCGAATTTTGTCAGGATTATGTGGTTGAGATTGAAGGACATCAGGAACCGTTACCCACTTCTCAGGATTGATGACTTGTTCGACCAATTGGGAGGAGCCAAATTCTTCTTGAAGATTGACCTCAGATCAGGATACCATCAGTTAAGGATTCGAGAGGAAGATATTGAGAAGATCGCTTTTAGTACGCGTTATGGGTTGTACGCATTTACGGTCATGTCGTTTGGGCTAATTAACGGACCTACGATCTTCATGGATTTAATGCACAGGACACTCAGGTCATTTTTGGATCGATACATCATAGTTTTCATCTACAACATCCTGATTTATAGTAGGACTCGAGTGGAGCACAAGAGGCATCTTAAGGAGGTGTTGGCGACACTGAGAGAGCACCAACTTTACGTCTACTTCAGCAAGTGCACGTTTTGGCTGAGTAAGGTGAAGTTTTTGGGGCACGTCATTAGCTATCATTGACTGGAGGATACCCGAATCTATTTCTGATATCAGGAGTTTCCTAGGTTTGGCAAAATATTATAAGCATTTTGTACAGGATTTTTTGTTGATTGCAGTGCCGATGACGAGGTTGACTAAGAAGGACATCATATTTGACTGGTCCCAGGAGTGTGAGGATGCTTACTTGGAGCTGAAGAGACAGTTAACTTCTGCGCCAGTTTTAGCATTACCTGTGGCCGGAAAAGGTTTCTCAGTTTATACTGATGCGTCAGGCATTGGGTTGGGTTGTGTGTTAATACAGGACAGACATCCAATGGCCTATTTATCGCGACGATTTAGACCTCATGAGGAGAATTATCCAGTGCATGATTTGGAGCTTGCGGCAGTCGTATTTGCACTGAAGGCCTAGAGGCACTATTTTGTACAGTGAAAAGTTTGTACTGTTTACCGACCACCAAAGTTTGATATATCTGTTCACTCAAAGGGAGTTGAACATGAGACAGCGGAGATGGCTCGAGTTATTGAAGAATTATGACTTTGCTATTGAGTATCATCCAGGGAAGGCAAACGTTGTAGCTGATGCGTTGCGTAGGAGCGGCATCGAGAGCCAGACGGGACTGCGACATATGACACACGAGCACGAGTTGCTTGAGGCTGCGTTGGTGTTATGTATGACAAGGTATATTGCTGAGCTACACATTTGCGGCTAGATACAAATTCCTACGGTGTCTTTATAGCGGGTCGCTGAGTTGCAGAGAACTGAGGGCCGGTATTTACGGATCAGTGGACTGGCTCAGGATCCTTGGTGCACAGAGTGGTCTGAGGTTCAAACAGGTGTTTGAGACACATTTGTCATTTGTGGATACCAGAGGTACTAGAACTTAGGGACAATATTCTCGATGATGCATACCAGTCGCGATTTATAGTTCATCTTGGTCGGACCAAGATGTATCACGACCTTCAACAATTGTTTTGGTGGTCAGGGATGAAAGGTGACGTGGGGAGGTACGTCTAGAGTTGTTATATTTGCCAGCAAGTGAAGGCTGAGCACAGGAGACCAGCTGGGTTGCTACAGTCGCTGCCCATTCCTCAGTGGAAATGGGAACACGTGACCATGAACTTTGTTAGTGGCCTACAACAGACTATGAGGAGATATGATGCAGTTTGGGTAGTTATCGACTGGTTGACAAAGTTGGCATACTTTATAATGATCGCTATGAGATATTCAGTTACACAGTTGAGCACTATTTTCGAGAGAGAAATTGTTAGATTGCACGGTGTACCAGTTTCCATTGTTTCTGACATAGATTCAAGATATATTTCGAGGCTTGGGAGAGTATGCAGGCGCAGTTTGACACTCGACTACAGTACAGTACTGCGTACCATTTTTAGACTAACGAGCAGTCGGATCGGTTGATTCAAATTCTCGAGGATATGCTCAGGACGTGTATTTTACAATTTGGTGGATCGTGGGAGGATTATTTGTCGTTGTGCGAGTTTGGGTACAATAACAGCTATCAGGCAAGTATCTGGATGCCACCGTTCGAGGCACTATATGGTAGGCCCTGCAGGTCACCAGCATGTTAGGCGACACCGGAGGATACAACGGCTATAAAACCTGAGGTTGTTGTGGATTACACTGAGAAGGTGAGACATATTAGGTAGAGACTTCAGGTAGTGCAGGATAGACAGAAAAATTATGCAGATAAGTATCACGGGGATCTGAGCTATGAGGTTGGAGACATGGTGTACTTGAAGGTTTCGCCCTAGAAAGGTCATCAGAGATTTGACATTAAGGGGAAACTGACACCAAGGTTCATTGAACCGTTTAGAGTTGAGGAACACGTCGGCAGAGTGGCATACCGTTTAGAATTATCGCCACAGTTAACGGGGGTACATCCGGTGTTTCACATATCCATGTTGAGGCTAGCTATGTCGGGACCGAGACCTATGGTTGATGTATGCCAGATTGATGTACAACAAGATGTGTTATATGAGGAGCAACCTGTAGAGATTATGGATAGGAGGATTCAGACTCTGAGGAACAGGGAGATCCCTAAGGTTTTGGTTCGTCGGCAGCATCATGGAGCTGAGGGACTCACCTAGGAGCTCGAGTCTACCATGCGACGTTGGTATCCTCACTTATTTGCCTGTAAGTATTTAAGTTTAATTTAAATTTCATGACGAAATTTTACCTAGTTGGGAAGAACTGTAACGGCCCGAATTTAATTCACTATTATTTATGACGTATTGCAGACATGGCGGATAACACATACACTCGTAGGACCCGCAGCTAGGATAGAGCGCACCTGGAGCTAGGTACATAGTTATTTTGTGTGTTGTTTTATCAAATTTTGTGATGTTTATGTTAAAATAGGTTAAACGATATCGTGATGTGTGCAATTATATTGTTTATTGACAAGTGAGATGATGCGATGCGTATTCGTCGCGACTAGCGCGTAGGCGCGTGGACCGGGTGGGGAATAATTAGCACACTAGGACGGTGGACTAGGTATACACTCATTAAATAATTCATAATAAATGATGTCGATACGGTTAGTACCATCGTTGTTCACGAACGGCACGGGTCGAAGTTTGGAATCAGGTGTTGAAACACCGGAGTGCATATAATTGGTGACTAGAGGATAGAGACAAGAATGGGCATGGGAGTCAATTTTGTCCTATTTGAAGGACCTTTTGACCACATCTTGGCCATCAA
This sequence comes from Stephania japonica, assembly GCA_039657345.1. NCBI lineage: Eukaryota > Viridiplantae > Streptophyta > Magnoliopsida > Ranunculales > Menispermaceae > Stephania > Stephania japonica. The sequence continues at coordinate 82,655,420 of CM077556.1, read as the reverse complement.
ACAATGCATGGTGATGTGTGTGTGTGATGATGACATTTATATATATATAGGTTTTCCCTTATTTTGACCAATTTTTCTCTCCTCTTGAGAAAATCCGAAAATGGGAGAGAAGTGTGAGGGTTTGAAGTGTTTTGGATGATTATTTGAGGAGTTTGTGGGTGTTGGATCAACAAACAAAGGTTCGATCAATAATCTCCTCTACTTTCTCTATGTTTTGATACCAATTTTGGGGTTTTAATGGGTTGTTGATGGTATAATGGAGTTTGGTGAAATTAGAGTTTTCAATGGTGAATTGGTGATTATGGTGGTTTGAGTTGTTTTTGTTGTTGATTATTGTTGTGGAAGAAGAGAAAAAAAATGAAGGAAAAGGAAGAAAAAAAAATTGTCAAAACAGAGGCGTCGAAAACACCTCTGTTTTAGGAAGAAGAGGGCATGCGTGCGTGCGCCCCTGGGCCGGGCCGAACCGGCCTACGCCCAGCTCTAGTGGGACAGACCGGGCACGACTCGGTTCAGGGGACCCACCCCCATATTAATTAAATAGTATTTTTTATTTTATTTAAATAAATTTAAAATAATTTAAAATAAAATAAAATACATAAAATTGGAGAAAATAGCTAAAAATTATGGAAAAATCCAGAAAAATTCAAAAAATATGAGAAATTAGAAAATGGTTTATAAATAAGTTTCGAGACTTTATAGGGATTTTGGAGATGTTGTCGAGATTTTTACCTCGTAAAGCGTAAAATTGATATAATATATTCAATTGAAGCTAAATCAATGATAAATGGTAATAGGACATTACGGGCGGTATTTTGGATATCGGGCATTTGGAGGAGTCAGACCAAGGTTTACTTACGAGATGAGGAGTGCGGTTTAAGATGTTTAGTATCCTAATTGAAATTACTTGAGTATTTACTTCTTTTGGCATTTTGAATTCAACTTCTTTCATTTCAATATTCTATTCTTAGTTGTGGTTATATGGAAGTACGTTAAGCTGAGTTCCCTTCGTTCCATTCTAGTGTATGCGTCCACTACAACATAGCACGTGCTACCAGATCGGTCTTGGTGAATAGCACGACCCGTGTATCACGTCGTGGCATGTGTCGGTGCGCCGTAGGTGTAACGTCGGTCATCGAACGGATCCAGATATTGGCCCAGCTTGAGTCAGACTCGCCGACAGTATTCTGTGGAAGAGTCCAAATTATGGTGGTAGTCTGACCCTAGGGGCTAGGAACATACTTTCAGCTTTCCCTATTATCTATTCGTGCGATGAAGGCAGTTGTGTGACATGTTGGGAAATGTGCCCTCGGTCAATCCATTAATAGTCTTTATGAATACATTTTAGTTAATAAAATAGAGGATTTCATTTGTTGTTTATTATAATTGATTTACATGTTTACATTATAATAAGATCCATAGGTATTTACAGAAATATCCTAAATGTCCCTAGTCGATTATTATACTGGAAACTATAATAAATTAAGACTAGTGTGAGTCTTGATTGGTGATCATACGATGATCATATGTATAGGAATACGAATCAAGATCATGAGTACTTGTTAGGGAACAAAGTACTGGACTGATCCGCTATGAGAACATCACATGGATTAAGTCATAGTTGTTTCTCATGATAGGTATATTTTTCAGTCCTCTGACTTGAGATTACCAGAGACTTCAACATTAGGAGCATAGTGATTTGACACTATCAAATGTTGTCTTTAACCGGACAATTATAACAGTTGTGATTGGTTACTATGTGAGCAATGTGATGAAGTTGTGTAATCGAGATAGAATTTATCCCTCTCATATAAAAAGAGATATCTAGTGGATCCCTCGATGTGTTAGACTGTTAAAAGGCCTAGTCTAAGTGAATTGATATTGATCAATATCACTTGGATGTTTTCAGTCTACCTAGAGATCGAGACTAGTACTATTGAACATGTTGGATGACAATTTCATGCCTCATATTTAATCAAAAGGATATCGTGTGACAAAAGGATGTTACTATTGATTAGGTTATATCGATTTGATACTCGTACAACTTGGGTAGTCATAATGTCTTGCTACAGGCCGCTTATGACTTGTATACCAAAATATGTTTTGGTACACTGCCAACGTTGTATGAGCCTATTGGGTCGCACACTAAGAATGGTTTTGCGAGATTTTAAGATGGTTCAGAAAAATGAATTTTATATGATAAAATTCATGACAGAAACGTCCTTGTAGTGTATTACACTTATACTTCTTTAAGTAGGGGTATATGTGTAATTTACTTAACCATCTATATACAAGGGTTGTATGAATAGACGATTTGAGTTAGAATACGAAAAAAAAGATTAAAAAGTCGAAACTCTATTTTCATTTTAGAATCGACTTAGGGTTTTTGGTATGCTCTGGATCGTTTTGGAGAGAAACAAAAAGGTTTGGTATTCTCTCGAAGCTAGCACTTTAAATCTCGGCCACCATTCGTGTGTGGACTGCTGATAGAAGGCGTTCGTCGTTGGCAGCGCCTTAAAGATCGATTAACCTTCAGAAAGGTACATTGCGACTGAGGTATTATTAAGTTTTCATAGTTTAAACATTTTTAATGAAATTAGATTCGGATCCTGTTGGGGTTTTTGTCAAAATTGTTTTGTAATCTCCGTTGCGCATGAACCCCAAAACTCAACATGACGGCCCCAAATTCCTAATGCATTTGGGTACGCCCGGCCTAGACCCATGTAGGTCCCGAGTCGGTGCTTAGAGAGTCTGACGAGCCTAGTCAGCCTCGAATCATCAAATTTTAAGTTTTATGAAAGAGTTATTGTAAGTACAACATAGCGGAAGAAAATTTAATACTAATCAATTATTGAGAAATAACTCAATCAAACAGAAATCAGGAATCTATATAAATGTGGAAAACCCCGATATGTTCATGTCCAAGTCAACATAACAAACTCATGGTATCCATCTCAAAAATGATCCCCAGTTCAAAAACTACTACCATATATATAAAATATCATATAAACAGAAATAAACATAAACCTACTCTCAGGTTCCTTAAGTTCAGTTGCTCACAAAAAGTCTCCTAGGCAAGGTTCCTTGCCTCTACTGCACTCCGCCCTATCTGCACCCACAGTCATAAACTAGACGGTGAGCAACTGAGAGAAATCGAAAGTAATGCCAGAAGAATATAACAGTAATTCATGAATTATCAAACATGGCAGTCTAAATATCATGCGGGAATTGAAAGACAGGAATTTAAATAAGCAAGATACATGATAGACAGACTGAAAATAATAACAATCAAAACATGCGTGTTCTACGAGTTAAGAGAGGCCTTAAGTGGTCTAAAATCCACAACAAATCCACAACAGCAATGTCGCAACATCGAAATCCACAACAATATCCACAACAATTTAGTACATGGTATCACATAATCACTAGGGGTGGTCAAACACTCGTGCACACGAGTGCCCTCGTTTTATCCCCTCTAGTGAAGGCCACATGTACCTTCGAGATACACACTTATGCCAAGAACACATATACAAGGAGTATGGAATGAAATGCCAACAAGTAGATAATAGCAAACACAATGGAATGAAAATGAATCACATGGTATTTTCTTAACTGGCTTACTAACGTACACAGGTTTTAAGACAAGTGTACTTACCTGAACTATCACAAATCGTATCCACTCTCGCGAATCTTAACACGTATCCCTGAGTTTCCCGCCACCTGACAAGGTCGGAAACTCGTATTAATAGGTAAAGTCGTTAACTAAACCTAGGTTTAACCCTGGTGTTTTTCCTAATGTTTTGATGACTCGAACAACTCGTTGAAAATCGATCAGAAAACTAAACAAAAACACCACAACTATTTTGATTTTGTAAATCGCACCATATGTAAGCCTAATCACATAACTTAGGCTCAGCTCAGTTGTAAATAGGGCACGCCATAGCCTCGTGGACCGGCGGCGTGACCACGACGTCACAACCATTTGTCAAATCTTAAACACGATCAAAAATGTAAAACTAACGTTCATGAAAACAACTTAAAACACCGAAACATGAAAACAAGTCCTCTCAATTCATGATATCCACTACATTTCGTACATGCATGAACACGATTTCACTTAATCAAAACACCACCAAAATGAGAACACAACTCATAGCACAAGTCTCTCACACACATTGTGTGTTCATCGACATAATCAAGCAACGATAAACCAATTCACACCCAAGGTCGAGACCTTCACTTCGACTTATGAGTACTATCCGGCATTGGGAGGGTTTCTTGGCATGGATTGGCCGAAAAACACCTCTCCTACACGGAGTTTAAATGCACACACACAAATAAGAAATCCACATTAGAGATTCATATAAAATCATAAAAACCACACTATCACACTACTGTTTGGACATACCAGGGCTGTGAGACGTCAACAAAGGTTAGGTGAGATCCCCAACAACCTCCACTTGTGGTGGTCCGGCCAGTAGCATCGCCAATAACGACGGTTTTCGACGAGACTCAAACAAACATAACACGTGAAATGACGATATCTTGCACTGTCAACACTAGTTTGACCACTCCGGAGGGTTGTGGGACTCATGCAGAAGCTTAGTGGGGTCCCCAGCAATGCTCCAGGCCTGGTGGTCTGGCGGTGGCGCCGCTAGTCACGGTGGTTCTCCGGCGAGCAACACAACAACACATATACAATGGATAGTGAACAACAACATAAACTGACAACCCTACACTAATGCCGTGAGTGGCGGGTGCTCCAGGTCCGTCGAGGCTCCAGTGGTCTACCGTTCATCACCTCCGACCAGCCCAATCACGACAACCCATCATCACAGTGGCATAAATAAATAAAAAACAAACAGTCGTGTGAAAAAAAAACAATGAGAGAAGGAGAGAGAGATCTCTAGTGAGGGAAGTGAACCCCGACCACCACTAGCTCGGCCAGAGATGGTGGTGTAGTGAGGTCGTAGAGCATGACCGAGAAGAGAGGGAAAGCGAGATCGAAAGAAAGACACCGAGAGAGAGAGACGGTGACAAATCTTCGGTAAGTTTGGCCATCGCTGGGGTCCCGGGAACCGATGCTGGTTCGTCGACGGCGAGAGGAGGAGGGTGACGGTGAGAGTGAGAGAGATAAAGAGAGACCGTGTGGAAGATAATGGTGTATTTATATTAAAAAAAAAAAGTGAAGGTGTGAATAGTAGGTGAATAGTGGGGTAGGTAGTGTGTTATCACATGCCTAGCCCTTCATCTTCAACCACACACACATCTCGAGGCTGATCTATGGGCTCTCCACCATTAGCTGTGTCACTTTAACAATCCAATCCCATGGTTCGTTTGTTATGCAATTATCCAACTCCCGCATTCAAACGACGTTCCCCGATCCGTTTTGCCTCCTCGGTCCGTATTTCTCCATCACGCGCATAGTTTCGCTTTGTCTCGTACAAATAAGTAATTAAATTATCCAATAATTCTTTTAATTATGTTTTTACTGTATTTTACTCCCCCGTTTACTTAAGAGGAACCTCAATCAGACTAAAAATTGCCTGAACGGCTCATGACACGCATTAAACTAAAATACTATTACACACATTAAAGAATCATAAAATTACCTCAGTGTCGACTCCTGAAGTTCGAAATACTGTCTAGTATCACGTAGCCGGGTCACGATTTTGACAAGTGCCTTACAAGTCAGGTTAAAATTTGAGGGTTGTTACAAGTTTCCTGTATTTATTTCTGCATGTTTATTTAATAGCTTTCTTTAAATTTCAGTATTTACTTTCAGTATTGCTCACTTAATTTCCTTGGGAATACTCACTCTGGACTCGTCATCTGCCTTTTATAATGTCTTGAGTGCAGATCCTAGTACAAGCAGGGGCAAAGGCAAGCTGCCAGAGTACTGTTGATCAGAGATTGCCTGACTAATACGTTTGTATTATATATTTTGTTTCCATTTTGAGGGTTTGAGATTTTTTGAGATACTTTGGACATATTGATCTTCTGTGACTTCAAAGGTATTTATGGTTATATATGGGTTTTCTACATTAGGTTTATGGTTTATGTTACATATTTATAGTATCGTTATCTGAGTAAATGTGGTAGTAAGGCTTCTGTTGTGTTAATTTGAAGATTTTAGGATGACTTAACATATAATTTGATTTCAATACAACTTAATTAGTAAATTGAAAATTAATAAGGTTTAAAAAGATAAAATTGAGGATATAATCCAATGTAGAGCACAACTGTAGCTGGTAAGACAGACCGTGGGTCTACATTGGCCCCCGTGGCGGTCTATTTGAAAAAATGGGCCGTTACAGATAGTATCGACAATTGTACATGAGAGTGCGAGTTGTGTGCCGGTCGGGTACGAGAACGCCCGTGAAAATCAATTTTTGGGTTAAAAAATGATAAGGTCAAAAGACCAAGTCAACATTGAGTCACCTATTAGAGTCGCCAAAGTTGGTGGATGGGACCATTGTGGACAAACAAAGGCATTGAGTTGTTAAGAAGAGTGAATAAGGATAGGGGGTATTTTGGTCATTTGACCAACTCCCCCAAATATCACCAACGCATTACCACCACCATTCTCATTTCTCACAAACAAACCAGAGGAGAGAGACCGAGAGAAAAAAAAAAAGAGGAAATCGATTGAGGAAAGAGCTCGGGTTGACTACAAGATCGTGTGTGGGTTGGAGAGATCGAGTTTGTTGGGTAAGTTCCTCTCCTTCCTCCTCTTTCGTCCCAATTTTTGAATTTTCAAGTATATATCGATTGGTCGTTGATTGTTTGATGTGTTTGTTGTTGAAATGTTGTGATGAAGTATGAATGAATGAATGAATTAAAGAAAAAAAAACTCTCCCAGCTCTCTCTCTCTCTCTCTTTCGTTAAAAAAACTCTCCCCAACTCTCTCTCTCTTTCGTTGTGGGTGGGGACGCACGCGGGCTGTGCATGTGACACCTGGCCTATTGGGCCAAGCCAAACTTAGGCCCAGCTTAGCAGGTCGGGCCGAGTTTGACCCGCCCAATAGGGGTTCAACTGGACCCAGTTTTGGGGACCCAAACCTACTCCCTTAATTAAAAATGAAATAAAATTAACAAAAAATCATAAGAAAAAAATGAAGAAAATTTAGAAAAAATTAGGAAAAAATAGAAAAGGTTGAGGAAACTATAGGAAATGTAGTTTTGAAATTGTCGGGAGTTTTTACACTGAAAAATCTCTTTGAAAGTATGTCATTGCTATAATTCTCCTAATTTGAACAATTTTAGAATTTAAAAATATAAATTTCTCAAATAGGCTCTAACACGGTGTAAATTGGTCCAAAATAATTATTAGGGACATAGGCTACTAGTGTCGGGTATTTAGGTATGGATTTGGGGGTGTGTCGAAGCCGATTGAGTGCGTGTATAGAGTCAGATACAAGTAAGTAAACTAGTGAGAAATTTTATAGTTATTTCTTGAGTTTTAATTTGTTATTGTTATTGCTTTATTCCTATTTTGGAAATTCTATCCTTTTGAGTTGTCTGAGGGCAAGTGAGTCAACATGATCATTTGGTAGGACGGGTTATCTAAGGTAATATGCCAGAGCTACAAACTTGGGATGCATGATATTGTTTCTGGTTCTATACGGGATGAGAGTTCTTATCTGGACTACCAGAGAATCTCATTCGCGTGGACTTTAGGATGGTGCAAGTGTACTACATCCTAAACTCTGAGTATTATAGGTGTTTATCTTTGACTTAACAACCGTTTGGTCGAGGTGAGAGTTCTTATATGGACGACCTAGGAATCTCATTCCCTGTACCTTTCTTTCTATCGGCATGAGCATAGACTGAGTTTTTATTTCGAAATGTTGTATTTATGTTCTGCTTAATGTTACTTACTTGGGCTCGTCATTCTTGTGTTTAACTGAGTGCAGATCCGTAGTCCAACAAGGGGAAGGCTCCACAGTTATGAAATTTGATTTGAGGATTTCGGAGTAGTTCTCCTCTTGATTGATGTAGGTTACTTTTTGTATTACTGTATTTATTATTTTTTTTTGAAACACTGGGTTATGGGTTGAAAAATCTTGGGCATGTATATCTTGCTGTGACTCTTCTCTGACTTATTTATTGATGATGATATACATATGCAGGATTTCCACACTCTAGGTTGTCCTGACTAGTGTCTTAGTGTTTTCATTTAGCTTGAGTTTAATAGCTTCCTCATTTACTTTGAATAACTCACTAAATCTGATAAGCTCAATTATATAATTGCTAAATAAATGGTAAATGGTAAGGAAGGCTGACTAGGCTTACGTGAATCAGCGAGATTGGCTCGGGGGTTCACGTAAGTCTAAGCCGGGCTAGGTTCAGTTTTAGGGTTGTGGAACTGTCGCATGCAAGTGTTGCCAATGATGAATCTGACAACTGCTGCAGGCCGAATGAAACGAAACATTTCAGATCTGGATAGACCTGACTTTATTGAGTAAATAAAAATAAATTGTTATTAGAACCACCGCCGATCAAAAGAGAAGATAGGCTCGGCAACGGTTCAAACTAAAGAATCACAAAAAAAAAAAAAAAAAAAAAAAAAAAAAAAAAAAAAAGCTCCAAACCTTAGTCGCTTCCTCAATTTAGGTTCGCATTTTGTTATGTTGGGAGTTTAGGGCCAAAAATCATGCACATCTCATTAGAATAAACGAGGTGGAGGTCCTTTTGTTTTAGTCACTCAAATTAGATTACGCTCAACATTCGAAAATTCTAATGTGCTATGCAAGCGATGTATGTGTTACATGCTATCATGGCGCTAAATTCCCAATTACATAATGCGAATGTATGCGATATATATCGTCAAAGTAAAAATACGTGTAAATTAATTTATTTATTAAATAAATATTTTCAAATTTACGTAATTAACATGTGGTTATACATATATAGACATATATACCTACATGCATTCGTCTTGCAATCCATAATGGCCTCTCTCTTTGTCAACTTTCTTACTTTTTTAGTATTTAAATATTAGAGGATGATAATCTAACACACTTTGGGTGCACACTTGAAGTGTACACTTGGAGTGCACATTTGAGGCGCACACTTTATTTTTTTGTCATTTATGACTCTTTTTTATCTCTCAAGGTGTGGACCCCACATCTAACAAAACACCATAAATAACAAAAAAATAAAGTGTGCGCCTCAAGTGTGCGTCCAAAGTATGTTAGATTATTATTTTTTTTTTTTTTGTAAGAATGTTAGATTATCATTTTCCTCCCTTCATATAATGAAAAAAAGTTTAAGATTATCTCAAATGTTTACCCATTGAATGCGATAGTTTTTTTGTCATAGTATAAAAGCAAAAATAAATTAAGCACTGCAATTTGAATTTTTAACCTTAAATGTCTCCATATGTAAAAGTATTGAAGTAATATTTTATTACAATTGATCTGTAACTTTTTTTAACATGGGTGAAGCCAAAATTTAATGAGAAACTGAAACGAAATGTTGGATTGTGAGGGGCCAAGTGTCTTTTTTTTTTTTTTTTTTTTTTTTTTTTTTTTTTTTGAAGTGATGGGGTCCAAATATAGGAGAGTATACAGTCCCCCCTGCATATAAATGTAATAAAACTCAAACTCGAGAGCTGAATGAAATTGAATCCCTTATTCCATAACCACTCGACCAACATTTTTATTTTTTATTTTTCTCGTTAGCTGGGCCCATATAGTCCACAACCCAAATCCAGTTACAACTGGACCGGATCTAAACCCATCCGTTCGACCCGCGTAAACATGACACGTATACAAAACAGTGAACGAGATTGATGAACTCCAGAGAGAGAGAGAGAGAGAGAGAGAGAGACGAAGAGAACGCGAAAAGCAAACCTTCTTCGCAAGCAATCCCAAAAGCCCTCCTTTTGAAACCCTAGAAATCCATTCCTTCGATCCTCTCATCCTCCGTCACTCTCTGATTGGATCTCTCAATTGGTGGTTCCAATCGATCGGCAATCCCGATCTCGACCGCTCCGAGGTCTTTGTTCGGCCGATTGAGATCCGACGCCGATGTCGACGACCATCGACGCACCGGGGTTCCTCGAAGAGCAGCGCGACGCGCATCCCGATCTCGCTGAATGGTACGACTCGCTCCTCGATTTGTACCACAAGAAGCTCTGGCATCAGCTCACTACCAAGCTCGACCAGTTCTTCGCTCTTCCCGAACTTCAGGTCTGATTTCATTCCTCTCTGTCTCTCTGAAGCCTCTATGAAGTGATTGCTTGCATTCGTTGTCGATTAGGGCTTGATTTCGTGCTTTGGTGGACGATTGCGGTGATTTCTAGGGTTTTTGAGTAACTAATGAAGGAATTTGTGTGGTTTTTAGAACATCTCTCTTGTTTCGGTCGCGAGTTGTGGTTTTGATGTTGGTATCGATTAGTAATGTGTGTTAGAGCGCTAAGGTTTGTAAAGTTTGTGTCTTTGTTTAATTGGGATTTCTCACTTGATTCAGTAGCTTATGAAAGAATTTGTGTGTTTTCTTAGATTATTCCCCTTGTTTCGGTCTTAAATTTGGGTTTCAATGTTGGTATTGATTAGTACTGGGTGTTAGGAGTTTTGTCAAGTTTGTATCTTTGTTGATTGGGTTTTCTCGCTTGATTCTGTAGCTAATGAAGGAATTTCTGTGTTTTCTAGATCATTCCACTTGTTTTGGTGTCAAATTGTGGTTTTTATTTTGGCATCAATCAGTACGATATGTTAGGGCACTAGGGTCTTATCAAGTTTGTATCATTGTTGATCGGGTTTTACGCAATTTTTTTCCAGACTGGTGATGCTCTAATTCAGTTGTACCACAACTTCATTGCTGATTTCGAGACAAAGATCAATCTCCTCAAGCTTGCCCAATTCGCGGTCAAAGTGTCTCGACAGTATTCGGAGAAGGAGGCTGCTGTTGGTTATCTTGAGGGAGTGATTGAGAAGCTTCAGGCTACTAGGGAGCTGCGGATTGGGGAGCCGGTTCTGTATGTGAAAATGCAGATTGCTGCATTTCAGCTTGAGAAGGGGGATCAGAAGGAGTGCAAGAAGCTTTTAGATGATGGAAAGACTACCCTTGAAAGCATGACTGATATCGATCCATCAGTTTATGCTATCTATTATTGGGTTTTGTCTTCGTATCATAAATGTCGCCAGGAATTCGCCGAGTTTTACAGGGGTGCCCTTCTGTATTTGGCCTACACATCGGTGGAGTCACTCTCTGAGTCGTTCAAGCTGGTATCTTTTTTCTGATTTTTTTTTTGTTTCTAGCTTTGAATTGACACAAATGTGTAGTAGGTTTTTTATAATGGTAACAAACTATCTCTATTTTTTGTCCCAATCATTGTATTGTCCAAGTCAATTTCAACGATGACATTTTTTTCATAGCCTTCTCGCCATCTCTCCCCACTCCCTTCTCACCATCATAGAAAAATGTAAATCAATGTTGTATTGTTATCCTTTTGGTTGGTTCTTAGTGTTCTAACATTCCCTAATATGCCCCCTTTTCAGGAGCTGGCATTTGATTTGTCCCTTTCTGCGTTGCTGGGAGATAACATCTATAACTTTGGAGAGCTGCTTGCACATCCAATAGTAAGAGTGTCTTTTATTGATTCTATATTCTACTGTTCAAATACTTGGAAGTATTCTTCTTGGAACATCTGCATGAAGAACCTGTGTCAATATGGCACGTCATGTTGAATAGAAACAACATTTTTGAGACATGGAATCATGATGTAGGCCCTTTAAGAATTTCTAAAAGAGACAAAAAACATTCTCTTGAGGTTTTTGGTATCAACTAAACGAGTAAAAATAAATATAGAATGAATCTCATTGTGGAAAATGTAGAAAGGACATATTCCCATGTGCAATACTTGAGTCTCCATGTTCTTTTGATTAGAGAGTGGACAAATCTAGTCTCTACACTCATACTCAGTACTTCATACCTATCACCAAGTACCTGAATATGTCATTAGACTTCTGAGGATACACTTCATACCTATCGTTAAGTACCTGAATATGTCATTAAACTTCTGAGGATACAACACCCTGATTAGCCTCAGTTTGATTTGGACTGCTCCCTGAGACAACATAAAGGCTCAATTGTCAATTTCTTACTTGTGGAATCATTGCACCAGCTCATTATGGATGTACATGATGTTCCTAATTGGTTTTTGGAAGTAGGCGCCACTTAAAGCAGGCAACTATGTGGAGTTTAGAACTAATTTTCTGCAGTATTTGGTTTCATCTCATGCAGTTTCCTGGACGTTGCAGTTAAAGTTCAATGAAAATAGTTGCAATTATAGTATCTTTCACCAGTTAGTGTGTCTTTTGGAAGTTGTGTGAATTTTTTCTTAAACTGATGCCTCACTTTTTATTATTACATTTCATAATAAGCTCTTAAATCGAATCGGTTCAGGAGATCCAAATTATCCAATTAATGTCTTGTTTTGGTCTTTATCAATATATGCAGATAAAGAGCCTTCTTGGGACTAAGGTGGAGTGGATGTACTATATTCTGCAAGCTTTCAATTCTGGTGATTTAGTCCGGTATCAAAAACTCTGTGTTGTCCACAAGGGCGCTCTGAATGCGCAACCAGCTTTGGTACAAAATGAGAGAAAGCTACTGGAAAAGATAAACATTCTTTGTTTGATGGAGATTATCTTCAGGTACGTACTTCCATTTTGCGCTATTGTTAGCTTCTGTCTCCTAGATTCCTGGGGTAACTAGTTTTGTTCAATTAGTAAGCATAATCCTGGGCTTTCTATATATTATTTGAGTATTGAATAAACTGAAACCTTTGGGAATTGCACCCTGGCTCATTCGTTGACGTGAAATTTGACAAATGGTCATGTTGTGCAGTCGGCCATCCGAGGATCGTACAATCCCACTTAGAGTCATCGCGGAACAAACTAAGCTTTCTATCGAGGATGTGGAATATCTCCTCATGAAGAGCCTTTCTGTAAGTCCTTGTCATTCTTGGATTATTCGGATCATAATAATTACTTAACAAGATGTTGGTCTAGCATAAACGAACATTCTATTTGTTTTTGACATCTAGAATCTTTCAACATTGTTTGTGTCGCTCCATATTTAATTCTTTGCCTTGAATCAGCGATATAAAATACTCAAGCTTATCCTATTTACTAAGCTGTCAAGTAAATTCCAACTTCAAGTGTAGAAAAGAATCTTGAGGTTATTTTGACTAGCGTAAGTCTTAACCAATGACCTTTGCCAAGTTAACTCATTGTTTTCCTTTTCTTTTCTTTCTTTTTTTGTCAAATTCCTTTTCTTTTGGTTGGATGGTAGCCAATGCTCATTTTGTTGTGATATTTTCATTATTCTGTGACGAGAATTCCCAATTTCAAGGAAGGAAAGAATGTTGAGGTCATTTTACCTAATAGCTTAAGCCTTAACGAATAACCATTGCCAAATTAACTCCTTATTGTTTACCTCTTCTTTTGGTTGGCTAGTTGCCAATACTTTGTGTTGTGACATTTTCATTATTCCTTGATGAAAACTTGATCTTGAACCTTAAGGGCTGCATGAATTTTAAATGAGGACATGTAATGTGTGTTTTTCGTGTTTGTTGTTCTTTACTTGTTAATTGTTATGTTCCCTTGTTAATGTAGTGAGGTTATTTTTTGCGTGTGTCAACTGAACATCCAATGTTTACAAGGCAATATGATTACAATATGTTTTTCTGTTCAATGTTGTTTGATATAAGTCTCTGTACAAAGATTTGTTATTTCATTTAGTATGACTTTGGTAGATTTGGTTAATTTACAATTCCTACCAGTACCTCATTTGACAATTGTCAGTCCTAACTCCTAAGCACTTGGAAAATTACATTGCAGGTTCATCTGATTGAGGGAATAATTGATCAAGTTGACAGCACTGTTCATGTTTCCTGGGTGCAGCCTAGGGTCTTAGGAATACCCCAGATCAAATCTTTGCGCGATCGACTGGACAATTGGCTGGAAAAGGTGCACACAGCCTTGTTGTCCGTGGAGGCAGAAACACCTGATCTAGTAGCGGCATGATTTTATTTTGGTTTCGTTTGGCCTCTGTAACTCTTATGGCGCCTCTTCGGAAGAGAATTCAGATAACCTGCTTTTGGCTTGGGTTGGTAACTGGTGTGAGCACTAAATCTAATACCCCGGATCAGTGTAGTGCTATGAGTGTTTGTATCCTTTTTCCATTCCCTATGAATTGATCCATTTAATGGTTAGAGAGACAGCAAAATTTGGCAAAAATGTCTTTCACTACAGATCAATTAGGAGGATTCAGCTACATTTTTTTAATCTATTAGTGTTTATTGTTCTGTTAATTTACTTTGAGCAACATCATAACTCAGAACAAGTGCGTCGGTCAGGTTTAAGGAATTTACTTCAGACCATGTCTATATAACTTTGTCATTTCCCTCTTTCTCATGAAGACTACAGTTGCAGGCGCGGCTGCTTATAACTGAGTTACTAGTGATTTCCTTTTTCTGGATGCATAATTTACAAGTGAAATAGTTGCAGTCTTGCAGATGTTGATGCTATTAATGTATTGAGTTCGTAGATGTTCCAAGCAAATTATTGAAAGCCGAAATACCATAGGTGAAGCGTTGAACCAGAAAAACGAAACACTTTAGTTATCTTGTTAGAGACATACTGGAACATATGTACGAATCAAGGTGGTAAAGTAATTAATCACTTACAAGTTGGCCGAGTGTTAAGAGATTTGATTCAAATGAGTTTTAGCTCGTAAATATAAAAATTGAATTGGAAGGGTTATCTAGGGGTGCACACGGATTGGATCCAATCTAATTAGGATCAATTCACAATTCAATTTAATTATTGCGGATTGAAAAATTGCAATTCAACCCAGTTCAAATAATTTAATCCAACTCAATCCAATTTGCAAAATGCAGATCGGACTGGATCATGTTTCATGGATTGACGTTTTCCTATCCAAAAATTTATGAAATTAAACTTAATAAAATGAATCACAAAAATTATGCATATCATAATTGACAAATTTACAACATACATCCACAAATCTATACATAGTACATTTCCTTCAAATTTGTCATCACAAGAACCTTCAAAATGTAAGCCCCTACATAAATAAAAATGTCATCCACAAACAAACCACCATATACCCAAACAAAAGCACAAAAAAAGTGCACATTGCATCATGCTACTCACAAAAAAATGTCTGAAGCGTAATAAAAGAGGTAAGAACAAGCAAAGTCTTTAAGATACTATATAATTTAAAGTTGATAGTTTGAGTAAATGTTCTTCGAGATACTATAGTACATATGATGAGATATGTATATGTGTTGATGTGATAAACGGATTGGATCCACGATTTTTAAATGTGGGATCCGTAATCTGATTCAATCCAGACAGATTAGTGATTTTTCAATCCAATCCAATCCATGAGATCAAAAAATCGATCCAATTAGTGATAATTAGTCCGAATTAAACCGGATCCGCGGATTAGTGCAATCTGTGTGCACCCTAGTACTACCCCTCAATACCTGAGGGTGAATTAGCCGTGTTGATGTCAGACACCAATGGAAAACCAAAAAAGTAATCAAGCAATGTATTGGAAAAAGAAAAAAGACGCGTTAAAGTCATTTCAACAGCCACAGTAGCAATTTCATTACCAAGCACAAAACTGAATACAAGATATTACTTATATCATGGTCATGAGTATGTGAATGCCTACAAGTATCTGAAAATTATTGCCACGACAAAATATAACAAGAAAAAAGAATCCTTTCATCTGCTTAACTCAATTGTGAATTGGAAACATATCTTTAATCTGCCTATATTGCTCCCATGACTATCAAACCAATTATCGGACGCGATATATGATGCTTTTGCAAGGTGGGAGGCAGCCAAACAGAGCTTTCATGCAACAGCTTGAAGAGCTCTATCAAAGTTCTCTTCAGCAGTCTCTATGCGTCGAACAAGAATGTGCTCAGGATGTGTCAGCTTCAACTGACTGAAACGAAAGAAATTATTAACAAAGATTAGTTAATCATCAAATCAACTTTATTGATTCCCAACAAATCACTAGGCAGTAATGGCAAATTTCCCACCATTTAACATGGTGCTGCTCAAAACAAATTATATGGTTTGCTCTAGGAAGTAGCTAACAAAATCTGTACAACATACAGATCTACAGTAACAATAAAATTACAACGAAGAACACAACCTAGTAGGACAAAAAAACCTGCGTGGAATTTTAACAATATGACCTCAACATGCAATTCATTCCCAGTGCAACAGAAATATTTTGGCCCTTGAAGCAGGAACGTGATGGAAGATGATTAAAAGTTAAATGAGATAGTGAAGACACAAATCCACTAAATTAAAACACTAGAGATCATCAAGATTTTGGCCCTTGAAGCAGGTAAGCGAGTCCTAAAGCAAATCCTACAGCTGCGACTTTTAAAGGTTACCAATTACCCAGGGGCAGCCTAATCTAATGGGGCCCCACTTCCCAACCTAGAGTAGCTAGATGGGGAAGTAAAATCAATCCTTGTGGAATCACCTGTATGTTGCCTTAATTGCTTAAAACGAAATTAGACCAAAGAAGGAAACTTATGATGAAGATCAGCTTAGGTTAAGGCACACAGAGGGCAATCACAGGATACAAAAAATGACCTGCAATCACGCGAACAAAAAAACATCTTTCACATGTGTAATGTGCGTGCAAGTATGCTCTACAAAAAATCCTAATAGGTTTAGAGCACTCAGAAGAGCGTATACAGGTCTAGAAGTGCAAGTGCAATTATTTTCCCAAAAACAAATATAATTGGAATTTGTCTCTAAGATTCAAAGTTGTAAGCAGCATAGAAGGTCAAAAAGCACAGAACCCTGAATTACCTGAGGAAACGAGATGATGGTTTACCAAGGTGGAGACAGCATACTACCAAGTTAGCAAGAGTTTCAGCGTCCTTTGCATCCTGGAGCAATCACCAAATCAACCCCTCAATTGCATTTTACACGTCAAACCACAAACATCTAAGCTGAGCTTTTTCAGAGTCAAACTCTGCTAAGCTTACCATTTCCGATGAATTCAAAAGAATGAAGAATAATTA
Organism: Stephania japonica; assembly: GCA_039657345.1. NCBI lineage: Eukaryota > Viridiplantae > Streptophyta > Magnoliopsida > Ranunculales > Menispermaceae > Stephania > Stephania japonica. The sequence goes on along the minus strand of CM077556.1, from coordinate 82,638,326 downwards.
ATTAAAGTCCAGAACTTGCCTTGTTCAGTGCTTCAAGCAGCAGATTTTCAGCTTCATCAAAGTTTCCCATGTGCATGTAGCAGACAGCCTTCCCATTCAGAACCAACCCTGTCATCTGATACTTCTCAGAAAAATCCTGGAAGATGAGAAATGCTTCTTGTATCTTGGAACCACCCTAGTTACAAAGAAAAGCACATAAGATGAATGCAGCAGCACGATCACAGTTAGAACAGATAGAACTTCTACTCCCTCCAAAACCTTCCAAAAATTAAAAGAGCAAGTGAAAACAAAAGAGAAGTATTACCACAGCCAAGTTAAGCCATGTGTTTGCTAGCTGAGTTAGGGTGTGATCCTCGTCAACCTGTTGCATGATCTTAAGCTGCTTCTCAGCATAATCAGACCGGTGCATCTTAAGGAAAATCTGAACATTCAGAGCATGCCTGCAAAGGAACCAATGCTAGCTTTACAGACAATATAAACTTTCACATGGATTCTATCTCGACTAGCAGTCCTACTGTTCACCTAGGTTTCCGCAAAGTACTGAGATCATTTCAAAGTTAATAAATAATAAAAACTTTCATATGCACTTTTGAAGACCGTCATTGCTCATCGCCATTGAAGTGGGCATTAATTTAAGTAATATTGAGGCAATTTAAATAAAATGAACCCATAGTTAACCGTATAACAAACTGTTAGCATGAGAACCATGGGTTAAAACTTAAGAATATAAATGCTGAAAACCTATGAGAGATTTGTATAAGATGTTTAAGATTGGTAGACAATCTTTATGATTTGTGGCATCACAGAGTTACTCTTGATGAATAACAGAAAGTGGTTTTGGTTATATGGGATATCAAGTTATGAATCAAAATAGATCATAAAAGGAGGAGTGTGAATTGAACTTTGGAGAAGAAGATACGAAAAGTGCATTCGATAGATGGTATAGTAATTAAATCAAAAGAAGCTTTATTTTTCCTTCAGCTGCTGTACAAAAAATACTGAAGCCTAGAAGCTTTGCATACAGCAACATTAAAACATCGGTCTCAAATTAGTTGGGTTTGGCTACATGGAACAAATATTTCAAGTTCAAAAGTAAAATTATAAGAGAACATCACTAAACAGATTTTGGAGTAAATTCAACATAAGAATGATACTCACAATTCCATAGTCCCTCCAGCATGGGTATGCTTCAAAGCCTCATTGTAATCCTGCTCATGCATGTATATGATCCCCGCAACCAACCTAAGAACAGGATTGCTCCCAATGGCCGCATCACTCAACCACTCCTTCAAACTCGCAATCGCAGATTCCTATACAATTCAACAACACCATTCTCCATCAATCAATCAACAACACACACACACACACACACACCCCACTCATTCAACACCTCCAACCCTAAAAATATCACAACATCCCCAAAAACAATCGAAAGGACGTACTTTCAAATCTAAATGCAACCCTAAATTGTAATTGCTAAAGTAACCTAAAACTCCAAATTAATTGGGGTCGGCTACGTGGATCAAACTCTCTTCCATTGCGCTCGATTTAGTGCAATCAATGACGTTCTTTCCAAAACCTAAACTTGATCTACAAAATTGAATTATTATACCAAACCAAAATCCTAAACCCTAGAACATTTAGATCTTGAAACTACCAATTTCACACAACAGATCTTAACAAAAACCAAACACACCTTATTATCCGCACTAGACAAGTACAGAGCGAGCAATTTGACGGCCTGGAGAGGCGTGGGCGCGGACGAGTCGATCTCGTTGATCACAAGCTGCGCAAAAAACCAAATCACAAACTCAATCAACGCAAAATCGTGACGAGAAACAAAGTCTCCAATTCGAATTCGATTTTGACCTAATCTGACCTGGTAGCTCCCAAGAGCGATGTACGATCTGTAGACGAGGCAGTCCCTCTCGATCGCGTCCTCTTCGGCGAGATTCGGCACGTCGCTGTTGTTGATCGCCGCCTGGTACGCTCCCAAGTAGAAGTTGTTGCGAAGCCCGAACAGGTGATCTGGAGCTGCCATTAACGATCTCGCAATCTCTCTCTCTCTCTCTCTCTCTCTCTCTCTCTCTCTCTCTCGCGGTGTGTGTGAGATCTGTTCGTAAATGTGTTCAAAACTAAGTGCGTTTGATGTGTTGCATACTCGTATATATAGTGTTTACGTGCATTCCGGTTTAGTTGAACCGGGTGGGCCGGTCGGACCGGGAGTGGACCGGAAGCCAAGACATTGCTTGGACGAGAAGCAGAGCATAATAAGAAGAGAGAACGCAAACGCAAACGCCATCGCCAACGCCAAAGCAGTGGAGATCGTCGAAGGAAAACGCGCAATTTGAAAGGTGAGTGCGTTTGATCCTGTGAAAAATGTGTTCTTTCCGATGAATTGTGTATCGATTTCGCGATTCTTCGGTGATTTCGTTGTTGGTGTTGTTGTCGGTGTTGGTTAGGGCAGCGAAGTGCGATTAACGATTGTTTGTGGTTTCGATTGGTGTGCTGAATCGTCGTAGAGAGTGGTTTTGGTTTCGATTTGTAGGTGCGGAGAGTGTAGATCTGAAGTGTGTTTGTTTACTGAGTGTGATTTTAGGGTTTAATCATGTCATTGATGAATAACTTGTTTACTTGTGATGATGATGATGATGATGATAGTTTTGTGTTAGTTCCGCCATTGTTGACTTCATATTTAGCTTCGTAATGTTGTTTATGTTTCTCTTGATTGAAACACTAGCATAGACCTTTAACAAGTGGAGTTCACGCGATGCCATTGCTCATGATGTCAGTGAAAATGACCATTTAGTTTTAGAGCTTCAGTCCGGCGGGCTAGTTGAATGATCTCAGCAACAGCATAATAAGCCCTTTTTTATGCTTAGGTTGGCTAAATAATTAATCTCCATTATCTTACTTTGTTGGTTATTGAGGCTAACTCCACCTACGTAGAACATTATATGCACTACATAGCCAGTCTCAAGTCTGGATAAAGGAGGACTCTGAAGCCCGTTTTGTACCCAAAAAATGGGTGTGGGAGGCCCCAAGACCATTTTCCATTCGTGGAAAATGGGGGAGGGTTGCGATAGGTTGACAACCAGCGTAAAACTTTTTGTCACTCTTCATGAAATGGATCAAGCATTATTTGGAAAGCTCGCCATCAATTGTACTTAATCGAGCACAATGGAAGAGTTTGATCCATGTAGCCGACCCCAATTAATTTGGGACTAAGGCAATGTTGTTGTTGTTGTTGGTTATTGAGGCTATGTTGTTGTTGTATCTTGCTTTGTTGGTTGCCTTCTCTGTAAGCGTGTGTGGCATGTCCTGCTGTTGATGGAATGTAATTTTGTCATATATGTGAATTTTTTGGGTTCATATCTTTCTAACGACGAAACGAGAAATCCAACCAAACATGTACTTGCTAAACTGTGCATTAATATTTAAGTGAACTCTACTAATATTCTAGAATTGGATAATTATTCAGCGTTACATTTTCTCACTTTGTATTATGTTACTTCATTTGAAATGGTAGATTATGCATATTATTCAGTTGAAGATTTATTGGCAAACTGCAGTTATATTTATAACCAAATAACTAATTGGAGCCAATTATTCCTATAGTTTGAATTGTGATCAGTTAATTTTGTTGGTTATTTAGTGTCCATTCACATTCTAATGAATATACGTTGCATTTATGTTTGATTATCGTGTCTCCTCAACAATTTATTTTGGATGTGCTTGGATGGACTTCTATCTTGTTTTTGATTTGTTGATGAAAAGAATGCAAGAATTAGTGTGACATTTTGTTTTCATTTTAGTTAAGTTTTGATTTTATTTCATTGGTTTTGTATTGACATCAAATTTCGTTGGAATTAACTTTTTAGAGAATAGGCTCGAGCGATGCTAAGAACCCAAGGATGAGTAATGCTTATTGTCTTTATGCTTCTTCAATTTTAACGCGTGCAAGTCACTTTTGTTTCCATAAGTTTTTATGAAGCAAGGGGAGAGATCATTCTGCATTGTTGCTTTACCTGCTTTATTATAAATAACATCCTGAATGTCGGTTAGATAAATTTAGTGATCATCGATTCATTTGTTTGTTTCCAGTTCTTATTTTGATGTTAAATAGTCTTTTCAATTTTTCAAAATATTTATCACTTTATTTTTATTTTTTCTTTCTAGTGGTACCTAACAAATTAATTTGGGACTGAGGCTATGTTGTTGTTGTTGTAGTAGTGGTACCTAACAATGTCTCGAAGATATGATAGCCGTACAACCATATTCTCCCCAGAAGGTCGTCTTTACCAAGTTGAATATGCCATGGAGGCCATTGGAAATGCAGGGAGTGCAATTGGTATATTGGCTAAAGATGGTGTAGTCTTGGTTGGTGAAAAGAAAACCACATCAAAGCTCCTTCAGACGTCAAAATCAACTGAGAAAATGTACAAGATTGATGACCATGTTGCTTGCGTTGTGGCTGGTATAATGTCTGATGCCAACATCCTCATCAACACTGCCAGGGTCCAAGCTCAGCGCTATACGTTCGCCTACCAGGAGCCAATGCCTGTCGAGCAACTAGTTCAATCTCTGTGTGATACTAAACAAGGCTACACACAATTCGGCGGGCTCCGTCCTTTTGGTGTCTCATTTCTGTTTGCAGGATGGGATAAGAATTTCGGTTTCCAATTGTACATGAGTGATCCAAGTGGGAATTACAGTGGATGGAAAGCTGCGGCGATAGGAGCCAACAACCAAGCTGCCCAGTCAATGCTGAAGCAGGATTACAAAGATGAGATCAATAGAGAAGAGGCAATTCAGCTTGCTGTGAAGGTGCTTAGTAAGACCATGGATAGCACCAGCCTTACGTCGGAGAAGCTCGAACTGGCAGAGGTGTTCCTCGCACCTTCAGGGGAGGTCAAGTACCAGGTCTGCTCACCTGAATCCCTTGGCAAGTTGTTGGTTAAGGTTGGAGTGACCCAACCTGCAGCTGAGGCTTCGTAAGTTCTCATCTTTTCGGTCGATAAACTCGCGTAGAGCTTGGGTGATATTGTTTTAGCGCATCATTACTGTTGTTTTTGGTACTGCTTGAAAACTTTTATCTGAAATGCATTACATGATGCGGATATTGCTGTTTATTTTGGGAACTATGCTTAATTCCATTCCTTCCCCTTATCATATACATCTCATTCTTGCTTTATTTTTTGTTGATTCAAACTGAAACTCAAAATGCTGTTCGATCAGGGCCCAACGCTTTATTGCGAGCCAAAATCCCTGATTGATTCCCCTTCCCCTGAGTGGCAAGGCAGGGATGAGAATGCGATAAAACAAGATTGTCAATTTGGTGTAGTGCTTTCTTCGTTGTGGGGTACCACATCTCGTATCAAGCTATATGTGCGGTAGCACTGCTTATTTATTTCAACAGAGAACTTTTTTTTTTTTTGGAACAATTTCAACAGAGAACTTTAGTGTTCACTTGGAAATTACTTTAGTGTGAACCTGTCAAATGAATACATAACCACTTTGGTTTCTGATTAGCCGCCTATCTACTGATTCTTCAAGTAGTAAAATTAGAGATGGGAGCTCACAATAAATAATTTTACACACAATGCCTGCTAGCCATGAGAGATGGAGAGCAGCTGGGAAAGATAATAAAAAGCAGTACATTTACAGGTGCAAGGAATTTAGCTGTTGTGGCTCTGAGGACCTTTTTTGGCTGGTGAAAAATAATCAGCAATGCTGGGTCCTCGCTGTGCTGCCTTTGCGCGCTTGATTGGTTGAAGCCAAACTCGGATTTCACGCTGGATTTCTGGGGGAAGCTCATCAATTACAGAGGTATCAATCTCCTCAGGATTGAGACTCCATCTCTTTCGTCTATGTTCATCGTGGTGAAGACTATTCATATTGTCATTGATCTCTACCTTCTCTTTTTGAGATTCTTCGTGTGCGCTGACTCGATCTGATTCTTGCTCATGCTCAGTTCCTATCAAAAATATAAATGGTAAAGAAAGGAACACACAAAGCAAGTGAAGAGCTCCTGGACCAACTTTTTAAAAAATGGAAGTGTACCAGAGGTTGAAGGTACAGCATTTTCTGATGAAGTGCAAGGAGCTCGTTGAGCTTGAAAGAATCTCAAGATAGGACCTGATCCCTGGTAGAAGATAATATAATGTATGTCATACTCTGATCCAAGAGATCGATAAATAGGATTTTGCTCAAATAACGACAACAAAGCCTCAATCCCGAATTAATTGGGGATGGCTACAAGGATCAAACTCTTCCATTGCACTCGACTTGCACAAACATAAACGAAAGAAGTCCAATAACGAAACCTCTAGGAGATACCTTGATAAAGACAACATCTAATCACTATTTCAACAAAATGTAACTAGCAGATTATGTTATGTAAGATGTACCTAGTACACTCAAGGAGCAAATGAAGAAACCAAAAACCAAAAACATGGACAAAAATAACAATAAGGGGCATCTTGGTCGGCAAAATTTCATGAATCAAAAGCAAGCTTCTATGTCTTCAATGAATCATACAGCAAAAATCATTTCAAGAAATGAAGAACAAAGCAAAATGGAGAGCAAAATGGATGTCATAATGTCAAGAAACACAAAATGATACTTTCATTTGGCACCGCGTCCTAACCTTTTGAGTAGTTTCCTTCTGCGTTTCACCTCGAGCCAGATTGGACTTGACATGAGAGATCATAGTTCCTTTCTTTGCCTCAGCTTGATCTGCGGCCATTTGGTTTTCAGACCCTAAAAGAGAAGCCAAAAATTTCAACCAATCTTCGGAAGGCCAAATTCAAAATGACAGATAGTGAAAACCAATGCCGAGAAGGCAGGAGGTAGCATAAGCAAGATACCTGACGGCACGGATGGCATAGAGTTCTGAGAGATTTCATTGTAGGTTTGCTCTTGTGAAGGGCAAGAAGGATCGCGGTTGTGAAAGAATCTCAAAATTGAATTTGTGTCCTAAAGAAAAGCATGCAAAAGACATCCTGTAATTTAACTACACAACTTGGAGATTGAACAACAATAGGATAGTATACTAAAATTAGTAAATCTTGCATTCAAGCACAAGTGCATACTTGGGTAAACTGGACCCTGTAAAAAGCTTATCAATTCACTAATGCTGATGCCTAGGCAATCAAACTGCATTTTCCTCTGGGCTAATCTTGATAAATATGCAAAATCATTTATAAAAACAACCTCAGTTCCAAATTAGTTGGGAATATTGGAATTGGCTACATGAATCCAATGTATCCCAGATTATCACAAGTCTATTCCTACACCTTTGAAACCCTTTAATATCTAGCGCACAAGTTTTCTAAGGAGAAACTCGAGAGAGCCACAAAGAAAAGAACAACAAAACACATCTTGGTCAACAAAACACGCGTGGCATAGAAATGGCTTCAATAAGTGATTAATAAAAACATATAACAAAGACCAGGAAAATTCTTGAGAGGAATAAGGCAATATGAAAAGAAAACAACTCGCCAGTGCCGTATCAAGATAAAAATGAACAAAGACACAGCAAACAGGAATAACTTTCTAACCTTGTGATACGATGTTTCCTTCTGTTGTTCACCTTGAATTGAACTCGAATTGACATAGTTGTTGATTGTAGTTTTTTTATTTGCCTCAACTTCATTTACAACCACTTGGTTCTCACCACCTAAAGTTAAGCCATAAATTCAGCTCGATTTCGAAGGGTCAAACGAAAAATAAAGTGAGCAAAATGCAAGGAAGACTCTGGGTACTTCATTGTACATATGATACCTGATGGTACGGAGTTTTGATCTATCCCATTGTAAGTTTGCTCTTTTGAAGAGGAAGAAGATTCATGGCTGTGAAAGAATCTCAAGATTGAGTGTGTTCCCTACGACAAGGGGAAAGACTGGCTTGAAATAAAGTACACATTTAACCACACTAAATGGTAACAAAACAAAACACAACAGAATACCAACAGCAATGTCTAGTAAAACATCTGATATACTCTACAAGATCTGGTCCTTGTGCTCATTAATAGATAAGAACTCCATTAAGCTTAAAGTTTGAGTTTGCTTTACAGAAAAATCAAAGATCCGGATACCAAGTACTTCTAAAGTTTGAAACCTGTAAACTGAAACTTGGTACAAAAGCCGATGAGTTTGATCACTAAAAACCTCATAAATGAGGAATCACAAGTAAAACAATAGCAACACCAAAAGGTTTCTTAGGATCTAGGGAAGATTAAGTTTTTTATTTACTAGGTTCATCGTTCAAATCTAGACGACTGCTTCCCACAACTGGAATACAGGATGAGAAACCGGTTGAGTCTGAAAAATTACCTCAAAAAACAAGCCTGATACAGGAAACTTTTGGTAACTGATAGTTATCATGAAAATAACTCATTCCACTTGCACTTGCTAGTATTTAATATACATGCGGAAAGTTTTTAACTAAAAGAAATGCCCGCCTACGTCACATAAAAGATAACTCAGAGGCATGCATCAACAGTAGTGATCATATGGAGTTGACTACAGAAAGGAAACCATTAGGTGTAATTTGGGGAGGCCACAAATATATGACAAAAAAGATAATAAATATATGTCAAGTACTAAATTTCAGTTATTTTCTCTTTTGATTTCCTTTGTAACTCCTGCATGAACCACCGTTGATCTTCTATTTGATCGGTGGTGGTTCCAGTAAGAGTGTTTACTGCATGCATTTTCTTCAATAAAACACACAGATCTATTCAGATTGGCGCCACCGCTTGCTCCCCTTCCATCTTTGCATCTATCATCATTCAAGTTTATCTCCACTTCTATTGCTCGTGCGTGGATCTGTGCTTACAGTTGCTGGTTTGATAGTTTCATAAGGTTATTTTTTTCAATAAGTATTTGTCTTCCAATGTTGGAAGTTTGTGTTTGTCTTCCCTTGTTGAAAGTTTTTATTTGTCCTCCCATGTTGGATGTTTTATTTTTCATTTTGTTCTTAGTATGTTTGTGTATTGTTGTGTTACAGACGTTTGTCAAGAGAAAAGTCACTGATTGTCAAAATGTTTCATTGTTACAGTCGCAGTTTCTCAAAATCAACTCTATGGCAGTTGAATGTTTAGATGAACAACTAGGATTGGTGAATCAAGGTAATTGATTCTATGTCACTAATGAAATTTTCTATTTTGTTTCAAAAAAATATGTCCAGTAAATTAGTGATGAGTGAAGACATAATCCAATAAAACGTATTATGATACCAAAAAAAAAGCCCATACAGATGATGTTAAAACAAGTAATCTTGAACTTACAGATGGTTTAGCCAATATTTTACCAGCAGAAACTGACAGATGAGTAACTACCCATGCACTTTTTGAAGTTCCTTGGATATCAGCTCTTTGCAAATCTAAAACTTCTCGCAGACCACTGTTAAACAATTTGAGGGCATCTTCCTGAAGCTTAGGAGTGCCATACCTCAAAGGACATGATTTGGAAGGAAATTTTTTGAGTTGATCTGTGTCATTGGTCTAACAGAAACCCGGCATACTTATAAATGGATTGTGATAAAAAAATAAAAAAAATGTTGATAGCAGCATTTAGACAAAGTAATACCTTGTATATTGTAGCATGCAGAGTGAGAGTATGAGCAACTCGCTTATTTTGGTCCAAGTCCGATTGGAGCCGCTCACTGAGCTCTTCGCATAGGTCCTTAAGCCAGCTTTCAACCTGGACAAAAGACACTCAGAAGCAGGTAGGCAAGTATCGACAATTGACAAGTTATGCAATGCTAGTAGCAGATTTCTTTTTATTCAAAGAACAAGAAACAAGCAGAAATTAATTAATAAAATTACAGAAACTAATTTATGCAATTTGTACCACTAACTTCTCAACCTGGATTGTAAATCCAACTTCACCTAAGAATTTATTCATTTACAATTCACAATTAACTCAGAAAAGTCTTACTTGACATAGGGAAGTTTTGGGAAATTCTGGCAATATAGAGAAGTATGAGTAACTTCTTCTAAGTTAAGGCACATTAAAGAATTATATTGTTCATAAATTATAGTACTTCATATCAGTTCTCTTTTACACCATATCTAAGAAGTGCTGTTAAACTAAATTTTAGTGGTTTCAATCATTTTGGATACCTCTTTATGCTTTTGGCAACTTGAATTGTTTACCAAGTTTTTACTTTTTAAGGGCTCACACACATGTTTCTGGGGGGCAGTTGGCCCAACTAGTTTGAACTAATCTTAAGTAGGATCCGTATGAAGATAAGGTCTTCCAGCATGATTTTCTCTATAACCGTAGGGTTGAACATAAGATGGCGAATTAAGGGTTTGAATCCCAAAGTAGAGTTTCATACACACAACTCTAGCGTAAGGGTCAGAATTAAGAATAGATCATGAACCAATGACCAAGATGCTAATGTCGCAAAGAAACACCCAGTAGTGGGAAGAAGTTAAATTGTTTGGAGTAGAAAACAGTGTGATGGCGAAAGATTAGGGGCACAATCACATAGAAGTGATCCCAAAAATGATAAACTGAGGATGGAAGCATTTGACACATTAAAAGATACATCCTTAAGGATCAAAATTCATTAGAAAATAAATAGGTCATAGAGTAATACTCATACAGATGCAAGTGTCTTCAAAGCTTGTGGACCTGCAAAGTTCTTGCCACAACCATGGCTCTTAGGTAGAAGACGGCCCTCAACTTCATCTCCACTGATTCCTCTCGCAATGTTCCATAACCATGTTCTGGCAGAACAAAAGAATCACTCCCACAAGAATTAAAATTCATTTCACTATTTATTGAACAGAAGACTGTATGCTACATGACTTCCCCAAGAGTATAAACAGATGGAAGTTGCATATAACATATTATGCATCACTTTACAACTAATATCAACAATTCATGAAAAGAAATTGCTAAGAAAATGTGAAGTACTGTGCTTTAGCAAATGCAAACAATAAGAAATGTTGAAAGAAAAAAGACTCAAGATGATAAAGGCATACCCTGTATTAGTACCATAATGCTCTTGTAGCTTTTCTTCTGAAAATTTTAGCAAATCTCCAACGGTGCTAATTCCGAGGTCACTTTGTAATGAGCTTCCTAGTTTTCCTCCAAGTTGCTTCCTGCAAACCAATTATTTTTCAGTGCGTGAGGGATCACCGCGCATCATCAAAAAATAATTTTAGACAGAAAGCGGCAGCATAAAACTTTGGGATGAGACTCATGAGCTAACTATTAAGTAAATGAAATTGTACTGAAACTGAAACCTCTTACTGTGCAGTTTATAATTGCCAGGAATAGGTTTAATCATTTAAACACAAGGCAACAGCTACAGATCCATGCACAGTTGATCACTAGATTCTAATGACCTGATTAACCTAACTATTTAATTTAGAGGATTTTAAATGATTTTTAGACAATTCAAATATATTGTAAACAACGAACTAGAAGAAATTTAAATTCTCTTTCTCTGCCTCTTTCCTTGATGCATATTCTCATCATATGTGACCTTTGCGTTCAAGCCTGGAGGAATTAATTTTCAACTCCTGAACGTGTATCTAGCCTTCAACCTATCCTACTAAAGACTAGCTGAAATTCAAATACATGCATTTTAGATACAATGCGGAAAAAAAAAAGTTATTGTTGTTGATAGAATATACTTTTCAGTTCAATGCCTACATTTTCTTTATTGGCAACGGGTCCAGCATTCCTTTCACAGCGGAGGAGGGCACAACAGTTTGCTGTGAAGGCTTGTTCATTGAACTTGCAAGTTTTGCCAACATCTGCCAACAAAAATTGGTCAGTCAATCAGCTAAATATTTTAGTTAACACCTTTTCTGCGGGCGCAAATGAAAAAATAAGTTCATACCTTATTATGAGCTATGCCTGCAGAACATGTAAACTCAGTTTCCCTCAACACTTGCATTCTAAGTTCGGCCACAATAATAGCTCCACAAGCTAACAACTTATCTTGCTGACTTGCATTACTTCTACATAGCCATTCTCTCGCTAATTCTCCTTTCTGTTTATCAACCTATACTGAAGGCTAATGTCATTTGTACCAATCAAACACCATAGAATAATCATAAGAAAATGATTATACTCAACTCAAAAGAAAAGGCATATCTCCAATATAAAGGGTCAGGTATATGAGATCGTTTTTTTTCATTCCGCTCTATTTAGGTAATCGTAAAAAAGGTGTATATCCATGAAAAACCAAATCACAGAATATAAAAGTTCAGACTTTTTACCTCCTCATCAAGTCCTAAAATATGTGATTTGAGGGTTTCTTCGTCGATTGCTTCCAATTTCTCCGGCGGATTTTCGGATAACATTGCTTCAGCCACATCAGTCAAGTCAAGGTAAACCTCATCTATTGATGCCCTCTCACAACGACCCTTCCGTGCAAGTATCGCAACAACCTGAAAATGATTTTTCTTCTTAACAAGTCGTGCTTTCAACTATTGTGATTTAATGGACACATAAAATGTAATGGATGTCTGAAAATTCAAACCTCTGAACCTGCATTGCGATACAAATTTAAATCGGCTTTACCACGGGCCACAGGGACCTGAACTAGCTGGATCTCCGGACACAGTTTCTTGGCTTCGTCTCCTCGCATAGAACTGAAAGCGCAATATTATTCTTTGTCACCAACAAAAGGCAAATATATACGCAAAGACATGACACGTACCGGTTCACCCCATATTTGCGAGCTTCATAGCTAATAGCAATCAGACCACCACCTTTCCAGGAGTTATACTGCACCACAGCAGTCGGCAGCCCCCTTAATTGCGGTTGCCTCCTTTGCTCCACTATCAATGCAAACAATAACTTTCCAAATTAGGTATCAAATATAAATTGTTTTCAAAGAGAGCTTAAAGATCGATGTTCAGCGAGATGGTAAAGCGGCAACCTTTTTATAAATTTCCACTACTATTGAAATTGGAAAAAAAAATCAGGATTCCCCTTTAGATGGGGACATTGTACACAAATCTAATGCACAGATGACAATGGTGACGACGATGAGCTTAAAGATCGAACTTTTCTTCTTTTCTTTTGAATAAGAAACCAACTTAATTACGTCCTCTAGACTCCAACATGAGTCGAACCACTAACCTTTCTTTTGGCAGCTTAAAGATTGATGCTCAGCAAAAAACAACAGTGCACAACAACAACATAGCCTCAATCCCAAATAAATTGGTGCCGGCTACATGGATTAAACTCTTCCATTGTGCTCGATTTAGTGCAATTGATAGTGAGCTTTCCAAACCATTTAAATCCTTCCTAATTAATGCGTATCAAATTAACTTCGGTCTACCCTTCTCTCGTAGAATTTCTTCAGTTTCTATTAAGTCAAATTTTTTAGTGGGAGCATTTATAGGCCGTCTTTGCAGGTGTCCAAACCACCGGGAAAAACAAGAGTGCATCCATTAATTCCCTCTCTAACAAAAAAGGTCCCCCCCCAATTCTCATAAGACAAAGCAATGCACTTCCAGTTCCGGATACAGTACATACATCATGGATGGTAAACAAGCATTGCCCCCCGCCACACAAACCAACCCCCCCCCCCCCCCCCCCCCCAAATTAAAAAACAAGCCTTTCAAAAACACAAACACGGCGCGAATCGAGATCGTAACTACAATTCATCAAATTCATCTTATAACACAAGATTCTACACTAAATGGGTGAAACCCTCGGGGTGATTTGTCATCAAAAATCAATATTTCTGAAGACCCAATACGGGGAACTCAAAATTACTAAATGGGTAGGTCGGAATTGGTGTTGTGATTGCAGTAACAACTGAAATTACGAAAAATCGAAGTGAAAATGAAGATTGGTTATGACTTATGAGGGTGTGTGGTGTGTGATGGTTACCTTGGACGTAGAAGCAATCCATGTCAATGAGAGCGATCACGCGAGCATCGGACGGCTCAGGACGAGCTACCGGCATTCTCTTCTTCTCTTCTTCTTCTTCTTCTTCGTTTTCTCTCCAAAGATCGAACACGGTTTCTCGCTCGCGCTCTTTCTCATAACTGAGACCAACTTTATAACTTCCAATCTCTTCGAGACTAAGCTAACCATTGGGCATTTGAGTACAATGGAAGTGTTTGATGTATGTCATTTATGGTTAAGTTTACTTTATTTTTTATCGGACAACATATGTGATAGTGTGGCAGTGGTGGCCCTCATAACTCAATTTGTTTGACGTAAGAGATTCAAAATGGAGACCTCACTGGCTTTAACAAAAAAAAAAAAAGAATCATTTTGTCCCACACTCGAGCATTATTGGACCCATATCATCCATAAGACAAAAGAAAAGTAGAACTAAGTTCATTACCCTCAGGCGAATTCATTGCTAGCTAGTCTTTTTTTTTATGGGAAATGCTACTGATAATGGGGAGTGACGCCACAACACACATTACCCCTACAAAAGTCATTCATGCCTACTTTGAGATACGGGCCACACAAGTCCCGATGCATAACACGCAAGTTGAATCCGCATTGAGGGCGCTTGTGGACTAATATGTGTTTATAATATGACATACCCATTGCCATTCTAATATTTTTCCTTTTTTAACAAGTTTAAATCACACTATATCCAATCTATACTATTTCTTTACTCGAGCTCACTAATATAACGATAAAAATAAGAAATAAAAATGCCCAAGCCCAAAAGAATCTCATATTAGAAAGGCCTAGGCCCAATAACACCTAAACTCTAATTTAACTTCTCAACGGTAACTTACCAACTTTAGGTACAAAAAAAATTTAAAGAAACAAAGCAAAAACAAAGCGCCAAAGAGCCGTTGAAAGCCTCGTAACGTCTCTTTTTTCAGTTCAATCAACAACAGCTAATACTACAACAACACGAAACACACAGAGACAACCCACTCAACACGCAGAAAACATGATGATCGAACGAGTGATCACAGTGGAGTACTTAGAGCCCTCCATGTCTCGCGAGCTCCTTCGCAAATTCCCCGACAACACTGCCTTCGATTTCGACTACTCCCAGAGTGGAATCTGGTCCCCTCTCCTCCCACAGCGCGGCCACACCACCGCTCTACTCTCCGTTTCGCCAATCGAGTTTCGGCGAAAGCTCTTCGACGGCCTAGAAAACAGGACACAAATCAGTAACAACAAGCGCAGCAAGAGCAAGTCTAGTAGTAGTAGTAATAACAGTAGTGCTGTCAAAATTAGCTCAGCTGGTTTTGGGTTTGATTACTCCCAGAGTGGGATCTGGTCCCCACTCCTCCCTCGGAGTAGGCCTCCGATGGGTTCGTTGGCGATGCGGAGAAAGCTGTTTGATGGGTTGGAGAAGGTTCACCAGAATAGGTTGTCCAATGTTGCTGCAAAGATTAAGAAGAAGATGATTGGTGCAGTCATCACTAGAAAAGATGGTATCAGGGTTGCTCATGATCATGAGGTCTCTGTTACTCCCAAAAAGGTTAGTAAACGTAATACTTTTTTTTTTTTTTTTTTACTTCAGTAGGAATCGAACTACGATCTCTCGAAGTCTTACTTTTTTGACAATTGATTTTTTTATCATCTCACCAAAGAAACTTTAACAGTAAACCTAATACTTCTTGCTTTGTGGTGAAAAATGAATCAACTTTGCTATTTTTTTTTCTTCAGTTTCTCACTTGGTATTTGGACGCTAATCTCATTAATTAATCCATTTTTGTCGTGCTTTATATGGGTGAGTACTAAACCTGTTCATCATGAGATAAGCCTAGCCCAAGCCTTGTTCGACGATCCCGCTTCTTTTTTCTTTTTAAATTTTCTAATTTAATCAAACACATTTTATTCACGACTCAATAAAAATTAATGAAACTAGATGATATAGAAATAAACAAAAGCTAACTTATGACTCATATCAGAGATTTAAATAATTTGGACACGCCTTCAATGGTACGACATTGAACATAATGGAAGTCGTTTGTTTTATGTGGCAAACCTTAACTAATTTGAGTTTTTACTTTAAAAAATGATAATCTAACATATTTTGGGTGCACACTTTGTTTTTTATTCTTTTACTTTGAAAAATGATAATCTAACATATTTTAGGCACACACTTTATTTTTTAGCTATTTATGACTTTTTCTTGTCTCCCCATGCATAGATTATAATTTTTCTTTTACTTGCTCCTTTTTAGATTGACCTGGCTCAAGCTCAAAATAGTCAGTTAAGTTTAAATACCAAATCATCTAGCAAAAAAAAAAAAATTTATCCTACTTTACAAGAAAAAGTTTTTTGTTAAAAGTAAAAAAAAAAGGTACTAAATGATTGGCCCTAGACTAATTGGCCCAAGCCCAACACATCTGGGGCCCACCCAAGTTCTAGTAACCCTCCCAACTTAATTCGTTCAGTGTACTAGATTTGAAATTGGTGTTTTATTTAGGGGAAAACGAACTATTATTAGTATTTTTTTTTTGAAAACTATTATTAGTATTAAGTTTACTATTAACGATAAATTCATGGTTTCGTCCAAAAAAAAAAAAAAAAAAACGATATATGCATGGTCAAAATTTGGATGAGTAGAGATAACTTCAAATCAATCTGTTTGTGTTTTATATTTTTCGTTATCAGATCATTTAGTTATGATTTTGTTTCTGTTGGGTCCTTGAGTTTATATGTTTTTGGGTCAAACGTTACAGGGGTGGGGCAGAGCATTAAAAGCTGCATCAAGACAGTTCAAGAAGAACAGAGCCCATTCCTTGCAAATTAAGCTGCCTAATTTTCTGAAAATTGGAGACTTCTAAGTCTGTCCATGATTTATGTTGGGTTTTTTTTTTTTAATCCATGATTCCCACTGCCATTGCTGTATCATTAGATGTCAAGATCTGATTAGTATTACTAAATACATTGCTCAATCTTTGGGCTCAAATCAATCATTCTTTCTTTCCATTTCCTTGTACTAAATTGAACAATGAAAGAATTTGATCACATATGTTGTTAAGGAATATTGTGCAATTACTTCTAATTCAAATAAAATAAATATACTAAATAACAATCCTAATAATTATGTTAATATTCTCGACACCCCTCCTCAAGCTGGAGAATAGATATCGATCATTCCCAGCTTGGATAGAAACCCTTCGAATATAGTAGTAAAAAATCCCTTAGTAAGAACATCAGGCATGAATGACCCAGACAAGGAAAGTATCTCAAAACGACCATCATATGTCAAAGTGCCCCCGATGAATCAGGCTGGCGTAGTGTGACATTTGAAATCGCGCCATTTACAGAAAGGATGCAAATTGCTTGAGGACCTTGCTGAGAAAATGATATGATCTTCATTGTAACATCCTCTCCAGCAGCTACAGTGATGACATGAGGAGTGAAATTCAAGCCCGGAGAGCATGAAACCCATTCACCTCCCAAGTTTTCAATTTCTACTTTGTTGTAGATTTTGTTCAAAACGCCACTTGGCCGCCTCTCTACTGCATGGCTGTCTGCTCGCTTCTCGTCGGAAATCCTGCGCTGACTTGCGGTGGTGGCGCGCCGATGCGGATATCGCCAACCGAGTGCAAGCGCCGCCATTGATTGATCGACTTTCAACTACCCTTTTTGGCGTTCCCTTCAAAGGTGATGTTAAGAGTCAATCATATTGGCCCTCTTTCGAAGTATGCAAGGACCTTTCTTTTTAATGGTTCAAAATGTAGTGTATCTGATGGAGGTTCATGTGCTTATTCTGAAGATGAAACTTTTGTTTCAAAGAGGTCTGAAAGTGGTAATGAAGTTATATCTTGTGGGTTTCTCTGGTTGTGTAAGACACAACTCTGTCCACCCTGGTTGTGTGAAACACAGCACTGTCTGTCACGCCCCGATACACTAGCGACAGCCACCACCGCCAGTCTGATCGCTCTGTTGGCGACCCACCACCGGTACACCAATCGCCTCTGTTCTGCCGTTGCGACACGCCGCTGCTGCCGCTCCGATCTGCTTGTCGTCGTCGCCGCTCAAATCTGCTCGTCGCCGTCACCGCTCAAATCTGCTCGCAGCCGTCGGACTCCACGTTCCTGCCGCTCCCGCGCCTGCCGCTCCCTCCCCGATCCCTCCTGATCCCGCCTGCCCCTACATCCAAGGCTTCTACATCATCTCTTCCGGCCTCCGACAGTCGTTCCAACGACTCCGCTCTGATAGTCGTTCAACGACTCCGCTCTGATAGTCGTTTCATCGACTCCGCTCCGATAGTCGTTCCGCTGACTATGCTCTGTTAGTCGTTTCGTCGACTCCGCTTCGATAGTTGTTCCGCCGACTATGCTCTGTTAGTCGTTCCATCGACTTGACTCCGATAGTCGTTCCGTCGACTCTGCTCTGATAGTCGTTCCAACGACTTCGCTCCGATAGTCGTTTTGTCGACTTCGCTCCGATAGTCGTTCCGTCGACTATACTCTGTTAGTCATTTCGTTGACTCCGCTCCGATAGTCGTTCCGTCGACTATGCTTTGTTAGTCGTTTCATTGACTCTGTTTCGATAGTCGTTTCGCCAACTATACTCCGTTAGTCATTCCGTTGACTCCGCTCCGATAGTCGTTCCGTCGACTATGCTTTGTTAGTCGTTCCATCGACTCCGTTTTGATATTCGTTCCGCCGACTATGCTTTGTTAGTCGCTCCATCGACTCCGTTTCGATAGTCATTCCACCGACTATGCTCCGTTAGTCGTTCTGTCGACTCCGTTGTTCAGTTATTTTGTTGTCTCGTTTTCGTGCACTGTCCGTCAACTCCATTATTCAGAATTCCAGATCGAAGTCAATCCGAATTCTGCTCGGGTTTAATTTTATTTTAGTTTACAAACTCAAAGTGGTTCCGTTGTTCCCACTTTGAGTTTGAGGGGGAGTGTTAAGGAATATTGTGCAATTAGGAAATATGTATATATCACTCCCGTAATTATGTTATGCACAAATCACTCCCTTGATTATGTGCTACCTTATTTAGATGTTTCCTTTTGTATGTAATTGCATCTCTATATATAGAGACATGTAATAGATCAATAATAAATAATAAACTTATTCCATTCAGAAACTAACATATGTATCGACCCCAACTTAATTGAGATGGCCTGCGGCACCGATGCACCAATGTCGCTTGGCAGTCAACGGTCGTCCAAGCCCTGTAAAACTTGTACGCCAGACGGCCCAGACCTTTACATAGTTAACGTTGAACCTTGACCAGTTTGTTGTATATATGACCAATACTTTGACTGGGAGTATTTGCATATATAGCACGCAATCTAATTAATCATGAACCATCGGTGTCATGCGCGTTTTTGCATCCTTTAAGCGTAGCAGACGGCTTGTGTAGACCGTTATATATGCAGTATTATCACTGTAGACTGACCCACATAAAGTAACGAAAAATCTGTTTTTAACTTATAACGAATTTTTAAATTTTTACAAATATTAAAAAAGTATTACAAATTAAAATAAGTCAACAAAATCAATGGTCTTCTATTTGGATATGTGGAACGAGATATAATTAATTTAATTCATCCTACTTGAATAAGGCTACAACAATTTTATAAAATGAATGTTTTCATTTTGGAAACAAATTTTTTAAATGGAGAAATAGGTTTAATTTTCTTTTTCCTGTTCTTATTGATATATATACTGATTGAGTTATAAATTATCATATTAAAATGAAATATGAGTATATAAGATTTTCTTAAATTTGTTTGGCAATCAATATTTCTAGAGTGATGTTGAAAATTTAGTTTTATAAATCTTTATGACACGATAGTAGAATATTGGTTTAATCGTAACAATTATGAAGTATGAAGGTGTTGAGTTCAATTTTATATACAATTATATAAAGTGAAAACAACGAGAACTCCTTCCAGAAAAACTCCCAACAAGTGCGTGTCACACATCTTACTCTATCAAGAAAAAGTGAAAGCAATACAACGAAAAATTAATTAAGCTACTAGTCATTACTTGCGTATCACAATTCTCTTCACTAAAAGACAAACTTGATTTGATTGTGATGCCAACACTGTATATCCACAACGCACTTTAGGTCTTGACCCATGCTTTGCACTATGAGATGCCTCTCAATTATCTCATGCTCATGCCGGATTACGTTGGTTCTTGTGTGCATTGGTCGATGTAATTCTATCATTCCGTCCTATAAGTACACAGGAAAGAAAATACTAGAATTAATGGCACAGCAGAAATTACATTGAGCCACATAAGTTGTCCATACTGCCTCAAACCTCGTGTTATGCATCAAGACTTTTGTATATCCACATTTTGAAGCATGCACAAAAGGCTCATATAGTCATTGTAACTTTAATGTAACTTTTTCCTATCATTCTTGCAAGATCCATATATTTTTTAATGTAACTTTTTCCTATCATTCTTGCAGGCTCATATAGTCATTGTGACTTTAATGTAACTTTTTTAATTGTATCAACCCCTTCTATCTCTTTTCTTGAACATGAAGAAATCACCAAAGTCTTCACCGCGAGTCTTCGGATTCAAGATCTTGTTGTTCTTCAATGTAGAGAAAAAACCTTAGAGAGATAATGTGCATACACCCTAATGCGCACGCAAAGCCGAACTACCCTTGTCGACTTCTCTAGAATACCAGAAATCCCTATTCGGTCTCCTCAATTTTTTGGTCTCCCTCTAAAGTCAAATTCTAGTCGACTTCCCTTAAAAACATTTCCTATTTTCTCTCCGGTCACTAATTGCCAGAAACTTGCGATTTGTAATGTTTTAAGATAAATATTTCTCTCCAATTCAGTGTTGAATTTTACTAGAAGCTCTGTCCCTATGATACATCTTGTATGAACTTTGAAGTAAGAAACAAAATCTTTATCTCTTACGTGGGACTAAAGGTTTTATTGTCACTTTTACAATACAAACTTAAACCACTATATTCAACACCCAATTGGCTGGTACTTGGTAGCAAGATCCACGTATATATATATATATCATCAATCGATCATTTACTCAAAAATATGTTAGTGCAGAAATGAAGAGCAAAGCTGAGCTCATAGTCGTTCCCGGACCAGGAATCGGGCACTTGGTTCCAACAATCGCGTTGGCCCGGGCCCTGATTCAGGGCGACCACCGAGTCTCACTCACCGTCCTAGTCATGGACGACTCGCCCATCGCACACGCCACTCCCTCCCCTCACCACTTCGCTTCTCTCATCTCGAACGACCATCTCCGCCTCGTACAACTCCCCTCCCTATCCCCACAAACAATATCTCAAATCCACGCCAACCGACCGGGCCTCCCGCGCATAGGCCTCTTAGTCCACCACTACATGCCCATAATCAAAGACGCGGTGAGTCGGCTCGTTTCCACCGAGTTGACTCAGCTCGGCGGTTTCATCTTGGACGCGTTCACGTCCTGTGTTCTCGAAATAGCCGACGAGCTCGGCGTGCCCTCTTACCTGTACTACACTTCCGGCGCGGCCGTGCTGGGTATGATGCTGCACTTGCCGACTCTAGACTCGGTGATCGAGACCGAGTCGGTGCTCAACTCGGCCGAGTTGGCGATCCCGAGTTACTGCAACTCGGTCCCGCGTAGTGCGTTTCCTCAGTTCATGTTCCACAAGGACGACGAGGGGTACAAGCGGCTGCTCGACGTAGCAAAAAAGTTTAGAGATTTCAAGGGTATTTTAGTGAATTCGTTCGCGGAGCTTGAGTCTTTCGCCGTTGACTCTATTAACCGGATGGTTCGTGAAAGTCAAGGTAAGATTGCTAAAGTGTATCCGGTGGGCCCCATGATCGACGGCACCGGAGAAATCCATCAATCGTCGAACGGGGCCCACTTTGATCAAATTATGCAATTTTTAGACCACCAGCCCCGGAAGTCGGTTGTGTTTCTGTGCTTCGGGAGCATGGGATCACTTAGCTCGGTCCAAGTTACGGAGATAGCAAACGGGCTTGAGAGGAGTGGCCACCGATTCTTGTGGGCCCTACGTCGGCCCGGTAACAACGGTGCGGATCTCGAGGGAGGGATTCCGGAGGGGTTTGAGGAACGGACGGCGGGGAGGGGGTTGGTTTGTGGGTGGGCCCCGCAGGTACGGGTGCTGGGGCACGTGGCGACGGGGTGCTTCGTGACGCACTGCGGTTGGAACTCGAGCCTGGAGAGCGTGTGGTTCGGAGTGCCGATGCTGACGTGGCCGCTGTACGCGGAGCAGAAGCTGAACGCGTTCGAGGTGGTGAGGGAGTTGGGGTTGGGGATAGAGATGCGGGGGTGGGAATTGGAGGAAGGGGAGGTCACCAGTGCAGATGAGGTGGAGAGGTGCATCAGGAGTGTTATGGAAGGACACGTGACGGTGAAGTTGAGGGAGAGAGTTGATGAGATGAAGGAGTTGAGCAGGAAAGCTGTGTGTGTGGGTGGGTCTTCGTATGTTTCCATGGGTCAGTTTATTGATCATTTATTGATGTGTTAAAATGGTAAAGTGCATGCCTGCATTAACCAAGTGGGTACTTCCCTATTATATACGAGGTTGGAGGTTTGAGCTGGTCCTAGTGTGAAGGCAAGTTTGTAATTTCTTTGGAAAATGTTAGAATAGCAACCCTATATGTCACAATAAAATGAACAATAGCCAAGGTGGAGTGTGGGCCCTACGGCAAAATTATGTGTTGCTATGTCACGATAAAATGAACAATAGCCAAGTTGGAGTGTGGGCCCTACGGCAAAATTATGTGTTGGGTATGTCCTTTCTCATGCATGCACGTTATTGTATTTTTTTTTCTTTTTTTTTCTTCTGGACCATGCTCGCTTTAATATCTAACAAAGAAGATAAGATGAGAAAAGGTTCAATTCATTGTGTAGTTGTCATGTAAGAAAAGAGAATTGCTTTGTATCTCCTGCCATCCCGCGTGTAATATGATACCTAGCTAGTTGATGCATATATGATATGTGTGACCAATTAGGTGGGGTGTAGTAGGCGACTAGTTTCGATCTTGAAAAAAAACAAATAGTTTCACCATAGGAAGTTGTTAAAGTAACCCATTTTTGGTATCTAGATTGAACACCTAACTAATGCAACATTAGAAAGTTGTTGCTCTTTCTTATTTCAATCGGTCAATCAACCAATTTGTCAATCAACTAGTTAGCTAGTAAATCAATCAAAAGGAGAAGTGTTCGAATAATATATAACATCAATACATTCATGCATTGGGATGTGAGCTTACATATCTTATAGTACAATAATATATTTACTATAGGTAAGGGAGTATGGTGCGTGTTTGACATTAAAAAATTCAAATTTCTCTCTAATAAAGTTTACCTCATCTCTTGCATCCAACTGTGATTAGTTAATCAATCGGACTGACCAACTAATAGCGTGCAGTTAATTACAGAAACAACAAAATGGATCCTCTCTCAAGCCACATCTGATTGATGTCTAAAGTGGGTCAATAGAGCTTTTTCCTTCGCTATTTTTTTTTGGATAAAATAAGGGGGGCAAAGCCCGAAAACATGGGTTATTACATGGGGCACATTATGGGGAGTGGGAACCCTCTCACATCATCCATAACGATCGATTTGATATGATTAGGCGTTGATGGGAGAGTAGTGAAGCCTTAAGGGAATTCCTTAGCGTGGCTCGCCGAGAAGTCGTCTGCGTGGTTTCCTTCGTGGTATGTGTGCGAGAAGATGAGTGTTCAGTCCCTCATAACCAGTCGTATTATGTCTCGAACTAGGTGGAGGTGGACAATCCCTTGTGTTGAATGGCCATGGTGTTGGGTTGTGTGGACCGAAATAATAGTCTCACATTAGAAAATAAAACTTCTAAATGAAGTATATTAGTGATTACCTCCCCTCTAATAGTACCGAGGCCTTTTAGAGTAAAACCCCACACCTAATGTTGAGGTGGTTAAGTTGGGGACAATATCGGTACTAACGGAGATACACGTGCCCGAGCCGATGGTGCGGCTTGGACAAGGTGCGCCGCATGGAACCCTAACACATGGAGCATATCCATTACACACTTGCTATCAATGTCCACTTCCATTTTTTTAAAAGCTCGTCCCCAACATAACTGGAGACCTTGGAACTCGCCACAATTGTAGAGCCAGCTGGTCCAATATTATGTACAAAAGCTCGAGCCAATTCCCACCACTATCTCTGACCAGTCCTCTTGCCGAAGCCCACCCCGTAGTTGGAGAGAAGGCTCCGTCGGTGTTGAGTTTTACTGAATCGTGGGCTGGTCCTTTCCACTCTATAAGCATTTCTTCCCTGGGTGGCTTGAACTCTTGGACTGCCCTCTGGTGCGTGCAAAACTGGTTGTCTGTCGCATGATTACATGGACATGATTTGGTGGCTCTACAAATTGTTCGTCAAATATGCGTTTATTCCTTCTGTTCCACGTATACCAAGTACCAACAGCAAATAGAAGGGACCACTGGAGGTCGCGAATAAGGCATTGATAGTCTTTTAGATTTGACACAATCCAAGACAATAGATTTTCCTTAAAGAAGCTTTGCCAATACTCAATCTGCTACATAGGTCGAATCTCTTGACAGTCGCGCAGGGCATGAAGGTGTGTCCCAGGGGCATCATTGCAGATTGGGCAGAGATCATTGTACGTGATGCGTCATGTCAAGATTCACTCATTAGCTATGAGCCGGAAAAATAGACGAATACGCTTCGGTCCCTTCCATGCCCATATTAGCTTCCAGATTGGGGAAGATTGGCCAGCCGAAGTTTCCTGCAAGGAAAGATAGGTCGAATTAATAGTAAACACACAAGATTTTGACAAGTTTCATACAAGTGTATCAGGGCCATCCTATAGGGTGGGTGGCTTCATTGTTGCAATCAGGGTCATGATTTCTCGTGGAAGCAAATGCTGGAAGGATGGCCAGTCCCAACTCCATTCCCCCAGGCCCATGAGCATTTTTCCATAGTGTTATCCCATTTTTTTCCTTCACTATTTAATTAGGTGGTTATTAGCCTAAGATCAATGTTGTGGGTTGGAATCTCAATGCAAGAGCAATAAAACTAGTGATAAGTTGATTTATAATTCTATACTCCCTCCAGTAAAAAATATATGACGTCTTAGAATTTTTTAGCTTCAAAAAATATATGACGTTTTTGAATTTCGAAAGAACTTTGTACCTCTTATACCTATTTTACTCCTCTTTTGATTCAATATTTAATTGTAATCAACACTTGTTTTTTTTTATTGGATGAAATAAACAATTAAATGTAGGTAAGAATGCAACTTAAACTCACAATTAATGTTTTTTTTACTTACAATTAAGGTTTTCTTAATATGTGTGTTTTGAACAAAAAGTCTTATATTTTTTACTGGAGGGAGTATATATTAGTTTTGTCCCCAACGAATGTGAAGTGGCTACAATAGGGATAGGTTCGGTACGTAGTAGCTATACACCAATTTTGTGGACGTTAGGGTTAGTGGTATGGGTCTTAACGCTAATCAGGTGGGGACGAGGCACGAGGTTGAGACACTCATGGTCATTATAAAATGTGTATATAAATATACTCCCTCTACCACTATTGTAAGTCGTTAAGCTCACTTCTTTTTGTCCAACAATGTAAGTCGTTCTTTTATTCTCAAACTCATGTTACCTATTTTGCTTTCATCAATAAAGCTTTAAAAGTTGAATGAGTTTTTGTCTGCTAAAGTTTCAATTAAGTTGGTTCTCTCTCATTTCTCAAAATGACATTAATAAAAGGTAAGGAGAATATAGACTTACAATTAAATCAATTCTTTTGCTTGTACCTTAAACGACTTAATTGTGACCAAAGGAAGTAAATTTTTGTGCACTAAATGTTAATTGTGAACAAAGGAAGTAAGTTTTTGTGCACTAAATGGAGAGCAATACTACAAGCACCTAATAACGTACACCAGACATTTAGAGGAGTGCCAGCGCTTGCATTTGCTACACATAAACCTTATCGCATAAATGTACTACGATGTAGCATATATAGCTAACTTCAGCGCAAAGTCTTTATGAAAAAAAATAATAATAATAAATTCAGCTAAGCCTTTTATGAGTTTTATCTTTCAATCACTTGAGCACTTCAAAAGAAAAGCTCAATTATCTCCTAAAATTTGATGTCATAAAGTAACTTTTATTTTCTCGAAAAACCGATACAATTACAACTTGCCTATTTCCTATGATATGATAGTTGAAGTAGTAGTTACCAAAACATTTATTAACCTTCGCTAGCTATTAAGAGATAATAAACACAGATTCGCAGAGTATAAAGAAAACAAAAACTATTTCCCTTGTATCAAATCTTCAATCAATCTCTTCACTGACCTAACCGAGCACCCACCTTCTTTTAAAGCACTCCTACTCTTCTCTTTCAACTCCTCCACTCTCTTCCTCACTTCCTCACACTCTCCTTCCATTACCCTCCTTACACCTCTCTCCACCTCCTCGGCCGTCACCAAGTCATCCTCACTTACCCTATAATACCCTTTAAGCTCCACACTCAACCCCAACTCCTTCACAAGCAAAAACGCATTCAAGTGCTGCTCCGCATACAAAGGCCATGTTAAAATTGGTACACCAAACCACACACTCTCCAATATCGAATTCCACCCACAATGCGACACAAAGCACCCGACCGACCCGTGACCCAAAATCGCCACTTGCGGCACCCACCCGCACACCATCCCCCTCTCCGCCGTCCTCTCCACGAACCCTTCCGGAACCAACTCGTCCAATCGGGTCGACCCGTCTTTAGCCCGGACCGACCACAAAAACCGTTGCCCGCTCCGCTCCAACCCATTAGCAATCTCCTTGACTTGGTCCACATCAAATGTCCCTCTACTCCCAAAACACAAAAACACCACGGACCGGGCAGGTTGCTTGTCCAACCATTTCATGATGTTTTCATTTTGTTGGGTGTGACTCTTATCCGAGTTGGCCCGACCCGCCAAGTCAAGAACCGGCCCGACCGAGTAGACGTATGGGTAACTCGAGTTGCTTCTAAACGAGTCGATCGCGTAAGCCTCGAGATCGTAAAATGAGTTGATAATCACTCCTTTGGTCTCACCCACTCTTCGACCGTTGTAAAGATACCATGCGTAGTCATCGGAATTTTTGGTCCACAAAACGGAAGGAACCGCTATTGCTGGGACCGAGTTCTTGAAACCCGGGATCTCCAACTCGCGAGTCAACTCGTTCTCGAGGTCGGTCTCGATGGTGGAGTCGAAGACGGGCATGTGGAGGAAGAGACCGAGCGCCGCAGCTGCCGAGGTGTAGTATACATACGAGGGGACACCGAGCTCGCCCCCTATGTCGGCCATTGGCATGGTGAACATGTCGAGGACTAGCGCGGCGAGGGAGATCGAGTTGGGGTCCAATTCGGTGGCTATGAGTTGGGTGATGGCTCGGCGCGAGTGGGGCTTGTAGTAGTCTATCAACTCACATAGCCCGCTCAAGCTAATCTTCATTTCGGGCGGTGGCGAGTCGGGTTGGATGAGTTCGATGAACCGAATTTCAGGTAATGAGTCCGTGTAACTCGATAGGATGGGTCCGTACGGCACGTTCATGGTGAGGACCGTGACGGATAATCGGTGGTCGGTGTCGAGGAGGGTCTTGGCGAACTCCACGGTTGGGACTAAGTGGCTGATTCCCGGTGAAGGGATGAACACCAGCTCATATTTCTTGGTGGTGCTTTCTTTCATTCTTGCTTAATTTCTTTTGGTGTATGTTAATTATTTTGTGAAGGCGTATATAATATATATATAGGAAATATATATTCTTTTGGTGTATGTTAATTATTTTTTTTTATGTCGCATGCTTTTGATAGCCATACATTGTTGATGCGGTCCTTCGGATATATATACATCGAAATGTGTGCTTCAACAATGTTGAATTTAAAGGATTGGGATAACTATATATATTTACGTAGCAAAAAGGTGTACTGTTTTTTTTTTTTTTTGTATGTATGCATGGTAGGAAATTAATTCATGTGGAGATATGTATGCATGCATGCATGGAGGTTGAGGACAAGTGGGGGCAGTGCGGAAGTGAGCATATTTGGAAGGAAGTGAATGTTGGAGTACTACTACTCTGAACCTCTGGTGTCTATCTAGAAACAGACCACACAAAGAAGGCCGGTTGCGTAAGAGATGACGATTTTCTTCTAGAAAACAGAGTTTAAGTCTCTGGTACGTTTGGGAAGCTGTCTTTGTTTTTGTGTGGTTTTTGTCGACTTACATTGCTAGCAGGGAGTTAAGTTTTAGTGAGTTTTTTTTTATTTTTTTGTTTTAACTTTAAACTTACGAGAAAGATATACATTTAAAAAATAGTAAAAATGGTAAACTTGGCATAAATATTCATTTTACATAAAAAAATATTAGATTTGAAAAAATTATAAAATGAGTAAATGAGGATTTGTGAGGAGTTTAGGGGTAATTGTGTCTATACAACTCTTGAGAGTAGATCTTTAAAAGTAGAGAGATATCTAATACTCTTTTTTATAAGTTGAGAGAGAATTTATAGAGAAATTAAACAGCTAAACAAGATTACTCCTTTAACTTTCGATAAGTTAATTTTGGATGAAATCTCCACCTCCAATTAGCGGAGGCCTTTGTTTTGAAACCATGTGAGTAGGTCAAGCTAATAAAGTCCCTATAAATAGCCCCTATAATAGCCTGTCTTATTTGGCTAGCTTGTTGGCTTAGCATAATGTTCTGTAGGTACTTCTTCTCGCTCCAAAAAGGCGATGTGACATTTGAAGTCAGTCAAAAAGTCGTAGTGCGGTAGATCTTGGTCTAAACATCAAACGTGTAGGGACCAACTTGGTGTTTAAAGTGGCAAAAGACTTGGTTCAGGCGTTACGCAAGGTCTACTGTTTATGTTTTGTAAATAAAAAAATTTAAGTTAAAAGGACCTTCTTTTATACAGGAATTAATGGGGTTCAAGAGTGAATTAATCATTGCTGTTGACACTTTAACACCAAATGATAAAAAAAAAAAAAAAGCACCAAATAAAAAAGACTACAGTATGTAAAAGTATGTCGTCCAGAAAGTCCAAACATATTCAAAAAGAAAAGAAAAGAAAAGAAAAATCATTCGCTAATCACCTGCCCATTAATAATTTACAATTAAAGGCGATTGAATTGGCAACCTAAGTTGGCGTTGATTTTGACTACCAAGCCAGAAGTACATAAAAACACAAATTTGAATTGAACAGCTCGTCAGTTTTGTTTTCCAAATTAAAGAACAAGCATTATCACCTTGTACAGCATGTATGCCTAAAAGTCTCTAAGGCCTTGTTTGTCTTTGAAGAAAATTGAATAAAGTGAGATAACTTTTAAAGAAGTTTTAACTCGCATTATTTTGTTGAATATTTTTAAATTTTTTTTTTTAAGTTTAACCTCCAGCTTCTTCCTCATAGGAGAAGATAACTCACTTGAAAGGTAAGTGAGTTATCTTCCTGAGAGAGAATTAATATTTCTACCTTCATTTAATACTCTCTCTACCTTTATTTCATACAATCTCTCACTCAAAAATAGTGTAAAGGGTATTTATATCAATTATTTTTAAAATGTGAAACTTCCCAAGAAATTCAAAGTTGAACCAAACGTGAAAAGTGCAACTTTCTTAGTGATTAACTTTACAGGAAATTAAACTTTCCTGAAAAAACTTCTCGGGAAGTTAGTAACATAAACCAAATAAGGCCTAAATGTATCGCACGACTACCAAATAGGTGTATTAGCTATGTGACTTTAAGTTCGTCAAAATTGTCATGGTTTAGTGATTGAGACTTATTAGTTGTTCACTTATATCTCTATAAGGTTCTAAATCCGAATCTCTTAATTGGAAATAGAGAGAGAGATCACACCCGTTTGTATGTAGCTCAAATATTTTTTTTTTGAAACCTGGTCATCACAAATTAATTACCGAATATGTTACTTAACACTTAATTATTAACTGTGAATACTAGCTACCAAATTATCTTTAGTGAGATGGATGTGACATCATATAGGTAGAGGGAGCTCTTAATGTTGTTTTCATTTTCAAAACTCGAACTCGAGTCACTAGTTAAGGGACAACAACTTACTTTTCATTTTTTTTTTGGTAGGAAAAGAACCCACTTTTAGTTAAGAAACAACTGTTTGTCAAAAAAAAGTTCTCGCTAGCAACGAGCAAGACAAAAGCAGGCCTGAATTTAATCACTATTGAAGACCACCATAAAATTGTATGTGGTGCCCAAACGATCGATGGGAAATAGACTAACGATAATGTCACATCACAAAAAATGAGTCTGGGTAAGTGCACCTCGCTTTTTACTAAGCGCACTTCAAAAAAGTCAAACTTAAAAAAAAGTCAATCCTACTACAAAATGACATTTATGTCCCTTACTACACTACAAAAAATTGTGAAAATAAAAATAGAAATTAGCATCAGACATGATTATGTCTCTAATTAGCAACAGAATTGCAATGTCTCCCAGGTGAATTTGTGGTTGAACATTTAGATACAGATTGGAGATGAATTAGCAACAGCATTTAGAGAAAGAATCATTCCTCTCCCTAATTCATTGGTAATTAATCCGAAAAACTTTCCCGCCCACATTGGCTAGACTTATGCTTAGTTTAGAGACGGAATTCCGTTGCTAAGTTGGTTTCAAGTTTAGCAACGGAATTAACAACAAATATATTATTAAACAAATTTTTTTTTTTTTTTTTTTGGAAAAAAGGCAAACCATCGTCATATCTCTTGGTTTCTTTTTTTTTTTCTCATTAACCGTTGGGTTTCTTCGTTTTTGAAGAGAACCGTTGGGTTTCTTCTTGTTGTAAGAAACAATGGATGTCATCAACAACAAAAACCAGAAGAGAGGAAAAAAAAAAAAAAAAAAAAAACCAGTTTCCAATCTCGATGAAGACGACGACTGGAGGAGCTCCGCGGCGGCGACAATGGCTTCATCTTCAACACCCTCACCACACCCTCCAATCTCCTACACTAACATCACCGCCCTTTCCCACAGTAAAGCCAACGCCCTCCCCACCGCTACCCTTCGATCTGCCCTTGCCTCCTCTCTGCCCTAATCACCAGTGACCGTCACCCTTCTTTGCCCTTGCACTCCTCTCCGCCCGTACCCTGCTTACTGTTCTCCTTCCCCACCGCATTCAGCAAAGCAAAGGTCGTCGATTCCGCATTGGAAAAGTGGAGTGAAGGGAACGACTAAAGAAAGGAGTTGCCTTGGCGGTGCTACCTATTCCTCTTTTACCGACGAAAACCAGTATAATGGGGATTTATGAGGCCCAACGATGGTGACTGAATAGGTAGTCGTATTTTAGGGTTCGATTCAATTTCAGTGTTATATTTAGCTTCCCATCTTTCACTTTTAAATTTCAATTTAAGCCTCTCTTTTTTTTTTTTTTTTGGTAGGATGAGCCTCTCTTTTTGGTTATAGAACTTTTAAAATTGCAGTAATGGAGGAATCAGTTTAGAAGTGATCTTAAGTTATTTTGGGAAGCAACGCTCTTGTGGTTAGTGAGAGAGAAAAAGAAGGGGAGAAATCCTGTATTTACATGGAGAATATTCAACAATGGTCAAATATATTAGCTTATGCAAGCCTGTGGTTATTTTAGACACACTTTTCTTTTTTTAGAAAAAATCTGTCTTCCTTTATGACTACGTACGTATGTAGCAGCAATTGATGAAAATAGATTCATGGCACTATAGTTGTAGCCCCTTTATCTCCCATCTTGCATTACTTTCTTTTTCTTTTCCTCTCTCCCTTTCCTATGATCTTTGAATTTGTTGAGTGTTTCAGAAGTCTAACAATGTTATCAATACCCATTTTGAATGTTAAAACAACTCATTTTAATGACCATCACTGCTGTGACATAGTTGAAGTTATTTAATGCATGAATGAGACCAAAAAGTGATGGAAAATAATGGATTCAAATAAGGACAACACTAGCTGATCTTATGGTGATGTTTTGGGTTCATTAGAAAACTTACAGTTAAGGAATCGGCTTATGTTTATTGTCTTGTATGCTGTTCAAATTTTGGGGATTTTAATGTGACCATATGAAATGAAGATTATGAAGTTTGGTTGCATCCTTACTTGTGAGTTTATTCGGACAGCTGAGAAAGGTTCACTAGAACCTTATTTTGATAAGAAATCAAGTATTTTTCTGTCATGTCTTGATGTCATATATTCATGGATTCAGTGTTGTTGGGTGTTTGAGAAGTCTAATAGGGTTATCGATACGCATTTTGAATGTTAATACAACTCATTTTAATGACCATCACTGTTGTGACATAGTTGATGTTATTTAATGCATCAATGAGACCAAAAAGTGATGGAAAATAATGGATTCAAATAAGGACACCACTAGCTGATCTTATGGCACTTACAGTTAAGGAATCGGCTTATGTTTATTGTCTTGTATGCTGTTCAAGTTTTGGGAATTTAAATGTGACCATATGAGATGAAGATTATGAAGTTTGGTTGCATCCTTACTTGTGAGTTTATTAGGACAGCTGATCGCTAGAACCTTATTTTGATAAGAAATCAAGTATTTTTCTATCATGTCTTGCTGTTATAAATTCATGGATTCAGTGTTGTTGGGACCCTAGCAATTGTGGCCAAGGGTTAGAGATGGTCAAGGGTTTTGATAGGGCTTTTAGGTAGGAAGTGATGGGCATCAGTTCTGAGTTGTTGGGTTAGCTTAAGGTATTTAATAGAACCTAAATATATTGACATAAATCAGTAAGTAAGCCGTTCAGTTCAGCTGTCATGAATCGTTAGTAATGTCTCTAATGGAAAATGACTTTAATTAGTGAAATTATTTTTATTGTTATTCTGAGCTATTTGAGGGATTTCAAGGGTTCACCAGAACCCATGTTTACTAGAGAAAGTAGTTAGTTTTGCTGTCATGAATTATTTTGAGGCTCTTGAATGGATATGCTATAAATTGAGCGTGTATTGCAGCAAAATGACAGATCGCATAACTTCTTTATTTTAAATTGGAATAGGTTGGTTTTTGGATATATTGTTGAGTGGTAAGTTAGGTAGTTTCTCACCGAAAACCATGATTTTTGGGTGTTCAGTTTGGGAGTTATGATTTTTACAAGTTGCTGTCCAGACTTACTGTCAAAAGAGGACTGGTTCGGTGTTTTTGGCATAACTCCTTCATTTCTAATCGAAATTGAGCAAACCCTTCTTTTTCGGAAAGCTAAGAAGAAGAGCTTTGACTTTTGCAAAGGGCGTGTTCTCCAAATTTTGAGGTTTAAAGGTCCAAAACTGACCTGCAACTGTTCAGCTGGAAAAACAATTTTTGATTGACATCTTTTACTTAAAAAAAATATAAGGGAAAAGGTAATTCTTGACTGGTTTTTTTTATCTTGTAATGCTTAACTGTGGTTTTTTCATCTCTATTGTTCTTCGAATCTCTTCACCGTTATTCTATAATTTGTTTTTTATTTATTTGTACGCATCAAATCAATCCACTTATGTTTGTTTTGAACTTATTTTCCATTCACTCAGGCATAAAATTGGTCTGGT
The DNA here is from genome assembly GCA_039657345.1 of Stephania japonica. Taxonomy (NCBI): domain Eukaryota; kingdom Viridiplantae; phylum Streptophyta; class Magnoliopsida; order Ranunculales; family Menispermaceae; genus Stephania; species Stephania japonica. The sequence continues at coordinate 82,604,852 of CM077556.1, read as the reverse complement.
GTAGTGGACATTAAGGTAAAGATTCAAGCGAGAAGCGAAGACAAAAAAAAAAGGAGGAACTAGACTCTCGTATCACATAAATGTTTTTTTTATTATTCTAAGGATTATATATATTTGTTTAACTATTTGTGTGTTTTATCTTGTATTTTTAGGCATATTTTCCCTCATTTTGACGTTATTAGAATTAGTCAAAGTGATCATCTTGTGATTTTATAATTTGTGATCTGTGATTTGTGATTTTAACTATAGTGACGTAATTTTATAAGTCTTTCACTTATGTGATTTGTGATTTGCGTTAGATTTGTTATATGGTTTACTAATGAATATTGGAATTTGATCTTTATATTCTATTGTGTGGACGTTAATCTCTAATGTGTTGTTATCAAAAAGAGTCTCTAATGTGTTGTTATCAAAAGAGTCTCTAATATGTTGCTAAATTTGTTGGAGCGAAGAAGAATTGCTTTAATTGATGTTAGAGTTTTTTGTTAAGGAGTTACATTTGCAAATTAGGACCATTTTCAAAGTGAAAATCTTTTATAAAGACATTTTCTTTCACTTCAGCAGTGTTGCTTTTGTCTAAGGTAATGAGTTAATACATTGGTTGGCCTCCGTCATAACCATTAAGGGGTCACATTTTCTAATTGGCGCTCCTTGTGTTCATAAGTATTTTTAAGAGTCATTATTTTTTTTATCATATGAGTCATTACTCTTAAATATAATTTGTCTATTTGTTTTGTTTATGCCACAATCTTCTATCAAAATGTGTATTGCGTGTGTACGCGCGTTCTAATGGCATCTGAATTGATATTAAATATTATTACATGCATGTAAATCTTATCTGGTTAAATCTCTTACTTTTAGTTGTGACTTGTATAAAATCATAGAAGTGCATTTGCTAAACCTCGTATGTATAAACTAGTAGAAGAGCACACTTCTTTTGACATTTTCAATAAGAATCTCATAAAAAAAGAAAAAAAGAAAACTCTCAAACTTGAACATATCTAGGTCTATTCATTGTCATTTTTGATACAGTTTGATTTTGTTGCACTGTCTCTCCTTTTTGGTTATCATATATTCACCTTCTTTTGTATGTGTTATTTTATATTTTCCTAAAAAACACTTGTTAATACAAATATTGAACATCAAGCACTGCTTGCATATGGTAGAATGATATTTGAATTGAAGCATGCCTTATCCACTTAGATCAATTTTCATTGTGCTAGCTTATGAGATGTCTACAAATCGAGAATGGATGTATAACTGTATTCAGAACGGTTATACTAGGTGTGAGTACACTAGTAAGGTGAAGGAGTTCATTGAATTTGCTAATAGCAAGGTTGATTTTTTGTACGGAGAAAAGATTCGATGTCCGTGTGCCAGAAACAAATGTCGCAACATGGCTTTCCACGACGAGGAAACTGTTGAGTTCCATATATTGAAGTTTGGGTTCGTCGATGGATATTACTGATGGTACTTACACGGGGAGGAAATGCATAGTCACACAAATCACTTTCAAGAGAGAATGACGGATCTAGGGAATGATAATGAGATTGATATGCCTCCAGTTGGTGGTTCAACGTCCTATCATGAGATGGTGCGCGATTTAGTAGGGCCGAGTTTTGATTGGAATCGGAGTGTAGAAGAGGCACCCAACCCGCAATCACAACAGTTGTATGATATGATTGATGCAGCAAACGTGCAATTGTGGCCGAGATGTGAGAATATGACTAAGTTATCAGCAATGGCCCTTCTTCTACCGATAAAATTGGATCATCATCTTTCAGAAAGAGTGTATGATGACATGTTGCAACTTTGGAAGGAGTCATTACCGAAAGACAACACTTTGGTTGATAGTTTTTACGACACTAAACGATTGATACATGGGTTAGGATTGTTGGTTGAGAAAATAGATTGTTGCAAAAATGTGTATGATTTATTGGGAGACGACTCAGAGTTGAATGTGTGCAAGTTTTGCAGAGAGTCTAGATATATTCAATAAGGAGAAAATGGCAATTTGCGGCCTTGCAAGCAAATGCATTACTTCCCATTGGTGTCGAGATTACAACGCTTGTTCACGTCCAAGGCTACGACGAAACACATGTGGTGGCATGGAGAACACGTCGCAAAAGATGGTATGATGCAACATTGCTCCGTATTGATCGCTTGGAAGCATTTCAATGATGTCAACAACAAGTTCAACGCCGAGATCAGAAATGTTCATTTGGGTTTGTGCACCGATGGATTTCAAGCATTTGGTCAATCTGGAAAACTGTATTCTTCGTGACTAGTAATTCTCACACCGTACAATCTCCCGCCATCCATTTGCATGAAGAAAGAAGTTATGTTTCTAACTGTGATTGTTCCTGGTCCAAATAACCATACGCATCAAATCGATGTTTTCCTTCAATCGTTGGTGAAGGAGCTACAAGAATTATGGCATAATGGAGTGTCGACATACGATGTCTCGACGAGAACAAATTTCCTGATGTGAGCTGCTCGTATGTGGACTGTAAGCGACTTCCTTGCTTATAGCATGTTGTCTGGTTGGAGTACACACGGCAAGAAGGTGTGCCCTTATTGCATGGATGATACAGACGCATTCCAGTTGAAGAATGGTGGCAAGACTTCTTGGTTTGATTGCCACCGTCGATTTTTGCCTTTGGGCTCAAGTTTAAGTAGTGAACGAGAAAAAATCCGTGTTGGAGCAATTGTACGCAAACGACCACCTCCTATGAAAACAGGTGAAGAAATTCTAAACGAGATTGATGCATTAGGGTTGATGAAGGTCACTGAAATTGGGGCTGAAGCTGTGAATGCAAAGATCTCTAAGACGTCGGGATGGAAAAAAAGGAGCATATTTTGGTAAGTTCTAAGTGGGTAACTCTTTATTTGCCTTGCACAACTTTACTAGAAAATAAGTTTGTAGATTAATTGTGTTTACATTCATATAAACATTTTGTTATGTATTTTGAAGACTAAGGTACTTGGTCGGCCTCCCACTACTTCTGAGTTGTACAATAGGGTTCACACGGAGAAAGATGGGTCTACATTTGTCGATCAGAGATCGAAGATAGTTTACGTAAGTGATATTCAATAAGTCAATTTAAATATTAGGTAGAATTAATAAATTTTTGCAATTTATTTTAATCCCTAATTAATTTGTGATTAAGGTTATGTTATTTTTTTTTTATAAGAAAGGCTATGTTGTTGTGTAGAATTAACAAATTCATTACTTTTTTGGCATATTCTTACACTCTGTAGGACAAATTTCTTAGATTACGCGATGAGGCCCTTTCGCAACGGGATCTGGAATCTCTGGAACCATTGATCGATGAGGACCAAATTATGTATGAGGCATTGGGCAAACACGACCTAAAGGGTCGAGTGTACGCTTTCGGCAGTCAGGCATCGATTTCTTACTACGGTAGCTCAAGTGCCGGCTCATGTCGGTCACTGTCATATAGAGTTGCGGATGTCGAATTGTTGTGGGAAGAGTATGAGGAGCTTCATGCGCAGTTGGTTCGAAAAATGCAAGGTGAGATGCAGGAAGAGCGGGAGCGTCAACAAAAAGCGATGTAGGATATGGAGGCCCGACATCAGCAAGGTCGGGAGAGAGAGTCATCAACGAGATTTGGAGCATTTGAGGAAAGAAATGCAGGATCATTTTGCGAGGCTCGAGGAATTGATCAGAGAGGGCGTACTTCGCGGAGATATTAGACCCACCTCTTCTCCGACTCCACATTATGATTTGGGTCGGCTACTATCTAGTCAGATCGGGATCAACATTCGTGTGGATGTCTATATCCCGCAGCGTCGACCCCTATTGATCTGAACTACTCTCACCAGCCTGACGAAGATTTTGTTGCTCAGTTTGACAATGATGGCCTAGATGGATATGGACCCAGTGGGCGTCATGAACTTGGTAGATGTTAGTTATAATGGATATTAACATTTTGTATTTTTGGGGATTTTGAAAGTGAAGACTTTTGTGTGGTGCTCGACTTTAAGTGGGAATGGGTTAGGATGCAACCCTAGTCATTCATTGCAAGGTATGTACATAACCTCTTCTCAATTGTTTTCACTTGTCTATCTAACTTCATTTTTTTTTTTACAAAGATGTGTTGTCAATTTTATTTTATTTTTTGTCTTTCAGTATGCAATGCTTCATATTGTCTATTTTTTTTAATTTGTTTTGGGATTCCCCTTACCTTTATGTTCCACTTTTTCAATCTAACTTCTTTTTTTTTTGCATGGGTGGAATTATTGTAGGTGTTCCATGGCCTGTAGTTAAGTGGTTTCAGGTGGAGCTTGCTAAATATATATGGGTCACACGGCAGCAAGGTTAGTCATCTTTTGGTTTTTATTTTCAATTCTCTTTTCCAACCTTTTGCAACCATGTCTTATCTCATGTATGTGTATGTGTGCTTCTTGGAAAATTGATGTAGGTTTTGACTCTTTTTTTTCAAATGTGCAATAGGAACAAATAGTTTTTAGAGAAAATTATTGTTTGACTACTTTTCCTAGTAAGCATTTGTGAATCAACCAATTCGAGTTTCTTTGATTCTTTCTTTTAGAAACTTAGATGTTGATAGAAGAACAAATTATTCCTATAATGCATTAGGAGACTCACATGTGTATTATTTTTCTTTTTCTTCAATTAATGATGTTGAAGTTAAAATAGAAAAGATAATAGACTTGTCTAAAATGTGTTCTTTCATATGGTTGCACATTTTTTTTTGAAAAATAGTAATTTAATTAGCTATTGATGCAATTCAGTACTTGCTATGGTTCTTGTGTTTTTTTACCATATGTGGCATCTTCACTTTATTTTTTTCTCCTATCTCGACTGGGGATATGTATATTAGATCTTTAATTTGGGTTTTCAACTCCTTTACTATATGGACGCAATCCATTTCTAGATTCGTTTCTTTAGATAATCATAATGTTTCTTTGGATACAATTCGTTTCTCTTTTACGTTCTCTCTTACTGCTTTTCTTTTTCTATTTTTATGTGGTCGTGCACTTAAGCTTTGTTTTTAGCATTGGTTGATGTATATTTGATGATTGGTTTGCAGAGGATGGTCTTTTGGAATAGTTTGATTTGTAAGGCACGAGCTTTATACTTAGCTTTTAAGGTTAAATTGCTATCTAACAGCTTTAGAAAGTTTTTTTTTTTTATGTTTGTTTGGTTTGAAATTTTCAAGTTTGTTTTTGTTGGACTCCCAACTTGCTATCAGTTCTGCTAGAAGCAATCAAAATGAGTACATGTCCACCATTGAAATCAATGTAAGTACATGTCATTGAAATCTTTCTATTTTCAATTTTCAATTGTAACGGTATAACATACAAACCAAAGTTGTGATTTCAATTGCATGCAATGATTAGATGCTATAATATTTTCAACGATCGGTGGACATTGATTTCTTATTGCATATCAATCACAATTCTTTGTTATTTAAGCAAAAAAAGGCAAGTTTGGTAAAAAATAAGTTTGATTGAGTGAATGTATTTATGGTTCTTTAATGGCCATTTCATGTCATGGCATGCCTTAGAAATGTGACTCCACGTAAGGTTTTGTAAAATCTGTAGCTTTAAAGGGGATTTTAGGAGGAGAAAAGGATATATGACCTTATATGACTTATACTATTTGCAATCTATAATTTGCATACTAATTGTTTGAAGAAATGGCCACTCACACCACCTCCAACTGAGGCTCATTATCTAACCTCCCAAACTCACACTTTCACAGTTTCACCTTCTTGCTTCTATTTATATGTGGACATGCATTTATGCTTTGCTTTTAGTGTTGGTTAATGTATATTACTTATTGATGAATTTGTTTACATAGTGCATTGATAGTTTCATTGAGTGCTTTTGTGATATTTAATAATATGCCTATCATGAGTCCTTGAGAATTAGTTTCATAACATTGAGATAGTGGTATGTATTGATGGTTTAATAGGGCGTTCTATAGTTGTTTGATAAAATGCCTATGAGAATATTGGTTGTTACTTAGATATGTCTATGTTGATATTTCAATATTTATAAATTTTGAATAGGCAAAAGATAAGACTCATCTATTAAGAAATTGTGTTTGATGTAGTTTTTGGCTCGACTTAAAATTAATAGGTCTAACTTAGCTGTAAATTAGCAAGTTGATAATATTGGTGGTTGAAGGGTGTCTTCTTCTTCTTTTTTTTTTGAAGTAAGGGTGTCTTCTTCTTTGTGATTGATTATCTGTGTGAGTGTAATTAACTTCTCAAATATAACAATGCAATGAAACAAGCTATAAATTTGGTTTACTAGGACATTTAATTACTATCATATTTATACTAGAAATACTATGCATTCTAAGCCCACATTAATTCAAAAAAAATACATTTATGTAATTCTCCTTTTAAGTTTTTAGTCAAATTCTTGCATTATTTGGTGCAATATACAAGTGTTATTATATGAGTTGAGTTTTGATTTGATCTCATGCTAAATATAGTAGGAATCTATTGTTGATCGAAAATGTACAAGTGTTATATGAGTTGAGTTCTTATATGTTAGAACTTAATTTTTTTTTACTATGCCTTTAAAGAATCAGAATTTTATTTTTTAAATAATAAAAATATATTTTTGTAGTTAAATTAACTTCTTCGAGCGTAGTTCTTTGTCAACTAGCATATATGTTGGTAGATTTAATGATTAAAGCTTTTCTTCTTGTGAGTTTTAAGGCTCTTGCAGAAGAACCACATTGAAGGTCCTACGCCACAAGAGATTGGAAGATACTCAAAGTTTCACATTTTTTATCTTTCGAACAAATAAGTTTAATGGCCAAGCTATTCTTTTATTTTCTTTTTTATTCTATAAAATTATGTATAAGTCTATGGATCAATGTTGTCTCTCTCTCTCTATTGTAAGGTTTGGTTATATTTTTGTAAATTATTTTTTTGGACTTCAATGATACGCTTGGTTAAATTTTAAAATGTATTTTTAATTTTGTGAATTTATTAATTTTTGAAATTCGTTTTTAGCAATTATGCTCCTGATTTTGGTTTTTTTATAGAATGCTCATTATTTGTGGTTAATTGTGAATATATATATTTTTTAAAAAAATTAAAATGGAATTAGATATGGAAATTAAAACTTTTTAAACCCTATATTTTGTTTCTAAATCCGTTGCTAATTAGAAACAGTAAGAGAGGAAACCCGTACTTGATTTAGCAACAGATAACAACAGAAAATCTGTTGCTAAATTTAGAAACAGATTGCAAGTTCCGTTTCTAAAATTTAGGGATGAGGGTTTTAGATACGGATATTGTTCCGTTTTTAATTTTGTTGCCAAACTGTTTTGCAATAGAAAATATATGGTTTAGAGACAATTTTATAAATCCATTGTTTTTTGTAGTGCTATAATTAGTGCACCCCACTACAATTTATAAATGTGTCTCACACACTCTTTTTTATTAATGCCTAATGGTTCAATTTGCTAATCCAGATACCAATATTATTTGAGCCATTTGTGATATTATGGACAGATCACTTCATTTGTGTATAGAATGAGCTTAAACTACTACCAGATTAAACATGATATATAATCATATGAATCAAACTTAGTAAAATCTGAATTCGAACTTAAGATGAATCACTAAAATAACAAAAGGGACTATTTTTGTTCTTTTATATACCTTATTCATAACTTGGGTTTTGTACATATGATTGTAAGCCCTAATTAAAATAGACCAATAAAACACTACTCCCAATATAATTGAACTAGTATCGTGGTAAAGTTATTGAGATTATGTGCATGATAGACCAATAAGATACGGAATGAAATTCTCCCATCCAAATCTAAATATGTTGATTAATTTCTCTCTCTCAAGTCATGGTTTGGGGTGTCCTGCTAGTTCTCGTGGGAATTGTCAAGCCTAAAAAAGGTTAGAACACCTATAATTATAAAAAAATTAAAATAAAATAAAATATCATAATAAGCATTCAACACTAGTCTTACTAACATTGGATGCGTACACAAGAACGAACTAATTAAAAAGTTACTAATAGATAGGGGTGCACATGGATTGGATCCAGTCCAATTATGGTCAATCCACAATTCAATCAAATTATTGCTGATTAGAAAATTACAATCCAATCCAATCCAAATAATTTATCAATCCAATTCAATTCAATTTGCAAAATGCGGACCGGATTGGATCAAGTTCTGCAGATTGATGTTTTCCTATCCAAAATTTATGAAATTAGATTTAATCAAATGAATCACACGAATTATATATCTCATGAATGACAAATTTACAACATACATTTCACAAATCTATATAATACATATTTCCCACAAAATTGTTATCACAATAACCTTCAAAATATAAGTTCCTACATAAATAAATGTGTTATTCACAAATCTTCATCATACATCCTTACAAAAGAACAAAAAAAATGTACGTTGAACATACAACCTACAATAAAAAGGTCGAAAGCATAATAAAAGAGTTAAGAACAAGTATAGTCTTTTAGATATTTTAGTTTTGAGTTGATAGTTTGAGTTGATGCTAATTAAGCTACTATAGTACATATGATGAAATATATGTATGTGTTGATATGTTAAACGGACTGGATCAGATTGAATCCGCGATTTTTTTAATGTAAGATTCGTAATCCGATCCAGTCCAGCCGGATTAATGATTTTTCAATCCAATCCAGTTCAAGGAATCAAAAAATTGATCCAATTAGTGATAATTGGTTCGAATTGGATCGAATCCGCGGATTAGTACAATCCGTGTGCACCCCTACTAATAGATTATCTACCAAAAAAGAAATAAAGGTAACACATTAATCTACCAAAAAAAAAGGTAACACATTAATCTTCCCTAATTGGAGATACAAAAAAAAAACTTACCTACTTGGAATAACATACTTTTGAGATGCGTGAACCGAAATATAGTTATTTATACATAAGTGCTTAAGTGGTTATACTGAAGCCTTTTGGAGTAAAACTTCACATCAGTGAGTTGAAGGTGGTTAAGTAGGAAAGAATATCAATACTAATGAGATCTACGGACATGTGAATAAAAGTGCGGGCTAGCCCAACAAGTGGCATCAGAGCCGACGGTTCGGTTGGGACAAATCATGTTTGTTGGAAGTCATGAGTTCCTCTAGATGTAGTGATGACAGGTCATGTAGTGAGAGGCATCTTCCCTCGAAGGGAAGTCGATCTAAGGTGGAGTCAAGACACCTAAGATTACGATCTAAGGTAGAGATTGTTGGGATGTGTGGACCAAAATATAGTTCCAAATTCGTTACGTGTGACTTCATAAAAAAGTATTTAAGTGGTTATCTCTCTCCAAATAGTATCGCAACCTTTTGGAGTAAAACCCACCACACATACAAGTTGAAGGTAGTTAAGTTAGAGACAATATTAGTATTAGTACTAGAGCGCCAACACATACTAAAATACCTAAGAACCACAAATTAATACATCTTAAAATGCATACTATATGTAGTACTGGAGCGCCAAACCATCCATGCACATAAATAGGAAAAAAGAAAAATATATCTTCTATTGCTAAATCTCAAAGGAAAATACTTTTGTAACTCAAGAAATACATGAAAAAACGACACAAATTAAGGACTTGTACTTGTCTGTTTGTCCTTAAATGTTGTCGGGTCACGCATCCTGAGGTGTATCGAATGAACGCCTATAGATGCATGTCATTTGTGTGTGTCTTCAAAAAAGTGCACTACTGCCCACCTATCAAATCTTCAATGAATCTCTTCATGGACTCAAAAGAGCTCCCACCCTCCACAACAGCCCTCCTACTCTTCTCCTTCATCTCCCCAACTCTCTTCCTCACTTCATCCCACTCTCCTTCCATCACACTCTTCAAACCTCTCTCCACTTCATCAGCAGTTATCAACTCATCAGCCACTCTATGATACCCTTTAAGCTCCACACTCAACCCCAACTCCTTGACAAGTAAAAACGCATTCAAGCGTTGCTCCGCGTGCATAGGCCACGTTAAAATAGGCACACCAAACCAAACACTCTCTAATATCGAATTCCATCCACAATGCGACACAAAGCACCCGACCGACCCGTGACTCAAAACCGCCACCTGTGGGACCCACCCACCACACACCACCAACCCCCTCTCGACAGTCCTCTCTAAGAACCCATCATGCACCAACTCCTCCAACCGGGTCGACCCGTTTGTTGGTCGAACCGCCCACAAGAACCGGTACCCGCTTCGCTCCAGCCCACGTGCCACCTCCTTGGCTTGTGCAGCCTCGAACGTCCCTTTGCTCCCAAAACACAAAAACACCACCGAACGGGCCGGTTGCTTGTCCAACCATTTCATGATCTTGTCGTTATCTGCGTCAGCAACCCGACCCACCAGGTCGAGAACCGGACCGGCTGAGTAGACTCGGAGCGAGTCGATGGCGTACGGTTCGAGATCGTAGAATGAATTGACAATTATACCCTTCGCTTCCTCGAGCCGTCTACTATGATCGATGAACCAAGCATAGTGGTCCCCGCCCTTTCTCCATATAACAGAAGGCACGGCCACGACTGGAACTGAGTTGCGGAAACTCGGGATATCGAACTCGCCCGGTTCGTGGTCTATGAAGTCCGAGTCGATCTCCGAGTCGAGAGTCGGGCATTTGAGAGCGAGTCGGAGCATGGAAGCCCCCGAAGTGTAGTACACGTAGGACGGGAGGCCGAGTTGGCATGCCACGTGGACGAACTCAGTAGTGAACATGTCGACAACCAGCGCGGCGAGTGGAACCGAGTTGTGGGCCGACTCGGCAATGAGTCCGGAGAGGGTCCGGTGGACGAGATCAGTAGAGGTGAGTTGGATGAAGCGGAATCGGGGGAGTACTGAGTCGGTGAGACCTGGTGGAATCGGTGAGTTGGGGGAGGGGGTGGGGAGGGTGAGGATTGTGATGGAGAGGTGGGCATGGGCATGTGTGTGGGATTGGAGAGTCTTGGCGAAATGGATTGTGGGGATCAGGTGGCCGATTCCTGATGAGGGGATGAACACGATCTCTGCTTTCTTCATAGTCGATCCGAATCTGATCAACTTGTCGATTGATTGATGAGAGCACTGATGAATTTAATCTTTATTTCGATCGCTAGCTAATATTTATGGCTTTATTGACTTTTGCTTTGTTTTTGTCTTTAATGGGCCATAAATCGATGTGGACATGTGAATCCATATGTTTTTGCTACTAGTATGTTTGCTTGGTTTTTGCTATCTCCTTGTTACATCGTAGTAGATAATTTTTTCATTTTTTATTCACCTTGGTTTTTGCTATCTCGTTGTTACTTCTTGGACATAATATTTTTATTTTTGATTTACCTATAAGCTTACACAAAAGTTCTAAATTTTTAAATAATAAAACAATATGAATTGACATAAATAACTTTAAACGAGAGAGTTTATGTAATAAAAAAGTTGTAACGGTTCGAATTTAATTTGCCGTTATTTGTGACGTATTACAGACGTGGCGAACAGCTCAAACACCTGTAAGACCCGCAGCTAGGCTAGAGCGCGCTTAGAATTAGGTAAATAGTTATTTTGTATGTTGTTTTGTTTAATTTGCGATGTTTATGTAAAAATAGGTTAAACGACATCGCGATGTTCGTAATTATATTTTAATTGACGTGTGAGATTGTGTGTTAAGTATTCACCTCGATATGCGTGTCGATGCGGGTACCGAATAGACAAAAAGATGAAATATTAGGTCGGAAAAAATATTACACACATTAAATGTGATAAAAATGGTAAATTGGTGGGCGCATAGGGACACACGGGGTCGTGGTCGACACGCGTGAGTGGTATGGTAGTGTGCACGCCCGACTACGCTCGTTGGCGCGCACGACGTTGCAGGTGCGAAAATATAGGTGTGTATATATATTTATATATATATATGTATATAAGTAATTTAATATATATAGAAATCATAAAATAAATAGAAAATACAAAATTACCAAAAAGGGTATTGAAGGAAAGAAGGAAAGGGATAGACATGAGGGGCAAAATGGTCATTCCACTATCAAACCGCCCTCTCTCTCTCTCTCGATAAGTCGAAGGAAAAAAAAAGACAGAAACGAAGAGAATAACAGAGAAGAGAAGCCGAGACGAAGAGCGAGAGACCGAGAGGAGGAGAGGTGGTGATCTCGTGGTGGAGAGGTGAACGAGGTAAGTTATTTGTTTTTGTTGTTGTTGTAGCGTTGTGTTGTGTTGTGAGGTGGTGGAGAGCTCAGCCATGGCGGAGTCATCGCCGAGAATTTGAAAGCAGTTGAGGAGGGGGGTGATGTGTGGTCTTCCCACTCTCTTGATTTCATTAATGGAGAGAAAGAAAAGAAGAATCGATCGAGAGAAAAAAAAATATATATATATATATACAGAGCAGGGCTCTGTTCGAGTGGCGAGAGGAAGAAGAAAGGGGTGAACCGGGCCGGTTCGGTTCAACCTCTTCGGCCCGGTTCACACTTAAAAAAAAAAATAGAGAGAGAGAGAAAATAAAGAGAAAATGAAAAAGGAAATCCAGAAAATAGGAAAAAATATGGAAAAATTGTATTTTGACCAAATAAATAGAAATTGAGGAATTTATATGGAAAATGAGAAATTCAAAAGTCGGAGGAGATTTTATACTGGGGTTTTTAACTCGAAAAACATAAAATTGATATAATATGTCAAATTGAAGCTAATTCAATGATAAATAATCTTAGGTACATTTGGGGTGATAATTTGGATTATCGGGTGATTATTGGAGCTAGACGGGGTTTGATTTTAGGGACGCGGAGTGCGGATTGAAGTGTGTAGTATCCCAACTGAAATTACTTGAGTATTTACTTCTTTTGGCATTTGAATTCAATTTCTTTCATTCCAATACTCTATTCTTGGTTATGTTTATATGGGCGAACGTTGAGCGAGGCTCCCTCCGTTCCATTCTTGTGTGTATGTCCACTACACCATAGCACATGCTACCAGATCGAACTTGGGCCAAGTGTCACGTCGTGGCATGTGTCGATGCGCCGTGGGTGTAACGCCGGCCATCGAGCGGATCCAGATGCTTGTCTTGCTGGAGTTTGACTCGCCGACAGCATTCTGTGGAAGAGTCCGAAGTATGGTGTAGTCTGACCCTAGGAGCTAGGAACACACTTTGCACTTTTCCTATTATTTATTCATGCGATGAGCACAATTGTCTGTATTTATTTCCGCATGTTTATTTAATAGCTTTATTTAAATTCCAGTATTTACTTTTAGAAATGCTCACTTAATTTCCTTGGGAATACTCACTCTGGACTCGTCATCTGTCTTTTGTGATGGCTTGAGTGTAGATCCTAGTACGAGCAGCGGCAGGGGCAAGGGCAAACTGCTAGAGTATTGTTGAACAGAGATAGCCTGACTCGTACGTTTGTATTATACTTTGTTTTATTATGGGTTTGGGGTTTTGGAGACTTTATATATATTGAACTTTTTGGTGATTTCAGAGGTACTTATGGTTATATATGGGTTTTCTACATTAGGTTTATGGTTTGGGTTACACATTTATAGTATCACTATCCGATTAATGCATTAGAAAGGCTTCCGTTGTGTGAATTTGAGGATTTTATAATGCTTTAACATATAATTTGACTTCGATACAACTTAATCAATAAATGAATAATTAATAAAGTTTAAAAAGATAAAATGGAGGATGTAATCCAATGTAGAGCATAGCTGTCGCTGATAAGACAGACTGTGGGTCCGCATTGGCCCTTGTAGTGGTTTATTTGGAAAATAGGCCGTTACAAAAGTCATTAATAAAAGATATTTATATTCACAACTCTTGAGATATCTATTCTAGGTTCAACGATATATAGTCGAGACTTATCTTCTAAGCTCGTTATTGTTCAACTGAATCTCTTTGGTGAGATTTAGTTGACAACTGTTGATCTAAAGATTCAGTGAGTTTCAACCGACTCTCCAATTAAAGATTTGACAGGACGTGACCGACTCTCCAACTAGGAGGTTTGGTGGGATCTGACCGACTCTTCAATAAGAAATTTGGATATGCGCAGCTAAATCACTCGATGATACCAATAAATTACAAGAATAGTGTATGGAGGAATAATGATGGGTGCATAAAATGAGAGAAAAGTGTAGTGTAGTGAATTAATCACAATAAGGAGTATACGGGTCATTTTGTAGTAGAATTAATTTTTTTATAAGTTTGATTTTTCTTTAGTGCGCTTAAATGTTCCTCTTACAACAAGGAGTATAGGGGTCATTTTGTAGTAGGCTATAGGCCTTAAATGTTCCTCTTATCAACTCCTACAAAATCTGGGAATATGTTTATCCAGTGATAAAGTCATCCGTTGCATAATCAATCAATAATGGAAATAGAGAAGAGAGAGCTGGTGTTCATCCCTTCACCCTCCCAGGGCCACATAGTCTCCACATTAAAGCTCGCAGAGAGACTACTCCTCAACATCACCAACCCAAACCAACTCTCCATCACAATCCTCACCATCAAACCCCCCTTACCCACTCCCCAAATCGACCACTACATCTCATCCCTGCCCTCCACCTTTCCATCTCTCAAATTCATCCAACTCCCCCACGTCGACCCCCCACCCTTAAAATCCACCCCAATCGAGGCCTTCATCTCACTCAACATCCAAAACCACAAGCCCCTCATCAAGGCCACCCTGACCCAGCTCAACTCGGCGGGTCGACTCGCCGGGTTAGTAATCGACTTCTTCTTCACCACCCTCATCGACGTCGGCACGGATCTCGAGATCCCGACCTTCATCTTCTTCGCGTCCAACGCCGCCATGTTGGGTCTCATGCTCCACCTCCCGATTCTCGACACGGAGTTCGGTGACTCGGGCTTCACTGAGTCGATCAGGGTCCCGAGTTTCGCCAACTCGGTCCCTTCTAAGGTCTTGCCTTCAGCTATTCTGAACAATCACAATGAGGCTTACAAGTGGTTCCTTTACCACGGGCGAAGGTTTAAGGAAGCGAAGGGGATACTGGTGAACACGTTTGGGGAGATAGAGCGGCACGCTATCGAGTCGTTGGCCGGCGGTGAGGCGCCGAAGGTTTATGCGGTCGGGCCGATAATCGACGTGGAAGGGAAGAGGCACTTCCAATCCCAATCCCAATCCCAATCCCAATCATCAAAGAGTGTGGAGTTAAAGAGAAGTTATGATTATAAGAAGTGGCTAGATAAGCAGCCAGAGGGGTCAGTGGTGCTATTATGTTTTGGGAGCAGAGGGGGCTTTACTGATCCAATGCAGGTGATGTTGGTTTTTTTTTTTTTTTTTAGCTCCAACTCCATGCTTTAGTTAGTGCTTTTTACTTTGTGTCTGATTATTAAGCTTGAGTTTTTGTAGGATTTGATTGTTTTTAAATAGATTGGTAGTATTTGTGTTCGAGTGGTACGGAGTTAGAGTTTGATAGGGATTAAGATGTGTGGTCAAGAAAAAGGACCTAATAAATTAGTTTTGTGTGTGCATCTATGGTGCCTTGTGCACTATGTTGGGCGAATTTAGTTGGTAATATTTTCTTAGGAAGAAGCTAGGGTGACCCGTTTTGGACACCGGGATGCATACCCACTAATGGTGTCCGTTCATTCACGCATTGAGACTTGTGCACACATACATCGATGCGCAAATAAGTAGACAACATCACGAGGTGTCTGTCCCAGGTGTCCCAAAAAGGTCATCTTAAACCTCGTTTGGTTCATTTTACTAACTTGTAGAGAAGTTTTCTTTCAGGAAAGTTAATTACTAGGCAAGTTGCACTTTTTACGTAATTCAAAAAGGGTCATCTTAGACCTCGTTTGGTTCAACTTTGAACTTCATATGAAGTTTCACATTTTAAAAACAGTAAAATAATGTAATTGACATAAATGCCCTTTATACTATTTTTGAGAGAGAGAAGTGAAGAGAGAAAACATTAAATGCGGATAAAAGTATACATTTCCCCTCAGAAAGATGACTCACTCACCCCTAAGTGAGTTATCTTTCTCTATGTGGAGGAAGTTGGGGGCTCAAACTTCTACGGAAAGTGGAACTTTCTTAAAAGTTATCTTAGTTCCTTCAACTTCTCCCTAAACCAAACGAAACCTTAATATATACATATTTTTATTGAATGTTAATTTGTGTGATTAGCAATTGGTGCATTTGACTCTAACAGGTGAGGGAGGTTGCGGCAGGGCTAGAGAGGAGCGGGCACCGGTTCTTGTGGGTGTTGCGACGGGCACACGCCGCAGTGGGAGGGGACGGGGTGGAAGAGGTTGGGGAGGGGCTGCCGGAGGGGTTTGAGGGGAGGATGGAGGGGAGGGGGTGGTGTGTGAGTGGGTGGATCAGGTGGGGGTGTTGGAGCATAGGGCAATTGGGGGATTTGTGAGTCATTGTGGGTGGAATTCTATTTTGGAGAGTTTGTGGTTTGGGGTGCCAATAGCAACATGGCCTATGTACGCCGAGCAGCAGTTGAATGCATTTTATATGGTGAGGGAGAAGGGGTTGGCGGTGGAGATGAAGTTGGATTATAGGTTGGGTGGTGGTGGAGTGGTGACGGTGGAGGAGATGGAGAGAGGGGTTAATGAAGTGATGGAGAAGGAGAGCGAGGTGAGGAAGAGAGTTGAGGAGATGAGTAAGAGAAGTAGAGATGCTATTGGGGAGGATGGGTCTTCTTTGGCTTCATTGAGACAGTTTGTTCAAGATATGGTAAGTAACTACAAAGTTTAATACTAGCATTAGTGGGAATGTTAGCGTTGGTGTGAATGTTCTCCCAAGAGCCAAGACATACATACTAGTTAAAGTTGGAGTCCATTAATTGTGCCTTGCATATGTTCGTATGTGATCAATTGTATGAATAGGTCATTGGCAGGGGTGGAGCCAGGATTTTTGGTCTCCCTGGGCTAAAAATCAATCACTTTTTTATATTAATATTTTTTAATAAATTTTTATTAAATAAAACTACTATGTAAAGGTTAAATTAGCAATAATGTTAAAGCATACAATATAAAGGTCAAATTAGCAATGATGTTAAGCCCTAAACCCTAAAGTGCACAATATACTTAAAAATTAAAATTACGACTTGATAAAAAAAACAACCATAAAAGTATCACATACTTTATGGATTAAAAAATAAATTTAAAATTGAAAACGTTTGGGATGTTGGAGATTTTATTGGTTTTTTTGCTCTTGTTGTAATGGAAAGTTTTAATTTTTTAAAAAATCGATTTTTAAGGATATATACGTGGAGTTTTTTTAGAGATATTTTGGGTAATTCGCGTTTAATTATAAAATAAAAAGGTGTATTTTTGATACACTTGGGTGTGTTTGATAGCAAAGAAAATAAAAAAAGTTGTGAAATTTTTTTTAATTTTTTTGGTGTAACCGTTTTTTTTATTGTTTGATAGCTTTGTAACTACATAGAGAAAAAAATCACACCCCACAATTTTCTTCATTTATTTTCTCTCATTAAAGGCGAGAAAATAAGGAAAGAACGTGGTGTTTTAAGAGAGAAAAAAGGGGCTCACTTTTTTTAACTTCTTTGTTAGAAAATGTAAATGGAGAGAGAAAGTAGGGTGTAAGTCACTTTTTTCGTGGGCCCAGTCACTTTTTTCGTGGGCCCACATCACTTTTTCTTTCTTAAAATAAAATTTTCTAATGTGCTATCAAACAATTTCAAAAAAATTTGCCCTCTAAAAATTTTCTTGAGAGAATTTTCAAATGAAAATTATTTTTTTTGTTGAAAATTCTCAAGCTATCAAGTACACTATTTGATACAATTAGTAACGTCATAGAAAAAAATCTCACACCACTAATTTTCCTCGTTTTTTTTTCTTTCATTTTGGCGTGGAAATTTACAATTTTTTTGGAGCGAATTCCTCTTCGACTTAAACTCGGACTCCTTCTACAAGAACTCGTCCACCGATCTCTACCAAATCTCTTTATAACCCCAATGATCTCCTCTCATACAATAGTTTTGCCTCGTCGATCTCTTCAATCTTGAGAACTTGAATTCTCTCTCTCTCTCTCTCTCTCTCTCTCTCTCTCTCTCTCTCTCTCTCTCTCTCTCTCGCAATTCATTCACAATGCTCGCTCAGTCCCTTCCCTACCTTCTCGTTCAATCCATCGCTCACTTTCGTCGTCGTCGAAGAATCAAAGGTGCGAGTCTTGGCTTGATCGGACTAAGATATTAGATTTGGTGAGGATCGTGCTAGTGATTTTTGTGTGTTTTCGCATTTCGTAGAACTCGGTCTCTTGTTTTGTTTGATTTAGTGACAGTGGTGTGTTGATTTTGAGTGATTTTAGTTATTGTTAGTTAAGATTTTGGTGTGTCGTTGTCGCTGTTGTTACCAACTTTGGGGTTCAAAATTCTTGGAGACTTTGAAAGCACATAGAGGTACGCATTCTCAATTTTATTATGGTTTCTCACTCAAAATTTGTTGCATACTTTTGAGGTTGATGCTATTGTTGAGCTTCTTCTCCTATGTGGTTTTCTTTTATGTTGTAAAGTCTTGCCCAGATAGTGTTTGATTATATGCTTCTCTAACATTGTTGTATAGAATCCCCTTAACATTGTTGTCTACAAAGTGTTTGATTAAATGCCTTGTCGATTTACTTTTTTTCTATACATTAGAATATTTGTATCCTAATCCAGAGCTTTCCTCTTATGTTCCATTTCTATCTCAAACTCAACCATTTTTAAGTTCAAGGCACTTTTGAATTTCCTCCTATAGCAGTCCAAGAGAAAACACTAAATTTGACATTAAAGTTTCACCCTAAAAATTACAACATTGAATAAAGGATAGTGTTAACAGTGACATACGGTTGTTACATACATAGGCTACAAGAAGCTATGTGCACACACATCCAAAATGCAAAATCAAAAAACAATACATAAACACCCTAGCATGTAATCCAAAAGTATGCTACCCAATCACTTAAACAATTAACAAATTTGAACACAAAAGCCATGAAAAGAAATCTTGCATTTATTTCTCCAATTCATATAAACAAGAGATATAGGCAATTATTGATTCAACTAAACGACTGGACTGACAAACTATATTCAAGCACTTACTCAAAAAACAAGAACAAACTAATAAATGTACAAATTCAGAAATCATCAAGAAAGCATTTATCAATTTAAAGGATGTTAAATTGAGACAAGTTTTTTTTTTCAATTATTTTTAAAGCTAGGATCTACTCGTTAAATCTACCTATCCGATGTTCTACTACATGATGAAATGTACCTGATTCAGAATCTCAAAATGTGACAGTAGTTCAACTATCATATGGTATTCCTACATTAACCCATTTTTAGCACTATTAGCTTAGTATATAAAAATTAAAATTAGAAAGATCTTTTGGTTTTCTAGCTCTCTTACCACTGCAACAGAAAAGACTTTTCATGACGGTTAAAAAGAGCACATTTGGTCTTCAACTTCGCCAGGTTTTCTCAAGCCCATTCAATCTTTAATTTGTAGAGCAATACAACAATGTGATGGGCTTCTAGACTTCTACTGGTTTCCAAGACTTGCGTAATGGTGCATAAGGAGATCATAAATCAAGAAATGGATAAGACCACCTATAATAAGAAAGAAAAACTCAATTACAATTAGTTGGCATTAATTTATTAATTATCAAAAGAAGAGTTAAACTTTACAATCCATGTTTATAGGGCTGAGCAAAACAGAAATTAAGAAAATGTGAATAACAAAGAACATGTTTTGAATTACTTGCAATGCTACAAGTAATTCAAGTATAGAATTGAGAAACACAGAGACCAAGAGTCAAACTCTGCAATGTATCTCTATAATGCAGCACTTCAACAATGCTATATTTAAGAATAGGATTTAAGACTTGCCTTATTGACAAAAAGTGATGAAACAAATGCTTCATTTGCTGACTCTTGAATTGAAAAAGTATTCCCTGACCTCATAGTTGTGGATGATAAGAAAATCACAAGGCCAAACATGTTAACTACTCTGCAATGAATTTGTATTTCAGTTCAGAAATGGTACCCATCTTAGTCATACTTGATCAACTAATGCATTTCAGATATTATTGAACTCTACTGAAATAATGCAATAGAATCCTTGAAAAAGCACATTTTAAATGGCTTACCACAGTCCTTTTTTTCCTGTATGGTTATACTCCAGTCTGCAGCGCAATCAGCTTTTATTTCATGGAAAAAAATCTTACAAAATATACAAAGATTACAAGAAGCACTAGTTATGCAACTACAAGTTCAGCTTGTCCTTTCTCAACACTGGATGAAGAAATTTTTCTTAATAAAAACATAATCCCATATGCGGAAGTTAATGTATATACCTTGCTTGACTTCAATGTTGTAGGGCTCGGTGTAGATGCCATAGCACCAACTGAACAAAGCTGCAAACACTAAGTTATTATTCTTGCTGCACAAGATTCCCCTGAGACCACCAAATAACTCTGCTGCAGGAATTTAAAAAAGAGTACTATATAAGCCTGCAAACGTTTCAACTAAAGAAAAACAAGTAATACATGTTTCACGTTCCAAAGAACAAAAAAAAACACATAGGCTTGATCAATTACTAGTTTCAGTTTGTAGAATGCACTTGTTAGCCCTTTCTAAGCCATTACTCTAAATCCCGACTGATTAAACAGATCTCCAATTGCTCAACTCTGATCTGGGAGTTCCACAAGCGGATACTAATTCCATTGCACTAGCAACATGAATCAACCATTGAAAAAGTCATTATAAAATAAGCTTAACACCTACACAATGCATCTCATCATTGAAAAACTATTATAACAAGATTAATGTACTCATCGATAGTGAATTCTTAGTAGCTAGCGCGTATTTAATAATGTTATTTAAGGGTAGATGGAAAAGTTGAGTGAGTAGTAGCTTACATGTGAGCAGCAATAGGGGGAAGTCGATATGGAATATATCCCTTGAGATTGTTTTTGCTCAAATGGTTGTACTAATTAAGGCAGAGCGAAACAATTAAAGTGGCTTTAGGTGAGATTTTGATAGATATATAATGTAAATGAAAATGCGGAAAAGATGACGACCTCTTATTATTATTTGGTGCATTTGTAATAATTAAAAGAATCAGAACAAAAAGCTTATTACCATGTGGCCTTTAAGGCAGTGAGTCGTTGAGCTAGTGATTTTCATGATTTAACAAAATGCAAAACACCTCTGCGGGCTTCAACCAACGATTTTGAGCTTCTTTATATAGCTCGTTGACATCTATTAAAAAGACTTTTTGGAATAATCAAAGTGCAGCTCTGAGCACCTAGGGCCAGATTGCGATAAATTAGAAAAACAAGGCCATAAATAATCTATTTATCAGAGGGATGACATAATAAACTGAACACTTGAACTATATACATGTATGGTACCCAAAATAAAATATCCTGCACTAGTTGAAGAAAAAAAAAGTATAATACACTTCATATGAACATTTATAAAACACTATTTCAAAGGATAAAGTGTTGGCATTTTTAGGTTAGCACCCTCAACAACCAAAGTCCTTACAAAGTTGTTCAAATAAATTAGGGAACACCTCATCAATGAACTACTAAATAAGAACAACCCTAGCTCCTCACTCCCATTTCAAACTATCTCAATTGAACTTGAAGCACAACAAGCAAATCTCGCATAAGAAACTAAACAAACACTAGCAACTGCAGCAAAATTCAGTGAATCAAGCATTCAACAATAAAAATACATCCATATTAAAACCCAAATCACCAAACAAGTAAAATCTGAGTAAAAATTCAATCTTGCTTGCGCAACAAACCCTATTTACAACGCAAGAATTCAACATATCTCAAATCCAAAAACCAAACAACAACATAGTCTCAGTCACAAATTAATTGGAGTTGGCTACATGGATCGAGCTCTTCCATTGTGCTCGATTATGTGCAATTGATGGTGAGCATTCCAAACCATTCAAATCCAAAAATCAAAAGGAGCAAAAATAAAAAATTAAAATCACGGTAAACTACAATTCAATGGTCGCTAGAAATCTTTTTGTATAAATGCTTTCTCTAAATTTCTAAAAGTATATGACAAATTGAACTGGCTAGAAGTGAAATGCAAATTCTAGGTTTTCAGAATCACCTTAAGCACTAGAATTCCACAATTTTCAACTAAATCTAGTCAGTAATCACATCTACTGCGACGGCCCCAAATTCCGAGGCCGCCCCGTGGCTTCCCATTTCCCCTGCTAGTGCACCCGGAAACGCCTGCCACGTCACTCGTCTGGCTTCGTACTTAGGTAGTTATCATATAAGTTGTTATAGTCACTTAATTGATCATTTAGAAGAAATTAACAGCGGAAGAATTTAAAGTTTGACAAAAATGCATTCATTCATATATATATATAAAAGTTTTACCGATCAAACCTATAGTGGAAAACCCGACTGTACTGTGCATACAGGCGATCAACTGTTATAGTATGTATACCAGTACAAGTATGTATCCAGTTTCCCAACCCAAAAATATAATACAAAATATCAAAACGTGGTAATATCTACACACATACCAGAAGGCCTCGGCGTAGGCAAGTCAGATGAAATCGCCGATGATCCTCTTGCCCCTGCTAGTACTAGGATCTGCGCTCGGCCACCACAAAAAGGCAGATGGCGAGCCCAGTAAGTAAAATCCCAAGGAAAACCACCGTGCATAAATAATTAATGAAATAAGTAACAGAGCCAAAAGTAGTGTTAAATAAACATGCGGAAGGAAGGAAAATATGCAGACAACTGCTCAAAGCTAATCGCATGTATATAAACACATTGATAGACAAAAGGGTGCGAACACAACCACTAAGTGTGTACTAGGACCAGGAGCCCTGGTCGTGGCCCATGCCTCCGACCCTACGACTGTATCCCAGCGACATTAACCCTAGTGGGCTAATCGAACGCGTGAAATGTAGTCCAACTCGGGATATCATCTACCGAGTTCCTAGAACACGCGCTACATGTGACGGCCCCAAATTCCCAATGCATTTGGGTACGCCCGGCCTAGACCCGTGCAAGTCCCGAGTCAGTTCTCATCGAACTTTGACGAGCCTAGTCGACCTCAAAACATCAAAATTTCACGTTTTATGAAAGAGTTATTGCAATTATAACACGAGCGGAAGCAAAAATCATATTCTAATCAAATATTGGGAAATAACTCAATCAAAGGGAAATTAGGAATCTATATAAATGTGGAAAACCCAACATGTTCAATCTAAGTCAACAAAATGGATTGATGGAATCCACCTCAAAACATATTCCCGGTTCAAAACAATCATATATATATATATAAACTTCATACAAAAAGAAATAAACATGAGCCTACATCTCGGTACCTCAAGTCCAGCTGCTCACAAAAAGTCTCTAGGCAAGGTCCCTTGCCCCTGCGCTCTCAGTCCTATCTGCACCCACCGTCACAAACTAGACGGTGAGTAAGCGAGAGAAATCGAAAGTAAAGCCGAGAAGAATATAACGAGTAATTCATGAAATACAACCAAGGCGTCTAAATATCATGCGAGTCTTGAAAGATAGGAATTTAAATATACAAGAATGCATGATAGACGGTGAAAATGAAAGCAATCGAAACATGCGTGTTCTACGAGTCAAGAGAGGCAATAAGTGGTCTAAATTCCACAACAATACCTGACAATCCACATCAATATCCACAACAATCCAGTACATGGTATCACACAATCACTAGGGGTGGTCAAACACTCGTGCGCTCGAGTGCCGCGTTTTATCCCTTCTAGTGCGGGCGCATGTACCCGAGACACACACTTATGCCAAGAACACACATACAAGGAATAAGGAATGGAAAGCCAATAATTCGATAGTAACAAACAAAGAAGTGAAAATGAATCACATGATATTTTCTAAAGCGGCTTACTAACGTACAAGTGCTTTTTAAGGCAAATGTACTTACGATCTATCGTAATCCGCGTATGACACTCCCGCGACTCTCCGCGTACCCCAGAGTTTTCCGTTACGACAAGGTTGGAAACTCGTATTAATAGGTCAAGTCATTAAATTAGCTTCGATTTGACATATTATATCATTTTTTATGTTTTCGAGGCTAAAACCCCGATTACATCTCGCCAACATTTTCGAGAAAATCCCAAAACTCAGTTGTGAACCATTTTTTCTAATTTCTCATATTTTTGGATTTTTCTGAATTTTTCATAATTTTCCCTATTTTTCTGGATTTTCTTTTCCATTTTTCTTTATTTTTCTCTCTTTTTTTTTTTATCTAAAGGCGGTTCGGCAGAACAGCCGGTTCGGGAGCCGAGCCGGTTCGAGCCGAGCCGGGCCTTCGAAGCCGGCTCTTCTCTAACGAAACAGAGGCGCACGGCGCCTCGTTTCCATTTTTTTTTTTTTTTTCATGGATCGATCGAGAGAGAGGGAGAGGGAGGAAAAGAAATAGAGGGATGGAGAGAGAGATCTCCGGTGAGGAGTGAACCCGGTCACCACCATCTCAGTGGGAGAGGTGGTTTCGTGAGAGAGAGAGAGCAACGAGAGACGAGAGAGAGAGAAAGCCGAGAGGAGAGAGAGATCGAGTGAACACGAGAGAGAGGGGAGAGAATGCATACCTCTCGGTTGACGGCAACTCAGACGTCCCTGGTCGGTCACCGGCGAGAGAAGCGCGGCGGTGGTGAGATGAGGGAGAGGGAGGTCGTGAGGAAGCGAGTGAGAGAGGCAAGTGAGGAGAGTGAAGAGTGAGAGAAAGAGATGAGTGAAATGAGAGAGTGAGGAGAGGTTACGTGAGAGAGATGAGTGGGAATGGGGGTGACGTGAGTGAGATGGTGAGATGAGTGTGACGTGAGTGATGGGGTGGGTGGTGAGGTGAGTTGAGTGATGGGGTAAGGTGTGTGTTTGAATATTTAAATGGGTATGATAGTTGTGTCTACCCATTTTTACAGACCGAGCATCTCAAACTTTAACCTGAGGGTTCCCAGGCCCATCTTACCTCATCGACCGTATTTTCCGTCACGTGCACACTTTTACTTTTATCTCACACAATTGAACTATATAATTGTTAAATAATTATTTTAATTATCTTTTTACTATATTTTCTCCCAGGTTACCTAGGCGAAAACTCACTCATTTTAAAAATCGCCCAAATGGCTCGTGACACGCATTTAAACTATAATACTATTACACACATCAAAGAATCATAAAATTACCTCGGTGTCGACTCCCGAGGTTCGAAATACGATCCCGTATCGCGTAGCCGGGTCACGATCGACACGTGTCACAAAAGTCGGGTTAAAAATTGAGGGATGTTACGGTCTCCCCCCACTTATTAGAATTTCGTCCTCGAAATTTACTAATAAGTAAATTAAACTTCAAACTCACATAGGAATCAAATAGATAGGGGAAGTGCACTTGCATGTATGACTCTAGCTCCCAAGTTAACTCTTCGTCCCAGTGGAATTGCCATTTCACGAGAACGGAAGGGATTTCCTTGTTCCTCGGTATTTTGACTTTACGGTCGACAATTTGAATTGGGTTTGCTCCTCGTACGTGGCATCGTCTTGCAACTCGATCGACTTAGGTCCCTTTGTAGGTCGCCGTCCTCGCGACTTGTCTAGTCGAAGCATTGAAATGTGAAACACTTGGATGAATACGAAACGGCGCGTTGGCGGTAACTCTAGCGGTAAGCCACCTTGCAGGCCCTCTTCACAACTTTGAAGGGCCAGATAAATCTAGGAGCAAGCTTCCCTTTGATTCCGAATCGTTTGTGACCCTTCGGAGGCGAGACTTTTAGGTATACATAGTCTCCCACGCGTCGTCTTGAAGCTCATCGTGATGCGATCATAGTATTTCTTTTGTCGCTCTTGAGCACTCTTAAGCCTCGACGAATCGTCGTACCTTCTCGGTGTGATCAACAACGGTCTCGGGACAAGCTGTCACAATATCCTGCGGCTCGGCCAAGAAGGTGATCTCTGAAGGCTGCCATAGAGCGCCTCAAACGGTGCCATACCGATACTTGCACGATAAGCTTGTTGTTGTAAGCAAACTCACACAAATGAAGGTACTCTTCCCATGACCGCCGTATTCCAAAACACACATCGAGCATGTCTTCCAACACACTGTATCAACCTCTCGATTTGTCAGTACGTACGTGGATGGAACGCCGTACTCAACTCAGTGCGGTGCGGCGAGCGAGCTGCATGCTCGCACGATAACGAAGTAAGCTGCGCCCTCGATCGACACGATCGACAACGGAACTCCGTGTAGTCGACAATCTCACGCTCGTAAAGAATGCTCGGTCTGTCAACTCGGTGTGTAGTGGATGCGGTATGAAATGAGCGATTTCGTCGATCGATCCACAATTACCCGGATGCTATCATGACCACGAGGAGATCGGGGCAAGCCAGCGACGAAATCCATAGCAATGTGCTCCCACTTCCATTGAGGAATAGGTAGAGGCTGCGACAATCCTCGGGCCGTCGATGCTCGGCCTTCGCGGCATATGGCGGCATCTCTGCACGCTCTAATGAATTCGACACATCGGATTTCATCCCTGGCCACCAAAAGAGACGTCGCATATCGACATACATCTTGGTCGGCCGGATGCACGAGAAAATCGAGAACGGTGAGCCTCTGAAGTATCTCGGTGCGTAAGTCGGCCGCCGATGGAATCCACGATCGCCCGCGATACCTCAAGCAAAGTCGTCGGCCAGGCTCCAATCTGGATGTTACGAGCGTCGGCCATCGGCTTTGAATTCTTGGTACGACTCATCGCCCTCTTTGTCCTCGAGAACGTCTGCGGTGAAACGGTCTGCAACCTCATCGACCACAAATCGTGTCCTGGTAGTCGCCGTACGTCCGTGAACTCATCAACTCGGCTGCCTCAAGAAGACCATACTCGTGGGTCATCTGACATACGACCACCTCTGCATCAGATCCTCTACGGCTCAAAGCATCGGCAACCACGTTAGCTTTCCCGGATGATACTCTAACGAGAAATCATAGTCCTTGAGAACTCAGCCAACGTCTTCTGTCTCGGGTTTAGTTCTCTACGAGTGAATAAGTACTTCAAGCTCTTGTGGTGCGTGAACAACTCGAAACGTACGCCATACAAGTGGTGCCTCCATATCTTCAATGCAAACACTATCGCGACGACTCTAAGTCGTGTGTCGGGTAGTTCTCTCGTGAACCTTCATTTGTCGAGATGCATAAGCGATAACTACGCCTCTGCATCAATACACGACCCAAGCCAACCTTCGACGCGTCGGTGTACACGACTAAGTCTTTCCCGATCTCGGCAACGCTAACACGAGCGCGGTAGTCAATTTCTTCTTCAAAGTGTTGAATGCATGTTCGCACTCCTCATCCCAATCAAACTTCGCATTCTTCTTAGTCAATTTCGTCATCGGAGCGGCAATCTTGGAGAAGTCTTGCACAAATCGGCGATAGTATCTGCAATCCCGAAAGCTGCGAATTTGCGTAACGGTAGTCGGCGTAGGCCACTCAATCGCTTGCTCAACCTTCTGCGGATCAGCAAGCAACACAGGTAGCTCCAACAACATGCCCGAGGAATCGGACTTCGACAACCAAAACTCACACTTCTTGAACTTGGCAAACGATCGATGATCTCTCAAAGTCTGCAATCTTGCTCGTAGATGTCCTTCATGCTCCTCGCGAGTCTGGAATAGATGAGGATATCGTCTATGAACACAATCACGAACCGATCAAGGTATTCCCTCATCGCGCGATGCATGAGATCCATAAACATTCTTTGGCGCATTAGTTAAGCCGAATGGCATATTTGTAAATTGAAAGTGAATAGTATCTCGTCTTGAACGCCGTCTTTTCTCGATCTTGACCCTAATCTGGTGGTGATAGCGACCTCGGATCTATTTTCGAGAACCACTGCGCTCTGTCAGCGATCAAACAAATCATCAATGCGCGGCAACGGATATTTGTTCTTCTTTGTAACTCGGTTCGGTTGGCGATAATCTATGCATAGCCTCAAACTACCATCCTTTTTCTTTACAAACGATCTTGGTGCTCCCCGTGGCGACATACTCGGGTGATGAAACCAAGCTCTAACAACTCATCTAGGTGACTCCTCAACTCCTCAAGCTCTCGAGGTGCCATACGGTACGGTGGTATCGAGATCGGCTTAGTCCACAGTACAAGGTCAATGATAAAGTCTATCTCCTCGGTGGTGGTAATCCGGCAAATCCTCAGGAAACACATACGGGAAGTCGCACACTGGTGGTACCTCGAAAAGCAAATCTCTGCTTCGCCCCGGTGCTCATGACACTCGCAACAATCTCAATCTCGCCACTCGTGGCTTCCACGCCTCGGTGATAGGAAGTAGCGATGCCGTACCACTGAATGCTTGAGCTCAGAACCATCTATTAACGGAATCATGATTCTCTTCTCATAACAACTAATGTGAGCATGAAACGATCCCGCCAATCCATGCCCAACAAAGCATCAAACTCAAAAACTCGAGTACTCTCATATCTCTTGGTAACTCATAACCCCCTAACTCTAGGAATATCGAGGCACTGACAAATTCGGGTAAATCTTATCTCCAGCGGCGGTGCTAAGGATGAGGGTTTACTAAGCCTAACGGGTTTCAAACCTAGCTTATCTACCATTCGACCAGCAATGAATGAAACAGTGGACCGGAATCGAACATGGTATGCATGAAAGTACGCAAATAGAAATCATACCCTCGACAAGGTTTCGGGATGCCCCGGGTCGGGCTCAGCAACAGCCGCTGAACGCGTTCTCTCGATGCGATGATCTTTGTGGCGGTACTCTTGGCGGTTGAGGGCACTCCCTCTGTATGTGGCCAGACCTTTCGCGCACTTTGAAACAAGTGCGGGTATCCTGCGATCCACGAGTCGGCTCGGCCTCGTCCCTGTGCGGAACTACGTATGCGAGTCGACCGGACCCCTGTGTCCTCCTCTGCTGTCTCCTCGGTCGATACCCTACTCTCGATGATGTCTGTCTCTGTATTCTTGTCTGGTCGACTAAATTTGTGGTGGATATGTGGCAAAGCAGGTGCTTGGCGGAGCAATATGTATCGGACAGAGTAGTCGGCGTGCAACGGACCCTACACTCGAGTCCTACGGTCCGGAAATTCCACCTATTCTTCTTCCTCTTCTTGACTGATGGTGCTCCTCCAATCGGGACTACGAGTCGACCCGTCCGTCTGGTCTCCTCGGGATGAGTAAGTAGGTAACCTCTCGAGCCAAACTCGCTCGTATGCAATCTGTAAAGTCTCATTTGTGTAGTGACTACGGAACCACCGATCCGATCGAGGTAACAAACCCTCGGTGAAATAATACACTCGATCGGTCTCGGTGTCGGCCGATCCTCCGGCATAAGGTAACAACGATGAGAACCTACCCATGTACTCCATCAGCGACTCATTGGCGCCCTGTCTCAACGCCATGAACTCATTCCTCTTTGCTCGAAGCAGCAGCAAGTCGGTGGAAAGTATTTCGATTAAGCGGGTCTTGAAGTCGATCCGGTCTCTCGGAACACCACCTCTAGTAGTAATGATCGTCGTCCACCGATCATACGCCTCTCCATGTAACATCGACGAAGAGATAGTCGCTCGCATGTGGTCCTCGTGGCGATGATCGAATGAATCTTCTCATGACTCTTCGAAACAACTCTGCTTTGCTCTAACATCGGTGCGCCATAAAACTTCATAGGATCATGTCTCTTAAATTCCCTCCTTTGCTTCGCCTCGGCGGTGGCTCCGGACTCTTCGATGGCGTCGTGCTCGGAGTAACCTCTGCAATAGCTGCTGGCGTAGCTGGTGTCTCTGTCGCTCGAGCTATCTCTGTCAATAAAGGATGTGTCTCGCCTCGGTCTGCGTGTCAGGTGCAACAACAGCTCCCTCAGTACTGCCTCTAACGGAATCGGAGCGTGGATGCGCGGCAATCGGGGTCTCTGCCCCTCGGGTAGTAGTATGTGGCAATGGTGTAGTCGGAGTCGATGGTGTAGCGGTAGCTGGTACGAGTGTCCTCAACAGTCGTAACATTTCCTGTAGCTGCGAATCCTGCGTCGCAACTCTCTGAGTCAAGGCATGCATCATCGTCGCACTAGCATATCGTATGCGGATGTCCGCATTATCGTCGCCTTGGCCGGTCGATCCGCCATCGTTGTCGAATCAAGAGAACGAACTTCTCGGATCGATCTATAGCTACCGTATACTATCATAATACACATAACAATCATAATAGGTATTAAAATAATTCGACTCAACCCATTTCTTCCCCAACTAAGTTTCTACGGGATCTAGGGTTTCCACTTCTTAGTTTGACCGTTCTAACTTCATTTGGTTTTAATGGCTTGTGTTTTATGAATTTAAGTCAAGAGCCAGGTCTATGTGACCTTGTGCTACGATACCAAGCTGTAATGACGGCCCCAAATTCCCAATGCATTTGGGTACGCCGGCCTAGACCGTGCGAGTCCGAGTCAGTTCTCATCGAACTGACGAGCCTAGTCGACCTCAAAACATCAAAATTTCACGTTTTATGAAAGAGTTATTGCAATTATAACACAGCGGAAGCAAAAATCATATTCTAATCAAATATTGGGAAATAACTCAATCAAAGGGAAATTAGGAATCTATATAAATGTGGAAAACCCAACATGTTCAATCTAAGTCAACAAAATGGATTGATGGAATCCACCTCAAAACATATTCCCCAGTTCCAAAACAATCATATATATATATATATAAACTTCATACAAAAAGAAATAAACATGAGCCTACATCTCGGTACCTCAAGTCCAGCTGCTCACAAAAAGTCTCCTAGGCAAGGTCCCTTGCCCCTGCGCTCTCAGTCCTATCTGCACCCAGTCACAAACTAGACGGTGAGTAAGCTGAGAGAAATCGAAAGTAAAGCCGAGAAGAATATAACGATAATTCATGAAATACAAACAAGCGAGTCTAAATATCATGCGAGTCTTGAAAGATAGGAATTTAAATATACAAGAAGCATGATAGACGGTGAAAATGAAAGCAATCGAAACATGCGTGTTCTACGAGTCAAGAGAGGCAATAAGTGGTCTAAATTCCACAACAATACCATGACAATCCACATCAATATCCTGACAATCCGGTACATGGTATCACACAATCACTAGGGGTGGTCAAACACTCGTGCGCTCGAGTGCCGCGTTTTATCCCTTCTAGTGCGGGCGCATGTACCCGAGACACACACTTATGCCAAGAACACACATACAAGGAATAAGGAATGGAAAGCCAATAATTCGATAGTAACAAACACAAAGAAGTGAAAATGAATCACATGATATTTTCTAAAGCGGCTTACTAACGTACAAGTGCTTTTTAAGGCAAATGTACTTACGATCTATCGTAATCCGCGTATGACACTCCCGCGACTCTAACGCGTACCCCAGAGTTTTCCGTTACGACAAGGTTGGAAACTCGTATTAATAGGTCAAGTCATTAAATTAGCTTCGATTTGACATATTATATCATTTTTTATGTTTTTCGAGGCTAAAACCCGATTACATCTCGCCAACATTTCGAGAAAATCCCAAAACTCGGTTGTGAACCATTTTTTTCTAATTTCTCATATTTTCTGGATTTTTCTGAATTTTTCATAATTTTCCCTATTTTTTGGATTTTCTTTTCCATTTTTCTTTATTTTCTCTCTTTTTTTTTTTTATCTAAGGGCGGTTCGGTAGAACAGGACCGGTTCGGCGAACCGGCCGGTTCGGGGCCGAGCCGGCCCTTCTTCTCTAACGAAACGAGAGGCGCACGGCGCCTCTGTTTCCAATTTTTTTTTTTTTTCATGGATCGATCGAGAGAGGGAGAGGGAGGAAAAGAAATAGAGGGATGGAGAGAGAGATCTCCGGTGAGGAGTGAACCCGGTCACCACCATCTCCGAGTGGGAGAGGTGGTTTCGTGAGAGTGAGAGAGCAAGCAGAGACGAGAGAGAGAGAAAACCGAGAGGAGAGAGAGATCGAGTGAACACGAGAGAGAGGGAGAGAATGCATACCTCGGTTGACGGCAACTTCAGACGTCCCTGGTCGGTCCGCCGGAGAGAAGCGTGGCGGTGGTGAGATGAGGGAGAGGGAGGTCGTGAGGGAGAGCGAGTGAAGAGAGCAGAGTGAGGAGAGTGAAGAGTGAGAGAAAGAGATGAGTGAAATGAGAGAGTGAGGAGAGGTTACGTGAGAGAGATGAGTGGGAATGGGGGTGACGTGAGTGAGATGGTGAGATGAGTGTGACGTGAGTGATGGGGTGGGTGGTGAGGTGAGTTGAGTGATGGGGTAAGGTGTGTGTTTGAATATTTAAATGGGTATGATAGTTGTGTCTACCCATTTTTACCGACCCCGCATCTCAAACTTTAACACAAGGGTTCCCAGACCCATCTTACCTCATCGACCGTATTTTCCCGTCACGTGCACACTTTTACTTTTATCTCACACAATTGAACTATATAATTGTTAAATAATTATTTTAATTATCTTTTTTTACTATATTTTCTCCCCGGTTACCTAGGCGAAAACTCACTCATTTTAAAAATCGCCCAAATGGCTCGTGACACGCATTTAAACTATAATACTATTACACACATCAAAGAATCATAAAATTACCTCGGTGTCGACTCCCCGAGGTTCGAAATACGTCCGATGTATCGCGTAGCGGGTCACGATCCCAAGAGGGAATATAAACGACACGTGTCACAAAAGTCGGGTTAAAAATTGAGGGATGTTACACAAATTACCTAAAGTACGAAGGCAGAGGGACACGTGGCAGCGACTTCCGAAGCTGAGGCAGGGGGGTAGCTGACCACGGGGCGGCCAGGGAAATTTGGGGCCGCCACATCTACAGCTTGAAACATAGAGGAAAGTGAAATCAAACACCGTCGCCATTGGAGTACTCAGACTGAAATACTACTTCAAAGTTCAAATTGACTATAACAGCACATGAAATGATGAAATAGACACCAAATCAAATCCAATCGAATAAGCTAAAAAATCATAGAAAACTGAGAAGAAAAACGTAAATATAACCTAAAATGCAAATGCATAATGACAATGAAGTACCACAAATTAACCAAAATCCGAAAACAGATCATCGATTAACCTTCAAAACATACACCGAGATCTCGAAATTGTTGTTCTAGCTTGAAGAGTTGATGAAATCCCTGATTCAAGTAACCAAAATCCAAAGTTTAACCTAATCTGTTCAGCCAATTGCACCATAATAAAAACAATTGATAGATCAGCAAAGACTGGGAAGAAAACCTAAATCCAATGCATGAACGCCGAAATGTCGAAGCCAAGCAACTCACTCTTCTACTAAGCGAGCAAGAGTTCAATCGACATTGAGATATCTAGAACGAGAGTGTTAAAGATCGAGAACAAGAGTGAGATCAACATAGGGAGATCGAGAGCGAGAGTGTGAGGGATCGAGAGCGTCAATAGCGAGAGACTGAGAGCGTCAACCGCGATGAGAGAGATTAGTTCATGAGAGTGAGAGATGGTGAGGACGATAAGTTTGAGAGAGCAACAATGGCGAGAGAATGAGAAATGAGCTCGAGAGAGCAACACGACGAGAGAGAGAAGATCGAGAGTGATGAACGTTTGTGCTTTCGTTTTTAGGTCGAAAATGAAAACACATTAAGTTGGTTTTTTTTTTTAAGAGATGGGGAGTTCGAACCGGTGTTGGTGTGGTTTATTATTTCACTTTAGATAACGGTGGCCGCTATATTAAGATAAATATGACGACAATCATCATCTTCTTTTATCTTTAATGACGTTTTTTCCCAAATCGTGTTATTAAATCATATTAATGTTGTGGTGAGAGTACTTCAAGTCTTAATTAATTGTAATGGACTATGCAAGAAAAGTTGTTTTCGTTCTTATAAAAACAAATCTTAGCAAAACATTTCCAAATGCATTACAATGCTAGCAATACCTAACGTGTATAACAATTAATATGACTAATGCTTTTGCAATTTAAGAACTTCATCCAAGAAACACACGAACGTATGCACCTGTCGGCAATACACCTCACGATGTGTGTGTGCGCCGAGATGGATGGCACGCGCATAGCTTTCTTAAGTTAAGTTAGTGGGTTACATAATAATTTCCCTAATAATATCAGTTTTTCCCAATCAATTCTTCAAGCAAACTCTCAATTGTAACAAAGGAAGACCCACCCTCCACTATAGCTCTCCTACTCTTCTCTTTCATCTCCTCAACTCTCTTCTTCACTTCCTCATGACACTCTCCTTCCATTACACTCCTCACACCCCTCTCCACCTCATCAGCCGTTACTAAATCATCCTCACCTACTCTCCAATACCCTTTAAGCTCCACACCTAACCCCAACTCCTTCACAATCAAAAACGTATTCAAGTGTTGCTCCGCGTACATAGGCCACGTCAAAATAGGCACACCAAACCAAACACTCTCCAATGTCGAATTCCACCCGCAATGCGAAACAAAACACCCAACCGACCTGTGACCCAAAACCGCCACCTGCGGAACCCACCCACCCACCACCATCCCCCTCTTGGCCGTCCTCTCCATGAACCCATCAGGCACCAACGCCTCCAACCGGGTCGACCCGTCTCTAGGTCGGACTGACCACAAAAAGGGGTACCCACTCCGCTCCAGCCCATTAGCTATCTCCTTAGCTTGGGTCACATCAAACGTGCCTTCACTCCCAAAACATAAAAACACAACCAAACGCGGTGGTTGCTTGTCCAACCACTTCACTATGTCGTCATGGGTTTTATCTTTTGACCCGTTCGACCCAGTAATCTGACCCACTCGACTCGTCGAGTCTACAATTGGACCCACTGAGTGGACTCGCGGGTGGTCACCACTCGTGAACGAGTCAATCGCATACGGCTCGAGTTCATAAAATGAATTGACGATTATGCCCTTGGCATCTCTCATTCTTCTTGCATGATATAGCAACCATTTGTACTCCTCGTCCCTTCTCCATAAAAGAGAAGGAAAAGATACAATTGGTACTAAGCTTTTAAAACTCGGTATCGCCAACTCACCTGGTTTGTGATCGGTGAAGTCCGAGTCGATCTCCGTGTCTAGAACCGGCAAGCGAAGAACGAGTCCAAGCAAGGCCGCGCCAGAGGCATAGAACAGGTAACTAGGGAGGCCGAGGTCGTTGGCCACGCCCATGAAGTTGGTGGTGAACATGTCGAAGACTAATGCCGCGATGGAGACCGAGTTGGAGCTCAACTCGGTGGCGAGTTGGGAGATGGTGCGCTTGGCTAGGGGCTTGTAGGTGTCCATGAACTCACACATGGCTGCGATGGTCGTGAGTAGTGAATCTTTGAGTGAGGGTGAGTCGGGTGGGACGAGTTCGATGAAGCGGAGTTCCGGGACCGAGTCGACAAAACCTGGTGGAATCGTCGAGAAGGGTGTGTCCATGGTGAGGATCGTTATGGAGAGACGACCATGGCTACGTGTTTGGAGAGTTTTTGCGAACTCAACTGTTGGGACTAAGTGTCCTATCCCCGGTGAAAGGATGAACACTAGCTCTGATTTGCTCATTGGTGTTAACGACATTAATGAAGGCTCGATCGGTTGGATTTTAAAAGAATTGAGTTTCATATATATAAACCAACATCTTATAGACAAATTTCGGTGCATAATGGGCCACATGAATCTCTCCTGTCACCTAAGGTAATCAAAAGTGGGCCGCAAGATATTGAGCGTTAGCCAATCACTGTCCTCCGGTATGTGTGGTTATCTAGTGATCAAGTCATCTGTTACATAATCAATCAATAATGGAGAAGAGAGAGCTGGTGATCATCCCTTCATCCTCCCAACGCCCCGTACAGCCCGTTTAGTTAGATTGTTAGCTTATCTAAATTTAGGCTTAGTGATAAGATTATCGTTTGGTTCTAGTGTTAAGTAAGAGATAGACTTATCAAAACACTCATACACCATCTTACCAAATGACATGGTGAATGGGTTGGTTGTTGAATAATTAATATGGGCATTTTAGACTTTTCACACACTTTTCCTTGTTTTAATGACTAATATACTACTACATTTATACTCAGAACCAAACACTTTTAAGTTAAACTCCCGTCTCTCATAAAGACCAGGCTTACAACATCCAAAACCACAAGCCCCTCATCAAGGCCACCCTGACCCAGCTCAACTCGGCGGGTCGACTCGCCGGGTTAGTAATCGACTTCTTCTTCACCACCCTCATCGACGTCGGCACGGATCTCGAGATCCCGACCTTCATCTTCTTCGCGTCCAACGCCGCCATGTTGGGTCTCATGCTCCACCTCCCGATTCTCGACACGGAGTTCGGTGACTCGGGCTTCATTTCGAGTCGATCGGGGTCCCGAGTTTCGCCAACTCGGTCCCTTCTAAGGTCTTGCCTTCGCACTATTACGAACAATCACAATGAGGCTTACAAGTGGTTCCTTTACCACGGGCGAAGGTTTAAGGAAGCGAAGGGGATACTTGGTGAACACGTTTGGGGAGATAGAGCGGCACGCTATCGAGTCGTTGGCCGGCGGTGAGGCGCCGAAGGTTTATGCGGTCGGGCCGATAATCGACGTGGAAGGGAAGAGGCACTTCCAATCCCAATCCCAATCCCAATCCCAATCATCAAAGAGTGTGGAGTTAAAGAGAAGTTATGATTATAAGAAGTGGCTAGATAAGCAGCCAGAGGGGTCAGTGGTGCTATTATGTTTTGGGAGCAGAGGGGGCTTTACTGATCCAATGCAGGTGATGTTGGTTTTTTTTTTTTTTTTTAGCTCCAACTCCATGCTTTAGTTAGTGCTTTTTACTTTGTGTCTGATTATTAAGCTTGAGTTTTTGTAGGATTTGATTGTTTTTAAATAGATTGGTAGTATTTGTGTTCGAGTGGTACGGAGTTAGAGTTTGATAGGGATTAAGATGTGTGGTCAAGAAAAAGGACCTAATAAATTAGTTTTGTGTGTGCATCTATGGTGCCTTGTGCACTATGTTGGGCGAATTTAGTTGGTAATATTTTCTTAGGAAGAAGCTAGGGTGACCCGTTTTGGACACGGGATGCATACCCACTAATGGTGTCCGTTCATTCACGCATTGAGACTTGTGCACACATACATCGATGCGCAAATAAGTAGACAACATCACGAGGTGTCTGTCCCATGTGTCCCAAAAAGGTCATCTTAAACCTCGTTTGGTTCATTTTACTAACTTGTAGAGAAGTTTTCTTTCAGGAAAGTTAATTACTAGGCAAGTTGCACTTTTTACGTAATTCAAAAAGGGTCATCTTAGACCTCGTTTGGTTCAACTTTGAACTTCATATGAAGTTTCACATTTTAAAAACAGTAAAATAATGTAATTAACATAAATGCCCTTTATACTATTTTTGAGAGAGAGAAGGGAAGAGAGAAAACATTAAATGCGGGTAAAAATGTACATTTCCCCTCAGAAAGATGACTCACTCACCCCTAAGTGAGTTATCTTTCTCTATGTGGAGGAAGTTGGGGGCTCAAACTTCAACGGAAGGTGGAACTTTCTTAAAAGTTATCTTAGTTCCTTCAACTTCTCCCACCAAATGAAACCTTAATATATACATATTTTTATTGAATGTTAATTTGTGTGATTGTGTGTGTTTCCACTGCGATTGGTGCATTTGACTATAACAGGTGAGGGAGGTTGCGGCAGGGCTAGAGAGGAGCGGGCACCGGTTCTTGTGGGTGTTGCGACGGGCACACGCCGCAGTGGGAGGGGACGGGGTGGAAGAGGTTGGGGAGGGGCTGCCGGAGGGGTTTGAGGGGAGGATGGAGGGGAGGGGGTGGTGTGTGAGTGGGTGGATCAGGTGGGGGTGTTGGAGCATAGGGCAATTGGGGGATTTGTGAGTCATTGTGGGTGGAATTCTATTTTGGAGAGTTTGTGGTTTGGGGTGCCAATAGCAACATGGCCTATGTACGCCGAGCAGCAGTTGAATGCATTTTATATGGTGAGGGAGAAGGGGTTGGCGGTGGAGATGAAGTTGGATTATAGGTTGGGTGGTGGTGGAGTGGTGACGGTGGAGGAGATGGAGAGAGGGGTTAATGAAGTGATGGAGAAGGAGAGCGAGGTGAGGAAGAGAGTTGAGGAGATGAGTAAGAGAAGTAGAGATGCTATTGGGGAGGATGGGTCTTCTTTGGCTTCATTGAGACAGTTTGTTCAAGATATGGTAAGTAACTACAAAGTTTAAGACTAGCATTAGTGGGAATGCTAGCATTAGTGTGAATGTTCTCCCAAGAGCCAAGACATACATATTAGTTAAAGTTGGAGTCCATTAATTGTGCCTTGCATATGTTTGTATGTGCTCAACTGTATGAATAGGTCATTGAGAGGGGATGAAGCCAGGATTTTTGGTCTCCTGGGCTAAAAACCAATAACTTTTTTATATTAATATTTTTTTAGTAAATTTTTATTAAATAAAACTACTATATAAAGGTTAAATTAGCAATAATGTTAAAAGCATATAATATAAAGGTCAAATTAGCAATGATGTTAAGCCCTAAATCCTAAAGTACAGAATCTACTTAAAAATTAAAATTACGAGTTGATAAAAAAACACAACCATAAAAGTATCACATACTTTATGGATTAAAAACTAAATTTAAAATTGAAAAGAGTTTGGGATGTTGGAGATTTTATTGGTTTTCTTTTTTGCTCTTGTTGTAATGGAAAGTTTTAGTTTAAAAAAATTGATTTTTTAGGATATATACGTGGATTTTTTTTTAGATATTTTGGCTAATTCGCGTTTAATTCTAAAATAAAAAGGTGTTGTTTTGATACACTGAAAGTCACACACCAATTAAAAATTCACATGATGTATTTTGATATTTGTGCATCTATTACGAAGTGTGTCCCACGGAAACCAACCCCTATGTCTAATATGGTGGTGACTTTAATTGCTACAAAAAATCTATTTGGACACTAAGGGTCCGGACTCAAAGGGAGGTTTTTGAGATTTTTGTAAATATTAAAGGAGTGTTACAAGTTATAATTTTGAAGTCATTGATTGCTTGAGGATGACTTTGAAATAAAAATTTTCAAAAAACCCCCTAAGGGTCCGGACTCATGAGTCCAAGTAGCACTACTCTAATTGCTGTCAAGATAGCATTTCGTCTCTTTAAAATCGTCGCTAGCATGCGGCGTTGGTTGGGCGGAAGACAGTTTTTTTTGTTTATTGTGTTTTTCAGGGCATCCCTCTACCTAGCTCCGCCTTTGGTCATTGGTACATGATGTTAGCTTTGTGAATTAGTGATGAGCAGTGGTGGCAAAAAAAATGGGTCTCAACTGGTATGGGTTCGGATATCCTCTCTTTTTTTCTTTTTTTTTTGAGAATAACAACTAAAAGTGGTGTCTGAACCCGTACCTATTTTTGAAACAAATACCTTTTTTTGTTTGGATCCGTATGTTTTTAAAATATACAAGACCCGTTTTTTGTTCATACCATTTTTTTAATATAATAAAATATTTTTTTTTCACTTAGTTATACACAAAAATATATGATTTTTTTGTTACTATGCATTTCATTACTACATAAAAGACATATAATATATTCAAAATTAAAGTCTTACAAATTTTCATATAAAAATAACATCATCATTAGTAAATTACAATGTAATCATTATGAAAGTTTTCAAATACCTCTATAAATAAATAAAATATTATTTGAATTAGTTACAAAACGAGTACCTATTTTTTTTAAAAAATTATCTATACCCATATTTATTTTTTATAATAAACAAAAAATCATATCCGGATGTTAATAAACGGATCCGAACACTTTTTGTCACCCCTACACCATGTTTGTGTTCACTGGCTCTCAACGATGAGATTGCTTTCGATATCAAGTCGAAACTCATCATTTATATAAATGATGCAAAATGATGATTTTGATTTTTGGCAAAAGTCCAGTTTGGAATTTATTTAAAAGAGAATTGTTTAACATCGGTACATATTAATATTATACATACTAGTGGACGGGCACATGCGAAATTGAATTTTTGGCGTGCTCAAGTTGCTTTTGAAACAAAAACAAACTGGTAATTTTAATATTCATGAATCCCATTAATTAGAGGGCCTAAAAAAATTCCATTAATCAGAGGAAGGAGGTAATAACCTTTATTTGCTCCATTTTGCATGATATAAGCTATATATTTCGTAGAGTTTTTTACATGTTGGGACTTCATCAATTTTCTTTTCTTTTCTTTTTTTTCTTTTTTCTTTTTATGTGAAGAGCTTGAGATTTGCTAATAATAATGTCAGACAGTTCTTTTACCTCACCTTGGGGTAATTTTTTTTTTCAAGTCATTCATGTTAATTCTTAAAAGATTTTGCTATCACTTCAATATATGACGCAACGGAGATCTTTCAAATTGATTATTCGATACTAAAAATAAAAAACCTAGGGCTAAAGAGAATTAACACCAAATTCTCAAGAAAAGAAATTCAATTCTTTATTAATAATCAATAAAAATTCTCTTAAACTATTACATATGTAACCTTTATGTAGGCTTGTAAAATAATAAGACTCATAATTCTAATAGAATACCAAAAGACACAATAACTGTAATTCTATTAAAACTCTTACTACCACTAATTCCTATTTAGACTCTAACTTTGACACAAAAGGACACATGACTTGTAATCCAACTAAACAAACTCATCTTATCTAATAAATAAAAAAATCTTAATCTAACACAAATTCTAATTTGCATCATTCTCTCCCGGTTGAGAAAAATCGTCCTCGAATTCAATATGAATAATTCTTCTGCACATGACGTCTATGGTATCCATTTTCATCAATATAGTTCAAGATGTTTAAGCCAATGATAATGTAGATAAAAATTAGTTGGACCAGATTGCGGATTGGATCTGTGGATTAAGGTTGCAATCCATAATCAGGTCCAATCCATGCAGATTGTAACTTTTGCAATTCAATCTAATTTGGCAAACTCAAATGGCTATAATCAATTAGAGTTAAATGCTTAAAATTAAATTTGAAAAAAAAAATCCATTAATCTACACTAATTGATGGAGAAGTTTGGCGGCCATATTTGATCAATCAGTAATTAAACTTGTTAATTAAGAAAGAAAAGTTTGTATCTCATTCAATCATTCATATTAGTTTGATCACTGAAAACGTCATGTTGATCACACCATGCATTGGGAGCTTCATTTATTTAGTGCAAAGGTGATTCCATTATCCCTTTCCTAGACCACCTCTGTGAGACTGTGTGTTGCCATGCATTGGCGATGTGCTCTTTTTCTATGAGAGCCTAAGAGGTCGGATTTTCCAAAGTGGTAAAAAGTATTTGGGAAAAAAGTGTTGGTTTTTGTGGGCCCCACACAAAAATAGAAAAGTCCAACACATAAAGTAACAAATTGGAGTTTGAATAGGAATTTGACAGAGAGAAAATAGGAAGTGAAGAAATATATATGAGTCGATATTGTTGTGCGACTAGGAGACCGAAAAATAAGAGGTATTCTAGAGAAGTCAACGAGTAGTTCGGCTTGGTGTGCGCATAGGGGAATATGTGCATTATCTCTCTAAAGTTTTCTCTCTACATTGAAGAACAACAAGATCTTGAATCCGAAGACTCGCGGTGAAGGCTTTGGTGATCTCTTGGTGTTCAAGAAAAGAGGTGCAAGGGTTTGATACAATTGGGGTAGTATTCTTTGTTCTTAGTGTGATCATCTAAGTTCTTGGAAGAGGTATTTTATGTATTACTTCATTGTTGGTGAATCTCATTAAATTGAGATATCTTGTACTCTTTGTTGACATAGTGGATTGTTCGGAGTTTGGCCCGTGGTTTTTACCTCTGATTTGGAGGGTTTTCCACGTTAAATCTTTTGTGTCTTGTGGTGTGTTGATTTGGTGCATAGATCGTGGTTTGGTGGAATTTATTATTCATATATTTCATTATTAGAAGGGGTTGAGTAAAAACCCCAACAAGTGGTATCAGAGCCGCGGTCAGTTTGTGTTATGGGAATCTTTGTGGGAATCAAGATGGTGGATGATGATGATAAAGCAAGCAATATGGTCAAGTTGACGGCTACGAATTATTCAATTTGGCAACCGATGATGGAAGATCATCTTTATTGCAAGGATTTATTTGATCCAATTGAATTTGGACAAAACAAGCCGAGAAAATATCTGATGTTAATTGGAGGAAGTTGCACCGAAAAACTGCTGGGACTATTCGAAAGTGGATCGATCTCGGTATTTATCACCATGTCGCAAAGAGGTTGATGCACAGGAGTTATGGAGAAAATTGCAGAATATGTGTGAGAAGAAGGGGGCTCAGAACAAGGCTTCTCTAATTAGAAGGCTTGTTAATATGAAGTACAAAGATGGGCGGTCGATGATAGAGCACTTGAATGATTTCAAAGCATTGATCAATCAATTAAGTGCTATGAAGATTGTGCTTGAGGATGAGTTACAAGCACTTTTACTCTTGAGCTCGTTGCCGAGAAAGTTCGGGAAACCTTGG
This sequence comes from Stephania japonica, assembly GCA_039657345.1. Classification (NCBI taxonomy): domain Eukaryota; kingdom Viridiplantae; phylum Streptophyta; class Magnoliopsida; order Ranunculales; family Menispermaceae; genus Stephania; species Stephania japonica. The sequence continues at coordinate 82,562,324 of CM077556.1, read as the reverse complement.
TGGTGTCTCTAAGTAATTCTGCTCCAAAGGCGGTGTCTTGTCTTCATCCATAGTGCGGGATAGTCTCTTTGACGAGGAGACTAGGAGAAAGGATAAAGGCATTGAAACTTCACAAGCTCTTGTTACTACCGCAGAACATAGAGGCGAAGTCGCCTAGAGGTCCGAAGGGGCGGAGTAAATCTAGAGGCAAGTCTCAAGGAAAAGGAAAATTCTCTTGTTATCACCGTGGCAAGGAAGGACACATAAAGAAAAATTGTAAAGTGTGGAAAAGAGAAAGAATGATGAGAAAAATCAAAATAAAGCGAATGATCGAGTACTACTACTGCTATATCGATGCAATTGAAGACTTGGTTGTGCTTTCTTTAGTTGAGGATCAAGGTCATGTCACTAATACGAGATAGTGAATGGGTTGTTGATTGCGCAAAGATCCTTCCATGCTACTCCGAGGAAGGATTTCTTCTCTGTTTATCGAGCAGGAATTTTGGTAAGGCAAAGATGGGGAACAACAGTTTTGCGAGATATAGTTGGCATTGGAGATGTCTTTGTGCAAACAAATATGGGTTGCACGGTAATTCTAAAAGATGTGCGACATGTTCCGGATCTGCGTCTGAATTTGTTTTCTACTCATGCTATGGACCTAGATGGTTACTACAACATCTTTGGGGGCAAGGAGTGGAAACTCACCAAAGGCTCAATGGTTGTTGCTAGAGGAAAATTGAGCTATACAATTTACAAAACTCAATTGAAGACCGTCAGAGGTGACCTAAACGCAATTGAAGATGATTCTTCACCAGATTTGTGGCATAGGCGGCTAGGTCACTTGAGTGAGAAAGGGTTGCAGGTGTTGGCAAAGAAGTCTCATATTCCTTTTACCAAAGGTAAATATTTGAACCCTTGTGATGATTGCTTATTCGGTAAGCAACATAGAGTTTCTTTTTCTTCATCATCTGAAAGAAAAAGAAATTTACTTGAGTTAGTATACTCAGATGTTTGTGGTCCCATTGATGTGGAAACTATGGGAGGTGGCAAATACTTTGTTACTTTTATTGATGATGCTTCACGGAAGGTTTGGGTGTTTGTGTTGAGAACAAAATGTCAGGTTCTTGAGTACCTCAAGAAGTTTCATATGATGGTGGAACGAGAAAAAGGCGTATCTTTGAAGTGCCTTCGTAGTGATAACGGGGAAGAATACACTTCAAAGGAGTTCGAGAATTATTGCTCAGAACATGGAATCAGACATGAGAAGAGCTGTTCGGTACTCCTCAACATAATGGTGTTTTGAAAGAACAAACAGAACCATCCTTGATAAAGTCAGATGTATGTTAAAAATGGCTAAGTTGCCCAAGTCGTTTTGGGGTGAGGCTCTCAGTACTGTTTGCTACTTGATGAATCGCTCTCCTTCAGCACCATTGGAGTTTGATGTTCCAGAGAGAGTTTGGTCTAGGAAAGATGTTACTTACTCTCACTTGAAGGTGTTTGGATGCAAGGCATTTATGCATGTGCCTAAGGAGCAGAGACAAAAACTTGATGATAGAACTGTTCCGTGTATCCTCTTGGGATTTGGAGATGCAGAGTTTGGTTATAGGTTATGGGATCCAGAGAAGAAAAAGATTGTCAGGTCAAGGGATGTGGTCTTTCATGAATATGAGACCATAGCAGATTTGAAGACGTCAAAGAAAATCATAGTTGATGATGATGATGTTTCTGGATTGGAGTCTCCTTCCATTACTGATGCCACACATGAGGGAGACTCATTTGAAGAACATAGGGTTGATGTGCGGAACCGGTTGATGATGATGAGCAGGGGGAGCAAACTCCTCCACCAACAAACTTTAGTTGAACCTTCACTTAATATATCGAGAGAGGGTTGCTTCCTTCTACTAGGTACCCGGTTCGAATTATGTTACAATTACGAAGAGGGGGAGCCGAGAGAGCTTCCGGGGAGTTCGATTCACAAAGACAAAGCTCAATGGATGAAAGCAATGAGAGGAGATGAGTTCTTTGAAGAAGAACAATACTTATGAGTGGTGGAACTTCCAAAAGGTAGAAAACCTTTGAAGAATAAATGGGTGTACAAGTTGAAGACAGATGGAGATAAGCTAGTAAAACATAAAGCTCGTTTGGTAGTGAAGGGTTCAATCGAAGAAAAGAATTGACTTTGATGAGATTTTTTCCCTGTTGTGAAGATGAGTTCTATTCGAGTGATTTTGGGTCCGATTGCTAGCTTGGATCTTGAGCTTGAGCAGTTAGATGTGAAGACTGCATTCCTCCATGGTGATTTGGAAGAAGAGATTTATATGGATCAACCTGAAGGATTTGAAGTAACAGGAAAAACACATTTGATTTGCAAGTTGAAGAAGAGCTTGTATGGACTTAAACAAGCTCCAAGGCAGTGGTATAAGAAATTTGACTCTTTCATGATGGGTCAAGAGTACACTAGAACAGATGCAAGATCATTGCGTCTACTTTAAGAAATTTTCGATGGGAAGCTTGTGATCTTGTTGCTCTATGTTGATGATATGTTGATAGTGGGGCATGATGTTTCCTTGATTGGAAACTTGAAGAAAGAATTATCGAGTTCTTTTGATATGAAATACCTGGGGCCGGCAAAACAGATTCTTGGCATGCAGATTATTCGTGACAGGAGATCCAAAAAGTTATGGGTGTCACAGGAAAAGTATGTTGAGCAAGTCTTGAACAGATTCAATATGAACAATGCTAAGCCAGTTAGCACACCTCTTGCTAATCACTTCACACTTAGCAAGAAATCATGTCCCTCTACTTCTATAGATATAGCGGAGATGTCAGATATTCCTTACTCCTCTGCAGTTGGGAGTTTGATGTATGCGATGGTTTGCACCCGACCAGATATTACTCACGCAGTTGGTGTGGTCAGCAGATTTCTCTCAAATCCTGGAAAAGTTCATTGGGAAGCAGTGAAATGGATTTTGAGATATTTGAGAGGTACTTCGAAGATGTCTTTATGTTTTGGGGGCTCGAAACCTACTTTGGAGGGATATACGATTCGATATGACGGGTGACCTTGATGGCGTAAAATCTACTTCAGGGTATGTGTTCACTTTTGCAGGGGAGCTGTATCTTGGCAGTCAAAATTGCAAAAGTGTGTTGCTTTGTCCACGACAGAGGCAGAATATATTGCTATAACTGAAGCAAGCAAAGAAATGCTTTGGTTGAAGAGATTCCTTCAAGAGTTGGGGTTGAAGCAAGAAGATGGGTATGCAGTGAACTGTGATAGTCAGAGTGCTCTAGATTTGAGCAAGAATGCTACTTATCATTGCCGCACTAAGCATATTGATATCCGATACCATTGGATTCGAGAAGTTGTGAATGATCATGAGATGAGTCGAAGAAGATTCACACCGATAAGAATCCAAAGTGATATGTTGACGAAGGTGGTGACTCGTGAGAAGCATCACCCCGCACCAAGTTGGTGGGGCTGAGTTGTTATTGAGCATCAAATATGATTGAGATCTCCCCATGTGTTGGAGGGGGAGATTGTTGGTTTTTGTGGGCCCCACACAAAAATAGAAAAGTCCAACACATAAAATAACAAATTGGAGTTTGAATAGGAATCTGACAGAGAGAAAATAGGAAGTGAAGAAATATATATGAGTCGATATTGTTGTGCGACTAGGAGACCGAAAAATAAGAGGTATTCTAGAGAAGTCAACGAGTAGTTCGGCTTGGTGTGCGCATAGGGGAATATGTGCATTATCTCTCTAAAGTTTTCTCTCTACATTGAAGAACAACAAGATCTTGAATCCGAAGACTCGCGGTGAAGGCTTTGGTGATTTCTTGGTGTTCAAGAAAAGAGGTGCAAGGGTTTGATACAATTGGGGTAGTATTCTTTGTTCTTAGTGTGATCATCTAAGTTCTTGGAAGAGGTATTTTATGTATTACTTCATTGTTGGTGAATCTCATTAAATTGAGATATCTTGTACTCTTTGTTGACATAGTGGATTGTTCGGAGTTTGGCCCGTGGTTTTTACCTCTGATTTGGAGGGTTTTCCACGTTAAATCTTTTGTGTCTTGTGGTGTGTTGATTTGGTGCATAGATCGTGGTTTGGTGGAATTTATTATTCATCTATTTCATTATTAGAAGGGGTTGAGTAAAAACCCCAACAAAAAGAAATAAAGAGATGAATCACATACCAATTACAAATGCATATTAAACCTTGGGAAATTCCAACGTACATGCATAATATTTAACCATTCACTTAAATCGAACAATCTTCATTTGGAGTGCAAAGACGGAAGCATTAATTTGGAGCAAATCCATTAGTTAGTTCTTCGACTCTGATACTGTGTTTCACTGAATTTCAATGGTTAATTTGAGCACTAACTCGGAGATATACAGTAGGAACTTGATGGAAAAAAAGAGTAGACAGCCGCTGATGTGGAGAAAAAAAAATTGTAGATCAAATGCATTGCATGTACAACCAACCTTTTGCCTCTTTTGGCTTTTCAACACCACCAACATTTTCTTCCTCCTCGTTAACTTTCACCAAACCAAAACTCCATTTTTGTTTTGTTCAAAATGGATCGAGTCAGTGGGTGATTTGATTTTCTTTGGGTAGTTATTTGATTCCATTTTTGTTTGATAAGAAATTAGTTTCTTAAACAAATCCTACTTTTTAGGAAAAACAAATTCCGTCAAAAATCTCTTTAAATTTTGTATCATATTTCCGCAATTGCCCTCTGGTATTTTATTTCATCCAATCAAATAAAAGAACTTAAGGGGCACTTTTGAAAAGTAAAAGACTTCACCACCATGGAAAGTGCCCCAAAATTTTTATTACATAATAAATAGATAGATAGATAGATAAATGATGCAAAATGATGATTTTCACAAGTCCTTACACTGATCAACTCACTTTGTGTCATTTAACAGGTCTTCAATGAAGTGTTTCATTGAGGCAGAAGAAGACCCAGCATCCTTAGCAGCTTCTCTGCTTTTCACACTCATCTCCTTAACTCTCCTCCTCACTTCACTATCCTTCTCCATCACTTTCCTAATCCCTCTCTCCACCTCCTCCGCCGTCACCATGCCGCTACAACCACAACCCAAACTATAATCCGGCAACCTATAATCCAAACTTATCTCCACGGCCAACCCCTTCTCCTTAACCAAATAAAACGCATTCAACTGCTGCTCCGCGTACATAGGCCAAGTTGCTATTGGCACCCCAAACCACAAACTCTCCAATATCGAGTTCCACCCGCAATGACTCACAAACCCCCCAATTGCCCTGTGCCCCAACACCCCCACCTGCCCCACCCACCCACACACCATCCCCCCCCCCCCCCTCCACCCTCCCCTCAAACCCCTCCGGCAGCCCCTCCATCGGATCTTCCTCCACCACCTTCCCGTCCCCAGAGAACCGCGGCGCCTTCCGCAACGACCATAAAAACCGGTAGCCGCTCGCCTCCACCCCCGCCGCAATCTCCCTCAACTCCACCCCACTCAACCCCGCCATGCTCCCAAAACAAACCAACACAACCGACTCCTCCGGTTGCCGGTCCAACCACCTCATAATTCTCTCCTGCTCCCCCCTCCCCACCGGTCTCAACTGCCCCTTCCCTTCCACGTCTACAATGGGCCCCACCGCATAAACTTTGGGGGCCCCACTAAACGATTCAATTGCATGACGCTCTAGGTCGGGAAACGTGTTCACTAGTATTCCCTTCAATTCTCTTAACCGACCGCAGTGGTGAACGTACCACTTGTACGAGTCGTCGCTCTTTTTTAATAGTGGGGTCGGTAGGACGGTTGGGGGGACCGAGTTGGCGAAACTCGGGATCGCCAACTCGGTGAACTCGGTGGTTTTCGGGTAGTTGGCGTCGAGAGTGGGGAGGTGGAGAATGAGACCGAGCATGGCGGCGTTGGTGGTGTAGTTGAGGAAAGTTGGGACGCCGAGTTGGGTGGCGACGTCAATGAAATCGGTGAAGAGAAAGTCGATGACTAACCCGGTGAGTCGAGTCGGTGCCGACTCAGTGAGTTGAGTGAGGGCGTTTTTTAATTGGGGAGTCCATTTGGGGCCGTAGAGGGAGACGAGGGTCTCGATTGCCACGTGGGCGGGGAGGGGAGGTGGGTCCACGGGAGGGAGGATGATGAAGCGGATGTTGGGGAAGATGGACGGTAGGGATTGGAAGTAGGAGTTGAAGTTGTTGTCGGTGTAGGGAAAATTGACGATGAGGATTGTGATGGAGATGCGATGGTGGGGGTGTGTGGTGGAGAGGAGTCTGTTCGTTAGCTCGATTGTGGAAGCCATGTGGCCGAGGGCAGGGGCTGGGACGAACACTAGCTCTCTCTTCACATCCTCCATTGTGTTTGATTTGTGTGTGGAGGAGTTGATGTGCTTGTGCTTGTGCTTGTGCTTGTGCTTGTGCCTTGTGAGGTTGCATTGAAATTTAAAGGAGATGTGATCGTAGGAGGGCATTTTTGTGTGGTTGGGCTCCCTAGCTAGCGATTTTTTATTTTTTTATTTTTTTATATTTTTATTTTTTTACCTGGGGATTAATCCCACCCCAAGGGCAGTGTTGCCTCCACCCATGTTAGTAAGGCCAGTGGCCCATCAAGACAGTGGGGTATCTTTTGATTTTTGCGTGGTGATTGATGTTGCATCTCAACAAAACGATGTGAAAAAGAAATTAAAAAAAAAAAAAAACAATAAATCCAATCCTTCTTTTCCCATATGATCTTTTTGGACTTTGAATGACTTTCCAACACGCAACTGGTGATGGGTAAAACAATTGGAGATGGAGATGTCTCCAACACAACCCGTCCCACCACATTAAAATGACAAAAGTATAAGAGTTGTGCTATGTCTACTCACTTTTCACTTGTCAATTTTGCACACTAGACTTGTTCACTGGGAGGCCTCCCGCTCAAGCTGCCGAGGCCGGGCTTGAGTTTAAAAATCACTGTAAAGCTTTGGCCCAGGCCTGCTAAAGCCCAACAATTCAATGAGTAGGTTTAGGTTCGTTAGTTTAGTCCAAGCCTAACTTGAGCCTAGCCTACATCGGGAAAGTAGAGGGTTTTTTTTTAGGCTCATGAAAGTGTAGTGGTAAAAAAAATCAAGTGTAGTTAGTGTATTTCGAACCGAGGCCACTGTACCAAAAAATAAAAAAATAAAAAACTTTGGCCGCTAGGTTATGTGGCACATTGACGACAGTATCATGCATTTTAAGATGTGTAAGATTGCATCCCGAGCTTATGCTACTTAAGTTTGGTGAATAAGCATGTTTACTAAGTACAAGCATCATTACTCCATAAAATTTGGATTGGAAACACAAACTTGCATTGACATCTCTCTGCACACAAATTATAATCCTACTCCTACAAATTATAAAGTGACAAAAAGTATAATTAGTTTTTTTTTATTTTAGGACAAAAAAATATAATTAGTTAGGGCACCTGCAACGATAAAAGTGAAGTGTGTAGTGGATGTAGGGGTGGCAATTTGTGTTGGCAAATTGTAAACGTGTCGTATCGTAAACAAGTCATGATCCACATAATGCAAACTCATAAAATGACATGTTTATTAATCGTGTTAATCGTTTTCGTGTCTAAATGGATCGTGTTATAAATATGTCGGTATTCGTGTAGCATGTTTATTTAATATTGTATTTAAACTTTTTATTTTATTTAAATTTTTATAATTTATTTATTTCATTTTTTAAAATATTTATATGAATAAATTTAAATGAACATAATTAAATAGAAAATAAAATATAATGGAGATGTAGTGTTAAGTTTTACTTTACTTTTCCATTTAAGTCTTTACTCTTTAGTTTTGATAATGAAGGAAAAATGACTAGTAACAAATAACATATACAAGACAACAAGAATCCTCTAAAAAAATTGTAATTTTTCATATTTTTTAATAAATAATTATTAATAAAATTTAAAACCTGAATAATATATTAAAAGTAAAATAAATATTTCCTCTAAAAGTTAAGTATGGAAAATGATGTTTGCAAATAAAAAATAAATCATGTTATTAACATGTATTCAAATAGGTGAATTTTGTAATAATTTATTTATTATAATATATTTATTATTTATACAACATTCCTTAGTTGTGTTAAACGAGTTATAAATGAGTAAACCAGGTTAACATGTTAATGACTCATTTATTAACGTGTATAAACAGATTAACTTGTTTATGACCTAAACTTATTTACGTCAAACCCATGACATATTTATTTCGTGTCATGTTAAACGTTTTATAACCCAAATTGTCAAACCTAATATATATACTCTCTGTGTTCTCCAAACGGGGGTGCAAACCGAGAGTGCACACTAGAGACCCATGCACAACTTTTGTGCGCATGGCCCAATAAAACATTTTTTTTTTAAATAAAACAAAACGTAACTTAAATTTTTGAATTGATGTGATTGTAGACCCAAAAAAATGTGTAGTAAATGTTAACAGTAACTCTATTGGATACTCTATTTTAGAGTTTTACTTTAAAATAGGGTAAAACTATTCATATCATATACTTAATGAACCCGATTAAATATCCCGATAGTTCAAATGTAGTTGACGCGTCTTGGTACGCCAACCAATCAATTTATAAAATGAAAAATCTGTTTTTTTTTTCTCTTAAGCAAATCAATTCCAATCGCAATCTACAATTTATTTTTTGTTTGTAATTTTGGGACTCCAGCCTCCATTAACGTGCATTAATAGAAGGTGAATAGAAAACCAAATCAGCATCACCAATGGAGGAGAAGAGAGAGCTGGTGTTCGTCCCCGCCCCCGCCATGGGCCACCTCATCTCCGCCGTAGAGCTCGCAAAGCGCCTCATCCACCAACACCCACATCGAATCTCCATCACAATCCTCCTCCTCAATCCCTTCCTTCCCGACCCTCGAATCCACACCTACATCTCATCCCTCATCCCCTCCTCTTTCAACCTCATGCATGTCCCCCCATCCACCTTCCAATCCCCTTCCACGGAACAACCACCGCAACCTCATGCATATCCCCCCCCCGGGACACATGATCATTGTAGTTCTTTATTTTTTACACATGATCATTGTAGTTCTTTATTTTTTTTCATCAAGATATGTGCATACAAGTATTGAAATGCATCTAAAGGACTATATATGTGTGAAAAGTGAGTTGTCCTAACATTTTCTTGTTTGGAGCTTTTTTTAGAGAGAAATTTTGGCCCCCCTTGAAGCTGCAGGCCGTGTTCACCCTTAAATGTGACTTTCAAAGAGCTCTTAAATTTCAATTATCTCAAAAAAGGGTCGAGCCATGTGCACCCCTGTCATCACTAAGGGCATCTTTGAGTTAGACGAAATGTCCATATTCATCAATGTGAGGCACCCCACCACCAAATCTTCTTCCGCACTCATTCCCATCACAAATCAACACCTCAATCCACCAAATCCCCTCATTTTCTTGCTCGTATACCCCTCAATTTATTTTTTTAAGGTCAAGTGAGTGTTTGCGATGTTTGTGGGGTGGATTTATATGATGACTTGTGGTAGATGGTTGATGTTGAATCGTATAGGATTCGAGGATGTTTTTCGTTGAGTTTGTTGTTCTTTTATGTTGTGTTATTGTTGTCTTTCCTAGGAATGTACCCATTACTGAGTTCAACAACAATCCCGTAATGTTTGGCCACAGCCACATGGCTAAGACTATTGAGTAAGTCTCAAAACTGCAAGAACAGGACTCTGCAGTACATCTCGATACCTGATAACCGATCGAACAAGTAACTTATTTCATAAAGAGTTCGATTAGCAGCGAGACCGAGATATAAGAAGATGTCTCGATTCTGTATGTCCGACACTTTTGTGTATGTGGTACATTTCAAAATGCGAAAAACACTAAACGCAAATAGGTCAAAACACACCAAAACCCATGCTTCCAACCCTCAAAAATTGAAAAATAGATAAATACCAACTATAACGGCCCAAACTTAATTTACCGTTATTGATGACGTGTTGCAAACTTGGTTGACAGCTTAGACACTTGTGGGACCCGCAGCTAGGCTAGGGCGTGCCTGGAGTTATGTTAATAGTTAATTGTGTGCTGATTTGTCTAATTTGCGATGTTTACATTGAATTATAGTAAACGACATCGTGATGTGTGTAATTACATTGTCATTGACGTGCGAGACTATGTGATAAATATTCGTCTCGATGTGCGTGTCAATGTGGGTACCAGGCAGGCTAAGACGAAATACTAGGCTAGGCGAAATAATACACACATAAAATGAATTAAATAATTATTATGCAATGCCATTTGGTGGTTAAAGTCATGGTAATATGCATTATGTCGCGTGTTGCAGCGCTAAAACGGACGTCTGAACGCTCGAATGACAACTTATAGAGTTGCATACAAAGGAGTGTGTAGCACATGTGTCACAATTTAAGTTATTTGGGCTGAAAAATGGGGTTAATTGTGGCCTTAGATGAGCATTGGGATGTACTTGTGGTAAGAGATCATTTAATGCATATAATGAGTTGACCAACTCACCCCTACCATCTTTCTCTCACCCAAACATACTAAATCTGAAAATTGGGAACCAAAGCAAGGGTTTGGTGATTATTTAGTGAGGATTTGAAGGTCTAGAATGTGTGAAATCATCAAAACAAGGTTAGATCTCTCATTCCCTCATTTTTCTCTCTCTTTAGATGTTAGTTTTGGACATGCTTATGGTGAATCCGGGATTGGGGGTGTATACTACTGTTTTTTTTGTGATGGTTGGATGCTATGAAGGTGTGGTATGGTGGTTTTTAAGTTGGTTTTCAAAGCTTGCTTGAATTCATGATTTTGGGTTTTTGGAAATTCACTTTGATTTGATGAATTGATGTATAATTGATGATTATAATTGTACCTCTGACGTTTTTGAAGTGTTGTTTATCCCCCACGAGGTGAGGATGGGGTCGATAGCTTTGGTGGAGGCTTGGGTATGGAACTGCTGGAAAACCGATCACCCAACACACTAGCCAGGGCCCTAGCGCGCTGGGCAATCTGGGTTTGGTGAAGGTGATGAGGATGAACACCAACGCGCTGGGCCATCCTCTAGCGTGTTGAGTGTTCATCAGTAATGTACATTTAGGTTGTTTTGAGTAGTGTGAACCTAATGCCTATACCAATTAACCTAAAATACATCTAATTGACTAAAAATCAATGATAAATGGTAATAGGTCATTTCACGCGGTAATTTGGATATTGGCTGGGGATTTGGCAGAGCCAGACCGGGGGTTTATTTTACAGGACACGGAGTGCAGTTTGAGGTGTGTAGTATCCCAACTGAAATTACTTGATTATTTACTTATTTTGGCTTTTGAATTCCATTATTTTGTTTGAACACTCGTTATTTTGATTTTGGTTTAAATGGTCGGACGTTGAGGCTCTCCCTCCGTACCATTCATGTGTGTGTCCACTAGGCCATAGCACGTGTGTCAGGGATCTCGGTGAATAGTTTAACCCGAGAGTCGCAACAGGGCACGTGTCGGTGCGTCATAGGTGTCATGCCGAGCGGATCTAGAGACTGACCTTGCTTGAGGGCCACTCGCCAGCAGTATTCTGTGAAAGAGTCCGAAGTATGAAACTAGTCTGACCCTGGGTTGTAGGAACATACTTTGAGCTTATACTATTATTTATTCATGCGATGCGCACAGTTGTCTGTATTTATTTCCGCGTGTTTATTTAATGGCTTATTTAATTTCAGTATTTACTTTTTGTAATTGCTCACTTAATTTCCTTGGGAATACTCATTCTTGACTCGTCATCTACTTTTTGTGATGGATTGAGTGCAGATTCGGGTACGAGTCGTAGCAAGGAAAAGCTTGCATACTACCTTTGATCAGACAGTGATACACCGGACTCGTACATTTGTACTGTATTGTTTTTATCATTTTCTTTTGGGATTAGGTTTGTGAGACACTCTAGGACTGTATTTTTGATATTTCGTGATACTGTTGAGGCTTATATTTGGATATATGTTGACATATGGGTTTTCTACATTAGATTTATGATATTTTACATGGCTTTGATGTTTTAATATATGAGTTAATATGTTTTAAGACTTCCGCCGATAATATTTGAGTTTGAAACGATATTTTAATAGATGACTTGAGTTCATTAACAATTTCAGTAAATTGTTGTATATTGAGGTTAATAATGATGTAATGATGATGTGATTGCATGCGGGGCACAACTGTCGCTTGTAAGACAGGTTGTGGGTTCGCAAATGCGGACCTAAATTTCCAATGCATTTAGGTACGCCCGGCCTAGACTCGTGCAGGTCCCGAGTCGATACTCAGCGAGCCTGACGAGCCTAGTCAGCATCCAATTAATCAATTTAACAGTTTATGAAAGAGTTATTGCAATTATACGCAGCGAAAAAATTAAACAAGTATTGGGAAATAACTCAATCAAACGAAAATTAGGAAATCTATATAAATGTGGAAACCTCGAGTGTTCACAGTATCCACCCTAAAAATATGATCCCTAGTTTAATAACCAACATCATATATATAAAACATCCTACAATCAACAATAAACATGAAACAATCTAACCTAATCCTAAAGTCGCATCCTCTGAGAGGTCCTCAGAGGAAATCGCCAAGTAGAGGGCCCTTGCCTTTGTTACACTCCGAGATATCTGCACCCACTGTCACAAACTAGACGGTGAGCAACTGAGAGAAATCGAAAGTAATGCCAGAAGAATTTCACAGTAATTCATGAATATCAAGTAAAACAGTTTAAATATCATGCGGTAATTTAAAGACAGGAATATAAATAGATCAAAGTGCATGATAAGCAAACTAAAATCATAGCAATCGAAAATATGCGTGTTCTAAGAGTCAAAAAAGGGCCATAAGCGATCAAAATTCACAACAATAACCACAACAAACCAGTGTCCAGGTTCACACAACACCAGAGGTGGTCATGCACTCCTGCAGAAAGAGGCTCGCATTTCTCCAACTGGTGCGGGCCATATGGCACTTTCACAATCAGTACTCAGGTTCACACAACACTGTGGGTAGTAGTAATTCCGATAGAAAATACCCAAGTTTCCCCAATCAATGTGTGCCACATGATACTATATCGACATACTTACGCTAAGAACACACATACCAAGAAAATAAGGGAATTTGAATGCCAACAATGGATAATAGCAAGAATAGCAATAAATGATAATGAATCACATTAGAATTTCTTAACTGGCTTACTAACGTACACAAGCTTTAAGACAAGTGTACTTAGCTGAACTATCGCAACCCGCGTAACAACACTCTCGCGTTCCTAGCAAGGTCGAAAACTCCAATTAAATGGGTCGAGTCATTAACTAATCCTAGGTTGATACCCTTAGCATTTTTCATCATTTTAAATGACTCGAATAACTCAACAATTAAATAGAAAAACAAATACTCTCTCCCGGACATGAAAACCACAATAACAACCACGACTGGGATATCATGACATCGATAATCATAATGCTGTTGGGTTTTGGGGTTCATGCACAGCGGAGATTTCAAAACTATTTTGAGAAAAACCCCAACAGGATCCGAATCTGATTCCATTAAAACACGTTTATACTATGAAAACTTAATCATACCTCACTCGCAATGTACCATTCTGAAGGTTAATCGATCTCTAAGGCGCTGCCAACAACGAACGCCCTCTATCAGCAGTCCACACACGAACGGCGGTCGAGATTTGAAGTGCTAGCTTCGAGAGAATACCTAACCTTTTTGTTTCTCTCCAAGACAATCTAGAGCATACCAAAAACCCTAAGTCGTTTCTTAAAACGAAAATAGAGTTTCAGCCCTTTTTTAAATCTTTCGTATTTGTATTCTAACTCAAAGCATCTATTTATACAACCCTTGTATATAAACGGTTAAGTAAATTACACATATACCCCTACTTAAAGAAGTATAAGTGTAATACACTACAAGGACGTTTCTGTCATGAATTTTATCATATAAATTCATTTTTCTGAACCATCTTAAAATCTCGCAAAACCATTCTCAGTGTGCGACCCAATAGGCTCATACAACGTTGGCAGTGTACCAAAATATATTTTGGTATACAAGTCATAAGCGGCCTCTAGCAAGACATTATGACTACCCAAGTTGTACAAATATCAAATCGATACAACCTAATCAATAGTGTATATAACATCCTTTTGTCACAAGATATCCTTTTGATCAAACATAAGACATGAAATTGTCATCCAACATGTTCAATCGTACTATTCTCGATTTCTAGGTAGACTGAAAACATCTAAGTGACATTGATCAATATCAATTCACTTAGACTAGGCCTTTTAATAGTTTGACACATCGAGGGATCCACTGGATATCTCTCTTTATATGAGAGGGACAAATTCTATCTTGATTACATAACTTCACCACATTATTCACATAGTAACCAATCACAACCTTTATAATCTCCGGTTAAAGACAGCGTTTGATTGCGTCAAATCACTGTATTCCTAATGTTGAAGTCTCTGGTAATCTCAAGTCAGAGGATTGAAAAATATACCTATTATGAGAAACAACTATGACTTAATCCATGTGATGTTCTTATAGCGGGTCGGTCCAGTACTTTGTTCCCTAACAAGTACTCATGATCTTGATTCGTATTCCTATACGTATGATCATCGTATGATCGTCAATCAAGACTCACACTAGTCTTAATTCATTATAGTTCCCAGTATAATAATCGACTAGGGACATTTAGGATATTTTTGTAAATACCCATAGATCTTATTATAATGTAAACATGCAAATCAATTATAATAAACAGCAAATGAAATCCTCTATTTTATTAACTAAAATGTATTCATAAAGACTGTTAATGGATTGACCTAGGGCACATTTCCCAATATCTCCCACTTGCTCTAGGGCCAATCATTCATGCATCTAATGCCTAATGATCTAACATGACCATCATGTTTCGCTTGTAGAAGAGCCTTTGTCAATGGATCCGCAACGTTGTCTTCAGTAGGTACTCTGCAAATCTTTACGTCTCCCCTCTCAACAATTTCTCTGATGAGATGAAAACGCCCGAGTATATGTTTGGATCGTGGTGTGATCTAGGTTCCTTGGCTCGTGCTATTGCCCCGTTATTGTCACAATACAAACAAACAGGGTTAGCAATACTTGGAACTACACCTAGTTCAGAAATAAACTTTTTGATCCAAACTGCCTCCTTTGCTGTATCGGACGCTGCAATATACTCAACTTCTATTGTAGAATCTGCCAGTCTCTTGCTTCGAACTTTTCCAGCTTACTGCACCCCCATTCAAAGTAAACACATATCCAGACTGCGATCTAAAATCATCTATATCAGTTTGAAAACTTGCATCTGTGTAACCATTTACAACTAGATCATTTTCAAAACCTCCATAGACCAAGAACACTTCCTTAGTCCTTCTTAAGTACTTAAGGATGTTCTTTACTGCTATCTAGTAACTCTCACCTAGATCTGACTGATATCTGCTTGTAGTGCTCAAGGCATATGATACATCAGGCCGAGTGCATAGCATGGCGTACATGATAGATCCAATAGTAGATGCATATGAAATATTATTCATACGGTCTCGCTCATCATTTGTTTTAGGACATTGAGTCTTGCTGAGACTTATGCCATGAGACATTGGAAACAATCCTCTTTTAGAGTCTTGCAAACTGAACCTATTCAGCACCTTGTCTATGTAAACGCTCTGACTTAGACCGATTAGCCTCTTAGATCTATCCCTATAGATTCTTATCCTTATGATATAGGTTGCATCTCCTAAGTCTTTCATTGAGAAACACTTCCCTAACCAAGACTTGACACTCTGCAATGCTGGGATGTCATTTCCAATGAGTAATATATCATCAACATACAAGCACTGAGAAAAACAACTACACTCCCACTGACCTTCTTGTATACACAAGGCTCATCTTCGTTCTTAATAAAACCAAAATCCTTGATTGCTTCATCAAAACGAAGATTCCAACTCCGAGAAGCTTGCTTTAATCCATAAATGGATCTTTGAAGCTCGCATACCTTCCTAGAATTCTCAGGATGAATAAAACCTTCAGGTTGTATCATATACACGTCCTCAAGCAATTTTCCATTAAGAAATGTTGTTTTTACATCCATTTGTCATATCTCATAGTCATAATATGCAGCAATGGCAATTAAAATTCTTATTGATTTAAGCAAGTCCTATAGTTTGAACTGGATAAATCAGCACACCTAGGATTGTCCTCGAGATTAACAACAGATCAAAACCAGACAACTAGTGTCATGATAAGGTGTCTAAAAATTAAGTGACACAAGCTTAACAAGGGCTGTCCGATTAACCTCAAGATGTGTGTGAACGCCAGATTAGAACAACATATATAAATACCGGTTTGATCGTGAACATGCAAACCAAAAAATTTCTCAACATAAATTTGAGGTTCTGAGGGGAGAAATTGCTGATTAGGGAACACAACTGATTGGGCGATCAAATGACAAAATTTAAGGTAATTCACCCAAAAATTCTTTGAGTTTTGTGAAAATGGATGTTTTGAGTGTGTTAAGGTTCAAACGAAATTTTAAGAATTCATCACTATTTTTGCGGGAATTGTTGTTTATGAGGTTAGTTTTGATGAGTTATGACAATTCAAATCGGATTTGTGACAGAAATAGGTGTTTTTGGTGAATTCGAATTTTCAAAGCATGCACATTTTGATCCGCTGTTTTTGGTGAAAATTCTTGTTTAATCGGTGTTTTAGAGAGGGAATTGATGTTGTTAGAGTGTGTAGTTATTTATATGATGAATTGAGGTGTTGAGGACAAGAGAAAATTATAATCAGATTCTGAAAATTTCTGGGCAACGTGCAATTAGCACGCTAGGCACTAGCGTGCTAATCACGCTCGGGAAGATGATGATCTTCGTGCATGAACAGTGCATGAAGATCAATTAACACGCTAATTACCCAGCCTAGCGCGCTAATACCACCCTGAACTTTAATTAAAATATGAAATTGAGCCTAACTGATTGTAAATCTATTTAATTGACCAATAAACCTCGGGATTAAATCTCAGGAGTCACGGGACAGTAGTTGGAGTCGGGGACTAGTCGGGGGTCTGACCGGGGGTATTTTTCAGGATTTTTGAGCGCGGTTTGAGGTACGTAAAACCCAACTGAACACCACTACTGCATTTACTTATTGTTAAATTATTGATAATCTACGAGTCCATTCTTACTAGGACGGTTGAGTTTTCCCATCTATGTACCGGGGGTTATGTGGTCGCTTACTAGATGTGTAGTCTAGGACACAGTCGTAAGGTCGATGGTGTAGGCCACGACAGGGCTTCTGGTCCTCAGTACACATCTTGGATAGCTGGTTCACACTCATTTATATATCTTTGTGTTTATAGACATGCGATGAGCCTTGAGCAGTTGTCTGCATTCTTCCTTCTTTCTGCATGTTTATTTAACACTACTTATTGATTTTCATTTACATTCTTTAAATATGATACACGGTGGTTTTCCTTGGGATTTTACTTATTAGGCTCGTCATCTGTCTTTTGTGATGGCAGAGCGCAGATCCTAGTACTAGCAGGGGTAAGGGGATTCTTGGCGATTATATCTGACTTACCTACGCTGAGGACTGTTGGTACGTTTGTTGATGGCTATACTTTTGATATTTTTGTATTATCTTTTGGGGATTGGGAGATTATATTTCACACCTGTACCTGTATATATAACCGTTATAGTTGATCACTTATATGTACTGTACTGTCGGGATTTCCACTATAGGATGAATCAGTAAACTTTATATGCTCATTTTGGTGATATACACTACAAAAAAACAGCAAATCAGAAACGAAAATTTCCGTCTCTGATTTGCAAAAATTCCGTCTCTAATTGCAATCAGAAACGGAACAAAGACGGAATCAATTCTGTCTCTAAAAACGTCGTCGCTGATTCGATCAGAAACGGAAAATTTATTCCGTTTCTGATTAGAGACAGAATAAAGACGGAATAATTCCGTTTCTGATTAGAGACAGATTTAGCGACAGAAATTACAAACGGAACAGAGACGGAACAGAAATGGAATTTCTCCGAAAATGGTGCGTTTGTAATTGCAATCCGTCTCTGATTCCGTTGCTAATTACAAACGGAATCAGAGACGGAATTATCCGTCTCTGATTCCGTCTCTGATTAGAAACGGAATTAGAGACGGAATTCTTATATCCGTCTCTGATTCCGTTTGTGATTTATGCATATATTCTGGAAAATTAGAGACGGAATAGCAACGGAATGTTTGAATTCCGTCTCTAATTTTCCTGTTCATTTTATTTTCAAACATAAACATAATCCAATTGGTTTTCCAACCTATAACTTGAAATTACAACCATGGGATCTACTCCATCGCCTGCACCCCCTCCAACAACTTTTTGGGGGTGCTAACATCCTACAAAAAAACCAAATTTGACATTCATACATCGACAATATATATCAACAAATATTCAAAAGAGAAAAAAAAATGTAAAAATCAAAATTTGAAAAAGATTTATATATCCACGAGAAAATTGTCTTGTATTACAAAAGCTCCAAAGTTGTAAGTATTCACAAAAACCACCAATCCTATTGTTCAACAACCACAAAAAAAAGAAAACTTACAATCCTATAAATATGCACATAATAACTATAACTTGACTTTGAAGCACTTATGATTCTCCATCTCGAGGACAACAACCAAGTGATAATGCATATTCACGGGGTTCCTTTCGAGCGATCTGAACCACATAGAGAGCTAAATAGCGCCTAGAACAGATCCGCTCCAACGTCTGGTAAAAGCAATACACCACACAACATCAAGAGCTTTCAAGGAAGTAAAAATATATAGGAAAAGAGAGAGAGGTCTGGAAAGTATATGTAATGTTGATTAGTTGCACACCGAAATCGACTATACAAAAATAATGACTTGCCATATCTAATGTTGCAATAGAGGCATTACACATGATCAATACCCCATATAAGTGTGTATCTTTAAATGTTTAAAGGAGTAAGGTAGAGATTTGATGGTGCAAAATGTTGAATATGAGTCAATTCAAAAAAGAGAAAATCTTAGTATTGCACTACGATAATTTGTCAAGCATCGCTCTTAAACAAGTAATTTCAATGACCAATTTCCTCTCGCTTGGAATAACAATCGAGAAAATTCTAACAAACGACTCACTCCATGTGCAACCAAAATTTCGTTTCCTTACTCAAAGCATTAACACTAAATCATATGCTTAAATAAGACCCTAGCCTCCATTTATATCGGTATTTATTGTTTCAATAAAGGATGAATAACACGTCTAAAACAATCACAAAAAACTAATACCAAATGATAAAACATGCACCAACAACCCGAGAGAGAGAGAGAGATGATTAGTTAGGTAACGAGAAAAATGCTTACGGGAGCATCTAGCATTGTAAATCTTGTATTTTCTGTCTCAAAATGTGCTCGACCAACTTCAACTATTTTTCCCTAGACCAACCATTATGTAATGGATCAAAATCACATTCCTAAGTAGTAAGCAATAATTGGCAGGCATTGCAAGAACAAATATGAAAAATGTTAGGATTACTACCATAAATATAATGAATATAATGTAAGAACAGGCACACTTAAAACTGAAAAAGTAATGTTAAGGTCATGTCTAAAGGTGTGATTGTGTGAACCTGATTAATTTGAACTAAGAACAGGCACAATAAATTCTCACGCCCGAGTAAAAATCATAGATCATTGTAAAAGCAAACAAAACATGTCACTGCCAATTAACCAAAAAAAATGTTTCGAGAGGAAAGAGGGAGAACTCACCAATGAAACACAATGAGGCCCGGATCGAATGAGAGCACAATGAGAGAAGAGAGAGAGGTCGAAGAGGGGACCGAATGAGAGCACGATGCGAGAGCCGAGAGGAGCAGAGGCGCAGACTGAAAATGTGCAAGACTGGCTCTATGACCAGAGCAGGGCAGCGCTACCAGGGAGCAATGGAGTGAGAGGACGACTTGTTGGGGGTTGGGGATTTGGGGAGCGGTGGATCGGAGAGAGACGGAGAGACCAGAGAGAGACACCACAACAGACGGAGAGACCAGAGAGAGAGAGTTGAGAGCAACGGAACAGAGACGAGAGATTTGTTGGGGGTTGGAGATTTGGGGGCCGGTGACCGAAGAGACGAAGAGACCAGAGTCTAGAGGAGAGACGAGAGTATAGAGAGAGACGACGAAGAGTTAGGGCTTTCGGTGGTGGGAGTTAGGGCTTTCGGTGGTGGGGAGGACGAGGAGTTAGGGTTTTCTTTCGGTGGTGGGGAGGACGAGGATGGGTATTAGAGGGGGTAAAGGGAAATCTCGAGATTTGTTGCACAAATCTCGAGATTTGATGAACGGGTAGAACAAAATAAAGTTTTGGTGGGAATGTTCGCGCCATTTTTTAGAGACGGAATTTAATTCCGTCTCTAATTCCGTCTCAATTCCGTCTCAATTCCATCTCAATTCCGTCTCTGAATTTTCCGTCTCAATTCTGTCTCTAAATTTTTTTTTTAGAAACATAACTTAATTCCGTTTCTAATTCCGTTTCTGATTTGCTGTTTTTTTGTAGTGATAAAGACTTCCGTTTATTTCGTTATCAACATTGATCAATTTAAATGGTTTAATATGAAAACTATATGTAAATTTCTGAAGACTTAACCAAAAACACCGAAGTGTCAGACAGTTGATGGGTTTGAGTGACGTGGGCAAAGGCTTTAGGTGCTGAGGCAGGGAAGTAGCTGTCCATGGGGCGGCCTCGGTATTTGGGGCCGTCACACGTGTTCTACGTCACGTCAACGATCACTCAACGTGATAAAAGTACTCACACATGAATTCGCCATTACAATGACTCATCACCATCGATATGGACGCTCCGGGAGTTATGAGACACGCACGAGAGTTTTGTTATGATCCCCGACACTCCCTTAGTTATGGCGTCCGGCGGCAGTGCCGACCATACACGATGGTTTGCGACGAGACGCGCAACAACGACATCACATGAAATGGCGCTCACAAAACTCACCACCACTAATAGAGACGCTCTGGGGGCTGTGAGACTCCATGATGGATATGGTAAGGTCTTCGGTAATCCCCCAAGTCATCGCATCGATGCTAGAACCACCATGAAAGTGGTTTCCAATGACTAAAGTACAACATACATAAAATGTATAAATGATATAAACAAATAACAACGTCGTTGTTTTGGGCCACTCTGGGAGTTGTAAGACACAAGCATAGACTGAGCTTGTTCCTCGACCTCCCCGGTCATGGTAACACTACAGTGGCGTCGCCCCTTGAGGCATTTTTCGGCGAGGACTCAAACAACTACAACACATAAAATAACAAATCTAAAATAATCAAAACACCACTGGTTCGGAAACACCGGAGGGTTGTAGGAAACCAGCAAGGGTAAGATCTGGTCCCCGACAACCTCCCTAGCATGGTGGTCTCGCCAACAGCACCCCCGATTATAGCAGTTCCGGTGAGAGGTTACAAAATAAAAAAATGGACAAAACTGTACGAGATCGAAAGCAACACCACATGTGCCGTGAGGGGGTGTGATCCAGGACGATCAGGACTCCGGTAAGCCACCGTAAGTCGTCCACGACCGGTTCCCGTCAAGGCAGCACCACCATAGTGAGGAAAACTGAGAGAGAGAGAGAGAAAGAAAGAGAGAAACCAAGAGAGGGAGAGAGAGCAACCTCGACTCCGACGAGGACTCAAGTGACTACCACTGGCCGTCTCTAACGACGGCAGTCCTATCCCAGTCCAACAACCCTTGAGCCCGTTCCAATGGTAGGTGTACAGTCGAGAGAAACGAGAGAGAGAGAGGGAGAGAGACAAACCTCCGGCGAGCTACCCCGCCACCATTGGACCTCCGACGATAGCGATGTGCATGACCAAGTTGGGAGGAGGAATGGGCCGAGAAGAGAGAGAGTGAGAGAGAGAGGCTGAGAGAGAGAGTGGAGGAGGACCTCCGGTGAGGTCTGGCCGTCCAGTACCGGTGGTCGTCGGTGGCGCACCAGGGAGGAGGAAGCCATGAGTGAGTGAGGGTGAGAGGGAGTGACGAGAGTGAAGAGTGAAAGAGACCATGGGGTGAGAGTGAGAGTGGTGGAGTGGGTGAGGTGTTTTTTTAAATCAAATGGGTATTGTGTGAATAGTGGTGAATAGTATGTTAAGTGGGGTGTTGTCTCAATTGTGTCCACCCATCTCCACCTAACCACACATCCCGAGGCTGATCCAAAGGTTCTCTATTATTGGACTATATCACTTTAACAATCCTACACCATGGTCCATTTATTGTGTATTTATCCCACTCGCACTTTCCAACAATTTTCCCCGATCCGTCTTGCCTCGAACCGTATTTCCCTGTCACGTGCATACTTTCGCCTTGTCTCGTACAAATAAATAATTAAATTATTCAATAATTCTTTTAATTACATTTTTATTGTATTTTTCTCCCCCATTTACCTAGGCGGAACCTCACTCATATTAAAAATCGTCGGAACGGCTCGAGACACGTAATGGACTATAATACTAATATACACATCACAGAAACATAACATTACTTCAGCGTCGACTTTCGAAGTTTCGAAATGCTGTCTAGTATCACGTGGTTGGGTCACGGTCTTTACCAGTGCAATACCAGTCGGGTTAAAATTGAGGGTTGTTACACGCATTAACCCTTGTGACGATCTGTTTGGAAAATGGGCCGCTACACCAACCTTGTATGCACTCTTTGATCCAAGAACTTGGTGTCCGACTGTCGACGAAGATAACAGAATCAGTTGGGACCACAAGAGTGGTGGAGTTCGATGGTCACACATCAAAACGGGGTGGTGGGGTGCCTAAAGTTGTGATTTTTTTGTGGATTTGTGTTGTAGGGTATATGAGTCACTACACATACAATTGGAAAAAAATGGGGTGCCCTGAGTGATGCATGTGGTGTACATAGCGCGACCCAAAAAAAAACTTTTACCAATAATTGATTGGCACAACTAGAAGTGGATTGTTGTCCTTTAACTAGTGACTTGAGTACGAGTCTTTTGAATGAAAATACCAACATTATGAGCTCCCCCACTTATATGGTGCGCGACTCAGGTAGCCTAGGTGAGATTTCTTTATTTTTTACACGATCAAGGTTGTATTAAGTATTGGAAATTTGGAATTGCGTAAGTACATTTTTATTTAGGTTATTGATTTTAAGAGTAACTCATATGTATAGTATATGGGAGCATTTTTTTTAGTCCTGCTAAGTTCACCCCAGCTTTTAGGAAGTGCACCCCATTTTGCGTGACACCCCAAATTCAAATTTCAATTACTAAGTGCACCCCACATTTTTACCAAAATACCATTTCATCCGAATCGAAGCACACAACTCCAAAACCTTGGTCGAGACATCTATTTTAAGTTCAGCGGCAGGTAGCCGAGACTTATCAACTAGACTCGGTGTTGTATAACCGAACCTTTTTGGTGAGATTTAGTTGACAACTGTCAACCTAAAGGTTCGGTAGGTTTTGACTGACTCTCCAATTAAATGTTCGACAAGCTATGACTGACAATCCAACTAGAGGTTGGGTAGGCTCTGACCGACTCTCCAACAAGAGATTCGGACCTCGAGGCTGAACCCCTTGATGATGCCTACAAATCACAAAGAAGAAAATGTGTGGGTGCACTTAGTGATTATAGTGGGGTGCACTAATCACAGTGAGGGCATAAGGATCATTTTGTAGTATGATTGATTTTTTTTTTAAGTTTAACTTTTTTCCGGGTGCACTTCCTAAAAGTCGGAGTACACTTAGCTGGACTCTTTTTTTTTACATGAAAATATACATAGTTCATTAATTAATTAAAATAATTAATCAAGGGAGTAATTATTAGCCCCTGTACACTATATCAGACCCCTATTTATTTATTATTTTTTTTTACTAAAGTACCCATACTTAAAATTACATAAAAGACCTTAATATTTAAATTAAACCCTCAAAACTCATCTCCTCCTTCTCTTCTACTGTCCACTCTCTACACCCCCACCCCCACCCCCACCCCCACCCCCACCCCCACCCATCCCATCCCATCCCATCCCAAATTAAATCGTAAACCCATTTCATTTCCCTCTTTTTACTTCCTACGCTCTACACCACTCCATCCCCTTCTCCCTACACTCATTTCATTTCCCTCTTTTTACTTCCTACGCTCTACACCACTCCATCCCCTTCTCCCTACACTCAACAACTACTACCATCAACTTCAAATTTCGGTGAGCTCCCGATGTATTTCATGGGCTGCTCCAACTATCTATACTAACTTTAAATTAACAAGAGAGGCATCTACAACATATAGAGCATACATATAATCGACACCAAACAAAAGCGTTCATATAATATATAATTCATGATTAGCCCTCAATTGCTTGGAACGAAATCAATAATAAGGTTCTTGTGACGATTAAGGTCCTCAACACGCGACAACGGTATATTTGCTTAGAGAATAAGATTAATTATAGAAACTGAGACGTTGGTTGCTTCGCTGCACTGTCTCGCAGCGGGATATTTTTCGATCCACTTTGAGGAAAAGCAACGGCTCAACAAGAAAGTCGTTGCCCTGTCTCACACCGCATTGACAAGTATCCGCTATGAGTCGTGGCAGCGGATCTACAAGGAGCCGATGCCCCGTAGTACCATGGCAACAAAAGATCAACTTAAAAAAAAAAAAAAGAGCATGGTTAAGTGCACCCCAATCTTTAATTAAGGTACCTCACTTTTGAGTGCAGCATATATTCAAATTTTAATTTATGATTGCACCCCATATTTTTATTAAAACACCCCTTCATCCGAATAAAGCACCCAACTCCAAAACCTTGGTCTTTGTCATAAGTCGTCGAACCTAAAATAAATGTCTCGACGACTTATGACAAAGACTTATCCTCTAGGCTCGCTGTTGTCTAACCGAACCTCTTTAATTTAGTGAGATTTAGTTGACAACTGTCGGTCTAAAAGTTCGGTGAGTTTCGACTGACCCTCAAATTAAAGGTTCGGCAAGCTTTGACCGACTCTCCAATTAGAGGTTCGGTGGGCTCTGACCGACTCTCCAACAAAAGATTTGGACCTGCGAGTTCGAATCACTCGATAATGCCTACAAATCACAAGAAGAAAGTGTGTAAAGGGATGATGATGGAGCGTACCAAACGAGAGGAAAGTGTAGTGGGGTGCACTAATCACAGTGAGGGGCATATAGAGAATTTTGTAATAAGATAGACCTTTTTTTTCAGTTTGACTTTTTCCTATGGTCTTTGTAAACATTGGGGTGCACTTAGCCGAGTTCAAAGAAAATGAAGAGCAAAACTATATAACATTTGGAGGGATTAGGGATGCAAATGGGTATAGTAGGGTAGGGGAGGGGAGGGGAACCTCATTCTCATACCAGTAACCACTAAAAAATTTATCACCCATACCTATACTCATACCCATCTGGGGATAAATTTTCGTACTCATTCCCATACCCATCAAATCCCCGTGGGTAAAATATTTTATGTATTTCATTCTCCATTGAGGAACCCGTGGGGATTTTTATGAGAATTTTTGTAGGGATAGAGAATCTCTATGGGAAAAATATTCTTCGATCCCACTTAATTTTCTTCAAAAAAATAATTATAAGAAATAAGAAATCAAAAAGTTAAATTCAGTTAATGAACAAGAATGTCGTGATAAAAAAAATAATAATGTCAATAAGTTACAAATTCATAAAATGTATATATTAATATAAGCTATATATAAAGTTAATAACACTTAGAGCCTTAGGCTCATCAAAAAAAAAAAAAAAATAGGAGGATCGTGTAAAATATGGTTTGCAATTTTTCTCATTTGATCCTAATTTTTTTTTTTTTTCAATACATTTGATTCAAAAATTGTAAAATATAAATATAGTTACAAACAATTCAAAACAAAACATATAGATAACAAAAAAAAAGTAATATTTTAAATATGATTAAAGTTTTTTGTTATGTGTATAAATGTATAATGAGTGTTTCGGGTGAAAACTATGTAATATTATATTATATTTATCATATGGTGTATAATTGTATAAAATAATAAATATCATATGGTGTATAATTGATATATGAGGATCCATATGAGTATCTACATTGGGGAATCCTCGCGGAGATTATTCGTGGGTATCACTTATGGGTATCTTCGTGGATATTTACATAAGTATCACCTATTCCCGTACTCATACTCGTGTGGGTATGATATTTCGTATTCATCCCGGCCCCTCACACCCATTTAAAATCTCCATACTCATACATGTTAAGGTAAATCCTCGTCATCCGTGGGTATTACCCTATCTATTTAATACGCATGACATTAAAACTAAAAAATAAAAAATAAAAAATAAAAAATAAAATTAAAAAAGGACTTAACACAGTGAGTGCGTTGGTGGCGGTGGGTACGGGGGACTTGATGAGACGAGGGTGGGAGAGAGGGGAAGTAGTTTTAGATAAGGGTTGGGAGAGTGAGTGCGTTGATGAGGGAAGCCGTAAGATTCGAGTTAGTGGAAAGGGTGGGTTTGTGTGGGGGTTACAAGTAAGTTTGGGCATATTGGGAAGTATACTAATATTTAAGGGGGATAGTTAGTAGATTTACTTTTGTATGTAACCAAATTAAGTAATCTTAATTCTCTCATATTGGAGAATTTGCAACATTTTTTTTTTAACTGAAGTGTGAGAACTCACGTGCAACCTCCTCAAACTTTGACTTTTTTTTGCATGTGATCAATGACGTACCAGAGATGCTTTGGCAATATGGCAACATGTGATTTCATTTTTATTTTTTTTTTGGTTACTTGTAATTCTATTGATTTTTTTTTGTTGGCTAGGTGATCCATTGTTATTATTAATGGATCCTACGTACTTTTCCAAATAATAATAATAATAATAATAATAATAATAATAATGTGACAAAAGAGTAATTAATTTTTCAAGGTCAACAGCAAAAAAATTAAAAGTCATGTGATTTGGTCTAAGCTATGATGAAACACTAAAAACCATAGTAATTAATACTACAACAACATGTAAGTAATTTTTGTGAAGGTCTTGTCGTCTCCGTTTCTACGGCTGAGTTCTGTTCCATCTGTTTTTTTGGTTTACTTGTTTCGGACATGTAAAACTGTAAAAACTGTACTTTGAAGCACGCCCACTTTTTTGCTTTTTTGGTATGGTTGACAAATCCAACACATTGAACCCTCGGCCTGGGTTTCACGCACGTAACGCAGTCCAAAGCAACTCGCCAAGACCAACACTACACACTACACACTTCACACTTTACAGACTGATCGATCGATCGATCAATACACACACTATGTCACTAATTTTTTTTTATATAAGCATGTGGGCATTCAAACGAGTCTGATTATTCTCACGAGATTTTGATGTAGTTAACTTGAGCATACTTGAACAATCTTAATACAACGAGAAATCGGGCTTAAGTGACGTAACATAAACGCTCAAACAAGGAAAAATTCTTAAAGTTTTGAAGAAAATCGAAATTGAAATAAATTAATAATAATTGATAATGATTACGACCCTAACCATGGCTTTATATAGCTCATTAGAAACTTTAATCCTTCTACGACTCTAAAAATGTAATCCTTCTATGACTCAAAACGCCTAATCTTTTTAAGACTCTAAAAACGACTTAAATAAAGTAAATTACGAAAATATCCTAAAACTAGACAATAAAATAAAATCTCTCAATGAAGACCGAAACGAAGGAATTTGAATTCGCAAAACCCAATCCAAAAGAGCGAAGCTTTGAAGATAGTTGTAGAGCACAAAACGCCATTTTCGAAAAAGTATTATAATAATCAATCGGATTCCTGAATCAAAAGTTATGATCCCTCAAAGTATCGACAACTGCAATGACATCATTAAGACTGTGTAATAAACCTATATAGACTCGAACTCGCCCTCAGCCTCACCCTCTGCCTCACCCTATGCTTCACCCTTTCACCACCGTGTGTGTTCAACACTAATATTAATGGGAGATGCGTAGAAGAATAAATGTGAGAATATTATTGACGTCGCAGCAGAAGTAGTGCTCGTACTCCACTTTAGATGACAATATGTTAAATCGATATATCTCTTTAGATCACACTAGCTGTATGGGTAGGGGTATTTGGACTTTGAAGCTATAGCTGTAGTAGTAGTGACCAGAGTCGCTCTCAAAGACTTAAGAGATTGGACGTATGAGAAACAATTCAGTTTGTGTAAGTAATTAACAGGGCCTTGGAAAATGTTTCAACCTTGCTAATCAAATTTACTACTATCTTCTACCATGCACTTTCATCACTTCAAATTTCCAAATACACCCTTCCTTGCCTACTTGAATTCCTTCTACACTCACGTGTGTGGGCGATAGACAGCTAGCTAGTGATGAGGCTATTAAGGACTTAATTGGGGTATATATATGTTTACCTTGTTAGGGGTCTAGGTAGGAATGTGAAATTCTTTATCAGGAACAAAAACACGTAACAATTAAAGTAACATAGAAAATATAATTAAGCTAAATTACCGTTACCCTCTATTATTATTATTATTATTATTATTATCATTATTATTATTATTATTATTATTATTATTATTATTATTATTATTATTATTATTATTATTATTTTCCAGTCTTTCCTTGCTTAGCTAGAGCACTTAGTGAGTCAACTGAGCACCTCAACCTTATGACACGGAAAAACCAATATAATTAAAATGGTTAATTATAATAAATAACACAAACTTTTATTATTTTTTCTAAAATAATATCAACTTTTAATTTTGTGAGAAATAACATGAACTTTCAAATTTGTTTCAATTTCGGCACGAAGAACAATTTGGAGCTTATAAGCAACATAAACTGATTTTTTATGGCCGGTTTACTTAAACCAAGCCAACAAAAAAATCACATATTTTCAAGTTCCTCTAATTTGACATTTTCATATAGCAATAAAGTTTTTTTTTTTTCTTTTTTGATTTCATTCTATGCGTCTGTTGTGTTTGTGTGTATCTTTTTTTTTTAGGTATTCAGTGCAGTTTTTTTAAGAATTGTGTTGTTTTTAGATTACAAAAAAAGAAAAAAAAAAACAATTCGAATTGTTGTTATTTTCTAATCGCAAAAAAATAAAACATAAAAAATTTGGAAAATTTTGGTTTTTGTTGGCTTTGTTCAAGTAAAACTTAAGAAAATTGGTTTATGTTGCTCAAACGCCCCAATTGTTGTTCAAGCAAAAACTAAATTTTTTTAAAATTTTTTATTATTTCTGACGAAATTCAAATTTTATTTTCTGCAATAATGATAAAATTTTTTATTATTTTTGAGAGTACATCTTAGCAATTTATCAGTCATTAAACACATCTTAGTAATTTTAGTATTGTCGCACCATTAAAATCAATCGGGGGCATTATCACCTAATAATTTAGGGCTTCAGGGTTTATTCATAAAATAAACGTTAGGAAGTTAAGAAGATATTTGATGCATCGGAAGCCATCCAAATTGATTATTCAACACACGAATAATTCAATTCAGGGCATTGAGAACTAAACTCTAATTCTCAAAAAAAGAAACACTATTCTTTATTAAAAATAATCATTAATCAACCCCTAAACTATTACATATGCAGCCTTTATATAGGCTTGTAAAATAATAAGACTCTTAATTCTAATAGAATACCAAAAGACACATTAACTGTAATTCTAATAACACTCTTACTACCACTAACTCATATTTAAACTCTAACTTTGAAACAAAATGTCACGGAACTTGTGATCTTACTAAACAAAACCATCTTATCTAATAAATAAAAAAATCTTAATCTAACACAAAGTCTTATTTGCATCGATATCAAATTAAAAACATTTTTGGTGGCCAACTAATTAACATCATCAATTAGGTTACTGATCATTTGGTATGTATATTCCTCTTTATATAAAGTTGTAGTTGTTGCATTCTCTCAGCGTTAGAGTTGGGTGGCATGAGATGATGCATGTTTCTCAGAGGAAAAAGGTCTGAATGTATATATTAATTTCCAATTAAATCGTCAATATATTCTGGATGGACATCCATATACATTAGAACAATTTTGATCTTTAATAGAGGTTTCAAAATACTTTATTAAATATGAGTGTTATTAAATGTTATGTGAGAAATGTGTTTGATATGTCATTTTTTAATTCACTAGAAGAGGTTTGGCATTTAAGAACATCTAATTAATAGAGGTTTTATGACATCTCCAATGCAGCATTACATTGGCATTGCATTGGAGTATGGCGCTGGGTTGGGTGCTCTAACCGAGCACCATATACCGCGCCACTATTCCCCTTTTATATATATATATAGGGTACTATTACTATTGGAACCAAATATATATCCATGTCATGGGTACACTATTTATAACCATTGGATTCTAATCCAATACATTAATCGAGGCGTCATAAATGCACAAAGTATTCAATGCATAACACATTTTGAGATGTTCTCATGACATGAATATATATTTGGGCTCAATTGTAGAAGAACTCATATATATAACTAATTAAAGTTAATTGTGAGCACTACTTTTTATAGTTTTTAAATATAATTTTGAGTGAATATACGAGAAAGTTTATGGTGAGACCTATTTTTAGTGTGAAGAGTTGGAGATGAAAATAGTATTTTGAGTATTTTTTGCATTGAATATCCCCTTAAGCAATCTCTACATAATACATGTATTATCATTTAAAACACGATGCATCAAACATGTTTGTAATAATACTCATCTTTAATTGGAGCGTTAAAACCTCACCAAAATTATTGTAGGAAACTTAAATTAATTTGGGCTGGTTGTTGTCATTATATGCAGTGGACGTAGTAAGTACTGTATCATGCATTGTGAAGTGAAGTCAGCAAGCTTGGATTTGAGCTGGTAATTGTGCCGTCTTCCTGAGTGCATAATCAGAGGCAGTAGTACGTACGCTTGTCTCGCTGTATATTGTGATTGTGTTGGATCTCTTTACATCTGTCTTTCGATCTCTGACGATCACTGCAATTCGGCCTTGACGGGATTACACTGAACCGCAGAATTGATAGATTGATCCATTACACAGACAGACACAAACAACAAACAAATAATCTCTCTCTCTCTCTCTCTCTCTCTCTCTCTCTCTCTCTCTCTCTCAAATAAGGAACAACAAATAAAAAACATAACAATTAAAAAGTTAGACGATCAAAAAATTAGACGATCAAATTAACATGTTTTCTTTAGGAGTTTTTTCATGCAAAATCAAATTAATGTTTAGGTATATATGGTAGTTGTGCTTAAAAGAGTGAGGCCATGTTGTTAGCATCGAAATCCATCCAAAATATGTCTTCTCCTAGCCAAATCGTCATCTTTATTATCACGTTGTTAAGGTTGCTTTCAGATACATGTCGCGAGCGGAGCAAATATCAGATCAAATTATAGTATCTATTGTGATGTTTAGTGGCAATCTTAACTATTTAGCATTAGACGCAATTTACTTTACAAGAGATACACCTCAAAAATTTGGAAAATTCCATCCTGTTAATCTCATGAGGTGATCAACTAATTAATACAAGTCTCAAAATTATTGCACCAAGATAATGATTAGCCATTGTCGCTCTTGTGCTCCTGCTCTCCTCGAGTACAAAATTAGTCAGGACAAGGCTTTGGATACTTACCCTGACAATAATTAATGGTTGGTTTTTAATGTTGTAATCTTATAAGAAAAGTAACAAATGTCTAATATATTTGCAATTCCACTAATTATCAAAAATGAAAAAGTTTGAACTGTGTTAATATGTGTTTTTTTTTTTTTTTTTTTGTTATATCATAATACTGAGAAGACCTTGACAAAAACAAACGAGACAAACAAGACCAAAAGCCTAGAGAAGAAAATGAAGACTAAAAGAGATCACGAGCTACTAGCGAGACATTTTATGAAACACAGAGACATTGTTACTTGGCCGTTGGATTGGCCTCGAACTTTAGCAAATAAGTAACCAGCACAAGTCAAGGAGCTAGATGTGCATATATTAATTGATGTACCATTCCAAGTAAGTCAAACGTTCGGCATATGGGATCAGTCTACCTTGTACACCTTTTTCTCTAACTTATGTACGTAGAACCTTCAATTCTTAATTTCCACCAACAAACTTATATATATATATATATATATCTCCAACATTACAATATTTCCACAAAAAGAAGCTATAAAGCTAGGGTTTCTGATCTCTATCACAAACAACTATAAAGCTAGGGTTTCTCCATCACAAACAATATAACTTTCTTCACATGCTCTTCAACCCTAACCATATAGACATCAATATATATTCTCTCCCTTTATGGATTCCTTCAACATCTCTCCTAACATGCCCATTACTACCATCAACATGGTCACTGGTAGCAGCAGCATGAGCAGCACATCCATTGTCACAACTCCTAGAATGGACACTAGGTTATGGAGCAAGCTCCCTCCGCCGCTACTCGACCGCATCATCGCCTTCCTCCCTCCACCGGCCTTCTTTCGAGCTCGATCGGTTTGCAAGAGATGGTACAGCCTCATCTTCTCCAACACATTCCTCCAATTGTACCTCCACGTATCGCCGCGCCACCATTGGTTCATATTCTTCAAGCGCAAAACCCTAAAGAGCTACATCCATAGGAACAACAACAATGCCAACAATGAAAAACAACCTCATCATGACCATCATCTCCTCCATCAAAACATACAAGAGAATTGTGAAGGCTACCTCTACGATCCCCGCGAAAGCGCGTGGTACCGACTAGTTTTCTCGTCGGTTCCGCCTTCGGGGTTCTCCCCGGCATCGTCCTCCGGAGGACTAGTCTGTTGGGTATCCGATGATGCAGGCCCTAAAACCCTAATTCTCTCAAACCCTATTGTGAAGACCTTTGCCCAGCTCCCCCCAACCTTGAGGCCAAGGCTGTTCCCTTCAATTGGCCTAATCGCAACCAATGCATCTATCCACGCTGTCGTCGCCGGAGACGACCTAATCTCTCCATTTGCAGTGAAAAACCTAACCACTGAAACCTTCCACATTGACACAAACGGGTTCTACTCCATATGGGGCACCACCAGTGCCCTTCCTAGGCTGTGCAGTCTCGAGTCAGGAAGGATGGTCTTCGTTGATGGCAAGTTCTACTGCATGAACTACAGCCCTTTCAGCATACTATCCCACGACGTGTCCACAAACCAGTGGTTAAAGATACAAGCCCCGATGCGGCGGTTTCTCCGGTCCCCAAGCCTAGTCGAATGCCGGGGACGACTAGTACTTGTCGCGGCGGTGGAGAAGAGCAAGTTGAATGTGCCTAGGAGCATGAGGTTGTGGGGACTGCAGGTGAATGTGGCGACGACGAATGCGGCGTGGGTGGAGTTGGAGAGGATGCCGCAGCAGCTCTACGAGCAGTTCGTGGAGGAGGAGAGGGGGAGCGGCTTCGACTGCGTTGGGCATGGAGACTTCATCGTTGTTACGGTTCGAGGGTCGTCGGAGAGGATTCTGCTGTTTGATTTCTACCGGAAGGCGTGGCATTGGGTTCCTCAGTGTCCATTTGTGGCATGTGGTGGTGGTGGTGAAGGGGGAGATGGGAATGGATTGCATGGGCTTGCTTTTGAGCCTAGGCTTGCAACACCGGCCATGGCACTGCTTGATCAACCACCATTTACATTTCAATCCTTTGGAGCTTAATTGATTGATGGTATGATTTCTTCTTCTTGTTGTTTTGTGGTAGCAGTAGTTGTAGCAGTAGTAGTACGTGGCTTACTAGTAGTAGTTGTTTCTTGTTGTAGAAGTAGTTAATTTAGCATGTACTAATGATTGATGCAATAATTTGTTGTTGTTTTAGTAGTAGTCCGTACGTAGTAGTGTACAATAGTTCTAGTGGTGATTATAATCCACCAGTAATGATATGATTGTGGATTTGTGGTAGTTATTTTTTTAGTACTAATTGGTTAGCTAGCATGATCAGGACGAGCAATGTTAACTATGAGTCATGCGAAAGACACACCCCCTAATATAAGGGCACCCAGCGATGGTTTTTTTGAACTGTCCTTGAAAATGAATTTTATATGTATACATTGGTGTGGCTTTAGAGCTTCTCTTAATTAATTAATGTGATGGCAAGGGGTCGTGTGATGAGATAATATATTAGTACCCGTACGTGAGGACTCCAGTTTAACTAATTAATTAAGGGACCTGCTAAATGGCCCTAGTTTTATTTATTTATTTATTATTTATTTTTATTATTATTTCAGTGGGAATTGAACCACGATCTCTCGAGGTCTTGCCTTTTTAGCAAGTGATGTCTTTACCATCTCATCTAAGAGGCTTTGACAACGGGCCCTAGTTTTAACTCAATGTACTTGCTCCCAATTTTTTTTGCACCCTCCCTATATAAGAGTTTTTTCTCATCCAAACCCCACCTCAAAAACCTACTTCTAAGATTGAGCTCCCCACCCTTAATTTGAATTGTCCAATCCAATCAAATGAATGATTCCGGCGAGATTGCATCGGCTCTTCATTAGTGAAACTATTCTCACCACTTTGGGTTCAATTTTAATTTTGGGTGTTTAGTGGTCTTTAGAGTCGTTTTTTGTGTTGTCGATGGCGTTTAGGGATTTGATCTTAGGCTCCAATCTCTTCTTTTAGGGTGCAAATGAAGGGGTGCACTCGGATTGCACTAATATTCAGATATAGTCCAATCCAGACCAATTATCACAAATTGGAATAATTTTTTTATCCCTTTAAACTGAATTAAATTGAAAAATCACTAATCCGGCTGGACTGGATCCGATTATGGATCTTACATTACAAAACCACAAATCCAATTCAATCCACTCTTTATCACATCAACACAAAAATATTTGATCATATGTACTAGTATCTTGAAGAGCATCAATCCAAATTACCAACTCTAAACTGTAGTATCTCAAAGACTATGCTTGTTCATAACTCTTTTATTATGCTTCAAACTTTTTTTTGTTAGTAGTATATGTTGCAACGTGAACCTTTTTTATGCTTTTGCGAGGGTGTGCAGATTTGTGGATGACATATTTATTTGTATAGAAACTTGAATTTTGAAGGTTATTGTGTGATGACAAGTTTGTGGAAATATGCTATATATATATATATATTTATATGTATTTGTGGAATGTATATTGTAAATTTGGCATTTATGAGATGTATGGTTTTTGTGATTCATTTTATTAAGTTTAATTTCGTGAATCTTTAGATAGAAGAATGTCAATCCATAGAACTTGATCTAGTTCGGCCCTCATTTTGTAAATTGGATTGAGTTGGATTGACGAATTATTTGGACTAGACTGGACTGTAATCTTGCAATCCGCAATAATTGGACTGGATTGTGGATTGACCCTAATTGGATTGATCCAATCCGTGTGCACTTCTACGAAAATTTGGCTGGATTGGAGACGAGTAGGCCATTTACAACAAAATCACTTAAATTTTACTTGTTTTATGAATTTTTTGTAGAGATTCAAAAATTTCTTCTTCATTCCTGTCAACCTGTGGCTCTCGATCACACAAAACCAAGAAGTCTAAAAAGATATCGGCCACCGATACCTATGTAAATGTCTCTCAATCGGCTCTCACCAAGACCTATGAAATTAAAGACCACGGTGAGAACCAACTGACGCGCGCCGAACGCGTCAATAAAATAAATATACCTAAACCAACTATTTTGTAGATTGTGGTAAAGGGTCGATCCCACAGAGATTGGTATCTTTCTTAGGTAAAAAAATACAAAAAAGAAGAATTTGAGTTTTAGAGAAAATATATAAATATTTAAAAATAAAGAAATTAAATGAAAATAAATCTAGGTATTCAGTTTCACAGTCTCACCATACAACTTGGGATTGAATTTATTAATTGTCGGTTTATAAAAAGTATGAAACTAATCTATGATCTAGTGCAGCTATAGACCCGGTAGAGCACTCGGTTCCTTGCACTTCCTAATCTCGATAGTCAAGGTACGACCGTTGACTACTTCCCTAACCAAACACGCAACCTGATCGCTAGTGCTCCAGATTTAACGCATTGGTCGCATTACTTCGATTCGTGAAGGCACTACATCTAGACAACCGGATCGCTAGTGCTCCCGATTTAGCTTAGATTCCTAAGGTATTTGACCGGTCCCAAAAGGTTCTAATCAATTGGTAAAGTCAATTGTCACTAATGTGGTCTTATCGCACAAGCACGGGTGCTTACGACTCACTGACATATAAATCAAGGTTTAAACTAGTGTTTAACCTCAATTATTCAAATAATACCAAAGAAAATAAATCATATAAAAGAATCAATAATAATTAAAAATAAATAAACCTCATGAAGATTCCCAAGTCGTAGGCGCGACTGATCCACCTTCAACCTAGATGGAGGAACTAATTACACATAATTTAAAACTAAACTGAAAGAAAAATAAAATAGATCCTCCTACTTTTTCTTTTTAGAGCCTAATGGTATTTATAGGAATATTTTTCAAGTCGGTTGGTTGAACGCGTGAACAAGGCTGGAATACGCAATGTGCGTTGCTGAAATTTGAGAGAGTCACGTGGCATTGCCTCATTGGATGGAAATGGTGGCATGCTGACGTGTCGCGCTTTCATTGGATGGAAGGAGGGGTGATGACGTGCTGGGGCGCTGAGGAGACGACACGTGGCAGCTGGACAACGCGGAAAGAGTTCGTGCGCGAGAACGTGAAGAGAGAGCACAGCTGACGTGGCGTGATTTCATTCGTTGGAGGTGATTTTTGAACATAAGTTATGGCCGTAACTTGTACTGCAATTTTGAGTCCCTTCGAGTCCGAATTTCGTGATGCTTGTGAGAGAAGAAAATGTTTGCCTTGAAGTCTTCTTTCCAACAAGACCAACGACAAGTAATTCCGACTTTGGATGTGAAAGTTATGCCCTCTAAACTGAACAACTGTCAATTAGGTCCCAAAAATGCCCAACTCATATAAAATTCCTGAAATACATAAACACACATTTATCACTTTAAAACAAGATAAATATAGTCCATTTACACCTAATAACCTATACTAAATTATGCATAAATGAACACTTATCACCAACTGAAGACCTCTTCAACCTATAAAGAGATCTCAATCTCGATAGGAGAGGACCAAGATCTTCATAGGTCATGGTGGGAGTTGGTTGAGTCCTCTAAAGAGTTCAGTGGAAGCCTGGCAACAAGACTAGGTTTGACTTTGTTCGATGAAAAAAACACTCCTACATTATTGGCGATCTAGTAAAAGTGCTCTAAAATGGGAAAGAATAGAGAAATAGAGAGGGTTAAGGTGTGATGAAGGGTGAGGGTGAGGGTGAGGGTGAGGGGATGAGCAAGGATATTTTAGGAACTTTGGAAAAAAAAAGTGGAGTACATTTAATTAATTACCCTTTTTTTGATTAAATATTGTTCTGAAGTGAAATTAAACCAGTTAGTTGTCAGTAAACCTGATCACAGGCTTGGATATTCGCCCGACCCGTCCAAGCACATGAACAAATTATCGGACTTTGGTAGTCATTTTTAATAAAAGCCCGACCCGAGCCCTGTGGGCCGTTTTCAAGTGAGCTGGGCTTGGGCCACCTTTAAAAATCCAAGCTTGACCTGAATATAAGTTAGTGACTAAAATATTTAAAAATAATTAATGTTATAGGTGGGGATTTGGTCTTGGAACACAATGATCACATTAAGTGATGCTTACCATTTGAGCCACTTTTTTTAATTACACGACAAAAGAATATATAATATATACATAAAAACACAAGTTATCAAAAAAGTCCATAAAAAATTTATTAATTGAATATAAATAATTTATTTTTATATTTTTAATATTTAAATATTTATATATGGGCTTGTGGCTGGGGCTTGGACTTGGGCTTTGTATTTTTGACATAGGCTGGGTTTGGGTGTATGTAGGCCCGCATATATATGGTGAGTTGGGCTAGGCTTAGGTTAAGGTTCTTAAGCCTGGGCCCAAGCTCGACTCACGAGCAGGTCTAGTTGTGAGCAACCATGGTTGGCGAAATTTCAAGTTCGACTCATGTTCGAGACACTTATCAAAAAGAAGAAAGAAAAAGAAAACTACTATTTTACTTTCAGAAGATGATAATTTAACATTCTAGGAGATAGGAAAAGATTTGTTAATGTTTAGAGTGTAATGTCAGTATTGTCTACCAATAATAAATCGACACGAGTACAAAAGAGTAAAAGTGCAAAGACAAAGTATAAAAACACATCATACATTATACACGTGACGCTTTGCTATTAATGAACATTACTAACATCACACTACTCAACATTAACAAATCCTCTTCCTTTAGGAGATATACATTTGTTACACAATAACGTAGATTTGATTGGGATGCATACCATTTGGGGAGCAAATGTATGAACCAAAAGAAAGTCAAAAATTATTTTACTGTTCTTTCATCTTGTTAGGAGCGTGTAGATTAAGATACAGTTTCACATTTGAGACGAACAATTGCAAAATGAATAAACGAAGTGTAAATCACCCTAATAGTTGGGAAATATTGTCTAATCAAGAACCTGCATAAAATTAAACTAAAAGTGCTAGAATGACATGGGAAGTCATACCTCAACACACATTAATCCACAAGAGCCGTTCGTGCACACTTCAAGATTTTGGCACACATAGGACAGTTTATATGGGCCAATGTAGGTTGGGTTATAACTTTTTTTTTGTAGTCATGACTAAGAAAATTGGGAACATTAATAAGGAAAACCTATATAGATTATAATTTGGAGTTGAAACACATTCAAAACTCAGACAACTATCAATTCTTGGAGATACAAATGAATGTTACAACTAAATAATTAACCCCGTCAGAACTAAATTAATTAACAATATGAACTCAAACAAAACTACCAAATTTAGCCTCTCCAATCTGAATAAATTGAAGAGTAAAGACAACAGAAATAATTAACAACCATTGAACATTTCCTCTTGCAAATGTTACCTCTGGAAAGGCAGTGATCCAGCAACATTCTTTGAAGTTTATATACACATAAGAAGCCTTGCGTCGTGAAGGAAATGTACTCTCCGAGCCGGACTTGAGACAGCGATCCCCCTCTCAAATCTCAATCGACCTTGACTTGAAGAATAAGGTGCACGTCTCTCTTGAAGATTGACCTCAGCTCTTCATTAGCTTCCAGGCCTATTCTCCTGTTTCCAACACAAACACGCCATTGTCGAATATTTTTAAGGTATATGAACTTATGAACTATAAACCAGATGGAGAGAACAAATTGTTTCTTTCTTATAAAATAAAATAAAAAAAACAACGTGCTAAGTGTAAAACTAAGCCCCAAAGGCCCATTATCTATATATATAACCATTACCTATATATATAACAACACTAAATCGAACGCAATGGAGGAGTTTGATCTATGTGACTAACCCCAACTAATTTGGAATTGAGGCTTTGTTGTTGTTGACCATTATCTATCTACAAGCTTTTTTCCCATGGCAAAAACCACCCGCGGACTACAAGTCTAACTGGACCCGCAATCTAGCCTATTAGCC
Source organism: Stephania japonica (assembly GCA_039657345.1). Taxonomy (NCBI): domain Eukaryota; kingdom Viridiplantae; phylum Streptophyta; class Magnoliopsida; order Ranunculales; family Menispermaceae; genus Stephania; species Stephania japonica. The sequence goes on along the minus strand of CM077556.1, from coordinate 82,522,637 downwards.
CCATTGAACCATAACATCATGACTAGGCTTGAAAAGCTCACAACTACCGTAGGGCAATCTGTAGACTACCTACCAACAATATTGGTGATCGATTAAAATCTATTATTTCGTTGCATCTACAACTTACAACATTCCATAGGATGACGGGGCAAAGACAACTATGCAATTGGTAATCACTAACAAGCTTATTCTAATGTAGTAGCAATAACTAAATTAGCGCTCCACCAAAAATAAAAAAATAAAACAAAATTACTGCAGAAGGTATCTTACCCTATTTTGGAGCCATTTTTCCCGACAAGAATTTTGCGTTGGCCTTGCTTGTGGGTGATGAAATGCTGCTCGATCCGCAAAGAACCATCTCTCAACTCCTTCCAACCGACCAAACGATGCTCCAGAGAGTAAGGAATTTCCTGAAATGAGGGAAAAATTTTATCGCACAAGCACTTCAAGGGATGTCAGATGAATACAGAAAAGATACCTGATGAATATGATGCAACATTTTTTCTCTGACAACTTCCATTGCTACGTTTCTCATAATATCTTCATTCATTGTTGTAGGATCTTCGTCCCATGGTCTCTTAACTGCCTAATTATAAGTGGATTCAACTGTGAAAGTCAGATTCGATGTAAAAGAACAGAGCATAGCATCATAAAGAATACACAAAAGTAGTCATGTCATTCATTTCAATGGGGTTAACAATTCCCAGCTAAATACTAATTGAGAAGGCAATTAATTTGAAGGAAAGACAAATACACATTCACCGTGCAATCACCATCCCTTAGTGTTTTCATTCGCGACCTCCAATCTTAACCTAATGATATTTTTTGAAAGGAAAATACTAGGAGGACCCTTTTTGGGCCACCCGGTGATGGTGTCCATCCATTTGAGCATCGACATGAGCGCGCACATATCTCGATACGCGAATGGATGGGCACCATTACCAGTTGTCCATCTGGGGTGTCCCAAAACGGGTCACCCTAACATCTCCTCTGAAAATATCATTGAATAATTTCATTACACAGTTGCGAACACGCACATGTGTATAAAAGTCTCTTGATTTTCACCAATTTTCCATTAGAACCATAACTATTATTTGTTGAAAAATCATAATAATAAAAAGGACAAGGGAACACACAAGTCTCACTTGTTAGTTAGTCATAATACAGTTAAATTTTGGATTATTCTTTCTTCATATGTAGCACATGAAAAACACATTGTCATTTCTTTTAGCACTATTTTTAAGCACATAGTAAATTCTAACCTCCAATGGCTTATCTTGAAAATTTCGGAGTCATCTCTGGAAATACAAAGTTGGCTCCTTAATTTGAACTATTACCATAGAATTCCAACTTTCAGGAGACCCTATGTTATCTTAATACTCATATTTACTTCCTGAGATTCCTACAAAAATTAGTATCGGTTAAGCAGATAAAATTGTATTCCACTTCACAATACGTAAAACAAAACTATATTACAAAAACGCTAAGGTAAAAAAACAAAATAACAATATCATATTCATCAAACAAAAGCTATAACGTGCAGGAAACAATTTATTTCAGGAGCTCAATGACAGATACATGCCTGCTCCATCAAAAACTCGGTTAGATCTTTAACTCCTGAACCTTTGAGACCAGAGATCATGAAGTATCTGCCAAAGATGAAAATCAATTAACATTAAAAGAAACACACTTTATCAAAACACACACACAACATTACCAGCTATGATCTCAAAGAATACTTGACCAACCTTTGATATCCAGGAAGATTTCCAAACTCCTCACCAACCTTCAGCAAATCCTTCTTCTCTTCAACAAGATCAATCTTATTCATGCATAATAGTCGCTTTTGCCTTTGGGGTGCCTCAGCCCCTAAGTGCCTAATCAATCGTGTCACCCTTTTGTCTGGCCTAAATAAATGTAAAGTAAATTAAGAAAATATTGTAACAACACTATTCAAAATATTTTTTTTTGGTGAATAAATAAATATTTTTTTCAAACAGCTACAATGGCAGCATCACCCATGAAAAATAGACATGAGAATGATCTCTCTGAATAACTTGAATAAACCCAAGAAATAAAGTGATTAACATGAGTCAAGAAAACACTGATTTTCATTAAAAGACAGGAAATCTCTCCATTTCCGAAGACCCCAAGTTAATTCTATCAAAAGACAATGAACAGTAGCTGCCAATTAAGACAACAAAACAGCACTTGACCAAAGAAAATCTAAACATTTTCAATACAAGGATAGTTGTAATCCAGGGAATCCATATTAAATAAATCATTTAAACAACATCGATAACAAGGTGATGATACAATTGTACAGTTTCTTACGCGTTGAGATGTCTGCTAACATCAAATAGAACTATAAGAACATCATAAAAATCAATTGAGCTCCAAGCACTTTCCACCCGAACCCTGACATCAGTTCTGTAAGGGTATCCGCCAGTCTTTAACATTAGCCCTGGAGTATCAAAGAAGCACTGTGCACAAGTAATCAGTATTGTTCGCTGAAAGCAAATAGAATAATGGAATCACACAACAACACCAGAGCCTCAATCCCAAATTAATTGGGGTCGGCTATATGGATCAAACACTTCCATTGTGCTTGCTTTAATGGAAGAGTTTGATCACAAATAAAAAAAAAAAAAAAAAAAATAAAATAAAATAAAAATAAAAATTCTAGCATTCCTCTAAGTTGCCAATAGACCTATTCACTTCAAAGCGCACCCAGGCTCGTTTATGTGAGTAATGGGCCTCTAGGCATGTCTTAATAATTTCTCAATTTTTTTAAAAATAAATATATTTATTCAATATTCAGTATTGAAAATATAACACAAAGTAAAAAGTTGGCTTGTTGGTTGTAGAGATTGTTATTTACCATGAAGTTCAAGGTTAGATTCTCACTTGGAACACTATTTCTTAAAAGTATAGAACAACAAGAATTTTGATCTTCTATATGGGTGGGATGGTCAGGGTTGAAATGTACAAACCCACACTGACCTAAAAAACATTCGAGATTTAACAATCTTGGACTAGGCTGGGTTTATGTAAAATTTTCACACCCAAGCCCAACCCTGGGCGAGTACCTAATGAACAGGTCTAGTTGCCAAGAAAACAATGTGGATATATCAAATGTATATTGTATCTGGATTCTGAAATATGTCCGAAAGCAAAGAAGGTAGAGTTTTAGTGTAGTGTTGAATTTTGATAGGCGTCCAAGAAAACTTTCTCCAACTCAGGACATCATTTCTCATTAAAATAAAAAGTTGAAGGCCAAGGCCCTACCTTTATCCAACTTTCAGTATAACTATGGCTTCACTTCTACCCGTTCATTGTGCCAAGGAAATCAAAATAATATAGATGTCACGGAGAAAGCAAAATAATACTATAAATCTCATTTTAATGAAGACATACAAGAAATATTGTTTTAAATTATTGGAAACAAATTAGGAAGAGTTTCTCAGTGAATGAATGTTTTCATGTTAATTCTACTAAGAAGTTGTACGGAGGGGAAATATAGAATTTTATGAAGGTAGTAAATGCTTTTAAGGAAATAATTGATACGAATTTTGCTGCTGCTACTACTTAGAAGAAGTGATGTGAAGTCAAACAACTATAATGCGTCCAAGTTGGACGTATAAAAACTAAACCCCCCAAAGTAGGAGAAGAATCATAACAGTTAACATACAGTATGATATAACTGTTGCCATTGATTTACGGCATGATGCATGCATCATGTTTTTTTTTCTAACAGCCACAAAGGAGAAAGAGACAAAAGAGAACATACAATTTGAGTGTTTCCCTTGGTCATCACCCCTAAAACTTCATGGGTGGTTGTATTTGTCTTCCGTGAAACAGCAGCAACTTTGGTTCCCACCTAAACAAGAAAAGTAGAGGCTCATGTCATACATCTAGAATATAAATGAGCAAGCATAGAAAGTAAAAAAAAAAAAAAAAGTTTTCCAAGAGTTGTAATTTGAATTAAGAGTTTGAAGAAATAACATCACCTAAAAAGAATGTCATTCACAAATTTGTCCTTTCTCTCTTTTACACCTAATATTTAAAACTTCTAATTGCAATTTTAATAAAGTGATCATTTTGGATTTTTGTATTTCTTATTCTATCTTTACGAGTTTACCACAAATCCAGACATGAAGAAGTATACGTGGATGTGTGGTAAAACTCTTAAAGATAGAATCAAAAATATAAAAATTTAAAGAAAAAATAGGAGTAGCGCCAATTGACACAAAGATTAGGGAAAGGAGGTTGCGGTGGTTTCGACACCTCCAAAAGGGCCTACGAACCGCCAATAGAAAACTCGACTCAATAGAAACTGAAGAAATTCGACGAGGTATGAGTAGACTGAAGTTAACTTAGGACACATTGATTATGATGGATTTAAATGATTTGGAAAGCGCACCATCAATTGCACTAAACTAAGCGCAATGGAAGAGTTTGATACATGTAGCAAACCTCAACTAATTTGGAATTGAGGTTATATTGTTGTTGTCCTTTTGGATATCATTCCTTTTCTCTTTGAATATTTTAATTGAACGCACCAATTATATAGGAGTATCTTCTAGCCTTTTTACAACAAAAAGAAATTTAAAACTTTCAACACGCAACTTTATATGAATCCTGCTACCATCTAAACTTTTTGAACCTTTGTGGAGAAATAGAAATTACGAGGTTTGGAAGGAGATGAAAAAGTTGTTTGGGAAACATCTTGAATCCCACAGTCCACTAGCTTAAAACATGGCCTAAATCTAATGGCTTAAAGCATTAGGGAATCTTGCCCAGCTTAACGTATAAAATCCGTAACAAACAAAAAAGGAGATCTTCAGGAGGAAAAAACTGGATCACAACAAGGGCAATTGGTTCACAGATAGACATTATGATTTTATCCCCATAAATCATCGTCCTATTGATTTCAAGAATTGTGTATGACCCTAATTATACGCATCCATAAACTCCTGATGATGAATTCTAAAATCTGGCATATACTGAACCCAAATGCAAAGTACCAGCCATTCATCAATCCGATATCTCATTCTTCCTAAACCTCAGTGAATCACTAATTTATACGAAACGCAAGTCCAATCAACACTATAATCATCCTCAAAAACATAACTTTTTTACTTCTAAAACATCATAAACCTCAGCAAATCTCCAATTTATACGAAAGCGGAACCCAAATGCAAAGCAATAGTCATTCATTAATCCAAGATCAGTGATTCAGCGAGTCTCCTATGTATGTGAAACTGAATCAAATTAAAGCTACGACAACAATCATCAAAAACAAAACTTTTTAATTCCAATAGAACATAAACCATAAAAGGGTAACAGCCAAACCATGAAATTGGTCAAGGCGGACTTCCCAGCATTGGGAGCCCCAATAATCCCAACCGACAAGGACCTCTGATCCTCCTCCTTCACCGCGGCGGTGGCCTCCTCCTCCTCGTCCGGCTTCTCCAGCGACGCCCTCAGCATCGCCCGCGCCAAATTCAACGCCCTCTCCTTCTCCTCATCCTCATCAATCAGAACCTCCATTGTCTTCTGCTTTGCGTTGGTAGCGGCGCCGGAGATCACTCGATCCGCTCTGTCTCTGTAGGCCTTGTCCCATGAGGGTTTGGGCTCGGACTGGGTCGGGGCGGTCGGGGAGGGGAGGGCGTAGTGGGTGCTGTCGAAGTCGGCGTCGTCTTGCTGGGTTTGTTGGGTCTGTGAGGCGAACGGGCGAGAGAGGGGTTTGGGACGGAGAGGGGATTTTGTGGGAAGTGAGGGGTAGTGGTGGGAGGAGAGGTTTCTTAGAGCTCTCAGAGCTTTCATTTTAGAGAGAGACGTACAGAAGCAAAGACGGACGGACGGACGGACAGAGAGAGAGGGTTTTGGGCTGTTCACTTGTTCGGCGAATTTGGGTTGTGAGGGTTTAAGAGACTGTCACTGGGAACGAGTTGACATTGCCTATCCTCGATTTCTCAGCTAGGCATGCCGAGTCGACTCTGCCAACTTTTCAGTAAACTATAATTTATTTATTTTTTTCGAACCCACTGCCTTCATAAACCTTATCTTTTGATAAATAATCCTAACACCCATCTTATTAAAGATACTTTGATTTTTTTTTTTTAACCTCGTAAGGGATTTACTAAGGCATAAGTGATAAGCTGTACCACCATTTTTAATTGAGGTATGAGTATGAGTTAAGTAAATCTTGTTGAAAAAATTCTCCCGCTCGGCCCTTGTATGGTTAACTTTTCTAATAGTACATTTCTCAAAGATGGATTTTCTTGGAAAGGTCAAATACAGAGTAATTGAAATGTTTGGTTACTTTTTTTATTTTTTTCTTTTAAAAAGTTAGATATTTGTAATAAAAGAGTTGAATATTTTAAATAATATTAAACCGTTATGATATAACTTCAAAGAAGTGTCCTACCCCGTCCAAGTACACTTGCCACATACAAGGTTGCCGTAATCTATACTCGGGGCAGGTATGTGCCCTACTCATGCATGTAATTGATCACTAAAAAAATATATATATAAAAAATACCTAACCAAGCCCACCCCCTCAAACTAATGTCTAGACTAGAGTAGCTTGATATCCCGACTTCGCACACTTCCTTGGAATTCCATAAGTGGCAAAATTTGTGAAGTAAACAAGTTGATATTGCCACTTCTTGGAGAGTCCACTTCGCCAAAACAAACATGGGCTCGATCTTTCTATCTATAATCTTTAAGAAGCGCTTAAATTCAAAGCATAAAAATCAAGCCCCTATCCCTATTCCTACATTTTCTTTCATAATTCTCTCATGTATGTGCATCTTAGAAAACAATAAATTTGCCAATGCTTGGTCTAAACTAACAACTTATATTGAATATTCTTCAAAAAAAAAAACTACTTGAATTGAATACAGATATGAGACAATAACAGGAGAGAATAATGCTTTCAAAAACCAACTAACCATGAATATTAGCCGCACTTCACACTTTGCACCCTCATAATTCCAAAAGACATTGTTTTTCCAAGTTCTCAAGAGTTAGGAGAAAAAGTTGCTACTTTTAAATTACTAGCCAAACACAATATTCGGTCCCTCAATATCAAATAAAATGAAATGAGTAACATTTAAGACCAATGTCTAGTTAAAAACAAGGCAATACAGCTATAACTCCAATGTTGTCCCTAATGCATCGTTATCATACGCATTTATAAAACTTGAAAGAATGGCCCTAAGTACCTGTAATCCTCTCCATTTTTCTTCTAAATGATACAATTCAAATGACCCAGCCGCAAACTGTTGCATCCCAGATTTAGAGCTAATAACAGAATTCTGAACTTACGGTTTGGGATGATATCATGATCATCTACGACTTTTGTCTACAGCTACAACGCCCGCAAAGAAGAGAGATTTGATTGCTAGCTTCCCATTTGCTGCACAGAGCTAGAAAGCCATACGTCCCGCAAGCCTACTTTCTGATATTCTTCGGTCTATGGCTGCATTCACAGAGTTCATCTGAAATGTGGAAACACAGCAATAGAAATCAGATTAGGAATTGTCATGCATGTCCTTTGACGAGGATATGATCAGATACCAAGGCTTATTTATATGCAAGAGATAAGAAACTTGTCGGCTGGATTGGAGCTGACCTGAACCAAGTCTGATTGCATCCATAGTCACGAAACTTACGGCGAATGAACAATGACTTGAATGAGAGTTAAATTTTAAACAAAAACACAATACATACACGTTACTATTTAGCTCGGCCAGATTCCAGGTTGAAAGACCCTCAAGTCAATGGCAGCACACTTGTCAAAAATGAAAAGTCTTAACTACCAGAGAAGATAATGTCGATACCTACTTGGATCTTTTGATGCCCATAAAATTGGTGGATGGCTTGCAAATCAGAGAGATGCACTTAAAATAACACCATGCCGCATCAATGAACATGGGTCACCACAGAATAGATGTTCGAAAAAGGGGCCAAGGATAAAAACATATTAAATGGCCCCATAAAATCTTAGCAATTTTTTTTTTTTCTTTTTTTACAAGAAAAAGGATCCAGAGTGGGTCACCATATGGAAATACCTTTTTATCGTAGGAAAGAATTGTAAACAATTGATTCTGAAAATGTGAAAAAGTAATCACTGACCATCCATTTGGATGTATAAAGCAACTCTTAATCCACCTGAGATAACAGAGAGCAAAGATAATATAACTTACCTGGCTAGTTTCATCATGCACCTGATACTTCATTAAGGACATTCTTCTTTCCTCCTGTACATTCAAAATGCATACATCACATTTAATATAATAACATCACCAATCAATTCAACATCACAAAAAACATCATGTAGGGATGCTAACCATGGACATTGCCTCGTCATCCCAAACTAAATAGACTTCACCCGGTGCCCCAGGTTGGGTACTAGGGGCTTTGTTAGGGACGGCAGGAGCTGTGCCAATTGCAGAAATTCCAGTGTTTGGGCCAGAAACATACGAATGAGCATTACTGTACGGTCCACCTATCATAAGGGTAAAAAGTAAGCTTTCTACAGATTACAGAAAACAATTCAACGTGCACTGTCGCCATTTGCACAGTTGCCGTTTGTTCATCAAATAAAACAATAGTTACTAACAAGAAATGTCCAACGCAATGGGCAACTTTAATAGAAAAAGACTTTGCACACGGATACACGTTGAAACGTATATAATAAACTTTATCAAAGTAAAATTCAAAAGTGCAACTGTGTGTCCCTTGCACATGGAAAAGTGGACAAATAGCAACGGAGCCTAATATAGAATTTTTCAGAAAAATTTAGCGACTTTAAATTCCTACATTTTTAGTCTCTTCGTTTTTTGCCGTGGCAGGGAAGAGACCCAGACTTGTAAATATGCATCATTGGGATGAAAGAACGCATCCCATGACATTGGCGATTATATGACAAAGTATCCACAAATTGACGAGTTTGGTAGTTGAGCAAAGATTAGAAATTCAAACGTCAACCCTAAAGTTGGGAAAAAGATTCATAGGAAATGGTTATTGCAGTGGACACTCTATAGGAATGTGACCATGAACATATAAAATTATAAGTATATTTTCATACTCCATTATTTCTATCCGCCATCCATCCACCTTCCCAAGAAAATATAATATTTATATGTTATACATATCTATTATCCATGCTAAAAACATTTTCTTTTCATAATATTCTCCAAATAGGCAAGCAAAGAAATCTGTTAAAGGTACAACTAATGCTTAAAGTTTTCTATTAGTTATGCTAACAAAATGTATAGATATATAGTGGTTTCAAGGCATATGGAAATGTCAATAGCACTTTGAAATGATGAGCAAACACAAAGATGGAGCAGTCATAGTACAAAGAAAACACAACCCAAATCCATACAGCATGGCACCTTACGTGTTGCCAAATTCAAACATTTTTCTCAGACTGCATAATGCAACTTTTTCTCATACTTGAACATTTTAAGACCCATTTAAACAACTTGGTTACTCGAATGAAAAACTTCCATGGAAAATATACCCATGAGTCATTTGTGTTTGTTTAAAAAAATAAAATATTTAGTCCAGATATAAAAAAATTGTGCTTTGCTATAAACAGTAACAGTGAAGAGTATAACTTATCAAAAAACAAAATGATGACGAGTATAAATATGGAAAAAGACAATATTACAAAGACATGCAAACAAATGAATGAATTTCATGGCTAAAGCTATCAATATCAGAAAGCAGAAAAAAAAAAATAGGAGACACTCATACCTTGGTCGCTTGAAGGATGATAGTTATTGGTTGTTGAAATATTAATATTGGCACGTATGTCACCTGAGCTTTGAGGTTCTAATGGTGTGCTTGAAGGAAGGGTTGCAGAGAGTGCAGGAGCTGAAAATGTTGAATTTTGAGTGGTTGCGTTATTACTAAGGGTAACAGGAAACAAGGGCTGAGATACAGGAGTAGGAGTTGATAAGGGAATCCCAGGAGGTGGGATCTGAAAAGGCATTGGAGGTACAGAAGATGCAGTAGATGGAAGAGGGGGATTCATATTTTGTATTGGAAACAAAGGTTGTTGAGCTAACCCCACAGGTGCAGCAGGAGGTGCTGGAGCTGCGGGAACCTGTGGAAACCAAGGCTGTGGGCGAGGAGGCATGGGCCATCCCGAAGGTGGAACTGACAAAGCAGAATTGTAGCTGTAGACAAACAAACAAACAAACAAAAGGAGTAAGAAATGGTTCATAGACCATAAACAAATGGTAATTATCAGAAACAACAGAGACTTCCCACCTGATTTTAAAGAAGATGTTTGACCAAGAAAATAGAATTACAAAATATCAAATGATCAAAAAATACCACCCTTCATAGAAAAAAACAACTAACTTGGAATATGCATGGAACCTCAGATAGAAAATGAAATATAGTAATTAAGCACTTCCACGTTGATATTAAGTGGCCCATATGTGTTGAGAACCAATATTAAGTGGCCCGTATAACTACAGCATAGTATGTACCAAAAAAAAGTTAAAACGTAGTACCGTGTAATAAAATTCATTATGGAATGACATATGATACGAGAGAGAGAGAGAGAGAGAGAGAGAGAAAAAAAAAACCAAACCTACATTGGCTGCATTGCACCAAAGGTTGATTGAGGAGGAAATCCAGTACCCACAGGACCTGGAACCATGCCCCCAACATAAGTGGATGCTGGTAGCTCAACTTTGGGCAATTTTGATGGTGCATCCTCTTCTGCACAGAAAATATTAATGATTCATCAAAAGGTGCAACCTTAGAGTCAAGTCATAACTAGTCTCGATTAAAAAAGGTACATTTATTCATTCAAGCATCGTTTAAAATCAGTTCAGGATACACAGAATCACATTATTGGTAATGGTTATGCGTGCTCATAAAATAGTGGCCCCGTCTATGATAAGGACTGTTAAATCATCAACATAACAAAATGTGCCATTCTAAACTTTGACCGATGTAGATTATAGACGAGGAAAAAAGACACAGGTAACATAAGGAAAACTACTCCGATGTTAGAAGAAGGCAGCAAATTATCAGAACCAGATGACATCTGCCAAGCATGTTGTACATGACTACATAGGAACAATCAACCAATCACATGCATGCAAGTAGTTCAGCCCATTAAATTTACAAAATAGAGCAATTATTAAGTGCATTAACAACGAGAGTCATCCAATACAACTGTTTTCTCTTGCAATTTTTTGTTTTGTCACGTCAACAATGAGCCGACCTGACACTCTTCACTAGTCTCTCTTTTACTTGGACAATAAGAAATATCTCTAAAGCAGAAGTTTTTAACTGGCTTTCTGATGATGTGTAAAGCCTCTTCCAAAACACTACAAACATAGAAGTAGAGTTGATTTAGATTAAGGATTTTGATTCTCAAATTATATCTACTTCTTCGTTTGTAGTGTTGTGGAAGAGGCTTCACACGCCCTACATCACTTTCATTCTCAACAGGTTGAATATTCATGATGTTCTACAAAGACAAAAACCCACATCAAGTTCTCCAAAATAGTGTATCTTTTGTGTAGAGATGAAAAGTAGAAATTAGAAAGAAAACCACTTATTTTTTCATTGCCCTTCTATCATTTTATCTGCACAAGCCTCGTGAATTATTAACTGGAACAGATATAATCTAAGAACAAGGACGCCAAAAGAGTTGACACAAGTTGAATTTGTCAAGGCACTGCAAAAAAGTAAGTTTCAGTAGAAGCATGAATCTGATTCAAATTCAATTTGTAATTTATTCAGGTAGAAAGAAATCAAGGGACAATTCAAGGAGTTCTAACAGATATTGCATCTATCAGTAAATCTTTCACGTTCAAGCAGTGTTTTGATAACCTTAGATAAGATCCTAACTGTATTTTCTCCTTCATTATAAGTAGGCCTTTCATTTTACAGTAGGATCTTGTAGCCGATTGGAGGTTGAGTTCTTTCTTCCTTGAAGATTGCTTTTGTGATCCTTGGTTGTGTCCTAATCTTTAAACAACAATAACAAAAAAAAGGTTCAACCTTTTCAGTCCTCCTCCTATGTTTTACAAGGCTAAGAACACCTATCATTAATGGTTCCCATACAACATAATAAAATTTCACCAACCACATTTTAATACTAAGTAGCAGGTCGCATTGTGTATTAAGAAACATTAACAGTCTCTTAGCGAGTAGTGCCCAAGCGGCAAAGACCTTTTTTTCTATAAGAAAGAAACCAACATCTTATCTCGCCCCCACTGGGACTCGAACTCCCACTCTCTTACAATGTTGCCACATACCCAAACATTGGGCCACCGCCCTGGTTGGTCAGCGGCAAAGACATATTAGGTTTGAAGAAACATTAATTGTCTATTAGCTTTTTTAGAGAGAAGAACTGTCTATTAGCCATCTTGATCACACATAATAGTAATTAGGCCCTTCAACTTTCTAAAAATAATATTTAGAAGAAAATTATTGCCAAGGCAACGCCTTGCGATCATTGATAGAATCTATGATTATTTATATTATTTGTGGTTCTTTCCCATTTTTAGTATGTCTTCTAAAAGGATTGAGGCCTAAGAATTTGCACCTGAAAGCTCCTCCTTCACTTCATCAAAAATCAAGACGCCTCAATCCACCTCAAACATTAAAACAGTGATAAAGAGTAAAGCTTTCTGGAAGGTGGATGTTAATGAAAAATGATTTGGTTATGCTAAATCATGATTATAGGGACATGAATTGCAGGAACCCATTGGATGTTAATAACTATAGAGGCATTGATGAAAAATTAAATAACAAAAACAAAACCGCGATAGTCTCATATTCAACTTTTCATATAGAACCAGAAATTGATCCTTTAGCTTTAGCGATGATGCAAAGAAAAGGATTTATAAATAAATTTAAAATTAAATAAATAAATAAATAGAACTTTATGAAATAGTCATCTAACTTTACATTTTGTGAACAACTTTCATTCAAAATTGTTTCTCCAAAGCAAATAAAGCAACCTTAAAACATCTTGCAAAGCAAAATCAAACAAATGGAAAGTAACCTAAACACACCAATGGATGGAAGATAGAATAAACAATGGATAACATTACCTTGTTCTCCATAGTGGGCAGCTAAAACTTCAGGCGGAATTCCTTGCATTCCAAAAATTTCAATTTCTGTTGACTCTCTCTCTGGTTTAGCATTAGGCACCCTGTAGAATGTAAATTCTAAAGAGTAAGAACAACAAGCAAAAGAGAAGATAATCATAGATGCACCCGATGAATTCACCAAATCAAACAAAATTTTGCAAAGAACGGAAGTAGATTCAATGAGAAACTTTTCACCAAGTTTCCAAATTCCAATATCGGCTCCAAGAAAATAAATGAATAAATGATAAAAACTATAACAAAGAATTAAAATTCTTATAAAAAACAAAAAATTAAAATATCATCACATTTGGACAACAAGGATGGCCTCAATCAGAAAAGAAATAAGAAATAAATGATCAAGGCGGTTTGTAAACATAAGATGAAGATATTAAACAACAACATAGCCTTAGTCCCACATTAATTGGGGTTGGCTAAGATGAAGATACAAAACAAAAGAGTAAATTCCAATCTAACATATTACTCACTCACATACTGAGATTCCCATGTTTAAATAATTGTATTATTAACTATAAGTAGAAAGCTTTCTTACAGTAGAGGTAGACCTCATTTTGTATCTTGCTTAAGGAGGAGAGAATTATGTCAATGATATGTCAACAACAGAACATATAAAGGAGAATATTTGTGGTCAATGGCCTAATTTAAGTGCAGATCTAGTACATACGAGTTAATGCAATATTGAGGGGGCAGGCAGTTGACTTTGCTACCATAACTCGGTACATTGTTCTTATCAAAAAAAAAAATAACTCGGTACATTGCCAAAGTCGATAAAAAAAAGTGTTGCCAAAGTCACAATACCTTCACCCATAAAAATATTTACTTTTTTTACATTTCTAGTTCATACAGCCAATTTCACAAAGCCAACCCATGAATCAGCCAAGATAGGAATTAGAAAATCAACAACGAAGCTTGCACCAATGTAACGCAATCTAAGTAACACCATAAATGGCAAAAAAAATCATGCCGCGGATCCCAAGTGAATCAATAATAACCCATAACATCGAACTTTTTGTACGTCTGAGTATGTAATTATTGTATTCCAAAAAAAAATTACTAACATCAAGTTAACCGCTTCTTCTCAAAACAAAACAAAAAATAACCATAACATCTCTCACAAACAATCACCGGGACCCCAAGTGAATCAATAATAAACCATAACATAAAGTTCTCATAAAGTTATTGTCTATTCGAAAAAAGAATAAGTAAACCATAACATCTCCTCTCACAAACAATCATGTTTCTCAAGTTCTCACATTACATTCAGAGACAACGGCACGCATCGTAACCGAAAAATATTACAGTACATGCAACCAGATACAACATCCAGTAAACTAGCAATCCCAACAAAGACAAGCATTTCATGCTTGATCAATACAACCAAGCGAAACCAGTACCGCTACAGCCACCAATGAACACTGAATCAATCCAGGATGAGCAATCTGAAGTTGATCAACAACAGAAACAACTAACACATCGAACCACTCAAACGCACAGAAAACCTAATCTTGCGCAAACAAGTGCGATATTTTCTAAGCATAGGCAGACAAATCAATGAACAATCAAGCAAAACAGTTTAAACAGATCAAAAAGAAGAAAAACAAAGACCGAATTGAACACAGAACACACGTACTTGGTGACGCTCTCCTTGTGGACCTGAAGAACGTGGATCGCCATTCCTCCGGCAGTGGAAAGCTTCTTGTGGCAGACATGGCATTTGAAGTGCCTCGCCTTCTGATGCTGCACCAGAATCTTCTCGTCGTCGAACTCTCGGTCGCAGTAATAGCACCACACCTTCGACGCTCTCTTCTTCTTCTTCCCCATCACCACCGCCGCCGCCGCCGCCGCCGCCGCTTCAAAGTTGAAACCGCCTAGGGTTCCGAAAACGAAGAACAATGGAGAAAGCTAGGGTTTGAGGGATCTGGTGCGACGCGAGGAGGTTCCGTGCTAGGGTTTGGAGAGTTCCGATTCGTGATCTCTCTTCGATCCAACAAAGAGAGAGATTGGTGAGAAGGTTTTTGTGATTTTGTTGGTGGTGATTGGTGCGTTCGAAGCGTGTCGGAAGAAACTGCTGTAATTGGAAATAGAATAGTAGATGCTAATGAATAGAACTGCTCTGGTGGTGGGACCCGGAATGGTTTGGGTTACATGGGCCTGAGGCCCATATTAATGGTCCGTTTTTGGGTTTTCAGGTTGCTCTCCAAGTTTTACAACCCAAATTAATGGGCCTTTGTATCCAGATTTTATGCACACACTTGCGCTGTGTATGTCCGTTCGATGCACCTCGAATTGGTGTCTGCACACACGAAAATCTAAGACCTACTCCGGTGTCCTATATGGGTAACTAGCATTTATTTTAGAGGCCGGCTATGTGCACCCCGGTCAACACTCAGGGCACCCCATTTTTTTCAATTGTATGTGTAATGACTGATGTGCCCTCCAACCTAAATATACAACAAAAACCCAAAAAATCAGAATTACCAAGGCACCCCACCCCATTTTTGAGCTTGGTTACTCCCGTTCAATCCCTACACCTCGGTTCCGTCGACGATCGGTCACGACGTTATTGACTGAAAGAGTTTATACAAGGTCGGTATCCTCATCCATTGTTCAGTTTTTGAGTGTTTGAATCTTGCGTTTGGTGTGTTTTGGTGTTGACAATGGTGGTGTTTGATGATTCTCGTTTACTTAGGGTTTGGAGCAAATCGTTTGGTGTTTTAGTGTACAATGGATGAACAAAACTCAAGTGATGATGAATCGAGGCAGTTGGAGGTGAGTTTTAAAGTTTTTTTAGGTCTAGGGTTTCTCAATATGCAAATGTACCACGTACACGATTGTTTCGGCCATACAGGATCAAGATATATGTATATATATCGGTGACACACAACCGATACTTAAACGTAATTCTCGGTAGTAGATAACCAAACATTTTTGTAATGGGTTACTAGTGGACTCGGTGGTCATGTGCCGAGATATATTGAATGGTCTCGGTTGTGACCTACCGAAACTATCCTTTACGTGTCGACCCTGTACTACCGAGAATTGCATTTTTAAGGATTTTCTAACTTTTAACACCGAGTACTTATGATATTTGAATTTTTCTTGCAGGAAGTAACATCGACAAGTGCATTTCAAGATATCTCTTATCTTTTCAAACGGGATGCACCATTTGAAACTAGAAAAGAGGCACTCAAATGGGTTCAAGAGACAGGACGTGCTAGAAAGTTTGTCCTGGTTATAAAGAAGTCTGATGCCGGAGGGAATGGCCGTAGGGGAAGGGTCACAATTGCGTGTGAGAGATCCGGAACATATAGGGGTATTTCCCAAAGAGTTGGAATTGCTAAAGCTGAACTAATTGAGAAGATGACACATAAGTTGACAAACGCAGAGGAAGAGGACAACACAAGACCAAACACCGGTACAAAAAAATGTCAGTGCCCTTTTCTTATTCAACTCAAGGAACACCCAGACTCATATTGGTATGTAAGTGTGGTATGTGGCATGCACAACCACAACTCTGCGAATTCCTTGGAAGGGCACTCATATGCTGGAAGATTGACTCAGGATGAGGCAGCTATTTTGGATCAGATGAGTAAGACTAATGTTAGGCCACGACAGATCCTAAACACTTTGAGGCAAAGGGATAAGAACAATGCTTCAACATTGCGGACAATATACAATGCACGACAAAGGAATCGAATTAAAGAAGCTGGTAGGAGAACTCAAATGCAACAACTCTTACATTTATTGGAAGACAATATGTATCTGTCATGGCATAGGAAGGAACCCGAATCGAATGTAGTTACAGACTTGTTTTGGTCCCATCCTGACTCCATAAACTTATTGGGGTCTTTTCCATACGTTCTTCTAATGGATTGCACATATAAGACCAATAGGTACCGATTTGCAGTTGTTGGAGATTGTTGGAGTCACACGACAGACATTACATTCTCGGTTGGGTTTTGTTTTTTATCTTCGAGACTATGTCCAACTACACATGGGTATTGAACATTTTGAGAGGTTTACTAGACGGGTGGCCTACACCTAGTGTTTTTGTCACTGATAGAGAATTGGGCCTAATTAATGCAATTGAAGAAGTTTTTCCACAATGTTCCCACCAGCTTTGTACATGACATATCAACAAAATGGTGTTGACCAACACCAAAAAGATGTTCGTACGAAATGATGACTTTCAACTCTTCAATAAGAGGTGGACGGATTTGATGTATGCTACGACCGAAGCATCATTCGAGCTTATGTTGGCTACGTTACGTGTTGAGTATGCAGATATGAAAGGTCTGCTTAATTATTTGGAGGATACTTGGTTGCGGGATTACAAGAATAGATTTGTACGTGCATGGACAAATCCACTTTTTCATCTTGGAGAAACCACAACGTAAAGAGTTGAGTCTGCACATTCCACTCTCAAACAGCATCTCGGCATATGTACTACAAACTTTGAGGCGTTGTGGAGTGTAATTCATGGAATGTTAGACATACAACATAACAGGATCAAATCGTCGTTTGAGGTTAGTTTGAATGTTGTGCAACATGGATATATGGATGGATTGTATCGCCGTTTGCGGGGTTATGTATCCCTGAAAACGCTTAAGTTGATTCGTAACGAGGTTGAACGTGGGGTGAATGTTGGGACAGACCGGAGCTTATGTGGTTGTGACCTACGTACCACTTGTGGGCTTTCGTGTGCACACGAGCTTAATGTACATATTTTAGCTGGTTCACCTATACCACTTGAAGACATACATGTGTATTGGAAGAAGTTGAGTATGGTACCCGATGCATCAGTGAATCGGACTGCCTATAACTTGAATGACGAGCTTCAAAGAGTTGTGTCTAAGTTTGAAACATTCGTTGATGAGGATTCGCGTGTTAGGACTATTCAACAACTAAGAGAGATTAGTTGTCCTTCCTCGACGTCATGTATTGCACCACAGGCAAAAGTGAAGACAAGGGGGAGATCGAGTCTTGATAATTTTGGTAATTATGTTATAGGGAGCAAGAAAATGAAAAAAGGGAAGAGAGGGATGAAGAGGAAAGCCGAGGAAGATGATACTTCTACGACGAGAGATCCAAGTGGCTTTGAATATGTACTTACACCCGTTGAGGCAGCCAGTGCGCGAAGGAAGTAAAACAAGTTAGGAATAAAGTACATCGAACACGTGGGGCATCTATGAGAGTATCTGAGATTGGATTCATTCACACTATACAACCGGATTGGATTCAATGTTGAGACTATAGTAAATGTGGATAGCGATGGAAATTGTGGCTTTCGTTGTGTTGCCGCCGGTCTTGGATTCTCAGATATAGATGGTTGGAAAAGGGTTAGAACAGCTATGATTAATGAACTACAAGAGAACCAAGAGTTTTGGAAGGATTTGCTTGGAAGTTACTTCGACCAAATTAAGGGAACTGTGCAATTCTTTGAAGGTAAGGATGTCGGGTCTGACAAGTGGATGACCCTTCCAGACATGGGACTTCTAATTGCAACAATATTTTAATGTTGTGCTTGTCAACGTGTCATATGGTTGTTGCATGACATTTCTTCCTCTACGTAATGCCCCTCCTTTATGAAAGATCGGGTAGTTATTGGCGTTACAAATGTCAACGACACTCATTGGGTTAGGGTAAGTTTTTAGCGTTTGTATCAAGTTTTGGTTAATATGTCAATGCATGTTACTTATTCTTTCTTTTATGTTGCTCCTCCATTTGACAGTCATATTCAAGCCTAATGCACCGGTTCCCCCCGTATTCTTGGTGTGGAAGACCTTCGCGAATGTTGATGCTCAAGGGTGGGGTTTTTGTATTAACATCCAAGCACAAGTCCCGGTTCAATCTTCTCATGTACACACGCCCTTCGTGGTAGACTTAGCGTCACCTTAAGCAAACTTGAATTGATGTTGTTGAATGAATATTATGTCTTCGAAACTTGGCATGATGCTTTTGTGTACTTTTGTTGATGTATGTAACTTGAATTGATGTTTGTTGAATGGATAAATTCATGATATGCCAAGTTTGTACTCTCAATTAAAAGGATCGGTTACAGAAGGTCGAAAACTACCCCTAAATCTCGGACAGACAGAACCGTGACACCCATTGTAATCTCGGACATTAAGGTTCGTGAGCAGCCAACAATGGGGTGCCCTAAATACTTCGGTTACATGACATCGAGATTCTTGCTAAATTACGGTGACAAATGACCGAAAAGTAGACCAGAGTAACAGAACATTATAACCGATTTACTGCAAATAATTGCGGTAGCATGTGGCCGATTTAATGTGTGTTCCTTGCATGTGAGCATCGGTCAAATGCAACCGAGACCCTTAATTATCAATCGGTATTTCATCGTCGAGACTAATTCATGAATTACGGAATGCCGTAACCGATTTTATCTGCAAAGTTGTGATAATAGGAGGACGAGTCATTATGTGTAATAGTTGCGTAATAATTTCGGTGATGAACTACCGAGACCATACATAGGTTTCGGTACCACTTGATCGTAAGTTAGACATTACTTGCGGGTGTGCATGACCGATACTATATAAAATTTGGCTAATATGGCAGGGTTCGTATGGAGGCGTCTGAGCTCGATTGACCAATCACGGTCATGCATAACCGATAATTCTCAGTAGTTCTCGTTCCTGCGTGGCCGTGGATTTCTCTGTGGTAACTTATTGCAAACATGGCAGTGACAAAAATAGAACAACAAATAGTAGTAGTAGAACACATCAATTCAAACATGACTAACAAGTCAAATATTATCAATTCAATAGAACAATACCGAAGAAGGTAAACAATACCAAATTAACAAGTTAAACATCATCTATCATCAAATACCAAACAAGTTAAACAATAACAAATGAACAAGACAAACAACATGTTTTTTCACTTGAGCCCTTTTGCTTTCTTCGCTTTGCGACTAACATATGTTTTCGTGGGGGGACTTCCTCTTAGGTGGCTGGCTAGAACTTGGGGTGGGCAGAGAGGGCATTCTTTCTCACCGAAGGCTCAATAGAACTTGGGGTAGGCACACTTTCGGTTGGGGTACTGTCATGTTGTGAAGGAGCAGTAGGTGCACTCGGTGTTGTGGTGTTGGTCGTGGTGGTGGTGGTACCTGTACCAAGACCCCTACCCGTCAAGTAGCCCACGACATCATTCGCCATTTTCTCAGAAATGCCTCCATCTTGGCCATACCCGCCAAGCAAGTCTATCCATGCCAATACGCTATCCAATGCCCGTCGATTACATTGTTCAAAACCAATAGAGAAACTATGAATAAATAATACAAAAGAAATGTGATAAACCAACTTAAATTCAAATGGTTGCAAGGCTCTTACCTCCAATAACTCATTATCACCAACCGTATCGGGAAGTCATCACTGTGTGCGCTGGGTTCTCAATGGTAGGATGTGAAACTCGTGTGAACCATGGCGAGATATTCGGTGCGGCCATGAACTCGAACCTCGCCTTCTCCCTCGATCTTCAACGAGAGAGTGAATGGTTACGCCACCTTTCCCAATTCTCGGTTGGAATGAGTACTTAACCGAATATTTCATTGCAGTGCGGCCTCGATTTGCTTCGAGGGGGCGATATGGAGACGGCGGTATTCCTTGAACATGGCCAAGCTGTCAAAGGAACCTCTCCGGATGGTATGGCTCCACAACTTCCATGTACTTCAAACAACAGAGTAGAAGGCCATCGGTAGAACAATACCGCCTGTCCTGATGTCATTGTATGGGTCCTACGTCACCTACACCAATGAAACAAACAATTTATATTAAAATATGAAGTTTGATAAATTGGAATATCAAACTCAAAGTAATAAAACAAAGTACCTCACTTGGTCGTAACCTATCAAGGGTCCTACGAATACTACTTAGCTTGTCCACGTTAGCTACCGTCTCGTGTTTCTGTACCCACCTCGAGACACGTGGCTGAAGGTGGTCCATGTATTTCGCATTCGACGCAGCAAGCTGGAGTGGGAAGTGCTCGTATACCCATCCCTAAAAAAAGAATTAACAAAAATAAAAAAAGTACTGGATTTGTATTGGCCGATTCACAAGTAATGCACAAGAAATATGTACCTCGAGCAAAGTTAGGTACCCGCAATCTGCGACACTTCTACCCCGGTGGGTGACACGAGATGACGGTAAAGATAAGCTAGAGCAAAGACAACACCCCATGCGTAAGTCCCGACCTCATCCAAGTTCTCCAGAAGCTTCAGTAATGAAATTGAAACTCGTGACCCACTCTTATCGGCGAATAGGGTGCAAGAGAGCAAGTACAAAAAGTATGCACGTGCAGTGCATTCCACTGGAGGGTACGTAGTAGGAGAACTGGAAGTGCTGGAAGGCTTGGACTTGGATGGGCAAAAACGACTCTTCACCAAACTACTCGCCTTTGTGAGACCTTCGTAATGTTAACTCTTCCTCTGCTTCGTCAGGAGAAACCCCGAGCAGTTTTGAAACTAACTCAATTGCATCCTTGCGGGACTCCTCTGTGTACCTTGAAAAATTCTCAACCGCCACCACTTTGCCCGTCACTGGGATCTTCAGTAAAATGCTCACGTCCTCGAGCGTGATGGACATTTCACCAAATGGTAAATGAAATGTATTGGTCTCCGGCTGCCACCGCTCGACAAAAGCTGATATCACCTCCTTATTGGCCTTCCGATAAGTGCAGTCTATTAGTGGAGCCAAACCCGACCTCTGAATGATTCTTTGCAGTCCCTGGGTATCGGGGTGACAAAATTGCAAATCCCACTCAGCTATTTGAGCCCCGTGGTTTATGCACTTAAGCAACGGTCGATGCTACAAAAAAACATAATTCATAAATACATTATCGTATATGAATAGCAAAAGTAATAATTTGATTGAAAATGAATTGATATTTTGCCAAAAAAAGGCTACATACCTCATTATTCCAAATTGTTGCGGCAACATGATCTTTAAAACTCTTCAACAAAGAGCGGTCAATAGGACCGCCAGGGAAAGGAGCAGATGGGTCATCTTCGGGCTCCACAACATTCCCACCAACAATACCGCTACTACTCCTAATTACTTGTGGTTGGGATGTGGTGGTTTCTTCCATTGCTGGCCTGCGGGCCTCATCCCCGTCTGCACCACCCCGACTACTGCTCCCCATAGGGACATGAGATGCCTCATCCTCGACGTTATCCCTCACCGGTCTGCGTCCACGTACACCCTCAACAGCTTGCACTTTCGCTTTTCGATATGATGCAGTCTGTGCCTTCCTCTTACCACGGACATCACAAGCAGAGGGAGCAGCAGCAGGAGCAGAAGGAGGAGCAGCAGGAGCAGAAGGAGCAGCAGCAGGAACAGCAGGAGCTGCAGGAGCAGCAGTGTGACGGCCTCTGTCACGGCCCAATTTTCTAATCTTGATTAACTTGCTTAATCAGGATCACCGACCCGTGACGTGGGGCCCGCATGAGATGCGCACACTAACCGAGGCACGTGGCTGAGGTAAATGTTATATTTGAACTGGTGTATGCCTAGTGTTGTGTATGTGAGTAGACTAACTAAGTCAATTTTTGCAAACCATAGACGTCGAGTTGACGTGAGCGGGGACACGCCTTGGAATGCGTGCAAGTACGAGTACCTAGTGGAATTACCGGGGTAGCGAGACTAGGCTAGGAAATAACAATTTATTTCAAATCTACTTTAACATAAATTAAGTTATTTAATTTAGTTGAAAAATACGACGTTCGACGCACGAGGAAAGTGCCTCGAGTTGCGTGTGAGCCGAGGAACCGGGTAATTGGCACTTTTGAGAGTTTTATTTTATATTAATATGAATTTATAAAAGATTAATATGCATTATGGAGTTATTAAAATGTATATGGTTCTATGTAATTGAGCAAATCAAATTAGAATCCTATAGTTGGTTGGAAAATACAACACACATAGACTTACCTCGAGATTCGTGTGAGCACACACTCCCATACACTTGTGTCACACATGTGTGTTACAAGGCTGGATTTTAGTGGAGAGTAGGAGCAAAGGATGGCCACAAGATATCATAGAGATTGGATGAACACATTAGATCAAAACCCCCACTATAAAAAAGCATATTTTCTCACACATTGCTTCATAATGCATGTCTTTGGCTGAAAATTCAGAGTTGTAGAGAACTCTCTTGCTGGAAAACTTGGGAGATTTAAAGGAGTTTTTATAGCACAAATCAAGGGATCAAACACCTCCCATCAAAGAACACCAACTAGGTAACCTTCCTTCCTCCTCATGCATTGAAGTTGTAGTATTTTTGAGTTCAATCAAAGGGGTTTTCGTGGGGATGATCCTAAAGTGTTTCGATGTAGATTTGATGCAATTTTAAACCTTAATCTCAAACAACAAGTTCCATTTTCGGATATTGTAAGTTTTGCCAAAAAAATAGAATTTTCTTATGATTTCGATTTTGGGAATTTTCGAGCTAGTAAATAATGTTGTTTTTGAAAACAAAGTTCATATTTGGATTCTCCATTGAAAAACACTTGCGATCCCAAAAGAGGTTTCAAAAATCAGTGAGGTTTTGGTTGGATTAAAATTTTCAGTTTTGGGTATGTTTTTGAAGTTCTTGAGTTGTAGTTTACAAATGCATGTTTAATTTTGTTAATTAATGCATATTTTAATTTTAGAAAATTTGGTAAGACATCAACATGGCGTCAACGGGTCGTCGATGGAGCATCGAAGCCGGTCGGCGGCTTGAGCAACAGCACCAACGAGTCTTGGTTCGGCCAACATGAGTTCTTTGGTCGAACAAAGCACACTCTAACGTGCGTTCAAAGCACAAGGGAAAGCTTGTGCTTGAACGCACAAGTTAGAGGTGGTGGTGAAGGCCCAAGTCCATGTATATGGGCTTGGGCCATTCAAAAAAAAAAAAAAAAAAAAAAAAAAAAAAAAGAAAGTGCATCCATCTTATGAAAAGCTATTCTGTTGGTGCTTAGTTGCCCACTTCTAAATTTCGGTCACTGGCTTCTTAGGAGATTGAGATCTTTGTTCTTGTTTGAAATCCCAAATGGGCTTCAAAAAAAAAAAAAAAAAAAAACCATATGCATGTATATGTGCCAAAAACATATATATGTATATGCATGTATATGGGTCAAGTCCATGTATATGGGTTTGGGACCTAAAATGTGTATGATGGTGGGCTTTTGTTGTGCACAGTCACATTCATGTGCATAAAATGTGGGCCTTTAATGTGTGCCAAAAGCCCACATGCATAGGGACCTATATAAATAATAATGCTCATATAAAAAAATTATAGAAATTAACTAGAAATTTAGAAAAAAATAATAATAAATAAATAATAAAAAAATAAATAATATACATATATATATATTTATATATGTGTATACATTTATATATATACACATACACATATGTATACATACAAAAATAATAATAATGATAATAATATAAAATATATCTATGTAATAAGTATTAAAAATAAATAAATAAATGATATGAAATGACCTTTCAGGGACCTAGGGGTGTTACGGGATTTCGAGAGCGCTAATCGGAGTGTCGCGAGGTCGGATAGCCGTAGCTATCCTGTGACTAGTAAGTGAAACTGTGGGAACTCTTTACTTTATTTCATTCCAGTCATTTATAAATTTTCAGTCTATTTGTAGACTAGCTAATTTATTTCCCACATCATGCTTTCCTTGTTTCTACTCATATTGAATATCGATATAGCATGATGCCTTGTTTATTATATCATTGACTCCATGTTTCCTTATATGCTCAATGTTGGTCTTGGAATGTGGCTAATGGATATTTAGAAAATGCATGCTATAGGGTTATCTGTTATGTTGGACTTGTCTTCTACTTCCCTTGGGGCTTTGTAGCCTAACTTATGTTGAAATCGTAACAACTTTAGGATATATATTCTTGAAAACTAAAGTAGGGATTATCTAGTGTCCATTGCACATGAGATGCGCGGATTCACGAGGATTTCGGTCTTTCGGGGTCTCGGCACTCGCCACTACACTTGGGCGGCACACGTGACATGGATCACGGGGTTGTCGGCAAGTATAAATGATTTAAATACGCGAGAGCACGACTCGCAATTTGAGGTTATTAGGAAAAAAAAAAAAAAAAAAAGAGAGATTATTATCATATGTTGAGCATAGCTCCATACGGTAGTGGAAAAGGCTAGGTGATAGTTCTCACCGCCGACCGGACGTAGATCATCTCGACTTAGCTGTGTCGGTTTATGGGTATCTCGTTAACGTTGGTATTTACTTGCATTATTTATTCAAAGCATTTCTTCAACTACATATGCTTTTAAATACCTTTTGTTTAAATTGGAAATGTAGTATTAGATTTCCCCAGTTATCACTTAAATATCACTATACTCACCGTCTAGTTTGTGACGGTGGGTGTAGGTCCATCGAGAAACACCAGAGCCGGGCAAGGAGAAGATCGGCGACTACCTCGAGCTCCGAGCGCGTAGTGCCCGTACATGTAGGGTACTTTTTGTATTATGTTTACTTATGTCTTTATCTTTTGGGATGTTATTGGGATGAGCGTTCGATTACCCGACTTTTGGCTTTCACTTTGTTTATATATGTTCGCCGTTTACTTGCATATATATGGTGATCGTTATTTCCTGGTTTCCACACATAGGCTTTATAAAAGAAAAAAAAAAAATAAAAAAAAAAAAAATTTCCGCTAAAATATTAAAGACTTCCGCTAAATAAAATAATTGTTTAAACAAGAGAACACAGGTAGTATAGGCTGACTAATTCGTAATCGGGTCCTATGTGTTGTTATTAGGGCTTAATTACGGGATTAGGCCGGACGGTGCCCTAGATTAGAAGCGGGGCCGTCACAGCCTCAAATTCCCAATGCATTTAGGTACGCTCGGCCTAGACCCGTGCAGGTCCCGAGTCAGTTTCTCAGCGAACCTGACGAGCCTAGTCTGCCCCAATTTATCAAAATTTCAAAATTTATGAAAGAGTTATTGCAATTATAATACAGGAGAAGCAAAATCATATTCTAATCAAATAATGGGAAATAACTCAATCAAAGGGAAATTATGAATCTATATAAATGTGGAAAACCCCGATATAGTCATATCCAAGTCAACAAAATGGATTGATGGAATCCACCTCAAAACATATTCCCCAGTTCCAAAACAAACATATATATAAACGTCATACAAAAAGAAATAAACATGAGCCTACATCTCGGTACCTCACGTCCAGCTGCTCACAAAAAGTCTCCTAGGCAAGGTTCCTTGCCTCTCTCGCTCTCCTATCTATCGCACCCACCGTCACAAACTAGACAGTGAGTAACTGAGAGAAATCGAAAGTAAAGCCAGAAGAATATAACAGTAATTCATGAAATAACAAATAAGACAGTCTAAATATCATGCGGGAATGGAAAGACGGGAGATTAAATAAACAAGTTGCATGATAGACAGAATGGAAACAAACTCAATCGAAACATGTGTGCCTTACGAGTCAAAAGAGGCCATAAGTGGTCTATATTCCACAACAATACCACAACAATCCACAATAATCCAGTACATGGTATCACACAATCACTAGGGGTGGTCAAACACTCGTGCGCTCGAGTGCCCGCATTCTATCCCTTCTAGTGCAGGCCGCATGTACCTTCGAGACACACACTTATGCCAAGAACACACATACAAGGAATATAGAATGGAAAGCCAATAATTTGATAATAACAAACACAAAGAAATGAAAATGAATCACATGATATTTTCTTAGCTGGCTTACTAACGTACAAATGTTGTTTAAGGCAAGTGTACTTACCTGAACTATCGCAACCCGTGTGACGACTCCGAGATCCTAACGCGTCTCTCGTGATTTCCCGATTACCTAATAAGGGTTTAAATCCCAAATGTTCTTTTAAGGTTAGTATTTTGTCTTAGGGTGTTTCTCGCATGTCTAGTTCAAATATATTTAATTAAGGTGACTTAAACCATTGTGGATCAATCCATCTCTATGGTTATTGTCCTTTTTACAAAACATATCCCTCTTTAGGCTCTTGTTGGGCCCATTTATCAAGTTGTACCTATTTTATTGGGCCTTTATATAAGACTACAATTTGTATTCAAAATGTTCATACACTTTCCTTGTTTTAATTATTCACACACATACAATAATACATTTTATGGTCACACACCTCACTGTTGTGTGCACCCCACTGTTATGTGCACCCCATTCACACTACACGCGCATGCATTATGCACACACATGCATGCATATGCATACACACCACCCCACTACCAAACTGTCCACACCCCACTCCATATTACCTTGGCTGTCCAGTCTACCCACACCCCATTACGCACCCCAATTGTGGGGTGTACATGCATACACATGCACACCCACATGCACACACCACACACTGCAAAACTGCCCACACCCCACCTTGACTGTCCACCCCACCAGTGGGTGTACACACACGATCACACATCACACCCCATCCTTGGGGTGTACATGCATATACATGCACACCCACATGCACACACATGCATGCATGCACATACACCCACATGCATGCTCCTAAACTGTCCGCACACACCACACATCAGTCCAACGCCACACCCCACTCATTTTCACCAAAACACATATACGACACACACCTCATCACGGTTTCAACAACAACAAAAAAATATAAAAACAGTGAGAGTGGAAAAAAACCGAGAGAAGGGAAGGGAGATAGGGAACGACTTCGACTCCGGTGACCACCAAGGGCCATCTCCGACTGTCATGGTCACCATCCTTGTCCAGCGACATCGTGGACAACCACCACCGTGAAGAGAGGAGACATACATGGCCGAGGGAGAGAAAGAAACCGAGAGTGAGAGAAAGACCGAGAGGGAAAGAGAGAAACAGAGAGCACATACCTCCGGTCGACAGCACCCTCCGGCAGTCCGTTTCGGTTGTCGGCGACGAGCCTGGGGCGGTGGTGAGGTTGGAGAGTGAGAGAGGTCGTGAGGAAAGTGAGAGAGATGAAGACCGTGAGAGAGTGAGGAGAGTGAGAGACCGTGAATGAGAGAGTGAGGAGAGTGAGAGAAAAGTGAAAGTTGCGTTTGCATGAGATGGGAGAGGGTGAGGTGAGTGACGTGAGATGAGTGTTTAAATGAGTGTGAGGTGAGGTGACGTGAGTGATGGGGGTGTAAGAGAGTGATGTGAGTGATGGGATGGGCGTGAGTTGATTTGAGTGATGAGAGTGATGGGGGTAGGTGTGTGTTTGTATTTTTAAATGGGTATGATAGTTGTGTCCACCCATTTCTTTACTAACCCACACATCTCAAAGTTAAACCCAAGGGTTCCCCAACACCCGTGTTTTTTTTTTTTTTTTTTTTTTCCAAATATTTTCCCCGACACATCTCACATCCTCGGTCCGTATTTCCCCGTCACATGCATACTTTCACCTTGTCTCGCACCAATAATTATTTAAATTATCCAATTTTTTTTTTAATTGTGTTTTTATTGTATTTTTCTCCCCCGTTTACCTAGGCGGGACCTCACTCACATTGACAATTGCCTGAACGGCCCGCGACACGTATTAATATAAAATACTATTACACGCATCAACGAATCATAAAATTACCTCGGTGTCGACTCCCAAGGTTCGAAATACTGTCTAGTATCACGTAGCCGGGTCACGGTTTTAACAAGTACTATACAAGCCGGGTTAAAATTTGAGGGTTGTTACAAGCAGGACCAGAAGGAGCAGCAGCCATGACCGATGCTCGTTGTGCCCGTGCTCGTTGTGCTCTCGTAGGCTCTCCATCGACATCCTCTTTGGAAACAGTACATTTTCCTCGAGCCATATCTGATAGAGAAAGACATTGTAACCATATAATCTCTTGTGCAGCAAAAAAAAACCCCAAAAAATATATTTTCAACACTGAATCGGTATGGCACAACCGATAGCAAAACAAAATTTTCGGTATACCATAACCAAAACATAAGGAAAAATTTCGGTATGATGAAACCGAGATCTATCACAAAGTTTCGGTATTTATCCTCCGAGACTAAACCTACGCATAAGTAATATACGACCTTCGGTTTACTGTCACCGAAACAAAAACAAGAATCTCGGTTACTTGTGTCCGAAATGTAATGAAATTTTATATGGGCTAAGTGTCGTTTGGATACAAACGGAAGTACTCATAAGTCTCGGTATGGTATTTATGAGATTAATGACTATATCACGGTCCTGTATGGCCGAGTATTACGGGTTTGCAAAAAAAACCCAGATATTGAAGCATTTTCATAGACGACTACAAAGAAAACGAACCAAATGAACATAAAATCGAACAAAAACTCAAACGTACCTTACTTCCCTCTCGATTTCACAATGAACTCAAATCCGAACCTGTCCCTAGACGCTGACCACTCCAACTAGGCGAAAAAACCTGTCCAACTCGAAAAAACCAGGAATATGTGGGAGAGAACGATGAAAAATATGTGATTTAGTTGATTTCGCCTCCAAATCACGATGGCAATGAGAGCTTTTGTAGGAAATAAGGTTTCAAAAAAATGGAAACCAGTTCTAGGGTTTAGGGTATAGCCGAAATAGGTGGGGTGCCTCAGCCTTAGGGTTCAAGGGCATTTTTGTCCAATTTGGGGGGTACCCTGATAAATTCGATGGGTGCCCTTGTAAATGGGGTGCCCTGAGTGTTGACTGGGGTGCACATAGCTGGCCTCTTATTTTATTTCTTGCATTGTTGGACAACGCAACCGACTAATTCACGCTCGACTGAAGCATATTTGGTAAGATGGAAGATGCATCAGTTACCAAAAGGCGGGTTTATGGAGGCTATATATTCCACTTCCGCCTAAATCAAACAAAAAAAAAAAGAAAAGAAATCCATGCTCGGGGTATCGCGAGGGCCCATATAAAGGGTGACCCTCTCAAGTCTCAACCCATTGTTTTCATAAATGAAACCTCGCTTAAAGGAACTAAATCTTTTATCACGTAGACCAACTGATTGTTGGTACTAGCATTTTCCTTTCGTGATATGAGAACTACATTCCAAAGCAAGCAGTCTTAGTAAGTACAAACATCTTTGCTATATGCGGTTAATCTTAGACCTGCTCCATATATGGCATTGTCAACCTCACACAATGCCAACCAAGCCAGGAGCCTGAATATTTCTTCAAGTTCCATTGATGTAAATAAGCAAAATAATCTCAAACTTTCAAGTTTTTCTCAAAATAATACCAAACTTTCAATTTTCTCAAAATAATTTCGAACTTTACTTTTAGCCTCAATTTTATCCCATCTACTTTTTTTTAGTTTAATTTGGTATGAGTTGACACATTAAATTAATAAAGTTGTTAATTGATGGAGAGTATCAAATTAATAAAAGAAAAAATGGCTCATTTTAAATTTTAAAATTTATAGCAAACTATGGAGAAATTAAAGAAAAACAAAGTAAAAAAGTAGATGGGATAAAATTGATATCAAAGCAAAGTTTAGGATTATTAAGAGAAAATTGAAAGTTTAAAATTATTTTGCCTATTTACCCTTTTTTTTTTTATATTGTGGCGCCCAAGATTGCTCCCAAGTCCTAACTATTCTACAGGATATACATTTCGTTCTACAAGAATATTTACCCTTTTTTTTTATACTGCCCAAGATTGCTCCCAAGTCCTAACTATTCTACAGGATATACATTTCGCCCTACAAGAAATGTCTCAAAAGTTAAGATATTCAAACTTTAAACCCGTGAAGGTCCAAGTGAACAATTAGTAGGTCTCAATTGCTACAGGTAGCATCTTGGCCGCAAACATCACAAAACGCCACAACACACAACTCATGCAACAAAATTGGGTAGGCTTGGAATACACCTTGAGCGTTCCAAGAAAATCCCTCGGCTTGGCCTTTTTTTTTTTTTTTTTTGGTCAAAAGTATGTATGTAAGCATACTAATCAGTCATTAACTCATTATTATCAGTAGAGATGCAGTAGCATACATACATTGAGAATGTTATTTTATCACATATTTTTTCATTTGAAAGTTTGTTCTTCATTCTGAAATAGGCCCAATTTACTCCAAAAACTAATAGGCAATAAAGATCTTATATGTACCAAAAAAGACACTAAAAATGTTAAGCAATTTTTGAAGGGCAACAAGAAGTGAAACAAGAGTGGCACTCCGAGAACTTGCCCAGACAAAATAAACGGGAACGACGAAATGCAATGCTTTGAATTTTACAAGAATATGGAAATATGGATCCAAAGTTCTTTGATTTACGAATATGCAGTATAGTGAACCATGCATGTAAAGCAAGCCAAACCAGAATGGCTAAATACATTGATTCCTACCAGACTGACCTGATTGACCAAGTTCCAATTCGCATGATTAGAGGTTAAATGGCTCACTACAGTCGAAATATGCTTTAACTCAAGTAGACCAGCAAGTGTTTTCGCCTACTCCTGTTTGTCACGGCCTTGATGAGACTCTTCATTCTCAGGTTGCGCAATTTGTGTCATACTGGCCTTGGCCTCAGCGACAAAGCCAGAATCTGGCTCATGTTTAGCTAAGGGCTCCTTCAGTGCCAAGTAGATGTAGAATACAATAACCAGATTGACAGATAAGACGGCAAGCAATCCACTGACAAGAGTTAGTGAAGAAGATGATAACTGAGTTGAACCTGCTCAAACAGAAAACATTAAAATGAAAATCTGCACTGAAATGACTTTTCCTTACCATATGTAATTAAGGGATAAGGATCTATTCATGATCAATATCATGGCAGCCAATTGAAGAATAGGGAAATGATTAAGTTGTGAAACAACAACAACAACATAGCCTCAGTCGCAAATTAATTGGGGCCGGCTACATGGATCAAACTCTTCCATTGTGCTCGATCTAGTACAATTTATGGTGAAAATGATTAAGTTGTGAAAGTTATCAAAAATAGATTTATACTAAGTTATTCTTGAACAACAAAGGATACTGTTCAAAAAGTCAAAGGCACGAGGAAACTAAAATGCTGAGTACTCTATTAGCAAGCTTGACATTGACAATGGAAGAATAGTACTCTCTTCCTTTTACAGCCAACTGGGATATTGACAGATTGGATCAGCTCCAATCAGCCAACATGAAAGAACCTGGCAAGAGACCAGTCGAGATGGAAGAACATAACAATGTGGCGTTCAACTGTAATGGTATAAATCAGAGTCCAGAGGAGTTTTCGTGTTCATTCTCAGATTAGTGTAGGAGTTGGAAAACAAAGACCTGATGGACGCATTGAGAGAGCACCAACAATGATATGGACAACACATTGACAAATGAGAGCAGCATTCATCATAAAAATTCATTAACGTGACAACTACAGACTCAAAAAGTTAGTGATGAGTCTCTACAAGATCAACATAAGGGTCCTTGCAGCAAAATTGAGGGCTGTCCACTTTGTGATAGATGAATTGCAGTAAGATTGAGGGATAATATTCGCTTCTAAATAGATTGAATCCCAATGGGCCATAGACTAGACTTGGGCTACATATAGAACACTAAATTCAGCTTTACTCGAGAGAATTATGTTTCCCAGGGAATGGGTGGAAGGTTAGATTCTAGGTCGGTCTCATTCTAAGTCATAATAGTGGCTATTGATGTTCTGAAGGGGAATGCTTCAAAATGCTCAACATCTTGATCAAATGCAAGGTTTTATGGTTAGCAAAGACGAAGTGCAAGTATCACACTCACATATGCTAATGTCACAAACCTTTTATTGGACGGCACTGAATGAATGTCAAAAGGGCTATTGATCTCTACAAGTCTTTTTCTTGGATATTCAAAGTCCTGATTAATATGGAAAAGTGGCAGGGTATCAATGTGGACACCTCAATTGTGACGAATTGGGCAGAAGAAGAGGGATGATGTTGGATGCGCCATCAGGAACTGGCCATTAAAACATATCAGCAAGCCTCAAAAGACTTTAAACAAGACTCTTTGAAACTTGATCACTGTAAAGATTGGTAAATGCCCCGGCAAGAATTTGTCAAAGTTGAGAAGATGGAATACCATCAGAATAGTGTGTAGTGTTCTTCGTACTTAATTCCTCACTCTCTTCTTAAGAAGCTAATTTGCTAGATTGGACCCAAAAAAAAAGAAGAAAATTAGAGTTTTTCTACAAGAACGGGAAAATGTCAAGATCTCCAATATGGCGAAATGGGCCCTAGAGCGGAATAGTTCGATGACAGGGAACCAACATTTAGGATCTGAGTCGCTTTGGATATTCCGCAAGGAGCGAAAATTACTAAGGGTAAAGCCATTGCAAGCTATCAAGGAATGCAAAAAATCCAGGGAGTTAAGTATATCATGCTAGATGTTGCAAGTTATCAAGGGATGCACGAAATCCAGGGATACAAGCATATCATGCTAGATTGCATCTAGGAGCCCATGGAAACATATTGCTTTATCTTTCCCTCTTCCTCCAACCCCATCAACCTTCAAGTACGAGATGACCAGCTTGTCAAATTTTGAGAAAGTAAGTAAAATCATAGTTCATCCTCCCAGTTTCCAAGATTTCTCTACCCTACACAACTCAAATTCACTGAGCGCAAACAAATTGTATGGATTACTTATATACTATATATGTGTGAGTTAAAGGTCTTTTGAGATGTCACTTGATGTAACATTGGTTTGTTTAAGTTTTTTCCAAGAAGAAGAAAGAGTTCTTAGAGTTATTCCCTTCCCCAATGATGTAGGTTAATTTTGCTAGAACCAAGTAATTACTGTGGGTGATTCTTATTTCCATTGACGTTATCCTCATATGCATACACGAATAATTGATTGTCATTGAACACGACAACATAATTTACTAAGTACTAACTAGAAAAGAAAATGTTTAGGCACCTCAAGATACAGTAACTTAAATTAAGCCTCCCTATTCGGATTGCACTGGTATGATTTTATATCTAACAGGCTTCACAAGCTAATAGAGAATACAATTGTCCAAATGCTATTCAACATCAAGGAAAAAAAGCCATATCCATAATCAATCTCTCAGATACTTTGACATGTAAGATAAACATATAGAAACAAGTACAAATATCTAAAGAAATACGCTTACCTGGAAATAAATTATGATTAAAGCCATATAAAATTGCTACTGGGGTGATCCACATAAAGAGCGACGCAATACAAAACTTTTTCATCACCCCCATCATTGACACACCTGCAGCGAAGCACACAAAAATTATAGCATATGCAGAAGAACATTTCAAATTTCAATCATTAGGTTGAGAAAATGCACACGCACCCACGTGCACATTAACCACCACCAACACATCATTTCGCTCCTTAAATACGAACGAGGTAAGAGAAACATTCCACACAAAAATCTCATCAAATATAAACGCAAATATATCAACTTTATAAAGCAAATTGACGGCTCGAGCTACCTAGAGAAACTTAGAATTCATTTGAGTAGTCAGGTACCCTAATCAGTTCATCAATACTAACCGATCGCGCACGTGACATAATATATAAGTGAACGTGCTTTTGTTATGCCATTAATTTTCAAACTAACTCCCAATGAACAACTTCCACGCATGAATCAATCCACTATTAGATGATATATTTGGGCATATTTTAGTTTCTTTTTTATATTATCTTCTTACCTTTTGTATACATCAATTATAGGCTAAACTCTTTTAGCCATTTTCTAGCCGTTGTAAATTTGTGTATACATACCCATGTATTGCAAAGAAATAATACACAACTTTGAATTCACTCATTTCTTTCTCAAACTTATTAACCACATTGCGAAAATTGAACTAATAAAATCACGCATCAAAGAAGCAATTCATCAAACAAGTGGTGCACGCCTCATCAATTAAGCATGTTTATTGAACTAAAGAGAGCAATTTATATGAAATTGAGAGTAAATCACACACACACATACAGTAGTAAGAAAGTTGAAGATTCGTCAATAAACACTAACAGAACTAAGAATGAATCGATAGAAGCGAATGCTTACTTACTTGATCGCGTTTGATGGCGAGAAGGAATTTTGAGAACTTTAATGGATTAATCTCTGCAATGCAAGGTACTAAAGAGGGGCGAACTCCAAACCTAAAAAAAGAGGGCGAACCGGTTTGCTTGAACCGCTAAACGGTCGAGCCGTTTTGAGAGGGAGCCGCTGTATAGACCTCGTCATGTTGCTTCAGCTCGAGATCTATCATTTCTATCTCTTACCTCAATTTTGGAAACAAAAATGTTAGGAAAATCATAGGGAGAGGAGACCCACTTTTAGTATACCATAGAAATTCCAAAGCAAACTAATTAAACAACAAACATAGAAGTCAAAGTCTATCTGGTAAGATGATAAATACGTCACTGGCCAAAAAGGCAAGACCTCGAGAGATCGTAGTTCGATTCCTACTAAAGTAAAAAAAACAACAAACATAGAAATTCTTTTTTTTTTTTTGTATTTTTTTTTCAAACAAAATCTATTTTTGTGTACTTGACCTAGCTAGTTGGACTAAATATATCACCATAAAACTTAATTTGTAAAAGAATCACTGCTAAAAAATTATATATATTCTAAAAATGGTCCTATGTAATTAAATGTTTTTTTTTACTTAATGTAATTAAATGCCATTAAAGATCACTTAAAAGTTATTAAATACTAACTTATAACTAATACACTATAAATTATCATTATTATGAAAACTAATTTGTAATGATTTATTAAATGTTATAAAATAAAAAACTTTGTTAAATTTGTTTTTTTTTAGTTCAACTTTGCAAATTTGTTAGTCAATACATGATCTCTTATAACAGAATATATTTTGAATATATTAATTGAATTTTTTTATAAATTTTAAAGTAAAGTATGAAATACAAATATTTGTTTTGGAAGACATCCAGAAATCAATTTCTTGGTATATTTTTTTACACAAATATTTTGTAAATAACAAAGGAAATATAATTGATATAGCTAGCTAACTTATTAAAATGCAAATCTCCTAAAAACTCAGCACCAAAATCAGTAAAAGCAAAGTTTCCCATGAATTATCTTTTAAGGTCAAGTTTTCAAACGTATAAGGTAAAATATGGATTAATCTAGTTGTCATTACCCCAACAACGAACTCTTTGATGAAGCAGAAGCTTGAAAACTGGGATCGATTAGGCTATCACCAAGAGACTAACTCCAATAGCACTAACACATTAGAATTGAATATCATCATAAAATGTAATTATTAAATAACCTCTAGAAAAATGATATATTTAGAAAATGGTACCATGTAATTAAATGTTATTAAAGATCACACATTTCGCACTGTAAAAAGTTAAATAATTTATAACTAATACACTATAAATTAGTTTTCAAAAAAAAACTATAGATTATCATTAATTGTAAAAAATATTTTTAATTAACTGTGAAAAAATATAAAAGAAATTTTGTTAAATTTATTAGTCATTATACATTATCTTTTATAATAAAATATATTTTGTTATATATTAATTGAATAATAAATAAATTTTACAAAAGTAAAGTATGAAACATAAATATTTGTTTTGCAAAACATCATTGAGAAAATCAATTTCTTCATGTAATTTTTTTTTCAAAATAAAATATTTCATAACTAACAAAACTAATATATAACTGATATAGCTAACCATGCAAATTCCATTATTTTACTTTCACAAGCCGTGAAAATTCTAACCACATGGGGTCCTTAACAAATTTCATTAATTATTCTCCTCAGATAGCAAACTAAGCCCATTTAGGTATTAATTGATAAAACAACTCAATAACTCATCCCAACAATTAGATATCTTAATTTGCACAAAGTATCGGATCAGGAGCGACTGTTTTGGCAGAACTTCGGGCCTGAATTAAGGTCTCAAACCATATTGATTTTCTCACATGTTGGACTCGAGTGCAAGTGACAATGATTTCAAACCATATTGATTTGCACTAATAATAGTAAAAAATCAAACCAAAGCAAATGTTGTAAATTTTTGGTGTTTGTGTATTTCTTCTTACCTCTCGTGCCTCCCATGCCTCCCATGCCTCTCGTGCCTCTCGTGCCTCTCATGCCTCCCATGCCTCCCATGCCTCTTTTCTTATAGTTAGAGAAAGGAGTGGGGTAAATTTGTAACTGCTCCACTTTAATTTGTTGAATGGATTTAGTAACTGCCCATTTATTGAATATATTAATTACTCAATTAATTACAACAAAATTCTTTTGAAAATGTCTAACCTCACATACATACTGTGAGGCCACACCACGGCAGATGCACTTGCAACCTACCCAAGGGAGCTTCTCCAGGGATTGACGTTTTTCTCTGCCCTTCATACTGTGTTCACAATATTTTGTAGAGGATAGTAGAGGAGTAGCACATCCAAAAATGTGTCTAATGTAACCACAATGCCTAGGCATAAGCCCCTTTTTTTCTATATAAAAAAGATATCTTAATTTGCAGTGCAATCTTGGGGTGGAAATCCAACAGTAACTGATGATTATCACAAGAGGCTGTGGGAGATTTTTTTTTTTTTTTTTTTTGGCCAAATCTGTGGGAGATATGTCAAATGCACTCACTCTCACAAGATAATTCCTACATTTGCACCTCTGAATTTCAATTAATTTCATAGGCAAGTTATTACAAATTAATGAAAAGGAATCGATCACTATCAGTAGCAATGACCTTGGACACTGATGGTGATGCCTCTGATCAGTGGCGGGGCCACCCCTACATGCGATGCATGTATTTACCTATGTATGTGTATTATTCTTCCATGCGCCCCCCCTCACGACTATTGACCTCCCTCACACTCTTTCTTTTGATGAATCGGCTCATACTCGTGATGATTTTTTTCTTTTACTAATTTATGTTTACACATGTTAATTAGGAGCTAGTGGATTTCCCAATGTTAAATAAATAATAATAATAATAAGATTCTTACTTCAATTGATTGACACTAGCTAGACAATGAAGTTTGAGCTTCACAGTTCAAATATACACGTCGTTCTTATTTTATACTAACAAATTATAATACCAAAACTATATATAATCAATTACAAACTAATTGGAGTTAATTGGCATAACTCCGACCTTTGTGTGTATTTACATATATATATAAGGCATGCAATAATATTTTTATTGCCTTCTAACCAAACTTAAAAAGAGACATTAAACTATAAAAGACTTAATTTTCGACAAAAAAAGTTGTGATTGAAATAAACAATAGAGAAATCTACAATTTAAAAATGAAAAAAATTAACAAAAAGAAAATTTGTGTTGCAATAAAGAGTTTGAGAGCCTCAAAATGATAAAGTTGTGGTTTATTTCTTATCAAAATAAAGAACACATGCAAAGTTCAGGAAAAAAAATCTAATCATATGAAAATTACGTAAAATATTTACAATATTCAGTTTATAAGGTTTATTTTTTTACTTCGGTGAAATTCGAACCACAATCTTTCGAGGTCTTGCTTTTTTTAGCAAGTGATGTCTTTACCCTATCGCCTGAGAGGCTTTGACATGTTCAGTTTATAAGGTTAAAATATTTACAATGTTCAGTTTATAAGGTTCAACACATTTTTATTTTGACAATATGCAAAAAGCTTGGCCCCCCTTTAACTTAAAGTTTGGCTCCGCCCCTACCCATGAAACATGTTTTTGTTTTCGAAGTAATAAAGGATGATATTAAAGTGTTCCCACCTTGGTTGGACTTGGACTGACACCATAAGTTAATTTGCTTTCTACCAATACAAGGGTATCCCCACGGTTGCATCAGTTCGTCATTCTTGAATGACTTCACTTCAGGCAAAAAGGCTAAGTTAGTCTTTGAAAAAAATAAAAAATAAAAATAAAGGCCAAGTTAGTCTTGTGGTTTTGTTATGAAAAAGACCTTATGTATAGGTGACCGCGCGCATACTATACCAAACTACTACATTGGTCACAAAAATGAATTTTAATGCACTAAGGAACTATATTTTGGTCTATGTATCCCAATATATATTATTTAATATTCCAACCAAATGAAGCTAATAAATTTTATTGAACCCAAATATTTCATTGATCCTCCATTGAATGCTTCTGATCTGCAAAATTATTCTTTAAAATTTTAAATTCGGAGTCGCAGAGACCTCAAATCCAAGTATTTACAGAAAATTAGAGACCAATGTACCTGTTTCAATTACACTCTCTTGTCAAGCTAATGATTCAAACTTCATTCTTTGGCAAATGACTTGGCAGAATATATCATCAATCATAAATTTGTTTTGTAACTGAGTTTTAGTTTGATAAATCAATTCCTTCATCCAAATCTTTTACACAGAAATATTTCTTAAATAGAAAATATAACTGTTGTGATGTAGCTAATTAATTAACTTCCTCATTTACAATAAAAATAGGGTAATAAAAAAAAAAAAAACTTCAATCCTATTATAAACTCTATTCAAGCCCAATAAGCTAACACAGACATACAACCGGCACCAATTAGAAGTGAGATGTAAGCTCCTAATTGAAGCTTCCCATTCTTCTGCATTCTTTCGCTCATAAAATCAGTTGCGAGCAGATCAACAAGGGACATGTAAATCAAAATACCA
Source organism: Stephania japonica (assembly GCA_039657345.1). NCBI lineage: Eukaryota > Viridiplantae > Streptophyta > Magnoliopsida > Ranunculales > Menispermaceae > Stephania > Stephania japonica. The sequence goes on along the minus strand of CM077556.1, from coordinate 82,482,876 downwards.
GATGAAGCCGCATTTAAGATTCCTTCTACAATGAGTGCTGTTGAGCTATTCTCGTCATACTTGGTTGTAATTCCAATTCCAATTGCAACTCCAACTGGAGTGGTGAGGGCAAAGAATAGTGCCATCACTATAACAGATTTAGCCTTGAACTTTGCCTGCAAAACCAGTGGAAAAAATTGACTTACATGCTTCACAAATTAAATACAAAAAATGTTTTCAATGCAGGACCTCTCCATATGAACTGGCATTTGAAAATCCCAAGAGACACAGTATGATTGACTTTAAGGGTGCATATTAATTGAATAAACAAGCAGGAAAAACAAAATAGAAATCAATTCTATATCTTTTAGTGTGACAAAAAGTCTTCGTGAGAAATAAATTTTTAAAGAGAACACACAGAAGTACAAAAAAGGAAATAAAATAAGAAAACAAGTAATTAAATTAGTACCTGTGAAATGCATCCACCAAGGCCCATTCCCTCAAAAAGTTGATGAAAACTCAGAGCAATTAATAGAGTCTTCACCTCAGATGGATCACTAGAAGCCCCCAAAGCAATACCAATAATTACTGAATGCACTATAATCCCCAACTCCAAAACCTATATAAACGAACACATTATATTAATAAAAAAATACTAAACCAAAAACAAAAGAAAAACCATATCATAACACAAAATAGTTTAATTCAAAGTTGTAAATTGTAATCTATATACTATACCTGTGATATAACTCTATGTCTGATGAGATCAGCTGAGCCCAAATTATCAGAAACAAAAGAAGACCCATGAGCATGCCCATGTGTGGCATGAGTGTGCACATGAACATGCCCAGCATGCTCACCACTCTGCTCCTCATTCCCACTAATCGGCAAAGACTTGTTGAAATGCAATCTCCTATAATACCCTGTCGCGAAAGTGTCCACCATCAACGTCCCAATCGCGGTCATCATTGCAACAAAACCAGTAAAAGCAAACTTCCCCCATGGATTCTCCTTCAAGCATGGAGAAGTCAAGTTCTCAAAAGCATCAGGCAAAATATGGATGAACCCAGTTGCCAGAATCACCCCTGCAGCGAACGCTTTGATCAAGTAGAAGAAGTCGTTCTCCGGCTTGAAAGCCGGGATCGATTTGGCTAACACTGGGAGGCTAACTCCAATTGCACTGAACACCAGAATTGATGCTAGTGCTCCAATTTTGAGCCTAAGAGCAGTCTTTCTGTCTCTCTTTCCATCTTCTTCTGGATCACAAGTGCAGTTAGCACAAGTGCATTCAGCAGATACCAATGAAAGGAAATCCGCAGTCTTTCTGTCTCTCTTTCCATCTTCTTCTGGATCACAAGTGCAGTTAGCACAAGTGCAGTCAGCAGATACCAATGAAAGGAAATCCACTAAAACAAGGAGAAGAATGAGAATCAAAACGTTGATTGTGAGCTTGTTCATGGTGGCTATGATGAAGGCCGATAGAGAAGAAACAGGGGTTTTAATAGAGAAGCTTTAAAATAGGAAGCGTTGGAGAGCGTGAATGAAATTTATAGATGGGGAGTGAACGTGTTGATGATGGAGTTAATGTAGAGAGAGAATGAGAACATGTGGGGGGCAAATTTGGAATAGTGCTAATCTGGCAAGTAATTATTTGGTTAGAATGTTGACATAATGTTGGCATTGTGTTTAATAGTAACAAATTTGTTGCCGATTAAGTATCTCTCTCAATATTAGATTTTATTTTATTTTAAAACAAAGTATTCGTTTTCAAAAAAAAAAATTATTCGAATTGTTTCTCATATAAGAAAAAAATAAAAAGAACCATCCACCAAAAAATAAAATAAAATAAAAAGAACCAACGTGCGATTTCTCAGCCGTCAGATCATATGCTTATGGTTTGGCATGCGTGAATTTATAAAGGAGCCAAGGTACAGTTCTCTGATGTGATGATGTTGACTTCAAAGTTTGACTTGTCAAAAGATTAATTGGATTGTACATCGAGATATGTGCGCATATCTTCGAAACCATTAATAGCAATTTGTTTTCTTTTGGTTGGAATTTCTTACTAGATGTCGTTACGTCCATCTTTTCTTAATTAGAGATTTTAAACCCTACTATGAAAACTAATTCAACTTTTGAGTAAAACTTATTTCTCTTATGGTTTTGTCCTTCTTTGAGGAGAAGTATTAGAATGACAATGTTAAACTACAAGGCATATCAACTCATTGAAGTCGTTCATACACGTCTTAAGATGTGAACATACATAAATCTAGATATATAACACACAAGTCGAGACTGTATAGATGACTCATGTAAGTCAATGTTTCATATAGTGTGACTTAAGTGTTGTCATTTTAGTATAAGAAATATTAAAAGTATGTAAACTAAGTGGAACAGGATTGAACTATCAATCATGATCTATATTATGGCTATGTTTAACTATAACAACAATTAAGAAAGGAGATTAGCTTTTCATCTCCTTTTTATCTATAGTGACTTGTAAAAGAGGTTCTACATTCTTGTCTTTCGCTCCAGTCAGTAACTGAAAAGTGAAGAATAATATCTATTGCGGCACTCACTTAATTAACCAGTTTGATTTAAGCAGATGTCCATCCTTTTATGCAACTTTTATTGAATTCAAAAAACCAAAATTTCAAGTTGACCACATGAACCCTATCTTGCACAGGCACAGCACCAAAATCATATATGAGAATAACAAGTTTCGTTGCCATTGTTGACTAAAGTTAACAAATGTGGTGTTTCCCTTGTTCATTTTCACTCAAAAAAGTAGCTAGCTAGCTAGCCAGATATTATTTAAGAGGACACGTTGCACTAAATTTGTCCATTTCCACTTATATTCAATGAACAAAAGAAACCCTCACCATTCTAGAATTCTAAACAACATTAAAGAACAGAACAACAAACGCGTTTTCTGAGAATCAAGCATTATTAGAAAAATACATAAATAAAACAAGACTATCATTTTCAGAGAACATTTTCAAAAAACCCATCCAAATAATACTACTCTTTTCCAAAATCTTCTTGGATTCTCACTTCTCACTATTTTGATAAACTTATAAGGGAGGACCACTAAAGCAATGAAAGGAAATTGCTTGCTAAGGACTTAAACTGTTATATATCTAATACTGGAGAGATTCTAAGGCTAACGTTGGCGTGGGGACTAGATATATAAACATGTTAAATCAAACCAAGCCCCACTCGACTTGATAGAGAGTCGACTGACCAGGAAAATTCATACTTGTGAGGGGTCTTTTCCATGTTCCCACAGTTTTTTCTTTTCGTACAAGATATATAAGGACCTTGGACTGTGATTGGTTGACATATATTTTGAATATGTAACGTACATTTGTTATGGGAAGAGATTTGGTAATATCTAGAATGTAATGTTGGTAAGGGTATAAAAGAGTAAAAGTGAAAGGATAAAAGTGTAAAAACACATTTAGATGCCAAATTCAAAGGCAAATTCGACAGACCTAAAGTCCTCGAGAATTGCGTAACAAATGTATGGATAAAAAGTAAGTCATTCTATACCAACAAATGGTTGGCCAGAGATTGAATTTCCTTCAGTAAGGTCTTGTGTTTGAGTTCTGCAAATAAAAAAAATTAAGTTGAAAGAGCTACCCCAATAAAAGGCCTGACAATTTTAGAATCAGACATTACGTAGGAAACAATAAAAAAATAAAATAAAATGTCATGTCCAATCATTTTCCCACTATTAATGGGTTTAGAGTTATCTCTGTAGGGAGAACTAAGAGGTCCCATGACTTGGCACACTCACAATAGGCCACTTGCATAATGAAGCTGCCATGTACCCTGTTCATTCGGCTTTATATGTATTGACTTCGAAGGTCTACCACCCACGTTTTTGTGTTTATCTTCTTCAACGTTTTCCTCACATTTGTCCTCACCTAATGCACCCACTCTTGGGTGACTGGATTAGAGTAAGGAACTCGATGATTGTCCATAGCTTTTGCATTCACTAACATGTGTTGATATCTTTACATTCCATGGTTATATACTTTATGTTGTAACGAGATTAAGATCACTTTATGTCGACATGGTCTACACTTGACCTAAAAAAGTTACAAGAATGATGTTAATAAACAAACATTCCCCTACTTAAATATCATGAAAGTAGGTAAAGCTTTATTTAGTTTTTTTTTTTCTAACATTGTTCACTTTTGCCATAAACAGTTGTTGTTGTTGTTGTTTGTTTGTTTGTTTTTTGTTTGTTTGTTTGCTTTTTTTTTTTTTTTTCCTTTCTAATTGAAAAATATAAAGAACCAATCGATGCAAAAATTACGAAAGAACAATTGTAAGAATTTAAACATTCAATGACATAAAAGAGTTCATTTTATGTAGTAAATCCCAACTAATTTAGAATTTAAGAGTGAGACTTTGTCGTTGTTATTGTTGTCTCAAAATTAAACAAGTGATTGTGTATGTGACAATTGTGACATAAACATCTACTTTATCATGAATACTTTTCTACAGCTTTGCATTCTTTGTGGGGAGTTTTTTATTTTGAGGAATGGGTTTTTTACTATCAAACTCACCCCAAGTTACATCGGACGCCTCTGGATACATACCTCATATGCTATCTGTTGAAAATTGTGTACGTATGCATCTCGAGGTGTATGGACGATTACCCAGGCCAAACTTTCGCGTGTGAGTTTGGTGATGTCAATGAAGTACTTCCCTTTTCTTTTCATTTTGAACACTTAGATTTGCATGCCCTAGTCTTGTAACAAAAAATCTATTTGAACTTTTAAAGTCCAAACTTATAAGGAGGTTTTTGAAATTATTACAAATATCAAAAGAGTGTTGCAAGTTGTTATTTCGAAGTTATTTATTGATTGAGGATAAATTTGAAATAAAAAATTTTTAAAAACTCTTTAGAAGTCCGGACTCTAAGAGTACAAATAACACTACTTGTCATGTAAATCACAAAAACAACTGATTAGATTCCCATTACAAACTCTACACAATACAATTATCAAAATTCAAAAGTCAAAAGCTACACTTTAGGTGCGAGATACGATACAAACTCTACACAAAATAGCAAGCAAGTTTTCCATACTTAAATTGAATGATCTCAATAAAAAGAACTATGATGAGGTAATTTATAGCTGTATTCTTATTCTTATTGCTTTTTAGGTGCTCTTTAAGCATGTACACTGCCGTGCAAATTTAACAAGCAAATGATTTCTGTACTCTACAAGTTGGAGATCTTATATTAAAAGATACTGTATAAAAAAAAGTTGACTTCAACATTCTAACTCAGAACTACCCAAGCCGGTGTTTATAATATAAAAGATTCTTCCTAAAACATATAGATTTATTATTGATGGTCCCTGTCTCTTGTAGACTTTGACCTTCTCATCCTCCACCCATTATTATGTACATTAAAAATTGTAAGATATAATATGGCAGACAAGTAAGGAAGAGAACATATAATCTAAGCGTTTAGTCTAGTGCGATGTCAGTGTAAAATAGTGGACGCCGCAGTGCCATTCATTCTGTATATATATTCCTAATGTTCAAACAATTCTATACAGGTCCCAAGTCCTAATTATTAACAGTTCTACCAAGTCACCATCTTGAGTTTTCAATTAAAGAGAAATTAAAGGGTGTGTATCTGTGCACAATTTTGCGCAAAAAATATCTGAAACACTGATTAGAAGGGAAAGGAACTTACATCAATGCAGCTGAGATCATTTTGAACAGAAGTGGGAATCTAATTCCTGAAAGTGAAACAAAGACAGCTGAGGCTTGTACAAATTCACTGGTCAGAGTTCAACGTGCACAAGGACGCACACATGAAAGTTGCATCAGTTGATGATCTCCGTAAGAAGTCCAGTGAATATTGAACTAGGTACTCCACATGATAATATTCAGTTCAAACACCGACTCGGTTCCAATTATCACAAAACTCCAAAACCTCCCAATAGTTGTCTACCCTAAAGCGATTGCTCCATGTTTGTTGAAAATAACAGGTCTGGAGATGCTAAAATTACACAGATTTGGATCGATGGAAATCAGATTCATAGCATATGCAAAAAGGAGCACTATGTAAAAACTACATTGGCTGCTACTTTTTACTACGAAAAACCATGCTTTCGAGTGCAAGATATTGACAAATTCATAAAACTTACTAGTCAATGTAAGATTAGAGAAGCTCCGCATCTAAGCCAACTGCAAGAACAAATTGAAAGAAAGATTGGTAAGTGGGTGAGCCTTTCCATGCGGATATGCGATTAATAAAGCACAAGCAACTAAAACAGAAGCATTACTAGAATCTAGTCAAGATGATAATTACGAGTCCAATATGTGCTTACCCAAAAACCAACGAACTCATGAACCAGATAGACTCCGAAGTTCCTGTGCGCATAAAGTATGAAAGAAATATGAGACTTCAACAAACATGAGTAGTTTCAGATAATGAATTAATTTACATGATAAAACTTAAAGGCAATGAGGATAACGCATTCGAAAACATTGTCCTATATTGTAAACAAATTATCGTGATCATATAAGCCAAACATACACTTCAGGCAGTGTTGCAATGGTACATCGAGAATTCCACACTTAAACCAGACTACAAGAAGGTAATTCAGCTCAAGACAAAGGTATTACTGTAATGACGTTTCACTATGACTACTTGCCGCTTACTATTGAGAGGGGAAACATGAAAGATCCCCCCAAAAAAAAAAGAAAAAAATGAGAAGCAATTGGGCATTAGAATAACAAACATTTTTTTTTTTTTTTTTGTCAAAGAGAATAACAAACATTAAATCAATAAAAAACAAGGTACAAACAAAGAGTATAATATACAAAGTGGCAGACTATAAAGTCAAACAAAGCATTTTATTAATATAAATTACAACAAGAAATGTAATATATTACAGGATTTAAAATTAAAACAAAATAAACTTTCTTGTGAAGGATACATATGCTGAATTCTTCATTCCTTTGCCATCAGAAGGATTGACCTTGCAAAAAATATCATCACTGAACCACCGCCGTTATGAAGTAATACAAATGAAAATTTGTTATACTTAAAACAGGATGGCCGTCAAGTCTGGAACTACTTGTACCATTATAAAGATTTTGTGTTCTTTGTTTTTCAGCAGAGAATCAAGTGCAAACTGTACCAATAAAAATGGACTCAGTACAACAACTAACACTGAAAACTGAACCAAAAAAATTAACTCAGTAAAAACAAACACTGCAAACTGTACCAATAAAAATTAACTCAGTACAAAAGAAATACTGCACTAGTAATGTAGCAAAACTTTCATACAAGAATTCTCAACAGTTTGGATCATCCTATATATAGAAGTTAATTCAGTAATAGAGCCTTTCATTTTTAAGTGCACATAAGATAGGAACAAAAGATTCTTGAGAGTTGTATTAATGAGCTGGCATCAATGGAAACTGTCTATTTTTCTTCCCTATATTAATATGCTGGATGGTACGAAAGATGTAAAAATTAAAATGCGAGAGTGATAGAAAAGCCAAATTGTGCTTGAACACATTTAGCTATTTTCATAATTCCTTAGTGATTTTCAAGTCCACGGTTCCTAAGCTATTTTCATAATTTCACTCATGGTCACAAAACTTCATCTTTTTTACACTTTGGTCACAAAACTTTATTTTTTTTCAAAATGTTCGCAAAACTTTTTAAAATTTTCACCCATGGTCATTCCATTTATTTCCGTAAACTAACCATTAAGTTGTGTTGACGTGGCGCTAACGTGACAATGACATGACAAATTTACTCAATTGTTTAAAAAAAAAATTTACTTCATTTTTTTAAACAAATGTCAATTATTTTTTAAAACTAAAAAAAGGAAAATGATTTGATAAAGATGTGTGTGCGCACTTCTCGAGGTGAATGGCACTGCTCTCAACTGGGTCATAACCTAAAGTGGGTAAATTTTCTTTTTTATGTTTTAAAAAATAATTTTGACATTTGTTTTTCAAAAGAAAGTAAATTTAATTTTTTTTTTTGAAAAAGAGTAAAGATGTCTTAGCCACACAGCAACACGCCATTGCCACGTCAACATTACTTAACGGTTAGTTAACAAAAATGGATGGAAATTGGAATGACCATGGATGAAAGTTTTGAAAAATTTTGTGTACATTTTGAAAAAAAGAAAAGAAAGTTTTGTGACCAAAGTGTAAAAAAGACAAAGTTTTAGGACCATGAGGGAAATTGACCCAAGAGAAGACAACACAACTCATGTCATACACATTTCCATTGTCCTACAAGAACAATTATGCTACCAACCTACTTAACCCCAAGGTTGGAGTTCGGCACTCATAGGGCCAAGGTTTCCAATTTGAGCCCAAAGCACAGAGGCCACTCAAATTTCTTTAGTCTCTCAACCTTCAACGTAGTTTCTTAGAGGTACACAATGAAAAGTTGTAGGTTTTGATAAGGGCTCACTAGGATTTTAATATACTCCTAAATTCACTCTCCTTTCTTAACTCTCTAATGTAAAATTTCAAAACTACTTAAAAATTGATTGCCTTCATTATCTCACATTTCACTTCATCCCACTACTCGATCAAATTGAGAAAAGTTTTACCATCTCATAATGAAACCAAAATATATATTTACAAAAAAGAAAAAAAGAAAAGAAAGTTGCATTCATGTCCATTTGTCAAGAAGAGAGAGCACTACTCTTCACAAAACTATTTATGTATTGGAAATCAACCTTAATGCTAGATCTCTAACAGTAAATCTTTTCAAAAAAAAAAAAAATAGTGCTTTTAAGTGTTTGAATGTGAAGTTTAACATCCACTTAAGAAAGGATATTAAAACAAAACCATCAAATGTTCCAAAAGGGATTAAAGCGGCAATCAAGCCACTTGCGATTATAGGAGAGCATCATGTTTAAGCAGAAAATAAAAAAGTATACTCAGAGAGAACTTACCAGTTAATTTATCTTAGGCAACAAATGCTTGCATTCCATCACAGTTTAACCCTATGTTAGATACAAGAAAGTATGAAAAGTATTAAGCCTAGACCATTTACTGCATGCCAACTTGGAAGAATAAAACATTGATTCAATCAAAAGAATGCAATCTTCAGCTTACATGTTGGTCTCGAGGAATTCCAAAATCGCCAAACCAGCAAACCAGACGTCATCATCCAAAACATATTCCATGGGAGAGTGACTAACACCTCCACGACAACGCACAAACAACATGCCAACCTGCTCCATGAATAGTGCAAAAACACCAACAATAAAAGAAATGTCGAGCAATGATGAAGCATGGGTAAATTAAGAGATTGGGTGGCATTTGCAGTTTGAAGAGGAGGTTTCATTTCATGGAGATGTTAGGAATGATTTCATGGTTGATGGAGCGCTTCTATGGTTCTTAGGCACTATCCAATGTTGACCTTAGTTTACCGCAGCTAGTTTCTGGTAGGAGAGAAACCAAAGGATATTGAGGGTACTCAAAAAGAGGAATGCCATCTGGGAGACCAGTCACTTGGGATCATCTCTTTGTTTATATTTAGGGATTTTCTCACTCTGATTTGATCGAAAATTAACTTAACTGCCTTTAATTAGGTTGTTGGGTTTTGTGTCTGTTTTTGCTTCGCTTGTATTGGATTGAGCCTCCTCTTTAGCATGCTCTTTGATCAATATACTTATTTTCTAATCAAAAAACAAACACAGCAAAACAAACCTTAGACAAATGCGACATCGCCATCGCATCGTGACCTGCTCCGCTCATCAGAAAAGGCACCTCATCAGGAATCTCACCCACCACTCTCTTCAATGCAGAATAAGCTGCGGTCCGTAGCTGTGACCCTAATCCAGGATCACATGTCACTGCTTCAGCATCATGCTGAAAAAGCAAAATTTCAGCCAGAATTAGAAAAACGCAAGCAGATAGATGAAAAAGAAAAAAAAATGAGTCAGAAGTCTCACACCTTACGTTCAATGATGCAAGAAGCAGAACGTTGTTCACATGACCGATACATCTGTTTGGATAATTCAAAAATAATAGCCTCACGTGCCATGTTATCCATGGTACGTATATCCACGGTGAAGGTTACCTGCAACCATAATATCCAAGTTAAAAAGAGCTGCTACTAAGAAATAAAGAAAGAGGATATATATAGAGAGAGGAGATGAACATTGCCTGGCCTGGTATAACATTACTTGCACCTGGCCAGACGGACATCTCTCCAACAGTGCACACAAGTGAACCAGCAAGAGATTCCCCTCTAAAGCCTTGGCAGTTAGTATCATAAGATAGGAAATTGTCAGGGTTTTTGCAAAGATTTTCCAACAGCAGAATCAATTCAGCAGCTGCTGCCATAGGATCCTTGCGCATTGACATGGGGACAGTTCCAGCATGTCCCTGTGAACCTCTCACTGTCACCTGATGAATAGATAAATAGATAATGATAATGTCGTCAAAGTCACTTATTCTCAGGACCAGATTCCGTGAGAAGCTAAATAAAATATGATAGGTAGATATATGTAGAATTTTCATGAAGACCAAATGATTATCAAAACAGAGACATCAGAAAGAGTAAAAGTGGGAAGACAAAAGTGTAAAAACACATAATACATTATACACGTGGCGCTTTGCTATTGATGGACATTACCAACATCACACTACTCAACATTAGCAAATCCTCTTCCCACTGTTAGAATGATTCACAAGCAGCTTTTGGTATGGGCCACTTTATATTAAGTTTATTTACCCCACATACAACTAGAGAACTTGCGATGGAGAAAAATGTGCTCCACCATCCTGAAGTCATCCTTACAAGGTGCTCATCACAAATTCTATATTTTCAAGTAAAACTAAAGAGATGTCAGCAGGCCATTTTCTTCCGTTTGGGATTTTTTTTTTTTCTAAATTTCTAATCCTAATGCTTTTAAGTTTGACACAAAAAAAAAAAAAACAAAAAAAAACAAAAAAAAACAAAAACAAAAACAAAAACAAAACAAAACAAAACAAAACAAAAAAAAAAAAAAAAAAAAAACAAAAAAAACAAAAAAAACAAAAACAAAAACAAAAAAAAACTAGGGACTAAAAACTCCCTCATGCTTTCCTCTTAATGTTTCCCAAAATATTTGGTAAAGAAAAACCAACGGTCTAGGATACACCATGCTTCCTCTTAAAATAAGAACTAAGGATCCTATCCCCGACCTTAGCTTGGAACTAAATGGAATTCTTGGAGCAAAGAATGAATGGATTTCCAACGCCATCAATAGGTTTTTTCAGATTCCTCATGTACCCCAACCATTAGGAAGTAACCAAAGTTGCTTCAAAACATTTCAACGCTCCGTAATCACTTGTCCGAAAATGAAAAAAAAAACTACATCAGATCATAATAAATGTACTCCATCCCCCTCTGCCTTGCACACTTAGCATTGATTTCTCCACTCTATAAACAAGAAGATCTCAAGGATCTCTAAGAGAGTAAAAGATATCATAATACTTGAAACAAGCTTTAGATAGACAGTTCACTTGAACTATCAGAGGCAGTTAAAGGAAGCCCTCATGAGTCATGACTATCCTTTTCCAAAGGCACTCATTCGGGAAATTTAGGACATCTCACATTGTTGGAGCGATTTCAGGGTGACATATTTTTAGAAAAGGCAATGTGATTGCAGATCAACCAGCTAGAGATGCATTAATTAGATATTCTGATTCCATCTGCGTTGAATGTCCTTTGGATGGATGATCAATGTAGAAGGGAACGCCAATGCTGATGTAACTACGACGTAATGTAATTGTATTGAGCCTGGTGAAAAAAAGAACTAGCTACAGTCTATGGAACACCAGCGCTAGATAATTTACATGTGCATTTCTTGACTGTTCCTTAAGATACGAAGAACAAAGAAAAAAATCCAACAAAAAGTCAAATATACCTTCAATCTTGTCTGTCCAGCTATGCCTTTCACCACTCCCAGAGGAAGACCAAGTGATTCCAAGACAGGACCTTGCTCAATGTGAACCTTCAGCATGCAAAACAATGACAAGAGAGAGCGTAGTAAGGGAGCCAGTATGCCAATACAAGCAAGGACCAGAGTCTTGCGAGCAAGAGGTACCTCAATATAACCCCAGACTGATTGTTGGTCGTACTTGAGCTGAAGAATGCTTTCCTCAGTACCTTCAAAGGAGTTCAACTTGAGAACATCTTGCAACGTCACACCACTGAATAAGGTATTATGCATTAAACTACCACAGAAAATAAGCAACAGTCACTAAAGTTAAATCGGTAGTTATTGCAACCTTCTATCAGATATCTGCAATACTGAAGATTGAAGAGATCCAGCTATGGCAGCGCTTCCTAAAAAGGTCGTTTGAAACCTAACACCCTCCTCGTCGCTAAATGCAATAACCTGCAAACCAAAAGGGAAGGTTCAGTCACACACACACAACAGAATTAGCTTATTGGTGGTGGTAGGCCCATCCAACTTTAGGAAACTTTGTTCTCAAATTTCTTGCATCTTCACCAAAAGACTCTTACGAAGATAACCATGTTCCTTTTATATAAGGAACCTTGACCAATTTGCGAATCTCGAACAAAACAAACCAGAACAAATAAACTAGATATATATGAGATTACCTTACAAAGAAGAAAAAAGACATGTTGAGCATTACCAAACCCCACCATGGGTTCAAATTGATTTTGACTCCACTCTTTGATGCTCTTTCTTATTTAAGCAAGTGTTGTCTTTAAGTAAATAAGTAATTGCAGAGGTTTGTTCAACCAGAAGCCCAACATGGCAATGCAAAATCTCCTCGCCATACTATTACTGCCATTTGCATGACTAACATTGTACACCATGCATTTTATTACATCACAACCAATTATACCTTTGTTACTGATCCAACATATTTTGTGAAAAAAAACATTTTTCCAACCAAATGGGGAACAAGAAAAAATAAAATAAAAAATAATAATAATAATAATAAAAAAATTCCTAGAAACGTTATTTTCAGTTGACTCTGAGTACTTGATTTGAGTTGGAAACAATGCTTACAACACACATGATTAGCTTTCAAGGATATTGAAGATTGAGAAACAATCATTAATCACTTTATCACACGTTCTACTCTCAATAGATGCAGTCTGAATTCTAGTTTAATCTTTGAAAGCACACTTAAGTATTTAACATAAATGGCAAAGTTGAGTAACAATTATAGAAATATTTTGGAAAACAAGAGTCCAACAAAACAATAGTATAGCAGTGAAAAACAAAAGTAGCCAAAGCAACATCCTGAGGAAGATGAACGTGGGAATAATCCACCATTTCATAAGTTCCAGCCAACGGTTAAATAGAAATATCAAATAGAAAACAAACCTCTATTGGTCTCTTGAGGTTTTTTGATCGTCCACTGACATTCAAAGCCTTCAAAGCAGAAATTGCACAAACTACACCTAGTGACCCATCAAAGATCCCAGCATCAACAACAGTATCCTGTGAGAAACAGAAAGAGACAATCAAAATTTCAATATTAGCAACAAGGATCTAAAGGAGAGCCGCACATACTCTCTCAAGAATGAAAAGTTAAGGAAATCACCAAATGAGAACCAATTAATAGAGCTTCCGCACTTGAGTTCTTTCCCTCTACTCGACCATGCACATTACCCATCTGGTCGACCCACCTAAATAGCAACATAGCATAATTTTATAAATGTAGTGGAGAAGTATTACACAAAAGAAGTCAAAGATAATTAATCCAAAAGGCTAACGTTCTCAAACCCGCATCTTCCATCCAACTACAAAGAAGATCACGAGCACCTTTAGAAGCTGGGCTCAAGAATGTCCTCTCAAGATAATTGTCAGCATCTGTGACCTTGAAACATGCACCCAAAACAATGAGAAAGTGATACATTAGAGAATTACTGCAGTTGATATTCACTATTGTGGCAAACAACAAACTATAAAAGAGATTTTTAAACATTTATATTTAGCATGTCCCAAAAAGACAAAGGTAGCCTGTGGAAGAGGTATATAGAAGATAGACCATTCCAATTTGAGGAACTATTCCAAGTCAGCTCAATTCTGAATGCCTTTTTTCCAACTAAAAGGAGAACAATTATGTCAACAACAATGTAGCTTCCAACTATGAGTGATGGTTTGCACACACAAAAAATTGTTTCTCCAACCTTATAATATTTTTCATCAAAACCTGGCATTCTAGGTGTAAATTAATCATTTCATTTCAAGTTCCATGTGTGAAGAAAAGAATAATTTTAGTGTTCCAACTAAAGCAGAAGCCTCTACGCGTGCCCTCCATGGAAATGAAAACAGAGGCAATTTAAGAGGGAAAACGGCGATACAAGGTTTGTCAAAGTCAGTAATTCCTTGGTTCTCAAAACTCCCAAGGGTGCATATATCCAGCAGATATTTTTAAAAAAACATAAGCACCAACAAACAAGAATACCTTGTCAATCATTCCAACTTCAAGAGATAAAGCAGATATGAAAAGGAAGATTAGTAAATGAAGTTTGTGCGGCTACCTTTCCCAGCTCCTCAAGCCTCGCAACTGCCTCTTCCTTTAGAATATCTTGGAACAAGTTATTTCTCCTGCCTTCTGTATTTCCAATATCCTTACAACATTAGAACATCATGACTTATAAGAGAGGTTCGTGATGTGTAACTTCAAAAATACTACATAATAACTCACGGTAAAAGACTACTGTCCCGACCCAAATTTTTAACATTTTTCCAAGCACTCCACCTAGTCTATTAATTCATCTTATTACGTAAATAATAATTTATCAACAACATCATGGCATCTTCATTTTTTGTTGAACTTTTGGACATATATGTGAGCTGAATAAAATGTTATTTCTTCCTTTAAGTCTCAGTCTGGCAATTCTACGTCGCTCAATAAAACACAAACTAGAACTAATCAACCTGAAGCATGGAAGCAATCAAAATTCTATTGGTAATCGCAATCAAAATAATCATCAAACCAACTAGAGCTGAACCAAGAAAAACATGGACGCAACTCAATTCAAGGATCAGCATGCACACAAAATTAATTCATAAGTAGCTTGCGCAAGTATCAACTCAAATGCCTCACTATAAGGAGCACTGGCATCACTTCGCCGCATTCGCAGATTCTCATTTCAATTTTCATCTATGTAAGGAAATCGCACATCAAAGCAAACATCGATACAGCTTAAGCCTCAATTACGTTGAAGATCCGAATTCACTAATCAACTCCTAGTTCAAGAGACTTCGAAACTATTCATTCATTCATCAAATCATCACTTAAACACTATCTTAGGGATTCAATCCGAAATCAAACAATCAAAACATCAAATCCAGTGAGCAATCCAATGCATGAACACGAAATCAAGATTGAATTAATCGCTGCGACACACGAATCGAGAATCAAGATAGGAATCAACGAGTTCTGATCATCACCTGCGAGAGAGTCCTGCTCTTCGGCGATCGTCGACAAAGCGACTGGAACGAACAAGAGCAACAGAGCGGCAAAGAGAATAATAACGAGATAAGAGTAATCTCCGCGAGAAGCCATGGCCGTGGCGGCTCTCGAGCTCTTCTCCGAAGCTCACGCAATGGCGAGAACACGAGAAAGCGAGAACGCGAGAACGCGAGAACCCTCACTGCCACAACTCTCTCGGTCGCTCCACACGAGACGATTACAGAGAGCACACACAGGGCACAAAAAGCGAACACATACGTCAAATTTCAATTCACGAGAACAAAAAGCGTAACGTTGCCGCGGTGTAGATTGGAGCCACGTCAGATTTTCTTCGGTGCAGCGACGTGGCGGGTGCGATGGGGTGGAGTGTGTGGCGTAGGAAAGGAGTGACTAACAGAGGAGTCTGGTCGGGTAAGGGTGTGTGGACAGATATTTGGCCTTTTGTGGAGATCCTAGTCATTGACCACTTCCGTGAACGAGTGGCCAGCCACCAGCCCTCTTCGCGCCTACTTGAGCGGAGTTATGATTTTGTGCTGGAGAGCTAAACACAAGGTGATATATACTTAAAAAAAAAAAAAAAAAAAAAGACACTAGGTCAGGCCTAGACCTAACATGGCCTCGAGTCGTCCCAACCATATCCGGTGGGCCTAATCGGACTCATGCCTGGGTTTGGCTTTCTTTGAAAAGAGATGCTCGAGCCCGAACACTAGTTCACTGGTCAAAATCTCTGTCATACCTATACGCGGCTTAAAAAGCCCAGGTTCATATCACTTTAGGTAGGCATAGATAAGGAGCAGCTAAACGGACTCAGGCCTAGGCGAAGCTTTTCTTGAAAAAGGTATGCCCAAGTCTAAATATTTGTTTACAAGTCTCGATAGACCGCGCAAGAGCCAGACCCATAAACATGTCTAATTGGGATCATAAAGTAGTGTCCATGATGAAACTGAACCTATCAATAAAGTAAAGGTAAAATGTTCACCAACAACTAGTTGCTCTAAGTGATAAAGGACTTAGTCCCTTTAAATGAAGTCTCGAGTTCGAGTCTTGTGAATGAAAAAACTGAATTGGAAGTGTTGTTCCTCATATAGGGTTCGACAGTAAGAAATTTCAATTCGATCTAACTCATTTAATTTGTCAAATCATCAATTCGATCTAATTAATAGAATGCGAATTGGACCAAATCAAGTTTACGGATTGTCATCATATTATTTTCTGATAATTAAGAATGTACACTTTGGTTTTAAAAAAAATATGCATTTCAGTTAAGAACAATTCCATAATCTCAAATAAGCATAACATTTAAATATGTCATAATAAACTCTAATTAAATAACATAAAACAAAGTGCATCATACCTCAAATCAAACTTGATACATAAATTATATGACCAAACCAAAAGTTTGGACTTCAAAAACTAAGTAATACAACAAAGTAGAAGATCAAATATTGGTTAGTTGGTAGGTTTTAGTTTTTATAAGGGTTTCTTTTGAAACCATTAATATGAATCTTGAGATTTAAAACTAGAAGTATCTGACTATATATATATATATATATATATATATATATATATATATATATATATATATTTAATGTTTGTGAGGATTGATCGAAAGTATGCGTATTCTTTTATTAGGTTCCCTTACCAACACAACACAACTTATGAAACAATATTGTACAACCTATGAGATCTCGCAGATTCTGTTGTTTTCTTTTCTTTTTTTTTCGATTAGTAAATACCAAATCCGGTCTAAGTTACATCTGTAACTGCAGGATATCCTGCTCTAGCAACATGAAAATATAATTTGAAATATGTTCCCAAATCTTAAAATCAACATCACAGTGAAAAGCTTCCTTGGCCATGTGGTCTGCATAAGCATTATTCTCTCTAAATGTATGGCCAAAAACTACACTCTACTCCTTGTCCATCTCCCTTAGAATATCATGAATCAATGTATCTCGAAATTGACTTTGTGTTGATTCCATAATAAAATCAATTGCTTCCTATGAGTCTAGCTCTACAATGAGTTTCCTACATCCTTTATCTCACGCCAGTTGCAAGTCATGTTTAACTCCCCATAGTTCGGCGCAAAGAGGTGAACACTGACCCAATTTTGCTTGAAATGCTACTCGAAAATCGTTTTTTATTCCCCGTATAACTCCTGCCACTATGGCTTTCACATCCTCCCCTCGTACTGTCCTATCACAATTTATGAAATGTGAATCAAACTAAAATTTAGAAGTTAGACGTTTTTTTATTTTTTATTTTTTTTCAATTGTTTCATAAGTTATGCCTTATGTTTGTGCTGATTAAAAGTATGAGTATTCTTTTATCATATGCATTTTTTACTCCTTAACTTATATATCATATACTCTAGACATTTTCTTTAAACTACTCTTGCAAATGAAATTAAGGTGTATATACAGTAGTTCAAGGTTTTTGTGACGGCCCCAGTTTTTAACCAAACTGGATCCTGCCCGGCCTAGACCTACGTGGACCCCCGAGTAAACCCTGACGAAGTCAATGCAACCCTGCCTGAGACTCTGTATACCCGTATCATGTTTGCCCGATACTTGCCCAATTCTTAATTGACGCCATTGTTGAGTATTTTTCAGATGTGGATGCCAGCTCAGGTTCACGGTAACGCCACGTTGGCGAGAAATATTATTTTTAACTGATTGATTTCATAAATGCGATGGTAATTATTATTAATGACTTATTACATTGCACGTGTGAGTTTATATCGATGTTATCGTACGAGACAGAGTGCTGGGTAGTCGCCCCAAAAAGCGCATAAATGCGGGTATCGGGTAGACGAATTACGGGTACACTAGACTGGGAAATGGGTTTATATAGGTAAATACAATTAAATGTGTCAGTTAATCAATATGGGAATGTGGCATAGGCCAATTGTGTCGTCGAAGTGGAGTATGATAGGTCGAGTTGTCGGGTGCTAGGTGTTAGAACGCTCAAGAAACACATGATTGTTGGGTTGAAAGGATAAAACCAAAGGACCAAGTCACCAAAGTTGTACTTTTTTACTATATCAAGGCCACAAGATAGGCTTTGAGATCACCACAACACACAAGATCAAGTATAGACTATAAATATGTGGATTTCATCACTTCTCACCACCTTTTCTCTCTCCTAAGTGGTTTGGACGAAAATTGGTGGAGAAGTTGGAGATTTTGGTGAGCTTTTATGAGGTGATTTGAGGAGGATTAATTTGAACAGGAGATCGACAATTTGAGGTAAGATATACTCTCCTCTCGTCGTTCTTTAGCTATCGGACCAAGTTTCGCGGGTTTGGATAAAAGTTTTCGAAGGGTGAGACGAGCTCACTGATTTTTCGGGTTTCATTCTACAATTTTGATGTAGATTTGAGCATTAATTGATGAATTTGTAGAATTTGTTGTTAGGAAAAACGAGTTTTATCTTTAATGAGAAATCACTGGGTTTGTCTATTTGGTCAAAGTTAATTTGATGAGGTTTTAAGTCATATTATGGTTGTTTTGGAGAACCATAGGAGTTTGAAACCAGTTCGGACCACGGCGACAGGCCAAAAGGGTTCCAAAAATTGACCCAACTCGGGACAGGGGAAACGCCACAAACGACACCGTGGAGAGTTACTCTCAACAGCATCACGTTCAGGGGCTCACTACCCTAGACGTTTTGAGTTACATCGTGGGGGTTAATAACCCACGATGGTGCCTCTTACGGCGTGAAAGACAACATCTCACTGCCTTGAGCAATTGCTCACGGTGGCGCCACCAACGGTGCCAGAACAGTAAAAATGAATAAATAAATAAATAAATAAATGTTTGAATTTTCAAATTTTGAGGATTTTAATGATTTATTAGGACATCAAGGACTTGGGATACCAAATCTGGTATTAAACACGCATTCCGAGGCAATATCGGGATTTGGACCAGGGGATTATATCTTGGTATTAGAGCGTGCATTCAGATGCGTAAAACCCTTGAGAAAGCTTCACTTTATTCATGACATTGTTTTCATCGAATATCATATCGATTTTCATGTGTAACTGTTGTGGTTAAACATGGGGCTTTTCATCCTTGGTTATGGCTAGATCTCTTGCATGTGTTAGCTTGCGGTAGTGACCGTGTCGATGGCAATAGAATATATCTACGACTGTCGGGAGGGATTAAGGGTTCCCTTAACTTGAAATAGCGTCTGGAGGGGTTCCCCGTTTACTGAAGTTGAGGTGCAATCTTTGTAAACCTGTATTCATTAGCGCGGGACAATACTGGATTCATGTACTTGTTTTATCATATGACCGGGTTAGATCGAGATTTTATCGTGGTTATACAGTTGATGATGACTTAACTGCTAATCATTCGAGCTGGTTTATTATTTAATTATCCTTTTGAAGCATTTTGTGATGCTTTATATTTCTTGCTGATGATTTTGGTATGACGTATGTTGCCTACAACCATGAGAATGTGATTTTTTGTTGCTAGGGGTCATATTCACATGTCTCATATGTTGGGTTTTGGGGTTCATGTACAGCGGAGTTTCAAAACTATTTTGAGAAAAACCCCAACAGGATCCGAATCTGATTCTATTAAAACACGTTTAAACTATGAAAACTTAATCATACCTCAGTCGCAATGTACCTTTCTGAAGGTTAATCAATCTTTAAGATGCCGCCAACAACGAATGCCCTCTATCAGCAGTCCACACACGAACGGCGGCCGAGATTTGAAGTGCTAGCTTCGAGAGAATACCAAACCTTTTTGTTTCTCTCCAAAACGATCCAGAGCATACCAAAACCCTAAGTCGTTTCTTAAAACGAAAGTAGAGTTTCAGCCTTTTTAATCTTTCTTGTACTTGTATTCTAACTCAAAACGTCTATTTATACAACCCTTGTATATAGACGGTTAAATAAATTACACATATACCCTTACTTAAATAGGTATAACACTACAAGGACATTTCTGTCATGAATTTTATCATATAAAATTCATTCTTCCGAATCATTTTAAAATCTCGCAAAACCATTCTTAGTGTGCGACCCAATAGGCTCATACAACGCTGGCAGTGTACCAAAACACATTTTGGTATACAAGTCATAAGTGGCCTCTAGCAAGACATTATGACTACCCAAGTTGTATGAATATCAAATCGATACAACCTAATCAATAGTGTATATAACATCCTTTTATCACACGATATCCTTTTTGATTAAACATAAGGCATGGAATTGTCATTCAACATGTTCAATCGTACTAGTCTCGATCTCTAGGTAGACTGAAAACATCCAAGTGATATTGATCAATATCAATTCACTTAGACTAGGCCTTTTAACAGTCTAACACATCGAGGGATCTACTGGATATCTCTCTCTATATGAGAGGGACAAATTCTATCTCGATTACACAACTTCACTACATTATTCACACAGTAACCAATCACAACCTTTATAATCGTCCGGTTAAAGACAATGTTTGATTGCGTCAAATTACAGTATTCCTAATATTGAAGGCTCTGGTAATCTCAAGTCAGAGAACTGAATAATATACATATCATGAGAAACAACTATGACTAAATCCATGTGATATTCTCATAGTGGGTTGGTCCAGTACTTTGTTCCCTAACAAGTACTTATGATTTTGATTCGTATTCCTATACGTATGATGATCAATCAAGACTCACACTAGTCTTAATTCATTATAGTTCCCAGTATAATAATCGACTAGGGACATTTAGGATATTTCTGTAAATACCCATGGATCTTATTATAATGTAAACATGCAAATCAATTATAATAAACAGCAAATGAAATCCTCTATTTTATTAACTAAAATGTATTCATAAAGACTATTAATGGATTGACCTAGGGCACATTTCCCAACATTTCCCACTTGCTCTAGGGCCAATCATTCATGCATCTAATGCCTAATGATCTAACATGACCATCATGTTTCGCTTGTGGAAGAGTCTTTGTCAATGGATCCGCAACGTTATCTTTAGTAGGTACTCTGCAAATCTTTACGTCTCCCCTCTCAATAATTTCTCTGATGAGATGAAAATGCTTGAGTATATGTTTGGATCTGTGGTGTGATCTAGGTTCCCTGGCCTGTGCTATTACCCCATTATTGTCACAATACAAACAAACAGGGTTAGCGATACTTGGAATCACACCTAGTTCAGAAATGAACATTTTGATCCAAACTGCCTCCTTTGCTGCATCGGACGTTGCAATATACTCAGCTTCTGTTGTAGAATCTGTCACAGTCTCTTGCTTTGAACTTTTCCAGCTTACTGCACCCCCATTCAAAGTAAACACATACCCAGACTGCGATCTAAAATCATCTATATCAATTTGAAAACTTGCATCTGTGTAACCATTTACAATTAGATCATTTTCAAAACCTCCATAGACCAAGAACACTTCCTTAGTCCTTCTTAAGTACTTAAGGATATTCGTTACTGCTATCCAGTGACTTTCACCAGGATCTGACTGATATCTGCTTGTAGTGCTCAAAGCATATGATACATCAGGTCGAGTGCATAGCATGGGATACATGATAGATCCAATAGCGGATGCATATGGAATCTTATTCATACGATCTCGCTCATCATGTCCTAGGACATTGATTCTTGCTGAGACTTATGCCATGAGACATTAGCAACAATCCTCTTTTAGAGTCTTACAAACTGAACCTATTCAGTACCTTGTCTATGTAAGCACTCTGACTTAGACCGATTAGCCTCTTAGATCTATCCCTATAGATCTTTATCCCTAAGATATAGGCTGCATCTCCTAAGTCTTTCATTGAGAAACACTTCCCTAACAAAGACTTGACACTCTGTAATGTTGGGATGTCATCTCCAATGAGTAATATATCATCAACATACAGTACCAGAAAAACAACTACACTTCCACTGACCTTCTTGTATACACAAGGCTCATATTCGTTCTTAATAAAACCAAAATCCTTGATTGCTTCATCAAAATGAAGATTCCAACTCCGAGAAGCTTACTTTAATCCATAAATAGATCTTTGAAGCTTGCATACCTTCCTAGAATTCTCAGGATATACAAAACCTTCAGGTTGTGTCATATACACGTCCTCAAGCAGCTTTCCATTAAGAAAAGCTATTTTTACATCCATTTGCCATATTTCATAGTCATAATATGCAGCAATGACAATTAAAATTCTTATGGATTTAAGCATGGCTACTGGCAAAAAAGTTTCATCATAATCAATACCTTGAGTCTGCCTGAAACCTTTTGCTACAAGTCTTGCTTTGAAAGTATGCACTTTGCCATCCATGTCAGTTTTCTTCTTGAAAACCCATTTACATCCAATGTTCTTACCACTTCAGGTAAATCAACCAAGTTCCAAACTTGTTTATCATACATGAATTACATCTCAGAGTTCATGACACTTATTCATTTATCTGAGTTTGGTCCAGACATAGCCTCCTGATAAGTGGTGGGCTCATTTTGATCCATAATAAACACATCACGACTATCAGTAATGAGAAATCTGAATATCTCTGGCTCATGTCTTACCCTACCAGATTTACGTGGGCTTTGTGTCACTTGCGGAGGTTCAACTGGTTCAGAACGTTGTTGAACTTCCATTAGCGGTTCAGTGTTTATTTGTGATTCTTGAACTTCTTCAAGATTTATTTCTCTCCCACTAGTGTCTTTTGAAATAAACTGTTTTTCCATAAAGGCATTATACCGAGCAACAAACACTTTGTTCTCAGCGGGATTATAAAAGTAATATCCTTTTGTTTCCTTAGGATACCCAACAAATAAACACTTATCAGATTTAGGTGCTAGTTTTTCTGAGACTTGTCGCTTTACGTAAGCCTCACAACCCCAAATTTTAAGAAAAGACAAACTAGGTCTCTTCCTGTACCATATCTCATATGGTGTTTTATCAACCGCTTTAGAAGGAACTCGATTTAGAGTGAAAGCTGCAGTTTGTAATGCATAACCCTAAAAGGATAATGGAAGATCCGCATGACTCATCATAGATCGAACCATATCTAATAAGGTTCGATTTCTCCTTTCAGAAACTCTATTCCATTGTGGAGTTGCTGGTGGAGTCAATTGGGAGACAATCCCACAATTTCTAAGATGAATATCAAATTCTTGGCTTAAATATTCACCACCTCGATCTGATCGAAGTGTTTTGATAGTCTTAGCAAGTTGATTCTGCACTTCATTTTGAAACGTTCAAAACATCTCAAATGATTCAGCTTTATGTTTCATAAGATATACATAACCATATCTGCTAAAATCATCAGTAAATGTAATGAAGTACTGATAACCTCCTCTAGCCATTGTGTTTATAGGACCGCATACATCAGTGTGTATTAGACCTAATAAATCACTTGCCCTTTCACTATGTCCAGTAAAGGGACTTTTAGTCATCGTGCCTAGTAAACAATATGTTGGAAAATGTGCCCTAGGTCAATCCATTAACAGTCTTTATGAATACATTTTAGTTAATAAAATAGAGGATTTCATTTGTTGTTTATTATAATTGATTTGCATGTTTACATTATAATAAGATCCATGGGTATTTACAGAAATATCCTAAATGTCCATAGTCGATTATTATGCTGGGAACTATAATGAATTAAGACTAGTGTGAGTCTCGATTGATGATCATATGATGATCATAAGTATAGGAATACGAATCAAGATCATGAGTACTTGTTAGGGAACAAAGTACTGGACCGACCCGCTATGAGAACATCACATGGATTAAGTCATAGTTGTTCTCATGATAGGTATATTTTTAGTCATCTGACTTGAGATTACCAGAGACTTCAACATTAGGAATACAGTGATTTGACGCAATCAAACATTATCTTTAACCGGACGATTATAAAGGTTGTGATTGGTTACTGCGTGAATAATGTGGTGAAGTTGTGTAATCGAGATAGAATTTGTCCCTCTCATATAAAGAGAGATATCCAGTGGATCCCTCGATGTGTTAGACTGTTAAAAGGCCTAGTCTAAGTGAATTGATATTGATCAATGTCACTTAGATGTTTTCAGTCTACCTAGAAATCGAGACTAGTACGATTGAACATGTTGGATGACAATTCCATGCCTTATGTTTGTTCAAAAGGATATCGTGTGACAAAAAGATATTATATACACTATTGATTAGGTTGTATCGATTTGATATTCGTACAACTTGGGTAGTCATAATGTCTTGCTAGAGGTCGCTTATGACTTGTATACCAAAATGTGTTTTGGTACACTGGCAACGTTGTATGAGCCTATTGGGTCACACACTGAGAATGGTTTTGCGAGATTTAAGATGGTTCAGAAAAATGAATTTTATATGATAAAATTCATGACAAAAACGTCCTTGTTGTGTATTACACTTATACTTCTTTAAGTAGGGGTATATGTGTAATTTACTTAACCGTTTATATACAAGGGTTGTATAAATAGACGCTTTGAGTTAGAATACAAGCACGAAAGATTAAAAGGCCAAAACTCTATTTTCGTTTTAAGAAACAACTTAGAGCTTTTGGTATGCTCTGGATTGTTTTGGAGAGAAACAAAAAGGTTTGGTAATCTCTCGAAGCTAGCACTTCAAATCTCGGTCGCCGTTCGTGTGTGGAATGCTGATAGAGGGCGTTCGTTATTGGCAGCGCCTTAGAGATCGATTAATTTTCAAAAAGGTAAATTGCAACTGAGGTATGATTAAGTTTTCATAGTATAAACGTGTTTTAATGGAATCAGATTCGAATCCTGTTGGGGTTTTTCTCAAAATAGTTTTGAAATCTCTGTTGTGCATGAACCTCAAAACCCAACACAATATACGCACGTTTCATATGATTCCAAATTAAATGAATCTAGAAGTCCATCTTTATGGAGTTTCGTTATGCGTTTCTCATTTATGTGGCCGAGACGACAATGCCAAAGATAGGTTTGATTCAAATCATTTGACTTGAATCTCTTTATATTTATGTTAAAGACTGGAGTATCAGTGGACCTTTTCATGCTTAGAATATGAAGACCATCACACAAATCAGCATTTCCATAAAAAAATGCCTTTACGAGAAATTGAACATCTATTATTCACAATAATAAAATCAAAACCATCCATATCCAAACATGAAACAGAAATGATGTTTCTGCTCAAGGCATTCATATAATAACAATTATTTAAAGTTAAAATAAGTCCATTAGATAAGACTAAGTCATATGATCCAACAGCCAGGGCAGCAACTCTTGCTTTATTCCCTACGCGGATGATGAATTCTCCTTTCTTCAAATTTCTACTTCTAGTGAGTCCCTGCACATTTATACAAATGTAAGATCCACATCCGGTATCCAATACCCAGGAATCACTAGTAGATAAATTAATTTCAATAACATAAATACCTGAGGTGGTAGTCGCACTACCCTTTTTCTTCTTTAGATCTTCCAGATAGAGTTTGCAATTTATGAACCAATGTCTAGGTGCATGGCAGAAATTACAATTTCCTTCCTTTTCGTTTTGGTGCTTTGAAGTAGGGACAGACTGGGACTTGACTTGTTCCACAGGCTTTGCGATAGGTGCAGCAGCAGCCTTAGTAACTTTAGCCTTGCCTTTGCCTTTCTTCTTCATTTCCTTTCCCTTTTGGACCATCAGCACATTACTAGAGGGTTTCTTGATATTTTGTTCAGCAGTTTTGAGCATCAAATGCAACTCTGAAATTGGTTTCTCCATATTATTCATATTGTAGTTCATCACAAATTGTAAGTAACTTTCAGGTAATGAATTTAGGATCAAATCCGTAGCCAACTCTTGGCTTATGGGAAATCCAAGTCTATCAAGTTGGTCAACATAGCCCTTCATCTTCAGAACATGAGGACTAACCGACGCACCTCGGTCATCTTACAAGAATGCAGGTTCTTGACTGTCTCGAACCTTTCTTGCCTAGCTTGCTGTTGGAACATTTCCTTTAACGTTACAACCATGTCGTAGGCTTCCATTAGTTTCATGTCCTTCTGAAGTTCAAGAACCATAGTTGCCAACATAATGCATGCAACATCAGTAGAATCGTTAACATGCTTATTATGCGCATCTTTCACAGCTTTCGTAGCATTGGTTGGTGGGTCCTCAGGGATCGGAGCATCCAGAACATACAACTTGCATTCATGCTTGAGAACGATTATTAAGTTTCTGAATCAATCAAGAAAGTTAGTCCCAGATAGTTTATTCTTCTCAAGGATAGATCGCAGTGATAGGGGATTATTATTACTTGAAGAGGCCATTGATCTACAATAAAGATTATGCAGAGTTTATTTTAGTATAGAGGAATAGACTCCCACTAAATTAACAACCCTCCTAAAACATACTGTTTATTTAGGGGACTAAATCCATATTTCACCTAATTCTATGACAACTATGGCATGAAACACATAACTAGATTATTTAGATAGGTAACAGTTACCAATTACATCTTAAGTAATTTTAGATACTTTTATGAGATACAAGACATCTTATGTCTTAGCATGTTTTTATCTCATCACATACCTAAAGTCCAAAACTATTTTGATAGCTTTATTAAGTCGGACCAATTTAAACATTTAGGTAACTCTTACCCAACTTATCTCACCAAGATGACACAATACACCCAACTATGGCTGAAACTATATTAGTGCGATCGAGGCCTTGATAAGTGTTTAAAATTGGATGGCACAAAACTTAAGATTTAATAGAGGGATTTTATTCAGTTTTAGTGATTTTTAAGTAAACAATGAAATATCATATATTTTATTGATTTGTAGAACTACTAAACAATTTAGGAAATTTTTATGCTATTCACTAATAGAAAAATTTCCGTGCGCTAGGATTAGTTAGATTTAAGAGCGATCCGTTGGTCGATCAATGGGGCGGTGGTTCTATTGACCGATCAATGGACGGTGGGAACTGCGCGCTTTTTTTTTTTTTTTTTTTTTTTTTCTACTGATTTTACTATACTAAATTTACCCCTTAATTTATCCAAAATTAAGACAATTAAAACGTTTTTAATTAACTCGGGCCCACATCTAACTAATCATCTTATCCTAATCCAATTAGGATTTTAGATACTTGAATCCTAGCATATCACCAATAACAAACTTCTCCATATTTATCTCCTATCCAATAGGGATAATGAAACCGATTTTGCATATATCTTATAATCTAATTGTTATCTATCTTTATCAAATAGAAACTTTATAACAAAATAGATATAACAAGATAAATAAATAATTTTGAAAATTAGTTATTTATTTTGGATTTAAGATATTTGAATCCTAGCATATCACCAATAACAAACTTCTTCATATTTATCTCCTATCCAATAGGGATAATGAAACCGATTTTGCATATATCTCATAATCTAATTGTTATCTATCTTTATCAAATAGAAACTTTATAACAAAATAGATATAACAAGATAAATAAATAACTTTGAAAATTAGTTATTTATTTTGGATTTAAGATATTTGAATCCTAGTATATCACCAATAACACGATTCTTGATATTTATCTCCTATTCTAATTTGTTATCTATCTTTATCAAATATAAACTTCATAACAAAATAGATATAACAAGATAAATAAATAATTTAAAAAATTAATTATTTGCAATTTCGATCTTCATCCAAATAATCACAAACGTGTAATTGAATCATGAACTACTAACCCAATCGAACCTAATGGTGTCATAGATCATAGAACACGAAACTCAATTCATTAAAATTATTCAAATTAACATAACATGGTTAATAACATGTACGAAATTAATTTCAATTAAATCATGAATATATGTATCATATACACAAAACATGATAATAAATCTCACAGAAAACTTATGTATATCACATATAAACTATTAACATGCTTTCAATCATATATCATAAGAAAACATGCAATGAGTTTAATGGAATCAAACTCGAAGGCTCTGATACCACCGTTGGGTATTGGGGTTCATGCACATTGGAGTTTCAAAACTATTTTGAGAAAAACCCCAACAGGATTCGAATCTGATTCCATTAAAACACGTTTAAACTATGAAAACTTAATCATATCTCAGTCGCAATGTACATTTCTGAAGGTTAATCGATCTCTAAGATGCTGCCAACAACGAACGCCCCTCTATCAGCAGTCCACACACGAACGACAGCCGAGATTTGAAGTGCTAGCTTCGAGAGAATACCAAACCTTTTTGTTTCTCTCCAAAACGATCCAGAGCATACCAAAACCCTAAGTCGTTTCTTAAAACGAAAATAGAGTTTTAGCCCTTTTAATCTTTCTTGTACTTGTATTCTAACTCAAAGCGTCTATTTATACAACCCTTGTATATAGACGGTTAAATAAATTACACATATACCCTTACTTAAAGAGGTATAAGTATAATACACTACAAGGACGTTTCTATCATGAATTTTATCATATAAAATTCATTCTTCCGAATCATTTTAAAATCTCGCAAAACCATTCTTAGTGTGCGACCCAATAGGCTCATACAACGTTGGAAGTGTACCAATACACATTTTGGTATACAAGTCATAAGCGGTCTCTAGTAAGACATTATGACTACCCAAGTTGTACGAATATCAAATCGATACAACCTAATCAATAGTGTATATAACATCCTTTTGTCACACGATATCCTTTTTGATTAAACATAAGGCATGGAATTGTCATTCAACATGTTCAATCGTACTAGTCTCGATATCTAGGTAGACTGAAAACATCCAAGTGACATTGATCAATATCAATTCACTTAGACTAGGCCTTTTAACAGTCTAACACATCGAGGGATCCACTGGATATGTGGCGGCCCCAATTTCCCTAGGCCGGCCCGTGACCCACGCCCTCCGCAAGCCTAGCAAGCCTAGCGCGCTGTCACGTCGTCACCGGACACGTCATCATCTGCGCGCGACCACCACGGCTACAGTAAAGTGACGCTCCGTGTAACTAATCCTACTATATTAAGTTGTCTTACACATCTAGCAGGTTAGTTGATAATTACAATAACATCATTAGCGGAAGCATTTAATTCGTATTTTATGAAAATTTGTTAAGCCTAAGCAGTGGAAAAACCCGGAATAAACACCATGTATATAACTGAGACGAAGTAAACAGTAATCCATATACATGTGATAAAGTTCTAAAGTTCCCAAAACCCAGCAAAATAAATATATACATACATATTAGGTAGTCAAAACACGAGTCGTCGCAAAGAACGGCCTCGAGAGATAGTCGCCTAGTACCTCTTTTCCCTTGCTCTTGCTCGTACCAGATCTCGCGCTCGGTTGCCCAACACATACAACGAGCCCGGTGAGTAAATTCCCAAGAGAAGTCTACACAAATAATCATGAAAACATCGATAACTGCGAGACATGTGAATATGACCCTGACAACAGGAATCATATTCCCATGGCTGGCAGTAAACAACCTTCACAACATCACATCACATCACATATTAACTGAAAATGTAAACCATCCAAAATCCAACAAATAATTAACTAAATGGCTCGAAAGTAAATTCAACGGTAATTAAATCATCACTCGTTTAATCACGATAAAACCATGACCCGCCGGTCATATGATAACAAAACGGAGTTCTCAGCACAAACCAGTGCTTAATAACAGGCTTACAATGATCTACACCTCAACTCAGTAACCGAGCGTACTCCTTTCCAAGCTTTTTAGTGCTAAGAGTACCCTTAATCCCTCGAGACAGTGGTAGATACATTCTACTCCTATCTACACGGTCGCCGTCGCAGACTAGCCCATGCTCAAGCGTGTAGTCATAACCAAGATGAAAAACCATGCGTGACCACCAGCAGTCACCGCATACGATAAGATAATCGAATAAACACACACCATGAAATTAAAGTGTAACTTTCTCAAGGGTTTTACGCACCTGAAATACGCTCTCCGACTTCAGGACCCGCCAATTCGACCCGCCTAGCTCCCCGATACCCGAGCTATGGTTCAACAATCCCTGAAGTCCATTTATAGTGTTTTTATACTTTTTAAAAACATATTATATAATTTTATGTTTTTATAACATATTTTCATATTTGAGTTGTGGTATTTCTTTCGAACTATGTCGGGGTTCCAAAATACCCGGAAAGTCCCAAAACTACTTTTCTACCTTTTTCTTGATTTTCTATATTTTTCTAGAATTTTCCCCAATTTTTCTGATATTTTTAAATTATTTTCCTATTTTTCCAGCAATATAATATTATATATATAATATATATAATATTATTATTTAATTTTATAAAAAAAATATTTTTTTATTTGGGTGGGCCCCACCTGGACCGGCCCGGCCCGGTTCAAGGGGGACGCACGCGCGTGGGACAGATTTGTCTCTGGTTTGAACCAGAGACAAATCGTCTCTGCTACTTTTTTTTGTTTTTCATCTTACTTCCTCTCCTTCCCTCCTCTCCACTCTTCTTCTCTCTCAACCCATCAAAGACCTTTAAAACACCAAAATTCCACCACAAATCACCACAAAACCAACCCAATTCTCGGATTACATGCATGTACCCAAAAATTCGAAATCCACAAATACATCTCAATTTTCCACAATTTCGATCCCAATTAACAAGATTTCATCAAACTAAACCTCAAGAACACCGATTCTCACAAAAACAGTTGTATTTTTACTCAAAATCCGAATTTTTCAACAACCTATTTTAATGGAAATTCAACCAAATAAGAGTTTGTTACCTGTAAATTCCTTCGTTTGATCGCCCAATCTAGCCTTCAAACCCTCAGTTGTATTCCCCAATCAACAATTTCTCTCCTCAAGATCCCACAAATTTGTTGAAAACATTTTCATTCTTTGCATGCTCGATCGATCTATGTGTATATATAGTTGTGATTTTAATCTAGTGTGAACACGCATCTCGAGGCTAATCCAACAGCCACTGATCACCTAATGTCACACAGCTTCTGAACAACCTATCATGACATTATCTATCTCGAATTTCCTTGTTGTGCATCTCGAGGATTATCCTATGCATGCTGATTTTTCCTATCAAACTATAGGACTTCAACTAATTCATTAATACATTAATTCAACCTTAGGTTAAATCACCTAATAAATTATATAAAATTCATAAGTGCGTCACACTAGCACTCAGCTACCCGGCAACCCATGCCCCGTACCCCAGCTACCCAATACCCGGTACCCGGTCCTCGACACGCACATATACCCGATCGTAGCCTTGCCCGATGTCAACTTACACACATGTGATGTTTATATAAATAATAATTTCCCACATCACAATAATAGACATACAACATACACAAATAACACAATATAACCTGGGTACTCTTATTTGAGTCCACCCAACTGTCACCGTAACGCCCGAATTACCCGTTAATCCTCGTGATTAACACTAATCCTGATTAAATTAATTTGGGCCGTTACAGGATATCTCTCTCTATATGAGAGGGACAAATTCTATCTCGATTACACAACTTCACTACATTATTTACACAGTAACCAATCACAACCTTTATAATCATCCGGTTAAATACAACGTTTGATTGCATCAAATCACTGTATTCCTAATGTTGAAGGCTCTGGTAATCTCAAGTCAAAGGACTGAATAATATACATATCATGAGAAACAACTATGACTTAATCAATGTGATGTTCTCATAGCAGGTTGGTCCAGTACTTTGTTCCCTAACAATTACTTATGATCTTGATTCGTATTTCTATACGTATGATCATCAATCAAGACTCACACTAGTCTTAATTCATTATAGTTCCCAGTATAATAATCGACTAGGGACATTTAGGATATTTCTGTAAATACCCATGGATCTTATTATAATGTAAACATGCAAATCAATTGTAATAAACAGCAAATGAGATCCTCTATTTTATTAACTAAAATGTATTCATAAAGACTATTAATAGATTGACCTAGGGCACATTTCCCAACATCATAGATTTATCAGTTTTATTTCATGAATATTGTGTGAACTTCTCTTGGGAATTTACTCACTGGACTCGTCACTATATTTGTTAAGTGACTAAGTGCAAATCCTTCGTCGAGCAAGAGCAAGGTTTGAGTCTATTGTTGCAAGAGTTTTTGAGAAACAATATGTATTTATGTATTGTTTTTGCTGGGTTTTGGGAACTGTAGAACACTGAATACATGTATATAAATTTCTGTTTATATTCGCCTCAGTTATATGCATGGTATTTTGTCGGGTTTTCCACATTAAGTTAATGCTCTAAATGACATGAACTTCACATTTATTTCATGCTAATAAGTTTTCCGTTGATTATAATATTAAATATTGAAAATGAATGATAAAATTGAGAGTAAAGTTTGTTGGTTGCTTGTGGGAAACAACAAGGCGGTGACATGACAGATTGGTGCATGACGTGGCAGGCCTCGGGATTTGGGGCTATCACAGTACTCGTTGATGCACGTTTCCGTAGGTCGAACTAATACGCAACTCAAATGCTTAGTCGAACACGTCCTCACGCGTTTGGACAATTGGATTTACATTCGGGTAATAAAAATACATACTACAAACACCAGACAAAAATAATATACCTCGATGTCGATCGAGAACTGGATATGAATATCACGACAACTGGGTCCACGGTACGACTCTAAAATAACACATGACACGAGTTAGATTTTAGAGTCGTTACAATTTTTCTTTTGTTGAGATATAACAATACAAGAATAAGCACATTTTACAACATCGGATGAAGTTTGTTGATGAATATGTTGTTAAAACTTATTAAACACATAATTAATATATAAGTAAATATTTTTTTAACAAAAAGAATTTAACAAAAAAAAACTTATGCTATATCGATTGTACTACATTATTAATCTTATATTATTTGATTGATCATTTCATATGAATATTCAAGATTAATAATATGCTATAACATGTCGACTATAAGTTGATAAAGTTTTAACAACGAAGCTTTCAACAACATTTAGAGGGACATAAAAATATTTTTTTATATAATATAATTTTTTTTATAAGAATGTAAAATGCAACTTAATTTTTAACAAATAGATTGCAATTAGTGTTGCTCCAATGATGTTGCAGTGAATCGAAATTGTATAGCAGTGTAAACCCTATCAAAATTGTTGCAGCTAGTCTAAGTTGTTGGTAGAACGCAATTGTCCTCTTTTGTAGATAGGGTCGGTACTGTCATTTTCGGGGTCTAGGGTAAGATGAGAAATTGTGGCACTATAAATTTGGCGAACCCAATTACCTTTTGTGACGGCCCCAGTTCTATAACCCTAAATTGGGCCCCACCCGGCCTAGACTTACGTAGACCCCCAAAAAAATCTCGCTTAATCAACGTAAGCTTAGTCCGCCTTCCTTACCATTATTCATTAATTAAACATTAATATATCATTTTAACAAAGTTATTCAAATTAATGAGTTATCAAAGTATAGCAGAAACAATTAAACCTCAAATTAATCGAATAACTCCAAGACACACTTTAGGACAACCTAGAGTGTGGAAACCCCACATATGTATACCATCGTCACATATTAAGTCAAAGGAGGGTAACATCACATAGTATATATGTCCCAAGATCTCTCAAATTCCATAAACCCAATGTGAACAAAAACAGTGTATATACATAATATAAAAGAAAAGAAACCTGCATCAGTCAAAGAGGGAGAACCGCTCCGGTATCCTTAAAACAAATCACCTAACTGAGGAGACTTCTGCACTCAGTTAAACACAAGAATGACGAGTTCAGGTAAGTAACATCAAGCAGAATGTATACAATATTTCAAAATAAATAAGCAGTTTAATTCATGCAGATAAAAAGAAAGGTACATGGAACACATGAAATATATAAAGACTAAATAAATATGAATCAATCGAAAGATGAGTGTCCAAGATATCAAAACAGAGGCGCGAGTAGTCCCGATCAATCGGTCGTTATGTCGAGGAAAACTTACAAGACTCAGATTCTAAGACGTGGTTAACACCCAACAAGCCTTAAATCCACATGGATGAGAGACTTCTTGGTAGTCCAGCTAAAAAATCTCACCCTATATAGAACTAGTAACCAGTGCAGTGCATCTCGAGGTCATGAAACTGGTATGTTACCTCAGACCACCATAACTCCCAAGGATCACCATTGACTCACCTGCCATCAGACATCTCGATAAGAATGGAACTCCAAAATAGGAACAGAGCAATAATAATAACAAATTAAAGACCAAAGAAATAACTGTGTAATTCCTCACTGGTTTACTTAATTGTAATCTGTACTATGCGCACTCACATGACTCCGACACTCCATCAAATCGAATCCTATATGTCTGTACTGAACTACACCCCCTAGTAGTCATTTAATTACAATTTACATTAATGTTTCTCAATTTTCTCAATTTTATTCATTCGCACAATTGCGTCAATTGCTCGGGGTATCGGGTTGTATTTGGGCCCATTAGAATACCTGAGTAAAGCCATGAAGTTTTTCAAAAATTTTCAAAAATTGGTCTGATAAACAGTGTCACGTCGTGAGTGGCATCGTGGGTGTCTATACCTTGCAGCGTCACTTAAAACGTGGGGATAGGGGTGTCCCTGCTCCAGACGTCGTGGGTGGCACTGTGGGGTGCAAATCCCTCACGACGCCTAACCAGGGCGTCCCTGCCCTAGACGTCATGAGGTTTTGTACCTTACGGCGGGCTTTGCAAAACTTGAATACCGGGATTTTCGCAACCTCGGCTCGCGTCACTGTGTTTCGAGCCTATCTCAACCTCGTAGGACCTCGAGATAAACCCAAAACATCATTCAAACGATACCAAACATGTCCTGATTCATCGGTTCAAACTCCAAACGAAAAATCCCCAAAAACCCCAAAAAATTGCCAAAAATTATAAACTCCTTCAATCCCCATAGCAATCCTCTAATCTTCCTTTCATTGATCATCAATACACCTACAAAACAGTGTCAATTCTATAAATTCCATTGAGCAAGGGTTGTCCCCAAATTTCGACGAAAATGCGCAAAACAGGCGTCAAAACGAAAAGAATTGGACAAGGATTCGAGATCTCACCTTAACAGAATTCATAGGTCGATCGCTTGGCATTGATCCTCATTAGCCTAAATCCACTTTTTGTTGGAGAGGAGAGAGAAAATGTGGTGAAAACCACACTGACACCACTATTTATAGCCCCCTTGTCATCCAATCTCACACCCTCATCTCAAGGACCATCCCAAGGCCCCTATTCACCCCATGCTAACAACTTCCAAGATTCATTTGGGTGACTCCTCATTGACTTGTCATTGTTCCTATCATTTTCAACTAAAAATATTAACTTCCTAGGCGTTGTTACACCCGAACCGCACCACGACTTGCACTGTCGTGTGTTCATAACCGTACTAACGTACCGGACACGTTCCACATCGATTAATTATTTTATAATTTATATTTTGTCAGTGTTTTAATTCAATTCGTCTCCCGGACAACTAAACACCCAATAACAGTTCACCCGGCACCCGTATCGCACTTTTTTTTAGGTCGAACTCGTTCCTCAACACCAACACATACTCATAACGTCCTCACACGTTTGGGACATTAAAATTTATATTCGGGTAATAAAATAAATAATACAAACACTAGATAGAAATAACATACCTCGACGTCAACGATCGAGAATTGGACATGCATATCACGACAAGTGGACCCACGTACGACCTAAAATGACACGTGACACTAGTTAGATTTTAGGGTTGTTAAACCTTTGATTTAAGTAAAAAAATTAAAACATAAATTACAATATAAAAACTGTTGTTTATAATTACATTGTCAAAATATATTAAATACACAATTTATACATAAAGATGTTTTCTTAAGGACATTTAGCTTGTAAAGATATGTATTTTTTTTATTTGAGAAAAACATAGGATAGATTTCATTACTCAATATCAGTGATTACATGTAAGGATATGAACACCTCTATATCTGGTGGTACTTCAAACCAATCAAAGGAAGTAATATACAATTTTGCTAGCTTATAAAGATATGTTGGTCATCGCATTATTAAGTTTATATATTATTTAATAATCCATTACATGTGATTTTTCAAATTTAACAATATGTTATGGTGTCAGTTATTTATTGATTTAGTTTTACCAACGTAACATTAAACAATTCTTCTTATTAAAAAAAACATTCAACAATATATGTATATATATATATCCAATACATTAATCGATGTGTCATAAATGCACAAAGCGTTTAATACATTACACATTATGAGAGGTTCTCATGGCATGAGTATATATTTGAGCTTCATTGTAGAAGAACCCATATATATATATATACATACACACACTAGTTACGTCACGTGCTTCGCACGAATGAGCCCGCTTGCTACGCTCACGAGAATTAATTCAATTACATAACAAAATTTTTATAATTCATAAAGTATGATTCCTATTATTGTAATGTACATAAATAAAGTTAATTTCAAAAAGATATGTTTTTTACCAACTATAACAAAAGAAAAATGAAAAAAAAGTTGTATGAGAAATTAAACCATAGGACATGTGACTCTTTATTTTTTTGAAATGTACTTACGTTTGTGAACTTTGATATTTATTTAGTAAAACTGTTCAAACACGTCAAAAATATTTCATAATCAATCACTTATTCAATTGGAAAGATTAATTATATATAATGTATTCAATTGAAATATACCTACATCTTTTTTTCTCATGAGGTATAGTTGTTGAGTTAAAGTGGAACACTAAATTAATGATGTATATATATCATGGTTTGAAGATTGAGTGACTCAATTCATTATCTCTATCCAATTACAATTACAATTACAATGTATAATTTAGTAAATTAGTAGGTTGAAAAGGGTAAAATAGTAAATTTGCTTACCGTCGATTTGTTAGGTATTCGTGCTTTTATATATTGTATAGATGTGTATATATATATATTAAAGTATTTTGTATGAAGTGTATCTAATCGTGTTATTCTTAGATTTTTATAAAACATTTTAAACGCTTTTGTATAAGGAGCAAGTACATAATTATTCTTAATAAAACTAGTAAGCGTGGCAAGTGGCCTTATTTTATATTTTCTAATGAAAAATGTGTAATATATATTTTTATATATTTTCATCAAACCTTTTGCCCTCTTAGTTTTTAAAGTTTGAGATGAGATTGGATGCTGTATTTTCATTTATTGACTATGCTAAAAGCTTTCAGTATATAATAGATTCTAGCATGCATTTATTTCATGAACCATTGTCAACTATACACTAACTATATATATGTTGTGTAATGTCTACTCTAAAAATAAATAAATAAAAATAAATGAGTTTTCGTGTGTGTATGAATTATGACAGAATTTCAACTAAAAAAAAAAAATGACGGAATTAACTTATTATTGTAACAAAATAGTAGGATATTACTTCAAAATTAATTTCATGAAAAGTGCATTGTCATGCCTATCGAGACATCACTTCGTCGACAATGGTCTGTCCAGATCAACCATGTCTTCAGGGAAGGAAATAGGAGTGTCGATGCCTTGGCTAATCTCGGTCACGTCCATAACGCGCTTGACCTCCGCAAGCTCTCTTAGAGCATCTCCAATGGTAAATATAGATTTTGGCTGTGAATTGCCGCCACATCATCAATGTAGAGGGGATGTCCACTCTATGTGGCATAAATGCACATCCAACCTTAAAAAGTGTCTCCAATGGACAATGTGGATTACACCTTCTATCTATGAGGTGACATATTTATTTTTTTTTCAAATTTTGTCACATTATTAATAATTATTTAACGATTATTATACATAAAATTATATAAAAAACCGATTGTTATTTATATACATTTTTTTTGCTACCTACTTCATATACATTTTCCGTTATATATACTTGTATAAATAATAACAGCTGAAAAAAATAGCCCTATTATTTGTATTTATCTTTTTTCCCTAAAACTTATTTGTAATTATCTTATATATATATATATATATATATATGATAAATACAAAGAAAAAAAAAACGGAAAGTTTGCAACCGATCAAGATTATGAGCCAAAAATGAAAAAATTAAATGCCATGCCTATTTTTTCGTTTCTTTTGATGAGGTGACATAACATACACTGTCTATCGCACCCTCTATTTCTAGAGGGTGCGATAGACAGTGTTTATGCCACATCACCCACACAGTGCCAATCCATATTTTCATTGGAGACAATGTTTTTTACTCCAATGTCTATTCAATCCTATGTGGACATAGGGGTGGGCACGGGTCGGGTTTGGGTCAACCCGACCCGATGCACGACGACCCGACTCGGGTCGGGTCGGTATAAAAATGACCCATCACCCGACCTGCTAGACAAGATACCCGAACCCGAACCCGACCAGAACCGACCCGACCCGACCTGACCCATAGGTTCAAAAACCACAAAAATCCTATAAAAACCATGATGACATCCCGACCCGACCCGACTCGAACCCGACCCGACACTAATATAATCCCACCCGAACTCGACCCGACACCCGATGGGTCAGGTTTTGATGACCCGACTCATTTTCTCAACTCATCTTACCCGACCCGCCACCCACCACCTGATTCGGGTGACCCGACCCGAGTCGGGTTCTCGGGTTTCGTGCCCACCCCTATGTGGACACTCATCCACCCCAATGCACTGCCCCATTGGAGATGCTCTTAGCTGCTCTCTTATATCAATATAGTTTTATTTGAAGATTCAAATTGAACCTGATTCTCGAGGAAACCATCTATGTAAAACCCTTGATCAAATTAATTTTGTGCAATAGATTCAATAGCTAATATTAATCCTTGCATGTATAAAACTTTTTGAAGTTAATTAAAAAAACACTAATGGTAAAATGAAACTCATAATGAGAAAAGCCTAAACCCCCCATTCTATATATTATAAGCATAAAAAATCTCTAAATTTTTTTGAGGACAAAGTCATGATTTTATTAATTTGGAAGGTCCATCTCAACTGATGCCACAATAAAAGGACACTCATCAATCCATACACTAGCATTAGTACTACTACTTGCCATTTGTGCCAGATCATGCACGGCTTCATTGAGCACACAATCGCAGTGGGACTCGAGGAGCAGCTCACATATCTCAAGTACTAGGTTTCTATCAACTCCAGTTGTCACTTGGCGGAGAATACATTTCACCCCATTAATTGCATCACTCCCAACCATAGAGATTTCCAGATTTAGTTCCCGTGCAATTATGGCCAGGAGCTCGGTTGTCTTAACTGAGAAATTTCCAAGCACAAAAATAGCAAAAGCGCCATAGAGTGTGCCCTCATGGTCGCGAATGACTCCCCCTATTCCATAGCTTGTACTCCTTTCACGAACTGTTGCGTCCACATTTAGTTTTAGTAGATTTTGGGGCGGAGGAATCCACTTCCTTCGTTGTGCAGGTACATTGTGTTGGGTTCGAGGATCTTTTTGGCATCATGAAATTCTATAATGAAATTCCCAATCTTCTCTTGTAGGTCCCCAGGGATAATTTTTTGCCTTCAAAGATTGATTTGTTCCTGTTGTGTCAAAGAAACCAAAGGGCTATGCACGCGAGTTTCACATTTTGCTGAGGCTAAGTCTGCAGAAGGTGGGGGATGATGTTTGCGGTCCGAAACTTGAGGATGGGCTCGAGCATACTCCATCATTTGCTCTGCTTCCAAAATTGGAGGGGTGTGGAGCAAAAGAACAATGCATGGAATATAGTCTCGTTACTCTCTCTACAAACTTGGCACTTGTCTCTACAAAATCGCCTTATATTTCTGGTCAATTGACCATTTTCTACTCAATGTTGTATTACCATGTACAAAATGGTCTATCCATTTTATTCTTTTGTGGTTGACACCAAAACATTTAAACAAATTAAAAAAATTAATAATAGACATCTTTCAAGTTCTTCCAATATTGCTAGCCTTGTCGTGACTACGCCCTTTCTTTGACGACTTCAAATGTGTTTCATCTTTCTAAATCA
The DNA here is from genome assembly GCA_039657345.1 of Stephania japonica. Taxonomy (NCBI): domain Eukaryota; kingdom Viridiplantae; phylum Streptophyta; class Magnoliopsida; order Ranunculales; family Menispermaceae; genus Stephania; species Stephania japonica. The sequence continues at coordinate 82,442,401 of CM077556.1, read as the reverse complement.
CACCCTCAGTTGATCTACATACTTATCCCAAAAAAATCGATAATCCCCGATTAAGCTCCTTTCCGCGATTAACCAGTTCCTTAGTGCTTTAGTCTCAGTTAAGACTGCTATGATCACTTATATGGGATCCCTTCTACAATCACTTAATGAATTGGTTAAAAAAAAGTTGTCAACAATAACCCGATAAGAAAAAAAAATTAAGTTCACTTTATTAAAAAATGTAACAATATATAGAGATACAGAATAAGAACAAATAGTTGTTTAAGTATAAATCATTCATGATCTAAAGGAAAGTACGCCGCTCACCACAATATTAATGAATTGATCCATAATATGAGACTTGTACCCACGTACGCTTTCCAAATCTCAACTATCTGCAAATGTTTTGCACATAACATTTTGATCCGAGACACCAAAGGATTATCACTAATTAATCCCCTTTTCGTATTCATATAAATTTATGATTGGACTTTCACCATAAAAGGTAAACTTACAACATCTTTTTCGTGCATCAATCCTAATCGACCAATTTGTTCCTGAAGAACTTCTTAGTTGCGTTCTTGTCCACATTTCAACATCCATCCTAGTCCTACAATGGAGGAATAAGTGATAAAATTGAATGGATGAATAATAAAGCAAGGAAGAATAACAGTTAAAAATGAATGCAATTGAACGTACCATTAGATTGTAATTGACATTGTACTTCAATCTATATTAATTGGAAGAAAAATTGATGATGATTAACTACCCACATACTAAACATTTTTGAAAATAAAAAACTACCCATGAAACCGGAAACTTCCTTTTTTTTTTTTTTTTTTTTGAAAATAGAAATTTCATTAATCATTAATGGCTTAATACAAGACCAAACATGGAATTAAATACATTGATTCGCTAATCTTATTTGTGCAAACAAAATATCATTAATTTGATTTTTTTTCGAAATTGAAACAGTTTGACAATTAGAGACTGCTCTCTACAATGTTGAAACTCATAACAATACACAAAAGTACTAGAACCATAAAACGAATAACAAAACTTCTCAACAGGAGAAGACAAGTCAAAGACTTTCAACTAGGGAAGAAAACTAACTATAAAGTAAAAATTAAAAACAAATCAATCTAGCGCAACGTATAAATCCATGCAACACCGTTGATGAAGATGCATCACAATAAGGATTGACCAATCTCCGCAAATCTTATTAGATCTGTTGTTTATTGAATGAACAAAGAGCAAAAGGGATTTGATGGAACCACCGCCGCCGTTGATCAATAAAGGGATTTGAATATTTCTTTTGGTGGATTTGAAGGTGTAACGACCCAAAAATTTATACTATTTTCTGTGTAGTGACGTGAACTATCGATGTATACTCGTGTCTGTGTGACAGGACGGTGGCGTCGAGTTACGAGTAGAGGTTGCCTTGAAGAACGTGGCGAACGAGCATTGACGGAAGAATTACAGGTACATGGGTTGGGGAAATGAACTTGATGGACGACCGAAAATAAAATATAATAATAAATTAATTTGAATAATTTTACGGGACATTAGTAACTTCATTCGCACGCGATGGTGCGAGTCGTGATGCATGCCAACCGCAGGAACGCATGAGAAAACTTAATTATTAGCCAAAAAAAGGATAAGGACAAGGGAGAGTCACACAAGTGAGTGCACTAGAGTGGTTGGGCTGGTGTGAAAGGAGACTACAAGATGCGCCTTGAGATATCAGTGTAAGCCAAAGATGAGGCCCACACTATGAAAGGTAAGTCAACACCTTTATCTCTCTCATTTTCTTCTCTCTCTTGCTCTCCAAGCAAACAAAAAGGTGGCGGTGGAGGTCACCGGAGCAGCTCTGGCGAGGCGGCGACAGGACGATATGAGGTGAGATTCTCGACGCTCTCGCCATTTTCTGTGTGGTATGGGTTTTAGCCGTGTTCGTCGTAATGGAATTTGGACACCACGTCGAGATTTCAAACTCGATCGAAACTCTCGATGTTTTGGCGATCCTCACAACGATCAATACGAGTTTTGTAAATGCGGTATTCGATTTGGGGAAGTTTTAGATTTTTGATGAATTTTTTTAATTTTTTTCATTTTGGGTTTTCGGTGTGTCGAAGGTGTTTTTGAAATGGTTTTGAGTTCTCGAAGAAAAATGGACCAAATTGGCTTAAGGTGGCGTAAGCCGGGGGTGGGAAACACCCCCGGCAGTCCCTCAAGTAGCGGCGCTAGGGACAGATAGGGGTTTTTGTCCCCATGGCACACCCCATACTGTGGAGACGCCGCCGAGGGGAAACCCTCACAGTGCCCGGCGGTGCCCAGAACCCTGTTTTTTCCAAATTTTTCGTGGATCTTTGGAATGAATTGAGGACTTCTTGGGGTACCTAAATGGGTTCAAATATGACCTAATGCCTGATAAATCAAACCAAAAACATAACGAATAAAACAATAAAAAATTAATGAGGGATTTCAATTAAACACGAAACAAAATGCTAATACAACACAAAACAAAATGCTAATACAACCTGTCACGGCCCAATTTTGCTAATCTTGATTAACTGCTTAATCAGGATTACCGACCCATGACGTGGGGCCCGCATGAGATGCGCACACAGACCGAGGCATGTGACCGAGGTAAATTTTATATTTGTATTGATGTATTCCTAGTGTTTTGTATGTGTGTAGGCTGACTACGTTAATATTTGTAGCTATTGAGTCGAGACGCGATCAGGGACTCGCCTTGAGTTGCGTGTAAATCGGGGTATCGAATAGTGAGACTTGCGGTAAGTCTAAACTTAGTAAAATATAATGTAATCAAATTAACGCACATTAAATCATAGTTATAGCCCTAAATTAATTAAATTGAATTAGACATATATATATATATATTTAAATATATATAAATATATATACATTTTATAAAAAAAAGAGAGGAAGCAGAGACGCTGCTGTTGCAGCAACGTCTCTGCAAAGGAGAAGATGGAGACCCGGTTGGACCGGGTCAAGCTCGGTTGGACCGAGTCAGACTCGGTCCAGCCTAAAAAAATTATAAAATAATAAAATAATAATAATAACAATAATAATAAATAATATATATGTAATATATATACATACATGTATATATGTATATGTATACATAATATATACATGTATGTATATTTATATATACACATACACATGTGCACATACAAAATATATATATATATATACAAATACACATATATGTATAAATATACATATACACATATATGTATATATACATAAAATATATCTATTTACAAAATATAAATAAATAAGTAAATAAATGATATGAAATAATTTTTCAGGGATCTAGGGGTGTTACGGGAGTTCGTGTGACGGCCCTAAATTCCCAATGCATTTGGGTACGCCCGGCCTAGACCCGTGCAGGTCCCTGAGTCAGTTTCTCTGCGAACCTGACGAGCCTAGTCAGCCTCAAATTATCAAAATTTCAAGATTTATGAAAGAGTTATTGCAATTATAACACAACGGAAGCAAAATCATATTCTAATCAAATATTGGGAAATAACTCAATCAAAGGAAAATTAGGAATCTATATAAATGTGGAAAACCCCAATATGTTCAATTCTAAGTCAATGAAATGGATTGATGGAATCCACCTCAAAATCATATCCCCAGTTCTAAAACAATTATATATGTAAAACATCATACAAATAGAAATGAACATAAGCCTACACCTCGATACCTCAAGTCCAACGCTCATAAAAGGTCTCCTAGGCAAGGTCCCTTCCCCTACTGCACTCCGCCCTATCTGCACCTATCGTCACAAACTAGACGATGAGTAAATGAGAAAAATTGAAAGTAAAGCTAGAAGAATATAACAGTAATTCATGAAATAACAAACAAGGCAGTCTAAATATCATGCGGGTACTGAAATATAGGAATTTAAATAAACAAGAATGCATGATAGACAAATTGGAAATGATAGCAATCGAAACATGCGTGTTCTACGAGTCAAGAGAGGCAATAAGTGGTCTAAATTCCACAACAGCGATGTCGCAACATTGAAATCCACAGCAATATCCACAACAATCCAGTACATGGTATCACACAATCACTAGGGGTGGTCAAACACTCGTATGCACGAGTGCCCGCGTTTTATCCCTTCTAGTGCAGGCTGCATGTACCTTCGAGACACACACTTATGCCAAGAACACACATACAAGGAATATGGAATGGAAGGCCAACAAGTAGATAATAACAAACACAACGGAATGAAAATGAATCACATGGTATTTTCTTAGCTGGCTTACTAATGTACAAATGTTTTTTAAGGCAAGTATACTTACCTGAACTATCGTAACCCGCATACAACGCTCCCTTGAATCCTAACGCGTATCCCCGAGTTTTCTGCTACCTGATAAGTTTGGAAACTCGTATTAATAGGTCGAGTCATTTACTAAATCTACGTTATATCCCAAACGTTCTCCCAGTGTTTCGATGACTCGAACAACGTGATGAAAATCGAAAAATAAATACTCTCTCTCTCCCTCTCTCGGGTTTTGGAAACACTATAACACATGTAAGCTTACTTGTAAATTCGTAAGCTCGGCTCAGTCGAGTGTGGGTCACGTCATAGTCTTAAGGACCGTCGGTGTGACCCCGACGTCATCACCAATAACCAAGTCGAATCATTAAGATCACATAAAACAAACTTAGAATAGTTTATCAGCAAGACTCAATAAAACCTCAATAACTAAATGTCAATCGATAAAGACACCGCTATGACTTCACGCTGGTATTGTCCGATGTTGGGAGAGGGTTCCCTTGGCATAAAATGGCCGGGAACACTTAATTGGTCGGAACTTAAACACATTAACTAAACAAGTATTCAAACTTAATATTTCCATAAAAACATAACTAATTTCTCTAACCTATTAAAATTTTGGGCACAACCAAGGGTTGCAAGACCTCAACAAAGATTATGTGAGATCTCAACAACCTTCACTGGTGGTGGTTCGTCCGGTAGCACCACCAGCAGTGGCAGTTTTCGGCGAGGCTCCACCACCTCTATCACATGAAATGACAACTTTTTAACTTTAAATAGAGCTGTTTTGGCCACTCCGAAGATTGTGGGACCCACGTAGGAGATTGGTGGGGTCCCCAACAGCGTTCCAGTCATCGTGGTCCGGTGGTGGCGCCGCCAGTGAGGGTGTTTTTCGGCGAGCAATAAAAACAATCCAACAACAACATAAACAACAACATTTACTCAAAACGACACTCAAACACATGACAACATAGAACAAACGACACTCCGGGAATGTAATCTCTGGGGGGCCAGGAGGGCCCAACCTCGACCGTCTCCGACCACCCTAGTAACTCCGGCAGCCACTCCAAAACCCAACCACAAAACAGTTTTAAAAAGGAAATTAAAATAGTGAGATGAGAGAGAAAGAGAGAGAAAGAAATAGAGGGATAGAGAGAGAGATCTCCGGTGAGGGAGTGACCTCCGACCACCACTGGTCTAGCCAGGCATGGCAGTGCAGTGGGCGTGGAGGTGTAGGCCGAGAAGAGGGAGAGAAAGAAACCTAGAGTGAGAGAGAGATCGAGTGAACACGAGAGGGAGGGGAGGATGTGGGACCTCCGGCGAGTGTCCTTGCCGCCACTGCATCTCCGGTGAATGGCGTGGACACAGCCAAGCCGTGAGAATGAGTGGACCGAGAGAGAAGAGTGAGGGAACTCGAGAGAGAAGACAACCGAAAGAGAGTGAGAGAGAGAAGAGAGAACGTACCTCTGGTGACAGCGGCCTTTGGCGTCCCTGGTTCGTTCACCGGCGAGAGCAGAGGCGGCGGTGAGATGAGGGAGAGTGAGGCCGTGAGTGAGTGAAGGTAGGAGAGAGTGAAGAGAGAAGGAGATGGGTGAGACCGTGGTGTATGTGTGTATGGGGGGAGAAAAAGTGGGGTTTTTAAACACCAAGTGATGGTGTGAACAGTGACGTACAGTAGATTAGGTGGGGTGTTGTCACATTTATGGCCACTCATCTGTATCTAACCACACATCTCGAGGCCAATCTAAGGGCTTTCCACTATTATTCTGTGTCACTTTAACAATTCTACACCATGGCCTATTTGTTGTATATCTACCCAACACCCGCATATTCCAACAATTTTTCCCGACCCATCTTGTTTCCTCTGTTCGTGTTTCCCCATCATAGACATATTTTCGCGTTTATCTCATACAAATAAATAACTAAATTATTAGAAAATTCATTTATCTGTACTCTTTACAGTGTTTTAAATCCCTCGTGTACCCGTAACCTAATTTTCCTACTCGTTCACCGATTAAATCGTCCGTTCACTCAAATACGAGTATAAATACATATTACACATCATCATTCACAAATAACCAAATTTCCGGGTCGTTACAGTTCGGGAGCGTTAGTCGGAGTGTCACGAGGCCGGATAACCATTGCTATCCTGTGACTTGTAAGTGAAACTGTGGGAATCATCTACTTTATTTCATTCATATTAATTCCTTTTTTTAGTCAATTTGATGACTTACTGTTAGTAATCTACCATCATGCTTTCTTTGCTCTATTCAAGTTGAATGTTGTAATAGCATGATGCCTTGTGATGATTTCATTGACTCTTTTCCTAATGTGCCATATTTGGTTGTGAATCATGTTATAATTGATGTTAGAAATGCATGCACTAGGGTTACTGTGGTATTTGGTTTGTATTCCATTTCCTTTGGAGCTTTGTAGCCTAACTTATTGTTGATGTCGTAGAACTTTAGAAATGAAAATCCTTGAAACAAAGGTTGGAGATTCTCTAGTGTCCATGCACGAGAGATGGGTGGATTCACGGGGTCACTGGACCTCGGGGTTTTCAGCACTCACCACTATTACTTGGGTGGCATCATGTAGCTTGAACTACGGGGTTGTCGGCAAGTTCTATATATATATTCAAAAATTTACAAAGTACGTTGAGAGTATCTCCATACGATAGTGGAAAAAGGCTGGTTGATATTTCTCATCACCGACCGGATGTAGATCATCTCGACTTAGCCTGTGTCAGTCTATCTAACTCGGTTAACTGTGATATTTATATGCATTACTTTCTCAGCACCTTTTTTTGCTATATTATGCATTTAAATATCTGTCTTTACTTTGGAAATGTAGTATAGAATTCCCCGGTTATCACTTAAATATCATCATACTCACCGTCTAGTTTGTGACAGTGGATATAGGTCCGTCGAGCAGTACCAGACCAGGTAAGGAGAAGATCGGCGACTACCTCTGAGCTCGTAACGTGTAATTGTTGTACATGTAGGTCATATTTTTGTATTATGTTTATATACGTATTTTGTTGGGTTTTGGGGTTCATGCGCAGAGGAGATTACAAAATAATTTTGAGAAAAACCCCAACAGGATCCGAATCTGATTCCATTAAAACATGTTTAAACTATGAAAACTTAATCATACCTCAGTCGCAATACCTCTTTGAAGGTTAATCGATCTCTAAGGCGTTGCCAATGACGAATGCCCTCTACTAGTTGTCCACACACGAACGGCGGCCGAGATTCAAAGTGCTAGCTTCGAGAGAATACAAAGCTTTTATTTCTCTCCAAAACCATCCAGAGGATACCAAAAAACTCTAAGTCGTTTCTTAAAACGAAAAATAGAGTTTTGGCCTTTTAATAATTCTTTTTGTACTTGTATTCTAACTCAAAGCGTCTATTTATACAACCCTTGTATATAGACGGTTAAGTAAATTACACATATACCCCTACTTAAAGAAGTATAAGTGTAATACACTACAAGGACGTTTCTGTCATGAATTTTATCATATAAAATTCAATTTTCTAAACCATCTTAAAATCTCGCAAAACCATTCTCAGTGTGCGACCCAATAGGCTCATACAACGTTGGCAGTGTACCAAAACACATTTTGGTATACAAGTCATAAGCGGCCTCTAGCAAGACATTATGACTACCCAAGTTGTACGAATATCAAATCGATATAACCTAATCAATAGTATATATAACATCCTTTTGTCACACGATATCCTTTTGATCAAACATAAGGCATGGAATTGTCATCCAACATGTTCAATCGTACTAGTCTCGATTTCTAGGTAGACTGAAAACATCTAAGTGACATTGATCAATATCAATTCACTTAGACTAGGCCTTTTAACAGTCTAACATATCGAGGGATCCACTGGATATCTCTCTTTATATGAGAGGGACAAATTCTATCTCGATTACACAACTTCACCACATTATTCACACAGTAACCAATCACAACCTTTATAATCATCCGGTTAAAGACAACGTTTGATTGCGTCAAATCATTGTATTCCTAATGTTGAAGTCTCTGGTAATCTCAAGTCAAAAAATATACCTATCATGAGAAACAACTATGACTTAATCCATGTGATGTTCTCATAGCGGGTCGGTCCAGTACTTTTGTGACGGCCCCAAATTCCCAATGCATTTGGGTACGCCCGGCCTAGACCCGTGCAAGCCTCGAGTCAGTTCTCGACAACCCTGACGAGCCTAGTCAGCCTCAAAACATCAAAAATTCAAGATTTATGAAAGAGTTATTGCAATTATAACACAGCGGAAGCAAATTACTTACTACTCAAGAATTGGGAAATAACTCAATCAAAGGAAATTAGGAATCTATATAAATGTGGAAAACCCAATATGTTCAATTCTAAGTCAACAAAATGGATTGATGGAATCCATTTCAAAACATATTCCCCAGTTACAAAATAATCATATATATAAACGTCATACAAAAAGAAATAAACATGAGCCTACATCTCGGTACCTCAAGTCCAGCTGCTCACAAAAAGTCTCCTAGGCAAGGTCCCTTGCCCCTACTGCTCTCCGTCCTATCTGCACCCACCGTCACAAACTAGACGGTGAGCAATCGAATAAAATCGAATGTAATGCCGCAGAAAAACAACAAGTAATTCATGATAATTCAAATAAAGTAGTCTAAATATCATGCGGAAATAAAAAGACAGGAAATTAAATAGACAAGATGCATGATAAACAGACTAATGGATATCAATCGAGAGTTAAGTGTGTTCCAAAGAATCAAAAGAGGCTCATAAGTGGTCTAGTCCATAGCATAACGGCGAAGACCTCGCGAGGTTTTCCGGCATCGACTCAAACGAAAGCGCAGCCTATGATCGGAAAGGGACTCAAACCCATCCACCCAAGCACTCGGTGTCACACGATCACTAAGGGTGGTCACACACTCGTGTCGCGAGTGCCGCGTTTTATCCCTCTAAAGTGCAGTCCTAGTACTTTCGAGACAAAACACTTACGTCGGAATCACACATACAAGAAGTATGGAATGGAAGGCCAACAAGTAAATAATAACAAACACAATGGCATGAAAATGAATCACATGGCATTTTCTAACCGGCTTACAAACGTACAAATGCTTGTTTAAGGCAAGTGTACTTACCTGAACTATCGTGACTCGTATGACAACTCCGAGATCCTAACGCGACTTCCCGATTTCCTATACCGCACTCCAATTATCCAGTCCAGCTTGAATAAATGCCACACAAATCAAAATTACCACCCGAATTATACCTAAGATTATTTGTCATTAAATTAGCTTCAATTTGATACATTATATCAATTTTCACGTTTTTCGAGGCTAAAACCCGACTATATCCCGCCAACATTTCCGAGAAAATCCCAAAACTCAGTTGTGAACCATTTTTCTAATTTCTCATATTTTTCTGGATTTTTCTGAATTTTTCCATAATTTTCCCTATTTTTCTGGATTTTCTTTTCCATTTTTTTTTTTTATATTTCTTTTTAAGGGCGGTTGTTCGGCCAACCGTCCCGGTTCAAGGCCGAACGGGCCCGGTTCAGGGCCGAACCGGCCCTTCATCTTCTTCAATTTTTTTTTTTTTTTTTTTTTGAAGAGGCGCACGGCGCCCTGTTTTTTTCTCGTTTCTTTTTTTTTTTTTTTTTTTTTTTTCTCGTTGTATGGATCGATCAAGAGAGGGAGATACACACACTTACCTCGGTGACGTAGGCGGTGGTGGTGGTGTTCCCGGGGGAGAGGAGACCGCCGAGAGCGTGAGAGATGTGAGGCCGAGAGGGAGGGAATGACCGAGAGCGTGAGAGACGACGAGCGTGGGGAGGGAGATCGAGAGAAACGAAGAGAGTGAAATGGAGAGGGAGAGAGAGACCGTGAGTGGTGTGGTGAAGGGGTCGAGATGGAAGAGAAGGAGGGGGCGGCGGTTTTCCAACGAAGGAGAAGATGAATAGTGGGGTTTTGTTATGAAACGGTTTGTATATATTTATAACATCAAATGACCTTTTTGCCCTTCTCCCTTCACTTCATACATTTAAACACATCTACCCTTATGGGTCTTTTACCACATCATCTCATCTTAGCACACACACACATCTCTAGGCCAATCTCATGGCTCCTTACCATTAGGTTGTGTCACTTTTACAATACTAATCACATAGTCCGCATGTTACATATTTAACTAACTCCCACGTTCAAACGACGTTCCTCGGTCCGTATTTCCCCGTCAATTGGCTCGTCGTGTCCATTTTCTCGCCACACCCCATTAACTAATTTATTAAATTAATTAAAATTCATTTATTTATATGTTTTACTCCCCCGTTTGACTAGTCGAAACCTCACTCAATTAAATATCGCCCGACCGGCGCGAGACTCGTAAAATACTAAAATACTAATACATACAATCAAAGAATCATAAAATCACTTCGGTGTCGACTCCCGAAGTTCGAAATACTTGTCCAAGTATTCACGTAGCCGGTCACAATTTTGACAAGTGAAATCACAAGTCAATTAAAAATTTTGGGGTTGTTACAGCTCTCCCCACTTATTAGAATTTCGTCCCCGAAATTAACCTAATAAGTAAATTAAATTAACGACTCTTTGTAACTCTTAACGAGACCGATAAAAACTCGAGTGAGTCATTTCTTGACTCCGAACCGTTCGTGACCCTTCAAGAGAGAGATCTTTAGGTATTCATAATCTCCCGAATCATATCGAAGCTCATCGTGATACTCAACAAGTATTTCCTATGCCACTCCCGGCAATCTTAAGTCTCAAATAAAATTTCTCACAACTACCCCGACGCTATCATGACCACGAGGAGATCGGGGCAACCACTAACGAAATCCATATCAATATGTACCCAATTCCATCGAGAAATGGGTAAGGCCGTAGTAATCCTCCAGTCGTCGATACCCACCTCTAAGCGCCGGCATATCTCACGTTTGAATAACTCCGACAACTCGGAAATCATCCCCGGCCACCAAAAGAATGTCGCATACCGGCGCACATCTTAGGTCAACCCGACACACAAGCAGATCAAAACGGTGAATTCTCCGAAGTACCGGTCACACACATCGCCCACCAATGGAAACCCAGTCGCCCGCGATACCTCAAGCATGAGTCCGTCGACCAACTCTTGTCGGGCAATCGGAACTATCCACCATCTCACCGCACCGTATGGTATGACGCATCGTCTTGCTGTCCCTCGCGCACAATGCCAAATGAGATGGTCCGCAATATCGTTTCACCACGTATCTAGGTCCTGGTAATCATCGCACGTCCGCCGAACTCATCAACTTGATCGCTTCACGTAAACCACGCTCATAGGTTCTTTGACACACGACTACCTCCGCATTCAATCCTTTGAAGTGCAATGCATCAACAACAATGTTGATCTTCTCGTATCCACCAAACAACGCACGTAATGTTTATACCTAATTCGCACCAACCAAGGCTTCGAACTCTAACAACTATAGTACTCGCATCTTTACTGGCAACTCGTAGCCTCCTAACACTATCGAAATGTCAAGACTATGCACATTCAAGTATGTCGCATCCTGACAGCTGTGACTAGGACTTAGGCCTGCTACATCTATTGAGTTTTTTCAATCCTAACAGGTCTACCAAACGCACAACAATCAAGGGATCAACATAACTTGAATCGGATACGATATGCATGCAAATACCGCAAATGAAAAGCATACCCTCATTAATGTGTCCGGATGCCTGCCCCGGTCTGCGGCTCAACAAGCAGCTCGAACACGCTCTCTCTCGTACTTGGTGATGTCGCGACGATGCTTTTACCGGGCCGAGAGCACTCCTCTCGAAGGTGACCGACTGTCCGCATCGTAACACGTACGGTTATCTTGCGACCTCTCGAGTCCGACTCGGCCTCGTCCCCGTGTAGAACCATGAGTTTGAGTCCGACTAGACCTCTGCGTGCTCTCTCCTAACTCCTCGATCGCATCCCCGTTCTCGAACCGCTCGCGCGGTCTGGTCAGTCGTTAGGCTGCGGTGAATGATCGGCAAAGCTTGGCACGGGTGGAACGGCTTGTACCAAACGTGTGGTTTGTTGTGCAACAGATCCTACACTCGCGCCCGATGCTCACGATTATCCCATCTCGCTCCTTTTTCTCTTCCTATCCCGTCGAAAATGACTATCGATCGGGTTTCCGCTCTGTTCGCTCCAACCTCATTCGGATGCGTGAGTAAGTAACTCTCCTCGCTAAACTACGTTCGTACGCAACCGCAAAGTCTCCTACGTGTAGTGACTACGAACCTCCAATCGTAGGTAGCAAACCCTCGGTGAAATAATAGACTCGATCGTCTCGGTATCGCAGATCCTCCAAAGATAAGGTAATAGTGCAATAAACCTACCCATGTAATCCATCACCGACTCATCGGTGCTCGCCTCGTGCCATAAACTCATTCCTCTTCGCACGAAGAACAGTCGGTGGAAAGTACTTCGGTTGAATTGAGTCTTGAAATCGATCCAATCTCTCGGGGTGCCTCGGGTAGTAATGATAGTCGTCCACCAATCATCCGCTTCCCCTGGAGCATAGATGAGGAAATCGTCGCTCTCATGTGATCCTCGGTCGCGATGATAGTATGAATTTTCTCGTGATTCTTCAGAAAAGCTCTGCATGGCCGTTACGTCCGTACCACCAAAGAACTTGACCGGATCGTGTCGCTTGAATTCTCTCCACCGCCTCGCCTCAAGCGGTGGCCTTAGTGCTCTTCTCCGGAGTAGTGACCGGAGTAGTAATCGGAGTAGTCTCTCGCAAAGCAACAATCGGCATAGTCGGCGTCTCCGTCGTTTGTACTATGTCCGTCTCGTAATGGAGGTGTCTCCGCTCGATTTGTGTACACTGTCGCATCAACTATTCCTCGGGAATTGCCGCTAACGGAATCGGGCGGTGGAATTCGTAGCTACCGGAGTCTCCATTCCCCGAGTAACCGGAACGGGTGGAATAGGAGTGGTCGGGGTTGATGGTGTCGCGATAGTCGGTGCGGGTGTCGTCAACGACCGCACTAGATCTTCAAATCTCGTGCCCAAGAGCGAAACTCCTCCGTAGTGACAAATCGAGAATCGCCGTCCCATTGTCGCCGCTTGGACCGCCGATCCGCCATCACTTGTTCGAACCAATAAAGCGATACTTCGAATCAATGGATAGCTATCGATACGATATAATACACACAACAATCATAATATGTACAAAGTTAAATCGACTTATCCCAAACTCCCCATTTAAGTTTTTAAAAGGATTATAGGGTTTTCCACTCTAAGTTCAACCATTCCTAACTTCCCATTGTCTTAATGGTTTGTGTTTTAACTTGAGAGTCAGGTCGTTATAACCTTAAGCTCTGATACCAACTGTGACGTTGGTATCAGGTTAAAGAATAACCTACACCTCATCCCTAGGCTCCTCAAACCTAGGCTCTGATACCAACTGTGACGGCCCCAAATTCCCAATGCATTTGGGTACGCCCGGCCTAGACCCGTGCAAGCCTCGAGTCAGTTCTCGACAACCCTGACGAGCCTAGTCAGCCTCAAAACATCAAAAATTCAAGATTTATGAAAGAGTTATTGCAATTATAACACAGCGGAAGCAAATTACTTACTACTCAAGAATTGGGAAATAACTCAATCAAAGGAAATTAGGAATCTATATAAATGTGGAAAACCCAATATGTTCAATTCTAAGTCAACAAAATGGATTGATGGAATCCATTTCAAAACATATTCCCCAGTTACAAAATAATCATATATATAAACGTCATACAAAAAGAAATAAACATGAGCCTACATCTCGGTACCTCAAGTCCAATTTGCTCACAAAAGTCTCCTAGGCAAGGTCCCTTGCCCCCTGCGCTCTCCGTCCTATCTGCACCCACCGTCACAAACTAGACGGTGAGCAACTGAATAAAATCGAATGTAATGCCAGCAGAAAACAACAGTAATTCATGATAATTCAAATAAAGTAGTCTAAATATCATGCGGAAATAAAAAGACAGAAATTAAATAGACAAGATGCATGATAAACAGACTAATGGATATCAATCGAGAGTTAAGTGTGTTCCAAAGAATCAAAAGAGGCTCATAAGTGGTCTAGTCCATAGCATAACGGCGAAGACCTCGCGAGGTTTTCCGGGCATCGACTCAAACGAAAGCAGCAGCTATGATCGGAAAGGGACTCAAACCCATCCACCCAAGTACTCGGTGTCACACGATCACTAAGGGTGGTCACACACTCGTGGTCGCGAGTGCCGCGTTTTATCCCTCTAGTGCAGGTCCTAGTACTTTCGAGACAAAACACTTACGCCGGGAATCACACATACAAGAAGTATGGAATGGAAGGCCAACAAGTAAATAATAACAAACACAATGGCATGAAAATGAATCACATGGCATTTTCTAACCGGCTTACAAACGTACAAATGCTTGTTTAAGGCAAGTGTACTTACGAACTATCGTGACTCGTATGACAACTCCGAGATCCTAACGCGACTTCCCGATTTCCTATACCGCACTCCAATTATCCAGTCCAGCTTGAATAAATGCCACACAAATCAAAATTACCACCCGAATTATACCTAAGATTATTTGTCATTAAATTAGCTTCAATTTGATACATTATATCAATTTTCACGTTTTTCGAGGCTAAAACCCGACTATATCCCGCCAACATTTCCGAGAAAATCCCAAAACTCGTTGTGAACCATTTTTCTAATTTCTCATATTTTTCTGGATTTTTCTGAATTTTTCCATAATTTTCCCTATTTTTCTGGATTTTCTTTTCCATTTTTTTTTTTTATATTTCTTTTTAAGGGGTTGTTCACAACCGTCCCGGCTCAAGGCCGGTCGCCGGCCGGACCGGTTCAGGGCCGAACCGCCCTTCATCTTCTTCAATTTTTTTTTTTTTTTTTTTTTTTTTTTTTGAACAGAGGCGCACGGCGCCTCTGTTTTTTCTCGTTTCCTTTTTTTTTTTTTTTTTTTTCGTTGTATGGATCGATCAAGAGAGGGAGATACACACACTTACCTCTGACGTGAGGCGGTGGTGGTGGCTGTTCCACCGGGGAGAGGAGACCGCCGAGAGCGTGAGAGATGTGAGGCCGAGAGGGAGGGAATGACCGAGAGCGTGAGAGACGACGAGCGTGGGGAGGGAGATCGAGAGAGAACAGCGAGAGTGAAATGGAGAGGGAGAGAGAGAGACCGTGAGTGGTGTGGTGAAGGGGTCGAGATGGAAGAGAGGAGGAGGGGGCGGTTTTCCAACGAAGGAGAAGATGAATAGTGGGGTTTTGTTATGAAACGGTTTGTATATATTTATAACATCAAATGACCTTTTTGCCCTTCTCCCTTCACTTCATACATTTAAACACATCTACCCTTATGGGTCTTTTACCACATCATCTCATCTTAGCACACACACACATCTCTAGGCCAATCTCATGGCTCCTTACCATTAGGTTGTGTCACTTTTACAATACTAATCACATAGTCCGCATGTTACATATTTAACTAACTCCCACGTTCAAACGACGTTCCTCGGTCCGTATTTCCCCGTCAATTGGCTCGTCGTGTCCATTTTCTCGCCACACCCCATTAACTAATTTATTAAATTAATTAAAATTCATTTATTTATATGTTTTACTCCCCCGTTTGACTAGTCGAAACCTCACTCAATTAAATATCGCCCGACCGGCGCGAGACTCGTAAAATACTAAAATACTAATACATACAATCAAAGAATCATAAAATCACTTCGGTGTCGACTCCCGAAGTTCGAAATACTGTCCAGTATTCACGTAGCCGGGTCACAATTTTGACAAGTGAAATCACAAGTCAATTAAAAATTTTGGGGTTGTTACAACTTTATTCTATAACAAGTACTCATGATCTTGATTCGTATTCCTATACGTATGATCATCGTATGATCATCAATCAAGACTCATACTAGTCTTAATTCATTATAGTTCCCAATATAATAATTGACTAGGGACATTTAGGATATTTCTGTAAATACTCATGGATCTTATTATAATGTAAACATGCAAATAATTTATAATAAACAACAAATGAAATCCTCTATTTTATTAACTAAAATGTATTCATAAAGACTGTTAATGGATTGACCTAGGGCACATTACCCAACATCTCCCACTTGCTCTAGGGCCAATCATTCATGCATCTAATGCCTAATGATCTAATATGACCATCATGTTTTGCTTGTGGAAGAGCCTTTGTCAATGGATCCGCAACGTTGTCTTCAGTAGGTACTGCAAATCTTTACGTCTCCCTCTCAATAATTTCTCTGATGAGATGAAAACGCCTGAGTATATGTTTGGATTTGTGGTGTGATCTAAGTTCCTTGGCCTGTGCTATTGCCCCGTTATTGTCACAATACAAACAAACAGGGTTAGCAATACTTGGAACTACACCTAGTTCAGAAATGAACTTTTTGATCCAAACTGCCTCCTTCTTTTCGCATCGGACGCCGCAATATACTCAGAACTTCGTTGTAGAATCTCGCCACGATCTCTTGCTTTGAACTTTTCCACTTCATCGCACCCCCATTCAAAGTAAACACATATCCAGACTGCGATCTAAAATCATCTATATCAGTTTGAAAACTTGCATCTGTGTAACCATTTACAACTAGATCATTTTCAAAACCTCCATAGACTAAGAACACTTCCTTAGTCCTTCTTAAGTACTTAAGGATGTTTTTTACTGCTATCCAGTGACTCTCACCTGGATCTGACTGATATCTGCTTGTAGTGCTCAAAGCATAAGATACATCAGGCCGAGTGCATAGCATGGCGTACATGATAGATCCAACAGCAGATGCATATGGAATCTTATTCATACGGTCTCGCTCATCATTTGTCCTAGGACATTGATTCTTGCTGAGACTTATGCCATGAGACATTGGCAACAATCCTCTTTTAGAGTCTTGCAAACTGAACCTATTCAGTACCTTGTCTATGTAAGCACTCTGACTTAGACCGATTAGCCTCTTAGATCTATCCCTATAGATCCTTATCCCTAGGATGTAGGCTGCATCTCCTAAGTCTTTCATTGAGAAACACTTTCCTAACCATGACTTGACACTCTGCAATGTTGGGATGTCATTTCCAATGAGTAATATATCATCAACATACAGTACCAGAAAAACAACTACACTCCCACTGACCTTCTTGTATACACAAGGCTCATCTTCGTTCTTAATAAAACCAAAATCCTTGATTGCTTCATCAAAACGAAGATTCCAACTCCGAGAAGCTTGCTTTAATCCATAAATGGATCTTTGAAGCTTGCATACCTTCCTAGAATTCTCAGGATGTGCAAAACCTTCAGGTTGTGTCATATACATGTCCTTAAGCAGCTTTCCATTAAGAAATGCTGTTTTTACATCCATTTGCCATATCTCATAGTCATAATATGCAGAAATGACAATTAAAATTCTTATAGATTTAAGCATGGCTACTGGGGAAAAGGTTTCATCATAATCAACACCTTGAGTCTGCCTGAAACCTTTTGCTACAAGTCTTGCTTTGAAAGTATGCACTTTGCCATCCATGTCAGTTTTCTTCTTGAAAACCCATTTACATCCAATGGTCTTACCACCTTCAGGTAAATCAACCAAGTTCCAAACTTGGTTATCATACATGGATTGCATCTCAGAGTTCATGGGACTTAGCCATTTATCTGAGTCTGGTCCAGACATAGCCTCCTGATAAGTGGTGGGCTCATTTTGATCTATAAGCAACACATCACGGTTATCAGTAATGAGAAATTCGAAATCTCTCTGGCTCATGTCTCACCCTACCGATTTACGTGGGCCTTGTGTCACTTGTGGAGATTCAACTGGTTTAGAACGTTGTTGAACCTTCCAGTAGCGGTTCAGTGTTTATTTGTGATTCTTGAACTTCTTCAAGATTTATTTCTCTCCCACTAGTGTCTTTTGAAATAAACTGTTTTTCCATAAAGGCACCATACCGAGCAACAAACACTTTGTTCTTAATGGGATTATAAAAGTAATATCCTTTTGTTTCCTTAGGACACCCTACAAATAAACACTTATCAGATTTAGGTGCTAATTTTTCTGAGGCTTGTCGCTTTACGTAAGCCTCACAACCCCAAATCTTAAGAAAAGACAAACTAGGTCTCTTCCCGTACCATATCTCATATGGTGTTTTATCAACCGCTTTAGAAGGAACTCGATTTAGAGTGAAAGTTTGATTTGTAATGCATAACCCCAAAAGGATAATGGAAGATCCGCATGACTCATCATAGATCGAACCATATCTAATAAGGTTCAATTTCTCCTTTCAGAAACTCCATTCCATTGTGGAGTTGCTGGTGGAGTTAATTGTGAGACAATCCCACAATTTCTAAGATGATCATCAAATTCTTGGCTCAAATATTCACCACCTCAATCTGATCGAAGTGCTTTAATAGTTTTACCAAATTGATTCTGCACTTCATTTTGAAATGTTCGAAACATCTCAAATGATTCAGCTTTATGTTTCATAAGATATACATAACCATATCTGCTGAAATCATCAGTAAATGTAATGAAGTACTGGTAACCTCCTCTAGCTATTGTGTTTATAGGACCGCATACATCAGTATGTATTAGACCCAATAAATCACTTGCCCTTCACTGTGTCCAGTAAAGGGAATTTTAGTCATCTTTCCTAGTAAACAAGATACGTACGTTTCATATGATTCCAAATCAAATGAATCTAGAAATCCATCTTTATGGAGTTTCGTTATACGTTTCTCATTTATGTGGCTAAGACAACAATGCCAAAGATAGGTTTGATTCAAATCATTTGACTTGGATCTCTTTGTATTTATGTTAAAGACTGGAGTATCTGTGGACTTTTTCATGCTTAGAATATAAAGACCATCACACAAATCAGCATTTGCATAAAAAATGCCTTTATGAGAAATTGAACATCTATTATTCACAATAATAAAATCAAAACCATCCATATCCAAACATGAAATAAAAATGATGTTTTCGCTCAATGTAGGCACATAATAACAATTATTTAAAGTTAAAATAAGTCCACTAGATAAAACTAAGTCATATGATCCAACAAATTAGGGCGGCAAAGAACTCTTGCTCCATTCCCTACGTGGAGGATGACTTCTCCTTTCTTCAACTTTCTACTTTTGGTGAGTCCTTGCACATTTATACAAATGTGAGATCCACATCCGGTATCCAATACCCAGAATCACTAGTAGATAAATTAATTTCAATAACATAAATACCGTGGTGGTAGTCGCACTACCCTTTTTCTTCTTTAAATCTTCCAGATAGAGTTTGCAATTTCTGAACCAATGTCCAGGTGCATGGCAGAAATGACAATTTCCTTCCTTTTCCTTTTGGTGCTTTGAAGCAGGAACAGGCTGGGGTTTAATTTGTTCCACAGGCTTTGCAATAGGTGCAGCAGCAGCCTTGGCAACTTTAGCCTTGCCTTTGCCTTTCTTCTTCATTCCCTTTCCCTTTTGGACCATCAGCACATTACTAGAGGGTTTCTTGATATTTTGTTCAGCAGTTTTGAGCATCAAATGCAACTCTGAAATTGATTTCTCCATATTATTTATATTGTAGTTCATCACAAATTGTGAGTAACTCTCTGGTAATGAATTTAAGATCAAATCCGTAGCCAACTCTTGGCTTATGGAAAATCCAAGTCTATCAAGTTGGTCAACATAGCCCTTCATCTTCAGAACAAGAGGACTAACTGACGCACCCTCAGTCATCTTACAAGAATGCAGGTTCTTGACTGTCTCGAACCTTTCTTGCCTAGTTTTCTTTGTTGGAACATTTCCTTGGCGTTATGACCATGTCGTAGGCTTCCATTAGTTCCATGTCCTTCTGAAGTTCAGGAACCATAGTTGCCAACATAATGCATGCAACATCAGTAGAATCGTTGACATGCTTATTATGCGCGTCCTTCACAGCTTTCGTAGCATTGAGTGGTGGGTCCTCGGGGATCGGGTGCACCAGACATACAACTTGCGTTTATGCTTGAGAACGATTCTCAAGTTTCTGAACCAATCAAGAAAGTTAGTCCCAGATAGCTTTTCCTTCTCAAGGATAGATCGCAGTGACAGGGGATTATTGTTACTTGAAGAGGCCATTGATCTACAATAAAGATTATGCAGAGTTTATTTTAGTATAGAGGAATAGACTCCCACTAAATTAACAACCCTCCTAAAACATACTATTTATTTAGGGGACTAAATCCATATTTCACCTAATTCTATGACAGCTATGGCATGAAACACAGAACTAGATTATTTAGGTAGGTAACAGTTACCAATTACATCTTATGTAACTTTAGATACTTTTATGAGATACATGACATCTTATGTCTTAGCATGTTTTTATCTAATCATATGCCTAAAGTCCAAAACTATTTTGATAGCTTTATTAAGTCGGACCAATTTAAACATTTAGGTAACTCTTATCCAACTTATCTCACCAAGATAACACAGTACATCCAACTATGGCTGAAACTATATTAGTGCGATCGAGGCCTTGACAAGTGTTTAAAATTGGATGGCACAAAACTTAAGATTTAATAGAGGGATTTTATTCAGTTTTAGTGATTTTAATTAAACAATGAAATATCATATTTTATTGATTTATAGAACCACTAAACAATTTAGGAAATTTTTTATGCTATTCACTAATAGAAGAATTTCCGTGTGCTAGGATTAGTTAGACGGCGGTCCCGCTGATTTTACTATACCAAATTTACCCCTTAGTTTATCCAAAATTAAGTCAATTAAAACGTTTTAATTAACTCGGGCCCACATCTAACTAATCATCTTATCCTAATCCAATTAGGACTTTAGATATTTGAATCCTAGCATATCACAAATAACAAACTTCTCCATATTTATCTCCTATCCAATAGGGATAATTAAGCCGACTTTGCATATATATCTCCTAATCTAATTGTTATCTATCTTTATCAAATAAAAACTTCATAACAACATAGATATAACAAGATAAATAAATAATTTCGAAAATTAATTATTTGCAATTTCGATCTTCATCCAAATAATCACAAATATGTAGTTGGATCATGAATTACTATCTCAATCGAACCTAACATATTAGTTTCGAATTAACATTCGGACTTATACAATTTAAGAAACTTAAATTAATGTAACCTAAATATGCATACTGAATTACAGAGATTTCATCCATGCATCAATACACAAAAATAAAGATTATACCTAATGGTGTCATGGATCACAGAATACGAAATTCAATTCATTAAAATTATTCGAACCTAACATGGTTACTTGCATGTATAAAACTGATTTCAATTAAATCATGAATATATGTATCATATACACAAAACATGACAATAAATCTCATAGAAAACTTATGTATATCACATATACATCAACTATAATCATGCTTTCAATCGTATATCATAAAAAACATGCAATGAGTTTAATGGAATCAAACTCGAAGGCTCTGATACCACTGTTGGGTTTTGGGGTTCATGCGCAGCGGAGATTACAAAACAATTTTGAGAAAAACCCCAACAGGATCCGAATCTGATTCCATTAAAACATGTTTAAACTATGAAAACTTAATCATACCTCAGTCGCAATACCTCTCTGAAGGTTAATCGATCTCTAAGGCGCTGCCAATGACGAACGCCCTCTACTAGCTGTCCACACACGAATGACGGCCGAGATTCAAAGTGCTAGCTTCGAGAGAATACCAAAGCTTTTATTTCTCTCCAAAACGATCCAGAGGATACCAAAAAACTCTAAGTCGTTTCTTAAAACAAAAAATAGAGTTTTGGCCTTTTAATAATTCTTTTTGTACTTGTATTCTAACTCAAAGCGTCTATTTATACAACTCTTGTATATAGACGGTTAAGTAAATTACACATATACCCCTACTTAAAGAAGTATAAGTGTAATACACTACAAGGACGTTTCTGTCATGAATTTTATCATATAAAATTCATTTTTCTGAACCATCTTAAAATCTCGCAAAACCATTCTCAGTGTGCGACCCAATAGGCTCATACAACGTTGACAGTGTACCAAAACACATTTTGGTATACAAGTCATAAGCGGCCTCTAGCAAGACATTATGACTACCCAAGTTGTACGAATATCAAATCGATATAACCTAATTAATAGTATATATAACATCCTTTTGTCACACGATATCCTTTTGATCAAACATAAGGCATGGAATTATCATCCAACATGTTCAATCGTACTAGTCTCGATTTCTAGGTAGACTGAAAACATCTAAGTGACATTGATCAATATCAATTCACTTAGACTAGGCCTTTTAACAGTCTAACATATCGAGGGATCCACTGGATATCTCTCTTTATATGAGAGGGACAAATTCTATCTCGATTACACAACTTCACCACATTATTCACACAGTAACCAATCACAACCTTTATAATCATCCGGTTAAAGACAACGTTTGATTGCGTCAAATCACTGTATTCCTAATGTTGAAGTCTCTGGTAATCTCAAGTCAAAGGACTGAAAAATATACCTATCATGAGAAACAACTATGACTTAATCCATGTGATGTTCTCATAGCGGGTCGGTCCAGTACTTTATTCTATAACAAGTACTCATGATCTTGATTCGTATTCCTATACGTATGATCATCGTATGATCATCAATCAAGACTCATACTAGTCTTAATTCATTATAGTTCCCAGTATAATAATTGACTAGGGACATTTAGGATATTTCTGTAAATACCCATGGATCTTATTATAATGTAAACATGCAAATAATTTATAATAAACAACAAATGAAATCCTCTATTTTATTAACTAAAATGTATTCATAAAGACTGTTAATGGATTGACCTAGGGCACATTACCCAACATCTTTTGCTTGGGTTGGTTTGTTAGGACAAGAGTTAGTTCACCCGACTTTTGACTTTCACTTTGTCCATATGTTCGTCGTTTATTGCATATTGATATTGTGATGGTTATTTCCTGGTTTCCACATTTAGGATTTATATAAAATGCTTCTGCTAATATGTTAAAGACTTATGCTAATTTAATAATTCTATAAAATAATAGGAAATTTTTTTATCCCTGAACCTCAATTCACGAGATAATAGGTAGTACAGGCTGACTAATACGTAATTAGGTCATACGTGTTGTAATTAGGGCTTAATTATGGGATTAGGCCGGGCGGCACCCTAGATGAAAATAGGGGCCGTTACAGTTAGTATCAGAGCTTAGGGATTAGAACCTTAGGGACATAGTATAGAGTTGTCTAAAATTGTGATACAAACGTTACAGTTGGTATCAGAGCCTAGAGGTTAGAATCTTAGGGATATAATACATTGACTTATTCTCAATAAATAAAACACAAACTTTAGAAGTGAAAACCAGATGAATATTGCCTAGGAACTATTTTGTTGGGAATCGAGTGAAAGTTAGTTAGGGATTATTATATGTACAAGTATAATTATGTGTGTATATACGCGCTATATATGTAGTGGTTGATGAAGAGTACGTCGCCAACGTATAGAAGCTGTCGGATTCTCACGAAGATAGAGATGGAGGAGCTAGCAGCAGTCAGAAAATCTGTTGCATCAGTGGATGACATTAAGAAGTTATCTTATCGAGTAGTGGCTCAAGGACAACAGCTTGCGAAGTTTACCACTTTCATGACGGCGCGAATGATGGTGTTGATCTCAACCATCCCCAGCATGGTTGCAACTACTACTACAGCGCCCCTGACTTCAAAGACTCCGATTTCATCGACATAGCTTGTAGTACATCGTCTGACAGAGTTGTCAATTGTTGCTGCACTAATAGTTGTATCAGGCAAGGATACGCCCACACCCCCTACGTTTGAGGAATCTTCTGCTAGGGTTGAACAGGGATTTGATTTTGAGAGGCGGAGACAAAGAGGCAAGGGAGTAAGGTTCGCAAGCGAGAGATTTCAGAGCTCAAATATTATGAGACCAGCCACCAGACTATATCTCACGCGACTCCACCCATCTTGCCAACTTCATGTATGTCAGCAATAGCATCTCCGCAGAGGCGCCAAGAGGCAGATGCCGAGATGCGCCAAGGCATGGTTAGACTCAGATTACACGTGGTGATCAGAGGAGACAACCGACATGTTATAGATCATCAGGTAGAACACATCGTGCAAAAGTGTAAGCAACCAGCGAGTTATTGGCAGGAGACACCACAACCACAAGATCGAGAGAGAGCCCGCATTCTTGTAGGACAGACCTAACTGCGATACGAGACCAAGTCAATGGAAAGTCCTGATCTATTTCTAATGCATAAACTAGTTAGGCGAGTTGATGATAAGCCGACTTAGTTCGTATTTTGTATAGAAAATTATGCCTAGCAAGATTTTTCTTGAGTATTATGACCGAAGTGCCATACGTGTGTATGATGAGCATGTGGTCGCGGAGCGTGACTCGCCCACTAATAATGTTGTGACGTGCGGACTTTGCGGCTAGTATCATTTAAATCTTGACTAGGGTAATGATTAAATGACAAGGAACTAGGAGTCAATTGACGAGTGACTACACCTTAGGGATGAATTACAATTGTTTCAATAAATTCGTAATATCCAAGATTCCAAGGCGTACGATTTTTGTTCATCGAGGTAACACACCGAGTGCTTGTACCACGACACGTCGATTAGCGTCTAGTGAGGAGATGGAGACTTTAGTAGCTTTGTACACCGTAGCGGAGAGTCAGGAACCCCGACTTGAAGACATACCAGTAGTCAGAGACTTTCCTGATGCCTTTCTGGAGGACTTACCGGTTCTACCATCACCTCGAGAGGTAGACTTTGTAATTGATCTCATACCAGGCATCAAGTTGATCTCAATACCACCCTATCGTATGGCTCTGAGAGAGTTGGAGGAGTTGAGGAGTCAGCTTCAAGATTTGGGAAATAAGAGATTTATCACATCATCTATATCTCTATGGGAAGCAGCCTATCCAGATCCTATACCAAAAAGGTACAGTAGCTGAGGAACAAGCCTATCTCGAAAGTACTCGTCAAGTTAGAACTCTAACCTAAATTTAATTTCAAGGACGAAATTTCTATTTTGTTGGGAATATTTGTCATGGCCCAATTTTACTAATCTTGATTAACTGCTTAATCAGGATTACCGACCCGTGATGTGAGGCCCATATGAGATGCACACACTGACCGAGGCATGTGGCCGAGGTAAATTTTATATTTGTATTGATGTATTCCTAGTGTTTTGTATGTGTGTAGGCTGACTAAGTTAATATTTGTAGCTATTGAGTCGAGACGCGATCAGGGACTCGCCTCGAGTTGCGTGTAAATCGGGGTATCGAATAGTGAGACTTGCGGTAAGTCTAAACTTAGTAAAATATAATGTAATCAAATTAATGTACATTAAATCATAGCTATAGCCCTAAATTAATTAAATTGAATTAGACATATATATATATTTAAATATATATAAATATATATACATTTTATAAAAAAAGAGAGGAAGCAGAGACGCTACTGTTGCAGCAACGTCTCTGCAATGGAGAAGATGGAGACCCGGTTGACTGGGTCAAGCCGGTTGGACCGGGTCAGACCCGGTCCAGCCCAAAAAATTTATAAACAAATAAAATAATAATAATGATAATAATAATAATAATAACAATAATAATAAATAATATATATGTAATATATATACATACATGTATATATGTATATGTATACATAATATATACATGTATGTATATTTATATATACACATACACATGTGCACATACAAAAAATATATATATACAAATACACATATATGTATAAATATACATATACACATATATGTATATATACATAAAATATATATATGTAACAAAATATAAATAAATAAGTAAATCTATGATATGAAATAATCTTTCAGGGACCTAGGGGTGTTACGGGAGTTCGGGAGCGTTAGTCTGAGTGTCGCGAGGCCCGATAACCATAGCTATCCTGTGACTTGTAAGTGAAACTGTGGGAACCCTCTACCTTATTTCATTCATATTAATTCATTTTTCAGTCAATTTGATGACTTATTGTTAGTAATCTACCATCATGCTTTCTTTGCTCTATTCGGCATGATGCCTTGTGATGATTTCATTGACTCTTTTCCTAATGTGCCATATTTGGTTGTGAATCATGTTATAATTGATGTTAGAAATGCATGCACTAGGGTTATTGTGGTATTTGGTTTGTATTCAATTTCCTTTGGGGCTTTGTAGCCTAACTTATTGTTGATGTCGTAGAACTTTAGAAATGAAAATCCTTGAAACAAAGGTTGGAGATTATCTAGTGTCCATTGCACGAGAGATGGGTGGATTCACGGGGTCACTGGACCTCGAGGTTTCCGGCACTCACCACTATTACTTGGGTGGCATCACGTAGCTTGAACTACGGGGTTGTCGGCAAGTTCTATATATATATATTCAAAAATTTACAAAGTATGTTGAGAGTATCTCCATATGATAGTGGAAAAAGGCTGTTGATATTTCTCACCGCCGACCGGACGTAGATCATCTCGACTTAGCTTGTGTCAGTCTATCTAACTCGGTTAACTGTGATATTTATATGCATTACTTTCCCAACACCTTTTTTCTGCTATATTATGTATTTAAATATCTGTCTTTACTTTGGAAATGTAGTATAGAATTCCCCGGTTATCATTTAAATATCACCATACTCATCGTCTAGTTTGTGACGGTGGGTATAGGTCCGTCAAGCAGTACCAGACCGGGCAATGAGAAGATCGGTGACTAGCTCTGAGCTCGTAACGCGTAATTGCTGTACATGTAGGTCATATTTTTGTATTATGTTTATATACGTCTTTTGCTTGGGTTGGTTTGTTAGGACAAGAGTTAGTTCACCCGACTTTTGACTTTCACTTTGTCTATATGTTCGTCGTTTATTGCATATTGATATTGTGATGGTTATTTCCTGGTTTCTACATTTAGAATTTATATAAAATGCTTCCGCTAATATGTTAAAGACTTCCGCTAATTTAATAATTCTATAAAATAATAGGGATTTTTTTATCCCTGAACCCCAATTCACGAGATAATAGGTAGTACAGGCTGACTAATACGTAATTAGGTCCTACGTGTTGTAATTAGCGCTTAATTATGAGATTAGGCCAGACAGTGCCCTAAATGAAAATAGGGGTGGTTACACAACCAAATTGCAATGGAAATGCTTACCAAGTATTTAGTGAATTGGTGACAAGCGTGCAGGGATATTTTGGTGGCGTTTGAGAGCCGCGAGCGCAGAGTTACGCGCAATATTTGTGAGTAGAACCAATCGGAGTATTTACATTATTTCATTTGTGCATTTAATTAAGCTATTATGTTTGTTGAGCAGTACTTCCATGTGGATTATAATTTTTTGAATTCTCTTTGGTTATATCTATCCTTAGTGATTTATCGGCTTGATTTTCTTTGGATTCCTTAATGAGTTGTCTATTGGGTATAAGTGGACAATATGTTGCCCACGATCTATACCTTGAGTACACAACTTCTGAATGTGGTCAAACCTGCAGTTTAGGATTGCGGTGACCGTATGTCGAACTAAGTGTAACGCTGCGGTGCCCGTATGTGAACTAAGTGTGACTTGGGGCTATATGCCTTATTCTAAACTACCTTGAGTTTATGTAGGTCCAGAATATGTGTTGGAATTCAGGTTGTAAACTAAGTGTGGCAACCTGGTGGACTTGGGACACTTAGATGTCTTTTCTTTTGCTTTGTGCTCTCGACACTCATTTATTGTTGTTATCTCAGTGATTCACTTATCATGCTATCTCTTATAATCTTTTGTGATATCCATGCATGATACTAGTTTAGCCATTTATGTGACATTTGAAATGTTGTTAAGACTCTATTGGTATTTTACTCTCTACATCACTGTATTCACTGTCTAATTTGTGATGGTAGACAGACCAACGAGTAGACAAAGGTAAGGGACTAGCGCTAGGCGATTGAAGTCAAGGACCACGAGACGGTCTCCTCTTGCATATTGAGTAGGTTCTTGTATTATGTGTTTACTTCGTTTTGAAACATGGGTTATGGGATTTTTTAGAGATTTTGAGCGTGTATGACATTATTGGTGCTCCTTTGGCTTATTATGGATGATGTACACATATGTGGGGTTTTCACGCCCTAGGTTGTCCTGACTTATGTGTCTTGAAGTTTATTGATTAGTTTGGAGTTAAATTACTTCCGCTATGTCTGAAAATAACTCATTAATTGATTAACTTCACATGTAAATACATAATAAATGGTAAAGGGTAAGGAAGGCTGACTAGGCCAGCGTGACTCAGCGAGACTAGCTCGTGAGTCCATGTAGGTCTAGGCCGGGCGGTGCCCAATTCTAAGATTGTGAAATTTGGGCCGTCACAAAAGGATTTTAAAGAGAAGTGAAAAAAGGTTCCTACCAAAAAAAAAGTTGTTATCGGGGTAGTTACCAAATAGGGAGGTTGAGAAAAATAAGGAAAGTTTTATTTGAATATATTTTGCTTACCCAAAACATCCCTATTATTTAGTTGTCATTCATTTTTCAAACCATTAAGAAAAAACATATTAGGGGTAATATAGGAAATATTGGAAAGGTTTAATTAATAGGATCCATGGGAGGATTTTCCATTGTATATAAGATTAGTAATAAATTATTAAAATGTTAATTTCAATTAACTAGTTATAGAGATTAATTCTATTATTTTTATAGTTTTTTTTGTTGAATCTATTATTTTTATAGTTTATAATGACTTAAACAATACTTTTTGAAGTAAAAATTTATTTAAGCTTCGTCAACAAATACTTTTTTAAAGTAAAGATTTATCTAAATTTCCTCATAGAAAGAAAGAACACCTTCTATCACAATAGCTAAAATTAGGGGTGCACACGGATTGACATAATCCGCGAATTCGGTCCAACTCGAACCAATTATCACTAATTGGATCAATTTTTTTTATCCCTTGGACTGGATTGGATTGAAAAATCATTAATCCGGCTGGACTGGATTGGATCACGAATTCTTCAATGAAAAATCGCAGATCCAGTCCAATCCAGTCCGTTTACATATGCACATATGAAAAACCCTAACTCACTATCTAAAACAAAAAATCTCAACACCCTCCCCTCTTGTCCGCACCTCGCCTCGCCTCTCCCTCCTCAATGCTCATCGCCTCTCCTTCTTCGATCAGGCTGCTCCTCGCCTCTCCCTCCCCGATCAGTCTGCACTTCGCCTCTCCCTCCCTGATAGCTGCTCCTCACCTCTCCCTCCTCGATCAGTCTGCAATTCACCTTTCCCTCCTACTTCTGTCTCTCATTCACATCTTTATCCGATCCGCACCTCGCCTCTCCCCCTTTGTCTCTGTCCGCACCTCGCCTCTCCTTCCCCCCTCTGTTCGCGGTTTCGCGACCCTCTGATCACGCCTCTCTCCCTCTGTCCGTGCTCTCCCTTCCCCTACGCCTCTCGTTTGTGCTACACTCCCACCCCTTCTCATATGCGACTCTCCCCTATTTCTAGGGCTCCGACGATCGACTTCGAGCCTCCGACCTTCGACGTGCAATTGGATAAAAAAGTAAGGGTTTTTTATTTTTTATTTCTGATTCAATTTTTCGAATCTAGCTATACTTGTATGCCAATGTATTGGAAGTTTTAACAAGCTTTATATATCTCTTAATGACTAGTAAACCGAATAAAATATTTCTATCTTAGATGGAGTATATGGTGATCTACATAAGTTCTAGATGATTAATTCCCTCTAGTTTCATTGTTACTATTAAGCTACTTGAAACATTGAAAAGGATGTAAATAACTCAATGAGAACTGAGAGACAATATGGTGATTTCTTATGAGCTCTTGATGAGTTTCTTGCTTTAGATCTGTCTTATATCAAAATTATGCGACAGCATAGTGATTTGTTACGAAATAGAGGCTGTAATAACTGATAAATGCTTATAACTAAATAACAAGATCGTTAGCACAAGTTGGTACTCGTAACTTCCTAAGCTGTTTTTTCATTTTAAAATTATTTTTAGTCCATCGAACCTACTATTTGTTGTTGTATTTTTTTTTCGATTTAATTTTTCGAATTAGTATTGATTTGTGGCAGATGATCTATTCACTATCCATTGTTTATTTTTTTTTAGTTTAGTCAATTCAGTCTTTCGTAACTCTTGCTAATAATGAAGATATGAGAAGAGGCTTGAAGAAAATAGAGATTCGCAATGGAAGAAAGTTGTTGTTTTTTATTTTGTTATCACTTCACTTGTATGTTGTGTTTAGGTTTTCATAAGAACTCAAAGACTATGCTTGTTATCAACTCTTTTGTTATGTTTCGAACCTTTTTTTGTGGGTTTTATGTTTGCAACATGCACTTAATTTTCATGTTTATTCATGTAAGACTTGCATTTTGAAGCTTATTATGATAAGTTTTTGAAAAATATGTTATAGATTTTGCGGGATGTATTTATTAATTTGTCATTCATGAAATGTATGATTTGTGTGCTTCATTTGATTAAGTTTAATTTCATAAATCTTTGGATACAAAAATGCCAATCCGCGAAACTTGAACCAGTCCGGTCCACATTTTACAAATTGGATTGGATTGGATTGATGAATTATTTGGACTGAATTGGACTGTAATTTTTCAATCCGCAATTATTGGATTGGATTGCAGATTGACCCTCATTGGACTGGATCAATCCGTGTGCACCCCTAGCTAAAATATACACAATTTAAATATTATTAGAATACACATTATACATTTGTTAAAATATAGAAAAATATATACGAGAGAGAGAGAGATGGTTTTGTAAAGATCTAATATATTGATTTTAAGTTTGATAGTAATGATCTAATATATTGATTATTGAGTTGCATACCTGAGTTAAGAGAAATGATCAAACACACGTTTTCCTCCGTGTAGTCTTGTGATAAAAAGATTAAAATATAGAAAACAATTTTGTAACTCAAAGAAAAGTACACAAAAAACTTTTATAAGTGATGTTGCATTACACATAATTATCATTACTTCTCTTAAGAAAATGAGGCCCCAACAGGAGCAGGGACCGGGGTGATCGCCCCACTTGTTGCAGTTGAGAGTCGGCCCTGAGAATGGCGCATCAACATCCCAGATTGTGCGTGCCAATTCGGTAAAAACCATTGACAAAAGGGTCTTCAATCCTATCTAGGCACAACAACAAATTAACATATCTTAATTTACAATCTACTAGACTTACTAACAAAATCCTAACACGTTATACAACACAAATGGAAGAGGAAGATGTCAATTGGCATTTGTAGTAACTTGTAAGGGAATTAGTTTTCTCTTGAACTAGAGAGATCGATTATTAGGGGTGGTAATTCATGTCCGTGAGTTATAAATGTGTCCATAAACGAGTCATGACATAATTACTCTAAACACGAACACAACACAATTATTAAATATGTCGCAATATGTAAACACAGACCACAACACGTTTAATAAACATGTGACATGTATACGACACGTTTAAAAAAAGGAAAATGATTTAGTGACATTTCTTGTGACACAAACCTGTCGTACTTAGGAGTGGGCACAAAACCCGATGACCCGACTCGGGTCGGGTCACCCGACTCGGGTGGCGGGTGGCGGGTCGGGTAGGGTGGTTTTAAAAAAAAATCGGGTCAAAAAACCCGACCCGTCGGGTATCGGGTCGGGTTTCGGGTCTGTCACAAAGTGGACCCGACCCGACCCGATACCCGACCCGAACAAAATACCCTAATGGCCTAATCCCTAAGTGAAGCCCCGCGCGCGCTCTCTGCGTCTCTGCTCCTCACTGCGTCTCTGCGTCTGCTCCTCACTGCGTCCTCATCCCGACTCCTCATCTCTGCGTCTCTGCTCCTCAGTCCTCAGTCCTCATCCCTCGCCTCCCTCGCGGCCTCGCCTTCCTCATCGATCATCGATCGATCATCCCCTCTTCGTCGAGCAGAGCCTCCCTCCGTCCCTCGCCTTCCTCATCGATCAGCCCCTCTTCGGCTCTTCCTGCTTCGGTTCGCTCCAGCCTCCACTGCACCGCCTCACGGCCCTCACCTCCGCCTCACCTCCTCCTGCACAGTGAAACATTTGCTGCACACATCCTCCGCGGCTCCGCCTCACCTCCGTCTGCAACTGCGTTTAAGATCTCTCTCTCTTTCAATCTTCATAATCATAGGTAATTGAACTCTTCTTTGAGCTCATGTTCTTCTCGTATTCGAGAGATTTGGGAGAGTTGTAGCCTTGTAGGAGCAGAAACCCTAATTTAGCCCTAATTTGCTGTCTTTATTAGGTTTCCCTTGTGTGTGTCCTTGCGCTTTTTCTCTAGTTTTATTTCACTGATTAAATATGCATTCATCTGTCTTTTTGTTCTTGTCATCTAATTGAATTATCTTCAACCACTCATTAGTTTATTCTAAATCTGTAGTTTTATATATGTTATCATGAAGTTCGATTTTTGTAGTTGCTTGCTAATGAACCTTTGTTAACAATTAACGCAACGATGACCGCATCGAATTCGAGAAAATGGAGTCAATACTCTTGTCAATTGCCTTATAACCAACATTATATGAGAATTCAAATAAATTATGTGGCTAAAAGCTTTGACGTTATAAAATATGCTTAATTACTTTACTAAAAACATTTTTCTTTACCATTTCTTTGAAGAATTTTCTTTTATAGATAAACAATAATATGAAGAGTCAAAATCTTGAACCGCAATAACAACCATGTGGGTAAATCACTGGTTTAGCATGGGGCCCCTTGTGTAAGAGGTTTGGGGTTCGAGTCTCAATGGAGAAAAATTGATTTCTTTCTTAACAAAATAATAATAATAATAATAAAGAAGCAATTAAGTATTATAGAGAGTAGATATAAAGTTGTCATTCATACACATGCTTTTCTCATAATTTAGCGGACCTAAGGAGTAAGGATTCACGATCAAAAACTTGGACAAGTTGTTAACTATACAAAGGACAGAGTCAATAGGACCTTGGGACTGGTTGAAAAGCAGACATATTATTTGGTTTCTATCAGGCAATCGAGTTCTTTACCAACAATAAGCTATTAAGTACTGAAACTGCGTCACAATAAGCTATTAAGTACTGAAACTGCGTCATGGAAGAGAATAAGGTACTCAAGTTACTATACAATCACATCGAGTAGCAGATGCTTAGGTACATATGACAGGAAAACTTGAATTGTTCACTGTATTCCATTCCCATCGATCTCAAACTTCCTCTTTAAATTCGAAAATGCCTTGACATGAAATTTCATATTGTTTGGACTCATTCATTTAAAACATATTATGTATATAGTAGAAGCAACATTGATTTGTTAGTGAAATCAAGCAATCGGTCCTACAGTTTTTAAATTATTGGGGTTGGCTACATAGATCAAAGTATCAAACTCTTCCATTGTGTTCGATTTAGTGCAATAGATGGTTAGTTTTGTATAATTTATTACGGAAAGTAGGGGAGTTTTGATTTTGAAGTTTGAATTGACTTATATTAATATATGTGCAATCATAAAGTTGATTTCTTATAGAAATCAAACTTTCTATTTTTTGTTTGATTCTTCAGATGACATCAACTTTTCCACATTCAATTCCAACTGTTTCAACTGAGTTAGACCTTAGTCAAGGTGTTAATCCATTCGACATTCCAACTCCAACTCCACATCCTCCAACTCCACAGCCTCCACCTCCAAATGAAAGTAATGAATCAAGCCTCCCCTCATTACCACCTAATCCGGGTAATAAAAGAAAGAGAACTTCGGAAGCCTGGGATTATTTCACAATCAGAGAAGAGGAGCCTAACAAGCCTAGGGCATATTGCAAATTTTGTCCCAAATCCTATGCATGTCATTCCAAAAGTTGTGGGACCAAAAACTTGATTTTGCATTTGGAGAAGTGTTCGAACCCCAATGATCCGTGGAAAATTGAAAATGAGAGGCATCCTTCCAAGCAAGCAAACCTTTGTTTTTCCTCTACTTATGATGGGTCCTCAGCTGAAAGTACAGTTCACTTGTTCGCAACCACCTATGACTATCACAATTGTAGGAGATTGCTTGCTAGGATGATTATTTTAGATGAGTTACCTTTCAAGTTTGTGGAAAATGATGGCTTTCGTGATTTTATTGCGGGTTTGAATTCTAAGTTTACTGTTCCATCAAGAAGAACAATTACAAGGGATTGTATGAGTCTTTACTCAATTGAAAGGACGAAGTTGAAGAAGATGTTTCGTAGGTCGTCTCAGCGTTTGTGCATAACAACGGATGCATGGCAATCAATACAAAAGATCGACTATATGGTGCTCACTGCGCACTTCATTGATAGTGAATGGAAGTTGCAAAAAAAAATCTTAAACTTCTTTCAAATTCCAAATCATAAAGGCGACACCATTGGGAAAGCAATGGAGAAGTGTTTGCTAGAATGGGGCATCGAACGAGTCTTCACGCGTGACGAGTTGACAATGCTACTTCAAATGATGTGGCCGTCTCTTACTTGGCGAGGAAAGTTAGGAATTGGGGTGGATTGGTATTAGATGGTGAGTTCTTTCATGTTAGATGTGTTGCTCATGTCTTGAATCTTGTAGTCAAGGAGGGGTTAGAGGAATTGGATTCATCTATTGAAAAGATCCGCTATTTTGTGAGGTATGTGAGGTCATCTTTCGCGCGGACACTCACCTTTAAGACGTGTGTGGAGCAAGAAAAACTTAATACTAATGGTGGTGTTTGTTTAGATGTGAGTACAAGGTGGAATTCCACTTTCTTGATGTTGGATCTTTGCGTTGACCTACCAACGTGCTTTTTGAGAATGGAAGGAGAAGGTGATGATTTGAATTTGGAAAAGATTCCATCGATGATGATTGGGAAAAGGTAAAGATGTTTGTAAAGTTTTTGAAGTCATTTTATGAAATCACTAAACGAGTTTCGAACTTTCCTTGCATGTGACTTCTAATAGATACTTTCAAGAGATTTACTTGGTTCATGGTATAATTCAAAAGTATTGTGAGAGCAATAATGTGTATTTATCATCAATGGCTAGGAGAATGAAAGTAAAGTTCGACAAGTATTGGGAAATACTTGAAAAGACCAATGTTATGTTATATGTACTGCTTTTTGCTTGACCCAAGATTCAAACTAAAACCACTTTCATATTGCTTTAATCTCATGTATGGGAAAGAAGTGGGTGAAGTTATGACGAAGAAGGTGGATACGACATTTAGGAGGTTGTACGAGGCGTACAAGGCTTTTTCTTCTAAAGACGATGATAATGATAGTGAAGATGATCGAACTCCAAATCCGGACTATCCAGTTGATTTAGAGTTGGATGATATTCCACAATTTGGGCAAATCACACGACATCTTTATGAAGAAGAGAGCAATGGGAATAAGAATGAAGTAGACAAATATTTGGCGAGAGATTTGTGAAAAAAATGTGGAGCCATTTGACATCCTAAATTGGTGGAAAGTAAACTCTTCCAAATACAAAGTCATTTCACGAGTTTGGCGAAAGATGTCTTAGCAATCCCGATTTTCTACGGTTGCATCGAAAGCATTCAAGACCGGTGGACGTGTATTGGATTCTTTTCGTAGTTCATTGAACCCGAACACCGTTGAGGCCCTTATTTGCACTCAAAATTGGCTCAAATATGGTAGTCCTCTCGATCTTAAAGGGGCTTTAGAAAGTTTTGGCGACCAATCTGGTAAGTTGCTTGTAGAAAGCATAAATTTACTAAATTTCTTACTTGCTACTAAGTGTTAAGTGTTTTATGAGTTGTAACTTGTAAGTCTAAACTCTTTTTTTTTTTATATTATCTTATTTTCAAGACTTGGAGGTTGAAGGAGAACCATTAGTCTTAGAGGAGCTTTGAGTTCTCATCATATTTTGTGTGCTAAAGAGTAGTTCTTGTAAGTTAACCACTAATCATTTATTTTATCTCTTTCATTCTCTTATAAGTTGCAAGTTGCAAGTAGTACTAAGTTACTAACTATATATTTGTTTGTTTCATTTTGTAGTTTGTTTTAGAGATGAAAACTTAAAGTATTGAAGATGGAATCATAGCCTCAACTCTCATGGACGTTGGAGATGAAGAATACTTATTTTTTTTGTGGGAAAGAAGACTTGTTTTAATTATTTTGTGGCTTTTGAAACTATTAATACAACATGTGTTTGTGTATTGTGTAATGTTTATCATGCATGTTATGGGTTGCTTAACTGCATTACTTATGTTGTGAACTTGTGATTGAGTGACTAGATCACTTGACTACTTAATCTTCAAGTGTGTCATCATGCTTTTTCTTTGTTTTTGCTGTTTTTTGCTTTTTTTTTGCTGTTTTTTTGTTTGTTTTTGCTGTTTTTTCTTGAACTGTTGTTTTTTTTCTTGCTTGGAGACCCGACCCGACCCGACGATTTGTTTTTCATGAAGCTTGGTCACCGACGACCCGACCGACGACCCGACCCTAAACGGGTCGGGTTTAAATCGGGTCTACTACCTGTCGGGTCGGGTTACGGGTCTGTTTTCCAACGACCCGAAAAGAGTCGGGTCGTCGGGTATCGGGTCGGGTCGACCCAAACCCGACCCGTGCCCACTCCTAGTCGTACTAGCACACATGTTCAATTTTAAGTGGTTGCTGGTGGGGCTCATCGCAGACAAAAGTTAAACATGTGTGTCGTGCGACCGATTTGTGTCACGAAGAATGTCACGATATCATTTTCCTTAATAAAAATAGGTCATATTTAGATAATGTGTTAATCTGTTTAACACGATTCGTTTATTAACCAGTTTATTGACCTTTTGAACCAATCAATAAATTAATGATATCTAACTTTTAAAATTCATACAAACAACATAAAATACTAACGAACTACCAAAGTACTAAATTATATCACATAGAAATAGTGCAAATATAAGCTATTAAGAGATAAATTCAAGTTTACTAACCCAAACTAACAAATTATATGATGTTAATCTTGTTTAGTGAGTCATAAACGAGTTAAGTAAGTTAACCTGTTAATGACTCGTTTATTAATCGTGTATAAATAAGTTAACCTGTTTATGACTCAAACATAGAAGTGACTCAGACCCACTTATATTATATCCATGACATGTACATTATGTATCGTGCACGTGTTGTATTATTGTAAGCCCGGGGCATTTTTGTCAAATCGAGGCATGATTCAAAAATTCCAAACAGGCGGTCTTCTCCTCAATACTTCAACTCAACGGACACTTTCCTTTTCTTTCATCGCAAACATATAAAGCTTTCACATCCGCTTCTTCGCCATTCTTTCACAGATTACAACACGAATCAAAGAAATGGTGTCAAAGGTGAGCACAAGAAACCCTAATTTCCTCTCGTCGTCTTTGTCGTGTTTCCTGATTACTGTGTAAGGCTCTTCAATTTCTGTAAATTAGTGCAGAGCGATGGCAGGTCACAGAGCGACAGACGATCGCGGCGGCGCGGTCAAAAACGGTGAGTTTTTGTTCTCTCAAGAGCTGTTTTTTGTTCGCTTCTTTTCAATTTCTTGTGATTTAGCTTATTTGTGTGAATTTTCGATGCAGGTAGGGTTAGGGATTTGAAGATTTTTGCGGACGCTCAGAATAATAAAGTTTCTGGATCTGATTGCGCTGGTGCCGAGAAGGCGTGAGTGTGATTCGTGCTTTTTTGGTACTTTTAGGGTTTATGTTTTTGTGATTTTGGTTTTGTGATGTTGTGAACAAATTTCTTGAATTTTCAGCAAAACTGCGGCAATGCCATTGATGACGACCACGACAAGGTAATTCCGATTTTTGAAATACTAGTGGGTCTGATGGCTTGTCTTGTTGTTGCTATTGCGCCTGATTCGTGTTCTTTCGTTGGGGTTTCAAGGAAATTGCTATCCACGGCTAAAGGAGTTAATTTGAAGGTTTCGAACGATTTGAAGGTGAAGAGGATTTTCAAATTGTGAACTGTTTATTTTAGGGTTTTTGATGGTATTGTCAGTAATATTTAGTTGGTTTTGTGTGATAGGTTAAGGTCGAAAATTCGGAAAATTGGAAGGGCAAACGAGTTAGTACTGGTAAGATGCAAATTGCATTTGATGAACATGTCAGCTCTCTGTTGAAATATATGGGATTTGAGAATGACCATTTCAGTTTTTCTATTTGATTAGTTAATGCGAAGGAAAGAAAAGCATTGGCTGATATCAGTAATGCACGAAGTAATTTGTCTAGAGGTCGAGCTAGTGGTGAATCCAAGCCGGTGTAAGTACTAATGTTTGCATTTCAAATTTTCCATCTCATCAATTGCCTATCATTTGCTTACATACCCCTCCTTTCTCTCTCAGTACCACTATCAATAAAGGGAAGAGCATATACAAACCCAGGTGCGTCTGTTTTATTGTCGTTTGTTTCTTTTCTTCCATTTATTGCACATTATAATTCATGGTTCAACTATGTAATCATGTTTACAGGGTTTCAGTGGGTCAGACAACAATAGATACAAATGTGCCATCTAAAAAATCTGTCACGGTACGTAGATGTATCTGAATAAAATCATTTATTTACTCAGTTTCATCTCAGCTCCATTACTTTCTATTGCCCAAACATAGTAATTTATCTGGTTGATCAACACCTCACATGACAAAAATTAAATTTGGTCAGACTGTTTGATTGAAATTGGTAATAATTAGGTTATATTGTATTTACTTTATTTTAAATCTTCCCGAATACTATAAAAAACTGGTAATGATTTGCAATATTATTAAATGAAGCCAAGCGTGCAGCTACAATCTGCATGTAAGAAATCGTGATTCTCCAATTGCTGGTACTCATATTTGAAATTTCATATAACCAAGCTAAAGGTTGATTGACAAGAAATTCGCAAAGATTTTTTCTTAGCATCCAATTAGTTCAAAGGAAATCTGTAACTTTATAGTATTGTTTCTTTTAGTTATGGATGTATGAATGTATACATTAGTTCAAAGAACACTGTGTGCGCTACGTAGCCGGTCTCAAGTCCAGATAAAGGAAGAGGGCTGCGATAGGTTGACAACCAACATAAAACCTTTGTCACTCTTCATGAAATGGATCAAACAAATATAAACTTTGGGGCGTTCCTACCTAGCGCCGCGTTGCATCGGAGCTCGAGTGTAGTGAAAAATGAGCAAGGGTGTGCTTCACATTGCCGCTTAGGTGTGAAGAAAAATGAGCAAGGGTTCCCACACATAGGATGTGTGTGGGTAAAGAAGCTAGTCCCTTCACATCGCCGCCCGGATGTGAAAAAGAATGAGGAACGGTTCCCACGCAGAGGACGTGTGCGGGTAAAGAAGCTAGTTCAAAACAAACACGAAAACAAAAACAAAACCATAGATAATGAGACTAGATCTTTTGGACAAAATAGAAATAGAAAAGGAAAACAAGCACAAAAAGAAGAAAAAAATCGTTAAGGTACATGGAACATAGGAGCACTTATAGGGAAGTCAACAGAATTGGTAGATACTATGATTACAAGGAGAGTCAATATTGCTTGCCTTCAAGAGACAAAATGGATAGGAGAAAAGAGTATGGAAGTAGGAAACACATGGTTTAAGTTGTGGTACATTGGCATTGATAGAAAATGCAATGAAGTAGGGATTCTTGTGGATAATAATTATAACGATAAGATCGTAGAGGTTTAAGAGAACGGGGGATAGATTGATCCTAGTTAAATTAATTATTGGAGATGAAAAGATCAACATAGTTAGCGCCTGTGCACCACAATCAGGATTAAACGAGAGCATCAAACGCAAATCTTGGCACGATATGGATGGACTTATGCAAGGATACCATTAGATGAAAAGGTTTGTATTGGAGGAGATTTAAATGGGCATGTGAGGGTAAGTAATGATGGATTCGTGAGAGTTCATGGTGGTTGTGGTTATGGAAATAGAAATGAAGAAGGTGAATCAATCTTAGAATTTGCTTTAGCATACGATCTTATCTTAGCAAATACTAGTTTTAAGAAAAGGGAGTCGCACCTGATTACTTTTAGTAGTGGACATAGCATCAGTCAAATAGATTTTCTTTTAATAAGAAGAATAGATAGAAAAATATGTAGGGACTGCAAAGCAATACAGGGTGAAGCGCTTACTAGTTACTAACCAACATAAGTTATTAGTACTTGATATTAAGCTAAAACGACGACTTAATAGGAATAAAAGAGACAAAGACCCTAGAATAAAATGGTGGAACTTAAAGGATAGTAAACAAGAAGAGTTTGAGAAAAACTACTAAAGGAAAACATTTGGAATCTTGATTTAGATGCCAATACGATGTGGTTAGAAATGAGTAGTTGCATAAGAGTAGCATCAAACGTGTTAGGTAGAGCTGGCAAAAAAAAGGGTCCGGACAACCCCCTTAATAACAACTAAAAAAGGTGTCCGTTTTGTAAAACGAACACATTTTGGTGTCCGGTCCTGTATTTTTACCAAGTAAATGGGACCCGTTTTTGTTTGGACCCGTTTTTTATAACCATTTTTCCTTTTGATGTGTAATATGTTACACCACTCAAGAAATTAAGGTATTCTAAAAAACATGGTCTGCAAGCGAACATACACAGTAGAGCTTTGCAGAATCCTTACTTATGCAGACTATGCTTTGACAAAAAAAAAAAAAAAAAGAAACCACACTTATTAACAACTACAAAAATGAAGATGAAGTCGCCAATTTACCCATCGCCATACATTCAATTAAACCGATTATTATACATCCAATTAACAATAATGAATGAAGGACTGTAAAAAAAAATAATAATCAATGAAGAAGCAGAGGTGAAGGCGTGAATGGTGAAGTAGATCAGCTGTGCCGTGTTCCTGTGAGAAAGTAGTGGGGAGAGCCGCATACGTGTGTTGTGTGGGAGAAAAAGTTAAGACTTAAAGTTCTCCACAGTTAGGGTTTGTTTTATATACTAGAATGCCCTTACAAATTA
Source organism: Stephania japonica (assembly GCA_039657345.1). NCBI lineage: Eukaryota > Viridiplantae > Streptophyta > Magnoliopsida > Ranunculales > Menispermaceae > Stephania > Stephania japonica. Next base: position 82,401,045 of record CM077556.1, on the reverse strand, counting down.
ATCGCTAAACGGTACCCCTTTTTTTGAAAAATATGTCGGGACCAGTACCCATTTTTTTAAAAGGACACAAAAATAGTCCGATCCCGTATTTTTTTTAAGAAAAATTGTGTTCGGACACGTTTAAAGTGGGTCAGGACAAAACCGGACAAACGGGTCAGGACACATTTTGGCAGCCCTAGTGTTAGGTATATCTAAATAGTTGAGACCACAAAAGAAGGAAACATGATGGTGGAACGAGGATGTCCAAAGAGCTATTAAGACTAAAAGAGAGATGTATACAAAAATACCTAAATGTCAATATTAAGATGTGTACAATCAATATAAAGACGCTAGAAAACAAGCTAAAAAAGTAGTTAGTCAAACTAAAACAAACTTTATGGACAATCTATATACAAAGTTTTGTAATAGAGATGGCAAAAAATATATTTATAGGCTGGCCAAATTAAGAGATAAAAAGAAACAAAACCAAAGTCATGTAAGATTTATTAAGGACGAAAAACAAAATGTTTTAACGCGCGAAGACAATATTAAGGAGAGATGGAGAAGCTACTTTGATGGTTTATGTAATGATAGTTAAGTTGATATCATAATAGATGAACACCAAGAAAGAAATGTAAACTTTATACGCAATATTAGGATTCCGAAAGTTAAAGAGGTATTGAAAAAAATGAAAATAGGGAAAGCTTGTGGCCCAGATGAAATACCCATAGAGGTTTGGAAATGCTTAGGAGAAATTGGATTGACATGGTTAACAAAACTTTTCAATAAAATTTTAAAATATAAACGGATGCTAATGGATTGGAGAAGAAGTACCTTAGTTACCAATCTTAAAAAACAAAGGAGACATTTAAAATTGTTCAAACTACCGGGGAATTAAACTTATGAGTCATACTATGAAACTTTGGGAGAGGATAATTAACAATAGACTAAGAAAAAAAACAACAATATCAGAGAATCAATTTGGCTTCATGCCTGTAAGGTCAACTATGAAGGCGATTTTCCTTGTAAGAAGATTGATGGAAAAATATAGAGAAAAGAAAAAAGGATCTTCATATGATATTTGTAGATTTAGAAAAAACATATGATAGGGTTTCTAGAAATGTTCTTTGGTAGGTTCTAGAAAGAAAAAGAGTGCATGCTAGATACATAGACACTATTAAGGATATGTATGAGGGAGTAGTATAAAGACATTTGGAGGAACTACAAAAGAATTTTTCATAACGATAGGACTACATTAAGGATCGTTTTAAGTCCATATCTCTTTACTCTAGTTATGAATGAACTAACTAGGCATATTCAAGAGGATATACTATGGTGTATGTTATTTGCAGATGACATTGTCTCAGTGGACGAAATAAGAGATGGAGTGAGTAGGAAATTAGAACTTTGGAGGAATACATTAGAATCTAAAGACTTTAAGTTGAGTAGGACGAAGACCGAATACATGCATTGTGAGTTTAGAAATACTAGACTTAGAGATGATGAAGTAGTAAAATTAGGGGAAGTAGAAATTCCTAAGGTGAAACACCTTAGATATCTAGGATAAATCATACAAAATGATGGCAAAATTGAGAATGATGTCACGCATAGAATTCAAGCTGGATGGGAAATGGAGGAGTGCAACAAGTGTGATCTGTGATTGAAATACCCCGACCAAGTTAAATGAAAAATTTTATAGAACCAGCTATGCTCTATGCAAGCGAATGTTGGGTGGTAAAGCAACAACAATTATATAAAATGAACGTAGCAGACATGAGGATTTTTAGGTGGATGTGTGGTAAAACTCATAAAGATAGAATAAGAAACACAAAAATTCAAAGAAAAGTAGGAGTGACACCAATTGACACAAAAATTAGGGAAGGGCGGTTGCGGTGGTTTGGACACCTGCAAAGATGGCCTACAAATGCTCCTCGCTTCTACTAGAAAACTTGACTCAATAGAAACTAAAGAAATTCGACGAGGTAGGGGTAGACCGAAGTTAACCTGGGATGCATTAATTAATAGGGACTTGAATGGTTTGGAATGCTCACCATCAATTGCACAAAATCGAGCGCAATGGAAGAGTTTGATCCATGTAGCCGACCCCAATTAATTTGGGACTAAGGCTATGTTGTTGCAAATAAAATATCTTGGAAACTTGAGCATTTGAGAAATCATTATTAGTGTTTGTATGAAATGAGTATGCTCAATTTAGAGGTTATATGTACTCTGATAGCCTATCAGACTGCATTGGAAGATGATTTTGAAAATTTTCTTCTTATTTTACACTTTCCAGTTTATTTTATTTATATTATAAACTCTGTAATGTTTAATTCTTTTTGCTATCTTGTGGTAGGCAAAAATTGTGGCAGATTCAGAAAAATGTAAAAGCAAACAAGTGAGATCTGGTGAGTAAAAAATGATGCAAGTAACTTTGTTTGATGACATAATTTACTAATTGAAGATTTTGATTTGCATCAATGATTTGCTTTGTTAATTTTCCTTTTTCTCCCCAGTCAATCTAAATGTTGGAAAAAAGGTATCAGCTGACTTCAGCAACGTAAAAGCATACCTTTCCAAGACTCGATTCAGTCATGGAGCCAAGTTAGTGTAAGCATAATAAAGTATTTTGTCGTTGTGAATCTTCACGAAGAATTGCGTGTGCACAAGGCTCTAATAATGGTGATTGGTGATTGTGTGTTTCTTTATGCTAGGTGTTCCACTTGAATTTATATGAGTAATGACAATATTATGTTGGGACTAATATGCGTTTTCATGCAATATTGTCAGCTACCAAATTATTAATGACCCAAGTGTGTCCTCTGGCCATATAATGTGAAATTCTCAAAATAAGTCTATTAATTTAAAGCTCTAACCTGATATGTCAATGTTGGAACTTGGACATATACCTTATGGCCATAGATTTTACATTTCCATCACTCATCAGAAGTGAGAGATCTTGGGTTTTAGCCCATTTGTCAGAGACTCAGTGTTATAAAAACTTTTATGGGTATGCTTGATTTTTTTCATCTGCTTTCCATTATTTATATGTAGCATGTGTTCCATGTGAGAGGGAGCATTGAGTTCTTTGAGTTTGAATTTCTCATGAGCATTTGCATTTCCCTCTTGGGATGCTTGATATTAGTTCCTCACTTTATAAAATGAGAACAGACACGATTAGATGAAGGGAATATCTAATTTATGTTACTTGGTCGTAGTTATATTCGAAATTGCAGTTTTTAGGTTCAATTAAATGGTTATCAAAAGTCTTTATGTCCAATTTGTAGATGACTGTAGTACATTTAGTGTCAACATTGTTTTTCTATTCTAGCAATCTCTTTTTTCTTGTGGAACATAAACTTTACATTCTTGGTTTAACAGACTTTGGGAATTACTAATGACTGTTTTGTCATGTTAGTTTTTGAAACATATTTCCTTTTGCCTCGTTGCTTGCTTTCGGATAATTATTTTTTAGCTTATCGGAAAGACTAATATTTTTTGTCTCGATGCAGGTATGATGGGAGTGAGAAATGTGGTCAGGTACTTGGGTATGTGAATTGCCACTTCTTAGTTGTAGAATTTTGATGATGAATGCATGTTTTAGAGCTTGATCACTGCATTGACAACCCCAAAAATAAAATCAAGAAAAAAAACTCTAATGCTCTTGGAAAATTTAACTTTTCCCTTATCCTATATTATCATTATAAAGCAAATGTTTTTCAACAAATTGAGAATAATTTTGCGATACTATATGTGACATGGCCCAGTCATTTAAGGTTGTTTTAAAAAATGGCTTCATGTTGATCAATTTAGTTATTGTTTATTTGTTGTTTCTTTTTGTAGGAAAATCAATTGTGGGAAGAATTTACCTAGACCAAGGTAAATTTTCCTATTCATGTGCATTAGTTACTAGTATGTACGTTGTCGTTGTTGTTGGTACCAATTTATATGCGCTAATAAAACAATGATTTTGTATGGATTTTTTCTGGTAGGGTTTCTGTGGAGACTATGCCATCATCACAAGTTTCTTCTAGAGAGCCTGTTTTGGTAAGCAACATAATTTGCTTTTGCACTTTTAAATATTTAATGGATTTAATAGAAGCAAGTGATTTGCATCTATATCTAGTCTAGATGGGAGTGAGTGAAAGGAATTTTTTTTGAAGAGCATCTTGCTTTTTAAGATAGTAATGCAAGATTATTACTTGTATGCAGTAAAATTATCCTAGTTCAAAGAATGTCTAGTCTTTCTTTAGTTTCAAGTAAACCTTTTGTCAAATGATAAGCAAGTTGTTGGTGCAGGGGTTAATGATCCTTTTTTTTTGGTAGTTATGATCCTAATTTGCATTACAATAAGTAGTGCATTCCTTCTACAGCTATAGTAGATCATTTATATTTAGCTGCAATTTGGTGATTTCAGTGAATGGTACCCTTAATCACATAGTGACAACTCTTTCTTTCTTTCTTTCTTGTCTCTCTGCCTCCTTTTTTTGTTGGGGGACTCTCATCTCCTTTCCCTTTTTCTTTCTATAGGATTTCATGAACAGTTCAGGAAGACATTCAAGAAATTCTGGTGAGTTTTTGTGATCTTGCAGATTCTTATTCTTGTGTTCAATGGGATTCGTACAGTAATACGTGGAATCTAACTTTCAGGACATGTTTTATTCAGTTAAAATTAAGATTAGAAAGAAGGTGGTGACTGACTTAAGCAACGCCAAAGGCTCTTTTCAGAAAAACCGGGCTAGTGACAGTTTCACCTCCTTGTGAGTAATTAGAAAAAAAAAAAAAAAGTTGATGCCTTCACCTTGTAATGCACTAGATTTGTCTTCTAAGTGGAATGATTCAGCAGAGTTATGTTATGTTAAATGCAGGAATGGGAAAACAAAAGGATGCAGCTCTATAAATGGGTACTTACATGCTTCTCTTGATCTCTTTCTACAGATCTAAATCACGTGCCATCACATTTTTACCTTTATTCATACCCTTACCATGAATAGGAACATTATAAAGATGTCCTATCATGGGCCATGGGGTGGGTTTGCTGTAATAAAATATGTATTTAATGATCAGTTGTATGCGAGGTTGAATTCATTATTTATGTTTTTTTCATGGTTGTAATTGACTGTACTTTCTATTGCTTTGTAGGGTTCCAATACGTCCAGGCCATCAGGCTGCTGCTGGGAATGTGGATGCATCATCAAGAAGATCTCTCAGGGTATGTAGGTGATAAGATTTCTTTGAAAGTTTCCTTATTTCAGCACAATAGTTTATTATAAAGTTTCTATCTATTAGGAAGTAGTTAATTAGAGAGTTTCTATCTATTAGGGAGTAGTATTACGGAAGTGACAACAAATACATGAAATGAACGTAGCAGAAATATAGAAATTCAAAGAAAAGTAGGAGTAGCACCAATTGACAAAGATTATGGAAGGACTGTTGCGGTGGTTTGGACTCCTCCAAAGACGACCTACAAATGTCCCCACTAGAAAACTTAACCCAATGGAAATCGAAGAAATTCAACGATATATAGGGGTAGACCGAAGCTAACTCGGGATGCATTGATTTGGAGGGATTTCAAGGTTTTGGAAAGCACACTATCAATTGCACTAAATCGAGCGCAATGGAAGAGTTTGATCCATGTAGCCGAATCCAACTAATTTGGGATTGAGGCGTGTTGTTTTATTAGGGAGTATTTATTAGAAAGTTTCCCTAAAACATGTTTCTTTTCTAGTTGGTTTTTCCGTTTCTTTTGTATTCTATTGTAAGAAGTCTATAAAAGACTACTGTAATGAAACAAAAAAAAAAGCTATTTCTTGTGAAGAGATTAGTCTAAAGGAGAAGCAGTCATTGACTCTTGTATACAAGACTTAGTCATAGACTAGTCTTATTCTAAGAGCCTATTCTAAGGTTCACAATGATAGGATGCCTTTACTAGGTGTTGGAAACTAAAGTGAAATTTATGATGGATTAAACAAATTTGTTTAGAAAAGGTGATCTTTTGAATATAAAAAGTGTTGTTTCAATAAAAGATGTTTTTTCTTCGGTAATTGGTGTTCCAAACAAGTTAATTTAATGCAAGAAAATGAGTTAAAGACAAGAAACGTTGGGGAATGAATTAAGATGTTGATTCTATGACCCTACTTTTGTTATGCATAAACTTGAGAAAGATATTGCAAGGATCAATGCATCATTAAAAAAAATCACCAGAAATAAGTGGCTCATAAATCATTATGTCATCGCATCTATTGATGTTGTTTGAGACATAAATACCCATTGATAACCAACTGTTATGGGCTGAACATACGAAACAAAAAATTTTTGTGGTAAATATTTAAGATAGAATCAACATCAGTAAGCAGAGTCATTGAACTCAGAAATTGAGAATTTGAACACAAATAGAACTATGCAATTACTACCGGACGGGAGAATGAGATGAATAACTCACTACATTGTTAAGCCTTCAATTTGATATTGCACAGTATTATCGAAGGCAAGAGGTGCACCTAAGGCGATGGTTGCCTAAAATGCATAAAGCGCAAGGCGATGCGCACGCCCGAGTGAGGCCAATTGTACTTAATTATTGCTATATAATAGAAACAAATTATGGATATATTTTATATAATATTGCATCTTATCAAAATTATGAACTGCTAACAAATTTATAAGAGAAAAAAAAAGACATACAAACATGAAAAATGAAAGTATTACACATTATGTAAAAATAAAATTATAAGAACATTATGATAGGAAAAGAAAATTATGAAAATAGCATATCATTGTTATAAGTAATTTTCTTTCCTCGTTCTTCCTTTGTAGTTGTTGTCATTGTTTCTTTTTTCTTTTAGCAAACTTTTCTTCTTTTATGGATTTTGAAATCCTCACCCCTTTTCCTCCTTTATGCAAACTTTCCATCTCTTTAAATTGTTTTTTATGAAAATTATCTTATCAACTTTTTCCCTCCATTTCTTAGTTTTTTTTTTTTTTTTTTTTTTCCAATAAGGTAAATCCATGGTTTCCAAATTAATATAAAAAACCTTAACAAAAAAGCAAGTTAAAGTGATTTAATGGGTCAGGCGTGCGCCTTGGAGCTACTCCCAAGCGCAGTGAGGCACATATGCGCCTCGGTGCGCCTTATGGAAGCCTCAACGCCTTAGTGCTATTAAGGTATAGAGGTTGCGCCTCGCCTCAAGGCGCGCGTCAGGCATACGCCTCAGTGTGCCTCAATAATACTGATATTTCATTATAATGAAAGTTACTTGGTAGTTGAATTTATTGACAATCAAATCACAATAACACCTGTTTTAGACCGAAGTTAACTTGGGATGCACTAATTATGAGGGATTTAAATGGTTTGAAAAGTTCAACATCAATTGCACTAAATCGAGCACAATGGATGAGTTTGATTCATGTAGCCGACCCCAATTATTATTATTATTTTTTTTTGGGTACATAGCTGGCCAATGTTGGCCTAAGAGTTAAACAATATGCAGGGTTGGGGATTTACTTCCAAACAATAAACTCCATTTCGTTTTGGAAAGCATCCTTCGCCAAGTGATCGGCATAGGCATTATTGTCCCTGAAAGTGTGTCGAACTATCACCTCCATGTCCTTTGCTATCTCCCTTTTAATGTCGGCTACCAATTGATCCCGAAATTGGCTTGAGGCGTGATGTGCAATCAGATCAACTGCTTCTTGTGAATCTCTCTCAACCTCCACCTTCCGATACCCTGTAGACCATGCCACCCGGAGTCCATGTAGGATTCCCCTCAATTCCATATACAAAGGAGAGCATCTCCCTAACTTTGCTTGGAATGCTTTTATGAATTCCCCCTTCACCCTGCGGAACACACCAGCTGAGGTGGCCTGTTCCCCTTCTTGACTTGCTGCTCCATCACAATTTAGTTTGATCCACCCTTTCCCCGGATCACTGAGGTGACCCCAATTAATTTGGAACTAAGGCTATGTTGTTGTATTATAGTGAAAGTTACTTAGTAGTTGAATGCATTGACAATCGAATCACAGTTGTATCTGCTGTAGATAAGCACTTCTTGTTGGTTTTATTTCACTAGTGCACTGCTGCTAACAATATTTTGCGGTCTTAACTTAGTTTTGAACGAGCTTTTCATTGTCTGTCTAGACTTGCAAGTTCTAAGATTCATCCGTATCGGAGTTATTTGCTTTTCATTGAATGACTTGATTGCTTCTTTCCGATGTCTGCTTCTTTTTGTTCGGCTTGATTGGATTAGTGTACTGCTCATCAGGTTCTTTAGTAATTATCAATTCTGCTTAGGAAATATAGTAATCAACAAGTTTAGACTTTGTATTACAGCTTATTACAAAATCTTCACTCATTTTTCATTCTTCATTCAGCCATTTGGGAAAAATGCTCTTACAGTCTTCAGTGGTCAGATGAATTCAAAATCAAGGCGTGTTTCAGCTCTAAAGGTGTCTGTATCAGCAGCTGCAACATCATTGAAGAAGAAAAATAACATTCGAACAAGTACTATTCCAAAAAATGTTGCTTTTATTGTTTCTAATGAATGTAACCTTGAAAAGACACCATCAGATGAAAGAAGCGATACTAGCATTGGTACACAAGATGCCAATTTGGGGACCAAGAGAGTTCGTCGGCGATCTTTTACATCATCCTTTATGGAAAGATTAGAGGTCAGTAATACTATCTTAAAAATATTTTGCATTATTTTTATTTTCTCTTGTTTGCATGTTTCCATTTTTTTTTTTTCTAATGTTGCTGTGGCATAATTTTTGGTAATTAAGCAGGAGAAGCTACCTAACATTGATGATGATCGTAATCCCCTTGAAGTATCTGCTTACATTGATGACATCTATCAATATTATTGGGTTATGGAGGTGAGTCTGCTGTTATTGCTATTTAATTTGCTTTTCATTTACATGTTTCTTATTGATGCACCAATTCTGAGTCTCTGACGCTTATTTGTTTACCCACTTTAAAAGTGGGGGTATGCATGAGTATAAGCTTCTTTGTCAACCAGTTAGAAAGTAGTTTGAGACTTTGAGTCATCACTCACTATTAGACATTTGAATGGCTAGTTTGTCTCTCTAGGATTGCGATGCTCCACTAGATGTACTTGTTATTGATTTGACTCACCATAAAGTATATCTTTACCTGCTTTGTTTAGTTCTGAACTGCTTCCTTATTGCAAGTTTTGGCCCAACATTATGCTACTGCAGCAGTTTAACTTGTTTATCAATATTGCCTACAAGTACAAGACTATATTTACTAATTAATAATCACTGTGCTCATTTGTCATTGCTGCATTCACAAGATTTTCCGGTCATGTGACTTAATATTTTGTCTCTCCGTGAACATTTCAATTAGTGGAGTAGTGTCATGGTTGGTTCAGCATGTGAAGGATCAAAGACTGCTATCAATATTATGTACGCTTATGAAATAAATGAGTTGAAGAAGCGTCGGTTATTTTTGTCTCAGCAACAATGCTGGCTTGAAAAACTTATCCTGCGATGAAATCGCCTTTTGTGTTTGGTTCCTGTTAATGGTCAAGATGCTGTAATTGTTTGTATAATGATTACATCTCTTGAGTTCAGTGGTTATCTTAAACTGTATAATTAATAGCAAAATGATATTTTGTGATACCAGCTCTAAATTTGATGAAATCAGTATAAGTTATGTAATGACTAACAATTACTACCTAATAAGATTTGGAAACAATGGCAAAGATTTGCATATAATACTTAGGGAGCTCAGGATGAGATGTTATTTTCCTTAATAATGCAAATAAAATTAACTGAAGTGGGTCCTATGATCCCATCAACTGTTAGGGATTTGGTATCAGAGAATAGCTTGATGGTACCTAATGCACGTGTCACTCATTATTTATGATTGAGTTTTTCCTTTTAACTCATTTGGTCAATATAGTTTGAGGTTATAAATAATTTATCTGACTGGAGGCTATGCATAATTAATCTGATTATCTCGCAGATGATGTTAATGAAAGATCATTTGGCAATATATTCCATGATTGGAGGTGGCTTTAATTCTCGGACTGTAATGATCAGTTAGGCTTAATGCTACCGACGGGGCAGGTCGTTCCACAACTGACGTTTCTTGATTTTACAGGCACAGTACCCATCCTTGGTTAACTACATGGAAACTCAGACAGATGTAACTCCTGACATGCGAGGAATACTTGTCAACTGGTTAATTGAAGTATATTTTCTACCTTTTCATCTGCAATTTATTTACTGCTATCCTTCTAAAGAGTTGCTTTGCTTGTCAAAGTTTTTGCTCATTTGCTGTTTATTTCAAGCAGATTGCATAACTTTTCTTTGTTTACAGGTGCACTTCAAGTATGAGTTGATGCCAGAAACTCTTTTTCTCATGGTTGCATTATTTGACCGATTTCTTTCCATCGTCAAGATTGCAAAGAGCGAAATACAGCTAGTTGGCCTCACTGCTTTGTTGTTAGCCTCCAAATATGAGGACTTTTGGCATCCTCGGGTAATCGTTTTAATCCTGTGATTCTTTGTCAACCCTCTTTTTGTTTAGCTCATCTTAACTTACGTACTTGTACAGATCAAAGAATTAATTAGCGTCTCGGCAGGCTCATATACAAGTGCTCATATGCTCGGAATGGTTTGCATCTTTCAATTGTCCCATATGGCTGTTTGTTTTCTTTGCAATGATTTAATCATACTTGTCTTTTCAGGAGAAGCTTATTCTTGAAAAGTTGATGTTCCGTCTGAATATACCAACTCCGTATGTTTTCATGTTGAGATTTCTTAAGGCTGCTCAATCAGATGGAAAGGTCAGCTGTAATAACTTTGATGATGATTATTATCCTAAAACATCTAAAAATCTAAATTCTTGGTTATTTCTGTTGCTTATCAGCTTGAAAATCTATCATTCTACCTCATAGAGTTATGCTTGGTGAAATATGAGGCTTTAAGTTTCAAAGCGTCTTTACTGGCTGCATCAGCGATATATGTAGCAAGATGCACTCTTCACATGACACCAGCATGGACGCCGCTTCTCTGCAAACATGCGCACTATGAAGAATCACAGCTCAGGTATTTCTATTGCAGAAATTAGTTCATAAATTTTAAAGTATATACATTACGCATTACATTTATTCTCTTGATGGCCTGCAGAGCTTGTGCAAATATGATATTGAAATTTCAGAAAGTTGCCAGTACAGGGCCTTTAATGGTTACCTACGAAAAGTATGCACATCCTGAACATAGCCGCGTTGCCGAGATAACTCCAATAGAGAAGCTACCTCAGTGACCAGCTCGCTTTGTACGATATGTAGTTTCTTCCACAGAAAATGACCTCAGTTTCAATCATGTATCTCTGGAGGCTGTAAATGGTACATGCCATATTTCAGCAACTGCTCAACGAATTGTTGACATTTTGAAAGAAAGATTAGAGGGAAATCACCCATTCATTTAGTGTTGCATTTTATTGCGTGTTTGTGCATCAATGCTTCTTCATCCTTAATCTGTTTTAAGTTTAGGAAACAACAGGTTGAAATGTCATCGATGCAGCTTGCATTAAGACCAGGATCTTGAGCTTTTCAGTTGCATTTTCTATATCATTTCCTTAGTTTTAAAGGTTTATCTATTTTCATAGAGGTTTGGTGTTTATTTTATTTTTTTATTTTTATTATTACGATGGCAAATCATGGATTACATGATGAGATATGAAACGTCCATACATCGCAGCAAGCATTATTCAAATTAATACCATCTTGCTCCTACAGAACCAGATGAACCAGAGAGAAATACAAGCCATCTCGAGCTTCGTTCGACGGCCAATCAGTTAGGTACTCAAATGAAATCATAGTCCCCAGCTCTGGATATTGGGTATTTGATTTTTTAGGCTAGAGCACTTTGATTCCATAATTTTTTAACCTTAATTAATGCTGACTTTGAGTATATTTCGCTTCTTTTTTTCTCGTTGTTACCATGCTGTTTGTTACCATGAATGAACAATGAACAGTTTTTGGTAATGACATATTAAATGAATGAAAGATTAATTGGATTCGAGGAAATCATTAATTAACAGTTGTTCGTAGGAAATCTAGTGAAGATTTTTTTTTTCTAAAAGTTTAAAAATTACCAAGTTTATATATTTCCATGCATGTCTCTGGTTATATTTAAATGAAGGAAAGATTAATTGGAAAATCAAGGAGCAGTTTTTGGTAATCATTAAATGAAGGAAAGATTAATTGGGAAATCAAGGATATACTTTCTTCTAGATTTAGAAACAAAATTCATTATGGAATATTCTCAAAAAAAAAAAAAAAGAATTTGTTATGGAACTTTTTGGTAATTACCAAGTTTATATATTTCCATGCACTCTCTGATATTTAAATGAAGGAAAGATTAACTGAGAAATCAAGGAGTAGTTTTTGGTAATCATTAAATGAAGGAAAGATTAATTGGGAAATCAAGGAGCAGTTTTTGCTAATGACATTAAATGAAGGAAAGATTAATTGGAAAATCAAAGATAAACTTTCTTCTATAAATTGTGGGGTTTGTCACTACATGAGCTTCTAGATTTATATAATAGATCATCATCATCATCATCTCGGCCTTCTATATTTCCCCTTTAATTAATATTTGTCTCTTTGATCTCCACCAACAAACAAGAGAATTAATCATGAAGAAGCATTTGGCTTCTTTATTGCCTTTCTTTTACATGTCTTTACTTTTCTCTACCCCCACAGAAGAAGAAGAAGAAACATACACTACCGAAAACAACTCATCTTCTTCTTCATCTTCATCGAGACCATCAACACCATCCCCTCATCATCCCAAGTGCACAACTGTCCTGTTTGGCGGCAACCGCAAACAATCATGGGTACGTAGTAGCAGATTTTGTCTTCCCTTGTATCGTTTGTTTTTGTGAAATCATGAGATATCTTTGTTTATGTGTTTTCTTTTTTATTATTTACAAGGTTCAGCGACCCACCTACTTGTCCGGCTGGAGGGGATGTTTTGGTGTGAGTAAAGAAGTTCATTTAGATTCAGAATCCATGAAGTGCTTCATTAATGTGAATGAGGTTGTAAGTTTCGGAAACGAATGGTCAAAATGTCGTATGTAAATTTGGATGTCAATGAAGTGCAAGCTTGTACACGGGTTCACAATGTCCGTCATGTTATGAGGAGTTATAAGTGACGGTTTTGGACCATTATCTTATGTGAAACTTGATATCTGAATAAAACTTTTAATAACGGGTTTAAACCGTAATTAAAGGGTGTTCATTTTTTTTAATGTACTGATCTTATATACCAGCCTACAGCATATAACTTTTTAAACACATTTTGCAATCAAATTAGCTGAAGAGTCCATTATATTATGTGTTGATATCCCAATGTATATCAAGTTAATTACAAGAATTTTTTTAAAAAAAGTTTCATCAAAGTACTTCACTAAAACATTACAAACATAGATGATCTTTGTCAAAAAAAAAAACATGGATGATTAAAAGAACTTTGAGTTTTTTCAGGCCTTCACTTAGAAGATCTCCATTAGGGCAGACCAAGTCCCCGCCACAGTAAACATCAACCAAATGCAATAATCCCACCATTCAAAGCCACACCTCCCCACTTCAACTCCCTCTTGAACACAATCAAATGAAACAAAAGCAGGCAACCAAATGGAGAATGATCTGAAACGAAAGACACATCATATTACAAGCTCAAAATGAGAATGATCTGCAACGAAAAGACACATCATATTACAGTTCCAAATCCTATCAACTTCCAAATTACAAAAGCAATACACTCATTACATAACCATTCCAAGTGTGCAAGACTTGCATAAGCAGCCTATTTCATAGTCACAGGGATATGGAAAAAAAAATACTGCCACTGCAGCCTGCTTCTGTAGATGGTCATCAAAAATTATGTTAAGGATTTAGGTCAGGTAAATCATTATTTGAGAAAATAATTGCCAATGCAGCCGTTCCTCCTTTTCCAAATTCAGACATCATTTGAAAAGCATGTATATCTTCAATATTGAAATGAGGTAACTAGTTCACAAGGATTGGCCCCCTTAGTTGAGTGTATAGGTATTGAAATGAAATGAAATTCAAGCAGTAAACAACTGTTTGTACAACAAATGTTTGAAGCTTAGTTGGACCTATCTTCTTTTTATGGGGGGGGGGGGGATGGTTGCCTTGTTGAGATGGAGCTGAAGGTGCTCGAGATGAGGCTGAAGGAGATGCAACTTGAGATGGAGCTGAAGGAGCTCGAGATGAGGCTGAAGGAGATGCAACTTAAGATGGAGCTGAAGGAGCTCGAGATGAGGCTCGAGATAGATCTGCAGATTGTGTTTGAGATGGAGCTGTAGATGGTGCACGAGATGGGGCTACACATGGAGCTTGGGATAGAACTCGAGGTGAACAAGGAGATGACGCTGAAATCGAATTAACAGGTCTAAGTGGAGCTCCAATCCATGCACCGGCATTTGGATTTTGAATTAGAATTGCTTCAACAGCTCGTCTATCATTCTCTTGCCTTTTATTTGCTTTTTTAAAACTCTAATAACAATTCATGAATTTGTTAGAAACCACTAAAAATATACTTATTTTCATAAAAATAATACATTGAGTTTTTTATTTTTACCTCTCCTTCACGAGCCTCAACTACACCTTTTCCCTTAGCATCGCGTCGACGCATCTTTTATCTATGTCACAAACCTGCCCAAGCACATAGTATATGTGTGATCCCACCCTTTAGTAATTAAATGATTATAAACAGAATTCTAATCAAAACGTTTCAAGTTCCGACACCCTCCACACAGACACCTAATCTTTTTGGGGTTCCCTTCATTTACTTGAATCCAATTCACAAATGCCCTTGCTCCCTCTATATATTCTTTAGAAACTCTGATAATTTTAAATAATGATATGAATAGTTAGCACACACCATTTATTAATAAAATAACTACGGCTAGTAAATATAAACTATTCAATTCATCTTTAGTTTCATTGTTCGTTAAAAACTGAACAAATTAGATAGTAAAAGTGACGAAGCAAACACTAAAGGATTTTTGTTTGAAAAACAATCGCTTTATTTTAGCCAAGTCAAAATTATATTTGAATCATGCAGTAAAATAGTGAGTGATAGAACAATTTCCACCATAGTCTACACCACTGTGCACAGAATATAAACGTAGTAGGAGGAAGAACAGAAGGTTAATTAACCTGATTCTGATTCTAATAAATCCATCTGTATTTCAGCTTACCTTTGATCTTTTTGTTTGCTTTTTCACGTTAATTAACATGTTAACAAGACAATGAAATGGTAACCGCGCTTTAATTTTTGTGGAGACAAATAAATGAGATCATGTCACTAGACAACTGAGAATGGATGGATGTCTTGCACTATCCATCCACGAGGATAAAGAACAAACAGAAAGGGATTAGGTTCTAACTGAGTTCAAAAGTGGGACTTACAAGTGTTAAGTAATTCATTTGGTTCTTCAATTACTGAAAATTGTCGAGTCAATGGGCTGCTGACCAGTTTCCCAAAAGTTTATTTGTGGGCATAGATGTTGGTGATGTTGCAGTGTGGGAAGTAGCTAGCAATTAGAGGTTTGAGGGAAAAAAAATCTTAAGCTTTGAAATCTTAAAGCTCACTCTATGTCACTGCAGGTACAAAATCACTTTGTATATGTGTGATCCCACCCTTTAGTAATTAAATGATTATAAACGAAATTATAATCAAAACGTTTCAAGTTCCGACACCCTCCACACGGACACCTAATCTTTTCGGGGTTCCCTTTATTTACTTGAACCCAATTCGCAATGCCCTTGCTACCTCTATATATTCTTTAGAAAATCTGATAATTTAAAATAATGATATGAATAGTTAAAACACACCATTTATTAATAAAATAACTATAGCTAGTAAAGTCAAAAACTTAATGACCTAGAATGTTTGACCCAATCTTTATCCATATTGATCATGAGATCTTCAACCTGAGAAAGTTAAAACTTCAATGCTCATTTCATAGGTGCTGATGAGAAGAATGATGTGCAGTTTTTCTACCACTTCATCAAGTCAGAGAGAGATCCTACTAAGGACCCTCTTGTTCTATGGCTTACAGGAGGCTCAAGTTGCTTTGCCTTTAGAGAGCTTGTTTATGAAATAGGTCCTTTGAAATTCAAGCATATTGAATACAATGAGACTTTGCCTTCTTTGGAGTTGAATCCACACTCAAAGACTAAAGTAGGTGTACTTGTATCATTTTATTTTAAATCGAACATGTATGTGCTGAGATTACATGATTGAAGAGTTGTTGTTTGAAAATTTTAGGTTTTCAGCGTAAAATATTTCAGTTTAAGACGTACCACTAATTTAACTATGCTATCTTGGTTTTAAAAATGTGTTGGTACCAATTGATACCAAATTCTCAAAATTGATTGAGCTGAACTTCTCTGCATCAATCACTCCCCATATCAGACAAAACTCAAATCCACATAGAACAGTTTCAAGAGTAGCTAATGCCCTGATTTCAAAACTATCTCAATTGAACTTGAAGCACAACAAGCAAATCTCACATAAGAAACTAAATAAACACTAGCAACTGCAGCAAAATTCAGTGAATCAAGCATTCAACAATAAAAATACATCCACATTAAAACCCTAATCACCAAACAAGTAAAATCTGAGTAAAAATTCCTGCTTTTCGTACATATTGATCTTGGATTCTTGAAATTCAATCTTGCTTGCGCAACAAACCCTATTTATAGCCCAAGAATTCAACATATCTCAAATCTAAAAACCAAACTACAACAACAACAACATAGTCTTAGTCCAATTGAATAAGCTAACAAATCATAGAAAACTGAGAAGAAAATTCTAAATATAACCTAAAATGCAAATGCATAATGACAATGAAGTACCACAAATAAACCAAAATCCGAAAACAGATCATCGATTAACCTTCAAAACATACACCAGATACTGAAATTGTTGTTCTAGCTTGAAGAGTTGATGAAATCTCCTGTTCAGTAACCAAAATCCAAAGCATTCAACAATAAAAACAAATTGATAGATCAGCAAAGACTGGAAAGAAAACCTAATTGGTAAGAAGTACCTTAGTTACCAATCTTAAAAAATAGAGATATTTAAAGTTGTTCAAACTACTAGAGAATTAAACTTATGAGTCATACTATGAAACTTAGGGAGAGGATAATTAACAACAGACTAAGAAAATAAACAACAATATCAGAGAATCAATTTGGTTTCATGTCTGTAAGGTCAACTATGAAGGCGATTTTCCTTGTAAGAAGATTGGTGGAAAAATATAGAGAAAAGAAAAAGGATCTTCATATGATATTTGTAGATTTAGAAAAAACATATGATAGGGTTTCTAGATATGTTCTTTGGTGGGTTCTAGAAAGAAAAAGAGTGCATGCTAGATACATAGACACTATTAAGGATATGTATGAGGGAGTAGTAACGAGTATAAAGACATTTGGAGGAACTACAAAAGAATTTTCCATAACGATAGAACTACATCAAGGATCGTTTTAAGTCCATATATCTCTTTACACTAGTTATGAATGAGCTAACTAGGCATATTCAAGAGGATATAACATGGTGTATGTTATTTGCAGATGACATTGTCTTAGTGGACGAAATAAGAGATGGAGTGAATAGGAAATTAGAACTTTGGAGGAATACATTAGAATCTAAAGACTTTAAGTTGAGTTGGACGAAGATACATGCATTGTGAGTTTAGAAATACTAGACGTAGAGATGATGAAGTAGTAAAATTAGGGGAGGTAGAAGTTCCTAAGGTGAAACACCTTAGATATCTAGGATCAATCATACAAAATAATGGCAAAATTGAGAATGATGTCACGCATAGAATTCAAGCTGGATGGAAGAAATGAAGGAGTGCAACAAGTGTGATCTGTGATTGAAATAACCCGACCAAGTTAAATGGAAGTTTTTATAGAACTACAATTATGCCAGCTATGCTCTATGGAAGCAAATGTTGGGCAGTAAAGCAACAACAATTACATAAAATGAACGTAGCAGACATGAGGATGTTTAGGTGGATGTGTGGTAAAACTCATAAAGATAGAATAAGATACACAAAAATTCAAAGAAAAGTAGGAGTAGCACCAATTAATACAAAAATTAGGGAAGGGCGGTTGCGGAAGTTTGGACACCTGCAAAGATGGCCTACAAATGCTCCTCGCTCCCGCTAAAAAACTTAACTCAATAGAAAGTGAAGAAATGCGACGAGGTAGGGGTAGACCGAAGTTAACCTGGGATGCATTAATTAAGAGGGACTTGAATGGTTTGGAATGCTCACCATCAATTGCACAAAATCGAGTACAATGGAAGAGTTTGATCCATGTAGCCGACCCCAATTAATTTGGAACTGAGGCTATGTTGTTGCAAATAAAATATCTTAGAAACTTAAGCATTTGAGAAATCATTATTAGTGTTTGTATGAAATGAGTATGGTCAATTTAGAGGTTATACGTACTCTGATTACCTATCAGACTGCATTGGAAGATGATTTTGAAAATTTTCTTCTTATTTTACACTTTCTAGTTTATTTTATTTATATTATAAACTCTGTAATGTTTAATTCTTTTTGCTATCTTGTGGTAGGCAAAAATTGTGGCAGATTCAGAAAATGTAAAAGCAAACAAGTGAGATCTGGTGAGCAAAAAAAATGATGCAACTAACTTTGTTTGATGATATAATTTACTAATTGAAGATTTTGATTTGCATCAATGTTTTGCTTTGATAATTTTCCTTTTTCTCCCCAGTCAATCTAAATGTTGGAAAAAAGGTATCAGCTGACTTCAGCAACGTAAAAGCATACCTTTCCAAGACTCGATTCAGTCATGGAGCCAAGTTAGTGTAAGCATAATAAAGTATTTTGTCGTTGTGAATCTTCACGAAGAATTGCGTGTGCACAAGGTTCTAATAATGGTCATTGGTGATTGTGTGTTTCTTTATTCTTGGTGTTCCACTTGAATTTATATGAGTAATGACAATATTATGTTGGGACTAATATGACGTTTTCATGCAATATTGTCTGCTACCAAATTATTAATGACCCAAGTGTGTCCTCAGGCCATGTAATGTGAAATTCTCAAATTAAGTCTATTAATTTAAAGCTCTAACCTGATATGGCAATGTTGGAACTTGGACATATACCTTATGGCCATAGATTTTACATTTCCATCACTCATCAGAAGTGAGGATCTTGGGTTTTATCCTATTTGTCAGAGACTCAGTGTTATAAAAACTTTTATGGGTATGCTTGATTTTTTTCATCTGCTTTCTATTATTTATATGTAGCATGTGTTCCATGTGAGAGGGAGCATTGAGTTCTTTGAGTTTGAGTTTCTCATGAGCATTTGCATTTCCCTCTTGGGATGCTTGATATTATTTCCTCACTTTATAAAATGAGAACAAACACTATTAGATGAAGGGAATATCTAATTTATGTTACTTGGTCGTAGTTATATTCGAAATTGCAGTTTTTAGGTTCAATTAAATGGTTATCAAAAGTCTTTATGTCCAATTTGTAGATGACTGTAGTACATTTAGTGCCAACATTGTTTTTCTATTCTGGCAATCTCTTTTTTCTTGTGGAACATAAACTTTACATTCTTGGTTTAACAGACTTTGGGAATTACTGATGACTGTTTTATCATGTTAGTTTTTGAAAGATATTTCCTTTTGTCTCGTTGCTTGCTTTCGGATAATTATTTTTTAGCTTATAGGAAAGACTAATATTTTTTGTTTCAATGCAGGTTTGATGGGAGTGAGAAATGTGGTCAGGTACTTGGGTATGTGAATTGCCACTTCTTAGTTGTAGAATTTTGATGATGAATGCATGTTTTAGAGCTTGATCACTGCATTGACAACCCCAAAAATAAAATCAAGAAAAAAACTCTAATGCTCTTGGAAAATTTAACTTTTCCCTTATCCTATATTATTATTATAAAGCAAATGTTTTTCAACAAATTGAGAATAATTTTGCGATACTATATGTGACACGGCCAAGTCATTTAAGGTTGTTTGAAAAAATGGCTTCATGTTGATCAATTTAGTTATTGTTTATTTGTTGTTTCTTTTTGTAGGAAAATCAATTGCGGAAAGAATTTACCTAGACCAAGGTAAATTTTCCTATTCCTGTGCATTAGGTACTAGTATGTACGTTGTCGTTGTTGTCGGTACCAATTTATATGCGCTAATAAAACAATGATTTTGTATGAATTTTTTCTGGTAGGGTTTCTGTGGAGACTATGCCATCATCACAAGTTTCTTCTGGAGAGCCTGTTTTGGTAAGAAACATAATTTGCTTTTGCACTTTTAAATTTTTAATGGATTTAATAGAAGCAAGTGATTTGCATCTATATCTAGTCTAGATGGGAGTGAGTGAAAGGAGTTTTTTTTGAAGAGCATCTTGCTATGTAAGATAGTAATGCAAGATTATTACTTTGTATGCAGTAAAATTATCCTAGTTCAAAGAATGTCTAGTCTTTCTTTAGTTTCAGGTAAACCTTTTGTCAAATGATAAGCAAGTTGTTGGTGCAGGGGGTAATGATCCTTTTTTTTGGTAGTTATGATCCTAATTTGCATTACAATAAGTAGTGCATTCCTTCTACAGCTATAGTAGATCAGTTATATTTAGCTGCAATTTGGTGATTTCAGTGAATGGTACCCTTAATCACATAGTGACAACTCTTTCTTTCTTTCTTTCTTGTCTCTCTGCCTCCTTTTTTTGTTGGGGGACTCTCATCTCCTTTCCCTTTTTCTTTCAATAGGATTTCATGAACAGTTCAGGAAGACATTCAGGAAATTCTGGTGAGTTTTTGTGACCTTGCAGATTCTTATTCTTGTGTTCAATGGGATTCATACAGCAATATGTGGAATCTAACTTCCAGTACATGTTTTATTCAGTTAAAATTAAGATTAGAAAGAAGGTGGTGACTGACTTAAGCAACGCCAAAGGCTCTTTTCAGAAAAACCGTGCTAGTGACAGTTTCACCTCCTTGGGAGTAATTAGAAATATGGGTACCATCGATAGCTCCAAATCAAAGTTACATGCAACCAAGATGTTTTGAGAAGTGAAGCCATGACGATTGCGATAGGTGCTACTATCATTTCCAACAATCATTGCTGGAATATGGGTACCATCGATAGCTCCAATACAATCCTAAAAATAAAGAGCAAGAACAATTAATGACCACGTACATCATCATCATCATCATCATCATCAACAACAAGAAAAAAATTAATTCTATTATAACAACTCCAGCAATAATTAGAACTTACTTTGAAGTAAGGATAAAATCTTGTACTATCTCTTATGATTTGTGGGGTAGATGATTTAGGCTTCGCCATCATATCTACTGCAATTACATTCAGAACCCTTAAAATTTTGTTGAAACTTTGGCTGGTGCTAAAATGCGATCTATTGAAGGTTTTTCGAATCAAACAATATCGAGAATTTTGACCCACATTGAGTAAAAATGTAGCCAACATTTCTTCAATAGTTACAAATCATGTATCATGTACCAGAGCTTTTTCTCTAATAATTTTGCATAACTTTCGAAACACGTCAGGATACATCCTATAAATTTGTCGAAAGTGTTCTGCATCCTTGTTCAATATTGTTTCTATGTATTCAAACACATTTCTAGTTACAGAGCGCCTGGTTAATGGTCGTGTAACGGGCTCACAATACATAGAAAGTATAACTTCATGCAATGTTTGTACAATTGCTTGCATAGAAACCAACAAACATTCAAGTATCTATGTTAGTTCTTCCACCTCATTCTCTTCCATTTCCACTTCCTCTGATTCATCATATCTTTGCATGTTTAAATGAGACATCATGTAAATAATATCACCTAAAATCAAAAAAAAAAATTAAACATGCCGAAAAATATAACCTTCAACATGTGGAATTTTAAATCATGGTCGACAAGGACAATATTAAATAATACTAAAAAAATATTATTAACTTCAAACAAAGTATTATTCATCAATCCAACATTCTAGCGGAGTCTGAAAAAAAACAATCTCTAACTAATAAAATATGAATGTAGTCATTAATAAAATAATATAATAAATTTTAAGTGCAAGCCAAAAAAAATTCTAAAATAAATAACTACTTATTCTGTCAACTGAAACGCTATCCACTTAGAATGTTCTTCAGAAGACATTTCCATAAAATCAATCTTTTTAGTTCTTGTGTTCAACAACTCGAGGACCTTGAAACAAGTACTATCAGTCAAATCTGGGATTTCCTTAATAAGCTTCCAACATCCTTGGTCTCTAGCCATAAATCTATCAACCTTATCAGTAAAACTACAAATTGTTTCGGACAGTTTATTCAAAGAATCCATTTGAAAATTATTGTTTCTGCTTGAGTCTAAATTTCCTTCTTTCTCAACTCTGTTCCTCTTTCTGGTTACTGAATGAACCTCCAAATTCATTGGCTCAGTTGTTGGAGGTGCATTAAAGCTTCCAACTGTTGGAGGTTGATATAGGTTTTTCTGTTGATGCTCGTTTCTTTGTATAAATGCCTCCGCATTATAGTCGTAAGTAAGATCTTCCAATACATCACCACTAGGTTCATCTACTTCAAATGTCCTAGTATCAGTATCATCCCCAAGTCCAATCGAGTATCTCCCCGAAGCAGTTGCATTTCCGACAATTATCCTTAAGTCATCATAATCAACAAATGTATCCGTCTGATAATGTCTTTGATTAGGATGAGACTGGTCAAAAACAAAAAAGAGTTAATACATAGTTCGGTACAATATCTTAATGGAATAATTTAAAATCTCACCATGAAGTATTCCTCCCATACTTCATTGCTTGCCGTGAATTTTTTGGTAACGTGATCCCATCCAAATCCAGAGTTGCAACGCATAAGCTCAACATAGCCTTGATAACGATCTTTGAACCATTTCAATCGACTTTTGTAATTTAAGAAATTTTTTTCACATCCAAGTGTTGCATTAAGAATAGGAAGTATTTTTTTTTCAATGGTTGCTTTAGTAAAAGCACCATTACTATCGTGCCATCCACAATTTGCAGCATCAACCAACAATTTAAGCAACTCATTGCTCTCTTCCGCGGTCCATGTAGTATATTTTACCACACCTTTTCTTTTTTTTTGTTTTCAACAGTTACTTGTGAGTCTCCCATCGCACTATAATCATATATATAAAAATTAGTTTGATTAGGTTTTTCAATGCAAAAAAAAGGACAAACAGAGACACCAACAATACTCAACCAACATAAATTAAATCATGCAACCATGATACCAGGACCTTAATGCATTCATTTGCTGGGATTTTGTCCATAATGCAAATGCCTTAGGCATCATAAATTTGTCCATGTGAATAATGTAAGTTTTCCTATCGGCAGCTACTGTAAATTCAGGAGTTGCAAAGAGAAACCACACAAAGAAGAGAAGGGGAGAAGAGGCGATTTCGAGGGCTCTCATTGTGAATGCATTACGTGGAGAGAGAAGTACGTTCTTTGATTAGTGTAAATTCAGGAGATACAAAGACAAACCACACGAGTCTCTTCATCTATAATGTAACTATAAAACAAAGGAGACATAAAAGTACATTTTTTTGTTCTTTAAGAAACAATATATCATAAAGGATTAAAGTAAATACACGCCACTTGTTTGACAACCAATAATGACATTGATTCTTTGATTAGTGTTGAAGTTATAAACATAGTGAAAGAGATCAATGCAACAATGACACTTGAAAAGAAAACTTTCTCATTAAACACAAGCACAGAAGTTGGAGAGAATCAACTCTCAAACAAATTGCAAAAACAACATTGTTTCAGCTCCTTCAACATTTTGAAACATGAATCAGAACACAACTTCCCTTTTTATACTTGACTGATCAGGAAATTAAGTAAACCACAAACCTATAATTTCACAAACAATTAGAATCTCTACTCTACAAGATAGCCTCAATATCAAATTAATTGAGGTCGGCTACATAAATCAAACTCTTCTATTGAGATTGATTCAGTGCAACCGAATAAATGTATCCTAAGTTAACTCCAAGTCGAATTTATTTAGGTTTCTATTGAGTTCAAGACCAACCAAATTAACAAAAATTTGAAATTGAATCAAACCAATGACTATCAAAAAACCAAAAACAGTAATTTAGATTCAATTTATTATAAGAGAATTCTTTACAGTGAAAAAAAAACAGTTACACAAAATCATCATAAAAAATCACTCAAATCTGTACTAAAAAATCATAAAAATCCAAACTTTCCACTCTGTAATCACCTTCTCCACCTCCCCAAAAAACTCAATTCATATTTCACCAAGTAAAATCAGTTCCCAAACCCAGAAACCTAGTAACCCTAATCGTACTTCTCTCTCCACGTATATACAAGAAAGAAAACCCAAGAAACAGCCATTAAAATGTCCCCAACGACCTGCCTCGACCAATCACTCGCCAAATCCTCAATCCTCCTCTCGAAGTAGGTTCTTATTTGTATAGATATTTGGGTTTAGGATTAAAGCAAATAAATAGAAGCAACACATTGTGAATGCATTACAAAGAGAACCAGACGTTGGAGAAGCGAGAGAGGGAGAGAGAGAGACGTTGGATGTTACCTCTCGAAGCAAACGATGGAGACGCGAGGCAACGATGGAGAAGCGAGGCTGCAATGGAGATGCAAGGCAGCGATGGAGAAGTGAGGTAGCGTCGAATGGAGGAGCGCAGACGACCGAGAGAGAAAAAGAGAGCGACAGAGATTTCGAGATGAGAGAGGCCACGAAGAAGAAAAAAGAAAGTCTCCAAAAGTTTCTCGTTGAGGCAAAGAGATGGAGAAGACTTTCAACATATATAGGGTTAGGTGACAACTCTCCAAAAGTCATCCAAACACACAAATCTACCAAATTTCTAAACAAATTGAATACCCCATACTTTTAGAGACTCTCTAAAAGTTTAAATTGAATACCCCAAAATTTTTAGAGACTTTTTAAAAGTCTCTAAAAGTTCACATTGAATACACCAAACTTTTGGAGACTCTCTAAAAAGTGTTGCTTCAATAAAAGATGTTTCTTCGGTAATTGGTGTTCCAAATAAGTTAATTTAATGCAATAAAATAAGTTAAAGACAAGAAAAGTTGGGGAATGAATTACGATGTTGATTCTATGACCCTACTTTTATTATGCATAAACTTGAGAAAGATATTGCAAGGATCAATGCATCATTAAAAAAAAACACCGGAAATAAGTGGCTCATAAATCATAATGTCATCGCATCTATTGATGTTGTTTGAGACATTAATACCCATTGATAACCAGCTGTTATGGGCTGAACATACGAAACAAAAAAAAATTGTGGTAAATATTAAAGATAGAATCAACATCAGTTAGCAGAGTCATTGAACTCAGAAATTGAAAATTTGAACACAAATAGAACTGTGCAATTACTACCGGACGGGAGAATGAGATGAATAACTCACTACATTGTTAAGCCTTCAATTTTATATTGCACAGTGTTATCGAAGGCAAGAGGTGCCTTATGGCAATGGTTGCCTAAAATGCCTAAGGTGCAAGGCGCAAGGCAAGACGCACGCCCGAGTGAGGCCAATTGTACTTAATTATTACAATATAATAGAAAAAAATTATGGATATATTTTATATAATATTGCATCTTATCAAAATTATGAACTGCTAAAAAATTTATAAGAGAAAAAAAAGACCAACAAACATGAAAAATCAAAGTATTACACATTATGTAAAAATAAAATTATAAGAACATTATGATAGGAAAAAAAATTATGAAAATAGCATATCATTGTTATAAGTAATTTTCTTTCCTCGTTCTTCCTTTTTTTCTTTGGATTGAGGCTTTGTTGTTGATGTCATTGTTACTTTTTTCTTTAAGCAAACTTTCCTTCTTTTATGGATTTTGAAATCCTCACCCCTTTTCTTCCTTTATGCAAACTTTCCATCTCTTTAAATTGTTTTTTATGAAAATTGTCTTATCAACTTTTTCCCTCCATTTTTTTTCTTTTAAATTTTTATCCAATAAGGTAAATCCATGGTTTCCAAATTAATATAAAAAATCCTAACAAAAAAGCAAGTTAAAGTGATTTAATGGGTCAGGCGTGCGCCTTCGAGCTACTCCTAAGCGCGGTGCAGCGCAATGCGCCTCAGTGCGCCTTATGGAAGCCTCACCGCCTTAGTGCTATTAAGGCATAGAGGTTGCACCTCACCTCAGGCATGCGCCTCAGTGTGCCTCAATAATACTGATATTGCATTATAATGAAAGTTACTTGGTAGTTGAATTTATTGACAATCAAATAACAATAACACCTGTTGTAGACCGAAGTTAACTTGAGACGCATTAAT
Organism: Stephania japonica; assembly: GCA_039657345.1. Classification (NCBI taxonomy): domain Eukaryota; kingdom Viridiplantae; phylum Streptophyta; class Magnoliopsida; order Ranunculales; family Menispermaceae; genus Stephania; species Stephania japonica. Next base: position 82,374,653 of record CM077556.1, on the reverse strand, counting down.
TATGAGGAATTTAAATGGTTTGGAAAGCTCACCATCAATTGCACTAAATCGAGCATAATGGAAGGGTTTGATCTATGTAGCCGACCCCAATTATTATTATTTTTTTTCAGGTAGATAACTGGCCAATGTTGGCCTAAGAGTTAAACAATATGCAGGCTACCCTGCTGACGAAGAAATACAATAAGAGTTGGGGATTTACTCCCAAACAATAAACTCCATTTCATTTTGGAAAGCTTCCTTCGCCAAGTGATCAGCATAGGTATTATTGTCCCTGAAAGTGTGTCGAACTATCACCTCCCAGTCCTTTGCTATCTCCCTTTTAATGTCGGCTACCAATTGATCCCGAAATTGGCTTGAGGCGTGATGTGCAATCAGATCAACTGCTTCTTGTGAATCTCTCTCAACCTCCACCTTTCGATACCCTGTAGACCATGCCACCCGGAGTCCATGTCGGATTCCCCACAATTCTGTTGGGGTTAGTCAACAAGAAAGTAACCCCTTCAACTCGAGAGACAGATGAATAAAATCCACTAAGCCACGAATTATGCACCAAATCAATCACACCACAAAGAACATAAGATTTAACGTGGAAAACCCTCCAAATCAGAGGAAAAAAAATCACGGGCCAAACTCCGAATAAATCCACTATATGAATAAAGAGTACAAGAATCTCAATTGAGGAAAATACAATATAACTCATTCAAAGAACTTGAATGGTCACACCAAGATCTTGAAAAACTCCACCCTCAAATTGTACCCTTTCTTGATCACCAAGAAACCACCAAAGACTTCGTCGCGAGTCTTCAGATTCAAGATCTTGATTTATCTTCAATGTAGAGAAAATTGTTGTTGCATTCACCGCCTTGAACGCACAATGTAGTAGAGAGAGAAAAATTGCCAAAACATCCAAAAGCTGGCTAATTAGAAGAATCACCCAAGTCGTTAATTCACTCCAACTTTCTTTTCTATTTTCTCTCTCCCAGATTCCTATTCCACAACCAATTCGTTGCTTTATGTGTCCTATTTTCTCTCTCCCAGATTTCTATTCCACAACCAATTCGTTGTTTTATGTGTTGGACTTTTCCATTTTTGTGTGGGGCCCACACAAAAACCAACAATCTTCCCTCCAATACATGGGGAGATCTCAATCATATTTGATGCTCAAGAACAACTCAGCCCCACCAACTTGGTGCAGGACTGATGCTTCTCACGAGTCACCACCTTAGTCAACATATCAGCTAGATTCTTATCAGTGTGAATCTTCTTCAGACTCATCTTATGATCATTCACAACTTCTCGAATCCAATGGTATCGGATGTCAATGTGCTTAGTGCGGCAATGATAAGTAGCATTCTTGCTCAAATCTAGAGCACTCTGACTATCACAGTTCACTGCATACCCATCTTCTTGCTTCAACCCCAACTCTTGAAGGAATCTCTTCAACCAAAGAATTTCTTTGCTTGCTTCGATTATAGCAATATATTACGCTCTCTGTCGTGGACAAAGCAACACACTTTTACAATTTTGATCGCCAAGATACAACTCCCCCGCAAAAGTGAACACATATCTTTGAAGTAGATTTTCGCCATCAAGGTCATCATCACCGCCATATTTGAATCGTATATCCCTCTAAAGTAGGTTTCGAGCCCCCAAAATATAAAGACATCTTGAAGTACCTCTCAAATATCTCAAAATTCATTTCTTCGCTTCCCAATGAACTTTTCGGGATTTGAAAGAAATTTCTTGACCACACCAATCTGCGTGAGCAATATCTGGTAGGGTGCAAACCATCGCATACATCAAACTTCCAACTGCAGAGGAGTAAGGAATATCTGACATCTCCGCTATATCTATAGAAGTAGAGGGACATGATTTCTTGCTAAGTGTGAATTGATTAGCAAGAGGTGTGCTAACTGGCTTAGCATTGTTCATATTGAATCTGCTTAAGACCTGCTCAACATACTTTTCCTGTGATACTCATAATTTTTTGGATCTCCTATCACGAATAATCTGCATGCTAAGAATCTGTTTTGACGGTCCCAGGTCTTCATATCAAAAGAACTAGATAATTTTTTCTTCAAGTTTCCAATCAAGGAAACATCATGCCTCACTATTAACATATCATCAACATAGAGCAACAAGATCACAAGCTTCCCATCTAAAAATTTCTTGAAGTAGACACAATGATCTGCATCTGTTCTAGGTAACTCTTGACCTATCATGAAAGAGTCAAATTTCTTATACCACTGCCTTGGAGCTTGTTTCAGTCCATACAAGCTCTTCTTCAACTTGTAAACCAAATATGTTTTTCCTGTTACTTCAAATCCTTCAGGTTGATCCATATAAATCTCTTCCTCCAAATCACCATGAAGGAATGCAGTCTTCACATCTAACTGCTCAAGATCAAGATCCAAGCTAGTAGTCAGACCCAAAATCACTCGAATAGAACTCATCTTCACAATAGGGGAAAAAATCTCATCAAAGTTAATTCCTTTCTTCTGATTGAACCCCTTCACTACCAAATGAGCTTTATATTTTACTAGCTTATCTCCATCTGTCTTCAACTTGTACACCCATTTATTCTTCAAAGGTTTTCTACCTTTTGGAAGTTCCACCAGCTCATAAGTATTGTTCTTCTTCAAAGAACTCATCTCCTCCTGCATTGCTTTCATCCATTGAGCTTTGTCTTTGTGAATCTGAACTCCCTGGAATCTCTCTGGCTCCCTCTCTTCTGTAATTGTAACATAATTCGAACTGGGATACCTAGTAGAATGAAACAACCCTCTCTCAGACCTTCTAAGTGAAGTTTCAACTAAAGCTATTGGTGGAGGAGTTTGCTCCCCCTGCTCAGCATCATCAACTGGTTCTGGCACATCAACCCCATGTTCTTTAAATGAGTCTCCCACATGTGTTGCATCAGTAATGGAAGAAGACTCCAATCCAGAAACATCATCATCATCAACTATGATTTTCTTTGATGTCTTCAAATCTGCTATGGTCTCATATTCATGAAAGGCCACATCCCTGAACCTGACAATATTTTTCTTCTATGGATCCCATAACCTATAACCAAACTCTGCATCTCCAAATCCCAAGAGGATACACGGAACAGTTCTATCATCAAGTTTCTGTCTCTGCTCCTTAGGCACATGCATAAATGCCTTGCATCCAAACACCTTCAAGTGAGAGTAAGTAACATCTTTCCCAGACCAAACTCTCTCTTGGAACATCAAACTCCAATGGTGCTGAAGGAGAGCGATTCATCAAGTAGCAAGCAGTACTGAGAGCCTCACCCCAAAACGACTTGGGCAACTTAGCCATTTTTAACATAATCTGACTTTATCAAGGATGGTTCTGTTTGTTCTTTCAGCAACACCATTATGTTGAGGAGTACCCGGAACAGTCTTCTCATGTCTGATTCCATGTTCTTAGCAATAATTCTCTAACTCATTTGAAGTGTATTCTCCCCCGTTATCACTACGAAGGCACTTCAAAGATACACTTTTTTCTCGTTCCACCATTATATGAAACCTCTTGAGATACTCAAGAAACTGACATTTTATTCTCAACACAAATACCCAAACCTTCCATGAAGCATCATTAATAAAAGTAACAAAGTATCTGCCACCTCCCATAGTTTTCACATCAATGGAACCACAAACATCAGAATATACTAACTCAAGTAAATTTCTTTTTCTTTCAGATGATGAAGAAAAAGAAATTCTATGTTGCTTACCGAATAAGCAATCATCACAAGGGTTCAAATATTTACCTTTGGCGAAGGGAATGTGAGACTTCTTTGCCTACACCTGCAACCCTTTCTCACTCAAGTGACCTAGCTGCCTTTGCTACAGATCTGGTGAAGAATCATCTTCAATTGCATTCAGGTCACCTCTGATGGTCTTGAATTGAGTCTTGTAAAGTGTATAGCTCAATTTTCCTCTAGCAACAACAATTGAGCCTTTGGTGAGTTTCCACTCCTTGCCCCCAAAGATGTTGTAGTAACCATCTAGGTCCAAAGCATGAGTAGAAATCAAATTCAGACGCAGATCTGAAACATGTCGCACATCTTTCAGAATTACCGTGCAACCCATATTTGTCTGCATAAAGACATCTCCAATGCCAACTATATCTGCAAAACTGTTGTTCCCCATCTTTGCCTTACTAAAATTCCCTACTCGATAAACAGAGAAGAAATCCTTCCTCGGAGTAGCATGGAAGGATGTTGTGGAATCAACAACCCATTCACTATCTGTATTAGTGACATGACCTTGATCCTCAACTAAAGAAAGTACAACCAAGTCTTCAATTGCATTTGATATAGCAGCCGTAGTATTCTGATCATTCGCTTTATTTTGATTTTTCTCATCATTCTGTTCTCTTTTCCACACTATACAATTTTTCTTTATGTGTCCTTCCTTGCCACAATGATAACGAGAATTTTCCTTTTCCTTGAGACTTGTCTCTAGATTTACTCCGCCCCCTTGGACCTCTGGACTGACTTTTGCCTTTATGTTCTGCAGTAGTAATAAGAGCTTGTGAAGTTTCAATGCCTTTATCCTTTCTCCTAGTCTCCTCGTCAAAGAGACTATCCCACACTATGGATGAAGACAAGACCCGCTGGGAGCAGAATTACTTAGAGACACCACCAAGGTTTCCAAGCTTTCTGGCAACGAGTTCAAAAGTAAAAGTGCTTGTAACTCATCCTCAAGCATAATCTTCATAGCACTAAATTGATTGATCAATGCTTCGAAATCATTCAAGTGCTCTATCATCGACCGCCCATCTTTGTACTTCATATTAATAAGCCTTCTAATTAGAGAAGCCTTGTTCTGAGCCCCCTTCCTCTCACACATATTCTGCAATTTTCTCCACAACTCCTGTGCATCAACCTCTTTTCTAACATGGTGATAAATACTGAGATCGATCCACTTTCGAATAGTCCCAGCAGTTTTTCGGTGCAACTTCTTCCAATTAACATCAGATGTTTTCTCTGGCTTATTTTGTCCAAATTTAATTGGATCAAATAAATCCTTGCAATAAAGATGATCTTCCATCATCGGTTGCCAAATTGAAAAATTCGTAGCCATCAACTTGACCATATTGCTTGATTTATCATCATCATCCACCATCTTGATTTCCCACAAAGATTCTCAGAACACGAACTAACCGCGGCTCTGATACCACTTGTTGGGGTCACTCAACAAGAAAGTAACCCCTTCAACTCGAGAGATAGATGAATAAAATCCACTAAGCCACGAATTATGCACCAAATCAATCACACCACGAAGAACACAAGATTTAATGTAGAAAACCCTCCAAATCAGAGGGAAAAAACCATGGGCCAAACTCCAAATAAATCCACTATATGAATAAAGAGTACAAGAATCTCAATTGAGGAAAATACAATATAACTCCTTCAAAGAACTTGAATGGTCACGCCAAGATCTTGAAGAACACCACCCTCAAATTGTACCCTTTCTTGATCACCAAGAAATCACTAAAGACTTCGCCGCGAGTCTTCAGATTCAAGATCTTGATGTATCTTCAATGTAGAGAAAATTGTTGTTGCATTCACCGCCTTAAACGCATAATGTAGTAGAGAGAAAAATTGCCAAAACACCCAAAAGCTGGCAAATTAGAAGAATCACCCAAGTCGTTAATTCACTCCAGCATTCTTTCCTATTTTCTCTCTCCAAGATTCCTATTTCACAACCAATTCGTTGTTTTATGTGTCCTATTTTCTCTCCCCCCGATTCCTATTCCACAACCAATTCGTTGCTTTATGTGTTGGACTTTTCCATTTTTGTGTGGGGCCCACACAAAAACCAATAATTCCGCATACAAAGGAGAGCATCTCCCTACCTTTGCTTGGAATGCTTTTATGAATTCCCCCTTCACACTGTGAAACACAACAGCTGAGGTGGCCTGTTCCCTTCTTGACTTACTGCTCCATCACATTTTAGTTTGATCCACCCTTTCCCCGGATCACTGAGGTGACCCCAATTAATTTGGAACTAAGGCTATGTTGTTGTTGTTGTATTATAGTGAAAGTTACTTAGTAGTTGAATGCATTGACAATCGAATCACAGTTGTATCTGCTGTAGATAAGCACTTCTTGTTGGTTTTATTTCACTAGTGCACTGCGGCTAACAATATTTAGCGGTCTTAACTTAGTTTTGAACGAGCTTTTCATTGTCTGTCAAGACTTGCAAGTTCTAAGATTCATCCGTATCGGAGTTATTTGCTTTTCATTGAATGACTTGATTGCTTCTTTCCGATGTCTATTTCTTTTTGTTCACCTTGATTGGATTAGTGTACTGCTCATCAGGTTCTTTAGTAATTATCAATTCTGCTTAGGAAATATAGCAATTAATCAACAAGGTTAGACTTTGTATTACAGCTTATTACAAAATCTTCACTCATTTTTCATTCTTCATTCAGCCATTTGGGAAAAATGCTCTTACAGTCTTCAGTGGTCAGATGAATTCAAAATCAAAGCGTGTTTCAGCTCTAAAGGCGTCTATATCAGCAGCTGCAACATCATTGAAGAAGAAAAATAACATTCAAACAAATACTATTCCAAAAAATGTTGCTTTTATTGTTTCAAATGAATGTAACCTTGAAAAGACCCCATCAGATGAACGAAGCGATACTAGCATTGGTACACAAGATGCCAATTTGGGGACCAAGAGAGTTCGTCGGCGATCTTTTACATCATCCTTTATGGAAAGATTAGAGGTCAGTAATACTATCTTAAAAATATTTTGCATTATTTTTATTTTTTCTTGTTAAGCAGGAGAAGCTACCTAACATTGATGATGATCGTAATCCCCTTGAAGTATCAGCTTACATTGATGACATCTATCAATATTATTGGGTTATGGAGGTGAGTTTGCCGTTATATATAGCTATTTAATTTGCTTTTCATTTACATGTTTCTTATTTGTTTACCCACTTTAAAAGTGAGGGTATGCATGAGTATAAGCTTATTTGTCAACCAGTTAGAAAGTAGTTTGAGACTTTGAGTCATCACTCACTATTAGACATTTGAATGGTTAGTTTGTCTCTCTAGGATTGCGATGCTCCACTAGATGTACTTGTTATTGCTTTGACTCACCATACAGTATATCTTTACCTGCTTTGTTTAGTTCTGAACTGCTACCTTATTGCAAGTTTTGGCCCAACATTATGCTACTGCAGCAGGTTTAACTTGTTTATCAATATTACCCGCAAGTACAAGACTATATTTACTAATCAATAATCACTGTGCTCATTTGTCATTGCTGCATTCACAAGATTTTCCGGTCATGTGACTTAATATTTTGTCTCTCTGTGAACATTTCAATTAGTGGAGTAGTGTCATGATTGGTTCAGCATGTGAAGGATCAAAGACTGCTATCAATATTATGTACGCTTATGAAATAAATGAGTTGAAGAAGCGTCGGCTATTTTTGTCTCAGCAACAATGCTGGCTTGAAAAACTTATCCTGCGATGAAATCGCCTTTTGTGTCTGGTTCCTGTTAATGGTCAAGATGCTGTAATTGTTCGTATAATGATTACATCTCTTGAGTTCAGTGGTTATCTTAAACTGTATAATTAATAGCAAAAGGATATTTTGTGATACCAGCTCTAAATTTGATGAAATCAATATAAGTTATGTAATGACTAACAAGTAGCATCTAATAAGATTTGGAAACAATGGCAAAGATTTGCATATAATACTTAGGGTGCTCAGGATGAGGAGATGTTATTTTCCTTAATAATGCAAATAAAATTAACTGAAGCGGGTCCTATGATCCCATCAACTGTTAGGGATTTGGTATAAGAGAATAGCTTGATGGTACCTAGTTCATTTGGTCAATATAGTTCAGAGGGATTTGAATGGTTTGGAAAGCACACCATCAGTTGCACTGAATCAAGCACAATTGAAGAGTTTGACCCATGAAGTTGACCCTAATTAATTTGGAACTGAGGCTATGTAGTAGTAGTTGTTGTATTGTTTTATAATTTAAAAAGAAATATTAGATAAAGTAAAAAAAAAGAAATATTAATATTTATAATTTAGCATAGTTTTTTAAGCCTATAATTCAGTATATATCTGTAAGGTTTTGAAAACAAAAACATATTGGTATGGATTAATATTAAAAATAGTAGTATGTAACATGAAAATCGGAAACATTAAAAAAACGAGTAACGTGAAAACCAAAAACCAGAAAAAAAAAAAATAGACTTATCTTGTAAAGCCACACAAGTTGGATTGAGGACATAAGAGTAAAAGAAAATTGGATACGGGCATTTTTTTTTACAAAACGCTACTTGGGGTGCCATCCAAGAATTTAGAGTTTCATCTAGCTTATTCTAAAAATAAGTTGTTAACCAAACACAACTTTTTTACTAAAGTTGCTCATAATCTAACTTCTAAGCTAGCTGTGCATGCCAAACAGAGCCCAAATTAAATATTAAATAATGTATTTGATTTATAAATCCCCAAAAGATATGTCAAGGGTAAAAGTCAATGGGTTGTTTTTTGCATACATGCATATAGCATATAAATCTTACTTCAAATCGTCATTTCACATAATCAAATATATTTTAAAAACATAACTTTGGATTAAAAATGCTAACTTACCTTGGCATTTTGGTGTACTCACTCTAAATTTGGACTTAGACCTTCTACAATACAAAAATTTTAAAATATCTCACCAACTCAACCCTATGCTATCAAAGAATCTTTTGATCCTCCTTGACCAACCTCTCAAACACAGAATTAGATCTGGGTAAGTTTTAATATTGATCCTCAATGTAATTGTTTCAGAAATTCTAAGACCATTTTAAAAAAAATAAAAATGTGCACAATAGCAAACACCTCCAAGATGATTTTGAAAATAAGATTTAATAATAGTTGCATATTCATACCACATATTCTAGGATCCTGTCATACATGAGTCATGTTAATCTAACTTCAATTTCACATGCCATTTTTGCACACATTCATTGGGAGTTCCTTAGATGCACATCTATTTCTTGTGCACACAAATCGATGCAAAAATCAACAGTCACAATCAAGTACTGGCGGACATGGCTCGTGAAATTGGTATCACAAAAGCATTTTTCCTTCACACATTCATCTTAATGTGCTGTCAACCATGATGCTTTTAATTTTTGCAACACAAGACCCTATTTATGAAAAACCTCAGAATCGCTCATACAAAAAAGGAAACCTGGAATAGCTATCGGGTCATCTGATAATATTCAGTAATAAACAAATAAGACCATATGCATTTGAATCTTTGATACCTCTGCATTCATATAATGCAATAGGCTCGATAAGAAAATTCTACATGATCAGGTGAGCAAGCCTGATTCGGAGTGCAAATCTATCTATATGATGTTTTTTTAGATAATTGCAACAATTTACTACCTTGCAGAGGCAGCGGATTTCTCACTCCATAAAACTCTTGTTGGCTTCACATCTTTCTTGTGGATCAACTAAAAGAATAAAACAAAGATTAGATGAGACAAATAATGCCATGCTATGAGAACTAAAACATTAGATTTCAATCGCTAACCTCTAACTTGTAGAATCAGTAAAAAAAACAGTAAGCTATCAATAAGTTAACTTACATCACCAGTTTGATACTCAGGCATCCTTCTATCTGGAAGAGCTCTTAAATTTCCCAATTACCCCTTAATTTTACATTTACGGTAGGACGCAATGAAGTGGACTACAGTGGTTTGTCTTAACTAGATGAAGAATGTAGCTCTTAGAACGCGGGACAAAGTGTTTGGTAAACGGAAGCAACAAGATGAGGAAGTACTCATGGTAATTGAGGACTTGCGAGGTGGTGTATATAGGGGAGTCATGCTGTCGCTTACATACTTTATTGAGAAGGCATAGAGGCAACCTCAACTAGGGGAGATCAAGTTCATATTTTGTGCTACAGAAGTCCTATTCATGGTAAAGTTCTAACAGAATTCAACTGATATCTACATGGGGATTCTTAAGATGATAAACCAAAGTTCTTCATTGTCATCATGCTAGAGAACGCAATCAAATATGCTTCCTTTTCTTTGGCTGGGACTGAGTAGACTAGAGAATGGAGGAAGAGCTACCAGCCGGCTCTAAATGTGAATCTAGTGAAGGAGGTTTTTTGGGGAACAAATGTGAGGAAACTTTGCTTCTCATGGTGCAGAGACTATTTGCATGCACAAAGACTAAAGACTTGAAGGAAAATATTAACAGGGAAGTTGGTTCAAAGGATGTTTTTAAACCTGTTAACACTATTGGGCAATTATCAAGTTTGCTAATGGAAGAATGAAGAATTTGAAGGTTATTTTTATAACCATGGGTGTATGAACCTTTTTCATGCTTCAGCCCCTCCAGTTTTTAGTTTGACTAATCTTACAGGAGTTATGAAGCACCACAACCCATAACACGAAAGAAACCAAGGGAATATAATGTAGCTACCAAAAATTGAACTTATAACCTCTGTCGAAGTAAGAGTTACGGTACCCTTTTCTTTGCCACAGCACTAGACCCCTTGGGGGAAAATTAGTGCTCTTCACGAGTTGATAGGAATTGATGGGTTATGATAAAAATAACTTTTCTATGAAATTTGGCAATGTTCAAGGTTACAAATAAAGACTAAGGAGGGTTATTAAAGATCGATCAAAGCACATCATCTATAAATGGGTTTGATTATGCATGCTTAAAAGTAAGGGGGAAAATTGGTATTTGCTAGCAATGATTGAAGTTAAAGAAAGGGTAAAAAGATTTGCAGTCCAATTATGTTGTTGGGTTGAACCTCTAGAATTCACTTCAAAGCTGTTGCTAGAAAAGTACAATTTTCGATGTCAGGCATTAACGGCTTGGAAACAATGATTTCCATTCTTGAGGAGACAAAGTCAAAGACGCGGTTTACAGGATGATCAATGCTAGCACTTGTGGCAATTGAGAAGATGGATCACATCTTCATCGCGTAGACAGATCGTGTTATATGGTCGGAGGACTGGGATTTCAATGATCCTCTTCAAGTTTCATGAAACATTGCAAAAGATCCAAGGCGATGAAAAGAGATTGGATGTGCCAGCTAGCTCAAGAAAGCAATTTTTTTCATTGGCGAGGAGGTGACAACAATGGCTTCAACTACTCGAATGAAAAGGGCTCATATGTGATCTCAATAGTTGCGGACACAGAGACTACGGAGGTGGAGGCATTAGGGAAAGGAATCTGTAACTTTGAGAGAACCAACTCAAGAAATTGCAGAACTGAGTGGGGGTAAGTCCTTCCAGTGCTTTGAAAAACCTACTTCACCTTTACTCATAAATTTTGAACCTCATTTGGCTTCTATAGAGCCTAGCAATAATAACCATGCAAGTACGAAAGCAAACTGACAAAGCTTCCCATTTTCCATTGTCATCAATAAAAAGCACAAATAACAAAGGACGATCAGATTAGCTGTTATAGTGAGATTGAGAATACTTTTGGCCTTCTTCAAATGTCAAAAGAGACAGTTGGTCGTAAGATGACTACGTACGACAAAGAGTCAAGGGGTTGGCAGGCACTGAAAAAGGGATAATGAATAAGAGTTTTTCAATAAAGATACTTACAAGGAATTTTCGGGGATGTTGGAGCAAGCGAAAGAGAAGAGCAATGAAAGGCACAATCTTGATTGCTCGACCGAAATTGTGCTGTTGCAAGAGATCAAGAAAGAAGTCACTGATAGTAATTTGGTTGGGGAGTTATGGGGGGCGAAGAGGTGGACTGAAATCATGTCTGTTAGTACAGCTAGGGGTTGCTGATAATGTGAAGCTCAAGTGTCATGGAAATGATGTGGCCATGTTGTTTCAATCAGGATTGAAAATCATGATAAGGGGGATTTTTTTGGGTAGAGGTGGTGGCATTGAGTTCTATTGGAGGGTAAGATGGTACGTAGAGGGGGATTTTAATGTGATGAGATGTGCTGGAGAGAAGGTTATGAACAATACGATTACAATAACCATAGGTAAGTTCAATGAGTTGAGTAAAGAGTTAATTTGATTAACCAAGTCACCAAAGTATGACTAACACCAAGGTCACATTGAGTAATTTAGAAGACAATCCAATTTGTTGTTCTCTTGTAGGTTCATATGGACAAAGGTTGTACCGACCACTGGGTGATAGCACAGACCTTCTCCTTGTCTACGCAAAATTAGAACATCAAACAGTATTGTAGACAATGGACAAAACAAATTTTCGATGGCAGTGTTTTTGGACAAAACAAATTTCTGATGGGGGCGTACACCTTTCAGATTTCAGAACGTTTGGCTTGATCATACATCCTTCTACATCCACTTTACATATAGGTGGCAGGAAAATGAAACTGCAAGATGTGGGGATTTGATTCATGGTGAAGTTGAGAAGCTTGAAGGAGAAATGAAAGCGATGAAACAAAAAAACTTTTGGCAATGTAAGAAACCAGAAAGAGATGGTGATGGCCCGAAATGGTGAGCAAAATTAGCTCAAAGAGAACGGCTTGTAATCGACCTTGTTGATCGAGGAAGGAAAGATATGAAAGAAAGATTTGCGTGATCGAATGTTCTAGAAGCATGTATGTAGTATTGTGTATATAGAGCTAGAACTTTAAGCACATTTGGCTCCCCCTCAATTTCTCCAGCACATTTGGCCCCCCTCCAATCTCTCCTACTTGTTTTTTTGTCACTCTCTCATTTTAACTTGTTCTTTTGTCACCAATTTAATTTAACTTGATGAAATGTAGGAAAACACTTTATTTTAAACTACATATGCATATTGATTAGTGTTTTTTTCTTTGCTTCTTCGACAAAATATCTCATATGATTTAGTTTCTTTTAATTTTAGACTATACCCTTAGCCTTTTTTCCTTTTTTTTTGTATGAAAACCTCTCATAATATTTATTTATGCTAAAAGAAAGTTATTAATTAGTTTTATTACTCCCTCCATTCCATGTTTTCCTTCACTTGAGCACAAGAATTAAGGTAATGATTTAACAAGACTAAATTACCCTCCCATAAATGACTTTATTTTTTTTTTTGACGAAAAGATATTTCCATTCATAGAAATTGTTATTACATCTAATTTAACAATGAAATTACATCAATAGCATCCTTTTCCCACTCCTTGATAAGATCAAATCGACGTTGCGAAAGTTTGCAAATTTATGTGCAACTTATACGCTTGTCTTTTGCATCTACAACAATAGAACAGAACTATAACAGAAAATAAAACTTCAAACGAGGGAAGACGAACAAAAACTTCCAACGAGGGAAGACAAAACAGACTTCCAACAAGGGAAGACAAAAACTTATTGAAAAAGAAAACCTAGTGAAAATATCAAACCAACAACTAATGCAGATCCATACATGAGCATATAAAAGTGTGGATGAAATTGAATGATAGCAGATGCATGTGTGAAGGAGAGGCAAGTGGTGTCAATGATGAATCTGACAACTGTTGCAGGCCGAAAGAAACTGAACATCTCAGATTTGAATAGATCCGACTTTTATTGTATAAATAAAAATAAATATTGTTATTGGAAACGTCATTGATCAAAAGAGAAGATCGGTGGTGGTTATAACTAAAGAATCACAAAAAAGCAACCAATGCTCCAAACCCTAGCCGCCACTTTTCTTAACTCTGACTTCATTTATTATACGTATTGTATAAAAAAAACAGATTGACGTTATTGGTAACATTACCTAAATAGAATGGGGTTAGAATTGGAAATGAAGCATTTAATGCTTTCTTAATTTCCTAATGTGACACATATTGTGGGACAAAAAACAAAATCAAAATGTGACGGATAATATGGAACGGAGGGATAAGTACCTTATTAGTTCTATGTGGTATTTGTTTATTTTCTATAAGATTGTATGAGAATTATCTCCATTAGAGAGACCATATTTTTAAAAAAAAATTGTTGAATGCGGATGGACAATGACTGAATTATTCCTCTTTGTTTCTTGTAATTTGCATCATCAAGTATGCTCTTGTAAATTGTAATTCTCATTGCTGGTATAACAGTCGTCTCTGATTTTTTTTAAGAAAAAAATTACACCCCCAGTTCTTTACTAAGATCTTCAAGAAAAATATTTTAAAGATTATATCAACAGTTCCTTTTGTGACTGAGGCTTGTTGTAAATCAACAGTTTCAATAATTATTGTTTTAGCCAATCCAATAAACAGTCGAGGTAAATTTCTGTAGTACTTTGTGCTAATAAGAAGAATCGCCACAATAATCAACCTAAGAGACGGAAATTAATGGATTTATTGTAGAACCTAGAAGCTAGAATAAATCAGACAAGCATCAGTTGAACATACTTCCACAACTGTGTACTTATCACGGACTCTCAGTACAGGAAAAGAAAAGAGGGAAGCAATTACATACCACTTGCGGCATGGCAACACCTTCTGGTGGCCTGGGAATTTGAGGATGCAAAGGAGGACATTTGTAGAGAACAGATCTGCAAAAGTAAGGGATAAAAGTTGAGCATACAAAGCAACCAATCTGCCATGTCAAATAAAAGATACTTTCTTTTCTAACTAGTAAATAGAAAGATTGAATAACATGAAAATGGAAGTTACATGACTTTATTTCTTGTGATCATCTTCGTGTCCTTTATTGGTGATGAAACTTCAGCCGAACACGCTGGTTTATCAGAAATATACATGTAGCCATTCATACCGCCACTGCAGTTATCAAAATACAATTAGCAGTGTACTACCATTATTTTTATTTCAGTAGGAGATTATCAAAAGGAAAACACCGAAGCGCATGCTTTACCTTAAAAGACAAATCATAATTAGGTAATGCAGAATGAAGATCCAGAAGTTCCACATTCCCATAAACAAGTAAACCATTGGCCATGAAGGATGCTATTTCCTTACTGCTAGTAGCAAGGAGGAAGAGGAAGAATATTGGGGATTGAAGAAGCAAAACAATTTTATGTTGTAGAGTTCACGAACTATTCAATGTTAAAATAGAGGAATAAATGGTGCAAGGCGAGTCAGCATGGTTCCCATATATTTAGTCTCAAAGTAATACCAGAATTATGGATTGGAAAAGGAGGAACAAGACAAAACCACTACTGACCTACATGCACCAGCTTATGGGCTTATGGAAGATAACTTTCTGGCGTTTTGGGCCCTTTTAACAGAACCTTCAATATGGTATCAATCCAGCATTATCTCCATATCAATTTTAACTAAATGGCTTTCTGCATAACTTTCTCAAGTCCCAGCACAGTACTACAACTGTTGACTTGTAGCAGCATCCTGTGCATAATAATTGGAACTGCACAATGTCCTCAAAATGCGCAAGGTTCAATCACAGGGGTAGATCTTTCCTTCCCCATGTGCATCTTCCCTCACTGCTCCATGGTCAAGACTGGTTCGGTTGTTCTAGATTCCACAGCCTTCCCTCCACAAAGAAAAGTTTCAAACCTGTTCACGTCAGGGTCCATTCATTTACAGGTGAACAATAATGCCTTCATCCTTCGCAGTGATTTCAATCTTGGTGTACAGAATCTTAGATTAACTGGACAATCAATTCAACAAGGTCATCATAATCCTTCATATGGCCATGGTGATTTCTCAGTTCAATTGTGCTACCGGTAAATGACAACCTATCAACCACCATCCACCAATCTCCACATCGACTATTCAATTAAACCATTTGTACATGGGATGCCACCACACTATAACACTTGCTCAGGTCAATCTGAGCAACGTATAAATTGAATAGTTATGACCACAACTTCTAGATGACAAAAGTTATGCTTTTATATCCTTGTCAAAGGTTTAAGAAATCAACAAAATGCACTGAACTTTGACCGAGTTTGCCCATCTTTAAAGACTAAATAGAAAAATAGGTGCAACGAATAAATGAAATGTTAAAGAGAAAGAAAACCAGCTGGATACTCCAATTTAAAAGTTCATAGTATAAGGATCCAAATGTAACAAAAAAAAAAAGTAGGAAAAGGTAGCAAAAGCATCCTTATGTAAAAAAAAGAAATAGAATATCAAAAGAATATACGTTTGTAGGCTTGTATATCTACATTGATACATATTTCTGAGCATCGTTTCGTATACTAATCCTTTTTATTTAATAATTCTAAGGAAACGTAGCGACAAAAATAGTTTGAAATGAAACAACGTTTTTTTTTTTTTAGAGTTGACTTGGAAAAAAAAAGAACAAAATGAAAATGTAAAGGAGTACGAGACTACGAAGCTAACTAGAGACACATTGATAAGGAGGGATTTAAATGATTTAGAGAGCGCACCATCAATTGCACTAAATCGAGCGCAATAGAAGAGTTTGATCCATGTAGCCGACCCCAACTAATTTGAGATTGAGGCTATGTTGTGATTTCTCCTCCTTCATTTCATTAATGTGCATGAGACTACAAGTCTATGAGTAATATGTTGTGATTCATGAAAAATATTTGGAATCTATTGTCCATTGTCTTCTTGTGACTCTTGTCACTCACTTGTGTTATCAACTTTCTTAGTTCTTTTATTGATTTCTCCTTTTCTTTTTCCACAAAAATCTAATTTAATGATCCATTGTTTGCATCAATCTCATGAATGTGTATGTAATATATAGAGTTTGTAATTTATAAACTTATACATATATTTAAAAGCGTAATTAAAAGTATTTCTTAAAAAATCGAAAAAATCTTTCAATTTACAATTCGATTTGAAACCCAAACCTACCAATTTTACGATTCGATTTCGGTTTGACAACTTTGCCAAAACAATAATTCACCAAAAGCAATTATTTGAACACTCAAGTTCACGTTCACTTGCCCTCAAATTCTTAAGTTCACTCTTGGATGATTAAAACTCTCAAGTGGCTAGGTTAGACACAAAACAATAGAATACAAAAACTGATAGCCACACAATTGTTTATCATTATTCCTATCTTTACCCGATAAAAGAAGCTTCTTTGGTGTGAACTTATTTTGCGTTTTTATATGGTTTTTTCATTGGATTGTGGGTTTTATCCTAGGCTAAAAATATCTTGAACTAAGCCTTTCATCAACCAAATTGTCAATTCATCATCTCAGTGTACTATTTCAAATGAACAATCCACCTTTTGAATTTAGGTCTCCACAGTCAACTCATTATGTTCAATAAATTGCCATCTTGATCTTCTTTGTTTCTTGCAAAACTAGCAAATTTTTTTTTTGGTCAATCGCAAAACTAGCAATTTGATTTCTTCTTCAACACCATTGACTACTCCTCATTCCACAACAAAATCTTGATTTTGAGATAATAGAGCCCTTATATTTGACGTGAAGTCTCAAAATATTCGACTCGTGTTTTACCTCCTTTTCTTCAATAAGCCATGCAAACCATCATTTATAGCCTCACTAGCTATGTTGTCTACTCAAGAACATGCTCATATTAATTTATTGTATTACCAACCCGCATGCTATGTTTAGGCATAACATTCACCTCATATTGCGCGTTACTTGCTTTTGATCTAGTCTAGTTTTTTTTTTGTACCCTAGTTAGTTTGCTTCCCATAATGGTTCTTACAATGTACCATCATGGTCAATACCATCGCTCGTTGCACACAACCCAAAGACCAAAATCACATGATTTAAGGTCATTCCTACATGTGTCTAAGATGAATGGATCTGCCATATCTAATTCCCCCTAGCAAATGAACACATAAGAGTATCCCATCATTGCACAGTTTGGGAAGTAGTTATGCACTTAACCATGCAAAACTCGTGTTTCAATTAACATTGACATAGTTGATTAAGGAAAAGGGAATGAGGTCATGTATTTGAAACAATATTCCTTTAGAATCAAGCAAATGAATCAATGCAATAGAAGTTGTGATTTGAATAAGTGAATGATACAACTCACAATTGGATTCCCAAAATAGAACTGTTTCTAGTGTGAGTCTTGATTGATGATCATATGATGATTATACGTATAGGGTACGAATCAAGATCACGAGTATTTGTTAGGAAATAAAGTACTGGACCGACCCACTATGAGAACATCACATGTATTAAGTCATAGTTGTTTCTCATGATAGGTATATTTTTCAGTCATCTGACTTGAGATTACCAGAGACTTTAACCAGACAATTATAAAGGTTGTGATTGGTTACTATGTGAGCAATGTAATGAAGTTGTGTAATCGAGATAGAATTTGTCTCTCTCATATAAAGAGAGATATCTAGTGGATCCCTTGATGTGTTTGACTGTTAAAAGGCCTAGTCTAAGTGAATTGATATTGAATAATGTCACTTGGATGCTTTCAGTCTACCTAGAGATCGAGACTAATACGATTGAACATGTTGGATGACAATTTCATGCCTTATGTTTGATCAAAAGGATATCGTGTGACAAAAGGATGTTATATACACTATTGATTAGGTTGTATCGATTTGATATTCGTACAACTTGGGTAGTCATAATGTCTTGCTAGAGGCTGCTTATGACTTGTATACCAAAATGTATTTTAGTACACTGCCAACGTTGTATGAGCCTATTGAGTCGCACACTAAGAATGGTTTTGCGAGATTTTAAGATGGTTCAGAAAAACGAATTTTATATGATAAAATTCATGACAGAAACGTCCCTGTAGTGTATTACACTTATACTTCTTGAGTAGGGGTATATGTGTAATTTACTTAACCGTCTATATACAAGCGTTGTATAAATAGACGTTTTAAGTGACAATCCGTGAATGAAAATTAAGGGTCGAAACTCTAATTTTTGTTTTAGAAACGAATTAGGGTTGACTGGTATGTTCTGAATTATTTTGGAGAGAAACTAAACGTTTGGAATTCTCTCGAAGCTAGCACTTCAAATCTCGATCATTGTTCGTGTCTGGACTGCTGATAAAGGGTGTTCATCGTTCGCAGTGCCTTAGAGATCAATTAACCTTCAGAAAGGTACATTACGACTGAGGTATGATTAAGTTTTCATAGTTTAAACGTTTTTAATGGAATTAGATTCGAATCCTGTTGGGGTTTTTTTGTCAAAATTATTTTATACCTAAAACTCAACACCATTATCACTCCAACTACTACTATTGCAGCGCCCTAGACTCTAGAGACTCTGACTGTACTAGTAAAGCCTGCAGTACCCCATCCGTCGGGGTTGCCGATTGTCACAGCACCAGTAGTGGTACCAGGCGAGGGTACACCTGCACCTACCACTTCTGAGGGCAGTGGACTAACATAGGACGCCAAACTAGTGAAGGAGTTTATTCGCTTATGACCGGCTTTCTTCTCGAGAGTGGATGTTGTCATAGGAGAAGTATCTTCTACTCTTGGGGATAGAAGACAGACTACAGTCGATCCTTTCATACTACACCCTGGAAAATGGTGTTGACGTGTGGTGGTGCACCACAGTGGTGAGTCGAGGTAATTTTACTTCTTGGACGAACTTCAAGAAGGAGTTTTACAAGCAATACTTTACGGCTACCATGAAGAAGAGAATAATGAAGAAGTTCATGAATTTGCACAGTTCGAGGGAGAATCAGTGATGTTATATTGAGGCCGCTACAGCTATCTGAGGCACTTTGCTGGAGATCTCGTCGTGGAGGTTGCTGACGATGTTTTCTACTTTGGCGATGGTTTGAGGCCAAATATAGCGCACCATTTTGTCAGCACTAGCGCTCGATCATTACAGGAGATATACAAGCGAGCCTAGCTCACAAAACTTATGTGATGGACAGAGAGGGTGAGGTGTTAGACAGTGTCGAGGGTCAGAGCACCGATGCATATTAGAGGAGACAAAAAGCTGAATGGCAGAGGAGAGGGAACGAGAGATTTTTGAGTACAGGACCAATGAAGCCTGTTATCTAGACAGAGCCTCACTTTGATGTATCCACCTTGCCAACTCCACCTAGGTTTGTACCGCTGCCTACATAGGCCCACTAGCAATGAGTAATCGAGGCCGAGATGCGTCAGGACGGGGACAGACCCAGGCTGAGTATACAGGACAGAGGAGACCACCAACGTGTTATAGGTGTCGTCAGGTTGGCCACATTTTGAGACAATGCCCACAGCCCGCGAGCTATCAGCAGGCGGCTCCATAGCCATAGGTCAGAGAGAGAGTCCATGTAGTGGCAATACCAGACTTAGTGGCAGCATGCGACCGTGTTACAGGTAAGTTTAATTTATTTATTTCTGCATTTTATGTACACTGTTTTCACCTGAGCACAATAGTGATTGGTACGTGTTGATTTGCGAAAAAGTTGATGATAGGACAGTTGACGGTGAACTGATTTAGTCCATAGCTTATGATGATAGGAGAGTCGATGGTAAGCCGATTTAGTTCGTAGCTTACAAGTAAGCACGTAATGAAATGAGTAGGAGTAGTGTTATCTAAATAGGAAACACCTAAAACTCTGGGGAAAGTTACGCCTAGCAAAATTCCTCTTGAGTACTATGACCAAAACGTTGTATATCTTTGTGATGAGTATGTGGTAACTGTGTGTTGATTCATGTGAACCTAGTCGAAGTGGTTAATGGACCCGTCTGAGGTAATTAAGATATACGGGCTTTGGGGTTAGTACCATTTGATATTTTTGGATAGGGTAATTATAATAAGAATGATAACTTGATAAAGTCGAAAAAAAGTAGAGAGTTAGTCAAAGTTAATTTCGAGGGCGAAATTTTCATTTTGTTCGAAAAATTTGTCAGGGCCCAAAATTCTAAGCTTAGATTTTGACCGTAATAGGGTCGACCCATGACATGGACCTGTGTTGGGACACGTGCACAGACCAAGGCACGTGGGGCGAGGTGTATGATATATTTGTTGCGATGTATGCCTAGTGTTATGTAAATGTGTAGACTAATTAAGTCGGTTCATGCGGATTATAAGCGTCAAGACACGAACGGAGAAACACCTCGAGTTACGTGCGAACCGGGGAACAAGTAGCTAGACTCATGGTAAGTCTAAACTTAGTCAAATGTAATTAAATTAATTTATTTTCATAACATAAGGTATTTAATAGAGTAAATCAAGTTAGATGTCATATGGTTGAATTACAAAAATTAAGAGACATAGGACTTACCTCAGGATCCATGCTAACACACACTCCCATGTTGAGAGTCAATAATTCTGTGTCACCAGTGAAGCTGTACAACCCATTTTGGAACCATGAGACTAACTTCGAGATGCACTACATACACTAGATCATAACAAGGGTATAAATACCAACGTAGTTGATTTTCCATCAAAACCACCATCCTTGCATGCAATTATGGACAGCTAAAGGAGGAGTTTAAGCTGAAAATCGAAGGTTGAGGCTAGAGGATCAAAGGTTGAGAGCTTAGGACTCTCTATGCTTCAAAACTCCATTAAGATGAAAATGAACTTTGGTGGTTTTCATTAAAAACGATCTTCAGGGTTTGCTTATTATTTTTAGGTGATCCTTATATGTATTTGAGTCTATTTTGGCATGCAAGTGGGATTTTTAAACCGATTTGGTGTTGGGTTAGTGTTTTAGGAAAAAACTTTGCATGCATGTGGATGTTTCAAATTGATGAGTAAATTGTTATATGCATGCGCCTCTAGTTTGATTGGAGTGTAGTTGTTCCCCTACGAGTCGAGGATGAGGTCGACAAAGGTGAAGGAGCTGACCATAGGCATCGAAAATGCCAAAATTCATTTATGAAATTCTAGGTTTTGACGCAAGCAGCGTACTAAACAGGGTCTCCAGCGTGCTACCTTATTTGGGAAAGATGACATTGTTCACGAAGAATAGTAGCACGCTGGAAATTTTTCCCCAGCGCGCTAGGCAGTGTTCAGTCATAAAATTTTAAAGTTAACTAAAGGGGTTGGTTTATCTATATACTAAACCAACATCAACCGATCTAAAAATATTTTAAACCATATCTAAACATAACATGAACCTAGGGAAACGTACCGAGAGTCTGAGTGTGCAAGTCGGAGTGTTGGGAAGCCGAATTGGCTAGGGAATTGCATGATTTGTAAGTAAATCTGTCAAGGTTCTTTTCTTCATTTCAATTTCATTCCTTTACTGTTTTACAATCCATTATGGACTGATTTGTGCCTTTTAATCTAATATCATGAATTGTATTTGTTTCTATCCATTTAATGGATGTTATATCATGATGTTTTGCCTTGTTGCGATTCATTGAACTATTCTTATATATTGTACCTTGTTCATTCTTATAAATTGATCAATTGTTGAGTAACATGCTATTAGTGTAAATAGGAATACACCTTTGCTCCTACTAGTTAGTGACATTGAGCTACCACTTGCGGTTGAAGTAACGTATCTCATGACTAACAGGATAATACCATACTGCACTAGTTCCACCCATTGTTCATATGAGGATCTGAATGACCAATAGGGTGATATTGGGGGCACTAGTGATACTGACTATTACTTAAGGTTGATGGAACGTAACTTATAACCAACAGGGTTGTACCTGAGTGCATTGCTAGTAGATGATTACTTTGTGTTGTTTCAGTTAATTTGTTTAAGTATGGTATCATCTAGCATAACCTTGTTTTCAGTACCTCTTTACTACTTTGTGTTGTTGATGCTTTTCGTTATATTTGGATATGCAGTATAGAATCTCCAGATTTTACTTTCTACTTTACTGTACTCACCGTCTTTTTTATGACGGTGGGTGCAGATCCATTATCTAGTATACCCGATAAGGAGAAGGTTGACGACTACTTCTAAGCTAGTGGCCCGATCCTACTGCAGACAGTGTAGGTCTTTTTGGATGTTTAATGTAATTATTACTTATGTCTTCATTACACTTTTGGGATGTATATATATGGGTTGAGAGACTAGACTCCTCGACTGATGCATGTTTTACGTTGTTATTATCATGTGATTGTGTTTTCCTGGTTTTCACACTTAGGATTCATTATTAACGCTTCCGCTATAATAACAAGACTTTTGCTAAAAGGTTAAGACGTCTGCTGAAATTAATATATTGTTAAAATGTTTTAATTAACCCTATAATTGATAAGAGATCAACACATGTATTTACTTTTCCTGAACACGAGGGACTAGGAGAATGGTTAAAGAGGGTAACTAATACGTAGTTAAGTCCTACGTGGATGGGATTATGACTTAATTGCGATGCACCGTGTTTAGGATTTCGGGCCATGACATATCTCTCCTTCGTCTATAAGGTGCACACGCCTTAGCTTACAACACGATGTGTTCGCTAACACACTAATTGGCCTCGCCACCACACTAACTGGCTGGTGCATTTGTCAGCTTGAGAGGCTGACCCGCACCATATCTCATGACACGCGGAGTGCCTTTGAAAACCATTTTTACAATTGGTACAAGTACAAAAGGTACTTAAGATGTTAAACCACATCCTAAATGAGCATGCCTTTCATGATCATTAGATTTATATCACTATTTTGAAGTTTGAACTTTGAAGTTCAAACTTTACTTTTTTTGTTTGAAAATTATGATTCAATAATGTTTGGGATTACTAGGTACATTCACGTTTTCATTTCAAAATATCTATAAGGATATTTGGTGTAAACATTGTTTTTCTTTTTTACTTAAGTAAGAGTCAAACTCATGACTTCTCCAAACCTTGCATTTACCATCTCACCATAGATGTTTTGACTTGTTGTAAACATTATTAGTAAGCATGTTGGATAGTTGTATTTAAGTGATAAAGTTAGGTGCGTCAAATTTACTTATTTTACTTTATTTTTATGTTATCACATACTATTATTTGTTTATAATAATTGTATTGGTGAATATATTTATGCTTTTTGAGATTTTTTACAATATCTTACACCGTTTTTATCAGTCTAAATCTACGTTACCATTATTAGAGAAAACTAAATTCTAAAACAATCGGCCCAAATAGTCCGCTGGGTGTGGTGGTTAAGCAATGCAGAAGATGAAATCCAAAGTGATATAATAGTAGTGACTGGTGAGCGAGCTTGAGCTTGTTCGGTCAGGGGGGGAAGGTCAGTGATGGCGTGCATCTCTGCTTCGATTACCATGTCGTCCTCCGTGCTCTCATCCCGTCGCAGCAGCAGCAGCAACGCAGCGAAGCCCAATTCTCTTTCCTTCGCGTTTTCCTTTCCCCACTTCCCAACATCACCAATCGACTCCATCGCACCAACCTCGCCTCCACTCACCAATGTAAGTCACTCACTCGTCATCCAGACTTTTCAATCCCCAAAACCCTAACACATTGATTTGCTTCAAACCCTAATTTTCTGAAGTTTCTGGTGTAACGTTGAATTGGAATGTTTTAAGATTTGTGGACTGTGCATGTTTATCAGATTGGGAATGTTAAGTAAAGAAAACCTGGGTTTTGCTAGAATTCGATGTATTTTGCATTGGAGCTCTCTAGTTTGGGAGCTCCCAGGGGCGGATCCAGCCCCAGACTAGAGGGGGGGGGGGGGGGGGGCAATATGGCGAAAATTTTTATCGCACTAATAGTATAGTTTTAGTACCAATCTCTATATAAGTACTTTGTTTATTTGTAGGAGGCTAAACAATTACAAAAGATTTGGAATAAAATTTTTAATGTATCGCAAAACATTAAAGATTTACACATTTATATGTCATGATATGTCAATAACACTACTTGGAGTGTGTCAATCTATATAAATACCCATTTGGTGGGTTTGTTAGATTAGATGTTGCCCCCTTTAGTAGGCATTTTATCAAACAATTCTTAAGAAAACTGTAAAAGAGATGCATCATCAAATATTGGTCATGCACCTCCATTAAAGTATAGTTGGAATAATTCATTACAACAAACTTTTGTTATGCAATACCATACAATTGTCAAAATAATTAACCTGGTCGGGTTGCTAGGATGGTAAGGGCGAACTTGAGGTGCGCCATGCTCTATAATGACACTCCTTACTTCAACAATGGGGGTTCGATTCCTGCCCCTAGCAATTCCAATCGGGCCACTGGGTATGCAACGACCGACTGCACCAGGGCCCCGTGGGACTAGTAGCAGAAGAAAGGCTGCGGATACCCACGGTCATCAAAAATAAAATAAAATAAAAAAGTAAAATGGGAGGGGGGATACCCTTATATATGTATATGCATTAGTGCATATAGAGACCCAACACTTGGCTCCGTTCCTAGGAGCTTCCCCCACCTATATATGGTGCGCGACTCGAGGCGAACTCAGATTAGTTAAATAGTCTTAATACTGCATGGTTTAGACCAAAAAAAGAACAACTTTCACTTCCTCCTATTCATAGTTTAGGAAAAATCAATCCTTACCAATATTAAACATTGCAGCATAGTAAAATAGGATAGTCAGCATAGATTAGATTTTTGTTAATCTGGATTTGCTAACAAATAGGAGTTTCTATTATAGAAAACAAGGGTCTAGGGTTTAATTTGATTGTTGCATATTGTTTCCAGGGTTTGGTGGTTCATGCGGCTTGGACTAGAAGATCTCGCAGTGAAGTAGAGAAAAGGCCAAATCGAAAATCGTGGAAGCAGAGAACGGATATGTTTATGAGGCCTTTCTTACTAAATGTTTTCTTCTCGAAGAGGTTCATCCATGCTAAAGTGATGCACCGGGGAACCAGTAAAGTGATTTCGGTAGCGAGCACTAATGCCAAGGATTTGAGGACCTCTTTGCCTTCGCTTGTTGATGAAAATGCTTGCAGGAAGATTGGGACGCTGATTGCTCAGAGGTCTATGGAAGCTGATGTTTTTGCAATGTCTTATGAGCCTAGGAAAGGCGAGAGGATTGAAGGTAAGCTTGGGATTATCCTTGAAACAATTAAGGAGAATGGTATCATTTTTGTATAGCTGGTATTTGGGTTCTTATTGGTCATCCTGTGCTTAAAGAAGCTCTTGTT
This sequence comes from Stephania japonica, assembly GCA_039657345.1. Lineage (NCBI taxonomy): Eukaryota > Viridiplantae > Streptophyta > Magnoliopsida > Ranunculales > Menispermaceae > Stephania > Stephania japonica. The sequence goes on along the minus strand of CM077556.1, from coordinate 82,348,794 downwards.
CTTGTCACTTCTGGCCCTTTGTCGATATTACTAGAACATGGGATGTGAAGTAACTGAAAAAAAGAAAGAAAGTATGAACATGCTAGTTGCTTAAATGATGTGAATTAGTAGAGTAGATGATGTAATTGATTCATAGCAACTCCATCATGAATGATAAACAATTATTTTGAAATCATTTAGCTTTTTATGTGCTACATTAGCTCTTACCATTGATATTGCGTTCATTTTGTTCTTATAATTTTCGGCAATAAGGGTGTAACGAAGATGAAATTAAATTTACTTATGGACATCTAAGTTCTAGACTGTTGCCTTCAATTGATCTTAATCTCATTCTTACAGAAGTTCTGAAAAACATGCATTCCAAATGATGGGCTTTAGCCATGTAAAGTTAAAGCTACCTTTTCAAACATGAACCAGTAATTCGAATAATAGATCTTGGCGCTAAGCCTTTAAACATCAAGTTAATCTTTTCCTTCTAGATGAAAGATTACAGTGATGTTCTTTAAATTTGAAATTAGATATTCTACTTTCTAGTTCATGCATTTACTGTTTAACGCTTTGATGGCTAAGGATGGGCTTCATAACTGGTTATCTTATCAGTTCAGAGCTGTGTTCTAATAATTGATATGAAGTACATTTCCTTTTGTCAAGAGAAGTTCATATTTATTAGTGAGGAAAACTATTTTTTTGCACTTCCTTAGAGTGGGATTCAATGTCATTAAAGAAGAAAATGAGAAGTAGTAATGGGACTTTGGTCTTCAAATGTTTCGTATTGTTAAATATACTAACAAGGAAGATGAACCCATTAACTATTAATCATAAGTTAGAATGATTTTATTTCTTTGATGCGACAAAATATTCAAGGATTTTTGTTTATTTGATTTATTAGATATTCGAAGACGGACCAACCAATTGGGTGGTGCAATGGTTTGATATGTGGTTTGATAGTAAGAAGTCATGGATTCGAACCCTAGTGGGGGTAAGTTGTTGCTTTCTTAAAAAAAAAAAAAAAAAAAAAAAAAAAAAAAAAAAAAAAAAAGATATTCGAAGTTGGTGTTCAAGTTGCCTGCATTTCCTCCTTTTCTGATTGCATATACAATGTCCAGAAACCGACGCATTTGGTAAAGACATTTTTCATCTGAGAAGCAACATATATAGGTTCCAACAAATTGTTTTCACTTTCCTGTCTGAAATGGCACAACATAGTATTCAGAAAATTAAGCCTAAAACAAGAGAAACCACAAGTACTTGAAAGCATAAACATGCAGAGAGAGTTTCAACTGAGAAGCAACATATACATACGTATTGGTTTCCAACAAATTAAGACATGTTTTTACAGTGTGGCAGGACCAATATAGTTTATCCTACAAAAAAATAGATACCATTATAGTTTATCCTGGCCTATCAAAAGAAAAAAAGAGAAGACTAATATATAGATTCATCAATTTAAGACCCAATTAGTACGTAGTACCAATTAAGTATATATGCATGCTTTATGTCTGAAGAATCTTTGTTTCAACAACTTGAGGAAGTGGAAGTGTCCTGCTGCTGCTGCTGCCAGTATGATCATGAACGCCTTGGGTCTCTGCTGCTTCCTTGTCATGATCACCACCATCATTTTCCCCTGAAATCTCCTCTAATGACCTCCCTTTCGACTCGGGAACCAACAATGTAAACAACGTTCCTACTAAATTGATGACACCGAGCACGATTAAGGAGTACTTCACTCCAATACCAGGAGGGTACCCTGCATCAGTCTTGGTCCGGTCCTGGCTTTGCGCAGCATATAGGAACCCAAAAGCACCGACAATCGCCCCCGCCTTGCCTGCCGCTGCGGAGATCCCATGACAGGTTGAGCGAAGCCTAGTAGGGAATATCTCAGCAGGCACAACAAAGGTTGTGCTGTTGGGTCCGAAATTGGCGAAGAAGAAAGTGAAGGCATACATCACCACAAACCCAATGTTGTTTTCCTTGCTAATCCAGTGGTGGTATGGAATCGCAAGAGCAAACATGAATATTGTCATGAATGCGAATCCCATCAATTGGATGACGAATCTACCCAGACGATCAATCAAAAATACCGTGAACCAGTAGCCGGGGACGGTACCGCAAAGCGCGATAAGCGACTGCGCCCTTGCAATCCTATAAACCTCTTCTAATGCATTCATGGACTGCGCCGGAGGAATCCACCCAATGGCGCTAAAGATGTCCTTCTGGAACAAATTCTGACTGTAGTAAGCAACATCCACCAGAAACCAAGTAGCAGCTGTCCCAAGCAAGTGAAGCCCATGACGCATGGCAAACTCTTTTGAGAAAAAACCAAACGACCTCTTCCTGTCCTGCCCCAACCTCTCCACCTTCTCCTGCTCTACTACAATCTGAACTTGCAACACCTTGGACATGTCCGCGGCCACCTGCTTCGCATCCTTTGCAACGAGGGCCGTGTACCGCGCCGTCTCGGGCATCTTCCTTCGCCAGTAGTACGTTAACGCGGCGGGCAACGCTCCGAGCATCAGTATAATTCTCCAGACGTAGTCCGCCTGCGGCACGGTTGAGCCTAGAGGGTCGGTAGAATATGGAGAGGACTTGAAGGCGGCTTTGAACGCAGCAGATACAACAATGCCAACGAATCCACCCGCCAAAATTCCAAAACCTTGCATGGCAAAAACTGCAGCGATGAAGGCGCCCCTCGTTTTCTTATTAGAGTACTCAGACATGATGGCTGCGGACAAGGGGTAGTCCCCGCCGATGCCGAAACCGAGCCAGAATCTGAAGAAGCAGAGTGTGGTTATGACTGATTTGGGGTCCTTGCCAAAGGAGAGGCCTGAGGCTATGGAGCAGATGACCATGAGCATGAGTGTGATGCCGTAGACGCGCTTGCGGCCGAGCTTGTCGCCGAGCCAGCCGAAGAAAAGCTGGCCAAAGAAGGTGCCGCATAGGGCCACACCGTTGACAGCGGCGGAGATGTTGGGTGGGAGGGTGCCGGGCTTGGAGGCGCCTTCCACGTGGTAGTAGATGCGGCCTAGGAGTTTGGTGACTAGGGAGATGCAGAAAAGGTCATAGGCGTCTGTGAAGAAGCCCATGCCCGCAACCACTGTAGCTGTGAAGTGGTACCATTGCGTCTTGGCTGAATCAAGTGCACTGAGCACATGCAGTTCTTCATCTCTTGCCATTTATATACGTATATATATATATCTGACAAGGAATTTTATCAAAGATCAAGAAGCTTATTCTTATTCAATGTTTTATACAATAAAATTTAACCTAAACACTTGTGTATATATATATAGGACTAAGGTCCTAAAATTTCTAATACAATTACAATTTTAAAGTCTTAAGTACCTTCTAAAAGTACATTGAATTAAGTAACGAAAATAATTCAAACTTCATAATTCTAATTACACAAAACTTCTAATAAAATAGAAACTTCTAATCCTAATCTAACAAGGACTCCATCAAAGAGTTTCACAAATTAATGGACCGTAATTAAATTTACTATTTTGCCTGGTTTCAAAAAATTAATATTACTGTTTTGCCCTTATTTTATTTTATTTTTGCCTTTCGATCCGTTTCTAATTCACACTTCGGTTGTTCATAAACAACTCAACTCTGACTGCGACACCAAATCTCTCTTAATAACGTTTAGATTTGAAGTGGGTACTCTTGTCTATTCCTTGATTTGACTGGTCTTTGCTGGTTGTTTCGGTTTGCCCACCAAGTGTTTGTTGTATTACCTCTGTTGTGTTTTTGAGTTTTGTTCTTTTAGATACCCTTTAATGGTTTGGGCTAAATTTGGGTCCTTTGGATCGATGCGCTGTCGCCCTTATGGGGGGTAAGTAGAGATTTTCACTGGGAATATGGTATGGAGACGTGGGTTTTTGATTTTGGGTCCATTGTTCCGCAATCCATTTCGGATATTTTTATTTCCAGGTCATTTTCTTTATTTTTAGTTATTTGATGAATAGTTGAGAATTGTTTGGTAGATTGGATTTTTTTAATTTTTTTTTAATTTTTTGAGTTCTGGTCCATTCTTTCTTTTAATTACATTGAAATGAGCCTGTTTATTTGGTAGAGAATCAGAAAGTTTTATTGCATTTTTTATTTTTTGCTTTTCTCGTCTCTTGCACTACGTGTGTTGTTTTATGCACATGGTTGATGAATCTAACATAACAAGAGACTCACAAGGGATTATGTATTAGAAACCAGTATGTGGAAACAGCAGCAGTAGCAGCAGGAGGACACTTCCTCTTCCTGTAGTTGAAACAAAGGTTCTTCAGACATAAAAAAACATGCATTTATACTTAATGGGTTGGTCACTCCTATATAATTAATGTTGAACATTGAAGTTCAAGTTTTGTATTGGAAAAGAGCAAAAACCTTTAGTCCCACATAGGAGAGAAAGGTTTGGTTTTCTCACTTAATATATGTTCCAACTCACTTCACTATTGTTTAAGTGAGTGAAGTGAGAAGTGAATTAGAATGAGTGGACCATGGGGTTCACTAGGAAAACACCCTAATTAAATAATCTTTGACAATGGCCTTTGGGACTTTGGTTTGTTCAAGACTTAGCCATTCATAACTCAAGTTTTTATTTTTCGGTTTTATTTTTATTTTCGGTTTTGAAATTTAAACGAAATAAAGCACCATAGATTGATAACTATCAAATTAGTGGCACACTAATTAGATAGTTATGGGAGTAACTGTCCACTAAGTGGACAGTTAGATGTTTATCTATAATAGGAGTTCTTTGACACAGATCAAAGTGAGTGGTTTTTCGAAATAATTTTTTCAAGCAATTTGTGTTTAAGAGAGAGACGATTTTGCAGTTTGAAGGCTCTTTTGATTGGTGCTTTGATCAAAGAGAAAACCAGTTGTATCCTGGAGACAGAACTCCTAGTTGAATTCAGCACCGAATTGGAGGAAATTTTTCTGTCTTAGGACATTGCATTGCAAGCCTCTGGTACACTTTGTTTATTAATCATTTTTTTTTTGTTTAATCAGCATGTTTAGTTGTTTGTGATAACAGTGCCATGTTCTGATTTAAGTTTATTATAGATTGTTTGGACTAACAATTAATTGGGTCTTAAATTGATGATTGTATATATTAAGTCTTCTCCTTTTTTTTAATAGTTCAGGATAAACTATATTGGTCCCGCTACACTGTAAAAACACGTGTTAATTTGTTGGAATCCTATATATTTGTTGGAACTCTCTCTGCATGTTTGTGTTTACTTGTGGTTTCTTTTGTTTTATGCTATTCTGAATACTTTGTGCAATTTCAGACTGGAAAATAAATCCAATGCAACCCTATTTTAGCTCTATCTTGTACGTTGATGCAGCGATGTATTGGTTACCAAATAATTTCAAACTAATAAAAGAATATTGTCGGAGCCCAATATTACAGAACAAGAGGTTACAAAAGCTTCTAAATTATGACGAACTTCTTTCTTTTTTGTAATTCTGAGATGCCTACAGTTTTATAAGACAAATTAGTAAAAAAGAATTGAGCATTTCCTCACAAATTGTTATGATATGCATCTGTTTCATGAAAGCTCCGCCCACGACCTCATAGCGCCGGTCCTCTCTAAGAAAAAAAATTTATTACTTAGAGCGTGACGGGAACTTGTTAACAGAGGTCTCTGTTGATTATAGATAACAAAACTGAAGAGGGGGCAACCAAAATGTACCCAGTGTCTACTTTCTACAAAATTATTCGACATGCTCAATCTGAGCTCCAACAACACCTAAATCTGAGAAATTGAATACTTTTAAATGAAGCTGGTAGTTTCAACAGATTGCACTGGGATTTCACTCTTCTTTCTTTTCTTCTTTTTGGGTTTGCGGATGTTAGCATCTGCTTCACCTTCTTCCATTGCTCTCTCAACATTCGGCTCATTCAAGTTCTTGTCCTTCGAAAGAGTTGAATGAGAAGCCGTGTGACTATGAGGTTGGACAGTAGGGCCTTCTAATAGATTCTTCTCACAATCCTCTACATCGCTTTCAAGAACAATATCTTTTTCTGTTTGGCATGGGAGAACAGTACCAGTAGAATCAGGCTTTGCCGCTGTGACCTCAAATAGATTACACTGCCTCTTGCGCTTCTTCCTTTTTCCATGTGAACTACCTTTCTCATTTCTCTTACCATCCTCCATACATCTTTCAAGAACCACCTCTTTTAAGTTCAACAAATCAGTACAAACATTGCCATTATCAACTCCATTGCTATGCGATTGTGATTCAGAATTGCTCTCCACTTTCTGTCTCTTCAACTGATCACTTTCTTCAGGTATCCCACTACTTGTGCTTCTGTCACCATTGCACAAGCACATCTCAGCATCAGCAGCTCCATCTCTTGAATTTGTCTGAGTTTCGATACCAGTAACGTCGCTATTATGTTTTCCAGGACCAGCATCAGCCTTCTTCTTTTCAACATAACGTTCTAATACAATCCGGTCTGGTAACTTAGTGAAAGAAGAGCCCAAAACGCTGTTATCCAAAGGTCTGCATAAAAGGCACGATGCAAATACACAAATTGAGAACAATAAGGCATTTCAAGGATGAAATTTGCAGTCATATCTCTTCATATTTGAGTAACATAAAATTAGGATGATGGAGATGGTGATGACAATTCTAATGCTAATAACAATAATACAAGACAGGAAATTGATCTTGCATCACTTATTGGCTTCTCAAGCCCGTTCTTTACATCAACTAGTCGCTTGGCTCTAGCACAGATGATTGAACCCTTTGACACATGTAAATCATCACCATTGCCTTGAATCAAATAAAAGCATATAAGAAAATAAATTGATCTCATTTATAAGGAATGGATCATAAAGAAAATAGTAAGACTACTAAGAGTTAATGATCCGGAATCATAACATCTCAACCTTAACAATCTCAAGTAAAAAGAAAAAAAAAAAAAGGAACAAGGGCATGGAATATTATAAACTGTGTTTTATAAGAAAAATGTTAGGGTGACCAGTTTTGGACACCTGATTGTTGGTGTCCCTTTAATATACATCAATTTGTGTATGCACAAACATCGATGTGCAAATTAATGGACACCCACAATCGGGTGTCTGGTTTACCAAAACATATCACCAAATAATTTTTCAAAGAAAAATATATCTAAGTCTAACATTTAACTATCACATTACTAAATTCAGCACATATAAAGCACATAAACGAGTTTGTTTAGTATGCCTTGCATAACATGCATCTCCCTAGCACTTCAGCATATTAACAGTCGCTACAACATTCCCGTTTTAAACTAATATTCCCTACATCAATTCAGAAGTACTTAAATTAATTTCAAACTCTTCAACAAAAAAAAAAAAAAAAAAAAAAAAAAAAAAAAAAAAAAAACTAAACTAAACTAAACTAAACTAAACTAAACTAAACTAATTCCAAACTCTAAGTGACAACAAAAGCAAGAAATGACATCATTTACGAATTTCAAAAGAAATCTTCAAGTTCCCCTGTCAGAAGCAAAGTTTTCTTAAAAAAATATAATAACCTTAGTTAACTTTTATCAGAAGCTTTTGAGTAAGAAAGACATAAGCGAATGCAATAGAAGTCAATCTCATAAAATCAACAAAAGAAGAAAAAATATTCACAATCACAAAAATTGAAATAAAATACCTTTTACCAAAAGCGCAAGATCAAGGCTCTATTTGGCAACCACAGCTAATAATCTAGATGAAAGCTGATAATCTAGCTTACAACTGAAAAGCTACTAGCTGATAGCTAATAATTTAGTTGATCATCTAAAACTGTTTGAGAGAAATAGTTGACAGAGTAGCAGAGAAATACAAAATGACATAAAAAGACATGATATATATTATAAGTAACATTTATCAACTTTTTAGGGGTATATGTATCAATTAAATGTACTTGTACATATTTTCCATTCTTGGAAAATGAAGGGGGTTGTGATAGGTTGACAGCCAGCGCAAAACTTTTGTCACTCTACATGAATAGGAAATTAGAACTTTGGAGGCATTAAATCTAAGGGCTTTAAGTTGAGTAGGACTACGACTGAATACATGCACTGTTTTAGAAATACCAGACATCGAGATGATAGAGTGGCCAAATTAGGGGAAGTAGAAGTTCTAAAGGTACTTTAAATATCTAGGATCAATCATACAAAATGATGGCAATATTGAGAATGATGTCACACATAGAATTCAAACTAGGTGGAAGAAATGGTGGAGTGCAACATGTGTGATCTGTGATAAAAATATTCCTACCAAGTTAAAAATTTTTTTTATAGGACCGCAATTAGACCAGCTATGTAATAGGATCCCTCATAGAGTCTTCTAGAGTCATCTTGAGTTAGTTAGAGGGGAATATTATAAGTAGGGGTAACGAGTTCTTGAAAAGCATTGAGTACATTGTCTTGGTTTAGAAACTCATTTGAGTTCTTGGAGAGTCCAGCCTCTTAGATGTTGTGGAATTGCTTGCTATGTGGTTCAGTTCAGCAATATATCTTCTTCTCTCTCAATTCTCTTATTTTTATATTTTCTTTGTTAATTCAATTCAATTGAAGTTCAAAGTTCTATCAGTGGTATCAGAGCACACCTTTTAACATGGACGCTTGATTGAATCAAATTGAAGGCCAGCTACAGAGGTGTTCAGTGGAGTTGCTCGAGGGGGTGAAGAATCAAATCAGTGATTTCAATTTGGAAATGACGACTACTTTCAAAACCTTGGCTCGGAGGTTCGACTAACTCTTCTTTCTTCATTATGGGATTGCGTTACCTAGCATAGAAGAGCAGGAAATCGAAGAGTCGTGTGGCACGAAATAAGTAGATCCGCTTATACATATATTTAAAAGTAATTAGAAGTATTTTTTAAAAAATCAAAAAAATCTTTCAATTTACAATTCGATTTGAAACCCAAACCTACCGATTTTACGATTCGATTTCGGTTTAACAACTTTGCCAAAACAATAATTCACCAAAAGCAATTATTTGAACACTCAAGTTCACGCTCACTTGCCCTCAAATTCTTAAGTTCACTCTTGGATGATTAAAACTCTCAAGTGGCTAGGTTAGACACAAAACAATAGAATACAAAAACTGATAGCCACACAATTGTTTATCATTATTCCTATCTTTACCCGATAAAAGAAGCTTCTTTGGTGTGAACTTATTTTGCGTTTTTATATGGTCTTTTCATTGGATTGTGGGTTTTATCCTAGGCTAAAAATATCTTGATCTAAGCCTTTCAACAACCAAATTGTCAATTCATCATCTCATTGTACTATTTCAAATGAACAATCCACCTTTGGAATTTAGGTCTCCACAGTCAACTCATTATGTTCAATAAATTGCCATCTTGATCTTCTTTGTTTCTTGCAAAACTAGCAAATTTTTTTTTTTTGTCAATTGCAAAACTAGCAATTTGATTTCTCCTTCAACACCACTAGTCCTCATTCCACAACAAAATCTTGATTTTGAGATAATAGAGCCCTTATATTTGACGTGAACTCTCAAAATATTCGACTCGTGTTCTACCTCCTTTTCTTCAATAAGCCATGCAAGCCATCATTTATAGCCTCACTAGCTATGTGTCTACTCAAGAACATGCTCATATTAATTTATTGTATTACCAACCCAAATGCTATGTTTAGGCATAACATTCATCTCATATTGCGCGTTACTTGCTTTTGATCTAATCTAGTTTTTTTTATGTACTCTAGTTAGTTTGCTTCCCATAATGGTTCTTACAATGTACCATCATGGTCAATACCATCGCTCGTTGCACACAACCCAAAGACCAAAATCACATGATTTAAGGTCATTCCTACATGTGTATGAGATGAATGGATCTGCCATATCTATTCCCCCTAGCAAATGAACACATAAGAGTATCCCATCATTGCACAGTTCGGGAAGTAGTTATGCACTTAACCATGCAAAACTCATGTTTCAATTAACATTGACATAGTTCATTAAGGAAAAGGGAATGAGGTCATGTATTTGAAACAATATTCCTTTAGAATCAAGCAAATAAATCAATGCAATAGAAGTTGTGATTTGAATAAGTGAATGATACAACTCACAATTGGATTCCCAAAATAGAACTGTTTCTAGTGTGAGTCTTGATTGATGATCATATGATGATTATACATATAGGGTACGAATCAAGATCACGAGTATTTGTTAGGAAATAAAGTACTGGACCGACCCGCTATGAGAACATCACATGTATTAAGTCATAGTTGTTTCTCATGATAGGTATATTTTTTAGTCATCTGACTTGAGATTACCAGAGACTTTAACATTAGGAACATAGTGATTTGACACTATCAAACGTTGTCTTTAACCAGACGATTATAAAGGTTGTGATTGGTTACTATGTGAGCAATTTAACGAAGTTGTGTAATCGAGATAGAATTTGTCTCTCTCATATAAAGAGAGATATCTAGTGGATCCCTTGATGTGTTTGACTGTTAAAATGTCTAGTCTAAGTGAATTGATATTGAATAATGTTTGAATGTTATTGAGGAGTAATAGAGGCATTCCGGATTAGAGAAGCATGGTGTATGCCTTGAGCTGAAGTGAGAAGAAGTAAGCTTCAATTCTTTTTAAAAGAACATACAAAACATGAAAAATACAAAATACAAAGAACAAGTACAATTGATATAAGCTATCATAATACAAAAGACCATGAGCAATGAAAAATGGGAAACAAAATGCAACGCACGTTGCATTACTTAGGAAAGGATTTAAAGGATATTAAAACCACTCCATCAAGTGCATCAAATGAGCGGAATGGAAAAGTTTGATGGTACCTAATGCACGTGTCACTCATTATATATGATTGAGCTTTTCCTTTTAATTCATTTGGTCAATATAGTTTGAGGTTAATGAAAGACCATTTGGCAATATATTCCATGATTGGAGGTGGCTTTAATTCTCGGACTGTAATGATCAGTTAGGCTTAATGCTACCGATGGGGCAGGTCGTTCCACAACTCACGTTTCTTGATTTTACAGGCACATTACCCATCCTTGGTGAACTATATGGAAACTCAGACAGATATAACTCCTGACATGCGAGGAATACTTGTCAACTGGTTAATTGAAGTATATTTTCTACCTTTTCATCTGCAATTTATTTACTGCTATCCTTCTAAAGAGTTGCTTTGCTTGTCAAAGTTTTTGCTAATTTGCTGTTTATTTCAAGCAGATTGCATTACTTTTCTTTGTTTACAGGTGCACTTCAAGTATGAGTTGATGCCAGAAACTCTTTTTCTCATGGTTGCATTATTTGACCGATTTCTTTCCGTCGTCAAGATTGCAAAGAGCGACTTTTGGCATCCTCGGGTATTTGTTTTAATCCTGTGATTCTTTGTCAACCCTCTTTTCTTTTAGCTCATCTTAACTTACGTACTTGTACAGATGAAAGAATTAATTAGTGTCTCGGCAGGCTCATATACAAGTGCTCATATGCTGGGAATGGTTTGCATCTTTCGATTGTCCCATATGGCTGTTGTTTTCTTTGCAATGATTTAATCATACTTGTCTTTTCAGGAGAAGCTTATTCTTGAAAAGTTGATGTTGTTAGAACTTGAAAAATGTATCAAGTGAGTTTGAATAGAAAACTTCTTTAGTCCCACATTGCTCACGTCAAAGAGTACAAACTCTTTATATACAAACATCTACTCTAAAGATTTGCTTTAGAGAAACCAAATGGATATAGTCCAAATTAGCACCCATTGGGTAATAGGTGTAAATACATATATATTTATATAATAAATATATATAATTATATTTAAAATCAAAGATAGGTAGTTAATTTAGTTATTTTGTAAACAGGTGCGACTGTTGAGAACAAGTGCAACTGTTGAAAATAGGTGTGACTGTTGAATATATTGTTTTGAACAGACACATTAGTTTGAACCAGTGCCTCAAGTTCTATTTAAGTAGAACTAAAACACTGGAAATAGACATATTTTTTCAAATTTCGTTTTTGAGAGAGAAGAAAAATCACAATTTGCAGACTTTTGAACTTGGTGATTTTTGGTTCGAAAGAGCATTCGGTTGTATCCTGGGGGCAGATCTTTGAAGAAAATTCAATCACCGAATTCAAGAAAATTTCTGTCTTAGGACATTGCTTCTGTGCAAGCCTCCGGTTAGAAATTTATTTTGTTGATTGATTCTATTATTAATTATTTGTAAAACTTGTTCATTCATATATATTAGTATCATTATTTATTCTTCCGAACAACAGATGTTCCGTCTGAATATACCAACTCCGTATGTTTTCATGTTGAGGTTTCTTAAGGCTGCTCAATCAGATAGAAAGGTCAGCTGTAATTACTTTGATGATGATTATTATCCTAAAACATCTAAAAATCTAAATTCTTGGTTATTTCTGTTGCTTATCAGCTTGAAAATCTATCATTCTACCTCATAGAGTTATGCTTGGTGAAATATGAGGCTTTAAGTTTCAAAGCGTCTTTACTGGCTGCATCAGCGATATATGTAGCAAGATGCACTCTTCACATGACACCAGCATGGACGCCGCTTCTCTGCAAACATGCGCACTATGAAGAATCACAGCTCAGGTATTTCTATTGCAAAAATTAGTTCATAAATTTTAAAGTATATACATTATGCATTACATTTATTCTCTTGATGGCCTGCAGAGCTTGTGCAAATATGATATTGAAATTTCAAAAAGTTGCCAGTACAGGGCCTTTAATGGTCACCTACGAAAAGTATGCACATCCTGAGCATAGCCGCGTTACCGAGATAACTCCGATAGAGAAGCTACCTCAGTGATCAGCTTTGTACGATATGTAGTTTCTTTCACAGAAAATGACCTCAGTTTCAATCATGTATCTCTGGAGGCTGTAAATGGTACACGCCATATTTCAGCAACTGCTCAACGAATTGTTGACATTTTGAAAGAAATATTAGAGGGAAATCACCCATTCATTTAGTGTTGCATTTTATTGCGTGTTTGTGCATCAATGCTTCTGCATCCTTAATTTGTTTTAAGTTTAGGAAACAACAGGTTAAAATGTCATCAATGCAGCTTGCATTAAGACCAGGATCTTGAGCTTTTCAGTTGCATTTTCTATATCATTTCCTTAGTTTTAAAGGTTTATCTATTTTCATAGAGGTTTGGTGCTTATTTATTTTTATTATTACGATGGCAAATCATGGATTACATGATGAGATATGAAACGTGGGCAGTGAAACGTCCATACATCGCAGCAAGCATTATTTAAAGCAAAAGTAGCTAGACTATATATGGGCCATCTGTGCCTTGGAAAGTCCGTTCCTGAACCACCCTGTTTCTCCACAATGTGGAGAGACCTCTCTTCAGAATTGGAGTCCACGTACACAAACTGATGCATCTACATTCACAAAAACTAAATGATCCGTCTTCTTGCCTTCAAATTAATACCATCTTGTTCCTACAGAACCAGATGAACCAGAGAGAAATACAAGCCATCTCGAGCTTCGTTCGACGACCAATCAGTTAGGTACTCAAATGAAATCATAGTCCCCAACTCTGGATATTGGGTATTTGATTTTTAGGCTAGAGCACTTTGATTCCATAATTTTTTAACCTTAATTAATGCTGACTTTGAGTATATTTTGCTCCTTTTTTCTCATTGTTACCATGCTGTTTGTTACCATGAATGAACAATGAGCAGTTTTTGGTAATGACATATTAATTGGATTCGAGGAAATCATTAATTAACAGTTGTTCGTAGGAAATCTAGTGAAGATTTTTTTTTCTAAAAGTTTGAAAATTACCAAGTTTATATATTTCCATGCACGTCTCTGGTTATATTTAAATGAAGGAAAGATTAATTGGGAAATCAAGGATAGACTTTCTTCTAGATTTAGAAACAAAATTCATTATGGAATATTCTCAAAAAAAAAAAGAAAGAATTCATTATGCAACTTTTTGGTAATTAAAAAGTTTATATTTTTCCATGCACTCTCTGATAATATTTAAATGAAGGAAAGATTAATTGAGAAATCAAGGAGCAGTTTTTGGTAATCATTAAATGAAGGACAGATTAATTGAAAAATCATGGAGCAGTTTTTGCTAATGACATTAAATGAAGGAAAGATTAATTGGAAAATCAAAGTTAAACTTTCTTCTATAAATTGTGGGGTTTGTCACTGCATGAGCTTCTAGATTTATATAATAGATCAGCATCATCATCTCGGCCTTCTATATTTCCCCTTTAATTAATATTTATCTCTTTGATCTCCACCAACAAACAAGAGAATTAATCATGAAGAAGCATTTGGCTTCTTTGTTGCCTTTCTTTTACATGTCTTTGCTTTTCTCTACCCCCAAGAAGAAGAAGAAGAAGAAGAAACACACACTACCGAAAACAACTCATCTTCTTCTTCATCTTCATCGAGATCATCAACACCATCCCCTCATCATCCCAAGTGCACAACAGTCCTGTATGGTGGCAACCGCAAAAAATCATGGGTAAATAGTAGCAAATTTTGTCTTCCCTCTTATATCGTTTGTTTTTGTGAAATCATGATATATCTTTGTTTATGTGCTTTCTTTTTTATTATTTACAAGGTCCAGCGATCCACCTACTCGTCCGGCTGGAGGGGATGTTTTGGCGTGAGTAAAGGAGTTCATTTAGATTCAGAATCCATAGAGTGCTTCATTAATGTGAATGAGGTTCCTTCAAAATGTTTCGATGGGAATGAACAAAAGCAAATGAAGATACTGAAACTCGAGGAATATGGTTGTTGACATTTTGAAAGAAAGTTTAGACCGAATCACTGCCATTCTGTTTAGGAAACAACTGGTCAAAATGTCGCATGTAAATTTGGATGTCAATGAAGTGCAAGCTTGTACACGGGTTATATGATAGATAGGTTCATCATCTGAATGTCAGCTTACACTGGGCAAAGCATTTAAGGTGAAAATAACTTTTTGAGATTGAGACTGTTGAAAAATGCATGTTTGTTTTCCTGAGGAATATGGTATATGTTGTGACCTACTTGCTGGTTTTTGTTTTTTTGTTTCTGAGCCTGCATCTAACACCAACCGTGTCGATTAATCCATGTCGCTTCATTGTAGAGCATGAGGGTGGTTGGTTCTTTCAAGTCTATGCTCTAGTAATTTTTTTTTTTCAAGTATTGTTAAATTGAGTGTAATGCAAGAGTTTAATTCATGTAAAGGGAGAGGTGAGTTAGCCTTTCAACCCAGTTTGCTCCATCTACAAGACTTGAAATCGAGATATTGTTTAAGGAAAACTAAGTTCTTCGCTGCTTGAACAAACTGATCACTGATATTTACTTAATCCTTGTTTTTATGACCTAAGAAATCAATCCAAAGTCTTATTTTCGGAAGTGCACTAGTATTTATTTCTTGTATTCTTGAAATCACAAAAAACAAAGAGAAATTGATGTATATATTTGTATATGTTGTAAAATTACTTTGAACAAAGCTAAGAAAGTAAAGTAAAGAAATAGAACTTGAACAAGAGAAGAGATAAGGGAGAAATATATAGAACTTTCATTCCAATATGGTATATCATTACATAGGTGGAACCTCCTTATATAGGCCCTTCAAAGATCATAAGTTACAATTACATAATGGTGGAATGTGTAACCACTCACATAATGGTGGAATGTGTAACCATTCATACATAATGGTGGAATGTGTAACCACTCATACATAATAGTGGAATGTGTAACCACTCACACATAATAGTGGAATATGTAACCACTCACACATAATGGTGGAATGTGTAAAGTTGTCAATCCACATTATTTACAACACTCCCCCTTGGATGACAACTTGCTAAGAGAATATGCCTCGTTAAAACCCTTACTAGAAAAACCCTGTGGGAAAAAATCCAGCAAAAGAAAAAGAGTACATTGTTCTCATCAATCTTGATATGGAGTATGATATTGATAGGATTGTCTCATTAAAAACCTTGCTAGAAAAACCCATTGGGATAAAACCATAGCGAAGGGAAAAAGAGTACAATACACTTATCAATTTTGATATGGAGTATTAATATTGTTAGGATTGCCTCATTAAAAACCTTGTTAGGAAAACCCAGTGGGAAAAAACCTTAGACAAGGGAAAAAGAGTACAATGTACTAATCAACAACTCCTTTTGATTCTCCCCCTCATGTTCACATGAGTTAAACATTATCTTGCAACAAATCTTTGCAACCAAAATTTACTCTTTTGAGTAAAGTAAATTAATAGATGGAGAACTATTTTACTTGAAAATACTTGATTTCCAAATCAAGGGTAAGTTTTATTTTTCAAGTATCTTCCATCTTGAATTCCTTTTTCAAGTATTCAGATGTTCTGATGATGTTGTCGTGGTTTCCCACTATATTTAAATCATCAACATACAAAATAATAATCACAAATTATGTTGAAGATCTTTTAATGAAGACACATGGGCAAAGCGGATTATTTACATATCCTTCTTTCAGTAAATAATCACTAAAACGTTTGTACCACATTCGTCCGGATTGTTTCAACCCGTACAAAGACCTTTGTAATTTTATAGAATGCATGTTATGAGGTTTTGATTTTATTTCATCGGATATCACAAATCCATCAGGGATTTTCATATATATCTCACTGTCTAGAGATCCGTACAGATATGCTGTAACGACATCCATTAAATGCATATCAAGCCCTTCGAGACCGCAAGGCTTATCAAGAACCGAAATGTGATTGCATCTATAACAGGAGAATATGTTTCCTCATAATCGATGCCAGGTCTTTGTGAGAAACCTTGAGCTACAAGTCTTGCTTTGTACCTTGTAACTTCATTTTTTCCGTTTCTCTTTCGTACAAATACCCATTTATATCCAACAGGCTTTACGCCATCTGGCGTTTGGACAATTGGTCCAAAAACTTCTCGTTTCCTTAACGAGTTTAGCTCTACTTGGATAGCATCTTGCCATTTTTGCCAATCAGGTCTTTTTTGACATTTGTCCACTGATTGTGGTTCTGGATCATCATCATTTTCACATATTTCAAAGGACACATTGAAAGCAAATATATCATCAGGAACAATTTTATTTCGATCCCAAATCTTACCAGAGTTCAAATAATTTATTGAGATCTTATTATTTTCATCTTTTTCCTCCTTTTCTAGAGGAAGTTGTTCCACATCAGAATCAACTTGTTCTGATAAACCCTTATCAAAGGATTCTTGTGCTTTCTCAGGAGTATTTTGATTTGTATTTATTTTTACTCCCGTTTTCCTCTTTCGAGGAACTGTATCCTTTGAACCAACCGGTCTTTCACGCTTTAAGCGTTTTGTTGGTTCTTGTGCATTTTGTTGCACAGAGACATCATTTGATATATGAACCTTTTAATGCAGCTGGAACATACAATTTTGTCACTATTTAATATTAGTAATTGCATCAAGTAATTATTTCATAATTTACTGCTAATGAATGATCTTTTGAACTTCAAGTTCATATTAATTTATACATTGATCATAATGCAACAAATATGATGCGTTACAAGTAATTTCACGCCATTCCTTTTGAATTGGCTTATATCTCCCCCTAATTGTGGAAAAATTACGTCATCAAAGTGACAATTAGCAAAACTTGCTATAAATAAATTCCCTATTCGGGGCCCAAGGCATTTTATAATATGATTAATGGAGAGTTTAATCAATATAAATCTCCAATTAATTTGCCTTGAGATAATCACCAGTTGATAAAAAAAATGTGGTTCCAAAAAGGATGCTCATCCGAATTTGCAATATTTTCACATTATTGATAATTCTGGACAATAAAAAAAATCACTCCACATTATGAATGTCATTAGATCATTCGTTTTAATGTGTCTTACATATTCCAGAAGCTAAAGCTGGGAATTCGTTTCTCAGATTAAATCATAATATATAGAGAAACTCTCTATTATTCTGAGTAAATTTCTTCTGGTGTAAAACACTAACAACATTATAACCGTTGTACAGATATTGGCTGAACATTAGTCTCAACTAAGTTCAAATTTGAGAAATATTCTCTTTTATAGTGTGCATGTAGCAAAATAAGCAAGACATGCATTCTTCGCCTTTATTTAGCTCATGATTTGAACACATCTCAATGTGTCAATTTTAATGAGCCATAAATTTCATAATTTTGCCTTTGATTGGCACGGTAAATGTCACCAAAATATTTGGGCATATATGACAATATATAATCAGTGTGACCTAATATAATGGTCTTTCATACGTGACAGCTTGTCACGATTTTGAGCATGCTCATTGTCGATAATTTTGCCCTTCATATTTCATGTGGTGCACCACTTTTATTCCACTTTGAGTGAAATTATTATTAAGACTTTTACCGAATCCCTTCACTTTTCCACGTCCATAATTATATAGTTGCGACCATGGTCATTTTATAAATGCAACATGTGCTTCATGAAGCTTGACCAGTTGGACGGGAATGATATTATATAAATAATATCTCATTATTTTACTCAGCTACCACGAGACAAGGATTCAATCCATAATTAATATTTAATAGATTTACGTGCGCGCTCGATAATTTGTTGCAATAATAAATCGAGGCGAGCCACGTGGCTTTTATTTGTCTCATCAGTCATATTTCTGCATAGCCTCAACATAGAGGTAATTGAAATTGCAGAATAATGATATTTAACTGATATAAATTTTGTAGCGTGAGACCCAGCCGCTCATTTTGAGCCTTTTGGAGCATCACCAATTTTGGTGCTTATATTCATAACTCCATAAGGTGAAAGGATAATATAAAGTGAAATATTCACTTTTCAAATCTCTATAGAGATATTCGGCGAATAAATATTAATGTTATGCACACAACATACATGTTTGATTGGTGTGCTTTCATGTTGGTTTTCAATTTTCAAGAAAATTGAGGACTAAACCAACCATAGATATTCATGGTTACCTTAAGAAATTGACAAACACAAATACATAAGAAACCATGAAATCAAAAATAATATTTTGTTACCTTCGAATCTTTGTTACCAAGACAATGACCTATTTCCAAGCTTTGTCTCCTTAGAAGCTTTCTTGAACTTCAAGATCTCCTTAATACTAGAGCAAGCTCGTGCTGATAACGTGTTGTAAAATTACTTTGAACAAAGCTAAGAAAGTAAAGTAAAGAAATAGAACTTGAACAAGAGAAGAGATAAGGGAGAAATATATAGAACTTTCATTCCAATATGGTATATCATTACATAGGTGGAACCTCCTTATATAGGCCCTTCAAAGATCATAAGTTACAATTACATAATGGTGGAATGTGTAACCACTCACATAATGGTGGAATGTGTAAAGTTGTCAATCCACATTATTTACAACAGTATATTTGTATATTCGAGAATTTTAGAAAATAAAAAGAAAATTGGCCCATGCAGGTCTCGAACCTGCGACCTTCGCGTTATTAGCACGACGCTCTAACCAACTGAGCTAATAGGCCATTTGATTATATGCTATCAAATGAAGTATAAGATATTAAAATTATATATAACGGGCTTTCGAGTACTTCTATATTCAGCGCAACTAATTTAGGATTGGAATTATGTCATACGTTGTATTTCATTAAATTTGCTAATTCAATGTTTCAACTTCCAAACAAAACAACAAAGAAAAGATATCTCTTCAAAAAAAAAAAAAAAGAAAAGATATATATGTACCAAAAAAAGAGAGAAAAGATGGTGAAAAGACAAAATAGTGCACCAAAAAGGATAATAAATGATAGCAAAGCATTATAAATTTATAGTGGCATCAGATATGAGAGAACCCATGGCTATACTACAAGCCAGTCAACTTGCTAGAATGGAAATTAAATAATTAATGGAGAATATCGGATTATCAGATGTCACAAATACTAGCATTTTCTGGCCACCAATTAATTAATACTGTGTGGGAGACAGTTCTAGTCGACGTTGGTACATATATGGTTGCTGGTGATTCTAAACAGCATGTTAATTTTTTACGAGGATTACACAAGCATGGAAAAAAAATGCCAGACTTGCACATACAACACATGAGCATGACTGTCATGAGACTCATGACAAGAATCATGGACGTCGTCGTAGACGGACTGCAAATCAAGTTATGCTGGAAATGATGAAAGAAGCTTAGTTGTGCACAGAACAATTTTGGTTTTTAATAAAGGTTTCAAAACCCTATTAAAATTGAATGTTATTAAATGCCATGTAAGGTGGACATGCAGACACCTAATAAGAGGGGTTTGGCGTGATGGCTCAAATTGCGTCAACCTTAACTGAGTCCCTTTAGAAATCCTTGATAGAACTTTGCCGCTAGGTCTACCATTTAGTGGTCCTACTTGACTCAAGCCCGAATAGTCGGTTCATGTGTTAGAGATGCAAAGTAATCATTTTTAAACAGAAGAAAAGTGTTAAAATGACAATGAGTATATCACACTACAAGACACATTAACTCACATGAGTCATACGTCCATGTACGCCTCAGGACGCATGCATACACAAATTTCAATTATAACATGCAGGTGAAGCCGTATGAATGGCTCATGTGTGTCTTGTGGACATAAAGTTGTCGTTCTAGTATTTTCCCGAAAAATCACAAGAGGCATATGATGAATATACCCCCGTTTCTTTCATGAGGAAATTTTTTTCTATCACTATGGAGCATGGTATCTCTACGTATAGCTGAGAAAATCTCTCTTTATCTAATAATTGACGATCACTTTTGGATCAAACACCACCACAAGGATCAAATACCACAAAAAAAAACAAAACAAAAAAAATCAAGTTACAAAATAATTATTGTAACAACCCTAAAAATTTAACTCGTGTCACGTGTCAATGCAGGTGGTGCGTGGGCCCACGCCGTGGTACGAGCATCAATTATCGGGCATTGACACCAAGGTATGTTATATTTGTTTGGTGTTTATATTATACTGTATAGCTTTAACAGTCATGTTAATTTCCAAACGCGTGAGGATGAGTGAGGAACTAAAGTCACCCAATTGAGTCATTTAAGTAGTTGGGATAGAGTGATTAGGGACCATTGGATGAGTCTAGAGATGGGTGTGGTGGGTCAAGATGAGGTAAAGGGGTATATAAACCCACACCCTCTCCTTTATCTCTCCTCTCTCTCTTTTCTCTCTCTTCTCTTTCTTCCTCTTCTCCCCTAACGTACCTCTCAAGTCACCGGTGGACTATGGTGGCTGGAGCGGCGCAACGACGGCGGATCCGGACGAGCCAAGGTAAGATCCCTCATTTCCTTGCCACCCTCTACGCATTGGTATAAGTTTTACCCGTGTTCGTCGTGATGAAATCTGGACACCATGTCGAGATTTTGAACTCGATCGAAATTCTTGATGTTTTGGGGGTCCTCTCGACGGTCACTATGAGATTTGTAAAGGTGGTTTTCAATTTGAAGAGTTTTGGAATTTTTGATGATTTATGGGTGATTTTCAAATGATTTTCGTTTTGGGTTTTCTGTTGAGGTTTCCGGACATTTTGGAGTGTGTCGAGGATATTTTTGGAATGGTGTTGCATCCCCGATAAAAAAATGGACCAAATTGACATAAGGCGGCACGAGCTGGAGGTGGTAAACACCCCGAAAAGTCCTACGCGCGGTGCTGGGGATAGAGAAGGGTCATTCTGCCTCCCACGCTATGGGGACGTTGTAAGGGATAAACCCTCACGACGCACCCCCATACGACTGGGGCAGAGTCGATCTCTGGCCCACGCCGTGGGGCATTACAACCCACGACATTGCCCACGTACGCTTAAGGCAGAGTCGATCTGCCCTACGCCGTGGAGACACCGCCGAGGGTAATACCCTCACGTCGTCTCAGCGGCGTCCTGAACCCAGAAAATTCCCAGATTTTTGTGGAACCTTCAGAACGAACTGGGGTCTTCTCGGGGTATCTAACGGGTCCAAATACGACCCAATAACTCAAAATTCGACCCGAAAACATAATAAACATAAATAAGGAAAATTGGATAAGAGTTAATAGGAAACCATCATGAATTGTATTATCAGGATTTTTAGCACACGAGACTACGTAGGGACGAGTCGTAGTCCGCAAAAGTGCGATTAGCTTGGATCGAGGTAAGTAAACCAATGAGGAACACTATAGTTATTTCTTGAGCTTTGAATTATTTTTTGATATTGTTTCTATACTATCTTATCATTCCATTCTTATGAGTTGTCCAAGGCGAGTGTGTCAAGCGTACTCCTTACAGAATTCTGGACTCGCGATGTATTATACCAGGGTTTACGGCTAGGGATACGTGTTTGGTTGTGATGACATGTACGGGGTGAGAGTTCTCCACTAGATTGTTGGGGACTCTGCACTTGCGTAGGGGTCTTAGAGGAGATTTTGTCATCGACTCCTAGCCTTTAAGAAGATTCTGTCCTCGGCTCAACGACTTTGATTATTCGGGACCACTTGTGTCTTTTCCTTGTATTCCGGGACACTCAATATCGATTGCTCATGTATCTATTCACAGTCTTTATACATTCATGCCCTTCCTGTTTGTAACGGCCCAATTTAAAATTGCCGTTAATTATGACGTCATTGCAGATGTGGATGCCAGCGAGGACGGTCGAGGGTCCCACAGCGAGGCTGGAACACATTCGAACTAGGTATACAGTCCATTTTGTATGCTTGTTGTGGTAAATTGTGATGGAAATGTATAAATTAGCTAATTCCATTACAATATGTATGTTAATATAGTTGATTGACGAGTGAGGAATGGTCTCGGGGTGCGTGCGGACACGGGACACGAGGCACGGGGTGCCGAGTAGTCGAGGAAACTACGGTGAGTTTACTCATAAATTTTGGGAATTTATGGAATAGAATAGATAATTATTATGAGCTAAATTAATAGGAAATCAATAAATCCTATAGTTGAGCTGAATTAAACATTAACAGTTGGATAATTCTCGAGATGCGCAACAGGGTCATCAGTGTCAAGATAAGGTGTATGGAGTGGGAGTGACACAGGGTGATCAGGAACCCTTGGATACTTCTCGAGATTCGTGCACACACTTGATGGGAGCCAAGTATATATGTGTTTGTGTGTTTGACCGATCAAATAGGAAGAGAAGGAGAGTGGAAGAGGAGAAGAGAGAATCGTTGGAGGAGAAGAAGAGGAGGAAGGACAACCATTAAGGTGTGAAGAGGGTGATTTTGGGCATCCTACAACAAGATCAAAGGTATGGACACATTAAACTTGCATTTTTATGAGATTTTTGATGTGGGTTAGGAAGTGTGAAATCCGAATTTGTTGAGGGATCAAACATTTGGTTTTGTTGGGGATAAGTGTGTATGAGAATGGCATGAAATGGTTGTGATTTTTGAGTAATTTGAGAGAAATTTGATGAATTCCTGAAAATGGGTTTGAAAATGTGATTCTTGATGATTCTTGGATTTCGATGTTTAAGCTTGATAAATTTGTGTTTAAATGGTGTTTTTGAGGTAAATGATGAGTTTTGGAGGTGTTGGAACCGATTGTATGGGTTTATGAAGTGGTTTGGAGTGTAAAAATTTGAACTGTAAAACCTGGACAGAGCGCGATTAGCGCGCCAATAGGAGGACCTAGCGCGCTAATTACCCTCTGGAAAATGATGAACAGTGACTTAGATGAATTAGCGCGCTAATTCATCTGATTAGCGCGCTAATAGTCCACTGGAATGTGAAAAATTGGAAAATGAAGAAATGAGTCTAACCAACATTTTAAACCTATTAATTGATAATTAACCTTCATAAATGAATTCCAGGAGTCTTGAAATAGTAATTGGAGTCTGGGTTTAGTCGGGAATCGGACCGGGAGTATTATCGGGGATTGAAGGAATCGAGCCGGGGAATTTAACTTGTAGGACGAGGAGTGCGATTTGAGGTGTGTAGTATCCCAATTGAACTTCACTTTAAGTATTTACTGTTTGATTTACTTGAATTCAGTTCTGTTTATTCTTTACTCTATTTCGTTATTGCTTTACGGTGGTCGAGTACTCTCACCTGGTGACTTTACGGTAGTGGAGTGTACTCCTACCTGGTGTCTTTACGGTGTTGAGATCACTCCCCACCTGGTGCTTATTCGTTACGGCCATAGAGTCCACTAAGTCATAGCACTTGTCTAGGCATACGCCGGTGAATAGGCTACCCGGGTATGGTAGGCTCGTGTGGGTGCGTCGTGGGTCTACGCCGACCACCTAAAGGGTCCAGGGCCGACCCATTGATGTGTTTACGGGCGGTGCTTGAGGAGGAAACCCGAAGTATGACTTGGTCTGATTTTTATGTGCCCGTACTTTGTCTCATCACTATATTTATGCATGCGATGTTCCCTTTACAGTTGTCTGTATTTCTTTTGTTCCGCATGTTTAAATTATAGTATTTTCAATTCCAGTACTTTTATTTCCGTAATTACTTGGTGAATTTCCTTGGGATTACTCACTCTGGACTCGTCATCTGTTTTTTTGTGATGGCTGAGTGCAGATCCTAGTACAAGGGGGAAAGGGCAAGCTTGAGGATTATATTGATTGACCGCTCTAGCCCTTCTCGTACGTATGTTTATGTTTACTCGTTTTATATTGGGTTTTGGGGTTGAGAGACAGGTTGTACATTTTGATATTTTGGAGATGTATATGATGTACATTTGATATGGTTTCCACTTAGGCATTTTGCTAGTAAAATATAAGATGAATCTTTATATTGTCAATTAAGTTTCCGCTGCTAACTTGAGATTATATGATATCAATTGAATCATACTTAATAAGAATTGATCGATGATGGATAATTGGGCGTGGGACACAACTGGTGGTGACGTGGACAGTTGTGGGCCCGCGTGGCCTCCCGTGGCGTACCAATGTGGAAATTGGGGCCGCTACACTGTCCTTTTCTTCTATTTGCATGAATTGACTGCTCATTTATTTAATTCGAAATGCTATATTTATTGTTGTTCCTGCTTGGCGTTACTTACTTGGGCTCATCATTCTTGTGTTTGACCGAGTGCAGATCCGCAGTCCAGTAAAGGAAAGGCCATGTAGTTAGGCGATATACTTTGAGCGGCCTTCCTCTGCTGACATAGGTGACTTTTTTGTTGTATTAGTTACATATATTGTTTTTGTACATGGGGTTATGGGTTGAGAGATTGTATGACATTGATGATATTATCCTT
Source organism: Stephania japonica (assembly GCA_039657345.1). Classification (NCBI taxonomy): domain Eukaryota; kingdom Viridiplantae; phylum Streptophyta; class Magnoliopsida; order Ranunculales; family Menispermaceae; genus Stephania; species Stephania japonica. The sequence continues at coordinate 82,323,622 of CM077556.1, read as the reverse complement.
GCTTTACATGATATATATGATATACGGGGTTCCCACACCTAGGTTTTTGTCCTAACTTGGAGCTTTCGAGGTTAATTGATTAGTTGAGATTTATTGCTTCCGCTTCATACTTTGATAACTCGCTAAATAATTGGCTTCACTTTTAAATGATTAATAAATGATTGAATGGTAAGGATAGGCTCACTGGCCCCGCGCGACTCGGTTGGATTGGCTCGGGGGTTCGCACGGGCTAGGTCAGGCGGCGCCCGATTCTAAGATTTTGGAATTTGGGGCCGTCACAATTATCTAATCATCTAATTATCTAAAATTAAATTTTCAATTATCTAAAATTAAAATTTCTTTTTTCTCAACCTTTTTTCTTTACCCTACCTTCTACTCTTATGCATTTTATTTTTTTTGGAAGTAATTAAATTCTTCTCAATTTATAGTTCTCTGCATTGAAGTTGTCATCCGAATTCATGCATACCAAACACCTTATAGAGCATGAACGTTGGGAGATCCTCTTCTCAATAACAAGATAAACTCGAAGTAGTTGGATAATCTGGACTAGACCTATTTACTGGCTGGGTTTGGGCTGAGCTCGGGCATAAGAACCTTAGCCCAAACTATATGTAGGCCTATACATAGGTCCAAGCCTGGCTCATGTAAAAAATGCAAAGCACAAGTCCGGCCCATCAAACCCATGAATAAATATTTTAATATTAAAAATCTAAAAAATGAATTATTTATTCATTTAATAAATTTTTATAGATTTTTTTAACAACATATGTGTTTCCATATGTATATAATATATTCATATATTGTGCAAAAATGAGGAGTAGCTCAAAGTGTGAATTAGGTCCTAGGTTCAAACATTTCCTACAACACTTATTATTTTAAAATATATTAATTATAAACTTATATTTGGGTTAGGGCTAGGTCGTGTTGGGTTTTGGGGTTCATACGCAGCGGAGATTTCAAAACAATTTTGAGAAAAACCCCAACAGGATCCAAATCTGATTCCAATAAAACACGTTTAGACTATGAAAACTTAATCATACCTCAGTCGCAATGTACCTTTCTGAAGGTTAATCGATCTCTAAGGCGCTGCCAACAACGAACGCCCTCTATCAGCAGTTCACACACGAACGACGGCCGAGATTTGAAGTGCTAGCTTCGAGAGAATACCAAACCTTTTTGTTTCTCTCCAAAACGATCCAGAGCATACCAAAAACTTCTAAGTCGTTTCTTAAAACGAAAATAGAGTTTCAGCCTTTTTTAAATCTTTTGTACTTGTATTCTAACTCAAAACGTCTATTTATACAACCCTTGTATATAGACGGTTAAGTAAATTACACATATACCCCTACTTAAAGAAGTATAAGTGTAATACACTACAAGGACGTTTCTATCATGAATTTTATCATATAAAATTCATTTTTCTGAACCATCTTAAAATCTCGCAAAACCATTCTCAGTGTGCAACCCAATAGGCTCATACAACGTTGGCACTGTACCAAAACACATTTTGGTATACAAGTCATAAGTGGCCTCTAGCAAGACATTATGACTACCCAAGTTGTATGAATATCAAATCGATACAACCTAATCAACAGTGTATATAACATTCTTTTGTCACACGATATCTTTTTGATCAAACATAAGGCATGGAATTGTCATCCAACATGTTCAATCGTACTGGTCTTGATTTCTAGGTAGACTGAAAACATCCAAGTGACATTGATCAATATCAATTCACTTAGACTAGGCCTTTTAACAGTCTAACACATCGAGGGATCCACTAGATATCTCTCTTTATATGAGAGGGACAAATTCTATCTCGATTACACAACTTCATCACATTGCTCATATAGTAACCAATCACAACCTTTATAATCATCCGGTTAAAGACAACGTTTGATAGTGTCAAATCACTATGTTCCTAATATTGAAGTCTCTGGTAATCTCAAGTCAGAGGACTGAAAAATATACCTATCATGAGAAACAACTATGACTTGATCCATGTGATGTTCTCATAGCGGGTCGGTCCAACACTTTGTTCCATAACAAGTACTCATGATCTTGATTCGTATTCCTATACGTATGATCATCGTATGATCATCAATCAAGACTCACACTAGTCTTAATTCATTATAGTTCCCAATATAATAATCGACTAGGGACATTTAAGATATTTCTGTAAATACCCATGGATTTTATTATAATGTAAACATGCAAATCAATTATAATAAACAGCAAATGAAATCCTCTATTTTATTAACTAAAATGTATTCATAAAGACTATTAATGGATTGACCTAAGGCACATTTCCCTGAAGGTCACCCAAGAGGGGGGGTGAATTGGGTTACCGAGAGTTTATCGCCTTTTTAAAACTTTAAGCACAAATAATAATGATAATGCATACACTAATGAAAAATGTCAATGCTATGCAATCAAGAAGGGGGTAGAAGAGATGGAAATAAGACACACGATATATAGTGGTTCGATCCAACCGATCTACATCCACTACCTAACCTCCCCGGTTAGGATTTTCAACCCCCACTTATATTATCAATAAGTGTTACAACCTAAGCCAACTAGCCTAGTGAATGCCTAGCCTCAACTAGGTCTTTTACACGATGCCTTATCGCAATAAGGTCTTATACAACCACCTAGCCGCAACTAGGATTTTCCCCACCTAGACCCACCTAGGAATTTTCCCACCTAGCCGCAACTAGGATATATGCCTAGCCTCCACTAGGTCTTCTCTTTCGACTTAGATCCCACTAAGTCTTACAATCAAGGTTTGAATACAATTGAAATATACTTTACAAAGTAAAGTGGTATCAAGTTCAAATACAAGCAAGCCACCTAGAGCCTAATCACTCTTATGCATGCAAGTATGAAAACAATTGAGAAATGCAAATATAAAACTGATTTTGTGCAAAACTCAAATACGAAACCGTTTTAAATAGATTGATGAGAGCAAAACCGGTTTCAAATCCAAAGAACAAGAAGTTTGATCAAAATCAAGTTTAAGCACAAATTCTTGTTCAAATCAGTCCAAGGGTTTAATGAATCAATTTTAAGAGCAAAACCCACTACAAGTGTGTTTAGAAACACAACAAGTAGTTTCCCAAATCAATCACATAAGAATATATAAATTGAGCACAAGAAAAGCTAGGGAATGGACTTTCTTACAACCCCAAGAAGATGACTTGAAAATCAGCTCTGGAGAGGTTGTTGAACTCCTTAGAGTGTCCAAAGAGTGCTGGTTTTGAAGTTGAAGGAATAGCCTCTAAGTGTAGCTTGAAAACCTCAAGCTCCTTCTCTTGAAAAAAATTAAGCACAAGTGTTTTTATTTGATTTCAAAACCTAACTTATATGCCTTATGTGTTTGGGAGTGTTGTATATATTTATAGACCCATATATGACCGTTGTGTGCATCCAAGGGCCGAGATTTAATCAAAAATTCGAATTAAAGTGGATTTTTCAGCTTTATAAAAAAGCTGTCAGGACTGCAATTAGCGCGCTAATTTTATGACCTAGCGCGCTAACTCTGCACATAGCGCGCTAATAACAAGATTGCGCGCGCTAACTGCAGGGACCTCAGAATAATTAATTCTGTCCCTTGTGTTAGCGATCCTTAAACACGTCCTAGACCCAATAAACCCTCATATAACATATAATACATGTTTGTTATGAGTCATATGGCCTATTTGGATGGTCCGGATATTTTCACAAATCCCGAAAATGAAAAATCTCGGTTTCATGATTTGCGAGGGACTTTTCTGCAAATATACAGTTTTCTTTTCAAAGATCTTTCAAAAACAAGTTTTTCTTTTTCAAAAGCTTTCACAATGATTTTCAAAATGCGATATTAACATACACACATAGTTTAACATAGTTTAGACTTATAGGACCGAAAACTTCAAGTAATCGCCTGACATGTGAAAATCCATTTTAAAATCACGATATGCATGAACTAATGCAATAGGCTTGCTTAAGTGAATTTGAATACCTTACATTAATTTTACAACTCTTAGCCTTGATCTTTCGTCTTCATTCCTTTTTGTATGTCGAGTCTTGAACTTGTATAGCTTGAATGCTCGAATACCCATGATGTGATGTTTCGCAACCTTTGACGAAACTGAAATACACTTGATAAAACTTATTAGTATATTTTCACCTTGTTTGTTTCCATCAAAATTCCGGTCTGAGTTAGAGTGACTAACTACTTAGTCCAACATTCCCAACAGGTCGGACTTGGGCCTTTTAAGGTGCCTCAAACCCAACTCATTTAAAAGCGAGCCTAACTGAGCTCGGACCCGGGCCAAGCTTTTCTTGAAAAGGGTTGTCCAAGTCCGGTTATTTGTTCACGGACTCGGGCAGGCCGGGCAAAAAATGAAACGACCCATTTTCCAACAGACCACCACGGGGGCCAATACGGACCCATAAACTGTCTTACCAGTGACAGTTGTGCCCCATATTGGATTACAACCTCCATTTCATCCTTTAAAAACTTATTAATCAACAATTTACTGATTAAATTCTACATAACACTAATCATCTGTTAAGTTATCATTTTAACTTCAAATTATCACAGCAGAAGTCTTACCAGCATATTAACTCAGATAAAGATAATTGAAATGTGTGGATAGACCATAAACCTAATGTGGAAAACCCATATGATAACCATAAATACCTCAAATGTCACAAAATATCAAAATATAAAAGATTTCTAAAGCATCTCTCAATCCCAAGTTCCCAAAATGAAAACAAATACATATAATACAAACGTACGAGTTTGACAATATGTCTCTAGATCAATGATACTCTGGAAGCTTGCCTTGAGACGACCCTCCCCCGACCTAAGGTCGGGTCGCCCGACCCAGACCGCCACTTAGACCCGATACCTGAACCAAGCCCAAAAACGGTCTGGCACACCTTTCAAATAAACTTGCGGAATACTGTAGCGGCCCCCAATTTCCAGGGTCGCCCCGTGCAACAAATACCTCTCCAGTCTATGCTCCAGAAATACCTGCCACGTCACTCATCCATCCACTTCAGCTATCACTATATCCACATATACTCTGTGAAGTGATGTTCCTGAATTTTATATTATTTTATCCATATATTACCATTTCACAGCGGAAGACCTTAATACAGTCAACTACTTTAATATAGTATTGATTAGTGCACCTATAGTGGAATCCCGGACTGTACATGCATACATGCAATTAGTTAAACCAGTGTTATATGTGGATATAGTGATAGCTGAAGTGGATGGATGAGTGACGTGGCAGGTACTTTTGAAGCATAGACTGGAGAGGTATCTGTTGCACGGGGCGACCCTGGAAATTGGGGGCCGCCACTGTTTGGTATCAGAGCAAGGTCGATAGGGCCTTAAAGTCAATAGGAAAGTGGAAAAGAGCATAAATTGTAAACAAATTAGATGTGGAAACCCGATGAACTGCCTAGAACTTTAGTTGGGAAGTGCATGAAGTGGGTAAAATCAGTATTGTTATTTGATATATGTATTTGTTGGATATATGTATATATTATGCGCATACGTATATTGGAAGCTAATTGGTTACGCAAATCGGTGCAAGATCATCATGGATGGACAGACCCCTACTACTTCTCCGACTACTCAGCAGGAGGTTGGGGAGCCGAGTGATCATACTAGTAGGTGTTGGGAAATGTGCCCTAGGTCAATCCATTAATAGTCTTTATGAATACATTTTAGTTAATAAAATAGAGGATTTCATTTGTTGTTTATTATAATTGATTTGCATGTTTACATTATAATAAGATCCATGGGTATTTACAGAAATATCCTAAATGTCCCTAGTCGATTATTATCGGGAACTATAATGAATTAAGACTAGTGTGAGTCTTGATTGATGATCATACGATGATCATACGTATAGGAATACGAATCAAGATCATGAGTACTTGTTAGGGAACAAAGTATTGGACCGACCCGCTATGAGAACATCACATGGATTAAGTCATAGTTGTTTCTCATGATAGGTATATTTTTCAGTCCTCTGACTTGAGATTACCAGAGACTTCAACATTAGGAATACAGTGATTTGACGCAATCAAACGTTGTCTTTAACCGGACGATTATAAAGGTTGTGATTGGTTATTGTGTGAATAATGTGGTGAAGTTGTGTAATTGAGATAGAATTTGTCCCTCTCATATAAAGAGAGATATCCAGTGGATCCCTCGATGTGTTAGACTGTTAAAAGGCCTAGTCTAAGTGAATTGATATTGATCAAAGTCACTTAGATGTTTTCAATCTACCTAGAAATCGAGACTAGTACGATTGAACATGTTGGATGACAATTCCATGCCTTATGTTTGATCAAAAGGATATCGTGTAACAAAAGGATGTTATATACATTATTGATTAGGTTGTATCGATTTGATATTCGTACAACTTGGGTAGTCATAATGTCTTACTAGAGGCTGCTTATGACTTGTATACCAAAATGTGTTTTGGTACACTGCCAACGTTGTATGAGCCTATTGGGTTGCACACTGAGAATGGTTTTGCGAGATTTTAAGATGGTTCAGAAAAACGAATTTTATATGATAAAATTCATGACAGAAACGTCCTTGTAGTGTATTACACTTATACTTATTTAAGTAGGGGTATATGTGTAATTTACTTAACTGTCTATATACAAGGGTTGTATAAATAGACACTTTGAGTTAGAATACAAGTACAAGAAAGATTTAAAAAAAGCCGAAACTCTATTTTCGTTTTAAGAAACGACTTAGAGGTTTTTGGTATGCTCTGGATCATTTTAGAGAGAAACAAAAAGGTTTGGTATTCTCTCGAAGCTAGCACTTCAAATCCCGGCAGCCGTTCGTGTGTGGACTGCTGATAGAGGGCGTTCGTCGTTGGCAGCGCCTTAGAGATCGATTAATCTTCAAAAAGGTACATTGCGATTGAGGTATGATTAAGTTTTCATAGTTTAAACGTGTTTTAATGAATCAGATTCGGATCCTATTGGGGTTTTTCTCAAAATTGTTTTGTAATCTCCGCTGCGCATGAACCCCAAAACCCAATAGTAGGGAGGTAGCAGATTTGCGAGCTATGGTACAGAGGGTTACTGATCAACAACTACTACATCAGACTCAGATGGCTGAGCTGATGGAGTACATACGGAGTTCGCAAGTACCAGTAGTAGCACCCATTGCTGAGTTAGTTGCACCTATCACTCCGGCAGTGATTGCACCAGTTGATGACATACAGGTAGCTGGGATAGAGGCAGAGAGAGAGAGAGAATTGAGCCTCTTGGGACGACAGTTGAGACTATGGAAGTAATACTAGTTACCACTGAGCAACGTGTAGGAGGTTCGACTGCCAGAAGCAGGATGTCCGAGGCAGCGAAGATGGTGAAAGATTTTATGAGATTTAACCCTACATATTTCACTGGAGTTAGTGATCCTGAGGTTGCCGGTCGATGGTTGATGACACATCGACGTTTACACCAGCTACTAGACGTACCGGAGGCAGACCAGCCACGTATATCGAAATATTGCTTGAGGGGTCAGGCAGCAGTTTGGTGGACCACCTACACGGTCACACATACTACACCAGTAACGTGGGCGGAGTTCAGGCAGATATTCCTCGATGAATATATTCCCACGGAGGTGCAGTTGAGATTGAGGGAGCAGTTCTTGAGTCTGAAATAGGGTAATATGATGGTGTCTCAGTATATGGACAGATTTAGATATCTTATGCTGTATGCCATGGATGTGGCAAATACTGAGAGACTCCAGATCTGCTATTTCATCCGTGGTTTGGATGAGAGGATCGAAGGTGTGATTGTCGCAAGTGGAGCTGAGACATTGCAGATTGTTTATGATCGGGCATTAGCTCGCGAGACATACTTGCGACATCGGGGTGAGCTTGGGGACAGGTATGGCCAGAGTTTACACTCAAAACCGGAAATTAAAAAAAAAAAAAAAAAAAAAAAATAAAGAGAAAATGGAAAATAAAATTCAGAAAAATATGAAAAAATTGTATTTTGACTAAATAAATAGAAATTGAGGAATTTATATGGAAAATGAGAAATTCAAAAGTCGGAGGAGACTTTATACTGGGGTTTTCACCTCGAAAAATGTAAAATTGACATAATATGTCAAATTGAAGCTAATTTAATGATAAATAATCTTAGGTACATTTGTGGTGATAATTTGATTTGTCGAGTGTTATTGGAGCTAGATCGGGTTATTGGATTGCGAATTGAGGTATATAAAACCCAATTGAACACCATTATTGCATTTACTTATTCTATTCGTTGAGCTTTATTTCTTTGTCAATCTAAATCCGATTGTGATGGGAACAGTAACGTTCCGGCTAAATGTTTTTCGGTGTATGGGGTTTGTTTTTCTCAAATATAATTGGTGACTAGGATACAGTCAGTGGGTCATTGGAGTAGGGTATGACCGGGCCACTGATCCTAACTTCACTGGCGGTATTCATTGCACACCCATTTGTTATCTTTGTGTTGGTATTCATGCATTTCCTTTTGAGCAGTTGCCTACGTTATTTCCTTGATTATTGCATGATTATTTAACACTACTTATTGGTTTCCATTTATGTTCATAAATTGAAATGCCTGGTGGTTTTCCTTGGGATTTTACTTACTGGACTCGTTATCTGGTTTTGTGATAACTGAGTGCAGTTCCTAGTACCAGCAAGGGTAAGGAGGTCGTTGGTGATTACATCTGACTTACCACTTCAAGACTTGCTAGTACGTGTGCTGGTACATTTATGGTTTTGATATTTTGTAGTATTTTAGGATGGGAAAACTTGCTATTACTGTACTTGTGTATAACACAGTTTTAGTTAATCGCATGTATGCATGTACAGTTCGGGATTCCACTGTAGGTGAACTAATCAATACTATTTTGAAGTAATTTGACAGTATTAAGGTCTTTCGCTGTAAATTGATAATTAATTGAACTAAATGGCATAAAATTTAAGAGTGATAGCTGAGGTGGATGGATGAGTGACGTGGCAGATACTTCTGAAGCATAGGCTGGAGAGGTATCTGTTGCACGGGGCGACCCTGGAAATTGGGGCCGCCACAAATACACATTGGCTAGACAAAAGATAATAATTGCGGAATAAATATAAAAAGATATCCTTAAGCCAATAAATGTAAGTTCATAAGAACATTAATGAAACTATAAATGGGTTCGTATTCATTTAAACTAAACAAGATTTATTAAAACTTTCAAGTGAATCAACTAAAGGTAAGTAGGTTTCAAACTATCCAAAGACTTATTTTAATTACAACCCAAGTTTAATAGTTTCAAAATGGAACATACATAATATATATCAACCCAAGGCTCACATCAAATGAAGACTTCAAGCTTGTCTCTCATTTGTCTCAATTCTAGCGCACTCATTGATACCTGATATGTAAGTGGGGTGAGCTAAAAGAACCAACAGAGCTCAATAAGAGGAAAACCTCGATCAACTATCAAACATGCATGTATTACCTATAAAACAAAACAATTCTACACATGAAGTTGTAAATCGAATTGCAAAGCATTTAATGAAAAGTAATGGAGACATGGTTCTTGTTCGTAAAGGGGTATAATCAAGTTCCAGGTCAAGCAAAACAGGAAAGTAAGATTCATAACTTAATAAGCAAGGAAGTAAGCATTCTTTAGAAACCACATCAAGAGAGAGAATTCACAGTTTGTAAATAAATTCCATTTATTCATGCAACGGGGTCCAATAAGAGATTTACCATAAGAAATAGTAATAAATATAAGTCGTTATATTCAATGTATTTTAGCTTTTGGTATGAACCCGGTGATCGAAACACACGCCCTCGAAGTGATGAGAACCATTAGCGAACACAGTGACCGTTGTAAACTCCAATGAATTCCATCAAGACAACGACAAGTGCTTCCAAATGTAACAACCCCAAATTTTTAACTGACTTGTGTTGCACTTGTCAGAATTGTGACCCGGCTACGTGAATACTGGACAGTATTTCGAACTTCGGGAGTCTACACCGAAGTGATTTTATGATTCTTTGATTGTGTGTATTAGTATTTTAGTATTTTACGGGTTTCGAGCCGGTTGGGCGATAGTTAATTGAGTGAGGTTTCGACTAGTTAAACGGGGAAAAAAAAAGTAAAACATACAAATAAATGAAATTTTAATTAATTTAATTAGTTAGTTGGCGAGACAAGGCAAGACTACGCGCGTTACGGGAGTCGGAACAAGGAAAAACGGACCGAAGAACGTCGTTTAAACGCGGGAGTTGGTTAACTACGCGACATACGGGGTATGGAGTGGAAATTGTTAAGGTGACACAACTCAAATGAGGAGAGCCATGATATTGACCTCGAGATGTGTGTGTGTGCTAAGATGAGATGATGTGGTCAAAGACCCATAAGGGCAATTTTCCAAGAAGTGAACAAGAGTTAAGGTAAGGGCAAAAAGGTCATTTGATTGTATATATATACAAACCGTTACTTAAAAAAAAACCCTACTATTCATCTTCTTCGTCATACGCGCCGCCGCCCCCTCCTTCTCTTCCATCTCGGCGTCTCCTCCACACCACTCTCGGCCTCCCTCTCGGTCACGCGATCTCTCTCTCGGTCTCGGGTTCTCTCTCTCACTCTCTTCGTTGTTCTATTTCCCTCTCACTCACGGTCTCGGCTTCCCTCTCTTCTCAAGCCGTGTTCCACGGCCTCACTGTGCCGCCGTCCCTGGCCAAACTCGGGGTGGTCCGAGGTCACTCCGTTGACCGGAAGTCTCTCTCTCTCTTCTCTCCCGGTTTGTTTCCCTCCCTCTCGTTTTCTCACTGGACTTCTCGTCCTCACCGCTGTCCGCCTCTTGCCGTCGCTGTCGTGGGTGACGGTGGTCGAGGACGGACCCTTGTGGCCTACCGGAACTCGCACATCCCCGGGAGACCTCTGGACATTGGATACATAGAGTAGATGTTGTCCATTCTCGGTTTTTATATATTGGTTGTTATTTTATGTCTCGCCGGAATATTCATGTGTGGGCCGCTCTGCTGGCCGAACCACCAAGCATGGGCGGGTTGTCGGGGACCTCTCCATGACCTCGACGATGCCTCGCTGCCCTTGTGTTTGATTTTGTTGTGTTGGAACTGATTTGATGTTTTGAATCCATGCGAAGTCATTGTCGTGCTGGTGTAGAACTGTTTTGAGTCATCGCCAGAATCCGTTGTCGTGGTCGACCCCACCGCTGTGCCACTGTGACTGGGGATGTCGCAGACCAAGCTAAGTACATGCTTGTGTCCCACGACTCTCGGAGTGGCCAAAAATAGTGACATTATTGTCTATATTATGTTGTAGTGTGTTGTATGCATTTTGTACCTTTCTCGCCGGAAACCACCATCATGGTGGCTTTGCCGCCGACACGATGACTAGGGGGACTGCCGGAGACCTTGCCATGTTTGTCATGGTGTCTCACAGCCTCAGAGTGTCTCAATCCGCCGTAGTAAACGTGAATGTGTCATTTCATGTGTTTTTGTCATCGGGATTTCATTATTTTGTGTTGAGTTTATTTCATTTCAAAACTCATGGCATGAATACATGATTTGGTGATTCGAATTCATGCATACGTGAGAACATACAAGGGTCGGGTATTTGTTTGGTATAGATGTGTATCGAGTGTTCGAATACATGGTTATTTCGAGTTATGGTGTGGTTTTCAAAAATCTAAAAGAGTTGTGTTTCGTTTGATTTTTCAGTCGATTTGCATAGAGTCGTTCGAATCATCAAAACATTGGGGAAAACACTAAGGTATTCAACCTAGGTTTAGTAATGACTCGACCCACTAATTAGAGTTTCCGACCTTGTCAGGTAGCGGGAAACTCGGGGATATGCGTTAGGAACGTGAGAGTGTCTACGAGTCACGATTAGTCAGGTAAGTACACTTGCCCTAAAAAGCATTTGTACGTTTGTAACCCAATAAGAAAATTCCATGTAACTCATTATCATTTATTCACTCTTGTTATGCTCTATTATTGGTATTCCATTCCGTTTATTGTTGTGTGTTTCCCAGCGTAAGTGTTTCGTCTCGAAAGTACTAGGACCTGCACTAGAGGGATAAAACGCGGGCACTCGAGCGCACGAGTGTGTGACCACCCTTAGTGACCGTGTGACACCGAGTACTGGGTAGGTGGGTTCGAGTCCCTCCCGCCATAGCTGTGCTTTCGCTTGTGTCGATGCCCGGGAAGACCTCGCGAGGTCTTCGCCGTTATGCTATGATTTATACCACTTATGGGCCTCTTTTGATTCCTTGGAACACACTTGACTTTCGATTGATATCTATTAGTCTGTTTATCATGCATTTTGTCTATTTAATTTCCTGTCTTTTTATTACTACATGATATTTAGACTGCTTTACTTGTATTATCATGAATTACTGTTATCTTCTTCTGGCATTACATTCGATTTTCTTCAGTTGCTCACCATCTAGTTTGTGACGGTGGGTGCAGATAGGGCGGAGAGCAGCAAGGGCAAGGGACCCTGTAACGGCCCAATTGATATTTGTCGTTATTTTATGATGTCATTACAGACGTGGACGCCAGCGGGGACGTTCGTGGGTCCCACAGCGAGGCTGGAGCACGTCCGTATTAGGTAAATAGTTATTTTGTTTGTTGATTTGACTAATTTGCGATGTTTATGTTAAAATAGGTTAACGACATCGCGATGTGTGTAATTATATTTTAAATTGACGTGTGAGATTGTGTGATAAGTATTCGCTTCGATATGTGTGTCGACGCGGGTACTGGGTAGATTAAAGACGAAATTTTAAGTTGAGAAATAATATTACACACATTAAATGGATTAAATGTAATAAAATACGTAAATTGGTGGGCGCCTAGTAAAACGCCGGGTCGTTGTCGACACGCGTGGGTGGTACGTTAGTGTGCACGCCCGAGTACGCTCGTTGGCGCGCACGACGAAATTTTAGGCGCGAAAGTATAGGCGAATATATATTTATATATATATATATATATGTATATAGGTAATTTAATATATATATATATAAATATATATATTAAAAATCAGAAAAATAAAATAGGAAATGCAAAATTACCAAAATGGGTATTGAAGGAAAGAAGAGAAATGGATAGACATGAGGGGCAAAATGGTCATTTCCACCATCAAACCATTTTATTCTTCTTTTAAATGTGAAAACGAAGAAGAAGAAAAAGGAAAAAAAACAGTTTGGAAAAAAAAAAAAACCTGGAAAATTCATAAAAAATTCATAAAAAATAGGAAAAAATTAGAAAAAAATATATTTTGATCAAATAAAGGAAATTTGGGATTTTCTTGGAAATGTTGGCGAGATATAGTCGGGGTTTTAGCCTCGAAAAGCGAAAAATTGACATTATATATTAAATTGAAGCTAATTTAGTGATAAATGATAATAAGTATATTTCGGGTGATAATTTGAATTGTCGACATTTATTGGGAGCTGGACTAAGGGTTGGTTTTCGAGACGAGGAGTGCGATTTGATGTGTGTAGTATCCCAATTGAACTTCACTTTAAGTATTTACCGTTTGACTTATTTGAATTCAGTTCTATTTATTCGCTACTCCACTTCATTATTGCTTTACGGTGGCTGAGTACTCTCACCTGGTGACTTTACGGTAGTGGAGTGTACTCCTACCTGGTGTCTTTACGGTGTTGAGATCACTCCCCACCTGGTGCTTATTCGTTACGGCCATAGAGTCCACTAAGTCATAGCACTTGTCTAGGTATACGGTGAATAGGCTACCCGGGTATGGTAGACTTGTGTGGGTGCGTCGTGGGTCTACGTCGACCACCTAGAGGGTCCAGGGCTAACCCATTGGTGTGTTTACGGGCTGTGCCTGGGGGAAAACCCGAAGTATGACTTGGTTTGATTTTTATGTGCACGTACTTTGTTTCATCACTATATTTATGCATGCGATGGTCCTTTTTACAGTTGTCTGTATTCCTTTATTCCGCATGTTTAAATTATAGTATTTTAAATTCCAGTACTTTTACTTTCGTAATTACTTGGTGAATTTCCTTGGGATTACTCACTCTGGACTCGTCATCTGTATTTTTGTGATGGCTGAGTGCAGACCCTAGTACGAGCCGGGGAAAGGGCAAGCTTGAGGACTACATCGATTGACAGCTCTAGCCCTACTCGTACGTATGTTTATATTTACTCGTTTTATATTGGGTTTTGGGCTTGAGAGATAGGTTGTATATTTTGATATTTTGAGGATTCTTAGATGATATGTATATGATGTACAGTTAATATGGTTTCCACTTAGGCATTTTGCTCATAATATACATGAAATCCAGGTTAAATCTTTACATTGATAGTAAACATTCTGCTTCGTAAATTGTGATTTAACGATATTAAAGGAATAAAAGTAAATTCATAACATCAAAGTTAACTGATAATTGATTGATAATGGATAATTGGGCGTGGGACACAGCTGGCGGTGACGTGGTCAGTTGTGGGCCCGCGTGGCCTCCCGTGGCGGACCAATGTAGAAATTGGGGCCGCCACATTTTGGTATCAGAGCTTAGGTTTGAGGAACCTAAAGGATGAGGCATTGATGATAGTTAACTCTGATACCGCCACATTTTGGGTATCAGAGCGAGGTCAAACTTTGAGAATTGGATATTGAACAATAGTATAAACTCAATGAATAAATCTTAGATGTGGAAACCACAAGTGAATGATTAAAGACTTAGTTGGGAAGTGATGGGAGGCGGGTAAATTTAGGAAATTACATATACGTATGTTTTGATTGTGTACTACGTATTATACGCGTATATACCGAGTCTGATCCAATGCACGTTAGTTGTGCAGTTTATGATGGACGGACAGACTCCTACTACTCCGCCGACCGTACAGGATGTCAGCGTCGGAGCAGGGAGAGTTGAGGTCCCAATTAGAGGAGTTGTTGCAGAAGGTTTATCCATCCCAGTATGTCTCCTTGGGGCGCACCAGTGCTATTTGTTAAGAAGAAGGATGGTTCTTTGAGGATGTGCGTAGATTACAGGAAGCTGAATCAAGTGACGATTCGAAATCGTTATCCACTTCCTAGGATTGATGATCTATTTGATCAGTTGGCGTGTGCTAAGTTTTTCTCGAAGATTGATTTACGATCTGGTTATCACTAATTGAAGATTCGGGAGAGTGATATAGAGAAGACGGCGTTTAGCACGCGCTATGGATTGTTCGAGTTCACAGTCATGCCATTTGGGGTGACTAATGCGCCGGCTATCTTTATGGATTTGATGCACCGAGTACTACGGCCATTTTTGGATTGTTATGTGATTGTATTCATCGATGATATCTTAATACACAGTAAGACTCGTGAGGAGCACGAGAGACACCTCAGAGATGTTTTGATGACGTTGAGGGAGCATAGATTGTACGCTAATGTGACGGCCCCGCTTCTAATCTAGGGCACCGTCCGGCCTAATCCCGTAATTAAGCCCTAATCACGACACATAGGACCCGATTACGAATTAGTCAGCCTTTACTACCTGTGTTCTCTTGTTTAAACAATTATTTTATTTAGCGGAAGTCTTTAATATTTTAGCGAAAATTTTTTTTTTTTATAAATATTTTAGTGGAAGTAAATCTTATAATTATAAGTGTGGAAACCAGGAAATAACAATCACCATATATATATGCATATTACGACGAACATATATATAACGAAGTGAAAGCCAAAAGTCGGGTAATCTAACGTTCATCCCAATAACATCCCAAAAGATAAAGACATAAGTAAACATAATACAAAAAGTACCCTACATGTACGGGCAGCTACGCGCTCGGAGCTCAGAGGTAGTCGCCGATCTTCTCCTTGCCCGGCCTGGTGCTGCTCGATGGACCTACACCCACCGTCACAAACTAGACGGTGAGTATAGTGATATTTAAGTGATAACTGGGGACATCTAATACTACATTTCCAATTTAAACGAAAGGTATTTAAAAGCATATGTAGCTGAAGAAATGTTGAATAAATAATGCAAGTAAATACCAACGTTAACAGATACACAAACTGACACAGGCTAAGTCGAGATGATCTACGTCCGGTCGGCAGTGAGAACTATCACCTAGCCTTTTCCAGTACTGTATGGAGTTGTGCTCAACATATGATAATAATCTCTTTTTTTTTCTAATAACCTCAAATGGCGGAGCTGTGCTCGGCGTATTTAAATCATTTATACTTGCCGACAACCCCGTGCGTAGTGGCGAGTGCCGGAGACCCCGAAAGACCGAAATCCTCGTGAATCCGCGCATCTCGTGTGCAATGGACACTAGATAATCCTTACTTTAGTTTTCAAGAATATATATCCTAAAATGTTATGATTTCAACATGAGTTAGGCTACAAAGCCCCAAGGGAAGTAGAACACAAGTCCAACATAACAGATAACCCTACAACATGCATTTTCTAAATATCCATTAGCCACATTCCAAGACAAAAATTGAGCATATAAGGAAACATGGAGTCAATGATATGATAAATAAGGCATCATGCTATATCGATATTCAATATGAATAGAAACAAGGAAAGCATGATGTGGGAAATAAATTAGCTAGTCTACAAATAGACTGGAAAATTTATAAATGACTGGAATGAAATAAAGTAAAGAGTTCCCACAGCTTTCACTTACCGATCAACGCGAGTGAGTCCTAGCTATCCGCCTCCCGACACCCCGACTCGTGCACCCGAACTCCCAAGAATTTCCTTTAGTTCCTGAGGTTCATTTTTATATCATTTTAATTGGTTTAAAGCCACTATAAGTGGATTCATGATATTTAACCAAAATTTAGAATTTTATGTCAATCTTTAATTGTGGCACATTTTTCGAGTTATATCGGGGTACCAAAAACACTCGAAAAGTCCCGAAACTATTTTTCTACCCTTTTTTTTAATTTCTTACATTTTCTATAATTTTTTTCCAATTTTTCAAGAATTTTCCAACTATTTTCCTTATTTTCCCGAAATTAAATTAATATATATAAATATATATATAAATATATAAATATATATTAATTTATTATTATTAATTAATTAATAATAATATATCTTATTTTATTTTATTATATATATATATATTTAATCAGTAATATATATATATATATATTTTTATTTTTATTTTTATTTATTTTTTAATTAATTTTTTTTTCCTGGATTAGAGGTCGGGTCGGGCCAGCCGAGTGCAGGGTCGGGTCGCTCGCTCGCCCGTGGCCGAGCTCGACCCGCCTCGGCCCGGCCCAGGGAAGAGATGCACACGGGCCTAGCCCGTGTGCATCATCTTCCCAAACGAACCAGAGACGTTGTCTCTGGTTCGCGCAGGAAGCATTTTTTTTTTTTTTTTTTGATTTCTTTCTTTCTTTCTTCACTCCTTCAATTAATCAACAAAACAACTAAAACCACATCTAAAGTACCAATTTAATCGACAATTCGAAAATCATAATTAATACCCAAAACTAGAAATTTTAATCCAACTAAAACCCCACTGATTTTCGAAACCTCTTGTGGAATCCCATGTGTTTTTCAATGGAGAATCCAAATATGAACTTTGTTTTCAAAAACAACATCATTTAGTAGCTCGAAAATTCTCAAATCGAAATCATAAGAAAACTCCATTTTTTCAAGCTCCATTAATGGAAATAGCCAAGAAGACTAGAGGATTACCTTAATGAAGCACCCTTAATCCAGCCTCCTAGTTCCCTAAATCACCGTATTTAGCTCCTCTTTCCCTAGATCCAAACTTTCTCGATTTTTTTTTTTTTTTTTTGCATGTTCTTTGGTTGGAGAAACAATGAGGAACCCATTAATCTTGTGATATTTATATGTGTTTGTGTAATCAAGTGTGCGTCACGAATCTCGAGGCAAATCTGAGGGTTCCTAACTAGGTAGTCCAGCTCTCTTGGTGACACCAAATTTGTGACTCTCATCATGGGAGTGTGTGGCAGCACAAATCTCGAGGTCTGTCATCAGGTTAGTTTAATTCACAACAAACTATAGGATATAAAAAAAATGTGATTTCTTGATAAATAAACTATAGGTTAAATTGATTAATGCACATTAACCCCATATGGACCATAATTAATTGGTCACACAAATTTATAAAATTTATCTAAGTGGTCACACCGACTCTCAACTACTCGGCACTCGGTGTCCCGACTCGCACGCAACTCGAGGCGCTTTCCCCGTGCGTCGAACGTCGTATTTTCCAACTAAATTAAATAACTTAATTTATGTTAAGGTAGATTTGAGAAATTGTTATTTCCTAGCCTAGTCTCGCTACCCCGATAATTCCACTAGGTACTCGTACTTGCACGCACTCCACGGCGTGTCCCCGCTCACGTCAACTCGATGTCTATGGTTTGCAAAAATTGACTTAATTAGTCTACACACATACACAACACTAGGCATACACCAGTACAAATATAACATTTACCTCAGCCACGTGCCTCGGTTAGTGTGCGCATCTCATGCGGCCCCACGTCACGGGTCGGTGATCCTAATTAGGCAAGTTAATCAAGATTAGGAAATTGGGCCGTGACAACTAAGTTCAGCAAGTGTGCTTTCTGGCTGAAAGAAGTGAAATTTCTCGGACATGTCATTGGTAGTCAAGGAATATCTGTTGATGGAGACAAGATTCGAGCGATAATTGATTGAGGACACCTGAGACAGTTGCAGACATTCGTAGTTTCTTGGGGCTTGCGGGCTATTACCGGCGGTTTGTGCAGGATTTTTCTTTGATTGCAGCGCCGATGACGAGGTTGACCAAAAAGGATGTCAAGTTTGAGTGGTCTGAAGACTGTGAGACAGCATTTTTAGAGTTGAAGAGGAAGTTGACTTCAGCGCCAGTGTTGGCTCTACCTGAGATAGGGAAAGGCTTCTCGGTCTACACAGATGCTTCCGGAGCTGGGTTGGGATGCGTGTTGATGCAGGTAGGACATCCAGTTGCATATTTATCGAGGCGATTGAGACCCCACGAAGAGAATTATCCGGTACACGATTTAGAGCTAGCTGCAGTTGTGTTTGCGCTCAAGGCTTGGCGACATTATCTTTATGGAGAGCGGTTTATGTTATTCACAGATCATCAGAGTTTGAAGTATCTGCTCACTCAGAAGGATCTGAATATGCGGCAAAGACGGTGGCTCGAGTTACTGAAAGACTACGATTTTGCGATTGAGTACCATCCTGGGAAGGTGAATGTAGTTGCTGATGCATTGAGCCGAAGTGGTGTAGAGAGTCAGACTGTGATGCGGCAGATGACACATGAGCATGGATTGCTGGAGGCTGCGACGGTGTTGTGTTTGTCAGATGCTTTTGCTGATGTTCATATATGTTGCCAGATGCGTGTTCCTGTTGTGTCGTTAGAGAGGGTCGCTGAGTGGCAAAGGGCTGATGGACATTTTGCTCGCTTCAGCTATCTGGCTCAGGATCTGGGTTGCACAGATTGGTCTAGTGGTTCAGACCAGTGCTTGAGACATAGGGGCAGGTTGTGGATACCTGAGGTGCAGGAACTACGTAATAGCATTCTTGAGGATGCACACCGTTCGCGGTATACAGTCCATCCTGGCAGGACCAAGATGTATCATGATTTGCGACGTTTATTTTGGTGGCCTGAGATGAAGGCCGATGTGGGTGCATATGTGAGAGCTTGTCATATTTGTCAGCAAGTTAAGGCCGAGCACAGGAGACCAGCTAGATTGTTACAGCCACTACCGATTCCACAGTGGAAATGGGAACATGTTACAATGGATTTTGTGAGCGGGTTGCCACAGACTGCGAGACGCCATGATGCTGTGTGGGTTGTGATTGATAGATTGACGAAGTCTGCACACTTCATTCCTATATCGATGAAGTATTCGTTTTCTCAGTTGAGCATCATTTTTGAGCGAGAGGTTGTTAGGCTACATGGGGTGCCGCTATCTATTGTGTCCGATGAGAGATCCCGAGGTTGACTTCGAAGTTGTGGGAGAGCATGCAGGAGCGATTTGGGGACGAGACTACGATTCAGTACGGCTTATCATCCTCAGACAGATGGTCAGTCAGAGAGATTGATACGGATATTGGAGGACATGCTCAGAGCATCCATTTTGCAGTTTGGGGGTGCTTGGGAAGAGTATTTGCCGTTGTGCGAGTTCGCGTACAACAACAGCTATCAGGCGAGTATTGGTATGCCACCATTTGAGGCCTTGTATGGTAGACCTTGCAGATCACCAGCTTGTTGGGCAGCACCTGAGGATGTGGCAGTGATTGGACCTGAAGTTGTGGTTGATCATACCGAGAAAATTCGGCAAATTAGGTTGAGATTGCAAGCAGCTCAAGATAGGCAAAAGAAGTATGCTGATAGGTATCTTGAGGGTTTGAGTTATGATGTGGATGACTTGGTATATCTGAAAGTTTCACCCTGGAAAGGACATCGAGGTTTGGAATCAAGGGGAAACTAGCACCGAGATATATTGGACCGTTTAGAGTTATAACACGTGTTGGGACAGTAGCATATAGATTGGAGTTGCTAGAGCAGAGTTAGCGTGCGTTCATCCAGTGTTTCACGTGTCTATGTTGAGGTTAGCTAGATCAGGACCGAGGCCGATGGTGGATATTAGACAGATTGAGGTTCGTCCTGATGTTTCATATGAAGAGCAACCCGTTGAGATCATGGATCGTAGAGTTCAGACTCTGAGGAACAGGGAGATTCCGAAGGTGTTGGTACGATGGCAGCATCACGGGACTGAGGGACTCACCTGGGAGCTCGAGTCGACTATGAGACAGAGATATCCTCAGTTATTTACTGGTGAGTGTTGATTATAACTTAAATTTCGGGACGAAATTTCAATTTAGTTGGGAAGAATTGTAACGGCCCAATTGATATTTGCCGTTATTTTATGACGTCATTACAGACGTGGACGCCAGCGGGGACGTTCGTGGGTCCCACAGCGAGGCTGGAGCACGTCCGTATTAGGTAAATAGTTATTTTGTTTGTTGATTTGACTAATTTGCGATGTTTATGTTAAAATAGGTTAACGACATCGCGATGTGTGTAATTATATTTTAAATTGACGTGTGAGATTGTGTGATAAGTATTCGCTTCGATATGTGTGTCGACGCGGGTACTGGGTAGATTAAAGACGAAATTTTAAGTTGAGAAATAATATTACACACATTAAATGGATTAAATGTAATAAAATACGTAAATTGGTGGGCGCCTAGTAAAACGCGGGGTCGTTGTCGACACGCGTGGGTGGTACGTTAGTGTGCACGCCCGAGTACGCTCGTTGGCGCGCACGACGAAATTTTAGGCGCGAAAGTATAGGCGAATATATATTATATATATATATATATGTATATAGGTAATTTAATATATATATATATATATAAATATATATATTAAAAATCAGAAAAATAAAATAGGAAATGCAAAATTACCAAAATGGGTATTGAAGGAAAGAAGAGAAATGGATAGACATGAGGGGCAAAATGGTCATTTCCACCATCAAACCATTTTATTCTTCTTTTAAATGTGAAAACGAAGAAGAAGAAAAAGGAAAAAAAAACAGTTTGGAAAAAAAAAACCTGGAAAATTCATAAAAAATTCATAAAAAATAGGAAAAAATTAGAAAAAAATATATTTTGATCAAATAAAGGAAATTTGGGATTTTCTTGGAAATGTTGGCGAGATATAGTCGGGGTTTTAGCCTCGAAAAGCGAAAAATTGACATTATATATTAAATTGAAGCTAATTTAGTGATAAATGATAATAAGTATATTTCGGGTGATAATTTGAATTGTCGACATTTATTGGAGCTGGACTAAGGGTTGGTTTTCGAGACGAGGAGTGCGATTTGATGTGTGTAGTATCCCAATTGAACTTCACTTTAAGTATTTACCGTTTGACTTATTTGAATTCAGTTCTATTTATTCGCTACTCCACTTCATTATTGCTTTACGGTGGCTGAGTACTCTCACCTGGTGACTTTACGGTAGTGGAGTGTACTCCTACCTGGTGTCTTTACGGTGTTGAGATCACTCCCCACCTGGTGCTTATTCGTTACGGCCATAGAGTCCACTAAGTCATAGCACTTGTCTAGGTATACGCCGGTGAATAGGCTACCCGGGTATGGTAGACTTGTGTGGGTGCGTCGTGGGTCTACGTCGACCACCTAGAGGGTCCAGGGCTAACCCATTGGTGTGTTTACGGGCTGTGCCTTGGGGAAAACCCGAAGTATGACTTGGTTTGATTTTTATGTGCACGTACTTTGTTTCATCACTATATTTATGCATGCGATGGTCCTTTTTACAGTTGTCTGTATTCCTTTATTCCGCATGTTTAAATTATAGTATTTTAAATTCCAGTACTTTTACTTTCGTAATTACTTGGTGAATTTCCTTGGGATTACTCACTCTGGACTCGTCATCTGTATTTTTGTGATGGTCGAGTGCGGACCTAATCGAGCCGGGGAAAGGGCAAGCTTGAGGACTACATCGATTGGCTCTAGCCCTACTCGTACGTATGTTTATATTTACTCGTTTTATATTGGGTTTTGGGCTTGAGAGATAGGTTGTATATTTTGATATTTTGAGGATTCTTAGATGATATGTATATGATGTACAGTTGATATGGTTTCCACTTAGGCATTTTGCTCATAATATACATGAAATCCAGGTTAAATCTTTACATTGATAGTAAACATTCTGCTTCGTAAATTGTGATTTAACGATATTAAAGGAATAAAAGTAAATTCATAACATCAAAGTTAACTGATAATTGATTGATAATGGATAATTGGGCGTGGGACACAGCTGGCGGTGACGTGGTCAGTTGTGGGCCCACGTGGCCTCCCGTGGCGGACCAATGTAGAAATTGGGGCCGCCACAGACCCTGCCTAGGTGGTCTACTGTGAGGATTAGCAGCGACATCAGAGAGACTCTTTAATAGGTGTTTATTCTTTTGTTGATGTGTATATCGTTTTATATTTACATTGTTGGGATCATTGAACTTGGTATTTCTTTTATGAGACTGGTATCATGTATATATACATATCGAATTGTACATGAATACCCGGGGTTTTCCACACTTATAGAATTCCTCTACTTCCCTTGATTGAGTTATTTTCCCCTTTATTATAATTGTTTTAGTCTTCCGCTGTTTATTATTGCAATAACTCTTTCATAAATTACTAAATTGATTAAGTTGAAGGTTGACTAGGCTCGTCAGGTTGCCGAGTGATGACTCCGGGCTTGTACGGGTCTAGGCCGGGCATACCCAATTGCATGGGGAAATTGGGGCCGTCACACCAAACCATCACCAGTTGTGATCACTTGTTTATTTGATTATTCGAAGCGCGAACCCCTCGATTTGATGGACTAAATAGTCTTATCCCGCTAGTCGGAGCACGAACCCCTCAATTTGAAGGACTAAATAGTCTCATCCCACTAGTCAGAGCGCAAACCCTCAATTTGATGGGCACACAACCACATCCCGCTACAAGTATTCATATCAAATACTTTCCAAAGATTAGTACGTTCATGCCATACCAATAACTAATGTAACCCAGTACCCAAGTCCTTTAATTGAAATCATAATCTAATATATACTAATAACATGCCATATTTGATAGATGAGCGACACTCCCCACTTACCTAAACTCGCCGCGAATCCTAATCTCGATGCTATCATACTAGGGCTCGATGTGAATCTTCGCACGGAACTTCTTTGATCTTTTTTACTTCTCAAAACTCATTCTCACAATTCCAAGCTCTCTTCCCTTAAGCTCTCTTCCTTCTTTTTTCAAATTATATAGAACAACAAAATGGTAGCTAGGGTTACTCAACCTCTCCTTTTATAGATTAGGATTTGGTTAGGTTGTATACATCCCTTTTGTGTTAAAGACTAAAGTGCCTTCTCACTTGGGTCTTAAGTCTAACTCCCTATTTAATACGTTTTTGGCCCGTTTTCATTAGTCTACTTAATTAGCCTTTTGACCAGGAAAGTTTCCACAAATCTTTTCCTAATTAATGGGATCTCATAAATTTGGAGTTCTCGCCCCTTTTGACCAGGAAAGTTTCCATATATCTCTTCCTAATTAGTGGGATCTCATAACTTAGAAAATCTCGCCCTCGAATATAACTTTCTTCATGTTTAAGAAAAGCTTTTCATATCTTATTCTTTGGTGAGTTTCCTTAATGGGAACGGGCATATATTTTGAAATCTCTTCAGACCGCATAGAATGCGTATCTCGAGGTGTAGGGTATTCTACTATATCACATCCAATCCAAAGAAAATCTAACACATTTAGTATTTAAATTACTAAATTGCCCCTAAGTTCAGTCGGAGAAGATTCGGGTCGTTACATGCCTTTACCCTGACTCATTCTAGGATCTACACTTAAGTCATCACAAAAGGCAGATGACGAGTCCAGAGTGAGTATTCACAAGGAAATTAAGTGAGCAATACTGAAAGTAAATACTGGAATTTAAATATAGCTATTAAATAAACATACGAAAATAAATACAGACAACTGCGTTCATCGCATGGATAGATAATAGTGAAAGCTCAAAGTGTGTTCCTAAAGACTAGAACTAGACTAGCACCATAATTCGAACTCTTCCACAGAATACTGTCGGTGAGTCCCACTTAAGTAGGGCCTGTAGCTGGATCCGACGTGTCCCGACACGATTCCCGGGTTTAACTATTCACCGAGTTTCCCATACACACGTGTTATGGCCTAGTGGGCATACACATTGGAATGGCACAGAGGGAGCCCCACTCAACGTCCATCTATTAAAATCACAACCAGGAGTAGAATATTGAAATAACAGAAATTGAGTTCAAATGCCAAAAGAAGTAAATACTCAAGTAATTTCAGTTGGGATACTACACACCTCAAACCGCACTCTAACTAATCCCAAATGCTGCCAAATCATGCCTACAATGCATGTCCAATACCCGATCAATCAACTTAACGCCTGATTATCAAAATAATCTATAAATTTCCCCAAATTCCAAATCCTAACTAATTCCATTTTTTATCAATTTGAATCCCCATTAAATTGATAATAATCCTCAATAAAACCCAATTAAAACCCCATTTCAGAAAAATTCATTTTTAAATTTTTATTTCATTTTTTGTTAGAGACGTCGCAGGCGGCGCCGCCGTGTTTAACAGCCCCACGACGTGCCTCATGGCGTGCTGGACGCCGCGACCCACGCCACCAAGACCAACCCTCTGGCGTGAATTAAAGCGTCTGTGGGAAATTCGCCTCTCGCACGTGTGCACCTTTTTCCCCAACACACACCAGAGACGCACATCGTATCTAGTTTCGTTTTGTTTTTTCGATTTATTGGGGTTGGCTCATAACCCTAACCCTAATTGATTCAGCAAGGGAGTAGTCTCCTCTGCCCTAATCGTCCTCACCATGGTCGAGCTTTGAACAACACCCCCAACGACCAAACAACAACAACAACGAAAACAATAATCAACCCACAACACTCACCTCGATCTTCATCGATCCAACAAACTCCCCTCGTTCAATTTTTCGATCTCTCTTTCTCCTCTCTCTCTTAACGACTCCCTCACTCTCTTCTTCGATTCTCAATGGTGAGGACGATGGTGTGTTGATATTTTGGAGGGTTGGTCAAATGACTAAAATACCCCTCCATTCTTATCCATACCTTTTACAAACTCCATACCCCTTATGGTCATTTCACAATTCTTTTTAATTTTCATTTATTTCAGGAGTGATGTGTTATCATCATTTTATTGGCTCACACCAACATTATCCAACTACTTTAATGATTGCAATAACACACTCACCTTTGGTCTTATCTTGTTTGACTTTCTCGGTTCTCGGGTATTTCGCCCGTCCAGTACCCGTTTCGACCTATTTTCCTAGACAAACACTACTCGTTTTTCGACGTTGCCGCCCTGTCACAAAGACACGAGTATAAATAGATAATACACGTTATCACACAGAAATAACATAAATTTTTGAGTCGTTACAAGAACTCGGGATGCACGATATTGTTTTCAGTTCTATACAGGGTGAGAGTTCTTATCTGGACTACCAGAGAAACTCATCCGCATGGACTTTAGGATGGTGTGAGTGTATCACGTCCAAAACTCCGAGTCTTGTAGGTGTTTTTCCTCGACTCAAAGATCGTTTGGTCGGGACCACTTGTGCCTATTTGTTTGTTTTTCAAAACACTCATATTCGATTGCTCAAATATTTATTTACAGTCTTAATTATTCATGCATTCCCTGTACCTTTCTTTCTATCGGCATGAATATAGACTAATAGTTTTATTTTGAAATGTTGTATTCATGTCCTTTTTGGCGTTACTTACTTGGGCTCGCCATTCTTGTGTTTGACGGAGTGCAGATCCACAGTCCAACAAAGGGTAGGCTTCGCAACTAGGAGATATCATCTGAGGATACCAGAGCAGTTCTTTCCACTTGTCTAATATAGGGAATTCTTTTTGTATTATTGTATATACTTGTTTTGAAACACTGGGATTTGGGTTTTGAAATATCTTGGGCATGTATATCTTGTTGTTACTCTTCTCTGACTATTAATTGATGATGATATATATGCGGGGTTTCCACACTCTAGGTTGTTTTAACTTGTATGTTTTGAGGTTAATTGATTAGTTTGAGGTTTAATTGCTTCCATCATAATGATGATAACTCACTAATTGGTTTTCTCATCTTGTAAATTGTTTAATAATGGTAAATGGTAAAAGAAGGCTGACTAGGCTTGCGTGACTCAGTGAGATTGGCTTGGGGGTCCACGTAAGTCTAAGCCGGGGCGGGGCCCTATTTAGGATTGTGGAAATGGGCCGTCACAGAACTTGTGCCCAAAGTTGAGTTCTTTTAGTCTTTTAATATATTTTAGGGTTTGTTTGTTTTAATGGTTGCTTCCACCCACTACTACACACCTTCTTTGCTTGTAGTTCGCATCAACATCTCGATTGATCCCACCATTTGATAATTTGTTGCCTTCAAGCGTGCCTAATTAAGTAATAATTTTTTCATATCTAAAAAAAAAAATAATGATTTTTCAAGATACATATATAAAGAATGCAGCTGTTAATTAAGTCAAGTCTAATCTACGAAATATACTATATTTAATCTCAAGGCTCGTGGAACTAGTTAGACAAAGAGCCTAGATACCCACAATTACTAAAAAAAAACGCAGTACTTATCCGCACTTATATACAAATATTGTATATTGCGAACGACAAGTTTATAATTAAATTGAAGTAAAAATATTTGGGTTTGTAACCAAAAAATAAAAAATAAAATAAATTGGGTAACCCACTTTTAATTACCACCTACTTTTTTCTTACTTCAGTGGGAATCGAACTACGATCTCTCCAGGTCTTGCCTTTTTGGCAAGTGATGTCTTTACCATATCAATTTAGAGGCTTTGACCTTTCACACTTATTGTTATTGTCTTGAATTTTGTGTGTTGCGAGTTTGTAAACGTGCCTCATGTGTATCCAAAGGACCATAAAAGAAAAATTGGGTGCCCAAGGACCATAACAGCTGGGTTTCAAATTAATGAAGGCGTCAAAAGTGGGTACGTGACTGATCTACCATTAGTTTTCCTTATTTGAATTCAACTTAAATTAATTTATACACCATTTTCCTAGAGGAAAAATAAGGAGTTTTCCAAATTGCTTGCGTGCATTTGGAAAAAAAAATGGTTCTGAGAAGTATGACAACGTGTCAAAGATACTTTTGAATTTAGAGATGTAGAGACAGATTACACATTTTAAATAGAATCAAGAGTTTTTTTTTGCCTTCGTTAGAGGCAAGCCTACGTTACAAGTGACATACTTTTGGTAGCGAAATGTTCATTACATCACTGTTCAAAATAAGAAACAGCCTCGAAGAACATTGGGGTAAAACATGAAATCCGATTGAGTATTGTGCAGCGAAAGTTGCTAACCAATCCATGGCCGGTGAATGTATAATCTTGATTAACCATTCGGTGCAGAAGATTCCTAAATTAAATTAGTGAGATCAGAGGGCGATCAACAGCTTTGACCAAAAAAAAAAAAAAATAGAATCAACAGAGTTTGTTTGATAAGTTGGTCATCCGGGACTGTAGTGTGGGACGCAATTGGAAAATCTTTTTATTTACTATTTTTTCAGGACACAATTGGAAAAATATTGTATGTTTCATGGAGAATGCTACAATGAAACCTCAAAGTCACATTGGATAAGCCGTGACTTTGGGAGCAATCTGTGCGTGCTTCAAGATACACATCTTTTATGTTATATATCGAAAACTATATGGACACACTTATTTTCATGCATGTAAGGCTCACACGCTATATGACTTTGGGGTGATTGTAACATCTTCCCTTTTTATAATGTATGTGTTGGTGTTGAGTCTGTAGTAGGTGGACAAGCAGATAAACAAGAAGGGAATGGAAGTATCATGTGTGACATATTTTTGAGAAGACATGTGGCTTATATATATAGTCACTGTTCGGATTGAGTGTTGGGGATGACCAGGGAATATTGTATTACTGAGAAAATCTCTCTTCCATGATTTATTTATGTCAGTACTTTAAACCGTGGGTTGGCCCAATAGTTAGGTCTTTGGCTACGGGAGTAAGTGATCAAGGTTCCATTCCTATGGGGCTAAGTTCTTTCTTATCAAAAATAAATAAAAATCTATGTCAGTACTATACCAATAATTCCTTTATAACTATATCTAGTTTTTCCGTATAATTTTCTGTTAAAGATGATTATCAAGTTTATGTCAATCAATTTGTAGCATTTTTTTTTGGATCAAATACCATCAACTTTTTTAAATTATAAGTTAATTAAGTTACAATTATCTAATTGTCATGTCAAACCATCTTTTATGAGATGAATGAGGCATCACTTGTCAAATTAAATAAGATTTAGAGAGGTCGCGTGGGTTCAAATCCTGTTGAAGCCAAGAAAATAAAAAATAAAATAATCACTTAGTCCATAGTCACCAATTAATCTCTTGAATTTGTTTTCAAGAATTCACATGCTTTGAAATTCTCAAGCCTAATTCCAAAGAATGAAGTGCCATCATAAGATTTTTAGAATTAACAAAGGGTTCAAAACATAATAAAATTAAAGGAGAACAAAAGAGAGTCACGGAATTAGATGTTTGTTGAAAAAAAAGCAACCATGTTATTTCAAGTAGAGTAGTGCTATTTGGACTCTTAGAGTTCGAACTCTTAGGGGGTTTTTAATTTTTTTTTTATTTCAAAATCATTCTCAAACAATAAATGACTTTGAAATAACGACTTGTATCACTCCTTTGATATTTGTAAAATTTCAAATATTTCTCTATGAGTCCGAACTCTAAGAGTCCAACCATATTTTTTGTTTCAAGTTTTCAACACACTTCTTCCTTTTCTTTCTAATTTAATCAATCAAAAAATCTATTTAGACTCTAAGAGTTCGGACTCATAGGGGGGTTTTTGAACTTTTTGCAAATATCAAAGGAGTGTTACAAGTTATTTCGAAGTAATTGATTGCTTGAGGATGACTTTGAAATAAAAAAATTTAAAAAAACTCCTAAGAGTCCGGACTCATGAGTCCAAATAACACTACTCTTAATCAATTATTTACAATCGAAATCGAAATAATTAATGTCAAAAACATTCCAAATTAAACATAGACAGAATATGGTATATATACTCACAATATATATATATATATGGCAAGGGAAAAGGAACTTGGAACTTGAGACTTGGGATTGACAAATTATACAAGGGTTAGTGAGTAATTGAATGGAAATAGGGATGGGAATTAGGGAATGGAACTTATGCCTTAGTTGAGTTCATTTGTCTTTAATAATGTACTCCCAAAGGGCCCCAACCACTCCATGAGAAAAAAACATAAAAATAAAAATAAAAATAAACCAAACACAAATACACACCTTCTTTGCTTGTAGTTCACATCAACATCTTGCTAGATTTGCTTGATCCCTCCATTTGATAATTTCTTGCTCTCTTTCTCTCACGTTACATTTAGTATGATTGGATATTAATTAACACTTTTTACTGAGAAAAGTATCATGCTGCCTTCAAAGCACAAAATAAATTATATTATCATCAGGCAATGTATAATTCTTGTAGAAGATTATTGAACCAACGATGCAAATTAATTAATAGATGCAAAAGCATCTTTAATTTGGTGAAATGGAAAAGATATATATGGAGACTTAACACCAACATATATATACAATAACAAATAAAAATAAATTTAGAGATTTTCCTTCTGCAAAGAGATTTTCCACATGGGTCCCACATTAGAAGACCTGATGACCAACTTATTGTTTGACAACAAAAAAAATCTGTTGATATTCGAAATGTGTAAGGAAAAAAATAAAATAAAATAAAATAAAATAAACTAATTTTACAAACAATGTCCTCGACACTTTGTCAAACTTCTCTGATGCTTTTGACGTTTTTTTTTTTTTTCTTTCTTTTTTTTTTTTTTTTTTTTTCTCAGAAGCCTTTTTTGCCAAATGTAAACTTTGAGAAAATGCTTACTTTCCCTCTAGGAAAAGAAGAATTCAAAAAGGGTACAAAGAAACAAACTCTTCGTACACAATAACAAAGAAATAATATAAAAACTTGTAAACAACTCCAAAATTTTCTTGTGGATATATATAGATTGTGTAGATAAAAACTGGTGTTTGTTGTATGATTAGCATGAAAACTACTTCAATATTTTCTTAGAAAATCTTGATAGCCCGATCTCTTCTCATGTCCCAAATCTTTTTTTCTCTATATATATAAGAAAACCATTCAAGACTAGTACTACTAGTAGTATTGCAAAAATGATCATCATAGCAACAATGGCTAGGAAAGCAGTGGTGATGTCCATGCTCATAGCATTGGCTAGTTTGATTGTCATTCATGTTTACGGCGAGAATTCGAATCCGATACCGACTAAGAGGGGACATTTCTTTTTCAATCCCGCTCGTCATCTGATTCAACACAACACTTTGGTTCCTAGTTCTCCTGCACAAAGGCTCGGGCAACCGGTGAATTTCGCGTAGTCTTGATCTTTTATGTAGAGCTTGTTTTGCTATCACTCTTTTAGTTCTTTGCCAAAGCTTATGTTTCAATGTTTCTCGGTTTTCTTGGAACATGAGTGTGAAAATGTGGGTGGTTTTGGTTACTTAGATCTTGTTTACCTACTTCTTTGTCAAGAATCTTGTATGTATTCATGTTGTTGGTGTGAATTTCAATGATTTAATCTCTATGGATTTATTGGTGTTGGCAATGAATTCAAATATATATGTTGTTTTCATTACCAAGAATTGTTGTTTTAGGTAGATTTCCATTTTTGTGATTTCAAGAAGTAATATGGTGTTCAATGTGCAGTTGTTTAGAAGATCAAGAGTTTATCCCGTCACTGCTTATGGCGCGGATCCGACAGGGCAAAGCGACAGCACAAACGCTATTCTTGGAGCAATCTCCGACGCATTTCAGGCTCCATCGAACAGGGTTCTGATTGAGGGGATTGTTGATCTTGGGGGAGCAGAGATTCACCTTGAGGGGGGCACTTACTTGATAAGTCAGCCCCTTGGAATGCCATCCTCCGGCGCAGGCAATTTCATGGTATGTTATCGAAATTGCCGATATAGATATAGATATAGAGCCGCCTATATGTAGTATAGTACTATTAAGAAAACTGATGAAAAGTAGGAATTTTTGTGAAACAGATTCATGGGGGGTCACTGAGAGCATCCGATGATTTTCCTACCGATCGATATCTGATAGAGATTTCAACGGGATCTTCTTCATCTAGTAAAAGCCAAGACAACAAACAAGACTACTCGGCGGCGGCGGCGTCGGCGTCGGGCTACGCTTTTGAAGACATCACCCTCAAAGACCTATTGTTGGATTCAAACTATAGAGGAGGAGGAATGCTAGTGGTGAATTCAGTTAGGACTAAAATAGATAACTGCTACATTTCACATTTCACAAGTGATGGAATTCTCGCCAAAGGAGGCCATGAAACCTACATCCGAAGCTCATTCATCGGTCAGCACATAACTGCCGGTGGCGATAAGCTCGAGAAGAACTTCACCGGCACTGGAATCAACCTCATGGGCAACGACAATGCTCTCACCGATGTTGTCATCTTCTCTGCTGCAGTAGGAGTTATGCTGTCTGGTCAGGCAAATTTACTAACTAATGTACATTGCTATAACAAGGCAACTTATTGGGGAGGAGTCGGAATCTACGTCCGCCTTCCGGGCTTATCGCAAACCCGAATTGTAAACTGTTACTTGGATTACAATGGTATCGTCGCAGAGGACCCGGTGCAGCTCACTATCTCTAACTCATTCTTCCTTGGCGACGCCTACATTAAGTTGAAGTCCATAAATGGTGAAATCAAAGGTGTTTACATTGTCGATAACTTGTTCAATGGCGACGATAAGGGGACTCCCATTGTTCACCTAGATCAATCGAAAATGCCATTTACGACAATTGAGGATGTGTCCATTGATAGGAATAATGCTAAAGGAATGGCAGTGAAATCAACTGTGGCCAGAGGAGTTGCACAAGGGAATGCAAGCTCATGGACTCTGGACTTTACTAAGGTTCTTCTGTTTCCTAATCTCATCAACCATGTTCACTACACATTGAGCACCGATGGCACGATCCCAAATCATGCCTTGCGAAATGTATCCCACAATCGGGTAGTTGTCCAGTCTAGTGTCGCAGTGCCGGCTACCGTCTATGTAACGGTGGAACAAGGAGTGTCCACTGTTTGACATGAGTTGGTGAACACAGCAACAAGAGTTAAAAGCACAGAACTGAAGAAAAGTCTGCAGTTTCTAGTTTTTTTATTTTTTTATTTTTTATTTTTTTGCTTTATAAGAAGCAGTTTTATAGTTTAGCATTCAACATTGCACAAGAAGAGGCTCCAATTCCAAGTGAATGACTACTCTCTTGTGAATATTGATTTGTTTTGATACCAAATAACTCTGTTACTAAAAAGAAAATTAATTGAGAATGTTTCTTTGTTTTTTGGTACATGAGACTGTTCTTTTTTAAGCATATTTCATGTTGTTTTGAATTTAATTTGTCATTATATTGTTCAAGTAGCACTGCTAATTAATGTTATTTGGACTCATGAGTCCGGACTCATAAGGGGAATTTTAAATTTTTTTTATTTTAAAGTCATTCTCAATAAAATACTTTGAAATAACAACTTGTGAAACTCTTTTGATATTTGTAAAAAGTTATAAAAACCCCCTATTATGAGTCTGGACTCAAATAGTCTGAACAGATTTTTTGAAAAAAAAAAAGAAAAAAAATGTACTGCAACTGACATTAGAAAGCGCCTTGTTTTATTATACATGATGTGCTTTAACCTCTCACTATTACTCTTGTACATTTGGCTTTTTGTTGACATTACAAACACTACAGCAAATTCTTAGGGAGATTGGGGTCCTAATTAAGACCTCAAACAAACAACGACGACAACAACAATGCCTCAATCTCAAATTTATTAGTGTCCGATCGATTTAATGCGTTTGATGGTGTGTGATTAAGTCCTGAAACTAAGTTCCTAAAAATGTTGAGAAAATCAAATGTTGAGATTCAAACTTCTAATAGTATTTAATTGCACAAGATCAGATGGCTGAAAAAACACATCAAATTCAAAATTGAATTTGGTGAGAGTGGAAATTCATTGACCATAATTCAGTTGACATATGAGGGAGATGAGAGTTGGTGGCCATAAAAGTTAAAAATGAATAGACAAACAAAGGTGGTAACAGAATAAGCATGACTAAAGATAGTTTGTGAACCAAATTCAGATACTTCAAAAAGTAAGAAAGAGTTGCTTTCAAGCATTGTGTCATCTTTTCTAGGCACCTGCCTCAACTGCTTGGGCCTTCAGATGAAATGGTAGGTAAGTTTAGTTGAAAAAGAAGGCATTACATAATTTGTAGTACAATGTCAAATATCAGCTCTTACCTTCTCAATGGGCATGTTTGAAACCAATTTAATTCTCTAACTAATGATATTTACTGCTAAAAATATTTCAAAGCTGATCACTTTTATCAAATTTCTCAATACTTTTTATCTATCTAAGCATATTTTAAGTTTTTTTTAAAGGCAGCATATTTTAGGGGGGTGTATTCAATTAAAAGATTTTAAAGGATTTTAAGTGTTTAAAGGATTTTGAAATCAGGGTGTATTTAAATTGATTTCAAAAGATTTTAACAGACTTTTGAAAAGTTAAGGGGTATTCAATTATGATTTGGATGAATTTTAATGGATTTCAAAAAAGTTGAAGTGTACTCAATTTTTAAACACATTAAGATTTTGATGAATTTTAATGGATTGCAATAGATTTCTATTCAAAAAATACACATAATCAAATCCCACCCTACCCATGAGATTTGGATGGATTTTGAATAAACTATGAAAATCCCTTAAGCTTTGGAAAGACAACAAATTGGTTGATGAGCAACCATGACAACTGATAGAGACAGGAAAAAAACCTAAGTTTTTAATCTTTTAGTTGAAGTTGTCAAACTGTTGAGCTTTTGTCACATTTTTTTTTTTTTTGAAGATTCGATCATGATTCAAATCACCTCATCCCATAGAGACTGATCCCATAGAGATGAGAGCATGTCTTTTCTACTGCATTATCAGCGTAATCATAATTTTATACTTTTTGAACCAAACGCCGTAATCTAACACTATTGTAATTTGGATCAATCAGTTAGATTGAAGTCTATCATTACAAGGGCAGACTCCCAAGACATCCACAGATACTAATAAGAGTTGAAGTTTGATTTTCAAAATTATTGCCATCTCGAATATAGTAAAAACTCAATGAAGTCACACAGAGAGAATACTCCTATTTGCAGGATATTAACTTCTCATCGAAGAAATCGAAGGCATGCAATGGCATTAAGAGACTACTGGTCACTACACCAACCACGTCATAATGTTTGAATTTTAGTCGGAGACTTCTTAATGAAGAAACCACAATTGCAAGTCACATTAACTGCTAATATAATTTAAGCCTTCTGGGTCCCATATGGAGCCAATTCAAGATACACTGATGCAACAGACAATGAAGCTTTTACTTGCATGGGCACCTGGCTTTACTTGTTGCCATGTCAATTTGATGATCACTCCAGAACAACTTCACACCTGACAACAGATAAAGTATTCACGCCAACACATTCTGAAGTAATAAAGAGCATTAAATTCTATCATAATAAACAATGACCGAAAACCACTTGTAGGGAGAGCTCCACTGAAGGCACGGATCAAGTGGTTTAGACTCAAAAAATTTTCAAAAAACTCAAGTAGTTGGTTAAGTTCACGGATCAAGTGGTTTAGACTCAAAAAAATAGAAAAATGACAACAAAGCTTTAATCTCAAATCAAAAAATCTATTTGGACACTAAGGGTTCAGACTCAAAGGGGAGTTTTTGAGATTTTTGTAAATATTAAAGGAGTGTTACAAGTTATAATTTTGAAGTCATTGATTGCTTAAGGATGACTTTGAAATAAAAAATTTTCAAAAAACTCTCTAAGGGTCCGGACTCATGAGTCCAAGTAGCACTACTCATCTCAAATTAGGAATTGACTACATAAATCAAACTCTTCTCCTACGACAATAAACAAATACTACTACTCCAACATAACTTCGACATTTTTATCAAAAAGATTAACATAAAATTATAACTTCGACATCTAAATTCTCAGGGCTCTTAGTCAAATCCTTGATTTTGGAGAAACAAAAACCTTTGTAATATTTGGTCTAGGTACACAACCATATATAACAGTAGATTTCAGCTGACTAGTAAAATAAATTCATCTGTGACAAGTAGAATGACTTAGTAATCTGACCATTCCTTACATAAGTCCTTGCTAACATCATCTAGGCATTCTAGAAGTACGAAGGATGGCCTATTTGGATGTTAAATTCAATGGCCAAAGCAAAAGGTAAAATAGTTTATTGTTTTGTTGCCAGTCAAGTTTAAGCTTGACTAAGCATCCACCAACCGGGGCTCAAAATTAAGCCAAGTCATGATCTATTTTCGACAAAATTAAGCCAATGCTGCAAGTCCGCCAGCATGCATTACTCAGCTCAGATAATCTGATCTAGTCTAAATTGTCAGTCACGGAATCTCAATCCATCAATAACATTCAAATTTCAAGCCAGAACTGATTTTTCTCATCTAGAATTTCATGTTTAAGGTATGAACAAAAACAGCCAAGAAACACTAGTACTTTGTAGACAAGGATTCCACTATTTTATTGCTTTTAAGACCTAGAAGAAACAGACATGAATATGATCTTGAAATACTGTACTTAGAGCACAAAAAACTTGAATCATCAAAGGTCATCATGGACATCATTGCCGAGCGTGCCACAATTATATACAGTTGCCAGAACTTTAGCACAATAAACTTTAAAGTGTCTGCTAAACAAGATATCCCATTAATCAAAATTTGCCAATTTTATGGGTGTAAATACAGTTACAGTAAAAACATGCCAGAAAGAATTTCAATAGCAAGCAAATTTGGTGAAGTAAGCAGCCATGACCATCCCTCAAAGTGTGCCACTTTGTAAGACAAGTCACCTTGATGTCCGATCAAGCAATTCTAATGATCAGGCAAAACGGCAAAATGAATAAAACAGACGATGAGAATAAACAGAACTAAAACACAGTTTATCTTCCACAAGGTTTTTTTTTTCTAAAAAAATTGACATCAAACATTTGTAACTGCATATCTCATCGAGCCAAAAACATTTCCACGATTGGAACAACCACTTGTTGAGTATAAAATTACATTTTACCTCGACAGGAAAATCATAGGGAACGGTCTCACATGCTATCTTCAATTCATAGCATCATAATCATCCAATATCTCATTGTACTCCATCACCTTCCTCTTTATCCTGGACGAATCTACCCATGTAATGAAGTCTTCCATGTTCCTTGTAACAAGATAGGCTGGGTCTGTAACTGTTTCCGGGCCCACACGGATGTGACCCTGCTCAATATATGTGGTAGCTTCTTTCAAGTGCTCTGCAAACTTCAACCTCACAAGAACAGTTGATAGTCTACGCCTGCACATGCACAATACAAAATCCAAGACGCAATTCACTTTCGGAGCCTTCTTTAATAATCTTAGTCTCAAAGTTCAAAGTTTCAGATGTGGAACTTCATCAAACGTATCGCAGGTGACCTCTAAGGACTTAGGCAACTGAGGAATGGATTAGAAACTGGTGGTCTATAGTTGATTGATGGAAACTTAAAGTGTAGTCTGCTGGGATGTATTTTTATTCTTTCTTTATCTTGATCACATATATTTTTGCTTTTGTAACTGTAAAGTCTTTATACCAACACAAAAGTCATTTTCGATCAAAAAAAATCTTAAACTTCCAGATCGAAGAAAAATTCAGTAAGCATGTTAATTTTACAAGTCTTTCTTAACCAATTAGGTAAGGATAGGAAGTTTGCATGTTCGGGGAGATTAGCTAAAAAGGGAGGCCAGATGCTCAATGTCATGCCAAAAATTCTGATAAGAAAATTTATGTAAAGTATGGATGCTCAACAGTACCTGCAGAAGGAAGATACAGACAACCGATCACACAAAGCCAAGCTCTTTCTAGTGGGGATTACACCAATATTATACCTGCAATTGACATTAAAACATCACAAGGAGATCCAAAATACGGATGCAGTACATGCGAAACAATGTAGAGCATAATAATACGAATAATGCAACAGTGTGACAGATGTGCCATACACATGAACCTCACAAGCCATGGGTATTTGAGATATTTTCCAATTTCTCACAATACCACAGCCCTTAGATTTAAAATAGTAGGTGATTATATTTAATTAACATGCTCAATTGTTTTCTAAAAAAAAAAATTAACACGCTCAATTCATCAATGAAAGCTAAAAGGGTGAAAGAAATGGATAAAAAGTATCCACTAACGGAATAGAGGGTGCATAAGCAAGTGATACAGTGTGATAACTCACAACTCACAACCCTACAAGGAAAGTTTGTGTGTGCCCAAAAATTGATTAAGACATGAAATTGAATGTTAGAAAACCAATTGAATTTTACTCAACAACAACAAGCAACAACACAGCCTCAATCACAAAAAACTGAATTATACTCAAAAACCTAAAATACAAAATCATCCTACCCATAACGGTAAAATCTAAATAAAGGAAAGGATCTCCAGACAGCATTTGTTACACCAAGAGAAAGATTACATTATTTACAATGAATACCTCAAGCAATTATAAGGTGGGTTCTTAAGATGAAAGACACCTGCCTTAATTAATTAGCATTAGAACTTAGAAAAATAGGACAAGAAAAACGTACAATTATGTTGATGAAAGATGCTCCAATAAAGCGGAGACGTCGGAATAGAAGCCAACCCAAACTATTATATGGATAGAAATTTTAGAAATAGCAGCTGAAATTTGATGGAAGGGGAGAATAGCTATGTTGGCAACACATAAAATATGAAACTAATCATTTTCAATGTTTCTGGAAAATCGTCTGAATGAAAAAATAATATTGAGAACGATGTTGAATTGGGCAGTTTAATCAGATTCTAGTCTAAATCAAGTAAAAAAAAATCAATAAAATGTTAAGTAATCACTTTAATAAGAGCAACTAAATAAAAGTTATACATTTTTATTTTATTTTTTTGAAAACAGGTTGTACGTTATGTAACTGTCACAGAGTAGAAATATTGAGAAAAAGAATTCACTATATATGACTTATCAGTGCAAAGCTATAAACAGTCATTCTCTGTGGTATAGAGGTAAGTATAAATGCAAATAATACGAGAACTCATCTCAGACATCAATAAAAACTTAAAAAGACAAAAGAGACACTACATTCAAGACGAAGTTGTATATGGATTTGCATCGTAAGCATCATCACCTAGGTTTCCAATATAATACACGAAATCTCCTCATACTTGGAACAAGCATTTCCAGGAAAACATTTCGAGAGATCTTAGGGCCTCAAATTTACTGCTTGACATTCTTTTGACAAATATGTGGAGAGAGATCGTGTTCCTAGGTGGTTGCTTCGGATAATCATTGTACCAAAGAGACAGCTGAAAAAAGGAAACCCTTGTGAGAACTAATTACCGTGCCGACAATTAAGCTCGTGCACTACAACTGCTTGACATGCCTTCCTAATGTTCCATTCAACTTCCCCTTAATTGAAACAAGCACAAGAACGGGTAAGCGACAAGTTAGACTTAGGGCTGTGAACTCAAGAAGCAACAAGGGACTGTTTCCGCTATGCATAATGCGCGGATAATCAGTCATTTCAGGTTTTTCAACTCACTTATACTACGTATGCATATGCAAAATGCTCAATCATTCAAAACAGTTAAGATCACCATTAAAGCTTAAAAAAAACTCACAGCTTCTCCAAGAGCAAATCAGTCATTTCAATGCGGAACGGGTCTCGCGGATCCATCTGCTTCAATATGTTCACAAGCTTCTGCACCATTCCGCATATTCCCGCATACCTAACACCAAATTAAACCACCATCCAATCACAACAACAACATAACCAATCCAAACAACAAAAGAAGACCTTACTTTTTGTAATCGTCGCGACCGGTGACATGGTACCGGTACATCACCTGCGCTTCCCGGTGCCCCCGCTCCCTCTTCCATTCAAGGAAATTCACCTTCTTCAAGAGCTTCTGCTCGTGTAGCTTCAGCGGCCTCATCGCCCCCAATTACGCTTATACAGAACAAGCCCTAATTCACATGGAACAATACAATGAGAGATGAAATCGAAAAATTGACTATAAGGGCACTCAAAAGATCCAATTTTTCCAACTATGAAGTATCAACGATAGTATAAAATCAATCAAAACACATTGAATGAATTCAGAATCAACAAACCCAGAACTTGATCAAACCCTAATTAACGAAAAACTTGCGCGCGTGTGAGGAAGAAGAGAGAGAGAGAGAGAGAGAGGGGTTTTAGGGTTTTGATTTGTTAAAG
This sequence comes from Stephania japonica, assembly GCA_039657345.1. Taxonomy (NCBI): domain Eukaryota; kingdom Viridiplantae; phylum Streptophyta; class Magnoliopsida; order Ranunculales; family Menispermaceae; genus Stephania; species Stephania japonica. The sequence continues at coordinate 82,283,529 of CM077556.1, read as the reverse complement.
TGTGGTTTTGTGGGGGTGAAAACCTAGAAATTTTTATTGTGTATATATATTATATTTTTTGGGGAATGATAACAAGCCGGCCTTAGCTCAGTTGGCAGAGCGGAGGACTGTAGTGGGTGATCCCTGTCAGATTAATCCTTAGGTCGCTGGTTCGAATCCGGCAGGCCGGAATTTCTTTTTGTTGTTCTTTTTTTTTGCTATATATTTAGAGGCCAACTAATCTAGGCACTATTGAGCCCTAAATAAAAGGTGGCCCTTCTAACCTAATTTTTTCTATTTTTTGGATTCGAGATTAAGGTTGTGTTTTAAGACGAACAGAGTGTTTTCTCACCCAAATAAACTGGTTATTTGAGCTCTTATTGGTTTAAGGTTTAGGATTTGAGCTTTATAATAGTCAAGTTGTGACTTCCTTCTTTATTCAAGACCTTGAATGATAAAAAAAATTAATCGGTTGTTATGGTAATAAAACAAACTGGTTGGTTCAAGTTGTGTACTAGTTGGCAATGATCTCATTCCCTTTAAATATAAATAAGGTCTCGACTTCGACTTTTGTGAATCTCAAGAACGAATCAAATTAAGTTAAGGGTCATTTGATGATGAGGCTAACCAATACTGGAAAGTAGATTTAGTTTGCACAGTTAGCATTACCATGTGAGAAACTAAATAAAATATGGGCACTCAAAAGATACATTTTTTCTCTACTTATGAAGATGCAGTGAATAAACAACAAGCAACAGAAAATCGAGAATCAATAAACTCGTAACTTGATTAAACCCTATTGAAAACAATAAGCAATGCCCATATCAAAACACGAACTCAACTTAAGAGAGCAAGCGAAACGGATCGCATAACCTGTTGTAAAAATAGACCGAATAGAGCAAGACCACGACAAATAATTTGGGATAATAAAAGTGAAGAAAAATGGACACAGAGATTTTTACGTGGAAAACCCCCAAACAAATTAGGGTAAAAACCACGGGCAAGGATAGAAGAATTTACTATGAGAAAAATAATAGGTGTTACACAATCTCTCTATTTATAAAGGAGAAACACTGAAAATATCTCTCTTTATAATAGGAGAACACTCACTCTCTATTTGCTCACAACAGAGCACACTTGCACTTTGCACTGTGCTATCTTGTGCTCGAGCTTCGCTTCTCTACACTTTGTTCTAACGCGTTGGGCCTATTTATAGGCAACCAAAGACACATTGGTCAAAGCAATCAATCAATCAATCTATCAATTAATCAATCAATCAATCAATCAATCAATCAAGCAATCAATCAATCAATCAATCAAAGACGCGTAAGACGCGCTTAGTGCATTTTCCTTGCATGTTCCTTGCATGTGGGTCCCACGTGTGGGGCCCACATGTTTCTTCACAATCTCCCACTTGAAGATTTGATTGAGAATCAATCAGATCTTCACACCATTCTTTCTTCCTTGCTATTTCCATGTTGCTTACATTTCTGTCAAGCCGCATGAGGATCGACACCAGATAAATTTGTCAGCATTGATCGTCTTCGTCAGAAAATCTGCTAGGTTGTCTGTAGTATGAATTTTCTCGCATGTCCACGGTTCCTTCTTCCACTTTCTCACGAACGAAGTGATCTTGAACTCGTATATGCTTTGTTTTTGAATGAAAGGCTGGATTCCTTGCGAGATGCAAGGCACTCTGACTGTCACAATACAAAGTAATTTTCTCTTGTTTGTGCCCGAGTTCCTCCAACACCATCTTCAACCATACTGCTTCTTTACTAGCTTGTGTAGCTGCGACATATTCTGCTTCGTTGTTGACGTAGCCACAACCGATCATTTGAAACCCAACTTCATCGTCCGCCAAAGAAGTGTGAACACATATCCAGTGGTGGATTTGCTTTTATCGAGATCTCCTGCATAATCGGAATCAACATATCCACTGACAATAAAGTCTGATCCTCCGTAACATAATGCAACATTTGAGGTACCCTTGATGTATCGTAGGATCCTCTTTACAAACATTCCAATGCTCTCTCTGCCAGATTCGCCATGTACCGACTAACTACTCCCATTTCTTGGGCAATGTCCGGTCGTGTACAAATCATCGCGAACATTAAGCTTCCCACTTTGTTAATGCATACGGCTTTCGAGACATTTCCATCCTCTCTTCACATCTTGCTAGGACTCATACTTGAGGATAACTTGAAATTAATAGAAAGTGGGGTAGAAATTGGCTTACGATCTTGCATGTTGAAACGACGCAAGATCTTCTTCAAATAATTTTTCCGAGAAAGCCAAATCTTTCTATTATTTCTGTCTCGATGAATTTGCATCCCTAGAATCTTGTTTCTTTGGTCCCAAATCCTTCATCTCGAACTCCCTAGCCAATCGAGCCTTCAATTCTTGAATACGATCTTTGTTGGGGCTGATACCAACATGTCGTCTACATACAACAAAGACAAAACAATGAAATCATTGTTACCAAATCTCTTGCAATATGCGCAAGTGGTCTCGCATTTAGTCTGTTGTAACCAAGGCTCATTATGAAGGAATCAAATCTCTTGTACCAACACCTCGGCGCCTGCTTTAAACCGTACGAGAGATTTGTTCAACCGACAAACCAAGTTCTCCTTTCCTTGTTCTTCAAATCCTTCGGTTGGAGCATATAAATCTCTTCTTCAAGATCTCCATGAAGAAAATTTGTCTTAACATCTAGTTGCTCTAGATGTAGATCAAAAGTAGCACACATTGCTAGAACTACTCGAAGCTGTTGTAAGTCGAACCACGGGGAAAATATCTCATTGAAATCAATGCCTTCTTTCGAGCATATCCTTTCACCACCAATCTTGCACGATACCGCTCCACTTGATCATCATCTGTTTCGTTTGATCTTGTAAACCCATTTGTTGCCAATGGGCTTCCCGCTCCGGTAATGGCACTAGCTCCCATGTTTTATTTTTATGAAGAGCTTCGATTTCTTCCCGCATTCTTTGCCGTCCATCGAGATGCTTCCGAGCCATGCATTGCCTCTTGAAGAAGAGTTGATGGTTCTCCTTCCGGTTAGAAGACAAGTATGCAACATTGCTTTCCATAATATAATCGAGTGCCGGTCTGGTGCGTTTCTCGTGCGAGATGATCTACGAGGTTCTGGAACTTCAGGTTCACCTGGTTCATTCTCCTCATACTCTGGTACAGCTTCAGAAGAATCCTTTCGTTCAGATTCACATTCCACCTGTACTGTTGTAGTTTCTGACATGCTATCATCTTCCTCTATTTGTTGTACCTTGTCCTCTGTAAAGAGAACATCTCTGCTGACTACAACCTTGTGGGTAGTGGAATCCCACAGGCGATACCCCTTTACTCCGTCAGCATACCCCAAGAATAAGCATTTCCTGGATTTTGGATCTAGCTTTGTAGTTTCTTGGGCATTGTACATAGCGTACTTTGGACTTCCAAATACATGGAGGTTTGAATAGTCAAGCGGTTTACCAGTCCATATTTCCATCGGTGTCCTCAACTCAATTGCCGTTGATGGAGCCCGATTTATCACGTAACAGCGGTGTTGATCGTCACCCAAAACTTTTTTTCTAAGCTGCAGTACTCAACATAGCTCTTGTTCTTTCTAGTAGAGTTTTGTTCATCCGCTCCGCCACTCCATTTTTTGAGGAGTGTATCTTTGTAGTGAGCTGTCTTTTGATGCCTTCTGTTTGCAAAAGCTATCAAACTCATTGCCGTATATTCTCCTCCATTGTCGGTCCTCAAACACTTGATCTTCTTCCTGATTCAAGTTCAACCCGCGCCTTGAACACTTTGAAGATTCCGAACACATCCGCCTTCCTCTTGATTGGATACACCCAACATCTCTGGAGTAATCATCAATGAAGGACACAAAATAATTTGCTCCTCCTATTGATGTGACTGGTGCTTGCCATACATCAGAGTGGACCAATTCTAGAATAGCCTTACTTCTAGAATTTGATGTGTTAAACTTCAACCGATGTTGCTTGCTTGTTAAACAATGCTCACAAAAGGGTAGTGACACCTTTGTGAGGCCTGGAAGTAGCTTCTTCTCAACAAGGATTTTCATTCCTTGTTCGGACATGTGTCCAAGTTTCTGGTGCCAGATCATTGTAGATCTCTCACTTGAACAACTTGAAGCAACTGATGCTTCGCCTTCCCGAAGAGTCTCTCCCATGAGCAGGTACAAGTTTGCAGCAACCTTTTCTCCCTTCATAAGTACAAGCGCTCCTCGACTGATTTTCATGATCCCTTTCTTGACTTTGATTTCACAGTCAAGATCATCAAATCGTCCCAAAGATAGCAGATTCTTCTTGAGGCCTTCCACATGTCGCACTTCTTGGATAGTGCGAACAGTACCGTCATACATCTTCAACATGATGGTTCCGATGCCAATGACCTTTAGAGCATGGTCATTACAACTGCATACGAGATCCTCCTAAAATAGGTTCATAGTGATGGAACCATTCTCTTCGAGAGGTCATGTGATACGTCGCACCTGAGTCGATAATCCAGGCATCAGAGAATCTTTTCCTGCTTTTAGTTGTTGTTGCCGCTTCGCAACACAATGCAGCTCCATCATTTGAAGTGCTAGCCACATTTCCTTGAGGATCGGAGTTTTTCAAACTCCAACAGTCTTTCTTCAAATGACCCTTCTTGCCACAGTTGTAGCATTTAAAATTCTTCTTGCTTTTTGACTTTGATCTACCATGATTGTGACTCCCCCTGGGGCCACGTTCGTTGATCTTCCTCTCATCACGATCGGGGCCTCCACTTGTTGTGAAGCGGCTCGCTGTCTTCTTTGTTCTTGCGCCGATTTTCTTCTTCTAGAACAACAATTTGCAACATCATCGAAGGCTAAACAATCCGTTAAGAGATTATTTGTCGATTGATGATGAGTTGATCATACGAATCCGGTAGACTTTGAAGCGAAGTTCAAAGACGTTCTTGCGATTCTATTTTATAACTCAATGATGTGAGTTGAGAAAATAGTGTATTCATCGCATTGATGTGCTCCGTCACTGAAGTAGACTCCGCCATCCGTAGAGTGTATAATTTCCTCTTCAGAAAAATTTTGTTGTGGAGTGACTTGGCCTCGTACAATTTTCCAAGGTGATCCCAGATCTCCTTGGCAGTTTTCTTCTCTTCAATGCTTGACAATACTCCATCAGCTAGTGACAGATGAAGATTTGCAATAGCATTCTCGTCCATCTCGTTCCATTTGGCGTTGTCTTCGAAATCAGCTGGCTTTTCGCTGATGGCCGCCAAACAATTATCCTTTCTCAGGATAGCCTTCATCTTTAATTTCCACAGTGAGAAATTACTCCCGTTGAATTTCTCAATCTTGAACTTTGTCGCCATTGCTTCTATCACAAATTATTCAACCAGGCTCTGATACCACTTGTTGTAAAAATAGACCGAATAGAGCAAGACCACGACAAATAATTTGGGATAATAAAAGTGAAGAAAAATGGACACAGAGATTTTTACGTGGAAAACCCCCAAACAAATTAGGGTAAAAACCACGGGCAAGGATAGAAGAATTTACTATGAGAAAAATAATAGGTGTTACACAATCTCTCTATTTATAAAGGAGAAACACTGAAAATATCTCTCTTTATAATAGGAGAACATTCACTCTCTATTTGCTCACAACAGAGCACACTTGCACTTTGCACTGCTATCTTGTGCTCTGAGCTTCTGCTTCTCTACACTTTGTTCTAACGCGTTGGGCCTATTTATAGGCAACCAAAGACACATTGGTCAAAGCAATCAATCAATCAATCTATCAATCAATCAATCAATTAATCAATCAATCAATCAATCAATCAATCAAAGACGCGTAAGACGCGTTTAGTGCATTTTCCTTGCATGTTCCTTGCATGTGGGTCCCACGTGTGGGGCCCACATGTTTCTTCACATAACCAACCTAATTGCTCACAACTAATAAACTTGCGCGCACATGAGGAGGAAAGTCAGAGAAAGAGAGAGGGTTTATATTTTTGATTTGTTAAAGAGCGATTTTCGATTGTAAGGAAAAGGAAACCTGACAAACTGCTTACTAGCGTCAATGGAAGCAACTCGTTGGTCCTTAACGATTGGTCTCGAGTTTAAGTCCCGAGAATGATGAAAAATTCAAGTTGGGAGGTCCTCCCCCAACTAACTATAGAGTGCGACACGGGGGAACCTGGAATAGTTGGTTAGTTCAGGTACGAGTGGTCTCAAATAAAAAAACGTGAGTAGGAAACCTAAAACTACGTATATAAAGTAAATTGATCCGAAAGTAATTGGAAACCCTACATAGCTAAGTATGATTATTTTAACAGACGTAGCTTAGTTGGTAGAGCGTTGGACTGTAAATCCCTTGGTCACTGATTCGGAACTACTTTTTTTTTCTTTTTGTTCTTTTTATTATGTATATTTTTTGTTATATTACTTTTCACCAACGACTTATTTTCTTTTTTGTTTTTAATATGTTTTTTTTGTTATAATTACTTTCACCAACGGCATATTTTCTTTTTTGTTTTTTATATATATTTTTTTATAATTACTTTCACCAAGGAGTTATTTTCTTTTTTTTATATGTATTTAAATAATAATTACTTTTCGTTAACGACTTTTTCTCTTTTTTCTTTTTAATATGCATTTTTTTTTTTTTTTTTTTTTTTTTTTTGTAATTGTAACTTCTCACCAACGACATCGATAAATCCAGACTCAAGTACTATTGAGCTCCAAATAAAAGGTGGCCCTTTTAAGTCCTTACCTAATTTTTTCCATGCTATAGACTTGAAATCGAAGTCTCACTTAAGGCGAATCAAGTATATTATCACTCAAATTAATTGGTTATTTGGATACGGGCAAGTTGGATAATAGTGAATGGCTTACTAGTTTGGTACAAGGTTACTTGAGTAAGAGGTCAAGAGTTCAAGCCCCATAGTTGGTTAATTGTGATTTCTTTCTTATAATTTTTTTTAATTAGTTGTTATAATAATAAAATAAACTAGTTGATCTAAGTGGCGTACCAACTGACAATGGCCTCATTCCCCTTACAAAGTCTGAACTTCCACTCTTCTAAGTCTTTGAGAAATGATCATACTAAGTTAAGAGGGTCACCATTTTTATTTTATTTTTTTACTTCAGTAGAAATCAAATCACGATTTCTTGAGGTCTTACCTTTTTGACAATTGATGTCTTTATCATCTCGCCTAAAAGGCTTTGATAGAGAGTCACCCTTTAATGAGGCTTACCAATACTGAATCGCAGATTACTTAGTGCAGTTAGCATTGCAGTTAGCATCAAATAACCACGTGAGAAACTAAAAACTAAATAAAATAAAAATAAAATAGTGAAAGTGAAAGTGAAGGCATTATAATCTATCATTACTAGCATTGGAAAAAAGATAATTGCCTCTTAATGCACATACAAACCGTTGGAGACTCACCAAGCACACATTCTAATGTGCTTCACCATGCCACCTATGTACAGCACCATCCTTTATGAGCTTGAACAAAATATGCTATGCGTATATGAATGTATGCTACAGATTACACTGATTTGTAAGTCCTATAAAATTGTGAAGGGAAGACCATATTTCACAAATTCACAGTAGCTATGAACAAGTTACCAAGCATTCCTGTCCAACCAAATAATCTTCTGCGTCTAGAGTCCTTCGCACCTCCCGATAAAACTCCAACCAAGATGACGAGTAATCACTTGAGGATTCCCACGAAAATGTCGGATTAGGACTTGCTGGTTGTGCAGTAACCAAGTCCAGCACTGAAGAGGCTGCAGGGACCAACCGCTGCGGAAAGTTGAATGCCAAATTATCGACTTTGTGCTCGTAGATCTTGCCATTTCGATCCAACTTATACCTTGATGTACCCTGAAACTGTCCCTTTGCCTCCCATGGAACCCTTGGGACTCCTTTCAAGTTCCACCTGATCAATATGATATTCTCTGACGGTTGCCAAACTCTGAATATCTCGAGGGAGATCTCTCGAAATAGAATTCGCCCATGAAATCGCAAGGCCCAGAATATCAGCTTGTATTTCTCAATTCCAGTGAATGTGTTCAGGGGATCAATGAATGTTATATCATCTCTGCAAGGATGAATTCAAGATAAAACGGAAAGTAAATAACCTCATATCTGATAAGCATGTCAAATTTTGTGCAACTACAAGAACAGATATATAAGCAAATAGAACAACAAATGCAAGTTGAATTCTCATACTTGGCATCCAACACAAATCTTTTCAAGATAGTAGAGGATAAACGTTACCACGTGCTCATTAATTTTTGAAGAGAATATGCATTAACGATTAACATATTGTAGTTCGTATAAATTGAAAAAAATTGTGCATATATTTAACTATTAAGCAATACAACCACAATGCTCTCCTTTGGTTACATAAAACAACAACAACAACGTAGCCTCAGTCCCAAATTAATTGAGTCGGCTACATGGATCAAGCTCTTCCATTGTGCTCGATTTAGTGCAATTGATAATGAGCTTTCCAAACCATTCAAATACCTCCTAGTTAATGCATCCCAAATTAACTTCGGTCTACCCCTACCTCGTCGAATTTCTTCAGTTTCTATTAAGTCAAATTTTCTAGTGGAGGCATCTGTAAGCTGTCTTTGCAGGTGACCAAACCACCGCAACCGCTCCTCCCTAATCTTTGAGTCAATTGGTGCTACTCCTACTTGTCTTTGGATTTCTGTATTTCTTATTCTATCTTTACGAGTTATACCACACATCCTAAGCATCTTCATTTTTGATACGTTCATTATCTAGTTGTTGTTGCTTTACTACCCAACATTCTGATGGAGATCAACGTTAACTAAGATGAAAGAGGGGGTCGCCTCCATGATTTTATTGATAAAAGAACGGAACAGAAAGAGATACAAACGCAGAGAGCCTAATAACCCAATAAGCAAGAGTGACTCACTCTTCTCCCCAAGACTAGAAGGTCTCCCCAATTACAATATCAAATCAGAATGCCTAATGAGATGAAAAACAACATCTCTTATACGTTCCTCACTCAACCCCACCTAATGCACTCATGCGCCAAACCCATATACACACACAACACATGATAGACGCTTCTAGACTGACCCCCTGGGACCCACCTGACTCATTCTGTTCAGGTCGTGCTTACGCTGACCCAGTACCCTTCAACCGCTTCTCGTGATAAACCTTGACCATGGGCTTTGTTCCCTAGACTTGAGCAGTTGGGTTGCTATCACATTCACTTTCATATAGCATTGCTGACCTAATTGCGGTACTATAAACTTTTCCTTTTAACTTGATAGATATATTTTTATCACAGATCACACCAGTTGCACTCCTTCATTTCTTCCATCCAACTTGACTTCTATGTGTGACATCATTCTCAATATTGCCATCACCTTAGGAACTTTTTTACTTCCCCTAATTTTACCACTTCATCATCTTGATGTCTAGTATTTATAAACTCACAGTGCATGTATTCGGTCTTCATCCTACTCAACTTAAAGCCTTTAGATTCTAATGTATTCCTCCAAAGTTCTAATTTTCTATTCACTCCATCTCTTGTTTCGTCCACTAACACAATATCATCTGCAAATAACATGCACCATGGTATATCTTCTTGAATATGCCTAGTTAGTTCATCCATAACTAGTGTAAAGAGATATGAGCTTAAAGCCTATTCTTGATGTAGTCCTATCGTAATGGGAAATTCTTTTGTAGTTCCTCTTAATGTCTTGTACTAGTTATTATTCCCTCATACATATCCTTAATCGTGTCTATGCATCTAGCATGCACCCCTTTTCTTTCTAGAACCCACCAAATAACATCTCTACGAACTCTATCATATGTTTTTTCTAAATCTACAAAACGTTATAATAATAATAATAATAATAATAATAATAATAATAATAATAATAATAATAATAATTAAAAAAACAGCTCTCATGCATTTCAAGCAATATGCTTAAAAACTAGGGAAGTGAATTCCATGTCATAACAATGGTTGATTACAATCAGTTATAACACTGAACAACTTGTTTTCTTCTTTTAACTGATAATGACAAAAGAATTTTCTGCCAAGCATGTAAAGTTCCTCATCAAATGGGTTTCGGATGCAGCTACGTAGCAATTTGAAGGCCCAACCTCGACCAAAAGAATGGGTGAGCACTACGTTCTACTTCATTTCTCATCTAGTCTCTTATGAGGAGTCAGAGACAATGACACTGTGATAGCTGTTTGATGCATGACATAAAGAGAGTCAAATCAAGGAAGTAAGAACAATGAGGGGTGCTTTATTGTTAATTCAACCTAAGAGGACAAACTTAAGTATAACGGTTGTCAAAATAAGTACTTTCTACGTGTTGATAACAGTTGTTAAAGCAAACTTACAAACTTTTAGCTATGCCATAAATTGCCAAACATTGCAAATATCTCTCAATTTTAGCTTAAGAACACTGCTTACCAGCCAAATGAAATGGTTTTGTGCACCATTTTATATCTGACAGTGGCAGCATGACCAAAACCCAATATAATCTGGAATCAAGATTTTTTTTCAATCAGATTTTCACTGGTGGATTATTGATCAATCCATAAGCATGGGACAGCAAAACCTTTCGTCCAAATCTAACCTACGTGCACCAATTCTGACCATCCCACCTTTAACAACTATCATAAACCACCATCGGCCAAAAAAGCTCAGCAATGAGGGGCATAGAATATACTACTACCATTATATAACTATACAATAATAAAAGGCCAACATTGCACCCAAAACCACAGTAGTGATTTGAATTTGAAGCTCCACGCATGACTCAAATCCTCTTGTTCCATTAAAATTGAAAAGGCATTCTTAAAATAGACATCAGAGTATACTAGACTTTCAGTCATGACTCATGTACCATTATTACGGAGGATGCACAGGGATACAAATAGAAAAGTGTGAGATTCTTAAACTTTTATAGGGACGGTGCTCTCGAGTCATCAATCCACCACATAACCCTACATGGCTGAACAAGTACAAACTTAACATCAAGTCATAATCAAGAGATTTTACGACAATTGGCATCTTATACTATCAATCATATTTGGTCAACTGGAAAAAAAAAAAAATGCACTCTGCAGAATTACAATAAGATCATTCAACGCAAGGGAATAAAAAATAAAGGGGGGAAAGCAACTGTTTTGAACATGCTTGTCAATTGATGAATGCCACTACATAATTTGCTAGAAGCATTCATAAAAGAGGCAAGATTCTTCATTCTTGTACCTTCGTTACCTCATACATTTTGCTTTTGTTTCAACTATATGCAAGGTGCAACGAGCAAATTCAACTTTGTCTAATCCAATTTGACTCTTTCTAATCAAAACTATCAATTATGCATATAGCTTTAGTTTATTAATCAATAAACTATATCAGTTCTTTCCACATCAACCAATATTGTTTTTTTTTTTGGATACCGAAAGTTATCTTTCAAGAAAAAGAGATATGCCATATGCTACTGCATAATCCTACATGCAAGCAGTATATGCTGTTCTTCCCAAACAGCATATGCTTTATTTTGTAGTCTTTTGACAACCATTGCAGGGCCTACAATTTCTAAACCAACAAATCCCACTGTGCCCACAAAACTCCAAACCAATCTTTGTTCACATTCAATCATTATCTTCTCCAACAAAATTGAAACCCCTCAAAACCAGTACCCAACACAAACCTTAAAAATAAAACACAAAACCCCAATCTCCCAAAATCCTACCCAATTCACCAAATTGAACCAACACCAAAACCCACAAGCCCCTAATCACCAAAACCCCTAAATCAAAACACCCGCAAAGGAAACATCAATAACAATCAAGAAAACATCAATTCAACAACAAATTAACCAAATTGGAACTCAAATTGGGCACAATAATCAAAACCCACATGAAATCCACCAAAATAAAAACACCCATTTGAGCAAAACGATCGAAAACAATCACAGACCCAAAACCGCACCTGTAAATGTCGTAATTGAGGTCTTTGGAGAACAGCAATGGCATGTCCTCTCTCAGAGTCCGCACAGCGAGTCCCACGTTGATGTAGAAGTCGTTCCTCTGCCCGTCCCCAGCTGGGCCGTTGCTGTCTTGCGAGGTCCGCGCCGTTGGCGGGGTCTCGAGTTTCGTGACGGCACGCGATGAGGAGAGGAGGAGAGGAGAAACAGAGCGTTTTGATGAGAGGTGTGGCGGTGTTTGGTGAAAAGGCTTGTCCTTTGAGGGTTTGGCGGTCTGGGGAGGGAGTGATGGAGAGAGATTTGGAAGCAGAGACCCCATTTTTGCTCTGTTTTTGTGGGTTCAAGTTTGGGTTTTTGGGTTCATAGCGATTTTTGGCGCAGAGAGGTGAAGAGAGACCGAAAGCTCGAATGAGTTTTTCTTTGTCAATGAATTTGAGTGGATTTCATTTTTGCACATAGCCCTTCCACGCTCTCATTTATACACGTGTCATTCATCTACACAAATCACATTTTTTTTAATTTGAATTCATGATTTTTATTTTTTTATTTTCTTGAAAACAAGTCAATCATGAACTCGAGGAACGTGGGCTACAAGGCAGCGCCTCTATAACTCAGAGTTTTAAGATTTTTTTTATTTTCAGACTTAAACTCAACACATTTGATTAAAGGAGGAAAAACTCGTGTCATTCCACTGCATCCTTGATTATAATTTTATAATTTTTAAAATAATTTTATATATTTTTGATATTTTATTATAATGTCAACAACTATTATATAGAGCATTTAGAAATGTTAACAATGAGAGTATGAGGGGTCGAGTTCCATATTTTAAGTGAGGTATGAGTTCAGGTTTCGTGGATGAAAAAAAAATAGTTGAGAGAATTGCCATTGTGTTGGCCCGTTAGTACTCGAGTGTAAATTAGTACATACGGTTGGCGTTAAATAAGCTAAAAAAAGTAGTTAGAGCAAGGCATTAGGTTTCAATGGAGATATCAAATTTTTAGAGTTTCAGGAGTCTATATAACTATCTATATATCAAGAAAAAGAAAGTTTTTTTCTTTTGGAATGTAAGAAATTTAAATTTACATGTTTTTATTTATTTATATTGTATTGGTATTTAAGATTATCACTAACTATTTCCACAAAAATCAAAACCTTTTAGATGAGATGGTAAAGATATCACTTATCAAAAAGGTAAAACCTCGGGAGATCGTGGTTTGATTTCTATTGAAGTAAATAATAAAAAAAAAAAAAACCTATTTCTACCAAAAGGCATGCTCATATATCCCTATAAGAGTTATGCCTTGAGAAATTAAGAGAACCGAACTTAAGAACAGATAGAGGCGCCCCAAGTAAATAACTAGTAAGTCATAACCATTACACCAACGCAACCGTTCGCAAACGGATGTGTTAATAAACTTCAAAAGACATTAGTGGCTTTGTATTCCATGGATTTTGTATTAAGTTTGACTTCAAATTGAGATGGGTTTTCACTTATAAAAAATCTGGTCATTTTTCATTTGTAATCTTGCATACGTGGCTTGATTTTTCAAAAGAAATTTTTTTAAAAAAGGTGGATAAGAATATTACTGTTAATTTTTTTAAAAACTAAATAAATGTAAAAAAGTAAAATTAGTTTTAAGAGAAACTAAACTCAAGAATATATAAGTTTTATACCATGTACGTTGTTTTGTTTTTTGTTTTAAAGGAAAACAAGGATTTCTCGTGAACGTGATATAAATGAGAGAAATGTAGGATGATTTATCAACACAACAAATTAAAAGCATTTAAAAAGAGCAAATTAATTAAAATAAATAACATGTATATGGGCTTAGCCTTGTAACTATATATACTTTCGCGTTAAAAAAAACTTTGGGTGAAGTTTTCTATTTTACGTTTTGGTACGCCAAATTAAGCTTCCTTGAACCAATATATTGCTAATTAATCAATTTAATCTATATATGATCATATTGAATTTTCGATATCCTTGCTTGACATTGTCGCCTCATCAATTGAACACCATGTCCCTGTATTAGCCAAGATAGTTTCCTATTTTTATTTTTATTTTTATTTTTTGATGAAAAGATATTCATTCATAAAAATTGTTTACTATTGCATTTGATTTAATAATGAAATTACATCAATAGCAGCATTTTCCCACACATTGGGATCAAAACGACATTGGGATCAAAACAACATTGTGAAAAGTTTGCAAACTTATGTGCAACTTATACGATTGTCGAATGTATCGAATTGACCATTATTTTTTACTTTTAAGCAACAATAATCTAGAAAAACAAAAAAAAAAATATATGGCTTATTCGACCTAACTAAATCCCTAAATTAAGAACCGGTCGATGGTTGTCAAGCCCTCGACAGTTTAAACTTATACCATTCACGATTCTTACTTGTATGCTCTACGAGTATCATCAATTTTCTTGCGAAAAAAATTCCAAAACTTCATAATAAGAAGAGAAAAAAACTCAAACCTCCCTACAAGGAGAGGAAAACTCAAAGCTCCCTACAAGCAGAGGAAAACGCAAAGCCTCCCGACAAGGAGAGGAACCCTTAACAAAAGAAGAAAATGATAAGAGGAGAGAAGGGGGAAGGGGCCATCGGCGTAGATCGGACGAGCTGTTGCCGGCAGCCCCAAATCTAAAAAACCCTAAAACTTAAAGCTGTTGCTCTTGAGTTTTTATTTTGTGTTGTTAGCGATGTTTGTTGATAGTTTCCTATTATTAAAGGGAGAATGTGCAAAGTAGATACCAAATTATGAGGCTTTTTCCTCCACATAAAGCATCATAATGCTAACAAAAAGATTATAAAAAAAGCACCATATATAATAAAGGATACCACCACTTATGGTCTTCTAAGTGGCCTTGACACTCGTATAATTTTGTCACAAAGCAAGAAATCATGGACAATTCCCCATTTTCATCTTTTTATATACGTATATTTAATATAATTGTCATGCGAACTGTACATATATGTAGGTCCGTGTTCCCCTATCCTCTTCAGCATCTTTAAATTAAAATTCATGTAATGTTTTTTTTAATGTTATATACTCAGATGAGTACTTGGTATTCAAAGCTTTGCTCTAACTAATGCAGAATTCAAAGCATTGTTGGGCCACAAAAGCAACCACATCTACCAAACAAAGTTCTATAAGGCTCGAAACCGAAACCTATAAGGCTATAATTAGGAGGGACTTATAACATCTCACAACGATCCTCTTGAACTATCATGGAGTATATAGCTTGACATGATTTCTTGTGTGCGCAAAGACACTATCTTGAATGTGAGGTTGTCTCACAAAGGTGAAAATTAAGGAGTGGAGAACATAGTTTTAAGTGCGTGCGTGCTCAATCGTTATTCCAAATTGAGCACCATCCAATGAAAGTGCACACATGCAATTCTGAAGTGCTTTTCGTGTCATCATAAAATTTGTATCTCTATCTTGGTTCTTGATCAATAAAAGTGCATGGCATCATTTTGCTTGCGATGTCTTTTTTTCGCATTTTAAGACTTCATTGGTCCACCAATTAGTTATTTGTCAAGTTTTGTATTGTATGAACTATGGACCAATAATAACATATATAATTTGTTGTGCGTGTGAACGTGTGGATCAAATTAATATTAGACCCTCATCATCAACTAGTAAGAACTTCAATATTGACTTTGCGTCTCTAGCTAGTGAACATCAAATGTCGTCGTGGTATGTGAATTTACAAGAATTCAAGACCAAAGAGTACTTCAATTGAATTATAGATCATCGACCAGGCGATCAAGTATGACTATATATTTTATACCAACTAAGTGAGTAGCCTAATGATGTAATATGCGGCTCTTAGTGTAAGAAGTTGGAGGTTCGAGTTTCAATGGAAACAAATAAATTGGTTTCTTTCTTATAAAAAAAAAAAATGGAAAATGATAATCTAATACACTTTCAACGTACACTTTGTGTGCACACCCTTGTCTTTAGCCATTTATGGTGTTTTGCCAGATGTGGGGCCCACACCTGTAGAGACAAGAAATAACTATAAATGGCTAAAAGACAAGAGTGTGCATTTAAAGTATGCGTTAAAAGTATGTCATTTTATCATTTTCCAAAAAAAATTATGGTGGATTTAGTTTTCCAAGTGATAAAAGGCTTTGTAAAATTGGAAGTTCAAACTTCAAATGAGACAATAATTTCCCAAGTAGGATTCAAAAATATATTTTATAATACTGCTTGAACTTTACTATATTATCACTTTTTGAATTGGTAAATCTTCTAAAGCTAGAAAAAAAAGCATCATATACATCAAATCTATTTTTTAAAATTCGGTTAGGTTGCCATAACGGTAAGGATGAAGTTGGGTAAGTGTGAGTTAAACGCACGTACCCCATTTCGATTCCTCGATGTGTCAAGCTTCGACGGGCTACTATTCAAACTACCATGGGTAGAGACAACAACGCTCCCTTGAAGAAATTAGTTGAGCGAAGCTCGAACACCCCACGGTCATCAAAAAAAAAAAGAAACAAATCTATTTTTTAAGCTCAAAAAGAAAAGTTGACAAGATGTGGATTACTTTGTCTTATAAGCACACAAGTGCCACCAACATAAACCTAATTTCCTCTCTCCATCTCCTCTTTTTATAGTCACCCTTTAAGCACACACTCTGCTCTAAGTGCCCTGCTTTTGCTTCTCCATGGATGAACCTCATCACCTCTCACCAACAGCCACACCACCCTCACTCCCCCCTGCCCCTTCTCTCCAACCTCACCACTCGAAAACACTAAGCTTCGATACGATAGTCATCATCGCCGCCATGCTTTGCGCCATCGTATGTGCCTTGGGCCTCAACTCTTTGCTCCAATGCATCATCGTCTGCAGTAGACGCGCATTTACTGATCCGGTCGAGTGGTACACTTCGCGTCAAATGAACACCGGGTTGAAGAAGAAGGACATGGTTGCACTGCCAACCTCAACTTATGTGAAGTCAGGTTGCAGCTCTTCATCGTCAGCTGACTCTAGTACTTCTCATCAGTGTGCTATATGTCTTGTGGAGTACATAGAAGGAGATAATATAAGGGTTCTGCCTACGTGCAGTCATCGGTTCCATGTCGTCTGCATCGATACCTGGCTTGAGGCTCACTCGTCATGCCCGACTTGCCGGCGTTGGCTAAAGGCGCATGATTGCATGGCTCCTTTCCCTATTGTTGCAACTGTTTGAATAGAGCTACTTCTTAATTTGTTTGTAATTAGGTTTTTGTGGTACTAATTGTGCGATCATCTTTTCAACAATGTTTATGCATATGTAGTGATTAGGATTTATTTTTGCGACATTAGTTATGTTATATACCTTTATATATGTTTGTTGTTGCTTCAACCACAACCTCAAGATATGAAACACGGATCTCCGAGACGCGGATATCCGTGAGGATCGTTGCGGACTTGTTGCTTGACTTCTCGATAAAGTCTGCAAGAAAGATCTCGAAGAAGGGGGCTCCAAGAGAAATACTTCAATGCCTAAGTCAAAATAGAGAACAGAAAGGCTTTAGGGTTGATAAACAATAATTTGTGTGTACCTTGGTGGAGTTGTCCAAGAATATAATGATCCCTCGGGTGGTTTAAGGAAAGTTTTTCTGATCTTATTTCCAGATGAGTTTCCTTGATATATGGGACTGGACATATATTTCAAGTCTCTTCGAACCGTATAACATGCAAATCTCGAGGTGCAGTATATCCTACTATATCATCCATGTGTCCACAAGTTGCTATATATGTAATGTTTTGTGTTTGAGAAAGAAGTCTTAAGATCTCATCTGTATTAACTTTTTTTGAAGCAAATCTCATATGTAATAATTAATTACATGTTATGCATATATTCTATACTATGTATAGCAACAAAAAACCAAAGCTTCGATCCTAAATTAGTTGAAAATCGTATGCAATTTACATTCATAGATCAAACTTTTCCCCGACCAAATTTAATGTAATTGAATGTCATTTACAATTCACTCAAAAAATATTATTTACAATGTATATCAACTTTTCGACATAAAATTACAATACTAACTCGTTTAACCCACATAACTGAATATCACAAGTGAAATAACGCACACTCGTGACTTAGGATAAGGTTCGTTTGGAATAGTCACAAGATACAATTTCCAACTCTACAACAGCACAAGAAAAATAGATAAATTTGTAGAGATTGGTCCGTCTTTGTTGTAACTGTCCAAATTTAATTCGTCGTTATTTTTGATATATTGCAGACGTGGCGGACAGCTCAAACACCCGTGGGATCCGCAACTAGGCTAGAGCGCGCCTGGAGTTAGGTAAATAGTTATTTTGTGTGTTGTTTGTCTAATTTGCGATGTTTATGTTAAAATAGGTTAATTGACATCGCGATGTGTGTAATTATAGCTCAAATGATGTGTGAGATTGTGTTAAGTATTCGCCTCGATATGCGTGTCAATGCGGGTACCGGGTAGACTAAAAAAAAGAAATATTAGGCCAGGGGAAATAATACACACATTAAATGAATTAAATGTGATAAAATAGTAAATTGGTGGGCGCCTAGGGACACGCAGGGTCGTGGTCAACACGCATGGGTGGTACAGTAGTGTGCACGCCCGAGTACGCTCGTTGGCGTGCACGACGAAATTGTAGGTTCGAAAATATAGGTGTGTATATATATTTATAAATATATATATATAGGTAATTTTATATATATATATATATATATGAAAATCAGAAAATAAATAAATAATGGTGAAATTACCAAAAAGGGTATTTGGTTGTTTAGAAAAAATGGATGAACACAAGGGCATTTTGGTCATTTCCAAATCTAACCGCCTTCGTTCTCTTCAATAAATCAAAAAAAAAAAAAACAGAGAAGAGAGATCGAGATCGGGAGAAGAGAAGGAGGAGGAGAGCTCGGGAGTTCGGGGAGCTCGTGACGTCGAGACGTCGAGGTGAGTGGTGTTGTTGGTTTGCTGTTGTTATCGTTGTGTACGTTGTTGTAGTGGAGGTGATGGTGATGATTCGATGGTGGTATGGCAGAGCTCGAGGGCTCGGACGAACTGCGAGAGCAGTTCGTCCGAGGAGGGAGACGACTCCCGTGTTGTCTCCCCTTCCCTCCCAATTCCATTAAAAAAAAAATTCTGGTTTAACAGAGGCGTGAAACGCCTCTGTTTTGAAGAAGAAGAATATGGGAGGAGGGTGCACACACACACTGGACTGGCCCCCCAGGCCCAACCCGGGTGGACCTGGACCGGCCCAACCCGTGTGGGCCTGGACTGGGCCTACACCTGGATCGGGTCTGACCCGGACCTGGTCCAGGTGGGTCAAACCGGGTCTGACCCGGTTAGGTCGGGTCAAACCCGGTTCAAGGGACCCACCCCATAATATTTAAATAATATTTATTTTATTTTATTTTATTATTTTATTTAAATAAATTAAAAACAGTTTTAAATAAAATAAAATACAAAAAATAGATAAAAATAGCTAAAAATTATGGAAAAATTTAGAAGAATCCAGAAAAAATATGAGAAATTAGAAAATGGGTTAATAAATGAGTTTTGGGGATTTTCTCGAGATTTTGGCGAGATGTTGTCGGGATTTTTACCTCGAAAAATGTAAAATTGATATTATATATCCAATTGAAGCTAATTCAATGATAAATAATCTTAGGTACATTTGGGTAATAATTTTGATTGTCGAGTGATTATTGGAGCTAGACCAGGGTTTGGATTTCGGCACGCGGAGTGCGGAGTGCGGATTGAGGTGTGTAGTATCCCAACTGAAACTAATTGAGTATTTACTCATTTTGGCATTTGAATTCAATTTCTTTCATTTCAATACTCTACTCTTGGTTATGTTTATATGGGCGGACGTTGAGCGGGGCTCCCTCCGTTCCATTCTTGTGTGTATGTCCACTACACCATAGCACATGCTACCAGATCGATCTCGGTGAATAGTACGACTCGGGTATCACGTTGTGGCGTGTGTCGGTGCGCTATAGGTGTAACGCCGACCATCGAGCGAATCCAGATGCTTGCCCTACTTGAGTTGGACTCGCCGGCAGTATTCTATGGAAGAGTCCGAATTATGGTGTAGTCTGACCCCAGGGGCTAGGACACACTTTGAGTTTATCCTATTATTTATTCATGCGATAAGCGCAGTTGCCTGTATTTATTTCCACATGTTTATTTAATAACTTTATTTAAATTCCAATATTTACTTTTCTGTATTGCTCACTTAATTTCCCTGAGAGTACTCACTCTGGACTCGTCATCTGTCTTTTTGTGATGGCTTGAGTGCAGATCCTAGTACGAGCAGGGCAGGGGCAAGGGCAAGCTGCCAGAGTACTGTTGATTTGAGATTGCCTGACTCGTACGTTTGTATTATATTTATTATTTTCATTTTGGGTTTGGAAATTTTGAGATACCTTGTATATATAGATCTTTTTGTGACTTCAGAGGTATTTTTAGTTATTTATGGGTTTTCCACATTAGGTTTATAGCTTAAGTTACACATTTATAGTATCATTATCTGAGTAAATGTTAGAAAGGCTTCCGTTGTGTGTAAATTTGAGGATTTTATTATAACTTAACATATAATTTGACTTCAATACAACTTAATCAATAAATGGATAATTAATAAGGTTTAAAAAGATAAAATGGAGGATATAATCCAATGTAGCGCGCAGTTGTCGCTGGTAAGACAGACTGTTGGTCCGCATTGGCCCCCGTGGCGGTCTATTTGGAAAATGGGTCGTTACATTTTGGTATCAGAGCCTAAGTTTAGGAAAACCTAGGGCTCAAATTTGAGGAAAACCTGATCATAAACCTATTGAATAAGCTTTAGATTTGGAAACCCAAAGGAATTGCCTAAAGTCTTAGTTGGGAAGCAATGACAGATGGGTAGAAATCAGGATATACGTGTTATGTTTTTGTTTGTATATTACCTACGTTACACGTATATTCGTACTGAGGCAAGTTCTTTGATGCATATACCGATGGACGGGCAGCCTTCAGGTACGACTCAGCTAGAGGTTGGGGATACTAGCGATCCTACTAGGCCGACATTGACGTTAGAGTTGTTAGCGTGGAGAGTGGATGATAGATTCGCACAATTGTTGGATTTATTGAGGACTCATGAGACTATGACAGCTCTTATTACAGTTATAGCTGCACCATTGGTTACTACTCCTACAGTTGTTGCTCCCACTACTGCTGAGACTTAGGGACAGGCTGCAGTATCCGAGACACATGCCAAGAAGGCTATACCAGTGGTTGTTCCAGCTAAAACTGCGTTAGTTGTAACTCCTTCGACTACTAAGCAGCCAGCTGTAGCGTCTTCATCAGGGAGTTTGATGACAGTGGAGGCGAAAAAGTTGAAGGATTATCTTAGATTCTCTCCAGGATACTTTCATGGAGCCGGAGACCCAAAGATAGCTGGGGGTGGCTATTGGCTCATGAGAGATTACATGAGATGTTATTGGTTGATGAGGTGGATAAACCGAGACCGGCTAGTTATTGTCTAAAATCTGCTGCTGTTATATGGTGGACCACCTATAAAGCGACACATCTTGTAGTTACTACTTGGGTTGAGTTCAGAACATTATTCATGGATGAGTATATACCTATGGAGGTCAGGATTCGACTAAGAGAGGAGTTCTTGACATTGGTTCAGGGAGATATGTCTGTGACCGAGTATATGGAAAGGTACAGATATTTATTGTCCTACTCTATGGATCTGGCAGGGACTGACTGATTACAAATATATTACTTTGTTCGAGGACTGAATGAGAGGATAGCTACCATAGTTGTTTCCAGTGGAGTGACTACTTTGGCTCAGGTATACGACAAGTCTCTTTCTCAAGAAAGTTATATAGTACAAAATGCTAGCAGATTGGCGATTCAGACTGCACTGTGAGGTCAGCAGAGTCATCCAGTTCAGGGTTCTTGGTTTAATCATAGGCTGAAGAGACAAATGAGAGATCAAGGTCGACAGGGACAGGGATAGGGCAAGAAACCTCGTAGAGGTAGCGGTGATTGGCAGTTAGATCAGGGTCGCAGAGGTGATAGAGATCGTCGGGATGATCAAGATAGGCGCGATGATCGCGAGGTAGCATATTCTGCGGCCTCTACATCAATTGATCGGCCGAGACAGCAGCAGAGGCAGGATAAAGGTCAGGTTCAGAGAGGCTAGAGCCGAGGCCAGAGTCAAGCATAGAGTCAGAGGACTACTGGTAGATCAGACACTCGAACTTGTTATCGTTGTGGTCAGGTAGGACATCTTATGGCGGAGTGTACCCGACTAGTGCCAGTACCATCACAGACTGAATAGGCCAGAGATAGGGCCCAAACAACTGCTTTTGAGGTTACACAGCCAAATCGGGAGGCGACAAGACAGCTTGTTAAAGGTATGTTATCTGTCTGTAATACTTATATGCATATTATGTTCGATTCCGGCAGCACACTTTCCTTTATATCTAGACATATAGTAGGATTGTTAGGATTAGGTGCACAGACTTTAGATACACATCTTGTTCCCAACACGGCAGCTAGGGATAAAATTTATCCTAACCGAATTTGTCGGGATTGTGTGGTTGAGATTGAGGGACATCAGTTACTGACTGATTTTAGAGTGTTAGAATACTTGAAATTCGACGCGATGTTCGGTATGGATTGGTTATCATCGTATCACGCACATATCGACTGTTTTAGCAAGACGGTGACATTTCACATCGAGGGGATTCCAGAGTTTTCATTTGTCGGAGCTGCATCAGCATTACCTATCACTCGAGGCAGACTAGCTACGTCACAGGAGATGAAGGCGTATGCGGCTATGGTGGAGCCAGAGATTAAGACAGTGATTAGGGTTGAGGATGTCCTGGTTTGTGAATTTCTCAACGTATTTCCTAAGGATTTGTCAGGGTTGTCACCACCGAGAGCTGTTGAATTCATTATCGAGCTAATTCCTGGAACTCAGCCACTTTACAGCAGGCCGTATAGGATGTCAGCATCGGAGCAGAGGGAGTTGAGGACCCAGTTAGAGGAGTTGCTGCAGAAGGGATTCATTCACCCTAACATGTCACCTTGAGGAGCTCCAGTTCTTTTTATGAAGAAGAAAGATGGATCTATAAGAATGTGCGTAGACTACAGGAAGTTGAATCAGGTGACAATTCGAAATCGTTATCTACTTCCTAGGATCAATGATTTATTTGATCAGTTGGCAGGTGCTAAATTTTTCTCAAAGATTGATTTACGATCACATTATCATCAGTTGAGGATTCAGGAGAGTGATATCGAGAAAACAGCTTTTAGCACGCGATATGGATTGTTTGAGTTTACAGTCATGCCATTTGGGTTGACTAACGCACCAGCGATCTTCATGGACTTGATGCACAGGGTGCTTCGACCATTTTTGGATTGATACGTCATAGTTTTCATCAATGACATCCTGATTTACAGCAAGACTCGTGTGGAGCATGAGAGACATCTCAGGGAGATGTTGACGACGCTGAGAGAGCACCGACTTTACGCCAAATTCAGCAAGTGCGAGTTTTGGCTGAGTGAGGTGAAGTTTCTTGGACATGTTATCAGTAATCAAGGGATATATGTTGATGGAAACAAGATTCAAGCGATTATTGATTGGAGGACACCTGAGTCGGTTTCGGACATCCAGAGTTTCCTGGGTTTGGCAGGATATTACAGGCGATTCGTACAGGATTTTTCCTTGATTGCAGCACCGATGACGAGGTTGACCAAGAAAGATGTCATATTTGACTGGTCACATGAGTGTGAGGATGCTTTTTGGGAGTTGAAGAGGCAGTTGACTTCTGCACCAGTTTTGGCATTACCTGTGGTTGGAAAGGGTTTCTCGGTTTACACTGATGCGTCAGGCACTGGGTGGGTTGTGTATTAATGCAGGACGGACATCCAGTGGCCTATTTATCGCGACGATTAAGACCACATGAGGAGAGTTATCCAGTGCACGATTTGGAGCTTGCGGCAGTCGTGTTTGCACTAAAGGCTTGGAGGCACTATTTGTATGGTGAAAAGTTCATACTATTTACCGATCACTAGAGTTTGAGATATTTGTTTACTCAGATAGAGTTGAACATGAGACAGCGGAGATGGCTCGAGTTACTGCAGGACTATGATTTCACTATCGAGTATCATCCAAGAAAGGCGAATGTCGTAGCTGATGCGCTGAGCAGGAGTAACATCGAGATTCAAACGGGATTGTGGCATATGACACACGAGCATGGGTTGCTTGAGGCTGCATCGGTGTTGTGTGTAACAGAGTCTATTGTTAAGCTACATATTTACGGCCAGATACGAGTTCCTACGGTGTCTCTAGAGCAGGTTGCTGAGTTGTAGAAAACTGATGATCGGTATTTACGGATCAGTGGACTGGCTCAGGATCCGGGGTGCATCGAGTGGTCTGAGGGTTCAGACGGGTGCTTGAGACACAGGGGTCGTTTATGGATACCGGAGGTACCGGAGCTCAGGGACAGTATTCTCGAGGACACACACCAGTCGCGATTTACAATTCATCCTGGTCAGACCAAGATGTATCACGACCTTCAGCGATTGTTTTGGTGGCCAGGGATGAAGGCTAACGTGGGGAGGTACGTCCGAAGTTGTCATATTTTCCAGCAGGTAAAGGCTAAGCACTGAAGACCAGTTGGGTTGCTACAGGCGCTGCCCATTCCTCAATGGAAATGTGTAATGACCCTAAAAATTTAACCTATACCACGTGTCAAAATAGGTGATACGTGGGCCCACGTCATGGTACAGTCATCAATTCTCGAACGTCGACGCCGAGGTATGTTAGCTTTGTATGATGTTTGTATTATATTATATTCCATTTGTGCAATTTTAAGTTTTTAACGGGTAAAGGCGTTGTGTACGAGCGTTGGTAGTCCGGGGAAACAAATTTAATTAGAAACACTGACAAAAATATTAAATAAATAATAATTAAAAGGTTTTAAAGTCTGTTTGTTACGTCGGTACGTCTGTGGTGACGCGACGAACAAAGTTAGTATTGACTCGGGTGCGAGAATACCCGAGGAAACTTTGAGGGTTGTGTGAAATAGATGAGACCAAAAGTCAACTAAGTCACCCAAGTGAGTTAACAAAGTTGGTAGGTGAGATTGTGAAAAGACCAAAAGGGCAATAAAGTTGTAAATTGTATGGATAAGGGGGAGGGGTATTTTGGTCATTTGACCAAAATACCTAATTTTTCATCACACCACCGCCACCCATTCTCCATGACCGATCAAAAAAATTGGGAGAAGAAGAGGAATCAATAGAGAAGGAGAGATCGAGGAGAGGAGAGCGACGATTCGCGGAGACCGTGGGCTCGACGTCGAGGCGAAATCCGGTAAGAAGTTGTTGATTTCGTTGTTGGTGTGTCGTTGTGGTTGATTTCGAAATTTGTTGTCGAAGTTGTCGTTTAGGGGATTGTGGATTTGAATGGTGAAAAGGGTGGTGATGATGATGGTGAAGTGTGTGTTGAGTGTTGTTTGTTGTATTGTTGTTAAAAAATAAAAAATAAAAAAAAAAATATTAACGCATTTCTTGTGTTTGTTTGGAAATTTCCAACAAACACAAAGAAATAAGAAGAAGAAAACCGGCCGGGTCAAGGTGACCCGACCGGTTGGGTCGACTGAGTTTGACCAAGTGGACCCAGTCAAACCCGGTTTTGGCCGGTCAGATTTCGGTCAAGCCGGCCTTGACCCGACCCAGCCGGGTCGGGTCAGACCCGACCCGCGACCCACTTATATATTATATTAATAAAAATTATTTATTTTGATTAAATATATTAAAATTGATTTTAATTGAAATAAATTCCAAAAAAAAGAAAAAATTCAGAAAAAATTTTAGAAAATTCCAGAAAATTATATTTTCATCAAATAAAGAGAAATTTGAGAATTTCTACGAAAAGTGAAATATTCGGGATTTTTGCGAGACGTTATGTCGGGGTTTTTACTTTGGAAAACGTGAAATTTGGCAAAAATAGCTAGAAATTTGGAAAAATCATAGGAAATTAAGGAAATTAATATAAATTGCATTATCAGGATTATTGTACACACGGGGACCGTAAGGGGCGTTTCTGAGTCCGTGCTAGCGCGAATTGGCTTGGATCGAGGTAAGTAAACCAGTGAGGAACACCTCAGTATTTCTTGAGCTTTTAATTAATTATTGATATTGTTTCAATACTACCTTGTCATTCCATTCCTTTTGAGTTGTCCCAAGGCAAGTGTGTCAAGCGTGATCCTTGCAGAATTTCGGGCACGCGGTGTATTATACCGGAGTTTACGGCTGGGGATACATGATTAATTGTAATGACATATACGGGGTGAGAGTTCTCCACCAGATTGTTGGGGACTTTGCACTCGCATAGGGGTCTTAGAGGAGATTCTATCCTCGACTCCTAGCCTTTGAGGAGATTTTGTCCTCGGCTTAACGACTTTAATTGGTCGGGACCACTTGTGCCTTTCCCTTGTATTCCGGGACGCTAAATTTCGATTGCTTATTTATATATTCACAGTCTTTATATATTCATGCCCTCCTTGTCCTTTTCTTTTTATCTGCATGAATTGACTGCTCATTTATTTAAATTCGAAATACTGTAATTATTGTTGTTCCTGCTTGGCGTTACTTACCTGGACTCGTCATTCTTGTGTTTGATCGAGTGCGAGATCGATCCAAGAAAGGAAAGGCCGTGCAGTTAGGTGATATACTTTGAGCGGCCCTCCTCTGCTGATATAGGTGACATTTTTTGGTGTATTAGCTACTTATATTATTTTTTTTGTACATGGGATTATGGGTTGAGAGATCTTTTTGGACATTATGACTTAGATGATTCTCTCCTTGCTTTACATGGTATATATATATATGGTATACGGGGTTCCCACACCCTAGGTTTTTGTCCTAACTTAGAGCTTTTGAAGTTGATTTATTAGTTGAGATTAATTGCTTCCGCTTATTACTTTGATAACTCGCTAATTAATTGACTTCACTCTCAAATGATTAATAAACGATTTAATGGTAATGATAGGCTCACTGGCCCCGCACGACTCGTTGGGATTGGCTCGGGGGTTCGCGCGGGTCCAGGCTGGGCGGCGCCCGATTCTAGGGTTGTGGAATTTGGGGCCGTCACAGTTGGTATCAGAGCATAAAGGTTGAATAAAATACTCTTAAATTTAAATCACAATCCACTAAAACATAGGAAAGCGGAAGTAGGATATTGTTTGAACTTAGAGTGGAACCTTATGAACTTAACTTAAGTCTAAGTTGGGAAGTGAGGAGAGTTGGGGAATAGTCGGAACTTGTAATGTACCTGTTATATTTGAGATGGTGTATTATTATTATATCGATTAGCTATTCACTGATTCGGAGATTCGCCTAATTGCAGACTGCGATGGCGGATCAGCCGGGTTCAGGTGATGATAGTGGGATGCCAGGTCTTAGAGGAGTCAGTATGGAGGAGTTCCAGATGTGGACTCAGAGGATTATGAGTCAAGATCATCGACTTGAGGAGATCTTGAGACTATTGAGAGCACCCCCTACAGCGACACCATCTACGCCGACTACTTCCCAGTTGCCTTGTAACGACCCAATTTATAATTGCCGTTAATTATGACGTCATTGCAGATGTGGATGCCAGCGAAGGCAGCTGAGGGACCCACAGCGAGGACTGGAATGCACTCGAACTAGGTATACAGTCCGTTTTGTATGCTTGTTGTGGTAAATTGTGATGAAAATGTATAAATCAGTTAATTTCATTGCAATATGTATGCTAATGTAGTTAATTGACGAGTGAGGAATTTCTCGGGGTGCGTGCGGACACGGGACACGAGGCACGGGAGTCTTAGGGTAGTTGGGGGAACTAATGTGAGCTTATTTGTAAATTTTGGTAATTTATTGAACAGGGTAGATAATTATTATGTGATGAATTAATTGAAAATCAATTGAGCCTATAGTTAAGGAGAATAAATGACAACAATTGGATGATTCTCGAGGTGCACAATGGAGAGAATCAAGGTGGCTAGTGTTATGATAGGGTGTCATGAAGTTGGAGTGACACAGGGTGGTCAGTGGTCCTTGGATTATTCTCGAGATGAGCACACACACTTGATCAAGTGTCAACTATATATATGTTTTTGGGTGTGTGTTGACCGATCATAGTGAGAGTGAGGTTTTGAGAGAGATTGAAAGAGAGATCGGGGAAGAAGAGAAGAGGAAGAACAAAGCAATTAGGGAGTGAAGAAGGTGATTTTGGGCTTCCTACAACAAGAATCTAAGGTATGGACACCATAAACTTGGATTTTTAGGAGATTTTTGATGTGGGTTTGAATTGGTAAATTCGAATTTCTTAGAGGGACTAAACAGTGTATTTATGAAAATTTAGTGTTTATGAGAATGATATGATATGGGTTATATGTTTTGATCAAATTTGGGAGAAGTTGGAGGATTTTCCAAAATGGGTTTTGAAATGAGATTTCCATGATTGGTGGATTTTGGGGTTTGATTATGGTAATTAGTGTTTAAATGGTGTAATTAAGGTCATTAATGTTTTATGGAAACATGGAAATTAAATTTATGGGTTTGGAGTTCAAATTCTTAATTTGGAAATTTTAAGACGACGAGCAATTAGCGCGCTAATGGGAGAAATTAGCGCGCTAATCACGCTGAGTAATGAAGATGATGAACAGTGATTGAGATTAATTAGCGCGCTAATTTATCTCATTAGCGCGTTAATTGTTCTCTGGACCCCAAAAATTGGAAAATGACAAAATGAGTCAAACCAACATTATGAACCCATTAATTGATTATTAACCCTCATAAATGAATTCCAGGAGTCCCAAAATAGTAATTGGAGTCGAAGTTTAGTCGGAAATTAGACCGGAGGAAATAACGGGGATTTGGAGGTTTTGAGCCGGGGTTTGACGTGTGGAGCGAGGAGTGCGGTTTGAGGTGTGTAGTATCCCAATTGAACTTCACTTTAAGTATTTACAATTTGATTTATTTGAATTCGGTTCCGATTATTCATTATTCTATTCCATTGCGCTTTACGGTGGTTGAGTTCTCTTACTGGTGTTTGTACGGTAGTGGAGTTTACTCCTACTTGGAGCCTTTATGAGATTACTCCCCACCTGGTGTTTATTCGTTACGGCCATAGAGTCCACTAAGTCATAGCACTTGTCTATGCATATACCGGTGAATAGGCTACCCGGGTATGGTAGGCTCGTGTGGGTGCGTCGTGGGTCTACGCCGGCCACCTAGAGGGTCCAGGGACAACCTATTGGTGTGTTTGAGGGTTGTACCCAAGGAGAGGCTCGAAGTATGACTTAGTCTGATTTTTACTGTGCACGTACTTTGCTTCATTACTATATTTATACATGCGATGATCCTTTCACAGTTGTCTGTATTTCTTTTGTTCCGCATGTTTATTTATGGTATTTAAATTCCAGTACTTTTACTTCCGTAATTACTTATGAATTTCCTTGGGATTACTCACTCTGGACTCGTCATCTGTCTTTTTATGATGGCTCGAGTGCAGATCTGGGTACGAGTCGAGGGAAGGGCAAGCTTGAGGACTACATTGATTGATAGCTCTAGCCCTACTCGTACGTATGTTTATATTTATTTGTTTTATCTTTGGGTTTTGGGATTATTGAGAGATAGGTTGTAGCTTCTTGATATTTTGTGGATCTCAAAGGACATGTATATTTGATATGGTTTCCACTTAGGCATTTTGCTAATAAAACACAAGATGAATTTTCATATGGTTCATTTAAGCTTCCATTTGTTAATTTGAGGTTATATGATATTAAGCTGAATCAAACTTAATGATGAATTGATCGATAATGGATAAATTGGGCGTGGGACACAACTTGGTGGTGACGTGGACGGTTGTGGGCCCGCGTGGCCTCCGTGGCGGACCAATGTGGAAATTAGGGCCGCCACATTTTGGTATCAGAGCCTAGTTTTGAGGAATCTAGGTTTGAGGAACCTAGGGAATGAATTGTGGGTTTGTTGATGATTCTGATACCGCCACAATTATGAAACCTTAGGTTTGATTAGGAGATTGAATAAATGCATAAACTTGATGAATAAATCTTAGATGTGGAAACCACAAGCGAATGATTTAAGTCTTAGTTGGGAAGTGATGTGAGGCGGGTAGATTCAGGAAGTTATATATATGTGTATGTTTTGATTGTGTACTACATATTATACGCGTATGTACTGAGTCTGATCCATTGCACGTTGGTTGTGCAGTTTAGGATGGACGGACAGACTCCTACTACTCCGCTCACTACTCAGCCAGAGGTTGGAGATACTAGTGATCGTACCACTAGTGACATGGCGATATGCGAGCTATGATCTAGGTAGGCGAGCGAGCGATTGATTCAAGCGAGAGAAAGCAGACTATTGCAAGCGAGCTCGAATGGTGAAGCGATGGAGTACATTCGGAGCTCGAGGACGCCAGCAGTAGCACCGACTGCTGAGCGTGCTGCACCTGCTACCACTCAGACCACATTAGCACCGGTTATTGCTACACAAAGGCGGCTGTGGATCGAAGCTTGATTATAGAGAGGGTTGAGCTGTGGTGGTACCAAAGAGAGACTACGGTGGTGACACCCACCACTACGGAGCAGCAGGTAGGAACTTCGACTGCTAGGAGTAGGATGTCCGAGGCAGCGAAGATGGTGAAAGACTTTATGAGGTTTAACCCTACGTACTTCACGGGAGTCAGTGATCCCGAGGTTGCCGGCCGGTGGTTGATGACACATCGACGACTACACCGGCTATTAGAGGTACCGAGGCGGACCGAGCGCGTATCTCGGGGTATTGTTTGAGAGGTCGAGCGGCGGTATGGTGGACTACTTACAACGACATACATTCTACACCGTCGACGTGGGCGAGTTTCGACGTTTTTCTCGATGAGTACATTCCCACCGAGGTGCGATTTACGACCGAGGAGCGATTCTTGGGACTACGACGGGGTAACATGTACGTGTCACAAGACATGGATCGATTCGGATATCTCATGATGTATGCCATGGATGTGGCTAACACGGAGAGGTTACAGATTTACTACTTCATCGAGGCCTGGATGAGAGGATTGGTGGTGTGATAGTTGCGGCCGGTGCGGAGACCCTACGAGTGTTTTTTGTGAGCATTGGCTCGCGAGACGTATTTACGACACCGGGGTGAGCTTGGAGATGGGTGCGGACGAGTTCTCGGTCGGATCGAGAGGCAAAGAGGCAGAGAGAAGCGATCGATCGACAGAGACATGATTATCGGGGTCGACGAGACGGACGTTCGAGCATCGAGAGGAGATGAGAGGCGAGGTAGTGTACGTTCGTTGCACCCGCACTGCACACTGCACCATTTGAGCGGCCACGACGGCGTGTGCGAGATGGAGGAGGTCGTGGTAGAGGACGAGAGAGGTCGAGGTCGTGACGGGGCTCGAGCACATATAGTATCACGATCGGATTGGCGGGATACACGACGATGTTACGAGATGTCATCGGGTCGGACATATACGAGTAATTGTCCGATGTCGACTTCATCATCATCACGACCATGATTGAGGCGGCTAGGGAGAGAGTTCATCTTCCGCTTGCTACCGCACCTCTCGTCTTACGACGGATCGTGATGCGACTCGTCGGCTTGTCGAGGGTATGTTATCTATATGCGATGTTTCCATGCATGTATTATTTGATTCCGGTAGTACTTTGTCGTTTATATCGGGACGTAGGGTCGGACGAGTTAGGATTACGAGGTTGAGACCTTAGACCCACATCTTGTACTCGATGCGAGCTGCTTGGGGATAAGATTTACCCTAACTTAGGATATCCGGAATTGTGTAGTAGAGATTGAGGGACACCGATTACTGTCGACTTCCGTGTCTAGAGTATTTAGAGTTTGATGCGTTATTGGGTATGGATTGGCTAGTGACCTATCGCGCGCACACATTGATTGTTTCGGTAAGATGGTGGTATTTGATATTGAGGGCATTCCAGTATTTACTTTTGTTGGGACGGCGTCAGACTTACCGATTACCAGAGGTCGATTAGCTACGACTCAGGAGATGGAGGCGTTTAGGACGGTGGTTGAGCCAGACTTGAGACCAGAGATTAGATTAGAGGATGTCCCAGTAGTGTGTGAGTTTCCTGAGGTGTTCCCAGATGATTTGCCAGGTTTACCACCTTCTAGGGCAGTTGAGTTTATGATTGAGTTGATTTCGGGGACGCTTGCGATATAGATATACGTAAGCCGTCTGGGATGTCAGCGTCGGAGCAGGGAGAGTTGAGGTCCCAATTAGAGGAGTTATTGCAGAAGGGTTTTATTCATCCCAGTATGTCTCCTTGGGGCGCACCAGTACTATTTGTTAAGAAGAAGGATGGTTCTTTGAGGTTGTGCATAGATTACAGGAAGCTGAATCAGGTGACGATTCGAAATCGTTATCCACTTCCTAGGATTGATGATCTATTCGATCAGTTAGCGGGTGCTAAGTTTTTCTCGAAGATTGATTTACGATCTGGATACCATCAGTTGAGGATTCGGGAGAGTGATATCGAGAAGACGGCGTTTAGCACGCGCTATGGATTGTTTGAGTTCACAGTCATGCCATTCGGGGTGACTAATGCGCCGCTATCTTTATGGATTTGATGCACCTTAGAGTATTGAGGCCATTTTTGGATCGTTATGTGATTGTGTTTATTGATGATATCTTGATATATAGTAAGACTCGTGTGGAGCACGAGAGACACCTCAGAGATGTGTTGATGACGTTGAAGGAGCACCGACTGTATGCTAAGTTCAGCAAGTGTGCTTTTTGGCTGAGTGAGGTGAAGTTTCTTGGACATGTCATCAGTGGTCAAGGAATATCTGTTGATGGAGACAAGGTTCGAGCGATAATTGATTGGAGGACACGGAGACGATTTGCGAGACATTCGTAGTTTCTTGGGGCTTGCGGGCTATTACGGCGGTTTGTGCGGGATTTTTCGTTGATAGCGGCGCCGATGACGAGGTTGACCAAGAAGAATGTTAAGTTTGAATGGTCCGAAGAGCTGAGGAGGAGCGTTTTTAGAGTTGAAGAGGAAGTTGACTTCGCGCCGGTGTTGGCTTTACGAGGGGGGGAGAGGCTTCTCGGTCTACACAGATGCTTCGGGAGGCGGGTTGGGATGCGTGTTGATGCGGGAAGGACACCCGATTGCTTATTTATCGAGGCGATTGAGACCTCACGAGGAGAATTATCCGGTACATGATTTAGAGCTAGCCGCAGATTGTGTTTGCGCTCAAGGCTTGGCGACATTATCTTTATGGGGAGCGATTTATGTTATATACGAGATCATCGAGTTTGAGGTATCTTTTCACTCGAAGGATCGAATATGCGGCAAAACGGTGGCTCGAGTTGTTGAAAGACTACGATTTCGCTATTGAGTACCATCCTGGGAAGGCGAATGTAGTTCTTGATGCATTGAGCCGGAGTGGCGTAGAGAGTCGGTATGTCTTGCGGCGAGATGACACATGAGTATGGATTCTTTGGGAGGCTGCGACGGTGTTGTGTCTGTCGATGTTTTTGCGATGTTCATATCTGTTGCGGATGCGTGTTCTGTGGTGTCGTTAGAGAGGGTCGCCGAGTGGCAAAGGGTCGACGGACATTTTGCTCGCTTCAATTTGTCGGCTCGGGATGCGGGTTGCACTGATTGGTCTAGTGGTTCGGACCGGTGCTTGAGACACGGGGGTAGGTTGTGGATACACGAGGTGCGGGAACTACGCGATAGCATTCTTGAGGATGCACACCGTTTCGCGGTATACGATTCATCTGGCGGGACTAAAATGTATCATGACTTGCGACGTTTGTTTTGGTGGCCTGGGATGAAGGCGATGTGGGTGCATATGTGAGAGCTTGTCATGTTTGTCGGCGAGGTTAAGGCGAGAAACACGGGAGACATTTGGATTATTACTGACCACTACCCATTCCGCGGTGGAAATGGGAGCATGTTACGATGGACTTTGTTAGTGGATTGCCACAGTCTGCGAGACGTCATGATGCTGTGTGGGTTGTGATTGATAGATTGACGAAGTCTGCACACTTCATCCCTATATCGATGAAGTACTCGTTTGCTCAGTTGAGTATCATTTTTGAGCGAGAGATTGTTAGGCTACATGGAGTGCCGATATCTATTGTGTCGACGAGAGATCCCGAGTTGACCTCGAAGTTATGGGAGAGCATGCGAGAGCGATTTGGGACGAGGCTGCGATTCAAGACGGCTTATCATCCTCGACAGACGGTCGATCGAGAGAGATTAATACAGATATTGGAGGACATGCTCAGAGCATGCATTTTGCAGTTTGGAGGTGCTTGGGAAGAGTATTTGCCGTTGTGCGAGTTCGCGTACAACAACAGCTATCAGGCGAGTATTGGTATGCCACCATTTGAGGCTTTGTATGGAAGACCTTGCGAGATCACCGACTTGTTGGGCGGCTTTGAAGATGTGGCGGTGATTGGACTGAAGTTGTTGTTGACCACACCTTGAGAAGATTCGGCAGATTAGATTGAGATTGCAAGCAGCTCAAGATAGGCAAAAGAAGTATGCTGATAGGTATCTTGAGGGTTTGAGCTATGATGTGGATGATTTGGTATATCTGAAAGTTTCGCCCTGGAAAGGTCATCAGAGATTTGGGATCAAGGGGAAACTAGCACCGAGATATATTGGACCGTTCAGAGTTGTGGCACGTGTTGGGACAGTAGCATACAGATTAGAGTTACCAGCAGAGCTAGCAGGCGTTCATCTAGTATTTCACGTGTCTATGTTGAGGTTAGCAAGGACAGGACCGAGGCCGATGGTGGATATTAGACAGATTGAGGTTCGTCGACGCTTCTATATGAAGCAAGCAACTTTGTGGAAATCATGGATCGGAGAGTTCAGACACTGAGGAATAGGGAGATTTTGAAAGTGTTGGTTCGATGGCAGCATCACGGAACTGAGGGACTCACTTGGGAGCTCGAGTCGACTATGAGACAGAGATACCCACAATTGTTTACTGGTGAGTGTTAATATAACTCAAATTTCGGGACGAAATTTCAATTTAGTTGGGAAGAATTGTAACGACCCAATTTATAATTGCCGTTAATTATGACGTCATTGCAGATGTGGATGCCAGCGAAGGCAGTGAGGGACCCACAGCGAGGACTGGAATGCACTCGAACTAGGTATACAGTCCGTTTTGTATGCTTGTTGTGGTAAATTGTGATGAAAATGTATAAATCAGTTAATTTCATTGCAATATGTATGCTAATGTAGTTAATTGACGAGTGAGGAATTTCTCGGGGTGCGTGCGGACACGGGACACGAGGCACGGGAGTCTTAGGGTAGTTGGGGGAACTAATGTGAGCTTATTTGTAAATTTTGGTAATTTATTGAACAGGTAGATAATTATTATGTGATGAATTAATTGAAAATCAATTGAGCCTATAGTTAAGGAGAATAAATGACAACAATTGGATGATTCTCGAGGTGCACAATGGAGAGAATCAAGGTGGCTAGTGTTATGATAGGGTGTCATGAAGTTGGAGTGACACAGGGTGGTCAGTGGTCCTTGGATTATTCTCGAGATGAGCACACACACTTGATCAAGTGTCAACTATATATATGTTTTTGGGTGTGTGTTGACCGATCATAGTGAGAGTGAGGTTTTGAGAGAGATTGAAAGAGAGATCGGTGGGAAGAAGAGAAGAGGAAGAACAGCAATTAGGGAGTGAAGAAGGTGATTTTGGGCTTCCTACAACAAGAATCTAAGGTATGGACACCATAAACTTGGATTTTTAGGAGATTTTTGATGTGGGTTTGAATTGGTAAATTCGAATTTCTTAGAGGGACTAAACAGTGTATTTATGAAAATTTAGTGTTTATGAGAATGATATGATATGGGTTATATGTTTTGATCAAATTTGGGAGAAGTTGGAGGATTTTCCAAAATGGGTTTTGAAATGAGATTTCCATGATTGGTGGATTTTGGGGTTTGATTATGGTAATTAGTGTTTAAATGGTGTAATTAAGGTCATTAATGTTTTATGGAAACATGGAAATTAAATTTATGGGTTTGGAGTTCAAATTCTTAATTTGGAAATTTTACGGACGACGACGAGCAATTAGCGCGCTAATGGGAGAAATTAGCGCGCTAATCATTGAGTAATGAAGATGATGAACAGTGATTGAGATTAATTAGCGCGCTAATTTATCTCATTAGCGCGTTAATTGTTCTCTGGACCCCAAAAATTGGAAAATGACAAAATGAGTCAAACCAACATTATGAACCCATTAATTGATTATTAACCCTCATAAATGAATTCCGGGAGTCCCAAAATAGTAATTGGAGTCGAAGTTTAGTCGGAAATTAGACCGGAGGAAATAACGGGGATTTGGAGGTTTTGAGCCGGGGTTTGACGTGTGGAGCGAGGAGTGCGGTTTGAGGTGTGTAGTATCCCAATTGAACTTCACTTTAAGTATTTACAATTTGATTTATTTGAATTCGGTTAGATTATTCATTATTCTATTCCATTCGCTTTACGGTGGTTGAGTTCTCTTCTTGGTGTTTGTACGGTAGTGGAGTTTACTCCTACTTGGAGCCTTTATGAGATTACTCCCACACTGGTGTTTATTCGTTACGGCCATAGAGTCCACTAAGTCATAGCACTTGTCTATGCATATGCGGTGAATAGGCTACCCGGGTATGGTAGGCTCGTGTGGGTGCGTCGTGGGTCTACGCGGCCACCTAGAGGGTCGGGGACAACCTATTGGTGTGTTTGAGGGTTGTACCCAAGGAGAGGCTCGAAGTATGACTTAGTCGATTTTCTTGTGCACGTACTTTGCTTCATTACTATATTTATACATGCGATGATCCTTTCACGGTTGTACGTATTTCTTTTGTTCCGCATGTTTATTTATGGTATTTAAATTCCAGTACTTTTACTTCCGTAATTACTTATGAATTTCCTTGGGATTACTCACTCTGGACTCGTCATCTGTCTTTTTATGATGGCTCGAGTGCAGATCTGGGTACGAGTCGAGGAAGGGCAGCTTGAGGACTACATTGATTGATAGCTCTAGCCCTACTCGTACGTATGTTTATATTTATTTGTTTTATGCTGGGTTTTGGGATTATTGAGAGATAGGTTGTAGCTTCTTGATATTTTGTGGATCTCAAAGGACATGTATATTTGATATGGTTTCCACTTAGGCATTTTGCTAATAAAACACAAGATGAATTTTCATATGGTTCATTTAAGCTTCCATTTGTTAATTTGAGGTTATATGATATTAAGCTGAATCAAACTTAATGATGAATTGATCGATAATGGATAAATTGGGCGTGGGACACAAGCGGGTGGTGACGTGGACGGTTGTGGGCCCGCGTGGCCTCCGTGGCGGACCAATGTGGAAATTGGGGCCGCCACATGCCTCTCTTCGCACAGAGCGGTACACACCCCTACTACGCGGCGATGTCGACGGCTCCTACTCCGATTTCGGCGATGCGGAGATCATCGTAGCTCTGAGATAGCACGAGACGGGGTTGTATTGCCTACTGAGACGGAGGTGATACCATCGACACCGAGTACGTCACTCATCGAGACGCCTAGTACCCCGACTACTCCGAGTACTAAGGCTACGCGAGGCGAGGCGAGCCGAGAGAATTTCAGAGGCATCAGCCCGAAAAGTTCTACGGAGGTATGAATCTTGAGGCAGAAGAAATTTTTTTGAGAAGTCACGAAAAGATTCACGACATTCTTGCTACACCGGCCCACATGCAGCCTAGTATATCTTCCGCCTCATTGTTCGGAGAGGCCGACGTCTGGTGGCGCACTACGGTGGCCACGAAGGGGAAGCCCCGAGATTGGGCTTAGTTCAAGGAGAGATTTGAGCAGAAGTACATTCCTCCTACGGTTCGTAACTTGAAGAGGACCGAGTTTCAGAATATTCGGCAGAGAGCCGACGAGTCCGTGATGCAGTACATGAACCGATATCTACGACTGATGGAGTATGCGGAGGAGCAGCGAGATGACGACGCCGACGGGCTTATTATTTTGTACACGGGCTACTTGATTCGATAGGATCGATGGTAGTGACGACAGCTCCGAGCACACTACAGGCAGCGTATGAGAGAGCTATGGCCAGTGAGGGTTTTGGTAGTACACGCACGGGGAACAGACTATTTCATCGGCACCTTCTCAGTCGGGGAGGCCTTCGGGGGATGGTAGGAAGAGGAAGAGATTCAGGCAGTGGTCACAGAGAGACCGAGCTCATAGTGTAGCATCAGTAGCATCTCCACCCACCGCAGCAGTTGTATCATCCACTCCGGCACGGAGTTATGCTAGTGTTCAGCCACCACAGTCTCAGTCGGGCCAGCATAGACAACAGCATCAGAGGACTGAGGGCAGAGGCGGTGGTCAGGAGCAGAGATACCGACAGGGACAGCGACGCGATCAGGGTCAGGGACAGAGTTCTGGTCAGGCACCGAGACAGGGACAACGTGGTCTGCTTAGTTCAGGGTCTCAGAGGGGAGCATGTTTCGAGTGCGGACAGTTAGGCCACTTTGTCAGCGCTTACCCACGATTGGGTCGAGGACAGCCACAGAGCCGGGAGCAGGTTCATGCCATCGCCGCACCAGACGCGACTGCCTCACAGAACTTGATTGAGGGTACGGTTTACATTTGCAGTCGATTTATACATACCATGTTTGATTCCGGTTCTACAGTTTCTTTTATTTCGAGTCGTATGGTTGACGAGTTAGGGTTGAGACCTATTCGATTAGAGAGACCTTTGATCCTTAGCACGAGCATTCTTGGGGACAAGATTTACCCGAATTTAGTGTGTGTAGCTGTCGGTAGAGATAGAGAGACACACCTTACCTGTAGACCTGAGAGTGTTGGAGTTCCTAGAGTTCGATGCACTATTGGGCATGGATTGGTTGGGTGCTTATCATGCACAGATTCACTGCTACGGTAAGAGGATCACATTTCAGACTCTTGGGCATCTGGAGTTTAGCTTCCAGGGGACTTCGACCAATTTACCGATCACCAGGGGTAGAGTCGCCACTAGCATAGATGTAAAGACATTCGCTGGCGTGTTGAGTACGACAGGCAGAGTAGAGACTAGGTTAGAGGATGTGCCAGTAGTATGCGAGTTCCCTGATGTTTTTCCAGCAGAGTTACCAGGCTTGCCACCACCTAGGGAGATAGATTTCATCGTTGACTTGGTCCCAGGAACCAAACCCATTTCTATTCCTCCGTATCGCATGGCTCCAGAGAGAGAGCTAGATGAGTGAGAGGACAACTCGACGAGTTGTTGGAGTTAGGCTTTATTCGGCCGAGTATGTCGCCTTGGGGAGCGCCGGTATTATTTGTGAAGAAGAAAGACGGCAGCTTAAGATTATGCATCGACTACAGACAGTTGAACAAGGCGACGGTGAAGAACAAGTATCCACTTTCTCGCATCGACGATTTGTTCGACCAGTTGACAGGTTCGCAGTGTTTCTCGAAGATTGATCTGAGATCCGGCTACCATCAACTGAGGATTAGAGCAGAGGACATGTAGAAGACCGCATTTCGCACACGAAATGGGCACTACCAGTTTACAGTAATGTCGTTTGGATTGACTAACGCCCCAGCGATGTTCATGGATTTGATGCATCGAGTGTTAAGACAGTACTTGGACAGATTTGTCATTGTGTTCATCGACGACATCTTGATATATTCTAAGACTCGCGAGGAGCACGAAGGGCACCTTAGGTTGGTTTTGCGGACACTGCGAGAGCATCGATTATTCGCTAAGTTTAGTAAGTGTGAGTTTTGGTTGACAGAGGTAGGATTCCTAGGTCACATTGTTGGGACTGACGGAGTGTCAGTGGACCCCGCTAAGGTCAGGGCAGTTAGCGATTGGCCGACACCGAGATCAGCATCAGATATCCGCAGTTTTCTGGGCTTGGCAGGTTATTATCGGCGTTTTGTACAGGATTTCTCGAGGATCGTGGCACCGATGACGCAGTTGACGAATAAGGATGTCAAATTTCAGTGGAACGATGACTGTGACCTGGCGTTTAGGACATTGAAGGAACGACTGACTACCGCACCAGTTTTAGTTTTGCCCGAGTCAGGGAAGGGTTTTGAGGTGAACACCGATGCTTCTAAGATTGGTTTGGGCTGTGTTCTGATGTAGGAGGGTAAAGTGATTGCCTACGCGTCCCGACAACTGAAGATTCATGAGAAGAATTACCCTACTCACGACTTGGAGTTAGCGGCGGTGGTTTTTGCATTGAAGATTTGGCGCCACTATCTCTACGGAGAAAGATTTGTCCTATTTACTGACCACAAAAGTTTGAAGTACCTCTACACACAAAAAGAATTGAACATGCGACAGAGGCGATGGCTTGAGTTCCTGAAGGACTATGATTTCTTATTGGAGTACCACCCGGGGAAGGCTAATGTTGTTGCAGACGCATTGAGCCGTAGAGGGTCAGACTCAGATGTTGTTACCTGCCACATGACGCACGATTACAGTTTGCTCGAGGCGGTTGAGAGGATTTGTACCGAGGACATTCCAACCGATACTAAAGTAATGATTTGCATGCGAGATAAGGACTCGAACAAAGTGTCGATATAGAGCGTACTCGAGGGTCGCAAGAAACGACGAGCAAAGTATCAAAAGTTTTTAGAGCTGGCGCAGAGTTCAGATCATCCAAATTGGAGTCAGTCGACAGACTCATGCTTGAGATTTAGAGAACGATTGTGGATTCCATCAGTGGCTGAGTTACGCGATGAGATACTTCATGAGGCACACCGCTCACGATTTACGGTTCATCGGGTAGGACTAAGATGTATGCGAGAGGTGCGTCGTCTCTTCGGTGGCCGGGGATGAAGACCGATGTGGCTAATTTTATTAGAGGGTGTGATATTTATCAGCGTGTTAAGGCTGAGCATCGCAGACCCGGTGGGTTATTACAGCCACTTCCCATTCCTCATTGGAAGTGGGAGCACATTGCAATGGACTTCGTCAGTGGGCTACCTCGATCCCGGCAACGACACGATAGCATCTGGGTGATTGTGGACAGATTAACTAAATCCGCGCACTTCATACCGATCTCGACCACACATCGGGTAGACAGATCGCGCGAGCTTTTTATGAGAGAGAGATTGTTAGGTTGCATGGGGTACCGTTGTCGATTGTGTCTGACAGAGGGTCGCAATTTACATCGCAGATCTGGCAGAGCATGCAAGCACAGTTTGGCACGATGTTGAATCTTAGTACCGCCTATCACCCACAAACTGATGGACAGTCAGAGCGTTTGATCCAGATTCTCGAAGATATGTTGAGGATGTGTGTGTTAGAGTACGGTGGATCTTGGGAGGAGTACCTTCATCTGTGTGAGTTTGCATATAATAACAGTTATCAGGCTAGTATCGGCATGGCACCATTTGAGGCATTGTACGGGAGGCCGTGTAGATCTCCATCTTGTTGGGCGGAGCCCGAAGATGTGGCAGCGATTGGGCCGGAGATTGTGGTAGATCACACATGGAAGATACGCCAGATCCGTTTAAGATTGAAGGGTGCGCAGGAGAGACAGAAAAAGTATTATGACTTGTACCACGGGGAGTTAGAATACCAGGTTGGGGACTTTGTATATCTGAAAGTATCTCCATTGAAAGGGCACAAGAGGTTTGGGATCAAGGGAAACTTGCGCCGAGGTTCATTGGTCCGTTCAGAGTGGTGAAGCGGGTAGCAGGGGTCGCGTACGAGCTAGAGTTACCACCTCCGATGTCAGGAATTCATCCTGTCTTTCACATATCGATGATGCGACTAGATAGGTCCAGGGAGGGCAGACGACCGACAGTAGATTTGAGCCAGATAGATCTGAGGGAGGATGTCACATACGACGAGCAGCCTATCCAGATCTTAGACCGCAAGGTCAAGATCTTGAGGAACAAGGAGATCCCATCAGTTCTCGTCAAATGGCAGCACCACGGAGACGAGGAGTTGACGTGGGAGCTGGAGTCATATATGCGCGAGTGTTTCCCCTACCTCTTCTGAGTTCGGTAAGTCTTTCCTTTAATTTCGTTTAAATTTCGAGGACGAAATTTCAGTTAGTTGGGAAGACTGTAACGACACTAAAAATTTAACCTATGCCACGTGTCAAAATAGATGATACGTGGGCCCACGCCATGGTACAGTCATCAATTCTCGGACGTCGACGCCGAGGTATGTTAGCTTTGTATGATGTTTGTATTATATTATATTCCATTTGTGCAATTTTAAGTTTTTAACGGGTAAAGGCGTTGTGTACGAGCGTTGGTAGTCCAGGGAAACAAATTTAATTAGAAACACTGACAAAAATATTAAATAAATAATAATTAAAAGGTTTTAAAGTCTGTTTGTTACGTCGGTACGTCCGTGGTGACGCGACG
This sequence comes from Stephania japonica, assembly GCA_039657345.1. NCBI lineage: Eukaryota > Viridiplantae > Streptophyta > Magnoliopsida > Ranunculales > Menispermaceae > Stephania > Stephania japonica. The sequence goes on along the minus strand of CM077556.1, from coordinate 82,241,048 downwards.
AACAAAGTTAGTATTATGACTCGGGTGCGAGAATAACCGAGGGAAACTTTGAGGGTTGTGTGAAATAGATGAGACCAAAAGTCAACTAAGTCACCCAAGTGAGTTAACAAAGTTGGTAGGTGAGATTGTGAAAAGACCAAAAGGGCAATAAAGTTGTAAATTGTATGGATAAGGGGGAGGGGTATTTTGGTCATTTGACCAAAATACCCAATTTTTCATCACACCACCGCCACCCATTCTCCATGACCGATCAAAAAAATTGGGAGAAGAAGAGGAATCAATAGAGAAGGAGAGATCGAGGAGAGGAGAGCGACGATTCGCGGAGAGCGTGGGCTCGACGTCGAGGCGAAATCCGGGTAAGAAGTTGTTGATTTCGTTGTTGGTGTGTCGTTGTGGTTGATTTCGAAATTTGTTGTCGAAGTTGTCGTTTAGGGGATTGTGGATTTGAATGGTGAAAATGGTGGTGATGTTGATGGTGAAGTGTGTGTTGAGTGTTGTTTGTTGTAAAAAAAAAAAAAAAAAAAAAAAAAAAATATTAAGTTATATTTCTTTGTGTTTGCTTTGGAAATTTCCAAAGCAAACACAAAGAAGGAAAGAAGAAAATCGGGCGGGTCAAGGTGACCCGACTCGTTTAGGTCGACGGGTCGACCGGTTTGACTGGGTCAGACCGGGTTTGACCAAGGTGGACCGGTCAAACCCGGTTTGACCGGTCAGACCCGATCAAGCCGGTCTTGACCCGACCCGCGACCCACTTATATATTATATTAATAAAAATTATTTATTTTGATTAAATATATTAAAATTGATTTTAATTGAAATAAATTCCAGAAAAAAGGAAAAATTCAGGAAAAATTTTAGAAAATTCCAGAAAATTATATTTTCATCAAATAAAGAGAAATTTGAGAATTTCTACGAAAAGTGAAATATTCGGGATTTTTGCGAGATGTTATGTTGGGGTTTTACCTTGGAAAACGTGAAATTTGGCAAAAATAGCTAGAAATTTGGAAAAATCATAGGAAATTAAGGAAATTAATATAAATTGCATTATCAGGATTATTGTACACACGGGGACCGTAAGGGCGTTTTTGAGTCCGTGCTAGCGCGAATTAGCTTGGATCGAGGTAAGTAAACCAGTGAGGAACACCACAGTATTTCTTGAGCTTTTAATTAATTATTGATATTGTTTCAATACTACCTTGTCATTCCATTCCTTTTGAGTTGTCCCAAGGCAAGTGTTTCAAGCGTGATCCTTGCAGAATTTCGGGCTCGCGGTGTATTATACCGGAGTTTACGGCTGGGGATACATGATTAATTGTAATGACATATACGGGGTGAGAGTTCTCCACCGTATTGTTGGGGACTTTGCACTCGCGTAGGGGTCTTAGAGGAGATTCTATCCTCGACTCCTAGCCTTTGAGGAGATTTTGTCCTCGGCTTAACGACTTTAATTGGTCGGGACCACTTGTGCCTTTCCCTTGTATTCCGGGACGCTAAATTTCGATTGCTTATTTATAAATTCACAGTCTTTATATATTCATGCCCTCCTTGTCCTTTTCTTTTTATCTGCATGAATTGACTGCTCATTTATTTAAATTCGAAATACTGCAATTATTGTTGTTCCTGCTTGGCGTTACTTACCTGGACTCGTCATTCTTGTGTTTGACCGAGTGCAGATCATGATCCCAAGAAAGGAAAGGCCGTGCAGTTAGGTGATATACTTTGAGCGGCCCTCCTCTGCTGATATAGGTGACATTTTTTGTGTATTAGCTACTTATATTGTTTTTTTTGTACATGGGATTATGGGTTGAGAGATCTTTTTGGACATTATGACTTAGATGATTCTCTCCTTGCTTTACATGGTATATATATATGGTATACGGGGTTCCCACACCCTAGGTTTTTGTCCTAACTTAGAGCTTTCGAAGTTGATTTATTAGTTGAGATTAATTGCTTCCGCTTATTACTTTGATAACTCGCTAATTATTTGACTTCACTCTCAAATGATTAATAAACGATTGAATGGTAATGATAGGCTCACTAGCCCCGCGCGACTCGTCGGGATTGGCTCGGGGGTTCGCGCGGGTCCAGGCCGGGCGGCGCCTGATTCTAGGGTTGTGGAATTTGGGGCCGTCACAAAATGGGAACACGTGACTATGGACTTCGTCAATGGCCTACCGCAGACTACGAGGAGACACGACGCAGTTTGGGTAGTTATTGACAGGTTGACGAAGTCGGCATATTTCATACTGATTGCCATAAGATATTCAGTTACACAACTAAGTACTATTTTCGAGAAAAAGATTGTCAAATTACACGGTGTGCCGGTCTCCATTATTTCTAACAGAGATCCGAGGTTTACTTCAAGACTTTGGGAGAGTATGCAGGAGCAGTTTGGCACTCGACTATAATTTAGTACTGCGTACCATTCTCAGACTGACGGGCAGTCAGAGCGGTTGATCCAGATTCTCGAGGATATGCTCAGGGCGTGTATTTTACAGTTTGGTGGATCGTGAGAGGATTATCTGCCGTTGTGCGAGTTAGCGTACAACAATAGCTATCAGGCGAGTATCGGGATGCCATCATTCGAGGCACTATATGGTAGGCCCTGCAGGTCACCAGCATGTTGGGCGGCACCAGATGATACAACAGCTATAGGACCTGAGGTTGTTGTAAAGACCCTAAAAATTTAACTTGTGCCACGTGTCAAAACAGGTGATACGTGGGCCCACTCTGTGGTACAGTCATCAATTCTCGGACGTCGACGCCGAGGTATGTTAGTTTTTTATGATGTTTGTATTATATTATATTCCATTTGTGCAATTTTAAGTTTTTAACGGGTAAAGGCGTTGTGTACGAGCGTTGGTAGTTCGGGGAAACAGATTTAATTAAAAACACTGATAAAATACAAATTCAAATTTATCGAAGCAATTGGTACACAATTCGACCAAGTGCGCAAGACACGCGTAGTTCGGCGCGGGTCGAGTTCGGGTTGCACAAAAGATGTGGTGGAGAGGCTAGAGTGAAAGACCAAAAGTCAACTAAGTCACCTAATTAAGTTAGCAAAGTTGGTAGGTGAGATTGTGAAAAGACCAAAAGGGCAATAAAGTTGTAAAGTGTGTGGATAAGGGTGAGGGGTATTTTGGTCATTTGACCAAAATACCCAAATTTCATCACAACCACCGCCACCACAGTCGTCATTTGGAGTAAAAAAAAAATTCGAGAGAAAGAGAGAGATCGACCAAGAGAAGGAGAAATCAAGGAGAGGAAGGCGGCGGTTCGCGGAGACCGTGGACGCGACGTCAAGGCGAGATTCAGGTAAGGATTGATTTCGTTGTTGGTGTGTAGTTGTGGTCGATTTCGAGATTTTTGTCGAAGTTGTCGTTTAGGGGATTGTGGATTTGAATGGTGAAAAGGGTAGTGATGATGATGGTGAAGGGTGTGTTAATTGTTGTATTGTTGTAAGGTTGTTGTTGTTGTAAAAAAAAAAAAAAAGGATGATATGGCATTTCTTTGTGTTTGCTGGATTTTCCAGCAAACACAAAGAACGAAAGAAGAAAGGAAACCGGGCCGGTCAAGGTGACCCGACCCGGTTTGGGTCAGACGGTCGACCGGTTTGACCGGTCGGTGGACCGGGTTTGGGTCGACCGGTTTGACCCAGTGGACCGGTCAAACCCAGTTTGACCGACCGTCAGACCCGATCAAGCCGGTCCTGACCCGACCCGCGACCCACCTATATATTATATTAATAAAAATTATTTATTTTGATTAAATATATTAAAATTGATTTTAATTGAAATAAATTCCAGAAAAATAGGAAAAATTCAGGAAAAATTTTAGAAAATTCCAGAAAATTATATTTTCATCAAATAAAGAGAAATTTGAGAATTTCTACAAAAAGTAAAATATTCGGGATTTTTGCGAGACGTTATGTCGGGGTTTTTACCTTGGAAAACGTGAAATTTGGCAAAAATAGCTAGAAATTTGGAAAAATCATAAGAAATTAAGGAAATTAATATAAATTGCATTATCAGGATTATTGTACACACGGGGACCGTAAGGGGCGTTTCTGAGTCCGTGTTAGCGCGAATTAGCTTGGATCGAGGTAAGTAAACCAGTGAGGAACACCACAATATTTCTTGAGCTTTTAATTATTTATTGATATTGTTTCAATACTATCTTGTCATTCCATTCCTTTTGAGTTGTCCTAAGGCAAGTGTGTCAAGCGTGATCCTTGCAGAATTTCGGGCTCGCGATGTATTATACCGGAGTTTACGGCTGGGGATACATGATTAATTGTAATGACATATACGGGGTGAGAGTTCTCCACCGATTGCATTGGGGACTCGCACTCGCGTAGGGGTCTTAGAGGAGATTCTGTCCTCGACTCCTAGCCTTTGAGGAGATTTTGTCCTCGGCTTAACGACTTTAATTGGTCGGGACCACTTATGCCTTTCCCTTGTATTCCGGGACGCTCAATTTCGATTGCTTATTTATATATTCACAGTCTTTATATATTCATGCGCTCTTTGTCCTTTTCTTTTTATCTGCATGAATTGACTGCTCATTTATTTAAATTCGAAATACTGTAATTATTGTTGTTCCTACTTGGCGTTACTTACCTGGACTCGTTATTCATGTGTTTGACCGAGTGCAGATCCACAGTCCAACAAAGGAAAGGCCACGCAGTTAGGCGATATACTTTGAGCGGCAATCCTCTGTTGATATAGGTGACATTTTGGTGTATTAGCTACTTATATTGTTTTTGTACATGGGGTAATGGGTTGAGAGATCTTTTTGGATATTAAGACTTGGATGATACTCTCCTTGCTTTACATGATATATATGATATACGGGGTTCCCACACCCTAGGTTTTTGTCCTAACTTAGAGATTTTGAAGTTGATTTATTAGCTGAGATTAATTGCTTCCGCTTATTACTTTGATAACTCGCTAATTAATTGACTTCACTGTTAAATGATTAATAAATAATTGAATGGTAAGGATAGGCTCACTGGCCCCGCGCGACTCGTCGGGATTGGCTCGGGGGTTCGCGCGGGTCCAGGCCGGGCGGCGCCCGATTCTAGGGTTGTGGAATTTGGGGCCGTCACAGTTGTTATGGATCACACTGAGAAAGTGAGGCAGATTATACAGAGACTTCAGGCAGCGCATGATAGACAGAAGAAATATGCGGATAGATATCACGGGGATCTGAGATACGAGGTTGAAGACATGGTGTACTTGAAAGTTTCACCTTGGAAGAGTTATCAAAGATTTGGAATTAAGGGGAAACTAGCACCAAGGTTTATTGGACCGTTCAGAGTGGAGGAACGTGTTGACAAAGTGGCATACTGTTTAGAGTTATCGCCACAGTTTGCGGGGGTACATCTAGTGTTTCACATATCTATGTTGAGGCTAGCTAGGTCAAGACCGAGACCTATGATTGATGTACGTCAGATTGAGGTGCGACCAGATGTGTCATTTGAGGAACAACCTGTGGAGATCATGGATAGGAGGATTCAGACTTTGAGGAACAGGGAGATCTTGAAGGTTTTAGTTCGTTGGCAACATCACGGAACTGAGGGACTCACCTGGGAACTCGAGTCTACCATGCAACGACAGTATCCCCACTTATTTACCAGTAAGTATTTAAGTTTAATTTAATTTTTGGGACGAAATTTCACCTATTTGGGAAGAATTGTAACGGTCCGAATTTAATTCGTCGTTATTTGTGACGTATTGCAGACGTGGCGGACAGCTCAAACACTCGTGGGATCCGCAACTAGGCTAGAGCGCGCATGAAGTTAGGTAAATAGTTATGTTGTGTGTTGTTTGTCTAATTTGTGATGTTTATGTTAAAATAGGTTAAATGACATCACGACGTGTGTAATTATAGCTCAAATGACGTGTGAGATTGTGTTAAGTATTCGCCTCGATATGCGTGTCGATGCGGGTACCGGGTAGACTAAAAAAATGAAATATTAGGCCAGAGGAAATAATACACACATTAAATGAATTAAATGTGATAAAATAGTAAACTGGTGGGCGCCTAGAGACACGCAGGGTCATGGTTGACACGTGTGGGTGGTACAGTAGTGTGCACGCCCGAGTACGCTCGCTGGCGCGCACGACGAAATTGAAGGCGCGAAAATATAGGTGTGTATATATATTTATAAATATATATAGGTAATTTAATATATATATATATAAATATATATATATATATATGAAAATCAAAAAATAAATAAATAATGGTGAAATTACCAAAAAAGGTATTTAGTTGTTTAGAAAAAATGGATGAACACAAGGGCATTTTGGTCATTTCCAAATCTAACCGCCTTCGTTCTCTTCAATAAATCGAAAAAAAAAACAGAGAAGAGAGATCGAGGTCGGGATAAAAGAAGGAGAAGGAGAGCTCGGGAGTTCGGGGAGCTTGTAACGTTGAGGTGAGTGGTGTTGTTGTTGTCGTTGTGTACGTTGTTGTGGTGGAGGTGGTGGTGATGATTCACTGGTGGTGTGGCGGAGCTCGAGGGCTCGGACGAACTGTGAGAGCAGTTCGTCCGAGGAGGGAGACGACTCCCATGTCGTCTCCCCCTCCCTCCCAATTCCATTAAAAAAAATTTCTAGTTTAACAGAGGCGTGAAATGCCTCTATTTTGAAAAAGAAGATAGGGGGGAGGTTGCACGCACGCACTGGGCCAGACCGCCCAAGCCCAACCCAGGTGGGCCTGGACCGAGCCTAACCCGGGTGGGCCTGGACTAGGCCTGCACCTGAACAGGGCCTAACCCGGACCCGGTCCAGGTGGGTCAAACCGGGTCTGACCCAGTTGAGTCGGGTCAAATCCGATTCAGGGGACCCACCCCATAATATTTAAATAATATTTTTTTATTTATTTATTTTTATTTAAATAAATTAAAAACAGTTTTAAATAAAATAAAATACAGAAAAATAGAGAAAAATAGCTAAAAATTATAGAAAAATTTAGAAAAATCCATAAAAATATGAGAAATTAGAAAATGGGTTAATAAATGATTTTTAGGATTTTCTCAGGATTTTGGCAAGATGTTATCGGGATTTTTACCTCGAAAAACGTAAAATTGACATTATATATCCAATTGAAGCTAATTCAATGATAAATAATTTTAGGTACATTTGGGTGATAATTTTTATTGTCGAGTGATTATTGGAGCTAGACCAGGGTTTGGATTTCGGCACGCGAAGTGCGGAGTGCGGATTGAGGTGTGTAGTATCCCAACTGAAATTAATTGAGTATTTACTCCTTTTGGCATTTGAATTCAATTTCTTTCATTTCAATACTCTACTCTTGGTTATGTTTATATGGGCGGACGTTGAGCGGGGCTCCCTCCGTTCCATTCTTTTGTGTATGTCCACTACACCATAGCACGTGCTACCAGATCAATCTCGGTGAATAGTACAACCCAGGTATCACGTCGTGGCGTGTGTCGGTGCATCGTAGGTGTAACGCCAGCCATCAAGCGGATCCAGATGCTTGCCCTGCTTGAGTTGGACTCGCCGGCAGTATTCTGTAAAAGAGTCCGAATTATGGTGTAGTCTGACCCTAGGGGCTAGGAACACACTTTGAGTTTATCCTATTATTTATTCATGCGATGAGCGTAGTTGCCTGTATTTATTTCTGCATGTTTATTTAATAGCTTTATTTAAATTTCAGTGTTTACTTTTCAATATTGCTCACTTAATTTTCTTGGGAGTACTCACTCTGGACTCGTTATGTGTCTTTTTATGATGGCTTGAGTGCAGATCCTAATATGAGCAGGGGCAAAGGCAAGCTGCCAGAGTACTGTTGATTTGAGATTGCCTGACTCGTACGTTTGTATTATATTTATTTTGTTTTCATTTTGGGTTTGGGAATTTTGAGATACCTTGTATATATAGATCTTTTTGTGACTTCAGAGGTATTTTTAGTTATGTATGGGTTTTCACATTAAGTTTATAGCTTAGGTTACACAGTTATAGTATCATTGCGACGGCTCCAAAATTCGAGGCCGCCCCGTGGCTTCCCATTTCCCCTGCTCGTGCACCGGAAATACCTGCCACGTCACTCGTCTATCCAATTAATTGAAAAACTCTTAAGTTTCATGCCATTTAATTTAGTAGTTTACAATTTTACAGCGGAAGTTTTAATATATCACCAAAAGAGCATTATATAAATTTAACTTATTTAACCTATAGTGGAAAACCCGGAAGTACTCAGTATATAGGCGACAACTGCCATCAGTGAATGTTTATATACCAGTACTGAAGATGTAAAAAAACTACAAGTTCCCAATAATCATAAGAAAATAATTTAATACTAATACACCTACCAGTAGGTCCTCGACAGTGGACAAGTAAAGATTTTGTCGCCCGTGATCTTCTTGCCCCTACTGATACACAAGGTTTGCACTCAAGCCATCACAAGATGCAAATGACGAGTCCAGTAAGTAAAATCCCAAGGAAAACCACCGTGCATCATAATTTAAGAATGTAAATGGAAACAAGTAAATAGTGTTAACCAAACATGCGGAATCGAAGGTAAATGCAGACAACTGCTCAAAGCTCATCGCATGAATATAAACACAAGATAAACAAATGAATGTGCACCAGCTATACAAGATGTGTACGAGGATCAGGAGCCCTGTCGTGTTCTGTACCATCGACTCTACCACTGTGTCCTAGACCACACACCTAGCAAGCGACCGCACAACCTTCGGATACATAGACGGGAAAACTCGACCGTCCCAGTAAGATTTGGACTCGAAGATTATGAATAACAATAGCTCAAATGAATAGCAATAAGTAAATGCAGTAGTGGTGTTCAGTTGGGTTTTACGTACCCGAAAATACGCACTCCGACTTCTCGGACCCGTCAGTGCGCCCCACCTAGCTCTCCAACGTCCGAGCTATGGTTTCCCGGTCCCTGAAGTCCATTTTATAGTGTTTTATACTTTTTGAAACATATTATATCATTTTATGATATTATATTATATTTTTAATTTTTCAGTTGTGGTACCTCTCCCGGGCTGGGTCGGGGTTCTAAAAATATCCGAAAAGTCTCGAAACCACTTTTTTACCTTTTTCTAATTTTTTATATTTTTCTAGAATTTTTCTAAATTTTTCTGATATTTTTCACATATTTTTCCTATTTTCCAACAATTAAAACTGTTTTCTTTTTCTTTTTTTTTAATTTTTTTTATTATTAAATAATAAAATAAAAATAAAAATATTATTTAATTAATAGGGGTGGGTCCCCCGAACCGGGTCCGACCCGACCCAACCAAGTTGGCCCGGTTCGGCCCATCCGGCCGGTCCGGTCGGGTCGGCCCGGCCCAGCCCACCCGGTTGGGCTGGGCCAACCAGGGCGGTTTGACCCGCCCACTGGGATGGGCTGGGCTGGCCCAGCCCCGCCCAGGTGGTGCACGCACGCACGCACGCGTGCGTGCCCCCTTCTTCTTCCTCCCTCTTCCAGAGGCGCTGCTGTGCGCCTCTGGTTTTTTTTTTTTTTTTTCTCTTCTTCTTTCTTCTTTCATGCTTCCCTCGTCTATCCTCTACAACCTCTACCCATTAGAGACCCTCGAAACATCCACATTCCACCACAAAATCCACCAAAACAAACCCCAATTCTCGGATCAAAATACATGCAAATAAACCCAAAATTTATCAAATCACCTCAATTTTCCACAAATTCGAACCAAATCAATGTAAATCATCAAAACCAACTTCAATAACACCGAATTCTTCAAAATCAGTGGCCAAATCTATCGAAAATGAAATTTCACTCCAACATCCATTTTAATGGAACATCACCAAAAATAAGGGTAAATTACCTTAGATCCACACTTTGACGCCTAAATCGCATCTTCAAACTTGAATTCACCTCTCCCCAACACTGGATCTCTCACTGATCTCCCCAACAAATTTTTGCGAAAAATTGTTTAGTTTGCATGTTCGATCGATCCATCGATATTTATATGCTTGTTCTAATCCCACGTGCCCACGCATCTCGAGGTTAATCGGATGGCTATTGATCACCCTGCGTCACCAAAGTTCTTGACACCTTATCATGACAACATTTGCCTTGAATTACCTTGTTGTGCATCTCGAGGATTATCCTATACATGCTAATTTTTCCTATCAAACTATAGGACTTTAATTAATCTATTAATACATTAATTCAACCTTAGGTTAATTCACCTTAATAAATCATATAAAATTCATAAGTGCGTTACACTAGCACTCAGCTACCCGGCAACCTATGCCCCGTACCCTGGCTACCCAATACTCGGTACCCGGTCCCCGACACGCACCTCGGGACATATACCGACTCGTCGCCTTGCCCGATGTCAACTTACACACATGTGATGTTTATATTATATAAATAAATAATAAATTATCACATCACAATAATAGACATACAACATACACAAATAACATAATATAACCTTGGTACTCATATCCGAGTCAACCCAGCTGTCCACGTAACGCCCGAATTACCCGTTAATCCTCGTGATTAACACTAATCCTGATTAAATTAATTTGGGCCGTTACAATCATTATCCGAGTAAATGCTAGAAAGGCTTCCGATGTGTGTAAATTTGAGGATTTTATGATAACTTAACATATAATTTGACTTCGATACAACTTAATCAATAAATGGATAAGGTTTAAAAAGATAAAATGGAGGATATAATCCAATGTAGCGCACAACTGTCACTGGTAATACAGACTGTGGGTCCGCATTGGCCCGTGTGGCGGTCTATTTAGAAAATGGGTCGTTATACTTGTTACAGTGCATCTTCATCAACAATGTTGCATAGATTTGTGCGGCATGCTGGATTGATATATCTTTAATTTTTACTTTATAGTTAGTTTTCTTTCTTAGTTGAAAGTTTTTTATTTTTCTTCTCCTCGTTGAGAAGTTTTAGGTTTTCTCCTTGTTGGAAAGTTTAGTTATTCATTTTGTGGTTCTAGTACTTTTGTGTATTGTTATGAGTTTCAACGTCGTAGAGAGCATACCTTGATTGTCAAGTTGTTTTAATTTCGAAAAAAGTCAAATTAATTATAGTTTGTTTACACAAATTGGATTAGCCAATCAATGTACTTGATTATGTGTCTGGTCCTGTATTGAGCAATGAATGATTACTGAAATTTCGATTTCTCTTAAAAAAAAAAGAAAAATAGATGAATTAGTAAAAATCTTTTTCAAATAAATAAACAAAATAGCCTTTTTTTGGTACCAAAAAATAGCCTTTTTTTACAAAAAAAACAATAATAGTAAAGCAGCGGTTAAACGAACCCCAGTTTTGAATTTTTACTTCATGTACCCACTTTTTACTTAGTTTACCACACTTTTATTTTTAAAATTCTAAAAATATCCTTGCTCACCCCATTACTCATACCCCACTTTTGAAGAAGTGTCGCCTATAGGTTTCGGACGAATCGAGATGACACCTCTGAAGAAATGTCAAACACACAGGGTCGATACCTCTTTAGAGTTCTCGACCGACTCCAACCGATAATGCGAAGATAACTTGGTTTTAGTAGGCGACGGAGGGATCTAACCAAAATCTCTTTAGAGGTATCAGCCCTGTGTGTTTGAAACCTCTGAAGAGATGTTGACGCATAAGTCCGAAACTCGCAGACGACCATAACGAATAAAAAAATTCAAAACTCCCGAAAAATACATGAAAATTGTTAAAAGAATAGTGGATTTTACTCGGAATCGCTTAATATTTTTTATTCCATCAAAGCTTTGTACCCAAAATGCAAGATTCGAGCTTCAAATCGAAGCCCTAAACCCAAAAGCAAATTCACAAACAAAACGACTCAAAAGGAAAAAAAAAAAAAAAAAAAACTCGAAATCAGCATTAAAAGAGATGATGACTGCACCCACGTCGAATCCATGTGGTTTTGCTCAGATTTCATCGGATTTGAGTTGTTGATGAGTGCGATTTGAGAGTGAGGTGAGTGGGGTATAGGTGAGTAAAAACCATTTTACATAGATGGGTAGTTGGGTAATTTCATAAAACTGGGGTCCTTATAGCCGTTGCCTAATAATAATAATAAAATTGAAGAGATTTTTGAATTGCGCTATGTGCACCCCAGTATCCTCTGAGGGCACCCCGACCTTTTTTATTTGTTGGTTGTAAAAAAAAATGACACATTTGTCTTGTGGTGCCTTAAGCAATCGGTGGATGCCTATCGGGGTGCCTTGAGTAATCGATGGGTGCTTATCGGGGTGCCTTGAGTAATCAGTGGAGTGCTCATAGCGCGACACTACATCAACCAACGTTATGTTTCAGATCATGGTGGGAAATGACTGAACCTATGGTCTCAAACACACAAGATCGATACATAGGTTGTTGTGTCGGTTGGTGTCAACCGAGACATACTCACATGTCTCGGCACAAGACCACCGAAACCACTTGTATAGTCTCGGTGGTCACCCATCGAATTGGGTGTTTGACTACCCTTATTTGGGTGTCGGTTGGTATAAATCGACACTGTAATACGAGTCTCTGCAAGACATAACTGAGACCACTTTAACATGTGTTTTGGGTAGTGAGGTGCATTGCTTAACAAATTAGGGGCATTTTAGTAAAAGTTTCGATGTGCCCTGATAAATTGCTGGGGAAAGGACACCGTGGTGCCACGCACTACTCAATTTTTTTTGGTGGGCCATACTTCCCCAAAACCCTTAAAACCTCCCACCCCCAAACGGGCCCTTAACATCAAAACGAAAGTTTCCAAAACAGGCAACGCTTGCACACACAAAATACACACAGAGACAACACTGAACAACAAGAACCATCGAAGAGGCGATTAACGCCATTGTTGCATCTCTCATGCTCGGTCGTTCGATCGTTCGATCGTTCGATCGATCGAAAACCCTAAAATCCTGGCTCAGTAAGTTCTCTTCTTCCATGCTTCTTTTCTTGTACAAACAAGGCGTTAATCAATGGCGTGAATCCTGAACAGTCATCAGTCTTGTACAGTGTTTCCATGATTTGTGTTTCGAAGCTTCTAGACTTCTAATCGTGTGATTGTATGTTGGTTGCCTCGAATCACCCATTTTACGAGATGGGGCAACTTGATTTCATCATTGATTGACCCTATATAGGTTGTAGTTGAGTGATTCATGTTGTGGAGCTTTGTAATCTATTGACTTAAATTAGGGTTTGGCGATTATGAATGTTAGTGTTGTGGAGGATAGTAAATGGGTATGTGTTAGTTTTGCAAAAGAGGGTTTGAGTTTGTTTTGAATGTTAGTGATTGTATTGATTTCGATGCGTTTGTTTATAGTCTTAGTTGGTAAATCGTCGTAAGTACGAGTAATGTCGAGAATGTAGTGATTGAGTTTTTTTTCCTATTGTTATTAGTGAGTAATGATTATGATGAAACCAATAACATTTCAAGAATCCCATGATTTTTGGAGTTTTTTCGCGGATTGGATAATGTTATTGACTTCTCCTCGTGTTGGTGGTAGTGAAGGTGTTTTGATTATTGTATTAGCAACAAATGTATTTTCTTGAGTTCCTCTGCTTTAAGCCTTTAATCATGTTTAGCTTTATCTAGACCAATTTTTTTTAGATATTTCTTGTTACTCTTGACTGACCGACTATCTTTTGTACGTGTAGAGATGTGGTTGAGAAAAGGGTAATATCTGTGGTGCCTTTGCCCTTGAAGACACTAAGACGAAAACCAGATGTTGAGATAACATCTTTTATTAGATTGATGACGTGGGAGCATTCATTTTTGCTGCTGGTGTATGAAAGATTTTTCTAATTGTAGATTTTAGACAATGGTGTTAGGAAAGACAGGTACATGTGAAGGACATTTTTGAAATTAATTTTATCATCTTTTCAAACTCAATCAAATATAACGTCATTTGATTCGAAGTTCTACTGAAGGCCATGAGTATGGAGTTTTATTGTGAGCCATGTCTTGCATAATCATTTCTTAGATAAATTAGTTCTATGCCGACTCTCCTTTATTATGTATTTTTCCTGTATCTTATTTGGCCAATTATGATTGCAATCATTCCATTGGCAATCTGAGTTGAATGGGCTGCTCTTCAGTAACATTTGACCACATCTATCAATCAATTTCTTTCCCCATTCTTTGTACATGTGAAGTATTAGAGTGTATAGTTACTTTAGGCCACATTTTGTAAATGATATAACAAAAGTTTTTGGTTTTTGTATTTTTAGAAAAACAAGAGATTCACATTTGGTATAGCAGGGCATCATAGCTGTTCTCTGATTCTATCCAAAAATAATAAAACTAGAAAAGTGGAAATGTGAAAATGACTTTTCGTTGTTTTTCAAGTCTTCCACTTCTTTAGGCACCTCTGCATATGTAGGATGTAGGAACTTTACTTATGCTCTACGTAGCTCATCCCTACTACAGCAAGAAGGAGCAGCATTAGGTTGACAGCCTACGTGAAACTTTGTCATTTTACATGAAAATGAACCTCTTCTTTAGGCACAATGAAGAAATGCACGGAAAACTGAACTTAGGTTCTCAATTTTTTAACCATCTTAGTTTTCATAATGCAGTGGATATTTTTTGTAACTTACCTATTTATCTAATAAGTTTCTTTTGTATTTAGTCATTTGGGATGGAGCGGAAGAGCTTGAATTGAAAAGCTCGCACAATGTAGAGTTGAATCCAGCATGTGTTGCTGCAATCGAGCAGCTTCTTCTTGATGTTTTTGATGTCAGTTGTCCGAAGCAGAAAGATTATTACAATCGATGCGATTTGATTCGTATTTTCAACATAATGGCTAAGGAGATATATGGTAGTGAACTTACCTTTTACTTCATTTGTTTGTAGTGGGTTCCATCTATATTTTCCTTGTTTGCTTTTCTGGCAATGCAACCGAATTAATTAATTACGTGCTATTCTGTGTCCTTTTGCTATTTCAGTTGCTCTTTTCATTTTTGAATAACTGAGCAAACATTTATACGGCAAAATTGAATGAGAGCATAAACTTATAGCAACTTCATCATTGTGAAACCCTCTACAGTTTACTCTAGTTCTTTCCTTACCTAAGCAATCATTATGATTAAAATAGAGATGTGGCTGCTTCGATAGATATATGGTAAAACTCTTTAAGATGGAATAAGAAAATATCAAATATGGGGATTCAAGAAAAGTAGTAGCAGTAATGGATGCAAAAATTATGGATGACTGGTTTCGTTTTTGGATACATCCAGTGATGGCCAGCAAATGCCTCACATGGAAAACATGAAATGATAAGAATGAAGGAATTCAACGGTATAGGGATTGACCTATAAGCAAGATGCATTAATTATAAAGGATTTAAATGATTATAAAAGCACATCTTCAAATTGTATGTAGGAGAAGAGCATGAAACCATTTTATCACAGATAGGAACCCAAGCATGTAAGCATTAAATCGAGTTGAGTGCAAGCGTTTGATCCATGTAGTTGATCCTAACTAATTTGCGATTGAGGTATTATTTTTGCAGTTGTTGTACCCTTTCACTCTTATCTTCTATTTCTTTTGGGGATACCTCTGCATGGCATCCTTTTATAACTGGATTTTTTTCAAACCCAATTGTGTCTTTAAAATATATTAAACCATATGCTCTTGTAACTATGGAGAAAGTGCAATAGGGAAATGTATCCCTTCAATATGATGGTCATACAATCTATAAATATTTAGGATTCTGGGGCCTTTCTTTTATTTCGCTTGTTATAATGAGCTATATATAGCGTATGTCATCTTTACTGGCCGCTTTTGTACTTTCAAGATGTATATCCTTGTTTTTTATGTTTTTTGCAGAAAATAGTAGCTAACGATTCTTTTCCTGTATTTTTTTTTTGAAGTAACAATTCTTTTCCTGTATTAGTTCTATGTGAGTTGACAATATATCAATCTGAATATGATTTTGATCATGAGCTTCACAGTGATTCAATTCCGATTCTGTTGACTTTTGACAGCTGTGAATAGTGCACTTGGCTGTTCATGTAGCTTGAAAATTGCATTGAATCCATTTTTCAATTGCAGTTGAATATCATACTTTGTTGAAATGATTTAAGCTTGTACATTTTTAGTGATTTTTGACAGCTGTTATTTATTCACTTGGCTGTTCTTGTAGCTCGGAAATTCTGCTGAGTCAATTTCCAAATTGCAGTTGGATATGGTACTATATTAGTTGTAGATTTGTTTATGTCAGTACTTTCTTCTTACAATAGTTCAGGTCTTGTATCCATATAGGCTATTGCAAGAACTTATAGGGAAATTATATGGTTGTAATAGTTCGCTACTTGGGTTTTATATTGAGTTAGAACCCAATGCGCTGGAACTTGAAGAAATTTGAAGGTATACGGGTAGGCCTAAGATAACTTGAGATGCATTAATTATAATAGGTTGAAATGATTATCAAATCACATAATCAATTGTATTAAATTCAGCGAAATGGAAATGTTTGATCCATGTAATTGATCCCAACTAAGTTGGAACAAGGCTTTGGTTGTGTTTTGATCATTTCCTCCATTACTTGTAATTTGGGTTGGTATGTGGAAAATTTTGGGTCTTGAAATCATTTTCTTTATCCTTCCAGGTAGCGGCAATGGATTTCCTGTAGTGGAAGCTCTTGGATCCTTTTTGATGGATGTGTTCAGTGTCGAGAGTGATCTTGATTTATCTATTAATTTCAGCAATAATTCGGTCGAGTTTCCACGAGAAAAGAAAGTTCCAGCTCTCAGAAAACTCGCAAGAAGGCTGTACCTACTACAGAGTAATTTCCTGGCCCTTAAAGTTCATGTTACTTGTACTCTACTGCAGATATTTAACTCTATTGAATTTGTCGATTGGCCGTAATTTGTCCAATTGTTTACCTTTATCAACTTCTACATGTTCTATTACTTGATGATTGATATTCATGTTAATAGCTATGTTTACTTTTTCCTAGAATAAATATTGTGTTTGTGATGTTGCCCCTACTTCCATGACATGTCTACTAGGAAATTATGACCATAGTGGCGTATTCGGTAGTGGGAGATGATAGAACTTGTGACCTTACAACCTATTGGCTTCTCGAGACATCCAAATTAGTCCCGAGATAGTGTGTTATTCTTGCGTTTGGTAGCCAGAGCACCCAAATTGGAAATAACACAAGTGACCCCTCCCCCAAAATTAGTCCTGGGTCTTGGGAGGGGGAATTACAACTTTACCCCTTCATTATGTAGACTGTTTTTCTTCCTCCTACAAATCCGAAAAATAACTAACGCCATTGAAGAACCAGTTTGATTTTTCCCATGGATCCATCATCTTTCATTCATCTCTATGCCAAAACGAGGAGAACAACCCTAGATATAGGTTTTGCTCTTTCCTTTCTTAAGGCTTATGAGTGTGTGATGCTTTAGTTTAAATTAGAAACTAAAATGTAATGAAGAAGAAAAAGATCAAGCCAGTTTTTAGTGACAGGAAAAACAACAGTAAATAAGAAGAGAATATACATGCAATCTCAGAATACTTAAACAAATGAATGGATGTACCATTTAATCAGAAATCACTGAGCTGAACATTTATAGATCAGATTCATCAGAACTATGTAGTGAGGTGAAGCACAAGATGTCATTGGATATAATGTGGAGCTGTAATCCATACTCACCTAACTCTAAATTTGAAGCTGTATGACA
Organism: Stephania japonica; assembly: GCA_039657345.1. NCBI lineage: Eukaryota > Viridiplantae > Streptophyta > Magnoliopsida > Ranunculales > Menispermaceae > Stephania > Stephania japonica. The sequence continues at coordinate 82,223,362 of CM077556.1, read as the reverse complement.
TTGATTCAAAGATTCATGCGGATTTGACTTAAATTAGAGGATGACTCTTTTGGTTCTAGCATTCTTCCTCTCTGAAAAAGTCAATAGTTGTCGACCAACCAACACAATCTGCTTTCTATATGCTATGGTTTCTCTGACGTGTTGTTTAAGGTAGTAGCAATAAGTAATAACAATACGGTTGCTCGATGTATTCTGGAATTACATTCCCGTATTGACTTTAACATTTTCCTTTTCATGTTGGGTTGGGAGATGAGTGGATGCTTAGCAGTGATTGCAAGACAGGCGGTGTCCTTCTAAATAATTTTTAAAAATTTGAAGGGGCAAATTATAATCGAGTTTGGTGCTATAATACCTATCAAACTATAAAATCTTAACATAGAAAATGTTACTAAAGTACCTAAAGGCTTATTAGTATCCTTGAAGTATATATTGAATGCGAATTATATTGATCAATAAAAAATTATTGTTAGTTAAAGACTTATAAATAAATAAATAAATAATAATTCAAGGGCCTCTATGTAAATATAATTTTGATCACCTAGACGCCGTATAGGCACCGCCTCACCTAGGCTAGGGAAATCGCCTGTAGATCGCCTTGGTGCCTTGAAATCCTTGATGCTTAGTGACTAGATTACATTAGATACAGGATTATTGCAGGACGAGATCTTACCGAAAATGATCCCTTAATTAATGTTTTCTCTACTCGTTAGTTGCTCAACATAGTAACCACATATTCCATGTGCTTCGTTATCCATGTGATCTTTTGCAGTCTCTCTCAAGGGTTCAACTAACAATTTACTGGGGCTTTAATGAAGTCTTTGTGTGTTTGCAATCCATGGCAGGACTATTTGCTGATGTGTGCACTCCCCTGCTGCAGGTCAGGGACATGTATATCGTGTACATCCAATTGTGTCTGCTAAGGTGCCTATTGTGAAAGTGATAGATCGCGGAACAGGAATTGAATGTGATATATCAGTTGAAAACAAGGACGGCATTTTGAAATCTCAAATTATCCGTATTATTTCTACAATTGATCACAGATTTCAGAAACTAAGTGTTTTGGTAATAAGCTATATATTGCTCTATTCTGCACTTAATTTTTAGTTTTGATATATAAAGACAATGGCCTTACCATGTCAAGTATTTTCCTATTATGTCACTTTATGAAAAATCATCAATTGCACTTGCATATATATTGGTTCTTAGTTGCATTCATTTTGTAGTTCTCGGTCCTTATTTTCTTGAAAAGCTTCTAATTGTTGGGAGGGCCATTTATTTTGTAAGCTAGACCAACCTTGATGTTGATTTTATAGGTAGCTATGAGAATTGTTTCAAGAGTACTCCATTATTGATGTTTTTCCTTTTTTGGTTTTCTTGGCATGCGTGAATTCGTGAAGATGAAAACTTGGGCAAAAGTGCGTTCAATTAACAGCTCCAAAGACCACACTCTGAACTCTTTGTCCATAATTTTGTTGGTGGCTTTTCATTTGCAGGTATTTTCATATTTGATATCTATTTTTCTGTGTTGCAATAAAAATGCATTTAAAGCAAATATTGACAATCTGACTTCAACTTGAATTTTACTATTCAAAACTCAGAATGAACACTGGGAAGTGCTGCTCAACACGGAGAAATTTTGTAATAGTTTGCTAGCACAGAAAAACTTGAGAAATTTGCTGCAAATTTAAATTTATCCACATGTATTACAAGGTTTATCAAACAAATATAGGTGTGTACTTTTTGCACTTTGGTTATTATCATGATCTAAAGGTCAATTCAATTATAGTTGGTTATTTGTGACTACATTAGGTCTTATGTTTGTAACACTTGTTGAATGACAAATATTAGTTGGGGTCAGCTACATGGATCTAATGTAATAGATGCATATTACAGTATTTTAAAAGTGATTTTCTTGAATTTTTATGCTTCCTACTGAATCCTCAAGTTATGCTCATCATCAAGTGCACTAAATTGAGTACAATGGAAGAGTTTGATCCATGTAGCCAACGCCAATTAATTTGGGACTGAGGCTATGAATCCACAAGTCACTTTCTTTGGAGTTATTATGAGAAAAAAATAGAATTGGTTTTGATAAAATCAAACTAATTTGTACTTTGTAGATCTTCAACAAATTCCAACAACATTTTGTGGGGCTTAATTTGAATTTTTTGTTTTTCTATATCATTTGTAATTTGGCTCGCAAGTTTTCTTTATTAAAAAGAGAAGCCCGAGACTCAACTTATTATTTTGATGTTTCATTTCCTGGTTTGAAGTATAAGTTTGGTCATTGTGGGCGTGTTTTACTTCCCTTATCTCTGGTAAATTTACATGCCTCGTTAGATCTTGTGAATGTTGATATTCATTTTCTGATAAACAAAAACAAAGCCTCATCATGTCTGATAATGACCTCTGTATGTTTGGAAGGCAATTGTACCTTTTCTAGCCACCATGTTACTCAGCATCTGGTATCCATTTAGGATAGAGTTCTCTATGGGCTTGACGTCGTTCCTTGGTCAATTATTGGATATAAGGAATTCACTAAAAAGGCCCAAATAATGTAAGGCCATTAGAAGTCTGTATTCTTTCTTATTCTTTGCTCCTTACAAAAAAGAGATGATATTTTTCCCTTCTCCTTTCTTTTATTTATTTATTTTTAAATTAGAATAAAAAGTTTTAGCTCATTCCCTTCTATTTTTATGTTTTAACCTCAAACTATTGATATTTTAGAATAGGATGTCCAAAGATAAACAAGTATTGGACAAATTAAGTATCAACTATGCGTATTATGGGTGAGAGTAAAAGTTCTGGAAGTGTACCCTTTTTAATTTTTAAAAAAAGTTTGAAGGAAAAACCTTAGTTTTCTGCTGCATTGACTTGAATAATACATATCTCAAATATCTGTAAACAAGTTTCCTAAAAAATATCTGAAAATGAAAAAAGTACAAATCTTAATGAGTGGGATCGTATTCCTAATTTCCTACCTAAAATGACATCACCTAATTATGTCACTTTATTTTCTGAATAATTGCTTGATATCTAAAGACAAACAAAATATGGCAGGATAATCCACTGAACATTTCAGTATATTCCTAAATTCTTTTTTAATCATTTTTCACATTTTCTGATTTGGGTCGGCCAATACCAACTAATTTTTATTGTGGCTTTGTTGTTGTTTTATGATTTGGATCATGTGTAATGATTTTCTGCAAACTTGTTTTTACCCATCCAAAGATTTAGGTCATACCATGTCTTGACAAAAGTATAGATGATTATGAATTTTAGTGTGCATCCATTTGGTAAGTCACCTTTGAAAACATGGGAAATGTTTTCCATCAATCAAAATTAACTGATGATGAAGCACACCTTGTTGGCTCAACCAATGTTTGTGTGGTGTGTGTTTGTATCTTACCAGCAAAGAAAAAAATACTAAAGTACTGCTAGTAATGTGGAAGATTCGCAATTCCATGACTCCTACAATGAGGTATAGCAACATAGCCTCAGTCCCAAATTAATTGGGGTCAGCAACATGGATCAAACTCTTCCATTGTGCTCGAATTAGACTACTGCAATGAGATAAAATCCTAAATATACAACTTCATATTCTTCGATATTTTTGCAGATATCATTTTCTTTTAGTTTTCCTTGTTACTCACTTTTAAAGTCGCATTTATGAGAAAATATATACCATTCTTTTCTGGCTTAGCGCCTCTCTCATTATTGTTTAGATTACAAAGATGTTTATCTTTTGTAAACCCTACAAGACTATTTAAATAGAAAATTATCTCTTATTTAATGCTTCCTGAATTTTGAACTCATTTTCTATCCCCGATTAAAAAAAAAAAAAAAAAAAATCCTTTTTTTTGTTGAACGATCTAATATAAAGTCTCAATATATCTTTTTAGTTTGTACCTTATCAAAAGAAAATATTCTTAGTTTATGAGAGTAGAAGTGGGAACTATGCCTATGGTCATCATTGAACAATTCCTGTGGTTCAAATGCATAAAAAGTGGAGCGAATGCTGACACCAACCATGATAATATTGTAGCTCCTTAATGCAAAGACAGAGTTAAGATATGCACAAGTATATGGAGACGGTGTTGTTTCTCCAAGCCTTCAATGAGGAACTATATGTTGTCGCCAATGGCTAAAATTATATTTAGCTCTTCTACGTGTAAATTCTAGACTAGGTTCGTGGTCCTTGTCCTTGATGTATTTTCTCTTTCATTTGCTAGCTTCATAGGCTTTGGTTTTGTGTTTAACTTTATAATTAGTTTCTACAGACTGTATCTCATTGGATAATAAACCTGCAAACTTTTTCTTTTCTCATATTTTTACTCTTAACTATTTTGGTATTTTTTTTCTTATTAATTTCTTTTCATTTGATGTACTCCTTTGATCATGCAGACTCGAAAGCCCCCCATCTTACCTCCTTTCCGTGTTCTGCTTAAAGGTTAGCTACCACTCATCACATGCATTTGAAGCTTTTCATGCTTGTTATAGCTCTATGATGGAAATTGTAGTAATCTATTGTGATGAGAAAGTGTCGACGCGCACTTTGTTGTCAAAACCTTGATTGTTCTAAGTAAGCTCCCTTTACTTTTAATCTGAATTCCAAGTATTCAAGTTGTATTTATTTTCTTCTACATTTGTTTTTAATAATATTGTCTGATTTATTCAGTACTGTTAAGGTGAGGAGATGACGCTGCAGAACTTTTCTCATTAGGCAAGGCAGTGGCTAGGCAGTAAAAATTAAAGGCAAAACGTATTTTTTGGTCCTTCAACTTTGAGTCTTTTATGTTTTTGGTCCCTGAACTTTCAATAGTGTACATTTAGTCCCTGAACTTTCATTGTTGTACATTTGGTCCCTGAACTTTTGAGTTTTATGCTTTTGGTCCTTGAACTTTGAGATTTTTATGTTTTTGGGGGAAATTAAAAAAATTTTCGGCTTTTTTTGGTCGATGCGAGTCGTCCGATTCAGTAATATAAACCATTTTACTCTTCTTGACTAATCACACAACACTTTTGTTGCCCACATTAGCATAATTTAACACTTTAAATGGTGGAAGGACTAAATGTAGATCTTTGTAAAAGTTCAAGGACCAAATGTATAGTAATAAAAGTTCAGGGACCTAGAGCACAAAAAACACAAAGTTCAGGGACCAAATGATAGGTTTTGCCAAAATTAAATGATGTCCTAAATTTGCAGCTGATATTAACACTTCAGAATCTTAAAAACAAGTGCAAAGAAAACAATATGTACCTGATGGGCCAAGAAAACGTAGGACGAACCAATACCTAAATTGTTGAGTTAGGGGGTAGAAATCTTAACGGGCAATTCAGGTTCGTTTATGAAATTTGAAATTATTAACAACTGTGTTGATTGCCTTGAGGCGGTGAGCGAATGCATTCCAATTCTGGCTGCTATTAGAGGCGAGCTCAAAATTCCTATATAGCTTTCAAGTCAAACAATATGGCTATTATTGCTTGGTTATTAAGAATGCACTATTAATATCTTCTCTAGCAGTGGGGGTATATAAGTCGAAGGAAGCAGGTAGTCAGAGCTCTTTCTCATAAACTGATCTTTTTCTGAAAAGCATAATCAATGGTTTTTCTTTTTCTTCTTTTTTTTTTTCCCTTATAAAAAACCCTCTATCTTGTTTTTTGTATATATATATAAAGCCTTGAAACTATTGTAGTATGTTGTACCTCTGGTTAACTTCACTTCCTACGCGCTGATTAAATTTAAGGTTCCTGTTGAGTGACCAGGACAGAGATAATTGACCTAGCAAGAGCTACAATTTATTAACTAATGCATCAATATCATTTTCTTGTATTTTTCCCCATTCCTGAATGCCTGAATTTATCTGTGCAAGATTTTATGGCTTTTTATCCCATAGTTGGATGGTGTCCTTCGGAACTCTTCCATGTGCAAACAGATATGGTTTAGTTTATATCCTTAGCATTCACTGAAAATAAAATGTTTCGAACTCCTCCAAAGTGCACTTCAATTTTGAATATAACCACTCCATCCAATATCAATTGCTTGTGAAAATTGGCTATGGAAGTTACGTCACAGTGCCTAACCAGGCTAACCTTAAGGGTTCTTCTCTCATTCTGTAGTTATAACTCAGCAGCCCAGCACTATTGTGATTATGGTAGGGTGGTTCAGGTTCTAGCACGACTTTTGATTTGTCAAATAGTGCCAATATTTGCGTCTTTCTCTTTCCTTGTTACAGGTATTACAGTATTACTCTTAACATCTTGTTACTGGTTATATCTTGCAAGGATTATTGATGTTCTTGAAGTGCAGTTGACCTTCCTTTTTTGTCAGATGGAATGGAACCTGCCAAAGTGAAGAAGGTTGTCCAAGGATATCTACAGTATGGAAAAGGAAATAATGAATCTTTAGCTGAACTTTTTGTCTCTCTTTTATCCAAGGTATTAGCCATTTCAACTAATAAATGAAAATGGTAGAAATATTTAATCATTAATATAAGCCAAGATTTCTTTGAAAGTTTTACAATATATCAATTATTAACTGGTCCGATAGATTTGTTTGATTTCATTTCTCTCGCAGTTGGCCTCAGTGGAGTCATTATGGCTGGAAGGTATTTGCGCTAGTGCATACGAAGGAACATGGATAGATCGAATATGGGAAGACGGCCGAATGAATGTAATTTTGTTAATCCTTCAATTTATAGAAGTGAGTTTTTATGTGAACCTGTAGTATGGGCAAGTGGAATAACCTTTCATTCAGTTTTTTGTTTGTTCTCCCAGGTCGAAGATTTTACAGATCGTACTGAAAATGTTGCGAGAGCAGTTGGGAAGGCGGGGATCAAGCAAATCTACCGTTGTATCCACTGTTCTCTTGGTGACATCTCAGCATTCAATTATGGCCGCATAGACGCACTCAAGTTGAAGGCGTGCTTGTTCGATGCTGGAAAAGTTCCTGCTCATTTAAATCGAAAGAAGCGTAATAGAGCTCAAGCTTCAAGTTCTGCAGTAGTGGCAAGAAAGAAATCACGCTCCGCAGAAGGTTCAAACCCATGGGAAGAAGGAATCAAGGCAATTCATGATGTCCAGTGGAAGAACTGCTCCACGAAAAGTTCAAACCCTTGGGAGGAAGGAAACCTAGCAAGCAGCAATGACAGTAATTGGAAAAAGTGCTCCGCCAAAAGTTCGAACCCGTGGGGAGAAGGAAACCAAGCAACTACTGAGATTCATGGCAGCATGCCTCACTCGTCTTCATCAACAAAGATGGCAAATGTCGTTGAAGGTTCCAATTCTCATTTAGTAAACAAAGAGAGTGGATTGTTACCAGACATTCCTCTGTTGCATTGCCCTCCAAAGACCCCCCCTGCATTAGATCATGGCTGGCGTTCTTGGGGAGGAATGAAACATGCCCCCTCTCGATCCAGTTGTGGTTGGCGATCTTGGGGAGGTTCTGTAAGTGTGCCCCGGAGACAAAAATCATAGCATTACAACCAAATGTAGGACGAGACAGCGATGAATATTTCCTGGATTTGATGGGAATTTTTGGATACTCCAGGCTGCTCTGGCTTTTTTGGATCATGCAATGGGAGCAAAGATGTTACAAATTTTGATCATTTGTTATTTACTTGTGTATTCCCCTAGTTCTGGTTCTTCTTTTCGCTTCCCAGTATAAGCATAGACTGTTAATATTTGTTGTGTTGTAGCTCAATAATTTGCACTATTGCCTTAATGGCGTCGGTTTTTGAAGGGATCATGTTGCCTCTTTTGGTTAGCAGTGGCAAGGCAAAATACTCTGGTTTGTGACTCCAGAGTGGTTAATGGTGGGAATTGCAGTACTTTTTTTTGCAATATCAAGTTTTTTTGCCGGGAACAACCATATTTCTCATTTAACCAACAACCGGTTGATCCAAGTAGCAACCATTTCCCTAAGCGGGTCTCAAGTTAGAGTCTCACGAATGGAAAAAGCTGAGTTGTAAGAGCTGCCCTCTGCACGGTGGTGCTGAACTTATGATCACTGTTCAACCAGCAAACAGCTGCGCAGCTCAACTTCTTCGTTTGCCATGGATCATAGTTCAGAGTGTTAGTATCTTCAATCGGCATGGCAGCATGTAAAACATACAAAGAAACTGGTACGCAAGGCCTTTGTATAATATTTGTACTATTAACTTAACACTGGGAAAAAAATACATACAGTTTATATTTCTATGCTCACTTAAATTTTGAAGTCCTGCAAACGCTCTCAGCTACCTCACCAAACTACTATTGTAACAATCAAGACGCGCGCAAAATTAAGATTCTATTACTACTGTTCTACGAGAACAAATTAATTAAACGACAACAATCATCGATCAATCAAGTTCTGCAACACAGAGAGTACCACAATACCCATACTGGCAAACATGGTAAGACTCGCCTACTCTTCTTCCTCGTCATAGTAGTATTCTTCATCAACTTCTTCATCGTCATCATAGTATTCTTCGCCGTCGCTATTGTCCAAAAGATAGTTGAGTCCTCTAGGCTGGCTCTTTAGCCGCTCTTGAATTCTTTCCCTAATAACAGTTCCCTGATAATAAGCCAATGGCATGGTATTAGTTTGACGTCATCGTTCCTTCTTTAAATTAATAGAATAAAAAATATGATTGGATAGTTGGTTCTCTTCAACATCAAGGAATTTCCTATCTACACCATTTGAATTTGTCAGTCAAACCGATGCGTGTAAACAAGAGCGGAACTTTTTTTTAAAACAGCCACAGGACTTACCATTTTATGACAGCCCTCCTCGAACATCCCAAGAAAACCAGCAACCCAACGATCAGCATTCTCCACCCACTCGTTGCGGTGCAACTCAGCAGTCTTTGCCACAGTTTGAATCTAATATTTCGGAGCCAGGAAATGGATTCAGAAACTTTAAAATTTTTTCTTTAACTAAGAAACCAGACAAGCAGTGCCAGAGACAAAAAGAGATGAAAGGAAAGAATGAGAAGAACCCAAAAATGAAACATGCAAAAGGCAAAATAATGACAACAAAAGCTTCCCTTTTATTCTTGCAGTCATTTAATCCATCCCCATGTATTACACATCTAACTTTAGAATTCCTCTCAAGATTGTCCATCAAATTGAGAGACTTGTTGCAATTTATTACAGGAAGAGATGATTGGCTAGTATCAACTTCAATTAGAATGAAACAAGCCTGTCTTCCAAAAAGTGAAGGTAGGACTGAGGCAAGCAATTTAAAGTGGACTCGAAGCACTGAGGACAAAATTCTTTAAACCAAAAAATAAATAAATAAATAAAATTGTGGACATTATAGAAAAAGGCGCATATGATGACAAGAGTTGTCAAAAGTATCTTTGGGATTTACCAGCGACAATGGGATAGCAATTCACTAAGCACTTTCCAAAATTTATCTGATCATTAAATCACAGTTTTCTTGTCCGATTTGAATTTGAATTCAGTGTTGGTCTGGGGGATCATAAGTAGACAACAAACCTATAGGCTATTGCCCATTTCTCTAGTAGAAAAAGCATAACAGCATGTAATTCCAATTCTAGGAGTTTTCACTTTAAAGACTATTTGACAAGAAAATGGTCTCATAGAACTCTTTCATCATTTGTATTTGAAATTGAAGGGGCTACATACGCGGAAATGGAGAGAGTTTGATGAGTTGGAAAATCAATAAAAAAGAGTGCCATCCTTGTCAATCCCCATAAAATCACCTAAATGACGACTGAACCTTTCACTCATCTCCTAACTCTTCCTTTGAAAGGGAAGTTGGGAACAAAGGAATCCTAGCTAAAATAAAATTTTTTGACTGGCTACTAGGGCTACATAAGTTGGACGTGGGCAATGTATTTCGAAGAAGTAATCCAAAATTCTTGACCATACTAGCGTCACTTGTTCAAGAGAAGAGGGGAATACAAAGTGTCAAAGACCATCTATATTTTCATGCAGCGATTTGGTCCAAAATATTTAAAGATCTGAATTACATAAATTTTCCCAAGGAATAGCACTGGTTTATGGTTTGCCTTCTTCTGTCAAATAAATTAATTTACATCAATCAAGAAAAATGTTAAGTATGAATTATAGTGGAGAATATTCCCTGTAAAGTTACATCAAGTATTTGTCTAAATATAAAAAGAATCTTTCTAGAGGAAGCTATAAAGCATTCATGATGTTGTCCTTGTAAGTATCTATGAGTTGTAATGGTATTAATTCTGGTGAGTATCACTCTAACTTACTATAAAGAGATAAATATACTCAAGACTCAAGAGAATACCTTTTCTCCCACTTTTTCTTGTTGTTGCTTTGCTTTCTCGCGTAACTTCTTCAATCCCATGTTCACTCTTAGCCGCTTTTCCTGCAATAAAAACAAAAATTGCATATCAAATATGTTCTAATTAAATAGCCAGACATTTCATCACAGGGCAAAAGATCGTGCCTTCACATAACTGACGCCAAGCTCCTTTCTTGAATACCCACGATCCAGGTTTCGCATCACATACTGGTTATAATCTTTCAGCATCCTCATTATGATATCCGATGTGGAGATCCCTTCTGTCCGTTTCGTTTCCTTGAACCTCCCAACAGACTTAACCTGCATTACAAAGAGTCAGACAAAACACAAAAAGGGGAAAGGAAAAAGCGACCGCAGCCAATCTGGTTACTCGAACTCACAAATTCATAAACATCTTTCCCAGCACCACTTGCATCCGCGTAACTGAATAGATTACACAGCAAGGATAAAAGAATTAAATGCATTCACTAAACTTTCTTATTATAAATCAATCAAACATATAAACACCCGAATCCACTATTCCACCTAAACATATTAACAAGAACTTAATCCACACTCAACAGGCAACTAGGACAATTTCTCCCACGTTGCAAAAAAGCTTGTATATGGGCTGATTAACCTTACGGAAGAGAATCGTGAGCCACATAATCAATCTTGTGCTTGTCCAAGAACTCCTGATTGATAACCCATGGCGCATCCGGAACGACTTCATCAACCCACCTGTACCATTCAATCAACCGAATCGAAATTCAATTTTTCAAGATCTACGCTCAAACTTACACCAACATAGATGTATGCACAAACCAATCAAACAACACAACCAAACCTGCAGTGCCGCAGTGACTCGTACCGCTCCGCCTCCGTCATAACCGTCTTCCCCTTATACATATGCGTGATCTCATCATTGCAACATCCAACAAGCAGATACGTGTTCGGGAACCTAGATTTCGTCCCAAAACCCTAAACTTTCAGAATTCTCTTTACAACAAAACCTAAATTTCAAAACTCGAACTCTGTTTCGATGAATTCGTGCATTAAAACACACAAATCTGATCTCCAACAACACAACCAAACCAAACTTTCAGAATTCTCTTCACAACAAAACCTTTCAAAACTTGAACATTGTTTCGACGAATTCGTGCACCAAAACACACAAATCCGATCTCAAACAACACAAAAACACAATCAAACCAAACTTTCAGAATTCTCTCCACAACAAAACCTAAATTTCAAAACTTGAACATTGTTTCTATGAATTCGTGCATCGAAACACACAAATCTGATCTCAAACTAACCAAAACCACAAAACCTATCATCGAAGATCCAAACAAGTAAAGAGAGAAAGAAAGAATTACAGTTTCTTAGCTTGTTCGAGAGCCCTAGCGTGGCCGAAGTGGAAGAGGTCGTAGATTCCGTCCGCGTACACGCGGATCGGACGGTCGTCCTTCGCCGGATCCGAATTCGAGTTCATGTCGTCGTTGTGATCGTTGTCGTTGCTGTGATGGTTGTTGTGATTGTTCAGATCGTCGTCATTGTCCTCCATTTCTCTCTCTAGAGTCGACGGTGGAGATGTGAGTTTCGAATGTCTGGCTAATTATAGTGAACGGTCGAGATTAGGAGGGGCTGATCGTGATGGACGACTGTGATGGTGGGAGAGTGTGGGAGCGGAGATACTGATTTGCGTGCCTTTGGGGCTCTCGAATTGTGTGACCTGTTTGTTTGGGGGCGCGCAATTCTTGATGTTTGAGAATTCATATACGCCCAGTAATACAAGCATACACAGATCCGCAAGATCGGCAAGTTGAAGTCGCATGGACGACTCTTATAAGTCAATAAATTTTATCGTGTAACATGGAATTGTTATTTTAATATTTTTCTTTAATATAAGGAAAATGTCATTGAACCCCAGGTAAGATACATGCCCCATTAATTAAAAGTAATTTACACATGCATCTCAAGGTTCAACGATAGTGCTCATCGATCACCTGTCCGACCTGGCTGCATAAAGAGTTTCATTGTTTGGTGTGGTTGGGGAACTGCGCTTGTTCACTTTAGTGTAAACTTGGAGTCTCTTGCCTACTTGGAGGTTTTGATTTCCAACATATATAATGGAATTGATGTTCATTTAAGTAACTTCACAAGTCAAAGCCGCATGAACAACTCTTATAAGCCAACCAATCTTGTCGTGTGACATAGAGTTGTTATTCTAGTATTTTTCTTTAATATAAAGAAAATATTATTGGACCCTAAATCATACAAGTAGGACAGATACATGTCCCATTAGAAGCAACTTACGCACGCATCTCAAGGTTCATCAAGAGTGCTCATCGATCACGTGTTCGACTTGACTGCATAAAAAGTGTCATTCCTTGGAGGGGTTGGAACTGCGCTTGTTCACTTTAGTGTAAACTTGGAGTCTCTTGCATGGCTTGGTGGTTTTGATTTCCAACCTATAGAATGGAATTGATGTTCATCTAAGTAACTTTTCGAAAAAATGGGCTTTAAAGTATAGTTCTTGAAAAGTTGATTAATGAGATTAACGAATGTATAGTCTAAGACTCAGCACTCAAACTCCTTAAAGTAGTAGTCTTGAATTTGAGCATTACGTATGGAGCCCATTCCATTCCGCTAAGAAAGCCAAAACCCATTATAAGTTAAGTACAACTCGAACTCGGAATAGTTAGTTAGTCCGATTAGTCATTAATAAATGTTTACTCAAGCAACCTACTTTTCGAGAATACCCGTTTCTCAAAAATTGCATTGCCCCACTTCAACCCACCTCAAACCAAACAAGGCCTTATTGTCCCATGATTCAGATTTACCAATCTTACTACTTTTTTGAAAAAAGAAAAAGTTCTTGTGGAATGAAAGCCTGTTCAGACGCAGGAAAGCAGCCTGCTTTGATCATGGTTTGACCAGAAGATTCCTATTTTCCAACTTCTCGAGGCTGGTTCTTCAATCACCAGTCAACCAACCTTTTCTTTGAGACGTTAGTTATGATTTATGAGCCTAAAACCATTGCAATGAATAAGCTACAATTACATTCCATACTTTCAAAATCTCCTTTCAGCCATACGTGATACAATCAAGGCTGCATGTAGAGCATTTTGCCTTTAAGCGCACAACTCGCGCCCAAAACTTAAACTTCAATCTCTACGCAAGGGCATTAAGTCTCAACTACTTGACTGCTATTATAATGGTATGTAGAACATAAAACTTCCTTCGTTGAGAGGAAATATCGAACATATATAATTGGCATTTCAAATTTAACAGAACCGACACTCCATCAAGAAACATCCCTAGAATTTATGTTCTTTGACATGATACATATAAAGAAGATTAAGCATAGTAATTCAAGCTGGATTTCTTCTTTGCTTGAACTTGAATAATGCCTTCATTGAAGTCTTCATGAATTACCTGATCAAAGAAACTTCCAGTATCAGAAAATGAGCAAAGCCAGTAATAGTTAATTTATGACCACCTATAATGCAGGTCCTCGCCCACTTTAACACATTTTAACGAGAGACTCGAAGAAGTAAATACCTAGGTCAGGACTCGGGAATAGGTAAAATAAGGAAACATGAAAACATCGATTGGTAATTTGGTACATTTGCCGTACTTTTGACAAAATAAAGTATGCAACAAAAGTTTTATCTGTAACCATTCCTATTGATGAAAATCGTGAAACAACAAAAAGGGAGAAAAGATGATTGTGTCTGTAAAGATTCTCGTGGAAATTAGATAGTCAGGGAATCAGAAGATTTTAATAAGCTTCAATATTTGACATGAACTATATGCATGTCAGTTCAAAGATCTCATATGGATTCCTGATTGGGGTTATTGCACAGCTACGTGGCAGATTGATTGTTTGCTGAATGATGAGAGAAAAAAAAAAAAAATCCTATTGGCGCCAAATGTAACAAAATGTTAGAATTTGGGAATCATGAAAGAATCCGTAAACCAAAAAAAGGCCACAAACTCTAATAGAAAGTGAAAGGGAAGGAAAAAAATGAAATGCCACAGGTGCAACTGAGCTTTGCTTCCCATAAACTAAAAACTTAAGAAAGTACGACAGTCAAAGTGCATGAGATTAAGCCATCAAATAAGGGATTAGAAAGATAGGAAGGATGAAATCAAGAAAGGCAGATCATAACAGTGACTATAAGATACAGCCAAACAAGTAATCAGATGTGTTATGGCAACTCATTTTTTAATGAGCAAAGTAAACCATGCAAGTCTCTTATCCTTCTATAGGCTTGGGTACGAAGAAAAGGTTGAGGGGCTGTCATGGCCAGGGCATTACGAGTGGAAAACCTAAAGAACGAAACTCCAACTTAATAAGAAGAGGTCACCACACTTTGATCAGCCCAACACGTGTAGCTAGGGAGGTTTAAATGTGTCCCCAAGGATTAGTTGTTCAACAAAAAAAAAAAGAGCAAAATAAAATCTAATGCAGAAAAAAAAAAAAGGGTGCAAAAAAGGAACCTCTGTTGCATCTCGGCGAAGAGCAAGCATCCCAGCCTCTACACAAACTGCTTTAAGTTGTGCCCCATTGAAGTCATCCGTTGAACGAGCCAGCTCCTCAAAGTTCACATCAGGATGTACATTCATTTTTCTAGAATGGATCTGCAGTGCCATATGGGACAAAAAATAAGTTTGACAGCGTCTAAATATGCAATCTTAAAAAGAATTAGAAGAATCAGTAGTTCGGTTCACCTGCAATATTCTAGCTCTTGCTTCTTCAGATGGATGGGGGAACTCAATTTTGCGATCCAATCGTCCCGAACGCATGAGAGCAGGGTCCAAAATATCAGCACGGTTAGTCGCAGCAATAACCTGTCATTTGTCAACTCCAGATGAGATTAATTAGTTAAGGGGAATAGATTGTAGAGAATATTTTTCAGTGTAAAACAGAAAACAATGAGATGCTAGCAGATTCAAGGTTTAATCAAAAGAGGAACTTCAGGAGGGACTCAAACTGAGTTGACAGATTACTTCTTTACTCTAGATGGGACTCAGAAAGCGAATGTAGAATCCAAGGCTCGAACGCCCTCAAATTTATCTTTCAAGATTAACTACAAGCTGTCTTAATTGGAAGACAGAACCAGAAACCAAATTTGTGTGTGCGCGCGCATTGCGTCCATATATAAAGAAAGGCATATGAGCAACAGAGTGGAGGGTTCACCAACCTTTATTCGATCATCACTGCTAAAACCATCAAGCTGGTTCAGAAGTTCCAACATAGTCCTTTGCACTTCCCTATCCCCACTTACTTCACTGTAGCCAAATCATGAAAACTTGTCATCACTTGATTGCATGACTCATACAAGGTTGAAATTATGCGGAATAGACAATATTTATTTATGTCTAGCGTGACAATATTCCACTTCATTTCAACATGTTGCATAATTTCATAGGTCAAACTTTCTGAGTTCTATCCACTTAACATGTCTAGCTATCATATTCTTTTTTTGACCGGATCTATCTTATCTATACTTTAAATATTGTAGTCTCAATATACTATCATAGTCGTCGTCATATTGGCGATACTGTATAATCAGATGGTGCATTACCTTAGTCTTCAATTCAGAATGATATGCTCTACATGTTTCCAATATTATGCGAAGAGTCCAAAATCATGATTCAAATAATATGGGAAGATTCAAGAATCAAGCTTTCTTTGTACTTTTTTTTATAGATAGAGCAAAAAGTGTGTAATCAATGTATTAATATCCCAAAAGGTGATAAAATATTAGAGTGTGAAGCTTGAACCAAGGTTGTGGCACTAAGCTAGCTAACTACGCAGGTCAAGCAGGGCAGCACCAGCATCCAATTTACACAGTTTGTTTTGATTATTTTACCCCTGAATACTATATTAGCTCTTTCAGCAATTATGTATTTACTAGATTTGTTGTGTGTTTGAGAGATGACCGAGTATGTTTAATGCTCAGAATTGAAAAAAAATTGCTAGGACTTAGGTATCTCATTACCCCCCAGAGTCCCTATTCATTTTCAAGGCTGAGACGCCCTCAACACATTTCACATTATGACCATCAACTCTAGAGAAAGGCTCCTCAATGCCTTCAGCGTTTCATGCTATTAGGGTACACTTTATCAATTGAATTGTCTTGTTGCATAATAAGCAGTGAATATATAGCATATGGGACAAAAAATAATAATGCATTACCATACATGCAGACAAACTTTAAAACTGGCACACATCAACAAACCAAATGTGTTTTTGAACTCCAAAATAAAAGACATCTCCAGCAAATAAATTGGAAGCACAATACAAACATCACACCTGTCAAATCGCTTTGTTCCAATTGCATCAATTTCATCTATGAAAATGATGCAAGGAGATTTCTCCTTTGCAAGTTGAAAAGCATCACGAACAAGTTTTGCTCCATCACCAATGAACATCTGAACAGGTTTCAAGTCAAAATGATGAAAGAGATTCAAGAGAATGACCAAAACATCAGTTTAACATGTCTATGTTGGATCAGCATATTGTTTAAGAATTATATCTAATGAGTAGTGAACCAATAATTTGCACAATTGCTCACTCAACTTTCTCTCGCTATCTTACCATTTTGCTTTTGCTTGTTTACACTGATACCAAAAAAGCTACTAGAAAAGAATGTATGCATGCATGAAATATATGACGCAAAAACTCATAATCATAATATTACTATATTACCTCTAGTCTAAAGGCAATATCAGTAACGTCTTTGTCACCATTTATTGTTTTTCAGAATGGCAAGCTGTAACAAATCTAACCTTCATATACTCACAAGACATAACTATATAAGGCAATTTCACCAAAACACAATGCTATGACAAACCCCTGCCAGTCTCTCTCTACTTGTCTGTCCAATGACCAAAACAAAATAAGAGGACAATCCCTTTGGTAAAGCACCCAAAAGAAAGGCTACATACTTTGTTCCAAATGCTCCACAAAATCATCACTCAAAAAGGAGTACATACGCATGATACGCTTCAAAAACTCTTCTGCACAGAACATATTTTCACTCTGTTGTGTACATTGAGAAGTTCAATTAAAAAAAAAAAAAAAAAGATCATGATTTTCTTACTGAAAAACCATGAAATTCCTAAGCCGATGGTCGAGTTGCTATTCAGAAGCAAAACATATACGGCTAACTTAAAGTCCCCAACTTAAACTTTAACGCATGGAACAATTTCTCATTGGAAGCAAGTAAAACCAGTATTCTATAAAAAAAAATGCAAAAGATAGCCATAAACTTGAGGAGTGGTTGGGCCAATCTACCGTAGTAGTTGACCACACAAGTTTCGGTCAACTAAATGTGTAAATAAATCATACAACATCAACATGCAAACTCATACGTATAGAGTTTAAGCTACCAAGATCTTAGTCTTATCAGAAAAAATAAATAAATAAATAGCAACCGAGATCTTAGTCAAATAATCACCTGAACCAATTGTGGACCGGCCAACTTCAAGAAAGTAGCATTTGTCTGTGCTGCACATGCACGAGCCATTAAAGTTTTGCCTGTCCCAGGAGGGCCATATAACAAAACTCCTTTTGGTGGACGAATTCCTAACTTCTGGAACCTCTCTTTGTGAGTCATAGGCAAGACAATGGCCTCAACAAGTTCTTGAATCTACCCAAAAAAACAAAATCAATTTAGAAGAAAGCAAGGGTGACATTAATAAAAGTCCACGGAATACGTTTTTAGCTTCTTGGCCAAATGTATAACACCAAGCGCTAAGCGTAACGATGACTGTTTCAGCATATCCAGCATCTAAACCAAACGCTTAGAAAAAAAGAGAAACAAACCAAACGCTTGCAAGGAGTTATAAGCTCAAGGCCTTTTAGAATACGCATATCAAGCAATTATATACATTGACGGTATCACTATCACCATACATCTACTTCTGCTTTTTCTTCTTCTTTTCCTTTTATTTGAGAAGAAATCTTTGAATACACAGACACAACCATCCAGGCAAACACACACATGCACACACACGTACATACCTACATACTTATATAAATATATATATATATATGTACTCTACGCATGAGAACAATATCATGACCATTGTTCTTAATCCAATTAACAATACTTATGTGCATTTGACCCTATACATAGGTCATAAATGCATGATAGCATTAAATGCACAACTAAAATTCAATGGTCAAAAATATTGTCCCAATGCATATAGACTGTTTTATTGTTTTCATTGTTAAATTATCCATTTTATATATGTGGGTTGGTTCACATTAATTAAGAAAACAAAAAGGATATTTGTCTTCTCTTTTTAACCTTGAAAATTCGTATTATATAAATGGCTCCATGATGACGTAAATCAAGAAACAGCTGAATGGGAAAAAAGCCAAGAGTAATTATGCCTATGTAACACAAAGCATGTAGCTACCTGCTTTTCAAGGCCACCAATGTCATTGTAATCTTCTGTAGGCTTTTCGTCAACCTCCATTGCTTTTACTCGTGAGTCATATTCAGAAGGAAGTGTATCTAATATGAGGTAGCTGTCTTTGTTAACACCAACCAAGTCTCCTGGTTTTAGCTTATCAGGGTCAACAAGTCCCACCACAGGCAAAAAGATTGTCTGCACATAAAGGAGGGGAAAAATATAAACCCAATCAGAACACTGTCCATGTTATGAGAAAGAATTAAAACAGAGAGAAAGCACAGCAATGATGAGAGCTCTAGAGGGTCAAAAAATGAAGACATCGCAAGTGCAGAGACAAAAAAATTCAGAGCCTTGCAGACTGATGAGAGAGGATAGAAAATGCAATTGATTTTATTATTGGATGTAAATAATAAAACTATTACACCCAATATAGCGCAAACAATCGAGGGAATAAATTGATGAGCGATACAATGAATTCGTAGGAAGTGGTAACTGGAATTCAGATGACAGTTACCAATAAATCAAGTTAGATTTATGCCAAGAATATCAATTACAAAATCCATATACTTTATAGATTTAAGAAATACAAATGACAGTTTATGTAGATATTAAATATAGTGCGCCCTTATAACAGAACATATAGACAAAACAACTGCTATTTGGATCAACAATGGGAAACCAATAAGTTACTGTTACAACAAGAGTGTACAAGTATTAGCTTTTAGCCCATGTCTCTTTGCACTTGCGATGACCTCAAGCCAAGAAATAAAGCGACAGTGCTACAAATTCACTCTAATATCACACTTAAACATGACATGATGGAGAACATATGCATGGCATGTTCCAATAACTTCAATCATTAGAGTCAAAATCAGACTCGCTCATTTAAGCTTTTTCTGCCGTTTGCTCTCCGTTCAAGCAGTTTAAGATGTATACATCTCGAATAATCCATAAATGTTTTCTTTCTCAACAAACCTCAGTCTACCTCACTCACTAAGAAGAAACCAGCACAAAGACAGAGAACGAAACAGTACTAATGCTAGAGATTTATGAAAATGTATTTATATAATATGCTAGTAAACCTGGCGGGTTGATGTTTTGAGGACGACACACTTTCCCTTTCTCTGCGAGTCTAAATCAACATTGGCACCATCTTCTTCAGCCTCATCTTCTGGATTCATCTCCAGAATCTGAAAAGAATATAACAAATAAAAAATAATTCCCAGCAAAACACATGATCTATTACTGCAATGAAATGATTACAAACCTAAATAGCTAAAAATAATTTTAAATTTCAATAACAAGAAACTTTACATAAAATGGCAAACACATTCATGAAATAGAAAAGAAAGAAAGATAGGTATCCTTATTGATAAGTGTCATTCTCTTTTTGTTTCAGTTTCTCAATGTTGTATTCAGTTGAAAGTTGAAACATTAATCTAAGAAAGCATAAACTAAAAAGTATTGCTAGATGCACATCCAAAATCCAAATAATAACGATATCAAGCAAACCCAAGGTCTCAAGCAACTCAAAAACATATTTTAAGAAACAGGCCCACAAGCAGTTCAAATCATTCTCATTAGTAAAACTTTTTCACAGAGTTTTTCTCAAAAACTAATCCACCCACAGCCACAGGAACCTCATCAATATTGCTCATTGCATGCTACACTTACAGTCTGTCATTGAAACAATGATAGATTAAGCACTTATAGTTCACAGTATTAATCTCTAAGAAATCGTGTCTCTAACAACATGAAAAGTTATGACTTACGACAGCTTATACTCCAGACACTCGTAATCAAGATCGCCAATGCAGTCAAAATTCTTTCAGCCAAGTAACATTAGCAATGTCACCTTTCATTCTATATGAACCATTCTAATGATGTTACATACAGCAGTATCTATTTCATCATTGAGATAAAGATTATGAGCTTTGCAGTCAAAAACCTCTAACTTTAGAGGTTTATGTTTTTTTCTTTTCTCTATCAGTACATCTATTCCAGTCAACAAAATATTTTTATAAACTATATATGGTTCGCTTCATGAATTTAATTTGTCCAATGGTACATATATAGTCATGCTACTAGCATTCGTATCTTTTTTAATACTTTCATAATTGTCATCTATCTTAGGTCTTCCTCGTCTTCTACCGTCACTATTTTTTGCGATTCCAGACTGAATGCTATTTTATATGGCTCTAGTTATCATATATAACCAAAATGAGACCACAACTGGGTTCCTAATAGGTTTTTTAAGACCTTCGTAAGCTATTGCACGTCGCCCCATTCCCTGTCAATAGTCCATGCCCACGTGCAACATAAAGTTGCAAGAGAGGGATAGTAAATTAGACTGTAGGGAGCATAAAAGCCGCAGCATGCACCTAAAATAAAGCACTGCAATAAAGGTTTTAAAAAATATAAGTAGGCTGTCCAGCGGGTAGCGGATTAGACTGATAGCATATGCCCAATTTCTATTCCCTTTCCAATTCTCCAACTATGCCCAGTCCAATAAAATGATTAGGGTTTTTATCCAAAATATGCACTACCACGAAATCACGATATATCTAAGGTGTTAATACTTCAGTACGCTTCCTAGAATTTAAGTCACCAAAAAAGCATTGTTTCAGAGGCAACATCTCCAACTTCAGACACCAACTAGTGTAATATTACCCCTAATAGATAGATCCACGGACACGACCCATCATTACTCTCTAGAACAGATGTCGACCAGAGTACTTCGTCTCAGTTCAAAACCCTAATCACTAGGCCTCGACCCCAAATCAGTTGGGGTCGGCTACATGGATCAAACTCTTCCACTGCACTCGATTTGGTGCAATTGATGGCTAAGTCCTTCCTAATCACTATGCAAATCGAAAATCCCAAATCTCAGCAATCAACCAACACAAAGCACCAAAATCGAAACTTTCCAACTCCCACTGATCCAAAATCACGTTCTCTAGTCACAATCAATCAATCGAGACGATTCACACACCAAAACCAGAACAAAAAGCCAAACCAACCTCAACGATGTTCCCAACCAAGTACGGAAGCTGCTTGTTCAACTTGATCTTCTCCTGATTCTCCTTCGTCTTCTCCTTGAACGACTCCAAGTCGAGATTCGTCCTCTGCAACTCCTCCTGCACACGAACAAACCAATTCATCAACAAAAACACTCATCAACCACCGAAACCCTAAAATTTTCAGAAATCTTCGCCGTCTCCCTTGCCTTCAAAACTCGGATCTCACTGTCGAGGAGCCGCGATGCCCTCACGATGTCGTCTATCGACATTGACGCAAACTGGTCTTCTTCGAGATTACTGTCTTCCATCATCGCCGTCGCCATTGTCGATCTTCGTGAGAGGGTTAGAGAGAGAGAGAGAGAGAGAGAGAGAGAGAGAGATTATATGTGTTGGCGTTGCTTGAGAGAGAGGAAAAGTAAGCAGCGCAAAAGAACTCCCAATTGGACTATGAACCTGAGCAGAGTGTCGACCTGTGGCCGGGCTCGGGCCGAGTCTAGTCGGGTCCGGACTTTTAAGCCTTCGATCAGACCCACTCAAGTATGTTGAAAATTTTTCATTAATTTTTTTTATATTTTTTAATGAAATTAATATGTTTAGTAAAGCTTGAAAATGAATTACCCAAAGTTGAAAATGAACAGGTCTAAACTTGAGGGTACGTGAGCATGGATTAATTAATGTGGTCAGTAATTGATAGATGTATATTTATTATTAGGTGAGGAAAACTCAACTCAATAGAAATTAAAAAGAAATTTGACAAGGTAGGGATAGGCCTGATCTGTAATAGATCATTAAAAAGAAAAAATATATAAAAAGAAAAATTCGACGATATAGAAACTAACTCGAGACGCATTGATTAAGAGGGATAAAAGGATTTGGAAAGTACGTCATTAATTACACTAAGTCACGTGTAATGGAAGAGTTTAATATATGTAGTATATCCCAACTAATTTGAGATTGAGGCTTTACTGTTGTATGTTTAGCCACTTATGGGTTGTTTAGTCAGAGTGTTAGCTTAGATAAATATGGGCTTAGAGATAAGATTTGTGTTTTGTTTTACATCTTAGCAAAGACTTCGTCTTATCTAAACACTTACACTTATTGTAACGACCTGAAAAATATGTTATGTTTGTGTGACGACGTGTATTACCTATTTATACTCGTGTTTACGTGACAGGACGGTGATGTCAATTTACGAGTAGGGTTCACCTTGGAAGACGTGTCGAATGAGGGTGGGGCGGACGAAATACAGGTACACCAGTCTAGCAAATGATTTTTATGAACGACTGAAAAATAAAATACAATAATTAATTAATATGGGAATATGTTCAGGTCGTTAGTATTTTCATTCGCGTGCGGCGGTGTGAGTCGTGGTGCATGCCGGGAGCAGAAACACCTAAGGTAGGCCAATTATTAAGTCAAATGAGAATGAAATTGGTGCAAGACCTTGCCTCAAGTTTCGTGTCAATTGTTGGTAGTCGAGGTTAAGATTAGGTCTAAATTGATGCAAGATTGGTATGGTAAGATAATTGGTCCATAAGAGTTTGGTATGTCATGGACAAAATTATGATTTTTTGGGTTTTAGTATGACAAAGATCAGTGTTATGGATGTTTTATGAAGATGGATTGTTTTGTCAAGAGTTTGGTTTAATTTGGTGAAAAATTATATCCAAAACAAGCATCAGAAGTCAAAACAAGTTAAAATAAGAATTTAGGTAAATTAATAAATAAAAGAAAAATTAAGCTGTTCCAGTTGGCAACTGATGGTTTTATATATAAATTAAAAAAAAATCAAAAACTCATTTGAACGAACATTATGTTTGTTCGAACCTATTCTCTAGCCAAATCTCCCTACGTTCAATTTTCTCCCAGTTTCTCTCTACAAAACAGTAAAGCATCATGAGACGGTTAGTTTGAGCAAAGTTTATGCGATGGAAACGAAGGATTCAGCCTGAAATTTGGTAAAATCTCAATTCAAT
Source organism: Stephania japonica (assembly GCA_039657345.1). Lineage (NCBI taxonomy): Eukaryota > Viridiplantae > Streptophyta > Magnoliopsida > Ranunculales > Menispermaceae > Stephania > Stephania japonica. The sequence continues at coordinate 82,199,663 of CM077556.1, read as the reverse complement.
TTGAATTTTCACAATTTTAGATTTCTCTTGCACGATGTTGATGGAAATTGGTAGAATTTGTTGTGAAATGATGTAGTAGATTAATTTGTGCCAATTTGGGATAAATTTCAGCAGCATGGATTAGGGTTTGTGATTTGAAGTGATGCGACTTAGTTGATAACGATTTTGAAGATGTTTTTATAGTTGATACTAATATAAATTGGGATTATGAATAAATTGATTATTGGTTTTGATCCAATTTATTTCTACGGGCTGTGGAAACATATTTAATTTGATTTAAGTGATTTCCTGGCATTAGTTATTGATATATGAGGATTTAACTGCTGCGAAAATATTGATTTGGAGAAGTTTTCTCAGTTCAAAATATATAAAGTTTGCTTAATTGACAAGCCATATTGAAAAATTCACTACTCTGTTTCTGATTCGATTTGAATGTTTTTGGAGTCTATGAAAAATACAAAATGTGTACTACAAGTTTCTTTTTGGTCAATATAACAAATATTAAGGTTTTCGAGGTTAAAAAGTTATCCCAAGTTAGCTAGTTGAAGGTTATAAATAATTATTTTTGGAACTAGCTCTCGAGCGTACTTTGGTCGCAGTTTTCACGAGGTTTCATGATTTGGCTTCACTTGAAGCTTGACCATAATATCATTAAGTATGCAGGGAAGTTAGTGGAATCGGTTTCAAGGTGATCTGATGCTCTGGGAACCCCGAAAAGTCTGTTGAAAGTTAGTTGGTTGTAAGTAAACCAATGCTTAGTGGACTAGTGACGAGCGTACGCGATCGGTTTGGGTGACATGTGATAGCCGCGAGCATAGAGTTTCATATTTGTACTGTGAATAAAACCAACCGGAGCATTTATATAATTTTATTTGTGCATTTACTTGGTTGTTATCCTTGTTGAGCAATATTTTTGTGTGAAATATGATTTCTTGAATTCCGTTTGTGATATCTATCTTTGATAGATTATCGACTTTGTTTCATGGAATTCCTTAATGAGTGGTCTTTTGGGTCTAAGTGAGCGATATGGTGGTCATGGGTATGGTAAGATTGCTTAGTAATCTCTTTCACCACCGTGATTACACGAGTTTTAGACGTGCCTAAACCCACATGTTTAGGGATTACTAGTCTGATCGTGAGTTGAACTGTACGTGGGCTACGGTAGTGTGATTCATACTAAACTATTAGTAGTCTGTTTAGGTTAAGAATTTGTCAAGAAAATCAGGTTGTGTGCTTAATGTTGACACTCATTTATTGTTGATATCTCAGTGATTTATTTATCATGCAATCTTTTTATTATCTTTGTGATATATATGTATGATACTCGTTTAGTCATTTATTTGGCATATGAAATTATATTGAAACTTCACTTGGTTGTTACTGTTATCTTCTACACTCACCGTTCTTTTTATGACGTTGGATGCAGCCCCGTCATACTGCAGGATAGACCAAGGTAAAAGACAAAATAGGTGATTGAAGTTAAAGGCAGCTAGGTGATCTCCTCTCGCTTATTAGGTAAGTCCCTGTATTATATGTATATGTTTTTGAACACATTGTGATATAGGTTTACAAGAGATCTTGGAACATGTGTAATATGGTGTACTCTCTTATGACTTAATATATGTGATGCTGGTATACATATGCGGGGTTTCCACACTCTAGGTTGTCCTGACTAGTGTCTTAGGGTTATTTCATTTAGTTTGAGTTTAATTTGCTTCCACTGTACTTTGATAAATCACTAATTTGAATAACTCACATTTAACATAATTTAAATTAATGGATAATGGAAAAAAAAAGGTTGACTAGGTTTGCGTTGACTGTGCGAGTGTTGACTTTGGGTATACGTAAGTCTAGGCCGAGCGGAACTTAATTTAGGATTATGGAATTGGGGTCGTCACACTTATGCTTACCAAAAGACACTCCCCCCATATCTTTCAGTAAGCCAAAGTTAAATGTGCCAAAAATACAACTTTACCCCTCCACCACATCGCCCCACCTTTTCCATCCTTATCCCATCACCGTCTTCATCGCTAATCTTTTATCTCATCTTCATCATCTACATAGCAAATCTTTTGTCCCATCTTCATAGACTCATCTTTTGCCCCATCTTCATCATCCACATCATCGATCTTCTGTCCATAGCTCTTCCAGAGCTCCTCCAAAGCACTTTGTCAGGTACCTGCAACTCTTGTTGCTCCTCAGATCAAGAGCTACTCCATCTCACCATCGATGGTTGAATGACATGTATTTACACACAAGATGAACCAGCCTTTGTCGATCTTGTATAGTTGAGGTGACATATTTTGGGGATTTTCAACATGACATTTGCTCTCAACCCAATCGGGTTGCCGCAACAATAAGGGCAAAGTTGGGTAAATGTGAGTTAAGTGCACCTACCCTGTTTCGATTCCTCGTTGCGTCAAGCCTTAACGGGTCAGCAACGACTCTAAAATCTAACTCGTGCCACGTGTCATTTTAGGTTGTACGTTGGCCCACTTGCCATGATACTTGTGTCCAATTCTCGGTCGTCGACACTGAGGTATGCTATTTTTGTTTGGTGTTTGTATTACTTGTTTTATTATCCAAATGTTAATTTCAATGTCCCTGATGTGCCTGGACGTTTGTGTGTGAGTAGACCTATTCATGGGTCGGGATATATGCGGGCCTACACATAGGCCCAAGCCCAACTCATGTAAGCCACAAGCCTATATATATAAATATTAAAAATATAAAAATAAATTATTTATATTCAATTAATAAATTTGTTATGTACTTTTTCAATAACTTTTGTGTTTCTCTGTATATTATATATTTTTTTGTTATGCATAAAAAATGTGGCTCAAATGGTACGGATCACCAAATGTGACCATTGTGTCCCAAGATCAAAACCTACCTACAACACTAATTATTTTTAAATATTTTAGTCACTAATTTGTATCCGGGCCGAACTCGAGCTTTTTAAGGTGGCCCAAGCCCAATCCACTTGAAAACGGGCCTAACTGGGCTTGAGCCTGGGTCGTTTTTTTTTTTTTTAAAAATGACTACCAAAGCCCGTGATCAAGTCTATGTGTGAGCGTTGGTGTTGAGAAACGAGTTCAGTTTGGAAAAACGTGCGCTACGAGTGCCGGGCGAATGGTTGTCGGGTAATTAACTACCCGGGGGATAATTAAATTAAAACACTGACAAAATACAAATTAATTAATAAATAAACGTTGTCTAACATGTCCGGTACATTGGTATGTTCGCGAGCACACGACGGTGCGAGTCGTGGTGCAGTTCAGGTGCAGAATCGCTCGGGAAATGGATATTTCGAGTGATAATCAAAGGATAAGTCAAGGGAGTCACCCAAACGAGTCACAAGTTGAGTGTGGAGTTGTTGGCTGGTGTAAAGGAGGACCCTGAGATGTGCCTCGAGATTCGTGAGTAAGATAAGATGATGAGTATATATAAAAAGCCGCCAACTTTTCTCTCTCCTCAAATATATCTCTTCTCTCTCTCTCTCAATGAGAATCGATTGTAAGAGCTGGGGTTTTAGGATTTTCGAGCATGGATTGACGCCGAGAGATCGACTAATCATATTGACTAAGGTGAGATCTCGGATCAACACTTGATTCTCGTTGTTTTGATGCTTGTTTTTTGGGTTTTCGTTGCGATGATTTCGGACACCAAGTTGAGGTTTCGATTTTTTGGATTTATAGTGTTGATTTGGTGATGTTTTGGTGATCATAAGAGGCATGAAAGCAGTTGATATGGTGATTGTTGGTGGTTTGGTGGTAATTTTTGAATCAGTGATTCACGAAAATTTGAACGTGTTTTGACGATGGTTTTGAGTTGTTACGGATGTCCCTACGAGCTTGGGATAGGCTCGAATCGTAGTGACACGAGTCAGGGTTGCGAAAAACCACAAAAGTTTCATCTAGTTTAGATGTCACAATGGACGTCGTGGAGCCAGGGCAGAGAACACTGGGAACGTCATGCTTTAAGTGGCACCGTGGAGGGTTGTTTTCCACGCCGCCACTCACGGTGTCTAGGACAGAGGGCACCCCAGACTCGCGCTTTAGGTGACGCCGCCAGTCTTGAGACCCACAGCAGCACCTGCGGCGTGACAATGTTCACGGCCCAATTTTTAGAAAATTTTTGAAAACTTCAGGGATCTTTCGTGTATCCAAATGGGTTCGAATACAATCCAATACCCGAGTAATAGACCCAATTACAGTAATGAATAAAATTATAAAAAATTGGGTAAATTGGAGGATAATTAACGGTAAATTAGAATTAAATGATTATCAGGGGATTTTAGTCAGTGACGCACACACGAGAATTTGTAGGAGGCGAGTTGGGTCGTGTGAGTGCGTATTAGTTTCGGATATAGGTACGTAAACTAGTAAGGAATTGTACAGTTATTTTTTGAGCTTTGATATTATTGCTCTGATCCTATTTTTGGCATGCTATTCCTATTGAATTGTCCGAGGGCAAGTGAGTCAACGATGGTCATTGGAGGATGGTCATCTGAGGTAACATGCCAGAGCCATGATCTCGGGATGCACTACATTGGCTACTTTTGTGCGAGGAGTGAGTTCTTAGCTAGATTACCAGGAAGTCTCACTGGTTCGTTGGATTTAGGGCTTGTTGGGTGTTGACAACGTCCTAGAGTTTGAGTCTTGTAGCGTATCCCTCGACTCAACGACCGTTTGGTCGGGACCACTTGTGCCTATTTGTTTGCTTTTCGGGACACTCATCTATATATATATATTTCGATTGCTGATTTATTTATTTATAGAATATTTATTCATGCAGCCCTGTACCTTTATTTCTATCTGCATGAATATGGACTCATTTATTCTTTCAAGATGTTGTATGCATCCTGCTTGGCGTTACTTACCTAAGTTCGTCATTCCTGTGTTTGATTGAGTGTAGATTCGCAGTCCAGCAAGGGGAAGGCTCCACAGCTAGGTGACTTATTTTGAGGATATTGGAGCGGTTTTCCCACTTGACTGACATAGGTTTTTTATTTTCTTTTCTATTATTGTATATATTTGTTTTAAAACATTGGGGCATGGGTTATGAATGATCTTGGGACATGTATACATTGATGGTACTCTCCTTTGACTTGTTATACTTAATGATGGTATACATATGCAGGGTTTCCACATTCTAGGTTGTTCTGACTAGTGTCTTAGAGTTGTTTAATTTAGTTTGAGATTTTATGCTTCCGCAATACTTCGATAACTCATTAATTTGAATAACTCAACTTTAAACTGTTTAATAATGATAAATGGTAAGGTAAGGGTAATTAGGCTTGCGTTGATTGCGCGAGGGTTAACTCGGGGTCTACGTAAGTCTAGGCCAAGCGGAGCCCAGTTTAGGGTTGTGGAATTGGGGCCGTCACAGGGCCACTGACAAACTAACTTGGGTGGAGGAACAACGCCCCTTAGGGGAGGGATTAGTCGGGTGAAGCCCGAATACCCCCACGTAAATAAAAAAAAAAATGACATTTGTTCTCAAATTTTTCAGTTTTTGTTTGAATTTAAATTGTTTAATGGGTATGAATGAGTTGCTTGTTGATGCAATTGTTAATTGATTTGAAGTTGCTGTAAAATTGAAAATTTTAATTGGAGAACAAATTGATTACGTTGTGTTGTTGCTGCTGCTTTGCGTTTGTGGAGACGGGCATAATGGGCAAACAATTTGTGTCATAAAAAGTAATGGGTGTATAACCCAAACGAAGTATTAACATAAATATGACTTGTTTTTGGCAAGCTAAAGGGAAAGCCTTAGTTAATTACCGAAGCAAATAAGCCCTTGGATCATTAAGAGTGGACCATTAATTAAGGAGTTCAATATATTGGTGTGTGGTTTTTTTTTTTTTTTTTTTTTTTTTTTTTTTTTTTTTTTTTTTTTTTGTGTATGCATGTACTTCAACAAACTCTTTGTGCATTTTTAGGCGTATAAATGCATAACAAGATTACAAATTATTGAAGGATTTGATTTGGATTTTTAGTCTCGATACGCTGTATCTGACAAATCCAAAGTGCAAATCGTACTTGCAATCCAATGTGATTCAATGTTTTGTGCAACCATGGTGTGTTTAAGATTACTATAATATTTCGCACAAATTTTGACTAGATTAAAATAATAAAGTCGAGATCACATAATCAATTAAGTGGTCTAAGAATCAAACAAATTTGAATTTAACTGATTAATCTTTACGCGGGGCTTTTCAGTTCTATGGCAGGTGTTAATAGCTATATTCACACTTTTTCTTAATAGCCAAGCCACCCAACACTAAATTGACGGTGGGCTCGACTAATCATTCGAGAGTCCCTACTCCCTAGTTGCTACCATCAAGAGACCTAATAAAAGAGATTCAAAAGAGAAAGGATGGTTAGATTTTGAACTCAACACATATGCCTTAGTTGGTATATATAAATATTAACAACTTCAACATACGCTTTCAATACATGTAATGCGCATTTTACTATTTTCACGCGATTAGATCTCCGATCGTTTCATTAAATACAGCTCGCTTCCGTCTTCCATGTCCAATAGTTTCCCCACGATTTTCTAAAATTAAGCTAATCATTTTGGAAATAACGCTCCCTACACTTCATCAAAATTAAAGTAGGTTAACTTTGAACGAGTAACCGTTTTAACGGTCTAACAACATACATATTAGGAAAATGCATAAAACAGTAACAACTTTGACGTGTGTTTTAAATACTGTTAGAATCCTATAAATTTTATTTCTAAAATAGTTTTGAAATACAAACATATCGAAGATTAAACCTATATTCGTTCCATTAACTGAAGCCCCCTCTTACCTTTCATGTCCAACATTGTTTCCACAAATTTTTGAATTTGGTAACTTATTTAATCGTTTGGAAAATAAAAAAAAACACTCTTGACACTTCATCGAAACTAATTAGGTTAACCTTGAATGAGTAATCGTTTTAACGGTCTATCCATATACATGTTAGGAAGATGCAAAAAACAACTTTGACATGCATTTTAAATATGATTAGAATCCTATTAATTTTATCCTTCTCTTTAAAATAGCTTTGAAACACGAATATTGGAGATTAAACCTACATTCATCCATTAACTGAAGCCCCCTCCTACATTCCATGTCTAACATTGTTCCCGCGACTTTTTTAAATTAGGCAACTTGTTTAAACATTTGGAAATAAATAAAACACTTCCAAAACTTCATTAAAATTAAAGTAGGTTAACTTTGAACGAGTAACCATTTTAACGGTCTATCTGCAGTTATATATATTAGGAAAATACGTAAAACAACTTCGACATGCATTTTAAATATATTTAGAGTCCTATTATCTTTCTCTTTAAAATAGTTCTGAAACACTAACATCGAAGATTTCGATCCATTAACTGAAGCCCCCTCCTACATTCCAAGTCCAACATTTTCCCACGACTTTTTAAAATTAGGTAACTTGTTTAATTATTTAGAAAATAAAAAAACATTCCCGACACTTCATCATAATTAAAGTAGGTTAACTTTGAACGAGTAACCGTTTTAACGGTCTATCCACACATATATATTAGGAAAATGTATAAAACAACTACGACATGCGTTTTAGATACATTTAGAATCCTATTATCTTTCTCTCTATAATAGTTTTGAAACACGAACATCAAAGATTTCGATCCATTAACTGAAGCCCCCCTCCTACATTCCAAGTCCAACATTTTCTCACGACTTTTTAAAATTAGGTAACTTGTTTAATCATTTAGAAAATAAAAAAATTTCCCGACACCTCATCATAATTAAAGTAGGTTAACTTTGAACGAGTAACCGTTTTAACGGATTATCCACACACACACACACACACACACACATATATATATATATATATTAGGAAAATATATAAAACTGCTTCGACATGCGTTTTAAATACATTTAGAATCCTATTATCTCTCTCTCTATAAAATAGTTATGAAACACGAACATTGAAGATTTTGATCCATTAACTGTAACCCCCTCCTACATTCTAAGTCCAACATTTTCCCACTACTTTTTAAAATTACGTAACTTGTTTAATCATTTAGAAAATAAAAAAACATTCCCAACACTTCATCATAATTAAAGTAGGTTAAACTCGAACAAATAACTATTTTAACGGTCTATCGGCCTACGTATCAAGAAAATGCATAAAAACAAATGATAACTTCGTCATGCACTTTAAATACGGTTAATATCCTAATATTTTTCTCTGTAAAATAACTTTGAAACACGAATGATGGGGATTAAACTTACAATCGATCCATTAACCAAAGCTCCATCCTACCTTCTAAGTTGGATGTTTCCCGGCAAATTTGTGAATTAATTATATCAATGCCTACAACTCTAATAATCTAAAGGTAAATATATAGAGATAGAGAGAGAAAAAGAGGTAGGAGAGAGAGTGAAAAAAGTGTTAATTTTAGTTCGTTAGAATTTTATATGAATTAAAAAAAATGAAGACCCCATTCGGACATCAAAGCCAGTCAGCAATCTATGGCGGCGAGATCATGACTTTGAAACATTCATTCATACTTGTTCATCTCACTTTCTCTCTCTAAGTACCCCCCTCTTTCTCTCTCTAAAATCAAACACAACACAAACAACAAGAAGCCCATCAAAGCATATGATATGATAGAACAACAAGAGCTGCTGATGATGTCGAAAAAGAAGGAAAGTGGGACTAAAAAAGAAGGAAAAATCTGCCTCGCTAGAAGCAAACATGCCTTCTGGTGCCGCCACGTGGAGACCTCCCATTGGCTACCTTTTCTCGGCTCCAACAACAACAAGCCCATGTCAGTGCCCCCAAATGCTCGCGTTGTTGTTGTTGTTGGCGCTGCCGTTGTCGTTGTTGCTGCTGCTGCTGTTGTTGTTGGTCCTACGACGACGATTCAATCCGTATCAGCGTATGCACCCGAACCAAATCTCTCTCTCTCTCTATCTCCGCATTTATGCATTCATTCATTCACTCTCTCTCTCTCTCTTTCTATTTCTAAATGCGTTGTATTTAATTACTGCCCCTCTCGCCCTCTCTCTCTCTGTGCTTGCCCTAATTTCCCCTCTTCGCTTCCCAGCCCACCCACCCCCCAATTTCGGCCATTGATCTTGCTTTTATGTTCTCACCCCCCAAAATCGAAACTTTTTGGTGGGTTTTTGTTGGTTTGTGCTATTTCAGCTGGAATCAGGTGGTTCTCACTTGTTCAATGTCTGTTTTTGACGGTTCTGTGTTGAATGGTCAATGAATGTGGTTTGTTTGATTGAACTGGCGTGATTAGAAGTGCTTGTTTTGGTCTGATTGGTGTTTGAGTTGGGTTTTGCATGGTGTTGGACAGTTTGTTGTGGAAAAAATGTGGTTTTGATGATCATTTCTTTGGTGAGGCCTTGTGTTTTGTGATTTTGAGGCTAAGTATATGATGTTTTGGCGTGCCCGCGGAAGTGATTGTGTGGTTTTCGTCTAATTGAGGACTGTTTTTTGGAGTAGTGTGGTTTTGGTTGGTCATCCATGTGGCATTGTTTTTTGGACGGTTTGGTTATGAATCGACCGCAATGGAAGAGTTTGATCTGTGTAGCCGAGCTCGATTAATTTGGGATCGAGGCTTTGTTAATGTTGTTGTTAGTGTGGTTTGCTTAATGGTTTGAGTAGAAGTATTTGTTTTGGTCTGATTGTTGTTGGAGTTAGGTTTTGCATGGCGTTGAACTGTTTTTTGTGGAAAAAATGTGATTTTGATTGGATGGTTTGGTTCTAAATCGAGCATAATAGAGAGTTTGATCCGTGTAGCAGAGCCTGACTAATTTGGGACCAAGGCTTTGTTGTTATTGTTAGAGTTATTTGGTAGTGTGGTTTATCCGGTGTTGGTTATTTGTGTGTTTTGGAGGGATTTGATCATTTTTTTTTATTTGATCTTGTTTTTTTTGTGATTTTGAGGCTGAGGGTATGATGTTTTGGTTATGCCCACGAAAGTGATTAGGTGATTTTCGGCTAATTGAGGGCTGTTATTGGAGTAGTCTACTTGTGTTTGATCATCCACGTAGCATTATTTTTTTAACTGTTATCGGCATCATAATCGGCTAAGAGATTATTGGATGATCGAGTTGTATGATATTGATTGACTTTAGTAGCATAAGTTGTATTTGGCGACATCTCAAATATCTGTTGATTGAGCCAAGTATTGTATCACATACCTAGATGAAGGATCAAAGTGTTCATAAACAAGCCAATAGAAGTGCCCGTAAAAAATGGTATTGGACTTTTTGTTGTGGAAAAATGTGATTTTGATTGCGTGGTTTATCAAATGTTGTTATTTTGTGCGTGTGTTGGAGGGATTTGATCATTTCTTTGCTATGGTCTCATGTTTTGTGATTTTGAGGACAAGGATATGATGTTTTGGTCACGCTCGTGAAAGTGATTAGTTGGTTTTCATCTAATTGAGGACTGTTTTTGGAGTAGTGTACTCATTTTTTTTTTTTGATGAAATGGCGTACTCATATATGGTCGGTCACCCATGTGGCATTGTTTTTTTAACTGTTAACCATATCATAATTGGTCAAGAGATTATTGGATGACCGAGTTGTATGATATTGATTGACTTCAGTAGCATGTATTTTTTCTTCCTCATCTTAAATATCTGTTGATCGAGCCATGTATTGTGTCGCATGCCCAGATGAAGGATCATAGTGTTCATGAACAAGCCAATAGTAGTGCTTCTGCCAGCAATATGGAATCCCCTATATCTGCATATGCGTCTTATATAGATTTTTGTATTATCAATGGACGAGTTTTAGGTTAGAAATAAATGTTGCTTAGAATGACGAGTTATTAGTGATATTTTAAAGAAAAAAAAATGAAGAAAAAGGGCCACAATTAGATTCTTTTGTTGCAAATCAAAGATATGCTCCATCTACTTATCCACCACTCAAAAATTCGAATCCGTACATTAACAGTAGATTTGGACCAAAGAAAATTGCTTGCTTGTTTTCTATTGCGCACCATGTGGTAATGCTGATAATTTGTGTGTAGGTATCTATATGTTTTTAGTTTAGTACATTGCTCAGCAGTTGTATTCAGGCCGGATTTTGATAATTGATTTCCGCTTTCTCATATTTTTTCGGTTGAAAGTGAATTCTGTGTTTTTAACTGAATGGCATGTAGTTTTAATGATAATACACTATATCTATGGACTATGGTTTATGCCTGACTACCTGACTTCTTGAGGCATTGTTCATTAGTGCTGCAATTTTTATTTATTTTTTTCAAATTGATGACCTTTTTAGTCCAAAATTCGTATGTACAGTTGTTTATTGACTCTTCTCCTTTTGTTATATTCAAAATTTTGCTGTTGCTTGAATTTTTCCAGTTTTCAACTTTAAGTTTATAGGGTCCATATTAATCAACATATCTGATGTTATTTAGGGTTTGTTAGGTCTGAATGCAGATCCAGATAGCCAAAAATGAAGGAAAAAAGCTCTATTCAAAATAAAATGATTGATAGAAACTGGGTAACAAAGCGTAAGCGGAAACGACATCTCCCAGGACCAGATCAAGCCAGTGGCAAAGAAAGTGTTTCTTTATCCTCCGAATCTCAGAGGAACAATGCTTTTGGCAGGTTGAAAAATGAAAGTAGCATGCTTCAAAGTCCACACAAGAAGAAAGGAAACGATGGGGTGAGATCCGTTGTTCTTATTTTGAACTTGGAGCAGCAATGAATGTGCTTCTCCTTCATTTTTGGCTCATGTGGTGTGAAATATGAGCTACTTTAAGGATATAGTAATTTATGCTTTTATTTATCTTATTTTATGATAAAATTGCCATCTTCATTTTGCTTGTTCGATTCTTTTTCCTTCCTTTCTAGTTCGTGCCAACTGCCAAGTGCTAGAGAACCTTGTTTGAGATTTATCTAGGGGAAGGGTTAGTCAAGAAATTCTATATTTCACTTTGCTGACGGGACTAGTCTTGGACTAACAGGTAACAAATCAAAAGAACGAAATATAATTAGAAACTGAAGTCTGACTGGTTCAACTCATTCTTAGTGTCAATGGATAGTTGTTTTGGAGTTTTCGAAATAAATAAACTTATGTTCCAGGAAAAGCGGCAGTGGTGAAGTTTGTTAGGAAAAATTAGATGATGATCATTCAAGGTACCCTCTGAATAAATGGTGGAAGTGAAGTTTGAATGCTTGTGGAAAACTTCAATTTTTTTTGGAGCAATGGAAAGCTACAATTCAGGCCATTTATGCGGCCTCTATTTTTACAGATATTGCAAACGCAGTGGAAGTTTTTTCATCTTTAGTTGTTTACCCTCCTCTCAGGTTAAGTCATTCGGCAAGGACTTAGTTCTTTGTTTTCACTCTTCATCATACTTAGCATAAAGCATGGTGTTCAATGAAGAGTTTAATGGTTTTAGCAATTAAAATTTGAAGCTCAATAGTGATCATTTAACTGGCTGATTCAACAGTGTAGCTGCTGCGCTTCCAAGCCTTCCAAGGGTTGCTATTCCTTCAAAATATTTATATCCATATGATGTAAGAGTAGATAGGTCAAAGTTGGTCTAGCAACCCTGGATAAGCAATAAATTTGATTCTGAAAATTTGGAAAAAATTGATTGTGGCAAATCTGGTATATACTAATGATTCAGTATTAATTTGTTCTTGTAAAAGTATTTCTTCATCTTTTCTTATTCTTATTTACGTAAAATAATAGTTTGTAGTCATTTCTATAATATCTGGTTGTTTTTTTTAATGGTCTTTTAATAATCTTTAGCTTCTAATCTTTTTATTTGCTTTGTTTTTTCAGTACTACTTTGAATGTGTAGTATGCGATCTCAGAGGTAACTTGCTATGTTGTGATAGCTGTCCTCGAACCTATCATCTGCAATGCCTTAATCCACCTCTCAAGGTAGTTATAGGCTTTACGGCTTCATTCTTATTTCCTTTTAAACATTATGTTTTGTTTTTTATGCATCTGAATGTATAGGCAGTGTGGACTGACACTTGTCATTTTGAAGCGTGCTCCTCCGGGGAAGTGGCAATGTCCAAACTGTAGTGAGCAAAATGATCCTATCAAGTCTATAGGAAATTCGGAGTCCATTTCAAAACGGGCGCGAACAAAAAGTAATGTTCACAAATCTCAGAACGAAGCTAAATCATCTGGATCTGAGAAGATAACTGACACGTCGGACAGTGGCATTCCAGTAAAAAATGGTTCATCTAGCAAAGGAAAATCCACTCTCCTTCATAAAATTCTGTGTATTGAGATGTTGGATTCACCTCAAGCAGATCAGTCTCCCAGAACAAAGTCGAGTCATTCATCCCATGGAGGCAATGGCGGTGGTGCTTCACCGTGTGCAAATATTGACACAGAGAAGGGGCCAAATGTTTCTTGCAATGATTCATCTGGGAATAGAAAGTCTAGTTCTCCTGCAAAGGAAGTCCAAGTCGCTATCAAAATTTCAGATTTTGAGCCAAATGTTGGACCTTTAGAGAGCAAGTCCAATCTTCAGTCAAATGATGGACCTTCTGAGGCAAATCCCAATCTTGAGCCAAATGATGAACCTAATTCAGAGTCAAAGCCCAATCTCCTTCATGGTAATGCAATTCCAGAAAACAAGCTGGAGTCTGAACCTGCAGGGCCCCCTAAAAGACCAGAGAAAAGAAAGCGCGCTGTTGATAATGCTGATAGCCACAAAAAGACCAGTGCCAATAAAGGCAAACATGCTGTAAAATCTTTCAAAAGTGGGAAAAAACCAACTTCATCCTCTCCTGGAAGTGGCAAATCACGTAAGAAACGAACTTCCATTGAACACAAGGTTTCGATATCGCCATCAAAGGAGAGCCTTGGATCAAAACCTCAAGGCGTGCGGCAAAAAGAATTGGTATAGTTTTGAATTCTTATTCTAGTTTTTGATGTTGCTTTGCCCTCTGATTGCTTTTGATGCTTAACTTGATATTTGCTTTTTTGTTCTGAAACTTGTTATTATTGTCCAAGCATTTTATGGGTTTGGTTTTTCAGTGTAGCTAGAATCCCAAATGGCCTAGATGAATTAATATGGTGCTGTAAGAAATGATGATGACGACTAATTCTGGTTGGATTCTTATAATTTAGTTAAAAATCGCTATCCTTTAGCAGTTAAGACTCAACAAGTTTGGTGGCTGTCCACCTCCACCTTGGGGTGAAATGCTAGGTTAATATGATGATTTAAGGTGTAACTTGTCTTGTGCAGCATATGTGGCTATGCATTAAAGTTGTTTTTGATTTTTTTTTAAATTGGTTAGCTAGCTGTTGTGATTCAGTAGGTTAACATAGAAATTGTAATTTTTGTGTGTGTCGATAGTTATATGTTATCTTTAATTGATAGTTATCTAGGTAATTTAAATTTGTGAAATTAGGAATTGTTTTTCAATTTGAGTCTTGAGATGAATAGTAGTATGATAGGTTTCAATTTACTTTTAGTTGAATTAGATGATGTTTAGTTTAGTAAAGTACGTTGAGTGCATACGTGATATTTCGCTTTCTCTAAAGCCTATATAGAGGCTAATACATTTGTAATTATGGTGGTTGATTTTAGATTAATGAAATTTTCTGTTTTGGCTTTCAAATGAGAATTTGTGTTAATTTTCTTTTGGGTTTCTTGCATTGAAATGTTAAGGAGAAAACACCAAAGAAGAAATGAGTGTATTCTTCAATATGGGCATTCATTGACTAAACAAATTGAGGATTTCTTTTCCCCGCTGTAGCGATTATCTGGAAATTCGTAATTTTTCCATTTCAGTTTGTGTGAGAGAATAAGTTTTGATTAGGCTTTGGTCTTGTGGTTCACGCGAGAAGGCAACATCAACAATATGTTCTGAAACAACAATGGCAACAATCAAATTGGTTTGTGAGGCAAGTAGATGATTGCACGTTGCAATCAAAGCAGTTGCAACAAATGTGTTGACAACTTCAACAAAAGTTGCTACAACTTGAAGTTGAATTTGCGTAATAGTCCTGTTCTTCGAATTGAAGCCTTAACCCTTCATCCGGCCTTGCTTCGCTTGTATATCCTATTTCCATCAGCTTAAATCAATCCTATCAATCCTAACCTCCCATTTGAACTTGCGGCATTAATTTGGAAACTGATAATTCCCTGGAAATTTATTATTTGGTTGCTTTTTCTTTGAGGAATATCAAGTTTTTGGAGTTTTTCTTCCAAAAAGATACCTAATACGTGTTTGTTGGGCTTTGCTGTGAAGGGATTGAATATATAAATCACATTTTTCTTCATTGTAAACTCTCTAGAGCAATTTAGAGTGAGTTGATCATGAGAGCGTCCTTTTGTTGGGTGGCTCCTAGGAGTTCTTTAGAGGTTTTAACATTGGCTCAGTGAAGGGATGTGGTCTTAGAAGGAAAGCAATTTGGATACGTTCTTTCTTTCACTCATGTGATTTATGTGTGAAGAGGACTAACCAGAGCTTTTAAGGCAAGCCATGAACGAGAAATCATTATGGGAATCGATAGTACAAAAATCCTTGGCGTGTATCAATAAAAATGAACTGGGGGCCTGGGGCACTTGTAATATTTACGTTCAGCATACGTGCGACAGAAACAGTTGATCTAATACAACAAAAAAATGGCCTCATAATCGAACTTGCTTCATGACAACTTTAGCAGTCTTGTTTTGTGCTTTCCTTTGTCAGAGAATTTGTTTTCTGCATTTTGTTTTGATTTCTTGTTCATTGTTAGTTCACCAGATCAGATCTCGTACATAGTTCATTGGTCGTTGGTCGTTGTTTAAATGATTTATTTTCTCTACTTCTGCACGTGTAGAAATGCCCAGAGGATTCATCATGTTCACAGCAAGCGTCAGATGCAACTAAAGTTGACGCAGATAAGGCAGTGACTGTTGTAGATAAAACTCCTGTTGATGTTCATCAGGTAACTATTTGACTACATTTCTGAGTTTAGGTCATGCTAATGCTGTCTAATGGGGATTGGATTTTCTTTGGAGTTATGCATTTAGTCTTAAAACTAATCTAAATAATGTTGTGCATTATCCTATAGGTTGATCGAATATTGGGTTGTCGTGTGAATTGTGCTGATCCTGTCTCTGCACCAATTAAGCAGACAGCTGAATGTTCAGCTTCTAGGCAAGTTTTGTCCGAAAACTTGTCAGCACAGGGTTCAAACGACATGCCTTCTTTAGTCAATCCAGCAAATCATGAAAGATTATTAGATGTCAATCTTGCTGTTGATAGAATTAGAGGTCCTGATGGCGCTGACAATTTAAGCAGCAGCATAAAGAAAACTAATGGAGAAAGAACCACTGAGAACAACATCAAAGTGGACAAACTACATGTCTATAGAAGAAATGCAGCAAAGAAAGGTACAGAAGGAGGTCTGACTGGGAAATACTTGAAGGGTCGATGTCTTAAATCTGTAAGTGGCAATGGCCAGGATAATTCCAATGGGAGTATTGATGATGCTGGAAAATTGACCGGAAAAGTAGAGACCAATGGCACCGAATGTGCTAACTTGAGCAGTGATAGTAAAATTGCAGCCCCGGATATAGTGCCTGTAAATGACGAGGTTCATGTTGAATCTTCAGTGAAAACAAACATGAATAAGATCACTGAAAAAGTAGAAAATACTGGTAGTGAATGTGCCGATTTGAAAAATATCAATACAAATTCTGCCCCTGAAAATTGTGATACACCTGATCCTTTGGGTAATTGCAACAAAGATGCAGATCAGGAAGCGAGGCCAATCAGTACTTCAGAGAACAAGATACATGAATTGGCCTTGGTGGGTGCCATTCAAGTTAAAGATTCTTCGAATTTTGAATTTTTGGTCAAATGGGCGGGTCGATCTCATGTTCATAATACTTGGGTTTCTGAAGAGAAACTGAAAGTCCTTGCTAAGAGAAAACTAGAAAATTTTAAGGCCAAGTATGGTACTGCAGTGATAAATGTTTATGAAGAGGAATGGAGTCAACCACAAAGAGTGTTAGCTCTCCGTAC
Source organism: Stephania japonica (assembly GCA_039657345.1). Lineage (NCBI taxonomy): Eukaryota > Viridiplantae > Streptophyta > Magnoliopsida > Ranunculales > Menispermaceae > Stephania > Stephania japonica. The sequence continues at coordinate 82,182,656 of CM077556.1, read as the reverse complement.
TTCCAATAATGATCTTTCTGAAGCTTTTATAAAGTGGTATGGTCTACCTTATGATGAATGTACTTGGGAAAGATTAGAGGAACCTGTTATGAAGAGGTATGCACATTTGATTGCTAAATTTCAGGAGTCGGAACGTCAGGCATTAGAGAAATCTAATGCTAAGGACGATCCTCTGATTAGACAAAAGAGAGGCCAACAAACCGAGATAATCCCTCTGGTAGAGCAGCCCGTGGAGCTTAAAGGAGGTTCACTTTTTCCTCATCAGCTTGAAGCATTGAATTGGTTGCGCAAGTGCTGGCATAAATCTAAAAATGTGATCCTTGCAGACGAGATGGGATTGGGAAAAACTGTATCTGCTTGTGCATTTATTTCTTCGTTGTATTTTGAGTTCAAAGTTAGGCTGCCTTGTCTTGTTTTGGTTCCTCTTTCGACAATGCCGAATTGGCTCTCTGAATTTGCTTTATGGGCTCCGAACTTGAACGTAGTGGAATATCACGGATGTGCTAAAGCAAGATCAGTAATACGCCAATACGAATGGCATGCCAGTGATCCTGATGGCTTAGATAAGAAAAATAGCTCGTACAGATTCAATGTTCTCTTGACTACTTATGAGATGGTACTTGCTGATTCCTCTCACCTGCGTGGAGTTCCCTGGGAGGTCCTTGTGGTTGATGAGGGACATCGGTTGAAGAACTCAGGAAGCAAACTTTTCAGCATGCTCAATACGTTCTCTTTCCAACACCGAGTACTGTTGACCGGCACCCCTCTGCAGAACAACATTGGTGAGATGTATAACTTGCTAAATTTTTTGCAGCCAGCTTCATTCCCTTCTCTGTCATCATTTGAAGAGAATTTTAATGACCTTACTTCTGCGGAAAAAGTGGATGAACTCAAGAAACTTGTTGCTCCACATATGCTTAGGAGGCTGAAAAAAGATGTAATGCAAAATATCCCCCCCAAGACTGAACGCATGGTTCCTGTTGAGTTGTCATCCATCCAGGCTGAGTACTACCGTGCAATGCTTACTAAGAACTATCAGGTCTTGAGAAACATTGGTAAGGGCGTTGCTCAACAATCCATGCTAAACATTGTTATGCAGCTTCGAAAAGTCTGCAATCATCCGTATCTCATACCTGGTACGGAACCTGATTCTGGATCTGTTGAGTTTCTTCAAGAAATGAGAATTAAGGCGTCTGCCAAGCTGACTCTCTTACATTCTATGCTTAAAGTGCTAAATAAGGAAGGTCACCGTGTACTAATATTTTCTCAGATGACAAAGCTTCTTGACATCCTTGAGGACTATTTGACCATAGAATATGGTCCAAAAACATTTGAAAGAGTGGATGGTTCAGTATCAGTTACAGATCGTCAAGCTGCAATTGCACGATTCAACCAAGATAAAACTCGCTTTGTCTTCTTGTTATCCACACGCTCATGTGGACTTGGCATCAACTTGGCTACTGCTGACACTGTAATCATCTATGATTCTGATTTCAATCCACATGCAGATATCCAGGCAATGAATCGGGCACATCGAATTGGACAATCAAACAGACTTTTGGTGTACAGGCTTGTCGTTCGTGCCAGTGTTGAGGAAAGGATCTTACAGCTTGCAAAAAAGAAGTTGATGCTCGATCAGCTTTTTGTGAACAAATCAGAATCTCAAAAGGAAGTAGAAGATATTCTACGCTGGGGAACAGAAGAACTTTTTAGTGATTCTGTTGGTGTTACCGAAAAAGATAAAAATGGTGATCCTTCTCCAAAAGATGAGTCAATCACAGAAACAGAGCATAAGCATAGGAGGAAGACTGGTGGCTTGGGGGATGTGTACAAAGATAAATGTACTGATGGAAGCACGAAAATTGTCTGGGATGAGAGTGCATTGACGAAATTGCTTGATCGTTCAGTCCTTCATACTGGGTCTTCGGAAGGTGCAGAAGGAGAGTTGGATAATGATATGCTTGGCTCAGTGAAGGTAAAACCATTTTCTCCCTGAAAATAAGGTTTTGTTTTTGTTTTCCTTGGGCGGGTTGTTCTTTGATGACTTGCAGGTCTTCTCAACCAATATATGGTTAGTGCATACATATATTATTTATTTATTCATTTGTTTTTTGGTGAGGAAACTTATATTTGCCTACTGAACATTAGGCATGACAACTTCGGATCCCTTTTTTTCTGCATAATGGTTTTGGATGCTATCTATTATGTATCAGCTTTATTGGTTTTTTTTTTTTTTTTGTTTCTCATTCGTTTGAGTAATGCTCCAAGTTTATTGAGGACCTGGAAATAGAAAGGATGGCAATGTCGTAGAGATCTCATTGCTTGCATAAGCGTTATAATTGGCTGATGGTATTCTGTTGCTTATTTGAACCCATCTATTATTCGAGTTTTGAAGCTTATAGCATGATCTTCTATTAATGACAGAAGACATTTACCCCGTAGTGATTTTGTAAGAGGTGTATTTGATGATCATGCAGCTTAACTGGATGAATTTGGTTTTACTGCAAAGATAACCCTGGATTTTTCATGAAGAAAGTCACGAAATCTAAATTCACGTACAACAATTGAGTTGAAACAAGAATGGTCTCGAAGATTTTTCCTTCATTCTAAAAGAATCAGTATCTTACATTCTTCATAGTTAGTACGGGATGCATTTTGAAAATTACCCTCACCTCATTGGATTGTAATTTTTAAATGGAGTAGGAGTCATGTAGAGCCTGCATTGATTAGGAATGAAAAGGGGAGAGGGGGTATTATGGATTGATAATGAAAGAAATGCCAGTTGATAGTTAGAGTAGGGGATTGCCGGTCCTCTTGGAAAGATAGCATGTATATATTGTTTTTATAATATTTATGCATATTCTATGTTTCTTCTAAAAAAAGGGGTGCATTTTTAGGATTTTAAATTAATTTGTCATTAAATAGTTTTTTTTTTATATAAATAAGGTATGCTTATTTTGAAGCTCAGATTTGCCAAGTTGGTAGTTTTTTAATTTGGAAAAGATGGTATTATGGTCGTTTTAAGGGAAATTTTTCTTGGATTCCTTTGATTTGCAGTTTATGTGTTCAGCTGTGTTGTTCTTCTGATCATGTGTTATCGCTGTATTTTATCCTTCAATGAATCCTTACCTAATTTTTCCAGTTGTGAGTCGTTTGATAATTTGTTTCATTTTTTAATATTTGTATGATCAGTCGTTGGAATGGAATGATGATACAACTGAAGAACCAGGGACTACTGAGTCACCTCCTGCTGTTGCTGATGATGCATCTGTTCAAATATCTGAGAAGACAGATGATCAGCTTCTTGCTGCTGAAGAAAATGAATGGGATAGACTGTTGCGTGTGAGGTAAGCAGATAATTTTGTTGCCTCTTTGTTTCTAATGAATTTTAGTTATTGAAAATGACATAAATCTTGTCCCATGCCCATCCAATTGCCAAGGACAATAATTGGTTCTAATTCTGGAATTTTTCTCTTATTGGAATTCTTTTTTCTGTAATCAGAATCATTGGAATTCTTTTTGAGGACATATTCTGCATGTAACACTTTTATTGTAATTACCATAGCATAGAAGTTGGGGTTTTTTTTTCATTTTAAGGTAGTGAAATCTGCATATGATTTTTTAAGTGAATCGAAATATAGCATTCCAATTTCATATAAATGACTTTGGAAAATAATTTGAACGTATTTGCCTTTGGTTTCTATTTAATAATTGTATAAGGTTTAATGGAAATTTGGGATAACTTCAGTTTTTTAAATTAGTTCTTTATTGGTGGGCCTAAGTAGCATGAGGCCCCAAAAAAGGTTCGGATACCCATGATTATGATTTTTTTTAAATTTTCATATGGTTTCTTGTATATTTTTCTTGTATATTTTTCCTTGAAAAATTTATCAACGTTTATAGTAATTATGAGATAAATTTGCAATGCTTGCCAAAATGGAAGCATTAATCTTTTTGGCAAAATGGAAGCATTAATCATTAGTTGTGTTATTTTTTCTTGGGTCGCATGACTAGTATGGCACGGTGCTTAATGTACAACAGGTATGTAGAAGTGGTTTCTAGAGAATTAAGAAATTTTTTTAAGTCATTCTTTTGAAGATCCTTCAACAAAAAAAGTGGTTTGAACTATTAATATTTGCTATTAGTTTCTGTAATGGACTAGATTATATAGGGTCAATTTTCATATTGGAAGTGCAAGATCAGAATGAAGAAATGCAGAGATCTATACTTGTTGCAACTAGGGGCGGATCTAGTAGAGGGGGGCGGGGGTGGGAAGGGGCCACCCCCGGCCTTAATAGTAAATGTATATTAGAAACCCGAAAAATAAATTTCTTTATGTATTTCTTTTTAAAACATAAGTTTTTTTTTATGTATTTAGGAATATTGTTAAATAAAACTTGTAACAATCATAAGTTGTAATGATATTGAAAGCTAGTTTCACCAAAATTTTATGGAACTCAATTCCGGGTTGTAGTTAGAAAGTTATAGTCAAAATACACACTCCAGTAAAGTTGATAAAACTTATATTTAATTACAAAATGTCTCCATAAAATTAAATAAAGTTTAAAAAGACTCTCCAAACCTCATTTTTTATTGTTTTAAATCATAAAATAACTAAGTGAAAGCTTGGGAGGAGGAAAAGTAATTGATCTATTATACTTTTTTATTTAACAAAAAACTACAAAATTAACTTTCTTCTCGTGAAATCTTGCTTTTATCTTATTAATTTATATTGCAAATCATTATGATTATTACTTTATTATTCGATTATGAATTTTGCTAATATTTTTTTTTAATTTGACGCAAAAAATTTATTCTATGTGGCCTGCCCAAGTGTGATATGGCTCGATCATACTCAACTCAATCTTTTCTTTGGTAACTTTTTTTAAAGTAAACACCAAAATATTTTATAAGTTCTATAAGGGCACAACTTGAGTCGATAAATGCAAATTTAAACTTGCGCATTAAATTATTGGGCTTTTACAATCTTGAATAGGGCCGAGTCTATATTAGCATTACGGCCCTTACAACTCAAGCTTGACCCACATTAGGTGAACTAAGCTAATGAGTATAGGTCTAGGTAACATCCGCCCCCCCCCCAAAACTAAATTTTCTGGTTTCGCCACTGGCTGCTACTATCCAAAAATTTCCAGGTTTGAATTGAGAGTTTATCATGTAAGACTTAGCTTTTCAAATTATTGTAGTTTTATTTATCATCAGCTTGCGTAAACAGGCTAAGAGGAACAAGTATAAGTGGCATGATATGTGTGATGGGCTTATTAAAAAAGTAAGGTTGTTTTACTTTAAAATTCGTTAAATAAGGTAAGTTTCTTTAAAATTTCAAAAATAATGTATTTAGACTTTAGTAAAGGCGTTATTAAGTGTGACATGGCGGGCATACACGAATGGCGCCTTTACAAAAGGCGCCATTCGTGATGTGGAGCGTGACGTGGCCGGTACACATCGGATTGGCGACGGGCTCCCCGTCGCCAATCTATTTTATATATAATATATATATATATATTTTATATATAATATATATTTTATATAATATATATTTTATATATAATATATACTTTATATTTAGAGTTTTATAATATATATATATATAAAAATAGATAGATATATAATATATATATTCTTCGATTTAGGGATTATACATTCGAGGGCAAGAAACATTCCTTCGTACATTCCTGCAACAATACAATGAATTCATACATTCCTACAACAATACAATGAATTCATACATTCATACATTCGAGGGCAACAATGAATTCATACATTCCAATCGAATTTAATGAAATTTGAATATAAACTCAATCAAATTTGAATATAAACTCGGGGTTATTAAAAAAATAGGGTTGGTTTTCTTTTAAATTCATTAAATAAGGTAAATTTCTTTAAAATTTCAAAAATAATGTATATCTATTTTAGTAAAGGCGTTATTGACGATGACGTGGCGTGATTGTGAACGCAACGGAATTGGCGACGGAGAGGTCGTCGCCAAAAATCGATTGGCCACGGGAAGCTTGTCGCCAAAATTGATTGGTGACGGGACCGTCGCCAATATATATATAAAAAATATATATTATATATATTATATATATAATATACTATATATTATATATATATAATATAATATACAATATATTATATAAAATATATATAAAATATATATATGTTGATTGGCGACGGGAGCCCGTCGCCATATTATATATAATATATATTATTATATATAATATATAATATTATATATTATATAAAATATATAATATATATTGATTGGCGACGGGCTCCCCCGTCGCCAAATTCCTTTGTCTAGGTGGCTGCCACGTAATACGAATGGCGCCTTTACAAAAGGCGCCATTCGTATTGGGTCAGTTGACGTGGCGCCCCCAAGTTAATTACGCATTTTCAAAAGACGATATACTGTAATTAAAGAATAAAAAAGAAAATCACATTAATTTATGAATTTAAAAAAAAAAAACCGTACGAATATAATTTTTTCATGTGTGATTGGATTGAAATATTAGGAGCCTTAGGTCAGTTATCAAAGACAACACTTTTTCACTAAAGGTCAAAATTAAGCCTAGTGTATAGGACATTGTCACATTGCACATTATAAGGAAGTAACTAAGGTAATGGGAAGGCCCAACAGTTTTGTAGAATAACAATATTGGAAAAAAAAAATCCTTCGATTTAATAATCATTCTACCAACGTCAACTTGTTGATTGTGGAACTAAGCTAATGGTTTTTCAATCTGTTGAAGACTAGAAATTGCCCCTTTTTTCCCGTTAGAATGACAATGTTAAAAAAGTCTTTCGATTTAATATTCGTTATAACCTGGAGTTCCTTTTTTTGTCCAACAAAGCTTGAAGATATACAATCTGTTTGTTGCTTATGTTGAATGTTTAGGTGGGAAAAATACCAAAGTGAGGAGGAAGCTGCTCTTGGTCGAGGAAAGCGCATTAGAAAAGCTGTTTCCTACAGTGAAGTATTTGCCATTCACCCAAATGAAGCATTAATTGAGGTACTTGTTTCTCTTTCCACTTCATGCCAATAGTATTTGATAGAATGTGGTTTTTGATGTTTATGATCAGAAGACATTTTTCACTCTCTCCTTGACTTGTGTATGTGCCTGAATTATTATGTGATTAAAGTTCTCCACCAATAATCAATAGAAAATAGTTCTTTACGGACGAAGTGCCATATTTAACCTTTAGAGTTAGATATTTGCTTGAATTAACTGCTTACTGCTTGTTAGCTCACCAATATCCAAAATTTACATAATCTACACATAATTTTTTTTTTTATGGTCAAATTATGGATGAATTTGAATTTGCTTAACGGAAATATTCTTCAGTACTTTGCTGAGCTGTAACTTTTGGTTTGAGAAAAAAAAAAGCTATGTGGAAGGTATTATTGATGCTTATGTTGTTGAATTGAATTAAAAATTGAATGATACTTTAATACATGTGTTTCTCTAGTTTTATGATATCTAACTTAAGAAGGAATACATGAAGATGCTTGACTGGCTTTTGATCTTGTAAAACTTCATGAGTACTTCAATGAAAATCTTGATCAAATGCTGCTATAGTATGCATTTTGTTAAGACTGGTACCCGTTATAGGTGTCTTTTTTAGTCATCATGAATTTCTAATTTTGGAAACAGTACGTATGTGATATAGCTCTTTATCAGATGCTTAAAATAATATTCTAATATATACCAATGCCTTGATATAATTTTCAGTTTGTAGTCTTCATCCTGACCTATTATTTACCAATGCCTTGATAACATTTCCTCTTCGTATGAATTTGACTAACGAATTTGTGTTGGGAGTTCCTTGTTTTATAGCCAACACGTTACCAGGTCTGGTCCAATGATAACCACATTATTCCTCCAAACTGAAAATTGAAAAGACTCCTCCTTAAGCTTAGGAGGTCTCTCTTTCTAAACTTGGTAGACCCATAGGTTTTTTCAAATTCGAGATATCTCTTTGTTATTAAGCCTTCGTAGTTGAAAAACCATTACTTTTAAGCTCCCATCTCCCATTCTAAATGTAGAACATAACAGCTTCCTCTTATGTTCTACATAGCCGGTCCCAAGTCCGGAAAAAGGAGGAGGGATGAGATAGGTTGACAATCAGCATAAATCATTAGTCATTCTATGAAATGGATCAAATATTTTAGCTCCCATGTTAAAACTTGGAAGTGTCCTATTTTTTTGGCCCCCAATTTAAAGGGCCCATAGGATTCAAAAAGAATTTTTGAAGAGCCCATATAGTTCTAAAAAAACAAAAAATAAAAAAAATATAAAGGTCTCTCATATTACTCTTGCAACCCATTGAATCTTCAATTACAATTTAAGAACTCTTTTATTGGCCGTCTTACAAAATAACACTATTTTCTATGAAAAAAGGTTTCTCAAAAAGTAATTATATTTGAAACTTTTAAAAAGACATGCCTACCTACCACCTCTCCAGTGTGGGAATCTCAAAACGAAAATCAAGGACACGATTTCTTACGGATTGCGTTCACATGCAAATTAGGGTCATTAGATTTTTGTATCAGGATTCATAGACACTCATCTCATGTAGCCTGCATAAATCATACCCAAATGTGTGTTTTAGGTGAAGTGTGCCAAAAAATGTACTAGAAACATAAGAGTGTATTTCCTTACTAATGAAGAAACTAGAAGTATAAGAACCAGAAGAACAAGAAAAATATACGTATTGATTCTAAGATCTAAACTCAAATTGATTTTTGTTAGTAGAAGAATATTTGGTACTTAGCAGTAACATAAAATGTAGAGTCCCTCATTTTCTTTGCGATTATTTTATTTATTTGCAACTCTATGATATACTTTGGGATTGAGGCTTTGCTGTTACTGCATAACATTCTTGATGAAACGTTTGCCCCCTTTTCTTAGTGTTTGCCTACTTTGCCATAACTACTACTAATAGTTAATACTGATATAAACAATATATACTCGTTGCTGGCTACAGAACGGCTATTGTACAGTTGCAATACAATCGTATAAAAGTACAGTTCATAAATTAATTATTATCCCCTAATTTTTAAAATATATAATATTCGCTATGTTATAATTGCTCTATGCCATGATCTGCTCATAAATAAAATGATTGCCTTTATTTCCTTTGTTAGCAATCTAACTTCTTTTTTATTTAATGGAAAGCCTATTTTGTTTGGTGGTTGTTTTTTGCTTTTCGGGAGGATTTTTTTTTTTGGTATAGAATGTACAGGTAGCATTGATACCCCATTTTGTGTAAATGTTTTGATTTTGCTAGTTGAATGAAGCTTCTTTTATGACTTTATCCCAAAAAAAAACTTCTTTTTTTATGTACTCATTCTAAAAACAATTGCTTCTATTTCTGTTGTTTCAACAATCCAACTTTTTCTTATTTACTCACTCTCAACAAGTTCTTAGCTAGTTGCTACTACAAGCCAAAGCATCTCTTGTGAGAAGGATGAGGCATCACTTGCCAATTGGGGAGGTCACGAGTTCAACTTCCGCTGAAGTAAAAAAAAAGCTGTTTCTAAAATGCTTTATACTCAAACATTTCATCAAAAGAAATGATGTATCATTCTCTTACAACAAAGTGATTTTGATTAAAGAAAAAGGTTGTTAATAAAATGTAATTTGACAAAAAAAATGATTGATTTGGCTGGGTTGGGTTTGGTTGCTAATCTTGATTGAACTTGTTTTTGACAAAAATATCTCGCAGAAAAACATGCACAAAATATGTTTTAAAGGATCATAAGAATCTAGTATTGCATTGTTACATCGAGCAAAACATGATAACTTAAGAAACTCTGTTACAAAGACACTTTTCTTATTTCGCCTCACGCCTTAAAATTGTTAGGGCCATATTTTGCTTACTAGCTGTGGAGTTCATTTAAGTCATTGTGCATGTGGGCATGATATGCCCATGCCCCATCTAGGTGTCTATTTACGTTACAACTCTTCTTCTTCTTCATCTTCTTTTTTTTTTTTTTTTTTTTTTTTTTTTTTTTTTTTTTTCCAAATGACTCTAGTCATTATTTTGTTAAAGCAGAATGGTACCGAAGAGGGAGAGCAAGAGCCTGAGCGTGAGTATACTCCTGCAGGCCGGGCGCTGAAAGCTAAGTAGTGAGTTCAAAATCCAATAAACGTTTTCCTTGCTTTAATTAATTCCTTTCAACCTTTCAAGCTGAATACTTTTCCTTGTGCAGTGCCAAACTTCGTGCCAGGCAAAAAGAACGACTTGCTCGGAGGGGTGTTATGAAAGAAGCTTGTCTAACCGAGCAACGGCTTGGACCTGATCAGCCTTCTCAGTTTCTTGGAATTAGTGCTAATGGAGGAGAGAACTCTACTATGCCAATCGAAAATGGAGCGCAAGCCCTTGTAATTGACTTGGATGCTTACTCGACGGAAGCGCCTAAGTACAGGAATGACTTATCTTCAAAATCGACTGCGGTCTCAAAGCAGGGCTGCAAAGTTGACCTGAATGCTCAACTGGATCTCTCGGTTATTCCATCTGACTTCGCTGTACCAAGTCACCAGTCTCAAAGTTCAAGTTGTGCAGTTCCAGCTAATAACCTGTTACCCGTTCTTGGCCTATGTGCCCCGAATGCTAATCAACTGGAATCAGCACACAGGAATAGGAGTGAGTGTTTCAATCTTCCTAAATCAAGTTACAGTCAAAGTAGAGCAAGTAAGATATTGCCAGATTTTCCATTTCGTCTATCTGCCGCTGCTGGAACATCAGGTGATGCAGAATTAAAAGGCCATGAGAGTGCTGGCGATGCTTGTGCATTGCTGGATGCACCCCCAGATTTTTCAAAGTGCCGCCTTAATAGTATCCTGGACAGCTGCTTTTCTAGTAATTCAGTATGTGTTTTTTATTTATTTTTTTATTTATGATCTGCTATCCTGCATGCATAAGCAACATTTAATTAATGAAACAGAATTTTTCTTTGAGGAGTTTTGTGATTCATACTGTGTCTGATTTGCAGTATCGTCTATCAAACACACAAGGAAGAGTATCTGGTCCTTCAGAAAATCCAGGCATTACTTTTCCGTCGTTTCGAGAAAAATTGGGTCTTCCCAACTTATGTTTCGAGGAGACACATGCATCAAAATTCTCTCTTCCAACAAAAAATGCTCCCAAGTCATATCCTGAATTCTTTCCAAACTTGTCACTGGGAACACATGCCGAGCCCGTGATTCCAGAGCTTCCTGCTATGCCATTGTTGCCCGATTTCAGATTGCCTTCTCAAGAGACACACAGACACAATCAGCAACTGAAGGATGTGAACCCCACATTAGCCTTGGGTCAAAGTGCGCATTCCTCATTAAGTGAGAGCCAGAAAAAGGTTCTTGATAACATAATGATGAGGACAGGATCTGGAATTAGCAGCTTCGGAAAGAGATCAAAGTTAGAATCATGGTCCGAAAACGAACTTGATACGCTATGGATTGGTGTTCGCAGGCATGGAAAAGGGAATTGGGATACCATGCTTAGAGATCCAAAGCTGAAATTCTCTAAATATAAATGTCCTGAAGATCTAGCAGTCAGGTGGGAGCAGGAACAAGTGAAGGTTTTTGGTGATGCCGTTCGTTCCAAGTCAGGATTCAAATCAAGAAAATCAACTAAATCTTCTTTATTTTCGGGCATCTCAGATGGAATGATGACTCGAGCTTTGCAGGGAAGTAGATTTTCTGGTTTTGGAGCCGAGTCTTCATTGCCCCCCATATTTCAATCTCATTTAACAGATATACAGTTGGGTTTTGGGGATCATACTGCAGGTATGGCACCAGTAGAGCCACCCTATCATTTTGCTTTTCCAAATGAGCGGTTTGCGCCCTTTCCTTCCTGGAAGTCTGACAAGTTTCAGTCACATTTTCCTGGAGATTCGTCTGCTGGGTCCTCTGATAGACCTGGGCCTTCTTCAAACTTCAATTTGGAGCAGCCTCTTCTACTGAATTCTTTGGCAAGTAGTGACTTGAGTAATGTCGGTATAAATCACCCAAGTAGCAGTGATTTCAATTTGCCGACTCCTTTCGATAGGTCCCTGAATTTCTTGCCTGATTTCCCTAATTACATGCACAAAGGTGGATCTACAAGCACCGGTCTGTTGCCTGATACAAACAAGGAGCTAAAGTTTAGCCGTCCAGCCAAGGATGATGTGGCTGGAAGTAGTAATTCAAACATAAACAAGCTACCTCACTGGCTCCGTGATGCTGTGAGCGTTCCTGCAAAGCCAGCAGAGTCTGACCTCCCCCCCACTGTGTCGGCAATAGCGCAGTCTGTTCGCTTGCTTTATGGAGAAGAGCAACCAGCTATTCCTCCGTTTAATGTCCCTGGGCCTCCTCCGTCAGTGCCAAAGGATCCTCGAAGAAGTCAAAAGAAGAAAGGGAAGTTGCATAAGGTTAGGCGGGAGTCACTCCAAATCATTGCGGTTCGTGAAGATGATGCTTCAAGCTCCATTCCAGTTGCTCCTCCATCGCAACCAACAATGACCCGCCCACCAGGATTTCCTCCAAGGGATCCTACCCATGCCTTGTCTGCTCTCAATCTAAACTTGAATTCACCGTCGCCGTTTGTGACTCCATTTCAACGAAAGAAACTGGTATCTGGACTGTCTCCATCTCCAGATGTGCTTCAGCTGGTAGCATCGTGTGTTGGCTCAGGCTCTAATATGCCAGCTGCTCCCGGAACGACAAGCTCAGACTTCCTTGGAAATGATATGTCTGTTCCCATGCCTCTTGAACACGGGGGCGATGACAGAATCCCAGAGTTTAAAGACTTACCTGAAAGACAATTGGTTCAACAGAGCGGCTTAGGCGGGAGTTGGAGTCAACTTCCCAGTGAGAGAACCGGGCAAGCAGACAGTGGGGATTCAAGCGAAACCCACTCCGACCCTCGTCAGATTAAGCAGCCCAAAGCGGAGGAGGTATCTTCAGAAGAAACTGTATCTGATGATCATGGGAGTGACAAAGAAAGGTAATGGATACCAAGCCTTACATACCATCTCAGGCCTCTCATGTGATCAAGTTTTGTAAACATAAATGCAACTGAGTGTTGACTAGCAGGAGTAGAACTGTTGAAGAAATTGTGTAAAGTTTATAAGGGAAAAGAAAATATAGTATGTTGGCTGCTTGACATAGCTTTCAGTTCATATAGAAACATGTAACTTTTTTGTATGTCGTTGTTTTATAGGTTGCTCATCAATGTAAGGATCCCTATTGGGATTGCTACTGTTTTTATTTATTCATCTCTTTCAAAGTTTCAATCTTACCTTCATTTCATTCTTTTTTCTCTTCATTCTGCAAGCTTTTCAGATTTCCCGGGCGAGCGTATTTAAAAAGTTTAGTTTCTTCTATAGTTGCACCATAATTTTCTGCAGAATCTGCAAACAAGAGACGAGGAGTTGAATTCACTAACTCAGTTTCAGATTGCTCTTGTAATCTTAGTGCAGGTGATCATACTGAGACTGACAGATTAACCAAAGTTCAAAGACAGATGATCACCAAAACTGAGTGAGTTTTACTCTCTCAATTCATCTATTCATTTGAACTTCAAAAATTACATCATTTCATTCTCAGAATTTGCATATCACTTGCATTATCCATGAGAATGACTGCATGATATCTGTGTTCTTTTTAATCACCATAATCCTCTCAATCAGAACTCAAAAAATAGAGGCAAGAGTAGCTAAACTACACATGGTAGCGCAGCAGGTCGAAGAGGCAGCGACAAACCTCAACGAGAAGGTGTCTAAGTTACCGCAGTTTAGTTGTCAGACATGCTTCCCAATCCACTCGTATCGAAACTCCTAGCATTGCTCAGTGGATCATAGTTAGTGGCAATGAAATTTGGTTTGCCTCCTAGCTTCACATAGCATCCAATTATATATGTTTCTTCAGTGTTTTCACAAGTCATAAGTTTGCCAGGCAACAACAATTTTATGATCACTTACAACATCACCGCCGGCCGCTGCGATGCTGGCTGCGGCACCGCCACTTCAACTAGAGGTGCAGGCTTGTGCCACTATAACATCCTTCATCATGAGTTGGTTTGCTATTGTTGTATCAAACAGGACATTATTTTCTCGGTTGGGAGAGCCAAAGTCCATTATGAGCCAACTAATGATCGAGCCCAAAGCAGTTTGTTAGTCCGTATACGTGGTGGTTCACACACAAAAAAAGAAAAATATTATTTTTACTTGACATATTCGCCCTAAACTCCATCTGCGTAGAACATTAGATACGCTACATAGTCGATCCCAAGTTCATAGCTTCCAAACCCATTTTCCATCCCAGAAAGTGAGGCATGAATGCACCAAGCCAATTTACCATATCCAAAAAGTGGGCAAGGGAGGTCCAACCCTATTTTCTATATTAAAAAATGAAGTGGTGTATAATAGTTTGGTAGCTAACGTAAAACATTTAGTCACTCTTTACAAAATAGATCAAACTTGCATTAAATTGAACACAACAGAAGGGTTTTATCTATGTAGCCGACTCCCACTAATTCGGAATCCAGGCTATCTTGTCATTGTTGACATATTTGCCCTTGATGAAATGGCCTTCGAAAACCTCACTGCCTTCAAACCGTCAGATTGGCTTCGAAACACGCACAACAAATCACGTCACATAATCGGACGGTCGCTGCTTTCCATCTGAGTCACGTAAAGCTACCCTATATCTACTCTCTGTCGCGACAAAGCCCCGATCCCACTGATCGCGAAGCGCACCAAACGGCGCTTCGACTCATTTTCACATCGATCGAGATCGATCGATCGATCCAATCTATCGCTCGCTCTTCGGATCTGTTGTTGCGATCGACCTAGCTAGGGCTTTCGCGGACTCGTTTCGCAATTCGATTCACAGGTACTGTTTTCGCGACTTTGTTCTCCTTCGGATTGTTTCTAGGGTTTAGCGTTTACAATTGATTGAGTTTTACTGTCTTTGATGAGATGGAATGCGTGGAATGACGGATGCTGCTGGTGATTGTGATTGTGAATTGTGATTGTCGTGTAGGGTTAGGGCTTGTGAGTTGGTGTTTTCGATTTGTGCAAATTGTGTGTAGAATCTGTAGTCGAGTGGTGTGTGATGGTGCATAGTTCGTTTTGAGTAGGAATTTTGCTTGTTTTTCTAATGGTATTGGTCCGGTATTGGTCGAAGTCGAAGTAGTATTGCGAAAAGAACTTGCATTTGTGGAACACAACAACAACAACACCAACCACATAAACAACAATGTCTCCATCCACCATTTGCTTTTTTTTGACCAATCAGTTTAAAAATCTCGCCTTTTTCGCGCTTTGCAGTGAACTAGTGTCATTTTTCTGTAGAGAATGGTTCTGACGTTTTACTTCCTTTGAAATATGGGGTTATTATTTGGTTTGATCAAAGGTATGGGAGTTATATTTTTAAGGAATTACACTGGGTCGTGACTCGGGAGGGTTTGCGCCCTGTAAGTGGAGTGGCTTTCTTTTGGGGCTTAATTTGATCAGAGATGTTGAATGTGAGAAAGGTTTTGGAAACCATCCTTAAGTTCTGAGTGTAGTGTTGTTGTACTTGAAAATGCAATCCATTTGTTTTTTTTGATGTGTTATCTTGCAAGAGTTTGTCCCGCTATTCAAATTGAAAACGGGTCATGACTATGAAAATTTTTGGTCGAATTTGGGTGGATTATGCCAGAACAATGACATTTTCAATTTGGTTGAAGAAATTTGGAACTTTATATTATTTCCATGGGTTTTCAAAGTAGTCAGAGAACCAATGTCGCATTTGGGAAGAATATCAATAACTATAATAAAATAAGCTTTTATGAGTAGCTAGTGTTAATGATCGAAAATAAACTTGTTCATTGGTCCTTAAGTAGATTGATATGATTGGAAATATGTGATCGAATTAATGTATGAAGAATCATTTTTATATGTGCATGGAAAATCACCTTCTCAATCTCCCCATGCCATTCTCTATTTACTTCAATCAATGCTCCTCAAAGTCTCTAATTGTCTCTTTTCTAATCCCAATTTGAAACCTTTAATTACTTTCACCTTGATCTATCAGATGAGAGTTCGAGATTTGGAAGTCTCTCTTAACACTGGTGTAATTTGCTATCTCCCCAACACTGGTCTAGCAATTTAATTTCATTGTCCCATGTTTTTGGTTTGTGGAGTTGTCTTCTATTAAGTATGTCTTTTACATCATACCTTTTGCGTATTTTCTGTATGAATTAGTTATTACTCAATTTGTCTTTTTAAAAAATAAAATAAAAAATCCAGTCAAGTGCCTAATTTTAGTTGTTTTCCTTTTTTTTTAAACAGATAATTTATTTTTACATAGTGATATCCTATTATGTTATTATTATTTAGAATTGGAAGCATTTGCCCCTCTCTATGGTTGGTCATATAGTGATATCCTATTATGTTATTATTGTGTCCTTGCAGTTTCCTCTCGCTATTGATCACTCGCCCTTGGTGTGTGTTCCCTTCCCGTGTTCTCTTTGTACTTCTTGGATTTTCCCTTTCTAGGATCATATATGTTCTCTCAATATGTTCTGATTTCCTCTTTGAGATCGGGAACTCTCTCTTGATCACTTTAGATTTTTTTATCAGTTAGATCATAAAGTCTTTCTCTTTGAGATGAAAATTGAACATGAAAGGGAAGGGAGCCAGTTCTTATTCGAGGTTTTGCATCTTCTGCTGTTAAGATCACACACTCTTCTCTTGATCTGCTTGGATGTCCATCTTTGAGATCACGAAATGTGTCTTTTTGAGATTACAATCAAATGTGAAAGGGAATTGTGTCACCTCTGATTCAAGGTGTATTTTGGTTCTTATGTTCAGATTTCTCTAGTTTTTTGTTGATCAAATGGAAATTAGGGCTTTCAGGTTGATTATGTTGTTTGACTTTCTCTTCGTAGTCATGTGATGCTTAGTGCTTTAGTTTGATTGGTTTTTTTTTTTTTGGAATTTTCGGGTTATGATGGTGTTTAATTGGAATTAATGTGCAAGTGTGCACTTTCTACTTCCATTGATCTTTTCTTTCTTTCCCTTTTTTCTTTACAATTTTTGGTTTTCTTCAGTGTCTTTTGCTTTTAATTGTTTCCTGGATAGGGTTGCGCTTGATGATTGTTGATGTTGGGATGTGTATGTAATTGTTATCTTGTCTGCTCTGGGTTTTCCTTATTATGAAGCAAATTTGTGTGGTCATGGATGTGTTCAACTGGTGAACACATTATTGTTTTACTCTGTCATATCATATATAAATAGTCACATGTTTGGATTGGGAGTTGTATATTACTTACTGGATCTGTTTATTTCAATAACATGGTGATAGTTAATTCATTTTGTCATTTGTCTTTAGGAGTAAGCCAAGTGGAAATGGGTCGAACGAAAAGGACGGTGAAAGATGCATCTAATACGCGGACTGATATGGTAAGGCGGATGAGTTGGTAAAAGTTGTTGTCTTGTAGAGGATTTGATTACTTGTTTCATGTACTTTGGCTGTGTGATTGAGGATATATGTTCTTAAATTATGTTTGTATTGGATGGCTCATTTTGATTGTAGATAGAAGTGTAGCCTTGTGTGATGAGTTTAGTGGATAGAGTTGATTATTTGTATTTATGTTTGTTTTCTCTATTTATGTTGAAAACAACCAAATGTTGATTGCATGTACCAAGTGGTTAATAGTTAATGGTATGATTGTTTTCTAATAAGCGCTGTATTACTAGTAAATAGAAATTTGCATTGATATATTGCTGTGTTTCATATTTATTTTGAGTTAGGTTTTAGCTAGTTCTCCTGAAGAAAGAGATAGTAGTGGATGGTATGGTTGTTTGATATGATGTTGTCAGTTTTTAGTAATCATCGTTGATTTCAGTAACTGTGAAGGTTTAGTATTTTGAAATGATATGCTATAAGTATACGTGTAAGAGTTTGATCCATATAGCCGACCCCAACTAATTTGGGATTGAGGCTTTGTTGTATGCTATATGTGTAAGGGACCATACAGTAGCAGAAGGCTGCACAGAGCCTTCTACTTTTTTGCCATACGCAACTTCAAATATTTTACAATGTAGTCAATTTAACAGTGATAACCGAAATTAAGCTTCTACTTGAGTCAGTTTCTCAAAACTTCTTGCAATTCAACTATCTAAACAGTGTTTTGAGGATTATGTTTTGAGCGGTGGGTCTGATGCCCATTCTCAACATCATGGAACATTTGTTTATCTGCATTTGAAGGAATGTACAAACTGTCTGGTGTTTGAACTTGTAGAGTTGTGTGCTAGTACAGCTCAGTATTATTGTTTTCTGTTTTAAATATATGATCTTTTCGCATTATTCTTCTTGGTACCATGAATAAAGAGATTAGATTTGTTTTCTGTCCTGGAGATATAAGATATTGATGTATAATTTTTTATTCAAAGATCCATTTATGATATGCATACTTGACAAATTAGAGCAATCCTTATATGGCTATTGGGCAACTCTTTGTACAAATAAGGAAATGGCATGGAAGATACCACTTAGTTTTTCTGGTGATTGATAAAAAAAAATCATTAGATAAGCTTTTTTCCCCCTCTACCCAAACATCTTAGAGTGGAAATGGGTATTTCAAAGAGCGTGGTGCTTCAATTATCATTAAATTAAGCTAGCTATACCATTATATGCTCCCAGTCCCAGTTTTTCCTTTTATTTTCTTTTAGTTTATATGTCATTCCATTCATTTCTGGGGATTTCAATATTATAATTATTATTTTAGAATACTCAAGACTAATGTGCAACATTTTGGTGGCAGAAGCAAGCTGCTGGGAGGAATGTATTCCAGATTTTTGCGGAAAAGGTTAGAGATCATAAAGGTCTAGAATCTAGATGGGCTGTTTTACAGGAAACTCGGGTGGAATACTTTAGGGGGAAAGATTTTGTTAGCTTTTTAAGAAATCATTCAGAACTTAAGGATGTGTTGGAGTCAGATAAAAATCTAGGGGCTGAAGATATAGCAAATATTTTACTGAGGGAGAGTCTTTTGGTGAGATGTGACCGTGTGGTGAAAACAGTTCGTCCTGGGAAGAAGAAGTTATCAACTTGGCCAGCGCATTTGGAAATCTTTCCTGTGAGTTAACATTGCCATCATACTTACAATCATTTTAATTTATTTGCTGCCTTCTTTGCATCTGTCTGTGTTTAAAATATTGATCAATCGGTTGGTCTATTAATGCCTTTCTTCTTACAAATGGTGAGCAAGTAGTTTTATAAAATAAGATGAGAAATCATGGAATTTTATTGATGTTGCGCTTTTCCAATTTTAATTTGGTTTTACTGTTGCGATGGGTGGGGGTGGGGGTGGGGGTGGGTGTGGGTAATCTCTTGATTCATTTTGGAACTGATTATTTTACGCATGGCCTTAATCTAATATCTTGGCATTTTTTTAATTAAAATACCACCCCTTTCTGCTGCTTTGTTTGTTGGATGGTAATAAAAGAACTTTCTTTTTCTTTGCTTTTCAGGATCAAGTGTTTTCAGATAATGATGCTTTTTTTGCTTGGACGTTCATAAAACGCCGGCCATTATGGCAGACGATTCTCTCGTTCGTTTGGCCTGTGGTAACCCTTGCAATATGCTTGTTTCCCATATTTCCTCATCAATGCAAGCTGATTATATTGTACACCTGTGCTGGGCTCCTGCTACTCATCTTCAGCCTGCTTTTATGTAAGTTTCCCGTCCATTTATACTTTTATTAAAGTTCAAAGTAAGAAGTAAAAATAAATAACAAAATCTTCCTTGTTTTTGTTTTAATTGATCTATTATAAAGTATTTGATTTTGTATGTTACACTTTTGATAATCAATATGACTTCCATTATCAAAATAAATAAATAAATAAATTATTTTATTTGAATAAAATTGATTTTCATTTCTTGATTCAAGGGCATTTGTACTTTGTTAATTTTTTTTTCCCTTTTCCACTTTTTAACCATATTGCTGTTGTATAATTTTCTCTTCTTTTTTTTTGAGAAGAAAGTTTATCGAATTGTTTAATTGATTGTAGTTTGGCTGGTTTATCTTGTTGGGATTTATGATTTATCTAATTGTGCTCAGTTGCAATAAACTTTGAAGAACTTCGGTACGTAATGGTCAGTTGAATGCTTGTCTTAGGATATCAAGTTCCCTCTATGGGTTGAGATTTCAAATAGCTACTGGTTCCAGTTAGGTTCAAGTGGATTGATTTGTGAGTTTTTGCTGAGGGCAGCCCCTTAGCGTGTTTTTTCTTAATAGTATTGTGCTTTTTTAGACATATTAGATGTATGTGATAACTTATTTATCCTCAGTTTTGCATTCAATTCCGAAAGAATTAGAAATGCATTTGAAGATGTTCGTATCCCATCCTCTATGTCACAAGAGAATTTGGAAGATAACTGTTCAGTGCATCGTTAATCATTCAGTAGGGAAAAAGTAAACAAAAAAAGTAAAAAAACATGATAGCTCTTTGATGTAATAATGATGTCCAAGTTCTTAATCATATACATAAAGATTGTAAATTAACCATTGAGAGTTGGGCATGTAATCAAACCAGGAATTCCCATCTTAGCCTTATTTTCATTGTTACAGCCGTTATTATATGGATATAGATTTCTTGCGATGGGATTTCGACGGTAATAGACAAAGATGTGGGATAACTAGGAACGCATTAATTATACAACATTTAACTAGGATGCATTATCAATTATACATTTATACATTAAATCGAGTGAAATGGAACTGTTGAATTCACTTAGCTAGCCACAACTAATTCCGGACTGAATCTTTGTTGTTGAATTGTTCTCATATGATGACTTTGCACTTGCATGCTGTGTTCTTGTTATTCTCATACTGCATTTCTTTTCAAACCTTTGTCTTATGTTTATGAATGAGTTACATACCTATCTGCGGAACCTAGAAGATACAACTCTTTGTGCTTCCCTGTAGCCATTTACGCTTTCTTAATTTAAATGTAAATGGCATGCAGTTAGATTTTTGATATTCGGAGCTGCATGGATCATTCTTGGAAAGCGGATTTGGTTTTTCCCCAATATTCTCGCTGAGGAGGCAACATTATCTGAGTTGTTCCGGTTTTGGCCAAAGAAAGATGAAGAGGAACGACCAAAGTGGACTGTGAGGCTTTTCTATGCTGTTGTAGCTGTGCTGTTCATATTGGTGCTCAGGCACCATGCACCTGATGAAGCTGCTAGAGCAAGGTTAGTCACGTCCAACTACCCTGGTTAAACCTTGTCATCCTATTCAGCTTAGTATCATCTGTAGCATGGGATTAGCAAAGAATTGTTAGGCTTTGATGTGGTGTCACGTGTCGGGCACAATGTCCTTAAACCTGTTCAGCATGTTAAATTTGTTCATTTTGGGCTGCCCCGCACATGCGGGTGCGTGCCTGTAGATCTCCGCCAGTACCGATACTATCCCCAACTTAACCACCTTCGAGTCATAGGTATGAGGTTTTAACTAAAAAGGCCTCGGGACCTATTAGAGGGGAGACAATCGCTTATATACGTCATTACAAAATTTCACTTAATCGATGTGGGACTATTATTTTGGTACACATATCTCCAACACAACAAACACATCATTTTATTGTTCGATTCTTCCTACTAATCATACCAAGCTAGTCAAAGTCTCCTGAACAAGTTAATTAGGTCGCTTAATGAAGGCTACTTGTGATAATAAATGACGGCTTGGGCCTTCTAATGGGATATTGAATCTGATAGGAGAGTTTCATAGGTATTTGACCGCTGGTATTTTGTTACATTCCCTGAGTTCTCTTTGTTTTTGTTTTGCAGGTACCAGAAACGAGTTTCCAACATTATTGATGACGTCCTTGAATGGTCACCGAGATTGGCTTTGTCCGGAATGATGGAGAAGCAGCAACCTGTTGTCAACGCGACCGAAAATGAATCCAGTAGTACTACTTCAGAGGAACAGATGCATCCATCCAATGGCAGCATGGATAGTGAGTCTGTCACAGTACAGCAGGAAGGAAACGAAGATTATGGGAGCACAACTGACTCAAACCAGCAAACTGCCGATCATGATTTATGAGATAAACATGGTACAATACTAATTTAGAAAGACAGTCTCTTTACAGTGTTCTTTTTTTCCTTCCTTATATCTAAATTGTAGAATTGTGCAATTGAGCTATGTGACTTTGGCTTTTTTTTCTTGTGCCATAAAATTATATTTCTCATCAATAAAGTCTGTTGCTTTACATTCTGACTCCCTGAGATGAATTTGTTTCATCCTGTTAAGAGTTTTTGATGGCTTACAGCAGCTCAAAGCTCAATTAGTTCTTCCAAATGAATCTCCTGCATGCCGTGATTCCATTTTCGGAGTCAGCTGAGGCTCAGTTTTTGCAGCCCTCCCCTCATTCATTGAACTTCCATGATCATATGCAATTATGCATCGTGTTTTTATTTTTTTTGGTACAATTATGCATCTTGTTACATCACATCGAATGGAGTGGAGGAGTTTGATCCATTTGTTCAACCTCAGCTAATTTTGGATTGAATTCTTCTTGTTGCTGTTCATCATATGCATCTAACTGCCTGCACATTCATTTATCATTCTTTCTTCTGCTGCTCTTTTTTTTTTTTTGGGTTCACCACGCGGCACCGACCACATCGATTAATCTACGCTCAGGCATTGTTAGGCTCCATACTGGGATTGCCTTATTAACCCATTTTTTTCCATACACAAGACTCAAACTTGAGACCTCGTTTAAGATAAATCCCCTACCACCTAGACTTGAACTCGAGACCTCGCGTAAGGGAAGTCCTTTACCACTTGGACCAACCGGTTATTGGTCATTCTTCTGCTACTTTGGGCGGGCATTGTGGAAATACATAGTCTTTTGTCAGAATAAAATCCATGCCTTCTGGTTTAATCCAAAACTTCACTCTCTTTGGTCAAATTTCATCTTTCTACTAAAATTTAATATTTCCTATGCAAAATGGAAGGTTTGCAGCGGTTTGCTTCAATTGTTTGGAACAAACGTAAAATTATGTGGGAAATTCTTGATATGAGTCCTTGGATATTCCTGTAATTCGGTTGCGCGAAATTTGAGGTCTGTTGAGAGTTGAGACACCTTAGTAATTTTTTTTTTAATAATTGTGATTGTCTGTAACTTTTTTTTTAGTCCAACTAAGTGCACTTCATTTTGTATGGCACCCCAAATTCAAATTTCAATTTCTAAGTGCATTTCACATTTTTACCAAAATACCTTTTCATATAAATCAAAGCACCCAACTCCAAAACCTTGGTTGAGACATCTATATTAGGTTCGACATGTAGTCGAGACTTATCCACTAGGCTCGGTGTTGTCCAATCGAATCTCTTTGGTGAGATTTACTTGACAACTGGCGATTTAAAGGTTCAGTGAGTTCCGACCAACTCTCCAATTAAAGGTTCGACAAGCTATGACCGACTCTCCAACTAGAGGTTTGATAGGCTCCAATCGACTCTCCAATAAGAGATTCGGACCTTCGAGGTCGAACCACTTGATGATGTCTACAAGTCACAAATAAGAGTGTGTGGGGTGCACTTAGAAATTGTAGTGGGGTGCACCAATCACAGTGAGGGCATAAGGGTTATTTTGTAATAGGATTGACTTTTTTTGTGCACTTAGTAATATGCGGGGTGCACTTAGCCGGACTCTTTTTTTTTTTTTTTTGAAAACTATGCTCCTCTTTATTTAATCTCGACCAATGAAAAAACACGGAATTTAGAAACCTGTTTTACAATTAAGAATTTTATTTTCTTATTTTTTTATTTTTTGTCACAACTCACAATAACTCTTTTATTCAGTCCAAGCATGAATGTATCCTCACCATTCCAGTATTTATAACTACTAGTTGGTAGGTTGGTGGGTGTATGTGATATTTTAAATATGTATATATAATATAATATAAAACATGGGAGAAACTTAGAATAATTTGTATAAGTTTTTTAAACTTCCGCAGGAGTGCAGTAGCGAGAGATATATTAACTTCTGTTAAATTGGAATAGAACTAAACAAAAATCCCCAAATTAACACTAATTTTACAGATTTCCACAGCCTTTACTTCTTCCTTTCCAAAGTTCAACCCAACTCAAAATCATTCATAGAACCTCAATTAGTTTAAATGATTAAATGCTTTAAATTTCAGCCCAAATACATAATGATAACAAAGAAAAAACTGAAAGAGCCAAAAATGATCATACTGCATGCCAAGAAACTCAGTTTCAACAATAAGAATCAAACCATTTATGTGTATATATATAGTAGATCAATCTTATCAAAAAAATATTTAGTAGATCGAAATTCCTTCCTTTCAACCAAAAGGAAAACTTAACAATCTTACTCATTATAAGACCTCTCTAGTGATGCCCTGCAGGCCTACTGGCTAAACCAGATATACATAATCAAAATGATGAGCTAACAGCTGGGCTTAACATTCAAGGGAAGTTGATGAACTTAATTGACTACTAATGAGAGGTGGCTGCAACTAGACTTGGCGGCGCAGCGGTTGAAGGGGCAGCGACAAATCTCGATGAGAAGGTGTAGAAGTAATCGTAACTGTCGTCGGACATGCTTCCCCAGCCGCTTGAGTCGAAATTCCTGGAATAGCTCAGGGCATCATAGTGGCAATGAAATGAGGGAGGCCTACTTGCTTCACATAGCAGCATTCTGCTGTATTGTTTCCTTAGTATTCTCATGAGTTTCCTTAAGCAACAGCAACAGTTTGGGGATTGGTTTTTAGCGTCGCGGACACCCGCAGCGGATGCGACGCTGCCGCTAAGATTTGAGGAGGTAATGGTGGTGATTGAGGCCTTGTGCTTCCATGAGATCCCCATGTGTGTCATCTGTGTACCGAACACCACCTCAAGAGACTAGTTGAGCTCTATAGCACATGTATCATGTAACTGATCACGTTATGCTTATATATACATGAAGGGTGGGTGAAACTGATCGAATTGGAGGTGTTGTTTGACCAAAATAGCCTTGAAGAGATGTGGAGGTTGGGAACTTGGGATCGGCAGTTTAGGGTGGGCATTCGGGGTATTTTGGTAATTTAGAAACAATTCAAAATGTCCACCTACTATTCTACTATTATTTTTCTTTTTGATTAATGGTACATCTGCATAGTCTGTATTGTTATAGTCTGTATTGTTTTTTGTTCGTGGAAAAGTGAGGCTGCAGGGGTCTGATGCTCCTCCAATTAATTTATGGCACCCACCATTTTAAAAAAAAGAACTTTCGTAAATAATTGCTTCATCTATATATTGCACAACCATTTAAGCTAACCATTTATGGAGTACTATGGTCGAATTTACACAAAAATGCTTTTGACGAATGATTAATTGGTACATCAACAGTTTAAAAAAAAAAAAAGGAGCAATGCTAGAATGACCCGGATGGGACACCTGAGATGGACATAATCGGATGGACACTCGGGTGATTATGTCCGTCCATTTACACATCGGGATATGCGCACAAACAAATCGATGCACAATGGATTGACACAATCACCGGGTGTCCCTCATCGGGTCATCATAGCATTTTCAAAAAAAAATTGGTAGATCATCCACCTTGAGAGCCACTACTGTGTTATCCAGCGTAGAGTTAGAAAATCTAGTAAAAAAAAAAAATTGTAACTTGCATGGTGTCATCCACTAGGAACAAAAAGATTGTTGCAAGAGTCCACTTATTAAAGGCGCAAGAATTAAAAGAGTCTTAATTATGAGTGTAATTTACATATATATCATTTAGCATTAAATGAATGGAAAAATTGAAGAATCATAAATGTTTAGATTGCATAAGGGTAAAATGGGTAAAAAATAATAAATACACTCGAATTTTGAAAACAACTTACAATTTTGAACAATTAATTTTTGTTAGAACGACTTATATTATTGACCGGAGGGAATATATTCTTGTGTCGACCTTTTTTCTCATTCTTGTCATAGTGTTCTTTCAGTTAATAAAAAGTATTATTTTCTTGATTACTAATAAAAAAAAGGTCTGATAGGCAAATATATCATAATGTTTTAAGTTTTTTGTAAAAAATATCATATTGTTTCAATTTTGGCAAATATATCCTAACCTTTCGATTTCTTGTAAATTGTATCCTCGCTTCATTTTTTCTTTTTTAAAGAAAAATCGAAGTTTCATTAATCATTAATGGTTCGATACAGGAACAGACATAGAATCAAAAAAGTACATTGATTCACTAATCTTATTTGTTCAAAAGAACTGTCATTATTTTGGTTGTGAACGCGATTGTGAAATTGAAACAATTTGACGATCAGAGACGACTCACTACAATGTTGAAACATATTACAATACGCAAACACTCGTTAGAACCACATAATGAATAACAAAACTTTCCAACAAAGAGAAGAAAAGCTAAAACTTCCCGACAAGAAGAAGATAAAATCAAGACTTCCAACAAAAGGAAGACAAACTACCTAAAATTAAAAATATTGTTTCATATAATGCAATGAATATGTAATATAGTGATCATTCATCAGTTAAATTGTGTTTTGATACATAATAATTACAAGTAAGGATACAATTTTCATAAAATCAAAAGGTTATGATATTTTCGTCAAAATTGAAATGGTAGGATAGTTTTGTAAAAATGTTGAATGTTATGATATATTTTTATCTATTAAGCCTAAAAAAATTAGAAAATATTTTTATTTTGATGAAAAATAGAAAACATATTTTAGGTTTGTGGATATTGTAGGATGATTTATTACTTACAATAAAACGAGAAGATAATTATGTTGAGGGTATTATCGTCATTTCAATCACATAATGTTCAAAGTTAAAGCTGCGGATACGCTGATGGCCCTTCTGGAGTGATTTCAGATAATCAGAAGCAGTGTGTGATATGACTCTAATGCCCTTCCTCTTTTTCATCAAATAACAGGCTTCTCTACTTTTATGTTCCCCTTCCCCGCTGACAAATGACAACGACCTATAAACGTCGTCGTACCATTGTCATTGGGGGGCTCCTCAGTCCTCACTACCAGTCAAAGTCAAACATCACATCTGCTGGTAGACATGAGCTGATCCCACCGTAGTGTACGAATTCGGTAAAAGCCCATAGTCATTGGGTTTTTCTTTGTTTCTTTTTATTTTGGAAAATGGTTTGGTGCTCCAACTAGAACACGCAATCACAGCCACCCTTAATTATCGAGTGTGCATGCATCATAAGTTGGATAATAAATGTGTGTCCAATTTGCAAGTCCATACATATTGGACACCCTAACGCTTCTCTTTTTGTCAAATGATAATTAACTTTTTTTTTTTGATAAAAAGGAAATCAACTTTTTTTTGGTCGAACTCCCACCCTCTTTCAAGAGCACTACATACCATATCATTCGACTACTCATTTGATTGGTAATGAGTCTAATGACAAGTAACTTATTATGAGTGGAGATCCTTGAAAATAATTTATTTGGTAAATTTCAATAACAACAAAGCTAGAGACCAACCATTGTTTTGATGTAGTCACGAAATTGAATTTTTTAACTTTTCAAGACATCTTGTGATATTCTTGTGGATGATAGGTAGATTATGTGAAGTGCGAGAAATAGTTTTTAAGCTTGAGCCCCAAATTACGGGGCCACTTACATGAATTAAAAAAGTTTTTAGGGAGCTCGATTTCATGGACTTTATGCATTTCATGATGTATTTTGATATTATCGTTGTGTCAAGTTTTTTACTAGCATGATTGTACTCAACCTCAATTAACTTGAGATTAAGACTAGTTTGTTTGTTGAATTCTCAGTGCCGCTCATATTTATTTTCAAATACATTTTCTTATTTTATTTTTACATATTTTACCATACATTAACTTAATTATCCCCTTCTCCCTGACACTAGCTAATTTTATTTTAGGTAAAACCATTTGGTTCCTAAAGTTTATGTTTTTTATGTTTTTCGTCTCTATGCTCAACTTTTATTACCGCACATTTGGTCCTTAAACTTTCATAAAGATCTACATTTAATCCTTCTATCATTTAAAGTGTTAAATTCTGTCGATGTGAGTAATAGAAATGTCGCGTAACTAGTAAAGAAAAGTAAAGTGGTTTATATTACTGAACCAAACGACTCACATCAACCAATAAAAATCACAAATAAAATTCCTCTAAAAATATATAAAAAATTTATAGTTCAGGGACTAAAAGTATAAAAAAAACTTAAAAGTTTAAAGACCAAATATACACTAATAAAAGTTCATGGACCAAAAACATAAAAGACTCAAAGTTCATCGACCAAAAAATATGTTTCGCCTTTATTTTAAGAAAAAGGTTACTTTTAAAACCAAAGGGAAGTCTAAAATGACCTAAAAATGGAAGACATCGACTAAACAGACTCCAATTTTTACTAAATAGACCCCAATTTTGAATTATTACTTCATGTACCCTCACTTTTTATTTAGTTTACCCCACTTTTATTTTTAAAATTCTAAAAATACCCTTGCTCACCCCATTACCCATACTCCACTTTTGAAGAAATGTCACTCACAGGTTTTGAACGAACTGAGACGACACCTCTAAAGAGGTGTCGAACACACACGGCCAACACCTCTGAAGAGGTTTCGAACACACACGGTCGACACCTCTACAGAGGTTTTAGACACACGGGGTCGATACCTCTTTAAAGGTCTCGATTGACTTCAACCAATAATGCGAAGATAACTCGGTCTTAGTAGGTAACGGAGGGATCCAACCGAAACTTCTTTAGAGGTGTCGACCCTATGTGTCCAGAACCTGCGGGCATCAAGAATGAACAAAAAAACTTTAAAACTCCCGAAGAATATATGAAAATGGTAAAAAAAATAGTGGGTTTTACTCGTAATCCCTTATTATTTTTAATTCCATTGAAACTTTGTACCAAAAATGCAAAATTTAAGCTTCAAATCGAAGCCCTAAACCCAAAAGCAAATTCACAAATAAAATGACTCAAAGAAAAAAAAAGCCCTCGAAATCGGCACTGTAAGAGATGATGAATGCGTTCATGGTGTTAAATCATATGGTTTTGCTCGGATTTTGTTGGGCTTAAGTTTTTGATGAGTGCGATTTGAGAGAGAGGTGAGTGGGGTATGAGTGAGTAAAAACTCTTTTATATAAATAAGTAGTTAGGTAATTTTATAAAATTAGAGTCTTTATAGCAAAAATTAGAGTCATTTTAGCAGCAGGGAAAGGGCAAGTGTAAAATTGCTTAAATTTATTATTATTTTTTTTTAAGGAATAGGTGGTCGAAAAGTGGTTTTCGTCGCTACAGAAAACAAACAGGGCCTGTACGTGTATGATCCAGTGGGACACACATACATAAGCGTAAGCCGTGAGTTTTGGCGTCAAGTGTTCGTCCCTGTGCGGTTGGGGTGGGCCCACATTTGATACGTACACGTGTCAGAAAGGAAGAGGTGCAGTTTGGTGATAAGGCTGAGCGACATTCACCTGATCTCACAGCTGACATGGAATAAATGCCTTCCTTCTTCTCCTTCCTTTAAATTACTAGGACAAAAATAACCTTCCTCACAAACAATTGACTATCAGTTAGTAGTTGATTAGTAAAAAGAATCTCAACACAACATAACTCTTACTGAAGACTAATGATTTCAAATTGTCAGGCATTTGAAGTGAAGTCCCAATTAATCTTAAACTCAAAGAAAGTAAAACACAAGGGCGGTGCTTTTAGGCTTTTAACTAAGAGTTTTAAAATTTTTTTATTCTTAAAATTCAAATTTGAAACATTTAATTAAAAGATGAGGGACTCGTGTTATCTCACAACCCTTTCAATTAATAGAAATAAATTTTATTAAAGCAAAACTACATTTTAATGATGGGTCATGTCGGGATGAGACCCTAATCATCTTATAATTACAATTTAGAGGTCACAGTTTCGAGTAATGAGTGTAGAAAATTTTTTTATTTCTTGATTAGAAGTCGTCACTTGTAACTCTCATAATTTTACCCTTCTTCGAACATGAGGTTAGTGCACCGCCTTGATTAGTATATAGTATATAACTTTAAAAACCCTTTAATGAAAGTTCAAATCTGCGCGACCAACTTAATTATATGCGTGCATAATAATTTCTTTGTTTTGGTAAGCTGCGTGCATAACACCAATGAACGGATTCTTTTTTCTTTTTTTTTTTCTTTTTTTGGCCCTTTAAAGGCTGAAACCTGAACTGGCAAACAAGCTTCTTTGAGAACAACCCGGCCATAAAAAACTTTACAAGTGGGGATGTGTGGATTCATTCACTTTATCTGGTCAAGTTTAACATGCCTTTAAAAAGGTAAAGAAAATATGTTGACGGCAGTCAAGAATCATACTCCATGCTAGTTATTTGACAAAAAAAATAAAAATACTCCCATGTTAGTTTTAGAAACTTGGGTTTCATTTCATATTACTATATATTATTTTTGATAAGATATTACAATATATTATTTAGTTCACAAATCTTCGATCCTTTTAGAGATTTGGGTTATGTAAGTGGTCCCAAAAGAAAAATACTAACCCAAACTATCAAGCATTTACATTCACAAGCTGCTTTTGCATCGAATTATATAAAATGCATAATTTGAGGTAGATAAGTAGATTCAGTACCAAATAAGGTTCTTCTACGCATTTGACATATCAAATAACTGAACCTTCAACCTAGCTAGGCAACCTTTTTTTTTTTTGTCAAATACCTAGCTAGGCTACTAGTTTGTGGTGGCTAGTGCATGTGATATCTAAATTGGGCTTAGAGAAAGTTTAATTTGTCTTCTCTTAAGTTTGACCTGTGAGTCTTTGACATTCACATTCACCTAGCTACGCTCCACCCTCTTTGCCCATTTTATTTTCATCAATCTTTTGTTGGGTCTCCAAAGGTAATGTGCATGTCACGTGTCTCCCACAAATATCTAGATTAATAAAGTTTTAATTAATAATTTAGATACTTGTTTTGGTCAAAGAATACCATGTGGATTTGCTCCAAAATGTATAAGATAATAACCATATATGTGTTTATTTATTATTTATAGATAGTATATATTATATTATATTAATCATTAATTATATGATTAAGGTTTTTATTATATATATATAACAATATAATCATCATTGAGGAGGGTCCTCTGATATCATGACTTCATGAGTCGCATGTGATTCATGACAAGCACTTCTAAAATAATGCTATTAGGACGTGTTGATAACTCAGTGTTAAAAGAAGAAATTATTATAGTCAATCCAAGTGTAACGCCCAGCCCACCCGCGAGCCGCGATTGGACCGCACAGGTGGTATGACACTCCCTGGAGTCGCACCACACCTCTGTGTTCTCTCCCCCCCCCCACGTGAAAACCCACAAACCCTCACGTGAGGCACAGTCTTTCGCCCGCGAGCCACGACCGGACCGCACAGTGGTATGACACTCCCCCGGAGTCGCACCACACCTCTGTGTCCCCCCCCCACGTGAGAACCCACAAACTCTCACGTGAGGCACAGTCTTTCGGCCCCCCAGACTCGAACCCGCACCCTGGAGGCTTAAGGTCACGGGATTAGCGAGTCCGGTACCGTTCTCACGGGGGGGCACAGAGGTGTGCGACTCCGGGGAGTGTCATACCACTGTGCGGTCCAGTCGCGACTCGCGGGTGGGCTGGGCTGTTACATAAGCCTTTTATGTAATGGCCCACCCGTGCCCCCCACGTGAGGCCTTAAGCCTCCTGGGCGCAGGTTCGAGTCTCGGGGGCGAAAGACTGTGCCTCACGTAAGGGTTTGCGGGTTCTCACAAGGGCCTTTTATGTAACGGCCCAACCCACCCACGAGCCGCGACTAGACCGCACAGGTGGTATGGCACTCCCCTGGAGTCACACCACGCCTCTGTGTCCCTCCCCCACGTGAGAACCCGCAAACCCTCACGTGTACCAGCTCAGTGGTACCAGACTCGCTAAGCCTGTGACCTTAAGCCTCCAGGGCACGGGTTTGAGTCTGGGGGCGAAAGATTGTGCCTCACGTAAGGGTTTGCAGGTTCTCACGTAGGGGGACACACAGAGGTGTGGTGCGACTCCAGGGGAGTGTCATACCACCTGTGCAGTCCAGTCACGGCTCGCGGGTGGGCTGGGCCATTACACCAAGAGTCTAAAGAGAACATAGTTTAAGCTTAATTTGTATCCTTTTTTATTTGGGTAGATAGCTTAATTTGTAGTTTACCTTATAAAAATTATAAAAACTAATAAGATCATAGTTTGACTTAAAATACTAATTGTTCTAAAAAAAACCTAAAATATTAACTGAAGTTGGACCTCTAATTGATGGTATTCAATAGAAATTCAATGTAAATTATGGTAGGTTCTGCAAGCAAATGACACTAAAGTCGAGCGATTTTTATTTTTCTTAATTAATTAAGTGGCCTAATGATTTGGTATAAGATTTGAAAGTGAAAGGTCATGGGTTCAAACCTTGGTTGATGCAAATGTGATTTCTTTCCTATTAAAAAATAAAAGTCAAGCAATTTTTAGGCTAATCCTTACAATCCCCTCGACTACAAATGTTCAACTTAATCAAGATATAGTTGCTCTTAATCAGCATGTAATAAAAAAAAAAATAATAATAATAAAATAATCCAAATTCAACATAAAAAAGGTCAATAAAAAAATACTGGTAATTGTGACTATACACCGTTATTGACTAATGGCATATTAATCTCTTTCCCTCTCTATATTATTTCATTCTTGTAACCTGCCATTTATTGAAGAGTGTGAGATAATTAACAGTTTACCCGTACTTGGTGGGTGATGTCGGTGACTTTGGTCAGATCAAATCATATATTAATCAAGCTATTAATACATTCAAAAACAAAAAAGGAAGTCCCAATGGGGCTATGGATCGACTGTGCTGAGGCCATGTGCCTATGCAGCAGTAGCTCTGTTTTAATGTGCATAGTGCTTGTCATAGAATTACTAGTAGAGAGAGTGAACAAGAATGGTAGCAAGTCAAAGTATGAGATTTTATTAGTGTGTCATGTGACAAATATTCCCATTTTGGGAGAGCTCCCCAAGGGAGGGGGGACTTATATTAAATGATAGAGTGGATTGTTTGATCTAATCTACTTGCATTTTGCATGTGATGATCCTCACTGGCTATGAAGAAATAGTTTCCTTTCCTAGTTTGATTTTATATTTTCAATTGTTTGTGGCCAATTGGACATCAGTACTATCACTGAATTGAACTTATTCAAATCGATGAGATAATTATATACTGAACTTGAAGCGAGAGAGAGAGAGAGAGAGAGAGAGAGAGAGAGAGAGAGAGCTTTTTTTTTCACATGGTGACGTGGTGTTCAGCCTCATCCACACTGACTAATCCGCGCTAGGCAATTCTCCCAACCTAATCTTCTCTATTCACAAGACTCAAACTTGAAGCTTACTTAAAGGAACCAAGTTCCTTTCCACTTGAACCAACCAGTTGTTTATTATTACAAGTTAATAACAAAACCTCAATCCCATATTAGTTAGGTTTGGCTACATAGTGATAACTTTTTCATTGCGTTTGATTTAGTGCAAGGAAGAGAGCTTACTAATCCTATTATTTTTTTTTCTTTTTTTTTTTTTGTCAAATGCTTACTAACCCTATTCTGAATTGAATTTTTTCTTACAATTGCAACAACAAAGCCTCAATCCCAAATTAGTCGAGGCCAGCTACATGGATCAAATTCTTCCATTTTGCTCAATTCAATGCAATTAATGGGGTGCTTTTAACTTTTCCCACAATTGCAAAAATCCTAAAACTAACCACAAACATCGCCAACATAACTACAAGTCTATAACACTAACCAACCAATTAGGTGGCCCAATAGTTTGATATGGGATTTAGAAGAGGTCATGAGTTCAAACCTTAGTGGATGCCAAGTCAGTTTCTTCCCTATCAAAAAAGAAAAAGTCTATAACACTACATACTTTTGCTCCTTAGTTTTGTACCGTAAAGGCATATATTTGATGGGCTCAAAGCAAATTTTGAACTTTGAAGCATGCGTTTACAAACATATATATTTTGCAGGACTTGGCACAAAAGCTAATATAACTCCAACTTTAACAACATATGCACATTGAAAGCATGAAAAGAACTCTCGGTCAAAATAGAAGTAAACCAAAGTTAATAGGAGAACTGTTTAAATTGATAATTTACAAAAGCGTAAATCATTCTGGTTATCAATCTTGCATTGTATCAATCAAATGCTTGAAAAGAATCTACATCAATGACCAAGGGATAGCTAATAATCGAAAGAGCAGCAACAATCATAGATAAATTAGGATTGGCAATCAACAAATTGAATCATAGTTTTGCCATTAGATTATTAGGAAGCTTAGCCTCCACACCGGCAATCAAATCCTAAAGCAAGATTTTTCTCTTTTAACATCCAATTATTGAGTTGTTTAAGGAAAAAATCTGTTAAGTCTTACATAAGCATGATATATTCATAGAGTAGATTATGAATGATTTCACATTACCAAAAAAAAAAAAAAGAAAACTGTCAATAACAAACTTCTAAGCGTGACAGATATCAGATATGCATATCAAAGCCAGAAATAGTCAGAACAGGAAGCAAGATATGAATAGTGTAAAAGGCCCATTAACACTATCTTAGTATTGTTGGAGTATATAATCCCATATTAAAAATATAATAAGAGTTTGTGTGATATATAAGTGGTGTAGATTGGATCCTAACACAAGCTAGCACAAGCCAATCGATTTTGTGCAAGATAGGCTCAAACTCCATTTATATGCCCACAGGGGCGTGTGTGCGTATGTGCGGCCCAACACTCTCCGGGACCATGGATTTCTACAAGTATTAGAGGCTTAGAGCAGAAAAGCTTAGATTATGAGCTGGGCTTGTGGCTCTAGCCTAGAGGGAGATAAAACTGGATTTATGCCTCTAGCGGCCTAGCCTATGTGAAGGGAAGGTGTGTTACCGATACAATAAGAGCAAAGCCACAATCCTAAATTAGTTGGGGTCAACTGCATGGATCTCTTCCACTTTGCTCAATTAGATGCACTTGGTGTCAGTCACCAATAAAACAGCACGAAAGAAATATGATAGAATAATTTACACGATGGAAAAAGATTAGGTAACATACTTTTGATACATGCATTTGCAATGCAACGGTAAGAACCTTTTCAACATAAATTTAGATGCCTTGTGTAGCAAATGCATGTATCGAAAGTATGTTGCTCAATTGCTTCCCTTTACAGTAATAAAAAAATAACTTACCTTTCCACAATACAACTGAAACAACCATAGAAAAGGAAGATTTAGGAGGGTCATATTTACCTCACAAGAGAATTGTTAACAAGTTAGGTTTGTAGGGAGGATGGCTTCAGAATTGTCTCAATTGAGCTAGTCTCTTAGGTAAATGGTAAACAACTATTTGTCGAAGTTTAACCTTCAAGAATTAATATATTAAGCCAAAAAGTATGGTTATCAAAATATATATATATATATATTAAGCCAAAAACACTGGTATTGTTTTTTTAGCTATATGACAATAAACATGTATTGCATCTTTTAGGAACCAAAAGGATACCAATAATTGGCATATGTTACCTGTGATACATTCTGCTATACACCTTTGTTGTATGATCAAAACATTTCCAAACAAAAGTCCAGATGACAAGTTAAAACCAGAAACATAGTCTCCACAAGATTGTTAGAAAAGATTGGGAGGATATACATTACTTTTCGATGCCTATTGCAATGGCGGAGAAGATGCATGATTTACAAAATGGAGCAGTTCCCTTGTTCCCTAAGAAGACGTAAACAATATAATTAGGTAATTATGCAAGAAATTCTTAAGTCTGCAAGTTTTCAAGCAAGTACACACATACTTATTTGTGTCTTCGTAATGGTTTAAGGCGTCCTCAAATTTGCGCCAAAGGGGTCCCGTCTCTTGAAGACTAACATTATCTGGCCCTCCAAGGTAAGCCTGAATGACAAACTGAGGAGTACGTTCCCTGAGGGCGACCACACAAAGGAAAATCAGATCGCTTGCATGCAACTCTCGGTGAATATTAATATATGAACTCTAAAGTTCTAAACTCACCTGCCTTCATACTGTGACAGCCAAACCAAGTAGGCAGCAGCAAAATACATTGAAACAAATGGATTGGTGAGACACTCCACCGATTTAACTCTATAGTCCCTATAGCCCAATTCCCTTAAGATAAAATGAGAAATATAAGGTATAATCGAGTATCGTCACAGGGATCACCGTGTTTACAAAAATTATGTAGCTTGACTAAGAGCATAAAGATATCAAGAAACTCAGTCCAGAACTCGAGAATCACAAGAATGTAAATTATATAATGCTGATAATAACACCAGTTCCGGTAGCATCAATAGCATACTTGTAAAGCCAGAGTGCTTTATGGTACTCTATTCCCATAAGTCCTGTACGAAGTCCCACCCCATTAATAAATCTCATGCTAGTGACCTCCGCCAAAGCACATAGAACCGTCTGCAAAGGAATTGATTCAGCATAATTGGATCATGGTCCAAATTAGATCTACAATGATCAGCCCATACACAGTTGACTTCGCACAATACTAGCAAGTCTCACTTGAAAAGAACTTTAGACAGTAAAAAAGAAAAACAAGTCTCTAATAAAGGCTCTTCCCAAGATCCAACTTGAAAAACTTGAGCAAGAAAGTTGCTAATGTTCCAAAGTACCAATAAATCAAACCGACTTGAAAAAACCTTCATAGAAGCATTTAGAACAAGCAAAATAAAATACTCGACACAACTTAAGCGAAAAAAATCAGAAGTGTAGACAAAGTTCAGAGGCCAAGATATTTGACATAAGAGAAAGAAGAGGCATACAGGTTTGATCCCTCCGCCACTGAAGTGTCTTGAAACAACAATTTCAGCAACTGCCTGCAAAACTTAGTGTTATTATTTGTAAGGATGGAAGACATAAGAATTTTACAGAAAAGATTGCACTCATGGGTTAAAAAAGAACGCCACCATTAAAAAAATGATGCAATAGTTCAAAGATGAGTGTCTTGATTGGTGAATTCTACCCACTAGTCACAATTTGAATCCAAATTCCAACCGGTCATTTACAAAGGATGTGAGAGCTGGAAATGATGGCAAGTTAAAGACTCCTCAGTTTTCCCATTCTCCATTTTGCTGACCAATGTAGGCCTATGTCAGTGTTACATTCAAGGCTGCAACTTTGTTAGCAAGTTTTCCATGCATTCGAGTTTTGGGTGAAAGAAACTTGCTGGTGGAAGCAGTTTTCAGTTTTGGTTGTTCTGGTTCAGTGAGTTTGCAATTTGAAATTTGAAATGACTTGCTTTGGAGAGGGGTGTTAGATCAACCATGTAGCTAACTAGCTACTAAGTTGAGCAGTTCAGGCTGATTCATCAGTCATGCACCTCGTGAAGCAAATAATGTTCCAGATTGGGCTATCTTAATATTGTTTCATGATAAAAAGAAAATTTCCTTCTGAAATTCCCATTGAATCAGGAATTCTAGCAGAATCTGTGCTACTATTCTACCTTGCCATTGTAAAAGAGCAAGCATTTTCTGTTCTGTTTATTTCAACAATAGTCCTAATGATCCAATTAAAAATATATATACAATCATCTGCTTAGCAAAGAAAAAGGTGCAATGAGATGAAAAGCAAGCACATTCATTAAGTAAAATGCTTAAGACAGACTACTAAATCAGTATTCTCTCTCCTTCATAAACGATTCCATTTAACAGACAAATCTTTGAAAAAGAATTCAACCTATTAATTTTAGGGCCAATCCCGAACTTCACAGGTTAAACCTAATTCACCTATCATTCTAAGTCCCCATCAGCACCTGCCCTTCGCAGATTCTTAAGATGACAACCACAAAATGCCTTCAAAAACTAAACAGCAAATATCTAGATATAGTCCACATTTCATAATTTTCCCTTTACATTCTATGTTTGTTTGGATGCCCTCATCTCTGCTACAACTTCATATTCATGCGCCAGAACTTTGAGACAACATGAGAATCCATTCTAAATAGAGAAAGCCAAATATGGTGGGTTGGCATGACTCTATTTAGCAAATGAGGATAATTTAGAAAATGTAGATATGTTGCATATCTCCCCATATTTAAGCCAGCCTAGAAGTTTAATTAATGAACTTGATGATCAAAAGCCATGAGATGGAACTAGACTTCAAAGACTAAAGGTACAGAGTTAAATAAGATGCTTGGCGATGCTTCCACCAAAGCACCTCTGAGACCACACTTTCTGATGTTTTTATTTTTGATGATGGGGCTTTTTTGGAGAGGGTAAAAGGGAAAATATATACAAAATGGATGCGGCATTTTGTATAGCCCATATTTTGTATTTTTGCCAGGGCAGTTGGCCTTCTTGTACAAATATTTTCATATACATATTAAATATATAATAAAGGAGTATCGCCTCCATTTTATCAAAAAAAAAAAAATGTTTTACGTAAGGAGGTCAGTATGAGATGACATTAACTAATGAGTTTGATCCTAAGGGAAATAAGATGGAAGACTCCATCCGTGAATAGTTCCAGTGCGACAAAAAGGAAGAAAGCTAATCGTAGAATCTATTACAACCAATAAAACTGAAACGGTAGCATGTCTTTTATTCAAATTACCATCAGTTCAGTGCGTGAAAGGTATGGTCTCTTCTCTGCATCATGAGAAAAGCGTACTCTTCCACGTCTCTCACCGGATCTACTCCATTCTTTGAGAACGGCAGGATGTTTCCACATCTCTTCCATGTCTCCTGCAGAACTTCTAGAATCCCAGCGGGCCCATGCGTCACCTACTTTCAGATGGAGGGGAGTTAAAAAAGAATCATCACTTACAGAATACACAAATGAGCTTATGATGTCAACACATTTGACATTTGTTAACAATTATATTGCTCAAGTCCTTACAGAAACGCTTTATTCTTTGCAACTATTTAGATACTTAAATAGACAACTAGTTAAGCATCACACAATCATATCATAAACATAAAAAGGTACGCATCATAATACCTTACATCAGCTAACCCTAATGACATAATAAAGGACTACCTGTATTCAGTGAAACTGGTGGAACATGAGAGGATTCAGGTATCGAATTATGATTCTCAAGTGTCAATCTGCATAAAAGTCAGAAAATGTTCAACATTTTAGTCATTTACACATCCATTTTTGTACTATATCCAGGCGCTAAACTTGCAACAAGGAGCAACCTGTCACCCACACATTAGAAATAGAAAACAAATGTAGATACCTGATGTCCACTCAGGGAGTTTACAAGTAAAAAATCTTACAGGAAAGGAAACATAAATATCAATTGACAGTAAATATTTTGCATTAATACAACCTCCTTGATGGAAGACTTTGTTTGACTGAAAGATATAGCTGCCAGCATTTTAATGTTGACTTGTGGGTTGCTTTCTTAGTCCCATGTCTATAGGCCCTAACAACAAACTCTTCCGTTCTTTCACTGCAAGCATTAGCTTCAATCTTAAGTATTTATCCCTATTATCAAAATGCATGAAATTTGAAAGTCAAAAATCGAAAAAAGAAACGTTCATCCAATAAAATCCACAATGAATCAATGGTTATGAACTTACATTCCTTCATAACTTGATAGCCAGTTTAAGTAGGCAGCACCAAAATATACACTTGTAAAAGGTCTGTAGAGCATATCTGGATTGCCTACGATATCATATGCCCGATAACCCATCTCTCTGCAAAGAATTTACGAACTTAAAATTTTTCACTTCAAACTACCTGATTATCCTCATTACTAAGGTTTTTTTTTTTTTTTTTTGATAAAATTACTAAAG
Source organism: Stephania japonica (assembly GCA_039657345.1). Taxonomy (NCBI): domain Eukaryota; kingdom Viridiplantae; phylum Streptophyta; class Magnoliopsida; order Ranunculales; family Menispermaceae; genus Stephania; species Stephania japonica. Next base: position 82,142,762 of record CM077556.1, on the reverse strand, counting down.
TTAATTTTAATCACTCAATTATATCAGGAAAAAAGATACAATACCTGAATAGCCATTCTGCAGTTTGTGGAAGCAATTGCATTATTCCAATGGTAAAATCTTTGATTTTTTTGTTGTACCTTGTCGCCAGGAGTTGCCTATCACTTTCAAGCTCTGCAATGGCACAAATTATTTCCTGGCAACAAATTACAGGATTCCAACAGATAAGCAGTACAGATAAGGATAAGCAATAGAAACAGCAGTAAACTGCATATATAAGCAAGTGATTTACAAAATTAGATTAAACATCAATACACTTGTAGTTGCAATGCATTCAAATGTGTTTACAGAAACTCTGAACTTTAGGTGATTAAAAGTAAGGCGAAAGCAAATTATGATTCTAGGTCAAGATTCAATCAGAACAAGAAATTGAACATAAATAAAATAACTAAAAAATGAGCCAAGCACACAGTATGCAAAATATGCAGCTCAAGTGCTTTGTTTATGGGATTCATAAGCTCACAGCAACCGGATCATGGGCCCAAATTGGCCACAATATCTGTATTTTTCTAAAATATTAATCAATCTGGACTCTATTACCAAGTTAAAACTGGATAGTGTAACTGCCAATTAAATGGTAAAATGTCATTATCAATAAAGTAAAAATTGTCCTGCATGTGTTACCTTTTTCTACTAGACAAATGAAAGTAAAAGACAACTGATGCAAAATTCGAGGAAAATCAAGTCATGAAGTACCGGATCAATTTGTGAGATGAAATGCCGTTTAACAATAATAGCAGCAACAGCCTGCAAAGTACATGAATTACGAGAGAAATTGGTAAGCCCAAAGCCAAAAATCAGATAATTGCATACATAGGCATCGAATTGGTGCCAAATACTGTAATATAGAAAAGTTTAAAACATCTGCAATTTCTTTATGCAACTTGTATCAGCTCAAGCCTTCCAAGTTCCAATTCTGTCTCCAGTTTCACGACTCAACTTCAGAAGGTTCAATGGCAACAGAAGATAATGAAAGCTGTAATTAAGTCGAACCAAAAATAACTGACATTGTAACAACAATAACGATCACCACCCCTTTCCCAGCCCCAATAACCTAAATAGCGTTTTGGAATGCCCGTCATGTATAATGTACGCGTTCCTATGCATGGTATAAAAATAGCAATTCATTAGTTATTTTACCTTCATTTCAGTTTGAGTGAGATAAGGCTGTCCATCAGGATCACGTGAGAGGTGAACTTTCTGACCTCTGTCTTCCCCCGCGTCGATCCATTCCTTGCTCACCTCAGGGTCTCCCCACAGAGCTTCCAGGTCCTGAGGATCAAGGCATTCATCCCAGTATTTGAAGCTGACTGCCATCTGAATCAAGTCACTAACTCTTTGCAGCTTCTAGCAACATAAAAACACATCTCAATTTGACGAAAGACCCAATAGGTCAAATTTTTAGCGTTCAAGCAGATGTAAAATGTAGATAGACTTTCGCCACTTAGCTATAAGTTTCAAAGATGAGCGAGTAGAATGAAGTGTTGCTCATGTACTTAGCTCCCTACCAAGAAGTGAGACTAAGACAAAATTGTGAACCAACAGTTACTACAGAAAGCTTTTTATGATTATGTGACTGAAAACAAGAAAAGGCAATCAAATCATTCGCTTCTGCGAAAGAGCACATACTCGTAAAACACCAACAGATTCATTAATAAATATAAGAAGAAACTGTTGGCAACAAAAATTAGGGATGTGTCATCGGCAAGAAAAAAGGAGAAGGATTAAAAAGCAGCACAAGATAAAATGTGAACGTGTAACTGAGATCCTAAATCTAGAATATAAAACACAGAAGGTTCATCAACTAACTAGCTCCAACAGAACAAGATGAATTGTCTCGATTTCTATTCGGCGTGAATTCAGTTTTACTTTACATGGATGATGTGCTTATATTAGGCATTTCAGTATGAACTATGAACTACATTTATTTCTCAAGCTGTTAATTTTGAGCTGTTCCAAGTGTGTGCGACTGAAGAATGCAACATCAATCAAGCAAGAAATATCAATCGACCTGTATTAGCTAGCTAGATAGCAATGTAATTGTATACATGAATGCATTCATAGAAATTCACTCCATCAAATCCAATTCAAACTCGCACACAAGTACACAACATGCATCACAGATTCACACGGAAAGCACTCCAAAATCTATTCGAATCATCCAATCAAACCTTCAAATCTGAATTAACATTGCTCGTCGATTCAATTCCATCATCCATCACAATTCACAAATCAATCGAACCAGAGCTTCCATCGCCACCAAATCAATCAACACAACAATCACAACAAAGCGATCTGAAGAAGTGAATGTGAGACTAATTACCGGAGATTTGGAAACCCTAATATGGCAGAGATTTCGCTTGGAGACGAAGAGACCAACAAAACAGATGAGGCGACGATCGCACGCATAAAGCCGATTGTGGTGAGCGCCACGTGGCTGGCGGAGGATGGAGAATTTGAAAGGCACGAGAGAAGTGATGGGATGCGGGATTTTGAGCCGTTGGATCTTCCTAGATGTGGGATTGGAGCTTTGATTGGCGGGGCGTTCGGATCTTCTTCGCGCCAACGTAGCGTCAATTCAACTCAACTTACTGACGTGGATGCCATTATTATTATTTTTTTTTTTTTTTTTTTTTACTTTAGTAAGAATCCAACAATGAACTTCTAAGGTCTAACATTTTTAACAAGTGATGTCTTTACCATATAATCAACTTGACTTCAAAATAAAGAGATAGAACCAATTTATCTCAATAGCAAGTTCAAACAATTTATTGCCACTATTTTTTATTTTATGTTTTTTTTTTTTATAATAGCAAGTTATTCAACATTTTCTTAATTCATATGTCCCATAAAAAAACATTTTCTTCCTGTCAAGCGTAGATTGTAGTCTATATCCATGAGCACGGCCGGTGCTAACATTGTGGGGGTGTAGGGTGAAACTTTAAGAAATAGACCTTTATTAAAATTGTTATATTTTTCTTATCATAGTAACTATTCAAATTAAAATATAATTACTTTTTTTCGATTGATGTCAGGGTATCTAAGTTGCAACTTGACTAATCTCAGGTTCGAGGCAGGTATGACCACAATGAGCGACAACCTATCCTCAAGAGAATTTAATAGCTGATTTATACTCATGACTTGAACATGGGACCACTAGTTAAAGATGTAGTGACCTGTGTCATAACACCATCGCCCCCTTACGTTAAATATATAATTACTTTAAAATTTTATTTCTCTTTCTAAAAAAAATTGATTTCACACTTTTAATATAACGACCCAAAAATTTGGCTATTTGTGGATGATGATGTGTATTACATATTTATACTCATATTTAAATGACCGGATGGTTAAGTCGGTGAACGAGTAGGAAAATTGGGTTACGGATACACGAGGGATTTAAAACACTGTTAAAATACAAATAAATAAATTTTTAGATAATTTAAATAATTATTTAAGAGAACAAGGCGGAACTACGCTCACGATGAGTCGAACTAGATCGAAGAACGTTGTTGGAATGCGGGGAGTTAGATAGCTATATGATATACCGTCCATGGGATAAGGATTGTTAAAGTGACATAGTCCAATGGTGGAGAGCCCATAGATCAGCCTCGAGATGTGTGTATAGGAGAAAATGAAGGGCTAGGCATGTGACAACACATTACCTACCCCACTATTCATCTACTATTCATATATCCTATATATATATATATATACACACACACACATAACACTAATCTCTCTCATTTTTCTCTCCACCACCGTCCTCGCTTCCTCTCACCACCATCCCTCTCTCCTCCCTGGTTCGCCACCGTCGACCACTAACTGTCAGTCGTCGGATCTCTCACCGGAGGTGACTCTTGATCTCTCTCCCTCTCCACTCTCGTCGTCTCTCACCTTACAGTCTCTCTCACTCTCACCGCCACCCTCCTCTCGCCGACGACGAATCGGCAGCCACCACCTCTCACAGCGGTGCTGGAGTGTCGAGGCCCTCACTGGAGGTTCTCTTCTCTCTCTCCCTCTCGGTTTCTCTCCCCATTCTCTCTTGGTTATCATCCTCCCTCTCACTCAATCGTTCATCTCTCCTCCCTCATTGATGAGCACAACAGTGATCACGAGGTGGTCGACCGCTCACTGGAAGTGTGGACAGTCGTCGGAAGTTGTGAGAAGTCTCTATCCCTCTCCTTCTCTTTCTCGAACTTCACGGTTCTCTTCATTACCGCACACACACACCACTATTCCGACCACTATGGGATTCTTCCAACTGAGAACTTGGACGTGGACGACCCATGGGTGTCCCGACGTTCTCGGAGACCCCAACGCGCGGCACATGTGGTGGCTTTTCGATGAGTTTTGGATTGCCCTCCTATTAGGTACTGTTTTTTGCCTTTTTGATGTTGTGTGTGTTGTGGTCGGTTGTTGGGTGTTGCAAGGACCATTGGCTAGTCAGGGATAACTCCTTGATGGTCCATCGGAGTCCCCGACAGCCCCAGAGCACCACCACAGCCGTAGAAATGGAGGGTACCCTCGGATTTTCATTGTTGTATTGATACTCGGTTCTTTGATTTATATTTTTATGTTTGACAACTCTTGGCTGTTGCTCCGCCACTTTGCGCCACCGCCACTGACCTCCATGACCTGGGGTGCATTGGGGACACCCTCGCGAATATGTGGGTGTTTCCCAATCCCCGGAGCGATCTATATACCGGCGGTTGTGGTGTGATCTTATATGATGTATCGCTAGGTTGTTGTTTGGACTGTTTTGAGTTCTCGTCAGAATTTGCTGTTGTGGGCAACGCCACTGCTATGCCACCATGACCAGAGATGTCGGGGACCAAGTTAAGTCTATACTTGTGTCTCACGACTCTTTGAGTGGCCCAAAACAGCGAGGTTGTTAATTGTTTATGTCATTTATACATTTTATGTATGTTATACTTTTGTCGTTGAAAACCGCCGCTATGGCAGCTCTGCCATCGACGCGAGGACATAGGGGGATTTCTAGAGAACTTACCATGTTCATCATGGAGTCTCACAGCCCCCGGAGCGTCTCTATTAGTAGTGGTAAGTTTTATGAGCATCATTTCATGTGATGTCATTGTTGCGCGTCTCGTCGCAAAGTATCGTGTATGGTCGGCACTGCCGTCGAACGCCATGACTAAGGGAGTGTCGAGGATCACATTAAAACTCTCGTATGTGACCCATAACTCCCGGAGCGTCTGTATCGATAGTGATGAGTCGTTGTAATAGCAAATTCATGTGTGAGTACTTTTATTAAGTCAAGTGATTGTTGACGTGACGTAGCGCACGCCTACGACTTTTCCATTTCGTGTTGGCACCCTACAGACGTTGGTCCATACTCGCGAGTCTCTCTATTCGTCGGTATATGATTATTTTGAGTTCCTATGGAGTCGTTACTGTCGAGTGATATTGATATTGTGTTTTAGGTCGATTGGATGGTGATGATGTTATGGTTGCGCCGCTGGTCCTTGAGACCATGGCGTGACCTACACATGACTGAGCCGAGCCTATAATTCATGAGTAGGCTTACATGCGACATGATTTTCGATGTTGTGATATCACAGTCGTGGTCATTATTGTGGTTTTCAAGTCTAAAAGAGAGAGCATTCGTTTTTCTACTTGATTGTCGAGTTATTCGAGTCATTTAAAACGATGGAAAAATGCTAGGGGATCAACCTAGGATTTGTTACTGACTCGACCCATTTAATTGGGGTTTTCGACCTTGTCAGGTAGCTGAAAACTCAGGGATACGTACTAGGAATGCGAGAGTGTCGTGTACGGGTTGCGATAGTTCAGGTAAGTACACTTGCCTTAAAGCTTGTGTACGTTAGTAAGCCAGTTAAGAAATTCTCATGTGATTCATTATAACTTATTGCTATTCTTGCTATTATCCATTGTTAGCATTCAAATTCCCTTATTTGTTTGGTATGTATGTTCTTGACGTAAGTGTGTTGATATAGTATCATATGGCTCGCATTGGTTGAGGAAACTTGGGTATTTCCTATTGGAATTACTGCTACCCATAGTGTTGTGTGAACCTGGGTACTGATTGTGAATGTGTCACGTGGCCCGCACCAGTTGGGGAAACGCGAGCCACTTTCTGCAGGAGTGCCTGACCACCCCTGGTATTGTGTTAAACCTGGGCACTGGATTGTTGTGAATATTGACCGCTTATGGCAACTTTTTGACTTTTAGAACACGCATATTTCTAATTGCTATCATTTCAGTCTGCCTATCATGCACTTTGATCTACTTATATTCTTGTATTTAAATGACCGCATGATATTTAGACTGTTTTATTTGATATTCATGAATTACTGTGAAATTCTTCTGGCATTACTTTCGATTTCTCTCAGTTACTCACCGTCTAGTTTGTGACGGTAGGTGCAGATATTCCAAAGTGCTGCAAGGGCAAGGGCCCTCTACTTGGTGATTTTCTCTGAGGACCTCTCAGAGTACGCGACTTCAGGATTAGGTTAGATTGATTCATGTTTATTGCTTTTTGTATGATGTTTTACATATACGATGTTAGTTATTGAACTGGGGATCACTTTTGAGATGGATACTATGAACACTCAGGGTTTTCACATTTATATAGATTTCTTAATTTTCGTTTGATTGAGCTATTTTTCAATACTTGTTTAGTTTTCTGCTGCGTATAATTGTAATAATTCTTACATAAACTTTTAAATTGATTAATTGGAGGCTGACTAAGCTCGTCAAACTCGCTGAGTATCGACTCGGGATCTGCACGGGTCTAAGCCAGGCGTACCCAAATGCATTGGAAATTTGGGGCTGTCACATTTAATTTTTCTCATTTTCTTAGGATTGTGACCGACGATAAAAAGTGTAGTTTATAACTTATTGAGGAGATTTTTAGTAGGTTTGACCCTTCAAACTTTGTTATCTGTTTAATTATTTTTGTAGAAACTTATATATACTAAGTTAAACACATAAGGCGAGAGCCTTCTTATTAGTGGGGTCTAAAAGGTCTGGAGTGGTCGCCTTCCTTGGCCATCTTTAGGCACGCCCTTGGCCATTGAACACCCAAAAATCCACAATGACAAAATTTTATTTCAAAGCGAAGCTCATGCCGACACTTACTTTTCAACACGTCACAATCCAAATATAAAATTAATAAAACATTAACACAAGGTACATGTCATTGTAGGTGCACTACAAGTCACTGGATCCCTGCTAAATCTATTTATGGGCGGGGCCCAAAAGAATTCGGGTTTAAGTACCTTGACTCAAACTCAACCCATCACTTATGTTCATGCCTATATCTTAGTTTAAACCTTACTCATCATACTCATATATATTTTCTTATTAATAAAAATAGGTATTTTTTATTTTTAAAATTTTTCTTTCATAAAATTAAAATAAAGTGTAATATTTTATATATTTTGTATACATTGATATTAACATACAAATAAAACACAAAAGGTGGATGTAGTATATTGGTAAAAAATAATTATTAATGTAGAAAGTTTTGAGTTCAAACCTTCTCTCCAATATATTTTTTTAAAAATATATACATTAATTTAGTAGGGTCAGGCTTAGGCTTTACAAGTAAGCCCTAGTCCGGTCTAAAATTAAATTAGGCTTGGCTTAAAAAAATTTGTCTAAACTTTATCTATTGGTCACGGACTTGAGCGGGTGGATATCCAAACCGGTTGAACAAGTCTAATTCATGTTAAGTTTGCCTTCTAGTGGAGCCCGAAAGGCCAAATCTAACGAACTCTTCTTTTAAGAAACACAAATAACATGAAAAAGTATTGTCTGAAAATGACTCCATTCAAAATTTAAGCACCATCGACGCATCGTTGATACTCATCGAATCATGTACCAAACATCATCCCTTCAATACGGGTAAAAGCGTCGTCAAATCCTCAACAACAGCTTCAAAAGCCACATGATTGTTGCTTTCGCGGAAGGGCCGACCCTCGCGCGATTCACACCCTCTGCATCGTTGACCGCCATCCACCTCTGACTTGCTATACATTTAATTAGTACAGTATTTCTTAGGGCGCCCTATTTCTTAAACTAAATAATAAAACAAGTTTGGAATGATTAAGCCTCATTTGTTGAGACAAAAAAAAAAAAAAAAAAAAAAAAAGTTAAGCATCATAGAGTTGGCGATTCAAATTTTATAAGTAAGACTAATTTGATAAAAAGAGTTTTTTTCCCTCTCTTTCTATGTAATTTTTGGTACTAACAACACATTAATTATCAAATCATCTATGGTGAGTTTTCTCAAAAAAAACACAAAAATCTAAGGTTGGAGCACTGCCTCATTTTCTTTTTAAATCTCTAATAAGAATTATAGGCATCTTTGTTAAAATGGTAAAATCATTACTTACTTACTAAATAGGTAAAACCTCGAAAGGTTGTGGTTCGACTCTCACTAAAAAAAAAAAAAATTATAGACATCGCTTGTCAAAAGATAAAGTTTGAGAAGATCATGAGTTCAATTCCTCATTAAGTTTACAAAAATTAGTCCATGCCTACCGTAAGGAAAAATTAATCCACACTCAAGCACAATCACATTAGAACAATTTTGGTATTTAATAAAGGTTTCAAAACCCCTATTACATATGAGTGCTATAAATGTCATGTGAGAAATTTATTTGATGGGTCGTGTTTTAATTGTTGATATATATATTACGTAAAAGTTGCTTTAAACCTCTATCAATTAGGTGTTATTAAATGTCAAAACACGATCCATTGAACATGTTTCTTACATGACATTTAATAACATCTATATTTAATAAGGGTTTTAAAATCTCTATTAAATACCAAAATTATTTAAGTGTCCAACGATTCTAACCTTATACTGCACGTGATTTAACATAATTTTCTGTTTGAACTTAAACATTAGTCAACTCATTCGATTTTGAAAAGCACATAAATAATTGAACAATCAATAATTGATTGCTTTGAGTTTTAAGAAACTCGATTTTATTTAAGTGAAGTTTTGAGTTAAAGTCTAGTGAATATGAAAAATTGGATTTGGAAGGCCTTTAACATGGAGTTCAACAATACTAGAACCAAAAAAGAAAAGAAAGTTGAACCGTCGCGTGAGTAGTATGGTTTGCAAAAACACGTGCAAAAAAAAAAAACAAAAGGGTCCACCAAAATCACGTTGGGAGAGTCCCTAGCTGTCACTAATCACGAGAGCGTACCTGCGTTGTCTCGACGCGACCTCACCGTCCTCTTTAGGGCCACTCTACTCCCACGCTCCCGACCACAACTCCCTAAACAGACCACCCCACTCCCACCGCCCAAACCCTTCGAACAACACCTCCTCCATTTCCCTAACCACCGCTCGAGACCACCTTATCATCGAAAAAACTACACTTTAGATCCCGCGACATAGAAACTCAGTTTAAAAAGCGACGACGACTCCGACGTGGCACGAGCAGCGCCACGTGGATTGTGCCAGCTCAGCAGAAGACGACAAGGTTTGGCAGCGACACAGCCGAGACTCAAAAGAGAGCCACCTAACCCCCTCTTTTCGCATAAGTATCGTCGCAGTACTTCGTCTCATTCTCAGTGCCCTCGCTCGTTTTCGATTTCTAGGGTTTTGGATTTGGGACTGCGAGTGAGCTGCTTCGGTTGGACTGATCGACCGATCAATCAATCAATCGCAGATCTGACGAGCTGCTCATCATCGTCGTCATCATCAATGGCGTTGTGTAAACTCGTTGGATCTGCGTCGTCCGCTGCTCTCCTCGAAGGACGGGCCGATGCGCTCAAGGTGAGGACTCGGATTGGCCGAGCTGAATCTGGTTCTTCTAATGCGGTTCCAGTGGTTTTTCTTTGATTTGGTGTTGTAATCGTCGTTCTTAATTGTGTTTACACTTGATTTTGGTTTTCTAGGTTTCCGGTGGATCCGCTCAGCGGAGTTTATCGTCTGTAAGGGCGCAGAAGATCGTTTTCGGCAACTCTATTGCTGCCGCTGAGCCGCTGCGCTTAAGGTTAAGCGTTTGAATTGAATTTTTTCTGTGGTGATGGTGTGATTCTGTTGGTTTTAGTGTTTGTTGATTAAAGATTGGTTTTTTTTTGTTTGTAGGAAGTCGAATTGCAGAAGTTTGCAGCTGATACGAGCCACGGCGACGACGGAGAAGCCCCCTGTGATCCAGAGTAAGAAAGATTATTTTTTATTCATTTTTTTATGGCATTTGGTTTAAGAGTATTTTGAGCTAGAGAGAAAATCATGAAATTGTGTTGATTATCGGTTCTGAATTGGTTTTGTTACTGTGATATTTTACTTAGAATCACGAGCTGGTGGAAAGACAAAGATTGGAATCAATGGTACGCTCTCTGCTCTTTTTTCTCTATTATTTTTCGATTGCGCAAAGTTTCTCTTAATTGGAGTTGTATATAGTGAGAAAGAAACATATTTTTACGAGTTATATATGAACAATGGAAATGAAACTAAGGGGTCGGAACATTTCTTTAGCATAAACAAAACGTTATCTTGTTTGCGAGAAGTTAATCACTAGTTGGTACTTTTGTTCCTTACTGTGGATTTCTTGCTGCTATTTTGGTTGGATCTTTTGGGTTTGAGGCTAGGTTGTTCTTATTTGCGAGGTTGGTATTCTATTGAGAATTAAGTTTTCGGCAAGGAGTTTATGAATACTATTAGACATGATGAATGAGTAGCACCATGAAGTAGTACTAAGCACCAGGGAACCGAGTTAGTGTGCATGTTAGCTAGTGGCTTTAAATTCTAAAAGTGACAGTGTTGTTAGTCTAGTTACTTAAATGTGCATTACACCAACCAATTGGGTGGCCCAATGGTTTGGTATGGAATTTGGAAGTAAGAGGTCATGGGTTCAAACCTTGGTTGGAGCAAAAAGTTGTTTCTTTCCTATAAAAAAAATGTGCATTACACCCTAGCGCCATACTTGCATTGCAGAGTTTACCTTGGTCTTTTTTAACTAAAATAGAAATTTCATTAATCATCAATGGCTCAATACATTCTATAGAATAGGGTCAGACATATAATCAATCGCCCTAATAAAAGTACGTTGATTCGGTTGGTCTGTTAATCATTATTTATTGAACAAGGTTTTGGGGAGATTCATTTGACCGTCCCTTCTTTCTCTATTTAAAAAGACTTGTAATCCTGGTTCCATTCTCTTCCTTCTGTTTTCTTCTTTTTTTTTCTAGTATTTGAACATTCAATGCTTTGCAGGCTTTGGTCGAATTGGAAGATTGGTATTACGCGTGGCAACTGCTAGAGACGATGTTGAAGTTGTTGCAGTCAATGATCCATTTGTTGACACTAAATACATGGTGAGAGAGATTCTGTTGCTTGAATATCTAAACTAAAAGCTGAAGATATTTTCAGTTTTTTTTTCTTTTTCCATTTATTCTGTATAAATATCTATGTATCTTCACGGTCACAGATGTGCAATTAATGTGTAGCGGATAGAATGATTATAATCACGTCTGCACACACACACATCCACATGCGGATATAATGACTAGAATCACGACTTTTAAGCATAATACCATTTGGTATTTGAAGAGTGACCTTAGTGCAAGCAGTCCATCTCCTACCTATTCTGACAACACTAGCTCTCTCGACAGCAAATGTGATAGCTGTTTGAAGAGTGGAGGTTGTTTCTCCCGTCTTTCTTTTTAAATATTTCCTCCCCCTCCCTCTCCTTCGGTGGGGTGTTGAATGCTTTTGAAATGAATTTTACCCAATTGGAAATAATTGTAGTTTTACTATTGAAAAATGGTGATGTCTGAATTTTCTTGACTCAAGTTTAATCAGTAGTTAGCCTTTCTAGTCCTTTAAATGAAAATTTAGATTTTGATAATTGAATGTACCTTTTATGATACTGAGTTTGCTGACCAACCAACTGTTGTTGGAAATTTAATGGACTGCAGTTCTAGGGAATACTTTTCAGATGGTTGAAATAAAATTTCATTTGGTTGGAAATAATTGCATTTAATATGGAAAATGGCGTAACCAACTGTTGTTGGAAATTTAATGGACTGCAGTTCTAGGGAATACTTTTCAGATGGTTGAAATAAAATTTCATTTGGTTGGAAATAATTGCATTTAATATGGAAAATGGCGTAGTCTAATTCTTAACTCAAATTTCCACCAATTTTATTAACCTTTCAAGTCCTTTAAATGAAATGGAAAAGTGTTTGTAAATAGACCTTTAATGATACTGATCTCACTGACTAACCCACAGTAAATAGAAATTGAATGAGCATTTCTAGGTAACACTCTTCAGATGTTTCCTATATCTATTACTATAATCTGTTTACATATTTAGTCCTCCAAGTGTAGAAAAGATGCCTGCAACAAAGTCCATGGCTATCAGTTTTCCTGCATTTAGCTCAGGAGTTTCATTGTCGTTTTGTTTCATCTGTTCGGTATTTTTTCCACTCCTTTTTTTACTGCAATAAGGTGATTTTGTAAACAATCAAATGAAGAAATGTAACTTTTTGCCCTGTCTTTTGTTTAGGCATACATGTTCAAGTATGATTCAACGCATGGTCCTTTCAAAGGTACCGTTCAAGTAGTTGACGAGTCCACCTTGGAGATCAATGGAAAGCAGGTTAAAGTAACTAGTAACAGGTAAGCATTCACCAATTTTTTTAATACTGCCAATTATGGTAAGTTACTAACATCTTTATTTTTATTTTTTGGAAATTTTAATGACTTGTTCTCAGAGATCCTAAGGAGATACCTTGGGGGGATTATGGTGCTGACTTTGTTGTTGAGTCATCTGGAGTTTTTACAACACTTGACAAGGCCTCGGCACATTTGAAGGTTAGTTGTTCAAGTCATTTTTATTGTTGGCTCTTTCCGTATCTCTCATTTCCATTGAGCCTCACATTCCCAATTCCACAGGCACTTGCCCATGTATTTTACTGCTTTTGTTCTTCTTCAAGGTTGTGCAGTTATTTGAATGTGTGTGTGTGTTTTTTATTTTTTTTATTTCAGTTATTTGAATGTGTTAGTTTACTTTTGTAGGGTGGAGCCAAGAAGGTTGTAATTTCAGCCCCATCGGCAGATGCTCCTATGTTTGTGGTAGGAGTAAATGAGAGGACTTACAAGCCAGACATGGATATTGTTTCCAATGCTAGCTGCACAACCAACTGTCTCGCTCCTCTTGCAAAGGTTTGATTACATTATGAAATTGATGTTTTGGGCCTCATATTTTTACTACGTGCTGATCCTTGCTTCTGATGCTTAACAATGTTTTGAGAGACTGAGGCGGAGAGAATTAAGGCCCTGGTTACTCATGTAATGTGATCAAGTGGGTCAAACACAATTTTATTTTCTTATTCAAGGGGCAGGATAGAGTCAAGATTACAATTTATTTGTAGGATTGGGTTACAATTTTTGCCTACTCAATTTGCGAGTGGCGGTGCATGGGCAATCTGTGCTTTGTTAGAGAAGATTTTGGGTACATGAGCTTCATGATACGGTGAAGTTAATTGTTGGAAAGTGTTGGATGAAAGCTCACTGCAACTTTTGCGTACTTTCATCATGTTTCCGAAAAACCACTTGGTTGCTACTGAAAGATATGAAAAGAACATAGAAAATACTGCTGAAGTTGTGTAAGAAGTTGGCATATAACCAGAGTTTGGAAATGTTCTTTGAGTTTTTTATTTTTATTTTGTAATCATAGAATTACAAAAAAAACCTCACTTCCAATTTTGTTTAAATATAAAGTAGGGAAAGAAAAAGGAAAGAAATCGAGCTTCAATCTCGGGTGTATCGAAGCAAAAGAATCACTAAAGACAAGAAATGATTTTGCAAACTCTAGCTTGATGTAAAAAAATCAGAACAAAAACCTTAGACACAGTGTAACAAGTCACACTATTTGTTAAAGACAGGTCAACAAAAATAATGTCTTATAATTTGATGTGGTGAGTATGTGACCATAGTCTTTTTGCTTGTTGGAAATATTCATCTGTGAACATTAATATTATTTCTTCGCATTTAATTTGCTATCTTATTTGTTTAATGGATTAATGCTACATTTTCAAGTGATTAAGTTTCTGGCTGATTTTGAATTTTAATTACTTGTCTAAAACAGCCATACAATTGTATATATGGTTATATATATTTTATTTGACATATACTTAAAAATAGCTATAGCTACTTGTCTAGAGAAAATATCATAACCTGTCTTCGTGTTGAGGTTTTTATTAAATTCGTAGTTGGTGTTGTCTAATGGATAAAACATAGGGCAAATAGCATAATATATCCTAATGTTTAAAGTTTTTTACAAATTTATCTTAACGTTTCAATTTTTACAAATACATCCTAACATTATAGTTTTTATAAATTTATCCTAAAATCTTGATTAAGTGGCATTGAAAAGTTAATCCAACCTTACAAATTGTAGTCCATAACATGACGAATTGAGAGAAACTCTTCCATTTGAAACAACATGGTTAAAAATAATCTCAAATCAACCCTAATTTATTCATAAGATACTATTTACACAATTTCAAAACGGTTGGATATATTTGTAAAAATTGAAACATTAGGATACATTTGAAAAAACTTAAAACGTTAGGATATATTATGCTATTCACCGTAAAACATATCAAAATCTATTGTTAGTTGTTTGAGTACTTCTCTTGCATTATTTATGGTAGCAGACTAGCAGTCATTGTATGATTACTATCACCATCTGGAGTGTCATTGTACAAAGTAGAAATTGAAGGAGTTTGACGGTATAGGAGTAGTAGACCTAATATAAGTTGGGATGCATTAATTAGAAAAGATTTAATATATTATGGAAACACATCATCAGGTGCATTAAATGAAGCGAAGGGGAAATGTTCGATTGTAATAGTCGGCGCCAACTAATTTGATGTTGAAGCTTGGCTGCTGTTGTTGTTGTTGTTAATAGGTGCTATATTATTACTTAAACGTGAACTATCACCATCTGGAGTAGCTGTTAATAGTTTAGTATGACCGCAGGTGGTTCACGAGGAGTTTGGAATTCTTGAGGGACTTATGACTACAGTGCATGCAACAACAGGTCTGTTCTTTTCTATCTTTGATATTGGTGTAGTGATATAAAGAACTCATTCATGGCAACTAGTAGAAATCTTCTATTTATGTGTTAAAGAGTATATATAATAGTATTCTCTTTAATGCCTGGTATAATATTGTCACCACTCAATATATTCCCAACGATAGTTCTGCTTGCAATGTTTCAGCAACACAGAAGACCGTAGATGGACCGTCAATGAAGGATTGGAGAGGAGGCCGCGGAGCTGGGCAAAATATCATCCCTAGTTCGACTGGTGCTGCAAAGGTGCCACTTGAAACAAGCTTAAACAATTCTTCTGCTGGTTTTGGCTTTCTTCTATAGTTAATATACTATATTATCTTTGGATCTGCAGGCTGTTGGGAAAGTTCTTCCTGTGCTTAATGGCAAGCTAACTGGTATGGCCTTCCGTGTTCCAACTCCAAACGTTTCAGTGGTGGATTTGACTTGCCGACTTCAGAAGAGCGCCTCATATGACGATGTGAAAGCTGCAGTAAAGTATGTGTACTTAAGACTTCTTGATTAGCAGTTTTTTGCATAATTTTTGCACTTTTCTGCTTTAGCTTCACTTTTCTTTTGATTTAGTTGCTTCTGTTTTGCAAAAAACAAAAAAAATTGCTAGCTAAATTGTTACTCCTTTAGAATAACTTATTCCTGATTTAGCGATTATACTAATCTTTCTCACCAGGTATGCTTCTGAGGGTCCATTGAAGGGCATTCTTGGCTACACAGAAGACGATGTTGTCTCCAATGATTTTGTCGGCGACACAAGGTACAATTACTTCAGTGCTTGCGATCGATATAAGAATTCCTTCATGTTTTGCTGCCTCTTGAAGCTACTATTTGCCAATATTTTTCGTATCTGCTTCACTCTTCTTGGACTTGTCTTTTCAGATCAAGCATATTTGATGCCAAGGCGGGAATTGGATTGAGCAAGTCCTTCATGAAACTAGTGTCGTGGTACGACAACGAGTGGGGTTACAGGTACTGCTGCTAAACACCTTCACACTGCATCTCTATTTCTCTAAACCTTCTCTCAAGTTCTGATTTGTGCAAATTCATACCAAATGTTTTGCAGTAACCGTGTGGTGGATTTGATTGAGCACATGGCTTTGGTAGCGGCAACCTACTAATGTTGAAGGGAACTTTGGTTATGATCGGCGCTTGCTTTGAGCTTCGCATAACCAAAGGGGCTGCCACCTTAACTTGTTCACAGCCCCAGGCGATCCAATGTTGCATATTGTTAGTCTAGTATTGTTGGAAGAGTAGTTAGGTTATATGGATGATGGCGCCATCTTCATCCAATTTTGTTGTTTTGTTTTACCCTTGTTGGCTTCAAATTCAAATGTCGGGTAATTGTACCCATAAATATTCCTCTTTATTGTTACTTTGGAAAATAATTTGTAGGTTATGCCAATGATTTGGAATTTGGCGACTGACACTCTACATGAATAAAGCCGGGGAATTAAGTGTTTGGTCACATATATATCTGAATGTGTTTTCATCTTCTGAAAACAATAATATGATCACATTTTAGCTCACCATATCAGTTAATCATGGCAAATGAAGTCGATGAGTTTGCTTAAGAAAGCAGGATTAATATAAGCAGGCATGTAAACCATTAATTAGACACCAACATAGACTTTTCTCTGGCCCCTAATTTAATTTCTAAATGGACAAGACGTTCCATTGGGCAGCTAATATGCACAAGACTAAATATTTCAAAGGCACCCTCTTCTTTCTAATGGCACTTGTATGACAGGTGACAACAAGTCTGTTTAGGCTTTTTTAACTCCGGTACTCTTCAAAAATAATTCATAACAAAACATTCAGTTGAAACTTGATACTATGTAGATCTGAAAGTTTTTTGTACTCATGTTTGGACTTATCATTCACAAACTCAATTAACATTGCATTTCAGCTGATACAGAAAGATGTCGAAGGCACCGAACATCGACTTCAAAAATAATTACTAGTGCATGGTCCTTGCTTGCTTTCTTGACAATAATTAGAATCTCTAACAGTTCAACTAATTAAACGTAGTGCAGTTGAAATTACATCAATAGGACTGAAACCAACTGTAAAATCCCAAACTCAAAAATAAATTGATTGCCTTGAGTAATAATTTCAGTTGAAGCTTGATATCAAATATGCAATTAATTAACAAGAAAAAAAATGGAATCTAATTAAAATTGCACTTAAGGTACAGAAGACCAATGATCCTAGTAGTGAACTACAGTTCAGTAAGATCATCATCAGTTCCATATCCTAACTCTATGAAACAACATTAAATTTCGAGACTTCAACGACAACAACATATATACCACACCAGATGAGGCATGTGTGCAACTTCTTGTCCCCGTTGCTGGGGGTTCCCCTTTTGAGGGTTGGGATGCGTGTTATGAAATCTAGTTCCGAGCTTCAGTGAGTCGAAAGGTTTATTTATAATAGTTGTCTTGCCCGATTGGAGTAGGAACACATCAATGCAATTACTTTGACAAAAAAGTAACATACTCTCAAAATCCCAAATTAATTGGTGGACGGGCTATAATGAGTTATTATGAAAGGCAATTTATCGCAACCCCATAGGCTTATAGTCGAAAGTCATACTAGTGATGTAGCGTGCTTACCTCAATCTGTATGCCCTAATGAATACATACCCGCATGTTATGCATAGATCAAGAACTATTTTGCGCACATCCTAAAGTCATTTAGGTGTGACTTTAGGGTGTCATATATATTGTATTATTTTATTGTAGCATCTTCCGGCCATTATTAATTATGCTCTATCTGTAATTATTAATTATGCTCTATCTGTAACGTAAATGAGATACGATCTATTGTGCCTTTAACGCTCAAATGGTGTTTATGGGGCTTAGGAAATGGAAAAGGGGGTCGCGTCCACTCATTTTTTTTTGTTATATTTACTTTTGTATTTTTTTATATATAAATATATTCCGGAGTATCGCCTCCTATTCATCAAAAAAAAAAAAAAAAAAAAAAAAAAAAAAAAAAAAATTGTGCCTTTAACGCTGTCAGTGTTAGTAGAAGAGCTAGTCCTTGTCATGATAGAGGGAAGTGACAAATGGCGAGGGTTGCATGCCCAATACCTACACTTGCCATAACATTTTGGCCACGTTATGCACTCCCAATTTCATGTATCTGCTATATAAGGGTTCATATATATGCATGGGGCCTGTCATTCATTCTCAACTTATATAATTATTCATCAAGATTATTGGAGATTGGAGAAAATGGAAAGGATGTCATTGGGAGTACTTCTTTTCACACTTCTGCTGCTTTCACCTCGTAATCTCCCCCCTCTATATCTGCATTACTTGTCATTAGATGATAGGAAAATGATTGGGCGACACCTTTTGATGCCCGAAATGCACATGCACCCACTTATTGATGTTTATATTGATTTATGCATTAATATTTATGTCCATATAAATTGATGTGTATATATTATATTTAAGGGATACTAATTAGATGTCTATTTTAAATATCAAAAGCGGGCTACCCTAACACTACCCTGATAAATTGTATGAAAATATTGTAGTAATAAGCTAGCTCAATAGTTAATATTCACTTGATTGCTCCTCTAAGGGGTGCACTCCATTAGCAACAAGATGAACACCATAACTCTGTCTGGGGATTCTAATAATTGATTACAATTTGCTTTTATATATTGCTTGGTGTACCCAAACCTTTATGTAGTTCATCTTCGTAACTTTGATTTGAATCCACGATCTTTGTCTCATTTAGAGTTATGATGCTCCTCTTTACACCCCTTAAGAATTAAGGCCTATATTCTTATTTGATTTTCTTAATTAATTACTCTTGCTGCCATTTCTATTAATAATTAAATATTGTTGTTGAATGCTACACAATATAGATGTTGTGTTTGCTACAAATGGTGACCATCATGTACATGAAGAAAGGAAGGACAAGGTGGTGGCAAAGCCAAACAGGTACTGCGCATACCCGAGCCAAGGGTACAGGGGACTCTGCGGCGGCAGCTACGGTTGCAGCCAACAATGTGTCGCGGAGGGTTTCGACACCGGGCGTTGCAGAGGAAGTCTATTCTTACTTCGTCGTCGCTGCTACTGCCTCAAAGATTGTTAGCTCTCTCAACATCCTCACAGAGTTATACTATTATTGTAAAACTATTCGTGCATGCATTATTAATAAGCACAGAGAGCAAGTATATATAGCTCAGCATACATCATGTGTTTGAGTAGCTAGTACTCTGTTGGTTAATAATTAGTACCCAAACAATAAATATGTTGTATCATGATTAATGCAATATATCATGTTATTCCTACCAATATATATATATATATATATATATCATGTTATGATGTAAGTTTTGAACGTTAACGTTTGAAATATAGCCCATGTTAAGGTAGAAAGTTAAAAAATTCTTAACCTATATTAATTATAAGAATAGAGATATCTCGCTAGGATTTGAAACATTGGTTATTTTTTTGTGATTCTTTAGTTTGAACCTTCTCTTTTGATCGGCGGTGGTTCAATAACAATTTTTATTTTTATTTATTCAATAAAAGTTAGATCTATTCAGATCTGAAATATTTCGTTTCATTCTGCTGGAGCAGTTGTCAGATTCATTATTGGCGCCACTTGCCTCTTCTCCACACATGCATCTGCTATCACTCAATTCCGTCCCCACTTCTATATGCTTGTGTATAGATTTGCTTTCCTTCCTTTCAAACTCCACCTTGTGATTTCACCAGGTTGTCATAATTCTAGTTAATCAGGGCTGTTTAGTTGTTTACACAGTTTGTTAACTCAGTTAGCTGAGTCAGCTAATATAATCACTGTTTGTTAAGAGTTAGTTATCATCTAACGGTGTAAGATTTATCACTAGGATCCAATGGCTGTTATTTGATCAAGCCTTGTACATGTAAGACTCTGTTTTATGACTAATAAAGAGAATTTTTTCTGTTTTACTTTCTCTCTTCTTTTTCATAGTATATATGAACATCATTGGCGGTGACTCCATTATATATGTATTTTTTTAGGCTAACTGAGTATTCTAATCACACAAATAAGACCTTGTAGAGTTTCCTATTTATTTCATCCTATATAAATTTATTAGTGTTAGTGCATAAATAAACACGTGGATGATAACCTGTTTATAATTGAGATATCATAAAATATTGTTAACTTTGAAATTTTATTGTAATGATTTATAAAATAATATATATGAACTTAATAATAAACATATCTTTACATGCTAAATTTACTTAAAAGCTATTTTTATGTATTAATTATGCATTTAATATATTTTGACAATGTAGTTATAAACGACAATTTTTATGTTGTAAATTATGTTTTTAATTTTCTTGATTTAAATTAAAGATAATTGCGTTAGTCAAACTTATAAGGTCACAATTTTTCATCTCGCCCTAGGCCCTGAAAACGACGGGACCAACGACAATCGTGCGTTATTTTCTCGCAACGCATTGCTTGAATTTGGCATTCATAATGACACAAAATCAATGAGTATTTGTGTACATGGACTATTACTATCCAAATTGTAAAAAACATATTTTTGATGTAAGTTACTTCTAATATTTTTTTTTTCAAAAACTTCTAAGTTATTTAATTAGAGGTTCTAAAAAAAAGTTATTTCATAAGTAAAATAAAAATATTTTTATTAAATTGGAGATGGACATTATATGGGTTAGTGATGTCACCAAAAAGACGACAGGACTTGTTTGGATTTAGATTCGGACTACCAAGTAAGACAACAAGAGTAAAAATATTTTACAACAACAAACAATATTGTTGATGAATACGTGGTCAAAACTTATTAAACACGTAATTAATACATAAGTAAATATTTCGTCAAAAAAAATAAAAATAAAAATACATAAGTAAATAATATTTTTTTTAAAGTAAATTAAATAAAAAATTTATGGTATCCATCATATTTTATTATTAATCTTATATTATTTAATAAGCCATTTCATATGAACTTTCAAAATTAATAAAATACTACAAAACGTCAATTATGTATTGATTAAGTTTTAACAATGTAACTTTCAAGACCTAAAAAAAGACAACGTAACTTTCAACAATATTTAAAATGTTAAATATATATATTTTCTTGTAGTGCAATTACTCATTTAAGGAGTATAAGCTAAATATGTTAACTTTATTAACTTACGAGTAATCAACTGTGTGATTGAAAAATATAGAGACCAATTAAATAAAAATTAATATAATCAAATTAATCAAAGATATATAGCATATATATTAAACTATATATGAAATTAATACTTTCTTTTTTTTTGAGAAAACATGAAATTAATACTTAATTAAGGCCTCCCTTCCTTTCTCTATTAATTAATGTTGTGACTTGTGGCATGCATTCTACCATTTTTTTTTTTTGTACATAGTTAGCATGGAGGGTATACTACAACCTTTCGCTTTGTATCATACTTCGAGTTTTAATATAATATTACTAGTGCATCTGCTTAATTAAATATTATGAAACTTCAATTTTAATCTGTCATACTAACTCATATGTCAACAATCGGGTACGTGTGGTTGATAGATAGTGTCTCTCAATTTATGTCATAACAGATCTTTGTGGTCTTGGCCACTAACTCATTAGTCGACAATCGGTATGGTTTGATCGATCTCTCTCAATTCATGTCATTTTAACGGATCTAATTTGTGGTCTTGGCTTGCTTTTCTTATTATTATATATGATGGATATGTAATCTAGCTAAATTATTAGATGTAATTTGACAAAAAAAAAAAAAAATATAGGTAAGCCAATGTATGATTTTTTTTTATATAAACACTCATAATTATTGAAAAAAAATCATGAAAGGCGTGGAGTGTTGAGGCTATATATATATATATAAATATATATTTCAAAAACCAAACATTAAATCTTTATTTTTTTGTGAAAATTAAAACTATTATTTAAATATATAAGGTTCGATTCTCACTTAACTAAAAAAAAACATTTGAATATATTAATACTTTTTTTTTTTTGAGAAAATTGAATATATAAGTACTTAGTGATTTTACATCACTTTTTCTCATAATATAGTTGACTAACCACCCTTAACGGGTGCTCCAAAAGTCCAATTAGACTTTTGGCAAAAAAAGTCCAATTGAACACCGAGCCCCTGATACATTACACAAGGTTTTTCTGACGTAGTAGTATTGTACAACTTACAAGCTTTCAAGGGTACCGTACTTATCTAAATGTAGTCACCATATTTTTTTTTATAGCTATAGGTGTTCGAATCTTTTTCAGTCTTGCACTTTATTTCGACTAATTTTATGAGAGTTAGTCAAGCGATTCAACCTTATAACATGGGATAAACTAAGAATATGTAATGTTGTTTTCAAGAATTAAACTTGAGAATCCCGTCCCCATTTTTTATTATCATATCATTTTCAATTTTGAAGTAAAATAATATTTTCGCTAATCATGCTCGCTCAATAGAGTCAATATTCAATAAAACAAGACCAAATATATATTAATTACATTGAGAAAAATACATTGATCTTCGTATATTAATTATTTAAAATAACATTCATTGTTATAGAGCTAGATTTTAAAACAATTTATTGACTATTCTTTTGTCGAACATACTAAACACAACAATAAGCTGACCTACTACTAAAACTATAATGAAATTATCATATCATTTTTCATTCTTACGTTATCTTTTTTGTGTAAACCACTAGATATCTCGAGTAAAAAACTATTTCTGAGCTATCTAAAAAAAAAAAAAAAAAAACTATTTCTGATCTCCTACGTACCATAATCATTTTTAAATCCCTCCTCACTCCCTCACTCCCTCACTTGTCCTCCTCCAACTCTCTGAATCCCCAAATTCAGCAAATTAGGGCATCAACACAGCCATGGAAGCCATGGAAGCCCAAGATCAGAACCCCACCAAAACCCCATCACCTCCACCATCATCATCTCCATCTTCATCTCCTCAACCCTCAAATCCCCCTCAAAACCAAACCCCGCCGCCGCCGCCGCCGCCGCTTGCCGCCCTCCCTCTCCCCTTCCGCCCCCGGCCCCCGCCGCCACCGCCGCCGCCAATTCAGAATCCCCAGGCGGCCTCCTCCGACTCCGACTCCGACTCCGACGACAATGCCGCCGATGCCACGGACGCCCCCAATTACGAAATCTCCGAGGAGAGCAAGCAGGTGAGGGAGCGGCAGGAGAAGGCGAAGCAGGACCTCCTCATGAAGCGCCGCGCCGTTGCCCTAGCGGTCCCGACGAACGACTCCGCGGTGCGGGCGAGGCTGCGGCGGCTGGGCGAGCCGGTGACGATGTTCGGGGAGCGTGAGATGGAGAGGAGGGATCGGCTGAGGATGATCATGGTGAGGCTGGATGGGGAGGGGCAGTTGGAGAGGCTGTTGAAGGCTCATGAGGAGGAGGAGGAGGAGGAGGCGGCGGAGGATGAGGGGGAGGAGGGGCCGCAGAGTTACCCGTTTTACACGGAGGGGTCGAGGGCGCTGCTGGAGGCGCGGATTGGCATTGCGAGGTATTCGATTGAGAGGGCAAAGGCGAGGATTGCGAGGGCAAAGAGGAGGAGGGATGACCCTGATGAGGATGAGGAGGCTGAAATGAATTGGGCGGTTGAGCAGGTGAAGGGGCTGGTGCTTGATTGTAGTGAGATTGGGGAGGATAGGCCGCTTACTGGTTGCGCGTTTTCGCCCGATGGGAGCTTGCTTGCTACATGGTATGACTTTATTTAATGGTTATTGAGTTTGTGTTCTTAATGTTTTTGAATTATTTGTTGGATTTTGACTGGTTTAGTAACTTTAATTTGATGTAGTTTAGAAGTGTAGTTGAAAAAGTAACGATCTTGAATGGGCATTGATTGAATTCACTGATTTTTGGGTGGGAATGAGATTAATGGCGAAACGAATCATAATTTTTTTGGTAGAAAAGATGCGTTACCGAGGTTTTTAGGAGATTTGAGAACCTAACTTGATTGAAAACTGAAAAAGATTGTGTCTTTCCTTCAAGAGGCGTATATGTTTGATCCATGGAGCTAACCCCAACTAATTTGGGATTGAGTTGTCGTTGTTGTTGTTGTTGTATATATTTGATGAAAATGAACTGGCATTTCATGGATAAAGTTGCAATTTTTTGTTTATGTTTTTTGTTTGTTGTTTTTCAGTGCCATGAATGGAGTTGGAAGATTATGGAACATGCCTCAATTAAGTAAAGTTGTCCCATTGAAGGGTCACACAGAGCGTGCTACTGATGTTGCATTTTCTCCTATGGGCAAATACTTAGCGACTGCTTCTGCGGACCACACTGCAATATTATGGAACACTGAAGGAACTATGTTGAAAAAGTTTGAGGGGCATTTGGATCGCCTTGCACGCATTGCATTCCATCCTTCTGGTAAATATTTAGGGACAGCTAGCTTCGACAAGACTTGGAGATTGTGGGATGTCGATACTGGTGTTGAGTTGCTTCTTCAAGAAGGACACAGCAGAAGTGTTTATGGTATTTGCTTCCACAATGATGGATCTTTGATTGCATCTTGTGGGTTGGATGCACTTGCTCGTGTATGGGACCTTCGCACAGGGAGAAGCATTTTAGCGTTGGAAGGCCATGTTAAGCCGGTGAAGCACAGAACTATTTAATCTGTACTTTTCATGTCTTTTAAAATCTAAAATTCTGGAAATGCTTTTGTTAATAAATTTATGCCTTTTGGTTTCTTTTTAGGTTTATGGGATCAACTTCTCTCCAAATGGGTATCATTTGGCTACGGGCGGCGAAGATAATACTTGTCGGATCTGGGACCTGCGAAAGAAAAAATCCATTTATGTTATACCAGCACATACAAATCTCGTTTCACAAGTCAAGTTTGAGCCCCAGGAAGGATATTTTCTGGCGACTGCTTCCTATGACATGACTGCCAAGGTAATAATTCTTTTTCTACATAAATGTATCATTCTCTACATGACGGTTCTTGTCAAAGACTTGTGGACAGTCCAATGCGTAGTTCTAGAAGAGTCTTTCTATCCTGATGGATGCAAGTGAATTACGTGGTTAAGAACTCTATAGTTAAAACGACTTTTTTATTCAGTTGCAAAAAAAAAAAAAAAAAAAAAAAAAAAAACCTCACTTTTTAATTCATTTGTTACATTTGAATGCCTTTTTTTTGTTTTAAGAGAGTCTTTCTATTCCATTGGATGCATGTGAATTATGTGGTTCAGATTTCAGAATTCAATAGTTGAAGCCTCTGTTTAATTCATTTGTGCATGAAAATGCTTTCCCTGTCGTAATTTGCTTCCCCATTTTGGTTATGGAAAATTCTGATCATCTTTGCTTCTTAGAAAGCAGCTGAATAGTTTCAATAGCAGTGGCAAGACCATTAATTTTTCCGTTGCTGCAAAATATGATTATCTTGTAAGGTGGTTTTATTGTTTCTATGATGTGGTCTTGTCTTACAGTGATCTTTTTCATTTCTGCCAGATATGGTCTGCTCGGGATTTCAAGCTTATCAAAACGTTGTCTGGTCACGAAGCAAAAATTGCGTCTTTGGATATTGTGGAAGGTGTGTTAATTAAACTCAGGCAGCCTTAGGCCATGGAATGTCAATTACTTTGTGGCACGCTTCATGTCAATGACTTTTTGTTTCTTATAATTTTTTTTTTTTTTTTGGATATGATGTAGATGGAAAGTATGTTGCAACTGCGGCACATGACCGGAAGATCAAGTTGTGGGCCTGCCGTGGCAATGAGAAGAAGGCTATGGATGTTGATTAGTCCTCCAGAAAGGTACGATTCACATCATGCATGAAGGCTCTGTCAAGTAATAGCATATTTCCATGTGTTATGGAAGGCGGTGAAGGTTTATCTCATAATTTAGAAATTCTTAGCAGCTCTTTTTCCGCATTAGTACATATATATAATGATTGCATTCATGCAGTGAAGTTTTTTTTTTTTTTTTCCTTAAAAGATAGTAATATGCATGAAACGGAGAACTCCAAATTAAATAGTTCACTCTGTGGTGAGCAAGGATGAACCTATCTGACACTTCTCTTTTGACCATCTTTTTCTACTGGCCTAGCCTTCTCATGCTTGAGAATATTCAATTCTTACCATTAGTTATAATCTTCTTGACAATGTTTCTGTGATAAGTATTGAATTTTTCTTTCTCCTTATTATGAAACTACCGTGGATTCAAAATGCTTTCATTTATTTTACTAGTTTGATCAACGCAGGTTGAGTAGGAAAAGAATAGTTACAGGTTCTGATAGAAAAGCTTGTGATGAATGTTCTTGTCAAAAGACTATCCTCTTGCATCCGAAACTTATTTCATACGCAACCTTCTTATGACCTCATCATCAGATGCTTTGCCTACTGGATTATTTCTTTTTCATTTCCTGTCGTTGGTGATTCTCGCAAGATGAAGTTTTTGGGTACTTGGTCTTTTGTTTAATTGTGTTGATGCGAGTGGGTGTGGGCGTGTCTGGAATAGGCAAGTATTGAGAAATGAAGTTCTGAAACTAGAAAGTATTTGGTATTTTTTTTTCTCATGCAGTCGTGCAGGGATGGGTAGAACCAGGAGAAGAGGCAGCGCGGAATTAAGTTTCTTTTCAACCGAACTCCCGACCGCAGTTTATGTGCGACAATGGCGTCAAACAAATGTGTCAACCAAAGATATCCTGGTGAGGATACATCTGTTGCTTGTGACCATTGTTTCTTGATAAATACAAACTAATTAGATTTGCTAGTAGGTTGGAGAGGATTTCAAATCAGAGGCTGGGTATTGAAGGCTTGAAGAAACTTGTAAACTAGAGCCTCGCGAGTCGCGTCCAGTTTGCATCAAGATTTCTTATCACTCGAATATTTCAAAAACCGGCTTGCCGATCTTTTGTTTTAATGTTATTGTTAGCCTGAGATGAGTAATTGCAAGTGTATGAATGAAAGCTTCATTAGACTTCAAAAAGAATGTGTGATACTTGGCATTAACAAATCAGTTATATACAAAGGCTTTGAGCACATTTAATCACAGTAGTTCAAATTGTGTGCAAAAATGATGTTTAAGATGTCAAGACAATGCTAGGGTAACCTTTTTGAGATACTCAAAATGGACACCTAATTTTTGGTGTCCATTCAATACACATTGATATTTGTGTGCGCACAAACAGCAATGCGGATATTAATGGACATTGACAACCGAGGTGTTCCAAAATGGGTCACCGAGTCACCAAGTCATTTTCCTTTCTTTATGGTCATCAACTCAGTAATGATCTCAAACGAATATATCTCTCAGCCCCTTCAGTGTGTCCTAATCTCATCAGAAGTCCAATGATTATGGAGAAATGTTCTTCAGTTGCCTTGACACTGTATTTTTTCATCATGGAATTAAATATCCAGCAAGCCTCATTTGCCAATCCAGCTTGGTCACAAATAGACAGAACCACAATGAAAGTATGATGATTTGGAGTGAAACCATTAGATTCAACCTCATCAAATAGATCAAGTGCCTCTTTGTACCTACTGTTATCCCCATAAGCCTCTATAATTGCAGTCCAAGTTATTGGTCCCTTCCAAGGATTCACATCATAAACCAACTTTGCCCTCTCAATTTCTCTGCACTTCCCATACATTCTCACAATCTCAGAGGAAATGAAAGGTACCGATTCGAAACCCCTTCTCAAAACGTGCCCGTGTGTTGCCTTTCCAAGCTTTGACGCCTTCAATTCGCCACAAGTGATTAACATTCTTGAGATGGCAATGGAATCCGGCCTGTGCTTTGAAAGCACCATCGATCTAAACACCATCAATGCCTCATCCCAACACTGGTTCTTCAAATATGAATCTATCATCGCCGTCCACGACTTCACATTCCGCCTCTCCATCCCATTGAACAACTTGCAGCAATGCTCCAATACACCACATTGGGAGTACATAACCATCAAAGAAGTAACTATAGACACATTGGGGAAGTACCCATTCTTAACTGCATAACCATGAATCTCCTTCCCTTGTTTAAGCGCCTTCAATCGCGCGCAAACAGGAAGAGCTGTTGCAATCGTCACCACATCCGGCTTCACGCCCTCTTGTTGCATCCAAGCTAATGATCTAAGAGCTTGATCAAGCCTCCCATTGGAGACATACCCAGACATCAGAGCAGTCCAAGAAACAACACTCCTATCAACAGAACTATAAAACACTCGCCTCCCGTAATCCATGTCGCCGCACTTGCAATACATATCGATCAATCCGGACCTAACGAACATGTGATTCGCGTAATTCTTCGTCTTGATCACATACCCATGAACCTCTCTCCCCAAATTCCTAACCTTCAATTCCCCAATCACTGGAAGAACACTAGTCACTATAACTGAATTCACCCCAACACCTTCAAATCTCATCTTTTTCAAGCACTCCAACACTTCCCAATACAGCCCATTATGAGCAAAGCCAGCAATCACAGCTCCCCACACAACCACATCTCTCTCAGGCATTTCATCAAACACTTGACGCGCAAGCTTAACCTTGCCACATTTGAAGTAGAAATCAATCAAACTAGTCTGAATTATGATGGACCCAGATTGAAATCCATTCTTAATCAACAGCCCATGAACCTTCAACCCCTCCCCCACCGCCGCGGCACCCGCCAAGCTCTTGATGAAGCAAGAGAAGCTATAGACATTCAACTCCACGCCCAATTCGCGCATTTTCGAGAAGGTCTCAACCACATCCCCACACCTCCAATTCCCATTAACAACCTTCCCCCTCAACAACGAGTTCCACAGGTACACGGACATGGTGGTGGCGGCGGAGAAGCCGCCGCGGTCGACTAGTTCTTGGGCCTCGTGGACGGCGCCGCAAGCGGAGTACATGTGGAGGAGCTTGGCGAGGAGGAACTCGTTGCGGTGGAGGGAGTTGAGGGCAATGTGGGCGTGGAGGAGGCGGGCGTGGGGGAGGGACTTGGCGCGGATGGCGGCGGCGATGAGGGCGGAGAAGGTGGTGGGGTTTATGGGGATGTTGGATAGGGAGTGTAGGATGGAGAGGGCTTGGGGGAGGTGGTCTTGGCGTGCGAGGGTTTGGATGTGTTTGTGGATTGAGGAGGGGTTTCGGGAGTGGAGGGGGAATGGGTCTGATTGTGACAAATGTTTGTACTCATTTTTCTTCTTCTTCATCTTCTTGCTGTTGTTTTTGTTGGGATTGTGGAATGGGTGTTTGTGGGTTTGGATTGGGAGAGATGGGGTTTTGTGGGTTTTGGTGGAGGTGGTGTTGGAGAGGAGAAGAGTTGGTGGTGATGGTGAAGATGGTATGAATTGAGCCATTGCTACTGAGCACTGACTGCTCAGTTCATTCAAAATTACCTCAGATTCTGCTCCATCTAATGTATTTGATGGCGGGCTTTTTTATTAATCTTTTTAAATTCTTCTTTCTTTTGCATTATTTACTTTGTGCAACCACTTGGACCAGGATATACCTTCAGCCCCGGAGTGAGGGACTTTTTGCTTGATTAACACATTTCACAGTAATATTTTTCAATCTAACATTCTTACTAATATATATAACTAACTAACACATTTTACGCCACATCACGCACCATGTCAGGCCGAATAGCCTACATAAGTAAGTCGTGAGTTGCGATAACGACTTCCATATTAAATAAAAATAATTTAACAAAAACGAAAATAATAAATAAAGCAAAAATTAAAAAAACAAAAACAAAAAATATGGAAGTCGTGAGCGCAACTCACGACTTCCATATTAAATAAGAGATTTACTTTCATTTTTTGAAAAATGAAAATAATAATAAGGAGTCGTGTTCGGAACCTTCCTTATTTTATTTGGATTAAAAATAAATAAAAAAATAAAAACAAAAAATATAAAAGTCATGAGTTGCACTCATGACTTCCATATTAGATAAAAATAAAAAATAAAAAATATGGAAGTCATGAGCGCAACTCACGACTTCTATATGTAGGTTGTTCGGACGTAGCGCGTGATGTGGCGTTAAATGTATTAGTTTGTTTTATATTTTGGTAGGTTGGTTAGATTGAAAAATATTACTGTGAAATGTGTTAATCAAGCAAAAAGGTTTACCCAAACATTTTTCAAAGAACTAACTTTCATTCTTACTTATTAAAGATTTATTTTTTCCACCAATACTGTAAAAAATGTTTGCTTATACCTTGGTTTTGATATTTGTTATTTTACATTTATAAATCAAGTGTTCATGAATGTAGTGTTTCTTTTGTTCGTCAATCAGCGAATGCAACAATCCATACATTAGCAAGGGAAGCTAGTTTTATGTCTAGTTAAAACGAGTGAGATGTTGTACTCTCGTTTCTTTTTAATATACTTTCGAGAGATTTGGAATGGATAAGAGTTGGTTGAGGTTTAAAAAAAAATAAAAATAAAAATCAAGTGCTCATGAAAATATAAAATGTTACTCTTGAAAGGTGAAATTAGCAGCTAATGTTTTTTTTTTTTTTTTTTTTTTTTTTTTTTTTTTTTTTTTTCTCCTTGCTTATTGTTCTGATCCATGAACAATGAAAACAATCACATATGCACGCCTCTGTTTAATAATTGGGAATGACCAAATAAGCACAATAGAGAATGCAAACATAGCAGTCAGTATGAACTAATGCACACAATACAACACGAGAACCCGCAAGACCCAGATAAAGCTGTGAAAAAAATGAATATCGGCAGCGATTTTTGGCCCTCAATTTCAGATGATAATTAATCATATGTTACAGTTCTTGTGGCTGCAGTGTAAGAAGAGATACAATGAAGAAAAAATGCTCAGTATCAGTGATTGTTGGTTCTTTTTCTTAGTTTACACCACAAGCCATTTTTTGTATGAATTGTTGCCCCTGTAACTAGTTCCACCGACTCTGGAGAGCCTTTAAGCTCTATGTCAAACTTCTGTAGCAACATCGCCAATGCGACAGTTGATTCCATGAGCGCAAATTGATCTCCCACGCATTTTCGCGGCCCCCCACCAAAGGGTAAGAATGCAAAATCCGATATAATCTGAAACATCCAGATTAAAGGCATGAGCGTACAAGCAATCAATTTACAGAATGAGCAGTCATTTTGAAGGAGAATGATTTAGTTACTGACCTCATTTGGGTACATTGCTCCAGGGCTTCTTGTTGGATCAAAACCTGTCCATCCTTCGATGCCGCCACTATCCCGTGGCACTAGGAATCTCTCTGGTTCAAATTCTTCAGGTCGATCCCAAAAATATGGAGATCGGTGAAGATTATATACCTGCAAAAAAGATGTAAGACAGTGACTTTCGAGCAAAGAAGAGGCTAAAATTATAGTGTAAGCAGTTCAAAGGCTACAGTGTTTGTTATGGATTGCTAGTTTGCTACATATAGATGACGTGTGTTTCAATTACTGCAAAAAGCTCATTAGTTTGAAGCTTAAGCTCAAATCAATGCACTCCAACATATATTCTTCGGACAGGCGAGTGAAGGCCAACATATATTCTTCGGACAGGCGAGTGAAGGTATTGGACGACATAAGGGCGAACTGGCGCAGGCAAACCTTTTTGTCTCCATGATATTTATTCTGGACTATGCATCTGAAACTTTATGATGAATAGTATAGATGCAAAATGCTATCCAAATAAAAACCAAAGAAGATATGTAAAGAGATTCAACTCACAGAAATGAAGATGTCTGTCCCAGCAGGTATTGCATAACCATCATTGTCACCCTTGTATCCTCCTGAAAAATTGAGAACTTGCATGCTTTACTTGAATGACAGAAAGAAATGAAAACAGGCTTTATCAGATAATAAAACATAACATGAGGATTGACATATCTAGTCCAAGTACCTCTTCGCCAAAAGTCACTGTAAATAAATATATGGTATATACGCAACCAAGTAGTACACCTAGCAAACAACTCATATCACCGAGACATGCAATTTTTAGTCAGAAATTTAAAATTTGGCAATACTGTGTTTCTATCTCTTCTATCCAAGGACGCAAACAAGACAATCTAGTAGAGGAGTTAATGAAGAAAAGTTTTTCGCCATGTTATCACAAGAAGTTGTAATATAAACTTCTAAATGTTCTTTTTCAATCCCCTGAAAATAATTTATAGGTTTTGACTCTTTTGACCCATTAATTAAGGCACAATCTTCAAGGTGGCCATCAAACTCGAGAGAATTAAGGCAAGAAAACACAAAAATACATCATCATACATTACATAATTGAAGTATATGTTGGGCACTCCAAGTCCATTCAAAGTTAGACTTGTGGAATACATTGTCAGACAGCAACAGCGAGTTACAATCAATGCCTCATATAGATATAGGATATAGTAGGTACAACATCAAAAAGGAAAAATTAATAATCTACGTGAATCCAAATCATACAGCCCAGGTTACTCAGATAGATAGAGAAAACACCATTCAACTCTAAAGAATTAACAATAGCTTAATGTTCTACACTGAAAGGTAATTCATTTTATTTAAGCTAATTACAGGACTATCCTTTTTCTTACAGACGCGGTGAAAATAAATACCTGGCAATATATCTGACTTGAGGGAGCGTCTAATGAGTAGTGGGGGCTGAGGATATAGACGAAGGGCCTCCACGATAATAAGCCTAACGTACCTGTA
The DNA here is from genome assembly GCA_039657345.1 of Stephania japonica. Lineage (NCBI taxonomy): Eukaryota > Viridiplantae > Streptophyta > Magnoliopsida > Ranunculales > Menispermaceae > Stephania > Stephania japonica. The sequence goes on along the minus strand of CM077556.1, from coordinate 82,110,006 downwards.
TGGGAATCCAGTCAACATTGATGCAAGAATATATGGTAGATGACCATAAGATAAGAAAAAGGAATATGGCGGAAACAATCTCAATTGGGCTCAAAAATTTTGAAAAAATAGGAGTAAACAAGCTTTACTAAAATAAGGATGGAGAAACATTCCATCTCATACTTATCTCGACCTAAATATATTAAGGAAGTTTGTATCATAAAAAAAAATGCAGCTTATATGTGTATGTAGTTTTATGCGATAAAGCATTCAATTACTGTCACAAATACTTACTTTTAATCTTCATTTGATCACGGTGAATAAATTTACGATGGTTGATACTTCTTTACGATGGTTGATACTTCTTTCAAATACACAATTCATATTTCAACCAAGAAAAAATACACAATACAAATAGAATTAAAGACTGCTGAACTACATCAGACATTCATATTTTTACTACAGCGTTTTAATATCTTAAGGAACCCTTTTTTCTGTTGTTGAAATGTTGTCCTTTTTTCAGCTACTGAAGTGTAATTACTGCCTTTTCGTTAGTTTTTACTCCATAAAAACCTTTCGCGTGATCTTAATTCTCTATTGTTCCTTTGATGACAGTAAAAATAAGGTACTCATTTGGCATCTTTGTGCAAACTTCGTCTCTCGTGTACTTGCAAATGCTTCAACAAAGCACACAATCACCGTCTGAAACCTAACCCAACATATAACATACCATGCCTCCTATCAACTTACTCCAATTTCTGAAGACATTCAAAAGTAGTTCTGCCTTGGCCAAGGACAGAATCGATCTCTGCTTGAGCTTTTCTCATTTTAGCTGGATTCTGCATCACAACAGTTTAAGTTTAATAATTAATTACAATGCACACGAACTCAGACACAAAAAAGCTGAAAGTGCTAGTGTAACCGAGAGAAACTTCAAACTGATCAGATATTCTCATTAAAGCCGTAAACTAGCATCTATGTCAGGTCATTGGTGTATCTGGGCAACACAGTTGATGCCCTCAAGCTTCTTATTAAATTAAAGCATACCTGTGCAAGCAAGAAAGCTGCCCAAGTTAGAACAGCAGCTGTAGTTTCATGTCCAGCAATAAGCATGGTCATGAGATCATCTCTGAGCTGGCACGAAGTAACATGTTCTTAGACTAAACACAGGAATAAATAAATATGACTAAGAATATTGGTTAGCTCGTCATAAGATGAAAAGAATAAACTACAACATAAGAAATTGTCAATAATATCCAGTAATTAATAGAAGAGGAACGTCTGGCAATGATGCAATCTGGTCTAAACAAAAGAAAAATGAGCTCAGCAAATTAAATATAAAAAATGCCCCCCAAAACCGACACAATATCGTGCCAAAAGCCTTCGTGATCCCATGTTGTGCAGTCCTTTTCCTAAATATGATGGTGTTAACTCGTCGCATTTGGATCTATAATCTTCGCAAGTTCTTGTTTTACCTGACGGTCATCAACATCTGCTCCCCGCATATCAACTAGAAAACGCAGAAGACTTGCATCCTGCAAATAAAGTGAAGAAAAGATCATGAATTGACTAACTTCCTTCCACATTTTCTAAGCTAAGATAATGTTCTACTGGTTCAAAAACTAACAAGAGAAATCAGACAAAACCGCATTGGCTCAGAACCTTCAGATTTAAGTAATCTCTTTGTTGCAGCTTTTCAACATCTGCTTCCTGCAAAATATGCAAGCCCCTTAATTCAAACACACAAGAAAACCGCATATATGGTCCTAAATGAAGTCCAGTACGTGTTTGGGGGGCTTTCAAGGCACAATACCATAATAATAATTAATAGAAAGGATAGTTTTAAAGTCAATTATGAATTAGCTACATACGATTGCAATATACATCATCATTTTATATGAGCCATAATTTTTATGCCGTACATAAAATTCTTTGTACTTATTGTTACATTGTCAATTTTCAAATCAATTCAATTTGCAATCCAACAAGAAAGAAACTGAGCCCACCCAAAAGGTAATACTCTTACAAAAAGAAGAAAAGAAATGAATAAAGATCACTACTATGCAATCACAGAATAGGCTAACCTGCCTGGTTTCTTTTGCATTTCTGATTAGTGCATCAAGACAGTCATTGATAACCTTGAGATCCCTCCGAAACTTCCTCTGCCTGGGAACTATCCAACTAGACAATGGAAGTTTCCAGTAAGGGATGTAAAATGTTGATCGATGTTCAGCTTCGAAAAGAGTGCCATAGACTGCCTGAAATATACTAACTTCCATTATGAAAAAATGGTATGATAGCTTTGTCAATCACAGATATGAAGAAATTGTAGCAATTTAGACATAATAGCAGCACTAACATAAGAATTTAGGACGTGCAGTATGTGAGACACCTTATCACACCAAAACGAAAATTAAGGATGCGAAGTATACGAGGCGCACCTTAATCACTGGAGATTCTTTCGTGATGGAACCAAAATCGTAGTTGAATACACCAAGACCAATAATATCAAGTGCCAAGCTTGAGAATTCAGCCTCAAGATCCAACTCAACCTTATCCCTTCCCTCAGAATCCCTCGTTAAAAGGCCCTCGAATTTCGATATTGTCCTCTCAGAACAATCAGTAAACATGTTAACCATAGCTTGTAAGTATGAAGCATGGAAACTAGGCGCAACAACTGCAATTTGTAAAATTAGATTCTTAATCATCTAAACTCAGTAATTTCAAAAATCATCAAATACAGCAGCAAAACTTTATCAGCATAAAATTTTCAGTAAAGTGTTAATTATACACAAAGGCGATAAATCTCAATTAAAACGAACATTTGGGACAATTAAGAAAGATCATTTAAATGTCTCAAAGTAAAGAAAACAAAATCCATATAGAGTATTAAATTGGTGGGAGTGATCCTTTGTTCAACTATCCTTGTATCAATCAACAAAACCTATATGTAATGGCATGACACTGATAATACTCCAAAAACACAAATAACAACATAAAGGAATTCAAAGAACCCAAGATTAGTGTAGAAGAGATTGCTCAGAGGATACCAAGGTTCTCACTTCTCAATTGTTTGTTTAAAGAGCTAAATTCATAGGTAGTGTCAGGTTCTGCCCAGTGGAAGTGATTAATCAACACAAAACGTAACAAGTATTTGGAATCTCAATGCATACTAAATGGCAAGAATTATAATTCTTTTTGCTATTAGTGTTGCCAACATAACATATTCCCTAAAACAAAAGCCACTGCAGTTCACTGTCGTCAATGAAGAACATGCAGCATGCCCTTGTTGCTGAACAAAGTAATTTTTTTGTCTCTTCCTACTGATTTGCTTTGTTCTTTTACTGTTAGCACTGTTAGACACTCTATTTCATCATGAGGGTGAGTAGACTAGGTCTCGAGCCCATAAATTATATCAAAATAGGTCATCCAACTATCACGATCAGAAAGGTAATATTGAATGATTAAATTAAAAGCCAGAGAATCACAACAGGGGCTCTTTTAGAGCACGGTTAAGCATGTACATTTAGAAGTCACAAAGATTGAAGCTTCGGAGGCAGTAATTATAAATATTTGTTTTGAGGTTCAGAAGTAAATCCTGAAAATGTACTTAGTATTTTGAAGAAAAAACACAAGTTTATAGATAGTGACCATGGGAAGAAATCCTTGGCAATGCTACTTACAAAAATCTGATGACAATTGTTTGAATGAAAAATGAGACAACTTGCTTATCTGGATTGTGGAGTGTGATTTTTGGTTTGTCTCAATACAACACTTTTCTTGAAAAAAGGGGAGACCAAATACAATTTGATATTTCGATGGAGTGGGAACATGGAAGGCCATTTACAAATTTAATATGCACTAAATTAGTAGGAGTCAATTATGTCTATATGGATCCAATGTTCTTATAATCTTTTTGGATAGCAGTTCTCTTTTCTAAGCCACAGTCCCAAATTAGAAGGAGTCAGCTACATGGACCCAATGTCTCTACTCAGCTCTAACCCACTCAACGTCAAAGTTCAAAAATTATGATGCCTCAAAAACTTGAGACGAAAAAAAGAACAAAAAAAATCGTAAAACGGAAGATGGAATATCAAGTCAAAGAAAAAAAAAAAGAAGATCTCTCAATCAGATATACGAGCTAAATTTATGTGTTTTATAGCATAAAATGCTATAATTGCAGACCTCTTCTCCTCTGCTTCCATGTTTCAAGATCGGCAGGTATTAGCCCTTTTCCCATTATTGGTTCCAGTATATCAGCAAGAACTCCCTATTCAAGTATAACGATGGGGACAGGAAAATCAGAAACAATTAACTAGAGGCATCAGAATCCAATAACCATAGCAAATACAGGGCATCACTTAATTAGTGCAAAGAATATGAATCAAATTAACTATTGTTTCGACACAAGAACAGTATCATGGCAAATATTCTTTAGATTACTACAAACTATATGCATCGAAATTATAAGATGACAAGTGCACGTGCCAACCACAATGCACAGTTCAAATAAACTAATTCATTGTATGCAATGCATCATTCAAAAGGATGCTTAATTGCCTATATAAGACAAAAGGACTGTAAAATAATTGCAAATTTGCGATGCAAAGCCTTATAAGTAAATATCAAACAAGGAAAAAGTAGACCTGTTTTCCACAAGCAAGAAAGATCAATGAATGGGCCAACAAGTAAGAACACGTAAAGTTATTTTTTTTTTAATTATTATTATACAAAAGGAACAGTTTATCACATTATTTCCATAAAAAAGCACATGCAATAAGAATAAGTGAATTTTCCAAACGAGCAATGTAACCAACAGAAAGATTATTGGCAAATAACTTGGAAGCATCACCATACCTTGTCATAACAGAATGCATTTTCACGGAGGACATGTCTCGCAACAATTGGATCCGATACAACAACGAACGCTTTCGGACCAAAAGCAAGTTTGTAAACTGAACCATGCTGCAAACAATATTAGAAAAACGAAACAAAAACGTGTCAATGAGCAATTGGAAGCCAAAAAAATACCAATTCTAAATTAGTTGGAGTCAGCTACATGGTTCAAACTCTTTGTTGCGCTCAATTTAGTGCAATTGATGGAGTGCTCTCCAAACTCGTTCAATCCTTTCTAAACAATGCTTTCCATTAAGTATGTAAAATTAGAGAAGAAGGTAACATCATATGATCCTAATCAAAAAAGGTCCTTTAACATCAACAACAACAATAAAACCTCAATCCAAAATTAGCTGAGGTCGGCTACATGGATCAAACTCTTCTGCTCCGCTCGATTTAATGCAATCAACGGCGTGCTTTCAAAATCCTTTAAATCCTTCTTAATCAATCAATAATTTGGACATAGCGAGAACAAGAACGAAGATCTACCTCCAAGAACCAGTCATAGAGCGAGAAAAAAAGCGGCTTTCCGAACAGATCCGACACCGCGCCTTCAGCGATCGGCATTGAGCCGATGCTCCCACCGCTCAGCAAATTCGTCAGCAGATTACTCGCATTATCAAGCAGATTCCTACTCGTCCTCCTCTCCTCTTCAGTACTCGCAGACTCGCATCTACGACACACAAAACCAAACGAATTCCGCAAAATCACTCTTGAAACGCATCAAATCTCTCAAAATCACTTCAAATTGAAGAAACAAATCACAACCAATCGAATCGAAGAATCGAAGAAGAATCGGAAGAACGGAGAGTACTTACTTGATTCGACAACGATTCTTCGAGACTTTGACGTTGCGAGAGGTTCGCGAGTGACGATTTAGAGGCTTTGATCGACTGGTGCGAAAACCGCCATCAGCGACCGTTGGAAGGTGAGACGTGAGAGTGGCCATTGGAGAGTGAGTGACTGTGCAGTGGAGGTCAGATAAGAGTTTTGGATTTTCAGGTGCGCGTCGAGGTTGGGCGATGGACGGCTGAGATTTGTTTCTTTGGGTGGATAGTGCACGTGGCGGGATGTGAGGGGTGGTGCATCGGCGGGTGGATGGGGTGGTGGTGGGGGGGCGGCAAAGTTGGGGGCTCGTTTGGGGTGAGTGGTGAGTTTAAATAATGAATAAACGAAAAGATAGTGGTATGGTGAGGACGCACTACTGACTCACTAATAGTGAGTTAGATAGTGATTAGCGTTACGCATTACTTACATTACTGCTAATTTTTGCATTCAAAAGTCTAAGAGAAACTTGGATGGGTTGGTTTAACGGTAAGAGCGAGCGTGGGATTTTGTGGGTTATGCATACCACATATGTAGGGCCGGCTTTGGACATGGGTGGGTCGGGCGAGCGCCCCAGGCCCCTACCCATACCCAAGGCCCCCTATTTTTATTTTTTTTTGGTAAGAAAGGTTCCTATATTTCAATAATGTTGTAAGTGTTTTTCTTTAACAAGAAGCTTCAGCATTTATGGGATATTACTAAAGTAGCATCTTTGTACACACTTGTTGGGGTTCATTCATGAAATTCATTGTAATATGTAAGTATTCATCTCAATGCACATTGAGTGAATCTTAATGACTAAATCAATCAATACATATTGAATGTCACACAATTTTTTTTTTATTTTTATTTTTTTTGTAAAACGCAATAATTTCTTTTATATGTTATGTCTACTCCTTTAAATGAGTTTTTTTTTACAATCTCAAAATAAATAAAGTTTTAGTCTCAATAAATAAATAATACTAAATAAAAGAAGTTTACATCTCCACCAACTAAATTTAATAAAACCAAAATCAAAACAGTTTTTAAAAAAATTAAATTCGAGTAAGAGAATAGTTAGCAATATATGTAAACTTAACTATAAGTACAAAAAGTACACCATCAATTACACTAAAAATCGAGTAAAATAGAGGAATTTTTTTTTTACCTATGTAGCCAATCTAACTTATTTGGGATTATGGTTTTGTTGCTGTAAACTATATGCACAAAAAAAATTTATTTTGGAAAGTCAAATATAAAGACTCCAAATTTTTATTTCGCCCCAGGCCCCCAAAATAACAAAACCGGCCCTGCGCATATGATATTAAGATCGATTCCTCAATATGTAAAGATTGTCTTGCCACTAGGACCCTTAAATTCTCAACCTATAAACACCAAAGTCTCATACGAATAATTAGGATAGTGACTTGATACTCATGTTATCAAAAAAAAAAAAAGTAGAATTTTAAAATAAGGTGTAGAAAATGTGTGTTTATATATCTAATTATATAATTCGTTCAAGCCGTATCAAGGAGGTTAGATTTTTCTCATGACATTTAATGCCAACCACATTGACTACTTCATGCTCGAATATTATCATTTATATGTGGTCCTTCTAACCCAATTTGCTTCATCCAATATTGCTTAAGAGAGCCAAGCCTCTTGCCACTTGAATGAATCAGTTCTTGATGTTAAATAAAAACACATAAATAAATTGTAAACTAAGAACCCGATCAAGTTGGCATAACTGTAAGAGCGAAGGGTTATGTGAGTTAAGAGCGCAATTCCAAATTCAATTTCCTAGTGTGGCAAGATTGATCGGGCCACTTAATTCTCACTTTTGGTCGATAGAGTTAGGGCCTCGTGGAGTCAGTGAGTGGTAATCTGGACACCTATGAATACAAACCGCCCAGGCTCTTCCAATCGCAACAACCATAGTTGGCCAACGTTTGTGTAGATGAAGCCCCAAGCCCATGAACACACAGATTGAGCCAGAACTAGTGCTCCAACTGTCCACAAAATAATCTGATCGGCAATTCACTTGAAGCGCAATAAGATCGACAACTCCATCGCCTGTGCTCTTCGCCCATTGCATCTCTGCTACTGCTCTCAAGGTAGCATTCGAGTTCTCCCCTTTGTTCTGTTTCTGCCCATAATGTGTTTGTAGAAATGCCCGCATGAATCAGTCTCATTTTAATTAAGTTTCTGTGCATGTTTTTTAACTGCCCCTAACGTGTTTGTGAAAATGCCCAAACGAAAAGTTTTCACTTTTAAGCTGCCACTACATTGTCCATTTCCGAATCGAAGAACTTAGTCATGGATCCTGATAAATTGGTTGTGCTATTGTGTAGAGTTGTGATACAAATCGGGTGTAATGGAAGAGTTTCATCCATGTAGCAGAACCCAACTAATTTGCGATTGAGACATTGTTGTTTTAGTGTTGCGTACGAAAAGGTTTCACTTTTAAGCTGCTACTACATTGCCCATTTAGTTTTGTGTCTTAATCTTCGATTCCAAATTGAAGAACTTAGTCAGGGATCATGGTGTTCTTGTATAGCTGGAAAATTGAGTATGCTATTGTCTAGAGTTAAGATACAAATCGAGCGTAATGGAAGAGTTTCATCCATGTAGTGGAACCCAACTAATTTGCGATTGAGATATTGTTGTTTTAGTGTTTTGTATGAAAAGGTTTCACTTTTAAGCTGCTACTACATTGCCCGTTTAGTTTTGTGTCTTAATCTTCGATTCCAAATTGAAGAACTTAGTCAGGGATCATGGTGTTCTTGTATAGCTGGAAAATTGAGTAGGATATTGTGTAGAGTTATGATACAAATCGAGCGTAATGGAAGAGTTTCATCCATGTAGGAGAACCCAACTAATTTGTGATTGAGACATTGTTGTTTTAGTGTTGTGTACGAAAAGGTTTCACTTTTAAGCTGCTACTGCATTGGCCGTTTAGTTTTGTGTCTTAACCTTCGATTCCAAATTGAAGAACTTAGTCAGGGATCATGGTGTTCTTGTATAGCTGGAAAATTGAGTATGCTATTGTGTAGAGTTAAGATACAAATCGAGCATAATGGAAGAGTTTCATCCATGTAGCGGAACCCAACTAATTTGCGATTGAGACATTGTTGTTTTAGTGTTGTGTACGAAAAGGTTTCACTTTTAAGCTGCTACTACATTGCCCGTTTAGTTTTGTGTTTTAGTCTTCGATTCCAAATTGAAGAACTTAGTCAGGGATCATGGTGTTCTTGTATAGCTGGAAAATTGAGTATGCTATTGTGTAGAGTTAGGATACAATCGAGCGTAATGGAAGAATTTCATCCATGTAGCCGAACCCCAACTAATTTGCGATTGAGACATTGTTGTTGTAGTTGTTGTGTGCAAATAAGATTGGTGGCAACAATGGTTTTGTAAATGTGATTCCTTTTTGTTTTTTGTTTTGTAGGTCTTTGCAAAGTGTGGAGGTTGATTAAGATCAATGTCGCGCGCTCGATGTTGGGTGGTAAGTTGATATGGGGTTTAGTTTTTGGAATGAAAACTGGCTTTGAAGAATAATCTACCTCAAGTTCTAGATGAATGGCAAGAGTCTCTTTAAGGAAATATTTCGATTGCTGCTAAGTCCCTTAAGCCCCCATTCTCCAATCAATGCAATCATAAATTTGAATAGAAAATTGAACTGTGCTTTATACTCTACTCTTGCACCGGTGAAGAAGGTCTCTTCGTTCCATCCATGTCTCTTACCATTGGAAACACATCGAACCATTAAAGAGTTGTTTCAAATACAATCCCATTTGATCACTTCAGGTTTCTTTCAGGACCCTTTGAATGCTGGTAGAGTTTTGAAAATGTGTTCAGATCTCGGCTTTGTTGATTACACCATTTTGATTTTCCGCAATATTGAGTCCCCGGATGCATTGTGTGTGAATACCATAATTAAAGCTTACTCTAGATCAATTGATCCCCACCAAGCTGTCGTCTTCTATTTTGATATGTTGCGAAACGGGTTCCTTCCTAATAGCTTCACTTTTCCTCCTCTGTTCAATTCTTGCGCAAAAATAGATTCCGCTCAGCCAGGGGCAAAATGCCATGGTCAAGCTATTAAAAATTGCGTCCATAATGTCCTACCAGTTCAAAATTCTTTGATTGATATGTATGCCAATTTTGGTATGATGGATTCTGCTTGGAGACTGTTCAACGACATGTCTGAGAGGGATACGGTTTCGTGGAATTCAATTATCAGTGGTTATGTGAAGTTGGATAATTTGGCTCCTGCTCATCGAATATTTAATAGAATGCCTATAAAGAATGTTGTTTCTTGGAATATCATGATTTCTGGATATTTGGAAATTGGTAATCCAGGGTGTGGATTGAAGCTATTTAGGGAAATGCAAAAAGTCAGGTTGAGAGGGAGTGCTACCACAATGGTGAGTGTGCTCACTGCTTGTGGCCGATCAGCTAGGTTGAAGGAAGGGAAGTCTGTTCATGGGTCGATCATAAGAAATTTCACGGAGTCCAGTTTGATTCTTGACACAGCTTTGATAGACATGTATAGCAAATGCAAAATAGTTAAAGCGGCAAGACAGGTGTTTGATAGAATGCTGGGGAGGAATTTGGTCTGTTGGAATGCAATGATATTGGGGCACTGCATACATGGATGTCCAGAGGATGGGATCATTCTTTTCAAAGACATGTTGGAAAAAGTGGAGATTGAAAGTTCCGAAACCCGTAATAGTAAAACAAAAAACTCTCAAGTAGAAAACTGTGTCTTTGTACCTGATGAAATCACTTTCATTGGTGTTCTATGCGCCTGTGCTCGTGCTAAATTATTGTCAGAGGGGCAGAAGTACTTTAAACAAATGACCAATTTGTATGGTATAAAGCCTAAGTTTGCACATTACTGGTGCATGGCTAATCTATACTTTGATGTTGGGCTTGTTCAAGAGGCCAAGGAATTCTTGAGGAGCATGCTGAATGAAAATTCCGATTGGTTATTCGAGTCATTGTTATGGAGTGGTTTCTTTGGGTCATGCCGGTTCCGTGGTGACATAGACTTGGGGGAGAAAATAGCATTGCACTTAATAGAGATGGATGCTCAAAATGCCTCGGGATACACTCTATTGTCAAATATTTATGGGGCGGCAGGTCGATGGAATGATGTCGAAAAGGTGAAGGTAATGGCAAAAGAAAGAGGTGTGAGGACACCTGGTTGCCATCTTATTGATTTAAACAAAATAGTTCATGACGTAAGAATAGGAGAAATATCTCAACCTGGAGTACAGGAGGTCTACCGTATGATGAATAAATTGGGTCAAAGGTTAAAATTGCCTATGAATGTTTCATTTCCCTCATAGTATGCGGTATTTCTCTTTTCCCTTTGTCCGAATCTCTGATCTTAAATTCTTTGTTGAATTTACAAGTTAAGGAAAAAGTTCCAGTTACACATTATTGTATCAGTACAATTGCATGACACTTTTTTTTTTTTTTTTTTTAGTAGACAATTGCATGAGATTAATAAAACAAGTCCATGCTCTTTTGGGTGTTCCGTATCATGACATACTAAATTTCTCTGGGAAAAGTATTCTGGTTCATGTTCCATAACTCTGCTTAACTTGTAAGTTGTATGAATTGGTGTAGCTACAGGTTTTTTCTTTGACATCGTTAGTTTTTCTGTTCTTTTTCTTTTCCCAATTTGATGTTGTAATTCAGATTTTCTAGTGACTCAAGTTTTCAAAGCCAAACATGGAGGTTACACATTTCCAGCAAAGATGTGTTTATCTGTTTATATGGGTGGTAAGTATTTTTATCTACAAGTCAGTTCTTTTTTGCAAAGTTAACAGTTATATGGCAGTGATTAATAATTCTGTGGTGGTTGTAATTATTTTGAAGTTTTCTTAAAAGGCATTTGCACCTCAAATCACCCAAGTGGCTATATCAGCAGATAGTGCAGCTTCTTCATAGTGGTTTTACTTTTCCCTACTATAATTCAGTTCATATTAATTATGCAAATTATTTACTAATGTTTATCACCTGGTCATCACTTTGCTCAAGTGAGAAACATTGCTGATGCACCACTGAACAACACTTGCTTTCTCTTTTCACTTTTAAAAAGTGCAGCATTTACTCTCTTTTGTTTATTTTCTCGCTGAAATCTACATTTTTATTATCGATAGTCTCTTGTATATCTATATTTGCTTGCAGGTAACATCTCTTAAAGACACCCTTGTAAAGTAAGATGAGTATATTGAGAGAGCCAACTCTTAGAAGACATTCCATGAAATCTTCCAAGCTTGGATTCTATTCTCCTAGAAGTTAGATGGGGTTTCTCAACCAAGTTGACGACTGTTTAGTGGGAAAAGCTAAAGTGCTCACTAACAAAGCAATTTCCGATCGGAACAGCTACTTTGACGATAAGGCATTCTGCAGCTGGTTGCTACAATCCATAGATGCCGTGGTATGAGTATCAAAATTCTTCTCCTGATGATAAGCTCTCAGGATTAGGTGACACTGGTTCTGAGAAGAGATAAAGTGACATGATCTGATTGTGGCTGTCCCATTAGAACTGCGACTGACGGTTTACTAAGCAGCTCCGCGCAGCTCACACTTAGCAAGAGGGTTCAAAACCATTTGAGGGTGTACAAAAGTGAGTTTTGATAAATTTTCTCTCTATTCATCATTGATCATTCATAGAATTTTAACTGAAGGAATATATATTATAGAGCATATATATACTTCAATAGAAGAATTCTAACTACAGTTTGTTTTTGCTTCCTTTGGAAGCACTGTAGGACTTGTTGTGGCGCCATTGATGTTGTACTGCCCTGGTTTTGCCTTTTTAAGCTGTTTAGAGGAAACACAGGAGATTACAGTATTTTATGCTTGCAATACCATTTTCCTTTGGGCGAAACCCATTCAGAAAGTTTGATTTGGTCAATCTTTTTCCGTAAATTTGTATTTCATTTTTCGGATCTGAAGCTATGTTGTTGTTGTTGTTGTTGTTGTATTTCATTTTTCGCTCTTTGTGATAAATTGAGAGTCGCGCTAAGGGCACCCTACAATCCTCTCAGGGCACTCCACCATTTTGAATTAAAACTGATTTTATGACCAATTGACAAAAATGCCTTCATCCAATCCAACAATTTACATATCCATTCAAATGCCCTCTCAAGGGACCTCACTTTTGAAAATTCAATTTTTTTACAAAGTCAAGTCGATCCGTCGCGGGCCGGACATTGCGTTTGTCGATCAAAGTGTACGCATTAACCCTTGTCAATTGCGTTTGTCGATCTGTCGCCGCCCGAAGATTCGACTAGTTTTAAGTATTTTTAGAGTTTAATGGTTGAAGAAAATGAGCGGGAGGCGGATGTCGCACAAAACAAGTTAGTTTTTATGATTTTTGTGAGTTTTTTTTTTTTTTTTGAAGGTGAACCATGGATACGAATTTATCGGTCACACAGGACCGAGACAAGTTGTAGTGTCTCGGTACCCTATAACCGATAAGTAACAAAAGGTGTCGGTTATTACCAACCGAGTTTAATCCCAAACGTAGCTTTTTATTACACTTCGATTGGAAGCAACTTAGACATAGCTTAATGTCTTGGTAACAGGCCACCGAGACCAAAACCAGTAGTCTCGGTGATACACAACCACGTGGTCTAAAGGTTCTTCTCACTTAGGTGTCGGTTGATATTAACCGACACTTACACAATGGTTTCGACAATGAACGTCCGAGACTAAAAGACAGATCGCATCCCTGCGTGACTGTACACTACGGGATTGAAGATTGAAGTTAAACACATTGCCCGACCATAAAAACAACAAATCTACCTTAAACAAGTAAGAAAGTGAGGGGATTTGATATATTGAGGCCTTGATGTGGTGATAGAAGGGAGAAAGGAAGGGTTTCATTCGATTTGGTGGTGGGGTGCTCGCACATCAAATAAAAGGGCATTTTGGTAAAAGTATCGGAGTGTCCTGATAAATTGCTGGGGCGCCCTAATCAGTAGCCCTGAGAGGATTGCGGGGTGCCCTTAGCGCGACTCTAAATTGAACTTTGCCACAATCTATAATTTCTGTTGTGTAATGTTTGTAAGTCTTAGTGGATTCTATATGCAGGTGTAAGTTGTCAACTAATTAAAATTTCTCCACCACTTCTGAAGCAGGCACTGCGCAGTCAATATCGACTCATCCTTCTTCATTAAGGACCCCAAAAAGACAACAGGTAAAACTTAAGTTTTTAACAGATTCTTAGCAAATCATGTATGTGTGGTAGAGATTTTACTCGTTGTCTTAGTTTAGTATTGTTGCTGATACTTCTCTTTCTACCCCATTAAATACTGTTTGCTCTGGTTCGAAAATAGCAATTTTCCAACAGTTTTCTGCAATCAAGAGTACCCGCAGAAGATGGAAGTGATACGAAAAGCACTCGATCATAAAATGTATGTAACGAACATTCACTTTTTCTATGTTAATTTGCCTCTTGTTCTTGTCAGATCTTTTTAGTTTGTACTTGTCATTGATGATTAGTGTTTTATTATAAACTCTTGTTGAAATATTATTCACTTCACTTTTCTGTATGAAATCAATAAACTATATCTAATGTAGTTGCACTACTAATGATCAGATACCAAAAATGAGAATAAATTAGAAGGATCAACAATTCCAAAAATGATCAAGCACATATATATGTTTGTGGGATTTTCGAAAACTTGGTGCGAAATAGAAGAAAACTTGATGCAATTGATCGAGGTTTGAGTTATACTCAATGTCCTTAAGACTATTTCGCCCCGCTATGGTGCTCACGGTCTAATGACGATAGTCTCCCAAGATACAACGATCATACTAGTGATTTGTAGCACTCCGAATCACTAGTCTACGAACCAATCTATGATTCAATACTCTCTCATACTCAAAAGCATGTAAAATAGAGAAAGACATTTTGATTTGATCTATTTGCTTTTCCTTCTAATTATATATCTATATTTTTAAAACAATCCATCAAGTGAATATATATAGACTTTTATGTGTCTATTAGAAAAAGACACACCTCTTGGTGAATAGATATACCTTTTGGTCTATTATGTCTCTACACAATAGTACACACATTTTCACATAATTTTCATTCAAATTATAAACAATTAAATAATATAATTAATTGTTCCAACAATCCCCCACATGAATGAAAATTGATCATCAAGTCTTTATATATCCCCCACATAAATGGATTTTAAAAATCATTTTAATGCATACACACTTGAGAGAGCATTGGCGGAATAAAGTTACATCAGGAAAAGTGTCGTATAGAGACTTGAACTTACCTTAGTGAAATATTATCGGACTTACTTAGTGACGCAGTGGATATAGAAGATCTTGAACTGTTCACTTTTTGTAGTAAATCGAAACAATAATACTCACATAACTTCATCCCTATCATTATTGGTTCTTACGGTTTTGTCCATTTTGGTCCTGGACACAATCCTGGTTTCATGATAGATTTAGAGAATTTAGCCTGTCTCGTTCTCATAAATGCGACCCACATTTACTATCACATAGGTGACATTTTTATTTGTCATTAAATGCTCAGCATATCCTTAACTTCTTCTGAACACATTTTTATCTTAGGAATGAGATAGGTGTGTTCTCTCGAGTTTCATCTAACCAGTTTGCTTATTGAACCTAGTACATGGGATCTCCAATCAGCCAGGTTAGGTTTCCGCCAGACTTAACTCATTTTTTAGGCTTTTAAACTCATTCCCCTCGATATCAGTTTACTTGATATTGACAAACCTTCAATTGTTGGCCACAAGCTTGTCTTCTCATTTCTCATTTTCTATGAAAATTATTCCATATAATCAAGTAACTATTCAATGACAATCTTCGACATATAAGTCAAGATTTATGCATCATTTTATTCTGTCACTTGCGATTATTAGCCGGCATACATCTTATGCATTACCGAGACAATTGCATGCAATATGGAATATCCTCCAAGCTCTTTCAAAGCCATAATGTTGCTTTTCTAGCTTATTAATTTGCACGTAATCATTTAGATTAATTCCATTGTGAACCCTAACAATACTCTCATTTCTTTGAGGATTTCCATTCATACCAGCATTTCTTCCATAAATTCACCATTTAAGATGTTTCTCTCAACATCTTTTGCGTGCTTTATTAGCAACCAACATGCTAAATGTCATTAGGGACTAGTGAGTTTCTCTCGAAGAAATCAAAGCTCCATTTCTCTCAAATAAAGCCTTAAGTTATCAATTTAATTTGCTATATTTTAAGCAATTTATCCATCTGCCTTTAATTAGATTTTAAAATCCATTTACTCTTTAAAGGATTCAACTTGATGGATTCAATCTCATTATTGATAACTTTTTTTTTTAAAACCATACATTATTCAATAAATGTCTCGTCAAATACTATTATATTGGGGATCATAATTTATTTTCTTTAATTCAAAAATAAAGACAAGAGTTTTATGCCCGCCCCCATATCTTTCAAGTATTCATAAACATTTAATAATATCTCTTCAACTTAAAAGATATAACTATCAAAATTAGGAGTTGCACATAACTAAATTGCTTCCCGCTCCCACAATTTTAGTGATCTCTTATGGTGATCCACACAACATTAGTCCTTATTGTGTGGCACCCACACATAGTCTACCAATATATACCTTCATTGTTTCCATACACTTATTTAATAAATATATGTAAATAACTTTCTAACCCCATGACAAGGCACGGTTGATGGACATCACATATGAGATAGCAACAATCACATACATACATCCACAATCTCAAAATAATGGCACAAAGGCCCTGCATGCCACATGCCTAATGCTCTGAAAATTCTGAATAATCATGCATCACGGATCACCACCGAAATTCATCAAGAATTCGTGAAATTCTCAATCAACCAAAGCCGCTAACATGCGGGTAATAGTCTTAAGATTGTTTGTGGGATTTTCGAAAACTTGGTGCGAAATAGAAGAAAACTTGATGCAATTGATCGAGGTTTGAGTTATACTCAATGTCCTTAAGACTATTTCGCCCCGCTATGGTGCTCACGGTCTAATGACGATAGTCTCCCAAGATACAACGATCATACTAGTGATTTGTAGCACTCCGAATCACTAGTCTACGAACCAATCTATGATTCAATACTCTCTCATACTCAAAAGCATGTAAAATAGAGAAAGACATTTTGATTTGATCTATTTGCTTTTCCTTCTAATTATATATCTATATTTTTAAAACAATCCATCAAGTGAATATATATAGACTTTTATGTGTCTATTAGAAAAAGACACACCTCTTGGTGAATAAATACACCTTTTGGTCTATTATGTCTCTACACAATAGTACACACCTTTTCACATAATTTTCATTCAAATTATAAACAATTAAATAATATAATTAATTGTTCCAACAATATATACACAAGCCATATACTGTTTTGTGTTATGTTAGTAGATGCACGTTGAAACACAAGATGGAGAATTTGAGATGCATGAGACCATGCCGAAGTCCGTTCACATCTTCATCCCTACAAGCGGCAGAGCTAGAAATTTATGTGATGGTATGATTAATTACATACCTATACCCATTTATATGGAAGCGGAATTTCATAAGAATCGGCGGCAAAGAAGAGAGAAATAAAAGCAATGGCTATGACCATCCGAAAACATTCCTATTTTATCTCCGGCCGAAAGCCTTCTCCTATGGACAAACTCTTCCATCCAGTTGCTACTCAATGTATAACTGACGCCATTCCTAGACTTCAACACCAACCACTTCTCCATCCTAGTATTGACGTCGCGAACCGCCACCCTCAACCCTCCACCTTCCACTTGCCTCTTCTGCTCCGCAGTCAAATCAGGTGCCACAAACTTGTCTACCATTTTTTTTCTCAACCACACTCGACCGAGGCTTCCAACGTCGCTATCATCTAAAAACTTCTTGATAGTATAGATATCCTCCTCGACATGGCCTAGATTTTGTGCCCATGATGGATATACATTAAACAAAGTTTGTGGCTGGAGCGGGGCAAGGTGAAGTCTGAGATCAATGCCATCGACTACATCTTTCTCTAGCGCGAAGCAGTTGAGTCTCTCTTCAGCAGACTCGGTGCTAAGATCTCTTTCTTCCCTCTTGACAGGATCATTCCCTAGAAAATTCTGCATCACCGCGGCATGCTCTCTCGCCGAAAACTCCATTATTGATCAAGAAAGAACTAATATGCGAAATTTTTGAAAACAAAATTAGTCTGGTCTCGTTTCATAGTTATGTTACTAATATAGATCTCATAGGTGCACATAAAAAAGGAAAGTGTGATTTGGTTAAGCAAAGTCCTACTGGCATAGTCGCGTAAAGTATTAACGATTTTAGAAAGTCAAAAGAGTTTGAATTGATGTAGATATTCATCAAACACCTTGTTATTCATGCAAGAGCTCTCCCCAAATCCACAACAATTTCAAGTTTTCAACTTCCACATCAATCACTTCTACATAAAGTGTTGGAATTATATATATGTCAAATAATTTGGGCATATATTTTAATATATGAATGGAAATAAATAGCATATATACATATATATATATGAGACAACAATATATATATGAAATGTATGTTTTGTGAGATATTTACACTTGAATATGATAAGTTGCATTGTTATATATGAATAAACACTAAATAACCAAAGGTGTTTATTTGAACATGAAACAATGCAACGTGCCAACATCTAGAGATTTTGTTTTGTACAATACATGCTTGAAAGGTCATGTACATAGACTTTTCTATGAATCGTTATTAGAAACGTTTCAAAAGGTGTACACGCATGTTTGATCAAATACAGTGATTGGATAAAAACCATGAAAGGTTGCATAAGTTGAAATATACATTGTATGTTGTGTGCACGCGTGTCAATTAATTGAAACGTTGTGTACATAGGAGACATCGAATCCTCCAATAGGTGTGACAAGTTTTGTGAACAGTCACAAAATATGTATATATATGTAAAGTCCCCTACGTAAATCTTACTTTTGTTTTTTTCTTTTCGATTTTGTTTCTTTAAAGAAAAAAAAACTATTCTTCTCTCAGTTTTGAAAAGCATTTTATTGGTGACAGTGAGTACAACAATTTAGTCCACTTGTTCCTATGTTCAAAAGTGCTGCAGTCGTAGGTTCGTGATTGTTGTATCCTAGTAGGCAAGTGCTACTAACCGCGAGCACTTTTACGAGGCATTATTGCCATAAAGAGATAGAGTATTTAGACTCTAGCCTCAATCTACAAAGTTACAGTTTCATCAAGTTTGTTGCATTTTCAGCGTCAATTCAACAATGTGTTCAACCAGCGACATGATGAGCATCCAAACACTAACATAAAGAATATCTTCAATGGAATGTGGATTGAATGTCAATGTGTGCTACATAAGACTAAATAGACATTGGAGTGAAAAAAACTTTTCCAATGGAATGTGTATTTTGAATGTTAAGATGGCGTGGATAGACATTATCTATTTTGAATGTCACTTCTTGACATTCAAATTGATATCTATGTTGGATAAAAGGTTTTTTTTTAAATATTTATTTAGACTTTTATTTTCACATTTTAATTAATAAAATTACAAAAAGAAATGTCACCTTATAAATTGAGCCGCAAACTCACATCTACTAATATGGAGACCTATTTTAAAAGTACTATGGGCATTACACAAGGCGAAAGGAATAACAAGCCATTCAACATTCAGTTTTTAGTATTGAATGTTGTCTTCCATCGCCGCCAAGACAAATTCGAATTTGATAATACCCATTGCGTAGGTCCAACTTAAAAAATAAAACACCACTCAAACTATCCAACATGTCTTCTAAACGGAGGATTAGGAAGCGATACTTAATCGTAATTTTATTGATGGCACCAACCAATTGGGTGACTCAATAGTATGATATGGTGTTTTGAGTAAAAAGTTATAGGTTCAAACCTTGAGGGAAGCAATTGATTCTTTCATATAAAAAAATAATCTTATTGATGGCACGTCCTTTAACACTAACAAGAAAATAAAAGAATGAACAAAATAGAAGAAAATACTATTCTTTGTTTCGTTAAGTTTTGGGGTTCATGCGCAACGGAGATTACAAAACAATTTTGACAAAAACCCTAATAGGATCCGAATCTAATTCCATTAAAAACATTTAAACTATGAAAACTTAATCATACCTCGGTCGCAATGTACCTTTCTGAAGGTTAATTGATCTCTAAGGCGCTGCCAACGATGAACGCCCTCTATCAGCAGTCCACACACGAACGGCGGCCGAGATTTGAAGTGCAAGCTTTGAGAGAATTCCAAACCTTTTTGTTTCTCTCCAAAATAATCCAGAGCATACCAAAAACCCTAAGTCGTTTCTTAAATGAAAATAGAGTTTCAGCCTTTTTATCTTTATTTTTGTGTATTCTAACTCAAAGGGTCTATTTATACAGCCCTTGTATATAGACGGTTAAGTAAATTACACATATACTCCTATTTAAAGAAGTATAAGTGTAATACACTACAAGGACGTTTCTGTCATGAAATTTTATCATATAAAATTCGTTTTTTTGAACCATCTTAAAATCTCGCAAAACCATTCTTAGTGTGCAACCCAACAGGCTTATACAATGTTGGCAGTGTACCAAAACACATTTTGGTATACAAGTTATAAGCGGCCTCTAGCAAGACATTATGACTACCCAAGTTGTACGAATATCAAATCGATACAACCTAATCAATAGTGTATATAACATCCTTTTGTCACACGATATCCTTTTGATCAAACATAAGGCATGGAATTGTCATCCAACATGTTCAATCGTACTAGTCTCGATCTCTAGGTAGACTGAAAACATCCAAGTAACATTGATCAATATCAATTCACTTAGACTAGGCCTTGTAACAGTCTAACACATCAAGGGATCCTGTGACGACCCCAATTTCCCCATGCAATTGAGTACGCCCGTCCTAGACCCGTACAAGTCCTGAATCATCACTCGACAACCTGACGAGCCTAGTCAGCCTTCAACTTAATCAATTTAATTATTTATGAAAGAGTTATTGCAATAATAAATAGCGGAAGACTAAAACAATTATAATAATGGGGAAAATAACTCATTCAAGGGAAGTAAAGGAATTCTATAAGTGTGGAAAACCCCGGGTATTCATGTACAATTCGAAATGCAAAGGTACATGATACCAATCTCATCAAAATTTGCCGAGTTTAATAATCCCAAAAATATATATATATATATAAAACGATATACATAAAAGCAAAACATAAGGAAACCTATAAAATAGTCTCCAAATCCAGCCGCTAATCCTTACAATAGATCCCCCCTAGGGGGTCCCCTTGCCCCTGCTCGCTCTCATTCTATCTGCACCCACCGTCACAAACTAGACGGTGAGTAACTGAATAAAATCGAATGTAATGCCAGAAGAAGATAACTGTAATTCATGATAATACAAGTAAAGCAGTCTAAATATCATGCGAAAATAAAAAGACAAGAATTTAAATAGACAAGATGCATGATATACAGACTAATAAATATCAATCGAAAATCAAGTGTGTTCCAAGGAATCAAAAGAGGCTCATAAGTGGTCTAGTTCATAGCATAACGGCGAAGACCTCGCGAGGTCTTCCCGGGCATCGACACAAGTGAAGACACAACTATGACTGGAAGGGACTCGAACCCGTCCACCCAGTACTTGGTGTCACACGATCACTAAGGGTGGTCACACACTCGTGTGCACGAGTGCCCGCGTTTTATCCCTCTAGTGCAGGTCCTAGTACTTTTGAGACGAAACACTTATGCCGGAAAACACACAACAAGAAATGGAATGGAATACCAATAATAGAGTATAACAAGACTGAATAAATGATAATGAATCACATGGCATTTTCTTACTGGCTTACAAACGTACAAATGCTTTTTAAGGCAAATGTACTTACCTGAACCATCGCAACCCGCGAAACAAACTCTCGTTCCTAACGCGTATTCCCAAGTTTTTCGCTACCTGACAAGGTAGGAAATTCTAATTAGTGGGTCGATTCATTACTAAACCAAGGTTGAATACCTTAATGTTTTCCCCAATGTTTTGATGATTCGAACGACTCGATGCAAATCGATTGAAAAATCAAACGAAACACAACTCTTTTAGATTTTTGAAAACCACACCATAACTCAAAATAACCATGTATTCGAACACTCAATACACATCTATACTAAACAAATACCTGACCCTTGTATATTCTCATGTATGCATGAATTCGAATCACCAAATCATGTATTCATGCCATGAGTTTTGAAATGAAATAAACTCAACACAAAATAATGAAATCCCGATGACAAAAACACATGAAATAACACGTTCACGTTTAACAAAGTTTAAGCAAAATGGATAAACGCCTTTTCTCCTTGAGATCTTTCTCCCTAAATAAGAATAATGTACAGCCTAAATTCGGCAACAAAATATACAATTAATATAATTGACTATACAATTAATGTATTTAACTATACAATCAATGTAATTGATTATACAATTAATGTAATTGACTATACAATTAATGTAATTGACTATTGCTAATAATTCCTTAATTAGCATCATAAATCAATGCCATTAATATCGTTTACTACTGCGAGGAAACCATGCATGAGCACGCAACTCCAACATAAATTCGTTCTCACACACGACGTGCTATTAATTCGAGTGATTTCAATAGAACATTCAACCTAGATTGATAAAACCTTGATTGAAAACTCAACACCAACGTCATCAGCAAACAATGATCGAAACACGAAACCACGCAACATTGATAAGAAATTACGACAAATCCGATCATTTACTCAAAATTAAATCAATAAACTATACAACGGAATCACATGACATGACGACACGAATAAAAAAAAATCCTCGATACGATGAATACATTTCCACTTTCATAGATTATTTTTTTTAACATAAACTTTTCTTCTCTTTCTTCTTTTTCTCTTTTTTTTTATATGGTACACCCCATCATGCACCCCATGTACACCAACCCACCACCAAACCGTCATGCATACACCCAAAACAATTACAAAAATCCACCTAAAATCATGAACACATGAACCCGAGAGACAAGAGAGGAGGAGAGGTTCACCTAGGGTGGGACGTGGAGTCTCCGACGGCGAGGAGGTGGAAGAGTGACATGAAGCCGAGAAGAGGAGGGGAGATGTGAGGCCGAGAAGAGGAGAGATCGAGAGAGAGAGAGAGAGCAACGAGAGTGAGAGAGGAGAGATCGTGAGTGAGAGAGAGATCGCGTGGCCGAGAGAGAGAGATGGAAAGGCCGAGAGTGAGGGAGATGGATAGCCGAGATGAAGAGAAGGAGGGTGGGCGGCGGTTTCATTGGAGAAGAAGGTGAATAGTGTAGGGTTTCTTTGTTTGTTGTTATATTTATATGGTCAAATGACCTTTTTACCCCCAATTTACTTCCTACACAATTTTTAAACCATTACCCTTATGGGTCTTTTTACTTTTCTATTTATTTCTCTTTATTACACATTAAAGTATGTGTGTGTTGTCACTTGCATGACTCTCCACCTCAACATACCCGCATCTCGAGGTCAATCTCATGGTTCCTCATCATTGAACTGTGTTAATTTAAAAATTCCAATTCCATAGACCATATGTTGCGTAATTAACTAACTTCCGCGTTCAAACGACATTCCTCGGTCCGTTTTTCCTTGTTTCGACTCCCATAATGCGCGTAGTCTCGCCTTGTCTCTCCAACTAATTAATTAAATTAATTAAAAATTCATTTATTTGTATGTTTTACTTGTTTTTCTCCCTCGTTTAACTAGTCGAAACCTCACTCAATTAAATACCACCCGAACGGCTCGAAACCCGTAAAATACTACAATACTAATACACACAATCAAAGAATCATAAAATCACTTCGGTGTCGACTCCCGAAGTTCGAAATACTGTTCAGTATTCACGTAGCCGGGTCACAATCCTGACAAGTGTAACACAAGTCAGTTAAAAAAACTTGGGGTTGTTACAGATCCACTAGATATCTCTTTTTATATGAGAGGGACAAATTTTATCTCGATTACACAAATTCATCACATTGCTTACATAGTAACCAATCACAACCTTTATAATCATCCGGTTAAAGACAACATTTGATAGTGTCAAATCACTATATTCTTAATGTTGAAGTCTCTGGTAATCTCAAGTCAGAGGACTGAAAAATATACCCATAATGAGAAATAACTATGACTTAATCCATGTGATGTTCTCATAGCGGGTCGGTCCAAGTACTTTGTTCCCTAATAAGTATTCATGATCTTGATCTATACGTATTGATATATCGTATGATCATCAATCAAGACTCACACTAGTCTTAATTCATTATAGTTCCCAGTATAATAATCGACTAGGGACATTTAGGATATTTCTGTAAATACCCATAGATCTTATTATAATGTAAACATGCAATCAATTATAATAAACAACAAATCCTCTATTTTATTAACTAAAATGTATTCATAAAGACTATTAATGGATTGACCTAGGGCACATTTCCCTAACATGTGTGCACAGGTGCATACACATACACACATATATATAACCTACAATCCTAACTAATACATGAGATAACTACAAATTTTACCTACTTACAAGATAAAAGAAAATCAACTATGGCTAAGTAAAAACTAACAAACAAAACTAATTAAACTTATCCATAACGCCACATGTGCCTCAATAACCTCCCTCAAGATGGAGCATAAAGATTTTGGATGCCCATCTTGGACACAAGATTACGGAACAAGGTGGGGGTGTCACCTTTATCAGAACATCAGTTAATTGATTGTCTAAGCTAACAGACATCAAATGAATCACCCTTGATTATACCTTTCTCGAAGCATATGACAATCAATCTCAATGTGTGTGGTGCGTTCATGGAAAACATCATTCTTAGCAATATTTATCGCAGAATTATTATCACAATAAATAATTGCCGGCCCTGGGTGAGGAATCCGCAAGTCTCGCAACAAGTAGCATAACTATTGTAACTCACATTTGACCGTCGCCAAAGCCCTATACTCTGCTTCAGATGAAGATCTTGAGACAGTTCCTTGCTTTTTGAATTTTCAAGATATGAGAGAATTGCCAAGAAAAAACTAGAAAACCAGTTATCGACCTTCGAGACTCCGAGCAAGTAGCCCAATCAGAATCAGAGAAAGCTTTGAGAGATAAATCAGATTGAGCAGAAGAAAAAAACCCTTGTCCTGGTGCACCTTTTATGTACCAAAGAACACGATGGACATCTTTTAAATGTAAATATGTAGGCTTATCCAAAAATTGAGATAGATGTTGTATGACATAGGAAATGTTTGGACGAGTTGTGGTCAAATAAAGCAACTTCCTTATTAGACTACGATACATGGTGGTGTTCAAAAGAGGATCTCCTGATGTGGCATTCAACATATAACCAACAACCATGGGGAATGTGCAGGTTTGCTATCAAGAAAACCAGTATCTTTAAGAAGATCCAAAACATATTTTCTTTGACATAAATTTATACCTTCTGTTGTCCTATGTATCTCAAGTCCCAAAAAATATTTCAAACTACCCAAATTTTTAATTTTGAAAGTAATGTGAACATATTTCTTGATCGCTTCAACTTCAGTAACATTATTTCCAGTGAGAATCACATCATCGACATATACAAGAAGAGCTGTGAAATTGTGGTATGTTACTTGAATGAAAAGAGAAGGATATGATGGTGCCTGTTTGAAATCTTGACTTAGAAGAGAAGCTGTGAGTTTTGCATTCCATTGACGACTTGCTTGCTTCAAACCGTACAATGATTTATGTAGTTTGCACACTTGATCTGGCTTATCAGCAAGCACACTGGGAGGTAATTCCATGCAAACTTCTTCATCAAGATCTCCATGCAAAAAAACATTATTGATATCTAGTTGATCCAAGACCCAATCCTTTTTGCTGCCGCAACTGCAAGAAGGGTACGTATTGTGGTCATGCGAGTTACTGGTGAAAAAGTCTCTAAATAATCAATGCCAGCCTGTTAAGTAAAACCTTTTGCCACCAAGCGTGCCTTACACCTTTCTATGGACCAATCTGCCTTCTGTTTGATTTTGTAGACCCATTTGCAACTTACTGATTTTTTGTCTGGTGGTAAGGCAGTGATGGTCCATGTTTTATTCAGTTCCAGTGCATGTAATTCCTCCTGCATATCTTCTCTCCAACAACCATGGTCCATGGCCTCAGAAAAATTTTGGGGCTCATTAATGGAATCAAGAGAAGTAGAAAAAACATGATGGGATGGTTCAAGATTTGAACATGAATAAACCAAAGGCAAAGAGTGAGGAGAAGTATGTACCTCACAAACTTCTGACGTGGAAAAGAATTGGTTCGTCTCAGACAAAGAATGGTTATAATCATGCAAGTATGCAGGTAATTGCTTTTGTCAATTTGATCGCCTTAGTGATGGAGACACTGATGAAGTATGAGATGTCTCCGTGAATGGAACAAACTCATAAGGTTTGAGATCGGAAGCCATTATTGTTTGAGGGGAAGGCTCAGGCAACACCAGAAGTGGTGTTTGATGGTCAGGAAATGGAAAGATATCCTCATAAAAAATTACATTTCTAGAGAAAAATATTTGATGATTATTTAAATCATAAAGTTTATAGCCTTTTATTCCTGCCCCAAAACCAAGAAAAATACATTTTCTAGCACGTGGATCGAGTTTGTTGCGACTCACAGGATACGAAGAAGCAAAACTCAAACAACCAAAAACTTTTAAACTTGTAAATTTTGGTCATTTGTTGTATAAAAGCTCAAAAGGTGTTCTATTATGTATAATGGGAGAAGGAACTATGTTGATGAGATGAATAGCATGAGCAACACAATCTGCCCAAAAAAAGTGGAGAAGTTTTGCTTGATAACTTAAAGCACAAGCCACATTGAGAATATGTTGATGTTTGCGTTCAACTTTGTTATTTTGCTCAGGTGTGTAAACACATGATTTTTGGTGAATGATTCCTTTTTTTCGAATAAAAAATCGGCATGTCGAATTCTTTTCCTTGATCAGATCTAAAACATTTTATCTTAATGTTGAATTGAGTTTCAAAAAGAGCACAAAAATTTTGCATTAAGGATCGTGTTTCACTTTTTGAACGCATAAAATAAACCCATGTGGCTCGACTAAAATCATCAACAAGAGTTAAAAAATAAGAGTAGCCACCTAAAGAAAGATATGGACTTGGACCCCAAATGTCGATGTAAACTAATTCAAAACAAGTAGTTAATTTACTTTCACTAATGGGAAAAGATAATTTCTTTTGTTTGGCAAAATGACAAGTCTCACATACAAAATCATCATTTGGTAAAATAATGTTTGAATCAAGTTCATTTAAAGACTTTTTACTAGAATTTGAAGCATGTCCAAGTCGAGACAACAAAACAACCATGAGAGACTTGTTGAAAAATCGGCTGAACAAGCTGATATAGACCATTCACTTGTCTAGTCGAACCAATCATCTTCCTCGATTGAAGGTCCTCGATAGTACACAAATCAGATTTAAACAATAAATTACAATTAGCAGAAATAGCAAGGCGACTTACATAGATAAGAATTAAATGAAAATTAGGAACATGGAACACATTTGTAAGAACAAAATCTTGATTAAAAATTATTGTTCCTATATGTGTAACAGAGACACGATCTAAGTTTGGGAGTCAGAGATACACATTTGACACTGGTGTGTAGGAAGAAAAAAATGATAAGGAACAAGCAATATGATCAGTAGCTCCAGTGTCAAGCACCCAACAATTTTTATGAGTAGAGGAAGTGGATGTGAGATCCATACCTGCCATGCCACAGATTGAGGAGAAACTTGCAGCAAGAGAATTCGCATATCCATTAGTACCTGAATTAGCATGACCAGATTTAGAAGTACCCTGAATGAGTGACATAAATTTGTTGTATTGTGTAGCATTAAGAGTGTAACCTCCCCCTTGGTTTACATTCCCTTTGTTGAGTTTCTCCCTTGCAACAGCTTGCCTATTTGATGTCTCCATATGGTTCACCATATGTGGCTTCTTTCTGAACTTGAAACCCAGAGAAAAACCATGCTTTTGATAACACTTGTCCACCGTGTGGCTAAGTAATCCACAATACGAGCACTGAACTTTTGGACCAACATTAGCATTTTCCTTGAAATTGTGAGTAGCTTTATTGAAAAAACAGCAGGTTCACTACTTTGTTGTTGTGAACCCCCTGTTAGTTGCCTTTCATGTTGTGCAACAAGGGCAAAAACCTTAGTGATAGTGGGTAAAGGTTCCATGAGCATAATCTGTGACTTCACAGTTAAAAAGCTCTCATTCAATCCTTTCAAAAAATGAATTACATGGTCCGACTCTTGATACACTCTCACAGTTAAGAGAACATCACATTTGCACTTTTGGTTACCAGAACAAATGGGAATAGAACGTAGATTGAACAACTCATCCCACAAAATCTTCAATTCCGTAAAATAATCGATAACAGTAAGAGTTCTTGATGAAGTTGATAAATCTCTTCTTGTAATTCAACCACACGAAAAGAATCACCTTGTGAGAATCGATCCTTCAGGTCAAGCCAAACATCTCGTGCTGAGTCGATCCAGATAACACTTTTTGCGATCAACTTGTTCACCGCATGAATCGACCATGAAAGAACCAAGGTATTACAATGTTCCCACACTGAGAAGAGTTGATCTTTTTTGTTGGGAACCTCAATTGAGCCATCAATGAACTTTAATTTATTCTTTGACTACAAAGCCATTCGCATTGCTGTAGACCAAGAATGGTAGTTGAAATCCGTGAGAACATTAGAAACAAGGACCAATGATGGGTTCTCATTAAGATGAATGTAAAATGGACTGGAAGGAGATTCTTCCTGTCTTCGTGAATTATCTCGCCTCCTATCTTCCACCATGTTTCTATAAACAAGAAGGAAGAGTAAAAAAGAGGCAAGAGAAAAAATAGAGTCAGAGTTGAACAATATCTCTGATACCATAACAAGAAAATAAGAGAAAAAACAAAATAGAAGAAAAACTATTTTTGTTTCGTTGAGTTTTGTGTGCACATGTGCACACACACACACACATATATATATATATATATATACAAGTATGTAACCTACAATCTTAACTAATACATGAGATAACTACAAATTTTATCTACTTACAAGATAAAAGAAAATCAACTATGGCTATCTAAAAACTAACAAACAAAACTAATTAAACTTATCCACAACGCCACATGTGCCTCAATAAACACGCATACAACATACCAACTACCATCCTTATTCAAAGTAGAACTGCTTGCAATTGTTAATTAGGGGTAGAAAGTTTGATGTAAAGACAATCAAAGTACGAGAAGAAACGGACAAACCAAAGTAGAAGAACACACAGAAACCCAATTCAGGGTTTTAATGTAATAATTTTTTTTGAAGTAAAATAGAAATTTCATTAATCACTGCTAAATACATGACCAAACATAAAATCAATTACTTTGTTAAAAGTTCATTGATTCGCTAATCGTAATCATTCAAAAAACATTCAACAATCCCAAAGTTGATTTTGAAAAATTACGACTCCAACAATGCAATTGTATGACTAACAAATAAGTGGTGCTTGCATCTTTATATATGTAAAACCTAATACACCAAATTAACATTAATTTGTCCCACATGTATAGTAAAAAGTAACTCCCTTATTAGCCCTTATATATTCAAGGAAAATGTTTTAGTAACCCAATTAGGGGCACCTTTTTGTGTATCTAGCTGACATGGACAATGGGCCTCACCATTGTTAATGAGACAACGGGATCCACTGGATGCACAACAAGGTACCCCTTACTGAGTCAGTTTAGCATTCTTGCATATTCAATTCACCAAAATCAGAACCGAGACAGCAAGAAGTTGAGATGTAGCAGGTTCTGGGGTAGAGGAGGAGGCAAGGTTGAAGCGTAAGGTCGATAAGGGCATAAGGGCAACGAGTCTAGAATTTCACTTGAAGTAGTATATATTATCATCTCCTTTATGCACAGCTTTCACATCATATTACCATGGCCGGCCTAAAAGAACATGACAAATATCTATATCCACGACAACGCATGGTATGACATCTTGATTAAGCGTCCCAAATTGAGAGAGAAACCTTACATTGTTTCAAAATCTTGGTTTCAAGGCCGCATTTGAAAAGGGGTTTGTTGCATAGTTATATATGTTACTTTTTTTTTCACAAATATATTTTACTTACATAGACATAGGTGCACATTAGGAAAGTTTAATTTGGACATTGATATATAGTCGGATGAAGTGTAACGATTTTAGAAAGTAAAAAGAGTTTGAATTGAAGTTGACATTGATGGGAACTTCTATAGACCTCTTGATCAATAAGCAAGTTATTAATTGACTATATATCTTTCTTTTTTTTAAAAAACAATTGACTATATATCTTTATCATCTTCTTTCTTTTTTTTTTTTTTTTTTTTTGAGGATATCTTTATCATTTTAGTTGTATTTATTTCCATTACTTGACAATGGCAAGCTTTATCTGTAACCAAAAAAAAAAAAAAAGTGGCAAGTTTTTTTTTAGCTAAAAAAAAATGGCAAGTTTTATCGGATATATCTTACCTTCAGTATTATTATTATTATTATTATTATTATTATTATTATTATTATTATTATTATTATTATTATTATTTTTTTTTTTTTATCTTTGGGGATAAGTTGAAGGAAGTAAAATAACTTTCATAGAAATTTCACGTCACCTTTTTGGTTAAATATTTTCACACATTTTCTTAAAATTTTGAGCCATACATAGGGGTAATCACTTGGGGGGAGGTGAATGAGTTATTTTCCTGAGCGAAAATGTACATTTTTATCCTCATTTAATGCACTCTATCTCTTGCCTTATCTCTCTTGCCTTATCTCTCTTGCGTGGAACCGGTAAATGGTATTTATGTCATTATTTTACTGTTTTTAAAATGTGAAACTTCAAAAAAATTAAAAGTTGAACAAAACATAAAAAATGTAACTTCCTTAGTGGTTAACTTCACATAAAATTAAACTTTACTAGAAGAAAACTTCCTTGGAAGTTAATAAAATGAACTAATCGAGGCCTAACCACTTGAAATTCAGTTGATCTAACCACTCAGTATTCAGACTATCTACCCACTCTACATTCTCCTCGAGTTCTTTATTGTATAAGTGAGAGAGAGCTCCCAATGTTGGTATTTCTATAGTTACTAGTTAGGGACAACAAAACTTGGAGGTTGTTACGTTGACTCATTAGGCATCAAGTTAGGTCTCCCATCCGGGTGAGAACCGCACAATGCACCTCAAGATTCAAGTCGTGCTTGCATTCAACGATGCCCCAAGGTAGGTGCCACTAAGTTAGTGCCCAAAGTGGGTTAGCCTATCATTTTCCAAAAATCTAAACTGAAAACTTTCATTATTATTGAAGAGAAAATTTTCAATCAGACATTTCATCAAACACCTTGTATTCAATAAAGGGTGCTCACCAAATCCACAACAATTTCAAGTTTCCAATGTTTCCTTTCCTGGATTCACAGGTGCTCGTTCATGATCATCAGTGTTCTTCGAATATGAAGCTGCTGCGGCGTCGGCGTCGCCATCGTCTTCGTTAGGAGTTTCAATCAACTTCCCATCTGTTGGGACCAAACATGGGATACCGTCCACAATCTACAAAATTGAAGCAAGCCCATGAATAAAAAAGTGAGTTTGATCGATTGAGGGAATACTCATTTCGATTTTTTCCCAAAAACAGACGAGTTGATTTGAATTTGATGGGTGAAAGTGAGACTTACTGGGTAGGAGACGCCCAGAGCATCGCTTATTAGAGCGTTTGATTCTTCACATAGCCTGAAAGAAGAGTGATTACTAACATTGCCCACAAAGAAAGAAAGATCAAATTCCTAGATTTTGAGCAGATTAGGACCTTAATGGTTGTTTGGAGAGTGGACAGACTAGAATCTCATTGAATTGCTTCAACAGCACTGCTGCTCTGCCTCTCACCATTCTCAAATCTCTCAATCTAACTGCATTTATTAAACTATTGTCACTTGTATTGTATTCTCAAATGAAAAATGATCTCTCAATCTTACTGAATTTATTAAACTATTGTAACTTGTATTGTGTTCTCAAATGAAAAATGATTGGTTCACCCACTTAAAGCACCGACTTAATGCAGTTTCAGATGCGAGTCACAAGAGCACCCATACTGTTCCCAACTTAATCACCTTTCATTTTTTGTTCCCAACTTAACCACCTTTCATCTTTTAGGTGTGGGGTTTTATCTTAAAATACTTAAGTACTATTAGAGGGGAGACAATCACTTGTATACTTCATTTTGAAGTTTCATTTATCCGATGTGGGACTATTATTTCGGTCCATACAACTTAACACTCCACCTTGGATCTAAATTCATCCAAGAGACTTTTTCTCAACAGGTCCCGATCGAACCGTCAGCTCTGATACCATATTAAATTTTTTCGTCTAGCAGTCCCGTCGTGACACTTCTCTCTGCGAGCTATTGATCTTTCCAGTATTGATATTGTTCCCAATTTAACCACCCTTTATCTTTTAGGTATCAAAAGGCATCGATACTATTGGAGGGAAGACAATCACTTATAAACTTCATTTAAAAGTTTAACTTATCTGATGTGGATTATTATTTCGGTCCATACATCTCAACAAGACATTAACCAAGAGAGTTGTGAATGTTGTGATAGGTTTTGATTTTGAGTTTTGAGAATTAAAAAAACTTTTAATACTCTTAGTAAAAGTTGTTGCCTTTGTAATTCCACCATTCCTCGAGTTTGGAATTGGTCAGGACAGAACTTTAGTTACTCGGAGTCACCTTAGTTGTCATATAAAAATAGTGACAATAATTAATGAAAAGAGAATTAAAAGTCCGACTGAAGTAAAAGTCATGAGTTTGATTCTTAATAATTATACTATATTCACTTGATTCTCTTAAGTTGTAGGGTTGAGACGCTCTATTAACTTTTATGAGATTAGTCAAACTAAGAAGTTGACTTAAAAGGTTTGAATACCTATAAGTATAAAAAAACAAAAATTAAACATTAACCAAAATAAAAATAGGTATTGTAGTGATTTGAACTCATTATTTTAGAAATGCCCTAACTATAGAACTCGATACATGATAGAAATTTAAAAAATTCAACCCTATGAAAAGTAGATTTTGATTAGAAATTTTGGAAGTGTGTATTCAAAGCTATTGAATTGAGTTGAGTGGAATAATTTTATTCTTGCTCCAGAAGGGGTCGGACTCAGTTAATTTGGGATCGAGACTTTACTATTGCCGACTCGTCCATCGGAACTGAGTCAATAGGTTGAAACACTGTTTCAACGCAGGCCACCGATTCCTCAACTGCCCAATATCATTGTTGGACCTGCAAAGAGAGCCCCCAACAAGAGAGGTGCAAATGGATCACAATGGGTATGTAGTGGTTGAAAAAGTCAGAGGAAAATCAACCATCACACGTTGCTTCTCCAAGTACCCTCTCAAACTCATCAATCCTAACAAGGTCAATCAGTCACTCATAATCTCCATAGTTGTGGTTTTTGAGGGCTTCATTGATTTGGTGTTCATGATTTTGTTCTTGTTCTTGTGTTGATGGGTCCCAGGTGGGTTCCTCCACAACTGATGCTGTTTGGATCTATAGTCTCACCTATGGTGGTGGAATTGTCTCTGTATGTGCTTTCTGGGTTTTGTCAATTGAGAAGAATTGTGTGTTAAAATTTTGATTTTCTTGGTTGGATTTGAGAAATTCAGTGATTTGTGGTTCAGGGAGATGTTATCTCTTGTGGGGTGAAAGTTGGAGATGGGTGCACTGCAGTTTTCACAACTCAGTCTTCCACAAAGGTTTGATCAAGATCCTGCCTTTTTTGTGCTGTTAAATTTTTTTTTTTTTCAATTGTTTGTTTTCAAATTATGAGAGTTAACTCGTACGGGTTGGTCCAACGATAAAGACGAGCTTGGGATTATGTGGGTTAGCCGCACGGTCCATTATTCGGACAGCTGGGGCAGGCTCTGGTCGATTGCACCAGGCTGATGGGAATAGTTAGGCTTGTCTGAATATCACGTATATCAAAAAAAACAAAAATAATTGAGAGTTTTTAAATTTGTGGACTTTATGTTCTTGAGTTTTAAATCTGAATTTGTGACTTGAAGTCTTGAAACAGGTGTACAAGTCTGTTGGATCAAAGTGCTCTGAGCAATTGTTGGAGGTAATTGTAATTTGTTTCCTCAAGCCAATGCATCAAAAAATGTAATTTGTCGTTTTGTTGATTATTTGTCTTTTTTGATAGAAACTTCATTACTTGTTCATGTACCTTTGGATTCTGGATTTTAAAAACAAGTATTATCCCGCTGCCCGTTTATAGGGCATGATTGAATGTGAATTATTTCTCTGCTCAGTTCTATCATGCCGATATCGTGAATTAAATGAATAACTGGGATTCTAGTAGTTAATGCAAGAGAGTTTTTCATTGTTTAGGTGTTGATGCAATTAGTTTGATGCTAAGTCGGGAACCTGGCGAGTTAATGCACTATTTGAATTGTGGTGGCTTGCTGTTCTTTCTATTTAATTACAATGAATAGATGGAATTTTGTGTATTTGAGCCGGTGGTAGAGGTAATACAATGAAAGTAAAGTAATTCTCTTCATGAGAAATGACATAGTATTTGATGAATCCAGTCTTGGAAATCAGTATAGTTGTGAAAAATGAACTATAAATATTTTTTTTGGCGATTCCCACATTGCTAAGTTGTTTATTTGATTATTATTGCTTTTTAGTAAAATTGGCAAATTTATGCCATGCAGTAGGCGAGTATTGGAAGCAATGCCCTTTTGGTTGTCATTCCAGACCCTGTGACATGTTTCTCTACAGCCAAGTATTCTCAAAAGCAAATCTTCCGAGTGGTTCCCGACTCGAGTTTGGTTCTTGTTGATTGGATTACTTGTGGGCGTCATGCAAGTGGAGAAAAGTGGGATTTCGCATTCTATAAGAGCACAAACAACATCATACTAGAAGGAGATCAGCCTTTATTTCTTGACTCGGTATTACTAGCGTAATGCGTTTGTTTCAGTCCTTTTTATTTTCTTGCTCTGCTCTAAAGTGAAGCAGTTGTTAGTGCCGGTTCTTGTTTTCTTGTTGCTATAGCTGTCGAAGTTGCATCATATAGTTTGGATGTTATCTTAATGCTTTTCTTGTCGAAGCAGGTACTATTGGAAAAGGGAAGCATCACTACAATTGCACAGCGAATGCAATATTACCAAGTAATTGCAATGGTGATACTTATAGGGTGGGCTTATAATTTTCTTTGCTTATTGTCGAAACATCATTTGTTATGGGATTATTATGGTAACTTATTTTCCATGGTAGTGATTGTGTTATGCAGGCCACAGCTAAAGCAGGTCCAAAACCAAATTCAGATGGATGTGAAGAAAATGATGTCTGATTTACTCTACATTCCTTCTGGGACCTTGGGATACAATAGGAGAGGAAGTTCAAGCCAGTCTAAACCTGCCTTCATTGCTTCATGTAGCGCATTTGGTCCTAAGGTATCTATTGAGATCTCTCCGCCTTGTGTCAATTAATTGCTACGACATCGATATACTTTCTCCATAACTCATTTCACTTATTTTGATGTCTAGCTTAGTTGATGAATGAACTTTGGATGCATACACCCCTTTTGAGCTTTTTTCTCGGTTGTGTACCTTATAGTTGATTTTTTGAATATTGTATCGTTGTAGGATTATTAATACAATGTATTGATTGCTTGAATTGCGACGCGCACAACACAATTGCGTTATTGATTCTGTATGAACTCTAGTAACGATATGGTGTTATTGCTTCTCAGGGAATAGGCGTCGTGGTTCGAATATCAGCAATGACAACTGAATCAGTCTACCAGTTTCTACGGCGTCATTTGTCAAGCTTGGAGATGCAACTCGGTGCAGTACCCTATCACGGAAGATAACTAGAAAGGCAACCAAATTGTGATCTTTGGTACTTAAATTGAAGGTAATCTATCAATCACACTTAGAAGAGCTTGTATTTCTATGGTATATACCGCATGCATAGCATAACAGCATGTCCTCGCCAAATGTTTCACAGATCGGATGCATCAAGAACACATGATGAAATACTCGATGAAGGTTTAGATGTTATTGGCCAAAACTCTCGCATTGGTTATGCGTCTGCCTCGAGCATAAGGAAAGTAAGGGTGTTATTGAACCTGCTTTTGGTTCAAGTACAGTAATAGTTATCAAAGTTTAAAGTGTTTGGTTTCATTCATGCATGTTTGATTTGGAAGAAGCCGATTTTATGGTTGTCCAAATCCTGGCTTGTTTTGCACTTGGTGTAATAAAGAACATAGGGTTCTCATGTGAACATTTTTTGGTACATTACAAATGGTCAGGCCATGTTAATGCAGTTGATGAGGGCAAACTAAGTTTTATTTTCTTGGCTACAGATTTTTCATTAATTTTTACTAAATTACTTTTTCTTTTTTTTTTTTTTTTAAAAAATATATATTATTTTTTTCTTAAAAGTAATACTTATTTCTTAAGATTTTTTTCAGAAAAGAAAATTTTTGTTTTTTTTGGTGTCTAAGATATTTTTCGTTTATACGTTGGATTTAGAAGTTTATTAAACTAATTGGCATCCTGCACTTGGCGTGCGACAAGACAAAGTATTAATATATTAAATAAAAATGATCACATTTAAATCCCCTGTAAAACACAAACTATCAATTAATAGCAACGAGTCACATAAAACATAAGCATATAAAAAACTATCTAACACGACATTCAAATCCTTATAAAACATTTAATTTTTTTTTGATTTCCTAATATGACATTTTGGAACAAAAAAAAAGTTTCAAATATGACAGATAATATGAAACGGAAGAGTAACATTATAATACATGCTAGCTTTGTTTCTCCAAACATAATTATTTCTCTTCTATCTCTTTAACATTTTCTTCTCTTGGTGAGTTTCTTTAAATTGAAAAAAAAAAGAAGCTTACCAAAAACTGATTAGTGTTGGGGATTTTGATTATTGTTGACCAAGTTTTAGTGAACTATAAAAATTAATTTATGTTTCCACGTTAGTGTCAAGAAGTCTTGAATTGCTTTGTGTAAAAATTGGAAAAAAAATATATTGAAAAATCGTGTTATTTCGACGAAATTTAAAGTTAGTATTATTTATGCAAAAATAACAAAAATTTGTATTATTTTTTTTATAGTTAATCCTATTTGGATTTCGTATTTTTTGTAATTTTTTTTTTATAGTAAAGAAACAATTTTTGTACCTACCAATGTTTGAACTCATGATGATCTCTTACTTTCAAATTTCATATCAAACCATTGGATTATCCAATTGGTTGATTTTTACAAAATTATTTAATATTTTCCAAATTTTTAATATTGAATACTTGGTTCTCCACTAAGATATTTTTGCACCTAAAACTAATTTACCGACGTGGCATTAAAACGTCAGTAACTTGAGCCGCATAGGAAAACTTTAAATTGGTCCGTGGCAAATCACTTGGTGAGTGGTAAGTGACTTGACTCAGTAAACGTAAATAGTAAAAAAAAAAAAAAAAGACTTAAACGATTTTTTTTTTTTTTTCATGAGAAAAACTCAAACGATTTTCAACTTGCAAAAAATAATCAAAACATTTCAAAATAGACTTTTGACAAATACCGATTAACACTTTAACATATTCTGTCAATTGAAATTGTCACATCAAAATTCCTAATTAATCCAACATCCTTTTTAAATTAACAATATGCTAAAATTCATCACCATGAAGAAAAAAAATATGCTAAAGTTCGGTCAGCTTGTACAATAGTTAATTGATAAAAGTCGATTTCATTGTTAATAAAATTTTAGTTTGTATTTAACATTCTATAAGATTATTTTGTGTGTGTATATATATATATTACTTATAGTAAGCCGGAAAATAATAATCAATAATATTGATTAGTCTAATTATATGCTTAGTTTTTTTCTCAAAAAAAAAATAAAAATTACATGCTTAGTTTCAAATTTAGAATAAAAATGCCTCAAGAGTCTTGGTAATTATTGAGGTGTCATGGATTCAATTCTTGAAAGTTAAATTATTTTTCTTTAATATCTTTTAGGTTTATGGGGTTGAGGTGTTGACTAATCTCAATAAAAACGGACATTATAAAAAGGTATGGTCACCATAGTTAAAAAAAAAAAAAAAATTAAGAGCAAATTAAAAGAAAATGTAATTGTCAACGACTGGTGCGTTAGAGTGATTCGGCACTTCAATGATTTAATTAGAGGACGTCATGAGTTTGAGATTCCACGAACTCATAAACTACCACTGGAAGAGCTTTATCCCTTAGTAGGTCGACTCAACTCAAGCTTTGAGTAGTTGGTAAAAAAAAAAAAAAAAAGAGAGAGAGAATATATGTTTAGATAAACTGATTGCAGTCGTTTTTTTATCAAAAAAAAAAAAAAAAGAAAAAAAAAACTATAATTGTAGTCGTCTTATTAACTAAAAGAAAAATAATGACTAATTTTAGTCGTCTTTTCTTAAGCTGGTCGGTAAGCATAGTTGGGATTGGTCTAATGAGTCAATGACCAAGATTGAAGTGGACCCATCGTCCCAACTATATACAAAGAAAAAAGAAAGACCAAGTCAACTTCAATAGGACCATCATGATTCATGATTTACATATACGTAGCCCCTACTCCCTGTGCATGTGTTTGTGCCTCGTCAGATTTACCTCGAGTCTCGAACTCGAATCCGATTTTAAGAGCATCTGATGGCAACCAATAATCCATTTGATGATGTGGACTTGAAACAACCTTTACTCATAAGGAAAACATGGTAGATCTGTCCCAGCTCCCCCTATGCATGCCAAAAATAGCAAGCAAATCATGCACACTATGTGAGTTATGCTTTTTAGCCTCTTAGCCTAAGCCACAACCACTTCTCTGCCATTACAGTTTCTTCACAGACCACTTCAAACCTCTCTCTTTCTCTCTTTTGCATTCTTTCTTTTGCCTATAAATTTGCCTATAAATGTACATAGTTGATAGTTCTGTTACATGTTAACACCCTTTAGAGAACTCTTGAAAATCAGCACAAAAGACTGAGTTTGGAGTCCTCATTTGGTTCATATAGGACTACATATCATAGGAAAGATGAAGGAGGCAAATGTATCGGTGTCGGTATCGGTGTCAGGATCAGACGATCCCACCAGCAGTGAAGCTCATGTCTTCTCCAAAGTTCTTCAACTTGGTTTCACTCAATCAATTGTAAGTGCACCACTAATTCTCTTTGTCAAAAGACAGGTTTTTCCCCTACTACACTAAGAGAAGTTTTTTTCGACTTTGTTTATGAGAAACACATCCATTGATTCGGTTCTCACTGTTGTGTACACTATAACAATTCTTTGCAAGTTGTTTGGTGTGGCCATAACTAATAAAGTGATAAACATGAACTAACTAATTATTGAATTTAAATTACAGACCATTCCTATTGAGTTTGTGAGAGATATCATCCCGCTACCAGAAACGATATCTCTCAAGCTCGCGGGTGACTGGACATGGACAGTGGGAATAAGGGAAGAGAAGGGCAGGTTGGTGTTGGAGGATGGATGGGAGGATTTTGTGAAAGAGAACTCACTGAAACTGAATGATACATTGATGTTCAAGTATCATAAATATGGGGAATTTTGTCTTCATGTCACTCTGTTGGACAAAACTGAGTATGTTGAGGATAAGGTGCAAGCAGAATCTCCGGTTACCATAGATGGCGCTGTTGGTGACTGTGTCGCAAAGACAAAATTGAAGGAGCACCTTGATGAGGATGCCGAACCGAAATCTGGTTACCCTTTCAACCTCTCTTGTGCTTTTTCATGATTTGTGTTATCTTATATGCCCTGCTTAAGAAAATTGTTCCTTATAGTGCCTAGTTTAATTGATTAAGATGATGTCCTGCATCAAATGAAGTACTGTCTAAAATCATGAGTAGGTGTTACATTTGAATTAATTATCTCATTTCAGAACCAGTTGAAGAGGTGCAGCAAGAGTGGCCACAACTTGAGGTTTCTGGTGCAGCTGCTAGATTAATTGAAGGAAATCCATCGAAAGCCGCCCCGTCTTCGGAACATCGCAAGGTTCTTTTCTTACCAAGCATAGGAGAATCCTACAATTTCAGTCTAAAACCATTTTGAGAACTAAATATTTGTTAACAATCTCTATGTCATTTTTGAAATTTGAATTAGGCAGCTCCAGCTTCTTCTAGTTGTTCATTTGTTTTTTTGTTTGTTTTTCTTGTTCATCATCAATTATATATATACATGCCTCCTAGAATTCAAAGCAGCGTATTAGGCACCGCGCTCAACACGCAAAGAAGCAACAGAGGAGGGGCAGCCCTGTGAGGAATCGACATGAAGCTCCTACGCGCCAGCATAATGCACCATCTTCTTTGAGAAGATCTGAAAGGGATAAGGAGAAGGACCACAAGAAGGAGAAGACATCCCCAAAGAAACCAGCGCAAGAAGGAGAAGACAGTGCCGAAGAATCTGGTTCGTCCCTAATTCGTATGCGCTTATATGACTACTTCCACTACAAACATATTGGAAATGATCTCTCATCTTCAGTTTTCTATCTTATTGTTTGAATTGTTAGGTGAATCATATTATGTTGGAGCAACAATTGAACATGATTTGACTTATGCGACGTACTTTCTCTCGCAAAGAAGAGCTGTGACTGAACAGGAGGTGAGCAAGGCCTTCGAGTCTGCCCAGGCAGTCGAATTATACAAGCCAAATTTCATTTCAGTCATGCAGCCAAGCATTGTTCAAAGGAGATTCTTCTTGGTAAGACTTCAATTAGGCATCAAATTTTCACTAGCTAAAGAGTTGTCTTCCACTTAATTTTTTGATATTCATAGAAACTGAAACATGCCTAATGATTTATGCAGACGATTCCCCAACAGCTCTTGAAGACATACATACCTCGCCAATCTAAAGAGGCTATTCTTCGGGTTCCACCGAATCCTAAGGCATGGATTGTCCAAATCATTCACCGAAAGTATAGTGCAGGACTTAACATGGGATGGGCAGACTTTGTGCTGGATAACAACTTGGAAGAAGGGGATGCTTGCTTGTTCGAGTTATGCGACGTGCAGGAGTGTGGGAGGTACTTGATGCATGTCTCGATTCACAGGGTGGTCGAGGAAATAACTCCCTTGAAGAAACTTCAATTGCCTTACTGCATGAGGGGGAAGAGGACCAAGGAGTAGGGGAAGGGGAACAAAAGTACTGATGATCTTGTTATTTTAGTGTAGCTACTTAATTTAGGGGGAAGAGGACCAAGGAGTAGGGGAAGGGGAACAAAAGTACCGATGATCTTGTTATTTTAGTGTAGCTACTTAATTTGCATCACTAGCTAGTACAGTACTTAATAAATATTCATTATCCATGTGATCCATGCTATGCTCACTTCCATACTTAATAGTTTTTCTTTCTTCTTGTTTTAATTAAAGATTTGGATACTAGCTTGCAGTTGCAGACTGCTAGTCTTTATGGTAGTAGTGCTTTGTAACTCTTACTCTCCTATTATTTCCACTTTGACAGTCACTTATCACATAATCAGAGATGTGATTAAAAGTGCATTATTACTGGTTTGAATAGTTTACCAGTACTGCCACTTTGATACAAATCATGAGCAGACTTGGGATTTATTGAACACTAATCAGTTTGCAGGGAAACCCCTTGTCCTATCAGGGGTGATTAACTTATCTTCATGATGCTATATTACTGTTTCCTATAATTTATTGCTGCTGATAAACTACTTAGGTGGTTCAGTAAAACATCAAAGCACAGATGGACTACAATAACTACCCTTGAAAGGAAATGCAATTCAAATGGATGCAACTACTACAGTAGATCAAGAGGGAAAAAGAAGAAATCTAAGCTAATGTTGTACGATGGTTAGAAATGATGCATATGGTCAAGTCTGCTTCCAAATTTTGTCCATAGTTTTAAGGTCCGGACACTAATGATTATCCAAAAAGAAAATGATATTCTTGTGCTCATGGTCAAGTCTGCTTCCAAATGTTGTTGTTTGATCAAGCAGGACATGAAAAGGGAAGTGCATATTGAACAAGAAATGAAGCATATATGGAATCATAAAGACACATGAGGAAATCAATAGAATGAGTTCATTAAAACCGGAACTAGTACAGAAATTCTGTTAGAAATATATATATATATAATCGAGACATCTTAAATGCACAAAACATTTAATGCATAACACATTTTGAAGAGTTCCCATGGCATGGGTATATATTTGGTCTCCATTGTAGAAGAATTCATTGAAATGCAAAAATTCATTGAAATGCAAGAATTCATTGAATATACTCTATTAAAGTAAGCAAGAATTCATTGAAATGCAAAACCAAAGGAGGGGACAAGCTTGTTTTGCTACAAATTAAAACAATCTTTTGACTCATTCTAATAGGTCACTCTGAGATCAATGATCAGTAATTCTTTTTAGGTGGCGTCCGACGGTTGAAATGCATAATTATAAATCTGTATGAAGTCTGTTGCTGTCTGTTTATGTTTGTGGATTTTTATATTTGCAGGGGAGGTAGAGATGAAGGAAGAAAGAGAGACTGATGAGGAGGATGAAAACTTGATAGAGAGTAAGCCGGCCGGGGAGGGTCATTTCTTTACTAAGGTTCTTCCGAAAGGATTTCAAGAATCACTTGTAAGTATCAATATTTGTCTTCTGAGTCCTTGAAGAACAAAAGTTTTGTAAGTTTGATCTACCATATTTTGCTTCTAATTTATTTCTTTTGATCACCTTGTTTGTTTTAGTTGCCTTCCCAGATCTCGAAAAGGAATAAGACTGGGCGTTGCGATGGAAATCAAGCAAAGAGGAGAAGGAGGGTGTAGATGCTGCTCCTACAAACCAACATGTTAATTCACGCCATTGATACTTAACTAAATATTTGGATACTTAATTGCAGACTGCCTCTTGTTTTTGAAAGGTGTTACTTATCATTATGTATATATAATATTTCCTTAAATATATATGAAATGGCCTAAGTTATGTGATTAATTTTATGTGTCGGTTGAGACACCGTCCATTTGTTCTATTGATTTCCCTTCATGTTTTTGAGTCTTGTGATAAGAGAAAAATCAGTCATTTTGTGTTTGATATGGGATTACTATTACAATGTTTATTTTTACAACTATATACATAATGTAGTAGTGTTTTGTACAACTCTTATTCTCCTTTTCTTTCCTCTTTGTCAGCCACTTATCACATAATCAGAGATGTGATTAAAAAGTGCATGATTACTGGTTTTTATAGTTCACCAGTATAATCACTTTCATGCAAGTCATGATGAGCAGACTTGGAATTTATAGAACATTAATCAGTTTACAGGGAATCAACCCGTCCTTTCAGATGTGATTTACTATATCTTTATGATTTTACATTCTTGTTTTTTATGATTTACTGCTGATTAACACTGCTTATGAACTACTTAGGTGGCTCAATAAAGCTTCAAAGCACACATAGACTGCTATATCTACCTTGAAAGGAAATGCAATTTAAATGGATTCAACT
This sequence comes from Stephania japonica, assembly GCA_039657345.1. Lineage (NCBI taxonomy): Eukaryota > Viridiplantae > Streptophyta > Magnoliopsida > Ranunculales > Menispermaceae > Stephania > Stephania japonica. The sequence continues at coordinate 82,066,554 of CM077556.1, read as the reverse complement.
ACTACAGTGGATCAACAGGGAAAAAGAAGAAATCTGAATTTTAAAAAAATCTGTCTATTGTCTTTTGAAGAGATTTGACATGAGTTAACTTGGGCTACATTACTTTTACTCAGGGGTGCACACGGATTGGATCCAGTCCAATTAGGGTCAATCCACAATCCAATCCAATTATTGCGAATTGAAAAATTACAATCCAATCCAATCCAAATAATTCATCAATCCAACTCAATCCAATTTGCAAAATGCGGACTGGATTGGATCAAGTTTTGCGGATTAACGTTTTCCTATCCAAAACTTATGAAATTAGACTTAATCAAATGAATCACAAGAAATATATATCTCATGAATGACAAATTTACAACATACATTCCATAAATCTATATATAGTATATTTCCCACAAAATTGTTATCACAATAACCTTCAAAATATAAGTTCTTACATAAATAAATGTGTTATCCACAAATCTTCACCATACATCCTCACAAAAGAACAAAAAAAGTGTACGTTGAACATACAACGTACAATAAAAAGGTCGAAAGCATAATAAAAGAGTTAAGAACAAGTATAGTCTTTTAGGTATTTTAGTTTAGAGTTGATGCTAATTAAGCTGCTATAGTACATATGATGAAATATATATGTATGTGTTGATGTGTTAAACGGACTGGATCAGATTGGATCCGCGATTTTTTAATGTAGGATCCGTAATCCGATCCAGTCCAGCCAGATTAATGATTTTTCAATCAATCTAGTCAAATGGATCAAAAAATTGATCCAATTAGTGATAATTGATCTGAATTAGACCGGATCCGCGGATTAGTGTAATCCGTGTGCACCCCTACGTTTACTAAGCATGATGGTTAGAGTTTGTTGGATACACATCAAGATGTGTAGACATGTATCTCTGTGCATGCTTCAGTGGCTACAAATCCATTGTGCTAGGGGTGGGCAAACCGCGGTTTGGTTTGGAAAACCACAAAACTGCGACCAAACCGAGGGTCTACGGTTTGGTATTTTCAAACCGCAACCAAACCGCAGATCACCAAAACCGCACCAAACCGAACCGCGGTTTGCGCGGTTTGGTCGGTTTGGTTTCGCGGTTTTCATGCAATTTATTTTCAGGAAAAAAAAACCAGCAAGAAAAAAAAAAAAACAGCAAACCAAAAAAAAAAACAACAAGCCAAAAAAAAACAGCAAGCAAAAATGAAAAAATAGCAAGCCAAAATGAGGGAGGGAGTTGGAGACGCCGCGTGACTGGTGAGGCGTAAAGGAGGGACTTGGAGACGCCGAGACGCCGCCCGACCGTTGATGCGTGAGGGAGGGAGTTGGAGACGCCGAGATGGGCGGCTTGCCTGACCGGAGATGCCGGAGCGTCGAGGGCGTGGGAGACTCGTGAGACAGCGAGAGCGTCGAGGGCGTGGGAGCGGCGGTGAATCGGTGAAGGGATGACCGAATAGCGCGAGAGGAAGATGTGAGATTTGTGGTTTTTTTTTTTTTTTTTTTTTTTAATTTTTAGGGTTTTTGGTTTGTATTTACCAAAATGCCCTCGGTTTCGTTAAACCGCGGTTTTCTCAAAATGAAAACCGCGACCAAACCGCGAGCTTCAAAAACCAAACCAAATCGTGCGGTTTGGTCGGTTTGAGCGGTTTGGGCGGTTTTTTGAAAACCGCTGCCCACCCCTAGCTACCAAATTTCATGTTAGGAGTCAGTTGGGCTAGGACCCTAATGTGCGATGGGCTGGCCCAATGAGCTAGATAATTAATGGGTCCATTAAGACCCAGTGAGAAGTTTTTGTCTTTTAACCCAAATTGGAAGCCACAGATAAGTCAGTTTTCTGCAAACTTTGCTTACTATGGTGAGTAAGTCTTCTGATTCAACTTTGAATTCTTACACTTTAAAGTACTAACTAACTTGCAAATGAACCTTGTCTTCCACTAGAGAGCACTAGTTACTGCTCCATCAAAAAAACTCTCTATCTCTCTCATTCGCTCTCCAGTTCTCTCTTGTAAACTGATATGGACATGAACAACTCTGCAGGTAAGTTTTGTGACTTTTCTATCTTTCAAAATCACTTGCCTTGCTTTGTTTCTTCTTCCCTTCTTATGCTACCTTACCCCCCATGTGTTATCTTCTACTGTTATTTTTATTTGCCATCTTATATATTCTTTACCAACCTGGTTGTCAACAGATTGAAATGGATACATGATCTTGTGCTGAAAAAACTAAAGTTCAGTGCAAGTCTCTACTTTTCTTTATTATGTACACCTGCATGTACACTATGAATATATACTTTTCTCCAATCAAATACATTTGCTTTCCTATTAAAACAAAGAACAGCATCAGTGCCGCAAGGCCGGTCGGAAACCCGGAGCGGTAACATAGAGATGGAACAACCAGTAAAAATGTACTTTTTTTCTAGTAGCCATGGAAGCTATGCAACACTTGGAAAAATATGCATGGAGAAGAAATGACAAAAGTAATTATTTGGTCATTTTAACTACTGAGTCAACTCAGTAGTTGATACAGATTAAAAAATAAAATAAAATAAAATAAAAAAATGCTTTATATGTCAACTGAGTACACTTTAAATCTACTGTATTATGCAGATTATGCAGATTATGGACACTAGAATACATAAAAATAAAAATAAGAAATCTACTGTATTATGCAGATTATGGACACCCGAATACATAAACAGGCTAAACAGCACACTTTTTCTCAGTTTTCCATTTTCTGTGACCAAATTTTGACAACTTTTGTTTTCTCTTAGTTGACTTGATACTTATAGTTAGTAATTTATTGAACTGAAAAATAAAAAAGAAGAGAACAGGGCCTCTTTAATTAATAGTTGCTTTATTAGGTACATTAGGAAGCCACTTTTGATACTTCAGCATAACCATTTTTAAACCTCTGTAAGAAATCTGATGTGACAATGTGTTCAAAAGAAACTGTGTAAAAACTAGGTTAGCATTCACCATTGTGACTGTATAAATGTATGAAGCTTGTGCCTTTGTGTTAACGATTTCTAAACTATTTGATTTCAGATGTAAACAAGGTGAAACAAAGAGAGATGGAGGAGGAAGCATACTGGACAAATATTGAGCCCAGTGAAGTTAAGTTATTTGCAAAGGTTCTTCCACAAGGCTTTCATGAATCACTTGTGAGTCTCTCTCTCTCTCTCTCTCTCTCTCTCTCTCAATCTCTCGATATATATATATATATTTATGCAGTAAAACTGAGGTTTAGAATTTATTTAAGCCCACTGATTTTCATGTACATTGTGTTTTCTATTTTTCTTCACTTGTGTACCTCTAGATTCCCATAGATTAATAATGCCCCTTAATTTCTTAATTGGTTGTATTTGATCTTTGTTTTTTTTCTTTTTTTCAGAATTTTTTTTTCAGAAGTATTTGATCTTTGTTGTATGTTCAGTCACCTATTATGGACTTGACACTGTCTCAAACTCTAGGGTTGCCTTATTTTTGTTGCTGTTTAATGAACTAGAAATAAGAACTAATAAAAAAGAATAAAGTCTCAAATTAAAATCATAAAAACATAGGAATGTTTAAAAAAAAAACAAATGTACAATAGACTAGTAAAGCAAAAAAGTTCTATTAGCAAGTTTGGCAATCATTCATGCCTGAACCGACAATTTCTTGCATTTAAATTACAGGCTATTCCCTTGAAATATGTTGGAGACACATTCACACTACTATCAAAAATTGCTCTCAAACTCGCAAATGGCAAGGCGTGGATGGTGGAAGCAAGCGAGAGGAACGGTTGCATGGTCTTTGAGCTGGGATGGAAAGAGTTTGTGAAAGACACATCATTGGAAGAGAATGACATCCTGGTGTTCAGATATGATGCATATGGTCAAGTCTGCCTCCAAATGTTGTTGTTTGATCAAACAGGACATGAGAAGGGAAGTATGCATCTTGATCAAACAGGACACGAGGAGGAACATATTGAAACCAATGCATCAGAACCTGGTTCTGCTCTTTCCCATCTTGTTTATAAGCTCCCATGCATAATTATTCTAGTGTCTTAAAATATCTTCTCTTTATTGACAGTGGGGATCAAACTACAGCCCCCAAAAGAGTTTATTACAGCTTTTTACAGTCTTAAATAAGAAGAAAAGAAACAAACCATGACAATTAACAAAATAGGCAAAGAGAATAGCTCAATAGTCTTTCCACCTTTTTTTATCTTAATAATACACATCCACTATTATTGATTTCCAATTAGTTGTCATTTATACACTTATAGTAAGCATTCATTGAAATGCAAAACCAAAGAAGGGGACAAGTTTATTTTGCTGCAAAACAGTTTCTAGTCATTCTCAGCCATTCTGAATCAATGTGATCAGAAAAAGAGGCATCTTAACCAAGTTCAATATGCAAAATTATGCATAATTATAAATGCATGTTTTTGAATTCTATTGCTGTGTGTTCATGTTTGTGGATTGTTACACTTGCAGGTAAGATAAAGATAAAAAAAGAAATAGAAGTTGAAGAGGATGAATACTTGATAGGCAGAAAGTCGGGGAGGGTCCATTTCTTTGCAAAGGTTCTTCCAGAAGGATTTCAAGAATTACTTGTAAGTACCGATATTTATGCATACTAGAGTAATTATCAAAAACTCAACCCAAGACATTAAATCTTTATGGTCTAATGAGTCTAGGGATCAAGATTCAATTTCCTAATCAATGCAAGTGTCACCAACCCTTTTTCTTTTTGGAGATCTCTTCTTAGGCTCCCCCATGTCTTCCTCTCCTCTCCCACTTTGCCCCTTTCCACGAGCACCCCTTCTTCTCTGTAGTTTTCTTCTAACAGTTAGGATGTTGTCCTCTTCACCAACATTAGTGCCTGAACTAACTAGTTGTTGTGTATAAATTACAGGCTATTCCCCAAACATATGTGAGAGTTGGTGCCACAGTACCAGCAAGAATTTCTCTAAAACTTGCAAGTGGCAGGACATGGACTGTGGCCAAAAGTGAAAGAAACGGCAGCTTGGTTTTCAAGCACGGGTGGGAGAAATTTGCGAAAGACAACTTATTGGAAGAAGGTATTTTGTTGTTCAGATATCATACGAGTCCAGCATGCCTGCAAGTGGTGGTGTTTGATAAAACTGGTTTCGAGAAGGATAAGATGCAACCAGAAAGTGAAGTTTGCAGAGGCAATGCCAGTAACAGCGTCACGAATATGGAAATACCTAAATCTGGTTCTTCTCTTGCTCTCCCAAGCTCCCATGATTGTTTCTAAGATTTTATGTTGCTTGGTTATGATTACTTAATGCTGCACTTTCCATGAGCTTTTTTAGAAATTTGCTCAAGAAATTGTGTTAAGACCTTGATCAATTGCAGGAACATATTTTCCAAATCATGGCTACTGTTATTTACAGTTTTAACAAGTATATATCTCATCTGTGATTAATGTCATTGTTTGAACCGTGTAAACATTTCAGAACCAGAAGATAGCAGTACCGATTTGCATCAAGAGACATCAACACAAAAGGAGAGAAAATTTAAAAGATTCACGGACAAAGCTGAAGCAATTTTTAAACCTGATATCGATTCAGCTTCTAATCAATGCAAGGTTTTCTTCCCACTAAACACATTAGAACTTTTATCTATCTACTGAGTCCTTCAAGAACTGAAGTTTTGCAAGTTTGATCTACCATATTATGCTTCTCGTTTATTTCTTATGGTCACCTTGTGTGTTTTACTTACCTTCCCCAACTCCTAAAAGGAAGACCAGGCGCCGAGATGGGAATAAAGCAAAGAGAGGAAGTACAAGCCAACCTCTTTCAAGAAGATCGGGAAGGAATGATAAAGTTATGGGCTGCGAGGCAGCATGTCCGCAGAGGACTTCTGCTTCATTTGCTTCGTCCAAAACCTTGGAAACAATGCTCAAAAGAGAGGATGTTGTTAATCTTGATTCTGGTTTAGCTCCAACTTCCCTAAGCCTAGATGATTACATTTGTTCAAAACTATATAGGGAGACACCTCTACTTCTCTTTCTTGTTTCTTCAATTGTAGATGAAGACGAATCATATCAAATGGAAGAACCCATTGATCTCAGATTAACATATGAAACATATTTTCGATCCCAAAGAAGAGATGTGACTGAAGAAGAGAGAGAGAGAGCAACTGATTCAGCATTGGCGTTAACCACCACCCAGCCTAACTTCCTTTCGGTTATGCAACCGAGTCATGTTCATAAAAGATTCTTCTTGGTAAGGCTTCACGACATCTTGTTCTTCTGTAACCCAATATTATTTATAGGTTTTCCGCAAGGGATTCACACAAGTACACCATTGTCATTTCTGCTGCACTTGGCTTTTTCTCTACCTTAAAAGTAAAAAAATTATACAATTTATGCTTGACTAGGCTTAAATAGTTCACTACTTTTAATTATTATGAAAACCATGTTGCTTTAAACATGCTTACTTAATTTCTCACAATAGATAGAACTGCTTTACAAAGGATGAATCCAATAGAATGAGTAGTTAGTCATGACGGATCACCTATGGCTGCAATACACTTTTATTAAGGCTCCTCTAGGAATTTGAAAAAATTTTACAAGAGTTTTGCTTTTATTTTAGTAAAATAGTTATATTAGGGGTGCAAGAAAATTATCTCTCATCTGATGCTCCACTGAAACCAAATAGAGAATGGGCAAATGATGTAGCATTTTGAATTCAATGACACTTTCAAATATTTTGTGGTGCAGACGATCCCTCAGGAGCTCGTGAAAAGGGAAATTCCTCCCGGTACCAAAGAGGCAATTGTCCGGGTTCCTCCAAATCCTAAAACTTGGATCATAACTCTCATTCTTAGAAAATTCAGTGCAGGACTGAATAAGGGTTGGAAAGCCTTCGTGATGGATAACAATTTGGATTAAGTTATGTGGAAAACAAGCATGTGGAAGGTTCTTGATAGATATTACGATTTGCCGAGTAGTGGAAGAAGTTGTTCCATTGGAGAAGATTGAAGTGCCCTACCACATGAGAGGGAAGAAGAACAAACTGTAGGGTTAACAAATTCAACCTCTCGTTTTCTCTTGTCTAACTAATTGGTTGGTTGTATTCATGTTGAATCCACCAGAAAGACTCGACAGTGAAAACACACTAAGACTTCTTATGTGCTTCTGCTTTCTATTATCTTCTACCAGTATGTTTGAGTAGATCTTATCAGATATCAGAAACATCTAAACTTCTCATGATTAGTAGAACTGTGATGAACTTCTTCCGTATCATCAATTCTATAGCTAAACTTTATGTGATTCCTGCTTTTTTGATATATCTCTTGATTGCTCTTGCTGAAACTATCAAAATTCAAAAGTGGCTTGAAGGTTACCTATACTGGGTGATAGTTCCTATTGTTATAAAAGACCAGGATGATGATTTAGTCATATCTATTGATGGTTCTTTAGAAAGAAAAAATTAAAGAAGTACTATACTAAAGGAAATTAACCTCTTATGATGGAATACATGTTCAGTCATGCATGAATAAAGAGATATCGTGTCCCCAATATTTAAGACCAGTAACTATAAGTCTTCAAATGGAACTGAAGATTGTGCAGCCAGTCTATTTGAAAAAAAGAGGATGCAACTTTTGAAATAAAACATAACAAAAAGTATATAATCTACAACTAGAAGATGAAAGCAACGGAGCATGGCAAACAGAATTGGAACAGCAAATTTGTTCAATAGATGGAAATCTCAACTAAAAGGGAATTTATAAATCCCAACTTGAACATGTAGCAAACAACAAAATAGGTCAACAAAAAATAAAACAACAGAACAAATAGCAAGAACCAGTTAAATTTTCGAACTCAGCTATAGAAAAGAACTGTTCGGGGGTTCGAGGCTTACTTGAGTATATCACACTCAGTTGGAAGTTGAAGCATTACTCTGATTTTGCTCAATTCTTAGACTTCAGTTTTACATACAGAATCTGCAATATCATGATCCATAGATGTCAACAGTTCTCAGGTAAGTGAATCAACTTTGCCTCATAAGCTACCTCAAAAGGGAAAGCAAAATATACTGAATAAAAATCTTTTATAAAAATTTTATTTAACAGTTACATCTGAATCTCTGAGGATGAAAATACAGGAGCACCATTGAGGTGAGCTCAGAAATGTAACAATAACAGTTGATACTTGATAAAACTAGGACAAATCGTTTATACAAATACAAACTTCTCCAATTATCTTCTCAAGTGTAGATCAGATTTTTAAGGCACAAATCTTATGTGGAATAAACATGAAAGCCAAAGCATCAAGTCCTCGGACTTACTTGGAGAGAGAATGCTCTGAAAGAAAAATGAAAAATTCAAACTAAAAACTAATTTCACAAGGCGCATGAAAAGTACGTCCACGACATATAGCTTCGAGGTTTTCCCCAGCATAAGAGCAAAGCGGTGAGATTTCCACACCTACATGTGAAACGATCTTGTTAGATAAGAAGATAATCGCTCCATTTTCACCACACAAAAAAGGGGTGAGAGTAAGATCATTCTGGAAAGGAGGTTTTAGGGGTATGAATCTATTTATCTACCACATTTCTGCAATACCTGTTGCATATAACGGCACCGAATGTGTTAAAAAGCCACCAGCAGCAACAACCCAACGAGTGTGAAGCCTTAGAACAAGTAATCGAGCACTGTCTGGAGTGTCAACATTAGCCCCATTAGCATTTTTAACTGGTGCAAACTCCTCTTCTCGCAGGACCTGTTAAACAAGGTAAGAAATTTCCAAGCTCAATGAAGAGGGTACATCAATACAGCCAAGTTTATGCAGCATTATTAGCCAAAAACAAGTTATGTTAAGGTGGAAAAATAGAATTTCACCTCAAACAGTGCAGTAGAAGGCGCATATGTAAATGCATCAAAGACAAATTGTTCCAGCTTTAAGCCAACAGTATCCCCATGGATAGAAGGTATTTTCTTCTCAGCAAGATGGTAACTACATGTGAACATCATTTTTTAACAGCAGTTGAAGTACAGATACACAAAAATCATATATATGAAATAGAAAACTCCTATTCCAAGAAAAATTTTTGAAGTCTGTGGTGGAAAACCTGGTTCAACAGCATTACACATCTATCTATTTGGATAAAAAAATTGTGTGCCATGATTTCAGTCCCATGATTAATGATTAACGATTAATGCAATGACGGAATACGATAATTAAGCTAACATTGGGTGGATCACTAGAAATCCTAAAAAACTCACTTAAAAGACAAAAAAATGCCTAAATTATTTCTCCAATTCATTTTAAAGTTCAATCCGCAGAGGTTGAATGACTGCATAGAAAGACATAAAAGAATCTCATTCACAAAGATGCTCCTGGCACTTAGCCTCTTGGAAATGTATGAATATACTTCATGCAGCTAATTATTTATCATCATACCAATATCTAGAACAACTCAATCAAGCACATCTCATGTCAAACTCGAAGTCATTGCATAACAAAAAATGAAATGGGACCATTCCCTCAACTCCAACAGATTATCAAGAACTAGTATACATTCAGAGGATATAATTGTAAATCTAACCAAGCTTATCAAAAGGGATAATACGAACATGCTATCCTTCTCCAGGCCATTTGCCACTTGATTCAGGAAATCCAGCGTGAACATATGCAAGCATACCTGAAATTATAATTCCTTTATTTATAAATATAAATTCCATGCTTAATTAAAAAATAAAAGTAACTTTCAATAAAAAACAATTCTAGTATAATGACGAGTTTCATCACTTCAACAGAGAATATGAACAAAAATGAGCGGGCAAAGCTTAAAAAGAGAAATTTAGCACACGTGCTAACCTACCACCAATCTCTCCGTCTTTGTTCTCATGAGAGCACATATTTATCAGAATTCTGATAGAATCCCATATAGGGAGTCATTTAGAGTTAGTTAGAAGTAAACACTATAAATAGGGATGAGTTAGTGAGATTAGGGATCTGGAAATTGAATTGTAATTGGGGCACTCTTTGAGTGATTGGGTTGAGAGAAAGGGTTCTCTCAGGGTTTTCTAGTTCTTCCTGTTGTTTTTGGTGTCAATTCAACAATAAGAATCAAGAATTCTATCAGTGGTATCAGAGCGTTGTATCAAGAATGGATTCAGCAGTAGCAAACGAGATATTGAGGGGTCTGGACAGAATTTTGTTGAAGCTCGATCACTTACCGGCCATGATTGCGTCGCCGGTCACCAATTGTGTGCAAAGAAGTGTGGTAGAGACCGCTATTTCATTTGATCTTCAACTTGAGAACTTAGATCAAGAAAGGAAGAAGCTAATACTTGCAGATCTGAAGTGGGGCAATGTACCCAACGTGGATATGCAGTCTCGCGATGAGTGCAGAGAGCAATCAAGACAGATCGCAGAGTGTTGGCTAACCTCATCTTTATCGATTCAAGCTCCACCACATCCATCAGATCGTGCAGTGCTTGAGGTGGTTTCAAAATGGCCAGATCTAGCTTCATCAAATCAAAGTCTAGTAGATCTGCACTCTCGACTAAGCAAGGAGATATTAAGGTTGCGAGTTGTACTTGAAGGCCCGTTGTACGACCGCACCACCACCTGGGCCACCAGATCCAGGCGACACCAATGTTGAACAGACATTCTCGCTCAATGCAGTGGGTCTCTACGTTGCTATCCTCGATCCGCCCCCGTGGCCACCTCCGTTTTTCCCTCTATGGTCGTTCATAGCCTTCACGCGCGCCATCTTCATCGCAAGGTTTGGGGTTCTCTCCTTTTCTATGTTTCGCACACCACACAGAAACCAAGATTTAGAGAAGATGAGGGTGATTAGTTGTTGGGCATCTCTAGGTGAACGATTGGTGTGGGGTCAACCAACTCAAGGGTTTGTGTCTTTCATCTTTAGTCACAGTCCCACTTCATTTGTGTACTTGTTCTTTTTTTATCATCTTCAACTAGAGCACTCTATATCTCACTTACAAGTGTTGGTTCACTTTGCTCACACGAAACACGATGATAATCTTCAGGTTTTTATTTTGCCTTCTACATCAAGTCCTTCCTCTCCTCATGTAAGACCAGCAAAGCTTCCTTTTTGGAGATTTCATTGGGGTGTACAACTTGGAGAAGATTTCGACAAGAGCCCCCATTCAATTGGGTGCTAACAAGTTGTGTCACATTCATCCATGGTTTTGACCGGGGGGGGGGGGGGGGATGCAGCTCATCACTTTGTGCATCAATTGATTGTTCATTTGCTCTTGCCAATATACCGAATGATGGCCCGTGGTGCTACTCTTGTTTCCTGCAAGGTGCTCATGATTGTCTTCCATGGGATGGTATCAAAGCTTGTGTTAATGGGTCTTAACATCAGTTTATTAATACTGACCTAATTTCAAGCTTTTGAAGTGTTTTCATTATTCACATTGTAGCTAGTGGAACAAGATGCTATTCACCGCCCTAGTACAAGATAAATATGGGTTTTTGTGTGGTCTCCTCTTCGTTACACACTCTCTGGGTTTTTGTAGGTGTTTGAGGAAATGGCTTCGGTAGATATTGCACCAAGGATATGCTCCATCCTCTCATACTGACTTTGCTTCCTTATATTCATGAGTCTATGCTGCTAATGTTCAACTATTTACTTGTATGTTTCTTTTTCATTCCACCTTGAGGACAAGGTGGATGTTTAAGGGGGAGTAATGATAGAACCCCATATAGGGAGTCATTTAGAGTTAGTTAGAAGTAAACACTATAAATAGGGATGAGTTAGTGAGATTGGGGATCTGGAAAATTTAATTGTAATTGGGGCACTCTTTGAGTGATTGAGTTGAGAAAGGTTCTCTCTGGGTTTTCTAGTTCTTCCTGTTGTTTTTGGTGTCAATTCAACAATAAGAATCAAGAATTCTATCAAATTCCTAAAGCCACTAATCACTTTATCTGTATTTCCTAAAACAGCTATTTGGTATGAACATGGTGTAGAAAACCAATAATTTGTCTGGCTTTTTCTGACACCAAGGACACTAATATGGACAGAGGATGGTGGAAATATTCAAAGCGAAAATTCATCATGGAATTTAGAAGTTCAAATAAAAATACCAAGTCTTCAACGTAAACAATCAAAAAGAAATTCTGCATTAGTCAACTAATGCAACAAAATAGTAACTTCAGTAATTGCAACGCATTGAAAATAATTTGATAGATAAACAAAACATGTAGATATTATTAGTTTCTATTATCCATAAATACATAATATATCTAACCCAAATTCATCATAAATATTAAAACTTGCAATGGCCCATGCATTACACCACATTTCGAGATTACCAAAGCTGAAAAGCCAGTTAGGTCCAAAAAAACACTAGGAACATTAAATGACCATGACAACCTGTCACTCAATGACTGTCCATGTAGGGAGTTCTAGGTATGCTGGTTTTTCAGCAATAGGGGAAAAGTTTCAATTGATTTAGATACATGATGAGATCACAATTGAATGGACACTTTGATGGATCTAAATGAGAATTTACAAATAAACAAGAACAAAAACCAAACTGATAGACAATCAAGAGGTATATCAACTATCTAGAGCACTTTGTGACAGTTCCTTTCACAATTTTGATTCCAAAGGTATGGTATGAGCTCACAGATTAACAGCAGCTTATTATGTATTTATGTGAGCAAGGACAAAAAGTGAAGATGGATATGGATGGAGATTACTAGATTAAGCAACTCTAGACCACTAACAAGATCAAAGAAAGTTACAAAAAACAACATTTCAATATATATGAACTACAACTAAAAGCAGCAACTGACCAAAAAACAACATTTCATGTGTAGAACTGTGTTATAAACCCATAACTGTTTCGAAATAATCACATTAGATGAACACCAAGCAATCAGAACAAGTCCTATTCAAAAGCTTGGCAATGAAAAACTATTCACGCTAAAAGTATGCAAAATCAAACATTAGTACGGAACAAAACATGAATTAAAAAGAAAAAAATTGTGGTACCATAAAAGAATAGCAGAAAGCTATACATTACTCCAGCAATAACGGAGACGTCCAGTTTCTTGATTGATTGCAGTGGACATTGTTGCATCCAACTCACTATACTCAACTACAGAAAGGGGACCACCTTTACCGCATCGGACAAACACTCCAACCCTTTCTTGAGGGTATGCCTGTCACCACATCAATAAAAAAGATAACAACACATAAGAAATGACATGGGAATATTTATAAGATGGTACGATTCAGTTACATAACAATTGCTTATTTCGGTAGATTTTGAGAGGAATGATCCATCCTGCAATCATTGACTGAAACTTGAATCCTTGTATAGATCCTCAAATGTGCAATCATTCCCTTCTGAAACTCGCTCAAGAAGACTTTGGAGCTAAATTATAGGGGAAGGTAATTAATATGAACAAAGACCTACCTTGAAATAGGATAGGATAAAGACAAGGTTGGCAAAAGGAATATTGGTCTCGAAATTGGGAGAAAGACATATTTTGCATTACACTATGAGAAAAAAGTAGGTTACCTATGCTTTACCATCTGAATATAAGGAAAAAAAATCCATGCCTGTCCGCAAACCCACCCTCCCAGAATTAACGAAAGATCAACAAGACAACTCATCTTGAGTACAACAACAAAAACAAAGCATCAATCCCAAATTAGTTGGGGTCGGCTACATGGATCAAACTCATCTTGAGTATTGATATCAAAATAACAGGGGAAATGGGGCAAAATATTCACCTTTCGGACAACTTTTGCTGCAGCTGTAACTCCTTTTTCAATAAAATAGCCCAAGAAAGTTGGATCAGCAACACGTACCTGTTTAAGGTAATAAATAAATGCACCGGGAGAGCGAAACAAATAAAAATCCACAATGAACAAAACAATTGTCCCACCAATGCATTATCAACTCCATAGCAGTCCACATATCTCACGCCCCGCATAGCCATATCTTCCAAAAGTTTTGAAGTTTTTAGAGCTGAAAAGTATATTGAAATTCAATTATCTATAATTTATCCAGAAAAGGATTAAACCAACTGTAAAATAGATGATAACGGCAAATGAAATCGACTTGCAGGAATAACTACCTGAGTAGACACCTCCATTTCCATCTGGAGCTTTTGCAACCTGTATTCAACGAAATTAAGCAAAGATAAATTAGGAAACCCTCAACTTATAAGAAAAATGAACCAACAGAAAGAATTTGATGAGGAAATCAATCTTCAGATGCATCCATGGCCGAACAAGATTGGCATTGGGAGACGGAATTTCAGGGAACAAAGGAGAGAGAGAGAGTATTTTAACAAATAAAAAAAAAAAAAAAAAAAAAAAAAAAAACCCACCTTGTATGGTTTCTCCATTATAAATCTACCATCCTTTGAGATACAAGGAATGGTACCTTGCTGAAAGAAGGTGACCTGAATAAAGTATATTTAAAAAAAGGAAAGTAAAGAACAAATACTCGGGAGGAAGTAGCAACTCAACAAAAAGAAGCAGGAAAAGGGAAGAAAACATGCAAACTTCTTACTTGATCAGCTTCAAGACCAAAATATTTATGACTTTCAAAGAACTTGCGAGTGGTTTCGTCGGTGAAAGGACTGGTCATTATGTACCAATGAATTGGAACAAAACCACCAGAGCCTGCACAGAAACAAACCATTACGTTGAAAAATCACACTCACTTTTCCTTATATATATAAACATAAGTCTAGGATTTTTTTTGTTTACTATTTCAATGGATATTGGGATCTAAGCCCCTCACCCAAGTGATTCTTGAGAAAATGTGCAAATTCTCATGTCCCCCTATGTGGGAAGACTCAAGGGTGCAGCTTGATAGATTCTCCAACTATAGCTTTTAAAGGGGGCAGTTGTGTCAGTCATCATTTGATATTCTAGTGAGTTGTAGTGTGAATGAGCAACTGAAATGTATAAATAAGAGGTACAGGATTTTATGAGGGACACGAAAGGAGTAATTTGAGTCTATCATCGGATTCAACACCCTAGTTGCAGAAGGGGGGAGGATTAAATGTGTCACTCAAAATTGATGTCAGGATGGGACCATCATAGCCACCCATTGGAGTTGTCCCCAATTTTAGCGGATATAAATTGTTGTAGAGAACATAAATGACTAATCAAATTTACCCTCATTGACCGATTGAGCTGCAAGTCTTTGAACGCACATAATTCGTTCGGCTTGAAGTTGAAATAATGACTTTCCCGATGGCAACCCAATATCTTCAATAAACAAAATGAATGGGTAAATCTAAAATAAAAATGGGGTGCAAATAATTGAATCTGAAATCTCAAACAGAATATTCTCACTAGATTAGACAACAATAATTTCGAAGAAATATTTTGAATGTAAACAGGAATGTTCCCAGTCAGTCGGCAAACTAAATAATCGGAAAAAAAAAAAAAAAAATGATTGAGTAAGCAATGCACATCAACTAGGTTTAAGGGACTAAGTCTGACAAGTAAAAGGGAGTTTCTTTTTTTTTAGAATTGTTTTCTTGGTTTCTCGTTGGTTCAGTAAAGTCTTAGTAAACTGCTAGGCCTCTGTTATGATCCACCTTTTAGTAAATTATTTATCAGAAAAAAAAACATATATTTTAATGTTATCATACTTATAGACATAATTCCATTTCTTTTCAGAAAAAAAAAGAACAGAAATGCATAGAAGTATCATAGTTATTAGCTATCCAAATTGCACACGTGGATGAAGATTTAGCTATACTTTTATAAAATAAATAAATAAACTCAAAGAGTAGTAGACATTGTACAAAAGGTTTAATCAAATGCTACCTCAATATATTCCAGAGATTTGTGATAGAACGAATGTACTAAGTATGAGATATTGAAGTTCCTAGTTGACAAACACTTCATTTCCAATTTCAGATTTTAAAAAATAAATAAGATAAGGAATGCATCAAGGAAAAAAAAACATTTTTTTATAATTGCACTACAAGCCACATACTCTTCTCGCTACTTATCAATGAAAAACATGTGCCACCTTTCCCTCAAGAAAAATTATATAGAGAACATTTACATAAGAAAGCAACAAAATAATTTTAGTAATCAACAATTACTTACTGAAACATCCCTTGGGATCTTGACTGCCAAGTCGAGTCCCCTGCATTAATATAATCATACTTCAATCAAGAGGCAGTTTGAAGGGGTTTTATAATTCATAAAAGAGAATTTGAGAACTAAACTATTTCACATTTAGGACTTTTATAGTCGGTAAAAAGGAGTTCAAGCAACTAACTCTCTCGCATTTCAAATTTTCAATACTAACGATCATTTAGTGCTAGAAATGTTGTTTGCATATAAGAAGTAAATCAACAATAACAATTAAAAACATGGGTGCCTCAATCTCTGATCTATTATGATTTGGTCTGAAGCCATGGCGTAAATGAGTCAGCAGCAACAACTTGATATATAATATCGTTCCGGTGAACCAGATTCAATGATATTAGAAACTAACTGTTTTAAACAGTAAAAGATCTCTCCTTGCTTCCTATCCAGACCAACTTTAAACTTAAGCAATCTATAAGGTACTATGGTATCAAGCTAACTATTAAAACAATGATGCTAAAGTTGTAACTTTATCGAACACTTTTCATCAATCCAAATTTGAAGATGAAAATGAAATGCAATACCTGTCCACCAGACAGAAGCAACACCGCCAACTTCCCCTCAGAGATCGCCTTGAGACCCATCTTCCACCATCTCTCTCTTTCTCCAAGCGTTCTTTCCTCGACAGTGGATATGCATGACTCCGGCACCGGTTCAATTGCCGGACTCGGTAACCCTGATAAAAACCAAAAATAAAATACAATAGAAATCAAAATAAAAAACAATCAACTGAACCAAACAAACAAACAAAAAAAGGATCCTGCGTACCTTGAGAGCGAAGCGAACACCGAATTATCCGATCTATCCTAGGAAGATCCAAGCTCTGAAACAAGCGAATGACACAATGCAGGCAAAGATCACATTTTTATGAAACAAAAGTGCAATTCAGTACCAAAAACACAACCAATTCAAATCAGATAGAGCG
The DNA here is from genome assembly GCA_039657345.1 of Stephania japonica. Lineage (NCBI taxonomy): Eukaryota > Viridiplantae > Streptophyta > Magnoliopsida > Ranunculales > Menispermaceae > Stephania > Stephania japonica. The sequence goes on along the minus strand of CM077556.1, from coordinate 82,049,500 downwards.
GAAACCACAATTTCAACACAATCACTCCTCAAAAGTCACAACCCAGCCTGTGCTTCAAATCCAAATCAAACAAGTACAAAATCCACAGATTCACCAAGGAAGCACAAATTGGGAACAAAAACTGAAACAACTGTCGAAGATTTCGAAATCAGAGTGAGATCTATAGATAGAGAGAGGGAGAGGGATGTGTAGACCTCTATGTCCTTGACGAGTAGGTCTCTGTGGTCGGGGGAGAGCTCGTCCCACATCGCGAACACGTCCTCCTGGCCGTAGTCCTTGAGCCTCTCCACCAGCGCCGCTTGCGGCGGCGGAGCCGGAGAGGCGCCGCCGCCGTTCGCTTCAAACCCTAGCGCCGCCCCTTCTCTCATCTCTCCAACTCTCTCTGGCTGTAGTGTGTGTGTGAGAGAGAGAGAGGGATTGCTTAAGAAAGCAAAAACACAGAGAGAGAGAGAGAGAGAGAGAGGGGAAGACGAACGTGGAAGCGATGGTACACCAACCAATCGCACTCGCGTGTACTTGTCTCGCCGTGTCGGCATCTCACGTGCGTGCGTGCGCGGGAGTTCACTATCGCGTGTGCCTGCATCGTTGCCGCCAAATCTGGCTTCCCAACGTCGTCGCCCTTCGATCTACCAATCATTTTCTATCCATGATGATCACAGGGCCCCACTTGTAACAACACCATGCCCTTATAACAGCGCACCCCACATTTTATTAAGTACACCCCATTTTGTGTGGCACCCTAAATTTTAATTTCTAAGTGCACCCCACATTTTTACCAAAATACTCTTTCATCGATTTGAAGCGCCCAACTCCAAAACTTTGATCGAGATATCTATATTAGGTTCGACGACATGTATCCGAGACTTATCTAATAGGCTCGGTCTTGTCCAACGGTACATCTTAGGTGAGATTTAGTTGACAACTGCCGACCTAAAGGTTTGGTGGGTTCAGACCAACTCTCTAATTAAAGGTTTGACAAGCTATGATTGACTCTCCAACAAAAGGTTCGGTGGACTCCAATCTACTCTTTAATAAGAGATTCGAACCTACGAAGCCAAAACACTCGATGATGTCAATAAATCACAAAGAAGAGAGTGTGTGGGGTGCACTAATCACAGTGAGGGTATAAGGATCATTTTTTAGTAGGATTGACTTATTTTTTTAAGTTTGACTTTTTTTTAGGGTGCACTTAGTAAAAGGTGAAGTGTATTTAGCCGAACTCTAAATAATTTATCTGGCCCACTATCCAAACTAACTGACTACATCATGTTCAAGTTATAGTCGGTTCATAACGGGCTTTGGCTCTTTCATGGGAGAGGATTCTATGCGTAGGGCTCAAATTCGAGGACATTATTAATTACGAAGCTCGAGTGCCAGAACACTAGGTCCACCCATTAGTTTGTAAGTAGAATTCTTTTTTTTTTTTTTTTTAGTTTAAATCATGTAAGTTATGTAACTAGAATTATTTATTTTTTAAGGGGGGTTGAGTGACGTGTTTTTTTCTCTACCGGAGTGTTTTTCAATTTTATTTAAGAAAACACATTGTTTCTCGCTATGTACATAATTAATTTGTTGTAATAGAATAAAATCTCGTCTCTATCAAACAAAAAATGTAATGACTTGGGCGAATATAAGTAGTTGAATAATTTGAATGCCAAGTAGTTTAGACAAAAAAACACACACACACAATTGACTTCTAGTTGATATATCCTATCTAAATTTATAAATTTTTTTGTGGATATAGTGTTTTTTTTTTTTTTTTTTTTTTTTTTTTTCTGATAATCGATATCAACATAATCCTGGAAGAATTGGTTTGAAGAAATCAACTTACCCAAAGTTCGATGGCTGAGCTCGATATCTCATCATTTCAGAAATAATTAATTCTTAGTGTCTAACGTATGAATTTTAAGAAAATGTAGTAGACTTACCACAATCATTGATGTATACACGAAAGAATATAAAAAAGTAAAAGGTGTATAAAAGAGAAAAAGAATATGCTCTTTTATTTTCTCTATAGGGAGGAATTAGTGAAGTGATGCTTTTCTTTTACATGTAGAATAATTAAAGCTTTCTTCAACATTATCACACAATCATATTTAGACGTGCGTTGATAGCATTGTTAAAAGAATCGGATACCATATCATGTTTGCCCATTTTTTCGTTGAGCAAGGATTTTTGGAAATAAAAGTAAAAAGTGCATCGGCTTGGTTAGATTTTGTCTCCAACATTATTAGCTTCACATGGTCATTCCGTGTGGTCTCCAATCTCAACGTCATTACTATAGAATTATTATATATATGAATAGAATATATAGATCCTGCATTATTATAAAAAAAAAAATTGGTCTCGTAAAGATCCAAAAATAATGAGAACATCATGATACCCAGATTAAATCTAAACTGAAGAGCTATTTCTAATTAAAACACAAATTATTTCGTAACAGTTTGCTTCATTATTATATACTTCATAGAGTTTTTTCATCTAATTAATTTATAGTTTTCTTTTTTTTTTTCTTCAGAGAAATAAGCCACAACTTGCCCATCGTGCGTTTCGAACTCTCGATCTTGTACCAAAATAATCCCATATACCAAACTAGTCGAAATCCCGAGCTTTGCGCACGAGTAAGACTAAGTATCAATTTATTAGTTAAAAAATAATTAATTAATGAGAAAAGATTGAAAAAGAAACTAAAAAAATAATCTTACTACATAATCTCGGATAAATTTTAAGTGAAGAATAATATCATCTAATTTCTTTGTAGCAAAAATAGGGAATATATGCCTTGAAAGTTTAAAAAACTTTTTACATATGGCTATATAAAAATATAATCCTAATGAAATTAATTTTACGAGAAAAAGAAAGTGATAAAAAGAGAATAAAAACACTTATCTAAACACTTGATGAAATCCCAATTTAATACTATTTGAATATAAAAAAACATCGGAAATAAAAATGGCTATAAAAAAGTCGAATAGAGCAAAAAAATAGCTGAAAAAATCCAAAATAAAAAATGTTATGGTAGAAAAGGTGTGACATAAGGTTATATAATATAAACTTATGATCTTGTTAAATAAATTTAAAATTGGAGATCATAGATCTAAAAAACGCTTAACAAATATTGTCAACCAATACATGTCATTTCTTCAATTTTTTTGTTATTAGAATTTTGATTCAATCCTAAAATGAAAAAAAAAATCACAATCAAAATGAAAAGTAGAAAATTGACAATAATGAATACGCGTTGGAAAATATAAATTCTCAACATGCGAAAAAGTGCATTAGAATCTATAATTTATATTTAAATGAGACATTAATCTTGTAAAATAAACTTAAAAAATGGTGATAATTGATCTAAACAACACACACCAGTGATTGTCAACCAATATATATATATATATATATATATATATATATATATCATTTCTAAAATATTTTTGTTTACTCGTAAGAAGGAAAAAAGATATCAAAATCAAAACCTAAAGGTAAAAAATCAGAATATAAAAAATATCGAAAATAAAATAGCTATAAAACTATAGCCTTCAACGAACAATCGTTTAGCAAAAACTACAGCATTCAACGAAGACGCTCCCTTAAGCCACCAAAACCTAATCAATTAGAATTAAAACGAAAAGTAGAAAATTGACAATAATGAATATACGTGGAGGATATATGTTCCTAATATTTGAAAAAAGTGAATTAGAATCTATAATCTATATTTAAATGAGCCATTAATCTTGTGGAATGAACTTAAAAAATTGAGATTATTGATCTAAACAACACATATCAGTGATTGTCAATATATATATATATATATATATCATTTCTAAAATATTTTTGTTTGCTCCTAAAAAGGAAAAAAAAGATAAAAATCAAAACCCAGAGACTGGGTTTTAATGCCTGCCCGCAACTGATATATGTCATTTCTAAAATATTTTTGTTTTTCTCTGAAAAGAAAAAATAATCAGAATCAAAACCCAAAGGTAAAAATTTGAATATAAAAAATATCGAAAATAAAATAGCTATGAAAAGCCAAAACCTTTAATCTCCAATTATAACTTGTTAATCGGACAATCCTATAGCATAAACTTCAGCTTTTAAATAATCCTATAGCATAAACTCCCCACTAATATTAACGTGAGATGAGATGAACCACGTTTGAGTACACACAATTGAAAGATAAATAGATAGGGGGTGAGTGAGAAGTTTGGTGTTGTGAAAGTGGAAACTTTTTTATTATTGGGTCATTTTTTATCTTTATTATGATTAGTGGGAACCGAAGACGTTACTTTATTCCTATTAGAATTGGAGTGATGACATGGTGTTTGACCATCATTATAGTTGGAGTTAAATTCGGGGAGCGGTGCTACGAAAGGCTGAAAATAGCCACGTGACAAGTCGAAGACATTTCCTTAATAGATATATAGATTAGTGAGCCAACCACTCATCTTTTTTTTGGGTGAATTTGATCATCTAATTTTTAATTTTAATACGACAGTCACTTAATAATCTATATCTATATATAGGAGCGTGTTATCATAACCCAGCTCAGACATGCACTTATCAGTGGTTGTGCAATACACATCTCGATGCAAAAACAAATGGAGGCTTATCGATAAGTGCGTGACCATTTTGGGTTACAACATTATGTTATTATTGTAACTCACAAACTTAACTTAAAAATAACACGCACCAACCAACGCGTCGAATGTTTCGGCTCACGTACATAATGAGGCACGTCAAACAACGTGCAAATAGGTGTGTGTCGTTTTTAGGTTAAATCTTTAGATTACAAAGGCATTTTCCTTACAATAATGCCAACCATGCCTATATAGCACAACAAAAGGCATGCTCCCACCTTTATATCCAATTGTTGGGAAAAACCCACGTACATGCGTAGAAGCAAACAAATCTCACAAAATAATCAAACACGCAACTTTATTCAATCACTCAAATACTTGTATATTAAAAACTAAAGTGTCTTTATATAGACACCCACACTTGACAAACTTATTAATTAAACAAAAACACATAAATAGGTATTGCCAAAAAATGAACAAACTTAATTAGAACCTTCCTAAATACAAAATAATTAGAAACTTAACCAAAACATTAGACTTTCTAATTAACTAACAAACTAAAATAGAAACTTGAAGTTTCGAGACAAAAAACCCAACAATCTCTACCTTGACAAAAAAACTCCACCAACTCCACCAATCACACAATCTAACCAATTAATTAATCCAATCGATCATAACCATCGTAAAAAACCACGATCTTCACTCAATCACCAACTCAATCGTCATAGACACCGTAAATAATGCGAACCACCCACCCACTCAATCATTTTGTAGTTCAACAACCACAAGTGAAGATGATATGTAACGACCCGAACCTTTCTCGGACCCGACTCGAGGGAAATTTAATAATCTCAATACTAAATGTATGTTGGTGTGAATTTAAAGTTGTTTAATTTGTGGAAATTAAATAAGGGTTAGTGTGTTTAGGGCCTAACAAAAGATAAAATGACGAAATTTAGTTGGAGGCCCATAAGCGGTACTTTAGTCTTTTCCTATCAAGGTTATATAACTTACCCTAACCTTAAGCTGAAACTTAATACTCAAACTTGAGCAAAGAAGGCAAACTTAGTTCTTATTCAATAATTCCATCCCATAGTAGGTGTTATATACTTACATAAACACACCTAAATAGAAAGAAATAACAAAATTGGAAATATTACAATGAATTCCATGATTGATTAATTTGTGATTGATTGATTGAATCTTTAATTGGTTCAATCAATTAATGTAATTGATTGGTGATTGATCAATTGAATCCTTAATTGGTTCCATCGATCAATGTGATTTATTTATGGGTTTTCTTCTTGAACTTTAGTAATTCCAGTTGGTCCATAAGATCTTGTCACACAATCCGCATCATAAGCCTATAAAAGTAGAGGTTGAGTAACCCTAGCCATCATTTGTTATTTTGCACTATTTGGAAAGAGGAGAGAGAAGTAGAGCTAGGTGTAAGGGATCACATCAGGCCCTAAGTGGGAGTCCAGATAAGTGGGGAGCTACGCTCATCTATCAAATGTGACTTGCTACTAGTATATTTAGAATCACGATTTTAAGTAAAAGGCTTGGGATGGGGTTATTGTCTACCTTGTTTGACTTCATGTAAGGTATTTTGGGGAGCCATAGACATATGGTGGAACCAAGTCAGCCATTGCAATGGTCCTTGGGGAGTTGTGGATGCATAATGGAACCAAGTCATCGGGCCTCTTGAGGGGTTGTGGACACATGGTGGAATCAAGTCACCTATGCATATTTATTATGTTTTTGATGATGAATCAAGAGGGAAGACAATGACAAATGGAACAATGGACTTGCATTTATATTATTACTTCTAACGTATCTCTCTTGTAACCCCTTTGCATGCTAAACTTGATTACTTATGTTTTACAACTCTTAGACACTTTATCATTGCTTAAATTGCTTTTATGAAACATAAAATGCTTACTTTCTTAGGAGATGTTTCCATGCTGAAAATTGTCAATACTTATATTGTGATGGCCTTAATTCCCCATAAAATTAGGACTCGCTCGACCTAAACCTACATGGACCCCCGAGCCCTTACTCGCGAAGTCTACACATTCTACAGGGGTGTATTCAATTAAGATTTTTAGAGACTTTTAGTTACTTTTATTAACTAAAAAAGTTTAGAGGTATTCAATTAAAACTTTTAGAGAGTCTCTAAAAGTTTGGTGTATTCAATGTGAACTTTTAGAGACTTTTAAAAAGTCTCTAAAAGTTTTGGGGTATTCAATTTAAACTTTTAGAGAGTCTCTAAAAGTAAGGGGTATTCAATTTGTTTAGAAATTTGGTAGATTTGTGGGTTTAGATGACTTTTCACCTAACCCTATATATGTTGAAAGTCTTCTCCATCTCTTTGCCTCTACGAAAAACTTTTGGAGACTTTCTTTTTCTTCTTTGTGGCTTCTCTCTCTCATCTCGAAATCTCTCTCGGTCATCTGCGCTCCTCCATTCGACGCTGGCTCGCTTCTCCATCGCTGCCTCGCGTCTCCATCGCAGCCTCACTTCTCCATCGCTGCCTCGCGTCTCCATCGTTTGCTTCAAGAGGAAACATCCATTGTATCTCTCTCTCTCTCTCTCGCTTCTCCAACGTCTGGTTCTCTTTGTAATGCATCCACAATGTGTTGCTTCTATTTATTTGCTTTAATCATAAACCCAAATATCTATACAAATAAGAGCCTACTTCGAGAGGAGGATTGAGGATTTGGCGAGTGATTGGCCGAGGCAGGCCATTGGGGACATTTTAATGGCAGTTTCTTGGGTTTTCTTTCTTGTATATACGTGGAGAGAGAAGTACGATTAGGGTTTCGGGTTTCGGGTTTGGAAAATGGCTTTACTTGGTGAAATATGAATTGGGTTATTAGGGGAGGTGGAGAACGTGATTACAGAGTGGAAAGTTTGGATTTTTATGGTTTTTGAGTACAGATTTGAGTGGTTTTTTTATGATGATTCTGTGTAACGGTTTTTTTTTCACTATAAAGAATTCTCTGATAATAAATTGAATCTGAATTACTATTTTTGGTTTTTTGATAGTCATTGGTTTGATTCAATTTCAAAATTCTATTAATTTGGTTGGTCTTGAGCTCAAAGAAACCTAAAGAAATTCGACTTGGAGTTAACTTGGTACACATTTATTCGATTGCACTGAATCAAGCTCAATAGAAGAGTTTGATTTATGTAGCCAACCCCAATTAATTTGATATTGAGGCTATCTTGTAGAGTAGAGATTCCAATTGTTTGTGAAATTATAGGTTTGTGGTTTACTTAATTTTTTGATTAGTCAAGTATAAAAAGGGAAGTTGTGTTTCTGATTCATGTTTCAAAATGTTGAAGGAGCTGAAACAATATTATTTTTGCAATCTGTTTGAGAGTTGATTCTCTCCAACTTCTGTGCTTGTGTTTAACGAGAAGGTTTTCTTTTCAAGTGACATTATTGCATTGATCTCTTTCACTATGTTTATAACTTCAATATTAATCAAAGAATCAATGTCATTATTGGTTGTTAAACCAGTGGCGTGTATTTACTTTAATCTTTTATGATGTATTGTTTCTTAAAGAACAAAAAAATGTGCTTTTATGTCTCCTTTGTTTTATAGTTACATTACAGATGAAGAGGCTTGTGTGGTTTGTCTTTGCATCTCCTGAATTTACACTAATCAAAGGACGTACTTCTCTCTCCACGTAATGCATTCACAATGAGAGCCCTCGAAATCGCCTCTTCTCCCTTCTCTTCTTTGTGTGGTTTCTTTTTGCATCTCCTGAATTTACAGCAGCTGCCGATAGGAAAACCTATATTGTTCACATGGATAAATCTATGATGCCCAAGGCATTTGTATTATGGACAAAATCCCAACAAATGTATGCATTAAGGTCCTAGTATCATGGTTGCATGATTTAATTTCTGTTGGCTGAGTATTGTTGGTGTCTCTGTTTGACTTTTTTCTTGCATTGAAAAACCTAATCAAACTAATTTTAATATATACGATTATAGTGCGATGGGAGACTCACAAGTAACTGTCAAAATTTTTTTCTTAAATTACAAAAGTCGATGGAAATGGTTCAAAGACCGTTATCAAGGCTATGTTGAGCTTATGCGTTGCAACTCTAGATTTGGATGGGATCACGTTACCAAAAAATTCACGGCAAGCAATGAAGTATGGGAGGAATACTTCAAGGTGAGATTTTTAATTATTCCATTAAAATATTGTACCGAAGTATGTATTAACTCTTTTTTGTTTTTAACCAATCTCATCCTAATCAAAGACATTATCAGACGGATACGTTTGTTGATTATGATGACTTAAGGATAATTGTCGGAAATGCAACTGCTTCGGGGAGATACTGGATTGGACTTGGGGATGATACTGATGCTAGAACATTTGAAGTAGAGGAATCTAGTGGTGATGTATTGGAAGATCTTACTTACGACTATGATGCGGAGGCTTATGTACAAAGAAACAAGCATCAACAGAAAAACCTATATCAACCTCCAACAGTTGGAAGCTTTAATGCACCTCCAACAGTTGAGCCAATGAATTTGGAGGTTCATTCAGTAACCAGAAAGAGGAACAGAGTTGAGAAAGAAGGAAGTTTAGACGCAAGCAGAAATAATAATTTTCAAATGGATTCTTTGAATAAACTGACCGAAACGATTTCTAGTTTTACTGATAAGGTTGATAGATTTATGGCTAGAGACCAAGGATGTTGGAAGCTTATTAAGGAAATCCTAGATTTGACTGATAGTACTTGTTTCAAGGTCCTCGAGTTGTTGAACACAAGAACTAAAAAGATTGATTTTATGGAAATGTCTTCTGAAGAACGTTCTAAGTGGATAGCGCTTCAGTTGACAGAATAAGTAGTTATTTATTTTACAATTTTTTTTTGGCTTGCACTTAAAATTTATTATATTATTTTATAAATGACTACATTCGTATTTTATTAGTTAGAGATTGTTTTTTTTTCAGACTCCGCCAGAATGTTGGATTGATGAATAATACTTTGTTTGAAGTTAATAATATTTTTTTAGTATTATTCAATATTGTCCTTGTCGACCATGATTTAAAATTTCACATGTTGAATGTTATATTTTTCGGCATGTTTAATTTTTTTTTTTTGATTTTAGGTGATATTATTTACATGATGTCTCATTTAAACATGCAAAGATATGATGAATCAGAGGAAGTGGAAATGGAAGAGAACGAGTTAGAAGAACTAACAGAGATACTTGAATTTTTGTTGGTTTCTATGCAAGCAATTCTACAAACATTGCATGAAGTTATACTTTCTATGTATTGTGAGCCCGTTACACGACCGTTAACCAGGTGCTCTGTAACTAGAAATGAGTCTGAATACATAGAAACAATATTGAACGAGGATGCAGAACACTTTCGACAAATTGATAGGATGTATCCTGACGTGTTTCGAAAGTTATGCAAAATTATTAGAGAAAAAGCTCTGGTACATGATACACGATTTGTAACTATTGAAGAAACGTTGGCTACATTTTTACTCAATGTGGGTCAAAATTCTCGATATTGTTTGATTCGAAAAACCTTCAATAGATTGCATTTTAGCACCAGCCAAAGTTTCAACAAAATTTTAAGGGCTCTTAACGTAATTGCAGTAGATATGATGGCGAAGCCTAAATCATCTACTCCACAAATCATAAGAGATAGTACAAGATTTTATCCTTACTTCAAAGTAAGTTCTAATTTTTGCTAGAGTTGTTATAATAAAATTGATTTTTTTCTTGTTGTTGTTGATGATGATGATGATGATGTGGTCATTAATTGTTCTTGCTCTTTATTTTTAGGATTGTATTGGAGCTATCAATGGTACCCATATTCCAGCAATGATTGTTGGAAATGATAGTAGCAACTATTGCAATCGTCATGGCTTCACTTCTCAAAACGTCTTCGCTGCATATAACTTTGATTTGGAGTTCATATATGTTCTTAGCGGATGGGAAGGATCAGCGCATGACTTAAGAATATTGATTGATGCTTTATCTAGGAGAAATGGACTTAAAGTACTACAAGGTATGATCTAATTAATGTCAAAATTACTTGCTTTTATATTCTGGTATTTAAGTGCCACAAGGTATGATCTAATTAATGTCAAAGTACTTGTTTTTATATTCTTGTATTTAATTTATTTATTTTTACTGTTTTTAGGTAAATATTTTTTGGTGGACTGTGGTTTTCTGAATCGGCGTCAATTTTTAGCTCCTTTTCTAGGTGTTCGTTATCATTTTTTCGATTTTACCGGGCAAGGGCGACAACCTGAAAATGCTAATGAATTATTCAATCTTCGACATGTATCTTTGAGGAATGTGGTTGAAAGGTTATTTGGCATATTCAAATTACGGTTCACAATTTTTAAAACAGCTCCTCCATTTCCATTTAAAATTCAAGCAGAGTTGGTGTTGGCTTGTGCGGGATTACATAACTATCTTCGCAAGGAGTGTCATTTCGATGAATTTCCAATTGAATTAGATACCGAAGATGCATTATCCTCAGATAGTGAAGAATATGATGATTTTGAAATACTTTATGAAACTCAAGAACAACAAAGGGAGAATGCCAAACAATGGAGAAATTTTATAGCTACTGAAATGTGGAGTGATGTTGATGTAGTAAATAATAATATGCATTAGATCTATGTTCTTTCTTTCGTACTTTATTTGTTATTTTTACAATAAATATTTTTAATAACCTTAGTAGTTTATTTTTTCAATTAAAATTTAACCGAAGCTTTAAAAAAATGTGCAAAAAGTCCATCAAAGTCAATCGACCCCTTTTTTTTGTTTTTTGGCTGGGGTTGAGCTTAAACTCTTCCTTCCCCCATAGCCAAATACAACCATAGCCAACCTCCCCCCTAGTCAAGTCATCTTCTTCCTCTCTTTGGTTTGACTGTCTCGTTCTCTCCTATTTTTTTTCTTTATTGATTACTTCTTTCCTTTCTCCCTCTCCCTCAATCACACAAACACCCACGCATACACAGTCCCTAAAATCAAAATTAACAGTCTCGTTTTCTTCTTTTCTTCTTTATTCATCATAGGGGCGAAACTGAGAGAAAACGAGAGAAGGGATTAAGAGAGAGAGATTCAACAAGACTGTGAGGAGAGACGAAGGAAGAGCGAAGCAAAGGTTGAAGATGGTGAAAAGTGGGGCACATACCCTTGTTCGATTTCGAGATTTGCATGGATGTTTATCAAAAGTCATCCAAATAAAAAGTTTATCAAAGTCTATTAAAGTCCTTACAAAAGTCCATTAAAGTTACTAAAAGTCATTAAAAATAAAGTCTATTAAAGTCTACCAAAGTTTTTAAAAGTTTACAAGAATCTACTAGTCTCTAAAAGTCTCTAAAAGTCATCCACTTCTAAAAGTCTCTAAAAGTCTCTAAAAGTCATCCACTTATAAAAGTCTCTAAAAGTCTCTAAAAGTCTCTAAAAGTCATCCACTTATAAAAGTAACTAAAAATCTCTAAAAATCTCAAATGAATACACCTCCTAATCAGCCTTAAATCCTCATATACGTCATTATTTTATTATTTAAATGTGCAAGTTATAGGATTATAAAGTTATCAGGAAATTTGCAGTAGAAATCATTATAAACAACTATAACTAGTAAATGGAAAATTAGGAAAAATAGATAACATATTATGTGGAAACCCTGAGAAATGGACAAATACATGCATGTCTGGTAATCAAAGTTAGACAGTGCGATCATGCATGATATCCCTAGTCTCTCAGACCCCAATACATGTCCCAATGCTTTACAAAACATACAATACAATAATCACAGTCAAAAGAACAAAAGCTACAGTGAGTAAATGAAAGGATCACTACGAGAGTCCTATAATGTGGCTTGTTGGGTAGAGCCGCACCAGGCTCGAGGTCAATCTAATATTGGATGTCTCGTAATGGAGGCAATCCATCGAGGAGATCATTAGGAAAGACGTCAGAAAATTCAGCCACTATAAGTGCCACTGAATCGGGAAGCATAACAACACTACTCACTTCCTTCCCAAGTAGCATATAAACTACTTCTGAGTCACACAACTCTACTTCAAATTTGTTTAATGACAGCAAACTACTACTCTTTTTCGTCGGCTTATCATCATCAAACACTTTGTAGGCAGAAGAACAATTCGCACATTTTTAAATATAAGAGTATACTTATTATTCTTCCCGTCATGCGTAACTCCTTTATCGAATTGCCACGGGTGCCCCAAAAACAAGTGACATGCATCCATAGCAACAACGTAACACCAAGTAGAATCTTTATACTTGGCACCAATGGAAAAATTTACCAAAGCATATTTTGAAACCGTTCCCTCACCGCCCTTTTTTAGCCAGGACAGCTTGTAAGAGTTAGGATGTCTCTGTGTTGCAAGCCCTAACTTTTGAACCGCCTCGGTAGATATGATGTTCTCACAGCTACCTGCATTGATTATGAATTTTCAAACTTTACCCAAGATGATGCACTTGGATTGAAAGATGTTCCTCAGCTGTTTATCATCAAGATCTACCCTCAGTGTCAAACAAGATCGTCTGACAACTAATGTAGTACTGACATCTCTGGTCACAACCTCCTCCTCCGTGTTGTTTGCAGACGTATCAAAAACTTGTTCTGTGGTGATGTATGCTTGCTCTACGTCGTCATCTACATCCTCGTTGTCAGCAAAAATGACCTTTTTTCCTTTGCATATGGAAACTCGATGGCCAATCTCGCCACAACCAAAGCACTTAATTCTACTAGTGCTACCAACAACGCGATTTGTCACTATGGTTCCCCTTCCAACATTAACTCCGCCAATAGTAGTTGGCCTACCCTCGACGTCTATAGGAACAAGACTAACACCACGTCGTAATTGTTGCTCTACTCGCTCTGCCTTCTGACGTGCTGCAGCTAAAGAAACTGGATCAAACGTGTTGACAGTATCTTAAATTTTCAGATTCAGTCCACCAATATACTTTGACACCAATTGGTCACGAGTCTCCTATAGGTTGTTACTAGCAATCAACTGATAAAATTCTTTGGTGTAGTCATCAACAGATTTCGACCTTTGCCTTAAGTTCTGCAATCTCTGACACATTAGGCATTGGAGATTATAGGGTAAAATTTTAGCCTGCAAATGTTTCTTCAACTTTTTCCATGAAGTAACGTTTCCCTTACCGTAACGACCTGGAAATTTGGTTATTTTTGAATGATGATATGTAATATGTATTTATACTCGTATTTGAGTGATCGGACCATGAAGTCGGTGAACGAGTGGGAAAACTAGACGATTGGGATTCGACAATTGGGTTACAATTACACGGGAGACTTAAAACATAATTAAAAGAATTATTTAATAATTTAAATATTTATTTATACGAAACAAAGGCAAAAAATATACATGTGATGGGAGAAATACGGATCGAGGAGGAAAGACGGGTCGGGGAAAAGTTGTTAGAAAATGCGGGTGTTGGATAAATACGCAACAAATAGACAAATGTGTAGGATTGTTAAAGTGACACAATTCAAAAAATGGAACACCCTTGGATTAGCCTCGAGATGCATGTGTACGTGAAGATGAAGGGCCATGCATGTGACAACACCCCACCTAACTTACTATTCACCCATCATTGGTGTAAAGAAGAAAAGAGAAAAAAAAACAACAAACATTTCTCACCTTATATACACTACGGTTTCACTCTCTCACCTCCTCCACACTCAACCCTCACGACACCCTCTTCCTCCTCTCACCAGACCCGTTCTCGTTGGTGACCGGACTGTTGGGAAATGTGCCCTAGGTCAATCCATTAACAATCTTTATGAATACATTTTAGTTAATAAAATAGAAGATTTCATTTGCTGTTTATTATAATTGATTTGCATGTTTACATTATAATAAGATCCATGGGTATTTACAGAATTATCCTAAATATCCCTAGTCGATTATTATACTGGGAACTATAATGAATTAAGACTAATGTGAGTCTTGATTGATGATCATACGTATAGGAATACGAATCAAGATCATGAGTACTTGTTAGGGAACAAAGTACTGGATCGACCCACTATGAGAACATCACATGGATTAAGTCATAGTTGTTTCTCATGATAGGTATATTTTTCAGTCCTCTGACTTGAGATTACCAGAGACTTCAACATTAGGAATACTGTGATTTGACACAATCAAACGTTGTCTTTAACCGGATGATTATAAAGGTTGTGATTGGTTACTTGTGTGAATAATGTGGTGAAGTTGTGTAATCGAGATAGAATTTGTCCCTCTTATATAAAGAGAGATATCCAGTGGATCCTCGATGTGTTAGATCTGTTAAAAGGCCTAGTCTAAGTGAATTGATATTGATCAATGTCACTTAGATGTTTTCGATCTACCTAGAAATCGAGACTAGTACGATTGAACATGTTGGATGACGATTCCATGCCTTATGTTTGATCAAAAGGATATCGTGTGACAAAAGGATGTTATATACACTATTGATTAGGTTATATCGATTTGATATTCATACAACTTGGGTAGTCATAATTTCTTGCTAGAGGTCGCTTATGACTTGTATACCAAAATGTGTTTTGGTACACGCAACGTTGTATGAGCCTATTGGGTCGCACACTGAGAATGGTTTTGCGAGATTTTAAGATGGTTCAGAAAAATGACTTTTATATGATAAAATTCATGACATAAACGTCCTTGTAGTGTATTACACTTATACTTCTTTAAGTAGGGGTATATGTGTAATTTACTTAACCGTCTATATACAAGGGTTGTATAAATAGACGCTTTGAGTTAGAATACAAGTACGAAAGATTTAAAAAGTCTGAAACTCCATTTTCGTTTTAAGAAACGACTTAGAGGTTTTTGGTATGTTCTGGATCGTTTTGGAGAGAAATAAAAAAGGTTTGGTATTCTCTCGAAGCTAACACTTCAAATCTCGGTCGCCGTTCGTGTGTGGACTGCTGATAGAGGGCGTTCGTTGTTGGCAGCGCTTTAGAGATTGATTAACCTTCAGAAAGGTACATTGCGACTGAGGTATGATTAAGTTTTCATAGTTTAAACGTGTTTTAATGGAATCAGATTCGGATCCTGTTGGGGTTTTTTTCAAAATTGTTTTGAAATCTCCACTGCGCATGAACCCCAAAACCCAACAGTGGTATCAGAGCCTTCGAGTTTGATTCCATTAAACTCATTGCATGTTTTTATGATATATGATTGGAAGCATGTTAATAGTTGATGTATATGTAATATACATGAGTTTTCTATGAGATTTATTATCATGTTTTGTGTATATGATACATATATTCGTGATTTAATTAAAATCAGTTTCATACATGCAAGTAACCATGTTAGGTTCGAATGATTTTAATGAATTGAATTTCGTATTCTGTGATCCATGACACCATTAGGAATAATCTTTATTTTTATGTATTGATGCATGGATGAAATCTCTGTAATTCAGTATGCATATTTAGGTTACATTAATTTAAGTTTCTTAAATTGTATAAGTCTAAATGTTAATTCGAAACTAATATGATTAGGTTCGATTGAGATAGTAATTCATGATCCAACTACATATTTGTGATTATTTGGATGAAGATCGAAATTGCAAATAATTAATTTTTTGAAATTATTTATTTATCTTGTTGTATCTATGTTGTTATGAAGTTTTTATTTGATAAAGATAGATAACAATTAGATTATGAGATATATGGAAAATCGACTTAATTATCCCTATTGGATAGGAGATAAATATGGAGAAGTTTGTTATTTGTGATATGCTAGGATTCAAATATCTAAAGTCCTAATTGGATTAGGATAAGATGATTAGTTAGATGTGGGCCCGAGTTAATTAAAACGTTTTAATTGACTTAATTTTGGATAAACTAAGTGGTAAATTTGGTATAGTAAAATCAGCGAAAATATGATTTTCTATAGCGAATTTTAATTTTCGGAATTAAGATTTGTCTTCTAAAAAAAAAAAAAAAAAAAAAAAAATGGGGCGTATTTGCCCCTGTTCCAAATCATTGATCGGTTGGCATTGGCCAATAACGGGACGTTGTCTAACTAATCTAGCGCACGGAAATTCTTCTATTAGTGAATAGCATAAAAATTTCCTAAATTGTTTAGTAGTTCTACAAATCAATAAAATATATGATATTTCATTGTTTAATTAAAATCACTAAAACTGAGTAAAATCCCTCTATTAAATCTTAAGTCTTATGCCATCCAATTTTAAACACTTGTCAAGGCCTCGATCGCACTAATATAGTTTCAACCATAGTTGGGTGTATTGTGTTATCTTGGTGAGATAAGTTGGGTGAGTTACCTAAATGTTTAAATTGGTCCGACTTAATGAAGCTATCAAAATAGTTTTGGACTTTAGGCATATGATGAGATAAAAACATACTAAGACATAAGATGTCTTGTATCTCATAAAAGTATCTAAAATTACATAAGATGTAATTGGTAACTGTTACCTACCTAAATAATCTAGTTCTGTGTTTCATGCCATAGCTATCATAGAATTAGGTGAAATATGGATTTAGTCCCCTAAATAAACAGTATGTTTTAGGAAGGTTGCTAATTTAGTGGGAGTCTATTCCTCTATACTAAAATAAACTCGCATAATCTTTATTGTAGATCAATGGCCTCTTCAAGTAACAATAATCCCCTGTCACTGCGATCTATCCTTGAGAAGGATAAGCTATCTGAGACTAACTTTCTTGATTGGTTCAGAAACTTGAGAATCGTTTTCAAGCATGAACGCAAGTTGTATGTCTTAGATGCTCCGATCCCTGAGGACCCACCAGTCAATGCTACGAAAGCTGTGAAGGATGCGCATAATAAGCATGTCAATGATTCTACTGATGTTGCATGCATTATGTTGGCAACTATGGTTCCTGAACTTCAGAAGGACATGGAACTAATGGAAGCCTACGACATGGCTGTAACGCTGAAGGAAATGTTCCAACAGCAAGCTAGGCAAGAAATGTTCGAGACAGTCAAGAACCTGCATTCTTGTAAGGTGACTGAGGGTGCGTTAGTTAGTCCTCATGTTCTGAAGATGAAGGGCTATGTTGACTAACTTGATAGACTTGGATTTCCCATAAGCCAAGAGTTGGCTACGGATTTGATCTTAAATTCATTACCAGAGAGTTACTTACAATTTGTGATGAACTACAATATGAATAACGTGGAGAAATCAATTTCAGAGTTGCATTTGATGCTCAAAACTGCTGAACAAAATATCAAAAAACCCTCTAGTAATGTCTTGATGGTCCAAAAGGGAAAGGGAATGAAGAAGAAAGGCAAAGGCAAGGCTAAAGTTGCAAGGAAATTTCTTCTTGCACCAATTGCAAAGCCTGTGGAACAAGTCAAGCCCCCCCACTGTTCTCGCTTCAAAGCACCAAAAGGAAAAGGAAGGAAATTGTCATTTCGCCATGCACTGGATATTGGTTCGAAATTGCAAACTCTATCAGGAAGATCTAAAGAAGAAAAAGGGTAGTGTCACTACCACCTCAGGTATTTATGTTATTGAAATTAATTTATTTACTAGTGATTTCTGGGTATTGGATACCGGATGTGGATCTCACATTTGTATAAATGTGCGGGGACTCACAGAAGTAGAAAGTTGAAGAAAGGAGAAGTCATCCTCCGCGTAGGGAATGGAGTAAGAGTTCTTTGCCCTGGTCATTGGATCATATGACTTAGTTTTATCTAGTGGACTTATTTTAACTTTAAATAATTGTTATTATGTGCTCGCCTTAAGCGAAACATCATTTCTATTTCATGTTTGGATATGGATGGTTTTGATTTTATTATTGCGAATAATAGATGTTCAATTTCTCGTAAAGGCATTTTTTATGCAAATGCTGATTTGTGTGATGGTCTTTATATTCTAAGCATGAAAAAGTCTACAGATACTCCAGCCTTTAACATAAATACAAAGAGATCCAAGTCAAATGATTTGAATCAAACCTATCTTTGGCATTGTCGTCTGGGCCACATAAATGAGAAACGCATAACGAAGCTCCATAAAGATGGACTTTTATATTCATTTGATTTGGAATCATATGAAACGTGCGTATCTTGTTTACTAGGCAAGATGACTAAAAGTCCCTTTACTGGACATAGTGAAAGGGCAAGTGATTTATTGGGTCTAATACATACTGATGTATGCGGTCCTATAAACACAATGGCTAGAGGAGGTTACCAGTACTTCATTACATTTACTGATGATTTCTGCAGATATGGTTATGTATATCTTATGAAACATAAAGCTGAATCATTTAAAATGTTTCGAACATTTCAAAATGAAGTGCAGAATCAACTTGGTAAAACTATCAAAGCACTTCGATCAGATCGAGGTGGTGAATATTTGAGCCAAGAATTTGATGATCATCTTAGAAATTGTGGGATTGTCTCCCAATTGACTCCACCAGCAACTCCACAATGGAATGGAGTTTCTGAAAGGAGAATTCGAACCATATTAGATATGGTTCGATCTATGATGAGTCATGCGGATCTTCCATTATCCTTTTGGGGTTATGCATTACAAACTGCAGCTTTCACTCTAAATCGAGTTCCTTCTAAAGCGGTTGATAAAACACCATATGAGATATGGTACGGGAAGAAACCTAGTTTGTTTTTTCTTAAGATTTGGGGTTGTGAGGCTTACGTAAGGCGACAAGCCTCAGAAGAACTAGCACCTAAATCTGATAAGTGTTTATTTGTGGGGTATCCTAAGGAAACAAAAGGATATTACTTTTATAATCCCGCTGAGAACAAAGTGTTTGTTGCTCGATATGGTGCATTTATGGAAAAACAGTTTATTTCAAAAGACACTAGTGGGAGAGAAATAAATCTTGAAGAAGTTCAAGAATCACAAATAAACACTGAACCGCTACTGGAAGTTCAACAACGTTCTGAACCAGTTGAACCTCCGCAAGTGACACAAGGTCCACATAAATCTGGTAGGGTAAGACATGAGGTAGAGAGATTCGGATTTCTCATTACTGATAGTCATGATGTATTGCTTATGGATCAAAATGAGCCCACCACTTATCAGAAGGCTATATCTGGACCAGACTCAGATAAATGGCTAAGTGCCATGAACTCTGAGATGCAATCCATGTATGATAACCAAGTTTGAAACTTGGTTGATTTACCTGAAGGTGGTAAGACCATTGGATGTAAATGGGTTTTCAAAAAGAAAACTGACATGGATGGAAAAGTGCATACTGTCAAAGCAAGACTTGTAGCAAAAGGTTTCAAGCAGACTCAAGGTGTTGATTATGATGAAACTTTTTCGCCAGTAGCCATGCTTAAATCCATAAGAATTTTAATTGCCATTGCTGCATATTACGACTATGAGATATGGCAAATGGATGTAAAAACAACATTTCTTAATGGAAAGCTGCTTGAGGACGTGTATATGACATAACCTGATGGTTTTGTACATCCTGAGAGTTCTAGGAAGGTATGCAACCTTCAAAGATCCATTTATGGATTAAAGCAAGCTTCTTGGAGTTGGAATCTTCGTTTTGATGAAGTAATCAAGGATTTTGGTTTTATTAAGAACGAAGATGAGTCTTGTGTATATTAGAAGGTCAGTGGGAGTGTAGTTGTTTTTCTGGTACTGTATGTTGATGATATATTACTCATTGGAAATGACATCCCAACATTGCAAAGTGTCAAGTCTTGGTTAGGGAAGTGTTTCTCGATGAAAGACTTAGGAGATGCAGCCTATATCCTAGGGATAAGGATCTATAGGGATAGATCTAAGAGGTCGATCGGTCTAAGTCGAGTGCTTACATAGACAAGTGCTTGAATAGGTTCGGTTTGCAAGACTCTAAAAGAGGATTGTTGCCAATGTCTCATGGCATAAGTCTCAAGAAGAATCAATGTCCTAGGACAAATGATGAGCGAGACCGTATGAATAAGATTTCATATGCATCTACTATTGGATCTATCATGTACGCCATGCTATGCACTCGGCTTTGATGTATCATATGCTTTGAGCACTACAAGCGAGATATCGTCGGATCTAGGTGAGAGTCTTTGGATAGCGAGTAAAGAACATCCTTAAGTACTTAAGAAGGACTAAGGAAGTGTTCTTGGTCTATGGAGGTTTTGAAAATGATCTAGTTGTAAATGGTTACACGAGATGCAAGTTTTCAAAGCGATATAGATGATTTTAGATCGAGAATGGATATGTGTTTACTTTGAATGGGGGTGCGAAGAAGTGGAAAAGTTCGAAGCAAGAGACTATGGCGAGATTCTACAACGAAAGCGAGTATATTGCAGCGTCCGATGCAAAGAAAGGAGGCGATTTGGATCAAAAAGTTCATTTCGAACAAGGTGTGGTTCAAGTATTGTTAACCCTGTTTGTTTGTATTGTGACAATAACGGGGCAATAGCACGAGCCAAGGAACCTAGATCACACCACAGATCCAAACATATACTCCGCGTTTTCATCTTATCGAGAAATTATTGAGAGGGGAGACGTAAAGATTTGCAGAGTACCTACTGAAGACAACGTTGCGGATCCATTGACAAAGGCTCTTCCACAAGCGAAACATGATGGTCATGTCAGATCGTTAGGCATTAGATGCATGAATGATTGGCCCTAGAGCAAGTGGGAGATGTTGGGAAATGTGCCCAAGGTCAATCCATTAACAGTCTTTATGAATACATTTTAGTTAATAAAATAGAGGATTTTATTTGTTGTTTATTATAATTGATTTGCATGTTTACATTATAATAAGATCCATGAGTATTTACAGAATTATCCTAAATATCCCTAGTCGATTATTATACTGGGAACTATAATGAATTAAGACTAATGTGAGTCTTGATTGATGATCATGATGATCATAAGTATAGAATACGAATCAAGATCATGAGTACTTGTTAGGGAACAAAGTCTTGGATCGACCCACTATGAGAACATCACATGGATTAAGTCATAGTTGTTTCTCATGATAGGTATATTTTTAGTCCTCTAACTTGAGATTACAGAGACTTCAACATTAGGAATACGATGATTTGACGCAATCAAACGTTGTATTTAAGGATGATTATAAAGGTTGTGATTGGTTCTTGTGTGAATAATGTGGTGAAGTTGTGTAATCGAGATAGAATTTGTCCCTCTCATATAAAGAGAGATATCCAAAGTGGATCCCTCGATGTGTTAGGCTGTTGTTAAAAGGCCTAGTCTAAGTGAATTGATATTGATCAATGTCACTTAGATGTTTTCGATCTACCTAGAAATCGAGACTAGTACGATTGAACATGTTGGATGACGATTCCATGCCTTATGTTTGATCAAAAGGATATCGTGTGACAAAAGGATGTTATATTCATTATTGATTAGGTTATATCGATTTGATATTCGTACAACTTGGGTAGTCATAATGTCTTGCTAGAGGCCGCTTATGACTTGTATACCAAAATGTGTTTTGGTACACCGCAAACGTTGTATGAGCATATTGGGTCGCACAATCGAGAATGGTTTTGCGAGATTTTAAGATGGTTGAGAAAAATGAATTTTATCATATAAAATTCATGACAGAAATGTCCTTGTAGTGTATTACACTTATACTTCTTTAAGTAGGGGTATATGTGTAATTTACTTAACCATCTATATACAAGGGTTGTATAAATAGACGCTTTGAGTTAGAATACAAGTACGAAAGATTTAAAAAGCCTGAAACTCTATTTTCGTTTTAAGAAACGACTTAGAGGTTTTTGGTATTGGATCGTTTTGGAGAGAAACAAAAAAGGTTTGGTATTTTCTCGAAGCTAGCACTTCAAATCTCGGCCGCCGTTCGTGTGTGGATTGCTGATAGAGGGCGTTTGTTGTTGGCAGCGCTTTAGAGATCGATTAACCTTCAAAAAGGTACATTGCGACTGAGGTATGATTAAATTTTCACAGTCTAAACGTGTTTTAATGGAATCAGATTCGGATCCTGTTGGGGTTTTTCTCAAAATTGTTTTGAAATCTCCGCTGCGCATGAACCCCAAAACCCAACACGGACCGCCTCGCCGGACTTCTCACCGGAGTAAGGTATACCTTCTCTCTCTCTCTCTCTCTCTCTCTCTCTCTCTCTCTCAGTTTGTTCACTCTCTCCCTTACGGTTCTCTCATCTCTCGGCCTCTCTTTCTCTCGATCCACTCACCTCTCAGCTGGGGTGTTCTTGCCGGTCGTCGGAGATCCAGTGGTGGCTGGGAAAGTCACCGAAGGTAGGTTTATCTCTCTCTCTCTCTCGTACACTCTCATGCTCACTCTCTTGGTTTCTCTCCTCTCGATTTTCTCTCTCTCACTCGGGTTCTCTCTTCCTCTCGCTCTCTCATGCCACCACCTCTCTCACCAGAGATGGTGGTGGTCGAGGCCACCTCCCTCATCAGAGATCTCTCTTTATCTCTCCATTTCTTTCTCTCTCTCTTCTCTCTCGTCTCACTGTTTTAAGTTTCTTTTTAAAACTATCTTTGTGGTTAGATTTTGGAGTGGCTGCCGGAGTTACTGTGGTGGTCGGAGATGGTCGACGGTGGGCCTCTCCTGGCCCACCAGAGACTATATTCCCGGAGTGTTGTTGGTTCTATGTTGTTATGTGTTTGAGTGTTGTTTTGCGCAAGTGTTATTGTTTATGTTGATGTTGGACTGTTTTCATTGCTCGCAGGGAAACACTCTCACTGGCGGCATCACCGCCAAACCACGATGACTGGGACGCTGTTGGGGACCCCACCAATCTCCTACGTGGGTCCCACAGTCCTGGAGTGGCCAAAACAACCCTATTTAACGTTGAAAAGTCATTTCATGTGATAGAGGTGGTGGAGCTTCGCTGGAAACCGCCACTGCTGGCGGTGCTACCGGCTGAACCACCACCAGTGAAGGTTGTCGGGATCTCACCTAATCTTTGTTGAGGTCTCGCAACCCTTGGTTGTGTCCAAAATTTTAATATGTTAGAGAAATTTGTTATGTTTTTATGTAAATCTTAAGTTTGAGTATTGTTTAGTCAATGTGTTTGAACACCGATGTTCGAGGGTATTTCCCAGCCATTCCATGCTAACGAAACCCTTTACCGACGTCGGACAACACCAACGAGGTTCCATGTTCTTTTGTATATATCAGTTCGATTTTCATGAGGAGTTATGGTTAAGTGTTGGTTTGTATTGAAACATCGTATGGCGATGAATGGTTATGACGTCGTGGTCATGTCGCTGGTCCTCGAGACCATGACATGACCCACATACGACTGAGCCGAGCCTATGATTCGCGATGAGATTTATACATATTGTGTTTTCAAAACCCGAGAGAGAGAGTATTCGTTTTTTTTTTCTTTTCGATTAAATTGTCGTGTCGTTCGAGTCATTTAAAACATTAGGGAAAAGGATAAGTTTAAACCTAGGTTTAGTGAATGACTCGACCTATTAATACGAGTTCCCGACCTTGTCAGGTAACGGGAAACTCGGACATACGCGTTACGATTTGCGGGATCGTTGTACGCGGGTTACGATAGTTCAGGTAAGTACACTTGCCTTAAAAAGTATTTGTACGTTAGTAAGCCAGCTCAGAAAATATCATGTGATTCATTTTCATTTTTTGTGTTTGTTATTATCAAATTATTGGCATTCCATTCCCTATTCCTTATATGTGTGTTCTTGGCATAAGTGTGTGTTTCGAAGATACATGCGGCGTGCACTAGAAGGGATAAACGCAGTCTGTAACAACTCTAAAAATGTAACTCGTGTCACGTGTCAATACAGGTGATATGTGGGCCTACACCGTGGTACAGTCATCAATTCTCGGATGTCGACGCCGAGGTATGTTAGTTTTTATGATGTTTGTATTATATTATATTTCATTTGTGCAATTTTAAGTTTTTAACGGGTAAAGGCGTTGTGTACGAGTGTTGGTAGTCCAGGGAACAAATTTAATTAGAAACACTGACAAAAATATTAAATAAATAATAATTAAAAAGTTATAAAGTCCGTTTGCTACGTCGGTACGTCTTTGGTGATGCGAAGAACAAAGTTAGTGTTATGAGTCGGGTGCGAGAATACTCGAGGGAAACTTTGAATGTTGTTTGAAATGGATGAGATCAAAAGACCAAAAGTCAACTAAGTCACCCAATTAAGTTATCAAAGTTGGTAGGTAAAATGGTGAAAAGACCAAAAGGGCAATAAAGTTGTAAAGGGTATGGATAAGGGTGAGGGTATTTTAGTCATTTGACCAAAATACCCAAATTTCATCACACCACCGTCACCACAACCCCATTTTTCGATCAAAAAATTAGGAGAAAGAGGGGAATCAATCAAGAGAAGGAGAAACTAAGGAGAGGAAAGCGACGGTTCGCGGAGAGCGTGGACACGATGTCGAGGCAAAATCTAGGTAAGAAGTTATTGATTTCGTTATGGGTGTTGTCGTTGTGGTTGTTTCCGAGATTTGTTGTCGAGGTTGTTGTTGTGGGGATGGTGGATTTAAATGGTGAAAATGGTGGTGATGATGGTGGTGATGTGGGTGTTGATTGTTGTTGTATGGTTGTTGTGTTGTAAAAAAAAAAATGGTCACTTCTTGTTTGATGGAAAACAAAAAAAAAAAAAAAAAAAAAAAAAAGAAGAAGAAGAAGGAGAACCGGGCCGGGTCAAGGTGACCGTCCGGTTTGGGTTAGAGCGGGTTTGACCCGGGTTGACCGGGTCAGACCGTGTTTGACCGGGTGGACCGGGTTTGACCCGATCAGACTCGGTTTGACCTGTCAGACCCGACCCGCGACCCACCCACATATTATTATATTAATAAAAATGATTTATTTTGATTAAATATATTAAAATTGATTTTAATTGAAATAAATTCAAAAAATAGGAAAAAATTCAGGAAAAATTCTAGAAAATTATATTTTCATCAAATAAAGAGAAATTTGGGCATTTATAAGAAAAATGAAATTTTGAAATTTTTGCGAGACGTTATGTCGGGGTTTTTACCATTGGAAAACGTGAAATTTGGCAAAAATAGTTAGAAATTTGGAAAAATCATAGGAAATTAAGGAAATTGATATAAATTGCATCATCAGGATTATTATACATACGGTGATCGTAAAGGGCGTGTCAGAGTCCGTGTTAGCGCTAATTAGCTTGGATCGAGGTAAGTAAACTAGTGAGGAACACTACAGTTATTTCTTGAGCTTTGAATTATTTATTGATATTGTTTCAATCTCTTTTTGATATTCCATTCCTTTTGAGTTGTCTTAAGGCAAGTGCATCAAGCGTGATCCTTGCAGAATTCCGGGCTCGTGGTGTATTATACCGGAGTTTACGGCTGGGGATACGTGATTGGTTGTAGTGACATGTACGGGGTGAGAGTTCTCCACCAGATTGCTGAGGACTCTACACTCGCGTAGGAGTCTTAGAAGAGATTCTGTCCTTAACTCCTAGCCTTTGAGGAGATTTTGTCCTCGACGTAATAATTTTGATTAGTCGGGACCACTTATGCCTTTCCTTTGATTGCGGGACACTCAATTTCGATTGCTTATTTATTTATTCACAGTCTTTATATGTTCATGCACTCCCTGTCCTTTTCTTTCTATCTGCATGAATGGACTGTTCATTTATTTAATTCGAAATACCGTATTTATTGTTGTTCCTACTTGGCGTTACTTACCTGGGCTAGTCATTCTTGTGTTTGACCGAGTGCAGATCCTCAGTCCGACAAAGGAAAGGTCGTGCAGTTAGGCGATATGCTTTGAGTGGCCCTCCTCTGCTGACATAGGTGATTTTTTTGGTTGTATTAGCTACTTATATTGTTTTTTGTACATGGGGTAATGGGTTGAGAGATCTTCTTGAATATTATGACTTCGATGATACTCTATTTGCTATACATGATATATATGATATACGGGGTTCCCATACCCTAGGTTTTTGTCATAACTTAGAGCTTTCGAAGTTGATTGATTAGTTGGGATTAATTGTTTCCACTTATTACTTTGATAACTCGCTAATTAATTGACTTCACTTTCAAATGATTAACAAATGATTGAATGGTAAGGATAGGCTCATAGGCCCCGCGCGACTCGTCGGTATTGGCTCGGGGTTCGCGTGGGTCCAGGCCAGGCGGCGCCCGATTCTAGGGTTGTGGAATTTGGGGTCGTCACAGTTGGTATCAAAGCATAAATGTTGAATAAAATACTCTTAAATTTAAATCACAATCCACTAAGATATATGAAAGTGGAAGTTATGATAGTTGTTGAACTTAGAGTGGAACCCTATGAACATAACCTAAATCTTAGTTTGGAAGTGAGGAGAGTTGGGAAAACTAAAAATGGACTATATGAGCTATTTGATTGTAATGTATTATACTATTATCGATAGCTATATAGTGATTGAGAACTCGTGTTTGTTGCGGGTTGTGATCGTCTATCAACTTGAGACCCACCGTGAAGGTGTTCAAGTAAGGCGGATGCTTGGAAGCATAACATGAGGGTTATCAAGTGCAAGCCCAAGGACTATACTGAGTTTAAGAAAAAAAAGGTACAATCATGAGTAATTCTCGCCTTTAATTTTGAACATGAAGAGGTCAGAGTTCCAGTCAGGTGTAGAAACAGAGACACAGTCAGGGACAGAGTATCGATAAGGCATAGTGACACGAACAGCTCTGTATGTCTGAATCAGGATCTTAAAGAAGAGTGTGTTATGAGTGCGGACAGCTAAGCCACTTCATCAGTTTTTTCCCACGACTAGGTGAGGGACGACCACATGTGGGTGGGAGCGAGTTCATGCCATTGCCGTACCAGACACGATTGCCACACGGAACCTGATTGAGGGTACGATTTATATTTACAATCAATTTATGCATACCATGTTTGATTCCGGTTCTATAGTTTCTTTTATTTTGGGTCGTATGGTTGATGAGTTAGGGTTGAGACCTATTCGATTAGAGAGACCCTTGATCCTTAACACGGCTGCTGGGGACAAGATTTACCCGAATTTAGTGTGTGTAGACTGTCCGGTAGAGATAGAGGGACACACCTTACCTGCAGACCTGAGAGTGTTGGAGTTCCTAGAGTTTGATGCACTACTAGGTAAGGATTGGTTGGGTGCTTATCATGCACAGATCCACTACTATGGTAAGAGGATCACGTTTCAGATTCTTGGACATCCGGAGTTTAGCTTCCAGGGAACTTCGACCAATTTACCGATCACCAGGGGTAGAGTCGCCACTAGCGTAGATGTAGAGATATTCGCTGGCGTGTTGAGTACGACAGGCAGAGTAGATACTAGGTTAGAAGATGTGCCAATAGTATGCGAGTTCCCTGATGTTTTTCCAGTGGAGTTACCAGGCTTACCACCACTAGGGAGATCGATTTCATCGTTGACTTGGTCCCAGGGACCAAACCTATTTCTATTCCTCCGTATCGCATGGCTCCGAGAGAGCTAAATGAGCTGAGAGGACAACTCGACGAGTTGTTGGAGTTAGGCTTTATTCGACCGAGTATGTCGCCTTAGGGAGCGCCGGTATTGTTTGTGAAGAAGAAAGACGGCAGCTTGAGATTATACATCGATTACAGACAATTGAACAAGGCGATGGTTGAGAACAAGTATCCACTTCCTCGCATCGACGATTTGTTTGACCAGTAGACAGGTTCGCAGTGTTTCTCGAAGATTGGTTGAGTTTACTTCTGCAGGGTTATTCAGTTGCGTTGGTTTGTGGCACACTAAACCATAGCATAAGTTTTAGAAGTATATCGGTGGATAGTTGACCAGATTGTTGTTTCCAATGCATATGTCGGTGCAACATGGTATATGTCGGTCATCGAACGAATTCAGGGAGTTTAGTTAGTTCGAGTTTACTGATTAGCAGTGCATGAGGATAGTTTGAAGTATGGTTCTAGTCTGATCAAGATTTTGCATGTACATTCGTTTCACTAGTATTTGATATTCATGCGAGGGTCCTTTACAGTTGCTTATTTACTTTTCTTCTACATGTGTCTTTAACAGTCTTTTAAATTCATGTATTTATTTATGTATTTACTCGGTGAAGTTCTTTGGGATTACTAACTCTAGATTCATCATCTGTTTTGTTGTGATGATTGAGTGTAGACCCAGTACAAGCAGGGGAAAAGGCAAGCTGGAGGACTTTCTATAATTAATTTCTGCACTTAACTCTTATGTGTGTTTATATTTTTCATTTTATGTTGGTTTAGGACATATGAGAAATACCAGGGCATGTTTATGACCTACTTTGAGGTTATTTTGATAATTCGAGATTCATGGAACACTGCATATACATATTTGGCACTTTTAGATGGGTGTATATACGTATTTGGCACTTTTAGATGTGTTTCCACACTAGGGCATATTCTATGACATGATTTTTATTGTTTTTCTTGATGATTCACATTTTTAAGTCTCCCGTTGATAATTTGATGATAATCACGATTTTAAACAGATGAATTAAGTCCTAGCTAACTTGAATGATTAAGTGATGAAAATCAAATAAGAGTTAGCGGAAAAATGTTGACAAATGGTGCATGATGAACGTGGGACATGACTGGGCCATGATGTGGCAGAGTCGTAGGCCCACGATGCGAAAAGGAAGATAAATAGTAACTTACTTAATGGTGATTGGGTATTTATTGCATGAGATTTGAGTATAAATGATTGCATGATGATGTTGGAACTCAATAGAGTTGATTTTAAGCCAAGTGGGCCAAGTGGGCCAAGTTTGAGGTGATTTGAGTATTCTTAGACTCAAGAATCGCAAGCTTTAGATTTGTATAAAATTCTATGTAGTTTGAGCATACTCAAAAAAGGATAAATTTCAGTGTGCTCAATATTAAGACTGTTGTAAGTTTTGAAGTTGCTCAATGGAATTAAGAGTGATAGGGGTTTTTGAGTTTACTAATTCGGTTTAAAACTCTTTAACTTAATTTCAAGTTTGCTCAAAGTTCAAATGTTAATGTTTTAGGGCATGCTCAATGATATTATTTAGAGCATGCTAAATAAGCAAACTTAAAGGTAGCCTGAAGCCACCCCAATAAAATCAATCAACTAAACCATAATACTTACAAATGTTCAAATAAGACTTTAACACATGGCATTGTTGTGTTTAAATAATATAATTGAGCAGACTTGAATGTAGCCTGAAGCAACCCCAATAAAATCAATTAACTAAACTAAAGTTATTTATAAGTGTTCAAATAAGATTTTAACACTTGGGACCTTGGTAATTGATCCTAAGGAATCAATGTGGGGAGTAGGGAATGCGACGTACGTGTGAGGTAGACAATTCAAGCTAGGACTTGTTTGCGTTTGAGGTAAGTAAACTTATTTGGGCATTTTTCTTCATTTCATTTCCTTTTCGTACTTCTTTTTTACAGTCTCTTGGAGTGATATAGCTGTTGTAATCTCAATGCCATGACTTGTATGTTATCTCTCATCTTTATGAGCTATCTTATTATGGCATTGTTGTGTTTGAATAATTCATTCACTCATATCCTTGTGCTATATCATTCCTTGATGTTATGATATTGATGAATGTTGAAATAGTATGCTATTAGTGTAGTTTGGTTAGTGTAGTTTGGTTATTGGTTGTATTCCTATTCTTGTGCACTTTTGTTAAGCATGTGTTGTGACGGCCCCAATTTCTCCATGCAATTGGGTACGCCCGACCTAAACCCGTACAAGCCTCGAGTCATCACTCGGCAACCTGACGAGCCTAATCAGCCTTTAACTTAATCAATTTAGTTATTTATGAAAGAGTTATTAAAAAAAATAAACAACGGAAAACTAAACAATTAAAACAAAGGGGAAATAACTCAATCAAAGGAAGTAGAGGAATTCTATAAGTGTGGAAAACCCCGGGTATTCATGTACAATTTGAAATGCAAAGGTACATAATACCAATCTCATCAAAATTTGCCAAGTTTAATAATCCCAAAGCATATATATATATATAAAACGATATACATAAAAGCAAAACATAAGGAAACCTATAGAATTGTCTCCAAATCCAGCCGATAATCCTCACAATAGATCCCCTAGGCAGGAGGATCCTTTGCCCTTGCTGCTCTCTGCCCTATCTGCACCCACCGTCACAAACTAGACGGTGAGTAACTGAATAAAATCGAATGTAATGCCAGCAGAAAACAACAGTAATTCATGATAATTCAAATA
Source organism: Stephania japonica (assembly GCA_039657345.1). NCBI lineage: Eukaryota > Viridiplantae > Streptophyta > Magnoliopsida > Ranunculales > Menispermaceae > Stephania > Stephania japonica. The sequence goes on along the minus strand of CM077556.1, from coordinate 82,018,727 downwards.
AAGTAGTCTAAATATCATGCGGTAATAAAAAGACAGGAAATTAAATAGACAAGATGCATGATAAACAGAATAATAGATATCAATCAAAATTTAAGTGTGTTCCAAGGAATCAAAAGAGGCTCATAAGTGGTCTAAACCATAGCATAACGGCGAAGACCTCGCGAGGTCTTCCCGGGCATCGACACAAGCGAAAGCACAGCTATGACTGGAAAGGGACTTGAACCCATCCACCCAGTACTCGGTGTCACACGGTCACTAAGGGTGGTCACACACTCGTGGCCATGAGTGCCCACGTTTTATCCCTCTAGTGCAGGTCCTAGTACTTTTGAGACGAAACACTTACGCCGGGAAACACACAACAAGGAATGGAATGGAATACCAATAATAGAGCATAATAAGACTGAATAAATGATAATGAATCACATGACATTTTCTTACCGACTTACAAACGTACAAATGTTTTTTAAGGCAAGTGTACTTACTTGAACTATTCGTAACCCGGTATTCACTTCGAGACTCTAATACGTTCCCCGTGCGTTCTCGACTACCTGATAAAGTTTTGAATCTCGAATATTAGTTTAAGGCTCGCATTTAGTCTTAAGGTGTTTGTTTTACAATCATTTGTTGATTATGACCCAAACCGTTGTGGATTAAACCATCTCTATGGTTGTTCCCCTTTTTTTTTTACAAAACATAACTCTTGTTGGGTCTATTTATCAAGTTTTATACTCATCTAAGTAAGCCTTTGATGTGAATACTTATTTGAGCCTAGACACATAAACTTATTCTTATATTTTACGCCTTCGTCTTGACCTCAAGTTGTATTTATCCTATTGGGCCTTTATTGGGCTTTACATAACCTATAAACATACTATTTGTAACTTGTTATAGACCCATATTATCATGAGTGTATTAGACCTTAATACAAATCCATATTCATTTAAATAAGTATCCATACTTTTTATCCTTTTTATTTATTCTCAAACATAACATAATACACACATCCTACACACACATACATTTTCATTATACACACACATGTACAAATGTTGTGTACACCCCACTCATCACACACCCCATTGTTATGTGCACACAACACCCCGCTGTTGTGTGCACCCCACTTCTATTTACACCCTATATTTACATGTGTTAATGTCACTTTATTACTTAAAACTATATAATATACATTAATCTATTCTTTTACACCCACAACCATTGTGTACACCCCTTTGTGGTGTACACCATTGTGTGTGTACACCCCATGATGGTGTACACATGCCCCCATTCACGCACCCTATGTACATCAACCCACCACCAAATCGTCATGCATACACCCCAAAAATTTACAAAAATCCACATAAAATCATGAACCCGAGAGACAAGAGAGGAGGAGAAGTTCACCTAGGGTGAGACGTGGGGTCTCGACGGCGAGGGAGGTGGCGGCAGTGACGTGAAGCCGAGAAGAGGAGAGGTGACTTGAGGCCGAGAGGAGGGAGGAGAGATCCGAAATGGAAGAGGAGAAGGGTGGGCGGCGGTGGTGTGTGAAGAAGAAGGTGAATAGTGTAGGGTTTTGTTTGTTGTTGTTATATTTATATGGTCAAATGACCTTTTTACCCCCAACTTACTTCCTACACCATTTTTAAACCATTGCCCTTATGGGTCTTTTTACTTTTCTATTTATTTTTCTTTATGACACATTAAAGTGTGTAACCATTCTATTTATTTCTCTTTTTTACACATTAAAGTGTGTAACCATTTTATTTATTTCTCTTTATTACACATTAAAGTGTGTGTGTGTTGTCACTTGCATAACTCTCCACCTCAACACACCCACATCTCGAGGTCAATCTCATGGTTCCTCACCATTGAACTGTGTCAATTTAACAATTCCAATTCCATAGACCATATGTTGCGTAATTAACTAACTTCCGCGTTCAAACGACATTCCTCGGTCCATTTTTTCCTTGTTCCGACTCTCGTAATTCGCGTAGTCTCGCCTTGTCTCGCCAACTAATTAATTAAATTAATTAAAAATTCATTTATTTGTATGTTTTACTTGTTTTTCTCCCCCGTTTAACTAGTCGAAACCTCTTAATTAAATATCGCCCGAACGGCTCGAAACCCGTAAAATACTAAAATACTAATACACACAATCAAAGAATCATAAAATCACTTTGGTGTCGACTCCCGAAGTTCGAAATACTGTCCAGTATTCACGTAGCCGGGTCACAATTTTTGACAAGTGCAACACAAGTCAGTTAAAAATTTGGGGTTGTTACATGTGTCATGTTGAAATTTCGATCTTTAGTCATTCTTGTTATTGTTAAGGTAGAACTTGCACCTAGTTCCCCTAACTTTATGAGTTTACGTGACATATGGGGTTAGATTTCCTGGAGATGTTGGGATTTCATGCAGCTGATGTCTTTCAACTCAAATGCTAGGGGATGAAACGTAGTTTATTCTATGACACCCCGAATGCTTCACGCCTCGAAAAACACAGCCAAAACCTCTCTAAACTTGATTAACAATTAACTAACAAATAGGACACGAGAAGCCTCTTTGACATATGATTGATAACGACCCGTAACGTCTTAACTTCATCGATAAGAAAAAATTGAATGTTCTTCCATCCTTATCAAAAAATTTATGATTAAAAACGACATTTTGTTTCTATTAAATTATAATCGACGACGACCTGTTAACATTACGAATCAGTTATAACTAAAAAATCTTTATCTTTATTCGATCATTATGATTGATAGCAACATTTAACAGTTCCATTATTACGAATTATTATCTTTTATCTTGTCATTATGACAGATAGCGACTTTGAGACCATTCTTACTATAAATAAAAGAATCGAATCAACATTAATGCATCCTTATAATCTTCATATCATTCCTTATTAATTATAGAAGGAACTCTGCAAAAAAAAATTTAGCTACTAGATAAGGTAATTTTCTTATTACATGTTAATTCTTTATATATGTCTTAACATTGACACTCTTATTACCTTGATATTGTATTGACTATCCACACGTGATATTCAAATTGGCGAGCTACTCTTTGTCCACTGGTGTAGTTATTATGGTCCACCAAATTTGGTCATGTGTCGACAGACACTTTAATTTATATTAATGACCATGGTGTGGCTTTAAGCCTTGAGGAAAATTTGTGAAATCCGCCGGAGTGGTTTTTTTTTAAAAGAAATCGAAATTTCATTAATCATTCATGGTTCAATACTGTACCAAACTTATAATCAATTATATTGATTCGTTAATCTTATTTGTGCAAACAAACTGCCATTAATTTGGTTTTTTTTTTTTCGAAATTGAAATAGTTTGACAATCAGGGATCATTCTCTACAACGTTGAAACTCGTGACAATACACAAAAGTACTACAACCACAAAACGAATAACAAAACTTCTCAATAAGGAGAAGAATACCTAAAACTTACTAATAAGGAGAAGACAAATCAAAGACTTCCAACTGGGGAAGAAAACTAAATATAAAATAAAAACTAAAGACAAATCAATGCGCGCGTCGCACAAATTCACGCAACATTGTTGATGGAAATGCACCGTAACAAGGATAGATCAATCTCCACAAAGCTTATTAGATCTGTTTTTTTATCGAATGAACAAAGAGCAAAAGGGATTTGATTAAAATCACCATCGATTGTTGACAGGATCGACGGTGATTCAAGAACAAAAATTGCAAAAGTGAATAAGAAAAAAAAACTTTTCAAGATGGATCCACTTGTGTGGCTACTGACCGATGTTTATTTATTAACAAGGTGTAATTAAAAAATTATTGAACTGTTGGCTCATTAAATCTAACAAATTTAGGTACCACCCAAGCAAGTGACAAAATATGAACTCAGAACAGGTCATGAGCTGGCATATTGAATATAGTGTCTAAATGTACAATATTTAGTAATGATAAAGTGGGTATAGTGTACTTTGCGATATTAAAAAATATTTAAAGTTATTGTAATAAATATAATAAATAAGTTTTATGATTTATTTCTCAATATTCAGTTGTACTTTTATACTGACCTTGTGGGTAGTCCATCTAAATCTTGTGAGTATCTCGAGATTGAGGTGATATATGATGTATGATGTACTTTTATACTTTTACCCTTCTAATTTTATTCTTTTTATATGCGTAGCACTTTAGTATTAGAAGATGTTACTACCATCACTAACACTATCTCATCCCTATGAATTGCCGTTGGAACTTAGAATCGAACCGACAGTTTCATTTTCTTTTTCTTTCGTTTTTTCTTTTGTTTTCAGTACTCTCGAGTGCTGTCTTGTAGTATTACCGCTCGCGACTAGAGGTGAAACATCAACAGCACCACGTGTACAGAAGTGGGCCCGGCACTAGACAACGTTAATTAACACGGGGAGCATCAGATCAAGACGGTGTTGTGGAGGTTGTTCAAGTGATCCACCCCACAACAACACCTAGTCATGGAGGTCCAATATGTTTACGTAACTTGAAGAGATTCCAGATCAGTGGGCCAACATGGTTTGGCACCACATTCCGTCGCTGTTGATTCTAGATCAGACAGTGATGGATCACCCATATTTTTGTCATTTAAAATAAAAGTTTGGTTGGAGGGAATGTTCTTGTACTCCAAACCTTACGTGGGTAGGCATCAGCGACCATGAGCGTGACGCGCCAGTTTTGTTCCTCGACGACGAGTCGGGTGGCCGCCTGCGTAGATTAACGTAAGTGCCAATAGTTCACGGATCGTTCAGAGCAATGGTAGATCCAAAAAATCTTGTTAGAAGGGGGTGAATCTTAACTATAGAGGCGTGTGTCGACTATAAGAGAGGTGGGAAGGAGACAAAAATGAGCGATGGTCGGAAAAAATGTACGGAATACTATAGAAGGTCTCGGGAAATTAGGGGCCCCCTCCTAGAAAGCCCCTAGTTTGGACGCTATGGACAATGATCCTTCTACTACCTCTCATTAGTCATTTTACAAGTTTACAAATTACAACCCAATGTTTAGTGGACAATATTATGGGCTTAATTCATGTACCAGTCCATGCCAGTGAAAGCAGGCCCAAACTAAAATTTGTCCTGCTGTATAGTTTTCAACTAAAGATCTATGTTAGAATGACATGGCCATCGCACAACCAGAATGCAAATCTGTGTGTGTCACTGGATGTCACTCAGTTTGGGTATATACAAATCCGAGTGCATAACTCAGTCAAAGGCCGAATGTGTGTTCCGATGTGATATTGGCTTGTCATTCTAGCATTTTTTTTATTAAAATGATTAGTCTTAATATAATTATATTGGTTATAAACCGTTAAAAAAAATCCAAATATGATAAACAACCAAACCCACCAATATATATATATATATATATATATATATATGATGTAGATGTCAGGTTAATGGTTATGAATTCAAGTCTCAGGTTCCCCCTCTTGAAGGCATGTGCAGTTAAGGCTAGGGGTGCACAAAGATTGCACTAATCCGCAGATTCGGTCTAATCTAGACCAATTATTACTAGTTAGATTGATTTTTTTTCCTTGGACTGGACTGGACTAGATTAAAAATTCATTAATCCAGCTGGACTAGATGGGATTATCGATTCTACATTAAAAAACTGCAGATCCAATCTGATCCAGTCCTTTTAACAAATCAACATATATACATATCTACTCATATGTATTATAGTATCTCGAAGAGCATCAACCCAAACTATCAACTCTAAATTATAATATCTAAAAAACTATGTTTGTCTTAACTCTTTTATTACGTTTTAGATCTTTTGTTGTGGGTTGTATGTTGCAACAATACACCTTTTTTTTGCTTTTGTGAGGGAGTATGATGCAAATATGTGGATAACATATTAGGGGGTGTATTCAATGTGACAAATCCAAAGATTTGTTCAAAGGATGGATTTCATGAAATTTGATGGATTTGGATTGACTTATTTAAAATCCACACAAATCTCATGGATAGATGTGAGATTTTGTTATATTCATTTTTTTAATAGAAATCCATTACAATCCATTAAAATCCATCAAAATCTTAATGTGTGTTGTAATTTGAAATGGAACTTGCTAGAACTAGAGAAGGAAAGTAGAAAAATTATTTGACTTCTACTACTATAAAGAACTACAACTACAATGTAGAAGAGAAGAAATGAGAGAGTTGAAATGAGAAGTTGTATACAACTTGATATGTTTTTACAATGAAGTTGACACCCTTTATATAGGCTCTTTAGTGATGGTGATAAATGTACTAAGACAATGTTTACAAGTAACACATACATCACATGTCATACAACTCTTCACAAACAACATTGACAATATATGGAATAATGAGTACATTGGATATAGATACAAGTAAGAGTCATGTTTGATACTACCACTCAATGTAAGATCCATACTTGACAATGATTGGTTATACAAAGTCTTGATCAATTGTTCATCCATATCATAACACTCCCCCTTGGATGACAATTGCCGAGAGAATTTGCATCGTTAAAACTTCTACTAGAAAAACCCTGTGGAAAAAATCTAGTATATGAAAAAGAGTATACTGTGCTTATCAATCTTAATTTGTAGTATAATATTATTGATTATCTCATCAAAAACTTTGCTAAGAAAACCTTTTGGGAAAAAACTATAGCTAAGGAAAAAAGTACAATATTCATACACTTTGAGAGAACATGTCTCGTTAAAACCACTACTAGAAAAACTCTGTGGGAAAATTCTAGTAAAGGAAAAAAAAGTGCATGGTTTTTATCAATCTTGACATCACAAAAGTATTGTTAGTGTTGCTTATTAAAAACCTTGCTAGAAAAACCAAGTGGGATAAAATCATAGCTAAGGAAAAGTGTGCAACACATTGATATATTTTGAGAGAATGTATATAAATGCCACGTTAAAATCTCTTCTAGAAAAACCTTGTAGGAAAAATCTAGTAAAGGAAAAAGAGTGCACTGCTCTCATAAATTTTTATATGGAGTATAATATTGTTATGATAGTCTCATTAAATACATTACTAGGAAAATTCAGTGAGATAAACTATAGCTAAGGGAAAAAAGAGTACAATACAATAATCAATTATGAAGGAGTATAATATTGTTAGGATTGCCTCATTAAAAACTATGCTAGGAAAATCCAATGGGATAAAACTATAGCCAAGGGAAAAAGAGTGCAAAACATTAATCAATAACTCATTTTTATTCTCCCCCTCATGTTGACATAAGTGAAACATTTTATTATTTTGCAACAAATCTTTGCAAACCAAAATTTACTCTTTTGAGTAAAATAACTTAATAAATGGAGAACTATTTTATTTGAAAATACTTGATTTCCAAATCAAGGCTAAGTTTTATTTTTCAAAAATCTCCCATCTTGAATTCCTTTTCAGGTATTCAAATGATATAATGATGTCGTCGTGATTTCTCACAATATTTGAGCAATCGACATATAAAGATATTACAATGAAGACATATAGATGATATAGATTACTTACATACCGTAGCAGGCCCAAATCCATCGGCCGCTACGGCGTGCACTGCGAGCCCACAGCCTTGCCAACTCACCATCCAACTGTGTCTCACATCCACTCATAACTCATTACCACTCAATTATTGTTAACTTTATATCATTTTCATTAACAATTGTTTCAAGTTAGCTTAAGTACTCGTTCTTATCAGTTAACCTCAAATCATACAGAAGAAGTCTTAAACATTTAAAATGTACAGAAGAAGCAAGTTTTTATAATCACTTGACCTAATTTGGAAACTATACCACAATGTAGTCAAGATATACATACATCAAGTGCGATCCATCAAAATATCACAAGATAAACCTCTAAGTCATATATAGGTCAAAATATATCACTCACAACCCGTACCTATCATAAAATGATAAATATAAACAAACGTACGAGTAGGGCAAATGATAGTCAATCACAGGTAGTCCTCAAGCTTATCATTCCCTCTGCTCATACCAATATCTGCACTCAAGCCATCACAAAAAGGCAGAGTGAGTAATTCCAAGGAAGTTCATCAAGTAAATACATAAGTAAACTGCTAGAATGAAAATACTACAAATAAAAATGCAAAACAAAAGAATGCAGGCAACTGTGGAAGATCATCGCATGAAAACAAAGTGCGTACATAATCTGTAGCGGCCAAAAATCTACATTGGTCTACCATGGGAGGCCACGCAAACCCACAACTGGTCATGTAGCTGCCAGCTGTGTCCCACGGCTAACTAACCATCATTTTCAATTAATTCAGCCTGAGTTAATCAGTAATTAACATTTTAATACTTGTAATCAGCGGAAGCTTTAAAATATGTAAATTCCTCAAGTCAGATAGCTTCAATCCTATGTGGAAACCCAGTAAAGTACACTGTATACAACATAACAAAATGTGATACATTCATGTACTGGTATCTCATACAATTCCCATAAACCCAAAAAATAAGTCAATACAACAAAATGAAAACATACAAGCCGAACTCCGTCGGTTACAAGGTCACAGGTAGTCTCCGAAAGTCTCCTTGCCCTTGCTCGTAGTAGATCCTGCACTCAATCATCACAAGAGGTAGATGACGAGTCAAGTGAGTAAAACCTAGAAGTACATAAACCAGCATTTATAATAATGGAAGCCAATAAATTGTTAAATAAACATGCGCTGTAAAACAGGCAACAGTAATTAAGACGCATGTATACATAACAGCGATAAACACCAATAATGGATGTGTGTCGTGTAGCAGGACTGAACCCTAATCCAGACATTAGCATTCCCCCGGTGGCTTCTCCAACTCCCTCACCGGTCCGAACCCTTATTCTATTCCTATTGTCCAGCCGACCAAAGTCCGTCCACACATCACAGAGTAAATCAGATGATCCGGCGGTGAATAACAATGCCAATCGTGCAACATGAGTATGAACATAGAAATAGAGTAAACAACGATAAACAATAATAGTTGGAATCAAATGAAATCAAATAAATAAACATTCAAGTGTGTTTCTTAAGGGTTTTACTTACCTCAACCGCACTCCAATTACTCGATAATTGTCCCGGTCTGATCCCACAGTCGCCTCGAGATGCGCATCTAACACCCGACTATGGTCTTCTAAGTCTCTGGTGTCTGAATAAGTCATTTTATGTGATTTAGTATCAAACTAATTGATTTTATATCGTGACAATAAAAATTAAAATTTTATTCCAATTTTTAGTTGTAGCACGTTTTTCGGGTTACACCGGGGTACCAACCGCACGAAAAGTCTCAAAATTCACTTTTTCAACCCTTTTTCTAATTTCTAACATTTTCTCTGATTTTTCAGAATTTTTTCATAAATTTCTAGCTATTTTTCATATTTTTCAAAATTTTTATTTAATTTTAATTTTTTTATTTAGGGATGGTTCGGTCTGAACTGGGTTCGGCTCAATCGAGTCGAACCGGCCCTCTTCTTCTTCTTTGGAACAGAGCTGCTTCTTAATCGGAAGGGTTTGGCTCTCAACCCCAACCCCTCCTCTTCTATTAGCATGGGAGACATCTCCCATGCCATATACATCCTCAGACGAACTGCCATCGCAGTTCATCTAAGCCCGAGCCCCCCACCGAACCACCCCATCAACAACCAACAACAACACACAACAACAGCAAAAACAACTCACCACACCTCCTTGGTCTATCTTTCGTTCTCTTTTCTCTTTCGATCTTCTTCTTCCCTTTCAATAAAAAATGGAGAGAAATGGTGGTATCGGTGGTGGTTATAACAATTTAGAGGTGAAATGACCAAAATTGTGACGGCCCCAATTTTCCCCATGCAATTGGGTACGCCCGGCCTAGACCCGTACAAGCCCCGAGTCATCACTCGGCGACCTGACGAGCCTAGTCAGCCTTCAACTTAATCAATTTAGTTATTTATGAAAGAGTTATTGCAATAATACACAGCGGAAGACTAAAACATTTATAATAAAGGGGAAAATAACTCATTCAAGGGAAGTAAAGGAATTCTATAAGTGTGGAAACCCCGGGTTTTCATGCACAATTCGATAAGTAATTATACATGATACCGGTCTCATTAAAGTACCAAGTTCAATAATCCCAAAGCATGTATATATAAAAACGGTATACATAAAAGCAAAACATAAAGAAACCTATAAAATAGTCTCCAAATCCAAATTCGCTAATCCTCACAATAGATCACCTAGCGGGGTCCTTTACCCTTTGTTCTCCGCCCTATCGCACCCACCGTCACAAACTAGACGGTGAGTAGCGAATAAAATCGAATGTAATGCGAGAAGAAGATAACAAGATAATTCATGATAATACAAGTAAAGCGATCTAAATATCATGCGGTATTAAAATGACAGGAATTTAAATAGACAAGGTGCATGATAAACAGACTAATAGATATCAATCGAAATTCAAGTGTGTTCCAAGGAATCAAAAGAGGCTCATAAGTGGTCTAGTCCATAGCATAACGGCGAAGACCTCGCGAGGTCTTCCGGGCATCGACTCAAACGAAAGCACAATGCTATGATCGGTAAGGGACTCGAACCCCAAGCACTCGGTGTCACACGGTCACTAAGGGTGGTCACACACTCGTGGCCACGAGTGCCCACGTTTTATCCCTCTAGTGCAGGTCCTAGTACTTTTCAGACAAAACACTTACGCCGGGAATCACACAACAAGAAATGGAATGGAATACCAATAATAGTGAATAACAAGACTGAATAAATGATAATGAATCACATGACATTTTCTTACTGGCTTACAAACATACAAATGCTTTTTAAGGCAAATGTACTTACCGAACTATCGTAACCCGCGTACAATGCTCCCGCGACTTCTAACGCGTATCCCCGAGTTTCCGCTACCTAACAAGGTTGGAAACTCGTGTTAATAGGTTAAGTCATTAACTAAACCTACGTTGTATCCCAAGTGTTCTCCCAGTGTTTCGATGACTCGAATAACGCGATGAAAATCGAAAATAAATACTCTCTTGGGTTTTAGAAACATTATAACACATGTAAGCTTACTCGTAAATTCGTAAGCTCGGTTCGGTCGTATGTGGGTCACGCCATAGTCTCGAGGATCGACGGCGTGACTACGACGTCACTACCATTTACATTACATAGACTCACATGAAATGACGACTGTTTAATACTGAATAGGGCTGTTTCGACCACTCCGAAGACTGTGGGACCCACGTAGGAGATTGGTGGGGTCCCCAACAACGTCCCAGTCATCGTGGTCCAGCGGTGGTGCCGCCGGTGAGGTGGTTTTCCGGCGAGACTAAAACAGCCACCTAATACAAAGAAAAACAGTTTTAAAAACAAATTTTCAAAAACAACAGTGAGAAAACCGCGAGGAAGGAAGGGAGAGAGAGTGCGACTTCGACTCCGGTGAGGGAGTGACCTCCGACCACCACCGGTCCAGCCAGGTGTGGCGGTGTCGTGGGCGTGGAGTGTAGGCCGAGAAGTGAGAGATCGAGAGAGAAAAATCCGTGAGAGCACACGAGAGAGAAAACCGTGAGGTGAGTGAGATAAAAAAAAAATAAATAAAAATAAAATGTTGTTTGCAAGATTCGATCCCTAGTCACGTTACCTCATCAAACTCATTCATTACCAACTACTCCAGCAAGCCAATTTTATTTTATTTTTTTATATTTTTTGCATATATGATACACCCCACAACCTAACAACAGTGAGAAAATAGAGAGCTAGAGAAAGAGAACCACAGAGAGGCCGTGAGAGAGGGTGAGAGAGAGAAGGCTGAGAGATCAGAGAGACCGTGAGGTGAGAGTGGTTACCTTCGGCTAGGGTGGCTTTCCCGGGGATTATTTAACTCGTCGGCGAGAAGAGGAGGGTGGCGGTGGTGGTGAGAGGCCGAGTGAAGAGAGGAGATCAAGATGAAGAGATGGAGAGGGAAGGGTTGGTGGCGGTGATAATTGGAGAAGAAAATGATTACTAGGGTTTCTTTCCATCATTTTGTATATATATAAAATATAAAGGTTAATTGACCATTTTGCCCTTGAGTTTAAACTTACCCAACCCTTGGACAGCTACCCTTATGAGTCATTTGACTCTTCCTCACAATCTAACACATATCCCCATCTCCATGACCATCCAATGGTCCTCCTCACTCAATCGTGTCACTTTAACAATCCTATCCATATTAATCTATTAATTTAACCACATTAATTTTATTAATTTACCAATAAGGTTACACAAATTCTCGCCTACTCGGTGCATCGTTTCCCCGCGTTTGACACGCTTCTCGAGGCGATCCCACCCTTGGGATTTGAATAAATTCCCTCATGTTTTTAGTATACATTATCGTAAAAATTTTATTTTCCTCAACCCGTTTTTCCTTGTTCTGACTCCCATAACACGCGTAGTCTAGCCCCGCCTCGCCAACTAATTAATTAAATTAACTAAAGATTCATTTATTTGTATGTTTTACTCCCCGTTTGCATAGGCGTAGTCTCACTCAATTTAAAATCGCGTAACGGCGCGAGACCGAAACATACTAAAATACTAATACATACAATCAAAGAATCATAAAATCACTTCGGTGTCGACTCCCGAAGTTCGAAATACTTGCCCGAGTATACACATCGGCGTCAGTTAAAATATTTGAGCTGTTACAGTCTCCCCCACTTATTAGAATTTCGTCCCCGAAATTAATCTAATAAGTAAACTAAATTAATGACTCTTCGCAACTCCTCACAAGATCGATAAAATCTCAAAGTGAGTCATTTCTTGACTCCAAACTATTCGTGACCCTTTAGTGGAGAGAACTTCAGGTATTCATAATCTCTCCGAATCATACTGAAGCTCATTGTGATACTCGACAAGTATTTCTTCTGCCACTCCTGGGCACTCTTAAATCTCTAGCAATCCATCCACAACTACCCAGATGTTATCGTAACCACGAGGAGATCGGGGCAACCACTAACGAAATCCATATCAATATGTTCCCACTTCCATCAAGGAATGGGTGGGGCTGCAGTAGTCCTCCAGGTCGTCGATGCCCAGCTTTTACGCGCTGGCATGTCACACGCTCGTACAATTCCGACACCTCGGAACATCATTCCTGGTCACCAAAATAATGTCGCATATCGGCGCACATCTTAGGTCGACCCGGATACACAACCAAACCGAAACGATAAATCTCCAAGTAACTCTTCACAAGCATCGACCCCAATGGAATCCCCGGTCGCCGCGATACCTCTAGCATGAGTCGTCGACCGACTCGTCTCGGGCAATATGAATTATCCACCATCTCATTGCACCGTGGTATGACGCATCGCCTTTCGTCCCTCACGCACAATGCCAAATGAGACGGTCCACAACATCGTTTGACCACGTATCGGGTTCTCGTAGTCGTCGCACGTCCGCCGATCTCATCAACTCGAATGCCTCACATAAACCACGCTCGTAGGTTCTTTAACATATAACTACCTCTCATCCAATCCTTTGCAGCGCAACGCATCAAGAACAACGTTGATCTTCTAGTATCCACAAATCAACGAATATAATGTTTATATCTAGTTCGCACCTCTCCCAAACCGTGGGCTTACAAAACAGACGAGCTTAGATCCTCTTTCTCGAAGCGTGGACTACCTCAAAGTCACTTCAGATGCATTACTCGTTCATCATCGCTGAATTGCAAACCAATGCATAGTCACTTGCAACGACTCAATAAGCTATAACCAATTGTGTGAACTCTCGCGAATGTCACTTCCAATGACTTGATTTTATCTCGGTCTTTCGGGATCGTAGGTCCCAACCAATTCAAACAACCTAATTCAACTACGGCCTCTAGACCGCTCCCGTTTTCCCAAAATGTTAGGAATGCCACGACCTCGTCGCAAACATCGCCCACTACCACGACTCAAGCTTGGTGATCACGACGTAAGACGCTACGATCGCGACTCGTACGCCATACTCGTGAAAACCTCCCAACCTACTCGCGTCTCGACGCAAGTTTATCTATACCCAGGCAGTAAAATAGATTCGACAAAGTTGTAACCGTGGCCACCATGTACACTACGTGTCCATGCATCGTAAGATGAATCACAACCAGTCTGGTCCTGCCTCTCTTTAGGTGTACTTGTGGCTAGTTTTGGCACCCATTGTGCCCAAACTTACCATCTCTTTTGGACTCGGTCTAAGTTAGGTCTATCTCATCCTGACAACTCTGCTAAGTTTAAACGGCGCAACTCTAGCAAATATTGACCCCTAACACTGTCACCTGACGTCCGACATCACATTTAAACACCTAAAGTCTCAATTACTCGGTTCAACACATGTTATATGATAACCAGGAAACTTCTTTACCTCCGATAACATCACGAACCACTATCAGCTATTGTTCATTCGCCACGTGCACATCCTCGCACAAATCAGTACATCGTTTCTAAAAATGTCCAGTCGTCCGCACTTGGTAACACAACTTCCGCTTTCGAGAACCACTATCATCGTTCGAATTTCTCGTTCGTTTCCCATCATGTTTCCCCGATCGGCGCTCTAATTACAACTCGGGTCGATCGGGTTCAATCTTCTCGTGACTCTTCAAGAACAACTGCTACGGTCACGTCGGCACCTCCATAGAAATGACAGTGGTCGTGCCTCTTGAACTCTCGCCATTGCTCGACCTCAATAGTCGTCGTAATGTCATACACTGTCGGTGCACGAGGTACAACCGCCATAATTGGTGTCATTGAAGTGGTGGAAGGAAGCAAGGTCATGGTCGTAACCCCCGATGTGTTTGCCTCTTGAGTAATAGTTACTCTAGCCGTTGATGGTACCGATGCAACAAAGAATCGACGCCTCATTATCGCCAAAATCTCTTCCAACTATCGCTTTGAGATGCGACTCTCTGCGTCAAAGTCTCGAAACTCGTCGATGCTAACAGCTCGAGTACTCGACGTCCCACTGTCGTCACTAGGACCCTTCTGATCCGCCATCGCCATCTCATAACGAAAGCGTATTTCCGGATCAGTGGATAGTTACCGATACCATATAATACACACAACAATCGTAATATGTATAAACATCACATCCGACTTATCCCACTCCCCAACTAGGATTCTAAGTCAAGATCATAGGGTTTCCACTCTAAGTTCAACCGTTCCTAACTTCCATTTGGTTTAAATGGCTTGTGTTTTATGAATTTGAATCAAGAGTCGTGTCTATGTAACCTAGTGCTCGATACCAACTCGCGACGGCCCCAATTTTCCCCATGCAATTGGGTATGCCGCCTAGACCCGTACAAGCCCCGAGTCATCACTCGGCGACTCCGACGAGCCTAGTCACCTTCAACTTAATCAATTTAGTTATTTATGAAAGAGTTATTGCAATAATACACACGGAAGACTAAAACATTTATAATAAAGGGAAAATAACTCATTCAAGGAAGTAAAGGAATTCTATAAGTGTGGAAACCCGGGTTTTCATGCACAATTCGATAAGTAATTATACATGATACCGGCCTCATTAAAGTACCAAGTTCAATAATCCCAAAGCATGTATATATAAAAACGGTATACATAAAAGCAAAACATAAAGAAACCTATAAAATAGTCTCCAAATCCACTCGCTAATCCTCACAATAGATCACCTAGGCGTGGTCCTTTACCCTTGTCTGTTCTCGCTTCTATCTCGCACCCACCGTCACAAACTAGACGGTGAGTAACTGAATAAAATCGAATGTAATGCCAGAAGAAGATAACAGTAATTCATGATAATACAAGTAAAGCAGTCTAAATATCATGCGGTATTAAAATGACAGGAATTTAAATAGACAAGGTGCATGATAAACAGACTAATAGATATCAATCGAAATTCAAGTGTGTTCCAAGGAATCAAAAGAGGCTCATAAGTGGTCTAGTCCATAGCATAACGGCGAAGACCTCGCGAGGTCTTCCCGGGCATCGACTCAAACGAAAGCACTATATGATCGGTAAGGGACTCGAACCCAAGACTCGGTGTCACACGGTCACTAAGGGTGGTCACACACTCGTGGCCACGAGTGCCCACGTTTTATCCCTCTAGTGCAGTCCTAGTACTTTTCGGACAAAACACTTACGCCGGAATCACACAACAAGAAATGGAATGGAATACCAATAATAGTGAATAACAAGACTGAATAAATGATAATGAATCACATGACATTTTCTTACCGGCTTACAAACATACAAATGCTTTTTAAGGCAAATGTACTTACTCGAACTATCGTAACCCGCGTACAATGCTCCCGCGACTTCTAACGCGTATCCCCGAGTTTCCGCTACCTAACAAGGTTGGAAACTCGTGTTAATAGGTTAAGTCATTAACTAAACCTACGTTGTATCCCAAGTGTTCTCCAAAGTGTTTCGATGACTCGAATAACGCGATGAAAATCGAAAATAAATACTCTCTTGGGTTTTAGAAACATTATAACACATGTAAGCTTACTCGTAAATTCGTAAGCTCGGTTCGGTCGTATGTGGGTCACGCCATAGTCTCGAGGATCGACGGCGTGACTACGACGTCACTACCATTTACATTACATAGACTCACATGAAATGACGACTGTTTAATACTGAATAGGGCTGTTTCGACCACTCCGAAGACTGTGGGACCCACGTAGGAGATTGGTGGGGTCCCCAACAACGTCCCAGTCATCGTGGTCCAGCGGTGGTGCCGCCGGTGAGGTGGTTTTCCGGCGAGACTAAAACAGCCACCTAATACAAAGAAAAACAGTTTTAAAAACAAATTTTCAAAAACAACAGTGAGAAAACCGCGAGGAAGGAAGGGAGAGAGAGTGCGACTTCGACTCCGGTGAGGGAGTGACCTCCGACCACCACCGGTCCAGCCAGGTGTGGCGGTGTCGTGGGCGTGGAGTGTAGGCCGAGAAGTGAGAGATCGAGAGAGAAAAATCCGTGAGAGCACACGAGAGAGAAAACCGTGAGGTGAGTGAGATAAAAAAAAAATAAATAAAAATAAAATGTTGTTTGCAAGATTCGATCCCTAGTCACGTTACCTCATCAAACTCATTCATTACCAACTACTCCAGCAAGCCAATTTTATTTTATTTTTTTATATTTTTTGCATATATGATACACCCCACAACCTAACAACAGTGAGAAAATAGAGAGCTAGAGAAAGAGAACCACAGAGAGGCCGTGAGAGAGGGTGAGAGAGAGAAGGCTGAGAGATCAGAGAGACCGTGAGGTGAGAGTGGTTACCTTCGGCTAGGGTGGCTTTCCGGGGATTATTTAACTCGTCGGCGAGAAGAGGAGGGTGGCGGTGGTGGTGAGAGGCCGAGTGAAGAGAGGAGATCAAGATGAAGAGATGGAGAGGGAAGGGTTGGTGGCGGTGATAATTGGAGAAGAAAATGATTACTAGGGTTTCTTTCCATCATTTTGTATATATATAAAATATAAAGGTTAATTGACCATTTTGCCCTTGAGTTTAAACTTACCCAACCCTTGGACAGCTACCCTTATGAGTCATTTGACTCTTCCTCACAATCTAACACATATCCCCATCTCCATGACCATCCAATGGTCCTCCTCACTCAATCGTGTCACTTTAACAATCCTATCCATATTAATCTATTAATTTAACCACATTAATTTTATTAATTTACCAATAAGGTTACACAAATTCTCGCCTACTCGGTGCATCGTTTCCCGCGTTTGACACGCTTCTCGAGGCGATCCCACCCTTGGGATTTGAATAAATTCCCTCATGTTTTTAGTATACATTATCGTAAAAATTTTATTTTCCTCAACCCGTTTTTCCTTGTTCGACTCCCATAACACGCGTAGTCTAGCCCCGCTCGCCAACTAATTAATTAAATTAACTAAAGATTCATTTATTTGTATGTTTTACTCCCCGTTTGCATAGGCGTAGTCTCACTCAATTTAAAATCGCGAACAATGCGAGACCCGAAACATACTAAAATACTAATACATACAATCAAAGAATCATAAAATCACTTCGGTGTCGACTCCCGAAGTTCGAAATACTGTCCAGTATTCACATAGCCGGGTCAGTTAAAATTTGAGGGCTGTTACAAAAATACCCCTACATTCTTCTCCTCCTTCACATTTTAATACCCTTTTTGGTTATTTCACAATTTTTTTTTATTTTCTGATTTTGATTATATATATATATATATATTTATATATATATATATATATATTTATATATATATATATATATATTTTTTAAATTACATATATATACACACATATATAAATATATATATTCGCCTATACTTTCGCGCTTACAAATTTGTCGTACGCGCCAACGAGCGTACTCGGGTGAGCACACTACACTACCACCCACGCATGTCGACCACGACCCCGCATGTCACTAGGCACCTACCAATTTACTATTTTGTCAAATTTATTTTATTTTATAGAAATAAACACATTCCCCGGCCTAATGTTCCTGTCTCTCGCTCGTCCGGTTCTCGCGTCCGCATGCCTTTTTAGGCGAATACCCGACACGCAATTTCACCCGATCTAGTCAATACTAAACCACACCTGCGATGTAATGAGTCATAGCCTAGTCATTATCATCACAATTAATAAAACAATCAATCAAAAATAATACTTTCCGCCCGACCAGGTGTATCATCGCTGGTCCGTGGCGTCTCCGTAGACCTGAGCTGGCGTCCACGTCTGAAAATACGCGAATAACAGCCTTAATAAAATTTGGTCCGTTACATAATAAAAGTCAAACTAGAGCCATACTTCGGTTATCCGTCAGGCACAACAAGTGAGGATACCTCAAACAGGTGACCCTGGACCCTCTAGGTGGTCGGTGTTAACCCACGACATACCCACACATGCCTAGCACACCCAAGTAGCATATTCACCGGTGCATGACTAGAACATATGCTATGGCCTAGGGGACCCTATGCCCCCGCAATAAATAAATACCAGGTGGGGACGAACACAACCATCGTAAAGCAACAATCAGGAAATAAGAGTATTGAATAAACTGGACAAAATTAAAATAATCAAACGGTAAGTACTAAAGTGAATTTCACTTGGGATACTACACATCTCAAACCGCACTCTAATAACGATCCTAGTCCAAATAGCATGCCTTAACTATGTGTCCAATATTCGCCAATCTAACCTAATTCACCAATTTTCGATTAATCCAACACATTCTCAAACCTTGTAACCTTGATACAAAACCCCAAATCATCGATAAAATCATCATTTTTACATTCTAAATAGACTATATAAGTCCCTAGGTTAAACCCAATTAGTAAATTTTTATTAAAATTTTTATACCAAAATTGTCCCATACGTCGTCGAGGACACCGCCACGTTCAACCCTGTGCAACATCTCTGCGGCGTCCTGAACGCCGTGACCACACCGTCATGTTGTCCACCCTCCCGGCGCATGCAAAACGTCATTTATTCATTTTTCTCACATTGAGTCTCTGATCGAGACGCCGTGGACATTTATGCGCCACTAGTGGCGTCTCCGCCGGTGGACTTGATATGGAGTTTTCAAACCCCCTCGGCTCATTTTCGTGGTCCTAAACCTGCTCCAACAACCCATACAACACTAAACCATGTTCATTAAACCACAACCCCTCGACCAAATGCGTCCGAGAGCAAATCTCGTGTTTTCTCATTCAAAAACCTGAAAAACCACTTGAACACCAAAACAACAACCACACCAATACCAAATCCATCATTTTCAACCTTAAAACAACTTCAAAAATCATAGTAACAACTTACTTAACTGGTGTGCTCAGACCCAAATCCGAAACCACCATCAAAACCCGAGAAAATTAAACCGAAACATAGGAAACGACAAGATGATGGAAGATCTCACCTTGGTTTTCGATATCCTCCACTTATTGAGCTCCAATTAATCATCCAAAGCACTCCAAACCCTCACACTTCTCTCCCATTTTCGGATTATCTCAAGGGGAGAAAGAAAAGTTGGTGTAAATGATAATAAATCATGATATTAATATAAAATCTTCATCAATTCTCACATACATATCACTAGGCCTTATTTGATGGATGAGATGAGGTCAACAAGTCCTCCACATGTGACAAAATTGACCCACATGTTCCTATGTCCCTATCTTCTTGTCACCAATTATATGCACTTCGGGCGTTCTAATACCCGACCCAAACTTTAACCCGTGCTATTAGCACACAACGACGGTACCAACCATCTCGACATCATTTATTATGCATTATTTAATGAGTTTTATCATTTATTATATGTTGAGTCCCCCGGCCTAGTGTACTAGTCAATCGTTGCCCGGTATCGCGTCTACCGCTAAACGCAACGAATACCCCTCACACCAGCTCGTTCGTCAATAAACAGTATAAACACACATATTGTGATACAATTTGACTAACTTGTACATATACATCACAACTTCACAACAAGAGCACACAAAACAAATTATATACATAATCCGGTTATGTTCCATCTTCACTATGGGACCCACGAACGTCTCGCTGGCATCCATGTTTACAATAACGTCATAAGTAATGACAATTCGAAATTGGGCCGTTATACATAATGTTTTCAAAGTAAATAATCGTTGAAGTTTTGGTACGTTCATCTAACTAAATTGTTTAAGTCTAACCGGCTTTATAGCACCACAATTCTATTAGTCTAATAACTTCTCGTTTCCTTAATGAGTTTAGCTCGGTTTGGATAACCACTTTTGATAAGTATGTCTTCTTTGACATTTATCCACATACTATTTGTGGAACTGGAACATTATTTTAAAAGGATACTTTGAATCCTTATGATACTTTGAATCATTGCTAAAGGAATATTTTATTTTATAAGGAGTATTTACTCCCTACCTCTTTTTCAAGGGATTTGTATCCTTTGAACTAAAAAAACCTTTTTGCGCATTAAGTGTTATGTTGGTTCTAATGCATTTTGACGCATAGAACCTTTAATGGCGGAACATACGAGGTTTTCACCTTTTCATATTAGTATTTGCATCAAGTAATTGATTCATAATCTGTTGCCAATGAATGATGACTTGAACTTCAAGTTCATATCTTAATCATAATACAATAATTTTATGTGTTTCAAGTAATTTCATGCCATTCTTTTTTAATTGGCTTTATATATCTCCCCTAATAGTGAAAAAAAATGCTTCATCGAAGTGACAATCAATGAAACTTGTTGTAAACAAATCCCTTACTAGAGGCTCAAAGACATTATATATAATTGTTGGAAACCGACATAAATCAAAAGTTTTCTTTTTAAACTCATGTTAGTTTTATTTAAGCATATGAAATAAAACATAAACTTAAAATCGAAAAACTCAAATATGAGATATTCCTTTGTTTGCCTAAAATGAGTTGTATAAAACTTTAAATGAACTAAATATGTTGTGTCAATTACATAAATGGATTATACATTATAGTAATGTGACCATCTAATTAATCTCGATATACACTTAATTTAAATAAATAAAAAATTCCTACCAAAAAAATAAAAACTAACTAATTAACTAATTAACTAACTAACTAACCACGCACATCCGTTTTATCAAAAAAAAAACTAACCACGCACATCCGTCCTATTTTGATAAGTGAAATACGTTGACATAGAAATGCGCGTATGCGTGAGATACACCAGATCCTTTTAACAAATAGAGAGGAGGATAAGTTAGTGTGGATTCATTCTAAGGATGGGCACTACAAAGTGTACTCCGGGTATAAAGTGGCGGTAGAGATGGTAGGGATGATGATTTGGCGTGTATTCTTAGGGATTGCATGAAGTTATGGAACCTCAAGCACCTACCAAAAGTTAAACATTTCATGTGGAGACTTAAAAGGAGATGTATTCCTAGCAAAAATAGATTGGCGGAGAGAGGCATGCCGATTGACGATGGGTGTGTTTGTTACACAAGTCAAATCAAGACATGGACATCTTATATTTCATTGCAGTAGGATACACAAATGTTGAAGGGGAGTCTTGCCAAGTCAATATGATGAAAATGAAATCGATCTCAATGGTTGGTTTTTTCAGCTCTTCCAGGTGATGGAGGATACTCAAATACAAAAAATATGCATGTATATGTGGGCAATTTTGAAGTATAGAAACAATCTGCTATGGAGAAACAATGGAGCCCCGTTACATGTGGATATTAGGCATAGCATGGAATGGCTTGTGGCATGGAATGAAGCGAAGAGGAATAGTTAAACTGGGACACCCCAAGAAGCTGCTGGCGGCAGGGGTTAAGATAGGTTTTTTGAAGCCCTGGGCTAAAATTAATGGATTTTTTTTGGCGTTTAACAATTGATGAACATGTTATTTCATTAAAAAAACTTGAACAAAAGAATTCGATAAGGTAGGAGTAGAACTAAACTTACTTGAGACGCTTTAATTAAAAGGGAATTTTAGTGGTTTAGAAATTAAAGCTCGGCATCAATTGTACTAAATCAAGCACAATAGAAGAGTTTAATCTATATAGTCAACCTAACTAATTTAGGATTGAGGCAATGTTGTTGTTGTAAATAAAATGTTCATCAATTTTTACTGGGAAAATAATTTTTATAGAAGTTTCATATGATGATTTACCAATGGATTCTCTTATGTTTAATCATGAAACTTGCCTTTCTAGATTTGTCTATCCATGTGTTTTTTGTTTGTTTGTTTTTTTTACTTAAATGGAAATCGAACCATGATCTCTCGATATTTTGCCTTTTGGCAAGTGATGTCTTTACCATCTCACCTTGAGGCTTTGACTTTTTGTCCATGTGTTGATTTACTTTGTGTTGATAAAGCATGAAACGCTATATCAAATCAATTAATTGCCAAGCGCAAATGAGCATCTGGACCTTAAATATTACATGTATAAGCATATAACAACCAAGCTTTGCATTACATGGCTCAAGTGCATTGAATTCCACTACTCTAAACTTAAACTCCACTAACTAATGATGAATGATTTATTAAACTAGTTTAAATTATTTTAATTCTTGGAATAATTTCGATAATGAACCCATGATTACATGAGTAATGGCTAAAAGACTTAGGGTTATGATGGTTGAAAAGAATTAATTTAAAAAAGTGGTAAAACAAAATAATAAGACAAATTAAAAGAGAAAGTGAAAATATAAATTATTGAATAAAGATGGAACGAGAAAGTAAAATACTAAAGTTCACCTTCATAAGAAGAGCATTAAGTAAATGAAAATGAAAATATGAGACCACTTATAGTTGTTCTCTTCTAATAAGGGACCACAATTTCATTTCCTCTATGTGTTGATGTGCAAATGGTGGTGGTGGGAAATGAGAATTTCATTCTAGGCTTGCACGCACATTGTTGGATTTTGGGGTTCAAACGCAGCGGAGATTTCAAAACAATTTTGAAAAAAAAAAACCCCAACAGGATCCGAATCTGATTCCATTAAAACACGTTTAGACTATGAAAACTTAATCATACCTCAGTCGCAATGTACCTTTCTGAAGGTTAATCGATCTCTAAGGCGCTGCCAACAACGAACGCCCTCTATCAGCTGTCCACACACGAATGGCGACCGAGATTCAAAGTGCTAGCTTCGAGAGAATTTCAAACTTTTTGTTTCTCTCCAAAACGATCCAGAGAATACCAAAAACTCTAAGTTGTTTCTAAAACGAAAAATAGAGTTTCGGCCTTTTAATAATTCTTTCGTGCTTGTATTCTAACTCAAAGCGTCTATTTATACAACCCTTGTATATAGACGGTTAAGTAAATTACACATATACCCCTACTTAAAGAAGTATAAGTGTAATACACTACTATCATGAATTTTATCATATAAAATTCATTTTTCTCAACCATCTTAAAATCTCGCAAAACCATTCTCAAGTGTGCGACCCAATAGGCTCATACAACGTTGGCGAGTGTACCAAAACACATTTTGGTATACAAGTCATAAGCGACCTCTAGCAAGACATTATGACTACCCAAGTTGTACGAATATCAAATCGATATAACCTAATCAATAGTGTGTATAACATCCTTTTGTCACACGATATCCTTTTGATCAAACATAAGGCATGGAATTGTCATCCAACATGTTCAATCGTACTAGTCTCGATTTCTAGGTAGACTGAAAACATCTAAGTGACATTGATCAATATCAATTCACTTAGACTAGGCCTTTTAACGATCTAACACATCGAGGGATCCACTGGATATCTCTCTTTATATGAGAGGGACAAATTCTATCTCGATTACAAAACTTCACCACATTATTCACACAAGTAACCAATCACAACCTTTATAATCGTCCAGGTTAAAGACAACGTTTGATTGCGTCAAATCATTGTATTCTAATGTTGAAGTCTCGGTAATCTCAAGTCGAGGACTGAAAAATATACCTATCATGAGAAACAACTATGACTTAATCCATGTGATGTTCTCATAGCGGGTCGGTCCAGTACTTTGTTCCCTAACAAATACTCATGATCTTGATTCGTATTCCTATACGTATGATCATCGTATGATCATCAATCAAGACTCACACTAGTCTTAATTCATTATAGTTCCCAGTATAATAATCGACTAGGGACATTTAGGATATTTCTATAAATACCCATGGATCTTATTATAATGTAAATATGCAAATCAATTATAATAAACAGCAAATGAAATCCTCTATTTTATTAACTAAAATATATTCACAAAGACTGTTAATGGATTGACCTAGGGCACATTTCCCAACACACATGCGAGACTTTTTTTTTTCGCGTTTCCCACTTGGCTTTTTTATGTTTTTTTGGGATGGAACCAATGGTTGGATGGGCTTTAATGTTTTTTGGGCTGGGTTGCATTTGAATTTGGGCTTCCTCTTACTAAATTCTTTTTTTCTTTTTTCATGGATGCCCCGGGCCCCCTTTTTGGCACCGCACCTGGTTGGTGGTCGTGATGAATAGTGGAGTGATTGGTTCGAGTGCAATACCGACACGGCTCTCTTCGATGAGGAAGGAAGGGTAGGCCAAAGTTGTAGTGTTCAAAAGGATATGGGCGTACTCATCCATGGACGCACAAGAACTTTCACAAGTTGATGTAATCTCATTGAGGTTGAGGTTATGGCAATAAAGGAGGCGCTAAGCTGGGTGGATGGACTAGGACTCACACAAGTCATATTTGAATCAGACTCACTACTAGCAATGAATGGCATTAACAATTTGAATTCGACTATGCTTGAAGTTGGTGTAATCCTGGATGAATGTAAAAGGCTATTGGCTAGGCACCCCTTATGGAAGATTCATTACATTAGAAGACAAGCAAATTCATTTACTTATGATATGGCAAGGAATTCGCGAAGTCATGTTGATACTAATTGTTGGAGCATCACCGGTTGATATATAAGCAATGTCATAAATTGTAACCTGTGTTGAGGTTCAATAAAAGTATGATTCATATATAAATTAATTAATTAAAGGAAGATGCGAGTGAGTATTTATAGTAAGGGACGTACCCAAGGTAGGAAATTACTAAGTTATTGGTAAATTTATAAGGTAAGAGGGAAAGGGCGTGTGACGCGTGTCAAATGTGTCAAAATAAATATATAGATATATATAGTCCGATGAGATTACTAATGACCACAAGAACTGCAGTAGTGGCAAACACAGGGTTGAACCACAAAGACCAAGTTTTCAACCTAGGATACGAAACTAAAACTAACTTAAAGTGTTCACAGAAGTAATCTCTAATTTTACTAAAAACAATAATTAAAATATAAAGTAAATAAATCAATCAAGAGGGTGAAGAACAATACAAACCATCAGTATCATAAATCTCCTCAATTTGGCATAATTTTACATATGGTCCTCAATCTAATCAAAGCATGCAAATCATAGTAAATTAGTGAGCTATAGACCCGATAATATACGTAGGTCTCGCACTTCCATATCTCGATGGTCAAGGTACGATAATGACCACTTCCCTAGTCAAACGCATAACCCTATTCTAGTGTTTTGGATTTAATGCGCTGACTGCAATGGGATTTGTGAAGGCACTACACCTAGACAACCGGATCACTCGTGTGTCCGATTTAACCTAAATTCCTATGGTATTCAACCTGTCCCAAAATGGATCTAATCAATTGGTAGGGTCAATTGCCACTAGTGTGGTCTTATCGCACAAGAATGGGTGCTTACGACTCACTAGCATATAAATTGAAGTTTAAACTAGTGTTTAATTTCAATTGTTCAAATAATACCAAAGAAAATAAAATACTATGAAAAAAATTAAATAAATAATAAAATAGATCTCACATATGTTTTGAGGCTAAAAAGAGTGATTTGATCCACTTCAGGTTCAAACTGATGAGTTTAGCCGGACATTGTCGTCATAAACTCCATTAAAATTAAAAACAAAGTGTAGAAAAAGAAGAGAAAATACAAGAAGACACTAAGAAAAGAAGAAAACAATAGAACCTCGACTCCCTATCAAAAACCCTAATTAATACTGCTAAATTTTGGTCCCCAATGCCTATTTTCGAGTTTGGTGCACGACACGTGCGCTGAGGACAATATGTGGATTTTTGTGTTTTATGAACTCTGCCACATGTCACAGCGTGATTGGACGATTCTTCTGGAGAATTGACTTTATTTCTTCTTCAGCTTCCTGATCCATTTGTTCAATCCATTGTTCCAATTCTTGCTCGGTGAGGTTCATGTCTTGCTCAGTCTCTAAAAGAAACCTTATTATATCCCTTGAATGCTGATTCTGCATAGAACTATATGTGTCCTGCTGATATGATGAATTACTCCAGTCGTCAAAGGGGTATTTTTTGGTGCTTGGAGAAAGCTAGTCGGAGATCATATCTTTCTCCATGTTTTCAATGGTTCTTCGTTCTTGTTGAGGACTCCGTGGACTTGGCCTAGACATATAGAAGTCGGGTTGTGGCGATGCATAGCTAGAACTGTGATGATCTCCATACCTCGGATGGTAAGGACAAGCATAAGTGGGATGAAAGGATTTCCCACAAAAATCACAAGCCTCGTCTTGTTGCATAAAGATTACGAGTTAGAAAATTGATGTCCATTATATGACATACCTACCCCATTCATACCATGATAGTATGAGTATTCGAATCGATCATAAATTATGGTAGTAGGAGGCCATTGAGAAATTTCTTGCAAAAGTATTAGAAACAATGGACTATATACAAAAATAAATAAATAAATATACAACAAAAACCAAAGAAAGAAAAATCAATCCCTGGCAACGACGCATCAAAAATTGACGTGCGCCGAACGCGTCAAGAAAATATATTTTCTAAACTAACTATTTTTCGTATATAGCGGTAAAAGGTCGATCCCACAGAGATTGGTTTCTTTCTTAGGTAAGAAAAATACAAAAATAAGGAAATATAAATATTGCAAAAATAAGGAAATCTAATGAGAGGATAGAAGTCTAGGTATTCAATTTCACAGTCTTGCCATACAACTTGGGATTGATTTTATTAATTTTCGGTTCATGAAAAGTATGAAACTAATCTATGATCTAGTGAAGCTATAGACCCGGTGACGCACTCGGTTCCTTGCATTTCCTGATCTCGATAGCCAATGTAGGACCGTTGACTATTTCTCGACCAAAACATGCAACGTGATCGCTAGTGCTCCAGATTTAACGCATTGGTCGCATTACTTCGATTCGTGAATGCACTACACCTAGACAACCGAATCACTCGTGTGTCCGATTTAGCCTAGATTCCTAAGTTATTTAACTGGTCCCAAAATGGTCTAATCAATTGGTATGGTCAATTGTCACTAATGTGGTCTTATTGCACAAGGACGGGTGCTTACGACTCATTGGCATGTAAATTAAGGTTTAAACTAGTGTTTAACCTCAATTGTTCAAATAAATACCAAAGAAAATAAATAATAGAAAAGAATCAATAATAATTAAAAATAAATAAACTTGATAAAGGATTCCCAAGTCGTAGGTTTGACTAATCTACCTTAAATCTAGATGGAGGAACTAACTAGACATAATTAAAAACTAAACTAAAAGAAAAATAAAATAGATCTTCCCTCTCTGTTCTATTCCTAAGTCCTAATATATATAATATATATCTTCCTAAAATTTGGTCTCTGGAGGTGAGAAAACCTAATTTTCATAGTTTCGGGAGTATTTTTTGGTCCGGGAGTGTTTTGGGCATTTTGTGCATGTTAGGACACTTGGCAGGCTGTGATTGGTTGAAATTTTGGTACCGCCTGATGTGTCGCAGCTGTGATTGGCTATGAAACTGTGGCACGCTGACGTGGCATCATCTGATAGGCCGTGAGGATGAGCAAGTGACACTTGGATCGATGATCGGGTGCTACATCGATGGGAGGCTGCCACGCGGAAGCTACTATGCGTGGGCGAATTCGCAAGAGTCGTGCAAATTCTTCGGAGTTGGTGTTGTCATGCATCCCGAAGAAGATCACATGAAGAGAGTGTGGGTGATGTGTTGTGATACATGTGTGGCGACGCAACCGTACCAATGGGGATGCGACACGAAACTCCAATTACCCAACTCTCGTGTAACTCCGAAACAAACCTTCTGGTGTCCGATTTCTACAAGTGTATTCTCTATTCTGAGTATTTTTCCGCCCCGGATCTAACTGTGCACTTTGTTTCTCCTAAAAACGAAAATTAAATATAATTAGATATACATATATATATTCTCATATTATTCCAATAAATCCCCAATTTCTTAAAATATGCATTTATCACCATAAAATAAAATAAATATAGTCCAATTAATCCTAATAACTTATACTACATTATGCCTAAATGAACACTTATCAACTTGATTGAGTGATTCTCCTAATTTCTCCTAAGGTTAAGTCAGCAGGCAACCATAAAGTACTCATCCATAACCAAAGGCATGAAATAAAATCTCGGGCAACTCTAGACAATATAGACTACATTGAAAACATGCATGAACGTGTATCAACTCCTAATGAATTAGAAAGTGAGATATGGAGGGAAAAGAAATGGAAGAAGTGAATGAGCAATAGATATCAAATACCACCAATACCATCCGACAACCACATAAAACCGCATATAATTGAAAAAAATTTAAACGATCTCACCTGCGGTCTTTCACATATAACACCATCCAACTCAATCCTCAAGTCCTAAAGTACCCCAAACTTATTTCGAACCTTGTCCTCAAGGTTCAAAATTGGTTATGAGGCATACATGAACACATACAAGATGGTAAAAGAACATGATAGATATAGAAGCAAGGAAATGATATAAAATCATGCATAAGACTGACATTAATCCTAAATCCACGAACAAAAAGAAGATGGGTAGCCTTACCAAACCTCAATGTGACTAACCATACATATAGACATGTGGGGATCCGTCAAAGTAGTACCAGGCTCTCAAAATCTAGTGTGCTAGGCAGAGGTCGCAACACCTGTAAAAGTCACAAGGAGATAATAGTAAGAATACCACAGAAAAGACTAAAATAAAATCAAAGGGATAAAAGCTTGGGGTGCCTCCCAAGAAGCGCCTTTTTAACATCGTTGGCTCGACTCAGTCTAACTCTCTCTCAGTCATGGTACTCTACAACTGTTAGAGTCTCGTTCTCGATCTCGTGTTGTGGGAAGTTCTCATAAAACGGCTTTAGTCGATGCCCATTCACCTTGAAAACTTTCCCTGTATCCTGGCTCCTGATCTCTGCCGCACCATGTCCAAACACATCAATAACAACAAAAGGTCCGAGCCATCGTGACCTCAACTTTCTGGATGGAGAGTTAATCTGGAATTATAAAGCAAGACTTTTTGGACGACTACGAAAGTCTACGAGATAAGTTGCGATCATGGAACGATTTGGTTTTATCTTTATAAATTCAAGCGAACTTATAGGCATCGTTCCGGATCTCCTCCAATTCTTAGAGGTCCAACTTTCTCTCTTTGCCTTCTGCGTCAAGTTCCATGTTGAGTTGTTTGACAGCCCATATAGATTTATGCTCTAACTCGACAAGCAAGTGGCACAATTTGCTAAAAAGTAAGCGATATGGAGACATTCCGATTGGTGTTTTAAACATCGTTTGATAAGCCCGTACCGAGTTATTAAGACGCATGCTCTAGTTCTTCCGTGACAGGTTTATGTTCTTCTCCAAAATGGCTTTAATCTCCCTGTTTGACA
Organism: Stephania japonica; assembly: GCA_039657345.1. Classification (NCBI taxonomy): domain Eukaryota; kingdom Viridiplantae; phylum Streptophyta; class Magnoliopsida; order Ranunculales; family Menispermaceae; genus Stephania; species Stephania japonica. Next base: position 81,988,556 of record CM077556.1, on the reverse strand, counting down.
CCTCTTCTTGGTCACTGGTCTGAGGATGATAAGTCGTAGACATACGGCGTGTAATATTATACTTACGCAAGAGATTTTCAACTACGCGGTTGCAGAAATGGGTACCTCAATCACTGATCAAAGTCCATGGAGCGCCAAAAGTTGGAAAAACTCGTGATTTCATGAAATCGCATAAAACTAACGAATCATTGGTGTGAGTGGCTTTGACTTTCACCCATTTGGACACGTAGTACACCGCCAGTAAGATATAAAGAAAACCAAGTGACGGTGGAAATGGCCCCATAAAGTCGATTCCCAAACATCGAAAATCTCACAAATAGGATCGAGGTCAGTGGCATTTGATTCCTGTGACTCAGGGTGCCAATCGACTGACATTTGGCACAGGTCTTGGAGTATATATATGAATCGTGAAAAATGGTGGGCCAGTAGAGCCCACTCTCCAAGACTTTCATAGCAGTCCTACGTGGACCGAAATGGCAGCGCCGCGTGCGTATGAATGACAGATAGCCAATATAGATTGCATCTCCGTCTGGTAGACACATCGACGAATAACTTGGTCTGAGCAAAACCTCCACAAATATGGGTCATCCCATACATAGTATTTGGAATTGCTCTGGGTTTTATCCTTCTAGGCTCACGTAATATGAGGTGGAAACTCTCGTGTAACAAGGTAGTTTACCAGATCTGCAAACCAAGGGAGTTCCTCAGAAATTACTACGAGATGTTCATCATGAAAATCATCTCGAAGCGAGACAGGTGCTTCACCATTCTCGATACGACTGAGATGGTCAGCAATAAGATTTTAGGCACCACTTTTATCATTAATCTCGATGTCAAACTCTTGTAACAAGAGTATCCATCGAATGAGACGAGGTTTAGCTTCTTTTTGGCCATAAGGTACTTTAAGGCAACATGGTCAAAGTAGATGACCACCTTAGTTCCTAAGAGATAAGGCTGAAATTTCTCCAAAGCGAAGACGATAGCTAGAAGCTCCTTCTCTATAGTGGTGTAATTCAGTTGGGCATGATAAAGTTCGGGAAGCTTAGTATATAACGTGAGAAGCGCGCCCGACTCATTGCCCAAGCACAACACCCACAGCATGGTTGTTGGCATCACACATAATCTCAAAAGGTAGCTTCCAATTGGGAGTTCGAATCACTAGAGTAGAGATGAAAGAGTCTTTGAAGCGTATCGAATGCACTCTTTCATGCCTTATTAAGATTGAAAGGTATGTCCTTCTGAAGAAGGCGACAGAGGGGTTGTGCAATTTTGGAGAAATCCTTAATGAATCACCTATAGAAATCGGCATGGCCAAGAAATGATCGGATTTATCGCACAGTCGTGGGGTAAGGTATTTTTGAATTACTTCAATATTTGTCGGGTCTACCTCAGCAAATACGATGTGACCCAAGATAAAACCCTGATCCATCATAAAGTGACATTTCTCGTAATTGAGGATCAAGTTCTTTTGGATACATCGGTGAAGAACCTTAGTCAAGTGACTAAGGCAAAGATCAAATGAATCACCGTAAACGATGAAGTCATCCATGAATACTTCGATGAAGCGCTCAATGAAGTCAGAGAAGATGTTCATCATATACCTCTGAAAAGTAGCAGGTGCATTGCACAACCCAAATGGCATGCGCCGGTAAGCAAAAATACCAAAAGGACAGGTGAAGGTGGTCTTTTCCTGATCCTCAGGTGCTACGAGAATTTGGTGAAAACCAGAGTACCCTATCCAAGCAGCGGTAGTAAGACCTGCCTGCTAAATGCTCTAACATCTGATCGATGAAAAGCAATGGGAAGTGGTCTTTCTAGTGGAAGCATTGAGCTTCCTGTAATCAATGCAAACTCGCCATCCATTTTGGACACGAGTTGGAACTAACTCACCTTGTGAGTTTGTGACCATTGTGATCTCCATTTTCTTGGGAACCACCTGAATGGGACTGACCCACTTGCTGTGGGAGATCGGGAAAATCATCCTAGCGTCAAAGAGCTTAAGAATCTTCTTTTTAACCACATCCATATCGGTGGGTTCAATCTCCATTGTGCTTCTCGTGAAGGTTTAAACCCTTCTTCCATATGTATCTGATGCATGCATATGGAAAGGCTAAGACCTTTGATGTCAGCAATCATCCACCCTAGGGCTTCTTTGAACTCTTGAAGTAGATGAATCAGCTTCTTTTCCTCTGGTAATGTGAGTTTGGTGGAGATGATCACTGATAATATATCATTCTCACCTAAAAACACATATTTAAGGTGGATGGGTAATGGTTTAAGCTCCAGTGTGGGTGTTCGCACCATAGAGGGGAGAAGTGTAGAGTTCGAAGCAGGTAAGTCGAGATAGGCTAGGGTGCGAAAATAGAGTGAAATAGAGTCCAACTCAGAGATCAGCTCCTCGATCTCAGTATCGAGGATGAAACATTACTTTTGCAAGAAATCGATGTCGAGATGATTCGCTAACACCACTTTCATATCATCACCTTTCACGAGAAAGGTATCCTAGACAAGTGTGTCCACACTGTCCAAGGCAAGCACCATAGTCAGCACCACTAAGAACATCAATCTTAGTCTTGGCGGTCTTAAGGAAAGGACTGCCAAGCAAGACTGAGGAGAAATGGGGGCATGGCAGAGTCTTCATATCGATGATATAGAAATCAGCAGGAAAGATGAGCTCACTAACCTTCACCAGGATGTCTTCCAAGACACCCACAGGACGAACGACAGATCGATCAGCCAAATGTATGACAATCCCAGTATCCTTTAAAGGAACATCCTTCAATGTCTCATATATAGATAGTGGCATGACATTGATAAAGGCGCCGAGGTTTCACATAGCTTTCTGGATCTCAACTTCACCAATTGTGCAAGGGATTGTGAACATGCCCAGGTCCTCACACTTGGTGGGCAACTTTTTACGTAGGATAACTAAGATGTTCTCACCTACAGTGATTTTCTCGTTGCCTTTGAGACGACCTTTGTTGATACATAGGTCCTTTAGCAACTTAGCATAGCGGGGGCATATGTGCTAAGGCATCAAGAAGTGGGATGTTTATTACCACTTTCCTCAAGATTTCCAGAATTTCCTTCTCTTCTCCTGCCTTTTTATGTTAATTGAGGCATTGAGGGAACGGGGGTAGAATCTTAAGAGAAGGTTGTGCTACCTTATCCAAGTCAACCATTTCAGTTTGAGACGGTTGAACCTCGAGCTCTTGCTCGACTTCCTTGGATTTAAGGGTGGCCTCTTTAGGCATAGGGTATTTAGGGGCCTCCTCCAACTCTTTGCCGTTACGAAATGTGACAACATTGACATTCGCATTTGGATTCGGGTGCGGTTGAGAAGGAAGCCTACTTTTCTCATTCGTACATCCAACCTGTAGGGCTAATTGCGCTAATTGCACCTCGAGATTTTTAATGCTAAAAGTATGACTCGTGATGGTTTCATTTTTAAGTTGGGTCAATTCTTTAGAGATTATGTCTTGACTAGCAATGAGTGTCCTCATCATTTCTTTTAAAACCCCGAATTCTTAGTAGGTTGGGGTTGTGGAGGGAGGGGTTATCCCCTCGGAACAAACTGTAAGAAGTTCTGATTATGTGGCCCATAACTTAAATACAGGGGATTTTAACGGCATGATTATAAGTGTTATGAAATTGTTGCCATATTGATTCCTTGGTGGTCCTTGGAATCCGCCACCTAAAGCATTCGCAAGCTCGTTCTCGAACAAGGTAGGACACGAGTTAATGGAGTGGTCCTTGGCTGTACAGAAGCCGCAAGCTTTAAACTGAGCTTTTCCCGAGGTGAGGAATCGCTCCATGAGATAGTGAGTTTATCAAGCTTGCTATTAGCAGAATTTAACCCTACTCCATCAGAAAGACTTCATGAGGATTCATCTTCCTCGTCATCAATGTAATGACGCTATTGACTTGCTATAGAGTCGAACAGATCAAACATATTTTTGGTGGTCTTACATCTGTAATCACCTCCACAAACATTGTCAATCATCCGTTTCTCAAGGGATGTGAGTCCCATATAGAAGAAATGAATAATGGAGAGGTTGTTTTGGCCATGTTGGAGGCATTGCAAAAGTAAGCGCTTATAATGACCCTAATAATTACCAAAAGATTCGCTCTGTTTCATTTTGATACTACATATCTCTCTAGTAAGTTGGGAAGCTCTAGATTCAGGAAAGAACTCTTTAAGGAATGCAGAAATCATGTCGTTCCAATTTATAATGGAAACAAGGGGAAGATAAAAGATCCAGTCTTGAGCTTTATCCTTTAGGCAGAAAGGAGAAACGGAGAGTTTGACTTCGTCTTCATCGACTCGAGGGGGAATCATGGTCCTAAACTTAGAATGGAAGTCATTGATGAAGGTGACTGGATCCTCACAATCCAGTTCATGAAAGACGGGGAGTAGGTTAATGAAACCTGATATGAGCTCAAAATTGCCCCTGTGGGCTGGGTATGCGATGTAGTGTGGATGATGGGCTAGGAGATCATGTATCTCATCATTCGCCATCCCAATGGTAATGCGATGGTCAGCCTGAGGTTGTGCCCAAGAGTTAACTTGTGGCATTTGGGGATGAGGATCAACCACTCTTTGGTCAAATGATTGATACCGGTATGTTGCAGGCCTTTGCTGTTCCATTGGTGCACGTAGTTCAGCTGGTGCAACAAACTATCGAGGAAGAATAACTAGGGGTTCCTCCCGTCCCTCACGTGGTGCAACGGGTGCACGTGGGTTCCCAATGTGGTTAGCCATCGGAGAGGGTTGCTCGTCGTTCAGTTGAACTCTTGAGGATTGGTTCCTCTGCGTAGTTTCTTTTGAGTTCCGACAGTAAGTCTTTTCGATCTATGGATCAAAAGGGAGTAAAGATCCAGTAGACAGCGATCGACAAAGACTGTGGGACATAAAGGTGAACACAAAAAAACAAGAAAAAATCTATGTCAAAAAGAACTTGATCCCCGGCAACGGCGCCAAAATTTGACGCGTGTTGAATGTCAAAATAAATATATAGATATATTTAGTCCCGATGAGATTACCAATGACCACAAGAACTACAGTAGTGGCAAGCACGGGGTCGAACCACGAAGACCAAGTTTTTAACCTAGGATACGAAACTAAAACTAACTTAGAGTATTCACAGAAGTAATCTCTAATTTTACTAAAAACAATAATTAAAATATAAAGTAAATAAATCAGTCAAGAAGGTGAAGAACAATCCAAACCATCAGTATCATAAATCTCCTAAATTTGGCATAATTTTACATATGATCCTCAATCTAATCAAAGCATGCAAATCATAGTAAATTAGTGTAGTTATAGACTCGATAATGTATACGCAAGTCTCACACTTCCCTATCTCGATGGTCAAGGTACGACAATGATCATTTCCCTAGTCAAACGCATAACCTTATTCTAGTGTTGCGGATTTAATGCGCTGACTGCAATGGGCTTTGTAAAGGCACTACACCTAGACAATCGGATCACTCGTATGTCCGATTTAGCCTAAATTCCTATGGTATTCAACTTGTCCCAAAAGGGTCTAATCAATTGGTTGGTCAATTGCCATTAGTGTGGTCTTATCGCACAAGGGTGGATGCTTACGACTCACTAGCATATAAATTGAAGTTTAAACTAGTTTTAACTTCAATTGTTCAAATAATATAAAAGAAAATAAATACTATGAAAAACAAATTAAATAAATAATAAAATAGATCTCACATATGTTTTGAGGCCAAAAAGAGTGATTTGATCCACTTTCGGTTCAGACTGATGAGTTTAGCTGGACATCGTCGTTATAAACTCTTTAAAATCTAAAAACAAAGTGTAAAAAAAGGAAAAATACAAGAAGACACTAAGAAAAGAAGAAAACAATAGATCCCCGACTCCCTGCCAAAAACCCTAATTAATACTGCTAAATTTTAGTCCCCAATGCCTATTTACGAGTTTGGTGCATGAAACGTGCACGGAGGACAATATGTGGTTTTTGGTGTTTTCCTTGACTCTGCCACGTGTCGCAGCGTGATTGGACGATTCTGCAGTGTTGATGACATGGCGTGTAACGGCCCAGCCCGCCCCGCAAGGCACGCCAGCTGGCACCGCTAGTCACAGGCAGGGACGCATCCCCATCCACAGGGCCCCTACGCGAGCTCAAGTGGTACACGACTCGTGAGTCCGGTGTACTTAAGCCCCAAGACCCCAATTCGAGTCGTGGGGCGAAAGACCACAGGTGGGGGCACTGTGGATGAGGATGCGTCCCTGCCTGTGACTAGCGGTGCCAGCTGGCATGCCTTGCGGGGCGGGCTGGGCCGTTACATGGCGCGCTGTTGTTGGACGAGAAGTAGCATTGTGACGTGTTGTAAGTGGAGACACCGACACGTGGCAGCGCGTGAGTGGCTAAACCACGTTCTGTGTATCTCGCTGGACAAATGGAAAACGAACACATGGCGCTGAGTTGGTGGAGAAGAATCGAGCGACTCTCACCGAATTTTTAGGAGTTCGTACTGATACGGATCTCGAGGCAAATCGAGCAACTGGAGGAGAACCTGTGCTTGTCCACGTGGCAGTCTGTAAGTGGTTATGACGTTGCTGGAGTGATGAGGTGGTAGAAGCGGATTGGCTGGAACGGTCTATATGTGACGAGGCTGAACTAATAGGTGACTGCCACGTAGCTAAAAGTGGGTAAAAACTGGAATTTGTCATATGAAAGCACGCAGGACTCCAATTACCCAACTGTTGGTGAATACTACGAGACAGATCCTCCGGTATCCGATTTTTCAAGTAAATACTCTATTTTGAATATTTTTCGTCCCGGATCCAACTATGCACCACAAAAGTTCCGAAAATGACAAATAGAGATAATTGAGCCCATATTTTGGATAATCAAATGAATATATAATAAACTAGAGATAATTGAGCTCAAAATTTTTTTTAATTTTTGAGCAATTAATGAAACAACCATAATCACTTGTAAAATTCTTATTAGACCCCTTAAATATGTATAAAAAATTTAATAACCTCCCTATGAGTCCGGACTCATGAGTCCAAATAGATTTATTGTAAACTATATATAATATGCATAAATAACAACTTATGAGCGTGCAGCTTTTATTATGTAGAGGCTCTTGAAGGATAAACTTTGACTAAAAGCTGGGTGGCTTAGCAGAGTTTGAGTGCACTTCACAGTTCCTGAACACATGACATGTGATGATCAGTTAATAAGGATCCAACACTGCAAATTTTAAGTAATGTTCATCAACATCTCAGCAACTATCGTTGGACAATCAATAATTGGTTGGTCGGAGCAAACGGCAAGTATTAGAATTTTTGTAGGATGAAATTTTCAAGTTGAAATTTATATAGGAGAGAGATCAGTGTGTATTGAGTGATTAGAGCTTAAGGTTTGAGGAAGAGGCTTCGCAAAAATGCATAACCATGCAAAAAAAAGCCTAAATGAAAGCAAGATATTATTACATCCCCAATCCTTAAAAGAAAAAAGCCTCAATCTGCTCTAAATTAATTAAGGTCGCTACTAAAGGGATTGCATTTCTCTAAATAAGAAAGCAACTTGTTAGCTTCTTGATGTTGTCCAAATAAACCAAAAGTTCTACATAATTACAAATTGATGACTACAAAAGTTCTTTAGGTGTGTTGGGTCCCTCCCATCTGTTAAATGTAGGAGAGTACAGAGAATGGACAAAAATGTCGAACTAGCTTGTTTGGGCACAAGGAAAAGTTGGACCAATTGGGTATGCAATGCTTAGAGAGGAACCACTTTCTTACAGCAGCTCTTGTCAATCCATCCAATACTGAGTGTTGGTTTGAAAGGTGACCAGAGTTTTTGTCAGCTAGTACTGTGCCCATTAAAGTTGCACATGAATACACACACACATTTTTATATATATATATATATATATATAGTGATTTTGAAAACAATATTACTAATTGAAAAAAATAATACATGCTTTTGCCTTTCTAAAAGAAAAATGTGAAAGTAACTTATTTTAGATATCCATATTTGATATCAACTTCATTGGATATCATTCATTTTTACCTTGAGATATGTGTGCATACATCTCGAGGTAATTTGAACAGCATTCATTGAGGTCCGTATCAAATGAAGGTTAAAAAGTGGATTACTCTAGTATGTCTCTTTCTAAGAGGGCCTTTTCAATTAGTCAAAAACACAAAATTGAAGGAGATGCAGATGAGCCAATATCACCAAATAAGTGAGAGATGAGGAAAGGTTTCATGACATGTTACTCTAAAGTATTGATTTTTTTGGGTTACAACTCTAAAGTATTGATTTGAGAAGTTTAAAGTAGTCTTTCTCTTGAGTAGCTTGTAATATTACGATAAAACTCAAGCATCAAGTGTTTGTTGGTGCAGGCTTAATGTTACAACAATTTTGATTGATAATAAATAGTAAGGATTTAACTTAAACTGATCTTTATCACTTGAGAGAATACTAGCTTAATTTTTTTTTGAGTCGCGGCACCACGTTACAATGCCCTTCCTTTGTCAAGTATATATCACACCCCACCACTAAATCAAAAAAAAAATCGCATGAGACCCATAAAACCGTCCAAAACCTCGTCATGACCTACTCCTCTCTCATCGACTAAACCCTATTCCTCTATTATCTTGCCCTACTTCTCTTTCGGCTACACGGATTTGTGAGTTGTGTTATGGTCTCGGTTAATCATTACATAGACTATTGGGTAAGTGTCGGTCAAACCTACCAAAACTTAATTGAGAAGAGGACCGAAAGACCTATGGTTGTGTAGTGTCGAGAATACGCATTTGTTTTCAGTGGCATATCACCGAGACATTAGCCATTTTCTTGATTGACGTTGGTCGAGTCTCATCAGGATGGCATTTATGGGATTAGTCAATGGGTACTTGCTGAGACCTGTTATTGAAGTCTCGGCTATCAACAATCGAGACAACACCAAATCTAGGGGTGCACACGGATTGCACTAATCCGCGGATCCGGTCCAATTCAAACCAATTCTCACTAATTGGATCAATTTTTTGATCCATTGGACTGGATTGGATTGAAAAATCATTAATCCGGCTTGATGGATCGGATTACGGATCCTACATTAAAAAACCACGAATCCAATCCGATCCAGTCCGTTTAACACATCAACACATACATATATTTCATCATATGTACTATAGTAGCTTAATTAGCATCAACTCAAACTATCAATTTTAAACTAAAAATACCTAAAAGACTATACTTGTTCTTAACTCTTTTATTATGCTTTCGACTTTTTTATTATACGTTGTATGTTCAACGTACACTTTTTTTGTTCTTTTGTGAGGATGTATGGTGAAGATTTGTGGATAACACATTTATTTATGTAAGAACTTATATTTTGAAGGTTATTGTGATAACAATTTTGTGAGAAATATACTATATATAAATTTGTGAAATGTATGTTGTAAATTTGTTATTCATGAGATATATATTTCTTGTGATTCATTTTATTAAGTCTAATTTCATAAATTTTGGATAGGAAAACGTTAATCCGCATAACTTGATCCAATCCGGTCCGCATTTTGCAAATTGGATTGAGTTGGATTGATGAATTATTTGGATTAGATTGGATTATAATTTTTCAATCCGCAATAACTAGATTGAATTGCGAATTGACCCTAATTGAACTGGATCCAATCCGTGTGCACCCCTATCACGAATGGGGTGCCCTGGTTAATAGTTTGGGTTGGGATGGACAAATGTAGTTTTTCACATTGGAAACAAAATAAATGGAGTGTCATAAGCAATCTTTGGGGTGCACATGACGCAACTCTTTTTTTCTCAATAATGTTATGATTAGAGAGTCACTTTTTTTAGGACTATGATTAGAGTGACTTGAGTAAGTATTAATGACTTAATTGACTCATATAACCCGACTAAAACCAATTTAATTATTTAGAGTAATAGGTGTGCTCTTCATGTCTTAGATTCATTATTTTCTTTTAAAAATTTAGTTAAACTGTTTTAATTTCACAATTATATTTACAATCAAAGTAATGTCAGTTCTTTTGAAAAAATAAAATTAGTGAATCAATATACTTTTTTAATTTTATGTATGGTCCTGTACTAAGTTATTAGTAATTAATGAAACTTCTTAAAAAAAAAAATGTTTTAATGTAAATGCATTTTATTTTGTATTTCTTTTTGTCAAAGGAATGCATTTTCATTTGATGTGCTGTCATTGAACGGTGGGACTAAATCTGGTACGAAAAAACCCAAGTCCAACAAACCAAATAATGCTTTAAGGCAATAATGCTTGTGTATATTGGTGGGGATCTAAGGAAGCACTGGAACAACTATATTGCAGAGTTTATACGTATAGATTCTATTTCCTACCTTTATTTTTATTTTTATTTTTTTCTTTAATTTTAACCAACTTTAACTATTCATGCTCAGCATGCTTTTTAACTTGTGTAACAAGGAAGTGACACATCTTGATTTGAAAAGCATATTCAGATGCAATCTCTACCAAAGTCCCATTGCACAGTTCATTCTTGTTTGAGTTGACATAGCCCTTTAATGATGCTTGGACCTATGTGTGTACTACTTAGTACCTATGCTTTATAATGGTTGGGCAGTCCCCCATCAACTAGTTAAAGCATCTTCTGAAAAAAAAAAAAAAAAAATATATATATATATATAGTTAAAGCACCTTCAACTAGCTCTAGAAGTTGAGAGCCAAAAAGCTCTCAAAGATAGCGACTTGGATGGCACACTGCTGCAATACTGTTCATTGCGCTAAACATATTAAATACATTTTATGTGTTTATCCTTACGCAAGTTGCATTTTTGTATACTTATCTTTTTATATTTATCCATTCATTTACCAATCAACTTGCCGCTAATTGTGTATTACATTTTTTATGTTCATCTTTCTGTCTATTTCAGTGTATTATTATGGCCCAACCATGTTCAAACCACATTTTACTATAAGAAAATTAATTTTTTTTTTTTTTCTCAAAATGTCTTTACCATTATGCACTCCTATTCTTAACAATGTAAAGAAGAAAGAGAAAACACTCAATCCTTAGGTCGATCTTCGCTTTTACCTCATAGTTGTGATTCATCTTCGCATCAACTTGATCGATTTTCGCGTCACCTCTATTTATCTTTCGCTTTCACCCTAGGTTTTGCTTCGTGTTACTTCCAGACAGTCGTCGCGTAATCAACAACTAAACTTAGTCGATTTAAGGTTGTTTCCATTAATATGAATGTTTTATCAATTTTTTTTTTTTACTTTTTTTGAACAATTTTGATAGTTGTGTATGTGTTTGTAACTATTTTTGATCTAATATGTTGGTCCATTTGTGCGTTGTTGATGGTCAACGCTTGATCGGTGACATGAGACCGATTGATATTGCATTGTTCAGTTGAAGGTAACCGAACAATGCATATTAATTAGTCTTTGATGACCGAACCACATTGTAGTGTTCAGAACTTGGTTTGAACAAATGTTTGTTCGGTCACCTATGACCGAACACACATGTTTCAATCGGCCTCAACAAATAGAGCAAAAGTCATTTGTTCGGCCCTGCGATGCCGAACCAGAGGCAGAATCCTTGGTTTGAGCACAAAAAAATATAAAAATTGAATGAAAACTCATGAAATACCTCTCCCATCTTACACATTTGTATCTCCTACACGTTCATCCTCCATTTTTATAGTAAATAGCCACCAAACAATGCCCTGCTAAGACAAAAAAAAAATTGATCAAATCTTATAAAATGCATTCAAGATAGTGTAGAAACATGATTTTCCAGCAAGAAATACGAAGAAATCGACTCTTATGATGGTAGCTAGTGGGCACCGAAATCACAAGTTCGCGTCACCCGTGGTTGGAGGGATTATCTGAGTTGAAGGTGGCGTTTGTGTGGAGTGCACAACATGAGAAGGAAGAAGGGCATTTTTGAAAAGGGAGTGAAAAAAAACAAAAAGTGATTTACCCATAGTAAAATATGGTTTTCACGTAGCCGGGCCAGTATTATTATTATACTCTGTGTGTGTCTATATATATTCTATCTTATGTAATTTAATTATTTTAAAAAATGGTAGTTTTTATTTATCAGTAAATATATAATATTTTTATTTAATTATATAATTACTTTTTATTTTAGAAAAACATTAATTATTTGATTATTAGTATGTAAGTATAGAAATTAATTCGAAGTATATACAATATAAAACATTAAAAGAGATTAACATGTAATAATACAATAAATAAATATGATAGTGTAAAAAATAGTGTTGATGAGTTGGAGAAGAGATCAAAATTTAGTGTTATTTACATTTTTTTAGTGCAATGGTTAGAAAAGCTCTTAGAATACATAACAATTAGCAAGGCTTTTTATTATATATATATATATATATATATATATATATATATATATATATATATATATATATATATATATGGAGTGAACACACTATCTTAAATGAACCATACTAACACAATTTTTAGAAAATTTTACACGACAACATCAAGAAGAATGATTTGCAAACGATGGCATTCAATCCACCATGTGATGTCCTCGCCAATATGACCTCTCTTAACCCAATTTTACTCTCTTTTGTTCTTTGCCCACAAAATGCCAATTCTTGGCAGATAGCCTTGCACCAATTTGACCTCTCTCAACCCTAATTGCTTTTCACCTGACTTCAATCTACTTGAACAGTTACACCAATCCAACTAGCTAGCTACACATCTAATAACTACCTACCTAAGCTCCCGCCAAGCCATGCACAACTCTCCATTGGCCCCCTCTCCGCTCCATATGTACCAAATTTCATCTTTCAAGGCACACACACATCTCCATCCCTCCATCAATATATATTTATGGAGATTGTTCAAGTGACCCAATTAATTAGTGGATCCCACTATCTCTCAGGCCAAACTGAGTCACTTAAGTATTTTTCTATATTTATTTACATCATACCTTTAATTTTTTTCTTGTCAAACACATCATAATTTAATTTTTATATTATAAGACTCAATTCAAAGTGAAAAAAGTGTGGTGACTAATTTTATGTATGGATAACAAATGTAAAAGTGAGGTTCATTTCAAAATATCAAAATAAGATAAAGTGTCTATTTTACACTTATAAACTCTCTTTTTATTTTTAACAAAAAATCTATTTAGACACTAAGGGTCCGGATTCAAATGGAGGTTTTTGAGATTTTTGTAAAGAGTAGTGCTACTTGTACTCATGAGTCCGGACCCTTAGGGGGTTTTTTGAAAATTTTTTATTTCAAAGTCATCCTCAAGCAATCAATGACTTCAAAATTATAACTTGTAACACTCCTTTAATATTTACAAAAATCTCAAAAACCTCCCTTTGAGTCCGGACCCTTAATGTCCAAATAGATTTTTTGTTTTGTAAATATTAAAGGAGTGTTACAAGTTATAATTTTGAAGTCATTGATTGCTTGAGGATGACTTTGAAATAAAAAATTTTCAAAAAACCCCCTAAGAGTCTGAACTCATGAGTCCAAGTAGCACTACTCTATTAAATAATCAATCTGGGAGTACTTCAACATCTCCACCAATCCTACCTCTAATTGTTTTCCAAAAAAGTGTTCGTTCAGTCGCACAAAACTTAAAAGCCGTACCAATTTTTTTTTTTTTTGCGTGCACCACCTCGATCTCATAAACACAAAACAAAACACATACAAATGTTTGTTTTCTTCATGTATAATATTTCACATTGGAGAGCGAGGTGCATTGGCATGCTCGTCAATGATTCTTCTACGCACCTTTGCCACGTGCCATTTTGCTCCGACGTGGCAAGAAAACACTAAATAAATCGGAATTAAAAAAACTTTTTTTTTATAACTTACAATTTAAATCAAATAATTACAAACAAGAAAGTAGAAATAAAATAAGTCTAGTTGGAAATTAATATTAGATTTAAATTTGTAGATAAATAAATTAATATGAGAGGTTACTTAATTCACTTTTATATTAATATTAATGATGCCACAAATGTAAATTTACTACAAGAAATTAAATTATTTAATCATAAGTAATTTTATGTTACTTATTGTTAAAATTATGAATTTTCTATAACTGTCTTATCTACAACAAGTTTGCTCATATCAACAAAGACTTCTATCACAGGTAATACTTGTTGTAAACAAATAACTCACTTGTAGTAGATTTATAATAAGTTTAGCTTGTGATAATAAAGTTATTTTTCTACAACAGACAAAGTGTGATAGAAAATACCAAATTACTTGTTGTAGATTAAGCAATATGGTAAAATATTACTTATAGTGATTAGTCAATATAGTTCACTTTAAATATTACATGAGATATTAAAAAGAAAAATGGTAATATAATATAGTTGGGAAGCACGCTTTATTTTTTAACTATTTGTAATGTTTTATTAGATGTGAGGTTTATACATTTTTGAAGATAAAAAAAAGTCATTAATAATAAAAAATAAGGTGTACATCAATACATTAAATTATCATTTTCATATAAAAACTCAACGTGAATTGGTTCGAATACGAATTATCCTTGTACTACTTTTTGGATGATTTTCTTTAAAAAAAATTTATGGATGATATTTGATTACTTTACCAGCATGAATTTCTTTCCACGTGGCAAATGATGAGTCAACAGTTACTACCTAGTAATACCACGTGTTGGAACCCCATGAGGAACACCTCAAAAGGCAAGGGGCAATTGGGGAACCTCTGACCACTATCACGTTACACATGTCGGGACCGTACGCGCCACCATGTGCGATTCTTTCAGCTTCACGTCCGTACACGTGTCAGGTCAGATGGTAGTGGCGCACAGCAGTGTTGTGCATCTCGAGAAAATGACACGATCGTGACAAAAGGCATAACGTTTTGTACATTTTTGGGAATTCGCTATTTTTATTTATTTATTTTAAACAGCTTTCTTTTTTATTATTATTATACTTATGTTTTAATTGGAGTTTTTGGCCGAACTTAAGTGAGCAATTAGGGCTCTACTTCCCGTAACGACATCACCCTAACCAATGATTAATTAAATAACAGCGGCTTGAGTTTAGAGTAAATTTAATTAAAAGTTTATGGTCGTCGTCAATATAGTATCAAGAATTTTTTCTTATTATTTTTAATTATTGACAAAGTATTTGAGGTAACCTCAACTAAGTCTATATTTGAGGTGGGTATGTTCATTTGAGCAACAATCTCTTCTCCATCAAAAAAAGTTAATAACAACTTTATACTCAAATCAATTCGAGACCTTTGATGGATGGAGTAGCCCATCCCAGTAGTATAGAAAAAAATAAAAACATCCGGCTAATGACAAAAATGCTTTCTTCATTGAGAAAAATTATATTTTCAAATACTTATTTTTAGTTTACTTAAAAAAAATTAGTTTACATATTTTTAATGTATATATGCCACTTTAAGTACATAATTTTTTGAGGTGTCTTTTCAATCTCGTGTGTTCTACTTTGTTTCTTGAAGACCCACGTTAACGAGTTGATGAAGAATTTTTCTTTGGACAAAATAAGTAGAGGAAGAATTCATTGATTGAGATTTTTTTTTGGGAAAAAGTCGAGTATATATACCATTTTTAAAACAATAATGATAACAAAAACAAAATTTCAATTCCATATGTACTATATGATTTGCTACATAAATTAATAAATTTTTTGTACTCTCACATTTTGTAGTGCTATTTGAGTTCTTAGAGTCTGAATTCTTAAAGAGTTTTTAAATTTTTTTTTTCAAGTCATCCTCAAGCAATAAATAATTTTAAAATAATAACTTATAAGTTTCTTTGAATAGTTATAAAATTTTTTATAAATTCTCTGTGAGTCTGAACTGTAAAAGTTCAAACAGATTTTTTTGTTTCTCTTGTAAAAGTTATTTTTTTTTAATTAAAATATTTTGTAATGTTTTTTGGGAGGACGGCACATGTTTTAAGTTATCCTTAGTTTCATAAGTTTTTGTAACTCTTTTACAAAAGAAAACCCAAAAAATTATCAATATGATTAATAACATCGATCTTGAGTTTTTAATGTCAAATCAAGGTAAGGTTCCGATGACTCCCACTACCTTTAAAAAAAAAAAAAAAAAAAAAAAAAAAAAAAAAAAAAAAAAACTCTCGAGTTTTTGATAAAAAATGAAAAAAAACTTTTTTTTTTTCACATGAATAACACGTACCCTTAAAAACGTTTTGTTTCAAAGTATTACAATTCAATTTTCCCATACAAAGCTTACAATCATGCATGCCCATCAATTCAGAGAGAGGCCCAATGAAGCCTTTCTTTCTCTTCCATCCATTTTGGTAGGTCCCAATACCATCCACCCATTCACTGACACCATCACATGACCACTCCCATTCATCCAATCTCCTCACCATCTTTTGACCAGTCAACCTAAAACCCCACATAATCCAATGGTTGCAGTCACTTCATCTGTTTGTTTTCAGCTTCACAAAGGTAACCATCCATAGGTCCCAACCACACATAAAAGATATAGCTAAAACCGCAGATCTAGAAATCTTGTTGGAGGAGAACAGTCTCAATTATAAAGTGCATGTATCGACTATAGAATGAGCAAGAAAAAGGCAAAAAAAAAAAGGCGACCATCGACAAAAACGTAGAGATATTGTAAGAGGTTCCAAGGGTTGGCGGACGATCGACATAAAAAAGGCGACGATCGACACAAAAATTTATATATAACATAACACTCAATTTTATATTACTATCTGTCACATTAAGAGAACTTTGTCTTGTTCCACAATTTCTATCACATTCAAAAATTAATAAAGCATTAAATACTATATTTTCAATTTTAATCTCATTCTATTTAATTAATGACATCATCAATTATGCTTTTTTACATAATATTTATAATAAATAAAGTTATTTATGAGAGAATAGTTTAGAATTAGTATAAAACGTTAATGGTAATTAATAATCACTCGCAAGTCAAAATCTAACATAGTAATATGAAAAGAGGAGTAATAAATTTCACTTTCATTACGTTAGTACAAAATTGGTGGCAGTCATGGTGGCTTCTTGAAGTACGGTGGTGATTTCGCCTTTCTGAGATTTCAATCCTACCACCAACCACCGCTGGTCCACCGCCATCACCAACACCGGAGTTCAGTAATGAAATTCTCCGGCCGGCATAACCAAGCACCTAAAATAAATATATTTGCATGAAAGCTAGCTAGGCCTAGATGATAACTTACATATTACAACATAAATGTGATCAATCACTCTAATATAATTTAATTAATCTAAGAGAGAGGAGACCTATGTGGAGCCCCCTTTCTCCTGCTCAAAGAGAGAACAATGTTAGGGAGAAAGCCACTAGTAGTCTTGTTCTTGCTACTGCTTCTCTTGTTCTTCATGTCAGAGTTGTGTGAGCTACTAAAACTTGTTATTGTTGTGCTTGGATTATGAAGGATGGAGTCGGAGGTGATCCGATCATTATCATCGTCATCTTCCTCCTCGTGAACCTCTGCGGAGTCCATTCGAAGGCCCTCAATCTGCGAGAACGCAAAGTCGGATTCGTCGAACCTGTATAGAATGCCAGACAAGTCCCCACCTTGCAACACCACGTGATCAACCTGCGTTGTTATAGTTTCATTTCAAGATTATATATGAGTCACAACATATATATAATTAACTTAGGAAGCCATGGCATATATTACAAGACAAATCGTGATGTAATCAGTGATCTAATTAATTAACATGTCTTTGAAGGGAGTTTTTGAATTTATTAATCAACTGATGCTAGAATTAATCAATGAAGTTGATCAGATGATTTGAATTAATCAATTAATCAATGAACCTTGCATGAAAGAGAGCAGAAGTGAAAAGGGTCTTGAAGAATTCTGTCACATTTTAGGCAGATATTGGCTGAGCCTTTACAAGGTCTTGACTGAGGCCTCTGCTTCAAAAACACCACTTTGGCACTGTTTATAGTGTAAGGCTGCAACACCCACCAACATTATTTATACTTCACATCATTAATTCATTCATTATAGATACCAAACAGCTCAAAAATAAATTTAAAAAAAAGAAAAAAAAACTTTTTGAGTACTACTACTACTACTTTGTCATCAATAATTCAATTTCAATTCAAATTCTGCACCTGAACATAGGAGCAGTCGATGAGTTTCTCGAGATCTTCCAACCGGACAACGTCGTTGTAAACGTAGCGTCTCACCTATCACAAAAAGATTCAAAATCAGCCAAATTCAGAAGAATTGATCATATCCATAGCAATTTAAAAATTTATACTAGTACAATGTGCTTAAAGAAAATGCATATGCAGAAATATTTTTTTGACATTGAATTGCAACATATAAATTACTGTGTAGTGATCAAAATTACTGTTGTGTACCTTTCTAATGGCTAATATTAGAAATTACAGCTTTTTGAGAGCAATAAATTGAAGAATGACCAAAAAGTGAAATTAAAAGTTATCTTGGTTCGGTGTAAAAACCAATTATTACCAAACTGAGATCCATATGGATTAAAAGGAAGAATTGAATGAGACTTGAAAGTTTGAAACTAGTTCTAAACTTAGAATTGTGAATTATATGAATATTAAAAGTTATGGTTCTCAAACACTCCAGAACATGATTAATTTAATTTTCCATGAAAATTGAGTCAAACTTTCACTTTCATGAAAGCAACAGCTGAGAAGCACCAACAGAACAAATGCACAAAAGAGATTTTCTAAAAGAGGAAAGAAACAAAATCTTAAACAGGGGGAATCAATAGAAAAACAGGAGACAACATCAGAGACAAAGCTCAAAGAACCCATTAAAAACACAAACAACAAAATTTGGGTATCTCAGAAAAATAAAAATAAAAAAAACACTAAATAAATGAACATCAAACACTGTGATAAGGATAAGAACAAACCAGCTTCAACAGAACATGAAGGATTAATTAAGAACCAAAAAAAAAACAATAAAATAATAAGTCACTGAGTAAGAAATTTTTACAAAAACATAAATTCAACAAAAGTGATCAAATTAAGTGAAAACATCAAAAACTTGCTTGAAACATTGAATTTTAAGCACAACAGAAGAATTTTAAAAAGGGTACCTCAATTTCTCACTTAAAACACCAAAAACATGATTGAAACATAGAATTATGAACACAACAAGGGCGTCAAGGCTTCTAACAACTAGAATTTCAAAAAGGGTACCTTAAAATGTCACTGAAAACACCAAAAACTAGATTGAAACATAAAATTATAAGGTGCAACAAGTGCTACAAAGCTCTTCAAAAAACGGAATTCCAAAAAGGGTAACTCAAAAACTCTCTAAAAACAACAACAACTTGATTGAAACATATAATTAAAAGCACAAGTGCTACAAAGCTCTTCAAAAAACAGAATTCCAAAAAGGGTACCCAAAAACTCTCTAAAACACTAACTTGATTGAAACATGGAATTTAAAGCACAACAAGTGCTTCAAAGCTCTCTAACAAACAGAATTTCAAAAAGGGCACCTCAAAAACTCATTACAAACACCAAAAACTTGATTAAAACATAGAATTGTAAGCACAACAGGTGAGAATTTCAAAAAGGGTACCTCAAAAACTCACTAAAAACACCAAAAATCACTTTGAAAGAACATACAAAAAAATAAATAAATAAAAAACATAACAAAAAAGTTGCCCCTGAAGTAGTGAAGAAAACCAAAGAGGCCCATCAAAGGAAATGATTGGGAGATGATACATAATTTGGGTAGTTGAATTAATTGATAGATTATGCTGACCTGCAAGAGAGGGTGAGATCGATGTGAAGGGACACAGTGAGGGCAAATGCTTCGACAACAATTCAAACAAAAAATGTTCCTCTCGTTCTTCCTACGATTCTCGTGGGACCCACATGCACCGAAGAATGTCTCGGCTATTAGACCTTGAAGCCATGCCGGTTTCATCATCACCATCTCTTCTTCACTCACTCAAAAACAACTGTTTTTAAGAGAATTTATGTCCAAAACACGCAAGTGTCACCTTTTTTTGTATGTGTTCTTAAGGAGCAACTAAAAGGGTTTGGAGAGAGTCATGATAGAGTTAGAGAGGTGGAGAATTGGGTGTCTAAAACCCTAAGTAGAGCACACATATTTATAGTGATGTTTCTTCTAGAAAACCAAAATTTTTTTTATAAAAAAACATTTATTTTACTATGTATATGGCAAGTTTGAATTTTTGGAAGAAAAGAAGTATTTGTATTTCTTTTTGAGATATTGAGATTATTAGTTTTGGTAGAAAAAAAAAGGGATTGGGTGATGGCATGGCAAGGTCTGTTTGCTGATGGTTATGGCGGGTACAGCCCACAAGGGTACCTTTTTTTTTTTTTTTTTTTCCTCTGATAAATCCCCTATTTTTTTTCTCTGTTCTCTTTTCATTTTTTCATCCCACCACCTCAAGTTTGAATTTGAGGGTGATGCTAAAATGCTTTTTATTTCTCTTCCCTAACTTAAAGAGAAAATAATTAAAGCCAAATTATATTAGTAACGCAGTGAAAAAGGCATGCCCCTAGGCACCCAACATATATGTGGTTAGGTGATAGAATCTCCAAAGAAAAAGAGAGAGACATCAAAATTTTAGATTTGATTTTTGTGATTTTTGAGTTTGATTTTTGTTTGTTGTTGTTCAAACATGTTTATCGCGAAGAGAATCTAGTGGCGGACGGGTTAGCTAACCTAATTTGTTATGAACGATATACGTGATGTCTTACTATCTAGAGCTTGTCTTACATATGTATGGTTAGGTGATAGAATCCCCAAAGAAAAAGAGTGACATCAAAATTTTAGATTTGATTTTTGTGATTTTTGAGTTTGATTTTTGTTTGTTGCGGTTCAAGCATGTTTATCGCGAAGGGAATCTAGTGGCGGACGGGTTAGCTAACCTAGCTTGTTATGAACGATATACGTGGTGTCTCACTATCTAGAGCTCGTCCTATGTAGTAATTTTGGGCTTTACCTCCTTTCTTCGTAAAAAAAAAGAATATCCTTTTCTTTATCTACCTAAATTACTAGAATGAAAGATCATAAGTTCGAATTTTTAGATTTCTTTTCTTGATTATTTTAACGAGAACTAGCTAAATAACTACAAAATTGACCTAATTCTACATCCTTTACTGTTTTTTGTTCAACTATATATTAATTGAAAATGAAGGATTAAGAATTTATAGATTGCCCTTCAATGTTTGATCACAATTGTAGAAGGGGCCCTTCAATGTTTGATCACAATTGTAGAAGGGGCCCTTCAATTGTAGAAGGGGCCCTTGAGTAGTGATGGATGCTGAGATGGTCCCATCTGAAGCCACTGGTCAGATGTTTCTGAACTAGCTATCTCTTCTTTTCATCACTCCAATTTCAGAGAAAAAAAAAGTTTGTAGCATACCGATATTTGTTAAAAAAAAAAAAAACATACAATTTGAACAAAAAATGCTCTCTTTCAAGGATAATGTGATGATCATTATTGAACACCAACATATGGAGAGTTTTCCTAAGAAGAATTCTCTTTCTATTTTTGATGAAGTAGTCCACCTATGCGAAAGAGAATATTCCCAAAATTTCAACAAGTCCACAAGGATATAGCTGGTCACATATAGATCCTTTCAACTAACGTTGAGTCTCTTGTGCTTGTTCTCTAGTCTCACTCACCTGTTTGGTAACACTACCTTAAAAAGGCCTAACATACATTATAGGCATGGAGAATACCTTTTTTTGAATATAGAAAGTTCATTTGGGACTATGGTTTGGTGGGGATCTTTGCAATTAGGTGAATTTTTAATCCATAATTAGTTGAGATGGATGAAGGAACCATGCCCTTTCCATCATCATTAAAATGATCAAAATAGCCAATTAGCGAGGAGGTTGGAAACGTTGAAGTTGAGCTTTTGAACATATTTTTAGGGACTAGTTCCTTTTCTATACCTAACTGTGCACATACGCAATGGAGAAGATATGTTCCCACTCCCACATCTGTATGGTCGGATGATAGAATCCTCAAAAGAACGTGCACTTATCTAGCATATTCTCGATTACGCTAACAAAGTATGATAAATTAATGAAACTAAAGTGGCTTGAATGCGGTTAATGTCCTATTTAATCTATCAAACTAACAGTATCATATCAATGAACCAATCTTGTTTGGTTGGATGGTCAAAGGAAGCATGCCCTTTCCATCATCATTAAAATGATCAAAATAGCCAATCAACGATGAAGTCAATAATGTTGAAGTTGAGCTTCTGAACATATTTTTAGGGATTAGTCCCTTTTCTATACCAAACTCGGCTCTTATGAGCCAACGAGGATTCTAGCGCAGTAGAAGAGGTGTGCTCCCACATATGTAAGGTTAGGTAATTGAGGCCTTATTTGGTTCGGGGAGAAGTTAAAGAAAATGAGATAACTTTCAGGAAAGTTCCAACTCACCTTGTTTGGTTAGATATTTTTAAAAAACTTGAGGCCTTATTTGGTTCGGGGAGAAGTTGAAGAAAATGAGATAACTTTTAGAGAAATTTCAACTCAGCTTGTTTAGTTAGATATTTTCAAAAAACTTTCATGAAAGTTTGACCTTCAACTTCCTTCACATAGGGGAAGATAACTTAGGGGGATGAGTAAGTTATCTTCCTTAGGAGGAATTAATATTTTTACCCACATTTAATGCTCTCTCTTTCTACCTTTATTCCTTATAATCCTCTTTCAAAAACAGTTTAAATGACATTTATGTCAATTATATTATTTTATTATTTTTAAAATGTAAAATTTTCTGAAGTTCAAAGTTGAAACAAACGTAAAAAATGCAACTTCTTTAGTGGTTAACTTATCAGAAATTACATTTCCCTAGAAGAAAACTTCCTTAAAAATTAGTAAAATAAACCAAACGAGGCCTCATCCTTCAAAAAAAATAAATAAATAAATAAAATTGAGCACTTATCTAGCACATTCTCAAGCGATTACCCTAAAAAAGCTAAGTTGATAAATTAACAACACTTAAGTGGCTAGTATGTGGTTAATGTCCTATTTAATCTATCAACCTAACACTTTCGTATCAATGAACTATATAATATTAAAGGGGCAGAGGGTATATTGCACTTTCAATTAGTATTATATATTCTTTTTTTAATCAAATTAGTATTATATATTCTTTAGGACACAGTTTCATGGAGTGACTAAAACAAATGTATTGGGGTTGTACGGTGTGACTCGAAACCCTCGTTTGAATTTGATAGCCTTTTCTTTACCTTCCCTTACCTTACTATTATGTGTCTTAGTTTTGGGAGAAGTGCAGTGCTGTGCTGTGCTGTTGCACCTGTGTGTACACGTACAATCCTTCCATTTCTTTAAAACAAGATGTAAAAATAAATAAACGAGATATTATTCTTGTGCATATGGTACATTGTTCAGTGTTCTGATCTTTTTTTTTTTGACCTTACTTATTTTGATTAAATTATTCTCCCTTAACTTTTTGAAATAAATTCTGAGTTTTGTCTCTTAATTACCTTTTGATTAAAAAAATAAAGAACTCTATTTCGTCAATTTTATGCAACAGTACATATAATTTTGTGTTGCCGGATCGAATTTCTCTAATACTTAATTGATGAACATGTTTGGATAAATTTACTAAATTAATTATGCTCCAAACCTGTTATCAGTGTCTGATTAATATCCTAACTAATCTAAACCAATCTATTTTCACATAAAAAAAACGCAATTAAGGATGACATAATGGATTTATCAATAGAGGACATTTTTTAATAAATTTATCAAATATCAGTAATTCAGCAGTAATACTGTCCTACTGGAAGGTACTATCAGGAAATTAATGGAGAAAATTTATTTGTGGTCGTTTCCTTTGTGCATTCTAAGGAAACATGCGTCCACCGTACACAACACTTTCAACTTAACTGTTAAGTTTTTCATACTAGTGGATGAAATGAAAAGAATGTAACCATTAACTTTTGGTATCTTTAAAAGTACAATAATTGGAAACCTCACTTTCATAATTTTTCGAAAAATTTAAGAATTATTGAATGCAGAATTGCAGTTTCATAGCATATTAATTGATAATTGAAATAATAGAGCAAACTAAATAAATTGATCATCGAGACAGTAAATTAATTAATTGAAAGTATATATGCTATATAAAACCAAAAATATATACGTATAAGTAATTTATTGAGCAATGTTACATGGATAAACAAAGAGTTGATGGATAAAAAATTTATGAAAAGGAATTATACAAGAAAAATTTTTTGTTATTTTTAATTATTGTCAAATCAATTAAAGTATTGCCTCGACTTATTTTGGATCCAAGGAATGTAAGACTACAAAAACTACACTTCTAGCCAAAATTTTATAAAACTTCTATTCACTAAACTCGAAATTGACGTCTCTTCATAGATATTCGATAAGGCTCAAAACTTATAATTATTAGAGGAGAGACTCGTGTCATTCTATCGTAACCCTCTTGATTAAAAGGCGCCTTGGGTATTTAAAGCTCAAAATAAATGTCACAATGCATGCTTTAATTTGAGCTGCAACGTAAAGGCGTGTTTCCCTTATACATAAGGGCACAAGGCTATAAGCATTTATACCAATAAAAAAGGCTATAAGCATTACTTTTTCCTTTTGTCCTTTTGAACATCCCAATTACAAAGCTAAACCTACGCTATATTGTTTGGACCGCAAAGTTCAAAAATATATGAAAAGAAAAATTTTATATATATAGTGCAATTTTACAATAAAATCTAAATATATATTTATGTCATAGGTATATATTTGATTTTATGATAGTATTACCTCTCTCTATATATATAAGCCCTTTGACATTGACGAGAGCATGGATACACAGGTTGACACACATGCACTTACCATCCACCCATCAATACATGTCAGGATGCATGCGCACTTGAGAGTTAAGTAATGCAAAACTGAAAAATAACAGTTTAGTTTTCTAACATACATTTTCATCAAACAAATAAAGTCCTTCCAACTTCCAATCAATATCACGATATTTTTTTTTTTTAATTATATATGTATATGGCAAGGTTGACATGGGATGCCTGGTTGTTGATAATATTGCCTAACTCGTGTTATTTCGTTCGTTAGTTTCACTTTCCCTCCATTCTAATACACTTTTTTTGTACGGGTTTGTAGCTAATAAAAAAAATGGAAAAATAATCAATATATGAATCCAAACCAAACGGACAACGCAACAACACTAAATTAAAGTGTTATTCTTTTCAATGAGTAGGCTGTAGGCCTCCTATTCCAAATGAGTATTGGTATTATCACTTCATTTAGACATATCAATTTGGCACACACTCGTCACTCATTAAGAGTTCGTAGACGCATGCATATTAAGTTTTGGGTACACATCAATGCACAAAGTATCGCACTCGATGCATCGACCAGGGTCACAATCAAGGGTGCGTTAATTTGGTGTGTCCAAATTAATAGAGGTAAATTTGCATTTTTCAATGGCATTAAATCAAAGAGTTGAAGAATTTGATCCATGCATTAACCTTTTTTTGGTAAAAGATATTTGGACTCCACTCAAAAGGAGGTTTTTAAATTTTTTGTAAATATTTTATATATTTTCTCATTAACGAGGGTGTAAGTAAAATTAAAAAAGTTTTGACCGGACTACTTTCAAAGATATTTGTATATTCATAATTTTTTGTTATATTTCAATTTTTGTTATACAATGATTAAAACTGAGAAAAAAAAGAGAAACACCTCATTTAATTTTTTGAAAAACTATTTAATAATTATATTATAAAATATAATATATAACAAAAGTCTCCATTAGTTTTGAATTTTTAATTTCACAAAGAGATTTTTGTTAATAAATATGATTAAAAGTTCATGTGTCTCTTATCAGGAGATCGTGGTTCGACTCCTACTGAAGTAAAAAAAAAAAAAATGTCCATGTGTCTCTTCTAATGTTTATATAACATCTAGTCAAAAGAACTCATATAAAAAATAGATTGACTCACTTCAAGTAATTTTATTAACATACCACGACATATATATATATGAATGTGTAGATTTTTTAAGTTTTGCAATATATATGAAAAATCTCATTTCAAGTCTTTTGTAATTGCTTGAAAATTAGGGCTGACAGTTTGGGTCGTGTTAAACGAGTTTGGGTTATGAAACGTTTAACACGACGCGACATAATGCGACACATAATAAACATGTCATGAGTTTGACATAAGTGGGTCTAAGTCATAAACAAGTTAATCTATTTACACTCGGTTAATAAACGAGTTATTAACATATTAACCTGCTTGACTCGTTTATAACTCGCTTAACACGATTAAAGAATTATGTATAAATAATAAATATGTTATAATAAATAAGTTATTACAAAATTTACCTATTTGAATACATGTTAATAACATGATTTATTTTTTATTTGCAGACATCCTTTTTCATACTTAACTTTATTTTTAGAGGATTTTTGTTGTCATGTATATGTTATTTGTTACGAGTCATATTCCTTTCATTATTAACACTAAAGAGCAAAGACTCGAATGAAAAAGTAAAGTAAAACTTAAGACTACATCTCTATTATATTTTATTGTCTATTGAATTATGTTCATTTAAATTTATTCACATAGTTATTTTTAAAAATATAATAAACAAATTATAAAAATTTAAATAATTTTAAAAGTTTAAATAAAACGTAACGACTCTAAAATATAACTCGTATCACGTGTCATTTTAGGTCGTACGTGGGCCCACTTGTTGTGATACGTGTGTTCAATTATCGGTCGTCGACATTGAGGTATGTTATTTTTGTCTAGTGTTTGTATTTTTATTTATTACCTGAATGTAAATTCCAATGTCTCAAACGTGTGAGGACGTTTGTGTGTGCGTGTTGGTGTTGGGGAGTGAGTTCAACCTGAGAAAACGTACGTTACGAGTGTTGGACGAGCTGTTGGCGGATAATTAGTTGTCCGGGGGACAAATTGAATTAACACACTGACAAAATACAATTTAAAATAATAATTAATCGTTATGTAACGTGTTCATTGCGTTGGTACGTTCTTGAGTACACGACGGTGCGAGTCGTGGTGCGGTTTGGGTGCGAGAACGCTCGGGAAGGTCTTTATTTGTGTGAGCATAAGATAAGGTCATATGACCAAGTCAAGGGAGCCCCCAAGTGATTTAGATAAGTGGGTGGGTTGGTGTGGATATAGATCGTGTGATGATACTTGAGATACATGTATGCAAATGATGATGAGGATGAGTATATAAGTAAACTCCTCACCTTTTCTCTCTCATCTCTTTCTCTCTCTCTACTCAACGAAAGTCGATTTTGGGCTTGGTGTTTCAACGATTTTGTGGGAATCGAAGGTTAGGGATCGACTTACAATGTGTATTAAGGTTAGATCTCGAATCCTCGTCTAATTCTCTACGTTTTGACGCCTATTTTGCGGATTTTTGTCACGATGTTTCGAACATCATGTTTGAGCATGAATTTTCTGGAATTTTTGGTGTAGAATTTGTGATCATGGAGTGTGAATAAGGGTTGTTGTTATGGTGGTTTATGGAATCGGATGTTAATCGATTTTTGGTGAATTTTTGGGGATTTTCATTGTGATGTGTATCGGGGATTTGTAGAAGTGGTTGGTATGAAAAAAATGTAGTTTTGGGTTTGTACGGAGGTCCCTGCAAGTTTGGGATATACTCAAAACGTGACGACACAAGCCGGAGTTTCAAAAAATCTTGGAATTCATGTTCTGGTTGTCTAGGATAGGGGCACCCCTATCCCCACGCTTTAAGTGACTCCGCAGGGTGTAAACCCCAACAGTGCCATTTTACGACGTGACACTGTTCACAGACCCAATTTTTAGAATTTTTGAAAAACTTTAGGGATCTCTTGGGTATCCAAATGAGTCTGAATACAACCCAATACCCGGATAATCGACCCAATTATGCGAATACATAAACTTATGGGAAATTGAAGAAATTATGAAAAATTAACGGAAATTGTAATTAAATGAATACCATGGGTGTAATTTATTGATGAGCATACAGGATTCGATTTGATGGATTGTTGGGCGTTTGAGTAAGTTTAGTATGGATTGCAGGTCAGTAAACCAGTGAGGAATTGTACAGTTATTTCATTGAGCTTTAATTTGTTATTGTTATCGCTCTATTTCTTATTTTGGAATTCCATTCTATTAAGTTGTTGGAGGGAAAGTGAGTCAACGCACTACAAAAAAATAGCAAATCAGAAACGGAATTAGAAACGGAATTAAGTTCCGTTTCTAAAAAAAAAATTTAGAGACAGAATTGAGACGGAAAATTCAGAGACGGAATTGAGATGGAATTGAGACGGAATTGAGACGGAATTAGAGACGGAATTAAATTCCGTCTCTAAAAAATGGCGCGAACATTCCCACCAAAACTTTATTTTGTTCTACCCGTTCATCAAATCTCGAGATTTATGCAACAAATCTCGAGATTTCCCTTTACCCCCTCTAATAATACCACCGAAAGAAAACCCCTCGTCCTCCCCACCATCGAAAGCCCTAACTCCCACCACCGAAAGCCCTAACTCTTCGTCGTCTCTCTCTATACTCTCGTCTCTCCTCTGACTCTGGTCTCTTCGTCTCTTTGGTCACCGGCCCCCAAATCTCCAACCCCCAAAAATCTCTCGTCTCTCGTCTCGTTGCTCTCAACTCTCTCTCTCTCGGTCTCTCCGTCTCGTTGTGGTGTCTCTCTCTCGGTCTCTCCGTCTCTCCCGCCACCGCTCCCCAAATCCCCAACCCCCAACAAGTCGTCCTCTCACTCCATTGCTCCCCGGTAGCGCGCCTCGCTCTCGGTCATAGAGCCGCCTTGCACATTTTCGCTCTGCGCCTCTCGTTCCTCTCGCTCTCGCATCGTGCTCTCATTCGGTCCCCTCTTCGACCTCTCTCGCTCTCTCTCATTGTGCTCTCATTCGGGCCCGGCCTCGTCGTGTTTCATTGGTGAGTTCTCCTCTTTCCTCTCGAAACATTTTTTTTGGTTAATTGCGCAAGTGACATGTTTTGTTTGCTTTTACAATGATCTGTGATTTTTACTCTAAGCGTGAGAATTTATTGTTTCATGTATGTAGTTGTTTTTTGCAAGTTTATTATACACAAGTTGTTTTTACAATGATATGTGATTGTTGCTTTTACAATGATCTCGTGATTGTTACTTGTTCCACTTTGTGTACTCTTCTATTTACCTTGTCCACCAATTGTAGCTTGTAATCTTTGTTCAAAGTACATATGATCATCATGATCAAGGGCATACATATAAATGGAGTTCATTCTCTTGTACACAATATAAAAATTCTTGAAATACAATCTCTACATTATCTCTAACTCTCTTCTCTTTTGTTTCCCTTCTCTACTTGCTCTTCTAATTGTTAGTTTATTTAAGCCTTCCATGCTTAAGTCTTTAGCAAGGCCAATAGTTTTATAATAGTTTAATTAAGCCTCTCACTATGTTTCTCTATGGGTGTCCGTTCTTTTGTGTTTCTTGGTCAATAGTTTTGTAATACATGGGTGGTTCATTATATTGATTATATGTTTTATAATATCATGTTAGCATTAATTTGTTGATATTGCTCCTACGTTTCGTTATTAAATATTATACGGATTGTTGACAAGTTAGGTGAATCTAAACTTATTGAGCAAGTTGAAGTGTTGACCCTGTGACAAGTGATAACCCAAACCCATATGAAGACCCCCTGTTTATTACATAAAAAGTAAATAGATAAATAGTATTAAAACCTACGCATGGAATAAAGATCTCTTATGTTATAACCATTTATTTATTTATTTTTAGATCAACAACTCGAGGTACTTAAGAAGTAGTTATTGTAAAGAAGTTAATCACTTAAGTATTTTCACTTGAGGAAATAAGTCTTAGAAAAAAACTTTGATCCTAGATATCTCTACAAGGCAAAATAATGCGGCTAAAACGAAGTAAGTGAGGTTTGAACTATTATCAATCCTCCCATGCTAGTTTATATGCTTCGATTCATTTTAGTAGTGATTGAAGTTTAATTTGGGATCCATTGTGGTAGTTCTTCACTAAGATTTTTTTAGCAGCTCCCTTTTAAACTCCTTATCGTTTAAATGCCAAGTGGAATTGATATAACGTTGGATAATTTCAATTAGTACCTTGTAAAGTAGGGCCAATGGCACCAAGTGTGTCTCCCTTGCTATTTTATGATATCTTGATGTGTATAACTATTCGATATCATAAGTGATATCTTGGAATTAAGGTCGTCACATTACATGTGTCAAACATGTTGAATAAGGCTTCTTTATATCGGTATTATTTATAAATTGTTTAGTTGGACACACAAGTTGTCATGTACCAAAGTGAAAGGAAGAAACTAGTTAACTAATTTAATTGCACAACACTTCAATAGAATGTCGCCTATAAGTCGAGATCGGATGTACAACCGCTCGACAACGGTTACGTTCGAATTGAATTCGGCTAAGGTTAAAGAATTCATATCATTTGCCAAACAACATTGTCCTACATACCAAAGTGAAAGGAAGATTAGATGTCCGTGCAATTTGAAGAAATGTCGACTTGTACCGCACTGGACGTCGAAACGGTTGAGTACCACATATGTAGGTATGGATTTGTTCCGGATATCACCGTTGGTACGAACATGGTGAGAACGGGGATGAAGGCCCGCAAAACTTTTACCAAATAGATAGCCATATTGATGATGCCGATGTGGGAGGATACGATCCGACAACTTACCACGAGATGCTACACAACGTGGCAGGTCCAAGTTTCAATTGGAATCACGTGGAAGAATCACCAAACCCCCAAACACGCCAACTATATGACATGATTGATGCAAGTAGGGAACAATTGTGGCCGGGTTGCGAAACCATGACAACGTTGTTCGCAATGGCAAGATTACTTGCGATCAAGTCTCGAACATCATATATCTCGAACGAGGGTATAATGAAATCATTAAACTCATGAAGGATTGTTTGCCAAATGACAATTCATTGGTTGAAAATTTTTATGCCACTAAAAGACTAATGCGAGGTCTAGGTCTACCTGTTGAGAAAATAGATTGTTGTGAGGACCAATGTATGATTTATTGGGGAGTGGACTCTGAGTTGACGTCATGTAAATTTTGTGGGAAATCACGCTACATTGCACATCGACGAGGTCGTGGTCGGAACACAAAAACCGCCCTTGCAAAAAAATGTACTACTTCCCTTTGGGCCCTCGGTTAACGATCGTATGCGTCCGAGTCAACGGCAAAACATATGCGATGGCATGGAGATCATTCCTCGCCGAAGATGTTATGCAACACTGTTTCGATTCGATTGCTTGGAGACATTTTAATGACATCAATAGAGACTTCGCCGCCGAGGTTCTAATGTTCGTTTAGGATTGTGCACTGATGGTTTTCAAGTATTTGGGCTTTCAGGGAAATCGTACTCTTCGTGGCCCGTGATTTTGACTCCTTACA
Organism: Stephania japonica; assembly: GCA_039657345.1. Taxonomy (NCBI): domain Eukaryota; kingdom Viridiplantae; phylum Streptophyta; class Magnoliopsida; order Ranunculales; family Menispermaceae; genus Stephania; species Stephania japonica. The sequence goes on along the minus strand of CM077556.1, from coordinate 81,957,018 downwards.
ACCTTCCACCGTCGATGTGCATGAAATCTGAGTTTATGTTCTTAACGGTTATCGTTCCTGGACCGACCAGCCCAAAGCAGAAAATCGACGTGTTCCTTCAGCCGCTTGTGAAAGAGTTGCAAGATTTATGGAACAATGGTGTGATTACATACGACGTTTCCACAAAGACAAATTTTCTCATGCGAGTTGCCCTTTTATGGACTGTTAGTGATTTCCCTGCATATAGCATGTTGTTCGGTTGGAGCACACATGGTAAGTACGCTTGTCCATATTGTATGGAGGATACAAATGCATTTCAATTACGAAATGGTGGTAAGACATCGTGGTTCGACTGTCACCGTCGTTTCGTGGCGAAGTCATCACCATTAAGGAAAGACAAAAAAAATTTCATTAGAGGCAAAATGGTCATAAATGATGATCCGCCCGCTTTGCGTTCGGTGAAGAAATTTTGGCGTAAATTGAATCGTTAGGCTTGATGAAAGTGACAAATCTGAGCCGATTCTCGTGAATGGGCGGATAGCTAAGAATTCGGGATGGAGGAAGAAAAGCATATTCGGGACTTGCCGTATTGGAAGACAAACTTGATTCGCCACAACTTAGATGTCATGCACATTGAGAAAAATGTTTTTGACAACATATTCAACACTATTATGTGTGTACCTGTGCAAGAGTAAGGACAATGCGAAAGCGAGACAAGATATTTGTGAATATTGTCACCGACCTTCTCTACACATTGATTCGGCGACAAATACTTACATCCTTGGATGCTATGCTCTTGATACATCAAAAAAAACAAAAATTGTGCGAGTGGGTTGAAAAGTTGCGTTTTCCTGATGGTTACGCTTCGAATCTTGGTCGATGTGTGGATCCAAAGAAACTGCGAATGTTCGGCTTGAAGAGCCATGATTGTCATATTTTCATGCAACGGTTAATACCAATTGCATTCAGAGAACTCCTCCCAAACCCGGTTTGGGTTGCAATTAGCGAATTAAGCCTTTTTTCCGATCCCTAATCGCAAAATGTGTCGGCCTCAAAGATATGGAGGTCTTAGAGTCCGAAATACCAAAAATCATTTGCAAGTTGGAGAAAATATTCCCTCCAAGCTTATTCGACTCTATGGAACACCTACCAATCCACTTGGCCTACGAGGCCCGTCCGTCGGTCCCGTTCAATTTCGATGGATGTATCCATTTGAGAGGTACTATCTTGAGCCCTTGAAATTATTTTCCCATTCAATAAGTTTTAAATCAACACTTCCTATAACATTCATACAGGGTACCTTAAACATTTGAAGAACAATGTGCGGAACAAAGCGAAGGTAGAGGGCTCCATGTGTAATGCTTATTTGGTCGAAGAGGTCACATCCTTTTGTTCTTACTACTTTGAAGATCACGTCTTTACATTGCATGACAAAGTGTAACGTAACGACGATGGCGTATCGGGCCCACACCGCATTTTGTCGGCAATTTCTCAATTTTCACTTATCCTGGTCGACCCATTGGCAAGTCGAAGGAGCGGTACTTAACAGAGCAGGAGTTTAATGCCGCTCATTCGTACATACCGTTTAATTGTCCAGAGATCGCTCCTTACGTCCAAGACATCCGTCACTTTCATTCAATATTGCAAGACATTCATTGTTCATATTTTACTAAGACAAACTACTTACATGTTCCTTTCTTCTAGGATATTCATCGATGAAATCACTCAAGCAATGGGGAGTCGGAAGTTGATAGTAGTCTAGAGCACAACTTCCCCATTTGGTTTCAAACATACGTAAGGTCATTACTTTTGTGCGTTATAGATTCATAAATTTCTTCCATAAGTAATGTGTCATATTGCATTTCTAATTTTTTTTGAATAGGCTCGGAATTCTATAGTTGACGAGACGCTTGTTGATCTTTCTGTTGGTCCTAGTCGATCATGTACCGTCTACCCCGGTTACCTTGTTAATGGGTATAAGTTCCACTCCGCAACATATGATGTTAATAGATCGACGCAGAAAGCAAGCGGTGTTTTGGTGAAGGGTTCAAACTACGCCGATGTTTCCCATAACTATTATGGAGTACCGCAAGAGGTTGTGGAGATTGAGTATATCGGCCTCAAGCGTGTGGTCTTGTTTAAGTGTGAATGGTATGACCCTACACCGAATCATGGTGTGAGGACTCACCCAACACTTCAATTGGTAGAGGTTCATCGAAGTCGACGATATAACAACTACGAGCCATTTGTACTAGCAATGCAAGCCACTCAAGTGTACTACCTTTCGCACCTTCTATGAGGAACGACCGACAAGAATGGCTAGCAGCTTGTTGTCGTCAACCAAAATTCCCCGACGAGGAAACTAGCAAAGACGATAATGACCAGGGCTCAGCAGAGATTGCATTCCAAGATGGGATGGCCACCACGTGCGTAGTCGACGATGCAATCGTCGATATCAACAATCTGGATGATCCGAATGGGACTCGATTCATTGTTGAAGTGGGTCTAAGTGAAGAAGTATATAGTGGAGATGATTCAGAAGAAGAATCATCAACTTCTAATCATGAGAGTGAATTTGAAATGGATGATAGCGAATAATGTATGTATATGTTATGTCAACGTCCAATCATTTAGTTACTTTTATCAGCATGGATCCCGTGTTATTAACTCCAATCATTTAGACTTAATTTCTAGTTTTTGTATGCCCTCCTTCTCTGAAATTTTATTGCTATTTTGTTAGGTTTCATGGCGGGAGGTGGTCATCCACCACGTCGAGGTTTCCCATTAGGAGGACATCGTCGTGCGGAAGAGGTGCAAAGACCGACCTCCGGAGGCGAAATACCGACCGGGCCTCATGGTCGTGCCATACGAGGGGTCCATAGAGGTCGTGGCGGTCGAGGTCGTGGGTCGATTCTCGCATTATCGATTCCGACTTCTCGTTCTCTCGATCACGAGATAGCCGCAACGTCACCTTCGCCTTCCATACCGTCGGCGTCGTCGTACCATCATCGTCGTCATCAAGGACTATACCAAATATGCAGCCCAGCCACCATCGTTGACATCAAGGACTCCTTTACCCACGAGGCCCGCACCCCTGCACAAGATCACCGGCAAAGATCCCCACAATACGACGTAAGAGCGGGGTTGGAGGTGACAGCCCTCCGCGGCACCTCAGAGGATAGGGATGGAGCCCCCGACGTACATGAGATCCCTATCGATCGATTGCCAATGATACGTAAGTTTGTATTTGACTCATATATGTCGTTTTAAATATGGATGTAAATTATTGAAGAAGTAGTTAAGATGTTATGCATGTTCATGAAACACAGGAGTTGCATCCTTCGCATTTTTGTGCACGGAGGATGACAAAAGTTTTCAAAAGATGGATGATTCCTGAAGGGTATTGTTGGAAGTCGGTGACCGCCTCATCATAAAGACAAATCGGCGCCACTGGAAGGTAAACACGACTACTAAATGTCTTATGATTTATACTATTTCCTCAATGTCTCGTAACAATAGCAATCGCCAATTCGTAGGTATTTTTTAGATGGGATGACACGATTCCCGAGGATCTCATTCGAGCGGCGTACGACAAAGCTTGCAGGCATAAGGTACACCGCATTGATGCACAAGTTAAAGAAGAAACGTGTGCAACCAAGTGTATGTTATAGATGAGGCATGGAGGAGATACTTGGAGTACCGGGAGAGCGAGGACTTCCTTGCCAGTCTAGTCAAGCGACGGCGAATAGGAACACCGAGGTCGAAGGCCACGGGACTGGACCCTCGAAGCACGCGTGGTGGTTCCGTGTCTTTTGTGACTACCCAAGAAAGATTGGTAAGTTTTTTTTAACCTCTTGGTTATTTTTTACATTTATACACTTGTTCACTATGCTTGGTCCCGTACGAGTAATGATTCATCCGAGACGCCACCGACGGTGAATGAATTGTATTTGCATCTCCACACCGTAAATCACGACAGATGACATTCATCGATACTAGATCGAGCGGTTCTATGTAAGTATAGAAATGAAATGTAAAATAGTATTAAGTTTACTTTAAACCATATCATGTATTTTGTTTGTTGTTGATATCTGCATAGGATAGGCTCCAGAGGAGATGTCGGAGCTCACCTGTGCTACACCGGACCAATCGGTGGATGATGAGGCGGTGTACCTCAATGTGGCGGGTGAGTGTCCCAAAGGACGTGTCTACGGTCTCGAGTCTTTAGGGAGAAAGAAGAGGAGATATGCAGATCCCGGTGCTAGCACGTCCGAGATGCCGGATATGGTGCCGCGTGCAGAGTTCAATGTCGTTGCAGAGCAACTACGAAAGGTTATGGAGTTCATGCAAAAAGATCTCGGGATGAACATGGACGGAGCAGCCTATCTCAAGAACAACCACCACCACCACCACCACCGCCACCTCATGACCAAAGAATACGTGCCGCAAATAGATCCGGTCGATCCACCACAACAAGGGGACAATGTTGAGCGTGAGACGTAAGCGTGGCTTCCAGAGAGAGATGAGCAAACTTGGTGATACATAGGTATTTTACTTGTTGCTTGTGTAAATTCTTTGCATAACTTTATGATTGACATTTCTTTTTGTGCATATTTAGATTGATATTCCATAATCTATCATGGATTTTACTTTTTTTGACCTTTTCCGTCGTTGCTAGAAAAATTTTATGTAAAGAAAAATATACTATATCTACAGAATATTTGCAGAAAAATTCTTATGTAAAGAAAAATTCTTATGTAAAGAAAAAGATTAGACCACTCCAAACAGATTTCTACAGAAGAGAATGCTACATCGGAAAACATCAAGATCCAAGTTCCGAGAACAATGAAAAGAGAAAGTTAAAATTGGCATGGGAAAGAAAAGCCTAGTCTTCGGGAATAGTCCCATGGGAAGAAGACTTCTACAAAAAGTTTTGTCATGGTCATGAGGCTTGCACAATTTTTTTCATAATGTATCGTCCTATCTGTCTGCATAGCATCGATCCTCCATGTTGCTTACCTTCCCATGTACAAATTCTATCCAGTTCCTTTTTTTAGCTACTTCTATCAGTTCCTTTTAGTAATTGAAATGAGATTCAAAAACTGAAAGACAACTAATCACATTTCAGATTTTCATTATTTTCAGTATGTTCAAGAAAAAGAAAAAAAAATCAAAAGTCTCTCTAAGTTTTAACATGCAAAACATGAAAATACAAATTGCAAGATGTTTTTTTTTTTTAAATAAAGAAAAAGATCTTCGGAAAACTACACCAAAGACTATAATCATTTCAATGGGAACATTGGGAAGTAGTATAATTGGACCAACCTGTTGAAGCCTCGTCCATTGTTCTAAGAGGCCTCGAGTATTCAAAATAGAATTTTCCCTTTTGACCGCCGATGTGTAAGTGGTCGTCTTCCTCCGTAAAACCCGTCAAAAAAAATATATTGCGACCAATTAAATTGACGTCAACAGGCACTTCTACTGACTTCAACTGACATGAATTTTTCTTTACATAACTTTATGATTGCCATTTCTTTTGGTGCATGTTTTATCATTTGGTATTAGTTTTGCTGTGATTGTTTTAGACGTGTTATTCATCCTTTATTGAAACAATAAATACTGATATAAATGGAGGCTAGGGTCTTATTTAAGCATATGATTTAGTGTTAATGCTGAGTAAGGAAACGAAATTTTGGTTGCACATGGAGTGAGTCGTTTGTTAGAATTTTCTGATTGTTATTCCAAGCAGAGGAAATTGGTCATTGAAATTACTGTTTAAGAGCTGGTGCCGACAAATTATCGTAGTGCAATACTAAGATTTTCTCTTTTTTGAATTGACTCATATTCAACATTTTGCACCAATCAAATCTCTACCTTACTCCTTTAAACATTTAAAGATACACGCTTATATGGGGTATTGATCATGTGTAATGCCTCTATTGCAACATTAGATATGGCAAGTCATTATTTTTGTATAGTCGATTTCAAGTGTGCAACTAATCAACATTACATATACTTTCCAAAGCCTCTCCTCTCTTTTCCTATATATTTTTACTTCCTTGAAAGCTCTTGATGTTGTGTGGTGTATTGCTTTTACCGACGTTGGAGCGGATCTGTTCCTAGGCGCTATTTAGCTCTCTATGTGGTTCAGATCGTTTCGAAAGGAACCATGTGAATATGCATTATCACTTGGTTGTTGTCCTCGATGGAGAATCATAAGTGCTTCAAAGTCGTTATAGTTATTATGTGCATATTTATAGGATTGTAAGTTTTCTTTTTTTTGTGGTTGTTGAACAATAGGATTGGTGGTTTTTGTGAATACTTACAACTTTGGAGCTTTTGTAATACAAGACAATTTTTCGTGGATATATAAATCTTTTTCAAATTTTGATTTTTACATTTTTTTTTCTCTTTTGAATATTTGTTAATATATATTGTCGATGTATGAATGTCAAATTTGGTTTTTTTGTAGGATGTTAGCACCCCAAAAAGTTGTTGGAGGGGGGTGCAAAGCGATGGAGTAGATCCCATGGTTGTAATTTCAAGTTATAGGTTGGAAAACCAATTGGATTATGTTTATGTTTGAAAATAAAATGAACAGAAAATTAGAGACGGATTAGAGACGAATTCAAACATTCCGCTGCTATTCCGTCTCTAATTTTCCAGAATATATGCATAAATCACAAACGGAATCATAGACGGATATAAGAATTCCGTCTCTTATTCCGTTTCTAATCAGAGACGGAATCAGAGACGGATAATTCCGTCTCTGATGATTCCGTCTCTGATTCCGTTTGTGATTAGCAACGGAATCAGAGACGGATTGCAATTACAAACGCACCATTTTCGGAGAAATTCCATTTCGTTCGCTCTCGTTCGTCTCTAATTTCGTCGCTAAATCTGCGTCTCTAATCGAAACGGAATTATTCGTCTTTATTATTCGTCTCTAATCGAAACGGAATCAATTTTCCGTTTCTGATCGAATCAGCGACGACGTTTTTAGAGACAGAATTGATTCCGTCTCTGTTCCGTTTCTGATTTCAATTAGAGACGGAATTTTTGCAAATCAGAGACGGAAATTTCCGTTTCTGATTTGCTGTTTTTTTGTAGTGACGGTGATAATTGGAATTAGGGATTATCTGAGGTAATATGTCAAAGCCACGAACTCGGGTTGCACTGCACCTTGTATTGTTTTTATGCGTGGAGTGAGTTTTTAGCTGGATTACTAGGAAGTCTCACTTGCTCTTTGGATTTGGTGTTGTATGAGTGTACTACGTCCTAAACTCCAAGTTTTGTAGAGTTTTCCTCGACTCAACGACCGTTTGGTCGGGACTACTTGCGCCTCTCCATTTGATTTGTTGGACACTCATTTTCAATTGGTTTATTTACAGTCTTTATATATTCAAGTATTCCCTGTACATTTTTTTGTCTATCTGCATGAATTAGACTGCTTGTTTATTTCAAAATGTTGTATACATCATGCTTGACGTTATTTACCTGAGCTCGTCATTCTTGTGTTTGACTGAGTGCATAGCCACATTCGAGTAAGAGAAAGGCTCCACAGTTATGTGACTTGCTTTGAGGATACCGAAACGGTTCTCCTTTTGGCATCGACGTAGGTTTTGTTCATTTTTGTATTATTATGTATATTTGTTTTGTCACATGGGATATGGGATTATGTGAGAGATATTGATACATGTATACTATGAGATATTACTATCCTCTGACTTGATATGTTGATTATGATATACATATGCGGGGTTTCCACACTCTAGGTTGTCCGGACTAGTATCTTGAAAATTATTCTGTTAGTTTGAGGTTTAATTGTTTCCGTTATACTTTGATAACTCACTAATTTGAATAACTCACATTTAAATTTGTTATAATGATGGTAAATGGTAAGTAAGACAGACTAGACTTGCGTTGATTGCGCGCTAGGGTTGACTCGGGGTTCATGTAAGTCTAGGTTGGGTGGGTCTGTTTAGGATTGTTGAATTGAGGCCGTCACATAAAATATTTAATAAACACGTGACACGAATACCGACATATTTATAACGCGACCCACTTATATACGAAAATGATTAACACAATTAATAAACATGTCATGTCATGAGTTTACATTATATGGGTCATGACCTGTTTACGACATGATACATTTATGACTTGCTAACACGAATTGCCACCCCTACTTGAAATAAACAATTACTTGAAATGAATCAATCTATTCTGCAAACTTTGAAGTTGTACAATAAGTAAAGGTGCAAGTTTAACAAAAAGTGAGGTTCGAATACCCGCTATTTTTATTTATTTATTATTTTTTTTCGCTACTTTTTTTACTCACCTTTTTTTTTGAATTCATGTACTTACCCGAGTTCAAACCTCAACTTAATTTTGACGAGAACATTCTTTTAGAAGATTGTTAGTTCGAGAAAAGGTTATGAATATGTTTTTGGAGCATCTTCATGCTCAGATCACCCAAAGATTCAAAGTTGCTAACTGTTGGAATATACGTACACACATAAAGTGGTTTGGGTAGTTTTTGTAACTGATTAAATAACTTCTTAGTAGTTATCTATATTAGAGATAAATAAGGAGATTGTGTGAATCTCCCAACGAGAATTTTCAACGCACAAACTTTCTTATTTTTTCTCTCTAATCTTTGCAAGAATACTTAGGCTGTGATTATTGGGCATTTTTCTCTCTTGGTGATTTTGTCTGTGACCAGTGAACAAGTAAAGGTTATCTTTTGCTTCCGCTTCGGATACATATTTCTTTATGATAATGGCAAGTGCTAGCAAGAATATTGTTGCTGAGCTCAATAAGGGTGAAAAATTGAACAGGGACAATTACGAAATCTAGAGTTTGAAAATTCAGTATGTCCTGGAAGAGCAAGAGGCTCTTGAAGTTCTGAACAATATCCTGACTGAGCCTGAAGATGGCAACACAGTCTAACATAGAAGGGACCGTGAGGCATTTGAGGCCTGGAAAAAGAAAAACTCAACGGCTCGCATTACATTGCTTAGTAGCATGGAAAATGATATAATGCGAGAGTTTAAGAGTTATGATGTTACCAAAGTAATGTGAGAGGCCTTGAAGAAGAAGTTTGGTGGAACCTCTGTCACCAAGCTTCGACAGCTCACTATTAAGTTTGACACATACAAGAAACGTCCTAACCATAACATGAGGCAACACTTAAGGGAGTTATCAAACATTATTAGTGAGTTAAAGGAGGCAGGGCACATTCTGACTGATGAACAACGAGTTTAGTCGTTATACGATCCTTACCTCACAACTGGGAGCATATGAAGGTTAATTTGACCCATAATGAGAACATCAAGACCCTTAATGATGCTGGGCGTCATTTGGAACTTGAGGAAGACCGCATTGAGGTTTCAAGGCCTGATACTGATGTGTATATGGCTAGCTCAAGTAATAAAAGGGGTCATAGTGGCTATAAACGCAAGCCTTATGATGGCTACAAAAGGCAAGGATCAAAGAGAGCTAAAGGTGATCATCATTATACAAAATATGATCATCATGGAAAGGGTAAAGCTCCTATGGCTCATCAGAAGAAGAACAAGGCTAAACTCAAGTGCTACAACTGTGGAAAAAAGGTCACTTTGCTCGTGAGTGCAACAAGCCAAAGAAGGTACAAACCCTTGATGCATTTTCTATAAATAATGTTTTTAGAAGTGCAAATTTTGTTTCTAGTTCTGTTTATTTGACTGAATCTCATCCTTTGTGGACTATAGACTCAGGAGCAACAGACCATGTAGCTAATGATCGTGATGTGTTTGTGAAATTTCATCGAGTTCCTCGTGGAACAAAATGGATATATGTAGGAAAAAACTCACGTATTGAAGTAAAAAGGATTAGCACCTACTGCAAGTTGAGCATGCATGGTGGACGACCTCTTATCCTATATGATGTGTTATATGCTCCAGAGATTCGACGAAATTTAGTTTCTGTTATTGTTCTTCTACAGTGTGGATTTATTATGAACTTCTATGGTACTAGTGTGAATTTGTTTCTAGAACAAACTTATTATGGTTGTGGCTATGTGTCAGATGGTTTTATTGTATTGGATATTGACTATGTTTCGAATAGTAATATTTATCGTACTTGTTTTTCCCTTGTTACATCTTCTATTGATTCAAATGTTGATGTGAATATTTGGCATGCTAGACTTGGCCATATAGGTCAACAAAGAATGGATAGATTAGCAAAAGAGGGCTTATTGGGGCACCTTGAAAATGTTAATTTACCAATGTGTGAAAATTGTCTAGCGGAAAAAATGGCAAGAAAACCATTTGGCAAAGGAATAAGAGATGAATTTCCATTGCAATTGATTCATTCGGATATTTGTGGTCCGATGAATGTGAGATCCCGGCATGGAGGTGTTTATTTCATCACTTTTATTGATGACTACACACGTTTCGGTTATGTTTATTTGATTTCTCATAAATCTGAAGCTTTAGAGTGCTTCAAGAAATACATTAATCTTGTTGAGAATCAATTAGATAAAAAAAATAAAAATGTTGAGAACGGGCCGAGGACGTGAATATTTGTCTGATCAGTTCAAACAATTATGTGATGAAAAAGGAATAGATAGGCAGTTAACTATTCCATACACTCCACAACAAAATGGAGTAACCGAAAGAAGAAATAGAACTCTTCTTGAAATGGTTAGGTCTATGATGGCCCAAGCCAATTTACCAATTACCTTTTGGGGTGATGCTTTGTTAACTGCCACTTATATTCTCAATCGAGTACCATCCAAATCAGTTTCATCCACTCTTTATGAGTTATGGACCAATAGAAAATCAGACTTATCTAATCTAAGACCTTGGGATTGTGGTGCCTATGTTCATGATTTACATCATCAACATGGAAAATTAGGTCCAAGAGGAAAAAAGAGTATATTTATAAGATACTCTGAACATTCAAAAGGTTATGTGTTCATTGGTGAACATTCGAGTGGGAGCATAACTGAATTTGAGTCTCGGGATTCTACTTTTATGGAAAATGATTTTCCAACAAAGGGTGAGATAAATCAATCTTTATCTCTTTATGAGATACAAAATCAAGAAGATTCTACTTTGATGAATCGTATGGTTCATGTGTCCGAACAAATGCTGATGGTATCTCATCCAAGTGGAAGCAAGACAAAAGATGTTGAATCTGTTTCAACTGAATCACAAATAAGGCGTAGCAATCGTGGCAATATCCCCAAATGTCATTTTCCTATTGAAAATGAGGTTTATATGATTGCACCTCAAGATGAGGATGAGCCTAAAACTGTTCAAGAAGCTCTTACTTGTCATGCTAAAGAGAAATGGAAAATTGCAATGGAAGAGGAAATGGAGTCCATGAGATCAAACAATGTTTGGGAATTGGTTGACCTCCCTGAAGGACGTAAAGCTATTGGGAACAAATGGGTTCTCAAAATTAAACGAAAGACTGATGGTTCTATTGAAAGGTACAAGTCACGACTTGTAGCCAAGGGGTATACACAACAAGAGGGAATTGATTATGAAGAAACCTTTTCCCCAGTTGTGAGATTTGCCTCTATAAGGTTAATTCTAGCCATAGTTGCAAATTTAGTTTTGGAGTTACATCAAATGGATGTAAAAACTGCATTTCTAAATGGAGAACTGGAAGAGGAAATCTATATGGAACAACCTATAGGTTTCATAGTTGAAGGTCAAGAGCACAAAGTGTGCAGACTGTTAAGATCTATTTATGGTCTTAAACAATCTTCTAGGCAGTGGTACATAAGATTTCATCAAGCAATTATTTCTTATAATTTTATGATGATTGATGAAGACCACTGTGTGTATGTCAAGAGATCTAATAGTAAATTTGTGATTCTTTCACTTTATGTGGATGACATACTATTGGCTGGAAATAATGAGGAGTACTTAATAACCATTAAGCGATGGTTGTCCTCTAATTTCGAGATGAAGGACATGGGTGAAGCAGCATATATACTTGATGTAAAAATTAAAAGGGATCGATCAAAGAAGATGCTAGCTCTTTCACAAGAGTCATACATCAAGAAAATTCTTGAGAGATTCCATATGCAAGATTGCAAACCCATTGATACTACTATTACAAAAGACCAAGGTCTAAATCAAAGAATGTGTCCACATGAAAGAGAACAAATGGCAAAAGTTCCTTACACCAGTGCCGTTGGAAGCCTTATGTATGCAATGATGTGTACAAGACCTGATATTTGCTTTGATGTTGGCATGGTAAGTAGATATCAGGCAAACTCAGGACAGACCCATTGGAGAGCTGTCAAAAGGATACTTAGGTATCTCAAAGGTACTGTTGATTATTCATTGTGTTATCAATGCAATAATTTGCATCTAGTTGGTTATACAGATGCTGATTAGGGAAGAGATTTAGATGAAAGAAAATTTACCTCAGGTTATGTTTTCTTACTGAACAATGGAGTGATTTCATGAAGTAGTAAGAAATAATCATGCATAGCCTTGTCAACAATGGAAGCTGAATTTGTAACATGTTCAGCAGTAGTGCAAGAAGCAGTTTGGCTTAGGAGATTCTTGAGTCACTTGGGATTTGACAAAGATGCATCAAGTCCAGTTTTGGTGAATTGCGATAGTCAGGCTGCAATTGCATTCACAAAAGATCCCAAGTACCACTCGAAGACCAAACACATTGATACCAAGTATAACTTTGTCAGAGACATGATTGCACAAAAAGAAGTGAAAGTGCAGTACATATCTACGCAAAAGATGATTGCTGATCCTTTTACAAAACCTATACCTTGAGATGCATTCAATGGTCATATGAAATCTCTAGGATTGCGTAGAGTTTAGCATGTATGTATTGTACTTGATGAAAAACAATTTGTTGTTATTCTTCCTTTATATTTGTAATATACTATTTACTATATATTAATGAGTATCAAAGTTTTGTGCTTTGTCTTATCATGCATACACACACATCTATGTTATGTACATAAAAGTAAAGGTATGTTGGACAGTAGATTGGCCTTCTCACACAGGCAATCGCTTCTATGACTTAGTAGTGCATAGAAATGAGATTGGATTTAAGCTTTTGTGATATAAATTTGGAGAGCTCGAGCTTAAAATAAAAAATTGCCTTGATAGTGAATCAAGATGAGATCACTAAATTAAATTGTGATCGAAAGGTAAAACCTCCCACAAGTTTACCTTAACTGTCTTTATATGCCAGGTTGGAGTCCTGTGATTATAAATTGAAAATTTAAAGTAGAGTTGTGGACTCAAGTTAGATATTGAGTATATCTGAACTATCACCTGTACAATATTAGTTTGACATACGCTCCATTGCAAAAGGAGAATAATATTGTAGCATGTGTTTCATACCACATGTGTATTTTGCGACAATAAAGGTAACATAAGTTTTTGATCTCTACTTCTAATTTGTATGAGCCTTAGAGATTAAGGAATCTCATTTAAGTACCCTCAATACTTTTTGACTAATTTGAAGTTTTATCTCAATGTTAGTTATCTTGAAATGTCACCAATAATTATGAATCATTCGATCTAACAGGCCATATTCAGATAACAGTTGATTTAAAATGGAAAGATATAAGTTGAAAAGGAAGATCATTGAAATGTCTCATTTGTTTAAGTTGTATCCACTGGTCGACCAATTATATTTATTTGTGAAATATGATTATGGGTGCATGAGAATTTAAAATAACCATATAAAAGAGATCTTAAGATATTCAAATGTGACTGATGTATCTAGGGTATTGCATACATACTCTACTTACAAGTTGAGCTGTTGTATATACCTAACAGTTATATAGCTATGAGCTCTCAGATATTAATTGTATGCTGGTCGCACGACCTATTTACTTGTATGAATATGTTTTTTTTTTTGCAGAGATAAGAAACATTGTTCTCTATAGATGAAACTTATGAGAAATTAAACCCATTATGTGCGAGTGGGAGATGTTGGAATATACGTATGCACATAAAGTGGTTTGGGTAGTTTTTGTAACTGATTAATTTTTTTCTCTCTAATCTTTGCAAAAGTACTTAGACTGTGATTATTGGGCATTTTTCTCTCTTGGTGATTTTACCTGTAACCAGTGAACAAGTAAAGATTATCTTTTGCTTTCGCTTCGGGTATATGATTTTATTATTTGATCTTTGGAATTCAACACTAAAAATAAAAAAAGTTGAGATCGATTTGGTAGTATGAAATTTATGTTTTGAGTGCTACAATGTGATGTAATATATGTTATACGTAATAATCATTTTATCATAAATTTATGTTAGGAACAAAAAAAAAAAAAAAGTATTAGAAAAGTGATAGGTTAACTTAGGCACACTCACTTGTAAGTGTTGTTTGATGCCAACACGCTTGCATTTTGAGGTATATTGTGCGGTTTTCACCTAAGAAAAATATTAAAGTGACTCAATTTTTTGAGGTATGTTGTGCGGTCTTTACCTAATGAGAATGTTAAAGTGACTCAGTTAGGAGTACCTTATTGTGCACCTAGTGAATTTTACATCTCATAAATAGGTGGTGAGACTCATTGTTCACATCAGAGAGTGCATAATAATATGCTCAGGTCACTTTAGCATTTCCTTAAATAAGGTGCACTTAACTTAATGTTTAAAGTGAGTTATTTATAACAAATTTTTTAATTTTTATAAATATTTAAGAAGAGTTATTAGTTTTTTTTTTAAAATGATTTATTATTTAAAAATGATTTTAAAATAGGAAAATTTTAAAAAGTCGTTAAAAGTCCTGGTGCTCAAAAATTTCTTAAGAGTAATGACATCTAATATCCATTGGCTTAAATGATGAGTTTGTGTCGTAATGATAGTAGGTTGTGTTTGTCACTTTCATCTGCAACTGCCCCAACCCCCCTAAACCTGCCCTCCTTTTCTCATCGTCCCGTCACATCTCTCTGACATTCAACCCCATCCGTCCGATCTCATCACATCAACCATCATCTGACGGCTATCCCTCCTCCTCCACGCTCCCGATCATCACACCACTAGCTAGTTTGGCTGATTTTCTTGATGTTCTTTGTCATTATTTGGCAAACTTGTGCCACTGAATAGGCCTGTTATTACGATTGTGCAACTTTCAGTACATTTTGGAGAATTGAAGGTTGATTACGCGATATGGATACGTGTCGATAAGATACGGGAGTACAAGGCATCTGGCGTAGCTGATTTTGTCATCTTTGTCTTTCTTGTGTATTGAACTTGGTCGCTTGACTTTTGTATCTTGTTTCGGACCTTTCAATTAATCCTAGTCTAGTCACGTGCCCAAGTTAAATTGAGTTAAGTCGAGCTAGTTGTTGAAAAGTTGTATTGAATGCAAAAAAAAGTGTTAAAATTTAGGTGTACAATATTTTTTGTTTAAGTAATAGACTAAGGTGTACATATATTTTTGTATAGCTATCGCAATGTCAAAAAAAAGTGTTAAAATTTAGGTCCTAGCTTTTATTTCTATTCAATCACTATTGTAACTTATATCAAATCAATCTCTGTAAAGAAAAAAAGGTTAAGTTGTACCTTAACTTGTTTATGAATATAGGTACTGCCTACCCCACTCAAGATAAGGTCGGATTTAAGTGAATTTTTTTATTTTATTTTAATGAAAATCGAATCATAATTTTTTGAGGTCTTAACAAGCTTGAGTGAATTAGTAATACTCAAGCTTTGATATATTTGACATGCTGAACTTGCTAATTTCTTTTTAAAAAAATAAATAAAATGATTTTTGATGTATAGAGTACAAAGGTGTGTATTTTACACGTATAATTAAATAAAATATATAAGAAGGTTTGTAACAAAAAAAAAAAATATAGAGAGTTGCATGCCGAATCAAGCTTAGGTAAGAGCTTATTCACTTAGATTCCGATTTTATGGATGATGAAAGATGATAAGCTCGGACTGATGGTATGAAATTTAATTACAACATATATATAATAATGTAATATTAGGGCTGACAATTTTGATTATAAAGTGTTTAACACGATACGACACGACACATAATAAATATGTTATAAGTTCGACATAAGTGAATCTGGGTCATAAATAAGTTAACCTGTTTATACACAATTAATAAATGAGTCATCAACTCATGAATAAAAAAAATGAGTCATTAACATATTAACTTGCTTGACTTGTTTATAACTTTCTTAACACAATTAAGAATGATCTATAAATAATAAATATGCAATAATAAATAAATTATCACAAAATTCACCTATTTGAATATGTATTTACCTATTTGAATACATGTTAATAACATGATTTATTTTTTATTTTCAGACATCCTTTTCCATACTTAACTTTATTTTTAGAGGGAATATTTATTTTACTTTTAATATATTAATCAGGTTTAAAGTTATATTAATAATTATTTATTAAAAAATATGAAAATTTACACGCTTTTTTAGAAGATTCTTGTTGTCTTGTATATGTTATTTGTTACAAGTCATTTTTCCTTCATTATTAAGAATATAAAGTAAAGACTTGAATGAAAAAGTAAAGTAAAACTTAAGACTACATCTCCATTATATTTTATTATCTATTTAATTATGTTCATTTAAATTTATTATATAGATATTTTAAAAAAATTAGTAAACAAATTATAAAAATTTAAATAAATTAAAAGGTTTAAGTAAAATATTTAATAAGCATGTGCACGCATAACGACATGTTTATAACACGACCCACTCATACACAAAAACAATTAATATGATTAATAAACATGTCACGTCATAGATTTGTATTATATGGGTCATGACCTGTTTACGATACGACACGTTTATGATTCACCGACACGAATTACGACCCCATGTAATATCTATTATACATAATAGATTGATTTGCCAATGACTTCACTGCGAACAAAATAATGTAACCTTGTCTAAAACAACTTGAGAAGCTAAAACTCCTCTCTAATCAGTAAAAGGCCCGTTCATGGGCTTTTTATAAATCTGGAAGAAAAAGCCCTTTTACATGACACGTTGTTTTATAAACCTCCATGTAATTCAAATGGGCCTATACTACTTGGCCTAAATGCTCTATGGTTTCACATCGACTAACCAAAGTGCATTCCAACCTTGTTGTTTTTAACTAAAGACTCGAGTTTGAATATTAAAAATAATATTGGGAGCCCCTCCTTCTATACGATGCGTGACGAGTTGGTTACAATATTTCATTGTATTATTTTGATACAACTATTGAAACAATAGAAATCAAGATTCAAAACACATTATACTTTCTATTACATTGTAAACTCCTAGAACTCGAATAGGGGACTCCTAAAAACTCGATCTCAGTTGTGGCCTATGTACGTGTGGAAGCCGTCCTAGCTAGACAATATATATCCCATCGGAAAATACTAGATGGAGGTGCGTATGCAGTCTCAACCTGCATGTTATAGACTAGGACCTGTGTATGCTCCCATCCCTAGACGCACATAGATGACTCATGTGAAACAATGTGTTTTGTGGTGTGACATACCGCTATTTAGCAAAAGCTTGAAGGGCAAATTTTTGTTTTTTGAAATTAAAACAGCTACATCATCAATAAGCAAAAGATACTTTTGTGTGGTTATATATATGCGCCTGAAATTACACAACAGAGTGATAGCAAATTTCTTTTTTTAACCAATAAAAAATTACATCCAAATGAAATAAAGTTTAATTTGTTCAACGTCTAAAATAAAATGAGGCAAACAGGGAGTCACCAAAACCTACCTCAATAACTAATCACCAAAACTACCTCACTAACCAATTTGCTACTCTAAAAATTAAACTCAATCTTTTCAGATAAAAGAAGAGGACCTGAGCAAATAAACGAAAAAAGAAGAAAGAATCAAAACAAAAGAAAACATGGAAGAAATTACCCTCTCTAAGGAATGGTTGCACAAATTACAATCAATCAATCTTCTTCTCATCAGCTTGCTGAACCAACAAGTCATCAGTGTTTTCTTTAGAGACTAAAGTGTTGGTCTTAATGTCATGTTGATCTTTTGCATTAGAGATCTCAATCAACTGTTTGGGAACCAAGCACTTCTCTGCTGAGTACAGCTTCTCTTGTATAATTGGAGATGCAAGTAGAACTTGCATTTGCTCATCTCCTTCTCTATTGTCCTGCATTCACAAAATCCACCTACCCTTTTAATCCGTCATCTAAAATTTCAATCA
This sequence comes from Stephania japonica, assembly GCA_039657345.1. Lineage (NCBI taxonomy): Eukaryota > Viridiplantae > Streptophyta > Magnoliopsida > Ranunculales > Menispermaceae > Stephania > Stephania japonica. The sequence continues at coordinate 81,938,837 of CM077556.1, read as the reverse complement.
AACCAATTTCAAAACCTTCAAAAACTAGTCTCCGAGGTGAGGGTGCGTGGCAAAGAAAATTGCACTATATATAACTTTGACAGAGGCAACTACATTATATTTTATTGGTTTCTCCTAGGTTTATAGGGTTGAGGCACTTGACTACTCCAATGGAATCATCGAACTAAAGTAAGGAGGGGCTGAAAAAGGTTCGGACACCCATACTTACAAATAAAAAAATAAAAATCACAAATTAATGGTTTACCATATCAATTGAGGACATGAACTCAAGAACCCCAACTTGTGCTTGCAAGAACTTGATGTACTTGAATGCAGAATGAAACATCTCAGCAGTGTTCATCTTGTTCCCACCAGGCACAAGCTCGCCTAGCTCCCGAGTCTTCTCCGTGATCCTCCTCCGCCTCTGCCTCGCCGCCACACTCTGCGCCGACATACCCTGATCGTCTTTCATCAGCGCCATCGTTTTCTTACCCAACCCCTCTGCATCGATCAACACCGTCGACTGATAACAACTAGTAGTACTAGTAGGAGTAGTATTGGAGTAAGTATGAGCAGAGTTATTCAAAACAGGACAGCAATTATACCCTGCATACTGATCAATGCCACAGCTGACAATCTTCTGCCGCTTCGACGGAGGGTAATAAGGCTCGAATAATTGGTCGTCGTCGGGCAATGAGAACACGTAATTAGGATTAGCAAGTAAGTCATGAGATGGCGGGTAGTATGCATAGTTGTTAGTTGAGTAGTTATTAAGACATTGCAAATCATTGAGACTGTTGTTAATGGTGGAGTAGTAAGCAAATTGATCAAGAAGATCATTAGTTTCGAAGTCGAAGATTAACGGGTCATCGTCGTCGTCGCGGAAAGTAGTGCTGTAAGTTGGAGTGAAATTGTTGTAGTGGCCATAAAGCTGGTCTAGATCTCCTGCCATGTATAATATGTATATAGTTGTCTGAAATGTAACAAAATTAAGTCACCCATGTTAGACCACATTATATGGTGTTTGTTGTAGACAAAGTTGAAGAGTAAACACAAGTCTAAGTCTAGAGAGAGAATTACCTTGTTGGGCTGTCACAGATGATGAAATCACGCACTGTTGTTTGAGATTGTGTAGTTGAAGAGACCAAAACAAACCAACTGTAGAGACTAGAGAGAGAGAGAGAGAGAGAGAGAGAGAGGGGGGGGATTAGTTAGGTTGGGGAGTGTGACGGTTATGACAACCGTCAAGATCAAAACGTGGTGTTAGTTGTGGACCTATTCAACTCTCAGTTCTACCCTTTTCGACACGTGGCTTATATTGCCATCTCTTATGGGACTTCAAAGCGACACATGCCATCTCTATGTTGTCGGATTTGCCTTGATTCATGTTAGTTTGAGTGATATGAGGCAATTGTGATGATACTTTAAGTGGATTGGGTGCGATTGATGTCCAAATTTGCCTCTATATGTGGCGTTTTAGTTTTTTTATTTTTTTTGTTGAGGTATAAAAGAAAAAAAAAATGATTTTGTTTCCTAAAAAAAAATTTCAACTAAATACACTCCAATGTTTACTTAAGGCATCTATGGGAAAAAGTCAAATTTAAAAAAAAGTCAATTATGCTGCAAAATATTTACTTAAGGCACCTTATGCTCTTAACTGTGATTAGTGCACCCCATCACCATTTCCTCTAATTTTGTGTACCTCACCATCATTCTTCCACACACTCTCTTTTTGTGCTTTGTAGGGCATCATTGGTGGTACAACTTTGTAAGTCTAAATCTTTAGTTGGAGAGTCAATTAGATTCTACTGAGCCTTTAGCTAGTTGGAAAGTCGGTCAAAACTTGTCTAACCTTTAATTAGAGAGTCGATCGGAACCCGCCAAACCTTTATGTTGGCAGTTGTCAACTGAATTTCACCAAAGAAGTTTGGTTAGACAACACCAAACCTAGAAGATAAGTCTCGACTATATGTTGCAGAACCTAAAATAGATGTCTCAACTAAGATTTTTAGAGTTAGATGCTTTGGTTGGTGTGAAGGGTATTTTAGTAAAAATGTGAGCTACCCTCATAAATTAAATGTAAATTTAGGGTATACTCAGAATTGGGGTGCCCTAAGTGAACACTAGGCTGCATTTAGCCTGGCTAAAAAAAATTGATTTTAGTCTCGTTCCTATTATACAAAGTAATTTTGCAAGGACCGCCGTTACTTTTTTTCCTAAAGGGATTACTAATTCCTACCAAAAAAAGGGATTACAAATTTACTATACAACTTTTAAGAATTCAACTAAAAGATAAAAAATGGCCTTCAAAAAACATAAAATAACTTTTTAAGAGAAATTAATTGAGGTATAGATAATAGAAAAAAACTTAAAATATTTTTGGATATGTGGCTTTGAAAGGAAGATTTTATAAAACTGGAATCTCTATAGAAGTGAATGTTGGGTGGTAAAACAACAACTACATAAAATGAATGTAGCAAAAATGAGGTTCCTTATGTGGATGTATGGTAAAACTCGTAAAGATAAAATAAGAAATATATAAATTTAAAGACAAGTAGGAGTTGCATCAATTAATACAAAATTAAGCAATGAGGATTGCGGTGGTTTTGTCACCTACAATGACGACATACAAATGCCCCTATTAGAAAACTTGACTCACTAAAAACTGAAGAAACTCAACGTGCTAGGTAGGGGTATACCGAAATTGACTTGAAACACATTAATTAAAAAAGATTTGAATGATTTGAAAGCCCACCATCAATTAATTGCACGACATCAAGCACAATAGAAGAGTTTGATCTATGTAGCCGACTTCAATTAAAATTTTTTTAGTAGTTCCGACTCCAATTAATTTGAGATTGAGGTTATGTTATTGTTGTTGTGGCTTTGAAAAAAATAGATTGTGTTAACCAATAATGGTATAAAGGGTTGCGAAAGCATGTCATTAGCTACAATAATTCAAGTAGAGAAGGAGATAGAGTTTCTTACTATCATAAAGCTAGTTGTACCCAACTAATTTAAACTTTTTTTTTGGGGATTAGATTTTGGCAGGATCATTGGGAAGGGGGAAGTGCTTTAGTGAGGAGTTCCTAATTCTATATACTCTGGCTAGACGAAGGTACTGTACAGTCGAGGAGGCGTTTGATGAACATCAAGGGTGGAGGCTCGAGTTTCGAAGTGATCTAGGCGATGAGGGTAGAGTACAACTAAGTACGTTGAGGTTTTTGCTACAAGGAAAGTCCCCAATGGGGGCTCATGAGGACGCAAGATAGTGGAAGTGGGATAACTCAAAAGTCAAGCCTTGTTTCTTCAATCTATGTTTGGAAAGCTTGAATAGCTATTGTGAGGCTTACAATATGATTTGGAAGTCACCGGGCACCATGAAAACAAAAGCACTTTATTGGTTGGCGTGGAAAGGCAAACTCAATGTGGCAGAGGTCCTACAGAGTAGATGTCCCAATATTCTTCTCCAACCCTCTTGGTGTGTTCTTTGCAAGAACGATAGTGAAACCATTGATCACTTATTCTTTCATTGTTGGTTTTCTTATCGAATATGGTGAGAAATGACGACGAGCTTCGTTGGACATGGTCAGTGCCACATGCTTTGTATGACTGTTTGAAAGATGGGAAGACACACCAAGTACGTGGAAAGAGGGGATCCTATGGAGAACGGTAATGCTTGCATTGATTTGGGTGGTTTGGGAGGAGCGTAATCATAGGATTTTCAAGAAAGGGGAACATTGTGACGGCCCCAAATTCCCAATGCATTTGGGTACGCCCGGCCTAGACCCGTGCAGGTCCCGAGTCAATTTCTCAGCGGACTTGACGAGCCTAGTCAGCCTCACATTATCAAAATTTCAAGATTTATGAAAGAGTTATTGCAATTATAACACAGCGGAAGTAAAATCATATTCTAATCAAATATTGGGAAATAACTCAATCAAAGGGAAATTAGGAATCTATATAAATGTGGAAAACCCCGATATAGTCATGTAACAACCCCAAATTTTTTTAACTGACTTATGTTGCATTTGTCAGAATTGTGACCCGGCTACGTGAATACTGGACAGTATTTCGAACTTCGGGAGTCGACACCGAAGTGATTTTATGATTCTTTGATTGTGTGTATTAGTATTTTAGTATTTTACGGGTTTCGAGCCGGTTGGGCGATATTTAATAGAGTGAGGTTTCGACTAGTTAAACGGAGGAGAAAAACAAGTAAAACATACAAATAAATGAATTTTTAATTAATTTAATTAATTAGTTGGCGAGACAAGGCGAGACTACGCGCGTTATGGGAGTCGGAACAAGGAAAAACGGACCGAGGAACGTCGTTTGAACGTGGGAGTTGGTTAAATATGTAACATGCGGACTATGTAATTTGTATTGTTAAAGTGACACGGTCTAATGGTGAGGAGCCATGAGATGGGCCTTAAGATGTGTGTGTATGTGTTAAGATGAGATGATGTGGTTAAAGACCCATAAGGGCAATTGTCCAAGAAGTGAACAAGAGTTAATGTAAGGGCAAAAAGGTCATTTGATTTTATATATATACAAACCGTTTTATAAACAAACCCTACACTATTCATCTTCTCCAACACCCCACCGCCGCCTCTCTTCTCTCCATTTCTTCTCTCTCGGCGACTCATCTCCCTCACTCTCGGCCTCTCCATCTCACTCTCGCTGTTCTCTCTCGATCTCCCTCCCCACGCTCGTCGTCTCTCACCTCACTGTCTCTCCCCTCTCGGTCTCGGGTTCTCCTTCGGCCTCTCTCACTCCCCAACGTCACCACCGCCCCAAGCTTGTCGCTGACGACCGAAACGGACTGCCGGAGGGTGCTGTCGACCGGAAGTGTTGCCGCCGTCCAGCCCTTCTTAGGAGTTAAAACAGTAGTGCATGTGTGCATGATTGTGTAAGTGTAGATGACGATTTTGGTACATATGTGACTGTTTTTGTGTGAGGGTGTGTGTGACCGTGGGTGTGTGAATGGTGGGTTGTGTGATGGGGCGTGTGCACCCCACTGCTGGGGTGCATAAAGGGGCAGTACACCCCACGGTTGGGGTGTACCATATAAGAAAAAAAAAAAAGAGAAAGAAAGAGAAAAGAAAGAAAAGTTTATGTGAAAAAAAAATATATATATAATCCATGAAAATGAAATCTCATACTTGTGGTTCAAAATTTGGGTCATTCCAACTTGGCTTTTACGACGTAGATAAGTGTTGTAATATTTAATCGATGTTCTTCATTAGTGTTGTCATTTCATGTGATCCCATTATCGAGTCGATTGACTTGATTTTGATTAAATAACCAGACTCGTTGTAACTTCTTATTGATGTGGAATTGTTTCGAGTTTCGGTTATGGTATTATAGGTGAATATGGTTTTAGTTTGAAGATGTCACGGCATGTCCACGTTATGGTGATTCCAGATTCATTGCGAGACATAACATTGGTGAACTATTGGTTGTTTAAGGTATATTCAAACGGTTATGATGTCATGGTCACGCCACCGGTCCTCGAGATTATGGCGTGATCCACATACGACCAAACTGAGCCTATAATTTATGAATAGGCTTACATGTGTCATGGTTATCGATGTTATGTTATTATAGTCGTAGTTATTGTTGTAGTTTTTCAAACCGAGAAAGAGTATTCATTATTTTATTGATTTGTCAAAATGTTGAGTCCTTAAAACGTTGGAAAAAAACATTAGGGAATTAACCTAGAGTTAGTCGATTACTTGACTTATTAATTAGAGTTTCCGACCTTGTCAGGTAGCGGGAAACTTGGGAATACGCATTAGGAACGAGAGTTTGTTTCGCGGGTCGCGATAGTTCAGGTAAGTACAATTGCCACAAGCATTTGTACGTTTGTAAGCCAGTAAGAAAATGCCATGTGATTCATTATCTTTCATTTTGTTTCGTTATGCTCTATTATTGGTATTCCCTTCCATTTCTTGTTGTGTGTTTTCCGGCGTAAGTGTTTTGTCTCGAAAGTACTAGGACCTGCACTAGAGGGATAAAACGCGGGCACTCGTGCGCACGAGTGTGTGACCACCCTTAGTGACCGTGTGACACCGAGTACTGGGTGGATGGGTTTGAGTCCCTCCAGTCATAGCTGTGCCTTCACTTGTGTCGATGCCCGGGAAGATCTCGCGAGGTCTTCGCCGTTATGCTATGATTTAGACCACTTATGGGCCTCTTTTGATTCCTTGGAACACACTTGACTTTCGATTGACATGTATTAGTCTGTTTATCATGCACCTTGTTTATTTAAATTTCTGTCTTTTTATTACTGCATGATATTTAGACTGCGTTACTTGTATTATCATGAATTACTGTTATCTTCTTCTGGTATTACATTCATTTTTATTCAGCTACTCACCGTCTAGTTTGTGACGGTGGGTGCAGATAGGACGAAGAGCAGTAGGGGCAAAGGACCTTGCCTAGGAGATTTTTTTTGTGAGCAGCTGGACTTGAGGTACCGAGATGTAGGCTCATGTTTATTTCTTTTTGTATGACGTTTATATATATGATTGTTTTGGAACTGGGGAATATGTTTTGAAGTGGATTCCATCAATCCATTTTGTTGACTTAGAATTGAACATATTGGGTTTTCCACATTTATATAGATTCCTAATTTCCTTTGATTGAGTTATTTCCCAATTCTTGAGCAGTAGGTAATTCGCTTCCGCTGTGTTATAATTGCAATAACTCTTTCATAAAATGTGAAATTTTGATGTTTTGAGGCTGACTAGGCTCGTCAGGTTCTTTGAGAACTGACTCGGGGCCTGCACGGGTCTAGGCCGGGCGTACCCAAATGCATTGGGAATTTGGGGCCGTCACAAGTCATATCTAAGTCAACAAAATGGATTGATGGAATCCACCTCAAAACATATTTCCCAGTCCCAAAAAGATCATATATATAAACGTCATACAAAAAGAAATAAACATGAGCCTTGTAACAACCCCAAATTTTTAACTGACTTGTGTTGCACTTGTCAGAAATTGTGACCCGGCTACGTGAATACTGGACAGTATTTTGAACTTCGGGAGTCGACACCGAAGTGATTTTATGATTATTTGATTGTGTGTATTAGTATTTTAAGTATTTTACGGGTTTCGAGCCGGTCGGGCGATATTTAATTGAGTGAGGTTTCGACTAGTTAAACGGGGGAGAAAAACAAGTAAAACATACAAAATAAATGAATTTTTAATTAATTTAAGTAATTAGTTGGCGAGACAAGGCGAGACTACGCGAATTACGAGAGTCGGAACAAGGAAAAATGGACCGAGGAATGTCGTTTGAATGCAGAAGTTAGTTAATTACGCAACATATGGTTTATGGAATTGGAATTGTTAAATTGACACAGTTCAATGGTGAGGAACCATGAGATTGACCTCGAGATGTGGATGTGTTGAGGTGGAGAGTTATGCAAGTGACAACGTAATAAAGAGAAATAAATAGAATGGTTACACACTTTAATGTGTAATAAAGAGAAATAAATAGAATGGTTACACACTTTAATGTGTAATAAAGAGAAATAAATAGAAAAGTAAAAAAGACCCATAAGGGCAATGGTTTAAAAATGGTGTAGGAAGTAAGTTGGGGGTAAAAAGGTCATTTGACCATATAAATATAACAACAACAAACAAAACCCTACACTATTCATCTTCTTCTTCAACATAACCGCCGCCTACCCTCCTTCTCTTCCATTTCGGATCTCTCCCTCACTCTTGGCCTCTCCATCTCTTTCTCTCGGCCACGCGATCTCTCTCTCACTCACGATCTCTTCTCTCTCACTCTCGTTGCTCTCTCTCTCGGATCTCTCCTTCCTCCTCTCGGCATCACGTCACCTCTCCTCTTCTTAGCTTCACGTCGGTGCCACCTCCCTCGCCGTCGGAGACCCCACGTCCCACCCTAGGTGAACCTCTCCTCCTCACTTGTCTCTCGGGTGCATGATTTATGTGGATTTTTGTAATTTTTGGGGTGTATGCATGACGATTTGGTGGTGGGTTGGTGTACATGGGGTGCATGAATGGGGGTATGTGTACACCACTGTGGGATGTACACACCAGCGTGTATGTGTACACCACAGTGGGGTGTACACAATGGTTGTGGGTGTAAAAGAATAGATTAATGTATATTATATAGTTTTAATTAATAAAGTGACATTAACACATGTAAATATGGGGTGTAAATAGCTGTGGGGTGCACACAACAGCGGGGTGTTGTGTGCACATAACAGTGGGGTGTGTGGTGAGTGGGGTGTACACAACAGTTGTACATGTGTGTAGGATGTGTGTATTATGTTATGTTTGAGAATAAATAAAAAGGATAAAAAGTATGGATACTTGTTTAAATGAATATGGATTTGTATTAAGGCCTAATACACTTATGATAATATGGGTCTATAACAAGTTACAAATAGTGTGTTTATAGGTTATGTAAAGCCCAATAAAGGCCCAATAAAATAAATACAACTTGAGGTCAAGACGAAGGCGTAAAATATAAGAATAAGTTTATGTATCTAGGCCCAATAAGTGTTCACATCAAAGGCTTACTTAGGTGAGTATAAAACTTGATAAATAAACCCAACAAGAGTTATGTTTTGTAAAAAAAATGGAACAACCATAGAGATGGTTTAATCCACAACGGTTTGGGTCATAATCAACAAATGATTGTAAAACAAACACCTTAAGACTAAACGCGAGCCTTAAACTAATATTCGAGATTCAAAACTTTATCAGGTAGTTGAGAACGCACGGGGAACGTATTAGAGTCTCGGAGTGAATACCGGGTTGCGAATAGTTCAGATAAGTACATTTGCCTTAAAAAGCATTTGTATGTTTGTAAGCCAGTAAGAAAATGTCATGTGATTCATTATTATTTATTCAGTCTTGTTATTCTCTATTATTGGTATTCCATTCCATTTCTTGTTGTGTGTTTCTCGGCGTAAGTGTTTCGTCTCAAAAGTACTAGGACCTGCACTAGAGGGATAAAACGTGGGCACTCGTGGCCACGAGTGTGTGACCACCCTTAGTGACCGTGTGACACCGAGTACTGGGTGGATGGGTTCGAGTCCCTTTCCAATCATAGCTGTGCCTTCGCTTATGTCGATGCCCGAGAAGACCTCGCGAGGTCTTCGCCGTTATGCTATGATTTAGACCACTTATGAGCCTCTTTTGATTCCTTGGAACACACTTGACTTTCGATTGATATCTATTAGTCTGTTTATCATGCATATTGTCTATTTAATTTCCTGTCTTTTATTACCGCATGATATTTAGACTGCTTTACTTGTATTATCATGAATTACTGTTATCTTCTTCTGGCATTACATTCGATTTTATTCAGTTGCTCACCGTCTAGTTTGTGACGGTGGGTGCGATAGGGCGGAGAGCAGCGAAGGGCAAGGGACCTTGCCTAGGTGATCTATTGTGAGGATTAGCTACTGGATTTGGAGACTATTTTATAGGTTTTTCTTATGTTTTGCTTTTATGTATATCGTTTTATATATATATATATATGCTTTGGGATATTTGAACTTGGTATTTTGATGAGATTGGTATCATGTAACTTTGCATTTCCAATTGTACATGAATACCCGGGGTTTTCCACACTTATAGAATTCCTCTACTTCCTTTGATTGAGTTATTTCCCCTTTATTATAATTATTTTAGTCTTCCGATGTTTACTGATGCAATAACTCTTTCATAAATTACTAATTTGATTAAATTGAAGGCAGACTAGGCTCGTCAAGTTGCCGAGTGATGACTCGAGGCTTGTATGGGTCTAGGCCGGGCGTACCCAATTACATGGGGAAATTGGGGCCGTCACAGCCTACATCTCGGTACCTCAAGTCCAGCAGCTCACAAAAAGTCTCATAGGCAAGGTCCCTTGCCCCTACTGCTCTCCGTTCTATCTGCACCCACCGTCACAAACTAGACGGTGAGCAACTGAGAGAAATCGAAAGTAAAGCCAGAAGAATATAACAGTAATTCATGAAATAACAAACAAGGCAGTCTAAATATCATGCGGGTACTGAAAGATAGAAATTTAAATAATAAGAATGCATGATAGACAGACTGGAAATGATAGCAATCGAAACATGCGTGTTCTATGAGTCAAGAGAGGCAATAAGTGGTCTATATTCCACAACAATTCCACAACAGCGATGTCGCAACATCGAAATCCACAACAAAATCCACAACAATCCAGTACATGGTATCACACAATCACTAGGGGTGGTCAAACACTCGTGTGCACGAGTGCCCGCGTTTTATCCCTTCTAGTGCAGGCCACATGTACCTTCGAGACACACACTTATGCCAAGAACACACATACAAGGAATATGGAACGGAATGCCAACAAGTAGATAATAACAAACACAACGGAATGAAAATGAATCACATGGTATTTTCTTAGCTGGCTTACTAACGTACAAATGCCTTTTTAAGGCAAGTGTACTTACCTGAACTATCGTAACCCGCGTACAACGCTCCCGCGACTTCTAACGCGTATCCCCAATTTCTAGCTACCTGACAAGGTCGGGAACTTGTATTAATAGGTCAATTCATTCTAAACCTAGGTTTAAACTTATCATTATCCCCAATGATTTAAATGACTCGAACAACACGACAATTTAATTGAAAAACGAATACTCTATCTCTCGGGTTTTGAAAATACAATATGTATAAGCCTCATCGCGAATCATAGGCTCGGCTCAGTCTTATGTAGGTTATTTCATAGTCTCGAGGATCCGTGACATGACCACGACGTCATAGCCATTCATCGCCATGCGATGTTTCAATACCAACCCGACACTTAACTATAACTCCACATGAAAATCGAACCGACATGTACCAACGAACATGGAACTTCGTTGGTATTGTCCGATGTTGGGGGAAGGGTTATCGTGGCATGGGTAATGCCTGAAAACCCTCCACCAGTTCGGAAATTACGTCAACACACACAAATTATGACTCGAAGACGGCAACACATGAAATCATGTCAAAACGCCTTAATAACATTGTTTCGGACTTAACCAAGGGTTGCGGGACTTCAACCAATGTTAGATGAGATTCCCAACAACCTCCACTGGTGGTGGCTCGGCCGGTAGCACCACCGGCAGCGGTGGTTTCCGGCTAGGTTCCACCATACAAAACACATGAAATAACGACTCTTTAGCTCGGAATGAAACTGTTTTCGGCCACTCTTAGAGTTGTGGGACCCACATATAAGTTTGGTGGGGTCCTCGACAGCATCTCCGTCATCGTGGCCCGGTGGTGGCGTTGCCAGTGAGGGCGTTTTCCGGCGAGAGGGTATAAACCAACTTAATGTGTGTAGACTAGTAGGGACTTTGCATGGGCCATGAGGGAGGGGTGCTCCGGGACGGTCTGGACTCCGGTGGATCACCGATGGTCGTCCACCACCGGTCCTCGTCACAACAGCCGCCCCAACAGCCCACGTATGTACACACATGCATGACCACCGTGAGCCAAGAGAGAGAGAAATGGAGAGGAAGAGAGAGACCTCCGGTGAGGAGTGAACCCCAGCCACCACTGGTCCGGCCAAGGCCAGTGTTTGTGAGAAAGAGCCGAGAGTGAGAGAGCAACCCGAGAGTGTGAGAAGGACCGAGAGGGAGAGAGAGAGAGAACTAACCGAGAGAGAGAACCGAGAGTTCGAGAAAGAGAAGATGAGTGCTTACCTCCGGCGTCTCAACTCTGGTCACCGGCGAGGAGGAGAGGCTGGTGAGAAGAGGGAGAGTGAGGGAGACCGTGAGGGATGAGCAAAGAGAGCTCGTGAATGAGAGAGTGAGAAACGGTGAAGAGAGAACGCGAGAGAAAAGTGAGAGGTGTTTAAATGAGATGGGAGAGGGTGAGGTGAGTGATGTGAGATGAGGGGGTGTTTAAGTGTGGTGTGTGAGAGAGTGACGTGAGTGATGGGGTGAGGTGGGTGAGTGATGGGAGTGGGTGGGGTGTGAGGTGAGTTGAGTGATGGGGGTAGGTGTGTGTTTGAATATTTAAATGGGTATGATAATTGTGTCTACCCATTTTTACCAACCCACACATCTCAAAGTTAAACCCAAGGGTTCCCCATTATTTGATTGTGTCACTATGCAAAACTTTTAACCCAACACCCGTATATTTTCCAAACATTTTCCCCGACCCATCTCACCTCCTCGGTCCGTATTTTCCCGTCACGTGCACACTTTTACTTTTATCTCACACAATTGAACTATATAATTATTAAATAATTATCTTAATTATCTTTTTACTGTATTTTCTCCCCCGGTTACCTAGGCGGGGCCCCACTCTCATTGAAAATTGCCTGAACAACCGGTGACACACCTTTAAACTATAATACTATTACACTCATCAAAGAATCATAAAATTACCTCGGTGTCGACTCCCAAGGTTCGAAATACAGTCCAGTATCGCGTGGACGAGTCACGATCCTGACACGTGTCACACAAGTCAGGTTAAAAATCGAGGGATGTTACAAACATATTTGGCATGATGTGTGAGAAAAGGTAAAGAGAAATTTGGCGGCAGTATTGACGGGCTCCAAAGCTTTTCAGGTATGGGGATGGAGGGACCTCATTAGATCATGGAGTAGTCCGGAAAATTGGTAGAATTTTCAGCTGAGAAGGGTGGCCAATACTTACAATTTGGGCTTAATTTGGCCACTGGTTTTTGGCAACGGAATGCTCTTTTTTGTTGAGATAGGGTAGTTTTTGCTGCATGTGTTGTAAGCTTTCTTTGCTATGGATAGGGTGGGGCTTTGTTTATGTGGAACACAAATTCCCAATCTCATTCTCTTGCTTATGTACATATATATTTCTTATCAAAAGTTACTTATAATTTCACGGTGTGCAATCCTTGCCTTTAAGAAGACGCCTTAGTCCCAATTACAAGCTAATGACTAGCTATTCCGTTCTTAGCAAAGTGCAGTGGACAAATATAAACAATCCATAAGACCTTCGTGGGTCTCAGCAGACCTATAAACTATAAAGTCTTAGGACTCTAGTGGACCACCACATTGGGATCATATAATAACTAAGTCTTTGATTATTCTATCAGAATTCATAACGATTTGGACTAAATATCAACTGAAAGTTTACCTCTTATTACCTAATCCAAATTACTCATCAAACCCTGTTCTCCCCAATGGAGAGCTAGACCATCATAGTTAAGTTTTGATGGTGGTCACAAGGATTTTGTTGTTGTTAATTGTTGTTATTGTTGTACATATGGTTGTCATATCGGTAATGAAATAATTAATTCTTGTACTATATGTGTTATTTTAATATGTAGTGATTGCCTAATCTTATTTAAATTTTGATATTTCTAAACAAAAAGTTTTGGAACGCTTCTGGATTATCAATGCAAATAAGAACTTAGGTGATCACATTTTTTTGTCTAAATTACCACTTGGTATTAGAAACCTAATTGACTCTGACTACTTCGAACTTGAGCCGTGTGACGGTCCCAATTTCCCCGTGCAATTGGGTACCCCCGACCGTATGAAAGAGTTATTGCATCAGTAAACAATGGAAGACTAAAATAATTATAGTAAAGGGGAAATAACTCAATCAAAGGAAGTAGAGGAATTCTATAAGTGTGGAAAACCCCAGGTATTCATGTACAATTCGATAGGTAAATATACATGATACCAGTTTCACAAAAGAAATACCAAGTTCAATGATTCCAACAATGTAAATATAAAACGATGTACACATCAACAAAAGTATAAACACCTATAAAAGAGTCTCTCTGATGTCGCTGCTAATCCTCACAGTAGATCACCTAGGCAGGGTCCCTTGCCCTTGCTGCTTTCCGCCCTATCTGCACCCACCGTCACAAACTAGACGGTGAGCAACTGAATAAAATCGAATGTAATGCCAGAAGAAGATAACAGTAATTCATGATAACACAAGTAAAGCAGTCTAAATATCATGCGGTAATAAAAGACAGAAATTAAATAGACAATATGCATGATAAACAGACTAATAGATATCAATTGAAAGTCAAGTGTGTTCCAAGGAATCAAAAGAGGCCCATAAGTGGTCTAAACCATAGCATAACGGCGAAGACGTCGCGAGGTCTTCCCGGGCATCGACACAAGCGAAGGCACAACTATGACGGGAGGGACTCAAACCCACCCACCCAGTACTCGGTGTCACACGGTCACTAAGGGTGGTCACACACTGGTGCGCACGAGTGCCCGCGTTTTATCCCTCTAGTGCAGGTCCTAGTACTTTCGAGACGAAACACTTACGCAAGGAAACACACAACAAGAAATGGAACGGAATACCAATAATAGAGCATAACAACACTGAATAAATGATAATGAATCACATGGCATTTTCTTACCGGCTTACAAACGTACAAAAGCTTGTGACAAATGTACTTACCTGAACTAATCGCAACCCGCGAAACAAACTCCGAAACTCTAACACGTCTCCTGCGATTTCTCAACTACCTGATAAGGATTTAAGTTCCAAATATCAGTTTAGGTCTTTGTATTTAGTCTTAGGGTGAGTCTTTATAAATTCGTTTTAGGGTCGTTTGTTTAGAAGACTCGAACCGTTAAGAAAAGTTCCTCAATACGGTGAATATGTTCCTACTTTCATAGATTATGAGCTTTAACATCGTTTTGTACCTCTTTAGGCTCTTGTTGAACCCAAACTCTAACTCCATAATTATTTAAATATTTTATTTGTTGGGCCTTTATTGGACCTAAATACTTAAGCCCATTTTTTTATATTTTATGTCTTTGTCTTGGGCCTCAAGTTGTACCTATCTCATTGGCCCTCATTTGGGCCTTAACACAAGTCATTTGCATCACTTATATGGGTTATGGGCCCTTATTGGGAAATGTTCATGTTGTGCCCTTATTAGGCCTTGACACAAGTCCAAAATCTCTATATACATATATATGTGTATATGTGTGTGTGTATATATATATATATATATATATATATAATTTGTCCTTAACTTTCCTTTTTTTTCATTATTATTATTTCCATATATACATGGTACACCCCACTGTTATGTGCACACAACACCCCACTATTATGTGCACACAACACCCCACTATTGTGTGCACCCCACTGTTATATGCACACAACACCCCACTGTTGTGTGCACCCCACTATTTTACATCCCATTTACACACTACACACACATGCATGCATATGCACACACCACATACACATATGCATGCACATGTACACACACCACCCCATTGTCAAACTGTCCACACCTCACCAGTCATACACACACCCACCAGTTAGCTGTCCACCCCATTCCATCATCACGCACCCCACCAGTCACCACACACACACACATACACCACAAGTCTAATCCACCCCAGCCGTGGTGTCGCCCCCGATCGGTCGTGGCTGGGGACGGTCCCACCGATAACGTCGATGCCCAACGCCGATCAGAGCACCGGCCAAGAGGGAGGGAGAGGCACCGCGAGATGAGAGTTATGTGAGGCCGAGAGAGAGAGAAAGAGAGAGAGAGAGTTACCTTCGGCAAGTTCGACTTCCCGAAGACCATGAAACTCGTCAGCAGCGAGAGGAGGAGGGTGGCGATGGCGGTGACGACGAAGAGGAGAGTGAGTCGTGAGTGTGAGTGGGAGGGAAAAAGAGAGAACCCGAAACGAGAGAGAGAGAAAGAGCGAGAGAGAGAGAGAGAGAGATCCCGAGGAGAGAGAGAGAGAGAGAGATCGCGTGACCGAGAGGGAGGCCGAGAGTGATGGAGAAGAAGGAGAGGAGAGGTGGCGGCGGTGGGGGTTTGTAGAAGAAGATGAATAGTGTAGGTTTTTTTTTGTTTGTTTATATATACAATATAAAGGTCAAATGTCCATTTTGCCCTTCCACTTATTTCTTACACATTCTTAAACAATTGCCCTTATGGGTCTTTGACCACATCATTTCATCTTAGCACACACACACATCTCGAGGTCAATATCATGGCTCTCCTCATTTGAGTTGTGTCACCTTAACAATTTCCACTCCATAGCCCGTATGTCGCATAGTTAACCAACTCCCGCGTTTAAACGACGTTCTTCGGTCCATTTTTCCTTGTTCCGACTCTCGTAACGCGCGTAGTCTCACCTTGTCTCGCCAACTAATTAATTAAATTAATTAAAAATTCATTTATTTGTATGTTTTACTTGTTTTTATCCTCGTTTAACTAGTCGAAACATCACTCAATTAAATATCTCCCGATCGGCTCGAAACCCGTAAAATATTACAATACTAATACACACAATCAATGAATCATAAAATCACTTCGGTGTCGACTCCCGAAGTTCGAAATACTGTCCGGTATTCACGTTGCCGGGTCACAATTTTGACAAGTGCAACACAAGTCAGTTAAAAATTTGGGGTTGTTACAGTCTCCCCCACTTATTAGAATTTCGTCCCCGAAATTAATCTAATAAGTAAACTAGATTAACGACTCTTCGCAACTCCTAACGAGTCCGAAAAAATACTCAGAGTGAGTCATTTCTTGACTCCGAACCGTTCGTGATCCTTCAGTGGAGAGACCTTCAAATATTTATAGTCTCCCCGAAGCATATTGAAGCTCATCGTGATACTCATCAAGTATTTCTTCTGCCACTCCTGGGCACTCTTAAGTCTCAAACAAAACTATCCACAACTACCCAGATGTTATCGTGACCACGAGGAGATCGGGGCAACCACTAACGAAATCCATATCCATATATACCCAATTCCATCAAGAAAAATGGGTGGGGCTGTAGTAGTCCTCCAGGTCGTCGATGCCCAGCCTCTATGCGCTGGCATGTCACACGCTCGAACAACTCCGATACCTCGGAAATCATCCCTGGCCACCAAAAGAATGTCGCATATCGGCGCACATCTTAGGTCGACCCGGATACACAACAAAATCGAAACGATGAATCTCTTGAAGTAACTCATCACACACATCAGCCACCAATGGAAACCCCAGTCGCCCGCGATACCTCTAGCATGAGTCTGTCGACCGACTCTTGTCTGGGCAATCTGAACTATCCACCATCTCACTGCACCGCTGGTATGACGCATCGTCTTGCTGTCCCTCGCGCACAATGCCAAATGAGACGGTCTACAACATCGTTTGACCACGTATCTAGGTCATGGTAGTCATCGGCATGTCCGCTGAACTCATCAACTTGACTGCCTCATGTAAACCACACTCGTAGGTTCTTTGAAATACGACTACCTCCGCATCCAATCCTTTGCAGCGCAACGCATCAGCAACAACGTTGATCTTCTCGTATCCACCAATCAACACACGTAATGTTTATATCTAGTTCGCACCAACCAAGGCTTCGAACTCTAACATCTCTAGTACTCGCATGTTTACTGGCGACTCGTAGCCTTCTAACACTATCGACATGTCAAGATTATGCACGTTCGAGTACATCACATCCTGACAGTCGTGACTAGGATTAAGGTCTGCGTTATATCTAATGAGTTTACAACCCTAACATGTCTACTAAGCGCACAACAATCAAGGGATCGACATAACTTGAATCAAATACGATATGCTTGCAAGTACCACAAATGAAAAGCAGACCCTCATCAATGTGTCTGGACGCCCTCTGGTCTGGCTCAACAGCAGCCTGAACACGTTCTCTCTGGTACTGGTGATGCTGCGACGATGCTCTTGCTCGCTGAGGGCACTCCCTCTGAAGGTGGTCGACCTGTCCGCATCTGTAACACGTACGGGTATCCTGCGACCTCTGAGTATGACTCTGGCCTCGTCCTTGTGCAGAACTATGAGTCTGGGTCTGATTACACCTCTGCGTGCTCCTCTGCCTACTTCCTCGGTCTGCATCCCTGCTCTCAGTGATCTGCCTCTGCGACTGCGATCATGTCGATTAGGTTACGGTAAATGACTGGCAAAGCTTGGCACGGGTGGAACGGCCTGTACCAAACGTGTGGTCTGCTGTGTAACAGATCCTACACTCTGCGCCCGATGCTCACGATTATCCCATCTGCTCCTCTTTCTCTTCCTTTCCTGCTGATAGTGATTATCTGATCGGGTCTCCGCTCTGTTCGCCCTAACCTCATCCGAATGCGTGAACAAGTAACTTTCCCTCGCTAAACTTCGCTCGTACGCAATCTGCAAAGTCTCCGGCTGCGTAGCGACTAAAAAACCTCCAATTGTAGGTAGCAAACCCTCAGTGAAGTAATAGACTCGATCAGTCTCGGTATCTGCAGATCCTCCAGCATAAGGTAATAGTGAAATAAACCTGCCCATATAGTCCATCACTGACTCATCGGTGCTCTGCCTCAGTGCCATAAACTCGTTCCTCTTCGCACGAAAAACAGTCGGCGGGAAGTACTTCTGGTTGAATTGAGTCTTGAAGTCGATCCAATCTCTCGGAGTGCCTCGGGTAGTAATGATAGTCGTCCACCAATCATCCGCTTCCCCCTGAAGCATAGATGAGGAAATCGTTGCTCTCATGTGATCCTCGGTCGCGATAATAGTATGAATCTTCTCGTGATTCTTCTGGAAAAGCTCTGCGAGTGTTATGTCTGTACCACCAAAGAACTTGACTGGATCGTGCCGATTGAATTCTCCCCACTGCCTCGCCTCAGCAGTGGCCTTAGGGCTCTTCTCCGGAGTAGTGACCGGAGTAGTGACTGGAGTAGTCTCTGCAGCAGCAATCGGCATAGTCGGTGTCTCCGTCGCTTGTACTATCTCTGTCTGTAACGGAGGTGTCTCCGCCTCCGTCTGCGTACCTGTCGCAGCAACTGCTCCCTCGAGAATCGCCGCTAACGAAATCGAGGCGGTGGAATCCGTAGCTACTGGATTCTCCGTACCCTGAGTAGTCGGAATGGGTGGAATAGGTGTAGTCGGGGTCAATGGTGTCGCGATAGTCGGTGCGGGTATCGTCAACGACCGCACTAGATTCTCAAATCTCTGTGTCCAATCGCGAAACTCCTCCGAAGTGACAAATCGAGAATCATTCGTCCCGCTGTCGTCGCTTGGACCTGCCTGATCCGCCATCGCTGTCTGAACCAAGAGAGCGATACTTCGGATCAATACATAGCTACCGCGTACCATATAGTACACACATCAATCATAATATGTACAAAGTTAAATCCGACGCATCCCGAACTCCCCCATCTAAGTTTTTAAAAGGATTATAGGGTTTCCACTCTAAGTTCAACCATTCCTAACTTCCGCTATCTTAATGGTTTGTTTTTTTTTTTTTTAAATTGAGAGTCAGGTCGTTATAACCTTAAGCTCTGATACCAACTGTGACGGCCCCAATTTCCCCGTGCAATTGGGTACGCCCGGTCTAGACCCTTACAAGCCTCGAGTCATCACTAGGCAACCTGACTAGCCTAGTCAGCCTTCAATTTAATCAAATTAGTAATTTATGAAAGAGTTATTGCATCAGTAAACAGCGGAAGACTAAAATAATTATAGTAAAGGGGAAATAACTCAATCAAAGGAAGTAGAGGAATTCTATAAGTGTGGAAAACCCCGGGTATTCATGTACAATTCGATAGGTAAATATACATGATACCAGTCTCACAAAAGAAATACCAAGTTCAATGATTCCAACAATGTAAATATAAAACGATATACGCATCAGTAAAAGTATAAACACCTACTAAAGAGTATCTCTGATGTCGCTGCTAATCCTCACAGTAGATCACCTAGGTAGGGTCCCTTGCCCTTGCTGCTTTTCGCCCTATCTGCACCCACCGTCACAAACTAGACGGTGAGCAACTGAATAAAATCGAATGTAATGCCAGAAGAAGATAACAGTAATTCATGATAACACAAGTAAAGCAGTCTAAATATCATGCGGTAATAAAAGACAGGAAATTAAATAGACAATATGCATGATAAACAGACTAATAGATATCAATCGAAAGTCAAGTGTGTTCCAAGGAATCAAAAGAGGCCCATAAGTGGTCTAAACCATAGCATAACGGCGAAGACCTCCCGAGGTTTTCCCGGGCATCGACACAAGCGAAGGCACAGCTATGACGGGAGGGACTCAAACCCACCCACCCAATACTCGGTGTCACACAGTCAATGAGGGTGGTCACACACTCCTGCGCACGAGTGCCCGCGTTTTATCCCTCTAGTGCAGGTCCTAGTACTTTCGAGACGAAACACTTACGCCGGGAAACACACAACAAGAAATGGAATGGAATACCAATAATAGAGCATAACAAGACTGTATAAATGATAATGAATCACATGACATTTTCTTACTGGCTTACAAACGTACAAAAGCTTGTGGCAAATGTACTTACTTGAACTAATCGCAACCCGCGAAACAAACTCCGAAACTCTAACACGTCTCCCGCGATTTCTCAACTACCTGATAAGGATTTAAGTTCCAAATATCAGTTTAGGTCTTTATATTTAGTCTTAGGGTGAGTCTTTATAAATTCGTTTTAGGTTCGTTTGTTTAGACGACTCGAACCGTTAGGAAAATTTCCTCGATACAGTGAATATGTTCCTACTTTCATAGATTATGAGCTTTAACATCGTTTTGTACCTCTTTAGGCTCTTGTTGAACCCAAACTCTAACTCCATAATTATTTAAATATTTTATTTGTTGGGCCTTTATTGGACCTAAATACTTAAGCCCATTTTTTTATATTTTATGTCTTTGTCTTGGGCCTTAAGTTGTACCTATCTCATTGGCCCTCATTTGGGCCTTAACACAAGTCATTTGCATCACTTATATGGGTTATGGGCCCTTATTGGGAAATGTGTGTAACGACCCGTTATTTTATAACGCCGTTATTTAATTATTTTTCGAGTAGGACGCCAGCTGGGATGACACGTGGAAGCCGTGGGTAGGCTGGGCAGGACCGCATGTAGGTGTTTTATGTATGTTGGTTGTAAATTCTGTGATGTATTGATATTATTTTATTATTGCAGTATTAATCATCACAGGTGTGTGTTTGTAAATATTTGACGGGCAAGGTTGAGAGCCGGGGTTTAGTCATGGTTGACACACGTAGGGGGTACAGTAGTGTGCACGCCTGAGTACACTTGTTGGCGTGCACGGCGAAATTTTGAATGCGAAAATATAGGTGAATGGATATATTTATATATATATATATATGTAAATTGATATATATATATATATATTAAATCAGTAAAATAAAAATAGAAAATGGGAAAGTACCAAAAAGGGTATGGAAGTAAAGAAGAAAGGAGATAAAGATTGAAGGGTATTTTGGGTATTTCACATTTAAACCGCCTTCTTCTTCGTTATCTCGACAAATCGAGAAACAGGGGGAAAGAAAAAAAAAAAGAAAGAAACAGGGAGAGAAGCTCAAGAGAAGAGCGACGAGGAGGAGAGAGGCGGAGAAGGAAAGCTCGAGGTGAGTGGTGTTGGTTATTGTTCTTTGTCGTTGTTGTGTTGTGTAGGTGACGGTGTGGTTGAGAGGTTCGGCCATGGCGTCACCATGGTCGAACCAAGAAGCAAAGCGGGGAGAGTTATCTCCCCGTCGCTTCGTGTGGGTGAGAGAGAACGAAAAGAGGAGAAGGGAAGAAGAGCAATCGAGAGAAAAAAAAATACAGAGCACGGCTCTGTTGTAGGCGGGAGGAAGAAGAAGGGGGGCGAACCGGGCCGGTTCGGTTCAACCGGTTCGGCCCGGTTCACACAAACCAAAAATAAATAAAAAAAAGAGAGGAAGTGAAGAGAAAATAGAAAAGAAAATCCAGAAAAATAGGGAAAAAAATATGGAAAAAATAATATTTCGACCAAATAAAAAGAAATTGAGGATTTTATACGGAAAATGAGAAATTCAAAAGTCGGAGAAGACTTTATACCGTGGTTTTCGCCTCGAAAAATGTAAAATTGACACAATATGTCAAATTGAAGCTAATTTCATGATAAATAATTTTAGGTACATTTGGGGTGATAATTTGACTTGTCGGGTGTTATTGGAGCTAGAACGGGGTTGTTGGAGTGCAAATTGAGGTATGTAAAACCCAATTGAACACCACTATTGCATTTACTTATTCTATTCATTGAACTTATTTCTTTGGAAATCTGAATTCAATTGTGATGGGAACGGTAACGTTCCGGCTGTTTCCGGTGTGTGGGGTTGGTTGTTCTCAAATATATATTTGGTGACTAGGATACAGTCAGCGGGGTCATTGGAGTGGGGTATGACCGGGCCACTGATCCTAGCTTCACTGGCGGAATTCATTGCACACCATTTGTTATCTTTGTGTTGATATTCATGCATTTTCCTTTTGAGCAGTTGCCTGCGTTATTTCCTTGATTATTGCATGATTATTTAACACTGCTTATTGGTTTCCATTTATGTTCATAAATTGAAATGTCTGGTGGTTTTCCTTGGTGTTTTACTTACTTGGACTCGTTATCGGTTTTTGTGATAACCGAGTGCGAGATCCTAGTACCAAAGCAAAGGGTAAGGAGGTCGTTGGCGATTACATCGACTTACCACTTCAAGACTTGCTAGTACGTGCTTATTTGGTACATATATGATTTTGATATTTTGTAGTATTTTGGGATGAGAAAAGCGGTTATTACTTGTACTTGTGTATGACACAGTTTTAGTTAATCGCATGTATGCATGTACGATTCGGGATTCCTTGTAGGTGAACTAAACAATACTAATTTTGGGTAATTTAACAAGTATTAAGGTCTTCCATTTGTGAAATGGTAAGTTATGCATAAAATAATATAAAATTCAGGAACATCACTTCACAGAGTAGATGTGAATATAGTGATAGCTGAGGTGGATGAATGAGTGACGTGGCAAGTACTTCTGGAGCATAGGCTGGAGAGGTACCTATTGCACGGGGCGACCCTGGGAAATTGGGGCCGCCACATGTGCATGTTGGGCCCTTATTAGGCTTTGACACAAGTCCAAAATCTCTATATACATATATATGTGTATATGTGTGTGTATATATATATATAATTTGTCCTTAACTTTCCTTTTTTTTCATTATTATTATTTCCATATATACATGGTACATTTTTTTGTTATGTGCACACAACACCCATTTGTTGTGTGCACCCCACTGTTATATGCACACAACACCCCACTGTTATGTGCACCCCACTATTTTACATCCCATTTACACACTACACACACATGCATGCATATGCACACACCACATACACATATGCATGCACATGTACACACACCACCCCATTGTCAAACTGTCCACACCCCACAAGTCATACACACACCCACCAGTTGGCTGTCCACCCCATTCCATCATCACGCATGCCACCAGTCACCACACACACACACATACACCACAAGTCTAATCCACCCCAGCCGTGGTGTCGCCCCCGATCGGTCGTGGCTGGGGACGGTCCCACCGACCACGACGATGCCCAACGCCGATCAGAGCACCGGCCGAGAGGGAGGGAGAGGCACCGCGAGATGAGAGTTGTGTGAGGCCGAGAGAGAGAAAGAGAGAGAGAGTTACCTTCGGCGAGTTCGACTTCCCGAAGACCATGAAACTCGTCAGCAGCGAGAGGAGGAGGGTGGCGATGGTGGTGACGACGAAGAGGAGAGTGAGCCGTGAGTGTGAGTGGGAGGGAAAAAGAGAGAACCCGAAACCGAGAGAGAACAACGAGAGTGAGAGAGAGATCCCGAGACAGAGAGAGAGAGAGATCGCGTGACCGAGAGGGAGGCCGAGAGTGATGGAGAAGAAGGAGAGGAGAGGTGGCGGCGGTGGGGGTTTGTAGAAGAAGATGAATAGTGTAGGGTTTTTTTTGTTTGTTTATATATACAATATAAAGGTCAAATGTCCATTTTGCCCTTCCACTTATTTCCTACACAATCTTAAACAATTGCCCTTATGGGTCTTTGACCACATCATCTCATCTTAGCACACACACACATCTCGAGGTCAATATCATGGCTCTCCTCATTTGAGTTGTGTCACCTTAACAATTTTCAGTCCATAGCCCGTATGTCGCGTAGTTAACCAACTCCCGCGTTTAAACGACGTTCTTCGGTCCGTTTTTCCTTGTTCCGACTCTCGTAACGCGCGTAGTCTCGCCTTGTCTACTAATTAATTAAATTAATTAAAAATTCATTTATTTGTATGTTTTACTTGTTTTTATCCCCGTTTAACTAGTCGAAACCTCACTCAATTAAATATCGCCCAACCAGCTCGAAAGTCGTAAAATATTACAATACTAATACACACAATCAATGAATCATAAAATCACTTCGGTGTCGACTCCCGAAGTTTGAAATACTGTCCAATATTCACGTAGCCGGGTCACAATTCTGACAAGTGCAAAACAAGTCAGTTAAAAATTTGAGGTTGTTACAAGCCGATCATCAAAATTTCATCAATTAAATTCAATGCGCTTTTTCTGATCTTTTCTTTATTATCTGCATTTTAGGAAAGAGTTAGGTGGTATATTTTTATTAAAGCCGATCATTTTAGATTAATATAGATAAGATCTTAGGTTTTCATAATCTTATTGTTATATGTTCTTCCTCTTTACACCCTCTTTTTATTATTATCGACAATTTAAGAAAGGGTGGTATACTTTTGATAAACATTTATTACATGATTCTTGTGCTTGCGCTCGTAATAATGATGAGGAATATCTTCTTTAAAAGCAACACATCTTTTTGGACGTGAATATCTATGACTCATTATTATATATAGACGACGTCTCTCCCTTTATTTTCTCACAATCTTCTTCTGCTTGTAGAGTTGTCCTCTTTTAAATACTAGTCGTTCTTTGTTTGTTTTTTCCATTGCTTTTATCAAAGCTCACTCTATAAGTGATACATGTCTTTGTTGGCGCTACAGTTGAAGCATATATTAAATGCTCTTTAAGTAGCACCTTATCAGTGTCCACTCCGTAGGCAAGTAAAATTTTATTTATTATTGTGTGATATGTAGATTTTTTTTTAATGAATATGTAGATTTTCTTGATATTATTGTTTGACTAAATTATTTATACATCATATGGCTAAATTACAAAGCATCAAATAGATCACTAGTTAGATGATGCTCAAAACAATGGTTCGTGATTTAGACAGTGAACTTGTGGTTATAAGTGTTGTTAACTTATGTTTGTGCTTTAAATTACATATGTGTTTGCTTATTGAGAAGTGATAATGGAGTGTATTCATTTATTTAGATGTATAGTATGTTATTATACTACTTTTTATTTTATAACCTACAGAAAATGCTTTAGTAACTGAGATTTGACACTGACTTTTGGCATCGTGTGGTTTATAGGCCGTCTGATACATCTTGAGATGCAAATGAACGAGCATCAAACGACTTGCACATCATACGATGCCAAATCTCAAAACCCAATCTTGATCACTCTGGGATCGTTCATAAACTATTCGTGATTTCCACTATCACTCATGAAAATCAATAATTTTGACGTTGAGAACATTTAATATTGAAATGAAATTTCAGGTTATGAACATTCTTACTCCTTGTATGAGTTTATTAATTTTGTATAAATCTTTATAAATTTATTATGTGTATCTGTCCTCTTTTTTTTGATATCATATATCTGTCATTCTTCTTCTTTTGGGAAACTGATTAAAAAAGATATATACTTATTTAAGGGCCTAACTAAACATTTTTCACATAGAAAAGTAACACTTGACAGAAAAAGCTTTTTTTAATTTTTTTTTTTTGTAAAAAAACCTTTTAACATTATATATTTTTTGGTAGTCAATTTTTTATTTTTATTTTATTTTTCTTCTCTCTCGAGAAAAAAATGCTCTATATTTTTTTGGACAACCAATTAAATGCTCTATTACTTGAATAAGAATCCGACCAGAAAATACTCAACACGTGGAACATGACCCATATTCCAAAAACGTTTACCCAATTCCACAACACGTGTTAGATTCTCACGCATCCTCTCCATGTCCTTATCTTACTTACATCTGACGCACAATAACACACTCACAATCTCCATCAGATTAGGAACTTTCTTATCCAACGACTGAGAAGAAAGGTTGTTGATTTGGGTTCGAGTTTTAAGGATGAAAAAACTAACATTGAAAGCTCTTCCATTTGTACATGCGTGATTGGGTGCAAACTTATAGTAGTCAAATAATTTTTTTTTATTGATTTAGACCACCTAATATCTAAACTTAACTGACTATTTTAAATTTGAGCTGAACTTTCTCAGTGGTATTCATTAGTAGAGCTTCAAACTTGAGGTATCTTCTTTAATCATTATAGGGCGGAACTATTCTAACGTACCAATGACACTTTCATAATTTAGATATGAATTGGTTTAGACCCAAAAAAAAAAAAAGCCTACGACACTCTGGGCCCAACGGTCGTGGGGCCAACTCTGCCAGATCCTAAATTAAAAAATCATGAAAAGACCACAAAAATGAAAAGAGCTCATTAGCGCATCGACAAAACTATTGTAGATGCTTTGGAGGGTTTTTGCTGATGAGCAAATTAGGGTTTTAGAATTTGTGGAACAAACACTCTTACTGAGCCATGGAACTCGAATCAAGAGGTGAAGAACTCAAATTCTCTCTTCAATTCGATCATTGAAACCCTAATTCGTTTCAAAATTTCACAATTTTGTGCTCTGATTTGAAGTTTTTGTTTGAATTTGATGAAATGTTCAATTGAGATGATGAATTAGTTGTTTTTCAGTTGTCTTTCACGAATTTAAGGTTCCCCTCAATTTCATTTGTTGTTATTAGCTGAAAGTTCAGATTTTTCGTGAATTGAGCGCTTGATAGTGTACATCGAGATGCGTGTTCTCGCTTCTCGATGGTCTCCAACACCAGTGTGTGTTCCTAACGGTTCTCATCATATAAAAATGGAAACTTTTGGACCGGTTATTGAACCCGGTTCAGTTTCATTATATTTTGTTTTTTGTGCTGCCATGGACCGGTTGAACCGGGTTCAGGGCGGTTATGGTTGTTGTTCCATGAATGAGATTGAAGTCACTATTGCCTTGTCAATACTGACATTTTGATTTTGAACAGTTCCCTGGTTTCTGATGGAGCCCGGAAGCTCGAAGAATGCGTTTTTTGTGGGGGGATCGAGCTCCGAGAAGGTTAGCATTGATAAGGACATAATCAGTAATTTGCACGACTCGATTATATATCATATTTTGAGTTTCTTGGACATGAAATATGTTGTGCAAACCTGTGTTCTGTCTAAAAGATGGGAGAATATGTGGAAGACTGTTCCCAATTTGAACTTCAAGTATGTGAACTTCCCGTTGTTTCGAAAAGACAGGATCCGGTTCGGGTTCATGGATTTCGTCGATATGGTTATGTATCATCGCGGGATGTTTAAAATGAAATCCTTTAAGATTGGTTGTGGTTGGTGTTGCAATCCGCTTCGGGTGAATTCATGGCTTCTTAATGCGATTAACTCTAAGGTTGAGGAGGTTCATATCAGTGTCGACATGATGAGAAGTTCTGGAATGCCTCTTTGCTTGTACAGTTGCGTGACATTGAGGATCTTGAAATTAGAGAATGATTTCAACTTACTCGTGACTCCGGAAGATTTCTATTTACCTAATCTGAAGTCTTTGCATTTGGTAGCGGTTGTCTTGAGCGAGAAGTTGATTGCGGATGTGTTTGATAAATGCCCAGTTCTAGAAACTTTGATCTTTGAAAGGTGCTTGTTTAATCACATTAGGGTTCTTAGCATATCATCTCTTGTGCTCAAGACTTTGGTCATCAAGCCTGAAAAGACACCTTGCTATCTGCATGGGTGTAGGATAAACATATCCGCACCAAACCTCATATCATTTATGTGTCGCGATTTTGTGACAAGAAACTATTATCTAGAGAATCTGTTTTCTTTAGAGAAGGCACATGTGGATTTGAGAATAGAGGACACCTATGTGTGTGAAGCACAAGAGCTTCCTGATGAGAGGAGAGAAGAATATGCTCAAAGAATGATCAGGTGCCTTAGCAGTGTTCAGAAAGCAAAGACAATTATAATATCCCCTTCATTGTTTGAGGTGCGTGTTCTTTGCTTAAGACGTGCAAACTACATTTGTGAATGTCCATCAGATTTTCTTTTTCCTAACCTGTTATTTCGTGTTTCTAGATTGTTTCGGAGTACCCGAGGACTCTTCATCAACTAGCGGCTTCATTCGTCAATCTGACGACTTTAAGGATTCAGGCATGGCTTTACAGAAATTGTTTGTGGGGCATTGTGTGCATTCTCAAGAACTCCCCTTGCATAGAAGTTCTTATACTGGACGTGGTAGAGGTATTTCGGAAAGAAGCCTATTCAATCTAGTTCAATTTGTGATTCACTTATCAAAAGTTCGCGACCTTCAAATTCTTTTATTTCTTAAAAAAACAATAACGACAAGGCTTCAATCCCAAATTAGTTGGGGTTGGTTACATGGATCAACGTTTTCACTCCGCTTGATTTAAATTTTTTGCAGTTGATGTGATTGGGTAATATGTTTTGTTTTTTTCTTTCTTATTTTCAGAAAAACTGTGTTTCCTATCAAAACTACCAATTCTTGGTGCAGGTAAATTGTTTTTTACCCTTTGTTCTTTTTGTACCCTTTTATCGCTGCGGTAAATTCCTTTCAGGCATTTGTTTTACGCCTGTTGTTTTGGGTTTCAATCTAGGAAATGCTCGACGGGAACCTACCAGAAGATTATGAAGACGAGTTGAGAGTTCAGTACCCGCTGCGACACCTCAAGCATATAGAGATAAGGTGGCTCCAGGGATGCATCAGTGAATTCAAGCTGCTGCAGTTTTTGCTGAGAAATGCAGCATCCCTAAAGGTGTTGAAGCTGACGGCGACCCAGCGACGAAGGGCCAAGACTGAGGAGACAATTGCAAGGTTTTATGACAAGTTGAAGGCATTTTCTCCAGCTTCACCGGAGCTTCAAGTATCATTTTCTATGGATTAAATTTGAGTTGCAGGCATTTCTATGACAACCCTGTGATTCTTGTTTGGTGTATATACACAGATTATCAACATATTGGTCAATTATATTTAGAATAAGTTGATAAAGTTACTGTTGTTCCATTCAATAAAACTCATCTAGACATATTTTCATTATATTTAGAACAATTTTATTTCTTTCTTCAAAAAAAAAAATTGGTCCAAGTTCCAAATTAAAGAGCAATAAAAATGTTAAAAGACAATAATCTTTTTCCTAATATTAATCACGTTAGGAGTAATTTTAGTTATATTGAGGTGCAGTGGACAAATTTAAATGGTCATGATATAGCTATAGAACTTAGGTTGGTCAAGTAAACCAATGGAGCGACCCACCAACCATTCTACATTAATTTTCTTCTTTTTTAACTTTTAGTTTTTTTGTTATGCTTTTGGTTCCTGATTTTTCATTAATGAACTTTAAATTTTCTTAAAAAAAATGAGTCTATATTTTTTTGGCTGAAGTAAAGTTTAGAGACTAAAAACATAAAATACACAAAATTGAGGGAGATGTATTTTCCTTTTTTTTGATAATTTTTTTTTTCAATATACATATAATGTAGTCAAAATTGTGCTAAAAAGACGAAGCATTGGCAGGTCGTTGGACCCTGTATTGAAGTACAAAAATTTAAAATTAGAATTCAATAGTATTCACTGTTGAAGTTAAAGAAAAAAAAGGTATTCAAAATTGTAATCCAAATATATTCAATACAATACTTTCCAAATTTATCACTTGCCAAAAGGGTTGGGCTGGGGTGGTTGTATTTCACTCCAACTAAAGTAAAATAAAAAAAAAAAAAAAAAAAAAAACACTTTCCAAATTTCACAAAAATTAGGAATCGGGACACCGGGAGAGACCGTTAATACAGTTATTAGGGTTTAAGACTTCTCCTACTTCCAAAACCTCCATCACAAACCACCACAATCCGCCATGGCAACCTCAACAGATTCGAAAAACTTCATTAATGGCGGCGAAGAAGACCAAGACCGCCTCAGCAACCTCTCCAACGACATTCTCCACGACATCTTCAGCCGTCTCAACCCCAAATACTCTGTCCAGGCCAGCATCTTGGGCAGAAGATGGAGACACCTCTGGCGGTCTCTCCCCAACCTGAACTTCAAATCCGACAATCCCCCGCAAAAGTCCTTTCTGGGTTTTCTCAATCAGGTACTAATTCAATCAAGAGACACTTCAGTTGACATTCAAAGTTTCCATCTTTGTTACAAAGATGAAGCCATTCCTCGTGATGTTTTTAGTACATGGGTTTTTGCGGCGGTTGTGCGTAACGTAGAGAGGCTCGCTATCGAATTACCGTTAGAGAAAGGCCCAGTTCAATTGCCCTGGTGTTTGTTTAATTCAAAATCTTTGGTGAATTTTGATTTAGGGTTTGGTCATGAGTACCCCCAATTTGTGTTGCCTAGTTTGATCGATTTTCCTAAACTTAAATCGTTGAGGCTTCGCAACGTTGCATTTGTCGAAGATGTTGCAATTACTAGGCTAGTCTCGAGCTGCCCGTCTCTCGAAAAATTGGTTATGGTGGTTGGAGGGGTTTCATTCGGGGAGCTTCTTATTGTTGCTCCTAAACTTGAGAAGCTACGTTTAACTTTAACAAGGTACTCTAAAGCTGTGGAGGGGTTTGCGATCAAATTACGTACTCCGAATCTCAAGAATTTCTGTTGGGATGGTTACAGGGCAGAAGTGCCTCAACAAATGCCAGATAGAATTGGCGTAGCTACCATTGGAATGCACCTT
Organism: Stephania japonica; assembly: GCA_039657345.1. NCBI lineage: Eukaryota > Viridiplantae > Streptophyta > Magnoliopsida > Ranunculales > Menispermaceae > Stephania > Stephania japonica. Next base: position 81,908,154 of record CM077556.1, on the reverse strand, counting down.
GAGTTCCATAAGAAAATCGGTGTGCCATTCAAAGCTATTAAGATGTCTGAATACCGGAGGAAAAAGTTTGTTCGATTGGCAACAAAACTTGCAGAAGCTGCCCGTGATGCACAATCTCTTCTACTTTGCGGAAGGATAGTTGAGGTATTAACTTTTCTTTTCCTGAACATCCCGTTAATTTCTACATTATAATGCTTGTGTAGGGTTGGAATAATCTTTGGACTCGAAAATATGTCTAAAGAGATTTTTTTTGTGGCCTTTTCTATTGACAAAGGCTGCCTTTGAGCCTCCGATTATGATGGAAAACTTATCCGCGCGATTTCCCAATTTGAAGCATTTGAAGTTGTCGTGTACATGTCTATCTAGAGATTGTGTTCTAGCAATTATGTACTTGTTGAAGACATCTCCTAATGTTACAACTCTTACCTTACAATTTGATAAGGTAACTCCTAATGCTCTGTCTTATTTTTCAAGTTCTTTTAAGATTGTAGAGTAATTTCTGCATTTGTACCATTTGATTTTAACTTCTTTTTATTGTTTACTTCTAAATCTATTGTGCACATTCTTAATGAACATTACAATTTTCAAGTCCTATGAAGATACATTATTAAGCTAAACTTATATCCACCAGGAACAATTCAGTTTGGCAAACACGGAAGAGTGCTGGGAGTTGCAGATGTCAAAAGAGTGCTTGTTGCGCCACCTCAAGTTTGTGACAGTTGAAGGTGTCGTTGGCTGCGTGAATGAATTCAAACTTCTAGAATTTCTACTTAAATATGCCGTGGCTTTAGATAAAGTTACTATTAATGAGAAGCTGCCTAATAAAGAGAGAGAGTTGATCAATCTTAGAAAGAAGTTGATGGAAATTCCTCGAGCCTCTCCAAAGGTTTGTATTCTTTTCTTCTAAGTCCTCAGCAAAGCTTTTGTCGAATCCACATTTTAATTGCAATTTTACTTTGCTCTTGTATTCTAGGATGTTTTTCGACTGGAGCAGTAATGAAAGACAATATATCAACTGCAATGCAACACGAAAGAGCAAGAACTGAAGAAATATATGCACATTTGTACAAGAAGATCAACGCGTAAAGAGTTAGCCTGCTTTGTTCATTATATTATCAAATTCTTTTATCATGTTCTTTTTTAATTGTTCAAGTTTTGAGTCTTGGTTGTGCTTGTCATTCTAAAAACAAGAGGCGTATCTCGTGCTGCCTCGCTCGAACTAACTCTTTGTAATGTTAAGGACTAAATTCATTCAGACTTTGAAGACAGCATGCAAGAGAGTACTGTTTGGTTTCCCTCTTAGTTCTACTTGTATTGATAAAGGAGCAAAAAGAATCTGACCTTTTTTTTTATGTCAGTCCATCTCTAGATTTTCCAAGTGAAGTCCTGACAATGCGACTAGCTTTATGCTGTTCCTAACTCATGAGAAGCAAAGAAGATTATTACTTCCATTACTCGTGCTAAGATTTACAAAGTTGTCTTCAATTCTATCTTTTATGTGATACGAACCACCTGATATCCAAAATTCCGGACTAACCAATTACTCCAGGCTCGATAGTCAGACCATAAAAGGCTTTGGCTTTCCTAATAGAGGGAAATTGTATATGTCAAGCCTGAATTCAAGATCACTACTTAAGGGGCCAGTGTTAAACCTGAATCTCACCCTAAACCCTAAACCTTATGTTGGTCTTCAATTCTTTTGTATCATTGCGACACTATACTTGGGTGACATTCGTTGTCAACTCGATAAAGACCATATTAATTCGGGGAAAGACACTAATATAACATTCCTAATTGGCTAAAGGTTAAGCATTTCCCTTCATTTCCCGTGTTTTTTTTGAAGAGAAATCGAAATTTCATTAATCATTCATGGCTCAATACAGGACTAGACATAGAATTAATTACATTGATTCGTTAATCCTATTTGTGCAAACAAACTGCAATTAATTTGGTTTTTTTTTAAATTGAAACAGTTTGACAATCAGAGACTGCTCTCTACAATGCTAAAACTCATAAAAATATACAAAAGTACTAGAATCACAAAACAAATAACAAAACTTCTCAAAGAAGAGAAGACCTAAAAACTTTCCAACAAGGAGAAGACAAATCAAAAACTTCCAACTAAGGAAGAAAACTAACTATAAAGTAAAAGCTAAAGATAAATCAATCCAACTCGCAGCACAAATCCACGCAACACCGTTGATGAAGATGTACCGCAACAAGGATGGACCAATCTTACAAATCTGATTAGATCTATTGTTTATTGAATGACAAAGAACAAAAGAGATTTGATTGGAACCACCGTCGATCGTTGAAAGGATCAACGGTAGTTCAAGAACAAAAATCACAAAAGTAAATCAAATTTAGTTTTAGGGTTTTGGAGAGAAGGGTTACCATGTTAGTTCCCCTCATTTCCCATGTTCTTAACCCTCTTCTAATGTGAAGGTTTCATGACATACTTTGACACCAATAAATAATACAAATTTTGAAGCAATGCAAATTCATATCTAACATTTTCTCTATTTACTACCTACATCTTCCGTTTTTCTAAAAAGAAAAAAAAAATTAGTCCGTTTAATTTTTAGTACATCACTCAAAAATGTTCCATCTTTCTATAAGATTATAATATTTTGAAGGGACTAAAATTAATATCTTTCTAAAATAAAAGGACTGAAGTGCAGATCATGACAAACCCTATGGGGATAATTGGAATTTCCTCTCTAATTTCCTACGCATTGGGAGAGGATCAGAGGAGAGGAGATAAGAGGAGTTGATAGTGATATAATGATTGAGTAATATAATTTTGCTACATAATTGTAGCAGTCCTTAGGATGCGCTTAGTAACTTTCTAACTTGCATGTGCAAATCTTGATGCACGCATGTAGCAAAAGTGTGTATCAAAAGTGTGTCATCCTAAGATCTTCCTTACCGATAATATAGTTAGTTTTTAAGATAAGTGTATCAAAAGTGTGTCATCCTAAGATCCTACTCTCCCCTGCCTCACACCAAAACTTTCATCACAAAACATCAGAAACCGGATTCTTAATGGAAACCCTAATCAATCCAGCTTCAGAGCGCGAGAAAGTAGAGTGATTTAAAGCCGTTAATGGCGAAGAAGACCGACTAAGCGACCTCTCCGACCATGTTCTTCACCACATCTTCAGCTTTATCAACCCTAAATACTCTGTTCAGGCCAGCGTCTTGGGCAAAAGATGGAGACACTTTTGGCGATCTCTCCCCAACTTGAACTTCCAATCCGACAATCCCCCACATAAATCCTTTGTGGGTATTCTCAATCAGGTACTAATTAGTCCAAGCAACAGTGAAAGATCAGTTTTTGATATTCAAAGTTTCAAACTTTGTTACAAAGATGAAGCCATTGCTTGTCATGTCAATACATGGGTTGCCGCAGCAGTTATGTGCAATGTCGCAACGGTTGTGATCGAATTGCCTTTAGAAAAAGGCCCAGTTCAATTGCCTAGCTGTTTGTTTAATTCCAAATCTTTGGTAGATTTGGATTTAGGGTTTGGTCTCAATTGTCCCCAACTTGTATTGCCTAGTTTGATTGATTTGCCTAAACTCAAATCTTTGAGACTAGACAATGTTGCCCTTGTGGATGATGGGAAAGTTAATAGTCTAATCTCGAGCTGCCCGTCTCTCGTGAAGCTTGCGATGAAATTGATATTAGAGGAAGGCCCAGTTAAGTTGCCTAGCTGTTTGTTTAATTCCAGATCTTTGGTTGATTTGGATCTAGTGTTTGGTCGCGATTTCCCCCATTTGTGTTGCCTAGTTTGATTGATTTGCCCAAACTCAAGTCTTTGAGACTTGAGCGTGTTGCCGTTGGGAATAATGATGCGGTTAGTAGTCTAATCTTGAGCTGCCCGTCTCTTGTGAAGCTTGCGATGAAATTGCCATTAGAGAAAGGCCCAGTTCAGTTGCCTTGCTCTTTGTTTACTTGCAGATCTTTGGTTGATTTGGATTTAATGTTTGGTCTCGATTTTCCCCAACTTGTATTGCCTAGTTTGATTGATTTGCCCAAACTTAAATCCTTGAAACTCAACAACATTGCCCTTATTGATGATAATGTGGTTAGAAGTCTAGTCTCGAGTTGCCCATTTCTTGAAAGTTTAATGATGGTGGTTGGAGGGGATTCATTGACGAAGTTTGTTGTCAATGCTCCTAAACTAAAGTCACTCATTGTATTGAAGTACTGCAAAGATGGAGTACTAAGTGATCCTTCCTTCAACAAGCCGTGCCGCATTATGCATGCTACCATTGACTTTCGCAGTAGCGTGCCACTAAAAGCTATGAATCTTCCTGAATATCGGAGGAAAATGGTTCTTCAATCGACATCTTGCAGAGTTACTTTGCAATGCACGATCTCTAGTACTTAGCGGATGGATAGTTGAGGTATGCCCCTTCACCTTTCCTAACTTTCATTACTTTCTACGTTCTTAAGAAAATGTAGAGTTGCAATGCTTGCAAGGTTGATGGAATGTATTTGAAAACTTTGAATAGCTTAGTTTTAGGTTAATTTGCTTTTCGTCCTGGTTAATTATATGAATCGTATTCAATAGTTGTATGCTTAATTCTCCCATACATGAGGTTGAGGTTTTGAGGGGTTTAAGTTGGTTTCTTATAAAACGTCACATGCTTCATTAGGTTAGTTTCAGTCACATGCTTCTTTTAACCTGAAACTTGTAAGCTGTCATTTTAGAGTTCTGTTAAGTAACATATCCTAATATCTTGATGCCCTTACACTTCTTCTCAGCTTTCTTCATGGTTGTTAGACTCAAAAACTACATCATCTAAAGAGATTCTTTTTTTGTCTTCTTTTTTTCTGTTGAGAAAGGCTGCCTTTGGGCTCTTGAGGATGATGGAAAAACGATTTCACAATTTGGAGCATTTGACGTTGTTGTACGCATCGTCGCTATCTAGAGATAGTGCACTGGAAATAATGCACTTGATGAAGATATCTCCCAATGCTAAAGTTCTCATCTTAGAAACTCGTAAGGTAATTCCGTACGGTATAGCGTGATTTTCAAGTTCTATTAACATTTGAGAGTCATTACTGCATCTGCGTGTTTGCTTCTAACTTGTTTTTATTGTTTTCCAGTATGATGATGGATCACAGAAAGCCGGAACTAGTGATGACGTATTTGGTTTCACTTCTAAATTTTATTTTATTTTTTTGGCAGAAATTCACTTCTAAATTTTTCGTTCACATTATTAATCAACATAACAGTTTCAAAGTCCCTAGGAAGATGCATTAATGCTTAATGTTTAAGTTAAACTGAACTTATGTCCACCAGGAACAATTCATTTCCGCAAACCCGGAAGATTGCTGGGACTTGGGGATATCAAAAGAGTGCTTGTTGCAACACCTTGAAGTTGTGAGGATTGAAGTTGCCGTTGGATGCCCGAATGAATTCAAACTTCTAGAATTTCTACTGAAAAATGCCGTGGCTTTGGATTCAGTAACTATTACTGGAAATTCTCCTAATGAAGAGAATGGGTGGATCAGTTTCAAAAAGAAGGTGATGAAAATTCCTCGAGCCTCTTCGAAAGTTCGTATCCGTTTCTTCTAAGTAGCCGCGGAGCTTTTGTCAAAACTACAAATTCATTCATTCGGCGGTTGCGCAACCTCAATTTTTCAATCAATTTTCCTTTTGATAGAACTCAAGTTTAAATTATGTTCATCCATTTTCTTTTTCTTAACATCCAATTCAAGTTGTGCATAAACAATTACCCTGCTTTGCCATAGGATGTAAAAATTAGTTTCTCTATAATTAGTTTTAGTTTCCTTATTATTTCATCAGATATTAATTGTACCTTGTTCATTGTTCAAAATTTTCAAATTTTGCATCTTTGGCATCTTTGGCTTTGTCAAAAACATATTTTGATGATATCCTTTGGACAGACATAGAGGTGCATTTGCACACATCTCGATGCCCTAATGGAGGGACTCCATCCTTGTAACAAATGTATGCATAAAAGTATCAAGTATGCCAACAACGACAATAACCATAACAACAAAAGCCTCCATCTCAAAGTAGTTGGATTCGACGACATATATCAAACTCGTAATTGCACTTGATTTAGTGCAAGTAGGGTTGACAATTTGAGTCATGAAATGTTTAACACGTTACGTAATAAACATGTTAAGAGTTTGGCATAAGTGAGTTTGGGTCATAAACAAGTTAATCTGTTTATACACGGTTAATAAACGAGTCATTAACATGTTAACCTGCTTGACTCATTTATAACTTGCTTAACAAGATTAAGGGATGATACATAAATAATAAATATATTATAATAAATAATTATTACAAAATTCACCTATTTGAGTACATGTTCATAACATGATTTATTTTTTATTTGCAAACATCCTTTTCCACCATTAATTTTATTTTTAGAGGAAATATTTATTTTGCTTTTAATGTATTATTCAGGTTTAAATTTTATTAATAATTATTTATTAACAATTATGAAAATTTACACGTTTTTTTATAGGATTCTTGCTGTCTTGTATATTTTATTTGTTACGAGTCATTTTCCTTTCATTATTAGAAGTAAAAAGTAAAGATTTGAATGAAAAAGTAAAGTAAAACTTAATACTACATCTTCATTATAAAAATTATAAAAATTTATGATTATGTTCATTTAAATTTATTCATATAGATATTTTTAAAAATGTAGTAAACAAATTACTAAAATTTAAATAAAATATTTAATAAACACATGACACGGATACTAACATATTTATAACACGATTCATTTAGACACGAAAACGATTAACACGATTAATAAACATATTATATCATGAGTTTGCATTATATGAGTCATGAATTGTTTACGATATGACATGACACGTTTACGACTCGTCGATATGCATTGTCACCCCTAAGTGCAACTGATAGTGTGTTTCAAATACTTAAAATTCCTCCCAATTAATGGTCTCACACTATCTTCAACTTACCCACACCTACTTGATTTTCTTTGAGTTTTCTTGCGTAAAAGTACATATCACCAAACAGTTTCCTAAAACGCATTTCAAACTTTCATCGATCTTAACAAAACAATCCAAGTTCATTGTTTATTTATTTACTTATTTTTTTGTACAGGATACTTGTTATCCGGACTTAATGGAAGCTAAGAGCTAAGCCAGCCTACTAAGTACCCGTTTGGTTGGAGTTATATGTAAGGTGTAGGGATTGGCTTAGATAAGCCTGATCTTTGTAAGAGATGAGAGTTTTATGTGCAGCCGTTTGGTTCAAGTATAAACCCATAAAGAAAAGTGGGTGAAATGTCTAAAATGCCCCTATTTAATGTAGGCGAGTATTGATCGATGTGAAGAAGAATGTAATCTAGGGTTTTGTTCAAATTATGAGGGCATTTTCGACATTTCACCTTAAAAATTGGGTGGACTTATCTAATGACAGGGTCCCCCTGTCATTAGATAAGCTGGTGTATGAGTGTTTATGTAAGCCTGTTGCTTACTTAACACTTCAAGCAAACAATGGTCTTACATCTAAGTCCAGGTTTACATAACCTAATACCCCAACCAAACAGGCCATTAGGGTATAACTCTCATAGCGGTGATTTTTGTGATCTTAAATAGCTGGAGTGCCGAACCACTTCAATGTACACGTTGGTTTCAACTTCCAAGTTCATTGTTTACCGACACATCTATAGGGTTTAGGGTTTATCAGGTAAATGGATTCTCTATGGTGATAAAACCAAGCTTTAGAACTCTTCATAACTATGCTACTTGCATTATTTCAAGCTCAAATCCTTCAAAATCTCGAAAACCCAACTTCACCAACACTGTCAAAAAACCAACCAGCAAAGTCACTGCTTTTTGCAATTCCGAAATCACCCATCATGGAAGAACTGGAGATCTTAAGGAGGCCGAGTCAGTCTTCAATCGTATGCCACTCAAGACCATCGTCACCCACACCGCAATGCTCACTGCTTACGCTGAGAATGGGCATATCAGTAAGGCGCGCCAAGTGTTTGATGAAATGCCCCACAGAAACATTGCATCATGGAATGCTATGATCACTGCTTATATTCGTAATGGTTTACGGGTGAATGAGGCTTTTGAGTTGTTTTGCCGCATGCCCGAGAGGAATTCGATCTCCCATGCTGCTATGATCACGGGGTTTGCACAGGCAGGAATGATGGGTGAAGCTTGGGGGCTGTTTTCAGAGATGTCGGAGGCTGATCGGGAGCCTGTTGTGGCTAATACAATTATTGTGGGTTGTTTTAAGATTGGAGAATTAGAAGAAGCGAAACGAGTTTTTGATGGGATGCGACGGAGGGATGTTGTTTCGTGGAGCTCAATGGTTGATGGGTACTGCAAAAGTGGTAGAATTGATGAAGCAAAGGAGTTGTTCGAGAGGATGCCGGAGAGGAATGTAGTTTCTTGGACGACCCTGATCAATGGGCTTTTAAAGTTTGGAGCTTGGGCAGAAGGTTTTGTACTGTTATCGAGAATGAGAAAGGAAACAAGCATCGAAGTTAACTCAATAACGTTGACTGCAATATTAGATACTTGTGCAAGCTTAAATAGGGGTGAAGGCATTCAAGTTCATGGGTTGGTTGTGTCGATGGGCTTCGAGTCTGATGCCTTTTTAGGAAATTCCATCATCAACATGTATTGCAGGGCGGGTTGCGTCAATTCTGCTAGAAGGATGTTTGATATGATGATTAAAAAAAATGTAGTTTCATGGAATACCCTGCTTGCTGGTTACATTCAAAATAGTTCGCTAGAAAAGGCCTATGCGCTTTTCAGCAGAGTTCCTCATAAAGATGTGGTTTCTTGGACAACCATGATTGCAGGTTTGTCGAATAACGGGAGGCTGGAGGAGGCCATCAGCTTATTCAGGGAGATGGAGCAGAAAGATGACATTGCATGGACTGCTATAATTTCAGGATTTGTGAGCAATGGAGATTATGAAAGAGCTTTTACTTGGTTCATTGACATGGCTTGTGAAGCAATCAAGCCGAATTCTGTCACCTTAAGCAGCGTAGTATGCGCTGCAGCAGGCTTGGCAAACTTGAACCAAGGAGAACAGATACACGCTCTTGTTGTGAAAACGGAGAAGGAACCGGATTTATCCATCTTGAATTCACTCGTCTCCATGTATGCGAAATGTGGAAATATATGGGATGCCTACCGCATATTTACTAGTATCATTGAACCCAATATTGTCTCCATGAATTCAATGATCACTGCATTTTCCCAGCATGGCCACGTCGAAGAAGCATTAGAACTGTTTCGACACATGCAGGAAAAAGGGCATGAGCCTAATCAAGTCACCTTCCTAGGAGTCCTTACAGCCTGCGCTCATGCTGGGCTAGTAGAAGAAGGAAAGTATCACTTTGCATCCATGAAGTCTTCATATTTTATCGAGCCGGGTCCTGACCATTATGCTTGCATGGTTGATATCCTCGGTCGTGCTGGACAACTTAAGGATGCAGTTGATCTAATCCACTCAATGCCTTGTGAGCCACATTTGGGGGTGTGGGGAGCCCTGCTCAGTGCAAGTAGGACTCATAAGGATCTTTACCTTGCAAAGGTTGCAGCTCAACATATTCTTGATTTGGAGCCAAACAATGCAACTGCTTATGTTGTTCTGTCGAATATGTATGCCGATGCTAAATTGACATGTAACGAGGAAGAAGTAATAACTGTGGAAAGAGCAAAAAGAGCAGCAAAAATTCCTGGTTGCAGTTGGATTGTGGTGTAAGGACAAGTAGGCCACTTCTCAGAAGTACCAAATCATGATACCATTTCAAAATGGGCAGATTGTGTGTGCAATAGAAGGGCAGGTGCAAATATACTTGATTCAAGTACAAAATTATTTGCACATTGTAGAGATGATTTAGGTCTTTGCATCAAATATACTTGAAACTAAAGTTTCTACAGGTAAGTAATTTTTTATTTTCAAGATTAGTTTACAGCTTTATGATAGCTACTTGTAATTGTTTGCCTTCCTGAACCAAGCAATATGAGATGCTTAACTCTAACAAGAGTTCTTTGAAGAACTACATTAATTCTAGCCTACAAAAGCCTCTTTCCCTATTTTATAGACCTGCTGTATGAATCTGCTTCTCCATTCCACTCACTCAAGGACCACAATATCCTTAGTAATTATTTATTTATTTATTTTTTAATATGCTTTCATTGCTATATTCATCGTCTCCTCTCTCACCATACAATATTGTGGAGAAATTTGAAGGGGTTCGAAAATTTTACAGAAACAGTGAGCATGTTACAAACAGCAAAAAAATCAATTATTGTGACCCTCTAGACTCTAGAATAAAATCTGTTCTTGGTGAAATTAGGCTCATACGATAGCACACACCAAAACCGATAGTCCATCTCACGCACCAACAATGATCGTGTCGGGTTTTAAGAACCTCAACCATATAATATCTGAATCTTGGATGATCTATATGACATAGAACCAGATGATCAACCTCTCTGCTACTTGATCTCTGTAGAACAACCTCATCTCCCACAAAGCACACTTCTCTCTCATCTTGAAACGACAACGAGAAACACAATTTACTCCATGACCTCCCCTCGCCATTCTTGTTCATCATCAGCACATACACATCTTCGCCGCAGTGGTGATAATCAGAGTTATATCTGTAGTAGACACAAAGCTGCTCCATCATCATACCAATAACTGGAAATGGTCTCTCTACTCATGTGGAACTTGGTAATGGCTTCTCCCCTCACTCCTCACTCCCAATGTCGAAATAAACGAATGAATACGTCCCATGGTGAGCAGTGGCTATCCAATGAACAGCTCCATTTGCGAAATGCATATTTCTGTAACAGTAGTATATATGTTGAGGGAATTGATGAAGGATCTCTCTCCATGTGGTAGTTTTTGTGGTGTAGATTTTACCTCGGTCGCTGTTGCAGCTTCTGACTACCACCACCTTGAAGTGATTGGTGGCGGAATCATAACCAAACCAGAGTGCTTGTGGGAATTTTATATGATAGTTAGATGGGTACTTTGGTAATGTTTTGTAGTCCTTTGTACAAGGGTTTGATATGCATAATGAGTGACTTGATAGCATTCCATGAAGATGATCATCTGGTGGCATTGCGTTGATCTTGAGTAATAGTAGGCCATTACATGAACCGTAAACTTCTGCAGAGTTGTGGCGGCAACCGGGCGGGAATGGATGGTGGATCTCTACTGGGTGGTCAAGATGATTGTAGTTGATGTGGTTGGTTGTCCATTGTAAAGGCATGGATAAGAGTTTACCTTCTCTCCCTCCGATTGCGATTGCAAAATGATCGTCCTCGGTTAATGCTAGTGTTGATGATGAAGAAGAAAGATGAAGTTTGAGGAATATAGGACTAGTGATCCAATTGTGCCAGAACTTGTTGACACACTTGGAATATAGGACTAGAAGAGATTTGATGGGGAGTCTGATGAGGACATGATGAAAGATCACTTCTTCTGGGATCTCCTGCTGCTGCTGCATTGAAGGCTTTGAGTACAATAATTATGCTTGAAGAACCAATAGTACTAATGGGTGATATGTATATTAGTTAGGATTATCTCCTCAGTCTCAAAAATATGTTAGTTGGGACTCTGTTTTGATTATTCATTAAGTTAGAATTGATTCGATTAGTCATGATTTTATTAATTATTTTATTTTTTGTTTTTATTCGTGGAAAAATTTTTTTTTTTTATAAGAAATAGAAGTTTCATTAATCATTAATGGCTCGATACATGACTAGACATATAATCAAAAAATTCATTGATTCGCTAATCGTATTTGTTCAAAAGAAATGCCATTAGTTTGGGGTGAATATGTGAAATTAAAAGAGTTTAACAACTATGGATTGTTTTCTACAATGTTGAAACACATTACAATACACAAACACTACTAGAACACATAACTAATAACAAAACTTCTCAATAAGGAGAAGAAAACCTAAAACTTCCCAACGAGGAGACAAATTAAAAACTTCCAACTAGAAAAGATGAACTAACCATGAAATAAAAACTAAAGAAGATACCAACCCAGCCGCTGCACAAAAATCACGCACAACCGTTGAGGAAGATGTACTGCAATAAGTATGAGTCAATCTTCACTAATCTGATTAGATCTGCAGCTTATTGGATGAATAGAATATAAAGAATGTAAAAAAACCCGATGATTTGAACCATCGCCGATTGAAATGGAGGATCGGTAGTGGTTCAAGATAAAAAATCACAAAGGAGAATCAATAAGAAAATTTAGGGTTTTGGGAGAAAAAGAAAGTGAAACTTCCTTTTTTCTTCAATTATATTTAGTGCACAATGCACCTATATAACAAAGGAGGATATATATTTGTTTTCAAAGAAAGAAAGTGAAAAAAATTTAGTGCACAATGCACTATATAATACTAGATGTTTTCAAAAAAAATAACTACATATATAATAGAAAAAAAAACAAACTACATACTAGGTATGTGATACAAATAATATGAAAATAAATTCATGATAATCGAATTAATTCTAACTAAATGAATAATCAAAACAAATCCTAACCAACATGTATGCATGAGAGTCATTGTGAGGAGTAAGTCTTGCCAACTACACCAATTAATTCATGTTTGATAGAGTTTTTTAGGAGAGTTTGTTGATAAACAAAAAAGTGGTGTGTAAAAATGTGGAAACAATTTGGGGGTTTCAAAAATTAGAATTAGGGGATGCAAATAAAATAAGAAAATATTTTAGTTACCCAGTTAGGCGATAGTTTTGTGCACTAGCTGATGTAGACGGTGGGCTCCACCAATTGTTAGTGAGACAACGACAACTAACTAAGTGTACAAAACGGTGTCCGTAGCTAATTGAGTCACTTTAGGAGGCTCCATAAAATTAAGGCAAAGGGTCCATACTCCGGAGATCACGTCTTTTCATGTCAACGAGGTGATCTGGGGAATCAAGGGTTAAAAAGTGAAGGAAAAGGCAAGGTCCATGCTGACTCGACGAACGGGCCCGATCGAAAGCCTGATTTGGCAAAACTCAATCCAAGCCCATATCCACCCAAACTAAGGCAGGCCTCTGCAGGACATTACGAATGGGCCCACGAAGAAGCTCTCAAAATGCATTACCTTTAGAAAAATGCCCAGTTCAATTGCCTTCAAAAAAAAAAACAACTAATCTAACAAAAATTATTGAACAATTGAAAAAGACTAATAACTAACCGAAGGCAATAGCAAAATAATATAAAATAAACAGGACCATTCACAAATTTATGATCTTTTTGATCATTTTCATTTTTCACAATCAATCTAAATTGACATGGTGTTGCAAGAATTATCATATTTTTTTCCGTGATAGTGTGCTTGTCATTCGTGGATTGTATGCAAGCCTACTTTTGATAGGGGGTCTGGTGGGCCATCGCACCAGACTTCTAAATATTGGAAAGCCCCCAATTTATAAAGGTATTGGGGGTATTTTGTAATTTCACATATTTTTTAAGTTAAAAAAAGAAAGCTTTGGTTGTAAGTTAGCCACGTGCAAGCCTCGTCTTCTCGTCTCCCTTCCCAATATTGGATCAGCACACACATTCATCAATCACTATTTTTTTTTTTTTGGAAACAAAACAAAAAAAAAAAAAAAAAAGCAACGACTCTTCCATGCTCTCAACTTTCCTATAATATTTTTTCTCCTCTCACTTTCGCAACTTACAAAAATCTCACTTTATCTATCTTAATCAATAATCAACATCTCCATCTCTCACTTTCCTCCTTGTTTATTATTCAATATAAACTATCTATAAATGAAATTCTCCTCCACTGTTCAATAACTGAACAGTGAGAGAGAGCTTATTGTCTCTGGTTCGCGTCTCTCACCCTGCTAGTGGCTACAGTATGGAGCTAATCCGCCATGATATCAAACAGATGGTAGTAGGCAAGTGTCCGGTAGACATCGGGTCATGTATCTCGGAACTGCAAAATGTTACTGCTCACAATTCGGCAAGGTGAGTATTAGCCTATTAGGTGAATCTGATAAAATTAGTGCTTTAGTATACACAGGTTCTATTTTCGTTATTTACTTGAGGCTTAATTGGTTAAAATATTCTAACATTTTACAACTTTTGTTATTATATCCTAATCTTTTTGAATTTGTTATTGTATCCTCACTTTTTTACATTGACAAAATTATATCCTAAGTCACTTTTTACTCCAAATTTGACGACGTGGCACCCAAATAATAACTTTAAAAAGCTACCTCATCATCTATAATTACTAAAATTATTACTTAACTTATTTTTTAAGCTTATTAATTAAATGTTATCTCAATAAATTTAAAGTTAAAAAGTGAAGTAGGATACAAATTTATCAATTAAGAAATGTTAGGATATAATAACAAATTCAAAAAAGTTAGAATATAGTAACTGTTGTAAATAATGTGGATTGACAACTTTACGCATTCCACTATTATGTGTGAGTGGTTACACATTCCACTATTATGTATGAGTGGTTACACATTCCACCATTATGTATGAATGGTTACACATTCCACCATTATGTGTGAGTGGTTACACATTTCACCATTATGTAATTGTAACTTATGATCTTTTAAGGGCCTATATAAAGAGGTTCCACCTATGTAATGATACAATATATTGGAATGAAAGTTCTCTCTATTTCTCCCCTATCTCTTCTCTTGTTATCTTTCTAGTTATTTATCTTTACCTTTCTAGCTTTGCCTTTAATTAGTTTATAACACGTTATCAGCACGATGTTGCTCTTAACAAAGAGGTCTAATCAAAGATACACAAAGCTTCTAAGGAGACAAAACTTGGAAGGAGGTCATTGTCTTGGTAACAAAGATTTGAAGGTAACAAAATATCATTTTTGATTTCATGGTTTCTTATGTATTTGTGTTTGTCAATTTCTTAAGGTAACCATGAATATCTATGGTTGGTTTGGTCCTCAATTTTCTCGAAAGTTGAAAACCAACATGAAAACACACCAATCAAACATGTATGTTGTGTGCATAACATTAATATTTATTCGCCGAATATCTCTATAGAGATTTGAAAAGTGAATATTTCACTTTATATTATCCTTTCACCTTATGGAGTTATGAATATAAACACCAAAATTGGTGATGCTCCAAAAGGCTCAAAACGAGTAATTTGGGTCTCACGCTACAAAATTTATATCAGTCAAATATCATTTATTATTCGCAATTTCAATTACCTCTATGTTGAGGCTATGCAGAAATATAACTGATGAGACAAATAAAGGCCACGTGGCTCGCCTCGATTTATTATTGCAACAAAATATCGAGCGCGCATGTCAATTCAATAAATATTATGAATTGATTTCTTGTCTGTCTCATAGTAGCTGAGTAAAATAATGAGATATTATTTATATAATATCATTCCCGTCCAATTGGTCAAGCTTCATGAAGCACATGTTGCGTTTATAAAATGACCATGGTCGCAACTATATAATTATGGACGTGGAAAAGTGAAGGGATTCGGTAAAGGTCTTAATAATAATTTCACTCAAAGTGGAATAAAAGTGGTGCACCACATGAAACAAGAAGGGCGAAATTATAGACAATGAGCATGCTCAAAATCGTGACAAGCTGTCACGTATGAAAGACCATTATATTAGGTCACACTGATTATATATTGTCATATATGCCCAAATATTTTGGTGACATTTACCGTGCCAATAAAGGCAAAATTATGAAATTTATGGCTCATTAAAATTGACACATTGAGATGTGTTCAAATCATGAGCTAAATAAAGGCGAAGAATGCATGTCTTGCTTATTTTGCTACATGCACACTATAAAAGAGAATATTTCTCAAATTTGAACTTAGTTGAGACTAATGTTCAGCCAATATCTGTACAATGGTTATAATGTTGTTAGTGTTTTACACCAGAAGAAATTTACTCAGAATAATAGAGAGTTTCTCTATATATTATGATTTAATCTGATAAACGAATTCCCAGCTTTAGCTTCTGGAATATGTAAGACACATTAAAACGAATGATCTAATGACATTCATAATGTGGAGGGATCTTTTTTATTGTCCAGAATTATCAATAATGTGAAAATATTGCAAATTCGATGAGCATCCTTTTGGAACCACATTTTTTATCAGCTGGTGATTATCTCAAGGCAAATTAATCAGAGATTTATATTGATTAAACTCTCCATTAATCATATTATAAAATGCCTTGGGCCCCGAATAGGGAATTTATTTATAGCAAGTTTTGCTAATTGTCACTTTGATGATGTAATTTTCCCACCATTAGGGGGAGATATAAGCCAATTCAAAAGGAATGGCGTGAAATTACTTGTAACGCATCAAATTTGTTGCATTATGATCAATGTATAAATTAATATGAACTTGAAGTTCAAAAGATCATTCATTAGCAGCAAATTATGAAATAATTACTTGATGCAATTACTAATATTAAAGAGTGACAAAATTGTATGTTCCAGCTGCATTAAAAGGTTCATATATCAAAAGATGTCTCTGTGCAACAAAATGCACAAGAACCAACTAAACGCTTAAAGCGTAGCAGACCGGTTGGTTCAAAGGATACAATTCCTCGAAAGAGGAAAACGGGAGTAAAAATAAATACAAATCAAAATACTCCTGAGAAAGCACAAGAATCCTTTGATAAGGGTTTGTCAAAACAAGTTGATTCTGATGTGGAACAACTTCCTCTTGAAAAAGATGAAAGTAATGAGATCTCAATAAATTATTTAAACTTTGGTAAGATTTGGGATCGAAATAAAATTGTTCCTGATGATATATTTGCTTTCAATGTGTCCTTTGAAATATGTGAAAATGATGATGATCCAGAACCACGATCAGTGGACGAATGTAAAAAAAAGACCCGATTGGCAAAAATGGCAAGATGCTATCCAAGCGAGAGCTAAACTCGTTAAGGAAACGAGATATTTTTGGACCAATTGTCCAAACGTCAAATGGCGTAAAGACTGTTGGATATGTAAATAATTTATTTTGCCCATGTGTCTTCATTAAAAGATCGTCAACATGATTTGTGATTATTGTTGTGTATGTTGATGATTTAAATATAGTGGGAAACCACACGCAACATCATCGTAACATCGAATACTTGAAAAGGAATTCAAGATGGAAGATACTTGAAAAATAAAACTTACCCTTGATTTGGAAATCAAGTATTTTCAAGTAAAATAGTTCTCCATCTATTAATTTACTTTACTCAAAAGAGTAAATTTTGGTTGCAATGATTTGTTGCAATATAAGATGTCTCACCTATGTGGACATGAGGGGAGAATCAAAAGGAGTTGTTGATTAGTGCATTGCACTCTTTTTCCCTTGTCTAAGGTTTTTTCCCTTTGGGTTTTCCTAACAAGGTTTTTAATGAGGCAATCCTAACAATATTAATACCCCATTATCAAAATTTATAAGTGTATTGTACTCTTTTTCCCTTCGCTATGGTTTTATCCCAATGGGTTTTTCTAGCAAGGTTTTTAATGAGACAATCCTATCAATATCATACTACATATCAAGATTGATGAGAACAATGTACTCTTTTTCCTTTCTTTGGATTTTTCCCATTGTGGTTTTTCTAGTAAGGGTTTTAACGAGGCATATTCTCTTAGCAAGTTGTCATCCAAGGGGAGTGTTGTAAATAATGTGGATTGACAACTTTACGCATTCCACCATTATGTGTGAGTGGTTACACATTCCACTATTATGTATGAGTGGTTACACATTCCATCATTATGTATGAATGGTTACACATTCCACCATTATGTGTGAGTGGTTACACATTTCACCATTATGTAATTGTAACTTATGATCTTTTAAGGGCCTATATAAAGAGGTTCCACCTATGTAATGATACAATATATTGGAATGAAAGTTCTCTCTATTTCTCCCCTATCTCTTCTCTTGTTATCTTTCTAGTTATTTATCTTTACCTTTCTAGCTTTGCCTTTAATTAGTTTATAACAGTAACAAAAGTTGTAAAAGGTTGGAATATTTTAACCAATTTGGCCTTTACTTAATTATGTGCAGTCCAAGATTTAGAAACTACCGATTTCTTTCTTTTTTTTTTTTTTTTGAGAAAACCAATTTCGTTTGTTAGTTAAGAAAGTTCCTATTTCTTAGGTGTTTAGTTTAGTTAAGTAGACTTACTTGAGGTTTATGTGTCTTAGGAGTTTGCGTTTATAAGATTTAGGAGTTTGTCTTGGAGTTTCTTTTTGAAAATTTTACTTCCGTACGGTTTTTTTTTAAATTCGTAAATTAATGTGATTTTCTTTTTTATTCTTTAATTACAGTATATCGTCTTTTGAAAAGGCGTAAAAGCGCCACAACTGACTAATACGAATGACGCCTTTTGTAAACCCTAAACCCTAAACCCTAAATATTACGTGGCAGCCACCTCTACCACCTAAACAAAGGAATGGGCCAAAATCGATTTGGCGACGGCCCCGTCGCCAATCAATATATATTATATATTATATATAATAATATATATTATATATAATATGGCGACGGGCTCCCGTCGTCAATATATATATAATCAATATATATATATTATATATAATATATTGTATATTATATATATAATATACAATATATTATATATATAATATATATTTTTTATATATATATTGGCGACGGTCCCGTCCGGCTTCCCGTGGCCAATCGATTTTTGGCGACGACCTCCCCGTCGCCAATTCCGTTGCGTTCACAATCACGCCACGTCATCGTCAATAACGCCTTTACTAAAAGAGATATACAATATTTTTGAAATTTTTAAAAAAATTTACCCTATTTAATGAATTTAAAAGAAAACCAACCCTATTTTTTTAATAACCCCGAGTTTATATTCAAATTTGATTGAATTTATATTCAAATTTCATTAAATTCGATTGGAATGTATGAATTCATTGTATTGTTGTAGTAATGTACGAAGGAATGTTTCTTGCCCTCAAATGTATGATCCCTAAATCGGGGAATATATATTATATATCTATCTATTTATATATATATATATATTATAAAACTCTAAATATAAAATATATATTATATATAAAATAGATTGGCGACGGGGAGCCCATCGCCAATCCGATGTGTACACCATTCTACCGGCCACGTCACACTCCACATCACGAATGGCGCCTTTTGTAAAGGCGCCATTCGTGTATGCCCGCCATGTCACACTTAATAACGCCTTTACTAAAGTCTAAATACATTATTTTTGAAATTTTAAAGAAACTTACCTTATTTAACGAATTTAAAGTAAAACAACCTTACTTTTTTAATAAGCCCTTTCTTTTTTGGTTCAGTTTTAATTTTATGAATATGTACGGCTGTTATTTTTTTTATTTTTTTTATTTTTTGTGAAATGAAGAGAATCGAGAATTTAGCCTTATTTTTCTTTTGTGTTTTGTTTTGTTTTGTTTTGTTTTTGTTTTGTTTTTTGTTTTTTGTTTTTTATTTTGTTTTTGTTTTTTTTTTTTTTTTTTTCTCTCTTAGGAGAACCGAAACATTGTATTTTGGACTCTTTTTTTGAGAATTTTCATACTCCATTGTTGATTCTCTCCTAAGTGCAGAAATTCTCAATTGTAATTTCTATCTTCCATTGATTTCAAAACCAACAGAACCTATACTGGGCAGTGGTTACTGGTTTTTGTTTTCTACTGAAATATAACTATCCTATGTGACAAAAGAAAGTAGAGATGATCTTAGAATGATAAGTTGACAACTTGCAGACGTCGGGACGGCCAGGCCTTTTGCTTCCCTTGTTAGCAATGAGGACGACAAAGCAAGCGAAGGCATCGATGGCTGATGGAGGACAAAGTGACAGACTAAGTGATCTCCCAGACTCAATACTCCATCACATCTTCTCCTTCATTGACACCCGATATGCAGTGCGAGCCAGCGTTCTCTCTTCGCGATGGCGACACCTTTGGA
Source organism: Stephania japonica (assembly GCA_039657345.1). Taxonomy (NCBI): domain Eukaryota; kingdom Viridiplantae; phylum Streptophyta; class Magnoliopsida; order Ranunculales; family Menispermaceae; genus Stephania; species Stephania japonica. The sequence continues at coordinate 81,888,177 of CM077556.1, read as the reverse complement.
AGTCTCTCTCGTATTTGTATTTCGATTGGGAAACCAAGCAACCGAAGAAGATCGCCGCCACTGCAGATTTGGTGAACATGGTACTCAGTTTCAGGGATAGAGAATCTGATATTCAGTGTTTCCGTCTCCAATCTGTGTCTAGTAAAAACTTCCGTCTTGTTTATTCATGGATTTTGAATGCAATTAGACATAATGTTCGAGTGATCGACATCGATTATGAATACGTAAGCCATCCAATTGAGTGGCCTCACAGTCTGTTTAGTTACAATTCTTTAACTACTTTGAAGCTCTCATCAATATATCAACTTTTTGTGTTGCCTGATTCAATAAGTTTGCCAAACCTGAAAGTTTTGCATCTCGAGGATGTCGATTTTGCAGACATAAAGACGGGCAGTTGTGTCAGCAACCTTATCACAAGCTGCCCTTCTCTAGAAGCCTTGGAAGTATCATGCATGAACCTTGGTTTTGGGGACAAGTTTGTTATCAGCGCTCCTAAGCTTGAGAGATTGGTTATCTATGATAATGTGAAGCCCTTCATGAAAGAGATGAAAAAGTTTGAGATGAAAATATGTGCACCAAATTTAAGAACTTTCAGGTGTAAGGATCGCATTTTGAATGAGTATTCGATGGGAGAACTTCGGTTTCTTGATTCTGCTAGTATTGACATGGTAATGGTGAAAGGATGCTACATTGAGCCATTCAAGATTTTGGATAATCTTCTGAAGGATAAGAAGTGGGAGTATGTTCAACATTTGGCAGGACTTTTAAAAGCAGTTTGCGGCGCAAAATCTCTATGCCTTAAACTATCAGCATTGTTGATTGTGGTATGTGTATGTCTTTCCTGGATTGAATGCACAAGATTTCTTATTAGTACTTTATCTGTTATTTCCATTGGCGCTTCTGTTGCATTTAGTTTATTCATTCAACCTAGCTTGATTATTGACTTGCTCAAACGTATGCAACTTCCCGTTAATTAGCTCAATAGTTTTACTTGATTTGCTTGGTTTAATATTCTGCTCCTTAATTGTGTCTAAGATAATGTCACACCTGCTGATGCCTATGTACTTTGCTAAGAACATTGGATCCATAATGTTTTCAGCCTCTTCTTTCTTGAACTCATGTTTTAGCTCTTTTAAGTCCTTTAGCAAGCTAGCAAGTAATAATCTCCGAAAAAAATTCATGAAAACAACAAAAATTGCTTGGTGTTACTTGGAATGGTTAGATATTCTCGATTTCATCAATATTTTACGCTAAAAAATGTGAAATTCAAGACGCTCAAACAAGAATCCTTGTAGTTTTTGGAAAAAACCGAAATTGGAATAAATTGATAATAATTGATAATGATTATAATTCTAATCATGGCTTTATATAGCCCATTAGAAACACTAATCCTTCTACGACTCTTAAACGCATAACCCTCCTATGACTCTAAACGCAATAAAAATGATGAAAATACCCTAAATAAAAGAAAACCCCCGATGAAGTCCAAAATGAAAGAATTTGAATCCACAAAACCCAATCCCGAGAGAAAAGCTCTGAGGACAGATGTAGAGCACGAAACACCATTTTCAAAAAGGTATTATAATAGACAATTGAGTTCCTGGATCAAAAGTTATGGTCCCTCAAAGCATCTGCAACTGCCTCGATATCACAAATCAAACCCTAAACCCAATAACACCATGAAACTAACTCAAGAAACAACAAAATATCCAAAAGAACCTAGAAATCGACATGAAAAAGGGTGGGGAATGAACTTACGGTATTGAATTAATGCAGTTCCACCTAGTTTTATTCGAATTGTGGTCGTAGAGTAATTGTGCGTTTGATATGGGGTGAGTGGGTGGGATATGAGCGAGCAAAACCCTATTTTTATGGAGGGTATTAAGGTCATTTTGCATAGTGGTAAAATGTCCAAACTTTTTTGTTTTTTAGAGTAAGATTAGCAAAATTTTTTTAAAATTCGTTGGGTTGCCCTCATGAATAGCCCGGGTGCCTTAAGAAGTCGGAAGGGCTTCCTCATCACTTGCTTTATTCGGTTAGTTGTTTTCTCAAACACCTTATACGCAATGGGCGCATCAGCCAAGCAAGCGAAGCCATCCATCGTTGCCAATGCAGAACACGCCGACGGACTGAGCGCTCAAGTTATCGATGTCGAATACGACTATATGACGAAGCCGATCGAGTTCCCTCGCCGCCTGTTCAATCACACTTCATTAACTACTTTAAAGCTCTCATTGTTTGGCCTAATTCTATGAGTTTGCCTCATTTGCGAGAATTTTGATAACTTTTCTGTGATTGTTGTGCCTGCCATTCATGCATTGTATGAGTAGTTTATAACTTGCCTTTCCTTGTGACTAGGTGATGGTTGAGATATTCGAATCCCCTGTGGAGGACCTACATGTGCAGTTTAGTAATTTGAAGTATGTGAAATTGCAAACATGCGTAACAAGAGAATGTGTCCTTGCAATAATACACTTGTTGAATGCATCTCCACAAATCGAAATTGTTTCCTTACAGAATATTGAGGTAATGTCCTAGCCTGGATCTTAACTTTTCACTCTTTTAACCTTTGTGGTGACTTTTCAATTGATAGTTACCAAATGAAAATGATCACATTGGATGAACTATATCTTGACCTTATTTATTTGCTTTTCAGAATGTTACTTCATGGGAACAACTACACGAGGATGAGGTACTTCTTTATTTTCCTTCATTTTTTTTCTTTGAGAAATATTCTTTGAAGGATGAAATAATGAATTATTGGTTGCTTGTTGTCGTTAGAGAATGCGCACTTCAGCTAACATGGTGGAGTGGTCGGATCTGGCTTTGTCAAATCAGTGCATGATTCATCACCGTCTTAAAGTCTTGGAGATTCACAGTTTCATTGGATGCTTAAATGAACTCAAGCTTCTTCAAATGATGCTAAAAAATGCTGCGGCATTAGAAGAAATGCTTATTTGGACAATGAAGGACGAAATGACATCTGGTAGAAAAGAACATTTGATAAACTTTAAGAAAATGTTGTTGAAAACTCCTAGGGCTTCTTCAAATGTTGCTATATCTTTCTTTATAGAATCTTTGAAGGCTTAAAATGTCTCAGGTATATATTTCATTTTCAGTCCCTAATAAGGTGCTTAATTTATCTCATTTTTAGAATGATCTTAGTATATAGATCCTAGATTTTGAGTTATAAACTTCATTGTTACTTTCGTTTAAATGTAATCGTTATGTCTAGTAATTATGCCTCATGTCGCCAAGGTGCATATCTTATTAGGTTCAATACTATAACTCTTTACTGCCTTATTCAGTTGTTTTGCGTAACATCAAGATTTACGTTTTATAATTTGTTATATAATTTTGAATTGTGTGATTCAGTATTAGTAGTTTTCCTTGATATGGTATGAACTAAGTAATATTTCAAAATCTTCTAACGTGTATTTGTTAAGAGCCTTGACATCTATGTAATTCTGGGTTTTCTATTTCGTCTTTTCACATGAAAAAACTCTTGTACTTAAGTTGGATGCAATGCAATCTTTACTGCATCTACCTTCTTACACTTATTTTCTAAAAATTGGGAAAAGTTTCTACAAAAAAAAAAAAAAAAAAAAAAAAAAAAAAAAAAAAAAAAAAAAAGAAAAGGGAAAAGTACTCTCGTGCACATTAGCAAAGGCTTAATTATTCAGCTACAATCCCCTTTGATTACTTAGGAGGAGGAATGGGATGACCTGGTCTTGATGATTGTTCAAAGTGTATTATTCTTTATTTTATTAAGTTCGTGTGGCTCATTGTAAAAATGTCCTCTTAGCAAGTTATTGGACCCTGATGTAAAATGTCTCCAAGTTCAATCTAGAATGACCTCATGTTGCAAGCATCAAGTGATTCTTCAGGTTTGTTATATGATTGTTGTATCTTTCGTTTGTAAATTTCCTAAGATGTTATTGCCTACCTTTCTTTGTGACAAGGTGATGTTTGGACCCCCTTTGGTATTGGGAAGCCTATCTCTGCTGTTTCGCAATCTAAAGTATCTGAAGTTGGAAACATGTGTTTTGCGCGATTGTGTCCTTGCTATAATGCACTTGTTGAATGTATCTCCTCAAGTCGAAATTGTTTCTTTGCGAATAATCCTGGTACTGTATTTACCTTGGATCTTTTTTTTTATTGTTTTTATGTTATCTGGTGATTTTTCAAATTATAGTCGACAAACAGAGATGTCCAACACTTGATTTTAACTTGATTTTATTTTTTTTAATAGATTCTTAGTTCATTGACAAAACACGAGGACAAGGTATTTCAGTAACTTCTCTTCATGTTCTTATTAAGATAACTATTTTTGAGGACTACAAGTTGCATGATTGAGGAATTCATCATATGTTATTAGGAATTGGTTACTTCAACTAACATGGAGGAGTGCTCGAAACTAATGATGTCTAACCAGTGTTAGTTTCATCATCTTAAAGTTTTTGAGATTAACCATGTCATTGGACGTGTGGATGAATTCGTGCTTCTTCAAATGGTGCTAAACAATGCTGTGGTTTTGGAGAAAATGCTAATCGCATTTAGACGCTACCCAAGACCTGATGAAGTGAAGATAAATGACACAAATAGGATGAATTGGACTACTTCTTCTCATTGATTATTGCCGATTATATATACAAGATAGATAACAAAATATAATCTAAATACAGGGAAACTAAAGAGCTAAGAATGAGGAGATAAAAGAGGAATATCAACAACTAATCTATCCGAGTAAATCATAACTAATATATTCTAATAATCAACAACTAACTAATTAAGATTATAGAATTCAACACTCCCCCTCAAGCTAAACGGCATAAATGTTTATGAGGTTTAGCTTGCTGCATAAGAAATGGAATGACAACTTTGGAAGGGCCTTGGTGAGGATATCTGCTACTTGATGCTTAGAAGGAACATAGTGTAGATCGACAATCTTGCTTTCAATCTTCTCACTGATGAAGTGACGGTCCACCTCAACGTGTTTTGTACGATCATGATGGACAGGGTTAACGGCAATACTCAATGCTGCTTCATTGTCAGAGTGAAGATGAACAGGGCCTTCATTTGAAATGTTGAGACTGTTGAGGACCCTTTTTAACCAGATTCCTTCACATATTCCATGAGCCTGAGCTCGATACTCTGCTTATGCACTACTTCGAGAAACGACAGATTGTTTCTTGCTCCTCCAAGTGACCAAATTACCCCAGACATATGAACAATATCCAGAGGTCGATCGTTTATCAGTTTGAGATCCAGCATAATCTAAGTTAGTGTAAACATTAACACTTCTACTCTGATTTTTCTTAAAGAACAATCCTTTCCCTGGACTTCCCTTGAGATATCTCAGAATTCTTAAGACTGCTTCCATATGAGATTCCTTGGGATGACTCATGAATCTACTAACTAAACTTACAGCAAAACCAAAGTCGGGTCTGGTATTTGCTAAGTAAATCAGTTTTCCCACAAGCCGTTGATATCTTCCTTTGTCCACATCAGCTTCTTCTTCCTTAGCATCAAGCTTTAAATTAGGCTCCATTGGTGTCTCTGATGGTTTGCTCCTGAGCATTCCAGTCTCTTTCAATAGATCCAGTGTGTACTTTCGTTGAGACACAGAAATTCCTTTATGAGATCTTGAGACTTCCATTCCCAAGAAATACTTCAGCTTTCCAAGATCTTTCACTTCAAATTCCATAGCTAACAATTGTTTCAAACAGATGATCTCTCTTTCATTGTCACCAATTATTATGATATCATCAACATATACACTTAGGATTGTAATCTTCCCATCAGAGGCATGTTTAGAGAATAAAGTATGATCAGCTTGACTTTGTGAGTAACTAACCTTTTTTAACACTTCTGAGAACCGACTGAACCAAGCTCGAGGACTTTGCTTTAATCCATACAATGATTTCTTAAGCTTGCAGACTTTTCTTTTTGAGTGTAGATCTTCAAAACCTGGAGGAATGTCCATGTAAATTTCCTCTGAGAGATCACCATTTAAGAATGCGTTCTTCACATCAAGCTGATGAAGTGGCCAGTCTGAGTTTGCTGCTAGTGAGAGTAGGACTCAAATTGTGTTCTGCTTGGCAACTGGGGCAAATGTCTCCTGGTAGTCGATCCCATACGTCTGAGTGTAGCCTCTTGCAACTAACTGAGCCTTTAGTCTCTCTACCGAACCATCTGCATTGTGCTTCACGGTGAATAGCCATTTACATCCAACTGTTCTTTTTCCAGGTGGTAGAGTGGTGATCTCCCAAGTATTGTTCTTTTCCAATGCCCTGATTTCCTCATAAGTCGCTTTCTTCCACTCTAGTGTTGCTAGAGCTTCCTGAACTGTTCTAGGAATACTGGCTTGATCAATGTTAGAAACATAAGCTCTATATTCGGAGGAAAGCTTGCCATAATAGATGAAATCTTTCATCTGATATGGTATATGAGTTCTCTCAGTTCTTCTCAAGGCAATAGGCATCTCATCAACAGGTATATGATCACAATTCTGAGAGGAGTTAGGATCAGACATACCTTGTATATGGTTTTCATTTGACAATGGAGTTGAGGCAGATGATTGATAGTCTTGAGGTTGAGTCTGAGAGGAATCTGGTGGAGTTGATTGTACACAGTCTTGAGGTTGAGTCTGAGAGGAATCGGGTGGAGTTGATTGTACACAGTCTTGAGGTTGAGTTTGAGAGGAATCTGGTGGAGTTGATTGTACAGGAATGAGATGATCAAGTTGGATATTTGTAGGAAAGTATGTGACACTATTGTTCTCCCCCTCACATAGATACTGATTCTGAGATTCTGACAACAAATTCTCCCCCTGAATCGAAGAATTAGGATAGAAAGGTTTGTTTTCAAGAAAGGTAACATCCATAGTGTGAAAAAATTTTCGCAGAGACGGGGAATAACATTTATATCCTTTCTTAGTTGGAGAATATCCTAAAAATATGCATTTTAAGGATCGAGGAGCTAACTTATTTTGATCATAAAGGTGGACGAATGCTGTACAACCAAACAATTTGAGAGGAATTGTTGAAAGTAATTTTGTGTGAGGAAAACTGTTTAGCAATATTTGACATGGAGTTGCAAAATTCAATATTCTTGAAGGCATTCTATTGATGAGATAAGCTGCTGTTAGGATTGCCTCACCCCAATACTGGTTTGGAACATGTGTTGTGAACATGATTGAGCGTGCAACTTCTAGGAGGTGTCTGTTTTTCCTTTTAGAAATACCATTCTGCTGAGGTGTTTTGACACAGAAGCTAGTGTGCACAATGCCATGGGTTTTGAAATAATCACCTAAGATGGAGTTGAAATATTCACTTCCATTATCAGAATGAAATATTTGAATATTTGTTTTGAATTGTGTTTGGATCATGACATGAAACTGTTTGACTAGATTGCAAGCTTCAGATTTATGTTTCAATAGAAAAACCCATGTGAGCCTAGTGTGATCATCTATGAACAAGAGAAACCATTTTGCATTTGTAATAGTAGATAATTTTGAAGGACCCCAAATATCACTATGGATCATTGAAAATGGTTGAGATGCTTTATAAGGACTCGGCACATAGGAATTTCTAGTATGCTTAGACAATTGACACACATCACAATGCATAGAATTGATATCTTTATTCTTAAATTATGAAGGAAACAGTTTTGAGAGATACTTGAAGTTAGGATGACCAAGTTGATAATGTAACAACATGATTTCTCTATTTGACTTATTGAATTGTGATACCAGCAAAGAATTCGAATGAGATGAATGTTTGAGAAGATACAATCCAGACTTTACTTCAGCACTGCCAATCATCTTCCCCGAGTCCCTGTCCTTAAAAACACACGAATCTTCTGTGAATTGAGTGAGGCATTTCAAATCTCTATTTAGCTTATGCACGGACAGTAAATTGCAATCCAACTTGGGAACATATAACACAGAATTGAGTTGTAAATCAGATGAGATTTTCACTGTTCCAATGCCTACAATAGATGAGATTGATCCATCTGCTATAATGACTGAGATAGACTTGCCACATGGTGAGTAAGATGTGAACAAACCACGGGTACCAGTCATATGATCAGTGGCGCCTGAATCTATAATCCAAGAGGATGAGGATATTTCAGTGGAGGAAGAAGAGGGGAGTCCATGTATCTGATTTCCATATTTTGTCACTCTGATACCATGAAGATAAATGACACAAATAGGATGAATTGGACTACTTCTTCTCATTGATTATTGCTGATTATATATACTAGATAGATAACAAAATATAAGCTAAATACAAGGAAACTAAATAGCTAAGAATGAGGAGATAAAATAGGAATATCTACAACTAATCTATCCGAGTAAATCATAACTAATATATCCTAATAATCAGCAACTAACTAATTAAGATCATAGAATTCAACATGAAGAAGGGCGGAAAAGAATAAGGAAGTTGTTATTGAAGGTTCCTCGAGCTTCTTCAAATGTTGCTATCTCATTCTCTAAACCTAATGATTTCTAAAGTCCGTGAAGGTCTTCTCTGGCATACCATTCGTTTCAAGTACCCCATGCTGTATGTTTATTTATTCATTCTATATTCTATAGTGATCTTACTACTTATCAGTACTTGCAAGGGAGCCTTACTTAAAGGGCAAGTTAATAGGCAGCGGGTATTCGGACCCTAACTTTTGTTTCTTTTACCTCATTTTTAAATTTTTACTTTGCTTACACAACTTTTTATTTAATTTACCCCAATTTTTTTTTCAAAAATTTCAAATATATCCTTGTTCACCCAACACCCCAACACCCCTCAATCCTCTATATTTCTTAGTTTTAGTCATTGTAGAGCACTTGTACTAGGTCACTAAGTGTTGTAGGAGTGTTTTTTTCGTTGAACAAGGTCGGATGTGGTCGCGATGTGCCCTAGAAATGAAAAAAGTGTCGTTCGCAGGGTTCAGTCGCACAGGGCTGACACCTTTGAAGAGGTATCGACCGACTCTAACTGCGACCTCTAGATGGGTAATAGTCGAATCTGACCAAAACCTCTAAAGAGGTGTCGGTCGAATCTGACCGAGATTGTGACAGAGGGATCCAACCGAGACCTCTTTAGAGGTGTTGGCCTTGTGTGGCAGACACCTCTTAAGAGTTGTCGGTCATGTTCGTCCGACACCTCTTAAGAACTGTCGGCCCTGTGCGTCCGAACTCTGTAGGCAACAAGAACGAACAAATTTTTTTTCAAAACTCATAAAAATACATGAAAATGACAAAAAAAATAGTGGGCTTTGCTCGGAATCGCTTGATTTTTTGAATCCATCGAAACTTTGTACCCAAAATATAAGATTCAAGCCCTAAACCCAACAACAAAACTACAACAATGCCAACTTAAAAAAGGAAAAAAAAAACTACAAAATTCACATTAAAAGAGATAAAAAAATGTACCTATGACGTCAAATTGATAGGGTTTTGCTCGAATTTCTCTTATTTAGATTGGTGGTGAGAGTGCTGAAGGGGTGACTGTGGTATGTGTGAGTAAAACCCTTTAAATGGAGGGGTAGTTGGGTCATTTTACATGGGTGGGGTAAAAGAAGCAAAAATTAGGGTACGTATAGCCGCTGCTAGTTAATATTGTGTAGGTGGGCCGGTGGAGCAACTCTGACGGAGGACCTGTATAAAGCCTTATCAAAAAAACATTACAAGTGTAGAAGCATATATTAAATTATCACAGAAGTTTTCTTTATTAAATCCTTGTAAGATTATAAATTTAGTTTATATATTGATAAGGATCATAAGTTTTTGTATGTTACAAGGATTTGTAAGTTTTATTTAATGAGATTTTAGAAGGTCGTTAAGACTTTAAATTCCTAATTGTATTAAGAGTTTTAGACATCACTTGCTAAAAGCTAAAAGACAAGGTTGGAACCACCTCAAAGTACTCACAGATTGTCATCATAGATCTTTATAGGATAATTCAAATCTATAGATTTTGATAGATAAGGCTTACCTAATTAAACTCTCTGTAGGTTCATTGTGACCAGCTTAAATGATATGAATCCATTAGTCACTTCTAACCATCCACACCAACACCCAATAAAATGCACTCCTACACAACACGAAGAGTCGTTTGTTGATATGGTATGTTGAGAAGTAGAAAACCGGTATAACTGAAATTCGAAGTTGTTTCGTTCAGACGTTTCTACAAACACCTCCCAGGCATTAAATTTAGTTAGCAATGGTGAAGGCAAAGAAAGCTAAGGGACGAGACATTGCATCGATCCCTAACGGAGGAGACCGACTCAGCGATCTCCCAGACTCCATACTCCACCACGTCTTCTCCTTCATCGACGCAAGATTCGCGGTGCAAGCCAGCCTTCTGTCGTCGCGATGGGAGCACCTTTGGAAGTCTCTCCCAAACTTGAACATAGACTGGAACACTAAGCCCTTGGAGAAGAAGAAGAAGAAGAAGAAGATCACTCCTACGCAGCGGAACCAGTTCGCAGCAGAATTGGCGACAAGGGTACTAGTTCATAGTGACAGAAACTGTGACATCCAGAGTTTGAGACTCCAATCCATACCTAATAGCCATTCCCACCATATCAGTTCATGGATTCTTACTGCAATTGGGGGCAATGTGCAAGTATTAGACATCGAATCATTCCGACCAAGCTGCCGAATGAAGTTGTCGGTCGGAATGTTTTCTTCCCGGTTCTTAACCACCTTAAGGCTCTCAACCCTGTATATATGCCGGAGTCGATTGCCGGCGCCAAAAGGTCTATCAAATCTCAAAGTTTTACATCTCAAATCTGTCGATGTCGAGGATGTCAAGACAATTAGTGAGTTCATATCAAGTAACATTGCACTTAAACACTTAGTACTTCATTGTGTGGATATTTGGTCAGCAGAAGGAGATATTGTCATCAATGCTCCTAAACTTGAGAGTTTGGTTCTAAACTTTGTGCATTCGAAGCGGCTGAACTATGAAAAGAGTATGACGGAAAAGTATAGAATCGAAGTATGCGCGCCCAATCTCCGGATTTTCGGTTGTGATAGTTACTGTTCTAGAGAATATTCTCTAGGAGAACTTTGTTTTCTTGATTCTGCAAGTTTATACATGACAATTGCAGACTCTTACAAATATAAGCCATTCAAAGATTTGGGTCATCTTCCTGAAGATGAGAAGAGAGAACACGTCAAACGAATTACAGGACTTTTAGAAGCAGTTCGTGGCGTAAGATCTCTAACACTAGGTCCCTGGTTCCCAATGGTATGTGTTCTTTTTTATCATTCTGAAAATCCCATGGTTAATAGTTCTTGCACTTGGGCTTCTCCTGTTATTATCTTGCTTATTTTGCTTCGTTTAATAAGTTTATTAGGAGCATTGTATATCTGAATGCTAAGTCACATATGTCGATGCCTCTGCACTTCATTAAGAGCATTGCATTTGTTATTGATCTTTGTTGCCTCTACTCTCTTAAAGTCATGAAAGTTGGAATAGCACTGCTAGGTATCGATGTATGGATTTTCGAAGCGGACCATTTATGTACTCCTTTTCTAAAGCCCCTTTAGTCTATCATAAAAATCTCATCTTTGCATGTTCAATTATATTTAAATTGATTTAGTCAAAACCCTTGTCATGTTATTTTTCCAGTATTGTGATTGTTGCATCTGTGAATGTTATGATTAATTAGTCTAAAAGTTAATACTTGCCTTTGTTTGTGACAAGGTAATCTTTGAATCCACAGTGGTATCGGGAAGCCTATCCCTACAGTTTCATAATCTTAAGTATTTAAAGTTGGAGACATGGTTGTCAAGAGATTGTGTCCTTGTTATAAGGCGATTGATGAGTGCATCACCTCAACTCGAAACTGTTTCCGTAGAAATTACTGAGGTAATATTTTTACATTGAACCTTAATCTTTAGTATTTTCACTTATAGAAGCAGTTTGTCTACTTTTTATTATAGATGGTAAACAGAAACATTTACATGTGAATGCTTGACGTTAACTTGATTTTATTATTTTTTAGTTGATGAATGCATGGCAGCTGGAAGCGAATGAGGTATGGATGAAGTATTTCAATAAATATAACTCTTCTTTGTGTTCTTACTAAGATAAAATATTTCCGAGGACTGAAGATGCATTAGTGAGTAATTTATCTCTTGTTATTAGAAGATGCTTGCTTCTGCTAACATGGAGGAATGCTCTGAACTGGGGTTGTCAGAAGAGTGCCTGTTTCACCTTCTTAAAGTTTTGGAGATTAGCGGTGTCATTGGATGTGTAAATGAATTCAAGCTTCTTCAATTGGTGCTAAGAAAAGCCATAGTTTTAGAAAAAATGTGTATTCAAACCTATAAAGGCGCTATGGAAAGTAAAAGAGAAAAAGAGCTTAAATGCTTTAGGAAGATGTTGTTGATGACTCCTCGGGCTTCTTCAAATGTTGCTGTCTCATTCTTATGAAGATTTCCTACGCCCTTGAAACTTGAAAGCCTTTCTCAGGTATTATCTTTGGTTTTGAGTTTGTAAAGTTGTTTCTCTCATATTTTATATTGATCTTATCGGTTGGTACAGTTTAGTTTAGAGAGTAAATTAGTACTTTCCACTTAGAAAAAGAAAGATGGATTAACTATTGCTACATATATTTGCTTCAGAGTTTATTGGAATCCAATTATTCATCAAGACAATCCTAAAAACAATATCAAGCTTCTATATGCAAAGTAATCTGGTGCGCTATATTACTCAAGGTTATATCATTGCACCAATTTTTATTTGATTTTCAAGTAGACCGGAGGTGTAATCAGTCTACTGCATTTTTGAAGTCACAGTAGAAATTAAATTTTATTATTTTGTATATCAATGATCATAATAGTGCCAAATTGTTTTCACTGTTTTCATCTGTCTTTATTATTTATTTTTTTCAAATTACTACTCTTGTTTTTTGTTTTTTTTTTTTTTTAATTCCTAATCTCTGTTTCTTCCTTTAATGACTTGAAAACAGAATCAATTTATTATAAATAGTTGCAAATCCAACCAAGTGCCTCCATCAACCTATCTTTCTTTGCGAAGCGGTAGAACCTATTGTTTATTTTTCTTTTCTTTTTTTTTTTTTCCCTTTATTGTGTTGTTCTTGGGCACAATTCTTCCTTTTCTTTACACACTGCTCAGCTCACTGCAAGTAGGACTAACATAAATATTTTCCTTGCTAGGTTTGCAGCCCATCATATTCTTGTTGGAGCAGAACAATGCAATTGTCATGTCAAATTGGCATAAGTAAGAACTGCAAAAAATGTGAGAAGTGCGAATGAAAATCTTGGTTGCGGCCGGATAATGATGAAAGAGAAGTGCAGGCACCAGTTTCTTTGTGAAAATATGGTGCAAAATTGGGTAGGATGCACAAGGTAGAGCAGCTAGCGATTCCTTGCAAATTAAGATTAATGAAATTATATAGCTTTTACCACAAATCAGCTGATTATGCAGTTAATTGTGTGATTAAATATTTTAGAAGAAAACTTCAAATCTTGATTGTAAATTGTGAGAAAAAAAATGGCGGCACCAATAACTCAGGCATGAAATTTAAAAAATAAAATTCGAGAAGTACACTTTGGAAAGATGAATTCCGTATATTTTTGGTGATTGATAAATATTTTAAAGGAAAATGCTAAATGTAATGATTTTTTTATAAGTAACCAACAAACCTAAACTTCAAATCGAGTTGAACACACAACTAATTCCTCTAACTTTACCTTTAACAAGTGATTCTCATTATTCTTATCGTAGATGCTTTTTTTTTGGTGTTTTATTATAGATACTTTGACTATTAAATTGTAATAGTTGACTATAACATATTAAGAAAAAAAAAAAAAAAAAAAAAGAGTCTTCTATTGCACCAACTATTGCGTTAGTGGTTTGAATCTACTATTTATTTAATTGGGCCTCTACGAGGTCTTTGAGCTTATCTCCTAATTTTTTTTAGGCATATGTCTTTATAGGATGGGGTGTGTCTCCTTTAAAATAATTAAGAGTAATTTTATATGAAAAATGATAATCTAATACACTTTGATCTAATACACTTTGAGCACATATTTGATGTGTATATTTTATTTTTTAACTTATTTATAGCTCTTTCTTGTCTCTTTAGGTGTTGGCCACATATATAACAAAATATCATAAATAGGCTAAAAGACAAAATATGCGCCCCAAGTGTGCATTATTTTCCCATTTTACATACCACCAATCCACAGTATTCTACACACACGAAGGAACAATACGCACTTATCGGTCAAAACTTTTTAGGTGAGATGATAAAGATATCACTTGCCAAAAAGGCAAAACATCGGAGATCGTGATTTTATTTCCCCTAATAAAAAAGAAAAAAACACTTGTCGTTGTCCCTGTAATAGACATCGAGATGCGATCACATGCATCATGATGCGAAAAATCAATGGACGCCGGTGCTATACAAGGCAAGAGTCCCCACTTCCAAGTTCCATCTCCCCCCCACACACACACACACACACACACACACACACACACACACACGCGCGCGCATAACAATGAGATGAATGACAAATTTACAACATACATTTCACAAATCTATATATAGCATATTTCTCATAAACTTGTCATCACAATGACCTTCAAAATGCAAGTTCCTATACAAGTTCCTACATAAACAAATATGTCATCTACAAATCTTTACCATACACCCTCACAAGAGCACAAAAAAAGTGCACGTATATACAACCTACAAAAAAAGGTTAAAAGCATAACAAAAGAGTTAAAGAACAAACATAGTCTTTAGATGTTATAGTTTAGAGTTAATAGTTTAAGTTGATGCTATTTAAGGTACTAAAGTACATACGATCATATATGTATATGTGTTGATGTGCTAAACGGATTGGATCGGATTGGATTCGCGGTTTTTTAATGTAGGATCCGTAATCCAATCCAATTCAGGCGGATTAGTGATTTTTCAATCCAGTCCAATCCAATGGATCAAAAAATTGATCCAATTAGTGATAATTGATCCGGATTGGACTGGATCCGCAGATTAGTGCAATCCGTGTGCACCCTTAAACGCGGGTAGCCTTGGCACCAAACCTGCCCTCAAACGCTGCACATTTCCTCTGCAAGTCCCTAATTTGCTTAAACTTTGATTCACACATTTCTGCAAACACTTGACAGGCATTGAATTGCATTGCATTGAATCCCTTGTTCGCAATGAAAAGGGACCGACTGAGCGATCTCCCGGACTCCATCATCCACCACATCTTCTCCTTCATCGACACTCGCTACGCCGTCTGAGCCAGCGTTCTGTCGTCGCGATGGGAAGGCTTCTGGAAGTCTCTCCCCCATTTGCACTTCAATGGGGAAGAGCACCAGCGGAAGAACATCACTGTGAGGTTGGTGAACCATATGCTAAAGCGAAGGGACAACAGCTATCTCCATAGCTTTCGTCTCGAAGCTATTGGTCACTGCCTCACTGGCAATACGACCACATCCATTCATGGGTTCTCGATGCGCTTGTGTGTAATGTGCTGCAAGCGTTAGACTTCGATTTGTCGGTCCCCAGCCCGAAATTGTTCCCACTCAAAATGTTCTCTTCTCAATGCCTAACATCCCTGAAGCTCTCCACTGATAATTCAGATCTTCCGTTGCCTTTCGTAAAGAAAATGAACAACCTCAGAGTCTTACATCTCAAAGATGTTATGTTCGAGAAGGTTGAGGCGATTAGCAACCTCATCTCGCGCTGCAAATCATTACAACACTTGGTGCAAATCTACCTCCCACCTCACATTATCCATAACCAAGCTTTGATCTATCTTTGATAGATTATCTGTAATATTTTGAACAGCTGGTTTCAAAATTCACTTTAAATACCTCTACTTGATGTTGCATGATCTAACTATCTAAGTGAATACACAAGCTCATCTCGTGTATCTTTTATCTTTTTTGAATTGCTACCCTTTGGGCTTCGGTTTTCTTCGTACTTCTGCTTTGTTATCTTTATTGACTTTGAAGAATTTGCTGCATATTCAATAAAACATGATTGCTTGGAGTTCACTTCTAATTTGAAACTAATGGGGTCAAATTAATACAATAGTTCTTTTCAAGGTGATCAACCATGTGGTAGATGCATTAGTTTGACTTCGACACTTGTTCACTTCTCTAAGAAAAGTTGAGGGTTCAAGACTCTTTGTATGAAAGTTGAGATGGTGAAACTAAGCCTACATAAAAAAAGACTAGCATAGATATTTTGTCAAAAAAATCTCATGCAGTCTTGCTAAGTTTTAGCTAATTAATTAAGCTAAAGGTAAATATGATTTGAAAAATAGTTTGTGGTAATGAACAAGGACAGTTGCTTCTTTAGTTTTAAAATTCAATCAAACCTGATTATGGAGTTTTTATTTTGGGTGGCAACTCGTGGGTGCCAAATTAATACTTTCCAAATTTAACATATTTTCTCAAAGTGGCACGGCCAATTATGTGTAGCTCCGTTAATTTGACACTTGTTCTCCACTTCACTGGTTTGGGAAAATAGATTTTTAAATTTCCAGATTTAAACAAAGAATTTCTTAACTAGTTTTGTCCTCTATTGTTAGTTTATCCCAATAAACGGCCTTAGCTAGAGCCTGTTATTCAAAAAAAAAAAAAAATTCAAGTTATTTGAAGAATGAAGTCGTCAAAGCATCTTTAATAAGATAAGATGAAGACATTATTTGGGAGATCTTAGTTTTGACTCGTGCTTGAGTCACTATTACAAAGGGAGAAAAAAAAAAACAACAACAACAAGGTCATGCATCATATACTTTTTATTTAATTTTTGGCTTAAGCGGGAGATAGAAGTTGAATCCACAACTTTTTAAACCTTATCTTTTAGCAAGTGATGTTTTGTTCATTTCACCAAATGCTTTGGCATGCCTCATATGATTTTAAAAATCAATCTTTTCTTATTTTCCGATAATTGATTAATGTGTGTGGTTGAGTTTTTTTGTTTTTTAAAAAATTAAAAATATATATATATATTAAAAATGTTATTATAAACTATAATTATTAAATGATTTAAAGTTAATTTACATGTAAGACGTACTTGTCAAATGAGTGCATTCCCCAAGAGAATTTGATCTTCTCTCAATCTCACCAAGGTACCAACCAAGCCTAAAGTTACGGGGCAATGTGGGCAGTTTCTTCAACCACTTGAGACGCGGGAAAGTGGATAGGAAAGCATTTCCACTTTCCCGCGCTATTCAAAGCCCTAAATCCCTCATTTGCTTAAAATTTGGTTCAGTCATTTCTTCAAACACCTCTCAGGCATTACATCCACTCCCTTGTACGCCATGGAAATGGCAAAGGAAACAAAGCTCAATGCCACATCTTTCCTTCATTGACACCCGGTACTCCTCGCGATTCCAACACCTCTGGAAGTCTCTCCCACATTTGTACTTCAATGGGAAAGCTCACCAGCGGAAGGACATCACTAGGAGGTTGGTCAAAAATGTACTTAGTCGAAGGGACGACAGCGATCTCCATAGTTTTCGTCTCAAATCTCTATCTGACTCGCATTACAACCGTATCCGTTCGTGGATTCTAGCTGCAGTTGAGCGCAATGTACACGACTTAGACTTCGATTTGTCGTTCGGCGGCCCAGAATTGTTCCCAGAGAATGTTCTCTTCTCAATGCCTAACAACCTTGAAGCTCTCCAATAATGACGAAGAACTTCGGTTTCCTTCCGTAACAAAAATGTGTAATCTCAGAGTTTTACATCTCAAAGATTTTGTTATGTTCGGAAAGGTCGAGCGGTTTAACAAGCTCATCTCGGGCTGCGAATCGTTACAGCATTTGGTGCTTATTAATGTGGAAATTGATGCAGAAGAGGGACTTTTTGAGATCAAGAATCCCAAACTTGAGAGTTTGGTTATAGATAATGTGAGGTGGGTGAACTGGAAGGTAGATCGTGATCTTTCTAAAGTCGTAGCTTGCACGCCGAATCGTAGAACTTTAAGTTGTGAAGTGGATGTATCGTACATCCCATGGGAGCTTCCTTTGCTCGAGTCTGCTAGTTTGGAGATTGGAATGGGAGAAAAATATGACAATGTTCCATTTAGAGATTTATTTGCTTATTGTCGTCATTGGCAGAGAGTCTTTGCCGAAGGAACAAGAACACTCTTAGAATCGGTTCGCCGCACAGTCTCTCACACTATGTGCGTGGTTCCCATTGGTACATGTTTGCTCTCGAGCTTGTTAAGACTGTTTATTATGAACATTGGATCCAAATACGCTGTCACACTTGTTGATTCCTCTACAATTGGTTTTTAATTAAGAGCATTGCATCGATAATGTTTGTTGCCTCTGCTCTATTAATTTCTCACCTTTTCATAAGTCTGTATAACCTATCGTAAATTTGCATCTTAGCATGTTTTTAGACCCAGGCGTAATGGTTTTTATGTCCTGTTCAAGTTGATCAAATGTTGCTAGCATCATGTTATTTTTCCAATATATGACTATATGAGATTGTTTAGAAAATAGTCTATAACTTGATGATT
Source organism: Stephania japonica (assembly GCA_039657345.1). Taxonomy (NCBI): domain Eukaryota; kingdom Viridiplantae; phylum Streptophyta; class Magnoliopsida; order Ranunculales; family Menispermaceae; genus Stephania; species Stephania japonica. The sequence goes on along the minus strand of CM077556.1, from coordinate 81,869,644 downwards.
ATCTTTTCTTTGGGACAAGGTGATCTTTGATATCCCTTCTATATTGGGAAGCCTAAACCTGCAATTCCACAATCTGAAGTATCTGAATTTGATGACATGGTTGTCAAGAGATTGTGTACTTGTTATAATGCACTTGATGAATGTATCTCCTCAACTTGAAACTGTTTCCTTGCAAATTATTGAGGTAATAATATCTTTACATTGATCTAATCTTCAGTATTTTCTCCTAGATGTAATAATTTTTCAAAATTATAATTTTTTTGTGGGGAAAGTAAATACATTTGCATGTGTATACTTGATTTTAGCTTTGATTTTATTGTTTCTTAGTTGGATTGTACGAGAACACCTGTGGATTGGGATGAGGTGTGGATGAGGTATTTATATCAATTTCTTTAGTTCTTTGTGTTCTTATTAAGATAGATATTTCAAGGACTAAAAGATGTGTTATTTATTAATTTTACGACTTATCATTTGTTATTAGAAAATGCTTACTTCCGCTAACATGGGGGAGTGCTTGGAATTGGGGTTTTCAAAGTTGTCCATGCTTCATCATCTTAAAGTTTTGGAGATTCACTTTGTCATTGGATGCATAAATGAATTCAAGCTTCTTCAATCGGTGTTAGAAAATGCCATGGTCTTGGAGAAAATTCTTATTTGGGCTTATGAGTATGACATGCCACCCCATAGAGAAAAAGGACTTGAGAGCTTCAAGAAGACGTTGTCAACAGTTCCTCGGGCTTCTTCAAATGCTACTATTTCTTTTATCGAAAGAATTCTATAGCCCTGGAAAGCCTTCTCAGGTATACCTTTGATTTTGAGTCCGTAAGGTTGGCTCTCTCATTTTTATATTGTTCTTACTAGGCAATGCATTTAAGTTTAGAGGTTAGTAGATTCTACTTGGAAGAAATATTGGATGACATATTTACTATAGAGTTGTTGAAGTCCAATTATTGAAGGTGTATGCACCCATATCCCAGCGACAGGTTCCTGCGAAGGTGATTTTCGCTGATGACAATTTTTCTTTTGAGCTCCATGTGTTTTATCTTAACAGGTTCCTGCGAAGATGATTTTCGCTGATGACAAAATGAATCATAAGTTGTTGATATTGGATTGACTTTTGGTGAATCTTAAGATTGTTTTGCGAGGTTGGACTGGTGCACCATGTGAGTGAAAGTAAGGTGGTGTTGGATTTGGTGCACCTTTTTCTGTTTATGTTTTTTCAAGTAGACCAGAGACACAATTGGTCTGTGCATTTGAAGTTATTTTGTCAAATTTGTTTGTGTTTTGATCTATCTTGATAGATTATCTATCACATTTTGAACAGTAGGTTTCAAAAGTCACTCTAAATACCTGCACTTGATCTTGCATGGTATAGTGAATACGCAAGCTCATCTCTTATGTATATATATATATTTATCTTTTTCGAATTGCTACCCTTTGGTTTTCTTCTTACTTCTGCTTTGTTATCTTTATTGACATATGAAGTTGTCATAACTATTTACAATGTCAATTAAACATTATTGCTTGGAGGTCACTTCTAATTGCAACTAATAGGGTCAAATTAATACTCTTAATACAATAGTTCTTTTTCAGGGTGGCCAACCATGTGGTTGATACATTAGTTTAACTTCAACACTTGTTCACCTCTCTAAAAAAGAGTTGAGGGTTCCAGACTCTTGTATGAAATTTGAGATCTCGTGGCACACTTGATACATCCAACGCTTGTAATCAAAACCTTAATTGGAATTCTACTATAAATACAACTCATCAGCTAAGAGGGTGAAACTGATTTTCGTCACTCTGAATTCTACTATAAATACAACTCATCAGCTAAGAGGGAGAAACTGATTTTCGTCTCTCTCTCTCTCTCTCTCTCTCTCTCTTCTTCCCTGCTTAGATCTAGGTTTGGTTTCATTAATTAGATCTAGGTTTGGTTTCATTAATTAGATCTAGGTTTGGTTTCATTAATTAGATCTAGGTTTGGTTTCTATGTTAATGACTCACAATCTCTCTAAACTTTACCTTTTAAAAAGTAATGTCTTGTTCATTTCATCAAAGATGCTTAGGCATGCCTCATATGATCTAAAAAATTAATCTTTTTTATTTTTCGAGAATTGATTTAACGTTTTGGTTGAGTTTTTATTTTTATTTTTTTTAAAGTTAAAATATATATTAAAAATGTAATTATAAACTATAATTTATTAAATAATTTTAAGTTAATTTGCATGTAAGACATACTTATCAAATGAGTACATTCCCCAAGAGAAGTTGTAACTTCTTCCATTCCCACCAAGGCACCGACAGAAGAGGATTTGCTAATGTCTAGAGAGGATAATGTTGGTAATGTCAACTAATAGAAATGTATCATGTGTATGATTTATAATGTGTTTTTACACTTTTGCCTTTCCACTTTTACTCTTTTTTTCATGCGACACTTTGTTAGTGACTGACATTATCATCATTATACTCTAAACATTAAGAAATCCCCTTCCGGCACCAAACCAAGCCCCAACCAAGCCTGAAGTTACGGGCCTGAAGTGTGCTTTAAAATTTGGTTCAGTCATTTCTTCAAACACCTCTCAGGCATTTGATTGATTCCCTTGTTCGCAGTGAAAGGGGCAAGAGACCGACTGAGTGATCTCCCAGACCCAATACTCCACCACATCTTCTCCTTCATCGACACTCGATACGCCGTCCGATCCAGCGTCCTCTCCTCGCGATGGCGCCACCTCTGGAAGTCTCTCCCACATTTGTACTTCAATGGGGAGGCTCACCGACGGAGGAACATCACTGTGAGGTTGGTCAACAATGTACTGTATCGAAATGACAACAGCGATATCCATACTCTCCGTATCGAATCTGTTGCTCACTGGCATTACGACAGTATTCGTTCATGGATTCTTGCTGCAATTGCGCGCAACGTACACGAATTAGACCTCCTAAATTTTTCTCAGTAAAAATGTTCTCTTCTCAATGCCTAACAACCTTGAAGCTCTCCAACGATAATTCAACGCTTTTGTTAAAAAAATGTGCAATCTCAGAGTTTACATCTCGAAGAGGTTATTTTCGAGGAGGTCTATGCGATTTACAACCTCATCACGCGCTGCAAATCATTACAACACTTGGTACTAATTGATGCATTAGAGGAGTTTTTGGATATCAAGAATCCTAAACTTGAGAGCTTGGTTATAGATAATGTGAGGTGGGATATAAAACCTGAATTTTTTAAAGTCGGCGCATGCACACCGAATCTTACAACTTTAAGTTGTGATGTGGATATATCATACATTCTAGGGGAGCTTCCTTTGCTTGAGTCTGCTAGTTTGGAGATGGGATGAGGTATTTATACCACTTTTCTTTAGTTCTTTGTATTCTTATTAAGACAAATATTTCAAGGACTAAAAGATGCATTATTGATTAATTCTATGACTTATCATTTGTTATTAGAAAATGCTTACTTCCGCTAACATGAGGGAGTACTTGGAATTGGGGTTTTCAAAGCTGTCCATGCTTCGTCATCTTAAAGTTTTGGAGTTTCGAGGTGTCATTGGATGCATAAATGAATTCAAGCTTCTTCAATCAGTGCTAGAAAATGCTATGATTTTGGAGAAAATTCTTATTTGGGCTTCTGAGTACGCCATGCCATCCCATAGAGAAAAAGGGTTTGAGAGCTTCAAGAAGACGTTGTCGACAGTTCCTCGGGCTTCTTCAAATGCTACTATCTCTTTCTTCTAAAGATTTCTAATGCCCTAGAAAATCTTCTCAGGTATATCTTTGATTTTGAGTCCATAAGGTTGCTTCTCTCATTTTCGTATTGGTCTTACTGGATGCTACATTTTAGTTTAGAGTCTTTAGACATTAACACATTTTAGTTGATTGAGCTTCTTCAAATGTTACCATCTCTTTCTTCTAAAGATTTGTAAAGCCCCCACTAGAAAACTCAACTCTAGAAATTGAAGCAATTTGACGACGTAGGGATAGACCGAAGCTAACTTGGGATGCATTAATTAGGTGGGATTTAAATGATTTGGAGAGCACATCATCAATTGCACTAAATCGAGCGCAATGGAAGCGTTTGATCCATGTAGTCGACCCCAACTACTTTGGGATTGTGGCTATGTTATTGTTGTTGTCTTTGTTGTATTAATTAGCACATCCTATTTAGGGAAAAATAAATAAAAATTGGATGACAAACTTCTATACAAACATTTGCTAGAGTTGTGGGAATCCCATTATTCAGGGTGCATGATCCCATATCTTTCAAGACCTTGCCAATCTAATTAAGCAGTTCGATCCTTGAATTCCTACTCCTTGGAGTTAATCTGATTTGCTGAATATCAACTTTTAACATCTTACAGAATTTTCATCGAAAAATATCTTATAGAATTTTATTTACTTTAACTCTTTGATTCAGTTTAAGTAGTTTTTGTTTGCTTAATACAGTTCTCTTCTTTACTACACTTCACATTCTTAAGGTGTTTTTCGCTGATGACAAAATTAAAAGTTGCTCATGTATGAGTTTTGGTGAATCTCCAAACAGTATGTGATGGTATTCTCACGAGATAGATCTGATGCACCACATCACTCAAAGTAAGGTGTTGATGGTTCTGTTGCACCTTTTTTTGTTATGTTTTTTTGCATAGACCAGAGAAATAATTGGTCGGTGCATTTGAATTTGCAGTGACAAATTTGTCTGAGTTTTGATCTATTGATAGATCATATCACATTTTGGGAAGTAGGTTTCAAAAGTCACTTTCAATTCCTGAACTATACATGCCCTTGCCATTTTAGAAAGTTCAATATGATTTGTAAAGCACCAGATGTTGCAGGAGTTAATGAATTCACGGGCTCATCTCTTGTGAATCTCTTATCTTTTTGTAAGTGATACATTTTATTTTTGCTTTCTTCTGATATCTGCTTTATTATCTTTGTTACTATACAAAATTAATCTCCACCAAAGTAGAAAAATAATGTTGCAAGAAAAAAAAAAAAGAAAATAATAAATCAAATGTTTACGCAAGAAAGTCTCAGTAAACTATATGAATGATCATTATGAGACATTATGTCTTTTATAAGCTTTTGTTGCTTTATTAGCAGAAGGTTGGCCTGAACTAGTTGAGATAATCGAATTGAAAAAAGATCTCTACGTGACAAGTCTAAACTCGCCTTAAAGATGTTTACATTTGACAAATTGCCTTTGGTAGGCATAACTCCACATAAAAGTGCAATATACTACCTTAGTTTATCTAAATATAGCTAGAGACGTACACGATCCTAGTTGGAAATTGGAATGCTATCTGATTGGCTTGGTTGAACAAAGACAAGTAGAATACTTGAACACCAGTTTGTACATTCTTAAATCAATCATAGTAACACAAATAAAACAATTCTTGTCTCTTACAAGTTTTAACAAGTACCAATGTACAAATGAATCAAACAAGCCAATCATAAGAATAAAACAAATAAAAAACATGGTACTTTAAGCCTGCCCTCAATGGTTCAGACATGCAAATTGCATGTAGAAGAAGCCGTAACTACTCAAATGCAATGGTAGGAGCTTGTCCTGTGTACACATATAAACAGATTGGGTGCCTGGGTCAGATCTTGTCCAAGACATCGGAGCAACCTGAATGCCGGAACAGGGCCACTTTCAGTTGGTTCTAGCTTCCGATTGGGCAAACGGGTCCGCTGCCACCCGGAACATAGGTGCAACCAGAAGGTCCAGTACCCGGATCGGAGCCTCTCTTTTCTGCTAATAACTCAAATCTTACTTTTCCAATCCAATCTCCCATTGCCCCTCTCATCAACCTACAATTAGCTCTCTGAAATTGCAGGCTTAGTAACAAAACACACATCACGAGTGTTAATAACAAGCCCATAATTCTTTGGTGCCTCTCCTTAGCCATCATGCATACTTCAATTAATCCAATATTGAAGACCCTTTTAGGGGTAGCTCTATATCTATACATGCATATTTATAGGTGCTATATGTCTTGAAGTCTAGCTAGATTAGTTAGATTTTGATTTAATTTTTAAATGGTGCTCAAAGATTTTGACTCTTGACTTAGGCATGGTAGAAACAGAAAAGCTAAGTTGAATTTGTATGTTTTGGAGATCAAATTGGATATATATGAGTTAAATTAGGTGGGTGTCTTTGAAATACATGACATTACTTGCAGCATGGCAAGGCCATTTTGGGTTTTGAGAAACTTCCTGGCTGTGGCCTTTGGCCTGTGGAGTTTGATTTGAATTGGAGGAAAGTGGAAAGCTGAGTCATCTAGCATACATGTATAATCAGGGCAATTAGAGATTCAAATTTGCTTTGTGGAAGTGATGTTTCCTTGTTACTGGGATAAGTATTGATTGATTCAAAACTTGGAGGATTTGAAAGGATTTTAAGAGTTTGGAGGATTTTGAAATCAAGGTGTATTTAATTTGGATTTGAAAGGATTTTAATGAACTTTTGAAAAGTCAAGGGGTATTCAATTAGGATTGTGATGAACTTTAATGAATTTTTAAAAAGTCTAGGTGTATTTAATTTTTAGACACATTAAGATTTTGATGGATTTTAATGGATTGTGGTGGATTTTAATGGATTTTGAATACACCCCCTAAATGTAGTCTCGGGTATGAAGTCCCTTTAAATTAATTCTTGAGGGAGAGCTTTGCCGCCACTTAGTAGTCTTGCTCGAGGTCGAAGTAGTCAGGGCCATTGGGCTTTGGATACCAGGTGGTTTATGCAAAAAAAAAAAATCCAATTTGCACATTATCATATTCAATACATTTTTTTTTTTTTTTTGAAAACCATAAATCAGAACTCAAAACGGAGAACTAACTTCATTACATTTTTTTATTTTTTTTTTTTTATTTTTAATTTTATCTCAGCTCATTACAATTTTATTGCTACTAGATTAATTTGTTGATCAGCAATTGAAATATAGTAAATCTATTAATTAGTAAGGGACCTAGTTCCCTTAATTTCTCTTAAGCAAGGTTTTGAGTTCGAGTTAAAGAGAAAAAAAATCAATATTCAAGTATGAGTCATTGCATGTAGGAAACCAACAAAAAAGAAAAAGAAAATCCCAAAAAATGAAACCACCAAAATAAGAGTTGTCGATCTTCTCTTTTCATCGGTGATGGTTCCAATCACATCTTTTCGTATTTGATTCATTCAATAAATTATAGCTATGTGAAGATTGACTCCATTCTTGTTGCAATACCTCTCTTGATGATTGTTCGTGGATCCATGCGGCTATTGAATTGGTGATTTTCTTAGGTTTTCACATTTAGCAGGTAGTTTGTGTAACGACCCGAATATAATTAATCGTTAATTATGACGTGTATGCAGATGTGGACGACAGCTTAGCACCTCGTGAACCCCGCAGATAGGCCAGGGCGCGCTCAGAGCTAGGTAAATAGGGATTTTTGTGTTGTTTTATATTAATTTGTGATGTTCATATGTAATTAAGGTTATTGACATCGCAATGTGTGTATTATATTTATTATTGACGTGTGAGATAGTGTGATGGGTATTCGCTCTGATTAGCGTGCAGACGCAGGTACCGGATAAGCGAATATGACAATACACTAGGTTGGGTAGTTATACACACATGAAAATGATAAAATGCAATTAATAATTAATAATTAACGTCGTATATTCGTTAGAGCGCGAGAGTACACAAAAGAGACATGAGTGTACGCACAGGAGTCGGGTGTCGAAATGCCCGAGGATTTTGGTTGTTTAATTGAACAAGACAAGTCAAGGGAGGAGTGTCACCCATTCAAGTCACTCTAGGCTAGAATAATTGACCCATTTTGAGCCATTAGATGAGGCCTTGGGATACACATGTGAGAGGAGATGATGGACTATAAAAGTCAAGTATTCTCTCATTTCTACCACCTTTTCTCTCCTTCCCTATCAAAATCCGAAATGGTGGATGTGAACAAGGGTTTGTGAAGTTCTAGTGACCATTTGGAGCACCAAACGATGACGAATCAACGATATGAGATCATCAATCCTCTTTCGTTTCTTACGTTTCGGGTACAAAAGTTTGGGTTTTGACGTAGTTTTTGGGTTTTGATTTAAGCACACTGGACTTGGCCAATGTTGCAATGGATGTTGTGGTGGTTTTGGAGCAATTGTTGAGGATTTGTGGAGTTATGGTTATTGGGTTTAAGTTTGGGAAGAAAAATAGTTTTACTAGGGTTTTGGTTTCGGACGAATTCCATCGAGGGTTTATGGCTGGATATGGTTTGTTTGACATATGAGGTGTCGGGATGGGTTCGAACCGTGACGAAGAGCCGAGGGGCTCAAAAACCCTAATGGGGCGTCACTGGTTCAAACACGCCAAGGACGCACCCGCTGCGTCTAAACCAAATAGCAAACTCACACCACGCTTTATATCATGCCATGGGGGTGGTGTTAGTGGCGGCATGGGCCACAACGTCGAGAAGGCAATGAAACAAAATCGACAAAAGCACAGAAGCAAGAATGAGCGTCAATGGAAGGAAACACCATGAATTGGAGAGAAGAAACAATAAAAACACAAAAGAGTGAGATCAAACAACAAAATGGAGTTGAAGGAGTCGACCAAAAAGAAGAGAAATAAGATGTTACCCATAATGAACAATGACTCTGATACCATGACAGTTTCAGAATATAATAAGTTTATTGTATGAATTCAAATGAACAACATGGTGCCCTATTTATATAATGGTACAGAACTAATTTACAGAATCAGTGTAAATGTTATACAATTAGTGGAGGCGTTACACAATTAGTGTAGACGTTAGAATATTAGTTTCTTAACAACCATTCTATAAATAGGGCACTATACTGTACATTCGAATTCACACAATAAACTTACTCTATTCTAAAACTGTCAAAAACTTTTGATTTCTTGCAAGTTGCACCCTCATTGGCACTATCATGTGTTATATGAAATAATTTTCTAAGAAACTGCATAACTTTTTAGACGATCTTGAGTGTATATGTGCTTATCAAATAATATCAATGGATGGTACAATTTGCAAGAAATCAAAAAGTTAATATATTGTGCAGCAACTTTGAAAGGTTAAGATATATTTGTTTATTAGGATTTTTTTTAATCAATAGTTTCGTTTTTGTTATGAACACATTGTTTATGTAATATTACTATTTTTTTTATTGTCTTTTTAGGTTTTTCTTTCAGGAAAGCCATTTAATTGGAATGAGGTATTTCTTTCTTTCTTTTTCATATGATTGCTTATCATATTTTTTCCTTTAATTAATTATATTTTGTGTACTTTGAAGAACTTTTATTGAGCTAGTTATCAATTTCTTGTTCCTAGTATATCTTCACTTCGACAAATCTTGTTGGAGAGGATCAATGTTTTTCAAAGCAGTCCTCTCATCTAAAAGTTATGGAGGTTCGTGGTGCTATTGGTTGCATGAACGAGCTAAAGATTCTAAAGTTTGTGTTGAAAAATGCCATAATCTTGGAGAAAATGGTTATTCAGACATTTGATAACATGACACCCAATAGAAGGAAAGGGCTTACAAACTTTTGTAAGTCGTTGATGACAATTCTGAGAGAGATTGTTGAGAGAGAGTGTAAAAAGAGAGAGAGAGAGAGAGAGAGAGAGAGAGAGAGAGAGAGAGAGAGAGAGATGTGAAGCCCTCCATTGTTTTATTCCATTGTTTTATTTTGTTATTCATTTACTTGTGTTATTCTTGATAGTGTTCTTCCTCACTTCAAAACGCTAATGTTCATAGATGCCAAGAAACAAATACTAGTGATTTTCCACAAAAGTTGACAAATTCAAGTACAATCTTTTAGATTTAATCCTTCATTCAGTCTATTGTTTCTTTACACCAAATGTGTCAAAAACCTGCTTGTGTTTCAAGATGGACTTTTGCATGCTTTTGTTTTGAATGCTTTTGCAAAGAATGCAATTGAGTTATATATTATAAAAGGTATGTACAATTCCCACGTCATTTGCTCGGATGGAAACATTCCTCAACTTCAGCAAATGTTCTTTGTGAGGAGCGCAGGTATGGTTTCCAAAGCAGATAATATTTCATCATTTAAAAGACAAAGATTCATGGCATCATTGGGTGCATCAATGAGTTCAAGATTCTAGAGATTGTGTTGAAAAGTGACCTCATTTTAAAGAAATTTATTTGGACATCTAATAAAATGTCAGTCTGATAGAAAGAAAGGGGTTGATACCAAAAAAAAATGAAAAGACAAAAAAAAGAAACAAGAAAGAAACTGTGTCTTTGCCCCTGGTCACTACCACCATCTCATCCCCTCTGTTGCAACGTTGCTTTTGAGTTCTCCGAAATCGCCGTTGACGTTGCAACTTGCAAGGTCACTTTAAATCTTGAGTAAATCAACTTTCTTAAAATATAGATCATTGAACTTATTAATAAGGATTGTTACAACGTAGATAGAATTTTGTTTAACTGCACTCAAATGTGATGCTTTCTAATATATAATCGGTTGATTATTCATATTTCGGAATGGTGATAGGGGACTGTATTGAGTTGTTAAAGGACATGATGTCCTACTCTGTGTCTTTTGTACGTAGATCAATGAATGTAGCGGCCCATTGTATAGTAAGGGAAGCTATTTTATATTTAGTCGAAAAGAATGGTGTGATGTATCATCTTTCCTTGCTACTGTTTTGTTAACAGATTTGGAATAAAAGAACTAAAGTTTCTATTAAAAAAAATGTTAAAAAGAAGGCCTCCGGTTGTCACATGGTTCCTTCTCAAGCTTCCTTCTCGCCAAATCATCAACTCTTATACCACGTCATCATCTTCAACTCATAAATTAATGTAATCTTAATTATTTGTTACCATTATTGTATTTATTCATATATTAATGTAATCTTAATTATTTGTAACCATTAATAATTAAATATATTTCATTTCAATTTAATTTAATTATTTGTTTTAGGTCTCTTCATCTTCCCTTGCCACTACTAATTTGATAAATTATATAACCACTGCTTCTAATAATTAAGTGCCATTTTTTAAATATTTATCTAAATTTAATAATTTAATGATATAAGATCTTTCTAATTTCTTTTGTTTCTAACTTTTTTTCTTTAAAGATATTTTTTAAAATAATTTTTTTTACTTTAGCCAACTAATAATACTATTTAATTAAGATGGTAACCTTTTTTACATGATTTTAATTTTTTTGTTTTTGTATTAAGTTACAATAATATCAATTAAGAATAACATTTTTTAGCCAGCTAATACTACTATTTACTTAAAATGGTAACATATTTTAACACGATTCTAACTTTTTTTTTATTTGTATTAAGTTACAATGATATCAATTAAGAATAACGATTTTTTAGCCACCACCGCCGATCGTTGGTGGCTCCAATCGAATATTTTTTGCTCTTTGTTCATTCAATAAACAATATATCTAATCATATTTATAGAGATTGGTCTATCCTTGTTGCAGTGCATCTCCATCAATAGTGTTGCATAGATTTGTGCGACGCGGGGATTAATTGTCTTTAGATTTTACTTAATAGTTAGTTTTCTTTCTTAGTTGGAAGTCATTGATTTGTCTTATCCTTGTTGGGAAGTTTTGTTATTCATTTTGTGGTTATAATACTTTTGTGTATTGTCTTGAGTTTCAACATTGTAGAGAGCAGTCCCTGATTGTCAAACTGTTTCAATTTCGAAGAAAAAAAATCAAATTAATGGTAGTTTATTTATACAAATAGGATTAGTGAATCAATGTACTTAATTTTTTATGTCTGGTCTTGTATTGAACAATGAATGATTAATGAAATTTCAATTTCTCTTGAAAAAAGATTTTTTTAGCCAGCTAATAATACTATTTAATTAAGACAAACGGTTTTTACATGATTCTAACTCTTTTACATGATTGTCAAACGTTTTTGAGCCATGAATAATTAATAATAACGGTTTTAATTAAGAATAACGGTTTTTGAGCCATGGTTTTAATACTATTTAACTTCGATTTCTCTTAATAGTACTATTTAATTAAGAATAACGGTTTTTGAGCCATGAATGATTGTCAAACGTTTTTTTACATGATTGTAACACTTTTTTACTTTCCAATAAAATATATAATTAATTTCATGTTTTTACATGATTTTAAAGTTTTTTTTTCTCTTTATTAAGTTACAATAATATCAATTAAGAATAACGGTTTTTTAACCAGTTAATAATACAATTTAATTAAGACTAGTGTAGCGGCACGTGCTCCGAGATGATAAAGAGTTTATTTATTTTTTAAAAAGTTGTAAGAGTACATTTTTTTAAAAGAATTATGCAATAAATATATACATTTTTTTGAAAGTATATTTTCGTACCTAGCTTATATCTTCCAGTTAATTACATCATTTTGAAGTAAGTTGCATACATCAAATTGAAGAAAATATTGGCTTACTGTTGAATAATTATATATACTTAATCACATCTACTAAATGAGCAACGAAAATAACAATATTAGGCGTGTTGTATTTTAAGTTATTTTTCTTACTTAAAGTACTCAAATATATATGTTTCGTTACCTTGATCATACAGACTTAACTAACGGAAATATCTTACAAAGAATTTTTTTACATTTAATTAATTAATTAAATAATAAGCTTAACTATCAAACCCATGCATGTGGATCAAACAAATCGTGAAATAGCATGAAAGAAATTGGACTCTCCTAAGTAATCAAAATCTGATGGTGAAGATTTATAAGTAAGCAAATCCACAACCACCCAACGAACCCCAAAGGGTCACCAAACTCACCAGTCAATTTTCTCATTCTATCCTCCTATCAAAGCCGCGTCTGTCCTCCATCTCCTCATCATTGGTTGTCGTGGTCTTCATCCAGACTCGTGTTTTCTACATCACCACAGAGAGAAGAGGGAGAAAGTTTTGTTTCTAGAGATAATAAAGAACAACTATTTAGTGTTTTTTTTTTTTTTTGATATGTCTATTCAAAATCTGATGGTGAAGATTTATAAGTAAATAAATCCATAACCACCAAACGAACCCCAAAGGGTCACCAAACTCACCAGTCAATTTTCTCATTCTATCCTCCTATCAAAGCCGCGTCTATCCTCCATCTCCTCGTCATTGGTTGTCGTGGTCTTCATCCAGACTCGTGTTTTTTACATCACCACGAAGAGAAGAGGGAGAAGGTTTTGTTTCTAGAGATAATAAAGAACAACTATTCAGTGCATATTTATTTATTTTTTTGATATGTCTATTCAAAATCTAATGGTGAAGATTTATAAGTAAATAAATCCATAACCACCAAACAAACCCCAAAGGGTCACCAAACGAACCAGTCAATTTTCTCATTCTATCCTCCTATCAAAGCAACGCCTGTCCTCCATATCTTCGTCATTGGCTGTCGTGTTCCTCATCCAGTCTCGTGTTTTCTACGTCACCATGGAGAGAAGAGGGAGAAGGTTTTGTTTCTAGAGATAATAAAGAGCAAATATTCAGTGTATATTTATTTATTTTTTTTTATATGCCTATTCAGTTTATATATTGAAAGAGATGATTAAAGGGATAGAGAGCATGTTTGACCAGTTATTAAGATTTTCGGTTACATTTTAAAAAGAAGAAAAGATTTCGATTTCCCTAATTAAAGGGATATAGAGCATGTTTTATTAGTAATAAAAGAAACTAATTATCTGTCTTTCCTTAATTTTTTTCTTTTTTGATATATCTATTCAATTTCTATATTGAAAGAGAGGATTAAAGGGATAGAGAGCATGTTTGACCAGTTTAAGATTTTTGGTTACTTTTTAAAAAGAAGAAAAGATTTCGATTTCCCTAATTAAAGGGATATAGAGCACGTTTTATTAGTTATAAAGGAAACTAATTATCTCTTTCTCCTCCTTAATTCTTTTTCTTTTTAAACCATGACTCTCTCACTCTTTACAATTTTCGTTTAAAAGAAAAGTGAAATCGGTTATCAATTTTAAATTCACATATAACACACTTAGTTGAATTACCCCTAATTTTATTTTTTTTAAAAAGTTTTTATCCAATAAGATATTAGCATTTAAGGAAAATGTTGGAATAATGTGAAGTTTTGAATTAATAGGAGGTTGGGAGGATTGGCATTATAGTATAGATAGATATAGATATAGATAGATAGATAGATAGATGGTAATTTTTTTTTACATGATTTTAATATTTTTTTCTTTCATACCTCAAAAGAAAAAACAAAACATATAATTAAGGAAAATGATAATGTAACATACTTTGGACGTACACTTTGTTTTTTTGTTTATTTATAGCTCTTTCTTGTCTCTCTAGGTGTGAATAGGCTAAAAGATAAATTGTGTTAGATTATCATTTTTCGATTCCTCGACCTGTTTATGAGCCGAGATAGGGAGGATGGGCTCGGGTCTAAAAAATTTATACTGAATCCAAGCCCGATCCATGTAAAGCAGGTCGGGTGGGTAGCTATAACCATGGTTGGTCTGTCTAGGGCACACCAGCAAAGAAGATGATGAGTAATGGTGAGGACGACAGGATCAGCGATCTCTCCGACCCGCTCCTTCACCACATCCTCTCCTTCATCGACACCAAACACGCCGTTCGAACCAACGTCCTCTCATCCAGATGGAGACACCTGTGGAAATCTACACCACATTTGATCTTCGACAAAAGCATTACTCCCAATCCCAAGAGCTTCGCCGGTTTGGTCTACGAGGTACTCCTCTTCCGCCAAACCACATCTCATATTCATACTCTCCGTCTCCTCTCTGTAGATGACTCGATCGATGACCCCCGTGATGTTTACAATTGGATTCTCACTGCAATTATGCGTAACGTCAAAGAAATTGTGATTGATTTATCAACCGGCGCCCCAATAACCAGCTTCCCAGTCGCCTCTATACTCATCTCCTGCTGCCCGTCTCTCGAGTCGTTAGAATTAAGGCCTTGGAAGCATGGTTTTGGTGGTTGTTTGGTTATCAAGGCGACTAAAGCTTTGTAAATTGGTGATACAAGCTGGGCTTGCAACGTATGGGATCTTACCCTTTGAGGATTATGGTAGCCAGTTCGATATGGATGAAACAAAGCTTAGATTACATGCGCCAAATCTGGAGTATTTCTGGTGTGGAGATTACCTTATTAGAGAGTACACAATTGTGGAGGAGTTAACTCATTTAGATTTTGTTGCAATTTATTTCGAGCCTGAAGGAAAAGACAGGTTTGTGCCATTAGAAGATTTGGGTCTTACTGAAGAGGATGAAAAAGAGTACCTTCGACGTGCTTTAAGTGTTGTGAAAGCAGTTTGTTGTGCAAATAAATTGAGACTAAACGCTTGGACGCTTATGGTATGTGCTTTGTTTCGATTACACATAAAAGTTTCGATTGCAAATAGACTGTGCATTTTATGTTTAATACTTTCTCTTCATTAAAAATGAGAAGATGATTTAGTGTTTGTTGACACTAGCAAACTAACATATATAATCCTTTTATTGTTTTTATGAAAAGTTTAGACATGCATTTGATGGGCCGGCTAAATAGTTCAGTCTCCAGATTCTTTAATGGATTACTAATTGTGTCAATTTTCCATTTTAGATTAGGGTAAATAGGATAATATATCCTAACGTTTTATGTTTTTTATAAATTTATCCTAACATTTCAGCTTTTACAAATTCATCCTAAAGTTTTAGTTTTTTTACAAACTTATCTTAAAGTTTCAATTTTTATAAATTTATCCCAATGTTTTAGTTTTTTTTACAAATTTATCCTAAAATCTCCCCATTTTTAAGTCTCCAACTTTACAAAATTGTTGCCGACAACATGATAAATTAGGAGAAACCCTTCCCATTTGCAATAACATGGTTAAAAGTAATCCCAAATCAACCCAAGTTTATTCCTCATAGGATACACCTTACACAATTGCAAAACGTTAGGATGTATTTGTAAAAAATGAAACGCTAGGATATATTATGCTATTTACCCTTTAGATTACAAGCTTGATATGATTTCTTGTTGCTTTCTTGTCATGCCTCCAACTTTTTTGTCTCCCTGTATGACCCATGTATATGTTTTCTTTTGGCCCCCCCAAACTTTTTGTCATCCTATTTAACTCCTATATATATACACATTCCCACCCCCTCTACTTTTTAATTTATATTTATATATATGACTAATGAAAAATTGATCAAATCTAAATAATCCGCTTCCATTAGATAGTCACTCGCTCTGCCCTCTTACATGTGAGATGAGCTTCATTTTAGTTTTGTGTACGCACCAGATCTCAAATTCTCTTTCTATTCACGTTTTGGCAGAGAAAAAGTGCTACACCTCAAAGTCACATTGGCTTCACAAGCCGTCCATACACGCCTCGAGATGTATGCACTCACAATTTTTGGTATCCCGAGGCACACACACACATGACTCCCAAGGTTGATTTGACTTCGGTGGTGTGCGTTTGGTGATGTCAAAAAATCATTTGACATTGATTTTAGAGGTTTGTTTTTATTTGACACTGATTTTAAAAGTATTAAGAAGATTGTAGATATTCATGCCAAACTATCTCTACTGAAGTGGGTGTGAGACATCACTTGTTAAAAGGCAAAATGAGTTTGTGAACTTCTGATGAAATAAAAAATTTTTTAGATATTCATATTTATTGTTTCAAATACCTCTTAAACGTGGTCTAATGGTGCCAATTTTATTTATTAAATTTATATATTTGGTAAATTGATTGTAGTTTTGGATTGCAGTATTGGTTGATTGTTCCTCTAACAAAATAGGCATAAGATATATTTTAATTTCAAAAATGAACATCAGTTTTATGAGTTAAAAGTCAATTTTAGTGTTTAAATAAAAATTCTTTAAATTGGAACAAAAAAAACTCTTTAAATTTTATGTTAGTGGGTTCATATATTAATTAAGGTTTTGATTCTTAATTTATTGTATAAAAAATACTTTAATTATGAACTTTAGAAAAAAATTTATGGTTGGCCCCCCCTTGAGCGCAAGTCTGGCTCCGCCCCTGCCTGCATCAATGATTTTCCCACCAGTTCTACATTATCATGCATTTTTTTTTTGAATTGTTACTTTCTATGATGTTCTTAATTTGAACCATTTTCTATTGCTTGGCCAATGGTTGTTGTTTTTGCGAAAGTTTTGAAAGTTGGTTAGCATTCCAAGTAAATCATTTATGTTACACTGTTACATGTGAACAATGTTTCTAATCAGGCTCTTGTATTGTGTGTTTTGTTGTGATAAGGTGGTCTTTAAACCTCCTGTTGTATTGGATCAACACCTGCAATTTCATAATTTAAATTATTTAGAGGTAAATACATGGCTTTCCAGAGATTGTGTTTTTGCAATAATCGAGTTGATGAGGATATCGCCGAAAGTCGAAAATTTGGTCTTACATATTATTGAGGTAAGAGTTTTACCAAAGGATCCTAGCTAATTTTAATATTTGTGATCTTTCCTAATAGTTTTTACTTTTTAATGAACATTTTCCATTTTATCATGCCAAATTGCCCGTCTTATATTTATGTCTTTGTCTGGCTTTTTTTAGGATAGTGTTTCAGAAAAGCTACTAAATTGTGATGAGGTATTATTTTTTCTGTTAATTCTTTTGTTTTCTTTTCCTTTTTTATCAAATTAATTATATGTGCAAACTTTAAAAACCGAGGTATCAATTTTTTTTTTCTAGGGAATATTCACTCTAGCAAATGTTGTTGGTGAGGAGGGCCAGGGGTTTCCAAAGCAGTGCATATTTCATCGTCTAAAAGTTATAGAGATTCACAACGTTATTGGGTGCATGAATGAGTTCAAGGTTCTACAGATTATATTGAAAAATGCCATAATTTTGGAGAAAATGGTTATTTGGACATTTGCTAAAATGTCAACTGATGAAAAGGAAGGGCTAAAAAGCTTTAGCAAGGCATTGTTGAGAATTCCTCGAGCTTCTTCAAATATTGCAATCTTGTTCTACTAAAAGAGTTGTGAATTGTGAAGTCTGTAAAGCCCTCTAAGGTTTTGCTGTACTGTGCTTTTGATTATTGTTCGACACTTCGAAACCTTAATGGATGTATGTATCTTCAAAAGTTCATGTATTCAAGAGATGGAGATAGTAACATTCCTACAAGAAGTCAATTTGCCTATATGTGCACTCATTCTTTTTTTTTTTTTTTTTTTTTTTTTTTTTTTTTTTTTTTTTTTGAAGAATATGCGCATTCATTTAAAGTAAATCAAGGAGTGAATTTGTTATGTTAATCCCGCTCAAGGATATGAAAACTCAAATACAGTGAGGCTGGAACTCCCACACTACCTTGTAGATAGATACATTTTGTTGGCCAAATTTCAGCCCTTCAACTATATGACATAAAACATATTAGCCCATATAAGAAAATTTAACTCAACAATAGGCTTATTTTTGGGGAGATGCTAGGGTGACCCATTTTGGGACACTCGTGATGGACACCCGGTTATGGTGTCCATTCATTCATGCATCATAACTTGGGCGAACACATCGATGCGGAATGGATGAACACCATCACCTGGTGTTCATCTTGAGTTCCCTAAAAAGGTCATGTTAGTATTTTCCTTTATTTTTTAAGTGTTGGTAACTGATTTACATCTCCCCTACCGACATAGAGAATAACAATCTTCTAGGTGCAATTCTTCCTTGCATGCTTTACATCAAAAAAATAAGGGACCGACTGAACGAACCCTTTTTTTTTTTTTTTTTTTTTTTGGCTAAATGTACCTTATTCCCTTTTTTTGACGTTCTAATTTTGCCATTTTGTGAAATGACCAAGTTGTTTCATATATAAGGGTTTTTTCTCAACCATACTTCAGGTCCCAACCCACTCCTGAGACTGAGCTCCACCCACCCTCGAATTGCACCGTCCAATTCGACCAAATTTTGGAGAGGTCACGACGACCCTTTGTTGATGAAGCTATTCTCATCATTTTGAGTTTGATTTACGAGTTGTTCAGTGGTCTTAAGAGTCATTTTTAATTTGTGTTATCGGTGGTGTTTAGGACTTTGATTTTGAGCTTAAATATTGGCTTTTAGGGGCAAAATGTGGATGGATTTGAGAGGAATAGGCCAGTTACAACAAACCACCTAATTTTTATTCGTATTCAAGGATTTTTTAAGCGATTTCAAAAATCCCAAGGGTCTCGATCACACAAGAAGTTTCAGCCGACTCCTACCGAGACTTGTGAAGAGGTTTCAATCGGCCCACATTTTGACATCTTCAATGGTCTCAGTGGGAGTCTGCCTAGACCTCTTTACCTTTGAAAAGATCTTGGTCTCGACCAGCTCCCACCAAGACATGAAAGAGGTCTCGGTTGGCTCCCACAACCGTGTGTGATCAAAACCTACGAGTGACAATTCCTCATTTCTAGGGCACTGACAAAACTAGATCCAACCTTGTTTGATGAAAAAACTCCTACAACACTTTTGACCTAGTACAAATGCTCTACAATGGCAAGAAATCGAGAAATAAAGAGGATTGAGGTGTAATGGGGATGAGCAAGGGTATTTATGAGATTTCAAAAAAAAGTGGGTCGCGTTTAACAATTAAAATTCATCGAGGTATACTTGAGTTATTAGGTACATTCAATAAAAATTAGGGTCCATTCTTCCGCTTCCAAAAAAAAATTGTAACAACCTGCATTGTCTTCAAAATGGAAAGAATTTGACAAGTCTCAGCATTTAAGATCAACAAGAAGAAATCTGTCCAAAAAAAAAAAAGTTCAACAAGAAGAACACCCTGACTCCCCTATATATTTTTTGCTAATCGTCTGATATTCAAACCCCTAATCTTTCGATAAAACTAACGTGAAGTGCTAGCAGAACGCAACGCAATTGAAAAGGAAAATGATTTTCTGCTCACTTTGATACATAAATTATACATGCATCATACAGACTACTATTAAAAAAAAAAAAAACACTTGGGCCGGGAGAGACTGGGCTTGGGTTTCGCTACTGTGTCCAACAAGCCCGATCTATAGGCGGGGCCGGGTGGGTACTCAAGAGTCAAAGGCTTGTGGTGGCAAAAATCTGGGTTCAAATGGTTCGAGTCTGGACAACCCCTACTATAAAGAGTATATTCATTGTCCAGACTTTGCTCAATTTTCAATTTGGACAAGATCCCGGTTTGATTAAAATTTGGGTTGTCCGTTTGTCCGGATTTGTCACAATTTTGAAAACTTACTTGTCATATTGAAAACCTTTTTAAATGTTAAAATATACATAGATTTATAATTCCGTATGTTATAATTTGAAACTGTAACGTCAATGCCTCAACAAATATTGCACGCTATAAATCATTTAACATTAATGCAAGTAATTTAATGTAATGTCAATAAACAAATGTTCAAATATAAAAAAGACTAAAATTTAAGTTATTTTGAAATCAAAGATATCATTAGTACATTAATTTATGTGTATCAGAGTAGATTATTGTTTGTTAATTTATTTATAAGTACTAAGTTCCTAATATACCTTTTTAACAAAGATATTTTAACTCTATTTAAAATTCAAATCGGGTCCGAGTTAGGACTCCAAAGCTTTGCCTAGACCCGGCCCGATTTTAAATTCAGACAAGAGGACTTTTTGTGCAAACCTGGCCTAGATATATCAATATATTGTCCGAACACTTTTTATTTCAGGCCAGATAAAATTGGGTTGGCGGGCCCAGACAATAAATTGCAAGCCTTAGTCAAGGCCATGAACAAGAGAGGAGTTAACACAACCATAGCTCAGTCCCTCACTTAAAAGGGTCTCCTTTGGATAAACATTGAGTGGAATGTGTTGTCATTAATTATTAATTGGTCGGCTAAAGTGGTAATAGACTTGTCTCTCAACTGTTTCGATTTCGAGTCATATAATTTGTGAATAGAAAAAAAAAGATTATAAGGTCGAATGCGCTCGACCAGTATGGTTGGCCTCAGACACTACATGCGAAACAAAAAAAAAATAAAGAGTCACGCTAATGGCACCTGCAATCTTCTCAGGGCATCCCAGTAATATTTCGGTATTTTTACGAAAATGCCCTTTCGTTTGAAGTGTGAGCACCCCACCATCAAATCGAATGAAACTGTGACGGCCCCAATTTCTCCATGCAATTGGGTACGCCCGGCCTAGACCCGTACAAGCCCCGAGTCATCACTCGGCAACCTGACAAGCCTAGTCAGCTTTCAATTTAATCAATTTAGTAATTTATGAAAGAGTTATTGTAATAGTAAACAACGGAAGACTAAAACAATTATAATAAAGGGGAAAATAACTCAATCAAGGGAAGTAGAGGAATTCTATAAGTGTGGAAAACCCCGGGTATTCATGTACAATTCGATAGGTATATATACATGATACCAGTCTCACAAAAGAAATATCAAGTTCAATGATCCCAACAATGCAAATATAAAACGATATACACATCAGCAAAAGTATAAACACCTACTAAAGAGTCTCTCTGATGTCACTGCTAATCCTCACAGTAGATCACCTAGGCAGGGTCCTTTGCCCTTGCTGTTCTCCGCCCTATCTGCACCCACCGTCACAAATTAGACGGTGAGCAACTGAAGAAAATCGAATGTAATGCCAGAAGAAGATAACAGTAATTCATGATAATACAAGTAAAGCAGTCTAAATATCATGCGGTAATAAAAGACAGGAAATTAAATAGACAAGATGCATGATAAACAGACTAATAGATATCAATCGAAAGTCAAGTGTGTTCCAAGGAATCAAAAGAGGCTCATAAGTGGTCTAAATCATAGCATAACGGCTAAGACCTCGCGAGGTTTTCCCGGGCATCGACACAAGCGAAGGCACAGCTATGACTGGAGGGACTCAAACCCACCCACCCAGTACTCGGTGTCACACTGTCACTAAGGGTGGTCACACACTCGTGCGCACGAGTGCCCGCGTTTTATCCCTCTAGTGCAGGTCCTAGTACTTTTGAGACGAAACACTTACGCCGGGAAAACACACAACAAGAAATGGAATGGAATACCAATAATAGAGCATAACAAGACTGAATAAATGATAATGAATCACATGACATTTTCTTACTGGCTTACAAACGTACAAATGCTTGTGGCAAATGTACTTACCTGACTAATCACAACCCGCGTACAACACTCTCACGTCCCTAACGCGTATCCCTGAGTTTTCCGCTACCTGACAAGGTCGGAAACTCTAATTAATGGGTCGAGGCATTAATTAATCCTAGGTTGATACCCTTCACATTTTCCCATCGTTTTGAATAACTCGAAAACCTCGACAATTCAATCGGTAAATCAAACCAAAAACACAACAAAATACAATGATTCTCTTGGGTGTTGTACCCACACCTATGTAAGCCTAATTACAAGTCTTAGGCTCGGCTCAGTCACAAATAGGTCACACTATAGTCTCAAGGACTGGCGGCGTGATCACGATGTCATAACCGTTTACAATATATAGACTCGCGTGAAATCATCATTACGCTTCACGCCCATTTAAAACCTAAATAACATTCCAAACCCTTCACTCTACGTCGCAATTTATGTTCAAATTTATATCGCGAGGAAACCATGCATGAGAACGCAACTCCAACATAAATTCATTCTCACACACGACGTGCTATTAATTCAAGTGATTTCAATAAGACATTCAAACTAAATTGACAAAACCTTGACTGAAAACTCAACGCCGATGTCATCAACAAAGAATGATCGAAACTCGAAACCACGCAACATTGATAAGAAACTACAACGAGTCCAGTTGTTTAATCAAAATCGCAACAAGTAATTCGGCAAAATAACAATATTAATAGTATTTTAGATGAACCAAAAGTCGCGAGAGACCATCAAGGACATGAGCAAGATCCGTGATAACCCCCCCACCAGTGATGGTTCGACTAGCAAATCCGTTCAAACATGCGATTTTACAACGAGAGAAAGAATAAAATAAGATAAAACACAACACGAAAAAAATCACATGAAATCATGATCCAAAGAAATCAAAACACAACTGGCTCAGACACACCGGAAGATTTCAGGATACTAGCAAGCGCAAAACTTGGTCCCCGACAACCTCCCTAGTGCGGCGGTCCGGCCAACAGCGCCGCCAAGCTTGGCGTTTTTCGGCGAAACCAAAATAGCAACAAAGTTAAAAAAAACAGTGAAAAACGTGAGAAAGAGTGGGAGAGAGGGAGAGAGGAAGGTCTCCAGCGAGATGGATGAACCCCAACCACCTCTGGACCTCCGACAACCGGTGGTGTGCTCGGCCAAGGCAGGGAAGAATGGACCGAGAGAGGGACACAGTGAGACTGTGAATGAGAGAGAAACAGTGAGAGAGAAAGGAAGAGATGCACCCTTACTCCGGTGGCTAAGCCGTCTCCGTCGATTGTCCATCGTCCCAACGTCGTCGAGGAGGGGTGGTGGTGGCTGTTCCAGCCGAGAGAGGAGGCCATCGAGAGCGAGAGAGGACGTGAGGCCGAGGTGTTGAGAGACCGAGAGAGAACAGCGAGAGTAAGAGAGAGAACCCGAGACCGAGAGAGAGAGAGGGAGGTAACAGACCTCCAGTGAGGGTTCCGGCGAGAGGAGATCGAGTGGGGAGAGTAGGAGGGGAGAGGTGGCGGCGGTGGTGTTTGGAGAAGGAGATGAATAGTAGGGTTTTGGTTGTATATATATTTAAAACAAAGGTCAAATGACCATTTTGCCCTTACCTTAACTCTTGTTCACTTCTTGGACAATTGCCCTTATGGGTCTTTGACCACATCATCTCATCTTAGCACACACACATATCTCGAGGCCAATCTCATGGATCCTCACCATTAGGCTGTGTCACTTTAACAATCCTAATCACATAGTCTGCATGTTACATATTTAACCAACCCCCACGTTCAAACGATGTTCCTTAGTCCGTTTTTCCTTGTTCCGACTCCCGTAACGCGCGTAGTCTCGCTTTATCTCGCCAACTAATTAATTAAATTAATTAAAAATTCATTTATTTGTACTCTTTACTTGTTTTTATCCCCCGTTTAACTATTCGAAACTTCACTCAATTAAATATCGCCCGACCGGCTTGAAACCTGTAAAATACTAAAATACTAATACACACAATCAAAGAATCATAAAATCACTTCGGTGTCGACTCCCGAAGTTCGAAATACTATCCAGTATTCACGTAGTCGGGTCACAATCTTGACAAATGTAACGCAAGTCAGTTAAAAATTTGGGGTTGTTACAGAAACCCTTCTTTTCTCCTTTCCATAATGACATCAAAGCCTCAATATACCAAATCCTTTCACTTTCTTGCTTGTTTAAGGTAGATTTGTTGTTTTTATGGTCGGACGATGTTTTAACTTCAATCCCGTAGTGTTCGGTCACACAGGGTCATAATTTGTCTTTTGGTCTCGGACATCCATTGTCGATACCATTGTGTAAGTGTCGGTTAATATCAACTGACACCTAAGTGAGAAGGACCCTTAGACCACGTGGGTGTGTATCACAGAGACTACTGATTTTGGTCTCGGTGACCTGTTACCGAGACATTAAGCTATGTCTCGGTTGCTTCCAACTGAAGTGTAATAAAAAGCTACGTTTGGAATTAAACTAGGTTGGTAATAACCAACACCTTTTGTTAGTTATCAATTATAGGGTATCGATACACTACAACATGTCTCGGTCCTGTGTGACCGATAAATTCGCGCGTGGTTCACCTTCGAAAATAGAAAAAAAAAAACCCCATAAAAATCATAAAAACTAATTTATCGTGTGCGGCGTTCACCTCCCACTCATTTTCTTCAACCATTAAACTCAAAAAACACTTAAAACTCAGCGAATCTCTGGGCGGCGACATATCGACAAACGCGATGTTCGGCCCGCGACGGATCAACTTGACTTTGAAAAAAATCGAGTTTTTAAAAATGTGGTGCCCTGATAGAGCATTTGAATGGACATGTGAATTGTTGAGTTGGATGAGACCATTTTTGTCAATTAGTTATAAAATTAATTTCAATTAAAGGTGCCTTACTGCGACTCGAAATAAATCCCAATGCGTCAACCGATGCATTTCTGTGTGTTGGGGTTTGTCCGTCTAGGTCAGAGAAGATGAA
Source organism: Stephania japonica (assembly GCA_039657345.1). Classification (NCBI taxonomy): domain Eukaryota; kingdom Viridiplantae; phylum Streptophyta; class Magnoliopsida; order Ranunculales; family Menispermaceae; genus Stephania; species Stephania japonica. The sequence goes on along the minus strand of CM077556.1, from coordinate 81,844,552 downwards.
CAAGAATGGCATCGACAAAGAAGAATAGAAATGGAGACGACATGATGAGCGATCTCTCCGACTCAATTCCTTTGATGGCATCAAAGACTTCCAAGGTATTCAACTATTCATGGCTGATGTTGTGGGCATCTTTTTCCGGCTGCCGTAATGGCAAAGGTGTATCTTGTATACCAAAACAAAGAAAAGCCTAAAGCTCTGATCTTGCTCATGAAGACAGACAAAATCCTTTAGTCATTTATGTATGATACAAGAGAAATACACATTATGCATGCTACTAATTCAAAAGGAAGGGATACGGAATTGCGACATAAGACACACTAATGCTGAATTTCAAAAAAAAAAACAATGCAATAATGAAAAACTAAGAAAAACAATAACCTGAATTTATCTCAACAAAAAATTCAGCAGGTAAAGCAAATTGAGCCGATAAAGGTGCTTAAATATTTAACCTAGATGTTTCTGCATGTATAAGAGCATCTCATGCCTACATTCTAAGAGCATCTTTAATGATAAATGTGGATTGTGGACGTGGATTCTCAACATGAGGATGATATTCATCCCGTGTAAGCTTAAATAGACATTTGATTTCAAAGTAGGTCTCCAATGGTAGATGTGGATTGTGGGTCAATTGATGAGGTGACATTTCTTTTTGCAATTTTATTAACTAAAATGTGAAAATAAAAATCTAAATTAAGTAAGTAAATATTAAAAAAAATACTGATTATCTAACGTGGTTGTCAATTTGAATGTCTAGCTAGACATTCAAAATGCACATTCCATTAGAGAGGTTTTTTTCACTCCAATATTTAGTCATAGGTGACATACATTGACATCCAATCCACATTCCATTGGAGATGCTCTAATCTTTCTCTTCATTCACATCGCCCACAAGTCTTCGGACGATTTTGAGTGTTAAATAAGTCTAAAAACAAACTCTAGAAGCGTTTACTTCATTCATGCATTCAATGACACCATGGATGTCTAATACTTTCAGATGATGAAATGGGCATTGCTCCAGCTAGTAACCATGCATCGACTCATACCGACATTTGTTGTGCGGTGAATCTACTCTTTCTTCTATTCATGGCATCCAAACCTTCTAACAGAACAAAGTTGATTTTTGTATAAGATTTCTAAACCAATCTTGTTGTCTAAATCTTTATAACAAGTATATTCAAAACAAGGACTGAATTACAAACTTGATTAAAGATTTTAGTGTTTCACAAAAAACTATTCAGAAAAACAATCAAACAAAATTAAACTCCTTGCAAACATGAGGCCATTTGTTGCAAAGAAAACTAACTATATGAACATACCTTGACTATTTCGATATATAAAGAGTTTCAAAGCGATGAGAAGTCTTTAGAAAGTGCATTGGCAAGAGCACAATCTCTAGAAAACCTTGTTTTCAACTTCAAATGTTTTAAATTGGGAAATTGCAACGATAGATAAAAGATTCAGACAGAATGGACCTAATCGCCCTTTTTTTTGGTAAACACCTAGCTAGTTGCCCTTTTATTTCAAGGGAAACGTTGCCAAGATGTAAAACCTTGAGACTACAAAAACTAATAAATCTCACCAGCTACAAGTTTTGGAATTCTTTCACCAAATGAGAGCTCTAAGATGTAGTCAATGCCACCAACGTGCAGAGGTGATCAGGCAATTGTTGTGGTTGGAGGAGAATCACTCGTTGATTCACTTTTGTAGTCCATAAACAAATTACATCCTAGCTAATAAGCTAATGTGAAAAAAAAAAAAAGCAAAATTAAACTATAAGTAAACACAAGAATGTGCTAAATCACATCAAGATTTCAAAAGTGAGAAATATAACAAAAAAACTAAATGGTTTAAAGGGTTTTACAAATAATTTAGAAGAAAAAGATGCCAATTTATTTGGAGAAGCTCGAGGAATTGTCATTAATTTCTTGCTAAAGCTTATCGACCCTTTCTTTCTACGAGATGACATTTTTGGTAATGTTCAAATGACCATTTTCTCTAAAGCCATGGCATTTTTCAAAAAAATCTCAAGAAGCTTTAATTCATTCATGCATCCCATGGCATCATGAATCTCTAAAACTTTCAGATGATGAAATGCGTGTTGCTCTAGCAAACATTTGCCCACACCAACGTTTGATGAAATTTCCTAGAAATGAGAAAACTAATAGCTTAATAATGAAATCTTTCAAGACCTTGAAAATCATAAATTTAATGAAAAAAATACATATAAGAAAAGCAAGTGTAGCATACATGGAAGAAATGTTTGGCATCTACCTTCCAGTTAAGTGACTCTGGATAACGATCCTAAAAATAACAAGAAGAAGTTAAAAATAATTATGGAAAATTAAAATGCTAAATTTAAGATCCTTGTTAGAGATACTTACCTCATTTTGTAAGACCAAAGTTTCAAGTTTAGGTGATACCCTTAGCAAATCAAGCATGGCAATAAAGCAATCTCTAGAAAGCCATGTATTTAAATGTAGATACTTTAGATTACAAAATTGCAGGGATTGGCGTTTCAATGCATCACGAAATGCCATCAAGTAGATGAGTCCATCAGCAGAAGGGTGGGTAATTACAAAAGATCTATGACACACAGAGTGCACAACAGAATGGAATGACTGATCACTCATGAGATAGTTTCATGGAATTCAAGTAAAATTCTGATGAAAGAATCACAACACAAAAATAATCGTTGTACATCTTTTGAGAAGATATAGAATGAGAAATTGCAAGCTTACATCAATAGTACTGAGTGAAAGGCTTTCCAATTATGAAGGAATGCCAACAGCTAAAGCTCTTTCTTTTACAGAATTGTTGGACAATGCATATATGTCATAAAACTTAAGTTCAATTATTGTTCGTAAGAACAGTATTCATTGGTGATAAATCAATGATACAAGTCAATCATACATTCACAAGGGGAAAAAAACAATGTCCACAGGGCTATTTTGTAATGTTTATTACTAGGACAAGGGCAAAACCAGAATTTGACAGTGCAGTTATGAAGCACAATTTTTTGCCGAGGAAGTTTCTAAAGGATTTGACAGCATGGTAAAAAAAAAAAAAAACAACTACTGACATATATGTGACAATATGCTATAACAGATCTGGTAAAAAATACTATCTTCCATAGCTTGTCAAATGCACATAGCAATTTAAAATCATTTTATTAGAAAACTAGTTAGAGAAGAGTTGAAGTTCTGAAAGACTAACGAAAAATTGACTCATATTATTTTATATTCTATTCGAATCATCTACTGAGTTATGATCAGGCAGCCAGTGCACATCTCTTCCATCAGTTAAACATGGCTCTAAGAAGTAAGCATTAAATTATGTGCAATTCTTTCCACGACATGGACTATTTGCAAGGAAAGAAATCTTAGGATCTTTGAAAGAAGGAGAACAACTGCCGTTTATCAAATCCACATCATCATTGGAACCCTGCAGTTTATCCACCAAGTTAAAATACGAGAGTGACTTCAATGTGATTGACGATGTGAAAATGTGAAAAAGCTAAGATGATGTCAGGTATGTCTTTTCCAGGGCTTGTGAATTAACGATGTGAAGAAGAGGAAGAGGCGCCCTACACTTCAGCCTTCAATGTGATTGACTGTCATGTGAAATGTAGTTAGGCCTCATTTAGGGGCTATTTCAAAAAGTAAGGTTGTTTTTCTTTAAAATTCTTTAAATAAGTTAAATTTTTTTAAAATTACAAAACTAATGGATTTCGCCTTTAGTAAATGCGTAATTGATTTGAGGTGGGTGACGTGTAACGAATGGCACCTTTACAAAAGGCACCATTCGTTCGAAAAGGTGATAGGTGTAAATAGAGAAAAATATGAAAAAAATAGTATTTTGACGAAATAAATAGAAATTGAAGATTTTATATGGAAAATGAGAAATTCAAAAGTCGGCGGAGACTTTATACTGGGGTTTTACCTCAAAAAATGTAAAATTGACATAATATGTTAAATTGAAGCTAATTTAGGGTTTAATTCAGGTAATATGTATAATTCGGGTGATAATTTGATTTGTCGGGTGTTATTGGAGTTAAGCGGGGTTTGGAATAGGTATATATATTCATTCAAAATTTATATTTACGGTTTTAGGGTTTAATACATTCATATATATTACACTAAACCCTAAATTAACAACAATACAAAATTCATATATCATAAACCCTAAATTCATATACAATGAATTCATACATTCCTAATTCATTCTGGTTGGTGGTTGCTTAATACATTTCACGGCACCAATGAATTAATACATTCTATACATTCCAATAGAATTTAATCAAATTTGAATACATAAACTTAGTGTATCAATAATTGTCTCTTTCCATATCAATACAAAAAAAAAAATCAAAATAGGAGAACACAAAATAAGTTTCCAAAAAAATCATCATAAAAATACACTCCATTCATCATATATACCATAGTTTCCTGCAAAAAAAAAAAGAAAAAGAAAAAAAGTTAAACTTTGAGGTATACAAAATTGATATTCACATATATAAAAGTCATATATTTTATGGAAAATAACCTATAATAAAGAACAAATCATATTTATTTCAATACAAAAGAAAAAATAAGTCACAACAAGTAAAATTAATTAACAGTTAGTATATAACTACAAGAAATTTGCATATTAATGACATTTAAAAGCGACGTTAAAAGTATAAGACGACAGTTTTCAACAGTCATAGAATGGGGGTGTTGTGGAAAGTATTTACTTACAATGATAACATGTTTAGTGTCATCTTTAACGTATAATGACACTTAAAAACTGTCATCGTAACTATACAATGACATTGAACAACTATCATAAAAGAGCTTTAACGACAATTTTTAAATATCATTAAAATTGTATGACAAATAAAAAATAATCAATAAAAACTATTCAAATGATACAACATATTAAACAATCAAATTCATTGCGCTAAAATTAAAATACTAACAATATCTAAATTCAAATTCAAATTCAAATAACAATTTCAATATTGTAGCAACTAAAAGCTACACCATGTATTTTCAAAAAAAAAGCTACACCATATATTTTCAAAAAAAAGAAAACTACGCATGTAACAATTACATATGAATGCAACATGACAAGACAAGTACACCTTCGAATTCGAATTTGCAACTTTTCTTCTTTGCAACCTGTCCAACAAAAATAAAAAAATCAATAATAGTGTAGCATATCTTTTGATTGAAGAACATTGAGGGAAAAAATTCAAATGAGCTCAACCAAAATGGCAACCCAAAAAGTACCAAATTTTTGTCAAAAACTCTAATGAACACAAAAAACTTGGTCTTCTCATCATCTACGTTACAACTAAATATCTAACAACAACAGATAAGTTTCTCACCTTCCAAACAAAATCATCAAATCATGACCACAATAAACAATCTTACAAACCACATTTGGAATGCTTAAAATTAAGTTAACGAGAAGAAATCAACTTTTACAAATGGTTAGGCAATAAGAGAGTTCTACAAATGCTTCGAATGATAGAAACTAACTATGATTTGAAACTTTTTTTTGGTAGGATTATGATTTGAAACTTTAAGTTCTCAATCCTATGCATCCCTCTTTCGAAGGGTTACTGCAAACGAGCAAACAAACAATTCTAATGGTTCTTAATTTGTTACATCACAACCCATAAAGGAAAAAACATTATAAGCAGGGATTTAACATATCAAACAAAAGAAACGGAATTTGAAAACAAACATTAAAGTGGTTTGAGGGCTTTACCGATTAGAGATGGCATATGACTGTGTTCAGATAAACCCTCCAATTGTGTGTGCGCTCACACTTACATCAGCATCCACAATTAGGTACTCCATTGTGTTTCGGAAACTTAATCGATCGCCTTTTTGAAAGACATTGCCAAACTGTTGGGGAGCACTTGAAAGAAAATAAATGTGACCAAGCTGTGATTAGCAGATAATTAAGGTTAACTAACATTGCTAGATAAATTAGCATGGGAACAAGGTAAGAGCTCAGTGTCACAAACCAAAAGCACTACCCAAATCCGATGCATCCTCTAGTGAATTTCTCGATGTCAAAACGCTATGCATGGCTCACGCAGTTCTTAATCAACCAACGAAGAAGAAATTAATGTTTCGCCGTAAAAACAATGGGACGCAATAAACACGTACATGAATCCAGTCTTTGTCCTTGTGTATGTACATGCAAGCCCACCTACACACGAAAACACGTACATGAATCCAGCCCTCAATTTTTCAAATGAATCATCAACACTCAGAATGAGCAGATAAAGCTCCCAATAAATGCAACATGCAGACATTTATTCATCCAAGCTTATACTTGTCCTGCATATCAACCAAACTGAAGATACATCGCATTTTAAGAAGTGATAAGACACTTACCAATCAAAGTAATAAAGTAACAAGAATGGTGTGACATGGGGGCACCGACATAGTACCCCAAGATTCATCCTAAATTTTCATTACTAAACATCAACGAACAAAATCACTTTCGATGCTTTTCTTTTTTTTAACCAATTGAAAAGGAATGCATGTTACTAGGATGGCTTGTGCTTATAGTTAAAATGAATGGACATTAAGTGTTTAAATTCTTAGAATTATTTAGATGTTTGAAACTGATATGATTAATTATCTTCTCCTATGACCCATTTAATCATTTGTATGATTTTATTTTATTTGTAAAGGAATTAGTAGTTCCACTATTTGGAAAGAACACATCATTACCTATTTAACGCGCAATAGGAAAAAATCAAGGATAACTTCACTACCAATGTGTCCTCCAATATATAACGGCGAAAGGCATAAATATTAGATGAAACAAAATTAAATCATACCTTCTCTAAGGACGAGAAGTACTTCTCGGGAAGATTACGTTTCAAAGCACGCATGAGGGAATATCATATTATGTCAAGTGCAGAAACCTCAGTTTCCAAGTCACTATTATCTGCATATCACCTTCTAATTATTAGTACGTGTTTTGAAATATTTTAAAAGAGTTCTCAAAATATTTCAAAGCATTACTATAACCTTCTAATAATAAAAGAATTGTTCATTATACTTATAAATTTTTTATGAGCATCTAATAGAAATGTTCCCTCCCCTGCACACCTACCATATAAGGTTGTAAACCCAAATATACATTATGTTCATTTGTTTCTCTTTATTATAAATCATTATATCATATCATATCATTATATCATATCATATCATATCTAATATACATTCTGTTCATTTGTTTCTCTTTATAAGAAAATGAGACTATCACTCAAAACCACAGAGAAGAAGGCAAAGATGATGCGATATATACTTTAAGGATCCTAATTAATAAGCTTTTTAAGAACTAGGGCCTAGTCAATTTTGTCTCAAATCGCCTAGGCCTCACCGTGCAATCATTGGTCAGGGTAATCTAAGACATCCAACACTATTAAAAACATGAATGAATAGATCGTTGAAATAGAAAATTATATCAATTCACACATACAACTAACAATGGCATAAACAAAGCTGCAATGTATAAGGATAACACCAATGTGGCAACCATTTGACAAGTTCAAAACATACAGTTCAGTTCGAGCCTGCATAATGGCTTTGTTCAGTTCAGTGGGTACCATTTCGTCTGACCACAAAATTTAAAAAGAATCTACTAGATACAAGTAGTAAGCATTTGCAAGTCCAGGCCTTAAAATGTATGCAGCCTAGCTAGCCACCTTTAAAACAAGATCCATCAACATTCTTTAAAGCATGGTTTCAAATATGAAATGATAAAGAGATTTAGAGACAATAATCAAATGTTGTATACAAATTTATTACAAAAGAAAGATATGGAACCATATAAGTGTTTGAAATTAAAAAAGAATTGAGTTACCTTTCCAATATTAACACAAGTAGATGAATGACATTGCATAATCAAATCGGTGTACCTTGAACCATTATCTCCAATGCCATGTAGCCAAACTATTGTGACTTGTGCTTCCCTTTAGGCCTGACTACATGAGCCCTTCCAAACTCGAATGCTTGCATGCTACATGGACTTCCTGAAATATTTTTGATGCCATCATAAAAGAAGTCCAAATAATGAAACCAGCACCATTATCATTATATGAATGTTGAGCTTTTAACCCATTATAGACAAAACAATAAAAATATGAACTGCAGACTGAAATACACATATATTTAAGAGAACATGTCCAATGCAAACCTATCTCAAACATAGAAAAACATAGCAATATTGAGCAGAACTAACCAGAACTCATGGTTAGCCCACCAAAGCTCATATCAAAACAGATAGCATATGGCCATATTTGCATCTACATCTAGAACAAGTACTTGCCCACCACCAAAATCAGATACAACAACTACAAAGCAGCCCTAAGAGTAACAACTGCATTAGAAAATCAGTCCACTCCTAAATATTGGGTAAAACTGAAAAACAGAGCAATAACGAATACAAGTATTTAAGTAGAAGAACTCTCTGAAGATAGTTTTATTCATAAACTGAGATTGCCTTTATATTGGCATTTGATCAAACCTCTAATAAGCGCAAATTGTGGACACATATCCAACGTGCTTTGACTTAACAACAAATCAGAAAATTAAGGAAATACAATCTGAGCTGAACTAGAATTATTCAACAAAAAAATAGAGTAACTAAATTAGACTAAGTCGTACAAGCAACGGTAAAATAACTAACAACTTTGAATCACATTTTCAATACTAAAACATAGCATATTGATCATATACTAAAGATTAACATGAGTTCCAACTTGATTTGGAATTCGATAAACCAATTCTACAGCTAAGGATACTCATACTAAGGATCTTAACGAATTAGTTATAAAAATGAAATAGAAATTTGTGAAACATTCAATAACCTACATGTTAGACACAAATAGAAACAAAACTTAAACAGCTACAAAATTTTCTATAAAGCACAAATAAAATATACAGGACAAAGGGGTAGACTTAAATTGTTTACATGATTTATGTTTCTATAATGGTTCCTAATAAATTCATAAGATTTATAATGGTTCATAATAAAAAAAACTTATAAGTATCAAGTAAAAAATGAACCAAAAAAATCTAACCTTTTTGGATGTTGTGAAAAAGAAATCATTATTCATCATCCTCGGTCGTTGAGTCATTGTGAGCGGCATCATCATCATCAACATCATCATCATCAACATCATCTTGCCTTTTTTGTGCAGCTGATCTCTCCATGAAACCTTGTTCCATGCATTGTAACCGTCCTTGCATTTCAAGCAATTGATCGCAATTTACAGACGTGTCATTAAGCATCTTTAGTATCATTGCTTGCATCTCCTCGAATTCCTTATTGAATTGCTCAAATGGCTTATCATCTTTCAATATAGGACGAGAAGATCCAGCTTCATCATGTTTACGCATCTTAGACCCTGACGGTGTCCAGCCAAGACCAAATCTCTGGCCTTTATCATTTTTTGCACAATCTCCAAATATAATTGTTTCATCAATTGGAGTGTCCATTCGCAACATTGTGAAAGCTTTTCGGTCCTTTCGTGTATATAAATTTGTATTAAGAATTTAAACATTGACAAGTCATATAAGTCATTGATACCTATAATTAACAAAAACAGTTATGGTCAAGTAGTTTCTTACGGCAATCGCCTCTGCTCTTGGATCCAAGAAAGTAACGCTATCATGATCCCTTGTATGGAGATATAAACATAAATCCAAAGCAGTCGGCTTTCTACCAAATTTCTTCTCCTATAAAATATGTTTAACTTAAAATTAAGTTTGAAACTTATATGAATCTAATGTATACATATGTATGTATGTATATATGTATGTATGCCCCAAAACATACCAGTCTCAACGAATGCTCATAGATGGATATGGCTCCACCTCCGTGCACAGACGAACCTGAACCATGTCCCCCCACCTCTGATCTTCGGTTTCGGCTCGCTTGTTCTGACTTTGCTTTATATTCGGAGTAGACCGCATCTTCTTGTAATGCTCAAAAACCTCCGAGAGATACATGTCTTTGGTTTTGTCGGCTTCCTCACCATCTTACTAACAAAGTCAGCGTAACGAGTGACAATTTGCCTGTCGTACAAATGTCTGACCACAGCGTCATCTGATCGTCTCCAATCGAAATGAGTCTGTAGTAATAGAAAGTCAAGTCTTCAATATATGCTAAGTAAAAGAAACTTAATTTTCTTATTGAAAAATCTCTTACCGCCCAATCGTTAAAATATTGCTCCTTGATATGGTTGGGAACCGTATCCCAACAGTAGCCATCCTTAAGTAAATCGAATTTATATATCTGCGTCATTTGCTTTGACACTTCGGATGACGGATGCAAGAAAGTACCACTACATTTTTACAAAAAAAAGTTAGACCAATATTATAGTAAGTTCATTAAACGTAAGTATATATACGTAATAATATTTCATTGACTTACAATTCTTTCGTAGTTTTTACGGTCAAAAACACCCGCCCTGCACCTCGGTCATCATTACTTCTACGTCTCGGGGCCCTAGCTGGCTCATCGTCTTGTTGTGATCTACGCGAGGCACCACTAATAGATGGCTCACTCGAAGGGTGGCTTGAAGTATTGGACGAATGTGATGCATGCTCGACATGATCATGACTCCTCGATAGGGAGGCATGCATACTAGAGTCGAAGGAAGCGATCGGGACATCTTTGGTAGTGCTGGCGATGGGAGGGAGATGCGTGGGTAGATTCTCTAGAAGTTACGCGACCAGCGATAGGTGGAGGGAGTTGTGACGCCAATTGAGAGGAGTAAGCCTGTAGAGTGGTTGGATCATCGGGGCCAAATAAAGATGGGCCCGATGGCTGAAGGAGAGGGGCCTGGTGGGGGTGTTGCACATAAGGCGGACGAGAATACTGATATAATTGTAATTGATGGTGCTGTTGAGAACGCATTTGTTGGACAAAAACTTGTTGATAGTAAGCTAATTGCTGTTGAGCAAGCTGTTGCGAAATGAGTTGCTCTTGACGCTGCTGAGGCTCAGCATCATCAGCGGGAGATCGTAGTAGCGAACGATCCAAGTCGCGAGATGGACGATCTCCGCGACCACCGGATCGTCTGCTGGATCGTCCACTAGATCCGTCCCCAGATGACGATGCATTATTTCTACCTGACATGACTTTTTTAAGGTTCAAGAGTAAGTTAGAAAAAAATGTAAATGTCATAATCAATTATTACGAAATGAACAAACAAATGTGTAACTAAATTTACTAATTAGGTTTGATTTCTTAAACCTACTTAAGTGAGTATGTCATAGTTTGTTGTCACTATTTTCACCAACCACTACTTTATTTATTCAAAAATGACTCCGTATAGAATGGTAAAGGCATATGGACAAGCTAATAGACTAATCAAGTCGAGTACAAAGTCCATAGTCTCATTCATAAACTCTCTAATCCTAATAGCATGCTATTTAAAGCTCATTTACCATTAAAAACATCAAATGAAGACATAGAGCACACGAAAGGATACAATGAAAGCATCAACAAAACAATATCATGATGAACAAGTTCAAAGAGTGAAGATTATCAACAAATATCAATATATTAGAGTACAAAGGCACCATATAGTCACAAAGACTGCCAATCAATAAGTAATAAAAGGAAATGAAATGCAATTCAAAGTATCATCAGGTATACTCACTTTTATGCAAATAAGTGGATATGAGCATACCTTAAGGTTGATGCTTGATTGTATATAACTAGATCGCTTTCTTGATGATGAATAACCTCCTAAGGACTACAATTTCCAGCAAATAAAAGTCCCCAATAGCTCTGAATTTTTTTTTTTCATTTTTTTATTGAAAACAACATGCAAATGTGAAGCAAAAAGGCTAGGAGTTTGTATTTATAGTTCTTGCCTTTCATCCAAATGTACAACCCCATCTCCATGACATCTAAGGGACCCTAAACACTCCTATCAACCCACTCATACAAAGGTATGATGCAGTTCTATCGACGTCGACGTTGCTCCTCCGTGTGGCAAACCGGTCGTACTCTATTTCGACGTGGATTTCTCCGTGCTTGTACGTCCGGCTGAGTCTGTTGAGCTCGATGACTCGACTGAACTTCTTCCTCGTGTTGGCTCGATTGACCTCTACTACCAGTGCTATCAAAGATAGGGGGTTGAACCATTCCAACATACTGACTTCCTGTATGTGGTAGGGTGAAAGGAACATGAGGTGGCATGCCTAATAAGGGCCTGAATGAGCCATCTCCACTATATGGAATATTGTAGTTATAATATGGCGGAGTAAATGGACTTGGCATGTATTGAGGTAATGAACCATGCATTGAATATGTAGGCATTCTATGGTCCATGTACGAAGATGATGGCCTAAGAGCATATGGATCAAAATGATATGGATGAACACTCGGTGTCCTAGGCAAAAACATATGAGCATCCGATTGCGTTGGGGCCGGCAAAGGAGAGTACCCATAAGAAGAAGGGCGGGTTAGAGGTGGCGAAGGAGAACGTCTGCTGCTCTCACCAATAGTCTCTGACATTCTTGGTGTTGGACGAGTTGGAGGTGGTGGAGAAGAACGTCTACTGCTCTCACCCAGAGTCTGAGTCGTTATTGTTTTTCTTCTCCTCCCTCTATCTGTTAGGCTTTGATCCTCTTCTTGTTGTTCTTCCTCTTCTTCTTGAGATGCTTCGTCATCTATGTCCGGCGCAACTACATTTTCATCATTCCACAGAGTAGTCCTTTGCCGTTCATCCTCATCTAAGATTCTGATGCTTTCATGTAGAGCAACCATGCCTTGTTCAACCCCGTCATCAGTGAACACTCGCTCCAATTGACGCGCAAATGTAGACTAATATACAAAAAATGCAGTGTTTGGTTAACAATTTTAAATATGACTCATGAGGATAACAACATTATAGTTTCAACGTTATCGAGAATTCGCACAGAGCCCCGTCATGTCCAATGTATTGCCTGGTGATAGATCTATACCACCTCATGTACTCTTTGTGATCATGTTCCCTTTCTTGTTCTATCGTGGCTATCGTATTACTACGATTTTCCTACAACTCTATATATCTTCTGTGATACACTGCCCAATTTTCTTGAGGGTGTCCTCTCAATTGGACGCAGTGCAGACGTGTGTCAAAATCACAGTGAGGTGGCACGACCTGTGTCAGCCCAAACTGTCTCATGACCCTTTCCGGTCTATGCCACTCAACTATATGGAAACAAATTAAAGGATACGTCGAACGCCAGCTCCCGTGACCTTGAGTACATAATTGTGGAAGTGACTCGATGACATCAGCGTATGGTTGCCACTCCATGACATTCTCCCTCTGCGTGTCAAGTGCATCACGAAATGACGATATAACGTGTGTGGCAGTCCTAGTTATCGAAAATGCAACTATCCATCTGTATACAAAACAATAAATTTGTCGTAAATTAAAAAGACCCAATGAATTATTAAAATAACATGAGAAACATTTTTATTACCGATATCCCAAAGGAACGTCATTGGGCATGTATACTCCATCACACGTTTGAGGTCGACCTCTAGGAACAGGCTTGCGCCTTGGTGCTATAAATGGAAATCTATCCCAGGCCCATAGTTGTATAAGAATTGTCGCACTAGCAACCTCGTGCGCACCAGAGCGAGATCCACGACACAACTCCCTGTATAAATATGCCAAACATGCACTTCCCCAACTATATTGTCCAGCTGTTTGAAGGTCCTCGAGCAACGGAAGAAACATCAAATGTACATATTGATTCGACTTGTCAGCGAACACACAACCACCAATAAGTTGTAGAATGTATGAACGAACATAACGTCGAACCATTTCCTCATTGCTGTCATCCTCTATAGGTGGCACATTGTCTTCGAGCCATGAAACACGAACTCTATTCCCAGAAAGGTCAAGTGGTTCAGGTCTTGCACCAAGTAGTCTTTCACACACCGCGAGATAGTCGACATATATGCTTCCAGTCACAGGCATATCATTAATTGGTAACCCGAGCTGAATCTCAATGTCTTGGAGTGTTATCGTACACCCGCCACAACGCATGTAGAACGTATGTGTCTCTGGACGCCATCTCTCAATGAAAGCGGTGATCAAACCCAGTCAAGTCTAAAAAATCCTATGCGTGAAACACCATAAAAGCCACTAGATTGTAGGTAAGGGATCATTCGAGAATGGTAATTAATCCGTCGATCAACAACACCCAGTCTTCTTCGCACGCGCATTGTATCATGTACCTTACAATTAAAAAATATGTCGATATATATATATATATATATATGTAGTGTATTAAACGTTTTTGCATAAATATTATGCACATACATGTTAAATGTATATACCTGACCCCTCCAGACTTGCGATGACCTGTAGATTGGAGGCGTAGAAGAGAACTGTAACAACCCCAAATTTTTAACTGACTTGCGTTACACTTGTCAGGATTGTGACCCGGCTACGTGAATACTGGACAGTATTTCAAACTTCGGGAGTCGACACCGAAGTGATTTTATGATTATTTGATTGTGTGTATTAGTATTTTAGTGTTTTACGAGTCTCGCGCCGTTCGGGCGATTTTAAATTGAGTGAGGCTACGCCTATGTAAACGGGGGAGTAAAACATACAAATAAATGTAATTAATTAGTGTTGAGATGTGGCGAGAAAACGGGCGTGGCAAGACAATTTACGGAGAAATACTGACCGAGGAAATGCAAAAATTCATGTGGGAGTTGGTTAACTACGCTACATATGGGCTATAGGATAAAAATTGTTAAAATGACACAATGTGGTGAGGAGAACCATTGGATGAGCATGGGGATGTGGATTTGTGTTGAGTTAAGATGATGAGGTAAAAGACACATAAGGGTAAGTGTTTCAAAATGTGCAAGTAATAAAAGTAAGGGTAAAAGAGTCATTTCACACTTGTCTTATATATAAATAAACAAACAAAACCTAATCCACTATTCACTCATCTCCTCCACACACACACCGCCCCTCACATTCTCTCCCACCACCACCGCCCCTCTCCCTCGTCAGACCAGTCACACCCCTCGCCGGAACCCTCACCGGAGGACCTTCTCCACTCTTTCTCTCTCGGTCTCTCTCATTCTCACAATTTCTCTCTCGGTCTTCTCTATCTCACGGTCACGTTCTCTCCACTCGGCCTCACTGGACTAAGCTCTCGCCGGAGTCGTCACTGGAGGTCTATGCTCTCTCTCTCACGATCTCTCCGTGTTCTCTCTCTCTCTCTCTCTCTCTCTCTCTCTTCTCGAGCACGTTCACGGCAGTGCACTGCTGCCACGACTGTGCATCCTTGGCCGACTGGCCGACATCGGAGACGACCCTACAGCCTCACCTGAAGCTCGAGGGATCTCCAAAATGTAGGATAATGTGAGCCGTGGTGGTGGTGCTGGCCATCCTTGGCTGCTGTACACCTTGAACTGCAAGTGTCTTCCCTCCTCCTCATCACGTCCGGTCGGTGGTGTGGGCGGCGCTGTGACCAGGGATCCGGTCAGGGACGACTCGACGAGTGTCTCACCGGAGGTCCACCGATCCCAGAGCACCCCTACCCCATTGTGGGTGTATAACTAATTGTGTTGTGTCGTTGTGCCTTGTTTTGTTAGTTTTTATGTGAACTGTTGGTTGTTGTCTGGCGCGCGCGCCATTGCGGTGACCGCCGTGTGGCTGGTGGACTGCGGGGGTCATCATGATCATGTTGATGTCACCCTAGAGTCAAAACCCATAGCATGAGAGTGGTGTTCGCTGTTTTTGTAAATTTTTCAATATTTATTTGTTTTGTGTTTTTCACGGAAAACACCCCTATGAGCGGCACCACCATTCGTATCTTGCGGGACTGGAGGCTGTCGAGGACCCCATTGAGCTTTGGCTTGGGTCCCACAGCCCTTAGGAGTGGTCAATAACAGCGAGGCGGGCGCAAACCTTGAATATTTTACATAGACATGATTTCTTGAGTTTTGTTCATCTCCTCGTCTGAATCTGTTGCCGTGAGCGATGCCATCACTGTACCACCATAACCGGAGAAGTCGAGGTCCAAGTTACAATCATACTTGTGTCTCACGACTCTTGAAGTGGCCTAAAAATAGCGGTGTTATTGTTATGTTATGCATTTATGTGATTTCATGCGTATTGTAACCTTCTCGCCGGAAGCCACCCTTCGTGGCGGTACTGTCATCGACACGATGAAATGGGGAACTGTCGGAGACCTTACCATGTCAGTCATGGAGTCTCATAGCCCCGGAGCGTCCATATCAATGATGATGAGTCGTAATGGCGGAGATATGCGTGAGTTGTTTATATTGCGTCGAGTAGTTGTCAACGCGACGTAGGGCGTGCACACGGCCTTTCCATGCTGTGTTGACACCCTACGGATGTTGGACCACACCCTGAGTTCCCTACTCGCCGGTGTATGGTCATGTTAAGTTTAGTATTGAGTCGTAATTGTTGGACGACATCGAAGTTGTGTTTCAAGTTGGTTGAACGGTAGTGACGTCGTGGACACACCGCTGGTCCAAGAGACTATGGTGTGATCTCACATACGATTGAGCCAAGCCTAAGATCTATAATTAGGCTTACATAGTGTGGTTATAATACCCAAGAGAATCATTATACTTTGTTGTGTTTTCAGTTTGATTTACCGATTGAAATATCGAGTTGTTCAAGTCATTAAAACGTTGACAAAAACACTAGGGTATCGACCTAGGATTAGTAATGACTCAAACCATTAATTAGAGTTTTCGACCTTGTCAGGTAGCGAGAAACTCAGGGATACGCGTTAGGATTCGCGGGAGTGTTGTTACGCGGGTTGCGATTAGTTCAGGTAAGTACACTTGTCTCAAAACTTGTGTACGTTAGTAAGCTAGTTAAGAAAATATCATGTGATTCATCTTCATTCCATTGTGTTTGCTATTATCTATTTGTTGGCATTCCATTCCATATTCCTTGTATGTGTGTTCTTGGCATAAGTGTGTGTCTCGAAGGTACATGCGGCCTGCACTAGAAGGGATAAAAACGCGGCACTCGAGCGGCACGAGTGTTTGACCACCCCTAGTGATTGTGTGATACCATGTACTGGATTGTTGTGGATATTGTTGTGGTATTGTTGTGGATTTTAGACCACTTATGGCCTCTCTTGACTCGTAGAACACGCATGTTTCGATTGTTAATGTTTCAGTCTACCTATCATGCACCTTGTTTATTTAACTTTCTTGTCTTCCAATTAGGCATGATATTTAGACTGTCTTGATTGATAATTCATGAATTCTTGTTATATTCTTCTCGGCATTACTTTCGATTTCTCTCGGTTGCTCACCGTCTAGTTTGTGACGGTGGGTGCAGATATAGCGGAGTGCAGTAGAGGCAAAGAGCCTTGCTTAGGCGACTTTTGTGAGGATTAGCGGCTGGACTTGAGGAACCCTAGAGTAGGTTATATGTTTTTGCTCATTTGTATATTGCTTTATATATGTATGTTTTTGGTTTATAGAACTTGGCATTATTATTGAGATTAGTATCATGTATATTGATTTATCGAATTGTACATGAATACCGGGGTTTTCCACAATTATAGAATTCCTAATTTCCCTTTGATTGAGTTATTTCCCCTTGTTATTTGATTTGTTTAGTCTTCCGTTGTGTATTATTGCAATAACTCTTTCATAAACTGCTAAATTGAGTAAATATGAGGCTGACTAGGCTCGTCAGGTTGCCGAGTGATAACTCGGGACTTGAACGGGTCTAGGCCAGGCGTACCCAATTGCATGGGGAAATTGGGGCCGTCACAAGAAGGATCAGATGGTCCTGGTTCCATGTGTACTCGCTACAACTGTGTGATTAAACAAATTGGTCGAGTAGTTTTAAAACTCACAACAAATCATTACTACGAGTTATAACATTAACAAATACGTATCTATTACTTTACGTAACATAAGGTTATACTATATTAATATAAATGTTATGAAATTATCAACTGACACCGTTTACAAACAAAATACAAATCCTCTCATTGGTTTGGATTGGGGGTTGGGGTTGATATGGATGGACAATTTTTTTGTTATGTCCTCTCGCACGACAAACGCCGCAACGGTTCCTCCTAGTAGGGACTCGACCACGATCTCTATTCGGACTTGTTCTTCGTTTATGTCCTTCTTGATGACATATGCCACATCGTAAGGTCCTCGAAACATTAGGAAGATCCATCTCATTTTGCCTTCGTGTTCCCTTTGGTCTCCCTTGGCCACGTCTACACCTAGGATCTGGTAAAATCTTTGTCGCAAAAGTCGGCCAATACTTCTCATCGGGGATGGCTTTGAATTGAGAGGAGTAGCATCGTGCGTACACGTCCATCCTGTAGTATTGCTCAATAAATTGTGTATAATCAATTCGAATATGGGCACATGCAGCTAACACGTGTGAGCAAGGGAAACCAAACGATTGCCATTTATTGCAGCTGCAATACCAGTTCCTCAGGATAACAATCTGTGTATTGTTGCCTTTATGCATACAATCGTCATGACGTCCAGTGAGCACCTCAAACTCACCAGTGTCACGATTTATCAATTTCACATAATGTCTCCTTGCAGATTGTTGATAATGTGCAATTTTATCCATGACATATTTCGTGTAATTGAGCCCGTGCGATATTGCTTCATCGATTTCCTCCTTGCGTCGGTTGGTGTATGTTACCAACCTGTAGTAAATCATTTGAACCATTGTTGTTATTGGCAAGAATCGTGCCCCTTTCAATACACCGTTAAAACATTCTACAATGGTAAGATAATGTCGTGTCAGTAATATCAGCACAGTGAAAACACATATAGGATAACAAACATAACTACTATCGAATACATACCAACCCCGTTAGAATTCATCCATCGTACGCAGCAGCCTCCATCATGCGATTGAGTCCGAGTTCCTTGGGAATGACATTTACATATTGAAGACATTGAGGACTTCGATGACAAATAAGCAAAACGCTCCATGCATGCATCAAATTTCCTCACTTGATGTTGACCGACAGCTCGAGATAGGATATTCTTCAACGAATCATTTTTGAAATGCGTGTTAAAATTACTGGTCAAGTGTCGCAGGCAATAACGATGGTATCCTCTTGGTGGACAAAAACCATTTGTTGGTATGTTAATAGCCTCGAGAATGCCAGAGTGACGGTCAGAAATAATACAAATACCATCTCTATCGGTCACGTGTTTGCGCAACATTCTCAAATACCACCCCCACGAGTCGGTTGATTCGTTTTTCGCAACTGCAAATGCAACTGGAAGTAGATGTCCATTACCATCAACAGATAGGGAAATCATTAGCTTACCACTGTATTTGCCATACAAGAATGTCGCGTCAATCTGTAGAAGAGGCCTACAATGTTTGAACCCTTCGATTGATGCTTCGAATGCGAAGAACACACGACGAAATTGAGGATGCTCTGTCCTAATCTCATATGCAGCCCATTGTCTATGTGACGACTCAATCTTCGTCCCTGGGCTCTTATTATGTACAGCCGCCAACCATCTTGATAACGTAGCATACGACGCGTCCCAATCCCCAAATGCATTTGCAATTGCTTTCCTTTTAGCATCCCACATTCGCTTGTAGGGAACTTCATGTGCGTATTTTAGCTTAATCATTTCTACCAAGGCCTTGATAGCAATTGCCTGAACTATTTCGACAACGCTTTGTATCTCACGTGCAAGCATGTTGGCGTCGAGTTGGGCATGACTGCGTTCTATGCCGAGATTTATACAACTGTGCGGCTCGTCTAACTGAGTGATCTCCCACAATTGTTTCTTCTTTCGCAAACAAGCATGGAGACGCCACATGCACCCAGCTTCCGGCGCACTTCTGCACTTCAATGCCCATAAGGTTGTAGTTGACTCCATAACAAGGTATTGACTATAGTTGTTAACATGCCACACTTTTATGGCATGCTGCAAGTCTTTCTTATTGTCAAAGCACATTCCTCTTTCCAACTCAAAATTAGGCATGTCCCATCTAGTCGAATGATGAGAATGTTGGGTTGCAGTAGAATTAGCCACTTCCCAATCAATTTCATTATACACCGGCAATGGTTGGTAATCTTCTTCATCGCTTGTTTCTTCCATCCACTCCTCCTCGTCAATTGCAAATTGCTCATCATCTTGCAAGTTTTTCGCCCCTGTAGGTTCGTAGGTTGGGTCGTCTGTAACAACATTTATACTTTCCCAATTAACAGATGGCGCAGCATCCTCGAGGGGACATATGTCCTCGTCAATGTCGTTGTCGTGGTCCTTGTTACGGTCATCACTGGGGGCACTAATGTTAATCGAAGTAACAAATCTATCTTGCACAACATCACCTATAGGTGATTGCATACGTAATCTTTCCATCATTGATGCAGGGCATGTCATGCCCACATTTTCTTCTACCACTTGTGAATATACAATAGAATTTTGATAAGGCTCGATTGGCTCGAAGGTTAAATAAATCTCTACCTTCGCTGATAATGGTAGATTCGCCACTGTTGACCACATCAACTCGAAGTGGGTCTCGTCTTGCAACGACACGGGGATAAAATATTGTGAACCTGATGGATGAGTTATTACGTGACGATACGTCATCGTAATGAGAGTCTCAGTGGACGAAGTACCAAACGCGTTATACACGTGATCCATCAACTCATGTTTACTCGTTCCAAACTTAATAATCATGGTCATTGATGGGGGTCTGCTGTACTCGATACCTTGCGAAACCTTAACAATTTCTCCAAATGCATAAAATTGAAACGGGATGTTCCTACCTTCCATGACCTACATAATTTACCGCATTGATAATGTAAAAAAAAATACATATATATCAAGCGAAGAAATGATCAAAATGAGGATTTGAGGCACGACCGAACTTTTCAATAAATCCTCATCAAAAATTATTTTTGTTCCTATATCAAAATGGAGCATCTTGTAGTAATTTTTCAACTTCTCTCTCTCTGCACTCTCGAAGGTCTTCTTTTCTCTCCTTCTCCGTGTTACATTAGTTACTTTGAGCACTCCATGTACAAGTGATTTCAATTTGACAAAGAGGAAGATGGTGCCTACGGCATTTGGGCGGTGAGAAGTCTTATTCGTGTTTGAATTTTGCTTGAGAACTTGTTGTTCGAGTTTGGCTGTGAGGAGGAGAAACGAAGGTTTGTTTTTCACTTTAACTTTGATTTAATTTATAATGGAAGGAGTTAACACTTCTTGAACGGGTGTTGTATGATTGATCGCCAACACACATTACATCATTTATATACTTGTATGGACAACAATCACTTCTTGTTTTATGCTTCTCTAACGAGATGTTATTTGTAAAAGGGTCATGTTATACACTAATGCTTAATTGTTTTTACTAAATATATCGTCTATAATGTTATTATTCTTAATCAGTGGTTATCGAAGCTTCAAGTGGTAGATAGTGAGTTCGAATATGATCAATTGCGGTCACAGTTAGCAAGTTAGCTACTTCCTTGCATGGTCGTGGCCAGAGAAGAGGGAGAAGAATGGTCTGACGTATTCAAAGATGAGTAGTGGCATGATTTTTTATTGTACGATAGTTGACCGAACAATTGGAAATAACTATATCCGGATGGGGCAGCACCTATAGTCTACTGTTAGCACTAGAAAGCAGAGTGAGGACACTTGTGAATGCGAGATTACGTATTTTGTTACCGATGTTCACTACAAGAAATTCGACTTTTAATTACAAAACTTTCAATTACGAATATAAAAAGTGTAAGTAAAAGTCCATATTTGCTATGACTCTTAAGTTTGTAAAAAAAATTGATATAATTGTAACTAAAAGTATTGTTTGTACTTATGACTCATGAGTTCTAAGCAAAAGCTAATCATTATTAAGTGAATATCGACCCAATTCAGCAATAGTTTTTAGTGAGTTATAGGATTTCTTTTACTCACAAAAATATATTTATATAAACTACTTTTGTTTGCAAGGAAAAATACTAACTTTTGCTTATGAATCTTAGAGGAAAGTAATATGTATAGCTTTGTAAGTAAATATGTATTTTTACTTACAATATATATACTCAATAAAAGGGAAACTACCAAACTAAAAAAAAGATGAAGAAGAAGAATAAAATTAATTAACAAATTAAGCTTTCACTAAAAAGGGACGAAACAGTAATATAATATTTAATTTTGACTTTTGTCTTTTGTACAAGTAAATAATAAATAAATGGTTTTTATTTTTTTCGATAAATCTAAAATAAATAAAAGATAGGCACAAAAATATATCAAAAATAAGAAGATAGGCACAAAAAAGATAAGGATCTTGCTACGTACTCGAACACGGACGTGGAACACACACCCGGAACCCCCCACATCCTACCCCCAATGCACACACGTTGTTTCAAAAGATAATAAGTTAAAAACCCAACAATTTCTCTCCCTATCTCCTAGGCTCACGGTCGTATCTCTCACGTTGACCTCACAACTAATTTCTATTTCATCACGTCGCAAATCATCAAAGAGTTCCTCTTAACATTATTGCGCCTTGCACTTCATCTCGATTCTGCATCGTCTCTTAATTTCATGGGTTCATCCATGTCAGTACATGCAATCTCTACAAAGGTTTTGATTTGCATTTCACCTATATTTGTTGATTAATCCTAATGCATTCTATACGTTTCAACTTATTTTCTTCATATTAATTGGGTGCATGTAAGATGCATGAGCCTATTGCAAAGTCGGTACAAGCTTCAAACATCCTATGGCTTTTTTGAAGGTTGTATTCAATTTTTTTAATTTCTTTAATTTTTTTAATGAAGAAAATTATAAATGAATTTTAAACTGTCTAACTTTATTTTTTCTTCTCTTTCTAGTTGTTGGTTGAAGGAGCTTTGGTACATTATTTGGTTACCCAGCTAGATCTACTCTAGCTAGCTTTGGGCTCCCGAATAAGACAAAGTTTGTCAAATTGATGGAAAAGTGATCAGAATAATAATCAAGAATAAATAACTGTATTTTATTTAAGTTTAACTGTATTTTATTTAAGTTCTCTAACTCATTAAATTTTTTTATACCAAAACGAAACTCATTAAATTAACTTGAGAAAATAATGAAAGGCACAAAAATTAAACAAAATAATATTTAAATGAAAAATCTAGTTATATTAATAAATATTATTGAAAACGAATAGAAATTTTTTTAACAGATATTATGCACTTTTACTTATGATGGTGGGTTCGTAAGTCAAAAAGGATCTCTTTACTTACAATTAAGTTTGTAAGTGTAAACTTTTACGGACGACTCTATTCTTACGATGTTTTTACTAACGACATTTTGTAAGTAAAAACTTTTACTTACAATTTTAACACTTTTACTTACAAATTAAATTCGTAAGTAAAAGATTTTTTCCTTCTTGTCGTTGTTGGAGATGGTGAGGCGACTAATAGTGTATACATCGGACACTCTATTAATACTAACTTGTAATTGATATCTTGTTGTAATAATCAAACACTGATAATAAATAACACAGATAATATTTATCTTTGGGTCGATTTGTCACTCACTTGTAAAATATGTCAAATAATTATCAAGCATTTATCACTACACACAATAAGCTACGACCACTACTACAAAAAAAATTAATTTTTCTATGGGGTTTAATATTTGTAACATTTTGTTAACTATGATGTTCACATTCTTTACTAGCTATTTAAAAATAAAATATTTAAATTACACACACCATGCAATAAACACATTTTCTTAAAAAATCTATTACACTATAAATATATTAAATAAATAAATAAATAAATTTTTGTTCTTACTATTTTTCTTCCGGTTTGTTCTTCAATTTGATATTCCTTTACCTACAAAAAAAAATAATATTCCCTGTGAAAAAAAAATAAATTTAGTTATTTTATTCAAATGAAAACTAAATAACAATAAAATATTCATATAAAGAATAATTAAAAATATCGGTTATCTCGGCTAAACGTTCCCCCAACCACGAATCATTTGCTAAATACATGAAAACACAAGCACTCTCACGCTCAACTGTTCCCTCTCTCTCAGCTAACACACTCAACCCAATCCCAAATCGAAACCCAAACCCACATACTATCTCCTTCTCTCTCTGTTGTTCACACACTCTTTTCCCTCTCTCTCACCCTCTTTCTCTCTCTCTCTCTCACTCTCTCTCTCTCTCACAAAGCACCTCTCCCTCTCTCACTCTCTCTCACTATCTCGTCTCTCTCTCTCTCACTCTCTCTCACTATCTCGACCTCTTTCTCTCTCACTATCTCGTCTCTCTCTCTCTCACTCTCTCTCACTGTCTCGACCTCTCTCTCTCACACAACACCTCTCACTCTCTCACTCTCTCTCACAAACTCTCCCCCTATCTCTCTCTCTCACGGCACCTCTCACCCCCTCTCTCACACTCTCACACGGCACCTCATCCTCTCTCACACACTCTCTACCTTTCTCTCTTTCTTTCTCGGCAAACTCTCACCCTCCACGTCACTCCCTACCTCTCTCTCTCACGACACCTCCGGCACCTCTCTCTCTCTCACACACTCTCTCTCCCTCTCGGCTGTTCCCTCTCTCTCTTTCGGCTCACAAACTCAACCCACACACACTTCCACTTACTGCCGCCGCCGTCGCCGTCACCGTCGCCGGTCCTCTCTCGATCTCCCACACACTTTCTTCCTCTCCCTCACACCGCTTCTCTCGATCTCCCTCACACTCTCTATACACTTTCTTCTCTCTCTCTTCTCACTGCTCCACACTTACTCGAACCCTCTCTTCTCATGAAAACCTCACTGCCTCTCTCCCTCTCCCTATTTTAAATCTCCCCACTGTCACCAACCAACTTTCAACCCCCCATTGATGACCCTAGGTCGTCGATAGGGGTTGTAGGGGGCGGTGCTTGCAGAGATTCTCTACATGCAGAGAATCTCTGCTACGCTAACCCGTGAAGTTGTGTACGTGTGGCATCCACGCATGCATGCACTGCATGCGTGGGATGCCACCACGCATGTAGTGCATGCATGCGTGGTGTGCATGTGGGGGGAGCAACATGTGTGGGATGTGTGGCGTCACGTGGGAGACGTGTGAGAGAAGTGTGGGAGACGTGAGGTGTGGCGAGATAGTGGGAGATATGTGGGAGACGTGAGGTGTGGAGAGATGAGGTGGCAACACGAATGGCGCCTTTTGTAAAGCCGCCATTCGTGTTGCGTAGGTGAGGTGGACAAATGGTTGGATGAGGTGGATAAATGGTTGGACGAGGTGGTGAGTTGGACTGGACGATGGTGAGGTGGACAGAGGTGGCAGGACGAGGTGGACAAATGGCGCTTCTTGGAAAGGCGCCATTTGTGTTGTTGATACCACAAACCTTCCACGTCACCCCAATTACGCATTTAGAAAACACGATATACATTAATTAAAGAATAAAAAAGAAAATCATAGTAATTTACGAATTTAAAAAAAATAACCGTACGGATGTAATTTTTTCCTCATTTAGTTCATTTCTGCTAACTTACAATGTTAGTTTAAAGATATCTCTTTAGAGTTCATTCATTGGAGTTAATATTTTCATGTTTAGTTTAACTTTAAACTTGCAGCGAAGTTATAAATTTTTAAACTATAAAATATATGAATTGATGTAAATAACTTTTAAATAAGAAAGAGATATGGATAATAAAAAGGTCATTAATAAAGGGTAATTTTATCTACAACTCCTGGGAGATAACTCCCTATAAGGGGGTGGAGGAAATATCTTTAACTCTTCCTTGTAAGTTAGGAAATATTGGGCAACCAAACGAGACTAATTTTCAACTCCTTGTAAATTAACTCTTGGGAGATAACTCCACCTCCAACCAAACAAGGCCTAAACATCTGGAATTCATTGGATCTGTACATATCGACAGTGTGAAATCAGAACAATTTTTTGAAGAAGGCGCTAGGGTGAGATTTTTATTTTTATTTATTTTTATTTTTTTTCTGAATAAATGTTAGAATGACAACAGAAACTCACAACACACCACACAATGTTCACCTTAAAAAAATGGGTGTTGGGGTGATGTGGAATGTGGCTCCACCTAAGAATGGGTGATGGGACATTTGATTTTACCGCACACATCAGCCCGTTGTGTGGTGTGTTGTGAGTTTGCATTATCATTATTCTATGATTGACTTGAGTCGTGCTATGTGCACCCCAGTTGCTTCTCAAGGCACCCTAAAATACATGTAAATTGGTACACTATTAGGGTGCCCTCATAAACAATTGGGGTGCACATAACGGTGCTCTTTTTTTTTGATAGCCAAGATAATTTGAGTCACTGTCGTCGACCACAGATCTATGGTTGAACTTAGTAGTGGCAAAAAAAGGGGTACGGGTCTGAACACCCCCTCTTAATTAATAACTAAAAGTAGTGTCTTTTTTTAAACGAAAACCTTTTTTTTATCTAGACCCTTTTTTAATATAATAAAATATTTTTTCCATTTAATTACTCACAAAATACATGATTTTTTTGTTACAATGCATTTCATTACTACTCAAAAATTAAATCCGTACGGTTATTTTTAATTTTTATTCGTAAATTATTATGATTTTCAAGAAAATATTTTTATTTATTTTGAAAAAACCATGTATAACCCATTAAAAGTAGGTCCAAAAAATGTGAACAAACAAATGGACACTTTTTGACGTGAACTCGCTAAAAGGGCATACATTCATCCGATATAGACCATATATCCGCGAAATGGACCGTGTTCACCATCCGAAGGAAAAAATTAATCCGTACCGTTATTTTTCTTTTTATTCGTAAATTATTATGATTTTCTTTTTTATTCTTTAAGTAATGTATATCGCGCGTAAACGCGAAATGGAGTGACGTGGAACGAAATGTATATCGCTACGAAACGCGAAATGGAGTGACGTGTAACTACCGCATTCGAATGGCGCCTTTCCAATGGGCGCCATCTACACCACCTCGTTCCACCTCACCTCACCTGCACCTCGTTCCACCTCACCTCGTTCCACCTCCTCACCTGCACCTCGTTCCACCTCGTTCCACCTCACCTCACATCTCCGCATCTCCCACACACCTCACGTCTCCCACACGTCTCCCACACTTCTCCCACACGTTCACACACGTCTCACACTTCTCCCACACGTCTCACACGTGCTCCTCTCCCCACATGCACACCACGCATGCATGCACTGCATGCGTGGTGTGCATGCATGCGTGGTGGCATGCGAGACCACACATGCATGCATCGATGCATGCATGCGTGGTCTGGCATGCATGCATCTCGCATGCATGACCTCGCATGCATGCGAGGCCACCACGTCTTCACGGGCGTAGTGCCAGAGATTCGAATCTCTGCAAAGCACCGACCCGTACAACCCCTATCGACGACCCCTACAACCCCTATCGACGACCCCTACCGTTAAAAGTTGGTTGGTGAGGACGGTGGGAGATTTAAAATAGGGAGAGGGAGAGAGTTAGTGAGGTTAATGAGAAGAGAGTGTTCGAGTAAGTGTGGAGTAGTGAAAAGAGAGGAAGAAAGTGCAGAGAGAGTGTGAGGGAGATCGAGAGAAGCACTGTGAGGGAGAGGAAGAGTGTGTGTGGAAGAACGAGAGAGTACCGGCGACGGTGACGGCTACAGCGAAGGCTGCAGTGTAAGTGGAAGTGTGTGTGGGTTGAGTTTGTTAGCCGAAAGAGAGAGAGAGGTAACAGTGAGAGGGAGAGAGTGTGAGAGAGAGAGGTAGGGAGTTATGTGGAGGGTGAGAGTTTGTGGAGAAAGAAAGAGAGAAAGGTAGAGAGTGTGCGAGAGAGGGTGAGGTGCCGTGTGAGAGTGTGAGAGAGGGGGTGAGAGGTGTCGTGAGAGAGAGAGGAAGGTGAGAGTGGCGTGAGAGAGAGATAGGGGGAGAGTTTGTGAGAGAGAGTGAGAGAGTGAGAGGTGTTGTGTGAGAGAGGTCGAGACGGTGAGAGAGAGTGAGAGAGAGAGGACGAGATAGTGAGAGAGATTGAGAGAAAGAGAGGTCGAGATAGTGAGAGAGTGAGGACGAGATAGTGAGAGAGAGTGAGAGAGGGAGAGGTGCTGAGAGAGAGAGAGATATAGTGAGAGAGAGAGAGTGAGAAAGAGGGTGAGAGTGGGGAAAAGTGTGTGGTAACAACACAGAAAGAGAAGAAAGAGTACATGGGTTTGAGTTTTGATTTGGGATTGTGTTGAGTTTGTTAGGTTAGAGAGAGAGAGGGAACAGTTGAGCCTGAGAGTGTTTGTGTTTTCATGTATTTAGCAAATGATTAGTTGTTGGGAACGTTTAGGGTAGATAACAGATATTTTTAATTATTCTTTATATTAATATTTTATTGTTGTTTAATTTTCATTTTGAATAAAATAACTAAATTTATTTTATTTTTCACAGGGAATATTATTTTTTTTGTAGGTAAAGGAATATCAAATTGAAGAACAAACCGGAACAAAAATAGTAAGATCGAAAATTTATTTATTTATCTATTTATTTAATATATTTATAGTGTAATAGATTTTTTAAGAAAATGTGATTATTGCATGGTGTGTGTAATTTAAATGTTTTATTTTTAAATAGGTAGTAAAGAATGTGAACATCATAGTTAACAAAATGTTACAAATATTAAACCCCATAGAAAAATTAATTTTTTTGTAGTAGTGGCCGTAGCTTATTGTGTGTAGTGATAAATGCTTGATAATTATTTGACATATTTTATAAGTGAGTGACAAATCGACCCAAAGATAAATATTATCTGTGTTATTTATTATCAGTGTTTGATTATTGCGACAAGATATTAATTACAAGTTAGTATTAATGGAGTGTCTGGTGTATACACTATTAGTCGCCTCATCATCTCCAACAACGACAAGAAGGAAAAAATCTTTTACTGACGAATTTAATTTGTAAGTAAAAGTGTTAAAATTGTAAGTAAAAGTTTTTACTTACAAAATGTCGTTGGTAAAAACATCGTAAGAATAGAGTCGTCCGTAAAAGTTTACACTTACAAACTTAATTGTAAGTAAAGAGATCCTTTTTTTACTTACGAACTCACCATCATAAGTAAAAGTGTATAATATCTGTTAATAAAATTTCTATTCATTTTCAATAATATTTATTAATATAACTAGATTTTTCATTTAAATATTATTTTGTTTAATTTTTGTGCCTTTCATTATTTTTTCACGTTAATTTAATGAGTTTTGTTTTGGTATAAAAAAAATTTAATGAGTTAGAGAACTTAAATAAAATACAGTTAAACTTAAATAAAATACAGTTATTTATTCTTGATTATTATTCTGATCACTTTTCCATCAATTTGACAAACTTTGTCTTATTCGGGAGCCCAAAGCTAGCTATAGTAGATTTAGCTGGGTAACCAAACAATGTACCAATGCTCCTTCAACCAACAACTAGAAAGAGAAGAAAAAATAAAGTTAGATAGTTTAAAATTCATTTATAATTTTCTTCATTAAAGAAATTAAAAAAATTGAATACAACCTTAAAAAAGCCATAGGATGTTTGAAGCTTGTAGCGACTTTGCAATAGGCTCATGCATCTTACATGCACCCAATTAATATGAAGAAAATAAGTTGAAACGTATAAAATGCATTAGGATTAATCAACAAATGTAGGTGAAATGCAAATCAAAACCTTTGTAGAGATTGCATGTACTGACATGGATGAACCCATGAAATTAAGAGACGATGCAGAATCGAGATGAAGTGCAAGCCGCAACAATGTTAAGAGGAACTCTTTGATGATTTGCGACGTGATGAAATAGAAATTAGTTGTGAGGTCAACGTGAGAGATACGACCGTGAGCCTAGGAGATAGGGAGAGAAATTGTTGGGTTTTTAACTTATTATCTTTTGAAACAACGTGTGTGCATTGGGGGTAGGATGTAGGGGGTTCCGGGTGTGTGTTCCACGTCCGTGTTCGAGTACGTAGCAAGATCCTTATCTTTTTTGTGCCTATCTTCTTATTTTTGATATATTTTTTTTGCCTATCTTTTATTTATTTTAGATTTATCGAAAAAAAATAAAAACCATTTAATTATTATTTACTTGTACAAAAGACAAAAGTCAAAATTAAATATTATATTACTGTTTCGTCCCTTTTGAGTGAAAGCTTAATTTATTAATTAATTATATTCTTCTTCTTCATCTTTTTTATAGTTTGGTAGTTTCCCTTTTATTGAGTATATATATTGTAAGTAAAAATACATATTTACTTACAAAGCTATACATATTACTTTCCTCTAAGATTCATAAGCAAAAGTTAGTATTTTTACTTGCAAACAAAAGTAGTTTATATAAATATATTTTTGTGAGTAAAAGAAATCATATAACTCAGTAAAAACTATTGTTGAATTGGGTCGATATTCACTTAATAATTATTAGCTTTTGCTTAGAACTCATGAGTCATAAGTACAAACAATACTTTTAGTTACAATTATATCAAATTTTTTTACAAACTTAAGAGTCATAAGCAAATATGGACTTTTACTTACACTTTTTATATTCGTAATTGAAAGTTTTGTAATTAAAAGTTGAATTTCTTGTAGTGAACATCAGTAGCAAAATACGTAATCTCGCATTCACAAGTGTCCTCACTCTGCTCTCTAGTGCTGATAGTAGACTATAGGTGTTGCCCCGTCCGGATATAGTTATTTCCAATTGTTCGGTCAACTATCGTACAATGAAAAAATCATGTCACTACTCATCTTTCAATACGTCGGACTATTCTTCTCCCTCTTCTCTGGCCACGACCATGCAAGGAAGTAGCTAACTTGCTAACTGTGACCACAATTGATCATATTCGAACTCACTATCTACCACTTGAAGCTTCGATAACCACTAATTAAGAATAATAACATTATAGACGATATATTTACTAGAAACAATTTCACATTAGTGTATAACATGACCCTTTTACAAACAACATCTCGTTAGAGAAGCATAAAACAAGAAGTGATTGTTGTCCATACAAGTATATAAATGATGTAATGTGTGTTGGCGATCAATCATACAACACCCGTTCAAGAAGTGTTAACTCCTTCCATTATAAATTAAATCAAAGTTAAAGTGAAAAACAAACCTCCGTTTCTCCTCCTCACAGCCAAACTCGAACAACAAGTTCTCAACCAAAATTCAAACACGAATAAGACTTCTCACCGCCCAAATGTCGTAGGCACCATCTTCTTTTTGTCAAATCGAAATCACTTGTACATGGAGTGCTCAAAGTAACTAATGTAACACGGAGAGGGAGAGAAAAGAAAACCTTCGAGAGTGCGAGAGAGAGAGAGAAGTTGTTGAAAAATTACTACAAGATGTTCCATTTTGATATAGGAACAAGAATAATTTTTGATGACGATTTATTGAAAAGTTCGGTCGTGGCTCAAATCCTCATTTTGATCATTTCTTCGCTTGATATATATGTAATTTTTTTACATTATCAATGCGGTAAATTATGTAGGTCATGGAAGGTAGGAACATCCCGTTTCACTTTTATGCATTTGGAGAAATTGTTAAGGTTTCGCAAGGCATTAAGTACAAGAGACCCCCATCAATGACCATGATTATTAAGTTTGGAACGAGAATAAACATGAGTTGATGGATCACGTGTATAACGCGTTTGATATTTCGTCCATGAGACTTTCATTACGATGACGTATCGTCACGTAATAACTCATCCATCGAGTTCACAATATTTTATCCCTGTGTCGTTGCAAGACGATACCCACTTCGAGTTGATGTGGTCAACGGTGGCGAATCTACCATTATCGGCGAAGGTAGAGATTTATTTAACCTTCGAGCCAATCGAGCCTTATCAAAATTCTACTGTACATTCACAAGTGGTAGAAGAAAATGTGGGCATGACATGCCCTGCATTAATGATGGAAAGATTACGTATGCAATCGCCTATAGGTGATGTTGTACAAGATAGATTTGTTACTTCGATTGATGATGACATTAGCGCCCCGGTGATGACCGTAACGAGGACCACGACAACGACATTGACGAGGACGTATGTCCACTCGAAGATCTTTGCGCCATCTCGTTAATTGGGAAAGTATAAATGTTGTTACAAACGACCCAACCTACGAACCTCCAGGGGCGGAAAACTTGCAAGATGATGAGCAATTTGCAATTGACGAGGAGGAGTGGATGGAAGAAGCAAGCGATGAAGAAGATTACCAACCATTGCCGGTGTATAATGAAATTGATTGGGAAGTGGCTAATTCTACGCAACCCAACATTCTCATCATTCGATTTGGATGGGACATGCCTAATTTTCAGTTGGAAAGAGGAATGTGCTTTGACAATAAGAAAGACTTGCAGCATGCCATAAAATTGTGGCATGTTAACAACTTTTGTCAATACCTTGTTATGGAGTCAACTACAACATTTTGGGCATTGAAGTGCGAAGTGCGCGGAAGTTCTGGGTGCATGTGGCGTCTCCGTGCTTGTTTGCGAAAGAAGAAACAATTATGGGAGATCACTCGGTTAGACGAGCCGCACGATTGTATAAATCCCGGCATAGAACGCAGATCATGCCCAACTCGACGCCAACATGCTTGCACGTGAGATACAAAGCGTTGTCGAAATAGATCATGCAATTGCTATCAAGGCCTTGAAAGAAATGATTAAGCTAAAATACTCACATGATGTTCCCTACAAGCGAATGTGGGATGCTAAAAGGAAAGCAATTGCAAATGCATTCGGAGATTGGGACGCGTCATATGCTACGTTACCAAGATGGTTGGCTATTTGTACATAATAAGAGCCCAGGGACGAAGATTGAGTGGTCACATAGACAATGGGCTGCGAGATGAGATCGAGACAGAGCATCCTCAATTTCGTCGTGTGTTCTTCGCATTCGAAGCATCAATCGAAGGGTTCAAACATTGTAGGCCTCTTCTACAGATTGACGCGACATTCTTGTATGGCAAATACAGTGGTAAGCTAATGATTGCCCTATCTGTTGATGGTAATGGACATCTACTTCCGATTGCATTTGCGATTACGGAAAACGAATCAACCGACTCGTGGGGGTGGTTTTTGAGAATGTTGCGTAAACACGTGACCGATAGAGATGGTATTTGTATTATTTCGACCGTCACTCTGGCATTCTCGAGGTGTTAACACACCGACAAATGGTTTTTGTCCACCAAGAGGATACCATCGTTATTACTGCGACACTTGACCGGTAATTTTAACACGCATTTCAAAAATGATTCGTTGAAGACTATCCTATCTCGAGCTGTGGTCAACATCAAGTGAGAAAATTTGATGCATGCATGGAGCGTTTTGCTTATTTGTCATCAGGAAGTCCTCAGTGTCTTCAATATGTGAATGCCATTCCCAAGGAACTCTGGACTCAATCGCATGATGGAGGCCTGCGGTACGGATGGATGAATTCTAACGGGGTTGGTATGTATTCGATAGTAGTTACGTTTGTTATCCTATATGTGTTTTCACTGTGCTGATATTACTGACACGGCATTATCTTACCATTGTAGAATGTTTTAACGGTGTATTGAAATGGGCACGATTCTTGCCGATAACAACAATGGTTCAAATGATTTACTACAGGTTGGTTATATACACCAACCGACGAAAGGAGGAAATCGACGAAGCAATATCGCACGGGCTCAATTACACGAGATATGCCATGGATAAAATTGCATATTATCAACAATCTGCAAGGAGACATTACGTGACATTGATAAATCGCGACACTGGTGAGTTTGAGGTGCTCACTGGACGTCATGGCGATCGTATGCATAAAGGCAACAATACACAAATTGTTATCCTGAGGAACTGGTATTGCATTTTGCAATAAATGGCAATCGTTTGGTTTCCCTTGCTCACACGTGTTGGCTGCATGTGCTCATATTCGAATTGATTATACACAATTTATTGAGAAATACTACAGGATGGACGTGTACGCACGATGCTACTCCTCTCAATTCAAAGCCATCCCCGATGAGAAGTATTGGCCGACTTTTGCGATGAAGATTTTACCAGATCCTAGGTGTAGACGTGGCCGAGGGAGACCAAAGGGAACACGAAGGCAAAATGAGATGGATCTTCCTAATGTTTCGAGGACCATGCGATGTGGCATATGTCATCAAGAAGGACATAAACGAAGAACATGTCCAAATAGAGATCGTGGTCGAGTCCCTACTAGGAGGAACCGTTGCAGCGTTTGTCGTGCAGAGGGACATAACAAAAAAAATTGTCCATCCATATCTCAACCCCAACCCTCCAATCCAAACCAATGAGAGGATTTGTATTTTGTTTGTAAACGGTGTCAGTTGATAATTTCATAACATTTATATTAATATAGTATAACCTTATGTTACGTAAAGTAATAGAGACGTATTTGTTAATGTTATAACTCGTAGTAATGATTTGTTGTGAGTTTTAAAACTACTCGACCAATTTGTCTAATCACACGGTTGTAGCGAGTACACATGGAACCAGGACCATCGATCCTTCTCTTCTACGCCTCCAATCTACACACACAGGTCATCGCAAGTCTGGAGGGGTCAGGTATATACATTTAACATGTATGTGCATAATATTTATGCAAAAACGTTTAATACACATATATATATATCGACATATTTTTTAATTGTAAGGTACATGATACAATGCGCGTGCGAAGAAGACTGGGTGTTGTTGATCGACGGATTAATTACCATTCTCGAATGATCCCTTACCTACGATCTAGTGGCTTTTATGGTGTTTCACGCGTAGGATTTTTAGACTTGATCTGGGCTTTGATCACCGCTTTCATTGAGAGATGGCGTCCGAGAGACACATACGTTCCACATGCGTTGCGGCGAGTGTACGATAACACTCCAAGACGTTGAGATTCAGCTCGGGTTACCAATTAATGGTATGCTGTCACTTTGGAAGCTGAGATGTCGACTATCTCGCGGTGTGTGAAAGACTACTTGGTGCAAGACTGAACCACTTCACCTTCTCGGGAATAGAGTTCGTGTTTCATGGCTCGAAGACAATGTGCCACCTATAGAGGATGACAGCAATGAGGAAATGGTTCGACGTTATGTTCGTTCATACATTCTACAACTTATTGGTGGTTGTGTGTTCGTTGACAAGTCGAATCAATATGTTCATTTGATGTTTCTTCCGTTGCTCGAGGACCTTCAAACAAATTTGGACAATATAGTTGGGGAAGTGCATGTTTGGCATATTTATACAGGGAGTTGTGTCGTGGATCTCGCTCTGGTGCGCACGAGGTCGCTGGTGCGACAATTCTTATACAACTATGGGCCTGGGATAGATTTCCATTTATAGCACCAAGGCGCAAGCCTGTTCCTAGAGGTCGACCTCGAACGTGTGATGGAGTAGACATGCCCAATGACGTTCCTTTGGGATATCGGTAATAAAAATGTTTCTCATGTTATTTTTAACAATTCATTGGGTCTTTTTAATTTACGACAAATTTATTGTTTTGTATACAGTGGAATAGTTGCATTTTTCGTAACTAGGACGCCACACACGTTGTATCATCATTTCGTGATGCACTTGACACGCAGAGGGAGAATGCCGTGGGAGGCAACCATACGCGATGTCATGGAGTCACTTCCACAATTATGTACTCAAGGTCACGGAGGCGGCGTTCGACGTGTCCTTTAATTTGTTTCCATATAGTTGAGTGGCATAGACCGGAAAGGGTCATGAGACAGTTTGGGTGTCTGTCACAGTCGTGCCACCTCACCGTGATTTTGACACACGTACGCACCGCGTCCAATTGAGAGGACACCCTCAAGAAAATTGGGCAGTGTATCACAGAAGATATATAGAGTTGTGGGAAAATCGTAGTAATACGATAGCCACGATACAACAAGAAGAGGAACACGATCACGAAGAGTACATGAGGTGGTACAGATCTATCACCAGGCGATACATTGGACATGACGGGCACTCGCGCGAATTCTCGGTAACGTTGAAACTATAATGTTGTTATCCTCATGAGTCATATTTAAAATTGTTAACCAAACACTGCATTTTTTTGTATATTAGTCTACATTTGCGCGTCAATTGGAGCGAGTGTTCTCGATGACGGGGTCGAACAAGGCATGGACTGCTCTACATGAAGGCATCGAGAATCTTAGATGAGGATGAACAAGCAAAGGACTACTATGTGGAATGATGAAAATGTAGTTGAGCGGACATAGATGACGAAGCATCTCAAGAAAAGAGGAAGAACAACAAGAAGAGGATCAAAGCCTAGCGAGATAGAGGGAGGAGAAGAAAAACAACGACGACTCGGACTCGGGTGAGAGCGAGAGACGTTATTCTCCACCACCTCCAACTCGTCCAACACCAAGAACGTCAGAGACTATTGGTGAGAGCAGCAGACGTTCTCCTTCGCCACCTCTCACCCGCCCTTCTTCTTATGGGTACTCTCCTTTGCCGGCCCCAACGCAATCGGATGCTCATATGTTTTTGCCTAGGACACCGAGCATGGGTGTTCATCCATATCATTTTGATCCATATGCTCCTGGGCCATCATCTTCGTACATGGACCATAGAATGCCTAAACATTCAATGCATGATGCATTGCCTCAATACATGCCAAGTCCATTTACTCCGCCATATTATAACTACAATATTCCATATAGTGGAGATGGCTCATTCAGACCCTTATTAGGCATGCCACTCCATGTTCCTTTCACCCAACCACATACAGGAAGTCAGTATGTTGGAATGGTTCAACCCCCTATCTTTGATAGCACTGGTAGTAGAGGTCAATCGAGCCAACACGAGGAAGAAGTTCAGTCGAGTCATCGAGCTCAACAAACTCAGCCGGACGTACAAGCACGGAGAAATCCACGTCGAAATAGAGTACGATCGGTTTGCCACACGGAGGAGCAGCGTCGACGTCGATAGAACTGCATCATACCTTTGTAGAGTGGGTTGATAGGAGTGTTTAGGGTCCCTTATATGTCATGGAGATGTACATTTGGATGAAAGGCAAGAACTATAAATACAAACTCCTAGCGTTTTTGCTTCACATTAGCATGTTGCTTTCAAATAAAAAATGAAAACATCATAGGGGACCTGGAAATTGTATGAGTATAGCGATCTAGATGATACTTTTGAATTGCATTTCATTTCCGATGATTTTATTAATTATTGTAAATGTTTTTGGGTCTTTTTGGTGTCGGATAGTCTAATTTGAGACTAAGTACATCTAATATAACCTAGATTGTCACCAAAGAAACGTCGAGAGATATATATCCGTTTGCGATAGTTTGGTGCCTATTGACTAGGAATACTGCTCTGAAAAAATATAATGATATTTGTTGATAATCTTTACTACTTTTGAACTTGTTCATAATGATATTGTTTTGTTGATGCTTTCATTGTATCATTTGCTTTCATGTATCATTTCGTATGCTCTATGTCTTCATTTGATGTTTTTAATGGTAAATGAGGTTTAAATAGCATGCTATTAGGATTAGAGAATTTATGAA
This sequence comes from Stephania japonica, assembly GCA_039657345.1. Lineage (NCBI taxonomy): Eukaryota > Viridiplantae > Streptophyta > Magnoliopsida > Ranunculales > Menispermaceae > Stephania > Stephania japonica. The sequence goes on along the minus strand of CM077556.1, from coordinate 81,806,979 downwards.
TGAGACTATGGACTTTGTACTCGACTTGATTAGTCTATTAGCTTGTCCATATGCCTTTACCATTCTATTACGGAGTCATTTTTGAATAAATAAAGTAGTGGTTGGTGAAAATAGTGACAACGAACCATGACATACTCACTTAAGTAGGTTTAAGAAATCAAACGTAATTACTAAATTTAGTTACACATTTGTTTATTCATTTCGTAATAATTGATTATGACATTTACATTTGTTTGTAACTTACTCTTGAACCTTAAAAAAGTCATGTCAGGCAGAAATAGTGCATCGTCATCTGGGGACGGATCTAGTGGACGATCCAGCAGACGATCTGGTGGTCGCAGAGATCGTCCATCTCGCGACGTGGATCGTTCGCTAGTACGATCTCCCACTGATGATGCTGAGTCTCAACAGCGTCAAGAGCAGCTCGTTCGTCAACAGCTTGCTCAGCGGCCGTTTGCTTACCTTCAACAACTTTTTGTCCAACAACAGCGTTCACACCATCAATCACAATTATTTCAGCAGTATCCTCGTCCGCCTTATGCGCAGCACCCCCACCAGGGCCCTCTCCTTCAGCAATCGGGGCCATCTTTATTTGGCCATGATGATCCAACCACTCAACAGGCTTACTCCTCTTTTTGGCATCGCAACTCCCTCCACCTATCGCTGGTCACGTTACTTCTACAAAAGCTACCCACGCATCTCCCTCCCATCAGCAGTACTACCAGCATGTCCCGATTGCTTCATTCGACTCTAGTATGCATGCCTCCCCATCGAGGAGTCATGATCATGTCGAGCCTGCATCACATTCGTCCAATACTTCAAGCCACCCTTCGAGTGAGCCATCTATTAGTGGTGCCTCCCGTAGATCACAACAAGACGATGAGAGGCCTAGGGCCCCGAGACGTAGAAGTAATGATGACCGAGGCGCGGGCGGGTGTTTTTGACCGTAAAAACTACGAAAGAATTGTAAGTCAATGAAATATTATTACGTATATATACTTACGTTTAATGAACTTACTATAATATTGGTCTAACTTTTTTTTTTGTAAAAATGTAGTGGTACTTTCTTGCATCCGTCATCCGAAGTGTCAAAGCAAATAACGCGGATATATAAATTCGCTTTACATAAGGATGGCTACTGTTGGGATACGGTTCCTAACCATATCAAGGAGCAATATTTTAACGATTGGGCGGTAAGAGATTTTTAAATAAGAAAATTAAGTTTCTTTTACTTTTACTTAGCATATGTTGAAGACTTGACTTTCTATTACTACAGACTCATTTCGATTGGAGACGATCAGATGATGAGATGGTCAGACATTTGTACGACAGGGCGGATTGCCACTCGTTATGCGACTTTGTTAGTAAGATGGTGAGGAAGCCGACAAAACCATCACATGTATCTCTGGAGGTTTTTGAGCATTACAAGAAGATGCGGTCTACTCCAGAATATAAAGCAAAGTCAGAACAAGCGAGCCGAAATCGAAGATCAGAGGTGGGGGGACCTGGTTCGGGTTCGTCTGTGCACGAGAGGTGGAGCCATATCCATCTATGAGCATTCGTTGAGACTGGTATGTTTTTGGGCATACATACATAGATACATACATACATACATATGTATACATTAGATTCATATAAGTTTCAAACTTAAATTTAAGTTAAACATATTTTATAGGAGAAGGAACTCGGTAGAAAGCCGACTGCTTTGGATTTATGTTTATATCTCCATACAAGGAATCATGATAACGTTACTTTCTTGGATCCTAGAGCGAGAGGCGATTGCCGTAAGAAACTACTTGACCATAACTCTTTTTGTTAATTATAGGTATCAATGACTTATATGACTTGTCAATGTTTAAATTCTTAATACAGGCGGCTATACATGAAAGGACCACAGAGCTTTCACAGTTGCAGCCAGACACTCCAATTGATGAAACAGAATTATATTTGGAGATTGTGTAGCGAAATGATAAAGGCCGGAGATTTGGTTTCTTGGGACACCGTCGGGTCTAAGATGCGTCGACATGATGAAGTGGATCTTCTCGTCCTATATTGAAAGATGATGAGTCATCTGACCAATACAATAAGGAATTTGAGGAGATGCAAGCAATAATACTAAAGATGCTTAATGACACGTCTGTTAATCGCGATCAATTGCTTGAAATGCAAGGACGGTTACAGCGCATGGAACAGGGTTTCATGGAGAGATCAGCTGCACAAAATAGGCAAGATGATGTTGATGATGATGATGTTGATGATGATGATGCCGCTCACAATGACTCAACTACCGAGGATGATGAATGATGATTTCTTTTTCACAACATCCAAAAAGGTTAGATTTTTTTGGTTCATTTTTTACTTGATACTTATAAGTTTTTTTTATTAGGAACCATTATAAATCTTATTAATTTATTAGGAACCATTATAGAGACATAAATCATGTAAACAATTTAAGTCTACCCCTTTGTCCTGTATATTTTATTTGTGATTTATAGAAAATTTTGTAGCTGTTTAAGTTTTGTTTCTATTTGTGTCTAACATGTAGGCTATTGAATGTTCCACAAATTTCTATTTCATTGTTATAACTAAGTCATTAAGATCTTTAGTATGAGTGCCCTTAGCTGTGGAATTGGTTTATCGAATTCCAAATCAAGTAGGAACTCATGTTAATCTTTAGTATATGATCAATATGCTCTGTTTTAGGATTGAAAATATGATTCAAAGTTGTTAGTTATTTTACCGTTGCTTGTAGGACTTAGTCTAATTTAGTTACTCTATTTTTTTGTTGAATAAGTCTAGTTCAAATTTCAGATTGTATTTCCTTAATTTTTCGATTTGTTGTTAAGTCAAAGCACGTTGGATATGTGTCCACAATTTGCGCTTATTAGAGGTTTGATCAAATGCCAATATAAATGCAATCTCGGTTTATGAATAAAACTATCTTGAGAGAGTTCTTCTACTTAAATACTTGTATTCGTTATTACTCTTTTTTCAGTTTTACCCAATATTTAGGAGTGGACTGATTTTCTAATGCAGTTGTTACTCTTAGGGTTGCTTTGTAGTTGTTTTATCTGATTTTAGTGGTGGGCAAGTACTTCTTCTAGATGTAGATGCAAATATGGCCATATGCTATCTGTTTTGATATGAGCTTTGGTGGGCAAGTACTTTGTTCTAGATGTACTTGTCTCTCGATCTCTCGATCTCTCTCTCTCTCTGTCTCTCGGTCTCTCGGTCTCTCGATCTCTCTCTCGAGTGAGTGCGACTGTGCGAGATCTCTCTTCATTGTTGTTTCTTCTTGAATTCGATTCACATTGCTTCGTCGATCTCACCGTCTCTGCAACCAAACCGTCAACTCGTAATCTCTCGTCTCTCTGTCTCTATGTCTTGATTTCATCGTTTTTCGTTCTCTTTGTGTGTTTATTTTTGTTTGATTTATAGGAGACCGACGCGAACGGACGGACGGAGAGCGTGATTTAGGTCTTAATCGGCTTGCAGAGACCGACCTTTTCTTTGTTGAGATTTTAGGTGATTTTTTTTTGTGGTTTGTGGTTTTGGTTTTTTGTCAATTGCAAAATGCAAATGTGTTTCGTTCTCTCAAACTACCTCTATTGATTCTCAATTGAAATTGATTGCATTTGTTTGTGGTTTTGTTGTTTGGTTGGGATGATTGATGGTTTTAGGTTTTTCCCATAACTGCAGTTCTTCAATGAGATGATGATGATGGATCAGTTGATTATTTGTATCTTTGTGGATTTGGAATGGTTGTGCTTATTTGTGGTCTTGGCATAAAGATGATGATGGATCAGTTGATTAGAGGGCCTGGTTTTATGCCTCCTCCTCAAGCTAGGCCCCAATGGCGCTTGAACTTGTCGACCCTTCACCTAATTCGAGCAGTAAAGTGCAGAAACAGATTGATTACTACTTTAGGTATGGCTGCATTTTTTTGTTGTTGATGGATTTGTGTACATTCTAAACCAAGTTTTTCTCTTTAAATTCTACCTCTGAAGTTTGAGTTGGCATCTTTGTTATTTTGAATTTGGTTTCAGGATATTGCGGTATTGATAAGTAAAATAAATCGTTCCTCCATTGGCCCTTTATCTGCTTGCTACTCCTCTTCCTTGTAAGTCATTCCTATCAGTTTTCAAGACTATTGAACTTTTATAAATTGAATTCCATGAACATATGAATGTATGCTTTCCTTTTTGTTTTGTTTTATATGTGTGTGTGTTTTCCTACTCTGTCTATGTTATCATGTTATGATTAATATAAATTCCTTCTTAGTTCTTCCTTTTGTTGGATGGAGCTACATCATGTGCTTAACATGAGATGACAACCTTCATTCTCGCTTGAACTTTTTCATGTCAGTCAAAATGTTTGGGTTAATTGAATCAAGCTCTCTTTATATGAATTGTATTACTGTGTTGCTTTTCTCAAAAGTTGATTTCTTTCTAGACCTTCATTTGTTGATTAACAAGATTTGTAAAGGTTACGTAGACATGACTCAACCATTCAGCTAATAGTTATATAGAATATAGTTGTAGCATAGCAGTCAGATAAGCTAAGAAGACATTACACAATGCTGAACCACTGTTGTTCGGACAAAAGGGAATGGTCTTTTAGTGCCTCTTCCAGCGGACAAATAAGGGTCATTTTAGAGCTTATAAATTCTCTCTTTCATTTGCATCAATCTAACTTAAAGTAGATCCTTGTGAATTTTGTGGCATTTTAGAAGTTGTTGCTATCCCCTCTTAGTTGCTTTGAGCTTCGTGAAGCATCTCGTTGTTATCCTCAGGGCCTCATCTCCTCGAGGACTACTTATATTCTTGATTGCATAGCACATCTCTTGTTTGTTGTTGGGTCTTGTTGATTGTATACCAAAATAAGACAAGGGTTATTTTGTGGTTTGGACACATCCAATATATGATACTCTTATTGGTGAGACGCACAATATTTGGTGCTAATGTTGGTGCTATCTTTCCGGATGAGAGTGTTGAAAACTTTTCTTTGTAATTTGTTCGCAACAAACAAACTGGAAAAAAAAAATCTGTCAAAATCATTTTTCGAGAAATCAAGAAATGGATGAATTCTGTGTCCACTTACAGTTGATCTTACTGCTAACTTGCTAAGTTACCATCTAGTTGGATTCTTATACATGGCTTCTCTCATGTAATGCGAGGCCATTGGAGCAGTTTTTGCCCTCGCATCTTGTTTCCATTCCAACCATGAATGTAAGTTTTGATTGTTATATTTTTCTTGTTGCGATTTCATTGATTAAATGTTCTTAATTTTTGCCATCCTAGGCTTTTAGAAGACTAGCAACTTCAATGGATAAATTCTCAAAAGTTGCATCGGAAGAGGTACCAGGGACGTTGTCTTCTCTACAACTTTCGTGGTGGAGATTAATGATTTGACTCAACAATTGAGTAAAATAAGGTAAACTTGCTCTTCGATGGATGATTCCTATTTCTTTGTGAAGCACATTTTAATTATGTTGAGAGCTTCCTTTTTTTTTTTTTTTTTCTTCAACATTAAAGGCAAAAGATATCGGGCTCTCGGAATGGAATGAATGGCCAGAAGAACATGTCTAAAGGAAAGCGACGAAATCCTAATATGAATTGATCCTCTCATTTTGATCACATGATGTAAGAGTAAAGCAGACAGTAATTTGTTGACGAGTTGATTGTGAATGTTTTCTTTCTAAGGTCCATCATGAACTATCTCATAGTAAGGCATGTTCGTTGTGAACCACCAAGATAAATTAGGTGATATGACAATTGAATTAGGAGCGCAATCCACATCTGTTAGCATGGGTGCAACTAGCAAGTCAATTAGGCTTTATGAATTGATTAAACAATTATCTTTCTCAAAAACAAGACTTATAGACTTATAGTAGTAATCTGCATGGCATGAGCTAGTTTTTGAAAGCGCCTGTATTTCATTGCCGTAGTTGCGAGAGATGTACTGTCGGGTTGCTGACACTAGTATCAATCTTTTCAATTATGCTTGTTTTTAATATGAGATAAGGAGAAGCTTTTGATGAAGTAAAATTTCAAGTTGATAACTTGATATCATATGTTTGAGTCTTCTCATAAAGCAAGTTGAGAAGCGTAGAATTAGATTCTTATGAGCGGTGATCGCATGTTTCATTTCGGAGTTATACCCAATCACATCATAGCTTAAGCACGGTTTTGGTATGGCAATCTTATCCATGAAAATCAGTAGACTAGTAGTAGGCTTTGATGAATTAAACCCCTTATTTTTATTTTTATTTTTTTTTTACGAAGTGTCAATTTGGGGTTATAAAATTCTAATTGTCTTGGGTACATTGTAATTAGTAAAAAGGATCTCACAACTTGGCATACTTCTTGAGAGTTACACCAAGCATCCTTTGCGTTCTACAGCACTGAGCATGTTGCATAGAAGAGTAACTCGGATGAAGATAGCAAGGCTCCGTTCCCTGGATTCGGTGGATCATTTATCATGGCACCCTGCACGATGGACAAGAAGAAGTTTGTGAAGGTTGGGTCCGCAACTTCAACTCGGGGAACTCGTGAATTTGAGAACGAGGTAATCGAGTTAATGCCTTTATGGTCTAGTTCGTTTGAAGGTTGAACTCTTATTTAGATAGAAAAAATTAATTCTGCAAACTGTGGCATTACTAACATAATATGAGTATCATGGTTTTTTTATTTTTTATTTTTTGTTTATTTCCTTTACAGCTAAACTTGCTCTCAGCTATTCGACATGAAAACTTGGTTCCCCTTCTCGGATACTATTGTGAGAATGATCAGCAAATTCTTGTCTATCCTTTCATGTCCAACGGTTCTCTACAAGATTGTCTATACGGTAGTCGCTTCATAGTTCAGTATCAATATTATGGCTGATAGTGTTCATTACTTCATTATATAGTTTTCTCTTACCATATTCTTTCCTTTTGGGAGCAGGAGAAGCATCAAAAAAGAAAGTTCTAGATTGGCCAACTAGAATCTCAATTGCATTAGGTCTTTGCAAGAGGCAAGTAAATGAAGTGGTGTTTGTTTCTTATTCATTCCAACATAATTATATTTCCAATTCCAGGAAGCAAAACAACTATATGCACAATGAAGGAATATGTGCTCATCTCATATTAGCCTTTGTGATGTAGAAGTTTGATATTAATTTTCGATCTTGTTCGGGTTTATTCTACTGCACACTTTTACTTTGGGCGTGGAGTCATTCATAGGGATGTAAAATCAAGCAACATTCTTACGGACCATAGTATGTACGCTAAGGTTGCGGAAAAGCTGCAGAAAGCGGAAAAGCGGAAACGAAAAGCGAGTTTTGTTGATTGGTTTCATGAAATGTGTAGCTATCAATTTGTCGTTTTATTGATTGGTTGTAGAACACTGCGGATTTCTTAATGGAATAATAAGATTGCGAGTGGAATGTAGATTTGTATATTTTCAATTGAAAATGGAAATAAAAATTAATTTTGAGCATTTTCAGCTATTATTTTTTTTCAAATTACATTTGATAGGGGTTTGAAACCCCTATGTAATCCTTTGACGATAATATAGAGGTTTCAAACCCCTATGAAATCACTACAATTGATAGGGGTTTGAAACCTCTATGTAAGCCTTTGAAGATATTATAGAGGTTTCAAACCCCTATGAAATAGCCAAGATTTAATAGAGGTTTGAAACTCCTATGAAATAGTCAATATTTGATAGAGGTTTCAAACCCCTATGTAAGCTTTGAGGATAAGATAACACCTTAAAAGATAACACTTTTCATAGAGGTCAAAAACCTCTATGAAAAGTAGAATTTGTTCTAGTGTCAATTGTATTTTTAATATCTTTCTTTTGTAATAAATTTGTATACAACATTTGATTATTGTCTCTAAATCTCTTTATCATTTCATATTTGAAACCATGCTTTAGAGAATGGTGATGGATCTTGTTTTAAAGGTGGCTAGCTAGTCTGCATACATTTTAAGGCCTGGACTTGCAAATGCTTACTACTTGTATCTAGTAGATTCTTTTTAAATTTTGTGGTCAGACGAAATGGTACCCACTAAACTGAACAAAGCCATTATCCAGGCTCGAACTGAACTGTATGTTTTGAACTTGTCAAATGGTTGCCACATTGGTGTTATCCTTATACATTGCAGCTTTGTTTGTGCCATTGTTAGTTGTATGTGTGAATTGATATAATTTTCTATTTCAACGATTTATTCATTCATGTTTTTAATAGTGTTGGATGTCTTAGATTACTCTGACCAATGATTGCACGGTGAGGCCTAAGCGATTTGAGACAAAATTGACTAGGCCATAGTTCTTCAAAATCTTATTACGATCCTTAAAGTATATATCGCAACATCTTTGCCTTCTTCTCTGTGGTTTTGAGTGATAGTCTCGTTTTCTTATAAAGAGAAATAAATGAACAGAATGTATATTAGATATGATATGATATAATGATATGATATGATATAACGATTTATAATAAAAAGAAACAAATGAACATAATGTATATTTGGGTTTACAACCTTATATGATAGGTGTGCGGGGAGGGAACATTTCTATTAGATGCTCATAAAAAATTTATAAGTATAATGAACAATTCTTTTATTATTAGAAGGTTATAGTAATGCTTTGAAATATTTTGAGAACTCTTTTAAAATATTTCAAAACACGTACTAATAATTAGAAGGTGATATGCGAGATAATAGTGACTTGAAGCGATGTTTTTGCACTTGACATAATGTGATATTCCCTCATGCGTCTTTGAAACAATCTTTCTCGAGAAGTACTTCTCGTCCTTAGAGAAGAGATGATTTAATTTTGTTTCATCTAATATTTATGCATTTCGTAGTTATATTGGAGGACACATTGGTAGTGTAGTTATCCTTGATTTTTTCCTATTGCGCGTTAAATAGGTAATGATGTGTTCTTTCTAGCCGTGGAACTACTAATTCCATCACAAATAAGATAAAATCATACAAATGATTAAATGGGTCCTAGGAGAAGATAATTCATCATATCAGTTTCAAACATCTAAATAATTCTAAGAATTTGATGATTTTGTTTGGAAGATGAGAAACTTATCTGTTGTTGTTAGATATTTAGTTGTAACGTAGATGATGAGAAGACCAAGTTTTTTGTGTTCATTAGAGTTTTTGACAAAAATTTAGTTCTTTTTGGGTTGCCATAAATATAAATTTTGAATGAATATATATACCTATTCCAAACCCCGCTTAGCTCCAATAACACCCGACAAATCAAATTATCACCTAAATTATACCTATTTACGAATTAAACCCTAAACCCTAAATTAGCTTGAATTTGATATATTATGTGAATTTTACATTTTTCGACGTAAAACCCGAGTGCCAACTTTTGAATTTCTCATTTTCCATATAAAATCCTCAATTTCTATTTATTTCGTCAAAATACTATTTTTTTCATATTTTTCTCTATTTTTCTGTGTTTTGTTTTTCCAATTTTTTCTTTTTTTTTCCTTTTTTCTATTTTCTTTTCTGGCGACGGGGTGCCCCGTCGCCAATAATTGGCGACGGGGTGCCCCGTCGCGAAAAAAAGAAAAAGAAAGAAAAAAGGAAAAAAGAAGAAAAAATTGAAAAAAAATTCCACGTGTAACGAATGGCGCCTTTGGTATAGGCGCCATTCGTTACACGTCAATTTCGCATTTAGTAAAGCCGAAATCCATTACTTTTGTAATTTTAAAAAAATTTAACTTATTTAAAGAATTTTAAAGAAAAACAACCTTACTTTTTGAGAGACGACCAATCTTCCTTCACTGTTGAGTTGCTCACAGATCTCTGCAATATTTATGGCACCATCGTAGTTGGTCATGAGATCTTATCTGAATTCGACCACCATGTTACTCTCGCGCCACCTTCATTGCATCCTCTGAGCCTTCATTATCTCTTATGACAACTTTTCTTTTTTCATTTCCCCGTCATTGAAACCAAGAAAATTTGACAGCACAATTAAAACAATTAAAAATACTTTCCTTTTTTGTTTTTCTGTTAAGGGCAATTTAATGATCTTAGCCATAAATTTGAGCCTTCCATAAAATTCGTGATTTGGTCAAAAGGGTATATAAAAATGCAAAAAATCTATTTGGACTCTGTGTTTGATAGCAAAGAAAATAAAAAAAGTTGTGAAAATTTTTTTAATTTTTTTGGTGTAACCATTTTTTTTTTATTGTTTGATAGCTTTGTAACTACATAGAGAAAAAAAAAAATCACACCCCAAAATTTTCTTCATTTATTTTCTCTTTTAAAAGGTGAGAAAATAAGGAAAGAATGTTGTGTTTTAAGAGAGAAAAAATTCAAAAAAGTGGGCTCACTTTTTTTGAACTTGTTTGTTACAAAACATAAATGGAGAAAGAAAGAAGGTTGCAAGTCACTTTTTTTATAGGCACACATCACTTTTTCTTTCTTAAAATAAAATTTTATAATGTGTTATCAAATAATTTCAAAAAAATTTGCCCTCTAAAAATCTTCTTAAGAGAATTTTCAAATAAAAATTATTTTTTCTCTTGAAAATTCTCAAGCTATCAAACACAGTCATTTATTGCTTGGGGATAACTTTGAAATAAAAAATTATCAAAAACTCCTGAGGAGTCTAGACTCTAAGAGTTCAAATAGCACTACTCATAAAAATAACTAGAGGAAGTAATTGTTTTATTTTTGCTCGTTTAAAAAAAATAAAAAAATTACGGACACGTTGAGTGACTAGAAATGAAATAGAAATTGGTTAGTATCGCGTATTAATTAAAACTAATAACAATTAACGATATTTAACAACTTATTTGAGTTGTATTAAGAATAAAAAAATCCCTTTTCTCAAAAAGAAATCCCAATTGAAATACAAACACAGATGACAGAACAAGAAGGTTGATCAAACTCAAAATTAGAAAGTTTTGTGAGTCTCTCAAATCAGTAGTCTATATATAGTAGTACCCTTCGTAGTACCCCGGCCATTTGGATTTCAACATCTAAAAACTTGGTTTCTTGATTTCTGATTCCCAATTCGCTGATGGCGGCGTGGGATAGATGGAATGCTCTGATGGCTGTGATCGACATTGAATGGGAACGCATCAACAAAAACAATCCTAAAAGTAGTAGTATTGAGCATGAGGAGGTGAAGAACAACATTAACATTAACATTAAGAAGGTGGGCAACACAAACTCTCTTAAGAATAACAAGATTGTGATCAAGATCAACAAAGACAACAACAACAACAACACAATCCCCATTACTAACAAGAAGATTGTCAAGAAGAAGAATAAGAAGATTGTGATCAAGAAGGACCCAGAAGTTGCTCGAGAGCCGATAATGCCGGAGCAGATGAGGCAGGAAATAGAGAGGATGGCGGGCGAAATGAATAAGCCGATATGGCTAGTGAACAAGAGGATAACAAACAGTGATGTGAGTCCTCATTTAAGAAGACTTTTCATCCCCAGTGAGTGTGAGTCCAAGTTGGAGGGATTTTTGAGTGCAGAGGAGATGAAGAGAACCAGGGTGCATGGGAAGGACCAGAATTCCGAGGAGGAGGAGAAAATGGTGGTGAAGATAGTGGATGGAAATGGTGGGCTTTCGGATTTGGACTTCAAGTACTGGACCAGCGTCGACATGTACGTCTTCACCAGTCAGTGGACTCGCTTTGTGCAGAGGTTTCACGTCAAGGAGGGCTGGATTGTTCAAATTTGGTGCTTTAGAGATAGAGACACTCACCTCTGTTTTGGCATCAATTTCCATCCATCCCTAAACAGACTCTAACTCTGATCTGATGAATTACTTCCTTAATAGTTGATAGATACAAAGATTTTGTGGGACCCATCCTTTAATTTGCAATGATTTTGGTTTTGATGTAACTACTGTTACATTATTAAGATTGTTTCCATTAATTCTGTTTTTTGGGAGGTTCTCTAAATTCTTTCCATTCTTGAATGATCTACAGATTTACTTAATTTGTCTTACTAATTTTGTTTACAACTGGATTGTCCATGGAATCATGTTTTATTGATTTTGTAAGTAGTAACGACAAATTGTTCAAAGTTGATTATAAAGATAATAAAGCAGAAGTAATAAGAAAACCCAAGCGTAGCAATACGAAAAAGAGATGATGCATAAGAGATGAACTTGTGTATTCACTAGATCATGCAACATCAAGTGCAGGCATTTAAACTCACTTTTGAAACCTACTCTTCAAAATGTGAAAGACAATCTATCAAGATAGATCAAAACTCAACAAATTTGACACTGTAACTTCAAATGCACAGATCAATTAAGTCCATGGTCTACTTGAAAAAATATAAACAGAAAAAATTGCACCAGATCCAACAACGCCTTACTTTCACTCACATGGTGCACCAGTTCAACCTTGCAAAACAAACTATCCAGAGATTCACCAAAAGTCAGTCAAATATCAGCAACTTATGATTCATTTTGTCATCAGCTAAAATCACCTTCACAGGAACCTGTTAAGATAAAAAAAAAAAAAAAAAAAACATAGAGCTCAGAGCAAAAGAAAAAATTGACCAGGGGTACAAAGAAGTGTGAAATCGTGCAATTCTGGCAAATCAATTGACCATATTGCGTTGGCAGCTGACGGATTGAACTGCTTAATTAGGCATTAAAGTCTATCGAGAAAACAAATAAATTTGTAACCACAGCCAAGATATGAGGACGTCAGCCCAAATTACAAGAATATACAAAGATAGCACTTGAAAATGAAGTGATTGTATGCTAAATATTGATTTTTTTTTTATAGGAAAGTAGCAACCTTTGCACCTATCAAGGTTTGAACCCATGACCTCTTACTTCCAAATTTCATACCAAACCATTGGACCAAATATTGATACACATGGTATAGCTGTAGAGATGTTCCAGTCGTTGGGATATGGGTGCATACACCTTGAATAAGTGGACTTCAACAACTCTAAGGCAAATATTTGTATTAAAAGCATGTCATCCAATATTTCTTCTAAGTAGAATTTACTAATCTCTAAAAACAATATACAAATGAGAGAACCAACCTTGATAAGGCTTTCCAGGGCTATAGAAATCTTCAGAAGAAAGAGATAGTAGCATTTGAAGAAACACGAGGAACTGTAGACAACGTCTTCCTAAAGCTCTCAAGTCTTTTTTCTCTATGGGGTGGCATGTCGTACTTAGCAGTCCAAATAAGCATTTTCTCCAAAACAATTGCCTTTTCTAGCACCAATTGAAGAAGCTTGATTTCATTTATGCACCCAATGACACCGTGAATCTTCAAAACTTTAAGATGGTGAAGCATGCACCCCAATTCCAAGCATTCCCCCATGTTACCAGAAGTAAGATTTTCCTAATAACAAATGAGAAGTCATTAAATAATCAAAAGAAGTTAAAAAATGATTAGTGAAGATTAAAAACTAAATTTAAGATCATTGTTACAGATCTTACCTCCGCTACGTGTATGACCAAAGTTTTGATTTTAGGAGATATCTTCAACAATTCGACTATGGTAAAGATGCAGTCCCTAGAAAGCGATGTTCTAAAACTTAAATACGTCAGATTATGGAATTGCATGGATCGACAGTCTGGTACAACACGAGGTTCAAAAGCAACCTTGTCACAACAAAAAGCAAATGGTAAACGATTCTAGTTAAAAATGTTATATTCACAAGTAAAACGAATAATTACTTTGAAAAAGCTAGCAGACCTTCAAAATTTTGTAAAGACAATAGCCATCGCATGCTAAGTAATCAAAAGAAATGGAAAGGCTTCAACGTCTATGATTGGCAGTAAGGTTACTGTTTAATTTATGAATTATGAAAAAGTAATCAGGTTTATTTTAGATAAAATGATCACTAGCTTACAAAAAATTTTTAGCTGATATATCGATCATCAAGCCAGCCAAGATGGACAACACGAGAAGCAAGAAGAACAGGTATCAAAGTAGTAATTTGAGTTGAAGAAAGGATCATCATAACATGAAAAAATAGACAGAATATCCTTTTGAGGATATGCAATGCTACTATCTGCAACCTCACATCTATCCAATAGAAATGAATGAATAGCTTTTAAATCTGATGGGAGCACCAAAGATTAATGCATCTCGGTCTTTCATAGGTTTGTCGGATAACTCATATCTCTCAAAGGATATCCCTTTGATAAAGCTTATAAGGAGTATTGTTTACTTGTTCTATGAATGATCCAAATCACCTGATTGGTGGTGCAACAAAATGAATTCTAAGGACATAAGGAGAAGAAAATGAAATACTGATTGGCTTGCACGACAACAACTTGGCATTGTATTTTATTTCTGTTTTTGAGACAAAAAGATTGTTCATAAAAAACTATAATTGCACTTTCACCTCGAAAATGTGTGCATCATAGAAGCTATTCGGTAGACTAATAAGAAGCAAAGACCACCTAATATTATTGTCGTAACCTTGTGCAATAGCTGTGATACACATAAATAATTATATAAAATTCTAGGTAAAAACACATAAAACTTTGATAATACTTCATCAGAATATTTGTTTGAAAACAAGAAATTGAAAATTGAAGTTCAACAAACTGATGAAGAACGGAACAGGGATGGTATACTTTTGTCTATTTATGAAAATTGCAACATCACATCCATTGCTCTTGAACCATGGAATCATCAAGAAATAGTGCAACAAGAGAGTGTGCGAAAGCAATGAATGAAGGAATTAAAATGTCACAAATTGCACTGAATGAAGCGAATAGCTTTCCATTAGTGATTCAGTACCAAGAACTCATGCTCACTTTTTTACAGAGTCAAGGGGGTAAGTCATAAATGTCATAAACCATCATTGTTATTCGTGATGACAGTACTCATAAGTGAGTATATAAGTCTAACCTAAATTTATCTCAGCAACAATGCAGCTTAATTATGAAGCAATTTGTGCTGGGGAAGTTTCTAAAACATTTGAAAGCACGATCAAAGATAATCTACAGTCAATGTCACGACAATGTCTGAAACGGGTAGGCAAGAAATAAAAACCTTCCATAGCATGCTGATTTTTGCACTAAAGAATGGCAAAATTAGAATTCATTAATCTCAACGAAAATGTGAGGAGTACAAATGTATCAACATATCATTTATAATCTATTTAATGAAGGGAAGAGTCAATAAACCAAACGATATAATTAGGTTTTTCTATATGTTTAATGTACCTAAAAAACAAGGAGAACAACAGCTAACAGTCAGAGACAAAGTTAGGACCTATGTTAATGGTAAAACTTAAATCTGTAAATTAAGACTAGGTTCTTACATTGAAAAAAAACAATCAATAACCATAGTTTTTGAAAAAGGAGAGAATGTACCTGATCAAACACATCAGCAGACAGTTTTAGAGATTTCACATTGCGAACTGCGTTTAACAGTCTTGTAATCTGCCAAAGGTAACGTTGCTTCTCATCCTCGGTAAGATCAGTCTTAACTTCCAACTCAATATCAGCAAAATTGAGCAGAGGAAGCGGTGCAAACAAAATCTCCGTTTGCATCTCAATACTACAAGTGAAAGCTGTGAGGTTTGGTGCATTGATTTGAAAGATGCAATGGGGTTCATTAGCAAACATAATCTCGTCTTTGATTACAAATCTCTTAAGGTTTCCATTTTTGATATGATATGTCGTCTCGGACCCAAGCTCAACATCTTGCAACACCAAATCTTTTAAAGAAGAACAGGCCGAAATGAATCCACTTATATTATCGGCCCACGCCAAAGTGCAAAATTTAAGAATCAACACTTCCAACATTGGAGGTCCCAATGAAGGAAAAGTAAACATTCCAACACAATCAGTCAATGATAGTCTTAAGACCTTCAAAGATTTGCTGAAAAAGAGGGAGGTAGGCAGATCATGAAGAGCATGGACTGTGAGGTCAACTTCTCTAACATTATATTGAATTGCAGCAGAAATCCAAGATTCTATATGAGGAGCAATATCTTCATTCTCAAAGTGAACACGTAACCTAACAATATCAGATTTGCCTCGAAGAATCAATACCTTGTTTACCATAATCACGAAATCCTCATAATGTGTAGGCTGTTCGTCATCCGCGGAGGTAACGAAATTCAGATAGGAGAGTGATTTCCAAAGGTTTCGAAATCTTTTCGACAAGACGCTGGCTCGAACGGCGTGTTGGATGTTGAGGAAAGAGAAGATGTGGTGAAGAATGGAGTCTGGGAGATCACTGATTCCGTATTGGCTTCTCCTCTTCTTCTTGTTCTTCTCTTCCTCGATTGCTTCAGAAGAAACATGTGAGATATTCGTGCTCTCCTCCATCGCAATGTCGTTGGATCAGATCTGAAATCAACCAGCGATGAAGACGAGCTTCCCCTTAATCAAGCTTCAAGAACCCTAACATGACGAAGACAACGACCAAGATACTGAAATGAACAACAGCTCAAACGAAGCTTCAAGAAGCTCATTTCACTAACTTAATATCACTAATTGCTCTACTAACACTGCTTAACCACTAACTAATTTCTGTTACATCTTTCATGCGCTTTTAATTTCCGTTACATATTATAATCATTTACTATTTCTTTAAGTTGAGACTAAACTTGTATGCATGCCTCATTTACATTTACAATTACAATTTTTTTGGAGTAAATTAAATTGCCCTTAAGTTAGTAAATAACCTAAGTCTCGCGGTGATATATATACAAAAACCTAAGTCTCGCGGTTATCCGTAGCGGCCTTATCTCAAGGAAATAACTTGCTCGCAAATTCACCACGTCCCTCTCTCTTACTCTCATCACTCTTTTGCTAGATTTTGTCAAAACTATTGTAAATTGGATGACTCTAGTATCAAACATGTGTGACTTGTACATCTCCATGTAACTTGTAACCCCTCACTTTGTACACTCACAATTGACTGTGTATGTGTAGTCTAAGTAACTTGTAACTCTATCATATAGTACATGTTATGTCAATGTACTATCTACTTTGTAAACTTGTAACTTGCTCCCCTTATATTACCTGTAAGTCATGTTCAAGTACATGTATTCATGATTATTATGAGTCCATATAAAGGGTGCCTTCACTTGTAAAATGACATACCAAGTTGTATACAATCTCTACATTCTCAACTCTAGCTCTATTCTCTCTTGTTTCTTCTTCTCTACATGTTCTTGTAGTTTCTAATTTATAGTTTTCTTGCCTTAGTTCTACAAATTTATAGTTGAAGTCTCAACTTAATTTACAACACGTTATTAGCACAAGATTGCTCTCGCTCGCAAAGGAGGTCGTGAAGATCAAGAAAGTTTTACAAGGGGAAAGCTAGGAAGATATAATTTTTGTTGAAAAAATTTGATGGTAATTACTTATCATACATCATCTTGACATATCTCTATTTCCATAAACTTAATCTAATATCTATCAACATTTTCTCTGGTGGATAATCTGCTATTTGAGATCTCTAATACTTTTTTTTGAACTCGATACTCCAATACTTAGTTGTTCAACAATATAGTAATATTTAATCATCCTATCTCATTTGGCATGCATTAGCATGTATCGTCACATTTGGCACTAGCATTATATATTTATGAAGTCTAGCTTATTTTGGTAATTGTTGACTCCAAAAAGTATATTTTTCTAAACCTCATCTACCCCAAGTTCCATTAATTATCATACCTTTTTTTTGGATGAGTATTAATTATCATACCATGCAATATGTAATGCGTGACTTCCATTTCCTTCACTTCTAATGCTCCTCCTAGACATGGAAAGACAAATGGGAGTACATAGACCTTCACTTGCGTATACATGCTCTGATTATTTACCGATTGTTGCAGCGGTGTCATAAAATCTTTAAAGTCTACGTACCAGATAATATCAAATATCACATGTAAATCTTGCACTCATATATTTTAGTTAGAATTAATTTTAATTATTTAGTTACGATTGATTTAGTTACTCTTTGATTATGAGAACTCGTATCCTTGGTGCAAGTCAAGCACCGCAACTCAACATCCATTGATCACAAAAGTTCATGACTGGCAAGAAGTAGAACAACAGTTAGTTCATGGATAACATCTTACGATGGATTCATAAAGGCTTCTTGTATTTGATTCTCAACAATCTTCAACAATTCATGGAAGTCTTTTTAGATCACCCTTTACCATCAACAAGAGCAGGTAGCGAGTGAAGGGTCGGGCTTTCTTATTCCAAAGTTTTGGCAGGATCTCTATGATGGGAGCTTCAACGAGAAGTTCAGTTGGAGTTAGGAACCAGTAATACATGACTACATGCGATCTCTTTGAATATAGAATGAATCTCGATGAGAGACCTAGATATAGCTATATAAGATATAATTTGAAATGAATTACATGAATATTTTAAACATTGCGCATTCACTTCTGGTAATTATTGTGGCAAGTCAAATTAGATTTACTCTCTGAAAAAAAAAAAAAAAAATCTTGACTAACCGAATCAATCGTAACTAAATAATTAAAATTAATCCTAACTAAAATATATGAGTGCAAGATTTACATGTGATATTTGATATTATCTGATACGATGTAGATCTCTTTCTTTCATTGTTTTTCATCCATACACATATTGTTATGATCTATCTCATCATGTGAGTAAAATCTACGAAAGAAAAAATAAAATAAAAAAAATGTACCGGACTGATTCGCTATCTAGCTGATTTATTAATTTGGTAGTAAATACGGCTTGTTGTGGATTAATTTTTTTTTTTTTTTTTTTTTTTTTGTTGTGGATCAATTTGAATCTACAAATGGATCACATACTGTACACTACCATTGCAAAATCATGTGGAGCAGTGGGTCCACGTACTCCATACCTTGGATTTCAAACAACGTGTAGCTTTGGATGTAAAACAACAAAACACAACTTAAATACATTAAACTAACAAATGCAACGTAATTTATAAATGATAAGTTGGGAAATGTAATTCTTAAGTCTTCTCTCCTTCTCCCTAAAACCCTAAAAAAGTTTTTTTGAATCCCTTTTGTAATTTTTATTCTTGAACCACCATGTAACTCCTTCTCTCTAAAACCCTAAAAAAAAAATTTGAATCCCTTTTGTAATTTTTATTCTTAAACCACAAGCGATCTTCTCAACGATCGGCGGTGGTTTCAATCAAATCGTTTTTGCTCTTTGTTCATTCAATAAGCAACAAATCTAATCAGATTTGTAGATATTGGTCCATCTTTGTTGCGGTGCATCTTCATCAACGGTGTTGCGTTAATTTGTGCGGTGTGCTGAATTGATTTGTCTTTAGTTTTTACATTATGGTTGGTTTTCTTCCCTAGTTGGAAGTCTTTGATTTGTCTTCTCCTTGTTGGAAAGTTTTAAGTTTTCTCATTGTTGGGAAGTTTTATTATTCGTTTTGTGGTTCTAGTACTTTTGTATATTATCATGAATTTCAACATTGTAAAGAGCAGTCCCTGATTGTCAAATTGCTTCAATTTCGGAAAAAAACCAAATTAATGGCAATTTGTTTGTACAAATACGATTAGCGAATCAATGTACTTGATTTTATATCTGGTCCTGTATTGAGCCATGAATGATTAACAAAATTTTGATTTCTCTTCAAAAATAAATAAATAAATAAATAAGTAAAAAATGATAAATTGGGATAATCCATCCATTCCCCAAATTTCTATTTTGCATATGAATGGTTCATATTATATACTTTATTGTGTGCATCATTCTTATATGTATGCATATGTCTTATATATATAATGTAGGGTGCACTCATAAATTGAAATTTGAATTTGGGGTGCACTCAGAATCGGGGTGCCCTAAGTAAAGACTGGGCTGCACTTAGTCGGACTCTAAATAAATGGCATTATAACGCGTATAGTTGCCACGCAAATTACTTGCTTCAGAAGGGGAACTTATTGATTGTCCTTTTAGGATTTACAAGTTCACAATATAGTAAAACAAAATTTTACAAACAAAAAGTATTGAAAAATAAAAAATAAAATAATAATACTAGCGAACATTGGATATGGACAGAGGTAGGGGTGTCAATTTTTGAGTCCAGAAGGGTCCGGGTCTGGACCGCCCTTGATATAAACAAGCATTTGCATTGTCCATACTCGACTCGGTTTTAAATTCAAACAAATGTGCCTTGCCCAGACTTGATTTACTTTAAATTCGGGTTCTTCAAATGTTCGGATTTGTTGAGTTTTTTAAGAATTATTTTATGTTTAAAAACTTTTTAATGAATAAAATCATAATAAATTCCTTGTAATATAATTTTCTCTAACATGATTTTAAAAAGTAAAGTCCTAATTATATTTATTATTTAAAATTAGAAAATATAATAATATTTTTTTGTTAAAAGACAAAACACATAATAATGTCTTAAGCAATTTTACTATGTCTCGAAACTAAAATAGTACATTTCTATATAAGCTATGGAATTTTCTTATTTCTATAGTTGTTTTTGTGAATCATATAATGTATATATGGAAGTATATTTTCAAAAAATTGATATCTTTTGAAATCCGATTGGGTCAGGGCTTAGAGGCTCTTGTCCAGATCTGAGCTGAATTTTAATTCAGACATCAAAGCCTTGCTCAGACTTGACCCGTATTTAAAAAATTGGTATCTAGGGCCCATATTTAAAAATCTACTTAATAAAAGGTAAGATTCAAAAGATTCTGCATCGACTCAAATTGGACAATGGAGGCATCTAAAAAAAAAGTGGCAAGCCACACATCTGTATAGCTCGGTGGGAATGAAATCCTCCCAGCTCTTTGAAGTTAGATGATTGGAGGGACAAAACATGAACACTTGATAGAGAATCACCAAATCTCATTACATATGATAAATCTAAATCAGAGATCGTTTAATGTAGTCAACCTTGACATCGGCAAGAGTTATTAACAAATCAATACAATTAAAAACAACAAAATATGTTGTTGAATTTGAATGTTGCTTCGATTTGATAGCTTAAATAATCATTTTGAGTGTCTCATAATAATCACCTTTGATGTATTTCTTAACCAAACTCAACGGCTCTATCGAAATTAATTAAGGATACCAAAAAACTTTGCCTTACTCATAGGTTACATAAAATAATAGTTGTGATTATCAGTTACTGGTAGCAAACTCGTAATATAGTTCTACTAGTCTTAGAACAACAAGATGAAATATTTGATGAAAGGAAAAAAAAGATATATTGTACATAAATAGTACAACACGCTAAATCACATTATGATTTATAAGCGAGAGTATCTCTCCAAACACAAACTAAGTTTAAAGGTCTTCAAAACAAATTTAGAAGAACAAGATGAGGACATTTGAAGAAGCAGGGGGAATGGTCGCTAATGTCTTGCCAAAGTTTATGAGCCCTTTTTTTGTATCAAATTTCATTCCACATAATGTCCGAATAACCATTTTCTCCAAAGTTGTAGCACTTTTTAAAACAGCCTCTAGAAGCTTTAGCTCAGTCATGCATCCGATAACATTATATATCTCTAAAACTTTCAGATGATGAAATGCGCATTGCTCTAGCAACCATTGGCCCTCACCAACTTTTGCTGAAGAGATCATTCCCTATAAATAAGAAATTGACAGCTAAATAATGGATTTTTCAAGTCTTTTGAGGATTATAGTTTAATAAAAATATGTAAAAGAAATCAAAAGCATAGAAGAAAAGACAACTACCTCATCCCAGTTTAGTGGCTTGCCTCCATCCTAAAAAATAATTAAATAAAGTTAAAAACAATTTGGGAAGATTAAAACTAAATTTAAGATCAATGTTATTACACATCTTACCTCAATTATGCGCAAGACCATAGTTTCAATTTTAGGAGACATCCTCAACATTTCGATTATAGTAAATACACAATCTCTAGAAAGCCATGTTGATAAATTCAAATGTTTCAGATTACGAAATTGCAGAGATTGACATTTCGATACAACACAAGGTTCAAAAGCAACCTGATCACAACAAAAAAGCAAACGGTAAGCGTGCTTAATCAAAAGATGTATTGTTCGAGTGAAACAAATAATTACTTTGAAAAAGCTAGCAGACTTTCCCAAATTTGTAAAGACAGCAGCCATTGCATGCATAGATCCAATGAAATTGATAGGCTTCAAGGTCCATGACTAACAGGTTACTGTTTTTTAAGAATTATGAAAAGATAATAAGATTTAAATAAAATGACCACTAGCCTACAGCAACTTTTGAGCTGATATATTGATCATCAACCCATCCAAGATGGAGAAGACAAGAAGCAACAAGAACTAGTAATCTGAGTTGAAGAAAGGATCTTCATAGCATGAAAATAAATTGAAGATCCTTTTGAGGATATCAGGATATGTAATGCTACTAACTACTCTCTAAAAAAAATGTAAACTATGAAGTAGTAATTACAAGCTCTCATCTAGGCCAATAGCAATGAATGAAAAGCTTTTATAATCTGATGGAGCACCAAAGGTCAATGCATCCCACTCTTTCATAGGTTTGTTGGATCACTCATATCTTTTTAAGGCAAGACATTTTAGAGGAGTATTGTTTTTCTTGTTCTATGATTGTTGAAGCACTTTATCAATGGCTCAGCAAAAGGAATTCTAAGAATATAATAGAAGAAAATGAATTCTTTTTTTTTGGCATGTATGATAGCAACTTGGCTTTGGACTTAATTTCTGTTTGGGGACCAAATATCTGTTCTTACTAAAAAGAAAAAAAAAATCTGCAATTGCAGTTTCATCCGCAGAGGTTGAATTTCTCTAAAAAAGAGTGCATCATTGAAGCAATTCGCCAGGCAAGTTTCTAAAAGGTTTGACAGCATAATCAAAGATCATCAACTGTCATCTGTTATGACCATATGTCTGCAACAGCCAACATGTATGAAAAAAAAAAAAAAAAAAAATCTTCCAAAAGCATGTGAAACGCACATTGCGGTTTAAAATTGTTTCATCAGAAAATTGGTTGAACAAGAAATTTTCTTAAAGACTAACAAAAAACTAGTTGACTTTTGCACAAATAGTGCTAATTTGAAGTTTCATTAGTATTAGAGAAAATACAAAAAATGCAAATGCATCAAAATATTATTTATAATCTATTTAGTGAAGAGAAGCGTCAACAAATCAAAGGTTATCCATATACTAGTGTTTAGAACCAATATATAAGTCTATTATAGCTATTGAGTTATGATAATGCTGTGTACATTCATCAAAAATCTATTCCATGATTCAAACATGATTCTAAGAAGCAAGGGCAGAAACAATAGATAGTGTGCAAGTCATGCCACAACATGGGCAATTTGGATGGAGAGGAATCTTAGGATCTGTGGAAAACAAGGATGAACAAACAGCCAACAGTTTACGAGAAAAGCACGAAAGTTAGGACCTAGGCGGGTAGCAAACTGCAAATTTTCTTTTCTTTCTTAATAAAGAGCAGGTGTTACATCAAAGATCGGACAAGGAATAGGGCGACAATATGTAATAGGCATTTACATTTAGTGGAGGGCATAAGTTTGGGACGACCCAAATCCACCCTAAGAGTGTTTTAATTACAAGGGAACTTCACACACGTACATGATATCAATAGTGCCAATGATTTTCTATAGAAAAACATCAGTTTCTTCAAACATAAAATATTTATACACAACTACTAAGTTGGATAAATTACAAGGGTTCGATCGAGTTAGTTTCACATGGTCAATAAGACAACAATGCATTGAACTAAAAACACATAATTATTTCCTCAATTTTAGTGTTGAAACCTGAAACATCTAACATACTCATGAAATCTGCCTTTAAACTTTCCAAACCATCATCAAAATGTATAATAAAATTTTATATGTTTTTGGAAAGGAGAGAATGTACCTCAAACATCCTGACAGATAGTATAAGAGACTCCACATTGCGAACTGTGTCTAATAGTCTTGTCACCTGCCGAAGGTAAACCTGCTTATCATCTTCGGCAAGATCAGAAGCACTCCATGATTTTAAAGCAAAGCTCTCAATTTCAATATCAATATCAGCAAAATTCAGCAGAGGAAGCGGCTCAAACGAAATCTCCGTTTCCATCTCCATACTAAAAGTGAAAGCTTTGAGATTAGGCGCACAAATTTTAAACTTAAGATTTGGCTCATCAGCAAACGTAAATGCATTTCTTATCAGCTAAAGATTCCAACAAAAAACAGCTAGAGATGAACTTGGTCATTTTCATGCAAGACTTTGAGGTTTGGTAGTCCAGACGAAGACAATGCAAGTTTGTGTAGGCAACGATCAAATGTTACTTTTAAAGCAATCAAAGATTTACAAGAAAACAGGTAGTCAGGCAGCTTACACCGCGCGTCGACATTGAGGTCCATTTCTTGTACATTAAATTGAATTGCAGAAAGAATCCAAGAATAAATATGACGAGCAACCGCTCGACGAAGTTAAGATGCGAGAGTGACTTCCAGAAGTTTCGAAATCTTTTGGACAAGACGCTGGCTTGGACGGCGTGTTGGATGTTGAGAAAAGAGAAGATGTGGTGAAGAATGGATTCGGGGAGGTCACTGATTCTGTCTCCGCCTCTCATCTTAGTCTAGATTGCTTCAGAAATTAATCTGTCAATTCGTCATCTCCAGATATTTATATCTAAAGCCTCCGTTTGGTTCATTTCTACCAACTTACAATGTTAGTTATGATATATCTCATTGGAGTTAAAATTTTAATGTTTGGTTCTAACTTTAAATTTGTAGAAAAGTTGTAAATTTTAAAACAATAAAATATATGAATTGACATAAACAACCTTCAAATAAGAGAAAGAGATGGGTAATAAAAGGGTAATTAATGAGGGTAATAGTATCCATAACTCGTGAAAGATACTCCCTATACGGGGTGGGGAAGATATTTTTCACCCTTCCTTGTAAGTTGAGAAATAACTTATAAAAAAGTTGGACAACCAAACAAGATTAGTTTTCAACTCCCTGTAAGTTATCTCCCAAAAAATAACTCCACCTCCAACCAAACAAGGCCGAAGTGTGTGTCAACAATATACATCTTCGTGTCTTCAAAAAAAAAAAACATACATCTTGCATGAACTCGGACATGTTGGCCTAGTAGTAAGAGTTAAGGCTAAGTTAGGTGCACTGTTTTGAGCCCAGATAACTAAAGGTCGGGGCTATTTGTGGTATCTTTCTGAAATTCAAGGGCACAATCAGATATTTTTTTTTGGGTGCAGCTATTCGTACCCCATTTTTTGCTTCTTTTACCCAATCCTTGTGAAATGACCCAACTATCCCTCTATATAAAAGGTTTTTACTCACGCATACCCCAGTCACCCCAATCACACAAACCCCAGTCACCACTTTCTCTAACCGCACTCTCACCACCAATCCAAATCTGACGAAATCCGAGCGAAACTTCATCGATTTGATGTCGTCGGAACATTCTTCATCTCATTTAGTGTTGATTTGTAGTTTTTTGAGGTTTTTTTTCTTTTTTAAGTTGGTATTGTTGGCAGTTTTGTTGTTGGGTTTAGGGCTTCGATTTGGGACTTGAATCTTACATTTGGATACAAAGTTTTGATGGAGCAGCAAAACCCACTATTTTTTTGGCCGACACTTCTAAAGAGGTCTCAGTTAGATCCATCCATCATCCATTGAAACTGAGTTTTTTTCACAATGTCGGTCGTATTCTATCGACACCTCTATTTAGAGGTGTCGGTCGAATCCAACCGTTATCCCTTTAGAGGTTGTGGTCAGAGTCGGCCGACACCTCTTCATAAGTGTTAGCTCTGTGCGACCGAATTCTGCGGGTGACACTTTTTCGTTTCTAGGACACATCGCAACCACATCCGACTTTATTTAACGAAAAAACACTCTTACAACACTTGGTGATCTAGTACAAAGTGTTTTACAATGACTAAAACCGAAAAATTTAGATGATTGAGGGGGGTGTTGGGTTGAGGGTGATGGGGTATGTCCAAATGGGTGAGCAAGGGTATTATTGGAATTTTGAAAAAAATCGGGGTAAACGAAGTAAAAATTCAAATAAATGGGGTAAAAGAATCAAAATGTGGAATTCGAATAGCCTGACCTTTTTTTTCACTAAACATCGATTGCAGTAAAGAGAGTATTTTGGCATCCCTTTTTTCTCTGCCCAAATTACCCCTCATAAACAATACACCTCATCTTTGAAGCCACAGTCGAACCCTTTCAAATCGCACTCGTTCCAATTCTCCTTGATGTTTTCCAACATCTTCATGTCATTTCTTGGTGTTTTTGTGCTACAGTCGTGATTTCTTGGGGTTTTGGTTTAATTTTGAGTTTGGGATTTTGGTTTACTTTCGAATCGTTCGTGAGGTTTGGTGTTGCATAACTGAGACCTATGTTTGAGGTCCGATATTGTTTCACCTAACCACTTTGTTGAAACTTAGTTGGCAATTGCTAAACTAGAGGTTCGGTGGGCTCCAACTGATTCTCCAAGTAGATATTTGGTGTAATGGTGTGGCTCCAGCCGACTCTCCAAATAGAGGCTTGATAGGCTTCGGTCGACACCAATAATCAACTTCACATGATCTCTCACATGACAAGCTCTGTTCATTCTGTACGTGGGTCTTCCATTTATTTTGTCGTTGGTCTATGTTTCTTCAATTAGCTAGTAGCAGCGATGTGTATACATAGTTTGAATTCCCTTCTCAGAGCTCAGCGGTCGTGCCTAAAGCTTCAATAGGTATTAGAATTAGAAGCGCAGTTCAAGTTTGGAGAAACCATCACTATCTTGATAGCCACCCAATTCATTTCCTCTCTTTTCTAAGTCATCCAGTTAGCTAGAAAACACTTAACAAGGGCAAACTAATGCAAGACCCACAAAAAAAGGCAAATTAATGTTATAGATTACTGTAAGAACATGCTAAATCTCTTTAAAGTTTAAAGACCAAAGAACAAAACAAGAAAACATAGTGGTTTTACAACTCCTGCAACAACAAGATGGCGACAGTTGAAGAAGCTCGAGGGATCCTTAGTAACATCTTGCTAAAGTTCATAAGCCCTTTCTTTTTATCACTCGGCATTCCGTCAACTGTCCAAACAACCATTTCCTCCAAAACCACCACATTTTTCAACACAAACTCTAGAAGCTTAAGTTCATTCATGCATCCAATAACACCATGAATCACTACGACTTTCAAATGATGAAATGTGCATTGCTTCGAAAACTCGTAGCCCTCACTAGCAACACTTGTTGAAGTGAGAATTTCCTAAAAGTGAGAAATCAGAAGCTCAATGTAACGACCCAAATATTCTCCGACCCATTTTAAAGGTATTTTATTAATTTTATATTAAAGTATGTGAACAAATGAGATTGTTACACAAAAAAATTAATATTAACAAGATTTGGACTAAGTGAAAATGTTTGGAATGGGCTTAACGAGGAAATTGGGCCCATAGGGGTATTTACGTAATTTGGGGTTAAATTTGAGAGCAACCTTACTTTAAAACCCTACCTATATAAACCTTTTATAAGTTTGTAGCCTCTTTTATGTTGAAACCCTAAACTTGGAGAGAAAGGAGAAGAAGAGGAGGCTTGAACAACCAAGGGGAGGTAATCTTTTGGTGGTTTTTCTTTTGTTTTCTTTTCTTTCTCTTTTCTTTCTTTTCTTCTTCTTTTGATTTTTTTTGTTTGTGTAGGAAGGGGGAAAAGGGGTGGCGGCTCCCATGGGAGCCGCTGGTTTGGAGGCGGCGCCTGGTGGCACCGCCGGAGAAGATAGCGGCGCCGCTGCTCCCCAGCGGCGCCGCCGTCAATATGGGGGGGTGGCTATAGCCACCCCATATCAGTGAGGAAGAAGGGGGTGGCAATAGCCACCCCACTTCCTCCATCACCGCAACCACCACCGCCACCGCGGCTGGTGAGCCGCGGTGGAGGGGTCCCCAGTGCCGGCGAGCACTGGGGACCACCCTCGGACTTAGATCTGAGGGTTGGGGGGTGGGGGAAACCCCACCCATGGTGGGCAACCGAGACGCCAGGGGGAAACCCCACCCATGGTGGGGGAAACCCCACCCATGGTGGGCAACCGAGACGGCTTGGATGAATCTATCTTTGTTTTGGTGCAATTATTTAGAGGGCGTAACGGCCATTGCGTTTCCACTGATTATTGTACCAATTCGAAAATAGATGATTCGGTCACCGGATCCTTACCAATATCTAGCTCGCATTGAATGGAACAACGGCTTATATTAATCTTTATATCTATCGCATTTTATTTAAATCTTTCATTTGACTTTATTTGTATGTCATGTGTAAATTTATAAATGAATAATGATGAATATTATTATGCATGACATAAATGAATGTTTATCAAATGTGTTGTAAAATTGTTATGTTTATGTATAGTAATGTGAATGGGATACGACATGAAATATTGATCCGAAGATTATTGGATGACAAATTTGGAAATGGAAATATTAGTTATTTATTCTTCTTGAAATATGAATCCATTTTTATAATTACGATGAGCATGAACCATATCTTTAATTGTATCGAATTATGTATTCAATTAATATGCTTATAATTTTGTTATGATTTACATTTATTCGGTTATTACATGTTGTGTTATGCGTATGGATTGGATGTCATGTAGAATTTGCATGAGTACTAGGTAGTACTTGCATATTTAATGTTTGAGCGAATCTTTCCTCTTATTGAGCATCGTTGGTTCTTTAGCTCACCTCACTCTACCCCACATGGTCCTCTACCGGTAGCGATAGACAAGAAAGGCAAGGGAAAGGATTTATCTTGAAGTGCCTTCATATGTGAGACTCACATAATACTAGTCTATCATCATTATTAATCGTTTTGTAAACCTCGTACGTGGGTTTTAGCTTGAGAATTAGTTAATGGGTAGTTTTGAACCTTTATATTATTATTATGAAGTTGTATGAGACTTTTAAATATTAAAGATGATAGATCTTATTATGATATACAGGTTTATATGGTATTGTTGTGATTATTTTTCACACATTTATTATTATATAGAATTATTATTCCGCAAGTTTACTTAGGCGCGCCAAGCCGTTACTTGGGCCTGGTTCAGGTATCGGGTTTAGGTAACGGTTTGGGCCGAGCGACTTGACCCTAGGTCAGGGAAGGGTCGTCACAGTTGATATCAGAGCCTAGGGATTAGAACCTAGGGAAACATTAGGTTAAGAAAACCTAAGTTGTAGAGCCTTAAATTAAAAAAAAAATCAATCAAGTTTAAGTCGAACAAATCCACGGTATGAGACATCGATTTGAGTCGACTTAATGTGCACAAATGTCAAAATTTTAGATTGGGAAGGGATCGAAAATCAAAGATAAAGCGTTAATATATTGTTATATGTTTATGAATGTAATATATTTATAACGTTAGATATTTTGCAAATTCCCCAAATTATTGGACTAACCACTTGTTGCTCTACAGTGCACTATGAGTAACCATGGGGGAAGTTCGCATAATTTGAGGAATGCTCAGGACAGAGATGATAGACATTGGCGTAGGGAAATGGAGCAGCGCATATCTTCCCTGACGGAGTCACATCAAAAAGCCCTACAAGAAATGGCGTCTGCTCAAGAAAGGAATATGGCTCGTATTATGGAACTTATTCAAACACAAGGAAATGCTAGATCAGTCGAGCAAGTGCAGGTAGGACAGGGGCCTAATCCTCTACTAGAACCTATCCATGAGCCCCAAGTAGCAGAGGAAGGCGCAGATTCCGTCACTAATACGGTTGCAGCAACCGTACATGGAGGAGACAAGGATACAGAGGCATATCGGAGAGGGAAATTACAAAAGGAGTTCATGAAGTATGACATACCTCGTTTCTATGGGGATAGAGATCCCGTAGAGGCTGAAGCATGGATCTTGCACATGGATAAGAGGATGAAGACACTAAGTATTGATGAGTGGACTATGGTACCTCTAGTGTCATTCTTGTTGGAGCATCGAGCCCACAAATAGTGGTTGTCCATTGAAAGAGCTCAAGGAACAAATATGTCTTGGACACAGTTCAAGAAATTGTTTTATGATGAGTGGTTTCTGAATAAAAAGGCAAACTAAGATTCGAGAATTTCTTGACTTAGTGCAAGGCAGTATGAGTGTAGTAGATTATGCAGCGAAGTACAATGAATTAGCAGAGTTTGCGCATGAGTACGTTCCATCTGAGACGACACGGAGGAGACGTTTCGTTGATGGGTTGACGGAGGAGATTCACTCCCTAGTGGCAGCATCAGGGGCAGAGACATTTCAGTAAGTGTATAACAGGGCACTCGACTGTGAAGATGCACTACGCATTGATGAGACACGATCCAGTCGGTATGGTCAGGGCAAAAGAAACTTTGACAATTATCAGAGGGGACATGAGAAAAACTCAAAGAAATTTCAGTTTGGAGGAGCATCAAGCGCACCGACACACTTAGTGGTAGCATCGAAGGCTACACACCCTTTGACGGGGACCATCACACCTTTCCATGCTTCCGCACCTTCGACTAACCAGGGTGTGACATTTAAACAGCCACGTCCACCGCAACAGAGTAAGAATAGTGGCAGTAGGGCCAAGGCCGAGTGTATCAGGAAGTGTCGCGCAGCCACAGCCGAATGCGCAGAAGCCACATATTGTATGTTTTCGGTGCAAGATGCCGGGGCATTACAGAAATCAATGTCCATATCCACCATCATCTGAGGAGAGTGCAGCCCCAGTTGCTCGAGGAAGAGTTCATGCTATGGCAGAACAGGATCAGAGAGCCGCGCGACAGTTAGTTGCAGGTACAGTTTCAATTAGTGGTCGTAACATGCATACATTATTTGATTCTGGTTCTACTATTTCTCTTATCTCGGGGGCTATGGTACATGCTTTGGGATTGACACCAATTAGAGCACACACATACTTGATTTTGAGCATAGTCTCCATCGAAAAGTTTTACCCTAATATGACATGTGAGGAGTGCATAATTAAAATTGGGGATCACACTATGCCGTTTGATTTGCGAGTGTTAGAATGTTTAGAATATGATGCACTATTGGGAATGGACTGGTTAGAGACGTATCACGCTAAGATAGATTGTTTCAATAAGACGGTGATCTTTCAGATTCCGGGCTCTACTCCATTTGAGTTTAGAGGTTGTTCTTTGGCTAATGTTATCATCCGAAGTAGAGTTGCGACTTTTGATGAGATCGAGACTATTGCGAGTCTAACTTCTATGGGAGACGAGGGACAAGAAGTCCTAATTGAGAAGATTCCTGTTGTTAGGGATTTTCCAGATGTTTTTCCTTCTGACCTTCCAGGACTTCCTCCACATCGAGACATTGACTTTGTGATTGACCTTATTCCCGGTACTAGACCAGTTTCTAAGGCACCTTATCGTATGGCGGCTACCGAGTTGAAAGAGTTGAAGAAGCAACTAGAGGAGTTGACTCAGAAAGGCTTAATTTCCCCAAGTGTATCGCCATGGGGAGCACCCGTGTTATTCGTGAAGAAGAAGGACGGTAGTTTGAGAATGTGTATTGACTACCGACAGTTGAATAAGGTGACTATTCGGAACAAGTATCCGCTTCCCAGGATCAATGATTTATTTGACCAACTGAGTGGAGCAAGATTCTTTTCGAAAATAGATTTGAGATCGGGGTACCATCAGCTGCGCATACGAGAAGAAGACATACCAAAGACAACATTTAGTACACGATATGGTCACTTTCAGTTCACAGTGATGCCGTTTGGACTTACCAATACGCCAGCCATGTTTATGGATTTGATGCACCGTGTTTTCAAACCATTCCTCGATCAGTTTGTGATTGTATTTATCGATGACATCATGATATATTCTAAGACTGAGTCGGACCATAGAAAACATCTTAGGAAAGTGTTGCAAACATTAAGGGAACACAAGCTTTACGCTAAGTTAAGCAAATGTGAGTTTTGGGCTTACGAAGTGAAATTTTTGGGCCATGTGGTGAATGCGGAAGGTGTAACAGTTGATCCTACGAAGATTGAGGCGATCCTTAGATGGCCACAACCTAAAAATGCATCAAAAATACGAAGTTTCCTAGGATTAGCAGGGTATTATTGGCGTTTTTTGTGCAAAATCTCTCATCGATTGCTTCACCGCTTACTGAGTTGACGCGGAAGGATGTTACTTATGTTTGGAGTGATGCATGCGAAAAAGCTTTCCAATTGTTGAAGGAGTGTTTGACCACCGCACCTATTTTGGTCTTACCAGAGTCCGGTAAGGAATTATCAGTGTACACCAACGCTTCAGGGATTGGATTGGGAGGAGTACCAATGCAAGACAAGAAGGTAATCGCCTATGCTTCACGCCAACTGAAGATTCACGAGAAGAATTATCCGGTGCATGATTTAGAGTTAGCAGCAGTGGTGTTTGCTTTGAAATTATGGAGACATTATCTGTACGGGGAAAAGTTTACTGTTTATTCAGATTACAAAAGTTTGAAGTACCTATTTACTCAGAGTGATTTGAACATGAGACAGAGGAGGTGGTTAGAATTCTTGAAAGACTACGACTTCACACTTGAGTATCACCCAGGGAAAGCGAATGTAGTGG
Organism: Stephania japonica; assembly: GCA_039657345.1. Classification (NCBI taxonomy): domain Eukaryota; kingdom Viridiplantae; phylum Streptophyta; class Magnoliopsida; order Ranunculales; family Menispermaceae; genus Stephania; species Stephania japonica. The sequence goes on along the minus strand of CM077556.1, from coordinate 81,774,436 downwards.
CGGATGCTTTGAGCCGTATTCGATTAGAGTTAGAGTCCGAAGTTGTAATGCAAGTACATGAAGTACCGGTGGAAAACTCAGATGTCATAAGGAGTCAAGAGCATGTTTAGATTAGAGCAGAGCCAGTGGCATTGTTTAGAGTTATTGATTGTCAGAGGGCCGATTCTGAGTATGGACGGTACAGGTCATTGGCAGATAACATTGATGATAAGGACTGGAGATTGTCAGGTGATGGGGCGTTGAGGTTCCGAGACAGAGTATGGATACCATCTCATAGACAGTTGAGAGATGATTTACTCAAAGAGGCGCATAGATCATGGTTTACAGTGCATACGGGAGGCAATAAAATGTACCAAGATATGAAACGAATGTATTGTTGGCCGAGGATGAAAGTTGACATCGCTACTTACATTCAGAACTGCGAGATCTGTCAGTTAGTAAAAGCAGATCACCAAAAGCCAGGAGGATTATTGCAACCATTGCCTATTCCACAATGGAAATGGGAACACATAGCCATGGATTTTGTTTCGGGGCTGCCGAACACACAAAAAGGACATGATGCGGTTTGGGTGGTTGTAGATCGTTTGACTAAGTCGGCACACTTTATTCCTATCTCCATGGGATATTCAGCATACAGACTTGGAGGCATGTACGTCAATGAAATTGTCATGTTACATGGGGTTCCGGTGACTATAGTGTCGGATCGTGATCCGAGATTTACCTCTCAGTTTTGGAGAGGGTTTCAGCACCAGATGGGAACTCAACTCAATCTCAGTATGGCCTTTTCACTTTCAGGCTGATGGGCAGACCGAGAGATTGATCCAGATACTTGAGGACATGCTTCGAGCCTGTGTATTGGATTTCGGTGGAAGTTGGGAAAAGTACATTTCGTTGTGCGAGTTCGCATACAATAACAGTTTTCAAGCAAGCATTGGTATGGCACCTTTTGAGGCTCTTTATGGGAGACCGTGTAGATCTCCAGTTTGTTAGACCGAGGTCGGAGATGTGGTGTTGCTTGGACCAGAAATGGTTCATGATCAAACAGAAAGAATTAAGATTATTAGGCAACGACTAGAAACCACCCAAAGCCGTCAAAAAAGTATGCCGATAAGGACCATCGCAATGTTGTATTCAAGGAAGGGGAATTCGTGCTTTTAAAAGTTTGTCCTATGAAAGGGCATCATCGATTCGGGTTAAAAGGAAAGTCATCTCTAAGATTCATCGGACCATTCGAGATCAAGAAAAAGGTGGGACCAGTAGCCTTTCGTCTCAAGTTACCACCACAGTTAGCGGGAGTACATGATGTTTTTCATATCTCCATGTTGAGGAAGGCACATAATAAACACGCACCGAGGATTGATTGGGGGCAAGTTGATCTAAGGGAGGACGTGTCATATGATGAGCAGCCGATCCAAATAATGGATAGAAAAAATAAGAAAATTACGTAATAAGGAATACGCAATAGTGCAAGTCCGATGGCAATTTCATGGGGAACAAGAGTTAACTTGGGAGCGGGAGGATTACATGATAGAGAATTTTTCATTTCTCTTTGAATCTTGAGGTATGACTTTGATTTAATTTAAATGTATTTTATTGATTTTATATTAAAGTATGTGAATAAATGAGATTGTTACACAAAAAAATTAATATTAACAAGATTTGGACTAAGTGAAAATGTTTGGAATGGGCTTAACGAGGAAATTGAGCCCATAGGGGTATTTACGTAATTTGGGGTTAAATTTGTGAGCAACCCTACTTTAAAACCCTACCTATATAAACCTTTTATAAGTTTGTAGCCTCTTTTGTGTTGAAACCCTAAACTTGGAGAGAAAGGAGAAGAAGAGGAGGCTTGAACAACCAAAGGGGAGGTAATTTTTTGGTGGTTTTTCTTTTCTTATGTTTTCTTTCTCTTTTCTTTCTTTTCTTCTTCTTTTGATTTGTTTTGTTTGTGTAGGAAGGGGGAAAAGGGGTGGCGGCTCCCATAGGAGCCTCTGGTTTGGGGGCGGCGCCTGGTGGCACCGCCGGAGAAGACAGCGGCGCCGCCGTCAATATGGGGGGTGGCTATAGCCACCCCATATCAGTGAGGAAGAAGGGGGTGGCCATAGCCACCCCACTTCCTCCATCACCGCCACCACCACTGCCACCGCGGCTGGTGAGCCGCGGTGGAGGGGTCCCCAGTGCCGGCGAGCACTGGGAACCACCCTCGGACTTAGATCCGAGGGTTGGGTGTGGGGGAAACCCCACCCATGGTGGGCAACCGAGACGCCATGGGCGTCTGCCCCTGGTTTCGGTTCCAGGGGCAGACAGGGCCCTGGACCTTTCCAGGGGTCAGTCGCCCCTGGGGGCCTGGTGGACCATTGACCAAGGGCTGGACGCCCCTGGTCAACCCAAACAGGGATCGATTTGGTCCCTGTTCAAATAAACAGGGACCAAATGGGTCCCTCGCCAAAATAAATTGAAAAAAAAATAAAAATAAAATAAAATAGGAAAACCTAAGATGGGCGTCGACAACCTCGACAAAGCCCTCAAATGGCACATCACGTGGGACCTACACCATTTGGGGTCCCCAAATATAAATTAAAAATTGAAATACTCAACTTTAAATGAGTAAAATACTTATGTAGTCTTATATAAAATTGTATAAATTGCGTAGATTCGCGAGGCAGTTCACGTGGGACCCCAAACGTACGAGGAGTCGGTATAGGCGTCGCGACGGGTCCAGGTAAGTGGGGAGCTTCGCTCATGCATTAAATATGGCTTAATTATTAGATAACTAGGAATGCATGTTTTGAATGTAACGACTTGGGAATGGGTTGCGTCGTGATATTGGTTTGGATCTCTATTATCTATGGAATTGTGAATACATTGTTTTGCCTTTTATGTTATTCGGTGCCCCAGAGTGTGTGGAGTTCCACCGCTGGCCAAATTAGCAAGTGGTCTATATTTTGAACGCCCCAGAGTGTGTGGTAGTTAACCACCGAGGGTTTGCTTGACTAATTGAATGCATAAGGTGAATTATTCGAGGGTAATGGTTTGGAGTTCCATCATTTGCTACTTGATGATTCTTTGAGACGTGTAGCGGTGACGGCTTGGATGAATCTATCTTTTTTTTGGTGCAATTATTTAGAGGGCGTAACGGTCATTGCGTTTCCACTGATTATTGTACCAATTCGAAAATAGATGATTCGGTCACCGGATCCTTACCAATATCTAGTTCGCATTGAATGGAACAACGGCTTATATTAATATTTATATCTATCGCATTTTATTTAAATCATTCATTTGACTTTATTTGTATGTCATGTGTAAATTTATAAATGAATAATGATGAATATTATTATGCATGACATAAATGAATGTTTATCAAATGTGTTGTAAAATTGTTATGTTTATGTATAGTAATGTGAATGGGATACGACATGAAATATTGATCCGAAGATTATTGGATGACAAATTTGGAAATGGAAATATTAGTTATTTATTCTTCTTGAAATATGAATCCATTTTTATAATTACGATGAGCATGAACCATATCTTTAATTGTATCGAATTATGTGTTCAATTAATATGCTTATAATTTTGTTATGATTTACATTTATTCGGTTATTACATGTTGTGTTATGCGTATGGATTGGATGTCATGTAGAATTTGCATGAGTACTAGGTAGTACTTGCATATTTAATGTTTGAGCGAATCTTTCCTCTTATTGAGCATCGTTGGTTCTTTAGCTCACCCCACTCTACCCCACAGGTCCCTCTACCAGCGCGATAGACAAGAAAGGCAAGGGAAATGATTTATCTTGAAGTGCCTTCATATGTGAGACTCACATAATACTAGTCTATCATCATTATTAATCGTTTTGTAAACCTCGTACGTGGGTTTTAGCTTGAGAATTAGTTAATGGGTAGTTTTGAACCTTTATATTATTATTATGAAGTTGTATGAGACTTTTAAATATTAAAGATGATAGATCTTATTATGATATACAGGTTTATATGGTATTGTTGTGATTATTTTTCACACATTTATTATTATATAGAATTATTATTCCGCAGGTTTACTTAGGCGCGCCAAGCCGTTACTTGGGCCTGGTTCAGGTATCGGGTTTAGGTAACGGTTTGGGCCGGACGACTTGACCCTAGGTCAGGGAAGGGTCGTCACACTCAATAATGGATCATCTAAAGTTCTTTAACGACTAATAATTTAATAAAATATGTAAAGAAATAAGAAGTACAAAAGGAAAGTCAAACAAATACCTCATTCCAATTCAGTGTCTTTCTTGAACAGCGATCCTAAAAAATAAGGGAAAAAAGCTAATATTAGTCATACACATGTGGTCAGCTCTACAAGGAAACTACTAATTTAAGAATGATTATATATAAATAAAGAATAAAACTAAAATCCTTAGGAAACTACTAATTTAAGAATGATTATATAAAAATAAAGAATAAAACTAAAATCCTTGGCACAAATCTTACCTTGCTTATGCTTAAGATCAAAGATTCAATTAATGCAAAAACACAATCTTTAGAACGCCATGTTCCTACATTCAAATACTTCAAATTTTGGAATTGCAGCGGTCGCAAGGGTTAACTCTCCAAAATGGCAGAAGAATTCATACCAAATCATGAAAAACTAAAACCTTCTATGTTCTATCCATTTAACAGAAAATATGCTAGAGCCAGGACAAAAAAAATAATAAAATATGCTAGAGAATCATAGAAGAAAATCAGTGTGGCAATTCATACCAAAAGTATCCAGCAGCCCAGGCTGAGTTTCTCTGTGTTGCAAACTCCTTCCAAAAGAGTTGTCGTACGACGAACACACTCTCTTTCTTTTCGTTTTCACTAATACCCAAAATTTCAAATGGTGCAAACTTGGCTGCCCCATTGAATCTCAAATAAATTTGAACCAAACATAGATGAGAAACTCCTACATAATCGAATATTCTCTTCTCATTACACCATCCAAGCAGAAAAGTTCAAGATTTAGTGCACATACACTGATCTTGGATTTGCAAAAATCTACCAACTCCTCACATTTTATCCCCAAATATTCAAGTTTGGAAAACTCCCCTCAACATGATGAAATGAACACGATGACAAGTCCAACATCGTAAGAGACGGACAGTTCGCGATGAACTTACTGGCAGAACCAACATTCTTAAAACACACATCTTCAAGATACAAAGGCCTCAACACGGGATAAACTGATTTAACCGCAAATTTTTGGCGCGCATTTCTCACCTCTATTTGTTTTTGGCGCGTTTGTTGGGCCAAGGCCCAATTTCCTTACCTGATTTTAGTGACCGTTAAGATAGGTTAGGGTTGTTGGAAAAAAAATGTGTTAAGGTTGCAAGCGGAGCGGAGAGTTCTCGTTACAAAGTGGGTCAAAAAATTATGCAAACACTTCAACACGGACGGCATGAACATTATGAATTGTAGCAAGAATCTATTTAAGAACATTAGGAAGATCAGTTTTATCGAAAGATTTGTTGATTAAAAACCTGAATATCAGATGTTTTGTGAAGAATAAATATGATGTGTTCTTCTTGTTGAACTTAATGTGAGACTTGATGCGTGTCGAGCGCGTCAAAATAAATATATATCTTGATGTGATTACCAATAACCACAAGAACTGCAGTAGTGGCAAACACGGGGTCGAACCACGAAGACCAAGTTTTCAACTTATGGTACTAAACTAAAACTAACATAGAGTGTTCACAGAAAATATCTCTAATTTCACTAAAAACAATAACTAAAATATAAAGTAAATAAATCAATCAAGAGGGGGAAGAACAATCTAAACCATCAGTATCACAAATCTCCTCAATTTGGCATAATTTTACATATGGTCCTCAATCTAACCAAAGCATGCAAATCATATTAAATTAGTGTAGCTATAGACCCGGTAATGTACGCAGGTCTTCGCACTTCCTGATGTCGGCAGCCAAAGTACGACAGTTGACTACTTCCCTGACCAATTACGTAATCTGATCGCTAGTGCTCCAGATTTAACGCATTGGTCGCATTACTTCGATTTGTGAAGGCACTACACCTAGACAATCGGATCGCTAGTGCTCCCTATTTAGCCTAGATCCCTAAGGTATTTGACCGGTCCCAAAAGGGTCTAATCAATTGGTATGGTCAATTGCCACTAGTGTAGTCTTGTCGCACAAGCACGGGTGCTTACGACTCACTGGCATATGAATTGAAGTTTAAACTAGTGTTTAACTTCAATTGTTCAAATAATACCAAAGAAAATAAAATACTATGAAAAACAAATTAAATAAATAATAAAATAGATCTCACATATGTTTTATGCCAAAAAGAGTGATTTGATCCACTTCCAGTTCAGACTGATGAGTTTAGCCGACCATCGACGTCAAAAACTCCATTAAAATCTAAAAACAAAGTGTAGAAAAAGAGGAGAGAAAAAAATAGAAAACAATGAGAAAAGAAGAAAACAATGTATCCCCGACTCTCTGCCAAAAACCCTAATTAATACTCTTAAATTTGGGTCCGGATGCCTATTTTTGAGTTTGGTGCGTGACACGTGTGTCGAGGACAATCTGTGGCTATTTTTTGGTGTTTTTCTGAACTCTGCCACGTGTCACAACGTGATTGGCTGAAAAACTGGAGCATGCTGACGTGGCGGCCGCGGATTGGAGGAGAGGAGATCGCGTGACATGCTGGGTGTGTAGGCGCTGACACGTGGCGGTTCCTAGTTCGTTGGAGCTGCTGACGCGTGCCTTGCTGGATGAACCAGAGGCTGCCACGTGGCGATGACGTGGCGTGGCGAAATCACGCGTCTCGCGCGAAAATCTGGGAGTGCGGTTGAGCACGCATCCCGAGGTAGATCAATGGCGTAGGTGAGGAGCTCGCGTGATGTGCTACGTGACGTGTGACTGCAGTGACATGGTGGCGAATGGGACAATGACACGTGTCAGACTGGCGAATGGGACAACGACACATGGCAGATCAAAACTCAAGTCACCTACTCTTGTCTACACCCCAAAACAGACCCTCCGGTATCCGATTTCTTCAAGTAAATACTCTATTTTGAGTATTTTTCCGCCCCGGATCCAACCGTGTACCCCAAAAGTCCTAAAAATGACAAATAGAGATAATTAGGCACATAATTCGGAGAATCAACACTAAAATATATAAATAAACTATATATAATATGCATAAATAACAACTTATCAAATATCCCCTAACTTAAAACTTTGCACGTCCCGAGCAAAGGTGTAAATGACAAACAAACAAACTAGACTCTTAATATAACAATGCACTTACTTAACTAAACTATACCCGATTCAAAAGTTCATGGAGTTCCTCTGGTTTACATAGTTGCTAACTTAACAAGCCACTTAAGAAATTTCGGAGTTATGATATGTCAAGAATCGCAACCCAAACACAACTAAGATCCCACTTTCAAGACAAAGATGCAGTCAAGACAAAGGCTATCAACTACTCATGGGTTTTCTTGATCTATACATTAAAGCACGCAAGTTTAAAATCCCACTAAATTTAGTGAAAGCACTCGAGCTAAATCTTTTTTATTTGAGGAGTTTTCATAAACTTTCGCCTTTATTCTTTTTTTTTCTAATTCTCTATTCCTTTCTCCATTTTTTGTAACACGGTCCCTGCTCCATTTCTTATGGACCGATTTTCTCACTTTTTCCCGCCACAAGTTTTCCTGCTCCATTTCCTATGGAAACTTGTGGGACTCTCAATATTAAGAAAACTCATGTTAGCCCTTCTCACTTTCACTATAATCAAGCAAATTCCTCAATGTGGGTTAAAATATTATCACTTGCACAATTTTGACCGTCTACCCATTTTGGTATCTAGCACAAGCTCAACCAACATACTGTCTCTAATCATGAATTCCTAAGAATGCTTTGATTAAGTGTTTCTCCTAATTTCTCCAAAGTTTCAAGTCAACAGGCTACCATAAAGTACTTATCCATAACCAAAGGCATGAATCAAAATCTCGGGCGACTCTAGACAATATAGACTACACTGGAAACATGCATGAACGTGTATCAACTCCTAATGGAATGAGAAAGTGTGATATGGAGTGAAAAGAAATGGAAGAAATGAATGAGCAATATATATCAAACACCACCAATACCATCCTACAACCGCATGTAACCGCATATATAAAAAAATTTAAACGATCTCACCTGTGGTTTTTCGTATAGAACACCATCCAACTCAATCCACAAGTCCTAAAGTACCCCCAAACTTATTTCGAACCTTTCCTCAAGGTTTAAAACAGGTTACGAGGCATGCATGAACACACAAGATGGTAAAAAGAACATGATAGATATAAAAGGAAATGATACAAAATCATGCATAAGACTAACACTAATCCTAAATCTACAAACGAAAAGAAGATGGGTAACCTTACCAGATCTCAATGTAACTAACCATATGTACAGACATATGAGGAGCCATCAGAACAATACCAGGCTCTCAAAATCCAGTGTGCACGGCAGAGGTTACAACACTTGTAGAAAGTCACAAGGAGATAATAGTAAGAATACCACAGAAAAGACTAAAATAAAATCAAAGGGATAGAAGCTTGGGATGCCTCCCAAGAGCGCCTTTTTTTAACGTCGTTGGCTCGACGCAGTCTGACTCTCTCTCAGTCAAGGTACTCTACAACTGCTAGAGTCTCGCTCTCGATCTCGTCTTTGTGGGAAGTTCTCATAGAACGACTTCGATCGATGCCCATTCACCTTGAAAACTTTCCCTGTATCCTGGCTCCTGATCTCAACTGCACCATGTCCAAACACATCAGTAACAACAAAAGGTCCGAGCCATCGTGACCTCAACTTCCCTGGATGGAGAGTTAATTTAGAATTATAAAGCAAGACCTTTTGACCGACTACGAAAGTCTTACGAGATAAGTTGCGATCGTGGAAAGCCTTGGTTTTATCCTTATAAATTCGAGCGGACTCGTAGGCATCGTTCCGGATCTCCTCCAATTCTTGGAGGTCCAACTTTCTCTCTTTGCCGGCTGCGTCGAGTTCCATATTGAGCTATTTGACGGCCCATAGAGATTTATGCTCTAACTCGACTGGCAAATGGCACGATTTGCCAAAAACAAAGCGATATGGAGACATTCCGATTGGCATTTTAAACACCGTTCGATAAGCCCATACTACGTCATCAAGGCGCGTGCTCTAATCCTTCCATGACGGGTTGACGGTCTTCTCCAAAATGGCTTTAATCTCCCTATTTGACACCTCCGTTTGGCCACTAGTCTGAGGATGATAGGTCGTAGACGTGCGGTGTGTGACATTATACTTACGCGAGAGATTTTCAACCATGCGGTTGCAGAAATGGGTACCTCGATCATTGATCAAAGCCCATGGAGCGCCAAAAGTTGAAAAAATTCGTGATTTTAGGAAATCGCATACAACTGACGAATCATTGGTGCGAGTGGCTTTGACTTCCACCCATTTGGACACGTAGTCCACCTCCAGTAAGATATAAAGAAAACCATGTGACGGTGGAAATGGCCCCATGAAGTCGATCCCCCAAACATCGAAAATCTCACAGAATAGAATCGAGGTCAGTGGCATTTGATTCTTGTGACTCAGGGTTCCGGTCGACTGACATCTGGCACAGGTCTTGGAGTATATGTATGAATTATGAAAAAATGGGGCCAAGTATAGCCCACTCTCCAAGACCTTCATAGCAGTCCTACGTGGACCGAAATGGTCGCCACAGGCGTATGAATGACAGAATGTCAATATAAATTGCGTCTCCGTCTGAGAGACACATCGATGAATAACCTGGTCTGAGCAAAACCTCCACAAGTATGTGTCATCCCATACATAGTATTTGGAATCACTCCGAATTTTATCCTTTTGGGCTCGCGTAAGATGAGGTGGAAACTCTCGTGTAACAAGGTAGTTTACCAGATCTGCAAACCAAGGGAGTTCCTCAAAGCAATTGCTAAGAGATGTTCATCAGGAAAATCATCTCGTAGCGAGACAAGTGCTTCACCATTCTCGATACGACTGAGATGGTCAGCAACAAGATTTTCGGCACCACTTTTATCTTTAATCTCGATGTCAAACTCTTGTAACAAGAGTATCCATCGAATGAGACGAGGTTTAGCATCCTTTTTGGCCATAAGGTACTTTAAGGCAGCATGATCAAAGTAGACGACCACCTTAGTTCCTAAGAGATAAGGCCGAAATTTCTCCAAGGCGAAGATGACAGCTAGAAGCTCCTTCTCGGTAGTGGTGTAATTCAGTTGGGCAGGGTCAAGAGTTCGTGAAGCGTAGTATATGACATGAGAAGCGCGCCCGACTCGTTGCCCAAGCACAACACCTACAGCGTGGTTGCTGGCATCGTACATAATCTTAAAAGGTAGCTCCCAGTTGGGAGCTCGAATCACTTGAGTAGAGATGAGAGAGACTTTGAGCGCATCGAATACACTCTTACATGCCTTATCAAGATCGAAAGGCACGTCCTTCTGAAGAAGGCGACAGAGGGATTATGCAATTTTGGAGAAATCCTTAATGAAGCACCAATAGAAACCGGCATGGCCAAAAAATGATCGAATTTCTCGCACAGTCGTGGGGTAAGGCAACTTTTGAATTACTTCAATTTTTTCCGGGTCTACCTCCACACCCCTAGCAAATACGATGTGACCCAAGATAAGACCCTGATCCACCATGAAGTGACATTTCTCGTAATTGAGGATCAAGTTCTTCTGGATACATCGATGAAGAATCTTAGTCAAGTGACTAAGGCAAAGATCGAATGAATCACCGTAAACGGTGAAGTCATCCATGAATACTTCGATGAAGTGCTCAACGAAGTTAGAGAAGATGCTCATCATACACCTCTAAAATGTAGCAGGTGCATTGCACAGCCCAAATAGCATGCGCCGGTAAGCATAAGTACCAAAACGACAGGTGAAGGTGGTCTTTTCTTGATCCTCAGGTGCTACGGGAATCTGGTGAAAACCAGAGTACCCATCCAAGCAGCAATAGTGAGACCTGCCTGCTAAACGCTCTAACATCTGATCGATGAAAGGCAATGGGAAATGGTTTTTCCTAGTGGAAGCATTAAGCTTCCTGTAATCAATGCAAACTCGCCACCCGTTTTGGATGCGAGTTGGGACTAACTCACCTTGTGAGTTTGTAACACTTGTGATCCCCGTTTTCTTGGGAACCACCCGAATGGGACCGACCCACTTACTTCGTCGGAGATCGAGTAGATCATCCCGGCGTCAAGGAGCTTTGAGAATCTCCTTTTAACCACATCCATCATTGGTGGGTTCGATCTCCGTTGTGCTTCTCTTGAAGGTTTAGACCCTTCTTCCATATGTATCTGATGCATGCATGTAGAAGGGCTAAGACCTTTGATGTCAGCAATCGTCTACCCTAGGGCTTCTTTAAACTCTTGAAGCACATGAATCAACTTCTCTTCCTCTGGTAATGTGAGTTTGGTGGAGATGATCACTGGTAATGTATCATTCGCACCTAAAAACATATATTTGAGGTGGGTGGGCAATGGTTTAGGCTCCAGTGTAGGTGGTCACACTATAGAGGGGAGAAGTGTAGAGTTCGAAGTAGGTAAGTCGAGATAAGCTAGGGTGGGAAAATAGAGTGGAGCAGAGTCCAACTCAGAGATCGGCTCCTCAATCTCAGTATCGAGGATGAAACATTGCTTTCGCAAGGAATTGGTGTCAAGATGATTCTCTAACACCACTTTCACATCATCAACTTTCACGAGAAAGGTATCTTGGACAAGTGAGTCCACACTGTCCAAGGCAAGCACCATAGAAGAGGCATCGCAGGGATGGCGCATCGCATCATAGATGTTGAACTTAATAAGTTCACCATCAAACTCCATGGTCAGAGCACCACTGTGAACATCAATCTTGGTCTTGGCGATCTTAAGGAAAGGCTTGCCAAGCAAGACTGAGGAGAAATGGGGGCATGGCTGAGTCTTCATATCGATGATATAGAAGTCAGCAGGAAAGATGAGCTCACTAACCTTCACCAAGATGTCTTCCAAGACACCCACAGGACGAACGACAGATCGGTCTGCCAAATGTATGACAATCCCAGTATCCTTTAGGGGGCCAGCCTTCAATGTCTCATATATGGATAGTGGCATGACATTGATAGAAGCGCCGAGGTCGCACATAGCTTTCTGGATCTCAACTTCACCAATTGTGCAAGGGACAATGAACATGCCCGGGTTCTCACACTTGGTTGGCAACTTTTTGCGTAGGATAGCTGAGATGTTCTCACCTACAGTGATGTTCTCGTTGCCTTTGAGAAGACCTTTGTTGGTGCATAGGTCCTTGAGTAGCTTAGCATATCGGGGCATATGTGCTAAAACATCAAGAAGTGGGATGTTTATCGCCACTTTCCTCAAGATTTCCAGAATTTCCTTCTCTTCTCCCGCCTTTTTAGATTGAATGAGGCGTTGAGGGAACGGGGGTAGAATCTTAAGATAAGGTTGTGCTTCCTTATCCAAGTCTACCGTTTCAGTGTAAGACGGTTGAACCTCGAGTTCCTGCTCGACTTCCTTGGATTTAGGGGCGGCCTCTTTAGGCTTAGGGTCTTTAGGGGCCTCCTCCAACTCTCTACCGCTACGAAGTGTGACAGCATTGACATTCGCATTTGGATTCGGGAGCGTTTGAGAAGGCAACCTGCCTTTCTCATCCGTCCGCCCAACTTGTAGGGCCAATTGCCCTAATTGCACCTCGAGACTTTTAATGCTAGAAGCATGACTCGTGATGGTTTCATTTTTTAGTTGGGTCAATTCTTTAGAGAATCTGTCTTGATTAGCAATGAGTGTCCTCATCATTTCTTCTAAAGACCTCGAATTTTGAGCGGGTTGGGGTTGTGGAGGAAGGGGTTGTCCCCTTGGAACATTCTGTGAGAAGTTCTGATTTTGTGGCCCATAACTTAAATAGGGGCTTTTAATTGCATGATTGTAAGTGTTATTGAAATTGTTGCCGTATTGATTCCTCGATGGTCTTTGGAATCCGCCACCTAAAGCGTTCGCTTGCTCATTCTTGAACAAGGTAGGACACGAGTCAGTAGAGCGGTCCTTGGCTGTACAGAAGTCGCAAGCTTTAACTTGAGCTTTTCCCGAGGTGAGGAATCGCTCCATGAGATCAGTGAGTTTATTAAGCTTGCTATTGGCAGAATTTGACCCTACTCCATCAGAAAGACTTCGTGAAGGTCCATCATCCTCGTCATCAATGTAATGACGTGACCGACTTGCTATAGAGTCGAATAGATCAAACATTTCCTCGGTGGTCTTACATCTGTAATCGCCTCCACAGCATTGTCAATCATTCGTTTCTCCAGGGGTGTGAGTCCCATATGAAGAAACGAATAATGGAGAGGTTGCTTTGGCCATGTTGGGGGCATTGCATAAGTAAGCGCTTATAACGACTCCAATAATCGCCAAAAGATTTGCCCCGTTTCATTTTGATACTACATATCTCTCTAGTAAGTTGGAAAGCTCTAGATTCAGGGAAGAACTCTTTGAGGAATGCAGAAATCATGTTGTTCCAATTTGTAATGGAACCAGGGGGAAGATAGAAGAGCCAGTCTTGAGCTTTATCCTTTAGGCAGAAAGGAAAAGCTGAGAGTTTGACTTCGTCTTCATCGAATCGAGGGGGAATCATGGTCCTACATTTAGAATGGAAGTCCTTGATGAAGGTGACTGGATCCTCACGATCCAATCCATGAAAGACAGGGAGCAGGTTAATGAAACCTGATCTGAGCTCAAAATTGCCCCTGTGGGCTGGATATGCGATGGAGTGTGGATGATGGGCTAGGAGATCCTATATCCCATCATTCGCCATCCCAATGGTAATGCGATGGTCGGCCTGAGGTTGTGCCCAAGGATTAGCTTATGGCCTTTGTGGATGAGGATCAACCACTCTTTGGTCGAATGGTCGATAGCGATGTCTTTCGAGCCTTTCTTTGTTCCACCTGGTGCATGTGGTTCAGCTGGTGCGTCAAACTGTTGGGGAGGAATAACTAGGGGTTCCTCCCGTCCCTCACGTGGTGCAACGTGTGCATGTGGGTTCCTAATGTGGTCAGCCATCGGAGGGGTTTGCTCGTCGTTCAGTTGAACTCGAGAGGATTGGTTCCTCTGCTTAGTTTCTTTTGAGTTCCGACGGCAAGTCTTCTCGATCTCTGGATCAAGAGGGATTAAAGATCCAGCGGACAACGATCGACGAAGACTGTGGGACATAAAAGTGAACACAAAAGAAATAAGAGAAAAAAAAACCTAAGTCAAAAAGAACTTGATCCCCGGCAACGGCGCCAAGATTTGATGCATGTCGAGAGCGTCAAAATAAATATATATCCCGATGAGATTACCAATAACCACAAGAACTGTAGTAGTGGCAAGCACGGGGTCGAACCATGAAGACCAAGTTTTCAACTAAGGGTACTAAACTAAAACTAACCTAGAGTGTTCACAGAAAATATCTCTAATTTCACTAAAAAAAAACTAAAATATAAAGTAAATAAATCAATCAAGAGGGGGAAGAACAATCTAAACCATCAGTATGACAAATCTCCTCAATTTGGCATAATTTTACATATGGTCCTCAATTTGGCATAATTTTACATATGGTCCTCAATTTGGCATAATTTTACATAAGGAAAAGTCTGGATGTACTTAGTGGCTACTTCGTTGTTTCGTATGCATTCATATCTCGTTGTTATCTTTGATAGTTTATTTATCATGCGATGTTTTTTCATTTTGCTTTTTATGTGTTGGAACTTGAAAAATGTTTCAAGTGAGTTTGAATAGAAAAACTCTTTAGTCCCACATGCTCACTTCAAAGAGTACAAACTCTTTATATACAAACATCTACTCTAAAGATTTGTTTTAGAGAAACCCAATGGATAGAGTCCAAATTGACACCCATTTGGTTAATAGGTGTACGTATATATATAAATATACATATATATAATAATTATATTTAAAATCAAAGATAGGGCCTTGGGCCTTTAGGGTTTAGATTTGTTAGCCTTATAAAATCAAATAAATTTTATTTTTTATTTCGAAATTAATTTTTGACAGTTAAATTCGTTATTTTGTGAACAGGTGCGACTGTTGAATATGTTATTTTCGAACTTGAACAGTCACATTGGTTTGAACCAAGTGCCTCAAGTTCTATTTAAGTGGAACTAAAACACTAGAAAATTATTGGATTTCGAATTTCGTTTTTTTTGAGAGAGAAGGAAAATCACAGTTTGGCAGACTTTTGAACTTGGTGATTTTTGGTTCGAAAGGGCATCCGGTTGTATCTTGGGGGCAATCTTTGAAGAAAATTCTATCATCGAATTCAAGAAAATTTCTGTCTTAGGACATTGCTTCTGTGCAAGTCTCCGGTTAGAAATTTATTTTTGTTGATAGATTATGTTATTAATTATTTGTAAAAACTTTATTCATATATATTAGTATCATTATTATTGTTCCGGACAACATTATGTACCTGCATGATCTATATGAGGTGTCTACTTGTTTATTGAACTCTTGAATACATTTAGGACCCTCTGGAATGCAAGCATATGCATTAAAATAAAGTTTGTACGAACTATGTAGCAAAAGTATATATGTATACGCTACCCAAAGAAAATGATTCATCTTAGAGTACATGGAAAAACAATTGATTGATCATAATAACCATATGCGCACAAATTAGTTTACTAATACGGTACGATAGTACATAAGTCGGGATCGATCGAGCAAGCTCGATTGAAATTATTGATGTTGCAAGTAGCAATTGTACGTACTACTGCTTATTTAAACATATTACATACATTCAGCTTACTTCATATTATACGTAGTCCACCTTAACCAACTTGGGGCACCCTTGAAACGATGCCTCTCCTGGCAAAAATATGAACTCGGCCACAATTGTATTCTGAAGTTCCAGCAATTGCTCCTGGTGGCATGAGAACCGCTTGCACATTTGGGTTTTCTCTATGGATTGTCTCCACCGCCACCGATACTTGTTCTCCAACCAGCTCAGGCCATGATTGCTTCCCTATCATTTATCATGTAAATTAATGAATGTTAATGTCAATACTACAAACGATAATTAGGGAGAGACGTGGAAGTGATCACCCCATTAAATTAATGCGTGTATGTATAGGTGTAATGAGATGGCCTTTTTTTTATTAATTAGGGAGGCAAAGGCCTTATATATTACACGAATATAAATATGGAAAAGCATCTCCCCTTATTCTCTCTAATAAAAAAAAAGGGATATCAGGATTAGTATTACTAAAAATATGAGACAACAACAATAACAAAGCTTTAATTAATTTTAAATTAATTGGAGTCATCGGCTATATTCGCGAATCAAATTTTTTCATAATTGTGCTCGATTTAGTAATTGTTAAAAACACACAGCGTTCAAAACAAATTAAATCAAATAAATTTAGTTCTCACCATAACCGCAAATAGTTTCGGTCGCCATAATCTCGATCTTCTCTTCCTATCAACAAAAAAAATAAAAATAGCTTTGAGTACTTGTCTTGTGCTTGAGTGCTTGTGAGTAGTCTCGAAGGATGATGGCAGTATTTATAGACAGGGGACGGACAGATGTGTACATGGTACGTATAACCATACTTGGCTCACTACCCACCGGATAAAACCTCCAATTGGCCCCCTCACAATGCATGCTCTTTGAGTTTTCTTTGACAAAAATTAAGAAAAACGTGATATCCATATTGAAATCGACATTTCCCTTTGTTTTTAGCGGTGTACAACGTTTTCTTTGTTTTGATATGGAAGAGGCTTACATACAATTGGTTATTATACAGTTAATTTGTACAATATTTTTTTTTTTTTTTTTTTTTTTTTTGCCTGTTTTATATGTAGGCTTATGTACAATTGCTTATTATACAGTTAATTTGTACAATTCATTGCGTGTCTCTATGATGCGCCATGTCAATTGAGGAGTAGATAAAAGTGGGCACGACTTAGAATTGTAAAGTTTGCACAATGATCTATCGCAGTGCACCATGTAAGTCATTTGATGGTGGCGAGAATAAAAGAGTAAGTATCTATTAACTTTTTTTTTCTATTAATAATTTATTTTACTTTAATTGACGTCTTCTTTTAAGTTAGACGGAGAAAATGTTGGGAAAAACCTCACAGCGGAAGCAAACAATCTCACAACACTAAATCACACCAACTTTATTCAATCAACTAAAAATTTTTCAAAGCTTAATACAACTAATAAAACTAAAATAGAAACTTGTGATCAAAGGCGATTTTCAAGCATCATTACAAAAGTAATACAGTCATTGAAAGATGACGACTAGAGCCCTGGTGGGAGGAGGAGGAGAAGGAGCAGCATTAGCCATTTCCAAAGCTCAAGCTCTTCAGAAATGAAATCATTATATTCCTCTTCAAGTAATTCAGGGTTCAGAACTCCTCCACCTTACAATGTAAACACCCCCACCAAGTGCTACAAGGATATCGCGTCCACAAACTATTCAGACAAGCGGATCAATATAGTTCCCTCGTCGAGGTGCACACATCAAGTCGATGGATTGCTGAATGAGAAAAGAAAAACGGATTTGGCACGATTAGACGACAAACTCAAATTCATCGACGTAGTTTTGGAGAAAGGTAGTACTAATAAGGTCTCGTCGGAAAGTAATGGTACAATGTTTTCTGATTTTAAGGAGATGGATGAGGGCGCCGATAGCGATTCCAGCTCTGATCTGTTTGAATTGCAGAACTATGACTTGGGTGTTTATTCCAGTGGCCTTCCTGTTTATGAGACCACACGGATTGAGAGCATTAAGAGATCATGAGAAGCACCAACCCACACAGTACTCCTTTCTGATGCACCTTTGTTTCCTTCTGGTGTTGTAATTCTAGAAGATATGGGAATGGAAAAGATGTGTTGATCTTTGTAGTGGTAAAGATTGGACTGCATGTTTCCACTTTACACATTTACCCTTTCACTATATTAATATTTAAATTAATGATGTTGTTGAACACACAATTGGAATGTACATCGATTTTATGATCCATTCGTGCAAGCCTCTAGAGGTATGAATGAAAAATTTTCAGTGCATACATATATATGAGGTGTGTATGCCGAGGTGGACATGGGCGACTCTTAAGGATAATGTGCGTTTAGAGTGTCTGTTATAGGTGAAAATCATTTCCCTTTGTCAGTGGGGGTAAATTAGTAATAGAAGAAGGGTGGTGAAAATAAGTTTGTTTTATCAGGTTTAGTTTGGTTCACTTTTTTTTTATAATTGTGGGGTGTCCGCACCCGTAAGGAGCGACTAATCCCAATCGAACTTGACACATCGAAGAATTGAACACAGGGTCGTGCACTTGACTCACACAACCTCGCCATCGCATTTACCGTTGTGGCAACTCGATCGACAAGTTAGTTTTGTTCAAATAAAAATTAGCCATGTATGTAGCAAATGAATAGGCCATGTGACACTTATGTTTGTCAAGTCAACAAAAAACTTAACGGTCATAACGGTGGAAGGAACAATGTGCACTGATAAAAAAGTTGAGGGATTTAATGTGCAGTTTTGAAAATTTAGAGATCAAAAAGCATAAAAAGTTGAAAGTTCAAGTACTGAAATATGGGTTTTGCCTTTTTATTATAAAATTAAAACAAAATAAATATGTTGCTTTAAAATGGGGCTAAATTAGTAATACAAAAGGAAATGCCATAATGAAGATGCTAAATCACAAGTCACAACACAATACACCACGTATTATGTGGCATTGTGGGCTCCTCAAAATGGGGTGTGTGTTAATTTGGGTAAAGAGAGTACTCTGATGCAGGGGGATGGGAATAGAAATCCTGCAACATGTCTTCTTTCTCTTAACGACACTCCATCGATCTTCTCCCTCGCACCTCTTTTTTTTATAAATTAATAATAAAATATTATTTTTTTTTCTTCTTTTGTGTAATATTACCTCACTATGCACAGTTTTAAGGTAGTTACGATTTGACCAAAAAAAAAAAAAACTACAAGGATCTGAGATTTGGTGTAGCTCGTTAGCTATACAACCTGTTTGTCCTAAATTTAAAGATTCAATTTGGACGTGTTCTAACACCGATATTACACGTAAATGAACTACAAGGATGACAAATTTGGTGAATTTCGACGAGGAACCAACTTGAGTACGTCATTGGACGCGAAAACTAGCTAGGAATCTTTATAGTGTGAAGTAAAACCGGTAGGATTCCTTATACGGATTTAATATTTTTTATCGTCACCATCTCTTGATATATGACGTCCTTGTCTTGCACTCAATTCCTTTTTGATGAATGCTTGTGGTGCTAATTAAGTATTTTACATAATTTGGGATGGCTATATTTTGGGAGTTGTGCTCGGGTACTGACACAACTCAAAAGATGCTTGAATGGATTGCTAGGGATACCACAAGGCTCATGGGACTTATCAACTCTGGTTGAGTCCAGTCATACTTTACCTTAATTTATCTGAAGCGACTTTGCATGAATCTGCAGTTTAAAGAGAAGTCTGAATGTACTTAATGGCTCCTTTTGTTTCTAATATACATTCATATATCTCGTTGTTATTTTTGACAGCTTATTTATCATGCAATTTTCATTCATTTTGCTTTTTGTGATATGTCTACTTTGTTATTGGACTTTTGAATGCATTTAAGACTGAAATTTATTTACTTGAAATTGTTGCTTTTTGTGACAATTTCATATCCTGGGGCCAGCAAGGAGAAGAATTAAGCCGATTGTTAACTACCTCTAATTGTTGAGGAGTTTTACTTTTTGTATGATTGTTTCATTGTAGGTGTTCTTAATTATTTACATATTTTTGTACGTATATTGAATCTCCTAATTGGTATATGAATTGGAGAGGTACCCATGGATACATGTATTCCCCTATCACTATATTTTGTACATAGTATCTTGATACGAGGTTTGCACGTCCTATCTTTCACACCTAGAACTTGTTTAATTTAATTGGTATCTTTCACTATATGAGGTGTGTGTCACGAGGTGCACACGAGCGACTCTTAAGGATGTAACGACCCTAAAAATGTAACTCGTGCCACGTGTCAATACAGGTGATATGTGGGCCCACGTCGTGGTGCAATCATCAATTCTCGGACGTCGACGCCGAGGTATGTTAGTTTTGTATGATGTTTGTATTATATTATATTTCATTTGTGCAATTTTAAGTTTTTAACGGTAAAGGCGTTGTGTACGAGCGTTGGTAGTACGGGGAACAAATTTAATTAGAAACACTGACAAAAATATTAAATAAATAATAATTAAAAAGTTGTAAAGTCTGTTTGCTACGTCGGTACGTCTATGGTGACGCGACGAACAAAGTTAATGTTATGAGTCGGGTGCGAGAATACCCGAGGGAAACTTTGAGTGTTGTTTGAAATGGATGTGATCAAAAGACCAAAAGTCAATTAAGTCACCCAATTGAGTTATTGAAATTGGTAGGTGAAATTGTGAAAAGACCAAAAGGGCAATAAAGTTGAGAAGGGTATGGATAAGGGTGAGGGGTATTTTGGTCATTTGACCAAAATACCCAAATATCAATACACCACCGTCACACATTCTCCATTTCGGAAAAAAAAAATTGGAGAAAGAAAAGGAATCGAACGAGAGGAGAGACCAAGGAGAGGAGAGCGACGATTCGCGGAGAGCGTGGACGCGACGTCGAGGCGAGATCCATGTAAGAAGTTATTGATTTTATTGTGGGTGTTGTCGTTGTGGTGGTTTCCGAGATTTTGTTGTCGAGGATGTTATTGAGAGGATGGTAGATTTAAATGGTGAAAATGGTGGTGATGTGGTTGTTGATTGTTGTATTGTTGTTAATGTTGTTAGAGAAAGAAAAAAAAAATGACGACGTTGCTGTTGTTTGCTGGATCAAGGTGAAGAGAGAACCGGGCCGGGTCAAGGTGACCCGACCCGATTTGGGTCAGACCAAGTTTGACCCGGGTTGACCGGGTCCGATCCGGGGGGACCGGGTTTGACCCGGTCAGACCCAGTTTGACCGGTCAGGCCGGTCCTGACCCAACCCAGTCGGGTCGGGTCAGACCCGACCCGTGACCCACCCACCCATTATTATATTAATAAAAATTATTTATTTCAATTAAATATATTAAAAATGATTTTTAATTGAAATAAATTCCAGAAAAATAGGAAAAGTTCACGAAAAATTCTAGAAAATTATGTTTTCATCAAATAAAGAGAAATTTGGGAATTTCTAAGAAAAGTGAAATATTCAGAATTTTTGGGAGATGTTATGTTGACGTTTTTACCTTGGAAAATGTGAAATTTGGCAAAAATAGCTAGAAATTTGAAAAAAACCATAGGAAATTAAGGAAATTGATATAAATTGCATTATCGAGATTATTGTACACACGGGGACTGTAAGGGGTGTGTCGAAGTCCGCGTTAGCGCGAATTAGCTTGGATCGAGGTAAGTAAACCAGTGAGGAACACTACAGTTATTTCTCGAGCTTTGAATTATTTATTGATGTTGTTTCAATACCTTTTTGATATTCCATTCACATGAGTTGTCCTAAGGCAAGTGTGTCAAGCGTGATCCTTGCAGAATTCCGGGCTCGTGGTATATTATACCAGAGTTTACAGCTTGGGATACGTAATTGGTTGTAATGACATGTACGGGGTGAGAATTCTCCACCAGATTGCTGGGGACTCTACACTCGTGTAGGAGTCTTAGAGGAGATTCCGTCCTCGACTCCTAGCCTTTAAGGAGATTTTATCCTCAGCATAACGACTTTGATTGGTCGGGACCACTTGTGTCTATCCTTTGTATTCCGGGACACTCAATTTCTACTGCTTATTTATTTGTTCACAGTCTTTATATATTCATGCGCTCCTTGTCCTATTCTTTCTATCTGCATGAATTGATTTGTTCATTTATTTAATTCGAAATGATGTATTTATTGTTGTTCCTGCATGGCGTTACTTACCTGGGCTCGTCATTCTTGTGTTTGACCAGGTGCAGATCCGCAGTCCGACAAAGGAAAGGCCGTGCAGTTAGGCGATATACTTTGAGCGGCCCTCCTCTGCTGACATAGGTGACTTTTTGGTTGTATTAGTTACTTATATTATTTTTTTGTACATGGGGTTATGGGTTGAGAGATTCTTGGATATTATCACTTCGATGATACTCTCTTTGCTATACATAATATATATGATATACGGGGTTCCTACACCCTAGGTTTTTGTCCTAACTTAGAGTTTTTGAAGTTGATTGATTAGTTGAGATTAATTATTTCTGCTTTATATTTTTATAACTCACTAATTTATTGACTTCACATTGAAATGATAAATAAATGATTGAATGGTAAGGATAGGCTCACTGGCCCGCGCGACTCGGCGGGATTAACTCGGGGTTCACGCGGGTCCAGGCTAGGCGGTGCCCGATTCTTGGGTTGTGGAGTTTGGGGCCATCACAAAGGATAATGTGCGTTTAGAGTGTTTGTTATAGGTGAAAATCATTTCCCTTTGTTAGTGGGGGTAAATTAGTAATAGAAGAAGGGTGGTGAAAATAAGTTTGTTTTATCAGGTTTAGTTTGGTTCACTTTTTTTTGATAATTGTGGGTGTCCACACCCGTAAGGTGCGACTAATCCCACCGAGCCTTACTAGTTCGACCAGAAGTGGCCCCCCAGTGGCCCAATTGAACTTGACACACCAATTAAACACGGGGTCGTGCACTTAACTCACACAACCCCGCCATCGCATTTACCATTGTGGCAACTCGACCGGCCAGTTAGTTAGGTTCAAATAAAAATCGGCCATGTATGTAGCAAATGAATACGCCATGTGACACTTATGCTTGTTAAGTCAACAAAAAACTTAACGGTCACAACGGTGGAAGGAACAATGCGCACTGATAAAAAAGTTGAGGGATTTAATGTACAGTTTTGATAGTTTAGAGACCAAAAAGCATAAAAAGTTGAAAGTTCAAGTACTGAAATATGGTTTTTGCCTTTTTATTATAAAATTAAAACAAAATAAAAATGTTGCTTTAAAATGGGGCTAAATTAGTAATACAAAGGGAAATGCTAGAATGAAGATGCTAAATCACAAGTCACAACAGCATACACCACGGATTATGTGGCATTGTGGGCTCTTAAAAGTGGGGTGTATGTTAATTTGGAGTAAAGAGAGTACTCTGATACAGGGGATGAGAAACAAATGTACTTTTTTTTATAGAAATCCTGCAACACATCTTCTTTCTTTTCACGACACTCCATCGATCTTCTCCCTCACACCTCTTTTTTATAAATTAATAATAAAATATTTTTTTCTTCTTCTTTTATGCAATATTACCTTACTATTGGTTGCACATATGGGTTCTCTCCATGGATTGTCGCTATTGCCACCGACACTTGTTCTCCAATCAGCTCAGGCCATTTTTGTTTGCCTATCATTTATCATGTAATTAAGTTAATGAACATTAATGTCAACTACATCATTTTTCTTTGCCTATGTATATATGGGAAAATTTTAAAATGAAGATCAAATATATACTCATGCCATAGAAACCCTTCAAAATATATTATATATTAAATATTTTGTGCATTTATGACGCTTCGATTAATGTATTCCCCTATCACTATATTTTGTACATAGTATCTTGATACGAGGTTTGCACGTCCTATCTTTCACACCTAGAACTTGTTTAATTTAATTGGTATCTTTCACTATATGAGGTGTGTGTCACGAGGTGCACACGAGCGACTCTTAAGGATGTAACGACCCTAAAAATGTAACTCGTGCCACGTGTCAATACAGGTGATATGTGGGCCCACGTCGTGGTGCAATCATCAATTCTCGGACGTCGACGCCGAGGTATGTTAGTTTTGTATGATGTTTGTATTATATTATATTTCATTTGTGCAATTTTAAGTTTTTAACGGGTAAAGGCGTTGTGTACGAGCGTTGGTAGTACGGGGAACAAATTTAATTAGAAACACTGACAAAAATATTAAATAAATAATAATTAAAAAGTTGTAAAGTCCGTTTGCTACGTCGGTACGTCTGTGGTGACGCGACGAACAAAGTTAATGTTATGAGTCGGGTGCGAGAATACCCGAGGGAAACTTTGAGTGTTGTTTGAAATGGATGTGATCAAAAGACCAAAAGTCAATTAAGTCACCCAATTGAGTTATTAAAATTGGTAGGTGAAATTGTGAAAGACCAAAAGAGCAATAAAGTTGAGAAGGGTATGGATAAGGGTGAGGGGTATTTTGGTCAAAGGTATGGATAAGGGTGAGGGGTATTTTGGTCATTTGACCAAAATACCCAAATATCAATACACCACCGTCACACATTCTCCATTTCGGAAAAAAAATTGGAGAAAGAAAAGGAATCGACCGAGAGGAGAGACCAAGGAGAGGAGAGCGACGATTCGCGAAGAGCGTGGACGCGACGTCGAGGCGAGATCCATGTAAGAAGTTATTGATTTTATTGTGGGTGTTGTCGTTGTGGTGGTTTCCGAGATTTTGTTGTCAAGGATGTTGTTGAGAGGATGATAGATTTAAATGGTGAAAATGGTGGTGATGTGGTTGTTGATTGTTGTTGTATTATTGTTAATGTTGTTAGAGAAAAAAAAAAATAATAATAATAATAATAATGACGACGACGCTGCTGTTGTTTGCTGGATCAAGGTGAAGAGAGAACCGGGCGGGTCAAGGTGACCCGATTTGGGTCGACGACAGTTTAACCCAGGTTGACCGAGTCGACTGTGTTTGACCGGGTTGACGGGTTCGACCCGTGGACCAGGTCCGACCCGGTGGACCGGTTTGACCGATCGATTAGGCCGGTCTGACCAACCTGGTCGGGTCGGGTCAGACCCGACCCGCGACCCACCCACCCATTATTATATTAATAAAAATTATTTATTTCAATTAAATATATTAAAAATGATTTTTAATTGAAATAAATTCCAAAAAAATAGGAAAAGTTCATGAAAAATTCTAGAAAATTATATTTTCATCAAATAAAGAGAAATTTGGGAATTTCTAAGAAAAGTGAAATATTCAGAATTTTTGGGAGATGTTATGTCGACGTTTTTACCTTGGAAAACGTGAAATTTGGCAAAAATAGCTAGAAATTTGAAAAAAATCATAGGAAATTAAGGAAAATGATATAAATTGCATTATCGAGATTATTGTACACACGGGGACCGTAAGGGGTGTGTCGAAGTCCGCGTTAGTGCGAATTAGCTTGGATCGAGGTAAGTAAACCAGTGAGGAACACTACAGTTATTTCTCGAGCTTTGAATTATTTATTGATGTTGTTTCAATACCTTTTTGATATTCCATTCACATGAGTTGTCCTAAGGCATGTGTGTCAAGCGTGATCCTTGCAGAATTTCGGGCTCGTGGTATATTATACCAGAGTTTACAGCTGGGGATACGTGATTGGTTGTAATGACATGTACGGGGTGAGAGTTCTCCACCAGATTGCTGGGGACTCTACACTCGCGTAGGAATCTTAGAGGAGATTTGTCCTCGACTCCTAGCCTTTAAGGAGATTTTATCCTCGGCATAACGACTTTGATTGGTCGGGACCACTTGTGTCTATCCTTTGTATTCCGGGACACTCAATTTCTACTACTTATTTATTTGTTCACAGACTTTATATATTCATGCGCTCCTTGTCCTATTCTTTCTATCTGCATGAATTGACTGTTCATTTATTTAATTCGAAATGATGTATTTATTGTTGTTCCTGCTTGGCGTTACTTACCTGGGCTCGTCATTCTTGTGTTTGACCGGGTGCAGATCCACAGTCCGACAAAGGAAAGGTCGTGCAGTTAGACGATATACTTTGAGCGGCCCTCCTCTGCTGACATAGGTAACTTTTTGGTTGTATTAGTTACTTATATTGTTTTTTTGTACATGGGGTTATGGGTTGAGAGATTCTTGGATATTATCACTTCGATGATACTCTATTTGCTATACATAATATATATGATATACGGGGTTCCCACACCCTAGGTTTTTGTCCTAACTTAAAGTTTTCAAAGTTGATTGATTAGTTGAGATTAATTGTTTCTACTTTATATTTTTATAACTCACTAATTAATTGACTTCACATTGAAATGATAAATAAATGATTGAATGGTAAGGATAGGCTCACTGGCCCGCGCGACTCGGTGGGATTGACTCGGGGTTCACGCGGGTCAGGCCGAGCGGTGCCCGATTCTTGGGTTGTGGAGTTTGGGGCCATCACAAAGGATAATGAGCGTTTAGAGTGTTTGTTATAGGTGAAAATCATTTCCCTTTGTTAGTGGGGGTAAATTAGTAATAGAAGAAGGGTGGTGAAAATAAGTTTGTTTTATCAGGTTTAGTTTGGTTCACTTTTTTTTTATAATTGTGGGTGTCCACACCCGTAAGGTGCGACTAATCCCACCGAGCCTTACTAGTTCGACCAGAAGTGGCCCCCCAGTGGCCCAATCGAACTTGACACACCAATTAAACACGGGGTCGTGCACTTAACTCACACAACCCCGCCATCGCATTTACCATTGTGGCAATTCGACCGGCCAGTTAGTTAGGTTCAAATAAAAATTGGCCATGTATGTAGCAAATGAATACGTCATGTGACACTTATGCTTGTCAAGTCAACAAAAAACTTAACGGTCACAACGGTGGAAGGAACAATGCGCACTGATAAAAAAGTTGAGGGATTTAATGTGCAGTTTTGATAGTTTAGAGACCAAAAAGCATAAAAAGTTGAAAGTTCAAGTACTGAAATATGGTTTTTGCCTTTTTATTATAAAATTAAAACAAAATAAAAATGTTGCTTTAAAATGGGGCTAAATTAGTAATACAAAGGGAAATGCTAGAATGAAGATGATAAATCACAAGTCACAACAGCATACACCACGGATTATGTGGCATTGTGGGCTCCTAAAAGTGGGGTGTATGTTAATTTGGAGTAAAGAGAGTACTCTGATGCAGGGGATGGGAAACAAATGTACTTTTTTTATAGAAATCCTGCAACACATCTTCTTTCTTTTCACGACACTCCATCGATCTTCTCCCCACACCTCTTTTTTATAAATTAATAATAAAATATTTTTTTTCTTCTTCTTTTGTGCAATATTACCTTACTACGCACAGTTTTAAGGTAGTTATGATTTGACCAAAAAAAAACTACAAGGACTTGAGATTTGGTGTAGCTCGTTGGCTATATAACCTATTTTTTCTAAATTTAAAGATTCAATTTGGACGTGTTCTAACACTGATATAACACGCAAGTGAACTAAGAGGACGACATATTTGGTGAATTTCGAGGAAGAACCAACTTGAGTACGTCATTGGATGCGAAAACAAGCTAGAAATCTGTGTAGTGTGAAGTAAAACCGGTAGGATTCCTTATACGGATTTAATATTTTTTATCGTCACCATCTCTTGATATATGACGTCCTTGTCTTGCACTCAATTCCTTTTTGATGAATGCTTGTGGTGCTAATTAAGTACTTTACTTAATTTGTGATGACTATATTTTCGGGGGTTATGCTCGGGTACTAACACAACTCAAAAGATTCTTGAATGGGTTGCTAGGGATACAACAAGGATCATGGGACTTGTCAACTCTGAATGTACTGCTCCTCTTGTTTCTAATATTCATTCATATATCTCGTTGTTATTTTTAATAACTTATTTATCATGCAATTTTCATTCATTTTGCTTTTTGTGATATGTCTACTTTGTTATTGGACTTTTGAATACATTTAAGACTGAAAATTACTTACTTGAAATTGTTGCTTTTTGTGACAATTTCATATCCTAAGGCCAGCAAGGAGAAGAATTAAGCCGATTGTTAACTACCTCTAATTGTTGAGGAGTTTTACTTTTTGTATGCATGTTTCATTGTAGGCGTTTATAATTATTTACATATTTTTGTAAGTATATTGAACCTCCTAATTGGTATATGAATTGGAGAGGTACCCATGGATACATGTGTTCCTCTATAACTATATTTTGTACATAGTATCTTAATATGGCGTTTTCACATCCTAGCTTTCACATCTAGAACTCGTTTAATTTAATTGGTATCGAGTTTTCACCTAAGTGTTATCTGGTTTAATTTCATTGCATTTAAATCCCGTCTGATCGAACTATCAACTATGATACAACTTGTTGGGCCTGCCTACACCTTTATCTGCTCAGTCTGTGGATCAATATTATCTCTACTTTAGCCACCTTCAACTCACAAGAGCGGGTTTTACTCTAAAAGGTCTTAAAAATAATTTGGGGAGAGATCAACACTTATATGTACTTTTTATGAATTCAAACTTAACTGATGTGAGTATTTTGACCTACACATCCCTGACAATTGGATACTCTTTTTATATGTGCACACACATCTCGTGCAAGCATATATATGAATTAGAAAGTGTATTTAATATGTAGCAAATGCGTGTATGTCCGCTACCCTAACATTTTATTTATTTTTTTTTGTTGAACCCATGGCCTCCCTTACTCCCCATAACCCATAAATACCAATTAAACTATTGGGCCACCAAATTGGTTGATAACATCCTAACATTTTTTTACTTCAAATTAAGATAATGATCCATACATGGAAGAACAATTAATTGATGATAATCGCACAAATTAGTTTACTTTTTTTGAGAATTGGAGATCAACAAGCTCTAGAAAGTTGTACAAACCTCAAAAGATAGTACAATGGAGGGGCTATGTACCCTCCTTGTCTATACAAAAAAAAATACCATGTACGATAGTAGTTAGATAAGTCGAGATCGATGAGCAAGCGCGATTGAAATTATTGATGTTTCAAGTAGCAAGACACTTATTTAAACATACTACATATATTCAAATTATAAGTAATCCACCTTAACCAACATATGGCACCCTTGAAACGATGGATCCCTCAACCCAAACACGAACTCGGTCACAACGGTATTCTAAACTTATAAGAGGTATTCCTTCTGGTATCACAACCGGTTGCACATATGAGTTTTCTCTATGGATTGTCGCCACTGCCACCGACACTTGTTCTCCAACCAGCTCAGGCCATGCTAGCTTATTCCCAACACCTATCATTTATCATTAAGTGAATTAATTAACTTAATGCATGTCAACTACGACGATAATTAGCGAGGGAGATACTACTTATGTGGAAGTGATCATGACCCCTTTAAATTAATTTGTACAAGTAACGAAATTGACTAATTTAATATATTGTCAAAAACAACCAGCCAATTGGGTGATCCAATTATGATATGAGATTTAAAAGCAAAAAGTCATGGATTCAAACTTTGGTGTGTGCAAAGTGTTTTTTTCCTATTAAAAAAATATGTATATTGTCAAAAACACAATAGTTAATCTTAAATTAATCATAAATTAGTTAGAGTCAATTACATGCTCGGATAAATTGTTCCATTAGGCTGGATTTAGTAATTTTTTTTTAAGAAAAAAATTTGCGCATACAAAAAAAATCAAATAAATTAAGTTCTCACCAGAGCAAAGATTCGACGACATAATCTCTTCTCTTCTTACCAAAAAAGAAAAAATATTTGACTCTTATTGTGATGATGGCAGATGCATGGTACGGATAAGCTTGGTGGACATATACCCATACATGGCTCTCTACCCACCGAATAAAACCTCCAATTGGCCCCTCACTTGCATAGCTATTTGAGTTTTACCTTTAACGCAACCCATGTCGTCTTTGACAAAAATTTAAAAAACGTGATATCTATGTTGAAATCGACATTTCATGTTTTTATTGGTGCACAACGTTTTTTTTTTTTTTTTTTTTTTTTTTGCCCATGTTTTATGAGAGAGGGGCTGCTTACATACAATTATTTAAATTTTAAACCTAGATCCCAGATCCTAAATTCTAAACCATATTTTTTAGACTATAAACTTCAAATCTTTTTTATTACAAAAAACAAAATAAAAAGATTAATTTGGTGTTTCTATCTGCAGCAATCCATCACGGAGAAGACATTTTTTTGTATAGTAGTATCATTTTTTTGTATATAGGCGTAGAAGGTACACAACTCATGAAGCTTACATACTTTTTGAGACAATATATATAAGCATTCCACCTATTCTCTAAAAAAAGAAATTTAAACTCGAAACCCTATTTTTTTAGAGACCATAAACATATTCTTTTCTTATTATAAAAAACAAAATAAAAAAGTTGCTTTTAAAGTGGGGGTAAATTTGTAATACATAAAATTAAAGATTTTGGACGTGTTTTAATGCTAATAAAACACATAAATAAACTTCAGAGACATATGTGAGGTTTAGTGAATTTCGACAAGAAAGAGCTTAAGGACTCAGAGAACGCATAAATTAGAAATGTACGTACGTAGTGTGTTGTAAGTAAAACCAGTAGGACGTCTTATACTTATTCAATATTTTTCCTGAACGATTGTGTTGCTAAGTACTTTATTTTGTGATGACTATATGTCGGGCGAGTCGCTGGGGGTGCTGGCTTGAATCACAAGATTCTCGGGTGGGTTATTAGGTATACTAGCATGGCTCACGGGACATGTCGACTCAGTCTAGTCAGACTTTACCTTTAGCTGTCTAAAGCAACTCTGCATGAGTCTACAATTTAAAGAAAAGTTTGAATGTACTTAGTTGCTAGCTACTTTGTTGTTTTTTGATGCATTCATATATCTCGTTATTTTGACAGCTTATTTAATTATCATGTAACTTTCTTTCATTCTGCTTTTATGTATCTACATGATCTATGAGTTTGTCTACATGTTTATTAAACCCTTGAATACATTTAGGACTCCCCTAGAATTTACTTACTTGATATTGTTGTTTCTTATGATAATTTTAGTAGGGAAAAGAATTAGGGATATGCATGCTAGAGTAACTCACTTATGACACTCATTTTAGGCACTTAGTGGGCCCAAATTAAGTAGGTGTCCAACCATACGATACACCTCGATGAGTGTGCGCAACACTTCTAGATGTATGCACACACTTCTCGAGGTATATCACATGGAGGGACACCCACTTGAGTCAGGTGCTCAAAGTAGATTACTCTAACATTTTCCTAAGAATTAATGTTGACTGCCTCTAACTGTTGAGGGGTTTTACTTTTGTTTCATTGTAGGTGTTTTTAGTTGTTCATCTATTTTTGTACGTATATTGAATTTGCTAGTTGGTATATGGATTGGAAATGTACACATGGATACGTGTATTCCTCACCATCCTAGCTTTCACACCTAAAACTCATTGTATGTTTAGTTTAATTGGTATATGGTTTTCACCTAATTGTTATCCGGTTTAATTTCACCACTTTTAAGTTCTGTTGTATATGATATTTCATATATATTTACTATGTTGTGTGGACTATTATTGAAGACCGGTTTTTGAGAATGACTACTATTGGCCTTTATTTTTCTAGGCGGCTATAGCCCTTTAATTATTAACTCTGCTTTTCTGGTTTATCAGAGGTTATTAGAGGTCTAATGCTGGGTGATACCCGATTGGAAGAACAATTGATTGATGATAATAACCAATAAATAATGGCTCCCTCGAAACGATACGTAGTACATAAGTCGCGGTCTAAAATTATTGATGATGCAAGTAGCAAGATGCGTACTACTGCTTATTTAAACATACTACATATATTCATATTATATGTTGTCCACCTTTAACCAACATGTGGCGTCCTTGAAACGATGCCTCCCTCAGCCCATACACGAACTCTGCCACAATCAAGATCTCCAGTTATAGCAGGTGTTCCTTCCGGTACGACAATTGGTTGCACATATGGGTTCTCTCTATGGATTGTCGCTATTGCCACTGACACTTGTTCTCCAATCAGCTCAGGCCATTTTTGTTTGCCTATCATTTATCATGTAATTAAGTTAATGAACATTAATGTTAACTACAACATTTTTCTTTGCCTATATATATATGAGAAAATTTTAAAATGAAGATCAAATATATACTCATACCATAGAAATTCTTCAAAATATATTATATATTAAATGTTTTGTGTATTTATGACGCTTCGATTAATGTATTGAATTAGAATCTAATGGTTGTAAATAGTGTAATAATGACATATGTATATATTTGTCATTAGAATGATAATGAGTAAGTTACACCCCGATTCACATTAGCCCACAGGAACCCCCTATTGCGGTCTCGACCCGTGTGTTATGCATTGAGATTTGTGTATGACCTACATTCCAAGGTGGGTATCAATTGCTTTTGTGGACTAATGTGTGTTAGGGTAGAACTTTCGGTTGCCATTTTAGCACTTCTCTCTCTTTTATATATAAAAAAAAGAAATAGTGTAGTATATAAGTGGTGTAGATTGGATCATAATACAAGTCAATTAATTTTATGTAAAGATAAGCTCTAACCCTATTTATATACTCACGTGTGTGTGACCCAACATTCTCTGGATCATAAATTTTATAATTAATAATAACAATAACAATAAAGCTTCAACGTAATCCTAAACTAATGGAAGTCGGCTACATGAGGGGATCAAATTCTTTAATTTTATTGTGCTCAATGTAGTAATTGTTAATTCACACGTGGACAAAAAAAATTAAATAATTAAATTAAGTTCTCACCAGGGCAAAAAAGCATCTCCATAATTAATCTCTTCCCTTCCAAAAAAAAAAAAAAAAAAAAAAAAAAAAAGATTTGACTTCTGTTGTGATTGAGTGCTCTGACTAGTCTCCAAGGATTATGGCAATATTTATAGACAAAATGCAGTCCAATTGCACCTCCCTCTCCCTCTCCCTCACATGCATGGCCCTTTAATGAAAAATAAAAAATAAAAAATAAATAAAATAAACGTGATATTCACGTTGAAATCGACATTCCCCATGTTTTTAGCGGTGATCAACGTGTTTTTTTTTTTATCTAAAGTTATCGTATCGTAACCCACCGAGTCACCGACAGTCATTGTGTCTCGATGATGCGCCACGTGTCAATTAAAGAGGAGATAAAAGTTTATCATAGAAGAACATATAGCGTTACGAGTAAAGCAAGGCAGGATGGGGATTGAAGATATCGTTCTCGTATCTGTAGGGGTGCGGGACAAGGATTTATCCTCGAAATTTTTATGGGGCAAACTTTGTCACCCCAAGCCTCATCCCGCCCCTACGAATTTCGCGGGACGTGACTTTATATAAGTCCATGTTTTGATCTGCAATCTTTGACCTTTTTTAATGTCTTTATTTGATGCACATAAAACACGTCTCTACCTAAGTACTACTAGTTTCAAATTTTATATGATTAATTAGAATAAGTCAATCATACTAATTAACAATTGAATATCTATCAAACAAAATTTTTAATCAATTGTATGTTAATGGTATTTCAAGGGAGAGACTTAATTAATCAACGTTTGTTCTAGAACATTATTGGAAACTATGTACTAAGGATTAATTGATTCAATTCGCTTATTGATTGTGATTATATAATTGGTTTCTTATGTAATTTCGTTCCTGCATTTTATGTCTTGATCCTTATCTTTAGTCTTCTTTTTGTCACTTGGCTACTTTATCAACTATTTTTTTTTGCTATTTTCAAATTTTTAATAGCTATTTAATTTTCAATATTTTTTATATTCAGATTTTTACATTTGAGTTTTTATTTCGATCTCTTTTTTATTTTTCTTTTCAAGAGCAAACAAAAATATTTTAGAAATGACATATACTGATTTACAATCTCTGTATGCATTATTTAGATCAATGACCTCTCTTTTTTTAGTTTATTCTACAAGATGTCAATTTGTTATATATCTTTTAGAGTTGCAACAAAATTTTAATTAATCATTTTTCAAAAAAAAATAGCTTCTATTCATAAAGTATTAAATTGGAATTTCACCAATATTTACATAAGTTTTTTTTCTCTTTTTATCACTTCTTTTTTCTCATCAAATTATTTTTTAACTAATATATTAATATTAAGTTAATTATTTTTTAACTAATATATTTTTCATTTTTTTTTCTCATGGGGCGGGGTACGAAGCAGGCGACGGAGATTTCCCGTGGGGCGGAGAACGGGGCCGGGCGACAGGAATTCTCTGTGGGGCGTGGTACGAGAAAAACTCGCGGGGCAAGGATAATCTCTGGCCCCGCCCCGTCCCACTATGCGAGGCGAACTTTCGCCTGTGCCCCGCCCCGACGGAGGAAAAAATGTGAGAAATTCTCGCCTCGCCAGTGCGGGGCTCCGCGGGAGATGGGGATTCTCCG
This sequence comes from Stephania japonica, assembly GCA_039657345.1. Taxonomy (NCBI): domain Eukaryota; kingdom Viridiplantae; phylum Streptophyta; class Magnoliopsida; order Ranunculales; family Menispermaceae; genus Stephania; species Stephania japonica. The sequence goes on along the minus strand of CM077556.1, from coordinate 81,740,150 downwards.
CCCCACTTGCAACCCTAACCACATACAAGATATGATATTTATTCTTCCAATTTTGCCCTCCTACAATCTTTATCTGTCAATAATATATTAAAAAAAAAGTTGTTTTTGTTAGAAGCACACGACACATGAGCGCGTTCACAAATGGACACATGACATGATATATATATATATATATATATATATATATATATATATATATTTTAAACACGTGATGATATTTTTATTTCTATTTTTTTTACTTTTTACATATTACCTCATTGCCACGATTTTGAGGGAGTTCATCCTCACACATGAACTACGAGGACGTGACATTTGGTAAATCAAGTTAGCTAACTAATTTTGTCTAAAATTGAAGATTAAATTTGTGCACTTTTAAATTGAAGATTAAAAGTGATATGGTATCAGATCAGACATTCCGTTGTCATATGTTTGCATATTGTATGCGTTCTTTCTATTGCTTCTGAAATATGTCAACAGAGAACACATTTACAGTTTCACCATCTACTTTGGGGAGACAAATCGTTGAAGATGCTGATAGTTCAAGTTATCTACATCACTTAAATGAACACGCCAACAGTTTTAATGTTGGATCTTGTTATCCTTCAACTTTATTTCTCAATAATATTTGGGTGGTTGATTCTGGTGCTTCCAGACATATAAGCTATGGTGCTAGCCTTTTTAATTCTCTTGAGCTCATGGAGGGCGTCACTCTTTCTCTACCAAATGAGAGTAAGATTTCAGTTAAATCTATGGGTACAATTCAATTGAGTACTGATTTGATTTTAAAGGATGTATTATTTGCTCCAACGTTTCGCTTCAATCTGTTATCAGTACATGCATTGACTAAAGGTTCCTCATTGAATGTTATATTCTCTTTCAACAAATTTGTCATTCAGGATGCCCACAAGATAGTGATTGGCAAAGGCGATACGATGCATGGTCTATATATTCTTTCCTCATATGCTTATTCAGTCAATTATGCTTCTTTATGTGGTATGTCTACAGATTCAATAAATTCAGTTTCTGCACAAATTTGGCATGACAGACTTGGCCACTTATCCACTCAACGTTTGCAACAAATTTCTCCTGTTTTGGGTTTAGACAAGAACAAATGCAATGCAGATTCTATTTGTTATATTTGCCCATTGACCAAACAAAGACGCTTGCCATTCATTTCTCAAAATCAGTTATTCGCGTCACCGTTCAATTTGATACATTGTGATATTTGGGGCCCCTTTCATCTTGCATCTCATGCTGGTCATCGTTATTTTGTCACTTTAGTGGATGATGCAACCCACTATACATGGGTACATCTATTATGCAACAAGTTAGATGTTTCGCATTTTATACCCAAGTTTTTCAAACTAGTTTAGACGTGATTTGGCTACAAGATTAAAGCTTTTCATTCGGATAATGCGAAGGAGCTTAAGTTTACTGATTTCTTTAACGAAGAAGGGGTGATACATCAGTTCAGTTGTGTTGAGCGTCTAGAACAAAATTCTGTTGTTGAGCGAAAGCATCAACATCTGCACAATGTTGCTCACTCCTTATTTTTTCAATCAAAAGTTCCACATAGTTTTTGGACAGAGTGTGTTCTCACTGCAGCTTTTTTGATCAATCGTGTGTTGTCACCTATTTTGAAAAATAAATGTCCATTTTAGCTACTATTTAAACAATCTGTTGATTATTCTCAATTTTGTGTATTTGGATGTCTGGCTTTCGCCTCAACTTTGGCTTAATAATGCACCAAGTTTGAGCCCCGTGCACAAGTTTGTGCCTTTCTTGGTTATCCACATGGCGTCAAAGGATATCGCCTTTATGATATTCGTAAACAAGAATTTCTCATCTCTCGCGATGTTGTATTTCATAAGAAGATCTTTCCGTTTCATACAAGCTCTATGTCGCAATCAACTGAGAATTTATTTCCTAATCTTGTGCTACCACGTATGCTATTGGATCATGGTTTTGACTATCCGTAGGTCTCTTCTAACGTGGTTGCTAATCCTCCTACTTCAATTGATAATCGTCGCTCTACTCAAGTTTGTGGGCCACCATCTTATTTAAAAGACTTCTATTGCAACATGACTTCCATGTCCACATTTTCTAGCACTGCCCATCCATTTTCAAAGTATATATCATATGATTCTTTATCTCCATCTCATCACAATTTTGTACTTGTTGTTTCTTCCCATTATGAGCCTCACTATTATCATCAAGCTATTAAGCATCAAGAATGGTGTGACACAATGGCGGAAGAGCTTAAAACCTTAAAAATACAAAAACATGGTATGTTGTACCACTCCCAAAAGACAAGATCAAATATCACTCCAATGGCAGTGTCGAGCGGTACAAATCCCGTCTTATTGCAAAAGGATACACTCAACATGAAGGTTTGGATTTTATAGACTTATTATCCAGTTGCAAAACTCGGGACAATTAAACTCATGCTAGTTGTAGTTGCTGTTCGTAATTGGTCAATTGTTCAATTAGATGTCAATAACGCTTTCCTTAACGGTGACTTGTTCGAAGAAGTATACATGGACCTGCCACTTGGTTATAAGTTTGAGGGGGAGCCTTCCTCTAATGGTGTCAAACGTATATGTTGTTTACACAAATCACTTTATGGATTGCGTCAAGCTTCTCGACAATGGAACTCCAAACTCACTGCTAACCTAATCAAATTTGAGATGACTCAAACTCGTGCAGATTATTCATTATTCACGATGGGCTTAGGTGACTCATATGTCGCTCTTTTAGTTTATGTTGATGATATTTTAATTACGGGCTCTTCTCCAATCTTGATTTAACACTTGCAACAATTTCTCAATTTGAATTTCAAGTTGAAACAACTTGGTACTATAAAGTACTTGGCCTTGAGATAGCTCGATCAACTATTGGTCTTGTTATTTCCCAGCGCCACCATGTCCTGCAACTTCTAGAGGACACGGGTTTTTTGGGTAGTCGTCAACTGACATTCCTATGAATCCTAAAGTTGTTCTGACTGCACTGATGATGAATTGTTATCTGATCCTTCTACTTATCGTTGTCTCTTGGGTCACCTTTTGTATCTCACATTGCCTCGCCCAGATATTGCATGCGTTGTCTATGTTCTTAGTCAATTTATGTCACTGCCCCGAGTTTCACATTTTGATGTCGCACACCATCTTTTGCATTATTTAAAATCTCGACCAGGACAAGGCTTACTTTTTCCATCCAACTCCGGTCTTCAGTTACGAGCCTTCTCTGATGCAGATTGGGGTAATTGTAAAGATTCACACAAGTCTGTTACAGGTTTTTGTGTTTTTCTTGGCGAGTCACTTATTTCTTGTAAATCTAAGCTTCAAACCACTATATCTCGTTCATCAGCCGAAGCAGAATATAGAGCATTAGCTATGACTACTAGTGAGATCTTATGGTTGTGCCAACTGCTTCTTGATTTTGATATCAAAGATGTTTCTCCGACGTTGTTGTTTTGTGATAATCAAGCAGCTATTCACATCACCACTAATCCCACTTTCCATGAACATACAAAACACATCGAAATTGATTATCATTTTGTGCATGATCACGTCGTCTCAGGCAACATACGACTCTTACCTGTGCGATCTGAGCATCAATTGGCCGACATTTTTACCAAAGCTCTTTCTTCTAAGTCCTTGTTTCATTTGTTGTCGAAGATGTCCGTGAAAGACATTCACCGTCCACCTTGAGGGGGAGTATCAACCATATATTGACCTTATCTTCCTATTATCCCTCGTTAAATATATTACATATTCAGTTAGGTAGTTAGGTAGTTAGGTAGTCAGCTGTACTTTTTGAATTCCCCTCTTGTATATAATATAGACTATATGTACATAGCATTTTTAGATGATGAATAAGAAAAGTTTTCTCTCTCAATTCCATTAGTCTAATACGTTCTAACACCGATATTGATACAACATGTAAATCAACTGCAGGGACGTGAGATTTAGTGAAGTTTGATGAGGAACGAGTTTGAAGTCGTCAGCAGATGTGAAAAGTAGAAATTCTTGTTTGTCTAATGGTAAGCGCCCTGTCCCAATTTTGATTCTCCACTGCGTAGAGATTATTCACGCCACTGGAGTACACTCAGGGTCGATTCCCAATTTCCTATAGAAAGCCTTGTTGGGAAATGTGTCCTAGGTCAATCCATTAACAGTCTTTATGAATATATTTTAGTTAATAAAATAGAGGATTTCATTTGCTGTTTATTATAATTGATTTGCATGTTTACATTATAATAAGATCCATGGGTATTTATAGAAATATCCTAAATGTCCCTAGTCGATTATTATACTGAGAACTATAATGAATTAAGACTAGTGTGAGTCTTGATTGATGATCATATGTATAGGAATACGAATCAAGATCATGAGTACTTGTTAGGGAACAAAGTACTGGACCGACCCGCTATGAGAACATCACATGGATTAAGTCATAGTTGTTTCTCATGATAGGTATATTTTTCAGTCCTCTCACTTGAGATTACCAGAGATTTCAACATTAGGAATACAGTGATTTGACGCAATCAAACGTTGTCTTTAACCGGATGATTATAAAGGTTGTGATTGGTTACTGTGTGAGTAATGTGGTGAAGTTGTGTAATCGAGATAGAATTTGTCCCTCTCATATAAAGAGAGATATCCAGTGGATCCCTCGATGTGTTAGATGTTAAAAGGCCTAGTCTAAGTGAATTGATATTGATCAATGTCACTTAGATGTTTTTCGATCTACCTAGAAATCGAGACTAGTACGATTGAACATGTTGGATGACAATTCCATGCCTTATGTTTGATCAAAAGGATATCGTGTGACAAAAGGATGTTATATACACTATTGATTAGGTTATATCGATTTGATATTCGTACAACTTGGGTAGTCATAATGTCTTGCTGTTGATATTCCAAACAATTGGGTAGGATAAATACAGGAAAGCCTTATGAAAAAATAAATTCTTCCAATCCAAAAATTGGAAGTGTTATTTTTTCATTTACAAGCACAACATCAGTAAGCGCCAGCCCACGATGAATGAGTGTGGATCTCTGCTAGTATCGATACTGTCCCTAACTTAACTTCTTATAGGTGTAGAGGTTTAACTCAAAAGACTAGCTTCAATACTAGTTGGGAGGAAACAATCAATTATGCACTTCTTTATGAAGTATTCTTTAATCGACGTGAGACTAATTTCGGTCCACACATCTTTAATTAACACTTCTCCTTGGACCAAAACCCACATGATCCAAGGGACTTTTTCTCTCAGGTCCAATTCGAACCATGAGCTCTGATACCATGTTAAATTTTCTCATTTACAACATTAGCAAGCGGTCTGCCTGCGGGACCACTTCGCGTGATCACCTTGGACCAAAATTCATATGATCTAAGACACTTTTTCTCCTAACTCCCATTCGAACCATGAATTCTGATACCATGTTAATTTTTTGTCGCTCGCGTGCACTAACATCCACAAGCAGCCCGCCTGTGGCCTTCTTCACAAATGTGTGGATCTTCGCTAGTACTGATATTGTCCCCAACTTAACTACCTTCAACTCTTAGGTGTGGGGTTTTACTCAAAAAGGCCTCCGTACTATTAGAGGGGAAAACAATCGATCAGTAAACGAATTGGTGTGAGATATGTCAGTTTCCGCTTCTAGTTTGAAAGGTATCGATTTCAGCTGAAAGTTACAAAATTGCCCATTGCTTTCAAAGGTCTATTACACAAATACCACTAGCTGCAAAATATATTAATAAGCAACACTTTCAAATTTTCAATACAAAAAAAAATAAGAGAAACTATATCTTTGATATCAAAAAAATAAATAAATAAATAAAAAATAGAGGAGCTATATCTTTAAATAAAAACTAAAGATGAAGTTCTCCCAAATTTTCGTGACAAATATCAGTAGCCTAAAAATCAGTATTATGGAACATTTATTTGTTAGATTAGACGTATGCATGGGATATTGATGATATAGGACGGTATATAAGGATTTGAGTGCATATTTTGTTGGGTCATGATCCAACTACATATAATATGTATGCTAATAAACCACATTACATTGGACAAAACCACCACCGGCTCTTTCAGTGTTGCTCAATTAATTGCTTCTTTGCTTGTAGGCCAAGAAAATTTGAGTATCCTTGGTTCCTACTTCCTAGTGCAGAGATTTGGATATATATATTCAAGACCACTCCTTCCAACAACTGATTCACACCTTAATTCGGCAAATTAAAGGGTGATAAAGTTGGTGTTTTGGGGGGTGTATAACTAGGATTATTCATAAAAAAAATAATATAAAGCATATCAGTTTACTAATAAGGTTGATAGTACATAAGAGCTCGATTTGGAATAATTGATGTTGCTAGTAGCAATGTGCATATACATGCTACTGCTTATTTCAACATACTAACATATATATTGCTTAATACATACAATATGCAGTAGTCCACCTTAACCAACAACGGGCACCCTTGAAACGATGCTTCCCCTAACCCAAACACGAACTCGGTCACAGCGGATATCTGGAGTTGTGAATGATCCTTCTTGTATGACAACTGGTCTGACATTTCGGTTTTCTCTCTGGATTGTTGCCACTGCCACCGACGCTCGTGCTCCAAGAAGCTCAGGCCATGCCTGCTTTCCACCTGTTAAGAGTAAACACAATCACCTTAACAAAATTGACACAAAGAATTACGTGGTTCAACAATGCGCCTACATCCAAACAGAGATAACAAAATTTTATATTACTTCAGAAGCTTACACAAAAATCAATCCTTCAACTTTCACACTCAACAAATCAAGATAAAGGTTTATCCCTAAGTGTGTCTTGAGACGCATCTAACGGACACCAAGAGAAACACATGGATTTCATGTCCCCCTTAATATCTGTATAAGTAATGAAATGACATACTTTAACAAATCAAATAAAGTTCTCACCACTGCATTGCGATGCCATCTCTTCTTTGAGCTATATATCAAGCTTTTGATTTCTCTTGTGCTATTGAGCTCTGGTGACTAGTCTCAAAGGATTGGCAGTATTTATAGAAATTACATTTTGAAAAGTCATGGTTGGCATACTTTGACAAACAAATGATAACCTTTTTTATGAAGAACCAAACAAATCATAAGTTCAGGATTCAAAGTTATTTATAGTAGGCAATCTCCTTTTTCGTATATTTCGACTAAAAGGTACGACTATCTCCATAATGTCGCTATTTGTATTGATGACTGTATTGATGACTTTTTCTCCAATTGTTATCTGCTTAAAGATATATAAAACACATCCACCAAGGTAGTTTAGTGGTTGGCAGGGGACTATGAAAATAAAAAAATAAAAAAAATGAGATTATATGTGATTGATGGGTATGATGCTAGTTGGGGACGATATCAAATATTGTTGGGTGGTTGGGCATTCTCTATAACAAGGACAATCATTTTTTCACAAGAAACCAACACAACTTGACTAGCTCCAATTTGAGTCAAATCCACGACCTTCCCCAACCATGCCTTTGGCAAGTGATGACTTCTCCATCTCATAAGAGATGCTAGGACAAGATGATCACGACTTATCCATAATTCGGATCCCTTCTCCAAAATAAAATTATGTCATGTTTCTAAGATTATTAACGAGAGAGAATATCAGCTTTGTTCACAAAAGACATTTAATCATCATGAGTGGATGGCAAGATACAAATGGAATGCCCATCTTCAACATAAGAGCATTTATAAGAAAAAGAGCAAAACAAATTTATCTGTAATAAGAAGCATCAACATGAGAATTAAAGACAGCGAAACAAAGACAGATTTTTGGGATTAGATGACAAATTAAGGTAACTTACATTGCCTGGCATTGAGGGAGTGATCTTGACCTGTTGCGGGGAATAAGGCCACAAATCTGGTGATTGAAACATAAGAAGAGATCTATTAGCTCAGCTCTCGACAAATACCAATTGATTTAGGTATCAGACATTTAGATAACTCACCACTCGAAAAAATAGTCTCTCGATCATAACACGTAAAACACACATCACAATTTGTCATGTTGAATGGGAGATGAAGTCCTGAAAGACTTGAAGAAAAAGAAAAGACCCTGTCACCCTGAAATTAAGATCCACAAATTAAATAACTGGTAGATATTATGACAAAAGCATTAACAAATCTTCAAAAGTTGATTTATCTCAGACATAATATCAAGAGTGAAAGTTAAGTAAAATTATCAAAATGTCATTTGTAATCAATTAAAGTGTCAACAAAGTAAATGATATAACTTGAACTTTTGAATATGTAGAATGTGTGTATATCAACGCATAAATGGAAGAGTTTGCAATTATTTCAGAAGTCATCTGCAGCTAGTGAGCATTCTACTACAAGTGGCCTACCTGTCTCATCAATTCGACTGTCTACTACATTCTATTGTTATACTTCAGTAACTATCAACACCACAGTTACTCAGCCTCTCAGTATTGCTGGCATACTACAAACTCTGGAATACATGCATAACTTGCTTTTCCCCTTTGCACTGTGTCGTTGTGCAACAGGATACCTATCAAAGACCAAAGGTAGAACGCTTTCAAAGTGCTTTACAACTCTTTTAAGAGAACAAGATAGCAATGTTTGAAGAAGCTCGAGAGATTGTCAGCAATGTCTTGTTAAAGTTGGCCAGTCTTTCCTTTCGATCAGGTGTCGTTCCATCAATTATCGAAACAACCATTTTCTCCAAGACCGTGGCAGTTTTCAACAAAATTTGTACAACCTTGAGTTCATTCATGCACCCAAGGGCACCACGGATCTCCATAACTTTCAAACACTGAAATATGCACCGCTCTGGGAACACATTTGCTAAGCTGGAAATGTCCTAGAAACAATGAATTGATAGCTTAATAATGAAACTTTAATGTCCTTTCAGATTATTGATTTGATAAAAATAAAAATGGTAAAGGAAGCAGAAATATAGAAGAAAAGTTGAACAAGTACCTCATCCCAATTTAGTGGTTCGCCAAACCATTGATTCTAAAAAATAATATAAGAAAGTTCACATCAGACATGCAATTGTGGTCACTCGCCAAGCTAAATTTAAAAGCCAATGGTTAACACATGATAATGGAATATTACAACAACTAAAGTTAAAATCCCTTAAATAGATCTTACCTCAATTCTGCGTAAGACAAAAGTTTCAATTTTAGGAGTACTCTTCAGCAGTTCACAAATGGCAATAAGACAATCAGTAGAAAGCCATGTTTCTGCATTCAAATCCTTTAGATTGTGAAATTGCAATGACCAACAAGCAGAAGGATTGGAGGCAACCTTGTCACAGTCAGGGACAAACAACAAAGGAGTCTATTAGATGATGCATTACTTGCATCTAGCATGAATTATTTACTTGGAATATGAAAGCCAACTTCAAAAGTTTGTAAAGAAAACCAACCAATTGGGTGGCCCTATGGTTTGGTACGGGGTTTGGGAGTAAGAGATCACGGGTTCAAAGGTCAATGGGAAGCAAGTTGTTTCTTTCTTATCAAAGAAAAATAAGTTTGTAACGAAAGAAAACATTGTGCACACAAAGTTTTTAACAGAAGAGCAAAGGTTTCAAGGACTATGACTAACAGTCTAACAGGTAGTCTACTCTTTAGTCTTAAAGAGTACTATAAACCAACCATATATAAATACATGACAAGTACCTGACCACAACTTTTGTGTCAATCAATCATTATCCTCAGCAATAATGAAGTAATGAACAAGACAAGAAGCGAAAAGAATTCATATCAAATTGGCCTCTAATTAAGACAATTCATGACAAATACAACAACATAGCCTCAGTCCCAAATTAATTGAAGTTGGCGACATGGATCAAACTCTTCCATTGTGCTCAATATAGTGCAATTCATGACAAATGTACAATGAAAATTTCAAGCTTACTACTCCCATTACAACAGAAATAACCTTTCGTAACGGTTTAAAACCGTCACAAAAGGCTTTCATAACGATTTTAAACCGTTACGAAGTCCGTCATGTTATGAGACGTCACAAAAGCTCAAGGCCTTTTGTGATGGTTTAAAACCGTCATCTTATCTAAAATATTGGATCAAATTTGTGGGCTTTTGTGACGGTTTAAAACCGTCATGAAAGGGTTTTCAATTTTTTTAAAAAAATAACCGTTATTTTCCTGCAAAATAGTTATTTTCCTGCAAAATAATTTTTTCCCTGCAACATATATAAACCATCACCACTACTACACATAAAATTAGATCACAAAGTTATTCATTTGAACTTTTATAAGAAGTAAATACCACACTTAGTTGTCTTGGAAGAAAAGAAACAAAACAAAATTAGAATACACAATCTCAAAATTTCCAAATTCTGAATCATAACCTTTACAAACTGTAATAACAGGTCACTCAACTGCTTATCAAACTGTCTAGCTGAGATTGTTCAATCCAGCTAAGTTCAGCTCCCCTCCAATCAAATTCTGCGACAGATTCAGGTACCTGAGTTGCTGCACCGGCTAAGATCGGTCGGGATTCCGCGCCAATCGTGTTCTGCGAGAAATCCAAGCTGTCTAGCTGTGTTAACTGAGAGAAATTGCTAAACCCAGAAATGTTGCCTGATAAGTTGCAGTTTGAGAGATTGATTCCAGTGACTCTCTCCAGCACAAGTGATTTCCGGCCAGTCACAAGACGACGAAGAACTGTCGTTCCACGCCGAGTATCGACTTGGGTTCACCTTGTTCTGGTCTATTAGTTATGATTTCAGCTGTAGTAAGACCTCTTTGTCTGTCTCTATTGAGCTTCCTGAGACAATCTGACTTGCAAAATACATAAATAAAAATAAATGATACCCAGAACAGAACAGACTCCAATCAATCCAAAATGGCAAAAACTGGACACACCCAACTGAAAAAAACATCAAAACTGAACTGCTAATAAATGATTTGAACTCTCTGATTGCGAGTTTCAGAATATTTCGCGGGAAGTTCTGTTATTGAAAGCTTTAAAAAGAACAAAACAAACACCAATAGAGAGATGAAGAAGAACAGCTTTTGAAAAACAAAAAACAGGGCAGCTGTGACAATTGGCTTCATTAATAGATCAAAAACAAGAAAAGAATGATGGGTACCTGTGATCAAGAAGAGCAGAGGTAGAATTATTTTTGCTGATGAAATGCTCTGCTTCTCTGTCTCTCTGTCTCTTTCTCTTTCTCTGTGTAAACTAGTTCTCTTAAAGCCTATAAAGAATGATGAGAAGAACAATAAAAACAAGAGTAAAAAAGTGAAGAGGGTGGGATGGGTTAAGAAGAAGTAATTGGAGGGGGAGGGAGGGAGGGAGGGAGGGTCGCCATTTTGATACCTTTTGATATTGATATTGAGACCTCAGATCCGTAGTGACTAAGTCGATAAATCACACAAGCTAGTTAGCTTGAAATAAATAATTAATCAAGTAAGTAATTGCAAAGAAAAAGAAGAAGAAACTGAAAAAAGAGCTTATATAGATAGAGTATGGGGAAGGAAGAGGAGAGAGACCTTGGGATGGGGGTGTAGCAGTCCAGTCCAGGTGAAAGAAAGCAGCTTGGTGTAGCTTGTTGTAGCTTGTTGTAGCCTGATAGCAGAAGATGAGTTGCTATTAAATCCATAGGCCACCTCTCCCTTGCTAGACACAGCAATCATCCCTGCCTGCCGAATGATTGCATGCATATAAAAGACCAAGCAAAGTAACGGCGTCTGGTTGAACTTGTGAAGCCTTCATATTCACTACAACAGAAAAAGGCCATAACAACAATCAGTAATGCACAAACTGAATTACATCATTAAAATCCTTCATTAAACAATATCAAAACTGAATGGAACTAAAAAAATTAATTACCTGAACCTTATCTTTACCCTTTTCCTATTACCTGAAATGCCAAGTTATTGAAGCTAGTGTAAGATTACTACTAACTTGAGACAAGAAAGGAGTGGGAGCTCGTTGTTATTTTCTGTAAAGAAAATACCATCGCATTGTAGAAGTGGACAGTTAGCAATGAATAGATGCTTCAGATGCATATTGTCTCGCAGCACGTTTTTCGGAGGAAACACAAGATCTTGGATTGTGTCTAGACCATCACATTGTAGAAGTGGACAGTTAGCAATGAATAGGTGCTTCAGATGCATATTGTAGTGCTAGTATTCAATTATGCAAATGAATCACATTGGAAAAAGAAAAAAATAAAAATAAATAAAAACAGAGAAATCACTTACAGATTTCACACCCATGAACTGCAACAGAGGTTTTGCTGCTGTGATGAGGAATATGGCCTGAAGGAGGCCTAGCACTCCACCAAAAAATAGTGCTAATGAAGCAGATGGCATGTTTCTAGTTTCATTCACAGTTTTTATCTATATTGAACTAATAGTGGTTATCTGTGTTTTCAAATAAAAAAAAATAGTGGTTATATGTGTGCTGATGCCAGGACACAATAGCCCCACTCTTATTGGATCATTACTTGTTAGTATGGTACCTCGAAAGCTAATGTCCCTTCTCGTCTGAATGATACTCAACTGGTCCTTATTCCTAAGTCTTCTACCCCAGAATCATTTGCAGATATGAGACCCATAAGCCTCTGTAATGTCATTTATAAGGTGATCACGAAGATTTATGCTAATAGATTGAAGCCGCTAATGAACTCTCTGGTGAGTGATACTCAATCTAGCTTTGTCCCTGGCAGTAAATTGGCAGATAATACGATAGTAATGCAGTAAAATAATGCTATGAATAGTTAGCACACACCATTTATTAATAAAATAACTATGGCTAGTAAAGACAAAAAACTTAATGACCTGGAATGTTTGACCCAATCTTTATCCATATTGATCATGAGATCTTCAACCTGAGAAAGTTAAAACTTCAATACTCATTTCATTCTTTATGGTTTGGAGGATGAGACCAAGCAAAATATATTCTTGAAATGAAACAAGTTTGCACCACTAAAAGTGAATTGGAAGAAGAAAATGTCATGAAATAAAATGCTTTCGATTCTTGAAATGAAAAGGTTCCACCACCAAAAAAATTCATTACAAAAATGCTTGCCAACATAAACTTCAATAACAAGAATGAATCTTGAATATTAAAACAGTAGGACAGATTTGCAGGACATCACCAGATCAAAAAAAAATCAATTTAAATCACTTGATTGTTTTTGACAATTAATATATATTAGACAACTTGATTGATGTGTATGTTGAGGCAAAGCTAATAGTAATCGTTGACATGATGGATTAGCACATGATGTCTAGATCTAGGCAAGGTAAAGCTCATGTTTTAGAGTTCTACATATCTTTCTAGCATTCTTTATACATGTATTTATTTTGCTGATACACTTAATTAGCTGCCCTACTCTGGTTCATCCAACACTTGTTGAATAGTGGGACACTTTAGCATTTCTCTAAATTAAATACATTGAGGCTGGATCTCCCACTCTACCTTGTAAATAGATACAATTTGTTGGCCAAAGGGTCATTTCAGCTCTTCAATTATGTGTGTTGCTGTTAATTGATTCTCATCTTCCCTACCAAACGTAGACAGGCTCAACAGTCTCCTAGATGCAATTCTTCCTCGAATTCTTTACACCCAAAAAAAGGCAAGCTAAAGGCACCTCAGTTGTGTATAAGGGCACACAAAATATATATTTTAGTGAAGCGCGTTAAAGTCATTTTAAAGAGGTTTCAACAAAATTATATTGTTGGGTTGCCTTTATGTATAGTTAGGGTGTCTTTAGCGTGACTAAAAAAAAAGCTGCAAGAACATGCATTTTTGTCTTCAAAATGGAAAGAATTTGAGAAGTCTCACATTAAGTTCAACAAGAAGAACACATCATATTTATTCTTCACAAAACATCTGATATTCAGGTTTTTAATCAACTAATCTTTCGATAAAACTGATCTTCCTAATGTTCTTAAATAGATTCTTGCTACAATTCATAATGTTCATGCCGTCCGTGTTGCTACAATTCATAATGTTCATGCCGTCCGTGTTGAAGTGTTTGCATAATTTTTTGACCCACTTTGTAACGAGAACTCTCCGCTCCGCTTGCAACCTTAACACATTTTTTTTCCAACAACCCTAACCTATCTTAACGGTCACTAAAAACAGGTAAGGAAATTGGGCCTTGGCCCAACAAACGCGCCAAAAACAAATAGAGGTGAGAAATGCGCGCCAAAAATTTTGGCGGTTAAATCAGTTTATCCTGTGTTGAGGCCTTGTATCTTGAAGATGTGTGTTTTAAGAATGTTGGTTCTGCCAGTAAGTTCATCGCGAACTGTCCGTCTCTTACGATGTTGGACTTGTCATCGTGTTCATTTCATCATGTTGAGGGGAGTTTTCCAAACTTGAATATTTGGGGATAAAATGTGAGGAGTTGGTAGATTTTCGCAAATCCAAGATCAGTGTATGTGCACTAAATCTTGAACTTTTCTGCTTGGATGGTGTAATGAGAAGAGAATATTCGATTATGTAGGAGTTTCTCATCTATGTTTGGTTCAAATTTATTTGAGATTCAATGGGGCAGCCAAGTTTGCGCCATTTGAAATTTTGGGTATTAGTAAAAACGAAAAGAAAGAGAGTGTGTTCGTCGTACGACAACTCTTTTGGAAAGAGTTTGCAACACAGAGAAACTCAGCCTGGGCTGCTGGATACTTTTGGTATGAATTGCCACACTGATTTTCTTCTATGATTCTCTAGCATATTTTTTTTTTGTCCTGGCTGTGAAGAAACATGTGGGCCCCACACGTGGGACCCACATGCAAGGAAAATGCACTAAACGCGTCCACAAATTTCTCCATTATCGGTGGACGCGTGAGATGCAAGGAAAATGCACTAAACGCGTCTTTGACCAACGCGTCTTTGACACGTCTTTGGTTGCCTATAAATAGGCCCAACGCGTTAGAACAAAATGAAGAGTAAGCAGAAGCTCAGAGCACAAGATAGCAGTGCAATGTGCAAGTGTGCTCTGTTGTGAGCAAATAGAGAGTGAGTGTTTCTCCTATTATAAAGAGAGATATTTTCAGTGTTTCTCCTTTATAAATAGAGAGATAGTGTAACACCTACTATTTTTCTCATAGTAAATTCTTCTATCCTTGCCCGTGGTTTTTACCTTAATTTGTTTGGGGGTTTTCCACGTAAAAATCTATGTGTCCATTTTTCTTCACTTTTATTATCCCAAATTATTTGTCGTGGTCTTGCTCTATCCGGTCTATTTTTACAAAAAGTGGTATCAGAGCCTAATTGAGATAATTTGTGATAGAAGCAATGGCGACAAAGTTCAAGATTGAGAAATTCAACGGGAGTAATTTCTCAC
The DNA here is from genome assembly GCA_039657345.1 of Stephania japonica. Classification (NCBI taxonomy): domain Eukaryota; kingdom Viridiplantae; phylum Streptophyta; class Magnoliopsida; order Ranunculales; family Menispermaceae; genus Stephania; species Stephania japonica. The sequence goes on along the minus strand of CM077556.1, from coordinate 81,724,810 downwards.
CGTGGAAATTAAAGATGAAGGCTATCCCGAGAAAGGATAATTGTTTGGCGCCATCGCGAAAGGCCACTGATTTCGAAGACAACGCCAAATGGAACGAGATGGACGAGAATGCTATTGCAAATCTTTCATCGTCACTAGCTGATGGAGTATTGTCAAGCATTGAAGAGAAGAAAACTGCCAAGGAGATCTGGGATCACCTTGGAAAATTGTACGAGGCCAAGTCACTCCACAACAAAATTTTTCTGAAGAGGAAATTATACACTCTACGGATGGCGGAGTCTACTTCAGTGACGGAGCACATCAATGCGATGAATACACTATTTTCTCAACTCACATCATTGTGTTATAAAATAGAATCGCAAGAACGTGCTGAACTTCTGCTTCAAAGTCTACCGGATTCGTATGATCAACTCATCATCAATCTGACAAATAATCTCTTAACGGATTGTTTAGCCTTCGATGATGTTGCAGCTGCTGTTCTAGAAGAAGAAAATCGGCGCAAGAACAAAGAAGACAGCGAGCCGATTTCACAACAAGTGGAGGCCCCGATCGTGATGAGAAGAAGATCAACGAACGTGGCCCCAGTGGGAGTCACAATCATGGTAGATCAAAGTCAAAAAGCAAGAAGAATTTTAAATCTTTGCAATCTGTGGCAAGAATGGTCATTTGAAGAAAGATCTGTTGGAGTTTGAAAAACTCCGATCCTCAAGGAAATGTGGCTAGCACTTCAAATGATGGAGTCGCATTGTGTTGCGAGGCGGCAACAACAACTAAAAGTAGGAAAAGACTCTCTCGATGTCCGGATTATCGACTCAAAGTGCGACGTATCACATGACCTCTCGAAGAGAATGGTTCCATCACTATGAACCTATTTTAGGAGGATCGTGCAGTTGTAATGACCATGCTCTAAAGGTCATTGGCATCGGAACCATCATGTTGAAGATGTATGATTGCATCGTTCGCACTATCCAAGAAGTGCGACATGTGGAAGGCCTCAAGAAGAATCTGCTATCTTTGGGACGATTTGATGATCTTGACCGTGAAATCAAAGTCAAGAAAGGGATCATGAAAATCATCGAGGAGCGCTTGTACTTATGAAGGGAGAAAAGGTTGCTTTGCAAACTTGTACCGCTCATGGGAGAGACTCTTCGGGAAGGCGAAGCATCGTTGCTTCAAGTTGTTCAAGTGAGAGATCTGCAATGATCTGGCACCAAAAACTTGGACACATGTCCGAACAAGGAATGAAAATCCTTGTTGAGAAAAAGCTACTTCCAGGCCTCACAAAGGTGTCACCACCCTTTTGTGAGCATTGTGTAACAAGCAAACAACATCGGTTGAAGTTTAACACATCAAATTCTAGAAGTAAGGCTATTCTATAATTGGTCCACTCTGATGTATGGCAAGCACCAGTCACATCAATAGGAGGAGCAAATTATTTTGTGTCCTTCATTGATGATTGCTCCAGGAGATGTTGGGTGTATCCAATCAAGAGGAAGGCAGATGTGTTCGGAGTCTTCAAAGTGTTCAAAGCGCGGGTTGAACTTGAATCGGGAAGAAGATCAAGTGTTTGAGGACCGATAATGGAGGAGAATATACGGCAATGAGTTCGATAGCTTTTGCAAACAGAAGGCATCAAAAGACAGTTCACTACAAAGATACACTCCTCAAGAAATGGAGTGGCAGAGCGGATGAACAGAACTCTACTAGAAAGAACAAGAGCTATGTTGAGTACTGCAAGCTTAGAAAAAAAGTTTTGGGTTGAAGCAGTTCAACACCGCTGTTACGTGATAAATCGGGCTCCATCAACGGCAATTGAGTTGAGGACACCGATGGAAATGTGGACGGTAAACCAGTTGACTATTCAAACCTCCATGTATTTGGAAGTTCAGTGTACGCTATGTACAATGCCCAAGAAACTACAAAACTAGATCCAAAATCCAGGAAATGCTTATTCTGGGGTATGCCGACTTTGAGTAAAGGGGTATCGCTTGTGGGATTCCACTACCCACAAGGTTGTAGTCGCAGAGATGTTCTCTTTACGAAGACAAGGTACAACAAATAGAGAAAGATGATAGCATTTCGAAACTACAACGAAGACAGTGGAATGTGAATCGAACGAAAGGATTCTTCGAAGTTCGCACTGCGAACATGAGGAGAATGAACCGGTGAACCCGAAGTTCCGAACCTCGTAGATCATCTTGCACGAGAAACGCACCAGACTGGCACTCAGAATATATTATGGAAAGCAATGTTGCATACTGTCTTCTAACCGAGGAAGGAGAACCATCAACTCTTCAAGAGGCAATGCATGGCTCGGAAGCATCTCAAATGGACGGCAAAGAATGCACGGGAAGAAATTGAAGCTCTCCATAAAAAATAAAACATGGGAGCTAGTGCCATTACCGGGAGAGAGGGAAGCCCATTGGCAACAAATGGGTTTACAAGATCAAACGAAACAGTTGATGATCAAGTGGAGCGGTATCGTGCAAGATTGGTGGTGAAAGGATATGCTCGAGAAAGAAGGCATTGATTTCAATGAGATATTTTCCCCGTGGTTCGACTTACAACAGATTCGAGTAGTTCTAGCGATGTGTGCTACTTTTGATCTACATCTAGAGCGGCTAGATGTTAAGACAACTTTTCTTCATGGAGATCTTGAAGAAGAGATTTATATGCTCCAACCAGAAGGATTTGAAGAACAAGGAAAGGAGAACTTGGTTTGTCGGTTGAACAAATCTCTCAGTACGGCCTAAAGCAGCGCCGAGGTGTTGGTACAAGAGATTTGATTCCTTCATAATGAGCCTTGGTTACAACAGACTAAATGCGAGACCCTTGCGCATATTGCAAGAGATTTGGTAACAATGATTTCATTGTTTTTTGTTGTATGTAGACGACATGTTGGTATCAGCCCCAACAAAGATCGTATTCAAGAATTGAAGGCTCATTGGCTAAGGAGTTCGAGATGAAGGATTTGGGACAAGCAAACAAGATTCTAGGGATGCAAATTCATCGAGACAGAAATAATAGAAAGATTTGGCTTTCTCAGAAAAATTATTTGAAGAAGATCTTGCGTCGTTTCAACATGCAAGACTGTAAGCCAATTTCTACCCCACTTTCTATTAATTTCAAGTTATCCTCAAGTATGAGTCCTAGCAGTGAAGAAGAGAGGATGGAAATGTCTCGAAAGCCGTATGCATCAGCAGTGGGAAGCTTAATGTTCGCGATGATTTGTACACGACCGGACATTTACATTGCACAAGCAGTGGGAGTAGTTAGTCGGTACATGACGAATCCTGGAAGAGAGCATTGGAATGCTGTAAAGAGGATCCTACGATACATCAAGGGTACCTCAAATGTTGCATTATGTTACGGAGGATCAGACTTTATTGTCAGTGGATATGTTGATTCTGATTATGCAGGAGATCTCGATAAAAGCAAATCCACCACTGGATATATGTTCACACTTCTTTGGCGGGACGAAGAAGTTGGGTTTCAAAAAGCTATGATCGGTTGTGGCTACGTCAACAATGAAGCAGAATATGTCGCAGCTACACAAGCTAGTAAAGAAGCAGTATGGTTGAAGATGGTGTTGGAGGAACTCGGGCACAAACAAGAGAAAATTACTTTGTATTGTGACAGTCAGAGTGCCTTGCATCTCGCAAGGAATCCAGCCTTTCATTCAAAAACAAAGCATATACGAGTTCAGTATCACTTCGTTCGTGAGAAAGTGGAAGAAGGAACCATGGACATGCAGAAAATTCATACTACAGACAACCTAGCAGATTTTCTGACGAAAACGATCAATGCTGACAAATTTATCTGGTGTCGATCCTCATGCGGCTTGACAGAAATGTAAGCAACATGGAAATAGCAAGGAAGAAAGAATGGTGTGAAGATCTGATTGATTCTCAATCAAATCTTCAAGTGGGAGATTGTGAAGAAACATGTGGGCCCCACACGTGGGACCCACATGCAAGGAAAATGCACTAAACGCGTCCACAAATTTCTCCATTATCGGTGGACGCGTGAGATGCAAGGAAAATGCACTAAACGCGTCTTCGACCAACGCGTCTTTGACCAACGCGTCTTTGGTCTTGCTCTATCCGGCTATTATTTTACAACACTGGCTCTAGCATATTTTCTGTTAAATGGATAGAACATAGAAGGTTTTAGTTTTTCATGATTTGGTATGAATTCTTCTGCCATTTTGGAGAGTTAACCCTTGCGACTGCTGCAATTCCAAAATTTGAAGTATCTGAATGTAGGAACATGGCTTTCTAAAGATTGTGTTTTTGCATTAATTGAATCTTTGATCTTAAGCATAAGCAAGGTAAGATTTGTGCCAAGGATTTTAGTTTTATTCTTTATTTTTATATAATCATTCTTAAATTAGTAGTTTCTTTGTAGAGCTGACCACATTTGTATGACTAATACTAACTTTTTCTCTTATTTTTTAGGATCGCTGTTCAAGAAAGACACTGAATTGGAATGAGGTATTTGTTTGACTTTCCTTTTGTACTTCTTATTTCTTTACATATTTTATTAAATTATTAGTCGTTAAAGAACTTTAGATGATCCATTATTGAGCTTCTGATTTCTCACTTCTAGTAAATTCTCACTTCAACAAGTGTTGTTAGTGAGGGCTACGAGTTTTCGAAGCAATGCACATTTCATCATTTGAAAGTCGTAGTGATTCATGGTGTTATTGGATGCATGAATGAACTTAAGCTTTAGAGTTTGTGTTGAAAAATGCGGTGGTTTTGGAGGAAATGGTTGTTTGGACAGTTGACGGAATGCCGAGTGATAAAAAGAAAGGGCTTATGAACTTTAGCAAGATGTTACTAAGGATCCCTCGAGCTTCTTCAACTGTCGCCATCTTGTTGTTGTAGGAGTTGTAAAACCATCTATGTTTTCTTGTTTTGTTCTTTGGTCCTTAAACTTTAAAGAGATTTAGCATGTTCTTACAATAATCTATAACATTAATTTGCCTTTTTTTTGGTGGGTCTTGCATTAGTTTGCCCTTGTTAAGTGTTTTCTAGCTAACTGGATGACTTATAAAAGAGAGGAAATGAATTGAGTGGCTATCAAGATAGTGATGGTTTCTCCAAACTTGAACTGTGTTTCTAATTCTAATACCTATTGAAGCTTTAGGCACTACCGCTGAGCTCTGAGAAGGGAATTCAAACTATGTATAGACATCGCCACAACTAGCTAATAGAAGAAACATGGACCAACAACAAAATAAATGGAAGACCCATGTACAAAATGAACAGAGCTTGTCATGTGAGAGATTATGTGAAGTTGATTATTGGAGTGTCGACCGAAGCCTATCAAGCCTCTATTTGGAGAGTCGGTTGGAGCCACACCATTATACCAAATATCTATTTGGAGAATCGGTTGGAGCCCACCGGACCTCTATTTTGGCAATTGCCAACTAAGTTTCAACGAAGTGGTTAGGTGAAACAATATCGGACCTCAAACATAGGTCTCAGTTATGCAACACCAAACCTCACGAACGATTTGAAAGTAAATCAAAATCCCAAACTCAAAATTAAACCAAAACCCAAGGAATCACCACCGTAGGACAAAAACACCAAGAAATGACATGAAGATGTTGGAAAACATCAAGGAGAATTGAAACGAGTGCGATTTGAGAGGGTTCGAGTATGGCTTCAAAGATGAGGTGTATCGTTTATGAGAGGGTGGCTTCAAAGATGAGGTGTATCGTTTTTTAGAGGGTAATTTGGGCATTTAGAGAAAAAAAGGGATGCCCAAATACTCTCTTTACTACGCGCCAATGTTTAGTGAAACTATTCGGAATCCAAATTTTGCTTCTTTTACTTCATTTTTTGAATTTTTATTTCGTTTATCCCACCTTTTACTTAGTTTACCTTGATTTTTTTTTTAAAATTTTAACAATACCCTTGCTCACTCATTCGGGCATACCCCATCACCCTCAACCCAACACCCCCCTCAATCATATAAATTTTTCGGTTTTAGTCATTGTAGAACACTTTGTACTAGATCATCAAGTGTTGTAGGAGTGTTTTTTCGTTAAATAAGGTCGAATGTGGTCGCGATGTATCCTAGAAATGAAAAAGTGTCACCCGCAGAATTCAGTTGCATAGGGCTGACACTTATGAAGAGGTGTCGACTGACTCTGACCACAACTTCTAAATAGGGTAACGGTTGAATACGACACCGACATAAATGAAGAAAACTCGGTTGAATCATTGGGTAACAGAGAGGAAACCGATACCTCTTAAGAGATGTCGGAGGGATCGTCCGACACCTCTTAAGAGTTGTCGGTCTTGTGCGTCCGAACACCACGGGCAACAAGAACGAACAACTTTTTTTTCAAAACTCCTAAAAAATACATTAAAATGAAAAAAAAAGTGGGTTTTGCTCAGAATCACTTGATATTTTTGATTCCATCAAAACTTTGTACCCATATGTAAGATTCAAGCACTAAATCGAAGTCCTAAACCCAATAACAAAACCGCCAATAATACCGACTTAAAAAGGAAAAAAAAAACCTCAAAAAACTACAAAATCAACACTAAACGAGATGAAGAATGTATTGACGACATCGAATCGATGGAATTTCACTCGGATTTCGTCAGATTTGGATTGGTGGTGAGAGTGCGGTTGGAGAAAGTGATGATTGGGGTTTGTGTGAGTGGGGTGACTGAGGGTATGCGTGAGTAAAAACCTTTTATATAGAGGGGTAGTTGGGCCATTTAACAAGGATAGGGTAAAAGAAGCAAAAAATGGGGTACAAATAGCCACACCCAAAAAAAAAATGTCTGATTGTGCCCTTGAATTTCAAAAAGATACCACAAATAGCCCCGACCTTTAGTTATCTGGGCTCAAAACAGTGCACCTAACTTAGCCTTAACTTTTACTACTAGGCCAACCGGTTTCGAGTTCATGCAAGATGTATGTTGTTTTTTTTTTTTTTTTTTTGAAGACATGAAGATGTATATTGTTGACACACACTTCGTTATGTTTAGTTGCAGGTGGAGTTATCTTTTACAGGGAGTTGAAAACTAATCTTGTTTGGTTGTCTAACTTTCCTACAAGTTATCTCCCAATGTATAGGGAAGGATAAGATATATCTCCCCCACCCCTATAGAGAGTATCTTCTAGGAGTTATAAACACTATTACCCTCATTAATTACCCTTTTATTACCCATCTCTTTCTCTTATTTGAAGGTTGTTTATGTCAATTCATATATTTTATTGTTTTAAAATTTACAACTTTTCTACAAATTTAAAGTTAGAACCAAACATTAAAATCTTAATTCCAATGAGATATATCATAACTAACATTGTAAGTTAGTAGAAATGAACCAAACGAGGCTTTAGTCGGTGTCCTTATACCCAAGTTAATCTTTGTGTGTAGGACACGATGCACAAATGAATAAACACGAGGAAGTGCGAATGAAAAGCAATTAATTTGCGCGCCAAGAGCTCTGAGCCTTGAAAAAGCGCCTCTTTCCTTTCTTCAGTAGCCCTAGATATAAATATCTGGAGATGACGAATTGACAGATTAATTTCTGAAGCAATCTATACTAAGATGAGAGGCGGAGACAGAATCAGTGACCTCCCCGAATCCATTCTTCACCACATCTTCTCTTTTCTCAACATCCAACGCGCCGTCCAAGCCAGCGTCTTGTCCAAAAGATTTCGAAACTTCTGGAAGTCACTCTCGCATCTTAACTTCGTCGATGACCAACGGCCTAATGTGGATTTTTGTCGGTTGGGTGAATCAGGTACTAATTGTCCGACAAAAATATCATATTCTTAGGTTTCGTGTTCATTCTGGAGATCGAGCGGTTGCTCGTCATATTTATACATTTTGATGATGGTTTGGAAAGTTTAAAGGCAGATTTCATGAGTATGTTAGATGTTTCAGGTTTCAACATTAAAATTGAGGAAATAATTATGTGTTTTTAGTTCAATGGATTGTTGTCTTATTGACCATGTGAAACTAACTCGATCGAACCCTTGTAATTTATCCAACTTAGTAGTTGTGTATACAAATTTTACGTCCGAAGAAACTGATGTTTTTCTATAGAAAATCATTGGCACTATTGATATCGTGTACGTGTGTGAATTAAGTTGACCTCATTAAAACACTCTTAGGGTGGATTTGAGTCCTCCCAAACTTATGCCCTCCACTAAATGTAAATGCCTATTACATAATGTCGCCCTATTCCTTGTCCGATCTTTGATGTAACAACTGCTCTTTATTAAGAAAGAAAAGAAAATTTGCAGTTTGCTATCCGCCTAGGTCCTAACTTTCTTGCTTTTCTCGGAAACTGTTGGCTGTTTGTTCATCCTTGTTTTCCACAGATCCTAAGATTCCTCTCCATCCAAATTGCCCATGTTGTGGCATGACTTGCACACTATCTATTGTTTCTGCCCTTGCTTCTTAGAATCATGTTTGAATCATGGAATAGATTTTTGATGAATGTACACAGCATTTTCATAACTCAATAGCTATAATAGACTTATACATTGGTTCTAAACACTAGTATATGGGTAACCTTTGATTTGTTGACGCTTCTCTTCACTAAATAGATTATAAATAATATTTTGATGCATTTGCATTTTTTTATTTTCTCTAATACTAATGAAACTTCAAGTTAGCACTATTTGTGCAAAAGTCAACTAGTTTTTTGTTAGTCTTTAAGAAAATTTCTTGTTCAACCAATTTTCTGATGAAACAATATTAAACCGCTATGTGCATTTCACATGCTTTTGGAAGATTTTTTTTTTCAAACATGTTGGCTGTTGCAGACATATGGTCATAACAGATGACAGTTGATGATCTTTGATTATGCTGTCAAACCTTTTAGAAACTTGCCTGGCGAATTGCTTCAATGATGAACTCTTTTTTAGAGAAATTCAACCTCTGCGGATGAAACTGCAATTTGCAGATTTTTTTTTTCTTTTTAGTAAGAACAGATATTTGGTCCCCAAACAGAAATTAAGTCCAAAGCCAAGTTGCTATCATACATGCCAAAAAAAGAATTCATTTTCTTCTATTATATTCTTAGAATTCCTTTTGCTGAGCCATTGATAAAGTGCTTCAACAATCATAGAACAAGAAAAACAATACTCCTCTAAAATGTCTTGCCTTAAAAAGATATGAGTCATCCAACAAACCTACGAAAGAGTGGGATGCATTGACCTTTGGTGCTCCATCAGATTATAAAAGCTTTTCATTCATTGCTATTGGCCTAGATGAGAGCTTGTAATTACTACTTCATAGTTTAAATTTTTTTTAGAGAGTAGTTAGTAGCATTACATATCCTGATATCCTCAAAAGGATCTTCAATTTATTTTCATGCTATGAAGATCCTTTCTTCAACTCAGATTACTAGTTCTTGTTGCTTCTTGTCTTCTCCATCTTGGATGGGTTGATGATCAATATATCAGCTCAAAAGTTGCTGTAGGCTAGTGGTCATTTTATTTAAATCTTATTATCTTTTCATAATTCTTAAAAAACAGTAACCTGTTAGTCATGGACCTTGAAGCCTATCAATTTCATTGGATCTATGCATGCAATGGCTGCTGTCTTTACAAATTTGGGAAAGTCTGCTAGCTTTTTCAAAGTAATTATTTGTTTCACTCGAACAAAACATCTTTTGATTAAGCACGCTTACCGTTTGCTTTTTTGTTGTGATCAGGTTGCTTTTGAACCTTGTGTTGTATCGAAATGTCAATCTCTGCAATTTCGTAATCTGAAACATTTGAATTTATCAACATGGCTTTCTAGAGATCAACATGGCTTTCTAGAGATTGTGTATTTACTATAATCGAAATGTTGAGGATGTCTCCTAAAATTGAAACTATGGTCTTGCGCATAATTGAGGTAAGATGTGTAATAACATTGATCTTAAATTTAGTTTTAATCTTCCCAAATTGTTTTTTAACTTTATTTAATTATTTTTTAGGATGGAGGCAAGCCACTAAACTGGGATGAGGTAAGTTGTCAAACTTTTCTTCTATGCTTTTGATTTCTTTTACATATTTTTATTAAACTATAATCCTCAAAAGACTTGAAAAATCCATTATTTAGCTGTCAATTTCTTATTTATAGGGAATGATCCCTTCAGCAAAAGTTGGTGAGGACCAATGGTTGCTAGAGCAATGCGCATTTCATCATCTGAAAGTTTTAGAGATATATAATGTTATCGGATGCATGACTGAGCTAAAGCTTCTAGCGGCTGTTTTAAAAAGTGCTACAACTTTGGAGAAAATGGTTATTCGGACATTATGTGGAATGAAATTTGATACAAAAAAAGGGCTAATAAACTTTGGCAAGACATTAGCGACCATTCCCCGTGCTTCTTCAAATGTCCTCATCTTGTTCTTCTAATTTGTTTTGAAGCCCTTTAAACTTAGTCTGTGTTTGGAGAGATACTCTCGCTTTTAAAATCATAATGTGATTTAGCGTGTTGTACTATTTATCTACAATATTTATTTTTTTCCTTTCATCAAATATTTCATCTTGTTGTTCTAAGACTTGTAGAACTATATTACGAGATTGCTACCGGTAACTGATAATCACAACTATTATTTTATGTAACCTATGAGTAAGGCAAAGTTTTTTGGTATCCTTAATTAATTTCGATTGAGCCGTTGAGTTTGGTTAAGAAATACATCAAAGGTGATTATTATGAGACACTGTCAAAATGTTTATTTAAGCTATCAAATCGAAGCAACATTCAAATTCAACAACATATTTTGTTGTTCTTAATTGTATTGATTTGTTAAGAACTCTTGCCGATGTCAAAGTTGACTACATTAAATATTACGGATAAATATCATTTATTAGTTAGGATATTTTATTCAACTTTTATTTATTTGTAATTATCTTAAATTTTATTATATAATTTGTTTTTTATTTTTTTATTTTTTTATTTATTTTTATTTTTTTGCCCACCAAGCAGCTATAGATGTGTCATGGATTCAAGTTCTCCAATTCAGTATTTTTTTGTCCAAACACCAAAATGATAACAGCATTTTTTATAGCTTTTTGAGTAGCAAAGCCGACAAACTTGCAACCGTGATTAAGGATGTTGTTCTAATCTTCGTCTTGATCGAAGTAACGGCTCTCGTTGGCGGCCTTGGCCTTGTCGAGCATCTTATCGAGATCCTCCTTGAGCTTTACGTCCCATTTGACGAGCCGCACCATCGGGTTCTGATACTACTTGTTGAACCCCATCCGCGCACTCAAGCATATGGATCTCCGTCTACCGATATTGTCCTCACTTAACCACCTCAACATTAAGTGTACTATTAGAGGGGAACAATCTCTAATATACTTTATTTAGAAGTTTTACTTTTCAATGAGGGATTATTATTTCGGTCCACACAACCCAAAAGATCGCACCCAAACCCATCCCCCGAACATGCTCCCACGGATGCCTCATGTAGGGGAGCTTACGAAGGCCGTTGGAGTACATCTGCGTCCCCAATCCGATCAGCGCTCCGACGTCGTCGCTGTTGCGGGCATTGTTGCTGTTGATCGTGCTCTCGCTCTCGCAATGTCTGATTCGTTCCAAACTTGTGGATATAAAAAAATAAAATAAAATAAAATAAACAAATTACAAAATAAAATCTAAGATAATTACAAATAAATAAAAGTTAAATAAAACATCCTAACTAACAAATTATATTTATCTGTAATATTAAACGATCTCTGATTTAGATTTATCATATAGTAATAAGATTTGGTGATTCTCTATCAAGTGTTCATGGTTTGTCCCTCCAATCATCTAACTTCAAAGAGGTGGGAGGATTTCATTCCCACCGAGCTATACAGATGTGTGGCTTGCCACATTTTTTTTTAGATGCCTCCATTGTCCAATTTGAGTCAATGCAGAATCTTTTGAATCTTACCTTTTAGTAAGTAGATTTTTAAATACGGGCCCTAGATACCAATTTTTTAAATGCGGGTCAGGTCTGAGCAAGGTTTTGATGTTCGAAGGATATCAATTTTTTGAAAATATACTTCCATATATACATTATATATGGAAGTATAGAAATAAGAAAATTCCGTAGCTTATATAAAAATGTATTATTTTAGTTTCAAGACATAGTTAAATTGCTTAAGACATTAGTATGTGCTTTGTCTTTTAACAAAAAATATTATTATATTTTCTAATTTAAAATAATAAATATAATTAGTACTTTATTTTTTAAACTCATGTTAGAAAAATTATATTACGAGGAATTTATAATGATTTTATTCATTAAAAAAATTTAAACATAAAATAATTCTTAAAAAACTCAATAAATTCGAATATTTGAACAATCCGAATTTAAAGTAAATCGAGTCTAGGTAAGACACATTTATTTGAATTTAAAACCGAGTCGAGTATGGACAATGCAAATGCTTGTTTATATCAAGGGCGGTCCCCAGACCCAGACCCTTCTGGACCCGAAAAATTGACACCCCTACCTCTGTCCATATCCAATGTTCGCTAGTATTATTATTTATTTTATTTTTTTTCAATACTTTTTGTTTGTAAAATTTTGTTTTACAATATTGTGTAACTTGTAAACCCTAAAAGGACAACCAATAAGTTTCCCTTCTGAAGCAACTAAGTTGCGTGGCATCTATACGTGTTATAATGCCATTTATTTAGAGTCTCACTAAGTGCGGCCCAGTCTTTACTTAGGGCACCCCGATTCTAAGTGCACCCCAAATTCAAATTTCAATCTATGAGTACACCTTATATTATATATATATATATATATATATATATATATATATAAAACATAAGCATACATATAAGAATGATGCACACAATAAAATATATAATATGAACCATTCATATGCAAAATAGAAATTTGGGTAAAGGATGGATTATCCCAATTTATCATTTTTTATTTATTTTTTTTTTTTGAAGAGAAATCAAAATTTCATTAATCATTTATGGCTCAATACAGGACCAGACATAGAATCAAGTACATTGATTCGCTAATTGTATTTGTGCAAATAACATGCCATTAATTTGGCTTTTTTTTTTTCGAAATTGAAGCAGTTTACAATCAGGGACTGCTCTTTACAATGTTGAAACTCATAATAATACACAAAAGTATTAAACCACAAAACGAATAATAAAACTTCCCAATAAGGAGAAGACTTAAAACTTTCCAATAAGAAGAAGACAAATCAAAGATTTTCAACTAGGAAGAAAACCAACCATAAAGTAAAAACTAAAGACAAATCAATTTAGTGCACCGCACAAATCACACAACACCGTTGATGAAGATGCACCGCAATAAGGATGGACTAATATCTACAAATCTGATTAGATTCGTTGCTTATTGAATGAACAAAGAGAAAAAACGATTTGATTGGAACCACCGCCGATCGTTGAGAAGATCGCCGGTGGTTAAAGAATAAAAATTACAAAAGGGAATCAAAATTTTTTTTAGGGTTTTAGAGATAAGGAGAGAAGACTTAAGAATTACATTTCCCAACTTATCATTTATAAATTAAGTTGCATTTGTTACTTAAATGTATTTAAGTTGTGTTTTGTTGTTTTACATCCAAAGCTACACGTTGTTTGAAATCCAAGGTATGGAGTACGAGGACCCACTGCTCCACATGATTTTGCAATGGTAGTGTACAATATGTGATCCATTTGTATATTCAAATTGATTCACAAAAAAAAAAAAAAAAAAATAATAAATAAAAAATAATAAATAAAAAAAAAAAAAATTGATCCACAAGAAGCCATATTTACTACCAAATTAATTAATCAGCTAGATAGCCAATCAGTCCGTACATTTTTTTAATTTTATTTTTTCTTTGGTAGATTTTACTCACATGATGAGATAGATCATAACAATATGTGTATGGATGAAAAACAATCAAAGAAAGAGATCTACATAGACATTAAAGATTTTATGACACTGCCGCAACAATCGGTGGTAAAATAGAAGAAAAGAGGCTAAAAATAATCAGGGCATGTATACGCCAGTGAAGGTCTATGTACTCCCATTTGTCTTCCCATGTCTAGGAGGAGCATTAGAAGTGAAGGAAATGGAAGTCACGCATTACATATTGCATGGTATGATAATTAATACTCATCCAAAAAAAGGAATGATAATTAATGGAACTTGGGGTAGATGAGGTTTAGAAAAATATACTTTTTGGAGTCAACAATTACCAAAATAAGCTAGACTTCATAAATATATAATGCTAGTGCCAAATGTGACGATACATGCTAATGCATGCCAAATGAGATAGGATGATTAAATATTACTATATTGTTGAACAACTAAGTATTGGAGTATCGAGTTCAAAAAAAAGTATTAGAGATCTCAAATAGCGATTATCCACCAGAGAAAATGTTGATAGATATTAGATTAAGTTTATGGAAATAGAGATATGTCAAGATGATGTATGATAAGTAATTACCATCAAATTTTTTCAACAAAAATTATATCTTCCTAGCTTTCTCCTTGTAAAACTTTCATGATCTTCGCGACCTCCTTTGCAAGCGAGAGCAATCTTGTGCTAATAACGTGTTGTGAATTAAATTGAGACTTCAACTATAAATTTGTAGAACTAAGGCAAGAAAACTATAAATTAGAAACTACAAGAACATGTAGAGAAGAAGAAACAAGAGAGAATAGAGCTAGAGTTGAGAATGTAGAGATTGTATATAACTTGGTGTGTCATTTTACAAGTGAAGGCACCCTTTATATGGACTCATAATAATCATGAATACATGTACTTGAACATGACTTACAGGTAATATAAGGGGAGTAAGTTACAAGTTTACAAAGTAGATAATACATTGACATAACATGTACTATATGATAGAGTTACAAGTCACTTAGACTACACATACACAGTCAATTGTGAGTGTACAAAGTGAGGGGTTACAAGTAACATGGAGATGTACAAGTCACACATGTTTGATGTTACACATGTTTGATACTAGAGTCATCCAATTTACAATAGTTTTGACAAAATCTAGCAAAAGAGTGATGAGAGGAGTAAGAGAGAGGGACGTGGTGAATTTGCGAGCAAGTTATTTCCCTGAGATAAGGGCGCTACGGATATGAGTATGAGATAGGTCGGTATACAATGAGACTTAGGTTTTTGTATATATATCACCCCGAGACTTAGGTTATTTACTAACTTAAGGGCAATTTAATTTACTTGGAATCAAAAGCCAAGTGGAACCAAAAAAATTGTAATTGTAAATGTAAATGAGGCATGCATACAAGTTTAGTCTCAAGTTAAAGAAATAGTAAATGATTATAATATGTAACGGAAATTAAAAGCGTATGAAAGATGTAACAGAAATTAGTTAGTGGTTAAGCAGTGTTAGCAGAGCAGTTAGTGATATTAAGTTAGTGAAATGAGCTTCTTGAAGCTTCGTTTGAGCTATTGTTCATTTCAGTATCTTGGTCGTTGTGTTCGTCATGTTAGGGTTCTTGAAGCTTGATTAAGGGGAAGCTCGTCTTCATAGCTGGTTGATTTCAGATCTGATCCAACGGCATTGCGATGGAGGAGAGCATGAATATCTCACATGTTTCTTCTGATGCAATCGAGGAAGAGAAGAAGAAGAAGAAGAAGAGGAGAAGCCAATACGGAATCAGTGATCTCCCAGACTCCATTCTTCACCACATCTTCTCTTTTCTCAACATCCAACACGCCGTTCGAGCCAGCGTCTTGTCGAAAAGATTTCGAAACCTTTGGAAATCACTCACCTATCTGAATTTCGTTACCTCCGCGGATGACGAACAGCCTACACATTATGAGGATTTCGTGATTATGGTAAACAACGTATTGATTCTTCGAGACAAATCTGATATTGTTAGGTTACGTGTTCACTTTAAGAATGAAGATATTGCTCCTCATATAGAATCTTGGATTTTTGCTGCAATTCAATATAATGTTAGAGAAGTTGACCTCAGAGTCCATGCTCTTTATGATCTGCCTACCTCCCTCTTTTTCAGCAAATCTTTGAAGGTCTTAAGACTATCATTGACTGAGTGTGTTCGAATGTTTACTTTTCCTTCATTGGGACCTCCAATGTTGGAAGTGTTGATTCTTAAATTTTGCGCTGTGGTGTGGGCCAATAATATAAGTGGATTCATTTCGGCCTGTTCTTCTTTAAAAGATTTGGTGTTGGAAGAAGTTGAGCTTGAGCCCGAGATGACATATCATATCAAAAATGGAAACCTTAAGAGATTTGTAATCAAAGACGAGATTATGTTTGCTAATGAATCCCATTGCATCTTTCAAATCAATGCACCAAACCTCACAGCTTTCACTTGTAGTATTGAGATGCAAACGGAGATTTTGTTTGCACCGCTTCCTCTGCTCAATTTTGCTGATATTGAGTTGGAAGTTAAGACTGATCTTACCGAGGATGAGAAGCAACGTTACCTTTGGCAGATTACAAGACTGTTAAACGCAGTTCGCAATGTGAAATCTCTAAAACTGTCTGCTGATGTGTTTGATCAGGTACATTCTCTCCTTTTTCAAAAACTATGGTTATTGATTGTTTTTTTTCAATGTAAGAACCTAGTCTTAATTTACAGATTTAAGTTTTACCATTAACATAGGTCCTAACTTTGTCTCTGACTGTTAGCTGTTGTTCTCCTTGTTTTTTAGGTACATTAAACATATAGAAAAACCTAATTATATCGTTTGGTTTATTGACTCTTCCCTTCATTAAATAGATTATAAATGATATGTTGATACATTTGTACTCCTCACATTTTCGTTGAGATTAATGAATTCTAATTTTGCCATTCTTTAGTGCAAAAATCAGCATGCTATGGAAGGTTTTTATTTCTTGCCTACCCGTTTCAGACATTGTCGCGACATACGACTGTAGATCATCTTTGATCGTGCTTTCAAATGTTTTAGAAACTTCCCCAGCACAAATTGCTTCATAATTAAGCTGCATTGTTGCTGACATAAATTTAGGTTCGACTTATAATCACTAATGAGTACTGTCATCACGAATAACAATGATGGGTTTATGACATTTATGACTTACCCCCTTGACTCTGTAAAAAAGTGAGCATTAGTTCTTGGAACTGAATCACTAATGGAAAGCTATTCGCTTCACTCAGTGCAATTTGTGACATTTTAATTCCTTCATTCATTGCTTTCACACACCCTCTTGTTGCACTATTTCTTGATGATTCCATGGTTCAAGAGCAATGGATGTGATGTTGCAATTTTCATAAATAGACAAAAGTATACCATCCCTGTTCCGTTCTTCATCAGTTTGTTGAACTTCAATTTTCAATTTCTTGTTTTCAAACAAATTTTCTGATGAAGTATTATCAAAGTTTTATGTGTTTTTACCTAGAATTTTATATAATTATTTATGTGTATCACAGCTATTGCACAAGGTTACGACAATAATATTAGGTGGTCTTTGCTTCTTATTAGTCTACCGAATAGCTTCTATGATGCACACATTTTCGAGGTGAAAGTGCAATTATAGTTTTTTATGAACAATCTTTTTGTCTCAAAAACAGAAATAAAATACAATGCCAAGTTGTTGTCGTGCAAGCCAATCAGTATTTCATTTTCTTCTCCTTATGTCCTTAGAATTCATTTTGTTGCACCACCAATCAGGTGATTTGGATCATTCATAGAACAAGTAAACAATACTCCTTATAAGCTTTATCAAAGGGATATCCTTTGAGAGATATGAGTTATCCGACAAACCTATGAAAGACCGAGATGCATTAATCTTTGGTGCTCCCATCAGATTTAAAAGCTATTCATTCATTTCTATTGGATAGATGTGAGGTTGCAGACAGTAGCATTGCATATCCTCAAAAGGATATTCTGTCTATTTTTTCATGTTATGATGATCCTTTCTTCAACTCAAATTACTACTTTGATACCTGTTCTTCTTGCTTCTCGTGTTGTCCATCTTGGCTGGCTTGATGATCGATATATCAGCTAAAAATTTTTTGTAAGCTAGTGATCATTTTATCTAAAATAAACCTGATTACTTTTTCATAATTCATAAATTAAACAGTAACCTTACTGCCAATCATAGACGTTGAAGCCTTTCCATTTCTTTTGATTACTTAGCATGCGATGGCTATTGTCTTTACAAAATTTTGGTCTGCTAGCTTTTTCAAAGTAATTATTCGTTTTACTTGTGAATAGAACATTTTTAACTAGAATCGTTTACCATTTGCTTTTTGTTGTGACAAGGTTGCTTTTGAACCTCGTGTTGTACCAGACTGTCGATCCATGCAATTCCATAATCTGACGTATTTAAGTTTTAGAACATCGCTTTCTAGGGACTGCATCTTTACCATAGTCGAATTGTTGAAGATATCTCCTAAAATCAAAACTTTGGTCATACACGTAGCGGAGGTAAGATCTGTAACAATGATCTTAAATTTAGTTTTTAATCTTCACTAATCATTTTTTAACTTCTTTTGATTATTTAATGACTTCTCATTTGTTATTAGGAAAATCTTACTTCTGGTAACATGGGGGAATGCTTGGAATTGGGGTGCATGCTTCACCATCTTAAAGTTTTGAAGATTCACGGTGTCATTGGGTGCGTAAATGAAATCAAGCTTCTTCAATTGGTGCTAGAAAAGGCAATTGTTTTGGAGAAAATGCTTATTTGGACTTCTAAGTACGACATGCCACCGCATAGAGAAAAAAGACTTGAGAGCTTTAGGAAGACGTTGTCGACAGTTCCTCGTGTTTCTTCAAATGCTACTATCTCTTTCTTCTGAAGATTTCTATAGCCCTGGAAAGCCTTATCAGGTATACCTTTGATTTTGAGTCCGTAAGGTTGGTTCTCTCATTTGTATATTGTTTTTAGAGATTAGTAAATTCTACTTGGAAGAAATATTGGATGACATGCTTTTAATACAAATATTTGCCATAGAGTTGTTGAAGTCCACTTATTCATGGTGTATGCATCCATATCCCAACGACTGGAACATCTCTACAGCTATACCATGTGTATCAATATTTGGTCCAATGGTTTGGTATGAAATTTGGAAGTAAGAGGTTATTGGTTCAAACCTTGATAGGTGCAAAAGTTGCTACTTTCCTATAAAAAAATAAAAATAAAAATCAATATTTAGCATCCAATCACTTCCCTTCATTTTCAAGTGCTATCTTTGTATATTCTTGTAATTTGGGCTGATGTCCTCATATCTTGGCTGTAGTTACGAATTTATTTGTTTTCTCGATAGACTTTAATGCCTAATTAAGCAGTTCAATCCGTCAGCTGTCACCGCAATATGGTCAATTGATTTGCCAGAATTGCACGATTTCACACTTCTTTGTACCCCTGGTCAATTTTTTCTTTTGCTCTGAGCTCTATGTTTTTTTTTTTATCTTAACAGGTTCCTGTGAAGGTGATTTTAGCTGATGACAAAATGAATCATAAGTTGCTGATATTTGACTGACTTTTGGTGAATCTCTGGATAGTTTGCTTTGCAAGGTTGAACTGGTGCACCATGTGAGTGAAAGTAAGGCGTTGTTGGATCTGGTGCAATTTTTTCTGTTTATGTTTTTTCAAGTAGACCATAGACTTAATTGATCTGTACATTTGAAGTTACAGTGTCAAATTTGTTGAGTTTTGATCTATCTTGATAGATTGTCTTTCACATTTTGAAGAGTAGGTTTCAAAAGTGAGTTTAAATACCTGCACTTGATGTTGCATGATCTAGTGAATACACAATCTCATCTCTTATGCATCATCTCTTTTTCGTATTGCTACCCTTGGGTTTTCTTATCACTTCTGCTCTATTATCTTTATAATCAACTTTGAACAATTTGTCGTTACTACTTACAAAATCAATAAAACATGATTCCATGGACAATCCAGTTGTAAACAAAATTAGTAAGACAAATTAAGTAAATCTGTAGATCATTCAAGAATGGAAAGAATTTAGAGAACCTCCCAAAAAACAGAATTAATGGAAACAATCTTAATAATCTAACAGTAGTTACATCAAAACCAAAATCATTGCAAATTAAAGGATGGGTCCCACAAAATCTTTGTATCTATCAACTATTAAGGAAGTAATTCATCAGATCAGAGTTAGAGTCTGTTTAGGGATGGATGGAAATTGATGCCAAAACAGAGGTGAGTGTCTCTATCTCTAAAGCACCAAATTTGAACAATCCAGCCCTCCTTGACGTGAAACCTCTGCACAAAGCGAGTCCACTGACTGGTGAAGACGTACATGTCGACGCTGGTCCAGTACTTGAAGTCCAAATCCGAAAGCCCACCATTTCCATCCACTATCTTCACCACCATTTTCTCCTCCTCCTCGGAATTCTGGTCCTTCCCATGCACCCTGGTTCTCTTCATCTCCTCTGCACTCAAAAATCCCTCCAACTTGGACTCACACTCACTGGGGATGAAAAGTCTTCTTAAATGAGGACTCACATCACTGTTTGTTATCCTCTTGTTCACTAGCCATATCGGCTTATTCATTTCGCCCGCCATCCTCTCTATTTCCTGCCTCATCTGCTCTGGCATTATCGGCTCTCGAGCAACTTCTGGGTCCTTCTTGATCACAATCTTCTTATTCTTCTTCTTGACAATCTTCTTGTTAGTAATGGGGATTGTGTTGTTGTTGTTGTCTTTGTTGATCTTGATCACAATCTTGTTATTCTTAAGAGAGTTTGTGTTGCCCACCTTCTTAATGTTAATGTTAATGTTGTTCTTCACCTCCTCATGATCAATACTACTACTTTTAGGATTGTTTTTGTTGATGCGTTCCCATTCAATGTCGATCACAGCCATCAGAGCATTCCATCTATCCCACGCCGCCATCAGAGAATTGGGAATCAGAAATCAAGAAACCAAGTTTTTAGATGTTGAAATCCAAATGGCCGGGATACTACGAAGGGTACTACTATATATAGACTACTGATTTGAGAGAGAGACTCACAAAACTTTCTAATTTTGAGTTTGATCAAACTTCTTGTTCTGTCATCTGTGTTTGTATTTCAATTGGGATTTCTTTTTGAGAAAAGGGATTTTTTTATTCTTAATACAACTCAAATAAGTTGTTAAATATCGTTAATTATTATTAGTTTTAATTAATACGCGATACTAACCAATTTCTATTTCATTTCTAGTCACTCAAGGTGTCCGTAATTTTTTTGTTTTTTTTAAACGAGCAAAAATAAAACAATTACTCCCTCTAGTCATTTTTATGAGTAGTGTTATTTGGAATCTTAAAGTCTGGACTCGAGTTTTAAAAATTTTTTATAAATTTTTTATTCCAAAGTTATTTTGAAAACTTGAAATTTTTATTTGAAAGTAATAATTTCAAAAAATCAATAAACGATTTGTGTTTGATAGCTTGTGAATTTTCAAAAGAAAAACAATTTTTATTTGAAAATTCTCTTAAGAAGATTTTTAGAGGGCAAATTTTTTTGGAATTGTTTGATAACACATTAGAAAATTTTATTTTAAGAAAAAAAAGTGATGTTTTAAAAAAAGTTTTGAAAATTCTTTCTCCATTTATGTTTTGTAACAAACAAGTTCAAAAAAAGTGAGCCCACATTTTTGAATTTTTTCTCTTTTAAAACACAACGTTCTTTCCTTATTTTCTTACCTTTTAAGAGAAAAAATAAATGAAGAAAATTTTGGGGTATGATTTTTTTTTTCTTTACAAAGCTATTAAACAATAAAAAAAAAAGGTTACACCAAAAAAATTAAAAAAATTTTCACAACTTTTTTTATTTTTTTTGCTATCAAACATACCCTAATAGTCCAAATATAGTTTTTACATTTTTATATACCGTTTTGACCAAATCACGAATTTTAAGGAAGGCTCAAATTTAGGGCTAAGATCACTAAATTGCTCTTAGCAGAAAAGTTGTCAAATTTTCTTGGTTTCAATGATAGGGAAATGAAAAAAGAAAAGTTGTCATAAGAGATAATGAAGGCTCAGAGGATGCAATGATAGAGCATTTCAAGAGATTTGTGTTCAACTCAACAATGAAGGATGCGATGAAGGTGGCGAGCGAGTAACATGGTGGTCGAATTCAGATAAGATCTCATGACCAACTACGATGGTGCCATAAATATTGCAGAGATCTGTGAGCAACTCGACATTGAAAGAAGATTGGTCGTCTCTCACTTCCTTAGGATGGTGAACACGGTCGCCCATAAAGCCCTCTTACTGGGATATATGGTCTATATCAAGGATGAATGTATGCCCTTTAGAGGGGTTAGTCGAGTTCGGCAAGGGGTGGCAAAAAGTGTTCGGACTTATTTATTCACATTTTTTGGACCTACTTTTAATGGGTTCGTACATGGTTTTTTCAAAATAAATACGAGTCCGGACATGTTTTATTATCCATTTTAAAAAATGGGTATGAGTACGGACAAATTTTTTTAAAAAATGAATAATCGTTTAACAATTAATTCAAATAATATTTTATTTATTTTTAGAGGTAATTGAAAATTTTCATAATGATTGTATTGTAATTTTACTAATAATGATGTTATTTTTATATGGAAACTTGTAAGACTTTAATTTTGAATATATTACATGTCTTTATGTAGTAATGAAATGCATTGTAACAAAAAAATTATGTATTTTGTGAATAATTAGATGGAAAAATATTTTATTATATTAAAAAAGGTCGGATAAAAAAAGTTTTCGTTTAAAAAATGGGTATGTGTCCAAACACTACTTTTAGTTATTAATTAAGAGGGGGTGTTCAAACCCGTACCCCTTTTTTTGCCATCACTAAGTTCAACCATAGATCCGTGGTTGACGACGATGACTCAAATTATCTTTGGCTATAAAAAAAAAAAGAGCACCGCTATGTGCA
Source organism: Stephania japonica (assembly GCA_039657345.1). Lineage (NCBI taxonomy): Eukaryota > Viridiplantae > Streptophyta > Magnoliopsida > Ranunculales > Menispermaceae > Stephania > Stephania japonica. Next base: position 81,701,952 of record CM077556.1, on the reverse strand, counting down.
CCCCAATTGTTTATGAGGGCACCCCAATAGTGTACCAATTTACATGTATTTTAGAGTGCCTTGAGATGGTAATGGGGTGCACATAGCACGACTCAAGTCAATCATAGAATAATGATAATGCAAACTCACAACACACCACACAACGGGCTGAAGTGTGCTGTAAAATCAAACGTCCCAACACCCATTTTTTTAAGGCGAACATTGTGTGGTGTGTTGTAAATTTTTGTTGTCATTCTAACAATTTTTCAGAAAAAAAAAAAAAAAAAGCTCACCCTAGCGCCTTATTCAAAAAAATGTTCTGATTTCACACCGTCGATGTGTATAGATCAAATGAATTCTAGATGTTTAGGCCTTGTTTGGTTGAAGATGGAGTTATCTCCTGAGAGTTAACTTATAGGGAGTTGAAAATTAATCTTGTTTAGTTACCCAATATATCCTAACTTAAAGGGAAGAGTGAAAGATATTTCACCCACTTCCCTTATAGGGAGTTATCTCCCAGGAATTATAGATAAAATTACCCTCCATTAATGACCTTTTTATTATCCATCTTTCTCTTATTTAAAGGTTATTTATGTCAATTCATGTATTTTATAGTTTAAAAATTTATAACTTCCCTACAAGTTTAAAGTTAACCAAACATAAAAATATTAATTCCAATGAATGAACTCTAAAAAGATATCTACAAACTAACATCGTAAGTTAACATAAATTAACCAAATGAGGCCTAACTACATTTCACATGACAGTCAATCACATTGAAGGCTGAAGTGTAGGGCGCCTCTTCCTCTTCTTCACATCGTTAATTCACAAGCCCTGGAAAATACATACCTGACATCATCTTAGCTTCTTCACATCTTTCACATTCTTTTCAACATTGTTAATCTAAGAGAAACATTGAAACAAGTCAGAATCAGTCTTCGACTATTTTAACGTTTTGTCCAATTGGTGGTGGATAAACTGCAGGGTTCCAAATGATGATGTGGATTTGGTTCATCGCTAGCTGTCTTTCTCTGGAATCTTTGGTGTTGGATTACGTTGAGATCAGCTTGGTGATAAGAGATGCATATGCTAAGCATACATTTTGTCATTTGATTAAAATTTGGGCACCGAAGCTCAGAGCTTTCACTTGTAGCACAGCGATAGAGAATGACATTTTGTTTACGCTTGGTTCCTCCTCTGGATTCTGCTGATATTTATATAGAAAGTGATGATGACCCATGGGAAGGTACTGCAAGAAAAAAGAAGCGGGGTTTCCTTAAGCGGGTGATATACATTTTGAATCTTTCCACTTTGAAACATATGGATATTGATTATACATTTTGGTGAATGTTGGGCGGTAAAGCAACAACAACTACATAAAATGAACGTAGCATAAATGATGTGTGGTAAAACTCGTAAAAAAAATAAGAAACACAAAAACTCAATGAAAAGTAGGAGTAGCACCAATTGACACAAAGATTAAGGAAGGGCGGTTGTAGTGGTTTGGACACCTGCAAAGACGGCCTACAAATGTTCCCACTAGAAAACTTAACTCAATAGAAAGTGAAGAAATTCGAAGAAGTAGGGTAGATCGAAGTTGACTTGGGATGAATTAATTAGGAGGGACTTGAATGGTTTAGAATGCTCATCATCAATTGCACAAAATCAAGCACAATGAAAAAGTTTCATCCATGTAGCCGACCCCAATTAATTTGGGACTGAGCTATGTTGTTGTTGTTGTTGTTGTTGTTGTTGTTATTGTTGGTGGTGGTGGTGGTGGTGGTTGTTATTTGGCGAACTCCATTAACATACTTAGGTATTAACATACTTAGGTGTATGTTAGCTTAGGTGTATGTTAGAGGTTTAGTCTTTGCTGAGGTGTGTTGGTTATTAATCTTAAAATAGATGAATAAATGGTCGCGCTTTTAACTTCAGATCATTGTTGTTTACTATAATGAACATTAGAAATCAACTTGACCACTTGTAATTATCTAACTCAAACAACACCAACAAAGCCTTAATCCCAAATTAGTTGGGATCGGCTACATAGATCAAACTATTCCATTGCACTCGATTTAGTGCAATTGATAATGTGATTTCCAAATCTTTTAAATTCTTCCTAATTGGTGTGTCACAACTCACAAGTTAGCTTTGGTCTGAGAGTTCAAGTCCTAGGGAATGAAAAATTAAGTTTGTTCTTCTTATTAAAAGAAAAAAATGTTAGCTTTGGTCTACCCTACATTGTCGAATTTTTCAGTTTCTATTAAATCGAGTTTTCTAATGAGGGCATATCTAGGCCTTTTTTGGAGGTCCGATCCACTTCAACCGCTCCTTCCCTAATCTTTGCGTCAATTGGTGTTACTCAAACTTTTTTTGAATATATATTCATGTATTTCTTATTCTATCTTTATGGATTTTACCACACATTCACCTAAACATTCTCATTTCCGCTATATTCATTTCATATATGTATTTATTGTTTCCTTACCGCCCAACATTCACTTCCAAATATCTATCAATAATAATAATATATAGCTTATATGTTCGAAGAAATTGATATTTTATATATAGTTACAGATAGAAAATCATTAACATTGTCATCATCACCAATATCATGTACCTTGCAACGTTCTACTTTCATACAGTCCAGTTCCACTGTATGTAAATGCATGTTACCTAATGTTGGTCCTATTCCTCATTCAATCATTTATTTTTTTTGATAAGAAAGAAACAATTGCTTCCCCTAAGGTTTGAACTCATGGTCTTTTACTCACAAACACTATGCCATACTATTGAGCCACCCAATTGGTTGGCTCATTCTATCATTATATAATAGTCAATCTGCTTAGTTACAGTTTGCCATGAATTGCTCCTAATTTACAGTTTGCCATCCACCTAGCTAGGTTTTAACATTCTTGCTTTTCTCAAGCCGGCAGTTGTTCAGTTGTTCTCCTTCTTTCAAAGATCCTAAGATTTCTTTCCTTGCAAATAGTCTATGTCGTGGAAAGAATTGCACATAATTTAATGCGTACTTCTTAGAGCTATGTTTAAGTGATGGAATATAAAATAATATCAGTCAATTTTTCGTTAGTCTTTCAGAACTTTAACTCTTCTCTAACTAGTTTTCTAATAAAATGATTTTAAATTGCTATGTGCATTTGACAAGCTACGGAATAGTATTTTTTTTACCAGATCTGTTATAGCATATTGTCACATATATGTCAGTAGTTTTTTTTTTTTTTTAACCATGCTGTCAAATCCTTTAGAAACTTCCTCGGCAAAAAATTGTGCTTCATAACTGCACTGTCAAATTCTGGTTTTGCCCTTGTCCTAGTTATAAACATTACAAAATAGCCCTGTGGACATTGTTTTTTTCCCCTTGTGAATGTATGATTGACTTGTATCATTGATTTATCACCAATGAATACTGTTCTTACGAACAATAATTGAACTTAAGTTTTATGACATATATGAGTTGTCCAACAATTCTGTAAAAGAAAGAGCTTCAGCTGTTGGCATTCCTTCATAATTGGAAAGCCTTTCACTCAGTACTATTGATGTAAGCTTGCAATTTCTCATTCTATATCTTCTCAAAAGATGTACAACGATTATTTTTGTGTTGTGATTCTTTCATCAGAATTTTACTTGAATTCCATGAAACTATCTCATGAGGCTATGATCAGTCATTCCATTCTGTTGTGCACTCTGTGTATCATAGATCTTTTGTAAATACCCACCCTTCTGCTGATGGACTCATCTACTTGATGGCAGATTATGAGAAGATCTTCTATAATCTTTTTTTTTTTTTTTTTTAATTTTTTTTAATTTTTATATATAAATGCCATAGCTCTCGGCCAGACTTTCTTTCAGGCTGCTCTACTACCTCATTCTTTTACTTACTTTTTCAACATATATCCAAATAAACTTGCTTCTTCAGTTGTTTCCAAAAATTCTGATCTTCCAAGTGGGGAACTCATTTCAGTTGTGCTGGGTAGTAAGACATGCAAATATCATGTCTATCTGGGAAATCCATTGCAAATGTTTCACTTATATCAACTCTCAGAGATAAAGAATATCATTCCTCGACTTGAAAATCTTTATTTTTATTTTTTGAATTAATCCATTTCCTTGTATTACTTTGCATGCGTGATGACTGATGTCTTTAATAATTTTTGAAAGTTCTCTTACTTTTTGAAGTAATTAATTTGTGTTACTTGTGTAGTATTATATCTCTTAAGTAGACTTATTTACTTTTTTTTTTTTTGCTGCAACAAGGTTGCTTTCAAATTTCGTGATGCATTGAAATGCCAATCCCTGCAATTTTGTAATCTAAAGTACCTACATTTAAATACATGGCTTTCTAGAGATTGCTTTATTGCCATGCTTGATTTGCTAAGGGTATCACCTAAACTTGAAACTTTGGTCTTACAAAATGAGGTAAGTATCTCTAACAAGGATCTTAAATTTAGCTTTATAATTTTCCATAATTATTTTTAACTTCTTCTTGTTATTTTTAGGATCGTTATCCAGAGTCACTTAACTGGAAGGTAGATGCCAAACATTTCTTCCATGTATGCTACACTTGCTTTTCTTATATGTATTTTTTTCATTAAATTTATGATTTTCAAGGTCTTGAAAGATTTCATTATTAAGCTATTAGTTTTCTCATTTCTAGGAAATTTCATCAAACGTTGGTGTGGGCAAATGTTTGCTAGAGCAACACGCATTTCATCATCTGAAAGTTTTAGAGATTCATGATGCCATGGGATGCATGAATGAATTAAATCTTCTTGAGATTTTTTTTGAAAAATGCCATGGCTTTGGAGAAAATGGTCATTTGAACATTACCAAAAATGTCATCTCGTAGAAAGAAAGGGTCGATAAGCTTTAGCAAGAAATTAATGACAATTCCTCGAGATTCTCCAAATATTGGCATCTTTTTCTTCTAAATTATTTGTAAAACCCTTTAAACCATTTAGTTTTTTTGTTATATTTCTCACTTTCGAAATCTTGATGTGATTTAGCACATTCTTGTGTTTACTTATAGTTTAATTTTGCTTTTTTATTGACATTAGCTTATTAGCTAGGATGTAATTTGTTTATGGACTACAAAAGTGAATCAACGAGTGATTCTCCTGCAACCACAACTATTGCCTGATCGCCTCTGCACGTTGGTGGCATTGACTACATCTTAGAGCTCTCATTTGGTGAAAGAATTCCAAAACTTGTAGCTGGTGAGATTTATTAGTTTTTGTAGTCTCAAGGTTTTACATCTTTGCAACGTTTCCCTTGGCGATTAGGTCCATTCTGTCTGAATCTTTTATCTATCGTTGCAATTTCCCAATTTAAAACATTTGAAGTTGAAAACAAGGTTTTCTAGAGATTGTGCTCTTGCAATGCACTTTCTAAAGACTTCTCATCGCTTTGAAACTCTTTATATATCGAAATAGTTAAGGTATGTTCATATAGTTAGTTTTCTTTGCAACAAATGGCCTCATGTTTGCAGAGAGTTTAATTTTTGTTTGATTTTTTTTCTGAATAGTTTTTTGTGAAACACTATAATCTTTAATCAAGTTTGTATTTCACTCCTTGTTTTGAATATACTTGTTATAAAGATTTAGACAACAAGATTGGTTTAGAAATCTTATACAAAAATCAACTTTGTTCTGTTAGAAGGTTTGGATGCCATGAATAGAAGAAAGAGTAGATTCAACGCACAACAAATGTCGGTATGAGTCGATGCATGGTTACTAGCTGGAGCAATGCCCATTTCATCATCTGAAAGTATTAGACATCCATGGTGTCATTGAATGCATGAATGAAGTAAACGCTTCTAGAGTTTGTTTTTAGACTTATTTAACACTCAAAATCGTCCGAAGACTTGTGGGCGATGTGAATGAAGAGAAAGATTAGAGCATCTCCAATGGAATGTGGATTGGATGTCAATGTATGTCACATATGACTAAATATTGAAGTGAAAAAAAACCTCTCTAATGGAATGTGCATTTTGAATGTCTAGCTGGACATTCAAATTGACAACCACATTATATAATCAGTTTTTTTTTAATATTTACTTAATTTAGATTTTTATTTTCACATTTTAGTTAATAAAATTGCAAAAAGAAATGTCACCTCATCAATTGAGCCACAATCCACATCTACCATTGGAGACCTACTTTGAAATCAAATGTCTATTTAAGCTTACACGGGATGAACATCATCTTCATGTTGAGAATCCACGTCCACAATCCACATTTACCATTAGAGATGCTCTTAGAATGTAGGCATGAGATGCTCTTATACATGCAGAAACATCTAGGTTAAATATTTAAGCACCTTCATCGGCTCAATTTGCTTTACTTGCTGAATTTTTTGGTGAGATAAATTCAGGTTATTGTTTTTCTTAGTTTTTCATTATTGCATTGTTCTTTTTGAAATTCAGCATTAGTGTGTCTTATGTCGCAATTCCATATCCCTTCCTTTTGAATTAGTAGCATGCATAATGTGTATTTCTCTTGTATCATACATAAATGACTAAAGGATTTTGTCTGTCTTCATGAGCAAGATCAGAGCTTTAGGCTTTTCTTTGAGTATACAAGATACACCTTTGCCATACCGGAAAAAGATGCCCGCAACATCAGCCATGAATAGTTGAATACCTGTTGTGTTGGAGCCTTAGTGGAAGTCTTTGATGCCATCAAAGGAGTAGTAAGCTTGAAATTTTCATTGTACATTTGTCATGAATTGCACTATATTGAGCACAATGGAAGAGTTTGATCCATGTCGCCAACTTCAATTAATTTGGGACTGAGGCTATGTTGTTGTATTTGTCATGAATTGTCTTAATTAGAGGCCAATTTGATATGAATTCTTTTCGCTTCTTGTCTTGTTCATTACTTCATTATTGCTGAGGATAATGATTGATTGACACAAAAGTTTTGGTCAGGTACTTGTCATGTATTTATATATTATAGTACTCTTTAAGACTAAAGAGTAGACTACCTGTTAGACTGTTAGTCATAGTCCTTGAAACCTTTGCTCTTCTGTTAACAACTTTGTGTGCACAATGTTTTCTTTCGTTACAAACTTATTTTTCTTTGATAAAAAAGAAACAACTTGCTCCCCATTGACCTTTGAACCCATGATCTCTTACTCCCAAACCCCGTACCAAACTATAGGGCCACCCAATTGGTTGGTTTTCTTTACAAACTTTTGAAGTTGGCTTTCATATTCCAAGTAAATAATTCATGCTAGATGCAAGTAATGCATCATCTAATAGACTCCTTTGTTGTTTGTCCCTGACTGTGACAAGGTTGCCTCCAATCCTTCTACTTGTTGGTCATTGCAATTTCACAATCTAAAGGATTTGAATGCAGAAACATGACTTTCTACTGATTGTCTTATTGCCATTTGTGAACTGCTGAAGAGTACTCCTAAAATTGAAACTTTTGTCTTACGCAGAATTGAGGTAAGATCTATTTAAGGGATTTTAACTTTAGTTGTTTTAATATTCCATTATCATGTGTTAACCATTGGTTTTTAAATTTAGCTTGGCCAGTGACCACAATTGCATGTCTGATGTGAACTTTCTTATATTATTTTTTAGAATCAATGGTTTGGCGAACCACTAAATTGGGATGAGGTACTTGTTCAACTTTTCTTCTATATTTCTGCTTCCTTTACCATTTTTATTTTTATCAAATCAATAATCTGAAAGGACATTAAAGTTTCATTATTAAGCTATCAATTCATTGTTTCTAGGACATTTCCAGCTTAGCAAATGTGTTCCCAGAGCGGTGCATATTTCAGTGTTTGAAAGTTATGGAGATCCGTGGTGCCCTTGGGTGCATGAATGAACTCAAGGTTGTACAAATTTTGTTGAAAACTGCCAGAGTCTTGGAGAAAATGGTTGTTTCGATAATTGATGGAACGACACCTGATCGAAAGGAAAGACTGGCCAACTTTAACATGACATTGCTGACAATCCCTCGAGCTTCTTCAAACATTGCCATCTTGTTCTCTTAAAAGAGTTGTAAAGCACTTTGAAAGCGTTCTACCTTTGGTCTTTGATAGTTATGCATGTATTCCAGAGTTTGTAGTATGCCAGCAAAACTGAGAGGCTGAGTAACTGTGGTGTTGATAGTTACTGAAGTATAACAATAGAATGTAGTAGACAGTCGAATTGATGAGACAGGTAGGCCACTTGTAGTAGAATGCTCACTAGCTGCAGATGACTTCTGAAATAATTGCAAACTCTTCCATTTATGCGTTGATATACACACATTCTACATATTCAAAAAGTTCAAGTTATATCATTTACTTTGTTGACACTTTAATTGATTACAAATGACATTTTGATAATTTTACTTAACTTTCACTCTTGATATTATGTCTGAGATAAATCAACTTTTGAAGATTTGTTAATGCTTTTGTCATAATATCTACCAGTTATTTAATTTGTGGATCTTAATTTCAGGGTGACAGGGTCTTTTCTTTTTCTTCAAGTCTTTCAGGACTTCGTCTCCCATTCAACATGACAAATTGTGATGTGTGTTTGACGTGTTATGATCGAGAGACTATTTTTTCGAGTGGTGAGTTATCTAAATGTCTGATACCTAAATCAATTTGTATTTGTCGAGAGCTGAGCTAATAGATCTCTTCTTATGTTTCAATCACCAGATATGTGGCCTTATTCCCCGCAACAGGTCAAGATCACTTCCTCAATGCCAGGCAATGTAAGTTACCTTAATTTGTCATCTAATCCCAAAAATCTGTCTTTGTTTCGCTGTCTTTAATTCTCATGTTGCTGCTTCTTATTACAGATAAATTTGTTTTGCTCTTTTTCTTATAAATGCTCTTATGTTGAAGATGGGCATTCCATTTGTATCTTGCCATCCACTCATGATGATTAAATGTCTTTTGTGAACAAAGCTGATATTCTCTCTCGTTAATAATCTTAGCAACATGACATAATTTTATTTTGGAGAAGGGATCCAAATTATGGATAAGTCGTGATCATCTTGTCCTAGCATCTCTTATGAGATGGAGAAGTCATCACTTGCCAAAGGCATGGTTGGGGAAGGTCGTGGGTTTGACTCAAATTGGAGCTAGTCAAGTTGTGTTGGTTTCTTGTGAAAAAATGATTGTCCTTGTTATAGAGAATGCCCAACCACCCAACAATATTTGATATCGTCCCCAACTAGCATCATACCCATCAATCACATATAATCTCATTTTTTTTTTTTTTTTTTTTCATAGTCCCCTGCCAACCACTAAACTACCTTGGTGGATGTGTTTTATATATCTTTAAGCAGATAACAATTGGAGAAAAAGTCATCAATACAGTCATCAATACAAATAGCGACATTATGGAGATAGTCGTACCTTTTAGTCGAAATATATGAAAAAGGAGATTGCCTACTATAAATAACTTTGAATCCTGAACTTATGATTTGTTTGGTTCTTCATAAAAAAGGTTATCATTTGTTTGTCAAAGTATGCCAACCATGACTTTTCAAAATGTAATTTCTATAAATACTGCCAATCCTTTGAGACTAGTCACCAGAGCTCAATAGCACAAGAGAAATCAAAAGCTTGATATATAGCTCAAAGAAGAGATGGCATCGCAATGCAGTGGTGAGAACTTTATTTGATTTGTTAAAGTATGTCATTTCATTACTTATACAGATATTAAGGGGGACATGAAATCCATGTGTTTCTCTTGGTGTCCGTTAGATGCGTCTCAAGACACATTTAGGGATAAACCTTTATCTTGATTTGTTGAGTGTGAAAGTTGGAGGATTGCTTTTTGTGTAAGCTTCTGAAGTAATATAAAATTTTGTTATCTCTGTTTGGATGTAGGCGCATTGTAGAACCCCGTAATTCTTGTGTCAATTTTGTTAAGGTGATTGCGTTTACTCTTAACAGGTGGAAAGCAGGCATGGCCTGAGCTTCTTGGAGCACAAGCGTCGGTGGCAGTGGCGACAATCCAGAGAGAAAACCGAAATGTGAGACCAGTTGTCATACAAGAAGGATCATTCACAACTCCAGATATCCGTTGTGACCGAGTTCGTGTTTGGGTTAGGGGAAGCATCGTTTCAAGGGTGCCCGTTGTTGGTTAAGGTGGACTACTGCATATTGTATGTATTAAGCAATATATATGTTAGTATGTTGAAATAAGCAGTAGCATGTATATGCACATTGCTACTAGCAACATCAATGATTCCAAATCGAGCTCTTATGTACTATCAACCTTATTAGTAAACTGATATGCTTTATATTATTTTTTTATGAATAATCCTAGCTAGTTATACACCCCCCAAAACACCAACTTTATCACCCTTTAATTTGCCGAATTAAGGTGTGAACCAGTTGTTGGAAGGAGTGGTCTTGAATATATATCCAAATCTCTGCACTAGGAAGTAGGAACCAAGGATACTCAAATTTTCTTGGCCTACAAGCAAAGAAGCAATTAATTGAGCAACTCTGAAAGAGCTTGTGGTGGTTTTGTTCAATGTAATGTGGTATATTAGTATACATATTATATGTAGTTGGATAACAACACTCAAATCCTTATATACCGTCCTATATCATCAATATCCCATGCATACGTCTAATCTAACAAATAAATGTTCCATAACACTGATTTTTAGGCTACTGGTATTTGTCACGAAAATTTGGGAGAACTTCATCTTTAGTTTGAAAAATGATAAAACACACTTTGGACGCACACTTGAAGCGCACACTTTGTCTTTTAGCCCATTTATGGCTATTTTTTGTCTCCTAAGGTGTGGGCCTATATCTAACAAAACACCATAAATGAACTAAAAGACAAAGTGTGCGTCCAAAGTGTGCTCCCAAAGTGGGTCATTTTATCATTTTCCAATTTTGTAACTTTCAGCTGGAATCGATACCTTTCAAACTAGAAGAGGAAACTGATATATCTCACATCAATTCGTTTACTGATCGATTGTTTCCCCCTCTAATGGTACGGAGGCCTTTTTGAGTAAAATCCACACCTAAGAGTTGAAGGTAGTTAAGTTGGAGACAATATCAGTACTAGCGAAGATCCACACACTTGTGAAGAAGGCCACAGGAGGGCTGCTTATGGATGTTAGTGCACGCGAGTGACAAAAAATTAACATAGTATCAGAACTCATGGTTCGAATGGGAGTTGGGAGAAAAAGTGTCTTAGATCATGTGAATTTCGGTCCAAGGTGAGCACGCGAAGTAGTCCCGCGGGCAGACTGCTTGCTAATTTTGTATCTGTGAATGAGAAAATTTAACATGGTATCGAAGCTCATGGTTAGAATTGGACCTGAGAGAAAAAGTCCCTTGGATCATGTGAGTTTTGGTCCAAGGAGAAGTGTTAATTAAAGATGTGTGAACCGAAATTAGTCTCACGTCGATTAAAGAATACTTCATAAAGAAGTGCATAATTGATTGTTTCCTCCCAACTAGTATTGAGGTTGGTCTTTTGAGTTAAACCTCCACACCTATGAGTTGAAGATGGTTAAGTTAGGGACAGTATCGGTACTAGCGGAGGTTCACACTCATTCGTCATAGGCGGGTGCTTGTCGATGTTGTGCTTGTAAGTGAAAAATTAACCCTTCCAATTTTTGGATTGGAAGAATTTATTTTTTCATAAGGCTGTCCTGTATTTATCCTACCGAATTATTTGGAATATCAACGACCCTAATATGAGATAGCTTTGTTGTACTAAATAATCTCGGAGTTGAATAAATTAAATATGAAAACAACATCTTTTACAAAAAGAATAATGAAAATAAAAAAAACCCTTTCATAAAAAAAAAAAAAAAAAAAGTAGTTAAAATTAAGTTAGACATTCCCTCCACATTAATAAAAGATGAGGCAATATAGGTACATTCACATTATACATTGAAGTATCTCTTAATTAAGAAAGTACAATTGGATAAAAAGTAGTCATCCATATACATAGCAATATTATTGAGATGAGCTTTTTCTTTTATAGGAAATGAACTATTCTTTATTAATTCGTCAAAATTGTTATTTACAAAATCCTTGGAAGCAAGGAGATTCTAAAGGTGGAAAGAAACAATTTTTACTCCCTTCAAAGCTTGAACCCTTGATCTCTTACTTTCAAATCCCATTTTAAATTATTGAGCCATCCAATTAGTTGGTAAGGTGATTTAATAATACATCCTTTAAAATCAAATCAGTACACACTTGAATTGTACCTATAGATTCAACTTAAATCTTACTCTCATTTGGTAGAGAAAGAGTGACGCCCTCCATGAGCTCAAGAGAATTAAAAAGGCTAGCATCATAACATATATGTTTGGAAGCACCAGAATCAACCACCCAAATATTATTGAGAAATAAAGTTGAAGGATAACAAGATCCAACAATAAAGCGTGTTCATTTAAGTGATGCAGATAACTTGAACTATCAGCATCTTCAACGATTTGTCTCTCCAAAGTAGATGTTGAAACTGTAAATGTGTTCTCTGTTGACATATTTCAGAAACAATAGAAAGAACGCATACAATATGCAAACATATCATGACAACAGAATGTCTGCTCTTATACCATATCATTTTTAATCTTCAATTTAAAAGTGCACAAATTTAATCTTCATTTTTAGACAAAATTAATTAGCTAACTTGATTCACCAAATGTCACGTCCTCCTAGTTCATGTGTGAGGATGAACTCCCTCAAAATCGTGGTAATGAGGTAATATGTAAAAAGGAAAAAAAAAATAGAAATAAAAATATCATCACTATATATATATATTATCATCATGTCATGTGTCCATTTGTGAACGCGTCTCATGTGTCGTGTGCTTCTAACAAAAACAATTTTTTTTTTTTTAATATATTATTGACAGATAAAGATTGTAGGAGGGCAAAATTGGAAGAATAAATATCATATCTTGTATGTGGTTAGGGTTGCAAGTAGGGCGGAAAATCCCCGTCCCCCACGGATCCCCGCACCGGTGAGGTGGAGATTTTTCACATTTTTGCCCTCGTCGGGGTGGGGCACAGGGCGAAAGTTCGCCCCAGCATAGCATAGGGGGGCAGGCAGGAGAGGCGAGGCGAGGGGGCGGGATTACTCTTGCCCTGCAGGTTTTTCTCGTACCCCGCCCCACGGGGAATCTCCGTCGCCCGCTCCGTATCTCGCCCCATGAGAAAAAAAAAGAAAAATTATACTAGTTAAAAAATAATTAACTTAATGTTAATATATTAGTTAAAAAATAATTTGATGAGAAAAAAGAAGTGATAAAAAGAGAAAAAAAAAAACTTATATAAATATTGGTGAAATTTCAATTTAATACTTTATGAATAGAAGCTATTTTTTTTAAAAAAATGATTCATTAAAATTTTGTTGCCACTCTAAAAGATATATATCAAATTAACATCTTGTAGAATAAACTAAAAAAAGGGAGGTCGTTGATCTAAACAATGCATACAGAGATTGTCAATCAGTATATGTCATTTCTAAAATATTTTTGTTTGCTCTTGAAAAGAAAAATAAAAAAGAGATCGGAATAAAAACTCAAATGTAAAAATCTAAATATAAAAAACACCGAAAACTAAATAGCTATTAAAAATTCGAAAAGAGCAAAAAAAAATAGTTGATAAAGTAGCCAAGTGACAAAAAGAAGACTAAAGATAAGGATCAAGACATAAAGTGTAAGAACAAAATTACATAAGAAACCAATTATATAATCACAATCAATAAGCAAATTGAATCAATTAATCTTTAGCACGTAGTTTTCAATAATGTTCTAGAACAAACGTTGATTAATTAAGTCTCCCCCTTGAAATACTATTAGTATACAATTGATTAAAAATTTTGTTTGACTGATATTCAATTGTTAATTAGTATGATTGACTTATTCTAATTAATCATATAAAATTTGAAACTAGTAGTACTTAGGTAGAGACATATTTTATGTGCATCAAATAAAGACATTAAAAAAGACCAAAGATTGCAGATCAAAACATGAACTTATATAAAGTCTATGCCCCGCGGAGAATCCGACGGGGCGGAGTGTGGAGCAGCAAAGTTTGCCTCACGAGAAATTTTGAAGATAAATCCTCATCCCGCACCCCCCTGACGGATGCGAAGACGATATCTTCAATTCCCTAACCTACCCTGCCCCACTTGTAACCCTATATGTGGTTCTATGATAAACTTTTATCTCCTCTTTAATTGACACGTGGCGCATCATCGAGACACAATGACTGTCGTTGACACGGTGGGTTACGATACGATAACTTTAGATAAAAAAAAAAAAAAAAAAAAAAAAAAAAACACGTTGATCACCACTAAAAACATGGGGAATGTAGATTTCAACGTGAATATCACGTTTATTTTATTTATTTTTTATTTTTCATTAAAAAGCCATGCATGTGAGGGAGAGGAGAGGGAGAGGGAGGGCCAATTGGACTGCATTTTGTCTATAAATATTGCCATAATCCTTGGAGACTAGTCACAGCACTCAATATCACAACAGAAGTCTTTTTTTTTTTTTTTTTTTTTTTTTTGGAAGGGAAAGATTAATTATGGAGATGCTTTTTTGCCCTGGTGAGAACTTAATTTAATTATTTTTTTTTTTTTCCACGTGTGAAAGGGAAGAGATTAATTAAAGAATTGAGAGGCATTTTTTGCCCTGGTGAGAATTTTAATTTAATTATTTAGGGTTTTTTTTGTCCACGTGTGATCAAATTAACACTTATTTGCTATACCAGTTCTTATTTTTTTATATATATATAAGAGCATCTCCAATCATCCCAATAAAATTCCAACCACAAACTCTATTTCTCCTCTAAAAAGGAATATTCTCTCACTACTATTTTGAATTTGACTCCTAACAACACACAAATATATAATAATATTATTTAACATATTATAAGAACTAATAAATGAATATATATATATAATTAGGGCGATTATATTTTTAATTATATAAATATATTTATAATGAATTAGTAAATTATTTATTACTACTTAGCAAAAACATTTATTAATTTTTCATATATGACATTTATTTAATCATTATGTCACCTTAGGTACTCATCCCAAATATGATCAATCAAGGCATTACGAAGCGCATAATGAGCATCTTTATCTTTAATGTCTTTGTTGCGTTTAAGAAATTCATCGAATCTTTCATTTTCATCCAAGACCACTTCAACATGAAGGCTTTTTGTTGTTATCTCGTTCATCTTCAATAATTGTTGTTAATAATACAAGTTCTCATAATGTCTTGTAATACATTTGTAGCCCAAAAACGTGACGGACTGCGACAATTTAGCTTGAAGAACTCCAAAAGCACGTTCCACATCCTTCCTACACGCTTCTTGCTTCATAGCAAATAATTTTTTTTTTCGCGTTTCGGCTCACGAAAATCGTTAAATTATGTGTACTCTTTACCTTGAATAGTGTAATTAGTCGAGGGGCAATGCCATTGGCAAGATTAGAAAAAAGATTAGAGTTGAGTAATCTGCGTGAATCGCTTCAAGAATTATAATGTCCCAGCCCATGCAGCTTGGACAATTCTTCCATTTCCAATGGCCCAACATTCCGGAAAGCCACGTTGTTGACCAATATAAAGCAGCCTTGCAATGTCATTGGCATTAGGTTCCCTTAGATATCGATATGAGAATATCTCCACGACAAAGACGACAAAATCTTTTGATACTTTCAATTGCAGTGGACTCTCCGATTTTTAAGTGACTTTTTGTAAAGTCGATAATCCCAATTTACCAACTCCATCTCTTCGTTCTTTGAAAGTAATTATCATGAGATTTATATCAATACGAAGAAATAAATTTCGTGACATTCGGATACTTTCTCGATTGCGATTAATCATTGTGACAGAACAGAGCCAAGCCTTGTCTCCAAGTAGTGCATTAGAATCTTGTTGTTGTTCATAATCATACGAGTTATCGTCTCCTCCGTTTGAGCAATCTCTCGCCAAGAAGAGATTATCTTCATCCGAAGAATCGAGTCATTTAGCAAGTAAGATGAACTTCCTATGCTAAAACTCATTTTGGATATCGATTTTGAAAATGAACAAAATAATTATATGAAATTTTACTATCAAATAATTTGGTGCCTTAACATCATAATGGAGTTTGTATCAAGTGTGGATTTCTTATCTTCTACGCATTGGATAATGTTCATGTTTTTCAATATTCTTTTTTTGCCTTGTCTTGCACTCCAACGGATACTTCCTCAATCTAACGGTCATATACTGTAATGAAATCCAATCAAACGGTCATCTTTTTAAAATGTAGATTTCTTATCCTCTATGCATTGGATAATGTGTGTGTTTGTCAATATTCTTTTCTTGCCTTGTCTTGTCCTCCAACGGATAGATTTTCAATCTAACGGTCATATACTGTAATGAAATCCAATCAAACGGTCATCTTTTTAAAATGTGGATTTCTTATCCTCTATGCATTGGAGAATGTGTGTATTTGTCAATATTCTTTTCTTGCCTTGTCTTGCCCTCCAACGGATATATTCTCAATCTAACGGTGATATATTGTAATGAAATCCAATCAAACGGTCATCTTTTTGAAATGTGGATTTCTTATCCTCTATGCATTGGATAATGTGTGTGTTTGTCAATATTCTTTTCTTGCCTTGTCTTGTCCTCCAACGAATAGATTTTCAATCTAACGGTCATATACTGTAATGAAATCCAATCAAACGGTCATCTTTTTAAAATGTGGATTTCTTATCCTCTATGCATTGGAGAATGTGTGTGTTTGTCAATATTCTTTTCTTGCCTTGTCTTGCCCTCCAACGAATATATTCTCAATCTAACGGTGATATATTGTAATGAAATCCAATCAAACGGTCATCTTTTTGAAATGTGGATTTCTTATCCTCTATGCATTGGATAATGTGTGTGTTTGTCAATATTCTTTTCTTATTTTAAAGCCTTGGACCATTATATATAGCAACCTTGCATTGGTTAGCAAGCACCACTACACATTTTATATCCTTCAAACAAGTTTTGTACTCATCTATTTATTTGTTTTCTTCTTTAACAATGTCTCGATCAACTTTTGAGGATCTTTTTTGAAGCATGGCTTGAAGTTTCTCAAGACCCTATTATGGGTCGATATCAATCTGAGATAACTTTTGGGGTCGTATTGTGGCAAAATATAACGAAACACTTAGCGAGCAAGGAGAGGGTCGCAGCTTAAGATCCGTACAATCTCGCATGCACAACATATTAACTAAGTAAAAAAGATCGGTTAGTTGCGTGAAAACGATTGAGAATAGGCATCAAAGCGGTGCTTCAGATGAAGATAATGTAAGTTTCCTTTTTTTTCTCCTCCAGTTGTATTATTTAATACTTCTTATTATTAAGTTCTAGCATCATTCTTATGTATTTTTCATATAATTACAGATGCGCCAGGCGAAAATATTATTTATGCACGATGCAAAGTACAAAAAGGGGTTCAAATTCGATCATGTTTGGCATATTATGAAGGATATTGAAAAATTCAAGGACAATGTTTCTACCGTGAGGCATATGTATAGGGAACCTAACTATGATTCTTCACAATCTGAAAAGGGTTTTGATTCTCCTTGCACAGAATCTCCCGGTCTTTCTCCATTTGCTTCTTTAGATGAGCTTGAAGATAATCTCATTGCAAATTCATCTCGGCGACCTATTGGAGTAAAAAAAGCCAAATTGAAGAGGAAAACAAGTGAGGAGTCGTCAACTGCAGTGAACGAGATAAGAGAAAGAAAATCGACAACTTTTGGAGTTGTTACAGGATGCAAGATTGGACAGAAAAACAATAATGTCCCGCCAAAAAGAAAAAGATGAAAATAAAATATTATTTGCGAACTTGAAAGATATTGACGATCCAAGTGTTATTGAGTATGTGCGAGCCCAACGGACAAAAATCTTAGAGGAAAGAAGACAACAAAGTACTTCTTCTTCCCCCCAAAATACATTTGGCCCATTGTTTGATAACCTTGGGGGACCTGGGACTAATTTACCTAATTATGATCAATTTTATAATTAACTTATTATTTATGTCGTACTACGTTGTATTGTATTGTAATAGGTCGAATCATATTTTAGTTTTAAGTTATTAAGTTTGTTAATGTAATGTTCATTTAATTTTAATGATAATATGTAGTTTAATTAAACCAAATTAAGGGAGAACCTTAAAAAAGACTATTAATTTTTATTTTTTGGGTCAAATAGAGATCATTCATTGAATAAAAAAAATAAAAAAAAATTAAGTCAAGAGTGTCTCTGCAATTTTTTATTGCATCTATGTGATTCAATCTTACAAATTAAAAAAAAAAAATTAAGTCAAGGGTGTCTCTGCAATTTTTTAATTGCAGAGACACCCCCCCTCTATTTTAGAGGAGATGAACAGTGGAACGCCAAATATGGCGTTCCACTGTTCACCCCCTCTAAAATAGAGGGGGTTTTGAAGTGTGATTGGAGCGGATGGAACGCTAAAATAGCGTTGGAACGCTATTTTAGCGTTCCATTGGAGGAGGCCTAAAGAGAAAGAGAAGTGCTAAAATGACAACCGGAAGTCCTACCCTAACACACACTGGCCCACAAAAGCAATTGGTACCCACCTTGGAATGCAGGTCGCACAAATCTCAATGCATAACATGCGGGTGAGACCGCTATAGGGGGTTCCTGTGGGCTAATGTGAATTGGGGTGTAACTTATTCATTGTCATTCTAATGACAAATATATTCCCATGTCATGGTTACACTATTTACAACCATTAGATTCTAATCCAATACATTAATCGAGACATCATAAATGCACAAAATATTTAATGCATAATATATTTTGAAGAGTTTCCATGGCATGAGTATATATTTGATCTTCATTTTAAAATATAACAAAAATGTTGTAGTTGACATTAATGTTCGTTAACTTAATTGCATGATAAATGATAGGCAAACAAAAATGGCCTGAGCTGATTGGAGAACAAGTGTCGGTGGCAATAGCGACAATCCATAGAGAAAACCCATATGTGCAACCAATTGTCGTAGCGGAAGGAACAATTGCTATAACTGGAGATCTTGATTGTGGCAGAGTTCGTGTATGGGCTGAGGGAGGCATCGTTTCAAGGACGCCACATGTTGGTTAAGGTGGACAACATATAATATGAATATATGTAGTATGTTTAAATAAGCAGTAGTACGCATCTTGCTACTTGCATCATCAATAATTTTAGACCTCGACTTATGTACTATGTATCGTTTCCAGGGAGCCATTATTTGTTGGTTACTATCATCTCAATTGTTCTTCCAATCGGATATCACCCAGCATTAGACCTCTAATAACCTCTGATAAACCAGAAAAGCAGAGTTAATAATTAAAGGTCTATAGTCCCTAGAAAAATAAAGGCCAATAGTAGTCATTCTCACAAACCGGTCTTCGATAATAGTCCACACAACATAGTAAATATATATGAAATATCATACACAACAGAACTTAAAAGTGGTGAAATTAAACCGGATAACAATTAGGTGAAAACCATATACTAATTAAATTAAACATACAATGAGTTTTAGGTGTGAAAGCTAGGATGTGGAAAGCTCATATTAAGACAGCATACAAAATATGGTGAGGAATACATGTATCCATGTGTACATTTCCAATCCATATACCAACTAGCAAATTCAATATACGTACAAAAATAGATGAACTAAAAACACCTACAATGAAACAAAAGTAAAACCCCTCAAATGTTAGAGGCAGTCAACATTAATTCTTTGAAAAATGTTAGAGTAATCTACTTTGAGCACCTGGCTCAAGTGGGTGTCCCTCCATGTGATATACTTCGAGAAGTGTGTGCACACATTTAGAGGTGTTGTGCGCACTCATCGAGGTGTATCGCATGGTTGGACACTTACTTAATTTGGACCCACTAAGTGTCCAAAGTGAGTGTCATAAGTGAGTTACTCTAGCATGCATATCCCTAATTCTTTTCCCTACAAAAATTATCATAAAAAACAACAATATCAAGTAAGTAAATTCTAGGGGAGTCCTAAATGTATTCAAGGGTTTAATAAACATGTAGACAAACTCATAGATCATGTAGATACATAAAAGCAGAAAAAGCAGAATGAAAGAAAGTTACATGATAATTAAATAAGCTGTCAAAATAACGAGATATATGTATGTATCAGAAAACAACAAAGTAGCTAGCAACTAAGTACATTCAGACTTTTCTTTAAATTGTAGACTCATGCAGAGTTGCTTTAGACAGCTAAAGGTAAAGTCTGACTAGACTGAGTCGACATGTCCCGTGAGCCATGCTAGTATACCTAATAACCACCCGGGAATCTTGTGATTCAAGCCAGTACCCCCAGACGACTCGCTCGACATATAGTCATCACAAAATAAAGTACTTAGCACCACAATCGTTCATGAAAAATATTGAATAAGTATAAGGCGTCCTACCGGTTTTACTTACAACACACTACGTACGTACATTCCTAATTTATGCGTTCTCTGCGTCCTTAAGCTCTTTCTTGTTGAAATTCACTAAACCTCACATATCTCTCTGTAGTTTATTTAAGTGTTATATTGGCGTTAAAACACGTCCAAAATCTTCAATTTTATGTATTACAAATTTACCCCCACTTTAAAAGCAACTTTTTTATTTTGTTTTTTATAATAAGAAAAGAATACATTTATGGTCTCTAAAAAAATAGGGTTTCGAGTTTAAATTTTTTTTTTTAGAGAATAGGTGGAATGCTCCTGAAAGTTATATATATTGTCTCAAAAAGTATGTAAGCTTCATGAGTTGTGTACCTTCTACGCCTATATACAAAAAAAATGATACTACTATACAAAACAATGTCTTCTGTGGTGGATCGCTGCAGATAGAAACACCAAATTAATCTTTTTATTTTGTTTTTTGTAATAAAAAAGATTTGAAGTTTATAGTCTAAAAAATATGGTTTAGAATTTAGGATCTAGGATCTAGGTTTAAAATTTAAATAATTGTATGTAAGCAGTCCCTCTCTCATAAAAACATGAAATGTCGATTTCAACATAGATATCACGTTTTTTAAATTTTTGTCAAAGACGACATGGGTTGCGTTAAAGGTAAAACTCAAATAGCTATGCATGTGAGGGGCCAATTGGAGGTTTTATTCGGTGGGTAGAGAGCCATGTATGGGTATATGTCCACCAAGCTTATCCGTACCATGCATCTGCTCGTCCCCTGTATAAATACTGCCATCATCCATTGAGACTACTCACCAGCACTCGATCACAATAAGAGTCAAATATTTTTTTTTTGGTAAGAAGAGAAGAGATTATGTCGTCGAATCTTTGCTCTGGTGAGAACTTAATTTATTTGATTTTTTTTTGTATGCGCAAGTTTTTTTCTTAAAAAAAAATTACTAAATCCAGCCTAATGGAACAATTTATCCACGCATGTAATTGACTCTAACTAATTTATGATTAATTTAAGATTAACTGTTGTGTTTTTGACAATATATATATATATATATATATATTTTTTTTTAAATAGGAAAAAAACAACTTTGCACACACCAAACCCATGACCTCTTGCTTCTAAATCTCATACCATAATTGGACCACCCAATTGGCTGATTGTTTTTGACAATATATTAAATTAGTCCATTTTGTTACTTATACAAATTAGTTTAAAGGGGCATGATCACTTCCACATATGTAGTATCTCCCTAGCTAATTATCGTCGTAGTTGACATGCATTAAGTTAATTAATTCACTTAATGATAAATGATAGGTGTTGGGAATAAGCTAGCATGGCCTGAGCTGGTTGGAGAACAAGTGTCGGTGGCAGTGGCGACAATCCATAGAGAAAACTCATATGTGCAACCGGTTGTGATACCAGAAGGAATACCTCTTATAAGTTTAGAATACCGTTGTGACCGAGTTCGTGTTTGGGTTGAGGGATCCATCGTTTCAAGGGTGCCATATGTTGGTTAAGGTGGATTACTTATAATTTGAATATATGTAGTATGTTTAAATAAGTGCGTGTCTTGCTACTTTTGAAACATCAATAATTTCAATCGCGCTTGTTTATCGATCTCGACTTATCTAACTACTACCGTACATAGTATTTTTTTTTGTATAGACAAGGATGGTACATAGCCCCTCCATTGTACTATCTTTTGAGGTTTGTACAACTTTCTAGAGCTTGTCGATCTCCAATTCTCAAAAAAAAAGTAAACTAATTTGTGCAATTATCATCAATTAATTGTTCTTCCATGTATGGATCATTTTCTTAATTTGAAGTAAAAAAACATTTGGTAGCCCAATGGTTTAATTGGTATTTATGGGTTATGGGGAGTAAGGGAGGCCATGGGTTTAACAAAAAAATAAAATAAAATAGGGTAGCGTACATACACGCATTTGCTACATATTAAATACACTTTCTGATTCATATATATGCTTGCACGAGATGTG
This sequence comes from Stephania japonica, assembly GCA_039657345.1. NCBI lineage: Eukaryota > Viridiplantae > Streptophyta > Magnoliopsida > Ranunculales > Menispermaceae > Stephania > Stephania japonica. The sequence continues at coordinate 81,679,508 of CM077556.1, read as the reverse complement.
TGTGCACATATAACAAAAGAGTATCCAATTGTCGGGGATGTGTAGGTCAAAATATATAGTCTCACATCGGTTAAGTGTGAATTCATAAAAGTACATATAAGTGTTGATCTCTCCCAAATTGTTCTTAAGACCTTTTAGAATAAAATCCGCTCTTGTGAGTTGAAGGTGGCTAAGGTGAAGATAATATTGATCCATGGACCGATCAGATAAACGTGCAGGCAGGCCCAACAAGTTGTATCATAGTTGATAGTTCGATCAGACGGGATTTAAATGCAATGAAATTAAACCAGATAACACTTAGGTGAAAACTCGATACCAATTAAATTAAACGAGTTCTAGGTGTAAAGCTAGGATGTGAAAACGTCGTATTAAGATACTATGTACAAAATATAGTGATAGGGAAATACATGTATCCATGGGTACCTCTCCAATTCATATACCAATTAGGAGATTCAATATACGTACAAAAATATGTAAATAATTAAGAACGCCTACAATGAAACATGCATACAAAAAGTAAAACTCCTCGACAATTAGAGGTAGTTAACAATCGGCTTAATTCTTCTTCTTGCTGGCATCCCTAGCACAACCCCCGAGATATAGTCATCACAAATTAAATAAAGTACTTTATTAGCACCACAAGCATTCATCAAAAAGGAATTGAGTGCAAGACAAGGATGTCATATATCAAGAGATGGCGACGATAAAAAATATTAAATCCGTATAAGGAATCCTACCGGTTTTACTTCACACTACATATATTCCTAGCTAGTTTTCGCGTCTAATGACGTACTCAAGTTGGTTCCTCGTCGAAATTCACCAAATATGTCGTCCTTGTAGTTCATTTACGTGTTATATCGATGTTAGAACACGTCCAAATTGAATCTTTAAATTTAGGAAAAACAGGTTATATAGCCAACGAGCTACACCAAATCTCACGTCCTTGTAGTTTTTTTTTTTGGGTCAAATCGCAACTACCTTAAAACTGTACAAAGTGAGGTAATATTACACAAAAGAAGAAGAAAAAAAATTTATTATTAATTTATAAAAAAAGAGGTGTGAGGGAGAAGATCGATGGAGTGTTGTGAAGCGAAGGAAGACATGTTGCTGGATTTCTATAAAAAAAAAAAGTACATATGTTTCCCATCCCTGCATCAGAGTACTCTCTTTACCCCAAATTAACACACACCCCATGTTGAGGAGCCCACAATGCCACATCATCCGTGGTGTATTGTGTTGTGACTTGTGATTTAGCATATTCATTCAAGCATTTCCCTTTGTATTACTAATTTAGCCCCATTTTAAAACAACATTTTTATTTTGTTTTAATTTTATAATAAAAAGGCAAATCTCTTTTTTTTTGGTAGGACAAAACCCATTTTTCAGTACTTGAACTTTCAACTTTTTATGCTTTTTGGTCTCTAAACTTTCAAAAATTGCACCTTAAATCCCTCAACTTTTTATCAGTGCACATTGTTCCTTCCACCATTGTGACTGTTAAGTTTTGTTGACTTGACAAACATAAGTGTCACATGGCCTATTCATTTGCTACATACATGGCCAATTTTTATTTGAACCAAACTAATTGGCCGGTTGAGTTGACACAACGTAAATGCGATAGCGGGGTTGTGTGAGTTAAGAGCATGACCCCGTGTTCGATTCCTTGGTGTGTCAAGTTCGATTAAGCCACTGGGGTCACTCCTGGTCGAACTACCAAGGCCCGGTGGGATTAGTCGCATCTTACGGGTGCAGACACCCACAATTATCAAAAAAAAGTGAACCAAACTAAACTTGAAAAAACACTTATTTTCACCACCCTTCTTCTATTACTAATTTACCCCCACTAACAAAGGGAAATGATTTTCACCTATAACAGACACTCTAAACGCACATTATTCTTAAGAGTCGCATGTGTGCACCTCGAGATACACACCTCAAATATATGTATGCACTGAAAATTTTGCATTCATGCCTCTAGAGGCTTGCACGGACGGATGATAAAGTCGATGTACGTTCCATTTGTGTCTTCAACAACACCATTAATTCAAATATTAATGTAGTGAAAGGGTAAATGTGTAAAGTAATTCTATTGGGTTTTTTTGGCTCAAAACTCCAGTTTCTATTCTCTTTTATTAGCAAAGACCAAATTCGGTCTAAGTTACATATGTAACTGCAAGATATCCTGCTCTAACATGAAATTTGATTGGTGTGTTCCCAAATCTTAAAATTAACATACCACACTAAAAAACTCCCTTGGCCATGTGGCCCATACAGGCATTATTCTCTCTAAATGTGTGGCTGAAAGCTACACTCCACTCCCTGTTCATCTTCCTTAAAATATCATGAATCAGTGGATTTCGAAATCGGCCCTGTCATGATGAGTCCAGAATAAGATCAATTGCTTCCTACGAGTCTAGCTCCATAACGAGTTTCCTATGTCATTTATCACATGCTAGTTGCAAGCCATGTTTACCTCTCCATAGTTGGCACAAAGAGGTAAACATCGACCTAACTTTACTTGAAATGATGCTCGAAAATCGCCTTTCATCCCTGTATCACCAAGTTTCTATTTTAGTATGTTAGTTAATTAGAAAATCTAATGTTTTAGTTATTACGTTTCTAATTATTTTGTGTTTAGGAAGTTTTTAAAGTTTGTTTGTTTATTGGCAATGTCTAATTTTGTGTTTTTAGTCAAATTAGTAAGTTTGATGTCTATATAAAGACTAGGTATTAGTTTGTAATATAAGTTTTGACACAAGTTTTTAGTTGATTGAATAAAGTTGGTGTGATTTAGTGTTGTGAGATTGTTTGCTTCCACTGTACGTGAGGTTTTTCCCAACATTTTCTACCTCTAATTTAAAAGAAGACGTCAATTAAAGCTGAATAAATTATTAATAGAAAAAAAAAAAGTTAATAGATACTTATTTATTCTCGCCACCATCAAATGACTTACATGGTGCACTGCGATAGATCATTGTGCAAACTTTACAATTCTAAGTCGTGCCCACTTTTATCTACTCCTCAATTGACATGGCGCATCATAGAGACACGCAATGAATTGTACAAATTAACTGTATAATAAGCAATTGTACATAAGCCTACATATAAAACAAGCAAAAAAAGAAACAAATCACAAAAAAAATTGTACAAATTAACTGTATAATAACCAATTGTATGTAAGCCTCATCCATATAAAAACAAAGAAAACGTTGTAAACCGCTACAAACAAAGGGAAATGTCGATTTCAATATGGATATCACGTTTTTCTTAATTTTTGTCAAAGAAAACTCAAAGAGCATGCATTGTGAGGGGGTCAATTGGAGGTTTTATCCGGTGGGTAGCGAGCCAAGTATGGTTATACGTACCATGTACACATCTGTCCGTCCCCTGTCTATAAATACTGGCATCATCCTTCGAGACAACTCACAAGCACTCAAGCACAAGACAAGTACTCAAAGCTATTTTTATTTTTTTTGTTGATAAGAAGAGAAGATCGAGATTATGGCGACCGAAACTATTTGCGGTTATGGTGAGAACTAAATTTATTTGATTTAATTTGTTTTGAACGCTGTGTGTTTTTAACAATTACTAAATTGAGCACAATTATGAAAAAAATTGATTCGCTAATATAGCCGATGACTCCAATTAATTTAAAATTAATTAAAACTTTGTTATTGTTGTTGTCTCATATTTTTAAGTAATGCTAATCCTGATATCCCTTTTTTGTTATTAGAGAGAATAGGGGGAGATGCTTTTCCATATTTATATTCGTGTGATATATAAGGCCTTTGCCTCCCTAATTAATAAAAAAAAGGCCATCTCATTACACCTATACATACACGCATTAATTTAATGGGGCGATCACTTCCACGTCTCTCCCTAATTATCGTTTGTAGTATTGACATTAACGTTCATTAATTTACATGATAAATGATAGGGAAGCAATCATGGCCTGAGCTAGTTGGAGAACAAGTATCGGTGGCGGTGGAGACAATCCATAGAGAAAACCCAAATGTGCAAGCGGTTCTCATGCCACCAGGAACAGTTGCTGTAACTTTAGATTACAATTGTGGCCGAGTTCGTGTTTTTGCCAGGAGAGGCATCGTTTCAAGGGTGCCCCAAGTTGGTTAAGGTTGACTACGTATAATATGAAGTAAGCAGAATGTATGTAGCATGTTTAAATAAGCAGTAGTACGTACAATTGCTACTTGCAACATCAATAATTTCAATCGAGCTTGCTCGATCGATCCCGAATTATGTACTATCGTACCGTATTAGTAAACTAATTTGTGCGCATATGGTTATTATGATCAATCAATTGTTTTTCCATGTACTCTAAGATGAATCATTTTCTTTGGGTAGCGTATACATATATACTTTTGCTACATAGTTCGTACAAACTTTATTTTAATGCATATGCTTGCATTCCAGACGGTCCTAAATGTATTCAAGAGTTCAACAAACAAGTAGACACCTCATATAGATCATACAGGTACATAATGTTGTCCGGAACAATAAATAATGATACTAATATATATGAATAAACAAGTTTTTACAAATAATTAATAACATAATCAATCAACAAAAATAAATTTCTAACCGGAGGCTTGTACAGAAGCAATGTCCTAAGACAAAAATTTCCTTGAATTTGGTGATAGAATTTTCTTCAAAGATCTGCCCCAGGATACAACTAGATGCGCTTTCGAACCAAAAATCTGTGATTTTCTTTCTCTCACAAAAAAAACGAAATTCGAAATCTAATAATTTTCTAGTGTTTTAGTTTCACTTAAATAGAACTTGAGGCACCAGTTCAAACTAATGTGACTGTTCAAGTTCGAAAATAACATATTCAATAGTCGCACCTGTTCACAAAATAACAAATTTAACTGTCAAAAATTAATTTTGAAATAAAAAATAAAATTTATTTGATTTTATAAGGCTAACAAATTTAAGCCCAAAGGCCCAAGTCCCTATCTTTGATTTTAAATATAATTATATATATATATATATATATTGTTATGATATGGATGAACAATTGATCAAGACTTTGTATAACTAATCATTGTCAAGCATGGCTCTTACAAATGTAGTTATTATTCCATGTATTGTCAATGTTGCTTGTAAAGAGTTGTATGACATGTGATGTATGTATTACTTGTAAACATTGTCTAAGTACATTTATCATCATCACCAAAGGGCCTATATAAAGGTGCCGACCTCATTGTAAAAACACACCAAGTTGAATACAACTTCTCATTTCAACTCTCTCATTTCTCCTCTTCTACTTTGTAGTTGTAGTTCTTTGTAGTAGTAGAAGTTAGTAGTTTTCTACTTTTTCTCTAGTTCTAGCAAGTTTCATTTCAATTCACAACACGTTATCGCACGAGCTTGCTCGGCATTAAAATCTTGAAGTTAATAATTTTCTAGTGTTTTAGTTCCATTTAAATAGAAGTCAATATGTGACATAACTAGTTTTATCGCTATACTACAAACGATTAATTATGCTTCATTCTTGATTTTTTATATTGCACTAGTTCTGGAGGTTGTCCCACTAACTCAACAAGTAAACTGAACATATATTTAATGGTATATTATCTATTTTGTATAAAAAGAAAACTATTTAGTTTATCCCTATTTTCATAAAGATTTTATTTAATTATAATTGAATTAATTACCTTAACAATATTGACAATACTAATTACTTGTTAAGGCAATGGGATGCTCAAATTATATATAAAACATCTATGTAAGACTATGCGTATAATACTAATATTTATTCGTCAAATATCAATTTAGAGATTTGAAAAGTGAATATTTCACTTTATATTATCATTTCACCTCATGGAGCTATCTATATCAAGGTCAAAATTAGTGATGCTCCAAAAGGCTCAAAATGAGCGGTTGGGTCTCACGCTACAAAATTTATATCAATCAAATATCATTTATTAACCTCATAGGCTATTCAATAGTCGCAATCCATTAAATATTAATTATGGATTGAATCTTTGTCTCGTAGTATGTGAGTAAAATAATAAGATATTATAAATATAATATCATTGGTTTCAGCTTCAAAATAATGGTAGCGTGGAAAATTTATTTTGGTGATATTTTACCATGCTTTTATTGACTAAGGATCCAAAAAGTTTGAGATATTCATATTTTATTACGAAAATGGTATTTCTTTAATACCATATTGTTTTTCAATGTAGAAATGGATCATCAAAAAATTAATTTCAAAATAAAAAATAAAATTTATTTGATTTTATAAGGCTAACAATCTTTAATACCATATTGTTTTTCAATGTAGAAATGGATCATCAAGTTATTTGTTCGATTATGGCGATATATGTCTTGTTGATTGTGCTACAACGCACACTATCCTCAAAAGAAGAGAATATTTCTCCAATTTGAACTTAGTTGAGGCTAATGTTCAAACAATATCCGGCATCTCCAATTTGATTAATGGCTCGGAAGAGCAAATATTATGTTGCCTAGGGGAACAATAATTCATGTTGACAATGCCTTATACTCGAAAAATCCGTAAGAAATTTACTCACTTTAAAGATATTCGACAAAATGGATATCGCATTGAAACCATGAACGAAAATAATAGAGAATTTCTCTATGTCACATTGGTTTCAAATGGGAAAAAAGAAGCGTTAGAAAAATTCCCAGCTTTATCATCTGGATTATATTTTACTCATATAAGGCATGTCGAAACGAATGTCGTCTTAAATAAGAAAATTAATGATCCAAAGACATTCATTTTATGGCATAAGCTTGGTCATCGGGATCATCAATGATGCGAAGAATAATCAATAATTCGCATGGACATCCTTTAAGGAGTCACAAAATATTTTCAGCTGGTGATTATAATTGTGCTAGTTGTTCTCAAGGTAAATTGATAGTTAAATCATCCCCAAGTAAAATTGTTGTAAAATCCCCAGTTTTCTTAAAACGCATTCAGGGAGACATATGTGGACCTATTCATCCTCACTGTGGACCATTTAGATATTTCATGGTTTTGATAGATGCATCAACTAGGTGGTCACATGTTTGTTTGCTTTCGAGCCGTAATGTTGTATTTGCTAGACTTTTAGCGCAAATCATTAAGTTAAGAGCACAATTCCCCGACAACCCAATCAAGACCATCCGTCTTGATAATAGGAATTTCAATCTCAAGCATTTAAAAATTATTGCATGTCTATAGGAATTACCATTGAACATTTTGTTCCACATGTGCACACCCAAAATGGTTTGGCAGAATCTCTAATCAAACGTATTCAATTAATTGACCTTTAATCATGAGAACTAAGTTATCAACTTCGGTTTGGGACATGCGATCCTTCATGCAAAGATCTATCATTCGTTATAGGCCTCTCGCATACCATGAACATTCCCCCATGTAACTCATTTTAGGTCAACAACCAAATATTTCACACTTAAGAATTTTTGGTTGTGCAGTGTATGTTCCTATACCACCTCCCAATAGAACTAAGATGGGTCCACAACGAAAACTTGGGATTTATGTTAGATTTAACTCATCGTCCATTATAAGATACCTTGAGCCCTTAATAGGGGATTTATTTACTGCACGTTTTGCTGATTGTCACTTTGATGAAGCAATTTTCCTACCATTAGGGGGAGATAAGAAGTCAATTCAAAAGGAATGACGCAAAATTGCTTGGAATGCATCAACTTTATCACATTATGATCCACGAACAAATCAGTGTGAACTTGAAGTTCAAAAGATCATTCATTTGCAACAAATTACAAATCAATTACCAGATGCATTTAATGATGCAAAACAAGTGACAAAATCACATATTTCAGCTGTAAATGCTCCTGCAAGAATTGATGTCTCTGTGCAATAAAATGCACAAGAACCAACGAAACTCTTAAAGCGTGGAAGACCGGTTGGTTCAAAGGATACAATTCCTCAAAAAAGGAAAACAGGAGTAAAAATAAATACAAATCAAAATACTCCTGAGAAAGCACAAGAATCCTTTGATAAGGGTTTGCCAGAACAAGTTGATTCTGATGTGGAACAACTTCCTCTAGAAAAAGATGAAAAAGATGAAAGTAATGAGATCTCAATAAATTACTTAAACTCTAGTAAGATTTGGGATCGAAATAAAATTGTTCCTGATGATATATTTGCTTTCAATGTGTCCTTTGAAATATGTGAAAATGATGATGATCCAAAACCACGATCAGTGGACGAATGTCAAAAAAGACCTGATTGGCAAAAATGGCAAGATGCTATCCAAACAGAGCTAAACTCGTTAAGGAAACGAGAGGTTTTTGGACCAATTGTCCAAACGCCAGATGGCGTAAAACCTGTTGGATATAAATGAGTATTTGTGCGAAAGAGAAACGAAAAAAATGAAATTACAAGGTACAAAGCAAGACTTGTAGCTCAAGGTTTCTCACAAAGACCTGGCATTGATTATGAGGAAACATATTCTCCTGTTATAGATGCAATCACATTTCGGTTCTTGATAAGCCTTGCAGTCTCTGAAGGGCTTGATATGTATTTAATGGATGTCGTTACAGCATATCTGTACGGGTCTCTAGACAGTGAGATATATATGAAAATCCCTGATGGATTTGTAATATCCGATGAAATAAAATCAAAACCTCATAACATGCATTCTATAAAATTACAAAGGTCTTTGTACGGGTTGAAACAATCCAGACGAATGTGGTACAAACGTCTTAGTGATTATTCTTGAAAGAAGGATATGTAAATAATCCACTTTGCCCATGTGTCTTCATTAAAAGATCATCAACAGGATTTGTGATTATTGTTGTATATGTTGATGATTTAAATATAGTGGGAAACCACGACGACATCGTTAGAACATCCGAATACTTGAAAAGGAATTCGAGATGAAAGAACTTGGAAAAACAAGACTTTGTCTTGGTTTGCAAATTGAACATTTTTCAAGTGGAGTACTTGTCCATCAATCAAATTATTTTGAAAAATTATTAAAAAGATTTTATATGGACAAGGCACATCCATTGAGCTATCCAATGGTTGTCAGATCACTTGAAGTGGATAAGGATCCATTTCGACCTCAAGAAAGTGATGAAGAGCTAATTGGTCCAGAGGTACCATATTTAAGTGCAATTGGTGCACTTATGTATCTTGCAAATTGTACAAGACCCGATATTGCTTTTGTTGTCAACCTACTTACAAGATATAGCTCTTCACCAACTCGAAGACATTGGAATGGTGTTAAACACATTTTTCGATATCTTCGAGGAACAAATGACATGGGTTTATTTTACTCGAGAGGGGTAAAATTGAATCTCCAAGGTTATGCTGATGCTGGATTTTTATCAGATCCCCATAAGGCCCGTTCTCAAACGGGATATGTATTCACCCTGTGGTAATATCACGTATCATGGAAGTCAAGTAAAACAAACTATGGTTGCCACTTCTTCCAATCATTTCAAGTACTTGCAATTCATGAAGCAAGTCGTGAATGTGTTTGGTTGAGAAACATGATTGAACATATTCAAGAATCATGTGGATTGCCTTCAATAAAAGATTCTCCAACCATATTATATGAAGATAATGCAAAGCATGTATTGCACAATTAAGTGAACGATTCATAAAAGGGGACAGAACAAATTTATTCACAAAAGCCTTACCAACTACGATATTTAAAAGGCTTACATATGGTATTGGCTTGCGTAAACTTAAAGACATTGCAAGTAAAGAAAGCGAACAAGTTTTACCCATGTTCACATGAGGGGAGTTATTGATTAGTGTATTGCACTCTTTTTCCCTTAGCTATGGTTTTATCCCATTGGGTTTTCCTAGCAAGGTTTTTTAATGAGGCAATCCTAATAATATTATACTCATCTTAAGATTAATAAGAAATGTGTACTCTTTTTCTTTTACTAGATTTTTTTCCACAGGGTTTTTTCTAGTAGAAGTTTTAACGAGGCACATTCTTTCAACAATTGTCATCCAAGGGGGAGTGTTATGATATGGATGAACAATTGATCAAGACTTTGTATAACTAATCATTGTCAAGCATGGCTCTTACATTGAGTGGTAGTATCAAGCATGACCCTTACTTATATCCATATCAAATGTAGTCATTATTCCATATATTGTCAATGTTGCTTGTGAAGAGTTGTATGACATGTGATGTGTGATTTTAAACATATACATTATCATATATACCTCATTGTAAAAACACAATATAATAAAGTAGTAGAAGTTAGTAGTTCTTCTACTTTCCTTCTCTAATCATTTCAATTCACAACATATATATTAATATAATAAAAGTGAGAATCCTTGATTTAAGTACATTTCCTTCGTTACATGAAACTACAAATATACCTTGTAGTTCTTTGTAGTAGTAGAAGTTAGTAGTTCTTCTACTTTCCTTCTCTAGTTTCACAACATATATATTAATATAATACCCTTTTCCGTAACCCTTTTCGGTTATCCTATTTCGATTAGGTCTCTTCTCATCATCACCAACTCGGCTCTTTCTCTTTAACTCTTTAGCGCTCTCTCTCTCTCTCTCACCTGTGCCACCAGCTTGACTTTCCTATCTTCCCATTTCCATTTCAAACTCTCTTCATCATCAAGCCTTCGCCATATGCCCTAGCTTTCTCGATCTCCCAATCAACAATCTTTCGATCTTGGGCTCTGCATTATGAATTTGCCCGTTTTCATAATCGCCAACTATTTCCATGTCTCTTCAGTTGTATTCTTTCTTTCGATCTCCTTCTTTTTCCCCTTTTTTATCTCGTTTTCTTTCTTTTCCCCTTTTTTTTTTGGATAATCTCAATTGAAACTCTACGGCTTCTCTCTGCTGGAATGATTGCGGAGGACTGTCTTTCTTGTGCAACATCTTTGTCGTTAGATGCTTGGTTTTGATCTTTGAAAAGATCAATGCTTTCGTTGGTGTTTAATCCTCCCTTGTTAGATGGCGACAATGACGATGACGATGACAATGAATACAAATCTTTTCTTCTTCCCAATTGATCTTTGAAAGCACTTTCTCCGCACGCCTTAATCGTCGCCACCACCACCACTTGGTTCTGGTATGGTTCACAACTCAATGTTTTATTAATAGATTATGGTTCTTCCTTAATCAATTTGATTGGAAAAGTGAATTGTTGGTTCAGCTCTTATTAGTTAATTGGGAAAGTGAATCGTCGCCTTGAATGCGTTTGGTTTTTGTGATGGATATGCTGGACGGCTTGAATGTGTTTGGTGTAATTTGGCCGTACTAAAGGATGGGTGTGAGGTCCTCTAGTTTAGTGGGGTGATCGACTTCTGTTGTTGTTTTTGCGTCATTGAGTACAGAGGCTTCAATACTATTGTTGTGCTTGAGAATGTTGGCTTCACTTGGTTATTTAATATTTTGAAGGCTTTTTTGATGGGGCAGGTTTGGGGTAGTCACACCCCATTTTAAAAAATCATTTTGTATATCCCGTAGTTTAGTAATTTATATATATATAAAGGAGTACCGCCTTCGTTCATCTATCTAAAAATAATGGAAAACATTGATTGGGACTTTAATGAATCAACTATTTTTTGTTAATGGAATAATCTTTTTTGACAAAAAAATTGGATTCTCCAAACAAATGTAATTTTTACTAACAAATGAATGTTAATCTTATAATTCTGATAGTTTAATAGAGTGCACTAAAGTTGTTTGATGAAATGTCAATGAAAATATTGGTTTTATTTTATTGTGAGTTATAGCCCTATATTCCATTATTCCTCCAACAGAAACCTTTGTAATCACTACTGGCCATACTAGCTATAGAGCTCACACATCACTAATTCCATAGTACTATTGAAAAAGAGTTACATGTATGAATATGTATATCTAAAGAATGCTAAGTCTTTTTTTTGGGCAAAATAAAGAAGAGATGTTAGGCAAAGTGGATGCTATATTGTTACTTCATCTGCAGAATCTTACCTAGCTAGATATATATTGTATTGTAGATCGATATTTGACGTGAGAGACTAAAACATGTCTTTTTAAGGTTGAGATCTTTATTACTTAAAGTAATCTTTCCCATGATAATTGTGCAATCAGAGAAGCTTTCACAAGCTTCATTTGTTCATTCTCTCTTTTAGTTATCAACTTGTATGTATTGTTTACTTTTGTCCTCTATATCTATCTACCATCTCTTTTGAAAATTAAAGGACGTAGAATTTTACTATCAACAATTGTTAGGATTTCATAATTCATTGTGTCTTTCGGGTTTGTGATCGTCCAAATAAATTCTTGGGAGTATTTGTGTTTTTCATTGATTTGTTACCCCGATTATTATTCTAGGGTTTGGGAATTGTGTTCTTCATTGATTTGTCATTGTGCCTCTTTTCTTTTTTACTTATTGGTGGTATTATGCCTCAATATTTGATTACATTGGGAGGTACAAGTCTTTATTGATGATTTAATAGGGTACTTAAAATTGTTTGATGAAATGCCTATGTGAATATTGTTGTGGTAACTTAATTAGATAGCGAGTTAACTTGATTGAATGAATTATACTTTGGCTTCTCTAGGTTAGAGACATAATTGTTGTTTGACTAATGAAATTGTCATCAGTTCAGTTTTTGGTTAATAAATGTCTCTTCTTTTCTTTTTGGGTTCTTTTCTAAGTCATTCAAATGTCTTAATTTCTTGATTCAATCAGTACATGCCCATTTAAAGTGATCAAGTTTTATTGTACTTAAGAACAACACATCTGTCATTCATTCATTCTTTCTTTCTTTCTCATCTAATCTGCACTATATATTCTCTTCTTATTTTCGTTCATAGGAACCCACCACCACCACTACCATTGCTTCATTGATTTCCGTGTCCCTGTACTCCCCACTGAAAACCTCTGAAGAAGAAGCCTTGCGTTGCTGCTTCAATTTGTGTTATGTGGTGGGTCTGTGTGGGAAATGCAATGGGGTTTTAGAAAGAAAGTTCATTTAGTGAGGCCAGATTCAGATACCCTTTTGGTTAAATTTGGAAACCCAAAAAATAAATCAACCAAATTTCTAATGTGTCTTGTGTTTTTGCAAATGGGGTTGATCTGGGTCTCTGGCTTGGGTTTTTGCAAAGAAAGGTTGTTTTTAGGTTTCTTTGGTGAGAGATTTGGTGGTGAGAGATCTAGAGAAGTGTTTTTCAGAGATCTGAGACAGTGGTGTCTACTTTTATGTGTTCTGACACAGGTAAGGTTTCATGAAAAGATGAAAAGATTAAAGCTTGAGCAGATGTAAATGTTTCTAAAAATCTCATTTTTTTCACTGATGAATGGAATTTATATGTCAATTTTTTTTTTATTTTTTTTTTTTATCTTGGGTGGTTCTCTTTTGATGAATATATTGTTTAGTTGATTAGGAAATCTTGCATCCAGCATGAATGCCAAATGTTTGTGATTTGTTCACTATGTGTCTATGTTTATTGTTCTGTCAATTTGTCTTGTATAGTTCAATTGGGTAATGTTATATTAATAAGGGAGTTTGAGTGGAATGCTAATTGCTCTGCCCATCACACCGTTTTACTACATATTACTTGGACTTTGTATTCAGGATTGATGGTCGTGTTTGAAACGATCATATTGAAACTCATGGTGCTGAACAAGGTGAAAATGTATGTATCTTTCACTTTTATTTTTTATTTTTGCAATTCCCTTACACTTTCTTAGAGATACAGTTTTGAATTTACAAATGTTTTAAGAGCATCTGTGATTCAAGCTCCTCTTAGAGCTATCCATTTCTATTTTAGATGCCTTCTAAGCTTTGTGCAACTGATATTCTTTCTTCTCTATTTGTCCTATTGTTATGTTCTCCTTTTTTGTTTTTATTTTTGCAATTCTCTTACACTTTTTAAAGATAAAGTTTTGAATTTACAAATGTTTTAAGAGCATTTGTGATTAGAACTCCTCTTAGAGCTATCCATTTCTATTTTAGATGCCTTCTAAGCTTTGTGCCACTGATATTCTTTCTTCTCTCTTTGTCCTATTATTATGTTCTCCTTTTTTGTGTGTTTTGTCTCTCTATTTATGATTAAGATGATCATATTGTGATGAGTTAATGCTCTCTTTATTTCTTGGGACTTTTTTTAAGATCAATGAGATATTGATAAAAATTTGGTCAATTTGACATGAACCTTGAACACTATCGCCCTTATTATTGGTTTTGAAAGTGGAGGATGACATCCATTGATTATTGATGCAGAAATTGAGGGTTGCAATAGCATCAACATTTTATAAGGGCCTTGGCATAGAGGAAACTGATGTGTTTGCGTTAGATGGCGCAAAGTGTGACATTACTCGTCTTCAGGTTTGATTTTATTTAATTAGAAGTTATCATCAATTTTTAATTTTATCTCTCATTTTGATTCATTTTTAAATGTGTGACAATCTTTTTCCTCAACCAATCTATTTTTCCATGCAATTTTAGGCGGCGAAGGTTTTATCCGGGTTAGTTCCATCGGTCATAGAGAGAATGTATTAGAAGCGTGTATCTGGTCTTTGCGGCAAGAGGATATCTGATAAGTTCTTGTTTGTTCTGTTTAGCCGACATTAAGTTATATATGTATTATGTTGTGTTGTGGTTAATCTAGCAAAAGTGTGAAGATATTCGTCGTTTTGCAGCTATTGTAATAGTTCATGAACTAGACACAAGGTTTACAAAGGAGTGTTGAATCATGTGTTCTTCACTTTAGGAAGTGGCTAACGTAAACCTACAGCCTTGGTCAAAAAAAAAAAACATAAACCTACAGCCTAATCTCACTTTACACTATTGCAGGTAGTGATGCTATTCTTCTAGGAGAAGAGACTCTGCGAGGTTTGTATCCTGTTGAGACCATCTCTATTGTTGGAAAATTTTGTTCGAAGTAAGTTTTTTTTTTCTAGCTTTCTTTTCCTCATTTACTTACATTTTTTGAGTTTTCTAATTAGAAAGAAGAAAAATAAGGGTGAACGAGTGTTATATATACTTTGTCTTTTGGAATATGCAGGCTAAATCCTACTATATATATATATATATATATATATATGCATTCTAAGAAGTTTTCAACTAGGATTATACTTCAAGAAAACTGTGAAATATGTTGGTCAACTGATGACCCATTTGGAGTCTATTGCTTCATCTGTGGTATTCTCTGTCTTCTCTAAGTAATTATGCCAAGTTTTATTTATTTTTATTTTTTTTAAATTGGTCGTGTAATTTCTTTTTTGGTTATATTGCATGGTTGATATACTACCTTTGCCAGATAGTCCTTTTTACAACTATGAAAGCATAGTACGTTCTTACTTTTTTTTTTTTTTTTTTTAACATTTAGACTTAAAACTATGATAGGTTTGGGCTATAATTAAGGTGAAGGAATCTGTCATTATTGTCTTCACTTCATCTGGAAGGGCTGCAAGGTATTTTACTGCTTCATCTTTAATATTAATGAGAAGTCTAGCAAGAAAAAGAAGAATAAGAACAATAAGGGAAACAATGAAACAGTTAGTTAAACTTATGTATCCCCCGATTATTTCTCTTTTTTTCTTTGTTTATTTTGTTTCAAAATTGTGCAGTTGGTTAACATTTTCTTCCACTTCCATTTCTACCACACTCCCCACTTTGTGTTGCATGCTTTACTTGAACCATTTCGTTAATTACATATTCATATGATTTCTTTCCATTTATTACCTGCTAAATATGCACAATGTTATGGTCAAATTACTTTTTGAAGGCCTTAATACGCTTGAACGTATATTGTGTCAAGGGATCACTATTACTTGTCTATGAATATATAGAGAACGGAAACTTAAGCCGACATTTATATAACCCAGCTAAGATTAACAGAAATAATTGTCCATGAAAATCCACTTTAGTTTTTACCAATCTTAATTAAATGTATTCAAGTGTGGCTAAATTGTTTGCTTTAGGAATGAAGCCCCTGCCATGGTTTACAAGAGTGCAAATCGCTCTTGAATCAACAAGAGGGCTAGAATATATCCAAAAACATAACGTTCCTATTTACATTTACCAGGATATCAAGTCGGCAAACATTTTGCTCGACAAGAACTTCCATGAGAAGGTTAGAACTTTCAATCTCAACAACTCCGATAGATAATAACATCTCTTCTCCATATAGATGATAGGATGAGCTATGGATTTGTGCTTTCGATAGCTACTTGCGCCATCCAAGGACAGAGCCAGGCTTTAGAGAGAGGAGAGGCCAACCCTTACACGTGTCATCAAAATTAAAATTTTTTATGTGATTATCATATGGTAATATAATTTTTTCTCGACTTTTTCATATAATAAAATGTTTGATTTATGTTGCCACCCCAACTAATTTGAGATTGATACTTTATTATTATGTTGGTCTACTTTAGGCACCAAGATAGGCTCGTTGAGTGGGTTGGCGCCGCATGATGCACCTCAAGATATGCACTCAAGGTGCATCATATAATGTCAACCCGTTTGGTGTGCATATCTCTGTATAGTCACACTATAATGTCGCACAAGAACTGAGTTTTTTTATTTTGACCAAACACAAGAACTGAGTTTATATACCAAAAAAAAATTTTTTTTTCAAAGACCAAAAAAATAAATAAATAAAATAGTCACACTACAAGTCTACAACCAATCCTCTTTATATATTACAAACTACTACAGTTTATATATGGTCTTTGTGTCACTTGTAATTACTTGGGCCTCAGTTATAAGGATAATAGTTACTAACTTCTACTGGCAATGTATTTGATTGATTGTTGATTAGTATCATAAACAAGTAGTATATGCATATACCTAAGTTATTTATTTATTTATATATATATATATATATATATATATATATATACATGTACCTAGTATATATATATATATATATATATATATATATATGTACACCTATTACTCAATGGGTGCCAATTTGGACTCTATCCATTGAGTTTCTCTAAAGCAAATCTTTAGAGTAGATATTTGTATATAAAGAGTTTGTACTCTTTGAAGTGAGCAATGTGAGACTAAAGAGTTTTTTATTCAAACTCACTTGAAGCATTTTTCAAGTTCCAACACATAAAAAGCATAATGAAAAAACATCGCATGATAAATAAGCTATCAAAGATAACAACGAGATATGAATGCATCAGAAACAACGAAGTAGCCACTAAGTACATCCAGACTTTTCCTTAAATTGCAGACTCGTGCAGAGTCACTTATGACAACATAAAAGTAAAGTTTGACTAGACTCGAGCAAAGTAGATATCTCATGAGTTGTGTGCATCTGGAAATCTTGTGTCATGTCGGTATCCCTAGCAACGTGCCTGAGATATAGTCATCACAAAGCAAAGTGATTAGCACTATAAGCATCCATTAAAAGGAATAGAGTGCAAGACAAAGATATATCAAAAGATGGCAACAACAAAAAATATTGAATCTACATATGGCATCCTATTGGTTTTATTTACAACACCCTGAAATTCCTAGATTTTGCGTCCAAAGGCGTCCTCAAGCTCGTTCCTCTTCAAACTTCACCAAATATCACGTCCTTTTAGTTCATTTACAAGTCATATCAGTTTTAGAATAAGTCTGACACTAAAAAAAAATGATTGAATAGCGAAATGATTAGATGTGATATGGGAGGAAAGAGCAACGTGGTCAAACCCCGTCGTTATTCCGTCACTACATGGGATGGCATCCGTCTTGTCGTCCCCACTTCAACAAGCCCCCCTTTCATCTCCACTTCGTCCCTCGTCCCTCTCCAACAGAACCTCATCCTCTCTCCCTCTCTCTAACCCCTCTGCCTCCCAAGCCGTCCATCTCCCTCGTCCTTCCCTACTCTCCTTCTCCATATCACCCTCTCTCTCTCGACCAGATCCACCACCGCCTCGCTCCCTGCCAAAATCCACCATTGCCTCGGCCTCCCACCACCACCACTCTGGTCATGCCATCACCAACGTTGGTCGACGCCTTCCCTTCGGCCTCCGCCTCCGCTTTCAGTGCCCTCCTAGATGTGCCACCGCCTCCGTCGATCGATCTCGCCGCCACCACCACTTTGGTACATTTATTTTTTAGATTTAGGGTTTGTTTTTTAGATTTGTTATTAGGTTTTGGTTTTTTTGTTAGTTGTTGTTTTAGTTGCCGCCACCACCGTCGCATCGCCCTCCGCCTCATTCTAGTGTCGCCTTCTCCCTCATGCACCGCAATAGTAGCTAGAATATGTTTTTTTCTTTGTTGATATTTTGTTGTTTTTGTTGTTTTATTTTCAAAGGTTTGTTATTGTTTGAGATTATAGTTTGGATATTGATTTTTGGTTGTTGTTGTTGTTGCTGTTGAATTTGCGCTGCCTCGCTACTCACCAGTGTTGCCCTCCACCACCGCTCGTCGGTAAGCTAAAACTTGGGTCATGAAACGCTTAACACGATACGACACGACACGTAATAAACATGTCATGAGTTTGGCATATGTGGTCTGGGTCATAAACAAGTTAACTTGTTTATACACGGTTAATAAATGAGTCATTAACATGTTAACCTGCTTGACTCGTTTATAACTCGCTTAAAACGATTATGGAATGATCTATAAATAATAAATATGTAATAATAAATAAATTATTGCATTATTCACCTATTTGAATATGTATTCACCTATTTGAATACATGTTAATAACATCATTTATTTTTTATTTGCAGATATCCTTTTCCATATTTAACTTTATTTTTAGAGGAAATATTTTGTAACGGCCCCAAATCCATTGGCCGCTATGCGTGAACCGTATACCCACCAGACTGCCAGCTCACCGGCCCGTCTGAGTCCCACGACCACTCAAAACAGGGAAAACCTAGGAAATTAGCAATAATCATGTATAATAACCACAATGCATAGCTAAAGCTCATCAAATCACAGCAGAAGCATATACATAGTTAATGTAACGACCCGAAAATTTGGCTATTTGTGAATGATGATGTGTATTATATATTTATACTCGTATTTGAGTGACCGAACAATAAAGTCGGTGAACGAGTAGGAAAATTGAGTTACGGGTACACGGGGGATTTAAAATACTATTAAAATACAAATAAATGAATTTTCTAATAATTAAATTAATTAGTTGATGGGATGTGGCGAGAAAACTCGCACGACGAGCTAAATTTGGGAGTAATATGGACCGAGGAGCGCAAGACCAATGCGGGAGTCGGATAGTCTCGCAACTTACGGGCTATGGGATAGAAATTGTTAAAGTAACACAGCTTGATAAGGAGAGTCACTGGATTTTCATCGAGATGTGTATGTATGTAGAGATGAGATAAAGGAGTAAAAGACCCATAAGGGCAAATGTTTTAAAATGTATAAGTGTTAACTTAAAGGGTAAAAGGGTCATTTTGACTATATATATAAAACGTTTTATCTAAAACCCTACTTCACTATTCATCATCTCCCTCACATAACCGCCGCCCACTCTCTCCTCTCTCACTTCATCTCTCTTGGTCTCCTACTCCACCCTCCTCCATGACTACCACGACCTCACCGAGCTCGTTCACCGTAAGTCTCTCTCTCTTACTCGGTCTCTCACTCTCCACCTCTCGGTTTTTCTCTCCTCTTCTCCCTCCACCGTCCCTCTCCTTCTTAGTTGAGCACACCACCAACCTCACTGGTCCAGAGGTGGTCCAAACCTCGTCGAGGAAGGCGACTGTCGCTCGAGACTGGTGATTTCTCCTTCTCCCTCTCCCTCTCATTATCTTTCACACTCGGTCGTACACACAGTGTGTCATGGAGGTCTGCCCACGTGCAGCATAACTGGGATAGTGGCTACGGTCATCGAAGATGATCCTGGGTGGTCACCGGAGCAAATGTTCCTCTCTCTCTCTCTCTCGGTTTCTCTTTATTTCTCACACTCTCTCTCGATTTACTCACTACTGTCGTGACTGTCCGACTGGGGGGAGGCGATTGTCGTCGTCGGAGACGACCCTATGAGGTCACCGGAGCCTCTAAACACCCCTCGTGACGGAGCAGTGGTGAGGTTAGAGTTTTTAGTTTTATTTCTTTGTGAAACTGTTATGTATGTGTACTCTCACCTTCGCGTCTAGTCGGCTTATGGGGCGCTGCCGTGACCAGGGATCAGTCGGGGACGACTTCACGATGGTCTACCGGAGTCCCCAACAATCCCAGAGCACCCCCATCTCCATGGTCGTTGTGTACATGGCAGAGATTCACTAAAACCTTGTTTTTTTACTATTTTCTTCTGTTTAACTGTTTGGGTTTTAAGCGGTTGTCGGAGTTGCCTCCGGTCGTCGGGGATGGTCATCTGGCCCACCAGAGATCCTAAATCCTCGAAGTGTCATTGGAATAGTGTATATATGTGTATGAGTCGTAGTTTGAGCAACTGTTTGTTGTTGTGTTCAAATGGACTGTTTTGGTTTGCCTCGCCGAAATTCGTTGCCGTGGGCGACGCCATCACTGTGCCACCGTGATCGGGGATGTCTGGGACCAAGCTAAGTCCATGCTTGTGTCTCATGACTCTCGGAGTGGCCTAAAAATAGTGAAGGTAGAAAAGAGTTGTGGTGTTTAAACAATTTCCTTTATTTTTGTTATCATTTCATGTGAACTTCAACGTTAAGTTCGTAATCGTATGTATGGTGGGAATACGATTTGGTTGAGGGGTTTTCCGGTAACTCAATGTCATGGTGATCCCTCCCCAATGTCAGAGAACATCAACATGTTACTACAATAGTTTTTCGATCTCGATTGGTGTTCGGTTTTTGTTATATTTCAAGGATATGTGATGTTAAATTTCTTTCATTGAAGAACTCATGGCATGAATTCATGATTAAGTGATTTGAATTCATGCCTATGTGAGAACATATATGCATCAAGTACGATATTGGTTTTGTATATGCGTGTGTTATTGGTCGGGGTTCATGACAAGTGTGGTTATGGTTTAGTGTATATGTTGTGATAAAATGTGGTGAAATGGTCATGACGTCGTGGTCATGCCGCCGACTCTCGAAGCTATGGCATGACCCACATACGACTGAGCCGAGCCTAAGACTTGTGATTAGGCTTACATATGTTATGGTTTTCAACTCGAGAGAGAGTATTCAGTTTTCTATCGATTTGTCGAGTTGTTTGAGTACTTAAAACATCGAGAATACACTAGGGTTTAACCTAGGGTTTAGTTAATGACTCGACCCATTAAAAATAGAGTTTCCAACCTTGTCTGATAATGCGAAACTGGGGATACGCGTTAGAACTCGCGGGAGTGTGGTTATTCACGGGTTGCGATTAGTCAGGTAAGTACACTTGCCTTAAAAGCTTGTGTATGATTTGTAAGCCAGTAAGAAAATGCCATGTGATTCATTATCATTTATTTAGATTTGTTATGCTCTATTATTGGTATTCCATTCCATTCCTTATTGTGTGTTTCCCGGCGTAAGTGTTTCGTCTCAAAAGTACTAGGACCTGCACTAGAGGGATAAAATGAGGGCACTCATATACAGGAATGTGTGACCACCCTTAGTGACCGTGTGACATCGAGTCCTGGGTGGGTGGGTTCGAGTCCCTCCCATCATAGCTGTGCCTTCGTTTGTGTCGATGCTCGGGAAGACCTCACGAGGTTTTCACCGTTATGCTATGATTTAGACCACTTATGGGCCTCTTTTGATTCCTTGGAACACACTTGACCTTCGATTGATATCTATTAGTCTGTTTATCATGCATCTTGTTTATTTAAATTCCTGTCTTTCTATTACTGCATGATATTTAGACTACTTTACTTGTTATATCATGAATTATTGTTATCTTCTTCTGGCATTACATTCGATTTCTTCAGTTACTCACCGTCTAGTTTGTGACGGTGGGTGCAGATAGAGTAGAGTGCAGTAGAGGCAAAGAGCCCTGCTTAGGCGACTTTTCGTGAGGATTAGTTGCTGAACTTGGAGATATTATAGTAGGTTTTATATTTTGCTTATTTGTATATCGTTTCATACTTATGTTTTTGGGATTATTGAACTTGGCATTTTTTGTGAGACTGGTATCATGTATATATGCTTATCGAATTGTACATGAATACTCGGGGTTTTTCACATTTATAGAATTCCTATATTTTCCTTGATTGAGTTATTTCCCCTTATGTTTAGTTTATTTACTTTTCGCTGCGTAAAATTTGCAATAACTCTTTCACAAGTTGTATAATTGAATGATTGGAGACTGACTAGGCTCGTTAGGTTGCCGAGTGATGACTCAGGGCCTGCACGGGTCTAGGCCGGGCGTACCCAATTGCACAGAGAAATTGGGGCCGTCACAGTTAATGTAAGCCTAATGTGGAAACCAACCTCAAAATATGATCATATATATAATATCAAGTGTGTTTCATAGTGTATCACAACATGGATATAAGTCATATACATGGTAATCTAGTCTCACAAGACAACCCAAACAAAACAATGTAGATATAAATAAACATACACATGTACAAATGGGCAATCCTCAGTTAGTCAGTCAGTTACAAATACTCTTCTAGTTTCCTTTTGCCCCGTTTGTACTCGGATTTGCACTTAAGCCATTACAAGAGATAGATGGCGAGCCCAGAGTGAGTAATCCCAAGGAAATTCACTAAGTAAATACAAAATGTAAAGTTACAAAGATCAAGATACCATAAAGAAACATGCGGAACAAAAGAATACAGACGACTGCGGAAGACCATCGCATGTATATCAATAGTAGAGAAACAAAGTACATAGACATTTGGAATCAGACCGACCCATACTTCTTTTATCCGTTAGGAACGACCCATTAGTAATACCATCCAACGGGTTAACCCTGGATTCTCTAGGTGGCCGACGTATATCCTCGGCGCACCCACATATGCCTACCATACCCAGGTAGCACAAATTCACGGCGTATGTATAGACATATGCTATGGTTCAGTGGACCCTATGCCTAGCACGAATGATCACCAGGTGGGAAGTAATCGCATCACCGTAAAGACACCAGGTAGGAAATAAACAACCTCTACTGTAAAGACACCATGTGATGGTATGCTCAGCCACCGTAAAGAATGCACCAAATGGGAGTAAACTCTACCATCGTAAAGCAAAGGGAATAAATTTGCGAATAAAAGGACAAAAGTTCAAATAAACCAAGTAGTAAATACTAAAGTGAAGTTCAGTTGGGACACTACATACCTCAAACCGCACTCCAAACATTGTTCCTAACCCGATACACGCGTCACAAGCTAGTCCAATAAACCAATTTCACAACCTAAGTCCACAAAATCCTAATTAATTACACTAATCCCAAACAACCATAAACCTCGAAAACTCAATTCAGAACCCCAAATCATCGATCAAACTATCGTTTAAATCCTTCAATATATAAACCCTACAATACACCCCATTTGGTAAATTTTTGTTAAATTTGTAGTCCCAAAACTGTCCAAGACGCAGCTAGGTTCAACCCCCACGGCATCTTCAAAAACGTCTCCCAATATTTTTCTCACATTACTCCTCTGCCCAAGACGCCGCGAGTGGCTTTGAACCCCACGTCGCGCCTAATAGCGTGTCTTCGGCAGAGAGGGTTTTCCCAAATTTTTGAACCCCTTAGCTCGACACCGCGATCCGTGTTCGCTCCAACAACTCATCAAACACCCCACAAAGCCCATGAAACCAAAACCCCTCGACAACACACGTCCAAAACCCAAACACGGTATTTTTCAATTAAAACCTAAAAATCACTTGGAAATCAAACCACCCATAAAACAATACCAAAATCACATCCAACACACTCAAAACCATTCAACAATTCATAGCAACACCATCCAAACACTTGGTGTGCTCGAAACCCCCATCAAAATCCTCGTCAAAACCACAAAATACCTGCCAAAACATAGAGAAGGAGATGGGGATCGAAGCCCTAACCTTTTTATCGATTTCCCTTGAGTTCTTGTGTTCCAAATCACCTCTTGAATTCACTCAAACCCTCTCCAGCTCCCTCAATTTCGTTCTCACCGTTTGGAAGATAAAGAAAAGGTGGTGAGACACCAACACACACACAAATATATATATATATATTATATATACATATGTATATATATACATACCTCTTGTTCATCACCTCTTAATATACATATCCCTATGTACATTTAAAGTGGTTAAGATGGGTCAACTTATCCCATATAAGGCCAAAAGAAAACCTTGTTGACTTGGTCCAACAAGTCCTAGCTATAACTATTTAGTTTCCCGAGGTGTTACAATACCTGGCTTTGGACAATTTGTTGTTCCGTTTCCACAAACTAACGATCTCGAATGCTCCCATACCATTTATTATAAATTATTGAGTGTGTTTTATTATTTATTTAATGTATTTAGACCCTCGACCTAGTATACTAATGATTCGTCACCCGGTATTCGCTCCTACGTGATAGTCGCAGCGAACACCCGTCACACCAACTCGCACGTCAATAAACAATATAAACAAGCATATTGCGATGCAAACTAACTAAATTGGATATAAACATCGCAATTACACATAAAAAACATACAAGATGGACTGTATACCTAATTCGTACACTCTGAATCCTCGTTGTGGGACCCAAGTCCGTCCCTGCTGGAGTCCATGTCTGCAAATGACGTCACACATAACGGCAAATTAAAATTGGGTCGTTACATATTTATTTTACTTTTAATATATTATTCAGGTTTAAAGTTTTATTAATAATTATTTATTAAAAAATATGAAAATTTACACATTTTTTGGAGGATCTTGTTGTCTTGTATATGTTATTTGTTACGAGTCATTTTCCTTTCATTATTAACACGAAAGAGTAAAGACTTGAATGAAAAAGTAAAGTAAAACTTAAGACTATATCTCCATTATATTTTATTGTCTATTTAATTATGTTCATTTAAATTTATTCATATAGATATTTTTAAAAATGTAGTAACAAATTATAAAAATTAAAATAAATTAAAAAGTTTAAATAAAATATTTAATAAGCATGTGACACGAATACCGACATGTTTATAACATGCCCACTTAGACACAAAAACGATTAACACGATTAATAAACATGTCATGTCTTGGGTTTGCACTATATGGGTCATGACTTGTTTACGACACGACACGTTTACTACTCGCCAACATGAGTTGTCACCCCTACTCGTTGGTATCTTTTACCATAAATAAATTTGTTTAAAACAAAACATTTTTGTTTCTTTTTTTATTCAATTAGTGACGGGTATTAGCGACGAGGTCCTATCACTAACCCCGTCATTATTTCTGACACCCGTCTCTTAATCAAAATAGCGACGGGCCTCCTTGTTGCTATTCTGGTTTAGCGACAGGTCGTACGAGTTTAATGACGAATTTGCTTGTCACTATTTTTGCTTTTTTTGTAGTGTGAACTGAATCCTTAATTTTTGGCAAATTTGGTTAGCAAACATGCTTCACCAAATCTCATGTTCATGCAATTCATGTAAGGATATTATGCAAAACTGTGAGTAGTGAGGCATAGAGCCAAGTGTTTTATTAGTCTTATCGTCTTTATCATCCACAGATTTGGTCATGCCCATAACATCATGGAGAGATTAAGGCTTGAGAAGGTACAACTTACATTGTATATCATCTCTCAAACTAGATAAAAATTAAAAAACTAAAGAGATTACATTGAGAAAAACTAGGGCATCTTGTTGATAAGGCTGCAAAACCC
The DNA here is from genome assembly GCA_039657345.1 of Stephania japonica. Taxonomy (NCBI): domain Eukaryota; kingdom Viridiplantae; phylum Streptophyta; class Magnoliopsida; order Ranunculales; family Menispermaceae; genus Stephania; species Stephania japonica. Next base: position 81,653,820 of record CM077556.1, on the reverse strand, counting down.
ACAGTGAAAGCCATGCTATGAGAGTCCCCATTAGGCATTAGCTTAAGCTCGAACAAAGTTGCCTCATGATTGACGAAGGAAGAGGGATCAAAATGAATCTTTGGATCCTTAGTGAACTCACTCAAGTTTGTCAATTGCCCCGTTAAATGGACCCAATGGAACCACTGTAAGGTGTCTCTAGCCACGTAGAAGGACACAATAGTGAGATGTTGAATTAGAGGAGTTTGTGATGGGATGGGTGGACCAAAATTTTTAGTACGCACATTGGTGATTTATGGCTTCTAGAAGAAGTTCATAAGAGTGAATATTCCATCTTATAGTATCGAGGTCTTTTGGAGTAAAACCCACGCCTAATGTTGAGGTGGTTAAGTTGGGAACAATATCAATATTAGCGGAGATCACGTGCTCGCATGGGTGTGTGCGCGGATAAGGGCCCATCAAGTGGTATTAGAGTCGATGGTATGGCGCAGGGACAAGGCATGTTTGTTGGTGGTCTTATATGTACCTCGAGTTGTGTTAAATCCACTTTGGTGGTAGAAAAAAAACCTTATCGATTTGAAACAACCAATCGAGACAATATTGTTTGTGAACACCGGAATCTCCAATTTGGACATTCTCAATGTTGCTAAATCCAATCGAATAGAGTTGATTGGGTGTAATAGATGGTGGATGTTTAAGGCTTAGATATGGGAAGGGTGGGTAACATGGATGGTTCAAAATCTACCAGATTTCCTCGCACATAAAAGAATTCCGAGAAGTATGATCCTTTGAGTGTTGATGAAGAGAATTCGAGGTGTGGGGAGAGAGTTCGTAGCAATCAAGACGTGAATTCGAGGTAATCTACTTACCATGAAATGTAAATTTTGTAGAAAACATGGTTTTTGGGGTTTTGAATGTTTAAACGGATTTTGTGGTAAATTATCACTGGTTTTGATGATTTTGACGTTATTTAGGGTTACATTGATTAGTTATAACGGTTTGTGTAACGACCCAAATTAATTTAATTAGGATTAGTGTTAATCACGAGGATTAACAGGTAATTCGGGCAGTACGTGGACAGCTGGGTTGACTCAGATATAAGTACCCAGGTTATATTGTGTTATTTGTGCATGTTGTATGTCTATTATTGTGACATGGGAGTTTAATATTATATAAACATCACATGTGTGTAAGTTGATATCGGGCAAGGCTACGAGTCAGGTATATGTCTCGAAGTGCGTGTCGGAGACCGGGTACCGGGTATCGGGTAGCCGGGGTGCGGGACATGGGTTGTCGGGTAGTTGAGTGCTAGTGTGACTCACCTATGATTTTTAATGATTTATTAACATGGCCTACCGTAAGGTTAAATTAATGTATTAATGAATTAAATGAAATCCTATAGCTTGAATAGGAAAATTAGGGTGCAGAGGATAAACCTCGAGATGTACAACAAGGTGATTTAAGGCAATAGGTGTTAGGATAAGGTGTCATGGATTTGGGGATATATGGTGATCAGTGACCGTTGGATCATCCTCGGGATGCGTGCATACGCCAGATTAGAACCAACATATAAATAGATCGATGGATCGAGGGAGGCATGCTAAGATTATTTTCTCAAACAAATTTAAGAGCCTGTGAAGTGAATCTGAGGTTGGGGGGAATGAATCCGAGCCTGGAGAAGAGATTGAGGTGTCAAAACGTGAGATCGAAGGTAATCACTTCATCATCAATGTGAATTTTTGATATAAAACGTGGTTGTGGGTGTTTGAAGTAAAATGGATTTTTAGAGGATTTCACCACTGTTTTTGATGAATTCGGTGTTCTTGAGGTGGATTTTAATGAATTTTATCAATTTGAATCGAATTTGTGGGAAATTGAGATGAATTCGGGGATTTTGAATTTTAGACATGCACACTTCAATTTTCAAATTTTGTGATAAAACCATGTTTAATTGGTATTTTTTAGAGTAATTTGATGTTTTTGGAGTGTGTGCATGGTTTGTATGAGGAATTGGAGTGTTGGAATCAAGAAAAACCCAGAATTCGTTTTTTCAAATTTCTGGGTAGCGTGCAATTAGCACGTTAGGTGATGAACACTAGCGCGCAAACAGTACCAAGGATCAATTGACGCGCTAATTGATCTATCTAGCGCGCTAATACCCCTTTGAACAGTAATTAAATTATGAAATTGAACCTAATGGATAATCAACCTATTTAATTAACCCATACACATTGGAAATAGGTCTTGGCACTCCAGGGACTAGGGGAACCTTAGCTCGGTCATCGGGAGCTAGGCGGGTCGAATTGGCGAGTCTAGAAGACGGAATGCGTGGATACAGGTGCGTAAAACCCTTGAGAAAGTTAAACTTTAAATTCATGGCGTGTATTTTATCGAATATCTTATTGTATGCGGTGACTGCTGGTGGTCACGCATGGTTTTTCATCTTGGTTTTGACTACACGCTTGAGCATGGGCTAGTCTGCGACAGCGACAACAACAGTGTAGATAGGAGTATAATGTATCTACGACTATCTCGAGGGATTAAGGGTACTCTTAGAATTAAAAAGCTTGGAAAGGAGTACGCCCGGTTACTGAGTTGAGGTGTAGGTCATTGTAAGCCTGTTAATAGGCACTGGTTTGCGCTGAGAACTCCGTTTTGCTATTATGACCAGCGGGTCATGGATTTATCGTGATTAAACGAGTAATTATTTATTTACCGTTTAGTTTACATTCGAGCCATTTAGTGGATTATTCGTTGGATTTTGGATGTTTAAATTTACAGTTATTATGTGATTGATGTGATGTTGTGATGGTTGTTTACTGCCAGCCATGGGAATATGACTCCTGTTGTCAGGATCATATTCACATGTCTTGCAGGTTATCGATGTTTTCATAATTTACGTGTAGACTTCTCTTGGGAATTTACTCACTGGGCTCGTTGCTGTATGTGTTGGGCAATTGAGAGTAAATCCTGGTACGAGCAAGAGCAAAGGAAAGGAGGTACTAGGCAACTATCTCTGAGGCTATTGCTGCTGATAGCTCGTGTTTTGATATTATGTATGTATATTTTGTTTTGTTGGGTTTTGGGGACTTTAGAACTTTATCACATGTATATGGATTACTGTTTACTTCGTCTCAGTTATATACATGGTGTTTATATCCGGGTTTTCCACTATTTAGGTTAAATAAATTCTCATAAAATACAAATTAAATGCTTCTGTTGTGGTCAATGTTATTATTATTAACTAACTTGCTAGATGTTAGGAGAATCCAATATAGTAGGATCAGTTAAACGGAGCGTCACTTCACAAAGCTGCAGATGTGGCAGCAGTGATGACGTGTCCGGTGACGTGACAGGCGCTGCTGGGCTTGCGGGTGGAAGGCGTAGGTCACGGGATGACCCCGGGAGATTTGGGGCCGTCACAGTTTGGATCAGTTTTGGAAAGAAATGAAGTGTTATAGTAAGGATTTAGGTTTTATGTTCATGCATGTTAATCCCTTGTTTTGGGTTTAAATTAGTGTTTAATTGGTGTTCAATTTATAGATTTTATGCAATTGGAATTTGGGAGTGTTCTTGGCATAATTGGGTAGTCTTGGAACACAGAAATCCCATAATTCTGTTATGGAATTTTGGGTAGGGAACCACCCAGCGCGTTTGGCAACCTAAAGAAGACGAACAGTAACGAAGAATCGCCTAGTGCACTCCCCAGCGCACTAGGGACCTAAAACTAGAATTTTCCAACAAGTTGTTCACGAGAGTTTAGGCCAAATTAACATACAAAACCCATATAATTGGCCCTAAAAACATCATAAATGACTCCAGGGACTAGAGGACCATAGCTCAAACATCGGGGAGCTAGGCGGGTCGGATAGGCATGTCGAGAAAGTCGGAGTGCGTGTTTACAGGTGTGCATAAAACCCTTGAGAATGTTACACTTTAATTCATGCATGGTTTGTCCTTGTTAAAACGAGTGTTTATTCCTTTATTTATTATCGTTTTGCTTGCTTAATTGGTTGCCATGCATATACACTGTTATCATGTGTTGGTCGGTGTTTGATTTGTTCACATGGTTAGAGATTAATCGAGATGGTCGTGGTATGGAATTGAGCAGGCTAGATTGTAGCACATGTACTTGGCGCAACCGGTGAATAGCTACCTGAGTAGCGGGGTGCACATGTCCGGTGGGTTGTGATGTGTGTCCAATCACCATTAGTGGTTCGGGTGGGGTCTAGACTTGATGTGCTCAGCCGGGGGCATCCGAATCTACAAAGTATGATCTAGTTTGTTAGACTCTATCACACCTCTATCTAGTTTTAATTGATATCGCTTTTGAACCGAATTACTTGAATGATGTTTTATATTCACTGTGTGATCGGTATGTTTGTTGTGAATGTTGTTTGTTGCCAACCATGGGAATATGATTCCTATTGCTAGGGTCATATTCACATGCCTCGCAAGTCACAGTGGTTTTCATGGTTATCGTGTAGACTTCTCTTAGAAATTTACTCATTGGGCTCGTTGTTGTACGTGTTGGGCAATTAAGCGCAGATCCTGGTATGAGCAAGAGCAAGAGAAAAGAGGTACTAGGCGACTATCTCTGAGGCCGTTGTTCTGCTGACATCTCGTGTTTTGACTACCTAGTATGTATATTTTATTTTGCTAGGTTTTGTGGGAACTTTAGAACTCTATCACATGTATATGGATTACTGTTTATTTTGACTCAGTTATATACATGGTGTTTATTTTCAAGTTTTCCACTACTTAGGTTTAATAAATTCTCATAATATACGCATTAAAGGCTTTCACTATTATTATTAACTAACTTGCTAGATGTTTAGGAGAATTAAACAATTCAATATAGTAGGATTAGTTAAACGGAGCGTCACTTCACAGAGCTGCGGATGTGGCAACAGTGATGACATGTCTAATGATATGGACAGGCGTTGCTGGGCTTTGAGCGGAGGGCGTGAGTCACGGGACGACCTCGAAAATTGGGGCCATTACATAAGAGTCGTATGTTGCCTGAGATGACGTGATCACGCACAAAATGACAATTAATTTTGATGTGTTTTGTACGTTCATGGAAAGTGGGATTAGTGGCGATGTGAATAGTTGTTTGATTATCACAAAACAACAAGGTCGGAGAAACATATTTGACGTCAAAATCAAGAAACAGTTGGCACAACCATAAGATCTCACTAGTAGTCATAGCTAATGCCCTATATTTTGTTTCAGCTGATGAGCGAGATATAGTGGTTTGATGCTTAGATTTCAAGAAATAAGTGACTCGCCAAGAAAAACACAAAAACTTGTAACAGACTTGCGTGAATCTTTACAATTACCCTAATCTGCAACATAGAAGGCTCGTAAATGAAGACCGGAGTTGGATGAAAAAATAAGCCTTGTCCTGGTCGAGATTTTAAATAACGCAAAAGATGGTGTGCGACATCAAGATGTGGAGCTCGGGGCTGTGACAAAAATTGACTGAGAACATGGACAACGTATGTAATATTTGGGCGAGACAATATGAGATACAAAAGGCGACCCACGAGACGACGATAACTAGAAGGATCAGATAACAATTCACCATCAGTTGCAAACAGAACAACTTTAGGATCCATGAGAATGTTAGTTGGGCGAGCATCCAAAAAACATGTGTCCTCTAGAAGTTGCAGGACATGGTGGCGCAGGGAAATAACAAGACCAGTAGTTGATTGAGCTATCTCAAGGCCAAGAAAGTACTTCACAGTACCAAGTTGTTTCAACTTGAAATTCAAGTTGAGAAATTGTTGCAAACGTTGAATCAAGATTGGAGAAGAGCTCGTAATTAAAATGTCATCAACATAAACTAAAAGAGCGACATATGAATCACTTGAGCCCATCGTGAATAATGAATAATCTGCACGAGATTGAGTCATCCTAAATTTAACTAGGCTTGCAGTAAGTTTGGAGTTCCATTGTCGAGAAGCTTGACGCAATCCATAAAGTGATTTGTGTAAACAACATACACGTTTGACACCATTAGAGGAAGGCTCCCCCTCAAACTTATAACCAAGTGGTAGGTCCATGTATACTTCTTCGAACACGTCACCGTTAAGGAAAGCGTTATTGACATCTAATTGAACAATTGACCAATTACGAACAATAGCTACAACTAGCATGAAGTTTAATTGTCCCGAGTTTTGCAACTGGAGAATAAGTCTCAATAAAATCCAAACCTTCATGTTAAGTGTATCCTTTTGCAACAAGACGGGATTTGTACCGCTCGACACTGCCATCGGAGTGATATTTGATCTTGTACACCCAACGACAACCAATGGGGTCTTGTCTTTTGGGAGGGGTACAACAAACCATGTTTTTGTATTTTCTAAGGCTTTAAGCTCCTCCGCCATTGCGTCACGCCATTCTTGATGCTTAATAGCTTGATGATAATAGTGAGGCTCATAATGGGAAGAAACAACAAGTACAAAATTGTGATGAGATGGAGATAAAGAATCATATGATATATACTTTGACAATGGATGGGCAGTGCTAGAAGATGTGGACATGGAAGTCATGTTGCAATGGAAGTCTTTTAAATAAGATGGTGGCCCACAAACTCGAGTAGAGCGACGATTATCAATTGAAATAGGAGGATTAGCAACCACGTTAGAAGAGACTTGTGGATGGTCAAAACCATGATCCATTAGCATACGTGGTAGCACAAGATTAGGAAATAAATCCTCAGTTGATTGCCACATAGAGCTTGTATGAAATGGAAAGATCTTCTCATGAAATACAACATCGCGAGAGATGAGAAATTCTTGTTTACGAATATCATAAAGACGATATCCTTTGACGCCATGTGGATAACCAAGAAAGACACAAACTCGTGCACAGGGCTTAAACTTGGTGCGTTATTGAGCCAAAGTTGAGGCGAAAGCCAGACATCCAAATACACGAAATTGAGAATAATTAACAGATTGTTCAAATAGTAGCTCAAATGGACATTTATTTTTCAAAATAGGTGATGGCACACGATTGATAAAAAAAAAAGGCTGCAGTGAGAACACATTCTGTCCAAAACTATGTGGAACTTTTGATTGAAAAAATAAGGAGCGAGCAACATTGAGCAGATGTTGATGCTTTCGCTCAACAACATAATTTTGTTCTGGACGCTCAACACAAATGAACTGATGTATCACCCCTTATTCGTTATAAAATCAGTAAACTTAAGCACCTTCGCATTATCCGAACGAAAAGCTTTAATCTTACAGCCAAATTGCGTCTGAATTAGTTTGAAAAACTTGGGTATAAATGCGAAACATCTTATTTGTTGCATAATAGATGTACCCATGTATAGCGGGTTGCATCATCCACTAAAGTGACAAAATAGCGATGACCAACATGAGATGCAAGATGAAAGGGGCCCTAAATATCACAATGTATCAAATCGAACGTTGACGCGGATAACTGATTTCTAGAAATGAATGGCAAGCGTCTTTGTTTGGCCAATGGGCAAATATATCAAACAGAATCTACATTGCATTTGTTCTTGTCTAAACCCAAAACAGGAGAAATTTGTTGCAAACACTGAGCTGATAAGTGGCCAAGTCTGTCATGCCAAACTTGTGCAAAAACTGAATTTATTGAATTTGTAGACATACCACATAAAGAAGCAGAATTGACTAAATGAGCATATGAAGAAATAATATATAGACCATGCATCGTATCGCCTTTTGCCAATCACCATCTTGTAGGAATCTTGAATGACAAATTTGTTGAAAGAGAATATAACATTCAATGAGGAACCTTTAGTCAATGCATGTACTGATAACAGAAGCGGAACGTTGGAGCAAATAATACATCCTTTAAAATAAATCAGTACTCAATTGAATTGTACCCATAGATTCAACTGTAATCTTACTCTCATTTCGTAGAGAAAGTGTGACGCCCTCCATGAGCTCAAGAGAATTAAAAAGGCTAGCATCATAGCATATATGTCTGGAAGCACCAAAATCAACCACCCAAATATTATTGGAAAATAAAGTTGAAGGATAACAAGATCCAACAATAAAACTGTCGACGTGTTCGTTTAAGTGATGTAGATAACTTGGACTATCAGCATCTTCAACGATTGGTCTCCCTAAAGTAGATGTTGAAACTGTAAATGTGTTCTCTGTTGACATATTTCAGAAGCAATAGAAAGAACGTACAATATGCAAACATATGACAACGGAACGTCTACTCTGATACCATATCACTTTTAATATTCAATTTAAAAGTGCACAAATTTAATCTTCAATTTTAGACAAAATTAGTTAGCTAACTTGATTCACCAAATCTCACGTCCTCGAAGTTCATGTGTGAGGATGAACTACCTCAAAATCGTGGTAATGAGGTAATATGTAAAAAGGAAAAAAAAAATAGAAATAAAAATATCATCACGTGGTTTTCAAAAAAAAAAAATATATATATATATATATATAGATAAAGATTGTAGGAGGGCAAAATTGAAAGAATAATTAAATATCATATCTTGTATGTGGTTCTATGATAAACTTTTATCTCCTCTTTAATTGACACGTGGCGCATCATGGAGACACAATGACTGTCGGTGACTCGGTGGGTTACGATAACTTTAAAAAAAAAAAAAAAAACACGTTGATCACCACTAAAAATATGGGGAATGTCGATTTGAACGTGAATATCACGTTTATTTTATTTATTTTTTATTTTTCATTAAAGAGCCATGCATGCATGTGAGGGAGAGGGAGAGGGAGAGGGAGAGGGAGGGGCAATTGGACTGCATTTTGTCTATAAATATTGCCATAATCCTTGGAGACTAGTCACAGCACTCAATCACAACAGAAGTCAAATTTTTTTTTTTTTTTTTTGGAAGGGAAGAGATTAATTATGGAGATGCTTTTTTGCCCTGGTGAGAACTTAATTTAATTATTTAATTTTTTTTGTCCACGTGTGAATTAACAATTACTACATTGAGCACAATAAAATTAAAGAATTTGATCTCCGCATGTAGCCGACTTTCATTAATTTAAGATTACGTTGAGGCTTTGTTGTAATTGTTGTTATTAATTATAAAATTTATAGCTTAGAAAGTGTTGGGCCACACATACACGTGAGTATATAAATGGGGTTATAGCCTATCTTTACACAAAATTAATTGACTTGTACTATGATCCAATCTACACCATCTACCCTTACACACATTAGCCCACAAACGCAATTGATACCCACCTTAAAATGTGGGTCACACACAATCTCAATGCATAAAACACGGGTCGAGACCGCAATAGGGGGTTCCTGTGGGCTAATGTGAATTGGGGTGTAACTTACTCATTGTCATTTTAATGACAAATATATACCCATGTCATGGTTAGACTATTTACAATAATTAGATTATAATCCAATATATTAATCGGCGTCATAAATGCATAAAACATTTAATGCATAATACATTTTGAAGGGTTTCTATGGCATAAGTACATATTTGATCTCCATTGTACATATTTGATATCCATCGTAAAATATATATATATATATATAGGCAAACAAAAATGTTGTAGTTGACATTAATGTTCATTAACTTAATTACATGATAAATGATAGGCAAACAAAAATGGCCTGAGCTGATTGGAGAACAAGTGTCGGTGGCAATAGCGACAATCCATAGAGAGAACCCATATGTGCAACCAATTGTCGTAGCGGAAGGAACAACTGCTATAACTGGAGATCTTGATTGTGGCAGAGTTCGTGTATGGGCTGAGGGAGGCATCGTTTCAAGGACGCCACATGTTGGTTAAGGTGGACAACATATAATATGAATATATGTAGCATGTTTAAATAAGCAGTAGTACGCATCTTGCTACTTGCATCATCAATAATTTTAGACCTCGACTTATGTACTGCGTATCGTTTCCAGGGAGCCATTATTTGTTGGTTGTTATCATCAATCAATTGTTCTTCCAATCGGGTATCACCCAGCATTAGACCTCTAATAACCTCTGATAAACCAGAAAAGCAGAGTTAATAATTAAAGGGCTATAGTCCCTAGAAAAATAAAGGCCAATAGTAGTCCTTCTCACAAACCGGTCTTCGATAATAGTCCACACAACATAGTACATATATATGAAATATCATACACAACAGAACTTAAAAGTGGTGAAATTAAACCGGATAACAATTAGGTGAAAACCATATACTAATTAAATTAAACATACAATGAGTTTTAGGTGTGAAAGCTAGGATGTGGAAAGCTCGTATTAAGACAGCATACAAAATATGGTGAGAGGAATACATGTATCCATGTGTACATTTCCAATCCATATACCAACTAGCAAATTCAATATACGTACAAAAATAGATGAACAACTAAAAACACCTACAATGAAACAAAAGTAAAACCCCTCAACAGTTAGAGGCAGTCAACATTAATTCTTTGTAAAATGTTAGAGTAATCTATTTTGAGCACCTGGCTCAAGTGGATGTCCCTCCATATGATATACCTCGAGAAGTGTGTGCACACATCTAGAGGTGTTGCGCGTACTCATCGAGGTGTATCGCATGGTTGAACACCTACTTAATTTGGACCCACTAAGTGCCCAAAGTGAGTGTCATAAGTGAGTTACTCTAGCATGCATATCCCTAATACTTTTCCCTACTAAAATTATCATAAAAAACAACAATATCAAGTAAGTAAATTCTAGGGGAGTCCTAAATGTATTCAAGGGTTTAATAAACATGTAGACAAACTCATAGATCATGTAGATACATAAAAGCAGAATGAAAGAAAGTTACATGGTAACTTCTAGGGGAGTCCTAAATGTATTCAACATATAATATGAATATATGTAGTATGTTTAAATAAGCAGTAGTACGCATCTTGCTACTTGCATCACAATGAATTTAGACCTCGACTTATGTACTATGTATCGTTTCCAGGGAGCCATTATTTGTTGGTTACTATCATCAACCAATTGTTCTTCCAATCGGGTATCACCTAGCAGTAGACCTCTATTAACCTCTGATAAACCAGAAAAGCAGAGTTAATAATTAAAGGGCTATAGTCCCTAAAAAAAATAAAGGCCAATAGCTAGCAACTAATTACATTCAGACTTTTCTTTAAATTGTAGACTCATGCAGTTCAGACAGCTAAAGGTAAAGTCTGACTAGACTCACATAGAGTAGACAAGTCCAGTGAGCCATGCTAGTATACCTAGGAACACACTCGGGAATCTTATGATTCAAGCCAGTACCCAGCGACTCGCCCGACATATATATAGTCATCACAAAATAAAGTACTTAGCACCACAAACATTCATGAAAAATATTGAATAAGTATAAGGCGTCCTACTGGTTTTACTTACAACACACTACGCACGTACATTTCTAATTTATGCGTTCTCCACGTCCTTAAGCTCTTTCTTGTCCAAATTCACTAAATCTCACATACGTCTCTGCAGTTTATTTATGTGTTATATTGGTGTTAAAACATGCCCAAATTAAATCTTCAATTTTTATGTATTACAAATTTACCCCCACTTTAAAAACAACTTTTTTATTTTGTTTTTAATAATAAGAAAAGAATATGTTTAAGGTCTCTAAAAAAATAGGGTTTAAAGTTTAAATTTCTTTTTTTTAGAGAGAATAGGTGGAATGCTCCTGAAAGTTATATATATTGTCTCAAAAAGTATGTATGCTACATGAGTTGTGTACGTTCTATGCCTATATACAAAAAAATGATACTACTATACAAAACAATGTCTTCTACGTGGTGGATTGCTGCAGGTAGAAACATCAAATTAATCTTTTTATTTTGTTTTTTGTAATAAAAAAGATTTGAAGTTTATAGTCTAAATAATATGGTTTAAAATTTAGGATCTAGAATCTAGGTTTCAAAATTTAAATAATTAATTGTAAGCAACCCCTCTCTCATAAAACATGGACAAAAGAAAAAAAAAAAAACGTTGTGCACCAATAAAAACATGAAATGTCGATTTCAACATAGATATCACGTTTTTTAAATTTTTGTCAAAGACGACATGGGTTGCGTTAAAGGTAAAACTCAAATAGCTATGCATGTGAGGGGCCAATTGGAGGTTTTATTCGGTGGGTAGAGAGCCATGTATGGGTATATGTCCACCAAGCTTATCCGTACCATGCATCTGCTCGTCCCCTGTATAAATACTGCCATCATCCATTGAGACTACTCACCAGCACTCGATCACAAGAGTCAATATGCTCTGGTGAGAACTTAATTTATTTGATTTTTTTTGTATGCGCAAATTTTTTTCTTAAAAAAAAATTACTAAATCCAGCGTAATGGAACAATTTATCCACACATGTAACTAACTCTAACTAATTTATGATTAATTTAAGATTAACTGTTGTGTTTTTGACAATATAAATATTTTTTTAATAGGAAATAAGCAACTTTGCACCCACCAAAGCTCGAACTCATGACCTCTTACTTCTAAATCTCATAACATAATTGAACCACCCAATTGGTTGGTTGTTTTTGACAATATATTAAATTAGTCAAATTCGTTACTTATACAAATTAGTTTGAAGGGGTCATGATCACTTCCACATAGGTAGTATCTCCCTCACTAATTATCGTCGTAGTTGACATGCATTAAGTTAATTAATTCAGTAGATGATAAATGATAGGTGTTGGGAATAAGCTAGCATGGCCTGAGCTGGTTGGAGAACAAGTGTCGGTGGCGGTGGCGACAATCCATAGAGAAAACTCATATGTGCAACCGGTTGTGATACCAAAAGAAATACCTCTTATAAGTTTAGAATACCGATGTGAACGAGTTCGTGTTTGGGTTGAGGGATGCATCGTTTCAATGGTGCCCATATGTTGGTTAAGGTGGATTACTTATAATTTGAATATATGTAGTATGTTTAAATAAGTGTGTGTCTTGCTATACTTAAACATCAATAATTTCAATAGCGCTTGCTCATCGATCTCGACTTATCTAACTACTATCATACATAGTATTTTTTTTTTTTTTTGTATAGACAAGGAGGGTACATAGCCCCTCCATTGTACTATCTTTTGAGGTTTGTACAACTTTCTATAGCTTGTCGGTCTCCAATTCTCAAAAAAAGTAAACTAATTTGTGCAATTATCATCAATTAATTGTTCTTCCATGTATGGATCATTTTCTTAATTTGAAGTAAAAAAATGTTAGGTGTTATCAACTAATTTGGTAGCTCAATGGTTTAATTGGTATTTATGGGTTATGGGGAGTAATGGAGGCCATGGGTTCAACAAAAAATAAAATAAAATGTTAGGGTAGCATACATACACACATTTGCTACATATTAAAAACACTTTTTGATGCATATATATGCTTGCACAAGATGTGTGTGCACATATAACAAAAGAGTATCCAATTGTCAGGGATGTGTAGGTCAAAATAAATATAGTCTCACATCGGTTAAGTGTGAATACATAAAAAAGTACATATAAGTGTTGATCTCTCTCCAAATTGTTCTAAGACTTTTTAGAGTAAAACCCGCTCTTGTAAGTTAAAAGTGGCTAAAGTGGAGATAATATTTATCCACAGACCGAGCAGATAAAGGTGCAAGAATGCCCAACAAGTTGTATCATAGTTGATAGTTCGATCAGACGGGATTTAAATGCAATGAAATTAAACCAGATAACTCTTAGGTGAAAACTCGATACCAATTAAATTAAACGAGTTCTAGGTGTGAAAGCTAGGAGGTGAAAACATCGTATTAAGATACCATGTACAAAATATAGTGATAGGGGAATACATGTATCCATGGGTACCTCTCCAATTCATATACCAATTAGGAGATTAAATATACGTACAAAAATATGTAAATAATTAAGAACGCCTACAATGAAACATGCATACAAAAACCAAAACTCCACAACAATTAGAGGTAGTTAACAATCGGCTTAATTCTTCTCCTTGCTGGCCCCAGGATATGAAATTGTCACAAAAAGCAACAATTTCAAGTAAGTAAATTTCAGTCTTAAATGTATTCAAAAGTCATAACAAAGTAGACATATCACAAAAAGCAAAATGATTGAAAATTGCATGATAAATAAGCTATTAAAAATAACAACGAGATATATGAATGTATATTAGAAATAAGAGGAGCCATTAAGTACATTCAGACTTCTCTTTAAACTGCAGATTCATGCAAAATCGCTTCTGATAAATTAAGGTAAAGTCTGACTAGACTCACGCAGAGTTGACAAGTTCCATGAGCCTTGTGGTATCCCTAGCAACTCATCTGAGAATCTTTTGAGTTGTGTCAGTACCCCGAGCACAACCCCAAAGATATAGTCATCATAAATTAAGTAAAGTACTTAATTAGCACCACAAGCATTCATCAAAAAGGAATTGAGTGCAAGACAAGGACGTCATATATCAAGAGATGGTGACGATAAAAAATATTAAATCCGTTTAAGAAATCCTACCAGTTTTACTTCACACTACACAGATTCCTAGCTAGTTTTCGCATCCAATGACGTACTCAAGTTGGTTCCTCGTCGAAATTCACCAAATATGTCGTTCTTGTAGTTCATTTACGTGTTATATCGGTGTTAGAACACGTCTAATTGAATCTTTAAATTTAGGAAAAATAGGTTATATTGCCAACGAGCTACACCAAATCTCACGTCCTTGTAGTTTTTTTTGGATCAAATCGTAACTACCTTAAAACTGTGCATAGTGAGGTAATATTACACAAAAGAAGAAGAAGAAAATAATATTTTATTATTAATTCATAAAAAAAAGGTGTAAGGGAGAAGATCGATCGTGAAGGAAGGAAGACGTGTTGCAGGGTTTCTATTCCCATCCCCTGCATCAGAGTACTCTCTTTACCCTCTAATTAACACACGCCCCATTTTGAGGAGCCCACAAATGCCACATAATCCGTGGTGTATTGTGTTGTGACTTGTGATTTAGCATCTTCATTCTAGTATTTCCCTTTGTATTACTAATTTAGGCCCATTTTAAAGCAACATTTTTATTTTGTTTTAATTTTATAATAAAAAGGCAAAACCCATATTTCAGTACTTGAACTTTCAACTTTTTATGCTTTTTGATCTCTAAACTTTCAAAACTGCACATTAAATCCTCAACTTTTTTATCAGTGCACATTGTTCCTTCCACCGTTGTGACCGTTGAGTTTTTTGTTGACTTGACAAACATAAGTGTCACATGGCCTATTCATTTGCTACATACATGGCCAATTTTTATTTGAACCAAACTAGCTGGTCGGTCGAGTTGCCACAATGGTAAATGCGATGGCGTGGTTGTGTGAGTCAAGTGCACGACCCCATGTTTAATTCTTCGGTGTGTCAAGTTCGATTGGGATTAGTCGCTCTTTACGGGTGTGGACACCCCACAATTATCAAAAAAAAAGTGAACCAAACTAAACCTGATAAAATAAACTTATTTTCACCACCCTTCTTCTATTACTAATTTAACCCCGCTGACAAAGGGAAATAATTTTCACCTATAACAGACACTCTAAATGCACATTATCCTTAAGAGTCGCCCATGTGTACCTCGGCATACACACCTCATATATATGTATGCACTGAAAATTTTGCATTCATGCCTCTAGAGGCTTGCATGGACGGATCATAAAGTCGATGTACATTCCATTTGAGTGTTCAACAACATCATTAATGTAAATATTAATGTAGTGAAAGGGTAAATGTGTAAAGTAATTATATTGGGTTTTTTGGCTCAAAACTCCTAGTTTCTATTTTTTTTTATTAGCAAAGACCAAATCCGGTATAGGTTACATATGTAACTGCAAGATATCTTGCTATAACATGGAAATTTGATTGGTATGTTCCCAAATCTTAAAATCAAAATACCACACTTAAAAACTTCTTTAGCCATGTTGTCTGTACATGCATATTATTCTCTCTAAATGTGTGGCTAAAAACTACACTCTCCTCCTTGTTCGTCTTCCTTAAAATATCATGAATAAGTGGATTTCGAAATCGGCCCTGTGATGATGAGTCAAGAATAAGAGCAATTGTTTTCTACGAGTCTAGCTCCATAATGAGTTTCCTATGTCATTTATCACATGCTAGTTACAAGCCATGTTTTAACTCTCCATAGTTCGGCGCAAAGAGGTGAACATCGACACAACTTTGCTTGAAATGATGTTTGAAAATCGCCTTTCATCCCTTGATCACCAAGTTTCTATTTTAGTTTAGGTATTAGTTTGTAATAAAAGCTTTGACACAAGTTTTTAGTTGATTGAATAAAATTGGTGTGATTTAGTGTTGTGAGATTGTTTGCTTCCGCTGTGAGGTTTTTTCCAACATTTTCTCCGTCTAACTTAAAAGAAAACGTCAATTAAAGTAGAATAAATTATTAATAGAAAAAAAAAGTTAATAGATACTTACTCGATCTTTTATTCTCGCCACCATCAAATGACTTACATGGTGCACTGCGATAGATCATTGTGCAAACTTTACAATTCTAAGTCGTGCCCACTTTTATCTACTCCTCAATTGACATGGCGCATCATAGAGACACGCAATGAATTGTACAAATTAACTGTATGATAAGCAATTGTACATAAGCCTACATATAAAACAGGCAAAAAAAAAAAAATTGTACAAATTAACTGTATAATAACCAATTGTATGTAAGCCTCTTCCATATCAAAACAAAGAAAACGTTGTACACCGCTAAAAACAAAGGGAAATGTCGATTTCAATATGGATATCACGTTTTTCTTAATTTTTGTGAGGGGGCCAATTGGAGGTTTTATTCGGTGGGTAGTGAGCCAAGTATGGTTATACGCACCATGCATGCATCTGTCCGTTCCCTGTCTATAAATACTGCCATCATCCTTCGAGACTACTCACAAGCACTCAAGCACAAGACAAGTACTCAAATCTATTTTTATTTTTTTTTGTTGATAGGAAGAGAAGATCGAGATTATGGCGACCGAAACTATTTGCGGCTATGGTGAGAAAATTTATTTGATTTAATTTGTTTTGAACGCTGTGTGTTTTTAACAATTACTATATCGAGCACAATTATGAAAAAATTTGATTCGCGAATATAGCCGATGACTCCAATTAATTTAAAATTAATTAAAGCTTTGTTATTGTTGTTGTCTCATATTTTTAAGTAATACTAATACTGATATCCCTTTTTTGTTATTAGAGAGAATAAGGGGAGATGCTTTTCCATATTTATATTCTTGTAATATATAAGGCCTTTGCCTCCCTAATTAATAAAAAAAAGGCCATCTCATTACCTATACATACACGCATTAATTTAATGGGTGATCACTTCCACGTCTCTCCCTAATTATCGTTTGTAGTATTGACATTAACGTTCATTAATTTACATGATAAATGATAGGGAAGCAATCATGGCCTGAGCTGGTTGGAGAACAAGTATCAGTGGCGGTGGAGACAATGTGCAAGCAGTTCTCATGCCACCAGGAACAATTGGTGTAACTTTAGATTACAATTGTGGCCAAGTTCGTGTTTTTGCCAGGAGAGGCATCGTTTCAAGGGTGCCCCAAGTTGGTTAAGGTGGACTACGTATAATATGAAGTAAGCAGAATGTATGTAGCATGTTTAAATAAGCAGTAGTACGTACAATTGCTACTTGCAACATCAATAATTTCAAGATCGATCCCGACTTCTGTACTATCGTACCGTATTAGTAAACTAATTTGTGCGCATATGGTTATTATGATCAATCAATTGTTTTTCCATGTACTCTTAGATGGATCATTTTCTTTGGGTAGCGTATACATATATACTTTTGCCACATAGTTCGTACAAACTTAATTTTAATGCATATGCTTGCATTCCAGAGGGTCCTAAATGTATTCAAGAGTTCAATAAACAAGTAGACACCTCATATAGATCATGCAGGTACATAAAAAGCAGAATGAAAAAACATCTCATGATAAATAAGCTATCAAAGATAACAAGAAGATATGAATGCATGCGCAGAGTCACTTATGACAACATACAGAAGATATGAATAGACTGCAAGCAAAGTCAGATATCTCATGAACTGTGTGCCAATACCCCTAGCAACCCATCTAGGTGTCATCTCGATGTCCCTAGCAACGTGCCTGAGATATGGTCATCACAAAGTAAAGTTACAATGACTCGTAGGTAACTCAAATTATTGATGATGCAAGTAGTTGTTGGAACAATTAAGTATGTTATTTAATTGTTTATAATTTGAATGAAAATTATGTGAAAAGGTGTGTACTATTGTGTAGAGACATAATAGACCAAAAGGTGTATCTATTCACCAAGAGGTGTATCTTTTTCTAATAGACACATAAAAGTCTATATATATTTACTTGATAAATTGTTTTAAAAAAATATATATAATTAGAAGAAAAAGCAAATAGGTCAAATCAAAATGACTTTCTCTATTTTACATGCTTTTGAGTCAGAGAGAGTATTGAATCATAAATTGGTTCGTACACTAGTGATTCGAAGTGCTACAAATCACTAGTATGATCGTTGTATCTTGGGAGACTATGACGACCCTTCCCCTGTCCTAGGGTCAAGTCGCCTGGCCCAATACCGTTACCTAGACCCGATACCTGAACCAGGCCCAAATAACGGCTTGGCACGCCTAAATAACCTACGGAATAATCATTCTAACAAGATATATGATAATAAGAGTGTAAAAGATAATCATAATAAAATCATATAATCCTGTATATAATAATAAGATCTATCATCTTTAATATTTAAAAATCTCATACAACTTCATAATAATATTATAAAGGTTCAAAACTACCCATTAACTAATTCTTAAGTTATAACCCACGTACGAGGTTTACAAAATGATTAATATTAATAATATGTTAATATCATACGAGGCTCACATATGAAGGAACTTCAAGACAGATCCTTTCCCTTGCCTTTCTTGTCTATCGCGCTGGTAAAGGGACCTGTGGGGTAGAGTGGGGTGAGCTAAAGAACCAACGGTGCTCAATAAGAGGAAAGAATCGCTCAAACATTAAATATGCAAGTACTACCTAGTACTCATGCAAGTTCTACATGACACCAAATTCATACTCACAACACATCATATAAGAACCGAATAAATATAAATCATAACCAAATATAAGCATATAAATGAACACATATTTCGGTACAAGTAAAAACATTGTTCATGCTCATCGTAGTTATGAAAATGGATTCATATTCTAAGAAGAATAAATAAATAGTTTTTCCATTTTCAAACAAAACATCCAATAATCTACGTATCAATATTTCAAGTCTTAATCCATTCACTATAATATACATAAAAGCATGACAGTTTTACAACACATTTGATAAAACATTCATTTATTTCATACATGATAATATTCATCATTTTTCATTTATAAAATCTACACATGACATACATATAAAGTCAAAAGAAAGATTTAAATGAAATGCGATAGATATATACTAATATAGTTCGTTGTTCCATTCAATGCAAACTAGATATTAGTAAGGATCCGGTGACCAAATCATCTACTTTTGAATTGGTACAATAACTAGAGGAAACGCAATGGCCGTTACGCCCTCTAAATAATGACACCAAAACAAAAGGTAGTTTCATCCAAGTCGTCACCGCTACACGTCTCAAAGAACCATCAAGTAGCAAAAGATGGAACTCCAAACCCTTACCCTCGAATAATTCATCTTATGCATTTTATTAGTCAAGTAAAACCCTCGGTGGTTAACTACCACAAACATTCTAGGGCGTCCAAGATATAGACTACTTGCTAATATGGCCCGCGGTGGAACTCCATGACATTCTGGGGCATCGAATAACATAAAAGGCAAAACAGTGTATTCACAATTTCATAGATAATAGAGATCCAAACCAATATCATGACACAACCCATATCCAAGTCGTTTTATTAAAAACATGAATTCCTAATTATCTAATAATCAAACCATATTTAATGCATGAGCAAAGCTCCCCACTTATCTGGACCGTCGCCATGCCTATACCGACTCCTCGCGCGTTTGGGGTCCCACGTGAACCGCCTCGCGAATCCACGCAATTTATATAACTCTACATAAGAATTTCACTCAATTTAAAGTTGCATATTTTAATTTTTAATTCATATTTGGGGACCCAATGGTGTGGGTCCCACGTGTTGTGTCGTTTAAGGGCTTCGTCGGGATGTCGACGCCCATCGTAGGTTTATCCTATTTTATTTATATATTTTTTTTTCAATTTATTTGGCTAGAGACGAATTTGGTCCCTGTTTGGTTGAACAGGGACCAAATTGGTCCCTATTTGGTTGGCCAGGGGAGTCCCAGCCCCTAGTCAACCGGTCCAACTACCCCCCCCGAGGTTGACTGGCCCCTGGAATGGTCCAGGGGCCTGTCTGTCCCTGGGACCGAAACCAGGGGCCGACGCCCCTGGCGTCTCGGGTTCACGGGGTGGGGGTTTCCCCCAACCATCCCAACCCTCGGATCTAGGTCCGAGGTGGTCCCCAGTGCTACGCCGGCACTGGGGACCCCTCCACCGCGGCTTACCAGCCGCGGTGGCGGTGGCGGTGGTGGTGATGGTGATGGAGGAAGTGAGGTGGCTATTGCCACCCCCTTCCTCCTCACAAACACATGGGGGTGGCAAAGCCCACCCCCTCCTTTGCGGGCGACGGCGCCGCTGTCCATCTCCGGCGACGCCTTAGTGGCGTCGCCTCCATAGTCTGGCGGCTCCACTAGGAGCCGCCACCCCTTCTCCTATAATAAAAAACAAATCAAACAAGAAGAAGAAGAAAAGAAAGAAAAGAGAAAGAAAGAAAAAAGGAAAAAAATCACAACTAGAGATTACCTCTCCTTGATTGGTATTTCCTCTTCTTCTCCTCTCTCTCAAACTTGTTGAAATAACAAAAGGGTCACTAGGGTTTGCAACCTATCCTTATATAGTTAGGGTTTTTCACAAATTCAACCCAAATGACGTAAATACCCCTATGGGCCCAATTTCCTTGTGAAGCTCATATAAACTATTTCCACTTAGTCCAAGTCTTGTTAAGATTAATTTCGTGTATCAATTTCATTTGTTCAAACACTTTAATATAAAATCATCAAAATATCTTTAAAATGGTTGTTATTTTATGTCTCGCCGAAATATGCATATATTGGTTGTTATTTTATGTCTCGCCGGAACATGCATGTGGGGGCGGCCCTTGTGGCGGCCCCAATTTTCCACATTGGTCCGCCACGGGTGGCCACGCGGGCCCACAACTGTCCACGTCACCACCATTTGTGTCCCACGCCCAATTATCCATCATTGATCAACTTCTCATTTAATTTGATTCAATTAATATCATGTATCCTCAAGTTAACAGCGGAAGCTTAAATGAACAATATAAAAATTCATCTTGCGTTTTATTATCAAAATGCCTAAGTGGAAACCATACCAAATATACATCATATACATCTCATATGTTCCTCAAAATATCAAAATGTACAACCTATCTCTCAAGCCCAAAACCCGACAGAAAACGAATAAATATAAACATACGTACGAGTGGGGCTAAAACCGTCAATCGATGTACTCTTCAAGCTTGCCCTTTCCCCGGCTCGTACTAGGGTCTGCACTCAGCCATCACAAAAAGACAGATGACGAGTCCAGAGTGAGTAATCCCAAGGAAGTTCACCAAGTAATTACGGAAATAAAAGTACTGGAATTCAAAAGACTATAATTTAAACATGCGGAGTACAGAAATACAGACAACTGTAAAAGAAAGATCATCGCATGCATAAATATAGTGAGGAAACAAAGTACGTGCACATAAAAATCAGACCAAGTCATACTTCGGGTTTTCCCCCAGGCACGGCCCATGAAGAACACACCAATGGGTTGGCCCTGGACCCTCTAGGTGGTCGGCGTAGACCAACGACGCACCCACACAAGCCTACCATACCCGGTAGCCTATTCACCGGCGTATACTTAGACAAGTGCTATGACTCAATGGACTCTATGGCCGTAACGAAATAAGCACCAGGTGGGGTGATCTCAACACCGTAAAGACACCAGGTAGGAGTACCCTCCACTACCGTAAAGTCACCAGGTGAGAGTGCCCACCGTAAAGCAAAGATGAAATGGAATAAAGAATAAATGGAACTGAATTCAATAAATCAAATGGTAAATACTTAAAGTGAAGTTCAATTGGGATACTACACACCTCAATTCGCACTCCTCGTTCTACGAATTAAATTCCCCGGCTCGATTCCTTCAATCCCCGATAATACTCCCGGTCTGATTCCCGACTAAATCCCCGGCTCCAATTACTATTTCAAGACTCCTGGAATCCATTTATGAAGGTTAATTATCAATTAATAGGTTTAAAATGTTGGTTAGACTCATTTCTTCATTTTCCAATTTTTCACATTCCAGTGAACTATTAGCGCGCTAATGAGATGAATTAGCGCGCTAATTCATCTAAGTCACTGTTCATCATTTTCCAGAGGGTAATTAGCGCGCTAGGTCCTCCTATTAGCGCGCTAATCGCGCTCGTCGCATTTTTACAGTTCAAATTTTCACACTCCAAACCACCTCATACACCATTCATTCAACTCCAACACCTCAAAAACTCACAATTCACCTCAAAAATACCATTCAAACACAATTTTATCGAATTTAAACTCGAAATCCAAGAATCATAAAAATTCATCCTTTTCAAACCCATTTCCATATCATCATCAAATTCCCCTCAAATTAGCTCAAAAACACACCCATTCCATGCCATTCTCATTCACATTTATCCCCAACAAAACCAAGTGTTTCATCCCTCAACAAATTCGAATTTCATAAATTCAAACCCACACCAAAAATTTCACAAAACTCAAGTTTGTTGTGTCCATACCTTAGATTCTTGTTGTAGGAAGCCACAAATCAACCTTCTTCACACCTTGTTGGCTGTTTTTCCCCTTCTTCTTCTCCTCCAATGATCTCTCTCTTCTTCTCAAGCTTTCTCTCTTCAATCTCACACTCTTCTCCCTTGATCGGTCAACACAAAAACATATATATATATACTTAGTTTGATCAAGTGTGTGCACGAATCTCGAGAACAATCCAAGGGTTCATGGTCACCCTGTGTCACTCCAACTCCAAACACCTTATCTTGACACTTAACACCCTCTTGTGCATCTCGAGGATCATCCAACTGTTATTGTTTTATTCAGCTCAACTATATGACTTATAAATTTCCAATTGATTTAGCCCATAATAATTATCTACTCTATTCAATAAATTACCAAAATTTATGGGTAAGCTCACCTTAGTTCCCTCGACTACCCGGCACCTCGTGCCTCGTGTCCCGCGTCCGCACGCACCCCGAGGTCATTCCTCACTCGTCAATCAACTACATTAGCATACATATTGCAATGGAATTAGCTAATTTATACCTTTCCATCACAATTTACCACAACAAGCATACAATACGGACTGTATACCTAGTTCGAGTGCATTCCAGTCTCGCTGTGGGACCCTCGACCGTCCTCGCTGGCATCCACATCTGCAATAATGTCATAATTAACGGCAATTTAAAATTGGGCCGTTACAGCCCTGCTGGCCAAACCACCGAGTGTGGGGGTTATCGAGGACCTCTCCATGGCCTCGAGGATGCCTCGCTGCCCTTGTGTTTGATTTTGTTGTGTTGGGACTGATTTGATGTTTTGAATCCATGCGAAGTTATTGTCGTGCTCGTATTGAACTGTTTTGAATCATCGCCGGAATTCGTTGCCGTGGTCGACACCACCACTGTGCCACCGTGACTAGAGAAGTCAGGGACCAAGCTAAGTCCATACTTGTGTCTCACGACTCTCGGAGTGGCCTAAAATGGCGACATTATTATCTATATTATGTTGTAATGTGTTGTATGCATTTTGTACCTTTCTCGCCGGAAACCACCATCATGGCAGCTTTGCTGTCGACGCGATGAGTTGGGGAATTGCCCGAGACATTACCATGTTCGTCATGGAGTCTTATAGTGTTAGGTTTTGGGGTTCATGCGCAGAGGAGATTACAAAACAATTTTGAGAAAAACCCCAACAGGATCCGAAACTGATTCCATTAAAACATGTTCAAACTATAAAAACTTAATCATACCTCAGTCGCAATGTACCTTTCTAGAGTTTAATCGATCTCTAAGGCGCTGCCAACGATGAACGCCCTCTATCAGCAGTCAACACACGAACGGTGGCCAAGATTTGAAGTGCTAGCTTCGAGAGATTACCAAACATTTTTGTTTCTCTCCAAAACGATCCAGATCATACCAAAAACTCAAAGTTGTTTCTTAAAACGAAAATAGAGATTTTGGCCTTTTTTTTCGTACTTGTATTCTAACTCAAAGCGTCTATTTATACAACCCTTGTATATAGACGGTTAAGTAAATTACACATATACGCTTACATAAAGAAGTATAAGTGTAATACACTACAAGGACGTTTCTGTGACGGCCCCGCTTCTAATCTAGGGCACCGCCCGGCCTAATCCCGTAATTAAGCCCTAATCACGACACATAAGACTCAATTACGAATTAGTCAGCCTTTACCACCTGTGTTCTCTTGTTTAAACAATTATTTTATTTAGCGGAAGTCTTTAATATTTTAGCGGAAATTTTTTTTTTCTTATAAATCCTAAGTGTGGAATCCAGGAAATAACGATCACCATATATATGCAAGTAAACGGCGAACATATATAAACAAAGTGAAAGCCAAAAGTCGGGTAATCTATCACTCATCCCAATAACAACCCAAAATATAAAGATATAAGTAAGCATAATACAAAAAAGTACCCTACGTGTACGGCAACTACGCGCTCGGAGCTCAGAGGTAGTCGCCGATCTTCTCCTTGCCCTACTGTGTCGCTCGACGGATCTACACCCACCGTCACAAACTAGACGGTGAGTATGATGATATTTAAGTGATAATCGGGGAAATCTAATACTACATTTCCAATTTAAACAAAAGGTATTCAAAAGCATATGTAGTGAAGAAATGCTTTGAATAAATAATGCAAGTAAATACTAACGTTAACGAGATACACAACCGACACAAAGCTAAGTCGAGATGATCTACGTCCGGTCGGCGGTGAGAACTATCACCTAGCCTTTTCCACTATCGTATGGAGCCGTGCTCAACATATGATAATAATCTCTCCTTTTTTTCTAATAACCTCAAATGGCGGAGCCGTGCTCTAGCGTATTTAAATCAATTATACTTGCCGACAACCCCGTGGTCCATGCCACGTGTGCCGCCCAAGTGTAGTGGCGAGTCTTAGGAGACCCCGAAAGACCAAAATCCTCGTGAATCCGCACATCTCGTGTGCAATGGACACTAGATAATCCCTACTTTAGTTTTCAAGAATATATATCCTAAAATGTTATGATTTCAACATAAGTTAGGCTACAAAGCCCCAAGGGAAGTAGAACACAAGTCCAACATAACAGATAACCCTATAGCATGCATTTTCTAAATATCCATTTACTACATTCCAAGACAAAAATTGAGCATATAAGGAAACATGTAGTCAATGATATAATAAACAATGCATCATGCTATATCGATATTCAATATGAATAGAAACAAGGAAAGCATGATGTGGGAAATAAATTAGCTAGTCTACAAATAGACTGAAAATTTATAAATGACTGGAATGAAATAAAGTAAAGAGTTCCCACAGTTTCACTTACAAGTTAACGTAGTAGTCCTAGCTATCCGGCTTCCCAACACCCCGACTCGTGCACCCGAACTTCCAAGAATTCCCTTTAATTCCTGAAGTTCATTTTATATCATTTTTATTTATTTAAAAGCCACGACATTAAGTGAATTTATAATATTAAACCAAAATATATAATTTTATGTCAATCTTTAATTTTGGCACATTTTTCGAGTTATATCGGGGTACCAAAAACACTAGAAAAGTCCCGAAACCATTTTTCTACCTTTTTTTTTCAATTTCTTATATTTTCTATAATTTTTTCCAATTTTTCAGGAATTTTCCAACTATTTTCCTTATTTTCCCGAAATTAAATTAATATATATAAATATATATATATATATATTAATTTATTATTATTATTATTAATTAATAATAATATTTTTTATTTTATTTTATTATATATATATATTTAATCGATAATATATATTTTTATTTTATTTTATTTTATTTTATTTATTTTTTATTTATTTTTTTTTTTGGTTGGGTCGGGTCGGGTCGACCGACTTGATCCTAACTTGTGGTCGGGTCGGGTCCGCCCGACCCGAAAGCGAGCCCGCCTGTGCCCCCTAGCCTGGCCCAATTTGGGGGGGATGCACACGTGCGGCCCCGCACGTGTGCATCATCTTCCCCAATTTTCTCTTTTCTTTTCCAAAGACGTTAAAACGTCTCTGGTTATGGTTTTTTTTTTTTTTTTTTTTTTTTGTATTCATTTTTTTCTTCTTCTTCCCTCTATCACTGATCCAATAACACCTCAAGAGACCAAATTTTTTCATCAAAAACCACATAAACAACAATAAATTCTCGGATTAATGTGCATGTGTATAAACCCAAAAAAAATCCGAAAATACCAACTTTTCACCAACAATTCCCAACAACTTCGACTAGAACTAGTTTGTTTGAGTAATTCATACCATTTGGACTCCAAATCAACCAAATCCATAGTGCATGTCTATAAATTCGAAAATTGTGTTTGAAACCCAATAAATAAAAAAATCCATATGAAATTGGGTAAAAGAAATGGTGGGTGAGATTACCTTAGTTTGGATCTCTGATTCTCTCCACTCCTAGCTCAAATTTCTCTCCAAACTTCCCCAAAATCTCCCCTCTCTTCCGTTCTATGTGATTTGCATGTAAATAGTGCAAATTTTTGTTCATCAAGTTGTATATATAGGTGTTGTTAGGATCTAGTGTGTATTGTGTATCTCGAGGTAAGTCCAGTGGTCACTAACTAGGTAGTCCAGCTTCTCATGTGACACAACTTGAGTGACTCTTATCATGGGAGTGTGTGGCAGCACGGATCTCGAGGTATGTCCTAAGGTTAGTTTAATTCACAACAAACTATAGGATATTAAAATGTAATCTCTTAATAAATAAACTATAGGTTAAATCGATTAATGTACATTAATCCCAGATGAACCAAAATTAATTGGTCACACAAATTTATAAAATTCATCTAAGTGGTCACACCGACTCTCAACTACCCGGCACTCGGTGTCCCGACTCGCACGCAACTCGAGGCGCTTTCCTCGTGCGTCGAACGTCGTATTTTCTAACTAAATTAAATAACTTAATTTATGTTAAGGTAGATTTGAAATAAATTGTTATTTCCTAGCCTAGTCACGCTACCTCGATAATTCCACTAGGTACTCATACTTGCACGCACTCCAAGGCGTGTCCCAGCTCGCGTCAACTCGCCGTCTATGGTTTGCAAAAATTGACTTAAGTAGTCTACACACATACACAACACTAGGCATACACCAATACAAATATAACATTTACCTCGGCCACGTGCCTCGGTCAATGTGCGCATCTCATGCGGGCCCCACGTCACGGGTCGGTGATCCTGATTAAGCAAATTAATCAAGATTAGGAAATTGGGCCGTGACAAATATTCCCAACAAAATGGAAATTTCGTCCTCGAAATTAAATTTAACTCGAGGAACCTTACTAAAGCGCACACCGCAGGGATGTAACTATTTTCCCCATCCCTTTAACCTCACTCACGTGGACCCGTTCCAACATGAATATGTGATACTAACTTTCTACTGGTGGGCACACAGCTAACCTAACCAGTCTATGGTCGTTCTGTAAATTACGACTCTACGAGAATCCTTTTGGGGCAGATATCAGATTCATACAGAATACGTACACAGCTCGATATCTTGTCTGAATTTACGGACCCACTTAGAGTGATAAGGTAGACATCGGATTCACATGGAATTCGTGCACACAATTTCGATATCCTTTTTCAAACCGTAGACTCACCTAAAGTCAAAACATGTGACTCCGCTCAAGTTCACACAAAACCCGGACTCACATAAATCTATGCACGGTTTACTCGACTCACATAGAGTCTAGACTCATACGAGTTACGTCACATAGTCTACTCTCACTCACATGAGTCTAAACTCACACGAGTATCGACACACGATCTATTCTTACTCACACGAGTCTGGCACACAACCCCTTTTCCCCAGATCCACACAAGTCCTAGCACACGGCCTCGTCCGCCACTCGAAATATTGATTCACACGAGTCACCGCACACACGCAAGATATCCTTTCAAAGGTTAACACACACGAGTCGGGGTCCACACAGAGTTAGGAGTATCACACATAGTTTGCTCCTCCCCTTCGGAAGTTGACTCATACAGAGTCGTCGCACACAACTAAATATCTATCATACCTCGAAGGGTGTATTCACACAAAATTCTTCACCACTACTTACATAGAGCACATTCTACTAACTAACTCACACAGAGTCTCCCCAAGTCTGACTCACCTAGTACCACCGCTAACTCCTGACTCACCTAGAGTCACCATTTACAACTGACTCACCTAGAGTCTATTCTAACTCAGACTTACCTAGAGTTCACTCAGGTCGAACATAAACTACAGACCGAACACAATAAAATCACGCTAAGATGCAAAATAACTCATACCCGCCATAGGTTGTCGCGTCTGCTCGGGATCCGGAGTTGCATCAACGTGGGCTTTCTCTCGCAAAGGCGGGTGTGCATCACTAAGTGACATGCATGTCAACTGCGGACAATACTCAGCGGTATGCCCTGGTTGCCTACAATGGTAACATAACCTATGTCCCTCGCCACGTGGCCTACTCGTACTCGTCAGCTGTGGACAGTATGCAGCAATGTGTCCCGACTATCTGCAACGATAACATAGTCTCGCCGCGTGACTCACTGTCTCCACTCGAAAACCACGTGACCGTTGTCGTGGTGCGATGGTGCCGAAGAGCAAGTCTCTCGGCGCCGGTAATCTTGGCCTAATCGGTGGTGGTGGTAAGGAACGTCCTCCCCCTGAGCTCTGTGTTGACGCGACATAAGATACTTGAGGTACCACCGATGTGAAGCGTGAAGTCACCCCTGATCCATGAGAGCCTCTATCCCATGTCTTGGGTGCCTTGCCACTCCGTCGCCTCCTCTCGAAATCTGCGGCCTGCTCTAATGTCAATCTTTGCCCCAAGGCTGCCCTATCAGCTATTACACCAAGGTAGTAGGTCTCGTGGGAAAGTGCACGCTCGTATATCTCGGTGAGAGTCCTAGCGCCCGTGCTGACTACGTGATAGCCAATGTCTGCTCTCAGACCTGCCCCAAAATGATACACATCTCCTAACTCATCTCGGACCAAATCCCCCGCAACCGCCTCGATACCCGTATCTATCTCGGTACTCCATAACCGACTCATCTCGCTTCTCTCGCCTCAAACTCATAAACTCTCTCCTCAACCTCATCATGATCGCCGGCAGAAATGCTGCGATAAAACTTGGCCTTAAAGGCCGTCCATGACTCAAAGTCCCCATCAGTAGCTATGGTGGTGCGCCACCAGACGTTGGCATCTCTCTGTAGCGTATAAGAAGACAAATCTGGGCATAGTCTATCCTCGATCCCCAAATCCGATATAGCTTCTCCTGTGATAATATCCATCCCTCAATCTTCTCAAAGTTTCTCTCCCCGTCGAAGTACACTGGCTGAAGGCGGAGAAAGTCCTTCACCAGTTGAATCCCCACTGCTGAGCCTGAAGGTGTAGGTGTGGGAGTCGGAGTCATCACTGCTACTTCTGGCGTCGAAACGGTCACTACCGGAAGAGTCGGCGTCGCTACCGTGCCCCGAATAATAGGAGTGTCCGGTATGGACGCGATCATTTGGAATGGTGGATGGTGCAAGTAGTAGGTCCGGTCGTCGGAAGTGTGGTAGTCGCGGGAGTAGTGGCGACGCATGAGTAAGTGCGGTGACTCGTGTCTTTGTCATGAAGGTCATGAAATCGCCATCTCGTCGTCCCCGTGCCGCTACTCGATCCGCCAACCTCGATAGTCGTCGTTTGATATAGTAGGAGGCTGACTACTACTAGCACCCACATCGCCTGTCTCGCGTGCATCCGTCATCGTTGTCTGCATGTGGATAACGATTTCCTATCAACTATTACGAAGTCTACCACGTATATACGTATACATATTGAAAAAGATAGCATATATATACAAATTCCCGACTCACTTTCACTCAATTCCCAACAAAATAATTCCTAGGCAAGGTTCATCTGGTTTCCACTTCTAGGGTGTGTATTATATTCAAATTTATGCTTTACTCCTTGATAAATGATCTTTGATACCAATCACGAAATTAGCATCAAAATCCTTATTCAATACTATGCTTTGCCCCTAAGGTTCTAAAGCCTAAGCTTTGATACCAACTGTGACGGCCCCGCTTCTAATCTAGGGCACCGCCCGGCCTAATCCCGTAATTAAGCCCTAATCACGACACATAAGACTCAATTACGAATTAGTCAGCCTTTACCACCTGTGTTCTCTTGTTTAAACAATTATTTTATTTAGCGGAAGTCTTTAATATTTTAGCGGAATTTTTTTTTTTTCTTATAAATCCTAAGTGTGGAATCCAGGAAATAACGATCACCATATATATGCAAGTAAACGGCGAACATATATAAACAAAGTGAAAGCCAAAAGTCGGGTAATCTATCACTCATCCCAATAACAACCCAAAATATAAAGATATAAGTAAGCATAATACAAAAAAGTACCCTACGTGTACGGGCAGCTACGCGCTCGGAGCTCAGAGGTAGTCGCCGATCTTCTCCTTGCCGCTACTGGTGCTTCGCTCGACGGATCTACACCCACCGTCACAAACTAGACGGTGAGTATGATGATATTTAAGTGATAAGCGGGGAAATCTAATACTACATTTCCAATTTAAACAAAAGGTATTTAAAAGCATATGTAGCTGAAGAAATGCTGAATAAATAATGCAAGTAAATACCAACGTTAACAGATACACAAACTGACACAGGCTAAGTCGAGATGATCTACGTCCGGTCGGCGGTTAGAACTATCACCTAGCCTTTTCCACTACTGTATGAAGCTGTGCTCAACATATGATAATAATCTCTCCTTTTTTTTCTAATAACCTCAAATGGCGGAGCTGTGCTCGGCGTATTTAAATCAATTATACTTGCCGACAACCCCGTGGTCCATGCCACGTGTGCCGCCCAAGTGTAGTGGCGAGTGCCGGAGACCCCGAAAGACCAAAATCCTCGTGAATCCGCGCATCTCGTGTGCAATGGACACTAGATAATCCCTACTTTAGTTTTCAAGAATATATATCCTAAAATGTTATGATTTCAACATAAGTTAGGCTACAAAGCCCCAAGGGAAGTAGAACACAAGTCCAACATAACAGATAACCCTATAGCATGCATTTTCTAAATATCCATTTACTACATTCCAAGACAAAAATTGAGCATATAAGGAAACATGTAGTCAATGATATAATAAACAAGGCATCATGCTATATCGATATTCAATATGAATAGAAACAAGGAAAGCATGATGTAGGAAATAAATTAGCTAGTCTACAAATAGACTGAAAATTTATAAATGACTGGAATGAAATAAAGTAAAGAGTTCCCACAGTTTCACTTACAAGTTAACGCAGTAGTCCTAGCTATCCGGCTTCCCAACACCCCGACTCGTGCACCCGAACTTCCAAGAATTCCCTTTAATTCCTGAAGTTCATTTTATATCATTTTTATTTATTTAAAAGCCACGACATTAAGTGAATTTATAATATTAAACCAAAATATATAATTTTATGTCAATCTTTAATTTTGGCACATTTTTCGAGTTATATCGGGGTACCAAAAACACTCGAAAAGTCCCGAAACCATTTTTCTACCTTTTTTTTCAATTTCTTATATTTTCTATAATTTTTTCCAATTTTTCAGGAATTTTCCAACTATTTTCCTTATTTTCCTGAAATTAAACTAATATAGATAAATATATATATATTAATTTATTATTATTATTATTATTAATTAATAATAATATATTTTTATTTTATTTTATTATATATATATTTATTCAATAATATATATATATATTTTTATTTTATTTTATTTTTTTTTTTATTATTTTTTTTTTTTTTTGGTTGGGTCGGGTCGGGTCTGCCCGACCCGACCTCAGTTCCTAGGCCGGGCCAGGGTGGGCCAGGCTCGGCTCATGGGGCCGAGCCCGCCTGAGCCCCCGGCTAGGCCCAATTGGGGGGGATGCACAAGTGCGGCCCCGCACGTGTGCATCATCTTCCCCAATTTTCTCTTTTCTTTTCAGAGACGTTAAAACGTCTCGGTTTTTTTTTTTTTTTTTTTTTTGTATTCATTTTTTACTTCTTCTTCCCTCTATCACTGATCCAATAACACCTCAAGAGACCAAATTTTTCGTCAAAAACCACATAAACAACAATAAATTCTCGGATTAATGTGCATGTGTATAAACCCAAAAAAAATCCGAAAATACCAACTTTTCACCAACAATTCCCAACAACTTCGACTAGAACTAGTTTGTTTGAGTAATTCATACCATTTGGACTCCAAATCAACCAAATCCATAGTGCATGTCTATAAATTCGAAAATTGTGTTTGAAACCCAATAAATAAAAAAAATCCATATGAAATTGGGTAAAAGAAATGGTGGGTGAGATTACCTTAGATTGGATCTTTGATTCTCTCCACTCCTAGCTCAAATTTCTCTCCAAACTTCTCCAAAATCTCCCCTCTCTTCCGTTCTATGTGATTTGCATGTAAATAGTGCAAATTTTTGTTCATCAAGTTGTATATATAGGTGTTGTTAGGATCTAGTGTGTATTGTGTATCTCGAGGTAAGTCCAGTGGTCACTAACTAGGTAGTCCAGCTTCTCATGTGACACAACTTGAGTGACTCTTATCATGGGAGTGTGTGGCAGCACGGATCTCGAGGTATGTCCTAAGGTTAGTTTAATTCACAACAAACTATAGGATATTAAAATGTAATCTCTTAATAAATAAACTATAGGTTGAATCGATTAATGTACATTAATCCCATATGGACCAAAATTAATTGGTCACACAAATTTATAAAATTCATCTAAGTGGTCACACCAACTCTCAACTACCCGGCACTCGGTGTCCCGACTCGCACGCAACTCGAGGCGCTTTCCTCGTGCGTCGAACGTCGTATTTTCTAACTAAATTAAATAACTTAATTTATGTTAAGGTAGATTTGAAATAAATTGTTATTTCCTAGCCTAGTCTCGCTACCCCGATAATTCCACTAGGTACTCATACTTGCACGCACTCCAAGGCGTGTCCCAGCTCGCGTCAACTAGCCGTCTATGGTTTGCAAAAATTGACTTAATTAGTCTACACACATACACAACACTAGGCATACACCAGTCCAAATATAACATTTACCTCGGCCACGTGCCTCGGTCAATGTACGTATCTCATGCGGGCCCCACGTCACGGGTCGGTGATCCTGATTAAGCAAGTTAATCAAGATTAGGAAATTGGGCCGTGACAGTATCTGTCATGAATTTTATCATATAAAATTCATTTTTCTGAACCATCTTAAAATCTCGCAAAACCATTCTTAGTGTGCGACCCAATAAGCTCATACAACGTTGGCAGTGTACCAAAACACATTTTGGTATACAAGTCATAAGCGGCCTCTAGCAAGACATTATGACTACCCAAGTTGTACGAATATCAAATCGATACAACCTAATCAATAGTGTATATAACATCCTTTTGTCACACGATATCCTTTTGATCAAACATAAGGCATGGAATTGTCATCCAACATGTTCAATCGTACTAGTCTCGATTTCTAGGTAGATTGAAAATATCTAAGTGACATTGATCAATATCAATTCACTTAGACTAGGCCTTTTAACAGTCTAACACATCGAGGATCCACTGGATATCTCTCTTTATATGAGAGGGACAAATTCTATCTCGATTACACAACTTCACCACATTATTCACACAGTAACCAATCACAACCTTTATAATCGTCCGGTTAAAGACAACTTTGATTGCGTCAAATCATTGTATTCCTAATGTTGAAGTCTCTGGTAATCTCAAGTTAGAGGACTGAAAAATATACCTATCATGAGAAACAACTATGACTTAATCCATGTGATGTTCTCATAACGGGTCGGTCCAGTACTTTGTTCCCTTAGAAGTACTCATGATCTTGATTCGTATTCCTATACGTATGATCATCGTATGATCATCAATCAAGACTCACACTAGTCTTAATTCATTATAGTTCCCAGTATAATAATCGACTAGGGACATTTATGATATTTCTGTAAATACTCATGGATCTTATTATAATGTAAACATGCAAATCAATTATAATAAACAGCAAATGAAATTCTCTATTTTATTAACTAAAATGTATTCATAAAGACTGTTAATGGATTGACCTAGGGCACATTTCCCAACATCTCCCACTTGCTCTAGGGCCAATCATTCATGCATCTAATGCCTAATGATCTAACATGACCATCATGTTTCACTTGTGGAAGAGCTTTTGTCAATGGATCCGCAACGTTGTCTTCAGTAGGTACTCTGCAAATCTTTACGTCTCCCCTCTCAATAATTTCTCTGATGAGATGAAAACGCCTGAGTATATGTTTAGATCTATGGTGTGATCTAGGTTCCTTGGCTTGTGCTATTGCCCCGTTATTGTCACAATACAAACAAACAGGGTTAGCAATACTTGGAACCACACCTAGTTCGAAATGAACTTTTTGATCCAAACCGCCGCCTTTCTCTTCGCATCGGACGCCGCAATATACTCCTTCTGGTGGAGGATCTGCCATAGTCTCTTACTTCGAACTTTTCCAGCTTACCGCACTCCCATTCAAAGTAAACACATATCTAGACTGCGATCTAAAATCATCTATATCAGTTTGAAAACTTGCATCTGTGTAACCATTTACAACTAGATCATTTTCAAAACCTCGATAGACTAAGAACACTTCCTTAATCCTTCTTAAGTACTTAAGGATGTTCTTTACTGCTATCCAGTGACTCTCACCTAGATCTGACTGATATCTGCTTGTAGTGCTCAAAGCATATGATACATCAGGCCGAGTGCATAGCATGACGTACATGATAGATCCAATAGCAGATGCATATGGAATATTATTCATACGGTCTAGCTCATTATTTGTCTTAGGACATTGAGTCTTGCTGAGACTTATGCCATGAGACATTGGCAGCAATCCTCTTTTAGAGTCTTGCAAACTGAACCTATTCAGGACCTTGTCTATGTAAGCACTCTGACTTAGACCAATTAGCCTCTTATATCTATCCCTATAGATCCTTATCCCTAAGATATAGGCTGCATCTCCTAAGACTTTCATTGAGAAACATTTCCCTAACCAAGACTTGACACTCTGCAATGTTGGGATGTCATTTCCAATGAGTAATATATCATCAACATACAGTACCAGAAAAACAACTACAGTCCCACTGACCTTCTTGTATACACAAGGCTCATCTTCGTTCTTAATAAAACCAAAATCCTTGATTGCTTCATCAAAACAAAGATTCCAACTCCGAGAAGCTTGCTTTAATCCATAAATGGATCTTTGAAGCTTGCATACCTTCCTAGAATTCTCAGGATGTACAAAACCTTCAGGTTGTGTCATATACACGTCCTCAAGCAACTTTCCATTAAGAAATGTTGTTTTTACATCCATTTGTCATATCTCATAGTCATAATATGCAGCAATGGCAATTAAAATTCTTATGGATTTAAGCATGGCTACTGGCAAAAAAGTCTCATCATAATCAACACCTTGAGTCTGCCTGAAACCTTTTGCTACAAGTCTTGCTTTGAAATTATGTACTTTGCCATCCATGTCAGTTTTCTTCTTCAAAACTCATTTACATCCAATGGTCTTACCACCTTCAGGTAAATTAACCAAGTTCCAAACTTGGTTATCATACATGGATTGCATCTCAGAGTTCATGGAACTTAGCCATTTATCTGAGTCTGGTCCAGACATAGCCTCCTGATAAGTGGTTGGCTCATTTTGATCCATAAGCAACACATCACGACTATCAGTAATGAGAAATCCGAATCTCTCTAGCTCATGTCTTACCCTACCAGATTTACGTGGGCCTTGTGTCACTTTGCGGAGATTCAACTGGTTCGAACGTTGTTGAACTTCCAATGGCGGTTCAGTGTTTATTTGTGATTCTTGAACTTCTTCAAGATTTATTTCTCTCCCACTAGTGTCTTTTGAAATAAACTGTTTTTCCATAAAGGCACCATACCGAGCAACAAACACTTTGTTCTCAGCGGGATTATAAAAGTAATATCCTTTTGTTTCCTTAGGATACCCCACAAATAAACACTTATCAGATTTAGGTGCTAGTTTTTCTGAGACTTGTCGCTTTACGTAAGCCTCACAACCCCAAATCTTAAGAAAAGACAAACTAGGTCTCTTACCGTACCATATCTCATATGGTGTTTTATCAACCGCTTTAGAAGGAACTCGATTTAGAGTGAAAGCTGCAGTTTGTAATGCATAACCCCAAAAGAATAATGGAAGATCCGCATGACTCATCATAGATCGAACCATATCTAATAAGGTTCGATTTCTCCTTTCAGAAACTCCATTCCATTGTGGAGTTGCTGGTGGAGTTAATTGTGAGACAATCCCACAATTTCTAAAATGATCATCAAATTCTTGGCTCAAATATTCACCACCTCGATCTGATCGAAGTGCTTTAATAGTTTTACCAAGTTGATTCTGCACTTCATTTTGAAATGTTCGAAACATCTCAAATGATTCAGCTTTATGTTTCATAAGATAAACATAACCATATCTGCTGAAATCATCAGTAAATGTAATGAAGTACTGGTAACTTCCTCTAGCCATTGTGTTTATAGGACCGCATACATCAGTATGTATTAGACCCAATAAATCACTTGCCCTTTCACTGTGTCCAGTAAAGGGAATTTTAGTCATCTTGCCTCGTAAACAAGATACGCACGTTTCATATGTTTCTAAATCAAATGAATCTAGAAGTCCATCTTTATGGAGCTTCGTTATACGTTTCTCATTTATGTGGCCAAGACGACAATGCCAAAGATAGGTTTGATTCAAATCATTTTACTTGAATCTCTTTGTATTTATGTTAAAGACTGGAGTATCAGTGGACTTTTTCATGCTTAGAATATAAAGACCATCACACAAATCAGCATCTGCATAAAAAATGCCTTTACGAGAAATTGAACATCTATTATTCGCAATAATAAAATCAAAAACCATTCATATCCAAACATGAAATAGAAATAATGTTTCTGCTCAAGGCAGGCACATAATAACAATTATTTAAAGTTAAAATAAGTCCACTAGATAAGACTAAGTCATATGATCCAACAAACCTGGGCAAAGAACTCTTGCTCCATTCCCTACGCGGAGGATGACTTCTCCTTTCTTCAACTTTCTACTTCTGGTGAGTCCTTGCACATTTATACAAATGTGAGATCCACATCCGGTATCCAATACCCAGGAATCACTAGTAGATAAATTAATTTCAATAACATAAATACCTGAGGTGGTAGTCGCACTACCCTTTTTCTTCTTTAGATCTTCCAGATAGAGTTTGCAATTTTTGAACCAATGTCCAGGTGCATGGCAGAAATGACAATTTCCTTCCTTTTCCTTTTGGTGCTTTGAAGCAGGAACAGACTGGGGCTTAACTTGTTCCACTGGTTTTGCGACAGGTGCAGCACTAGCCTTGGCAACTTTAGCCTTGCCTTTACCTTTCTTCTTCATTCCCTTTCCCTTTTGGACCATCAGCACATTACTAGAGGGTTTCTTGATATTTTGTTCAGCAGTTTTAAGCATCAAATGCAACTCTAAAATTGATTTCTCCATATTATTCATATTGTAGTTCATCACAAATTGTGAGTAACTATCTGGTAATGAATTTAGGATCAAATCCGTAGCCAACTCTTGGCTTATGGGAAATTCAAGTCTATATATCAAGTTGGTCAACATAGCCCTTCATCTTCAGAACATGAGGACTAACTGACGCACCCTCAGTCATCTTACAAGAATGCAGGTTCTTGACTGTCTCGAACCTTTCTTGCCTAGCTTGCTGTTGGAACATTTCCTTCAGCGTTACAGCCATGTCGTAGGCTTCCATTAGTTTCATGTCCTTCTGAAGTTCAGGAACCATAGTTGCCAACATAATGCATGCAACATCAGTAGAACCATTAACATGCTTATTATACGCATCCTTCACAGCTTTCGTAGCATTGACTGGTGGGTCCTCAGGGATCGGAGCATCCAGGACATACAACTTGCGTTCATGCTTGAGAACGATTCTCAAGTTTCTGAACCAATCAAGAAAGTTAGTCCCAGATAGCTTATCCTTCTCAAGGATAGATCGCAGTGATAGGGGATTATTGTTACTTGAAGAGGCCATTGATCTACAATAAAGATTATGCAAAGTTTATTTTAGTATAGAGGAATAGACTCCCACTAAATTGATAACCTTCCTAAAACATATTGTTTATTTAGGAGACTAAATCCATATTTCACCTAATTCTATGACAGCTATGGCATGAAACACAGAACTAGATTATTTAGGTAGGTAACAATTACCAATTACATCTTATGTAATTTTAGATACTTTTATGAGATACAGGACATCTTATGTCTTAGCATGTTTTTATCTCATCATATGCCTAAAGTCCAAAACTATTTTGATAGCTTTATTAAGTCGGACCAATTTAAACATTTAGGTAACTCTTACCCAACTTATCTCACCAAGATAACACAATACACCCAACTATGGCTGAAACTATATTAGTGCGATCGAGGCCTTGACAAGTGTTTAAAATTGGATGACACAAGACTTAAGATTTAATAAAGGGATTTTATTCAGTTTTAGTGATTTTAAGTAAACAATGAAATATCATATATTTTATTGATTTGTAGAACCACTAAACAATTTAGGAAATTTTTATGCTATTCACTAATAGAAGAATTTCCGTGCGCTAGGATTAGTTAGACGGCGGTCTCGCTGTAGAAAATCATATTTTTCGCTGATTTTACTATACTAAATTTACCCCTTAATTTATCCAAAATTAAGTCAATTAAAACGTTTTTAATTAACTCGGGCCCACATCTAACTAATCATCTTATCCTAATCCAATTAGGACTTTAGATATTTGAATCCTAGCATATCACCAATAACAAACTTCTCCATATTTATCTCCTATCCAATAGGGATAATGAAACCGATTTTCCATATATCTCATAATCTAATTTGTTATCTTATCTTTATCAAATAGAAACTTCATAACAAAATAGATATAACAAGATAAATAAATAATTTCAAAAATTAATTATTTATTTTGGATTTAAGATATTTGAATCCTAGTATATCACCAATAACAAGATTCTTGATATTTATCTCCTATTCTAATTTGTTATCTATCTTTATCAAATAGAAACTTCATAACAAAATAGACATAACAAGATAAATAAATAATTTCGAAAAATTAATTATTTGCAATTTCGATCTTCATCCAAATAATCACAAACATGTAATTGAATCATGAACTGCTATTCCAATCGAACCTAACGGTGTCATGGATCATGGAACACGAAACTCAATTCATTAAAATTATTCAAATTAACCTAACATGGTTACTAACACGTACGAAACTAATTTCAATTAAATCATGAATATATTTGGGTTTTGGGGTTCATGCGCAGTGAGATTACAAAACAATTTTGAGAAAAACCTCAACAGGATCCGAATCTGATTCCATTAAAACATGTTCAAACTATGAAAACTTAATCATACCTCAGTCGCAATGTACCTTTCTAGAGGTTAATCGATCTCTAAGGCGTTACCAACGACGAACGCCCTCTATCAGCAGTCCACACACAAATGGCGGCAAAGATTTGAAGTGCTAGCTTCGAGAGATTACCAAACATTTTTGTTTCTCTCCAAAACGATCCAGAGCATACCAAAAACTCTAAGTTGTTTCTTAAAATGAAAATAGAGATTTTGGCCTTTTTTTCGTACTTGTATTCTAACTCAAAGCGTCTATTTATACAACCCTTGTATATAGACGGTTAAGTAAATTACACATATACCCTTACATAAAGAAGTATAAGTGTAATACACTACAAGGACGTTTATGTCATGAATTTTATCATATAATATTCATTTTTCTGAACCATCTTAAAATCTCGCAAAATCATTCTAAGTGTGTGACCCAATAGGCTCATACAACGTTGGCAGTGTACCAAAACACATTTTGGTATACAAGTCGTAAGCGGCCTCTAGCAAGACATTATGACTACCCAAGTTGTACGAATATCAAATCGATACAACCTAATCAATAATGTATATAACATCCTTTTGTCACACGATATCCTTTTGATCAAACATAAGGCATGGAATTGTTATCCAACATGTTCAATCGTACTAGTCTCGATTTCTAGGTAGACTGAAAACATCTAAGTGACATTGATCAATATCAATTCACTTAGACTAGGCCTTTTAACAGTCTAACACATTGAGGGATCCACTGGATATCTCTCTTTATATGAGAGGGACAAATTCTATCTCGATTATACAACTTCACCACATTATTCACATAGTAACCAATCATAACCTTTATAATCGTCCGGTTAAAGACAACTTTGATTGCGTCAAATCACTGTATTCCTAATGCTGAAGTCTCTGGTAATCTCAAGTTAGAGGACTGAAAAATATACCTATAATGAGAAACAACTATGACTTAATCCATGTGATGTTCTCATAGCGGGTCGGTCCAGTACTTTGTTCCCTTAGAAGTACTCATGATCTTGATTCGTATTCCTATACGTATGATCATCAATCAAGACTCACACTAGTCTTAATTCATTATAGTTCCCAGTATAATAATCGACTAGGGACATTTAGGATATTTCTATAAATACCCATGGATCTTATTATAATGTAAACATGCAAATCAATTATAATAAACAGCAAATGAAATTCTCTATTTTATTAACTAAAATGTATTCATAAAGATTGTT
Source organism: Stephania japonica (assembly GCA_039657345.1). Classification (NCBI taxonomy): domain Eukaryota; kingdom Viridiplantae; phylum Streptophyta; class Magnoliopsida; order Ranunculales; family Menispermaceae; genus Stephania; species Stephania japonica. The sequence continues at coordinate 81,612,678 of CM077556.1, read as the reverse complement.
AATGGATTGACCTAGGGCACATTTCCTAACACATAGCCCCCGGAGCGTCTCAATTAGTGGTGGTAAAATTTTGTGAGTGTCATTTCATGTGATATCATTGTTGCACGTCTAGTCGTAAACCATCGTGAATGGTCGGCATTGCCGTTGGATGCCATGATCAAGGGAGTGTCGGGGATCACAACAAAACTCTCGTGTGTGTGTCCCATATCTCACCGAGCGTCCATATCGATAGTGATGAGTCGTTGTAATGGCGAATTCATATAGGAGTACTTTTATCACGTTTTGTGATTGTTAGCATGATGTAGCGCACGCCTACGACTTTTCCATCTCGTGTTGGCACTCTACAGGGATTGGACCACACCCGATAAGGTTCCTTACTCACCGGTGTATGGTCATGTTGAGTTTCGTGTGGAGTCGTGATTGTTGAGCAACCTCGAAGTTGTGTTTCACGTTGGCTGAATGGTAGTGACATCGTGGTCACACCGCCGGTCCTCGAGACTATGGTGTGACCAACATATGACTGAGCCGAGCCTATAATTCATGAGTAGGCTTACATGCGTTATGATTCTCGATGTTGTGATATGTCGTCGTGATTATTGTTGTGGTTATTCAAACTCGAGAGAGTATTCGTCTTCTTATCAAATCGTCGAGTTGTTTGAGTTTTTAAAATACTTGGAATACACTAGGGTTTAACCTAGGGTTTGGTTAATGACTCGACCTATTAATTAGAGTTTTCAACCTTGTCATGTAGCGGGAAACTCGGGGATACGCGTAAGGATTCGCGAGAGTGTCTATGGGTTGCGATAGTTCAGGTAAGTACACTTGCCTTAAAAAGCATTTGTACGTTTGTAAGCCAATAAGAAAATGTCATGTGATTCATTATCATTTATTCAGTCTTGTTATGCTCTATTATTGGTATTCCGTTCCATTTCTTGTTGTGTGTTTCCCAGTGTAAGTGTTTCGTCTCGAAAGTACTAGGACCTGCACTAGAGGGATAAAACGCGGGCACTCGTGCGCACGAGTGTGTGACCACCCTTAGTGACCGTATGACACCGAGTACTGGGTGGGTGGGTTCGAGTCCCTCCCATCATAGCTGTGCCTTCGCTTGTGTCGATGCCCGGGAAGACCTCGCGAGGTCTTCGCCGTTATGCTATGATTTAGACCACTTATGAGCCTCTTTTGATTCCTTGGAACACAACTTGACTTTCGATTGATATCTATTAGTCTTTTTATCATGCACCTTGTTTATTTAAATTCCTATCTTTTTATTACCGCATGATATTTAGACTACTTTACTTGTTTTATCATGAATTACTGTTATCTTCTTCTAGCATTACATTCAATTTTCTCCAGTTGCTCACCGTCTAGTTTGTGACGGTGGGTGCAGATAGAATAGAGTGCAGTAGAGGCAAGGAGCCCTGCTTAGGTGACTTTTGTAAGGATTAGCGGCTGGACTTGGAGACTATTTTGTAGGTTTCCTTATGTTTTGCTTTTATATATATCGTTTCATATATATGCTTTGGGATTATTGAACTTGGCAATTTTTGATGAGATTGGTATCATGTACCTTTGCATTTCAAATTGTACATGAATACCGGGGTTTTCCACACTTATAGAATTCCTAATTTCCCTTTGATTGAGTTATTTCCCCTTGTTATAATTGTTTAGTCTTCCGTTGTGTATTATTGCAATAACTCTTTCATAAATTGCTAAATTGAGTAAACAGGAGGCTGACTAGGCTCGTCAGGTTGCCGAGTGATAACTCGGGGCTTGTGCGGTTCTAGGCCGGGCATACCTAATTGCACGGAGAAATTGGGGTCGTCACAGCTTGGCTCAGTCGCATGTGCATCACATCATAGCCTCGATGAGCCGGCGACATGACCACGACGTCATAACCAATTCCCGACCTTCAAATGCAAATCCGTAAAAACAACACGACTCAAAATGACCATGCACCAACGAGTTTGGGAACATCGGGGGTGTGATCTAACATCCGTAGAGTGCCAACATGACATGGAAAGGCCATGTGCATGCCCTCACGTTGACTACTACTCGACGTGATAGAAAAAACTCACTCATAACTTCGCCATTTCAACTCATCACCATTGATATGGATGCTTCGAGGCTGTGAGACTTCATGAAGGACATGGTAAGGTCTCTGGCAGTCCCCCATGTCATCGTGTCAACGACAGTGCCGCCACGACGGGTGGTTTTCGATGAGAAGGGTACGACACGCATATAACACATGAATGACATAATATAAACAATAACGTCGTTGTTTTAGGCCACTCCGAGAGTCGTGAGACACAAGCATGGACTTAGCTCGATACTCGACATCCCCGGTCACATTGGCACAATGGTGGCATCGCCCACGATAGCGGATTCTGGCGAGGAGCATAACGCACATGAAATGAACATAAACATGAAATTAAGACCAAACAGTCTAAACACAACTAATTCGGACACACCAAAGGGCAGCGAGGTACCAAAAAGGGCAAGCCATGGTCCCTGACAACCTCTCGGACGTGGTGTCCGGCTCGTAGTGCCGCCAGTTGGGGCAATTTCGGCGAGACATCAACAATAGAGAAAAACCAAATAAAATACAACACCTCACTACCATTGCTGTTATGGACCAATTCGAGAGCCGTGAGACACAAGCATGGGTTTAGCGTGGTCTTCGACGTTCCTCAGGTCATAATGGTCCGACCAGCGGTACTCCCAAGCTCTTCAACTCCGGCGAGGCAGTAAAACATCACCACATGTAGTAAACAGAGTATGGACAACAACTACTTTAAGTATCAAAACCCAGAGGTCTTCCGGGGACATGGGGACTCCGGTGGGCTACGAGGGCTCGTCCCCGACTGTCCCCGACCACCGCAATCATCCTAGTAGTGGCCAGGACGTGGCACAGCCGCCATTCGTGAGGTTCATTTGGGTAAGGTTGGGGAGGAGATCTGCCACTTTTGGAGCTGTGGTGGGTTATCCCCGACCAGTTCCTAGTCAGACAGACGCCCCCCCCCACCACTGTGTGTGATCGAGAGAAAAGAGGAAACAATCGAGGAGAGAGAGAGAGAGAGAGAGAGAGAGAGAGAGAGCACAGACCTCTGGTGAAGGCTCTGGCGAGGGTCATGTCCGGTCACCAAGGGAGAGGGGAGGATGAAAGGAGCAGTGGTGAGAGGGAATAGAAGACTCAGGTGTGTGTAGAGGAGATGAGTAAATAGTGGATTGGGAAAGTGGTGGTGGGTCCTATTTATAGGCTTTTTATTTTAATCTCCATACAAACATGCATCTCGAGGAAAATCCAAGGGTTCTCTCACTTTGGGATGTCACTTTAACAATTCAATCCCATAGCTCGTGTGTTGTGTAATTATCAAACTCTCACGTTGATCTTGCGTTCTTTGGTTTGTATTTCTCCGTCAATTGGCTCGCCACGCCCGTTTTCTCGCCATCTCCCATCAACTAGTTAATTACATTTTTCAAAAATTCATTATTTGTATTTTTACTGTATTTTACTTCCCCGTTTTCCTAGGCAAAGTCCCACTCAGACTAAAAATCGTCGGAACGGCACGAGACCCGTATTAGATTAAAATATTAAAACACACATCAAAGAATCATAAAATTACCTCGATGTCGACTCCCAAGTTCGAAAGACAGTACAATATCGCGTAGCCAAGTCACGGTCCTGACAAGTGCAACACAAGTCAAGTTAAATTTGAGTGTTGTTACACATATAGTGATGGATTTCATCAGTGGTTTACCTCGATCTCAGCGCGGTCATGATAGTATATGGGATTGTGGACAGGTTGATGAAGTTTCTGTACTTTTTACCAGTTTCGACCACATATCGTGTAGATAGGTTGGCTTTGTTGTATGAGCGTGAGAAAGTTCGACTGCACAGTGTACCTTTATCGATTGTGTCTGACAGAGGGTCACAGTTCACATCGCAGATTTGGCAGAGTATGCAGGCACAGTTTGGCACGCATTTGAATCTCAACACAGCCTATCATCCACAGACTGATGAACAGTCAGAGCGTCTGATACAGATACTCGAGGATATGTTGAGGATGTGTGTGTTGGAGTACGCTGGTTTATGGGAGGAGTATCTTCACTTGTGTGAGTTTGCCTACATCAACAGTTATCAGGCCAGTATTGCCATGGCACTGTTTGAGGCATTATGCGGGAGGTCGTGCAGATCTCCATCTTGCTGGACAAAACAGAGGATGTGGCAGCTATTTGGCCAGAGATTGTTGTGGAACACACAAAGAAGATACACCTGATCAGATTGAGGCTGAAAGATGCGTAGGAGAGGCAGAAGAAATATTATGATTTGTACCACGGGAATTAGAGTATAAAGTTTGGGACTATGCATGCCCGAAGGTGTCTCCGATGAAGGATCATAAGAGGTTTGGGATTAGAGGGAAGCTTGCGTCGCGTTATATTGGTCCATTCCGAGTTGGGAAACGTATAGGTAGAGTCACGTATGAGTTGGAGTTGCCACCTCATTTATCTGGAGTTCGATCTGTATTTCACATATCGATGCTCAGACTTGATAGGTGAAAGAGGGCAGGCGACCGATGGTGGACTTGAGCCAAATAGACATAAGGGAGGATATCACATATCACGAGCAGCCTATTCAGATACTGGACAAGAAAGTGAAGATTCTAAGGAACAAGGAGATCTCGTCAGTTTTAGCTAAGTGGCAGCACTACAATGATGAGGAACTGACGTGAGAGCTTGAATCATTTATGTGCAAGTATTTTCCTTACCTCTTCTATTTCGGTAAGTCTTTCGTTAGTTCATTTTAATTTCGATGACGAAATTTCAATTAGTTGGAAAAACGTAACGACCCTAAATTCTAACTTGTGCCATGTATCAATTTAGGTCATACATGGGGCCTATTTGACGTGGTACAGAGTCTAATTCCAGGTCATCGACTCCGAGGTATGTTATTTGTGTTCGGTGTTTAGTATTTTATTATATTACCCGAATGTGTAACTCCAATGTCCCAAACGTGCGAGGACATTTGAGTGTGAGCATTGGTACAAGGAACGGTTCAGCTCAAGTATTACGTGAAATAACGAGGTTTCGGGCGAACGCTGGTCGGGTAATTAGTAGTCCGAGGGACTTAAATGAATTAAAAACACTGAAAAAATACAAAATAAATAATAATTAAAAGTTAAAAAAACGTGTTCGATACGGTGGTACGTTCGAGGTGACGCGACGAGCAAATTTGGTGTTCGAAACGAGTTCGAAAACGTAAGTATTGTGCGAGAAAACAACTAAGTGTTGTGGTGTGTCACGGATTGAAGTCGCCATTTGGTGTCATAGTGGTTGGCTAGAATGAATAGAGACCATTAGATTTACCTCGAGATCCGTGTATGAGTAAGGATTAGACTGGGGTATAAAAACCCCACCTCATCACCTTTTCTCTCTCATTTCGTTTTTTTTCTCTCTCTCTCATCAACGATTTCAACATGAAGAACGATGGGGTTCCGAGATATTTCGATGCAGTTTGATGCCACGGGATCGACCAATTACAAATTCTAAGGTAAGAGTTCGATTCCTCGCGTGTATAAACATTCTGGCAGTATTTTGTGGGTTTTTGTCACGATAATTTCGGACAACGAATTTGGGACAATTTTATGGGATTTTTTATTGATTGGGAGTTAATGAAATGATCCAATTAGTATTGTGAAGTGATTTTCAAAATTGAAGGTGTTTGAAAATTTTTCTGAATTTTGGATAATTTTTGGTGAATTTTGTATGATTTCGAAAAATCGACGATTTGGTCGGGTTTTGACGCGAGTCGAGGGTGGCTTGGCGTTGTAGTGGACATTTAGTCATAGTTGGGACAGGCTCGAAGCACGGTGACGTGAGTTGGGATGTAAAAACCTCGTTCTCAGAGGTGTTTATAAAAGACACCGTGGAGACGCCGTGAACGTTCCAACTCACGATGTCACCCACGTACGTTTTTGACAGGAACACCAAGGGAACACGCCGTGAGGACGCCACCACAACTAATGAGGTCACGGCATCACTCACATACGTGTTGGACAGATTGCTTAATACACATGTCGTGAAGATGTCGTCCAGTCATTAGACCCCACGGCGTCTCGGCGGCATGTTACTGTTCACATAGACCAATTTTTATAAAATTTTTGAAAACTTTTGGGGATCTCTCGAGTATCCAAATGGGTTCGAATACGACTTAATACCCGAGTAATTGACTCAAATGGGTGAACGAATAAAATTATAGGAAATTGGTTAAAATGAGGATTTTTAATGGTAATTTCGATTCGAATGTATATTAGGGGTGTTTGAACATTGACGGGACATGGGAGGTCATAGGAGACATGTCAGGGGTTCGTTGAGTGTGTAATAGTTGGATTACAAGTAAGTAAACTAGTGAGAACTTTTACAGTTATTTATTGAGCTTTAATTTGTTGTCATTGCTCTGTTTCATCATTTTATCTTTGTAATCTCTTTTAGTTGAGTGGTCCACTACAAGGGAGTTATGGTTACTTTATCTGTGATATGAGCTCTTATCTAGATGTTGTCGATATCTCTCGGTTGAGTGTATGTTGGGGGCTCTTATCCGGGTCTATGGATATCTCATAGTCGCAAGGGTTAGGGCTGGTAGAGCTGTGTTATTATCCTGAACCCGAGTCTTGTAGGTTTTACCTCAACTCGGTGACTGCTGTCAGGATTCCTTGCTATTTTATTTCGTTACTCGAACACTCATTTTTCGATTAAGTTATTTACAGTTTTATACAATTCATGTGTTCCTCATTCCTTTATTTCTATCAGCATGAATGTGGACTGATGTTTATTTATTTTGAAATGCTTTATTGTTCTGCTTGGCATTACTTACCTGAACTCATCATTTTTGTGTTTGACGGAGTGCAGATCCATAGTCCAAGGGAATGTGGGGCCCCACATTGATCAACTTCTCATTAAATTTGATTCGATTAATATCATATAACCTCAAAATTAACAGCGGAAGCTTAAATAAACAATGTAAAAATTCATCTTGTGTTTTATTAGCAAAATGCCTAAGTGGAAACCATACCAAATATACATCATATACATCTCATCTGTTCCTCAAATTATCAAAATGTACAACCTATCTCTCAAGCCCAAAATCCGACAGAAAACGAATAAATATAAACATACGTACGAGTGGGGCTAAAACCGTCAATCGATGTACTCTTCGAGCTTGCCTTTTCCCCGGCTCGTACTAGGGTCTGCACTCAGCCATCACAAAAAGACAGATGACGAGTCCAGAGTGAGTAATCCCAAGGAAGTTCACCAAGTAATTACGGAAATAAAAGTGCTGGAATTCAAAAGACTATAATTTAAACATGCGGAGTACAGAAATACAGACAACTGTAAAAGAAAGATCATCGCATGCATAAATATAGTAAGGAAACAAAGTACGTGCACATAAAAATCCAGACTAAGTCATATTTCGAGCCTCTCCTTGGGCACAACCCTCAAACACACCAACAGGTTGTCCCTGGACCCTCTAGGTGGCCAGCGTAGACCCACGACGCACCCACACGAGTCTACCATAACCAGGTAGCCTATTCACCGGTATATGCATAGACAAGTGCTATGACTCAATGGACTCTATGGCCGTAACGAAATAAGCACCAGGTGGGGGTGATCTCAACACCGTAAAGACACCAGGTAGGAGTACCCTCCACTACCGTAAAGTCACCAGGTGAGAGTGCCCACCGTAAAGCAAAGATGAAATGGAATAAAGAATAAATGGAACTGAATTCAAATAAATCAAATGGTAAATACTTAAAGTGAAGTTCAATTGGGATACTACACACCTCAAACCGCACTCCTCATTCTACGAATTAGATTCCCCGGCTCAATTCCTTCAGTCCCCGATAATACTCCCGGTCCGATTCCCGACTAAACCCAGACTCCAATTACTATTTCAAGACTCCTGGAATCCATTTATGAAGGTTAATTATCAATTAATAGGTTTAAAATGTCGGTTAGACTCATTTTCTTCATTTTCCAATTTTTCACATTCCAGTGAACTATTAGCGCGCTAATGAGATGAATTAGCGCGCTAATTCATCTAAGTCACTGTTCATCATTTTCCAGAGGGTAATTAGCGCGCTAGGTCCTCCTATTAGCGCGCTAATCGCGCTCTGTCCAGCAAATTTCAGTTCAAAATTCTGAACTCCACTCACCACACACACCATTCATTCGATCCCCATACCTCCAAAACTTATCATTCACCTCAAATATATCATTTAAACACAAACTTATCGAATTTAAACTCGAAATCCAAGAATCATAAAAATTCATCCTTTTCAAACCCATTTCCATATCATCATCAACACCAAAGCCAATCACTAAAACACATTCTCCACCTTCATAGCACTCAAAATATACCAAATTATCTCCAGAAGTATATGCATTACACCAACCCACGGATTCAACACCAACATACCCAAAACCCTCTACAAATTGGAAAGAATTGAGAGAAGGTCATAAATCTCACCTCTTGATCTCGTTGTTGGATGCCTTGATTCACTCCCTTTACACCTTGGTTGATGATCTCTCCCTCTCTTCTCCAACGATCTCTCTCTCCTTCAAGTTTTCTCTCAAAACCTCACTCTCACTCTCCCCATTTGATCGGTCAAACAAACAAACATATGTATACTTGGTTCCCATCAAGTGTGTGCACGAATCTCGAGAACAATCCAAGGGTTCATGGTCACCCCTGTGTCACTCCAACTCCAAACACCTTATCATGACACCAATGACCCCTGTTGAGCATCTCGAGAACCATCCAACTGTTATTGTTTTATTCAGCTCAACTATATGACTTATAAATTTCCAATTGATTTAGCCCATAATAATTATCTACCCTATTCAATAAATTACCAAAATTCACGGGTAAACTCACCGTAGTTTCCTCGACTATCCGGCACCTCGTGCCTCGTGTCCCGTGTCCGCACGCACCCCGAGGTCATTCCTCACTCGTCAATTCACTACATTAGCATACATATTGCAATGGAATTAGCTAATTTATACCTTTCCATCACAATTTACCATAACAAGCATACAATACGGACTGTATACCTAGTTCGAGTGCATTCCAGTCCTCGCTGTGGGTCCCTCAGCTGTCTTCGCTGGCATCCACATCTGCAATGACGTCATAATTAACGGCAAATATTATTTGGGCCGTTACAATTCTTCCCAACTAAATTGAAATTTCGTCCCGAAATTTGAGTTATATTAACACTCACCAGTAAACAAGTGTGGGTATCCCTGTCTCATAGTCGACTCGAGCTCCCAGGTGAGTCCCTCGGTTCGTGATCTTCGCCATCGAACCAAAGACACTTTCAAAATCTCTCTGTTCCTCGATTGTCCGAACTCTACGATCCATGATTTCCACGGGTTGCTCTTCATATGAAACATCGGGACGAACCTCAATCTGTCTAATATCCACCATCGGCCTCTGGCCCCTGTCTTAGCTAACCTCAACATAGACACGTGAAACACCGGATGAACGCTCGCTAGCTCTCGTCGGCAACTCCAATCTGTATGCTCCGTCCCAACACGTGCTATAACTCGAAAGGCCCAATGTACCTTGGTGCTAGTTTCCCCTTGATCCCAAACCTCGATGACCTTTCCAGGGCGAAACTTTCAAATATACCAAGTCATCCACATTATAGTTCAAACCCTCAAGGTACCTATCAGCATACTTCTTTTGCCTATCTTGAGCTGCTTGCAATCTCATCCTAATTTGCCGAATCTTCTCAGTGTGGTCAACAACAACTTCAGGTCCAATCACTGCCACATCTTCAGGTGCTGCCCAACAAGCTGGTGATCTGCAAGGTCTTCCATACAAAGCCTCAAATGGTGGCATACCAATACTTGCCTGATAGCTGTTGTTGTACGCGAACTCGCACAACGGCAAATACTCTTCCCAAGCACCTCCAAACTGCAAAATGCATGCCCTAAGCATGTCTTCCAATATCCGTATCAATCTCTCTCGACAGTGACCATCTGTTCGAGGATGATAAGCCGTCTTGAATCTATGAGCCTCGTCCCAAACTGCTCCTGCATGCTCTCCCACAACTTCGAAGTCAACACGGGATCTCTCGTCGACACAATAGACAGCGGTACTCCATGTAATCTAACAACCTCTCGCTCAAAAATAATGCTCAATCGAGAAAATGAATACTTCATCGATATAGGAATGAAGTGTGCGATTTCGTCGATCTATCAATCACAACCCACACAAACATCATGACGTCTCGCAGACCGTGGCAATCCACTAACAAAGTCCATCGTAACATGCTCCCATTTCCACTGCGGAATCGGTAGTGGCGTAACAATCCAATTTGGTCTCCCGTGCTCGGCCTTAACCTCGCGACAAACATGACAAGCTCTCACATATGCACCCACATCGCCTTCATCCCAGGCCACCAAAATAAACGTCGCAAGTCATGATACATTTTAGTCTGCCCGGGATGAAGCGTATACCGCGAACGGTGTGCATCCTCGAGAATGCTATCGCGTAGTTCCGCACCTCGGGTATCCACAACCTACCCTCGTGTCTCAAGCACCGGTCCGAACCACTAGACCAATCAGGCAACCCGGATCCCGAGCCGACAGTGAAGCGAGCAAAATGTCCGTCGACCCCTTTGCCACTCGGCGACCCTCTCTAACGACACCACGGGAACACGCATCTGGCCACAGATATGAACATCAGCAAACGCATCTGACAAACACAACACCGTCGCGGCCTCCAGCAATCCATGCTCATGTGTCATCTGCCGCAGCACAGTCTAACTCTCCACACCACTCCGGCTCAATGCATCAGCAACTACATTCGCCTTCCCAGGATGGTACTCAATCGCGAAATCGTAGTCTTTCAACAACTCGAGCCACCGTCTTTGCCGCATATTCAGATCCTTCTGAGTGAAAAGATACCTCAAACTCTGATGATCTGTATATAACATAAATCGCTCCCCATAAAGATAATGTCGCCAAGCCTTGAGCGCAAACACAACTGCGGCTAGCTCTAAATCATGTACCGGATAATTCTCCTCGTGAGGTCTCAATCGCCTCGATAAATAAGCAACTGGGTGTCCTTCCTGCATCAACACGCATCCCAACCCAGTTCCTGAAGCATCTGTGTAGACCGAGAAGCCTCTCCCTGCCTCAGGTAAAGCCAACACTGGCGCATAAGTCAACTTCCTCTTCAACTCTAAAAATGCTGCCTCGCAGTCTTCGGACCATTCAAACTTAACATTTTTTTTGGTCAATCTCGTCATCGGCGCTGCAATCAAAGAAAAATCCTGCACAAACCGCCGGTAATAGCCCGCAAGCCCCAAGAAACTACGAATGTCTGCAACTGTCTCCGGTTTCCTCCAATCAATGATCGCCCGAATCTTATCTCCATCAACAGATATTCCTTGACTACCAATGACATGTCCGAGAAATTTCACCTCTCTCAGCCAAAAGGCACACTTGCTGAACTTAGCGTACAATCTATGTTCCCTCAACGTCATCAAAACACCTCTGAGGTGTCTCTCGTGCTCCTCACGGGTCTTACTGTATATCAAGATATCATCAATAAATACAATCACATAACGATCCAAAAATGGCCGTAATACTCGGTGCATCAAATCCATAAAGATAGCCGGCGCATTAGTCACCCCAAATGGCATGACCGTGAACTCGAACAATCCATAACGCGTGCTAAACGCCGTCTTCTCTATATCACTCTCTCGAATCCTTAACTGATGATAACCAGATCGTAAATCAATCTTCGAGAAAAACTTAGCACCCGCCAACTGATCGAATAGATCATCAATCCTAGGAAGTGGATAACGATTTCGAATCGTTACTTGATTCAGCTTCCTGTAATCTATGCACAACCTCAAAGAACCATCCTTTTTCTTAACAAATAGCACTGGTGCGCCCCAAGGAGACATACCGGGATGAATGAAACCCTTCTGCAACAACTCCTCTAATTGGGACCTCAACTCTCCCTGCTCCGACGCTGACATCCTATACGGTCGGCTATATATCGGCTGCGTCCCCGGAATCAACTCAATAATGAACTCAACTGACCTAGGAGGTGGTAAACCTGGCAAATCGTCGGGGAATACCTCAGGGAACTCACACACTACTGGGACATCCTCTAATCTAACCTCTGGTCTCAGGTCGGTCTCAACCACCGTCCTAAACGCTTCCATCTCCTGTGTCGTAGCTAATCGACCTCTGGTAATCGGTAAATCTGACGCCGTCCCAACAAAAGTAAATACGGGAATACCCTCAATATCAAATACTATCATCTTCCCAAAGCAATCAATGTGTGCGCGATATGTCGCTAGCCAATCCATACCCAATAAAGCATCAAACTCTAAATACTCTAGGACACGAAAGTCGATAGGTAACTGGTGTCCCTCAATCTCTACTACACAATTCCGGCATATCCGGTTAGGGTAAATCTTATCCCCAGCAGCTGTACTGAGGACAAGATATGGATCTAAGGTCTCAACCTGTAATCCTAACTGTTCGACCCTACGTCCCGATATAAATGACAATGTACTGTCGGAATCAAATAATACATGCATGAAGACATCGCATATAGATAACATACCCTCGACAAGCTGACGAGTCGCATCACGATCTGGCTGTACGACAGTAGGTGCGGTAGCAGCAGCATGAACTCTCTCCCTAGCTGCCTCAATCTGCAGTCGTGATGATGAAGCTGACATCGGACAATTACTCTGTATATGTCCGACCTGATGACATCTGTAACATCGTCGTGTATCCTGCCAATCCGACTGTGATACTATATGTACCGAGCCCTGTCACGCCCGACCTCTCTCGTCCCCTACCACGACCTCCTCCATCCCGAACACGCCGTCGTGGCCGCTCAAAAGATCTTGGTGCAAAGCAACGTACACCACTCCGCCTCTCATCCCCTCTCGTGCTCGGGACGCCTATCTCGTCGACCCCGATCATGCCAATCTCTCCGTCGACCCGATCATGTCTCTGTCGATCGATCGCTCCCTCGGTCTCTTCGGCCTCTCGATCGACCGAGAACTCGTCCGCACCCGTCTCCAAGCTCACCCGGTGTCGTAAATACGTCTCGCGAGTCAATGCCCTGTCAAAAACACTCGTAGCGTCTCCGTACGGCCGCAACTATCACACCACCAATCCTCTCATCTAGGCCTCGATGAAGTAATAGATCTCGTAACCTCTCCGTGTTAACCACATCCATGGCGTACATCATGAGATACCGGAATCGATCCATGTCCGTGACACGGACATGTTACTGTCGCAGCCCCAAGAACTCGCTCTCTCGCCTCAATCGCACCTCAGTAGGGATGTACTCATCCAAAAATAACTGTCGAAACTCTGCCCACGTCGATGGTGTAGAATGTATGTCAGTGTAAGTAGTCCACCATACCGCTGCCTAACCTCTCAAACAATACCCCGAGATACGCGCCTGGTCCGCCTCGGGTACCTCTAATAGCTGGTGTAGTCGTCGGTGTGTCATCAACCACCGGCCGGCAACCTCAGGATCACTGACTCCAGTGAAGTACGTGGGGTTGAATCTCATAAAGTCTTTCACCATCTTTGCTGCCTCAGACATCCTACTTCTGGCAGTCGAAACCCCTACACGCTGCTCGGTAGTAGCTGGTGTCACCTCCGTAGTCTCAGCTGGCGTCACAATAGGCTCAGCCCTCTCTATCACTGCCTCTATCCCAGCTGTCTGTATGTCCTCAGCTGGTGCAATCACCGCCCGTGTAGTAGGTGTAACTAGCTCAGCAGTAGGTGTTACTGCTGGTACTCGTGAACTCCGTATATACTCCATTAGCTCGGCCATCTGAGCCTGCTGCAATAGCTGCTGCTCCTGCTGAATCAACTGCTGCTCAGTCAGCCTCGTATCATAGCTCGCATATCAGCCATGTCACTAGTGGTACGATCACTAGTATCTCCAACCTCTGGCTGAGTAGTGGGCGGAGTAGTAGGAGCCTGTCTGTCCATCCTAAACTGCACAACCATCGTGCAATGGATCAGACTCAATACATATACGTGTATAATATGTAATACACAATCAAAACATACGTATATGTATAATTTCCTAAATTTACCCACCTCACATCACTTCCCAACTAAGCCTTTAATCATTCACTTGTGGTTTCCACATCTAAGATTTATTCATCAAGTTTATGCTCTTATTCAATCTCCAAATCAAGCCTAAGGTTTCATAATTGTGGCGGTATCAGAATTATCAACAAACCCACAATTCATTCCCTAGGTTCCTCAAACCTGGATTCCTCAAAACTAGGCTCTGATACCAAAATGTGGCGGCCCCAATTTTCCACATTGGTCCGCCACGGGTGGCCACGCGGGCCCACAACTGTCCACGTCACCACCAGTTGTGTCCCACGCCCAATTATCCATCATTGATCAACTTCTCATTAAATTTGATTCAGTTAATATCATATAACCTCAAAATTAACAGCGGAAGCTTAAATAAACAATGTAAAAATTCATCTTGTGTTTTATTAGCAAAATGCCTAAGTGGAAACCATACCAAATATACATCATATACATCTCATCTGTTCCTCAAATTATCAAAATGTACAACCTATCTCTCAAGCCCAAAATCCGACAGAAAACGAATAAATATAAACATACGTACGAGTGGGGCTAAAACCGTCAATCGATGTACTCTTCGAGCTTGCCTTTTCCCCGGCTCGTACTAGGGTCTGCACTCAACCATCACAAAAAGACAGATGACGAGTCCAGAGTGAGTAATCCCAAGGAAGTTCACCAAGTAATTACGGAAATAAAAGTGCTGGAATTCAAAAGACTATAATTTAAACATGCGGAGTACGAAATACGAACAACCGTAAAAGAAAGATCATCGCATGCATAAATATAGTAAGGAAACAAAGTACGTGCACATAAAAATCCAGACTAAGTCATATTTCGAGCCTCTCCTTGGGCACAACCCTCAAACACACCAACAGGTTGTCCCTGGACCCTCTAGGTGGCCGGCGTAGACCCACGACGCACCCACACGAGTCTACCATAACCAGGTAGCCTATTCACCGGTATATGCATAGACAAGTGCTATGACTCAATGGACTCTATGGCCGTAACGAAATAAGCACCAGGTGGGGGTGATCTCAACACCGTAAAGACACCAGGTAGGAGTACCCTCCACTACCGTAAAGTCACCAGGTGAGAGTGCCCACCGTAAAGCAAAGATGAAATGGAATAAAGAATAAATGGAACTGAATTCAAATAAATCAAATGGTAAATACTTAAAGTGAAGTTCAATTGGGATACTACACACCTCAAACCGCACTCCTCGTTCTACGAATTAGATTCCCCGGCTCAATTCCTTCAGTCCCCGATAATACTCCCGGTCCGATTCCCGACTAAACCCAGACTCCAATTACTATTTCAAGACTCCTGGAATCCATTTATGAAGGTTAATTATCAATTAATAGGTTTAAAATGTTGGTTAGACTCATTTTCTTCATTTTCCAATTTTTCACATTCCAGTGAACTATTAGCGCGCTAATGAGATGAATTAGCGCGCTAATTCATCTAAGTCACTGTTCATCATTTTCCAGAGGGTAATTAGCGCGCTAGGTCCTCCTATTAGCGCGCTAATCGCTCTGTCATTCAAAGAAATTTCAGTTCAAAATTCGAACTCCACTCACCACACACACCATTCATTCGATCCCCACACCTCCAAAACTTATCATTCACCTCAAATATATCATTTAAACACAAACTTATCGAATTTAAACTCGAAATCCAAGAATCATAAAAATTCATCCTTTTCAAACCCATTTCCATATCATCATCAACACCAAAGCCAATCACTAAAACACATTCTCCACCTTCATAGCACTCAAAATATACCAAATTATCTCCGAAGTATATGCATTACACATAATTAACGGAAGGCACGGGGAAGGCAAAGCTTAGGGATTTGCATTGAGGATACTAGAGCCGTCCTTCCACTTAGTTGAGTAGGTGATTTTGTATTATTGTATTTATATGTTGTTTTGAAACTTGTGTTTGGGTATGTGAGAGATTCTGAGCATGTATATCTATTGGGTTGTTCTCCTCTGACTGATCATTTATGATGATATATACATGTGTGGTTTTCACACTTTAGGATGTCTTATATTTATATATGGTTATGATAAATTGATTAGTTTGAGCTTTGCTTCCATTATATTGATTATAATTCGTTAATCAATGTTTTAGAACTTGTAAATGAATGGTAAATGGTATTGTAAGGCTGACTAGGCTTACATGACTCATTCGAGACAGCTCAGAGTTTTACGTAAGTCTAGGTCGGGCGGGGTCCAGTTTAGATTTGAAAAGTGAGGTCGTCATTAAGTTCATAAGATTGGATGTTCCATCTCATGGTACCGAGGCCTTTTGAAGTAAAACCACACACCTAATTAAGTTGGGAACAATATCAGTACTAGCGGAGATCCACGTGCCCGCGCAGGTGTGTACGCAGATAGGGTCCCAACAAGTGGTATCAAAGTCGATGGTGCGGCTTGGACAAGGCATGCCTGTTGGTGGTCTTATGTGTACCTCTAGTTGTGCTAAATCCACTTTGGTGGTAGAAAAGAACCTTATCGATTTGAAACAACCAATCAAGACAATATCGTTTGTGAACTCCGGAATCTCCAATTTGGACATTCTCAATGTTGTTAAATCCAACTGAATAGGAGCTGATTGGGAGTAATAGATGGTGGATGTTTGAGGCTTAGATATGGGAGGGTGAGTAACAAGGGTGGTTAAGGCTCTGATGTAGTGAATGTATGTTTCGAAGAACTAGCCCCTTTCGACTGCCAGATTTCCTCGCACATAAAGGAATTCCGAGCAGTATGATCCTTTGAGTGTTGATGAAGAGTGACCGTGTACATCTTGACCATTCACTTGACAAAGTGTATGTATTGTGAACTATTATATCTAACATCCCCCTCATAGTAAACCGTGGAGAAGATACAAGGTTTACTTTGGAACAAAGAAAAGAGAATCGAGGACCAAACTAAAACCTTAGTGAAAATGTCGTGATCAGTCTGATGTAGAGAAGGAACATATCGAAGATCAAAGACTCCAGCAGCAAGCTTCTCACGAACAAAGTGAGCATCAATCTCAACATGCTTGGTGCGAGCATGAAAAACTAGATTGGAAGCGAGAGCACGAGCACCGGTACTATCACACCAAAGAATAGGCCGAGAAGAGAAGGGTATACCCAGCTCAGATAACAAAGAAACAGTCCACATGATGTCTGAAACACCATGAGCAAGAGCACGATACTCAGCTTCAGTAGAGGACCTAACAACAACAGACTGCTTCTTGGAGGACCAAGACACAAGATTCCCACCAAGAAATAAACAAGCTCCACTAGTAGAGCGTCTATCATCAACATCTCCAGCCCAATCAGCATCAGTATAAGCTTCAAGAGACAAAGATGTAGCTGGTTTAAACCATAAACCATGATGAAGAGTACTTTTAAGGTATCTCGAGAACTCTTTTGCGAGCGATTCAGTGTGAGTCAAGTAGGTGCTTGAAGAAAGCGACTAAGCTTATTAACAATAAAACTGATATCAGGTCTTGAATAGGTGAGATACTGCAGAGCACCAACAGTACTTCGATACAAAGTTGGATTGGCAAATGGACTACCATCGAAATTGACAACTTATGACCAACAAAGAAAAGGAGTTGCAAGAGGTTTGCAATCCTGAAGACCAGTTTTGAATAAAAGATCAAGAATATATTTGTGCTGAGTTAAGTAAATACCAGAAGTATTGCGAAATACTTCAAAGCCCAAAAAATAATCCACCTGACCAAAAGTTTTAAGAGAAAATTTGGTATCAAGCCAAGTAATCAAGGACTGAACTTGTGAGGGATTAGACCCTGTTACTAGAATATCATCAACATAGACCAGTTACAACAACAGAGAATCAGATGAACTCTTGTAAAAGAGGGAAACATCAGACTTAGAATTAACAAGACCCCAATCCAATAAAGCTCCACGAAGTTTAGAAAACCAAGCTCTTGGAGCCTGTTTGAGACCATACAAAGCCTTATTTAACTTGCAAACAAAATGTGGAAAGGATTGATTGACAAAACCTTCTGGTTGTGACATATAAACCTCCTCAGTAAGATCACCATTAAGAAATGCATTGTTGACATCCACTTGTTGAATAGGCCGGCCAAATGTAAGCGCAAGAATGAATAAAATACGTATGGAAGAAGGCTTGACAACCGGGGAGAATGTATCAAAATAGTCAAGACCAGGAGTTTGATGGAATCCCTTTGCAACAAGACGAGCTTTGTAACGTTGTATAGCACCAGTAGGAGAAGTCTTGACCTTAAAAATCCACTTACATCCAACAGGACTCATGGAAGAAGTAGGAGGCACAAGAGTCCAAGTACAATTTTTGTCAAGAGCTTTAATTTCATCTACCATAGCAGTGTACCATTTACAGTCCTGTAAAGCAGCTTTAACTGATTTAGGCTCTAGGTGAGCTGTCAAAACAAAAGGAGACTGAGTGACCAAAGCTTTTGGTTTAAAAATCCCATTCTTACTCCTGGTAAGCATGTGATGAGTATTAGCTGGAGGAGTTGAAGTGATGAGAGGTGCAGGATTGACAGTAGAAGGTAAAGCAGCAGGAAGTGAAGCAGCAGAGGAACCAGAAGAAGAAAAATCAGTGGAGGTCATTGCACCAGGTAATGGTGAAGTAGGTAATGAGGAGACCACATTAACATGCTTAAACACAGATAAAGGAAGTGTATTGGGAGTTGTATCAATAGGTGAAGAAGAAGTCTGAAACAAACACTGAAATGGAAATTCATCTTCATTGAACACAACATCCCGTGAAATGTACACTTTACCAGAAGGGTGTAAGCAACGATACCCATGATGTCGAGGACTGTAACCAATGAAAACACATTTTGATGATCGAAAGTTGAACTTGTGAGAAGAATAGGAGGTGAGGCCGGGAAAACAGTACACCCAAAAATTTTAAGAAACTTGTAGTCGGGAAGTTTCGAAAACAAACTTGATAAGGACTTTGAAATCGTAAACAGATGAAGGAAGATCTGTTGATGAGAAATCGAAGTTAAGAAAGCTTCTTCCCAAAAAGATAGTGGCATATGTGAATGAGCTAGAAGAGTTAGTCCCATTTCTACAATTGCACGATGCTTTCTCTCTGGAACCCCATTCTGTTGATGAGAATAAGGGCAAGAATAACGATGATGAATACCTTGTGACAAACAGTATTTCTCAATGGGTTTGAACTCAAGTCCCATATCAGATTGGAAACTTTTCAACTTGGTACCCAAGTGCAATTCAGCTGAATTTTTAAAATGAAGAAAAGCAGCAAATGTATCTGACTTGAGCTTGAGAGGATAAAACCAAGTGAATCTACTAAATGCATCAACAAACACCACATAATAACGAGATCCAGTAGATGAGATTACTGGTGCAGGGCCCCATAAATCTGAGTATACCAACTCCAAAGGACTAGAAGCAGTGATAGAACAATGAGTGTAAGGTAGTTTATGCATCTTTCCAATCTTACATGAATCACAAAAATGTTGTGGAGTCTTAGGTATAGCAGTTGTACAAAACTGAAGAACTTTTTGCAGTACATCATGAGATGGGTGACCCAATCGAGCATGCCAAGTATGAGGCTTATCAACAGTTGCAACCAAATTATTACAAAAATGTTGTGGAGTCTACTTCTTCAACCATTTCGTCCACCTCTGATGTTATTACCACCTCTACTGAATCCTCCTCTATTACCTCCATTATTCCTATTTGCATTGTTAAATCCTCCAAATTTAACATGTTGAGATTTCCTTTCTCCATTGTTAACAACAAGATTTGCTGAAGGTGAAGTAAGATAAAGTGCATTTCCACCATTCAGTTGAGCAATCCTTTGCTCATGTAACATCAACAAATACTGTGCATCTTGAAGTGTCATAGTCTTCTGTTGAGAGGAAATAACTACCACAACCGAATCAAACTCATGTCCTAATCCATTTAACACGATCATTGAATTAGGTCTGATTCTGAGACTATTTGTCCAATTGACTTCAATTCAAGACCTATATTCTTTATCTTCACTACAAACTCTGAGATTGAAGATGCACCTTTCATTAAAATATTCAATTTTTGTTTCAATTGAAGTGCCCTAGCCATGGATGCTTGAGCATACAATTTCTCAAGAGTTGTCCAAATTTCATAAGATGATTCACATTCTGTCACATTACCAATTACATCCTTTCCTATACTTGAAAACAACCAAACCATCAACATTGCATCAATTTTACTCCATACCTCATCATCGAAGAATCCAGAGGTTGAAGACGATGGTCGATTTGAAGAAAAACGATCCTCTGTGACACCATTGATGGGCCTGAATATTATAGTTAGAGGCGTTGATGAGCTTCGATATAGTTAGAGGCCCCTGCAACTTGGAGATTGCCTCCTCAGTTTCCTTGGCTCGGGTGAGTCATTTTCTCTCAACAAAAGCACTATATGATCCCACTTAGGGACCTAACTAGATAAGTGATCGAGAACAAAAGTGGGAGGAGAGCTTAGACAGAATAGAGTGAGCAAAGAAAGATAAAGGAGAGTAGAAGAAATAAGAAGGTTTATATTCACCACACACTTCATCATGCAAACATTAATTAGCTTATATAGTTGGGCCTTTCAACCATATTCTTACAACAATTCCTCGCACGATACATAATTCTCTCATAACTGAATTTGTGACATTCCTCTAACCAACTTGGCAGGCCTCGGATGACACATAGTCATCCAGTCATCGAGGAAGTTTGTGCACTACCCGATTGATGCGAGGTTGCTTGAACATGACATCCTTTGTTCCTAGTTGTTGGAAATGTTAGGATAGTCCCACATCGACTACTTACAAAGAAAAAAAGAAGGGTCATAAGTGTGGAGTGGACTCTCTATCTTGCCATGGCATTTTGGAGTGAACCACATTTCATACTTTTAGCCACACTCTCTTCACCATGGATTGTAACCTTATTATAAAAATTGAAAACCCGTGACTTGGGCTCTGCAGTTGGACCTTTACTTGCCCGACACTTGGGCCTGAGCCCTTGACATTCATAGGCAAGCAGAACCCGAAATAGTAACTATGGTCAGTTACTGAATTTTAAGATTACGGAAATTGCGAAACAAAGAATTTTAAGATGATCGAGAGGGGAGAAGATGGTTCTTTTCAGGTAGTATTTGTGTTGTTGACCTTTGAAATAAATTAGCCAATTTGTAACTTTCAGCTGGAATTGGTAACTTGCAAGCTAGAAGGCAAAACTCGATCTCACAATTTACTTTACTGATTTGATAACTTCTGATTTTAAGATTGAATTACTTCTTTTTGTATGTACGCAAGCAAATGGGGTTGCTAACGTAATAGCGTAAATTTCTTGTATTTATGCTAGCCAATTGTATGAAATCAACCACCAAATAAGATAGGTTTGGTTGTACTAAATAATTTCATAGTTGAATAAATTAAATTTGAAAATAACCTTTTTTACAAAAAAAAATGAAAACAACCTTTCATAAAAAAGATTAGTTAAAATTAAATGTACACAAAAAAAGAAGAAATTAACCTTTTATAAAAAAAGAATAGTTAAAATTAAGGTAGGCATTCACTCTACATTAATTAAAAATATGTGGCAAGACTATTTGATCGGTACAATCCGCGTACATTATGTAAGACCTTAATGCATCTCATAATATCTTATTAATTTATATAATGAAAAAAATATATAACGTATGAACCTTAAGTCTTTTTATCAGCTCTATTATCGTTACCAATTTGATGAAAATTGATGTTAATGTGGGAAGCTTAATTGTTCTCCTAAGCCAATAAGATAGCAATATGATCTTGAGTTTTAAGAGTCAATATAATCACTTTCACATGTATAATTCTCTAAATGATCTATATTTCTTATATACATAATGTTTACACATTATACATTGAAGAACTCTAAATTAAGAGAACAAGTAGTCATATCTATAAGTAGCATTATTATTAAGATAAGCTTTTTTTTTTATAGGAAATGGACTATTCTTTTCCTTTCTTTTTTTTTTTGAAAACGGACTATTCTTTATTAATGTGTCAAAATTGTTATATACAAATCCTTATGAGCAAGGTGGTAACGAAGGTGATTTACATGATTAAATCAAGGCAAAACCTATCATTTGGTCCCTGAACTTTGTGTTTTTTGTGCTCTAGGTCCTTGAACTTTTATTACTATACATTTGGTTTTTTTCACAAAATCTACATTTACATTTAAAGTGTTAAATTATATTGAGCAACAAAAGTGTTGTGTGATTGTCAAAATAAAATGGTTTATATGAATACAAATCCGAAATTTTTTTTAATTTCCCCCAAAAACATAAAAATCTCAAAGTTCAAGGACCAAAAGCATAAAACTCAAAAGGGACCAAATGTACAACAATGAAAGTTCAGGGACTAAATGTACACTATTGAAAGTTCAGGGACCAAAAACATAAAAGACTCAAAGTTGAAGGACCAAAAAATATGTTTTGCCTTAAATCAAATATAAAAAGTTTCTCTCGTCAAAACCGTTTCCTCATAGAATGCCTAACATCCACCAACCGTCTAGCTAGGATTTTCCGGCTAGCTAGGATTTTTAGAGGATATATATATATATATATATTGAAAAGGGTGATTAATATAAAATAGCATAAATGCTAGAATGACCCGAAAAAACACACTCAATCAAGGCACCCGGTGATGTCAGCAATCCGAAATCAATTGCTTTTGGGTGAGAACCCACGGGTTTTCACGTTACTGAGTGCATTGACCGAGTGTGTTTTTCGAGTTATTCTAGCATTTCTCGAAAATTACTTACGTACCAAAAACAATTTTGAATCTGATCAACTTATTTATTTTTATTTTTTTTTTTTAGTAGAAATCGAATCACGACCTCTCGAGATTATGCTTTTTAGCAAGTGATGTCTTTATTAAGCTTGTCAGAATTGTAAATGGAAAGCGAATCGTTAAGGGGCTTGAGTGAATCGAGTCGAGATTTGCATAGATGAATTGTAAGATTCTGATACATTTGTGAATCGCATGTATATTTTAATTTTTTAGGACCCATTTTTTTTCTTGCACATGTATAAAGAATTCAAATGCATGTCCTTTCCTTTGAGAAGACAACACACCACTTTATCTCAATATTCAATACACTCAAACAAAAAAAAAAAAATTCCAAATTCTCTCTTATTTCAAGATTTCCATCAGACACAAACAACAAAAGTTAAAAAATGTAAAACAGGGCCATTAAAACGGAGACACAATGAACAAACTTTACCAAAGTTTTTAGCTCACAGTCGGAAGAGATGATGAGGGCACGACAATAGGAGAGCTCGATGAGGGCAAAGGGCAAGGAGGAGAGCTCACAGTCGCTGAATCTCTAGTCATCCATCTCCATCATTCTCCTTTCCATTTCGTCCATCTCTAGTTGGTCAATCTCCATGACAGCAAAAAGCAAGGAGTGCTCGATGACGGTAGGGCTTAATATTTAGAAAACATGTTTTGGAGAAAAGATACCATGTAAAACAGGTACATGATTACAACGTTTTTTTTTTTAGGAAAGACATGAATCGCATGAATCGGTGAATCGTACGATTCGCCTTGCAATTCGCACGATTCACCTTGATTCTTGCGACTCTTTGTGCGATTCATAAACATCCCGATTCATCCTAGCAAATCGTACGATTCATCGATTCGAATTGTGATTTTGACAAGTATGATCTTTACCATCTCACCTGACAAATTCTAATCAACTTATTATTTGCTTGCACTATGCCAACAGACTTTTCAAAAATGCAATTTCAACATAAATAATATCAAAGCTATACTTTTCAAATTGTAACTTCTATATAAATATTGCCATCATCCTTTGAGAATAGACCAAAGCTATTGATGCATCGCTCAGAGAAGAGATCTATGGCATCGAAAATTTGCCCTGGTGAGAACTTTATTTGATTTGTTTTTTTGTTTGTTTGTTAATTAAATTAGGCCATTGCATTACCTACTTAATTATACACATGAGCCGGGTAACTTCAACTTCTACATCTCTCTCTTAGCTTTTTTTAGTTAACAACGTTCATTAATTTATACATGCATGATAAATTACAGGCAATGTTGGGAAGCAAGTATGGCCTGAGCTGCTTGGAGCACGAGCAGAGATGGTGGTGGCGACGATCCAGAGAGAAACCAAAATGTGGTAGCAAGTATCATAGACGAAGTATTGAATGTTAAGAATCAGTAAAGCCCTAGTTAGGGTTTCAACAGAGAAGATGAGTAGAAGCATAAGTCGGTGCCCCTGCTTCTCTCATTCAGTTCATTATATATCAACTCATAATCTATTACAACCATTAATTCATCAGATCATCATCTTAACCACTCATCTCACTCACTTACATACAACACTCACGTACATGACTTAGTAACAAGTACACACTCACAAACATATCTCACCCACTCAAATGATATGCAAGTCTGACTCTCAGTGATTAATTCTTACATTCCCCCTCAAATTGTGGGGCAAAGTATACACCCCAAGTTTGTCACGCAGAAAACTAAACCTATGAAATGCAAATGGCTAGTAAAAATATCAACAATTGATCATGAGAAGGAACATGATGAACAACAAGATTGCCAGACAGAACCTGATCCCTAACAAAATGGACATCAATCTCGATATGCTTTATCCGAGCATGGTACACTGGAGTCTTCGCCAAAGCCATAGCACTCATATTATCACACCACACTGTTGGAGGAGAAGTAACAAGCAATTGAAGTTCAGTCAACAATGATCACAGCCAAGAAATCTCCACATTAGCATGAGCAAGAGCACGATACTCAGATTCAGTAGACAACCGAGCCACCACAACCTGTTTCTTGAACTGCCATGAAACCAGATTTAAACCCAAGAAAATAGCATAACCAGCAACTGACCTTCTGTCATTAGGAGACGCACCCAAAAAAGATCCGAGAATCTAGTCACATAAAGATGAAAACCAGGATGAAAACAGATGCCCAAATCAATGGTACCCTTCAAGTACCTAAACAGTCGCTTCACAGCTTGCCAATGACAGACAATAAGAGACTGTTGATATTAGCTTAAGCGATTCACAATAGACGAAATGTCTGGCCTGGTGTTGACCAAATATTATAAACCCCATAGAATACTTCTATACAAAGTGGTGTCATGGAATAAAGGACTGCCATCTGCATAGAGAAGTTTTCCAGCTAAAAAGGGAGTGTCAATAGGTTTAGCATTAACCATGCCACCCCGTTTCAGTAATTGGTTGACATATGAAAACTGCGTGAGATACACCCCACTCTTATCTCTTCGAGCTTCCATTCCCAGAAAAAATACTCAACTCACCAATATCTTTTTATGTAAAACAAGTGTTTGATCGAGAAATAAAAGCTTAAATTGCAACAGTACTCGAACCAGTAACAATAATATTGTCAACATAAACCAAAATATATAACACACCAGTAGAGTCATGACACACAAATAAAGAATTATCTACCTTAGAATTCTGGAAGCCCCAAAAGATAAGAGTGTTACGCAATTTTTCAAACCATACTCGATGAGATTGACGCAAACCATATAAAGCTTTATGTAATTTACAAACATGAGTAGGACACTGAGAAGCTACAAAACCAATCGGCTGATTTGTAAAAACTTCTTCCCCAAGAGTCCCATTCAAAAAAGCATTATTAATATCTAACTAACGAAGAGACTACCCAAAATGAACAACAATCGATAAAATGACACAAACAGTAGAAGCTTTCAAAACAGGGCTATAAGTCTCTCCGAAATCAATACCCGAGACTTGTTTAAAACATTTAGCTACCAGTCGAGCCTTGTATCTATTAATAGTACCATTAGAATTTTCTTCATAGAAAATATCCACTTATTGCCAACAATATTTTGAGCAAAAGAAGAAGGTGCAAGTGTCCAGGTGTCGGTATTAATCAAAGCTTGATATTCCCGATCCATAGCCTCTTTCCACTTAGGATGTTGGAGAGTTATTTCAGGGTTTGTGGGAATATCAACTTCCTTGTAATCAATGGTAGACAAGAACACCTTCTTCACACTAATATCACTCTTCACTCTAGTTATCATTGGATGTAAATTAATAGGTGCCAAATCAGTAGAAATAACCTCCTTAGTATGACCAGAACTAGAATTAGGATACTGTCTGAAGTAGACACAAACATAGGAGATACAAAAACAGATGAAGAACTAGTATGCAAAAAGACAAAATCAAAATGATTAACCGAAGAAGAACAAGGCAAACTAATAATAGTATGTGAAAAAGGAATATTTTCACAAACAAAAATAGGAGAAGAAAATAAACTCGAATAAGGAACCTCATTTTCATTAAACAACACATTGCGAGTAATGAACAATCTCCCATTAGCATTAAGACACTTGTATCCTTTGTATATAGAACTGTACCCTAAAAAGACACATTTCTCCGACCTAAACTGATATTTATGATTTTTATATGGTCGAAGATATGGATAACAAGCACAACCAAAAGTTTTCAAGAGTTTATAATTAGTAGGCTAATTATACAACTTGGTATAAGGAGACTGGTTATTTAGAACCTTAGTAGGAAGTCGATTAATTAGAAAAGCAGCAGTTTCACAAGCATCCTACCAGTATTTCAAACGTAAATGACCAAAGGCAAGCAAGGTAAGGCTCATTTCAATAATATGTTTATGTTTACGTTCAACACGACCATTTTGTTCATAAGTATAAGGACAAGGATGCTAAAACATAATACCACAAATATCAAGAAAAGATTTAAAGGTTCTATACTCCCCTCTCCAGTCAGACTAAACTCTCTTAATGGTAGTACCAAACTGATTTTTAACTAAGTTTTTAAAACGAACAAATGCCTTAAGAGCATCAGATTTTATACGCAAAGGATATAACCATGTAAATCTAGTACAATCATCAACAAAATGAATATAGTAGTTATAACCATTGGGAGATTTTATTGAAGCAAGACCCCATAAGTCTGTGTGAATGAGATCCAATACATGAACATAAATTTTATTACATAAAGAATATGGCAGAACATGAATCTTACCAAGTGGACAATATGAACAAAATTAAGATACAAAATCAAGATGTAAATGAAGATGATCATGCAACACCTGCTTGAGAACTTTCTGAGCAGGATGACCCAAATGTGCATGCCACAAAGCAGACAAACCTTTATTAGAAACAACAAATGCAGAAAGGAGAATTCACATAGAACCTTGGAGTGCCAAAGAATTGATAGAGACCATTGTGAAGTACGAATATACTTCACAAGACAAACATTACGATAGAATTCAATAAGAACATTATTATCCCTAGTTAGTTGTGACACACTAAGGAGACTTTTCTTAATGTTTGGCACACATAAAGTATTATCGAATGATAATGTCGAGTTAAAAGATCGTATTCGTGTAGAACCAATGCTCGTGATTTGTAAATGATTACCATTACCAACCATAAGAGACGGATTACCTCCATATGGAGCACCATTGTTCAGTTGAAACTGATCACCAGTAACATGCGACGATGCACCACTGTCCATGTACCAAGAACCATCGGGAACAGACTCAGTTGCACTGAATAACGTATTCTGCACAAGTGTAGAACCAGGAAATACTTTTGATGATGGTGGAGGATGAGTAGGAGATGCCTGAGTCCCCATGTACTTCATATCAGCTCAAAAGTAGAATACTGTCGTAGAATGGCCATACTTGGAATAGATTTGGCATGTAGGACGACTATTGTTTTGAAATTTGAAGCCTCCACGACCTCTGTGACAGTCTTCAACACGTCCGCGTTGTCCCGATCCAGATCCATTACCACGACCTCCTCCATCATTATTCTGACCAGATCCATTCATCGAACCATGTGGTAATCCAGTTTGAGAACTAGATCCACCGCCTCCATTCTTGATCTCAGCAGAATTAACAAAAAGTGATGAATCTTAAAGAGTAAGAGAGTTTATACCTTGACCGACATGCAATTGACCCAACGTTCTCTCAAAGCACAATAGCTATGCCTGGAATTCTTGCCAATCTAGATCAACTTGTCTCTGAAGGACCGCGGTCATTGGCAAGTATTCAGCATCAAGACCAGTCAGAACATTAGAGATCAAATCGCCTTATCCATCGGTGCTCTTGCAATTGCCAATCCATCCACCAATTCCTTCATCTTGGCCAGAAACTCCACCATCTTCATTGAACCCTTCTTTGTAGAGTAAATCTGCTTCTTAAGCACTTGAACACGAGACTTGTTGTTCGTTGCACAATACCTCTTAATCGATAACCACAACTCATGAGAAGTCTTGCGTTTTTTTGGAGTGATCACCTGAGAAGCAACGTCGGCTATCAATGTGTTCATCAACCAACCGCTGAGCTTCCGATCTATGATGTACCAAGCTTTATACACTGAATTTGGGGAACCATTCGCAAGAACCTGCTCTGGACACCTTCTTGTTCCAAATAAGAATCCATCTAGATCTTGTCCTTTAATCATCGGAATAATGATCGACTGCCAGAGAAGAAAGTTCGCTCCATCCAGCTTGATCATCATGTTTTGGTTCTAAAAACCTCCACTAGGAGTTGTTGTGGCCACCATCGCCATCATCTTCCATTGTTAATGATAATCCGAGCTCCAAACCTCCAGATCAAGACCTAACTCATCAGATCGGACTCCATTACACCAGATCTACTCATAGCATGAGCCTAGAAGCTCTGATACCATATTGAATGTTAAGAATCAGTAAAGCCCTAGTTAGGGTTTCAACAGAGAAAATGAGTAGAAGCATAAGTCGGTGTCCCTACTTCTCTCATTTAGCTCATTATATATCAACTCAGAATCTATTACAGCCATTGATTCATCAGATCTCATCTCAGCCACTCATCTCACTCACTTACATACAACACTTACTTACATGACTTAGTAACATGTATACACTCACATACATATCTCACTCACTCACATGATATGCACGTGCTGACTCTCAGTGATTAATTCTTACACGAAGAAATGACCACAATTCTAGTCATCGTATGTGGCGCAGTTCGTGTTTGGGTAGAGCGAGGCATTGTTATAAGGGTGCCCACTATTAGTTAATTTATAATGAAGGTGTATTACATATAGTATCAGACTTTCGGCCAATTAGTCTTGTGACATCGATATACAAGATCATAGCCAAGGTATTGGCGTCACGTATGCATAGAGTATTACATAGTATCATAACACAAGAACAAAATGCATTCATACCGAGGAGACAGATGCTTGACTTGGCATTGATTGCGAATGAGGTCATGGAGGAAGCAAAGGTTACGAAGGTCCCGACATTTGTACTAAAATTAGACTTTGCTAAAGCATATGACCGGATTGACTGGGGGTTCTTAGATTATGTCTTATTAAAGAAAGGGTTTGGCGAGAAATGGCAGCAATGGGTGAAAGGGTGTGTCTCATCGGTGAATTATTCTATATTCATTAATGGGAGGCCTCACGATAAAATATTTGCACAGAGGAGACTAAGGCAGGGGGATCCACTATCACCTTCCCTCTTCATTATAGTGGCAAATGTGTTAGGAAAATGCTTGATACTGCAAAAAGTCGTGGGGCTATCAAAGGGATTGAGGTCAGAATCGATAAAGTACACGTTACACATCTCCAATTTGTAGATGATTCCCTATTGTTTGAGGATGGATCAAGAGACTCAATTGTATGAATGATGAATGTGATTCATTCATATTGTCTGGTTTCAGGCCTGAAGCATAATGTATCAAAGTGTGCTATAGCAGGCATTAATGTTGAGGAGAGTGTGGTTATATCCTATGCAGCTTGTATGCAGTGTGGGGTGAGTTCTTGGCTAATGAAATATTTGGGATTGCCATTAGGGAGAAATACTCGGAATAAGGAGTTTTAGGACTCGATCGTGAAGAAGGTGGAACATTGAATTAAGGGGTGGAAGTGGGATTGGCTTTCTAAAGGAAGTCGACTTACTATGCTTCGGTCGATACTGTGTGCTCTTCCTACATATTACTTGTCTCTGTTTCGAATGCCAAAAGGGGTAGTGAAAAGAATAGAGTCTATGATGAAGCAATTTCTATGGGGGAAGAATGGGTGATGCCAAGCCGTGTAGTTTAATCTCTTGGAAATAGGTGACTAGAGACACAGAGAGAGGGGGCTAGTGATAGATGCACTACAAACTACTAACAAGACATTCATGATGAAGTGGTTATGGAGATACTCTCGTGAACAACAATCCCTGTGGGCGTGTATCATTCGGAGTCGTTATGGACTGGTACGCAATGGGTGGGACTCAGTGACGCCAGCGAGTGCAACATTGCACAGCCCATGGAAGTTCATATCGATAGTCCTCCCAAATTTTTTGAGGGGCCTCCGGATTGTAGTGGGGAATGGGCGACACGTCAGATTCTGGGAGGATGTTTGGTGTGGAGAGAATGCCTTGAAAGTGGGATTTCCACTAGCATATCATTTATCGAGGAACAAATTTCTTTGTTAAGGATGTGATTACTTATCTAGGTATGAATGAGACTGAATTGGAGAGAAAACTGCGAATAAGACATAGAAGGTCAAAAGCAGGGCAAGCCCAAATGAGCGAGATGGTAGCAAAACTATTAGCAGTATCAATTGTGGAAGATGGGAAGGACCAAAGAAAGTCGCATTCCCAATCCTGACAGACTATTCGGTGAAACTGGGCAAAATGTTCTTGCGGAATGAGGGGCGTGAAAGATTTGAGGCTTGGCAGTCCATTTGGAAAGTCTTTAGTCCATCAAAGGTGAAGTTCTTTTGATAGACACCACACGATAAGAGAATTAATACGATGGAGGTACTACAGAGGAGAAGGCCAGGAGTTTATTTAATGCCATCTCAGTGTGTGTTATGTCAATGCAATGGGGAGACCAATGACCATATGTTTGTCCATTTTTCGTATGTAAGCGAGGTTTGGGAGGCAGTTTAAGAGAACTACACCTTCAATGGGAACCACCTGGGGATGAATAAGGGTGCTTTAATGACCAATTGTGTGTAGGGATTGGGACACGACAACTGTCACTTTGGAGGGCAGCAGTTCATGCGATAATGTGGGGCTTATGGGAAGACCTCGAGATCCCGTGCTGCGCCACACACTCCCGTGATGGGAGTCACCCAAGTTGTGTCACATGAGAGGTGGGCTGCCTAGTTAGTAGCCATTGCTTAGATCCCATCAACATATATATACAACCTTTCAACGTTAACATGCAAAAATTCCATTTTTGCTCAAACAATTGAGGATCTCGTGAGAGAAATCGGGTTGGAGAAAGAGTAGATTCGAGCTTTGGAGAGGTGATCTAGGCGTCAACACGAGATACAAGGTAACAAATCCCTCATTTGTTCTTGATTTTCCATTAAAAATGAGTCTTGGTGAAGTTCGAATTTACATTGATTTTAATGGTTTTTGGAGGTCATCTTGGAGGTTTTGAGTTCTTGTGATCGACCCGACCAGCCATATGGGCCGAACGGCCAGACCTGGACCAGATTGGGTCGGAGTGAGACCCGGATTCGGGGGACCCACATATATTATTTAAATAATATTTTTAAATAATATTTTATTTATATAAAAAAAAAACAGTTTTTAATTTCTTTGGAAAATAGGAAAAATAGGGAAAAATATCGAAAAATTGGGAAAAATTCTAGAAAAATATAGAAAATTTGAAAAAGGTAGAAAAAAATGATTCGGGACTTCTCGAGTATTTTTGGTACCCGAAATAACTCGAAAAATGTGCCACAATTAAATATTGACATAAAATTCTAAATTTTAGTTAAATATCATAAATCCACTTATTGTGGCTTTAAACCAATTAAAATGCTATAAAAATGAACTTCAGGAATTAAAGGGAATTCTTGGAAGTTACGGTGCACTGTCGGGGTGTCGAGAGGCCGGATAGCTAGGACTACTGCGTTGACTTGTAAGTGAAACTGCGGGAACTCTTTACTTTATTTCATTCCAGTCATTTATAAATTTCAGTCTATTTGTAGACTAGCTAATTTACTTCCCACATCATGCTTTCCTTGTTTTTATTTATATTGAATATCGATATAGCATGATGCCTTGTTTAATATCAATTGTGTGTAGGGATTGGGACACGACAACTGTCACTTTGGAGGGCAGCAGTTCATGCGATAATGTGGGGCTTATGGGAAGAGCGGAATGCTCAAATTTTTTCGAGTAAATGTCAATCGAGCACTGAGTTATGGTTACAAATCTAGAACAGAGTTGGTCTTTGGGCTAGAGCGAAAAACATACATAGAAAGTGGGTTGGGTCCGACTTGATTGTGAATGGCATTCACTGTGTCATCAAGGGAATGATGGGTAATAGAGGGAGGAAAGGGATGGGGTAGATTGTATCTAGGATGTACATTTATGTATTTTTCTTTCCATTTGTAAATCCTGGCCGTAGGATCACGGGTTCAACCTAGTTGATTCGGTGAGAATACGGCGCCACGTTGGAACTAGTAAACACTATCGACTTGTTCCAAAGGTGGGGGACATGAGGTAGTTTTATAAGGACGACATGTTTTTCCCCTACTACACTGGTAGGGGTTTTTTTCGATTTTATTTTACGGAAAATGCATTGTTTCTCACCACGTAAATACCCCACATTTTGGCTATACTAAAATAAAGTCTCGTTCCTATCAACAAAAAAAAGGTGGATTACATATAGTTATAGTATGTACTCATCTGAAGTAT
The DNA here is from genome assembly GCA_039657345.1 of Stephania japonica. Classification (NCBI taxonomy): domain Eukaryota; kingdom Viridiplantae; phylum Streptophyta; class Magnoliopsida; order Ranunculales; family Menispermaceae; genus Stephania; species Stephania japonica. The sequence goes on along the minus strand of CM077556.1, from coordinate 81,579,755 downwards.
ATGTATATAGTTGAAATAAGCAGTTCGTCCTATCATAAAAAATAAGCAGTAGTACGCATCTTGTTATATACTTGTCAATAATTTCAAATCGAGCTTTGCTTCATCTCCACTTATATATGTATCATTGATCACAGTACGTTGTTGTTAGCTAGTAAACTAGTTTGCTCAATCATCGATCTTAAATTGCGAGATAAAAATGGTTAATGTATAATCAATGAGGTGGCATATATTTTTAAGGACTTTGGTAGAGTAACACTCTTACAACGCTTATCAAACTGTACCTACTTCAAAATGCAAACTTACACATCTTAGGATTTAAAGGTGATTGGATGGGGGTGGGCCTTCTAGCTAGGGGTACGCGTTCTAACATTTTTCTTCTTCTTTTTTTTTTGGTATAAAACATTTTTCTATTTTAAATGTTTGCATTGAGATTTGTACCCACAAATAACAAAGAGTGGGTATCAAAATTAAGGATTCCACACTGCAGGTGTAGCACTTGATTAGAAGTGGTACCCCCGATCAAAAAAAGATCTAATGTCTTGAAAGAATACGAGTATTAATTACCTGTCATGTAGTTGGATGAACCCAATATGCTCAAATTCCTTGCACATCTTACGAACATTATAATATTATTGATATAATCCCATCTGTCTAATCTAACAAATAATGAAATAAATGTCACAATAATATTTTTTTATTAACCATGAGTATTTAGAGACTTGTCTAATGACTAGTATCATGCGACCTAAAATTGTGAAAAGAGAAACTATCAGTGACCAGATGTTTGACTATTATAGGAAATCAAAAGCGAGGTCATATGGCTAACCCACATAACTTCTTCTTCACCATTACCAATAGGTCACGCCAATCCGGATTAATGTCATAATAACATTAACAAACAACGTACAAAAATCTCAATTCCTATAAAAAAATACAAAAATACAAAAATCTCAGGGTGCGCCAATTTCAATTAAAGGGCCGCCTTTTAGGCTAAATGAATACTAATATTCTTTGGTTTCAAAAAAAAAAATACTAATATTCTTTTATCCTGAAAAAAAAAAAAAAATTTCTTTTAGGATCTTATATGGATGTCTCATCTATCTCACTAAAGACGTTTTGGCTACTTGCAAACCTTCAATTTTATTTCATTACTATACTTAGATTTTTAACATGATAGTGTAATATATTAATGTTCTCCTTCAATTGAGCTTTTGTTCTCTTATTTTAGGTGGTAATCAGTTTGTTAAGGTTTCTCCTCGCCTATATATGGTGGTTATCTCCGCCTGCATATATGCGGTGTCCCTTTACTGGAGTTGTTGTCATTCTTTAGGAGATTGTTGTCCCCCTTCATTGGGTTGTTGCCCTCCTTATGAGGACGTTATTCCAAGCTTCAACGGATTGTAATATACTTGTTATATATCCTCGATGTAATAGGTTGGTGTACCCCTTGTGGGTGTTAGGAACATCAATGCAAGAAACTTGATAAAAAAAAAAACACAATAGTGTAATATATTTGGGTAGTTTTACCATAGTGATTAAAAATCACTATAAACGATAATTTAAAATTTTGACTATTGAATTTAGATCTAGAAGTAAATATAAAAGTTACATTAAGACCGTTAAATATGTGCACAAATTGCAAAAAGGTATATTCATCAAAAATATACAGACAAGTTATATAACTTGATGCATGTGCGTACATATCCAAACATGCATATTATTCCCTTTAAGAAAATACTAGAATGACAAGTTAACAACTAGTATGTCAGTCGAAGTTTCTCTGGTGAGATGGTAAAGACATAACTTGCCAAAAAGATAAAACCTCAGGATATCGTGGTTCAATTTCCACTAAAGTAAAAAAAAAACAACTAGCATGTCATATCGAATGACACATCTACCCATAAAAATCATTTATGCGACTTCAATCTTCGTGTTATGTATCGAGATCTGTGTACGTATGCTCGCATCTTTAGATGTATTAGGCTCCGTATATCCCAAGATCAGGGCCAAGTCTGTAACTTTGGGGGCCTAGGATGAATTAAAAATTTGGAGCTTTTATATTTGACTTTTTTTTTTAAATCTTTTTTTTTTTTGCATATAGTTAGAACAACAAAGAAGTAATCCCAAATTAGTTAGGTCGGCTACATTGATCAAACTCTATTTCGCTCAATTTGTTGCAATTAAGTTTAAAAATATATATATAGTTAACTATAATTTTACTCATATTTATTTTTTAGAAAAATTGTTTTGTTTTGATTTTATTAAATTTAGTTTGTGGAAATCTAAACTTCATTTATTTATTTATTTCTAGAGACCAAAATTTTATTTATTTTGAGATTATAGAAAAAGCCACATTTAAAAGAGTAAAGAGAACATATAAAAGAAAATGATCGTGCGACATTCAATGCACGCAAATGATTTAATGACATTCCATTCTAGGTGTGTGTTTTTTATACTTAATAATTGAGTTTTAAAAAATATTATAGTTAAATCCACACAATACTATAGTTAAATCCATTCCATTCATGGTGTTTTTATACGCAAATGATTTAAAGTAGTAAGGATCCACTCAATATGCATTGAGATAGTACTTGCATATAACAATGAATTGTCAATAACCCCCAACAAATATGTACAAATATGCTACTCTAATAATATTTCAACAATATTTCAAAAAAAAAATCTCAATAAACCAGTGCCATCAGGGGGCCTTGGGTGGGTAATTTCTTGTCAAAAAAAAATAATTCCCAAGCAAGTGCATGATCAGGTTAAGGATGATTCTAACCGTATTTCCAATTAATGTCTTGAAATAAATTAATAAAAATAAATAAAATAAATAGATTTTATATTCACCATATACATCATTAATTATTTTTTGAAGAGAGATATGAACATGATCATCTTGTCATAGAGTGCATGAGCTGCCGCCAAACTATCTTGGTACGCACGTGGATAAATATGTGTTTCATACTATATCTTAACAGATAACAATTGGAGAAAAAGTCATTTTACATATAGCCACGTAATTGAGATGATCGCTCTAGACGACATATGTGAAATAAAAAGGATTACTTGCTACAACTTTGAATCCTGAAATTATTATTTGTTTGTCAAAGTATGCCAATCATGACTTTTCAAAATGTAATTTCTAATATTATATATTCTATAAATACCGCCATCATCCTTTAGAATAGCCACCATAACTCAATAGCAGTAAAGCATAAAATAGAGAAGATTGATCAAAGCTAGATATATAGCACAGAGAAGAGATTAATTATGGCATCGGAACATTGCCCCGGTGAGATATACTTTGACTTATTGATTTTTTTCGTATGAAAATTAGGCAATATTTCATAATTATTTGTACATGTACATATTAAGTGGGTGACTTATAATTCCACATATCTTTATTAGCGCTTTAGTTAACAATTTATTTACATGAGTAAATGATAAAATGACAGACAATGTTGGAAAGCAAGCATGGCCTGAGCTGCTCGGAGCTCGAGTCGCAGTTGCGGTGGCAAAGATCCGGAGAGAAAACCCAAATGTGAAAATAGATGTCACTGAGGAAGGATCGATTACACTTCCAGCCATCTTTTGTGACCGAGTTAAGGTTTGGGTCAGGCGAGGCATCGTTACAAGGGTGCCCGTTGTTGGTTTGTAAGGTGGACTACATATAGTATCTACGTAGTATGTATATGATGAAAATAAGCTGTAGTACGCAACTTTGCTACTTGCACCATCAATAATTAATTTCAAATCGAATTGCTCATCTCCACAAATGTACTTTCATAAAAAAAATAAAAAATTGTGAGATGAAAGTAATTAATTGGGGTTTTATCAGTCCATGGTTTATTATCAATGAATCATGCTTAAGATCATTGATTAATTAATTATAGTAATACATTGGCATTTGTTACATAGTTGCTTTTTCTTTCTTTCTTTTTTGAAGAACATTTGTTTGTATATTTTTAATACTTGTATATATTGGTTTGACTGCATGTCTCCTGTTTTTTGTTTTTTTAATGAAAAAGAAACCACAACTTGATCAATCTCTTTGAACTCAAACCCCAACCTCTTGCTAAAGTCATCCCATATCCAACTAGTGAGCCACCCACTTCATTGGTGGGTTTGACTCATTGGTTGTTGCTTTCCGTCATGCACTTAGGATTGAATACTATACATTAAAATAAAAAAAAAAAAACATCTTCAATGTAAATGTGTATTTTGAATGTCGAGCTGATGTGGCATGTAAGGAATAGACAATGATTATTCTCAATGTCTACTTCTAGATGGTACAATCTATAGACATATCAGGGATTCTGTCTAAAATATATAGAAAAAATAATAAAACTTTAAAATAAAAAGTGCAACCCACATTGACAATAATTAAAAAACTCTTTTGATGTTGGTTAGATTCATGGGAGCACCTCTTCTCCATAATAGAGTCACTAAAACAACCTAAGGATTATTAAATTGTTTCCATTTGAAATGTTAAGACTTCCGCTAAAATCATGTTAAGACTTCCGCTAACTAATTTACTGTTAAATATTATAGACAACTCTAAGTTATTGAAATTGATGGGGTTAGTGTATTATTTATCCTGAACGCGATCAGGTTGGCAATTTAGGTTGAAAAGGTTGACTAATACATAGTTGAGTCCTACAAACCGAATTAGGGCTTAATTACGAGATTAGGTCATGCAGTGCCCTAGATTAGGAGAGGGGTCGTCACACCCTCATCCCAACCCCACCATGATTCAAAATACTCCTTAAAGGAACTATGGTTTAGCTAGATATTTTTGAAGCGAAATATAACGACCCTAAAATCTAATTCGTGTCATGTGTCATTTTAGTTCATGCTTGGGCCCATTTGTCGTGAAACGTGTCCAATTCTCGGTCATCGACGCCGAGGTATGTTATTTTGTTTGGTGTTTGTATTATATTTTATTACCCGAATGTAAATTCCAATGTCCCAAACGTGTAAGGGTGTTTGAATGTGCGCATTGGTGTTGAGAAACGAGTTCGGCTCGAGAAAAACGTGAGCATTGGGTTCGGGCGAACAGTTGACAGGTAGTTAGCGGTCCGGGGGACGAATTAAAAATAAAACACTGACTAAATAATAAATTAGTGGTCGTCGAATGATACCTGAGTTTATAGGCGACACGAGTGGGACGAATTAAAAATAAAACACTGACTAAATAATATATATATATATATATTAAAATCAAAAATTTAAAAGAAAATATGAAAAGACCAAAAAGGTATTGAGTTTGTAAAGGGTATGGATAAGAATGGAGGGGTATTTTGGTCATTTGACCAAACCCTCAAAATATCAACACACCACTGCCACCATATTTCTCCATTTCGATCCAGAGAAATAGTGGAGAAAGAGAGAAATTGAAAAATTGAGAGAGAAAGAGGGAACCGAGAAATTGAGGAGACGCAGCAAATTGAAAGCGAGTCGTTTTTGTTATTGATTTTGTTGTTGACACTAATGGGGTTGTCGATGTTGCGTTGTTATTGTTGGAATTTTGATTGGTGGTGGTTGAATAATGAAGAGATTTTAGTGGTGGTGTTGGGTTGTTGAGTTGTTGATATTGTTGTGGTTGAAGAAGAAAAAAAATTGTGTGTTTCGAACCAGAGACGCTGGTTCAAAATCGAGAAGAAGGTGCACATGGGCTGGGCTTGGGTTTGGGTCAAGCCCAGACCATAGTTCAATGGGTTTGGCCCAACCCAAACTAAAAAAAAAGTGGTTGAACCGAGCTAGGTCGAACCAAACCCGGTTCGGGGACCTAAAACCCACCCACCCCTAATTAAATTAAAATAAAAATAACATAAAATCATATAAAAATAAGAAAAAATTCAAGAAAATTAGGAAAAATTATATTTTGATCAAATAAATAGAAATTATGAATTTCTATGAAAAGTGAAGTATTCGAAATTTAGACAAGACGTTATGTTGAGGTTTTTACCTTGTAAAGCGTGAAATTGGCAAAAATAGCCAAGAGTTAGAAAAAAAAACATAGGAAAATGGAGGAAATTTATACAAATTGTGTTTAAATTAATACTAAGGAGTGTATTTTCATTGGTCGGGACATATAAGGATTCGTGGGGGACGAGTCAAAGTTGTGTGAGTGCGTATTAGCTTGGACACAAGTAAGTAAACCAGTGAGGAATTTTACAGTTATTTCTTGAGCTTTGAATTATTATTGTTATTGCTCGAATTCCTATTTTTGAAAATTCTATTCCTTTGAGTCGTCCGAGGGCAAGTGAGTCAACGTGATCCTTGTAAAATTCTAGGCTTTATGAGGTAACATACCAGAGGTTAACGGTTGGGGATGCACGTATAGCGGCCCCTATCTTAATTTAGGGCACCGCCCAGCCTAATCCCGTAATTAACCCCTAATTACAACACGTGGGACCTAATTATGTATTAGTCAGCCTATACTACCTATATTCTCGTGGATCGAGTTCAAGAATAAGTAACAATTGTGCATGTACTAGCGATCGCTTGTGGAGTGCGATGAGCGTGTAGTGCAATAATGTATGCCATGAAGTCCACCAACTGTTGCCCTTGAGCAACCACCCGGTTAAACAGCCTCTGCTGGTCGTCATCAGATGTGGTAAGAGGCTGACTGCCGCTAGCATTCGAATTTGCATAAGTCACTACGAAGTGCATCGCGTATATATATACATAATGAAACTAACACATATACTTTGGAAATCCCCAACTCACTTTCACTCGATTTTCAACAAAATAGTTCCTAGACAATGTTCATCTGGTTTCCACTTCTAAAGTTTGTGTTTTATTTATTGAGAACGAGTCTTCGTATATTGTCCCTAAGGTTATAATCCCTAGTCTCTTATACCAACTGCAACGACCCCTATCTTAATCTAGGGCACCGCCCAGCCTTATCTTGTAATTAAGCCCTAATTACAACACGTATGACTTAATTACGTGTAACATCCCTCAATTTTTAACCTGACTTTTGTGACACGTGTCAGGATCGTGATCCGGCTACGCGATACTGGACTGTATTTCGAACCTTGGGAGTCGACACCGAGGTAATTTTATGATTCTTTGATATGTGTAATAGTATTATAGTTTAAATGCGTGTCACGAGCCATTTGGGCGATTTTTAAAAATGAGCGAGTTTTCGCCTAGGTAACCGGGGGAGAAAATATAGTAAAAAGATAATTAAAATAATTATTTAACAATTATATAGTTCAATTGTGTGAGATAAAAGTAAAAGTGTGCACGTGACGGGAAAATACGGGTCGATGAGGTAAGATGGGTGGGGAACCCTTGTGTTAAAGTTTGAGATGTGGGGGTCGGTAAAAATGGGTAGACACAACTATCATACCCATTTAAATATTCAAACACACACCTTACCCCATCACTCAACTCACCTCACCACCCACCCCATCACTCACGTCACACTCATCTCACCATCTCACTCACGTCACCCCCATTCCCACTCATCTCTCTCACGTAACCTCTCCTCACTCTCTCATTTCACTCATCTCTTTCTCTCACTCTTCACTCTCCTCACGGTCTCTCTTCACTCGCTCTCCCTCACGACCTCCCTCTCCCTCATCCGACCACCGCCGTTGCTCTCGCCGGTGGACCGGACCAGGGACGTCGGAGGTTGTCGTCAACCGGAGGTATGCATTCTCTCCCCTCTCTCTCGTGTTCACTCGATCTCTCTCTCCTCTCGGTTTTCTCTCTCTCTCGTCTCGGTTGCTCTCTCACTCTCACAAAACCACCTCTCCCACTGGAGATGGTGGTGACCGGGTTCACTCCTCACCGGAGATCTCTCTCTCCACCCCTCTATTTCTTTTCCTCCCTCTCCCTCTCTCGATCGATCCATGAAAAAAAAAAAAAATTGGAAACAGAGGCGCTGTGCGCCTCTGTTTCGTTAGAGAAGAAGGGCCGGTTCGGCCCTGAACCGGTCTAGTTCGGCCGAACCGCCCTTAGATAAAAAAAAAGAGAGAAAATAAAGAAAAATGGAAAAGAAAATCCAGAAAAATAGGGAAAATTATGAAAAATTCAGAAAAATCCAGAAAATATGAGAAATTAGAAAAAAATGGTTCACAACTGAGTTTTGGGATTTTCTCGGAAATGTTGGCGAGATGTAATCGGGGTTTTAGCCTCGAAAAACATAAAAAATGATATAATATGTCAAATTGAAGCCAATTTAATGACTTGACCTATTAATACGAGTTTCTGACCTTGTCAGGTAGCGGGAAACTTAGGGATATGCGTTAGGAGTCGCGGGAGCGTTTTACGCGGGTTACGATAGTTTCAGGTAAGTACATTTGCCTTAAAAAGCACTTGTACGTTAGTAAGCCAGTTTAGAAAATATCATGTGATTCATTTTCACTTCTTTGTGTTTGTTACTATCGAATTATTGGCTTTCCATTCCTTATTCCTTGTATGTGTGTTCTTGGCATAAGTGTGTGTCTCGAAGGTACATGCGGCCTGCACTAGAAGGGATAAAACGCGGGCACTCGAGCGCACGAGTGTTTGACCACCCCTAGTGATTGTGTGATACCATGTCTTGGATTGTTGTGGATATTGTTGTGGATTGTTGTGGTATTGTTGTGGAATTTAGACCACTTATTGCCTCTCTTGACTCGTAGAACACGCATGTTTCGATTGCTTTCATTTTCATCTGTCTATCATGCATTCTTGTATATTTAAATTCCTATCTTTCGCACCGCATGATATTTAGGATGCCTTGGTTGTATTTCATGAATTATCTTGTTATATTCTTTACGGCTTTACTTTCGATTTCTCTCGGTTACTCACCGTCTAGTTTGTGACGGTGGGTGCAGATAGGACGGAGAGCGATAGGGGCAAGGGACCTTGCCTAGGAGACTTTTTGTGAGCGAAAGTTGGACTTGAGGTACCGAGATGTAGGCTCACGTTTATTTCTTTTTGTATGAAGTTTATATATATATATGATTGTTTTGGGAACTGGGGAATATGTTTTGAGGTGGATTCCATCAATCCATTTTGTTGACTTAGGATTGAACATGTTGGGTTTTCCACATTTATATAGATTCCTAATTTCCCTTTGATTGAGTTATTTCCCAATATTTGATTAGAATATGATTTTTGCTTCCGCATTTGTGTTATAATTGCAATAACTCTTTCATAAAACGTGAAATTTTGATGTTTTGAGGTGACTAGGCTCGTCGGGTTCGCCGAGAACGGACTCGGGACTGCGGGTCTAGGCCGGGCGTACCCAAATGCATTGGGAATTTGGGGCCGTCACAGTTGGTATCAGAGCCTAAGGTTATATAGACCTGACTCTTGATTTAAATTCATAAAACACAAGCCATTTCAACCAGCGGAAGTTAGGAACGGTCAAACTTAGAAGTGGAAACCCTATGATCCTGTAGAAACTTAGCTGGGGAAGTAATGGGTTGAGTCGGATAAATTTTATACAATTATGATTGTTATGTGTATTATTATAGTATACGGTAGCAATAGCTGATCCGAGAAGTTCGTTCTCTTGATTCAGACGACGATGGCGGATCAGACCGGTCAGGGCGACGATAGCGGCACGTCAAGCACACGATATGCTAGCGTGGATGATGTGCATGCCTTAACTCGAGAGTTGCGACGACGAGACCGGCAGCTTCAAGAGATGTTACGACTATTGAGGACACTCGTACCTGCTACCACTACACCATCAACTCCGACTACACCATTACCACCTACTGATACCCGAGGAGCAGAGACCCCGATTGCGGCGGCGTCTACGGCTCCGATTCCGTTAGAGGCAGTACCTGTGGGAGTTGTTGCACCTGACACGCAGACCGAGGCGGAGACACGTCCTTTATCGACAGAGATAGCTAGAGCGACAGAGACACCAGCTACGCCAGTAGCTATTGCAGAGGTTACTCCGATTACGACTCCATCGAAGAGTCAGGAGGAGCCTTCGCCAAGCGAAGCGAAAGCGATGGAGGGAATTCAAGAGACATGACCCTATGAAGTTCTATGGCGGGACTGATGTTAGAGCAGCAGAGTTATTTCTGAAGAATCATGAGAAGATTCATTCGATCATTGCCACGGAGGACCACATGCGAGCGATTATCTCCTCGTTAATGTTACATGGAGAAGCAGATGATTGGTGGACGACGATCATTACTACCAGTAGATATGAGAGTACTCGAGTTTTTGGAGTTTGATGCTTTGTTGGGCATGGATTGGCTGGGATCGTTTCATGCTCACATTAGTTGTTATGAGAAGAGAATCACGATTCCGTTAATAGATGGTTCGGAGCTCAGCATTCAGGGTACGGCATCGCTACTTCCTATCACCAGAGGCAGGGAAGCCACGAGTGGCGAGATTGAGATTGTTGCGAGTGTCATGAGCACTGGGGCGAAGCAGGAGATTTGCTTTTCAGAGGTACCAGTTGTGTGCGACTTCCCAGATGTGTTTCCGGAGGATTTCTTAGGGATTACCACCACCGAGGAGATAGACTTTATCATTGACCTTGTACCAGGGACTAAGCCGATCTCGATACCACCGTACCGTATGGCACCTCGAGAGCTTGAGGAGTTGAGGAGTCAGCTAGATGAATTGTTAGAGCTTGGTTTCATCAGTCCGAGTATGTCGCCATGGGGAGCACCAGTACTGTTTGTAAAGAAAAAGGATGGTAGTTTGAGGCTATGCATAGATTATCGCCAACTGAACCGAGTTACAGTGAAGAACAAATATCCGTTGCCGCGCATTGATGATTTTTTTGATCAGTTGACAGGAGCGTAGTGGTTCTCGAAAATAGATCTGAGGTCAGGCTATCACCACTCAGATTAGGGTGAAGATCGAGAAAAGACGGCGTTCGATCGAGATACGGTCACTTTCAATTTACAAATCATGCCATTCGGCTTAACTAATGCGCCAAAGAATGTTTATGGATCTCATGCATCGCGTGATGAGGGAATACCTTGATCGGTTCGTGATTGTGTTCATAGACGATATCCTCATCTATTCCAGGACTCATGAGGAGCATGAAGGACATCTACGAGCAGTATTGCAGACTTTGAGAGATCATCGACTGTTTGCCAAGTTCAAGCAAGGTTGAGTTTTGTTTGTCGAAGTCCGATTCCTTGGGCATGTTGTTGGAGCTACCGGTGTTCTTGTTGATCCAGAGAAGGTTAGAGCAGTGATTGAGTGGCCTACGCCGACTACCGTTACGCAAATTCGCAGTTTTCTGGGATTGGCAGGATACTATCGCCGATTTGTGCAAGACTTCTCCAAGATCGCCGCTCCGATGACGAAATTGACTAAGAAGAATGCAAAGTTTGATTGGAATGAGGAGTGTGAACATGCATTCAACACTTTGAAGCAGAAATTGACTACCGCGCCTGTGTTAGCGTTGCCCGAGACTGGAAAAGACTTAGTTGTGTACACTGACGCATCGAAGGTTGGCTTGGGTTGTGTATTGATGCAGGAGGGCCGAGTTATCGCTTATGCATCTCGACAGCTGAAGGTTCACGAGAGGAACTACCCGACACACGACTTAGAGTTGGCCGCGATAGTGTTTGCATTGAAGATATGGAGGCACCACTTGTATGGCGTACGTTTCGAGTTGTTCACAGACCACAAGAGCTTGAAGTACTTATTCACTCAGAGAGAACTAAACCGAGACAGAGACGTTGGCTAGAGTTCTTGAAGGACTATGATTTCTCGTTAGAGTATCATCCGGGGAAAGCTAACGTGGTTGCTGATGCTTTGAGCCGTAGAGGATCTGATGCAGAGGTGGTCGTATGTCAGATGACCCACGAGTATGGTCTTCTTGAGGCAGCCGAGTTGATGAGTTCAGCGGACGACGTACGGTGACTACCGGGACACATGATTTGTGGTCGATGAGGTTGCGAGACCGTTTCACCGCAGATCGTTCTCGAGGGACAAGACAGGCGATGAGTCGTACCAGCAATTCAGTGAGATGGCTGACAGTTCAGAACATCCAGATTGGAGTCGGTCGACAGACTCTTGCTTGAGGTATCGTGGGCGACCGTGGATTCCATTGGCGGCCGACTTACGCACCGAGATACTTCGGGAGGCTCACCGTTCTCGATTTTTCGTGCATCGGGTCGGACCAAGATGTATGCTTGATATGCGACGTCTCTTTTGGTGGCGGGGATGAAATCCGATGTGTCGAATTCATTAGAGCGTGTGAGATATGCCGGCGTGTGAAGGCCGAGCATCGACGGCTGGAGGATCTTTGCAGCCCCTACCTATTCCTCAATGGAAGTGGGAGCACATTGCTATGGATTTCGTCGGTGGCTTGCCCCGATCTCCTCGTGGTCATGATAGCATCGGGTAATTGTGGATCGATTGACGAAATCTGCTCATTTCATACCGTATCCACTACACACCGAGTTGACAGACCGAGCATTCTTTACGAGCGTGAGATTGTCGACTACACGGAGTTCGTTGTCGATCGTGTCGATCGAGGGCTTAGATTTACTTCGTTATTGTGGCGAGCATGCGAGCTCGTTCGGCACGAGACTAGAGTTGAGTACGGCGTTCCATCCACGAGACATGACGGACGGTCGAGAGGTTGATACAGGTGTTGGAAGACATGCTCGGGATGTGTGTTTTGGAATACGGCGGGTCATGGGAAGAGTACCTTCATTTGTGTGAGTTTGCTTACAACAACGGTTATCGAGCAAGTATCGGTATGGCACCGTTTGAGGCGCTCTATGGCAGCCTTGTAGATCACCTTCTTGGCCGAGAGCGAGAGGATATTGTGACGATTGGTCCCGAGATTGTTGTTGATCACACTAAGAAGGTACGACAGATTCGTCGAGGCTTAAGAGTGCTCAAGAGCGACAAAAGAAATACTATGATCGTATCACGATGAGCTTCAAGATACGACGTGGGAGACTATGTATACCTAAAAGTCTCGCCTCGAAGGGTCACAAACGATTCGGAATCAAAGGGAAGCTTGCTCCTAGATTTATCGGTCCCTTCAAAGTTGTGAAGAGGGTCGGTAAGGTGGCTTACCGTTAGAGTTACCGCCGGCGCTCGTCGGTATTCATCCGGTGTTTCACATTTCAATGCTTCGACTAGACAAGTCGGGCGGAGGACGGCGACCTACGGTGGACCTAAGTCGGATCGAGTTGCAAGACGATGCCACGTACGAGGAGCGACCAATTCAAATTGTCGCGTAAAGTCAAAATACCGAGGAACAAGGAAATCCCTTCCGTTCTCGTGAAATGGCAATTCCACGGGGACGAAGAGTTAACTGGGAGCTAGAGTCATACATGCAAGTGCACTTCCCTATCTATTTGATTCCGGTGAGTTTGAAGTTTAATTTACTTATTAGTAAATTTCGAGGACGAAATTCTAATAAGTGGGGAGAGCGTAACATCCCTCAATTTTTAACCCGACTTTTGTGACACGTGTCGGGATCGTGATCCGCTACGCGATCTTGGATGTATTTCGAACCTTGGGAGTCGACACCGAGGTAATTTTATGATTCTTTGATGTGTGTAATAGTATTATAGTTTAAATGCGTGTCACGAGCCATTTGGGCGATTTTTAAAAATGAGTGAGTTTTCGCCTAGGTAACCGGGGAGAAAATATAGTAAAAAGATAATTAAAATAATTATTTAACAATTATATAGTTCAATTGTGTGAGATAAAAGTAAAAGTGTGCACGTGACGGGAAAATACGGGTCGATGAGGTAAGATGGGTCGGGGAACCCTTGTGTTAAAGTTTGAGATGTGGGGGTCGGTAAAAATGGGTAGACACAACTATCATACCCATTTAAATATTCAAACACACACCTTACCCCATCACTCAACTCACCTCACCACCCACCCCATCACTCACGTCACACTCATCTCACCATCTCACTCACGTCACCCCCATTCCCACTCATCTCTCTCACGTAACCTCTCCTCACTCTCTCATTTCACTCATCTCTTTCTCTCACTCTTCACTCTCCTCACGGTCTCTCTACACTCGCTCTCCCTCACGACCTCCCTCTCCCTCATCCGACCACCGCCGCTGCTCGCCGGTGACCAGGACCAGGGACGTCGGAGGTTCTTGTCAACCGGAGGTGTGCATTCTCTCCCCTCTCTCTCGTGTTCACTCGATCTCTCTCTCCTCTCGGTTTTCTCTCTCTCTCGTCTCGGTTTGCTCTCTCACTCTCACGAAACCACCTCTCCCACTGGAGATGGTGGTGACCGGGGTTCACTCCCTCACCGGAGATCTCTCTCTCCATCCCTCTATTTCTTTTCCTCCCTCTCCCTCTCTCGATCGATCCAAAAAAAAAAAATTGGAAACAGAGGCGCCGTGCGCTCTCGTTTCGCTAGAAAGAAGAAGGGCCGTTCTGCGAAACGAACCGCCCTAGATAAAAAAAAAAAAAAGAGAGAAAATAAAGAAAAATGGAAAAGAAAATCCAGAAAAATAGGGAAAATTATGAAAAATTCAGAAAAATCCAGAAAATATGAGAAATTAGAAAAAAATGGTTCACAACTGAGTTTTGGGATTTTCTCGGAAATGTTGGCGAGATGTAATCGGGGTTTTAGCCTCGAAAAACATAAAAAATGATATAATATGTCAAATCGAAGCCAATTTAATGACTTGACCTATTAATACGAGTTTCTGACCTTGTCAGGTAGCGGGAAACTTAGGGATATGCGTTAGGAGTCGCGGGAGCGTTTTACGCGGGTTACGATAGTTTCAGGTAAGTACATTTGCCTTAAAAAGCACTTGTACGTTAGTAAGCCAGTTTAGAAAATATCATGTGATTCATTTTCACTTCTTTGTGTTTGTTACTATCGAATTATTGGCTTTCCATTCCTTATTCCTTGTATGTGTGTTCTTGGCATAAGTGTGTGTCTCGAAGGTACATGCGCCCGCACTAGAAGGGATAAAACGCGGCACTCGAGCGCACGAGTGTTTGACCACCCCTAGTGATTGTGTGATACCATGTCTTGGATTGTTGTGGATATTGTTGTGGATTGTTGTGGTATTGTTGTGGAATTTAGACCACTTATTGCCTCTCTTGACTCGTAGAACACGCATGTTTCGATTGCTTTCATTTTCGATCTGTCTATCATGCATTCTTGTATATTTAAATTCCTATCTTTCGCACCGCATGATATTTAGGCGCCTTGGTTGTATTTCATGAATTCTTGTTATATTCTTCTCGGCTTTACTTTCGATTTCTCTCGATTTACTCACTAGTCTAGTTTGTGACGGTGGGTGCGATAGGACGGAGAGCGGTAGGGGCAAGGGACCTTGCCTAGGAGACTTTTTGAGCGGTTGGACTTGAGGTACCGAGATGTAGGCTCATGTTTATTTCTTTTTGTATGAAGTTTATATATATATGATTGTTTTGGGCGGGGAATATGTTTTGAGGTGGATTCCATCAATCCATTTTGTTGACTTAGGATTGAACATGTTGGGTTTTCCACATTTATATAGATTCCTAATTTCCCTTTGATTGAGTTATTTCCCAATATTTGATTAGAATATGATTTTTGCTTCCGCTGTGTTATAATTGCAATAACTCTTTCATAAAACGTGAAATTTTGATGTTTTGAGGCTGACTAGGCTCGTCAGGTTCGCTGAGAACGGACTCGGGACCTGCACGGGTCTAGGCCGGGCGTACCCAAATGCATTGGGAATTTGGGGTCGTCACATTACGTATTAGTCAGCTTGTACTACCTATATTCTCGTGGATCGAGTTCAGGAATAAGTAATTCTACCATCACTACTATTTATCATTTTATAAGAATTATCAAATTAGCGGAAGTATTTAACATATTTGTGGTATTATATATAAATCCTAAATATGAAAACTAGGGAATAACGATCACAATATAAATATGTAATAAACGGGGAACATATAGACAAAGTGAAAGTCAAAAGTCGGGTAAACTAACTCTCGTCCCAATGTACAACCCAAGCAAAAGACTTATATAAACATAATACAAAAATATGACCTACATGTACGCAGCTACACGCTACGAGCTAGAGGTAGTCGTCGATCTTCTCCTTGCCCGATCTAGTGCTGCTCGATGGACGTATACCCACCGTCACAAACTAGACGGTGAGTATAGTGATATTTAAGTGATAACCGGGGAATTCTATAATGCATTTCCAAAGTAAAGACAGATATTTAAATGCATAATATAGCAAAAAAATGTGATGAGAAAGTAATGCATGTAAATACCACAGTTAACAAAATTAGACAGACTGACACAGGCTAAGTCGAGGTGATCTACGTTTGGTCGACGGTGAGAACTATCAGCCAACCTTCTTCCACTATCGTATGGAGAAACTCTCAACATACTTCATCAATGGCGAAGCCGCGCTCCATGCGAATATATATATATATATATATATAAAAAAAAAACTTGTCGACAACCCCGTAGTTCAAGCTATGTGATGCCACCCAAGTAATAGTGGTGAGTGCCAGAAACTCTGAGGTCCAGTGACCCTGTGAATCCACCCATCTCTCGCGCAATGGACACCAGATAATCTCTAACTTTGTTTCAAGGATTTTTCATTTCTAAGGTTCTACGATATCAACAAAAAGTTAAGCTACGAAGCCCCGAAGGAAATGGAATACAATTCCAATTACCACAGATAACCCTAGAGCATGCATTTCTAACATCAATTATAACATAGTCCATAACAAAATATGGCATATCAGGAAAATGAGTCAATGAAACTATCACAAGGCATCATACTATTTCAGCATTCAATTCGAACAGAGTAAGAAAAGCATGATGGTAGATTACTAACAGCAAGTCATCAAATTGACTAAAAAGAGAAATAACATGAATGAAATAAAGTAGAGAGTTCCCACAATTTTACTTACAAGTCACAGGATAGCTCTAGCTATCCGGCCTCACGACACTCCGACTAGTGCTCCTGAATTCCCGAAACACCCCTAGTCCTTGAAAGGTCATTTCATAATATTATTTATTTATTTATTTATTACTATTTTATTTTATATATAGGGTTGGCCACGGGTCAGGTTTGGGTCGACTCGACCCGATACCCAACGACCTAATTCATCTCGGGTTTGTATAAAATAACCCATCACCCGACCGTTAGACAAGATACCCGATATATACTCGACTCGTTTATTGTCGAGTGTCGGGTGACCCAATAGTGCAAAAAAAATTTCAAATAGAAAAAACAGTAGCAAGGCTTAGAATGATGATAAACCTGTTGTATCAACTACCATCCATAGTTTCAAAAACCACAAAAACCCTACAAAAGCCATGATGACACACCTGGAGATTAAAGAAAAATGAAGAATACATGTTTTAAATGGTTACAAAGCCTACAAAACCAACAAGGCTATAAATGCAAACAAGCCTTCAAGGCTACAAGGCTACAAGTCAAGTGTTCTAGTTACTCAATCACAACATAAGTAATGCAGTTAAGTAACCCACAACATATATGATACACATGTTGTATTAATAGTTTCAAAAGCCACAAAATAATTAAAACAAGCCTTCTTTTCCACAAAAAAAAAACAAGTATTCTTCATCTCCAATGTCCATGAGAATATGAGACTATGATTTCATCTTCAATACTTTATGTTTTTATCTCTAAAACAAACTATAAAATGAAACAAACAAATATATAGTTAGTACTACTTGCAACTTATAAGAGAATGAAAGAGAACTTATAAAATGAATGATTAGTGGTTAACTTACAAGAACTACTCTTTAGCACATAAAATATGATGATAACTCAAAACTCCTCTAAGACTAATGGTTCTCCTTCAACCTCCAAGTCTTGAAAATAAGATAATATAAAAAAAGATTTTAGAGTTACAAGTTACAACTCATAAAATACTTAACGCTTAGTAGCAAGTAAGAAATTTAGTAAATTTATGTTTTCTATAAGCAACTTACCAGATTGGTCGCCAAAACTTTCTAAAGCCCCTTTAAGATCGAGAGGACTACCATATTTGAGCCAATTTTGAGTGCAAACAAGGGCCTCGACGGTGTTCGGGTTCAATGAACTATGAAAAGAATCCAATACACGTCCACCGGTGCTGAATGCTGATTCTGATGCAACTGTAAAAATCGGGATTGCTAAGACATATTTCGCCAATTGTGAAATGACTTTGTATTTGGAAAATTTTACCTTCCACCAATTTAGGATGTCAAAGGGCTCCACATTTTTTCACAAATCTCTGTCAAATATTTGTCTACTTCATTCTTATTCTCATTGCTGTCTTCTTCATAAAGATGTCGTGTGATTTGCCCAAATTGTGGAATATCATCCAACTCTAAATCAACTGGATTTGGAGTTCGTTCATCTTCACTATCATCATCATCATCATTAGAAGAAAAAAGCCTTGTACGCCTCATACAACCTCCTAAATGTCGTATCCACCTTCTTTGCCATAGCTTCACCCACTTCTTTCCCATACATGAGATTAAAGCAATATGAAACTGGTTTCAGTTTGAATATTGGGTCAAGTTAAATAGGTACATACAACATAATATTGGTCTTTTTAGTATTTCCTAAATACTTGTCGAACTTTGCTTTCATTCTCCTAGCCATTGATGATAAATACACATTGTTGCTCTCACAATACTTTTGAATTATACCATGAACCAAGTAAATCTCTTAAAAGTATCTATTAGAAGTCACATACAAGGAAGCCAAAATTCTTTTAGGGATTTCATAAAATGACTTCAAAAACTTTACAAACATCTTTACCTTTTCCCAATCATCATCAGATGGAATCTTTGCCAAATTTAAATCATCATCTTCTCCTTCCATTCTAACAAAAGCACGTTGGTAGGTCAACACAGCATCAACATCAAGAAAGTGGAATTCCACATTGTACTTACATCTAAACAAACACTACCATTAGTATTAAGTTTTTCTTGCTTCACATACGTCTTAAAGGTGAGTGACCGCGCAGAAGATGACCTCACATACCTCACAAAGTAGCGGATGCTTTTAATAGATGAATCCAATTCCTCTAACCCCTCATTGACTACAAGATTCAAGACATGAGCAACACATCTAACATGAAAGAACTCACCATCTAATACCAATCCACTCCAATTCCTAACTTTCCTCACCAAGTAAGAGATGGCCACATCATTTGAAGTAGCATTGTCAACTGTCACAGTGAAGACTCGTTCGATGCCCCATTCTAGCAAACACTTCTCCATTGTTTTCCCAATGGTGTCACCTTTATGATTTGGAATTTGAAAAAAGTTTAAGATTTTTTTCTGCAACTTACAGTCACTATCAATGAAGTGCACAGTGAGCACCATATAGTCGATCTTTTGTATTGATTGCCATGTATTCATTGTTATGCACAAACGCTAAGACGACCTACGAAACTTCTTCTTCAACTTCGTCCTTTCAATTGAGTAAAGACTCATACAATCCCTTGTAATAGTTTTTCTTGATGGAATAGTAAACTTAGAATTCAAACCCGCCATAAAATCACGAAAGCCATCATTTTCTACAAACCTGAAAGGTAACTCATCTAAAATAATCATCCTAGCAAGCAATCTCCTACAATTGTAATAATCACAGGTGGTTGCGAACAAGTGAACTATACTTTCAGCCAAGGACCCATCATGAGTAGAGGAGAAACAAAGGTTTACTTGCTTAGAAAGATGCCTCTCATTTTCAATTTTCCACGGATGATTTAGGTTCGAACACTTCTCCAAATGCAAAATCAAGTTTTTGGTCCCACAACTTTTGGAATGACATGCATAGGATTTGGGACAAAATTTGCAATATGCCCTAGGCTTGTTAGGCTCCTCTTCTCTAATTGTGAAATAATCCCAGACTTTCGAAGTTCTCTTTCTTTTATTACCCGGATTAGGTGGTAATGAGGGGAGGCTTAATTCATTAGTTTCATCCTGCCTTGGAGGTGGAGGCTATGGAGTTGGAGTTGGAATGCCAAATAGATTAACACCTTAACTAAGGCCTAACTCAGTTGAAACAATAGATGTCGTTGGAATTGAATGTGCACTAGTTGATGTCATCTGAAAAATCAAACAAAAAAATCACAAAATATCATCAAAAAATGATAGTAATAAAAAACAAATGATCAACTCAAAGAAACTAGATTGCATATTTTTTTTTGAAAACAGATTGCATAAATTAAATATATTAATTATCAAATACACAAATACAAGAGAATCAAGAATTGATTTTGATCGTTATGGTGGCTTGACGTGAATGCATATATACAATACACCTAGTTTGCTTGACATAGTCGTGGACACAAACATTCATTCTTGAACCACGACACAAAATTCAATGGCTTTGGCCTTTGGGTGAGTTTCAAAGTGTGATTGATCTGCTGCAACATTGCCCAAATCAATGATATGGTTTCTCCTCTACCTTTATTTTTATTTTTTTAACAAACAACTTGAAGAACTAACCTTTACCTTTGTTCATGTAATTTTTTTATCTCCTCAAATGTCATTTACGTTAATGGACTTGGTTGATTTCGGTGGGTAATGTGCAAGATATTGTCAAAGTTAGAAGTTACCAAAATTGCTACTTGTGATCACAGTGAACATTAATTAGAAAGTGATTCAAATTGTAGCAAAGGTACAATACATATATTATATATATATATGTGTGGTTGTGGTTGTGGGTAGTGTGCGGTGAGTTTAAAAGGTATGGGCACAAAATAGCAAGTTTGATTTCTATAAGAAATCAACTTTATGAGTGCACATATATAAGGTATGGGCACAAAACATCATCAAAAAATATGGGTAGTGTGTGGTGAGTTTAAAAGATATGGGCACAAAACATCATCAAAAAATGATAGTAATAAAGAACAAATGATCAACTCAAAGAAACTAGATCGCATTTTTTTTTTGAAAACAGATTGCATAAATTAAATATATCAATTATCAAATACACAAATACAAGAGAAAAAAATGGTTAAGACTTCAGTTGTATAAATCTAAAGTTCAGATTGCAAAAAAAAATTTTGAAAATAGATTAAGGAAAATGAGAGAGAATGAGAGATGCCACACTAGAGAGTCGAGACAAGAGAGGCATAGAATAAATACCTTGGTTTGTGCCTTTGTGGTGGTTAATGGAGGATGGAGGAGGCGATGAAGAAGACCAAATACTGCAAAGTGCAGAGAGGCGGATGCCGCGGATGAAGAAGATGGTGAAGTCGAAGAGTGCAAAGAGGCGAATGGCGGATGAAGAAGATGATGAAGTCGAAGAGTACAGAGAGGCGAATGGCGCGGATGGCGGATGAAGAAGATGATGAAGTCGAAGAGTGCAGAGAGGCGGATGTCGCGAATGCCGTGGATGAAGAAGATGAAGTCGATGAGTGTAGAGAGATGGATGTGTGGAGTCTGTAGACGACTGGAGTACTGGACGTGTTTTCGCAGGCATGGATGGATGGAATTTGGAAAGCCGATTTAGAGAGTAAGTTTTTTAATGTTTTTACTTCTTTGTTAGTTAGGGTTAAAAGATAAAAAAAATAAGTCAAATGTCTAAAATACCCTTGGGCCTTAACCCAAAAGCCCAACTGCCCAGCCTGGATCTCGACTTGGAGTCTGGGCCTTATTTTTGAAGTCGGGTCGGGTACCCATTTACTAATTTGATCACACCCGAACCTGACCCGACACCCTATGAGTCAGGTTTTGATAACCCAACTTATTTTCTCCACTCATCCTACCCGACCCACCACCCGCCACCCGATTTGGGTGACTCGACCTGAGTCGGGTACTCGAGTTTCGTGCCCAATCCTATATATATATATATACATTTTTTTTGGTTTGGGCCCTTGAACCGGGTTTGACCCGATCTGGTCCAATTGGGTTGGTCGGACCAGCCCTTCCCCCTCCCTAAGCTTGTAAAGACGCTGCAAGACTCTGCTTTTTTTTAAGTTGGGGTTGGAAAAATCCCAACCCCAACTTCGATCTGGGCAGGGGAGTCTTCTCCCCTGCCATCTCCTTCCTCGGACGAACTGCCATGGCAATTCATCCGAGCCACCTCCACCTCCATCACACAACACCAACGCAACAACAACAACATACCACAACACCAACAACAACAACGACAACGAGAACAACAACTCACCTCCACCTTGACGTCGCGAACTCGATCTCTTCTCCTCTTCTCTCGATTTCTCTTCTTTCTCCTCTCACTCCTCTCTCACCCGAACTCTCTTTTTTTGTGGATTGTGTGTGTGGCGGTGGTGTTTAGGGTGGAACTAATAGGGTAGAAAAAATTACCAAAATGCCCCTCCAACTTTATCTATTTCCTTAATAATCCAAAGCCCCTCTTGGTCATTTCACAATTTTCTAAATCTTTTTTAATATATATATTTATATTTATATATATATTATATATACATATATATGTATAATTCAATTATATTTATTTATGACCATAGTCTATGATCTAATATGCATTAATTTAATTATATTGCATTTAACTAAATTTAGACTTACCACAAGTCTTGCTACTCGGTACTCCACTCGCACGCAACTCGAGGGGCATCCCGATCGCGACTCGGCGTCAATAGCTGCAAGTACTAACTTAGTCAGCCTACACACATACAAAACACTAGGAATACATCAATACAAATATAAAATTTACCTCGGCCACATGCCTCGGTTTGTGTGCACATCTCATGCGAGCCCCACGTCACGAGTTGGTGATCTTGATTAAGCAATTAATCAAGATTAACAAAATTGAGCCATGACAGCACGATCTTGGTTTGGTTCTATACGGAATGAGTGTTCTTACCTGGACTACTAGAGAATCTTATTCGCGTGGACGTTAGGATGGCGTAAGTGTACCGCGTCCTAAATGTCTAGTCTTGTCGACTCAACAATCGTTTCGTCGGGACTACTTGCGCCTCTCTATTATTTTCAGGATACTCATTTTCGATTGTTCAGTTGATTCATTTGCAGTTATATTTATTCATGCATTCCCTGTCCTTTCTTTCTATCGGCATGAATATGACTGTGTTTATTTATTTTGAAATATTGTATTTATGTCCTATTTGGTGTTACTTACATGGGCTCGTCATTCTTGTGTTTGACGGAGTGCAGATCTACAATCCAGCAAGGGAAAGGCTCCACAGTTTGGAGATTTGATTTGAGGATACGAAACACGTCTTTCCACTTGACTGATATAGGTGATCCTTTTGTATTATTATATATATTGTTTTGAAACACGTGGGACTTGGGGTTTTTGAGAGATTATGGGCATGTATATCTATATGTTATTCTCCCCTGACTGATCATCTATGATGATATATATATATATATGTGGGGTTTCCACACTTATGATGTCTTATTTTCTTTTATGGTTGTAATTGTTCGATTAGTTTGAGAATTGTTGCTTCCGCTTTGATAATATTAACTCACTAATCGATGTTATTAACTTGCAAATGGTTTAAAATGGTAAACGGTAAAGGAAGGCTGACTAGACTTGCATGACTCAACGAGATTGGCTTAGGGGTTCACGTAAGTTTATGCCAGGCGGGACTCAGTTCAGAATTGTGAAGCTGGGGTCATCAAAGTTGGTATCAGAACCGAAGTTTTAAATACTCAACTCTTAATTTAAATCACAAGCCATTAAGACATTAATCAACGGAAGTTAAGAATGGTTGAACTTATAGTGGAACCTTATGATCATAATTTAGGTCTTGGTTGGGAAGTGAGGAGAGTTGGGAAAATTAAAACTGGACTATGAGCTATTTGATTTTTGTATATATTATTATCGATAGCTATGTCCTAATCGTGGAAATCACTTTCTTTCCAGTTAGTGATGGTCAATCAGCGTCAGGTTAGCAATAGTGGTACGAGCGACGTGCAGGGGCATTTGGATGGTATGTCGCAAATGATTACATCACATGATCAGGATCTTCAGGAGATACTTAGACTGTTGAGAGCTCAGGTGACAAGCATCACCTAGTACGTTAGCAACTCTAGTTACTCAGGCTGGGAGTGCTCCTACAGTCCAGGACACACCAGTAGCACCCACAGTTACTGTAGGACTCGTAGTGGCTGAGGAGGCACCTGTACAAACAGAGGTAGTACCTCATACACCAAAGACATTAGTCGAGGATACGTCGAGCACACCGACTGATACGGGTGTTGGGGCGACGGCTGAGGCGAGGTAGGCTCACGAGTTTATGAGACATCAACCAGTGAAGTTCCACGGGGGAACTAATCTTGAGGCTGCGAAGAAGTTTATGAGGAGCCACAAGAAGATACACGACGTACCGGCTACACCGGCACATATGCAGCTGAGTATTTCCTCAGGACTTTTGTTCGATGAGGTTGATATATGGTGGCACACGACTATAGCGTCGAAGGGGAAGCCCAAGGACTAAGTTAAGTTCAAAAAAGGTTCAACAAGAAATACATTCCTCCTACGATCCGTAATCGAAAAAGGACCGAGTTTCAAACGATCAGACAGCAGACCAGAGAGTCCATTATGCAGTATATGGATTGGTACTTGGGTTTGATGGAGTATGCCAATGGTGCAGTCAACACGGATGCCGACTAGGCTTTCTACTTTGTACGCAGTCTACTGGATTCGATTCGTTCTATTGTAGTGACAATGGCCTCGAGCACATTACAGGAGGCCTATGAGAGGGCTATGGCTAGTGAGAGCTTTGGGAGCACACGCACTGGAGTACCGGCGGCGTCATTAGCACCGTCAAAGTCAGGGGGAGGATCTGGAGGTAGTGACAGGAGGAAGAGACCCAGATACAGTGAGGTAGGAGAGATAGAGCTCAGAGTGTAGGATATGTTACATCTCCACCTACTATAACGATAGTACCATCTGCTCCAGTACGGAGTTATACCAGTTCGCCACAAATGCCGGCACCATCAACTCCTCGGCACCATTATTATTAGAGGACTGATAGTAGAGGTAATGGCTAAGGACAGGGTAAGAGTTCCAATCAGGTGCAGAGACAGGGACAGGGTCAGCGTGGTTCATTTGTATTTAGATCTTAGAGAGTTTGTTACGAGTGTGGATAGATTGGCCAATTTATCAGTGTGTGTCCACGATAGGGCCGAGGGCAACAGTAGCGGTAGAGTCGAGGAGCAGGTTCATGTAGTTGCTACACCAGACCCGGCTGCCAACCATAATCTTATTGATATTTGCAGTCGCTTTATGCATGTTATGTTTGATTCAGGCTCTACTATTTCATTTATTTCGGATAGTATGTTTGATGAGTTGGGTTTGAGACCTACTAGACTAGAGAGAACCTTGATCCTTAGCACAGCTACTGGGGACAAGATATACCCGAACTTGTTGTGTGTTGAATGCTCGATCGAGATAGAGGGTCATGCCATGCTAGCGGACCTGAGTGTGTTGGAGTTCCTCGAGTTTGATACATTACTGGCCATTAATTGGTTAGGTGCGTATCATGCACAGATCCACTACTTCAATAAAACAGTCACATTTCAAATTCCAAAGCATCCGAAGTTTAGTTTTCAAGGGACTTCGACTAGTTTGCTTATTACTAGAGGTAGAGTCACCACTAGCGTAGATGTTAAGACGTTCGTTAGTGTATTGAATACGATGGAGCGAGTTGTTAACGTCTTTCAGACAGAGCTACCAAGATTACCACCGCCTAGAGAGATCGACTTTAGTATAGATTTCATCTTGGGGACCAAACCTATTTCAATTTCGTCATACCGAATGGCTCCGAAAGAGTTAGAGGAGAGGAAGGGTCAACTAGATGAGTTGCTAGAGTTGGGTTTTATCTACCCGAGCATGTCAGCCCTGGGGAGCGCTGGTTCTATTTGTCAAGAAGAAAGACGGCAACCTGCGATTATGTATCGACTACCGGTAGTTGAATAAGGTAACAGTGAAGAACAAGTATCCACTTCCACGCATCAATGGCTTGTTTAACCAGCTAATGGGAGCATAGTGGTTCTCGAAGATAGATCTAAGATCTGGGTACCATCAGTTGAGGATTAGAGCGGAGGATAGGGAGAAGATTGTGTTTGGAACTCGATACGAGCATTACCAGTTCACAGTCATGCCTTTTGGGCTGACTAATGTGCCAGCGATGTTTATGGACATGATGCATCAAGTGTTGAGACAATACTTGGATCGTTTTGTCATTATATTCATTGACGACATCTTGATCTACTCTAGGACTCATGAAGATCACGAGAAGCATCTCATGTTAATTTTGGAGATTCTGAGATAGCACAGATTATTCACCAAGTTTAGTAAGTGCGAGTTTTGGCGTGCGAAGGTCGAGTTTCTTGGACACATCGTCAGAGCAGGCCGAGTATCAGTGGACCCCGCTAAGGTTAGAGCAGTTATAGATTCGTCGTCATCGAGATTCGTGTTAGACATTCGTAGTTTTCTTAGCTTTGAGGGTTACTATAGGCATTTTGTACGAGGCTTCTCGAAGATTGTGGCACCTATGATGCAGTTGACAAAGAAGGACGTTAGATTTCAGTGGACAGACGGTTGTGAGCAGACGTTTTAGACTTTGAAAAAACATTTGACTACCGCGCCAATCTAGTATTATCTGAGTCAGGGAAGGGTTTTGAGGTGAACACCGATGCTTCGAATGTCAGTTTAGGTTGTGTTTTGATGCAGAACGGTGGAGTGATTGCCTACGAGTCGCAACAGTTGAAGGTTCACAAGAAGAACTACCCTACGTAGGACTTGGAGTTAGCAGCAGTGGTGTTTTTAGTGAAGATTTGGTGTCATTATCTCTATGGAGAGAGGTTTGTGTTGTTTACTGACCACAAAAGTTTGAAATACTTATTTACATATAAGGATCTGAATATGAGACAGAGACGTTGGCTTGAGTTTCTCAAGGATTATGATTTCTCTTTGGAAAACCACCCGGGGAAGGTCAATGTGGTTGTAGATGCGTTGAGCCGCAAAGGGTCAGACTCAGAGGTTGTTACATGCCACATGACACACGAGTGTGGTTTGCTCGAAGCAGTCGAAAAGTTTTTTTCTATTGATATTCTGACCAACACCAGAGTATTGATTTGTGGCTAATTGAGGATTCAGGCTGTCTCTATTCAGATTGTACTAGATGGTTAGCGGGTTGACGAGTAGTATGACAGATATTTGGAGTTCGACTTCGAGTTCGAGATCATCTAGATCGATGAGAGTCAATCGCACGACTCGCGTTTCGTGCAAGACCAAGAGATTTGAGAGGGCTAGTTTGTACGAGCAAGAGATAGTTCGACTGCACGATGTACATTTATCGATTATGTCTCACGGTGGAAGTGGGATCATCACTATGAATTTACATCACATATCTCAGCACGGTCATGGCATGCGAATGCTGGCATAGTTCGACCACACATACATGGTTGGATCTCGAGCGAGAGATAGTTCACCGCCGGTGTACCTATCATTCTAAAAAGGGCCATAGTTTACATCACATATTAATGAATAGTCGTAGCACGCGGTTGGATCTCGTCGATACATATACTTGAGGATATGTTGAGGATGTGTGTGTTGGAGTATAGTGGGTCATGGAAGGAATATCTTCACCTTTATGAGTTTGCACACAACAAAAGTTATCAGACCAGTATTTGTATGGCACCGTTCGAGGCATTATACGGGAGGCCGTGTAGATCTCCATCTTGCTGGGCAGAGCCAAAGGATGTGGCAGATATTGGGCCAAGAGATTGTTGTAGAGCATGAAACGTCATTTCCGAAAAGGTATTATAATAATCAATTGGATTCCTGGATCAAAAGTTGTGGTCCCTCAAAGTATATGCAACTACCACGACATCATTCTCTCCCACCTGAGAAAAACTCGACCTCGAGTTTTCTAGATACAAAGGCTCATCATCTGGATAAAATGGAAAAATATCCGCCACATTAAATGTCTTGGATATTCTCATACTAGTATACAGACCAACAACATAGGCATTATCATTGATCTTCCTCTCAATCGAATACGGCCCATATCTTTTGAACTGCAACTTGATGTACTGGCCAACTAGGAATCTCTCTCTGCAGGAGTACCATAACCTGATCACCAACAGCAAAAAACTTCTCCTTGCGATGCTTGTCAGCCGTCGGTTTATCCTTTGCTTTAGACTCTTCAATTTTCCTTCGAACTGCCTTTGTAGTAGACTGCCAATTCTCAACCATGTGCTTGGCTGCTACACTGTTATCTTTCTCCTTTGGCAATGTCAGTAAATCTAAAGCATGGGCAGGTGCTTTCCGATAGACTACAGCAAAAGGTGTCATGCCTGTAGTATGATGAACTGAACTGTTGTAAACAAACTTTGCCTGTATCAATGCAATATCCCACTTCTTCGGTTGATCTCCCACAATGCTGCGAATCAAATTACCCAGGGATTTGTTGGTAACCTCTGTCTGTCCATCTATCTAAGGATGGGTTGTACTGCTGTGATTCAAAGAAGAATCAAACCGGTACCGAAGTGACCGCCAGAAGTGACTGAGAAATTTGGTATCTCTGTCAAATGTAATGGTCTTTGGTACATCATGCAAACGGACAACCTGCTCAAAATAGAGCTTAGCAATGTTTTGAGCATCAACAACCTTCATACAAGGAATAAAATGAACCATCTTCGAGAAACGGTCAACAACGACAAATAAAGAATCTGAACCCCGCTGAATGCGAGGAAGACCAATGACAAAATCCATCGACACGTCCTCCCAAATATCCTGTGGTACTGGTAAAGGTGTGTAAAGACTAGTATTATGTGAATGTCCTTTGGCTGTTTGACACACATAACAACGTTGTACAATCTTGGTCACATCCCTACGCAAGTGCGGCCAATAGAAGCATTCCACAACAGTAGTAATGGTCTTATTTCTACCTAGATGACCAGCTAAACCCCCACCATGTAAATCACGAATCACTTTCTCCCTCAAAGACGACTCAGGAATGCAAAGTTGATTACCCTTCATCAAAAACCCCTCATGAATGTGAAAATCCTCACGAGGCTGCCGAACACTACATTTACCCCAAATCTGCCCAAACTTAGCAACATCAGCATACATGTAACGGCCCATTTTTCAAATAGACCGCCACAGGGCCAATGCGGACCCACAATCTGTCTTATTAGCGACAGCTGTGCTCTACATTGGATTACATCCTCCATTTTATCTT
Source organism: Stephania japonica (assembly GCA_039657345.1). Taxonomy (NCBI): domain Eukaryota; kingdom Viridiplantae; phylum Streptophyta; class Magnoliopsida; order Ranunculales; family Menispermaceae; genus Stephania; species Stephania japonica. The sequence goes on along the minus strand of CM077556.1, from coordinate 81,550,635 downwards.
TTTAAACCTTATTAATTATCCATTTATTGATTAGGTTGTATTGAAGTCAAATTATATGTTAAATCATTATAAAATCCTCAAATTCACACAGCGGAAGCCTTTCTAATGCATTACTCGGGTAGTGATACTATAAATGTGTAACCTAAACCATAAACCTAACGTGGAAAACCCATGCATAACCATAAGTACCTCCGAAGTCACCAAAAAGTTCAATATATATAAAGTTTCTCCAAAACCCAAACCTATAATAAAACAAAGTAAATATAATACAAACGTACGAGTCAGGCTATCTCTGTTCAACAGTACTCTGGCAGCTTGCCCTTGCCCCTACTCGTACTAGGATCTGCACTCAAGCCATCACAAAAAGCAGATGACGAGTCCAGAGTGAGTATTCCCAAGGAAATTATGTGAGCATTTTTAAAAGTAAATACTGAAATTTAAATAAAGCTATTAAATAAACATGCGGAAATAAATACAGATTAACCGTGCTCATCGCATGAATAAATAATAGAAAAACTCAAAGTGTGTTCCTAGCCCCAGGGTCGACTACACCATAATTCGGACTCTTCCCAGAATCGCCGCGAGTCCAACTCAAGCAGGGCAAGCATCTGGATCCGCTCGATGGCCGACGTTACACCTACGGCGCACCGACACGCCACGACGTGACACTCGGGTCGTACTATTCACCGAGATCGATCTGGTAGTACGTGCTATGGTGTAGTGGACATACACACAAGAATGGTACGGAGGGAGCCTCGCTCAACGTCCGCCCATATAACCATAACCAGAGTAGAGTATTGAAATGAAAGAAATTGAATTCAAATGCCAAAAGAAGTAAATACTCAAGTAATTTCAGTTGGGATACTACACACCTCAATCCGCACTCCGCGTCCCGAAATCCAACCCCGTCTAGCTTCAATAATCACCCGATAATTCCAAATTATCACCCCAAATGTACCTAAGATTAGTTATCATTGAATTAGCTTCAATTTGACATATTATGTAAATTTTACGTTTTTCGAGGTAAAAACTCCGGTATAAAGTCTCCTCCAACTTTTGAATTTCTCATTTTCCATATAAATTCCTCAATTTCTATTTATTTAGTCAAAATACAATTTTTCCATATTTTTCCCTATTTTTCTCTTATTATATATATATATATACATACATATATATATACATATATATATATGTATATACATACATATATATATTATTATATTAGAAAAGGATGCACATTTTTTCGACCAGAGACACTTTCGCGTCTCTGGTTCGAACAACCATTATTTTATTTTTTTTTCGTTGCTTTCTTCTTCTTTTCTTCCACTCTTCATTCATCAATGGAATCAAGAAGGTGGGAAGATCACACATCTTCTTCCTCCTTGACTGGTTCCAAATCTCGGCCATGGCTCCGCCATGGCCGAGCTCACCACCTCCACCACCACACAACACAACGCACACAACCGAATCACAAAAACCACTATCAACTCACCTTATTCGCCTCTCCACCACGAGATCAATCTCCCCTCCTCCTCTCGGTCTCTCGCTCTTCGTCTGCACTCTCTGTTTTTTTTTTTTTTCTTCCTTCTTTCGATTTATCGAGAGAGAAGGCGGTGAGAGTTTATCAAAATTTCAGGTAAAATGACCATTTTGCCCCTCCAATATTATCTCCTCCTTAACAACCTCAATACCCTTTATGGTAATTTCACAATTATTTATTTATTTTCTGATTTATATATATATATATATTAAATTAATTATATACATATATATATAAATATATATACACACCTATATTTTCGCACCTACAATTCCGTCGTCGCGCCAACGAGCGTACATTTCGGGCGTGCACACATCTTGTACCACCCACGCGTGTCGATCACGACCCCGCGTGTCCCTAGCGCCCACCAATTTACTATTTTATCACATTTAATTCATTTAATGTGTGTAATATTTTCCCCGACCTAATATTTCATCTTTTTGTCTATTCGGTACCCGCGTCGACACGCATATCGAGGCGAATACTTAACACACAACCTTACACGTCAATTAAAATATAATCACACATCGCGATGTCGTTTAACCTATTTTAACATAAACATCGCAAATTAAACAAAACAACACACGAAATAACTATTTACCTAACTCCAGGCGCGCTCTAGCTTAGCTGCGGGTCCCACGAGTGTCTGAGTTGTTCACCACGTCTGCAATACGTCACAAATAACGGCGAATTAAATTCGGGCTGTTACAATTCTTCCCAACTAGGTGAAATTTCGTCTCGAAATTTAGATTAAACTTAACTACTTACTGGCAAATAAGTGGGGATACCGTCGTTGCATCGTAGACTCGAGTTCCCAGGTGAGTCCCTCAGTTCCATGATACTGCCAACGAACTAAAACCTTCGGGATCTCCTTGTTCCTCAAAGTCTGAATCCTCGTATCCATGATCTCCACAAGCTGCTCCTCAAATGACACGTCAGGTCGCACCTCAATCTGACGTATATCAATCATAGGTCTCGGTCCCAACCTTGCTAGCCTCAACATGGATATGTGAAACACTGGATGTACCCCGCTAACTGTGGCGATAACTCTAAACGGTATGCCACTTTGCCGACACGTTCCTCCACTCTGAACGGTCCAATAAACCTTGGTGCTAATTTCCCCTTAATTCCAAATCTCTGATAACCCTTCCAAGGCGAAACTTTTAAATACACCATGTCTCCAACCTCGTAGCTCAGATCCCCGTGATACCTATCTGCGTATTTCTTCTGTCTATCCTGCGCCGCCTGAAGTCTCTGTCTAATTTGTCTTATCTTCTTAGTGTGATCCACAACAACCTCAGGTCCTATAGCCGCTGTTTCCTCCGGTGCCGCCCAACATGCTGGTAACCTGCAGGGCCTGCCATATAATACCTCGAATGGTGGCATCCCGATACTCGCCTGATAGCTGTTGTACGCAAACTCGCACAATGGCAGATAATCTTCCCACAATCCTCCAAACTGTAAAATACACGCCCTGAGCATATCTTCGAGAATCTGAATCAACCGCTCTGACTGCCTGTTAGTCTGAGGATGGTACGCAGTACTAAACTATAGTCGAGTGCCAAACTGTTCTTGCATACTCTCCCAAAGTCTTGAAGTAAACCTCGGATCTCTGTTAGAAACAATGGATACCGGTACACCGTGCAATCTGACAATCTCTTTCTCGAAAATAGTGCTCATGTGTAATCGAATATTTCATGGCGATCGGTATGAAATGTGCCGACTTCGTCAACCTGTCGATAACTACCCAAACTGCGTCGTGTCTCCTCGTAGTCTGCGGTAGACCACTGACGAAGTCCATGGTCACATGTTCCCATTTCCACTGAGGAATGGGCGGCGCACGTCGTAGCAACCCAACCGGTCTTCGTGCTCAACCTTCACCTGTGGCAAATATGACAACTCGGACGTACCTCCCCACGTCAGCCTTCATCCCTGGCCACCAAAATAATCGCTGAAGATCGTGATACATCTTGGTTCGACCAGGATGAACGGTAAATCGCGACCGGTATGTGTCCTCGAGAATACTGTCTCTGAGCTCCGGTACCTCCGGTATCCACAAACGACCCCTGTGTCTCAAGCACCCGTCTGAACCCTCAGACCACTCGGTGCACCCCGAATCCTGAGCCAGTCCACTGATCCGTAAATACCGGTCATCAGTTCTCTGCAACTCAGCAACCCGCTCTAGAGACACCGTAGGAACTCGTATCTGGCCGCAAATATGTAGCTCAGCAATAGACTCTGTCACACACAACACCGATGTAGCCTCAAGCAACCCATGCTCATGTGTCATATGCCGCAGGCCCGTTTGACTCTTAATGCCGCTCCTGTTGAGCGCATCAGCTACGACATTTGCCTTTCCCGGATGATACTCGATAGCGAAATCGTAGTCTTTTAGTAACTCGAGCCATTTCCACTGTCTCATGTTCAACTCCCTTTGAGTGAACAAATATCTCAAACTCGGATGGTCGGTAAATAGTATGAACTTTTCACCATACAAATAGTGCCTCCAAGCTTTCAGCGCAAACACGATTGCCGCAAGCTCCAAATCGTGCACTGGATAACTCTCCTCATGTGGTCTTAATCGTCGCGATAAATAGGCCACTGGATGTCCATCATGCATTAACACACAACCCAACCCAGTGCCTGACGCATCAGTATAAATCGAGAAACCCTTTCCTGTCACAGGTAATGCTAAAACTGGTGCAGAAGTCAACTGCCTCTTCAGCTCCCAAAAAGCATCCTCACACTCCTGCGACCAGTCAAAAATAACATCTTTCTTGGTCAACCTCGTCATCGGCCCTGTAATCAAGGAAAAATCTCGTACGAAACGCCTGTAATATCCTGCTAAACCCAAGAAACTTCGAATATCATAAACAGATTCAGGTGTCCTCCAATCAATGATAGCTCGAATCTTGTCACCATCTACTGATATACCCTGATCGCTGATGACGTGCCCCAAAAACTTCACCTCACTCAGCCAAAACGCGCACTTGCTGAACTTGGCGTAAAGTCGATGCTCTCTCAGCGTCATCAACACCTCTCTGAGATGCCTCTCGTTCTCCACACGAGTCCTGCTGTAAATCAGGATGTCGTCGATGAATACAATCACATATCGATCCAAAAACGGTCGGAGCACCCTGTGCATTAAATCCATGAAGATCGTCGGCGCGTTAATCAACCCAAATGGCATGACTATGAACTCAAATAATCCATAGCGAATGCTAAAAGCCGTCTTCTCGATATCACTCTCCTGAATCCTCAACTGATGATAACCCGATCATAAATCAATTTTTTGAGAAAAACTTCGCACCCACCAATTGATCGAATAAATCATCAATCCTAGGAAGTGGATAACGATTTCGATTCGTCACCTGATTCAGCTTCCTGTAATCCACACACATCCGCATCGAGCCGTCCTTCTTCTTCACAAAAAGAACTGGAGCTCCCCAAAGTGACATGCTAGGGTGAATGAAATCCTTCTGCAGCAACTCCTCTAGCTGGGACCTTAACTCCCCGTGTAACGACCCAAATATTCTCCGACCCATTTTAAAGGTATTTTATTAAATTTATATTAAAATATGGGAACAAATCAAATTGTTACACAAAAAAAAATTAATATTAACAAGATTTGGATTTGGACTAAGTGAAAATAAGTGGAATGGGCTTAATGAGAAAATTAGACCCAAAAAAAGGGGTATTTACGTAATTTGGGGTTAAATTGTGAATAACCCTACTTTAAAAACCCTACCTATATAAACCTCTTATAAGTTGAAGCCTCTTTTGTGTTGAAAACTAAACTTGGAGAGGGAGGAGAAGAGGAGGAGACTTGAACAACCAAGGGGAGGTAAAATTTCGATGGTTTTTCTTTATTTTTCTTTTCTTTTCTTTTTCTTCTTTTCTTCCTCTTTGATTTGGAAGAGAAAGGAGGGTGGCGGCTCCCTTTGGAGCCGCCGGTTTTAAGGGCGCGCCGCCGAGAAAACAATGGCGGCGTCGGCGCCAAAGCCGACGCGCGCTGCAGTTATGGGGGGTGGCTTTAGCCACCCCATTATGGGAGGAGGAAGGGGGTGGCAAAACCACTCCACTTCCTCCATCACCGCCACCACCACCGCCACCGCGGCTCACCGGCCGCGGTGGTGGGGTCCCCGATCGGCGAGCACCGGGGACCACCTCGGATCTCGATCCAGGGTTGGGGGGGGGGGGGGAAACCCCCACCCCGTGGAGCCGAGACGCCGGGCGTGCCCCTGCGTCTCGGACCAGAGGCGAGACAGGCCCCCAGGGGGAGTTTGACTCGGTTGACCAGGGGGTGGAATGCCCTCGGCCAACCAAACAGGACCATTTGGTCCCCTGTTCAACTAAACAGGACCAAATTGGTCCCCTGTCCAAAATAAATGGAAAAAAAAAATAAATAATAAAATAAAATAAAATAGGAAAATTTACGATGAGCATCGACAACCTCGACAAAGCCTCAAACGGCACATCATGTGGGACCCATACCATTTGAGTCCCCAAACATAAATTAATAATTAAAATACTCAACTTTAAATTAGTAAAATACTTATGTAGTCTTATATAAAATTGTATAAATTGCGTAGATTCGCGAGGCGGTTCACGTGGGACCCCAAACGTACGAGGAGTTGGTATAGACGTCGCGACGGGTCCAGGTAAGTGGGGAGCTTCGCTCATGCATTAAATATGGCTTGATTATTAGATAATTAGGAATGCATGTTTTGAATTTAACGACTTGGGAATGGGTTGCGTCGTGATATTGGTTTGGATCTCTATTATCTATGGAATTGTGAATGCATTGTCTTGCCTTTCATGTTATTCGGTGCCCCAGAGTGTGTGGTAGTTAACCACCGAGGGTTTGCTTGACTAATTGAATGCATAAGGTGAATTATTCGAAGGTAAGGGTTTGGAGTTACCATCCTTTGCTATTTGATGATTCTTTGAGACGTGTAGCGGTGACGGCTTGGATGAATCTATCTTTGTTTTGGTGCGATTATCTAGAGGGCGTAATGGCCATTGCGTTTCCACTGATCTTTGTACCAATTCGAAAATAGATGATTCGGTCACCGGATCCTTACCAATATCTAGTTCGCATTGAATGGAACAACGACTTATATTAATATTTATATCTATCGCATTTTATTTAAATATTTCATTTGACTTTATTTGTATGTCATGTGTAAATTTATAAATGAAAAGTGATGAATATTATTATGCATGACATATATGAATGTTTATCAAATGTGTTGTAAAACTGTTAGGCTTTTATGTTTAATATAGTGATTGGAATACGAATTGAAATATTGATATATAGAATTATTGAATATCTAAATTAGATATGGAAATAATATTTAGACATTTCTTCTTAGAATATAATTCCAATTTTCATAACTACGATGAGCATAAACCATATATTTAATTGGTTCGAAATATGTGCTAAACGATTATGCTTATAAGTTTATTTTGAATTTACATGTATTCAGTTATTACATGTTGTGTTATGCGTATGGATTGTAGTTCATGTAGAATTTGCATGAGTACTAGGTAGTACTTGCGTATTTAATGTTTGAGCGAATCTTTCCTCTTATTGAGGATCGTTGGTTCTTTAGCTCACCCCACTCTACCCCACAGGTCCCTCTACCAGCGCAGTAGACAAGAAAGGCAAGGGAAAGGATTTATCGTGAAGTACCTTCATATGTGAGACTCACATATTACAAGTTTAATATTATTATTATTAAATTGTTTTGTAATCGTACGTGGGTCATAGCTCGAGAATTAGTAATGGGTAGTTTGGAACCTTTTGATATTATTATGAGGTTGAATGAGACATTTAAATATTAAAGATGATAGATATTATCATGATATACAGGTTTATATGGTTTAGTTATGACTATTATTCACACACTATTTATTATATATATATATATTGTTTAGAATAATTATTCCGCAGGTTATTTAGGCGTGCCAAGTCGTTATTTGGGCCTGGTTCAGGTATTGGGTCTAAGTAACGGTTTGGGCCGGGCGACCCGACCCTAGGTTGGGGGAGGGTCGTCACACCACGTGCTCGGATGCTGACATCCTATACGGCCTGCTATAAAGCGGCTGAGTTCCAGGAATTAGCTCGATAATGAATTTAACAGCTCTCGGTGGTGGCAATCCTGGCAAATCCTCAGGAAATACATCGAAAATTCACAAACAACCGGGACATCCTCAACCCTAATCACTGTCTTAATCTCTGGCTCCACCATAGCCGCATACGCCTTCATCTCCTGCGACGTAGCTAGTCTGCCTCGAGTGATAGGTAATGCTGACGCATTTCCGACAAATGAAAACTCTGGAATTCTCTTGATGTGAAATGTCAACGTCTTGCTAAAACAGTCAATTTGTGCATGATACGACGATAACCAATCCATACCGAGCATCGCGTAGAATTCCAAATATTCTAATACTCTAAAGTCAGCTGGTAACTGATGTCCCTCAATCTCAACTACACAATCCCGGCAAACTCGGTTAGGATAAATCTTATCCCCAGCTGCCGTGCTGAGAACAAGATGTGTATCTAAAGTTTGTGCATCTAATCCTAACAATCCTACCATACGTCCAGATATAAAGGAAAGTGTGCTGTCGGAATCAAACATCACATCTCGTGTAATCTCTTGTGAGCCAATAGCCACCTCCCGGCTATCTCTGGGTCTCCGGCTCCATGAAAGTACCCTGGAGAAAATCTAAGATAATCCTTCAACTTTTTCGCCTCCACTGTCATCAAACTCCCTGATGAAGACGCTACAGCTGGCTGCTCAGTAATGGAAGGAGTTACAACTATTGCAGTCTGTCCCTGAGTCTCAACAGTAGTGGGAACAACAACTGCAGAAGTAGTAACCAATGGTGCAGCTATAACTGTAGTAGAGGCTGTCACAGTCTCACGAGTCCTCAATAAATCTAATAACTGTGCGAACCTATCATCCACTGTCCGCGCTAATGACTCTAACGTCAATGTCGACCCAGCAGGATCACTAGTATTCCCAACCTCTGGCTGAGTCGTACCTGAAGGCTGCCCGTCCATCGATATCTGCATCGAAGAACGTGCCTCGGTACGAATATACGTGTAACGTAAGTAATATACAAACAAAAACATAACACGTATATCTTGATTTTTACCCATCTCTCATTGCTTCCCAACTAAGACTTTAGGCAATTTCCTTTGGGTTTCCACATCTAAAGCTTATTCAATAGGTTTATGATCAAGTATTCCTCAAATTCGAGCCCTAGGTTTTCCTAAACCTAGGCTCTGATACCAAAACTGTAACGGCCCATTTTTCAAATAGACCGCCACAGGGCCAATGCGGACCCACAATCTGTCTTATTAGCGACAGTTGTGCTCTACATTGGATTACATCCTCCATTTTATCTTTTTAAACCTTATTAATTATCCATTTATTGATTAGGTTGTATTGAAGTCAAATTATATGTTAAATCATTATAAAATCCTCAAATTCACACAGCGGAAGCCTTTCTAATGCATTACTCGGGTAGTGATACTATAAATGTGTAACCTAAACCATAAACCTAACGTAGAAAACCCATGCATAACCATAAGTACCTCCGAAGTCACCAAAAAATTCAATATATATAAAGTTTCTCCAAAACCCAAACCTATAATAAAACAAAGTAAATATAATACAAACGTACGAGTCAGGCTATCTCTGTTCAACAGTACTCTGGCAGCTTGCCCTTGCCCCTACTCGTACTAGGATCTGCACTCAAGCCATCACAAAAAGCAGATGACGAGTCCAGAGTGAGTATTCCCAAGGAAATTATGTGAGCATTTTTAAAAGTAAATACTGAAATTTAAATAAAGCTATTAAATAAACATGCGGAAATAAATACAGACAACTGTGCTCATCGCATGAATAAATAATAGAAAAACTCAAAGTGTGTTCCTAGCCCCTAGGGTCAGACTACACCATAATTCGGACTCTTCCACAGAATGCTGCCGGCGAGTCCAACTCAAGCAGGGCAAGCATCTGGATCGCTCGATGGCGGCATTACACCTACGGCGCACCGACACGCCACGACGTGACACTCGGGTCGTACTATTCACCGAGATCGATCTGGTAGTACGTGCTATGGTGTAGTGGACATACACACAAGAATGGTACGGAGGGAGCCTCGCTCAACGTCCGCCCATATAACCATAACCAGAGTAGAGTATTGAAATGAAAGAAATTGAATTCAAATGCCAAAAGAAGTAAATACTCAAGCAATTTCAGTTGGGATACTACACACCTCAATCCGCACTCCGCGTCCCGAAATCCAACCCCGTCTAGCTTCAATAATCACCCGATAATTCCAAATTATCACCCCAAATGTACCTAAGATTATTTATCATTGAATTAGCTTCAATTTGACATATTATGTAAATTTTACGTTTTTCGAGGTAAAAACTCCGGTATAAAGTCTCCTCCGACTTTTGAATTTCTCATTTTCCATATAAATTCCTCAATTTCTATTTATTTAGTCAAAATACAATTTTTCCATATTTTTCCCTATTTTTCTCCTATATATATATATATATATATATATACATACATGTATATATATATATACATACATATATATATTATTATATTAGAAAAGGATGCGCGTGCGTGTGCATCTTCTCCATTTTTTCGACCAGAGACACTTTCGCGTCTCTGGTTCGAACAACCATTATTTTATTTTTTTTTCGTTGTTTTCTTCTTCTTTTCTTCCACTCTTCATTCATCAATGGAATCAAGAGGGTGGGAAGATGTGGCGGCCCCAATTTTCCACATTGGTCCACCACGGGTGGCCACGCGAGCCCACAACTGTCCACGTCACCACCAGTTGTGTCCCACGCCCAATTATCCATCGTTGATCAACTTCTCATTAAATTTGATTCAGTTAATATCATATAACCTCAAAATTAACAGCGGAAGCTTAAATAAACAATATGAAAATTCATCTTGTGTTTTATTAGCAAAATGCCTAAGTGGAAACCATACCAAATATACATCATATACATCTCATCTGTTCCTCAAAATATCAAAATGTACAACCTATCTCTCAAGCCCAAAACCCGACAGAAAACGAATAAATATAAACATACGTACGAGTGGGGCTAAAACCGTCAATCGATGTACTCTTCGAGCTTGCCTTTTCCCCGGCTCGTACTAGGGTCTGCACTCAGCCATCACAAAAAGACAGATGACGAGTCCAGAGTGAGTAATCCCAAGGAAGTTCACCAAGTAATTACGGAAATAAAAGTCTTTGGAATTCAAAAGACTATAATTTAAACATGCGGAGTGCTGTAAATACGACAAGTTGTAAAAGAAAGATCATCGCATGCATAAATATAGTAAGGAAACAAAGTACGTGCACATAAAAATCAGACTAAGTCATATTTCGAGCCTTTCCTTGGGCACAACCCTCAAACACACCAACAAAGTTGTCCCCTGGACCCTACAGGTGGCGGCGTAGACCCACGACGCACCCACACGAGTCTACCATAACCAGGTAGCCTATTCACCGGTATATGCATAGACAAGTGCTATGACTCAATGGACTCTATGGCCGTAACGAAATAAGCACCAGGTGGGGTGATCTCAACACTTTGTAAAGACACCAGGTAGGAGTACCCTCCACTACCAGTAAAGTCACCAGGTGAGAGTGCCCACAGTAAAGCAAAGATGAAATGGAATAAAGAATAAATGGGCGAATTCAAATAAATCAAATGGTAAATACTTAAAGTGAAGTTCAATTGGGATACTACACACCTCAAACCGCACTCCTCGTTCTACGAATTAGATTCCCCGGCTCAATTCCTTCAGTCCCCGATAATACTCCCGGTCCGATTCCCGACTAAACCCAGACTCCAATTACTATTTCAAGACTCCTGGAATCCATTTATGAAGGTTAATTATCAATTAATAGGTTTAAAATGTTGGTTAGACTCATTTTGTCATTTTCCAATTTTTGGGAGTCCAGTGGACAATTAGCGCGCTAATCAGAAGAATTAGCGCGCTAATTCATCTGAGTCACTGTTCATCATTTTCCAGAGGGTAATTAGCGCGCTAGGTCCTCTTATTAGCGCTTAATCGCGCTCTGTCGTCAAAGAAATTTCAGTTCAAAATTCTGAACTCCACTCACCACACACACCATTCATTCGATCCCCACACCTCCAAAACTTATCATTCACCTCAAATATATCATTTAAACACAAACTTATCGAATTTAAACTCGAAATCCAAGAATCATAAAAAATCATCCTTTTCAAACCCATTTCCATATCATCATCCACACCAAAGCCAATCACTAAAACACATTCTCCACCTTCATAGCACTCAAAATATACCAAATTATCTCCAGAAGTATATGCATTACACCAACCCACGGATTCAACACCAACATACCCAAAACCCTCTACAAATTGGAAAGAATTGAGAGAAGGTCATAAATCTCACCTCTTGATCTCGTTGTTGGATGCCTTGATTCACTCCCTTTACACCTTGGTTGATGATCTCTCCCTCTCTTCTCCAACGATCTCTCTCTCCTTCAAGTTTTCTCTCAAAACCTCACTCTCACTCTCCCCATTCGATCGGTCAAACAAACAAACATATGTATACTTGGTTCCCATCAAGTGTGTGCACGAATCTCGAGAACAATCCAAGGGTTCATGGTCACCCTGTGTCACTCGAACTCCAAACACCTTATCATGACACCAATGACCCTGTTGAGCATCTCGAGAACCATCCAACTGTTATTGTTTTATTCAGCTCAACTATATGACTTATAAATTTCCAATTGATTTAGCCCATAATAATTTTCTACCCTATTCAATAAATTACCAAAATTCACGGGTAAACTCACCGTAGTTTCCTCGACTATCCGGCACCTCGTGCCTCGTGTCCCGTGTCCGCACGCACCCCGAGGTCCTTCCTCACTCGTCAATTCACTACATTAGCATACATATTGCAATGGAATTAGCTAATTTATACCTTTCCATCACAATTTACCATAACAAGCATACAATACGGACTGTATACCTAGTTCGAGTGCATTCCAGTCCTCGCTGTGGGTCCCTCAGCTGTCTTCGCTAGCATCCACATCTGCAATGACGTCATAATTAACGGTAAATATTATTTGGGCCGTTACAGAAGATCACACATCTTCTTCCTCCTTGACTGGTTCCAAATCTCGGCCATGGCTCCGCCATGGCCGAGCTCACCACCTCCACCACCACACAACACAACGCACACAACCGAATCACAAAAACCACTATCAACTCACCTTATTCGCCTCTCCACCACGAGATCAATCTCCCTCCTCCTCTCGGTCTCTCGCTCTTCGTCTCGCACTCTCTCTTTTTTTTTTTTTTTTTCTTCCTTCTTTCGATTTATCGAGAGAGAAGGCGGTGAGAGTTTATCAAAATTTCAGGTAAAATGACCATTTTGCCCCTCCAATATTATCTCCTCCTTAACAACCTCAATACCCTTTATGGTAATTTCACAATTATTTATTTATTTTCTGATTTATATATATATATTAAATTAATTATATACATATATATATATAAATATATATACACACCTATATTTTCGCACCTACAATTCCGTCATGCGCGCCAACGAGCGTACTCGGGCGTGCACACTACTGTACCACCCACGCGTGTCAATCACGACCCCGCGTGTCCCTAGGCGCCCACCAATTTACTATTTTATCACATTTAATTCATTTAATGTGTGTAATATTTTCCCCGACCTAATATTTCATCTTTTTGTCTATTCGGTACCCGCGTCGACACGCATATCGAGGCGAATACTTAACACACAACCTTACACGTCAATTAAAATATAATCACACATCGCGATGTCGTTTAACCTATTTTAACATAAACATCGCAAATTAAACAAAACAACACACGAAATAACTATTTACCTAACTCCAGGCGCGCTCTAGCCTAGCTGCGGGTCCCACGAGTGTCTGAGTTGTTCACCACGTCTGCAATACGTCACAAATAACGGCGAATTAAATTCGGGCCGTTACAATACAACTCATTCAAACAATAAAACCCCACTACCTCATTAATCAAAGTCACTAGCAAAGCAACTCTCCTACTCAACGCATTGACAACTTTGTTCTAAACTCCAGCCTTATGCGTCAGTTTGAATGGGAATTTCTGCAAAAACTAAGTCCATCAAGCATGCATATCTTTACAATGCAGGTCTAGCTATTTAGGTGTTTCAAAGCATCACAGTTAGAGATGATTTACCAAATGGGAGTCGTTGACTCTTATTACAAAGACAAGATTCACAATAAAAGTTTGATGGAATACTCGAAGATAAAGCAAGAGAACTAGATTGCGCCAATAGATGCATTATGAGGTGGTGAGGATGGCCAAGCCGACCATGTCAAATAGTTAGGGAGACATTTAAGGAAGTTGTGGTGGAGAGAGCAACAACATTGCTTGAACTTCAACTGTCCGCGGTTGGCCACTCATAGAGATCATGTCGATTCTTGCCGCATAGAAGAGGTGCTCCCGTTTGAAGATCCTTCACAACAAAATGAGATGCAAAGAATTCGATGGATGCATTAATTGTTAGTTCAACAAAATTTTGAAACAGATATTAAATTACCCTTGATAGATGGAACACAGTGAACATTTGACAAGGTAAATGACGGAGATAGAGTGATATTACCAGTGTGAGTGACAGGTAACCCAGTACCATCACCAATGTGAATATCATCCGGGTCGTCATAAGGTTGAGGAGAGAGAGATTTTGCAATTGAGAGGTGACATGGTGAGTGGTTCTGAAATCTAAAATCCACAGAGAGGAGACCGAAAAAGTGACTTGAGCATTGTTAACAACGGGCTGTGGGCGGAGATTAGGAAATGATTTATAACACTTCTTGGCATCATGACTGCGTTTTTCACAACATTGACACACAACGACATTGGGACGAGGTGATTGAGAAGATGAAAAAGTAGGAGTGAGTAAGAATGCAGGAGTAGGGAAGACTATTTGTTTACGATAAGGAGAGGATGACTTTGTGAAGTGAACAGTAGGTGGAGTTGGATCAGCTAGGTGCTTGTCAGAGTGAAGAAGAACAGTCTCATGGTCTAGAATTATGTCACACAGCTCTTCAAACGGAATGACAGAGTCACGCGTCCGAACAACAGTAATGAGTTACTTGTAGGCAACACCTAAACCTCTCATGGTGTACACCAGTAAGTCCGCGTCACTTGGTGGAGTGCCTAAAGAAGCTAGTTCATCAGCAATCTTTTTTTATGGAGGCTAGAAATTCAGCAACGGAGGAAGTCCCTCGAGAAACAGTGGAGAGCTTATCTTTAAGATATATAATGTGAGTCGTGGAACGCTTAGCATATAATTTGGAAAGACGTGTCCAAGCTTCATGACTCGTTGCAGAAGATGAGACGAAAGGAAGAACTGACTCACTTACAGATGCAAAAAAAAGCATGAAGAAAAAGATGACCTTGTCTGCACCAATGCACATGAGCAGAGTTGGGAACTAACTGGCCATTAATTAGCTACAACAGTTGTTGAGGGAGCAATGTGAGAACCATCAACGTAGCCAAGTAAGTCCAAGCCAAAAAGAAGAGAATTTAGGGAAGTCAGCTTGAGAGGCAATTGAGCCGCATCATTAATAGTAATGAGAGGGGGTAAGGTGTTGTAGGGTGCAGGAGAGAGCTCCACATTAACAGCATGAGGATCAGTAGTAGTGGAGACTGTGGAAGCCATTGTAAGAAAGAAAAAAAATCAAAGGATCAAGGCTCGTTGGAGAGGAGCTCTGATACCATAGAAGGGATAAGATCAAATATGCAGAGAAGCTTGATAACATTTATTCATGTGTACAAGTATATATAGGTGTATGTACATCACGTTTTTAATTATGAGTTACAACAGAATATGGTTTCTAATAGAACTGTCTTTCAAAAGTATTTGAAAATACTTTTGACTTCTTCAATCAATAGAATCCGGAACTGTTGAGATATCCACTCGACAAATTGTGTTATCCCGCAACACATGTTTCATCGTTATCAGATTATAACACAAGTGTCTCATGGATCGAAGTACTTCCGGTAATGATTCAAGATGTGTAGTTGTTGATCTCAAGGTGGATCTGATGGACTTTCATGTTTTGTGACCTTTATGTGTGAGGTTAGCAATATACATCAGTTTGACATTAGGGTAGTGATTTTATCAAACCACTTTTAAAGGGACACTTTAAAGTTGAACTGGTGAGATAGGGACACACTACCCTTTAAGGAAAGAAAGTAACAACACAATTTATTATGATTAAATATGGTTAATTTGAGGCTTTGGTGACAAATAAGGGGTTAGTTTTGTGCATAATTTGGGATTTAATGTGGTCAAAGATGAAGAATGGCTGTTACATTTGTGACTTGTGAGCTGTGTGCCATAATCAAGTTCTCGATCAATCTAGCTGTCCGATTTAATCACTCGAATCCCGAGGTAGAGAATCATACGGTTCAAAGTGCATGAAGGCCCACCGCTAATATTTCCGGTTGCTAGTATATGGTTAGCTAGGCAATTAGCTATAACTTATAACCACTAAGTTACTAACTATACATTATTACCCTTCCATGTCTTGGATGCGTCTTAATTACAATCATCATTACAGTTTGTATCAAGAGGTAGTTCTGGTTCGGTATGTAATCACTAGTGTCGTATGAAAGCGAGGATTGGAGTCACCTTGTGTGCCAGTTTAAAGGGAAAAAAAAAAAGAAGGGCCGAGCTTTAGTACTTTTTTTTTTGGTCGTCAAAGCTGAGCTTTAGTAAAACAACAAATGAGCAGGACCGGCCGTGCCTGGCATGGATTAGCCTCTAAAAAAATTAATAATAAAAAAAAGGTCGAGGACCCTGGGCCTGAACTATAAGACTTAGTAATGGTTTAGAGCCCATTTATGTTTTGGGTAAGCTATTCGGACCCCATTTTTTTTTGTTCCTTTTACTTCATTACTTCGTTGTACGCCTGTTTTAAATTTTTTTACTGCTTTTACCCTACTTTTTTGTAAATTATTTCAAAACTACCCTCATCTTCAACACACCAACCCAACTCACGTACCACGTAACCAAATTTGTCACCACCCTCATTGTTTCATTTTTCTTGCCTTATCGAACACTCGTTTAAGGTCATCGGTACATTATGAGTGTTTTACTGACTCGAAACCTACCGGTTCTATGCGAGGGACCACTGTGATTATCTTCGTTTTCTTTTGTTCTTTTGAATAACTTTTTTGCTCTAAAACTTTGTGGGTTTTATTTCCCACAAGATTTCCAGTGTATTGGTGACATTTTTGTGAACTTTGTGGGTTTCCTTGGTTTTCAGTTGAAGGTGTTGAAATGTACGGCCACACAGGACCGAGAACTTATAAAGAGTCTTGATCAGGTTTAACCGAGAGGGCTGGAAAGGTATCGGCCACACTCAACCAACATGCTTTTATTGGTATCGGTTCGTAAAAATCGAGACTTATGAATGTCTATCGTTCATGTGCAACCGCTATGTTAATAGATATTGCGGTTTCATTCCTTCGATACTCTAGTATAGAATAAGTAGACTATTATGGGGTGCACACAATAATTTGGTGGCGTATGACTAGCATAGTGCGAAGTTATGAGTGTATATCAAAGATCTTCGACCGAAACACTTGAGTGGGTTTAAGTGGTGTCTGTTAGGGTGGGGTACAAAGAGCAATTCGATAGGGTACGAGCATCATTTTTGCGCAACAGCGCCGATTCTTACAAGTGTTTCGCGATCACACAAAGCTGACATGAAACTATGGGTCTCGACCAACATACACCGCTGTGTACTATATATTGTCAGACACACAGACTGAGACTATGTTGTACATCTTGATCCTGTATGTCCGCACAGTCATGAAAAACAATGAAATTATCTCGTATTGCTCGGATTTACTTCGATTTGGTGATTCCTTCAACATTTTCCTTCCTACAATGCGCCAATCAATGCCAAGCTCAAAGCCCTAAAAATAAAAATAAAAAATGCAATAACCCTAGAACAGTCAAATTACCACCAAATGTCCAAAAAAAAATCAAATGAAAGGGAATCGATTAGAGAACGAATTTATCGAGTTTATTTTGTGTGGTTTCGTACTTATTTAGTCAGTTAGAGGCCGAGTGTAGGGGTGGAGTTCGTGGGTTTTCCGTCGAGTGTTCTAGGTTCAAAAAAATTTGTGGGAGTAGTGGAGTATGGGGGAGTAAAGCATCTTTATATATGAGGGCATCAAAGACATTTCACAAGGGGGTTAAAAAAAATTTTAAAACGGAATATAAAGAGTAAAAAGTGAGGTCCGAATAACGTGGCCCTATGTTTTTTGTACTCGTATTTAGGTAGGTTAGGCTTGAAAAAAATTAGCCCAAGCCTAGTCAATTTTTCGCATGGTTCCAGCCCGTTGTCTAACAACCAGTTTTACATTTTTACACTGGGATTAGTCAATAGTCATTGATCATTATGTTTATCTGTGTAAACATATATCTTTGGAGAGATGAATGAGTATTATTTGTCAAAAGATAAGGTTTAAAGAGGTTGCAGGGCTGAAGTCTGCCAAAAAAATAAAAGAGAGAGAAAAGTCATCTTACATATGAGAAGTGTTGCAATGACAATGAGAAGTCATTGTACCCCAACATATATACATCGACCTACAAGAACCATTGGTGCCCACCTCGAGACGTGGGCACACAGAGATCCTGATGCATAAAATGCGGGTCGAGACTGTATGAATGACCCTTTGTAGGGCAATGTGTATTGAGATGTGACTTACTCATTGTCATTATAGTATTTCCCGTTACAAGATGATATATCGTTTTCATTTTAGACGAAATATATGAAAAAGGGAGGATTACTTACTATTAACAACTTTGAATCCTGAACTCATTATTTGCTTGTCAAAGTATGACAGCGCGACCAGCAAACACACGTTACCAAAAAAAAAAAAAAAGTATGACAGCGCGCCCAGCCATGACTATTCAAAACATAACTTCTATAAATACTGCCATAATCCTTTGAGTCTACTGACCAGCACTCAAGCACAAGAGAAATCAAAGCTTTGATATATACAACAGAGGAGAGATTATGGCATCGGATCGTTGCCCTAGTGAGAACTTTATTTAATTGATTACTTTGATTTCTATGCGTTTTGTATGCGTTTTTGACATTTATACATTAAGCCATTTCATTCCATTTTCTTTCTTTTTTTTTTTTTTTAAGGAACAAGACTTTTATTCTATTATAGCCATTTCATTAATTATACACATTAAATTTTAGCGTTATAGCTAACAATGTTCATTAATTACATGATAAATTATAGACAATGTTGGGAAGCAAGCATGGCCTGAGCTGCTTGGAGCACAAGTGGCGGTGGCCGTGGCGACGATCCGGAGAGAAAAACCAAATGTGATCATAAATGTCAGAGATGAAGCAACAGCTAATGATCCTTCACTTCCAGCCATTTTTTGTGACCGAATTACGGTTTGGGTCAGGCAAGGCATCGTTACAAGGGTGCCCGTTATTGGTTTCTAAGGTGGATTATAAACATATGTGGCATGTAGTATATCTTGAAAATAAACAGTACTATGCAAATTGCTACTAGCAGCATCAATAATTTCAGTCGAGCTTTCAGCTTGTTGTACTTATAATGTACCATCACAATTAATTATAATTAGAAATTAAACATTATGATTTGCTTTAGAATATATTTTGATATCTAATTAACATGTGAGATGCAAATTAATTAGGATTTAATTAGTATTATTTGTCATCAACGAATGTTGTTCCATACATGCACGTTCTAAGATCATTAATAATTTGAAGTAAACAAAAAGATCATTATAATTACTACTCTTAATTAACATTTGTTGCATAGTTGTTTGTAACCAAAGGACATCAAAAGCATCTTTGGTGAGATAGATGGGTATCACCGGCCAAAATCAAGGTTGGAGACAGGGGGTTATTGTTGGTTGAACTCATATTGAAGAGAAAATGTAAAAAAATCGTAGCAAAAGTTCAAGAACTGAGTTTTCAAAAAATAAAAGTGCAAGAACTGGTCATAGTCTCGCGGCGAACAAATAATCGGGTTTGGATAATCATTTTTTAAGAAAAACCTGGTCCAACCCAACTTGGCCAAACAACAATTATAGATAAAATAATTATTGAGGTAGTCATATGCATACCAATGATGTTAAAAAATACATAGAAATCACCCAAAAAAAACATAGAAATAAAAATTTGGATAGATAAACAGAATAATCCCAAACTTTTAAGATTTTCTCAAAATAATCTCGAACTTTCAATTTTCTCAAAATAATCTCAAATTTTACTTTTGGTCTCAATTTTATCCCATCTACTTTTTTTTTTAATTTGGTATGAGGTGACACATTAAATTAATAAAGTTGTTGATTGAGGGAAAGTGTCAAATTAATAAAAGAAAAAATAGCTAATTTTAAAATTTATAACAAACTATAAAAAAAATTAAAGAAAAACAAAGTAAAAAAGTAGATGAGATCAAATTGAGATCAAAAGCAAAGTTTAGGATTATTTTGAGAAAATTAAAAGTTTGAGATTATTTTGAGAAAAATTTAATATTTACCATGCAATAATTAATTAATTTAATTTTTTAACAAAAACAACATGGGTTTTTGGGCCAGACCTGGATTGGGAGTTGGGCCTAAGCCAAGTTCTTAAGCCCAAGCCTAGTTGGGAATGGCCCAATATATCCCGATTCATAAACAGCATTAAACAAAGTATCTCTACGTCTTTATTTTATATGTTGGATCTTGGTTATAGGATTTTGAGGTTTTAGTCAGTAAATTAAATTAAACGTTTAAGAGTAATTAAAGTTTTGATCGAGGTGGCTTGTGTGTTTTGTCTTCATATGCACCGCCATTTTTGTGTTTTTGGAGTGGTGGAGTTGTTGCGTTTGTATACTCACAGTTCAATCTCCATTTTTTTTGCTATGTTTTTTGTTGTGCTCTTACTTGTATTTGCTTAAGTTACATATTTATATATATAGTATTGGAGTTTTGCCTCCTTTTCAAAAATAAAAAAAAAAAAGAGTAATTAAAGTTTAATTTCACAATCAAACTTATGTTGAAGTGAAAAATTCAAACTTGCTTTGGAATTTAGGAGAAATCACCCACTCTCTTAAATTTAAGCTTTCATATGAAAAATTATTTAATTTCTCTTTCTCCACACTAGGCTAAAAAAGTCACCCCGTTACCTTACTAAAGACAATTCAC
The DNA here is from genome assembly GCA_039657345.1 of Stephania japonica. Taxonomy (NCBI): domain Eukaryota; kingdom Viridiplantae; phylum Streptophyta; class Magnoliopsida; order Ranunculales; family Menispermaceae; genus Stephania; species Stephania japonica. Next base: position 81,529,773 of record CM077556.1, on the reverse strand, counting down.
AGTAACTTGAAAAAGGAAAATGTTGGAGATAAAAGAATAATCTCACAATCAACTAGGTTAAGCATCCACTACCAAAAATCAACAATACTTTTTTCACTTCAATTTTACACGCCACTTTTGACTGTGTTTTTGCTTTAATGTGTGGGCGCACAAAAATTGCATTCAAGGGATCCTAATGAGTGCTCAAAAATGATATGTGAAATTGAGTCGAATTAAGAATCACCAAAAATAAGCCAACATATGATCATTTGACCTATTTACGGATTTGGGTAATCACCCGACCCGCCAAGACCCACCTTGTTTAGGATAGGCTTGAATTTATATTTGCAAGCCCAAACCCGCTTGGCTCGTCCATCAAATATTTAAAATACTTTTCATATTTTTATAAGAAAAAAAACTACAACTTTGCCTAACAATAGGATTGAACTTCCAACCTCTTTCTCAAGTACCTTATACAAAATCAGTGAATTATTCACTTAGTTAGTACTATTTAAAATACCTTTTCATTTAGTATAAATATTAAAAAAAAATGTAGAAAATAAGGTTTAAACCATACAACTCATATATGTTAAGTTCTATTTAATGTTGGTTTTTAAATATTTAATAAATATATTTACTTAATTAAGAAAGAAAAAAACTTAATAAAAAATTCCTACCAAAAAAAAATAATAAAAAATTCTTAAACTAAAAGGGAAGAGCTTTAAAACCTTATCCTAAGTAAACACGGCTGGCTCAGGCCTCGTTTGGTTCGTTTTTGTTAACTTACAGGCAGAGATAACTTCTTGGAGTAAACTCACAATGTAAGTTCATATTTTATGTTTTGTCAATATCTCCCGTGTGAGATAACTCACACAGGGGGTGGGAGAAATATCTCACTCTCAAGTGTGAGTTGGGAGATAACTTAGAGTGGAATTGTGTTTATAAAACCAACCAAATAATATTAGTTCTACCCAACTCCACCTCCACCTCCACCTCCAACTCCACCTCTACCTCCAACTAAACAAAGCCTAAATAGACTGGTCCATTAACAAATAATATTAGTTATAACTCCCCTCCAAATTATTTCATGAGAGTCCCACCAAAACTTTCAAAGCTCCAAAAATTTTCTTCTAAGTTTCGCATTTTTTTTGGTGATATCTTTTTTTAAGTTGTTTAAGTTTGTGTTTCGTCGACTAATTAAAGTGATTACTTTTTTTGTAAAAAATATGATTAATTTTGTTTTTTATACTTTTTTTGTAGGGCCACAACCATGCCAACACATCGCATATAACTACAAATTGATGAAAATTTAAAGAAGGGGTAAATTGTTCTCAATTTTTCAGTTTAGGGACCACCCAAAGTTTAAGGGCTGAAATGTGCCCCCTTTCCCCCTCAATAGTCTCTGAGCTTTGAATCTTGCACCGAGATGTGTGTGTACATGCTTCGAATCATGTCCAAAGGACTCCAAACAACTGTGTGAATTCTATGTATCCAAAGTGGTCTAGAGGTCACATGACTCAAATCCCTTCCTCTTTTGAGCCTACTGATACAACAATCGCTTCACAAACCCTAAAACCAAAACATGGAAGCTCCAACTCCAAAGAAGAGTGCAATCGAAAACGCGGAACCACCGGACCGGATAAGCGACCTCCCAGACGCGCTTCTCCACCACATCTTCTCCTTCCTCGACACCCGCTACGCCGTCCAATCCAGCGTCCTCTCCTCGAGATTCGACTTCCTATGGGGCTCCATGCTCCATCTCAGGTTCTTCTCAAACACTCCCAACACTACTAGCCTTGAAAAATTGATTCACAAAGTACTATCCCTCCGTGACAAATACCACATCAAAAGCTTGCACATTCATTCTGATAATGACGATGATGTCCCTCATGTATATTATTGGATTCTTGCTGCAATTAGGCGCAATGTTAGAGAGATCGATATCTGTATGGCGACTCGCGCCGCAATCCACTTGCCTCAATTCTTGTTTACTTGTGATTCCCTGACTGTTTTGAAGTTGGGGTTGGGGACAATGGGGGAGGATTTTCCTCCTGTTTTGTTTCCTGACTGGGTCGACTTGCCGAATGTCAAATTGCTGCAGTTTACGAGAGTGAGTATCGACGAGTGTTTCGCGTTTCAATTGATTCGTTCATGTCCGTCTCTTGAGACATTGATCATTGTGGATAGTGAGCTTTCGTTCGAGGAGGAGTTTGAGATTGTTTCGCGTAAACTTGTGCACTTGGGAGTGCAATGTAGGTTTCCGATATATCAGCGAGATGTGTCGGAGTTTAAGGTGAGGCTAGTCACGCCAAATCTTAAGGTTTTCAGATGGGAGGACTATATGGTGAGAGAGTTTGTATGGTCAGAGCCTGCAAAGCTAGATCAAGTTGAGTTTGGATTGGTGATGGACGAAGAGGGCCGAATGGATTTGGATTGTGCAAAAGAATGTAAGCAAATGCAGGCTCGGCATATGTTGAAGCTATTAGAAGCGGTTTCGAATGTGAATTCACTTACGCTCTATGGATGCTATCACTTGGTATGTTATATATTTTTCTTTGGGTATATTGTACTATATGACAAGATTGGCTAAGAATTTGTTGGTTTTGGGGACTGCTTTTAGAACATATTGTGACATGTTAGATAACTTTATTTCCTGTGCCGAACAGGGGTTTTGGTTATTTGGCTTGTCTTAACTTGATTTTTGAGTTAGTCAATTGTAATTGTGTTGTCTCTTGTCAAGCACTTAAAAATTCAGTTTAATTGGTATATGTATTTCTTTAAGTTCCACCTTTGTCGACCCTTGCTTGAAATGAACTGGTTTCCCTTGAATGCATTCGAACTATGCATTCATCAGCTTATTACTTTGAACAATTGAATTGCTGAAAAACTTGTGTGCCCATTGTGTTTTTCTACCAGTGGTTGTATGTGGGATTTGGTCTCTTTACAAATCCTTCTAATTACTTCATATTTAGATTGGAGCATTGTTCTTTAAAAAGTTCTGGTCATATTGTTGAACAAGCGTGTCTATAAGTTATACTGTCTCTTTTACTTATTAATTTAATTTATCATGAAAGCATTGTTTGAACATTGTTTCCACACTTGTGTTTTCTTGTATGAAGGTTACTTTTGACCCCTCTTCTGCATCAGAATATCTGTCCCTGCAATATCATAATCTGAAATATTTGAAGCTGGAGACATGGCTTTCTGCAGATTGTCTTCTTGCAACATTGTATATGCTTAAGATCTGTCCCAACGTAAAAACTCTTTCCCTACACAGATTAGAGGTATTTATCAATGTTTATTATTCTGAAATATTTGCTCTTGCCATTCATTATGAACTGAAAAAAAAAGCATCTCAATTAAGTTTGTTTGACATTTTCTTTTTCGGCAGGATGATTGTCTGGAGCCAAATCATCGATGCTGGGATGAGGTAAAATTTTCGTTCATTTTCATGTTTACTTGCTTTTCTTTTCTTATGACATTTACATGACAGAGATTTGAGCCATTAAATTTCTGGTGAGCAGAAACTGAGCCCTTCGCAGCACCTGGAAAAATGTAGGGAAGCAGGATCATCAAAGTTGTGCATCTCTCATCATCTTAAAGTTGTGGAGATTCATGGTGTCCGTGGGTGCATGATTGAACTTATGCTTCTAGAGATTTTGCTTAAAGGTGCCATGGTTTTAGAAAAAGTTGTTATTTGTACCTCCGAGGAAAAATCATCTGATGGAGACAAAGGGCTGGCGGACTTCCACAAGAAGTTGAGGGCGCTTCCTCGAGCCTCTTCAACTGTTACTTTTGTTTTCAAAGAGGAGTAGTAATGGTTTAGAGGCTGAACCACTGTTTTGTTCTGCGTCTTTTGCTGAGCTTTTTTTGTATATAGTTGTCTTTCTGGAAAACTTAGTTCCATGGGTGTTGTACAGAGGTAAGAGTTGGACGTGCAATGACTGTTGCAGTCCAAATGGAGAATGTAGATTTAATGATTATTGGATGAATATAGACTATGTCAGAAGCATGTCATTGCAATCATAGTCAAGAGAGCAACAATATCTCCAAAACTGTTGTCAAGCTAGGCCAGCATCAACATTTTAAGACGGTTGAGTCGCCAGTTGAGTGTCCAAAGCCTTGCCTTCAATAATCTCATAGTTGAGGAGGGTGAGACTACAAGAGCAAAACCTCGGGCCAAGAATCTTAATGTTGCTTTATTTTTAGGGCTTGAACTCAAGACCTTGTTAAGGAAAGTGAATGTTCAAAGTTTAAGTAATGGCTTATTGCCTTGTTTTCAAATACCATAATAAGGTTTGGCTTTGTGAACATGTTAAATGTTACTCAGTAGTCAGTATAGTATTTTGACACTACTCATGTCGAAACTAGTAACTTATTTAGTTGTTCTATTTTTTCAATTAGAAGTTTGCAGATGCATTACTCAATCGAAAGAATTTTGAAAAAAAAATACTTTAGTTATATATATATATATATATTAATTTTTAGATATCATTTAGTTATATTATATATTTTCAGTACAGAGTTTTTTGCATTTTTTAAAATCTCTCTTTTCTTTTGATGTCTCACGTAGTATTCAATTGAATCAAACTTGAGACCTTGCTTAAGGAGATTAAATCGCTTACCATTTGGATCAAGTGATTGTTGGCTTCTTTTTTTTTTTAACCTCTCTCACCCTGTCTTTGGCGAACAATGCTTCATCATCGAACTAATTTTATTTTTTTTGAAGGCTCATCTCGTTGGACAGGATTTGACAAATAATTTATATTTTTTGTACTTTAATAAAATCATTTTAAAAAACAAAAATAAAAATTGGTACGATCCAATCAGGGGGCTTGGGCTTCATTAACCTGCCGAATTCTGGCCCATGCTTGGCGGTGGCGGTGGCGGTGGCGGTGCGGAACACGGGATACTCTTAACAAGCTTGAAATTTCGATCTGTTCTTCCATTTGAGCTTCAAAGAATCACTGTAGCTCAAAAATGGCGGAAGAACAAGCGAACGAGCTTCAGCAGAAACCTGTCTCCGAATCCGAAGCGCACGCCGAACCTGTCGAACCTACTGAGGCCGAATGCGGTTTCGCCCTCTCATGGCCTGTTCTCCGGTTCGACGTCCCTCCGCGACGGACCAGTCACTTCTACAAACAGTTCAGGAGCGCGAAAAACCCTAACAACTTCTTCAAAGGCGTCAAATGGTACTCATTAGGTGTCAAATCTCAATCTTTGCGTTTGATTTCTGTTTCAATTAGGTTTACTCTTTGAAACTCTCACCAGTTACCGAATCTTTGCGTTGTTAGGTCTCCGGATGGTTCGTGTTTTCTTACGAGTTCAGATGATAATGCGTTTCGCTTGTTCGATCTGTAAGTTCGCCAAATGTTCGATTGAATTGAATTCATCTGTTATTGTAATTACTGATTGTATTGTGTTCAGACCGAGTAATGCTGGTGAAAGTAAGGAGGGCGACGACGCGTGTTCGTCTGCTGTTGATGATGGTGAGTTTTGTGTTTGAACAGTTGTGGAATTATGTAGGATTGGAAGCTTAATATGAATTGATCAGTTGGTTGTGTTAATGTGTCGACTATCGAGAACGATACTGTAAACCCTAAGCCCTAAACTTTAGGTTATAGTTGTTCTTCTAAGAGTGGCGAGGTTTTAAAATCTTCATGTTTAACCAAATCTTGTTTTTGTAGCTACAAATAACACGTCAACGGTACCCTTGGCTTTTCTCAAGCATTTACAGATACCTACTTTAGCTGTATTTTGCATATGTGGATGTGAATTGGTTAGACAATCGAATTGGTAATAGCTAGGAGAATAAAGGATTTAAGATATTTTATTTAACAGAGATTCAAAGCTATTCAGAACACCAAATTTGAATTTTATGGAGCTTTATTTATTAAGATTCGGAAAGTCTAGGCTGAAACTCTCAACTTCTTTTTTGGTGGTGGCAATGAGATATGTTTGATGACCGTGCTGCTTTACATATCACACTCCTTTATGTTCTCTTTTAACATGTCTGTGCTCACTAACCGCTTGAAAATGGATTTCCTTTGTTAATGTTTTTGTTGAAAATTTGAAAGTGCCGATTAAGTTAGCTCATGACAACTTTGTGGCATTCTAATGAAAATCAACACCGCGGAATCTTTAAACTGATAATTTCTTGAATGGCTTCAATTTCTCATATTCTTGTCCTATAAAAAATAAAAAAGCTTTTTTTTTTTTTGAACAAATAAAAGAAGACAGTTACCTACTGCCTAAAATTATATTATCTTGAGCTATCTTCTGAGAATATTTTTTTCTTTAGCTGCAGATTCCTATGTTGCAAATCTGGTACTTGTTGAAGGGGAGTCCGTTTATGACTATTGTTGGTACCCTTACATGTCTGCTTCAGGTGCATTGATTATTGAGAAATACATTGTTATAAACCTTTTCCAGTTGAATCATAATTTTGATTTTAGATGGAGTGATTTGGTTCTCAAGTCTTGACTCATACTGTTTTCATATGTGAGTTATTTGAAGATTTCCAACTGCTGAATACTTGTCAATGTTCCAGATCCAAATACATGCGTATTTGCCAGTACTACTCGTGATCATCCTATACATCTTTGGGATGCAAATTCTGGTCAGGTAACAGAAAACTATGTGAAAGCAACTTGCTTTAAGGAACTTATGCAATGCATTGCAATGTGTAGCATCCAGAAACTCAATCTATCAGTAGCCTCATGATTTTCAAAGTTGTGCATCAAGAGTAGTTTTGGCTTGGTTGGTCATAGACTCATAGTTCACAAAACTCCTGAACTTTTTTATCCATTATACTAAACTGAATTATTGAAAGAAAACAAAACAAAACAGAAAAAACTGGATTTATGTCAAGTTTTGGTTGAGCACCCAAGCCGCCTAAGAGACTTGTATCCAAGCTTTGTGTATATCTTTGTTAGGCATCTGTTATTATGTGAGGTTTATGTTTTCCCTTTGCCTTTTGTTGAACACCCTGCTTAATTATTTATTATTATTTTATACAAAGTTATTTTAAGAACATCATCTACAAAATTATCAACTCTTGTGGATTTTCTGTAAACACTTTGCATAAATAATCCCCACCACTACTACCCCTGTTCTGTTTGCTTATGTAGGCAGCAGTAGCGGTAAATGAATTTTCCTTGCTGCTTTAAGCGTTATCAGCAGTATAATATTCAGTGCCATGTCTTTATAAATTATTTATACATTTTTTGGTGACATTTCTACTCATTACAGTTGCGATGCACCTATCGAGCTTATGATTCCATGGATGAAATAACTGCTGCCTTGTCTATTGCTTTCAATCCTACTGGATCCAAGTAAACATACTTACCTCAATACTATATTTTCCATTGCTTTCTTTGCATAAGAGCAATGTTTAGAATTTTGAATAATGGTAATGGATAAAATAGTGGCTACCTCAATAAGTAGAGATTTTAGTTTCTGAAGTTCTATATTGTTGTTTGTTTGAAAGTTTTTTATTCCTGTTGTGATTTCGACTGCTTGTAAGTACTTAATAACTAAAATATGGTCTGTGTGCTCTGTTTTGGTTGGCTCAATATGTTGTAACATCAATATTTTAAGAAGTATTGTTGGTTTTGTTTTTATTCTTTTTCTGCTATTGTGTCAACTACTTGACAAGTGCTTTAGAACCAAAATAGACTCATTGTGCTAAGCTCTCTTGAGATTGGGGTTTTGTTTTTATTCTTTTTTCTGCTATTCTGTAGTTCTTACTTTTCTTAATTCAATTATAAATCATATGATAGTTATACCCACTATTTAGATCGCAAAGAAATCATGCCTAGAACATGAGACTAAATGATGAAAATATGTATATTATACACACAACTAATGGCGATAATGGAGAGAAGGAAGTGAATAGACAATCAAGAACTGTGGGTGGTGTCATGATCAGTGACTTGCCTAGGAAAGTGAGTGCATTGGTTTCAATTGGCCACTCTTATAAATGAAGGAGGGAGGTGGCACTTTTGAGGATTTGGATACCTGCATGTTCCCTAGAACAAGTAATGGAGATGATGAACTGGAGGTGAAATAGCTAATTAAGAATAGAGGGTGTCACAAACAGGCTCTTGCTTGGGCAAGTGAGTGAATTAGACTTCTACAAATAATAAAAAAGGGGAGGGAGGATGTGTGCCTTTTGAGGATTTAGGTATCCAATGGGCCCTAATACTCTGAATCTTAATGAGTACAACAACAATGACATAGACTCGGTCCCAAATTAATTGAGGTCGGCTACATGGATCAAACTCTTTCATTGTGCTCGATTTAGTGCAATTGATGATGAAAAGGGAGACCGTTACGTGATGATTCTTTGTTTCTTTGTGGTTGGAGTCTCATGAAGCAATGCAAATACGGATGAAAGCAGTAAAAAAGGGTATTTTTAAGGTTTTTTTTAGCTATTTGACATTTTACATCAATTCATTAATGATTCAGTTTAAATAAAGTGTGATTCAGATTGATTCATGTCTTTCACATGTTTTGCAATTCAGATCGTTTTGGCTTGGATCAAATCATGAAATTATAGGAGCCACCATTTTGATTAGAATTCTTATAATTTGGCGGTAATGATTATTCATAAGAAAGGAATATCCTGAACTGTTCTTTGTTTATGATTGGCAACCTTTTTTTTTTGATGGTATCTTGTCTTTGCTAGTTTTGTTGGTTTCCTTGCTTATACTTTGTAGCTTATTATTGGTTTTTCTCATGCTTTCATTGTACAGCTTTTCATCTTTCTCGTCATAGATCATATTCTGTAGGCTTTTTGCAGGATACAATAAATCTATCAGAGTTTTTGACTTGCATCGCCCTGGTCGGGATTTTGAACAGTATTCAACAATCCAAGGCAATAAAGAAGGCCAGTCAGGTATAAACTTATCTGACTGCTTGCTTAAATTCTCTATATTCCATCATGAATTCATTATACGCAATACATCTAGTGGAATTTGCTTTGTTATTTGAATCTCATCATCTATGTAGTACAAAATGGTATACTACACTATTATATTACAATAACGTGCCAATAGAGATTAGTAGGATTCTTATTTGAAACTGGAATTTTGGTAAAATAGGTCAGAGAGGAAGTAAGAGTCTATGACTACAAGTACAAGGTCTAGTGTAGGTGCACAAGAATGGTAATCACTAAGGAATATATGAAAAAGTTGATTCAAATTTGAAGCAACTTGAGAAAGGTCTCAGGGTTATGATGTTGAAGGATCCAGGTTAAGTGATCTCCAAGTATTTTCCAAGATGCACTTCAGGGTTGCAAATTTCATAGGCTGAGAGCCAGTGACAAGTTCTTGAGTACTCAAGAAAATTAGTTTAAAATTTGATCACTTCTAGCTTTTCTTTGGGTTCAACACCTTCTACTCATATTTTAATTGTCACTCAAGCATCAGCGAAATCTCTAAGCTGTTATTCAGTAGTTTTCTATTGTGGGAGTTAGCTCAGGATTTCCTGAAACTTTTGTGTAGTTCCCTGACTTCCATCTATTGAAGTGCAAATTCATGGATCCAAATGATAACCTCTTGTATTACCACGTTGCATAATGTTTTCCTTGAAAGTTCAGCTGAGTCTGAATTGATAACTGTGCCTGTCTAAACATCTCACTACTAGTTTGACCATTTTGCCTATTTACTCACTGTAGGTATCATATCCGCCCTTGCCTTTTGTCCTGCGCATAGTGGTATGCTAGCCGCTGGATCTTACAGTCAGACTACTGCAATTTACAGGGAAGACAATATGGAGCTTTTATATGTTTTACACGGTCAAGAAGGTGGAATCACACATGTACGAGAGTGCTATTGATCTGCTTAAAGTTATAAACATGATATAATTTCATAATGCATTTTTAGGTGAAATATGAGTTTCATGTGGTCGCAGGTGCAATTCTCCAGAGATGGAAACTATTTATATACTGGCGGTCGAAGGGTAAAATTTTACAACTTGTCCATTTCCCTATTAATTTTGAACAGTAGCAGTCATTATGAAATAATACTCATGTCTCTCATAAAACTCATCTTGTTACATTTTTTGGCTTACTTAGGGGGTTGTATTCAATCTAACAAATTCATGGATTCTTTGAAGTGATGGATTTTCATGGATTTCATAGATTTGGAAGGAGTTGATTCAAAATCCATCCAAATCTCATGGGTAGAGGTGGGATTTAGTTGTGTATTTTTTGAATAGAAATCCATCACAATCCATTAAAATCCATCAAAATCCTGTTTATAATGTGTTTAATAATTGAATACACCTAGATTTTTTTGAAATCCATTAAAATCCATCCAAATCATAATTGAATACCCCTTGACTTTTCAAAAGTCCATTAAAATCCTTTGAAATCCAAATTAAACACACCCCGATTTCAAAATCCTTCAAACTCTTTTAAAATCCTTTCAAATGTTTCAATTGAATACACCTTGCAATACTTATCGGTCATCTGAAATATCCTAAACATATTATTGCTATTACTTGAAAATCGTACCTTTCAAAAGACTCGTGTTGACATTTTTTTTCTTACTGTGAGTCTGTGATTAAGTATGAAATGGCTAGATAACCTAGAGTTACTTGCCGAAATTTTTGGTTTTTGCAGGTTTATATGTTTTGTGCTTGTTTTTTGTAGATTTCTAATTTTTCTCTCTCCGTTGATATTAGTCTGCCTCCTTGCTATTGAAAAATAAAATATATGTTGACTGATTTTTTTCTTGTCTTAACTCTTTGAAGGATCCTTATATTCTTTGCTGGGATATTCGCAATACAGTTGACACTGTGTACAAGTAAGTAATTCTCTTGCCATAACGCAAACCATTAGCATATATGGGTGGAAAAGGAGAATATTGCTCATGTCTAGTTTATAATTATTTTCTTTCCTAGTTACTGCAGTCATTCTATTTGCATTCTTATGGTTGTGGATACATCTTTATTTTAAACTGATGAGTGTCCGATGTGATAAATATTGCTTTGGTTTGTTCATGCCATTATATTTGGTTCATGTTTTAAATGGAATTAACTTGTCAGGTATGGTAATCGATGAATTGCTTAATATTTGTGACTCTGCAGGTTATATAGGTATACTGAGGCAACAAACCAGCGAATATTCTTTGACATTGAGCCTTGTGGACGACATCTTGGAACAGGCGGGCAGGTATGTTTAGCTAATTGTCTTATTTGTTCATATGTGATCTTTTATCATAGTTATCTCTGAAATACGTTTGAGATTTGTTTTAAGATGAAAGTTATATGTCACATTTTTATGGTGCTCCATTGATCAGGATGGGCAAGTTCACATATATGACCTGCTAACTGGACAATGGATGGCAGCTTTCAAGCTGCGGCTGGTACAACTATTTTGAACCTTTGTAATAAAAGACTGTTACTTTTACTTTTTCAATAAGTGTTCTAACTCTTTAAATTACCTTGTCTATAGATACAGTTAATGGTTTCTGCTTCCACCCATATATGCCAATGGCAGCTTCATCATCGGGACACCGGAGGTTTGGCATGCCTGATGGTTTGGACGAAGATTTTGGCTTGAGTAGTAAGTGTCATTTATCCTGCATTCTTATCATCTACCAAACAATCATTGGTTTATTGGCATGAGTTGCCTTACCACTTCTTGCTTTTGCTGGTAGAGCCTTTTTTTTTTTCAAGTTATTCATATTAGATTCTGTTTGCTAATATTCTGATATGAATTATATTAAAATGGAATCTTAAAACAATTAAAAAGGGAAAAACAGTAGTGGATACTTGGGAAAATATTTAGCAAGTTGGCAACTACACAATTAAGGAACTGGACATGATTCTTATCCAGGTGTTAATTGAAGGATCGAAGGTATTTTGCTTCAAAAGAGTGGATTTTTTTAATATAGTTTCTTCTCCTGTGCTTCTTCTAGGTGAGGAGAACTGCGTGTCAGTTTGGAATTTCTGAAATTCATGACAGATATCAAAACTGGTTGGAGCTTTTGAATGCAAATGATTGTGGAGGCACTCGACACGATCGTAAAGAATTCTTCATCCACTCTAAATTTTGTTTCCATGCCACTAGTGTAAATATGATTATGGTACCATTGTCTTTACACATCCTAACCTTTTTCAGATCTCGAGTGCAAACATGGGGAATGCACGGGCTTCCATCAGGCAGAAACTGACTATGAGCATGCATTAGTGTACCCTCTTCAGCCTTTCTACTGCTCTATGCCATCTCTGTTAGATGCGATCGGATGACTGGTCATTAGTCTTAAGTTATTAGTCGTTTCCTCTTGCATTTGATGCAATGTTGTTCACTTGGCTACCAGCTAGAGCCTAGAGCTGATGATTTAATTTAGTTGTCTTGAAATGCCCTAGTTATTACATAATTCTTTATGGCATTAGGTGGATGGTTTATTACATTTCACTGCATGACGCATATAAGAGACGTTTGTCTGCAGTTCTTTGGCCTCCCAAGCAGGGAAAAAAAAAACATTATGAAATTGAAAGTAAAAACCCACCGTAACTTGAGCGGGTAAGCTTGATGTTGAAATTACAAGTTGTGTGAAATTACAAGTTGTTGAAGTTGAATTGTTGGAGGCATATGAATTTTCTAATCACATTAGAATTAGTTTAATAATGCTTGGGGTTTTTTTTCCTTAGTTATTGTAACTTGTGCGGGTAAACTCCTTTCTAAAAATTTAAAAAAAAAAAAAAAAAAAAAAAAAAAAAAAAAAAAAAAAACCCATCGTAACAACATCTCTTTTCCCTTCACATTACTATTGGAAACTTGATACAAAATTTGTTCAGTGGTACAATACAAGGTTAATTAGCAGAGTCTGATTTAAGTTCAGCCTTTTCACTTTCAATAAATACATCAGCCTAAACTACTTCTAGATAGGAGTGGGCACGAAACCCGATGACCCGACTCGGGTCGGGTCACCCGACTCGGGTGTCGGGTGGCGGGTCGGGCAGGGTGGTTTCAAAAAAAGAATCGGGTCAAAAAACCCGACCCGTCGGGTTTCGGGTCGAGTTTCGGGTATGTCACAAAGTGGACCCGACCCGACCCGATACCCGAGCCGACCAAATAACCCTAACCTAAGTAACTAAGCCCCTCGCGCCAACGCTCTGCTTTGTTGCTCTGCTGCTCTGCCTCATCGTCCCGAGTCTGCTGTGCATTCATCCCCTCGCCTCCCTCGCCTCGATCGATCATCGATCATCCCCTCTTCGATCGATCATCGATCACGGCCCTTCCTGCTTCCTGCTTCTTCATCCGCCTCACGGCCCTTCCTGCTTCCTGCTTCCTGCTTCTTCATCCGCCTCTTCGGCTCTTCCTGCTTCTTCATCCTCCTCACGGCCCTCACCTCCGCCTCTTCGGCTCTTCCTGCTGGAGCTGCTGGAGCTGCTGCCCAAGAGCTGGTTCATCAGATTAGGCTAAATCTCACCCGACCCGACCCGACCCGACAGCCGCTTCTTTCATGAAGCCGGGTCACCCGACGACCCGACCTGACGACTCGACCCTAAACGGGTCGGGTTTATATCGAGTCTGCTGCCTATCGGGTCGGGTTCCGGGTCAGTTATATAAAGACCCGACATGAGTCGGGTCGTCGGGTATCGGGTCGGGTCGACCCAAACCCGACCCGTACCCACTCCTACTTCTAAACACTTATGGCCTGTTTGGTTGGGGTATTAGGTTATCTAAGCCTGGGCTTAGAGGTAAGACCATTGTTTGCTTGAAGTGTTAAGTAAGCAACAGGCTTACATAAACACTCTTACACCAGCTTATCTAATGACAGGGGTGACCCTGTCATTAGATAAGCCCACCTAATTTTTGAGGTAAAATGTCAAAAATGCCCTCATGATTTGAACAAAACCCTAGATTATATTCTTCTTCACATTGATCAATACTCACCTATATTAAATAGGGGCATTTTAGACATTTCACCCACTTTTCCTTATAGGTTTATACTTGAACCAAACGGCTGCACATAAAACTCCCATCTCTCACAAAGACCAGACTTATCTAAGCCAATTCTTACATCTTACACATAATTCTAACTAAACGGGTACTTATAGACATTACAACAAGTACATCAGCAGTTGCAGACTTGCAGTTGACATTTAAGAGTGAACTCAAGTTGAATTAAGAGGTCACCTCCGATTCAATGAATTGTGCTAATTGTATAATAAGCAATTGTATGTATGCCCCTCGGCCATATATAAAACATGCACAAAAAGAAAAAAAAACGTTGTGCACCACTAAAAACATAGGGAAATGTCGATTTCAACATGGACATCACGTTTTTTTAATTTTTGTCAAAGACTACATGGGACTATCGGAGGGAAGTATGGATATATGTCCGCCCAGCTTATACAGTGCATGTGCCCATCCCGTCTATAAATACTGCCATCATCTTTTGAGACTAGTCACCAGCACTCAAGCACAAGACAAGTCAAAGCTTCTTTTTTTTTTTTTTTATTAAGAGAAGAGATTAAGTATGGCAGGTCTTTGTTATGGTGAGAACTTAATTTATTTGAGTTGTTCTGTACGGTACTGTGTTTCTAACAATTACTATACATGAGCACAATGAAAATGAAAAAGTTTAATCTATGCATGTAGCGGAGTCTAATTAGTTTAAGATTAATTGAGGCTTTGTTGTTGTTTTGTTGTTATTGTTAATTGTTGTGCTTTTTTGACAAAAGAATTAGGCCATTTCATTACTTGTACTACACATTAGTTTAAAGGGGTGATCACTTCCACATATATTGTATATACCTCGCTCCCTGATGTTCATTAATGCTCATTAACTTGATGAATGATAGGGAAGCAAAAATGGCCTGAGCTAGTTGGAGAACAAGTGTCGATGGCATTGGCGACAATCCATAGAGAAAACTCATATGGATAAGTAACTCAAGGACAAAAACAAACAACATCCTCAGATTCAACAGAAAGGGATTGAAATAACCATCAGATTCAACAGAATCGAACCCACCTTCGCCACCAATCGCGAAGATTCGATCGATTAATTGCATAACGCCTTCATCATACATCAAATGGCAATTTCCTCACCTGGAACTCTCGATCTTCGTAGCATAAGGGATTGAGAGGATGAACATGGAGATGGAAGAAGAAAATCGGGTCTCAGTGGCCCGAAAGGGTCATCAAAACGGGAACACCATGAGGCAAGCACTCAACGGTGGTGGTGGTGAGAACAATCGGTGGTACTTTGTGGCAGGGAGAAAACAATTGGCGATAGAGAAGCTTAGGAACAACGCTATCCGGCTAGTAGAATATTCAGCAAAACAAACCTTCTCGGTGGTAATTGACAGCAGGGCGATACGTTGGTTATTGAAAGAGATTTCACAAGGAGGTGGTCAGACCAAGGATAATTTCTCGGCGAACTTTTGGCATGAAGGAATGGTTACAATCTCTGTTCAAAGGATTAAAAATGATCGTGGTTTGGCCTTGAAGATCTTGAAATTAACTGGTAATGGGAGGCAGATGATCCTTACCCCCCAAAGCAACGGGATTCACCCTTGGGGAGGATTAGTGGAAGCCATAGAAGGTAGCGTCAGATTGGGGGAAACGCAAAATAAAGGAAAAGAGGTCGCAGAACAAAATCAGATGGGTATGAAGGAGATACGTCAAGGGAGCAATCTGAAAAGTTTGAGATTCGGGAATGACGAGGACGAGAAGCGATGAAGGGAATACCAAGGTTGCCAAGCTGCGGGGACGATGTCGACCACCTCAACAAGAGATCCGGGGACGAGTAAAAGTGCGACTCCTCGACATCAACCACCACTGAGAGGGCACTAAATCCGAACCAGGAAATCCAACTTCTTCAATACAGAGGACATCGACAACCGTTGAAGGAATGGGAACCGACAATCGTTGTATTTAGGTCGTCGATCTTTTGCCCTTGGGAACTGATTGAAGAAAGGCTTACGAAGGAACTGAACCGATCGGCTAGCCTCAAACCCCTCGAAGAAGATCGAGCAGTCCTTTTTTGTACATCGGAGATCGAGAGGGATAAATTGCTCACTCGGACAGCTGCGATAGGTGGCGATCTTATTGACAAGGCATGCACATGGAAACCTGAGGTGCATTGGGAGGAACGTCGATGGGGAGGCGCCAATTGTTGGATTTCTCTTTCAGGAATCCCCCTAAGTATGTGGAACCGGGAGGCTTTTGCGAAGATCGCAGAGAGATTTGGGGGTTTGCTAGAAATTAACATCCTAACCCTTCAGAGACAGAACTTGGAAAGAGCAGTAGTGAAAGTGAAGGGCCGCCTGAAAGGTTTCTTCCCTACGGAGGTGGTGATACCCAACCCTGAAGGTGTGCTCGCCAAGATCTCAGTTGCAAAATTCAGGGTGGAAGACCGATGCGTAGATCCGATTCAGATGCGAGAATTCTTTGGGCTAATTGGCGCAAGTGAACAAAGGATGCCAGTTGATGATAACGGTGGCGACTTGGATCTAAGATTCGAAAATGCGAAAGGACTGCGCGAGGTGGAAGACCCAACGACGAAGAAGAATCAAGTCAACATCGAGATTCTCACTGATTCTGGCAAGACTGCACAAACGGAGAAAATAACTCTGGCCATCCCAAGGGCAGAGGCGACATCTCCGGCGACCACGAGGGAGGAGACGATGACGCAAGCAGCGATTCCAAGGCGCTGCAAGGCCGTACAAAGTGCTGCGATAGAAGGTACAATGCCGGCTAATGACAGTCCAGCTGTAGCGCATCCGACAGTCACGATTCCAAGCGGGGTCAATGTTGGCATGCCCAATCAAAATCAAGAAATACATGTGCCCCCAACGGCTTTAAAGCATTTATCACCACTGCAACTCGGACCCAAGACGTCGGAGAAAAGAGCTTGTCCCCCATGTAATCAACAAGAGGAGCCTCGGACTCAGTCTTTCCTGATGGATGGTAGTTCTAGAGGCTTGAAGACTCCCAACAAATAAAGGCATGGGCGCGTCTTTTTGGGTTTTTCTTAACTACATGGGTCGGTCCATTACAGAATAACAAGGCCCAATGGAATCAGGGAATGGGCTCGAACAGCAAAGAACCGAACACTGAAGGACTTTATACAAACAAGGTGCAATCAGAACCAATTGAGGTATGTGACAAAGACAAAAAACGGACGAGTGTTTCATTTGCAGTTGGTGATATCCATGGTTTTTCCGATCCGCCACAAGAGGGAACCTCAGTTGTACTACAAGAACATGAGAATCGATTAGCTGAGGAGCAGAGAACAAATATTCAAGCAAGGGAAACAAATACTTTGAACGAGGAAATCATTGAGGTCGAAGTGGAAAAAGAGGGAGAAATAATCTCAAATAGTGAAGAAAGTATTGGTACAACAGAGGCTTTAGAGGAAGAACAGGTGGGTCAAGCTGATACTGATGAGTGGGAAGATGAACGGGTTCTAGAAACACCAAATCCAACAGCAGTGGCCAAGGTTGAGGAACGTCTAAGGTCGATTATTGAGGCGGAGATTATCTCTATCAACGCGACCATGGCGCAGAGGGAAGCTCTAGGCCTTTCTCCGTTGGGGTTTGAGCCATTACCTCTGTATGTGGCTCAGCCTGATCAATTTCGGCCCTCTCAACCATCAGAAGAGCTATCGGTGCTGAGGATATTGTATGATCCAGGCGGTCCAGAGGTACCACAAGAAGTTCACCTTGGCTCATCTAAGGAAGAATCCCCTCCAGGCGAGCAATTGCTAACACAATGTGGACTTCAACTCCAACGAAAAGAGAAAGGCAAGGCAATAAAAGGAGATTCCAACACTTCAAAAGAAATGAAACGACTAGCTTGGTTCGTGAATGAGGTCCCGGATAGGAGGGGTACCAATTGCTCTTAATGCGGATGGTTTCATGGAATGTAAGGGGAATGAATGCGACTAATAAGAAGAAGGAAAATTAAAGAGAGGTTAGACTAATGAATCCAGACATACTAGTCATCCAAGAGACTAAGAAAGTGGACATCGATAGGTGGGATATAACTAACATATGGCGAGGCAGATTTAAGGAATGGGTTTTTCTTCCAGCAGAGGGCATTAAGGGAGGCATAATCATTGTATGGGATGTCCGAAAAATCAAAGTGGTGAATAGTATTATTGGGGAGTTCTCCGTCTCTGTTCAGATTGAGGAGTCTGGCGGTTCTATGTGGTGGTTGTCAGGGATTTATGGTCCTTCTTCTTCTAACGAGAGGGATAGGTTTTGGGAGGAGATAGCTGCGTTAGGAGGGTTTTGTGGACCATCTTGATGTTTGGCAGGAGACTTCAATGTAACACGATTCCTTAGTGAGAAGTGGAATGGCAATAGACGAACAAGCAGTATGGTTCAATTTGATCAGCTAATTAGAGAATTAGAGTTGATTGACCCGCACTTGAGAAATGGCAGTTTCACATGGTCTAATCTCCGTGATACCCCGACTTGTGCTCAGTTAGACAGATTCCTTTACACAAAATTGTGGGGTGAGACATTTCATGATGGGAGACAGACGTTGGGGAATAGAGTGACATCCAATCACTTTCCGGTGCTCTTTGATACTGGTTATGCCAAATGGGGTCCTACACCATTTCGTTTTGAAAACATTTGGTTATCTCATAGGAGATTCTGTCACACTTTTCAGGAATGGTGGAACTGCTATGATGCTGAGGGCGGGCCAGGTTACAAGTTCATGAGAAAGTTGGGAATGGTTAAAGAAAAGTTGAAGGAATGGAATTGAAATTCGTTCAGCAATGTGCAGGCACTCAAAAATGACAAAAGAAGGATTATTGAACAATTTGATAGAGAGGAGACTGGGGGAGATTGGAATACGCATAAACGTACGCAAAGAGCAACTGCAAAGCATGAATTGGATAGAGCATTACTTTTGGAGAACCGTATGGCTAGTCAAAAATTGAAAGTAAAATGGGCGAAAGAGGGTGATGCAAATACAAAATTTTTTCATAGAGTATTGGGAGCACGGAAACATAAGAATTGTATTGAGAGGCTTCGATTAGCCGATGGATCCTTCTCAGAAGAACCCGAGAAAATTAAGGATAATATAGTGGATTTCTTCAAACACCTTTACACAAATGAAATGGAATGCTCTTGGGAGATTGATGGTCTTGAATGGCAAGGGATTCCTAGTGTGGTGGCGACTGACTTAGAAAGGCCTTTTACAGAGACAGAGATATGGAATAGTGTTTGTAACAGTGCAGGTGATAAGGCACCCGGTCCGGATGGATATACATTTGCCTTTATTAAAAAGTGTTGGGTGATTTTGAAGCAAGACATCATGGCTTTCTTCCTAGACTTCCATCGAAATGGTGTAGTGAATCAAAAGGTGAATGAAACTTATATTTGCCTCATCCCGAAGGGCAGTCAAGCTGGGAGAGTTGAAGACTTTCGTCCTATTAGCCTCCTCACCTCTCTTTACAAATTGTTGGCAAAAGTATTGGTCGACAGACTACGTAGTGCTATGACTCACACGATAGCAAGTGAACAAAATGCTTTTGTGCCTGGTAGACAAATGTTGGACTCAGTTCTCATTGCAAGTGAAACAGTAGAGTATGCCAAAAAAAAAGGAAGGAAGGGCTTTGTGTTAAAGCTTGACTTTGCTAAAGCATATGATAGAGTGGATTGGGACTTTCTGGATTTTGTGATGAAAAGGAAAGGGTTCGGAGATAGATGGCGTAAATGGATAATGGGTTGTATTTCTTCGGCCAACTACTCAGTTATTATCAATGGCAGACCAAGAGGGAAATTTCGGGGCGAACGTGGGCTACGACAAGGAGACCCTCTTTCTCCTTTCCTTTTTATTTTGGTGGCGAACGTGATGGGAAGGATGATAGAGAAAGCTAGAGATCATGGGCTGGTTGAAGGCATCCGGATTGGAAGGGAAGATATTCACATTACTCATTTATTTTATGCTGATGATTCGTTAATGTTCATTAAAAATTCCCACAGGGCAGTTTCGAATCTTATGTCTATTGTTCACTTTTTTTGTTCTATCTAAGGTTTAAAGCTAAACTTGGAGAAGTGCAATCTCTTGGGAATCAATATTTCGGAAGAACGAGTGAGTGATATAGCTAATGCAATTGGGTGTAAAATGGGCAGGTGGCCGTTAAAATACCTTGTTCTACCACTCGGGGGCTCTCCACTTGATAAGACCTTTTGGGATCCAGTTTTGCAAAAAATTTCTAAACGCCTTGATGGATGGAAATGCGACTATTTATCGAAGGGGGGTCGAGTTACCTTAATCTGTTCAATTTTGGATGCGCTACCGACTTATTTTTTGTCGCTTTATTTTTTACCTGCAGAGGTGGAACGACAGATAGAGAAATTGATGCGAGACTTTCTATGGCGGAGGATACATGCGGATAAATCTTGGGCCTTGGTGGAATGGTCACAAGTTCGCCTTCCTAAGAATCTTGGAGGCCTTGGTTTTGGCAATTTGACAAAAAGAAATAGAGCGCTCCTTTGCAAATGGTGGTGGCGTCTTTCAAAGGACGAGCACAATATGTGGGCGAAACTTATTAAAAGTATATATGGTAGGAGTAATAATGGGTGGGACCCGGGAGATGACTTCAACCCTACTTACCGATCCCCATGGCGTTTCATCAGGGATATTCATCAAGACTTTTGTAAGGGCATCTTTTATGATCTCGGAAAAGGCAATCGTATAAGTTTTTGGAACGATCATTGGGTAGGTAGGAAGTGTTTTAGAGATGAGTTCCCTGGTTTGTATGCATTGGCAAGAAGGAGATACGCTATGGTGGAAGCCTTTTTTAGTGATCAACATGCTTGGTCTATTCCATTCCGCCGGGACCTCAATAGTGGCCTCGTCTCACAACTAAACTCTCTCATGGAGTCAATGTCAAATAAGCAACCAAGACCACTCCATGATGACATTAGAACATGGAAATGGGATGCCTCTAAAAATTTTACCGTGAAATCTTGTTTCTATAATCTATGTGTTGAGGAATCAAACGGACCTTGTGATGTGTATAAGACTATTTGGAAGACTCCAGCGATGATGAAATCACGGGTTCTGGCTTGGCTTATATAGAAAGGTAAAGTTAATGTGGCGAGTGTTTTGCAAAAATGATGCCCGTATCTTTACATCTCGCCAGCATGGTGTATTCTTTGTAAAAGGGATAACGAAACAATTGATCACGTCTTTCTCCATTGTTCTTTCACAAGGCGTGTTTGGGCTGAGATGAGGACCGAGCTGGGATGGTATGGGCCTACACACAATCATGTTCAAGATGCAATGAAGGACGACGAGGCTCATCCGTTAAATGGGAGGAAAGCAACCTTATGGAGAGCGGGTATGTTAGCCTTATTATGGGTCATATGGGAGGAAAGAAATAATCGAATATTTTGGGGAGAGGCACACGAATGGGAGGATATCTGGGAAAATATTAAGAGAAAAGTGGCTACAGTTTTGTTGGGATCTAAAGAGTTCAAGGCGTGGAGTTGGTCAGACTTGGTTGGTAACTGGAGTAGGCTAAGATAGTATATATCATGTTTGGGCCTTTCTCTCTTACGTCGGTTCGCCCAAGTTCGGTAGCGAGTACGGAGAGAGATGGGACCTCGATGAGGGATCAAGTGGTTGGTGTCGGTGGCGGCTTTGAGGCTTGTGCTTTGGAGAGACGACTTTGAGGCTTGGGGGGATTCACTTGTATATAATTACTTATTATAGCTATATTTTTTGTATCAGAATGTGGAACAAAATTCCCATTCTATTTTGTGAAGTAATACAATTATCTCTTTCTGATCAAAAAAAAAAATAGAGAAAACTCATATGTGCAACCGATTGTTGTACAAGCAGGATCAATCACCCCAGGTACTGCAGATTTTCGCTGTGACCGAGTTGTTGTTATTGTCGAGGGAAGCATAGTTTCAAGGGTGCCCATTGTTGGTTAAGGTGGACTACATATAATATGAAGTAAGCAGGAAATGTGTAGTATGTTTAAATAAGCAGTGGTACGCATCTTGCTACCAGCAACATCAATAATTTCAAATCGAGCTTGCTCGATCTCGACTTATGTACTATCTTACAGTATAAATTAGTAAACTAATTTGTGTGCAAATGGTTATTATTATCAATATTGTTTTTTGACTTCAGTGGAATCGAATCACGATCTCTCAAGGTTTTGCTCTTTTTGGCAAGTGATGTATTTATCATCTCACTTGAGAGGCTTTAACTATTATCAATCAATTGTTTTTCCCTGCACTCTAACATGAAATTTTTTGATTTTTTTTTATCGATTTTACCTTTACGTAGCCCAAACATTTATTTTGAATCTTCAATTCATTTTATAAATTATGTAATTAAAGCTTTCTTAATATTGACCAGACAGTAGAAATTAGGACAAAAATGCGTCTTAAGAGGGTGGGAGTGCTTCTCTTGAGGCTGTAATAAAAAGTAAAAAAAAAAAAAAATAAAAAAATTCACCTTGTTATGGAATGTATATCATGAGCAGATTTTTAGTACTTCTGGCTTGGAGTACTTTTTTTTATTTTTTTTTGGTAGATAGTACTTTATTTTTTTTTTTGGTAATAGGAGTAATCTTTCTTAAAACATGTAAAATAAGGAATCGTTTCTTAACCTTCTCATTTGCCACGGAGAAGATGTCAAAACAATTACAAAGAAATGTCTGTTGACAAAAAAAAAATGTATAATTAGTTAAAATATTCTAACCTTTTTTACAACTTTTGTTATTATCCTAACCTTTTGAAACAGGGACGGAGGCATAATATGGGTGACTCCATGTATACCAATATTGGGCTACATGCTCTAGAATTATTGGGCTGGCCCCCCTTAGAAAAAAATTTGCACACCTTGATCAAATGCATTTCAGTTTTGGGAACACATCCATTGTATGTTTACTATTTTTATATTAAAATTTGAGAATTTTTGTGTATTTATATAACAAATAAATATTAATTATTTGAGTATAATGTATTTAATTGATAAAATAAATAAATCATAAGCACCTCCAATCTGTATCTTAACAAAATTTTTGTTTTTGCTGAAAAGAAAAAACAGAGTTTTTATTTCGAATTGATTTTGGCGTTGAGATTTTGTAAATGTTTTTTTAGGTAGAATTTTGTACATTTTTTAGCAATATATATAACTTTTGACCGATTATATTATACAACATATAATTATAGCAAAGGAAATTGGATATACATGTACATTCCTTGATTAACTACTTTTATGCTAAATTTGTTAAATTTTTATTTTTTTCTTAGATAATATATATTTTTAGTTTTAAAAATTTTGCTAAAGTCGGCCCCCTCAATGCCTATGGTTGGCTCCATCCCTATTTTCAAATTTGTTATTATATCCTCACTTTTTTAGACGGTTAAATTTGTATCCCGATTTAACTTTTAACTGAAAATTTAAAGAGATGGACCTTAATTATAAGTTTAAAAACCACACCATCATCCATAATTATTGAAATAATTATTAATTATATTATTTAAATCATTATTTAAGTGCTAAATCATCAAATTTGGAATTGAAAAATAGTTTGTGATACAAATTAAACAATCTACAAAGATTATGATATAATAATAAATTTCAAAAGGTTTAGAGCATTGATTTTTTTTTGTGATTCAATAGTTTGAACCACCACCAATCTTTTCTTTTGATCGGCGGTGGTTCCGATAACAATCCTTATTTTTATTTATTCAATAAAAGTCGGATCTATTCAAATCTGAAATGTTTTGTTTCATTCGACTTGCAGCAGTTGTCAAATTCATCATTGGTACCACTTGCCTCTCCGCCACACATGTATCTGTTATCACTCAATTATATCACACTTCTATATGTTTGTGTATGGATCTGCGTTAGTTGTTGATTTGATATTTTTTACTAGGTTTTTATTTCAGTAACTTGTCGTCTTCCTTTGTTGGAAGTAAGTATTTGTCTTCCTTTGTTGAAAGTCTGTGTTTGTCATCCCTCATCGGAAGTTTTTGTTCATCTTCCATTGTTGGAAGTTATATTTCTCGTTATGGTTATATTATTGTAGATGCAAAAGACAAATGTATTAGTTGCACACAAGTTTGCAAACTTTTGTAACGTCGATTTGATCTCAAAGAGAAAGAAAATAGTTGCTATTGATGTAATTTCATTGTTAAATTAGATGTAATAGTGGGTAATTTCTATTAATAGAAATATCTTTTCATTAAATTTTTTTTTTCAAAAGGGTAGGATATAATAACAAAAGTTGAGAAATATTAGGATATTTTAACCAATTTGACCAAAAAAATCCTTAATTGAGGTCTTGTTTAATTGGATAGAAAAGAAAATGTTTTAAGGAAAATGCCAAATTTCATGGGAAAATGACATTTTCTTGCGTTTAATAGCTAAAGTTTTCTAGCGAGAATATTTTTCACGATTGCCAATTTTATATGTTAAGATCCATATATTTTTGCACCTATTATGATCGGTAAATTGAGTTTTCTTTTCAAAAAATATGAGTTTCCATATTATGATACATTAAATTTATATTTTAAAATGTTTTTTAAAAAAATTATATTTTAAAATAAAAATTAATATATTTAATATATATGGTAAGTTTTCATATTTATTTCAAAACTTGTTGTTGGTGAGTTTTGAGAGAAAAAATTCTTATACGTGCAATCAAACACATGTAAGAAAATTTTCTTATAAACATTTACTCGGGAAAACTTTCTTAAAAAAATATTTTTTTCCATTGAACATTTTTTCTCCAATCAAACATGGCTTGAGAGGAAAAGTAAAGTAAAATACGGCCTATGGCTCTGTTTGACAGCATTAGCTGATAATCTAGCTGAAAGCTTATAATTCAACTGGTAACTGAAAAGTTAATAGCTGAAAGCAGATAATCTAGCTGATCGATTAAAATTGTTTGGAAAAACTAGCCGATATGATATCATATAAATGTAAATTGAGATAAAAGTACATTTTTATTTATATAAATTAAATGCACTATATATATTATTACTTAATATATAAAATAATATGTATATTTACTATTTCATTATTAATAAATATAATACATATTTGGTCCCAAAAAAAATGCATATTTCATCAAAAAAAATATAATACATATAAATTGCCTTAAAAAATACATAAAAACTCTTCTATTATTATTGGATATATATAAAACGACACGTTTTTTTTTTTTTTTTTATTTTTTGAAGATGCATACATGTTTTGAATTAATAGCTGCAAATTGTTTTAATAAAGTTATGTGTTGATGTCGAAGCCTCTCAAATGATATGTTAAAGACATTATTTGTCAAAAAGGCAAAACTTTATGAGATCGTGGTTCGATTCCCACCCACTTAGGTAAAAAAAAAAAGTTGATATTGACATAGGTACACTGTACATGAAATGAGTGTCGAGTGAGAGAGATTGAGCAATAAATAAGACGCGTAGACAACCATGTTCACTTTTTATTATTAAACATGAGATTAGAATCAGCTATTATTTTTTTTTTTTTTGGAAGGAAAATCAGCTATTATTTAGCCCAACAATGAAGGGCAAAATTTGAGAAAAAAGGATCAAACTGAAGTCTCAAACCACAAACGCTACCATAGCATCTACGATGATGACGTTTTAACTAGATGGTTTTTATAATAAGCTAATTAACCAAACACGACTTATTGGTTAAAATAGCTTATAATTTAACTTATAAACTAGCTGATAAGTTAGTTTGTGGTTGCCAAACAAAGCCATAATATAGCAAAAAACATGGCGCACAAGAAAAAACATTTGTTATGTTCATTCCCCAAAAAAAAAATTCCTTTGCCTTCCAAGAAGGGAAAAATGAAAACAAAGAAATTGAAAGTTAAAAACCCATATTTTATATATTTGGCTATATAAAATAAAGTCTCGTTTCTATATAAAAAAAAAAAAAAAGTTAAAAACCAACCATAACTAGAACTCTTTTCCCTTCACATTACTATTGGAAACTTCATAAAAAATTTGTTCAGTGGTACATACAACCATACAAGGTTCATTAGCAGAGTCTAATCTAACTTCAGCCTTCTCACTTTCAATAAATACATCAGCCAAAACTACTTCAAAACACACTTGTAGACATTTACAACAACTATGTATTAGCAGTTCCAGTTAACATTTAAGAGTGAACTCCAATTGTTAAATTAAGAGACCACTTCCGATTCAAGATATACTAATTCAAAATCAGTAGTACCTAGCTTTTGAAAAAATAAAATCAGTATTGCTTTGGTCCAGGAAGAGCTCCTCCGAAATCTTGGCTCCCGCTTGCTCGATATCCACTGGAAGGAAGCCTGGGCGGTGGAGTGCCATAAGGAGGCCTGAATGGAGTTCCATAAGATTGGTTCGCGTAAGGAAGTCTGGGTGGTAGAGTCCCATTGGGTTGGCCTGTGCATTTCATATGTTGATAGTCTCATCGATGTCAAAAAACTGATGGGGTGGGAAATGAACCATAACAAAGTTGTATACTTGAGTCACGACAAAAATATGAAATTACTTCATCGTATGTTATGATCTTTAGCGAAAAGAAAACCTCCTTCCATGGAGAGGCCAAAGTACATCTCACAGACTAGCAAATCCCCATATGTCTACGATTAAATCTTCACGTAACAAATCACGACTCATAGTAGCATTGTAGGCAAAAAACTGTGAATGTGTCTCAAGACAATAAAGATGGCAGGAAAGAAGTCATACCGTAGTAGGATGATCTTGGACTATGAGGTTCAAATGCTGGCTGTTGCGGTACATGTAGATGAGCAGATCGAGGATCTCCTGAGTTGGCAATGCTGCGGTATGGCGGAGGTGTCCTTGGGCCTCCGTAGTTAGAACTGACAGAAAATTCACCCTCGGAGATTGGTTGGTTGTAGGGATCAAAACCTACATGGCTTCCAGGAGTGAGAGTCCTACTTTGATACATAGGTTTGTCATATGGGCTGACATCAACAAAG
Source organism: Stephania japonica (assembly GCA_039657345.1). Classification (NCBI taxonomy): domain Eukaryota; kingdom Viridiplantae; phylum Streptophyta; class Magnoliopsida; order Ranunculales; family Menispermaceae; genus Stephania; species Stephania japonica. Next base: position 81,502,831 of record CM077556.1, on the reverse strand, counting down.
GAGGCATTATTTCTGTAGCTATGGTAAGGCTGGATGCCACCCGCGGGAACGATATTCCTCATTTTGAAGTCAGGACTTTGATATCTATCATACCCATCATAATTTGGATAGTGACTAAATTTCAAAGAAGATTCATGCCCCCCGGAAGCAAAATGAGGCCTTTCATGCAAAGTAGCACCAGAGTAAGCAGAGCTCTCCTGCAGCATCAACTTCATTAGAGTTCAACTCAGACACATTTTTGAGTTCCATCAACACTCGGCAGCATATTAGCAAGAAAAACTGTAGTTTCTCTAAATTTATGCTAGCACATCATACTGCAATCCTACTGGCAATTGTATCATTAGAAAAGTCACCAAACATAAATTTATGCCTACACAAAAATTTGTTTTTGTGTCTCAAGCGTATGCATTTAAATCATCTAAACAAAGTAAATCCATTATAATCATAGCTAAAAAACAAAGCAAGTTCCACCTTATCTATCATATGACTTAACATAACTGATTCAGACTGCTAACAGCTTGACTCAAGCATGCATACTTCAATGATAATTACTACGGTCTCCACCAAAAAGAGATAATTCAATTGAGCAATTTAAATGAAGATCATATGTTCAATCCACAACATAAATAACACACAAGAAATACAGCTTAGATTATGAGTTCATGGCTTGAAAAAAGATTAGGAGTTCATAAAGCAAGTTCCATATACTCACAACTTACTTGTTGGGAAACAAAGTGATTGTGCGGAGGCACATGCAAAGATGGAAAATAATGACCACCAGTACCTGAAAACACAAAATGCACCATTATTGGAACAGGAAGACCCATAGAACATATATTACGATGGAAGGTACTTAAGATGAGGCAGAAATGAAACCTGGAGCACCCATCGGGTATGAAGGCAAATTGCCAGGAAATGATTGAATGGAGCTTCCACAAGAATATGGTGAAACTGCAGTCTTTAATTCTAAATTAGATGCAGACCTAAGTGCAAGCTTCATCTCTTCCAAATGTTCCTGTGCCTCTATTCTGTTGAGCTCGGGGAACATAACCTTCACCAACAGAGCGAGACATCAATTGCAAAGCCAAATAGGGCCAACAGAGCCAGACATCAATTGCAAAGCCGAATAGGGCCATAGAAAGTGGATAATTGCATATTTGCGAGGGTTCTTACCTGATCAAAAAGCTCATCTGAACCAGGCATGTCCTTACTTGTAGGCAAGATGAAATTGGCTAAACATTGTCAAAACATTAGACATGCAGTTATAATTCTTCTACAGAACAACTGATACTATAATCCGTACTACTTATCAACACAATTGGATGGATACCTAACATCTCGTTCACTGCTTCTGCAGGTACCTCCTTTCCCATTTCTTTGACTCGCTTTTCTGCACGTAATTTTAGGTCATCTGGCTTCGGGAAAATCACGATTGCGACCTAATGTTTTAAGGAAAAATAAATTAGAATATTTAATCATTCTGCTTGAGAGAAAAGATGACTTTCTAACTAACAAGAAGTAATCCTAAGATTAACTCTTGGAAAGCTACCTTACGAAAGAGAGGAAATGGCTTCAATTTGCGCTTCCTTGCAGTCTTGTATACATTCGTCTGATCTATAATGAAATTCCGTGGTGTCTTGGCAGCCCTAGCTAGTAGAGCATTAAATATCCCAGTTGCTCGATCCATCAACCGATCAAAACGTTCACCATAGTTATGCTTGCGCGAGAGACCTGATACCTACAAATAATCTCTCATGGTTATTATATTGTCACTTTCACTTATAAGAATTACAAAAGACACAAATGGCACATAAGTGAATGATGGCAATCGATAATTCACTGAGAACCACAAACCTTCATTTGATCAAGAGCCATGTTTGTCCCAAGCAAAATATAACGCTTCTCAGGATGCTCCTTCTTCCATTTTTCAGCCCAAGTCGTCTTTCCAGAAGCCGGTAAACCAACCATCATCATCACCTCACAATCCTTATAATTAGAAAAAGTAGGTCCTAAAATGGCATTTCCATCCTCAAATGCATAGGACCAAGGCTTATAACCTTCTTCGACAACGAGACCATCATCAACACTGAACTGCACCTCCACAACCACATTTTTCAACAAAACATGAGGAAACAAAGCACAAGCCCATTGCATTTCTTTCACCGGCACACCCACTACGCCAATATTCCTAGCATCAAATTCCTTAGCTATACCCAACCATTTCCCATTCTTGAAGAAACCCACAGAAGCCAAAGGCATGCTCTCGAGATTCACCGCACAAACAATTGTATCTCCAACTCCAAACTTCTCACCATATTCCATAAATTTTCCAGCATTGGAGAACTTCCCAGTTCCTCCATACCCAAAGCTGTGCTCCGTCTCCCCCAAATTCCCCACTGCATCATCACCCCTCGAAATACCAACACGACACACTTGTCGTTGATCAGGGGGAGTGTCTTCCATCTCAACATCCTGAGCAGCAATGACTTTGCAAGCAAAACAGTACTTCCCCCCTCTTATACCAATATTGGCGCGAGCGCCAGACCAACAATAAGCGAAGCCCTGATCGTGAAGTGCATGGCCTTGCAAACCATTCTCTTCTATGTCGAAATCTAGAGAAGAAATTGAAAACCAATTATAAGAGCTCCCCAAAGAGCTTTAATGGTATCAAGGTCACAATCCTGACTATTCCCACGTGGCCCTAGTGCTCATAGATTGGGAATTTAAGGGCCTTAGTGGCTCAAACGATGATCTTTGACATACTGCCCTGACCCATACAATCCCGCACTCGCCTTTACCAACCCGCCTGGGTTTTAAATTTGATTTGACGACTTATAGAAAATTAAAAAAAATAAATAAAACCTAAGTATCAAGAACTCCCAAAATAACCTTAATTTGACGAATTAGTAGGTCCTTCACTTGTATCTCAAAATATAGCAAACATAAGAGCAAAAAATAAAAAGCTTTGATTTGACGAAATTGAAATCGAAAACCTAGTTTCCATCCAACGAAATCACTAAAAGTATACTTTTTTTTTTTTATTTTTATGAAAGCTAAAAACATATACTTAACAAGAAAGAAAATGAATAGAGATAAGAGTAAGAAGAAGTCACCAAGATCACAATCGGCTTTGTTGAGAATGACACGCAGATTTGTTGGAGATTTGTTGATATAATCCGAGAGGGCGAAGAGTTTGGTCTTCTTCATCTCTGGCTCTTCTTCCGAATTTTGGGGTTCACGCTTCGTCGACTCCATTGAAGAGATTGTGAAATTGAACTGAGTGTTTGAGAGAAAATGGGGTGACTTTTTATTTATAGTTTATCAAACTAAGCAGGGGGGCCTAGGAAGGAAGGGAATGGGTTTTGCAAGTTTTGTTTTTTTTTTTTTTTTTTTTTTTCATCAAATGGGTTTTGCTAGATTTAACACACAAAGTCACACCCCACCTTTGAGCGTCCATACTCACGTCAAGATATGGGCATTTATAGATCTCGATACATGAGATGTGGGTCGAGGCCGCATGGACGGTTTCTATGGATTGACGTATCTTTCGATGTGACATATTTATTGTCATTTAGTATTTTCCTTCGGGAACTGCTATAGTAACCCATTATAGACACCGATCCATCAGATATTATGCAATACACGTTGAGATATGTGCACACATCTCAAGGTAAAAATGCACGATATTTGATTGGGTCGATGCCCTAAAAGTACTGGAGATTTTTTTTCCTTTGCTAAAGTCTTTATTAATAAAATTTGAATGTAGGTTTATTAGAAAAAGTGACGCGGAGTAGCTATATTTTTTTTTGGATAATTTTGCCCCTCTTGCAAAGATAAAGTTGTAGTTTCCTTTTTATAATAATAATAAAAAAAGATTTCTTCTAAAAAATATAATAATAATAATAATAAATAAATAAATAAATAAATACATGAGTCAAACTCAAGGGTGTCGCTATGTGCACCCACATATTTATAAGGACAAGCCACAATTTTCTTGGCCTCACAATTTCAATTATGCCTCATAAGAAATTACCCATTTACCCATTAAAAACCGAACAATGCCTCACATGTCATTTCTCTCGTTTGGCACTCCACCCAAATCCATCTACACATCCGACTATGGCGACCTTCTTTCGACCATACCGACGACGCAACTTTGTAATTTTAAAGCCCAAAATCTTTTCAACAACCGTAAGTGTTGTTTGAGTTGTTTTAGTGGTGGAGTGCCCTAATAAACTATAAGAGTAGTTTAGGACATTAAACATTATAAATGGTTGCCCAAATAAATACTTGGGGTGTCCAAATCCAGTGACTCGCCCTTATAAATATGTGGGGTGCACATAGCGACACCCCAAACTCATAACCTTCCCCAATTTTACCTTTGGATAAGACTATATTTATATATATATATATATTCATTTAGGGCAGTGCTATAAGCACCCTGATTTTTTATGAGGGCACTCCAATTTTCATGCATTTTATGTAAGGCACCACAACCCTGATTTTTTATGAGGGCACCTCAATTTTCATGCATTTTATGTGAGTCACCACAACATTTTGTTGGGGTGCCTTTAGCCATGCTCTTCGTTTATTATGTGCACATATTTGATGTAAGACTTAAATGTCTTGTTTGGTTATGGGAGAAATTGAAGGAAGTAAGATAACTTTCAAAGAAGTTTCAACTCACCTTGTTTGGTTGGATATTTTCACAAACTTCCTCCATATAGGGGATGATAACTCACTTGGAGGGGGGAGAAAAGTGAGTTATCTTCCTAATGGGGAATGAACATTTTTACCCTTATTTGATGCTCTCTCTTTCCTGCCTTCTCTCTCATGCGTGAAATTGGTAAAGGTCATTTATGTCAATTACTAACAGGAAGTCATCCATCATGCTTTCCTTGCTCTATTCAAGTTGAATGTTGTAATAACATGATGCCTTGTGATGATTTCATTGACTCCTTTCCTATTGTGCCATAATTGACTATGAATTATATTATAGTTGATGTTAGAAATGCATGCACTAGGGTTACTGTGGTAATTAGTTTTGTATTCCATTTCCTTTGGGGCTTCGTAGCCTAACTTGTTATTGATATCGTAGAACTTTAGAAATGAAAATCCTTGAAACAAAAGTTGGGGATTATCTAGTGTCCATTGCACAAGAGATGGGTGGATTCACGGGGTCACCTTTGGACCTCGGGGGTTTCCAAGCACTCACCACTATTACTTGGGTGGCATCACGTAGCTTGAACTACGAGGTTGTTGGCAAGTTATACATATATATATATTCAAAATTTACAAAGTATGTTAGAGAGTATCTCCATACGATAGTGGAAAAAGGCTGGTTGATAGTTCTCACCGCCGACCGGACGTAGATCATCTCGACTTAGCCTGTGTCAGGACTCTGTGTGAGTGAGAACAGACTATGTGTCAACCTATCTAATTCGGTTAGCTGTGATATTTATATGCATTACTTTCTCAGCACCTTTTTCTGCTATATTATGCATTTAAATATCTGTCTTTAAATTGGAAATGTAGTATTAGATTTCCCCAGTTATCACTTAAATATCACTATACTCACCGTCTAGTTTGTGACGGTAGGTGTAGGTCCGTCAAGCAGCACTAGACCGGGCAAGGAGAAGATCGGCGACTACCTCTGAGCTCGTAGCGCGTAGCTGCTGTACATGTAGGTTATATAATTTTTGTATTATGTTTTATATACGTCTTTTGATTGGGTTGTTTTGTTGGGATGAGAGTTAGTCACCCGACTTTTGGCTTTCACTTTGTCATATATATGTTCGCCGTTATATACATATATATATATGGTGATTGTTATTTTCTAGTTTCCACACTTATAATTATAAGATTTACTTACACTACAATATTTAAGAATTCCGCATTTAATTTGTAAAGACTTCCGCTAAATAACTTAATTGTTAAATATAGAGAAAAATAGGTAGTACAGGCTGACTAATACATAATTAGGTCCTACGTGTTGGAATTTGGGCTTAATTATGGGATTAGGCCGGGCGGTGCCCTAGACGAAAATAGGGGCCGTTACACTCACCCTCACCCTAACACCCCTCGATCCTCTCATTTTTCTCGATTTTATCTATTGTATAGCAAAAATTGAAATGTAAAAAGGTGGGGTACAAGGGAGTAACATAGTCCTCTAAGCAAAAAGTGGGGTCCGTTTAGCCACTCCCTTTATTTATTTTTTGATGAAAATGGTAAAGCAATCGATCATTACTACTCCTTCCATTCCATATTATCTGTCATATTTTGGGCTCTTTTTTTGTTCCACAATGTGAGTTATCTTCCTGATGGGGAATGAACAGTTTTACCTCATTTAATGCTCTCTCTTTCCTGCCTTCTCTCTCATGCGTGAAATTGGTAAAGGTCATTTATGTCAATTATATTATTTTACTGTTTTTAAAATGTGAAACTTCCCAGGAAGTCTAAAGTTAAACCAAACGTGAAAAGTGTAACTTCTTTAGTGGTTAACTTCCCAGGAAGAAAACTTTCATAGAATTTTGTAAAATGAACTAAATGAGGCCAAAAAATACACAAAAAACTAATTAATGAATGATCTTTTCTTTTGTTAAGATAACCAATGATCTTAATTAGAACATGGAACATCATTCATTGATACAGTAAAAGTACTACCATTAAGTGATTAAACTGCCACTTAATTAATCTTCACACAATTTATTTAGGCAATGGCTAAATGGACCTCATTTCTTGCTAAATGTTCCTTTTTACTTCTTTGTACCCCACTTGAAAGTGCACCTTCCCAACTTTAGCTCCCAAGAATACCCTCACCCTCACCCTAACACCCCTCGATCCTCTCATTTTTCTCAATTTTACCCATTGTATAGCAAAAATTGAAATGCAAAAAGGTGGGTACAAAGGAGTAACGTAGTCCTCTAAGTAAAAAGTGATGTCTGTTTAGCCACTCCCTTTATTTATTTTTTGATGAAAATGTTAAAGCAATCGATCATTACTACTCCTTCCATTCCATATTATCTGTCATATTTTGGGCTCTTTTTTTGATCCACAATGTGTCATATTAGGAAATCAAGAAAGCATTAATTGTTTTATTTTCAATTCTTACCACATTTTATTTAGTTAAGAGTCCGGCTACAATGGAGGAGCATCTCTTATTTCAGTGCAGGGAGGTTGAAGGCTTGAATGGAGGAGCAAATCTTCACTATTGCACACACTCACATATTAGGGATACCCCATGAAAATTGCAAAAATATGGATTACTCTATAGACAAAATGGAACTACAGGAACAATGTTTTTGTGGCAAAATAGACCCAAACCTGCAGCGTTGGAGATCCAAACGAGCATCGATTGGTGGAAGTCATGGATGGAGGGGAAGAAATCCCAAACAACTCCATCGTCTTCTCATAACAATCCACCATCAACAATCAGCTGGACGAGACCTGAATTATGGTTGGTCAAATGTAACTTGGACTCGACGATTTTACAGGGTGAAGACCAAATAGGGTTGGGGCAGCATTAAGAGATACAAATGGGCACTTCATAAAAGGGGATTACAAAAATTTATCATTCCAATTGCATACTGTTGAGGCCGAAGCAGTGGCTCTTCATGACTCACTAAAGTGAGTTTCTAGTTTGGGACTTGAGAATGTGACTTTTGAGACTGATGCTCTAAGCACAATACAAGGGTTGAGTCAAGCTAATGAGAATGAATCGAAGATGGGTTTAATCCTACAGAAATGTCTACGCATAAGCAACAATCATCCAACATGGAGAATAGTCCACATATGTCGACAAGCCAACAAGTTTGTCCATGAGATGTCAAAACTTTCGCAATGTGACGAGTATGAGATTCTTTAGGAAACATCTCTTTCAAGTTATATTGTCTATTATTCACCAAGATGTAATTTTAAGCTGAGATTAATAAAAATCTATCCCGCTTAAAAAAAAAAAGAGTCCGGCTAAGTGCATCTCACCTTTTACTAAGTGCATACCAGAAAAAGTCAAACTTTAAAAAAAAGGCCAGGCTATTCGGACCCTACATTTTGCTTTTTTACCCGTTTTTGAATTTTTTACTTCATTTACCCCACCTTTTACTTAATTTACCTCGATTTTTTTTTCAAAATTCCAACAACACCTTTGCTCACCCATACGGGAATACCCCATCACCCTCAACCCAACACCCCCCTCAATCATCTAGATTTTTCGATTTTAGTCATTGTAGAACACTTTGTACTAGATCATCAAGTGTTGTAGGAGTGTTTTTTTCATTGAGCAAGGTCGAATGTGGTCGCGATATATCCTAGAAACGAAAAAGTGTCGTCCTCATAATTCGGTCGCATAGGGTTGACACCTATGAAGAGGTGTCGGCCGACTCTAACCACAACCTCTAAAGGGGTAACGGTGGTGTCGATCGAATCCAACCGACATTGTGAAGAAAACTCAGTTTCAATGGGTGACGGAGGGATCTAACCGAGACCTCTTAAGAGTTGTCGGCCCTGTGCGTCCGAACACCGCGGGCAATAAGGACGAACAATTTTTTTTTTTCAAAACTCCTAAGAAAACACATGAAAGTGACAAAAAATAGTGAAAATAGTGGGTTTTTGTAATGGCCCAAATTAATTTAATCAGGATTTGTGTTAATCACGAGGATTAACGGGTAATTCGGGCGTTACATAGATAGCTCGATGGACTCGGATAAGAGTACCCAGGTTATATTGTGTTATTTGTGTATGTTGTATGTCTATTATTGTGATGTGAGAATTTATTATTATTTATATAAACATCACATGTGCGTAAGTTATCGGGCAAGGCTATGAGTCGGGTATATGTCCCGAAGTGCGTATCTGGAACCGGGTACTGGGTACGGGATAGCCGAGGTACGGGGCATGGGTTGCCTGGTAGCTGAGTGTTAATGTGACTAACGTATGAATTTTATATGATTTTTTAAGGTGATTTAACCTAAGGTTGAATAAATGTATTAATAGATAAATAGAAATCCTATAGTTTGATAGGATTAATCATAGTGCATAGGATGATTCTCGAGATGCACACCGGAGTGAAACGAGGCATGTGTTGTTAGGATAAGGTGTCAAGAACTTGGGTGATACAGGGTGATCAGTGACCGTTAGATTGTCCTCGAGATATGTGCACACGCCGGATTTGAACCAACATATAAATAGACGATTGATCAATCAAACATGCAAAATAAAACATTTCTCAAACAAATTGTTGGGAGATTAGTGAGTGAATTTGAGGGTTTGAGGGGACGAAAATCGAGTTTGGAGAGGAGATTGAGCCTCACAACATCGATCCAAGGTAATCTCTACCATTTAAATGAGATTCTTTTTGGTAAAAAAAATGTGGGTTTTGTGGGTTGAGGTTTAAACGAATTTTTGATGAAAATCACTACTGTTTTTGATGAATTAGATGTTCTTGAGGTTGGTTTTATGGGATTTTGTTGATTTGGATCGAAATTGTGGAAAATTGTACTGAATTGGTAAATTGTTGGGTTTATTTACATGTATTTTGATCTGAGAATTTGGTGTTGTTTTGATGGATTTGTGGTGGAATTTTGATATTTTGGAGGCCTCTAATGGGTAGAGGTTGAAGAGGAGAGACGAGGGAAGCCAAGAAGAAGAAATGAAAAAAAAAAAATAGAGACAGAAAATCGTCTCTGGTGTAAACCAGAAACTATTTCCGTCTCTGGAGATCCTCGAACCGGGCCGAGTCGAGTCGGATCGGCCAGCCAGGCCGATCCAGCCACCTGGATAGGACCGGTCCAGGTGGGCCCCACCCAAATAAAAAATATTTTTTATTAAATTAAATAATATATATATATTATATTATATATTATATATTATATAATTTGTTGGAAAATAGGAAAATAGTTGAAAAATATCAGAAAAATTGGAAAAAAATTTAGAAAAATATAGAAAATTAGAAAAAGGTAGAAAAATGGTTTCGGGACTTTCTGGCTATTTTTGGAACCCCGACATAGTCCGTAAGACTACAACTGAAAATTGAAAAATATGATATAATATCATAAAATTTGATAAATGTGTTTTATTAATAATATAAAACACTATAAATGGACTTCAGGGACTGGGAACCATGGCTCGGGCATAGGGGAGCTAGGCGGGTCGGACTGACGGGTCCGGGAAGTCGGGGTGCGTAGTTACAGGTGCGTAAAACTCTTGAGAATGTTACACTTTATTTCATTCGTGGTGTGTCCATGTAAATGATTGTTTATCAAATCGTTTATTTAACGCTTTGTTACTTAATTGGTTGTCATGTTTATGCATTATGATCATGTGTTGGTCGGTGTTTGATTTGTTCACATGGTCGGAGGTTAATCGAGATGGTTGTGTTACGGAATTGAGCGGGCTATTGTAGCGCATGTGCTGGGCTCAACGGGTGAATAGCTACTCGCGTAGTGGGGTGCATGTGTCTGGTGGGTTGTGATTTGTTTCGGTCACCGTTAGTAGTTCAGATGTGGTTTAGACTTGATGTGCTCAGTTAGGGTCATCCGAATCTACAAAGTATAATCTAGTTTTGTTAGACTCCGTCACACTTCCATCTAGTTTTAATTGATATCGTAATTGAATCAGTTTACTCGAATGTTATTTTATCTTTTAGTTTGTTTTATTTTCACTGTGTGTGATCGTTATATTAGTTGTGAATATTGTTTACTGCCAGCCATAGGAATATGGTTCCTGTCGTCAGGGTCATATTCACATGTCTCGCAGAGTATTGTGGTTTTTCATGATTAACGTGTAGACTTCTCTTGGGAATTTACTCACTGGGCTCGTTGTTGTATGTGTTGAGCAACTGAGCGCAGATCCTGGTACGAGCAAGAGCAAGGGAAAGGAGGTACTAGGCGACTATCTCTGAGGCCGTTGCTGCTGATAGTTCGTGTTTTGATATCATGTATGTATATACTATTTTGCTGGGTTTTGGGGACTTTAGAACTTTATCACATGTATATGAATTATTGTTTATTTCGTCTCAGTTATATACATGGTGCTTATATCCGGGATTTCCATTACTTAGGTTAAATAAATTATCATAAAATACGAATTAAATGCTTCCACTAATAATTAACTAACCTGCTAGATGTGTCAGACAACTTAATATAGTAGAATTAGTTACGCGGAGCATCACTTCACAGAGCTACGGACGTGGCAAAGCAGTGATGACGTGTCCGGTAACATGACAGACGCTACTGGGCTTGCGGGCGGAGGGCGTGGGTCACGGGGTGACCCCGGAAGATTTAGGGCCGTCACAGTTTTGCTCAGAATCGCTTGATATTTTTGATTCCATCAAAACTTTGTACCTAAATATAAAATTCAAGCCCAAATCGAATTTCCTAAACCCAACAACAAAACCGCCAACAATACCGACTTAAAAAGGGAAAAAAACCTAAAAAACTACATAATTGACACTAAACGAGATGAAAAATGCACTTATGACGTCAAATCAATGGAGTTTCGCTTGGATTTCGTCGGATTTGTATTGGTGGTGAGAGTGTGGTTGGAGAAAGTAGTCACTGGGGTTTGTGTGAGTGGGTGACTGGGGTATGCGTGAGTAAAAACCCTCTTATATGGAGGGGTAGTTGGGTCATTTCACAGGGATGGGGTAAAAGAAGCAAAAAATGGAGTACATATAGTCACACAAAAAAATCAATTCTACTACAAAATGACCATTATGCCCTCACTGTGATTAGTGCACCCCATTATAATTTCTAAGTGTACTCCACACATTCTCTTCTTTGTGATTTGTATGCATCATTGAGGGATTCGACCTCGAAGGTCTGAATATCTTGTTGGAGAGTCGTTCGGAGCCCACCGAACCTTTAATTGGAGAGTCGGTTATAGCTTGTCAAACCTTTAATTGGAAAGACGATCAGAACCCACAAAGCCATTAAGTCAGAAATTGTCAACTAAATCTCATTAAAGAGGTTCGGTTAGAAAGCATCGAGCCTTGTGGATAAGTCTCGGTTACATGTCGCCGAATCTAAAATAGATGTCTCAACCGAGGTTTTGGAGTTGGATGCTTCGGTTTGGATGAAAAGGTATTTTGGTAAAATATAGGATGCACTTACAAATTGAAATTGAAATTTGAGGTGCCATATAAAATGGAGTACATTTAGTAAAAAAGGTGGGTTACTTTTAGCTTGACTCTACTTTTTTGGTATCAACATAGTTGCATACTACGTACTAGCATATATGTACGTACGTAGTCTTACACACCAACAAGAACACTCCCCAGTCTGGCCCACTGCCTCTTTAGATCCTGCAAAACTAACCACCGATTCTCCTTCAAACGCATCTCGATGCAGAACCCCCACAATAGCAGACTTCATTACAAACAAGTGGAGACCAGCACTATAGAGAAATCATTTTTCCAGCAACAATGGAAAACCGATTCTTGACCAAGTCCTTGTTTTCCTCAGATGTTTATAGTAAATTATTGTTATGTCTTAGCTCCACTGGTTACAGGTGTCGCTTGAGGAGTAATTTTTTATCGGCCTTGTGCATACTTTAGTGTAATTAGTTCATCTGCGTAGTGTCGGAGATTTGATTTTCGATTGGGCGAGAATCGAAGCGGCCATGTGGAATTCCTTCTTCGGAAGAGCTTTTCGCGATCTGCGCAGCTCATCTCACCTTCTCGTGCTTGTTGGAATTAGGTATTTGTTTCTAATTGTGCTTTTGGTTTTACAATATGAAGTAATTTTTTTCAGTATGCAGTTGAGAGAGGAATTACTTGTTCAAAATAGAGGAGAGTTCCACAGATTGATTGATTTGGAATTGGTGCTCTTTTTTTTTAAAGGTGAAAAGGTCAAATGTTAGTTTGTTTGAATGTAATTACCTTATATTTTTCTTTTTATTTATGCAATTTTATTTTGCCTAGATCTGGATATCCAAATCATGCACAAATTAACTACATAGCATCAATCCCAAATTAGTTAGGAAGTGACAAAAGTTTTACGCTGTCAACATATAGCAACCCTCCTCTATTTTCCAGTCATGCGTAAATTAACATTAGAGGAAAATTTTATGATGAATAGTTTTCTTTCACAAATTTCCTTTTCAGTTTTTAATAGCAAAAGAAGTATTTAACAAACTTGGAAGAAATTACGGATCACTGGCTTCATGTAATTGGCGGATCCAATTTAATCCTGTACATTTTGTGCTAGGTTAATTTCAGTTTGGGGCCTTTAAATATTCAGTAGTACCTTTGGAGTGGGCATCACGAGTGCCAATTTTGTTATCCATTCCGTCGATTTATCAAAGCTATGCTAGTTTCATTGTTGATTCCCTCTTCCAGGAAGTGTGAACCGTGAAGTATTTTGAAAACCAATAGTAACATGGAGGAAGGGGAAGATATGTGGAAATATAATTATGAACTGTTCTTTTGTTTTTTCCAAAAGCAATTATGAACTATGTTGCAGTGTATGAAATGGCTGTAATCTAGCCATGATAGTGTGGATTACAGAAGGGAGATTTATATAGCATGTTTTCACAGTCCACAAAAGGCTTTGTTGGCTGTTGGCACCATTAGGCGGGTGGTTCAAGTGGCTCGGCGCTCGGGCCCCTTAAGCAATGGTCTCAAGTTCGAGCCCTACATATGAAGTCTCCTTCGCTGGGAGAGCCAAAGCCCCTTATGGGCCGAGTATGGCTCAAGCCCGGATTAGTTAGTTAATTCGAATACTGGGTGGTTCACAAAAAAATAAAAATAAAGATAAGGCTTTGTTGGCCGAGTCAATTCATGTCTATTCTTCGTTTTCATTCAAACTGAAGGTTTTTTTGTAGATACAAAAAAAATTTACTCTGCTTCTTGTAGTATAAATTCCAGTAACTGTAAGTTATCTTCATTGCCATCTCATGGTTAGTGTGGTGGTCATTGCAGCAATGGTGGTCTTTTGGCATATTCAGACTCACAAGCAGACCTCAGTGCTCCTGTTTCTGAACCTGCTCCTACGGATGCACAGAAGAAAAAAGTGGTGGTCCTTGGAACTGGTTGGGCCGGCACAAGTTTTCTTAAGGATTTGGATATTTCTTCATATGACATTCGTGTCATATCACCTCGTAATTATTTTGCATTTACCCCATTGTTACCAAGTGTAACATGTGGTACGGTGGAGTCTCGAAGCATAGTTGAGCCTGTTCGAAATATTATCAAGAAGGTGAAGACTATTCAGATTTATGACCAGGATAATTGGTTGTGTATTTTCTGTGTGCATAATTTTGACTCATCGAATTAAATGAACCGGAGCAGTGTATGGGGTATTGCAAATGCTTCATTTTCTTGTATTTATTTGTTGATAATGTGTCTTTTTCATGAACCAATTCATTATCAGCTTCTCTTTGTAATTTAATTGCATGATCAAGAGAATTGACATTGCCGCTTACTGTAACATTGAGATAGTTAATCTTGTCACTGAAATAGTTCCTTTCTCTGGCACATTTATCTTCAGAAAAATGGAGTGGTTCAATTTTATGAAGCTGAATGTGTCAAGATTGACGCGGTGAATAAAAGGGTTCTTTGTCGGTCCAACACTGGTCCTCTTATTGGTAAAGAAGATTTTATGTTGGATTATGACTATTTGGTGATTGCAATAGGAGCTGAAGTAAACACTTTCAATACTCCTGGCGTCATGGAGTATTGCCATTTTCTCAAGGTAGTCTCCCTTATCTTTCTGCTCTACGTAATTTTTTTTTTTAAACAAATAAAAAACTCCTCTTAGAATTCTATATTGATGTGACCAACTAATTAACCTTCCTCTAGTAGTCTTCAGATTATCTCTATGCTCTGATTTTGATAATTAGCACAGAAAAGGAATAGAACACGACAACACGTCTTGTTTCATAATTGCAAATTTGTGTATTATGTGAAAAATCTTAGAAAATAGAGTTTCCTTGTGAGTGAGCAAATCCTAATTTGTACTGTTCTTTTTAATAATGATATCATCATTACAATTATCCTTGTAATAATAACCTTCTTTGCAGGAGGTAGAGGATGCTCAAAGGATTCGTAGAAGTGTGATAGATTGTTTTGAAAGGGCTGTTCTTCCAGACATAAATGAACAGGAAAGGAGGTCAATCCTTCATTTTGTTATTGTTGGTGGAGGTCCAACTGGAGTTGAATTTGCTGCAGAGCTTCATGACTTCATCCAAGAAGATTTAGTTCGATTATATCCTACAGTTCAAGATCTTGTGAAAATAACAGTCATCCAGTCAGGAGAACATATTTTGAGCACGTAAGAAAAAACTTGCTATTGATTTTATCAACATCACTTAATGCATAGGAATTATGCTACTTCTCATAGATAATTGAACAATATTATAATGGTGCTCTTGTGAGTTATTAAGTAGTTAATTAAATTGATTGTTCTTGTTAAATACTTTAGCGTGGGAAGCTCAGATGTTGTCTAGGAAGGAAGTATTCTAGTGTTGAGTACAACCTAAGTGAATTCAAGTAGATCTTGTATGTTCAATATCCAGTAGTTAAGGTCAACTCTGGGACTAATTTTGCTATCCGAAGTTGCTGGCGTTTTTTTTATTTTTTCTTGTAGATTGTGGAATTTTTAGTTTATGCCTTTATGGTGATTCGGTGAAATATAAAATCTCAAACAAACAACATTTCTTATAAGTTTTTGGTGTAAAGGCTTGCAAATAATGAAATATAAAGTTACAAGACTAAGGCTTAATTTGAGGTGTAATTGAAATTGAATGTGCATGAGTCTTTGTATCTTCCTGCTGGATGCAATGATAACGTCAGTACCACAAATGAAATGTTGATTTGTCTTGAATATCTTGTACACTACAGGTATGATGGCAGAATCAGCTCATTTGCTGAACAAAAATTTCAACGAGATGGTATTGAAGTAAAAACAGGATGTCGAGTGGTAGAGTCACTGAAAAGGAGATTAATATGAAATTGAAGTCTACGGGAGAGATTTTTTCTATACCTTATGGAATGGTTTTGTGGTCTACTGGTATTTCAACTCGTCCTGTTATAAGGGATTTTATGGAACAAATTGGCCAGGTTTGTCATTTTTAATCTCTGCTTGCCAGTGGCTTGAATTCGATTGCTTTAATTGCTCAATAATTTGGAGGTTCTCCGGGTTTATCTTCACATCATATGTTTTTATGTGTGCAGAGCAAGAGGCTCACTTTAGCAACTGATGAATGGCTGCGAGTTGTGGGTTGTCATAATGCATATGCTCTTGGAGATTGTGCTACCATTAATCAACGTAAAATCATGGTAAGGTCAATCTTTGGATTTTATTTTATCTTGTGTGCTTTGTATGTATGCATGGAGAAATATTCACTATTTTGTGAGGCTTTTAATTTTGTTGTAACTATCTTGTGCTGCAGCTAGAGGGTGTTTGATATTGACTAATTAATCAGTTGATTATGCAAGAGACTTCTAATGTCATATTTATTGATATTGGTGGATTTGTTTCAATATCTCGGTGGCTATGTTCCCTTGCCTTTCTGTTTTGAATTGATTTAGTTAACTGCTGTAGTGAGCCTACTTTAATTGACTAATGCTAATTATTGATTTGTTTCAGAAGTTCTGGAGGCCTAATTCATAATCAGATCTTTATTTATTTTTTCTTAATGACTTGGGTAATCTGCACTATTTGGCATGGTTGGTTCCCAACTGAAGCAAAAATCTTTGTACTTTTACTCAAATAGAGGTATAAGTGAGCAATTAAATAGTTTCCCTCTACTAACTGCCAGTTGGCCCAAGTGGTAAGAGATTTGGTTTCCCATAAGCAAGGTCTCAAGTTTGACTCTTTGAATGGAAAAAAATGGGTTGGGAGGGCCGCCCCCGTATGGGGCCCGACAGTGCCCGAGCTTGGATTAGTCGGTGCGGTTGGCTCGGATGCCACGTGGGAAACCAAAAAATTAAAATAAAAATGTTTCCCTATATTATAAATCTAATTTGTTTTTACCCTTTTAATTGATTTTCAAATTTTATTTTATTATATTTTGCTAACTCTATACCATCTCAATGCGCAATGGTGTCAGCTATGGCAAGATTCGATTTGAGTCAATTAGTTGTATGATTCCTTATTTCCTTCACCTAAAATAATTCGAATTATAACGTGAAATTGCTATACCCGTGATTTGTAAGTGAATGATATTTAATCATAGTGAATTGTAAGATTCACTGATTTTTTTAAGGAAAAAAAAACTAGCATATTTCAATAATTTGAAAGTTTGATTATTTTTTGTTGGATTTTTTTTTTTTTAAGAATTAGAGACAAGCTCCAGAAAGTGTACCCTCGAGGCCAGACCCCTAAAAGGGTTGTATACAAAGAATGATATATACAAAAATACATGGTCCCAAAGACACTACCCAACAGTTATGCTTGCCAATTGCGTCCACACATCCAAAAGCAAAACAATCTCCTGAGATAGGCCTAGAAGAGCTAGGTTGTAGCCAAAACTAGTGCCAACGCTCACCACCCTCTAGCTCTCCCCCCAAGCTTTATGGATGCTTGGAGTACAAACTCAACTAGGAGAAGCTAGGAAATAGATTGAAACTCAATGGTTAAGCAATCCCACATGTGCCTGTCCAAATAGCTGTGACAAGATCCAAACATAAGAATTATAGATTCAAGAATCGAGTGCACCAAACATAGGTTCACAACTGCAAGTGCATGAGAAATGCATAATGGCAAGATCATCAGATCTCCTCTCCCTCACTTGTCTTATCCTCCACGTTCCAATTGAAAAAAAATGATGACTGACCCCCAAGCACCTGTCAAACGGAACACAAACATACATAAGAATCCCTCCAACACAAAAGCGCAACTCCATACCTTTGCCTTATGCACCACTGCATCTATCACCCATAATGCGCAGTCATTCGTCTCTCTAAAGCCCCATTGCCCATTCAAAAACATGAGCACCCCATTGACCCCACATCTGCCTTCCCGTTTAGTTAGAAATAGTTGAATAAATGTAAACATAAAAAGGTAAAATAAAAAGATCTTGAGACTCGAGGATTAACAATTCTAGTAATATCACTATGGGCAAATCAAAACCTAGAACAAAAAAAGAAAATTTGTTTCTTAGCTTTTCCTAGTTGAGTTTTGACTCCAAGAATCAATGCGCTTGCGGGGAGAGCTAGAAGGTTGAAAGTTTGACTCTATGTTGGCTAAGGCTTCTATTCCTGGCTTTTCATGGAAGCTTATTTGTTTTGGCTCTTTGGGTGCCTATTAGGCAATGTGAATGTTGGGGGCATTGTTTTTGAACCATTCATTTGTGTATATAGCATTCTTTGTAAATAGCATGGAGGGTACATGCTCCCTCTAGTGCATCTAACTTTAAGATTAATACAACTTTATGGAGCTTGGCTCCCTTTCCCTTAAAAAAAAGATGGCGAAAAATTGAAAAAGTGTAATCGTTGATCATAACTTCAGATCATAAGATACTATAAATTAACAAATAAGTATTATAGTTGTCATTTGATGTCCATATAGCACAAGGAATCAAGAAATGTGGAAGCATAATTAAACCTATGAAATTCTTACACGAGTCTCAATTTGTCTCTCAAATCTTACAATTCAGCAATTTGAATCTAGATTTAATTTGGCAAGACTGCCACTACTCCATTTCTTATTCACAATTTTGGGTGCCATTTTCTTTGTTTGTTCCTCTCTCACTACTTATTCTTTAGCCTTTTCCAAAACCTTCAGCTTGTCTGCTTCTTTTCTTGGCATTCAAGTATAACACCATGGTCCAGCTCCAACAGTAGATTCACTTTCTGTTTTAGTTCATCTTTTCTACTTGTATATCTTAATGGCCTAATCATCATCTAACACATGATAACTATGTCATTATAAATAATGTATTTGATGTTGATTTTTGATACTGTCTGCGGCTTGTATCATAAAAATTCAGCTCCTTTCATGAGAGAAAAACACAATTTTGGTGAAAGATATACAAGTGATGGCAACTTGTCATATCTATGGTGCTTTCTTCCCCAACCAAACTAGACAGGACAATTCTAGCTGGTTAAGTTTTCTTAGATATTTTTATTTTCTTAACTATTTGAGGATCTTGAACATGATTTTTTGTGTTGGTCATCTCGATATACTTAATTTCTTACCTAATAATCTTATATATATATGTAAATAGTTGGGTAAGCTGATTCTTTTTATGGAACGGTATTTTTGATTTAGGAAGATATTTTAGATATATTTCGTGTCGCTGACATAGACAACTCTGGCACCTTAACTGTAACCGAGTTTCAAGATGTTATCCAAGACATACTTGTGAGGTATCCACAAGTGGATCTCTATTTGAAGAGCCAGCATTTACAAAACATGGAAGATCTGTTGAAGGATCCCCAAGGAAATGAGAGGAAGGAAGTAGATATTGAGGAATTTAAGATGGCACTCGCTCAAGTAGATTCCCAGATGAAGAGTCTCCCTGCAACTGCTCAGGTGAATGCTGTGATGGAAATCATACCTTTTGTAGCATCTGCATGGCCTTTTGAAAATGGATAATTAAGCATTTGATGCATCGCCATCCCGCTGAAATCTCAGGTTGCTGCTCAACAAGGCACATATCTTGCTCAGTGCTTTAACCATATGGAGCAATGTCAAACCAATCCAGAAGGTCCTCGTCGTTTTAGAAAATCGGGACGTCATCAATTTCAACCCTTTAGGTACAAAAACTCCCTTTGCATGACAAATTTCTTGGATTTCTGGCTTATTATTTACTGCGTTACTTAATAGAAATTGCATTAAACAGAGCAAAGAATGTTTCATCCAGGACTGATTTTTTCACTCAAGATTGCTTCCCTATTTTTTGAATTTGAAAATCTATCGTCAAGTGAAACAGCTTGTAACAATGCCTTGTTCCGAAATCCTAGTGCTCAGTAGAAATGGGGTCCCAAAATCCATCCTTTTAACAGTGTGCTCATACTCACTAGTAGTCTAGTCCATATATATCATTCCTAGCATCCAAATATATCTGAACATTATGGGTTCGGGACACTACATATTTGGATCACACCACCTGTCACCGATGAAAACTTCTTTAGCTCCATGTTGAAATTCATCTGAGTTTTTCTGAAACCAATGTCATCACTTTGCACTTGTCACTGTCCCCTTCCTATAAACTTGACATTGTTGTTCGACGATTTTTTTAATATAAGGTACAAGCATTTGGGGCAATTTGCTCCTTTAGGAGGAGAGCAAGCGGCGGCAGAACTGCCAGGTGACTGGATTTCGATAGGTCACAGTACCCAGTGGCTCTGGTATTCTGTGTATGCAAGGTACGTAATTTTCTTCTCACATAATTCTATCCTCAAAGTAATAAGATCCTTTCCTGGGATTATCTGACTTTTATACTCTCCGATGTCTCCTTTTCATAGCAAGCAAGTCAGCTGGCGCACACGTGTGTTAGTGGTTTCCGATTGGACAAGAAGATTCATCTTTGGGAGGGACTCGAGCCGCATCTGAAATTCACATCGGGTACCCCTTGCACCATAATAAACGCATGATTCTCTAATATTTATTATCTATTTGTTATTATTTTGTGCATGCTATACAGGGTTCTGTTCTCCTTTCCTGCTGTTTGTAAGCTTGCTTTAACTAATTTATTTTGACGTCTACACGATGTAAATGTCCCTGTAAATGATAGTGTGAATCTGCAGATTTTCCTTTGTGCAACATTAACATCTCCTATGTTTCAGGTTAATGATGATGCTAATCCTACTTTTTATCGTCTCAGCTGTTGGATTCACTAATTCAATGGTAGCTAAGAGAGACTAAGTTTCCAAGTTCGTATTTATGTTATAATAAATAAATTATTACAAAATTCATATATTTGAATACGTATTCACCTATTTGAATACTTGTTAATAATTTGATTTATTTTTTATTTGCATACATCTTTTACCATACTTAACTTTATTTTTAGGGAAATATTTATTTTACTTTTAATATATAATTTACGTTTAAGTTTCTTAATAATTATTTATTAAAAAAATATAAAAGTTTACACGTTTTTAGAGGATTCTTGTTGTCTTGTATATATTATTTCTTACGAGTCATTTTCCTTTATTATTAACACTAAATACTAAAAACTTAATTGAATAAGAAAGTAAAGTACTCCTCCGGTCAATAATTTAAGTCATCTAGCAAAAACTCCTTATTCAAAATTGTAAGTCATTTTCGGAATTCAAGAGTGTATTTATTGTTTTTTTTTTACCCATTTTACATTTATGCAATCCAAACATTTATGATTCTTCAATTCTTCTATTCATTTAATGTCAAAGGACATATATGTAAATTACACTTGTAATTAAGACTTTCTTAATCCTAGTGTTTTTACCTTAAATGACTTATATTTTTTATCGGAGGGAGTAAAACTTAAGACTACATCCTATTATATTTTATTGGTTATTTAATTATGTTAATTTAAATTTATTCATATAGATATATTTAAAAACGTAGTAAACAAATTATAAAAACTGAAATAAATTAAAAGTTTAGATAAAATATTTAATAAACAGGTAACATGAATGCTGAATGTTTATAATATGACTCATTTAGACACAAAAATGATTAAAACAATTAATAAATATGTCATGTCATGGGCTTGCATTATATGAATTATGATTTGTTTATGACACAACACATTTATAATCGTCGACACGAATTGTCACCCCTACCTAACCCAAAACAATGAGAAGTGAGACCACATACAATACATTGTTCTTTTGCAGTTCGATGAACTAGATAAATGAAGTCACTAGACCAAAAAAAAAAAAAAAAACTAGATAAATGAAGTCAATGCTGTGCATAAAAGGTAAGGTCTCACATGCGACGCATGAGAGCTCCTGTGACTTAAAAAAACGCATCAGATCCAACTATTTCTTCAAAATCAACCATCATACTGGAGCCGCTTTTCCTTGAGCCGTAATTTTTACACTAAATTCTAAAATTATCTTTTCTATCTTTTACACCATCTTATTTTATTATTATTTTAAAACTTCATCTTATTTAGAACATATTTTTCTTTAGTTTATTCTGAGTGCGTCAACGTAGGATGGCGAAGAATATAGTGACACCCCAACCAGCACTAAAATGGCGCTGGTTGGAGATGCCCTTAAAACTTCATCTTATTTAGAACTTTTTCTTTACCTCCAGGTAAATGTATTAAAGTTTGTAAAGGGAGGAGGAACATGTACTATCGATCACTACAGTTCTTTTGGTTTTTATTTAGTTTTTTAAGACTTCATCTTTATTATGGGACGTAATTAGGCCAGCTTTGCTTTTATGAAACTAAATGATGAGCGATAAAGAAATTAGTACATAAAATTCACCTAACAAAAATGATGACGCTTAGGTAGATTTATGGTAAAACTCGTATAGTTTTAAGAAATACAAAGTTTTAAAGAAAAATAAGAGTGATACCAATTGACACAAGACTAGAGAAAGGTGGTGCAGTGGTTTGAATCTCTCTAAAGACGGTTTACAAATATCTCCATTAAAAAATTCTAATCAATAGAAATTGAAGAAATGAGATGATATAGAGGTAAACGAAAGCTAACTTAAGAGTTATGATGCGTTGATTCGAAAGAATTTATAAAATTTGAAAAACAAGCACGCATCGATTGCACTACATCGAGCACAATGTAAGCATTTGATTCATGTAACCGACTGGTCTAATTTGGGATTCCTACTTTCTTCTTGTTGAATTTTTTTTTTTTTTTTAAGGTTTGTTGTTGAAATTTTTTTTTTTTAAAAAAGTTATTTATTGAAGCCAAAAAACGCTTACTTATAATTCAATACAAGCCAAGCTAAAAAAAAAAAAAACCTTCATGACATATCCAGAAATATTGGGGAAATGAGACGTGTCCTCCAAGCTATTTGACCGCCAAGGAGCGTAGCGATCAAAATAGATACGCTTGTGAGAAGTGCGACTCGGAGAAGGTCGGTTCCGTCGAGTCTCTGCCCGTTCTCGCGCCGCTCTTCTTACGCGACGCGACTTGGCATTTCTTCTTCGTTTATACAACACTAGCGCGCGAGTGAAGTAACTCTACAAGACTACATCGTCGATGACGCAACACACGTTCTCTCCTTTTTTTTTTTCTCTAGTGATGCGTTAAAGCAGAGTACGTCGATCGACAATGCGAGCCTTCTTCTCGATCTTCCGACGAGCTTCGCGAGGCTTCGACGAGAATCGCTCGCTCTCGAAGCTTCTCGTCGTCTTCACTGTCAGGTGACTCCTCTCTCCGCGCTCTCTCTTGATCTCGATCTGTTTCTTCTTGGATGATTTGTTAGCGTTTTCGGATTTTTTGTTGGTTTGGTTGATGAATCCTTAGATGTTTCTCAAATTGCGATTAGTTTGATAGGTTTTGTTGATTTGAATTGATGGAGATGGTTCTGGTGGTTGAGAGTCTGAACTGTCGTCAGTTGCAGCGTTGAATTAGATCTATATTGGTTACAGTAAGGTGGAATGAATTGCAAGATAGGTTTTAGTTTGTTGTAATGGAAAACAGAGGGGACTGATGTGGTCCAAGACTCAAAGCAAAGTCAAATGGATGAATGTAGTTTCCGGTCGTCTTTAGACTATTTTCCTGCCCCATAATCTGTAGATTGAGTGGAATAAACAACCATTTGCAGGTTAGCTACTAATTCAATCTAATGGGGTCGACGATCATTGGCGATTGGATAATGCAGATCCAATATTTTTGTTGTTTAGTGTTTCATCTTGGATTCTTGTTGTAATTTGATTTACTTGAGATTGCAATTGGATCATGAAAAACCTACTGAATTTTTTTTTTATTTTTTTTTTGAGTATCAGTACTATTTTCTTTTTGGGGCAATTTATTCAAAGCAAATCGAGAAAATTCAGTGCGCTTACTGCTGAGGTGGTTGGTATTATTAATTGAACTTGACAGCGTTACGCCTTTTTTATATTGATTTGTGACTTGTTCACTGCTGGTACTGCAGTAGTGGAGGTCTTTTGGTGTATTCAGAATCAAAGTCGTACAATGGCACGAAAGATGCTGATCAAACTCAGATTGATCCGAAGAAAAAGAGGGTTGTGGTGCTTGGAACCGGCTGGGCTGGAACAAGTTTCTTGAAAAATTTGGATATCACTTTGTATGATGTAAACATCATTTCACCCCGGAACTATTTCTCTTTTACTCCTTTATTACCAAGTGTTACATGTGGTACGGTGGAGGCTCGCAGCATTGTTGAGCCAATTCGCAATATTATTGGGAAGGTGAGACAGTTGTGTCAAATGTGGTATCATGTCTTGCTTTTTGAGAAGACTGTGACTGTTTATACGTCTATGTTGGCATGAAATTTATAATTTCCCTATCCAGAACTGATTATTATCATGATTAGCACCCTTCATTAGTGCTTTTCACGAGGTATAGTGCGATAGGATATTGCTTGTTTGTTCCATTTTGCTGCATTTCTCATGAGTGCATAGCTATGAAGTGTAAATGCTTACAAACACTTTAGAGCACTCAAATCACATTCTAATCTGATGAGTTTTTGCAACTATCATGCAAGAAAAATGTGAAAGTGAACTATTTATTTGTCTGGTTGACCTTTCTGCTATTCTTCTTCATACCTTTTAAGTTTCCACGTGTTCCTCCTTCCAAAATGGATAATGTTCTTCAGTTGCTTGATTATATGACTTGATGCATCCTTAATTACTTAATTATGAAATCCTCTTTACTAATTATTGGTAGTAGAGAAAACCTGATACAACATGTTTTCATTTATTTGGCAGAGAAAAGGAGACAGTACATTTTGGGAAGCTAAATGTGTTAAGATCGATGCAAAAGGAAAGAAAGTTCATTGTCTCTCAGATCAAGATGTGAATTCAGAACTAAAAGAGTTTACTGTTGAATATGACTACCTGGTGATAGCCTTGGGAGCCCAAGTGAATACTTTCAACACACCTGGTGTCGTGGAGAATTGCCATTTTCTAAAGGTTGGTGTTCTCTATTATCGTTCTTAATCCATTCCTTATTAGCTTTGTGAATGATGAGTTTTGTTGCACTAAAACATTTAGGAGCAACTGCATCACCTTCGACCTGTACTACAATGCATTCTTTAGTTGATAAATGTCCCTGGGCATTTTGAGGATTCATGGTTGCCGTTGCCGTTTGGGATATTGTTTTTCTGTTACTTGGTCGGTGCTGCTTTTAGAATTTATGCTGTTGAATGTGGACTTCATGCAGGAAGTGGAGGATGCTCAAAAGATACGTAGAAGTGTCATTGACCGTTTTGAGAAGGCCAACCTCCCCACCCAAAGTGAGGATGACAAGGTGAAAACTCTTCATTTTGTAATTGTTGGTGGTGGTCCAACAGGTGTGGAGTTTGCTGCTCAACTTCATGACTTTGTTTCTGAAGACTTGGTCAAAGTATATCCTGATGTGAAAGATTTAGTGAAAATAACCCTTCTTGAGGGCGGGGATCACATTTTGAACATGTAAGGAAGATAATGAGACTTCTATTACAGCTATTTCATAATTATTCATACTGTTCTAGAAGAGTGAAACTTTATAAAAATAGAAAAGCCAAATAACCTAAACAGTAAGACGCCTAATTGTCTGTAGATGAACATTTTGCAGTCTTAAATGATTTTCAAGAGCTTGGATTGCTCAAGAAACTATAGTTGAATTTAGAATATTCCATTTTAGATGGTAGCTCTTTATAACGCTATATTAAGAAATTTGGACACTCGTGTAACTTTTTTTTTTTCCTTATCATCTTTTATGAATTCTTATTCTTTTTCCCATGCATAGTGACGAAATATAAAGACGTGCACTGGTTAAGGGTGCTGTAGAACGAAAACAACTAGATGATCACACACCCAAAAACAAGAGTACTATTTCATTTAATATTCTCTCTGTAGCCTGTCAGAACCAATCAATATATTTTAATTTCCTATTATTAGTGCACACACACATTTATATGTTCTTTTTGTTAGTTTGCATTTTCGATACCTAATATTTTTATTTATTCTAAGATGTGCTCATTCTTGAAGTTCTTGTCCTCAGGTTTGACAAAAGAATAACTGCTTTTGCTGAAGAGAAGTTCCACAGAGATGGTATCGATGTGAGAACAGGTTCAATGGTTTTCAAAGTAAATGATGAAGCTATCTCTGTAAAGGACAGATCAAGTGGAGCGGTTTCATCTATACCATATGGAATGATTGTGTGGTCAACTGGTATTGGCACACGCCCTGTCATAATGGATTTCATGCACCAAATCAGTCAGGTTATTGCTATGAACTTCCGTTATCTTCTGGTCTAAACTATGTCTTCATTGTGAATTTGACGCTGGTACTGTGTAATTACTTGCATTTTAGTTACTATCAAGATTTATTTCCTGCAGAGTAACGTATTTCAACTTGATGTTACTGCCATTAACTTGTTTTGGCATACATATGCAGACTAATAGACGTGTTTTAGCTACTGATGAGTGGCTCCGAGTTGAGGGATGTGATAATGTCTATGCAATTGGTGATTGTGCAACTATTAATCAACGCAAAGTCATGGTACATGCCTCTCCCTCTCACACACACACACACAAACAGGGCTAAATCACCATTATATTTTTGGTACCTGATAGCATGCAATCCAATTTCTTGGTTTTGTATCATTCTGATTTTTATTTTTAATCATTTCCTAATCATTTTTTTTTCTGTACTTCGTCTAGGAAGATATCATGGAAATATTTAATAAGGCTGATGCAGATAAATCTGGTACTCTGACCATTAAAGAATTCCAAGATGTCATTGATGATGTCTGTGAACGGTACCCCCAGGTGGAGCTTTACTTGAAGAACAAACGGATGGAAAGTATTGTAGATCTTTTGAAGGACTCCGAGGGGAATAGAGATAGGGAATCAATTGAGCTAGACATTGAAGAATTTAAGAACTCTCTTTCTGAAGTTGATTCACAGATGAAAAGTCTTCCTGCAACAGCTCAGGCAACTACCAAATAAACCTACCTTTAAACTTTAAAGATTTTTTTTAGTATCATATTTTGGCAGCTTTTGAGGGATCATCTGTTGAGTGTTCTTTTTCCAATGACCAGGTTGCTGCTCAACAGGGTTTGTACCTTGCTAGGTGTTTTAACCATATGAAGGAGGCTGAAGAAAATCCAGAAGGTCCTCTTAGGTTTAGAGGAACAGGACGGCATCGTTTTCATCCATTCAGGTGCAAGTTTAACATGCCACTTTTCTTTAGTTTTTCGTGCGTGTATTTTGATGATGTAGATAAACCGATGCCAAACAAAAAGAGAGCACCAAAGATGTAGACGACCACAACCAGCTCAAACTTTTCACATGATTTACTTGGTTTCACACAGAATTTTTCAATTGCTACATCCTTTTCTTTTTAAAAAATCTTAACTGGTAGGAATCTACGTTTACTCTTTTGTTGGAAGTGTGCTGCTTGCCTTCCTTCGGCTTTTACAAATGAAAGTACTAGAGTCTAATGTCGAAATTCATGGATGGGGGAGTAGATTTTCTATGTAATAGCGACTTACAGACCACTGGTATTTGGATTACATAGTCTGTGAAAGACTGGGATCGTGACTTTCTTAAGCAATCTTTGTCTGGTCATCTTCACCTTTATGTAGAAGGTCATCAGGAGTCAATGTTTTATTCATCAATTTGCAAAAGAAAAAATCTTCATTACGAAGATTGAAACCAAATCTTATCCATGCTCAACTTTTTTTTTTCTATGGCCTTTTGTTGTAATGACGTACTACATATTTGTTATGCGAATTTCGATGGTTCCTTGATGTTCTATGTCTTCTCCATTTTTGATTAAGAGTTCATTGAGTGGGGAGGGCAGTAAAGCAACAACTACATAAAATGACGCAGCAGAAATGAGGACACTTCGGTGGATGTGTGGTAAAACTCGTAAAGATAGAATAAAAAATACATAAATTCAATGACAAGTAGGAGTAGCACTGATTGACACAAAGATTAGAGAACGACGGTTGTGGTGGTTTGGTCACCTGCAAAGACGGCCTGCAAATGCACCCACTAGAAAACTTGACTCAATAGAAATTGAAGAAATTTGACGAGGTAGGGGTAGACCGAAGTTAACTTGGGATGTATTAATTAGGAGAGATTTGAATGGTTTGGAAAGCCCCCCATCAATTACACTGAATCGAGCATAATGGAAGAGTTTGATCCATGTAGCCGACCCTAATTAATTTGGGATTGAGGCTATGTTGTTGTAGCTCACTGAGTGGGGTACTATTTTACGCACTTTTTATTGTATGATTCTAGATCATTTATACACCTGATGATTGAACTACACATGGGCAGATTGTAAAGAAATTGTAACTGGTCATTTAATTTGTCTCTTCTTAAATTTAAATTGTTCGTAGATAATATCTCTAGTTGAAAGAAAGACATTTTATTTAGCCCCTTTTTGAAGTTATTCCCACGTCTCATTATTCTGTTCCTAACCATGGTGTGTATGATTATGATGGAGATATTCATATTCATCATGTTGTATGGATGACGAATTTTGGGATGATATGAACGGACTTATTCAAAGTAAACTCTTAGGTTAAAAGATTCTTATTGGAGGGGATTGAAATGAGAATGCACTCAATGTAGGGTCACGTAATGATGGGTTCGAGAGAGTTCATGGCGGATATCATTGTAGACCTTATGGTGATAGAAATGGAGGAGAATCCATTATAGAATTTGCTTCAGCTTATGATTTTGTCTCATCTAATACTAGTTTTAGGAAAAGGGAGAACTGCACTTGATTACTTTTAGCAATAGACATGGTAAAAGTCAAATAGACTTCTTTTTAACAAGAAAAAAATAAAAAATATGTAGAGATTGCAAAGTAATATCGATGAAGCACTTGCTACACAACATAGGTTAGTAGTACTTGGTGTTAATCTAAAACAAGGAACTAATCAAAATAAATGAGATCAAAATATTGCCTTATCAAAAAAAGAGATCAAGATCCAAGAATAAAGTGATGGAACTTTAAAAATAATAAACAATTAGAATTTGGAGAAAAGCTATTGAAAGAAAATGTTTAGAATCTTGACGTAGATGTCAATCCGATGTAGCTAGAAATGAGTAGCTACATAACGAGAGCAACATCGAATGTGTTTGGCGTGTCATAAGGTTTAAGACCATCAAAGTAGGAGTCATGGTGGTGAAATGAAGATTTTCAAAGAACAATCAAGACTAAAAGGAGAGAGAAAGAGGAAAGTGTCAAGATAAAGATGTGCATAATCAATGCAGAAAAGCTAGAAAGAAAGCCCAAATTAGTAAAGCTAAAGCAAACTTCATGAAAAGTTTACGTACATAATTGCATAATAGAAATGGCGAAATATAAGGCTAACCAAATTAAGAGATAAAAAGAAACAAGATCTAAGTCAAGTCATGTAAGATGTATTAAGGATGGAAACCAAAATGTTTAACACGAGAAAATGACATTAAGGAAAGATGGAGAAAAGTTACTTTGGTGGTTTATTTAACGATAACCAAGTTGAAATAGTAATAGTTGAATACCCACGTAAAGAAACAGATGTAAATTACACATAATATTAGCATCCCAGAAGTTAAAGATTATTTGAATAAGATGAAAATTGGAAAAACATGTTGTCCAAATGAAGTACTAAAGGAGGTTTGGAAGTGCTTAAGAGGAATTGGATTGAATTGATTGATAATTGACAAAAGCATTTAACAAAATTATGAGATCCTAACAAATGCCAATGAATTAGAGAAATAGAACCTTCGTGTCATTTTTAAAAACAATGGGAGACATCCAAATTTGCTCAAATTATTGAAGAATTGAACTTATGAGGCATATCATGAAGCTTTAAGAGAGGATAATTTATAATAGGCTAAGAAAGGAAATCATATTATTTAGAGAATCTATTTGGCATCTGCAATGGAGTTGATTTTCTTTATAAGAAGATTGATGAAATAATATATAGAGTAGAAAAAGATCTTTGTTTGATATTTGTAGATTAAGAAAAACCACACAATAGAATCTTTAGAAATGTTCCTTGGGGGGGGGGGGGGGGGGGGTTGAAAGAAAAAAATGCATGCACGATACAAAGACACTATTAAAGATGTGTACCAGAGAGTGGTAACAAGTATAAAAACATTTGGATGAAGTACACAAGAATTTCCTATTACAAAAAAACCCTGTCAATGATCTGCTTTAAGCTCATATTACAAAAAAAACCCTGTCATGAAGCTTTAAGAGAGGATAATTTATAATAGGCTAAGAAAGGAAATCATATTAAATTTAGAGAATCTATTTGGCATCTGCAATGGAGTTGATTTTCCTTATAAGAAGATTGATGAAATAATATATAGAGTAGAAAAAGATCTTTGTTTGATATTTGTAGATTAAGAAAAACCACACAATAGAATCTTTAGAAATGTTCCTTGGGGGGGGGGGGGGGGGGGGGGGTTAGAAAGAAAAAAAATGCATGCACGATACAAAGACACTATTAAAGATGTGTACCAGAGAGTGGTAACAAGCATAAAAACATTTGGATGAAGTACACAAGAATTTCCTATTACAAAAAAACCCTGTCAATTATCTGCTTTAAGCTCATATAGATTTGTTGTAGTTATGATAACTTACTAGGCATTTACAAGTGGATATACCATTATGTACAATATTCACAAATGATGTTGTTTTAGTGGATGAAACAAGAGATTGAGTGAATTCAAAATTAGAACTTTGGAGGATTACGTTAGAATCTAAAGGCGATAAGTTAAGTATAACAAAGACCGAATACATGCATTATGAGTTTAGAAATACTAGGAACCAAGGTGATGAAGTGGTAAAATTGAGGGAATTTGAATTTCCTAAGATGGGCCACTTTGGATACCTAGGATCAATCATACAAAATAATGGTAATATTGAGAATAATGTTATACATAGAACTCAAGTTGTATGGAAGGAGTGGAGGAGTGCACTAGGAGTGTTATGCGACGGAGATAAAAAAGAAATAAGATATAAGTCATGTACAATGTATTAAGGAAAAAAATCAAAATGATTTAACGAGGCAAGATGACATTAATGAGAGATGGAGAAGCTACTTTGATGGTTTATTTAATGATAACCAAGTTAATATCATAATAGAGGAAAACCCAAACCAAGAAAGAAATTTAACTACACATGTGATATTAGGATTTTGAAAGTCAAAGAGGCATTGAAAAAGATAAAAATAGGAAAAACATGTGGTCAAATGAAATACCTATAGAGGTTTGGAAATGCTTAGGTGAACTTAGATTGACTTTAGATATTTAGGATCAATCATACAAAATGATGGTGATAATGAGAATGGCGTTACACATAACTCAAGTTGGATGGAAGAAGTGGAGGAGTGCAAAAGATGTGATAAGCAATCGAAATATCCCTACTAAGCTAAAATGAGAATTTTACATAACTGTGATTATACTTGATATGATTTATGGAAGTGAATGTTGGGCAGTAAAGAAACAAAAACTAAACAAAAGAATGTAGCAAAAATGAGGATGCTTTCATAAATGTGTGGTAAAACTCGTAAAGATAGAATAAGAAATACAAAAACTCAAAGAAAAGTAGGAGTAGAACCAAGTAATGCAAAGATTAGGGAAGGGCGGTTGTTGTGGTTTGGACTAGGGGTGTGCAAACTGCGGTTTGGTGGTGGATACCCTTCAAACCACCACCAAGCCGTGACTAGATCGACCGTGGTTTGGATGGTTTGGTTTCACGCTTTTTCCTGCAACACGTGTCTATCCACCAAAAATCTTGCCATACATTTCACACTAAAAGCAAATCATTCTAAGTTCATGTTTGGAGCATTTCTATCCACCCAAAATACAATAAATCACACATGTCCATACATACCCATCCACCAAAAATACAATAAAGCACACAAACTCAACCAAAATTCTTAAAATGCCCTTGCAACTGTTTCGGTTTGGTGAACAACAGTTTTTCCAAAACAAAAATCACTATCAAAATGAGGGTCACGATTTTCAAATTTTCCAAACTACCTCAGACCACAGGTTTAAAAACCAGACCAGCCCAAAGCGGTTAGGACGGTTTTGCCGAGACCTTTGTGCACCCCTAGTTTGGACACCTCCAAAGTCAACAAATGCCCCTGTTAGAAATCCGACTCAATAGAAATTGAAAAAATTCGTCGATGTAAGGCTAGATCAAAGCTAACTTTGGATGCATTGTTTAATGATTTCGAGAAAGCAACAGATGTGCCGATGCCTTGGCCAACTTTGGTCATACCCATAGCGCCTATGGTATTTGCAAGCTTGCTCTTCCGCCTCCCTGTATCAACCTAGTGTTGTTTGAAGATGCCAATGGAACTTGGTTCTCGAGGAAAATATCTATGTAAAGCCTTTCGGCGACCCCCCATTTAATCCAAAAAAATATTTGGAAAGTACACCATTAATTGCACTAAATCGAGCGCAATGGAAAAGTTTGATCCATGTAGCTGGCCCCTACTAATTTGGGATTGAGGCTTTGTTGTTGTAGACATGAAGATAATGGACTAGTAAAATTAGGGACAATATAAGCTCTTTAATTGAAACATTTTAGATATTTAGGATCAATCATATAATATGGTCTTATTGAAGATTATGTTATACATGAAATTCAAGCTGGTTAAAAGAAGTGGAGTGTAATTGTTGTGATATCAGATACGTGATCGAAATATCCATGTTAAATTAAAAGGAAAGTATATAAGATCAATATTAGGTTGGCTATCTCCGTAGAAGTGAATGTTGGGCGGTAAAAAAACAATATATATATAAAACGAGTGTAGAGGAAATGAGGATGCTTAGGTGGATGTCTATTAACGACAAAGATAGAATAAAAAAATTGAATCTTCAAAGAAAAGGTGTAACATCAATCAACGTAAAAATTTGGGATGGGTGATTGTGATGGTTTGGTCACATCCAAAGATGACCTGCAAATGGTATAGTTAGATTACTCGATACAGTAGAAATTGAAGAAATTTGACGGTTTAGGGGTAGCCTAAGATAACTTGAGATGCATTGAAGGATGTTTAAAATATTTTGAAAGTATGCCATCAAGTGCATTGAACCTAATGGAGGTGTAAAAGTTTTATCTATGTAGCTGATCCCAACCCAATCGGGATTGAGGGTTTGTATTAGTTTTAAAGGTGAACCATTTTTGATATTTGAGATCTATCATAGAAAAAAAATGATCATTTTAAGGATAACGTTACACATGAAGTTTAAGATGATTGGAAGAAGTGTAGGTACAGAATAAGTGTAATGTGTGATGGAAATATCCATGTTAAGGAGAAAGGAAAATTTATGAGATCGTAATTAGGATGGCTATGTTTTGTAGAAGTGAATATTGAGCGAAAAATAAACATCAAACATGAAATGAGGATAGTGGAAAACTCGACACCAATAAACAAAAATTTGGGAAGGCGGCTGCGATGGTTTGAATATATTCAAATACGATGTCCTAGTTTGAAAACTTGACACGATAGGAATTGGAGAAATTCGATGTTGTAGGGGTTGGCCCAAGATAGCCTGGGATTCATTAATTAGATGGATTTCAAGGATATTGAAAGCAAATCATCAAGGTAATTTGAACATTGACCCCATGGAGATCGTATCTATCACAAATCTTTGCATTATGGCCACCTTATCGTGTCGAAACTTGGCTCAAGTCGGGCATGGGTGGGCCTAGACAAGCTTTTAAAAAGCCAAGTCTGATGAGGCCCAACCCAAGCTCGCCTTGTGAACATATTTACTTGTAGGAATAGGAAAAATGATTCAAGAGCTAGTGTCATTTTTTGTCAAACGTTACTCCGAAGAATAAAACATATATGACCATAAAAACCTAGAAAGCAATGGCAATTACAAGGAATAAATTATGGCGAATTGCCTAAAGTAGAAAAGAGATAATATCTAAAAGAATTAAAACCATTAATATTGAACTAAAAAACATATAATCAAGTAAGCAAAGAGAAAGGATCTAATTTCTTTTTTTTTTTTTTGATGACCCTCGGGGGTGTTTGAGTTTCGCCCGACTAATCTCCCAAGGGGGCGTTGTTGTCTCCACCCATGGTAGTTTGACCAGTGGACCGTCAAAGCTTGACATACCGGGGAGTCGAAATGGGGTACGTGTGCTTAATTCACACTTACCCAACTTCGCCCTTACCGTTGTAGCAACCCGACCGGGTTAGGATCTAAAATATTATTAACAATTTGCTTTCATTTATATGCCTAAATAGACTTGGATGAAGTTATTTATACTTCTTTATATTGTCAACATTTTACAAAAAAGCTTCCTCCGCTGAATTAGACTACTCTGAATTTTAAATGAGCTAAGTCCAAGGAGAAGCCAAATTTTCAATCTTGATTGTAACCTCTTGGAGTATAGAATTCAGGAGATGGAGAACCTTTCAGTAAGGTTTAAAAGTTTCAGACATGATTTTGAACTAATCATTCCACCTCCTCTCTGTTTGGATTTAGTTAGGCATTGCCCTATTTTGGTAAAGTCTAGTTTTTCTTTTGCTCTTTTCTTGGAGACCTTGTTTCCTCTTTCTTTGAATTTATGTTTCCGTATTGTTAATTTTTAGGTTAAGCTGATAAGGTCAAAACAATAAATTGTACAGCTGAAGCTGTCACATATATAGCGGGTTGTCATGAATCTTCTTTTGAAATTATGTCTCTAGTAACTATTCAGAGTTCCCATGATAGCATCTGCTGAAATGTATGAAACCATATTATCTTATGATAGGCCTCTAATTTACTTGAAGTAATTTTTGTTTCTGTAGTTTGAGACTCCCTCATACTCTTCATTGCAATTCTCACTTTTCCTTCTTGTTCACTAAAAGTCCTATTGCTTTGTCTCGATCAATAAATGATTTTTAGTTCTGTTGGTCTTCTCTTAATGTTGATCTTGAAATTCAATTCAAGCTCTCTGGGTATCTATCATCGTACATTCAACTAATTCCACATACTGAGAACTACAATAATCTTAAATAAGTTGGTCTGTAGACTGTAAACTTCAGCATAATTTGGTCATACCACGTAGAAAGGCTGATGGGCCATTATATTTCAAGTTGTTGCTTGAGCCCTTCACTATTGTTGACTGGCATTGTTTTTGATAAGGTTGGATGCCATTTGGAAGCAAGATTAGGTTGGTTAAGCCTGATCCGCATTTATCGAACGTAGATTAAGATGGTGATATTTATCTCATGTTTTATTGAACTACGGTTTTAGTCTTGGCTTGAACGTGTTGATTTAACCATCTGAGTTCTTTCCACTTGGAAGGTACAAGCATCTTGGGCAGTTTGCTCCTCTGGGGGGAGAGCAAACGGCAGCACAGTTGCCTGGTGACTGGGTTTCTATTGGTCACAGCACTCAGTGGCTCTGGTACTCTGTTTATGCAAGGTGAACTTTTTTATTCTTTCTCACGTTTTCTTCGATGTGTTAATTTATCAGATAATTTAAGTCATGAACGTTGATTATTTTTATTTCCTTTCGCAGTAAGCAAGTAAGCTGGCGTACAAGAGTACTTGTAGTATCAGATTGGATAAGACGATATGTATTTGGGAGGGACTCAAGTCGCATTTAATGCCATACTGGAACTATCTCAGACCAAGTTCCATTTGTACTTTCTCATCCCCAATAAATCTCATTATATGTTTGTAATTCTGATCAGAAGAAATGGTGACCGGGTAACTTTTTGTATTCTAATCCTGATTCATTTAGTTAATTTTGCGTCATATATTTTCTGAATTTTTTGTTTTCTTTTCAAGGTCCTGATGCAAAGTTTTCCAAACATCATGTCACCTCCAAATTATTGTACTATGTTTTATCACTGGTTTACAGTTTCAGAAGATTGTTATATTTATTCTGCTCGACTATTCAACATATTCTTGAATGTTAACCTGTAACATTACAAATTTTAAGACAACTGACCGTTAGATGATCTTGGCACATACTATGTTTTATCACTGCTTTACAGTTTCAGAAGATTGTCATATTTATTTTGCTTGACTATTTAAATATTCTTGAATGTTAACCTGTATCATTACAAATTTTAAGCAACTGACCATTAGATGATCTTGGCACATGCAAATTACTGTGGATCTGCAGGATCTCTAGAGCTTTGGGCATTGAGATATGGTGGGCTAGCACACATAATTTCCGTGCACCCTGTTACTGTCTTCATCTTCTCTGCATTCTGGGGCTAGCTTCTTCAGAATTAGCTTTAGCAAAAACTGTTCTGTAAGTATTCCTTTCCAGGTGCTCTGAATTAACATGCTTAAATGTTACATGGCTAATTAATCTTGGACAATAAGCTCTAGAAAATTTGATTGATAAGATAAGTAGTGCTTCTGTTATAACTGCATTTCCTTGCGACAATTGGTTTCTACAGCCTTTGATCATGAATCTGTCACTCTAGACATGCTCTAATATTCAACTTGGAAGTAAATTATTGAAAGTGTAATTTGCTACATAGTTGTCGAAACCCTTTGGAGGTGTATGCTTGTGAGTCGTGCATCCCATTCCCAATATATATGTATTCGACAGGCTTTAACAATTATGTAGCAAATGTTTGTGTCACAAATATATATACTGTATCACTTGCATCCAATTCTGGGTACCCAAGTGATTATTTTGTAATACAAACCAATCTGATGAATGTGCATAGTAATTTTGAGCCGTGGATTTTTATTTGCTTCTTTGCAAGTATTTTTTTAAAACCAAAGCTCGAAAGGAGCCATAGAGTAAGTGCTGAGGAGGACTTTTGAGTGTGTGGAACCTTAATGGTAGAGGACATAAATGAAAGATTTTGATGTTTGTTGTGTACTTCCCAGTGTCGTTTTGTTGTATGTTGTCTTCTGCATCTCAACGCATGTGAACCGAAGAGATCTGTTCTCCCCTTTGTTTCTTAGCAGTTCCCTGTCCCTTTCCATCACATTGCTTTCTTTACTTATTTGGAAAATGATTGAGCTACCTACTTTAATACACCCATTTACTTTTGAGTTGCTGGAGTCCCTTGGATGCGCATTGGGGGTTCCAAAAGTGTTCATTGCCTCGTTTAGTTGGGCATTCTTACTGTAATGACAGATTTTTGTTCAGTTCTTGAAATTGTGGATGTACAAATAATTGCACATCTTGGCGCCTAATCCAACTAACTCCAATAATTGTATAGCTTATGTTCGTATTAAAAGTATGTCACTGTTACTAATAAATCATCGGACAGACAGCAGTAAGGACCCCTGTCTGATGTATAGAATAATAGTGCATGATTTCATTTCTTGGGGCTCTTTCTTAATCTATTGCTTATTCAGGTTTATGGGTGAATTGAAGTTTAGAATGGCATTTTCGCCTTTGATATATATTTACTGACCATGTAAATATGACCAAGTTTTTTTTTTTTATTGTGATTTCTTAGTCAATAGACGCAATACTATCTTGTTTTACTTGGATGTAATTGTCGTTATGCATATAATGTTTGTATTGGCATTGAAAGGGGTAACTAAAACGTTAATCACATCTGATAACTAGCAAAGAGACCTAACTATTTCATGGCTCTATTTTAGATTGTTATCCGACGAAACAATGGTCTTATAGTTGTTTATCGAAGTAATGCATAATAGATAGTAGCCCTACACTTCACTTGGGGATATTTGAGATGGCTTTAACTCTATTGCGGGACGAGATCAAATCGACAAAAAATTTTATTAAAAAGTTGAGTGAGTGAACTCTCTTTCCAAATGGTTTTGACTTGGCTCAGTTTCGAATTAGTTGGGGCCTTATGCGGGTACTTGATATGAAAGGTCCAATACAAGAAAAGAGGGATGATATTAAAAAACATGCAGTGTGACATAATCTTAATGAGAAGATAGAGACGTGCTTATTTAAAAAAGTGGAAGGTATGTGAGAGTTTGCGAGAGAAGAATATAGTTGGGAGAGAATGATTGAGTTTGAGAGAGAAATTAAGACACTAAAGGGAGATAGTAACGGTGGACTGTGTATAACCAAAAAAAAAAAAAAAAAAATCTGTGGACTGTCGGAAAAAAAAAAAAAAGAATTAGAAGAAGAGGGACAGAATGGCTACATAAGAGTTTAAAGATGAAATGAAAACATCGAAAAATAATAGAGCTTATATATATGTATTAGATTTACAGATTGTAGTTTTTTTTTTTTTAATGAGAAACTAACAGCTTGATTTATTTTTTTTTTTTAATAGGAACTAACAGCTTGATTTCAATATTAGTCGAACACATAGCCTCTCAAATCTTACATTTTAGCGAGGATGCTCGAGGGAAATGCTTGGCTACAGATTACAGAACACTGCTACATGGAGATATATATCAGATATACTAGGCTCCTAAGCTATATGATGAATGTAGCTATATACATAACACGTGTAGCTCTGCAGCTACACAGACTTAAAATGGCCAATCTTTGCAATGCCTGGTCCGAGTGTCTTTCTCTGTGTACAATTATTTGTATGTCGTGGGCCTCAGCGCCCAGTGTAGCCGGTGGGGTCATATGTGGGCTGATCATGTGAAGTCCCTGTTGGATTTATGAGATGTAAAGATTGGCTTGAATGAAACTGTATGCCCACATCTCTATAGTCTAACGTGCAATACAAATTAAGCTCTGTAGTCTCATATCTCGAGGTGCATCACACAGTTCCAAATATCGTTGTGTGACTTAAGATATGTTATTCTAGCATTTTGAATAAATAAATAGATGGGTGAGGAAACAAAATGGAGGAAGCTGCTAGGAAACCTCAGTTCCTTGTTTTTTTTTTTTTGCAAGGCTTCAGCAATCCCATCATATCCTAATTAATACATGCTTCTGGAATACATGGCCTTTCTTCAACTTCATATGAGATAGAAGTAAGGAGGGACTTAGAAAGGTTCGTACAATAACAGATATCAAAAGAAAAAGTAAAACTGAACTTTTCTTCTTATGACAAGAGGGCTTACACTTCCATTGATAGTGTTTGTATTTACTAACCATAGATCTAAGCAAAAGTTTTTCGATGTGAAAATGAGTTGATTAAAGTAACGTGGGTGAGTTTCATTTTTTTTCTGTATTTTATGCTAAAACGTAAGCTCGTGACTGTATCCTATATTTTGTTTCTTTTTCTCAGCACCAAATTGGTACCATGTACTAATATTTACACGAAAGTAGGATCAAATTTTTTCAACAAAGGAAAAAAGTGACGTTAGATATATTTTTCAAAAGGGCTGGGAGTGGGACCAAAGTTATTTGAATTTCTCTTTTGATGAGTGCTATGATTTATGATATGCTGAGTGAAGCCTAAATTAAGTTTGGTGGTAATATTGCTGTTGGATTATTTTTGGTTTTATCCTTGTATATATTTTCTATGGTTTTTCCATCACCATGGTTGAACTACCCTGTGTATATGTAATAATTTCTATCTTATATGATATAAAAAAATAAAAATAAAAATTCTATCTTATATGTATGTTGATCACATCTATATATTTACTATATGTATGTTGATCACATCTATATATTTACTCTCTTAATGATCAGTTACAACTCTTAAAGGTTTAAAAGCTCC
This sequence comes from Stephania japonica, assembly GCA_039657345.1. NCBI lineage: Eukaryota > Viridiplantae > Streptophyta > Magnoliopsida > Ranunculales > Menispermaceae > Stephania > Stephania japonica. The sequence continues at coordinate 81,463,207 of CM077556.1, read as the reverse complement.
CCCTCAGCTAAATTGCTCACTTTAATGATCAGTTACTACTTACAGGTTTAGAAGTCCCCCCTCTGCAATTATTAATTGTCTCTCCATTAATTCAACTAGTATTTGAATTACACATATCTGGTCATGCATATATAACTCCTCAAACATTCCCACAAAAGTTATTAATAACATATACGCTCACCCTCTACCAAACATCACTCTTCCTCTCTTAGTCCCCTAAAAGTAGCAATGAGAGTCACTGAAATCTCAGGCACTCATATCGTTGAAGATCGTAAAGATGATGATCACAGCGATGATGATAATGCTAGTGTTGGTGAAGATCATCAAGAAGAGAGCTCAACAAGATCATCTTGTTGGTATAACTTGATGGAACGCTACTCTCCAATGTGCAGATCATCAATATACAGCACTGGGTCTGGCACTAGCAGATCATCTTCTAGAAACCCTAGTTGGTGGCCTTCAGTGTTGAATCCAAGAGCAAAGTGGATTCAAGAGTGGAATTTGGTGTTCCTTTTGGTCTGTACCACAGGCCTCTTTGTTGATCCACTCTTCTTCTATGCTCTCTCAATCAGTGAAACATGCATGTGCCTCTTTGTGGATGGCTGGTTCGCCATCACTGTCACTGCGTTGCGATGCATGACTGACGCATTGCATGTCTGGAACATGTGGTTGCAGTTCAGGATGCCGCGCAACTATTCCCGTCGTTCCTCCTCAACGTCATCAACATTAACAAATGATGAAGATGAAGAAGATGATGAGGTTCGTGTTGATGATCACAACAAGCCGAGTATGATTGGATTCTTCAAGGCCCAAAAGGGCTTCTTCTTAGACCTCTTTGTCATTCTTCCCTTACCACAGGTGAGTTCATCAACTTAGATTGATTGGCATTAATGCCTTGTTCAATATTGTTAATGTTGTGATTAGCATATGTGATGAAGGGCATGGTTTGAGTACTGATAAGATTGAAACTCATGATAATCAGTGTCTATATGAACTACAGTTTGGTTTGTAGTGTTGATGATGCCATTTGTACGGGAGATTCCTTGACTTTAGTGAGTTTGTTGGCATGACTTGCTGCAAACTCAACAAGCGTTTTCTCTGCAGAACTGCATATATTCCAAGACAGTCATGGTTTGTTTTTTCACAAATAAATGGCTCTTCTCTCTTTGGGCCATATCTTCTTATTATAGTCCTGACTGACAAACTTAGATGAGATTTGAGAAGAAATAAATGCAGAACATAATGGGATTGTTCAGAAGTTAATTAATATGTTTCAACTATTTTTCTTTTTCAATATAAAAATAAAATAAAATAATATTGTTCAGTATTTTTTTTTTGAAAGAAATATTGTTCACTATTTAATTTGATATAATGCTATTAGTTTTTTTAATGTTTTTTTTAAGCTTTTATTGGAATTTAGTATACGTTGGTTCAGTTCTTTTTATTGGCTATTAAGACATTATGGGCTCTTATAGCATATATTAAAACGTTTTTGTGTTTAGATTGACCTAATCCCAAGTTGAGAGTGTGAAAAGACTAGTTGCGTATGCAAGCTTTTCTTTTCGGTTAAAAATAGCAGAAATAATTACTCTCTAGCTCTTAATTACTTTTTAAAAATAAAAGAATATAATTTAATTGTCTGCTGGGTGCTGCTAATAGCAAATTAGATAGCAATTACAGCAAATTGAGTAAATAAAGCAGAAGGAAAATAAAAGCAATACCTTTTTGTTTGCTGAAAAAATCGTAATTACATGTGTTGCACGCAATACATTATTCACTTGGTTGCACACTCAAAGTGTATGTAGCATTGTTTGTATTTTACATGCATAAACATGTGTGTGCTGATAGCATTTGATGTGTTAAACAATAATTACAGATTATTGTATGGGTGATAGTTCCATCATTGTTAAGAAGAGGATCAACAACTGAAGTGATGACAGTGTTGTTGATCATCTTCCTCTTCCAGTACATCCCCAAGATCTACCATTCTGTCCGCTCGCTACGCCGTGCCCACAACTTCTTTGGTTACATTTTTGGAACTGTTTGGTGGGGGATCGCTCTCAACATGATCGCCTATTTTGTTGCAGCTCACGTAAGTAGCATCTATACATGTACATTTATTCTCTAATTAATGCCATGTGCCTATTATTCTTGGAAGAAGATTGGGTGGGATACTTTTAATGCGTATCTGCATACATCTAAGGCATAATTGTTCGAGTTCCTAACTTTGATGCATCTGCATACCTTCTATACATCTAACTGAATGATGCATCGAGATGCATGAGTGTACATATATATATATATATATATTAATTTTGATGTGTTCTCAACAATTAATTGTAGTAAATTAGGTGTCAAAAGTATGTTACCTAATCACTTTATTTATTACTTCCTCCGATCAATAATATAAGTTGTTTAGACAAAAACATACAAATTAAAACAGCCTCAATTACAAGTGTATTTTACATACACGTCATTTGAAGAATTAAGATATCATAAATATTTGGATTGTATAAGGGCAAAATGGGTAAAAAAAAACTAATAATACACTCTAATTTTAAAAATGACTTGTAATTTTGAACAAGAAGTTTTTTTTATAGGAAAGAAACAACTTTTGCACCCATCAAGGTTTAAACCCATGACCTTTTACTTTTAAATCTCATACCAAATCATTGGGCTACCTAATTGGTGGTACAAGATGGTTATTTTTGTAACAAACTTGTAAAACTTATTTGACTTTTTACTGCCTTCTCAATGGAGAAGGGGCTTAATTATGTATTCGGAGCATATGAAAAAGGAAGGTGCAAGGGTAACCCACTTTTTGACATATACTTTTTTGTGTCCTTTAGATACACAAATTAAGGGACACCAATAAGTGTGTCAAATGACCGTGTCAAAACGTATTAAATCCTGTTAGAAGATGATCGATCTTTACATTTTCAAGTGTAATGTAAATTGTTGTATTGGTAAAAAGTCAATAACTTTTACAGCCATGTAAATTGGAATAACATGTACAGTATAAAATTTAGCTAGGCTGATATCAGTACAATATTTTATTATATAATACATATAAATATTTGTCAATCAATTTTCCTATACGACACTGATTGAACGTTATACATGTGGCGAATTTAAGTCTCTTAATGTGTGTGCGTAGGCAGCTGGTGCATGTTGGTACTTGCTAGGCCTCCAAAGAGCCACAAAATGCCTGAAAGAGCAATGTAGTGGAACAGAAGGGTGTGGGCCAAGAACATTGGCTTGTGCACGGCCTATTTACTACGGAGAAACATTGGTGGTCCAAGGCAAAGCTGCATTGGCTTGGGCTGAGAACAGCCGAGTCAGGTTTATGTGCATTGATAGCCCTGATAACTACGCTTATGGTGCCTACAGTTGGACTGTCCAATTAGTCACCAACGACAGCCGTCTCGAGAAGATACTCTTTCCCATCTTTTGGGGCTTAATGACTTTGAGGTTTGAGTCTAATATGAAAGTAGTAATTTAATATTGAGCAGTGCTAGAAAGATAACGGAAAGTCACACCCCTATACACATTAATTAGTGTCCGTGTGCATCTCAAGATACGGGCACGCACGGATCTTAGTGCATAACACTCGAGTTAAGGCCGTGCGAGTAGCTCTTGTCGGCCAATGTGTGCTGAGGTGTGACTTACCAAATGTTATTTTAGTATTTTCCTTATTTTTGCTCTACTCCTCTTTGGTAATTGTATCACAATAGACTATAGTGAAGCTATAGCCCCCCTAGAGCTTTTTCCTTTTATATCCATGGGTCTCCAAATATTTGAATATTCCTGTTGGGCGCCCCACTACTACAACTCGAGAGAAACTAAGAGCATCTCCAATGGTAATGTGGGTATAGACCATGGATTGGTGCCTTATTATGGATGTGGGAGGATGTCTATCCTATGTGATATTAGATGGACATTCAAATTTTAAAATGATCTCTAAAGGTAATGTGAATTTAGGCTATGGATTATGACTTTTTACTTTACGTAACAAAAATTGATGATGTGACAATGGATCACTATGTCTAGAAGTAGACATTGTGGTAGACACCCTCCACTTTGATTTCCCTGCCATATGTGATAGACATTCACAATTCATTGTCTCATTGAGAGAGCACTTTTTGGGTTAGATGTGGATTACATTCTAGGTGGATCCATGATCCCATTGAAGATGTTATAAGGAGATATACTCATGTCTTTGTCATATCACCACACGGGTTGAGAGTGGCAACTTTATTAGAGACCTCAGTGGCGCCAGTCATAATGAAACTTTGGGGTCTAAGTGAGTTTAGTCAATCTATCAGATTGAGTGTTGCATCAACACAACTTGGCTTGATGGGTGGAACATTTGATTTGAGCTAGGTGCATGAACACAAATTAGCTTTGATGTGTTTGATCGCACGTGAGACAACTCTCAAATATAAAGTAATTAACATTTACGAGGAATCTCTTATTATTTACTGTTCATTGTTTGGTGTACTGAGATTAGTTAGATGGTCATTTTAAGTTGTATATCCAACATATTGAAGTTTAATTAACATTTACAACTTTACTTGTGATGATGGTCAGCACATTTGGTAACCTTCAAAGCACAACGGAGTGGCTTGAAGTTGTGTTCAACATCATCATTTTAACAAGTGGGCTCATTTTGGTGACCATGTTGATCGGCAACATCAAGGTATGGTGCATTGAAAACATTCTCATAAATGCATGCGCTTATTCCAACAACAACAACAACCTCAATTCCAAATTAGTAAGAGTCTGCTACATGGATCAACGTACTCTTCTACCGCACTTGATTTAGAATATAAATGTATTCCAATAAATCAATACAAAACACACTATAGCTGAGTAGATGGTTTGATGATCAGGTGTTTCTGAACGCAACAACGTCAAAGAAACAGGGGATGCATTTGAAGATGAGGAGCATGGAGCGGTGGATGAAGAGGAGGAAGTTGCCCCCTGCATACAGGCAAAGAGTACGTCAGTATGAGCGCCAACGATGGGCTGCCACGCGCGGTGTTGACGAATCCCAGATTGTCAGCAACCTCCCCGAAGGCCTTCGAAGGGATATCAAATACCATCTTTGCCTCGGCCTTGTGCGACAGGTACTAACCAACTAGTTATCTTCCACATTGTTTCAATTAAATGCTCACATGTTCTGGTGCATATTAGTTCTTGTTCCAAAGTTGCGTCTTTTAAAAGAAAATATTAAATACAATGGCTTTTTTTTTCTTACTTACATACATTCACTATAAGAAAGTTAATTAATTACTTTTTTACTATGGGCTAAGAGCTCATGGTAGAAAATGACTTAGTTTCTATCATTGTCTAATCTATATCGGGTTTGACCGCTCGTCATTAGTAGTGATGCATATAAAAACTCAACTTGTCCATGATAATTACAAATTCTACAGTGACTTATAGGACATGTGTGCACATTTTCAGTTTATGCTAACAAACCATGAAATTTTAATGTGTTTCAAGGTGCCTCTGTTCCAGCACATGGATGAGTTGGTCCTAGAGAACATATGTGACCGTGTCAAGTCTCTCATATTCCCTAAAGGAGAAACAGTGAGCAATATTTTACATATGCACACATACAGTTTCTCAAATTACTTGAAAAGCCTATAGTCTGACTTGATCAATATATAACTTAACAGATAACGAGAGAGGGTGACCCTGTTCAGAGAATGTTGTTTGTGGTGAGAGGGCACCTTCAAAGCAGCCAAGTGCTAAGAGATGGTGTAGAGAGTTGCTGCATGTTAGGCCCTGGAAACTTCAGCGGTGACGAGCTTCTCTCATGGTGTCTTCGCCGGCCATTCATCGAGCGCTTGCCACCATCTTCGTTTACGTTGGTGACACTTGAGACGACGGAAGCTTTCGGCTTAGAAGCCGAAGATGTGAAGTATGTGACACAGCATTTCCGGTACACATTTGTCAATGAGAAGGTGAGGAGGAGTGCAAGGTACTACTCGCCGGGGTGGAGGACTTGGGCAGCCGTGGCAATTCAGTTGGCTTGGAGGCGGTATAGGCATAGGCTAACTCTCACATCCTTGTCATTTATAAGGCCGCGCCGCCCATTGTCACGGTGCTCTTCGCTTGGAGAAGATAGGCTTCGGCTCTACACCGCTCTCTTGACCTCTCCAAAGCCTCATCAGGATGATGAGTTCTCTTTTTGAGAGAGAATTTGATGGGCAGGCAAGCCTTCTTGTTTTCTTGTATGCATATGCTCCTACTTTTTTTTTTTCAAAAACATAAATCAATATAATATTTTTCATAAAAATACAGTCTTTTTTAATAAATATTTTCAAGCCCACCCCATGCCTTATACAGGGCTAGGACGTGGAAACCTCTAAACACCTAAGGTGACACCTTGAAAAACCTCAAGACTAAATAATCAACAGGTCAGCATAAAGAAGAAGCAATGTGCAACACCTTCAGGTTAAAATGCCTTCATTGTGTTAAACTCCATTAGCTTGAACCTGAATGTCAGGTTTCATTCCTTGAGCTTTCATGGTCTCAAACAAGACTGGTTTCAAATTTTCAAATAAAACATATGCTATCTTTTTCTTATCAAGCCTCTTGCTATATATGAGCAACAAGTTGAAGTAACAGCAACTCCACAATCCACATCATCATCCTAGACGAAAACCTAGACGAAAACCTTGGCTCCGGAGAGGATGGATGAGAGCCTCTGCGAACTGCCCACATCTCTGTTGATTTTACTACTGCCTTTTGTTTCAGAATGTACATTTATTGGTTCATGTTAATACGATGGGCCGGGCTTTGTTAATTTGAGTTGATACTTTCTTGGGCTGGTATTGAAGTTTGGGGGAGGTTATTATTCATTGGGTTTTTTAAATTTAAATAGGCAAATAGTATTATTTAGGCTTGAACTTTCACGTTTTTGTTGATTTGGTCCTCAAACTTTCATTAGTTCACTTTCATTTCCCTCTACTTTTCCCTCTACTTTTGGTCCTTTTATTAAGTTTGTAGAGTAACAGATACCAACGAAATGGTTCAAAAAATGATTTTTTTGGTTTGATGAATTAGTTGTGAGCCGCCTTTGAATTGCTTGTAAAACACTTTGTTAGTGATCGTTGTTATCCAAACTTAACAAAAAGGACTAAAAGTAGTGAAGAATAAAAGTTCAGAGACCAAACATGAACTGATAAAAGTTTGAGGATCAAATCAACAAAAGCTTGAAAGTTCAGGGATCAAATGATACTTTATGCCATTTAAATATTTTATCATAAATTGTGTTTATTTTTTTGAGCATCGATCATAAATTGTGTTTGTGACGGCCCTAAAGCCCAAGGCCGCCACGTCATGCATCGCGGGCCCACAACCCAGCTGTGTCCCACGCACACCAAACCTCAATTTATCAACATTTTACCGCTAATTTTATAAAGTCATTTTCAATAAGATCATTCAAGTTAGCTAGGACTCATTTCATCTGTTAAAAATCATTATTGACATCAAACTATCAGCGGAAGACTTTAAATCATGTTTAATCCAAATAAAGCCATAAAAATATGTAATAAGAGCAATTCCTAGTGTGGAAGATTCATCTGAAGGTAAAACGTATATATATATATATATATATATATATATATAGTGATCCATAAGTCTCAATGTGTCATGTACAAGTATGGTATCTCTTAAAAGTCCCAATCAAACATAAAACGAGGAAAAGTAAACAAACATACAAGTTTGGAAGCAGGTAGTCAGTCACTGAAAGTCCTCAAGCTTGCCTTTTTCCCTGCTCGTATTGGGGTCTGCACTCAATCATCACAATAAAACAGATGGCGAGTCTAGAGTGAGTAAACCCAAGGAACTTCACTGAGTAAATACAAAAATAAATAAAGGAATTCATAAGATTATTAAATAAATATGCGGAAGAAAGTAAACAGACAATTGTAAAGGACCATCGCATGAATATAGAATAGTAATGGAATAAATGTGCGTGCAGGATCCTGGTCAGACTGTAACCATATTTTGAACTATTCCCAGTCACCGCCACTAAGTAAACTCGAACTGGCTAAACACCTTAAATTCATTTGATGGCTGGCGTAGACCACGACGCACCGACATATGCATAGAAATAGTACTTGAGTCGACTATTCACATATGTACTTCTAATACATATGCTATAGTCTAGTATGCCACAAGCAAATGCAATAGAATAACCTAGCGAGAGAAAACTCAACCGGTCATAAATAAATATACGGAATTAAGAGTATTGAATGAAATAACTGAATTCAAGAATCAAAATCAAGTAATTACTCAAAGCGAATATCAATTGAATTATTATACACCTCAAAATGCGCTTCGTGTCCCAAAACGATCCTCGATACGATCCTACTCACGTCTCGAAATGCGCGCACGACACCTTACTATAGTCTCCTAAGTCCTTAGTGTCTGAATAAAACATTTTATGTGATTTAATGTCAAATTAATTGATTTTATATTGCGACAACAAAAATTATAATTTATTCTAATTTTTAGTTGATACATATTTTTCGAATAACACTAGGGTGTCAAGTCTTGAAACCCATTTTCAAATCTCTTTTCTAATTTCTCACATTTTTTGGATTTTTCCATAATTTTGTAGCTATTTTCCATATTTTTCAAAAAAAATTTATTTAAAATTGTTTTTCTGTTTTCTCTTTTTTTTGGGTTGCACTCGAACCGGAACCGGTTCGGCCAAACCAAGCCGACCGGGTCTAGTCAGCTTAGCCCGATCCGCTTGGGTCGGGGTCAGGTCGGTTTAACCTACCCGAGCCTGGGCAGCCAGGCTCAGCCCGCAGTCAGGGTGGGTGCACACGCATGGCCCGAGCACACCGTGCGTATGCTCCCCTCCTCAAATCGAACCAGGGAAGCTCCCTGGTTTCGATTTTCAGCACACACATTTTATTTTATTTTTTTTCTTTTCTTTCTTTCTTCTTTTTCTCAACAACAACAACCTAAAATCACCATTACAATACCCAAAATTAGTGAGCATAACAAGAAGTCTTGGACTCTTACTAACACCCCCAAAATTACAACCATAATGTAGAAAATGATGAGGAGAATAAAGATCCAACCTTTGTTGATGAATTCTATAATCTTAGCTCCTCCAAATCGCCTCCATAAGCTTACCAAACCCTCACAACACCTCCCAATTTTCGAATTTGAACAAACATAAGAAAGAAATTAAAGGTGGCAAATACTCATCAAGTCACCTTTATATACATCCCAAGGCAACTTCCAAGGCTAGGATCAAGTCAAAAAGTCCACTAATTGGTGACACACTTGGTGACTTAGTCCTTTGGACTTATCCTTTGTGTACTAATTGGTTTTCAGGCATTCCAATACCTGTCACCCGTGCCACGACTTGCGTCGTCGCGCAAGTTCTAGCCACCAAACAATTAAAAGACGTTTAATATTAATTATTTAACTTATTTTATTCATTTATTATATGTGTACCTATAATTCACCTACCCGATACCCGCATCGACATGCTTTTCGAGGCAAAAACCCGTCACACTATCTTGCTCGGTCAATACAACATAAATACACACATTACGATGTAAATTGACATAATTGAATATACACATTGCAAAATAGGCAAAACAACACACAAAAATGGTCTATTTACCTAGTATGGTAAGCCTTGGCCTATTCGCGGGGCCCATGAGCGTCCGAGCTGGCATCCATGTCTGTAAATATGTCATAAATAAAAACAAATTAGATTTGGGTCGTTATAGTGTTTATGAATTTTTTTTTCTACTCTAGCGGAGTCAAGCTCAAGACTTTCCTAAGTTTGTCTTTTGGCAAGTGATGCTTCATTTATCTTATCATTGATTTTTTTCTTACGTGGTGTCTGGCGCCAACCACATCAACTAATTTACGCTCGAGCACTGTCGAGATATGGGGGTGACTCTCACAACTCAATTTCTCTATTAACGAGACTTGAACTCGAGACCGAGGCCTTGCTTAAGAGGGCTAAGTTTCTTACTACTTGGGTCAATCAGTTGTTGGTCATCAGAGATGCTTTGGCAACCACTGTGGATTATTAATAGTTCCAATATAGGTTGCTAGTTTATGAATCTGATTACTTTCCAAAGTGCTTTACACGGTTTAAGAATATATTTGTTAAGTATTTTGAAGAAGAAGAAGAAAAAATATGTCCTTGATAATTCAATCTGTAAAATTCTCACGACCGCACCGCACTGCACATGCATGCGCGACCCCGTAGATCTCCTCTGCTAGCACCGATATTGTCCCTAAAACTACTTTTCAACTTTAGGTGTGTGATTTTATCTCAAAAGGCCTCAGTACTAGTTGGGAGGAGTTAATCACTTATATACTTCATTTAGAAGTTTCACTTATTCGATGTGGGACTATTATTTCGATCCACACATGATAAGCGTTCATTTAGGCATTAGTTAGTATAGATTATTAGGTGTAAGTGGACTATATTTATCTTATTTTGTGGTGATAAATGCATATTTTAGGGATTTAGGGATTTAGGGAATAAAATGGAAATATATATCTAATTATATTTAACTTTCGTTTTTAGGTGAAACGGAGTGCACAGTTAAATTCGGGGTGGAAAAATACTCAATATAGAGTATTTACTTGCAGTAATTGAATGCTGAAGGGTCTGACTCGAAGTATGCGCCGATAGTTGGGTAATTGGAGTCCTTTACGCTTCCATATGACAAAGTCCAGCTTTTTACCCACTTTTAGCCACATGGCAATCACCTATTGGTCCAGGCGCGTCACACACAACCTTCCTAGCCAAGCAGAAGCCAACACGTGTTTGGTCAACTCTTCAACGCGCGCCACATCACCAAGCACGTCGCCTTCACAATTCTTTATGGCGCCGCGACCAGGAACTCTGAATTTCACATAATGTTGGGATTTTTATAGTCCCAACCAACTTAGAATTATTCCTATAAATACCAGTAGGCTCTGAAAAGAAGGGGAGCCCAGTTTTACCTTTGTTTAGTCCGTTGTTTTATTTTTGCACTAGGGTTTAGTTTAGTTAATCCCCTTCAATTAGGTTGAAGGTGGATCGATCGAGCCTTGTGACTTGGGACTCTATTAGGAGGTTTATCTATGCATGATTTTATTGATCTATGGTTTATTTCCTTTAGTTATGTTTATTATATTAGGGTTAGATTTAATTGTTTGTATAGCGTTGTGCATACATATTAGATTGATATCCTCTGCCATTGAAGTCGAAATGTCCATCCTTACATGGTAGACTCATATTTGTGACAATTGGTCATCCAGTCAAAGTGCCTTAGGGATTTAGGCTAAATTGGGAGCACTGGCGATCCGGTTGTCTAAGTGTTGTGCCTTCACAAACTGAGGTAATATGGCCAACGTGTTAAATCTGGAGCACTAGCGATTAGGTTGCGTGTTTGGTTAGGAAAATGGTTAATGGTCGTACCTTGGCTGCCGATAACAGGAAGTGCGAGAAGCCGAGTGCCTCACCGGGTCTATAGCTGCTCTAGATCATATGTTAGTCTCATATCTTTTATAAACCAAGGAATAATGGAATCGTTCCCAAGTTGTTTGGCATAAACCGTGAAGCTAGATACCTAGGCTTTTAATTTCTTGTTCTTCTTTTCTCCACTTAGGAACCTGAGTCAGTAGCCTAGTCCTTATGTTCAACCACGAACTTACTACTACTGCAGTCTTTTGTAGTTTTCAATGTAGAATCAAGAATTATATTTGACGTGTTACGACGCGCGTCAAATTTTGGCGTCGTTGTCGGGTACTAGGTCTTACTTGATTTAGGTTTTTCTTTTTTTTTTTTATTTAAATTTTATTCATAGCGTTCCCCCCCCCCCCCCCCCCTCGTGGAGCTGCACGTACGAGAACCACTCGAGACATGCTTGAGTGGGACAGTGTGATACAGGATGCATGAATCTGAAGTTGAGCCAACGACTTTAAACAAAAGTGCTCTTGGGAGGTAGCCCAAGTTTCTATCTTTTACTTTTCAATTTGTTATTTTTTTTTATTTAGTGAACTCATCTTATCTCAATTGTGACTATTTACAAGTATTTGATACTTTTGTTGAAACACCGGAGTTGAGAGCCTGATATCACTGCTGAGGCTCCATGCTTGGTATGTTTGGTTAGTTTGATTGGAATTTGGTAAGTTCTTTTTTTAGGTTATTAGTTTTCTTTTTTTAGGTTATTAGTTTTCGTTTTAGAGCTTGCTGAGGTAATTAGATATATATTCCCTAGATTTCCTGCGCTGAGCGTTTTTGTCACCATGCTTTACATTTTATGAGATATTTTAGTCCATTAGATTTTGCATATTCATTCTAGCATGTCATTTATATTTACTTATTTCCTCCACGTCCATGTTCTTTTCACCTCTTTTCCCTTCATGGTGTAGTTTGATAGCCTCATTCTTGTTTTAAACCTTGAGGACAAGGTTTAGGATAAGTTTGGGGGTGTTTTCAGGTATAGTGGAGTGTAGGATGAATGGATTTGCGCATGACAGGTATAACTATTTTATTTTATTATTATTTTTGTGTATTCCATGGGTATGGTAAGTTATAGTCATGTGTTTATATTCATTTCACATCATTTTCTTATTATGACATGCTATGCATTACATCATTTAGGTTAGTAGTAGTTTATAGTAGTTCATGCATTTTTTTCTATTTTTTATTCTTTCTTTTTTTCTTTCTTGTTGCATTATAGATTCTAGGCATGTTTTGTAACAACCCCAAATTTTTAACTGACTTGCACTACACTTGTCAGGATGGTGACCCGGCTACGTGAATACTGGACAGTATTTTGAACTTCGGGAGTCGACACCGAAGTGATTTTATGATTCTTTGATTGTGTGTATTAGTATTTTAGTATTTTACGAGTCTCGCGCCGTTCGGGCGATTTTAAATTGAGTGAGGCTACGCCTATGTAAACGGGGGAGTAAAACATACAAATAAATGAATTTTCTAATAAATGTAATTAATTAGTGTTGAGATGTGGCGAGAAAACGGGCGCGGCGAGACAATTTACGGAGAAATACTGACCGAGAAAATGCAAAAATTCATGTGGGAGTTGGTTAACTACGCTACATATGGGCTATAGGATAAAAATTGTTAAAAGGACACAATGTGGTGAGGAGAACCATTGGATGAGCATGGGGATGTGTATTTGTATTGAGTTAAGATGATGAGGTAAAAGACACATAAGGGTAAGTGTTTCAAAATGTGCAAGTAATAAAAGTAAGGGTAAAAGAGTCATTTCACACTTGTCTTATATATAAATAAACAAACAAAACCTAATCCACTATTCACTCATCTCCTCCACACACACATCGCCCCTCACATTCTCTCCCACCACCACCGCCCCTCTCCTCGTCAGACCAGTCACACCCCTCGCCGGAACCCTCACCGGAGGACCTTCTCCACTCTTTCTCTCTTACTCTCTCTCCCTTCTCGAGCACGTTCACGGCAGTGCACTGCCGCCACGACTGTGCATCCTTGGCCGACTGGCCGACGTTGGAGACGACCCTACAACCTCACCTGAAGCTCGAGGGATCTCCAAAATGTGGGATAATGTGAGCCGTGGTGGTGGTGCTGGCCATCCTTGGCTGCTGTACACCTTGAACTGCAAGTGTCTTCCCTTCTCCTCATCACGTCCGGTCGGTGGAGTGGGCGGCGTGTGACCGGGGATCCGGTCGGGGACGACTCGACGGTGTCTCACCTGGAGGTCCACCGATCCCGAGCACCCCTACCCCATTGTGGGTGTATAAATAATTGTGTTGTGGCGTTGTGACTTGTTTTGTTAGTTTTTATTTGAACTGTTGGTTGTTGTCCGCGCGCGCGCCGGTGACCGCCGTGGCCTGGTGGACTGCCGGGGGGTCATCATGATCATGTTGATGTCACCCTAGAGTCAAAACCAATAGCGTGAGATTGGTGTTCGCTGTTTTTGTAAATTTTTCAATATTTCGTTGTTTTGTGTTTTTCGCCGGAAAACACCCCTATGGGCGGCGCCACCGCTGGACTGCCGGGACTGGAGGCTGTCGAGGACCCCATTGAGCTTTGGCTTGGGTCCCACAGCCCTTAGGAGTGGTCAATAACAGCGAGGCGGGTGCAAACCTTGGATATTTTACATAGACATGATTTCTTGAGTTTTGTTCATCTCCTCGTCCGAATCCGTTGCCGTGAGCGATGCCATCGCTGTACCACCATAACCGGAGAAGTCGAGGTCTAAGTTACGATCATACTTGTGTCTCACGACTCTTGGAGTGGCTTAAAAATAGCGGTGTTATTGTTATGTTATGCTTTTATGTGATTTCGTACGTATTGTAACCTTCTCTCCGGAAACCACTCGTCGTGGCGGTACTGTCATCGACGCGATGACATGGGGGACTGTAGGAGACCTTACCATGTCAGTCATGGAGTCTCATATCCCCGGAGCATCCATATCAATGATGATGAGTCGTAATGGCGGAGATATGCGTGAGTTGTTTATATTGCGTCGAGTAGTTGTCAACGAGACGTAGGGCGTGCACACGGCCTTTCCATGCTGTGTTGACACTCTACGGATGTTAGACCACACCCTGAGTTCCCTACTCGCCGGTGTATGGTCATGTTAAGTTTAATATTGAGTCGTAATTGTTGGACGACATCGAAGTTGTATTTCAAGTTGGTTGAACGGTAGTGACGTCGTGGACACACCGTCGGTCCTCGAGACTATGGTGTGATTTCACATACGACTGAGTCGAGCTTAAGACCTATAATTAGGCTTATATAAGAGTGGTTATAATACCCAAAAGAGGCATTGTGTTTCGTTGTATATTTGGTTTGATTTACCGATTGAGTTAACGAAGTGTTCGAGTCATTAAAACACTGAGAAAATGCTAGGGTACCAACCTAGGGTTTAGTTAATGATTCAACCCATTAATTAAAGTTTCCAACCTTGTCAGGTAGCGGGAAACTCGGGGATACGCGTTAAGGACGCGAGAGTGTTGTTACACGGGTTGCGATTAATTCAGGTAAGTACACTTGTCTCAAAAACTTGTGTACGTTAGTAAGCCAGTTAAGAAAATATCATGTGATTCATCTTCATTCCATTGTGTTTGCTATTACCTATTTGTTGGCATTCCATTCCATATTCCTTGTATGTGTGTTCTTGGCATAAGTGTGTGTCTCGAAGGTACATGCGGCCTGCACTAGAAGGGATAAAACGCGGGCACTCGTGCGCACGAGTGTTTGACCACCCCTAGTGATTGTGTGATACCATGTACTAGATTGTTGTGGATTGTTGTGGATATTGTTGTGGTATTGTTGTGGATTTTAGACCACTTATGGCCTCTCTTGACTCATAGAACACGCATGTTTCGATTGTTATTGTTTCCAGTCTGCCTATCATGCACCTTGTTTATTCAACTTCCTGTCTTTCAATTCCTGCATGATATTTAGACTACCTTGATTGATAATTCATGAATTTCTTGTTATATTCTTTCGGCATTACTTTCGATTTCTCTCGGTTGCTCACCGTCTAGTTTGTGACGGTGGGTGCGATATAGCGGAGTGCGCAAGAGAGGCAAAGAGCCTTGCTTAGGCGACTTTTTGTGAGGATTAGCGAAATTTGGACTTGAGGAACCCTAGAGTAGGTTATATGTTTTTGCTCATTTGTATATTGCTTTATATATGTATGTTTTTAGTTTATAGAACTTGGCATTATTATTGAGATTAGTATCATGTATGTTGATTTATCGAATTGTACATGAACACGGGGTTTTCCACATTATAGAATTCCTAATTTTCCTTTGATTGAGTTATTTCCCCTTGTTACTTACTATTTAGTCTTCCGCTGTGTATTATTGCAATAACGCTTTCATAAACTGCTAAATTGAGTAAATATGAGGCTGACTAGGCTCGTCAGGTTGCCGAGTGATAATTCGGGGCTTGAACGGGTCTAGGCCGGGCGTACCTAATTGCACGGGGAAATTGGGGCCGTCACAGTTGGTATCAGAGCCTAGGTTTGAGAAGCCTAGGGACGAGGTATAGGTTATTTTTAACCTGATACCAACGTCACAGTTGGTATCAGAGCCTAGGTTTGAGGAGCCTAGGGATGAGGTGTAGGTTATTCTTTAACTTGATACCAACGTCACAGTTGGTATCAGAGCATACCAGGTTTAAATTCATAAAACACAAGCCATTAAACCAGCAGAAGTTAGGAACGGTTGAACTTAGAGTGGAAACCCTCTGATCCTGACTTAGAATCCTAGTTGGGGAGTGGGATAAGTCGGATGTGATGTTTATACATATTACGATTGTTCACTACAAAAAAACAGCAAATCAGAAACGGAAATTTCCGTCTCTGATTTGCAAAAATTCCGTCTCTAATTGCAATCGAAACGAACAGAGACGGAATCAATTCGTCTCTAAAAACGTCGTCATTGATTCGATCGAAATGGAAAATTGATTCCGTTTCTGATTAGAGACAGAATAAAGACGGAATAATTCCGTTTCTGATTAGAGACAGATTTAGCGACAGAAATTAGAAACGGAACAGAGACGGAACAGAAATGGAATTTCTCCGAAAATGGTGCGTTTGTAATTGCAATCCGTCTCTGATTCCGTTGCTAATCACAAACGGAATCAGAGACGGAATCATCAGAGACGGAATTATCCGTCTCTGATTCCGTTTCTGATTTAGAGACGAATTCTTATATCCGTCTCGATTACGTGTTAGATTTATGCATATATTCGGAAAATTAGAGACGGAATAGCAACGGAATGTTTGAATTCGTCTCTAATCCGTCTCTAATTTTCCCTGTTCATTTTATTTTCAAACATAAACATAATCCAATTGGTTTTCCAACCTATAACTTGAAATTACAACCATGAGATCTACTCCATCGCCTGCACCCCCTCCAACAACTTTTTGGGGGTGCTAACATCCTACAAAAAAACCAAATTTGACATTCATACATCGACAATATATATCAACAAATATTCAAAAGAGAAAAAAAAATGTAAAAATCAAAATTTGAAAAAGATTTATATATCCACAGAAAATTGTCTTGTATTACAAAAGCTCCAAAGTTGTAAGTATTCACAAAAACCACCAATCCTATTGTTCAACAACCACAAAAAAAAAAAAAAAACTTACAATCCTATAAATATGCACATAATAACTATAACGCAGCTTTGAAGCACTTATGATTCTCCATCTGAGAACAACAACCAGTGATAATGCATATTCACAGGGTTCCTTTCGAGCAGTCCTGAACCACAGAGAGCTAAATAGCGCCTAGGAACAGATCCGCTCCAACGTCTGGTAAAAGCAATACACCACACAACATCAAGAGCTTTCAAGGAAGTAAAAATATATAGGAAAAGAGAGGAGAGGCTGGAAAGTATATGTAATGTTGATTAGTTGCACACTGAAATCGACTATACAAAAATAATGACTTGCCATATCTAATGTTGCAATAGAGGCATTACACATGATCAATACCCCATATAAGTAGTAAGCAATAATTGGCAGGCATTGCAAGAACAAATATGAAAAATGTTAGGATTACTACCATAAATATAATGAATATAATGTAAGAACAGCACACTTAAAAATATATCTAAAAAAATAAACAAAAGGGGACACGCCAAACCAACAAATTTCTTTTGCAATGCCAAGGTGAATACCTAAAACAAACCAATGCATCCGCATGTGCATTATACATGAAGTTCGGGTTCAACGAAAAGAAGACAAGAAAATAAATGTCACAAGTAGATATAAACTAGTGTAGGGCAAGAGTCGACGTCACTAAAATGGCCATGAAAGGAAAGTGTAATGTGCATAAAATAGTTTAAGCTTTGAGAAACAGTGGTACCTTGAGTACCCCGACAAATGAATTTTCAAAGGTTGATCTTGATTATAACTAAGTTGTTGGTGTCAAAGCCCGTGATTTGGATCATACATGAAGGTGAAATCTACACAAACTATACATTGTGATCCATGAGAATGACATTGTTTCAACCCTACCTACAACTAGATTTTGAGTAACAATCTTGAAGAACAGTGAAACAAATCTGAAAGAGCCAACTATTTCATAATCCAAAGATAGAAGCTAGAAACTTAAGGCCAAAACATAAAACAAATACAATATGCAAGCATTATTTTATGAGCTACAAGTACTCATTGATTATTCTCCTTTCAAAGACCAAACAGAGTTCTTGAGATGCTCACCCCGCATTTACAATGATAAAGTTTCCAATCACTTAATAGATCCACCTTAAAAAGGAACCAAACCTTTAGAAGCACAAGAAAAGTAGTTTAATATATCATATAACACAACTTAATTTCCATGTATTAAACCATAAACTCGAAATCCAATCGGTTCCAAAACCTCAAAATCAAAACTTTGTGTTACAAAGTATAAATTAAGGAGATGAGAAACTAAAAAATAGTGAAAAAGACGATATCATGAAATGTACGTTCTTAAAAGTTCTCTTGTTTTAATTTTGTTTCGTTTGGTAACTCAGTTATGTTTTTTTTTTTTTTCTTTTTTCTAAAGCTTCGTAAGAAAAATATTCCTAGTTACCTCAATGTGAACTTAATTTCGCTCAAATTTTCATATACTTGACATTTTATATATCATGTTAAGGAGTTGTTTAAATTTGAGGGCTTTTCATCCTCTGGACCATAATGGAAACCTTGAACCTGATTTCAGAGAAAGGAGATCAAAAAAGAAATATAATTAGAAGATCAAGCAACGTATAATCCACACTCTTGCAAAGGCAGACATCTTAACCGACTTTGTATAATGTCTTCCAATATTGAAATTTCCCATTGGTCCATCGGACCTACGTAGAAGTATCATATAGAGATCAATACCATGACTCACATCATCCAGGAAATCATAATGGCATTAAGCAAACAAATTCATCTAAGACTTGGTCTTCCAAAAGCTATTTTTTCAAACTAGGAAACGACTTACACAAAATCAGCTTTCACCGGATCATAAAATAGTTAAAGCCTGAGTAAATATCAGTGCGTGCATGAGTACAGAATTGGATGTTCCAACGAATATTAATTACTTTTTAATCCAATGAAGGATGGGAGGAATATTAATAAAACCACTAAAGAACCATGTAAATGCAAAGAAATTAAGAACTTAAAATAATTAAATTCTTAGACCATATTAGACACAAAATACTAGTTGCTAAGCGTAATTTATTAAGAAGCCACGATTCATATAACTCTTGAAGCAATACAAAGATAACCAAAAGCGTAAAAGCATGACCATTTAAGTAAGCAACTTCGAGAAAGAAAGCATCACTGATTCACTACAATATTTGGACAAAGTAAAGTCATAAAATAGGGCTTACAGCGAAGCTGAAGAAATTAGATTGACTCATCTATTAAACATACCATCGGGGAATAATATAAATCTAGCTGCAAAGATGTTGAAAAACATTTCTTGCAATGGCATGAGCAATGCAGGAATATTGTGATCAATCACGCAAGCATTGTTCAAATTTTCAAAACTTCATCAAATGTCAAACAGCTTGCTCAATCTCTACAATTGATATACCTGCATACCAACTACTTTCAGTAATAGAACTAGATTCACATAAATAAAAACAATACGAAACACGAAATGTAAGGATGCACGCTTCTCATTGGCATTGCGACCATCCGTGCTTCCTTGATTTTTTATGAGGAACATGCTTTCATAGAAGTGAAGAGTTTTTCCAAGTACAAAAGATATGATAGCAATGAAATAACAGGCACCAAAAGGACTAAAGGAGAAACTGCAAAAAACATGTGCCAAAAGCCCCCAAAACTGAAGACTAACATTTTCTAACTCTCTTCAACAATAGTTTCCAATTCTTTCTCCATTCGTCACATGGTAGCCAAGGGATTTGCCGCTGGTAGAGATTCACCATGCTGCACTATCCCAAGAAAGCTACCTTAGTTTATTTTCGCACCAAACTTTGCCTTCAACCTCGGCCAAGTTTGCGGGAGGATATGGAGACATATACAAATGACATCAAACCTTGAGAGAATAAGGAAAGAATTCAAATTATATCTATAACGGTCACTTTCCTTATTGTATCTCTAACGGCTACTTTCCTTATCTTGTATATCTAACGGCCATTTTCCTTATTGTATCTCTAACGGCACTTTCCTTATTGTAAATATTGTTCCTATATAAATATTAGATCATATGGACTCTCACAACACAACGAGAGACATTCTCAATAAAATTCAAATTGTTCTTCTAATTCAATTTGTTAATTTTCCTTATTGTAAATATTGTACCTATATAAATATTAGGAAGGCCGACTAGGCTCGAGTTGACTATGCGAGAGTTGACTCGGGGTCCACGTAAGTCTAGGCGGGTGGGGCCCAGGTTTAAGGTTGTGGAAATGGGGTCGTCACACTCTTGAAATCCAATGTCACTATAATTAGAAGCTCTCGATCAAATGAGAACAAAATAAAAAAGCTATTAATAGTATATGGTAATTTGAAGTTCAACCAACAAGAAAAACAAATTAAAAGAACAAGGAACTAATGCTAATCAACCGGTTCACCATTGTTTTTTTCAAAATATTTGTTGCAAAAAGTTATGAAAAGATCTTATAGAAATGAAAAGCGAAATGAGGTTTAATGACTCACCTTCCAATGGAGTCGTTGAATTCACCGGTTATCAAGGGATTGGAGATTTTGCGCGGTTGAAGTGAATCTAATTTGTGATTCGTTGTACTTCAAAAGCATCCTTGAATCCTCTCCAGAGAAAACAACCACAACCAATTTCAACGACTTCTTTGTCCGCAAATCGGAATGATTGGCCTAATTTGACCTCTCATTTGGACAATGTTAAAGCTACATGATCACGAAACATGGAAAAAAACACAATGTCAAATATTGCGAGTTTATGAAATATTAAATACATGCGCACCACGCCAAAGAAAGGACCATTTACAAAAATATCTAAGCATATAAAAACATACCTAATCTATAGCCTCAATTGTTTGTCTTTGTTTCCTTCAACTCTTCACAACTTTGATTTAGCTCTTTGAAGTGTTGGCCGAGCTTCATGCATGATTTTTTTTGATCGAAAGAGATATCTGTCATTCTTTGTATGAGAAAATAGGATGGGAATTTTTGTTCCACACCCAAACATACAAAAGTATATATCTATATCTATGCAAACCACACCTTCATAGCAAAAAGAAAAGAGAAAAAGAAAAGAAAAAAAAAAAAAAAACGATGTATCGTATCATGAAAAATTTCCACCCAAGTACGTTCCCTATCATGAAAAATTCTATTGTTCCTTTCCTCCCATATGGACCAAATTTCCTCTTCGGCCTTTCAAAGTGTGAGCCTCTCCATCATCCAAGCAATCATGTAAACTTCTAGGCGTTCTTCCAATCAACCCCACTCGGAGATCATCTCCTTCCAAATCCGATGTGATACTGAGCATTGAAGAAACACATGATCAATTGTTTCATTATCTCGTTTGCAAAGAACACACCATGATGGAGAGAGATAAAGATATGGACATCGATTTTGCAACACATTTGCCACATTAACTTTACCTTTCCAATCAATCTAAATATGCACAAAAAGAAATGTCAATCATAAAGTTATGCGAAGAATTTACACAAGCAACAAGTAAAATACCTATGTATCACCAAGTGCTCATCTCTCGAAGCCACGCTTACGTCTCACGCTCAACATTGTCCCCTTGTTGTGGTGGATCGACCGGATCTATTTGCGGCAGTATTGTTGCTGGTCATGAGGTGGCGGTCTTTGGTGGTGGTGGTGGTTGTTCTTTGAGATAGGCCTGCTCCGTCCATGTTCATCCCGAGATTTCTTGCATGAACTCCATAACCTTTCGTAGTTGCTCTACAACGACATTGAACTCTCGCACGCGGCACCATATCCGGCATCTCGGACGTGCTAGCACCAGGATCTGCATATCTCCTCTTCTTTCTCCCTAAAGACCCGAGAGACCGTAGACACGTCCTTTGGGACACTCACCCGCCACATTGAGGTACACCGCCTCATCATCCACCGATTGGTCCGGTGTAGCACTGGGTGAGCTCCGACATCTCCTCTGGAGCCTATCCCTGCGAGATATCAACAACAAACAAAATACATGATATGGTTTAAAGTAAACTTAATACTATTTTACATTTCATTTCTATACTTACATAGAACCGCTCTGATCTAGTATCGATGAATGTCATCCTGTCGTGATTTACGGTGTGGAGATGCAAATACAATTCATTCACCGTCGGTGGCGTCTCGGATGAATCATTCTGCGTACAGGACCAAGCATAGTGAACAAGTGTATAAATGTAAAAAATAACCAAGAGGTTAAAAAAAACTTACCAATCTTTCTTGGGTAGTCACAAAAGACACGGAACCACCACTGTGCTTCGAGGGTCCAGTCCCAGGGCCTTCGACCTCAGTGTTCCTATTCGCCGTCGCTTGACTAGACCTGGCAAGGAAGTCCTCGCTCTCCCAGTACTCCAAGTATCTCCTCCATGCCTCATCTATAATAACATACACCGGTTGCACACGTTTCTTCTTTAACTTGTGCATCAATGCGGTGTACCTTATGCCTGCAAGCCTGTCGTACGCCGCTCGAATGAGATCCTCGGGAATCGTGTCATCCCATCTAAAAATACCTACAAATTGGCGATTGCTATTGTTACGAGACATTGAGGAAATAGTATAAATCATAAGACATTTAGTAGTCGTGTTTACCTTCCAAAGTGGCGCCGTATTTGTCTTTATGATGAGGCGGTACCGACTTCCAACAATACCCTTCAGGAATCATCCATCTTTTGAAAACTTTTGTCATCCTCCGTGCACAAAAATGCGAAGGATGCAACTCCCTGTGTTTCATGAACATGCATAACATCTTAACTACTTCTTCAATAATTTACATTCATATTTAAAACGACATATATGAGTCAAATACAAACTTACGTATCATTGGCAATCAGTCTGATAGGGATCTCATGTACGTCAGGGGGCTCCATCCCTATCCTCTGAGGTGCTCGCGGAGGGCCTGTCACCTCCAACCCTGCTCTTACGTCGTATTGTGGGGATGCTGCCGGTGATGCTGTGTCTGGGGGTGCAGGCCTCGTGGGTAAAGGAGTCCTTGATGTCAACGATGGTGACCTGGGCGCATATTTGGTATAGTCCTTGATGACGACGATGATGGTACAGACGACGCCGACGGTATGGAAGGCGAAGGTGACGTTGCGGCTATCTCGTGATCGAGAGAACGAGAAGTCGGAATCGATAATGCAGGAATCGACCCACGACCTCGACCGCCACGACCTCTATGGACCCCTCGTGTGGCCTGACCATGAGGCCCGGTCGGTATTTCGCCTCCGAGGTCGTGCTGCACCTCTTCCACCGGACGATGTCCTCCTAATGGGAAACCTCGACGTGGTGGATGACCACCTCCCGCCATGAAACCTAACAAAATAGCAATAAAATTTCGAGAGAAGGAGGGCATACAAAAACTAGAAATTAAGTCTAAATGATTGGAATTAATAACACGGGATCCATCTTGATAAAAGTAACTAAATGATTGGACGTTGACATAACATATACATACATTATTCGCTATCATCCGTTTCAAATTCACTCTCATGATTAGAAGTTGATGATTCTTCTTCGAATCATCGCACTATATACTTCTTCACTTAGACCCGCTTCAACAATGAATCGAGTCCCATTCAGATCATCCAGATTGTTGATATCGACGATTGCATCGTCGACTACGCACGTGGTGGCCATCCCATCTTGGAATGCAATCTCTACCGAGCCCTGGTCATTATCGTCTTTGCGAGTTTCCTCGTCGGGAATTTTGGTTGACAAACAACAACCGCTAGCCATTCTTGTCGGTCGTTCCTCATAGAAGGGTACGAAAGGTAGTACACTTGAGTGGCTTGCATTGCTAGTACAAATGGCTCGTAGTTGTTATATCGTCGACTTCGATGAACCTCTACCAATTGAAGTGTTGGGTGAGTCCTCACACCATGATTCGGTGTAGGGTCATACCATTCACACTTAAACAAGACCACACGCTTGAGGCCGATATACTCAATCTCCACAACCTCTTGCAAGTACTCCATAATAGTTATGGGAAACATCGGCGTAGTTTGAACCCTTCACCAAAACACCGCCGCTTTCTGCGTCGATCTATTAACGTCATATGTTGCGGAGTGGAACTTATACCCATTAACAAGGTAACCGGGGTAGACAGTACATGATCGACTAGGACCAACAGAAAGATCAACAAGCGTCTCGTCAACTATAGAATTCCGAGCCTATTAAAAAAAAATTAGAAATGCAATATGACACATTACTTATGGAAGAAATTTATGAATCTATAACGCACAAAAGTAATGACCTTACGTATGTTTGAAACCAAATGGGGAAGTTGTGCTCTAAACTACTATCAACTTCCGACTCCCCATTGCTTGAGTGATTTCATCGATGAATATCCTAGAAGAAAGGAACATGTAAGTAGGTTGTCTTAGTAAAATATGAACAATGAATGTCTTTGCAATATTGAATGAAAGTGACGGATGTCTTGGACGTAAGGAGCGATCTCTCGGACAATTAAGCAAGTATGTACGAATGAGCGGCATTAAACTCCCTGCTCTGTTAAGTACCGCTCCTTCGACTTGCCAATGGGTCGACCAGGATAAGTGAAAATTGAGAAATTGCCGACAAAATGCGGTGTGGGCCCGATACCGCCATCGTCGTTACGTTGCACTTTGTCATGCAATGTAAAGACGTGATCTTCAAAGTAGTAAGAACAAAAGGATGTGACCTCTTCGACCAAATAAGCATTACACATGGAGCCCTCTACCTTCGCTTTGTTCCGCACATTGTTCTTCAAATGTTTAAGGTACCTGTATGAATGTTATAGGAAGTATTGATTTAAAACTTATTGAATGGGAAAATAATTTCAAGGGCTCAAGATAGTACCTCTCAAATGGATACATCCATCGAAATTGAACGGGACCGGCCAGACGAGCCTCGTAGGCCAAGTGGATTGGTAGGTGTTCCATAGAGTCGAATAAGCTTGGAGGGAATATTTTCTCCAACTTGCAAATGATTTTTGGTATTTCGACTCTAAGACCTCCATATCTTTGAGATCGACACATTTCGCAGATTAGGGATCGGAAAAAAAGGCTTAATTCGCTAATTGCAACCCAAACCGGGTTTGGGAGGAGTTCTCTCGAATGCAATTGGTATCAACCGTTGCATGAAAATATGACAATCATGGCTCTTCATGCCGAACATTCGCGATTTCTTTGGATCCACACATCGACCAAGATTCGAAGCGTAACCATCAGAAAACGCAACTTTTCAACCCACTCGCACAATTTTTGTTTTTTTGATGTATCAAGAGCATAGCATCCAAGGATGTAAGTATTTGTCGCCGAATCAATGTGTAGAGAAGGTCGGTGACAATATTCACAAATATCTTGTCTCGCTTTCGCATTGTCCTTACTCTTGCCTCGGTACACACATAATAGTGTTGAATATGTTGTCAAAAACATTTTTCTCAATGTGCATGACATCTAAGTTGTGGCGAATCAAGTTTGTCTTCCAATACGGCAAGTCCCGAGAATATGCTTTTCTTCCTCCATCCCGAATTCTTAGCTATCCGCCCATTCACGAGAATGCTCCGATTTTGTCACTTTCATCAAGCCTAACGATTCAATTTCGCCAAAATTTCTTCACCGAACGCAAAGCGGGCGGATCATCATTTATGACCATTTTGCCTCTAATGAAATTTTTTTGTCTTTCCTTAATGGTGATGACTTCGCAAGAAAACGACGATGACAGTCGAACCACGATGTCTTACCACCATTTCGCAATTGAAATGCATTTGTATCCTCCATACAATATGGACAAGCGTACTTACCATGTGTGCTCCAACCGGACAACATGCTATATGCAGGGAAATCACTAACGAGTCCATAAAAGGGCAACTCGCATGAGAAAATTTGTCTTTGTGGAAACGTCGTATGTAATCACACCATTGTTCCATAAATCTTGCAACTCTTTCACAAGCGGTGAAGGAACACGTCGATTTTTCGCTTTGGGCTGGTCGGTCCGGGGAACGATAATCGTTAAGAACATAAACTCAGATTTCATGCACATCGACGGTGGAAGGTTGTAAGGAGTCAAAATCACGGGCCACGAAGAGTACGATTTCCCCCGAAAGCCCAAATACTTGAAAACCATCGGTGCACAATCCTAAACGAACATTCCGAACCTCGGCGGCGAAGTCTCTATTGACGTCATTAAAATGTCTCCAAGCAATCGAATCGAACAGTGTTGCATAACATCTTCGGCGAGGAATGATCTCCATGCCATCGCATATGTTTTGCCGTTGACTCGAGACGCATACGATCGTTGCAACCGAGGGCCCAAAGGGAAGTAGTACATTTTTTTGCAAGGGCGGTTTTTTGTGTTCCGACCACGACCTCGTCGATGTGCAATGTAGCGTGATTTCCCACAAAATTTACATGACGTCAACTCGAGTCCACTCCCCAATAAATCATACATTGGTCCTCACAACAATCTATTTTCTCAACAGGTAGACCTAGACCTCGCATTAGTCTTTTAGTGGCATAAAAATTTTCAACCAATGAATTGTCATTTGGCAAACAATCCTTCATGAGTTTAATGATTTCATTATACCCTCGTTCAGATATATGATGTTCAGACTTGATCGCAAGTAATCTTGCCATTGCGGACAACGTTGTCATGGTTTCGCAACCCGGCCACAATTGTTCCCTACTTGCATCAATCATGTCATATAGTTGGCGTGTTTGGGGGTTTGGTGATTCTTCCACGTGATTCCAATTGAAACTTGGACCTGCCACGTTGTGTAGCATCTCGCGGTAAGTTGTCGGATCGTATCCTCCCACATCAGCCTCACCAATATGGCTATCTATTTGGTAAAAGTTTTGCGGGCCTTCATCCCCGTTCTCACCATGTTCGTACCAACAGTGATATCCCGGAACAAATCCATACCTACATATGTGGTACTCAACCGTTTCGACGTCCAGGTACGGTACAAGTCGACATTTCTTCAAATTGCACGGACATCTAATCTTCCTTTCACTTTGGTATGTAGGACAATGTTGTTTGGCAAATGATATGAATTCTTTAACCTTCGCCGCGAATTCAATTCGAACGTAACCGTTGTCGAGCCGGTTGTACATCCAGTCTCGACTTGTAAACGACATTCTATTGAAGTGTTGTGCAATTAAATTAGTTAACTAGTTTCTTCCTTTCACTTTGGTACATGACAACTTGTGTGTCCAACTAAACAATTTATAAATAATACCGATATAAAGAAGCCTTATTCAACATGTTTGACACATGTAATGTGACGACCTTAATTCCAAGATATCACTTATGATATCGAATAGTTATACACATCAAAATATCATAAAATAGCAAGGGAGACACACTGGTGCCATTGGCCCTACTTTACAAGGTACTAATTGAAATTATCCAACGTTATATCAATTCCACTTGGCATTTAAACGATAAGGAGTTTAAAAGGGAACCGCTAAAAAATCTTAGTGAAGAACTACCATAATGGATCCCAAATTAAACTTCAATCACTACTAAAATGAATCGAAGCATATAAACTAGCATGGGAGGATTGATAATAGTTCAAACCTCACTTACTTCGTTTGCCGCATTATTTTGACTTGTAGAGATATCTAGGATCAAAGTTTTTTTCTAAGACTTATTTCCTCAAGTGAAAATACTTAAGTGATTAACTTGTTTACAATAACTACTTCTTAAGTACCTCAGTTGTTGATCTAAAAATAAATAAATAAATGGTTATAACATAAGAGATCTTTATTCCATGCGTAGGTTTTAATACTATTTATCTATTTACTTTTTATGTAATAAACAGGGGTCTTCATATGGGTTTGGGTTATCACTTGTCACAGTGGTCAACACTTCAACTTGCTCAATAAGTTTAGATTCACCTAACTGTCAATAATCCGTATAATATTTAATAACGAAACGTAGGAGCAATATCAACAAATTAATGCTAACATGATATTATAAAACATATAATCAATATAATGAACCACCCATGTATTATAAAACTATTGACCAAGAAACACAAAAGAACGGACACCCATAGAGAAACATAGTGAGAGGCTTAATTAAACTATTATAAAACTATTGGCCTTGCTAAAGACTTAAGCATGGAAGGCTTAAATAAACTAACAATTAGAAGAGCAAGTAGAGAAGGGAAACAAAAGAGAAGAGAGTTAGAGATAATGTAGAGATTGTATTTCAAGAATTTTTATATTGTGTACAAGAGAATGAACTCCATTTATATGCCCTTGATCATGATGATCATATGTACTTTGAACAAAGATTACAAGCTACAATTGGTGGACAAGGTAAATAGAAGAGTACACAAAGTGGAACAAGTAACAATCACGAGATCATTGTAAAAGCAACAATCACATATCATTGTAAAAACAACTTGTGTATAATAAACTTGCAACAAACAACTACATACATGAAACAATAAATTCTCACGCCCGAGTAAAAATCACAGATCATTGTAAAAGCAAACAAAACATGTCACGCCAATTAACCAAAAAAAATGTTTCGAGAGGAAAGAGGAGAACTCACCAATGAAACACATGCGAGGCCGGACCGAATGAGAGCACAATGAGAAAGCGAGAGAGGTCGAAGAGGGGACTGAATGAGAGCACGATGCGAGAGCCGAGAGGAGCAGAGGTGCGGAGGCGAAAATGTGCAAGGCGGCTCTATGACCGAGAGCGAGGCAGCGGCGCTACCACTGGGAGCAATGGAGTGAGAGGACGACTTGTTGGGGGTTGGGGATTTGGGGAGCGGTGGAGAGAGAGACGGAGAGACCGAGAGAGAGACGGAGAGACCGAGAGAGAGAGAGACCGAGAGAGAGACCGAGAGAGTAGCGCCGGGAGCAATGGAGTGAGAGGACGACTTGTTGGGGGTTGGGGATTTGGGGAGCGGTGGCTCGGAGAGAGACGGAGAGACCCAGAGAGAGACGGAGAGACGAGAGAGAGACGAGAGAGAGACGAGAGAGACCGAGAGAGACCCGAGAGAGACAGAGAGAGAGAGAGAGACCGGAGACCGAGAGAGACCGAGAGAGACCAGAGACCGAGAGAGACGAGAGAGACCGAGAGACCGAGAGAGACCGAGAGAGACCAGAGACCAGAGGGTGAGAGCAACGGAAGAGAGACGAGAGATTTGTTGGGGGTTGGAGATTTGGGGGCCGGTGATAGAAGAGACGAAGAGACCAGAGTCAGAGGAGAGACGAGTATAGAGAGAGACGACGAAGAGTTAGGGCTTTCGGTGGTGGGAGTTAGGGCTTTCGGTGGTGGGGAGGAGGAGGAGTTAGGGTTTTCTTTCGGTGGTGGGGAGGACGAGGATGGGCATTAGAGGGGGTAAAGGGGAAATCTCGAGATTTGTGCAACAAATCTCGAGATTTGATGAACGGGTAGAACAAAATAAAGTTTTGGTGGGAATATTCGCGCCATTTTTTAGAGACGGAATTTAATTCCGTCTCTAATTCCGTCTCAAATCCGTCTCAATTCCATCTCAATTCCGTCTCTCGAATTTTCCGTCTCAATTCTGTCTCTAATTTTTTTTTTTAGAAACGGAACTTAATTCCGTTTCTAATTCCGTTTCTGATTTGTTGTTTTTTTGTAGTGGTTGTGTGTATTATATGGTATCGGTAGCTATCCACTGATTCGAAAATACACTTCGTTATGAGATTGCGATGGCGGATCAGAGGGGTTCTAGTGACGACAGCGGGACGTCGAGTACTCGAGCTATTAGCATCGACGAGTTTCAGACCTTGACGCAGAGAGTCGTAGCTAAGGAGCGACAGTTGGAAGAGATTCTGGTGATATTGAGGGCGTCAGTTGCTGTTGTATCGGTACCATCAACGGCTAGAGTAACCATTATTCAAGAGGCAAACACATCGGGGGTTACGACCATGACTTTGCTTCCTTCCACCACTTCAACGACACCAGTGATGGCGGTTGTACCTCGTGCACTAACAGTGTATGACATTGCGGCGACTATTGAGGCCAGGCAATGGCGAGAGTTCAAGAGGCATGACCCTGTCGTTTTCTATGTAGGCACTGACGTGACCGCATCAGAGTTGTTCCTGAAGAATCACCAGAAGATTCATACGATTATCGCGACCGAGGATCACATGAGAGCGACGATTTCCTCATCCATGCTTCAGGGGGAGGCGGATGATTGGTGGACTACCATTGTCACTACCCGAGGCATTCCGAGAGATTGGATCGATTTTAAGACCCAGTTTAATCAGAAGTATTTCCCACCGACAGTGTTACGGGCGAAGAGGAATGAGTTCATTTCATTACGACAGTCAGTAGGAGAGCTGGTGATGGATTACATGGGCAGATTCATTCAGCTATTACCCTATGCGGGAGGATCAGCAGATTCAGAGGCTGATCGTATCTACTATTTCACCGAGGGTTTGCTACCCGCCATTGGAGGTTCAGTAGTCACTACCGAGCCGGAGACTCTTCAAAGGGCATACGAGCGGAGTTTGGCTAGAGAGAGCTACCTGATTTCTCACCCTGAGGAGGATAGACCGGCCAGATCAGAGTTTCGATCGGAGGAGCACCATCAGGACAAGAAGAGAAGAAGAAGAACAGGTGGAATTTTCGTGATCGTAGGACTCAGAGTGTAGGGTCCGTTGCACAGCAGATTACTCGTCCGACACAGACCATTCCGCCTATCGAGTTTTGCCCAGTCATCCACCGCAGCCCTAGTCAACCGGGACGACGATCGCGAGAGCGATCCATCGAGAGTAGGGGTACGGATCGAGGAGACAGGCAGAGGACACAGAGGTCTAGTCATACTCAGACTCAGATTCAGAGTTTCGCACAGTGGACGAGGCCAGAGCCAGACTCAGGGATCGCAGGATACCCGCACATGTTTCAGGTGCGGAAAGGTTGGCCACATTCAGAGGGAGTGCTCTCAACCACCGAGAGCACCGTCGCAACATCACCAGTACCAGAGGGAGCGTGTTCAAGCTGCTGTTGAGCCAGACCAGGGGGCATCCAGACACATTGATGAGGGTATGATTTTCATTTGCGGTACTTGCATGCATATCATGTTGATTCAAGCTACGTCGAGTCTTTGATTTTTGTGCGCTTAGTAGACATGTTAGGGTTGTAAACTCATTAGACGTAGCAGACCTTAATCCTAGTCACGATTGTCAGGATGCGATGTACTCAAACGTGCATAGTCTTGAAATTTCGGTAGTGTTAGGGGGCTACGAGTCGCCAATACACACGCGAGTACTAGAGTTGTTAGAGTTCGAAGCCTTGGTTGGTGCGAACTAGATATAAACATTACGTGAGTTGATTGGTTAATACGAGAAGACGAATGGAAGATCTTTGTGAGTTTCATACGTGTTGGAGCGAGACAGAGACGTTAGCTTGAGTTCTTGAAGGAGTACGACTTCTTATTTGAGCACCAATCCGAGAAGACCAACGTTGTTGCTGATGCGTTGCGCTGCAAAGGATCGGATGCGTAGGTAGTCGTGTGTCAAGGAACCTACGAGCGTGGTTTACGTGAGGCAGCCGAGTTGATGAGTTCAGCGGACTTGCCGACGACTACCAGGACCTAGATACGTGGTCAAACGATGTTGCAGACCGTCTCATTTGGCATTGTGCGCGAGGGACAACAAACGATGCGTCATACCAGCGGTGCAGTGAGATGGTGGATAGTTCAGATTGCCCAGACAAGAGTCGGTTGACAGACTCATGCTAGAGGTATCGCGGGCGACTGGGGTTTCCATTGGTGGCTGATGCGTGTGACGAGGTACTTCAAGAGATTCACCGTTTCAGTTTTGTTGTGTATCCGGGTTGACCTAAGATGTGCGCCGATATGCGACATTCTTTTGGTAGCCAGGGATGATTTCCGAGGTGTCGGAGTTGTTCGAGCATGTGACATGCCAGCGCGTAGAGGCTGGGCATCGATGACCTGGAGGACTACTACAGCCCCACCCATTTCTCGATGGAATTGGGTACATATCGATATGGATTTCGTTAGTGGTTGCCCCGATCTCTTCGTGGTTACGATAGCATCTGGGTAATTGTGGATAGATTTTTCTCGAGATTTAAGAGTGCCCAGAAGTGGCAGAAGAAATACTTGACGAGTATCACGATGAGCTTCAGTATGATTCGGAGAGATTATGGATACCTGAAGGTCTCTCCACTGAAGGGTCACGAACGGTTCAGAGTCAAGAAATGACTCACTATGAGTGTAATCGGTCTCGTTAGGAGTTGCGAAGAATCGTTAATTTAGTTTACTTATTAGGTTAATTTCGAGGACGAAATTCTAATAAGTGGGGGAGACTGTAACAACCCCAAATTTTTAACTGACTTGCATTACACTTGTCAGGATGGTGACCCGGCTACGTGAATACTGGACAGTATTTCGAACTTCGGGAGTCGACACCGAAGTGATTTTATGATTCTTTGATTGTGTGTATTAGTATTTTAGTATTTTACGAGTCTCGCGCCGTTCGGGCGATTTTAAATTGAGTGAGGCTACGCCTATGTAAACGGGGGAGTAAAACATACAAATAAATGGATTTTCTAATAAATGTAATTAATTAGTGTTGAGATGTGGCGAGAAAACGGGCGCGGCGAGACAATTTACGGAGAAATACTGACCGAGGAAATGCAAAAATTCATGTGGGAGTTGGTTAACTACGCTACATATGGGCTATAGGATAAAAATTGTTAAAATGACACAATGTGGTGAGGAGAACCATTGGATGAGCATGGGGATGTGTATTTGTATTGAGTTAAGATGATGAGGTAAAAGACACATAAGGGTAAGTGTTTCAAAATGTGCAAGTAATAAAAGTAAGGGTAAAAGAGTCATTTCACACTTGTCTTATATATAAATAAACAAACAAAACCTAATCCACTATTCACTCATCTCCTCCACACACACACCGCCCCTCACATTCTCTCCCACCACCACCGCCCCTCTCCCTCGTCAGACCAGTCCACACCCTCGCCGGAACCCTCACCGGAGGAGGACCTCTCTCACGATCTCTCTGTTTCTCTCTCTCTCTCTCTCTCTCTCTCCCTTCGAGCACGTTCACGGCGCAGTGCACCGCCGCGCCACGATCTGTGCATCCTTGGCCGACTGGCCGACGTCGGAGACGACCCTACAGCCTCACCTGAAGCTCGAGGGATCTCCAAAATGTGGGATAATGTGAACCGTGGTGGTGGTGCTGGCCATCCTTGGCTGCTGTACACCTTGAACTGCAAGTGTCTTCCTTCTCCTCATCACGTCCGGTCGGTGGAGTGGGCGACGCTGTGACCAGGGATCCGGTCAGGGACGACTCGACGGTGTCTCACCGGAGGTCCACCGATCCCAGAGCACCCCCTACCCCATTGTGGGTGTATAAATAATTGTGTTGTGGCGTTGTGACTTGTTTTGTTAGTTTTTATTTGAACTGTTGGTTGTTGTCCTGGCGCGCCGCTGCCGGTGACCGCCGTGGCCTGGTGGACTGCCGGGGGGTCATCATGATCATGTTGATGTCACCCTAGAGTCAAAACCAATAGCGTGAGAGTGGTGTTCGCTGTTTTTGTAAATTTTTCAATATTTCGTTGTTTTGTGTTTTTCTTGGAAAACCCCCTATGGCGGCGCCACCGCTAGATCGCCGGGGATGGAGGTGTCGAGGACCCCATTGAGCTTTGGCTTGGGTCCCACAGCCCTTAGGAGTGGTCAATAACAGCAAGACGGGTGCAAACCTTGGATATTTTACATAGACATGATTTCTTGAGTTTTGTTCATCTCCTCGTCCGAATCCGTTGCCGTGAGCGATGCCATCGCTGTACCACCATAACCGGAGAAGTCGAGGTCCAAGTTACGATCATACTTGTGTCTCACGACTCTTGGAGTGGCCTAAAAATAGCGGTGTTATTGTTATGTTATGCTTTTATGTGATTTCGTACGTATTGTAACCTTCTCGCCGGAAACCACCGTCGTGGCGGTACTGTCATCGACGCGATGACATGGGGGACTGTAGGAGACCTTACCATGTCAGTCATGGAGTCTCATAGCCCCGGAGCGTCCATATCAATGATGATGAGTCGTAATGGCGGAGATATGCGTGAGTTGTTTATATTGCGTCGAGTAGTTGTCAACGAGACGTAGGGCGTGCACACGGCCTTTCCATGCTGTGTTGACACTCTACGGATGTTAGACCACGCCCTGAGTTCCCTACTCGCCGGTGTATGGTCATGTTAAGTTTAATATTGAGTCGTAATTGTTGGACGACATCGAAGTTGTATTTCAAGTTGGTTGAACGGTAGTGACGTCGTGGACACACCGCCGGTCCTCGAGACTATGGTGTGATTTCACATACGACTGAGCCGAGCTTAAGACCTATAATTAGGCTTATATAAGAGTGGTTATAATACCGAAAAGAGGCATTGTGTTTCGTTGTATTTTTGGTTTGATTTACCGATTGAGTTAACGAAGTGTTCGAGTCATTAAAACACTGAGAAAATGCTAGGGTACCAACCTAGGGTTTAGTTAATGATTCGACCCATTAATTAAAGTTTCCAACCTTGTCAGGTAGCGGGAAACTCGGGGATACACGTTAGGGACGCGAGAGTGTTGTTACACGGGTTGCGATTAATTCAGGTAAGTACACTTGTCTCAAAAACTTGTGTACGTTAGTAAGCCAGTTAAGAAAATATCATGTGATTCATCTTCATTCCATTGTGTTTGCTATTACCTATTTGTTGGCATTCCATTCCATATTCCTTGTATGTGTGTTCTTGGCATAAGTGTGTGTCTCGAAGGTACATGCGGCCTGCACTAGAAGGGATAAAACGCGGGCACTCGTGCGCACGAGTGTTTGACCACCCCTAGTGATTGTGTGATACCATGTACTGGATTGTTGTGGATTGTTGTGGATATTGTTGTGGTATTGTTGTGGATTTTAGACCACTTATGGCCTCTCTTGACTCATAGAACACACATATTTCGATTGTTATTGTTTCCAGTCTGCCTATCATGCACCTTGTTTATTCAACTTCCTGTCTTTCAATTCCTGCATGATATTTAGACTGCCTTGATTGATAATTCATGAATTCTTGTGTTATATTTCTTCGGCATTACTTTCGATTTCTCTCAGTTGCTCACCGTCTAGTTTGTGACGGTGGGTGCAGATATAGCGGAGTGCAGTAGAGGCAAAGAGCCTTGCTTAGGCGACTTTTTGTGAGGATTAGCGGTTGGACTTGAGGAACCCTAGAGTAGGTTATATGTTTTTGCTCATTTGTATATTGCTTTATATATGTATGTTTTTGGTTTATAGAACTTGGCATTATTATTGAGATTAGTATCATGTATGTTGATTTATCGAATTGTACATGAACACGGGGTTTTCCACATTATAGAATTCCTAATTTTCCTTTGATTGAGTTATTTCCCCTTGTTACTTACTGTTTAGTCTTCCGCTGTGTATTATTGCAATAACTCTTTCATAAATTGCTAAATTGAGTAAATATGAGGCTGACTAGGCTCGTCAGGTTGCCGAGTGATAATTCGGGGCTTGAACGGGTCTAGGCCGGGCGTACCCAATTGCACGGGGAAATTGGGGCCGTCACATGTTTAGAGTTATTTAGTTGCATGTAAAGTTGCCTAAAACCTTGTTGAGTGTTTTTTATTGTGGATATGAGTTCAAATTAAGCTACTTTCTAGACTTAAACCCTTTAGAATATTAGGAGTTGTACTTAATTTATAGTGTTATCCGATATCTTTGAGGCTGCTTATAAGAGAGCCAATATGAAGTTTACGCATTGTGCTAGAGACCAAAAAGGTAGGCGGTCGTATTTTGCAAGTTATCAGATTTCTATGATGCTAGAACGAGAATGTAGCTCACTTGAGACATCAATTCATATGACTTGACCACTTTTTGAAATGATTTAGACTCAAACAAACATAGAATGACTCGTTTGATTATAGTGAAAGTGAGAAAGGTCAACAAGAGTTTTCTAAAAAATTTTAGAGAGTCCCACAGATTCCATAGGAAAATGAGCAGGGAATCTTGTGGTGGTAAAAAATGAGAAAAGTGGATTCCTGGAAATGGAGTAGAGACCGTACTACTTTTAAAATTTTTTGAGAAAATAGGTTTTATATACGTATGAAGGCGGGAGTTTATGAAAACTCTTAATTAAAAAGATTTGACCGAGTGTTTATAGCTAAATCAATTGAATTATTCCAATGTGTTGTTTCACATTTTCATATTTAAGTATGATTATCTCTCTTTGGTGTGTTTAGTCTATATTTATAGATAATGTGTTGCATTTTTCGTTCATAGTCCCTTTTTCGGTGTTGATGCACTATTTATAAGAAATTCTAAACTTGTATGCTTTAATGTAGTGGCTCTGTAAAATTTTGAGTAGTTAAAGGCTTTTGTCTGGATTGATTCTAGTTTTTGAAAGGGTGATTTTCACTGATGTTTGGACTCAGTTTTCACAATATTTGACTCTGAACTTCTTTTAGGTGATGGTTACTTTAGTGGCAGATTTAAATAAAAAAGGGACTCAACTTGACTTGGTAATGGGCATAGGTATGTTAGGATTAGTAATTGTATTTTAGGAGTAAAGTATAGGTCTTCATTCATTCTTTTACTCGGGATGAGCAAAGTCTAAGTTTGGGGATGTTTGATAAGTGTTCATTTAGGCATTAGTTAGTATAGGTTATTAGGTGTAAGTGGACTATATTTATCTAATTTTGTGGTAATAAATGCATATTTTAGGGATTAAGGGATTTATGGAATAATATAGAAATATATATCTAATTCTATTTAAGTTTCATTTTTAGGTGAAACGAAGTGCATGGTTAGATTTGGGGCGGAAAAATACTCAACATAGAGTATTTATTTGCAGTAATTGAATGTCGGAGGTCTCGAAGTATGCATCGATAGTTGGATAATTGGAGTCTTGCACGCTTCTATATGACAAATTCCAGCTTTTTACCCACTTTTAGCCACATGGCAGTCACCTATTGGTTCGGGCGCGTCATACACAACCTTCCTAGCCAATCATAAGCCAACACGTGTCTGGTCAACTCTTCAATGCGCGCCATGTCACTAAGCACGAGGCCTTCACAATTATTCATGGCGTCCACACGGCGCCGCGACCAAGAACTCGGGAATTTCACATAATTTTGGGATTTTTATAGTCCCAACCGACTTGGAATTATTCCTATAAATACCAGTAGGCTCTGAAAAGAAGGGGAACCCAGTTTTACCTTTGTTTAGTCCATTATTTTATTTTTGCACTAGGGTTTAGTTAAGTTAATCCTCTTCAACTAGGTTGAAGGTGGATCGGTCGAGCCTTGTGACTTGGGACTCCATTAGGAGGTTTATCTATGCATGATTTTATTGATTCTATTCTATGGTTTATTTCCTTTGGTTCTGTTTATTATATTAGGGTTAGATTTAAATGTTTGTATAGTGTTATGCATGCATATTAGATTGACATCCTCTGTCATTGAAGTCGAAACTTCCGTCCTTATGCGGTAGACCTATATTTGTGAGAATTGGCCATCCGATTAAAGTGTTTTAGGGATCAGGCTAAATCGGGAGCATTAGCGATCCGGTTGTCTAGGTGTATTACCTTCACGAACTACGGTAATGCGGCCAACATGTTAAATCTAGAGCACGAGCGATCAGGTTGCATGTTTGGTCAGGGAAGTAGTCAACGGTCGTACCTTGGCTGCCGATAACAGGAAGTGTGAGGAACCAATTACGTCACCGGGTCTATAGCTACACTAGATTATAGATTAGTCACATATATTTTATAAACCAAGGAATAATGGAATTGTTCCTAAGTCGTTTGGCATCGACTGTGAAGCTAAATACCTAGAATTTTAATTTCTTGTTTTCTCTTCTCCCCATAGGAACCTAAGTCAGTAGCCTAGTCCTTAAGGTTCAACCCCGAGCTTACCACTATTGCAGTCTTTGTAGTTTTTGGCGTAGAATCGGGAATTATATTTGACGTGTTACGATGCGCGTCAACACATCTCAACACTTCACCTTGGACCGAAATTCATCCAAGGGGTTTTTTCTCGACAGGTCCCGATCGAATCGTCGGCTCTGATACCATGTAAAATCTTAACAAAGAATATGATAAGTTTATTGTGTGTTTATTTGTATTTTTCTATTACATGTCTGTATAAATAGAGATGAAATTACATAAAAAAAAGAAACATCTAAATAAGTTAGGACATAATCAAAGGAGTGATTTGTGCACAACATAATTACAGGAGTGATTTCACAACATAATTATGGGAGTGATTTGTGTATATTTTCTAATTGCACAATATTCCTTATCGCTTCCCCTCAAACTCAAAGTCAGAATAACGAAACCATTTCGAGTTTGTAAACTAAAATAAAACTAAACCCGGGCAGAATTCGGATTGACTTCGATCTGGAATTCAGATTTACTTCAGACTTGAATTCGGAATAACTTCGTGACTGGAATTCGTATTGAGTTTAGAGAAAATTCTGCGTGGGACACCAGATCGCGACGAATAGATGTAAGTGATCACGGACATAATCTTCAGATAGGCAGGCGAGACAGATAAATCAACAACAGTGTTGCAACTAACAGGCATGACAAACATCACGAACTGCGCTCGACAACATACAGTACGTGGATAACGAGCGTGACTGGCATCGCGAACTGTCCTCAAATTTACGGACTATGCACAAATAACAGGCGTGATAGGCATCATGAACTATACTTGAATTAGTAGACCGTGCATAGACGAAACAACAAAATAACTGGAAAACAGAACAAGGAGTCGACAAAACGACTTGAAGGAGCAGAGTCGATGGAACAACGATTAGAGCAGAGTTAATAGAATGACTAACGGAGCAGAGTCAATGGAATGACTAATGGAGTAGAGACGACAAAGTTGACGAACAAACAACGGAGTCGACAAAGATGACAGCAGGCAGGAAAGTGGACAACTTGCAAGCTCTACGCAATCATAACGTGGTAGTAACAATTTATTTTTTAAAACAAAAAAAACTTTCTTTTGATTAGCGTACACATAATTAAAATGCACTAGCAGGAACGGGCAGGACAATTGGGCAACAGGTTCGGGTAAGAACAACAACACAGGCAACGTTCAGTCAGGTTAGTTGAGCAAGGCATGCGGGGGTAGGGACTGGTGCGAGATTGAAATAACCCACTTGCGGGCAGATGGGATGAAACATGACATCAATAAATGTACACATAAAACAAATAGAATGTTCTTGTTGTTGGGTTTTGGGGTTCATGCGCAGCGGAGATTACAAAACAATTTTGACAAAAACCCTAACAGGATCCGAATCTAATTCCATTAAAAACGTCAAACTATGAAAACTTAATCATACCTCAGTCGCAATGTATCTTTCTGAAAGTTATTCGATCTCTAAGGCGCTGCCAACAACGAACGCCCTCTATCAGCAGTCCACACACGAATGGCGGCCGAGATTTGAAGTGCTAGCTTCGAGAGAATACCAAACCCTTTTGTTTCTCTCCAAAACGATCTAGAGCATACCAAAAACCCTAAGTCGTTTCTTAAAACGAAAATAGAGTTTCGACCCTTTTTAAATCTTTTCGTTCTTGTATTCCAACTCAAAGCATTTATTTATACAACCCTTATATATAGACGGTTAAGTAAATTACACATATACCCCTACTTAAAGAAGTATAAGTGTAATACACTACAAGGAAGTTTCTGTCATGAATTTTATTATATAAAATTTGTTTTTCTAAACCATCTTAAAATTTTGCAAAACCATTCTCAGTGTGCGACCCAATAGGCTCATACAACGTTGGCAGTGTACCAAAACACATTTTGGTATACAAGTCATAAGCGGCCTCTAGCAAGACATTATGATTACCCAAGTTGTACGAATATCAAATCGATATAACCTAATTAATAGTGTATATAACATCCATTTGTCACACGATATCATTTTGATCAAACATAAGGCATGGAATTATCATCCAACATGTTCAATCGTACTAGTCTCGATTTCTAGGTAGATTGAAAACATCTAAGTGACATTGATCAATATCAATTCACTTAGACTAAGCTTTTTAACAGTCTAACACATCAAGGGATCCACTGGATATATCTCTTTATATGAGAGGGACAAATTCTATCTTGATTACACAACTTCACCACATTATTCACACAGTAACCAATCACAACCTTTATAATCGTCCGGTTAAAGATAATGTTTGATTGTGTTAAATCACTGTATTCCTAATGTTGAAGTCTCTGGTAATCTCAAGTCAGATGACTGAAAAATACACCTATCATAAGAAACAACTATGACTTAATTCATGTGATGTTCTCATAGCGGGTCGGTCTAGTACTTTGTTCCCTAACAAGTACTCATGATCTTGATTCGTATTCCTATATGTATGATCATCAATCAAGACTCACACTAGTCTTAATTCATTATAGTTCCCAGTATAATAATCGACTAGGGATATTTAGGATATTTCTGTAAATACCCATGGATCTTATTATAATGTAAACATGCAAATCAATTATAATAAACAACAAATGAAATCCTCTATTTTATTAACTAAAATGTATTCATAAAGACTATTAATGGATTGATCTAGAGCACATTTCCCAACACTTGTGATGATGCTTGTCATGGTGATAGTGATAGTTAGGTGATGCAGTGATGACTTTAACCAAACAAAATTTGTTGAGGGTGCAAACAGGTTGAAGCAAGCAAAGGTAAAGGACGGGTGACGTGCGCACAAACCCACACAGATGGGTAATCATGGACACGGATGGGTAGAATAGCAAAGGGATTAGGGTTAAAACAAAGGAAAATACATAAGAAAACAATGTGAAAATCAAACTAAGAGCATAATCAAACACAATAGAAATAAGAACAAGCACTAAAAACTAAATCACGGGAGAAACACGAATAGACAGACTCACGAAGAAAAAAAAATTGAAGTCGACTGACAACGACAAGTCGACAACAATGAAGCTCATGAGAATGAACAAATCACATCATAATGATCACTGCCAGATGTGGCACACTAATGATGTAAATAGAGAGAGTGGTGGTGGACTTGATGTTTGTTGAATCAAACACGAACGAATAGAGTACCAAGATGAAAGATGATGATGCATGATGATATAGTGAACGGAATCATAGGCACACACAAAATGAAAACAGTTGGTGGGTGGACGAGCTATAAAGCAAAACAACCGTAAAAGAAAGAACGGCAAAATAAGAACGATAACGGAAAAAAAAAAACACAAATGCGAGAACACGCATCAATGAAGGGAGCACCATAAATCAGAGAGAAGAAACAATAGAAACACAAAAGAATGAGATCAATCATTTTAAGTAGTAGTTGTTAAAGGCTCCATTTGGTAAACTCTGCTAATGGTATAGCACATAATTTAGAAAAATGGCATCACTTTATTTACCATTCAAAATCTTAGAATTAATTTTTCTTTTTCAAAAGTAGAATTAATTTAATTTAGTTTTAAAATAATATATTTAACCAAACACAAGTAATTGATCAAAGTAGCTTATAATTTTTTGATAAGAAATAAACAATTGCCCTCCATTGAACCTGTAACCTCTTACTTTCAAACACTATACCAAATCACTGGGTCACCCAATCGATTGGTAAAAGTAGCTTATAAATAAAGAAAATGATTTTTGAGGTGTACGCTTATCGAATGGCAACTACCCGATCGTTGCTGATTTGCGGGTGTCAAAAATGGGTTATTTTAGCAATTTCTTATAAATTATAAGTTAATTTGTACTTATCAAACATAGTACAAGTTCTTTGCACTATCATTTATACATATAACAAGTGGTTACTTTTTTTCAAAAAAAGTACGCTGAAAATATTGTCCTTGCACTAGGGATGCAAATGGGCAAGGTACGGGATGGGGACCTCATTCTCATACTCATACCCACTTAAAATTCATTTCCCATACTCATACTCATATCCATACCTATCTAGAGATGAATTCTCATACCCATCCCCATACTCATTTAATCCTCAGGGTATGAGGAATCCCCATGGAAAAATCTTTTCCCAATTCCATTCTCCATTGGGGATCCCCGTGAGGATTTTCATGGAGATTTTTGTGGGGATAGATAATCCTTTTGGGGAAAATTTTTTTTCCATTCCATTCTCTATTGGGGATCCCCATGGGGATTTTTGCGAAGATGGGGAATCCCCATGGAAAAAATATTCTCCCCACTTAATTTTTCTCAAAAAAAATTATAAAAACTAAGGAATAAAAAATACCTACATAACACACAATTGTTGAAATTTCTACAAAAACAAAGTATAACATATCATACGTTCTAATTTCTAAATGTTAACAATTCAAAGTCTCATTAAAGATTTTTGTTATGTGTATAATGAGTGTTTCGGGTGAAAACTATGTAATATTATATTATATTTATATATAAATATCATATGGTGTATAAATAATAAATATCATATAGTATATAATTAATATATGGGAATCCCTTTAGGTAATTCTCATGGGTATCCCCGTGGGGATTACCCATGGGAATTCTTGTGGGAATATTTTATCACCCATTCCCGTACCAATACCCGTGTGGTATGAGATTTCGTACACATCCTTACCCCCACACCCACGCCCATTTAAAATCCCTATACTTGTACCCGTTAGGGTAAATCTCTGTCACCTGTGGGTATTCCCTACCTATTTGCATCCCTACCTTGCACCAGTCCTAGCTAGCGATTAATATGATAACCATGCTCTATAAAGCTTATTAATATTTTTCTTTATGTGCATGCATCTAGAGGTGCATCACATGCCGCCCGTCCAATGGATGTTGATTTGTTGGTGTTGAAAGTGGGTTACCCTAGCAACTTCTTATAAATTGGTCTTGTTTGGTTAGGGTGAGTTGGAGGAAGTAAGATTAACTTATTGGAGAGTTGAAACTTATTAATCTTGTTTGGACATAAAAACTTATTGGGGAGTTGAAACTAATTAATCTTGTTTGGTTGACATTTTATGTCCAAACCCCATGTAAGTTGACCCTCCAACTTAATTACACCACATAGGGGAGAGAACTCCCTTATGAGGGTGAGGAAATTATCTCACTCAAGGGAAGTTGAGAGCTATGACTCAATTGCCTTCCTTAAATTCTTCTCTACCTCGTCTCTCTCTGTACTTCAATAGGTGTCTTGTCAATTACATAATTTATTATTTTAAATTATGCAACTCATAAGTAATTAGGTTGAAGTTGAACTAATCTAAACAAGAAAAAATAACTTTCATGAAAGTTTTCCTGGAGTAAACTATGGACCATGAAAGAAGACTTGACCCTACCAAAAAAAAGAAAAAAGTCACTGTCAGAAAATGAACCGAAGGGCCATAATAAGTTAATTTGTTCTTATCAAACTTATTATTACAAATGGAATATCAAACATAGTACAAATTCTATGCACTATCATTTGCACGTATAACACATGGTTATTACTTTTTTCCAAGAAAAAGTAGGTTTACAATGTCTCCTTTTGCACCAATCCTATAAACATGCTCTATATATTGTTATTAATATTTTTCTTTTACTCTCTTCTTGTCAGGTAGCTTTTGATGTGTTGCTGTAACAACTCTACTATTTTGTCGGTGGTATTTTTTTTTTGGGGGTAAGCAACTCTACTAATTAATTAGTTAAGAAACTGATTTGACAGAATAAAATAAAATAAAATAGTGAACCTCCTTTTCCTTCTTTTTTTCTCGTCAGCATCGCATTATATTCAGACCCATGTGATTACAAATGCCAAGGTGACGGCCTTAATTAACTTTCATACAATTTTTTTTTACGTAGTTGTTGATGCCTTTTGGCACATATCGGGAAAATACTATGTCAATCCAAACATTTTACCATTTTTTTTTTTCTCCTTTTGAGAATATCACGTTTTTTGCTTCTAGTGGGGACTGTAGCCGTCGGAACTTAAACTTTATTCCTGTGCTTAAGTCATATACGAAGGAAAAGAAGGGCAATATATATATATATCAACACCAAAAAAAAGAGCAATTATTAACAGAATTTCTTCTCAAAAACTAAGGGTCGGACATTATTTGACAATTCAATCATTTTCATGAACATGACACTAACACTTTGTTTGATTGCAAAGAAAATGTTCTTTTTAAGAAAATTTTTGGAGTAAATGCTCGTAAGA
Source organism: Stephania japonica (assembly GCA_039657345.1). Taxonomy (NCBI): domain Eukaryota; kingdom Viridiplantae; phylum Streptophyta; class Magnoliopsida; order Ranunculales; family Menispermaceae; genus Stephania; species Stephania japonica. The sequence continues at coordinate 81,418,821 of CM077556.1, read as the reverse complement.
AAATTTTTCTACATATGTTTGATTGCACATATAAGAGTTTTTTCCTTCAAAACTCACTGACAACAAGTTTTAAAATAGATATAAAACCTTACCATATAACATTAATTATATAAATTCTTATATTTAAAATATTAATTTAATGTGTCTTAATATGGAAACTCATTTTTTCAAAAAAAAATTCAATTTGTTCAACATAATAAGTGAAAAAACATATGAGTTTTAATATGGGAAATTGGCAATTGTGAGAATGTTCCGCGAGAAAATTTTGACTATCAAACGCAAGAAAATGATATTTTCTCACGAAATTTATCATTTCCTTGAAACATTTTCCTATCCCGTTCAATCAAACATATGACCTAACAGTCTTATATAACAAATTGAAAAAATAAACAGTCTTATATATATATATATATATGATTATATTTGTATTTTTTTTGTTTTTTAATAAAATTGCAGTATTCATATTTCATTTAGCATTCAGATTATTTAGTAGACCACAACTAGCTCATCAATAGGTTGTTTTCCTACATTTGGTTTTTTTTTTGGTAGGAACACGGCCCACAAAAAATGGGTCAAGAATTACACTGTGCTATCGCACTTATCTTGTGCTAACAAGAGGAAAATACATTTATATAGGAAAGTTACATTATTACATAAGCAACTTTATTCGCTTGCTTACAAACGTTAAACCCAAAAAGAAAATTACTTCTAACAAGGGAAGAAAACCAAACTTTCAACAAGCGAAAAAAATTAAAACTTTAACGGAGGGAAGAAAACTACTTATTTATTAAAAATGTTGAATAGAAAATCTCGGCAAGTGCAAATCCCAACACAAGCTTAGATAAAAATATAGAGTTGCTTTTTCAAAAAAAATATGTATATATATAGAGTTGCAAGTTTGACCGGTGTCGAGTTAAGTTAAATCAACACTGATGGAGCTATTAATCTATTTGAATGGATCTATTTTATTTGATAAATAAGAAGGTAAGAGATAACAATGAAACTGAAGTTTAAGAATGATGAAACCACTGCCGATAAAAAAAGAGAAGATAAGTGGTGGTTCAAGAATTAAAATTACAAAAGAGAATCAAAGACAAAGAAAAGATGTTTATAGGTTTGAAGAATGTCACTATTGATGATGTCTATTAATTAGAACAATTTTGGTCTTTAATAGAGATTTTAAAACTCCTGTTAGATGAGTGTTATGAAATGTCATGTGATTTAAGTAACCTCTACGTAATACCTATATTAGCAATTTAAACATAACCCATCGAACACATTTCTCACATAACATTTAATAACACTCATTTTTAATATGGGTTTTGAAACCTCAATTAAAGACCAAAATTGTTCTATGGATTAATCAGCAAGTCTCATAGTATGTTAGAACAGCGGGTGTATACAAGAATTAGGAAATGGCAAGAAACACATTTCCTGACCCTCAATGAGAGAAAAGAAACTCCACTTTTCAAACTCCACTTTTCTTTTTAAAAAGAAAAGAAAGAAAGAAAGAAACTCCACTTTTAAGGCTGTCTTTGCCCCGCTTTGAACCACACTAAACTCCTATTGAAAGCAACGGTATTATTGATAAACGACGATCTTTCTTTCGAGATGTGTAATTCATTCATCTAACGGCCATAAATTCATCAATACAGCCGCAACAATTAATTTCGTCCCTCCGTTATATTTTAATCTAAGTTCTATTTATATATCAATAACATATATAGCACTAGTAGTCGTCATTAATCGTTTGAAGAATACAATATCTAAATGAGAGTTCTTTCAGAGGTCTGGGTAGGAATGAACAATTGAATGATGAGCTAGAGTTCATTTTTATTATACCATATGATGCAGGTGAGCCAACTAAAGTAAGATTTTAGTCACTTTCATTAAGTTATTAACTAGTTACCTTTCTTTACTTGTTATTTAATTACTTAATTTACTTCCAATCATCAGCACATTCCAACCTCATAATACAATATTAGTAACTATTTCTCAAAAAAAAAAAAAAAGAAAATAATATTATTCACAAAAGTATTCTTTTTATTTTGAACTCGAACTAGTTTAGTTAGCACACTTGTTTCTAATTTGTTCAATACACGAGGAGATGCACGTACACATCTCTTGGCCAAAGCTAGACTTTAAGAAGTGGTGGTGGTGGTGGCATGCAATTTTGTAAAGTAGGGATTTTGTGGCTAAAAGTAGTTTATGTACATAACTCGGACGGGTTGGCTCAATAATAAATGCGAGTGCGCGGTTGTGTGAGTTAAACGCACGATCCCAAGTTCAATTCCTCGATGTGATAAGTTTGTTTGGGCCACTTGGACCAGATTAGTGAAGACTGTACGTAACTTTGGCGCTCACAATTATAAAATAAAATATGTACATTGAATTAATATATTTGCGAGGTGGGGTCCCTTTGTTTGTGCCGCTTAATTCGAGTTACGCTCAGCATTTGGAAATTTTATAACATGTCAATAGGGGTGGCAAAAATTCGAGTTTGGACGGTCCAGGTCTGAACAACTGCTACTATAAAGAGTATATTCATTGTCTGGACTCGTCCCGATTTTAAATTCGAACAAGACTAGCTTGTCCATACCCGGTTTGCTTAAAATTTGGGTTGTCCGTTTGTTCGAATTTATCGCAATTTTAAAAACTTATTTTTCATATTGAAAGCCTAATATACATAAATTATAATCTTGTATGTTGTAATTTGAAAAAGCAACGTCAAAGTCAACAAATATTTATACTATAAATCATTGTAACATTATTGCAAATGATTTAATGTAATTAAAACATTTAATATCAAGAAACAAATGTTCAAGTATAAAAAAGACTAAAATTTAATTTATTTTAAAATCAAAGATATCTTTAGTACATTAATTTGTGTGTATTAGAGTAGATTATTGTTTGTTAATCTATTTTATAAGTACTAAGTTCTCAACATACTCTTTTCTTGCCAAAGATATTTTAACTCTATTTAAAATTCAAACTGGATCTGAGTTAGGGTTTCAGGGCCTTATCCAAACCCTGCCCAGTTTTAAATTCAGACAAAAGGCCTTTGTCTAGACTCGCCCCAGATTTATCAAGACATAATTCGAACCCTTTTTATTTCGAGCTAAACAAAATTGGGCTGGCAAATTCGGATGCTAAATTGCCAACCCTACATGTCAAGCAAATAACGAGCTACACATCCTAATCATCCGTAGTGAATAGATGTTGTATATTATCAAAGTGAAAAAAAAATTGACATAATTTTAATCTATAATTAAAAATAGACATTGTAAAAAATTGACAGAATTTGTTTGGAGTTTTTTTCTCTTTTGATTTCTTTTGTGATTTTAGCGTGAACCACTGCCGTTCTTCTATATGATTGGCAGCGGTTCCTGTAAGAATATTTACCGCATATATTTTCTTTAATAAAACATAAATCTATTTAGATCTAAGAGTTTCAACCTTGCAACAATTATCAGATTCATCATTGACACTACCGCTTGCTCCCCTTCTATGTTTGCATCTATCATCATTCAAGTTTATCTCCACTTCTATTGCACGTGCGTAGATTTATGCAAACAGTTACTGGTTTGATAGTTTTATTAGGTTGTCTTTTTTGATAAGTATTTGTCTTCCAATATTAAAAATTTGTGTTTGTCGTCACTTGTTAAAAATTTGTATTTGTCTTCCCTTGTTGGAAGTTTTATTTTTCGTTTTGGTCTTAGTATGTCTGTGTATTGTTGTGTTACAGACGTTTGTCAAAAAATAGTCACTGATTGTTAAACTGTTTCATTGTTACAATCGCAGTATCTCAAAATCAACTTTATGACAATTAAATGTCCTGATGAACCATTAGGATTAGCGAATCAATGTGCTTTTATCAAGTTAATTAATTATATGTCTCGTCCTGTTCTACCAAATGTATTGATCAATCATGATTAATGAAATCTTCTATTTTATTTCCAAAAAAAAAATTGACATAATTTTTATAATTATGGTAGCATATATTGTATTTCACTCATTAAATGCTGTAATAGATTGGCTTACCCTCTTGAGTTAGAAACGCTGAATGTGCCTTTTTAGGTTTCAAAAAATTAAAAATTAATTATGGTATGTATAAACTAAGAAGTGTGTTTTGTACTGCATGTTAACCTAACCTCAACGTGGCATATCTAGCTTCAATTAATTATATTGATCAAAATGTAAGTTTAACTGGAGACTTAATTATTTAACATATGTTATGCAAAAAAACTTTAGTCAAAGAAAAAGTATTGACACGAAGTAAGGGGGGCACATTTTTCTTTGGCCATATGTATCGTCCAACTAATCCGATTATCATCATCAATAACCTTAAATTGACGTTTTCAAAAAAAAAAACCTTAAATTGACAGTACATATATTTGTGCAGCATCACAAGTTATATACATAATATACTTTCTAATTTGTCTTAGATTATGGAGTTAGAGTGCCCTGCTAATTCTTATAAAATTAGACGAAAGGAAGTAATTAGAGACAAAAAAAAAAAAAAAAAAAAAAAAAAAAAAAAAAAAACAACGTACAAAGACTATGAACAGGGCTTTGGTACTACTCTGACTAAAATAAAGGTGATTGATTTGTTTTGCAGCAGCTGCATCATTAGTTTTCCTTCAACATTTGAATTTGTGGTAGGGCCCCATGAGATTACGCGGGCCTTAAATTGGGAGGGGCCAAGGCAGTTCGGACATCCACCCACATATCAAAAAAAAAAAAAAAAAAAAAAAAAAAAAAAAAGTGCCTACTTATAATTCCCTCATAATTGATGATGACCAAACCAAACTCAAACGAACCATGACGGGTAGTTCTGTTGATGAAGAAGATGGTCATGAAGAACAAGAAATCTCAGCTATTGATGATGGTGATCATCCTCGTCATCATCAAAACACCAACACTCATGAAATGGCGCCATCATCATCATCATCGTCACCACCTCTATTACCTCCATTCATGAACGCTAGTCTAAGAGGAGAGGTGAAACCGCCGAGGGCGAAGAAGTACTCATGGGTGAAGGAGTTTAATCGAGTGTTAGTTGCAGTGAGCACTGCGAGCCTGTTCATCGATCCTCTCTTCTTCTACGCACTCTCCGTCAGCGAAACGTTCGTCTGCCTCTTCGTCGACGGCTGGTTCGCCGTTACGGTGACGGTGCTCCGTTGCATGGCTGACGCATTTCACCTCCTCAACATGTGGTTGCAGCTCAATTATCACCATCACTATCACCCGTACAACCACAACCACTCATTCAAGCTCCAGAATAAGAACTCTGTTTTTTTTGATATCTTCGTCATCCTCCCTTTGCCACAGGTGAATATCTATTTTATTTTTTATTTTTCATATATAGGTGTCCGAACATTTAATTATTGCTGCTCCTCCATAGTTAATTAGGCTCAAGTCTCAGACTAATCCTCGAATAATTTCAACAAATTTTTTTCTCTCCTATCCGAAATCTTAAAATTTTTTTTTTGATTCACTTTTGTGATTGTTGTTCTTGAACCACCATCGATCCTCTTAACATCCTCTTAACATCCTCTCAACGGTCGGCGTTGTTCTATTCAAATTCCTTTCGCTCTTTTTTCATTCAATAAACAACAGATTTAATCATATTTGTAGAGATTAGTTCATCCTTGTTGCGGTGCACCTTCAGTGTTGCTTGAATTTATGCGTATTTGGATTAATTTGTCTTTAGTTTGTACTTTATGGTTAATTTTTTTTCTCTAGTTAGAATTCTTTGATTTTGTCTTCTCAAACTGTTTCAATTTAAAAAACACCAAATTAATGACAGTTTGTTTGCATAAATAGGATAAGCGAATCAATGTACTTGATTTTATGTTTGGTTCTGTATTGAACCATGAATATTAATGAAATTTCAATTTCTATTCAAAAAAATTCCTCCAATAATTTCATGAATGCCAGTCAAATATGAATAACCATGTCGTCATAAACATAAATTGTCTTCAAATTTTCTTATATGTGATATTTAGCTCAAATTAATTAATGCCTCTATTTATTTTTTTTTACTGGTTTGGGTGGCGTTTCCATACATATGATTTTTTTTTTCCTGAGCTGAGTTTGAAAGTACTTTTAATAGGGCAACACAATTTCTTTAGTCTTCACTGAAAGGAGAAATGGTAAGAAAAAAATCATATCGCCCCTTTGGAACTCCAACCCCCAATCTCTTACGCAAACTTCTCATAATAAACCGGTGAGATACCCTACTTGGTTGGCCACTGAAAAAATTCAAGTCATATAATAACTCCCTCCTCCCACGATTATTTTTTTTTTGGTAGAATCCTCCCACGATTTTTAATTTGTTACTCACCATTTTTTTTCTTTATGGTTTCTCTATCGATTTTTTTTTTTGGAATAAAGGAAGTCTTGTATTAATTTCTTTTTTGGTTTTTCTTTATGGTTTCTCTATCGAAATATGTCCTATTAGCACTTATAGTATAGGCCTAATGATAAAAAATATCCTAACATTTACAAGTTGTATCAATTATTATATCTTAACCTTTGTAATTCATTAATTATACCATAATCTTTTCCATTTACTATCAATTATATCCTCAACTAATTTGAGATATTTTTTCTTTAAAATGAACTTAATCTTCTAACTTTTCCTTCCATGATCATCCACATTGATCAATTGAAATCTTTAAGTCTCATGGTTAAATTAAATGTATGAGGACTCAAAAATAATAAATTATAAATTAATAATACATTAGTACTCTAATTTAAATTTAGTTATTTATAAATCACTAATAATAAGTTGGTAATCAAGTGTATATACATATAAAAATGAAATAAAACTTATTAGAAAGTTGTCCATAGTTGTTTGATTTGACAAAAGAATTATATAACTTTTTTGTGTTTGAGTAGGTATATGTACACACAACTATATATGTGTATTATATATGTACCAAAAAAAACTATGTATATTATATACATGAATACATTAAGAAAAATGAATATTGAGCTTTAATGCACATCCATGTATTAATAAATCCTTAAATGACATGACCAAAAAAGTTGAAGAGAATGGTGTTGTGAGCACATATTATGAAAGAAAAAATAGACTCAAATTAGTTGAGGATAGAATTGATAGTAAATAAAAAAGGTTAGGATATAATTGATAAATTCCAAAGATTAGGATATAATTGATACAACTTGTAAAAGTTAGGACATTAAAAAAAAAAAAAAAAAAAAAAAAAAAAAAAAAAAAAAAAAACCATTGTCATAAGATGCTCCCTAACCTTGTCAAATTTTACTGAATGTGCTAACTGTTCTACAGGGTGAGCCTTAGTTTTATGATCAATCGCGTTCTGCCAGTCAAGGTTTGGAAAATTGACAAACTTCGCCAAACTTCGGCCGAAGTTTGTCGATTTTTCAAGTGGCAAAGCGAAATCTTGGTGCTCAAATAAAAGTGCTCTATTTCGCCCAAAAATTCGACGAACTTCGGGAACTTCGACAACTTCGATCAAAACTGGACCAAAATAGAAGTAAAAATGTAAAACTTCGATCAAAGTAACTCTATTTCGACGAAAACTTCGACAGACTTCGAAAACTTCGATCAATATAACTCTCTTCACACTAAGTAGTAAAAAAAGCTCAAATTTATCATATAAAACAATATAAAAATAAATATTAATGTCACACATGTTGCGAATTGCATGTTTATCACAAAAATGACTATTTAAAACAAGCGTGTTGTGATCATTATGCATTATTATTGTATAATTAAGTATATTTCTAACATTTTTATGAAGGAATGTGAGTCTTGTAGCATTTAAAATGAAATTTCATAAACTTCCGTGCGTTGGTGAATTTTTGTCAAACTTCAGTTGTCGAAGTTGACTTCCTCAAATTACTTCCGTAGCGAAGCTTAAGGCGAAGTCAAATTTTCAAACCTTGCCGCCAGTAACATATGTTGATATGTATGGCCACTCACATAGTGGTACATGATTTTCAAAAAAAAAGGTACATAACAAAATTAATAAAGTTTTTGATTCATAAATCGTTTATGGAATATAGTGGCTAATTATCTAGTTCGTTATCACATGATTCTCAAAGTCCCGTCCAGTAGTTATACGGGCTGAGCTATCAAAATAGCAAAATGAGTAGTACTAATCAACTTTTCTTCACCTTTTTGTATTTTAAAAGGTAGTACTTTATCCTATCCAAAAAAACAAACAAAAAAAAAAAGGTAGTACTTTATGTCCATTTCAATTTTCTTGCTAAGATTTTCCTTTTTTTCCTAGTAGAGCATAGTACTATTAATTGGTTGTTCGAGGTTTCATAATGTATTTGCTAATCCTAACCCCACATGGATATTGGAGATGAAAATATCCTGATTAAACAGAGTTGAGAAAATGAACTTTATGCCCCATAACTAAAGATCTCAAGTTCTAACTTCAAGAACGAAGAAAAAAAAAAGTTGGAAGATCTCTTTCCATATATGGGCCTTCAAGTGGAGTTAATCTAGCTTAGTAGACACCCCGAGAAAAAGAAAAGAAAAAGGTAAAAAAGTATAATGATTTTAAGATCACAAGGTAACTTCAATATCACATACTGTCAGGGCCAAAACATGTCATGCTGTGTTGCAGAGATGTATTTATGTAAGTTATAGCATGTCTTCTAATGTATTTGGAGTTAACTGCAAAGCAAATGACCATAAATCTTGAACTAATAACTACATGTATTCATTTGCAGATTATGCTCTGGGTGGTGATTCCCTCTATGTTGAGCAGAGGCTCTATAACTCAAGTGATGACAGTGTTCTTGATCATATTTCTGTTTCAATATCTCCCAAAGATCTACCATTCAATCTGCTTACTGAATCGCACTGAGAACATGACCGGATTCATTTCTAAAACTGTTTGGTGGGGGATTGGACTCAACCTGATCGCTTATTTCGTCGCATCTAATGTTAGTACCATGCATCTATGAGTTCTAAATGGTACATTGATTCAATAATTGAAAGCAGTTTGTCCTTTTAAAAATTTTCAAAACCCAGGAGAAATATGAGGAAAAATGTTTTTCAGGTTCTTATCTAAAATTCCAATATGAGATTTGAAGAGCCTCGGAGAACAACTTCTCATTGTTTCCAAGTTTTCCAGAATTACAGTCAGAACTTTAACAAAAAAGAACATTTTTTTCGGATTGTTAGCCAAATGCAGCCGCATGAATTTTCCAACTAATTCCTATATAGTAAGTACACAGCAAGCTGATCCATGAGTATAACTGTTTGTCTATTGGGTACAGGCAGCTGGTGCTTGTTGGTACCTGTTAGGCATCCAAAGAGCATCAAAGTGTCTGAAAGAGCAATGCAGAGCCACACAAGGATGTGGGATGAGCACATTAACATTTCAAGAGCCTATTTACTATGGAAAAATGATAGTGCAAGATAGAGCTAGAATGGCATGGGCAGAGAACAAACAGGTTAGGTTTTCGTGTATTGATGGCGCTGATAATTATGACTATGGATCTTTCGGCTGGACGGTTCAGCTGGTCACGAATAATAGTCGCATTGAGAAGATCCTGTTTCCTATCTTTTGGGGTTTGATGACCCTTAGGTAAGTATGATTAACTCTTAATATCAAGAAAGTGTAATATAAGATATTTTAAGTTCACAACTTAAACTGAATCACGCCAAGCGCGCAGTAAGGCATGCCTGTTTATTGTTTACTATGTTTTTAGTTAAATATAGGCTGCTTTCCATCTTTGTTAGCTCCCTTAGTTTGGCGTAGTACTCTTGTTCAATATATATTGATTCCCACGAACCCCCAGCACGTACACCTTCTCTTTCCCTACGGCACTAAAGAAAGATATCCCTAATTCCAAAGGAAATTAATGACTTTTAGCTCGTTTGAGAATTTAAGTTGGGGATGAGTATATATACCTTTGATGATGATATGACTTCATGATTTGTTACCATCAGCACATTTGGGACACTTCAGTCTACAACAAACTGGTTGGAAGTTGTTTTCAACATCATCATGTTAACCGCTGGGCTCCTTTTGGTGACGACGTTAATTGGAAACATCAAGGTGAGGAGTTAGTTTGATTCTTTTCGACTGGTGGGAAAAGCAAAATTAACAGTCCAAAGCTAATAATGTTGATAGAGCATTCTCCTTCTAGTCATATTTTAGTCCCTTTTCCACTACAGGTTTCTCTGCAAGCAACGACGTCAAAGAAACTAGGAATGCACTTGAAGATGAGAAACGTTGAGGGGTGGATGCAGCAAAGGAAGTTGCCTCAAGGACTAAAGCAGAGAGTGCGTCAGTATGAGCGACAACAATGGGCTGCAATGCGTGGGGTGGATGAATGGGAGATGACAGCGAACCTACCGGAGGGCCTGCGCAGAGAGATCAAGTATCATCTCTGCCTAGATCTTGTGAGGCAGGTAAAACATCCAATCTTTTTCTTATGTACACCTTCTTCAATTATTCATCTATGATAGCAAAAATTTAAAAATTCGTTTCATACCCTCAAGCGCAAAGTTTTCTTTTGTTGTTGTTGTTTCAAAGGTACCCCTTTTTCAACACATGGATGACTTGGTCCTAGAGCACATATGTGATCGAGTCAAGTCTTTTATATTCCCCAATGGAGAAACTGTGAGTAACTTGACACATTAGTGAATATTAGGACCAAAGTTATGCTATATGTTTGTAAGCCTTAACTCAACAGTTCATTATTTTGAAGATAATGAAAGAGGGAGACCCAGTTGAGAGAATGTTATTTGTTGTAAGAGGACACCTACAGAGCAGCCAAATACTAAGAGATGGAGTGACGAGTTGTTGCATGCTAGGTCCAGGGAATTTCAGTGGAGATGAGCTCCTTTCATGGTGCTTGAGAAGGCCATTTAACGAACGTTTACCTCCATCGTCCTCAACATTAGTGACTACTGAGACGTCGGAAGCATTTGGGCTGGAAGCTGAAGATGTAAAGTATGTAACACAACATTTTCGATACACATTTGTCAAAGAGAAAGTGAGGAGAAGTGCGATGTACTACTCCCCCGGTTGGAGAACTTGGGCAGCTGTGGCAATTCAATTAGCTTGGAGGAGGTATAAACATCGGCTATCACTCTCAACACTGTCATTTATAATTCCAAGAAGGCCCATATCACGCACTTCTTCAAAGGGAGAGGACAGGCTCCGGCTTTACACCGCCCTTCTAACCTCACCAAAACCCCAAGAAGATGAGTTTTGCTAGTGAGAAGACAATGGTATTGCCATTAGAGAGTCTGATTCTGAGGGTACACAATCCCTCTAGACTCTAATTTTTTGTATTTTATCAATAAAATTAATCGGATCAGCAGCATGGATCAAATTCTTCAATTCAGCTCAATTTAATGTTCTTGATTGGCGTGTTTTCAAAATCTTTTATAATAAGTGCCTCTCAAGTTATCTTAGATCTACTCCTATAAGGTCGAGTATCCTAAGAAAATGAACTGTCTCAAAAACTACGATACATGAGCATTGTCTTATAAGAGCGAGAAAAGTTCCCTAAGTAACCAAATTGCTTACACTTTTACGGCCTCCATTGACTCGTATCGATTTCCCTTCGAGACCGAACCAGCCATACCTCGGAACAGCAATATCGCGATGCTACCAATCCGAAAATGAATAAAGCACCCGCGACAATGCGTCACAAAGGACCCGAAATCAGTCCCCACTATGCATTGCCATCTATGCCCATATAGCTCATCAAATTGTTGGGTTGTGTGGACCAAAATAATAGTTCCACATTGGAAAATAAAACTTCTAAATGAAGTATATTAGTGATTACCTAAATGAAGTATATTAGTGATTACCTCCCCTCTAATAGTACCGAGGCCTTTTAGAGTAAAAACTCCACACCTAATGTTGAGGTGGTTAAGTTGAGGACAATATCGGTACTAGCGAAGATCCACGTGCCCGTGCGGCGCATGCTTGGATGTAACCCCAACAAGTGGTATCAGAGCCGATAGTGCGACTGGGACAAGGCATGTCTGTTGGTGGTCGCATGTGTGCCTCGAGTTGCTCTCCCTCGAGATGGTAGCGATGACGGATCATGCGGTGGTGTGCCTATCTTGGATAGATTTCGGTCCAAGGTGGAGATTGTTGGGTTGTGTGGACCGAAATAATAGTCCCACATTGGAAAATAAAACTTCTAAATGAAGTATATTAGTGATTACCTCCCCTCGAGATGGTAGCGATGACGGATCATGCGGTGTGCCTATCTTGGATGGATTTCGGTCCAAGGTGGAGATTGTTGGGTTGTGTGGACTGAAATAATAGTCCCACATTGGAAAATAAAACTTCTAAATGAAGTATATAACAAAACTTTAGATTCAGACCCATTACTCCAAAACTGAGATTTCATCAGTTAAAACCTTTTTGATCAACGGGGCAATCTCTTTGAACCAGAGATGTCAAAGACGCCGAGGGCCTTCGCCGCAACGCTCAGCGCTTGCTAGGGGAGTGTCTGGGGTGGAGCAAGAAGGGCGACACCCCAGGCCTCCACTCAAAGGAAGGCCCCCCTACCTATACATTAATAAGCATACATATATACATTTTTTTTTAAAAAGATTTAAAATTTTGTCTTAGACTCACCAAAAAGCGAAGGTCATATCTTTCAAAGGTCATATTTTTTAACTTAAACTTGAGGTATAAGATACTTCTCACATAAATAATCTAGTTTATTAGGAGAATTACGAGATGACTTTTCATTTCTATAAAACCTCATCACTCGATTTATGCAATCTTAGAAGTGAGATTATGTAGTTTTGGCTTACTCATATTTTTTTCTCTCACCCTTAATGTACTCAGTTATTCTTTTAATCCTTTTTTTACTTTACCACTTAAGAAGATTCTTACACTTTTCATTATTGATTTCAAGTCGAGAAAATGAAACATGAAAATAGACTTAAAATAATTTTTAAATTATAATATTGTTGCTATAAGATAAAAAAAAGTATTTTATTGAGGGCATCATTTTCAAGGTTTCGCGCAATGCCTCCAAAATTGTTGTTGCATTGGCTGCACCATGTCAGCCTCCCCCACAACTGCTTTTCCCTCCAACATTGGCAGAGAAAATTGTTCTCCCAAATCAATCAAACACTTGAGAGAGATGAAATTTGGGGAGCTTTGATGGGATATTATAATGGCCAATGTGGGCAGTGGACGGTGTGAAGTCTCCATCGATGCTTAAAGAGACGAAATGGAGTTTGGTAGTGTGTTCATATCAAGTGTGTTGATGAAATGTCTGAATGAAGTAACGGTTTTGTCTGATTCGGCGTGTGGTATATGTTGGCTCGGCCAGTAATTTGGGCTAGAGTTTGGTATTGTACGTGAAATTGAATTGTTTGTGTACATAGGAAGGTACTGGACGTTTGCAAAAAAAAAAGAAGGAAGGTACTGGAACAAAATGGCCGGATTGACAATGTGATTTTTTTTTAAAAGAGTATGTGAAACTTAAATGAATTATAGCCCAATATAGTTGTGGTTAGATGGCGATATTCGTGTGGGGTTTTTCTTTAACGTGGTGTTGGGATGAGTGGACCGAAATATAGTCTACATCGGTTAAACGTGACTTTATAAAGCAGTACTAAGTGGTTATCGATCTCTTTTCAAGTAATACGAGGCATTTTGGAGTTAAACCTCACACCTATAAGTGCAAGGTGGTTTAATTGGGGACAATATCAACACTAGTGAGATTTACAGACCTGTTCATTTCATAATAGAATAAGTTTATTGTATTGTTGATCTATTACATGTCTCTATATATAGAGATGCAATTACATACAAAAGAAAATATCTAAATAAGGTAGCACATAATCAAGGAAGTGATTTGTGCATAACATAATTACAGGAGTGATTTCACAACATAATTATAGGAGTGATTTATGCATATTTCCTAATTGCACAATATTCCTTAACACTCCAATTTATATTATAGACCATCCTATAATATAAATTCTAAACTTGAATAATATAATCTACATCCCCCCTTCAAGATGAACATTATGCCAATCGCATAAGCTCATCTTGGAGAGTAAAGAATGGAAAAGAGGAGCAACAAGAGCTTTCGTAAATAAATCTGCTAGTTGTTGTTGATAAGGTATATACTGAGGAGTGACAAAACTAGCTTTAAATTAAGCTCTCACGAGATGACAATCAATGTCCAAGTGCTTAGTTCTCTCATGAAACACAGGATTTGCAGTAAGATGAATAGCTGCCTGGTTATCACACCAAAGAGGAATTGGAAAAGAAAGAGGAACATTCAAGTCCTTAAGGATATATGATATCCACAACAACTCGCAAACAGTTGTAGACAGACTTTTGTATTATGCTTCAACTGAAGATTTGGAAACAGTAGTTTGTTTATTAGATTTCCATGAAATCAAAGAATTGCCAACAAAAATGCAATAACCAGTAATAAATTTGTGAGAAATTGAACAAGAAGCCCAATCTGAATCACAATAAGCTGTAATAGAAAGATCTTCCTGAACAGGATAAAAAAGACCTTTTGAAGGGGAAGACTTCAAGTATCGCAGAATATGTTGAGCACCATCCAGTGTTGCTCAGTTGGAGACTGAACAAATTGACTCAATTGTAGTGTCGCATGAGTAATATCAGGTCTAGTGAATCCTAAGTAAAGAAGACGATCAATAAGTCGTCGATACTAATATGTGGGGCATGTGGGACTAATATGTGGGGGTGTGGGGCATGTGGGACTAATATGTGGGGTTCTACTTAAAAATACAGAATAATCAACTCATCTTCTAGTTGATGTGAGAATATATTTCGGCTCATGCAACACTTAAAGACGTAGCCCATAAATTCTCTAAAATAGATGACTAGGTGGTAAGGGTCTGTGTGGGTTAGGCGCGCAGTCTCGAGTTTGATTCTCTATGACAACCAAACGTCGAGGCATTGGTGGTCTCTTTCCTCAATTTCAAGGTCTATGAGACTAGTCAGATAAGTGTCTGGATACCCATGTTTAATCACAAAAATAAAAAATAAAAAATGAATTCTCTAAAATATTAGATGACTAGTAATGAACGAAGTCGCTCGTTGTGGGAGAGCTTTACCTTTTTGTGAATTGATCAAGCTTAAGCCAAAATCAGTCAAGGCGAATAAGCTTGAGTTCAGATTAGTTGAGCATGGTGGGCTTCTAGATTGAACAGAATTTTGAAAGAAATACATCTGGTTTTTATTCATTCTCAAATGTGAAGTATCAGTGTACATAGTATATATAGTGTGTACAGAACATCTAACTAACACAATACATGTGACACACTCTAACACAATTACACTGTACAACATATGGAAAGTACATTTATACCCTCAACCTCAACCTCAAATACTCATCATCCCCCCTTCAAGATGGTGCTTGGTGCCAATCACACAAGCCCATCTTGGAAATGAGTGACTGAAATGCAGGAGAAGCTAATGACTTGGTAAATACATCGCAAAATTTGAAGCTTTGAAGAAACATATTGAGGAAGAACAAAGCCTTTTGAATAGTGATCTCTAACAAGGTGACAATCAATTTCGGATGCTTTGTTCTCTCATGAAATCTTGGATTAGCGATCAAGTGAAGTCTTTCGCTTGATTATCACAAAATAGAGAGATAGGCAGAGTAATATGAACATTCAAATCCTTCAATACATACGAGATCCACAAGAGTTCACAAACTGTAGAAGATAGAGATCGATACTCAGCTTCAGCTGATGATTTAGAGACTGTTGATTGCTTCTTAGTCTTGTAAGAGATCAAAGCATTACCCAAAAAAATACAATAGCCTGTAACAGATCTACGAGAAATAGAACACCCAGCCCAATCTGCATCACAGTAACTAGTAAGCTAAAGATCATCCTGAACTGAATACAATAAACCTTTAGATGGAGTCCCTTTCAAGTACTTAAGAACATGAACTGCAAAATTCCAATGCTGCTCAGTTGGATTCTGCACAAATTGACTTAACTGCTGAACAGCAAACGTGACATCAGGTCTTGTAAATCCAAAATATAAGAGTCTTCCCACCAGGCGTCGAAACTTATCAGGATCAGAAAGTAATGGTGAAGATTGATCATGAAACTTACAATCTCTTGGTAATGGAGTTGCCACAGGTTTAGAATTAGAAAGACCAGCATCATGTAGTAAATCAAGCACATACTTTCGTTGATTAACATACAATCCATTACCAGATCGAACCAACTCAAGGCCAAGAAAATACCTTGCTTGCCCAATATCCTTGATGGTGAAAAGCTTGTGAAGATAATCCTTAACAAGTATAATATCATGATCTGAATTGCCAGAGATCAAAACATCATCAACATAAACGAGAAGAGCTAAGAAAACGCTCTCCTTAGTATAGATGAACAAATAAGGATCATGAGAAGACCGCAAGAAACCAAAATCCAAAAGTTTCAATGTCAATTCGCAGTTCCATTGACGAGAAGCTTGCTTCAATCCATACAAGGATCGTTTAAGTCTACATACTTGTCCTGGCAAAGCCTTTGTATATCCTTGAGGAGGCTTCATGTACAGTTCTTCAGAAATATAGCCATGAAGAAAAGCATTGTTGACATCAAGTTGATGAAAAGACCACTGTCTTGCTGTTGAAATTGCCAGTAAAATTCTCACAGTGACCAACTTAGCAACTAGAGAAAAACTATCAGTATAATCAATTCCTTCAATTTGATTAAAGCCCTTTGCAACCAACCGTGCTTTGCATCTATCAAGGGAACCATCAGGATGAAGCTTTACTTTGTACACCCATTTAGAACCAATGGCCTTCTTCCCAGCTGGTAAAGGAGATAAGTCCCAAGTATCATTAGCTTCCAAAGCATCTAATTCTTTCTTCATGGCAGCTACCCAAGCAGGATCTGAACTTGCTTGCTCAAAAGAAACCGGTTCTATTACTGCTGAAACATTAGCAAGAAAATCTAAGTAATTTTTTGTAAAACATGGATTCACTAAAAAAGGAAATGTGGGAGGACCATCCATAGTTGGAAGAACAAGAAGATTAGCAGACTTTTTCTTTTGGAGAACATAATCATTCATCCAAGATGGTTGTTTATTAACACGTGAACTCTTCCTGAGAACAACATCACTAGAAGAAGTAACACCTTCTGTGATAGAAGCTGGAACAATAGTGGTTGGAGGAACAACCTCAACCTCACAATCAACATCATCCAACAATACAAGCAAAACAGAATGATCAGAAGACCTATCAAGGCCTTTTAAAGGAAAAACATCCTCATAAAACACAACATCTCTCGAAACAAAAGTTGTTTGAGTATCCAAATCAATCAACTTATAAGCCTTTTGTCTTGGTGAATAACCAATGAAGACTGACTTGAAAGCTCTCCTCTCCAACTTGTCTTTATGAGGCTGTGTATTAGTTGCAAAACATAAGCAACCAAAACTCTTCAAAAAAAGATAATCAGGAACAGTACCAAATAGAAGTTCGTATGGACACTTCCAATCTAACAAAGGAGATGGAAGCCTGTTAAGAACATATGTTGAAGTAAGCACTGCATCTCCCCAAAATTCATTTGAAAATCCAGATTGAAACATCAATGCTCTAGTGATTTGTAGAAGATGCCTATGTTTCCTCTCAACTACTCCATTCTGCTGAGGAGTATAAGGACTGGATTTTTGATGTAAAATACCAGATTGAGAAAACAAAGTAGCACAACTGTGATTAACAAATTCAGTGCCATTGTCTGTCCGAACAACTCTCACTGATGACTGAAACTGAATCTGAACAAACTTCAAAAATGATTCAATAATGGAGAAAGTGCTCGACTTGGAAGGCATCAAATAAGTCCAAGCGAATCAAGTAAAATCATCCACAATTGTTAAAAAGAAATGAGACCCTTGTAGAGAAACTTGCTTGTAAGGCCCCCAAACATCCATATGAACTAACTGAAAAGGAGAAGTAGACTGAATACTGCTCAGTGGAAATGACAATCTACATTGTTTGGATAAGTGGCAAACATCACAAGGCTTAACACAAGTTTCTAAATTTGCAGGAATAATAGACTGCAAATGTTTAGTAACTTGCTGAGATGGATGACCTAACCTTTGATGCCAAAAACACTTCTTATCTTCAACATGATAAGAAGTAGTTGCGAGAACAGGACATAGTGAAATAGAAGAAAGCGATTGGATTGTTTGTGAAGAAAAAGAAGTAGCATCCAATATGTATAAACCAGCCACAAGTTTGCCCCCTTTGCTTGAATCTTTGGAGTTCTCATGATTTTGTAACAAGCAACAATCATTGAGAAAAATAAACCTCAAAGGTGATGAAGAGGTAAGCTTGCTAACAGACAATAAATTGTGTTTGAAAGTAGGAATATGTAAACATGACTTCAATAGAATTTGAGAATAAGATGTACATCACCGTATGAGTAAACGAACCGTAGATCCATCAGGAAGAAACACTGGGGTTGGTTTAGCAAGTATCATGGGATTAACAATCATAGAACGATCAATGCACATATGATTAGTGGCACCAGTATCCACAACCCAAGAATCAGAACCAACCAAAGCACTATAACAATAACTTTGATTGAAGAAACCACCCTCAAATTCACCAGAATGTGCAAAATTAACACAAGCATCTGAATCATCAAAAAGAACCCTCTTCCCTTTCATAAATTTTTCAATACCCTGCTGCACCAAAGCTGCTATATTAGCTTCCATATCTATCTGCAAATTTGCATTCTCACCACTTATATCCATTGGTGATTCTAGCATATGTGCAAAATTTTGTTTCTGCTCAGTAATCCCAGTTTTCTTCTTCTCTTTCACTTCTTTAAACCAATCAGGATACCCATGTAATTTAAAACAATTTTCTTTAGTATGCTTTCTCATCTTACAATGATCACAGTAAAGATCTTCCTTGTTCACTGATTTCTTAAAAGTACTTTTCTGCAAAGATTTATTTGCTGGAAAAGACTGATTCCTCACCAAGAAAGTTGTATCCACACTAGGAGCAAAATTAACATTCACCTCTCTTTGCTTCTCTACCCTTATAATCATAGAATAAGCTTTATTAATACTAGGTAATGGATCCATTACTAGAATCTGGTTTCTTGTTTGGTCATAAATGTCTCCTAAACCCATCAAAAATTGCATCAATTTATCATTTGAATCCAACTCCATCATCTTTCTGCATGACCCCACATCCACATCTAGCAATGGAACCAAACAAGCAAGCTCATCCCATAACTTTTTCAATTTTGTAAAATACTTCGAAACATTCAATTCCCCTTGAGTGATGGTACTAATTTCTCTCTTTAACTGGTAAAGTAGAGGACCATTACACTCTCCAAATCTTTCATCAAGTTCAGTCCACAAATCAAATGCAGAATCTGAATAAAGAAAAGCATCAACAACATCTTTAGCAATTGAATTTAAGATCCATGAAGTTACCATACAATCAGCTCTCTGCCATCTCTCAAATATTGGATTTGCAACATTTGGCTTTGGAAATCCACCATTGATGAACACCAACTTCATCTTGGCTCCTAATGCAATTTTCATTGCTCTGCTCCATGTTAAGTAGTTTGTCCCTGTCAATGGATTTGAAACAAGAACCATGCCTGGATGATCTGAATTTTGCAAGTGCAGAGCTTCATCCGCAGCAACACTACTCACATTCATCTCACTATTTTGAACATTCATCATGAATGCTCCAAGTCGAAACCCTAATCTTGAAATCAAGAACTCAAAACCTTGATTGAAATTATATCAACCTAGATCACTCAGAAGAAAAATTCTTCAATTCTTGAAGAATGAACACCAAAAACAACCCTCACAGACCCCAGATCAAACTCAAAATCAAGAATCTTGAATTGCTAAAATTTCCCGCTCTGATACCATGAACAGAATTTTGAAAGAAATACATCTGGTTTTTATTCATTCTCAAATGTGAAGTATCAGTGTACATAGTATATATAGTGTGTACAGAACATCTAACTAACACAATACATGTGACACACTCTAACACAATTACACTGTACAACATATGGAAAGTACATTTATACCCTCAACCTCAACCTCAAATACTCATCATAGATTTCAATACTGGTGGTGCAAACCAATAAGCTAAAGAGGAGTGCTAGAGTGACTCACTACGGACACGCTATAAGCACGCACCTTGTTTTATTTATTTATTTTTATTTAATTTTTTTTAACAATTTTGTAGTCGTAGCAAGTATCCGTAATTAGTAACTTTAGATTATCCTCAAACACAAAATTGTAAAAAAAAAAAAAAAAAAAAATTTGGTTCGTGCTATTAAGTGGGTGCTAATAGTGGGTCACTTAAGCATTTCTCAAAGCTAAAGACATGTAAATCAAAGGAAAGCCAAACACCAAACAACCATTAAAGAACACAAATATATAATGACTTCCTACCAATAAGACTCTCAAACTCTCCTAGAACTACATCAACCAATTCATCTATCCTCACAAGAAATTCATCAAATGTGACTGAGTATTACTACGCACTAAATTCTTCAGATTCATCTAATTTCGCAACCAGTGAACCACACCTTGTCGCATTTATTCGATTTTTTTTTTCCACTTTGTTTTCCCTGCATGACCTCTTTATTTGATCCACACCGACTCCGTTGCTTCCACAAAACCGCGCCGGAATTTGATTGTACCTACTCGCAACAACTCTTCTCCTTTGAACTTGCTTTTTAATGGTAGCATTAGCAACAAATAGGTTTTTGGGCTTAATACTTGTAAGCACACCATTGTTGTTGTTCCTCACAAGCTGCTTTGGTCCAACAGTGGCGAATCCTCGTTTCATGTTGAGACTAGACCAGTGTTTCATTGGGCTCAGGCTTCTTCCTCCCCTTCGCATCGTCACTTTCTCTCCGTCGATCTCCGAAACCTTGAATGCTCCATCTTGAAGAGTCTGTGCGGATTGAATTGGTGTGTTTTCTGGTGCTCCAAGGCCAATCCCCTCGCTATGATTCATCAAAGCTTTCCCTTCTTTTACGAGTCGAAGCGCTTCGAATTTCAATGCCAACCGTCTGATCTCCACCGCGATTTCTCTCATTTCACAATCAATCTCTCCTTCACTCCTATCAATCTGATCCTCATTATCAGAAATCTCCACAAAGGGCTCAATCAGGCCCTTTTCAAACAGGAGCCTCAATGGCTTCCCTCGAAATTTCTCTCCATCGCAGATCGCTTCAGCCAGATTGACACGCGATGATTCGCCGAAATGGGGTCTTCGATTTTCTTTGCCGGAGTTCGAATCGAACGAATCTGACCCATTAAGAGATTGCTCTGATTCCTCTGTTTCGTCATCGTCGTCAAAAGCCAAATTGTTCCACACATGGAGATTTCGAGCGGTGTTGGGATCTGGGTAGGCGAGGAAACTCATGATCTGTTCATGGGCAGAGGAGATTAGTGAAGTTTTTGTGTGTGATTTATATAGTTTGGATGTGATTTGGGAGCATTAATTGGAGATATTTACGAGGGAATGGCTTGTGGTTTCGAATTTTTTCGACCGTTCTGGGAAAAATGTAGACGTTGTGGGGCCCTGCGCTGTGGTTGGTTAGGAGCGAAACAGTTTATACAGATTATGATTGAATTACACTTGTAAATCTTAAGACAACACTGTGAGTGATTAAAAGGTCCTCTTTTCTAGATTTTTCTTTTTAAAAAAGAAAAAAGAATATTGTGAATGGTAGTTGTAGGGCATCTCCAATTTTCCTTTTTTTCCTTTAATGCTGAAAAATGTTTTTCAATTATTATTTAGTGATATGCAAATTGATGTTTTAAAATTATTTTTTTTACCTTTTTTTTGTAAACAAAATTATTATTTTTTACTTAGTAGGAATACAATACAATGAATGTCATGGTTGATAATTAAGCTATAAATTTAAGTCAAAGAGAAAGAGGGTGGAGGCCATAATTATGTAAGGATATAACCAATTGGGTGATCTAATAATTTGATATGTTATAGTAAAAAGTCACGGGTTCAAATTTTAGGAGAACCAATTGTTTCTTTCTTATAAAAATGAAATAATTATATAAAGATATTGTAGAGAATGTTAAGGTGGGATGAAGATAATGAAACACACTAATTCTACTGTTGACACGACCAGGAGCCGACTAGAATATATGTTAAGGAAGTCCTTGAACGTTTGTCGTCAAGATCATCCTGTTGCAGTGACAACTATGTGATATAAGGCGAAGACGTGTCTAACCAAACTTAGTGTTAGTTTTTATAATCAACTCATAAGGTCTATTGAATGTAATAAAATCACCACCGAAAAATATTTTTTAAGAAGATTATTTTTAATTTTTTTTAAAACCATGAAAACTCAGCAAAAGTTTGTAAGACATAATTAAATTATATTTTTTGTCAGTTTCAAAAAAAATAAAAAAAATATTTTTATCAAAAATAAAAAACAATATTTTGTTTTAACTCAAGAGGGTATAGTAAGTGACATGAAGCGCATCACCCTTAATTAAGTGACTCGAATTTGAGTAATGAGGCCATCTCCAATCACAACACTAAAATGGTGCAACTTTTGCACCATTTTAATGTAACTTTTACACTAAATTTTAAAATCATCTCCAACCCACAACACTATCTTTTACACCATCTTAGTTTATTATTATTTTATTCTTTTCTTAAAATTGAATCTTTTATATATTTTAAATATATTGCTCTACATATTAATAAAATTAATTTATTAAGATTAATCAATTACTTATCTAATAAATAATTAAACAATAAATTAATATGTGCCTTTACCAATAAAAAAAAAAATTTATGGCGTTGTGAACAGCGCCGCACCAAATTTGGTGCGCGTTTTATCTTGCAGATCAGAAATGTCTTGTGCGCCATCCACGTAAGTTCCAACCCAGTGCCATTATGGCGCTGGTTGGAGATGTCGTGAGAATGAAGTCCTTTTAAACCCTAAACCCCTTAGTTGTCCTAACAACCCGAGTGTAGGAGTAGTCCAAAAAAAAATTATTATTTTTTTTTTTAGAGAAAGAAAGTAGTCGAGTTCATCTTCTTGTGTTTTAGTTTTCACGATTGATTGTCGCAGTAGATCTGCTATCACAATAAAACAAGTCCTTCAAAAAGGAGCGAAATCCGAATATTCAATTGATTGCAACAGAGACTCGACCGCGCATAGGTGATCGTTTGTTCCGAAAAATCGATTTTCAGTCTTCGCATTCAACAATTCTCTTCAATTCTTCGCGAATTCCGACGATTCACGCAGCTCGATTTGTCTCAATTTCTGAATTTACTAACGAATTCCACGATTCTTCTTCGCTTGATTGTCTTGAAAAATTGTCCTTTCTAGGGTTTCGATTTCTCATGGAGTCTTCTAGAAACGTGTTCTCGGTTGATCTTCTGGAGAGGCATGCGACGAAGGGGCGCGGTTCGATCACATGTATGGCGGCCGGCAACGATGTGATTGTGCTGGGAACTAGCAGAGGATGGATCATCCGCCATGATTTCGGAGTCGGAGACTCTTACGGTACTTCGTTTCGACCTATTGTGAATCTGCGATGGTGGTTTCAGTTTCGGTTCTGTGATTTCATTGTTGAATTCGTTCATACAGTACCTGATTAGTCAAATTAGTTTTGTTGAAGAAACATAAAGCATGTGAATCCTTCATGATTTCAATCAATTGAAACACTTCTTTTGAATTGGTTTGTCGAGTGCGATCTAGTATGTTTGTTTGATGAAAAGAGTGAGGCGATGAATGGAATTGTTTTTGTTGGGGCGATATGATATTATGTGTTCTGGAATTGGTCTTGATGAGATAAAGAGACTGCAATAATTTGAACGGAAAGTTTGATGCACTTGTTTTTTAGAGTTCCAACGAAAACACCTCTCCTCGGATCGAATCTCAACAATTCTTCATAATTACCACATTTGCATTTTCCCTTCAAAAATTATTTGCTGTTGCTACAACAACATGGCCTCAATCCCAAATTCGGTTACATGGATCAAACTCTTCCATTGTGCTCGATTTAATGCAATTGATGGTGAGCTTTCTAAACCATTTAAATCCCTCCAATTATTTGCTGTTGGATGATATTTTTTTCCGAGTCTAGTGTTACTTCATCCTAGATTCAACTGCTTTTGTCGAGAGTTGAGAGGGTTTCTCCTTGCATAAAGTAGTTGATGGGATATTAGGTTTCTGCATTGACCATGTTTGGTACTCATTCAAGTAAAAAACTGAACAATTAAAGCGTGAATAGCAACAACGTTAGGTAGAAATAACATCTGAAATCATGAAAGGTTGACGGCTGGTGAGGGGGGCAGCTTTCGCATGCTTCGTGAGCATGTGTCGAATGCTTGAGTTTTTTATTTCAGGATTTTTTTCTGCATTTTCTTGCGCCCTTGCGTGCTATGCGAAGTCACACTGCTGTGAGCGATTTGAATCCTTTGGCGATGTGTTTGGAAACTAGGTGGTTCCGTTTAGATAGTGGCAAAGACATATTATTGTTTTCAGTTAGTGAGCAGTAATTATGACTGGAAAGTGGAAAGCATTCAAGGACAAGGCTGCCACTTGTAATTCAATTTTAGAAAACAGTGTTCCCCTTGCTACTTTATACATGAAAGAATTCCAGGAAAAAAAAAACAATATAGAAGTTCCTATTTTCTTTTGATAATTTTATTTTCTGATAAGCTTTCTACCAATTAACGCAAAGATTAAGGGCAATTTTGGTGGTTTGGACACCTCTAAAGACCCCAATTAATTTGGGACTGAGGCTATGTTTTTGTGGATGTTGTGGACACCTCCAAAGATGGTCTACAAATGCCCCCCGCTAGAAAACTCGACTCACTAAAATTTGAAGAAATTAGACAATATAGGGGTAGAGGTAGACTGAAGCTAACTTGGGACGCATTGATTAGACAATATAGGGATTTAAAGGATTTGAAAAGCACACCATCAATTGCTCTAAATCGAGCGCAATGGAAGAGTTTGATCGAGGAAGCTGGCCCCAACTAATTTGAGTTTGAAACTTTGTTGTTGTTGATAAGCTTATGACCATATGGCCCGGGTGTTTACTTTTTTAAAATCTTTTTCTTTTCATTTGTCTCTTATTGGCCAGATACAGCCTACAACTTGAGTTCCAATAGTTTTAAATAACAAGAAACAAGCTTTTTGTGGCTGTGACCTGTGTGTTGAATGATAACATTATTATGGTCACTCACAAATTGGTGTTGTACTCCAATTATTTGGCTGGAGGAATAAAAATCAAGTCTCACCACTCAAATCTCTTTAGAAATATGTAATCATGAAAATCTGCAACTTTGAACCTAAGATTATAAAATACTATTTAAATCTTCTGTCTGTATATTACCGAACTTGTATCTATCTGTCTCACTGGTACTGAGTCTACCGACAGTCTTTCTTTTTTTGTTTTCTTTTCAAATTTACATTAGTGTTATTTTTGTTGTTATATTTGGCTATATTTTCTCAAAGCTTTTTTCTTTTTTCATCAGTTCCTTTTGTTTTTGCATATCCTTATTCACATAATTCCCTATGTTAATTTTATTCCTGTTCTGATGTAGATCTTGACCTATCTGTTAGTAGAAATGGGGAGCAGCCGGTGCATCGAGTTTTTGTTGATCCTGGAGGGAGTCATTGCATTGCTACTGTCCTCAGTGGTGGAGATTCTGAGACATATTACACTCATGCAAAATGGAGCAAGCCACGAATTCTAAGCAAATTGAAAGGTTTTATTGTTAATGCTGTTGCATGGAACAGACAACTAATTACAGAAGGTAACCTTGAGCATTGTTCTTGTATTGTTAAAAATGTACTCAGAGTGGTTACTTGTATGGATTTTGATTCTTTTTAATTTGGCATCATCAAACCCAGCTTCCACACGGGAAGTCATTCTTGGTACAGACAATGGTCAACTTTATGAGATTTCTGTTGATGAGAAGGATAAAAAGGAGAAGTATATAAAGTTTTTATATGAACTGACAGAAGTCCCAGAAGCTTTCATGGGATTGCAGGTTAGTAAGCGACATTGGATTTTATTTGATGACATATTCTCTATATTTTCATCTAAGGGTTTTGAATGCTTGTTTGCCTGAGTCGTTGTCCTACGCCTATGGGACCAATGTATATAGGGGATCAGAATCCTGTCTTCTTTTCCCAGGTTAACTAGTGGTGTTGGTACTGATATCTTTTGATCTTTATTCTTGATTCTTCAGATGGAAACTACGACTGTTGGTAATACAACCAGATACTATGTAATGGCTGTTACGCCAACACGACTTTATTCTTTCACTGGAATGGGATTGTTGGATGTAAGTACGTATGTTTTATAGTTTGCCCTGCAGAAGTATAAAAATTGCTCACCTTCTGGACTAATATTTCTTTCATATGGAGTCTTTTTCTTTAGGTGGCGTTCCAAAGGTCTTAACAAGTTACACTATTATTATAATATGTTTTTACGTTTTAATATATGATGATGTTAAGTAGGGAAAAGGATGTTGTATGCTTTCTTTAATTGGAAAATGATTAGGTGACATACTTTTGATCCATACTTTTGCTACATAGTTGTTGGTGTTGCTAGATTTGTGCATCGAGATGCGTGTGGCAAAAATTTCTGTCCGAAGGACACCCACAAATGTGTAGTAAATGCATGTATCAAAAATATGTCCCCTAGTATTCTCCTTTTTAATTATCTTATAAAGGCATTGATGAGGGTATGAAACAAAATGTGAAGGACAGGGCCTCGCTTTTTCGGCCTTATTTTGCTGAT
The DNA here is from genome assembly GCA_039657345.1 of Stephania japonica. Lineage (NCBI taxonomy): Eukaryota > Viridiplantae > Streptophyta > Magnoliopsida > Ranunculales > Menispermaceae > Stephania > Stephania japonica. The sequence continues at coordinate 81,392,023 of CM077556.1, read as the reverse complement.
GAATGAAAAATTGCTTAAATTTAACTACCATGTTGGTTTGCAACTGTTCAGCCATCTAGAAGAGATTCCTTTTAAAGGTTGTCCTGAATCTTTATTATTCTAATATCAGTTATTATTTTCTTCTAAATGTTCTGGTTGGTGGAAAGCTTGGCATGCTCTCTTGAACGATTACCTTGCTATGTGAGAAAAGTAGAATGCCAACTTTTCACAATATCATGATCATTTCTTAGAGTAATTGTTGTTCTTCCACAAGAATCTGCTTAAGGATTCTTCTTGGGCAGTGAGAAAAGATGTGGTTCCTGTTTTCTGTATTGTAACGAGGGAAAAGATTGAAGTCGTGTGGTTTTTTCTTCTCACCTCAAGAAAATTCTTTGACCAGGCTATGGGTTGAGATCGATGCTGACATCTGGTTCTAGAGAAAACAAATGTCCTTGGAAATTCTTCTAGAAGCTATAAGATGATTGGAAACAACTTATTATCATAGGATCCCTTATTTCTGTAGTTGGAGTATTGACTTTTTGTTGGTTGACCAATCAATTGCTCTCCTAATTCTAGCACCACTAGACTGATGGATGCTTAAACCACCATCTTATTCATTTATAACTACTTTTGAATATAGTACTAGAGTCTAGTGAGAAAATTTCATTCACTGTAATGAGGACTTTTTCAATTGTTAAGAGAGACTTAAGTTCCCGGAGTCTTGTTTTTTTTATAGGAAATTCCCGGAGGCTTATTGCTTTCACATCGTACCACATATATGGGTTGAACGAATAATTAAAGAATGAAAAGCGTCTAGTTTTTTAATTGCTTTGTTATAATTTTAATTCTACCTTAACACAACATATGCTTATTGATGCCTATGCCTTTTACTAGACTGTCTTTGCCAGTTATGCAGATCGGGCTGTTCGCTTCATGGAACTTCCAGGCGAAATTCCGAATAGGTAAGTTTTATCGTGATATTTATATTTGAATTTCAGTATTGAGGAAGTCAAAAACCCGTCTCTTATGAATTCGCATTTATAAGTTCTATTGATGAAGTTTTTTTTTCTTTCTTTTTGGTGCCTATTGATGAAGTTCATGACGTGTTGCAATCCGTAACCGAGTGTAAATAGAATGCTAAATATTGCTTTTATAGATTCATTTTAATTATGCTTTCTTCGCCTTCTTCTTTACTTTTTTCACCTAAATGCAAAGTTAGCGAAATTATTCTTCGATAGACGAAGATAGAATATAAAGGCATTTAGTTTATGCAGGAATCCTCATGTTCTATAACTTTTTAATCTCATATTGTATACCAACTTATTGAAATTGAAACAACACCCTAACCAACCAATTGGTGGCTCGATGGTTTGGTATCTGAGAGGGTGAGGGTTGGAGTCTCCTTAGAGTTAAGTTTGAGAGGTGATAAGTTGGTATCTCATCAAAAAAAAATCTATTCTTTTAAACAGCAGTCTTTCTATTGAGTTACACAACCAGTTATGAGATTTTGCTCTATTACAAGGAAGCTTTTCATTCTCTTGGTTCTATGTTGTTTTGTTTTAAGGCATTGTAATTGAGTTTTTAGGTTGAGGTAAATAATTGTTGATTCCAGTTCTTCTCTTGGTTACGAGGGGTGCGCTTTGTGCACCTATTTTTGCATCTCAGAAATTTCTATCTGAAAAAACATCTTGATATCTGTCATTTTATTATTTTGTAGCGAGTTGCATTTTTTTATCAAGCAAAGAAGAGCCATATACTTTGCTTGGCTCTCTGGGGCTGGCATTTATCATGGTGGCTTAAACTTCGGAGCTCAACACAGGTATCATGTGGTCTTCAGACTATTCTTTTACTTCAACCAAAAAAAAAAAAATCAAATTCTTTAAATTTGTATACTATCCTGTTTGTTTCTCTTTTGAAAACTGTTTCTTGTTCTTCTTTCTTCAATTCTTTTTCCTTATTTGGTCGATTTCTTGGGTAGTTCTTCAAACGGAGATGAAAACTTTGTGGAGAACAAAGGCTTATTGGACTATTCAAAACTAAGTGGAGGCACTGAAGCAGTTAAACCTAGATCACTTGCCTTGTCCGAATTTCATTTTTTGCTTCTTATTGGAGACAAAGTCAAGGTACTGGTTTAAACATTTTTGGCTTTTTGCGTTTTTAGGCATCTAATGTGTTGGTTTTTGCCACTATGTTTCTAATTGGAAAAGGGGCTTTACAATCTATATCGATCACTGCTGAAAGAACCAGAGTTTTCTCCCAAGTACTATGATACAACCATGTAAAATTGGCCCGAGTCACAAAGTATTAGATTCTTTGTAATTTGTATTAAATGATGCCTTTGATGTCTATGCATTCTTGTTTCGTTGCATAATGAAACTCTGTAGCTCCTGATTGTAGCTCGTTATTGTTTGATGATGTTTGTTGTGACCATAATACTTTCTAGGTCGTCAACAGAATTAGTGAACAGATTGTTGAGGAGCTGTATTTTGATCATTCATCGGAGTCAGTTTCAACTGGTATCATTGGTTTATGCAGTGATGCCACTGCTGGATTGTTCTATGCATATGACCAAAACTCAATCTTTCAGGTTTTTGAATCTAGTCAATTTTATATTTGTTTTACAGTTTCTCGACTCTGCTTTTTTTTTTTTTTCATACTGCATTGTTAAATAAAGGAATCTTGCAGGTTTCTGTTCATGATGAAGGCCAAGGCATGTGGCAAGTGTATTTGGAGATGAAGGATTACATTACTGCTTTAGCTCATTGCCGGGATCCTTTCCAGAAGGACCAAGTATACTTGGTGCAGGTTAGTGGTACTGATGCACAGTTACTACAATATGGTATAGTATCTCTACACCCCAGACATTAATTTGGGTGCAGTTTGGATATAGCTTTTTAAATTACTCAAGGAGAAAATGTTTAGTATCAATTATTTTTGCTCCCAATTTGAGGATTTTTCTGCATGTTTGTTTCATTGCTAAAGCTCCTTTGCAGGCTGAAGCTGCTTTCTCTGGAAAAGATTATTACAGAGCAGCATCCTTTTATTCAAAAGTAAGATTTCTGTTTCTTGTTTTAGCTGTTTACGCTTTCTGATTTGGAATTTGCACATGAATTATAATTGTCCCGAACAGTTAGCTAGTACATCCATACTTGGTGTTTTTTGAAAATAAATCTGGCAAATTTGGTTATATGGTAACCTACAGATTGAGATGAGTGTGAATTTTTATTATTTATGATTAACCGTTTTAAATGGTTTGAATAAATTTGGCTACTCCATATTTAAAGGGCTGCAATTTTATCAAAATGGCTAGCTACTTCTTGAAGTTGTATTTTAGTTATTATATACAATTGATGTTGTCATAATCATGTCAGTTGTCCGACTTGCTTGTTTTTCAGGCGAATTAGGCTTATGTGCTATGAAACTTTATGAAGTTTGCACTGATATCCAAAATTTGATAGTTATCTTCAAATGCTTCTCTTCCTTCTTTGAGTTGCACCGCCTTAATCGAAGGTTAACAGTCCTTTGCTTTTTCAGCTTTCCTCAATACTCCAAAAATGAACTCTCATTGTACGTCTCAATCAAATGAGAAATGAACTGTTTTAACTTTAAACAATCGGTGTCATCTTAACCTCTTATTTTATCTCTTGTTGAGACTAAAGCATTATTTTTCTAAATTGAGTTGGAGAAACTAATGATATCATTTTACAAATCCTTTATAGAAAAGCTAGATTTTTTCAATGATTTATTGTATTAATCAACTAAGGGCCCAAGGCATTAGGGTTGCAATTACTTTGGATTTGCTGGTTTCTTATCAAAAGATTACAAAACTCTGCTTTTAAATTATCATCTCCTTCCTTATAAATACTACCCCGGAGTGAGTTATAACTTTTGCCAAATGATATGCTTCAGTTTTAAGACTCTATAAACTCTAAATGTGTAGACAACATGGATGAGGAATACACAATTAGAAAGGTGAGTGTTTCTTTTTATTTTAGATACTTGAATAGCTCTTATAATAAAATATTTCAGGGATGGATCGCATGGTTCAATTAGAAGTTTGATATGTATGGCTAAACCTTCATGTTTGAAGTATGTGCACTGGATGCGCAAATATATTTACTTAATGCGTGATTTTTTATTGGATGGATTGACATTATTTACTCCTACGTAGACAAGACTGGTAAAAGTGATGGAATTTATGATGCAGATTAACTATGCATTGTCATTTGAAGAGATCGCTTTGAAGTTCATATCCATCGGTGAACAGGTATACTATGGCCTTACTCATATTTTAAATTAAGGGGTTGTAATGCTTCAGGTTATTTATTTATTTTTCCTGAATCTCAACATTCATATGAAAGTTAGCTTCTGCCGTTCCATATTCTTACTACTTAGTAGACATTGTACATTTGCTTTATTATAAGGTGTTGAGAACCAACATGATGAAACTTACTGGTTTTGTTTTTAATTGCTTAACGAGGTCCACTTTACTGCATCATTATTTACATGTGTTTGTAGTGGGGAATAGGAAGCTGTTTGTACAGGTCATAAATTGTATTTTGGGGCCCTTTAATTTTAATGTACGTTTTAAAAGATAGGTTTTGAATAGGTGAAAGCCATTCTATCTTGTTCTTTAAGAAATGCATAACAGACATTTCGTAATTGGAACTGCAAATAGCATGAAGATATAATAAAGACAACTTGTGAGTAATAGCAAAAGTGGGTATAACATCTGCGAGTAAGCAGATAACTTTGTTGTTCAATTGCATTGGAAATTCCCAGTTTTATGAGTTTAACTGGATGCAAGTCATCAGCAGAATCCGTAGAGGGGTAACCCTATGCTTCTGACTTTAACCCATAAAGATTTGTTTGACTTTTTGAGCAATGCAGTATTAGCTTGAACTCCTTTAATATTATAGTGTTATGGATATAATTAGTAATATGTTATTCTATTCTTTGTGAAAAAAAATAAAATGTTATTCTATTGTTATAGTAAGTAGTGGCAGATGATGACCCTTTGCTTCTTTAAAAGGATGGCCTCATATTTTGCTTTCCATACTTTATTGTATGAGCACATGTGGTTCTTAAAAACCTGTTTCCATGGAACTTGCCTTCACCATCTAAACAGTCTTGAACACGAAATAGTGAATGCAATGATTTCCTTATGGCGTGAACACAAGGTAAGCAGATTCTTGAACATGAAGTGCTTTCCTTGGCCACCCTTTTAATATTCACGACCAAGTTAGGTTGCTATAAGGGAAGATTGTGGATTTTGGACCTTAGATAAGATTCATATTTCGCATGTAAGTTTCTTTCCCATCACTTCGTTGACAACTTCAATTCCTTTGTGTCCTTAATTTGGTTTTCTCGTATTCTGCTGAATGTCAAGGTTTTTTAGTAGCTTTTGGGCCCCAGGGTTGAAAGTTTGCGAAGTCCTGCAAAAGTGCAATCCCCTTGTTTGGTTGTCTTCAAGTTGGTGTAGTGTTTGGCTGATGTGATTTTCTGTTGCAATTAGGCCAGTTATGCTTTATGGAAGTGAATGTTGGGCAGTAAAGCAACAACAATTACATAAAATGAACGTAGCATAAACGAGGATGCTTAGGTGGATGTGTGGTAAAACTCGTATAGATATAATAAGAAATACAAATACTCGAAGAAAAGTAGTACACCAATTGACATAAAAGATTTGGGAAGGGCGGTTGCGGTGGTTTGGACACCTGCAAAGACGGCCTATAAATGCCCCCACTAAAAAACTTAACTCAATAGAAATTGAACAAATTCGACGAGGTAGGGGTAGACCAAAGTTAACTTGGGATGCATTAATTAGGAGGGATTTGAATGGTTTGAAATGCTCACCGTCAATTGCACTTAATCGAGCACAATGGAAGAGTTTGATCCATGTAGCCGACCCCAATTAATTTGGAACTGAAGCTATGTTGTTGTTGTATGCTCGAAGTTTATAGATGACAGTTCTACTTTTTCCTTTGCTTTCTTAAGTGTGCATTAATGCCTTGTTTCATGCTTTACACAGGATGCATTAAGGACCTTTTTATTGCGAAAGCTGGATAATCTTACTAAGGACGACAAAAGCCAAATTACTATGATTGCAACATGGGCCACTGAGTTGTACTTGGATAAGGTACTGTTTTGAATCATGCTGTGTTGTCAAGGTGATGAGCGATCTGCTCCACCTAGGAGAGAGAGTGCCTAGGCAACACCTAAGTGAGGCCTATGCAGATGCAGATAAAATATATTAGTTTCCATGTCTCTAAACAATTATGCGATTTTCTTTAAAGATCCTTCATCAAGAAGTTTCTTATTCTAATATATATATATATATATATATATATATATACAAGTTTATTAACCATTAGATCAAAATCCAATGGTCCTAAGATGATGTTCCCATGACATGGGTGTTATTTGAGTTCCATTTTAGTCGTATGTATATGATTTTGCATGGTCAAAATTTTCCAAATGCATATTTCTCTTCGTAAAAATAAATACAAAAGAAATTAGGAGGATTAGTTAAGATTTTATTCGTATGAATCATATTGTCATACTCTCATTTTATCGACATAATATCTAGTAATAACAATTGTAGTCAGAAAAGAATGACAGAATGGAATAATTTTTATTCAGCCATTTTGGCGTGTTTAAATAGAAAATTACAAAGTAAATGCTTTACATAAAAATAGAAACTAATTAATCCTAATTGATCCTAATTGATCCTAATTAAATGCTTTACATAAAAATAGCAACTAATTGATTCTAATTGATCCTAATTGATCAAACAGTTACGACTATTAAAAAACCGATTATACAGCCTAATTACTTCTAATTCTAATTAATTACAAATAGAATAAATATACTAAATAACAATCCTAATAATTATGTTAATATTCTCGACACCCCTCCTCAAGCTGGAGAATAGATATCGATCATTCCCAGCTTGGATAGAAACCCTTCGAATATAGTAGTAAAAAATCCCTTAGTAAGAACATCAGGCATGAATGACCCAGACAAGGAAAGTATCTCAAAACGACCATCATATGTCAAAGTGCCCCCCGATGAATCAGGCTGGCGTAGTGTGACATTTGAAATCACGCCATTTACAGAAAGGATGCAAATTGCTTGAGGACCTTGCTGAGAAAATGATATGATCTTCATTGTAATATCCTCTCCAGCAGCTACAGTGATGACATGAGGAGTGAAATTCAAGCCCGAAGAGCATGAAACCCATTCACCTCCCAAGTTTTCAATTTCTACTTTGTTGTAGATTTTGTTCAAAACGCCACTTGGCCGCCCTCTACCGCGCTGCTGCTGCTGCTTCTCGTCGGAAATCCTGCTGACTTGCGGCGGTGGCGGCGCCGATGCGGATATCGGCCAACTGAGTGCAGCGCCGCCATTGATTGATCGACTTTCAACTACCCTTTTTGGCGTTCCCTTCAAAGGTGATGTTAAGAGTCAATCATATTGGTCCTCTTTCGAAGTATGCAAGGACCTTTCTTTTTAATGGTTCAAAAATGTAGTGTATCTGATGGAGGTTCATGTGCTTATTCTGAAGATGAAACTTTTGTTTCAAAGAGGTCTGAAAGTGGTAATGAAGTTATATTACCACAGAGCGCTCCAACAGTTGAATCGAAAACTTCGGAATCATCATCGCCTAGTCTGCTTGTTAGAACGTCAAAAGGGGTAACTCCTGTTGATAAACTTAATGATGGGGTGCAATCTCCCTCTCTTCTTCTTCACCACCGTTGTCCCTCCCAAGCCCACGCTCACTGGCGTGGCACTTGCAGTAGTCACTGTGGTTGTCGCTGTCGTGGCCGTCGTTGTTGAAGCTGTTGATCCAACAACAACAACAACGATTGCTAGGGTTTTATTTGCTCCTCGCCGCGGCGTTGTCTCCCATCACCGCAACTCCTCCGTCGCCCCCAGTGAGCTCATCTAACACGGCTCCAATGATCACCACCATAAGTGATCGATCGGTTGGAACAACCGATTGAACCTGGTCAACCACAAGGCATCATGACCAGGAAAAGAAGAAAAACATGATTCCAAATGAACGGAAGATGTTTAAATGGGATATGATGGTCCCAAATATGAGAAATGATTGGTTGCAGACTGACAACCATATGAAAACTGGCCAGCCACAAGGCATCACAACCAGTAAAAGAAAACTCCGTATGAACGGTAGACATGAAAAATGGAATATGGTAATCCCAAATATGAGAAACAGCCGGTTGCGGACTAACAACCGTCTGAAAATTGGTCAGCCACAAGGCATTATGACCAATAAAAGAAATGAATTGATTCCGCATAACGGAAGACACCAAAACCGAATCTAATGATGGTTTTGGGAAATAATGAATACATTCGGATAGAATGTTAACTGATTGACAATCGGTTGCGGAACAACAACCGATTGAACATTGGTTTGCCAAAAGGCATCAAAACCAAGAAAAGAAAAATAATTTTCCATATGAATGGAATATGAATTAGCAACGAATCATATGGGCGCACGCACACGCGCACAATAAACAATCAAACAGAGGGACACCAAATCTGGAGGAACAAGCAAGCGCAAGGCACGAACCGAAACAAAAATAGAGAAACAAGAATTGACGGACCAAAAAACAATGATGGAGATGCGAGATTGAAGACGGCAATAAGAAGAAACAATGGCGCACACAAAAGATGAGGGCAACAATCGAAGTCGAGGAAGTCGACCAAAAGAGAGGAGAAACAATAGATTATCCATAACCGAAAGGAGGCTCTGATACCATGTAGTCAGAAAAGAATGACAGAATGGAATAATTTTTATTCAGCCATTTTGGCGTGTTTAAATAGAAAATTACAAAGTAAATGCTTTACATAAAAATAGAAACTAATTAATCCTAATTGATCCTAATTGATCCTAATTAAATGCTTTACATAAAAATAGCAACTAATTGATTCTAATTGATCCTAATTGATCAAAACAGATTACGACTATTAAAAAACCGATTATACAGCTAATTACTTCTAATTCTAATTAATTACAAATAGAATAAATATACTAAATAACAATCCTAATAATTATGTTAATATTCTCGACAACAATAATAACGGAGCCTCAATCCCAAATTAATTGGCATTGGCAATATCAAGTAACAATTACAAAAGCTCAAAAAAAAAATTATGCTTTTAAGTTTCCACAATAATGAATATCGCAAACTTTTTCAGTTTTTCTTTCATGCACAGTTCCATTTGCATCCAAAGGGGTAAAAAACAGATAAGTGTTATGTATTAGAAAAAAACTGTGAGCATAGAGTCAACGAGTTTTATCTAAATCCTCCGAACAAATTGACTAATTGAGTTTTAATTCCTGTTTAGGCGTGCGGAAAAACACATTGCAATTGTTTGCTAAAAGGCTCAACAAATAACACCTACTGTTTGTACATGATCCACATGCTTATATATATATATATATATATTTTTTTTTTTTTTTTTTTTTGGTATTAATCCACATGCTTATATACGACTATGGAAGTTGCATCTTTGTTTCTTAGAATTTCATAAGTCTTATGTAATGTTTTTTTCTTTTCGCCACGATTATCATCTGCAAGTTTTTTTCTTTTTTTTTTTAGAAAAAGTCAAAAAGGAAATGTTATGTTGCACTACAAAATTCCACTTCTTTTATGCTTTACTGTTTGTAATTTTCATTGTAAAGGGGAAATACATATTTCATTTTGCTGCTAAACTTTTAACTAAACCAAAAATAAGATTAAACTTTGCAGTGAGTATTTCCACTTATTTGTACTTAGTTTTATTATTTATTTATACATAATTTTTAAAATTGTATACGATGGATTCATTTTTGTAGATCAACCGTTTATTGTTAGAGGATGATACAGCTTCTGGGAACCGTAATTCGGAGTACCAATCTATTCTTAAGGAGTTCCGTGCTTTTCTTAGTGACAACAAGGATGTGCTTGATGAAGTAACGACAATGAAACTATTGGAAAGGTACGTGGCCTTTTAGAAACTCAAAGATTGTCAGGAAATTACGAACTTATATCATAAGTGGGGCATCTGTTGATTTTATCTAATGTGTACTGTTTGGCTCTATGTTCGTTTTTTTATATACATTTTTCTTTTGAAGCAGAGTTTCAACTTTTTTCCATGTGTCATTTATTGGTATAGATGACCACGATTACAGTTTGTAAGAGGAAGTGATGGAGGAACTAGGACTTCCCTTGGCTGTCTATTTAGCACGAAAAACACGTGTAATCTACACCTAGTTGTTTACTAAAGAATGTTCCCCTACTTAAGCTGACATGTGGGGGAATTCACATTTCTATGCTGTGTCTACTCATCTGTCAAATCAAGCTTTCATAGTGAGTCATCGATCATTAATGAGAACTATTACCACTTACCACTTGCAAGGGACCAAGGGATCGCAGATTCGCAAGGCGATTTCCGTTTTCAAGGTGAACTTGTGAAGTGTGACCTAAGGGATGCATGGAGATGAAAAAACTTATATGAGGTCAAGGTGGGGGGATCAACCTCTAAAGAAGCTGTTACCCATTTATAGGTTCCTGTCCAATGCTAGTAATTGTCATCCATATTTATTATACATAAATTCCAAGACTACAACAACAACATAGCCTCAGTCCCAAATTAATTGGGGTCGGCTATATTGATCGAACTCTTCCATTGTGCTCGGTTTAATGCAATTGATGGTGAGCTTTCCAAACCATTCAAATCCCTAAATCCTAAGAATGTTTAGTAGAAATAATTCACTTGAGGCAAACATCTTCATCAATTATAAATTCAAGGAACATGCAACCATTCATCATTATCATCACAATAAACGTAAACAGTACAACAACGACAACAAAGGCTCGATCTCAAATTAGTTTAGGTCATCACAATGAACATACACTTAGAAATTGATGTACCTCAATGTATATTTGCTTAATTGAGAAAAAATATTTTAATGATGTCATTAACTGAACATAAAGCAAACTGATATTTATCTGAATGTGAAAAATATTTTCAAATTTATTCAAAATTCTTTGATCTTTATTAAACGGGTTGTTTAAGAAGCTAAAAAAAGATAAAGCCAAATAAGACTTGTATTTCTTTTTTTTTTTTTTTAAGAAAATTCCAAAAGAATAGCTATAGGTTGGGGTGGGTGTTCCTTTGCAACTAAATCATAGGTCAACGAGCCTCGACAACTCGTCACAGAGGTTAGGAGGTATATATACCCAACTAAATACCCATGTCATGAGAACATTTTTTTTTGATAACCATAGGTACCCGAACCTTTTTCAGCCCCTCTCTACTTTGGTTCAACTAATCCCATGGGAGTTAGTCGGGCGCCTCAACCTCATAACCCAAGAGAAACCAAGAAAATAAAATGTTGTTGTTAAGAATCGAACGTGTGACCCTTACTTCAGTCAAAGTTAAAGTGGTATTTTCTTTTACCACTACACCACACCCCTTGGGGGCATAAGAACATCATTTTTGAACCATTGAATTTTTATCTAATGGTTAAAACTTAATACACGTGTGCATTAATTTCTATACAACACACAAAAACATAGTTCTCATCACATAGGTGTTATATATATATATGGGTGATTCTACCATGATGATTGGGAAAAATCACCATGGATGGTGATTTTATTTTTGACTATTGTATTTAGATCCAATGGAACTCCACCTATGTAGAACACTATGTGCGCTACATAGCAGGTCCCAAGTCCAGATAAAGGAGGACTTTGACGCCCATTTTTCATACTGGAAAATGGGTAAGGAGGTCCCAAACCCATTTTTTCATACCCAAAAAATGGGGGAGGGAGGCCCCAAGCCCATTTTTCATTCTTGAAAAATGGAGGGTTGCGATAGGTTGACAACCAGTGTAAAATTTTTGTCACTCAAACATCCCCAATTAATTTAGGATTGAGGCTATGTTGTTGTTGTTGTTGTGGATTTAGATCCAATGGATAATGTAGTTTTTTTGGTGTTAGTGCACTCATTCATTGGATCTTAATCCAACGGTCATAAATGCTATCTCCATCCATGGTGTTCTTTCTCAATCATCATGGTGTATGTATATGGGTAATTATACAATGGAGCCCAAATATATACCCATGTGATGGGAACTATGTTTATGTGTTGTTTAGCATTTATGACCTATGTATGTAGCAATTAATGCACAAGTGTAGGAAGTATGAACCATTAGATCCAAATCCAGTGGTTCTAAAATGATATTCCCATGACATGGGTATTTCTATTGGTCATATATATATATATCACCATAGGTGGAGGGCTTGGCATTTGGAGAGGGGTTTTGTGAGATTGGTTGTTAAGTGTATGTATTACATATACATCAAGAATATAATTGCAGTCGGCTCCTAGTATTTCCTGCAACCCCTTAAAGTTTAAAAACTTATTTTGAAGGACAGTTTCCCTTGACAGCACCTTGAAATTACTGGCTAAAACTAGTTTGCTATTGATTAGGCTTTAGTGCTACTGTAATTGCTAGGCGCTTTATAGGGGATGGAATTGTCGCTGCCTTTTTATCAAAGAGTATATAGTTGGAAGCATTATCTAGTGAAAGGAACTGGAGGGTGTTTGAAGGTAAAGGAGCAGTTTCCCCATATTATTATTGCTCTGTTGTTGCTATCACGGTTGCAGTTGAAACGCTTCATAAGTTTTCAATTTTTTATTATTCTTTTTACTTTTTATGGTTTCTTTTCCCTTCTAATTGCTTTTCAGTAGTAATGTCGATCTGAGTTCTACTAACATTTTCGATGGAATCGTTTCTTGCAGTTATGGTAGGGTCGATGAGCTAGTCTATTTCGCTAATCTGAAGGAGCAGTATGAAATTGTTGTGCATCATTACATTCAGGTGAGTTATTTTTTATTTTGGTTATAGATGGATACTTTTTAAGAAATGTGTTCTAAGAGGGAATTGCTCCATTTGTTTCCCTCTGCGTTTTTTATGTCTAAGGGCCATCATGAACTGACAATAGTTTTTTGTTGAACCTATACTTCTGGTTTTTTTTTTTTTTTTTTTTTTTTGAAAAGAAATTTGGCTTTATATCATTAATTAAATAATAGCAACATGCTATATACGGATGTCTCTACTTTATGTGCTGTCAATTAATGATGTGAACCCATCTTTGCATGCAATTTGCTATGGTAACCTACTTCTTACTTAGGTTTTATTTTATGAACATATGAACAGAAGTTGGATCTAGAACTGAATGACTTCATTCAATTGCTTCATATCTGTAAAGGTTCATCCTACCAAAGAAAAAATTCTAGGTCCAGCACATCACGGCACCTATGAATAATTGAATATGAATTTTCAGAATTTAGGTTGTCTTATTTTTATGATTATTTATCTGTTTAACTCTTTGATAATAGTTATCAAATCTCAAATGCAAGAAGGTTCATCATACTAAGCAAGCATTATCCTAATGTTTCTAAAAACTCCTTTGTGGAAATTGTAGGCTTCTTATCAATGATCTGATTAGAAAATTTTAACTTGGTGGTCAAATAATATGCTGATATTCTTTTCTTCCGATGTGCCAATTTTGATGCAGCAAGGAGAAGCCAAAAAAGCATTAGAAGTTCTTCGAAAACCCGCTGTCCCTGTAGATCTACAGGTTTGTTGTTATTGTTATTTAATTATGTTTTTCTTCTATATTGTAACATACTAGTATATGTTTCTTTAAGCTTTCTTTTTCTTTGTATTTTCTTCAATAGCTGAGCAGCCTGAGCTTCTAAATTATTTTCAGTGATTGGTTTGAGATCAATTGAATGATGACTGTTCATCAATGGAATTAACCTGTGTCCTGAGGTCTTATTCTTAACTTGCAGTATAAATTTGCCCCAGATCTTATAATGCTTGACGCATATGAAACTGTTGAGTCTTGGATGGCTACAAGCAACCTAGATCCAAGGAGATTGATTCCTGCAATGATGCGTTATACAAGTGAACCACATGCAAAGTAATTTTTTTTAATGGAAAATTATTTATTGTCTTTTCCATTCCAGTTTAATGCTATGAATCTGCTATTCAGTTTAGGCGCTTGCAATAGCTGACGTACATTTTTTTCTGATATAGGAAAGCTGAGTACAATGTGGTTCAATAATCTTAAAAGCAATTAGAGAACTTGTTTTTTCGTCCCTATCTTTCAAGAATATTCATAAATCATAATAGTGGTAGCAATGATGATAAGAGAAAGGTTTCATTACCATTTTCATGTGGCAAACTCTTAGGATAACTTTATGGGAAAATGATAATCTAACACACTTTGGGCGCACAATTGGGGCGCACACTTTGTTTTTTAGCCATTTATGGCTCTTTCTTGTCTCCCCAGGTGTGGGCCCCACATCTGACAAAACACCATAAATGGCTAAAAAACAAAGTGTGCCCAAAGTGTCTTAGATTATCATTTTTCAACTTTCTGTGCCTTACTTTCTCCTTGCTTCTTGTTCCAATTTTCAACTTGAAAGTTGAAACTTAATTCTAAATAATTGCCTGTAAGATGGCATAGGGTTTGCAGTACGACAAAACCTCAGCCTGAATTAAATTGGACAGTAACTGAAGTTTGAAGATGAATGTGAAAACAAAAAAGACGTAGAAGTGTGATTGTGATGTAGATGACTTTGTGAAACCTGATTGAGACGTGAGCTCTACCTTATAGACACGATTTATGGTCAAGAGATTGATTCTTTTGCATACTTTATCTGAGAATGGTTTTGAGTTTTTCTAAGTTGATAATGGGTTTCTTTAAACACGGCATTTTCAGGCAACTTTCTGCAGGCAGTTTTATGTTCATGACTTTTCATTGATTGCATGCAGGAATGAGACGCATGAAGTTATCAAATATCTAGAATTTTGTGTCCATCGTTTGCTTAATGAGGATTCTGGAGTGCACGATCTGTTGCTATGGTTGTATGCAAAGCAGGTTTGAGTTACTATCATCTGAAAAATTATTTCACCAAAAGTTATGTATCCTTTCAACCTTAAATATTGATGTTGTAATGGTTTTCTATGTTGATGGCATTGTCAATGGTCAGTTGTGTAGTTTCTTTTTGGTACAAGTATTTCTTTTAGCTGGATAATCATGAATGTTTTGGTGGATGTACCTTTCCCTAAGCATTTGTTTAGGCACTTCCAGTGCTTGCGTATTTTGGTAATTTGCCGACGGAACCGCCCTTAATCTTTGGGATGTGCTTAATAATCATAAAAGTAAAAAGCACATAAAAAAGGATTGATGGCTAATCCATCCCAGATTTTGGGTATTGCCTAGCTGCTCATGGAAATGCCTAAGTAAACAGCTTCATGTGATGTCATGTTTTTCTAGAGGCAATTTAATTGAAGTTTATAATTTTAAGGAAGACATGAAGGGAGAAAGGAGAAAAAAAAAGGTTGGGAATGCTCGGTTGTTTGGTATCTTCTTTCACCCAACATATAAGATGATGCTGGAATTATCGTGGCTAGTGTTATATAAGGGGCATGTCTCCTATCATTGCAAGATCTGAATGGGATTTGACTATGCAGTCTTTTACGAGTATTTTTGAATTTGAACCAATGACATCAAATCAGAATGGAGCAAACTTTACTCACCTCAAGGCGCACCAGTTATTTTGACTAACAACAATCAATCAATCAATCCCAAATTAGCTGGAGGTCAGCTGCATGGATCAAACTCTTTAATGTGCTTGGTTTAATGCAGTTGACAGCCTGCAAATGCACAAGTTAGTAAACTCAACACAGTAGAAAATGAAGAAATTCGACTACTAAAAAAAAAAAGAAATTCGACAGTATGGTCATTTGGTTCTAATAGTGGTGTGAAGTACAGAAACAGAAAATGAAGAAATTTATTTTATGAAATCTTTCGTGATATGATTGATTAAAATATTTTTTATTCAAGCTTGTGTGATGGTCAATTAACTTTTCTTCTCGAGTCACATTGACTTCAATATAATATTGCAATCACTTCATTTTTACAGCACTTGTGAATACAACTTATTTTGTTATGTATGCAGGAGGATGATAGTGCACTTCTGCGTTTCCTTCAATGCAAGTTTGGAAAAGGCCGTGCTAATGGCCCAGACTTCTTCTATAATCCCATGTACGCATTGCGCGTTTGCCTCATGGAAAAGCGAATGCGCGCTTGTGTTCACATATATAGTATGATGTCCATGCATGTAGAGGCTGTTGCCCTTGCACTTCAGGTGATATTTTGATAGCTCCGTCTCCATCATACTCAAATGTTTACAAGTGTTTGCCAGTGATCATTCCTTTTTTCTTTCGACTATCATCATATTCATTGTATTATCTAAAACACAAGGTCCCTTCAAATTCATGCTTAGAATCCCTTTTAAAAGGATGCTCAAAGAGCTTTTGCCTATTATTTAGCGCCATAGTGAAAGACGGTTTAAACATCCATTCAAGTAAATACTTCACAAGTTCACATGCTAATTAGACTTGATCCTTGCGAAAATAATTCTTTTTTTCTTTATACATTTTCCCTATTCATATGGATAGTTGTTTTCTTTCGAGTAATTTTTTATCAGTAATCTGGCTTTCTACCCTTACTGATCCGGAGGACTGAAGTTTACCAAAATATTGACCCAGATTACTCAAAAGAGTGCCCAAGACTAAAATCAAAACTCAGAATGTCTATTACAACTAACTCAGTCCTATTCAAACTCTAGCCAAAGCATCTTTAGCGAGATGGACGAGACATCATTTGCCAAAAGCAAGGTTGGTGGTTCAACTCATTTGGAGTTAAGGGTGTTGTAATTAAGTTAGTTTCTTATTCTTGTTGAAAAAACACCTATTTATACTCTTTCTCTGCTAACCCATTGATGTGGCCAAGGTAGCCTTGATTAGGTTTCTATCATCTTTCTCTTTTCTTTTCTTTTTTCATTCTTTATATCAGTTTACATAAACCAAGTGGAGTTAATTTGTCAAATTTTGACAACACCTTTTATAAAATTCAACAGGATTGAAATTATTTTGTTGAATTTTGCATTTTCCTTATTCCATGATAATGCATAATTTGACCTTTTAAGAATAATAATAAAAAATCAGCAAATTTATTCAATTTTCATTTTTCGATTAGACATAGCTAAGAAATGCCAATAAGAAATCTCAATCTAGATGGTCCTTGCTGGTTCTTTTTGTGCTGTATTTTTGGACTGAGTAGGTATTTGTTGGTGTGTCATGTAGTTCATCATGCATTCATTAGGTAGTATTCTTGGTGGTTACAAACTGAGAAATTGTTTTTTGGTTACAAACTTGCAATAAAGTAGGTATTCTTTGTTCGGTGATATAATTTATGTGTATTTGTTTGACTTACATAAACTCTCATCAATTATGTTTACACGTCTGAGCAATAGACAGACAGAGAGGAACGGGGATTCCTTTATTTATTTAGTAGATTGGTACCTTAAGCTAACACGAGCAATATAATTGTGTTGTGAACTGCTTCCTTTCTCTGATTTTTAGAGGCTGACTTTTTTTTTTTTTCTATTGTAAATAAGTTCTTTACTTATAGAATGTTGGCTTGATTTGTGTTGACAGATTTTCAAAACTAATTTGTTGATTTTTTCCTTACTAAAGATCCTTTTGTAAGTTTATTATGTTATCTCTTTTATGTTCGGCGGCATTAGGTAGATACAGAGCTTGCTATGGCAGAAGCAGATAAAGTTGAGGATGATGAGGACTTGCGAAAGAAGCTTTGGCTTATGGTTGCAAAGCATGTAATTGAGCAAGAGAAAGGGACTAAGAGAGAGAACATAAGGAAGGCAATAGCTTTTCTCAAAGAAACTGATGGCCTACTAAAAATAGAGGACATCCTGCCATTCTTTCCGGACTTTGCCCTGATTGATGATTTCAAAGTAAGGTTTGATAAGCTTTCTTTCCCAAATACTTTAGCTCACAAATTTTTGTTGCTTTCAATTTGTCAATATATTATGATAGTTGATTACTTTTACTGCTTAAATAGGATTCTATGAATTCAATTGAGGGATAAGTTGTGGGAACTGCTTTATTCTCTATGCTTGCCTTCCTTCTTTTTATTTTATTTTGAAATCTCTCAAGGGCAAGTTCTTTTACATGGAGGTTCTAAAAAGAAATTAAAAAGTGAAAACAGGAAAACAAATTATGTATTTGCTAATGCATGAAGGATTTTGGTAACGCCTTTCTTACACCAGTGGCGAAATTAGCTGCAATTTAAAGTATCTCGTGTTATAAAATTTTGTGCTACTTCTTTTTTTTTTTTTGGTCAAATTTGTTGCATTGATTTTCCTTATATCCAAAGGGATACAACAACCATTACATCTTTAAGCATGGAACAACATCCTCACTAAAAGGGCAATGACCCCGCAAAAGGGGACAACAACCTCTTAAGGAGGGCAACAACCCCA
This sequence comes from Stephania japonica, assembly GCA_039657345.1. Classification (NCBI taxonomy): domain Eukaryota; kingdom Viridiplantae; phylum Streptophyta; class Magnoliopsida; order Ranunculales; family Menispermaceae; genus Stephania; species Stephania japonica. The sequence continues at coordinate 81,373,600 of CM077556.1, read as the reverse complement.
CGCATGGGGAAAAAAACTAGCTCTCTAGATCAAATAAATGAAAATAGACAATAAGACTGTCAGTGAATACGCCCATGAGACTTCATGCCATTTTAGGATGCCGCTTACTTTTTGGAGATCGGTCGTCGGCGACATTCTCACCCGCTTGAAAAGAATGCTGACAAGGTGATGCGCTTCCTCTTCCTTTTTCTCTATTGCCCAGCCCAGTCAAAAGAGGGGTTGTTGGCAATAGTCAAGCCGAGGACCCGCCGGCATCGCGAACCATAGTCGAGAGCCCGCCAAAAAAGAGGGGATAGAAGGAGGAGAGGGGAAACAGGGAACGATGATGGAAAGAGGACCGTTGAGGGTAGGGGGAAGGGTGGTGGGGATCGAGAGGAAGAGGGATGGAGGAGGTCACAGGTGGAAGGAGTGGGAAGAAGAAAGGGGTGAGAGAATAGGAGGGCCACCGACAACATCAGTGGCTGGCGCGTCGATGCCGGTCAAAATCTCAAAATCGCGAAGTGTTGGCACTAGTGTTTCTCTGTGAGAGAGAGAAATCATAACACTCGATTGAAAGTGTTTTAACTTATGTACTACTTATTTGCTTCTCATTATTTGTCAATTTTGGTTTTACTTCTAGAAAAGAAATCCATCACATTGAAGATGGTGGTTCAAACTTAAAGTGAACATCCTACGAAAACATGATCTGAATCAGGTCTCTATACAGCTTGATCATTTAACTCTTGCCTCTAGTGATCTTATAATTTGTATCCTCACTAGGATCCTTGGCAGAAATAAGCAATCACTTCGGTGGATGTGAGGACTCCTCTGGAGTCTGGACATATTGCCATGTTCATGCTTGTGCAATATTCATTAGTTTGCATTCCTATCACAGTACACTTGGTTTAGTAAATTTGTTAATTTCTATAGTTGTGCAATTATTGCTTGTGCCTTTGTAATCTTTGCGATAAGCTATTGTCTCAGGCTCTCAGCCTTGTAACATATTAAAAAAAACTACTAGTTTACTGTTGAAATAATTGGGAGCTGATATTATATATTTATTTCAATTTATATTTTAGGAAGCAATTTGTTCATCATTGGAGGACTACAACAAGAAGATTGAACTACTGAAAGAGGAAATGAATGATGCAACACATGGTGCAGATAACATAAGGAATGATATCAATGGTCTTGCTCAAAGATATGCCATTATTGAGCGTGAGGAGGGATGTGGGGTAAGTTACATCATATTGTGCTTGTATTCCCCTTACTAAATTGGGATTGAGGCTTGGATGTTCCTGTGCTTCTTGTGCTTGTATTTGCTAGTTTCTAATTCTTTCTTTTTTTGTGCCGAATGAAAAGCGCAAGGAATCGCAATATAATCAACTTTGGTTTCCATTGACAAATTTGGCATCTGATCTTGCTTCATCTTTAGGTCTGTGGAAAGAAGATTTTAAGTGTGGGAGGATCACATCACATGGCAAGGGGATATACTTCGATTGGACCCACTGCCCCTTTTTATGTGTTCCCTTGTGGGCATGCCTTTCATGCTCAATGCCTTATTGCTCATGTAACTCGTTGTAGCAACCAAGCCCAAGTAAGTTCGATGCAATTCTTTTTTCATGTGATTCCACTGTGTTTTTGTTGAGAAGAAAATCAAATTCCCCAAGCTCCATTACGTGTTGAATGAAATCTAATGAAAAATCAAGCAATTCAAAAACCCTGCCCATTGCACTAATATTTAACCTAGGAACTCTTATTTATTTTTTCTTTGGCCCTCATCCTGGGTGGTCTTCAAGGAACTCTAGATCCCTTATGGTTCTAATATAGTGACAAAACCCTTTTCAATATATATATATATGTTCGAACATATTTAATATGACATTACACATCAACTTCAAACTTAATGGAAGAACTGGAGGCATGTGGCAGGTCTAATGAGACGAACTAACTATGGTTTTATTGGAGTGAATGATGGAGCAACAATCAACAAAGCTTAAATCCCATATTAGTTGGGGTTAGCTGCATAGATCAAACTCTTCCATTGTGTTCAATTTAGTGCAATTTATGGTGTGCTTTCCAAATTCTTTAAACCCATCCTAACCAATGCGCCCTAAGTTAGCTTCAGCCTAACCCTACATCGTCGAATTTATTCATTTTCTATTGAGTCGAATTTTCTAGTGGGGGCATTTGGAGGTGTTCAAATCATCGCAAAGATAAACATGTACATAGAACGCGTGTAGCAGAGATAGGATGATGTTATGAACCTCGGAATAGGTTCTTCGAATAAGACTAGTCCGTGACTAAGTCTTGTATAGAAGTGTTTGTGGCTGCTTCTCCTTGGACTAATTTTTTGACAAAGTAATAGCTTGTTTTTTATTGCATAATAGTAGTCTTTTATAGACTTCTTTTTACGATAAAAATAGGAAGAAACTAGAAAAGGAAACATGATGTATAGAAACTTTCTACTTAACTACTTGCTAATAGATAGAAACTTTCTAATTGATAGAAACTTGCTAGTAAAATAATATTCATAATTAATTAACTACTAATGGCGGTTGGGCCCATGAGAGACCATTTCATTACTCCTCTCTTCGACTTTGAGCTTGTCCTCAAGCTCAAATTTCAGATAAGCAAAAATAGTAATCATGGGTCATCGGGAGTGTTATCATCGCCACTTTCTTCTACTTCTGGTACTTTTGTCATTACCGCATCGCGATTGGACGGTTGCGCTCCACCTTTATATAGAGAAATCATGCTGGAAGATAAGGATGTACCACCATTAGTTGTTTTAGGAGTCGATGCACTACCTATAGCAAGCAACGCATGATTGCCCTTTGAAATCTTTTGCTTGTGTTCTAGTACTCGAGCAATGCTTATTGCAACTCCTAGATTATGCCCACGATAAAAGATTCACTTGTTGCCGAGGCTTCAAATTGGATGTCTGGGCCAACAACGGCAGGAATTGACGTTTGGGTTTCTTTGATATCCCTCGAACTGCGGTGGAGAGATCAACCATCTGTTATTCCAATGCTTCTTGTCGGCTTGTCATATGCTCCATAAAAGCCTCAAGCTTCTTTATCAAAGCCTCCATGTCACCCAAGATGATCGTTAGTTCTGATACCAGATGTTTTGGAATAGGTTCTTCAAATAAGACTAGTCCATGACTAAGTCTTGTATAGAAGAGTCCGTGACTGCTTCTTCTTAGAGTAATTTTTTGACAAAGTAATAGCTTGTTTTCTTATTGCATAATAGTAGTCTTTTATAGAAACTAGAAAAGGAAACATGATGTATATAAACTTTCTACTTAACTACTTACTAATAGATAGAAACTTTCTAATTGATAGAAACTTGCTAGTAAAGTAATATTCCTAATTTATGAACTACTAATGGCCGTTGGGCCCACGAGAGACCTTATCAGATGCTTAGGTAGTTTCGTGGTGATAGAATGAGAAATACGTATATTTAAAGAAAAGTACTACTACCTATAGGAGAAAAATATAAGAAGGGCAATTGAAGTGGTTTGGGCACATCTAAATATGATTTGCAACTTCCCTAGTTATTATAACTCAACAAGGTAGAAATGAAGAAATTTACCTGGGCATTGGAAGTTGGAATATTTTATCAACTTGGGACTTTTTTTCTGGTGAATCTATCAACTTAGACTTGTGCGGATGTAGAGTGGTTTCTCTTTTCAGAAATCAAATTACTTCCATCTAATCTGACAAATAGTGCAGGCAGAATACATATTGGATTTGCAGAAGCAGCTCAGCCTACTCAGTAATGAAGTCACAAGAGATGCCAATGGCACCATTGAGAATGGGTCTATTGCCTCCATGACAGATGCTGATAAGGTTGGTTTTTGCAGCGCCATGCAGGTTTCAAAACATGTCGCTTCTACTAAGATGTGAAACTTAACCCAATATTGCTTACCGTACTCCCTCTTTTCTTTTCTTGTTTTTTTATGAGAATGTTCTAGTTAGGCTCATGCAACCTTGTTTCTTTTCATGGATAGCTGCGGTCACAACTGGATGACGCCATAGCTGGCGAGTGCCCGTATTGTGGAGAATTGATGATCAGGGAGATCTCCATGCCATTTGTCCTCCCCGAGGAAGCAGACTATGCTGCTTCATGGGAGATAAAACCACCGCAGCAGCTTGGAATGCAGAAAAGCTTGCCTATCGCCATATGACTTGAGAAACCGCAAGTGCTTGCGAGTACCGCTTAGGTGATTGGATGTGACAGGAAAACATGAAAATGTATGTTATAAGTGGAAACTTTTGCTTGCACATCAGTAAGAAGTCTCTACTAACTCGCCCTCTTTGCCTGCATTGGAAGAAAACTGCTTCTTTGGATCCTCATTGTTTGTTTCACCATCTCTCAGGTTCAACATCTCCTACCCCACGGCAGATGAAATGGGGAAAATATGTATTTTCTTGGGAGATTGAAGATCTTTAGAAAGCTTCAAAATGCGGTTTGAATTGGGTGGATGTGGTCGCTGCACCAGTCGTTTTCCATTTTTACTTGTAAGTAAAAACCAATTAAATGAAGTTGTTGCCGTGATGAGTTTTTGTGTTTTGTTTTCTTGCTGGGTGATGATCTGAACATATGTATGGTTTTAGTGTGTCAAACGATGACTTTTCCCTCTCTTCATTTTTATCTCTTGATGTGCTTATAACAGTTATGCCTTGGAGTCAGTTTGTAAATGACAGGTTTTGGATAAGAAAGTTTCGAGCTTTAATTCTACGATATTCTCGCACTGAACTTGGAGAGATTATCTTTAACTTTTTTTTTTGGGTTGGGAGAGCTTACAATGCTCCATTCCCTTTCATTACATTCATTATCCCGAAAATAAGAAGTGATTTGCTGAAGACACCGATGTTTAAGTGCACAATTTGATGAACACTGCATAAAATTCTAACTATATACTTATTGATTATATTAGGATTTAGGAGATTGATTTGAGTGATTGCAACTCAATTCAAGTTAGCCAGGCAGAGGTGTTAAGTTTAAGCCTTATGAGAACCATAATGTTTGGAAACTTTGCTTTCTTATGAGCTTCGCAAAAGGTCGGTTACGAATAAATCTTGGCGATTAGCCCGAGGTAAGGAGACACGGAAAGGTATAATAGGGTTTCCAGGTATTTAATTCGATTGTGAATCGATTGTGGGCTGGGCTGAGATTCAATTGCTTTCTGGAAGAGAATTTGGTTGTCTACTGAGTTGAATTCCAAGTTCTTTTATATGCTTGACTGACTTTTTTAGTGTTATTCATTCATTCAGCTCCTTCTGCTATTTGGAATCTATACCCTTTCAATCTTGTTAACAGTGGAAGAAAAATATATGATTCCACACGCTAAACGAAATTAACTCAAGACTTCATTAACTACTTGGTTTTTTTTTGGTCAGGTGTGCTTACATTTCCTGGTTGTTTCACATTGCTAAGTTGGCTTTGACATTTTTTTTTTTTTTTTTTTTTTTTTGGAGAAAGAGGACGTTGCATCGGGGCGTTTCTATTGATCAAAAAACCAAATTAGGTACCGCCTGAAGAGAATGTGTTTCTCAAGACTTGACCACTAGCAGGTCACTTACAAAAATTGTTGGCCTTGACATCTATGCGATCTTTAACAATTTTGTATCGAGATCTATTTGATGGCACCTCTCTGAACGTGGACTCACAAAAAGTTGGCTAGTTTGGAATACAAGCCAAATTGGGTTCACTCCTGTGCCATACGAGCAAGTTGGCATTATGAATTATCTTATTCCATTGAGAATGAATGTAGCGTATTTGGTGGGATTTAATGAGAACTGTACAAGTTTCTTGATGTAACAGAAAGTAAACACTGCGCGGACCTTATTTTATCGGAATAACTAACAGCATCTCTATTCTCTAGAGATAGATGAAGCAGCACTTGTTGGCAAGGTTAGGGTGGTTTATTTGACCAAAAAAAAAAAAAAAAAAAAGGTTAGGGGGTTTGACTTATGTTGAAGTTGAGAGATTGTTGTCCTCGTAGTCCTTCCCTTCTCAAGTTTTTTGGGATTAGTCGAGAATGGTTTGAATACCTCGATAATAATCAAAGAAAAGGAAGTTGTTTGGTAAATAGAAATAAGTAGCATGCATAAGTAGCGTATGCATCACATTGTGATACATGAGCCCTGTATGGTTCAGCTTTTGTTTATTGCTTATAGCTTATAGCTTAAGTAGTTATGTCATAATTGCTTTTGTTGTAAGCAAATTTGGATTGCATATTATCCAAACATCATTTTAAATTGCGTTGCGATGTAACGTCATCAATTAGCAAGCATATAAGCTGAACTAAACGGGGTCATGACTTGGCTAAATCAATTTAAATTCTCTATGATTCATTGTGATTCACTTACGCTTTCTAACCTATATGTCGGTTTAGCATGACTTATGTGAAATTGTTGCTCATGATCTTGTAATTTTGTAGAATTATACCCCATAATCTAGTGCTACTATGAGTAAATTTGTTATTAAATAAAACAAATAGTAACCAACGACTAGTTAATAGTGCTACTCTGAGTGAATTTGTTATTAAATAAAATTTATTATTATTATGAAATTGTACCCCATAATAATAATAATAATAAATAATAATGCTCTTCAAAAAAAAATAATAATCTATACTAATAATAAATAGAGGATAATTTAAAAAAAAGCCACATGATGAGAGACGTGAAAGGTGGCTATCAACTTCAATTCTATTTAGAGCAGCGTTGCAAGTAATAATAATAACGCACTCAAAACTCACCCACAAACTTGAAACCTGTCAGATCATATAATCACTCCCTTAAACACATCTCAAAGCATCAATCCAACAGCCATAAATACACGTCCCACTTCCAAGTCGTCAAATCATCTCCCTTTCCAGACCCTCCACTTTCACGCGCTCGCCAACCCTGCACAACAAGAAGAGTAAAGTTGCTCCAAACAGAGACAACAACAACAACAACGTTTTCCTAACAACGACGACGTTTTCCCGAATCGAAACCCCAATTTTGGTACAAGACCAGAACCAGATAACGAACACCAAACGCATCTCCGATGGGCGTGGACGACGACGGCGATTGGACGAAGAGGAGGACTTCCTTCAATTTCCGGATCCCGTTTTGGCAATCACGAAACGCTCCGTCTTCGTCGTCTCAGTTTTCATCTCCTCCGTCGTCTTCGTATTACAATCAGAGCGAGAGGCACCATTTGGAGGACGAGAGGGCGAAGACTGCTACCACTCACGCCTCCAACGCTTCCACCGCCGTCTCGTCCGTCGTCAAATCGATCCTCCCCACTCGGCGTAGGCTCAGACTCGATCCCGCTAAGAAGCTCTACTTCCCTTGTAAAGCCCCAGTTTTTGCTTCAATTGCTTTGATTTTTTTAGGGTTCTTTTTTTTTTTTTTTTGGTTTGGGGATATGGGTTTTGTTTGGATTGTTGGGTTTGGTATTGGGTTTTTTTTCTATATTTTTCTATATTTTGATTGGTTCATTGTTGGGTTTTCATCATTTCACGCGTTTAGATGGATTTGCGCAACTCGATTTTGCATATTTTGATTGATTGGTTGTTTGTTTGTTTGAGTGGATTAATTGTGGTTGTTTGTGTTGAAGATGAGCCTGGTAAGCAAGTGAGAAGTGCTGTGAGGATTAAGAACACTAGCAAGTCTCATGTGGCCTTTAAGGTATGTAAATATTTTGTTAATATTTGTTTTAAATATCTGTTTGATTTCTTCAATTGTAATTGATGTTCACAAGTTAGATTAGTTGAAAGTGATTGTTTTTGGATATGCCCTTATTGATTGACTATGAAGCTTTTATTGGGATTGTTCAATATTGCATTTTATATTTGATCACTTTGTGATGTTTGTGTTTCTTGCGATCGGCTCCATTTGATCGGTCCTTTTTATCCTTTTGTGATGATTTAGTTCCAAACGACTGCGCCAAAGAGCTGTTTCATGCGCCCTCCTGGTGGTATACTTTCTCCGGGCGAAAGCATTATTGCAACTGGTAATGGCTGTCTTCTGGTTTTGGCGTTTGTTTTTTGTTCCAGTTGTGGTTGCTATTCCGCTTGATATGGTCTGGCCAAATTTTTATTGAAGGAATACTTTAATGATTTATAGCATTTTAAGTTGTTTGTTGTTCTTCATTTTTGTAGTTTTCAAGTTTGTGGAGCCTCCTGAGGGCAATGAAAAACCATTTGATCAAAAAAGCAAGGTCAAGTTTAAGATAATGAGCCTCAAGGTGAAAGAGGGGACGGATTATGTACCAGAATTGGTAAGTTATGCCCTTTCATTCTGCTTATTAGTGAGTTTCTACCTTTGATATTAATTTTTAATGGTTCATTATGGTTAATATTATTTTTAATTTTTTATTTATCTAATCCCTGCAGCTATTCGTGTTATGTTTAAGGCTCTGTTTGGCGAGCACAATTAGCTTATCAGCTAGCTTATAAGCTACTTTATAAGCTACTTTAACCGTGGTTGGTTAAATAGCTTATTACAAAAATAATCTAGTTTAGATGCTATCATCTCAAACACTACTATGGGTAGCGTTTATGTTTTGAAACGTCGTTTAATCTTCTTTTCTCAATTTTGCCCTCATTGTTAGGCTACATAATAGCCGATTCCGCAATCTCATGTTTTTTTTTGAGAAATCTAATCTCACGTTTATAATATTATTAAAAGGTGAACACGGTTGTCCGTGTGTCTTATTTATCGCTCAAACACTCCCAACACTCATGTACCTATACTATGGGTCAAAACATTGCTCTATCAAAATAATAAATTTTTTTCCAAATTTGCAACTATTAATTCAAAATATGTGTGGCTTCCAAAAATCAAAACAATAAGCATGTACTGTTCTATATACATATATCCAATAATAATAGTGTAGTTTTATATGTATTACACTTATTAAAAATGAAATAGTTTATAAACATATTAATTTTTATATATATTAAGTAATAAAAAATTATGTTTGTATATTTAATGAATTTAATATATATAAATAAGAATGTACTTTTATGTCATTTTACATTTATCAGCTTTCAAGTATCAGCTAGATTATTAGCTTTCAATTAGAGTATCAGCTATCAGTTAGTATTGCCAAACAAAGCCTAAGTGTGGTTCTCTCTCTGACACAAAGTTCAATGTCTGATTAGGCTTTCTTACATAAATATTTTGGAGCAGATTTGATCTTTAAATTTCTAAATATTATTAGTCTGATTGAATTTGTATTCTTATATATTGAATCCTTGGGTAGACTGAAGTTAACTTGGGATATATTAATTAGGAGGGATTTGAATGGTTTGGAAAGCTCACCATCAATTGCATTAAACCAAGCACAATGGAAGAGTTTGATCCATATAGTCGACCCCAATTAATTTGGGACTGAGGCTATGTTGTTGTTGTTATTGTTGTATATATATTGAATCCTTGAATTCTAATATAGTACATTTTCCTAAGACTTTCTAAAGCATTCTAGAACTAGGCGTTTACCTAAGCATTAAACATTTTCATCTTTTTTTTAGTCGGATCAGTTTATACTTCCCCTGTCGGTGCCTGTGTGGCTGTCTGTCATAGCAACAATCAATTACCTGCATGTTTAAGGTTTCACCTTTTCTAATGAAAGTGTCTAACAGACTTATAGTGAAGAGAAATCTAAGACATTGATGGTGTAAGATGGGATCTCGTGTTATAGAAACGGAAGATAATTTGAGAGCATAAGAACAAGATTGTTGGACAAATTCGAAGTGCATATAAGCATAGAAATGAAAGATGCAATTACTTGCTTCGATTTAGCTTGCCTTCCATGGTGCCCATGATGGAGATTGTACAAGAAAACTTCCATTTTTGCTTTTTGTGATACTTTAGTTGAAGACAAAAGATGAGCTTGCGAGGGGTTTAATGGAGGAGAGAGACGAAGAGAGAATGAAAAGATTGAGTGGATAAATTAGTAAGAATTGATGTTTAGAATAGGCAGCCAAACATTCTAGCTGTATGAGAGGTTGCAAGAGTTGATCATAGTAATTCTCAAAAGTATTATGTTGCATGGCCCAAGTGCAATGCATTTGCCAAGACTTCATTGGAATTGCTATAACATAATTTCCTTCTTATGTAAGGGTTTACCTTGCCTGCAAGCACGCTAACTCGAAAAGAGGAGGCACTTGGTTGTATTGTATTAATACTGAATTAACTTTCAGTTTGATTCCATTAGTGATCATTCTTCTTTTCTGGTTTTTTTCTTTTTTTTTTTTTTTTTTTTTTTTTTTTTTTGACAGTTCGATGAGCAAAAGGATCAAGTAGCAGTTGAGCAGATCCTGCAAGTGGTTTTCATGGATGTGGATCAACCTAGCCCTGTGAGTACTTTTGGCATTAGTTACTGTGTAATGCTTATGTAGATGGTTAGACATCTTTATTTCTGCTTGATGCTAATATGCTATTGCCAACAATGCGTTCTAACTCATTTCATACATATCTCTTGGAAGGCAATGGAAAAATTACATCGCCTTTTAGCCGAGGCCGAGGCTGCACTGGAAGCACGAAAGAAACCTCCAGAAGACCCTGGTCCGCGTGTTGTTGGGGAAGGACTTGTCATAGATGAATGGGTAAGCTAGTGGATGATTGATTTTTCTTTGGTTTAATATCTCTGCATGTTTCCTTAAATTTTTAAAACTTGTTTGTTTTTTTGTTTTTTTCAGAAGGAACGGAGGGAGAGATATCTAGCCAAACAACAGGCCGTGGGGGCTGATTCTTTGTAACTTGGCCTCTATTCTGTTGTAAGTGCCTCTGTTTGATGTAAGATTTCTGATGCAATGAAGATGGAAAGTATAGGATCTTGTATCCCTTCTGTTGCTTTTCTTTTTCCTTGTGTTTCGATGTCATAAAACAATATATGAAGGTTCTACATTTTTGAGTAGTTGATTCCTGCGATTTCTCTTCTTACTTTTGGATAAATTGTGATGTACATATTGTAAGTTAGATTAGATAAAGCATAAATATTGCTTGCCGCGAGAATGAAGTTATTTATAGGCTGCTTTTGAACTCCCTTCTACACATTTTTGAGAAACAAATTTTCAGATATGACAAGAAACGTCTTTATGAATCTCAGTAAGTAATTTATATACCCTTTCCCGTGCTATAGTTTGAAGATCACAAATTCAGAGATGCTAGAGGACTTAAAGAGATTTTTTCTTTCTAAATTTTGGGTTTGTGGTTGCATATTTGCTGCGTTGTTGTTTAATTTGCTCAATTTCATGGTCTTTACTTTCTCTAGGAGCTTCTACCTATGAGTAGGAAGCAGCTACCCTGCATGTTTAGTCTAGACTCTATTTATTTGCAGGTAGCAGTAGAAGAATTTTGCATATTACTAGATTTTACAAGCCCAAAATTGATTCTATACCTTGCTCACATGGTATGCAGGTACTTGAAAACTGACCCTGGCTCACAACTGATCTTCTTCGAACGATCACTTATTAAACTTTTTCGCAGTATTCTTTGCCTGATTATTTTGATGCTAAAAAAAGGCCAATGTTGTTTTCTCTCTTTAAGTGATATTTTCTTTAGGTCCTACTTGTGTCGCAAGGTTGCTAGTCTTCTTTATTTTTATTTTTTTTACTTCAGCAGAAGTCGAACCCTCAAACTCCCTAAACACCTTTTGGATGCCTCCATTTCACCAGGAATGCTTTGACAAGTTTACTGAGTCTTTTATTAATTATTTAGTGTGAAACTGATAGGAGTCTGATCCTTTTTTTTTTTTTCTGTTGCATTACTGATTTTATTTGTTTGGATTGTTGATATTATTCTGAAGTAGACTAGATTGGGTAAGATTTTGTGGCATGCCATCTTAGGTCCTTGTTCTTTTGAGTAGATTTTCCCTTTAGTTGAGCAGATAGAACTCTGAAAGTGTTACTTTTATGTGGTCAAGATGGGCAACATTCCACTAGAACCAGAAGTACAAAAGAATAATATCTTATCTATAAAGATTAGTCAAAATTCTTCTGATATAGTCTTTGAATCTTTAATACCAAATTGCTTAGTATGTGTGATCATAACTCTGACTCTCAAGTTTTCAGTCCACAAATAGGAGAGTGTATTTTCACCTAACATTCCCTTTTCCTTTCTTTTTGAGTATCTATTTCTATCAAACATACAATAGTGAATTATGCTTCGATATTTAATTAGTAAAAACTCCACCTATATAAAACATTCTATGCTGTGTCAATGGGACTGCCAATTGAATTGATGAGTTTGCTCGTACTGAAACAAAATTGTAAATAAAGGGTGATGAACTCCCAAATATGGACAAATAAACTTTTCAAAAATCAATGAAGTTCATGTTCCACCTTTTGATAAGATAGACAATGGTCTAGAATTGTTTGGACGCTGGCCAGAGTTGGGTTGCAAATGCCTCAATTAAAAACTCAACATATTAAAAGTAAAGAAATTAGATAGAGTATAAATAAGCCCAAGATTAGATGAAATAGATTTTGAAAGCACGACATATTAGAAACTAAAGAAATTTTACGGAGTAAAGATAAGTCTAAGATTAGATGAGATAGATTTTGAAAGCACGCCATCAAGGATTCTAAGGCATTAAGTGGAGAGGAAGAGTCTGGTTCATGTAGCTGGCCTGAGCTAATTTGAAATTGAGATTTTTTTGTTGTTTAAAACACAAGGCAAACTAACCACAAAAATCGGTTCTCACATATTTCCTTTAGTTTCCTTCATTAAAGATTTGCATCTTTAAACACACAAATTTGAAATTCCACACGACACATTAGAATTGAACCAAATTTAAAACCCTAATTCATAAAAAAGTGTTATCTGGGTCCCCAGCGTAAATTCATCATGCACTCTGACTTCTCCTCTATACGTCTCTGTATAGCCTCCTCAGATCTCTAATTCATCGGCAATTGCCTCGTCACCTTGTAGAACTCGGTCGTCGTGTTGTTGGCAGTAATTAATGGAGGTACTTCTCTGCTGCATTGACCTGCAAGTGGACTTCAATTTGCACACGCGCGTTGCCCCCAATCGAGATCTCCCCTAATTAAATCTTAATTAATTTAATTATGTGTTGATTTTTGTTAGGATGATCAATTAGAGGTGGAGTTATTTCTATGAGTTAGAACTAATCTTGTTTGATTGTCCAAGCAAGTTATTTATTAACTTACACCTTAAGATGAGAGATATTTTTTTCAATAGTTGTAGACACAATTATCTTTCATTAATGATCATTTTATCGTCCATCTCTATCTCATTTTAAGGTTATTCATATCAATTCATAATTCTTTAAAAATTTGTAATTTTTCTGTCAGTTTAAAGTTGAACCAAACATAAAAATATTAACTCTAAGGAGAAGATGTCAAAACCTCTCTGGTGAGATGGTAAAAACATCACTTGTTAAAAAAGGTAAGACCTCGTAAGATTGTGATTCGATTTTCATTTAAGTCAAAAAAATAAATAAATAAACAATAAATCTACTTAGACTCATGAGTCCGACTCATAAGGAGGTTTTTAAATTTTTTTGTACATATTTAAAGGGTATAATAAGAATTTTACAAGTGATTATGGTTGTTTCATTAATTCCTCGAAGGTGTATTTGAAATTAAAAAAAGTTTTGAGTCCAAACTCACGAGTCCAAATAGCACTACCCATAAATAAATAATGCCGAAGTTTTTATGTAAGAGTAGCACACCCACTCCGGTTTCCACCGCACGCTCATGTTGGAAGAGGGCTTTTCGATGGGACTCAAAAGATGTGGGTTTTTGGGAATCTATGGGGCTGTGTATGTGCTGTGAATTCTTTTTGCTATTTTTGGGGATTTATGGCTTTCTGGCGATACAGGGGACTGGTGTAAATTATGTATAGTTTTTTTTTGGTACATTATGACTACTGTATTTTTTTGAGAGGATATGCAACTTACTATATCCAAAATAAAAAATAAAAAATATATATTAAAAAAATAAAAGTGAGGTGTTTGTTTGAAGAGTGGTTTTGGTAAAACTGGCGGTAAGGTTGTACGCGCGTTCTCTTATTGCGTTTAAGCTGCGCACCTGTTTTCCAGTTTTCCTGTTTGGGTCCACGTTGGACCCACAAATAAGAAATTCCTGGAGATGTGTACTCACAATATAACATGCAGGTGTATCTTGAGGTGCACACAGGTTCCAAAGTCGATGTAACTTAAGGGGTGTGAGTCGATGTAACTTAAGGGGTGTGAGTTCAGTGCTGTCAAAAAAAATTATAAAATTACGTGTGTCAAGTACATTATTCTTTATCTATTGCCTTTTGTGAGCTTTGAAAATTATAATCAGACTAATTTTTGTGTGACTATGATGTAGGCAAAAAATCAAACTAGCCATTTCTTTTCTAATTTTTGTGCAGTGTCATTAGATATAAGTTGTTGGGATTGAGCTTCAGGAGCCAACAAATTGATTTTTCCGTACAGCTGTCACAAAATACTCGAGTTCCTAAAAAAAAAAAAAAAAAAAAACCACATTGTTTGTGTTCATGTACATCATTTTTTGCTAGAAAATAAATTCTCATTCCTATAAAAAAAAAATGTAATAGAATATTTGTAATATCTCCTAGTGTATATAAGCCTGTCTAGATGATTGGAGTAGACAATGTAGTAGTTAAACAAGTTACTTAAACTTCACCAACATATCTTGTATAAGATATAATAATTATACAAGTTGAATTTGAACCAATAAACTATATCATCAAACTCATAGCTGGAGAAGTGTTAATTAATAGGGAAACTGATTGATATGATATTTTGGGATCATACATAAAAAGTTTGAACGAGAGAGCAAATAACATATATATATATATTGTAAGCGCGTTATTTGGGACCCCAGAAGATCATCTGCATCAAGCACTCCGCCTTTTCTTCTTGCCGTCTTCGCCTGCCCTCATCGCAAATCGAACTCGTCGCCATCACAGACGACGATGTCGATGATAAAGATGGAGACGATGACGATGGCCTCGCCTTGTAGACCTCACTCGTGTTCTTTGTTGCCATGGAGTTTCTCTGCAGAGACCTGAAAGCTGACTCCAGTTTGCACACTCGCGCTTTACTCCCCATCTCGCCTTGCTCGATCTTTCTAGCTCGGTGGTCTTGTAATTAATTAAGGTGTCTGTTTTTGCTTGGAATATCAGTTGGGGATGTGAGGACTACTTATATACAAGGCCAATGAAGGGAAAGTGTAGTGTTGTTTTGAAAAGTGGTTTTGGAAAACTGGAGGGTTTTTTTGGCTAGCCGGTGGGTGGGAAATGATTTCTTGGGAAAAAAATAAGGTAAGTCACACTCCAACACAACTTGACCCAAAGGACACCTACATGTTATGCAGCTAAATCAGTGTGCTCACATCCTTAAGTGCATAGGATGTCTCAAAGACTTGATGTGACTTTTGATGAAACTTAACTATTGTCATTTTAACTGTGATTTTTTGATGATATCATGAGCTGTTCATGTGCACCTTGAGATATTACATGCATGGTATGCATTAAGAACTTTATATATGTATATCTCAAGACGTGCGAGAACGGCTTATTGTGAGACTAAGGAGCATTGTTCAACATTTTTCGAGCAGTGTAGTCTCAGGTTTCAACTGCGCCGGCAGTTATTTTTTAAGTGGGAAGTGCTATAATATGTAATGATAATGACAAGTCACATAACACATATTGACCCATAAGAATCATTCATGCCTACATCGAAATATCGGTCATAACAGATCTCGGTGCTAACATGTAAGTCGAGGCCGCATTAAAGATTTTTATGAGTCAATATATATTGAAGTGTGTCGTATCTATTGTCATTATAGGATTTTACTTTTTAAGTAGGGTCACTTTTGGCAGTTACAGCTTAAAATATTTACATCTAATTAGACATGTGTGTATTTACGTGCGTTGAATTCTTATTGAAATACGCGTAACACGCCATCCATGCGGTACACTAATAGGAGTATCTCCTTTCCATCAAAAAGAAAAAAGTAATGATTTATTTTGTCCCCATGAATCAATTAATTAAGCCAAAGCCCTACCAAAAAATAAAAAATAAAATTAAGCCAAAGCATTTTCCATGCTTGTGTGTTGTTTTCGGTGGACTGCATGCCTCAGTTTTCTGTAAAACCTGAGGACCACCGCAACCAACCTAACAACACTTTTTTTTTTCTTTTTCTTTTTTTTTCAAGTCAAGGCCTCTCAAGTGATAAAGATGTCACTTGTTAAAAAGGTAAGTCTTCGAAAGATCGTGATTTAATTTTCACTAAAAAAAAAAAAAAAAAACAAAGCAAGGCCATCAATTTGATATTACAAATTTATTCGAATTGGCTTAATGGTAAGAGTAAAAGCAGGTGTCGAATTATGAACATAAAAGTATAATCTTGAGTGATTCCTTACGATACTCAAGCGTCGGTCGACTATAGGCTCCTTTCGCAATGTTCAAGTCTACATAAAACTAATCAGACTGATCAATACCCATAGATCATTATAAAAAAATGATAGTACAAACATTCTTAAAGATGTTTTGTCGGGGTAAGCGGGAGGGGAAAAGGGTTGATAGGGTAAATCCAATAAAACACTTAGATAAGACATACACTTATGTGTTCCTTCCACGTGTGCATGTGCATGCATGTTATTTTGATGAAAAGGCAAGGTACAGCTCTAATTAAACACATAATTTCTTGGCGAAGATCAAATATTGTGTTTGTGCGGTGACTCTCAATTCCTGTGACATATTAATTGCCAACTTGAGCCTGTTACAATAATAATTATTTTAATTGAATTGTGCATGTACAATAAATTAATTAATTATAATACTTTATTATTTCATAACAAACTATAACAATTTAGAGCGGCATCTCTTTCTCTCCAAAACCTTAAAAAAAATTTGATTCACTTTGTATTTTTGTTCTTAAGCCATCGTCGATCCTTTAAACGATCGATGGTAATTCTAATTAAATCCGTTTGCTCTTTGTTCATTCAATAAACAACATATCTAATCAGATTTGTGAATATTGGTCCATCTTTATTGCGTTGCATCTTCATCAACGGTGTTACGTGGATTTGAGCAGCATGTTTGATTGATTTGTCTTTATTTTTACTTTATAGTTAGTTTTCTTTCCTAGTTGAAAATCTTTGATTTGTCTTCTCCTTATTGGAAAGTTTTAGGTTTTCTTCTCTTTGTTGAAAAGTTTTGTTATTCGTTTTGTAGTTCTAGTACTTTTGTGTATTATCATGAGTTTCAACGTTGTAGAGAAGCAGTCACTGATTGACAAACTATTTTAATTTTGAAAAAAATCAAATTAATGGTAGTTTATTTAAATAAATAGGATTAGTGAATCAATGTACTTGATTATATGTTTGCTCCTGCATTGAGCCATAAATGATTAATGAAATTTCGATTTCTCTTTAAAAAACAAATTTATAATAATTTATTATTTTTATTTTTCTTTTTTTATTTAGAATTTGATCTTCATACATCTTAATTTTACAACTCTATAAGGACATCCACAATGGTTGAACTCATTTTGGAGTTAATAGATTGTCACATCATCATTTCATTACACTCTCCTCTATTACACTTCACTCACGGCCCAAAATGATAAAACCCTTCATCACATACTTTATAGGACCCACAATTACACCACGCTAATCTTTTTTAAAACTTTTTTTGGTTAAGAAAACAAAAATTAAAGTAACTTTACAAAAAAAAAAATTAATGATCAACATTATAAAAAAGTTGACTTGCTGGCCAAATTACTCCTCAATTTGAGTGAGCAAACCATTGCACGCCCACAATCAGGCGTGCAATAGTTTGAGTGCTTTATGTATAGTTGTCTATTTTTAATTATTTAAGTTATAAAAATTAATTAAGAATTTAATCAAAATATATAAATATCAAATTCTACAAATCCAAAATAATTAACCAAGCAAATATATCAAATTAAATCAACCTACGAATAAAAAAGGCAGCGGTAATTTTGACCCCATTTTTTACTTCTTTTACCGCACTTTTATAGAATGACCCAACTACCCCTTCATATAAAGTGTTCTTACTCATGCATACTTCAGTCACTCCTTTTTCTAACCGCACTCTTACCACCAATCCAAATTCAGTGAAATTACATCGATTCGATGTTGTAGGCGCATTCTTCATCTCTTTTAGTGTCAATTGTGTGATTTTTTAGTTTTTTTTCTTTTTTATGTCGGCATTATTTGTGGTTTTGTTGTTGGGTTTAAGGCTTCGATTTGTGACTTGAATCTTGCATTTTGGGTACAAAGTTTCGATGGAATAAAAAATATCAAGTGATTCCGAGCAAAATCTACTATTTTTTTGTCATTTTCATGTATTTTTTAGGAGTTTTGAAAAAAATTGTTCGTTCTTGTTATCCGCGGGTTTGGACGCACAGGGCCGACAACTTTTAAGAGGTGTCGAATGTACATGACCGACAACTCTTAAGAGCCCTTTAGAAGTCGCAGTCAAAGTCAGCCGATTATTCTTCAAAGGTTTCGGCCATGTGCAACCGAAACCCTGCGAGCGACACTTTTCATTTTTAGGACACATCGTGACCACATCTGACTTTGTTCAACGAAAAAACACTCATACGACACTTGGTGACCTAATGCAAATATTCTACAATGACTAAAATCGAGAAACGAATAAGATTGAGGGGTATTGGGATGAAGATGAGGATGATGGGGTGAGGGTGAGCAAGGGTATTTTTAAAAAAATTTTAAAAAATTGGAGTAAATTAAGTAAAAGTGGGATAAATAAAGTAAAAAATTTAAAAATAAGGTACAAGAAGCAAAAGGTGGGTTCCGAATAGCTGTTGCTAAATTAAAAAAAATCATCCTATACTAACAAAATCTCAAACCAAAGCAAAACCTACGTTTATAATCTAATTTAGCAATTTTGTTGACCTCCCCGACCCCACATGCGTTTCTTTCATTATTTGATTCATGGGCACCTGGCATTAAGGTTGCAAATAGGATGGGGAATCCCCATCCCCGCGAGGGCTCACACTGACGGGGATTACCCTTGCCCCGCGAGTTTTTCTCGTACCTCGCTCTACGGAGAATCCCCGTCGCCCCGCCCCGTTCCCTGCCCCACGAGGAATCCCCGTACCTCGCACATGAGAAAAAATAATTGAAAAAATATATTAGTTAAATAATAATTAACTTAATGTCAATATATTAGTTAAAAAATAATTTGATGAGAAAAAGGAAGTGATAAAAACAAAAAAAAAAACTTATGTAAATATTGGTAAAATTTCAATTTAATACTTTATGAATTGAAGCTATATATTTTTTTAAAAAATGATTAATTAAAATTTTGTTGCCACTATAAAGGATATATAACAAATTGAGATCTTGTAGAATAAACTAAAAAAAGGGAGATCGTTGATCTAAATAATGCATAGAGAGATTGTCGATCAGTATATGTCATTTCTAAAATATTTTTAGTTGATCTTGAAAAGAAAAATAAAAAAGAGATCGGAATAAAAACTCAAACGTAAAAATATAAATATAAAATATACCGAAAACCAAATAACTATCAAAAATTCGAAAAAAGCAAAAAAAAAAAAAAAAGTAGCCAAGTGATAAAATGAAGACTAAAGATAAGGATCAAGACATAAAGTGCACTAACAAAATTACATAAGAAACCAATTATACAATTGCAATCAATAAGCGAATTGAATCAATTAATCCGATGTAGTTTTCAATAATGTTCTAGAACAAACGTTGATTAATTAAGTCTCTCTATTGAAATACCATCAGCATACAATTGATTAAAAATTTTGTTTGACAGATATTTAATTGTTAATTAGTATGATTAACTTGTTCTAATTAATCATATAAAATTTGAAACTAGTAGTACTTAGGTAGAGATGCGTTGTATGTCCATTAAATAAAGACATAAAAAAGATTAAAAATTGCGGATAAAACATAGACTTATATAAAGTCCACGTCCCACAGGAAATTTGGCGGGGCGGGACGTGAGGCGACGAAGTTTGCCCCAAATTTTGAAGATAAATCTTTGCCTCACTTTCCTGTAGATGCGAGCACGATATCTTTAATCCGTGCCTCACCCGGCCTCACTTACAACGCTACTTGGCATTCAGCACTGACACCTACTACTTCATGTCGAGACTCATCGGACGTCTCCCAGCAGATGCGCGTGTGCACGAACCACACCACGTGGAATTCGCAGCTAAAAAAACCACTAGCTCCCTCCAAAACAGCAGCGAAAACCGCACCCAGTTTGCTCACTCGCACACTCACACACGCTGTATATAAACACAAACTACTTCACTTCTAACCATAAAAAATTCATCAAGAAATACAAAATCACAAAAATCACAACAACAAATCTCACAACCAAGATGAGCGGGACGAGCAGGGCTTGGATTGTGGCGGCGAGTCTGGGAGCGGTGGAAGCCATGAAAGACCAGGGGTTTTGCCGGTGGAATTACGCCATCCGATGTGTTCATCAGCACGCGAAGAACCATCTCAGGTCGATGTCTCAAGCTAATAGATTCTCTTCTTCGTGTTCTTCGGTGATTGCGAAGCAGATCAGAGATGGGGAGGAGAGGATTAGGGAGTCGGAGGAGTCGTTGAGGAAGGTCATGTATTTGAGTTGTTGGGGTCCCAATTGATCAATGTAGCTAATTTGTAGCACTCTCTACTAATCTCCATGTTAATTAACATGTATACATCAATGGAAAATATATTTCTCGATCAATTATTGGTTTCGTTACCTTTAATTGTTAAGTTGTTTAAGTAAATCTATTTGCATTCTATGGACTGGTTGAGACAGTTTTGAACACAAAAGATAATATCTGATTGACGAAGAGGGAGTTTCCCATGTTCTCTCTGTGAAAGTGAATTTGGGGCTCCAAAAATAAAAAATTGAGTCTTCTAAAACAATAGGAGAAAGGGATACCACTTAAAAAATTCTGTCATTTTTTTTTTATTATTTTTTAATTTAGGAGGGCGCCCTGTTGCTATCTAAAAGATCGAGATTGAAAGAGATATTGTCTATCTCAAAGATCGAATCCTGCCACCAGGCAGAGTACTAACACCCATTTCAAAATTCCTACTCCACACCCCTTAGGGGCGTAATTAAAAAAATTTACGTCAGGAGACTACATTTTTGCATAAAATGCATTTTTAGGAATGATTTTTGGAAGTTTATGGTCCAATGAGTTCCTTCACAAAAGGAACATTTTTTTTTAATGTTTACATCGATCGTTGTTTTTGTTCGGAGTATATAGAAATCGGGAAGTGAAACTGGCAACTTACACCACAATACACATAGGCTCAAGTCATTTATGTCTACCTCGAGATACGAGTCACAAGCAGATCTCGATGCTACCCCAACGCCCATTACCCTATAAGAGTCATCTATACCAATTTCAAGATAGGAGTCATACACAGATTCCAATGCTAGCACGCGAGTTAAAGTCCTTTACAGATCTCGATGCTACCACACAAGTTGAAGTTACATGGAGGCTTTATGTAGGCAAACACACAAGTTGAAGCTACATGGAAGGTTTATGTAGGCAAATGTATGTTGCTCCACCACATAGAGAGCTCTTAGATCCAATATGTGTTGGGTATGTGATACATATTGTTATTCAATAAATCTACTTAGACTCATGGTCCGACTCATAGGGTGGTTTTTATATTTTTTTGTACATATTTAAGGGGTATAATAAGAATTTTACAAGTGATTATGGTTGTTTCATTAATTGTTCGAGGGTGTATTTGAAATTAAAAAAAGTTTTGAATCCGAACTCACGAGTCCAAATAGCACTACCCATTGTTATTTTAGTATTTTCCATAGAAATCTAAATCTATAGAGATACGCATCGCTTAGGAAGTTAGGAGTGATGAAATAAACATCATGTCAACATTAATGAATCATATTGAGATTGGGACTCTTAAACAATGGGCGTTGTTAGGAGTACTGGAGAGTGGCGCTCGTGGTTTTAGAGCTTCATTCAGCTCACCTAGTTTCGTTCGCTAGCTTTTTGGCTTTACTTTTTTTCAAGAAGCACTTTTTTTTTTTTCAAGAAGCTTTTGGCTTTACTTACTATTATTAATAACTTTTCATTTTGTCGTTATACTTTCTACGAGGTATGAGATATCCAATTTATTAATGTCTTCAAATTCCCACCACTTAAATATCGAATAAAAAAAAAAAATGGTTCCACTGATCGAACCCATCAACTCTCCATTACTCGGCCTTTACTAGTAAAAGCTCTATTCGAAATAAAAAGTTGGTGCAAAATTGAGTGGTATATTAATAGAGTAGAAGAATTTACATAAATTTGGTTCATTCAAATGGAGTACTAATCAATTATTGGGACCCCAACAGCTCAAGTACATGACAGTCCTGAGCGACTCCTCAGACTTCCTCATCTTCTCCGCCGCATCTCCATCCTCCATCTTCCTCGAGATAAGCGACGAAGACGAAAAGAGAGACCTCTTGGACTCCTGAGAAAACGACCCCCCGAGATTCTTCTTGGCGTACTGATGCAAGTTCCTCATCGCGTAGTTCCATCTGCAAACCCCCTGATCCTTCAGCGCCTCCACCGCGCCGATGCTCGTCGCCACGACCCACGCTCTCGTCACCGAACCCATTCTCACCAAATTCTTGCTTGCTTTGCTTTGCTTTGCTTTGCTTTGTCACTCGTTCTGGTGATGTGTATTATGAGCAAAGTTGCATTTATACGTGCGTGGACAGAGGAGTTACAGCGTGCGCAAGAGACTGAAACTGGGGGCGGTTTCAGGTTTTTTTGGGAGACAAACTTGGAGCGGTTTAGTGCTTTTTAAATATTTTCGTCGCCTCGATTTTTTTTTTTTTTTTTTTTTTTTTTTCACAATTTGGTGGGCTCGATTGAGAGTTTCTGGGGGCGACTCTTTTGTTGCTTAATTTTGTCCTTATCCACGCATCGGGATCAGTTCTCTTCTCAAATCTAGAGAATCTCAAGCACTATTAATTTATCAGGTACCCCGCAGGGCACCTCAACAATTTATCAGGGCACCCCGATACTTTTACCAAAATATTATTTCGTTTGAAATGCGAGCACTGCACCACCAAATCAAATGAAACTCTTTTTTTCTCGCTTCCATCACGACATCAAGATCTCAATATAACAAATCCTCTTGTTTTCTTGCTTGTTTAAGATAGATTTGTTGTTTTTATGGTCGGACGATGTGTTTAACTTCAATCTCATAGTGTTCGGTCACATAGGGTCGTGATCTGTTTTTTGGTTTCGAACTTCTATTACCGATACCATTGTGTAAGTGTTGGTTAATATCAACCGACACATAAATGAGAAAGACCCTTATACCACGTAGCTGTATATCATTGAGACTACTGGATTTTAGTTTCGGTGATCTGTTACCGAGACATTAAGCTATGTGTCGGTTGCTTCCAACCGAAGTGTAATAAAAAATGTACGTTTGGGATTAAACTTGGTTGGTAATAATCGACATCTTTTGTTAGTTATCAGTTATTGGATACCGATACACTTCAACATGTCTCAGTCCTATGTGACCGATATATTCGCGTCCGTGGTTCACCTTCGAAAATAAAAAAAACTACAAAAATCATAAAAATTAACTTGTCGTGTGCGACGTCCGTCTCCCACTCATTTTCTTCAACCATTAAACTCTATAAACACTTAAAACTTGTCGAATCTCTCGGGCGCAACGGATCAAAAAACGCGATTGACAAGGGCTAGTGCGCACTCTTATAATTGCTATGACGATTCATTCAATTGATTTAAAAAAATATTAAGTTACTAATTTTAATTTCGAGATTGAAGTCATTGATATAATATATTCAGTTCATTTAAAGTTTTATACAACTCATTTTAGACAAACTACGAAATATCTCATATTTGAGTTTTTCGATTATAAAGTTTATGTTTTATTTCAAAGGCTTAACTAAAACTAAAATGAGTTTGAAAAGAAACTTTCAATTTATATTGGTTCCAACAATTGTATAATGCCTTGAGCCCCTAGTAAGAGATTTGTTTACAACAAATTTTATTGATTGTCACTTCGATAAAGCAATTTTTTCATCATTAGGAGGAGATATATAAAGTTAATACAAAAAGAATGGCGTGAAATTGCTTGAAACGCATCAAAATTGTTATATTATGATTATGATATGAACTTGAAGTTCAAGTGATCTTTCATTAGTAGCAAATTATAAATCAATTACTTGATGCAATTACTAATATGAAAAGGTGACAACCCCGTATGTTTCACCATTAAAGGTTCATATATAAAATGATGCCCCTATGCATCAAAATGCATTAGAACCAATAAAACGCTTAAGGTGTAAAAGGTTTGCTGGTTCAAATGATACAAATCCGTCGAAAAAGTAGGGAGTAAAAACTCATTATAAAATAAAATAATCCTTTAGTAAGGATTCAAAGTATCATTTTAAAAATGATGATCCAATACCACAAATAGTATGTGGATAAATATCAAAGAATATATAATTATCAAAAGAGGTAATCCAAACCGAGCTAAACTTGTTAAGGAAGCAAGAAGTTGTTGGACTAATAGTCTAATAGAATTGTGGCGCTATAAAACCGATTGGACTTAAACAATTTGGTTAGATAAACTTACCAAAACCTCAACGATTATTTACTTTGAAAACAATATGTAAGTAATCTATATTATCCATGTTTTCATTGTAATGTTGATGGCTCAAATATTGTGAGAAATCACGACGACATCATTATATCATTTGAATACTTGAAAAAGGAATTCAAGATGGAGGATTCTTGAAAAACAAAACTTAGCTTTGATTTGGAAATCAAGTATTTTTCAAGTAAAATAGTTCTCCATCTATTAATTTATCTTACTCAAAAGAGAAAATTTTGGTTTGCAAAAATTTGTTGTAAAATAATTAGATATTTCACCCATGTTAACATGAGGGGATAATCAAAATGAGTTATTGACTAGTGCATGCACTCTTTCCCCGTTGCTATGGTTTTATTCCATTGGGTTTCCTTAGCAAGGTTTTTAATTAGGCAATTCTAACAATATTAATACTCCATTATCAAAATTGATCAGTGTATTGTACTCTTTTCATTTAGCTAAGGTTTTATCCCACTGAGTTTTCTTAACAAAGTTTTTAATGAGGCAATCCTATCAATATCATACTCTATATTAAGATTGATGAGAACGATTTACTCGTTTTCCTTTGCTAAATTTTTTTTCATTGGGTTTTTTCTACTTTGAGTTTTTCTAGTAAAGGTTTTAACGAGGCATGTTCTCTTAGCAAGTGTCATCCAAGGGGAGTGTTGTAAATGAAATGGATGTGGATGATTCTTCATATTCAAACCATTTATATTCCACCACTATTTGTGAGTGGTTACACATTTACATCATGTAATTGAAACTTATGATCGTTGTCATTCTTGTAATGGCCTATATAAAGGGCTCACATTTATGTAATGGATACACCATATTGGAATAAAAGTTCTCTAATTCTCTCCTATCTCTTATCTTGTTTAAATTCTAGTTCTTTACTTTACTTTCCTAGCTTTGTTTAAAGTAATTTTACAACAATTAAGAATTTAATCGAAATTTATAAATATCAACTTCTACAAATCCAAAATAATTAACCAACCAAATATATCAAATTAAATCAACCTACCCTTCAAAAAAAAGTAACGGCTATTCGGACCCCATTTCTTGCTTTTTTTACCCACCCTTATGAAATGACTCAACTACTCCTCCATATAAAGGGTTTTTACGCACGCATACCTTAGTCACCCTACTCACGTATACCACAGTCGCCCCTTTCTCTAACTCCAAATTCGACGAAATCAGAGTGAAACCCCATCGATTCGACACTGTAAATGCATTCTTCATCTGTTTTAGTGTCGATTTTGTGATTTTTTGGAGTTTTCTATTAAGTCGACATTTTTTGTGGTTTTGTTGTTAGGTTTAGGGCTTCGATTTGGGACTTGAATCTTGAATTTTAGGTACAAAGTTTCAATGGAATCGAAAATATCAAGCGATTTCGAGAAAAACCCACTATTTTTTGTCATTTTAATGTATTTTTTGGAGTTTTGAAAAAAAAATTATTCGTTCTTGTTGCCCGCGAGGTTTGGACACACTGGGTCAACAACTCTTAAGAGGTGTCGAATGCACAAGACCGACAACTCTTAAGAGCCCTTTGGAAGTCGCAGTCAGAGTTAGCCGATGCCTCTTCAAAGGTGTCGGCCATGTGCGACTGAACCTCGTGGGCGACATTTTTTCATTTTTAGGAAACATCGCGACCACATCTAACCTTATTCAACGAAAAAAACACGTCTAGGACACTTGGTGACCTAGTACAAGTGTTCTACAATGATTAAAATCGATAAATGAAAAAGATTGAAGGGTGTTGGGGTGAGCCGCTACAAAAAAAATTATCCTACACTAACAAAAGGCCAAATGATAAAAAATATCCTAACCTTTACAAGTTGTATCAATTATATCATAACATTTGAAAATTATTAATTTTATCCTAACTTTTTTGTTTTAGTATCAATTCTATCCTCAACTAATTTTGGGCACTTTTTCTTTGAAATTAACATAATCTTCAAACTTTTCTTTTCATGATCATCCATATTGATCAATTTACATATTGAAATTTCGTAAGATAATTTATAAATCAATGATACATTAATACCTTTGTAATGGCTTGAATTTAATTCGTCGTTATTTATGATGTATTGTAGACATGACGGATAGCTCAGACACTCGTGGGACCCGCAGCTAGGCTAGAGCGCGCCTGGAGTTAGGTTAATAGTTATTTTGTGTGTTGATTTGTTTAATTTTACGATGTTTATGTTCAAATAAGTTAAACGACATCGCAATTTATGTAATTATATTTCCATTGACGTGTGAGGATGTGTGTTAAGTATTCGCATCGATGTGTGTGTCGACGCGGGTACCGGGTAGATTAAAAGATGAAATACTACGTCGAAGGAAATAATACACACATGAAATGAATAAAATGAATTAAATAATTATTTAAGAATGTCCAATGCGGTATCGTATCGCGGTAGTACGCGTAGGTCGCGTGTTGAGATGCGAAACGGGCGCCGAAATAGTCGTTTGGGACTTTAAATGATGCAAAACCAAAGAGAGTTCACTAGTGTGTCATGTAGTAAGTCAATTGGGCTGGACAATGAGCAAATAATTGGTCCAATGTGAACCATGAGATGTGCATAAGGATGGGTGTGTTGGTTGAGATGAAAACTAAGGTATAAAAACTCATTTTTGACTTTTTCAACACACTTTTTTCTCTCTCTCTCTCTCAAATTCGAAAATCAATAGTGTTGGGGATGGTTTGATCCATTTTTGGTGGTGAATTGAAGGACTTGAAGTGGTGAAATCACCAAAACAAGGATAGATATCTCATTCCCTCCACTTTCTCTTTAATTTAGTGGTGTTTTTGGGCATGAAGTGTTGAATCTGAGATTTGGGCGTATGCCATTGTTTTTGTTAAGTTTTTGGTGATGTTTTGATGTTTTGGATGTGAAGAAAGAGGTTGTTGTGTTGGTGTTGTTGTTGTTAAATGAGAGAGTAAGAGAAAAGAAATAAAAAAAGAGAAAAAGAGATACGCATTGACGTCTCTGTAGAGAATGGGGGGAGGGGGGCAGCGCACGCGTACGTGCGCGTGCACCCCTTGGGCTGGGCCGAACCGGCCCAGACCCAGTCCAGGTCGACCAAATCGGGCCCTACCCGGTTAGGACAGGTCGAACCTAGTTCAGGGGCCCACCCCATATTAATTAAATAATATATTTTTAATATTTATTTAAATAAATTAAAAACAGTTTTAAATTATATATATATTCTGTAAATTTCATAAATTTGGAGAAAATAGCTAAAAATTATAAAAAAAATTAAAAAAATCCAGAAAAATATGAAAAATTAGAAAAAGAGTTGATAAATGAGTTTCGGGACTTTCTCAGGATTTTGGCGAGATGATGTCGGGGTTTATACCTCGTAAAGCGTAAAATTGATATAATATACTTAATTGAAGCTAAATTAATGATAAATGGTAATAGGACATAACGAGCGATATTTTAGATATTGGAGATTTCAAAAAGTTGGACCGGGATTTATTTTACAGGACGAGGAGTGCGGTTTGAGGTGTGTAGTATCCCAAATGAAATTACTTGGGTATTTACTTCTTTTGGCATTTTGAATTCAATTTCTTTCATTTCAATACTCTATTCTTGGTTGTGGTTATATGGATGGACGTTGAGTTGGGTTTCCTCTATTCCATTCTAGTGTGTGCGTTCACTACACCATAACACGTGCTACCAGATCAGTCTAGGTGAATAGCACGACCCGAGTATCTCATCGTGGCATATGTCAGTGCGTTGTAAGTGTAACATCGGCCATCGCGCGGATCCAAATACTGGCCCTGCTTGAGTTGGACTCGTCGGCAGTATTATGTGGAAGTCCGAATTATGGTGGTAGTCTGACCCTAGGGACTAGGAACACATTTTGAGCTTTTCTTATTATTTATTCATGCGATGACCGCGGTTGCCTGTATTTATTTTCGAATGTTTATTTAATAACTTTATTTAAATTCTAGTATTTACTTTCAGTATTGCTCACTTAATTTCCTTGGGAATACTTACTCTGAACTCGTCATCTGCCTTTTGTGATGGCTTGAGTGCAGATCCTAGTACGAGCAGGGGCAATGGCAAGGTGCCAGAGTACCGTTGATCAGAAATTGCTTGACTCGTACGTTTATATTATATATATTTTGTTTCATTTTGGGATTGAGATTTGTGAGATACTTTGAGATACCCTGTATCTAATGATCTTTTTGTGACTTCAGATGTATTACGGTTATATATGGGTTTTTCACATTAGGTTTATGGTTTATGTTACATATTTATAGTATCATTATCCGAGTAAATATGTTAGTAAGGCTTCCATTGTGTTAATTTGAAGATTTTATAATGACTAACATATGGTTTGATTTCAATATAATTTAATCAGTAAATTAACTATTAATAAGGTTTAAAAAGATAAAATTGAGGATATAAACTGTGACCGCAAATTTCACAATCTTTGAATTGGGCACCGCCCGGCCTAGACCTACGCAAACCCCTCGAGCCAGTCTCGCTGAGTCACGCAGGCCTAGTCAGCCTTCATTACCATTTACCATTTATTACATATTTATAAGTAAAATTAATTAATTAGTGAGTTATTATCAGATACAGCGGAAGCACTTAAACTCCAAACTAATCAATAACTTCAAGACACACCAGTTAGGACAATCCTAGGGTGTGGAAACCCCGTAATCATATCCACCATATGAATCGAAAGTGAGTATCAATAATGTCTTACATGCCCAAGATCTCTCATAACCCATAATCCCACGTTCAACAAAACAATATAGATACTTAATACAAAACATACTCAATATGCGCGAGGAGAACGCCTTGTGGTCCTCGCCTTCAATCGCCTAGCGCTAATCCCTTGTCTTAGTCTGTTCACCGGTCTGCCCACCGTCACAAACTAGACGGTGAGTACAGTGATGTAGAGAGTAAAATACCAATAGAGTCTAAACAGTATTTCAAATGTCAAGTAAATAGCTAAACTAGTATCATGCATGGATATCACGAACAATATAAAAAACAGCATGATAAGTGAAATCACGAAGATAACAACGATAAATGAGTGTCAAGAACAAAAAGCCAAAAGAAAAGGAATCCAATCAAGACCAAGCCAATAAATCAACAAGGATGGATATAACAAAGAGAATTCAACAATTCATAATCCACAAGAAAGTATTGCTCAACAAACATAATAGCTCAATTAAATGCACAAGTGAAATAATGTAAATACTCTGGTTAGTTTTACTCACAAATACCGCACGTAACTCCGCACTTCCGGTTCTCACAAGCCACCAAACGACTCCGCACGCTTGTCACCAATCTACTAGACACCTGGTCATTTTTTTTTGATCCATTTATATCATGTTAGGGCCTTTTTTAAAAATTTTGGATTTTTAAATCCATTTCCCATATTTTTCTTAATAATAAATTTTTCTAAATTTCTTGGCTATTTTTGTCAATTTCACGCATTTTAAGGCAAGAACCCCGACAAAATGCGTCATAAGAACCCCGAATACTTCACTGTTCATGAAAATTTCCAAATTTCTCTTTGTTTCATGAAAATATAAT
Organism: Stephania japonica; assembly: GCA_039657345.1. Lineage (NCBI taxonomy): Eukaryota > Viridiplantae > Streptophyta > Magnoliopsida > Ranunculales > Menispermaceae > Stephania > Stephania japonica. The sequence continues at coordinate 81,343,377 of CM077556.1, read as the reverse complement.
TTTCTATAATTTTTCAGAATTTTTCATGAATTTTTCCTATTTTTTGGAATTTTATTTCAATTAAAATCCTTTTTAAATATATTTAATTGAAATAAATAATTATTTATTAATATAATAATAGGGGTGGGTCCTGGGTCGGGTCTGACCCGACCCGACCGGGCCGGGTCTGACCCGCCCCAACCGTGTCAGGCCATGACCCGTTTGGGTCATCTTCTCAGCCATTGTTATTTGAAATTTCAGCGAACATGCGCGCAACACCACTTTTTTTTTTTTTTTTTTTTTTTTTTTTGCGTTTTATTGGGATTGGCTCTCACCCCAATCCCAACTAAACCCTAAACCCCTAATCTCGGCCATGGCTTCGCCATGGCCGAGCTTTGCTCAACCATCACCACCACCACCGCACACACACACACACACCGCACATACAACAACACAACACCAAAAACACAACATTAACACTTACCTCACCTTGTCAACACCGCCAATGTCGCTTCCCCGAGCACTCGGCCTCGATCTCTCGCTCTCCTTCTCGACGGCTTCCTCACTCCCGGGCTCTCTTTTCCTCTCTTTCTCTTGATAAATTGTGTGGTGGTGGTGGTTTTGGGGTTAAATAAAAATGGTAGCCAAATTACCAAAATGCCCCTCAATCTTATCTCTTTCTTAATAAGCCCAAAGCCCTTCTTGGTCTTTTGCATTTTAAATTTTTGATTTTTTTAATATTTATATATGTATATATATAATAAATTACATACATATACATATATAAATATATAAATTTGTCTACAATTTCGTCGGGCGCGCCAACGAGCATACTCGGGCATGAACACTACCATACGACCCACGTGTGTGTATCACTCGGCGACCATCAATTTATTATTTTGTCAGTGTTTTATTTAAATGTATGTTCCCCCGGGACGTCGTAAACCCGTAACTCGCCCGTCGAAACCCATTCGACATGTTTTCTCGAGGCGATCACTATTCGTTTATCGACGCCCTATCACACAGACATGAGTTTAACTCGATAATACACGTCATTACACAAAAATAACATAAATTTTCGGGTCGTTACAATCTTCCCAACTAATAAGAATTTTGTCCTCGAAATTAATCTTAACTCGAGCGAAATCTTAATAAAACGCACTCAGCAGGGAAAGTACTGTCTAACCAATCCTTGACCATACTCACATGGACCCGTCCAAGTGTGAGTAGGTAAGACCATGCTCTATAACTGGTAGGCACCAGCTAACTAACCAGTCTATGGTCGTTTCGTAAATTACAGGCTCACTTAGAGAAAAAAATAAATAAAGAAATATTGAATTCACATAGAATGTGTGCACTTAACTCGATATCTTGTTTGAATCTATGGACTCATTTAAGGTTATAAGGTAGATGCCGAATTCACATAGAATCCGCACACCTAGCTCAGCATCATTTTTCTCAAAACGTAGACTCGCTTAGAGTCAAAACATGTGACTCCACTCAGGCTCACATAAATCTTAGACTTACCAAGAATCTACGCACACAACCCTCTTAACTCACCTAGAGTCTAAACTCACACAGAGTTCTATTACACAGTATACTCTCACTCACACAGAGTCTAAAATCTCACAGAGTACTCACACACAGTCTATTCTTACTCACAAAGAGTCCTGACACACAGTCTACTCTCACTCACAAAGAATCTAAACTCTCATAGAGTACTCACACACAGTCTATTCTTACTCACAAAGAATCCTGACACATAGTCTACTTTCACTTACAAAGAGTCTAAACTCACACAGAGTACTGGCACACAGTCTATTCTTACTCACACAGAGTCTTGACACACAGTCTACTTTCACTCACACAGAGTATAAACTTTCACAAAGACCTAACACCCAGTCCATTTTTTTTTTCTAGACTCACACAGAGTCCTATCACACAGCCTCATCCACCACTTCGAAATATTGACTCACACAGAGTCATTGCACACTGCTAGATATCCTTTCAAAGGTTAGACTCACACAGAGTCAGGGCTCACACAAAGTCAGGAGTATCACACACAGTTTGCTCCTCCCCTTCGAAAGTTGACTCACAGAGAGTCGTCGCACACAGCTAAATATCTATCATACATCGAAGGGTGTATTCACACAGAATTTCTCACCATTCCTCACACAGAGCACGTTCAACTAACAATCTCATACAGAGTCTCCCCAAGTCTGACTCACCTAGAGTCGCTGCTAGTCCTTGACTCACCTAGGGTCACCGTTTACCACTGACCCACCTAGAGTTTATTTTTAACTCAGATTCACCTAGAGTTCACTCGAGTCGAATATAAACTACCGACCAAATACAACAAATTTATGCTAAGATGCAAAATAACTCTTACCCGTTGTTGGGTCTCGCGTCGTCTCCGGAACTAGGTCTGCAATGGCATGTGCTCTCTCTTGCACGTGTAACGGAGCGTTAGCCTGTGACATGCTCGCCAACTGAGGACAATGGATGGCTATGTGTCCTGACTGCCTGCACTGGTAACATCGTCTGCCTCCTTGCGATCTATTACCTCCGCTCTGGTTACTATACGGTTGTTGTCGTCCCGCCCGTACACCCTGAGGTGATCGCCTAGCGACATGGTTCGTTGGAGCATGTGAAACCATCACTGTAGGTACTGAACGTGTCGGTGGTGCAGCTATCTCCACGTCATCGTCCACATAATCACCATCCAGTCCTGACACTGGATGTGCGGTAACCTCCATGGTACACGTACTAACAAAGTCCTCACTGGCCATGGCTCTCTCGTAAGCCTCTTGCAATGTATTCGGAGCCGTCGTCACAACTATCGCACCAATCGAGTCGAGTAGCCCATGCACAAAATAATACGCCTAGTCGGCGTCAGAGTTAGCTGCTCCTCCGGCATACTCCATCAATCGCAGGTATCGGTCCATATACTGCATCACGGACTCGTCTGACCTCTATCGAATGTTTTGGAACTCGGTCCTCTTCAGGTTACGGACTGTAGGAGGGATGTATTTTCGCTCGAACCTCTCCTTGAACTCAGCCCAATCTCGGGGTTTCCCCTTCGTGGCCACCGTAGTGCGCCACCAAACGTCGGCCTCTCCGAACAATGAGGCGGAAGATATACTAGGCTGCATATGGGCCGGTGTAGCAAGAATGTCGTGAATCTTTTCGTGATTTCTCAAAAAAATTTCTGCTGCCTCAAGATTCATACCTCCGTAGAACTTTTCGGGCTGGTGCCTCTGAAATTCTCTGGCCTGCCTCGCCTCTGGCGTAGCTTTAGTACTCGGAGTAGTCGGGGTACTAGGCGTCTCAGTGAGCGACGTACTCGGTGTCGATGGTACCACCTTCGTCTGAGTAGGCAATACAACCCCTGTCTGTACTATCGGAGCTACGGTGGTCTCCGGCATCGCTGAAATCGGAGTAGGAGCTGTCGACGTCGCCGCGGTAGCTGGTGTACCAGTCTCCTGTGCAGCAGGCAACTGGGAAGTAGTCGGCGTAGATGGTGTCGCTGTAGGGGGTGCTCTCAATAGTCTCAAGATCTCCTCAAGTCGATGATCTTGACTCATAATCCTCTGAGTCCACATCTGGAACTCCTCCATACTGACTCCTCTAAGACCTGGCGTCCCACTATCATCACCTGAACCCGACTGATCCGCCGTCGCAGTCTGCAATTAGGTGAATCTTCGAATCAATGAATAGCTAATCGATATAATAATAATACACCATCTCAAATATAGCATGTACATTACAAGTTCCGACTTTTCCCCAACTCTCCTCACTTCCCAACTAAGACTTAAGTTAAGTTCATAGGGTTCCACTCTAAGTTCAAACAATATCCTAACTTCCGCTTTCCTATGTTTTAGTGGATTGTGATTTAAATTCAAGAGTATTTTATTCAACCCTTTCGCTCTGATACCAGCTGTGACGCCCCAAATTCCACAATCTTTGAATTGGGCACCGCCGCCTAGACCTACGCAAACCCCCGAGCCGGTCTCGTGAGTCACGTATGAGCCTAGTCAGCCTTCATTATCATTTACCATTTATTACATATTTATAAGTGAAGTTAATTAATTAGTGAGTTATTATCAGATACACGGAAACACTTAAACTCCAAACTAATCAATAACTTCAAGACACACCCAGTTAGGACAATCCTAGGGTGTGGAAACCCCGTAATCATATCCACCATATGAATCGAAAGTGAGTATCAATAATGTCCTACATGCCCAAGATCTCTCATAACCCATAATCCCACGTTCAACAAAACAATATAGATACTTAATACAAAACATACTCAATATGCGCGAGGAGAACGCCTCGTGGTCCTCGCCTTCAATCGCCTAGCGCTAATCCCTTGCCTTAGTCTGTTCGCCGGTCTGCCCACCGTCACAAACTAGACGGTGAGTACAGTGATGTAGAGAGTAAAATACCAATAGAGTCTAAACAGTATTTCAAATGTCAAGTAAATAGCTAAACTAGTATCATGCATGGATATCACGAACAATATAAAAGACAGCATGATAAGTGAAATCACGAAGATAACAACGATAAATGAGTGTCAAGAACAAAAAGCCAAAAGAAAAGGAATCCAATCAAGACCAAGCCAATAAATCAACAAGGATGGATATAACAAAGAGAATTCAACAATTCATAATCCACAAGAAAGCATTACTCAACAAACATAATAGCTCAATTAAATGCACAAGTGAAATAATGTAAATACTCTGGTTAGTTTTACTCACAAATAGCGCACGTAACTCCGCACTTGCGGTTCTCACACGCCACCAAACGACTCCGCACGCTTGTCACCAATCTACTAGACACCTGGTCATATTTTTTTTGATCCATTTATATCATGTTAGGGCCTTTTTTAAAAATTTTGGATTTTTAAATCCATTTCCCATATTTTCCTTAATAATAAATTTTTCTAAATTTCTTGGCTATTTTTGTTAATTTCACGCATTTCAAGGCAAAAACCCCGACAAAATACGTCATAAGAACCCCGAATACTTCACTTTTCATGAAAATTTCCAAATTTCTCTTTGTTTCATGAAAATATAATTTTCTATAATTTTCCAGAATTTTTCATGAATTTTTCCTATTTTTTGGAATTTTATTTCAATTAAAATCCTTTTTAAATATATTTAACTGAAATAAATAATTTTTTATTAATATAATAATAGGGGTGGGTCCTGGGTCGGGTCTGACCCGACACGACCGGGCTGGGTCTGACCCGCCCCAACCGGTCGAGCCATGACCGGTTTGACTCAACCGGTCGGCCATGACCGGTTTGACCCATCCGGACCGGTCAACTTGACCCGACCCGTTTGGGTCATCTTCTCCAGCATTGTTCGCTGGAAATTTCCAGCGAACAGCGCTGCAACACCACTTTTTTTTTTTTTTTTTTTTTTTTTTTTTTTTTTGCGTTTTGTTAGGATTGGCTCTCACCCCAATCCCAACTAAACCCTAAACCCCTAATCTCGACCATGGCTTCCGCCATGGCCGAGCTTTGCTCAACCATCACCACCACCACCGCACACACACACACACCGCACATACAACAACACAACACCAAAAACACAACATTAACACTTACCTCCCCTCGTCAACACCGCCAATGTCGCTTCCCCGAGCACTCGGCCTCGATCTCTCGCTCTCCTTCTCGGCGGCTTCCTCACTCCCGGGCTCTCTTTTCCTCTCTTTCTCTTGATAAATTGTGTGGTGGTGGTGGTTTTGGGGTTAAATAAAAATGGTAGCCAAATTACCAAAATGCCCCTCAATCTTATCCTCTTTCTTAATAAGCCCAAAGCCCTTATTGGTCTTTTGCATTTTAAATTTTTGATTTTTTTTAATATTTATATATGTATATATATAATAAATTACATACATATACATATATAAATTTGTCTACAATTTCATCGTGTACGCCAACGAGCATACTCGGCGTGTACACTACCATACGACCCACGTGTGTCGTCTATAACCCCGTGTATCACTCGGCGACCATCAATTTATTATTTTGTCAGTATTTTATTTAAATGTATGTTCCCCCGGGACATCGTAAACCCATAATTCGCCTATCGAAACCCATTCGACATGTTTTCTCGAGGCGATCACTATTCGTTTATCGACGCCCTATCACACAGACACGAGTTTAACTCGATAATACACGTCATTACACAAAAATAACATAAATTTTCGGGTCGTTACATAAACCAATGTAGAGCACAACTGTCGCTGGTAAAATAGGCTGTTGGTTCGCATTGGCCCCCGTGGTAGTCTATTTGGAAAATGGGTCGTTACATTTTGGTATCAGAGCTTAGATTTGGTGGAACCTAGGACTCTAAATTAAGGAAAACCTGATTATAAACCTATTGAATAAGCTTTAGATGTGGAAACTCAAAAGAATTGTCTAAAGTCCTAGTTGGGAAGCAATGAGAGATGGGTAGAAATTAAGATTATACGTGTTATGTTTTTTGTTATATCACTACGAGAATCAGCTCAGATAGGGACAAAAAATTCCGTCCCTAATAGGTTGAGATTCAGTTGCTAAAGCAGTCAGCAACCGAATTACGAACCGACTAAATTGGTAGTCTAAAACGTCGTCGCTGATTGGTCAGGGACGGAACTTCAAGTCCATTGTTAATTAGAAACCGAAAATTTTGTCCTTACCCGTCGTTGACTGGCAATTCGTGTATGAACAAATTATGCGTTCGTCCTTAAAACGGTCTCTAATTAACGACGGACTAGAGACCAAATGTATACATTTTGTTCCTAAATCAGTCTTTAAACTAGGACGGTTTAGAGACCAAACTCATAGATCTCAATAGCATTTAATATACATTTCGTCCTTGATTCGGTCCCTGATTAGAAACTGAATCATAGATGGAATTCAACATCCCAGAAAACAAAAATAATTTATATACGTTTCAACCTGCTTAAAACACAAATAACCTGCAACAATTTTTTTATACATTTAAAGCTGCTGAAAACATATCATACAACACAAATAACTGCTGGGAACTCATTATACAATAAAAGTTTCACAAATAACATGCTAATGAAACCAAAATAGTTATAAAAAGAAATCAAAATAGACATCATATATACATGTGTATAAAAGTTTTCTTTACTAGTTACTAAAATACATCATTTATATATGTATACCAAAATATCAAAATATACCAAAATATCAAAAGGAATGTATATCAAGTGTATCATATCAAATGTCTCTGTCAGGTCGTGGTAGGGGATGTATGTCAAAAAATACATCGATCCACTCCTGCTGCAAGGGGGCCAAGTTCGTTTGCTCTTCATCTTCAGGCTCGTACATCCTCGGGTGATAAACATCGTTAGCATCCAAAGCTGGAGTAGGCACCGCCGTCGGTGGAGTAAGAGTCTCCTAGTGAGATGGTCATGGAGGTGGACGTGGAGGTGGAGGATGAGATGAGCTCGCTCCAGGAAGTCCACCTATCATACTCTGTATCAACATGGACTGTAGTAAAGCTATCTGGTCATGCTGTGTATGTATTTGATTTTGTTAATCCTCAACGATAGACGTCAGACGTGAGATATTAGATTGAAGAGTCGCAAAGTCCTGGCTCGACAGGTCCTGAGATGAGCTGGCACCTGGATCATTGTACCTCCTTCCCATAGACCCTAACCCGTACACTCGTCCCTTGTGATCAACGCCGACGACTTTGTAATATAAATCTATCTCGTCCACATGTGGATCATCTCCTGCCACTTCTACTGACTATGACATCTCCCCGCGCATCCTCTGAATCTCAGCCTATATATGTAATTCAAACATATACAAGTAAAAAACAAAATAGACTTGTAAATTTTACAAGTGGTCTTATCTCAACTCCTAGATCATAAATTGTATTGAAGCTTATCTTTTGATTAATAATTATTGATTCTTAACATTTAATATGAAGGTGACTCGTTATCATTTGTTAAGGTTTTTAATCCATTTAACCACCAACTAATTATATCAAATAATCAAAAATATTAAACAAACAAATGCGAAAACGTATCTAAATCCATAGCGACCAATGAATGTTGAAGTTGTACAGTTTGTCATCCAGACCAACACGAATCTTCTGGAGAACTATTTCTACTAAATGTTTCATTAGTAGTTATTGCACAAATAACTGATTCTTCTAATGTGACTAGTAGTTTTATTGCTTCTAGTTATTTGTTTGCCACGTGTATTACTAGGTGATGACGAGTGAGGACAATAAAGCAGAGGTACTGATATCCCCATTGTACCTCTCATCACTTCATTTTTGCTTGTTTGCTTGCTCATTGGACTCCAAGTCAACTTGTATTTTTGGTTAGAAACATTTAATTATTGGTATTAATGTGCTTTGGAATAGATATATGATTTGAATGAGAAGAGCAATGCAAGCCTTATTCCATATACTTCATCATCTGCATGTGTTCCAAGAACTTACAATCAAAGCTTTATTCTATGTTCGACATGGCATTTTATCTATCATAGACTAAAAATTTGCTTCTGTAATGAATAAAAATTTACAATCAAAGCCTTATTCTATGTTCGGCATGGCAGGAATAATTAAAATGTTTCTTTGTTTTCAACAGATTACTTATAATGATGCTTCACTATGTTATACTAATGTTTTAACTGCAGAGATTCTCTAATAGTTACTCTGGATGTTCTTTTTGTTGAAGGAATTTCATAATATTTAGAAACACCATACTATTTCTATAATCATAGAGCAACTCTTGGGTTAATTAAAGTTGTAGCTTATGAAAAGATTATTTCTTTCTTTGGCACTAAAAGATTAAATTCTTCAAGTCTATCATTACATTGATACAAATTGGAGTCACTTGGAACCAAATTTCACGACACTTAATACAATTTAGGAACTCATGGAACTTCTCTTCAACAATGGTTTTAGCCTTTTAGGGGTGGGCTTTGCTTGGGCAGCTCAACAGTATATACTGTTAGACCAACAAACAACTTCAAAGCATGTAGGAATGTAATTTTTCTCTTATTTGTAAGAGTCCAACATAAGTCAAAAGTCCTAAGGGATACAATGAACAACTAACTTGCACTTGCAGAAGTGAAAATTGAATCAAAGCAACGTAACTATTAGTACTTTATAAGATAGAAAGAAGTAAAGTAAGTAAATTTAGCGTACTTTATCATTCAAATGCAACTATCTAACATGCTAATAACAATGTTTATTTGCAAATATCCTTATAAAATCTTGAAATGAAAATGTATTGCATTGTTTAATTGTTGGTTCAAATGGACTAGTAGTTTAAGAGAAATTGAAATGTGAAGCACTATTTTATAATTTGTTAAGAACACACAAAATATCATTAAAGTTATAAAATAAGTAAATTAACACTTAATATAATTGTTAATTAATTAATAAGAATGGGTAAATCAAAGACAAGAAAGTTTGTCCCAATAATTATTTTTAGTTCTCATGGTAGTGTGCCCATATAAACACACCTACAAACACGTGCCCACACATACTGATTAGATGCCAAAAGTCGGTCAATATATTCTTATTTGTACAAATTAAACTTTGAGCATGGAACGAGCATAAAAAACTAACAATAATTCATTTATGAAGTTGTTCTCTGCAAAATCAATTGCACATGGTTCATTCCCAGCAATATTAATAGCACAAGGTCCATTCCCTAGAATATTAAGGTGTTTGGTCTCCGATATGTAACACACTAGAGTAAAACTCAAGTATACAGGCAAGTGTACCATTTAGAATTAAAGATTACATGGGCATCAGAATTGATTGAAATTCTAGTTCAAGGAAGCTGAAACCAGACAGTACTTCAAGATCTCCTTCACATCACAAAGGCAACGAATGTGTGGCTCTAAAGTATCATAGTAAGAAAGATCTAGTTGCAAAAGTTCTAAAACTGCAGCTGCTTTTATAACTTTAGATAGACTATTGACCAATTCAAGATCACCTAGAAGATTTAAGAGGAATAAATCACAATATGAAATCCAATTATATATTCCTTACAACATAATGAAATGCTCCACTTATATATCACCAATAGTAACCAAAAGTTCTGTAGTTATTTTGAAGACCAAGGGCAAACATAATAAAATCAATAAACAATCAGAGAAGTTTCACTAGATGAGGCAAAACATGAAACACAACCTACAAGATACAAAATACAAGATACAAGATACCTCAAGACATTATTTTTTCACATAAACACAACCTCAAATAAAGTTTGATGGTTAAAATTAAATATTAGAGGCTCAATACGAAAAATTATGCGTAGAAGAGGACAGTGACAAGCATAGTTTTAGAATTAACTAGCTTCTAATTAGAGAGACTTTTAAGGACAAATAATTCAAGGCTTTTTATTAATTTTTTAAGCATGAGCAAAAGAGGGAACATGTGGCTTCTGCTCACGAATGCTACACGAAGCAACACGGAGTTCCAGAGCAAGTGGTGCGAGATGAGTTTGAGAAAATGTTGGACTTAGCAAGGAAGGATTTGAATGAAGGTTGCTTGAACACAATCAACAATGCTAGTATTCCGATGGGTCTAAGGATTTGAATGATCTATGTCATATACAAACTTGAAGATGCCTACACTCATTCCTCTCAATTCATAGACTTGTTGTTCATAAAACCCCTACAATCCCTGATCAGTCTTGTGTATATATATATATATAGTTAAATGTCTCTTCATGCCCTTAATTTGTTAAATGCCTCTAGAATCCCTGATCGGTCTTCTATACCTGATTCGTAACAAGAAAGTTTCTCTGGTCCTTCGCTACTTGGGGCCAAAACTCTAGAAATTAGAAATGCAAAAATAGGAATAACACTTGATGTTATTAGGAATGCCCAAAAAATATCATATTCGTGAAGCACAAACATAGATGTACCAAATATGTATGTCATACTCATACAATTAAATTTTATACTAATACGTAGTAGAGTAGTCGAACATATTATAGCAAATAAAAAGCAAAGGATAAGATGACTCAATGAACGATGAGGGCCTTCAAGCTCAAATCCACATGTGATATTCAACAATTTTAAAAATGAATATTTAGATCCAAAGAACACCACAATGGATTCCAAGCAATTCCTTTAACACCAACCATGCCGGCTAGCTAGATATATAGTTATTCCATCTTTATTTGATTGCTTTCATCACAAAAAAACGTCCCTTTTGACTATACTTGCAATACAATTTATGCTTGTATTAAAAAATAAAATGAGACCACCAAACTAATCTCTTTAAGGATTGTGAAAGCTTGGATAAGGTGGTCTATCTAAATAGTCTCTCTTCAAGAGAAGAAATGAAAAGAACATTACATCATCATTAGTACTACAACTTCATTTTATGGTGGAAAGATGACAAAGATCAAGATGTTATTATTAATCCTAATCAACCTGCGTAATCATTCCAAAAATCTCAATTGATTAAATTATGATTTTTTAGCTTACTGCATGCATGCCTTAATTATATGGAATATGACTTACCTAGACCCATCTCAAACTCAATTAAAAGGATGAAAATAAGCACAAACATAGATGCACTCCTCATGACTGCACCGATAGAAAACAATGGAAGATTTTTTTTTTCATTCGTTTTTAATCACGGTAACTAATCTACTTTCGGGCACTTTCAAGCCATGTATTATCATATTGAGGCAATGTGAAATTGAATCAGCAATAAAGCATATGATTCAAAGCTTGAAATTTAAACTGACCTGAGAAGATGGGAGGTCGGAGAAGGCGACCCTAGCTGGAACGGAGCATATCGGAGGGCAAAGCGGAGCATGTACGTCTACCCTAGCTAGAGCAGAGGCACCGTCAATGGCGGAGCGTTGCGGAGCAGAGGTGACAATGCCGGAGCGTTGCGGAGTAGAGGTAACAATGGCGAAGAGGTGACAATGCGAGGCGAGGGAGGATCCGATCAGAGCATAGACAATGATGGCGGAGCAGAGGCGACGTGCCGGGTAGAGGCGATGATGGCAGAGTGGACCAGAGCGACGATGGCAGAGTTGTGATTGATGGCAGAGCAGAGGGGAAGACGACGGAGTAAAGGTGACGACGACGACGACGGAGCAGCCACCAGAGGGGACAACGACGAAAAAGAGGGGTCGGGGCAGCTATGGCTTAATGTATTGGTGTGATATATGTAATGGTGGACTAAATTTGGGGGGAAAGAAACTTTCCGTCCTTATTTCGTCCCTATAGATCAGGGACGGATTTAGAGATCGAAACTAGTTAGACACGTGGCATGTCTTTGCGTTCCTAATTTCGTCCTTGATATTTAAGGACGGAATCAAAGATGGATTTACTAAACGAAAACCTCAAAACGGAATCAGGGACGGAAATTTACGCGGGTTATTCGTGCACCAATTACTTAGGGATGAAGTAGGTTTCGTCACTGATTTTCGGTCCCTATTCCGTCACTGTTCGGCCTCTAACTAGTCAACATGCCTCCAAATCATTTTTCGTATCTGTACCGTCCTTGATTACCAACCGCCTATATTCCATCCCTAAATTCTGTCCCTGATCAAGCCCATTCTTGTAATGTATATTACCTACATTACATGTATATTAATACTGAGGCACATTCTTTAATGCAAATATTGATGGACGGGCAGCCTTCAGGTACGACTCAACTAGAGGTTGAGGATACTAGTGATCCCATTAGACCGACATTGACGTTAGAGTCATTATCTCAAACAGTTGATGATAGGTTTGCACAGTTGTTGGATTTATTGAGGACTCGCGAGGCTACAACAGCTCCTACTACAGTTGTAGTTGCACTATTGGTTACTGCTCCTGCAGTTGCTGCTCCCATTACTGTTGAGACTCAGGGGCAGACTGCAGATCCGAGACACATGCCGAGAGGGCTATACCAGTGGTTATTCCAGCGGAGACTATGTTAGTTTCGACTCCTTCGACTGCCAAGCAACCAGCTGTGGCATCTACTTCAGGGAGTTTGATGACTGTGGTGGTGAATAAACTTAAAGATTATCCTAGGTTTTCTATAGGATACTTTTATGGAGCCGGAGACCCTGAGATAGCCGGGGATGTGGCCATTAGATCACGAGAGTTTACATGAGATGTTATTGGTTGATGAGATTGATAGGCCAAGATTGGCTAATTATTGTCTGAGATCTGTTGTTGATGTATGATGGACTACCTATAAAGTGACACATTTTGTTGTTACTACTTGGGTTGATTTCAGAGCATTATTCATGGATGAGTATATACCTATAGAGGTCAAGATTCAATTGAGAGATGAGTTCTTGACACTAGTTCAGGGTGATATGTCTGTTACCGAGTACATGGAAAGGTACAGATATCTTTTGTCATACTCTATTGATCTGGCAGGGATCGAACGACTGCAGATATATTACGTTGTCCGAGGACTGGACGAGTGATAAGTGTTCATTTAGGCATAATTTAGTATAGGTTATTAGATGTAATTGGACTATAGTTATCTTATTTTATAGTCATGAATGCATACTTTAGGAAATTAGTGATTTATTGGAATAATATGAGAATATATATCTAATTATATTGAATTCTCGTTTTTAGGAGAAACGGAGTGCACGGTTGGATCCGGAGCGAAAAAATACTCAAAATAGAGTATACACTTGTAGAAATCGGACACCGGAGGAGTTGTTTTGGGCATACACAAGAGAGGAAAAAAATATAATTTGAAAATGCCACGTGGCGGTGTCCCATTGGAAAGCCCACGTCACACGCAGCCGCCCAACCAATCGCGAGACACCACGTCATCGGCTTGCACGCGTGCGCGCGCCGCGCAGCACACAACTCGGCCGCCTCGCTCAAGACCGCCCGATCCGCCTCGAGATTCGCGCCAACCGCACTCCCAGATTTTCGGTGATAATCGCGCGCCACGCCCGAGCCACATCACCGACACGTGTCATGCTCGTTCGTCCAAAGACACGGCCTCGTCAAGAACTCCGAACCGTAAGACGCGCGTCGGCGCACGCCTCACCTCATCGCGTCGGCCAAGAACTCCAAAGACGTCACAACCAATCGAGAGCGCCACGTCGCCCATTCGTGTCGTTCCTCCAATCAACGCCCGCCACGTCGTGACACCGTTTTTCAACCAATCACATTCGCCACGTGTCCTGAACGCCAAAAATTATTAAAAATAGTTTCTCTCACCTCTGTGGAGGACTGAAATTTAAGAGTATTAATTAGGGTTTTTGACGGGGAGTCGAGGAGAGGAGGTGTTCCTTCATTTTTCTTCTATTTCTTAGTATTTCTCCCCTCTTCTTCTACACTATGGCCGACTAATTTCATCAGTCCGAACCGGCGGTGGATCAAATCACTCTTTTTGGCATAAAACATATGTGAGATCTATTTATTTATTTGTTTTTCATAAGTAATTTATTTTCTTTGGTATTATTTTAACAATTGGAGTTAAACACTAGTTTAAACTTCAATTCATATACCAGTGAGTCGTAAGCACCCATGTTTGTGCAATAAGACCACACTAGTGACAATTGATCGTACCAATTGATTAGAACCTTTTGGGACCGATCAAATACCTTAGGGATCTAGGCTAAATCGGGAGCACTAGCGATTCGGTTGTCTAGGTGTAGTGCCTTCACTAATCGATGTAATGCGATCAATGCGTTAAATCGGAGCACTAGCGATCGGTTGCGTAATTGGTCGGGGAAAGTAGTCAACAGTCGTAGCTAGCTACGACATCGAAGTGCGAAGACCGCGTACATTCGGGTCTATAACTACACTAAATTCTTGTGATTTGCATGCTTTAATTAAATTGAGGAATTTGTATTTAAAATTATGTCAAATTGAAGAGATTTGTGAAAGCGATGGTTTGGATTGCTCTTTTCCATTTTGATTAATTTATTTATATACTATCTTAATTATTATTTTTAGTAAAATTAGAGATATTTTCTTAACCATTAGAGGTTAGTTTTAAGTTAATACTTGGTCTTCGTGGTTCGACCCGTACTTGCCACTACTGCAGTTCTTGTAGTTGTTGGTAATCTAATCGGGATATATATTTATTTTGACGCGCTCGACACGCATCAACGAGAGGATAGCTACCACAGTTGTTTCCAATGGAGCGACTACTTTGGCTCAGGTATACGACAGGTCTCTTTCTAATGAGACTTATATAGTACAGAGTGCTAGCCGATTAACGATTCGGACTGCGCTACATGGTCAGCGAAATAATCCAGCTCAGGGTTCTTGGTCTGATCAAAGGCCGAAGAGACATAGGAAATATCAAGGTCGATAGGGATAGGCCCGAGACCTCGTAGATATAGAGGTGATTGGCAGTCATATCAGGGTCACATAAGCGACTGTGATCGTTGGGATGATCGGGATAGACGCGATGATCGAGAGGTAGCATATTCTGCAGCCTCTACACCAGTTGATCGGCTAAGACAGCAGTAGAGGCAGGATAGAGGTCAGAGTCAAAGAGGCCGGAGCAGAGGTCATAGTTAGGTGCAAAGTCAAAGGAATACTGGCAAATCAGACACTCGTGCTTGTTATCATTGTGGTCAGGTTGGACATCTTGTGACAGAGTGTACGCATCAGCGCCATCATCACGATTGATCAAAGCTAGAGATAGGGCCAGATACATTTGCTTTTGGGGTTGCACAGCCAGACTAAGAGGCGACAAGACAGCTTGTTGAGGGTATGTTATTTGTCTGTGGTACTTTTATGCATTTTATGTTTGAGTCTGGCAACACACTTTCCTTTATATTTGGACGTATGGTAGGATTGTTATGGTTAGGTGCACAAACCTTAGATACACATCTTGTTCTTAGTACGACAGCTGGGATGAGATTTACCCTAATCGAATTTGCTGGGATTGTGTGTTTGAGATTGAGGGACATCAATTATCAGCTAACTTGAGAGTATTAGAGTACTTGAAGTTCGAAGCGATGTTCGGTATGGATTGGTTATCGTCTTATCACGCACAGATCGACTGTTTTAGCAAAATAGTGACATTTCACATCAAGGAGATTCCAGAGTTTTCATTTGTCGGAGCTGTGTCAACATTACCTATAACTCGAGGCAGATTAGCGACATCGCATGAGATGGAGGCGTATGCGGCTATGGTGATTAGAATTGAGGATGTCCATGTGGTTTGTGAGTTTTCAGACGTATTTCCTGAGGATTTGCCAAGATTGCCACCACCGAGAGCTGTGGAGTTTATCATTGAGCTGATTTCGGGGACTCAGCCGATTTACAGCAAGTCGTATATGATGTCAGCATCGGAGCAGGAGGAGTTGAGGACCCAATTTGAGTAGTTATTGCAAAATGGATTTATTCACCCTAGCATGTCACCTTGGGGAGCTCCAGTTCTTTTAGTGAAGAAAGACGGTTCGATGCGGATGTATGTGGACTACAGGAAGTTGAATCAGGTGACGATTAAAAACCGTTACCCACTTCCCAAGATCGATGACTTATTCGATTATATGTATATGATTGAGTATCATATGTTCACACACTAATATATGTGTATTATATACATGAATACATAAAAAAAAATATTAAGCTTTAATGCATATGTATGAATAAATCTTTAAATGGTATAATAAGAAGAAAAAAAAATGATGTGTGGGCAAAAAAAAGGGTCTAAATTAGTTGATGATAAAATTAATACTAAATTTTAAACGTTATAATATAATTGATAAATTTTAAAAGTAATGATATAATTGATACAACTTATAAATGTTATGATATTTTTGATCATTAAGCCCTAACAAAATCTAAAACCAAAGCCAAACCTACATTTATAATCTAATTAAGTGATTTTGTTGACCTCCCCGACCCCACATGCGTTTCTTTCATTATTTGATTCATGGGCACCTAGCATCCATGCTGACACCTACTTCATGTCCACCCCGCTAGCTAGGTCACAGCTCGAGACTCATCGGACGACTCCCAGCAGATGAGCGTGTGCACGAACCACACCACGTGGAATTCGCAGCTAAAAAAAACCACTAGCTCCCTCCAAAACAGCAGCGAAAACCGCACCCAGTTTGCTCACTCGCACACTCACACACGCTGTATATAAACACAAACTACTTCACTTCTAACCATAAAAATTCATCAACAAATACAAAATCACAAAAATCACAAGAACAACAAATCTCACAACGAAGATGAGCGGGACGAGCAGGGCTTGGATTGTGGCGGCGAGTCTGGGAGCGGTGGAGGCCATGAAAGACCAGGGGTTTTGCCGGTGGAATTACGCCATCCGATGTGTTCATCAGCACGCGAAGAACCATCTCAGGTCGATGTCTCAGGCTAATAGATTCTCTTCTTCGTGTTCTTCGGTGATTGCGAAGCAGATCAGAGATGGGGAGGAGAGGATTAGGGAGTCGGAGGAGTCGTTGAGGAAGGTCATGTATTTGAGTTGTTGGGGTCCCAATTGATCAATGTAGCTAATTTGTAGCACTCTCTACTAATCTCCATGTTAATTAACATGTATACATCAATGGAAAATATATTTCTCGATCAATTATTGGTTTCGTTACCTTTAATTGTTAAGTTGTTTAAGTAAATCTTGAGGTTGAGACAGTTTTGAACACAAAAGAAAATGTCTGATTGACTAAGAGGGAGTTTCCCATGTTTTCTCTGTGAAAGTGAATTTGGGGCTACAAAAATAAAAAATTGAGTCTTCTAAAACAATAGGAGAAAGGGATACCATTTAAAAAGTTCTGTGTCATTTTTTTTATTTTTTAAATTAGGAGGGCGCCCTATTGCTTATTTCAAAATTCCTACTCCACACCCCTTAGGGGCGTAATTAAAAAACTTTATGTCAGTAGACTACATTTTTTCATAAAATGCATTTTTAGGAAGCTATACTGTGATTTTTGCAAGTTTATGCTTCACTGAGTTCCTTCACAAAAGGAACATTATGTTTACATCGATCATTGTTTTTGTTGGAGTATATAGAAATCGGGAAGTGAAACAATGATGCAAGTCACACCACAATACACATAAGTCCATAAAAGCCATTTATGCTTACCTCGAGATACGACGAATCTCATACCAATGCTATGCAAGTCAAAGTCATCACAAGTCATACACAGATTCCATGCTAGCACCAGTTACATGAGTCATATAGGGGAATGCATCTATAGAGGACTCTTAGAGCCAACGTGTCTCAATTTTACAGAGAAATCTATTAGGCAAACACACAAGTTAGGAGTGATGAAATAAACATGTAAACATTATGGCAAGTCAAAGCCCTCCACCACATAGAGATTCTTAGATCTAACACGCGTATGTGATAAAAAAAAATAAATCTCGATGCTACCACAAGTCAGGGTGGTTTTTATATTTTTTTGTACATATTTAAGGGTATAATAAGAATTTTACAAGTGATTATGGTTGTTTCATTAATTGTTCGGGTGTATTTGAAATCGACAAAAGTTTTGAATCCGAAGAGGACTCAAATAATTACCCATTGTTATTTTAGTATTTTCCATAGAAATCTAAATCTAGGAGATGCGCATCGCTTAGCAAGTTAGGAGTGATGAAATAAACATGTCAACATTAATGGATCATATTGAGATTGGGACTCTTAAACAATGGGCGTTGTTAGGAGTACTGGAGAGTGGCGCTCGTGGTTTTAGAGCTTCATTCAGCTCACCTAGTTTCGTTCGCTAGCTTTTTGGCTTTACTTTTTTCAAGAAGCACTTTTTTTTTTTCAAGAAGCTTTTGGCTTTACTTACTATTATTAATAACTTTTCATTTTGTCGTTATACTTTCTACGAGGTATGAGATATCCAATTTATTAATGTCTTCAAATTCCCACCACTTAAATATCGAAAAAAAAAAAATGGTTCCACTGATCGAACCCATCAACTCTCCATTACTCGGCCTTTACTAGTAAAAGCTCTATTCGAAATAAAAAGTTGGTGCAAAATTGAGTGGTATATTAATAGAGTAGAAGAATTTACATAAATTTGGTTCATTCAAATGGAGTACTAATCAATTATTGGGACCCCAACAGCTCAAGTACATGACAGTCCTGAGCGACTCCTCAGACTTCCTCATCTTCTCCGCCGCATCTCCATCCTCCATCTTCCTCGAGATAAGCGACGAAGACGAAAAGAGAGACCTCTTGGACTCCTGAGAAAACGACCCCCCGAGATTCTTCTTGGCGTACTGATGCAAGTTCCTCATCGCGTAGTTCCATCTGCAAACCCCCCTGATCCTTCAGCGCCTCCACCGCGCCGATGCTCGTCGCCACGACCCACGCTCTCGTCACCGAACCCATTCTCACCAAATTCTTGCTTGCTTTGCTTTGCTTTGCTTTGCTTTGTCACTCGTTCTGGTGATGTGTATTATGAGCAAAGTTGCATTTATACGTGCGTGGACAGAGGAGTTACAGCGTGCGCAAGAGACTGAAACTGGGGGCGGTTTCAGGTTTTTTTGGGAGACAAACTTGGAGCGGTTTAGTGCTTTTTAAATATTTTCGTGGCCTCGATTTTTTTTTTTTTTTTTTTTTCACAATTTGGTGGGCTCGATTGAGAGTTTCTGGGGCGACTCTTTTGTTGCTTAATTTTGTCCTTATCCACGCATCGGGATCAGTTCTCTTCTCAAATCTAGAGAATCTCAAGCACTATTAATTTATCAGGTACCCCGCATGGCACCTCAACAATTTATCAGGGCACCCCAATACTTTTACCAAAATATCATTTCGTTTGAAATGCGAGCACTACACCACCAAATCAAATGAAACTCTTCTTTTCTCGTTTCCATCACGACATCAAGACCTCAATATACCAAATCCCTTCACTTTTTTACTTGTTAAAGATAGATTTGTTATTTTTATGGTCGAACGATGTGTTTAACTTCAATCTCATAGTGTTCGGTCACACAAGATCGTGATCTATTTTTTGGTTTCGGACTTCCATTACCGATACCATTGTGTAAGTATTGGTTAATATCAACCGACACATAAATGAGAAAGACCCTTAGACCGCGTAGCTGTATATCATTGAGACTACTGGATTTTGGTTTCGGTGATCTGTTACCGAGACATTAAGCTATGTGTCGGTTGCTTCCAACAGAAGTGTAATAAAAAGGGTACGTTTGGGATTAAACTTGGTTGGTAATAATCGACATCTTTTGTTAGTTATCAGTTATTGGATACCGATACACTTCAACATGTCTCAGTCCTATGTGACCGATATATTCGATTGAGAGTTTCTGCGGGCGACTCTTTTGTTGCTTAATTTTGTCCTTATCTACGCATCGGGATCAGTTCTCATCTCAAACCTGGAGAATCTCAAGCACTATTAATTTGTCCTTATCTACGCATCCGGATCAGTTCTCATCTCAAATCTGGAGAACCTCAAGCACTATTAATTTATCAGGCACCCGCAATCCTTTCAGGGCACCCTACTGATTAAGACACTTTAACAATTTATCAGAACACTTTGGTACTTTTATTAAAATACCCTTTCATTTGAAGTGCGAGCACTCCACCACCAAATTGAATGAAACCCTTTTTTTCTCTTTTCCATCACGACATCAAGGCCTCAATATATCAAATCTCTCACTTTTCTTGCTTATTTAAGATAGATTTGTTGTTTTTATGGTCATACAATGTGTTTAACTTTAATTCCATAGTGTTCGGTCAGACAGGGTCGTGATCTATCTTTTGGTCTCAGACGTCCATTGTCGTTACCATTGTGTAAGTATCGATTGATATCAACCGATACCTAAGTGAGAAGAACTTTTAGACCACGTAATTGTGTATCACTGAGACTAATAACTTTAGTATCGGTGACCTGTTATCGAGATATTAAACTATGTCTTGGTTGCTTCCAACCGAAGTGTAATAAAAAACTACGTTTAGGATTAAACTCGGTTGGTAATAACCGACACATTTTGTTAGTTATTGGTTATATGATACCGAGGCACTTCAACATGTTTCCGTCTTGTGTGACCAATAAATTCGCATCAGCGGTTCACCTTCGAAAAAAAAAAAACTACAAAAATCATAAAAATTAATTTTGTCGTGTGGGATGTTTGCCTCCCATTCATTTTTTTCAACCATTAAACTCTATAAACACTTAAAACTTGTAGAATCTTCGGGCAACGATGGATCGACAAACGGATTGACAAAGGCTAGTGCGCACTCTTTGATCGACAAACACGATATCCGACCCGCGGCGGATCGACTTGACTTCATAAAAAAATTGAGTTTTCAAAAGTGGAGTACCCTAAGAGTACATTTGAATGGCATGTGAATTGTTGGGTTAGATAAGTACATTTTTGTCAATTGATTATAAAACTAATTTTAATTAAAAATGAGGAAGTGCCCTGAGAAAATTGCGGGGTGCCCGTGACCCATTATTAATAATCTTCAAAATCCGTAGATGGAAACCCTCTTACATCTTTCATTAATATGGAGTCTAGCTTAGAAGGAATGGAATTAACAACATGACAACCCGAAGTAAGACCCCTTGCATAATGCAAGCCATCCAGTCCGCCGCCTATTCCCTTTTTCAAATAAAATGTTGAACATGAACTACCCACTTTTGGTCAATAAGCTGAAGGATCGTGGTCAAGAAGCTCCAATGTCGATTTTAAATAAAAAAGAAGATCCAATGTCGATTACGTAGAACCTTTTTATCCAAAATATTTTGCACAACCACTAAGTTATCGATTTCTATGAGTACTTTTCGATGACCTGACTTCCATGTTATCTGTAGCGCTAACCGTGCTCCCCATAATATAACAATAAGATGTACAAATTCTTGTGCATCACTCCAAAAAATTACTCCACTCCGCGTGACTAAGCGAATGTCTACTCATTTGATGATCTCGTTCCTTTTCGCTTTGCATGATAAATCAAGGAAGCATTAAACACTTTATTTTTAATTTTAATTGTGTTTTATTTAATTAATAACATCATTATCACTTTTTTAATACAATACTCATAATAAATAAAGTCACTAATAATTTTAGTTTTTCTAAGTTTGTCAATACTAATAATTAATATTTTACATTATCGATATTTACAAAAAAATCATCAATAACTCTTAATACATTTTCGACTTTTAATCTGGCATGAATTTGAATACTATTTATGAAAAGAGTAGTGCTAGTCCAGACTCTTAAAGGGGGTTTTGAAAAATTTTTATTAATAATGTTATTTGGACTCTCAAAATTCAGGCTCATAGGGAGTTTTTAGAAATTTTTTATTTTAAAATTATTCTTAAACAATAAATAACTTTGAAATATTAATTTAAAACTCTCCTTGGATATTTGTAAAAATTACAAAAACTCTTTATGAGTCCGGACTCTAAGAGTCCAAACAGATTTTTTATTTTTTTATTTTAAAATTATAATAAAAAAATAAATGACTTCGAAATAATAATTTGTAAAACTCTTTTGATATTTGTAAAACACATTTAATAGTTATAAAAATTTTAAAATCCCCTGATTTTTTTGTTGTGAAAAATAACGTAACATTGTCATCTTCATATAATTCATCGTGAATCTTACTTGCACGCACCGGCGATTAATTTCAGCCACGCAAAAGCATGTGCAGTGACTACTGACTAGTGAAGTAGTGAGAAAGACTGACCCACCATCGAAAGATATCCAAATCCAATAGACCGAACAGCCCACGCTTAAAAAAACACGCTACAACGAAACCCCAACACGTGTCGCATTTATACTGGCCCATACTCAAAAGTCTCGTTATCTTTCAAAAACTAGAGTATAAATAACTAAATAAATAAATACTCGTAAAAATCTTTTCGTTTCCACTTCTTCTTCTTCTTCCTTAACGATGGCGCACAATCTCCGACTCTGAAAACCCTAGAAAGAATCCTCCATTGTTGATCTCTGAAGACCGGATTTCAGAGTCTCAGATCTGATCTCTTCGCTCTCTCTCAATGGCTTCGATCTCTTCTCTCTCTTTCGCTTCAATCCGAAGCGCTTCGGAGAAGAAACCGTCGAGTTCGAGCGGTCGATCGCTCGGTTCTTGTATCGAAGGGTTTCGGTTTCGGAAGAGCTTCGTTTCTGTTCGGACGACTTGCTTGAGCTGCTCGAGCCCTCCAATGGTCGTTCGGTGCATGTCCAGTGGCACAGGTGAGATTCCGAGCTTGTTTGACTGTTCAATTTTGGTTTGAATTGACTGTGTAGTTGAGGAGATTTGCGGAGTTTGAAGAGATTGAATGAATTACGGAGTGGATTGGAGTGGATTTGATGATTCGGTGTTCGTCTACTGAATGCCGGAGTGGATTTTGTTAATTTTGTTAGTTTTTTGGTTTTGAGTGAGAGCTAGGTTTGGAAAGCATTGTTTGTGTTTGTGGAAGATGTTATGAAGAGTCTTGGTTGCAAAGCGAATGGAACTGCTGTGTGTAGTTTGAGAAACTATGTGGAGTTTGATGAAATTGAAGGAATTACTGACTACTGAGTGGATTTGATGATTGAATGTTCTGCTGCGGAATGCCGTAGCGGATTTTCTCGATTTTGTTAGTTTTCGTTTCTGAATGTCAAGTATGATTGGAAATTGTTGTTGTGTAGTGAAGTGGTTTGTAATGCATTATGTGCAATTGTGATGATTTGGTTTGTAGATGTTCCTACTGTTGCTGAGACCAAATACAATTTCCTCAAGGCCTACCGTCGGCCGATTCCTAGTGTGTACAACACTGTGTTGCAGGAGCTGATTGTGCAGCAGCATCTGATGAGGTACAAGAAAACTTTTCAGTATGATGCTGTCTTTGCACTCGGGTTTGTGACGGTGTACAATCAGCTCATGGACGGCTACCCAAGCGATGAGGATCGTGATGCCATTTTTCGAGCTTACATCCAGGCCTTGAAGGAAGATCCAGAGCAGTACAGGTAGTTGAACCATTGAAGAAATGTCAAAAGTGATTCTTAACTCTTTATTTACTAGAAGTTTGGGATATTTATTTCAGATCTAGAAAATTATGGTAGAGTTCTTTATGGCAGATTTAGTTCAGTGGACACTGGACTCTTTAGAAATAGTGACATTGAAAAAAATAAAGAATCAAATTTTACTTGCGATCTCGCAATCATTGTAACTCAAACTCATAATTTACACATTGCTTCATGGATACTGAGTGAGAATAAGTTTGTGAAGTATAGAAATTTCTCAATGATAGAAATAAATTGTTATATTAGTTTAGGTTTTTACATTATCCAGATTAGGAAAATAAGAGTGCCAAACTTAAAGTGAAAACTAGATGTTGGAAGTACTTGTAACCATTATCCAAGATTACATTTCCTCAAAATTAGAGAATTTACACATCCAACCGCTGGATGACACCTGTCCCTCATGCCCATACTTGAGTGCAGTCATCATCATTTGCAATATTGAGTGATCCATAATCCTACTTCTATTTGGCAATTTGTCAAGGATGAGACATTTTTGCTAGGTTTAGCAACTTATTTCATCCTGAAATTTCCTATGAAGCAATAGAGATGGTGTGTGAACTGGCCAATTATGTGAAGTCTCAAGAATTGTAGAATAGAGGAATGGAAAATGAGATATTTGAGTTGCTAACTTCTTTGAGTTGCATTTGTAGAGAGGATGCAAATTTTCCCCTTGCCTTAGTGTGACTAGTGTGGAAGGAGAGGGATATTCTGGGTTTTTTTAGAGAAGCAGAGTTAAGCTGGATGTTGGAAGTATTTCATCATTTTTATGTAGCGCTTTCATGATGACGAGTAGGATTTCTGAAGGGTAGACGCCACTACATTATAGTTTTGTCATTTCTTCTTTTCTGACAGTCTCTCATCCCCTATTATTTTCTGTAATTATTTTTGCAGAACTGATGCACAAAAATTGGAAGATTGGGCGTGTGGTCAAAATGCCAATACATTAGTTGAATTTTCATCCAGGGATGGAGAGGTCGAGGCAATTTTAAAGGATATTGCAGCACGTGCAGGTGGCAAGGACAGTTTCAGCTATAGTCGGTTTTTTGCTGTTGGGCTATTTCGACTTCTTGAGTTGGCAAATGCAACTGAACCCACTGTATTGGAAAAGGTTTCACTTTCACCTCTCTTTTCATTTCACATAGCATAATTCGAATGCTATTCATGTGCACATTTGATCATTTCAAACAATATCCATCATAATGCTGAGTGACCATGATTTCATAGTAAAAGTTGTCTTTCTGGATATGCACATTTTTAACATTGATAATTTAATACAAATTGTTGTATCATTCAGAAGTTTAACCTCACATTTAATTTTCAGCATAATACAATTCTCTTGTTGTCTTGTTTTAATTGTTTTAATTGAGTATACATATTTCTTGTTTTAATTGAGTGTCAATAGTGAGCACTTCAGCATTTTCCTTATCTTTATATAAACTTGCAACCCTGCTTATTGCACATTTTCGCGATTTTCTTCAATTGCATCTAGATATGGAAATTGTGTTAAAATCTTTTGAAAAATTAACTGATTGTCAAGATCCATGTGATTGAAGCATTAACATCCTCTAACAGCTAAATGCGTCTCCATTTTCGCCATGTTTGGAACTGTTCATTGTATTATTTGTTCAATTGATTCTCAAGGATCTGAGGTTTCTAATTGATTGTTTTGGTTTTTCTCAGCTTTGTATAGCACTAAACATAGATAAGAGAAGTGTGGATAGAGATCTAGATGTTTACCGCAACCTGCTTTCTAAGTTGGTACAAGCAAAGGAGCTCCTAAAGGAATACGTGGACAGGTACATATCTTCTCTCATGCCAATCTTTTCTACTTCTGATTGCATTGTTAAGAACTGTATTCCTGTTACTGTATGTATCAAAGATTTCATCTTTTCATTAATTTTAAAGATTTTTTCTTTCCCTCGGTGAAAATAATTGATGCCATATAACTCTCAAGTCTCAATGGATGTTTTGACTTGAGTCATCCTAATCTATGCTAACATCGTTCTAGGTATCTTTGAAAGATAAGAATTCTTGTTCGGAATTGTCAATCACAATTCATTCTCCATCAAAACCTTTTATTGAAAGTTGATTCATCATTCTGATGTTTAGAGACACTATGGAATATTAACAATTTCCATACTGGAAATCACGACTTTTGACTATTCTGACGCAAGATTCATAGTTTCTCAGTCAGGCTTTTTGGTTTCATGTTTCATTTGATTCTTACACGCTTGTAGCATGCATAAAATTCTCAGTGATGCCTAATGATTCATGGTCTGAAAATGTACGGAGACTCAGTTTTGGATTCTATCAATTGTTTTGTTTGGCTCACAGAGAGAAGAAAAAAAGAGAAGACAGAGTGGACAGCTTGAAAGCTAACGAGGCAATCACAAAATGCATTGGAGAATTCCAACATGCTTTCCAATCCAGCATTTCTCACAATGCCAACCACACTCATTGATTCTTTCAGTTTTCTTTAGAAGTACTAGACGCTGCAACACCTGTAATCTGTAAGTTGCACATGAAATGTAATTTTTAATGTTGTAAGTTCTCTTCATTAGCCTTTGTTGATGTTCTTGGTGTTGAACATTGAAGTTCAAGTTTTGTATTGGAAAAGAACAAAACCTTTAGTCCCACATAGGTGAGAAAGGTTTAGTTCTCTCACTTAATATATTTTCCAACACACTTCACTATTGTTTAAGTGAGAAGTGAGTGGACCATGGGGTTCACTAGGAAATCACCCTAATTAAACAATCTTTGACAATGGCCTTGGGCCTCCTTTGGGACTTTGGTTTGTTCAAGACTTAGCCATTCATAAACATAGTTTTTTATTTTTTATTTTCGGTTTTTATTTTTATTTTCGTTTTAAAATTCAAACAAAAGAGCACCAACAGTTGCTAAGTTTGAATTAGGAGTTACATGACTATCAAATTAGTGGCACACTAATTAGATAGTTATGGGAGAAACTGTCCACTAATTGGACAGTTATCTATATTAGGAGAGTCATTTTGACAATAAAAAAAAATTGGTTTTTTCGAAATTTGATTTGAAGCAATTTTGTGTTAGAAGAGAGAGAGACGAATTTGCAGTTTGAAGGTTCTTTGATTGGTGCTTTGATCAAGGAGCAAACCAGTTGTATCCTGGAGACAGAACTCCTAGTTGAATTCAGCATCGAATTGGAGGAAATTTTCTGTCTTAGGTCATTGCACTGCAAGCCTCTGGTACACTTTGTTTATTAATCTTCTTTATTGTTTAATTAGCATGTTTAGTTGTTTGTGATAACAGTGCCATGTTCAGATTTATGTTTATTATAGATTATTTGGTCTAACACTTGGTACATACATTTGTTACACAGTTGTTTGAGTCTTTCGTGTATGTATTCCGTTTGCCTGCATGCATCCTAATACAGAACTGAAGGACTCGAGGTCTGTATAACAAATTTATATATCAAAAGAATGTGATTTGATCCTTTTCCTTCAGACAACTGCATTGGTTGTTTGATATGCATCAAGATGCACAGATCCGAATGCAGTTGATAGTAATGTTTGTAGTGTATTGTTTCCCATTTCTCATCATCCGTGCTTGAATGTGTAGTTCATTCTGTACAAAAAGCTTCATTGAATAGAAGGTTTTTAGGATAAATTACTCTAGAATTAGATCACAACTTTTTATATCTTCTATTCCTTCGAATGCTCATTTGTCACACGTAGAATTAGAATTTGCATAGATCATTCGCACATAGAATTATAATTTGCATAGATTGTGCTATAATCGAATTCAACATAGCAAAACACAACCTAAAGAGAAGCAGCGTCAAATTGGCTAAGAAGAATCATCAGACAACGAATAAATACACCACAAATTCCTCCGAAGATAACCTGCAGATATGAAAGAAAAATAAAATCATCATAAAAATGGAGGTTGAAGTTGGCCTAGCTTAACTGAAGTGAGCAATGTCAGCCTCATCGGGGATTTTGAATGTGTCTGCAGCTCCAAACTTCCTTCTTTCTTCCCAATCCTCATCACCATCATCATCGTCGTTACCATTGTCCTCGTGGTTGTGAACTCCATGAGATGATGGGTCCTCAACACTCTTTGATCTGCAACCTTCAACGGCAAGCATTTTCACTTGGCCACGGTGGGAGATTTCTACCACAACTGTGTCGTCGTCAACAGGGAGAGGTTGTTTCCAGGGCTCCCCGTCAATCCTCATGTATGTATGGTTAGCAGCACCCTTGTGAAACTCGAAACGAATGCGGTGAGCCTAGTATAAGTCAAGCAGAGAACAATATGTAAATTTGGCAGTTATACAAGATGAAAGGACTGAGATGGACTTTGGCTGTGAGTTTGAGATACTAAACCATAATTTGAAACAAATTCATAAGGAGTTGCCAACTGAGTAATGGTTATCCTTATTTTGTCGGGATTTCTGTAACGCCCTTGTTTTTTTATTCTTCTCAGCACACGTTAGCATATCCATGGAACCGTAGAGAGATGAATAGTTTGTTATCACTTTAAAGCAACATAAGTATCTGGTTCAAACTTTGAAGTGAAGTTCAATTTTACATGAGAAATGAAGATTGTTCTAACTTTGGATCTTCAAAAGCAAGTAAACAAAGGTTATTTTGTGATGTCGAAAGCAAGTTCAGAGCTAAATAGCTGGATATTGATCAAATAACCTCACCATTTTCTTATGCATAGATCGAAGACTGAAAAGTTGGGGTATTTACAGTGGGTTAGTAACAAGGTTTGACTTACACTGTTAGGTCACATAACAACAACCTAGTGTATGTCCATCATCTATTTCACAGAAATCAACCGTGGCTTTCCTATCAGTGTTATGAATGGATGTTCTATACTTGAATTCCTAGACTGGCAATTCTTATTACCCTATATTTGATCCCCCTTTTCTAAAGGCACAGAAGGTAATGCTAATTTTAAGTTGAAGAAATTTTGATGAATGAGATGCTTGTGTGTTTGTTTCAAACAAATCACAAGTTGAAAGAACCTAGGTCTATGAGAAATTATTATAACCTGTGCAAGACGAGTTCCATGTCCATTTGGAGCAAGCAAAACAAGCCCATGCCAAGCATCTCTGAAACCAACTACCTCAATGAGGCCGTCATCCACAAATGGCGGAGTGAAGTCTTTCTGTTGATCACGAAATATATAAGAAAGTTAATAAATGCGTATAAAATCACTAAAATAACTTTTGAGACTCAATATCTCCAGAGTTGAGAAAGCGAAGATCAACTCACATCTTGGCTCCTGTTCTTACTTGGCGTACCCCAAGGATTAAGCCCACCGGAAAAGCTTGGCAAGTTAAGGCAGACTATTGATCTAATGCTGCAGTTATACACATTAAATCAGCAAAGCATACATAATGAATAACTTTATAGACTCTAGATGAGCATATAACATATGAAGAGCACAAATCAACAAGATTAATGGCACCATATTCCGGGTGTCGGATAAAATGTGAGATATGCAGTCATAGATGAGAAGTCCACACGACATATATGCTATCTTGGGAAAACAGAAAATCTGTATAGTCTAGAGACACAATAAAGCTATCCAGCTTGATGGGAAACAAGATCAGAAATATGTCTGATGATGCTATTACCTGAAGCAATGCATGGAGCATACGAAATGGATCTTCTAAGATCTCAATAGAAAGAATTCCCTTTCCTTTACTACTAATTGTTTAAGGTCTCTGAATATCCCAACCCAAAAAGAGAGAAAAAAAAAAAAGGAACAAGAATTTTATTCTTCAGTTGCAAATTTCAGGTCAACTTGATTATACCTAATCAGGTGCTTTATATTAACTTTCATCGCTCATTTCAATAGATTCTCCCAGATCTGAATTCTCAAAGGAGTATGAAATATGAAAGTAACAATTATTTGTCCTGTTTATCTAGGAAATGGATTACGGGCTTCCTAATACACACTATTCAACAAGAAAGAGAAAACAAGTTTAAAGAGGTAAGCGGCTATTTAATTGATTATTCCTGCTTTTTTCCAACTGTTGTGATCTCCAACTAGAAGGATGTTAAGAGAAGAAAGAAAATCTTTAGAGAAGAGAACATGAAGAAAGATTTTATGTTGTGGAATGACGGTTTTTCTTTCTCTCATTGCTTCCCTATTCTATTTTTGCCACAATTTGCTGTTGCCATTTTGATTTTCACTCAAACATTTCCCAACTATTTAAGGAAAGACTCTTTGATCCAGCGATTAACAAAATTATCCTATGTTTGTCCTCCATTGTGCATGGCAATTTTATTTTTTTTCACAAGTGGAGCCAATATTTACAGGCACAGGAGCACATAACTAAATTGATTATGATACAACCTTACGTGATCATCAAAAAGTACAAGGAATGAGAAGAAAAAAAAATAAATGCAATGATATATCCATAGTAACCATGGTAGGATTGTTTTTGCCAGTTCCCATAGACAAACATGTGAAAGTTTCATAAAAGGAAAGGAGCATACAAAGAAATTATATTGGCAATTATTTTGTAGAAAACAACAAATAACAGTTTGGCAAACAAGACAATAAGGATAGATTTTTTTGCTGCTTAAATTAGAAGAACCTTCTTACCTGTGAGGTATGTTGAGGTCTACCCACTCACCATGGCTTTTCATTATCTTAACCTTTGCAAGCTGTTCTATCCTGCATATAAATTGAATTTTCCCTTGATTCAAAAGGCAGAAAATAAAGAAAGAACAAAACTAGATAATTTATGCAATTCAATTCCTCAACATTTTATTGAGAAGGCAATGATTACTTGATGATCAATACATTTTCATTGTACATGGTCCTAAAGAGATGAATTTGATTTACCATCTTGAATCTTTAGAAAAAGCAAACGATGTGAAACATAGAACAGCGAAAATGGAGTCCCCCACTACTGTAACATCACAAGCATGCATTCCTGCGTTTGAGTTCTCTACACTACAGTGGAGCAACAAGAATATTCTTATTCTATACCAAAAGACGAGAATTTTGACTGGCCAAGGGGAAGACCAAACAGAAATGTGAGAAATGTGAAACCTGAAGTTAAACTAACGACTATAAAGGAATAAGAATATGATGCATATCCCTTTCACTACTATCTGTGGAGACTGGAGATTTGAATCTATCACACTTAGAAAGCTAGGCATTTGACTGACAAATTTCTTTGCAGAAATATTTTCTGAACTCACCCATCCACTACTACACTTTCTATTTATAATAGATGCAGTGAAAGAGAACCTTACAGTAACAACAATGAAGCTACTTCATTTTTTTTCTTCACATGATGTGGATGCAAACAAATATCTATAATGTAAGATTCAAATACTTGGAAAAAAATTCTTAGTTTCAGAAATGCTTTGAGAAATAATAGTTACAGCAGGAAAAGAATAAAGACCTTGAAGTAGGCTGAGAAATGGAAGCTGAAAACCACCCTTGTGTGCATCCAAGCATAGCATATGTGGTCTGATCAAAATGAGAAGATATAAATAAATAAGGTCTTTTGTATAAAATATGACATTTCTTATCAAACAAAAACCTTTAGACCGCACAAAACTAATGGAGGAAGACAAAAAGATACCCTGTAATGAAAACAATTATGCCATTGCAATGTTCAACAATATTTCATATGGAAAACAAAGTTATACCTGATTAATTAACTGGTTTTTGAACCTTTCTGGATGCAACTTGCGTTCAGAGTGAAATCCATATGATACTTGAGCATCCATTCCTGCATAGATGAGATTTAACCAACATAATCTTTCATAGAGGCAAAGCAGTGTTTAATGTCAAACAACAGATAACCAGCTCCACAAATTTGACTGCTCTTAAAAAAACCTTAAGAATGTCATATCTTCCAAAACCAAGTTGTGTTTGGTCATTAAGATAAGGAAATTTTAAATAAATTAAATATTTGAAACTCTAATTAAGAAAACAAGAATGCCTACCAAAGCTAATTAAATATTCACATAAGTAGTATGCCATTTTTCATATATCTTTAAGGCTTGAAGTTGACCAGCTTTCAGTATACTAGCAAATCAAAAAGATTTGGATGGCCCCATTCTCAACAGCCTACCTCTATTTAAGACAACAAAGAAAAGTCATAGTATTATCTAATATTGTCCTACCTCACACTAGACTTCTTCATGTATAAAAGCAATGTTGGTCATTTCTTGTTCACAACTTTAGATGTTGAAAGAGGCAATTTATATTGTCAAAAAAAAAGTTATCTTTAAATTTTTCATTCACATTAAAAGAGGCAATTCTATATTTTCCAAAAGAATTATTCTAGTCATTATCATATAATTGATTCTAGGATGCAATATGAAATTAATTAATCAACAATTGAAACAAGAAATGTAACAAAAATATACCTCAAAAACAAAAAATAAGAAATGTAGCCAAACCATCTAAAAGAAACAAAAGAGATATTGACATTTGAAATATGCATAAACTTCTACCTAATGTAGATTAATGCGTTGCGACAATTCGTTTGAGCGTTCTTGCCACTTGGCATGAAGGCAATAGCAATTTTCAGTACAACATTATAGGCCACAACATGCAAGCTATTGAACAGTTAATCATGTTAATGTTTACACACACACAACAAATGAACATAATGAAGTTTTTTTTTTTTTCAAAGTGAAGTTCATACCCATGCTGAAGTAGTTCCAAAATCCTCCACGATATGTGTGGCAGCCTTCCTGTTAATAATCATTATAAACGGTCCCAATGAGGAGTCATCCAGGTATGTCAAGTTATTTATGGCTAGTCTACAAAAGCAAGGATGACATCATTCCATTTCCTTTTCTTTTCTCTGTTTTTGGTTTGTCAAGAGAAAGGTTTAATCAATCAATAAAAAAGGAGAGTGGTGCAACCAAAAAAGAGGAGCACTAACAGCCACTCAAACCAGAAAGCAACCAGAAAAAAGAACTTTTTTTTTTTAAACAAAAGAACTGTTTAATTATAACAGAACAACTTCTGATCAAGTTCCAGGCATAATAAGTAATAACCTAGAAACTTTTTCATCCAACCCAACGTTGCCCACAAGGGCGATTAGGTACAGATGCAAGACCATACAGTACCAACAATTCTAAAGCCTACCTTCAAATCTCCTTTTGTTTTGGGCAGGACAAATTGCCCAAGGAATAGCCTTAACTACTTGCTTGCAGAGAGAACACTTTCCTTGCAACACCACGGATTCAACGCTCATCAAAGAAAAACGTTTCTACATTTCACCAAAATTTCACTCATGCTTATGCAAACACTTAGAAGGCCAAAATACATATTGAGAAAAGTGATCCACATTATCATTGTAATCTACAGTCTTTAGCCACATCCATGTGAGAATAACATTATATTGGGATTTATGATTCATCCTATGGCATAACATCACAAGCAGTCGTCAATATATTTAGGATCGAGTCCCACTCAAAAGCTTTAACCATATAGTAAATATTTTTCCTTCCGGCGACCTTGGGTTTTAGTGACTTTAATTCCTAGTAATTGCATGAGGCTCTAGCATGTTGATTGAGAGATATCATCACCCTCATAGCCAAGAGTGCAACAAAGCTACCATTAAATGGAATCTTAATTTTCTAATTTCCTATTCACTTAATCTCTTGTATTGTCTTAGTGGACGAAACAAGAGATGGAGTGAATAGGAAATTAGAACTTTGGAGGAATACACTAGAATCTAAAGGCTTTAAGTTGAGTAGAACGAAGACCGAGTACATGCACTGTAACACTTTAGATATTTAGGGGAAGTAGAACTTCCTAAGGAGAAACACTTTAGATATTTAGGATCAATCATACAAAATGATGGCAATATTGAGAATGACCTCACACATAGAATCCAAGCTGGATGGAAGAAATGGAGGAGTGCAATTGGTGTGATTAGTGATAAAAATATGCCAACCAAGTTAAAAGAAAAATTTTATAAGACCGCAATGCTCTATGGAAGTGAATGTTGGGCGGTAAAGCAACAGCAATTACATAAAATGAACGTAGCAGAAATGAGGATGCTTAGGTGGATGGTGGTAAAACTCATAAAGATAGGATAAGAAATACAAAAATTCAAAGAAAAGTAGAAGTAGCACCAATTAACTTGAAGATTAGGGAAGGGCGGTTGCTGTGGTTTGGTCACCCGTAAAGATGGCCTACAAATGCCTAGACTAGAAAACTTGACTTAATAGGAACTGAAGAAATTCAACGAGGTAGGGGTAGACCGAAGTTAACTTGGGATGCATTAATTAGGAGGGATTTGAATGGTTCGGAAAGCTCACCATCAATTGCATTAAACCGAACACAATGGAAGAGTTTGATCCATATAGCCGACCCAATTAATTTGGGACTGAAGCTATGTTATTGTTGTTGTTGTTGTAAAGAAAAATAAGGAAGCGCACCCATTGTTACTGTTGATCCACATAACCAACCCCAACTAATTTGGCATTGAGGCTTGGTTCTCGTTATTGTTGTATTCTAGTATATATAGTGTTGGGTCGTGCATAGATTTCCTGTATAATAGTATAGAGAGATTAAGATCTATAATATTCGCCTTCCCTTAATTCAATCATCGCATAGACCATGTATACTAATGATAAACTTTGCCCCCAAACTTTGTTCTTCTTTAGAGACCTCCATAAGCATTTTACCACGAGCAAACCATTTCTCCATTTCAAGTTTCCACCTCAATTCTTCCTTTGCTTTCGAGAAGACATGCTTACTTCTACGCATCCCAAAAAAAAAAACCAATTATGCATAACATGCTAAATAACCTTGATTATCTCAGAAAATATTTTTAACATGGTGCGAAGTCTGCATTGTTTGCAGAATGCACCTATTGGATTGAAGATATCTGCCTTTAAATAGAAAACGACTTTTCCATCCATGAAGTCTCAGTTCTGCCCTTCTAACAATTAGTTTGCAAGACCTACTTATTGTTTGTTCTCTTAACTATTAGGAACAAGATTGCAGCCAAATCCAATTAGTATCTCACTTGTTGATGTCTTCCTGTAAGGATTCCTATAAAATAAATTGAATCATGGTCATTCATCGTCTAGAGTTGACAAGTTGTGGATTTCTAATCTTGGAGCTATACAAAGGATTGAACTCATTATCTCATTTTGCAATTTACTTTTGTGATATTCCAACTGAAGCCATCTCTGTGAACGTTAAACAGTCATATGGTACTCTGAGTGAGGATAACTCATTATCTCAAATTTTAATGCATGTCGAAACTATCCAAACAAAACTTTAACAAATCACTGTCGCAAAAGTTGCAACTGAAACTTTGACACTAGGAAAAACTCCTTGACGAAAAAAAAGCAGAATAGTTCAGATTAGCAGAACAGTGATTTCACTTTCATCTTAGTTTCTTACAAAAATAACAAAACGATGAAAACGTTAATTGGCAAATAACTAAAAGTAAAATTATAACTTACAACATTTAGTGCATTGTCGTCAGTGACACGATGAAATGCATGTAGAGAATGTGGCAATTCAAGTGGGGCAACAGGTTCACAAGGGCCTTCTTTCGGAGCTTTCATCCTCATGAGAAGGTGCCAACTTCAATAGAAGGATAAAGAGAGTATTGATCAATAGTGGTTCCGGATAAAGAGAATATTGATCAATAGAGGTTCCGCACAAAGCATTGAAAAATGTAATTAAATTAAAAAGGATTAACTCATCAGTCGTCAATAGATAAACACGAACATTATGATACCTTCAACTTGAGGAAGCAAGCACTTCTTTTGCTGCAATTAAAGTATCAAATTTATGCAACCTTTGAATGTATTTAGTGATCAAGAAAGTGAAATGGAGGGGGAAACTTCCGTTATGTTTATATTTTTTGCATTTGGCAATATGAATCCTAAAGAAAGAATTTCATCAGTTTTGTTTTGCATTTGGCAATTTCCTTTTTATGTGTATTAGTGGTAGGATTCTTTTCATTCATGGTTTGGATGCAAATTTATGCTCAACTACATATCATGAAATTATTTTAGGCCATCTCAAAATATTTGGCATCAGATTTCTGATTTGCATCAAATGCACAAGAACAAACTCAAATCATAGTCAAATATGATAAACCACAGTTTAACATGTCATAAAGTATTAAGCAAATGGAAAGAAAAGAAAATTATTCGTTTGAATCTTTTACCTATCTATATTCATTTCTTTTGCCTTCTTTACTTGATCTAAGAATGACTTCACGGATTGGCGATCCGTGTTAGGATTCTTTTTTCCCTGAAAAAAATGTGATTACAAACATTAATAAACTATACGACTGCTGTTGAAAATTTGAAATTAGTTTTAGATAAATGTGAAACTTCCAATAAGAAACTCAAACACTGTACTAATAGATGAAACAACAGAACCAGTACCCATAGAATCCATGCATCAATTCCTCAATTTTGAGAACTGATATCATCAATCATCAATAAAATAATGTAAACCAACAGATCAAATGATCAACAATAAACCCTTGGAAGAAACAATTTTTTTTCTCTGAGGTCAGAAGAAACAAAATATTTAACATCAAAACCCATTATTTAGTCCATGAACTTTGTGTATTTTATGCTTTTGGTCCCTAAACTTTTATTATTACACATTTGGTCCTTAAACTTTCACAAAGATCTACATTTAGTCCTTCCACCATTTAAAGTGTTAAATTCCGCCGATGTGGGTAACAAAAGTGTCACGTGATTAGTCAAGAAGAGTAAAGTGGTTTATAAAACTGAATCGACGACTTACATAGACCAACAAAAGCCGAAAAAAAAATTAATTTCCTCCAAAAACATAAAAAAACTCAAAGTTCAAGGACCAAAAGCATAAAACTCAAAAGTTCAGGGACCAAATGTACAACAATGAAAGTTCAGGGACCAAATGTACAACAATGAAAGTTCAAGGACTAAATGTACACTAATGAAAGTTCAGGGACCAAAAGCATAAAAGACTCAAAGTTCAAGTACCAAAAAATATGTTTTGCCAATATTTAATTCGAGTTCTGTACTCTCAACGAATCAACAATTGTTAAGAGGAGGAGGCAATTTTTGTACAATTAGATGACCAAATTAAGAAGATAAACTGCTACATATAGCAGGTCATTGCCTATGCGTAACTGACTGACGGTGACGAGTTATGTCCCTTGCCTCTGAAACTATTTGCAACTAGGATAACAAAGAGAAGAAACCATTACCAACCACAATTTAAGAGAGAAACAAGAAAAGGCAAAGCAGAAAAAATAAATGAAAGCTTAAAAAAAATAAAATAAAAGATGTTCCTACCCATCCAAATGCAAATGGGAGATTATTTCCAGTTCCTAAAGGTACTGTGGCAATTGGAGGTATCTGAGACAGTTTGAGATCAGAAACTACTCCAAGAAGCCAACTAGCCGTACCATCCCCACCTGCAACCTAATCACCAACAAATTTCGTTAAAAACAAAAGAAAAAGGAAAAAAGAAAAGAAGCAAACATATTGAAGGGAGAAAATATCCAGTCTATAGTGGAGAAAATAAAGGGAAGGAAATTGTTAAGAACTTACTATCAATCTCAATCTTTTCTCTATTTCAAGAGCTAAAATATCACCACTTTGCTTGAGTTTTTCTAAGTTGACATATAATTTGTTCAAAACCTTATCTGGAGTCTCCTCCCCCAAATCAAACACCTGAAAATCATAATATTCATGGATTAAGCCACAGGCAAAAGTACCACATACACTTCATAAATTTACTCATACCAGACCATCTAATCCTTATATGTTGTGTGAATCTGTTACATAGCCTGACAGGGAATACCTGATTTTTGTTGAGAAGATCCCGATACGTAGCCAGTAGATCACCGCCTAGCTGACCGCCACTTTTGGAGTTAATGAACACAATGACTGGATGCTCTGGTAGACTGGAAACAATTTCAAACTCGGAATCCGGTACAAGTATGTAATTAGGGATGTAAAAGTCCTTCAAAAAATTATCTGTGCCAGCATCACACTCGGCCATCTCTTCTTCTTAATCTGTAGTACATTAGAGTAACCATAAACTATAAGAACCAACAAAGTTTGATATCCCTCGCTTCAACAAAACAATCTTATACAAGTAATGACATTATTTCAATAAAGTAGTAATTCATTCCACAATTCAACTTGCTAGTCTGTCTATAAACGCTATATTACCTGATTAATAGAATTAAGAAGAACAGCTGAATTAAACAAGTTAAATATGAAAACAAATCAAGCAAACATTGCTTAAGCATTCCGAGATAAGACGCCAAGCTATCGCTACACTCAACAATTCTCTCATCTCCTTCAAACAATACAGAGTCGAATCACACGAAACTCAACATGAAAAAAGCGCTAATTAAGATCTATTAAACACATCACTAAAACAGCATTTCAGTTGAATGAATCATCAACCCCTCATCTCAAAAGCGCGAACAAGAAGAACCACCTAGAAATTTCATCAAACAAATGTCCGCCTACGTTTCTCACTCTCGAAAGATCATCTCTCAATCTCTCAAAACGCGATTCCGCGCCAATCCGAGACGAATCGAAGCCCAAGCAATCATCCAGAACAACCGAGATCGATCAAATCATTCAAATCTATGAGAAATCGCACATTAACAACCACAAACAAGCTTTTCTTCAACGGAACTCACAATCGTGAAACGAACACATACGAAGATGATTTAATAGCCAAATCAAGCAATCAAACACAGAGAAATCGAAAAATTTCATCTACCTGAACGAATCCAACTCAGTTTCAAAGATCCGAACAGAATTCCGCCAACGATTCCAACACTGTGATCGACTAAACCTGGCGATAGGGATTTGAAGCTGCGGAGGAAATGCAGAGCTGACGAAGAGTGAAAGGCGAGATTCACAATTTCAGCCAATTGAATCTACATTTATGAATAAAATACTTATCGGTAATAAAAGTAACGATCAAGGGCATAAATGGAATTGTGATATTATTAAAGAAAGGAAAACTTCCATAACCGATGTGAATCGTTCGAATGTTCTGACGTCTTGAAATGGAAATGGTGAGGTGGCAAGTGTTTATTAGACGAGAAAGTGGTATAGCCGAATAGGCAAAGGCGGGCACAAAGACGGTATTCTAGCCGCTTAAGGGAACCGTCTCAAGTTAAGACTCTAAAATCAATGGTAAAACAGGTTTTTTTTTTTTTTAAAGAATTGGAGAAAATATCCTCAATAACCAAGAAAAAGGTCGTATAGCTAATCTAGAGTCAACCTCTCATTCATCAAGTTCTCCTTACAATCGCTTTGATGCTGAAAGATCTTAACTTCTTAATGGGTCGACTCAACTCAAGTTCGAAGTATTTAGTTATATTCTTAAATTTGGATATTGAGTGATGTGGACAAAAAAAAATAAAAATGAGGTAGTACTGGGCATTGGAGAGCTGTTGAGGTTGTAATCACTTTTTTGAGATTTGAATCTTCTAACGTTGGAGTGGGGACGCTGTTTTGCGATTAATTAGAAAGCCACTCAATTGGGCACGTGAAACATGACCAAAAGGTTTGAATAGGACTTCCACTTCTTCTAAGTTAACCGTGTTACTTTTATACCCTTAAATTATTATTTAATTTGAGCAAACTAAATGTGATAGGATTCGTGAAAGTTATAGAATATTCAATGGAAAATACTAGAATGACCCTAATTTGGCACTCCAAATCAACACTTCCACACACAAGGGCATGTGGGACCCAAGGTGCTCTTGTGTGGTGTATCAATTTGGGATGTCAAATTGGGGTCATTCTAGCATTCTCCATGCATTCTCCATATTCAATTAAGATAATGATCATGGATCATATTTTAGTTCAATCACTAAAAGTTTTTTTTATTCAATGGGAAATACTATAATAGATATTTCTCCCTCATGCGACTCAAGGAAACCCTAGCCATCCACCTAAGAACCAAACCTGGTTTTGGGGGCTGGTGTTACAGCGGCCTGTCGTCGCCGCTGGCCCCCACCTCTTTCTCCCAACAATCCAAAGTCCTCCCCTACCTTTCCTCCTTTCCTCTTCTCTCTTCTCTCTTCTCATCTTTCTGCCTTTTCGTCTCTCCTCCTCGTTCATGTTGCATCAACCTCTGTTCTTCTTGTTTCCATCATCCCCCTCTTTTGTGTCCCCCATAAATCATTCCTTCTTTTCCCTTCTCTTATCTTTCTCTTTTTTGTTCCCCCTTCCTTTTTTTCCTTTGTTTGTGCGAAGAGGAAGGGGATGGTGGCGTTGAGCGTGTCCAACTTGTAGAGACTTGAGATGAGGTTTTTGGGAGCGTCGTCGGCGTTTCTGGTTTCTCAGTAGTCTCTCTTCAAGATCCGTCAGCTGTGAACACCTTCGATCAGCGGTCACGACCGGGACCATGGCCGAGTTGATCTTGTGCTTCCGAGCCGGCATCTCTGGTTGGATATGGTTTGCTGCGACAATAATGAGGACTTCGTATAGTGGGGGTTTTCTCCTTTCTCGATGTGATTGTCACTACCTGGAAGTAGAATTTGTCTTGTATTTACTTATATTGTTTTGTAGCTTTAGGGTAGTTTGTTAAGGTTTGGTCTCCACCATTTTGCGACATTACTCGTTATTAGGGTTTTTTGTTGTTTTGTTGTCCCCTTTTGAAGGATGGTTGCCCTCCTTTGTGAGGACGTTGTCCCATTTGTGGGGTTGTTGCCCTCCTTGTGAGAATGTTGTTCCAAGTTTCAATGGATTGTAAATCTATTCTTATCGATGTATTAAATTGTTGTACCCATTTTTGAGTGTTAAGAACATTAATGCAATAAATTTGATAAAAAAAAAAAAAAAAAGAGGGCAACAATACAAAGTGTTAATGCAACACATTATAAACAAATTAAAGGAGCAAGGGGACACCAATAATTATAAGCGTATATGTTTTCGGAAATAAGTGCAATCACTAGTCTAGATATTTTCATTATAGTCACATGTTATGCTACATTAAAAAAAAAAGGCACCCTAGTCCCTAAACTTTGTGTTTTTTATGCTTTAGGTCTCTGAACTTTATTACTACTCATTTGGTATTTGAACTTTCACGAATGTCTACATTTAGTTCTTCAACATTTAAAGTGTTAGATTCTACCAACGTGAGTAACAAAAGTGTCGCGTGACTAGTCAAGAAGAGTAAAGTAGTTTATATTATTAAATTGGGCGACTCACATCGACCAACAAAAGTTGAACAAAAAAATTAATTTACCTTAAAAGCATAAAAAACTCAAAGTTTAAGGACTAAAAGCATAAAAACTCAAAAGTTCAAGGACTAAATGTATAATAATGAAAGTTAAGGGACCAAGTGTATACTAATAAAAGTTCAGGAACCAAAAACATAAAAGAATTAAAGTTCAAGACAAAAAAATATGTTTTGCCAAAAAAAAAAGAGTGGAGAAAATAAACAAAGAAGTGATACACGGTCAGTTGATGAAGACAATGTCGATACTACATCATTGTATATCTACATGAATTATATGAAGTAAAACCCATTACTCATCCAAAAAAAAAAAAAAACCCCATTACTCACTTATAAATTTAAGGCAATATCAATAACTTTAATACTAGGATAGATCCACATACCCGTGA
This sequence comes from Stephania japonica, assembly GCA_039657345.1. Classification (NCBI taxonomy): domain Eukaryota; kingdom Viridiplantae; phylum Streptophyta; class Magnoliopsida; order Ranunculales; family Menispermaceae; genus Stephania; species Stephania japonica. Next base: position 81,301,827 of record CM077556.1, on the reverse strand, counting down.
GGACAAGCCAAACAAATAATATGCATATACAAGGGAAATTAATCTTAGAACAGTTCATAAGAAATTAAGATGCGTTTTCGAACCTTAAAATTGAGATTTGAATTAAGTTCACGTATTACAAGCATAATTAGCTCAATTGAAATATTCCATGTGTGATGTGTGACTCGGACTACGATACTGACTGGACATCCAAATCAGGATTGGGCCTTTATGCAATTATTGGGCCTTCGGCACCTTCAACGCATGGTCATGGGACCAACAGCAATCTTGGTTTTTTTGCATGCCTATTAATTAACTAGAACAGACTGGTAATCACGTATGGGCTTTAATTTGAAAGAGAATAGTAAAAACAATGTAAAGCGAGTTGTTGTTTTCCCATGACTTAAGTTGGAGTCTTAAAAATGAAACCACTTAAACATCACCAATATTGAGAGCCACAAATCTATACAATTTGCAACCAGTGGCAGACCCACGTTGTAACAGCACATGGGCTTAAGGCAGGGCAAACTTTTGAGGGGTCCATGTATAGTACTAGTATATTTGCCTGTCTAGAAAAAAAGAAAAAGGCCTGCCCACCCAAAAGATATTTAATCTAACCCACAAAATAGTTTAGCCCACTCAAAGATTAATCTAACCCAAAGAAAAAATTCTTAATGAATCACAATGATCAGATTTTGTCTTAAAAATGCGACTAAAATTATTCAGATTCAAATTCAGCCTAAATCATTATGTATGTATACATATGATTTTCTAAGAAAATTATTAGAGAATAATTTTCTAATCATTCATGTGCTTTACTCTGCATTTTTTTTTTCAACCACTTTCACATGACTTATTAGGAATTTAAATTATAAGTTCTCTACGTTGTTTTCATTTTTTTTTTTAAATTGTGCTTCTGAGTTTTTCTTTTCTTTTGTTTTTTAATTTTTAATTTTTGTTTTAATTCCTTTATATTTAGAGTACTATTTTTATGTTGGCAATTGTGTAATTGTAACTGCACCCTAAAATTTGAATGTATTTTGTAGATTGATTTTGTTGATATCTTTTATTCTATTTGAAAAACTGGAAAATAGTGAAAGTGCACAAAGCATTTAGATTTAATAATTACTCAATTGTCAAATACATTAATTATATATCAATGATATGATGATCTATAACATTTATACATCTTGGATAAAAAACACCAAAATACATGTAACTCTTCGATGAAGACTTATTGCAACATAATTAATTACTAATTTACAGTACTTCTTGGCAAAGTACTTTTATATTTGGTTAAAAAAAGATAGCGACAATTTACCAAAGACTAAAATAAATTTAAAAAAAAAGTATTTTAGTAGTTCTACTTTAGCACAGGGCAACAAAAAATTTTGGGTCCGTCCATGTGCGCAACTAATAGGGGGAACTCAAAATAGTCAGACAATTGAGTTATCGAGTAGTTTAAAAAAAAAAAAATAAAAAAAAATAAAAAAATAAAAAAAAATTAAGCCTTTGTGCTTCTACTCAAGAATCTCAACTAAAACTAGACCATGCATGCATGAGCGTCTCAAATAGATAAGTAGAATCATTTTTTGTTTGGACTTTAGTTAAGAAAATACATTATTTTTCGCCGTACTGTTTCAAATAGATAAGTAGAATCATTTTTTGTCTGGACTTTAGTTAAGAAAATACATTATTTTTCGCCGTACTGTTTTATTTTTTAGCTGTCAATTTTTTCTTAAATGAAGTCCAAACAAAAAATGAGTCTACTTATCAATTTTATTAATTAAGTGGTAGCTAAATCACTACACAAAAGTGCCTTTTCCACTACTGACTTACGATAAAGCATAGTTAGGTTTTTTCTAGCCCTGAGCTAAAACTATATATATATTTTTTATAGGAACATGATTTTCTAATCCATTTTTGAAACCAACTAGGTAGGCATCATAAGATGCAATGTGCGTATATATCTTGAGGTGTATTGCACGACGCCTATATAATCATTCGATGTCAATTTGATGGTGCAAGATCCTCTTTTTGTATTAATAATTTTTAAGAGATCTTCATCCTAGCTAATCAAACAATTATATTTGCTTTTATCAGTACAATTATGTACTTTTGAGACCTGCAATTGTGACAACATTGTAGATTGAATTGAGATATGAGTGAACACATATCAATGCAATCTTTCAAAATTGTGTCAAAAAATAATTGTATAAAATATGTAAAATGTACGCCTCAAAAGTATCAAATATAGTTGGGATGATGAGCTTTTTTATGTTTGAGTGAGTTGAGATAGTTGACTTTTGTTAGCTTGGGTGAGTTGAGATAATGAATTTTTGTTAGCTTTTTGAGTTGGCTTATTGTTTTGGGAACAACCCAAGGCAGTTCCTAACGTGGCTTCGCCACTACTTACGACATTCTTGCATGATGTTAATATATGGAATTTATATTTTTTTTTAAGAAAATACATTTTTTTTCGTTATATATATCATTTACTTTTTAACTACCAATTAAGTGGTAGCTTAATATGATTGTTATTAACTAGGTCATCTCCCTTGTTGATGAGGTTGAGGGTTTGAATTTCTATGTCAAAATTATATATTAATAAAGTTTGGTTTTAATAGCTAAAATGAATTTTTTAAGTATATAGGCTTCTTATATATAAAAAATAACATATATACACACACATGACGTGCCTGGCCACGTAAAACTATACAGCTTATAGGGTTGGCTAGCGAACAAAATTAAATTTCGGCTTATGAGAACACCATATGCAAGATTTGATAGGGCAGATCGACCGTGAACTCTCCGAAAGCTAAATCTTCAAAAGCGTCACTTAAAGGGGTACGTGGTGCCAATATGTTGGTGACAGCCCACAAACACGCTTCGTGAGCTCGGACGCCTCATATAATTGTCAGTGTTTTCGAATGATCATGAATCATGATCTCCCCAACAGAAGACACGTAGCTCTTTTGATTAACAATGGCCGGCAACGAATCCATTTGACTTCTCTCTCTACCTTCAAAACACACACACACACACACTTATTTTCAACTATATTTATGAGAGCTAGCTAGCCTTTCTTCTCCACATAGCCTGCACATCTAATATCTCATTTATTAACTTGTATCAAAACCATACATTTTTGTGTCTCTATTTCAGCAACCACAGAGTTAACTAAATCTTTTGAGCATGGGAAGGACTCCTTGTTGTGAGAAAATTGGGCTGAAGAAGGGGCCATGGACCCCTGAAGAAGATCAGAAACTTATTGATTATATCAGCAAGCATGGGCAAGGCAGTTGGAGAATACTACCCAAAAATGCTGGTTAGTTAGTTAATTCTTGTATTGTATGATATATTGTTTTGATTTTGTGTGAAATTTTGCATGTATTTTTATCTTTATGAGTTGCTGCTTGTTACAATTGTTAGACTTGCAAGTAATTTTTTTTTTTTAATTAATTAATTTTTTGGTTTCTAATAAGTCAATAGTTGGTAATTATATATAATTAATTAATTGCAGGGTTAGAGAGGTGTGGGAAGAGTTGCAGACTTCGATGGACCAACTATCTTAGACCTGACATCAAGAGAGGCAGATTCTCACTTGAAGAAGAGGAGATGATAATACAATTACACAGTGTTCTAGGGAACAAGTAAGAACAGCTGGCAATAGCTAATTAATTGATTACTTCATATATAGATTCTTTTTCCATCAAACTTTTTTTTAAAAAAATAGACTTAATTTGTCATTAGTTTGTTTTATATAGTAAGTGTTGTTTCACTTAGTAATATCTATCTCACAAAAAATATTTTTACAGGTATAAATTAATTTATATTATAAACTATAGGAAACTAACATAACTATTTGAATTATTATGTATCTTAGATGGTCTGCTATTGCTGCCCGGCTGCCTGGAAGAACCGATAACGAGATCAAGAACTACTGGAACACACACATCCGAAAGAAGCTTCTTCGAATGGGGATCGACCCGGTAACACACACGCCGCGCCTTGATCTCTTGGACTTCTCTTCCATTCTCAGTACTTCGTCGCTCTACCACTCATCTCATCAATTTAATCCACACGTTCTACAATTGGTTGCTACACTTCTATCAACTCAACAACAACAAAAGCATGAGAACAACATTAGTCCAGAGCTCCAATCGTTTCATGATCACATAAGTACCACTTCATATCATGATCAAGCCAATAGTGTGCAACAATTTGATCATGATCACACAAACTTTTGCAGTACTGATTTTGGCTACCAAGATTCAAATATGTTGCTAGGTCACAGTGCAGGGACTACTACTGCTAGTACTGAACTGGGTCTACAGGATTATGGATACTTAGTGTCGGATGCCAATGACCTTCTTAGTGAACAAAACTTGAATTTTCAGAGCAACTATGGCGCCGGCGCCAACCAATTATTACAGCAGTGTGGCTTGACTTCGTCGGTTATGTCAACACCTTCATCAAGTTCTACGCCGATGAATTCGTCGTCCACTTATATCAATGCGAGCAGTGCTACTAATACTGAAGATGAGAGGGATAGCTATTGCAGTGAGAGGTTGATGTTTGAGATTGCCAATGGATTCATGTGAGCATGCATGCATGTAGTTTTCTTACAAAAGATGAGAGAAAAAAGTTTCTCCTTGCTAAATATTTGAAGTTTTGTAGATATATATATAATCTATATATCCATCTTTTTCTAAATTTCTTCTTAATTAACATTTTTTTTATTATAGACCAACTTAATTATTATAACCCCAAACCTCACATGCTTGACCCTCATCCTTATCCACTTGTGATTACATAACAAACCATCGAGCTACCTCTATCTTGTTGGTAAATGGTAATACATAGGCACAAGCTAGCTATTCCTAATCATACTGGTGTTTTAATTGAATATATGTACTGATGCATACACTTCACCAAAAAAAAATAAAATTACATGAATCATATTCATTAGTATATAGGTTATCAATGATGGTTTGAGGAACCCTAATCGATTAAACAACACCTTATCAATGCATGTATCTCTAGTCTCATATTATATAGGTGGAGGTCGGAGCTCTTAACGTTGGCATTTCTATTTTTAGGGTTTAAATTTGAGACTACTAATTAAAAACACTGACATGTTTTCAATCACGTCAACTAGTGATTTGTTTTTTTTTTTAAAGTAACCGTAGATATCCAAACTTTTTGTCTAACTAATCTCACGAGCTTGAAAACCATCAGTAGCTCGACGTTTAGCTATCATTAAAAACACATAACTCTTATCATCGCTTTTATCATTAAGTCACATCTGTTTGAATCATTTGTTTCTTTTTTTTATATATATTTATAAGTATCCACGTGAATCGGATTCACAAAAGGCCTTTTGTACAATCGATATGAACATAACCCAATAATTCAAGGCTACCTTGACGGAGCTGGTCCTTTCTTTTTCTTTTTCTTTTTGAAGGACAAAATTTCAAATAACGTGATGGATATGGTTGCGTGGGCGCCATGAACTCCAGATTAATACACAGTTTGTCAACACGGACGTGTTGGGTTGCGGCGATCAAGCTAGCTGGATGGATATAAAGGAAGTCAAAGGGAGACGCGTGTCTTGTCAAATCTGGAAGCAAAAATGGATGACATGGACATGAAGAGGCACGTGGCCGAACTTCAAAGGAGGGAAGTCTATGTCGTTGAGTCTTTGAGCTGCTCCCAATTTTGTCTGCTTATCCGAGTAGTGTCCTTGTGTTGTGTTCGACTGCGGCGTCAAATCCCTCAGCTTTGGTCAGCTCAACGGCTCGCCTACGTCAGCTTTGTCGCACGTGGATATTAGGATTGACACCATGTCATATATAACTTACTATGAGCTAGTTTAAAGTTTAAAAAAAATGTTAGAGTAACTCACTTTTGATACTGATCTTATTGGATGTCGTTCAAGTTTTGTTGCCTCGAGATACACACATATATATCACGGATAATTTAACAACATCTGATAAGGTCAGTATCAAATATAAATTTAAGGAAGATGTTATAATAACATTTTAAAGTGATAGCATGATATGTAGACTCTATGTAAAAATAGATATGTAAAAAAAGTTTTTAGCACATAATATATGAAGTTGTATTTTGAGGGTACATTGACGGCTCTCAAAGATGCGAACCTATATTTCACGCTAATAAATATAACTTTGAGTGTAACTTTGTGATGTGGTTATAGCATTTTCCTAAGTTTAATTAACCTGTTTATGGAGTTGCGAGTTTAAGTTTAGGGGCTTCTAAAACGATATTGCCGACGCATACCAATACGCTCATAAAACCATACAAGCCGCCCGTACGTACACCTTGATGCCATTTCAATTTGTCAACTAAACATTAAAGCATATCAAAAAGTAAGAAATCAATAAAATTTATTCTAATTTTAATAAAAGACAATCAGTATATAGTATCTATATATATATAAAAGTTGGAGGAGAGAAAGTTTCACATGCTCTCTTCTTTCATCATTTTATTTTTAAAATTTTCTTAATTTTCTCAAATTTTTTATTTTTAAGTATTTGAAATGTTGTAAAAACCAACCTCGATCCCACACAACAATGAAAACCCATAAAGTGTACACACACAGTCACACACACTTTACAATATCACAACATGCTCGGCTCAATTCCCATCGATCCAACAAAAAAAAACCTCAAAAATACCAACAATCGTTCAAATTGCACATATCTATATATCTATATAAAAGTCAGAGGAAAGAAAAATTTCAAAACCTACCTAATCTCATCTTTCTAATTTTCTAATTATCTCAGTTTTTTTATTTTCTTATTTTTATTTATTATTTATTTTTATTATTAAATTACATTATTATTATGTCCGGTCTTCGAGAAATTTCTGCTTTGAAATGTTCAAACTTCTTGCTTGGGAAGAGTTCTTGCAATGAAGTATAATATATGTATCTATTACTAATTAGTAGTGTGTGAAACTCTAAACTATGGCTATATACATGGAATAGAGTGTTTTGCAAGTCTTTTTCTCTATAAATATCACCTCCCATCCATTCTTCTTGCAATCCATACGAACTTGGCTTTCTAGGCTCAACTGGTAAGGCAAACTATCGAACAAGCTAACAAGCTTGCATCTCCTTCCAATGGGATCATGAAATCTTCTTTAGTCACAGCTTTGTCTCTAATTTTATTTATTTATTAATTAATTATTTAGATGATATGTTTTGTTTACGTTTTACTATATATTTTATTTGTAAGAATTATGATTTTTTTATAAAAGGGTGTTGCATTCAATCAAAATAGCAATATATACAAAAGAAAGGGGTGATGTAACCATAACAACAAGATATATACATTGCCCCTATGCCTTTAAAAGACTCCCAAAAACTAGGAAAAGAAAATTAGTCTACTGCTCCAAAATTGAAGGATGCCCAAAATACTTCAGCAATGCTTCAAAAACCAAAATTCGTTGTCCTAAGTACCCACTACCACCGAAACCTCAAGACTCACTCCATAAAGCACTGCGAACCCCAAGAAATATGAGTTGATTATTGTGAATTGCAATTTTAATTGTAAAAATATTAAAGCATGTTCATGTAAATTAATTTATTAACTTTTTTAAAAATATTTAATAGTGTTGCACAAAGCGTAGGAAATCGACTAGTATAGTATATAGTCTATACTTGTTCTTTTCCATGCAGAATACACCTTCATAGCAATCGCACCATTAACTCATCAAAATTAATTATTGAAAGCTTACGCTTGAATTGATTTATAATCGCTAATCTCTCTAGTCTTAATATTTTTCTCACATCTTAACTTTTTATCATTTTTTTTCATGATGTTATCATTATTGAGTTTTTCCCTTTTTGTATTTTTTTGACAATTAATTAAAATTTTAATAATAAATTTTTTTTACATTTTTCCTCTTAGATTGCTATTTTTTTCTTATGTTTTTTTATAGAAACTAACTTAATTACAACACCTTCACTCTAGACATGAGTTGAAGCCCAAACCTTGCATTTAACAAGTTGTCTTATCTAATTTTTTTTCTTGAAGCCTAAGTATATATGTATGACTTGGAATAACACATTCTTAAAGTTATAAGAGGCAATATATTACATTACTAATTATTCATAATCTTCCTACCAAAAAAAAAAAACTCATAATCTTTTTTTTTTTTGGTACGTAGGATTATTCATAATCTAATTTGTTGAGCTATATCTATTATTGCCATAAAATAACCTATTAAAATTGCCCACACTCTAAAGCTAACTCCGTCCTTGATTACATGAGATCGAAAATTCAAGTATATACAAGATTTTCAACTATTAATTAATTGGGTGTAATTAATTAGATTATTTTAACAAAGTATCTTTAGTGAGATGGCTATATTTTGTTGTAAATAATGTGGATTGACAACTTTACGCATTCCACCATTATGTGTGAGTGGTTACACATTCCACTATTATGTATGAGTGGTTACACATTCCACCATTATGTGTGAGTGGTTACACATTTCACCATTATGTAATTGTAACTTATGATCTTTTAAGGGCCTATATAAAGAGGTTCCACCTATGTAATGACACAATAATACTGGAATGAAAGTTCTCTCTATTTCTCCCCTATCTCTTCTCTTGTTATCTTTCTAGTTCTTATCTTTACCTTTCTGGTTTTGCCTTTAATTAGTTTACAACACGTTATCAGCACGAGCTTGCTCTAGTATTAAGGAGATCTTGAAGTTCAAGAAGACTTGTTAAGGAGACAAAGCTTGGAAGGAGGTCATTGTCTTGGTAACAAAGATTTGAAGGTAACAAAATATCATTCTTGATTACATGGTTTCTTATGTATTTGTGTTTGTCAATTTCTTAAGGTAACCATGAATATTTATAGTTGGTTTGGTCCTCAATTTTCTTGAAAGTTGAAAATCAACATGAAAACACACCAATCAAACATGTATGTTGTGTGCATAACATTAATATTTATTCGCCGAATATCTCTATAGAGATTTGAAAAGTGAATATTTCACTTTATATTATCCTTTCACCTTATGGAGTTATGAATATAAACACCAAAATTGGTGATGCTCCAAAAGGCTCAAAACGAGTAATTTGGGTCTCACGCTACAAAATTTATATCAGTCAAATATCATTTATTATTCTGCAATTACCTCTATATTGAGGCTATGCAGAAATATGACTGATGAAACAAATAAAAGCCACGTGGCTCGCCTCGATTTATTATTGCAACAAAATATCGAGCGCGCACGTCAATTCAATAAATATTATGAATTGATTTCTTGTCTGTCTCATAGTAGCTGAGTAAAATAATGAGATATTATTTATATAATATCATTCCCGTCCAATTGGTCAAGCTTCATGAAGCATATGTTGCGTTTATAAAATGACCATGGTCGCAACTATATAATTATGGACGTGGAAAAGTGAAGGGATTCGGTAAAGGTCTTAATAATAATTTCACTCAAAGTGGAATAAAAGTGGTGCACCACATGAAACAAGAAGGGCGAAATTATAGACAATGAGCATGTTCAAAATTGTGACAAGCTGTCACGTATGAAAGACCATTATATTAGGTCACACTGATTATATATTGTCATATATGCCCAAATATTTTGGTGACATTTACCGTGCCAATAAAGGCAAAATTATGAAATTTATGGCTCATTAAAATTGACACATTGAGATGTGTTCAAATCATGAGCTAAATAAAGGCGAAGAATGCATGTCTTGCTTATTTTGCTACATGCACACTATAAAAGAGAATATTTCTCAAATTTGAACTTAGTTGAGACTAATGTTAAGCCAATATCTGGTACAACGGTTATAATGTTGTTAGTGTTTTACACCAGAAGAAATTTACTCAGAATAATAGAGAGTTTCTCTATATATTATGATTTAATCTCGAGAAACGAATTCCCAAACTTTAGCTTCGGAATATGTAAGACACATTAAAACGAATGATCTAATGACATTCATAATGTGGAGTGATTTTTTTTATTGTCCGTAATTATCAATAATGTGAAAATATTGCAAATTTCGCATGAACATCCTTTTTGGAACCACATTTTTTTATCAGCTGGTGATTATCTCAAGGCAAATTAATCGGAGATTTATATTGATTAAACTCTCCATTAATCATATTATAAAATGCCTTGGGCCCCGAATAGGGAATTTATTTATAGCAAGTTTTGCTAATTGTCACTTTGATGACGTAATTTTCCCACCATTTGGGGAGATATAAGCCAATTCAAAAGGAATGGCGTGAAATTACTTGTAACGCATCAAATTTGTTGTATTATGATCAATGTATAAATGAACTTGAAGTTCAAAAGATCATTCATTAGCAGCAAATTATGAAATAATTACTTGATGCAATTACTAATATTAAAGAGTGACAAAATTGTATGTTCCAGCTGCATTAAAAGGTTCATATATCAAATGATGTCTATGTGCAACAAAATGCACAAGAACCAACGAACGCTTAAAGCGTGGAAGACCGGTTGGTCCAAAGGATACAGTTCCTCGAAAGAGGAAAACGGGAGTAAAAATAAATACAAATCAAAATATTCCTGAGAAAGCACAAGAATCCTTTGATAAGGGTTTGTCAGAACAAATTGATTCTGATGAGGAACAACTTCCTCTAGAAAAATAGGAAAAAGATGAAAATAATGAGATCTCAATAAATTATTTAAACTCTGGTAAGATTTGGGATCGAAATAAAATTGTTCCTGATGATATATTTGCTTTCAATGTGTCCTTTGAAATATGTGAAAATGATAATGATCCGAACCACGATCAGTGACGAATAAAAAAAAAAAGAGACCCGATTGGCAAAAATGGCAAGATGCTATCCAAGCGAGCTAAACTCGTTAAGGAAACGAGATATTTTTGGACCAATTGTCCAAACGTCAAATGGCGTAAAGCCTGTTGGATATGTAAATAATTTATTTTGCCCATGTGTCTTCATTAAAAGATCGTCAACATGATTTGTGATTATTGTTGTGTATGTTGATGATTTAAATATAGTGGGAAACCACGACAACATCATCGTAACATCGAATACTTGAAAAGGAATTCAAGATGGAAGATACTTGAAAAATAAAACTTACCCTTGATTTGGAAATCAAGTATTTTCAAGTAAAATAGTTCTCCATCTATTAATTTACTTTACTCAAAAGAGTAAATTTTGGTTGCAATGATTTGTTGCAATATAAGATGTCTCACCCATGTGGACATGAGGGGGAGAATTAAAAGGAGTTATTGATTAGTGCATTGCACTCTTTTTCCCTTGTCTAAGGTTTTTTTCCCACTGGGTTTTCCTAACAAGATTTTTAATGAGGCAATCCTAACAATATTAATACTCCATTATCAAAATTGATAAGTGTATTGTACTCTTTTTCCCTTCGCTATGGTTTTATCCCAATGGGTTTTTCTAGCAAGGTTTTTAATGAGACAATCCTATCAATATCATACTCCATATCAAGATTGATGAGAACAATGTACTCTTTTTCCTTTTCTTTGGATTTTCCCACGTGGTTTTTCTAGTAAGGGTTTTAACGAGGCATATTCTCTTAGCAAGTTGTCATCCAAGGGGGAGTGTTGTAAATAATGTGGATTGACAACTTTACGCATTCCACCATTATGTGTGAGTGGTTACACATTCCACTATTATGTATGAGTGGTTACACATTCCACCATTATGTATGAGTGGTTACACATTCCACCATTATGTGTGAGTGGTTACACATTTCACCATTATGTAATTGTAACTTATGATCTTTTAAGGGCCTATATAAAGAGGTTCCACCTATGTAATGACACAATAATATTGGAATGAAAGTTCTCTCTATTTCTCCCCTATCTCTTCTCTTGTTATCTTTCTAGTTCTTATCTTTACCTTTCTGGTTTTGCCTTTAATTAGTTTACAACATATTTTTTATTTTTTATTTTTATAAATGTATCAAAACCAATTTTCCTTACTTTCCAAGCAGTGTTGGCTTTGCATAATTTGATGGTGAAATCGCCAAAACATTGCCAAACACCTGGCGTCATTTGTGCGTCACGTACATATCCAACAAGCACCCTGGCTTGGTCTAGGCGCCATGCATCGTTTTTCTGGACTCCATGATCGAAAAAATGATCAACTTATAAAACTAATTAAGATTTTGACGTCTCACGTCCGTGGACTAATTAATCAATTATTGAGCGTGTCGAGACAAGATTATGGCATTAAGACCTTTGACTATTTCACCGACCAAACTCAAAATCTTACTTTCATCATGATCATTATCAAATGATCATCAGATGCCATTTCCTTGCACTATATACCTGTCGTTCACTTTCTCTTCAATTTGCACCGTCCACTTGAACACACGCATGACACACTAATAAATATTATTTCAAACTCTCATACAAGGGTAGGCTTGGAGTGAGGTAAGAAGAGCGACCACCCTAGCTAGACCCCCAACTCATGCACCTAACTTAAGTATTGGTATAGTGTATAATATATCACTTATAGATACGTACATCTCAAGGAAACTTAGATCTAGTAAGATCTGTTGGGATAAGGAAGTTGAGGATATTCCGAGAAACTAATAATTCTGGATACCTATAAAATCCTACCAAGAAGGAAAACTCGAATTTATCATAATAACAACAAAGATGTAACAAATCAGAAGAGAATCCCAATTAGAAACCAACGAGGTAAGAGTGAGCCTATAAATAAGAGATAGGTCTCAAAAAAAGAGTATGCTCTCAATTCTAACTGCAATTCCTCTATCTCCTCTGTTCATGCTCTAACTTTGGCATTGGAGTGCTCTCCCCCGAAGCCTCAACTTCATGTATGTTTTGCAGTTTGCGACCGTGGCATTCACCTCGAGATTTGTGTCGTTCGTGGCTCTAGATCGGTGTTCGGTTAGTTGATGCATCAATTGGCGCTAGAAGGAAGGCCATCAAATATGGTGGTAAGAACCAGAATTCTGGAACACGGACTCCTTAATGTACATAATGTGTTTTTGTGCATGATCTTCCTAATATTCCAGAGAACCATCGATGTGAATCTGTAAGACAATCTTCGTCACCAAGAGATTTACGCACTCGATCTGCTGACCTTAGAAATGAGTTGGAACAGAGGCGAGCGGAGAAAGGAAAGAAACGTCCTGAGACCCCCAAGGAGCTAGAAATAATGAAATGGACGAGCTATGAGAAAAGCTTAGTCAGTTGCAAGATCACTTTGAAGCTCTAAGCGGAGGAAGACATGGTCGAACAGTTTCAGCAGGATCCCAAACTGGCCACAATCTACAAGACATCGATGCGAGAATTGAATGAGAGATGGAAAGAAGGCTACAAGAGCAACTTAAAGTAGCCACAACAAAGGAGTTGGTTTTTCCGATAAAGAAATCAAATGAGTTGATTATCTATGAAACGAGTCTGACTCTTTTCATTCAAGAGATAGTAGAGGAATCCTAGCCTAAAGGATTTAAAATGCCAAGCATTGACAAATATGATGGCAGATGAGATCCAACTGAGCATGTAACGACCCTCAAATTTAATTGGTGACACGTGTCGTGTTTTCAAGATTATGACCCACCTTTCGTGATTTATCATATTACTCAAGTCTTGGGAGTCGACACTGAGGTATATTTTATTTTTGTGATGTTTGTATTATTATTTATTCCCAAATGTGAACACTGTATGTCATAGTGTGTGATTTTTGTTTTATTAATCGTCACGGATTTCTGTATGAGATTCGCTTAGGAAAAAATATGAATTTTAGGGTATAATACTGATAATTAAACACTGAGAAAATGGTAATTAGAAAATTAGCAGAAAATAATAAATAATTAAATAAAATGTGAGAGCGAGGTTATGTCCGAAAATACACGTGGTGCGAGTCGTGAGGTGAAACGGGACCAAGAACGCAAGTTGAGAGTGAGAAATGGCTTGATTTTGAAGACAAAGTCGCCTAGTGAAGTCATGAATTTGAGTTAGAGTTGGATGATTTGATGGAGAGACACAAGATGTACCTCGAGATTCGTGTATGTGAGTTGATGAAATGAGAAATATAAAAGACCATCACCTTTTCTCCTTCCTCAATCCATTTTCTTTTGAACCAAACAAGAGAACGAAAGAGAACGTGGGTTTCGGGTGTTCTCGAGTTCGTTGCGACGTCGGGAATCGACCAACTACGAGTAAAAAGGTAGGATCCCTACCCGTCTCGAGTGTATCCACGGTTTGACGTCTATTTTGTGGGTTTTGGTCACGGCGATTTCAGACGAGATTTTTGGAAAAATATTAGAAATAAGTTTGGGGTGGTGTTTTTATGATTAATGAGATGATTTATTGATGATTTGTGAATTGGTTTGTGTATTTGAGGAAATTTGTGGTGAATTTTCGTGTGAATTGTGTTTGATATTGTTTTAGACGCCCATAAGAGTTTGGGATAGGCTCAGAGAGCGGAGACATGAGCCGGGGTTCTGGAAAACCCCGGATAATGTGTTCTGTGTGCCACACCGCGTGGGACGCCGTGGAGATTTTCTCCCACGACGTCAATCACGATGTCTGAGACAATAAGCAAAACACTGTACGCGCTTTAAGTGGCACCGTGGGTTTTTGACTTGGCAGCGTCACGACGGCATGGTGAACAATAAAAACAGATAAATTTTAAATAAATCTCTACAATTTTAGGAAACTTTGGGATACTATCTAGGGTCATGGGATGACCCATAATTAAACCAAATTTGGGTTAAATGATTATCATACTTTGAGAATTCGAGTGGAATAACTTAGAGGGTTACATGAGGATCGGAGTTTTGCGGTATTTGAGGTGCGTTGTTTGTACGATTATAAGCTAGTAAGAAAATACACATTAATTCATTTTCAATTATTGCCATTACTATTTGAATTGAGCTATTTGTTGAAATTCCATTATATATTTCTTTGGTTGAGTGTCTTAGCATAAGTGTATCGTGAAGGTACTTCTAAGTCCATATTAGCTGGGCAAACGTGAACATTTCTACAGAAGTGTTGTCCACCCCCTAATAGTGGGCTACACCCCGAGTACTGGATTGTTATGGACTGTTGTGATTATGGATTGTGGTACTATTGTATTATGTAGAAATTGACCACTTATGGGCCTCTCTTGACTCGTTGGACACTCAAATTTCGTTGCTATACTTACCAGTTTGTTTATCATGCACTTTGTTATATTTCCTATTTTTCAATACCACATGATATTAAGATTGTTTATTTGGTAGATCTTGAATTACTATTTAATTTCTTCTGGCATTACTTTCATATTTTTCAAGCACTCACTATCTAGTTTGTGATGGTGGTGCAGATAGAGCAGATACATGCATCGGGGATTGAGAGACTAGAGATATCATGTATGATCGTATTGTGTAACTTTTATCACCAGACATGCATGTATTTATCCATTTATCAGGGTTTCCATATGATAGGTTATCTATTTACCTGATTTTCTATTACTAAGTTATAGTTGATTATAGTGATTTCCGCTGCAAATTTCCTGATAACTTTCTAATCCTATAACTCACTTATTTAAATAGTAGAATGATGACGTATATGAGGATTCGAGGCTGACTAGGATGTGTAGACTTCGAGAGTAAGGGCTCGAGGGTTCACATAGGTCTAAGCTGGGTGGGACCCAGTTTTATGGGAAACTAAGACCGTTACATAACATGTCCTCAATTTTGATGCAGTTTTATTTCTCCATAGTGTTTCAAATGTGATCAAATGCAAGGCTTTCCCTTAAATATTGAGAGGAACGACTCAGAATTAAACGCTAGTTACCCGCGACATCGATCAGTTCGTTAAGACAATTGAGTGAACAATTTGTCAATCATTTCATATGAAACAAAACTCATGCTAGAAGTTTTGCATATTTAATGGCAATATGACAAAAGAACGGTGAATCTCTCAGAGATTACATAACTTGTTTTACGAATGAGGCGTTGAAAGTCTCGAATTTAGACCAATCAGTGGCAGTAGTTGCCCTCACCAATGGGACGACCAATGAACACTGTGATAACCCCAGTTCCCCATAAAATTGGGTCCCGCTCGGCCTAGACTTACTTGGTCCCCTGAGTCCTTACTCGTAAAGTCAACGCATGTCTAGTCAACTTTAAATATTTCCTTCCTCATTAATTTATCAATTTAAAGGTTGAATTATTAGATTATGTCATTATCAGGTAAATTTGCAGCGGAAATCAACTATAATCATTTAAATAACTCAATAAGTAGGAAATCAGAAATAACCTATAGTGTGGAAACCTTGAGAATGGATAAACATATAAATCTGGTGACAAAGTATAACAATATGATAATACATGATATCCCTAGTCACTTAATCCCAAAATACACCCCATTGTATTAAAAAACATAAGATACATAATCACAAGTCAAAAGGCTGAACCTACAATATAAAAGGAAATAAATTGCTCCGAGAGTGCTCAGAGAAAGTCACCAAACATCGATTCCTTTCCTTTACTAGTCTCTGCCCGATCTGCACCCATCGTCAAAAATTAGACGGTGGGTGCGTGATAAATTAAAAGTAAAGCCAGAACAACATAAATAGTAATTCATGATTAACTAATAAAGTAATCTAAGAATCATGCGGTATTAAAAGACAGATAAATAACACAAATTACATGATAAACAGACTGACCAATATTTCAATGATATTTGAGTGTTTATTGAGTCAAATGAGGCCAATAAGCGGTATATAACCACAACAACCCATATCATGTCCACAACTACATCAACAATAAGTCCACAACCATTTCCATAACATATTCGCAACAATCCTGTACTCGGGGAAAAATTCATACTAAGGTAGGTGGATAACATTTCTGCAAAAGTGTTCATGTTAGCCCAACTAATATGATCCCAGGAGTACCTTCACAACACACTTACGCCAAAGACACCCATCTAAGGAATATGCAATGACCCTTAATTCCACAACCCTAAATTTGGGCTTCGCTTGGCCTAGACTTACGTAGACCTCAAGTTAACACTCACACAATCTACGTAACCCTAGTCAGCCTTTCCTATCCATATCCATTTATTAAGTTATTTAAATTGAGTTATTATATATTAGGGACTTATTCAAGTTATCAAAATACAACAGAAGCAAACTAAACTCCAACTAATATAAATACTTCTAAGACACTAATTAGGACAACTTAGAATGTGGCATATGTATACCGACATTAAGTTAGAGGAGATACAACATAGTATACATGCCAAACCTTTCTCACAACCCATAAACCCGTATTCTCAAAACATATACATAGAATACAAGAAAATCATACCTAATAGGCGAGCTTATAGCTATAACAAACCTTCACCTCAATCACCTATTCCGGTCCTTTCCCTTTATCTGTCCTACAATAAGATGAATTTGTACCCACTGTCATAAAAAGGACGGTGAATACAGAAGTAGAACAATAATAACCAAATAAAGTCTCAATATAATTTCAATGTCAAATAAACTACTAATCAAGTATCATGATTAAACATCACAAAGATAATAAAAACAACATGATAATGAATTACTGAGATATCAACGATAAATGAGTGTTCAGAAAAATAAAGGATAGGTGCAAGTAGTCCCGACTTAGTGAAATAGTCGTTTGAGTCGAGGAGAAACATCTATCAAAATTTTGTGGAGCCAAGGCAATTCACCATCTCAACTCAGAGTTTTAGGACGTGGCCAACTTATACCATTCTAAAATTCACCCGAATAGGAGTTCCTTAGCAATCTAGTGAAGTAATTCTCATTCCGTATATAGAAACCAAAAGATCAACTCGTGAATATCAAGTTCTAAAATAGTAATGTGCATCCCAAGTTCCTGGCGCTAGAGTATGACCCTAGGTAACTCGTCCTCTCAAGGATCACGCTGACTCACTTGCCTATAGACCACTCAATCAAAATAGAGTTCCAAACCAGGATATAGAAAAACAATAGCAATTCCAACTGCTCAACAATAAGGATAATAGCCAAGTAAATGCATAAATGAAATAATATTAAAGCTTCCATTAGTTTTATTTATTATACTCCTGGTATAACACGAAACCTCGTGTGCGTAACTCTCGAACGTTCCCAAACTGACCCTACAGGCCTAGCACCAGTCACATAGACACTTGGTAATCATTATAATATAGTTTGGTTGCGTTATAGTTTTATTTTCATTTCCGTTCCATTTTCCCCCCATTTTCCATAATTTTATCTATTTTCCCATATTTTGGGTCAATTCCCCAGGTATTGTGTCATATTCGAACCCATATAGCTATCCGAGAGAAATCCCAAAATTTTCATTAATTTTTAGAGTTTTATTATTGTGAATAGTGTCAAGTCGTGAGCAAAATACCCGGCGACATTGATCAAAACATCCAATTTCCACAAACACTATTCTAGACTCTGTAACTTACATCATGGGGAAAAACCTTGGTGACATCATATAAAGCGTCAATTCCCACAACTTTATCTGTTCTTGACGCCATGACTAACACCATGGCTCAAAGGCTCTACGTCATCACTTGCTGAACACATTTCTGGAGTTTTTCGACACCTTGGCTCGTGTTGCCATGTTTCGAGGCTATCCGAAACTCCTCAGAACGTCATTACCAATCCAACACCACCAAAAACCACCAACACCCCAAAATCCAACGTTCACCAAAACAATCGAAACCCACGTCAAAATGACACACACTACATAAGGAGTCGATATATTACCTCCACTCGGTTGTTCGTCGTCGCTCTGCGTCGTTGTGAGCACGTGAAACTAGTTATCACTCCTGTCCACACAAGAAAAATGAGAGACTGAGAGAGACGAGATCAACAGTGGCGAGGAGAGAGAGCAACGTATATATCCATCACTTTCATCTCCATGTAAACACGTGTCTTGAGGTAGATCCAGCTGCTCCTGTTCACTCCACCGCCTCCACCGCTTCAGCCACCACAGCCTAAGTGACACCAATTGGTGACTCTGCTAGGTGACTTCACGTGCCATGTCGCATTCCCGACCATGTTTTCGCCTCTAAATCGCACCACGACTCACCCCGTCGCGCATGAATAGAATACTAATGACCTTGTAATGACCCCTATTTTCGTCTAGGGCACCGCCTGGCCTAATCCCATAATTAAGCCCTAATTACACCACGTAGTACCTAATTATGTATTAGTCAGCTTGTACTACCTATTATCTCTTAAATTGAGTTCAGGTATAAGAAAATCCCTATCAGTACTATTCATCATTTTATAAGAATTATCAAATTAGCGGAAGTTTTTAACGTATTAGCGGAAGCATTTTATATAAATCCTAAATGTGGAAACCAGGAAATAACAATCACAATCTAAATATGCAATAAATGACGAGCATATAGACAAAATGAAAGTCAAAAGTCGGGTAGACTAACTCTCGTCCCAAAAACAACCCAAGCAAAAGATGTATATATAAGCATAATACAAAAATGTGACCTACATGTACAGCAACTACGCGCTACGAGCTTAGAGGTAGTCGTCAATCTTCTCCTTGCCCGATCTAGTGCTGCTTGACGGACCTACACCCACCGTCACAAACTAGACGGTGAGTATAGTGATATTTAAGTGATAACCGGGGAATTATATACTTCATTTCCAATTTAAAGACAGATATTTAAATGCATAATAAAGCAGAAAAAGGTGTTGAGAAAGTAATGCATATAAACATCACAGTTAACCAAGTTTGATAGACTGACACAGGCTAAGTCGAGATGATCTACGTCCGGTAGGCGATGAGAAATATCAACTAGCCTTTTTCCACTATCGTATGGAGATTCTCTCAACATACTTTGTAAATTTTGAATATATATATATATAGAACTTGCCGACAACCCCGTAGTTCAAGCTACGTGATGCCACCCAAGTAATAGTGGTGAGTGCCGGAAACCCCGAGGTCTAGTGACCCCGTGAATCCACCCATCTCTCGTGCAATGGACACTAGATAATCTCCAACTTTTGTTTCAAGAATTTTCATTTCTAAGATTCTACGATATCAACAATAAGTTAGGCTACAAAGCCTCAAAGGAAATGGAATACAAATCAATTACCACAATAACTCTAATGCATGCATTTCTAACATCAATTATAACATTATTCATAATCAAATATGGCACATTAGGAAAGGAGTCAATGAAATCATCACAAGACATCATGCTATTTCAACGTTCAACTTGAATAGAGCAAGGAAAACATGATGGTAGATTACTAATAACAAGTCATCAAATTGACTGAAAGAGAATTTAATATAAATAAAATAAAGTAGGGAGTTCCCACAGTTTCACTTACAAGTCACAGGATAGCTCTAACTATCCGGCCTTGCGACACTCCGACTAGCGTTCCCAAACTCCCGTGACACCCCTAGGTCCCTGAAAAGTTATTTCATATCCTTTATTTATTTATTAATATTTTGTTACATAGATATATTTTATGTATATATACATACATGTGTATGTGTATATGTATATATATATACATATGTGTATTTGTATATATATATATGTATATGTGTATTTGTATTTGTATATATATATGTATTTAGGGTTTAATCATTATTATTTGTTTTATTATTATTTTTTTTTGTATATATACATGTGTATGTGTATATATAAATATACATACATGTATATATTATGTATGCATATCCATATATGCATGTATGTATATGTATGTATTATATATATATAGTATTTATTATTATTATTATTATTATTATTATTATTATTATTTTTTTTTTTTTTTTTTTTTTTTTTTTTTTTGGGCTGGACGGGGTCTGACCCGGTCCGCCACTACATTTGGGCGGCACACGTGGCATGGACCACGGGGTTGTCGGCAAGTATAAATGATTTAAATACGCCGAGCACAGCTCCGCCATTTGAGGTTATTAAAAAAAAAAGAGATTATTATCATATGTTGAGCACAGCTCCATACAGTAGTGGAAAAGGCTAGGTGATAGTTCTCACCGCCGAAGGACGTAGATCATCTCGACTTAGCTCGTGTCGGTTTGTGTATATGTTAACGTTGGTATTTACTTGCATTATTTATTCAAACATTTCTTCACTACATATGCTTTTAAATACCTTTTGTTTAAATTGGAAATGTAGTATTAGATTTTCCCCAGTTATCACTTAAATATCATCATACTCACCATCTAGTTTGTGACGGTAGGTGTAGATCCATCGAGCAGCACCAGGCCGGGCAAGGAGAAGATCGGCGACTACCTTTGAGCTCCGAGCGCGTAGCTGCCCGTACACGTAGGGTACTTTTTTTTGTATTATGTTTACTTATGTCTTTATCTTTTGGGATGTTATTGGGATGAGTGTTAGATTACCCGAATTTTGGCTTTCACTTTGTTTATATATGTTCGCCGTTTACTTGCATATATATGGTGATCGTTATTTCCTGGATTCCACACTTAGGATTTAAATAAAAAATTTTTTTGCTAAAATATTAAAGACTTCTTCTAAATAAAATGATTGTTTAAACAAGAGAACACAGGTAGTAAAGGCTGACTAATTCGTAATCGGGTCCTATGTGTTGTGATTAGGGCTTAATTATGAGATTAGGCCGGACGGTGCCCTAGATTAGAAGCGGGGCCGTCACAGACCCTAACCATTTCTCGGGTTAATTATTTAGTATATTTTATTTGTCGATCGCCTACAACTATCATTTACCTGCCACCAAGTACCCATACCTCATTCGACCCCCGTTCAACATACTTTTCGAGCCGAACCTTACTCGTACACTGACGTCATCGTCAGTACACACAAATACGAGTAATAATAGGTACTACACCAAGCATATAAACACATACACATTTTTCAGGTCGTTACAGAATATAATAATGGAATTCCAACAATAACTCAATTGAAATAGAAACAATAATAATGGAAAATGAATTACTATGCACCTCCTTACTGGCTTATTAACGTACCTCAAACCAATCGCAAAACACTGATCCTCACACGACTCTAACTTGTCTAATTGATTTCCCAAAGCCTTAGTAATCATTTAAGCCCAATTTGGTTGAATTAGAGTCATTCAATGACCATAGATAAACCCCTAAACTTTTTTAAAGTTTTGAAAAATATTTTAAAAAAACCAGATATACTGATTACGACGTCATGGGTGAAGCCGCCATGTTCAAAACCCCACAGCATTGTTTAAAACGCCGAATTCACTCCCCATTGGTTTGGATGTTGTGAGTGACGTCGCCAAAATTTTTGGTCCATGGCGTCACTTAAAGCGTTAAACACCCAACGCATCTGGTTTGCATGCCGTGATCGACACCGAGAAAGAAAACACTCTACGACGTCTCTCGCGGTGTGATACCCTAAACGTATATTTGGGGTTTTCTGGAACCCCGACTCACGTCGCCGTGTTCCGAGCCTATCCCAAACTCTTATGGACATTCAAAACCATACAAAACCAACTTCACTTTGTGTCAAAACCCCAATATAACCCCGATTCAAAAATTACACCAAAAGCCTCATAAATGCCACCAACACCCAAATCACCAAAACAACTTTCAAAACACCATTGATCATTAATACTTAACCAAAACCTAATAGATCGAAATCTCGAAAATATCCTCTGAAATCATCAAGACCAAAACCCACAAAATAGGCATCAAAACGTAGACAACCAAGAGAGGAGGTGGGATCTTACCTTATTACGCGTAGTTGGTCAATTCTTGATGTCGCTACGAGCTCAAAAGCACTGAAACCCCTCACCCACGTTTCATTTGATCCAAACAAAATGAGATAGAGAAGAGAGAAGAGTTGGTGGTGACTTATATACTCCCTCATTCATCTTCCCTTATGCACGTATCCCAAGGCATATCTAGTGGTCTTTCTTCATTCCAACCAACAACTCCAACACAACCTTATAACTTCAATAGATGACTTGCCCTCACAACTTAACCAAATTCTCACTCGAACCTCGTGTTATCGGACTCGTACCACCTCACGACTCGCACGTCACATGTTCTCGAACACACCAACGTATTCACATAATAATTAATTATTTATTATTTTCCAATAATTCACTAATTATCATTTCATGTGTTTAAATACCTGAATTATTTCCATTTTACCTGAAAATTTTCATTTTTCCTAGGCGAAACCTCACACACAAATCTGTGGCGATGAACTAAATAAAATCATGCACTAGGACATACAAGGTTTACATTTAGGTATGAATAATAGTACAAACATCACAGAAAAATAAAATATACCTTAGTGTTGACTCTCGAGGCTTAGGTAATATGACAAGTCATGACAACCAGATCACGATCTTGAAATACGACACGTGGCACAATTTAAATTTTAGGGTCATTATAAACACCTTAAAGTTTATCTAGCCAAAAAACCCACCGAGAACTATGGCAGAGTTACAAGAAAAGGCTAAAAAACATATGGTGGTTGAGGAGATAGTTCAACTCGAACGCGAAAGTAAAAGGTATTTAGGAGGACATAATCAAGGTAAAGCAAGATGTAACGTCCCCAGTTGCCACACAAACAAGTCCCCACTCGACCTAGACTTACGTGGACCCCCGAGTCCGTTCTCGCGAAGTCAACGCAGGCCTAATCAGCCTCCATTGATTACATTCTCATTAATATTATAATTTTATTGTTGAGTTATTAGGTTATTCTATTTTCTAGTAGTTACGTAGTGAAAATAAACTCTAATAAGTTTAAATAATTCGGTAAATATAAAGTCAGGACAACCTAAAGTGTGGAACCCCAAAATAAGAGGATAAAATGCATATCTCGTGACCAACAATATACAAAACAATAATACATGATATCCTAAGTCACTCGATCGCAAAAGTTCCCAGTGTTATCAAAAACAATAATGTACAATAATCACAAGCAAAAAGGCAACACATGCAATGTAGAAGGGAAGAAACCGCTCTGAAAGTCCTTGGAGTAAGTCGTCAATCATCGACCCCTTTCCCTTGCTAGTCTCTGCCCAATCTGCACCCACCATCACAAACTATACAGTGAGTACAGTAAAGTAAAAAGTAATAGCCAGAAGAATATAAACAATAATTCATGAACCATTTTTTTAAAAAATCTAAATATCATGCGGGTATTTAAAGACAGATAATTAAGGAGAAAATGCATGATAAATAGACTAATAAGTGTTCACAATGATATTTGAGTGTCTAGAAATCAAAGGAGGCAAACTAAGTGGTCTTATATCCACAACAATCCAGTACTCGGGGAGAATTCATGTTTAATTGGGTAGCTACATCCCCCGCAGGTGGTGTTCATGTTTGCCCAGCTAGCTATAATCCCGGGAGTACGTTCTCAACACACTTAAGCCATAGACACCCAACCAAGAAAAATAAGAATGGAATTCTAAAAGCATTTCATATCAATGAAAGCAAAAAAGAATGAAAAATAAATTACTATACATTTCCTTAACTGGTTTACATACCTCAATCGACGCAAAAGCTGTTTTTCGTGCGGTTCCTAATACGTCAAAATTCAATTTTCTAAACCCCTGTTATTCATTTAGGGAAAATGATAATCTAACAGACTTTAGGCACACACTTGTATTTTTTAGTCATTTATGACTCTTTCTTCTCTCTCTAGGCGTAGGCCCACATCTAACAAAATACCATAAATAGGCTAAAAGACAAAGTGTGCCCAAAGTCTGTTAAATTATCATTTTCCTTCATTTATACCCAATTTGGTTGTATTAGAATCATATTATGTCCCTATGTTGATCCCCAAAAGTTTTGAGAATGTTTTTTTTTTAAATGAATTCCACTATTTGGGATGTCATGGGTGACGCTGCCACATTCAGCCCCCCACGACATCACATAAAATGTGAGACCAGTGGTCTCACTGGTTGAGATGTTGTGAGTGGCGCAACCAAGATCATATGCTTATTACGTCAGTTAAAATGTCCTACAAATCCTTCCACTGGTTTGGACGTCGTGCAGATTTGTACTCCACGGCGCCACCTGCAGCACCCTTCGTAGGAAGCAAATTTCGGTCGAAAACCCCGGCTTGTGTCGCCGTGTTCCAAGCCAACCCCATCGTCATTAGGACCTTGAATACCAATAAAAACCCCATCGAAAACGTCCAAACAAATCAATTTACTAAATCAAACTCAAACCCTTAAATATCACTAAAAACTCATTAAATACCTCAACAACTTCGACAACCATTAAGCCTCATCAATGGTTACAAACACTCCAAATAAATACACAAAATCAGTGTGTTCAATTTCCCAAAACCCAACTAAAATTACTCGAAATTGAAAGATTGGTCGAGATCTAACCTTTGTCGAGGTGCTTGATCGATTTCCCACCTTCAATCCCCACAACAATGACCAAGAATCACTTCCAAATCTCCAAATCTTTGGTGTTGGTGGTGGTGTTGAGTATGTGTGTGTGTGTCGGTGAGAATAAGCGAGTCAACTAAATCTTCCCTTTATATTCCTTTTTCATCACTTGTCTCATACGGATCTCAAGGTACATCCAATGACCCTTAAATGGGCTATCCAACAACTCTTGTGACATTGATTTGTGATCTTGCCCTTTAATCTTATCCTTTTGAGCACTAATACATCCTTCACTGGTATTCTGGCACCCGACCTAGTACTCGACTTGTACGTCTTGTACAAACATCCATTCTAATGATCGAGATGTATTCACATATTACTCATTTATTTCATTTATTATTTTTCAATAATTTATTTATTATTTATTTTGTGTTTAAAATACCCAAAATTCCACCTTATAGTCTGTATCAACATGTTTTCTTAGGCAAAACCTCACAAGCAAACCCTGTGCGGTAAACAAAATAAAATCACGTACTAGGACTTTTAATATTCATATTTAGGTATAAATAATAAAACAAACATCATAAAAAATAAAATATACCTCGGCGTCGACTTCCAAACCTTACAGTATGACAAGTCACGACGTCAAGTCACAGACTTGAAACATAACACGTGGCACAAGTTAAATTTGAGGGTCGTTACACAAGAGTCTTTTTCTGCACCATAAAGAGGAAGTCAATTCAGATCTCATCAGTATACCCCTTTAAATTCCTCAAGAGGACAGATATTATATAAAATCCAATTTAAGCCATATATCCGGTGGCCAAAACCAATGCGATCCAATGCAACGGGCAAAGATAAAAGATTGTATTACCGTTTTCATTTGGATCATGGCCACGATCTAGAAAATTGTAGGCAATTGAAAGAGGAGATCGAGTTCCAGCTACATAAATGTTGTTTGGATAAATTTGTCAAACGTAAAGATAACAAGCGCGAAAGAGACTCTAAAACAATGCGCCGAAAGGAAAAAGTTAAAGAAAGAGGAAGAGAAGATAGAGAAAATCAAAGGATGAATCATCAATGTCATATTCGATGGACCAGGATTTGGACATTACCTAAGAAGTTGCATATAGATTTAGACATTACCTTTACTAATGAAGTTCTAGAAGGTGTGAAGTTTCCCCATGATGACCTTCTGGTTGTCGAGTAATGATGGGAAACATTATGGTCGGAAGAGCTTTGGTAGACAGTGGGTCTTCGGTCCATGTGCTATATTATGAAGCCTTCAAGGGAATGGGCTATGAAGATAGCTAATTGACTCCCATCATGATACATCTTTATGGTGTTAATAGGATGGAGGCAAAGGTAAAAGGTTCAATCTCACTTCCCGTCACTCTAGGTGACACACCCAATACCTGAACCAGGCCCAAAAAATGGTCTGGCACGCCTAAACAACCTATGAAATAACATATAGACAATATGGAAGTAGATTGCAAAAATTCGATTGTGGAAATTCGAATTTAAAAAAATACCATATGTTACCATAAGCCTCTATATTGGGTATATCAAATTCACCTAAGCAAAACAAAACAATATGAAGTCTCTAAACCCTCAAACACTTATAAATGGATCAAACTAATTAAGGAAATGTTTATCTACCTAAAGGTCTCGCCTAGGTTACAACCCTTATTAATAATTTTTAAAACAAAATAATAAATAATATTACGCTAGGCTCATACAACAAGAAGTCTTCAAATGAGAACCTTCCCCTTGCCACGATCTAGCGCACTCGTCGATAGACCTATATTATAAGTGGGGTGAGCTATAAGAACCAAAAGAGGTTAATAAGAGGAAAACCTCGATCAACTATCAAACATGCAAGTATTACCTATAAAGTAAAACAATTCTACACGTGAAGTTGTAAATCGAATTGTAAAGCATTTAATGAAAAGTAAATGAGACTTGGAACTTGTTTATACCCCTTTACGAATAAGAACCAAGTCAAGCAAATCATGGAAGTAAGATTCATAACTTAATAAGAAGGAAGTAAGAGTTCTTTAGAGACCACATCAAGAGAGAGAATTCATAGTTTGTAAATAAATTCCATTTATTTATGCAATGGGGTCCAATAAGAGATTTACCATAAGAAATAGTAATAAATATAAGTCATTGTTCCATTCAATGCATTTTAACTTTTGGTATGAATCCGGTGACCGAAACACATGCCCTCGAGGTGATGATAACCATTAAAGGACATCCAATTAATTCCATCAAGCCAATAACAAGTGCTTCCAAGCCATCACTGATTGTGATCACTTGTTCATTTGATGGTTCGGAGCGCGGATCCCTTATTTCATGGACTGAATAGTGTCATCCTGCTAGTCAGAGCGTGGAACCCTCATTTGATGGGCACACAGCCACATCCCGCTACAAGTGTTTATATCACATACATTCCATAGATAAGTACATTCATACTGATAACCAAATGCAACCCAATACCCCAAGTCCTTTAATTAAAATCATGATTCTAATATATACTATTAGCATGCCACAATTAATAGATGACCGAAGCTCCCCACTTACCTCGACTCATTGCGACGCCTATAACAATACCTTGCATGCCCATGGCTCAATGTAAACCTTTGCTCTCTAGAAAATTTAATTATAACAACAACAAATTAATGAAAGTCTCAATTTAAAGTTTAATAGATTCGTAACGGCCTCAAATCTATTAGCCGCTATGGCGTGCACCGCGGACCAACATCCCTGCCTAATCACCATCCTGTTGTGTTCCACGTGCACTCATATCTCAATAACTCGCCAATTATCACTAACTTTACAATATTTTCATTAATAACTAGGTCAAGTTAGCATATATTCTCATTATCATGTGTACCACCAAAATATTCAGCGGAAGACCTAAATCATTGAAGTGAATATAAAGAAAGAAGTTTCATGAACATTTTACCTAATGTGGAAGCCATACTAAAATGAAATCCATATACATATCTAGTGTGATCCTCAACATATCAATATATAAACCTCTAAGTCATATACAGGTCAGAATGTATCTCTCACAACCCAAACCCAACATAAAACGATAAATATAAACAAACGTACGAGTAGGGCAAATCGTAGTCAATCAAGGTAGTTCTCAAGCTTGCCCTTCCCTCTGCTCGTACCAGGATCTACACTCAAGCCATCACAAAAAGGCTGATGACGAGTTCAGAGTGAGTAATTCCAAGAAAATTCACCAAGTAAATATACAAGTAAAAATGTTGGAATCAAAATACTATAAATAAATATGCGGAACAAAGAATACAGACAACTGCGAAAGATCATTGCATGCATATAAATTGCAGTGAAGGAAAGTGAGTGGACAATTAAAGTCAGACCAAGCCATACTTCGGGGCTATCTGCCAGGCATGACCTGTGAGGATTCCTCCAACGGGTGACCCTGGACCCTTTAGGTGACTGGCGTAAATCCATAGCGCATCCACACATGTCTATCATACCCGAGTAGCCTATTCACCGAAGCATGCCTAGACATATGCTATGGCTTAGTGGACCTTATGCCCCGCAACGAATAAGACACCAAGTGGGGAGTGATCTTAACACTGTAAAGAACGCCAAGTAGGAGTAAACTCAACTACCGTAAAGAAACACCAGGTAAGAGTAAACTCAACCACCGTAAAGCCATAAAGAAATAAGAGTAACAAATAAACAAGATAGAATTCAATTAAACAAGCAGTAAGTACTAAAGTGAATTTCAGTTGGGATACTACACACCTCAATACCGCGCTCCACTAACGTCCTAAATCCAAATGCACGCTAAAATACGTGTCCATTGTCCGTCAAATCAACCTAAAACTAATAATCCTCGATCAACCAAACACATTTTCATACCTTGTAACCTCGACATAAAACCCCAATTCATCGATAAAATTATCATTTTTACACTTTAAATAGGCTATATAAGTCCCTAGGTCAAACCCCAATTGGTAAATTTTATTTAAAATTTTGATTTCAAAACTAACCCAGGCGCCACCGAGGATGTCGTCAAGTTAACCCTGTATGGCGTCTGGGCGGCATGGCCACGTCGTCACATTGTCTCCTCTCACAAAGTCTCTCAAAATGTCTTTCACATTTTCTCTCATTTCGTCTCCGCCTAAGACACCGTGAGTGGCATCGTGGGCTACTAAATCCCACGACGCGTCTGACGACGTCTTCGGTAGAGGGGGTTTTCTGGGTTTTTCAAACCTCCTTAGTTCGTTGCCGTGATCCGTGCTCACTCCAACAACTCATTAAACACTCTGTAAGACTCACTAAACCAAAACCCTCGATGACATACGTCTAAATTGTAAACCCCGAGTTTTTGAATCACAAACCCTAAAAATCACTTGAAAAGCACAACACCCACAACGTTAACATCAAATTCACAACCACAACCTCCAAACCATTTCAGAAACCATAGCAACACCTTGTTGCACTGGTGTGCTCAATACCACACCCGAAACCACCATCGAAATCCTGAAAAAATACCCCAAATTGTAGAGAAGGAGATGGGCATCGAAGAACCAACCTTAGAATTCGTTTTCCTCGAGTTCTTAAGCTCCGAATGATAGATCGAATCACACCAAACCCTCACCTACACTAGATTTTCGAATTTTCACTTGGAGAGAGAAAAGTTGGTGAGGATGAATAGTAACTAACCTATATATATAAATTCTCATCAAATCTCACCACCATATTCCCATGCCTTGATTGAGGGTTGAGATGGGGTCAAATGGTCTTTCAAGGATGACAAAATTGACCCACACATTGGTTCATTGACCATGTTCTTCTAGCTACAACCCTTGTCTCTGGGCGTTCCGGTACTCAACTCCGAGCTGCAAAGCATTCCATTCTCGCACAACAATGGTGCCAACTGTCTCAACGTTATTTAATATGAATTATTTAACAAATTTTATCATTTATTATATATGTTTAGACCCTCCTCCTAGTATACTAATCATTCACCACTCGGTATCTGCTTTTACCCGCTATACGCAGCAAATACCCGTCACACCAGCTCACTCGCCAATAAACGATATAAACACATATATTGTGATACAATTTAACTAAATTGAACATATACATTCTCATCAAAAACATACAAAACAAACTATATACCTAATCCGGGTGTGTTTCGTCCTCGTTGTGGGACCCACGAACGTCCCTGCTGGCATCAACGTCTGCAATGACTTTATAAATAACATCAATTATTAATTAGGTCGTTACAAGATTTCTATTTTATTTGTCTTTGGAGCCCACCAGTAAGGATTCCTTGGGTTGCGTGTTATTCGGGGCCCTTGTCGAGGTGTGGGACCTGCGCATAAGTCCCCTGAGGTGTCGGTGTGCACCGTTAGTCGAATCAAGGTCTCATGGCCTTTAATTTTGGTGGAGGGACCAATTGTTCCTTGATTTATTGACAAGGGACCAATTGGTCCCTATTTTAGTTGAGCAAGGGCTATCACTGTTGGTCAAACTGGTTAACGTCCCTTAAGGGTCATATAGGCCCCTGGAATAGTCCAGGGACCTGTCGTTTGTAAGGGACAAATTAGGGCCCCTAGTGTGTTGCACGCTCCCCCCTCCCCCACCCTCTTAGGCATTCTGCTAGAGAGTGGGGAGAGAGATTTTAGGGGTGAGGCCCCCACTAGGTTGCCCTCCCCCTTTCTAGCAGCGGCAAAAACCGCTCATTATCGGTGGCGGCGATGCGTTGGCTTCTGCTGCTATATGGCGCGATTTCGCACTGCCCAACATCTTAGATTTAAATAAAACTTCAACACAAATAAGGTCTTTGGACACCAAACACCATCATCTTGATGAGATGTTCTAAAACCACTCCACCATACCATTTGATAATCAAAATATAAATCCTTACCTTTAAAGATGAGACTTCCCAACTCCAATGATTCAAAACCACCATAGCCACCTTCTCCTAAGGTTTTTAGTTCAAACAAAACAAAAAGTTAATATATATAGTGGCTATGGGTTAGAGTTTTTCTTTAACTCAATAAATTTACCAATTTACCCTTAGTAGGTTATTTTATTTTTGGGTCGTCACACCATCCCCAATTTTAAGAGCTTTCTTCCTCGAAAGTAAAAGTAAAGTCATACCTTAATGTCCGAAGAGAAATGGAAAACTCTCCATCATATAGTCCTCCCGCTCCCAAGTCAACTCCTGTTCTCCATGGATTTGTCACCGAACTTGGACTGACGAGATTTCATTGTTGCAAAGTTTATGCACTTTCCTATCCATGATTTGGATTGGCTGCTCATCGTAGGACATGTCCTCCCTTAAATTAACTTGTTCCCAATTGATCATCGGAGCATGTTTGTTGTATGCATTCCTCAACATAAAAAGGTGAAAGAGATCATGTACACCTGCTAACTATAGTGGCAACTCAAGGCGGAAAGCTACAAGGCCTACTTGTTTATTGATTTTGAATGGCCTGATAAACCTGGGAGCTAACTTTCCCTTCAAACCGAATCGGTAATGTCCTTTCATTGGTGACACTTTCAATAGTACACATTCTCCTTCCTTGAATACAACATCTCGATGGTCCTTGTCCGCATATTTCTTTTAGCGGCTTTGGGCGGTCTCCAACTGTTGCCTAATCAGCTTTATCATCTTGGTTTGGTCATGCACAAGTTCCGGGCGGATCAAGACGGCATCTTCGACCTCGGTCCAACAAAATGGAGATCTACATAGTCTCCCATATATTGATTCGAACAGTGCCATGCTAATACTTGCTTGAAAACTATTGTTGTAAGCAAACTTGCACAATAGAATATACTTCTCCCAACTCCCACAGAAATCCAGCAAACAAGCTCGGAGCATATCCTCAAGTATCTGTATCAATCTCTCGGTCTGCTTATCTGTCTGAGGGTGAAAAGCCAAACTGAGACTAAGTTGAATCCCCATCTGATGCTGAAACCTACTCCAAAACTAAGAGGTAAATCTTGGATCACGATCCGATACAATAGACACCGAACTCCATGTAATCTGATGATCTTGTCTACGTATATGCCTCTCAACCTGTATGCTGAATACTTCATAGATATAAAGATAAAGTGAGTTGACTTAGTCAAATAATCCACAATCACAAAAACCGCTGTAACGACCCTAAAAATTTAACCTATGCCACGTGTCAAAATAGGTGATACGTGGGCCCACGTCGTGGTACAGTCATCAATTCTCGGACGTCGACGCCGAGGTATGTTAGTTTTGTATGATGTTTGTATTATATTATATTTCATTTGTACAATTTTAAGTTTTTAACGGGTAAAGGCATTGTGTACGAGTGTTGGTAGTCCGAGGAACAAATTCAATTAGAAACACCGACAAAAATATTAAATAAATAATAATTAAAAGGTTTTAAAGTCTGTTTGTTACGTCGGTACGTCTGTGGTGACACGACGAACAAAGTTAGTATTATGAGTCGGGTGCGATAATACCCGAGGGAAACTTTGAGTGTTGTGTGAAATAGATGAGATCGAAAGACCAAAAGTCAACCAAGAGTCACCTATTAGAGTCATTAAAGTTGGTGAAGTTGACTGCAAAGTGACCAAAAAGGGCATTAAACTTGTAAAGGGCTTAGTTAAGGGTGAGGGGTATTTTAGTCATTTGACCAAAATACCCAAAATAACAACACGCCACCGTCCCCTATTTTCGATCAAAAAAAAATTGGGAGGAGGAGAGGAATCGATCAAGAGAAGGAGAAACTAAGGAGAGGAGAGCGGCGGTTTGCGAAGACCGTGGACGCGACGTCAAGGCGAGATTCAGGTAAGGATTGATTTCGTTGTTGGTGTCTAGTTGTGGTCGATTTCGAGATTTTTGTCGAAGTTGTCGTTTAGGGGATTGTGGATTTAAATGGTGAAAAGGGTGGTGATGATGATGGTGAAGTGGTTGTTGATTGTTGTTGTTGTATTGTTGTTAATGTTGTTAAAAAAAAAATAAAAATTAACGCTGCTGTGTTTACTGGAAATTTCCAGCAAACACAGCAACGAAGAAGAAGGAAAATCGGGCCGGGTCAAGGTGACCCGACCGGTTTAAACGGAGCCGGGTCGACCGGTTTGACCGGTCGACCGGTATGACCCAGTGGACCGGTCAAACCGGTTTGACCAATCACCCGGTCAAGCCGGTCCTGACCCGACTCGCGACCCACCTATATATTATATTAATAAAAATTATTTATTTTGATTAAATATATTAAAATTGATTTTAATTGAAATAAATTCCAGAAAAATAGGAAAAATTCAGGAAAAATTTTAGAAAATTCCAGAAAATTATATTTTCATCAAATAAAGAGAAATTTGAGAATTTCTACAAAAAGTAAAATATTCGGGATTTTTGCGAGACGTTATGTCGGGGTTTTTACCGTGGAAAACGTGAAATTTGGCCCAAAATAGCTAGAAATTTGGAAAAATCATAGGAAATTAAGGAAATTAATATAAATTACATTATCAGGATTATTGTACACACGGGGACCGTAAGGGGCGTTTCTGAGTCCGTGTTAGCGCGAATTAGCTTGGATCGAGGTAAGTAAACCAGTGAGGAACACCACAGTATTTTTTGAGCTTTTAATTATTTATTGATATTGTTTCAATACTATCTTGTCATTCCATTCCTTTTGAGTTGTCCTAAGGCAAGTGTGTCAAGCGTGATCCTTGCAGAATTTCGGGCTCGCGGTGTATTATACGGAGTTTACTACTGGGGATACATGATTAATTGTAATGACATATACGGGGTGAGAGTTCTCCACCAGATTTGGGGACTCGCACGCACTCGCGTAGGGTCTTAGAGGAGATTCTGTCCTCGACTCCTAGCCTTTGAGGAGATTTTGTCCTCGCTTAACGACTTTAATTGGTCGGGACCACTTGTGCCTTTCCCTTGTATTCCGGGACGCTCAATTTCGATTGCTTATTTATATATTCACAGTCTTTATATATTCATGCGCTCCTTGTCCTTTTCTTTTTATCTGCATGAATTGACTGCTCATTTATTTAAATTCGAAATACTGTAATTATTGTTGTTCCTGCTTGGAGTTACTTACCTGGACTCTTCATTCTTGTGTTTGACCGAGTGCAGATCCACAGTCCAGCAAAGGAAAGGCCGTGCAGTTAGGTGATATACTTTGAGCGGCCCTCCTCTACTGATATAGGTGACATTCTTTTGGTGTATTAGCTACTTAAATTATTTTTTTGTACATGGGGTTATGGGTTGAGAGATCTTTTTGGATATTAAGACTTGGATGATACTCTCCTTTGCTTTACATGGTATATATATATATGGTATACGGGGTTCCCACACCCTAGGTTTTTGTCCTAACTTAGAGCTTTCGAAGTTGATTTATTAGTTGAGATTAATTGCTTCCGCTTATTACTTTGATAACTCGCTAATTAATTGACTTCACTCTCAAATGATTAATAAACGATTGAATGGTAATGATAGGCTCACTGGCCCCGCGTGACTCGTCGGGATTGGCTCGGGGGCGCCCGATTCTAAGGTTGTGAAATTCGGGGTCGTCACAACCGCATCATGCCTTTTCTGAGTCATCGGTAGGCTTGAAACAAAATCCATAGCTATGTGTCCTTACTTTCAATTTGGAATAGGTAACGGATGCAACAATCTTCCTGGCTTTCGGTGGTCTATTTTCACTTGTTAACAAATCTCAATTCTAAATGTAAGTAACGATGTCCACCTTCATCCCTGGCTACCAATACATCGATCCTACGCATGTCCTGATACATCTTGTTACCTCCAAGATGAACGGTGAATCGTGATATGTGCACCTTTCAGAGTAAATCCTCTCTTAACTATATATGCAATGGTATCCACAATCTGTCTCAAAATCTCAATGCCCCATTAGCCGAAAGTCTCCAATCCACGTTATCACTGCTATTTGCGAGTGACCTGTACCCCATGTACTCGAAATCATCTCTATAACAATCAATAACTCTAAACATGGCCACTGGCTTTGCTATCATTTGAACACGTGTTTTCCAACAACTGAGTTATCTGCGAGTGCCACTTAAATATTCATCACAGTCTCAGACTCTGTCTCTAGTCGCACACGACTCAAAGCATCTACCACTATATTTTCCTTCCCTGGATGGTATTCAAGTGTAAAATCGTAGTCCATCAAAAATTCCAATCATATTCGTTGTCGCATATTCATCTCACTCTGAGTGAATAAGTATTTCAAACTTTTGTAACCTGAATAGATAGTGAATTTGTCCCCATACAAGTAGTGCCTCCACAACATTAGGGCAAACGCAACCGTCGCCAACTCTAAGTAGTGCACTAGATTTCTTCTCATGTAATTTCAACTGCCTGGACGCACAAGCAATTGTTTTGTTGTTTTGCATTAACACACCTCCAAAACCAATCCCCGAAGCATCGGTGTACACTGACAACTCCTTGTCGGCCTCAAGTAGGATCAATATTGGTGCGGTAGTTAGACGTTTCTTCAACAACTGAAAAGCCTCCTTACATATGTTTTCCCAAACGTAGGCAACATCTTTTCGTGTCAAATTGGTGATCAGCGAAGCGATCAACGAGAATCCCTGCATGAATCGTCAATAATAACCTACTAACCCCATAAAACTCCGTATCTCGAAAGCATTAGTAGGTTGTGGCCACCTAAGGATCGCCTCAATCTTCGTAGGATCAACTGATATTCCCTTTGTATTGACCACATGTCCTAAAAACTTCACCTCAGAAACCTAGAACTCGCATTTGCTCAACTTGGCATAAAGCTTGTTTTCCCTTAAGGTCTGCAACACTTTCCTAAGGTGTTTCCTATGATCTGACTCAGTCTCGGAGCATATCATTATGTCATCGATGAACACAATCACAAACTGATCGAGGAACGGCTTAAAGACATGGCGCATTAAATCTATGAACATAGTCGGTGCATTAGTATGCCCAAATGGCATTACGGTGAACTGGAAGTGTCCGTACCGGGTACTAAAGGTTGTCTTCAATGTGTCTTCCTCTCGTACACGCAAAAGATGATACCCCGATCTCAAATCTATTTTAGAAAAGAACTTTGCTCCCCTCAATTGGTCAAACAAGTCTTTGATCCTGGGAAGCGGATATTTGTTCCTAATAGTCACCCTATTCAACTGCCAGTAATCTATGAACATCCTCAAACTCCCATTTTTCTTCTTCACAAACAATATTGGTGCTCCCCTTGGTGATACACTCAGAGTTATGTAGCCTTTTTAAGTCAACTCCTCTAACTGCGTTTTTAACTCCTTCAACTCAATAGCCGCCATGCAGTAAGGTGCCTTAGAAACCGGTCTCGTACTAGGAATAAGGTCAATTATGAAATCAATTTCTCGATTGGGAGGGAGTCCCAGAAGGTTTGAATGGAACACATCTGAAAAATCCCTAACCACAGAAATCTTCTCAATTAGAACTTCTTGTCCTTCTTCTCCCATAGAAGTCAAACTCGCAATAGAATTTATCTCTGCCAATGTCGCAACTCCACCGCGGGTGGTAACCCTAGCCAATGTATAGCCTCTGAACTCGAACGGTGGGATGCTAGGAATTTGAAAAGTTACGATCTTATGGAAACAGTCTATTTTGGCGTGATACGCCACCAACCAGTCTATGCCCAACAATGCATCATACTCTAGACATTCTACGACCCGTATGTAATGGCCTCAAATTTCACAATCCTAAAATTGGGCACCGCCCGGTCTAGACCGACACGAAGCCCCGAGCCAGTCTCGGTGAGCCACGTAGGCCTAATTAGCCTTCCTTACCATTTACCATTTATTACACATTTACAGGTGAAGTTAATCAATTAGTGATTATTGTCAGATACAACAAAAACAATTAAACTCTAACTAATTAATGAACTTCAATACACACACAAGTTGGGACAACCTAGGGCTTGGAAACCCCGTAAAATGGACATCAACCATAGCAAATCAAAGGAAAGTATCAATAATGTCATACATGCCCAAGATCTCTAAAAAATCCCATAACCCATGTTTACAAATGAAATAAATACGTAATACAAGAACCTACTCAATATGCGAGAGGAGACTGCCCCATGGTCCCCGACTTCAATTGCCTAGCGTTGCTCCCTTACCTATGTCTGCTCGTCGGTCTGCCCACCGTCACAAACTAGACGATGAGTACAGTGAAGTAGAGAGTAAAATACTAATAGAGTTTTAACAACATTTCAAGTGTTAAATAAATGGCTAAGCTAACATCATGCATGGATATCACAAAAATAATACAAGATAGTATGATAGGTAAAATCACTGAGATTTCAACGATAAGTGAGTGCCAAGAGCACAAAACAAAAAGGTGTCTAAGTGTCCTAAGCCCATAGGTTGCCACAATTAGTTTACAACCTGACTTCCAAGATAGATTTTGGACTTACACAAAGCCAAGGTAGTCTAGAATAAGGTACACGACCTCAGGTCACACATAGTTCACAAACGGGCACCGCAACATCACGCACAGTTTAACATACGGTCACCGCAATCCCAAACTGCGGGTTTAACCACGTCCAGAATCTGTGTACTCACGATATAGACCGTGACCACCATATTGTCCATTTAGACCCAAAATATCGCTCATTAAGGAATCTAAGTAAAACCAAGCCGATAAACCACCAAGGATAGGTATAACAAGAGAATTCAACAAATCATATAATCCACAAGGATGTATTGTTCAATAAAGATGACAGCCAAGTAAATGCACAAATGAAATAATATAAATTCTTCAGTTGGTTTTACTCACAAATATTGTGCATAACTTTGCACTCACGACTCTCACACGTTACCAAACCGTCACCGCAAGTCTGTCACCGGTCCACTAAGTAACTTTGGTAATGTTAGAGTTTTGTTCCACATTTAATTGAAAATCCTCATTAATATTTCATAATTTTATTCGTTATGTTTTTGAGTTGATTTCTCGGGCATTGGGTCGTATTTGGATTCGTTAGGAGTCCCGAGAGATTTCCCATATTTATCCAAAATTTTCAAAAATTTACCCGTGGGTACTGTTCCGAACGCCATGGTGGTGCCATGGTGGTTTTCCTTGGCGGTGCCTCCGCGGCGTGGGTAGGGGAGCCCTCTGCTCCAAACGCCATGAGTGGCACCCACACAGTGTGGGGCAGTGGCTTACCGCCCCCGATGTTGTGTGTCCCAGAGCGCCCTGTCGGGAGTTTTTTCCACCCCGACTCGCGTCACCTTGTTTCGAACCTGTCTTGACCTTGTCGGGACTTCAATACTCATTCAAAAATATCACCGAGTCATACTAAAACGCTTAAAAACACCTTGTTTCCTGAATCAATCGAAAATCACCAAAATCACCAAAAATCCAAACACCACCAAATCGTTGTCTCCACGTCGTAAGAACCTCTCTAGCTATCGTAAGCCCGACAAAACCATGTTGAAAACACGATAAAAATCGAAATTCCCACTCAGGGTGCGAAAACATCGTGACGAAAACCTACGAAATTGGTGTCAAAACGTAGAGAAACGCGTAGGGAATCGGGATCTAACCTTAAATTGCGTAGTGGGTCGATCCCTGACATCGATCTATGCTTGGAAACGTCGAAACCCTCCTCCTTATTTTTGTTTTTCACGTGAGATAAGAGAGAGAAGAGAGAGAAATGAAAATGAGAGTGGGTTTACTCACCTATTTATAAGTGAGTCCCCATCTTGGCCCACTATCGTATCTCGAGACATATCTTATGGCCCTTAAACACACCAGCCTAACCACTCTTGTGCACTCACTTGTGTGATTCCCCTTGTTTTTATCCTCTTTTGCTCTAATAATTGAGTTTCCTCGGGCGTTCTTGCGCCCGACATGTACCCGACTCGCACCATCACGCGCGAATGAAGTTACTAAGGACCCATACATTTTCTTGAATTAATTTGTTATTGTATTTTATTTTTCAGTCGTTCACGAAATCGTTTCTCGAACTCGCGTATCCGTATTTCCTCCGTCTAATGCACTTCTTCACGTTTTCCTAGGCGAACCCTACTCGAAACTCAACGTCATCGTCCTATCACACAGACACGAGTATAAGTCGATAGAACACGTCATCACATAGAAATAACAAAAAATTTTGGGTCGTTATAGTTGATCGAACGGCATCGTGCGATCCCCAATTTTAATTTTACACCCAACACATCATATTTGATAAATTCGTTCACTAGAGACTGTGGTCAAAATCAGATAAGTGTGTGCTCTAACCGATGTCAACTCCAAAACATGAACTATATTCCCTGATAT
Organism: Stephania japonica; assembly: GCA_039657345.1. Taxonomy (NCBI): domain Eukaryota; kingdom Viridiplantae; phylum Streptophyta; class Magnoliopsida; order Ranunculales; family Menispermaceae; genus Stephania; species Stephania japonica. The sequence goes on along the minus strand of CM077556.1, from coordinate 81,262,152 downwards.
AAGTAAGAAAATAGAACCAGAATCAAATAATGTATGTATATCTCGATTCTTAATGGAAAACATACTTGCAACCAATTGGCGCGTAGCCTCCCTGTCCTGCTCAACAACTGCATGGACTCCTCCTCGAGTAACCGAGGCTATGTTGCCCTCAGATAATGGTGGGTTAAAGCATTTGCTCTAGTAGTGCCAAAGTCCCACAACAGTAACAAATCACTTGTGGTTTCTGGTAAGTTGGAGGTGGCTGAACGACACTCCCTGATGCACTCAACTTTGGCCCGGTCGGCGCTCTACCCTTACTTACTTTATGCTGAGACTGCTGATGAGGACACGGTGGCCTGAAAGCTACGCCTTGAATAGACGAGGGTGCAGGGATATGAGAGTGTGGGGTGATCCCCGTCTGAAAATGTAAGGCCCTTGGTGCTGCATGGATGCGCGTGAACCCAATAGAGTATCCTTCAGTCCTACTCCTCTTATGATGGCTTCCTTGTAAACTGCTCCCATGCCTGTTTTTATTAACATCCCAATAGTTGTCCCTAATTGTTGATCCTTGTGATAGCATAACCTCCCTCTTTTGATCCAACAAGTAAGCTGCCTCACAATGTCGTGAACTCGCCACTGCCCGTGCATAAGTCTCTAGCAGATACGCAACCATACTAGTTCTGATATGGGTGTCCAAACGATCAACAAACGTAGAAACTCTCTCCTACATAGTAGCCACATAATAAGGTGCAAAGTCTGACAGCTCATTGTAGTCTGATTCGTACCTTACCGGCCTATCGCCTTATACTTGGTTCAAAAACTCCCGCCTCTTGGCATCCCTAACCACCAGAGGAAAATATTGTTCATAAAATACAGTCTTAAACCTGGACCATGTGTTAATCAGTCCTTCTGTTCTTTTGACTGACTTCCACCACTTGTATGTTTTTCCTTCCAGAATAAATGACGCCAAGAATACCATGGTACCACTGTCAATTTTCAGAACTTCTTGCCTTTTTCTATACAAAAATCCATTCCTCTGCCTCTCCAGCCTCAACATCACCATAGAAATGTGGGACTTCATGTTTCATGAACTCTTTTTGAATCTTGAGCATCCTTAGTATCTCTGCACTAATTTCAGGTGTCGATACCGCCGGATCTATTTCTGCCCCCATGTCTAACTGGCATGCGTCCCTTTCCTCCTACAAAGCTTCTAGTATAAAATCCAAGTTCGTTCCTCCAATTTGCATTTGTGGTAGTGGATCTTACGGTGCTCTCTGTCCCTTAATCGCTACCATTAACTCAGTCCTCATGTGCTCCTGTGGTGTTGTCAGATCCTCAAGCGTCTTGCGATGATTTTTTATTATCTCTATCAACTGCACTCCATCTGGGTACACCACTGTCTATTATCCGTCACCTATATACCCCTAGCATTATCCCAACCATAAGAATTTCCACCTTGAGTACTCATTATGCACTGTGACCAGTTCAAGGGAGTTAGTCCGACAAGTCAAGAGAATAGCTAAAATATCTAAAAACGATATACATTGTATAACACAAAGCAAATGATATCGTACAAGTGTTTATTCAAGATCTCAATCCTTTCCTATCTTAGGATTGGTCTGTGTGCACCCTAAGTCGACTTAAACTAATGTCTCATGCCATTGATTTGTTCGACTTAAACTTGACCTTTAAATTTAAAAAGACTCTACAAACTTAGGTTTTCCTTAACCTAACATTTCCTTTGGCTCTAATACATATGCTCTGATACTAACTGAAACGACCCTTCCCCGACCTAGGGTTGAGTCACCCAGCCCAGACCACTATCTAAGCCCAATACCTGAACCAAACCCAAATAAGGGTCTAGTACGCCTAAACAATCTACAGAATAACATATAGATAATATGGAAGTAGATTGCGGAAATTCGATGGCGGAAATTCGAATTTAAATAAATACCATATGTTACCATAAGCCTATATGTTGGGTATCTCAAATTCACCTAAGCAAAACAAAATAATATGAAGTCTCCAAAACCCTCAAACACTTATAAATGGATCAAACTAATTAAGGAAAGGTTTATCTACCCAAAGGTTTTGCCTAGGTTACAACCCTTATTAATAATTCTCAAAACAAAATAATAAATAATATCACGCTAGGCTCACACAGCAAGAAGTCTTCAAAGGGAACTTTCCCCTTGCCACGATCTAGCGCACTTGTCAATGGACCTGTATTGTAAGTGGGGTGAGCTAAAAGAACCAACAGAGCTGAATAAGAGGAAAACCTCGATCAACTATCAAACATGCAAGTATTACCTATAAAGCAAAACAATTCTACACGTGAAGATGTAAATCTAATTGTAAAGCATTTAATGAAAAGTAAATGACACTTGGTTCTTGTTCGTAAAGGGGTGTAAATAAGTTCCAAGTCAAGCAAATCATGGAAGTAAGATTCATAACTTAATAAGAAGGAAGTAACAATTCTTTAGTAACCACATCAAGAGAGAGAATTCACAGTTTGTAAATAAATTCCATTAATTTATGCAACGGGGTCCAATAAGAGATTTACCATAAGAAATAGTAATAAATATAAGTTGGTGTTCCATTCAATGCATTTTAGCTTTTGGTATGAACCAGGTAACCGAAACACATGCCCTCAAGGTGATGAGAACCATTAGAGGACACAATGGCCATTGTAAACTCCAGTTAATTCCATCAAGCCAACAACAAGTGTTTTCAAGCCATCACCGATTGTGATCACTTGTTCATTTGTTGATTCAGAGCGCGGACCCCTCATTTGATGGACTAAATAGTATCATCCCGTTAGTCGGAGCGCAGACCCTTCATTTGATGGACTGAATAGTCTCATCTCACTAGTCGGAGGGCGAACCCCTCATTTGATGGGCACACAGCCACATCTCGCTACAAGTGTTCATATCACATACATTCCATAGATAATTAATATATACTGATAACTAAATGCAACCCAACATCCCTAATCCTTTAATTAAAATCGTGATTCTAATATATACTATTAGCATGCCATATTTGATAAATAAGCGACGCTCCCCACTTACCTCGACTCGTAAGCGACGCTCCCCACTTACCTCGACTCGTTGCAATGCTTATAACAACACCTTGCATGCCTGGCGCTTGATGTGAACCTTTGCACTCTAGACAATTTATAACAACAACGAATTAATTAAAATATATAGATTTTTATTTTATTTGTCTTTGGAGCCCACCAGTGAGGATCCTTTGTGTTGCATGTCATTCGGGGCCCTTGTCGGGGTGTTGGACCCCCACATAAGTCCCTTGAGGCGCCGGTGTGCGTTGTTGGTCGAACCAAGGTCTCATTGGCCTTTAATTTTGGTGCAGGGACCAATTTGGTCCCTGATTTATTGACAAAAGACCAATTGGGCCTTGTTTTAGTTTACCAGGGGATTATCAAGCCCCTGGTCAAATTGGTTAACATCCCTTAGGGGTGATAGGCCCCTGGAATAGTCCACAAACCTGTCCGTCCCTAAGGGATGAACCAGGGCCCCTGGTGCGTTGCACGCTCCCCCCTTCCCCACTCTCTCGAGCGTTCTGCCTGAGAGTGGGGATAGAGATTTTGGGGGAGGGCCACCACTTTCAAGCAGCAGGAACCGTCTTTCATTATCTGCAGCGACGACGCGTTAGTCGTCGCCGCTCCGTGGCGCGATTTCGCTTTGCCAAACATCTTAAATTTAAATAAAACTTCAACACAAATAGGGTCTTTGGACACCAAACACCATCATCTTGGTAAGATGTTCCAAAACCACTCCACCATACCATTTGATATTTAAAATATAAATCTTTACCTTCAAATATGAGACTTTGCAACTCCAATGATTCTAAACCACCTTCTCCTCCTTCAAATATAAATCTTTACCTTTAAAACAAAAACTTAATATATATAGTGGCTATGGGTTAGGGTTTTTCTTTAACCCAATAAATTTACCATTTACCCTTAGTGGGTTATTTTATTTTTTGGGTCGTCACAGCCCCGATACCAATGGTCGAATCCTCCATTGGGTGAGTTTGATATCAGTTACATGCCTTGAATCGCAATCAAAGAGCAAACACTAGCCGATTTCGTTGTGGAATGTATTTCTCAGAGTGGAAACTTTGACGATTCAGAAGTCCAAAGTGAGAAGTGTTGGAGCCTATACATAGATGGAGCTTCGAATGCCACATGAAGTGGTGCAAGATTACTACTAACCTTCTTTTAGCGCCAGATGATGTATCAACTGACCACACGCCGATCTGGAGCCGATACCATACGAATCCCAAGGCAAATGTCAGCAACCTCCGTGGCCGCAAACTACAAAACAGACCCGGTGTTAAGGCCTTCAGGGAGAGTACTCCAATGTCAAAGTCAGAGCAAGAACAGAGGAGATGGAGGAATTAGGGTTAGAATTGACAACATACCGTTCTTTCGAGACGTGTCTCTTATTTATAGGCCCACGTTTACCTCGTTAGTTTCTAATTGAGATTCTCTCCTAATTTGTTGCCTCTCTGTTGTTGTTATTATGATAAATCTAAATCTTCTTTCGTGGTAAGATTTTATAGGTATCTGGATTTATTAGTTCTCGAAATATCATCAATTTCTTTATCCTAACAGATCTTACTTGATCTAAGCTTCCTTGAGATGTGCATATCTCAAGGCAATATATTATATACTATACTATATGCCCCCATTCCTATAAAAATAATTTTTGTTGGAGTTTTTTATGAAATGGGTAACATTTTGCTTTAAGGAGAAAATTCACGGATTTGTACATATAATGGACAATTTTTTTTCTTTATAAGCAAGTACGTGAACTTGCTCATATAATGGTCACATTCATGGACTTGCATATAAAATGGGCAGTTTTTTGTCTTTATGAGCAAATACATTAACTTACTCATATAATGGGCAAACCTTGCCTTTATGAGCAAGTTCATAAACTTGCTCATATAATGGAACTTTTTGCCGTTATGAGCAAGTACATGAACTTACTCAGAAAATAGGAAACTATTTGTTTTTATGAGCAAGTAGATGAACTTGGTCATAAAATGGATAAATCTTGCTTTTATGAGCAAGTTCATGGACTTGCTCATATAATGAACATCTTTTCGTCGTTATGACTTGCTCATATAATGAACAACCTTTCGTCGTTATGAGCAAGTACATGAACTTGCTCGTACAATGAACAACTTTTTGCAAAACTTGCTCATATAATGGACAAATTTTGGATTATATAAGCAAGTTCATGGACTTGCAAATATAATTGATGACTTTTTGCCTTTATAAGCAAGTTCATGCACTTGCTCCTATAACAAACAAATCTTTCCTTTATGAGCAAGTCTATAATAAACAACTTTTTGCCTTTATGAGCAAGTACATAAAATTTGTTCATATAATGGGCAAATCTTGCCTTTATAAGCAAGTTAATGAACTTGTTTCGTATAAGGACAACTTTTTGTCTGTAGGAGGATGTACGTGAACTTGCTCATATGTACGTATTGTTTAATTGTTTTCTTCTTGTAATGCTGGTTTACAAGGGACAATTGGACATCTAGCTCTAGGTTGATATAATAAAGAGATTTAATTATTTTTTAGGTTAATTTAAGCATGCACATCGAATCAATAATATAGTTAACAATTATGTAAGCAGATTGTAGCATCCACCATAATCTAAGATATCATTGTTTAGTTAATCCTACAGTCTCCTTATCCCAAGCTGCCAAGCTAGCCCCTGTCGATATGATCAGTAGTCACAATTCCCCTTATTTGGTCTTATTATATCTAAGATATCATTATTTAGTTAATCCTCCAGACTCCTTATCCCAAGCTGCCAAGCTAGCCCGTGTCGATATGATCAGTGGTCACAATTCCCCTTATTTGGTCTTATTATATCATGAACATAAAATATGTTGGTCATCAAAAAAAAAAAATTATAAATAATATGTTCGCCTTGATAATTAATTTGTCCGTGGGGAATAAAATTTTATTCATATGTGACGTAAGCAATTAACTTAAACAAGTAATATAAGGAGGAGACAATGAACTTTACAAGAAAAAGTCCTTTTCATGCACCTTGGGAAGCATAAAAGTCTCTTGGAGATCATGATGGCAATATATTTTTTTCTTTTTGATAGATAGCAACATATATAAACATGACTTGTTTGTTATATAATTATGCTTAAATAAATTAAGTGGGGGTGGTTCAATGATTAAGTGTTTAGTGTATAGGTAAAAAGTATTGGGGATCGAATACTACAAATCTCTTTCTTATCAAAAAAAATTATGCTTAAATATTACCTATGTACGTAAATATGCTGATATTTGTATATGACCAAAGTAAATTAATATCACAAATTCGCTCTCGTTTTCGTTTTGTTTGTCATGTATACTTTTTTTCTTTTTTATAGAATAGATAACTTGACGTCATAGAGGAGGATGCACGCATTTCCACTACACTACAATCTGTAGGTGTGATTGGCAATATATAAGCATTTTTTAAATCAAAACGACTTTTTTAAAAAAAAATCTATTTTTTCTCTTTTAATTTCTTTGTAATTAATTCTACACTTGAACTACCGTGGATCTCTTTTAATCGGCCATAGTTGCAGAAAAAGTATTTAATGCATTATTTCTTCAATAAAACAGTTTCAATCATATGGCAGTTGTCAAATTCATCATTGACATCAGTTACCCCTCTTCTCTAAGTGCATCTACCATCATTCAAATTTACATTCATTTATATTGCTCGTACATGGATCTATGTTTACATTTATTTTTTATTTTTTTTAGATCTACAGTCGTTGGTTTTTATAATTTTTACAAGGTTACCTTTTTTAATAAATATTTATCTTCCAATGTTTAAAGTTTTATTTTTCATTATAGTTTTAGTATGTTTGTTGCATTTCAGACGTTTGGCAAGAGAATAATCACTGTTCATTAGTTACAGTTACGATTTTACAAAATTAACTCTGAATGTTGTGATGAACCATTAAAATTAGCGAATCAATGTAATTTTATCAAAATAATTTATCTTACGTCTCATATTGTATTCAAGCCATCATGATCAGTGTAACTTTTTTATTTTTTGGTCAATAATGTAACTTCTATTTTACTTCTAAAAAAAAGACCTCTTATGACCATTTCCCCCATACAAGGGAATTATAGGATAATGTTGACACTATTTGCGAAAGGTAAAGTTTATGCCAACTTTTATATTATTTCGGTTAATCATACAAGGGAGAGAGTTTGTTACCATTGTTTCTTGTGTCGTTTAATGTCACTAATACCAAAGTATCACACATACAAAATAGTTTTGTACTATTATAGGGTTTAGAGTTCATTTTTACTATTTTATCTACTTGCAGCTTTGTTATTTGTGACATTACAAACATAATAATAATAATAATAATAATAATAATAATAATAATAATAATAATAATAACAACAACAACAAAAAAAGGTCAAATTGATTAAAATATCTTAACCTCTTATACATTTAATTTGTTAATATATCATAACCTTTTTTTAATTTGTTATTGTATTATAACCATTCTATATTACTAAATTTGTATCCTAAGTCACTTTTTAACTCTAAATTTAATGAGGTAACACTAATTAGTGAACTTAAAAAATAAATTAAGTAATAATTTAGTGATTATAGATAATGAAGTGGCTTTTTAAAGACCTTATTTAAGTGTCACACTATCAAATTTAAAGTTACAAAGTGATTTAAGATACAAATTTATCAATGTAGAAAAGTGATGATATAATAACAAATTCAAAAAAGTTAGGATATAATACAAAAGTTGTAAAAGGTTATGTTATTTTAGCCAATTAAGCCAAAAAAAGAGGCTAATATACAAAATGCCCCGTTAAGTTTGATGTAGTATGGACTTTAGTCCCTGAGGTTTCAAAAATATGCATTTTAGTCTATCTAATTTACTCTTGGTTAAGCAAAAACATCCTTATGTTAGTTCTAAGACAATATATTATTATTATTTTATTTTTTGATGATGTGACATATTTGTTCTACTAATAATACCTTTGATTAGTTCAAGTCAATATATTACTTTTTTTTTAAAAAAAAAAAAATATGTATACATTTATATATGCATATTTTATTTGCGTTACAAAACATTCACACGTTTTAAATTATTAAAATAATAATTTATAAGGATTCAAAAAATTTATAAGAAATGAATAATAATATCAGTTCAAACGAAAATATATTTACCATTTTAATAATAATAATAATAATAAGTTGGCAATTCATATTTAGTAAAATAGCTTAATAACTAAAATAATATAGCCAAGTCAAAAAAATATATAGCCAGATGTCCACCTTGAAAAGAATAAATATGTATGTAAAAAAAAAAAACTGTTTGTATACCTAAAAGTAACCAAAAAAAAAAAAAAATATATATATATATATATATATATATATATATCTTGTCTTCTCAATTTACACCCTTTTATATAATTTGTAAAAAATTTTGTCAAGAACTTTTCAAAAAGAAAAATAATTTATAAAGAACATACAAAATATTATTAGAGGATATAAAAACACTATAATAATTGTTAATTAATTAAATAATAAAAATATGTGTAAATCTAACTGAAAAAGTTTATCATTGAAAATTTAAAAATTTTATATGAGAAGTGCGGTGGTAGGTATTTTTTTTTTGTGGTGGCATTCTAATCTTTTTATATAAACTTAACTATGGTTTAGATAAAAGTTTGCTAGAAGGACCACAATACATTTTTTTTAAATTCAGAGACTAAAGTGTATAATACATCAAACCTCACGGGACATTTTATATTTTACCTATAAAAAAAAATAATAAAAAACCTCACGGGGCATTGTATATTTTACCTATAAAAAAAATAATAAAAAAGACAAATCCTCTCCTTAGCACAAGAGTTTTTTTCCTATCAGAAAACCATCCTCAACCGTCGGTTTTCCTATCAAAAAACCATCCTCAACCGCGGTCTTCGCGGTTCATGTCCACGTGTCAATTTCGACAGCACCGGTGGATCAACTGCGCTGAAGAGCGTTGAACTGAGCTCCACAATCAAAACCCAAACCATCAATGCCAACAACACAATCTCGTTTTCTCTGCTCTTCGTTCGCCCACGCTTTCAGCGTGAGAGCCGTCCATGATGAGACCTCAATCAACCACAACAACGTCGGCAATCCCAATCAAACCTAAAAACGAGAACGATTGATTCAACGAAGACGAGGACGGAATGGCGGTAGATCGGTCTCTACATCGATAGGGTCATCGGTCGCGATGTCAAGGTTCGTGGGTCGGTCAATCTTCTCTTTCATTCTCTGTTGTTGGAACTAATTGTCCCCATTTAGGGTTTAAGGTTTTGGTTGATTTGTGAAAGTCTCGATCTTGGCTTGGATGGTGGAGCTGATTGTTAATCTGTCAAATGGGGTTTAATTTGTGGAGTGGTGGGTTTAGTTCATTGATTGGAGTTCTCAATTGGCTAAGATGATTAGTACTGATGCTTGATTTTCACATACAACTCCACGTGTGGTACATTATATGCGCTACATGACCGGTCATGATCCCATTTTTAATACTTGGAAAATGGGAGAGGGAGAGGTTTGCGACAGGTTGACAGTCAGCGTAAAACTTTTGTCGCTCTTTCTTAAATGAATCAAACATATACAGCCGACCCCAATTAATTTGCGGTTGAGGCTATGCTGTTGTTGTTGCTTAATTTTTACATACCACATGCTAGTTCGTAATGAGGAAACAGGTGGGTTCTACGAAGGCTAGGCAATGTTGCGATTGAAAGCAAAGTTGTTGATATTGTTGCACTAGATTTTAATTATGCCCCCCTTTTTATTACTTTGGGGGTTGTTTGGTTCAGGTTATGTGAGGAATGCGATCACAAACAATCTTGTATTTCGAGGAAGTTGAATTTTGTGTGTATTTATTCATTTTAAATAATGCAACGAAAGACCAAAATCGAAGAAGCCGTTTAGAAAAAAGTTAGATAATAGTAGGGGTTGTGACATTTGCTCATAAATTAGTAGTTGATTATAGTTGAGACATGGGCAGTTCCTTCACAACAGTATTGGGTAGGATGATGGTTGTGTAAAAAAGTAAGTATCATGAGTCATGTTTTGTGCTTATGCCTATATCGGGGCATATAAATCTCACCCATTTGTCCCAACGGTCCCATATTACCGATTGAAATCACATCTTGTGAAGCAGTGGAAGCTACTGACTCTCCTTCATACCCCAACAAATAATTGTACAAGAGTATTACCAACCAATTGGATGGTCCAATGGTTTGTTATGGGGTTTAGGAGTAAGAGGCCATGGGTTCGAACCACGGTGGGGGCAAGTTGTTTCTTTTTTACCAAAAAAACAAATAATTGGACGGGATTATGGATTTGTCGTTTGGAATATTGTGTTTGAACGTCACTTTGGAACTCAAAATTCTTATTCAGGTGTTCAGGTCTGTTGAATGTGTACTACAATACTTGAATGTTACTTTTAAGTACCAAACTGGAGTTTGTGTGGTACTTCTTTTTTTGTGTGCTAAATAAATAGTTAGAAATTGGCAACATTGTGCAGATCCTTGTGTATGAGAATGTCTGGAACCTTTCTCATCATTTTATCTTGAGAAGGTTAGAATTCTGTTCCATTAATTAATAGTTTATAAAGTTGTTGACCAGAACCACAGTTTAATTGCAAATGTTAAATTCTATTTTATTGTAATATTCCTGACTGTTCGTCTTTACTTCCTTCTTATTTCTCATTTAGCATGTTCATGCACATCATATCAGTGTTAGATGCTATAATGATTGTGTCACTGCAAAAACATAATGCTCACTCTTTGGACAACAGTTAACATTTATGAACTTGGATGGATAGGATGGAATTTTTTTTCTGGGGGGTTTGGATTTGTTTCTACTACTCATAATGGCCCTAAATCTCTTTCCAAACGCAGAGCTCTTGGAAACACTTGGAAAGTTCGAAACTTATTTTCATCAAGTGGGGGAACCTGGTGCTTCCAAGTGAAAAAGCTAGCGAAACTTGTTAGAGCTGGATCACCTTCTTCCTTCTGCAGACAATATGTGGAGCATATTTGTTTCGGTAGAGGAAATGCTTTAATCAAATCAAATAAAGCACAGGGGAATTTATACAACTATAGTTTCAAGAAACTTTCTGCGTTCTGGGAAAGTAATACCATGACATTTCATTCTCAAATTGCTTGGAAAAGACTTTCCCAAAATAGTTTCTGCAGTACTTCATTCTCTACCCCAGTAAGTAAAATTGCTTGTGCAGTGAGCTTGGCTTTGACCAGATCTAATATTATAGCTCCTGGGTTGTTTGCCTTTATAATTGGAGAGATTAGATGGAGTCAAATGACTTCCTTGAATTCTGAACATTTTCCTGCTGTAGACACTATATATAGGCATGCTCAAAATGGACATGCATATTTTATCTCCTTGGTATTATCAGTATTTCAATGTTTTGTTTTGCTTGTGAGAGCCGTCTATTTGGCAATTTTGTTTTCACCAGCTGTAGCAATGGCTCCTTTTCTAGATTATTCTGGTATTCGTTTTAGGAAAACATGGCTCAACCTCGTCCGCAGTTCACTCGAAAAAGCAGGTCCAGCATTTATAAAATGGGGCCAGTGGGCTGCAACAAGACCTGATCTCTTCCCTAGAGATCTTTGCACAGAGCTTGCAAAGCTTCAAACCAGTGCACCAGCACATAGCTTTGCTTACAGTAAAAAAAGCATAGAGAAAGCATTTGGCCGAAAGCTTTATGAGATTTTTGATGATTTTGAAGAGGTTCCTATAGCTTCAGGAAGCATTGCGCAAGTGCACCGGGCCATTTTGAGATTAAGACACCAGGGAAAACATGTTAAGCCTGTGATGGTTGCCGTTAAAGTTAGACATCCAGGTGTCCAGGAAGCAATTAAGAGGGACTTTGCAATCATTCGTTCAGTTACACAAACTTTGAAGTTTATCCCTACATTGAAGTGGTTGAGACTGGATGAAAGTGTAGATCAGTTTGCTGTCTTCATGATTTCTCAAGTTGATCTCTCCAGGGAAGCTTTGCAGTTAAGTCGTTTTATTTATAACTTCAAGAATTGGAAGGATGTGTCTTTTCCAACGCCTATATATCCTCTTGTGCATCCAGCTGTTTTGGTGGAGACTTATGAGAAAGGTGAAAGCGTTTCTCGCTTTGTTGATGAACTTGAAGGGAATGATCGTATTAAGACTACAATTGCTCACATTGGAACTCATGCACTTCTTAAGATGCTTCTGGTACAGTTTATTTATTTTATCATTTTATTTTCTGATATGAAATGTAATTGTCTCTGTCACTCAGCTGTAATTGCAATTATTTACCATTTCATCTTTCTCATAATCTCACTCATAACCTTGAACCAATCTCTACCGATTTAGTTTACGATGATAAGACTTTTCACACACGTATATTATTATCCCTTCACTCAGCCCCCCAATATATTAGTCCATTATGAGGTCAAGATACAATGTATGTAAGCATTATAGAGTCTTCTATTGTCTGTATCTAAATACAAATGATGAATTATTTGATGATTTTTTAGTTGTGTTATAGATCATCTTTTCAAAAGTTTGCAACATTGTAAAAAAAAAAAAAAAAGTTTGTAACATTTGGAAATGTTCGCCCAGAAATTTTGAGTTCTTTTGTTTTTTCATTTCCTTATGTCTATTGTATTGAAGTGATTTGTTGTTGTTGTGATTTGTGATTATGTTCTGACTTCTGAAGACTCAGCTTGAGTAAGAGCATTTGACAACATTTTTGTGTTCCACAAAAGTAAGAGTTCAGTCTATTATTTTTTTATCATTACTCTTGTTCATATCTGAGATAATGTTTGGCAGGTTGATAATTTTATCCATGCTGACATGCATCCTGGAAATATTCTCGTCCGAGTGGCTGAAGGCAAATCTTCGCATAAACGGTTCTTTAAGACTCGCCCTCATATCATTTTCCTTGATGTGGGGATGACGGCAGAACTTTCCCGGAATGACCGAGCTATTTTACTAGATTTCTTCAAAGCTGTTGCTCTGCGGGATGGTCGTACTGCTGCGGAGTGTACACTGAGATTTTCCAAACAACAGAAATGCCCAAACCCAGAGGCCTTTATTGAGGTGATATTAATGTTTAATTTAATTTGGCAGATTTCCTACTATGTTGTGCCATATAAGTTTGGTGTTTATTGTCTGCTTTGTAATTGCTTTAGTATTTGGATTTGAGAACTGTTGATGTTTTTGCTGTTACGTTCATCGATCTGTTTCTGATCTTAAGTTAAAGAAATGTATAAGAATATTGCTTTACAGATATGTCGTCGTGTAATTAATGTTGGATAACTTCCCAATCTCAAGGGTAACTTGTATCCTTGAGCATCAAAAATAAAGAAGTTTATGGATGCTCCACCTTGACACACGTGCTTCGTTGTATAGCAATACCATGTACCCTCACGGTTTTTCTTTGTTGCTTAACCCTAAACCCTATAAAAAATCAAGTTTTTGTAGCGTCTCTCCCCTAACGCAATCATTCATATCTATTGAGTTATCTATATAATTTCTGGTAATGCTTATGTGAAAGAAGATCAGAAAATTGTACAAGTATTTTGGCTATGAGACTATCATTGTATGACGTTTACTCTTTCTTATGTGTCTCAGGTTGTGGACAAGTCTTTTGCCTACTGGGGTACTCCAGAAGGTGATGCTGTACATCCTGCTGAGTGCATCCAGCAATTGTTTGAGGAAGTTCGGCGTCATAATGTCAATATTGATGGCAATATTTGTACTGTGATGGTGACCATTTTGGTCCTCGAGGTAGCGTGTTCTTCAACTAATCTAGAAATCATGTCATTGCTTATGTGCACGATAGTCTGTACTTGTGAGTTTCTTTTTTTTGACATCCAACTTGTCTCATTTCTAAATGTGTTTTAAAATATCAAGTTATACTTGTTCATTTTTCATCCATACGGCTGCGTCTTTGATCGAAGTGCAAATTTTGTAGTATTGGTGCAAGAATATTGCTTGGTCAAGTCACTGTTATGCTCATCGGAGTTTCGGTTCATTATTTACTTATTTGACTGAAGGCCCTCTAAAAATTGCTGCAGTAGAAATAACAGAAGTTTTAACCATTATTTTTATTTTGGAACATATCTTTGTAATTCAATGTTTTGGTGGAATAATTGTGAATGGAACTATGTTTCAAGTTGTTAAAGGCAGTGTAGGCTTTAATAGAACAATTCCTTTTACGTCCTTTTGGATTATTTTCTTTCTTCTTTCATACCTGACTGTAAATCCTTTTTCAGGGTTGGCAGCGCAAGCTTGATCCAGATTATGATATAATGAAAACATTGCAGACATTATTGTTCAAAGTCCACTGGGCAGAATCTCTGATCTACACCATAGAAGGACTCATGGCCCCATAAAACGTCTCGCTAATGCAGGTTATTCTTTAAAAACAAATTTGACAAACATAAATGGTACTGTTCTTCTTAGGTTTGCTTCTGGAATTTTTGGTTGCTTTTTTTCATTGTTGTATAGGTGGGTAGGCTGTTTGTTTTGCTCATCGACAAATCCAAATTACACTAACAAAAGTAACACGAGGGAACCGGGAAAGGAATTTTGAAGCAGAATATGTATCTTAGGTTTTTCTTTCAACTGTACAAAGGAAATCCTTTTCTTGGTTTATTTATGCCCCCATATGTTTCCAATTTCCTTGAAAAGATGATATAATTGTTGTGTCCCTTTGAGCGTAGTAAGTGAATCTGAAATGCCTTGCATGCACAAATGCAATTTCGGAATAAGAAGAGTTAGCAATTCGGTAGTTCAATTGGACTGTCAGGATTCTATTGAATTGTTCATGAACCATTTGAAGTCACTCCAATTTTTAGTTTCCAGAGTTGATCTTGTTTGGTTTTAACTTGTCATGACTTGCTGGATCTTTTTTATATATAATATAGGTGTATGGTTTTGGTGTTGATGCATGTTATTAAAAATACTTTGAAGCAATTCAAAGTGGACACTGTATCCATAATCAGGGTTCAAAAGATTGTAACCCAATCGGATTAGTACCAAAAGTTGATGGGTGTTGATGTATGTTCTTAAAAATACTTTGAAGCAATTCAAAGTGGACACAGTGTCCAAAATCAGGGTTCAAAAGATTGTAACCCAATCGGATTAGTACCAAAAGTTGACGGGTGTTGATGTATGTTCTTAAAAATACTTTGAAGCAATTCAAAGTGGACACTGTGTCCATAATCACGGTTCAAAAGATTGTAACCCAATCGGATTAGTACCAAAAGTTGATGATTTCAACTTTATATTAATCAGTGATTGCTTTAGAAAAGAAAAGTAGGATAGGGCACTACACTTGTGATTTTTGAATTGAAGTTGGTGTGAGAAAGAAAAGCATTCATGAAAAGATACTTTGGACTCTACAATCATTTGTTCCGCAATACAATTAATTACTCACCTAATATGCAAATGCAATGAATTTCAACTAACATTAGGCACAAACCTAAAAATATATATGTTATTAGGAACCACTGAATGAATCAGTGGTTCAACCATCATGCATAGTTTGAACATAGTTTTGTGTCTATTTCACTCTTTATCATTACACAGGAGATGATGGATCAGAAGAGCAACCAGAGCTCCTAATTTGATATGCAGTTAATCGATTGTGGTGATGAAACTAGAGCTCCTAGTTTGCAGTAACATATGTCTTGATACAAATTAGCTGCACGTGCAGTTGATGAAGTCATTTGGATGAGGAATAGAATCTACAGTTTGGTTAGGTAAGCTTCTTAAAGCAGTTTTCTCTTTTCATTGGAGTTCTTCGATAAAGGGTTCGTGGTGAGGAAGAAATAGGAACAAAAAACCTAATGCTGTGTGGTGAAGCAATGGTTGGGATCTGATTAGATGTTCGTTGGTTACAATCATATGATTATGTGACATATTTTTGATGCATACATTTGTTATACTATTGTTGAGGTTGTATAAATATTGTATTGAGATACGGATTGTAGTGTCTACCTAACCTTACAAAAAATGTATTTTGAAAAGTTAGAAGATTTAGGAGGCTCAAATAAACACGGGACCACATTTCAAAGTGTCTAAAGGTTTTTTTTCGTGGGAAGTTAACCACTAATATTTGGTTCAACTTTAATCTTTTTGAAAAGTTTTATATTTTAAAAATAATAAAATAATATAATTGATATAAATATTATTTACTAGTTTTACACAAGAGAGAAAGCAAGAGAGAAAATATTAAATGAAAGGTAAAAATGTAAAAATATTAAATTAAACAAAAGTAAGTTAAAAGTTCTTTAAAAGTTATCTTAACTCCTATTCTTTCAAACTAAACGAGATTATAGATTTGTTACACAACTGTGTATGTTTTATTCGGATGCGAACATCACATTTACCAATAAAATCTACACTTATTGTGTATCCATGTAATAACATTATCCAATGTGTAGTTTGATTATGTTCAGGGTGAAAATACAATTGATGACATTTGACTCTCAACGGCAAAACTACTAAAACCGCCAAAAATGAAGTTTTGTATTCTAGCTAGGGCCTGAACAATAGACCCAGGTGCACTAGAAGCCTATAAATGTATAAACAATACTCAACCCAAACCTTTTAATACACATTTTTGGTCTTGATGGAAAGAAGACTTTGAGACGCACATTTCATCTTTTATAAGTATCACAAGATATGGACTCAAAATGGCTCATAATTGCACGAAAATCCATGGGCAGAATTCAGTTCACACGCAATAACATCGTGATGAAGTTGACTGGACGCCGCAAGTGAAGGAATTGTGATATGTTTCGATTGGATGATGACGTCATCATGATGTCATGACAACCATATAAAACGTGTTCATATATATATATAAGTATGGTTATGCACAGCATGAGAGTTTGGTTTCATAACGTACCATCCATACGTTCGTGTGTTCGTGAAAGTGTTCCTAAGACAAGCCTTGTGATCCGCATCATCAAGGGACTATGAAGATCCATCAACTTCTAATCTATTGGGTGTCATCGTGAGATAAGAAATTGGCCTTACGGATATATATTAAAGCACATGATTTGATAGGATAAGATTCGACTCTATTTTTATCTAGGACTTTATCTACTATGTATATATAGAGTAGAGATCGCAAGTCAGGGAGGAGGATCTATTTTATTTTTATTTCTTTTAGTTTAGTTTTAATTATGTTTAGGTAATTTTTCATCTAGGTTGAAGGTGGATCAGTCGCGCCTACTACTTGAGAATCTTCATGAGGTTTATTTATTTTTAATTATTATTGATTCTTTTATATGATTTATTTTCTTTGGTATTGATTGAACAATTGAGGTTAAACACTAGTTTAAACCTTAATTTATAAGTCAGTGAGTCGTAAACACCCGTGCTTGTGCGATAAGACCACATTAGTGGCGATTGACCCTACCAATTGATTAGACCCTTTTGGGACTGGTTAAATACCTTAGAGATCTAGGCTAAATCGGGAGCACTAGCGATCCGGTTGTCTAGGTGTAGTGCATTCACAAATCGAAGTAATGCGACCAATGCGTTAAATCTGGAGTACTAGCGATCAGGTTGCGTGTTTGGTTAGGGAAGTAGTCAACGGTCGTACCTTGGCTATCGAGATTAGGAAGTGCGAGGAACCGAGTGCTCTACCGGGTCTATAGCTGCACTAGATCATAGATTAGTTTCATAATTTTCATGAACCGACAATTAATAAATTCAATCCCAAGTTGTATGGCGAGACTGTGAAACTGGATACCTAGACTTCTTTCTTTTAATTAGATATCTTCTCATTTAATTTATGTATTTTCAATATATTTACACATCTTCTATAAAAATCTAATTTCCTTTTTTTTTTTGTATTTTTCATACATAAGAAAGAAACCAATCTCTGTGGGATCAACCCTTTACCACTATCTACAAAATAGTTGGTTTAGGTTTAATATATTTATTTTATTGACGCGTTCGGCGCGCGTCAATTTTTGGCGCCGTTGCCGGGGATTGGTTTTTCTTTCTTTGGTTATCTTTGTTGTATATTATTTATTATTATTTATTTATTTATTTATTTTTGTATATAGTCCCTTGTTTCTAATATTTTTGCAGGAAATTTCTCAATGGCCTCCTACTACCATAATTATGATCGATTCGAAGACTCATACTATCATGGTATGAATGAGGTAGGTACGCCATATAATAGACATCAATTTTCTAACTCGCAATCTTTTATGCAACAGGTCGAGGCTTGTGATTTTTGTGGGGAATGTTTTCATCCCATGTATGCTTGTCCTTACCATCCGAGGTATGGAAATCATCACAGTTCTAGCTATGCATCGCCACAACCCGACTTCGTATGTCTAGGCCAAGTCCACGGAGCCCTCAACAAGAACGGAGAACCATTAAAGACATGGAGAAAGACATGATCTCGATCGGCTTTCTCCAAGCACCAAAAAAAAAATACTCCTTTGACTACTGGAGCAATTCACCATATCGCAGGATACATATAGTTCCATGCGAAATCAGCCTTCAAGGGATATAATTAGGTTTCTCCTAGATATGAGCAAGACATGAACCTCACCGAGCAAGAATTGGACCAATGGATTGAACAAAGGGATCGAGAAGTTGAAGAAGAAATAAATTCAATTCTCCAAAAGATATCAGCTGAGACCATGAGTGCAATCCCATTGGAGAGTGTTGAGATGAATGAGGCTACACCGATTGAGGACGATTGGAGTGAACCAGAGGAAATAATTGAAGTTTCCTTACATGAGCTGGACATTAGCATTGAGCAGAATGAAGTGGATGAAGCCGAGAAAGAGATTGATGTCATTTTAGAAAGGCCGGAGGAATCGCAAAAAAGGAGCAAGGAAGACCAACCTCTGGTGTTGGTGACGCCACCCACCCTCCTATGCTTACCTGCTAAATTTACAAAGGGGGTGGTCATAAAGGAACGTTCGCAGATCTTCTACACGGCTGACACCTTTGTGTCAGATGACCATGATTTGATAGATTCATATGTGTTAGAGGTCCCGGATGAGCTCCTACATCTGAAGGAGGGCATGTATGATGAATTGCCCAAAGCTATAGATGCTCCATTCGTTGTCGACATCTCGAAAGGAGAGGGCATCACGTGATCATTCACGACAAGTCGAGCTAACGACTTTAACCAAAAGCGCTATTGGGAGGCAATTTCAAGTTTTTTTATGTTTTTTTTTTAGCTTGCTTATTTTTATATTTGTTTAGTGTACTCACCATTATCCCATTTGTGACTATTTTCAGGTGTTTTATGCACTTTTGTTGAAGCACCGGAGTCAAGAGCCCGATATCACTGTTGAGGTTCTTCGGTATACATGGTTAGTCTGATTGGGATCTGGTAAGTTCTAAGGTTTGAAATTATTAGGTTAGTTTTTGCGTCTGCTGGAGGTAATTAGATGTATATTCCCTATATTTCCTGAGTTGAGCATTTTTATCACCGCGCTTCATATTTCATGAGATATTATAGTCCATTAGGTTTTGCATAATCATTTTAGCATGTCATTTCCCCGTTGTTTCTTTCACTTCCATATTCTTTTCATCTCTTTTCTCTTCATTTTGTAGTTTGATATTCTCATTCTTGTTTTAAACCTTGAGGACAAGGTTTGGGATAAGTTTGGGGGTGTTTCAGGTATAGTGGAGTGTGGGATGACTGGATTTGTGCATGACAGGTATAATCGTTTTATTATTTTTATGCGTATTTCATGGGTTTGGTAAGTTATGGTGGTGTTTTTCTTTTCTTTTCTTTTCTTTTCACCTCAATATTTTTTTTATGACATGCTATGCATTGCATCATTTAGGTTAGTAATTGTTTATACATTTTTGTAGTTATTTAGATGCATTCTTGTGTCTATGCATGTTTAGTTGCATTTAGAGTCACCCGAGACTTTGTTCATGCCTTTGGTTATGGATGAGTACTTTATGGTTGCCTGTTGACTTGAAACTTAGGAGAAATTAGGAGAAACACTTAATCAAGTCGTAGCCCGACATTTTTATGATTTCATGATTAGGGACTTAATATGTTGATTGAGCTTGTGCTAGATACCAAAATGGGCAGACGGTCAAAATTGTGCAAGTGATAATATTTTAACCCACATTGGGGAATTTGGTTGATTATAGTGAGAGTGAGAAGGGCTAACAGAGTTTTCTTAATATTGAGAGTCCTACAAGTTTCCATAGGAAATGGAGCGGGAAACTTGTGGTGGGAAAAAGTGAGCAAATCGGTCCACAGAAATGGAGCAGGGGACCGTGTTACTTGAAAAAAAAAATGGAGAAAAAAAAATAAAAATAAAAATAAAAAAGAGAGAGAATAAAGGCGAAAGTTTATGAAAACTCCTCAAATAAAAAAGATTTAGCTCGAGTGCTTTCACTAAATTTAGTGGGATTTTAAACTTGCGTGCTTGAATGTATAGACCAAGAAAACCCGCGAGTAGTTGATAGCCTTTGTCTTGACTGCATCTTTATCTTGAAACTGTGATCTTAGTTGTGTTTGTTTTGCGGTTCTTGACATATCATAACTCCGAAATTTTCTGAGTGGCTTGTTAAGCTGGCAACTATGTAAACTAGAGGAACTCCATGAAATTCTGAATCGGGTATAGGATTAGTTGAGTCAGCACATATCTATATCAGTAGTCTAGTTTAATTGTGTTTATTTCATTCACTCCTTTACTCGGGACGAGCAAAGTCTAAGTTTGGGGGTGTTTGATAAGTGTTCATTTAGGCATAATTTAGTATAGGTTATTAGGTGTAAATGGACTATATTTATCTTGTTTTAAAGTGATAAATGTGTGTTTTATGTATTTCAGGAATTTTATGAGTTGGGCATTTTTAGGACCTAATTGACAGTTGTTTGATTTAGAGGGCATAACTTTCACATCCAAAGTCGGAATGACTTACCGTTGGTCTTGATGGAAAGAAGACTTTGAGACGCACATTTCATCTTTTATAAGTATCACAAGATATGGACTCAAAATGGCTCATAATTGCACGAAAATCCATGGGCAGAATTCAGTTCACACGCAATAACATCGTGATGAAGTTGACTGGACGCCGCAAGTGAAGGAATTGTGATATGTTTCGATTGGATGATGACGTCATCATGATGTCATGACAACCATATAAAACGTGTTCATATATATATATAAGTATGGTTATGCACAGCATGAGAGTTTGGTTTCATAACGTACCATCCATACGTTCGTGTGTTCGTGAAAGTGTTCCTAAGACAAGCCTTGTGATCCGCATCATCAAGGGACTATGAAGATCCATCAACTTCTAATCTATTGGGTGTCATCGTGAGATAAGAAATTGGCCTTACGGATATATATTAAAGCACATGATTTGATAGGATAAGATTCGACTCTATTTTTATCTAGGACTTTATCTACTATGTATATATAGAGTAGAGATCGCAAGTCAGGGAGGAGGATCTATTTTATTTTTATTTCTTTTAGTTTAGTTTTAATTATGTTTAGGTAATTTTTCATCTAGGTTGAAGGTGGATCAGTCGCGCCTACTACTTGAGAATCTTCATGAGGTTTATTTATTTTTAATTATTATTGATTCTTTTATATGATTTATTTTCTTTGCATTTATCCAATCCCAACATTTATCCAATCCCTTCAATCATATCCAACTGATGTGGGTGCTCAAATCTCAATGTCTGTCTAACGAAAGCAACAACTGCGTAGCAAGTATTGTGTGAAAAAAATATTACATGTAGCTAATTATTTTGTTATATCAAACAAAATCACCACCAAACCCCAAACCGGCAGCCGTACGATCATTGGGCCTGGAAAGATCTGACGAGCTCTGCAAGATTGATTCAAAAGCACTATGATTGCACTTTTCAAGTTCAATTGTCAATGTCGAGGCGCCCACTCTGTATCGTCAATTCTTTTCTTTTTTGCTCGCTCTCTCTCTCTTCCTTTCCTGTCTCACTCATGAAGCATAACAAGTTTAAAAAGTAACACAGAGAAAGACAACACAAATCAGATAAGTAAAGCAGGTTAATCTTTTTCTTGAAATAAAAGAAACCCAGTACTTCTTTAAAAAAAAAAAACAAAAACAAAAAAAAAAAAAAAAAAAAAAAAAAAAACAAAAACAAAAACCAGTACTCACTCTCAAATTTTAGGATGGTGATGCACCCACTCCCTCGTGAATGTTAGAGTGACACACCTCTACATGCACAATAGGATGCATAGCGACTCTAACCCTCATTTGTTTGCACGATACAAAAGCTCGCATTTTAAGTTAAATGTAATTAAGGATAATATCATTACTAATAGAAATTCACGTACTCCTATATACAGGGGTTAATACAAGCTTAGGTGGTACCAACAAATATCGGTTTAAGTGGTGTATGTGGTGCCGAATAAATAAATTATGATTGTAAATTTGTAATACGACATGCCCTATCGAGATTAAAAAGAAAAAGAAAAGGAAAAATTAGGTAATTAAATCACTCACTCCTCTCAAACAGATCTCATGAACTGACACTTATTTTCCCTCTTTTTCCCTTGAGTGCTATGATAATGGATCTGGAAGAAAGAGCTTCAGAGCCCATGCTTGCAAAGTAGCAGATTCTAAATGAAGAGATGGAACCATTCACCAAATACAATGATTTCTCACTTTGAAGTGGTTCATCAAACAGTGATGCGTAAAGAGGACCCCCCAAAAAAGTGTTTCATCAGGCATTCATGGGGATACATTTTATGATCATTTAATCATGGTTGTGATTGCATATTGAATCTTAAGAGATACTAGAACCCATAATAAATAAATAAAAAATCCATCCAAAAAGGGCAGCTCAATTACCAAGAAGCATCTCTAAAGTAAGTTAATTACATATGTGACCAAGAATAAAAAAAAGGTGAACTAAAGTAAGAAAGCAAATTGAAATTTAGGGGAGCTTTTGCAGTGACTTTTTGTTTGAACAAAAGCATGAATTATGCTTTAAAAAACAAACAAAGAAGATATACTAAACAATAAGACGCCTTTGATCGTGGTGCATTGTTGTTCTTATGACTCATTTATCTAGGAATCTGATCTGCTCAAAAAGTTTAATCTTTTATTTCTCTGTTTATGCAGTAAACAAAGGTAATTCCAAGGTGGGTCATGCATGTTATGTTTGGTTTTCTTTTCGCATCTTCTTTCGCTTGTTTGTTTCTTATAATGCATGTTGTGATATCCCACCCTACTGACTACCATGTACATATTATTGTCTTTTTCAACAAAGAAGAATATAAGAAATATAAAATTGAAATTGGTCTTTGCGTGTATGTGTGACAACGTCTCTGATATATTTTTATTATTAAACAAGGTTAGTGGCATGGTGGCATACTTTTAGATACGTAGATTAATGTGTTGGATTTAAATTTAATGGTTTTAAATAGTGTGCATATGACATGTGTATATATTTGATTCTCATGGTAGAAATATATATACGAGTACTTCTACCATGAGAATCAAATATATACCCATGTTATGTGTACACTATTTAAAATCATTGGATTTAAATCTCACACATTAATCGATATATGAGAAATTCTACAATGGAGACCAAATATATATATATATATATATATATATATATATATATATCATACATACATGGCTCTTACATTGAGTGGTAGTATCAAGCATGGCCCTTACTTGTAACCATTTCAATGTACATGGGGTGTATGTTTTAGTCCCACATTGCTAAGGGTGTATGTTTTAGTCCCACATTGCTAAGGCACATTTGTCATCATACCAAATGGCCTATATAAAGGATACTAACTTCATTGTAAGAACACACCAAAGTTGAATGAAAACTTCCCCTTTCTACTATCTCATTTCTTCTCTTCTTTGTAGTAGTAATTTGTAGTAGTAGAAGTTAGTTCTTCTACTTTCCTTCTCTAGTTCTTAGCAATTTCCAATTTATTTTACAACAATATATATATATATATATATATATATATATATACATACATACATTTTGAGGGAAATCAAATATATACGCATGCCATGAAAAACCCTTCAAAATGTGTTGTACATCAAATATCTTGTGCATTTATATTGTCTTGATTAATATGTTGGTTTCGAATCTAATGGTTGTAAATAGTGTACCCATGATATATATATATATATATATATATATATATATTAGTCTCGTCACATATGACTCCGCTCGCTACGCTCGTAGGAATTCATTACCGGACCTTATTGAATTCATATTACGTACAAAGTTTAGAATTGTGTTAGGTTACAAGTATGCAATTTATAATGTGAATCACATAGTGCACAAAATCTAAGAAAGGATATATAACAAAACAATTTATGAATTGAAGATACATAGGAATTGAACCTAAGCAAAAAAATCAAAACATGAAAAATGGAGAAAACAGGGCAAGTGCGAGCGAAAGGAGAAAACAGGACAAGTGCGAGCGAAAGGAATATATATATATATATATTTAAAATAATAAATATATGAGTGCAAAAAAGGGTAACAAACGTGATTTGGGAATGTATTTAAAATAATAACACAAAAACAATGGCAAAAAAAACTTTTTTGCTTACCACTCAAAAATTGAAGATTTGTGTTTTTATATAGTTGATATACATATATATATTGTTAGAATATATAACCCCACATTAAAAATATAATAAAAGTTGGTGTAATATATAAGTGGTATAGGTTGGATCTTAACACATTAAGTCAATTGGTTTTGTACAAAGATAGACTTCAACCTCATTTATAGACCCACATGTGCGTGTATGGCCCAACACTCTCCGGGCCCATGAATTTCTATATATATATATATATAACATTTAAGGTTTCTTACAAATTTATCTTAATGTTTCAATTTTTATAAATATATCCTAACGTTTTTGAAATTGTGTAAATTGTATCTTATGAATAAATTTGGATTGATTTGGGATTACTTTTAACTATATTGTTGCAAATAAGAAGACTTTTTTTTTCCAATTCATCATGTTATGGCTCTTATGGGTTACAATTTGTAAGGTTGGAAATTGGGAGATTGTAGGATAAATTTGTAAAAAAACTAAAACGTTATGATGTATTTGTAAAAAATGAAAACGTTATGATAAATTTGTAAGAAACCTAGAACGTTATGATGTATTTGTAAAAATTAAAACGTTAGGATAAATTTGTAAAAACCTTAAAGGTTAGAATTTATTTTTTTTGAAAAGAAATCGAAATTTCATTAATCATTCATGGTTCAATACGGAACCAGAGATAGAATCAAGTACATTAATTCGTTAATCCTATTTGTGTAAACAAACTGCCATTAATTTGGCTTATTTTACGAAATTGAAACAGTTTGACAATTAGGGGTTGTTCTCTACAATGTTGAAATTTATGACAATACACAAAAGTATTAAAAACATAAAACAAATAACAAAACTTTCTAACAAGGAGAAGACCTAATTATGTTTTTTACCCTGATTTATATCACAGTGCCAAAATATGTCGCCTAATCATTTTCATTGAAATTAATAAAAAATAAAGTATGTCATAGGATGACATCAATTCCGTTTATTCAGACATCTCAAACAAAAAAAACTCGAACTTTCAATTTCATGTAAGGCGACAACATGTAATCCATAGATATAAAATTTAAGTGATTGTTTTATATGTATGGATCACTTGATTTAAAGGGCAGAGCCACATATATACAACGTTGTTTTGAGCTATAGCCCACTATTATGTGACCCCCTTAATTTATAACTGAACAATAGAAAAATAATATGGTAAATAGTCGTAATAACCCTAAACTTTTTATATTTTCTCAAAATAATCTAAAACTTTTAATTTTCTCAAAAAAATCCAAAACTTTATATTTTGTCTCAATTTTATCCCAATTGATTTACAAAGGATGTCTAATCAATTTTCTTACTTTAAGCCAAAAAAGGATCAAAAAAGCTCGACACTGCACATAAAATAAAGGGTTTTCCTAACACTACTTCATGTAGTTGTCACGGTAAAAAAAAAGGAAAAATGTTAGCATGCCTCAAGTAGAGCACTCAGAATGAACACTTAATCCAGTCAGGTATGGGGCCCACATAAAAGTTGTTTTCCTTAATTTTTTTCTTGTTTTAGTTGCTTGTACCAAACAACTGTTATGTTTTTATTGGCTATTTGGTACAGTCGAGTGACAGACCAACTGACTTTAGCACTAACAGTCAGCTAACTGTCAGTGCTAAAGTCAGCTGGGTGTATTTTTTGAGTGCCCATTCTATAGCATCCTAGCATTATCCAAAAAAAAAAACTCCCTATCCCTTTCTCTCTTGTGTTCTTTGTTACAAACTTGTGAGTTGTTAACACTGTTCATCACATTTGGTGTTTAAGAAGGTTGATTGAGAGCTATGATGTTGATATATTTTCTATTTCTTTCATATCCATTTTCAATTTGATCTGTAAATCAGATTCCCAAATCTTCAAAATCTCAAATTGGCACAAATTTTTGCTTTAAGGTCGGATATGGGTTTGTGAAAAGTGGGCTTTGAATGCGACGATGCTGTGAAGAAACATGTGGGCCCCACACGTGGGACCCACATGCAAGGAAAATGCACTAAACGCGTCCACAAATTTCTCCATTATCAGTGGAATAAACGCGTCCACAAATTTCTCCATTATAAGTGGAATAAACGCGTCCACAAATTTCTCCATTATCAGTGGAATAAACGCGTCCACAAATTTCTCCATTATCAGTGGAATAAACGCGTCCACAAATTTCTCCATTATCAGTGGAAGCGTTGACCAACGCGTCTTTGGTTGCCTATAAATAGGCCCAACGCGTTAGAACAAGAAATAGAAGAGTAAGCAGAAGCTCAGAGCACAAGATAGCAGTGAAAGCAGAAGCTCAGAGCACAAGATAGCAGTGTAATGTGCAAATGTGCTCTGTTGTGAGCAAATAGAGAGTGAGTGTTTCTCCTATTATAAAGAGAGATAATTTCAGTGTTTCTCCTTTATAAATAGAGAGATAGTGTAACACCTACTATTTTTCTCATATTAAATTCTTCTATCCTTGCCCGTGGTTTTTACCCTAATTTGTTTGGGGGTTTTCCACGTAAAAATCTTTGTGTCCATTTTTCTTCACTTTTATTATCCCAAATTATTTTTCGTGGTCTTGCTCTATCCGGTCTATTTTTTACAACAAGTGGTATCAGAGCAAGGTTGAGATAATTTGTGATAGAAGCAATGGCGACAAAGTTCAAGATTGAGAAATTCAACGGGAGTAATTTCTCACTGTGGAAATTAAAGATGAAGGCTATCCTGAGAAAGGATAATTGTTTGGCGGCCATCAGCGAAAGGCCAGCTGATTTTGAAGACAACGCCAAATGGAACGAGATGGACGAGAATGCTATTGCAAATCTTCATCTGTCACTAGTTGATGGAGTATTGTCAAGCATTGAAGAGAAGAAAGCGCCGAGGAGATCTCGGGATCACCTTGGAAAATTGTACGAGGCCAAGTCACTCCACAACAAAATTTTTCTGAAGAGGAAATTATACACTCTACGGATGGCGGAGTCTACTTCAGTGACGGAGCACATCAATGCAATGAATACACTAGTTTCTCAACTCACATCGTTGAGTTATAAAATAGAATCGCAAGAACGTCTTTGAACTTCGCTTCAAAGTCTACCGGATTCGTATTATCAACTCATCATCAATCGACAAATAATCTCTTAACGGATTGTTTAGCCTTCGATGATGTTGCATTCTTGTTCTAGAAGAAGAAAATCGGCGCAAGAACAAAGAAAACAGCGAGCCGGTTCACAACAAGTGGAGGCCCCGATCGTGATGAGAGGAAAATCAACGAACGTGGCCCCGGTGGGAGTCACAATCATGGTAGATCAAAGTCAAAAAGCAAGAAGAATTTTAAATGCTACAATGTGGCAAGAAGGGTCATTTGAAGAAAGCTGTTGGAGTTTGAAAAACTCCGATCCTCAAGGAAATGTGGCTAGCACTTCAAATGATGGAGTCGCATTGTGTTGCGAGGCGCAACAACAACTAAAAGCAGGAAAAGATTCTCGATGTCCGGATTATCGACTCAGGTGCGACGTATCACATGACCTCTCGAAGAGAATGGTTCCATCACTATGAACCTATTTTAGGAGGATCTGTGTATAATTGTAATGACCATGCTCTAAAGGTCATTGGCATCGGAACCATCATGTTGAAGATGTATGACGATACTGTTCGCATTATCCAAGAAGTGCGACATGTGGAAGGCCTCAAGAAGAATCTGCTATCTTTGGGACGATTTGATGATCTTGACTGTGAAATCAAAGTCAAGAAAGGGATCATGAAAATCAGTCGAGGAGCGCTTGTACTTATGAAGGGAGAAAAGGTTGTTGCAAACTTGTACCTGCTCATGGGAGAGACTCTTCAGGAAGGCGAAGCATCAGTTGCTTCAAGTTGTTCAAGTGAGAGATCTGCAATGATCTCGGCACCGAAACTTGGACACATGTCGAACAAGGAATGAAAATCCTTGTTGAGAAGAAAAGCTACTTCAGGCCTCATAAAGGTGTCACTACCCTTTTGTGAGCATTGTGTAACAAGCAAACAACATCGGTTGAAGTTTAACACATCAAATTCTAGAAGTAAGGCTATTCTAGAATTGGTCCACTCTCGATGTATGGCAAGCCATCACATCAATAGGAGGAGCAAATTATTTTGTGTCCTTCATTGATGATTACTCCAGGAGATGTTGGGTGTATCCAATCAAGAGGAAGGCAGATGTGTTCGAAATCTTCAAAGTGTTCAAAGCGCGGGTTGAACTTGAATGCGGGAAGAAGATCAAGTGTTTGAGGACCGATAATGGAGGAGAATATATCGGCAATGAGTTCGATAGCTTTTGCAAACAGGAAAGCATCAAAAGACAGTTCACTACAAAGATACACTCCTCAAAGAAATGGAGTGGCAGAGTGGATGAACGAACTCTACTAGAAAGAACAAGAGCTATGTTGAGTCTTGTAGGCTTAGAAAAAAAGTTTTGGGTTTGAAAGCAATCAACACGCTTTGTTACGTGATAAATCGGGCTCCATCAACGGCAATTGAGTTGAGGACACCGATGGAAATGTGAACTGGTAAACCAGTTGACTATTCAAACCTCTATGTATTTGGAAGTCCGAGTGTACGCTATGTACAATGCCCAAGAAACTACAAAGCTAGATCCAAAATCCGGAAATGCTTATTCTTGGGGTATGCTTGACGGAGTAAAGGGTATCGCTCTGTGGGATTCCACTACCCACAAGGTTGTAGTCGGCGCAGAGATGTTCTCTTTACAGAGGGACACGGTACAACAAATAGAGAAAGATGATAGCATTTCGAAACTACAACGAGACAGTGGAATGTGAATCGAACGAAAGGATTCTTACGAAGTTCTGTGCGAACATGAGGAGAATGAACCAGGTGAACTGAAGTTCCGAACCTCGTAGATCATCTCGCACGAGAAACGCACCGAGGCCAGCGGCACTCGAATATATGATGGAAAGCAATGTTGAATACTGTCTTCTAAGGAAGGAGAACCATCAACTCTTCAAGAGGCAATGCATGGCTCGGAAGCATCTCGGTGGACGCGAAGAATGCGGGAAGAAATCGAAGCTCTCCATAAAAATAAAACATGGGAGCTAGTGCCATTACCGGGAGAGCGGGAAGCCCATTGGCAACAAATGGGTTTACAAGATCAAACGAAACATGATGATCAAGTGGAGCGGTATCGTGCAAGATTGGTGGTGAAAGGATATGCTCAGAAAGAAGGCATTGATTTCAATGAGATATTTTCCCCTGTGGTTCGACTTACAACAGTTCGAGTAGTTCTAGCGATGTGTGCTACTTTTGATCTACATCTAGAGCAGCTAGATGTTAAGACAGCTTTTCTTCATGGAGATCTTGAAGAAGAGATTTATATGCTCCAACCAGAAGGATTTAAAGAACAAGGAAAGGGGAACTTGGTTTGTCGGTTGAACAAATCTCTGTACGGTCTAAAGCAGGCGCCGAGGTGTTGGTACAAGAGATTTGATTCCTTCATAATGAGCCTTGGTTACAACAGACTAAATGCAGACCCTTGCGCATATTGCAAGAGATTTGGTAACAATGATTTCATTGTTTTTCTTTGTTGTATGTAGACGACATGTTGGTATCGGGACCCAACAAAGATCGTATTCAAAATTGAAGGCTCGGTTTGGCTAGGGAGTTCGAGATGAAGGATTTGGGACCAAGCAAACAAGATTCTAGGGATGCAAATTCATCGAGACAGAAATAATAGAAAGATTTGGCTTTCTCGGAAAAATTATTTGAAGAAGATCTTGCGTCGTTTCAACATGCAAGAGGCGTAAGTCGATTTCTACCCCACTTTCTATTAATTTCAAGTTATCCTCAAGTATGAGTCCTAGCGAGTGAAGAAGAGAGGATGGAAATGTCTCGAAAGCCGTATGCATCGCGAGTGGGAAGCTTAATGTTCGCGATGATTTGTACACGACCAGACATTGCACAAGCAGTGGGAGTAGTTAGTCGGTACATGGCGAATCCTAGCAGAGAGCATTGGAATGCTGTAAAGAGGATCCTACGATACATCAAGGGTACCTCAAATGTTGCATTATGTTACGGAGGATCAGACTTTACGTCAGTGGATATGTTGATTCTGATTATGCAGGAGATCTCGATAAAAGCAATTCCACCACTGGATATGTGTTCACACTTCTTTGGCGGGACGAAGGTCGGGTTTCAAAAGCTATGATCAGTTGTGGCTACGTCAACAAATGAAGCGAGAATATGTCGCACTACACAAGCTAGTAAAGAGCGTATGGTTGAAGATGGTGTTGGAGGAACTCGGGCACAAACAAGAGAAAATTACTTTGTATTGTGACAGTCAGAGTGCCTTGCATCTCGCAAGGAATCCAGTCTTTCATTCAAAAACAAAGCATATACGAGTTCAGTATCACTTCGTTCATGAGAAAGTGGAAGAAGGAACCGTGGACATGCAGAAAATTCATACTACAGACAACCTAGCAGATTTTCTGACGAAAACGATCAATGCTGACAAATTTATCTGGTGTCGATCCTCATGCGGCTTGACAGAAATGTAAGCAACATGGAAATAGCAAGGAAGAAAGAATGCTGTGAAGATCTGATTGATTCTCAATCAAATCTTCAAGTGGGAGATTGTGAAGAAACATGTGGGCCCCACACGTGGGACCCACATGCAAGGAAAATGCACTAAACGCGTCCACAAATTTCTCCATTATCAGTGGAATAAACGCGTCCACAAATTTCTCCATTATCAGTGGAAGCGTTGACCAACGCGTCTTTGGTTGCCTATAAATAGGCCCAACGCGTTAGAATAAGAAATAGAAGAGTAAGCAGAAGCTCAGAGCACAAGATAGCAGTGAAAGCAGAAGCTCAGAGCACAAGATAGCAGTGAAAGCAGAAGCTCAGAGCACAAGATAGCAGTGTAATGTGCAAGTGTGCTCTGTAGTGAGCAAATAGAGAGTGAGTGTTTCTCCTATTATAAAGAGAGATAATTTCAGTGTTTCTCCTTTATAAATAGAGAGATAGTGTAACACCTACTATTTTTCTCATAGTAAATTCTTCTATCCTTGCCCGTAGTTTTTACCCTAATTTGTTTGGGGGTTTTCCACGTAAAAATCTTTGTGTCCATTTTTCTTCACTTTTATTATCCCAAATTATTTGTCGTGGTCTTGCTCTATCCGGTCTATTTTTTACAACAAGATGCATTGTGTGATCAAGTAATTTAATGGGTTTAATCATCTTCGTTTTAAGTTTTCATTTTGATTCCTGAAGGATTTATTGATCTTTTTTTTGTTGTCGTTTTGGCTTAAATTAAAGTAAAAATTGATTAGATAATTCTTAAATGAGTTGGGATAAAATTGAGACTAAAGTTTAGAATTTTTCTGAAAAAATTAAAAGTTTAGGATTATTTAAAAAAAAATGTATAAAATTTGAGATTATTCGGAATATTTACCCAAAATAATATTTTTGAGAAAATAAAACAATAGAAAAAAAATCTAAAATAATCTATTCTTCAAAGTAATGTTTAAGCTGTCTGCTCAATGGACCTTGAAATCTCCTTCATCGGCTTAAAAGTAAAAGATGTATATATATATATATATATATATATATATATATATATATATATATATATATATATATATAGTAGAAGAAAAAAATATGTGTCAAAGCATTTATAATGAGATGGTAGAGAAATCACTTGCTTACACCCAAAAAAAGAAGAAACATCACTCAACTACCACTGAAGTCAACTACCACTGAAGTCAATAAACAAAAAGATATATGGATGAATCTATGATTAGGGCTGGCAAAAGTTGTTCGGATCCGTTTGTCCGATTTTGTTCGGACTTGCTTTAAATGGATCCAGACACTTTTTTTAAAAAAATACGGGTCTGGATATTTTTTTGTGTCCGTTTAAAAATACGAGTCCGGGTCCGGACATGAATTTCAAAAAAGGGTACCCGTTTAACAATTAATTGGATTAATCTATAGGGGGACTTTTGTAATTTTACATATACTAAGTTTCAACTTCACTTATTAATCCAATTTTACCCAAAAAACTTTAAAGGAGTATTTTTGTAATTTGACATTTGAGATATCTTGTATGCTTTTGTGCATCGCCACTAAGTTCCAACTTCACTCATTTGAATGATGGATCAAAACTTTTGGAATTTTTTAAAATAATAATTGATAAAAAAAATTATTTGATCATATTTAAAAATAAAACTAGACAAAAAAGGTCTAATATATTTTATAAAAATACGGGTCTGAACAAAAAAATATATCTATTTTTAAATATAGGTACGAGTCCAAACATCATTTTTAAATCGTTATTTAAAGGGTGTGTCCGGACCCGTTTCCATCTGGACTCCTTTTTTTCCACCCCTATCTATGATGCTAGCTTACCCACGTGAAGGAACCGTTAATTATAAACTCTCTTTTTTTTTAACAATAATCTCTCTCTAGTTGTTTCTCTTTCTTTCTTTTTTTTTGAAGGGTCTCTATGTAGTTGTTGGTTTGATTTGAGAAGTAGTTTAATTTGTTCGTCTTTCCTTATTCTATCAAGGTAAGATTACTTTGTATTTTTTTTTCTCTTCTTTGTAAAGATGGATCTTTTGCTGTCGCCCACGACTGCTGTCCGTGGACAATAGTGGATGCTGAGCTACCAAACTCCAGACTCTTACCAACCCAGAAATTCATGTCCTACTGCCTTAAGGGTCCATCCCCCTCTGCAAAGGTCAAATGCACCCTTGTCTCTTAGCCCCATCCAAGACCAGTTAAATTTCCTTTTTTTTTCTTTGTTTTTGAAGGACACCTCAACTTTTTCAAATAATCATTGTTGCATGTCTTGTGTATATTAAGTAAGATAGTGATGTATATGTCATTTTGCACATTTTGCATTATTAATCTCTCGGGTTGTATTGCATGCACTGCCAATTAGGAAAATTAAAAAAGAAAAAAAGAATCCAAGTTTTAAAATAATCATGTATGGTTTGTCTTATGTAGTAATTAATTAGGTGGATAGTGATGTATGTTTCATTTTCATTAATGTTTAGGATAAATGTTTAGGATAAACTTAGTTTTCGTGGCATATATGCAGTTTGCACTACCCTTAAGTTGTATTGCAATGCCAATTAGCCAACCTGAAAATAGGTTTCCTTATCATCTTTAATTTATAGAGGTCCTGATAAGAACATATCACTTGAACAGTGGCCCCTTGAATACAGCAATATATTGCTCACAGCTAATATATGATTTTTATAAATAAGTATTCATTCACTTAATTTCTCCTTTTAAAAAATATGCAATATTTAAACAATTAATTAGTATTGGGTAATCTTATTCTGGAGGTATGAGTTAATTCATCTTTACCCATATATACGAGTTTCTAAAATTACACTTTTTTATATTGTGGTCTATAAGAAAATTCATTACGTACACACCCAAAAGACACATCATCTTATGAGAGACATGTCTTAAAAACTTATAAGATTTAATCATCCAACCTCATATACGATCTAGGCCTCGTTTGGTTCATTTTACTAACTTTCAGAAAAGTTTTATTTCAGAGAAGTTTAACTTCCTGGGAAGTTAACCACTAAGGACGTTGCACTTTTCACGTTTGGTTCAACTTTGAACTTCTTTGGAAGTTCACATTTTAAAAACAGTAAGAAAATATAATTGATATAAATGTCATTTACACTATATATGAATGAGAAAGAAGGGAGGAGAGAGAACATTAAATGAGGGTAAAAATGTATATTCTCCCTCAGGAAGGGAACTCACTCACCCTCTAAGTGAGTTATCTTCCCCTATGTGGAGAAAGTTGGGAGTTCAACTTCCAAGAAAATTTATGAAAATATCCAACCAAACATGACAAATTGGAGCTTTCTTAAAAGTTAAGTTTCTTACTTCCTTGAACTTTTCCCCAAACCAAACAAGGCCCAAGTAAATCTTAATCATTGCACCAAGACAATAGTTAGTCCTAATAATTATTGCAATTAAATCTTAATTGGTTCTTAAACATTAGAAGGTGTTTTCTTAAATTGATTCATTTTTAACTTTCAGGAAAGTTTTTTTTCTATGAAAGTTTAATTTTTTAGAAAGTTAATAACTAAGGAAGTTGCACTTTTCACGTTTGGTTCAACTTTGAACTTTTTAGGACGTTTCACATTTTAAAATTAATAAAATAATATAATTGACATAAATGTCCTTTACACTGTTTTTGAGAAAAGAGATCATAATGAATAAAGGTAAAGAAAGAGCATTAAATGAGAGTAGAAGTGTTCATTCCCCTTTAAGAAAATAACCTACTCACCGCCCCCCGAGCGAGTTATCTTCCCCTATGTAGAAGAAGTTGGGGGTCAAACTTTCATAAGTTTTTTGAAAATATCCAACCAAACAAGGTGAGTTGGAACTTCCCTGGAAGTTATCGCACTTCCTTCAACTTTCCCCCGAACCAAATAAGGCCTATAATTATTTTGGTAAAAAAAACTAGATTGTGATGCAAATAAATTTTTTTTTTTGTGGAATCAAATTAAATTATACGATTTACCAAAAAAAAAAAATAAATTATACGGTATTTATATAAATAATTTGGAATCAATTCTAAGGGGTTAAAGTACTTTCTACATTTGTAGCTCTTACGAAACACTTGCATAGATCCAATATTTGTCTCTACTGCATTATGTTCCTGACCCAAACAGAAGCCCATTTCTTACTCACTCAACCAACCATATAAAAAGTCCACCAAAGTAGAACATATCAAACATACTAATGAGAAGATTATGAGAACATAGAAAGCAATGCAATAAATAAAGTTAAGGACAATTATGCCCTCATCAGATCAAACCGATTTTGCCCTCAAAAGCCACCCTCTCTCTCGACAGTCTTTCCTCTGATGTTTTGGCTTAACAAAAGTAGATGCACGTGATCTCATATTCATTCATGTGCATGTGTTACTGTGCATACATTACACATTACAAAACAAAAGCCAGAGTGGTCTCAGTAGGAAATCCCGAAATCAGTACCAGATAGTGCTCACTGACAGTGCCCTAAGCAATAGTACTACGTATCATACATACATGGACACCCACCACTTCACAAAAAAGTCCACCATGCGCACCCATTTCAGGTCAGGTCTTAGGTGCCCTTATTTTAGAGGCCTATATTTGTCTAGGGTCACAATCCAACGGCCACCCTCTATGGTTGACATGGATCTCGAAGAATTAGAGGGCACAGAGGGTAAGGTGTCACGTGGAGATGCTCAAGTGGGCCCACCAAAAAGGGTGATAGACTATCATGTGAGTGAGAATGAAAAGAAAAATTACTGGCACAAGCTGACAAAACGATCGACAGCCTTTTCCTTTTGTTTTTTGAGAACGCAATGGTGACTATATTGAACACTTACATCAACATAAAGTTCTCGATGTCCTTTAAATATACATCGTTTTGAGTATCCATACTCATTGATGCATAAATCAAGGGACAAAGATATCTTAAGTGTTAAATGTGCGTGTCCAAATTGAGTCTTATAATCATTTCTATTTCTTTTTTCTTTTCATCACTTGAGCGTTATGAGCGTTATAGTCTATTGAAAAGTATAGAACACAAGAGAGAGAAAGAGAGAGTGAGCGCTGGCCAACACGCATACACATTACACAACACACATCAATCTTTCTTTGTTGTATCAATTTTCTGCTTTTTGTGTTCTGGGCTTCTCTTTCTTTTGTTTATGTTGCTTTCTCTGACGAATATTCATTTCTCAATCTTTTGTTTCCCCTTCTATACTACTATATTATATTTGTCTATTTTACTCTCTCTTCACTTTCTCTAAAAGCCCACTTAGAATCTCAACTATATATCTTGAATTCACACTGTTTTCTCCTCTATTTCTCTCTTGTGCTCTCTTAAATCTACTACCACTACTGCCTCGTGTGTGAGCTCTTTATAAAGGTATATACATAGAAGAATCTCGTAGAGTTTCATTTATAATAAAGTTGATCCTCTGATCATTACTCTTCAATTTCTCTCTTCCTCTTCAAATCTGACTTTTTCTTATCACTCCACGCAAATAGCACGAGTACAAAATCCATCCTCTGAAAACACGCTCTTATACTCATCCGTTGGGTATCTCGATGAATATCCTACTCATCATCACAATCATTACATTATCTCTCCCAACACCATTTTATGCCGCCGGAATCTCGCCGGAGACGGACTCCGGCAGGCAGCAACCCATGAACCCCGGCAACTACACTGACCCCAACACCGTCCCGGCGTTCCCCGTCCAGAACCAGGCTCAGGCGTGCCACCTGGACCTCTCCGACGAGCTGTTCGGCGGCGTTAGAGAGGCTTGCGGCGACGGAAACCTCGACCGGAGCCGGTGCTGCCCGGTGCTCGCCGCGTGGCTCTTCGCCGCACACGCCAGGTCGGCTCTGGCGGTGCCGGCGGCGGCGCCGGAGTCGGAGCTGCAGCCGATGATGCCGGACGACTCGCAGAAGTGCGTCAACTCGCTGCAGAGCTCTTTGCAGAGTCGGAATATTCACATTGCTCAGCCGAACGCCACGTGTGACGCGATTCTTTGCTTCTGTGGCATCCGGCTCCACCAGATCAGCTCGCTGAGTTGCCCCGCCGCGTTCAACTTGTCGGCGAGTCGGAACGCTACTCCTACAGCGGCCGTGACGGCGTTGGAGAGGGATTGCCGGAATGCGTCGTATTCTGGGTGCACCAAGTGCCTTGGATCACTCGAGAAGGTATATATATATATATCCTAATATCCACCTCTATTTTATATTTTTTATTCTACTACTATTATCTATGGTTTCTCAAACTAAAAAAGTTCTTGAATAACGGTAGATAACACTAGATTCTCTTTCGTGCTCGATTTTTGAGTCTTGAGAAAATTAGATTAGCAGGGTCGCCATTATTTGAGGTTCAATAGTGTTGAATCATAATTAGTTTGTAGGGTTGGGTTCGACAAATAATTAGTTTGTAGGGTTGGTTTCAGATATGGGGCTTGACAATGCTTGAATGAAGAAATCAAAAAGTTAAATAAATAAATAATAGGGCCTACATTACTCTGGTAGCAACATGTTGTGCACCTTGAGTTGAATGTGGTTTGAATCAAACGGTTTTTGCATGTATTATGTGTTTTGTAGTGAACTTGGAAGTAAGGGTAAAATCGTATTTTATGCAATCATATGCTACTCTCCAGTGCCCAATTTTTCTTTATTATTTTTTTAATTTGTTGGGAATTCATGAGTTACATAGATCAAATTCTTCTATTGTTTGAACGCAGTCTACGATGGTGCCCGGCCACCACAACTGCCTTAATGTCTATTGGTGCTAAATTCGATTATAAATAGCTTGCAACAATAAAAAAAAAAAAAAATTTTTTTGAAAGTTGAAGTTAAAATGACAAAATTGACCTGATTAATGTTTTTTCTTTACGATTAGAATGCTTGTGTTTGTTAAAAATCTCAAATAATGATGTAATTTTTATGTGAAATGACGGAATTAACCTTGAGCGGTGAATGTTGCAGCTGAAGGGAGGGAAGAACGGAACGGAGGGGGGAGGGGAGAGGATGAAGAAGATGTTCAACAGGGACTGCCAGCTCATGGGGCTGACGTGGCTGTTGACACGTAACAAAACGGTATACATCCCCACCGTATCAGCGGTGCTTCGAGCCATCATGTACAGTGCACACCCTCCGCACGAATCTAAATGCAGCCCAGACCAGGAGAACATGCCCCTGGCCGTCGATTCTCTCCAGTTCGAAAAGTTGGACTCCTCAACGTCCACTACTGCACAGTTTTCTCCGTCTCATCTCAGTTTTCCACTTTTGCCCCTGATCTTCTTAATCATTTCCCTCTTCTGACCCGCCCTGTTTTGTTGCTTGATTTGATCATGTGAAGCACATACTACATGACAAATTGACAAGCGCACAATCCGGATCTCTGTCCTTTTTCGTCTTTTCCCTTTTTTTACCCTACTTGGCTCTGCTACTGTAAAAATGATAGAAAGGAGTTTACTACTGTGTTATTATTATTATTTTTTTAATATTTTTGGGCCAACTATTATATTATTTTGATTAGTGCACGAGTTTCTTTATGTCTCTATTTACGAGTTGAATATTTGTGAAGAACGAGTTCATTTGTAAAGTTTAATAAGACTTTAAAAATGGCCTTTTGGGGGGTTGAATTAAAAGTATGTTGGTCGTATTTACCGGGAAATTAGGGACTAAGACATAAAAATAGGGAGGGTACATGTATTGGGAGAGAGCGCTGGATTGAATATTTGTTTGTTTGGTTTTTGATTGAATATTGTTTGTTTGGTTTTTGATTGAATATTTGTTTGGTTTTTGATTGAATATTTGTTTGGTCCTGATTCCTGATCTGATTCCTGACCAGATCGATGCTGTCGTCTCGTTAATATTCATTTTTAATCTTTTGATCCCCATGAGATTGTTTGTATTAACTAATCTTTTAATCTTCATTTTAGATTCAAAACCGTCAATATAAATGTGATGACATGTCAAATCAACGAGCTACCACTTAGTTCCATGTGAAATGTTAAAAAGACATTCTTTGGCGATTTCAAATCAACGTTGGCTAAGGTGGATGTGTTAATTTTGAAACTTACCAACTCTTTTCTCCTTTCTATTTCTTTTTCGAGTCCTTTGGCGGTGGGGGACTTCTAAAGACGCATTAAAAGGATTAGTGGTGATTACCATTAATCCGGTGTCAGTGTATTAAAAAAAATGTTGATAACAAGGATGAAAAGGTGGAGATAGCCGAATTGAAGCACTTTAGTTGTAGGATTTGTAGAGTACTAAGGCTGTGTTTGTTGACTCCGCTTTCTTTTTGCGTGGAAATTTGCTGGAAAGTTGCAAACGGTCCCCCCTCACCAAATTCATGGTCCATCTTTCTTCATTTCCTCACAAATATTTTGTAGGTTACTAAGATGCATACACATTGCAGGAGATCAACTTCTCCACTTTGTTGCTTATCTACTCATGTACCCAATCTTGTACTTCAATTCCAGGGCACACATGTGAACCATATTGTTCCTATCTCATCTTGTTCTTTTCAATAATGTATACGAGTACCATTGAAATATCATTTATTATGTCTTTTCTAAATTCTAATATATGTTCAGCAAGAAAAGGTGTTCATTTCATATATGATTTGTACACATCCGAAGATGGCAGCAAGTGCTCCAGTTAGAAATCTCAATAAAATATACATTAAAAGAAATTCCCGATATAGAGATAGACGTAAAAAAATGGCTTGATATGCATTGGTTAAAATAAAAATAAATAAAAACAAAAAAATTAAAGGATTTCCAAAGTGCGTCAAGGGCATTGAATTAGCTTAATACTTTTGACAGATTATATAAAAGCTTCTTTTCTCTATACACGTGAAGGTAGAATCTGTAACATCCCGTCACAGTTTCACTAATGCGTTTTGATGATACCCTCAATTTGAAGACCAGAGTTTGAGCTTTGGACATGAAAATAAACGGTTAAAATTTTCCTTCCATCATGGGCTTTCCAATAAGTTGTTTAACGCAAAAGTCTATAACCATCTAAGCAACGATCTAAACTCCTATATGGGGAGAAATGAACTTTCAAACTCATAAGACGAGGACATGTCAAACCAGCAGTACCCCTTGGTTGGGTTATTCTATTCTTGAAAACTACAAAATAAAATCTAAGAGAAATTTCTAAATATTGATTTTAAGAAGATAGCTTTTACATTCAAGATAAATAAAGCAGGGAATAAAATGAGAATTCAAACATATTGCTTTGCATTATTCAAATTGGAAATAGCAGCACATATATACTTGTTTATGTACACCGCACATATTAATGGACATATTAACACCAGTCCTGGTAGAGGATCTAGAAACAATGTATAGAAAAATAAATAAAAAACAATGAGGATGCCGAGTAGAAAGAGTATCACATTCCATGCAAGGCGAACGTACAGTAAATAGGCAGAGCATTGCCGTGACAGTGGCGACTCCAAAAACTGCAGTCTGCCCTTCAAGATCGCGTGCTGAGTTCAAATGCAGTTCTGGGAATGGAGAAGATCTGGTTAGCATCCAGAAATCTGATGGAAGTAAGATTGATCTCTAGCCAATAGGTTCAGAATTCACCACATTACAAAGGCAGTGGCATGAGAAACAGAACAGATGGACAATGTTCATGAATCACATTACAACAAAAGATGGGCATAAAACCAAAAGGGAACTACTAGAGTAACCCACTTTGGGCACCGACCCAATCAGATGCCATGCAATACACGCCAAGATGTGTGCGTGCGCATCTCAAAGTGAAATGCACGGCATCGGACTAGATCGGTGTCCAAAGTGGTTACTTTTGCATTTTCCAAACCAAAATGACAACCTTTGAGAGGCAATCAGTACAGAACCTCAAAATCAACCTACCACACATTGAAAAAAAAAAAAAAAAAAAAAAAAACCTACCACAGATTTCTGGGTAGAAATAGTTGCCTAGTTCAAGCCGACAATAAACAACTAAAATAAAAAGAAAAAAAGAAGAAAAAAGAATAGTAATCTGAACTTCACATCATCTTGAATTTGAATGCGTAATTATATATATATATATATATATATATATATATATATATATATATGTATGTATTTTTTGTTGACTAAATGCATAATCATATGTTTGTACACACTAAAGCAGTGTAATATTGGAATGAACATAATCTCAAGATCAGCATAATGTTATCAATTACATAAGCATCTTCAATTTGCAATAGGAAAAACAATTCCAATCTCTCTTTGTGGTATTTTAAGGATTTGAAATTGTATATTCTTTAGTTGCAACCTAATATGCACTAAATTGTTATTATGTAATGTTTTAATTGTAAAAATGTAGGATTTCTCTTGTACTCCTCTACAAACGACAAAAGTAGAATTCCCGTTTCTTGTCAAAAGAAAAGGAAAGTAAAAAAGTTAGATACAGGATGTCGGCATGATGAGCTTTGTAAGCAATTTGTCCAAAACATTAGAACATGAGTAATCACTATGAGTAAGAGACCTTTTAACAAACCAAACATAACATAGAGTGGCCTTATATCTATTATTACCTTGAGGTCCTAATTTGATATGGGCACCCAACAGGAATAAGGACAGCATTCCCAAGGTGTTGATAGAAACTAGGCAACTTGTGAAAATAGCATGAAGAGCTGAATATCAGCTATTTAACCTAAACGCATAGCTATTGGAAACATGTTTATCCTTAGTGCCCACTGAACACCTCTTTGAGTCTCCTATAGTGATTTGAATCAGGAAAGAAATACTGATGAAGTATTGGATGAGCAACCTGAAAGGGAAAAAACATAGAACTAATTAACAAGAGTTACCAATAATTGTCACATAATAGTTCATGAATTTCTACTTTTCTACTTACTCAATTGGAGAGCAATACGCATATCGTAACAAGTGTCTTATGAGGTATTCTTGCAGCTTGGGAACATCCTCTCTTAGGAAAACACCTAATTAAGCCCCACAAGATCTTTCCGTTAATCTTTTCTGAAAGTCCAATAGAGTTTCCATCTTCACATCATCTTGAGTTTGTTTCTTTTTCATAACTTAGGTTGCTACTACAGAAACACATCCAAGTTTTGGAATAAGAGATAATTTTGAAACTGTCATACACTACTTCATCTTTTCAGATAGGCACAGGCTTGAGAGAATCCATAGGATAAGTGTAGCTTGCCTACAGCAGCAATCAGTTTCTCATTGACACCATCTGCCCATTTCATATTTTCAGAAACCAAAGGCAGCTCCCAATTCGGATCACTATTTTTGCCATGCAAGAGTTTCAACGAGAAACTTTTCTCATCAGCCATATGCTTTTTCTTCAGCAGTTTCATCGTTAAAACAAGTTCCCGGGAGATGCAACACCAATGCCATGTATCAGAACAGTTACCTGATAGGGAAAAGAAGCATTGAAGACATAAGTTCAGCACCTAATGCTTTATATAACAAAAAAAGAACAAGATCAGGTCAAATATAAAAGCTAGCAGATTGCACACATACAAGGATTGGCTGAAATTTTCAGAGAGAAATTTGACAAGGAATAACCACATTGTATAGGCACCAAATATAAAAGATAGTTTTTTATGCGTATCCATCTCCATTCTATTGCTTGCCATAGTGGCATTCTACCCACTGAACGAAAATGCCTAAAGGAGTTATTCCAGCAGCAAAAAAAATTAATGCTAAGTTATAACAAAAGAATAAAACA
This sequence comes from Stephania japonica, assembly GCA_039657345.1. NCBI lineage: Eukaryota > Viridiplantae > Streptophyta > Magnoliopsida > Ranunculales > Menispermaceae > Stephania > Stephania japonica. Next base: position 81,219,205 of record CM077556.1, on the reverse strand, counting down.
CAAATAATTACATCCAACTTCTTATTTTAGCCTCAACTTTAAGTTCAACAATCTGTTCCTGGTTAAATTGTTTCAACAATGGCACTAGTAGGCAAATCAAGTAATAAAAATGCAAGACTTTATTGACATCAATATCGACTCCTCACGAAAAAAAAAAAAAAAAAAAATCGATCCAGTCAAAAAGGTGGAATGCAAAGTACATTTCAGCAGCAAACACTGAAAACGAAAAGGAAAACTAGTAGAAGAACCATCTAATCGAGAATCTAAGAAGTCAAAATGCCAGACCTTACATGCTTCATAACTTGATTGCTCCCTCAAGCATCTCGTACAGTTGCAAGTGCAGTGACAGACCAAGAAAGAAATCATAACTGCTTCTGACATATCTGAGTATCCAGACTTTACAAAATCATATTGTGTTAGAACTCATCAAATTAATGGAGAAACAGAACAAGTAGGGTATAAGAATTAAGTAAATAAAACACCTTAGTTATCATGTATATTCATTAATCATGGTTATTCATACCCAAATGTGACTAATATGTTGGTATGCTGCAAATGATCTAATCAAATGCTTTATGAATTGTGCACTTCAGCTAAGAAGAAAACTCAATTTCACTATCATGTGTTCATACAGATCTCTTTTTATTTCTAAAGGAAATAGTTACATTTACATGCCTACAAGCCAAATAACTGGTAAATAAAATACTTAAAGAAACAATAAGCAATCTCACCAGAACCAACAAGGTAAAGAAACTGAAAATAAACAAGGTTTAAATCAAACTGGAAATTAAAATGTGAAAACTGACCACACAAGAGGCTTTCCTTCTTACTAAAAGACAACCACATTAAAGAATTAACTGAAACATAAACATGCTCGAAAGGAGAACACACTGAAACTTGCATCAAAAGAGAAATTTCCATGAAAGTCATCGTCGTCATGAAAATATTTAACCAGTGACTGTTAATGGCCAACCTGACCATTCTTCATTCGCAACAGTCTAATTTGCACCAATTCACACTTATTAACAGCATCACCTTTCTCATCGTACAGAATGTGGTACTACCTGATTATGTAATCAACGAATAAGGCAAAGTTCTAGGGTATAATACATAAGTGAGGCATTAAAGGCACTTAGCACACAGATCTTGACCTGAAATTATACGACTTAAACAAACATGACCTAAGAGAAGTATTGTGTATCATACCAGTCATAGATGCAATTCTCTTCTCCAACCTTCTTTAATCCAACCACATTTCTTCCATTAGAACAAAACCTAAAACAATCATCAACAACAACGAACCCACAAAAAAGTTGTAAGCAAAGCAGACTTGAAGGGGAAAAAAAACCAAAAGGAAAACATTCAACTGATCCAAATGCACCTTACAAGACCCAAATTGTATTAGCTAAATATTCTTGGGCAGAATGCTTCTTCTCATCAAAGAACCCAAACCAAGCCCTAATTTCCCATTACAAATAGAACCAGCATTGCGGAAACTTGGCACCAACATTGGTGGAGAATCAGCATCACTCCCTTCAGCAAGTCCAGCATTACCTCTTCTGTGCACAAACCATTCTAAAATCTCGTCTTCTTCACTCTCTTCTCAATCTCTCTTTTCAACAACACTCATCAATTCCAACAACTTCCCTGCTGCCATAGCCTCACTGAACACTTTCTTGATCAACTCGATGGTCTTCCACTCTTGATCCTCTTCAAATTCTTCGCCAAGACTCATTCTTGGTGCAAATGATGCCCTGGAGAGTCTTCTTCTTTTCGAAGTATGGTTTTTTGCTTTGGTTTTCTCTGAAACTTCAAATACTCTGGAACCTTCTGCTTGTACTGACGATGGTATGCTTGGAGAAAATGGGCTTCGCAGAACCTTCTGTCGTCCATGGCTCTCTGGCTGCACCTCCATTGCCGCCCATCAGTGCGGCTGCAACGGAGGTTGTCCGGCAGTTCTTGGATTTGAATCATAACTGCTTCTGGCATATCTGAGTACCTAGACTTATGACTGGAAAAACAGAGCAAGTGGCAGGTATAAGCATTTGGATTAACAAACTTAAAATAAGCATTTAAATTCTTTATTCATGGTTATTCGCACCCAAAAATGTGATTAATATGTCTGTAAGCCTCAAATACTTTGATCAAATGCTTTAGGAATTGTGCACATAAGGTAAGAAGCAAAATTCAGTTTCAAAACGATCTCAAAAAAAAAATCAGTTTCAAAACCACTTGTCAATAATCTCCTTTTATTTCTGAAGGAAAACTATTAAATTTTACATGCCTCACAAGCTGAATAGCCGGCAAATAAAGTACTTAAGAAATAATAAGCAATCTCACCAGAAACAATCAGGTCAAGATATTGGAAATCAATAAGGTTTAAATCAAAGTGGAAAATAAAATGTGAAAACTGATCATACAATAGGATTTTCCTCTTAGGCTTTGTTTGATTGGATGGAAAAGGAAAATGGTACATTCCGTGGGAAAATGCTATTTTCTTGTGTTTGATAGCCAAAATTTTCTCATGGAACATTTTCTCCGATTGCCAATTTTTCATATAAAGACTCATATATTTTCCCACCTAACATGGTGGGCAAATTGAGTTTTCTTTTGAAAAAATGAGTTTCCATAATAAGACATATATTAAATTTATATTTTAAAATATAAACATTAACATATTTAATATATATTGTAAGTTTTCATATTCATTTCAAACTTCTTGTTGGTGAGTTTTCAAGGAAAAAATTATTACATGTGCAATCAAACACAAGTAGGAAAACTTTCCTATGAACATTTACTCGAGAAAACTTTCTTAAGAAAATGTTCTTTTCCTAAGAATTAAGAAACATTTTCTTTGCAATCAAACAAGGCCTTAGTCAAAGTCTCAAAGGCAAAACCACGTTAGGGAATTAACTGGAATATAAACATGCACAAAGAGAAAACACATTGAAACTTGGAACATAAGAGAGATTGAGATTGCCGCCAAAATCAAGGTAAAACAAAACATACATTTCCAAAAAAGTCACCCCAGTAATGAAAATATTTATATTAAGTATTTAAAAACTGTTTTCATAGGTTTTCTTTTAGTTTTATTCGTTAATTAGGATATGTTTATTTGATTTGTCATTAAATATGAGTTTCAGTTTAGTGATGGAAAGAGAGTTAATTAGGAGAGAAAATTTTCTTAAAAGGTGTCTAGGTGGCATACATGAGATAATAATTTAGTAAAGTTGCTATTTATAATTTTTTTGTCTAGAAATTAGGAGTATCTAGTAAAGTTGCTTGTAATAAACTTTTACCTAAGAAATTGCAAATTTATAGTATGTATTTTATTGTTTTCAAAAAAAGCCTATATGAATGCTTAACCAACCATTAGCTTGGTATGGTGGTTGGTACCTATTAGTTGATCACTTGGGCCTCTATGAGGTTTCAAGTTTGAATCTCCTCAATTTTTCAAGGTATATCTTTTGTAGGGTGGGGTGTGTCTGCTATGGAAAGTTAGGATTTGGACACCACCATGTAAAAAAAAAAGTTAAAGTATGGTGGTTCAGATTTTGGAGTAGACAATTTAGAAAACTTCCACCACGTCCAGCTCAAAGGGCTAACAAATATTATTAAGGAAATATTGCAGATAACACCAAAAATAAACAGTGACAAAGGCGTCTTTTGGTTCATTTGGATAACTTCCCAAGAAATGCACTTCATGAGAAATTGATTTTTACGTGTTTGGTTAGATTTCCTACTTCCTGGGAGTTGGATATTTAAAAGTATGAATTTAACATGTTGTAAATTTTTCCTCAAAAAAAAAATGTTGTAATTTACTTTAACGCCCACTACAAAAATTTACAATTAATTCATTTTTGGTATATATTTGTCAAAAAAGGCCACTCCTTGGAAGTAGGACAAAAATCCCAACCAAACAAGAGAAGTTGTCACTTCACTCCCCTCACTTCCTCCAACCAAACATGACTTAAAACTAAAAAAGAAGTGTTGTGTAGCATACCAATCTTTGATGAAATTCTCTTCTCCAACCCTCTTTAATCCCACCGCTTCGATGCAATTCTCTCCTCCAACCTTCTCTAATCCCGCGGCTTCAATGCACTTCTCTTCTCCAACCTTATCTAATCCTGCAGCTTCAATGCAATTCTCTTCTCCAACCTTCTCTAATCCCGCCATTTTGATGCAATTATCTTCTCCAACCTTCTCTAAACCCCCGCTTTGATGCAATTCTCTTCTCCAACCTTCCCTAATCCCCCCGCTTTGATGCAATTCTCTTCTCCAACCTTCTCTAATCCCGCCGCTTTGATGCAATTCTCTTCTCCAACCTTCTTCAATCCCGCCGCACTCCTTCCACAAGGAAAAACCTAAGAAAATCATCAAAAACAACAAAAAATTTGTAAACAAATCATACTGAAAGGGAAAAAATCTAAAATGAAAAACTCAATATCATCCAACCAACCCAAATGCACCTTACAAGACCCAAACTGAATTGGCTCAATGTTCTTAGACCGAACACGCCGTCTCATCAAGGAATCCGAACAAAGCCCTAATTTCCAATCACAAACAGAACCAGCATTGCCAAAAATCGGCTGCGCTGGCACCAACGGCGAAATCGACATCACTCCATTCGGCAAGTCCAGCATTACCTCCTCCTTCCAAAAACCACTCTCCAATCTCACCTTCTTCTTCTTCTCAACCTCTCTCTCCAAAAACACTCTCACCAATTCCAACAACAATTCCCCCAATTTCCTCTTCCTCCCAATCACCAAACCCTCGCCGAACAACCTCTCGATCAACTCGATCGATCTCCCGCTGTCGATGCTCCTCGAGATCTTCGCCAAGACTCGTTCTTGGAGCAGATGATGCCCTAGCGAGTCGTCTTCTTCGTATCCAAGTTTGGTTTTTTTTGAAGGGTTTGGTTTTCTTTGGAGCTTGAGAGAGTTTGGGACCTTGTGCTTGTCCTGGCGATGACGCGCCTGGAGATGGTGTGCTCTGCAGAGCCTGTGGGCGTCCATGGCTCGCCGGCGGCACCGCCATTGCCGCCCGTCGCTGCGGCTGCACCGGAGGTGGTCCGGGAGCTCTCCGCCGTTCGGATTGCATGGGGAAACCGCTCAAGATGGGGTTTTTAGGGACAGATTAAGAGAACACCGACATGCAGAAAGGGGGGATTTTGGGGGGTGAGGGTGGGGGTTGTATTTGTTGTTGGAGGGTTTAAGGCCTTTATAGCTTTAGCGAGAGAGAGAGAGAGAGAGAGAGAGAGAGAGAGAGTGCAGATTTTGATAGAATCTATTGAGTGACAAATTTTGTATGTCATACATAGTACCTAGTCAAGCAGTTTCAAATTGAGTGACAAATTTTGTATTCTTCTACATTTTTTTTCAAGCCCAATGGGCCAAATAAATATGAATTCGAGTTAGGTAGGATCATGATTAGGTGGCAATAAAGTTGTATTTTAAAGTCTAACTCGTAAGGGAGTTGGTTTTTAAAGTAAGGTATCAAGTTTGAGTCTTGTGAATTATAAAATTGAGTTGAGAGGACTGCTTCTTATATAAGGCTTAATAATGTCCGAGCGTTGATTAGTCAGTTTGTCGGATACCACGTGGGAAAAAAAAAAGTTTTATTTTAAATGTTTTAATGGAACTTTGAAACCCTAGTTCAAACTTGAGACTATTATGTAAGGCTAACACAAACGAGCAATTCTGGAGTAAGTTATATATTCTTCACGTCAAACTTGAGAATAATCTAGGTCTATATAGATGTTGATAGTTATGCAGGTTTATTGACGTAGGTCCTATGGATCTACTATGTACAATTAAATTTGTTCGCAGAACGTTAGTAAGCTTGTAATTAATCCTAGTGAGTTTGTAATGGGACAAAGATGACTCTTAAGAGGGTAGGACTGTTCCAAGTGAACATGTAATCATCTGTTTGGGCTTAAAAAAAATTAGTTATAATAATAGGTTAGGTAAAGTTGGGGTTTTATTAATATTTGGACTTCCAATTAGTAAGGTTATTATTTTAGGCACTTGAAAAGTTTATCCGATAAAATCACAGGTGTTCCAAACTTCCAAGAAGATCTCGATGTATGGACAATTTATTTTTTATTTTTAAAAATAGTCTTATTTCAAGAGCTTTAGAGTGGTGTAATATCTATTTAATACAATAGATTGGTTTACTACTCATGACTTGAGTTAGGAGCAAACAATAGTGCAACCATATTATATATGAAAAATAAAAAACTTGATTGTCAATTCTAACTAATTTGAGATTGAAGCTTTATCGTGCTTATACATATAGAGATGCTTTATTTGTTTATAATGATTTTACAACCATTTCACTATATCTAATTAAAATTTGTTCCCAAGGCACCATATATACTCAAAATAAGTTGGTTACATAGTTTCAACATTTTCCTTGTCTTCAATGGTGGAAAAAGGAGTACAAAGAAAGCCAATGTAATTCAACTAGGAGTAGTATTTAACTAATTTAGCAGCACAATGTGAGCAGCCAAAACTTTATAAACACTTTGGAAGATGAAATAAAATTTTCATAAATAAAAACCCTCTCTCTTCACCATCCTTTACCAATAAGCCACAACCAATCTGATGTTACTCCACAAAATAAACCAGCTAGAAGGCACAGCACAAGCAAATTTCCCAATGCATTTTGTTCAGGTCCCTGCGAAAACAAGCCCATAATTACATTTGGTTATATACATTACTGGATCATGAGCATTAATCCAGTAGAAGTATGTAGAAGTAATAACCAACCTTGTAACCTTTAGGTGCCTCTGTGAAAACACAAACGTTGAGATAACCATGGGTTAATCCTAAGAAGGATGTCAGGAATATCATCCATCCTTGGTCACCATACTTGGCTGTAAAGTAGAATGCAGGAATGAGAGCAAACCGTGAAATAGCGGCAAGTAAGAGACCCTTTCTTGACTTCAATTTTATTGAATCTATGAGCGGGACGTATCTCCCAATTAAATCCCACACGTTGTACATTGCAATCAGAACAAGTGCATACCTGATAAGAGCAAAAGAAATAAGAACAGTATTTTTATAAAAAGTCACTAAGAAAAGGAGTAGTTTTACAAGAAGATAGTGCAGTACTATATTTTTCAAATGAAAAGGTAATTAATCAGGTGCCTTTCATCAAGTACCAGGAACCCAAGCTGTGTTTTCCAGTATCTTCAGCTAAAAAACCAGGGAAAATGGACAATGTAAGAACGTATAGCAGAAACATAGTAGCTGCGTAGTCTTTGTTCTGAAGTAGCAAGTCCTTGTTGCTCAGGCGATCCAGACATTTTGGATCTTCTTCTGCCTGCAAAGTTATCAAGACAATCAGGCCAATATTATATTTTGTTGGGCATCCAAATTTTTTTAACAGCACAAGCTCCATGCAATGGACAAAAGAAAACGATTTACTCCTCCACTTTGTACTGTCTGGATGCCACCAGCAGCAAGATCAGCTGAAACTGTCATAGATCCTTCAGTGGCTGCTCTTGAACGGTAGTATTTAACGATTGGCAGTTTGGAAAAGACGTAGGCATAGAGAAACACGCACATCAACTCAAAAACGGCGGAGATTGAAAGGAATGTTACTGCAATGGAGAAATCGACAAGTTATTCATGGTGAAAGAAAACACACGGTGCAAAAATTTCATTTCCATAAACAATTGCCTACTTTTGAAGAAGATAATTGCAAATACATTCGAAAGAAATTCAATTTACTCAAGCCAAGACCACTGAATGTAGCATTGTAACAAAAAGATACTTGTTTCTTGAGTCGAGTCAACCAAAGATTGTTTAAATCAAACGACATAAAAGAAGGAAGAAACTATTAACATACAATCTATCTGACATAATTTTATTTTATTTTTTTTAAAAAAAGCCCACAAAAATGAACTGTCATTCTCTACTTTAATAACTTGTTTTGGAGAAAAAATATTTTTCTTGAACACTCTGCATGCGCTTTATAATTTTGAGAAATAGAGTTTGGAGAAAATTAAGTACTAAAAGCAAGATTTTACAAATATAATCCACAAAAGAAATACAAATACGAAGAAACTTTGTTCAAGGAAAGATCATAGATTAGAGTTAACTTTCAGCAAAGCAAACTATAGTCTATCTGCTTCAAAATCAGCAGATCTCAAAAACAGATAACATGTCTGAGAAAGGTCATCTTAAATCCAAGTGAAGTTTGAATGAAGCTATGCATCGCAAGTCAGAAAAATGTGTTGCCCACTTCCTCCAATTATGAACTTTAAAGGGCATGTCCTATAATTTTATAAAACACATGTATCTATGTATATGTTTCATGTATATAACAATTGCTAACTAAGCTGGGTGAAATCAAATCCTCCTTTCCATATCCAACTCCAAAATTATGACAAGATATAATTGATGCTTTCTTAATCTAGCAAAAGCGATCAGAGGAAAAAAAAATGGTTCACATACTGGCCCCCTTGCGAAAACCATCCTGACTATTCTCAAATACTGCTTTTGTTATTAACCTCAGTGAAGAGGTTATAGCTCCTGAGGCTGCAACACCAGCTAGGAAAGACTGCAGGTTTAGAGAAAGAATAAGACATCATAGCAAAAGTAAGAAATCTGCAAGCAAATATGAAAATTTAAACAGCAATAACTTGAATAAACTCCGGGCACGTGAGAGACAGGTCCCCAGTCATTCCACCCTGAACATGAGCATCAGCAACTCCAAAAGCCCCACTGAGCACACAAACAGCGATGAAAGGCCCAATCCCACCTTTTCCAGATGTAGCTACATCCAACTATTGAAAAAATAGCATCAACTCAGCAGGTTATTAGTGGATAAAATTCGATAAATGAAAGAAAAGATTAAAATTGGAATACTTACAATTATAAAATTGGAATACTTACAATTATAAGTAAAAACGAACTTAAGAAGAAAAGAGAATAACCAAATAGGTTACGTATACGTGTGTTTATTTTAGCTTCGTGGTATGCTAAAAGAGCTATTGTGCCAAGCGCGAAAGGTTGATATACAAGTGTAAGCACCCTCGTTGGGTGGTAGTTCTGCAAGAGGAAAAGACACAAAGTATTAATAGAGAATTCCTACCTCACATTAGATAGCACGCAAAGAAATATTGCTTCACCAAAGAAAAGAAATCATTAAAGACGAATCAACAGTTTCTGAAATATCCCCCTTGGGGGGATGATAAGGCCCCAATCATATAAAATGTAACAACAATGCCATAAGAGTGAGTGAAGTAAGTCGACAAGTTAGTCATATTGAAGGTGGAGTGTTTGAGTTTAGAATAGGTAGTATAAATAGTTGTAATGTACAGGGTGTAGTTTTGTTGACTTGATTGTAATTGGTGAGCTCTTTGAGTTCTTGGAGAGTCCAGCCTCTCGAATGCTATGGGATTGCTTGTACAGTGGTTCAGTTCAGCAATAAACCTTCTTCTCTCTCAATTCTCTTATTTTTATCTCTTCCTTGTTAGTCAAAAAAAAAAAAAAAAAAAACAGTTTCTGAAATATGGTTTAAGCTTATACTTCCAAGTAAGAGCTTCCATAGATGAAGAACATTTTTAATGTGTTTCGGAAAGAAATGAGAGCTTGGTGGCAAAGGGAAAAAAAGGTTAATCTTGCTACATCACAATGGCAATCACATAATATTAAGTAACTAGGCATGATCTGAAACTTGTTTCAAGTCGGGCCTATGGTCTCTCTGAATCATGATGACTAATATATATTTTACTTATAATCTTTTTTTGATAAGAATTTTATAACTAGTTGACCCTATAATTATTGTGAAGCCAACATAGTTGTCTTAATGCTTTGGACACACTTCTGTGACAGCTATCTCAAACCACGGATGTAATAAAAAGATCTTTCTCGTGTGTATAAGAAATTTAGATGTTTTGGAGCACAATTTGAATCAATAAAGAGCAACTCAGTTGGTTTAGTTATCTAAGAATAGAAACTCACTGGACCCTTCATAAGCAAAATCACCTCCTTCATAATTTCAATTGATAAGCTTCTCAAGGATTATGAAAACTAAAGAATAATGGAGAAACAAGAAGAAATACCGGAAACAAAGAACTGTAGTAGTCTTCTATAGTCAGCATACTGTTCCATGAGAAAAGGCAACCATTTCCTAGAAGCCAACATACTGCAATCGCCGCGAATTTTCCCTGTCATTCACAAGCACAAAGCATCAATTAAAATTCACCTTTGAAATCAAATTCCACCACATAAAGAGAATCCGTCACTCCAACTTATTAAAAATAAAATAAAATAAGTTGTTGTAAATGCACACCTCAAGCTTGACTGGGACCTCATTTTCATCAGTGTTTCTCATTGCTCTCTCAATCCTTCAGACCCTTCAAAAAGACTAAAAAAACCAAATCACCCATTAGTTCCATTCCCAAAAATCATTCAAAAGGGTCCCCTGAACCAATAATAGTATGACCAAAACAAATATGACTACCCATTTTTTATCTCAAATCACTCACTTCAACTAAACAACACCAAAACTATCATCCTACCCAATACAAATCTCAAGACAAAAAAAAGTGAATAAAAAGAAATCCGACAAGAATTGAAATGGGGAATCCCCCTAAACAGAGAAGAATAACATGGAATTGCGTACTCTGAAAAGAAGGGTTGCAGGGTTAGGGTTTGTCTTCAACAGATTCTGCACTTCAAAGTTCAAGCAACAACGATTTTAAAGAATCAGCGTTTGTGTACAAACAAACGGGTATATATATATAGAGAGAGAGATATATATCGTGGAATCTGATCGGATCAGAGATTCAGAGTGAAGTGGGAGTGTTTGAGTGAACCGAATGGACGAGTAATTGTTTGTGACCGTTAGATGCGAATAGAGATGACCTGATTATGGTTTGATTTGTCATCCAACGAACACTAACAGTTTTATCTAATGTGCGTATCCAGAGTATATTAGGAAGGAATTCCTTTTGGAAGAGGTGTCGTCCATGGTGATTGAAGCCAATTGTGTCACGTTCCCATTGAGGTTGACCATGAGGCTCCAAGCATACTTTTTTTTTTTTTTTTTTTTTTTTTCGATCCGGAGTATATGGAATTAGAAAGATGCTAGAGGTACAATGAAAAGACATTGGTTCGGTATATTGCAATCATGCAAAGTTGATACATCTCAAGATGCGCATTTAAAGTGGATCAAATGGCGGATGGTGCACAATTGCAATGTATCAAATTTGGTGTCTTTTCCATATACCCAAACATTTTTCATGGAATTGGAAAATGTATAGTTGTGAAAAATTAATTTGGGGCTTTCTTTCTTATGTGGTATTTAGGTCAACTACACCAATTAGATCAAGTTTAGACACTATTGGGTATTGTATGGGGGCAACCATCCCAATTCATTTTTTCTATTCATAAAACTTAAGCTTGAGACATTTCTTAAAAGAACTATTTGAACTAACTAGTTGTTGGTGCCTAAATTTCTTTGTGGTAGTAAACTATGGGCCATCAAGAGTGGACTATCATGAGTATGAAACATTTTTTTATATAAGAAAGAAAACAACATGCACCAATCAAGGTTTGAATTCATGCCTACTTACTCTCATACTTCATACCAAACCATTGCATCATCCCATGAAACGTGGGTTGCAAACACAATGTGCAATGTGCAATGTGCTAGAATGGGTACATTAATTATAATGCAGAAGTCCATATTTTCATCATATTTTTATATATGTATGCATTTTTAAACATAAGAAATAGTTCAAATAGAGAATTACATTATGAAACAATTAAATAAAGTAGTAAAATCCAAAAATCTTATCGCCCTCATTAGCCTCAACGAATTGGCACTTTGTTTGATGATACAAGTGTCATTTTATAGGCTTGAGAGAGAACCTTTTGGTGGGGTTACTCACCACAATGCACGTAAGATTTAACGTGAAAAACCCTCTAAATCAGAGGTAAAAATCACGGGCCAAACTCCGAACAATCTACTATGTGAATAAAGAGTACAAGATATCTCAATTGAATGAGATTTACTAACAATGGAGTAATACAAAAAAAATACCTTGTAATGACCCTAAATTCTAACTTGTGTCACGTGTCAATTTATATCGTACGTGGGCCCATTTGCCCTAATACAAAGTTCAATTATCGGTCGTCGACGCCGAGGTATATTATTTGTGTTCGGTGTTTTGTATTATATTGTATTATCCGAATGTGTAATTCCAATGTCTCAAACGTGCAAGGACATTGAGTGTGAGCATTGGTACGGGGAACGGTTCAGCTCGAAGGTTTCGTGAAATAACGGGGTTTTAGACGAATGTTGGTCGGGTAATTAGTGGTTCGGGGACTTAAATGAATTAAAAACACTAACAAAATACCAAATAAATAATAATTAAAAGTTGTAAAACGCATTCGATATGTTAGATACATCCGGGGTGACGTGATGAATAAATTTGGTGTTCGAAATGAACTCGAAAACATGAGTATTGTGTGAGAAATCACAAAGTTAAGAGTGAGAGTCACATATTGGAGTCACACATGTATGTCATGATTGGTGGCTGGAATGAATGGAAGTCAAAGGATTTGTCTCGAGATCCGTATGTGAAAAGAGATGAAGGAGGGGGTATAAATACACCCCATTTACTTTTCTCTCTCATATCTCATTCTCTCATCTCTAAACCCTAAATCTCTCTTCATCGATCAAGCAACAAAACCGTGAGGGTTCTAGGGTGTTTCGACGCGGTTTGACGTCACGGGATCGACTAATCACGAAGTCTAAGGTGAGAGTCTGATTTCCCACGTCATTATCTACGTTTTGAGGTATTTTTATGGATTTTTGTCGCGATGAATTCAGACAATGAATTGGGAAATTCGATTTTCATGATGTGTTTTGATTGATTGGGAGTTAATGGGGGTGATCAAAACATGTATATTGAAGTAGTGTTGGTGTTTGGGGATTTTTCGAATTTTTGGAATTTTTGGAGAATTTTGGCAAATCGATAGTTTGGTTTGGTTTTGATGCGAGCCGAGATGGATTGTGGTGTGTTGTTGAATGTTTAGTCGAAGTAGGGATAAGTTTGAAGCACGACGACGTGAGCTGGGGTGCCGAAAACTCTAGTTCAGAGGCATTCCGTAAAAGATGTCGTGGCGATGCTGTGAGTATTCCAGCTTACGGCGTCACCCACTTACACGTCTTGAGCAAGAAGCTTCAGGGGAACACACCGTGAGGATGTTGTCACGACCAATGAGGTCACGATGTCACTTACATACGAGTTGGGCAGTGAGCATCATCTCACGCGTTGTGGAGACGCCTTTTAAGCCATTGAACGCCACGACGTCCCTGCGACGTGTCACTGCTCACATGGACCAAAATTTTATAACATTTTCGAAAACTTTCGGGGATCTCTCGGGTATTCCAATTGGTCAAAATACAACCTAATACCCAGGTAATCGACCTATTTGAGTGAATGAATAAAATTATGGAAAAATTGATAGAATAAGGGAAATTAAAGGGAATTTCAATTTTAAATGTATATTAGGGATTTTGAACATTGATGGGACACGAGAGGTCATAGGAGATATGTCGAGGGTTCGTTGAGTGCGTAATAGTTAGATTACAAGTAAGTAAACCAGTGAGAACTTTTACTGTTATTTCTTGAGTTTTAATTTGTTATTATTATTCTGTTTATCATCATTTCATTGGAATCTCTTTTGGTTGAGTGATCCATTGGCAAGGGGGTCATGGTTACCAAATATCTGTGATATGAGCTCTTATCTAGACGTTGATATCTCTCGGTTGAGTATAGGCTGGGGGCTCTTATTCGGGTCTATGGATATCTCATAGTCGCAAGGGTTAGGGTGGTAGGCCATGTTCTCATCCTGAACTTGAGTCTTTTAGGTTTTACCTCGACTCAATGACTATTGTCGGGACTCCTTGCTATTATATTTCATAACTTGGATGCTCACTTTTCGATTGATCTATTTACAGTTTTATACATTTCATGTGTTCCTTATTCCTTTCTTTTATCAGCATGAATGTGGACTGATGTTTATTTATTTCGAAATGCTGTATTATTGTTCTGCTTGGCGTTACTTACTTGGACTCGTCATTCTTGTCTTTGACTGAGTACAGATCCACAGTCCAGCAAGGAGAAGGCACCAGAGCTTAGAGATTTGCTATGAGGATACTAGAGCACGCCTTTCCACTTGGCCGAGTAGGTATTTTTGTATTATTGTATATATATAATGTTTTGTAACATGGGTTTGGGTATGTGAGAGATTTTGGGCATGTATATATATTGGGTTGTTCTCCTTTGAGTGATCATTTATGATGATATACATATGCAGGGTTTCCACACTCTAAGATGTCTTACTTTTATATGGTTGTGATTAATTGATTAGTTTGAGTTTTGATTCCGCTATATTGATGATAATTCGCTAATCAATGTTATAAAAGTGTAAATGAATGGTAAATGAAAAGGTAAGGCTGACTAGGCTTGCGTGACTCGTCGAGACAGGCTCGGAGTTTCACGTAAGTCTAGGCCGGGTGGTGGCCCAGTTCAGGTTTGAAAACTAGGGTCGTCACATATCTCTTCTAAGAACTAAGATGATCACACTAAGAATGAAGAACACTACTACCCTCAATTGTATCAAACCTTTGCTCCTCTTTTCTTAAACACCAAGAAACACCAAAGCTTTCACCGCGAGTCTTTAGATTCAAAATTTTGTTGTTCTTCAATATAGAGAGAACTCCTAAAGAGATTCCACACACTTCAACCCAAGTGCGCACAAGCCAAAGAGTGGGTAATTTTGTTTCATAAAAGTAGGTAATTGGTCAATATCACTACTTGTTTCTATATTTGCATTCTTTGATTTAGGAGTTGATTTAGGAAGATTATATTCCTTTAAGAGGATTATATTACTTGATTTACTAGGTTTCTTTGTATATATATATATATATATATATATATATATATATATGTATCGACTACTATGTAGAAAAGACTAAGAAAATCAATATATGATTTTTTTTCTTCATCTCTAACATGGTATCAGAGCTTAAGGTCCTCTGATTCTATGTCTTTGCCACTCTTCATGTGGTATTCTTTATGACAGAAAGTGAGAATCATTTTTCTACCAAATCTGTAATGGAAGATGTAGGAAGTCCATTATATCTCCATCATTCCGATAAACCAGGATTGGTATTGGTCTCTAGCCTTTAATAGGAGATAATTATATTTCATGGAGTCGAGCTTTTGTGATCGCTCTTCTCGGTCAAAAATAAAGTTGGCTTCATTGATGGATCAATATCTAAACCAAAGAGAGATCAAACATTGTTGAATGCTTGGAATCGGAATAATAATGTTGTTATATCCTGGACATTAAACTCTGTTTCAAAAGACATCTCTAGAAGCATTATTTTTTCGGAATCTGCTACAGAAATTTGGTCTAATTTGCCCGAGAGATTTCAACAACGCAACGGACCTAGAGTCTATTAATTGCGGCGTGATTTGTTGAGCTTCCATCAAAATCAAAGCTCGGTGAAGTGTCTACTTTACTAAACTCAAATATCTTTGGGAAGAACTGGACAATTTCAGGCCAATGTGTTCTTATGGCAAATGCACTTATGGTGACGTAAAGGAATTAAAAACATATTTTGAAGAAGAATAAGTCATGAGTTTTCTCATGGGCTTGAATGATAGCTACACACAAGTTCGAGCACAAATATTGCTAATGGAACCAATTCCTGCCATTAAAAGAGTTTTTGCACTCGTAGCACAAGAAGAACATCAACGGGACATTGCATCTTTTGGCACTAACACTAGATTGGAATCTACTGCATTGTTTGCTCATAGTGAAAATTTCAAAAAGGAGCAAAATTCTACATCTGACAGCAAAGTTCATTACAGAAAAGAGCAACCAATGTGTAAGCATTGCAATATGCTCGGTCACATAATTGATTGTTGTTACAAATTGCATGGATACCCACTAGGTTACAAATTAAATGCCAAGGCATCAAATATAACTGTAGTGAATAAGTATATATAGAAACTGATTATAAGAAGAATTTTGAACCAACAACATTTTTTCAGAATATAAATAATGATCAATGTCCACAACTAATGTCGATGCTATATTCTCGCTTAGTTGCCAATGTTCGTAATGCTGATGAACAAGCATTGATGAAAGATAATTATCTAGCAAGTGCATTATGTCCTTATAACTGGTTTTCCTAAACATTTATGGATTATTGATTCTAGAGCGTCTCAACTACATGTTTGTTTTGATGCCACTCTATTTACTTCTCTGCGACCAGTTCATGGCATTACATTATCACTACCCAATGGGAATACAATTCCAGTAACATTGGTGGGAGATAGTTACTTGGATTGCAACATCACATTGAAAGATGTTCTTTTTGCACCAAGTTTATCTTTCAATCTTTTATCTGTCTCGGCTTTAACTTGTGACTCTCTAGCAAATGTGATTTTCTATCCTTCTACATTTATGATACAGGACATCAATCAGAGGACGATTGGCAAGGGTGAAAAAGTATGAGGCTTATATGTGCTCTCTGTTCCTGAAAAAGTTCATGCACCTTCTCAAATTATTCTAGCATCAATTAATAATGTCTTTGATCAATTATGGCACAATCGTTTGGGACATCCATCCGAACAATGCTTGTAGAGTCTCTCATCTATTTTGCATTTGCAAAATGTTAGTTCATATTCCATTTGTTCTATATGTCCTTTAGCAAAACAGAGAAAGTTGCCTTTTATTTCTCATAATAAACTATCTGCTTCTCCTTTTAATTTTGTTCATTGTGATATATGGGGTCCTTTTAATGTTACATCTCGTCTTGGATATCGTTTTTTGTCACATTGGTGAACGATTTGACATGTTTTACATGGGTATATCTACTTCGCCATAAATCTGATGTCCGAAATATAGTGCCACGTTTTTTCAAAATGCCGGAGACACAATTTGAATGTAAAATAAAAACATTCAGATCTGATAATGTGAAAGAGTTGCAGTTCACAAAATTTTCAATGCCGAAGGGGTTATACATTTATTTAGTTGTGTCGAGCGACCACAACAAAATGTTATTTTCGAACGCAAGCATCAACATTTATTAAATGTTGCACATTCTCTCTATTTTTCAGTCACGAGTGCCACTTTCTTTTTAGGCTGATTGTATTCTCACAGCCACATATTTGATCAATCGTCTCCCATCACCATTTTTAAGCAACAAGTGTCCATTTCAATTACGCCACAAACAGGATATAAAATATAATCATTTTCGTATCTTTGGTAGCTTGGCTTTTGTTTCAACTTTATCAAGTCATCGTACCAAATTCACACCTCGTGCACAATCATGTATCTTCATTGGATACCCATCTGGTGTAAAAGGTTCAAATTTTATGACCTTCAGACCCAAGAAGTCTTCCTATTACGTGATGTCGTATTTCATGAGAATGTGTTCCTTTTTCACTCCATTTCTCAGTCGGATAATCACGTTGATTTCTTTCCTGATCATGTTATTCCACTGGCCACACCAACTCCACTTCCCAATCTTGATTTCATATCCTCATCTAACACTTCTCTGTCCACTCAACCATCTACTTTGATACCTCCAACATCATCGCCTCTACAATCAAACTCTGTTCCCAACACCATGTTGGCCACTAATCCACTATTAAATTCATCACCTCGTCATTCTACACGTCCTACTGGTCCTCCATCTTATTTAAAGAACTATCATTATGGTTTGATCCAACCTGCACATACCCATGTCACTGATCATCCCTTATTCGATCATTTATCCTATGACTCATTGTCAACTTCACACCGTAACATCCTAATAAGGGAAGGAATTGGGAAACTTGAAATATTTTTTGGGTTTCGAAATTGCGTGAGCTTCTTCTAGCATTGTTCTTTCACAACACCATCATACTTTACAATTACTTGAAGACACTAGGTTTTTAGGTGCCAAACCAACGGTCACTCCATGGATCCCAATCTCATTCTCATTACTTCTGAAGGTGATTTATTACCAGACCTTTCCATTTATCGTCGTCTATTGGGACGACTCTTTTATATCTCACTTTATCTCGTCCGGACATCACGTTTGCAATACATGTGCTTAGCCAATATATCTCTCAACCAATATTTCCTCACTTACAAGCTGCATATCATCTTTTACGGTACTTAAAGTCAAAACCAGGACAAGGATTATTCTTCTCCTCTACTTCTGAAGTTCAATTAAGAGCCTTTTTTTATGCCGATTGGGGTAGCAATAGAGACACTAGAAAATCTATGACTGGTTTTTGTATTTTTCTTGGCGACTCCCTTATCTCATAGAAAGCCAAACGCCAAACCACGACATCTCAATCCTCGGCTGAAGCGGAGTATCGTGCATTAGCCACCACTGTAAGCGAGATAATTTGGCTACGCCAGCTCTTAGTTGATTTCGATGTACAACTCAATTCTTCTTCCTTGGTGTTTTGTGATAGTGAAGCTGCTGTTCATATTGCTACTAATCCAACTTTTCATGAGCGGACCAAGCATATCGAGATTGACTGTCACTTTGTTCGAGACCATGTTTCCAACGAAAGTATTAGGCTTCTCCCGATTCGTTCAGAGCATCAATGGCCGATATTTTCACAAAGCCATTACCTTCTACACAACTTTTTCGTTTACTTTCCAAGATGTCCGTGAAAGATATTCACTGTCCATCTTGAGGGGGAGTATTAGGATGTTACGGTAATTTTGTTTCATAAAAGTAGGTAATTGGTCAATATCACTACTTGTTTCTATATTTGCATTCTTTGATTTAGGAGGATTATATTCCTTTAAGAGGATTATATTCCTTGATTTACTAAGTTTCTTTTCTTTATATATATATATGTATCGACTACTATGTAAAAAAGACTAAGAAAATCAATATACGATTTTTTTCTTCATCTCTAACCCATCACATTGTTAACTCTTTTTTTTTTTGAAATACATCACATTATTAACTTAAATGGAGCTCAAGAGGCTTTTTATAATTCATAAGTTACATACGTTAAGACATGTTTATGATCAGATGCATCATGATTAGAGTTGCAAGTGGGGCGGGCGGGGATTGAAGATACTATCTCGCATCCGCGGGGGTGCGGGGCGGGGATTTTTCCTCAAAATTCCCTGCGGGGCAAACTTTACCGCCCCACGTCCCGCCCCGCTAGATTCTCGCGAGGCGCGGGGCCCCACTGGTAGAGAGTGATGCATTGGTCGTTGTTGACTGGATTGTTAGGCGGGAGTTTGATACTTTGATGGTGTATATGGGAATCTTGTGCGAGACATGTGGAAGATGTTACAGTCATTTAATGGTCTATGTTTGACATCTTTCTAGAAAATGGACTATTTAATGTCTTTTCTTTATTAATTCAGAATCACTTGTAGTGACATATTTACCACATCAATAAAGAAGTTACATTTTAACTTTGAACACAACTAGAAAATGGACTTTGTCCTCAAGAACGAAAATAGTAAATACAAATAGATTCAACTTTAAACACAAGTAAAAAGCTTCATTTCATTCCAAACAACAAACACATAAATAAGAATATCCTTATATATTTTTAAAATATAAACCAGGTGGTATATATATACAAAATCCAAAAGTATAAATTATGTGGCATATAGATACAAAATAACAAACTATGCGGCATATAGGTACAAAATAACAAACTATGCTAACAAGCCACAACATATTTTAATGTGTTTTTTCACATATTGAGAATATATATATTCCAACGCATATTCATTATTGTCAAGTTTCTATTTTTCGTTTTGATTCTGATTTTTTTTTGTTTTCTTTTTAGAATTGAATCAAAATTCTAATAATAAAATGATTAAAGAAGTGATGTATTTGTTGATAATCTCTGGTAAGTGTTGCTTAGATCTATGATCTCCAATTTTAAGTTTATTTGACAAGATCATATGTTTTTATTATATATCCTCACTGTCTCAACAAAATTTATTTGTACATTTGAAGTTTCCTTATGTCGCACTTTTTTACCATAACATTTTTTATTTTTAGTTGTTTTTCAACTTTTTTTTTGCTCTTTTCGACTTTTTGATAGCTATTTGGTTTTTGGTGTTTTTTATATTCAGATTTTTACCTTTGAGTTTTTATTCTGATCTCTTTTTTATTTTTCTTTTCAAGAGCAAACAAAAATATTTTAGAAATGACATATACTGATCGTCAATCTCTGTGTGCATTGTTTAGATCAATGACCTCTCTTTTTTTAGTTTATTAAACAAGATGTCAATTTTGTTATATATCCTTTATTGTGGCAACAAAATTTTAATTAATCATTTTTCAAAATAAATATAGCTTCTATTCATAAAGTATTAAATTGAGATTTCACCAATGTTTACATAAGTTTTTTTTCTCTTTTTATCACTTCATTTTTCTCATCAAATTAATTTTATTAGGATTATATTTTTGTATAACCATATGTAAAAAAATTTTAAACTTTCAAGGCATATATTTCCTAATTTTGCTACAAAAAAATTAACTGTTATTATTCTTCACTTAAAATTTATTCGAGATTATGTAGTAAAGATTATTTTTTTAGTTTTTTTTTCTCATTAAGTTAATTATTTTTTAACTAATATATTGACGTTTAGTCTTACTCGTGCGCGAAGCGCGGGATTTCGACTAGTTTTTTAAAATGGTTTCTCCATGGGGCGGGGCACGGGGCGGGGCGATGGGACGGGGCGGCGGGGATTCCCCGTAGGGCGGGGCACGGGGCGGGGCGACGGGGATTCCCCGTGGGGCGAGGCCACGGGGCGGGGTGGCGGGGATTCCCTGCGGGGCGGGAAACGAGGCGGTTCTACAGAGAAAACCGCGAGGCAAAGACATACCCTGTCCCCCGCCTTGCCCTAGTGGGGGCAAAAATGCGGGGAATTCCAGCCCCGCCGGTGCAAGGCCTCGCGGGGGGAATCCCCGCCCCACTTGCAACTCTAATCATGATCTTACTGTTGGGTTGTGTGGACCGAAATAATAGTCCCACATTAGAAAATAAAACTTCTAGATGAAGTATATTACTAATTACCTCCCTTCTAATAGTACCGAGGCCTTTTGGAGTAAAACCCCACACCTAATGTTGAGGTGGTTAAGTTGAGGACAATATCAGTACTAGCGGAGATCTACGTGCCCACGCACGTATGCCCGGATGGGTCCAACAAGTGGTATCAGAGCCGATGGTGTGGCTGGGACGAGGCATGCCTGTTGGTGATCGCATGTGTGCCTCGAGTTGCTCTCCCTCGAGATGGTAGCGACGACGGATCATGCGGTGTGCCCATCTTGGATGGATTTCGGTCCAAGGTGGAGATTGTTGGGTTGTGTGGACCGAAATAATAGTCCCACATTGGAAAATAAAACTTCTAAATGAAGTATATTACTGATTACCTCCCCTCTAATAGTACCGAGGCCTTTTGGAGTAAAACCCCACACCTAATGTTGAGGTGGTTAAATTAGGAACAATATCGCTACTAGCGGAGATCTACGTGCCCGCGTACGTATGCCCGGGTCCAACACTTACACTGTCTGAATTTCATAAAAACACACTTCAGCGGATTATCCACGACAAACACAAATGTCATTTTTGGGTATTCTCTAGGTAAATTAATTATGCACGTCAAGCACTCATCTTGTGCAAAAATCTCGACTTATTTTACTTACAAATCTGTGGAAGCCAAACCTTGCCTTGACTGAGAGCAAGACTTGTTTTGTGTGAATTCATAGCAACTAGGATATCAAATTACGTTAAGTTCCTTATTTTTTTCATTCGATCAAATACACGCTCTATTATGTGTTTTGAGAATTTCAAGCGCGCTGTTGAAGATGTTGGGATAGTCCCACATCGATTACTTAAAAAGAAAAAGAAGGTTTATAAGTGTGTAGTGGATACTCTATCTTGTCTTGACATTTTGGAGTGAACCCCACTTTTCACTTATGACACATACATAAAATTAGTCACCACACTCTCCTCACCTTGTATTAGGTCTTATTATAAAAATTGAACATGGTATCAAACATCCAACAAAAATTTTAATTGATTGATGTTTTGCGGTCAAGTCCTAGTTGGACTTGAGGAGGAGTGTTGGAGATATTAGGATAGTCTCACGTTACTGCGTAAAAAGAAAATGAAGGTTTATAAATGTGGAGTGGAGTCTCCATCTTGCCTTGCATTTTGGAGTGAACTCCACTTTCACACTTATGACTTATACATAAAATTAAAATTAAACATGCGCCTAATAACTTAGAAGAAAGAAACTAACTCTTTTTGCCTCTCAAGATTCAAACTCTCATCTTTTTGCAAGGATACCGCATGCTAAACCACTGAGTTAGCCAAACTTTTTTATTAGTTTGGGTATATATATATATTATATAATCTATGTGAAAAGGCAGGATTGATACACAACCATCATAATAGTTACCTCTTGTCCATAAACAATTGGCCTTTGGCCCTAGCTTACATGCTTATATATGACCTGATCTTCATGTGTCCTTATCAAATCAAAGTATATATATAATGACGCACATAAAATGGATATGATACAAATTGTACGTTCAAACATTCCCATATTTATCTAAATTGTAAGGCCCCATGTTTTGGACGGTGGAACATACCATCTTAAAACATTCCCACTTTGGGTAACCGTGCAAATAACATAAAGCTATAATGTGATTTTCCTTGATGTTTTATATACATAAATTTATTAAATTGATCGGCTCTGTTTGGTAATGTTAACTGGTAATTTAGTTGATAGATGATAATTTAGCTGACAGTTGATGATCTAGTTGACAGCTGATAATCTAGTAACTGATAGAGGATAGTGATAATC
The DNA here is from genome assembly GCA_039657345.1 of Stephania japonica. Taxonomy (NCBI): domain Eukaryota; kingdom Viridiplantae; phylum Streptophyta; class Magnoliopsida; order Ranunculales; family Menispermaceae; genus Stephania; species Stephania japonica. The sequence goes on along the minus strand of CM077556.1, from coordinate 81,196,307 downwards.
TAGATGATCAATTAAAATCGTTAAGAAAAATTAGTTGATTGAATAGCTGAAAAATGTAAAATGGCAAAAAAAGACATTGTTATTTAACTTATTTTAAGAACACATAAAACATTTGTACAACTATATTATTTATTAATAAATAATACACTTACATATTATTGTTTGATAAAATATTTTATTTAAATCCATATACAAAATTACTTTTAATTTTTGTGTGTATAATTAATAATAATAATAAGTTTTCAAAAAAAATAAAAATTAATAATAATAAATATTAATGTTAGATATTCACGAAATATCATTTTGTTTTCATCCAAAAAAAATATACATAATATAGGAATTTGTTACTAATGTTCATGATGGATGAATCTTGATATGCCTCATCCACTTTAGTCTTATCGGATTAGTATAAAACATGTGTGCGCATGCAACTTCATCAATTTTCATTTTTAATATAACAATATAATTTTTTTTGGTGGAAATATACCGTATAATTAATGTGTCCGGCTATTATTATAGAACCGACGTGGATTACGATATTAAATTGTTAGTTCGGCAAACAATTAGGGGTATGATTAGGATAAATAATGTGATCCCTAGTTTAAAAATCTAGACGCTACCTCATATAACATTTCAAATTTTAGAGTTTCATCTAGCTTATTTTAAAAATAAGCTATAAACCAAACACTACTTCAAACTAGCTTATAACCTAGCTTATAAGCTAGTTTATGTGTGCCAAACAGATTTGAGGTCGAAATCGAAAAAAAAAGAAAAGAAAAAAATTAATGTGGTCATTAAGATTTTTTTTTCTTTTTTCATTTTTTTCTACTTTAAAAATGTAACCGATAACTCTATAACAAGGCTCTCGAGAAGTCAAGATAATCCAATGTTTTGGGATATAGCTCCTAGGCCTATTCATACTTGTTGTAATTTTACTAAGTAAGCTATAAATGAAATCAGTATGCTTTTGTCAAAAAAAAAGGCAAAACATACTTTTTAGTCCTTGAACTTTGAGTCTTTTATGTTTTTGGTCCCTAAATTTTTATTAGTCTACATGTGTTGGGGTTCCATCCGAGCGTGCGCTGCACGGGCACGTGAATCTCCGCTAGTATCGATATTGTCCCCAACTTAACTACCTCAACATTAGGTGTGGGATTTTACTCTAAAAGGCCTCGGTACTATGAGATGAAACATCCACTCTTATGAACTTCTTCAAGAAGCCATAGATAACCAATGTGAGACTAAACTTTTCGGTCCACACAACCCAACAATCTCCACCTTGGACCAAAATCCATCCAAGATGGGCACACCGCATAATCCATCGTCGCTACTGTAACGACCCGAAAATTTATGTTATTTTTGTGTAATGACGTGTAATATCGAGTTAAACTCGTGTCTGTGTGATAGGGCGGTGACGTTGATAAACGAATAGTGATCGCCTCGAGAAAACATGTCGAATGGGTTTCGACGGGCGAATTACGGGTTACGACGTCCCGGGGGAACATACATTTAAATAAAACACGGACAAAATAATAAATTGATGGTCGCCGAGTGATACACGGGGTTATAGGCGACACACGTGGGTCGTATGGTAGTGTGCACGCTCGAGTATGCTCGTTGGCGCGCACAACGAATTTGTAGGCAAAATATATATATATATATTTATATATGTATATGTATGCAAATTATTATATACATACATATATAAATATTAAAAAAATCAAAATTTAAATGCAAATGACCAATAAGGGCAAACTATTTATTAAGTAATGGATAAAAATGGAGGGGTATTTTAGTCATTTGACCAACCCTCCAAAATATCCACACCCACCACCGTCCTCACCATTGGAAAAGAGAAGAAGAAAGTGAGAGAGAGAGTCGCCGAGAAGAAAGAGAGCGGGAGACGAGATCGAGTGCTCGGAGAAGCGGCATTGGCGGCGTTGGCGATGTGAGGTAAGTGTGAATGTTGTGATTGTTGGTGCCATTGTTGTTGTTGTTGTTGATTCGTTGTTGTTGTTGTTAAGTTGAGGAAGAGGCTCGACGAACGCGTTGCATTCGTCCGAGGATGATGATGGCGGGGAGACTACTCCCCGCCTAGATCGAAGTTGTGGTTGGGAGATCCCAACCCCAAACAAAAAAAAAAAATTTACGCGAACGCAGCTCGCTCGCTCGTTCGCCGTGAAAGAAGGGGGTTTGATCCCCCAAACCGGATCTGAACCGGGTCCGGTTCAACCGAACCGGACCGGTCCGGTCCAGGGATCAAACCCCACCAAAAAAAAAAAAAAAAAAAAATTGTTGTTCCAGTCTTTGGAACGAAAAAGAAACGACGACAGGCCGGTTTGGTCGACCGGGTTTGACCGAGTTGGATCGGGTCGACCCGGTCCGACCGGTCAGGCTGGTCCAGACCCGACCCGGGACCCACCCCTATTATTATATTAATAAATAATTATTTATTTCAATTAAATATATTTAAAAGGATTTTAAATGAAATAAAATTCTTAGAAAATAGGAAAAATTCATGAAAAATTCTGGAAAATTATAGAAAATTATATTTTCATGAAACAAAGAGAAATTTGGAAATTTTCATGAAAAGTGAAGTATTCGGGGTTCTTATGACGCATTTTGTCGGGGTTTTTGCCTTGAAAAGCGTGAAATTGGCAAAAACAGCCAAGAAATTTAGAAAAAAATTTATTATTAAGGAAAATATGAGAAATGGATTTAAAAATCCAAAATTTTCCATAAAGGCCCTAACATGATGTAAATGGATCAAAAAAAAATAATGACCAGGTGTCTAGTAGATTGGAGACAAACGTGCGGAGTCGTTTGGTGGTGTGTGAGAACCGCAAGTGCGGAGTCACGTGCGGTATTTGTGAGTAAAACCAACCAGAGTATTTACATTATTTCAATTGTGCATTTATTTGAGCTATTATGTTTGTTGAGTAGTATTCTTTTGTGGATCATATGAATTGTTGAATTCCCTTTGTTATATCCATCCTTGTTAATTTATTGGCTTGATTTTGATTGGATTCCTCAATGAGAGGTCTATTTGTGTCTAAGTGGACATCATGGTGCTCACGGTCTATGCCGTGAGTACACGGACGACTCGGACGTAGTTAAACCTGCAGTTTGGAATTGCGGTGACCGTATGTTGAACTATGTGTGACGTGCGGGGCCCGTATGCGAACTAAGTGTGACCAGGGCTAAATGTCTTATTCTATACCGTCTTGGGTTTGTGTAGGTCCGTAGTCCGCCTTGAAGTCGAGGTTGTAAACTAAGTGTTGCAATCTCGGTGAACTTGGGACACTTAGATTCCTTTTCTTTTGGCTTTGTGTTCTTGACACTCATGTATCGTTGTTATCTTCGTGATTTCACCTATCATGCTGTCTTTTACATTCTTCGTAATATCCATGTATAATACTAGTTTAGCTATTTACTTGACATTTGAAATCTTGTTTAGACTCTATTGGTATTTTACTCTCTACATCATCGTACTCACCGTCTAGTTTGTGACGGTGGGCAAGGAGACCTGGCCAACGTACTAAGGCAAGGGATTAGCGCTAGGCGATTGGAGGCGAGGACCACGAGGCATTCTCCTTGCGCATATTGAGTATGTTTTGTATTAAGTATCTATATTGTTTTGTTGAACGTGGGATTATGGGTTATGATAGATCTTGGGCATGTAGGACATTATTGATACATACTTTCGAATCATATGATGGATATGATTACGGGGTTTCCACACCCTAGGATTGTCCTAATCGGTGTGTCTTGAAGTTATTGATTAGTTTGGAGTTTAAGTGCTTCCATTGTATATCGATGATAACTCACTAATTAGTTAACTTCACTTATAAATATGTAATAAATGGTAAATGGTAATGAAGGCCGACTAGGCTGCGTGACTCAAACGAAATTAGCTCGGGGTTGGCGTAGGTCTAAAGGCGGGCGGTGCCCAATTCAAGGATTGTGGAATTTGGGGCCGTCACAGTTGGTATCAGAGCCTAAAGTTTTAAACTTGGTTACTAAGTTAAATCACAATCCACTAAGACACAAACGGCGTAAGTTAGGACAACGGTTGAACTTAGAGTGGAACCCTATGAAACTAACTTAAGTCTTAGTTGGGAAGTGAGGAGAATTGGGGAAAACAAAATTTGAACTATATGAGCTATTTGATGTATTGTATACTATTACTACCGATAGCTACAGCCTGATCGAGAAACCGCTTTCGTGACAGATAGCGATGGCCGATCAACCGGATTCTAGTGGTGGTGGTACAGAGAATGCTCATCAGAGACTTGATGAAATGTCTCAGTTGGTCTCCTTACATGGCCAACAACTCGAGGAGATTCTTCGATTATTGAGGGCACAGACTGTACCAGTAGGACCTGTAGTGACCGAGGAGGTACGAGTTCAGACAGAGGTGGTACCACCTACAGCGACAGATGATATGTCGAGTACTCCTATCGACACAAGTATTAGAGCGACAAGCTGAGGCGAGGCAGGCTCGTGAGTTTATGAGACATTATCCGGAGAAGTTCCACGGGGGAACTGACCTTGAGCCGCATGAGAGAAGTTTATGAGGAGCCATGAGAAGATACATGATGTATTGGCTACGCCGGCACACATGCAGCCGAGTATATCTTCAGCCTTACTGTTCGGCGAGGCCGATATTTGGTGGCGCACTACGGTGGCATCGAAAGGGAAACCTAAAGACTGGGCTGAGTTCAAGGAGAGGTTCGAGCGAAAATACATCCCTCCTACAGTTCGTAACCTGAAGAGGACCGAGTTCCAAAACATTCGACAGAGGTCAGACGAGTCCGTGATGCAGTATATGGACCGATACTGCGATTGATGGAGTATGCGGAGGAGCAGCCTAACTCGACGCCGACGGGCGTATTATTTTGTGCATGGGCTACTCGACTCGATTGGTGCGATAGTTGTGACGACGCTCCGAGTACATTGCAAGAGGCCTACGAGAGAGCCATGGCCAGTGAGGGCTTTGTTAGTATGCGTACCGTGGAGGTTACCACATATCCAATGTCAGGACTGGATGGTGATTATGAGGACGATGACATGGAGATGGCTGCACCACAGACACGTCCAATACCTACAGTGATGGTTTCACATGCTCCAACGAACCGTGTCGCTAGGCGATCACCTCAGGGTGCACGGGCGGGACGACAACAACCGTATAGTAACCAGAGCGGAGGTAGTAGATCGCAAGGAGGCAGACGATGTTACCAGTGCAGGCAGCCAGGACACATAGCCATCCATTGTCCTCAGTTGGCGAGCATGTCGCAGGCTAGCGCTCCGTTACACGTGCAAGAGAGAGCACATGCCATTACAGACCTAGTTCCGGAGACGACGCGAGACCCAACGACGGGTAAGAGTTATTTTGCGTCTTGGCATAAATTTGTTATGTTTGGTCGGTAGTTTATATTCGACTCGAGTGAACTCTAGGTGAATCTGAGTTAAAAAAAAAAAAAATAGACTCAAGGTGGGTCAGTGGTAAAAGGTGAGTCAAGGACTAGCAACGACTCTAGGTGAGTCAGACTTGGGGAGACTCTGTGTGAGATTGTTAGTTGAACGTGCTCTGTGTGAGAAATGGTGAGAAATTCTGTGTGAATGCACCCTTCGAGATATGATAGATATTTAGCTGTGTGCGACGACTCTGTGTGAGTCAACTTTTGAAGGGGAGGAGCAAACTGTGTGTGATACTCCTGACTCTGTGTGAGCCCTGACTCTGTGTGAGTCTAACCTTTGAAAGGATATCTAGTTGTGTGCAATGACTCGTGAGTCAATATTTCGAAGTGGTGGACGAGGCTGTGTGCTAGGACTCTGTGTGGGTCTGGAAAAAAAAATGGACTGGGTGTTAGGTCTTTGTGAAAGTTTAGACTCTGTGTGAGTGAAAGTAGACTGTGTGTCAGGACTCAGTGTGAGTAAGAATAGACTGTGTGTCAGTACTCTGTGCGAGTTTAGACTCTTTGTGAGTGAGAGTAGACTGTGTGTCAGGATTCTTTGTGAGTAAGAATAGACTGTGTGTGAGTACTATGTGAGAGTTTAGACTCTTTGTGAGTGAGACTAGACTGTATGTCAGGACTCTTTGTGAGTAAGAATAGACTGTGTGTGAGTACTCTGTGAGAGTTTAGACTCTGTGTGAGTGAGAGTATACCGTGTAATAGAACTCTGTGCGAGTTTAGACTCTAGGTGAGTTAAGAGGGTTGTGTGCATAGATTCTTGGTAAGTCTAAGATTTATGTGAGCCTGAGTGGAGTCACATGTTTTGACTCTAGGCGAGTCTACGTTTTGAGGAAAATGATACTGAGCTAAGTGTGCAGATTCTATGTGAATTCGGCATCTACCTTATAACCTTAAATGAGTCCATAGATTCAAACAAGATATCGAGTTAAGTGCACACATTCTATGTGAATTCGATATTTATTTATTTATTTTTTCTCTAAGTGAGCCTGTAATTTACGGAACGACCATAGACTGGTTAGTTAGCTGGTACCCACCAGTTATAGAGCATGGTCTTACCTACTCACACTTGGACGGGTCCATGTGAGTATGGTCAAGGATTGGTTAGACAGTACTTTCCCTGTTGAGTGCGTTTTATTAAGATTTCGCTTGAGTTAAGTTTAATTTCGAGGACGAAATTCTTATTAGTTGGGAAGACTGTAACGACCCGAAAATTTATGTTATTTTTGTGTAATGACGTGTAATATCGAGTTAAACTCGTGTCTGTGTGATAGGGCGGTGACGTTGATAAACGAATAGTGATCGCCTCGAGAAAACATGTCGAATGGGTTTCGACGGGCGAATTACGGGTTACGACGTCCCGGGGGAACATACATTTAAATAAAACACGGACAAAATAATAAATTGATGGTCGCCGAGTGATACACGGGGTTATAGGTGACACACGTGGGTCGTATGGTAGTGTGCACGCCCGAGTATGCTCGTTGGCGCGCACAACGAATTTGTAGGCAAAATATATATATATATATATATATATATATATTTATATATGTATATGTATGCAAATTATTATATACATACATATATAAATATTAAAAAAATCAAAATTTAAATGCAAATGACCAATAAGGGCAAACTATTTATTAAGTAATGGATAAAAATGGAGGGGTATTTTAGTCATTTGACCAACCCTCCAAAATATCCACACCCACCACCGTCCTCACCATTGGAAAAGAGAAGAAGAAAGTGAGAGAGAGAGTCGCCGAGAAGAAAGAGAGCGAGAGACGAGATCGAGTGCTCGGAGAAGCGGCATTGGCGGCGTTGGCGATGTGAGGTAAGTGTGAATGTTGTGATTGTTGGTGCCATTGTTGTTGTTGTTGTTGATTCGTTGTTGTTGTTGTTAAGTTGGGGAAGAGGCTCGGACGAACGCGTTGCGTTCGTCCGAGGATGATGATGGCGGGGAGACTACTCCCCGCCTAGATCGAAGTTGGGGTTGGGAGATCCCAACCCCAAACAAAAAATTTATGACGGAACGAAGAGCTCTCGCTCCGTTCCGCCGTGAAGAAGAAGGGGGTTTGATCCCCCAAACCGGACGAACCGAGTCCGGTTCAACCGGACCGGTCCGGTCCAGGGATCAAACCCCACCCAAAAAAAAAAAAAAAAAAAAAAAAAAAAAATTGTTGTTCCAAAGTCTTTGGAACGAAAAAGGAAACGACCCGACCCGGTTTGGTCAGACCGGGTTTGACCGAGTTGGATCGGGTCTGACCCGGTCCGACCCGGTCAGGCTGGTCCAGACCCGACCCGGGACCCACCCCTATTATTATATTAATAAATAATTATTTATTTCAATTAAATATATTTAAAAGGATTTTAAATGAAATAAAATTCCAGAAAATAGGAAAAATTCATGAAAAATTTTGGAAAATTATAGAAAATTATATTTTCATGAAACAAAGAGAAATTTGGAAATTTTCATGAAAAGTGAAGTATTCGGGGTTCTTATGACGCATTTTGTCGGGGTTTTTGCCTTGAAAAGCGTGAAATTGGCAAAAATAGTCAAGAAATTTAGAAAAAAATTTATTATTAAGGAAAATATGAGAAATGAATTTAAAAATCCAAAATTTTCCATAAAGGCCCTAACATGATGTAAATGGATAAAAAAAAAATAATGACCAGGTGTCTAGTAGATTGGAGACAAGCGTGCAGAGTCGTTTGGTGGTGTGTGAGAACCGCAAGTGCGGAGTCACGTGCGGTATTTGTGAGTAAAACCAACCAGAGTATTTACATTATTTCAATTGTGCATTTATTTGAGCTATTATGTTTGTTGAGTAGTATTCTTTTGTGGATCATATGAATTGTTGAATTCCCTTTGTTATATCCATCCTTGTTAATTTATTGGCTTGATTTTGATTGGATTCCTCAATGAGAGGTCTATTTGTGTCTAAGTGGACATCATGGTGCTCACGGTCTATGCCGTGAGTACACGGACTCTGGACGTAGTTAAACCTGCAGTTTGGAATTGCGGTGACCGTATGTTGAACTATGTGTGACGCTGCGGGGCCCGTATGCGAACTAAGTGTGACCTGGGGCTAAATGTCTTATTCTATACTGTCTTGGGTTTGTGTAGGTCCAGAGTCTGCCTTGGAAGTCAGGTTGTAAACTAAGTGTTGCAATCTGGTGAACTTGGGACACTTAGATTCCTTTTCTTTTGGCTTTGTGTTCTTGACACTCATGTATCGTTGTTATCTTCGTGATTTCACCTATCATGCTGTCTTTTACATTCTTCGTAATATCCATGTATAATACTAGTTTAGCTATTTACTTGACATTTGAAATACTGTTTAGACTCTATTGGTATTTTACTCTCTACATCACTGTACTCACCGTCTAGTTTGTGACGGTGGGCGGGACCTGGCGAACGTACTAAGGCAAGGGATTAGCGCTAGGCGATTGGAGGCGAGGACCACGAGGCATTCTCCTTGCGCATATTGAGTATGTTTTGTATTAAGTATCTATATTGTTTTGTTGAACGTGGGATTATGGGTTATGAGAGATCTTGGGCATGTAGGACATTATTGATACATACTTTCGAATCATATGATGGATATGATTACGGGGTTTCCACACCCTAGGATTGTCCTAACTGGTGTGTCTTGAAGTTATTGATTAGTTTGGAGTTTAAGTGCTTCCATTCGTATCGATGATAACTCACTAATTAGTTAACTTCACTTATAAATATGTAATAAATGGTAAATGGTAATGAAGGCTGACTAGGCCTGCGTGACTCAGCGAAATTAGCTCGGGGGTTGGCGTAGGTCTAGGCCGGGCGGTGCCCAATTCAAGGATTGTGGAATTTGGGGCCGTCACAGCTACTATCTCGAGGGAGAGCACAACTCGAGGCACACATGCGACCATCAACAGACATGCCTTGCCCCGACTGCACCATCGGCTCTGATACCACTTGTTGGGGTTCCATCCGAGCGTGCGCCGCACGGGCACGTGAATCTCCGTTAGTATCGATATTGTCCCCAACTTAACTATCTCAAACTAAACTTTTGGACACAACCCAACAACATGGTCCCTTAACTTTCATTGTTGTACATTTGGTCCATGAAGTTTTGAGTTTTTATGTTTTTGATCTCTAAACTTTGATTTTTTTATGTTTTTGAGGTAAATTATTTTTTTTTTAACTTTTGTTGGTTGATGTGAGTCGCCCGATTTAGTAATATAAACCACTTTATTCTTCTTGACTAGTCACGCAATACTTTTGTAACTCACGTTAGCGGAATTTAACACTTCAAATGATGAAAGACTAAATGTAGACCTTTGTGAAGTTCAAGGACCAAATGTTTAGTAATAAAAGTTCAGGGACCAAAAACATAAAAAATACAAAGTTCTAGGACCAAATGATAGGTTTTGCCAAAAAAAAAAAAAAAAAAACCTCGATAGCAAGAAAATAATTAGCTAATTAACCATTGATATGAATCGTATGATTGACAATCACACCTTTTGATCGAGTTCCAACAAGTTTGATGACCACCAACGAGACTGAATCCCAAACTAACCATATTGAGATAACTTTGAATTATATTAAGGACACCACTAATTCAAAGTTCAAAAACGGTTGAATTGAGTAGATGAGATTTAACCTCAACCAGCTAGTCAGGTTGCTAAAGGGTCAACTTGTTACAAAAAATATATTATTATTAAAGAATGAGGACAACACCTTCTCAGTAAAAAGATTACGACGAAAATAGATTACGTACTCTCAGAGTACTGTTACCAAAATATATTGTTATTGATTTTTTTTTTTAATTTTTTTTTCAGAATATTGTTATTGATTGAGACCTTATATATTTGCATACTAGTAAACTTGATTTGAATTAAAAAAGCCTTTTTGCTTGAGATATTAAAAGTAGAAGAAATTGTATTTTAAGAAGGATTTAGTTCAAAGTTTAGGATTTCAAATATTAACAAATCAAACTTCAAGGACCAAAAAAAAAAATTGTAAAATTTAAAGATCAAATATTAATAAATTAAAGTTTGGAGGTCAAACAAAAAAATTATAAAATCTTAAGACCAGGAAACAAAACATTTGCCCCAATCAAGAATTAATAAACTGTGTTCCCGGTGGAAAAGCAAGCATGTCGTCCACGTTGCGGCGCACCACTCTCTCGCACAACATAACAAAAACCGCTACAACAACACCTCCCACACACGACGAAACTACACGTCCTATCTAACACCATCAGATCCGCCTCGATTCGCTTCCAAACACCAAACTCACATCCTACGTCTCTAACACTGTTTCCAACCATCTTAATCAACATCCAGGCACACACGATAAAACACATACCGAAAAAGCACATCGCGGGCCCCACCCCTCATGTCATCCAGCCGGCCATCTCAGCCACTTCGCACAACTTGCCCCCCCTCTCTCTCTCTCTCTCTCACTCTCTCTCTCTCTCTCTCAGTCTCTGCTTTTTCACTTCCCTTTCAAACGCGGCCGCGCCACGGACTCTCTTCGCACCGAAAATTAGGGATCGCTCGATCGATCGATCGGTCAGGTAACTACGAATCCACCTTCATTGCTTGCATCAGATCTCGATCTCACTCTAATTTCTTGCAATTTGATGCTCGTTTCGCTTGTTTAATTCATCAATTGATTCGATCGGTTCTGCGTGTACTTTCAATTGGTTGAATGGATTAGCTAGCTCTATTTGTGTGTTTGATGATGCGATCAGTGGTTTTGTTGTGTGGATTTTGTTCTTGTGATTGATTTGCGGATTAATTGATGTTCTCAGATTAGAAAAAAAGGTTTTTCCCAGCTACAATGGTAGAGTTTTTCTTTTAAATTTTTTTTTTTAAAACATATTGTTTCTGGTCATGTACAACATTTTGACTATAATAAAATAAACTCTCGTTCCTATCTTTTCTCAAATTTCAACTCGCACCAGGGCTTAACCAATCCTAAAAATTTGATTTGGTTTTCTCTGAAATTCTGTGTGTTTTTCTTTGTGAAGTGAATTTGATGAGATTTGAGAGTGAGAGGAGAAATCTTTGCAAGGTATGAGGGAAAGTGGTGATGAGGTTTATGTGCCTGAGAGGCACTAGCCTAGAGATTGAAACCTCTCAAGGATTGGTGACCGTCGATAGACTGAGAATCTTATTCGCACGTGCGGTTGTGCGTGCTCTCACCGGCTGTCTCAATAAATTTTATTCTAAGGAATTAGTGAGCAAAGTTGTTAGGACCTTGTAAGAGTAAGACCAAGAGTATCTGCAATGTTATATGCTATTAGCATGCCAAATCATTAATTTATTAAATCTAATTATTTCTCTCTCATACCTGTATTTTTTTTTTTCACAACTTCTAATTCAGATTAAGTACAATAAAATTGTAAACCAAACAAGAGAAACTAAGAAACTTTTTGAGGACAACGTACGAGGGGACAAATAAATAAACTTAATTCAATAACCAAGAGGTGTTACTGTGTTAGCTTGTTAGGTCTACCTCGAATCATGTGTTAACTAAATCCATGCCATTCGTTGCATCATGCACACACATCTCGAGGTACATTGCTCGACACTGACCCAATTAGTGTTTGTCTATTTGGCGCGAATGTCCATTTGGCATTGCTAAAAGTGGGTTACTCTTAGGGTATCCGCAATGGTTGTACCTAAAAGGGAGCTATTAACATGCCACATCATCAATTTATTAAATCCACTCATTTCTCTCATACCTCTACTTTTTTCCACAATAGTTAGACTCTCTTTAGATTTAAATGAGACCTACAATCACAAACGCTCCAACCACAAGAGAAGATCTCCAAAAGCTTAGTATGGTCATCTCTTAGTGGGGGATATTGTTTGGGGTTTGTAAATTAACAAACGCTCCAACCTGGGCCCACAGTAGCAAAAGCTGTTGTTGTGGGTCCATTTTTTGTTTTTTTTACATATCACATTTTGTCCTATTTTGAGAGAGTCTAACTATTGTGATTGTGGGTCCCATTTGAGTATGCTAATAGCTCACTTTTGATGTGGTATGCTAATAGCTTACTTTTGGGTACAACCATTGTGAATACCCTAAAAGTAACTCACTTTTGGCAATGCCAAATGGACACTCGCGCCAAATAGACAAACACTAATTGGGTCGGTGTCGAGCAATGTACCTCGAGATGTGTGTGCATGATGCAACGAATGGCGTGGATTTAGTTGGTGTTCATTTGATGGTGTCGAAAGTGGTTAGAAAATCCTTTATGTTGTTAGGAATTCCTCACTCACACATAACACATGATTCAAGGTAGATCTAACAAGCTAACGCAGTAACACCACTTGATTGTCGAATTGAGTTTATTTGTTTGTCCCCCCTTATAGGTTGTTCTCAAAAAATTTTTTAGTTTCTCTTGTTTAGTTTGCAATTTTATTGCACTTAGTCTGAATTAGAAGTTGGCAACTACCACCCTGGGAGGAAATTTTATTTGTCAACAAAAAATTCATTGGCCCAACCCTTTCTCATTTAAAGTTATGAGATATTATGGCCAACGAAAATATTATTTTGGGTCGCGCTATGTGCACCCCACATATTTGTAAGGGCAAACCACAAAATTTTTGACACCTCAATTTCAATTATGCTCCCATAAGAAATTACCTACTTACCCTTACAAACCCCACAATGCCTCACATGCCCTCTCTCTCATTGTACACCCCACCCCAAACTAGTCCTACACCTCCAACTCCGTCGACCCCCTTTGACCACCAGCAACACAACCTTGCAATTTTGGAGCGTAGAAATCCTTCCAACCATCGTAATTGTTGATTCCAAGACCTGGGGCTTACTTGTGTTGTTTTGGTGGTGGGTATTTTGTAAATCGAAAGGGTAGCATTTAAACATTATAATGGGGTGCCCAAGTATGGTGGCTTGCCCTTACAAATATGTGGGTGCACATAGCGTGACCCTATTAATTTTGATATTCAACACCTCTAAGGACTACACTTCTCGAGAACTTAGCTAAATTAACCAAACTCGACCTATAACTCTCTTCAACATGCGAAAATTAAGATGAAAAACTTGGTATCTTAGGACATTGTGAGGTTGGAGGTTTCAATTATCCCTACTTGGATATTGGGATCATTTGTAGTAAGAAAAATGCTTTGGCACCAACCCTCTTGCGTGTTGTCTAAAGTCGGTCACCCTAGCATCGTCCAAAGTTGGTGGCATTGGTGTCCACTTGGACATCTGGACTACTTGTCTCGAACGACAAGGGGTTGGTGGCATTAGTGTCCAAAGTCGGTCACCCTAGCATCGTCCTTGTAACAATATGCTACTACCAATTTGTAACCTAAGCTGTGTCAATGGATACGTGGGTTGAATCAAGACTTTGCTATTAACATATGAGGTCAGTTCAATTTCTATTTGGTAGTACTGGCGTATAGATCAATAGATGGCTAATAAATCAATAAATCAATTTCGCTCCCCCTTGTTTTTTTTCACGATTTGCGAGTCTGTATTTTAATATTCTTATTTTGGCCTAGTCAACTTATTTACAATTATTTTTATGTCAATTTTCAATTTAGATATAATTTTATAAGATCAATGTTTCTTTTTTCAATTTTCAATATAGATACACTTTCCTATGATCAATTTTTTTTGCCCGGCTAAGTGCACCCCACTATTTACTAAGTGCACCTAATTATCAGTGCACCCCAAATTCAAATTTCAATTTATAAGTGCACATCACATTTTTACCAAAATACCTCTTCATCCGAACCGAATCGCCCAATTCTAAAACCTTAGTAGAGACATCTATTTTAGGTTCGGTGACATAATCAAGATTTATCCTCTAGGCTTGATGTTGTTCAGCCGAATCACTTTGGTGAGATTTAGTTGACAACTGCCGACTTAAAGATTCGGTGGGTTCTAATCGACTCTCCAAATAAAGGTTCGACAAGATATGACTGGCTCTCTAACTAGAGGTTCGGTGGGCTCTGACCGACTTTTCAACAAGATATTCAAACCTGCGAGGTCGAACTACTCGGTGATGTTTACAAATTGCAAAAAGAGTGTGTGGAGGGATGATGGTGTGCACAAAACGAGAGAAAAATGTAGTGGGGTGCACTAATCATAGTGAGGAACATAAGAGTCATTTTGTAGTAGGTTGACTTTTTTAAGTTTGATTTTTTTCTAGGGTGCACTTAGTCAGACTTTTTTTTTTTTTTTTGATAGGAAGGAGACTTTATTTTTAGGAAGCGGCTAAATGGACTTCACTTTTTGCTTAGAGAACTCATTACTCATTTCAATTTTTGTTATACAATGGTTAAAACCGAGAAAAATGAAAGAATTGAGGAGTGTTAGGGGTGAGGGGGTCGGTATTCTTGAGAGTTGAGGCTGGAAAGGTAAACTTTGGAAGTGGGGTGCAAGAAGTAAAGGGGTACGTTTAGCAAGAAGTGGATTCATTTAGCCATTGCCTATTTTTATTATAGCCAAAATTTTTGTATATGACGAGAAACAATGTGTTTTTTAAAAAATTAAGTAAAAAAACTCCTACCAATATAATTGTGTAAAACGTGTCATCCCTATAAATGCTACCTCCATTCCCCCACACTGTAATTAAGCCAATAATGTAAACTCATCACAGTGGGAATGATGTATTCTCACCGAATCAACTAAGTTACACCCGTGATTGGAACTATTAATTGGACCTTGCTAAATAGACATCACGAAGGCGCATCAGGCTACATGAGCGGTCTATGTGCGCCGTGGCGGGATGCAACATACGCAGATCCCAGTACAAAAACATATGGATCGAGGCCCCATGTGTGTGTGTGTGTGTTTTGGTGTGCTTTCGTAATGTCATTTAAGCATTCTCATACTAATTTTCTTGATGTGATAACTGCTGGCTATTGTAAGAAAAAAAAAAATAGTAGTTTATTTTAGATTTCATGAAAAGATAATAATTTACACTTAATCAGTTAATTGCTGATTTTCCCTGCTAGAAGTCTACAAGTAGAAACAAACTCCTCATGCCACCTCCCCTTGGTTCCCTCAACTTGTATAGTTTGGGAATCACCATTAATTCCCTTTTTTTTTCTTTGAGTTTTTAGTTTTCGATGTGTTAAAAATCTAATCTAATTAATTAGAGCATCTCTAATGAAAATGTGGATTGGATGTCAATGTGTGTCACCTAAGACTAAATAGACATTGGAGGTGAAAAAAACTCTCCAATAAAATATACATTTTGAATGTCGAGTTGACGTGGATATAGATATTGTTTATTTTGAATGTCTACTTTTAGACGGTGCAAAAATAATATTTGTTTAAAATAGAAAGTGCAGCCCACATTCACCATTGATGAGCATTTTGAAACTTTAATGTCTATTCAAGCCACACCCTTTTCATGTTGTTGGTCTGGCATCAATCCACATTTACCAATATTGGAGATGTGCTTAGTCATAAAGTTTGCATTAATTAGGACTTACTATTTGAGTAAGATTAAGATTTTGATGTTTTGAGTCAATGTGAATTGTTAGCTGTATGCCTATAAATTTACACTCATTCAAATCAAATGATCCTATTTGAAATCTTTAAGTTTTAAAATGTCTGGTGTTGTACCCAGTCAGGCTTCACCACAGTACTACTATAAGACCATTATGGCTTCAACGCCGCACCCTTCCGAGCTCGACTCCAATGCGGGAGACTCCGTTGCCTCCTCCCCCCGCTCCGACTACTCCCACGACCAACATACCTCCTCCTCCATCCGCTTCATGTGCAGCTTCGGAGGCCAAATCCTCCCCCGCCCCCACGACAACCAGCTCCGCTATGTCGGCGGCGAGACCCGCATTGTCGCCCTCCACCGCCCCGCCTCCTTCTCTGCCCTCCTTGCCAAACTTGCCAAGCTATCCAACTCCTCCCCCTCCCAATTCTCCATCAAATACCAACTCCCTAATGAAGACCTCGACGCCCTCATCTCCGTCACCTCCGACGAGGACCTCGAGAACATGATTGACGAGTATGACCGCCTCAACCCCAAGTCCTCCCGCCCCCGTCTCCGCCTCTTCCTCTTTCCCACCAATGCCAGCCTCGGCTCTCTCTTAGGTGGCTCCAATCGTCGCGAGAATTGGTTCTTCGATGCGCTGAATGGTGGCGGAGCCTCTCTCGAGCGTGGCCGATCTGAGGTCTCCTCTGTCATATCTGAAGTGCCTGACTATCTCTTTGGCTTGGACAATTCGGACGAGTCCCGGGAAGTGCACAAACCACCAAAGAATAGGCCAATTCAGTCTGATAATGTGCCTGGTTCAGACCCGGGTTCACCCGCACCGCCCATCACTCCATCCCAGTATTGCTCCACCTCGTCTGCCCTTGGCGTGCCTTCCATGCCTGACTTGCCTCCTGTCAGGACCAAACCACCCGAGCAGGTGAATCCAAACCCAAACCCAAACCCGGTTTTGGATATGAAGGAGAGCCCTATGAGTCATGGTTTTGGAGAGGCAGTAGGAGATCCTAATCAGGCCGGGTTTGTTCAACAAAGAGGCGGGTATTCGGGCGGAAACCCGATTTGGCATTATGTGTCGGAACCTCACTATCCGGGTCAGCCCGTACAGCCCATGCCAGTTTACTACATGGCGGGTCATGTTTCGGGTGGGACCATTCCGGTCCATACGGGCCCTGTGCCCATGTCTTACCTTCCGCGGTACCCGGGTCAGGTTTCGGGTCAGGTTCCAACTGGGTACAGGAATCAGGTTATGGGTGGAGTGGGTCAAGTGTACAATGTTGGGCCAAAGCCGGTTGTGGCTGCCGAAGGGTATGAATTGCCGGCAGGAGGGGCGCCGGAGATTGCGGGTCAGCAGTTTTACTATGGGGTGAGAAGCGCTGGAGTGATGCCGGGGTATCACCGGCCGGTGGCTCCCGTGGAGCGGCAGGGGAGTGTCCCGGAGATGAGGTCTGCTGGCAATGTTTCACAGACGCAATAATGAAGAACAAAATTGCTATGGAGTGTGTTACTCAAAACAATTTTATCTTTGTGGTTTATTGGATTTGATTGGTTTGAATTGTAATTACATTGTGAATTCTCTGTGACTCTGGGTTTGATTGTATGATGTTTGTGCATACAAGATTGAGATATGGGGGCTTGACATTGGTGAAGCTTTATATGGGCTAGGCTGGGAAGTGGGAAGTTTGCAAGGGAACTTCTTTGAAGAAATAAAAAAGTCATCAGTATCTTGACTTAAAAAAAAAAAAAACTCATCAATATGGGAATGAATAAGAATAATGAAACATGTTGTATATACAAATATGGTGTTTCATCTTAATTTGCTTTCTATTATTGCCATGTAGTTTGCATATTGTGAAACATGTTGTATGTCTACAAATAAATCAGTCAAGGGTGTAATAATATTTGCTTGGCATGGGAACCTATATATTTAATAAGAATTTATCCATTGGGTTGCATCCATTTCATCATTTCATGCTCAAACGTAAAGATTTTATGTAAGACAGACCCTTAATAATTGATGAAATTGAGGTATATATATAGTAATCGTTAATATGTATCAACGAAGTAATCTTAACTTCTAACTTGACCTATGACCTGTGACTTACCATAAGAAAATATGATTATTTGATTCACTTACTAATTAAAACAAGCTTTAATTTTCAAAAATAAAAACACAGTGAAGTTCATTCCTACAAATTTGCCCTAGTGGAACTTGAACTCCTACTTTCAAACAATCGTGTGACTTACTAGCTGTATTACCTTAATTGTGTAACAATATCATTTCCCTTCACATAACTGAGAAACCTAATCGCTAGACCATGAAGTTCATTCCTACAAATATGAATATTCGATTGGCTGTGCTGTGCAAACTGTCGCTTAAAGTTTTAATAAATTAACAAACATGAAAAGGTTTAAACGGTTTGAAGTGTCTGCAAAAAGAGGCCAGTGTCCACTCTAGAATCTAGATAGGAGAAGTCCAAGAGCAATTACAAAGCCCAAGAAGAACATATTGAAGGTCCATTTAGTCGAACAAGATCACAAGTTCACAACTATGAACTAACAGCTCACTGTGACCAGGCTTTTGGGCTTTTTATGTACAAGCGGCAATTTCAACTGGGCTTATAAGGCTTATATGGCTTTTGATGTTTGAAGAGAAATCGAAATTTCATTAATCATTCATGACTCAATACGAGACCAGATATAGAATCAAGTACATTGATTCGTTAATCATATTTGTGCAAATAAACTATCATTAATATAGCTTTTTAAAAAAAATTGAAACAGTTTGATAATCAGGGACTGCTCTCTACAATGTTGAAACTCATGACAATACATAAAAGTATTAGAGCCACAAAACGAATAACAAAACTTCCCAACAAGGAGAAGATCTAAAAACTTCTCGACAAGGTGAAGAAAATCAAAGACTTCCAACTAGGGAAGAAAACTAACTATAAAGTAAAAATTAAAGATAAATCAATCTAGCGCGCCGCGCAAATTCACGCAAACACCGTTGATGAAGATGCACCGCAATAAAGATGGACCAATATATACAAATCAGATAAGATCTATTTATTCAATGAACAAAAAGTAAAAAGACTTTGATTTGAGAGGATCGGCGGTGGTTCAAGAACAAAAATCACAAAAGTGAATCAAAAAAAGAATTTTTTGTCCAATCAACACTTTGTTTTGCTTTGTTTTTTTTAATAGGAAAGGAATTAAGGAATCAACTTATTTTACCCCAGTGGAACTTGAACTCCCACTTTTTTTTTTTTTTTTTTTTTTTTTTTTATGAAAAATGCTAGAATGACACCATAAAGTCAAACCTTATGAAGTGGCATGCGGGCATACATCTTTGATAGCTATCCATGCACGCCTCGGGATACACACTATGCATGTTATGCCCCGGGAGCTTTGTGCCTAACACTTATTTTTACGTAGGTCCCACAGGCCACCTTACTAGGGTGTGACTTTGAAGTGTCATTCTAATATCTTCCTTTTTTATTATGGGCGCACACTTAGGATGCCCATTTTGTATTTTAGTTATTTATAGTATTTTGTCAGATGTAGAGCTCACGCATGAGGAGACAAAAAAGAGTCATAAATAGCTAAAAAATAAAAATATACACCTCAAATGTACGTCTAAAGTGTGTTAGATTATCATCCTCCTTTTATTATAATTGGCCCTATACATGATAACTTTTTTAAGTATAAATACTGGTGTTGAACCTTACACTTTGGATCAATTATTACAACTTATATATTAAATATATTTATTTTATTACAAAATATAAAAGAAATAGTAAAATAACGTCTAACTTGGACGCGTACGGGTGGACCTAGGCAAGGGTTTAAAGACCGAGCCCAATTAACCCAATTAACCCCAACTTAATTAAGACTGCCAAGTGAATAGGTTTAATTGGCAAAAGACCTAAATCTACGTGTGTACCCACCTCAATGTATGTTGTAAAGATCCAACTAATGAAGTAAAGTATGTTACAAATAAATTGCCTTAAAAAGAAATGTTAGTTGATTTGTTCAGTTGTTCTCATCTCGTCTACGAATTAGTATGCACCACGATATATCATACCATATACACTCTCCGACAAAGTATATTTTTTTGAATTTCTTTTCTTGGTGTTACTTTAAAGTGTATTGTCTGTGGCCCCACTTGGTATTTTCCACCACATACGTAAACATTTCCACTCATGATGTTCCAACTCCTAGCTAGCCAGAACTGCATGCATGAAGGCGCGCATGTCACTCATCTCTACATGTATAAACACAATGTGTTACACATACGTACATACAAACGCTTATATGCAACCTCCCATCATCATTACGACACTGTGACACATGCAACCACCCATTACCCAACTCTAGTTACCATGGCATGCGAGAGTGCCTATCAGATCACACACCACATTCAACAACTTCGACATGCATGTACTTTAACCTTTGTACATGAGCATGTTCATGAGTGTGTTCCCCGTTAAAGGAAAATGTAACATATCTAAACATACAACACATGCATCACAAAAAGAGTAGGATATATATCGCACAAAACAAGCACTTAAAAAGTAATTCTTCTTGTGAACCATCCACTCATGAACATCCGCCCATCGTCCCCCTCAATAGCTCCTTTCTTCTCTAACCCTAATTCTTAAATCTCTTTCTATCTCCTCTTTAATTTTCCTCTTTAAATCAATTCTTCATAATCTTCTTCTTCTTTCTCTCTCAATCCATCTCTTCTATCTGATTTCTTTAATTAAAATCACAAGAACTATGTTAGTATTTTTTTTGGATAAATGAAGGAAATACTCCTTTATTATATATATAAATATGTAAATATGTACAAAATAATGTTGCACCATGGAAGAAGATTAAAAAATTAAAATAGACTTTTACTCTGCATAAAAATTATTTCATGGATCATTTTTTGAAACACCTAATAACAGAAGTCAAAAAAAAAAAAAAAAAAACTCTCCAGAATTTTTGTTTTTTAAATAATCTCTCTTTTTACAAAAAATAAAATGAAATAAACAAACCTATTCTAGGTGCACGTGAAGTAACCAAGTTAAGTCACGCGTCGACTACGTGCCTTATCTGAATAATATGGTCCACAATAGAACATCTTTAGGCGCGCACATATATACACGCATAACCAAACCAAAAGAAATTCAAGGTCGTGCGCAGATAGCCAGTATAGCAAGGTTGAGAAAGGTCAAGCTATAAAATAAAAAGAATTTGTTGCTTTCGGTTTGCCAAAAGCAGAAGGACCATTAGAGCTTCAACATGCCAAAAAAGAATTGATACGATCTAGTTGAGTAATTTTTGTAATGGCTGCAACCTTCTAAGAAAGGGAGGTCCTCCACTCATTAGTTAACACAAGGACATGCATGAGCCCTTGCTGGCATGATAAAGAAAATACTACTACGAATTACTTAATACAATCGATCAGACCTCATCAATAACTATTGCATGCCTTGGTGCAAAAATTTGAAGTTGGGCGTAATAGTTGTTTATTTGTAACATCAACAAACTTTTTAATATTTCTTTTGTAAGGTAGGGTGTGTACCTGCTATACGTAGAATAGTAAATGGTACTTAATCAGACATTACAATATATTAAGAAAAGGGATTTTGTGTTTATGTGTTGTCAAATCAGTGCATCTTGAGTCACATAAAATATATAATGCGTATCTGACATATTTGGCTCCACACTTCATATTAATTTGGCTCGACTAGTCTCACATGATTATGTGGCGTATATATATTTACCCTAAAAAGTAGAAAACATCAACATATGCATACTTGGAGAGGGAGGATTAATTTAACTTAGACCTTTTGGTCATCAGGGGCTTCTCACTTTATTGAATGCCCAGCTAATTACCTAGTTATTTTTTTTAATACTGTAGTTAATTTATAATGTTGCTAATTGATTTGCTATATGTTTAATTAATTATATCACCGCTGTAATCTCCCCTACATACCAATGGAGGGAATGCTTTTTGAAGCTTTAATTTTGTTCAATTTTTATCATATAAAGTTCAATTCAAGGTGAGGAGAGTGTGATAACTAATTCTATGTGCGTGTCATAAGTGCGAAAGTGAAATTCACTCCAAAATGCAAAGGCAAGATGAAGTGTCCACTCCACACTTATAAGCATTATTTTCTTTTCTAAGTAGTCGATGTTGAACTATCCCAACATCTTCAACACTCCCCCCTCAAGTCCAACTCAGACTTCATCACAGTACATCAATCAACCATATTTGTTGCTTGGACAATGCGCACACGTATGTGCGAGCCTGTGAATCTCCTCCGTTAGCACCGATATTGTCCTCAACTTAACCACCCTTAAACTTTAGGTGTGGAGTTTTATCTTAAAAGGCCTCGGTTCTAGCTTGGAGAAGTTAATCTATTATTGTAACGACCCAAAAATTTATATTATTTTCTGTGTAAAGATGTATACTATCGGTGTATACTCGTATCTGTATGATGGGACGGTGACATTGGGTTGCGAGTGGAATTTCTCCTTGGAGAACGTAGCCAACGGGTATCGATAGAAGAATTATATGTACACGGGTTGGGGAAAGGAATTTAGTGGACGACTAAGAAATAAAATATAAAAATAAATTAATTCAAGAAATTTACGGGACGTTAGTAATTTTGTTAGCGCGCGATGGTGTAAGTCGTGGTGCAGGCCGGACGCAGGAACACCCGAAGAAACTTAATTATTAATCGAAAGAGGATGAGAACAAGGGGGAGTTAATTATTAATCGAAAGAGGATGAGAACAATGTGGGGGAGTCATGAGGCCCATCGAGTGAGTGCAAAATAAAATAAATATGGTTAACTATTTTGGATGTGTAAAGGGCCATCGAGATTGGTTTCTTTCGAGAAAAATAACAAAATGGAAATTAGAGTTTTAGAGTGTGTAAATATAGAAAATACAAAAATGAGGAAATCTAATTATTTAGTGCAACTATAGAACCGGTGACGTACTCGGTTCCTCGCACTTTCTAATCTCGATAGCCAAGGTACGATACCGTTGACTACTTCCCTAACCAAACACGCAACCCGATCGCTAGTGCTCCATTTAACGCATTGGTTGCATTACTTCGATTCGTGAATGCACTACACCTAGACAACCGGATCGCTAGTGCTCCCGATTTAGCCTAGATTTCTATGGTATTTAACCTGTCCCAAAAGGGTTTAATCAATTGGTATGGTCAATTGTCACTAGTGTGGTCTTATCGCACAAGCACGGGTGCTTACGACTCACTGACATGTAAATCAAGGTTTAAACTGGTGTTTAACCTCAATTATTCAAATAATACCAAAGAAAATAAATCATATAAAAGAATCAATAATAATTAAAAATAAATAAACCTGATAACGGATTCCCAAGTCGTAGGCTTGACTGATCCACCGTCAACCTAGATGGACTAACTAACTAGACATAATCAAAAACTAAACTAAAAATGAAATTGGATACAATTGGCTCTCGGATCCCGGATACTTCCATCCCCCTTTCCTTCTCCCAAAATCCTAATTTATAGAGGTGAGAAACTGTTTTTGGGTGTTTTGGGAGTTTCTTGGCTTCGTGACACGTGGCAGCGTGTGATTGGCTGTGGTGACGCGAACGGCTGACGTGGCGCAACCGGATTGGCTGGAAATTGCTTGCGTGACGTGCTGGATGAGGAGGTGCAACACGTGGCGTCTTCTGATTCGCTGGAGTTGCTGATGCAGACGTGCGGGACAAATGAGAGCGTGACGCGTGGCAGTGACGTGGCGGAGAAGACTCGCCCGAACATGACCGAAAATCTGGGAGTTTGTGTTGACGTGAATCTCGAGGTAGATCGAGCGGCCCGGGAGCGAGGCGCCGAGTTGTGTGTGTGCGTGGCGCGGCGCGCACGTGCGGATGGATGACGTGTCGTCTCGATTGGTTGGGCGGTTGTGTGTGACGTGACGGGCGGTCCAATGGGACGCCGCCACGTCACATTAATTCCAATTTTCCCTCTATTGTGTATGCCCAAAACAACTCCTCCGATGTCCGATTTCTACAAGTACACTTATCACCCACACTATAAAAGGTAGGTCAACCCATCTTTCTCTCTCATTTCTCTCATTTCTCTCTCTCACTTGCTGTCCAAATCTCCACTGGACTGGTGTGACTGGAGTGGCACCGGCGGCGGCGGTGTTGACGATCCGAGGTAAGATCCTTCATCTCCTCGTCATTACCTACGTGTTGGTGTGAATTTTATTTGCGTTTGACGCGATTGAAACTCTCGACGTTTTGGTGATTCTCTTAACGATCAACGTGATTTTTGGGAATATGGTTTTCGATTTAGTGAGTTTTGGGATTTTTGGTGAATTTTTGGAGGTTTTTGAATGATTTTCATTTTGGGTTTTTCGTTGAGATTTTCGGACGTTTTGGATTGTGCCGAGGATGTTTTTGAAATGGTGTTGAGTCCTTGATGAATAATGGACCAAGTTGGCGTAAGGCGGCGTGAGCCAGGGGTGGTAAACACCCCGGAAAGTCTCTCAGATAGGGGCGTCAAGCGTGACGCTAGGGCCAGAGAGGGGTCTCTCTGTCCCCCACGCCGTGGGGATGTCGTGAGAGATAAACCCTCACGGCGCACCCCACATACGACTGGGGCAGAGTCCCTCTCTGCCCAACGCCGTGGAGACGCCGTTGAGGGGAAACTCTTACGGCGTCTCGACAGCGGCTAGAACTCAAAATTTTCCAAAATTTTATGGAATATTCAGAATGAATTCGGGACTTCCCGGGTACCTATATGGGTCCAAATATGATCCAATAACTCGAAAGTCGACCCGAAAACACATTGAACATAAATATGAAAAATTAAAAAGGGATTTCAATTACACACGGAATAAAATGCTAATACTACCAAATTGCAACGACAATGCTTACCAGGTACTTAGTGGACCAGTGACAGGCTTACGGGGATGTTTGGTAACGTGTGAGAGCTGCGAGCGCGAAGTGTCGTGTGGTATTTGTGAGTAAAACCAACGGAGTATTTACATTATTTCATTTGTGCATTTATTTGAGCTATTATATTTGTTGAGCAGTATTTCCTTGTGGACTATGAATTGTTGAATTCTCTTTGGCTATATTTATCCTTGGTGGTTTATTGGCGTGGTTTTTGCTTCCATCCTTTGAGTTGTCCTAAGGCAAGTGTGTCAAACGTAATCCTTGCAGAATTACGGGCTTGCAATGTATTATACGGGGTTTACGGCTGGGGATATGTAATTGGTTGTGATGATATGTACGGGGTGAGAGTTCTCCACTATATGGTTGGGGACTCTGCACTCGCGTAGGAGGCTTAGAGGAGATTTTGTCTCGACTCCTAGCCTTTGAGGAGATTCTGTCCTCGGCTCAACGACTTTGATTAATTGGGACCACTTGTCCATTTTGCTTGTATTTCAGGACACTCAATTTCGATTACTCATTCATTTGTTTAAAGTCTACATATATTCATGTGTTTCCTGTCTTTTCTTTCTATCTACATGAATTAATTGCTTAATTTATGTTGTTTGAAATGTTGTTAAGATTCTATTGGTGTTTTACTCTCTACATCACTGTACCCACCATCTAGTTTGTGATGGTGGGCAGATTGACAAGCATACAGATGCAAGGGACTAGCGCTGGCGATTGAAGTCGAGGACCTCGAAACGATATCTCTCTCGCGTATTGAGTAGGTTTTTGTATTAAGTATTTATTCCATTTTGAAACATGGGTTATGACGATTATTAAGAGATCTTAGGCATATATGACATTATTGATACTCTCTTTTATTCACATGGTGGATATGATTTAACGGGTTTTCATGCCTTAAGTTGTCCTGACTTGCATATCTTGAAGTTTATTGATTAGTTAGGAGTTAAATTTGCTTTCGATGTATCTGATAATAAGTCATTAATTGATTAACTTCACATGTAAATGCATAATAAATGGTAAGGGTAAGGAAGGCTGACTAGGCTTGCGTAACTTAGCGGAAAGGAAGGCTGACTAGGTTTGCGTAACTTAGCGGGACTGGCTCGGGGATTTGCGCAAGTCTAGGCCAGGTGATGCCCAATTCTAGAATTGTGAAATTTGAGGTCATCACAATTGGTATAAGAGCGTAAGGTTAAAACCTAGCTCTTCATTTAAATCACAATTCATTAAGAACAAACATCGGAAGTTAGGACAATGGTTGAACTTATAGTGGAATCATATGAACCTGACTTGAGTCTTAGTTAGGAGTGAGGAGAGTTAGGGAAATAAGAATTTGACTATATGAGCTATTTGATGTATTGTATACTATTACTATTGATAACTATAGCCTGATCGAGAACCCGCTTTCGTGACAGATAACGATGGTCGATCAGCCAGATTCTAGTGGTGGCGATACAGAAGATGCTCTGCAGAGACTTGGTGACATGTCTCAGTTGGTCACTTTACATGGCCAGCAACTGAGGAGATTCTCCAATTATTGAGGGCACAGACTATGCCAATAGGACCGGTAGTGACTGAGGAGGTACGGGTTCAGACAGAGTAGTACTACCTACCCCAACAAATGATATGTTGAATACCCCTATTTACGCGAGTACTAGAGCGATAGATGAGGCGAGGCAGACTCGTGAGTTTATCGAGACACCAGCCGAAAAAGTTCTACTGGGAACTGACCTCGAGGCTGCAGAGAAGTTTATGAGGAGCCATGAGAAGATAAATGATGTATTGGCTACACCGTCACACATGCAGCCAAGTATATCTTCAGCCTTACTGTTCGACGAGGTCGATGTTTGGTGGCGCACTACAGTGGCATCGAAAAGGAAGCCCAAGGACTGGGCGGGGTTTAAGGAGAGGTTCGAGCAAAAATACATCCCTCATACGGTCCACAACCGAAAAAGAACTAAGTTCTAAAACATTCGACAGAGGTCAGACGAGTCCGTGATGTAGTATATAGACTGATACTTGTGATTAATGGAGTATGTTGAAGGAGCAGCTAACTCTAACGCCGACCAGGCGTATTACTTTGTGCATGGGCTACTCGACGTTATTCATTCGATAGTTATGACGACGGCTCGAGTACATTGCAGGAGGCCTACGAGAGAGCCATGGTGAGTGAGGGTTTTGTTAGCATTCGTACTAGGAAAAGTACCGCAGATCCAGTGTTAGGACTAGATGGTGATTACGAGAATGATGACGTGGAGATAGCTGCATCACAGACACGTTTAATATCTACGGGGTTGGTTCCACATGCTCCATCGACCAGTATCGTTAGGCGATCACCTCAGGGCGTACGGACGGGACGACGATAGCTTTATAGTTCCTAGAATGGAGGCAATGGATCGCAGAGATATACGATGTTACAAGTGTAGGCAATCAGGAAACATAGCCATTCATTGTCCTCAGATGGCGGACATGTCGTAGGCCAGCGCTCCATTACACGTATGGGAGAGAGCACGCGCCATTACAGACCCAGATCCAGAGACGACGTGAGACCCAATGGCGAGTAAGAGTTAATTCTTGCATCTTGGCGTGATTTTATTATGTTCGGTCTGTTGGTTATATTTGACTTGAGTGAACTCTAGGTGAGTCTGAGTTAGAATAGGCTCTATGTGTAGGTCAGTTGTAAATGGTGACTTTAGGTGAGTAGGGATCAGCAGTGGCTCTAGGTGAATCAGACTTGGGGAGACTCTGTGTGAGACAATAAATAGAACGTACTCTGTGTGAGTAATGGTGAGGAATTCAGTGTTAATACACCCTTCGAAGTATGGTAGATATTCAGTTGTGTGCGACGACTCTATATGAGTTAACTTTATAGGGGAGGAGCAAACTGTGCGTGATACTCCTGACTCTGTGTGAGCCCTGACTCTGTGTGAGTCTAACCTCTGAAAGGATATCTAGCTGTGTGCTATGACTCTGTGTGAGTTAATATTTTGAAGTGGTGGACTAGACTGTGTGTCAGGACTTTGTGTGAGTTTAGACTCTGTGTAAGTGAAAGTAGACTATGTGTCAGGACTCTGTGTGAGTTTAGACTTTATGTGAGTGAAAGTAGATTGTATGTCAAGACTCTGTGTGAGTTTAGATTCTTTGTGAGTGAGGGTAGATTGTGTGTCAGGACTCTGTGTGAGTTTAGACTCTATGTAAGCTAAAGGGGGTTGTGTTTGTAGATTCTATATGAGTCTAGGATTTATGTGAACTTGAATAGAGGCACATGTTTGACTTTAAGTGAGTCTACACTTCGAGGGAAAATGATATTGAGCTATATACGCGAATTCTATATGAATCCGACATATTGTCCCAAATAGACTCTATGTGAGCCTGTAATTTACGAAACAACCATGGACTAGTTAAGTTAGTTGTGTGCCCACCAGTTAGAGGGCATGATCTCACCTACTCACGTTTGAACGGGTTCACGTGAGTATGGGCGGAGGAATTAGTTATACAGTACTTTCCCTTTGTGTGCGTTTTATTAAGATTTCGCTCGAGTTAAGATTAATTTCGAGGAAGAAATTCTTATTAGTTGGGAAAACTGTAACGATCCAAAAATTTACATTATTTTCTGTGTGAAAATATGTAATATCGGTGTATACTCGTGTCTGTGTGACAAGACGGTGACGTCGAGTTGCGAGTGGAATTTCGCCTTGAAGAACGTGACCAATGGGTATTGACAGAAAAATTACGGGTACACAGGTTGGGAAAAGGAATTTAGTGGACGACCGAGAAATAAAATATAAAAATAAATTAATTCAAGGAATCTTATGGTCGTTAGTAATTTCGGTAGTGCACGATGGTACAAGTCGTGGTGTAGGCCGGGCGCAGGAACGCTCGAAAAAACTTAATTATTAGTTGAAAGAGGATGAGAACAAGGGGGAGTCACCTAAGTGAGTGCATTAAAGTGGTTGGGCTGGTGTGTTTAGGGTCGTTAGATGTGCCTCGAGATGTGGGTGTGGGCCAAGATGAGGCCCACATTATAAAAAGTGGGTCAACCCATCTTTCTCTCTCATTTCTCTCTTATTTCTCTCTCTCACTTGCTATCCAAACCTCCACCAGACTGGTATGATCGGAGCGGCGCGGCGCCGATGGTGTTGGGTGATCGAGGTAAGATCATTCATCTCCTCATCATTCCCTACGCGTTGGTGTGAGTTTAATCCGAGTTCATCGTAACGAAATGTGTCATAGACCACGACGCACCGACATGTGTATAAAAAAATTAGCAGTCGAGTCGACAATCCACTGATATACCCCTAAAATACATGCTATAGCCTAGTGTGTCATAATGCCAATACAATAGAATAAACCCGGCGGGAGTAAACTCAATCGATCGTAAATAAATACTGGATATATGAATAATTGAACAACAGGAGAAGAATTCAAATAATCCAAGTAATAAACACTCAAAATAAATTTTAGTTGGGATACTACACATCTTAAACTGAGCCACTAACGCCAATATCAATACACGCCCCAATTGTGTATCAACTATCCATCAAATCTACCTAAAACATGAATTCCCGATTAACCTAATAAATTTCTTTAAACCTTGGAAACTATTATTCAATACCAAATCATGATAAAATCACCTATTAATCCTTCCGTATGGGTTGTATAAACCTATAGATAAACCTTCAATAGGCCAATTTATTTTAAAATGTATTGTTGTGTCATTGTCTTGGATGTCGCCAGAGGTGCCGCCGTGAACAAAAGCTTCATGGCGTCCTGGGCGTCGTGAACAGATGTCATCATGCTTCCACTCCCATGGTGCCATATAAAGCGTGAGGTGGTATATTGTCTCTGATCTGGACATCGCGGGTGGCGCCGTGGTCTCAATCCCCATGATGCCCTTGGCGACGTTTGAGCCAGAAACAATTCCTGGGGTTCTCGGACCCCCTCGACTTGTCGCCGCGGTCCGCACTCGTCTCAACCACTCATCAAACGTCCAAAACACCATAAGTAATCAAAATCCCTCGACAAAACACGTTCGAGACGCAAACCCTGAGTTTTCTCGCTAAAATCCTAAAATCCGTTTGAAATTCATAGCAATAACCCTAAACAACACCAAAACATCAATGTTGCATCAAATCCATGACTTTGAAACCATAACAACACCAAAATAGTTGGTGTGCTCAACTCACGGCTCGAAACCCCGTTAAAACCAGAGAAAATAAGTCAGAAACGTAGAACGATGAGGATAACGAGGATCTAACCCTATAAATCAATTTCCAAGCTCTCTTGTGCTCCAAATGACCTCCAAAAGCTCAACAAACCCTAGCCTATCACCAAATTTTAGTCCAAGTTGATAAGAGGAGAGATAAAAGGTGGTGAGAGTGTGGTTTTCTTGACTTTTATACTAAAAATCTCATCTAATGCAAACACCTATCTCAAGGCTTGATCTTGTGGCTCTTGTGGGGTCAACAAGTCATCCTATTAGTGACTTACATGGAGGACTTGCTTTCCAACTTAGTCTTCTCACAACAAAAACCAACCACTTCTCGGGCATTCCAACACCCGATCCCGAACTATTTCGCATGTCCAACGCATACACTCGCGTCACCCATGTATATTCAACATTTTATATTAATTATTTATCGTATTTTATCATTTATTGTGTGTATATGAACCCCGGCCTAGTGTACCACCCATTCGCCTCTCCGGTATCCACGTCTACACGCTACCCGAGTGGAATACTCGTTATACTCTCGCTCGACATATATGATATAAACACACAATATTGCGATGTAAATAATCTAATTTTAGCATATACATCGCAAAACACAACAAAAAGCATATAAAACGGATTGTATACCCAATCCAAGCGTGCTCGACCTAGCTGCGGGGTTCACGAGCGTCTGAACTGTCATCCACGTTTGTAATGAAGACATAATTAACAATAGTTAATAATTAGGTCGTTACATTAAATGGTTGTTGAAATTATTGAAGGTTTTAATGAATTATTGGTATTTTGTTGAATTTTTGGGGATTTCGATAAAATTGAATGGTTTCTTGTCATTTGGATTGTTTGGGAACACCCACTGATGGTATTTGATATCATTAAGGTTGTCAGATAGGCTAGGAATGCGGTGACAAAATTGGGGGTTTCGAACCCACCAATCCACCATCCTCGTGTGGCGTCGTGCGTATCAAACCACCGGTGCAACCTGGGCAGGCTCGCTATCAAGTCCATACGCGTGGGATGCGTTTTGTCACTTTAAATGTGTGGCGCACTACCCATGGCGCCGAGGAGAAAAAATGAAAAAAAAAAGTGAAGTTTGACAATTCTTGTCAAATTTCTTTGGACTTCTAGGGGCCTCACTAAGGGGTTCCCACCTATCCGAATACATCTGAATTACCCTATAAATTATGGAATTGGTGCTTTCACAAGTTTAGGTATTTCTAATAATTACCGAGATTTTAACTATAAAATGAGATGTGTAGACTCTAACACAACCAACATTGACCCAAATAGACACCATAAACACAACGAACTGGTAACGAGGGTTTTGGGACTGACTTGGGACGTGTTGGAGCCGCGGGAGGTAATTTTTACGTCGATTAAGGTAAGTAAAGCCAACAAGGAAATACACAGTAATTTGTCATCTAATTCTTTATTATTTGGTATGTACTTTCCTTTGGAATTTCATTCCTTACTTTTCTTGGCTAAGTGTCTAAGGCCTAAGTGCGTCATTAAGGGTAGTTATGGGGTGAGGTATTCGAGACACCGTTGATGCCCCTACACTATGCCTATTTGTAGGTCACTGACGTGGGTGAGATATTCGGGGCGCCCTTGATGCCCTTATTCCATACTAACTGAGCAGTTGACTTGTTAAATCTCTATTCTTGGAAGTTGAGTTGTGGTTGCCGCCGTACGTGGTATCTACTCTCAATAGATTTTGGACCACTTAATTTGCCTTTTTTGATTCCGAAGACACTCATTATTGTTGCTATTACCTTTCAGTCTATTTATCATGCATTTACCATTATTTGCCTGTCTTGAAATTCTTGCATGATCCTTAGACTATTTTTAAATAATTCATGAATTAATGTTCATATCATTCTAGTTATTACTTTCTAGTTTACTCTACTCGTCGTCTACTTTGTGATGGTGGGTGTAGATCGAGTAGAGACGAACAAGGGTATGGGGTCAATGATTGGTGGTTTCCTCTAACTCTCGGAGCGGTTTCTTCTCTTGCACACGTGTATGTTATGTCTTTTGCTTGTGATTATTGTATGTTATTGTTTTTGACAACACTGAGAACTTTTAAGATCGAGTGAAATAGAATATAATGTATTATCATTTTTATATGTTATTGATCACTAGATATGCATATTTATCCGTTTATTTTAGGGTTCCACACTTTAGGTTGTCCTGACTCTATATTACTGAGTTATTTAATCTTGTTTGAGTTTATTTACTTTGTGTAAACTAATAGAAAATAACATAACCTAATAACTCAATAACAAAATTTTTATATTAACGAGAATGTAACTATTAGAGGTTGCTTAGGCCTGCATTGACTTCGTGAGGACTAACTTGGGGGTTCACGTGTGTTTAGGCCGGGTGGAGCCCAGTTTTATGGTGAACTGGGACCTTCATAATCTTTAACACTCCCATGGACCGAAAGTCACATAATTCAGGGTTTTTTTTTATAGGTTCACGTCGAACTATCGGCTCTGATACCATGTTCAATTTTTATCATATAAGACCCAATTCAAAGTGAGAAGAGTATATTGACTAATTTTATGTATGAGCCATAAGTATAAAAGTGAAAGTCAATCTAAAATGTCGAGACAAGATGGAGTGTTCACTCCACACTTATAAGCATTATTTTTCTTTTCTAAGTAATCAATGTCAGACTATCCCAACGTCTCCAACAAATTCTATATTGAGAGGAATGGCATTCAATTGAGCTCTAGTAGAGCTCTGCCCCAAGCAGTATGTATTTATGTTTCCAGTTCCATAGACAGTGAAATGACCTTGGCAAGCTTTGTTATTTATCAGCTATTCTGACGTCATTGGCTTTGCTTGTATATAGGAAGCCATTATATTATTGCATAGTTGGATGGCCATCTCCACCATCCAATTTATTCAAATTAAGTGAAGCCAACGCTCACACAAATTAAAAAGAAATTTACCGACTTTCAGTGAACATACTCATGGTACACTATTTTTATTTTTATTTTTTATAAGAAAGAAAAAAATTTTCCCTTCCTCTTCAAAAAAAAAAAAAAAAAAAAAAAAGAAAAAACTTGTCAATTAATAAAACTATAGTAAACTATAAAATCTAGGTAAGTCAACTAATTTGATTAATAGAAATTGAAATTAAGTACAACCACTAATCTTTCAATGGATTCGATGGCATTCAAGAATGAAACGCGAGATCTTGAGGGGAGCTAAATATTGACCAGTTCTCATTAGTTTTCTTGGTACTTTTCAACTATAGAAGCTGCGCCTATGGTCCTAGACCAACAAATAGCGTACCATTTTCAATGATTTTTCACTATTATTAAACAGAAACTTTAATTCTCTGGAGAATTAAAATTTAATTTTAATTCGTGATATGCACTTTCCTCTGCACATCCTGAAATGACAAAGACTTCTCAATGTTCTCATAAATTAAAGATTCGGGTACTGAAAATTAGTCCAATTCGATTAGATAAAACCTTGTACAAAAATATATAATTGATTATCTACTGTCAATTAATATTGAAGTCTTTTAACTTAAAACTTATACGTTTAAGTTGAAGTTGTACTTTTAAGTTGAAGGTGATTAAATTGATGACGATACCATATTAGCAGAGATTCATAAGCTTTCGAAAGAAAAGAGGATCATCCTTATATAAAAAGCTCGATAGTGTTTATAGAAAATTCATGGGCCCAAAGAGTGCTGGGCCACACATGTACATGGTGAGTATACAAATGGGTCGGAGCCTATTTTGCACAAAATTAATTGACTTGTGCTAGGATCCAATCTACACTATTTATATACCATACTAACTCTTATTATATTTCTAATTTGAGATTATATATTTTAACACTCTCCCTCAAGTGCAACTAAGTCTAGACTAGTTGTCACTTGTCACAACCTACTTTTAAATGTCTGTATAAACATGTATATGCCTACTATTATAGGCTCTAAGTACACAAATGGGTCTAGACTCCACCGCTAGCCCAATTAGGTTTTCCAATACAAGTCCAGGATCGCTCTCCTCTGATACCATATAGAAATTTATGGGCCTAGAGAGTGTTGAGACACACACACAAAAGGTGGGTATACAAATGAGATTGAAACCCATCTTGCACAAAACCAATTGACCTGTGCTATGATCTGTGACGGCCCCAACAACTACAAACTGGGCCCTGCCTGGCATAAACCTACATAGACCCTCGAGCCAGTCTCCGACGAGTTAACGCAAGTCTAGTCAACCTTAATTTGTCAATTATTTAAGACATTATTCACTCACTCACCCAGGATCACTCTCTTTAGATTCACCTTAACTCTATCTAATCATTTATCTTCCAAGTTAGTTAGGTGTGTAGCGAAATTATTTTTAATACCAACTTAAAACGGTTTACACCTCAGTCAACCTAGATGTGGAAAATCTTGTCCAAACAACATCACATGTATATAAAAGATCAACTGAAAGCCCAAAATAAAGATATACATGTATCAATAGTCAGGTTCAACTCTCCAAAGCCCCAAAATATCAAAACAAATGGATATATAGCCAAAATACACAACAAAAGAACAAAATACCTACAAAGTGAGAGCAAAGCAAAATCCTCTGAGCGTGTCTCAGAGGATATCGCCAAACATCAGCGCCTTGAACTTACTCTTTTGTGGATCTACACCCACCGTCATAAAAAAGACAATGAGTACAAAATATAACAATAAACAACAACAATATATATCTTAACATAAACTACTGAATTCTCAATAATCACAAGTCTATGAATTATGCAGGGTATAACAAGAAACTGAAATAGATAGCAAATCGCATGATAAATAGATTCAACAAGCTCAAACAATGATAATCAAGGGACCGGGAAATAAATGGATAGGCGAATAGATAGTTCCAATCAAATTGCGGGTCACATACCTCATCAGCTTGCGATCGACACAGTAGGCCCAAAACTGCCTCCCCTGCTCAATCCATCCCGTACAAACTAATGGGCTCGAAAGTCGCCTCCACTGAACGTACACTCTGCTAGAAAAAGTTACAGACAAAGTCGGCTACTAAATTCCTAACACACTACTGAAAGAAAAGCCAGAGTTACAAGCCGGATGTTAAATCATTTTGATAGGCTCCAACGAGAAGCCACAGTCTACACCGACTGCTAAACTTGTTGAGACTTCTCATCACAGTCGGGCTACCTAAATTTTAGGTCACTTGAACGAGAATGAAATACAAAGGGCTCACATTTCAAGAATAATCAATCAAGAAAAAGAAAAGTAATCATGTTGATTCTATTGTTGCCTTTACTCACCTCGAATCTCGCTAAAAATGCCATCACGTAGCTCCACACGTTCTCCAATTAGTTACCAACACTCTGTTCGTCACCTGACAATTATTCCGACCAATTTTCCTATAATTTTCCCTAATTATCCCAAGTATTCAATTTTCTCAAGTTTGACTCATTTTCTACAATTTTCTAAATTATTGCTCCTTTGCGCAATTAGGTCGCTTACCCGGTATTGGGTTGCATTCAGACCCATTAGGATACCCGAGTGAAACTCCAGAATTTTCATGCAGTTTAAAATATATTTTTCAATATTTTTCTGACTATTTTTACTAATTTCACACTTTACGAGGAAAAACCTCGACAAAAAATCTCTCCACAATTCCAAAATTTTCACTTTTCATAGAAATTCTCAAATTTCCATATATTTGGTCAAAATATAATTTTTCAGAATTTTTTGTCTTTATCTTTCTTTTCTTGCTCTTCACAACAACAACCAACAATAACAATATCAACACCCACGCTACCATTAAAGCACCAATCTCACCATGATTAACAACACTATCAACCACCAACAACACAACGCAACAACAATCACAACTCACCTTTGTGACGATTCCCTGAACTCTCGACCTCAATTACTCCATCGATTATGAAAAATCTCCACACCCTCACTTGGCCGATCTCTATCTTTTTCTCTCCTTTCTTTCGTTACAATTTTTTTGGTGAGAATGATGGTGGCGATGGAGTGTTGTTGACATTTTGGGGTGGGTCAAATGACCATTTTGCCCCTCTAATCTTATCTCTTCCTTAATAAACCAATGCCCCTCGTGGTCATTTCATTTTTTTACTTATATATATAACTGTATTTTCGCGCCCTATGATTTCGTTGTGCGCGCCAACGAGCACATTCGGACGTGCACACTACCATTCGACTCACGCGTGTCGCTCACAACTCCGTGTATCACTCGACACCCACTAATTTATTATTTTATCCCATTCATTATTTTCATTAGTACTTATCAGTGTTTTTATTCCATTTTCGTCCCCCAAACTCTTAAATACCCGTTTAACGCGTTCTTTTGTACCAAATTCGTTCAACGGTATCAACGTACACTCACCAGGTCCTCACATATTTGGGATATTGAATTTAATGTTCGGTAATAAATAAATAATACAAATCCCCAAACAAACATAAAATACCTCGCTGTCGACTCCCGATGATCGAAACAAGTACACCACAACTAGCTGGGCTCACAATACGACACTGAATTGTCACGTGACACGAGTTAGAATTTTAGAGTTGTTACATGGTCTAATTTATACCACTTATGTACCACATCAGCTCTAATTATATTTCCAATGTGCAATTATATATTCCAACAATGTGTATGGAATAAAATTACCAAGTGAAAACCAAAAGAAAAATAAGGAAAATGCTAGATCACACACCCCCTAAAGTAGGGCTAACAATTTAGTATCCAGGTCTGCCACCTCGATTTTTTCTGGTCTGAAATAAAAAGGATTTGGATAATGTTTTCACGAATCCAGGCCGAGTTTGGACATATAAACTTTTTGTCCGAATTTAAAATCGAGTCGGGTTTGGATAAGGCTTTGTAAACTCGAACCCGATTCAAAATTTAAATATAATTTAAA
Organism: Stephania japonica; assembly: GCA_039657345.1. NCBI lineage: Eukaryota > Viridiplantae > Streptophyta > Magnoliopsida > Ranunculales > Menispermaceae > Stephania > Stephania japonica. The sequence continues at coordinate 81,159,220 of CM077556.1, read as the reverse complement.
ATATCTTTGATAAAAGAGTATTTTAAACATTTATTGCGTATTGATTAGAATTACAAACATTAATCTACTCTAATGCATATAAAAATTAATGTATTAAAGTTATCTTTGATTGTGGAATGAATTAAGTTTTATTTTTTATAATTGAATAACTTGTTTTATGACATTAATGTTTAATTGCATGAATTTGACCTTACTTTTTCAACTTACATCACATGAGATTATAATATGTATATATTTTAATATTTGAAGAGGTTTTTAATATAAGAAGTTAGTTTTCAAGATTGTGACAAATTTGGACAATCGAGCAACTCGAATTTTAAGTGAAATGGGTTTGACAAGCGAGTCTTATTATAATTTAAAATCAAACTGGGTCTAGACAATGACTATACTTCTTTATAGTAGAGGTTGTCAGACTCGGACTTGTACGAACTTCAATTTTTGTCATCCCTACCCTAAAGTCACACCACAATACACACCCCTATCCAATAGTGTTTTGAATTTCGAGATGCACAAACTTGCATCCGGAGGTGGGTACGCGCTGTTGGATAAGGGGTATGCATTATAGTGTAACTTGTAGAGGTGTAATTCTAGGAAAGTCCAAAAAAATAAATAATTAACAAATCTTTAAATTAATCAAGACAAATATCAATGCAAATCCAACGGACTCTTTTAATCAGTTCGATTTTTAAAAAGGAAAGTGGAGAAAGTGGAGACTGAAGAAGTGAACTTGAAGTCTTGTAGAGTTCATTTTCTTTTGCGCAGACAAAGCGGTTTCTCTCACACTCTCTCTTCGATTCTTGTTTTTTTCTCTAAATGGCTTTTGTCGCTCTCTCGCATTTCGGGACTTCTCAGATTTGAAGGTCTACGAATCAAAAGAGCGAGCGAGCGAGCGAGCGAGAGAGGAATCAATGGAGTTCGATCTTGAGAATCCATTGACACCACTTCAAGAACAACAATGCGATGACATTGAAGCTCTATTCGCCTCTGAATCTGACCACACGCCTTCCAAAAACCTTTCTCATTTCAGTCTTTCCATTCGTCGCCAAGCAATCTCCTCAATTTCTCAGGTGACGAGACGAGACGAGACGATCCAGATTCGTTTCGATTTGATTTTTATGTGTTTTGATTTGGAGTTGATCTTTTGATTTCTCTTCATTGAATCAGTTTTCTTGCGATCTCGATCCGTTCATTCCATACCTCGCCGTCAATTACTTCGACAGATTCATCTCCACTCAGTCAACGCCGGTAAACGATAAATTTATTCTATTTTCAGTTTTAACTATCCAATCCGTCTCGAAATCCAACCTATTTTGGAGTTGTTTGCAGGAACCAAAACCATGGATTCTGAAGCTCCTCGCGATATCGTGCCTTTCACTAGCGGCAAAGATGAACAAAATTGAGTTCTCTGTCACTGATTTTCAGGTACATTCAGATTTGAAAATGTATCAATCAATAACTTGAAATCTGATTCTCAGTGTGTTAGTTTCTTTGTCGTTGATCTCAATAGGAGACGGAGGAGTGATCTTTGATTCCCAATCGATTCACCGAACAGAGCTACTCATCTTAGACGCTCTCAAATGGAGAATGCGCTCCGTCACTCCTTTTTCATTTATGGAGTTCTTCGTCTCTTTCTTTCTTCTCAACAATCCGCAGCTAGCACAAGCTCTGAGAGATAGAGCGACGGAGGTTCTCTTTAAAATCCAACACGGTAGACATGAATTTCACATTTGCAGATCTAATCTGATCTTATCTTCAAATTGCTAACCTAATCAGTATATTTTGGTGGCAGAAACCATAATGTTAGGGTTCAGGCCGTCGATCGCCGCGGCGTCGGCGCTGGTCTACGCATCTCACGAGCTGTTCCCATCGCAATTCCTCTGTTTCCGAAGCGCGATCCTCTCTTGTGCATATGTGAATAAAGTTAGAAGCTCAACTCAAAATCAAAACCAATGTTGATTGATAATGAAACTGATCATCTGTGATTTTCTAATCTCGACGTGGTGATGTGATGTAGGATGAGTTGATGGAGTGTTGCAATGCGATTGAAGATGTGACTGGTGGATGTGAGGAGGTGATGGGGCTTGGCACGCTTTCGTGTTCCGACACGCCAAGGAACGTGCTGGAACGGCATTGCTCGAGCTCGGAGAGCGAGCGTACGAGCAGAGCAGGAGGAGATCGAGACGTGAAACGGCGGAAGATGAGTGATGTCTGCAACTCGGTCAAGGTTTCGCAGTTTGGGCAATCGTTTTGGGGAGGTTAGCAGTACTTGATCTGAAAGCAGGGCAGGCGCAGCCCTTTTAGAGTAGTAAGGTTACAGACTTACACCACTACTAGTACTACCACTAATAAAACAACCAAGAGATGAATCGATATATAGATTTCATAAAAGAAAGAGAAAAAAATGTTTGGCTTGACCACTTTTGACCTCTCTATTTGATATGTAGCTAGTATGGTCATTTAAATTTTGTATTAAAACGTGTGAGTAGTATATGTCAAATGTGGATGTCAAATGTGAGTTAGAGTCTAGCATTTCTCGAAACAAAATGTCACTTTTTTTGTCGCAGATTCTTCTCTTGTGTTATCACGCTAATCAACCAACGTAAGACGTACAAAAGATGTCGAAGCCCAATTTGGTGGTGGTTGGCTTTTATTTTTTTTTTTTTTTTCATGTGATGTTTGGTGTTAATTAGTCACATCGACTAATTCGTTTAGGTTTCATCAAACTCTATGAGGCGGTTCTTTAAACTTAACTATTTTTATTTACAAGACTCAAATTTAAATTTTGTTTAGAAGGACTAAATTTTTTATCACTTAAATTAACAGTTAGTGTTGATGGATGGCTTTGAGAGCTCTAGATGTTATTTAGTTTAAAAAAATTATAATTTAACAAATTTTAGAATAAACATTTTATTTTTTAATTATTTATAACTCATTTTTTATATCCGTGTGATTTTTTACATTTGACAAAACATGATTGAAAAATAAAGAAAAGTTCATTTTCGTTATTCACCTATGTTGATCGTACGGTGGGGAAGGTACCTCTCTTTCTTGGCAGAAGAAATGAAGACTATTTTTGTTGCGAGAATGGAATTTGAATTGGTTTTGAGTTTTTTATTTTTTTTATTTTATTTTATTTTTGTACTAAGTAGTCAACGAGAGGGGAAAAGAGACAAACGTGACAGAGAAGGTGCGCGGGAAATTAAATGGTGGCAGAGCGAAAAAGACGAGTAGATACGAGAAAATGGAAAAGTGTGTATAAAAGGAGGTACGTATCTAACGTTTTAATGATGAGTGTCGTGTACGATTTCATACTTTAGTACAGTTATTGGGGTCCGTTGGATCATTGATTGACTTTTTTTCAATGTAAATCCAACAATCATAATTCAATTAATCGAGGGCGTATGGAACGTAGTTTTACAGTAAAAAAAAGATTGTAAATCATAGGTGGTCCCTTAAGTTTTCTGTTTTACCGAATGTTGAGTTATGGTGAAAACATTACAAGTGGACTTATTTTTCCTGTGTGATATAACAGTTGACCTTTGGAAGAGAAAATAAGGGGACCATATGATATATATGGTCATATGGTGGGAGAATTGCAAGTTGAATCTGCGAGAAATATTGTGATTGGAAATCTTATCCGATCTAGTCTCTTTTTTTTAAAGAATTGAGGACTTAGTGAACTTGCCAATGAACTAGCTAGCTAGCTAGCAAGAAGGTATTCTAAATCTTTATTCGATCAATTGCTTATTCTTGTTTAACTTTGAAATGAAGTACATAAGTGATGATAATTTCTTTCAACAAGTATCGAACCATTTTGAGATAAAATTTCACACTTATGAATTGAAGATGGTTAAGTTGGGGACAATATTGGTGCTAGTGGAAGAGATCTATGGGCTCGTGCATACGTGTGCGGTGTAGCAGTGAAAATTTAACATGGTATCAGAGACCATAGTTTAAATGGGACCTGAGAGAAAAAAAACCCTCATAGATTATGTGACTTTTGGTTCATGAAGGAGTACCGAAGATGTGTGGACCGAAAGTTAGTTTCCCACATTGGAAAAATGAAACTTCAAAATGAAGTATATAATCAATTAACTACTCCTAATTAGAACCGAGACCTTTTGAGATAAAAGCTCATATCTAAAGTTGAAAGGTGGTTAAGTTAGAGACAATATCGTGTTAACGGAGGAGATTCATATGCTCACGCACGCTTGTGCAATTTATATATCAATTTACCTAAACTTAACTCTTGAAGGACTTTTGTGGTTTTTGTTTTTTTACCACCGCCAATCGATGCGCCAATCCTCTCATCGATTGGCGGTGGTTTCAATAAATCTTTTTGCTCTTTGTTCATTCAATAAGCAACAAATCTAATCAAATTTGTAGAACTTGGTTCATCCTTGTTGCGATGCATCTTTATCAACAGTGTTGCGTGAATTTGTGAGGTACGCTTGATTGATTTATCATTAATTTTTACTTTATAGTTAGTTTTCTTCCCTAGTTGGAAGTCTTTAATTTGTCTTATCCTCGTTGGGAAGTTTTAGGTCTTCTCCATTGTTCGGAAGTTTTGTTATTCGTTTTGAGGTTCTAATACTTTTGCGCATTGTCGTGAGTTTTAACGTTTTAGAGAGCAATCCCTGATTGTCAAATTGTTTCAATTTTGAAAAAAATCAAATTAATGGTGGTTTGTTTGCACAAATAGGATTAGCGAATTAATATACTTTCTGGTCTTATATTGAGCCATGAATGATTAATGAAATTTTAATTTCTCTTAAAAATAAAATAAAAATAAAAATGATTTAACATTAACAACTTGATATTATATAGACCTGCAGCAGGGTAGAAAAGGTATGCTTTGGCCTATCTCCATGCATGAGGTCATATGATCAATTCCCAATATCAAATTTTATTTTATTTTTTATAGAAAAAAAAACTTTTGTACCCACCAATATTTGAATTCACGACCTTTACTTTTAAATCTTATACCAAATCATTGGGCCACCCAATTAGTTCCAATATCAAAATTTATTCTCCATTTCTCCTTACTATATAAACATAAGCCACATGATCACCCTTTGGCCTTGGAACTCTTGGCCTAAGTTAACATGATCCTTAACTACATCTTAAACAATAACTGTAAGAATATAATTTGATGTTCATATTTGTACCATTGCCACATTTCTTTTTTGTTACGTAAATTAAAATAAATGTCCACTTTTCTTACTTTTTTTTAAACCATAACCAACTCTTATTCATTCGAAATCTCTCGCAAGTACATTAAAAAAAAACGAGGGTACAACATCCCACTCGTTTCGACCAGACATACAACTAGCTTTCCTTGCTAATGTATGGGCCGCTACATTTGGTTATCGAGGAACAAAAAAAACATTATAGGACCTTAAGTCCATTACCAACTTCACACAATCATCAATTATAGCTCCAAAATAGGATTTATCTTTGTGCTTATTTTGGATTGCCTGAACCAGCTCAGTGCATCGGACTCAAACTTTACTCTTCTCTCATCTCTCGTCCTTGCGGGATAATGTTGTTGGGTTTTGGGGTTCTCAAACGGAGATTACATAACAATTTTCTCAATCGATCCTCGATTCCATTAAAACACGTTTAAACTATGAAAAACTTTCATACTTATATTCTAACTCAAAGTGTCTATTTATACAACCCTTGTATATAGACAGTTAAGTAAATTACACATATACCCCTACTTAAAGAAGTACAAGTGTAATACACTACAAGGACGTTTCTGTCATGAATTTTATCATATAAAACTCGTTTTTCTGAACTATCTTAAAATCTCGCAAAACCATTCTCAGTGTGCGACCCAATAGGCTCATACAACGTTGGCACCAAAATACATTTTGGTATACAAGTCATAAGCGGCCTCTAGCAAGACATTATGACTACCCAAGTTGTACGAATATCAAATCGATACAACCTAATCAATAGTTTATATAACATCCTTTTGTCACACGATATCTTTTTGATCAAACATAAGGCATGGAATTGTCATCCAACATGTTCAATCGTACTAGTCTCGATTTCTAGGTAGACTGAAAACATTTAAGTGACATTGATCAATATCAATTCACTTAGACTAGGCTTTTTAACAGTCTAACACATCGAGGGATCCACTGGATATCTCTCTTTATATGAGGGACAAATTCTATCTCGATTACACAACTTCACCACACTATTCACACAGTAACCAATCACAACCTTTATAATCGTCCGGTTAAAGACAACGTTTGATTGCGTCAAATCATCTTGTATTCCTAATGTTGAAGTCTCTGGTAATCTCAAGTCAGAGGACTAAAAAATATACCTATCATGAGAAACAACTATGACTTAATCTATGTGATGTTCTCATAGCGGGTTGGTCCAGTACTTTGTTCCCTAACAAGTACTCATGATCTTGATTCGTATTCCTATACGTATGATCATCGTATGATCATCAATCAAGACTCACACTAGTCTTAATTCATTATAGTTCCAAGTATAATAATCGACTAAGGACATTTAGGATATTTCTGTAAATACCCATGGATCTTATTATAATGTAAACATGCAAATCAATTATAATAAACAACAAATGAAATCCTCTATTTTATTAACTAAAATGTATTCATAAAGACTATTAATGGATTGACCTAGGGCACATTTCCCAACAAATGCCTCTCTAACTCCAATAGTCTCAGCTACCCTTGCCTCGAACACCCCTTCATACTTTCCTGCTAAGTGTAACGACCCTCAAATTTAAGTGGTGACACGTGTCGTGTTTTATAGGACCGTGACCTACTCGTCGTGATTTGTCATATTACTCAAGCATGGGAGTCGACAATGAGGTATATTTTATTTTTCTGTAATGTTTATATTATTATTTATACCCGAATGTGAACTTTATATGTCTTAAGTGCATGGTTTTCGGTTTATTAATCACCACGAATTTCTATGTGAGATTCGGCTAGGAAAAACAAAAATTTAGGGTATAATATGGATAATTAAACACCAAAAAATGATAATTAGTGAATTATCGAAAATAATAAATAATTATGTAAAATATGGGAGCGAGGTTATGTCCGGGAACGCACGTGGTGCGAGTCGTGAGTTGAAACGTGTCTGGGAACGTATGTTTTAAGTGAGAAACGGAATGGTTTTGAAAATCAAGTCATGCATTAAAGTCATTCTATTGTGTTAGAGTTGTTGGATAGATTGAAGAGGAGACACAAGATGTGCCTCGAGATTCGTGTGTGACAAAAGAGGAATGAGTGGTATATATGTGGCGGCCCCAATTTCCACATTGGTTCGCCACGGGAGGCCACGCGGGCCCACAACTGTCCACGTCATCACCAGTTGTGTCCCACGCCCAATTATCCATCATCGATCAATTCTCATTAAATTTGATTCAATTAATGTCATATAACCTCAAGTTAGCAGCGGAAACTTAATTGAACAACATAAAGATTTATCTTGCATATTATGGGCAAAATGCCTAAGTGGAAACCATATCAAATGTACATCATATACATCTCATCTGATTCTCAAAATATCAAAATGTACAACCTGTCTCTCAAACCCAAAACCCAATATAAAACGAGTAAATATAAACATACGTACGAGAAGGGCTAGAGCAAATCAATCAATATAATCCTCAAGCTTGCCCTTTCCCCGGCTCGTACTAGATCTCGCACTCACCATCACAAAAAGACAGATTACGAGTCAGAGTGAGTAATCCCAAGGAAATTCACCAAGTAATTACGGAAATAAAAGTACTTGGAATTAAAAATACTATAATTTAAACATGCGGAATAAAAGAAATACGTAGATAACCGTAAAAGGGAACATCGCATGCATAAATATAGTGATGAAACAAAGTACGTGCACATAAAAAAAATCGACCAAGTCATACTTCGGGTTTTCTCCCAGCACCGACCAGTAAACACACCAATGGGTTGGCCCCGAACCCTCAGGTGGTCGGCGTAGACCCACGACGCACCCACACAAGCCTACCGTACCCGGTAGCCTATTCACCGGCGTATGCCTAGACAAGTGCTATGACTTAGTGGACTCTATGGCCGTAACGAATACGCACCAGGTGGGGAGTGATCTCAACACCGTAAAGACACCAGGTAGGAGTACACTCCACTACCGTAAAGTCACCAGGTGAGAGTGCTCAACCACCGTAAAGCAATAACGAAATGGAGTAAAGAATAAATAGAACTGAATTCAAGTAAATCAAACAGTAAATACTTTAAGTGAAGTTCAATTGGGATACTACACACCTCAATTCGCACTCCTCGTTCCACAAATTAAACTCCCCGGCTCGATTCCTTCAATTCTCCGATATTTCTCCCGGTCTGATTCCCGGCTAAACCCCGACTCCAATTACTATTCCAAGACTCCTGGAATTCATTTATGAGGGTTATTAGTTAATTAATGGGTTTATAATGTCATTTAGACTCATTTCCCAATTTTCCAATTTTTCACATTCCAGTGAACTATTAGCGCGCTAATGAGATGAATTAGCGCGCTAATTCATCTAAGTCACTGTTCATCATTTTCCAGAGGGTAATTAGCGCGCTAGGTCCTCCTATTAGCGCTAATCGCTAATCGCGTCGTCAGATTTTTCAGTTCAAATTTCGAACTCCAATCACCCCATAAACTCATTCATTTGACTCCAACACCTCCAAAATTCATCATTCACCTCAGAAATACCATTTAAACACAAATTTATCAAGCTTAAACATCGAAATCCAAGAATCATCAAGAATCACATTTTCAAACCCATTTTTCAGAAATTCATCAAATTTCTCTCAAATTAACTCAAAAATCACGACCATTTCATGCCATTCCCATACACCAACTCCCAACAAAACAAAGTGTTTCATTCTCAACAAATTCGGATTTTCCAAAATCTCTAACCCACACCAAAAATTTCACAAAACTCAAGTTTGTTGTGTCCATACCTTTTGATTTTGTTGTTGGATGCCAAAATCACTACCTTCACACCCTAAATGGCTGTTCTTCTTCCTCCTCTTCCAACGATTCTCTTCCTCCAGCTCTCTCTCTTCAATCTCACACTCTCACTCTCCCTTTGACCGATCAAGCATGTGTATATATACTTGGCATTTGATCAAGTGTGTGCACGAATCTCGAGAAGTATCTAATGGTCGCTGATCACCCCGTGTCACTCCAATTCCATACACCTTATCTTGACACTCAACACCCCGTTGTGCATCTCGAGAATCATCCCACTGTTATTGTTTAATTCAGCTCAACTATAGGATTTATTGCTTTCCAATTGATTTAGCTTATAACAATTATCTACCCTATTCAATAAATTCCCAAAATTTATGAATAAACTCACCGTAGTTTCCTCGACTACCCGGCACTCCGTGCCTCGTGTCCCGTGTCCGCACGCACCCCGAGGTCATTCCTCACTCGTCAATAGACTACGTTAACATACATGTTGTAATGGAATTAGCTAATTTATACATTTCCATCACAATTTACCACAACAAGCATACAAAACGGACTGTATACCTAGTTCGAGTGCGTTCCACCCTCGCTGTGGGACCGTCGATCGTCCTCGCTGGCATCCACATCTGCAATGACGTCATAATTAACGGCAATTATAAATTGGGCCGTTACAATTCTTCCCAACTAAATTGAAATTTCGTCCCGAAATTTAAGTCCTTACTAACACTCACCAGTGAATAACTGAGGATATCTCTGTCTCATAATCGATTCGAGCTCCCAGGTGAGTTCCTCAGTCCCGTGATGCTGCCATCGTATGAATACCTTCGGAATCTCCCTGTTCCTCAGAATTTGAACTCTACGATCCATGATCTCCATAGGTTGCTCTTCATATGAAACGTCAGGACGCACCTCAATCTGTCTAATATCCACCATAGGTCTCGGTCCTGACTTAGCTAACCTCAACATAGACACGTGAAACACTGGATGAACGCCTGCTAACTCTGCTGGCAACTCCAATCTATATGCCACTGTCCCGACGCGTGCTATGACTCTGAATGGCCCAATGTACCTCGGTGCTAGTTTCCCCTTGATCCCAAACCTCTGATGACCTTTCCAGGGCGAAACTTTCAAATGTACCAAGTTATCCACATTATAACTCAAGCCCTCAAGGTACCTATCAGCGTATTTCTTCTGTCTATCTTGAGCTGCTTGCAATCTCATCCTAATTTGTCGAATCTTCTCGGTATGATCAACAACCACTTCAGGTCCAATCACCGCCACGTCCTCAGGTGCTGCCCAACAAGCTGGTGACCTGCAAGTTCTGCCGTATAAAGCTTCAAATGGTGGCATACCAATACTCGCCTGATAGCTGTTGTTGTACGCGAACTCGCACAACGGTAAATACTCTTCCCAAGCGCCTCCAAACTGCAAAATGCAGACTCTAAGCATATCCTCCAATATCCGTATCAATCTCTATGACTGACCATCCGTCTGAGGATGATAAGCTGTACTGAACTGAAGTCTCGTCCCGAACTGCTCCTGCATGCTCTCCCACAACTTCGAAGTCAACCTGGGATCTCTATCAGACACAATAGATAGCGGTACTCCATGTAGTCTAACAACCTCTCGCTCAAAAATGATGCTCAACTGAGGAAACGAATACTTCATCGATATAGGGATAAAGTGTGTAGACTTCGTCAATCTATCAATAACAACCCACACAGCATCATGACGTCTCGCAGTCTGTGGCAACCCGCTCACAAAATCCATCGTAACATGCTCCCATTTCCACTGTGGAATCGATAGTGGCTGTAACAATCCAGCTGGTCTCCTGTGCTCGGCCTTAACCTGCTGACAAATATGACAGGCTCTCACATATGCACCCACATCGGCCTTCATCCCAGGCCACCAAAATAAACGTCGCAAATCATGATACATCTTAGTTCTACCAGGATGAACTGTATACCGCGAACGGTGTGCATCCTCAAGAATGCTATCACGTAGTTCCTGCACCTCAGGTATCCACAACCTACCTCTGTGCCTCAAGCACTGGTCCGAACTACTAGACCAATCTGTGCAACCCAGATCCTGAGCCAGACAGTGAAGCGAGCATAATGTCCGTCAGCCCTTTGCCACTCAGCGACCCTCTCTAACGACACAACAGGAACACGCATCTGGCCACAGATATGAACATCAGCAAAAGCATCTGACAAACACAACACCGTCGCGGCCTCCAGCAATCCATGCTCATGTGTCATCTACCGCAGCACAGTCTGACTCTCTACACCACTCCGTCTCAATGCATCAACAACTACATTCGCCTTCCCAGGATGGTACTCAATCGCGAAATCGTAGTCTTTCAGTAACTCGAGCCACCGTCTTTGCCGCATATTCAGATCCTTCTGAGTGAACAGATACTTCAAACTCTGATGATCTGTGAATAACATAAATCGTTCCCCATAAAGGTAATGTCGCCAAGCCTTAAGAGCAAATACAACTGCGGCCAACTCTAAATCATGTACTGGATAATTCTCCTCGTGGGGTCTCAATCGCCTCGATAAATATGCAACTGGATGTCCTTCCTGCATCAACACGCATCCCAACCCAGTTCCGGAAGCATTTGTGTAGACCGAGAAACCTTTCCCTGTCTCAGGTAGAGCCAACACTGGCGCCGAAGTCAACTTCTTCTTCAACTCTAAGAATGCTGCCTCACAATCTTCGGACCATTCAAACTTAACATTCTTCTTGGTCAACCTCGTCATCGGCGCTGCAATCAATGAAAATTCCTGCACAAACCGCCGGTAATAGCCCGCAAGCCCCAAGAAACTACGAATGTCTGCAACTGTCTCAGGTGTTCTCCAATCAATGATCGCTCGAATCTTGTCTCCATCAACAGATATTCCTTGACTACCAATGACATGTCCGAGAAATTTCACCTCTCTCAGCCAGAAAGCACACTTGCTGAACTTAGCGTACAATCTATGCTCCCTCAACGTCATCAAAACATCTCTGAGGTGTCTCTCGTGCTCCTCACGAGTCTTACTGTATATTAAGATATCATTGATGAATACAATCACATAACGATCCAAAAATGGTCGTAGTACTCGATGCATCAAATCCATAAAGATAGCCGGCGCATTAGTCACCCCAAATGGCATGACTGTGAACTCAAACAACCCATATCTCGTGCTAAACGCTGTCTTCTCGATATCACTCTCCCGAATCCTCAACTGATGATATCCAGATCGTAAATCAATCTTCGAGAAAAACTTAGCACCCGCCAACTGATCAAATAGATCATCAATCCTAGGAAGTGGATAACGATTTCGAATCGTCACTTGATTCAGCTTCCTGTAGTCTACGCACATTCTCAAAGGACCGTCCTTCTTCTTAACGAATAGGACCGGTGCGCCCCAAGGAGACATACTGGGATGGATAAAACCCTTCTGTAACAACTCCTCTAATTGGGATCTCAACTCTCCCTACTCCGACGCTGACATCCTGTACGGTCGGCTATATATATCATTGCGCCCCCGGAATCAACTCAATGATGAACTCAACTGCTCTAGGAGGTGGTAAACCTGGTAAATTGTCTGGAAACACCTCAGGAAACTCACACACTACTGGGACATCCTCTAATCTAATCTCTGGTCTCAGGTTGGGCTCAACTACCGTCCTAAACACCTCCATCTCCTGTGTCGTAGCTAACCGACCTCTAGTAATTGGTAAGTCTGACGCTGTCCCAACAAAAGTAAATATCGGAATGCCCTCAATATCAAATACTATCATCTTACCAAAACAGTCAATGTGTGCGCGATATGTTGCTAGCCAATCCACACCCAATAAGGCATCAAACTCTAAATACTCTAGGACACGAAAGACGACAGGTAACTGGTGTCCCTCAATCTCTACCACACAATTTCGGCATATCCGGTTAGGGTAAATCTTATCCCCAGTAGCCGTACTGAGGACAAGATGTGGGTCTAAAGTCTCAACCTGTAATCCTAACTGTCCAACCCTACGTCTTGATATAAATGATAAGGTACTGCCGGAATCAAATAGTACATGCATGAAGACATCGCATATAGATAACATACCATCGACGAGCTGACGAGTTGCATCACGCTCTGGCTATACAATAGTAGGTGTAGCATCTGCATGGGCCCTCTCCCTAACTGGCTCAATCTGTGGTCGTGAGGATGAAGTTGACATCAGACAATCTCTCTGTATATGTCCGACCTGATGACATCTGAAACATCTTCGTGTATCCCGCCAATCTGACTTTGAAACTATATGAACATGAGCCCTATCATGACCTCGATATCTCTGTCCCCTACCACGACCTCCTCCATCTCGCAGACGCTGTCGTGGCTGCTCAAACGGTGCAGGCGCAGCAACGTACACTATCTGCCTCTCATCTCTCTCGATGCTCGAAACGCCTATCTCGTCGACCCTGATAATCATGTCTCTGTCGATCAGACTGCTCTCTCTGTCTCTTCGGTCTTTGATCAGACCGAGAGCTCTGTCCTGCCCTATCTCCAAGCTCACCCTGGTGTCGTAGGTACGTCTCGCGAGCCAATGCTCTGTCATAAACACTCTGTAGCGTCTCCGCACCAGTCGCAACTATCACCCCACCAATCCTCTCATCCAGGCCTCTGATGAAGTAATAAATCTGTAATCTCTCCGTGTTAGCCACATCCATGGCATACATCATGAGATATCTGAATCGATCCATGTACCGTGACACCGACATGGTACCTCGTCGTAGTCCCAAGAATCGCTCCTCAATCGTAATCGCACCTCGTGGGAATATACTCATCCAAAAATAACTCGTCTAAACTCTCCCCAAGTCGCATTTGGCGTACCATGTATATCAGTATAGGTGGTCCACCAAACCGCAAACGACCTCTCAAACAATAGCCGAAATACGCGCTCGATCTATCTCGGGTACCTCCAACAACTGGTGTAGTCGTCTATGAGTCATCAACCATCGTCCTGCAACCTCAGGATCACTGACTCCCGTGAAGTACTTAGGATTAAATCTCATAAAGTCCTTCACCATCTTCGCCGCCTCTGACATTCTACTCCTAGCAGTTGAAGTCCCTATCTGCTGCTCCATAGTGGTGGGTATCACCGCCATAGTCTCTGCTGGTACTACCACAGGCTCAACCCTCTCTATAATCGTCTCGACCCAGCCTTGTGTAGCAACAAATGCAAGTGCTAATGTCGTCGCGTGGTAACAGTGCAAAGACGCTCAGCTTCTGTGTGCTATGCGCCGGTGTCCTCGAGCTCCGAATGTACTCCATCAACTCAGCCATCGAGCTCGTTGTAATAGTCTGCCGCTCTTGAATCAATCTTTCGCTCAGTCAACCTCTGCATCATAGCTCGCAAATCAGCCACGTCACTAGTGGTATGATCACTAGTCTCTCCAATTTCCGGCTGAGTAGTCGGTGGAGTAATAGGAGTCTGTCCGTCCATCATAAACTGCACAACCAACGTGCATTGGATCAGACTCACTACATACGCGTATATTATATAATATACAATCAAAACATACGTATGTGTATAATTTCCTGAATCTACCCGCCTCACATCTCTTCCCAACTAAGCCTTTAATTATTCACTTGTGGTTTCCACATCTAAGTTTTATTCATCAAATTTATTCTCTTGGTAAATCTCAAATTCTCAAAGTTTGACCTCTCTTTGATACCCAAAATGTGGCGGTATCAGAGGTAACCATAACTCACGCCTCACTTCCTAGGTTCCTTAAACCTAAGCTCTGATACCAAAATGTGGCGGCCCCAATTTCTACATTGGTTCGCCACGGGAGGCCACGCGGGCCCACAACTGTCTACGTCATCACCAGTTGTGTCCCACGCCCAATTATCCATCATCGATCAATTCTCATTAAATTTAATTCAATTAATATCATATAACCTCAAGTTAGCAGCGAAAACTTAATTGAACAACATAAAGATTTATCTTGCATATTATGGGCAAAATGCCTAAGTGGAAACCATATCAAATGTACATCATATACATCTCATCTGATTCTCAAAATATCAAAATGTACAACCTGTCTCTCAAACCCAAAACCCAATATAAAACGAGTAAATATAAACATACGTACGAGAAGGGCTAGAGCGGTCAATCAATATAATCCTCAAGCTTGCCCTTTCCCGGCCAGACTAGGATCTCGCACTCAGCCATCACAAAAAGGCAGATGACGAGTCCAGAGTGAGTAATCCCAAGGAAATTCACCAAGTAATTACGGAAATAAAAGTACTGGAATTGAAAATACTATAATTTAAACATGCGGAATAAAAGAAATACAGACAACTGTAAAAGGGAACATCGCATGCATAAATATAGTGATGAAACAAAGTACGTGCACATAAAAAAAATCAGACCAAGTCATACTTCGGGTTTTCTCCCCAGGCACCGACCGTAAACACACCAATGGGTTGGCCCTGAACCCTCTAGGTGGTCGGCGTAGACCCACGACGCACCCACACAAGCCTATCGTACCCGGGTAGCCTATTCACCGGCGTATGCCTAGACAAGTGCTATGACTTAGTGGACTCTATGGCCGTAACGAATACGCACCAGGTGGGGAGTGATCTCAACACCGTAAAGACACCAGGTAGGAGTACACTCCACTACCGTAAAGTCACCAGGTGAGAGTGCTCAACCACCGTAAAGCAATAACGAAATGGAGTAAAGAATAAATAGAACTGAATTCAAGTAAATCAAACAGTAAATACTTTAAGTGAAGTTCAATTGGGATACTACACACCTCAATTCGCACTCCTCGTTCCACAAATTAAACTCCCCGGCTCGATTCCTTCAATTCCCCGATATTTCTCCCGGTCTGATTCCCGACTAAACCCCGACTCCAATTACTATTCCGAGACTCCTGGAATTCATTTATGAGGGTTATTAGTTAATTAATGGGTTTATAATGTCATTTAGACTCATTTCCCCATTTTCCAATTTTTCACATTCCAGTGAACTATTAGCGCGCTAATTCATCTAAGTCACTGTTCATCATTTTCCAGAGGGTAATTAGCGCGCTAGGTCCTCCTATTAGCGCGCTAATCGCGCTCTGTCCAGATTTTTTACAGTTCAAATTTCTGAACTCCAATCACCCCATAAACTCATTCATTTGACTCCAACACCTCCAAAATTCATCATTCACCTCAGAAATACCATTTAAACACAAATTTATCAAGCTTAAACATCGAAATCCAAGAATCATCAAGAATCACATTTTCAAACCCATTTTCAGAAATTCATCAAATTTCTCTCAAATTAACTTGAAAATCACGACCATTTCATGCCATTCCCATACACCAACTCCCAACAAAACAAAGTGTTTCATTCTCAACAAATTCGGATTTTCCAAAATCTCTAACCCACACCAAAAATTTCACAAAACTCACGTTTGTTGTGTCCATACCTTTTGATTTTGTTGTTGGATGCCAAAATCACTACCTTCACACCCTAAATGGCTATTCTTCTTCCTCCTCTTCCAACGATTCTCTTCCTCCAAGCTCTCTCTCTTCAATCTCACACTCTCACTCTCCCTTTGACCGATCAAGCATGTGTATATATACTTGGCATTTGATTAAGTGTGTGCACGAATCTCGAGAAGTATCTAAGGGCTGCTGATCACCCTGTGTCACTCCAACTCCATACACCTTATCTTGACACTCAACACCCTGTTGTGCATCTCGAGAATCATCCCACTGTTATTGTTTAATTCAGCTCAACTATAGGATTTATTGCTTTCCAATTGATTTAGCTTATAACAATTATCTACCCTATTCAATAAATTTCCAAAATTTATGAATAAACTCACCGTAGTTTCCTCGACTACCCGGCACTCCGTGCCTCGTGTCCCGTGTCCGCACGCACCCCGAGGTCATTCCTCACTCGTCAATAGACTACGTTAACATACATGTTGTAATGGAATTAGCTAATTTATACATTTCCATCACAATTTACCATAACAAGCATACAAAACGGACTGTATACCTAGTACCTAGTTCGAGTGCGTTCCACCCTCGCTGTGGGACCCTCGACCATCCTCGCTGGCATCCACATCTGCAATGACGTCATAATTAACGGCAATTATAAATTGGGCCGTTACAATATATACCAATTTTTCTCTCTCCTTATCCATTTCTTCATTTTCGATCCAATGAAGAGAGAACGATAGAGAGTGTAACGACCCTAAAATTATAACTCGTACCACGTGACATTTCAGGGTCGTATTGTGGGCCCTACTAGCCGTGGTGTACTTGCTTCGGTCCTCGGGAGTCGACACTGAGGTATGTTATGTTTGTTTGATGATTTGTATTATTTATTTATTACCGAACATTAAATTCAATATTCCAAATGTGTAAGGACGTTGTGAATGTGCGTTAGTACCGTTGAACAAGTTCGGTACGAAAGAACGCGTTAACCGAGTATTTGAGAGTCCGTGGGACGAAAATGAAATAAAAACATTGATATTTATAAATGAAAATAATTAATGAAATTAAATAATAAATCATGGGCGCCGAGTGATATGTGGGGTCGTGGACGATACGCGTGAGTCGAATATTAGTGTGCACGCCCGAGTTAACTCGTTGGCGCGCAAAACGAAATTTTAGACATGAAAAATACAATTATATATATATTTATATATATAGAATATATATAAATGTATATATAAGTAAAAAAAAATGTAAAATGACCAAGAGGGGCATTAGTTTATTAAAGAAGTGGATAAGAATTTGAGGGGCAAAATGGTCATTTGACCCAAAATTTGATCAAAAGCACCATCGACACCCCCATTCTCACATTTCGATCGAGGAAAAGGAGGAAATCAAAGAGAGAGAGAGAGAGATCGATCAAGTGAGGGTGTGGAGTTTCAAAATTGACGAAGTGATTGAGGTCGAGAGTTCGGGGAATCGGCACAAAGGTGAGTTGTGATTGTTGTTACGTTGTGTTGTTGGGGTTGTTGAGTTGTTAATTTTGAGAGAAATTGAGTTTTTAATTGATTGGTGTTGATGTTGTTGTTGATGTTGTTGTTATTGTTGTTGTTGTTGCTTATTATTGAAAAAGAAAGAGAAAAGAAAAGAGAAAAAAAAGTTTGAAGCGAGAGACGAACCGAAATTCCGGTTCGTCTCGTGAAGATGAGGAGAGAAGTGTGGGCGGGTCGGGTCGTGGTGACCCGCAGGCCCGACTGCTTGAGGAGGCCGGGCCCGACCGGGTGGGTCGGCCGGGTCTGTCCCGGTTGGGTGGACCGGGTCGGACCTCGACCAGGGACCCACCATTATTAAAATAATAATTTATTTATTTATTTATAATAAATAAATTAATTAAATATATTTTATTTTTATTTTTTTGAAATAAATATTGGAAAAATCTGGAAAATTCAGAGTAAATAGGAAAAAAACTCTGAAAAATTATATTTCAACCAAATAAATAGAAATTTGGGAATTTTTATGAAAAATGAAGAATTTGAGATTTGCGACGAGGCTTTTGTCCGGGTTTTTGTCTCGTAAAGCGTGAAATTGTTAAAAATAGCCAGAAAAATATTAAAAAATATTTTTCTAAATTGTATAAAAATATAAAGTTTCGCTCGGGTATCCTAATGGGTTTAAATGGAACCCAATACCGGATTAGCGACCCAAATTGAGCAAAGGAATAATAATTTAGAGAATTGTATAAAATAAGTTAAACTTGAGAAAAATTGAAGAATACTTGGAATAATTAGGGAAAAATTAACGAAAATTGGTCGAAATAATTGTCAGGTGACGAGCAGAGTGTTGGTAATTAATTGAGGAACGTGTGGAGCTACGCGAGGGAGTCTTTAGTGGGATTTGAGGTGAGTAAAGGCAACAATAGAATCAACATAATTGCTTTTCTATTTATTGATTAATTATTCTTGAAATGCAAGCCCTTTGTATTCCATTCTAATTCAGGTGACCTAGGGTTTAGGTAGTCCGACTGTGATGAGAAGTCTCAACGAGTTTAGCAGCCGGCATAGACTGTGGCTTCTC
Source organism: Stephania japonica (assembly GCA_039657345.1). Lineage (NCBI taxonomy): Eukaryota > Viridiplantae > Streptophyta > Magnoliopsida > Ranunculales > Menispermaceae > Stephania > Stephania japonica. Next base: position 81,140,174 of record CM077556.1, on the reverse strand, counting down.
GTTGGAGCCTATCGAAATGATTTAGCATTCGGCTTGTGACTGTGGCTTTCTTTCGGTAGTGTGTTAGGAATTAGCAGCCGGATTTGTCTGTGGCTTTTCCTAACAAAGTGTGCGTTCAGTGGAGGCGACCTTCGGGCCCACTGGTTCGTACGAGGTGGATTGAGCAGGAGGCAGTTTTGGGCCTACTGTGTCGATCGCAAGCTGATGAGGTTTTGTGACCCGCGGTTTGATTGGGACTATCTATTCGCCTATCCATTTGTTTCTCGGTCACTTGATTTTCGTTGTTTGTACTTGTTGAATCTATTTATCATGCGATTTGCTATCTATTTCAGTTTCATGTTATACACTACATGATTTATAGACTTGTGATTATTGAAAATTCAGTAATTTATGTTGAGATATCTAATGTTGTTGTTTACTGTTATATTTTGTACTCACCGTCCTTTTTATGACGGTGGGTGTGATTCTGAAGAGTAGGGGCAAGGCGCCGATGCTTGGCGATATCCTCTGAGGCACGCTCAGAGCCATTAGCTTTGCTTTCACTTTGTAGGTATTTTTGTCCTTTTGTTGTATATTCTGGCTATGTATCAATTTGTTTTTATATTTTGGGACTTTGGGGAATTGAACCTGACTGTTGATACATATATATGTTCCTTTTGGGTTCTCAGTTGATCTGTTATATACATGGGATGTAGTTTGGATAAGATTTTCCACCACTAGGTTGACTGAGTAGTAAATTATTTTAAGTTGGTGTTAAAAACATTTCCGCTGCACACCTAACTACAATTGAGGATAAAAGATGAGATAGAGTTAAGGTGAATCAAAAAGAGTGATCCAGGGTGAGTGAGTGAATAATGTATGGAGTAATGGATAAGTTAAGGCTGACTAGACTTGCGTTGACTCGTTGGAGATTGGCTCGTGGGTCCACGTAGGTTTAGGCCAGGCGGGACCCAGTTTGTGGTTGCTGGGGTCGTCACAGTTGGTATCAGAGCCTAAAGGTTTATCACCATGACTTTGAATAAGTATAAAACACAAGCCAATGAACTTAGTGTGGAAAATCTTAATAATTTAACTCAAGTATAGTTGGGAAGTGGGAAATGATATACTATTTTAAGCATGTTAAATTTTAATGTGTAATATAATATATCGTTACGTAAGACTGATCGAGGCTCGTCATTTGCTATTGTAGATTGCGATGGCTGACCAGCCTGATACTGGAGATCAGAGTGGAGTCCGTGATCCTCCACCAGATGCGCCGAGTGACGTTGCAGCTCTGGCATGTGAGTTACAGTCCTGGACTCAGAGAGTAGAGTCACAGGGACGGAGGATGGACGAGATATTGGATATTCTCAGGGGACAGGCACAGCAGTTGCCATCTCCATCAACTTCAGGGATAGCTCCTAGACAGGATGTGAGTCCGGCTACACCTCAGGCTACTCCACCGGTTACTACTACTAGTACAGTACCTGCACCACCTATCACCGCAGTTGTTCCGACACAGATTGCGGTGGAGTCACGTGTTCATGATGATATTGATTCACGCCTGACTGCAGAGGCGAGGTGGACTCGGGAGTATGAGAAGTATAAACGAAAGAAGTTCAGCGGCGGTTCAAGTGTAGATGAGGCGGATTTGTACATTCGTAGTCACGAGAAGGTTTAGAAACTTCTCAAGATCGAGGATAGCGTAAAACCGGGTTGGCAAAGCATTTTCTTTGACTGGAGATGCGAGAGATGTGGTGGGAAAATTTAGTATCCACACATGGAGAGCCGACTACCTGGTTAGACTTCAAGAAATATTTCGATCGAAGTTTTATCCACCTTCCTATGATAGCCAAGAGGGACGAGTTTATGCATATCCGATAGCATTAGGAGAGTCGGTTATGACTTATATGGGCGTATATCAAGCACTTACTTCTTTTTGACGATGGAGTAAGATCGAGACAGAGATCAGGTCTATTATTTTACTGAGGGCTTGTTGCCAGCTATTGGAGGGACAGTGGTCACTACTTTACCTCCTACACTACAGGATGCTTATGACCGTAGTTTGGCGAGGGAGGCATATCTGAGGACACATCCCGCACAGGGATATGATCAGCCCCGTGAGGTACAGGATGACAGGGGACAAGGCCGTTTAGGGGGCAGGAGGAAGAGGAAGAGGAATAGATGGCAAATTCAGCAGTTTGGCAGAGCTCAGAGTGTAGCCTCAGTCGCACAGTCTTCGCAACTAGTTCAGACATATGTCACCACACCTACTCAGACATAGAGTTACCCTAGTCGACCACCACCGGTACCACAGCAGGTGTAACAGTCTAGAGATGGTAGAGGCAGAGGTAGGGGTAGTGTATAGTAGGGACAGATGTCAGGTCAGGGATCGAGTAGGCGAGATTACTTAGCACAGAGACCTACCGGAGCGTGTTATAGGTGTGGACAGATGGGTCATCTTGTCAGAGAGTGCCCACAGCCAGCTGAGTTTCGACAGAGACCTGCGGGAGCTTGCCATCGATTCGACAGAGACCTGCGGGAGCTTGCCATCGATGTAGACAGACGGGACATTACATCAGAGAGTGTCCACAGCCTGTTGATGTTCAGCAGAGAGTAGCACCACGTCAAGCAACATACGAGGGAACGTGCACATGTTGTTGTTTGAGCCGGACCTCGGGCGACTCGACATCTCGTTGAGGGTATGATTTACATTTGTGGTCATTTGATGTATGTTATGATTGACTCGGTTCTCTTGTTTCCTTTATTTCGGGCGCATGGTTGATGAGTTAGGGTTAAGACCGGTTAGGTTAGAGAGACCTCTAGTTCTTAGCACAGTGGCCGGGGATAAAATCTACCCTAACATGATTTATGAATACTGTATTGTAGAGATAGAGGGACATGAGTTACCAATAGATCTTAGAGTGTTAGAGTTTCTGGAGTTTGAAGCGTTATTAGGCATGGATTGGTTAGGTCCTTATCACGCACAGATTGATTGTTTCGACAAGACGGTCACATTTCAGATTCTCGGACAGCCAGAGTTTACTTTTCGTGGCGGTGCGACTCAGTTGAGAGTTACCAGAGGCAGAGTAGCCACGAACAGTGAGATTAAGACGTTTATGAGTGTTTTAAGTACGGTAGGAAGAGCTGAGGCAAAGATCGGTGAGGTACCAGTTGTGTGCGAGTTTCTGGACGTGTTTCCAGCAGAGCTTCCCGGGATACCACCGACGAGAGAGATTGATTTCATCATTGATTTGGTTCTTGGAACCAAACCGATATCAATTCCACCGTACCGGATGGCTCCTAAGGAGTTGGAGGAGCTGAGATCACAACTAGATGAGTTGTTGGAATTAGGTTTTATTTACCCGAGTATGTCACCTTGGGGTGCGCCGGTCTTGTTTGTGAAGAAGAAAGACGGCAGCCTGAGATTGTGTATCGACTATAGGCAATTGAACCGGTAAGTGATGAGTGAAGAACAAGTATCCATTACCTTGTATTGATGATTTGTTCGATCAGCTGACTGGAGCGCAGTGGTTCTCGAAGATTGATTTGAGATCTGGCTATCATCAGTTGAGGATTAGATCAGAGGACAGAGAGAAGACGGCTTTTCGCACGAGATATGGGCACTATCAGTTTACCGTTATGCCGTTTGGGTTGACGAATGCCCCAGCAATGTTCATGGATCTCATGCATCGTGTATTGAGACAATATTTGGATAGATTTGTTATAGTGTTCATTGATGACATTTTAATTTATTCTAAGACTCGTGAGGAGCACGAGGAGCACCTCAGGATGATTTTGCAGACGCTGAGGGAGCATAGACTGTATGCCAAGTTTAGTAAGTGTGAGTTTTGGCTTACAGAGGTTGGATTTTTAGGTTATATTGTCGGAGCTAGCGGAGTGTCAGTAGACCCTGCTAAGGTTAGAGCAGTTGTTGATTGGCCTACACCGAGTTCAGTGACAGATATTCGAAGTTTTCTGGGATTGGCTGGTTATTACAGACGATTTGTGCAGGACTTCTCAAAGATTGCGGCACCGATGACGCAGTTGACGAAGAAGGAAGTCAGATTTCAGTGGGATGATAGTTGTGAGCAGGCTTTTCAGACTTTAAAGGAGAAATTGACTACCGCGCCAGTACTCGTATTACCCGAGTCAGGGAAGGTTTTGAGGTGAACACCGATGCTTGTTTGGTCGGTTTAGGCTGTGTTTTGATGCAAGACGGTAGAGTGATAGCTTATGCATCCCGACAGTTGAAGATTCACGAGAAGAATTACCCTACACATGACTTGGAGTTGGCGGCAGTGGTGTTTGCATTGAAGATTTGGCGTCATTATCTGTACGGAGAGAGGTTTGTGTTGTTTACTGACCACAAGAGTTTGAAATACCTCTTCACTCAGAGAGAGCTGAATATGAGACAGAGACGGTGGCTAGAGTTCCTCAAGGATTATGATTTCTCATTGGAGTATCACCCGGGGAAGGCTAATGTTGTAGCTGACACATTGAGCCGAAGAGGGGTTGACTCGGAGGTTGTGACGTGTTGCGTGACACATGAGTATGGATTACTCAAGGCGGTTGAGATGATGTACTCGGTTGATATCCCGACTAACACTAGAGTGTTGATTTGTGGGCAGTTGAGGACTCAAATAGTCTCTATCCAGAGTGTACTTGATGGGCAGCAGGCTGATGAGCAGTATCAGAGGTACAGTGAGTTTGCTCAAAGTTCAGATCATCCAGAATGGAGTCAGTCGATAGATTTCTGCCTGAGATTTAAAGGGAGACTGTGGATTCCATCAGTGGTTGAGTTACGTGACGAGATTCTCCAAGAGGCTCACCGTTCACGTTTTTCGGTTCATCCGGGCAGGACCAAGATGTATGTTGATATGCGTCGTCTGTTTTGGTGGCCGGGGATGAAGACCGATGTTGGTGATTATGTTAGAGGTTGTGAGATATGCCAGCGAGTTAAGGCTGAGCATAGGAGGCCTGGTGGATTACTGTAGCCGCTTCCTATTCCTCGCTAGAAGTGGGAGCATATCGCTATGGATTTCATCAGTGGGTTACCTCGGTCTCAGCGCAGACATGACAGTATTTGGGTGATTGTGGATAGATTGACGAAGTGTGCGAACTTCATACCGATTTCTACCACACATCGAGTGGATAGGTTGGCGAGCTTGTTCGAGAGAGAGATAGTGCGACTGCATGGAGTGCCATTGTCGATCGTGTCAGACAAAGGCCGCAGTTTACGTCGCAGATTTGGCAGAGTATGCAGGCACAGTTTGGCACGAAGTTGGATCTCAGTACAGCTTATCATCCACAGAGCGATGGACAGTCAGAGAGACTGATTCAGGTGTTGGAGGACATGTTGAGGATGTGTGTATTAGAGTATGGTGGTTCTTGGGAGGAGTATCTTCATCTGTGTGAGTTTGCTTATAATAACATTTATCAGGCCAGTATTGGTATGGCACCGTTTGAGGCACTCTACGGCAGGCCGTACAGATCTCTATCTTGCTGGGAAGAGCCAGAGGATGTGGCAGTGATTGGGCCAGAGATTGTAGTGGATCACACAGAGAAGGTACGACTGATCAGACTTCGGTTGAAGGGTGCGCAAGAGAGGCAGAAGATGTATTATGATAGGTACCATGGCGAGTTAAAGTATGAGGTGGGAGATTATGTATATCTGAAGGTTTCTCCACTGAAGGGTCACAAAAGATTTGGGATCAAGGGTAAGCTTGCGCCGAGGTTTATAGGTCCGTTCAGAGTGAAGAGACGAATAGGCAAGGTGGCGTATGAGCTTGAGTTACCATCTCAGTTAGCAGGAGTTCACCCTGTATTTCACATATCAATGCTTCGACTGGATAGGTCGAGAGAGGGTAAACGACCGATTGTGGACCTGAGTCAGATTGATCTGAGGAAGACATTACTTACGATGAGCAGCCTATTCAGATTATGGACCGGAAGGTGAAGGTATTGAGGAATAAGGAAATTCCCTCAGTTCTCGTCAAGTGGCAGCATCACGGGGACGAGGAACTAACTTGGGAACTGGAGTCTTACATGCGCGAGCATTTCCCTTACTTGTTTTGATTCCGGTAAGTCTTACCCTGTATTTTCGTTTAATTTCGAGGACGAAATTCTCAATAAGGGGGGGAGACTGTAATGTCCCTAAAATTATAACTCGTACCACGTGACATTTCAGGGTCGTATTGTGGGCCCTACTAGCCGTGGTGTACTTGCTTCGGTCCTTGGGAGTCGACACTGAGGTATGTTATGTTTGTTTGATGATTTGTATTATTTATTTATTACCGAACATTAAATTCAATATTTCAAATGTGTAAGGACGTTGTGAATGTGCGTTAGTACCGTTGAACAAGTTCGGTACGAAAGAACGCGTTAACCGAGTATTTAAGAGTCCGTGGGACGAAAATGAAATAAAAACATTGATATTTATAAATGAAAATAATTAATGAAATTAAATAATAAATTATGGGCGCCTAGTGATATGTGGGGTCGTGGGCGATACGCGTGAGTCGAATATTAGTGTGCACGCCCGAGTTAACTCGTTGGCGCGCAAAACGAAATTTTAGACATGAAAAATACAATTATATATATATTTATATATATAGAATATATATAAATGTATATATATAAGTAAAAAAAAATGTAAAATGACCAAGAGGGGCATTAGTTTATTAAAGAAGTGGATAAGAATTTGAGAGGCAAAATGGTCATTTGACCCAAAATTTGATCAAAAGCACCATCGACACCCCCATTCTCACATTTCGATCGAGGAAAAGGAGGAAATCGAAGAGAGAGAGAGAGATCGATCAAGTGAGGGTGTGGAGTTTCAAAATTGATGAAGTGATTGAGGTCGAGAGTTTGGGGAATCGGCACAAAGGTGAGTTGTGATTGTTGTTACGTTGTGTTGTTGGGGTTGTTGAGTTGTTAATTTTGAGAGAAATTGAATTTTTAATTGATTGGTGTTGATGTTGTTGTTGATGTTGTTGTTATTGTTGTTGTTGTTGCTTATTATTGAAAAAGAAAAGAAAAGAAAAAGAAAAAAAAAAAAAGTTTGAAGCGAGACGAACCGGAATTGAAATGAGGAAGCTATGTGAAAATGAAGGGAGAAAGGGTGTGGGCCGGTCGTGGTGACCGGGCCCGACCCGGTGGTCTGGGTCGGTCCGACCTGGGCTAGTGGACCGGTCGGACTCGACCGGGGACCCACCATTATTAAAATAATAATTTATTTATTTATTTATAATAAATAAATAAATTAAATATGTTTTATTTTTATTTTTTTTTTGAAATAAATATTGGAAAAAAATCTGGAAAATTCAGAGAAAATAGGAAAAAAATTCTGAAAAATTATATTTCAACCAAATAAATAGAAATTTGGGAATTTTTATGAAAAATGAAGAATTTGAGATTTGCGACGAGGCTTTTGTTGGGGTTTTTGTCTCGTAAAGCGTGAAATTGTTAAAAATAGCCAGAAAAATATTAAAAAATATTTTTCTAAATTGTATAAAAATATAAAGTTTCGCTCGGGTATCCTAATGGGTTTAAATGGAACCCAATACCGGATTAGCGACCCAAATTGAGCAAAGGAACAATAATTTAGAAAATTGTATAAAATAAGTTAAACTTGAGAAAAATTGAAGAATACTTGGAATAATTAGGGAATAATTAACGAAAATTAGTCGAAATAATTGTCAGGTGACGAGCAGAGTGTTGGTTACTAATTGAGGAACGTGTGGAGCTACGCGAGGGAGTCTTTAGCGGGATTTGAGGTGAGTAAAGGCAACAATAGAATCAACATAATTGCTTTTCTATTTATTGATTAATTATTCTTGAAATGCAAGCCCTTTGTATTCCATTCTAGTTCAGGTGACCTAGGGTTTAGGTAGTCCGACTGTGATGAGAAGTCTCAACGAGTTTAGCAAATGCAAGCATAGACCGTGGCTTCTCGTTGGAGCCTATCGAAATGATTTAGCATCCGGCTTGTGACTGTGGCTTTCTTTCGGTAGTGTGTTAGGAATTAGCAGCCGGATTTGTCTGTGGCTTTTCCTAACAAAGTGTGCGTTCAGTGGAGGCGACCTTCGGGCCCACTGGTTCGTACGAGGTGGATTGAGCAGGGAGGCAGTTTTGGGCCTACTGTGTCGATCGCAAGTTGATGAGGTTTTGTGATCCGCGGTTTGATTGGGACTATCTATTCGCCTATCCATTTGTTTCTCGGTCACTTGATTTTCGTTGTTTGTACTTGTTGAATCTATTTATCATGCGATTTGCTATCTATTTCAGTTTCTTGTTATACACTGCATGATTTATAGACTTGTGATTGTTGAAAATTCAGTAATTTATGTTGAGATATCTAATGTTGTTGTTTACTGTTATATTTTGTACTCACCGTCCTTTTTATGACGGTGGGTGCAGATTCACAGAAGAGTAGGGGCAAGGCGCCGATGCTTGGCGATATCCTCTGAGGCACGCTCAGAGCCATTAGCTTTGCTCTCACTTTGTAGGTATTTTTGTCCTTTTGTTGTATATTCTGGCTATGTATCCATTTGTTTTGATATTTTAGGACTTTGGGGAATTGAACCTGACTGTTGATACATATATATGTTCCTTTTGGGTTCTCAGTTGATCTGTTATATACATGGGATGTAGTTTGGATAAGATTTTCCACCACTAGGTTGACTGAGTAGTAAATTATTTTAAGTTGGTGTTAAAAACATTTCCGCTGCACACCTAACTACAATTGAGGATAAAAGATGAGATAGAGTTAAGGTGAATCAAAAAGAGTGATCCAGGGTGAGTGAGTGAATAATGTATGGAGTTATGGATAAGTTAAGGCTGACTAGACTTGCGTTGACTCGTCGGAGATTGGCTCGTGGGTCCACGTAGGTTTAGGCCGGGCGGGACCCAGTTTGTGGTTGCTGGGGCCGTCACAGAGAGGGTTTTGTGTGACGGCCCCAAATCTCTCGAGGTGGTCCCGTGACCTACGCCCTCCGCTCGCAAGCCCAACAACGCCTGTCACATCACTGGACACGTCATTACTGCTGTCACGTCCGCAGTTCTGTGAAGTGACGCTCCGTTCAACTAATCCTACTATATTAAGTTGTTTAATTTTTCTAAGCATCTAGTAGGTTATCTAATTACAATAACAATAGCAGAAGCATTTAATTCGTATTTTATGAGAATTTATTTAACCTAAGTAGTGGAAAACCTGGAAATAAACACCATGTATATAACTGAGACGAAGTAAACAGTAATCTATATACATGTAATAAAGTTCTAAAGTTCCCAACACCTAGCAAAATAATATATACATACATACTCAGTAGTCAAAACACGAGCTGTCAGCAGCAACGGCCTCGAGATAGTCGCCTAGTACCTCTTTTCTCTTGCTTTTGCTCGTAACAGGATCTGCGCTCAGTTGCCCAACACATACAACAACGAGCCTAGTGAATAAATTTTCAAAGTCTACACGATAAACATGAAAACATCGATAACCTGCGACACCTGTGAATATGACCATGACAACAGGAATCATATCCTCATGGCCGGCCGTAAACAACCATCACAGCATTACATCAATCACACATCAATTGAAAATGTAAAACATCTAAAATCCAACAAATACTTAACTACATGGCTCGAATGTAAAATCAACAGGTAAATAAAACATCACTCGTTTAATCACGATAAAACCATGACCCACCGGTCATACGATAGCAAAACGGAGTTTTTAGCACAAACCAATGCTTGATAATAGGCTTACAATGACTACACCTCAACTCAGTAAACGTGCGTACTCTTTTTCAAGCTTTTTAGTTCTAAGAGTACTCTTAATCCCTCGAGACAGTTGTAGACACATTCTACTCTCATCTACACGGTCGCCGTCGCAAATTAGCCCATGCTCGAGTGTGTAGCCATAACCACGATGAAAAACCATGCATGACCACTAGCAATCATTTCATACGATAAGATAGTCGATAAACTGCACGCCATGAATTTAAAGTGTAACTTTCTCAAGGGTTTTACGCACCTGAAATACGTTCTCTGACTTCAGGACCCGCCAATTTGACCCGCTTAGCTCCCCGATGCCCGAGCTATGGTTCACTAGTCCCTGAAGGTCATTTATAGTGTCTTATATTAATTAAGTTTATTAATTAGGCTCGATTTCATGTTTTAAAAGTTTAGGGGTTCTGGTATTAGCGCGCTAGTCTGGGGGATCAGCGTGCTAATTGATTTTCGTGCACTGTTCATGCATGAAGATCTTTATCTTCCCCAACGTGATTAGCGCGCTACTGTTCATCACCTAGCGCGTTAATTGCACGCTGGCCATAATTTCTAGAAACCGATTCTGGGTTTTCCTTGTTTCTAACACCTCAATTCATCCTAGAAACCATACACACACTCTAACAACATCAAATCCTCTCCAAAACACCAACTAAACTAGTTTTTTGACCAAAAATAGAGGATCAAACATGCATAACCATAAATCACGAAATCTTCAAATTGGTCACCAATCCTCACAATTTCGAGAAAAAACTAATATATTTTATCATAAAAGACCTCAACAACCTCTAAATAACCCAAAAAAGAACAGTAAATTCACTCACAAATCCGAGATCACCACAACACCCAATGAAATTCAATCAAAATGAGAGTTTGATTACCTTAGCTTTGGTTGTTGGACTCCCAGGATCACTCTTCAAAGCTTTAACTCGTCCTCTCCAACCTCAGATTTCTCTCATAAAAGCTCAAATTTTGGTGAGAAGGATCGATTTGCATGTTGTCCATCGATCAAAGGTATTTATAGGTGTTGGTTTTAATCTAACGTGTACTCGCATCTTGAGGTTGATCTAAAGGCTCCTGAACAAGCCTGTGTCACATACTTCTGGACACCTTATCATAACACCCATTGCCTTGGATCACCCTGTTGTGCATCTTGAGGATAATCCAAGGTGTGCTATTTTATTCAATTCAAACTATAGGACTTGATTAATTCCAATTGATTTAACTCATAAAACCTATCCAAGCCCTCCATAAATTCCATAAAATGATAATTAGGGTCACACTAACTCTCAACTACCCGACAACCCATGCCCTGTACCCTAGCTATCCCGTATCCGGTACTCGGTCCCCGACAGGCACTTCGGGACATATACCCGACTCGTAGCTTTACCCGATATCAACTTACACACATGTGATGTTTATATAACTAATAATAAATTCCCACATCACAATAATAGACATACATCATACATAAATAACACAATATAACCTAGGTACTCATATCCATGTCCGCCCATCTATCCACGTAATGCTCGAATTAACCCGTTAATCCCCGTGATTAACCCTAATCCTGATTAAATTAATTTGGGCCGTTACAGTTTGGGACAGTTTCGGACTCGTTATGATGCTAGGGATCGACCAAATACACTTAAAAAGGTAGGATCCCTACTCATCTCATGTTTATCTATAGTTTAGCGTCAATTTTATGGGTTTTCATCACGACGATTTTGGACGAATTTTCAAGAAAATGTTGGGAAATGAATTTGATTGATGGTTTTTGAATCAATGGAGTGTTTTATTGAGGATTTTTTTTTTGTTAATTTATGGATTTGAAGTGAATTGAAATTTTTGAGAATTTTTGAAGAATTTTGGGTTATTTTCGAATCGAGGGTGTTTTGGGGTTTCGACACAAAACGAGTTAGGTTTTAAGTTTTCATGGGCATCCCTAAGGGTTTCGGATAGACTTGGAACGCGACGACATGAGCGGGGTTTCAGAAAACCTCGGAGTAGGTGCTCTGCTGAACACGCCGCGAGGGACGCTGTGAGGAGTTATCACCCACGGCGCCACTCACGATGTCTCGAGCAGAGGGAAAAAAATAAAAAAAGAGAAGACGTCATGGGGTCGACGTCGTCTAAAACAAAAAGGTTCACGACGTCTTGGCGGCGTGACACTATTCATAGAGGCCAATTTTCTAAAAAATTTGGGGATTTCTCAGGTATCCAATTGGGTCCAAATACGACCAAATACCTCAAAAATCAACCCAATTACACTAATTAAGCAGATGTGGGAAATTGGGTAAATTAGAATGATATTAATAAAATTTACAAATTTGGGTTAATTGACATACTTTGAGAATTTGAGTAGATAACTTAGAGGTACGCAAGGATCAAAGTGATAAGTGTTCATTTTGACATTAGTTAGTATAGGTTATTTGGAGTTAATAGACTATATTTATCTTATTTTAAAGTGATAAATGCTTGTTTTATGTGTTTTAGGGCTTGTATACTAGTCGGGTGTTTTTGGGACCGAAGGTGTGTGTTGAGCTTAATTGAAAAATGTTCAGTTCAGAGAACATAACTTTAACATCCGAAGTTATAATGAGTCACCGTTAATCTTGTTGGAAAGAAGACTTCAAGACACACATTTCATCTTTTATTAGTATTACAAGATTTATTAGTATTACAAGATACGGCCTCGAAGTGGATCGAAATCGCATGACAAAATAGAACAAAAATCCAGTTCACATGAAATCACGCCGTCCCACACGCCGCCACTCATTGTACCCACAACGTCAAACACGTACGACACAACCAGAGAGATCACTTGAGGACGTCGCACGTACGTTGTAAAGTGGTCGTGAAGAAGTTTTGAAGAAGCTCTGTGTGTGAAGAAGTTGTGTGTGCGTGAAAACCTATCTCCAGCACATCAGCAACAACATCCCAGTGAATCAGAAGCCGCCACGTCAACCGCCCAACCATTCCGCGTTCTTCCCTCGCGAAAACGCTCCAGTGTTCCTCCCACAACGCCACGCGTCAGCCGCCTGTTTCTCTAGCGCGTCACACACCTCTCCTCCTCCAATCACGCTCTACCACATGGCCAGACTCCAATTCCAGCACAAGGAATACATTTCGCAACCACGCCGTCTATGCGCCGTATTCACACTTTCTTCACGGCGTACCCGCGGTGCCGTGACCAGGAACTCGAGAAAATTAGAATTCTTGACATTTTTCAGAAATTTTTAGGGTTTTAACCAACCTCAATTGTTCCTATAAATACAGGAAATTCTCAAATGAAAATCATCCTTTGTTTAGTCGTAGTTTTGCATTAGAATTAGGTTTTTGATTATGTCTAGCTAGTTTTTCCTCTAGGTTGAAGGTGAATCGGTTAAGCCTACGACTTAGGAATCCTTTATGAGGTTTATTTAATTTTAATTATTATTGATTCTATTCTATGATCTAGTTCCTTTGGTGTTGTTTATAATATTAGGGTTAGATTTAATTGTGTGTAAAGGCTTGTGCATGCATATTAGATTGATCACCTTTAGTCATTGAAGTTGAAGCGTCCGTCCTTATGTGGTAGACTCATATTTGTGACAGTTGGCCATCCGGTCAAGTACCTTAGGGATCTAGGCTAAATCGGTGCACTAGCGATCCAGTTGTCTAGGTGTAGTGCCTTCACAAACTGTAGTAATGCTGCCAACGCGTTAAATCTGAAGCACTAGCGATCAGGTTGCGTGTTTGGTTAGGGAAGTAGTCAACGGTCTTACTTTGGTGCCGACATCAGGAAGTGCGAGCAACCGAGTGCGTCACTGGGTCTATAGCTGCACTAGATTATAGATTAGTTCACATCTTTTATAAAATGTCAGTTAAAAATTCAATCCCAAGTTGTATGGCGAGATTATGAAATTGGATACCTAGACTTCTATCATTTCATTAGATTTCCTTATTTTCAAAATATTTACACATTCTCAAAAATCTTAATTTCCTTTCGTTTTTATTTTTCTTACCTTAGAAAGACCACCAATCTCTGTGGGATCGACCTTTTACCGTTATCTACAAAATAGTTGGTTTAGGTTTATATATTTTATTGACGCGTTCAGCGCGTGTCAATTCTTGGCGTCGTTGCCGGGGATTGCTTTTTCTTTCTTTAGTTTTTTGTTGTATATTTATTTATTATTATTATTTTTTATTTTTTTGTATCTAATCCATTGTTCCTAACATTTTTGCAGGTAATTCTTTAATGGCCTCCTACTACCATAATTATGATTGATTCGAAGACTCATACTATCATGGTATGAATGTGGTAGGTATGTCATATAATGGACATCAATATACTAACTTGCAATCTTTTATGCAACAGTTCAGGTATGTGATTTTTGTGGAGAATACTCTCATCCCATTATGGTTGTCCTTATTATACAAACCAAGAACCGCTATTTCAGAATTTGGATCAACAGAATACCTTCTTGGAAAATATGATGAAACAGTTACTCGCTAAGGTGCAACAAATACAGGAAGACATTACAAAAGTTCAACATTCAAATTCAAAGTGGGAATATTTAGGAACTTAATTTAGTCAAATAACTGCTACACTTAAGAATTTGAATGACAAGGAGAGTTGTCTCGACAACTAATTTTTCACTCAGAGGAGACCTTAAATGCTGTTACATAAAAAACTGTTATGTTGGATGAGTTATCGATCATGGACGAGTATTGGAGTGAACTAGAGGAAACACTTGAAGTTTCTTTACATGAGTCGGACATTATCATTGCACAGAATGAAAAGGATGAAGCGAGAAAGAAATTGAAGTCATTTCAGAAAGGCTGGAGGAACCTCAAAAGGAGAGCAAGGAAGACCAACCTCTGGTGTTGGTAAAACCACCATCCCTTCCATGCATACCTGTTGAATTTAAAAAGGGGGTGGTAGTAAAGGAGCGTTCGCAAATTTTCTACATTGCTGACACCTTTGTGTCAGACGATCATGATGCGACGGAATCATGTGTTAGAGGTTCCGGATGAGCTCTTAAATCTGAAGGAGGGAATGTCTGCTGAATTACCCAAAGCTATAAATGTGTCATTCGTTGTTGACATTTCGAAAGGAGAGGGCATCACGTGATCATTCACAACAAGTCGAGCCAACGACTTCAACCAAAAACTCTCTTGGGAGGCAGCCCAAGTTTCTTTCCTTTATGTTTTTAGTTTGTTTATTTTTATATTTGTTTAGTGAACTCACCATTATCCCATTTGTGACTATTCTCAGGTGTTTGATACTCGTTTATTGAAGCACCAGAGGAGTTAAGAGCTCGATATCACTGCCGAGGCTCCATGGTTCATACATATGGTTAGTCTATTTGGGATCTGGTAAGTTTTAAGTTTTAGATTATTAGGTTAGTTTTTGAGTCTACTGAGGTAATTAGATTTATATTCCCTTAATTTCCAGAGTTGAGCATTTTTGTCACTATATTCTATATTCTATGAGATATTTTAGTCCATTAGGTTTTGCATATTCATTTTAGCATGTCATTTCCCCATTATTTGTTTCTTTCACTTCCATGTTCTTTTCACTTCTTTTCTTTTCATTTTGTAGTTTGATATCCTCATTTTTGTTTTAAACCTTGAGGATAAGGTTTGAGAAAAGTTTGAGGTGTTTCAGGTATAGAGGAGTGTTAGATGAGTGGATTAGCGCATGATAGGTATGATCGTCTTATTATTTTACATGCGTATTCCATTGGTTGGTAAGTTATGGTGTTATGGTGGTGTTTTTCTTTCTTTTCACCTCATTTTCTTGTTATGACATGATATGCATTGCATCACTTAGGTTAGTAGTAGTTTATATTAGTTCATGCATTTTTGTAGTTATTTTGTTGCATTATTGAGTCTATGCATGTTTAGAGTCATTTTGTTGCATATAGAGTTGCCTAAAACCTTGTTGAGTGTTTTTTTATTGTGGATATGAGTTCAAATTAAACAACTTTTGAGACTTGAACCCTTTTAAATATTGGGAGTTATATTTAATCTAGAGCGTTGTCCAACATCTTTGAGGTTGCTTATGTGACGGCCCCAATTTCCCCGTGCAATTGGGTATGCCCGGCCCAGACCCATGCAGATCCAATCTCATCAAAAATGTCAAGTTCAATAATCCCAAAAACATAAATATGAAACGATATACAAATCAGCAAAACATAAACACATACTATAAAGTCTCTTTGATCCCGCTGCTCGTCCTCAAAGTAGGTCTCCTGGGTCCCTTGCCTTTACTGCTCTCCACCTTATCTGCACCTTCCGTCACAAATTAGACGGTGAGCAACTGAAGAAATCGAAAGTAGTGCCAGAAGAATGTAACAGTAATTTATGATTTAAACAAACGAAGCAGTCTAAATATCATGCGGAAATGAAATAACAGGAAAGTAAATAAATCAAGTGCTTGATAAACAGACTGATAGATAAACAATCGAAATTTGCATGTTCTAAGATTCAAAAGAGGCCTAAGAGTGGTCTAATTTCATAGCAATACGACAAAGACCTCGCAAAATCTCCATGGGCAATGTTGCAACATTAGCGCAGCATAAAATTAAGAGGCATCACAACACCTCTTGAATCCAGTACCCAGTACACACAACACTAGGGGTCGTCAGTTACCCCTGCAGAGGGCACCCTCGTTGTCCCAGCTAGTGCGGGACCACATGATACCTTCGAGACACACACTCATGCCAAGAACATACAACTAAGAAAATGGAATGGAATTTCAAACAAGGGATCGATTCAACAATATCAATGAATAGTGGATGTATAAATCACATGTTATTTCCTTACTAGCCTACTAACATACACACATACAAGGTACGTATGTACTTACCTGAACTAACGCAACCCGGTACCACTCCGAGACTCTAACGCGTTTCCCGCGGTTTCCTGACTACCTGATAAAGCTTTGAATCGCGAATATTGGTTTAGGGTGATTCTCATAAACTTGGTTTAAAACGGTTAGTTAAAGCGACTCAAACAATTGCGAAAAAATCCTCCAATTGAGTTGTATTCGGGTTACACCGTGAGCATGTGGCCCCAGGGTGTAATTGTGCCATTTCATGATTAAAACCCATATACACCACAACCATGAATCCAGATATTCACGCGAAAACGGTAAACATATATATACTTTCATAAATAGTGAGCCTTAACACCAAAACTGTTTCTTTTTGCCTTTGTTGGGCCCAACACCAATTTCATACACACACAAACATCCCATTTGTTGGACTCTTGTTGGGCCTAACTACATAAGCCCATTTAAAAAAAAAACAACTCACACATACACTATAATAACGGTGACACCAACACACATCTCCTTTTTATTTTAATACACTCCCACACTTGATACACCCCACACTTGGTACACCCCACTGTTATGTGCACACAACACCCCACTATTGTGTGCACCCCATTGTTGTACGCACCCCATACACACATGCACTAAAGATATCACACACTAAATACACCCTCAAAATTGTCCGCACCCACTCATCAAAACTGCCACACATGGGGTTACCTCTGGCCAACAGAGTCGCCGGAGGATCACCTCCTGTCAGCCTCGACTGGCACCAGTGCCCGCCATCCATAACAGTGGCCAATCGGTCTCAAAACAACCCAAAAAAAGTCAAACAGTTTGGAAAAGACCCTCTTAACTCATCGAAAAAATGACCCACTCACCAGACGTGAGGCCCTCCGGGAAAGTCGAGACACACTTGGGTGGTCCACGCCTAAGTTCCCTATCGGAGATGACCCACGGTGACTGGACAGTGGGTGAAAAGTGGGTTCACAGTGAGAGGTTTAAAGCGTCGAGAGAGAGAGAGAGAGAGAGAGAGAGAGAGAGAGAGAGAGAGAGAGAGAGAGAGAGAGAGAGAGAGAGAGAGAGAGAGAGAGAGATGGGACTGCATCGGACATATAGGTGGGAGAGACACTCACCTAGATGTCTCCGGTGGATGGTTGAGATGTCAGTGTCGGGGAGCGGTGGTGGCTG
Source organism: Stephania japonica (assembly GCA_039657345.1). Classification (NCBI taxonomy): domain Eukaryota; kingdom Viridiplantae; phylum Streptophyta; class Magnoliopsida; order Ranunculales; family Menispermaceae; genus Stephania; species Stephania japonica. Next base: position 81,122,392 of record CM077556.1, on the reverse strand, counting down.
CCGAATCCAGTGAGGTGTAGAGGGGCTGTCGAGAGGAGAGAGTAAGTAAAGAAATCGAAAGCGAGAGAGAAAGAGAGTGGGTGAGAGAGAGATACCTCACTGACGACGGTGGTTCTCCGGTTACCACCGGTCTCGTCGGAATCTAGAGGTCCGGTGATGACAGTGGAGTTGAGTAGAAAGGAAAGGTGAATAGTGACGGCTTGGGTGGTTGGAGATGATGAATAGTGATTAGGGTTTGTGATAAAACATTGTTTTTATATGTGTGTAAACAATGTGAAATGACCCTTTTGCCCTTAAGTCAACACTTGTTCATTACTTGGACAGTTGCCCTTATGGGTCTTTTACCTCATCATTTTGACTCAACACACATACACATCTCAAGGCTAATCTCATGGCTCTCCTCATCATGCGGTGTCACTTTAACAATTTTTATCCTATAGCCCGTATGTTGTGAAACTATCTAACTTCCACGTTGATATCGCGTTTCTTTGGTCCGTGTGGCGGCCCCAAATTTCTCGGGCTGCCCCGTGGTCAGCTACCCCTGCCTCAGCTCCGGAAGTCGCTGCCACGTGTCTCTCTGCCTTCGTACTTTAGGTAGTTATCATGTAATTTGTTAAAGTCACTTAATTTATCATTTTTAAAGAAATTAACAGCGGAAAAATTTAAAGTTTAACAAAATGCATTCATATATATATATATATATATAAGTTTTACTGATCAAACCTATAGTGGAAAACCCGGCTGTACTGTGCATACAGGCGATCAACTATAACAGTATGTATACCAATACAAGTGTGTATCCAGTTTCCCAACCCAAAATATAATACAAAATATCAAAAATATGTGAATATCTACACACATACCAGCAGGCCTCGGCGTAGGCAAGTCAGATGAAATCGCCGATGATCCCCTTGCTCCTGCTAGTACTAGGATCTGCGCTCAGCCACCACAAAAAGGCAGATGGCGAGCCCAGTAAGTAAAATCCCAAGGAAAACCACCGTGCATAAATAATTAATGAAATAATTAACAAAGCCAAAAAGTAGTGTTAAATAAACATGCGGAAGGAAGGAAAATATGCAGACAACTGCTCAAAGCTAATTGCATGTATATAAACACATTGATAGACAAAGGGGTGTGAACACAACCACTAAGTGTGTACTAGGACCAGGAGCCTTGGTCGTGGCCCATGCCTCCGACCCTACTACTGTATCCCAGCGGCATTAACCCTAGTGGCTAATCAAACGCGTGAAATGGAGTCCAACTCGGGATATCGTCTACCGAGTTCCTAGATCACGCGCTACACACCTAGCCAGCGACCTCAACTACCCGTGGATACATAGACGGAACCATAACCGTCCCAGTAGGAATATAACTCACATATTTTCAAGGAAATAAAACTCAATGGAAGTAAATAAGTAAATGCAGTAGTGGTGTTCAGTTGGGTTTTACATACCCGAAAATACGCACTCCGACTTCTAGGACCCGTCAGTATGCCCACCTAGCTCCCAGATGTCCGAGCTATGGTTTCCCAGTCCCTGAAGTCCATTTATACTGTTTTATACTTTTTGGAAAGATATCATATCATTTTATGATATTATATTATATTTTTAATTTTTCAGTTGTGGTACCTCTCCCGGACTATGTCGGCGTTTCAAAAATACCCGAAAAGTCCTGAAACCACTTTTCTATCTTTTTTCTAATTTTCTATATTTTTCTAGAATTTTTCCAATTTTTCTGATATTTTTCACTTATTTTCCTATTTTCCAGCAAATAATATATATAATATATATTTAATTTTCTTAAAAAAATTATTTTTTTATTTGGGGGGCGCCACCTGGACTGGTCCGGTCCATGTGGCTGGACCGGCCTGGCTGGCCGATCTCCTTCCTCCTAGAGAGATGATTTGTCTCTGGTTTAAACCAGAGACAAATCGTCTCTCTTTTTTTTTTTTTTTTTTTTTTTTTTTTTTTTTTTTCTTACCTCCTTGCTTCTTCTTCCCTTCTCTCAATTTCTCTTCACTCTCCACCCATTGGAGACCTCTAAAACCTCAAAATTCCTCCACAAATCCACCAAAACATACCCCAAATTCTCGTATCAAAATACATGCAAATAACTCAAAATTTATCAAATCACCTCGATTTTCCACAAATTCGAACCAAATCAATGTAAATCATTAAAACCAACTTCAAAGTTCATAAATCTAGTAAAAACAGTGGCAATTGCACAAATTCTCGTTGAAATCATATATACCACAACATGTAACACTTTTCATCAAAAATCCAAGAAATAGGTGAGCTGATTACCTCAAGTTTGTTGATTGATGATCAAATCTAGCCTCAAAACTCCCTAGCTGAGATCTCCATACTGATTTCTCTCAAAATCCGAAATCTTTTAGTTGAGAATGGTGTGAATGTGGTTCGCATGTCTTGATCGGTGGTATATATATAGTGATCGAGGTTGATCAGACGGTCCTTGTCCAGCTCGTGTCACTCAATTCCTAGCCACCTTATCATGACACATATTGCCTAGTTTTTTATCCGTTGTCAATCTCGAGGATAATCTAAGGTGTACTGATTAATGATTTCAAACTATAGGATTCTATTATAATCCAATTGATTTAATTCATAACACCTATTCTAGTCATCAATAAATTCCATAAATTTGTGAATATGGTCACACTAATTCCCGACCACTCAGCACCCCGTACCCCATGTTCGGCACGCTTCCCGAGGCGGTCCCACACTTAGTGTACCCAAATTAATTTCCTTAGCTTAGCCTAAGGTTATATATCCACATTTAATTAAATAAATCCTCAACTATAGCATGTTTAAAAAAAATTTAAATCAAATTAAACCCCAACGCCCGGCCTCATTGCTACAACCCTTGCGTTGGCGCGTTCGCCGAACTAAAACCTCGGCTCACAACTCGCCCGACAAGTATATTTTAAATGCACACCTATGATGACTAATATATCATACTAATAATGATAAAGGAATATTAATGCATCACAGAATTTAAGAACTCACAGCAGTATATAGTCAGTATCCTAGGTTCGAGGTATGCCTAGCCTATCCGCGGCGTCCACGTGGCGTCCGAGCTGGTGTCCAAATCTGAAATAAGGTAAATAACGACGTTAATAAATAATGAACCGTTAGAGTCCGTCTTTCCTTTTCTCGACTCTCGTAGTACGCGTAGTTTCACCGAGTTTCGCAAATTATTCATTTAAATTACACAAATATTCATTTAATTGTATTCTTTATTATGTTTTAAGTTCCCTGTGTACCCGTAACCCAACTGTCGATCCCTGCTTGTCCAGTTTTCCTACTCGTTCACTGAATTCCTTGTCCGGTCACTCAAATACGAGTATAAATACGTAATACGTAATACACATCATTATTCGGGTCGTTACAGCTTATTAAAGAGCTAGTAGGAAGTTTAGGCATTGTGCTAGAGACCACAGAGGCAGGCAGTGGCATTTTGCATGTTTTCAGATTTCTAAGGTGCTAGAATGAGAATGTAGCTCATTTAAGACATCAATTCATATGACTTGACCACTTTTTGGGAATGATTAGACTTGAACGGACATTAGATGACTTGCTTAATTATAGTGAAAGTGAGAAGGGTTAACATAAGTTTTCTAAAATTTTTTAGAGACTCCTATAGATTCCACTGGAAATGGATCAGGGAATTTTGTGGTGGGAAAAAGTCAAAAAAGCGATTTCCATAGGAAATGGAGCAGGGACTGTACAACTTAAAATTTTTGGAGAAAATAAAGTGTATATATGATAAGGCGGAAGTCCATGAAAACTCTTTAAATTAAAAAGATTTGACCGAGTGCTTATAGCTAGATCAATTGAGTTATTCCAATGTATTGTTCCACATTTTCATATTTAAGTCTTATTGCCTCTCTTTGGTGTGTTTAGTCAACATTTGTGGATAGTGTGTTGCATTTTTCGTTCATAGTCCATTTTTTGGTGTCGATGCACTATTTTTAAGAAATTTTGAGCTTGTATGCTTTAATGTAGTGGCTCTGTAAAATCTTGAGTAGTTGAAGACCTTTGTTTGGATTGACTCTTGTTTTTGAAGGTTGATTTTCATTGATGTTTGGATTCCGTTCTTACAAAATTTTGACTTTGAACTTCTTTTGGGTGATGGTTGATTGAGTAAAAGATTTAAATAAAAAAGGAACTCAACTTGACTTGGTGAAGGGCATAGGTTTGTTAGGATTAGTAATTGTCGTATTAGGAGCTAGAGTATAGATCTTCATTCACTCCTTTGCTCGGGACGAACAAAGTCTAAGTTTAGGGGTGTTTGATAAGTGTTCATTTAGGCATTAGTTAGTATAGGTTATTAGGAATTAATGAACTATATTTATCTTATTTTAAAGTGATAAATGCTTGTTTTATGTGTTTCAGGGATTGTACACGAGTCGGGTGTTTTTGGGACCGAAGGTGTGTGTTGAGATTAATTGACATATGTTAAGTTTAGAGGGCATAACTTTAACATCCAAAGTTAAAATGACTCGCCGTTAGTCTTGTTGGAAAGAAGACTTCGAGACGCACATTTCATCTTCTATAAGCATCACAAGATATGGCCTCAAAGTGGATCAAAGTAGCATGACAAGACAAAACAAAAATCCAGTTCACATGAAATCATGCCGTCGCACACGCCGCCACTCATTTTACCCACAACATCAACCATGTACGACACAACCAGAGAGATCAATTGAGGATGCCGCACGTACGTTGTGAAGTGGTTGTGAAGAAGTTTTGAAGAAGCGTGTGTGTGAAGAAGTTGTGTGTGCGTGAAAACCTATCTCCAACACATCAGCAACAAATCCCAGTGAATTAGAAGCCGCCACGTCAACTGCCCAGCCATTCCATGTTCTTCTCGTGCGAAACGGGCCAGTGTTCCTCCTACAACGCCACGCATCAGTTGCCTGTTTCTCCAGCGCGTCACACACCTCTCCTCCTTCAATCACGTTCTGCCATATGGCTAGACTCCAATCCCAACACAAAGAATACATTCCGCAACCACGCTGTCTACGCGCCGTATTCACACTTTCTTCATGGCGTCCCCGTGGCGTTGCGACCAGGAACTTGCGAAAATTGGAATTCTCGACATCTTTTCGGGATTTCTAGGGTTTTAACCAACTTAGATTGTTCATATAAATACCAGGAAACTCTCAAATAAAATCATCTTTTGTTTAGTCGTAGTTTTGCATTAGAATTAGGTTTTTGATTATGTCTAGCTAGTTTCTCCTCTAGGTTAAAGGTGGATCGGTCAAGCCTACGACTTGGAAATCCTTTATGAGGTTAATTTAATTTAATTATTATTGATTCTATTCTATGATCTACTTCCTTTGGTACTGTTTATAATATTAGGGTTAGATTTAATTATGTGTAAAGGCCTGTGCATGCATATTAGATTGATCACCCTTAGTCATTGAAGTCGAAACGTCCGTCCTCATGTAGTAGATTCATATTTGTGACAGTTGGCCATCCGATCAAGTACCTTAGGGATTTAGGCTAAATCGAGAGCACTAGCAATCCGGTTGTCTAGGTGTAGTGCCTTCACAGACCGAAGTAATGCGACCAACGTGTTAAATCTGGAGTATTAGCGATCAGGTTGCGTGTTTGGTTAGGGAAGTAGTCAACGTTTGTACATTGGCTGCCGACATCAGGAAGTGCGAGGAACTGAGTGCATCTACGGGTCTATAGCTGTACTAGATTAAAGATTAGTTCACATATTTTATAAACTGACAACTAATAAATTCAATCCCAAGTTGTATGGAGAGACTGTGAAACTGGATACCTAGACTTCTATCCTTTCATTAGATTTCCTAATTTTTGAAATATTTACACATTATCAAAAATCCTAATTTCCTTTTGTTTGTATTTTTCTTACATTAGAAAAACCACCAATCTCTGTGGAATCGACCATTTACCGCTATCTATAAAATAATTGGTTTAGGTTTATATATTTTATTGACGCATTCTGCGCGCGTCAGTAAGCCAGTAGAAAGTATACATTAATTCAATTTCCATTTATTGGCATTTCTATTTGAATTGAGCTATTATTGGAACTTTGTTTTATTTGTTGAGTGTCTTGGCGTAAGTGAGTTGCAAAAGTGCTCTTGGGTCCATATGAGTGGGTAAGCGTGAACACTTATGCGGTTGTGTTGTTCCGCCCCACTGATAGTGGGTTATACCTTGAGTACTGGATTGTTTGGGCGCTACGTTGTCTATAGTTTGTGGGTCACCATTATGACTATAAATGTGTTGCTGCAGTAATGATTGATATTGACCACTTATAGGTCTTCTTTGATTCTGTAGACATTCAAACTTCGTTGCTTAGTTTGTTAGTCTGTTTGTCATGCTATTTGTTATATTTTCTACTTTTCAATATCGCATGATATTTGGACTGTTTATTTGAGAAATCTTTAATTACTGTTTAGCTTCTTCTGGCATTACTCTATCTTTTTCAAGCACTCACCGTCTAGGTTGTAACGATAGTGTAGATAAAGCAGAGGCGAGCAAGGAGAATGAGTTGATGCTAGGTGATATCCTTTGAGGACTCTCGAAGCGATCATTTCCTTTACTCAGTGTAAGTTTTTGTTCTTTTGACTGTGATTATTGTATATTATGTTTTGTAAAACACTAGGATATGTATTTGGGGATTGAAAGACTAGGGATAACATATATGATCGTTTTGTATAGCTTTAATTACCAGACATGCATGTATTTATCCATTTCTCAGAGTTTCGAAATGATTAGGTTGTCTTTTTTTCCTGATTTCCATTTTATAGTTATAGTTAATTATAGTAATTTCCGTTGCGAATTTCCTGATAACTTTATAATCCTATAACTCACATATTTAAATGATTAACTGATATAGTATATGAGGATTTGATGCTAACTAGGATACGTAGACTTCGCTAGTAAAGATTCGGGGGTTCACGTAGGTCTAGGCCGGGCGGGCCGAGTTTTTTGGGGAATTGGGGCCGTCACATTTGGTATCAGAGCATACATTACTCTTGATTTACCTTACAACCTGCATAAAATACAAACCAACGGAAATAGAAAATAGTTGGAACCTAGAGTGATACCCTATAATCCTAAGTTGAGGTTTAGTTGGGAAATGAGGTGAGTTGGGGAAAAGTAAAACTTGATGTTATATGTTATATCTGTTGTGATGTACTATACTATATCGGTAGTTATTGACTGATTCAGTGATTCACTTACTGTTTCAGATCGCGATGATGGATCAGACAATCTTAGTAATGATAGTGGGGTTGTAGGTCCTCGTGTTATCAGTGTCGAGAATTTCCAGGCATTAACAAAGTAAGTGGCTACTCAGGATCAGAGGTTAAAGGAGACCTTGAGGATTTTGAGGACGCCAGTTGCTGCTACACCATCACTACTAAGAGTTCCTGTTACTCAGGAGATGGACACACTGATTGTTGCTACATTCACTGCTCCTACGACGATTGCAGCGAAACCGGAGACTACTGTGCTTCCTCCGGTATAGGCTGAGGCAGTCTGCAACACCTCTTGTTCGGGCTGACGTAGTGCCTGCTCCAGTAGCAGAGAGAGGCATTAGGGCCACGATGGAGGCTAGACAGTTGAGAGAGTTCAAGAGGCATAACCCGAAGGAGTTCTTCGGGGGTACAGATCTGGTGTCTGCTGAGATGTTTCTAAAGAGCCACGAGAAAGTTCACAGCATTATTGCGATGGAGGAGCATATGAGAGCCTCGATTTCATCATCTATATTGTTTGGGGAGGCTGATGACTGATGGGCTACGATTGTGTCTACCAGAGGGGTTCGAAGGACTGGATAGAGTTCAAGACCTAGTTCAACCTGAAGTACTTTCCTCCTACAGTTTTGAGATCGAAGAGGAACGAGTTCTCTACCATTTGACAGCTCACAGATGAGTTTGTCGTGGATTATATGGGACGCTATCTGCAGTTGTTACCCTATGCTGGGGGTTCAGCAGACAGTGAGACCGACAAAGTCTACTACTTCACTAAGGGGTTGTTGTTTGACATTGGAGGTGTTCTAATCTCCACAGAGCTAGAGACTTTACAGCGAGCTTATGAGAGAATCTTGGCTAGGGAAGGATATCTACGCACACACCTAGAGGAGATTAGACCTATTGGGCAGGAGACGCGTTCTGAGGGACACGAGGATAGGAAGAGGAGGAAGAATAGGCAGGGTTTCAGGGATAGTAGAGCCAAGAGTAATGGTTCAGTTGCTCCACCACCACGACCTGCACAGACTACAGTGATTGCACCAGTACTTGCACAGAGTTTTACTGGTCGACCACTACAGGCTACTAGACCTGCACAACAGCAGCATATGCAGTATTTTGAGAGTAAGGATACTAGTAGAGAATGTGGACAGACAAGGACATTGAAACAAACATAGAGATCTGGACAGGCACATACTTGGAGGTCTGATCAGATTCAAAGACCTCTACAGGGATGTAGGCAGGGTCAGACACAGGGGCAAGTTTCATCTGGTTCACGGGAGACGCATACTTGTTATAAGTGTGGTCAGATCGGGCACCTACAATTTCAATGTTCATTATTGAAGAGAGCTCAGCCACAACATCATCAACATCAGCGGGAGAGAGTTCATGTTGTTGTTAAGTCGTGCTAGGGAGCCTCTCGTAATCTCGTTGAGGGTATGTCTTTGATTTGCAGTACTTTGATGCATACCATGTTTAATTCAGGTTCTACAGTATCATTTATTTCTGAATGCATGGTAGATGCATTAGGGTTAAGACCCATTAGGCTTAGTAGACCCTTGATCCTTAGCACAGTGGTTGGGGACAAGATATATCCGAACATGTTATATGTTAATTGTTCGGTAGTTATAGAGGGTCACGATTTTCCTGTTGGTTTGAGAGTACTAGAATTCTTAAAGTTTGATGCGTTGTTAGGCATGGACTGGTTAGGAACTTATCATGCCCATATTGATTATTATGGGATGATTATCACGATTCCGTTGGCAGATGGTACGGAGTTTAGATTTCAGGGTACAACGGCACTGTTACCTATCGCCATGTGTAGAGAGGATACTAGTGGTGAGGTTAAGACATTTGCGAGTGTCATGAGCACTACTGAAAGACTGGAGGCCAGTATTGATGATGTACCAGTAGTGTGTGAGTTTACCAATGTTTTCCCTGACGATTTACCAAGACTACCACCACTGAGAGAGATAGATTTCATCATAGACTTAGTACCTAGGACTAGACCCATTTCTATACCACCATATAGGATGGCACCTCGAGAGTTGGAGGAGCTCATGACTTTGGATAAGTTGTTAAAGTTGGGATTCATTAATTCTAGCATGTCACCGTGGGGTGCACCGGTGTTGTTTGTGAAAAAGAAAGACGACAGCCGAAGGTTGTGTATCGACTACAGACAGCTGAACTGGGTGACAGTGAAGAATAAGTATCCGCTTCCTCTTGTAGATGATTTGTTTGATCAGTTGAAGGGAGCGAAGTGGTTTTTGAAGATAGACCTAAGATCAAATTATCACCAACTCATGATCAGGGCTGAAGACAGAGAGAATACTGCATTTAGTACGAGATACGACCATTACCAGTTCACGGTCATGCCATTAGGTTTGACTAATGCGCCAGCTATGTTTATGGATCTTATGCACATAATACTGAGGACTTATCTGGATAGATTTGTGATTATGTACATTTATGATATCCTTATCTATTCAGGACTCGTGAGGAGCATGAGGGACATCTTCGGATAGTTCTACAGACTTTGAGGGATTACCGATTGTATGTATGCCAGTTTCGGTGTTTGATTGATTTTTGATGATTAGAGCTATTCGAAGATTGAGCTATTATTGAGTGGCCTACTTCGACTACAGTGAATGAGATCCGTAGTTTTCTAGGTCTAGCTCGGTATTATCATCGGTTTATGCAGGATTTTTCCAGGATTTCTATACCAATGACTAGACTGACTCAGAAGATTGTGAAGTTTGACTTGGATGAGAGCAGTGAGACAACATTCTCTACTTTGAAAAAGAAGCTGACGACTGCACTTGTTCTTGCATTGCCTGAGACAGGGAAGGACTTGGTGGTGTATACTGATGCGTCAAAGGTTAGGTTTGGTTATGTTTTGATGCAGGAGGTCAAGGTGATTGCATATGCATCTCGACAACTCAAGGTTCATGAGAAGAATTATCCGACGCATGATTTAGAGTTAGCTGTTGTGGTATTTGCGCTGAAGATTTTGAGACATTACCAGTACGGTGTAACAGCCCAAATTAATTTGATTGTGTATTAGTGTTAATCACGATGATTAACGATTAATTCGGGCGTTACGTGGACAACTGGGTGACTCAGAGGTGAGAACCCAGGTTATATTTATGATATTTTGTGTATGGTGTGATGCCTAATATTGTGATGTTGAGTGTATTAGCTATTTTTATGAATATAAACATCACATGTGTGAACGTTGACATCGGGCAAGGCTACGAGTCGGGTATATGTCCCGAAGTGCATGTCGGGGACCGGGTACCAAGTATTGGGTAGCCGGGGTACGGGGCATAGGTTGCCGGGTAGCTGAGTGCTAGTGTGACGCACTTATGAATTTTATATGATTTATTAAGGTGAATTAACCTAAGGTTGAATTAATGTATTAATGAATAAATTAAAGTCCTATAGTTTGATAGGAAAAATCAGCATGCATAGGATAATCCTCGAGATGCACAACAAGGAAATTCGAGATACATAGTGTCATGATAGGGTATTCAGAAGTTGTGTGAGACAGGAAGATCAGTAGTTGTTGGATTAGCCTCGAGATGCGTGTGCACGTGAGATTAAAACACCACCTATATATATAACTTGATCGATCAACATGCAAATGCAACATTTGTTTCTCAAACAATTTGGAAGATCAGAGAGAGGGAAATCGAGGTTTGAGAAGGAGAATTCGAGCTTTGGGAGAGGGAATCCGAGCCTCACAACATCGATCCAAAGTAATCTCTATCATTTTAATGGAAATTTTCGATAAAAATGTGGTTAAAATGGGTTGTGGTGAATTCGGATTTCATTTATTTTTATTGGTTTTAGGAGGTCAATTCGGTGTTCTTGAGGTTTAATTTGATGAATCTTATTAATTGGGATCGAATTTGTGGAAAATTGAGGTGATTTGGTAAATTTTGGGTTTATTTACATGTATTTTGATCCAAGAATTTGATGTTGTTTTGGTGGAATTGGGGTGAGATTTTGATGTTTTGGAGGTCTCCAATGGGTTGAGAGTGAGGATGAGTGAAGAGGAGAGTGATGAGAAGCCAAAAGAAGAAGAAAAAAAAAATTTCAGTTCTGTTTGAACCAGGAACCTGGTTCCTAGTTCGTCCCAAGGAAGGGGACGCACACGTGTGGCGCGTGCGTCACCCAAACCGGGCCGAGCCGGACCGGCCAGCCAGGCCGGTCCAGGTGGGCCCCACCCAAATAAAAAAATAATTTTTTAAAATTAAATAATATATATATATTATATATATTATATTAATTGCTGGAAATTAGGAAAATAGTTGAAAAAAAATATCAGAAAATTTTGGAAAAAATTTAGAAAAATATAGAAAATTAGAAAAAGGTAGAAAAGTAGTTTCGGGAATTTCCAGTTATTTTTGGAACCCCGACATTGTTCGGGAGAGATACCACAACTCAAATTTGTAAAATATGATATAATATCATAAAATTAGATAATGTGTTTTATTAATAATATAAAACACAATAAATGGACTTCAGGGACTGGGGAATCATAGCTCGGACATAGAGGAGCTAAGCGGGTCGGATTGACTGGTCCGGGAAGTCGGAGTGCGTAGTTACAGGTGCGTAAAACCCTTGAGAATTTTACACTTTAAACTCATGCGTGGTTTGTCTATGAAAATGAATGTTTATTCATTTATTTAATTACCGCATTGTTTATTTATTGAATTGCCATGTTTGATGCAAATGTGATTACGTATTGATCGGTGGTTGATTTGTTCACACGGTCGGAGGTTAATCGAGATGGTCGTGTTATGGAATTGAGCAGGCTAGATTGTAGCGCGTGTATCTGGGTGCTGCCGGTGAATAGCTACCCGAGTAGCGAGGTGCACGTGTCCGGTGGGTTGTGATTTGTTCCGGTCACCGTTAGTAGTTCGGATGTGGTTAGACTTGATGTGTTCAGTCGGGGTCATCCGAATCTACGAAGTATAATCTAGTTTTGTTAGACTCCATCACACTTCCATCTAGTTTTAATTGATATCATTATTGAATCGGTTTACTCGAATGTTGTTTTATTGTTTAGTTTGTTTTACTTTCACTGTGTGTGATCGTCATATTAGTTGTGAATATTGTTTACTGCCAGCCATAGGAATATGATTCCTGTCGTCGTGGTCATATTCACATGTCTCATGAGTATTGTGGTTTTTCATGATTAACGTGTAAACTTCTCTTGGGAATTTACTCACTGGGCTTGTTGCTGTATGTGTTGGGCAACTGAGCGCAGATCCTAGTACTAGCAAGAGCAAGGGAAAAGAGGTACTAGGCGACTATCTCTGAGACCGTTGCTGCTGATAGTTCGTGTTTTGATATCATGTACGTATATTTCGTTTTGCTGGGTTTTGGGAACTTTAAAACCTTATCACATGTATATGGATTACTGTTTACTTCGTTTCAGTTATATACATGGTGTTATCTCCGGGTTTTCCACTACTTAGGTTAAATAAATTCTCATAAAATATGAATTAAGTGCTTCCGCTGATGATATAATTGTAATTATCAACTAATCTGCTAGATGTGTCAGACAACTTAATATAGTAGGATTAGTTACACGGAGCATCACTTCACAGAGCTGCGGACGTGGCACCAGTGATGACGTGTTTGGTGACGTGATGTATTTGTTGGGCTTGCAAGAGGAGGGCGCGGGTCACGGGGCGGCCTCGGAAATTAGGGCCACCACATACGGTGTAAGGTTTGATCTTTCTACTGATCACTAGAGCTTGAAGTATTTTTTTCTCAGAAGGAGTTGAATCTGAGACAAAGACGTTGGTTAGAATTCCTGAAGAATTATGATTTTTCGCGTGAGTATCATCTTGGGAAGGCCAACGTAGTTGTTGATGATGTGATAGTGATGTAGTTGTGTGCCACATGACATATGAGTATGCGTTACTCGAGGCACCTGAGATGATGACTTCAGTTGATGTGCCAACTACTACCAGGACACAGATTTGTGGTCAGTTGAGGATACAGATTGTTTCACTTCAGGTAGTTCATGAAGGACAACAGACTAATGAGTTGTACCAGAAGTTCAGTGAGATGGCTAATAGTTCAGATTATCTAGACTGGAGTCGGTCGACAGACGCATGTCTGAGGTATCGAGGACGACCGTGGATTCCATTAGTCGTTGGCAAGTAATCGAGGACTGCCCTTCACAAGAAAGTTTCAACTTTCGGTGGTACCCCCAAATTCCAAATCCCACTCCAGAATTCTACCTTTCTTTGAGCCATACTGCCATTTACATTCATCGCAACTGTTTTATTACCACTCTTTACAGTATATGTGTCTTTTGAGTTACCTTCCCACATCCATTCATCCTTGCTACAATGATAAGAAATTGGGATTGCCTTTATCAACTTCTGATCTATTTCCTTAAACATATCATGTATGATATCCTCATCCCACCTTCGAGAATTTTCGTACATCAAAATATCGATCGTTGGGTTAAAGAACTCAGTCTGGGGTATTGTCTGAACCTTTTATTTTCCTTATCTGGTAGCCACGGATCACCGAACACTTGGATTGAAGTTCCATTTTCTATTTTACATCTACATTGATTTGAAAGTGTTGCCTTTGATGTTATAATACTTCCCCAAACATAACTCGGGTTTCTTCCCAATTTAGCATCTACAAATTATATGTCTGGAAAATATCGCACCGTCTGTAATCTCCCGCTAATAATGATATGGGATTTTCAAGAAGATGCCATGCTTGTTTCATCGTCATGGCAATGTTGAATTCATAAACCTTTCTCATTCCCAATCTACCTAGTTTTTTTGGCACACACAATTTGTTCCAGTCCCTATCGGATCCCGCCATGGTTATCCACGTTCGATAGCCACCAAAATTTGTTCATCATCTTCTCCAAAGTGTCGCACAATCTCATTGGGCAAAAAAACACTCATAACATAAGTAGGGATGCTCTGAACAACTGATTTCAGCAATACCTTTTTCCAGCTCTAGACAACATTCGCCCTTTCCACTCTTGTAATCGACGATGAACCTTGTCATGAATATATGAGAATACTTCTTCCTTGTTTCTCGTAACTTTACTTGTTAGTCCTAAGTAAAATTCAGCCGCATCGGTCTCTGTAACATGAAGTAACTGGAAAATATTTGTTGCAACATCGCATCAAGTATTTCTACTAAAGTGCAGGACGATTTGTGGAAGTTAATATTCTCGCTAGTCGCCTCTTCATAGACTCTCAAACACACCTTTATTGTCTCTATCTCTTGGGTATTGGCTTTAAAAAACAAATAATTATCATCGTCAAAAAAGAGGTGAGAAATAACAGGTGCCTTTATTGGCAATCTTGCAACCATGTAGATTCCCTAGAAATTCTTGCCTTGAAAGAATGGACGAGAGCCCCTCCGCACAAAATAGAAACAAGTAAGGAGAGATAGGATCTCCTTGTCGAATACCTTTAGAGGGGATGATAGGACCGACTTTAAGTTCACCTACAAGGAAAGTGTAATTCACCGACGAGATACACATCATCAACAAGTTCACCGCCACCTTGCGAACCCCATTCTGATCATGATTGCATCTAAGAATGCCCATTTAACCCGATCACAAGCTTTACTCATATCAATCTTTAGAGCCACATATCCGTCTTTTCCTTGTCTTTCTGTAAAGCCAATGATTTACCTTAAAAGTAGAGATAACGTTGTCAGTAATTAGCCTTCCTGGGATAAATGCGCTTTTCCATTGAGAAATGATTCTCGGTAATACAAGTTTGAGCCTATTTGCTAACATTTTATATATAACTTTATAAAGGACATTACAAAGTGAGATAGGTTTCAAGTCAGTGACAAACTCTGGTTTATCTTTCTTCGGGATGAGTACCACTAGTGTATCATTCAAGTCCTTTGGCAATCATCCCTCCTCTAAGAATGTCAAACAAGCTTGAGGGATGGCTCGCCCCCAATAGGCCAAACATTTTGATAGAAAGCCGAATTCATGCCATTCGGTCCTTGACTCTTATCAGGGTGCATAGAGAAAATAGCTTCCTTGACTTCCTCAGTGAGAATTGATGAAGGAGTAGTGCATTATGTTTAGTTGTTATTCTGTCCTCCACACAATTAATTACTGCATCAACATGCCCTTGGTTTGAATTGAACAGTGAAGAGAAATAGTCATTTACTAATGCACTTAAACTAGTTTCCTTATCACTCTACACACCATTCGAGTATTTAAGCCTTTGAATTGCATTTTTTTCTTCCTAGCTGAAGCATAGGATTGGAAAATTTTGGTGTTCAAGTCGGCTCCTTGAAGCCAATGTTGTTTAGCCCATTGCCTCCAAAATTTATCTTGTTGAGATAGGATGCGCAAATTCTCCATTTCAATCTCCTTGCAACACTGGATTGAAAAGGAATCATGTAGGCCTTGAAGGGCATTCAGTCTTATTTGCAGCTTCTCCATTTTATCTGTAAATAGGTGTGCTATGTTCTTTCCCAACTGTTTAAGTTTACTTCCACATTTAGCGATTCGATGTGTCACTGGTAAGAATGAATCCGACTCCCAACTTCTCCGAACCACCTCTGAACATCCCTCTTCACGTAACCATGAATTTTCAAATTGAAATCTAAATTTTTTCTTGGTGACTCGCCAAGTCGAGATCTCAAGAAACATTGCTCTATAATCGAGCATGGTGCGATTAGGTTCCGAACTCTTACCCCATTAATTATTTGTCTCCATGTTGATGTCGCCATTGTCTTGTCTAACCTCTCCTTTACCCAGTTAACAATGCCCCTGTGTCTTTCCCAAGTGAAAGGATACCTTTCCATCCTTAAATAGTAAGCAAACAATCCTCCAATACCCCTCGAAAATCATTCAGGCACCACTGTGGTTGCCTTCTCTTCCCTCTTTTTTCCTTTGTGTGTGCCATATCATTAAAATTACCAACTACAACCCATGGTACATTGGATTGGTTAGCAAGTGATCGAAGTAGGTTCCAAGACGCTTTCTTTCTTGAGATCTGCGAGAATCTATAGAAACCAGTGAATCGATACGACTCAATACCTTGTAGCGATATCGTAGCATCGATAAAGTTTAAAGAAGAGGACTTGAATTGCACATGCTCTGATTGTTTCTACAAGAGCGCTATGCCTGCCCTATGACTCTTGTCTTTCTTTGTGTGCAAACCTTCAAATCTCAATTGTTTACAAACCCAATCTACTCTCGCATGATCTACTAAGGTTTTCATAAGGAATAGCAAAATGGGCTTATATGTTTGGACAAGGTCCAATAGAACTCTTACTATCCGCGGAGAGCGCAATTCACGACATTTCCAAAATAGTGTACTCATTTTGTCTGGCAGGCTTGGGTATTCATTGGGCCCGCCGCAAACAAATTTTTTGAATTCTGCATCTCGGGTACTTGTGACCCATTTAAATCAATTTTCATCCCTACTCTTAACCGTTTTGGATTTGCCACCAGTTGACTAAGGAGTTTTGAATTTGAATTTTCTTTAGTTAACTTTCCATCTATGCCTCTATCAATCACATCCTCCTTGCTCGCGCAATCCCTATAATTAGGGAGTTTAGCATTTGAATTTTCTTTAGTCAACTTTCCATATATGCCTCTATCAATCACACGATTGTGCAATCCCCTGATTAAATCTTCGATTGTGAGCATGTGAGTTTTCTTACTTAATTATAGAGGAAAACAAGATAAACAGTAAGAGTTGAACTGACTTTTAAGTAAGATCTTACTTTTGAGTACGTGGATAGAACAAACTGATCACGTTGGGAGTGTCGTCCCTGTAAGAGACTCTACAATATATGTCCGAACACGAACTACTCTGTGTGGTAAGTGTTGGATATATACCTACAAGATACCAAAATTAAAAGAAAAGAAAAAATAGTGTGGATAATGCATATTGATGGATATCAGAATTGATGCTAGGGCTGGCAGTGATAATTTGAAGCCCCAATGGCATTGAACCCAAACAAATGGTCCAAGCCTTATAATCTTTGTTGTAATTGGTTATACTTGTAGACTATTTTATATGTGCTAGCACGGCTACGTTCTCCGCTGGGTGGTGATGATAAACAATGTTCAAAAATGATCAGGTCAAACCTGAAGCCCTCATTATTCATTTATTTTCTTTTTAGAAGAAAGGGCCCTGTGACATTTGAAATAGTGCCCTCTGGCCCTTCTATAGCTCTTACTTCTTTTTAATATGATAATGTACATATGCACAAAGCATCAAGGTTTTTTTCTTTTTTTTTTTTTTTTTTTTTTGAAGAAGTTAATTAGAAGTTCTTTTAATTAAGAGTACTGCTTGTCCTTTTGTTTTAGATAGCATTTTGGACTTTTCTGATCGATTCTAAGAAAAAAATTAGCTGTCCGTTTGTCATAGTACAGAAAATAATATCTTATTATACGTCTATATATATATATATATATATAATATACATATGGATTAGGAATCCTATATATGGATTGTATTCAGACATATTTTATTGAATGCCAGTGATGAAATACCATTGATACTAAGCAACGCGTTTGCATGTGATCCGAATAATGTACTACTTCCACACTAAATATTTAATCAGCTTCCTCAACAATTGAAAATTGTATTTATTCATTTCTCAGATTTGGTTTTTCTTAAATACTAAATCATGAACTATAGTATATTTAAAAACTTTCCATTTTTTTAAAAAATTGGTAGCAAATTAATATTCTTCTTGTTATTGGAGAAGTGAGCGAGAACCGTACCACCGTAAAATAACTACGGCATCCAAGGTGTTGCTATCCATATATATATATGAGGAGAATAGGATTGTCTTAATTATGAAGTACCCTAAAAGAAAATGTTGGGTTTGCTATGCACCCTCCAAGCTTAATAAGTGCAGAAATACCTCTTTAGAAAGCAAAGACTATATCAACTTACCAAACAATTAAGTGGCCCAATAGCTTGACACGGGATTTGAGAAGTAGAGGTCATGAATTCGGACCCTAGTGGGGGCAAGTCGTTTTATTCTTATCAAAAAAAGAAAGCAAAGACTATATATAGTAAGCTTATCTTTCTACCGTTGTGCAATCTATGTCGGCTATGTTTGCAACTAACATTGCGTGGTAGCAACTAGGAAGTACTAACATGAAAAATTAATAGTATTTTTTTAAAAAGAATGTTGATGTTTATCCTGATTTCATCTCTTGAAAGGCCTACATGCTAATTAATCTTCTTCCGTAATACACCTCAATTTGATTAAAAGTGTCACAATGTTAATCACATGCACAAAGCACTCAAAACAAAGGAGCATATGTGATATATAAAGAGCCAGTCCCTTTTGAAGATTTGACGTAAGAATACGCAAGCATCACATACGTTTGTCTCCATAAGGCAATTAAAGTGATCAACCTATATAATTTATATCTTTTCATCAACAGTACTACTTTAATTGGCACAATTAAATTAAAATTATTCTAACAAGACATATGGAGTGCTTCAAATTGGGTGATTATATATAGGCCTGTTTGGATAATAGTAATTCTATATCAAGCATGATCCTCAAAACAGTTAATAATGCATCCATTATATGATCCTCTTATATTTTACAATATTTCTGAAAATCACTGACTTTAACAAAATCAGTTTTCTTATTTAGGTAAGTATATATAGGCCTGCTTTATAAGGTCTTTACTATATTACCTTTCAAGATGACCAAAGTCTTGGCAATTCTTCTGCCAGGTTCAATTGATTGAACCAAAAATCCATGCTGTTTTCGCTATAGAACTCATAAGCACACATGGGCACTTGTTCTATAATTGATCCCTCGTCGTCAAGAGTAAATCCAATTCGCGCGTCCAAATCATGAATGCCTATATGATTTGATGTGAAATCATCATCAACCAAAAAGGGTTCTGTCCAAAAGCTTGCATTATAATTGATGATGTCTTCGGATACTGATGTTGATGACGATGATGATGATGACGACAAAGAGCATAATTGTGAACTGCCAGTTTGAATGCCATTACAATACTCGGGTTTCGGTGTCGAAGAGAAATTGGTTTGGAACTTGTTTGGTGACAATGTTGGATTGGACACACTTGAGCTCTCCAGGACAGTTAGCGTTGCTGCCACACCAGTACTACTATTAAGTGAAGTAATTGGTTCTGTAATTTTGCTCTTCTTATGTTTCTCTCTTTGTGTTAATTGAGATTTCTTCTCATCCGCTTTCGATGTCGATCCATTCGAGTTTCGCTTCACTCTTTTCTTGAGATGGGTGTGCCAGTAGTTCTTTATCTCATTGTCTGTTCTTCCAGGTAGCTTAGCTGCAATTGCAGACCACCTACAAACATATAACAATTAAACAACCAATTAATCATCAATCAAATTAACTAGTGATCAATTTGTACCACTCTATAAATATTTAGTGACACTAACTGCTAAGTGCACTATCTAATCAATTAAGTTACATATATAAGTGATAAATAGGCAAGATTGATTAATTAATTTTCTTCACACTTCCTATATATAATTTGTAGTGTTTTGAGTTTCTTTGGCCCTTTTTGGCCATCAAAATCTAATCAAGCTAGCATTTCAATTACAAGAACTATAAGTTTAATCAAGTAAGAACAATGCTATGATTAGTATATAAATTATGCTAAAGTTATTAACACTACTATATTAATTAGTACCTGTTGCCAAGAGTTTCATGTAAATTGTTAATGATCTCTTCTTCTTCCTTAGTGTACCCCCCCCTTTTAATATCAGGCTTCAAGTAGTTCACCCATCTAAGTCTGCAACTCTTGCCACACCTCGAAAGACCTGAAATAAAGCGATTGAAACCAAATTCATCTACGATTCTTAATTTGTACAAATTTATATATATGATTAATTATGTGTTATGTGATCAATTTTTTTTTTTTTAGAGAAAGTGTTATGTGATCAATTAAATTGATCATACTCATACCAGCATACTTGGGAAGCTCTCTCCAATTCCAATGCCCATATTTCTTAATGTAAGTTGACAACTTCCTGTCCTCTTCATGAGTCCAAGCTCCTCTCTTCAGTCCTGTTTTCTCACAACTTGTATTCCTCACCATCTCTTCTGATGATGAACAGACTGATCAGTTACACTCCACACCTATTTTCTTGTCACCTGAAGTGAGAGATCACATGAGCTGTGACTTGCTCTATATAAGGGTACCCTTTCATTAATTATTTGTGCGAATTGAAACCTTAAAACGTGTTTTCATGATTTGATTAATTAAAGTCACTATGGGCTCTCCAAGAATTTTCTCTTTAATTATTCTTTATGGTTTTATAATTGAATTTTTTTACTTTTAGCGGTTTCAAGGATGATGCCTTAATGGTGTGCCGTTGAGCGTTAACTAGTGACGTCAGATGTATTACGTCACCGTCACCGGCCACATAAAATATGGTTTTCCTTGTTTTGTGATTTATGCAATGTGAGGACTACATGAGTCGAATTCCTAACGGAGTTTTGAAATTTTTTCATGAGTAATGTTATTTGAACTCACGAATCTGAATTTTTAGGGGGTTTAAGAATTTTTTTATTTCAAAGTCATTCTCAAGCAATAAATGACTTCGAAATAACAACTTGTAACACTCTTTTGATATTTGTAAGAATTTCAAAAAACCTCTTATGGTCCGAACTTCTAATGAGTCCAAATAGATTTTTTGTTTTTTGTTTTTAATTTCAAAGTCATCCACAAGTAATAATTGACTTCAAAATAACAACTTGTAACACTCCTTTAATATTTATAAGAATCTTGAAAATCCCCCTATGAGTCCGGGCTCTAAGAGTCCAAAAAGATTTTTTTGATAGACATTTTTTGACTTCGAACATATCAGTCCCTTTTGAGTCTTCAGATATGCCTCGAGTTCTGTAAAATATCTTATTGTGTTATTCATTATTTCTATATATATATATATATGGTTTTATTTATTATTTATTTGTTTTCTTTCAATCAAACATTCATATAATCATATACAATGACCTATGTGTTTTAAATTATTATACCTACTTTGCTTCAAAAGAAAATTTATAATAATTACTAAGTATGACAACAATGAAATCAGTAGCAAAGCCTCAATTTTAAATTATTTGGGGTTGGTTTAATTATCGTAAATTAGTTGTCGATTATAAGTAAAAATTATTTTATTTTGCTCCCTTTGATGTGCGTACTGGATGACATGCTTTGAAAAACTAACCAAAGTGGTTAGCTCACTGATTTTGTATGGTGTCTTTTGTGCAAGAGGTTGTGAGTTTCGGAGGATAGGAATGCTAATTAACTGTTACAGCTGATTAAGGAGTTTCTACAAGACGTACTTGAGAACTCAAGGTGGCATGGATACTTAGATCAACGAATAACTGTGCATATCTGATGGCAAAGAGAGCTGGGCGTTCGACACGAAAATTGAAATTGGTTGCTTTCTCTACTCCATTAGATATTTCACTCCTGCTCGAGCAAGAACAGTGTAACTCTATGATAGATTGTTGTTTCATTAATGTTACATTATTTCGGCCAAAGGGCCTTTTGCTAGCAAAAAGAAAAAGAGGTCTTGGGTTTGGGTTTGAGTCTCGACGGAGGTAAATTTGTTTGTTTCTTATTAAAAAAGGCTTTAAAATGTTTTCTTAATTGAAAGTGTATACTATTTTTTTATAAGAGAAATCGAAATTCTATTAATCATTCATGGCTCAATACATGACCAGACATAGAATCAAGCATATTGATTCGCTAATCCTATTTGTTCAAACAATATGCCATTAATCGGCTATAAATGCGAAATTGAAACAATTCGACAATCAGGGATTGTTCTCTACAACGTTGAAACTTATGACAATAAACAAAGCTATTAGAATCACAAAACGAATAACAAAACTTCTTAACAAGGAGAAGAAAACCTAAAATATAAGGAGAAGACAAATCAAAGATTTCTAGCTAGAGAAGAAAATTAACTATGAAAGAAAGAGCATATACTTTTTATACATTCATTTTTTTTAATTTCTACTATAATAAGTTTTCACCTTGCAGGTCGCGTTGGGTTTTAAATCATTGCAACCATCTTTCTTAATTAAATTTGTATTAATTACTCTTACACCTATTTTTCTTTTCATATTGTTCATTAATTCAATATTCCAATTAAAATGAACTCTTTCTTTTGGTGCTAATTAATCTAAATCAACTCTTTGTCTACATATCTTAGCTTCTAGTATGGCCAATTGGACGTGATTAATCCAAATCGACCTATGAATCTATGATTAAGAAACGATTACTAAACATATTTTTTATAAGAAAGAAACCACACTTGCATAGTATGAGGCTCGAACTCTCGACCACTTATCCAAGTTGCTCAATTGCTCTATATCAAACGGTGAACCATCTACTTAATTGATAAAATAATTACTTAACATCAATCTGCTAACTCAATCCCCTTAGTGAGAAAGTCTCTTATGAGGCTCAAAGAAACAGAGACGAAGCGGACATGATCATAAATATTAAAAATTGCTCCCCATATTCATTCATTGTAATAAATAATTCATGCAAGTAATTAATACATGGATGAGTCTTCGACGCGCGTTGTCAAACCATTGACATATCCATACGACTATACTGTAGATCCCAATGTGAACCAATGCAACATTATAATTTTTCTTCCCCGGTCAATGGTGGCATTCTTTCACGTGTCCACATTACACGTTTTCGTAGAAATACCTGCCGTGGGCCTTCATTTGGGCAACAGAGGCCACGTGGCAGACATATTGTGCTCAATACAGGTCGACTAATTAGTGTCTGAAAATAAAAATAAATTAATGAATATATATATAAAAAAATAACACCCATTGTTTTTTCTTGGTTGAGGCCATTCAGATCCCAGTTTTTGCTATTCAGACCCATTACTTTATTGTACTTCACTTTTTTGCATTTTATTTTTTGTTGTACAATGATTAAAATTGAGAAAAATTAGAGGATTGAGGGGTATTATAGCGGTTGCAGAGCTATGCAGAGGGTTCTCTTAGGTTGTAGTCCAAAACAGCTCTCAAGTATTTTTTTTTTTTAATTTTAGTGGTAATTTATCCCAAAACAGAATTAAGCCCAGCCAAATAATTAAAACTTTTGGCCTAGTCCAAAAAACACCACATACGGCTATTTTAGATCGGCCAAATGCTATTTTAACACTATTAAATCCACACACCATATAAGACTTAGTGATTCGTAACAGTGTGACACGTTTCTTTAGGTGTGTGACTTTAAATGTGTCAAAACATCATTTTTTATTTTAAAATTAGACAAGGTATCACTCAAAATATATCCCAACTACAAGAAAATGGCCTTTTGTTTGCAAACTGATTCGCAAGTAAAAGTCTAAAATCTCGTAAGTAAAAGTTTTACTCACAAAAATTATTTCGTAATTGGGTCGTGAGTATAGCATCGTAAGTGAAACTTTTGGTACCTTTTTAATTACGAAAATAGTTTCGCAAGTAAATCTCAATACTTTACTTACAATTATTTATTTGTAAGTAAAACTATACATCTTGTTAGTAAAACCCCTAATCGTGTTCAATAATTTGACTTTTTACCAACGGATTTCTTTCATTAGTAAATCTTTTTTTAGTTACGCCTATGATTTTGTAAGCATAAGTAGAAAGTTCGTTATGAAAAATCCAACCGTCCTCAATATCTTTTTGTGAGTAAATTATTTATGTACAAATCATTTGTTATTAAAAATAAGATTTACTTACCATATATGAAGCGTAAATAAAACTATATCAACATTTGTAATATAAAAAAGACTTTTTTGGTAAGTAATTGTTGGTCTTTGTAAATAAAAGGTCTTCGTGAGATTTTTCTGTTTTATAAAATTTTTAATTTTCCATCCACTGTAATAATAAAAATAAACAATTTTAAAACAATAATAAATTTAAGAATTAGCACACAATCAAAACCTTGTAATACTTAAAAACAAACTTAGAATATTATAAAACTAGTGGAGCGAGGACCAAGAACTTTCTCCATGATTTACAAGTCTGTAAGCTGATTCTCAGATTGTAGATTCTCAGGTTGCTGATTCTCAGATTTCTGATTCTGAGGTTTCATCTCGACCATATCATTCTAGGAACAAAAAATAATTACTATAAATAATATATACTAAAGTAAATAATTGATTTTTCAATTTGTAAACAATATACTACAGTAAATAATTGATTTATTGGCTTCAAAAAACAAATAATTGATTTATCAATTTGTCTATCGATGTTACTCACATAAGTTGTTTCACATTGAGCATTCTGAAACCTTTGATGTTTATCAACATGATTCCTTGAAAAGTCTCAATCTCCCCTATTGGCTCATTGGTTGCCTTGCATTGGCGCCAATGGTGGTTAGGCGTAGAAACAGACCCATTTGTTTGCATCTAAAGTCTCTTTCCTCTATTATGAGAGTTAGTTGCACACTTATTCTAGAATGAAACAATAAAAAGAGTCAAAATCTTTACTACACAAGGAAAAAAGAAACAACACAACTTTAAGGTTTATAAGAAAATGGCTGCACAAAAATAATTATACAATGCACAAGAATAAAAGAAACATGCATCATTATATCAAACATTCCTTAACATTTTCATAAAAAAATTGACTCAGAACAATTAAATTTGTACAACTAGTTAGGTATATAGATATTATCATAGCAATATCATAAATAATGAATTATCTAGAAAGAGGGTGGTAGCATGACATAAACCCACAAGCTAGAAGCTAAATATATTAATGTAAAACATAAAGATAAGAAACACTCTTATAATCAGATATACACTACAAAAAAACAGCAAATCAGAAACGGAATTAAGTTCCGTTTCTAAAAAAAAAATTTAGAGACAGAATTGAGACGGAAAATTCAGAGACGGAATTGAGATGGAATTGAGACGGAATTGAGACGGAATTAGAGACGGAATTAAACTCCGTCTCTAAAAAATGGCGCGAACATTCCCACCAAAACTTTATTTTGTTCTACCCGTTCATCAAATCTCGAGATTTGTGCAACAAATCTCGAGATTTCCCCTTTACCCCCTCTAATACCCATCCTCGTCCTCCCCCCACCGAAAGAAAACCCTAACTCCTCGTCCTCCCCACCACCGAAAGCCCTAACTCCCACCACCGAAAGCCCTAACTCTTCGTCGTCTCTCTCTATACTCGTCTCTCCTCAGACTCTAGTCTCTTCGTCTCTTCGGCCACCGGCCCCCAAATCTCCAACCCCCAACAAATCTCTCGTCTCTCGTTCATTCGTTGCTCTCAACTCTCTCTCCGGTCTCTCCGTCTCGTTGTGGTGTCTCTCTCGGTCTCTCCGTCGTTGTGGTGTCTCTCTCTCGGTCTCTCCGTCTCGTTGTGGTGTCTCTCTCTCGGTCTCTCCGTCTCTCTCCAGTCACCGCTCCCCAAATCCCCAACCCCCAACAAGTCGTCCTCTCACTCCATTGCTCCCCGGTAGCGCCGCCCGCTCCGGTCATAGAGCCGTCTTGCACATTTTCGGTCTCGCGCCTCTGCTCCTCTCGGCTCTCGCATCGTGCTCTCATTCGGTCCCCCTCTTCGACTCTCTCGCTGCTCTCTCATTGTGCTCTCATTCGGTCAAGGGCTCGCATTTGTGTTTCATTGGTGAGTTCTCCCTCTTTCCTCTCGAAACATTTTTTTTGGTTAATTGGCGGTGACATGTTTTGTTTGCTTTTACAATGATCTCGTGATTTTTACTCGGGCGTGAGAATTTATTGTTTCATGTATGTAGTTGTTTTTTGCAAGTTTATTATACACAAGTTGTTTTTACAATGATATGTGATTGTTGCTTTTACAATGATCTGTGATTGTTACTTGTTCCACTTTGTGTACTCTTCTATTTACCTTGTCCACCAATTGTAGCTTGTAATCTTTGTTCAAAGTACATATGATCATCATGATCAAGGGCATATAAATGGAGTTCATTCTCTTGTACACAATATAAAAATTCTTGAAATACAATCTCTACATTATCTCTAACTCTCTTCTCTTTTGTTTCCCTTCTCTACTTGCTCTTCTAATTGTTAGTTTATTTAAGCCTTCCATGCTTAAGTCTTTAGCAAGGCCAATAGTTTTATAATAGTTTAATTAAGCCTCTCACTATGTTTCTCTATGGTTGTCCGTTCTTTTGTGTTTCTTGGTCAATAGTTTTGTAATACATGGGTGGTTCATTATATTGATTATATGTTTTATAATATCATGTTAGCATTAATTTGTTGATATTGCTCCTACGTTTCGTTATTAAATATTATACGGATTGTTGACAGTTAGGTGAATCTAAACTTATTGAGCAAGTTGAAGTGTTGACCCTGTGACAAGTGATAACCCAAACCCATATGAAGACCCCTGTTTATTACATAAAAAGTAAATAGATAAATAGTATTAAAACCTACGCATGGAATAAAGATCTCTTATGTTATAACCATTTATTTATTTATTTTTAGATCAACAACTGAGGTACTTAAGAAGTAGTTATTGTAAAGAAGTTAATCACTTAAGTATTTTCACTTGAGGAAATAAGTCTTAGAAAAAAACTTTGATCCTAGATATCTCTACAAGTCAAAATAATGCTAAGAACGAAGTAAGTGAGGTTTGAACTATTATCAATCCTCCCATGCTAGTTTATATGCTTCGATTCATTTTAGTAGTGATTGAAGTTTAATTTGGGATCCATTATGGTAGTTCTTCACTAAGATTTTTTTAGCAGTTCCTTTTTAAACTCCTTATCGTTTAAATGCCAGTGGAATTGATATAACGTTGGATAATTTCAATTAGTACCTTGTAAAGTAGGGCCAATGGCACCAGTGTGTCTCCCTTGCTATTTTATGATATCTTGATGTGTATAACTATTCAGATATCATAAGTGATATCTTGGAATTAAGGTCGTCACATTACATGTGTCAAACATGTTGAATAAGGCTTCTTTATATCGGTATTATTTATAAATTGTTTAGTTGGACACACAAGTTGTCATGTACCAAAGTGAAAGGAAGAAACTAGTTAACTAATTTAATTGCACAACACTTCAATAGAATGTCGTCTACAAGTCGAGACTGGATGTACAACCGGCTCGACAACGGTTACGTTCGAATTGAATTCGCGGCGAAGGTTAAAGAATTCATATCATTTGCCAAACAACATTGTCCTACATACCAAAGTGAAAGGAAGATTAGATGTCCGTGCAATTTGAAGAAATGTCGACTTGTACCGTACCTGGACGTCGAAACGGTTGAGTACCACATATGTAGGTATGGATTTGTTTCGGGATATCACTGTTGGTACGAACATGGTGAGAACGAGGATGAAGGCCCGCAAAACTTTTACCAAATAGATAGCCATATTGATGATGCTGATGTGGGAGGATACGATCCGACAACTTACCGCGAGATGCTACACAACGTGGCAGGTCCAAGTTTCAATTGGAATCACGTGGAAGAATCACCAAACCCCCAAACACGCCAACTATATGACATGATTGATGCAAGTAGGGAACAATTGTGGCCGGGTTGCGAAACCATGACAACGTTGTCCGCAATGGCAAGATTACTTGCGATCAAGTCTGAACATCATATATCTGAACGAGGGTATAATGAAATCATTAAACTCATGAAGGATTGTTTGCCAAATGACAATTCATTGGTTGAAAATTTTTATGCCACTAAAAGACTAATGCGAGGTCTAGGTCTACTGTTGAGAAAATAGATTGTTGTGAGGACCAATGTATGATTTATTGGGGAGTGGACTCTGAGTTGACGTCATGTAAATTTTGTGGGAAATCACGCTACATTGCACATCGACGAGGTCGTGGTCGGAACACAAAAAACCGCCCTTGCAAAAAAATGTACTACTTCCCTTTGGGCCCTCGGTTGCAACGATTTGTATGCGCTCGAGTCAACGGCAAAACATATGCGATGGCATGGAGATCATTCCTCGCCAGAAGATGTTATGCAACACTGTTATGATTCGATTGCTTGGAGACATTTTAATGACGTCAATAGAGACTTCGCCGCCGAGGTTCGGAATGTTCGTTTAGGATTGTGCACTGATGGTTTTCAAGTATTTGGGCTTTCAGGGAAATCGTACTCTTCGTGGCCCGTGATTTTGACTCCTTACAACCTTCCACCGTCGATGTGCATGAAATCGAGTTTATGTTCTTAACGGTTATCGTTTCGGACCGACCAGCCCAAAGCGAAAATCGACGTGTTCCTTCAGACCGCTTGTGAAAGAGTTGCAAGATTTATGGAACAATGGTGTGATTACATACGACGTTTCCACAAAGACAAATTTTCTCATGCGAGTTGCCCTTTTATGGACTCGTTAGTGATTTCCCGCATATAGCATGTTGTCCGGTTGGAGCACACATGGTAAGTACGCTTGTCCATATTGTATGGAGGATACAAATGCATTTCAATTGCGAAATGGTGGTAAGACATCGTGGTTCGACCGTCACCGTCGTTTCTTGGCGAAGTCATCACCATTAAGGAAAGACAAAAAAAATTTCATTAGAGGCAAAATGGTCATAAATGATGATCCGCCCGCTTTGCGTTCGGTGAAGAAATTTTGGCGAAATTGAATCGTTAGGCTTGATGAAAGTGAGAGAAATCGGAGCTGATTCTGTGAATGGGCGGATAGCTAAGAATTCGGGATGGAGGAAGAAAAGCATATTCTGGGACTTGCCGTATTGGAAGACAAACTTGATTCGCCACAACTTAGATGTCATGCACATTGAGAAAAATGTTTTTGACAACATATTCAACACTATTATGTGTGTACCAGGCAAGAGTAAGGACAATGCGAAAGCGAGACAAGATATTTGTGAATATTGTCACCGACCTTCTCTACATATTGATTCGGCGACAAATACTTACATCCTTGGATGCTATGCTCTTGATACATCAAAAAAACAAAAATTGTGCGAGTGGGTTGAAAAGTTGCATTTTCCTGATGGTTACGCTTCGAATCTTGGTCGATGTGTGGATCCAAAGAAACTGCGAATGTTCGGCATGAAGAGCCATGATTGTCATATTTTCATGCAACGGTTGATACCAATTGCATTCGAGAGAACTCCTCCCAAACCCGGTTTGGGTTGCAATTAGCGAATTAAGCCTTTTTTCCGATCCCTAACTGCGAAATGTGTCAGTCTCAAAGATATGGAGGTCTTAGAGTCTGAAATACCAAAAATCATTTGCAAGTTGGAGAAAATATTCCCTCCAAGCTTATTCGACTCTATGGAACACCTACCAATCCACTTGGCCTACGAGGCCCGTCGGCCGGTCCGTTCAATTTCGATGGATGTATCCATTTGAGAGGTACTATCTTGAGCCCTTGAAATTATTTTCCCATTCAATAAGTTTTAAATCAACACTTCCTATAACATTCATACAGGTACCTTAAACATTTGAAGAACAATGTGCGGAACAAAGCGAAGGTAGAGGGCTCCATGTGTAATGCTTATTTGGTCGAAGAGGTCACATCCTTTTGTTCTTACTACTTTGAAGATCACGTCTTTACATTGCATGACAAAGTGCAACGTAACGACGATGGCGGTATCGGGCCCACACCGCATTTTGTCGGCAATTTCTCAATTTTCACTTATCCCGGTCGACCCATTGGCAAGTCGAAGGAGCGGTACTTAACAGAGCAGGAGTTTAATGCCGCTCATTCGTACATATCGCTTAATTGTCCAGAGATCGCTCCTTACGTCCAAGTACATCCGTCACTTTCATTCAATATTGCAAGTACATTCATTGTTCATATTTTACTAAGACAACCTACTTACATGTTCCTTTCTTCTAGGATATTCATCGATGAAATCACTCAAGCAATGGGGAGTCGGAAGTTGATAGTAGTCTAGAGCACAACTTCCCCATTTGGTTTCAAACATACGTAAGGTCATTACTTTTGTGCGTTATAGATTCATAAATTTCTTCCATAAGTAATGTGTCATATTGCATTTCTAATTTTTTTTGAATAGGCTCGGAATTCTATAGTTGACGAGACGCTTGTTGATCTTTCTGTTGGTCCTAGTCGATCATGTACTGCATCTTGTCTACCCTGGTTACCTTGTTAATGGGTATAAGTTCCACTCCGCAACATATGACGTTAATAGATCGACGCAGAGAAGCAGCGGTGTTTTGGTGAAGGGTTCAAACTACGCCGATGTTTCCCATAACTATTATGGAGTACCGCAAGAGGTTGTGGAGATTGAGTATATCGGCCTCAAGCGTGTGGTCTTGTTTAAGTGTGAATGGTATGACCCTACACCGAATCATGGTGTGAGGACTCACCCAACACTTCAATTGGTAGAGGTTCATCGAAGTCGACGATATAACAACTACGAGCCATTTGTACTAGCAATGCAAGCCACTCAAGTGTACTACCTTTCGTACCCTTCTATGAGGAACGACCGACAAGAATGGCTAGCGGTTGTTGTTGTCAACCAAAATTCCCTAACGAGGAAACTAGCAAAGACGATAATGACCAGGGCTCGGCAGAGATTGCATTCCAAGATGGGATGGCCACCACGTGCGTAGTCGACGATGCAATCGTCGATATCAACAATCTACGGATGATCCGAATGGGACTCTATTCATTGTTGAAGCGGGTCTAAGTGAAGAAGTATATAGTGGAGATGATTCGAAGAAGAATCATCAACTTCTAATCATGAGAGTGAATTTGAAACGGATGATAGCGAATAATGTATGTATATGTTATGTCAACGTCCAATCATTTAGTTACTTTTATCAGCATGGATCCCATGTTATTAATTCCAATCATTTAGACTTAATTTCTAGTTTTTGTATGCCCTCCTTCTCTGAAATTTTATTGCTATTTTGTTAGGTTTCATGGCGGGAGGTGGTCATCCACCACGTCGAGGTTTCCCATTAGGAGGACATCGTCCAGGTGGAAGAGGTGCAGCACCGACCTCTGGAGGCGAAATACCGACTGGGCCTCATGGTCAGGCCACACGAGGGGTCCATAGAGGTCGTGGCGGTCGAGGTCGTGGGTCGATTCCTGCATTATCGATTCCGACTTCTCGTTCTCTCGATCACGAGATAGCCGCAACGTCACCTTCGCCTTCCATACCGTCGGCGGCGTCTGCTCGTACCATCATCGTCGTCATCAAGGACTATACCAAATATGCGGTTCCGGTCACCATCGTTGACATCAAGGACTCCTTTACCCACGAGGCTGCACCCCCTGCACACGCATCACCGGCAAGCATCCCCACAATACGACGTAAGAGCGGGGTTGGAGGTGACAGGCCCTCCGCGGCACCTCGAGAGGATAGGGATGGAGCCCCCGACGTACATGAGATCCCTATCAGACTGATTGCCAATGATATGTAAGTTTGTATTTGACTCATATATGTCGTTTTAAATATGGATGTAAATTATTGAAGAAGTAGTTAAGAAGTTATGCATGTTCATGAAACACAGGGAGTTGCATCCTTCGCATTTTTGTGCACGGAGGATGACAAAAGTTTTCAAAAGATGGATGATTCTGAAGGGTATTGTTGGAAGTCGCATCGCCTCATCATAAAGACAAATACCGGCGCCCTTTGGAAGGTAAACACGACTACTAAATGTCTTATGATTTATACTATTTCCTCAATGTCTCGTAACAATAGCAATCGCCAATTTGTAGGTATTTTTTAGATGGGATGACACGATTCCCGAGGATCTCATTCGAGCGGCGTACGACAAACTTGCAGGCATAAGGTACACCGCATTGATGCACAAGTTAAAGAAGAAACGTGTGCAACCGGTGTATGTTATAGATGAGGCATGGAGGAGATACTTGGAGTACCGGGAGAGCGAGGACTTCCTTGCCAGGTCTAGTCAAGCGACGGCGAATAGGAACACTGAGGTCGAAGGCCCTGGGACTGGACCCTCGAAGCACAGTGGTGGTTTCGTGTCTTTTGTGACTACCCAAGAAAGATTGGTAAGTTTTTTTTAACCTCTTGGTTATTTTTTACATTTATACACTTGTTCACTATGCTTGGTCCTGTACGCAGAATGATTCATCCGAGACGCCACCGACGGTGAATGAATTGTATTTGCATCTCCACATCGTAAATCACGACAGGATGACATTCATCGATACTAGATCAGAGCGGTTCTATGTAAGTATAGAAATGAAATGTAAAATAGTATTAAGTTTACTTTAAACCATATCATGTATTTTGTTTGTTGTTGATATCGCGGGATAGGCTCCAGAGGAGATGTCGGAGCTCACCAGGCTACACCGGACCAATCGGTGGATGATGAGGCGGTGTACCTCAATGTGGCGGGTGAGTGTCCCAAAGGACGTGTCTACGGTCTCGGGTCTTTAGGGAGAAAGAAGAGGAGATATGCGAGATCCTGGTGCTAGCACGTCCGAGATGCGGATATGGTGCCGCGTGCAGAGTTCAATGTCATTGCAGAGCAACTACGAAAGGTTATGGAGTTCATGCAAGAAAGCATCTCGGGATGAACATGGACGGAGCAGCCTATCTCAAGAACAACCAGCACCACCACCAAAGACCGCCACCTCATGACCAAGCAACAGTGTCGCAAATAGATCCGGTCGATCCACCACAACAAGGGGACAATGTTGAGCGTGAGACGTAAGCGTGGCTTCCAGAGAGATGAGCGACTTGGTGATACATAGGTATTTTACTTGTTGCTTGTGTAAATTCTTCGCATAACTTTATGATTGACATTTCTTTTTGTGCATATTTAGATTGATATTCCATAATCTATCATGGATTTTACTTTTTTTGACCTTTTCCGTCGTTGCTAGAAAAATTCTTATGTAAAGAAAAATATACTATATCTACAGAATAATTGCAGAATATTTGGGAGAAGAAAACATGCTGAGAATTCAATCAAGGCAATAATTCAACCCATATCTATTTACAAATAAAATAGTGCAAGGTTCAGGGAGTATTTGTATATGGAGTAACTGAAGTAAGCTAATTTTCTCAATCATGATTGTTGCTAATATACTTTTTTGGTGAACTGAAACAACTTAAACAATCTGGATGACTGTTTTGCATACTCTTATGAATCTGGATGATAATCGATACTCAGTTGCCATTGTTGGTGAGATTTCTTTCTACTTTGGGGCAACAATCATATTTGACTTCTGCTCATGCATATTCTCAATCATAAATTTTTTCAGTCATAGATCAGCAGATAAGATGTTATTGGAAGTATTTGAAATATCAGAACCTTTTGTTCATTTTTCTGTAACTACACCTCGTGCTTATGAAAACCTTTTGCTTTTGGAATTCGCCGTACTTTGAAGAATTGATCATGACAATCCTGTTTATCAGAGTATTTGAAATTGTTTATGGATCTATTTGTCAAGTGTAATTAGTTGTCTCCAGTTTTAAATTAATTAATCATTTGTTCCACAAGAGCATAAACAACTTACATTTATATCCTTATTGATACATACTTTAATCCTATGTATTTATACTAGAAAAGTAGAAAGCACACCTTAATTGCCAACTGATTGGGTCTCCCAAAATTGTCATAGATGATGCACTTGTACTATACGAACAACTAGTTCGTGAAATTAACGAGGTACGTCAATATTCATGGTTGTTGGGTGTATGGATTGCATTTGATAAAAGTAACTTAGTGCTTCAAAGGTATTGAAATTTCGACACCATGCAGGTGATAGTTGATACACGTTAGATGCTTCGAGATAATATGATCTTAACTCTTAATTGGATAACACTTTTTTAACAGCCGAACCTATTAGATGTTTCAATTTGGTTATTAGTTCAAATTAATCAAGTTCACACAATCACACCTTTAGACATGACCTTAACATTACTTTTTCAGTTTTAAGTGTGCCTGTTCTTACATTATATTCATTATATTTATGGTAGTAATCCTAACATTTTTCATATTTGTTCTTGCAATGCCTGCCAATTATTGCTTACTACTTAGGAATGTGATTTTGATCCATTACATAATGGTTGGTCTAGGGAAAACAGATTGAAGTTGGTCGAGCACATTTTGAGACGAGAAAATACAAGATTTACAATGCTAGATGCTCCTATAAGCATTTTTCTGTTACCTAACTAATCATCTCTCTCTCTCTCGGGTTGTTGGTGCATGTTTTATCATTTGGTATTAGTTTTGTTGTGATTGTTTTAGACGTGTTATTCATCCTTTATTGAAACAATAAATACGATATAAATGGAGGCTAGGGTCTTATTTAAGCATATGATTTAGTGTTAATCTTTGAGTAAGGAAACGAAATTTTGGTTGCACATGGAGTGAGTCGTTTGTTAGAATTTTCGATTGTTATTCCAAGCAGAGGAAATTGGTCATTGAAATTCTTGTTTAAGAGTCGGTGGTGTGACAAATTATCGTAGTGCAATACTAAGATTTTCTCTTTTTTGAATTGACTCATATTCAACATTTTGCACCCGATCAAATCTCTACCTTACTCCTTTAAACATTTAAAGATACACGCTTATATGGGGTATTGATCATGTGTAATGCCTCTATTGCAACATTAGATATGGCAAGTCATTATTTTTGTATAGTCGATTTCAGTGTGCAACTAATCAACATTACATATACTTTCCAGCCTCTCCTCTCTTTTCCTATATATTTTTACTTCCTTGAAAGCTCTTGATGTTGTGTGGTGTATTGCTTTTATTAGACGTTGGAGCGGATCTGTTCCTAGGCGCTATTTAGCTCTCTATGTGGTTCAGGACTGCTCGAAAGGAACCCTGTGAATATGCATTATCACTGGTTGTTGTCCTCAGATGGAGAATCATAAGTGCTTCAAAGCTACGTTATAGTTATTATGTGCATATTTATAGGATTGTAAGTTTTCTTTTTTTTTGTGGTTGTTGAACAATAGGATTGGTGGTTTTTGTGAATACTTACAACTTTGGAGCTTTTGTAATACAAGACAATTTTTCGTGGATATATAAATCTTTTTCAAATTTTGATTTTTACATTTTTTTTTCTCTTTTGAATATTTGTTGATATATATTGTCGATGTATGAATGTCAAATTTGGTTTTTTTGTAGGATGTTAGCACCCCCAAAAAGTTGTTGGAGGGGGTGCAGGCGATGGAGTAGATCCCATGGTTGTAATTTCAAGTTATAGGTTGGAAAACCAATTGGATTATGTTTATGTTTGAAAATAAAATGAACAGGGAAAATTAGAGACGGATTAGAGACGAATTCAAACATTCGTTGCTATTCCGTCTCTAATTTTCCAGAATATATGCATAAATCACAAACGGAATCAGAGACGGATATAAGAATTCCGTCTCTAATTCCGTTGCTAATCAGAGACGGAATCAGAGACGGATAATTCCGTCTCTGATTCCGTTTGTGATTAGCAACGGAATCAGAGACGGATTGCAATTACAAACGCACCATTTTCGGAGAAATTCCATTTCTGTTCCGTCTCTGTTCCATTTCTAATTTCTGTCGCTAAATCTGTCTCTAATCAGAAACGAAATTATTCCTTCTTTATTCTGTCTGTAATCAGAAACGGAATCAATTTTCCGTTTCTGATCGAATCAGCGACGACGTTTTTAGAGACAGAATTGATTCCGTCTCTGTTCCGTTTCTGATTGCAATTAGAGACGGAATTTTTGCAAATCAGAGACGGAAATTTCCGTTTCTGATTTGCTATTTTTTTGTAGTGATAGAATTTATTGACTTTTAAAAAAAAAAATTGCAGGAACGTGCAAAAGACAACTATATGTGCATTAATAGAATTGTAAGTATAATCAAACCTCAACTTACTTGGTGTGCTTCAGTTGTTAAATGCCCACACAAAAAGTTCAAATCATCAACTTTTACATACACTGGCCTCTTTTCCTATGTTGTTTCAATATTACCAACTCCTCCTACATTTTTGAAATGTTTGTGAATTTTACTCCTATATGTCCGATAAGATTTAGCCATTTGGTGGTCAATTACAACCAAAACATATTCATCTTCCAAATCCAGTTGAAAGTGATCCTACAAGATAAATAATCAAATATGTTAATATAGAAAATAATGAAGATGCTACCAGTTTAAAGATCAATCACATACCAAAACCTTCTCATGCATTGGCTTCTTCAAATGAAGTTCTATTGCACTCCAACCCTTCTCCACTTTAAGTGGTTTGAACTACAGAGATTGTTGAACTTATCAGAATATTCTCCTACTGCCTGAAGTATATCACGATCAATGTCCAAAGGTAACAACCCTTTAGCTCTTACCGACTTATCCAAATCCAAGTTGTGTGTCTCACCCCTTACGTTCTTTCTATTAACACCATCATCTGTATTCAAATTTACAAATATAAGAAGCATAACTTTTATTATCCTAATAAAATCACTCATGGAGTCACATACGTAGCAGTAAGTAAAGACATAATTGTTATGAAACATATAATATACTTATGGTAATTAATACAAACCTATAGATCCAGAGTCTACAGATGGTTCTATAGTTGATGAAATCCTAAGAACAGTCATATTTTCCACCTACATTAACAACATATGTAAGTCATTATGGTAATGTTACGTAGTTATATAAGCATATTATATGATTAAAAAAATAAATAATTAAAGAAGTACAGACCAAAAGAAACAAAGCAGTAGAGATAAAAAGAAATAAAGTACTAACTATCACGTATCACTAGATACCATAATCATCACTAGAATAATCGTCACTGTGTATCGATTCCTCAAAGTTCTCAAGCTCATTGATATTTTCATCAAAAATATTATCACAAATGAAGTTAACCCCTTCTTGCCTTTCCCGGGACTCTATTAAGCATTCATCATTGGAAATCGTTGGCTCAACATCTGTGTGACTTAGTTGTTGTTCTAAATCTGGTTCCTCTGGTATGAGCAATGTCAAAGATGAGTCCTCCTCTTGGTACACATTATCCTGGTACTTGCTCTTCTTCATAATTTTGTAGAATATCCCATAAATGACGATGATTGACTTTCTGAACAACTTACCAATTTTGTTCATGCTTGCAATCTTTGATATAAAACACTTGTTGAGCTTGTATTGCAAGTATAAATGGATCATCTATATACCAGTTACTGTTGATATTAATTCTCGTAACTCCATTCTCTACTATAATTTTCTTGTCTTTTATTTGTGTTGTACTAGTGGCATCTAAATAAAACAACTCTATGTTGCTTTATATGCGTTAATTCAACACTTCAATCAACAAACCGAGAAAATCAATTGTCTCGCCTAGATGACTAGATGACTACCAAGAATTGAAACACCACTATTTTGAGTTCTTAATTTATCATCTCATTCCTTACAACGAAAATGGACTCCATTCACAACACAACTACTCCAACTATCATAATTTTTTTAGGATATTGTGAAAGCGAATACAAATCATCAGTT
The DNA here is from genome assembly GCA_039657345.1 of Stephania japonica. NCBI lineage: Eukaryota > Viridiplantae > Streptophyta > Magnoliopsida > Ranunculales > Menispermaceae > Stephania > Stephania japonica. The sequence goes on along the minus strand of CM077556.1, from coordinate 81,084,686 downwards.
GCTTCTGAAGACCTCTCATAACGTAATTTCGCCAGCTGAATTAAAAGAGAGAAGAGTGATTAGTTGACTTATAATACGTAAGTTGTTAATAAATATTGTTAATTTCAATATCCTTAGTCACGATTGAAAGCAATTAGGGAAAGCAATTTCTTGCAACTTGTTCAAGTCTTGAGAATGATATATTTTTAGGATATTCATGTGTTCACTGTATTAGAAAAAAAACATATATATATATATATATATATATAAAGAGATGTAAATCATGATAAGAAAAATTTAAATTTATAAATTTGGAATGGGACATCCTCAAGATATGGCTGAAACTCAAGCGAGTTGTTGATCACATACCAATGCATTTTATTTCGAACATTATCCTCGAGTACTAAAGATTTTCTTTGTCCAAAACATCGCCAAGTCTTATTGAATGCATTAATAGTATGTCGCTCACATTGGGTACCAAAATCATAATTTCGCTCTGGTCTAGTAAACTTTGTCTCAATTCCCTTTAGATACCTTAAGCAAATGTCAATGCTTCATTAGTTATGTATGCTTCGATAATTGATCCTTCTGGATATGCTTTATTTCTTACATGTTTTTTATAGGTACCCAAACACCTCTCAAATGGTACATCTATCTACTTTATATAGGACCGGATAGAAGAGCTTCATCAACTAAATGCACACATAGATGCACCATAATTGAGAAAAACGAGGGAGAAAATATTCTCTCTAATTTGCACAATACAAGCACTACACTTGTTTTCATCTCCTCTAAGTCTTTCACATATAATGTCTTCGAGCACAACTTTTGAAAAAAATGAGATAGTTCGGTCAAGGATGCTCGAATACTTTTATTGAAGCATGGAAGTATACCCGCAAGCAATAATCATTGCAGTAAAACATGACAATCATGTGTTTTCAAACCAAATATTCTTCCATCATTAGTAACACACCTTGCAGTATATGAAGCATATCCATCTGGCAGTTTGACGGATTTAATGAACTTTAAAAACTTCTTCCCGTCCTTTGACAACGTATATGACGCATGTGGCTTCACTAATTTGTTTCCCATTTTTTTGTATCCACAAGTCTTTTCGAATTCCCATATCCTGCAAGTCCTTACGAGCTATCTCATTGTCCTTTGTCTTGCTTTCTATACATAAAAGAGTTACAAGGACATTATCACACAGATTCTTCTCAATGTGCCTGACATCCGAGTTGTGTCGCAATTTTAACGTGGACCAATACTCTAACTCATATAGTATGTTTTTCTTTGACAAATTAACCTCTAGTGGTGTGGGCTTTCATTTCCTATTATCATTATTAGGAGCTTTTCCAAGTAGTAGTTGAGGTAGTTCATGCAATTTCTCCAATATATGTTCTCCAGAAAATCGTTCTGGGGATTCTCTCAACTCATAGAGCCTATTAAGTTATTTATTTTTCTCCATTTGTGGTCTTTTGGCAAGTATCTTTGATGACTGACGTATCCAATTATATTCCTAAGGCAAGATAGAAGTTATGTCCTCAAGACATATAGGACATGCCATATACCCTCTGGTGTTCCCCCAGATAAATAGGCATATGAAGGGAAATCACTAATCATCCACAATATGGTTGCTAGTAGCTTGAAATTTGATTTTGTGAAGGCATCGTATGCATCTACTCCACTTTGCCACAATTCCAAAGGCCGCATGAACACATCAATATCTACTCCAGGAGATTTCGGACCAGGAATCAACAACGTGATCATTAAATTCAATTTCGTCACACACTTCCATGGAGGTAAATTATAAAGGACGCATCTAACTGGCCACATACTATATGGATTAGACATGTTACTAAATGGGTTAAAACCATCTGAAGCGAGTCCCAACCTAATGTTTCGACACTCACTTGCAAATTCAGGAAAGGTTTCATCGAAATCCTTCCAAGCAAACCCATCTGTCGGATGCTTTAGCACTCCTTCAACTTCAACCCTTCTTTCTTTGTACCTTCATATCTTCAGCTGTGTGCCTTGAATCATACAATCTCTTCAAGTGAGGTGTTAAAGGAAAGTACCGCAACCTTTTATAAGCCACCTTGCTATTTCTTCCTTTTTTTATCAAATTTGTATCTAGGCTCATAGCATATGGGACAAGCAGTGAGCTTAGCATTTTCCTTCCAAAACAAAGTGCAATCGTACTTACATACGCCAATTGACTCATAACCCAATTCGATCTCTCGAATCAATTTCTTAACATCATAATACATTTATGGAATTCGAACACCATCTGGGTAAGAATCTTTCAATAATGGTAGTAACATGTCCATAGATTTATCAGTCTATTAGTTCAATACCTTTATATGCATTAACTTTACAAGAAATGTTAATGAAGAATATTTTATGCAACCTGGGTAAAATTCATTTTTTGCTTCAATATACAAGTTATCCCAATGTTGCTCTACACTAACTGACTCTTTCCTTTCAATATCTATACCTCCAATATCAAAGAACGTCTACCAATAACATCTTGTAATATTGAGAATGACTCGTTACTTTCAACTCCTTAACTAAACACATCATAAAACATATTGGTTGTCTCATTGTCGTTAGATGATTGCATCGGCTCAATTGGATCGCCATGATATATCCATTTTGTGTACAATGCAGAAAATCCATACTTGGTCAAGTGAGATTGGAGTGCACCAATTTTTTGCCACTTGTTGTTCAAACAGTTACCGCACGGACATTGAGTCTCCCCAATTTCATTCAAATGATTTCTTGCCATTTGAATAAAGTTCTTAACTCCTTCAATATACGAAACTGAAATCCTATTTCTTTCTTGTATCCAACTTCGATCCATTGATTGTACGACTACTATAAAAGTGGATTTAGAAAATGAAAAAATATATTAAAGTGGCCCAAGCATTTTAAAACAAGGAACGTACATTTCATTTTTTAAACTTTAAAATGTAAATTAAACTTAATTCAAAACTATAACACACTAAAGAAAGGTGCAGTGCTACCCAAATAAAGATATTTAGCTAATTAACAAATTAAACTGGATAAACACATGCACAAGTTAAGCATCAAGACACAGTAAAAGAGTAAAGAAAATGTTTTACTGCCAAGTAGCCTTGAAAAGCTTATAATATTCTTATAAAAAACAAGAGAATTGAAATCAAAATGTACAATAAAAGTGTAAAGAGAACTATTCACTAAAATTGCCACATTTACAACACTATTGAAGTTTAACATCTATTATCTTAATTGAAAAAAAGAAGATCCTGATACTTTTAATCAAGGATATTTTTATAATCAAACGGGACAAACACAGAGATCTAAACACTAAAACGCATGTTCAGTACACTATTGGGGCAAATGGATAAACAAGATTGAAAGAATCGTTCAGTTGATAACCGTAACTATCCTACAACCAATCAATAATGTCAAAAGAAAATAGTTCAAATTTAATTGTGCTTTCTCTTCTATTGAAAGAACATTAGTTAAAAACCCATGATTTCTATTTGCGCCCTTACTAGGTTTAGGGCTTTTTTTTTGCAATGTTTGATTCTATGTCAATGCACAAATTAAGGATCTACTAATTAATTTCTTAATACACAATGTATTCATACCAATATGGCAAATGATAATACATATTACTAGAAAAAGAAATCCAGATCACAAAAAAAAATTGCAGTCCACAACAGAGAGGAGCAGAGAAGGTGCTAACCTACCTAGATGAAGAATGAGTAGAATATCACCTAAGAATTGACTCAAATCAAGTAGAAAATAGTAAGGAAGAAAAGAAACAGACTTAGAATTTCTTTTCACTTCAAGTCTGAGAGAAACTGTGTTTTTGGCGGGGAAGAGGAGTATAGAGTAGTTTGTTGAGGGCGTGCCAAAGAAAACGAAGACGTAAGTTTGCGTAAGGAGGAGGACGAAGTCGTGACTGCGCGGGAAGATCGTGCATTCACATTTTCTGTAACAAATTTTTTTTCCCAACCCTCCAATGCTCTTGTACGTGAATAAGTAGACAACCTTTGACAAAAAAAATAAAACCTATGTAGCTAATGTATGTAGTAGGCACAATGATGCAAAGCAACTTATATCATATATAGATATACATCAAGATGTGTTTGTACAAATCTCGATGCCACATCTAAAATATTTCAAAACCCACGTACCTAATGTATGTGTCAAATTATATTGCTAAATATTTTCTTAATATGTAAAATATATATTAGTTGAAAAGATAAGACCAAATTAAGTAAATAAATCATTCTTATTTCACGCTAAGTTCAAATATTATATTTTTTTATCCGCCCAAAAAATATTATCTATTTGGTAACAAAAGAAATTATTATTTTATCTACTCATAAAACAAGTCAAGGGCATCATAAATCCTAATAAAATAATTAATTTAGGTCTACATAGATCTTGGTAGTTATACATGTTTATAAGTCATTATGCTCACTAGGCTTTAATGGGTTTGTTGTGTTAATCCACCTAGATTTTATGGGTCTACTATAAAATTTAAACTCGAGAGCTCACTAATTGGTTTTGAGTTCCTTACCACGCAGACGTGCACCAACTACCTCTTGTTTTTGTTTAAGCCACCCTAGTGTTTGAAGTTCAATGAACCCGACTAATTCAGTCTAAAATAGGTACTAAGACCACTTATTAGGTGGCGCCAAAGCTCTCATTCGAAGGTTTTAAATTTACTCTATACTCGAGGCTCGAACTCAAGACATTTTCTTAAGGACGATGCAACTTAAGCCCTTGCAACACTGACCTATAGATTATGATATGTACTTAAAGATCTATTAAGATCATGGAAAAAAAAATTTCCCACGTAGTGCCGGTGCCAACCGCACCGACTAATCCATACTCGGGCATTGCTGGACCCTAATTGAGGGCGCCTCTCCCAACCCAATTTTTTTATTCACAAGACTCGAACTTGAGACCTTGCTTAAGGGAATCAAGTCTCTTATCCCTTGGGTCAACGGTTGGTAGAGTCTTTTTATATATATACATTATTATATATCCAATTTCCTATTATAAAATTATATTTATACAAACATATTCGTGTTAGTTGGAGTGTGAGTTCTAATGGTGTCATTCTAGCGTCATCCATTTACTATTGAGGTTATGAGATTCTTAAAATTATAGACGCCCCTTTGACAACAAAAAAAAAAAAAAAAAAAAATTATAGATGCCCATTGTTGCCGAGACGTCTCATTATTTACTGACCAAATATTACTTTTTTGCTTACGAATATAAATTCGTATCAAAATGTGTCATTATTTACTTACAAGCGCAAATTGTTTTCTTATGAATTTATATTCGTAACAAATTCTCAAGGCTTTACTTACAATGTTATAGCTTTCCTTGCAAATATTAGTACATAAGTAAAAGTACATTGTTTAGGTGACGTGCTACAAAGAATCACTTACGGTTAATAGTTGTAAGTAAAATGTAAACTTTTACGTACAAATGAAAATTGTTATTAAATGTATATCTTTGTAAGTAAAAGTAATTGAATTTGCCGCTATAGTTTTCCGCAAAAAGTGTCCCACTATTTTACTTACAAACAATTTGTTTATTCTTACAAAATATTACTCATAGGTAAAGATGCACTTTTCATAACGAAATTTGCATTATTTACTTACAATTTTGAGAATTGTAAGTAAATGCCAACTTTTACTTATGGTTTTTACATTCACAATTAAAAACTTTGTCATCAAAAGTTTATTTTCTTATAGTAAATTCTATAAAATCTCTCAAAACATTCACGTATTTATATACCCTAAAAAAATGATTTTTTTTTTGGTTGAAAATTAACTTTCTATTACATGAGAATAAAAACCCAATATTCTTCAAGAAGAATAAAAACTCAATAAAATCTCCAAATTTTCCAAAAAAATTCACTTTTTTATGAATTTATTTTTTAATGGACAAAAGTATATGATACTTTCACGATATTTTTTTTGTCAAATAATAGTTTTGATTTTTAAGTACATTAGTGCACATTCAACGTTCATATTTATCTATGCTTGTGTATGCAATTGCACCTGCATCAATTTAGTTGACACTTTTTATTGAGTAGTCCTTTTACTAAGTAGTTATCTCTTCTTGATTATTAAAAATTTAGATTTTCTTTCCTTATTGAAAGCTTTGATAATCTTTCTCTCTCTCAAGAAGTCTTGTTTCTTCTGTTATATTCCAACTTTGGTTTGAGGTTTAGAGTTCGGCAAGGAATGAGACTTCTCATATAATAATGCAGTTTTCAAGCCTATATCTTAGTCAAATGCATTGAATTACTCTTTTAATGAGGTAATTATAATTGTATAAAATTATTTTAATATTAACCAATTAGCTCGCTAAATGAAATAGTATGAGATTAGGAAGTAAGAGGTTATGAGTTCAAACCTCGGTGGAGGCAAAGTTGTTTCTTTCTTATAAAAAAATCTCAATATTAAATGAAATGTAAGTGCATGGGCGAAACCATGTACATGATTATCGTAGGTTATAATACAAGACAACCTTGTATGTGTCCCCTTATACATTTATGTGGTTGATCACTAAAAAGAATTATAAAAAATATTTAGGCTAGTTCATAACTCAAATTAATGTCTAAGCTATACCCTAGTCTAGACCATGAGAGCTTAAAATTATCTCTTTTATAAATGCAACCTTTCTATAGAACAAGAAGAAGAAGAAGAAGACACAAACACTTCTTTTGTTTGGTTTGACGCATGGTTATGGTTTGTTTCGTACTGTAGAGACAGAAGAGCTGCAGTGGATATTAGTTATCGAGATGTGTCGGATGCATATTAGACATATCTGACGGATAGAAAGTATTATGATCCAAGGGTCGGTCAGATAACAGTTTTAGACATTTACCGGATCGGAACACTGTTGTATTTGGTTTTTTAGTTTCTGTTTTTTTGTGTTTTTGGGTAAGGCGACGACAACGTGTATCACGTCTGAAACGGCACGAGAACAGTCAACAGCCCATAGTAAAGGTATCAAAGTCAGTCAACGAAGACGTGCACTCAGCAGACAGCGGGGGAAAATATGTCTCTCCACCTGGTCTCTTGTTGACTCCTGGCTCAGTCCGGTCATTTAACGTTGAACAAAATTCCTCCCGTGGACCAATTATTATTCGGAGATTGTTAAAAGTGACCCAGCACCTAGTGGATCTGCTATCTCATTGACAGGTGGTGGGACCCACTGTACACATCAGTTAGGTGTACAAAAATGTATCATAACTGAGTCATCCAAGCGTTTTCTTTATTAATCAGCCTGGCTATATGCAAACAACATTTTAATATTGACAAACCATAAGATGTGGGTACCCCCATGTATTGATGAGGGAACCCACAAAAGACATTTACTTCTCAAATGTCCTTGTCCTTGTGCACCTAAAATTAAAATTTTTTCCAACACCTACAGCGAAGAAGAAGTAAAACGCAAGTCCTACGTCGATTTTCAAGTCACCCCTACGGTTGTGCTTCATCTTTGCATCAACTCACTACAAAAAAATCGCAAATCAGAAACGGAATTTTCCGTTTCGATTTCTGAAAAAAAATCTCTGAATGAAATCGAAACGAACGAGAGACGGACTCGTTCCGTCTACAGCATCGTCGTCGCCGATACGATCGAAACGGAATATGGATTCCGTTTCGATTAGAGACGAATCGAGGCGGCAATTATCCGTTTCGATTAGAGACGGATTTAGAGACGGAACTTAGAAACGAACGAGAGACGAACAGAAATGGATTTTATTTCGAAATGGTACATTTTTACTTGCATTTTGTCTCGATTCGTTGATTGATTAACAACGGAATCGAGACGAATTAATAAATTTATGAATTCTATCTCGATTCGTGTCTAATCGACAACGGAATCGAGAGACGGAATCGAGACGGAATACATAGTGTCCATCTACGATTCCGTCTCTAATTAGAAACGGAATCGAGACGGATAATTCCGTTTCGATTCCGTTTCGATTCCGTTGTTAATTAGAGACGAATCGAGCGAAATTAATATTCCGTCTACGATCCGTTTGTGATTGATAGAAATATTTACGGAAAATTAGAGACGGAATAGCAACGGAAAATTTGAATTAGTTGCTAATCCGTCTCTAATTTTGTTTTGTTTAAATATGGCACGTATACATAAGCCAATCGATTCTCCAACCTAAAAAATCAAAATACAACCTGATATGACATACTCCATCGCCTTTGCACCCCCTCCAACAACTCCTTGAGGGTGCTAACATCCCCAAAGAAGCCAAATTGCGCATCCATACATCAAAAATAATAGCTAAAAATACTCAAAATTAATTTTTATTTCCATTTTCAATTAAAAATATACAAATCTACATTCCACTCGCAATATTATTATTCCATTAAGAGTTCAAAATAACAAAATCATCTACTATCATTTTATCAACTATATGCTCGTCTCAAGTTGAATATTCTATCAACTATTTGCTCGTCTCAAGTTGATGCGAATTGCTACAAATTAATTTGCTACAATGAACGGCGACATCGGTATATCACATCCCGGGACGTACAACAACGACCCACTAACTTCGATTTGTACAACCTATTGATAAATGCGAGAGATCTTTATTGGCATTAAGCGTATCGGATGATGACGTTCGGGGATAATGGAATGACATACCTTCATAGAAACGCCTAGTCGAACTGCAACTCTTTCCAAGAGATTAATTTTTCTAGTTGGATTTTCCGCCCATTCAATGACTTCACCACTGAAAGATCTTTCATCGATCAGCTATTCGAGATGGAGTTCGGAGGCGAAATTGAAATGATGATATTGACATTGGACAAATGCTTGAAAATTGAAGCATTGCGCGGTGGAGATGGTAAGAGTGTCTTTGCGATTATGGTTCGGTTGCATTGCGGCCATTCAAACACAACTTCGGAGTTGGTATGGTGAAGTCCTTCAAGCTTCTTTGTCGGGAAAATGTGAAGGCATGCATCGCGAAGATTAAGGAGCCCTCACTTTGTGAAGGAATAGAGGTTATCCACAAGAAGCGCAATGCGATAGGATGTTACAATTCAGCATTATCTTTGTTGTTGGGAGAGCTCCTTGTCGGCGAAATGAAGAAGTCGTCGAGTCTTAGAATCATATCACAATGGAAGGGTAGCAATGTGCGTCTATCTAAGTAAGCGGGCTCACGATCATCCATGAGAGAGCATGCGGCTCTGCGACGAGAGATTCAAGAATCAAATGGGACTCTATCTCATGGTCTCGACGTCAAGACTCATTTTACGGTTTTGTTTAGTATTACCTCGGCAATCTTATCTTGAATTATATTGCTTTGCCTCCGTAGTAATCAACGAGACTAAGCGAGAGGATGGAAGGCCGTTCTTCTTTCACACTTGCTCCTCGGATCTTTCCTTACAGATGGATTGCTTTTGACACCACAAATCCGGTCGATAGAGGAATCGCAGAGCCTTTGCTATGTAAAAGATGGGCGAGTTTCAATAGTGAACGTATAACAAAGCATGTTGAGAGTTCTTACAGATACTTCGGATGTGTCAACTCGGCAACAAGCTGTTGGAATCGACTGTTGAGACCCTTTGAGGAAACATCACGCCCATCAATAGCAAAACAAAACCAAGTTCATATCTCAACCAAAATCTTCATTTTCTAGATTGTTTGACATTTTTTGATAGAATTCCACAAAAGGGGTTCAATTATTGAAAGTGTGGAATATGAGATTGAAATCTTACATGCTAACGATGATGAATGATTTATCAGCGATAGGCTCGCATTGCGGGCCTTCCCATTGAAGAGGAAGACATGGGTCTCCACTACAACTCGCCGAGTGCTCCATTTTACGGGTTTCGAGACGCCAATTCATTCCTCAATTCCACCGCTTTGTCCACTTTGAAACAACACAATGATTCAAATCGGGATCATCAAACACACACACACACACCAAAAAAAAAAAAAAAAAAAAAAAAAAAAAAAAACCATAGCCGGTCTTCAATTATTTAAGCAATGCAACTCCTAAAAGCATAGGATCTAGAAAAACAAGCAAAATGAGTAGAAACTTACGATCTGCTTGGTGAGTTCCTTGAACCAAAGCGAAAACTTGAAAAATCTCATGAGCATTGCGAGATGGGACCCAAGGAGGCTTACGGGCTCTTAACCATTGACATGTTAAGAGCTTCATTTGCGATTACGAGAGAACACAAGCTCCCTATAGTTGGTGGCGGCGTCATTTCCCGAGTATATCAAATTTGTCAAATTGTTTCTTCCCATTAATCAAGTACATTAAACACCCTTTCCCGTTTTAACCGAACCATTTAGTCCTATCGAATATGAAGTCAAGCAGTGATGGAAGTTTGTAAGTCAAGGAGAACACAACGCATGCCTTAGTTTTTATCTGTTTACATGCAAAATTAGCTTTGAAATCAACAAATGGTACGAACAAAGGCTCACCTTTGCACAATTGATACTCCACATAATTTCTTGCAAAAATCAACTCTGTATAAAGCGATCTGAAGGACAAATAAAAATTGATTCAAGACAAGTTAAATGAACGATAGCAGACGGGGAAAAAGAATCAAATTGTTGATGGAGCAAAATAGTTGCAAAGTCTAATTAGTTCACCAATTAAGCCAAAATATGTTCAAAACACAAGTGTCGGTTTACGATAGAAAGCACAAAGCTCAATGAAAAATTAGATACCAAATATATGTTTGCGTCATTCCAAAGACACTCACAATAGTACTTTGATTGCTAATTATTAATTACAAAAGCTTGAAGGATATTAGGACTTGAAAAATGTCCATCCAAAACTCTAGAGGTTCAAGAAGTTCCAAGACATGTTTCAATGGAACTGATATCAAGATAATTCCAAATTCAAGTATTTCAAGATATTCTCTGCTTTCTCAATTGGACAAACATGCATTCCGATCGGAGAATAACCAAAGACTAAATCACAATGATAGCCTAAAAAAAAGTAATAAAAGAGAAAAACAACAAGATCACCTACAAGAGTAAGAAGAAAACTAGTATAACAACAATATGAGCATACTAGCATAGAAATTTGAAAAAGTGTAACAACATAAATAATGCGGCATATGTTTTCTCAACATGCACTGTAGGAGTAACTACTTGCTTCTCCGTGAATGGCAAATGACCAAGACCATGCTCAACAACCTGAAATTATTAATTACAAGAAAGAAATAAAAAATGGAAACTATCCCAGAGTTTGTAATAAGAAAAAATCGGCGAGGCGGAAAGGTACCAAACGAATAAGTCGATATGAATAAAAGACAAAGTCATGCTTTGATATTTCACGGTCCCCGATCAATGTATGCATCCCTCTTATCTATCATAAAATTACCCAATGTCAAGCAAAAAGAAAGCGAAAAGATAGAAGCGTCGGAGGAGGATGAGAATCTTGGAGAACGAATTAAATTAAGACACAAAATCAAACAAACTGTTTCATTTATATACAGTGCAAGTTACACATTGAGAGTCTCATGTTCGAATATCGCCGGACTCCTCAACTAGTAACCATGGTATGACAAAATGAAGATCCGAACAAGAATTGTAATAGTCAAATGTAAAACGATAACGACATGAAAGATAGTTGCGGTTCAAGCGGAATGAAGGTTGTCATCTTATTAAGCACATGATGTAGCTCCATCCAACAAAAGGAAGAACTAAGAAGGAATTTATATTAATCATAACATGATAACATAGACGAGTAGGAAAACACACACACATATAAAACAAAACAAAAAGGAAAGCATACATTCATATGTTCATGGAATTCAATTTATAAAAGTTCAATAGTCTTGAAAAGCGATAGGAATGACTTACAAGGAAGAGGAGTAGCAAGCGAGATAAAGGGCCAATGGAGGAACGATTTATTTTACTTATCAATACCACAATATCCGAAACCAAATTCAAAATAACAAAGATGCCAACTCAAACTTGGAGGTAGAATTTAAAGAGAAAAACTTGGTTTAGAATGTACACAAATCCATCAACAACAAAAAAATGCAGCCATACCTAAAGTAGTAATCAATCTGTTTCGCACTTTCTTGCTCAAATTAGGTGAAGGGTCGGTCAAGTTCAGCGCCATTGGGGGCCTAGCTTGAGGAGCAATTCGGAGTTCAATTTGCTGCAATTGAGTTCTATTCGAGATGCGTAAATGGTCGGAGGTCACATAACAAATTGGAAATTTGTATTATTAAGCACTTTTTATAAGAATGCAGTATCAAGTGCTTACTCACAACACACATACTAGAAAACACAAAAGTGTAATTCATATGATTTTAAAAGGGTAAACATTCTTCAAAAGAACAATAAAAGAGATGAAGGTGTTATTTCCAAGCTTAAGCAGTAGTAGACAAAGCATATCTAAGAACCCATATCAATCAAGGTTGGAAACATTCAATTTTAATTGATAGTTGAAAGGAAAGTTGATTTATAGAAATACATTAAAATATGGACCATCACATTAGATTTTTAAAGTATCTAGACTTAAAAGTAGTCTATGTTAATCAATGTAAAAACTAAAACGTTTTAAGAAAAAGAACTTACAGCCAAAACAAGAAAAGGGATTACTTCCATTTTGATTAGGGTGGACTTTACTCCAATGGCACTAAAAAATCCAATGGATCCAAGAACAGCAAGCATGATTAGGAGAACTCCTGAGAAGCCATGGCTATCTATGATAATAGGTTTTAATCCATTGAACAAGGGGCACTATTCCAGCAGTCTTTTTTACTGCTGGAATAGATCCATATCTTTCCACCTCAGTGAGATCAAAGTATATACACATTTTCTCAACCTTAGACAAAAGCGATTAGTAGTGATAGTAATTAGGAAAATGCAAACAAGTAGACAAATATTCGAGTACTAGCTCTCGATTCGGTGCCTAACATCGGGGATTCTCATTATTTAAACTCAAATCTACCTTTCCTAGGTCAAAATCAACCCTAGATTTACCTAAACATAGCTTCATTTCAAAGGTTCTGAAAAATCAAAATGAGATTTCACTTTCCTACTTTTCTGAACACTTTGCAACGATTCAACATCATCAATTAATCATCCACTTCATCAAATCCACAAAACCTACATTCAAATGAGCAATTTCACAAAAAATATCCACACAACGAAACCGAATTCAGTCAACATACTAGAACCATCAAAATCACACAATGAAGAGACGGTGAGATCGATGAAGCAATGTGAATCGAATTCAAGAAGAAACAACAATGAAGAGAGATCTCGCACAGTCGCACTCACTCGAGAGAGAGATCGAGAGATCGAGAGACCGAGAGACACAGAGAGAGAGATCGAGAGATCGAGAGACCGAGAGACAGAGAGACAGAGAGAGACAGAGAGATACCTAAAAATGAAGCCGAAGACGAAGACGAAGACGAAGACGAAGACGATTTCGATCCTTCGGCGGAGTGAGTGAACCCTAGACGAAGATGACGAAGAGGTCGAAGAGGTTGAAGAGAAAGATTTGAAGAGCCTCTTTGAATGAGTTTTAGTGAGTGAGAGTGGGGCGCGCTTGAGTTATGTTCTTAAGTCAACTTTCCATAGAGGTTTTCTAAACCTCTATGAATTAGTCCTATTAAAAGTCTTACATGTTTAATTCATAGGGGTTAATTAAAACCTCTATGAATTAAGTGTTATAGAAACCTTAATCATCTAATACATAGGGGTTACTCAAAAACCTCTATTAATTAAGTGTTATAAAAAGCCTAAATTGTTCTAGTGATATATCAACAAAAATTCAAAAGAGAAAGAAAAAATGTGAAGCGAAAATTAGCCCAAACATTTATATATCCACGGAAAGTTGTCATGTATTACAAAAGCTCCAAAATTTGGAAGTATACACAAAAACCAACCAATCCTATCGTTCAACAAGCAAAAAAAAAAAAAGAACACTCACAAAAGCAAAATAGAATAGCCAAGAGAAGATTCACCTCGATAAGCACCTAAGCCATGGCCCCAAAGCCTCCATAACCCCCACCAAGCTCACTTGCCTCCACTATACCCACCACGCCTACCTCAGAGACACTGGAGTCCTATAAGGACCAAAATCACCACCACCAAAAAAAGAATGAGTTTAACATGCAAATGAAACAAATCGTCTACAACATGCTCATCGTCGAAAGCAATGAACCCATTCCCTCGAGAACGAAAGGAAAAACTAAAATCCGCCTATCCGAAAACAGGAGAAAAAAAAATAAAGGAACTTCATCATCAGTACCCTCCACTACATCAGGCTTCAACAAACCACCATCGTCGCAGTACATTCATTGTCCATTTAATCTAAGCATTTGAAACAAACAACAAGTCAAGTACCTATGTATCACCAACTTGCTCATCTCTCGAGAGCCACGCTTACGTCTCACGCCCAACATTGTCCCCTTGTTGGGGTGGATCGGCCGGATCTATTTGCGGCGGCATTGCTTGGTCATGAGGTGGCGGTGGTGGTGGCGGTGGTGGTGGTTGTTGCTTGAGCTAGGCCTATTTCGTCCATGTCCATCCCAAGATCGATGCATGAAGTTCATAACCTTTCGTAGTTGCTCGCAACGACATCGAACTCGCCCGCATGCACCACATCCGGCGTCTGCGACGTGCTAGCACCAGGAGTTCCGTATCTCCTTCTTCTTTCTCCCTACGGACCCGAGTCCGTAGACACGTCCTTTGGAACACTCACCCGCCACATTGAGGTACACCGCCTCATCATCCACCGATTGCTCCGGTGTAGCACAGGTCGGCTCCGATGTCCGCTCTGGAGCCTATCCGCATATATGCACAACAAACAAAGTACATGATATGGGGTAAGTGAAAGACTTAATAATAATTTACATTTTTATTCTACACTTACATAGAACCGCTACGATCTAGTATCGATGAATGTCGTCTGTCGTGATTAACGGTGTGGAGATGCAAGTACAAATCATTCACCGACGGTGGCGTCTCGGATGAATCGGCTGCGTGCGGGACCAAGCATAGTGAACAAGAGTATAAATGTACGAAATATCCTAGATGTTAAAAAAAACTAACCAATCTTTCTTGGGTAGTCGCAAATGACACGGAACCACCACCGTGCTTCGAGGGTCCGGTCCCGGGGCCTTCGACCTCGGTGTTCCTATTCTGCGTCGCTTGCCTAGACCTAGCACTGGAAGTCCTCGCTCTCCCGATCTTTGCAAGTATCTCCTCCATGCCTCATCTCGTAACATAAATTGGTTTGCACCCGATTCTTCTTCAACTTGTGCATCAACGCGGTGTACCTTGTGCTGTGCAAGCTCGTCGTACGCCGCTCGCACGAGATCCTCGGGAAGCGCATCATCCCATCTAAAAAATATCTACAAATTGGCGATTGCTATTGTTAGCACTTATTTGAGAAAATAGTATAAATCATAAGGCACATGGTAGTCTTGTTTACCTTCCATTGTCGCCGTATTGGTCTTTATGATGAGGCGATGCCGACTTCCAACAATACCCTTCGGGAATCATCCATCGTTTAAAAACTTTTGTCATCCTCCGTGCACAAAAGTGCGAAGGATGCAACTCCTGTGTTTCATGAACATGCATATCACCTTAACTACTTCTTCAATATTTGACATCCATATTGGAATTGACATATAAAAGTCAAACGCAAACTTACGTATCATTGGCAATCGGCGTGATAGGGATCCCCGCACGCGAGGGCCTCCATCCCTGGCCTCGAGGTGGGCCGGAGGGCCTGTCACCTCCAACTCGCTCTTACGTCTTCCTCTCGGGATCTTTGCCGGTGATCTTTGTGGGCGGGGGTGCGAGCCTCGTGGGTAAAGGAGTCATTGACGTCGGAGAAGGTGTGGGGAAGTGTGTAGTAGGCATAGTCCTTGATGACGACGAAGATGGTACGAGACGACCCCGACGGTGGAAGGGGAAGGTGACGCTATTTGCGGCATGTATCGTGCTCGAGAGGCAGAAGTCGGAATCGATAATGGAGGTATCGAACCACGACCTCGACCGCCACGACCTCTATGGACCCCTCCGTGGCACGACCACGAGGCCGATTGGTATTTCGCCGCGGATGTCGGTGCCGCACCTATTCCGCACGGACGATGGCGTCCTAATGGCAAACCTCGACATCCCCTACGACCACGTCCGGCCATGATACCTAACAATCCCGCCACGAGTAAAACATCGAGAAAAGAAGGGCATACAAAAAGTAGAAATTCGGTCTATATTATTGGACTTAATAAGAACAAAATCCATGCAAATAAAAGTAACTACATTATTGGTCGTTGACGTATCATATACAAACTTTATTCGCTATCATCCGTTTCAAATTCACTCTCATGAGTAGAAGGTGATGATTCTTCTTCCGATTCATCTTCACTATAAACTTCATCGCTTGGACCCGCTTCAACAATGAATCGTGTCCCGATCGGAACATCCATTGTTGATATCGGCGTCGCATCATCGACTACGCACGTGGTGGGCATCCCATCTTGGAAAGCAATCTCTCTTAGGAGCCCTGGTCATTATCGTCTTTGCTAGTTTCCTCGTCGGCCAATTTTGGGACGTGACAACAAAGCGCTAGCCATTCTTGTCGATCGTTCCGCATAGAAGGGTACGAAAGGTAGTAGACTTGAGTGGCTTGCATTGCCGTACAAATGGCTCGTAGTTGTTATATCGTCGACTTCGATGAACCTCTACCAATTGAAGTGTTGGGTGAGTCCTAACACCATGATTCGGTGTAGGGTCATACCATTCGCACTTAAACAAGACCACACGTTTGAGGCCGGTATACTCAATCTCCACAACCTCTTGCAAGTACTCCATAATAGTTATGGGAAACATCGGCGTAGTTTGAACCCTTCACCAAAACACCGCTTTGCTCTGCGTCGATCTATCAACGTCATATGTTGCGGAGTGGAACTTATACCCATTAACAAGGTAACCAGGGTAGACGGTACATGATCGACTAGGACCAACAGAAAGATCAACGAGCGTCTCGTCAACTATAGAATTCCGAGCCTATTCGTCAAAATTAGAGATGCAATATGACACATTAGTTATGGGAGAAACATTTGAATCTATAACGTACAAAAGTAATGCCCTTACATATGTTTGAAACCAAATGGGGAAGTTGTGCTCTAGACTACTATCAACTTGCGACTCCCCCATTGCTTGAGTGATTTCATCGAAGAATATCCTAGAAGAAATGAACGTGTAAGTCGGATGTATTTATAATGTATGAACAATGAATGTCTTGCATTAATGAAAGAAAGTGATGGACATGCGAACGTAAGGAGCGATCTCGGACAATTGAGCAAGTATGTACGAATGAGCGGCATTATACTCCCGCTTTCTGTTAAGTACCGCTCCTTCGACTTGCCCATGGGTCGACTAGGATAAGTGAAAATCGAGAAATTGCCAACGAAGTTCGGTGTGGGCCCGAGATCGCCATCGTCGTTACGTGGCACTTTGTCATGCAACGTAAAGACGTGATCTTCGAAGTAGTAAGAACAAAAGGACGTGACCTCTTCTACCAAATAAGCATTACACATGGAGCCCTCAACCTTCGCTTTGTTTCGCACATTGTTCTTCAAATGTTTAAGGTACCTATATGAATGTTATAGGAAATGTTGATATAAAACCTATTGAATGGGAAAATAATATCAAGGGCTCAAGATAGTACCTCTCAAATGGATACATCCATCGAAATTGAACGGGACCGGCGGAGACGGGCCTCGTAGGCCAAGTGGATTGGTAGGTGTTCCATAGAGTCAAATAAGCTTGGAGGAAAATTTTTTCCAACTTGCAAATGATTTTTGGTATTTGAGACTCTAAGACCTCCATATCTTGATACCGACACATTTCGCGATAAGGGACCGGAAAAATAGGCTTAATTCGCTAATTGCAACCTAAACCGGGTTTGGGAGAAGTTCTACGAATGCAATTGGTATCAACCGTTGCATGAATATATGACAATCATGGCTCTTCATGCCGAACATTCGCGATTTCTTTGGATCTACACATCGACCAAGATTCGATGCGTAACCATCAGGAAAACGCAACTTTTTAACCCACTCGCACAATTTTTGTCTACTTGATGTATCAAGAGCATAGCACCCAAGGACGTAAGTATTTGTCGCCGAATCAATGTGTAGAGAAGGTCGGTGACAATATTCACGAATATCTTGCCTCGATTTTGCATTGTCCTTACTCTTGCCGGTAGACACACATAATAGTGTTGAAAATGTTGTCAAAAACATTTTTTTCGATGTGCATGACATCTAAGTTGTGGCGGATCAAGTTTGTCTTCCAATACGGCAAGTCCCAGAATATGCTTTTCTTCCTCCATCCCGAATTCTTAGCTATCCGCCCATTCACAGATTCAGCGCCGATTTCTGTCACCTTCATCAAGCCAAACGATTCAATTTCTGCCAAAATTTCTTCACCGGACCGCGAGCGAAGCGGATCATCGATTATGACCATTTTGCCTCTAATGAAATTTTTTTGTCTTTCCTTAATGGTGATGACTTCTCCAAGAAACGACGATGACAAGTCAAACCACGATGTCTTACCTCCATTTCGCAATTGAAATGCATTTGTATCCTCCATACAATATGGACAAGCGTACTTACCGTGTGTGCTCCAACCGGACAACATGCTATATGCGGGGAAATCACTAACAGTCCATAAAAGGGCAACTCGCATGACAAAATTTGTCTTGGTGGAAACGTCGTATGTAACCACCCCATTGTTCCATAAATCTTGCAACTCTTTCACAAGCGGCTGAAGGAACACGTCGATTTTTCGCTTTGGGCTGGTCGGTCCAGGAACGATAACCGTTAAGAACATAAACTCGATTTCATGCACATCGACGGTGGAAGGTTGTAAGGAGTCAATATCACGGCCACGAAGAGTACGATTTCCCGGAAATCCCAAATACTTGAAAACCATCAGTGCACAATCCTAAACGAACATTCCGAACCTCGGCGGCAAAGTCTTTATTGACGTCATTAAAATGTCTCCAAGCAATCGAATCGAAGCAGTGTTGCATAACATCTTCAAAGCGATGAATGATCTCCATGCCATCGCATATGTTTTGCGGTTGACTCGACGCATACAATCGTTGCAACCGAGGGCCCAAAGGGAAGTAGTACATTCTTTTGCAAGGGCGGTTTTTGTGTTCCGACCACGACCTCGTCGATGTGCAACGTATCGTGATTTCCCACAAAATTTACATGACGTCAACTCGAGTCCACTCCCCAATAAATCATACATTGGTCCTCACAACAATCTATTTTCTCAACAGTAGACCTAGACCTTGCATTAGTCTTTTAGTGGCATAAAAATTCTCAACCATTGAGTTGTCATTTGGCAAACAATCCTTCATGAGTTTAATGATTTCATTATACCCTCGTTCGGATATATGATGTTCGGACTTGATCGCAAGTAATCTTGCCATTGCGACAACGTTGTCATGGTTTCGCAACCAGGCCACAATTGTTCCCTACTTGCATCAATCATGTCATATAGTTGGCGTGCTTGGGGTTTGGTGATTCTTCCATGACATTCCAATTGAAACTTGGACCTGCCACGTTGTGTAGCATCTCGCGGTAAGGTGTCGGATCGTAGCCTCGAACATCAAGCATCATCAATATGGCAATCCATTGCGTGAAAATTTTGCGGCCCTTCATCTCCGTTCTCACCATGTTCGTACCAAGCTGTGATATCCCCGGACAAATCCATACCTACATAGGTGGTGCTCAACCGTTTCGACGTCAGTACGGAACAAGTCGACATTTCTTAAAATTGCACGGACATCTAATCTTCCGTTCACTTTGGTATGTAGGATAATGTTGTTTTGCAAATGATATGAATTCTTTAACCTTCGCCGCGAATTCAATTCGAACATAACCGTTGTCGAGCCGGTTGTACATCCGATCTCTGTTTATAGACGACATTCCTAGTCGAACGTAACCCTTGTCGAGCGGTTGTCTATTCAAGTAATGAAATAATAATGAGTAAGATGATAAGAAGCCTCCAAAATGGAGAATATTGTAAATCGGAAATGCGATCTACACCATCTAAAGAGAAGAAATTGATAGCTTAGTGAAAGAACGAGGTTCGCACATTAAACTCATGGGTAGAGAATAAATTGACAAAGTTAGGAAGTCATTAATGAGTCATCACAATGTAAAGAGAAGGAATTGATTGAGTTATGTTGTTTATGTAAGAAGCTTGGGCATTATCAAAAGGATTGTTGTAAATGACTCATAATAAACATGTATAACATGTATTATAAGGGTTGGTTAGGTCCTGGACGAGTTTAAGGGTCGCTAACACAAAGGGATAAAATAATTTTTTTGAGTTCCCTGCAGTTAGCGCGCTAATTACAGAATTAGCGCGCTAATTAGCCACCGCCATATATTTTTGATTTGTTGGAAATCAAGCTTTACATTTGAATTTTTGATTTCCTGGATTCCTAACACGGCCATAAACGGTCATATTGGAATTCCTATCATGATAAAACCACCACAAACTTGGTTGTAACATAAGGGAGAAGAAACACATTTCAAAATTCAAGATCTACAAAGAGAAGAAATTTGAATTTTTAGAAGGAGCAATAGGAGATCTTTTTTTTGGTCGTTCTTAAGTCCTCAAATCCAAGCACCTTTGAGGCTTACAAAGGAAATGCGATCTACACCATCTAAAGAGAAGAAATTGATAGCTAAGTGAAAGAACGAGGTTCGCACATTAAACTCATGGGTAGAGAATAAATTGACAAAGTTAGGAAGTCATTAATGAGTCATCACAATGTAAAGAGAAGGAATTGATTGAGTTATGTTGTTTATGTAAGAAGCTTGGGCATTATCAAAAGGATTGTTGTAAATGACTCATAATAAACATGTATAACATGTATTATAAGGGTTGGTTAGGTCTGGACGAGTTTAAGGGTCGCTAACACAAAGGGATAAAATAATTTTTTTGAGTTCCCTGGGTTAGCGCGCTAATTAACAAGAATTAGCGCGCTAATTACAGAATTAGCGCGCTAATTAGCCACGCCATATATTTTTGACTGTTGGAAATCAAGCTTTACATTTGAATTTTTGATTACCTGGATTCCTAACACGGCTATAAACGGTCATATTGGAATTCCTATCATGATAACCAACAACACCTAACTAATCAATCATCCATAGCAAGTGCATGAATATGAAATTACTAACTATAACATCAAACGACAAAGTAATTACCTCAGTACATGATTCTAATGTATTATAATGACTCTCATGACATGCTTTACCGATAAAATAAACATGGAATAACAACCAAATACGGATGACATGCTTTACCGATAAAATAAACATGGAATAACAACCAAATACGGAATCAATATAAATCTTGAATTGCTCAATTAAAAGGTTGAAATGAAATAGTACATATTAATAAACCTAAAAATAGAACAAGCATAACCTCAATAACTATGCATGTAAGAGAAGAGCGAGAACAAAAACTTCTAAACCAAACAAAAGACACAACATTAACTTAATAGATCAAGTGAAGAACACCAACTAATGCACAATCAACTAAGGAACAAATCAAATCACTCAAGAACAGTTAAAATAAAACCTCATAAAGTAATAACAATTATAAGAACTGAACTCTTAAAATATGTCACCACGATAAAGAGTTTGTTCCTTCACGATTCATAAACAATAAGGTAGTACTATAACACGGCCAATTGCCAAGACGAATATACAAAAATAAAATGGATTCCATGACCATAATAGCTAAGACCTTTCAAGAAAATAAATTTTTCATTTAAATCCATTTATTAGACTAGTATATTTGAGCCGCTAAGAAAACCTAGTATACACAATGGTCACCACATTATGTTCATTTCCTATATTTGAACATCAAGGCATATATATGATTTGCCTTCCCTAGAGATATAGCTTCAGTTCAAGTGAAAATCTATAACATATTTCATTCATGAGCATAATATTTGCAATGCTAACAAGTATTACGACTTTAATATTCCTGGATGCCGCATATAATGTACGTAGGAACACCTGGGACACCCCAAATATTTATTGATAGATGGAAATTTATGAAGTCTCCATGCTTAATTTAAATTGGAAAATCTCTCTAGATAAAATAGCTTCTTGCCTTCAACTCCGATGTTTACTAGAAGATCGAACTATCAAATGAACCATAACGGAAACTTAAATAATTCTCATGTCACCCGACGGAATATTCCATTAATTTTTTAAATTAGATAAACAAGGGGACTAGAACGCCAACCCGACAGACGCAAATTTTTAGCGAAACGGCCAAGCGATTCAAGACTTCCTCAAAACCGTCACAAGGTGAATGATCTCTATGAAAGTGAAGAGCTCTTGATCATGAGTGTTGCTCGCATTATAAAGAACAATAAAAAACAAATAAGAAATGAAGATTGTAGTAAGACTCCAAAACTACAAATTCCTTGCTAACCGGATCCGAATCGAGACCAGAGAGAGCGAGAGATATCGGCGATGAAGGAGACAGGCGCGACGAGACGGAGAGACCGAGAGAGACGGCGAGACCAGGTAGCACGACCGGACGGAGAAACGGAGACCACCGCGACCAGACGGCCGAGAGCGAGCACCGAGAGAGACCAGCTCGTAAGAAATGAAGAATTTGGCGGGAATGGTGGCGCAAATTTCGGAATTTAACGCTAAGGTTACAATTAGAAACGGAATAAGCGTTTCTTCGATTTAGAAACGGAAATAAAGCGTTCTTGATTTGTTGTTTTTTTGTAGTGATGGTTAATTTTTGCTCTCACGCTAGGTTTTGCTTCTTCCAAACGGTGGTTGCAGGGGACATGCGGTCGATCGTCGCGTCACATCCGGGTTCAACTCGATTTGTAAGGTAAGATGTTGTTTATTTGTTCAATTTTGTGTTGTTATGAGCAATTTTGGTGGTTGTGTATGTGTTTGTAAGTGTTTTTGATCGAGTATGCTGGTCAATTTGTGCGTTGTTGATGGTTGATGGTCGATGCTTGATCAGTGACACATGACCAATTTAAAATGCATCGTTCGAATTAAGGTGACTAAGCAATGCATCTTCAATCGGTCTATGTTGACCAAACAATATAGTAGTGTTTAAAACTTGGTCGATGAATTGAATGTTATTGTTTTTTTTTAGTTTTCTAATTTTGTTAAGCAAATTTGGTTGTTGTGTATGTGTTGAGCAGGAGAGCTCAAACCACATCTTATTGAAAATAGAAGGAGTTGGGAATGGCTATGGGGGATAGTCCAAAGGTTGGTGAGTTAGATGACGAGGCACCCGTAACACAGGCCCTTGACGTGGTAGGTCGGGAATATTCAATTATCAAGAGACAAGCAACTTCGATTGTATACATTCGATAAAAAAATATGTGATTGGTCATATAACACCGACCTATTAATGTTCATTTTGTTGTGTCCGATCGTTTATTATTTAAATCGAACTGATAATGTTTATTTTGGGAAATTGAAATTTGAATTTGATTTAGGTGTGTATATTAATTTATACTCAAGAGATTTGCATGTTCCTTGATATTTTATTTCAAATGGACAACCACATTTTTTGGTTCCACATTTGCCCCTTTAATTGGATTTAGGTGTAGTCAAGATAGTCAGTCAAACATAAATTTCCTGCAAAATGGTAAATTACAGTATTAAATTTGACCCTCAATAAAAAATCACAAAAAAATTCAAAAATAACTCTGAAAATAGTTGATTTGGTATAGTGTTACCGACATAAACTCAATAGTTCACTCATAGGTGACCGAACATACATGTTTCAATCGATAATGCTTAACCAAATAGAAGCCATTTGGTCGGCCATGCCATGCCGAACTAGAGGAATTCTTTGTTTGAATAAAAAAATACAAGTATTTGTTCGATTCGAACATACATGTTTCAATCGACCTCGACAAATCGAGCAAAACCAATTTGTTCTGCCTAGCAAGGCCGAACCAGAGAGGCAGAATCCTTGGTTTGATAATGAAAAAAAAACAAAAACTGAATGAAAACTCAAGAAATACCTCTCCATCTTGCACATTCGTATCTTCTACACCTCCATCCTCCATTTTAATGGTAAATAACCATCGAACAACGCAAATAAACAATGTTCTAGCAAGACAAAAATATTTGTACAAACCCTATAAAATGCATTCAAAACAGTGAAGAAACAAGATTTTCCAGCAAGAAACATGAAGAAATCGACTCTTACAATGGTAGTGGGCTCGAAATCACAAGTTCGCATTGCCGGTCAAAATTGACGTGAACCGAACGCGTCAAAGTAATTCCCGATTTCGATACCGAAACTAGAAAAGATTGTAGTAGTGGCAAGCTCGGGGTCGAACCTTAAGGATTGGGTTACTGACTTAGGTTTCTAAGGGAGAATAGAAAACATGGGATTTTGTAAAACTTTTGGAAACTTTGAAAACTTTGGAGTTAGAGTAATGCAATGGAAGAAAATCTAGGTATTCAGCTTCACGGTCTTCGCAATAAAACTTGGGAATAATTCAATTAATCCTTGGTTTATAATGTGACGACCCCAAATTTCCAACGTATTTGGGAACACCCGGCCTAGACTCGTACAGATTCCCTAGTTAGTACTCGTGATCTGGCGAGCCTAGTCACCTTCCAATGATCAAATTACAAGTTTTATGAAAGAGTTATTGCAAGTATAACACAGCAGAAGAAAATTTAATACTAAACAATTAATGGGAAATAACTCAGTCAAATGGAAATCATGAATCTATATAAATGGAAACCCCGTGAACGGAAATATTCATGTACAATAAGCCAAGGTCAAATGAGACATTACATGATAACAATACCAAACTATAATCAACAAAACTTGATAATAATAAGAAGCAACATACAAACAAAAACATATAACCTACTTTAGGGTTCCTCAAGTCCAGCCACTCACAAAAAGTCTCCTAGGCAAAGTTCCTTGCTTCTGCTGCACTCCGCTCTATCTGTACCCACCATCACAAACTAGACGATGAGTAACTGAGAGAAATCAAAAGTAATGCCAGAAGAATGTAACAGTAATTCATGAATTATCAAACATGACAGTCTAAATATCATGCTGGAATTGAAAGACAAGAATTTAAACAAACAAGGTGCAGGATAGACAGACTGGAAATAATAACAATCGAAACATGAGTGTTCTATGAGTCAAGAGAGGCCATAATTGATCTAAATATCCACAACAAATCCACAACAGCGGTGTCACAACATCGATAACCACAACAACCCAGTACATGGTATCACAAAATCACTAGGGATGGTCAAACACACGTGTGCACGAGTGCCCGCGTCTTATCCCTTCTAGTGCAGGTCGCATGTACCTTCGAGACACATTTATGCCAAGAACACACATACAAGGAATATGGATTGGAATCCCAACAAGTAGATAATAGCAAACATAATGGAATGAAAATGAATCACATGGTATTTTCTTAACTGGCTTATTAATGTACACAAGCTTTAAGACAAGTGTACTTACCTGAACTATCGCAACCCGCATACAACTCGTGTCCTAACGCGTATCCCGAGTTTCCCGCTACTTGAAAAGGTTGGAAAACTCGTATTAATATGTCAGATCATAAACTAAACCCTAGGTCAACCCTAGAGTTCTTCCCAGTGTTTTAAGTATTTACACAACTCTTAAATCGTTATGAAAACGTATACTAACTCGGGTTTGAAAAACCATGACAATAACCACGACTAAGATATCACGATGTTAGTATCCAAAATCCATATAAGCCTACATATAAGCCTACTCATTTATCGATGAGTAGGCGTGACCACGACATCATAACCAATTCTTGACCCTCAAATGGGTAAAACAACATGTCATGCCTCAATGAACCGACGACGTGGTCTAACGTCACGACAACATCATGGAAAGGTCATTCTCAAACTTCAAACGCAAATTGACGTAATAAAACAACATGACTCGCCATTAAATGACCATGCATTGACAAGTTTGGAAACTTCACGAGTGTGGTCTAACGTCCATGACGGACATGGTGCCAACACGTCCCCATGTCATGGAAAGGTCATGTGCATCGCTACTTACGTCACGTCAACAACGCCACGTGACGTGACAAAAACAACCCAAGCATAACTTCACCATTACAACAACTCATCACCATTGATATGGACGACTAATCATACTATATTGATTGTTTAATACGGACATGGTAAGACAAATCTTTCAATAGTCCGTTTAATGTATTTCATCGAATTTATTGCCTAAGCGATGGAATCCCCTGGACCAAGCAAAACAAAATATAAATACATGATATCAAAACACGAGCTATCAGCAGCAACGGCCTCAGAGATAGTCGCCTAGTACCTCCTTTTCCTTGCTCGTACCAGGAGCTGCGCTCAGTTGCCCAACACATACAGCAACGAGCCCAGTGAGTAAATTTCCAAGAGAAGCTTACACGTTAATCATGAAAAACCACAATACTCTGCGAGACATGCGAATATGACCCTGACGACAGGAATCATATTCCTATGGCTGGCAGTAAACAATATTCACAACTAATATAACGATCACACACAGTGAAAATAAAACAAACTAAAAAATAAAACAACATTCGAGTAAACCGATTCAATTACGATATCAATTAAAACTAGATGGAAGTGTGACGGAGTCTAACAAAACTAGATTATACTTCGTAGATTCGGATGACCCCGACTGAGCACATCAAGTCTAAACCACATCTGAACTACTAACGGTGAGCTATTCACCGGTTGAGCCCAGCACATGCGTTACAATCTAGCCCGCTCAATTCCGTAACACAACCATCTTGATTAACCTCCGACCATGTGAAAAAATCAAACACCGACCAACAAATGATCATAATTCATAAACATGGCAACTCGATAAGGTAACAAAGTGTTAAATAAACAATTTGATAAACAATCATTTATATGGACACACCACGAATGAAATAAAATGTAACATTCTCAAGGGTTTTACGCACATGTAACTACGCACTCCGACTTCCCGGATCCGTCAATTCGACCCGCCTCGCTCCCCTATGCTCGAGCTATGGTTCCCAGTCCCTGAAGTCCATTTATAGTGTTTTATATTATTTAAACATACATTATGTAATTTATTATATCATGTATTCAATTGTCAGTTGTGGTCTCCCGGACTATGTCGGGGTTCCAAAAATACCTGGAAAGTCCCAAAACTACTTTTCTACCTTTTTCTAATTTTCTACATTTTTCTAGAATTTTTTTCCAATTTTTCTGATATTTTTCAACTATTTTCCTATTTTCCAAATAATAATATATATATATAAAATATATTATTATTATTATTTTATTTAATAAAAAATTATTATAATTATTTTTTAATTAATTTATTTTTATATGTGGGCCCCACCTGAACCAGTCCGATCCAACCCAGGGACGCACTCGCGTGTGTGTGCTCCCTTCTCCTTTCTAGAGACGAACCAGGAACCAGCGGTTCCTGGTTCGAATTTTTTTTTTATTTTTTATTTTTTTCATCTTTATTCTCTTCTTCTTCTTCCTCCTTCAACCTCTCACCCATTAGAGACCACCAAGACATCAAAATTCCACCACAAATCCACCAAAACAACACCAAATTCTCGGATCAAAATACATTTTAATAAACCCGAAATTTACCAAATCACCTCAAGTTTCCACAAATTCGATCCAAATCAATGTAATTCATCAAAACCAACTTCAATAACACCAAATTCATCAAAATCAGTGATGAAATCCTCCAAAAATTCAAACTAACCTCAACCCACAAAACTCACATTTTTTTCAAAAATACAAGTTCATGAGGATAAATTACCTTAGATCGATTGTTGTGAGGCTCGAATTCCCTCTCCCAAAGCTCAAATTCTCCTCTCCAATGCTGGATTTGCTCATTGATCTCCCAACAATTTGTTTGAGAAATGTTTTATTTTGCATGTTTGATCGATCGACGGTTCCTGATCACCCTGTGTCACCCAAGTTCTTGACACCTTATCCTAACAACACATGCCTTGTTTCACTCCGTTGTGCATCTCAAGAATTATCCTATGCACTTCGATTAATCCTATCAAACTATAGGATTTCAATTTATTCATTAATACATTAATTCAACCTTAGGTTAGGCCACCTAATAAATCATATAAAAATCATAGGTTAGTCACATTAACACTCAGCTACCCGGCAACCCATGCCCCGTACCTCGGCTATCCGTGCACGTGCAGGTCCCCCCACACGCACTTCGGGACATAAACCTGACTCTTATCCTTTGCCCGATATCAACTTACACACATGTGATGTTTATATAAATAATAATAAATTTCCACATCACAATAATAGACATACAACATACACAAATAACACAATATAACCTGGGTACTCATATTCGAGTCAACCCAGCTATCCACGTAACGCCCGAATTACCCATTAATCCTCATGATTAACACAAATCCCAATTAAATTAATTTGGGTCGTTACAGGTATGACTGGTGGTTTCCGGCGAGAAGGGTACAATACGCATACAACACATGAATGACATAATATAAACAATAACGTCATTGTTTTAGGCCACTTCGAGAGTCATGAGACACAAGCATGGGCTTAGCTTGGTACCCGACATCACCGATCACGGTGGCACAACGGTGGTGTCGCCAACGGCAGTAAATTTCGGTGAGGAGGAGCATAACACACATGAAATGAACGTAAGCATCAAATATCAAAAGTTCGCGCTCGCCTCACTGTTATTGACCACTCTGGAGGGCTGTGGGACCCAAGCCAAGGCTCAGTGGTGCCGCCGACAACCTCTAGTCTTGGTAGTCCAGTGGCGGCGCTGTAACGACCCAATTAATAGTTGCCGTTATTTTATGACGTCGTTGCAGACGTGGACGCCAGCGGGGACGTTTGTGGGTCCCACAGTGAGGTTAGAGCACGTCCGTATTTGGTAAAATAGTATTTTGTGTGTTGTTTTGTTTAATTTTGCGATGTTTATGTTAAAATAGGTTAACGACATCGCGATGTGTGTAATTATATTTTAAATTGATGTGTGAGATTGTGTGTTGAGTATTTGCATCGATATGTGTGTCGAAGCGGGTACCGGGCAGATTAAAGACGAAATTTTAAGTTGAGGAAAATAATACACACATAAAATGAATTAAATGTGACAAAATAGTAAATTGGTGGGCGCCTAGGGACACGTGGGGTCGTGGTCGATACGCGTGGGTGGTACAGTAACGTGCACGCCCGAGTACGCTCGTTGGCGTGCACGACGAAATTTTTAGGCGCGAAAGTATAGGCGAATATATATATTTATATATATGTATATAAGGAATTTAATATATATATATATATATTAAAAATAAAAAATAAATAAAAAAAATTGTGAAATGACCAAAAAAGGTATTTGTTTGTGAAAGAGGAGGATAAGAACATAGGGGTATTTTGGTCATTTTACCCCAAACTGTTGATAGTACCACTGTCACCACCATTTTCTCACATTTCGATCGATCGGAGAGATCGAGAGGAGGAAGAAGAGAAGAAAGGAGAAGAGAGAACGAGAGAGAGGCCGGTTCGGCCTTGAATCGGGCCGGTTTGGCTCGGTTGAGCTGAACTCGGTTCGGCCCGGTTTAGGCCGAACCACCCCTAATTAATTTATAAAAAAATAGTTTTGAAAAAAAAATCTGGAAAATTAATAAAAAAATTCAAATAAAATAGGAAAATTTTAGAAAAATTATATGTTGATCAAATAAATGAATTTTGGGATTTACTCGGAATGTTGGCGAGATATTGTCGGGGTTTTAGCCTCGTAAAACGTAAAGTTTAAATAATATATTAAATTGAAGCTAATTTAATGATAAATGGTAATAGGTATAATTCGGGTGATAATTTGATTTGTCGAGTGTTATTGGAGCTGAACCGGTTTGATTTTCGGGACGCGGAGTGCGGATTGAGGTGTGTAGTATCCCAATTGAACTTCACTTTAGTATTTACTGTTCTATTTATTTGAATTAAGTCCTATTTATTCATTACTCTATTTCGTTATTGCTTTACGCTGACTGAGTACTCTCATCTGGTGTCTTTATGGTAATTGAGTTACTCATACCTGGTGTCTTTACGGTGTTGAGTTCACTCCCCACCTGGTGTTTATTCGTAATGGGGCATAGAGTCCACTAAGTAATAGCACTTGTCTAGGCATACACCGGTGAATAGACTACCCGGGTATGATAGGCTTATGTGGGTGCGTCGTGAATGTACGCCGACCACCTAAAGGGTCCAGGGTCACCCGTTCGAGGTATTCTCACGGGCCGTGCCTTGTGGATAGCCGAAGTATGATTTAGTCTGATTTTAACTGTGCACGTACTTTGCATCCCTATTATATTTATGCATACGATGATCTTTTACAGTTGCCTGTATGCTTTTGTTCCGCATGTTTATTTATAGTATTTTTTATTCCAGTAACTTTATTTATGTATTTACTTGGTGAATTTCCTTGGGATTACTCACTCTGGACTCGTTATCTGGTTTTTTTTATGGCTTGAGTGCAGATGCTGGTACGAGTAGAGGGAAGGGTAAGCTTGAGGACTACGTAGATTGACAGCTCTATCCCTACTCGTATGTTTGTTTATTTTTCCTGTTTTATGTTGGGTTTTGGGTTTTAAGAGGCAGATATGACCAGTATATAAATTGTAGGTCATATTTTTGATATTTTGAGGATCTCAGATGATATGTTTATGATGTACATTTGGTATGGTTTCCACTTAGGTATTATGCTCATAAAATACATGTTAAATCTTTATGTTGTTAATTTAATTTTCCGCTGCGTAATTTGAGGTTAAATGATATTAAAGGAATCTTAGTTAACTTGAATCAGTAATTATTAACAAATAACATCAAAGTTAACAGGAAATTGATTGATGATGGATAATTGGGCGTGAGACACAGCTGGCGGTTACGTGATCAGTTGTGGGTCCGCGTGGCCTCCCGTGGCGAACCAATGTAGAATTTGGGGTCTCTACATTTGGTATCAGAGCCTAGGTTTGTGAAACCCTAGGCTTGATTGGAGACTGAATAAGAGCATAAACTTTAATAAATTTAGATGTGGAAACCACAAGTGAATGATTAAAGCTTTAGTTGGGAAATGATGTGAGATGGGTAAAATCAGGAATACATATATATGTATGTTTTGATTGTAAAATAAAGATTATATGCGTATATATTGAGTCTGATCCAATGCACGTTGGTTGTGCAATTTATGATGGACGAACAGACTCCTACTACTTCGCCGACCACACAGCAGAAGGTTGGGGAGACAAGTGGTCTTACTACTAGTAAAGCAGCAGATTTATGAGCCATGGTGCAGAGAGTGATAGAGCAGCAGTTACTATAACAGGCAGAGATGGCGAGATTATGGAGTATATACGAGGCTCGAGAATGCCTGCAGTGGCACCTACTACTGAGCTAGCTGTACCTACTACTCAGACAGCATTAGCGCCGGTAGTTGACATACAGGCACTAGTGATAGAGACAGTGATAGAGAGGGTTGAGCCTATTATGGCACCAGCTGAGACTACTGAGGTGACGCCTACTACTACAGAGCAGCTGGTAGTGACTTCGATTGCCAGGAGTAGGATGTCAGAGGCAGCGAAAATGGTGAAAGATTTCATGAGGTTTAACCGTACACACTTTACTAGAGTCAGTGATCCTGAGGTTGCAGGACGTTGGTTGATGACGCACAGACGATTACATCAACTGCTAGAGGTACCCGAGGCAGATCAGGCACGTATTTCAGGTTACTGTTTAAGGGGTCATGCAGCGATTTGGTGGACTACCTACACCGACACCTGCTCCATTAGAGTATTTAGAGTTTGATGCTTTATTAGGTATGGATTGGTTATCTGCATATCGCGCACACATTGATTGTTTTGGTAAGTCATTAATATTTGATATTGAGGGCATTCTAGTATTTACTTTTGTTGGTACGGCGCAGACTTACCGATTACCA
Organism: Stephania japonica; assembly: GCA_039657345.1. NCBI lineage: Eukaryota > Viridiplantae > Streptophyta > Magnoliopsida > Ranunculales > Menispermaceae > Stephania > Stephania japonica. The sequence goes on along the minus strand of CM077556.1, from coordinate 81,052,610 downwards.
GAAGTCGATTAGCTACAACTCAGGAGATGGAAGCATTTAGGACAGTGGTTGAGCCAGACCTGAGACTAGAGGTTAGAGTAGAGGATGTCCTAGTAATGTGTGAGTTTCCTGAGTTGTTCCCAGACGATTTTCCAGGTTTACCACCTCCTAGAGTAGTTGAGTTCATTATTGAGTTGATTCCGGGGATGTAGCCGATATACAGCCGACCGTATAGGATGTCAGCGTTCGACATGGAGAGTTGAGGTCCCAATTAGAGGAGTTGTTACAGAAAGGTTTTATTCATCCCAGTATGTCTCCTTGGGGCGTGTAACGGCCCAATTTATAATTGCCGTTAATTATAACGTCATTGCAGATGTGGATGCCAGCGAAGACGGTTATTGGTCCCACAGCGAGGCTGGAAAACACTCGAACTAGGTATACAGTCCGTTTTGTATGTTTGTTGTGGTAAATTGTGATGAAAATGTACAAATTAGTTAATTTCATTACAATATGTGTGTTAATGTAGTTTATTGACGAGTGAGGAGTTGCCTCGGGGTGCGTACGGACACGGGACACGGAGCACGGGGTGCCGGGTAGTCGGGAAACTAGTGTGGTCTTACCCACAAATTTTTGGAAATTATTTAATAGAGTAGATGATTTGATATGAGCCAAATTCAATTTGAATAAATAAGTCCTATAGTTAAGGTGAATAAAACAACAACAGTTTGATGATTCTCGATATGCACAACAGGGTCACCCGATAGAAGTGTTTTCACGGGCTGTGCTTGGGGAAAAGCCCGAAGTATGACTTGGTCTGATTTTACTGTGCACGTACTTTGTTTCATCACTATATTTATGCATGCGATGATCTTTTTACAGTTGTCTGTATTCTTTTGTTCCCCATGGCTGAGTGCAGATTCTAGTACGAGCCGGGGAAAGGGCAAGCTTGAAGACTATATCGATTAACAGCTCTAGCCCTACTCGCACGTATGTTCATATTTACTCGTTTTATGTTGGGTTTTGGGCTTGAGAGAAAGGTTGTATATTTTGATATTTTGAGGTTCAGATGATATGTATATGATGTACATTTGGTATGGTTTCCACTTAGGTATTATACCAATGAAATACAAGATAATTCTTATGTTTTTCATTTAAGTTTCCACTGCTAACTTGAGGTTATATGATATTAAAAGAATCAAAGTTAATAAGGATTGATTGATGATGGAAAATTGGGCGTGGGACACAGCTGGAAGTGACGTGGCCAGTTGTGGGCCCGCGTGGCCTCCCGTGGAGGACCAATGTGAAAATTGGGGCCGCCACATTTTGGTATCAGAGCAAGGTTAAACCTTGGGAATTGGAGATTGAACAAGAGTATAAACTCAATGAATAAATCTTAGATGTGGAAACCACAAGTGAATGATTAAGGACTTAGTTGAGAAGTGATGCGAGGCGGGTAGATTCAGGAAATTATACATATACGTATGTTTTGATTGTATACCATATAATATACGCGTATGTACTGAGTCTGATCCAATGCACGTTGGTTGTGCAGTTTATGATGGACAGACAGACTCCTACTACTCCGCCCACTACTCAGCAGGAGGTTGGAGAGACTAGTGACCATACCACTAGTGAGGTAGCTGATTTGCGAGCCATGATGCAGAGACTGACCGAGAAGCAGTTATTACAGCAGGCTCAGATGGCTGAGTTGATGGAGTATATTCGGAGTTCGAGGACGCCAGCAGTGGCACCGACTGCTGAGCGTGTTGCACCTACTACCACTCGGACAAAGACATTAGCAAAGAATTGTTACTACTACGCGAGCGGCGGGTCGAGACGATGATAGAGAGAGTTGAGCCTATGGTAGTACCAGCAGAGACTACTGTGGTGACACCCACCATTACAGAGAAGCAGATAGGGACTTCAACTGCTAGGAGTAGGATGTCAGAGGCAGTGAAGATGGTGAAGGATTTTATGAGGTTTAACCCTACATACTTCACTGGAGTTAGTGATCCTGAGGTTGCAGGACGTTGGTTGATGACTCACAGACGACTACACCAGTTGTTGGAGGTACCCGAGATACATCAGGCACGTATTTCAGGTTATTGTTTGAGGGGTCAGGCCGCAGTTTGGTGGACCACCTACACTGACATACATGGTATGCTAGCGACGTGGGGAGAGTTTAGACAGTTATTTCTGGACGAGTATATTCCCACAGAGGTGCAGTTACGATTGAGGGAGCAGTTCTTGGATTTGCGACAAGGTACCATGTCGGTATCACAGTACATGGATCGATTCAGGTACCTCATGATGTATGCTATGGATGTGGCTAACACGGAGAGATTACAGATTTATTATTTCATCAGAGGTCTGGATGAGAGGATTGGTGGGGTGATAGTCGCGACTGGTGCAGAGACGCTACAGATGGTTTATGACAGGGCATTGGCTCGCCAGACATATCTACGACACCAGGGTAAGCTTGGGGATAGGTCTGGACAGAGTTCTCGGTCTGATCAGAGACTGAAGAGGCATAGAGATCAGTCTGACCGACAGAGACATGATTATCAGGGTCGACAAGATAGGCGTTTCGAGCATCAGAGAGGGGATGAGAGGCAGGTGGTGTACGTTGTTGTACTGCACCAGCTGAGCAGTCACGACAGCGTGTTCGAGATGGAGGAGGTCGTGGTAGGGGACAGAGATATCGTGGTCGTGACAGGGCTTAAGTTCATATAGTGTCACAGTCGGATTGGCAGGATACACGACGAAGTTTCAGATGTCATCAGGTCGGATATATACAGAGTAATTGTCCGATGTCAGCTACACCTACTGCCGTACAGCCAGAGCGTGATGCGACTCGTCAGCTTGTCGAGGGTATGTTATCTATATGCGATGTCTTCATGCATGTATTATTTGACTCCGGTAGTACCTTGTCGTTTATATCGGGATGTACCTTGTCCTTATTAACTTTGATTCTTTTAATATCATATAACCTCAAGTTAGCAGCGAAAACTTAAATGAACAACATAAGAATTATCTTGTATTTCGTGGGTATAATACCTAAGTGGAAACCACACCAAATGTACATCATATACATATCATCTGAACCTCAAAATATCAAAATATACAACCTGTCTCTCAAGCCCAAAACCCAACATAAAACGAGTAAATATAAACATACGTACGAGTAGGGCTAGAGCTGTCAATCGATATAGTCTTCAAGCTTGCCTTTTCCCCGGCTCGTACTAGGATCTGCACTCAGCCATCACAAAAAGACAGATGACGAGTCCAGAGTGAGTAATCCTAAGGAAATTCACCAAGTAATTACGGAAGTAAAAGTACTGGAATTTAAAATACTATAATTAAACATGTGGAACAAAGAAATAACACAGACAACTGTAAAAAGGATCATCGCATGCATAAATATAGTGATGAAACAAAGTACGTGCACATAAAAATCAGACCAAGTCATACTTCGTGTTTTTCCCCAGGCACAGCCCGTAAACACACTAATGGGTTGGCCCTGGACCCTCTAGGTGGTCGGCGTAGGCCCACGACGCACCCACACAAGCCTACCATACCCGGGTAGCCTATTCACCGGCGATACCTAAACAAGTGCTATGACTTAGTGGACTCTATGGCCGTAACGAATAAGCACCAGGTGGGGAGTGATCTCAACACCGTAAAGACACCAGGTAGGAGTAACTCCACTACCGTAAAGTCACCAGGTGAGAGTACTCAGCCACCGTAAAACAATAATGAAATGGAGTAAAGAATAAATAGAACTGAATTCAAATAAATCAAACGGTAAATACTAAAGTGAAGTTCAATTGGGATACTACACACCTCAATACGCACTCCTCGTTCCACAAGTCAAACCCCCGGCTCAATACCTCCAAATCCCCGATATTACTCCCGGTCTGATTTTTGACTAACCCCCGACTCCAAATACTATTCCAAGACTCCTGGAATTCATTTATTAGGGTTATTAGTCAATTAATTGGGTTAAAATATTAGTTAGGCTCATTTTCTTATTTTCCAATTTTTCAGATTCCAGTGAACAATTAGCTCGCTAATGAGATGAATTAGCGCGCTAATTCATCTGAGTCACTGTTCATCATCATTTTCTAGAGCGCAATTAGCGCGCTAGTTCCTCCTATTAGCGCGCTAATGACGCTCTGTCCAGATTTTCCAGATTCAAAAATCCACACTCCAACTTCCTCATACACTCATTCATTTGGTTCCAACACCTCCAAAACTCATCATCCACCTCAAAAGCACCATTTAAACACAAATTCATCAAGTTTAAACTCAAAATCCAAGAATCATCAAAAATCACATTATCAAATCCATTTCCCAAATTCCTCCAATCTCTCCCAAATTTGATCAAACATCACCACAATGGATTACCAAGCTTATAAACTCTAAATCTCACCCAAATACATAGTTTAACACCTCAATATTTCGGATTTCACAAATCCCTAACCCACACCAAAAATCTCAACAAAATGCAAGATTGATGTGTTTATACCTCTTGATCTTGTGGTTGGATGCCCAAAATCACCCTCTTCACACCTTAGTGGCTGTTCTTCCTCCTCTTCTTCTTCCCACCAATTTCTCTCTTCTTCACTTCCAAAACCACACTCTCACTCTCCTTGTTTGATCGATCAAACATGTATATATATATACTTGACACTTGATCAAGTGTATGTGTCCATCTCGAGAACAATCCTAGGGTTCCTGACCACCCTGTGTCACTCCAACTCCTTACACCTTATCTTGACACTGATGACCCTGTTGTGCATCTCGAGAATCATCAAACTGTTGTTGTTTTATTCACCATAACTATAGGACTTATTGATTTCCAATTGATTTAGCTTATAATAATTATCTACTCTATTCAATAAACTACATTAACACACATATTGTAATGAAATTAGCTAATTTGTACATTTTCATCACAATTTACCACAACAAGCATACAAAACGGACTATATACCTAGTTCGAGGGTGTTCCGACCTCACTGTGGGACCCACGAACATCCTCGGTGGTGTCCACATCTGTAATGACATCATAAATAACGGCAATTATAAATTGGGCCGTTACAGAAATTTTGCTCGCTTCAGTTGTCTGGCTCAGGATTCGGATTGCACAGATTGGTCTGGTGGTTCAAACGAGTGCTTTAGACACAGGGGCAGGTTGTGGATACCTGAGGTGCAGGAACTACATGATAACAGTCTTGAGGACGCACACCGTTCGCGGTATACAGTTTATCCTGGCAGAACCAAGATGTATCATGATTTGCGACATTTGTTTTGGTGGTCAGGGATGAAGGCTGATGTGGGTATGTTAGGGCTTGTCATATTTGTCAACAGGTTAAGGCCGAGCACAGGAGACCAGTTGGATTGTTACAACCACTACCCACTCCACAGTGGAAATGGGAGCATGTTACGATGGATTTTGTCAGTGGTTTGCCACAGACTGCGAGGCGTCATGATGCTGTTTAGGTTGTTATTGATATATTGACGAAGTCTGCAGACTTCATCCCTATATCTATGAAGTACCGATATCTATTGTGTCTGACAGAGATCCCAGGTTGACTTCGAAGTTATGGGAGAGCATGTAAGAACAGTTTGGGACTAGACTTCAGTTCAGTACGGCTTATCATCCTCAGACAGACGGTCAGTCATAGAGATTGATACAGATATTGGAAGACATGCTCAGAGCATGCATTTTGCAGGTTGGAGATGCTTGGGAAGAGTATTTACCGTTGTGCGAGTTCGCGTACAACAACAGCTATCAGGTGAGTATTGGTATGCCACCATTTGAGGCTTTGTATGGTAGACCTTGCAGATCACCAGCTTGTTGGGCAACACCTGAAGATGTGGCAGTGATTAGACCTGAAGTTGTTGTTGATCATACCGAGAAGATTCGGCAAATTAGGTTGAGATTGCAAGCAGCTCAAGATGGGCAAAAGAAGTATATTGATAGGTATCTTGAGGGTTTGAGTTATGATGTGGATGACTTGGTATATCTGAAGGTTTCGCCCTAGAAAGCTCATCAGAGGTTTGGGATCAAGGGGAAACTAGCACCGAGGTATATTGGACCTTTCAGAGTTATAACACGTGTTGGGACAGTAGCATACAGATTGGAGTTGCCATTAGAGTTAGTAGGCATTCATCCAGTGTTTCACGTGTCTATATTGAGGTTAGCTAAGTCAGGACCGAGGCCAATGGTGGATATTAGACAGATTGAAGTTCGTCTTGACGTTTCATATGAAGAGCAACCTGTAGAGATTATAGATCGCAGGATACAGACTCTGAGGAACAGGGAGATTCCGAAGGTGTTGGTACGATGGTAGCATCATGGGATTGGGGTCTCACCTGGGAGCTCGAGTCGACTATGAGACGGAGATATCCTCAATTATTTTCTGGTGAGTGTTTATTATAACTTAAATTTTGGGGCGAAATTTCAAATTAGTTGGGAGGAACTGTAACGGCCCAATTAATAATTGTCGTTATTTTATGACGTCATTGCAGACGTGGACGCCAGCGGAGACGTTCGTGGGTCCCACAGTGAGGTTAGAGCATGACCGTATTAGGTAAATAGTATTTTTTGTGTTGTTTTGTTTAATTTTGCGATGTTTATGTTAAAATAGGTTAACGACATCGCGATGTGTGTAATTATATTTTAAATTGACGTGTGAGATTGTGTGTCGAGTATTCGCATCGATATGTGTGTCGACGTGCGTAGCGGGTAGATTAAAGACAAAATTTTAAGTTGAGGAAAATATTACACACATAAAATGAATTAAATGTGACAAAATAGTAAATTGGTGGGCGCCTAGGGACACGCGAGGTCGTGGTCGACATGCGTGGGTGGTGCACTAGTGTGCTCGCCCGAGTACGCTCGTTGGCGTGCACGACAAAATTTTTAGGCGCGAAAATATAGGAGAATATATGTATATATGGAATTTAATATATATATAAATATTTATTAAAAATCAGAAAATAAATAAAAAAATATTGTGAAATGACCAAAAAGGGTACTTGTTTGTGAAAGAGGAGGATACGAACATAGGGGTATTTTGGTCATTTTACCCCAAATTGTTGATAATACCACCGTCACCACCATTTTCTCACATTTCGATCAATCGGAAAGATCGAGAGGAGGAAGAAGAGAAGAAAGGAGAAGAGAGAACGAGAGAGAGACCAAAGAGGTGAGTTGTTGATGCTGTTGTGTTGTTTTTGTTGTTATTGGTGTGCGTTGTGGTGTTGCTCTGTTCCAACGAAGAAAAAGGGGCCAGTTCGGCCTTGAACCGGGCAGGTTCGGCTCGATTGAGCCGAACCCGGTTCGACCCGATTCAAGTCGAACCGCCCCTAATTAATTTATTAAAAAAAACAGTTTTGAAAAAAAATATGGAAAATTCATAGAAAAATTCAAATAAAATAGGAAAATTTTAGAAAAATTATATGTTGATCAAATAAATGACTTTTGGGATTTTCTCGGAATGTTGGCGAGATATTGTCGAGGTTTTAGCCTCGTAAAACGTAAAATTTAAATAATATATTAAATTGAAGCTAATTTAATGATAAATAGTAATAGGTATAATTCGGGTGATAATTTGGTTTGTCGAGTGTTATTGGAGATGAGCCGGGTTTGGTTTTCGGGAAGCGGAGTACGGATTGAGGTATGTAGTATCCCAATTGAACTTCACTTTAGTATTTACTGTTTCATTTATTTGAATTAAGTCCTATTTATTCATTACTCTTTTTCATTATTACTTTACGGTGACTGAGTACTCTCACCTGGTGTCTTTACGGTAGTTGAGTTACTCCTACCTGGTGTCTTTACGGTGTTGAGTTCACTCCCCACCTGGTGTTTATTCGTTACGGGGCATAGAGTCCCTAAGTCATAGCACTTGTCTAGGCATACATCGGTGAATAGACTACCCGGGTATGATAGGCTTGTGTGGGTGCGTCGTGAATGTACGCCGACCACCTAGAGGGTCCAGGGTCACCTGTTCAAGGTATTTTCATGGGCTGTGCCTGGTGGATAGCCGAAGTATGACTTAGTCTAATTTTAACTGTGCACGTACTTTGCTTCCCTACTATATTTATGCATGCGATGATCTTTTATAGTTGCCTGTATTCTTTTGTTCCGCATGTTTATTTATAATATTTTTGATTTCAGTAACTTTATTTATGTATTTACTTGGTGAATTTCCTTGGGATTACTCACTTTAGACTTTTCATCTGTTTTTTTGTGATGGCTTGAGTGCAGATCCTGATACGAGTCGAGGGAAGGGCAAGCTTGAGGATTACGTAGATTGACAGCTCTATCCCTACTCGTATGTTTGTTTATTTTTCTTGTTTTATGCTGGGTTTTGGGTTTTGAGAGGTAGATATGACCTGTATATAAATTGTAGGTCATATTTTTGATATTTTGAGGATCTCAGATGATATATATATGATGTGCATTTGGTATGGTTTCCACTTAGGTATTATGCTCATAAAATACATGTTAAATCTTTATGTTAATTTAATTTTCCGCTGCGTAATTTGAGGTTAAATGATATTAAAGGAACCTAAGTTAACTTGAATCAGTAATTATTAACACATAACATCAAAGTTAACAGGAAATTGATTGATGATGGATAATTGGACGTGGGACACAGCTGGCAGTTACGTGATCAGTTGTGGGCCCGATTGGCCTCCCGTGGCGGACCAATGTGGAATTTGGGGTCGTTCCTTTGGGGCAGTTTTCGGCGAGGACTTAAGAACAGTCCCACACAACATGACAACAACATCACCTAGGTTTAAGACACTAAAACAATTCCAACACGACTAAATCGAACACAACAAGGGTTGCGAGTCATCATCGAGGTCATGGAGAGGTCCTTGACAACCCCCATGTTCGGTGGTTTAGCCAGTAGGGCCGCCTACACATGCATATTTCGGCATAACAGTAATCAATTCAATAAAAACAGTGCATATGATAAGAAACATCCAACCTACACCAGTGCTACGAAGGGGGGTGTGCTTTGGGACCATCGAAGCTTCGGCGGTCCTCCGAGCATCGACTCCGACCAACCCCATCACGGCAAAACACCTCCTCCGTCTGACAGACCTTCATCAACCCAACAGTGACGCAAACATAACAAACTACGCTCGACCAATGCACCGCTGCGTGTTGGGGCTCCGAGACCATCGAGGCTCTGGTGTAAGACCAGGTAGGACCTTCAATCTGTCTCCAGTCATTGCCACCACCAGCAGCAGTCAACAGTCTCAACTCACACAATTTTTTAGAGAGAAAGGTGGGAGAGAGCATGGAATAGAAGTGTCCCTTGGGAGTGTGAGGAGAGGAGAGGTGGTGAGAGAGCGATATAGTGGAGGAGATGAGTGAATAGTGGATTGGGAAAGTGGGGGGGTCCTACTTATAGGCTTTTTGTTTTAATCTCTACACAAACATGCATCTTGAGGAAAATTCGAGGGTTCTCTCACTTTGGGCTAAGTCACTTTAACAATTCCAATATCATAGCCCATGTGTTATGTAATTATCCAACTCCCACATTGATCTTGCGTTCTTCGGGTCGTATTTCTCCGTTAATTGGCTCGTCACGTTCATTTTCTCGCCACGTCCCATTTACTAATTAATTAAATTTTTCAAAAATTCATTTATTTGTATTTTTTATTGTGTTTTACTCCCCGTTTACTTTGGCAAAGTCCCACTCAGACTAAAAATCGCCGGAACGGCTCGAGACTCGTATTAGACCAAAATACTAATACACACATCAAAGAATTATAAAATTATCTCGTTGTCGATTCCCGAAGTTCGAAATATAGTACAGTATCGCGTAGCCGGGTCACGTTCCTGACAAGTGCAACACAAGTCAAGTTAAGTTTGAGGATTGTTACATATAAAAATATGAAACTCAACCATGATCTAGTGCGGCTATAGACCCGGGGATGCATTCGGTTCCTCGCACTTCCTGATGTCGGCAGGCAAAGTACGACTGTTGACTACTTCCCTAGCCAAACACGCAACCTGATCGCTAGTGCTCCCGATTTAACGTGTTGGTCGCATTACCACAATTTATGAAGGCACTACACCTAGACAACTGGATCGCTAGTGCTCCTAATTTAGCCTAGATCCCTAAGGTACTTGACTAGTTGGTCAATTGTCACAAGTTTGAGTCTACCGCATGAGGACAGACGTTTCGACTTTAATGACTGAGGGTAGTCAACCTAATATGCATGCACAACACCATACATACAATTAAATCTAACCCTATGATTAAAAATAATACCAAAGAGAATAAACCATAGAAAAGAATCAAGAGAATTAAATACAAATAAACCTCATAATTGAATCCTAAGTCTCAAAGCTTGATCGATCCACCTTCATCCTAGAGGTAGGAGATTAGCTAGACATAATTAAGCAAAAAACCTAGTTTCTAATGTAAAATGGAACTAAAACAAGAATTAATTTCGTTTGAGAGTCTATTGGTATTTATAGGAACATCCCAAAGTGGGTTGAAAACATAAAAATCTTAAAAAGTAGGTAAATCCCGAGATTTTGAGTCTTCATGGTGACAGCGTGTTGGCGACGTCTTAACGACGTCTTTTTTTAAGCTCTCTGGTTAAGATGTATGTGAGTCACGCCATGAGAATTTGTTAAGCACGGCGTGAAAACTTCTTTGCCTTGCAACGCGATTTTGGACAACTTAGAAACCGAATTTGAAGAAGCTTGTGAGATATAAAAAGTGTTTAGCTTGGGATCTACTTTCCAACAAAGGAAATGACAAGTCATTTGGATTTGAGATGAGGAAGTTATGGCCTTTATACTGTCATTAAGAAACTTGACCATACTTTGCCAACAATATTTCACTCTTTTGAGCCACTTTAAATCTTTATCTCATGATTCTTATGAGAAAAGAAAATGTCTGTCTCTAAGTATTCTTTCCAACAAGACCAACGGCGAGTCGTTTCAACTTTGGATGTGAAAGTTATGGCTTGTGAACTGAACATTACTCAATTAAGTTCATAAAGCACTTTTGTTCCAAAAACGTTCAACTCATGTAAAATCCCTAAAACACATAAAACAAGAATTTATCACTTTAAAACAAGATAAATATAGTCCATTAACTCCTAATAACCTATACTAAATCATGCCTAAATGAACACTTATCACCGGTGGTCGAAGGGGATCGTCGGATTCGAAGGTGGTGTTTGTGTGAGGTGCACAACATGAGAAGAAAGAATGACATTTTTGGAAGTGGAGTGAAAAAAAGTGGTTTGCCCTTAGTAAAAAATGGTTTGCACATAGCCGGGCCTATTATTATTTCGTTTATTTTTATTTTAATAAATTATTCCAATTTATTAAAAACAGTTTTTAATTCTTTTCTTTTTTTTGAAAAAAAAATTTCAACAAATAAGAATTTTGTTTTACTTAATTTAATTACATATTTATTTAGGGGGAATGCTTGTAGTTTATTGAAATTAGTAATATAAGAAGACCTTACAAAAAAAGTATTTTCATATATTCATGATAAAGTTCATCGTCGATTACAAGGGTAGAAAGGGCATATGTTGTCTAGAGCCGTAAAAGAGGTATTGTTGAAATCAGTTGTTCATAACATCCCTACTTATGTGATGAGTGTATTCCTTTTGCCAAGGAGATTGTGCGATAGTTTGGAGAAGATGATGAACAAACTTTGGTGGCTATCGGACGTAGATAAGCATGGCGGGATCCTATGGGGTAACTGGAACAAATTGTGTGTGCCAAAGAAGCTAGGTGGATTGGGAATGAGAAAGGTCCGTGATTTCAACATTGCCTTGCTGATGAAACAAGCATGACCTCTTCTTGAAAATCCACATCATTGTCAGCAAGATTATTGAAGGCGCGATATTTTCCAACGCACAATTCGTTGATGCTAATTCGGGAAGGAACCCGAGTTATGTTTGGCGAAGTATTATAGCATCAAAGGCAACACTTTTGAATCAATGTAGATGGAGAGTAGGAGATGGAACTTCAATCCAAGTGTTCGATGATCCGTGGCTACCAAGCAAGGAAAACAAAAAGGTTCAAACAATACCCCCGACTGAGTTCTTTAACCCAACAATCGATACTTTGATGCACGAAAACTCTCAAAGTTGGGATGAGGATATCTTACATGATATGTTTGAGGAAAGAGATCGGAAGTTGATAAAGGAAATCCCAATTTCTTATCATTATAGCGAGGATGAATGGATGTGGAAAGGTAACTCAAAAGGCACATATACTGTAAATAGTGGCTATAAAGCAGTTGATGTGAATGTAAATGTTAGTACGACTCAAATAATGGTAGAATTCTGGAGTGGGATTTGGAATTTGGGGGTACCACCAAAAGTTAAAACTTTCTTGTAGAGGGTAGTCATCGACTACTTGGCAACGACAATCAACCTGATTAGTCATAGAGTTCGAATTGAGCCAATGTGTAGGGTATGTAAATTGGAAGCTGAAAATGTAGTTCATGCTTTAGTAGGATTTATTAAGGTAAGGAAATGTTGGGAAAAATTGAGAATTGGTACAACGCAAGCATACAATTCTTTTATGGAATGGATGAGTGAATTGTTCAATGACTCTACAAAAAAAGTGATGGAAATGGTGGCAATTGTGACGGCCTTAGTTTTCAAACCTTAAACTAGGCCCGCCCGGCTTAGACTTAAGTGAATCTCTCGAGCCCGTCTCGATGAATTACACAAGAGTAGTCAGATTTTTCTTATCAATTACCATTCATTTACAAGTTTAGAACATTGATTAATGAGTTATCATTAATATAGCGGAAGCAAAAAAACTCAAACTAATTAAAGAAATCATAACCATTTAAAATAAGACATTACCATAATAAAAAAGTCACCTAATTAGTGTGAAAATGTGGCCCCCAAGAGCCCCCAACTTACATATGTATATCATCATAAATGATTAGTCAAAGGAGAACAACAAATAGATATACATGCCAAATTAAGCTCAAGAAATCTCTCACATAACCTAATACGACGCCTTCGTGGCGTGAGCCCTGGGGCCTATGCCCCAGATGTCGTGGTTGGCACCGTTAGCTATTTGTGGTCATGGCGTCGCTCGCGACGTCTAGTCCAGAACGACTGTGAGTTGGGGTTTTTGACACCCCGGCTCACGTCGCCGTTCTTTGAGCCTATTCCAATTTCGATTAAACATCCATTACAACGCCAAGACACCTTCGGCTTGCTTCTAAACCTAACAAAACTGTCGAATGTGCATAATTCATCCAAATTCCACCAAAAATTCTGAACAAACTCAACAATTACTCAAAACACCAAAATCACTTCAATAATTCAACAATTAATCCTTCTACTCAATCCAAATTCATCAAACGAAATCATAAGAATCAATTTTCCAAATCATTGTCCGAATTCATCGCGACGAAAACATACAAAAATACTGTCAAAATGTAGATAAACAAGTGAAGAACCGAGATCTCAACTTAGATTTCAAATTTGAGCGTTCCTTCGGAGTCAAATAGCGGCACAAACCGTTGGAAATCCAATGCGTTCTCACATGATTTCGTTGGAGGGATAGAAATGGATGAGAGGAGAGAGAAACGTTGGTGGTGATGAGGTTATATACTCCCCTTACATCTCAACTCTCACACGGATCTTGAGGTCAATCTCATGATTATCACTCATTCCACTCACCTACCATGACACTTGTAAGACCCTAAATTCTAACTTGTGCCACTTGTCAATTTAGGTTATACGTGGGCCCATTTGTCGTGATATAAAGCCTAATACTCGGTTGTCGACGCCGTGGTATGTTATTTATGTTCGATGTTTTGTATTATATTATATTACTCGAATATTTAAATTCCAATGTCCCAAACGTGCGAGGACGTTTGAGTGTGAGCGTTGGTACAGGAAGTGGTTTAACTCGAAGGATACGTGAAATAACGGGGTTTTGACCGAACGTTGGTCGGGTAATTAGTCGTACGGAGGACTTAGATGAATTAAAAATACCAACAAAATACAAAATAAATAATAATTAAAAGTGTAAAGCTCGTTCGATACGTTAGTACATCCGGGGTGACGCGACGAACAAGTTTGGTGTTCGAAACAAGGCCAGAAATGCGAGTATTGTGCAAGAAAATGACTAAAAGTTATGGTGTGTCAAGAATTGGAGTTATAAGTTTATGTCACAGTTGGTGGATGGGATGAGTAATGACCAAAGGATTATCCTCGATATCCATTTGGGAGCAAGGATTAGAAGGCGTATAAAAACCCCACCTCATCACCTTTTCTCTCTGTCATATCTCATTTCTATCTTTCTTCAATCGATCAAACGTGAAGCACGGTTGGTTTTCGGGACTCTCAACGCAGTTTGACACCACAGGAGTGACCAATCGTGAATTCTTAGGTGAGAGTTCGATTCCCCACGTGCATATTTACATTTTGGCAATGTTTTCGTTCGTTTTCGTCCATCCTCCATTTTAATGGTAAATAACCAACTCAATGCATTTTCCTATGAAGTTAACACATTCATATTGCGATCATTAATAATTTCTATTAGCAGGAAAAAAAATCTCATTATTTTAGTCAATGCAATTGACCGAAACTGCCCCTTATTTTAATTTTTTTAAAATTAATTAAAATGTTTTTAATTAATACGAGCCCACCTTTAACTTAATACCTTATTCTAATCCAATTAGAATTTATGATGCTTGAAATCCTAATCCAATTAGAATTTAAGATATTTGAAATCCTAATCCAATTAGAATTCAAGATACTTCGTATCCTAATCCAATTAGAATTCAAAATACTTGGTATTCTTATCCAATTAAAATTCAAGATACTTAGAATCTTAATCCAATACAAATTTGTTATATATAAACCAATTAGAATTTATGATACTTGGAATCCTAATCCAATTAGAATTCAAGATACTTAAAATCCTAACGCAATACAAATTTGTTATATATAATCCAATTACAAGTTTATCTCATATCTAATAGGAATATACTAATAGGCAACAACAATGAGATTTATAACTAAAAGCAATTTCGATTCTTTTCCAAAAGTCAAGCAATTGAATTAAGAAATGAAATATTAATCATGCATTCAACATCAGAACCATATTAAATTAATCATATTAATCAAAACATGATTTCTATCATTTAGGCATACATAATTATTACACAAAACGAACTATGTATTCAATAACAGAATCATATCAAATTAATCATATTAACCTAAACAAGGTTTTTATCATTGAGATATAAAATTCGAATTGTTCAATTTTAAAACATATCTTAATCGAAATATACTTAACATGAATTCTATCAATGAATCATATCATATGTATGTATCAAATACATGAATTAACAACATGCTTTAAAAAATAATTCCTGATAACAATAATCACAGAACCTATATGTATATCATATATACATTAATCACGATCATGTTTTTACACATATATCATATATACATCAGAGAAAACATGCAAACGTTTAATAGAACCGAGCCTAAATACCGCTGTTGGGTTTCGAGAATGAAGCGCAACGAGATTTTTCGAAACCTTCTCAAATATATCCGAACCAAGATCCTATTGATTCCATTAAACTGATATATTAAGCGAGAAAAACCATACCTTAACAAGCACAACTCAGTGTCTGCCTTGCTTGGTGTTAATCGATTCCTTTAAGACGCTGCTAATGACGAATGTCCTCTATCAGAAATCTGCAGACAAACGGTTGATCGTGATCTGGAGTGCTAGCGCCAAAAATTCAAAAGAAGAAAATTCTCACAAAAACTCTCTAGAAAAGTCTCACACACTTACAATTGTAACCCTAATGTCTTATTTATAGTTCAATAGGTTGAGTGGTAAAAGAACTTCATCTCATAGTCATACTCTAAATAGAATCTTAGATAAAGTCCAACTCTAAAAAGGATAGAGTCATAGACAATCTGCAATTACTAATCCAATAAGAGTTGTAATTTATCTAAAACTTAAATAAGAATTAAAGTCATATTTTAATTCTAATTAGAGTCCTATTCAAAATAGGATTAAGTAATAGACTAAATTTCTAGTCATACTAGAAATGTAGAAGAGTCTTGAGTCCTAATCAAACTAGGACACTTAATGAGAATCTTCAAAAATGAATTTTATCAAATAAAATTCATCAACCTTAGATAATATTAAATCGCACAAGTTCGTTCTTTGTGTGCGACCCAATAGGTTCATACAACGTTGGTAGTGAACCAAAACCCTTTTTTCACACTAGTCATAAATGGCCTCTAGCAAGACATTAAGACTACTCGAGTTGCATGAAGATCAATAAATCGATACAACCTAATAGACAATATATATCATATCCTTTTGTCACGCGATATCTTTTGATTGAACTTAAGACATGAAATGTCACTCTTACAGTTCAATCTACTAGTCTCGATCTTCAAGTAGACTGAAATTGTCATGTGACATTGATCCAATCAATTCACTAGACATGGCTATTTATTGGTCTAACATAATGAGGGGCCCAATAGATATCTCTCTCTAAAAGAGGGAAAAATACTATTACGGCTCATTTTTCAAATAGACCACCACGGGGACTAATGCGGACCCACAGTCTATTTTACCAGCGACGTTTGTGCTCTACATTGGATTATATCTTTTTAAACCTTTTTAATTCAACAACTTATTGATTTAGTTGTATTGAAATCAAATCATATGTTAAGTCATCATAAAATCGTTAAATTAACATAGTGGAAGCCTTACTAACACATTTACTCATATAGTATTACTATAAATGTGTGACATAAACCATAAACCTAATGTGAAAAACCCATATATAACCATAAATACCTCTGATGTCACAAAAGATCAATATATACAAGATATTTCACGAATCCCAATACCCAAAATGGAAACAAAATATAAATAATACAAACGTACAAGTCAGGCAACCTGTCTCTGATCAGTTGTGATGGCCCCAAATTTCGAAGCTGCCCCGTAGTCAGCTGCTTCCCTGCCTTAGCACCTGAAGCATCTGCCCACGTCTCTCATGTTCCCCATTCACCTGACGCCCTTGTATTTCTGGTTAATACTTTCAGGAGTTTACATATAGTTTTATTATTAAACAATTAAGTTAATTAATATTTGTAACGAAATAAAGCGGAAGTCTTAATATTACCAAAAGAGCATATAAAGTTTACTGATTCAACCTATAGTGGACATCCTGGCAGTACTGTACATATAGGCGATCAACTATAACAGTATATATATATAAGCACAGGTGTGAAATATAGTCTCCCAACCCCAAAACATAATACAAAATATCAAAAATATAACTAGCTACAAATGTGCCAGAAGGCCTCGGCATAGGTAAGACAGATGTAATCGCCAAGAAGCCCCTTACCCCTGCTAGTACTAGGATCTGTGCTCAGCCATCACAAAAGGCAGATGACGAGCCCAATAAGTAAAATATCAAAGAAAACCACCGTGCATATTAAATTAAAACAAAGTAATGACAGAGCCAATAAATAGTGTTACATAGACATGCGGAAAGAAGGAATAATGCAGACAACTGCTCAAAGCTCATCTCATGAATATAAACATACAGATATACAAATAGGTGTGAACACAACTACTAAAGTGTGTACTGAGGACCTAAAAGCCCTGGTCGTGGCCTACACCATCGACCCTACGACTGTGTCCCAGTGGCATTAGCCCTTGTGGGTTACATTGAACACGTGAACCGGTATTCAACTCGGGATATAATCTACCGAGGTCGAGAAAATGCGCTACCCACCTAGCAAGCGACCACAGCAACCCTCGGATACATAAACGAGAAAACTCAATTGTCCCAGTAAGAATAGACTCTCAGATTATCAAGAATTATAGCTCAAACGAATAAACAAATAGTAAATGTAGTAGTGGTGTTCAATTGGGTTTTACGACCTCAAATCGCACTCAAAAACCCCAAAAAACACCCCCCGCTCTGATCCCCGACTAGTCCCTGACTCCAGTTACAGTCTTGTGACTCCTGAGATATATTTCGGGTGTTTATTGGTTAATTAAGTGGGTTTGTAATCAATTAGGCTCCATTTCATGTTTTATTAATTCAGGGGTCTGGGATTAATGCGCTATGCTGGGGAATTAGCGCGCTAATTGATCTTCGTGCACTGTTCATGTACGACGATCTTCATCGTCCCCAGTGTGATTAGCACGCTAGTGTTCATCACTTAGCGCGCTAATTGCACTCTGCCCATAATTTCAGAAATGAATTTCTGGCTTTTCTGGTTCCTAAACACATCACAACATCATACAACAACACACACACTTCAATAGTATGAATTTCCTCTTCAAAACACCGATTAAACCAAGAATTTTCACCCAAAACAGTGGATTAAAGTTTGCATGTTTTGAAAATTCGAATTCACCAAAAACACTTATTTTTTCCACAAATCTGATTCGAATTGTCATAACTCATCAAAACTAACCTCATAAATGACAATTCCCGCAAACACAGTGATGAATTCTCGAAATTTCGTTTGAACCTCAACACACTAAAAACATCCATTTTTCACAAAAATCAAAGAATTGGTGGGTAATCTACCTTAGATTTCGTCATTTGATCGCCCAATCCAGCCTCCAAACCCTCAGTTGTGTTCCAAATCAACAATTTCTCCCCTCCTAACCTCTAATTTTTGTTGAGAAATTTCTTTGGTTTGCATGTTCACGATCAAATTGGTATTTATATATGTTGTTCTAATTGGCGTTCACACACATCTCGAGGTTGATCGGACGGTCCTTATTAAGCCTGTGTCACTCCATTCCTAAACACCTTATCATGACACCAGTTGCCTTGTTTTGGTATGTTGTAAATCTCGAGAACAATCCAAGAGGTGCTGATTTATTCAGTTCAAACTATAGGACTTATTAATTACATTTGATTTTAACTTATATAACATATCCAAGTCATCAATATAAATTCTATAAAATGGTAAATAGGGTCACACTAACTTCCCGACTACCCGGCCTCCCATGCCTCGCATCTAACATGCTTACTGAGGCGGTCCCACACTTAGTGTACCTAGTTGGATTATATAACTTAGCCTAAGGCTACATTTAAATCCCATTAAATCAAATCCTCCTATAGTCATGTTGTTATGATTTTATCTAGTCTAACCCCAACGCCCAGCCTCATAGCTACCGTACCCTCGTGTTGGCGTGTTCCACGAAATGGAACCCCGGGGCTCAAACTCGCCCGATAAGTAACTATAGATGCACACCTATGATGCATAATACTTCATAATAATAAAAATATTAATACATTACAGAACTCCAGAAACACTACAGTACACAATCAGTACCCTAGGTTTGGCCATGCTTAGCCTATCTGCGGCGTCCATGTGTCGTCCGAGCTGGCATCCTAATATGAAATTAATTAAATAACGGTGTTATAATTATAACGGGCCATTACAGCAACGGTACTTTGGAAACTAGCCTTTACCCCTACTCGTACTAGGATCTGCACTCAAGCCACAAAAGGCAGAAGACGAGTCTAGAGTGAGTATTCCCATGGAAATTAAGTGAGCAATATTGAAAGTATATACTGAAAATTAAATAAAGCTATTAAATAAACATGTGAAAATAAATACAGGCAACTGCGCTCGTCGCATGAATAGATAATAGGGAAAGCTCAAAGTGTGTTCCTAGTCCCTACTACCATCATAATTCAGACTCTTCTGCAGAATACTGCCAGCGATTTCGACTCAAGTAGGGCCAGTATCAGGATCCGCTAAGTGGTCGGCGTGGTACCTATGATGCACCCACACGTGCTAATTTGAGGAGGATTTTCTGATGACTTAACATATGATTTGATTTCAATACAACTAAATCAATAAGTTGTTGAATTAAAAACGTTTAAAAAGATAAAATGGAGGATATAATCCAATCTAGAGCACAGCTGCCATTGGTAAAACAGACTGTGGGTCCGCATTGGCCCCCGTGGTGGTCTATTTGGAAAATGGGTCGTTACATTTAGGTATCAGAGCGAGGCTCTAATGAGTTCTAGGAAAACCTAAGGCTCGAATTTGAGGAGAACCTGATCATAAACTGATGAACAAGCTTTAGATGTGGAAACCCAATGGAATTTCTTAAAGTCCTAGTTAGGAAGCGATGTGAGATGGGCAGAAATCAAGATTATATGTGTTATGTTTTTGGTTATATATTACCTACGTTACACGTATATTCGTACTAAGGCACGTTCTTCGATGCAGATACTAATGGACGGGTAGCCTATAGGTACGACTCAGCTAAAGGTTAGGGATACTAGTGATCCGACCAGGCAGACATTGCAGTTGGAGTAGTTAGCGTAGACAGTAGATGATAGGTTTGCATAGGTGTTGGATTTACTGTAGATTCGTGAGACTGCGACAGTCCCTATTACAATTGTAATTGCACTATTGATTACTACTCCTGCAGTTGTTATTCCCATTATTGTTGAGACTCAGGGACAGGCTGCAGTATCTGAGACACATGTCGAGAGAGCTATGCCAGTGGTTGTTCCAGCTGAGACTACGTTAGTTGTGACTCATTGGACTATTGAGCAGCCACCTGTAGTGTGTTCATCAGGGAGTTTGATGACTGTGGAGGCAAGGAAGCTGAAGATTTACCTTAGATTCTCTTCATGATATTTCTACGGAACTAGAGACCCAGAGTTAGCCGAGAGATGACTATTAGCTCACGAGAGATTACATGAGATGTTATCAGTTGAGGAGGTTGATTAATCCAGATTGGCTGTTAATGCCTGATATCTACTGCTATTGTGTGATAGACCACATATAAAGTGACATTTCCTACTGGTGCAGGGCACAATGTCTGTTACCGAGTACATGGAGAGGTACAGATATTTGTTGTCATACTCTATGGATCTGGCAGTGACGGACAAGTTGCAGATATATTATTTTGTCCAAGGACTGGATGAAAGGATAGCTACCAAAGCTGTTTCCAATGGAGCGAGTACTTTGAGTCAGATATACGACAGGTCTGTTTCTTAGGAGAGTTATATAGTACAAAGTGCTAGTAGATTGTCGATTTAAACTGCGCTAAGGGGTTAGTAGAGTCATCCAGCTCAGGTTTCTCGGTCTGATCAGAGGCCGAAAAGACAGAGTAGAGATCAGCGGTGATAGGGACAGGCTAAAGACCTCGTCGAGGTGATTGGCAATCAGATTAGGGTCGTAGAGGTGACATAAATCGTTGGGATGATCGGGACAGACGTGATGATCGTGAGGTAGCGTATTATGCGGCCTCTACATTACTTGATCAGCCGAGATAACAACATAGGCAGGATTGGGGTCAGGGTCAGAGAGGCCAAAGTCAGTCGCAGAGTTAGAGAACTAATGGCAAGTCGGAGACTCGTACGTGTTATCATTGTGATCAGGTGGAACATCTTGTGGTGGAGTGTACCAGACCAGCACCAATACCATCACATACTGATCAGGCCAGAGATGGGGCCCAGATAACTATTTTTGGGGTTGCATAACCAGGAAGGGAGGCGGCTAGACAACTTATTGAGGGTATGTTATCTATCTGTGGTGCTTTTATGCATGTCATGTTTGATTCAGGCAGCACACTTTATTTTATATCTGGACGCATGGTAGGATTGTTAGGGATAGGTGCACAGACCTTAGATACACATCTTGTTTTTAGTACGATAGATAAGGATAAGATTTATCCTAACGGAATATGTCGGGATTGTATGGTTGAGATTGAGGAACATTAGTTACTGGCTGACTTGAGAGTATTAGAGTATTTGGAGTTCGACGCGATGTTCGGTATGGATTGGTTATTGTTTTATCAAGTACATATCAACTATTTTAGAAAGACGATGACATTTCATATCGAGGGGATTCCAAAGTTTTCATTTGTCGGAGTTGCGTCAGTATTACCTATCACTCGAGGCAGACTAGCTACGTCGCAGGAGATGGAGGCGTATGCAGCTATGGTGGAGCTAGATCTTAAGGACAATTATGACGGCCCTAGTTTTCAAACTTGAATTGAACTCTTCCCGGCCTAGACTTACGTGAAACTCTGAGTTCGTCTTGACGAGCACACAAGACTAGTCAGCATTTCCTTACCAATTATCGTTCATTTACAAGTTTAAAACAATGATTAATGAGGTATTATCAATATAGCGGAAGCAAAAGCTCAAACTAATCAAAGAATCACAACCATATTAAAATAAGACATCCTAGAGTGTGGAAACCCACATATGTATATCATCAGAAATGATCAGTTAGAGGAGAACAACATATCGATATACATGCCCAGAATCTTTCACACAACCTTAAACCCATGTTTTCAAAACATCATATAAGTATACAATAATACAAAAATCACCTACTCAACCAAGTGAAAAGGTGTGCTCTAGTATCCTCAAAGCAAATCTCTAAGCTCTGTAGCCTTTCCCTTGCTGGACTATGGATTTGCACTCCGTCAAACATAAGAATGACAAGCCCAGGTAAGTAATGCCAAATAGAACAATAAATACAACATTTCAAAATAAATAAACCTCAGTCCATGTTCATGCCGTTAGAAAGAAAGGGATAAGGAATGCATGAACATATAAAACTGTAATACAAGCAATCGAAAAATGAGTGTCCGAGTTACGAAATCGAATAGCAAGGAGTCCCGACAACATGTCATTGAGTCTAGGTAAAACCTACAAGACTCGAGTTCAGGATGAGAACATAACCTACCAACCCTAACCTACCAGTCCTAACCCTTGCAACTATGAGATATCCATAGACTCGGATAAGTGCCCCCAGCGTACACTCAACAGAGAGATATCAACAACATTTAGATAAGACCTATATCACATATAAATAGTAACCATGACTCCCTTGCCAATGGACCACTCAACCAACAGAGATTCCAAAAGATATGGTGATAAATAGAGCAATAACAACAAATTAAAGCTCAAGAAAAAACTGTAAAAGTTCTTACTGGTTTACTAACCTGTAATCCAACTAATACGCACTCAATGGACCACAACACGTCTCCTAAGACCTCTCGTATGTCCTGTCGATGTTCAAAATCCCTAATATACATTTAGTTTGAAATTACCGTTAATTCCCTTCATTCTATCTAATTTTCCATAATTTTATTAATTCACACAATTGGGTCGATTATTCGGGTATTAGTTCGTATTCGAACCCATTTGGATACCGAGAGATCTCAAAAGTTTATGAAAATTTTATGAAAATTAGCCCAGTGAATAGTGTCACATCGTTGGGACACCGTGGCGTCTATTGGTTTGGGCGGCTGTCTCCATGACATGGGAATGAGGCTCTTTGCCCAACATGCTATGTGTGACCTCATGACCTTACTGGTCATGGCGGCATCCTCGCAGCGTGGGCCCGAGGACCCTACCCAAGACGCCGTGCGCTGTTTATGCTCACGGCGTCGCACGCAGCATCCATTATAGAACACGTGTGAGTCGGGGTTTTTGACACCCTAGCTCACGTCGCCGTGCTTCGAGCCTATCCAACTTCAATAAACATCCAATACAATGCTAAGCCACCTTCGGCTCACGTCAAAACCTGACCAAACCATCGATTCGCGGAAAATCACCCAAAATTTTCCAAAAATCTCAAAAATTTACCAAACCTTCAAATCATCAAAACCAATACACAAGTCACTTAGGGATCATCCATTACACTCCCAATCCATCAAAACCAACCATAAAAATCAAATTCCCAAATTGTTGTCGAAATTATCGTAACAAAAACATACAAAACTACCGCCAGAACGTAGATACACTCGTGAATAATCGAGATCTTACCTTAGTTTTTGTGTTTGCTCGCTCCTTCGGCATGAAATCACGTTGAATCGATAGAGAGAGAGAAACGAGATATTGAGGAAAGAGAAAAGGTGGTGTTGGGGTTTATATGCCCCCTAAATCACTTTCACACACGGATCTCGAGGAACATCCTTAGGCCTCTACTAATTTCATCCAACAACCTTGACATAACTAGGTGACTCTAATATGTGACTTAATCTTTTACTTTGTGATTTCTCGCACAATACTCGCGTTTTCAAATCCGTTTCGAATCCCAATTCACTCGTCGCATCGCCCTGGACATACCAACATATCAAACGCGACTTTCAATTTTTAATTATTATTATTTAATTTGTATTTTGTCAGTGTTTTTAATTCATTTAGTTCTCCGGACTACTAATTACTCGAGTAACGTTCGTCCGAAAACCTATTATTTCACGAAACCTTCGAGCTGAACTGTTTCTCGTACCAACGCTCACACTCAAACGTCCTCGCAAGTTTGAGACATTGGAATTTAAACATTTGGGTAATAAATATAATACAAAACACCGAACACTAATAACATACCTCGACATCGACGATTGAGAATTGGACGAATGTATCACGATAAATTGGCCCACGTAAGACCTAAATTGACACATAACATAAGTTATAATTAGGTTCATTACAATAGTGATTAGGATTGAGGATGTCTAGTAGTGTGTGAGTTTGCAGATGTATTTCTTGAGGATTTACCAGGATTACTATAACCGAGAATTTATGGAGTTTATTATTGAGCTGATTCTAGGGACTCATGCGATTTACAGCAGGCCATATAGGATGTCGCATCAAAGTAAGATGAGTTGAGGACCCAGTTAGAGGAGTTACTACAGAAGAGATTCATTCACCTTAGCATGTCACATTGGGGAGCTCCAATTCTTTTGTGAAAAAGAAAGACGGCTCGATGCGGATGTGTCTGGACTACAAAAAGTTAAATCAGTTGACAATTATGAATCGTTACTCACTTCTCAAGATCGATGATTTGTTCGATCATTTGATAGGAGCCAAATTCTTCTCAAATATTAACCTCAGATTAGGATATCATCAGTTGAGAATTCGAGAAGGGGATATTGAGAAGACCATTTTCAGTACGCGATACAGATTGTTCGAGTTTACAGTCATACCATTTGGGCGGACTAACGTGCACTGATGATCTTCATGGATTTGATGCATAGAGTGTTTAGGCCATTTTTGTATCGATACGTCATTATTTTCAATGATGACATCCTGATTTACAATAGGACTCGTGTGGAGCACGAGAGGCATCTCAAGGAGGTGTTGACAATGCTGAGGAATATCGACTTTATGGCAAGTTCAACAAGTGTATGTTTTGGCTTAGTGAAGTGAAGTTTTTTGGGCACGTCATCAGCATCAGGGCATTTCAGTAGATGGTGACAAGATTCGGGCTATTATTGACAAGATGACACCCAAGTTTGTTTTGATATTCGAAGTTTCGTGGGTTTGGCAGGATATTACCAACGATTTGTTAAGATTTCTCACTTATTGACGTGTCGATGACGAGGTTAACCAAGAAGGATGTCAAATTTAACTGGTCGCAATAGTGAGAGGATGCATTCGGGAGCTGAAGAGGCAATTGACTTCTGCACCAGTTTTGGCATTACCTGTAGCAGTTTCTGTCAAGCACTGGGTTGGGTTGGGTTGTGTATTGATGCAGGATAGACACCCAATGGCCTATCTATCAGGACGATTTAGATCTCACGAGGAGAGTTATCCAGTGCACGACTTGGAGCTTTGGCATTAGTGTTTGCACTGAAGGCCTGGAGGCATTACTTGTACGGTGAGAGGTTCGTATTGTTTACCGACCACTAGAGTTTGAGATATCATTTCACTCAGAAGGAGTTGAAAATGAGACAACGGAGATGGCTCGAGTTATTGAAGGACTACGACTTCGCCATTGAGTATAACCGGGTAAGGCGAATGTTGTAGCTAATGCGCTGAGTTAAAGCGGCATCATGATTCAAATGGGACTGCGACATATGACACACGAGCACGAGTTGTTTAAGGCAACGTCGATGTTGTGTGTGATAGAGAATATGGCTATGCTACATATTTGTGACCAGATACAAGTTCCTATGATGTCTTTAGAGCGGGTTACTGAGTTGTAGAGAGTTGAGGGCCGATATTTATGGATCAATGGACTGGCTTAAGATCCGGGGTGCACAGAGTGGTCTGAGGGTTCAGATGGGTGCTTAAGAAAGAGGGGTCGTTTTTGATACGGGAGGTACCAGAGTTCAAGGACAGTATTCTCGAGGACGCACACCGGTCGCGATTTATAGTTCATCCTGGTCAGACTAAGATGTATCACGACCTTTAACGATTATTTTGGTTGCTAGGGATGAAGGCTGACGTAGGGAAGTATGTCCGGAGTTGGCCCCGATTTTTAAACCCAATTTTTAAACTAGGCCCCGCCCGGCTTAGACTTACCGAAACCCGAGCATGTCTCGACGAGTCACGCAAACCTAGTCAGCCTTTACCTTTACCATTTATAATCATTTACAATTTACAATATTGATTAGCGAATTATCATCAATATAGTGGAAGCAAAGTTCAAACTAATGAATTAATCACAACCAATATAAGATAAGACATCGTAAAGTGTGGAAATCTCACACATGTATATCATCAAATATGATAAGTCAGAGGAGAACAATCCAATAGATATACATGCCCATAATCTCTCACATACCCCAAACCCAAGTTTAAAAACAACAAATATATACAATAATACAAAAAATCACCTATTTAGTCAAGTGGAAAGCTTGATCTAACGTCCTCAAAGCAAGTCTCTAAGCTCTGGAGCCTTCCCCTTGCTGGACTGTGGATCTGTACTCCGTCAAACACAAGAATGACGAGCCCAGGTAAGTAACGCCAAGCAAAACAATAATACATCGTTTCGAAATAAATAAACATCGGGGGTTTGTGTATTAAGTGTGTCTAAAATTGGAGTTATAGAGTAAAAGGGACAAGAGATCTAAATAAGTAGGGTAGAAATCCTAAATTTTCCTACTGCCAAAAATAAAAGGATTAAAACCCTAATTTTTCTTTTAACAACACAAGAGAGAAAGGGAAGTTGCCACGGAGAGACCGAGAGGCGGCGACGGACACTGGCAGGACAACGACCGGTGTGTGGCAGCGCGAACAAAAGCCAAACATTGGTGCACAGGATGAGGAGGGGTGAGAGACACCCCCAAAGTGCGGCAGCGCTGAACGAGGGTGGCGGCTCCTATGGAGCGACGGGCTGTGGATGATGGTGGACATGGCGGAGTCGACGCGGAGAGTGAGATCTGGCTCAGGCAGCTCAAGAGAAGACCAAAGAGAGCGCCACTAGGAGGTCATCCTTATCATAGTCTTGGCCAAGGAGAGGAGGAGAAGAGGGGTGGTTCCCGCCACCCATCCGCCCCAATCTTTCCTCCAAGGCGGCTAGCCAGAGAGGTAGCGACCCTTTGGCCAGCCACCGGTGGGGAAGCGACGGAGGGTAGTGGTGGTCGGGGTCAAGGAGGGGAGCACAAGCTCCTCCACGACTGCCGATGGGGGGAGACAGCTCCCCCCTACCAGGTTGACTGGTCAAGGGTCAGTTGACCCTGGACCAATTAACCAGGGTCAACTGATCCTTAGACCAGTTGACCAGGGGCCAAACTGGTCCCTGGACTAAACCAGGGACCAGTCGGCCCTGCACTTTGATTTAAGGGGCTGGAATGTCCCAACCCCTCCACGGCTTCATCAGAAGTGCACGCGCTTAACCCAGAGGACCCGACAGCGGTCCCACCTCTCGACACACTATGAGGGAACTTCGATGAAGGTTCCGAATGATACGAAACTCGTGGGACCTGCACTGGTGGGTCTCCAAAAAGAAATAAATGGAAAAAAATACTTAACTTTAAATCAAGTAACTATTTATGTAATGTTGTATAATTTGTTTAGATTCGTGAGACGGTTTATGTGGGACCCCAAGCGTGCGAGGAATCCGTGTAGGCATCGCGACGTGTCTAAGTAAATGGGGAGCTTGCTCAATTATCAAATGTGGCATGATTAATAGTTATGTTTAGGATTCATAATTTGAATTAAAGACTTGGGATTTATGGGTTGCGTCGTGATATTGGCTCGAACCTATTTATCTATGGAATGTGAATGCACTGCTTTTCTCATCTATGTTATTCAGGGCCCTAGAATGTTTGTAGAGTTCCACCGTAGGCCTTATTAGCAAGTAAATCTATATGAATACCTCAGAATGTTGTGGTACCACCGAGGGTCGTTAACACCCCAGGATGTTGTGGAGTTTACCATCGAGGGCTTTACTTGACTAATTGAATTCATAAGTATGTCACGTAGGGACATGAGTTAGAGTTCCTTATCTTATACTCTTGAGACATAGGGATGTGCATCGGTGATGGCTTGGACGAACCTACTGTTGATTTGATGTGACAAACGAGAGGGCACATAAGGCCTGTGTGCTAGCTAGTTGTTTCCATCACCTCGAGAGTAGGAGAATCGGTCACCGGATTCTTGCCAATACATAGTATGCATTGAATGAAACATCGACTTATCGTATTATTATATATTATAGTACATAATCTCGCGAAACCCCCTCCTTTGCATGAAAGCTTGAATTTATGTAATGATTTGTCAATCTCTTTAATGCTATGCATGATTATTGTTGTTACAACTTGATGGCTTATGAATATGTAGTATTTGTTATGAAAGGATGAATTTCTATTTATTTGTAGCTTAATACCCTTATGTCCATGATAGTACTTGATGGTTCATTATAAGTATATCTCTTATGAAATCCTACAAGCATGCTATTATTCAATGAATCCTTGTTTGTTTTCAAGTACATGCTAGACTTTACATGCTTATTAGGTATTACTTGCATATTTGATGGTTGAGCGGGTTTTCTGCATTACCGATCTCCGTTGGTCCTTTAGCTCACCCACTTACATCTCAGGTATCCACGACAGCGTTAGGTTGAGGCAAGGGAGAGACGAGCTTGAAGTCTCCTCTTGATGTGAGTCTTTGTTGATATATATTATGTATATTTGATTTTGAAACTATTCAACTTGGGGTTAAATTTAAAATAGATATTCGGGTAGCTTAAATCCTAGTTACCCTTAGTTGATCCACTTCGGAGATTTAATAAACTTGTTTTTAATAAACTTGTTTAGTTTAAATGAGCATGAACCCATGTATAGTTTATTAATGTTCTATGAACTTAAATCTATTGGCTTTAGGATATCTCTTTATATTTATTTCGCAATTATTATCCTTTATTTAGAGAATGTGTTTTCCGTAGGTTTATTTGTTTAGGCGTGTCAGACCGTTATTTGGACTTGGTTCGGGTATTAGGTCCTAGTGGCGGTCTGGGCCGGGCGACCCGACCTAGGTCGGGGGCGGGACATCACAGTTGGTATCAGAGCATAGGGATTAGAACCTAGGGAAACGTTAGGTTAGGGAAACCTAAGATGTAGGACCTTTAAGTTTAAAGGTCAAGTTAAGTCGAACAAATCAGTGGTATGGGACATTGGTTCAAAGTCGTCTTAACACTCAATAATGATAAATCCTAGGTTGGGATGGGACAAAAGAAATTTGATAAAGATTTAATGTGATGACTATTTGCTACTTTGTGTATATAAATGTATCGTTAGATATATAGGTAAATGTCTTTCCTTAAGACGTGAAACCTTGGTTCCACGAGTTGGAAATAATAATTAACGACACAAGAAAGTCGAAGGGAAGTCCTCAGAAGATGTCACATGCGCTGTAAGGAAGTCTACAACGATTGCTGCAAGAATGGTTATGATAGAACGACTAAACTTAGATTGGAAATTGTATGACGAGATGCGCCTATACTTAACGATAGAGTGGCAAATAAAGACTTAAGGAAGAATCAATAGACTTGAAAGGACAATGAGACGCCACACTAAATACGCAAGATGGAATTATGACGTGGTCACATTTAAGAAAAGTAACTCTGACACTGAAAACTCTATTAGGATAATTAAAATTAACGATATCTTGTTGAAAAAAGAAGTTAACGATCCTAGTAAGGATGCAAATGAATCTTTGATTTCAAACAATGATAAGCAACTTAGTCTGGCCAAGAGGCTGAACTTAATTTAAATATAGAGGACACGTATACACTTAAAACTTCTAACTCGCGATTAAAGATGTGAATCATTGGTCTATAAATTCGATTAGAAAGTTAATACTATGAATTGTGTCATGTAATTTATTTTCTCGAAGCCTAACTCTTTCGACTGTGTTGGACCATGATTTTTTATTTCCTTGAGTAGGTGTTTATCACATTTTGATGAGATTTTCAATGAAGCATTCTACTTGTCTGAACAAAGTTTTGGAAAGCGTAAACAATTATAAAAGGAAATAGTTTATTTTCCTTGGTGTTCAAAAATAGATATATATATATATACATATATATAAAATAAAATAAAATAAAAGTTTGATTTAGCTTGAAAAATGGAAACTCAACACTTTGAAATAGGTTTTGATTCGAATTTAATTTCTCGATTGATTGAATTATGACATTCAAGTTTCGATCGAACTTGTGTAAAAGAGAAATAAAGCTAAACTAGTTATCGATAGTTTGAATACTAAATTTGAGGACCCAAATTGAGAGTTAGCTCGAAGCATAAGTGCATAATGTACGAGATGGCGAATGAGAAATTAAATAATACATTGAAAACTACTCAATGAGAAAATCTAGTGAATACAAAATGTCAAATTAGTACACTTAAAGATGGGTGAGTTACTAAAATTGGGAATCGAAAGTCAAAGACTATTTCGATGAAATAGCCATGTGTGAAGATCGTGTTGCCAAGTAGAAAATTTGTAGATGTTGTAAAGACTCAAGATCTGAGGTTAAAATGATATAAATCAAAGGTAACCACTGCAACAAAGAAATTATTCGAACATAATTAGAAGAAAGTTGATTTATAAAGTTGGAGGTACAACAACGAAATGAATATTTCTGATGTGATTGGATGTGTGGACTCGTAGCTTTTGGGTCAAAGTGAATCCTAATTTGATTCGTAGAGGATGATTGAATAAAAAATGACGTTGAAGAGTAAGCGAATCAAATGATTGTCACATACAAGACAATAATGACTTGATTCTTAAAATTGGGGATCCTATAATAGGATCGACCCATGGAAAAATGAATGATTAACTTGGTGAGAGGAAGAATTGCAAACTCAAGAAAGACACCACGTACTGCAATAGTACCTTATTCAAGAACAAAATTTCTAATCGAAATGGTGACGTCACGAAGAATCATGTTGATCACTTGTGGGAAGTAACTTGTGATCTCTTGATAAAAGTCAAAGATAACATTAAACATATAAACTACCAAACTAAATGGTTGAAAGAAAATATGAAAGATCTGATCAGTGATAGGTCGACTATTAAAAAGTGAGGATCCTGATTAGGATCGACCCTCAATAAAGTTTATACTATGTTATACACATGATACATCTACTAGGGATGGTGAGGTTGCAACCCAGATGGGTAAGCAATAGATTTGCATATGGTTAAGTGCTAACGATATCAACACATGGAGATAATGCTCAAATAATCAAGATCGACACCGTAACAGGTGACAAGCATAAGCAAATTATGTGACATAAAGATTTGCCTAAGCATGAGGTCATTTTAAATCAATCCCATGAGAAATCAGTTGATATTCTTATTTTCAAGAATCATTGAATTTGGAGAAAAGGAAGAACATCATGAATGGCTCTGTGCTAAGTATAAGCAAGAAAACCATAAGCTAAACAGTATAAGAAAATTTTTGAAGCAAGTATAAACATGAATTTGGGTACCTTGAATCAAACCTTTAATAGCAAGTCATGCAAGGTAAACTTATATGAATTCCACGTACACCGATCTGTACTTTATTGTTGAAGTATACAACAAAACGTATATGCAGTACCACAGTAGTAATGCACGAGTGTAATACATTGAAATATAAGTTTGAGTTATAAACTTGAAATAACTAGATCGTAGTGTGACACGAGTTCTTAATAACCGCACCTTGAGCGTAGGTTATGTAACTGCCAAGAAACAACGTGAATGTCAAATTCAAGACATGAAAGCTAAATCACCCTTGTTGTTTTTTTAGATAGTGAGGTATTAAACACATAATAAAAGCTAAGAGTTAGCTCAGAAAGGTGAAGGGGGACCATTGTATGCCAAAAAGGGGTCATGACTAAGTCAAGAATGTTTAAAATAGTCATCCAGGATCGTGTGAATTGATCAGTGCGAGGACACAATACGATAGATCTCCTGAAAATTGAGATATAGTGATAAGAGATCTTGGTATGAAACAAAAATGGTGATGCAACGGAGCGCATTTAGATGAAAGCAGAAACCTACTTAGGAATAATGATGATGTTAAAAATATTCCATAAGATTTTAAAGGTGGAAGCTTGTTTATGTCAATTAACAATTAAGTGTGACGGAGGAGTTACAAAGTGGATCATTGTCGGAAGTTGACTTGAATTATGAATCTACAGAAATGAATGTCAACAAATGTATGATGGACAATGATGTAAGAGCGTTACTCCAAGAAGGAATACTATGTCTGCCAATTTGTAGTCTTCACTGATAAGCCGCAAAGACATGATGAGTCGTTCATTCATATACGTAACCGCGATGTTAATAGAGATGTTGTGCTAGTGCTCATGTTATAGCAGACAGCTATCCTTGTTTCCCTACTACCAGTTGGTGGTATGGTTTCAATGCCAAATAGGCAGAGATATTAGTTGGCACAGATATGCACCAGATCATACATCTCTGTAAGTTAAGCGACTTGAGTGTAAGTTGCGACTTTGGTGAAGATTATAAAGGAATACCTTAAGAACACGTGACGACGGAAGAACTTGGCAAATGGCTAAGTATAATGATTCTATTGGTGATCTACAAGACACGTAGGCCTTGTGAATTTCGGTCAGTGGGACGGAAATGGAAATGTTGAGATAGTAGAGTCAAGAGTAAAACTTTATTTCACATGGAGTATGAGCAGAAGGTGCAAGTGCAGATTTCTTCAGTTAAACAATAGGTCGTAGAAGAAATCGTTACGAACGAACACATCAGGCAAGGAGTGTGTTTTTTTTTTTTTTTACTTTCGAGGACTAAAGTTCTTAAAAATTGGGGATATTGTAACGACCCGAATTCCACTTGACCCGACTCGAGGGCATTTTGGTAATTTAATATTTTATTTGTGTTTGGTGTACTATTATGCGTATTATATGTTATCACAACTTGGCGTGACCCACTTAAATTATAAGCACGCAACGACGAGACCTTAAGTTGCTAAGTTATTGTCAATTAATTTGGTTGAAGGTCTAGAGAAGGTTTATGTATTAAGTGTGTCTAAAATTGGCGTTATAAAGTAAAAGGGACAAGAGATCCAAATAAATAGGATAGAAACCCTAAATTTTCCTACCACCAAATATAAAGGGATTAAAACCCTAATTTTTCTTTTAACAACACAAGAGAGAGAAAGAGGGAAGTTGCCACGAAGAGACCGCGAGGCGGCGACGGACACAGGCAGGACGACGACCGGTGCGTGGCAGCGCGAACAACTGCCAAGCATTGGTGCAGAGAATGAGGAGGGGTGAGATACGCCCCCAAGGCGCGGCAGCACTGAACGAGGGCGGCGGCTCCTATGGAGCTATGGGCTATGCATGACGTTGGACATGGCGGAGTTGACGCGGAGAGTGAGATCTGGCTCAGGCAATTCAAGAGAAGACTAGGGAGAGCGCCACTAGGAGGTCCTCCTCGTCACAGTCTCAGCCAAGGAGAGGAGGAGAAGAGGGGTGGTTCCCGCCACCCCTCCACTCCCACTTTTTCCTCCAAGGCGGCCAACCAGAGAGGTAACGACACTCTGGCCAGCCGCCGGAGGTCCCCTCCAGCACGTGGAAGCGACGGAGGGTGGTGGTGGTTGGGGTCGAGGAGGGGAGCACAAGCTCCCCTCCACGACTGCCAATGGGGGGAGACGAACTGCCCCCTACCAGGTTGATTGGTCAAGGGTCAGTTAACCCTGGACCAATTGACCAGGTCAACTGACCCTTATACCAGTTGACCAGGGGCCAAACTGGTCCCTGGACTAAACCAGGGACCAGTCTAGCCCTGCACTTTGATTTAAGGGGCTGGAATGTCGCAGCCCCTCCACGGCTTCATCGGAAGTGCACGCGCTTAACCCAGAGGACCCGACAACGGTCCCACCCCTTGACACACTATGGGGGAACTTCGACGAAGGTTCCGAACGATACGAAACTCGTGGGACCTGCACTAGTAGGTCTCCAAAGAGAAATAAATGAAAAAAATACTTAACTTTAAATCAAGTAACTACTTATGTAATGTTGTATAATTTGTTTAGATTCGCGAGGCGGTTTACGTGGGACCCCAAGCGTGCGAGGAATCCGTGTAAGCATCGCGGTGTGTCTAAGTGGGGAGCTTGCTCAACTATCAAATATGACATGATTATTAGTTATATTTAGGATTCATAATTTGAATTAAAGACTTGGGATTTATGGGTTGTGTCGTGGTATTGGCTCGAACCTATGTATCTATGGAATGTAAATGCACTGCTTTTCTCATCTATGTTATTCAGGGCCCCAGAATGTTTGTGGAGTTCCACCGAGGGCCTTATTAGCAAGTAAATCTATATGAATACCTCAGAATGTTGTGGTACCACCGAGGGTTGTTAACACCACAGGATGTTGTGGAGTTTACCACCGAGGGCTTTACTTGACTAATTGAATTCATAAGTAGGTCACGTAGGGACATGAGTTGGAGTTCCTTCTCTTGTACTCTTGAGACATAGGGATGTGCATCGGTGATAGCTTGGACGAACCTACTGTTGATTTGATGGGACAAACGAGAGGGCACATAAGGCCTGTGTGCTAGCTAGTTGTTTCCATCACCTCGAGACTAGGAGAATCGGTCACCGAATTCTTGCCAATACTTAGTATGCATTGAATGAAACATCGACTTATCGTATTACTATATATTATAGTACATAATCTCGCGAAACCCCCTCCTTTTCATGAAAGCTTGAATTTATGTAATGATTTGTCAATCTCTTTAATGTTGTGCATGATTATTGTTGTTACAAATTGATGGCTTATGAATATGTTGTATTTGTTATGAAAGGATGAATTCCTATTTATTTGTGGCTTACAAACCTTATGTCCATGATAGTACTTGATGGTTCATTATAAGTATATCTCTTATGAAATCCTGCTACCATGCTATTATCCAATGAATCCTTGATTGTTTTCAAGTACATGCTAGACTTTACATGCTTATTAAGTATTACTTGCATATTTGATGGTTGAGCGGGTTTTCTGCATTACTGAGCTCCGTTGGTTCTTTTAGCTCACCAACTTATATCTCAAGTATCCATGACAGCGCTAGGTTGAGGCAAGGGATAGACGAGCTTGAAGTCTCCTCTTAATGTGAGTATTTGTTTATATATTATGTATATTTGATTTTGAAACTATTCAACTTGGGGTTAAATTTAAAATAGATCTTTGGGTAGCTTAAATCCTAGTTACCCTTAGTTGATCCACTTCGGAGATTTAATAAACTTGTTTAGTTTAAATGAGCATGAACCATTTATAGTTTATTAATGTTCTATGAACTTAAATCTATTGGCTTTAGGATGTCTCTTTATATTTATTCTGCAATTATTATTCTTTATTTAGCCAATGTGTTTTCTGCAGGTTTATTTGTTTAGGCGTGCCAGACCGTTATTTGGGTTTGGTTCAGGTATCGGGTCCAAGTGGCGGTCGGGGCCAGGCGACCTGACCCTAGGTCGGGGGCGGGACATCACATCCACATTCATGTTGATAAAAAGAAAGGAATAATGAACGCATGGAGTCTCGAAAACAGTTGTTGAGTCGAGGTAAAACATTCAAGACTCAGGTTCAGGACAAGAACACAGCCTACCACCCCTAACGCTTGTGAATATGAGATATCCATAGACCCGGATAAGAGCCCCATGTACACTCAAGTAGGAGATATCAACAACGTCTAGATAATCACAGATAAAGTAACCAATGACTCCCTTGCAGTGGATAACTCAACCAAAAGATATTCCAATAGATAAGATGATAAAATGAACAATAACATGAAATTAAAGCTCAAGAAATAATTGTAAAAGCTTTCACTGGTTTACTTACATGTAATCCAACTAATTACACACTCAACGTACTCTCGACACATCTCATATGACCTCCCGTGTCCCATAAAGGTTCAAACACCCCTAAAATATATTTAAATCCAAATCCCCATTAATATCCCTCATTTTAACCAATTTTTCATAATTTCATTTGTAAAACCATTTGGGTTTATTAGCCGGATATTAAGTCATATTTGAACCCATTTGGATACCCGAGAGATCCTTGAAAGTTTTTGAAAATTTTATAAAAATTAGTCTCTGTGAACAGTAACATTCGTCGAGGATGCCGTGGTCCAATGACTGGACAACGACTTCACGGCGTCGAGGATACCTTCACTGCCTAACATATACATGGGTAACGTCATGCATTGGCACGTTCACAACGTCTCCACCCTGCCAAGGACGTATGTGGGTGATGACGTTAGTTGGAACACTCATGGCGTCGCCACGACATCTTGTGCAGAACACCTCTAAACTGGGGTTTCCACACCCCGGCTCGCGTCGCAGTTGTTCGAGCCTATCCCCAACTACAATTAAACATCCAACCATACACCAATTTACCCTCGGCTCGCATTAAAACCCAACCAAAACGTCGATTTGTCAAAATCACACAAAATTTACCAAAATTCCCCAAAAATTCAAAAAAATTCCAAAACATCAATACAACTTCACAAATCATGCTTGAATCCTCTCATTGATTCCTATCCATCAAAATATTACATAAAACCCGAATTCTCAAATTCATTGTCCAAAATTATCGTGACAAAACCCCACAAAAACGCTGCCAAAAAGTAGATACCAACGTAGAGAACCGAAATCTTACCTTATTTTACGCGTTTAGTTCACTCCTAGTGCGTGAAATCGCAGCATAACACTCCCCAACACCACCGGTTTCACACTCACGTTGATGAAAAAAAGAAATGAAAATGATAAGGGGAAAGAAAAGTTAATGGAATCATATATATACCCCCTTCTTCATCTTGTTTCATGCACGAATCCCGAGACACATCTTGGGACTCATACTCAATACAACCACCTACCATGACACAACATGGTGACTTAAATACGTGACTCACTTTCTTATGCGATTCTTTTCTCGCACAATACTCGCGTTTTCGAGTTCATTCCAAACACCAAACATGTTCGTCTAGTCGCCCCGGATTTACCAATGTATCGAACGCGTCTTACACTTTTAATTATTATTTATTTTGTATTTTCTCAGTGTTTTTAATTCATTTAAGTTCCCGAACTACTAATTACCCGACTAGCATTCGCGCGAAACTCCATTATTTCACGTATTGCTCAAGCCGAACTATTCCCGTACCAACGTTCACACTCTAACGTCTTCGCACGTTTGAGACATTGCAAATTATATGAATTCGAGTAATATAATATAATACAAAACACCGAACATAAATAACATTCCTCGCGTCGACAATTGAGAATTGGACTTTGTATCACGGCAAATGGGCCCATATGACCTAAATTGACACATGGTACAAGTTAGAATTTACGGTCATTTACAGCTGAGTACTGGAGACCAGTTGCATTGCTACAACCGCTACCCATTCCTTAGTGGAAATGGGAACACGTGACCATGGCCATCGTCATTGTCTACCGCAGACTACGAGGAGACATGACGTAGTTTGGGTAGTTATCGACAGGCTGACGAAGTCGGCACACTTTATACCGATCGCCTTGAGATATTCAGTTATACAGTTGAACACTATTTTCGAGAGAGAGATTGTCAGATTGCATGGTTTACCGGCCTCCATTGTTTTTGACAGAGATCCGAGGTTTACTTCGAGACTTTGGGAGAGTATGCAAGAGCAGTTTGGCACTCGACTACAGTTCAGTACTGTCACGGCCTAAATCTCTAACCCTGTTTTGATTTCCTTAATCAGGATCACCGGCTCGTCACGTGGGACCCACACCTTGATGCACACGCTAACCGAGGCATGTGGTCGAGGTATGTGGTATTTTTGTATTTCTTTCATGCTCAGTGTTATGTAGTGTGTAGACTTACTAAGTCGATTTGTATAATGTAGATGTCAGACGAGAGCGGGGATACGCCTCGAGTTGCGTACAAGCTAGGGAATAAGTTTACATAAATAAAAATAAAATAAATTTGAGAAAATTAGTAAATTGGAGAGCGCCTAGTGACACGCGGGGTCATGG
This sequence comes from Stephania japonica, assembly GCA_039657345.1. Classification (NCBI taxonomy): domain Eukaryota; kingdom Viridiplantae; phylum Streptophyta; class Magnoliopsida; order Ranunculales; family Menispermaceae; genus Stephania; species Stephania japonica. The sequence goes on along the minus strand of CM077556.1, from coordinate 81,014,336 downwards.
TAGACATGCGGGTTGTACGATAGTGCACTCCCAAATACACTCGTTGGCGCGCACGACAAAATTATAGGCGTGGAAATACAAGTGTGTATATATATATATATATATAATATATATTAAAATCAAAAAATGAGAAATGATCAATAAGGGTATTTGGGTGAGAATGGATTGTGGATAAGATAAGGGTAAAATGGTCATTTGACCCCAAAATATCAAAATCACAACCACCATACACATACCATTGACACTCCATCTTCCTCACCAAAAACATCAACCGAAAGAGAGGGAGAGACAGTTTGAACGAAAGAGAGAGAGGAGAGATTGGAAACTAGAGGCCGAGGGATCGAGACTAGAAATTGAGCTCGGGCAGTGAAAGGATCGGAGGTAAGTCATTGTTGTTGTTGTTGATGTTAGCATTAATGTTGTCGGTTTTGGTGTGTTGGTGTGGTGGTGATGGTGGTGATTTAGGTCCAACCCACTTAAAAAATAATATAAATAAAAAATAAATATAAATAAATAAATAAAAATGATATAAAATGATACTTCAGGGACCTAGGGGGAGTTCTGGGAGTTCGGGAGTGCAAGTCGAGGTGTCAAGAGGCCGAATTGACTAGGAATTTTACGTGAATGTGAGTATACCCGTTGACAATTTGATTTAGCATTTCATTCCATAATCTTATTGGTTATTTATATATTCATTGTTGACTATTTTACCATTGTATTCTAATATTGTAACGTCCCAAATATTCTCCGACCCATTTTAAAGGTATTTTATTAAATTTATATTAAAATATGGGAACAAATCAAATTGTTACAAAAAAAAATTAATATTAACAAGATTTGGATTTGGACTAAGTGAAAATAAGTGGAATGGGCTTAATGAGAAAATTGGACCCAAAAAAAGGGGTATTTACGTAATTTGGGGTTAAATTGTGAACAACCCTACTTTAAAAACCCTACCTATATAAACCTCTTATAAGTTGAAGCCTCTTTTGTGTTGAAAATTAAACTTGGAGAGGGAGGAGAAGAGGAGGAGACTTGAACAAGGTGGTTTTTCTTTATTTTTCTTTTCTTTTCTTTTTCTTCTTTTCTTCCTCTTTGATTTGGAAGAGAAAGGAGGGTGGCGGCTCCCCTGGAGCCGCGGTTTGAGCGCGCCACCAGCGCCGCCGAGAGAGACATGCGGCGCGTCGCTGGCTTAGCGACGCGCTGCCGTTAGATGGGGGTGGCTTTAGCCACCCCATTATGGGAGGAGGAAGGGGTGGCAAAACCACCCCACTTCCTCCATCACCGCCACCACCACCGCCACCGCGGCTCACCGGCCGCGGTGGTGGGGTCCCAGTCCGGTGAGCAGGGACCACCCTCGGATCTCGATCCGAGGGTGGGGTGGGGGGGGGAAACCCCCACCCCGTGGAGCCGAGACGCCGGGCGTCTGCGCCTGCGTCTCGGACCTGGGCGAGACAGCCCCTGGACCGGGGCCCAGGGGCCGATCGTCTCCTGGGGGGGGGGTTTGACTGTTGACTGTGGGAAACGAAACGCGCTCGGTCAACCAAAAAGGGGCTGGAACGGCCCTGCCCAAAAAAAAAATAAAAATAAAAAAATAAAAATAAAATAAAATAAAATAAAATAGGATAAACTTACGGTGGGCGTCGACAACCTCGACAAAGCCCTTAATGGCACATCATGTGGGACACACACTATTTGGAGTCCCCAAATATAAATTAATAATTAAAAATACTCAACTTTAAATGAGTAAAATGCTTATGTAGTATTATATGAATTGTTTAGATTCGCGAGGCGGTTCACGTGGGACCCCAAACGTGCGAGGAGTCGGTATAGGCGTCGCGACGGGTACAGGTAAGTGGGGAGCTTCGCTCATGCATTAAATATGGCTTGATTATTAGATAATTAGGAATGTATGTTTTGAATTAAAGACTTGGGAATGGGTTGCGTCGTGATATTGGTTTGGATCTCTATTATCTATGGAATTGTGAATACATTGTCTTGCCTTTTTATGTTATTCGGTGCCCCCGAGTGTGTGGTAGTTAACCACCGAGGGCCAAATTAGCAAGCGATCTATATCTTTGACACCCCGAGTGTGTGGTAGTTAACCACCGAGGGTTTGCTTGACTAATTGAATGCATAAGGTAAATTATTCGAGGGTAAGGGTTTGGAGTTCCATCCTTTGCTACTTGATGATTCTTTGAGACGTGTAGCGGTGACGGCTTGGATGAATCTATCTTTGTTTTGGTGCAATTATCTAGAGGGCGTAACGGCCATTACGTTTCCATGGATTATTGTACCAATTCGAAAATAGATGATTCGGTCATCGGATCCTTACCAATATCTAGTTCGCATTGAATGGAACAACGACTTATATTAATATTTATATCTATTGCATTTTATTTAAATATTTCATTTGGCTTTATTTGCATGTTGTGTGTAAATTTATAAATGAAAAGCGATGAATATTATTATGCTTGACATATATGAAGGTTTATCAAATGTGTTGTGAAACTGTTAGGCTTTTATGTCTAGTATGGTGATTAGAATTTGAATTGAAATATTGATATATAAAATTATTGAATATCTAAATTAGATGTGGAAATAATATTTAGATATTTCTTCTTAGAATATAATTCCATCTTTCATAACTACGATGAGCATAAACCATATATTTAATTGGATCGAATTATGTACTAAATGATTATGCTTATAAGTTTGTTTTGATTTACATGTATTCAGTTATTACATGTTGTGTTATGCGTATGGATTGAATGTCATGTAGAATTTGCATGAGTACTAGGTAGTACTTGCATATTTAATGTTTGAGCGAGTCTTTCCTCTTATTGAGCATCGTTGGTTCTTTAGCTCACCCCACTCTACCCACAGGTCCTTCTACCAGCGCGATAGACAAGAAAGGCAAGGGAAAAGATTTATCTTGAAGTGCCTTCATTTGTGAGATTCATACAATGCTAGTTTATTATTAATATTAATCGTTTTGTAAATCTCGTACGTGGGTTATAGCTTGAGAATCACAATATATGTGTCCTTGGTGTTCTATGCTCACATGTGAGTCTAGTTTTGCATGATATTTACTTGTTAATTTGATTTATTGACTCTATCTCATGCTATGTCTATTCTTATTGTTTAAATGTGAAATAAAGATAAATAAGTATGCTATTAAGCTAGTACATATTGAAAAGGTTTATATGGATTTATATTCCCAATTTAATTAGATGTTAGACTTGTCTATGCCTTGACATTCCATACTTGGTCTTTCTTGAATTAAAAAGTAGTTTTGTAATTAGGTCCCGTACTCGATGAGGTGTGCGCGACTCAAGGGGTTAGAGTCCCTGGGGTTGACGACATATATTACCTAACACTATATGACACTTATGGTTATAGTCCCTGAGGTAGTCGACACACCGGGGTTGGAGTCCCTAGACTCATTTGGGTTAGAGTCCCTTGTGATATATGATTATAGAGTCGGAGTGACGCGGTTCACTGCCGACCGGACCTAATTCACCATTACTTAGTCTATGTCAATTTCACTTGCTTAACTCTAGTATTTACTAGCATATGGTTTATTTTCTAGTTTTCCTAGTTATATGTTTTTAAATACTCACGATTATATTTGGAAATGTAATTTAAACTTGTCATCGGGGATTACTGTTTATTTCTTGTACTCACCATCCATTTTTATGACGGTGGGTACAAATCCATCTACTAGCCGGCCAAGAGGAGAATATAGGAGATTTTCCCTAAGTAGCGGCGTGGCACAAATTTTATTGTAGGTCCATTTTGATATTTTGTATGTATTAGATACCATATGTTTTTATTACATTGGGTTGTACATTTGGGTTGAGCGTTAGTTCCCCGACCAGACTTAGATTGTTTTGCTATATTTTGAGGTTATTTGATATAAATATATATATATATAAGATGTCATTTCCTGGTTTTCCACACTTAGGTTATTTTTCAATTGACTTCTACATAATATTCTAATTTAATTGCACATTAAATGACTAAGACTTCCACTAAATAACAAACCATGTTAATAAAGATTTAATTAACACTAAAGGCTATAAATGGATTTGGACACGAGAAACGAGGTAAATAGGTTGTAAGGCTGACTAATACTTAGTTAAGTCCTACGAGGTTAGGATTATGGCTTAATTATGGGATTAGGTCATGTGGTTGCCTTAAATTAAGGAGGGGTCATCACAAGTACTGCGTACCATCCTCAGGCTGATAAGCAGCCAGAGTAGTTGATTTAGATTCTCGAGAATATGCTCAGGGCGTGTATTCTACAGTTTGGTGGATCGTGGGACGATTATCAGACGTTGTGCAAGTTTGCGTACAAGAACTGCTATCAGACGAGTATCGGGATGCCACCGTTCAAGGCACTATATGGTAGGCCTGCAGGTCACCAGCATGTTAGGTGGCACCGGAGGATACATCGGCTATAGGACATGAGGTTGTTGTGGATCACACTAAGAAGGTGAACAAATCAGGCAGAGACTTCAGGAGGCGCTGGATAGACAGAAGAAATATGCGGATAGGTATCACGGGGATCTGAGCTACAAGGTTGGAGACATGGTGTACTTGAAGGTTTCACCCTTGAATGGTCATAAGAGATTTGGTGAGCTACAAGGTTGGAGACATGGTTTACTTGAAGGTTTCGCCCCTGAAGGGTCATAAGAGATTTGGCATTAAGGGGAAACTAGCACCAAGGTTCATGGACCGTTCAAAGTTGAGGAACGCATTGACAAAGTAGCATAGCGTTTAGAGTTATCACTACAATTAGCGGGGGTACATCCTGTGTTTTACATATCCACGTTGAGGCTAGTTAGGCCTGAACCGAGACCTATGGCTGATGTATGTCAGATTGATATGTGACCAGATGTGTCATATGAGGAGTTTCTGTGGAGATCATGGATAAGAGAATTTTGACTCTAAGGAACAGGGAGATCCTGAAGGTTTTGCTTCATTGGCAGCATGATGGAACTGAGGAACTCACTTGGGAGCTCGAGTCTGCCATGCAACAATGATATCCCCATTTATTTACCGATAAGTGTTTAAGTTTAATTTAAATTTTGAAACGATATTTCACCTAGCTGGGAAGGACAACTCAGACACTCGTGGGACCCATAGCTTGGCTAGAGCGCACATGGAGTTAGATAAATAGTTATTTTGTGTGCTGATTTGTCTAATTTGCGATGTTATGTTTCAAATAAGTTAAATGGCATTGTGATGTGTGTAATTATTTGTCATTTACGTACGAGGTTGTGTGTTAAGTATTCATCTCGATGTGCATATCGACGAGGATACCGGGTAGGCTAAAGGATGAAATATTAGGCCTAGGGAAATAATACACACATGAAATGAATAAAATAATTATTTTAGAATGCCTATATGTGGTTTGGGTTCGCGGTAGTACGGGTTGGTCATGTGTTGAGACGTGAAACGGGCGCTGAAATGGCCATTTGGGGACTTTAAATGATGCAAAACCAAATAGAGTCCACAAGTGTGTCATGTAATGAGTTAGTTAAGCTGGAAAATGAGCAAATAATTGGTCAAGAGTGAACCATAAGATGTGCATAGGGATGGCTATGTGTTAGGAGATGAAAACCAAAGTATTAAAGCATGTTTAACTTCTCGGACATACTTTTCTCTCACTTTCTCTTCTAAATCCGAAAATCCATGGTATTGGAGAAGGATTTGATCCATTTTTAAGTGAATATTTGAAGGACTTGAAGGTGAGAAATCATCAAAATAAGGTTGGATTATTCTTTATCTTCTCATTCTTTCTCTTTTGATAGTGAATTTGGGTATGTTGGGTTTGATTCGGGACTTGGGTTGTGCGGAACTGTTTTTGTTGAGTTTATGGCGCGGGTTTTGTTGCTTTGTTGTAGAGAATGTATTGGAGTTGATAGTTTTTCAAGTTTGAGAAGTTTTCATGAAATGGGGTTTTTCAAGTTCTTCCTTGATCATGTGATTTAATGAATGTATGATGATTATAATTGTGCCTCTGGCATTTTCAAAGTATTGTTAATCCCCACGAGGTGAGGATGTGGTCGACAGCTTTGGTGGAGGCTAAGGGATTAAATTCAGCAGTTCAACAGAATGTTGAACTGTTGGAATTCGATTACCCAATGCAATTCGAGAAGGCCCAATTACCATTGGGTATGCACTGGTTTGATGGGATGAAACCTAATGCAATCCTAATCATGGGTGTTCATCAAATACATTCAAGCTTTTTTGGGGATTTTGAAAAATCAATTAATAATATTGGAAATAGGTGTTCATGATAATGGATATCGGGGATTTCGAGGACACGGACCGGGGTTTATTTTACGGACGAGGAGTGTGATTTGAGATGTGTAGTATCCCAATTGAAATTACTTGAGTATTTACTTCTTTTGGCATTTTGAATTCAATTTCTTTCATTTCAATATTCTATTCTGGTTATGGTTATATGAGCGGAAGTTGAGCTTGGTTCCCTCCGTTCCATTCTAGTGTGTACGTCCACTACACCATGGCACGTGTGTCAGGGAAACTCGATGAATAGTTTGACCCGGGAATCGCATCGGGACACGTGTGGGAGCATCGTAGGTACCACGCTGACCACCTAGCGAATCCAAATATTGGTCTTGCTTGAATCAGACTCGTCAGTAGTATTATGTGGAAGAGTCCAAATTATGGTGGTAGTCTGGCCCTAGGGGCTTGGAACACACTTTGAGCTTTCCCTATTATCTATTTATGCGACGAGCGCAGTTGCTTGTATTTATTTTCGCATGTTTATTTAATAGCTTTATTTAAATTTCATTATTTACTTTCAATATTATTCACTTAATTTCCTTGGGAATACTCACTCTGGACTCATCATCTGCCTTATGTGATGGCTTGAGTGCATATCCTAGTACGAGTAGGGATAAAGGCAAGTTTTCGGAGTACCGCTGATCAGAGACATATTGTCTGATTAGTACGTTTGTATATATATATATATTTAGTTTCCATTTTGTATATTGGGATTTGTGAGATACCTTGTATATATTGATCTTTTGTGACTTCAGAGGTATTTATGGTTATATATGAGTTTTTCACACTAGGTTTATGGTTTATGTAATACATTTATAGTAATACTATATGAGTAAATGTGTTAGTAAGGCTTCCGTTGTGGTCCGCGTTGGCCCCGTGGCGGTCTATTTGAAAAATGGGTCGTTACAAATCCCATCTTGATCACACAACTTCCACACATTAGTCGGACAATGACCAATCACAATCTTTATAATCATCCGGTTAAAGACGATGTTTAATTGTGTCAAATCATTATGATCCTAATGTTGGAGTCTCTGGTGATCTCATGTCAAAGGACTAAATGATATAACTATCTTGAAAATCATTTATGACATTGACCATGTTGCATTCTCATAACGGGTTGGTCTAGTATTTGTTCCCAACAAATACTCATGATCTTAATCTGTATCCGTATATGCATAATCATCACATGACTATCAATTAAGACTCATACTAGTCTTAATTTATTATTGTTCCCACAATAATAACTGACTAGGACATTTAGAATAATACAATAATTATTCATGGATATTATTATAAAAGAAACATGCATCTACTTATAATAGTTAAACAATATTTACATAATTGGCATAGGGCACATTTCTTAACAGCTACGTTGTCAAAACTTAATCAATACATAATCGACATTTATAGTATATTATTAATCTTGAAATCTCATATAAATGACCAATTAAATAGTATAGAATTAATACTATACTACTATGATCAACATATCATAAATTTTGTATTAGGTTTTAAAAAATAATTATTTACTATTATGTATTAAAAGAAGTATGGACAACATATCCATCAACAAGATTGTTTGATGCTATAAAATATGTTTATTCTTGTAGTGCATTAATTGTCTTTTTTTAATAAATAATGTACGAATGTTTCAAGTGAACATCGAGCTGAAGATGTTAATTTGGGAAGACATTTTCAATATAGGAACTCTTGAAGCAGCCGAAGAATTAGACTTCAAGAAATTTATGATTTTAGGGATTGGATAGCGGTAAATCAAGATGATGAAAATTTGCTAATCAACTGTGACAAAAAGCATTTTGAATCATATCCGGAACGCTAATACTAACTGTAATAATATATATGGGTGTAGTGTGATACACCTTAACAATGTGCGCAACGCATCTTACAGTGCCCACATAGTCGGTGTTCGTTTACGGTTTCTAAAGTGCTATAGAAAATCGTTTTTTTATAATTTACGTTGTTTTAATTAATTTACATAATTTTTTTGATAAATAATGGGTCAATGTCCTTTATTCAAGTGGGACTAGAATTATTACAGTAATTATTTAAAGCAAATGAATACTAGATGATGGATCATACAAAATTGTTTCGACTCTATAAAAAAGAAGGCCTAAATTGGACATATATAGTATTCGTGCAAATATTTTCTTGATTGGAAGGGGTCCATGGGAGGACATAATTGTCCACATAAAATCACACAAAATCTAGGGAATGCTACACCACCAACATCATCTCTAAAAATCGATACAATGCCTAAAGGACGTTGTTGTATGAAGTGAGTTTTAGGTTCGTCATAGGCCTTCGATGCCAGCCAATCCAGGCATATATATATATATATATATATATATATATATATATATATATATATATATATATATATATATATATATATTAAGGAAATGTCTTGGGATTGCCATTTTTCATCCTTTTCGTAGCGTCACGTGGTACATCCAAAGTCTTCCCTCATTAAAGTCTCACTTCAAAAAATGTTTCCACTCACGCCATGTCATCACTCCAACTCTAATTCAAAAACTCATGCCACATAATCAATCCAACTCTAATGGAAATAAAGTAACACCTTCGGTTCCTACTAATCATAATAAAGATAAAAAAAAAAGGTCACAACACTAAAAAAAATGCATAACTTTAGCAAAGGAGTTATGAAACGGTTCACTTCCACTAAATAAGTAATAAACATGATTAGAAGAGGAGAATGATCGATTCCCCTCACGTCCACTTGCTTTTGTGGTTGATCAATGATCGATTCCCCTCGCACCCACTTGCTTTTGTGGTTGATCGCACCTTGAATGTTTATTGTAGAAAGAGGATATATATATGGGTAAAGATTCATGCTTACAAACTAGAGATTCATCAACTATCAAGGGGGAGATACATATGAGCAAAGATTCCTTTTCCCTTTGTTGCTTTCTTTTTTCTTATTGTTTGTATCTTACTTTTTTTGTGATTTTGCTTTGTATTTTTCTTCAGGTACAAATAATAATGGACATCTTTACAAGAAAATTTTGTGAGTTGACTAAGCCATCTTAAATTTTTATAGCATTTTCAAAAATTACCTCTCTTCTTTGTTTGTTGCTATGGTTGATCAATATTATTAGAAGAGAACACAATTCATACAACCTTGGGAAATCAATATCTTAGTCAATCTATGTATCTCTTTTTTGAAACCATCTATATATGTATTTTTACAATACTTTATATTTTTTATTCTTTTAACATGTTTATGTTGTTATTATATAGTATCATGATTTTTAAATTTGTTAATATTTGATTCTCTAGTTTCGATAATTTATTTTTTCTCTAATTTTATTTGTTTGAATTTATATATTTGTTTTATTTTTTTGGTGGATCGTACGTAGTTATTGGGTGGATTGTGTTTTCTCCTTATTCTTTTTTTATGGCAGATTCGAGAGGTAGGAATTCCAAAATAAAGTTAATGGGTGGAGATTGAGACTTTTTATCAAGTGCAAATTCTAATTAGCAAGACTTTGAGATAAAAGCCAAAAAAAGAGGTCTCAAGACTACAATCTTCAAATGTACCAATTCCTGATTTTAAATTTGTGTTCTACCGTATTTTTTTTTAGCAAATCTGTGATATGTAATTGAGAGTTTCATTTTTTTCCTTATTTTAAGTTGTTGGGAGTTTCACCTTCCCTAGACTTCTATTGACCAATATACATAAATACATATATATGCAACATAATTATCATTTGTCCATGTTTAAGGCTATATTTTAATGTGATTCAACATATAAGATTAAGCTTTTTTGTTTGTCACATTGTTTTACAACTATTTTTAGCTATTTTTTGCAATGCTTTTAATTCCCCAACCCATCTTATGTACCAGTTTATGATTTTGAATTTGTGTTCTACTGTATTTTTTTTAGCAAATCTGTAATCTGTAATTGAAAAGATATTATATTTCTTCAAATATATGTATGTAAATAAAATATCATTTAAAATATATGTTCTCCATTTTTCTACAATGATATTGGCTTTGAGTTCATTGGATATTACACTATTTTTTTCACACATCACATTTCCCGCGCGAAGCGCGAGTCCCAGACTAGTATTTAATTAAGGGCCGCCCTAGGTGCTGTAACGGCCCCAAATCTATCGGCCATTACGGCGTGCACCGCGAGTCCACAACTCTGCCAACTCACCATCCAGTTACGTCCCACGGCCACTCATTACCCATTACCAATCAGTTTTTGCTAACTTAATGTCATTTTCCAAAATTATAGTTCAAGTTAGCTTTTGGATTCGTTATTATCATTTAACCTCAAAGTACGCAGCGAAAGTCTCAAATCATTAAATGATACCAAATGTAACACGTTTAAATATCAATTAATCTAATGTAGAAACCATACCAAAATCTAGTTCATAAATATATATCTATTGTGGTCCTCAAAATATCAAAATACATCTTTCAAGTCATATATAAGTCAAGATTATCTCTCAAACCCCCAAAACTCAGCATAAAACAAATAAATATAAACAAACATACGAGTAAGGCAGACTGCAGTCAATCTTAAATAATCCTCAACCTTGCCCTTCTCGCTCTCGTATCAGTATCTGCACTCAAGCCATCACAAAAGGCAGATGACGAGTCCAGAGTGAGTAATCTCAAGGAAATTCACCAAGTAAATACATAAGTAAAGTTACTGGAATCAAAAATACTATAAATAAACATGCGAAACAAAAGAATATAGACAACTGTGGAAGATCATCGCATACATAAATATAGCAAAAAAATCAAAGTGCGTGCATAAACACCAGGTGGGGAGTGATCTCAACACCATAAAGACACTAGGTAGGAGCAAACTTAACTACCTTAAAGACACCAGGTGAGAATACTCAGCCACCGTAAAGTAATAAGCCGCAATGAATAAGCACCAGGTGGGGACGAACACAACCACCGTAAAGTAATAGGAAATAGAGAGTATGGAACAAACAGGACAGTATTCAAATAAATCAAGCAGTAAGTACTAAAGTGAATTTCAGTTGGGTTACTACACACCTCAAACCGCACTCCTCGTCCCAAAAACCAAACCCCGATCCAGCTCCAATAAACACCCGACAAATCAAAATTATTACCCGAATTATACCTAAGACCATTTATCATTGAATTAGCTTCAATTGAACATATTATGTCAATTTTTACGTTTTACGAGGTAAAAACCCCGACAATATCTCGTCAAAATCCTGAGAAAATCCCAAAATTCTTTTATTTGATCAAAATATAATATTTCTAAAATTTTCCTATTTTCTATGAATTTTCTAGTTTTTTTTTTCAAAACTTTTTTTTATTTAATTAGGGGCGGTTTGGACTGAACCGGGTTCGGCTTAACCGAGCCGAACCGGCCCTCTTCTTCTTCGTTGGAACAGAGCATTCTGCTCTGTTCCAACAGTTTGTTTTTTTTAATTGAATTGGGAGAGAGAGGGAAAGGGGAGACGATATGGTGTCTTCTCCCTCCTTAGACGAACTGTAAGCTCCCGAACTCCACCCCACCACCACCGAACCACCACACCAACTCCCGCCAACAACACACAACAACATCAATGACTCACCTCGCCTCCTTGATCTTTCTCTCGTTCTCCCCTCTCCTTCTTCTTCCTCCTCTCTCGGTCGATCAAAATGAAAAGAAAAATGGGAACTGTGGTGACGATGGTGGTGTTTATCAATATTTTGGGTGAAATGACCAAAATACCCCCATGTTCTTATCCTCCTCCTTCACACTCAAATACCTTTTTTGGTCATTTCACAATTATTTTATTTTTTCTGATTGTAATATATATATATATATATATATATATATTTATATATATATATTAAATTACTTATATACATATATATAAATATATATATATATATTCGCCTATACTTTCGCGCCTAAAATTTCGTCATGCGCGCCAACGAGCATACTCAGGCGTGCACACTATTGTACCACCCACGCGCTTTGACCATGACCTCGCATGTTACTAGGCGCCCACCAATTTACTATTTTATCACATTTAATTCATTTAATGCGTGTAATATTTCCCTCAACTTAATATTATCTTTTAGTCTACCCGGTACTCGTGTTGACACGTATATCGAGGTGAATACTTAGCACACAATCTCACACGTCAATGACAATATAAACACACATATTGCGATGCCATGTAACTAACTTGAACCTATACATCGCAACTTCACCACCAGAGCACACAAAACGGACTGTAAACCCATCCGGCCGTGCTCCATCTTCACTATGAGATCCACGAACGTCCCCGCTGGCGTCCACGTCCGCAATGATGTCATCAATAACGGCCATTGAAAATCGGGTCGTTACAGTTCTTCCCAACTAATTTGAAATTTCGTCCCGAAATTTGAGATAACTAACAACTCTTCTCAGGGAACCACAATACTGATGCAACTGCCCATCAGGTCAACCAACCTAAATAAACGTTGGTGAGCTAGTCAAATAAAAGTCTTGCACAAACCGCCGGTAATAGCCCGCAAGTCCCAAGAAACTACGAATATCTGAAACCGACTCAGGTGTCCTCTAATAAAAAATCGCTTGAATCTTGTCTCCATCAACAGATATCCCTTGATTACTGATGACATGTCCGAGAAACTTCACCTCACTCAGCTAGAAAGCAAACTTGCTAAACTAATCAAACTCAAATCTAGGTAAACAAATCAACTTGTCACTAGTGAGCCGATCAACCAGTCGTCCACTAACTCCCGTTGTACCAACTAATCAATCCCTGGTGAACACATCAACCAGTCCCTAGTGAACCACAGAAACCAATCCCATAATAACCAGTTACAAATGGACTCCTGGTGAACTAATAAACCAGTTTCATAACCACTTCCTGGTGAACACATCTACCAGTTTCCTAATGCACATATCAACTAGAACACACTGGTTCAAAAATAAACTAACCAGCCTATATGCAACGAATGCATGAAAAATAGGACTAGCGAAAATATACAATGATGACATATCCAGTGCGTGCTGTCATGTCGTCTCTCTGACAGGATGTGTCATTTCATAAGCTCTCTATTCAGCCGATGGTATCTCTAGTGCTGAAAAAACTCTCCAACAATCCACTCTGATGTGTCCTCTCTGATCGCATATATAACACCTACGTCTGTCACGTCCTCCAAACTGTCGACCCTCGGATCTCTAACCCCAACTCCGGTCCCTCTTATCCTGATCCTGTCGAAGTGATTGTATCGGCTGCTGTGTCGGTATGGGTACAATCTCATGTACCGCTTGACAATTGCGATCACTGAATTGATCATCAGTCTGATCCTGGTCATCCTCGTGACTCCAATCTGTCTACCCATCATCATACTCATGCTGATCATCTCCCGAATCACGATCGTCACTAAAATCCTGATCCAACAGCAAATCATCTCTGGGTGCTTGATGATCTGATTGCTCCTCGCTCTGCAACAAGTATGTCTTACGAGCCAGTGTATGGTCATAAATGCACTGTAAAGTATGGGCTCCACTTGCAACAATCACATCACCAATCCGCTAGTTTAAACATCTAATAAAGTAATAAAGCTGAAGTCTCTCATTATTCACCACATCCATAGCATAATGTAACAGGTACCTGAATTTCTCCATGTATGCAAGCACAGACATGGTACCCTACCTCAACGCGATAAACTTCTTTCTGAGTCTCAGATGTACCTCAATCGAAATATACTCATTCAAGAACAGCTGACAAAACTTAGCCCAAGTCATCAGCTCCGTATGTGTATCCATATATGTCGTCCACCAAACCACCGCCTGACCTCTCAAACAATATCCTGAGATCCGTGTCTGATCTGCCTCTGGTACCCCTAACAACTGGTGTAGTCGTCAGTGCGTCACTAACCAACTCCCTGCAACCTCTGGATCACTAACCCCAGTAAAGAAAGTGGGGTTGAACCTCATAAATTCCTTTACCATCTTCGCTACCTCCGACATCCTACTCCTAGCGGTCGAAGTAACCACCTGCTGCTCTGTCGTAGTGGGTGTCACAGCGATAGTCTCTGCTAGCACCACAATAGGCTCGGCCCTCTCTATCAATGTCTCCGACCCTGCCGCCTATGTGGTAATGACTGGCGCTAATGTTGCCTGAGTAGTAGGTACAGCTAGCTCAGCAGTCAGTGCCACTACAAGCACTCTCGAGCCTCGTATATACTCCATAAGCTCCGCCATCTGTGCCTGCTGTAACAATTGCTGGTCAGTAACTCTCTGCACCATAATCCTCATATCAGCTACCTTCCTAGTGAGGTCATGTGGCGGCCCATATTCCACATTGGTTCGCCACGGGAGGCCACGCGGGCCCACAACTGTCCACGTCACCACCAGTTGTGTCCTACGCCCAATTATCCATCATCGATCAATTCTCATTAAATTTGATTCAATAGATATCATATAACCTCAAGTTAGCAGAGAAAACTTAATTGACAATATAAAGATTTATCTTGCATATTATGGGCAAAATGCCTAAGTGGAAACCATATCAAATGTACATCATATACATCTCAAAATATCAAAATGTACAACCTGTCTCTCAACCCAAAACCCAATATAAAAACGAGTAAACATAAGCATACGTACGAGAAGGGCTAGAGCGGTCAATCAATATAATCCTCAAGCTTGCCCTTTCCCCGACTCGTACTAGGATCTGCACTCAGCCATCACAAAAAGACAGATGACGAGTCCAGAGTGAGTAATCCCAAGGAAATTCACCAAGTAATTACGGAAATAAAAGTGCTGGAATTGAAAATACTATAATTAAACATGCGGAATAAAAGAAATACAGACAACTGTAAAAGGGAACATCGCATGCATAAATATAGTGATGAAACAAAGTACGTGCACATAAAAATCAGACCAAGTCATACTTCGGGTTTTCTCCTCAGGCACCGCCCGTAAACACATCAATGGGTCGGCCCTGGACCCTCTAAGTGGTCGGCGTAGACCCACGACGCACCCACACGAGCCTACCATACCCGGGTAGCCTATTCACCGGCGTATGCCTAGACAAGTGCTATGACTTAGTGGACTCTATGGCCGTAACGAATAAGCATCAGGTGGGGAGTGATCTCAACACCGTAAAGACACCAGGTAGGAGTACACTCCACTACCGTAAAGTCACCAGGTGAGAGTACTCAACTACCGTAAAGCAATAACGAAATAGAGTAAAGAATAAATAGAACTGAATTCAAGTAAATCAAACAGTAAATACTTAAAGTGAAGTTCAATTGGGATACTACACACCTCAATTCGCACTCCTCGTCCCACAAGTTAAATTCCCCGGCTCGATTCCTTCAATCCCCGATAATACTCCCGGTCCGATTCCCGACTAAACCCAGACTCCAATTACTATTTCAAGACTCCTGGAATTCATTTATGAGGGTTATTAGTCAATTAATTGGGTTTATGATGTTGGTTAGACTCATTTCTTCATTTTCCAATTTTTCACATTCCAGTGGACTATTAGCGCGCTAATCAGATGAATTAGCGCGCTAATTCATCTGAGTCACTTGTTCATCGTTTTCCGAGGGTAATTAGCGCGCTAGGTCCTCCTATTAGCGCGCTAATCGCGCTCTGTCCAGATTTTTACAGTTCAAATATTTACACTCCAAACCACTTCATAAACCCATACAATCGGTTCCAACACCTCCAAAACTCATCATTTACCTCAAAAACACCATTTAAACACAAATTTATCAAGCTTAAACATCGAAATCCAAGAATCATCAAGAATCACATTTTCAAACCCATTTTCAGGAATTCATCAAATTTCTCTCAAATTACTCAAAAATCACAACCATTTCATGCCATTCTCATACACACTTATCCCCAACAAAACCAAGTGTTTGATCCCTCAACAAATTTGGATTTCACACTTCCCAACCCACATCAAAAATCTCATAAAAATGCAAGTTTAATGTGTCCATACCTTTGATCTTGTTGTAGGATGCCCAAAATCACCCTCTTCACACCTTAATGGTTGTTCTTCCTCCTCTTCTTCTCCTCCAACGATTCTCTCTTCTTCTCTTCCACTCTCTCTCAAAACCACACTTCCTCTCCTTTTGATCGGTCAACATGTATATATATATACTTGGCATTTGATCAAGTGTGTGCACGAATCTCGAGGAGTATCTAAGGGCTGCTGATCACCCTGTGTCACTCCAACTCCATACACCTTATCTTGACACTGATGGCCCTGTTGTGCATCTCGAGAACCATCCAACTGTTATTGTTTAATTCAGCTCAACTATAGGATTTATTGATTTCCAATTGATTTAGCTCATAATAATTATCTATTCTATTCAATAAATTCCCAAAATTTATGAGTAACCTCACCGTAGTTTCCTCGACTACTCGGCACCCCGTGCCTCGTGTCCCATGTCCGCACGCACCCCGAGACCATTCCTCACTCGTCAATCAACTATATTAACATATATATTGTAATGGAATTAGCTAATTTATACATTTCCATCACAATTTACCACAACAAGCATACAAAACGGACTGTATACCTAGTTCGAGTGCATTCCAGCCTTACCGTGGGACCCTCGACCGTCCTCGCTGGCATCCACATCTGCAATGACGTCATAATTAACGGCAGTTTTAAATTGGGCCGTTACAGGTCACTGGTCTCCCCAACTTCCTGCTGAGTAGTCGGCGGAGTAGTAGTAGGAGTCTATCCGTCCATCGTAAACTGCACAACCAACGTGCATTGGATCTGACTCAATATATACGCGTATAATATGTAGTACACAATCAAAATATACACGTATATAAATTTCCTGAATCTACCCGCCTCAAATCACTTCCCAACTAAAGCTCTAATCATTCACTTGTGGTTTCCACATCTAAGATTTATTCATTAAGTTTATAGTCAAGTTTATCCTCAATTCAAAGTGATACCTAGGCTCCTCAAAATGTAACGGTATCAGAGTTAACAATAATCCATGCTTCATCCCCTAGGCTCTGATACCAAATGTAACGGCCCCAAATCCATCGACCATTACGGCGTGCATCGCGGGTCCACAACTCTGCCAACTCACCATCCAGCTGCGTCCCACAGCCACTCATTACCCATTACCAATCAATTTTTGCTAACTTAATGTCATTTTCCTAAATTATAGTTCAAATTATCTTATGGACTCGTTATTATCATTTAACCTCAAAGTACGCAGAGGAAGTCTCAAATCATTAAATGATACCAAATGTAACACGTTTAAATATCAATTGATCTAATGTAGAAACCATACCAAAATCTAGTTCATAAATATATATCAAGTGTGGTCCTCAAAATATTAAAATACATCTTCCAAGTCATATATAAGTCAAGACTATCTCTCAAACCCCCAAAACCCAGCATAAAACAAATAAATATAAACAAACATACGAGTAGAGCAGCCTGCAGTCAATCATAAATAATCCTCAACCTTGCCCTTCTCGCTCTCGTACTAGTATCTGCACTCAAGCCATCACAAAAGGCAGATGACGAATCCAGAGTGAGTAATCCCAAGGAAATTCACCAAGTAAATACATAAGTAAAGTTACTGGAATCAAAAATACTATAAATAAACATGCGGAACAAAAGAATATAGACAACTGTGGAAGATCATCGCATGCATAAATATAGCAAAAGAATCAAAGTTCGTGCATAAACACCAGGTGGGGAGTGATCTCAACACCATAAAGACACCAAGTAGGAGCAAACTTAACTACCGTAAAGACACCAGGTGAGAATACTCAGCCACCGTAAAGTAACAAGCCGCATTGAATAAGCACTAAGTAAGGACGAACACAACCACCGTAAAGCAATAGGAAATAGAGAGTATTGAATAAACAGGACAGTATTCAAATAAATCAAGCAGTAAATACTAAAGTGAATTTCAGTTAGGTTACTACACACCTCAAACCGCATTCCTCGTCCCGAAAACCAAACCCCGATCCAGCTCCAATAAACACCCGACAAATCAAAATTATCACCCGAATTGTACCTAAGACCATTTGTCATTGAATTAGCTTCAATTGAACATATTATGTCAATTTTTACGTTTTATGATGTAAAAACCCCGACATCTTGTCAAAATCCCGAGAAAATCCTAAAATTCCTTTATTTGATCAAAATATAATTTTTCTAAAATTTTCCTATTTTATCTGAATTTTTTATGAATTTTCTAGTTTTTTTTCAAAACTTTTTTTTATTTAATTTGGGGCGATTCGGCCTGAACCGGGTTTGGCTCAACCGAGCCGAACCGGCCCTCTTCTTCTTCTTTTCTGCTCTGTTCCAACAGTTTTTTTTAACTGAATTGGGAGGGAGAGAGAGAAAGAGAGAGAGGGAAAGGGGAGACGACATGGGTGTTGTCTCCTTCCTCGAACGAACTTCAAGCTCCCTAGCTCCACTCCACCACCACCGAACCACCGCACTAACTCCCACCAACAACACACAACAACAACAACAACAACAACAAAAACAACAAAACAACATCAATGACTCACCTCGCCTCCTCGATCTTTCTCTTGTTCTCCCCTCTCCTTCTTCTTCTTCCTCCTCTCTCGGTCGATTAAAATGAAGAGAAAAATGGGAACTGTGGTGATGATGGTGATGTTTATCAATATTTTGGGTGAAATGACCAAAATACCCCCATGTTCTTATCCTCCTCCTTCACACTCAAATACCCTTTTTGTTCATTTCACAATTTTTTTTTCTAATTTTAATATATATATATATATTTATATATATATATATTAAATTACTTATATACACACACACATATATATATATAAATATATATATTCTCCTATACTTTCACGCCTAAAATTTCGTCGTGCACGCCAACGAGCATACTTGGGCGTACACACTATTGTACCACCCACGCGTGTTGACCACGACCCCGCGTGTAACTAGGCGCCCACCAATTTACTATTTTATCACATTTAATTCATTTAATGTGTAATATTTCCCTCAACTTAAAATTTTATCTTTTAGTGTACCCAGTACCCGCGTCAACATGAATATCGAGACGAATACTTAACACACAATCTCACTTATCAATGACAATATAAACACACATTGCGATGCCATTTAACTAACTTGGACCTATACATCGCAACTTCATCACCAAAGCACACAAAACGGACTGTAAACCCTATCCGGTCGTGCTCTGTCTTCACTATGAGACCCACGAACGTCCCCGCTGGCATCCACTTCCGCAATGACGTCATCAATAATGGCCATTGAAAATTGGGCCGTTACATGTGCACCCTGACTTATGATCAACCACGGCCCAACTTTTTTTTGCTTTTTTTATTAATGTTTGTTTTAAAAGGAAATTACTCATTTGCCTCGAGTTGCCCTGAGTAATCGGTGGCGTGCCCATAGCGCGACACTACATTTCAAGTATCGGTGGGAAATAACTAAACTTATGGTCTGAACATACAAGACCGAGATATAGGTTGTTGTGTTGGTTGGTATCAACTGAAACATACATATGTCTCGGCACAAGGCCACTGTGTTTGACTACCTTATTTAGATGTCGGTTGGTATAGACCGATACTTTAATACGGGTCTCGACAAGATATTACTGAGACCGCTTTAACATGTGTCTTGAGTGGTGGGGTGCGTTGCTTCACAAACCAGGGGAATTTTAAGAAAAGTGTCAGGGTGCCCTAAGAAAAAGATGTGTGCCCATATCAATGGGGTGCCCTGAGCAACAACCGGGATGCATATAGCGTGACTTTTAATTAATATATAACAAATATCTTTTATTATAAGAACTTGTAAAATTTAACTAAACTCTTTGCCTCAAAATATATAATAGATCATTGTATTAATTTTAATTTTTACAACTAATTAATGGCAATTTATAATGTACTGGTTATTAATTAGTTAATCATCTTTCTACAAGAGTCTTTAAATATATTAGTGTTTTAAAATGCTCTCCACCTATGAATTATTAATTAACAGTATTACAAGCCAGAATTTAATCATACATATATAATTACTTCAGGTTTTCAGGTTTAATTATGTAATGGTCCATGATCGATATTTTACCTAAGTTTTGATTCCCCAATGGTAAGGACGAAGGCGGGGTTGGGTGAGTAAAACGCACAACCTCGATTTTGATTTTTCGCAGTGGCATGGCCGACTTGGGCCACTGGGGTTTCTAAAGGGTCAATTTTCAGGGGTCCTTGAGGGATTAGTTAGGGTAGGCCCAAATATCCTCAGGATCATCTAAAAAAAAAAAAAAAAAAAAAGACCAATAGTATATATAACTATGGTCTAAAAAAAAACTACGGACAATTAAACCTCGAAGAAGTTAAAATATTGATCATCGTATATGTCAGACCACTCTTCTATCGCCATGAGGAAAGCATGGCATTAATAAAGCCTAAAATAAGGTTGAGATTTAACGTATAAAATGTTCAAGACACGAATTGATAGACCGAGTTAAATATAAACATAACACTTGCACCCGTATACATATAATATTCAGTGGGCATATATTTCATAAACCAATTCAGATTGGGACACTAGCTAGAGAATGTAGTACGTACAATGTATCAAAACAAATTGAATCTAGATAGAGCACATAATATATTGCCCAAAATTGCTGGTCTACTTTAATAAACCAAGTTGGAAAAAATCAAAGTGAGGAAGTCATGAGTGAGCTGCAATAATCCATTTAATTAGAAGGCTGAGATAGTGGCAATTACATCAATTGCTGTTACCTAATTAATCTGGTCAATCGATCGACATATAAGACAAAGAAATTGAGTGAAAAGTGTATACTATATTGTTCACATATTTTTGGAAGGCTAACAAAGTCACACCGCTCGGTTGCTAGTTGTGCTACGCTTATTAATGTATAATCTTTGGGGGAATCTAACGAAGTCATACCTCGTGGTTCGACTTTCGAAAATTCTTTGATCCCGCGTAAATTAGAGCTGTAGAACAATAATTTATTAACTTAACAAGAGTACCGTTGATGTCAAAATTAATTAAAAACTAGAATGGGCTTGGTTTGGTGTATATCAAGTGATGTTAGTGTGATGTCAACCTTGCACCTCGTGATCGACTTTCCATAATTCTTTGTTCCCACATAATTCTTTTAGGGTTATAACTAATTAAACAAGTAGTGCTATTTAAACTTTAGAGTCCGAACTCTTAGAGAGTTTTGAAAATTTTTTATTTCAAAATCACCCTCAAACAATAAATAACTTTGAAATAACAACTTATAACTCTCCTTTGATATTTGTAAAAATTTAAAAAACTCTCTATAAATCTGAACTCTAAGGGTCTAAACAAATTTTTTGTTAAAGAAGAATCTTTTTTTATAGGAAAATTAAACGAGAGTGTTGAAGTCAAGCAAACTAGATTTAATACTTAGGATTTTTTTTCTTTCTAGGTTTGAGTTTTGGGGAAATGCAGTGATAATTTATTACTCCTATATATATACAATGAATCATGGAAAAATATGGGTAAACTATTTATTAGTATTATTTTTTTATTTTTTATTTGTCAAAGGGTAAATGACAAATTTATGTTTGAAGTTTTCAATCCGATGCACTTTCGTCCGTGTATTTCGAACTACCCTTAGTTCGTCTAAGGCTGGTATAGCGCGCAATTGTGTGAGAAGGCCCAAGTTTCATGTTTAAGAGAATGTGAGTATGGGCGTGTATGATTTGGACTTTAGAGTGGAGTTTTCTCCAGAATGTGAAGGCGAGTAACTATTTCCAGCCCAAACTTAAATCTCATTTCTTTTTTGTCATTTATTAAATGTTGACTGTTTATATAAAAAAAATGCGGCTTTCATGTGGTACGTCATAAGAAATTAAGTTGATGAAAAGATTTAACTTTTAAAGATTTTGATCCGGTTCCAAATAATTGGGTGACTTATATAACTCCCATGGGTGTTGTTTGGGTACACACAAAGCAGATTTGTGTTTTTTGATAAAAAAAAAAAAGATGGAGCAGCTAAACGGACCTCACTAATTGCTCCACATACCTTAGTTTTAAATTTTTTACTTCATATATCCCACTTTTTTCTTAAAATTTCTAAAAATACCCTTGCTTACTGTACCTTACTTTTTTACTTCGTGTACCCCATCAATTTCACCCTTACCCCAATACCCCTTGTTTACTATAGCCACTTTTGTACTTCGTGTACCCCCTCACCCTCACCCTCACCTCACCCCAATGCACTTACTTATTGTACCCCACTTTTTTACTTCATGTACCCCATCACCCTCACCCTCACCCCTACCCCAATACCTTTGCACGTGGGTGTCGAAGGAACAGAGTGGACACCTCTAAAGAGGTGTCAGACGAACCGGCCGACACCTCTAAAGAGGTTTTAGCCAACTCCAACCGATAATGCGAAGATAACTTGGTTTTAGTGGGTGACGGAGATCCAACCGAAACCTCTTTAGAGGTGTCGGCCCGATTCGTGGGTGTCAGCTCTGTTCATCCAACACCTTTTCAGATGTGTCAGCTTTATTAGTCCGAAACCCACGGGCGACCATAACGATAAAAAAAACTTCAAAACTTTCAAAAAACACTTGGAAATGGCAAAAGAAAAGTGAGTTTTGCTCGAAATCACTTAATATTTTCTATTTCATTGAAACTTTGTATTAAAAATGCAAGATCCAAGTCTCAAATCTAAGTCTTAAACCCAAAAAAATTCACAAACAAAACGACTCAAAAGAAAAAAACCTCGAAATCTGCATTAAAAGAAATGATGAATACACTCATGTCATCAAATCCATGTTGTAACGACCCTTAAATCTAACTCGTGTCATGTGTCATTTTAGGTCGTACGTGAGCCCATTATCCCTGATACACGTGTCCAATTTTCGATCGTCAACACCGAGGCATGTTATTTTTGTTCGGTGTTTGTATTACTTATTTTATTACTTGAATGTAAATTTTAATGTCCCAAACATGTGAGAAGGTTTGTCTGTGAGCGTTTGTGTTGAGGAACGAGTTCAGCCTGAGAAAAACGTGCGTTACGGGCACCAAGCGAATGGTTGTCGGGTAATTAGCTGTCGGGGGAATAATTGAATTAAAAAATTGACAAAATGCAAATTTATTTAATTAATAAACGTTGTGTAACGTATCCGGTACGTTGGTACGTCCTTGAGCACACGACGGTGCGAGTCGTGGTGCTATCCGGGGGCGGGACCGCTTGAGAAAGGGATATTTTTTAGTTGTAATGAATGGGAGTGTCACAAATTGGAGTCAAGTAGTTGAGTGTGGAGTGGTTGGCTAGTGTGGATGTGAACCCTAAGATGCACCTCGGGATACGTGCGCGAGTGATGATGAGGTGAGAGGTATAAAAGCCAACCTCAACAACTTTTCTCTACCATCTCTCCCCTCTTCTCTATCATCTCTCCCCTCTCTCAACAAAAACGTAAGAAGAGGTTGGGGTTTTGGTGTGGTTGAGCGCAAATCGACGCCAAAGGATCGACTACCTAAGCGTATCAAGGTGAGATCCGAGATCACTTCTCAATTCTTGTCATTTGGACACCAATTTTTTGGGTTTTCGTCGCGATGTTTTCTAACACTGACTTGGGTGTCGAATTTTCTTGGTTGTCTTATGGATGATTTGATAATCATAAAGCATGGAATGGTTGTTGCTATGGTTGTTTCATAGAGTTGGAATTTTTGAACATTTTTATGGATTTTTGGAAATTTTTCGTTGTAAATTGTGTATCAAGGTGTGATCCTGGATCACCTCTCAATTCTCATCATTTGGACGCCAAATTTTCGATTTTTAGTCGCGATGATTTCAGACACCGACTTGGGTATCGAGATTTCTGTGTTGTCTTGTGGATGATTTGATTATCATAGACATGGAATGGTTGTTGCTATAGTTGTTTCAAAAAGTTGGGATTTTTGAACATTTTTATGGATTTTTAGGGATTTTTCATTGTAAATTGTGTATCAAGGTGAGATCATGGATCACCTCTCAATTCTCGTCATTTGGACTCCTGTTTTTGAGTTTTCGTTGCGATGTTTTCGAACACCGACTAGGGTTTTGGATTTTCTGGGTTGTCTTATGGATGACTTGATCATAGAGCATGGAATGGTTGTCGATATGGTTATTTCAAAGAGTTGGGATTTTTGAACATTTTTATGGATTTTTGGGGATTTTTTGTTGTAAATTGTGTACTGGGGATTTTTGGACGTGTTTGATATGAAGTGAAGTTGGTTTTGGGTTGGTATGGACGTCCCTATGAGTTTGGGATAGGCTCTGAACGCGGCGACATAAGTCGGGGTTTCAAAAAACCTCATATTAAGGTTTTGGTTTGAACGCTACGAGGGACACTGTAGAGAGCCCTGGGAAGTCACACTTTAAGTGACGCCGTCGAGTTTTAACCCCTACAGCGCCATTCATGGCGTTACACTGTTCAAAGATCGATTTTTAAGAAATTTTTGAAAAAACTTCGGGGACTTCTCGGTTATCCAGATGGGTTCGAATATAACCCAATACCCAAAAATTTGACCTAATTACACCAATGAATAAATTTTGGAAATTGGAGGATAATTAACGAAAAATTGTAATTAAATGATTATAAGAGGATTTTAGTCATTGACGGGATACATAGGGATTCGTAGGAGGCAAGTCGGGACGTGTGAGTGCGTGTTTAGTTTTGGATACAAGTAAGTAAACTAGTGAGGAGTTTTACAGTTATTTCTTGAGCTTTAATTTGTTTTATTATTGCTCTGAGCCTATTTTTGGCATTATATTCCTATTGAGTTGTCCGAAGGCAAGTGAGTCAACGGTGGTTCTTAAAAGGGTGGTTATCTGAGGTAACATACCAAAGCCATGCCCTGGGATGCACTGCATTGGTTACTTTTGTGCGAGAAGTGAGTTCTTAGCTGGATTACCAGCAGAAGTCTCACTGGTTCGGTAGATTTAGGGTTTGTTGGGTGTTAACCACGTCCTAAAATCCGAGTCTTGAAAAGTTTTCCTCGACTCAACGATCGTTTGGTCGTGACCACTTGTGCTTATATGTTTGTTTTTTTGGGACACTCATATTTGATTGCTTAATTATTTATTTATAGTCTTTATTTATTCATTCATTTCTTGTACCTTTCTTTCTATCAGCATTAATATAGAATGGTTTATTGTTTAAAATACTGTATATATGTCATGTTTTGCGTTACTTACATAGGCTCATCATTCTTGTATTTGACTAAGTGTAGATTCGCGGTCTAGTAAGGGGAAGGCTCCGCAGCTAGGGGACTTGCTTTGAGGATACCGGAGGGTTTTCCCCTTGACTGATTTAGGTTACATTTTGTATTATGTATATACTTGTTTTTGTTCACATTGGGATATGGATTATGTGACGGCCCCAATTTCCCCATGCAATTAGGTACACCCGGCCTAGACCAGTACAAGCCCCCGAGTCAAATCTCGGCCAACCTAACGAGCTTAGTTAGCCTCCGTTCATTTAATTATACATTTTATGAAAGAGTTATTGCAAGTTATACGCAGCAAAAAGTAAATAAACTAACAATATGGGAAATAACTCAGTCAGAGGAAAATCAGGAATCTATATATGTGAAAACCCCGTAAATGGGAAATATTCATGTACAATCCATGCAAAATCAAGTAGAGCCCAAGTACATGATATCCAATAACTTGATCCCAAGTTCAACGACAAAACATGATAATAAGAAACAAAATACAAGCAAAAACAACATAAACCTACTCTAAGGTCTGCAAATCCAGCTGTTAATCCTCACAAGAAGTCACCTAGGCAAGGCCCCTTGCCCTTGTTGCACTCCACCCTATTTGCACCCACCATTACAAACTAGATGGTGAGTAACTGATGAAATCGAAAGTAGTGCCAGGAGAATATAATAGTAATTCATGATTTAACAATAAGACAGTCTAAATATCATGCGGTAATTGAAAGAGATAGACAATTAAACAATTTAAGGAGCATGGTAAGCAGACTGATAGATAACAACGATAGCATGTGTGTTTTAAGAATCAAAATAGGCCCATAAGTGGTCTAATTTTATAGCATATGGCAAAGATCTCGCAAGATCTCCCTAGGCAATGTCGCAACACTAGTGCGGCATGAAAATGAGAAGCATCGCAACACCTCTCGAATCCAATACCCAGGTACACACAACACTAGGGGTGGTCAGAACCTACAGGAGGTACTCGCATTTTCCTAGCTAGTGCGGGCCACGTGATAACTTCCCAACACACTCACGCCAAGAACACACAACCTAGGAATAGAATGGAATGCCAAACATGAGATCAATTTAACAATAACAATCAATAGAGGATATATAAATCACATGATATTTCCTTATTGGCCTACTAACATACACACATATACAGCACATGTGTACTTACTTGTCTAATCGAAACACGGTACCACTCCCGTGACTCTAACGCGTTCCCATGGATTCCCGAATACATGACAAAGGTTTAAACCATAATAGATCGGGTTTATATTCAATAAACAGACCCTGGATTGATCCCAAAGTTTCTCAAGTTTTCGGTAAATTTCCAAAAATTTTAGTTAGTTCACTGCCTGAGATGTCGTGGGTGACGCCGTCCAAAAGGACGCCCCCACGGCGCCTACACAAACCTCAAAATCTTCTCTTTGGTTGACACGCCATCAAGGACGTCGCCATGCCATAAAGGCCACGGCGTCCTCACGACGTCTAGAACAATTCCAAGTTCCAGATTTTCTGGACAACACGTCGTAGGAGACACCATGTGAAGTTTCCTCTTCACGGCGTCTCAACGACAGAATATCGAACATACATTTTATGGTACGCCATGGTGATGCCGCCGTGTTCAAATCACTCACGGCGTCGTGCAGATCCCTTCTAGTGTTCACATGTAAGTGAGGGACGCCACCAGCTCAGTGAACTGTGCGACATCTCTCGCGGCGTATATTGAACTAGCTTTTCTAGGTTTCACTCATGTGGGGGATGCCGCACGCCACATAACACAAGGTGTCCCCATGGCGTAAAGTTCGAATTCAGTTTTCTAGCATTTACAAAACATCAAAACGAAAACCCATCCTTGATGATCATCCCAAACATGTTTCTAGACTCAAAATCATTTGAAATCGGCTTCGGATCATAGTCAAACTTCGACAATGTGCGGGAATTCAAGATATCCCCAATTACATTGAAAAACAAAACAACAATAACGAAACCCAACATCCATCAACAACACTGGCTCAACACCTCGTGTTGATCGCTTTAGGAGTTATCGAGACGTTGGTGGGACACCAAGAACATCTCTCGGCAAGTCACCCTTGATCATCGCGATGAATTTAAAACTTGAATGCATAACACAAAAGGTAAAAGAGGAACAACACAAGAATAGGGAGGAGAGATAAGAAAGGAAGGTTCTCACCTAGATTACGACGAGAAGTTAGGACTTCCGGCGAGGATTCCGATCGAGCAAGACCCGGCGTACCCAAATGCATTGGGAATTTGAGGCCGTCACAAAGGTTCTCACCTAGATTACGACGAGAAGTTAGGACTTCCCACCGTGGTGGCTGCTCCAAGCAAGGAGAAGGGAAGAGGAGGAGAGGAGGAGAGGAGAGAGAAAAGAAATAGAGAAATGAGGGAAAAGTGATGAAAGGAACCTTATATAAGACCCATTTTTTATCAACCTACACACACTTATCTTTAGGTAGATCATACACCCTCCCTTATAGGTTGTCCAACACTCCTTACTCCTTTCCAGTCATAGCTGTGCCTTCGCTTGTGTCGATGCCGGGAAGACCTCCCACTTTGTTGACGACCTTAAGTGACTCGAGTGTCACTTAACTATTCAGCTCCCATGTTGATCATACGCTCCTCGACCCATATCACATCGCAACTCGACCGTTGTATTCCGTCATCGCGTCCCCGTTCCGACTCAACTAAAATATTATGTGTATTATTCAAAAAATTATTTATTTAGGTTTTTTTGTGCTTTTAACTCTAAAATATTATGTGTATTATTCAAAAAATTATTTATTTAGGTTTTTTTGTGCTTTTAACTCCCCCGTTTTTCCTAAACGAAACCTCACTCAATTAATGATGGTCGCCCAAACGGCTCAAGACATGTATTAGACTATCATACTAATACAAAACAACACAGAATCATAAAATTACCTTGTGTCGACTCCCGAAGTTTGAAATACTCGACGAATCATGATAGATGGGTCACGGTCCTGACAAGTGTAACACAAGTCAGGTTAAATTTTGAGGGTTGTTACAATCTTCCCCACTTATTAGAATTTCGTCCGTGAAATTAAACTAATAAGTAACTAAACTAAAGACTTACCAAAATCAAACAGGTAGGAAAAGTGCTCAAGTATATAGGACTCTAACTCCAGGTTAGCTCTCCGTCTTCGTGAAATTGTCATTTCACGAAAACCGAAGGAATCTCCTTGTTTCTTAGCATCTTGACCTTCCGGTCAACAATCTGGATCGGTTGCTCCTCATACGTAGCATCGTCTCGCACATCGATCTGGCTCAAATCCTACCGTCGTTCGTCGCCTTCCGTTTGACTTGTCTAGTCGAAGCATCGAAATATGGAATACTGGATGAACACCGACAAGTTCTGGTGGTAACTCTAACTAATACGCAACTTTATCGACCCTCTTCACAATTTTGAAGGGATCGATAAATCTAGAAGCGAGTTTTCCCTTGATTCGAACCATTTGTGACCATTCAGTGGAGAGAGACCTTTAGGTATGCATAGTCTCCCAAATCATACTGAAGCTCATTGTGATACTTGTCTTGGTACTTCTTTTGTCGCTTTTGGGCACCCTTAAGTCTCAAATAAATCTGTCGTACCTTCTTAGTATGATCAAGAACAGTCTCAAGACCAACTATCACAACATCCTCTAGCTCAGTTGTAATGGCCCAAATTAATTTAATTAGGTATTAGTGTTAATCACGGTGATTAGCGATTAATTCGAGCGTTACGTGGACAACTGGGTGACTCAAATGTGGGAACCCAGGTTATATTTATGTTATTTGTGCATGGTGTGATGACTAATATTGCGATGTGGGGTATATTAATTATGTTTATGTATATAAACATCGCATGTGTGAATGTTGATATCGGGCAAGGTCACGAGTTGGGTATATGTTTCGAAATGCGTGTCGGGGACCAGTGTACCGAGTATCAAGTAGCCGGGGTACGAGACATGAGTTGTCAGGGAGCTGAGAGCTAGTGTGACATTACATAAGATTTTTTATGATTTATTAGGTGGCCTAACCTAAGGTTGAAAAGGAATAAAAGGTTGTTAATTAAAATTCTATAGTATGGATAGGAAAATCAGGGTGCATAAGATGATCCTCGAGATGCAAAACGAAGTGAATCAAAGATCTGTAATGTCATGATAAGGTGTCCAAAACTGGAGTGACACGGGGTGATCGGTGACCATTATATCATCCTCGAGATGCGTGTGAACGCCAGATTAGAACAACACATATAAATATCGATTGAACGTGGAGACATGCAAACAAAAGAAATTTTCCTTGAGAAATTAGAGTGGTCAGTGAGAGATCCAGTGTTAGAAAGGAAGACTTTGAGCTTTGGAGAAGGAGATTGAAGACTAAAACGAGGGATTCAGGTAATCAATCCCTCAATATTCTTGAATTTTTTCATTAAAATGGGTTGAGGATAAAACGGATTTTTGGATGAAATCATCAATGTTTTTGATGAATTTGATGCTTTTGAGGTTTAATTTGATGAAATACATCATTTTGAATTGAATTTGTGGAAAATTGGTGATGAATTTGGTGATTTTGGATTTCAAACATACACACTTTGACTATCGATTTTTGTGGGAAAACCTTGTTTAATGAGTGTTTTGGAAAGGAATTTGATGTTTTTGGAGTGTGTGTATTGTTTGTAAGATGAATTAAAGTGTTGGAAACAAGGGAAACCCAAAATTAGTTTATGGATTTTCTGGGTAGCGTGTAATTAGCACGCTAGGTAATGAACACTAGCGCGCTAATCACGCTGGGTAAGATGATGAACAGTGCACGAAGATCAATTAGCGCTAATAACCCAGCCTAGCTCGCTAATATCAGACCTCTGAATTTATAAAAGTGAAATCGAGTCTAATTGATAGACAACCCACTTAATTAACCAATAAACACCAAAATTAGGTCTCGAGACTTCAGGGACTGGGGAAATCATAGCTCGGACACCAGGGAACTAGGTGGGACGGATTGACAAGTCCGGGAAGTAGGAGTGCATGTTTACAGGTGCGTAAAACCCTTGAGAATGTTACACTTTAATGCATGCGTGGTTTGTTCATGTAAATAAGTGTTTATTCAGTTATTCATTTATCGCTTTGTTACTTATTTGGTTGCCATGTTTATGCATTGTGATCATGTGTTGGTCGATGTTTGATTTGTTCACATGGTCGGAGGTTAATCGAGATGGTCGTGTTATGAGATTGAGCAGGCTAGATCGTAGTGCATGTACTGGGCTCAACCGGTGAATAACTACCAACGTAGTAGGGTGCATGTGTCCGGTGGGTTGTGATGTGTTTCTGGTCACGTTAGTAGTTCGGATGTGGTTTAGGCTTGATGTGCTCAGCCGAGTCATCCGAATCTACAAAGTATGATCTAGTTTTGTTAGACTCCATCACACCTCTATCTAGTTTTAAATGGATATCGTCGTTAAACCGGATTACTCGAATGTTGTTTTATTTCTATTATGTGTGATCGATAAGTTTACTGCGAATGTTGTTTGCTGCCAACCATGGGAATATGATTCCTATTGCTAGGATCATATTCACATGTCTCGGAGGTTACTGTGATTTTCATGATTATCATGTAGACTTCTCTTGGAAATTTACTCATTGGGCTCGTTATTGTATGTGTTGGGCAATTGAATGCAGATCCTGGTACAAGCAATAGCAAAGGAAAAGAGGTACTAATCGACTATCTCTAAGGTGGTTGCTGCTGACAGCTCGTGTTTTGACTATCTAATATGTATATTTTGTTTTGCTGGGTTTTGGGGACTTTAGAACTTTATCACATGTATATGGATTACTGTTTACTTCGTCTCAGTTATATACATGGTGTTCATTTCCGGGTTTTCCATTGCTTAGGTTAATCAAATTCTCATAAAATAAGAATTAAATGCTTTCGCTATAATTAACTAACCTACTAGATGTTTAGGAGATTTAAACAACTTAATATAGTAGGATTAGTTAAACGGAGTGTCACTTCACAGAGAGTTGCGAACGTTGCAGTAGTGATGACGTGTTCGATGACGTGACAGGCGTTGTTGGGCTTGCGAGCGGAGGGCATGGGTCACGGGACGACCTCGAAATTAGGGTCGTCACATCAACCCAGAAAAAAGGTAATCTACAAGGCCTGCCATACAGTGCCTCGAACGGTGCCATAACGATACTCGTCGATAACTGTTGTTATACGCAAACTCGCACAAATGAAGGTACTCTTCCCATGACGCCGTACTCCAAAACACACATCCTGAGTATGTCTTCCAACACGTGGATCAACCTCTCAAACTATCCGTCTGTCTGCGGATGGAATGCCATATTCAACTCTAATCTGGTGCCTAACTGAGCCTGCATGCTCTACCACAACAATGAAGTGAACTGCATCCCTCGGTCTGACACGATCGATAATGGAACTCCATGCAATTTGACAATCTCACGCTCGTAGAGGATGCTCAATCTGTCAACTCGGTGTGTAGTGGATACCGGTATGAAATGAGCAGATTTCATCAATCTATCCACAATTACCAAGATGTTATCGTGACCACGAGGAGATCGAAGCAAACCATTAACGAAATTCATAGCAATGTGCTCCCACTTCCATCGAGGAATGGGTGGGGGATGCAGCAATCCTTCAAGTCATCGATGCTCAGCCTTCATGTGCTGGCATATGTCACACGCTCTATTAAACTCGACACATCGGACTTCATCCCTGGCCACCAAAAAAGACGTAGCATATCGCGTACATCTTGGTCCGACTCGGATGCACTGAAAAATGAGAACGGTGAGCCTCTTGAAGTATCTCGGTGCGTAAATCAGCTGCCAATGGAATCCACAGTCGCCCACGATACCTCAAGCATGAGTCTGTCGACTGACTTCAATCTTGATACTCTGAACTTTTTGCCATCTCATTGTAACGTTGGTACGATGCATCGCCCTACTGTCCCACACAAACTATGTCAAGTGAGACACCCGAATCATAAAGTTACCTTGGTGTCGACTCCCAAAGTGCGAAATACTCTACGCATCACGATAGTCGGGTCACGGTCCTAACAAGTATAACACAAGTCAGGTTAAATTTTGAGGGTTGTTAGAGGTTATGAGAGATCTTGGGACATGTATATTTTGATGGTACTCTCTCTGACTTGATATATTGTTGATGATATAAATATGCGAGGTTTTCACACTCTATGTTGTCCTAATTACGTGTCTTTGACTTGGTTCATTTAGTTTGAGATTTTATCATTTCTGTTATACTTTGAATAACTCACTAATTTGATTAACTCAACGTTTAATTGTTTAATAAATAGTAAATGGTAAGGAAAGCTGACTAGGCTTACGTGACTCAACGAGATTGGTTCGGGGGCCCACATAAGTCTAGGTCGGGCGGGATCCAATTTTATATTATGGAAGTGGGGGTCGTCACACATGTGGTTTTGCTCGGATATCATCATAATAGGCCGATTTTTTGTGATTGTGATTTGAGAGAGGTGACTGGGGTACGGGATGAGTAGAGTGAGTGGGGTATGGTGAGTAAATATCCTTTTATATGAAGGAGTTGGGTAATTTAACAAAACTGAGGTACGTTTAGTAATTAGTGGGGTATGGTGAGTAAAAAACCATTTTATATGGAGAGGTAGTTGGGGTAATTTCGTAAAATTTGGGTATGTGGAGCAATTGTTGGGGTCTTTTTAGCCGCTCCCAAAAAGAAACCATAACTTGTCCCTCTTAAGATTTGAACCCCAATATGTCTTATATGATACCCCATGCTAAATCAATAAACTACTCACTTGGTTGATCACATTAAGATGCATGTTAATACTCTCCATTCCATTTTTTTTTTTTGAAGAGAAATCAAAATTTCATTAATCATTCATAGCTCAATACAAGACTAAACATAGAATCAAGTAATCCTATTTGTTCAAAAAAAAATACTATTATTAATTTAAGATAAGAATAAAACTTAGTTTGAAAATTGGGAGCAGAGAAAAATAGAGGATTTGGTAATGAATTAAACGGAGTTTTATTTTGGGGGACCAAATTGAATGTAGATTCATGTCAAACATTAGTAATGAGATAAATATGGCTTCCGAAGAGTAGAAATTGAGATGGACAGTAAATGTGTCCTCGAGATGATTACTTGAGCGTTTCGACGTGCAGGCGAGACTGGTCACTGAATTTTCGACGTGCCTTCCGAGAGGGGAACAGAGTTGCGGACAGATTAGCGAAATCAGCAAGGACCCTCCCACTTGGATTAACGAAGCTATCAGAACCTCCATGTGAAGTCCGGACGTTGCTATTATTCACATAATAAAAAGTATATCAAAAAAAAAAAAAAAAAAAAAAAAATTAACACTTACAAGCATGGATCTGGATCCTAATCACTTGGCAATTTATCTAAACTTTTAGTTTCGCTCATGGGCCTATATTTCCATGAATAATCCAGCCCAATAGTCAAGGTTGGGGCCTTTATTTACATGAATAATCTTAGCCCAATAGTCAAGTCTGGACTTGGTTCTCTCTTATGTCAAATGGTACAATGGGCTAAACAATGGGCCACTGATATATATTATTCAATCTACTA
Source organism: Stephania japonica (assembly GCA_039657345.1). Classification (NCBI taxonomy): domain Eukaryota; kingdom Viridiplantae; phylum Streptophyta; class Magnoliopsida; order Ranunculales; family Menispermaceae; genus Stephania; species Stephania japonica. The sequence continues at coordinate 80,980,128 of CM077556.1, read as the reverse complement.
TGGAATATATATTCATTGGTTTTTTTTATATTTTTTTTTAGGAAAATATTCTCTCCTTTCCGTTCCATATTATCTGTCACATTTTGTCTTGTGCACAAAAATTAAGGTGATGATTAATTGTCCCTAAGATTTTATAAGACTATATTACCCTTCCATATTATATGTATTGTACAAAAAAAGTGATTAGTGGTGTTATTAACAAAATAGAAAGATGTTAGAATTGAAAATAAAATATTTAATGTTTTCTTGATTTCTAAAGGTGACACACATTGTGGAACAAAAAAAAATCCCCTAATCTGACAAATAATATGGAATGGAGGGAGTAATTTTTTAACATTATTTCGTTGCATACATTTGCTACACAAAAGAGTAGATTCTCTTGGAGTTTGCAACACACATTCCAATCAAATATACTTCTTTGTGTAGCAAATGTGCCTCTTAGAATGTTAGATTATTATTTTCATTTTTTTACATATTCCTACAAACTTGGTGTATTTAGTTGGAGGTTTGAAAAGATTTTAAAATACTTTGGAGGACTTTAAAATGTAGATGTATTTCCTACCCAAAAAAAAAATGTAGATGTATTTTTAATTTTAATTTCGATAAATTTTAATAGAGTTTTAAAAACTATAGGGGTATTTTAATTAGAATTTTGATAGATTTTAATTTGGTGGATTTCTAAAAAATCTAGGTGTACTTAATTTTTAAATACTATTAAAATTTTAGTGGATTTTAATGGACTTTGTTAGACTTCTTTTCAAAAAGTGTATACAACCAAATTCTACTCATACCCATAAGATTTGGATGGATTTTGGATCATCTCCTTCCAAATCCATCAAATTCCATAAAATTCATAGAAATCCAATATTTAAAAAGGAAAAATGCAAAGCTAACCCACACTTTGGGCATCGACTCAGTCAGATGCCATGCATTTCGCCTCGAGATGTGCACACACCTCTGTGTGTATTGTACGATATCTAACTAGGTCGATGCTCAAAGTTGATGCCTAAAGTGAGTTAACACTCTAGCAGTTTCCTTTACAAAAACTAAAGGATTTGTCAAATTGAATACAAGGTCACACTATGTTATATCCCCACTAAAAAGTCAAGCAATGTTTTTGAGATGTACGTCAAACGACGTTTTTGAACAGGTGTGTAACCTAATTGTGTAACTTTTTTTTGACTTCGGTAAGAATCAAACCACAATCTCCCAAGGTCTCACCTTTTAGGCAAGTGACGTCTTTTACCATCTCACCTAAGAGGCTTTGACACCTAATTGTGTAACTTAAGTGCGTAAGTTTAGCATCTAGCACTAGGGAGTAAATAAGAGGAGTGGTTTTAAGAAAAAAATGTATTAAAGGAGTGGTAGAATGACACGGGAAGTCACATGCATGACTCACATCCTAACATACATTGGCCCACTGGAGCTATCTATGCACACCTCGAGATGCAAGCATACACAATTTCTGATGCATAACATGCGGGTCAAGGCCGCATAGATTACTCATATGAGTCAATATGTGTTGGGGTGCGACTTACACATTGTCATTCTAGTATTTCCCAATGTATTATACAAGTGGAAATAAAAATTTAGTAAATTAAATGTTAAGTATCATGTGCGCCTTTTGCCTCGATTTGCCTGCAAGTCGAGATTGGAAGTAGTGTAAAATGAGGACGAAATTGATGCGAGACATTGCTTTGAGTTATATGTTAGTTGGTTGTGGTCGTAGTTGAGAATAGGTTCAAATTGGTGTAAGTTTAGTTGAATATGACTTGAGCAGATTGTCATGTATCTAGAGGACTATAGATAATTGAGATGGTTAATGAATCTATCTGTAAAATTATGTTAATTAGATAATGTCACGGCCCCTTTACAATACATATGGCGGCACCCTTGCTCATAGGCTAATACCATACTAATGAACAAGCCACACTTGATTGATTCCATCAAACTATAATAATCTAACACACTTTGAGCGCATATTTAGAGCGTACAATTTATTTTTTAGCCATTTATTTTGTTTTGTTAGATATGAGGTCTACGTTTATAGAGAAAAAAAATTATAAATAACTAAAAAATAAAGTATGTGACAAAGGTGTATTAGATTATTATTTTTTATATTGTTATAATTAAGCTCCTATATAAAGACTGAAAGGAAGAGAACTTTTTTCACGTTTCTTTATGCTGTCATGGACGTGAAAATTAAGTACGAGTTAAATAACAATGTATGCATGGATATTTGTCCTATCAGGGCTGAAATTGTTTGTTCAAAGAGAATCTAACTCGGTCAAAAGCTGTTCCTTGTGAATTTGGTACAGAAAAAAACTACTTGTAAGTTGTGACTTGAAGTATGTAATCAATTAAGCCAAATCATGCATATTGTGATGTGAAATTAGTAATTTTTTTTCTCGGTATCTTTCTTTGAGTACTTCCGGTCTAAGCACTGTTGCAACACAATAGCTCAATATACATCTCATAGAATTAATTAACTAACGCTTGAATAATGTCGCATTCTATATGGAAGGAAGTCCTCCTAATTTAATTTTTTTATTCACAAAATTTGAACTCAAGACCTTACTTAAGGAGATCAAATTTTTTACTACTTGAGTTAACCGATTTTTGATAAATTAAAATATTTTTTTGATAACCATACAATTAGAGTATTGATACTTCAAAAGGGCATTTGTTTTGCTTTAATTCCCTTTCTCTGATCTCCGAAGGAGTGTTAAATGGTTCACATTAGTCAAAGTCGTCTTTATTTTTGGAGTATCAATTAAAAGCGTAGGGTCCTTTTACAAAAAGAAATAATAATTAATTAACTAATTAATTAAACGTGGAGGGTCCATGTTGACCCAATGATAGCCAATAAGACAAAGAAAGCTGAGAATCAGTAACATCAACACGGTAGACTACAATTGGAGGAAACACAACCAAGCTAGGTTACAGTTCGAGACCTCACTCCTCTGCTACTCTTTATTTTCAATAACTAATTCATTGATCAGTACTGAGTAATACCAGTCAAAAATGACCTTCTGTGATCACTAAAATAGATAAATTTGGGGAGGGCAAAAACGTCATTGTGGTAGACACATTTGACATTTCTCACTTGGGAAACAGTAGGTAGACCTGCACATATTTTAAATGTCAATTAAAATGTAACCTAAAAAAATATATCTATTCAAAATTCTTCTTCAAATGATTTAAAGACACTTTTTTTTTGAAGAAATTAATTTAAAGACAGTTTGTCTTAATCATAACTAAATTAAAAAAGCTTTTGATACTGTTTTTGAGCTGTACATAGATTTTCTTAAGCTATTTACATAAGTTTTTCTTATACATTTACATAAGTTATAGAAGTTAAGGGGAAACATCAATATGAACCTTAATAAAATATTAGTCCTAAATTAATTTAGTTCAGTTATATAACACTATAATTCTGTGCAATTTCATAAAATAATTGATGTGATTATAATTTTCTTTGCCTCTCTTTATTTAGTTAAAATTATTTGTACGAGAGCTATCTGATACCCCTACTTCGTGACTTAAAGATAACTTTACCATCATATCAATTGAGGCAGGTTTTGTTTTTATTTATTTTTACATAAATGGGGAGTTTTTTTTTTTAGGCAGCGGCTATTTAAACCCCACTTTTTACTTCTCCGTATTTTTGAATTTTTTACTTCATATACTCTACTTTTTACTTAATTTACCCCAAATATTTTTCAAAATTTTAAAAGTACCCTTGCCCACCTCATTACCCTCACCCTCGCCCCAACATCTTCAATCATCTTCATATCTCAATTTTAGTCATTGTAAAGCAGTTATACTAGGTCACCAAATGTCATAAGAGTATTTTTTCGTTGAACAAGGTCGGGTGTGGGGCGGTCGTATCGTAGAAGTGAAACGGTGTCGCCTGCAAGGTTTGGTTGCACAGGGGGTCGTCACCTCTAAAGAGGTATCAGTTGGCTTCGATCGAGATCTCTAAAGGAGTAATGGTCGAATCTGACCGAAACCTTTAAAGAAGTGTTGATCGAATCCAATCGATATTGTGAAAAAAAAACTCAGTCTCAGTGGATGACAGAGAGGTCCAACCGATACCTTTTTAGAGATGTCAAACTGTGTAGCCGATACCTCTTAAAAGTTGTCGGCCATGTGCGTCCGAACCCCGCGAGAATCAAGAACAAACAAAATAATTTTGAAACTCCTAAAAAATACATGAAAATGACAAAAAAATAATGTGTTTTGCTCGTAATCGCTTGAATATATTTTCGATTCCGACGAAACTTTGTACCCAAATGCAAGATTCGAGCCTCAAATCAAATCTTTAAATCTAAAAACACTGTGACGACCTCAAATTCCACAATCGTAGAATCAAGCGACGCCCGACTTGGACCCGCGTGAACCCCTGAGCCAATTCTGCTGAGTCACGTGGGGCCAGTGGGTCTATCCTTACCATTTAATCATTTATTAAGCATTTAAAAGTGAAGTTAATTAATTAAGCGAGTTATCAAAGTATAAAGCGAAAGCAATCAATCTCAACTAATCAATTAACCTCGAAAGTTCCAAGTTCCAAACCTACCGAAGTGGAAACCCTATATATATGTATATATCATGTGAATCAAAGAGAGTATCATCAATGTCATAATAAGTCTAAACCTAGGTTTAGTGAATGACCTACTAATGCGAGTTTTCGACCTTGTCAGGTAGGGAGAAACTCAGGGATACGTGTTAGGATTCGTGGGAGCGTTGTACGCGAGTTACGTTAGTTCAGGTAAGTACACTTGCCTTAAAAAACATTTGTACGTTAGTAAGCCAGCTAAGAAAATACCATGTGATTCATTTCCATTCCGTTATATTTGTTATTATCTACTTGTTGGCATTCCGTTCCATATTCCTTATATGTGTGTTCTTGACATAAGTGTGTGTCTCGAAGGTACATGCGGCCTGCACTAGAAGGGATAAAACGCGGGCACTCGTGCGCACGAGTGTTTGACCACCCCTAGTGATTGTGTGATACCATGTACTGGATTGTTGTGGATATTGCTGTGGATTTCGATGTTGCGACATCGCTGTTGTGGAATTTAGACCACTTATTGCCTCTCTTGACTCGTAGAACACGCATGTTTCGATTGCTATCATTTCCAGTCTGTCTACCATGCATTCTTATTTATTTAAATTTCTATTTTTCAGTACCCGCATGATATTTAGACTGCCTTATTTGTTATTTCATGAATTACTGTTATATTCTTCTGGCTTTACTTTCAATTTCTCTCAGTTGCTCACCGTCTAGTTTGTGACGGTGGGTGCAGATAGGATGGAGAGCAGTAGGGGCAAGGGACCTTACCTATGAGACTTTTTGTGAGCATCTGGACTTGAGGTACCGAGATGTAGGCACATGTTTATTTCTTTTTGTATGACGTTTATACATATATGATTGTTTTGGGACTGGGAAATATGTTTTGAGGTGGATTCTATCTGTAACGGCCCAAATTAATTAAATCAGGATTAGGGTTAATCACGAGGATTAACGGGTAATTTGGGCGTTACGTGGATAGCTGGGTTAACTTGAAAATGAGTACCCAGGCTTGTATTATGTTATTTGTGTATGTTGTATGTCTATTATTGTGATGGGAAAGTTATTATTATTTATATAAACATCATATGGGTGTAACTTGATGTTGGGCGAGGTTGAGCGCCGGGGTTTCGTGCAGAAGAGTCGGAATAACGCGTGGGGGGTTCAAAGAAAGTAGTAAAGCGGGCGTTGGGGTTAGATTATATTAAATTTATTAAGCATGACTAAGGTGGAGGATTTAATTTAATGGAAATTTAATATAACCTTAGGATAAAAATTATATTTGGTGCACTAAGTGTGGGATCACCTCGGGGTGCGTGCGGGCCACGAGGCACATCGGGTGCTTGAGAGTGGTCGGGAGACTAGTATGACCCTATTTATAAATTTTGGAAATTTATTGAGTAGATTTGATAATTTATATAGTCCAAATTAATTGAAATTGTAAAGTCCTATAGTTGTGGCTGGATAAATAAGCATCAGTTGGATGTTCCTCGGGATGCACAACAAGGCAGTTTGAGGTCACCAGTGTTAAGATAGGGTGTTAGTGAGTTGGGTGACACAAGGTGGTTGGTGACCACAGGATTGTCCTCGAGATGGGTGTACACAGTTGATCAAGAACCCAACTATATATATACATGGTTGACCGATCAAACAATGAAGAAGAAGGAAAATTGAGAGAGAAAAGGAGAGAGATCGGTGGAGGAAGAGGGAGAAGACCATAGCTGGAGTTGAGAGAGTGATTATAGGCATCCAACAATAAGATTCCAAGGTATGATTCATCAAACTTGGGTGATTTATGAGATTTCGATTTTGTTGAAGAATTTGAGGAAATTCGAATTTGTGAAGTGTTAAATTCTGTATTTGGTTGAGATTTCATGTTTATGAGGTTGGTATAACATGAGTTGTGTATTTGATCAAGTTTGAGAGAGATTTGATGAATTTGTGAAAATGGGTTTTGAACATGATTTCTATGATTTGTTAAATTTGAGGTTTAAGCTCGATAAATTCGTGTTTAATGATGTTTTTGGGTGTCAATGAGGCATGTGGGAAGTAGGAAAATCAATTTGAATGGGTTTAGGAGGTCTTTGGAATATCTAACAATCTTGATAATTGCATGATTATTCCACACTATTTATTGGCTTCTACTCATATTCATAAATTGGGATGCACCGTGGTTTTCCTTGAGATTTTACTTACCGGACTCATTATCTGGTTTTTGTGATAACTGAGTGCAAATACCGATATAGGGGGTAAGAAGATCTTTGGCGATTATATCCGCTCTTGCCTACGCCGAAGCCTCGCTAGTACGTATGTTGCTAGTAATATTATGTTGATATTTTGTATTACTTTGGGATGAGAGACTACAACCATTTCCATACTTGTATCTCAACCCATAATCCAAGTAGAATCAAGCGCCGCCCGACTTGGACCGCGTGAACCCCCGAGCCAATTCTCGCGAGTCACGTGGGGCCGGTGGGTCTATCCTTACCATTTAATCATTTATGTACAAAACAATATAAGTAACTAGTACAACCAAAAGTCACCTATATCAGCAGAGGAGGGTCGTTCAAAGTATATCGCCTAACTGCACAACCTTTCCTTTACTGGACTGTGGATCTGCACTCGGTCAAACACAAGAATGATGAGCCCAGATAAGTAACGCCAATCAGGAACAATAATAAATATAACGTTTCAAATTAAATAAATGAGTATTCAATTCATGCAGATAGAAAGAAAAGACAGGGAGTGCATGAATATATAAAGACTGTGAATTAATAAATAAGCAATCAAAATTGAGTGTCTTGGAATACAATGGAAAGGCACAACAAGTGGTCCCGACCAATCAAAGTCGACATAATTTATCAAAAGCTAGGAGTCGAGACAGAATCACCTCTAAGACCCATACGCGAGTAAACCCCGGCCGTAAACCCCAAACACGTATCACCAGCCGTAAACTCTGGTATAATACACTCACGAGGCTGGAATTCTGCAAGGATCACGCTTGACACACTTGCCTTGGACAACTCATAAGAATGGAATGACAAGATGGCATCGAAATAATATCAATAAATAATTCAAAGCTTAAGAAATAACTATAGTGTTCTTCATTGGTTTACTTACCTCCGATCCAAGCTAATCGCACTCACGTGCTCCGACTTGCCACTAAAATCGATCTCCAAATGCCCGTCACCGGCACTAGTCCCCTATGTTCCTGGTGTCCATTTAGGTTACATTGAGTGTGTCTTAGTCTTTAACTAAGTGTTAAGAAAAATTGAAACTAAAACATCAAAACACACTTCCTTGAAGAACTATCCTATGTTCAAATTTCATCTTTCGATCCATTTTTGATAACTTATATGGCTTAATTTTGAAATACTAATGGTTCTAGTTTGTTCCTCTCTGTCCTAGCTTTCGGCGATATACGTAACATCAAAAATGGAGTTAAAACAAAGGAGATACGACTATTTTTAGAAAATTGGTCAAAACTATTTTGAGGCAGCCCAGAACGTGGAGTGCGCTCCACGTTTAGATGAGCGCGCACTCATGCTCGAGTAGAACTGTAGAAACTGCACTCCCAAATCCTCCAAAACTCTTCACAAATGGTCCCAAACATACTCACAACTCATAATTTGATCGAAATAACATTATGGTTAACCAAAAACAACAAGAACAACAATTTTATCATTCATTCAATCATTCCTCAACCATTACCACGTCATTAAATTTACTTATTTCATAACTCTACAACACCAAAACATTGTAAACTTTCTCCAAGACTTAAAACAACAACCAATTCATTCCTTGACTTAATTGATCACCAAAACCACCGCAAAAAAATACCAAAAATCCATAAATTCATTACATTAATGTAATGTTCCCAAATCTCAACGAAAATGCATAAAATCAATGCCATAACGACAAGAATTTAATGTGGATCAGAGATCTCACCTTTGTTCACGTTGTTGGTCGATCCTTGGCCTTCAAAATCACACCAAAACTACCACAAACCTTTGTGTATTTTCGGATTGGAGAGATAGTGAAGTGAGAAAAATGTCGATTGGGACGCACTTCCATACTAATTAATTTTTATATTTAATTATATTTGTTAGTGTTTTTAATTAAGCTTTGTCCCCCAGACTACTAGACATTGTTTTGTAATACCAACGCTCGTACGCAAACATCCTCACACGTTTGAGACATTGGATTTTACTAAGGATATACAATATAATACAAACATCACACAAAACTAACATGCCTCGACGTCAACGTTAGAGAATTGATGAATTTACCACGACAGAGGACCCACGTACAACCTAGATTGACACGTGGCACAGGTTAGAATTTTAGGGTCGTTACAGAAACAAAACCCCAAAAAACTCAAAAAATGGCAGTGAAAAAGAAGAAGAACGCACCCACGATGTCGAATCAATGTGGGTTTGCTCGAATTTCATTGGATTTGGATTGGTGACGAGAATGCGATTAGAGAAATGAGTGACTGAGGTATGGGTGAGCGGGGTGACTGGGGTATGAGTAAGTAAAAATCTTTGTATATGGAGGGGTAGTTGGATCATTTCATAAGAGTGAGATACGAGAAGCAAAAAGTGGGGTCCGAATAGCCATTGCCTCTTTTATTATTATTGTATTTCAAGTTACTTCAAATGAAGATAAACTTTCTTTAAAAGAACTAGTCAGAGAGGCAGGTGTGATTAGGGGTGGCAATTCATGTCGGCGATTCGTAAATGTGTCGTGTCGTAAACAAGTCATGACTCATATAATGCAAACTCATGACATGACATGTTTATTAATCGTGCTAATCAATTTCGTGTCTAAGTAGGTGGTGTTATAAAAATGTCGATATTCGTATCACATATTTATTAAATATTTTGTTTAAACTTTTTTATTTATTTAAATTTTTATAATTTGTTTACTACATTTTTAAAACTATCTATATGAATAAATTTAAATGGACATAATTAAATACACAATAAAACAAAATGGAGATGTAGTCTTAAGTTTTACTTTACTTTTTCATTGAAGTTTTTACTTTTTAATGTTAATAATTAAGGGAAAATGACTCGTAACAAATAACATATACAAAACAACTTAAGTATCCTCTAAAAAAATGTGTAAATTTTTATATTTTTAATAAATAATTATTAATAAAATTTTAAACTTGAATAATATATTTAAAGTAAAATAAATATTTCTCTAAAAATAAAGTTAATTATGAAAAATGATGTCTGCAAATAAAAAATAAATTATGTTATTAACATGTATTCAAATAGATGAATACATATTCAAATTAGTGAATTTTGTAATAATTTATTTATTATAACATATTTATTATTTATACATTATTCCTTAATCGTGTGAAGTGAGTTATAAAAGAGTCAAGCAGGTTAACATATTAATAACTTATTTATTAACCGTGTATAAATAAGTTAACTTGTTTATGACCCAAACTGTAACGACCCAGCCCAGCGCCTAGGCTACCACTGGACCACTGGCTTCACGGGGGCGCACCCCACTAGCATCGCTAGTCACAGGCAGGGTGGAACCAAGCCCTACCCCATCCGTGTCCCCCCACACGGTCTTTCGCCTCCCTCGACTCAAACCTAAGTCTTGAGGGATAAGATTCCAGGTTTCACGAGTCGAGTACCACTAAGTTGGGAGGACTTCCCAGGAGGTCACCCATCCTAGTACTACTCGCACTCAGGCACGCTTAACTGTGGAGTTCTGATGGGATCTGGTGCCTTCGTGCTGAACCAGCTCAGTGGTACTCGACTCATGAAACATGGAATCTTATCCCTCAGGACCCAGGTTTGAGTCGAGGGAGGCGAAAGACCGTGTGGGGGGACATGGATGGGGTAGGGCTTGGTACCACCCTGCCTGTGACTAGCGATGCCAGTGGGGTGCGCCCCCGTGGAGCCAGTGGTCCAGTGGTAGCCTGGGCGCTGGGCTAGGTCGTTACATAAAAGGCTCTTCCCAACTAAATTGAAATTTTGTCCCGAAATTTAAGTTATAATCAACACTCACCAGTGAGTAACTGAGGATATCTCTGTCTCATAGTCGACTCGAGCTCCCAGGTGAGTCCCTCAGTCCCGTGATGTTGCCATCGTACCAACACCTTCGGAATCTCCATGTTCCTTAGAGTCTGAACTCTACAATCCATGATCTCAACGGGTTGCTCTTCATATGAAACGTTAGGACGACCCTCAATCTGTCTAACATCCACCATCGGCCTCGGTCCTGACTTAACTAACCTCAACATAGACACGTGAAACACTGGATGAACGCCTGCTAACTCTGCTGGCAACTCCAATCTATATGCTACTGTCCCAACACGTGTTATAACTCTAAACGGTCCAATATATCTCGGTGCTAGTTTCCCCTTGATTCCAAACCTCTGATATCCTTTCCAGGGCGAAACTTTCAGATATACCAAGTCATACACATCATAACTCAAACCCTCAAGATACCTATCAGCATACTTCTTTTGCCTATCTTGAGTTGCTTGCAATCTCAATCTAATTTGCCAAATTTTCTCGGTATGATCAACAACAACTTCAGGTCCAATCACTGCCACATCCTCAGGTGCTGCCCAACAAGCTGGTGATCTGCAAGGTCTACCATACAAAGCCTCAAATGGTTGCATACCAATACTCGCCTGATAGCTGTTGTTGTACACGAACTCGCACAACGGCAAATACTCTTCCTAAGCACCTCCAAACTGCAAAATGCATGCTCTGAGCATATCCTCTAATATCTGTATCAATCTCTCTAACTGACCATCTGTCTGAGGATGATAAGCCGTACTGAACTGTAGTCTCGTCCCAAACTGCTCCTGCATGCTCTTCCACAACTTCGAAGTCAACCTGGGATCTCTGTTCGACACAATAGATAGCGGAACTCCATGTAGCCTAACGATCTCTCGCTCAAAAATGATACTCAAGTGAGGAAACAAATACTTCATCGATATAGGAATGAAGTGTGCAGACTTCGTCAATCTGTCAATAACAATCCATACAACATCATGACGTCTCGCAGTCTGTGGCAACCCGCTCACAAAATCCATCGTAACATGCTCCCATTTCCATTGTGGAATCGGTAGTGGCTGTAACAATCCAGCTGGTCTCCTGTGCTCGGCCTTAACCTGCTGACAAATATGACAAGCTCTCACATATGCACCCACATCGGCCTTTATCCCAAGCCACCAAAATAAACGTCGCAAATCATGATACATCTTGGTCCTGCCAGGATGAACTGTATACCGCGAACGGTATGCATCCTCAAGAATGCTATCACGTAGTTCCTGCACCTCAGGTATCCATAGTCTGCCCCTGTGTCTCAAGCACTGGTCTGAACCACTAAACCAATCTGTGCAACCCAGATCCTGAGCCAGACAGCTGAAGCGCGCAAAATGTCCTTCAGCCCTTTGCCACTTAGTGACCCTCTCTAACGACACAACATGAACACGTATCTGGCAACAGATATGAACATCAGAAAAAGCATCTGACAAACACAACACCGTCGCAGCCTCCAGCAATCCATGCTCATGTGTCATCTCGCGTAGCAAAGACAGATCGACTCTCTACACCACTCCGGCTCAATGCATAAGCAACTATATTCGCCTTCCCAGGATGGTACTCAATCGCGAAATCGCAGTCTTTCAGTAACTCGAGCCACCGTCTTTGCCGCATATTTAGATCCTTCTGAGTGAACAGATACCTAAAACTTTGATGATCTGTGAATAACATAAACCGCTCCGCATAAAGATAATGTCGCCAAGCCTTAAACGCAAACACAACTGCAGCTAGCTCTAAATCATGTACCGAATAATTCTCCTCGTGGGGTCTTAATCGCCTCGATAAATATGCAACTGGGTGTCCTTCCTGCATCAACACACATCCCAACCCAGTCCCGGAAGCATCTGTGTAGACCGAGAAGCCTTTCCCTGTCTCCGGGTAGAGCCAACACTGGCGCCGAAGTCAACTTCCTCTTCAACTCTAAAAATCTTGGCCTCACGTCTTCAGACCATTCAAACTTAACATTCTTCTTGGTCAACCTCGTCATCGGCGCTGCAATTAAAGAAAAATCCTGCACAAACCGCCGGAAATAGCCCGCAAGCCCCAAAAAACTACGAATGTCTGCAACTGTCTCAGGTGTCCTCCAATCAATGATCGCTAGAATCTTGTCTCCATCAACAGATATTCCTTGACTACCAATGACATGTCAGAGAAATTTCACCTCTCTCAGCCAGAAAGCACACTTGCTGAACTTAACGTACAATCTGTGTTCCCTCAACGTCATCAAAACATCTCTGAGGTGTCTCTCGTGCTCCTCACAAGTCTTACTGTATATTAAGATATCATCGATGAATACAATCACATAACGATCCAGAAATGGTCTTAGTACTCGGTGCATCAAATCCATAAAGATAGCCGGTGCATTGGTCACCCAAATGGCATGACTGTGAACGCAAACAATCCATAGTGTGTGCTAAACACATATGCATCGAGCCGTCCTTCTTCTTAACAAAAAGAACTGGTGCGCCCCAAGGAGACATACCGGGATGAATGAAACCCTTCTACAGCAACTCCTCTAGCTGGGACCTTAACTCCCCGTGCTCGGATGTCGACATCCCGTACGGATCGACTATATATCGAATTTGCGTCCCGGAATCAATTCAATAATGAACTCAACTGCTATAGGAGGTGGTAAACCTGGTAAATCATCGGGGAACACCTCAGGGAACTCACACACTATTGGAACATCTTCCACTCTAATCTTCGATTTCAGTTCTCGCTCAACTACCGCCATAAATGCCTCCATCTCCTGAGTAGTAGCCAGTCGACCTCGAGTGATAGGTAATGCTGACGCATTTCCGATAAATGAAAACTTTGGAATTCCCTCGATGTGAAATGTCACCGTCTTGCTAAAACAGTCGATTTGTGCATGATACACCGATAACCAATCCATACCGAGCATCGCGTCGAATTCCAAGTATTCTAATACTCTAAAGTCAGCAGGTAACTGATGTCCCTCAATCTCAACCACACAATCCCGGAAAATTCGGTTGGGATAAATCTTATCCCCAACTGCCGTGCTGAGAACAAGATGTGTATCTAAAGTTTGTGTATCTAATCCTAACAATCCTACCATATGTCCAGATATAAAGGAAAGTGTGCTGCCAGAATCAAACATCACATGCATAAAAATATCACAGACAGATAACATACCTTCAACAAGTTGTCTGGTCGCCTCCCGGTCTGGCCTGATCAGTCTGTAATGGTACTGGCACTGGTCTCGTACACTCCGCCACAAGATGTCCCGCCTGACCACAACGATAACAAGTTCGAGTGACTGATCTGCCAGTAGTCCTCTGACTCTGTGCCTGACTCTGGCCTCGGCTCTGGCCTCTCTGACCTCGACCTCTATCCTGTCTTTGCGGCTGTCTCGGTCGATCAACTGATGTAGAGGCCGCAGAATACGCTACCTCGCGATCATCGCGTCTATCCCAATCATCCCGACGATCTTTGTCACCTCTGCGACCCTGATCTGACTGCCAATCACCTCTACCTCTACGAGGTCTCTGACCTTGATTTCCCATTTGTCTCTTCGGCCTCTGACTAAACCGAGTACCCTGAACTGAGCGACTCTGTTGACCTCGTAGTGCATTCTGAATCGCCAATCTGCTAGCACTCTGCACTATATAAGTTTCTTGAGAAAGAGACCTATCGTATACCTGAGCCAAAGTTGTCGCTCCACTGGAAACAACTCTGGTAGCTATCCTCTCATTCAGTCCTCGAACAAAGTAATATATTTGTAATCGGTCAGTCCCTGCCAAATCCATAGAGTAGGATAATAAATATCTGTACCTCTCCATATACTCGGTCACAGACATATCACTCTGAACCAGTGTCAAGAACTCCTCTCTCAATCGAATCCTGACCTCCATAGGTATATACTCATCCATGAATAATGTTCTGAACTCAGCCCAAGTAGTAACTACAGGATGTGTCGCTTTATAGGTAGTCCACCATATAGCAGCAGCAGATTTCAGGCAATAACTAGCCAATCTCGGTTTATCCACCTCATCAACAAGTAACATCTCATGTAATCTCTCATGAGCCAATAGCCATCTCCCGGCTATCTCTGGGTCTCCGGCTCCATGAAAGTACCCTGGAGAAAATCTAAGATAATCCTTCAACTTTTTCACCTCCACTGTCGTCAAACTCCCTGATGAAGACGCTACAGCTGGATGCTCAGTAATTGAAGGAGTCACAACGATTGCAGTCTGTCCCTGAGTCTCAGTAGTAGTGGGAGCAACAACTGCAGAAGTAGTAACCAATGGTGCAGCTATAACTGTAGTAGGGGCTGTCACAGTCTCACGAGTCCTCAATAAATCTAATAACTGTGCGAACCTATCATCCACTGTTCGCACTAATGACTCTAATGTCAATGTTGGCCTAGCAGGATCGCTAACATCCCCAACCTCTGACTAGGTCGTACCTGAAGGCTACCCGTCCCTCGGTATCTACATCGAAGAACGTGCCTCAGTACGAATATATATGTAACGTAAGTAATATACAAACAAAAACATAACACGTATATCCCTGATTTCTACCATCTCTCATTGCTTCCCAACTAAGACTTTAGACAATTTCCTTTGGGTTTCCACATATAAAGCTTATTCAATAGGTTTATGATAAGGTATTCCTCAAATTCGAGCCCTAGGTTTTCCTAAACCTAGGCTCTGATACCAAAATTGTAACGGCCTATTTTCCAAATAGACCGCCACAAGGACCAATGCGAACCCACAGTTTGTCTTATCAGCGACAGCTGTGCTCTACATTGGATTACATCCTCCATTTTATCTTTTTAAACCTTATTAATTATCCATTTATTGATTAAGTTGTATCGAAGTCAAATTATATGTTAAAGCATTATAAAATCCTCAAATTCACACAGCTGAAGCCTTTCTAATGCATTACTCGGGTAGTGATACTATAAATGTGTAACCTAAACCATAAACCTAATGTGGAAAACCCATGCACAATCATAAGTATCTCTGAAATCACCAAAAAGTTCAATATATATAAAGTTTCTCCAAAACCCCAAACCCATAATAAAACAAAGTAAGTATAATATAAACGTACGAGTCAGGCTATCTCTGTTCAACAGTACTCTGGCAGCTTGCCCTTGCCCCTGCTCGTACTAGGATCTGCACTTAAGCCATCACAAAAAGCAGATGACGAGTACAGAATGAGAATTCTCAAGGAAATTATATGAGCATTTTTAAAAGTAAATACTGGAATTTAAATAAAGCTATTAAATAAACATGCGAAAATAAATACAGACAACTGTGCTCATCGCATGAATAAATAATAGAAAAAACTCAAAGTGTGTTCCTAGCCCCTAGGGTCAGACTACACCATAATTCGGGCTTTTCCACAGAATACTGCCGGCGAGTCCAACTCAAGCAGGGTGT
Source organism: Stephania japonica (assembly GCA_039657345.1). NCBI lineage: Eukaryota > Viridiplantae > Streptophyta > Magnoliopsida > Ranunculales > Menispermaceae > Stephania > Stephania japonica. The sequence continues at coordinate 80,964,064 of CM077556.1, read as the reverse complement.
GACGACCCCAATTTTCCCATGCAATTGGGTACGCCCAGCCTAGACCCATACAAGCCTCGAGTCATCACTCGACAACCTGACGAGCCTAGTCAGCCTTCAATTTAATCAAATTAGTAATTTATGAAAGAGTTATTGCATCAGTAAACAGCGGAAGACTAAAATAATTATAATAAAGGGAAATAACTCAATCAAAGGAAGTAGAGGAATTCTATAAGTGTGGAAAACCCCGGGTATTCATGTACAATTCGAAATGCAAAGGTACATGATACCAATCTCATCAAAATTTGCCGAGTTTAATAATCCCAAAGCATATATATATAAAACGATATACATAAAAGTAAAACATAAAGAAAAACCTATAAAATAGTCTCCAAATCCAGCCGCTAATCCTCACAATAGATCACCTAGGCAAGGTCCCTTGCCCTTGCTGCTCTCCGCCCTATCTGCACCCACCGTCACAAACTAGACGGTGAGCAACTGAATAAAATCGAATGTAATGCCAGAAGAAGATAACAGTAATTCATGATAATACAAGTAAAGCAGTCTAAATATCATGCGGTAATAAAAACGACAGGAAATTAAATAGACAATATACATGATAAACAGACTAATAGATATCAATCGAAAGTCAAGTGTGTTCCAAGGAATCAAAAAAGGCTCATAAGTGGTCTAAATCATAGCATAACGGCGAAGACCTCGCGAGGTCTTCCCGGGCATCGACACAAGCGAAGGCACAGCTATGACTGGAAAGGGACTCGAACCCATCCACCCAGTACTCGGTGTCACACGGTCACTAAGGGTGGTCACACACTCCTGGCCATGAGTGCCCACGTTTTATCCCTCTAGTGCAGGTCCTAGTACTTTTGAGACGAAACACTTACGTCGGGAAACACACAACAAGAAATGGAATAGAATACCAATAATGGAGCATAACAAGACTGAATAAATGATAATGAATTACATGGCATTTTCTTTCTGGCTTACAAACGTACAAATGCTTTTTAAGGCAAGTGTACTTACCTGAACTATTCGCAACCCGGTATTCACTCCGAGACTCTAATACGTTCCCCGTGCGTTCTCGACTACCTGATATAGTTTTGAATCTCGAATATTAGTTTAAGGCTCGCATTTAGTCTTAAGGTGTTTGTTTTACAATCATTTGTTGATTATGACCCAAACCGTTGTGGATTAAACCATCTCTATGGTTGTTCCCTTTTTTTTACAAAACATAACTCTTGTTGGGTCTATTTATCAAGTTTTATACTCACCTAAGTAAGCCTTTGATGTGAACACTTATTGGGCCTAGATACATAAACTTATTCTTATATTTTTCGCCTTCGTCTTGACCTCAAGTTGTATTTATTCTATTGGGCCTTTATTGGGCTTTACATAACCTATAAACACACTATTTGTAACTTGTTATAGACCCATATTATCATGAGTGTATTAGGCCTTAATACAAATCCATATTCATTTAAACAAGTATCCATACTTTTTATCCTTTTTATTTATTCTCAACATAACATAATATACAAATCCTACACACATGTACAACTATTGTGTACACCCCACTCACCACACACCCCACTGTTATGTGCACACAACACCCCGCTGTTGTGTGCACCCCACTGCTATTTACACCCCATATTAACATGTGTTAATGTCACTTTATTAATTAAAACTATATAATATACATTAATCTATTCTTTTACACCCACAACCATTGTGTACACCCCACTATGGTGTACACATACACGCTGGTGTGTACACCCCACAGTGGTGTACACATACCCCCATTCATGCACCCCATGTACACCAACTCACCACCAAACCGTCATGCATACACCCCAAAAATTATAAAAATCCACATAAAATCATGAACCCGAGAGACAAGAGAGGAGGAGAGGTTCACCTAGGGTGGGACGTGGGGTCTCCGACGCGAGGAGGTGGCGGCGACGTGAAGCCGAGAAGAGGAGAGGTGACGTGAGGCCGAGAGGAGGAAGGAGAGATCCGAGAGAGAGAGCAACGAGAGAGAGAGAAGAGATCGTGAGTGAGAGAGATATCGCGTGGCCGAGAGAGAGATGGAGAGGCCGAGAGTGAGGGAGAGATCCGAAATGGAAGAGAAGGAGGGTGGGCGGCGGTTATGTTAAAGAAAAAGATGAATAGTGTAGGGTTTTGTTTGTTGTTGTTATATTTATATGGTCAAATTACCTTTTTACCCCCAACTTACTTCCTACACCATTTTTAAACCATTGCCTTTATGGGTCTTTTTACTTTTCTATTTATTTCTCTTTATTACACATTAAAGTGTGTAACCATTCTATTTATTTTGTATGTTTTACTTGTTTTTCTCCTCTGTTTAACTAGTCGAAACCTCACTCAATTAAATACCGCCCGAACGGCTCGAAACGCGTAAAATACTAAAATACTAATACACACAATCAAATAATCATAAAATCACTTCGGTGTTGACTCCTGAAGTTCGAAATACTGTCCGGTATTCACGTAGCCGGGTCACAATTTCTGACAAGTGCAACATAAGTCAGTTAAAAATTTGGGGTTGTTACACAGGGCAAGCATCTGGATCCGCTCGATGACCGACGTTACACCTACGGCGCACCGACACGCCATGACGTGATACTCGGGTCGTACTATTCACCGAGATCGATCTGGTAGAACGTGCTATGGTGTAGTGGACATACACACAAGAATGGTACGGAGGGAGTCCCGCTCAACGTCCGCCCATATAACCATAACCAGAGTAGAGTATTGAAATGAAAGAAATTGAATTCAAATGCCACTAAGAAGTAAATACTCAAGTAATTTTAGTTGGGATACTACACACCTCAATTCGCACTCCGCGTCCCGAAATCCAACCCCGTCTAGATTGAATAATCACCCAATAACTCCAAATTATCACCCCAAATGTACCTAAGATTATTTATCATTGAATTAGCTTCAATTTGACATATTATATCTATTTTACGTTTTTCGAGGTAAAAACCCCGGTATAAAGTCTCCTCCGACTTCTGAATTTCTCATTTTCCATATAAATTCTCCAATTTCTATTTATTTGGTCAAAATACATTTTTTTCTATATTTTCCCTATTTTCTTGATTTTCTTTTCCATTTTCTCTTTATTTTCTTTTTTTATTTCTGGTTTTAAGTGTGAACCGGGCCGAACCGGTTGAACCGAACAGGCCCGGTTCACCCTCTTCTTCTCCACCTCGCCAAGAACAGAGCCTCTGCTCTGTATTTTTTTTTCTCTATTCGATTCTCTCATTCTTTCTTTCTTTCCTTCCTTCTCTCATGGAAATTGGGAGATGGGGAGACTTCCTCGGACTGGTTTCCAGTTCGGTTCTCGGCCATGGCTCTGCCATGGCCGAACTCGTCATCCCTCACCCACGTATACACAACAACCACAACACAACAACAACACAAACTCACCGAACTCGTCATCCTCTCCTCCTCTCAGTCTCTAGCTCTCTCATCGCTTTTTCTTCTTCGTTCTTTTTTTTTTCTTCTTCTTCTTCGATTTATCGATTTGTCGAGAGAAAGAGAAGGCGGTTTGATGGTGGAAATGACCACTTTGCCCCTCATGTCTATCTCTTTCCTTCTTTCCTTCAATACCCTTTTTGGTAATTTTGCATTTTCTATTTTATTTTCTGATTTATATATATTTATATATACATATATATTTTAAATTACATATATATATATATCCGCCTATATTTTCACGCATACAATTTCGTCGTGCGCGCCAACAAGCGTATTCGGGCGTGCACACTACCATACCACCCACGCGTGTCGACCACGACCCCGCGTGTCCCTAGGTGCCCACTAATTTATCATTTTTATCACATTTAATTCATTTAATGTGTGTAATATTTTCCCCCAGCCTAATATTTCATCTTTTTGTCTATTCAGTACCCGCGTCGACACGCATATCGAGGCGAATACTTAACACACCATCTCACACGTCAATTAAAATATAATTACACACATCGCGATGTCGTTTAACCTATTTTAACATAAACATCGCAAATTAAACAAAACAACATACAAAATAACTGTTTACCTAACTCCAAGCGCGCTAGCCTAACTGTGGATCCCACGGGTGTTTGAGCTGTCTGCCACGTCTACAATACGTCACAAATAACGACAAATTAAATTCGGGCCGTTACAAATGATTATTTTGCCCCTAAAATCTTATCCTCCTCCTTCACACTCTAATACCCTTTTTGATCATTTCACAATTATTTTACCTATATGCATATATATAAATATATATATTCGCCTATACTTTCGCGCCTAAAATTTCGTCGTGCGCGCCAATGAGCGTACTTGGGCGTACACACTAACGTACCACCCACGCGTGTCGACCACGACCCCGCGTGTCCCTAGGCGCCTAACAATTTACATATTTTTATCACATTTAATTCATTTAATGTGTGTAATATTTTTCTTAACTTAAAATTTCGTCTTTAATCTACCCGGTACCCGCGTCGACACGCATATCGATGCGAATACTCAACACACAATCTCACACGTCAATTTAAAATATAATTACACACATCGCAATGTCGTTAACCTATTTTAACATAAACATCGCAAAATTAACCAAAACAATACACAAAATACTATTTACCTAATCCGGACACACTCCACCTCCTCATTTGGAACCCTGAACGTCCACGCTGGCGTCCACGTCTGTAATGACGTCATAAAATAACGGCAAATATTAATTAGGCCGTTACACAGACCCACTCATGCTAAACTCGTGACATGTTTATTACGTGTCGTGTCGTGTCATGTTAAACATTTTATGACCCAAATTGCCAGCCCTAAATGAGCATAATTTTTTTTGTTATTATTATTAACCAACTAAAATTCATAATCTCAATGTTAGTGAATTTTTAGTGGAGTAGGTTTCATTAAAAATGGGTGGGCAACTTTTACTTTCTCTTGTTACTTTAAATGAGATACTAACTCTTGTGACTTTATTGGATAATAACAGACTCTACTAATAGTTTTGCAACGTCAAATACGCTGTTTGAAGGAAACGGTTTTTCTTTTTTTTTTTTATCTTTTTTTTTTTGTAAAAGTTTTTTTTTTTTATTGAAAGTTCCTTAAACTCACTCCAAATAATTCATTATCCACCTATTTATTCAATTTGATTGTATGAAGTATACTGTAGTGATTAGTGGCACGTCCTAATCCAAAACCGAGTATTACTAAGACACGTGGCACGAAAGCAAAACGAAAGCATTCGAACAATTCGCTGTAGTAAATAAGGAACTTATCCGAAACGTATCTACTATCTGCCCCATCAAGGGCAGCAGCACCGGCACGGGACTCCTGCCCGCCCACGTGACTTCTCAACATCTCTACTTTCTAACTCTTACCAACTCTCCAAGTAATGCTCCGGCCATGCTCAATACAAAAGCTTATTTTTTTGTGTATTTTGAGATTTTAATTTTTAAACTACATCCGATCATAGCTATATATAAGATTTTGCCATTAGCTTCCCACTTATTGTTGTTAATCATTTTTCATATTTTAAGTCTTTCGTTTGTGGATGGATTTATGCTTAAGATTGTGAGGTTAACACTAATTTTTATTCAAAAATCTAATTTAAAAGGTGCCTTAGTTTATTTAAATTTTAAAATTTTCTTTCCTTTGCTTAATGTGCTGAGTTTCTTTCCTCATAATAAATTATACCCACTACCTTATTTTTCCTTCCTTCTATATCTTGTTATCTATGCTTGTCACAATACCATCAAACTCTCCAAGGCTTTAAGGAATTTTTATAAGTCAAAGGATTCTATTTTGCAGTATTTGCAAATTCATTCCAATAATTTAATATAACAATGTATGAGATTGGAAAAAAAAAAAAAAAGAAGTCGTAGACCTTTCCTTTAATAGGAATTTTTTTGTTTAAGAAAGAAATAATTTGCACCACTGATGTTTGAACCTACGACCTTTCACTCCAAACTCCATGTTAATCTGTTAGGCCATCCAATTGATTGGTTCAACAAAAAAAAAATATCTTTCACCACCTTTAAATGTCAAACTAGATTTTTCAAAAAGTCCAACCATAACCCAACCAAAAATGTAATTAGACATCGAGCGACCCACACGGTCAAGCTCTCGTTTTTTCTTCAAACAAAAACATAAGGTGACCTTACGCTTTCCTTAATCCAAAACTTTGAAAAACTAATTAATTAACTAATGCTCTCAAAAACCCTAATTTTAATTTCTTCTCTGGTTCTCTTTGATTATACTTTTTGAAACACCGTCGATCATCTATTTTGATCGGTGTTAGTTCCAATAAACTCGTTTTTTTCTTATTAATCAAATAAATTCGCAGATCCATTCAAATCTGATGATTAGATGATTAGTTTCATCTACGTTGTGACAATCAGATTCACTATTGGCAATAGTCATCTCTCTACGTTTGTATCCTTTCAGAATACTGTGCGCGGATTTGTATTTATGGAGTTGGTACCAGTTATTAAGTTTTGTTTCATAGGTAGTTGTTTCCTTCTCATGTTGTCTGTATGTATTCCCTCATTAGAAGTTTTGTATTTACTTCCCTTGTTTGAAGGTTTATTTTTTACTGTGCTTCGAAAGATGAATCTGTATATTGTTATATTCCAGATGTTTGTCAAGAGAATAGTCACTAATTGTTAAACTATTTGATCGTTACAGTTGCAATTCTTGAAAGCTAACCATATGATAGTTGCATGTTCCTTTGAGCAATTAGAATTAGCGAATCAATTTGCTACTATAATTGATTCTTTGTCTCATTTTGTTTTATCAAATGTATTGAGTGGCATTGATGATCAATGAAATTTCTATTTTTCAAAAAAAAAAAAAAAAAAAAAAAAAAACTTATGCTTACATTATCAACACCTTGTTTATTATAATTTTAGTCAAATCTGTTCTTTCAAACATTTATAATTATTGAATGAATGTACTTTTATTATTAACGTAATTAGTTATATATAAATTTGTTCTAGGTTTAAATTATGTTTAATTTAGTTTTGTCTCCTCATGTCGATGGTTTATTAAATTGAGGTAGTTGTCCCCTCTATGTGGGGTAGTTCTTCCCTTTAGTCCTCTCTATGTTAATTAGGATAGTTTGAGGATTAAGTATGCAATTTAATATTTATTATATTTCACTCGTTGAAATGCTATACTAAATTGACTTATTCTCTTGAGTTAGAAACTTTGAAATGATCCATGTGTGTTTTAGGCTTGAAGAAAAATAAAATAAAATTTTGAGTGGGCGTGGGCGTGGGCGTGGGCGTGGGCGTGGGGCAGGGTCACGGAGGGCAGGCAGGGCAGGGGCAGCTCAATCGGTATTTAATCACTAGATGAAACAGCGAAATTGCCGGCTATATAATTACGGCAGTTACTAATTTGGTTAGCTAATCAGTCTCGCTCGGTTTCTCAAATTAATTACCACCGTTTCACATTACGCCACCCCCTACAAAAGCGGAGCTCCGTCACTTCCATCCACTCACACACACCCACTCCTCTAAATCGCCCATTCATTAGACATGACCAACAACACCAACAATCGCAGCGTCTTCTTGTGTTTCCGACCGGTTGCGGTTGTTGAAGAAGAGAGTTCGAATCACCACTACTTTGACGAAGACGATCATCTTCACCAGGACCTGTCCTACATCAAGATTGGTGAAAAACAACAACGAAAACAAGGAAGTTTTGATCAAGAAATGGACGACAAGAGTCCAAAGTCGACCAAACCGAAGAGGACGATGGGTTGGCTGCAGAGAGGCGGCTGCCGGAGGCGATCCGCTCACCGGATCATCTCCAAGATCGCCAAAGCCGTTATGTTTGACACCGAACTGGTGCGTTTCATTTCCCTACATCCTACTTTCAGTGATTCTTTTGAGAGGTGCCAGAGATTTTATTGATTTTTAAAAAACTATTACATCCCAAAACAACTGTGTGCCCTGTGAAAAATTTCTATTCATATTTCTCAATTTCTCTTAATTTGCAGACTAAGAGGATTCGAAGTCGAAAGGTTCGGCAAGATCCGACACATTCATCAACATCAAACCCTATCCTAACAGAGGAGGAAGAGAGGATCGATCAATCACCGCAATCGAGTTTCTCGAGATCCTCATCATCTCTCACTACACTCACTACTTCGTCTTCCTTGAAGTTGAACCGCTCCTCTTCGTGTTTATCATCGTCAACAACATCGAATTCATTTCGGACATCTGAACCAAATCAAACCGTCGAATCGAGGACGACACGCATCACGAGGAGAAGCAGGAACTACTCTGGATGGTACTTGGTAGTGGTGAGCTTGGTGTCGGTGATATTGTTCGGTAGATTTCTGGCTGTACTGTGGACGGCGACGTGGCTTTTTCTAATTCCGAGCCGCCGTGGCGGTTGTGGTACCGAGGATAATCGGACGGTCGAGGCGAAGTTGTCAAGCGCGGATCGTGAGTTGTCGTTGTCGAGAGATCGCGTGAACAGCAGGAGAGTGGTGATGGACGGATTCTTGGAAAGGAACAACAACAACAGTCGTCGCGTTTCTTGAACTGTGTTTTTTTGTGTTTTCTTGAATTTTGTAAGTGTAGATATAAATCAAAGAAAGAAAGAAAGAAAGAAAGGAAGAAAGAAAGAAATGCTTTTAATTTTACATGCTGCTGTTGATGATTTTTGGTTTTGAAATTTAGTTGCTATTATAGCCCAAGGTTCAATCAATGAGAGAAACAAGAGAGGAAACAGAGGAACGCGCGCGGGTTTCCTAATGGGGACAACAGAGAGACGAGACGACGTCTTCTACAAGGCAAGGCCGGGCCAACATGGTGATGTTTTGATTTGGAAGTACACTTATAATTATACGTTTCGGCGGGGGCAAATTGGTTGAAATTAAACTGAAGATTTTAAAGAATTTTAAAAGAGTTTAGGGAACTTTAAAATTTAAGGCGTATTTTTTATGGATTTTGATGATTTTTATAGGAGAAATATTAATAATAAAACTTGTAAAAATGAAATGCGTAATAGAAAGATTTTTTCATTTTTCAAAAGTAGGAGCAACATTAATCCAACAAGAGGAATGAAGGTTATAATCATCTATAATCATTTAGGCACATCTAAAAATGACTTGCAATTATATTCAATGTCGAAAAGAAGCACAAGAGAAAATTTTAATAATTTCAAGAATTTCAATTGTATAAGGTCGATCTAAAAGATTACTCAAGAATAATTATGTATTTAATTTATAGGATTGCTATTTTAACCCTTCCAACTTATATCTCCACCAAATTTAATTAACCACCTAATTATTTTTATAAAACACTCTAAACCCACCCAATATTAGTATTAAAATTCCTAAAATAACCTGGAATTAACTTCATCTCTCTAGTTTCAACTTTCATCCACCTCGTTCTCGTTTAGTCGTCCAACTCTTTCACTGTCTCTTTCAGGGTAAATTGCAAATTAGTCCATGAGGTTTACTATGATATGTACTTTAGTCCCTTGTAGTTTACTTCTGGTTTGTTAAAAATATCCTTGGGTTAGTGTTAAATTAAAATATTATCATTATATTACTTTTTGATGATGTGGCATATTTATTTTACCACAATGTTCTTTAAGTTTTAAAAAATTATCAACTTTAGTCTCTACTATATAAACATAACTATATTTATTTATTTGTTTAAGAATTATTCATATATTTTAAATTAATAAAAATCACATTTTGCAAGAAATAAATAATAATAAAAATGTGAGTATGTTTATTATTTAATAATAAAAAACTAATAATCTATATTTTGTAAATAGGATTGGATGTGCTTAAAATTAAAATAGTTAAGTCATGTTTATTCTTACAAAAAATAAATGAATATGCAAAAAGGTGTGTAAATTTATGTATACCTAAGAACAAAAAATATTAATTAAATTCTCGCATTGTGTTTTCAATTTATACCATTCTATAATTTGTAAAAATAAATATAAAAAAAATACTATTGAAGGCTATAAAAATAGTCAATCAACATTATACTAAAATCAAATGCTAATTAATAAGAATATATATAAATACATAAAAAAAATTATCAACAAATTGTTTTAAGAAGGTTTATAAGAAAGTCATAATTTGTAAATATTGAGTCTCCATTTTGTCTATTTTGTAATGGTAGATTAGTTTTTTCGCACTAACTCATCCATGATTTAAAAAAAGATAGTAAGAAGGACCAAATTGTATATTTTTGAAATCTCGAGGACTAAAGTGCATATTATGTTAAACCTTAAGACTAATTTATATTTTACCCTCTCTTTCGTCACAATTATGGTTGCATTCAAATTTTTATTTCCGTCAGCTTGCTAGTGTTTTATGTGTATGCAAAGTTTCATCTGTCTCTACTAAAATGGGTTAGGGTTTTTCCTGTTCTTTTATTTGGTTTATTAGTTGATACGGAAAAAGAGAACAATTGATGTACCAATGAATATCCAACTAACAACAACTGCTAATTAAGTGGTAGAATGAATTTGTTCAAAATACAAGGAGCCAAAGTCTATTTTTAATTTTATTTTTTGGGTATTGTAAATCGGGGCATTTGAGACATGATTGAATCTGAAACTACAAAGTGATCAAATTGATTGCTTATGGCGTCGCCACTTGTGCTCGGGTTCTCTGCATATCGCTTAGGCTGGGAGATCAATGGCTCGAGAAAAGTGTCGTGGGTGGCGTCGTTTGCAGGTAACGGATCGCAAGACGAAAAATTTAATATGATATCAGAGCCGACGGTTCGATCGGAACCTGTTGTAAAAAAATCTTTAAGATGGATTTTGGTCCAAGGTGGAGTGTTGAGATGTGTGGACCGAAATAATAGTCCCACATTGGAAAGTAAAACTTCTAAATGAAGTATTAATGATTGTCTCCCTCTAATAGTACCAAGACTTTTTGAGTTAAAACTCCACACCTAAAAGATGAAGAGTAGTTAAGTTGAGGACATTCGCGGAAGAAGTGCCACGGGCGACTACTTATAGGTAATGTGAATTAAAACCCTACACCTAAAAGATGAAGGGCCGCTTGCAGGTAACGTGAGTTAAAACCCCACACCTAAAAAACAATAAAACAAAAGCAAAATACCTACAATTTTGGTTTTTGAGATTCTTATGGTGCCATTACAACATACAGATATAGTTTGTTAAAGAGATTGTTGATCATAAGAGAGTAATTTGGTTGTTGTTTCACAGATTGACTTTTTTTTTTTTATTTTTATTTTTTATTTATATGAACTGATTCGGTTAGACAAAGAGGAAAACAACAAGATGGATTTTGCACAAGGACAATGTAGTCATTTACTTAATAGATATTTTGCTCGAATGGGTTGAAATAACCTCATAATTTAAAGGATTTTGAAAGTTCTTCATCAGGTGTATTAAATATCAGGCAATGTACGTGGAAGAGTTTCAACAGTATCCCAATTACTTTTTAGGACAAATAAGACAATAAAGTTTTCAAAAAAAAGTTATTAGAAAAAGACAATAAAAGCCTTAGAAAAAGTTATTAAAAAAAAAGACAATAAAGAAAGACTTTATTTAAAGCTTCAACCTGAGTCATTCTGTTAGATAATGTCAAATTATCAACCTGAGCGCTATATATAATCCCACTAACTTCTAAATTTTAGTTTAACCAATTGATAATTCTTAATCATCTCTAATTGTAGCAAGTTAAGCCATGGTCTAGCTCTTCTGAATCTTGGTGGAGAACTTTTTGTTTATATACACAAGTTCTAAGCTGAACACGTGCATATTGTACTTTATGTTAAATCCATACTACATCAATACAATAATAGAACACAAAAGGCTCTAGTGTTCTTTAGGTCAGGGAATCTACTTTTTTTCACAATTTTCCATTCTAATATATTTTTAACTAGTCAATTTCTGCACAAATATTAATTTTTTTTAAAAAATAATAAATTAATTTAAATAAACATACTGTAATATTTTTATAATTAGAATGAAAAATCACAATAATCAATTTATATTTCTTATAAATAAAATATACAATAAGAATAAGATTAATTAGGGTTTAGGGTGATTTAAATCAAAGATGAAGATTGATCTGAACAAATTTGTGTTATTTTTTTGGATAAAGGAATTTTATTAATTTATCAAAAAATACATGTACAAAAAGAATGGGAAAACAAAAATAATCTTACCTATCTACTTACAAAAGTCCCCATTTGTTATACTATACAAAAAAAACCATCTAGTTAGAAAACAAAACCAAAGTTCTGGAGGATCACAATTGTGAGTTTTCTGATCACCCATTTTAGTTCACTCAAAAAAAATCTCATAAAAGCCAACCTCTACATAATATTCAATTGTTACAATAATTGATGTAGGCAAAAGAAAATATGCAGAGAATGATCTGCAGAAAAAACTCGCCATCAAAAATAAAAAATTTAGAGATACCCCAACAAACCAACAGGAAAAATAAAAACAAAAGACACTAACACGCCAAGTTGTCTCTTACCTCATAGTCAGACGCTCACATAAAAAGATCTAAGATGTTGTGTCAATTCTTCGCCAGTTTGTTGAAATTTCAAGCTTTGAACATATTTGTGTTATTACTGTCGTCCAATTGAATCTAAGAAATTACATTTGATGAAGAAGAAGAACTAAAGTTAGAGTTGAACATACCAAATAGAGAATTGAGGAAGATAAAAAATTGTGGGGGTTTGAGTGAAGGTTAGGTGTTTGAGCTAATAAAAACTTAATTTTAAATGCATCGCTCTTAATCGTAATAGTCTCTTCGTATTTTGTAAGCTAGTTGGGCTTTTCCTTGTATAAGAAATTGGGAGGGATAAATATAAGCTAGTTGAGCTTTTTGGTGTCCAAGAAATTGGAGGATAAATATAAGCTAGTTGAACTTTTCATTATCTAAAAAATTAGGGGATGAATATATCCTAAGACAACCAATAATACAAAGAAATAAATAGCAAAAAATAGAAAATAGAAAATTTGAAAAAATTTTAAAAATGAAACAATAATAAAAGAAATAAATAGCAAAAAATAGAAAAATAGAAAATTTGAAAAAATTTTAAAAATGAAACGGTGAAGAGAGAAGAGAGAGAGAGATTTGTTTAGTAGACTTAGAAATCAATATGATTTAAAACATTAATTATATACTCCTCGATCACGATGAACCTCACTTTTGCTCCACTAGACTAGTTTTATAACAACTTTTTTAGATCAATCATGTTATATATTAGAATGTTCACAACATTTTTTAATATGACAACTGTACTTTTTTTTTTTTTTGTCGATATGCGACAATTGAATTTAAGTTAATAGAAGGCTCAAATGATTAAAAATATCTTGATCTTTACAAGTTATATCAATTATATTTAACCTTTTCATTTTAGTATCAATTATATCATCAACTAATTTTGGGCACTTTTTCTTTGAAATTAACATAATCTTCAAACTTTTCTTTTCATGATCATTCATATTGATTAATTTACATGTAACGACCCAAATTCTCCATGACCCAACCTATGAGTATTTTGGTAATTTCATGATAAAAATATGTTGGGTGTTTAATGTAAAAATACAATTCTAAACTTGTCAAATTAAATATGAGTTAGGGAGTAAGTAAAGTTTTATTTTAAATAATAAAGCCCAATTGAAATTATGACCCAAAAGGGCATTTTAGACAAATTGTAAATAGTCACAACCTTAATCCCTAACCCTAATGCTATTTAAGCAAATCAAAGAAAACCCTAGCCTCAATCTTGTTAAACACCCACATGGAGAGGAGGAGAACAAGAGGAGAGTTCAAGCTCAAGAGATGTACAACCTCACTTCCCTCCTTGATTTCTTTATTATTTATTGAAGATTTGGAGACTGAAGGGTCGATGGCGTCGACATCGGCAAGAATGCGAGGAAAATAGAAAAGAAAATAAGAAAGGAAAGATTTGATCTATGTTAGAATGAGATTTTGGAAAGGATTTTGAGTCAAAGACTCCATTGAAGGCATGTTGAGATTCTAATACTCTCTAGATTTATTGTCTTGGTGTTGGTATTGGTAATGAGAGTTGATGATTTGCAAAGTTTGTTCAATATTTTTTAGATCTAGTCTTGAAATAGGTTATACAAATTTTTTAAGCTTTATGATAACGAGTATTATGGATGAATCAATCTTGTTTTCCATAGTTTGATAGTACATGAAAGGGTTTTTCCCATAATTTTAGCAAATTGAACGCGGTTGAAGTTTATTGATATGGATTTGACATTTAAGGTTGAGTTGAGATTTAAAAAGGGACTTTGAATCTTTTCTTTGAGAAATAAACTTATTCGATAAATTTGTGGACTTTGACTGAATATTGTCATTTGGAAATTTAAAGTCTAAATTGAGTCTTGTATAGTGATTTAAATTTTTTTAATTATAATTAATCGAACGTCTTCGATTTATGTTGGAAAAATCAAGTCTTAGCGGATTTTCCTTGTTTTACATCACCGCATTCCTATTTTATTGGAATCATCGATTCTAATTTTAAGTGTTGATTTTAGAGTCGTGGATGACCTTTAGCGAAATTAGCTATAAAATAGGGTGAATCTCTAAGGTCTAGACAATTGATGTTAAATTTGTATGGCTGTAGATACATAAAGTAATTATTCTTTTAAATTGTCTAGATTCGCGAAACGGTTCACATCGAGCCCAAACACGAGAAGATCGAGATTAGGATTCGTGGCGAGTGCAGGTAAGTGGGGAGCTTGCTCAATTATCAAATATGACATGATTATTAGTTATGGTTAGGATTCATAATTTGAATTAAAGACTTGGGATTTATGGGTTGCGTTGTGGTATTGGCTCAAACCTACGTATCTATAGAATGAGAATGCATTGTTATTCATGGCCCTAGAATGTGTGGAGTTCCACCGAGGGTCTTATTAACAAGTAAACCTATAAGAATACCTCAGAATGTTGTGGTACCACCGAGGGTCGTTAACACCCCAGGATGTGTGGAGTATACCACCGAGGGCTTTACTTGACTAATTGAATTCATAAGTATGACATGAGTTGGAGTTACCTTATCTTGTACTCTTAAGACATAGGGATGTGCATCGGTGATGGCTTGGACGATCCTATTGTTGATTTGATGGGACAAACGAGAGGGCACATAAGGCCTGTGTGCTAGCTGGTTGTTTCCATCACTTTGAGAGTAGAAGAATCGGTCACCGGATTCTTGCCAATATCTAGTATGCATTGAATGGAACATCGACTTATCGTATTATTATATTTTATAGTACATAATCTCGCGAAACCCCCTCATTTGTATGAAAGTTTGAAATTATGAAATGATTTGTCAATCTTTTTAATGTTATTCATGATTATTGTTGTTACAATTTGTGACTTACAAATCTTATGTCTATGATAGTACTTGATGGTTCATTATAAGTCTATTTTTTATGAAATCCTGCTACCATGCTACTATTTAATGAATCCTTGTTTGTTTTCAAATACATGCTAGACTTTGCATGCTTATTAGGTATTACTTGCATATTTGATGGTTGAGCAAGTTTTCCGCATTACTGAGCTCCGTTGGTTCTTTTAGCTCACCCCACTTACATCTCAGGTATCCACGACAGCGCTAGGTTGAGGCAAGGGAGAGACGAGCTTGAAGTCTCCTCTTGATGTGAGCCTTTGTATATATATCATGTATATTTGATTTAGAAACTATCAACTTGGGGTTAAAATTAAAATAGATCTTTGGGTAGCTTGAATCCTAGTTATCTTTAGTTGATCCATTTCGGAGATTATAATAAACTTGTTTAGTTTAAAGGAGCATGAATAGATGTATAATTTTTTATAAATGTTCTATGAACTTAAATCTATTGGCTTAGGATATTTTTTTTATATTCTTTCCGCAATTATTATCCTTTGTTTAGTCAATGTGTATTCCGCAGGTTTATTTGTTTAGGCGTGCCAGACCGTTATTTAGGCCTGGTTCAGGTATCGGGTCTAAATGGCAGTCTGGGCCGGGCGACCTGACTCTAGGTCGGGGACGGGTCGTCACAGTTGGTATCAGAGCCTAGGGATTAGAACCTAGGGAAACATTAGGTTAGGGAAACTTAAGATGTAGGGCCTTTAAATTTAAAGGTCAAGTTAAGTCGAACAAATCTGTGGTATGGGACATTGGTTCAAAGTCGACTTAACACGCAATAATGATAAATCCTAAGATGGGATGGGACAAAAGAAATTTGATAAAGATTTAATGTGATGACTATTTGCTACTTTGTGTATATAAATATATCGTTAGATATATAGGTAAATGTCTTTCCTTAAGACGTGAAACCTTGGTTCCACGAATTGGGAATGACAATTAACGATACAAGAAAGTCGAAGGGAAATCCGTAGAAGGTTCCACATGCGCTGTAAGGAAGTCTACAACGCTTTGCTGCAAGAATGGTTCTGATAGAATGACTAAACTTAGAGTGAAAATTGTATGGCGAGATGCGCCTATACTTGACGATAGAGTGACAAATAAAGATTTAAGCAAGAATCGATAGACTTGAAAAGATAATGAGACGCCACGCTAAATATGCAAGATGGAATTATGACGTGGTCACATTTCAGAGAAGTAACTCTGACGCCGAAAGTTATATTAGGATAATTAAAATTAACGATATCTTGTTGAAAATGGAAGTTAACAATCCTAGTAAGGATGTAAATGAATCTTTGATTTCAAACAATGATAAGCAAGTAGTCTGGCCAGGTGACTAAACTTAATTTAAGATATAGTGGACACGTATACACTTAAAACTTCTAATGATCGATTAAGAGTGTGAACCATTGGTCTATAAATTCGATTTGAAGGTTATTACTATAGATCGAATTATGTTGTTTCAGGTGATCTATTTTTATCGAAAAATGATTTTTCGACTATATTGGACCATGATTTTTGTATTGTTTTCGAGTTGATGTTTACCGCACTTTATTGAAATTTTCATGGAAGTATTTAACATAACTTTACAAAATTTTGAAAAGGCAAACAAGTACAAAAAAAAGAAACCATTTATTTTCCTTGGTATTCAAAAGATAAAGCGAATAGACTCATACATATTTCGAGTATTTGACGTTGTAATTTTAATCTTTACATAAAGAGTTTTACTGAATTTCAAAGTTTTGATTTGATGAAAATGCAAAGCATCGTTTGGATCTATGTTACCATTTTGTAGATGTTGTAAAGACTCAAGATCTGAGGTTAAAATGATATAAATCAAAGGTAACCACTGCAACAAAGAAATTATTCTAACATAATTAGAAGAGAGTTGATTCATAAAGTTGGTGATACCAGGAATTGATAAATTGTATTCGAAATGAATGGAAAGTATGCAATAGTAGTACAATGATTGAATAATTAAAGGAAGCCCCGAACTAAACGGTATGTATGAGTTATATTAGTAGGCTGTAAAGAGCGTATGACGCAGTTAATGATATTATAATGAACTCAATGATAAGTGAATCATTAAAATCGGGGGTACACCAATGAAAAGAATATTTCTGATATGATTAGTGTGGACTCATAACTTTTGAGTCAAAATAAAATCAAACCTGATTGGTAGGGGATGGTTGAATGAAAAATGACGTTGAAGAGTAATCGAGGCAAATGATTGTTATATAACCTTAGTCAATAATGACTTGGTTCTTAAAATTGGGATCCTAGAATAGGATCGACCAATGGAAAAACGAATGAGTAATTTGGTGATGAGAAGAATTGCGAACTCAAGAGAGACAATATGTATTGCAATAGTACCATATTCAAGAACAAAATTTGTAATCGAAATGGTGGCGTCACGAAGAATCATGTTGATCACTTGTGGGAAGTAACTTCTGATCTTTTGATAAAAGTCAAAGATTTCATTAAACATATAAACTACCAAACTAAATGGTTGAAAGGAAAGATGAAAGATCTGATCAGTGATAGGTCGACTATTAAAAGTGAGGATCCTAGGTTAGGATCGAACCCCAATAAGATTTATACTATACAATACGTACGAAACAATTAAGGATGGTGAGGAAATACTGTAACGGCCCAAATTTATTAAATCAGGATTTGTGTTAATCACGAGGATTAACGGGTAATTTGGGCGTTACGTGGATAGCTGGGTTAACTTGAAAATGAGTACCCAGGCTTGTATTTTATTATTTGTGCATGTTGTTTGTTTATTATTGTGATGGGAAGTTATTATTTATATAAACATCACATGTGTATAAGTTGATGTCGGGCGAGGTTGAGCGCCGGGGTTTCGTGGTGTGATACCAGGCCAACGCGGGGTTTAGAAGTTGTAAGACTGGGTGTTGGGGTTTGATGAGTCAAATAATATAATATGACCCTAATTTAGGGGTTAGTATAATGAAATGTAAATATAACTTTGGGTTAAGTTATATAGTTATTTTGGAACACTAAGGATGGGACCACTCGGGGTGCGTGCGGACGCTTGGGCAACCGAGTGTCAAGTGGTCGGGAGACTAGTATGACCATATTTATAAATTTTGGGAATTTATTAAGTTGATTTGGTAATTATTATAAGCTAAATCAATTGATGTCAATAAAATCCTATATAGTTGAAATTTGGATTAATCAGGACCCTTTGGATGTTTCTCAAGATGCACAATAGGGTCACCAGTGTCAAGATAAGGTGTTAGTGAGTTGGAGTGACACAGGGTGAACAGTGATCATCGGATTTGCCTCGAGATGGGTGTACACACTTGATCAATAGCAATTATATATATATATATATGTTGACCGATCAAACAAATGAAGGAGAAGGAAAATTGAGAGAGAAGAGGAGAGAATCGGTGAGAAGGGGAGAAAGGAGAAGATTTGTTGGAGTTTGGAGAGTGAATCAAGGCCAACAACAACAAGATCAAGGTATGGATTTATTAAAAACTTGGGTTGTTTGTGAAATATTGGTGTTGATTTGAAATTTGAGGAAATTCGGATTTGGAGGTATTAAACACTGTATTTTGTTGGGATTTAGTATTTATGAGTTGGTTATAGCATGGATTGTGTAATTGAGCAAGTTTGAGAGGAATTTGAGGATTTTCTAAAAATGGGTTTGAAAATGGAAATTTTTGTAAATTGTGGATTTTGGTGTTTGATTATGGAAATTCATGTTTAAATGGTGTAATTAAGGTGATTGAGGAGTTATGGAAAGATGGAAATTGAATTTATGGGTTTGTGAGTGGTTTGAAGTCAAAAATTTAAATTTGGAAATTTCTGGACAGCGAGTAATTAGCGCGCTAATCACGCTGAATGAAGAGTGATAAAGATCAATTAGCGCGCTAATTGATCCCATTAGCGCGCTAATTGTCCACTGGAACTTAAAAATTGGGAAAATAAAGAAATAAGCCTAAATAACATCATAAACCCATTAATTAACCATTAATCTTCACAAATGAAACCCAGGAAGCTCGAGACAAAAAATTAAGTCGGGAATTAGTGGATGATCGGGACCGGGGGTATTTTCGGGGTTTGTTGAGCGCGGATTGAGGTATGTAAAACCCAATTGAACACCACTATTGCATTCTCTTATTCTATTCATTGAGCTTTATTTCTTTGTCAATCTAAATCCGATTGTGATGGAAACGGTAGCGTTCCGGCGGTTTTTTTTGGGTGTGTGGGGTTTCTTCTTCTCAAATGTATTTGGTGACTAGGATACAGTCAGCGGGGTCTTTGGAGTAGGGTATGATGGGCCACCGATCCTAGCTTCACCTGGCGGTATTTATTGCACACCCAGTTTGTTTTCTTGGTGTTGGTATTCATGCATTTCCTTTTGAGCAGTTGCCTGCGTTATTTCCTTGATTATTGCATGATTATTTAACACTGTTTATTGGTTTCCATTTATGTTCATAAATTGAAATGCCTGGTGGTTTTCCTTGGGATTTTACTTACTTTTGGACTCGTTATCGGTTTTTGTGATAAGCGAGTGCGGATACCGATATCGTTAGGGGTAAGAAGATCTTTGGCGATTATATCTGTCTTGCCTAAGCCGAAGCCTCGCTAGTACGTATGTTGCTAGTGTATTATGTTGATATTTGTATTACTTTGGGATGAGAGACTACAACCATTTCTATACTTGTATATATATTGGTATAGTTGATCGCCTATATGCAAGTATAGCCGGGTTTTCCACTATAGATTGAATTAAATAACTTTATATAATGTTTCTTTTATTAAGACAAGACTTCCGCTGTTGCTTATGAATAAATAGCTCTAATTTGAAGATTCTTAGACGATGGATAGAGACATGACGTGGCAGTTACTTCTGGTGCATGAGCTGGAGAAGTAACTGTTAGCACGGGCGACCCCGGAAATTGGGGCCGCCACAGTTGGTATCAGAGCTTAGGTTTGAGAAACCTGGTGTTGAGGAGCTTAGGTTTGAGGAACCTAGGTTGGAGGATGGAATTGAGGTTATAGTTAGCTCTGATATAGTTACATTTGATATCAGATTGAGGTCAAACTTCAGAAATTGGAGTTAAACAAGAGCATAAATTTTAATGAACTTAGATGTGGAAACCCGATGAATCGCCTAGAACTTTAGTTGGGAAGTGACTGTGAGGCGGGTCGATTAAGGAATATATATACATGTATGATTTGATTTTGTATTACATATGGTATACGTATATGCTGAGTCTGGTCCGACGCACGTTTTGCGGTGCAGTTTGTGATGGACGGACAGACTCCGACTATTGCTCCGTCTACTGTTCAGCCGGAGGTTGGCGATACGAGTGATTCGGCACGGGAGACGTTGACTCTGCAGTCATTATTGTAGAAGGTTATGGAGCAACAAGTTTTACATCAGGCACAGATGGCAGAGGTTGTCGAGTACATTCGTGGTCGACGAGATAGGAGTCCCAAGCAGCAGACGAGAGATGAAGGGAAGGTGGTGAATGCTACCACATCTGTACTTGTTGAGCAGCAAGAACGCAAGAACCTTCGCAACAACACAAAGATAGACATCAGGGTGACCGGGACAGGGGTCAGAGTGACCGGAGTCAGGGTCAGGGATTTGATGACTGGTATACTGGGAGGCGTAAGACACGTAGATGTTTTAGGTGTGGTCAGCGAGGACACTTGCGATATGAGTGTAGAACACTATCACCTCGACAGGATCAAGGTCCAGATAGGGACAGAGTACACGCAGTGGCACAGCCAGATACAGGAGCTACCAGGCAGACTAGGAAGAGAGAGACGCGCAAATGTTATAAATGCGGACAGAGAGGACATCTAAGGGTTAGTTGCCAGACACCGGCGGCTGCAGTAGTCGAAAATCATAGAAGACGTCGACGACAAGCTGCAGAGGAATCGCAACAGAGAGAGGGTAGGGACAGACAATACGAGCTGGTGAGGAGTGAGACTATGCAACGATCAGAAACTCCGACTAGGACACCAGATGCGGCTAATTCTGTTGTGCCAAGTACCGGAGGTTCACAGGAGGGATCCCCACATGTTCCGATATGTATTTATTGTGGAGTAAGGGACATATACATGGGGAATGTGCGTTGATCTGGATGGCATCGGTATTGGTGGAGCTGTTGAGTGTTCAGCTTCAGGTTCAGAACGTATCTGAACAATATGTTGGGCAATTACTGAAAAGAATCAAGTATATTTTTTGTGTAAATTATGGAAATTGGTAGTGCTATGTATAAAAACTATTAAGTTGTTTCCCTTTTTGATACAAATGAAACTTGAGGATGTTTGTTAAGATATATGTATGGTATAGGGATATTATGGAGAATGGATAGTTGTTCAAACACCGTAACAAGAGAAATGGTATATTTCGGGTAATCGAAAATTTGAGGCCAAATTCAGACTGTATTGATGACATTGAGGGAACACAGTGTGACGGCCCCAAATTCTCAATGCATTTGGGTACACCCGGCCTAGACCCGTGCAAGCCTCGAGTCAGTTCTCGACAACCCTGACGAGCCTAGTCAGCCTCAAAACATCAAAATTCCAAGATTTATGAAAGAGTTATTGCAATTATAACACCAGCGGAAGCAAAAGTCAAATTCAAATCAAATATTGGGAAATAACTCTATCAAATGGAAGTAAAGGAATTCTATAAGTGTGGAAACCCTGGTATTCATGTACAATTCGAAATGCAAAGGTACATGATACCAATCTCATCAAAATTTGCCAAGTTTAATAATCCCAAAGCATGTATATATAAAACGGTGTACATAAAAGCAAAACATAATAAAAACCTATAAAATAGTCTTCAACTCAAATTCGCTAATCCTCACAAAGATTTCCTAGGTAGGTCCCTTGCTCTTGTCGCTCTCGCCCTATTCGCACCCACCGTCACAAACTAGACGGTGAGCAATCGAATAAAATCGAATGTAATGCCAAGCAGAAAACAACAAGAATTCATGATAATTCAAATAAAGTAGTCTAAATATCATGCGGAAATAAAAAGACAGAAATTAAATAGACAAGATGCATGATAAACAGACTAATGGATATCAATCGAGAGTTAAGTGTGTTCCAAAGAATCAAAAGAGGCTCATAAGTGGTCTAGTCCATAGCATAACGGCGAAGACCTCGCGAGGTCTTCCCGGCATCGACACAAGCGAAGGCACACGCCTATGACCGGAAAGGGACTCAAACCCATCCACCCAAGCACTCGGTGTCACACGATCACTAAGGGTGGTCACACACTCGTGGTCGCGAGTGCCCGCGTTTTATCCCTCTAAGTGCAGTCCTAGTACTTTCGAGACAAAACACTTACGCCGGAATCACACATACAAGAAGTATGGAATGAAGGCCAACAAGTAAATAATAACAAACACAATGGCATGAAAATGAATCACATGGCATTTTCTAACTGGCTTACAAACATACAAATGCTTTTTAAGGCAAATGTACTTACCTGAACTATCGTGACCCGTATGACAACTCCGAGATCCTAACGCGACTTCCCGATTTCCTATACCGCACTCCAATTATCTAGTCCAGCTTGAATAAATGCCAAACAAATCAAAATTACCACCCGAATTATACTTAAGATCATTTGTCATTAAATTAGCTTCAATTTGATACATTATATCAATTTTTACGTTTTTCTAGGCTAAAACCCCGACTATATCTTGCCAACATTTCCGAGAAAATCCCAAAACTCAGCTTGTGAACCATTTTTCTAATTTCTCATATTTTTCTGGATTTTTCTGAATTTTTTCATAATTTTCCTATTTTTTGGATTTTCTTTTCCATTTTTTTTTATATTTCTTTTTAAGGGCTGCTCGCCAACCGTCTCACTCGAACCGGCCAGGCTCAGTGGCCGAACCGGCCCTTCATCTCCTTCCATTTTTTTTTCAACAGAGGCGCACAGCTAGCGCCTCGTTTTCTCATTTCATTCATTTTTTTTTTCTCCATATGAATCGATCAAGAGAGGAGATACACACACTTACCTCGGTGACGCAAGAGAAGGCGGTGGTGGTGGTCGTTCCACCCGGGAGAGGAGACCACCGAGAGCGTGAGAGGCGTGAGGCCGAGAGGGAGGAATGAGAGAACATGAGAGAACAAGAGAGGTAGAGAAAGATCGAGAGAGAGAACCCGAGACCGATAGAGAGAGATCGCGTGACCAATAGGGAGGCCGAGAGGGGGAAAGGAAGGAGAGGAGAGGTGGAGGCGGTTCAACAAAAGAGAAGATGAATAGTGTATGAATAGTAGGGTTTGGTTATGAAACGGTTTGTATATATATAACATCAAATGACCTTTTTGCCCTTCTCCCTTCACTTCATACATTTAAACACATCTACCCTTATGGGTCTTTTACCACATCATCTCATCTTAGCACACACACACATCTCTAGGCCAATCTCATGGCTCCTCACCATTAGGTTGTGTCACTTTAACAATACTAATCACATAGTCCGCATGTTACATATTTAACTAACTCCCACGTTCAAACGACGTTCCTCGGTCCGTATTTCTCCGTCAATTGGCTCGTCGTGTCCATTTTCTCGCCACATCCCGTTAACTAATTTATTAAATTAATTAAAATTCATTTATTTATATGTTTTACTCCCCGTTTGACTAGTCGAAACCTCACTCAATTAAATATCGCCCGACCGGCGCGAGACTCGTAAAATACTAACATACTATTACACACAATCAAAGAATCATAAAATCACTTCTGTCGACTCCCGAAGTTCGAAATATTGACCGCATTCACGTAGCCGGTCACAATTTCGACAATTGCCGTACAAGTCGGATTAAAAATTTGGGGTTGTTACATAGCTCTCCCCACTTATTAGAATTTCGTCCCCGAAATTTATCTAATAAGTAAGCTAGATTAACGACTCTTTCGCAGCTCCTAACGGACCGATAAAAACTCGAGTGAGTCATTTCTTGACTCCGAACCGTTCGTGACCCTTCAGTGAAGAGACCTTCAGGTATTCATAATCTCCCCGAATCGCACTGAAGCTCATCGTGATACTCGTCAAGTATTTCTTCTGCCACTCCTGAGCACTCTTAAGTCTCAAACCAAACTATCCACAACTACCCAGATGCTATCGTAACCACGAGGAGATCGGGGCAACCACTAACGAAATCCATATCAATATGTTCCCACTTCCATCAAGGAATGGGTGGGGCTGCAGTAGTCCTCCAGGTCGTCGATGCCCAGCCTTTACGCGCTGGCATGTCACATGCTCGAACAATTCCGACAACTCTGAACATCATTCCTGGTCACCAAGATAATGTCGCATATCGGCGCACATCTTAGTCGACCCGATACACAACCAAACCGAAACGATAAATCTCCTGAAGTAACTCTTCACAAGCATCAGACCCCAATGGAATCCCCAGTCGCCCGCGATACCTCTAGCATGAGTCTGTCGACCGACTCGTCTGGGCAATATGAATTATCCACCATCTCATTGCACCGCCGGTATGACGCATCGCTTCTTGTCCCTCACGCACAATGCCAAATGAGACGGTCCACAACATCGTTTGACCACGTATCCGGGTTCGTAGTCGTCGCACGTCCGCCGATCTCATCAACTCGAATGCCTCACATAAACCACGCTCGTAGGTTCTTTAACATATAACTACCTCTCGCATCCAATCCTTTGCGCAACGCATCAAGCAATAACGTTGATCTTCTCCTATCCACAAATCGCGCATATAATGTTTATATCTAGTTCGCACCTCTCCCAAACCGTGGCTTACAAGCCGTCAGACAGCCTTAGATCCTCTTTCTCGAACCGTGGACTACCTCAAAGTCACTTGCATACTCGCTCATCATCGCCGAATTGCAAACCAATGCATAGTCACTGCATGACCTCAATAAGCTATAACCAATCGTGAACTCTCGCGAATGTCACTTCCAACACTTGATTTTATCTCGCCTTCGACCGTAGGTCCCAACCAATTCAAACAACCTAATTCAACTACGGCCTCTGACCGCTCCCGTTTTCCCAAAATGTTAGGAATGCCACGACCTCGTCGCAAACATCGCCCACTACCACGACTCAAGCTTGGTGATCACGACGTAAGACGCTACGATCGCGACTCGTACGCCATACTCGTGAAAACCTCCCAACCTACTCGCTCTCGACGCAAGTTTATCTATACCCAGCAAGAAAATAGATTCGACAAAGTTGTAATCGTGGCCACCATGTACACTACGTGTCCATGCATCGTAAGATGAATCACAACCAGCCTGGTCCCGCCTCTCTTTAGGTGTACTTGTGGCTAGTTTTGGCACCATTGTGCCCAAACTTACCATCTCTTCGGACTCTTATCTAAGTTAGGTTTGTCTCATCCTGACAACACCGCTAAGTTTAAACGGTAATACTCTAGCCAAATATCAACCCTAACTCGTCACATGACGTCCAACGTCTTATTTAAACACCTAAAGCTTCATTTAATCGGTTCCATGCATGTCATATGATAACCAGGAAATTTTTTTATCTCCGTTAGTATCACGAACCACTATAAGTTATTGTTCATTCGCCACGTGCACATCCTCGCACAAATCAAGACATCGTTTCTAAAAATGTCCAGGTTGTCCGCATTGGTAACACAACTTCCGCTTTCGAGAACCACTATCATCGTTCGAATTTCTCGTTCGTTTCCCATCATGTTTCCCCGATCGGCGCTCTAATTACAACTCAGTCGATCGGTTCAATCTTCTCGTGACTCTTCAAGAACAACTCGTTACTTGGCCACGTCGCACCTCCATAGAAATGACAGTGGTCGTGCCTCTTGAACTCTCGCCATCGCTCGACCTTAATAGTCGTCGTAATGTCATACACCGTTTGGGTGCACGAGGTACAACCGCCATAATCGGTGTCATTGAAGTGGTGGAAGGAAGCAAAGCCATGGTCGTCACCCCGTGTGTTTGCCTCTTGAGTAATGGTTACTCTAGCCGTTGATGGTACCGATGCAACAAAGAATCGACGCCCTCATTATCGCCAAAATCTCTTCCAACTATCGCTTTGAGATGCGACTCTCTCGTCAAAGTCTCGAAACTCGTCGATGTTAACGGCTCGAGTACTCGACGTCCCATTGTCGTCACTAGGACCCTTCGATCCGCCATCGCCTCTCATAACGAAAGCGTATTTCGGATCGTGGATAGTTACCGATACCATATAATACACACAACAATCGTAATATATATAAACATCACATCAGACTTATCCCACTCCCCAACTAGGATTCTAAGTCAAGATCATAGGGTTTCCACTCTAAGTTCAACCGTTCCTAACTTCCGCTGGTTTAAATGGCTTGTGTTTTATGAATTTGAATCAAGAGTCCCGGTCTTTAGAACCTTGTGCTCTGATACCAACTGTGACGTTGGTATCACAATTTTTAGATAACTATATACCATGTCCCTAAGATTCTAAAGCCTAAGCTCTGATACCAACTGTGACGGCCCCAAATTCTCAATGCATTTGGGTACGCCCGGCCTAGACCCGTGCAAGCCTCGAGTCAGTTCTCGACAACCCTGACGAGCCTAGTCAGCCTCAAAACATCAAAATTCCAAGATTTATGAAAGAGTTATTGCAATTATAACACAGCGGAAGCAAAAGTCAAATTCAAATCAAATATTGGGAAATAACTCTATCAAATGGAAGTAAAGGAATTCTATAAGTGTGGAAACCCCGGGTATTCATGTACAATTCGAAATGCAAAGGTACATGATACCAATCTCATCAAAATTTGCCAAGTTTAATAATCCCCAAAGCATGTATATATAAAACGGTGTACATAAAAGCAAAACATAATAAAAACCTATAAAATAGTCTTCAACTCCAGCCGCTAATCCTCACAACAGATTTCCTAGGTAGGGTCCCTTGCCCTTGTCGCTTCTCTCGCCCTATTCGCACCCACCGTCACAAACTAGACGGTGAGCAACCGAATAAAATCGAATGTAATGCCCAGAAAAAAACAAGTAATTCATGATAATTCAAATAAAGTAGTCTAAATATCATGCGGAAATAAAAAGACAGAAATTAAATAGACAAGATGCATGATAAAAAGACTAATGGATATCAATCGAGAGTTAAGTGTGTTCCAAAGAATCAAAAGAGGCTCATAAGTGGTCTAGTCCATAGCATAACGGCGAAGACCTCGCGAGGTCTTCCGGCATCGACACAAGCGAAGGCACAAACTATGACGGAAAGGGACTCAAACCCATCCACCCAAGCACTCGGTGTCACACGATCACTAAGGGTGGTCACACACTCGTGGCCGCGAGTGCCCGCGTTTTATCCCTCTAGTGCAGGTCCTAGTACTTTCGAGACAAAACACTTACGCCGGGAATCACACATACAAGAAGTATGGAATTGAAGGCCAACAAGTAAATAATAACAAACACAATGGCATGAAAATGAATCACATGGCATTTTCTAACTGGCTTACAAACATACAAATGCTTTTTAAGGCAAATGTACTTACTCGAACTATCGTGACCCGTATGACAACTCCGAGATCCTAACGCGACTTCCCGATTTCCTATACCGCACTCCAATTATCTAGTCCAGCTTGAATAAATGCCAAACAAATCAAAATTACCACCCGAATTATACTTAAGATCATTTGTCATTAAATTAGCTTCAATTTGATACATTATATCAATTTTTACGTTTTTCTAGGCTAAAACCCCGACTATATCTTGCCAACATTTCCGAGAAAATCCCAAAACTCGTTGTGAACCATTTTTCTAATTTCTCATATTTTTCTGGATTTTTCTGAATTTTTTCATAATTTTCCCTATTTTTCTGGATTTTCTTTTCCATTTTTTTTTATATTTCTTTTTAAGGGGGCGGCCGGCTCAGGCCGAACCGGCTCGGCTCAGGCCGAACCGGCCCTTCATCTCCTTCCATCAATTTTTTCAACAGAGGCGCACAGCAGCGCGCTCTCGTTTTCTCATTTCATTCATTTTTTTTTTTTTTCTCCATATGAATCGATCAAGAGAGGGAGATACACACACTTACCCTCGGTGACTAAGTAGAAGGCGGTGGTGGTGGTCGTTCCACCCGGGAGAGGAGACCACCGAGAGCGTGAGAGGGCGTGAGGCCGAGAGGGAGGAATGAGAGAACATGAGAGAACAAGCGAGAGAGGTAGAGAAAGATCGTGAGAGAGAGAACCCGAGACCGATAGAGAGAGATCGCGTGACCAATAGGGAGGCCGAGAGGGGGAAAGGAAGGAGAGGAGAGGTGGAGGCGGTTCAACAAAAGAGAAGATGAATAGTGTATGAATAGTAGGGTTTGGTTATGAAACGGTTTGTATATATATAACATCAAATGACCTTTTTGCCCTTCTCCCTTCACTTCATACATTTAAACACATCTACCCTTATGGGTCTTTTACCACATCATCTCATCTTAGCACACACACACATCTCTAGGCCAATCTCATGGCTCCTCACCATTAGGTTGTGTCACTTTAACAATACTAATCACATAGTCCGCATGTTACATATTTAACTAACTCCCACGTTCAAACGACGTTCCTCGGTCCGTATTTCTCCGTCAATTGGCTCGTCGTGTCCATTTTCTCGCCACATCCCGTTAACTAATTTATTAAATTAATTAAAATTCATTTATTTATATGTTTTACTCCCCCGTTTGACTAGTCGAAACCTCACTCAATTAAATATCGCCCGACCGGCGCGAGACTCGTAAAATACTAACATACTATTACACACAATCAAAGAATCATAAAATCACTTTGGCGTCGACTCCGAAGTTCGAAATATTGACCAGTATTCACGTAGCCGGGTCACAATTCTGACAATTGCCGTACAAGTCGGATTAAAAATTTGGGGTTGTTACACACAGACTGTGTGTGAAAATTCAGAAGGTGAAGTTCCGGGGCATGTTATCAATAGTTAGAACATATCATTTATGGAAGAAAGATTTTAAGTGGTGATTGAGCTGATGTTATTAGAGGTTGTTGCCAAGATACAGAGTTCTTGTGTCTAGTAAGATACTACGGTGATTTGTATAGGATTTTTCCATGATTGCAGCACCAATGACGAGGCTGACAAAAGAAGGATGTTTTCTTTTGGATGGTCTGAGGAGGGTGAGCAGGCATTCCTGGAGTTGAAGTAAGGATTGATTTCTGCACCAGTGTTGACATTATCTGAGTCAGTGAAGAGTGCAATCAGTTACACTGATGTTTCAAGGACTGGACTGGGATGTGTTTTGATGTAAGAGGGACGATCAGTGGCTGGCTTATCCAGGCGATTGCAATTGCATGAATGTAGTTACTCTGTATATGATTTGAAGCTTGCGGCAGTTGTATTTGCGCTAAAGCTTTAGAGGCGTTATCTGTATGGAGAGAAGTTGTGCTTTACACTAACCATTAGAGTTTACGCTACATTTTCACACAAAAGGATCTTGATATACGTCAGAGGAGATGGTTATAGTTGATAAAAGATCCTGATTTACGATCGAGTATCATCTTGGTAATGCTAATGTGTGGCGGATCTTTTGAGTAGATGCGGAGTCGACAGTCAGAGGAGTATGCAATATATGGGATTGTTGGATGCAGCATTAGTTATGAGCATGTCAGACATTGCAGCTACGCATGATGCTCAGATTTACGGTCAGATGAGGGTACCGACAGTGTCACTAGGGTGAGTAATCGGAGTGTCAAAGGGCTGATGGGCTCGATGAGCGGTTCAGTGGTTTGGCACGGGATTCCGAGTTCACTGATTGGGCAGAGACATCTGACGGAGGTTTACAACACCGAGGTCAATTATCGGTACCAGCAGTGCTAGAGATACGTGATAGTGTTTTAGAGGATGCACACAGGTTACGATATGCAATCCATCCGGGCAGAACCAAAATGTATCACGATTTACGAAGAATGTTTTGGTGGCTTGGGATAAATGTCTGAAGTGGAAGAGTAAATTCGGAGGTGTCAGATATGTCAGCAGGTGAAGACTGAGGCTAGGTGACCTGGAGTATTGTTGCGGACTTCGAGACGAGACGATGCGTGTTGGGTGGTGATTGACAACTAATGAAATAGGTGCACATCATATCAGTTTTGATGCAATACACGTTTTTCCTTAGTTGCCAAACTGCATGGGATGTCGGAGACTGTCAGACTGCAGGAGATTTCTAGATTTATATCGAGGTTATGAGGAGCGGAGCAGAGGTAGTTAGCATAAGGTTACAGTTCAACATGAAGTTATTCGTTCTCAGACAGATAGCAAATTAGAGAGATTGATATGAATTGTAGAGAATTATGCTGAGGGTGTACATGATGCAAATTGCAGGTTCGTGAGAGGATTACTTACTCGGGGAAAGTTTGTCTACAACAACAACTATCAAATTAGTATCGGGCTATCGTCATTTGAAGCCTTGTATGGGAGGCCCTGCAGATTTTCAGTACGTTGGGCAGAGTCGGAAGATACAATTACGATAGTGTCAGAGATGATTGTGGATCACACAGGAAAATTTGGCAAAATTCGTCAGATGCGGCGAAGATGGTCAAAGACTTTATGTGGTTTAACCCCACTTATTTTTTTTATGGGGTGAGCGATCCAGAGTTAGTTGGGTGTTAGTTGATGACGCATCGACAAAGCACATCAGTTATTGGAAGTGCTGGAGGTTGAGCAGCACGAATTTCGGGGTATTGCCTGAGAGGACAAACGACGGCCTGATGGACGACTTATACCGATACACAACCGAAGCCGACGACTTGGGCTGAGTTTTATCAGCTGTTCTTACATATATTTCGATAGAGGTACAACTGAGGTTCAGAGAAGAGTTTCTCACGTTGAGGCGGGGTACCATGTCTGTGCTTGCATACATGGAGAGATTTAGGTATTTGATGCAGTACGTCATAGATGTGGTGAACATCGAGAAACTCCAGATTTATTACTTCATTAGGGGATTAGATGAGAAGATCGTTGATGTTATTGTTGCGAGTGGAGCCGACACTTGGCAGGCTTTATATACGATAGGGTTTTGGCTCGTGAGACATACTTGCTGCAAAGCGAGGAGCGATCGGATCAAGTTGGATAGAATTCTCGGCCTAATCACAAGCTAGAAGAAATAGAGGGATGAGTTTAGCAGCCAGTGCAGGCCAGAGATAGGGTCGATGTTGTTGCACTGTCGATTCGAGAGGAGACTAGACAGGCGGTTGAGGATACTTATGAGTTTATTTGCTTATTTTGTTGTTTTATTTCGTAGGTGAAGCTATTGTTTTATTACCTACGCGATTGAGGACGATTGATGTGTTCACCGGAGGATGTTGATGGAAAATTGATTGATCATGCGATACACAAGGCCATAGCGAGGGCTATCGGGTGACGGACTAGGATTGAGCGTTATCACTGGTGGATTTCCAGAGGGATGTGTTATGGGAAATGGGCCAGGTGATGCGTACATTAGTGGGAATCCCGACGTACCAGAGTATGGTTTAGGACTGAGTCGTGGATGAGATGGGATGTCAGCAATGATCAGACAGAGTCATCAGAGACATTATTCACACAAGATAGAATATGCGTGAGGTGAAGGGCTGGTGGGGTGTACCATTGGTGGAATCTCAGATGGAAAAGATTCTGAGTGAAGGACCAATTGATATGCATTGGTGGAATCTCAAGATGGAAAAGATTCGAGTGAAGGACCAATTGATACACACACTGGTGGGATCCTGACGTATTTGAAAGCAAGTTCAATAAAGTTTGACCTTGTGAATGGGTGCGGTTCGATGAACTGGGGAATTTTACTCGGGATTGTTCAATTTCGAGGACGAAATTCTTTTAGTTGGGAAGAATTGTAACGGCCCAAATTTATTAAATCAGGATTTGTGTTAATCACGAGGATTAACGGGTAATTTGGGCGTTACGTGGATAGCTGGGTTAACTTGAAAATGAGTACCCAGGCTTGTATTATATTATTTGTGCATGTTGTTTGTTTATTATTGTGATGGGAAGTTATTATTTATATAAACATCACATGTGTATAAGTTGATGTCGGGCGAGGTTGAGCGCCGGGGTTTCGTGGTGTGATACCAGGCCAACGCGGGGGTTTCCGAAGTTGTAAGACTGGGTGTTGGGGTTTGATGAGTCAAATAATATAATATGACCCTAATTTAGGGGTTAGTATAATGAAATGTAAATATAACTTTGGGTTAAGTTATATAGTTATTTTGGAACACTAAGGATGGGACCACCTCGGGGTGCGTGCCGGACGCGGGGCACTGAGTGTCGAGTGGTCGGGAGACTAGTATGACCATATTTATAAATTTTGGGAATTTATTAAGTTGATTTGGTAATTATTATAAGCTAAATCAATTGATGTCAATAAAATCCTATAGTTGAGCTGGATTAATCAGGACCCTTTGGATGTTTCTCAAGATGCACAATAGGGTCACCAGTGTCAAGATAAGGTGTTAGTGAGTTGGAGTGACACAGGGTGAACAGTGATCATCGGATTTGCCTCGAGATGGGTGTACACACTTGATCAATAGCAATTATATATATATATATATATGTTGACCGATCAAACAAATGAAGGAGAAGGAAAATTGAGAGAGAAGAGGAGAGAATCGGTGAGAAGGGGAGAAAGGAGAAGATTTGTTGGAGTTTGGAGAGTGAATCAAGGCCAACAACAACAAGATCAAGGTATGGATTTATTAAAAACTTGGGTTGTTTGTGAAATATTGGTGTTGATTTGAAATTTGAGGAAATTCGGATTTGGAGGTATTAAACACTGTATTTTGTTGGGATTTAGTATTTATGAGTTGGTTATAGCATGGATTGTGTAATTGAGCAAGTTTGAGAGGAATTTGAGGATTTTCTAAAAATGGATTTGAAAATGAAAATTTTTGTAAATTGTGGATTTTGGTGTTTGATTATGGAAATTCATGTTTAAATGGTGTAATTAAGGTGATTGAGGAGTTATGGAAAGATGGAAATTGAATTTATGGGTTTGTGAGTGGTTTGAAGTCAAAAATTTAAATTTGGAAATTTCTGGACAGCGAGTAATTAGCGCGCTAATTGGAGAAATTAGCGCGCTAATCACGCTGAATGAAGAGTGATAAAGATCAATTAGCGCGCTAATTGATCCCATTAGCGCGCTAATTGTCCACTGGAACTTAAAAATTGGGAAAATAAAGAAATAAGCCTAAATAACATCATAAACCCATTAATTAACCATTAATCTTCACAAATGAAACCCAGGAAGCTCGAGACAGTAAAAATTAAGTCAGGGAATTAGTGGATGATCAGACCGGGGGTATTTTCGGGGTTTGTTGAGTGCGGATTGAGGTATGTAAAACCCAATTGAACACCACTATTGCATTCTCTTATTCTATTCATTGAGCTTTATTTCTTTGTCAATCTAAATCCGATTGTGATGGAAACGGTAGCGTTCCGGCGGTTTTTTTTGGGTGTGTGGGGTTTCTTCTTCTCAAATGTATTTGGTGACTAGGATACAGTCAGCGGGGTCTTTGGAGTAGGGTATGACTGGGCCACTGATCCTAGCTTCACCGGCGGTATTTATTGCACACCCGCTTGTTTTCTTGGTGTTGGTATTCATGCATTTCCTTTTGAGCGGTTACTGCGTTATTTCCTTGATTATTGCATGATTATTTAACACTGTTTATTGGTTTCCATTTATGTTCATAAATTAAAATGCCTGGTGGTTTTCCTTGGGATTTTACTTACTGGACTCGTTATCTGGTTTTTGTGATAACTGAGTGCAGATACCAGTATCAGAGGGGTAAGAAGATCTTTGGCGATTATATCTGTCTTGCCTAAGCCGAAGCCTGCTAGTACGTATGTTGCTAGTGTATTATGTTGATATTTGTATTACTTTGGGATGAGAGACTACAACCATTTCTATACTTGTATATATATTGGTATAGTTGATCGCCTATATGCAAGTATAGCCGGGTTTTCCACTATAGATTGAATTAAATAACTTTATATAATGTTTCTTTTATTAAGACAAGACTTCCGCTGTTGCTTATGAATAAATAGCTCTAATTTGAAGATTCTTAGACGATGGATAGAGACATGATGTGGCAGTTACTTCTGGTGCATGAGTTGGAGAAGTAACTGTTAGCACGGGGCGACCCCGGAAATTGGGGCCGCCACAAATACCCTAAATTAGTAATAAAACATGAATATATGAGTAAAGATCAAATTTCTTAAACTTCACGTCGTTAATAATTGTCGAACAAAATGTGTAGTTTACATTTGGAAGCCGGAGGGCTTAGTATAAGTCTAAAAGTGAAAGCCCTAATTTGATGGCGTAGGAGAATTTGAGGTTGCAACCCAAATGGGTAAGTAATAGATTTGCAAATGGTTAAGTGTTAAGGATATTAACACGTGGAGATAATGCTCGAATAATCAAGGTCGACACCATAACAGGTGACAAGCATAAGCAAATTACGTGACATAGAGGTTTGCCTAAGCATGAGATCATTTTAAATCAATCCCATGAGAAAATCAGTTGATATTCTTATTTTCAAGAATCATTGAATTTGGAGAAAAGGAAGAAAACTATGAATGGTTTTGTGCTAAATATAAGTAATGAATCTTACGCTAAATAGTGCAAGATACTTCTCGAAATAGGTGTAAATATAAGTTGGAGTGCCCTTGAATTAAAGCTTTAGTAGCAAGTCGTACAAGATAAACCTATATGAGTTTTATGTACACAGGTTTGTACTTTATAGTTGAAGTATCCAACAAAACGTATATGCAGTGCGACAGTAGTAATGCACGAGTGTAATACATTGAAATATAGGTTTGAGTTATGAACTTAAAATAACTAGATCGTAGTGTGACACGAGTTCTTAATAACCACATCTGGAGCATAGATTATGTAACTCCCAAGAAATGACGTGAATGTCAGGTTCGAAACATGAAAGCTAAATCACCTTCGTTTCTCAAAGAGTGAGGTACTAAACACATTATAAGAGCTAAGAGTTAGCTCAAAAAGATGAGAATGGACCATTGTATACCAAAAAGGGGTCATGACTAAGTCAACAATGTTTAAAATAGTCACCTAGGATCGTGAGAATTGATCAGTGCGAGGACACAATACGATATATCTCCTGAAAATCGATAAATATTGATAAGAGATTTTGGTATGAAAAAAAAATGGTGATGCAATGGAGTGCATTCAGATGAATGCTGAAACCTACTTAGAAATAATGACGATGTTAAAAATATTCCATAAGATTTTAAAGATGGAAGCTTGTTTACGTCAATTAACAGTTAAGTGTGACGGAGGAGTTACAAAGTAGGTCATTAGTTAAAAGTTGACTTGAATTATGAACTTACAAGAATGAATGTCAATAAACATGTGATGCCAATAATATTAAGGAATTGTTCTAGAAAGGAATATTATGTCTGCCTATTTGTAGCCTTCACAGATAAGCCGCAAAGACATGATGAGTCGTTCAATGATGTACATAACCGAGATGTTGATAGAGATGGTGTGCTAGTGCTAATGTTATAGCAGACAATTATCCTTGTTTCCCTACTACCAGTCGGTGGTATGGTTTCAATGCCAGATAGGCAGAGATATTCTTTGACACAGATAGGCACCAGATCACATCTCAGTATGGTTCTACATCTCTGTAAGTTGAGCGACTTGAGCGTATATTGCGATTTTGGTGAAGATTATAAAGGAATACCTTAAGAACACGTGACGACAGAAGAACTTGGCAATTGGCTAAGTGTAATGATTTTATTGATGACCTACATGAGGTGGGCTTTATGAATTTTAGTTTGCAAGATGAAAATAAAAAAAAGAGATATATTAAAGTCAGGGGTAAAACTTTATTTTATGTGGGGAAACGAGCAGAGCATGTAGGTGAAGATGGCCTCAGTTAAATAATGAGTCTAAAAGAAATCTTTATAGACAGACACCAAACTACGTTGTACTTTACATTTACTTTCGAGGACGAAAGTTCTTAAAATTGGGGATATTGTAACGACCCAAATTCTCCATGACCCAACCTATGAATATTTTGGTAATTTCATGATAAAAATATGTTGGGTGTTTGATGTAAAAATACAATTCTAAACTTGTCAAATTAAATATGAGTTAGGGAGTAAGTAAAGTTTTATTTTAAATAATAAAGCCCAATTGAGATTATGACCCAAAAGGGCATTTTAGACAAATTGTAAATAGTCACAACCCTAATCCCTAACCCTAATGCTATTTAAGCAAATCAAAGAAAACCCTAGACTCAATCTTGTTAAACACCCACATGGAGAGGAGGAGAACAAGAGGAGAGTTCAAGCTCAAGAGATGTACAACCTCACTTCCCTCCTTGATTTCTTTATTATTTATTGAAGATTTGGAGACCGAAGGGTCGATGGCGTCGACATCGGCAAGAATGCGAGGAAAATAGAAAAGAAAATAAGAAAGGAAAGATTTGATATATGTTAGAATGAGATTTTGGAAAGGATTTTGAGTCAAAGACTCCATTGAAGGCATGGTGAGATTCTAATACTCTCTAGATTTATTTTCTTGGTGTTGGTATTGGTAATGAGAGTTGATGATTTGCAAAATTTGTTCAATATTTCTTAGATCTAGTCTTGAAATGGGTTATACAAATTTTTTAAGCTTTATGATAACGAGTATTATGGATGAATCAATCTTGTTTTCCATAGTTTGATGGTACATGAAAGGGTTTTTCCTATGATTTTAGCAAATTGAACGCAGTTGAAGTTTATTGATATGGATTTGACATTTAAGGTTGAGTTGAGATTTAAAAAGGGACTTTGAATCTTTTCTTTGGAAAATAAACTTATTCGACAAATTTGTGGACTTTGACTGAATATTGTCATTTGGAAATTTAAAGTCTAAATTGAGTCTTGTATGGTGATTTAAATTTTTTTAATTATAATTAATCGAACGTCTTCGATTTATGTTGGAAAAACCAAGTCTTAGCGGATTTTTCTTGTTTTATATCACCGCATTCCTATTTTAATCGAATCATCGATTCTAATTTTAAGTGTTGATTTTAGAGTCGTGAATGACCTTCAGCGAAATTAGCTATAAAATAGGGTGAATCTCTAAGGTCTAGACAATTGATGTTAAACTTGTATGGTTGTAGATACATAAAGTAATTATTCTTTTAAATTGTCTAGATTCGCGAGACGATTTACGTCGAGCCCAAACGCGAGAAGATCGAGATTAGGATTCGTGGCGAGTGCAGGTAAGTGGGGAGCTTGCTCAATTATCAAATATGACATGATTATTAGTTATGCTTAGGATTCATAATTTGAATTAAAGACTTGGAATTTATGGGTTGCGTCGTGGTATTGGCTCGAACCTACGTATCTATGGAATGTGAATGCACTGTTATTCATGACCCCAGAATGTGTGGAGTTCCACTGAGGGTTTTATTAGCAAGTAAATCTATAAGAATACCTTAGAATGTTGTGGTA
Source organism: Stephania japonica (assembly GCA_039657345.1). Lineage (NCBI taxonomy): Eukaryota > Viridiplantae > Streptophyta > Magnoliopsida > Ranunculales > Menispermaceae > Stephania > Stephania japonica. Next base: position 80,926,120 of record CM077556.1, on the reverse strand, counting down.
CCACCGAGGGTCGTTAACACCCTAGGATGTGTGGAGTTTACCACCGAGGGCTTTACTTGACTAATTGAATTCATAAGTATGTCTTGTAAGGACATGAGTTGGAGTTACCTTCTCTTGTACTCTTGAGACATAGGGATTTGCATCGATGATGGCTTGGACAATCCTACTGTTAATTTGATGGGACAAACGAGAGGGCACATAAGGCGTGTGTGCTAGCTGGTTGTTTCCATCACTTTGAGAGTAGGAGAATCGGTCACCGGATTCTTGCCAATATCTAGTATGCATTGAATGGAACATCGACTTATCGTATTATTATATTTTATAGTACGTAATCTCGCGAAACCCCCTCATTTGTATGAAAGTTTGAAATTATGAAATGATTTGTCAATCTCTTTAATGTTATTCATGATTATTGTTGTTACAATTTGTGACTTACAAATCTTATGTCTATGATAGTACTTGATGGTTCATTATAAGTCTATTTTTTATGAAATCCTGCTATCATGCTACTATTTAATGAATTCTTGTTTGTTTTCAAATACATGCTAGACTTTGCATGCTTATTAGGTATTACTTGCATATTTGATGGTTGAGCAGGTTTTCCGCATTACTGAGCTCCGTTGGTTCTTTTAGCTCACCCCACTTACATCTCAGGTATCCACGACAGCGCTAGGTTGAGGCAAGGGAGAGACGAGCTTGAAGTCTCCTCTTGATGTGAGCCTTTGTATATATATATATATATATCATGTATATTTGATTTAGAAACTATCAACTTGGGGTTAAAATTAAAATAGATCTTTGGGTAGCTTGAATCCTAGTTATCTTTAGTTGATCTATTTCGGAGATTATAATAAACTTGTTTAGTTTAAAGGAGCATGAACAGATGTATAATTTTTTTATAAATGTTCTATGAACTTAAATTTATTGGCTTAGGATATTTTTTTTATATTCTTTCCGCAATTATTATCCTTTGTTTAGCCAATGTGTATTTCGCAGGTTTATTTGTTTAGGCGTGCCAGACCGTTATTTAGGCCTGGTTCAGATATCGGGTCTAAATGGCAGTCTGGGCCGGGCGACCTGACTCTAGGTCGGGGACGGGTCGTCACATTACACATTGAAATTTTGTAAGCCTCGTGTTTGAATTAATGGACGAGAACTCACAAAAAAAATAATTTATAAATCAATGATACGTTAATACTTTAATTAATTTTTTTTGGTTATTCATAAAGAACAAATAGTAAGTTGAAAATCATGTGTATATACATATAAAAATAACATATAAAATTTATTAGAAGGTATCCATAGTTGTTTAATTTAACAAAAGGATCATGTACTTGAATAGAAGTATGTACTTAGATATATATATATATAAATATGATTGAGTGGCATATGTACACACACTACTATATGTGTATTATATACATGAATACATAAAAAAAAGAATTTTAAGCTTTAATGCATATGTATGAATAAATCTTTAAATGGTATGATAAGTAAAAAAAAAATGATGTGTGGCAAAAAAAATAGTCTAAATTAGTTGAGGATAAAATTGATATTAAATTCTAAAGGTTATAATATAATTGATAAATTCTAAAGGTTATTTTATAATTGATATAACTTGTAAAGATTATGATATTTTTGATTATTAGAACTTAATACAAAGATACATTTCTTTTTTTTTTTTTTTTTTTATTTGAAGATGATACATTTCTTCGTATGTGATTGATATGTGATTGATATTGACTAGAACACTTAATATAAAAAGTGTGTGTGTATCTTTAATCTTCATCATATATAGGTGCTAAAAAAATTAATTTGACAAAGACATTTAGGAGAGAACCCCCAATCATGTGGAGGATTAAAATTACACATATTATAAAGGTATCTATGTGCACACGCATACTACCGCCCATCTTATTTTCTTTTTTTTTTTTTTTTTTTTTTGAAGCCCATGTCAATTTTTAGAAAACTATGCAAGTTAGAAATTCAAATTGGCCAAAAAATTATAGAAAATTTAATTAAAGGAAAATGTTGCAATTACACCTCCAAAGTCATACTTAAGCTAAGTCACAGCAGGTGATGTGTCATGCCTTGGAAGCTGTCTATGTATATCTCAAGATATACATTCCACGTGTTATGCATTGAAAATTATGTGCATACTTATTTTCATATAGTCTTACAAGCCATATTACCTTGATGTGATATTGGGGTGTCTTTGTAGTAACTTAATAAACAACAATATTGTATAATTTCCTTTGGCATTTAATTTTGAATAGGGTAGTTGTAACCACCATTGCAAAATATGAACCGAGCATTAAATTCAATCATTTGTGTCATATAATCACACACCATATTTGTGTGGTTAGAAATAAAGATGAAGTTGCAATTGGAAGCTCTCGATGTTTTTATTTATTTGACATTGTATATATTCATTGTTCCGACCTTGATGGGCTTGGGTCATACATAAGCAAGTTTGGGCTAGAAGTTCTTTCTCATCCTCTCCATCTACTTGTATGGGAACCTACAAAAACCCACCAAAAACCCGGCCTGTTATTCAAAGCAAGATATATAATCTCGGCCCATATAATTTTTTTTTCCAAGCCCAACCCAACAAAAACCCACCTGTATTTATATAAAATAAATAAATATTTATTTCATTATAAAAGTAGTTTATTTGCATATAAGCATAAGGCACAAACAAAAAACAAGTAAAAAAAATAACAAACATTTTACTCCATTCATATCATATGTATATTTTTTGTACATCCTTAACAATAAAATAATATAGTGTGGCGGCCCCAAAATCCGAGGCACGTCATGTCATGTGCCGTGGGCCCATTGTCACGACCCAATTTCCTAACCCTTGAGTAATTCTTTAATCAGGATCATCGACCTGTGATGTGGGACCCGTGTGAGATGCGCACATCGACCGAGGCACGTGGTTGATGTATACTTTACATTTGTTGTGGTGTATGCCTAGTGTTATGTATATGTGTAGATTAATTAAGCCGGTTCATGCAGTTATAGGCATCGAGACGCGAGCGGGGAGACGCCTCGAGTTACGTACGAGCCGGGTAGCTAGACTTGTGGTAAGTCTAAACTTAGTCTAATGTAATTAAATTTATTTATTTCATAGTATATGGTATTTAATAAATGTAGATCAAATTAAAGTCCTATAGTTTAAATTTAAAATACAACAACCATTAGAAATGCCTCGTGATATGAGCTAACACACCTTCCCACATTGTTGTGTCAATAAAGTGTGTCACTAGAAACTTGGACAGCCCAATTTGGAGCCACTAAATGTCATGGAGATTGGGGTTGATGAATTGATGAACCCTAAACATATAAATACCGCCCTTAGCATTTTTCCTTTCATTGTGCATGATTTTTTTGAGGAGAAATCAGAGCTATAGAGACCTCAAGAATTCTGGGAATTCAAAGCACAAGGGAGGGACTTCAACAATCAAAACGGGGTCAATGGTTGAATTATCAAGCTAAAACCTAGGTATTGAATCTATCTCTCTTGCATACATGCATACTCAAGGTTTTCATTTAGCTCAAAGGGTTTTTGCCTAAAATCAGTTTTATATGTGTTTATTTACTTATTTGAATCAAATGGAAGCTTTGGTCCACAAATCAAACTTCAAATTTTGAATTTTCACAAGTTTGCCAATTTTTGGAGTTTTCTTATGATTTCAAATTTCTGAATTTCAAGCCACAGAACGAGTTTGTTTTTGAAATCTACACCATATTTGAACTCCTTGTTGAAAAACACTAAGACCAACATCAACCATTTTGAAAATCAGTGCTTAAAAATCAAAGTTTTGAAGTTTGGAAAATACATGTACATGTGTTCTTCCCCAAATTTTCTTAAATGTATGTATAGATTCATGTATGGATGGTTATAATCGAAGTGTCTGCTATTTTGTGAATGTTGGGAGGTTGTACTATACCTTGGCGGAGAAGAACAAGGTCCAGGGGCGATGGAGAAGAGGATTTCCAAGTGGGAAAACCCATAAAATCGTTGCAAATATATAGCTAGGAACATTGCTTGAGCGTGAGTAATCCCACTTGAACTATTTATTTTCATTTCATTTTTAATATGCTATTGTTGGACAGTCTATAGGATTGAAATTGTGTGTCTTATACTCTTAATATCATGATTTATTTCTACCCTTTCTTATTGAGCTTTGCCATCATGATATTTCCTTGTGGTTAATCTACTTGACTCTTTTAATTCCTGTAACAACCCTTAGTTTAATTGGTGACACTTGTTGTGTGTTTTACAGGACCGCGACCTACCGTCGTGATCTATCATATTACTCAAGCCTCGAGAGTCGACACTGAGGTATATTTTATTTTTCTGTGATGCTTGTATTATTATTTATACTCGAATGAGAGAACATTGTGTGTCCTAGTGCGTGGTTTTCGTTTATAAATCACCATAGATTTCTATGTGAGATTCGGCTAGGAAAAAATGAAAATTTAGGGTATAAAATGGATAATTAAACATCGAAAAATGATAATTAGTGAACTATCAAAAGTAATAAATAATTAAATAAAATATGGGAGCGAGGTTATGTTCGGGAACATACGCGGTGCGAATCGGGAGTTGAAACATGTCCGGTAACACGTGTTTTGAGCGAAAATTGGAGCGGTTTTGAAGTTTAAGTCACGTATTGGAGTTACTCTTTAGTGTTACAATTGTTGGACAAGTTGAGAGGAACAAAAGATTTGTCTCGAGATCTGTGTGCATGAAGAGATGAGAGATTGGTATATAAACCAACTTTTCTCTCTCCTCCCATCACCTTATCATTTGTTCAAATGTGAGGAGAGAACGAAATGAGAGAGGTAGGTTTTGTGGACTTTGTGGACACCTTGCGACATGGTGGAGCGACTGAATACACGTAAAAAGGTAGGATTCCTACTCCTTGCATGTTTATCTACGTTTTAGAGTAAACTTTGGGGGTTTTAGTCGCGACGATTTTGGACGAATTTTTGGAAAAATGTTAGGAAATGATTTTGAATGATGATTTTGGTATCAATGGAGTGTTTGATTGATGAATTGGTGGTTGATTTATGGTTTTGAAGTGAATGAGAATTTTTGGAAATTTTTGAAGAAAACCGAGTTATTTTTATTAATCGGGGTGTTTTGTCGTGGTTTCGACGGAGAGGGAGTTGAGTTTTGAGTTGTCATGGACGTCCCGAAAGGTTTGGGATAGACTCAGAATGTGGCGACTCGAGCCATTTGAAAAACCCCGGAATGAGTGTTTTGTTGAACACACCGCGGGAGATGCCGTGAGGAGTATTTTCCACGGCGTCACTCACAAACGTCTTGAACAGAGGGAAACAAACGAAAACTAGGAAAGATGTCATGTGGACGCCGTCTATAACAAAATGGTCACGGTGTCACCCACATAGGAGTTGGGCAGATGGTCTCATCTCTACACCGTGGAGACGCGCCCGGGCTTAAGACACCAAGGTGTCTTGGCAGCGTGACACTGTTCACAAAGACCAAATTTTCTGAAAATTTCAGAAAATTTTGGGATCTCTCGGGTATTCAATTGGGTTCAAATACGACCCAATACCCCGAAAAGCAACACAATTACACTAATTAAATTATTATGGAAAATTGGGTAAATTAGAAAGATATTAATAAAATTTGCGAATTTGGGTAAATTGACAGATTTTGAGAATTCAAGTGGGATAGGAGAGGTACACGAGGATCGGATATTGCAGTTAATCGAGGTACGTCATCGTACGATTGTAAGCCAGATAGGAAGTATGCATTAATTCATTATCAATCTATTGTCAATTATATTGAATTGAACTTTTGTTGGAGTTCCATTTTTTATTTGTTGGTTGAGTGTCTTGGCGTAAGTAAGTTACGAATGTACTCTTGGGTCCATATGAGTGGGTAAGCGTGAACACTTCTGTGGTTGTGTTGTTCTACCCCACTGATAGCGGGTTATACCCTGAGTATTGAATTGTTTGGACGCTGCAGTGTCTTTGGTTTCTTGGTATAATAGTGACTATAAATGCGGTGCTACGATACTGCATTGATTTTGACCACTTATGGGTCTTCTTTGATTATGTGGACACTCCAACTTCAGCTTGTTAGTCTATTATCATGCTACTTGTTATGTTTTCTATTTTTCAATACTGCATGATATTTGGATTGTTTATTTGAGAAATCATGAATTACTATTTAGTTTCTTCTGGCATTACTTTCTCTTTTTCAAGCACTCACCGTCTAGTTTGTGACGGTGGTGAAGATAAAGATAGAGCGAGCAAGGGGAAGGAACTGATGCTAGGAGCGATCATTTCTTTCACTTAGTGTATGTTTTGTTCTTTTGGTTGTGATTATGTATATTATGTTTTGTTAAACACTGGGACATGTATTGGGATTTGAGAGACTAGGGATATCATGTATGATCACTTTATATAGTTTTGATCACCAGACATGCATGTATTTATCCATTTCTCAAGGTTTCCACATTCATAGATTGTCTGTTATTCCTGATTTCTAGTTTACAATTATAGTTGATTATAATGATTTCCGCTGCGAATTTCCTGATAACTTTATAATCCTATGACTCACACATTTAAATGAATAACTAATGATATATTTGAGGATTTGAAGCTGAGTAGGATGCGTAGACTTCGCGAGTAAGAACTAGGGAGTCACGTAGACCTGACCAGGCGGGATCCAGTTTTATGAGGAACTGGGGTCGTTACAATTGCTTATATCTATTTTCACTAAGTATTAGTGAGCGATTGATATAAATAACATACTATTAGGATTAGATGGTGTTGATGAATGAACCTATATTCTTGGTTTATTGTGCTTTGTAGCATTGCCATTCTTGAATTCTTTTATCGAATCTTTTCTTGACTTTAAAAGTAGTTTTAGAATCTAGGGTCCATTGCATGTTATAGAGTGGGCGGATCACCGGTCACTGGGCTTCGGGGATGTCGACATTCTCCACTATACTCGCGCGACTCATGGCGTAATGAACCAGAGTGTTCGGTGAGATTTGTGATAGATGATTATACGCGTAGAGCACAGCTCCGTTATTTGAGGTTATTAGAAAATGATGATATATGTAGAGCACAACTCCATATAAATAATGGAAAAGGCAAAGTGATAGTTCTCAACATTGATCGAACCTAGATCATACTGCTTAACCTGTGTCAGTTTCGTTAGTGTTTCCGATATCTTGAAGCATGTTTATTTAGAACATTCATTGGCTATCATTATGCTTTTAAATACCGTTCATTTATTTTGGAAATGTGAATGAATAAGTTAATTAGAAATTATTGTTATATTTTGTACTCACCGTTCCTTTTATCACGGTGGGTGCAGATCCGTCGACCAATAGACTCGGCAAGGAGAAGATTGAAGACTACCTCTGAGCTGGGAAGTGTGATATTGTCTAATTGTAGGTTTTTGATATTTTGTATATTTCAGTTATATGTCTATCATATTGTTGGGTTGTATATATATTGGGTTGAACGTTAGTTCCCCAACTATTGACTTTCACAATGTTTATATGTCCACCACATATTTCATATATATATATATATATGTATGTATGTATTGTGATCGTCATTTCCTGGTTTCCACATTTAGGTTTATTAAATTGTTTCCATTTAAATTGAAAAGACTTCCGCTATACTTTGTTAAGACTTCGCTAACTAATTAACTGTTAAATTTTGATAAACAACTATAAAATATTGTAATTGGTAGGGTTAGTGTATTATTTTTCCTGGACGCGATCAAGTTGACAATTAGATTGAAAAGACTGACTAATACGTAATTAAGTCATACGAATCGAAATTAGGACTGAATTATGGGATTAGGCTGGATAATGCCCTAGATTAGGATAGTAGGGTTCACTCGAAAGATGTATGGAACTGGGGTCGGGAGAATGTGATATGGGAACATGGTGCCGGAAAAATGATAATTGTGGGATACCGGCAAATAAAACATAATAATTAATTTGACGGCCCTAGTTTTCAAACCTTAAACTGGTCCCCGCTCGACATAGACTTACATGAAACTCCGAGCATGTCTCGACGAGTCACACAAGACTAGTCGGCCTTACCTTACCATTTACCATTCATTTACAAGTTTATAACATTGATTAGTGAGTTATCATCAATATAGCGGAAGCAAAAGCTCAAACTAATCAAGTAATCAAACCATATAAAGATAAGACATCCTAGAGTGTGGAAACCTCGCATATGTATAACATGATAAATGATCAATCAGAGAAGAACAACCCAATAGATATACATGCCCAAAATCTCATGCCCGAACCCATGTTTCAAAACAACATATATATACAATAATACAAAAATCACCTACTTAGCCAAGTGGAAAGGCGTGTTCTAGTGTCCTAAAGCAAATCTCTAAGCTTTGGAGCCTTCCCCTTGTTGGATTGTGGATCTGCACTCCATCAAACATAAGAATGACGAGCCCAGGTACGTAACGCCAAGCAGAACAATAATACAACATTTTGAAATAAATAAACATCAGCCCACATTCATGCTGATAGAAAGAAAGGAATAAGGAACACATGAACATATAAGACTGTAAATAGATCAATCGAAAAGTGAGTGTCCGAGTTACGAAATAGAATAGCAAGGAGTCCCGACAATAGTCATTGATTCGAGGTAAAACCTTCAAGAATCGGGTTTAGGACGAGAACACAGTCTACCAGCCTTGACCATTACGACTATGAGATATCCATATACCTGAATAAGAGCCCCCAGCGTACACTCATCCGGGAAATATCAACAGCGCCTAGATAAGAGTTCATATCACAGATAAAAGTAACCATAACTCCTTTGCCAATGGACCACTCAACCAAAAGAGATTCCTATAGATATGTTGATAAACAGAGCAATAACAACAAATTAAAGGTCAAGAAATAACTGTAAAAATTTCTCACTAGTTTACTTACCTGTAACCCAACTAATATGCACTTAACGAACCCCCGACACATCTCCTATAACCTCCAATGTCCCGTCGTATTCAAAATCCCTAATATACATTTAAATTAAAATTCCCATTAATTACCCTCAATCTATCCAATTTTTCACAATCTTATTCATTCACTCATTTGGGTCGATTACTTGGTTATTAAGTCATATTCAGACCTATTGGAATACCCGAAAGATCCTCGAAAGTTTTTGAAAATTTCATAAAAATTAACCCTGTGAATAGTGTCACGCCACCGGGACGCCGTGACGTCCATTAGCTTAGGCGGTGTCTCCATGGCGTGGAGATGAGACTCTCTGCGCAACACGTACGTGAGTGACATCGTGACCTTGTTTGGTCATGGCGACGTCTTCGCGGCGTGGTCCTGAGACCTCTGCTCAAGACATATGTGGGTGACGTCGTGAGTTGGAATGCTCACGACGTCACCACAACATCTGACCTAGAACGCCTCTGTAATGGGGTTTTTGACACCCCGACTCGCGTTGCCATGCTTCGAGCCTATCCCAACTTCGATTAAACACCCAACACAATGCCATAACCACCCTCGGCTCGAGTCAAAACTCGACTAAACCATCGATTTATGGAAATCATTCAAAATTTCCCCAAAAATCTCAAAAATTTAAAAAATTGCCAAACACCAAAACTACTTCACAATTCCCTTATTGATCATTCCATTCCAATTCCATCAAAACATACCATAAAAATCAATTTTCCAAAATTGTTGTCCGAAATTATCGCGACAAAAACATACAAAACTACCGCCAAAACGTAGATATACAAGTGAAAAACCAAAATCTCACCTAAGATTTTGAATTCGAGTGATTCCTTGGCGTCAAATCGCGAAAAAATCCCCCAGAAACCCACGCTCAATTGTCTAACATGATGAAATGAAGAAAAATGGAAGAGAGGAGAGAGAAAAGTTGATGGAAATGATATTTATACTCCTCTCATTATCTATTCCCACATATGCATCCCGATGCACATCCATGGTTCCCATTTAATCAATCCACCAACTGTGACACAAACTTATAACTTTAATAGGTGGTATAATCACTCAAATTTGTGATTTATCATACAATACTCACGTTTTCAAAATTGTTTCGGATCCCAATCCGCTCAACGCGTCGCCCCGGACGTACCAACGTTTCAAACACGTTTTACAACTTTTATTTATTATTTATTTTGTATTTTCTCAGTGTTTTTAATTCATTTAAGTCCCTCAGACTATCAATTACCGACTACCAATGTTGGCCCAAAAACCTGTTATTTCACGAAACACTTGAGCTAAACCGTTCCCCGTACCAACGCGATCATACTCAAACATCCTAACACGTTTGAGACATTGGAATTAAACATTCGGGTAATACAATATAATATAAAACACCGAACACAAATAACATACCTCAACGTCAACAACTAAGAATTAGGCGACTGTATCACGACAAATGGGCCCCGTACGACCTAAATTGACATATGACACAAGTTAAAATTTAGGGTCGTTACAATTAATTAACCCAGGGAAGGGTTCGGGTCGTTAGTATTGTATTCGTTCGTGACGAGGCGAGTTGTGGAGCGAGTCAGAGGTGGAAACGTAGCCGAGAACGCGACGTGTCACATGGTGTCACCCAAGTAAGTCACCAATTGGTGTCAACAAGGTGATGATGGCTAAAGCGATTGAGGTGGTTGGAACGAGCAGGAATCGATGGATGGGCCTCGGGATACGTGCCAGGGAACTTAATGAAGAAGATTTGTATTAAAATTTCTATCTCTCTTCGCTGCTCATTCTCTCACTCTCTTGTTCGTCTCTCATTTCTCTCAAAACACAGGAGGTTGGAGCTAGTTTCCAAAACTCTAGACGACATGAAGATGCGACGAACACCCGAGTGAAGGTAATATCTCGACTCATCATCTTACGTGCGTTGTTTTGATGTTGGTTTTGGGTGTTTTGGTTGACATTGGAACGAGTCAAAACGAGCCAAGGTGTCGAAAAACCCCGAAAACATATTCAAGAAGTGACGTCGCGAGGGATGTCGTGGAGCCTTTGAGCCACGATGTCAATCACGACGTCCAAAACAAAGAAGTTAGGAAAACTCGCGCTAACACCACTAAGGATTTTCCCCACGACGTGAGTCATGATGTCTAGAACAGTGCCAATTGGGTTTTCACATTTTGATCGACGTCGCCAAGTGTTTTGTTCACGCGCGTGACCTATAGCGTGACACTGTTCACAATAATAAAATTCTGAAAATTAATGAAAACTTTGATTTCTCTTGGGTAGCCATATGGGTTCGCATATAACCTAATACCTAGGGAATTGACCCAAAACCTAAGGTAATGGATAAAATTATGAAAAGTGGGGGAAAATTATATGGAAATGGAAATAAAACTCTAATGCAACCAAACTGTATTGAAATAATTACCAGGTGTCTAGGTGACTGGTGGTAAATGTATGGGGTTAGTTTGGGGACGTTCGAGAGCTACGAACATGAGGTTTCATGTTATACTGTGAGTAAAACCAATGGAGATTTTAATATTATTTCATTTGTGCATTTATTGGGCTATTATCCTTGTTGAACTTTTGGAATTGTTATTGTTTTTATTATATCTTGGTTTGGAACTCTATTATGGTTGAGTGGACCAAGTGCAAGTGAGACAACGTAATCCTTGAGAGGGCTAGTTATTTGAGGTAATATGCCAAAACTAGGGACTTAGGATACAAGATATTGTTTGTGGTTCTATACAGGATGAGAGTTGTTTTACTAGATTATTGGGGAGCTTTGCATTCGCGTAGAATTTTAGCATGTTGTGATTGTACCACGTCTTAAACTCCGAGCTTAGAAGGGGTATCTAATTCCTCGGCTCAAACGACTGTTTCACTAAGTTAGGACTACTTGCGCTTATCCTTTTTTTTTCTTGGGCACTCATTTATAGTTGATATCCCAGTAATTTATTATCATGCTATATTTTATTATATTTATTATATTTACACATGATACTCGATTAGCCGTGTATTTGACATTGAAATTATGTTAAGACTCCATTTGTTTATTACTGTTCTACTTTTGTACTCACCATCCTTTTTATGACGGTGGGTGTAGCGTGTATTTGATATTGAAATTATGTTAACACTCCATTTGATTATTACTATTCTACTTCTGTACTCACCACCCTTTTTATGATGGGGTGAAGACTCATCGTGTTTCAGGGCTAATAAAGGAAAAGGACTAGAGATAGGCAATTGAGGTGAAAGACTATTGAGGATCTAATCTCGCTTATTAGGTAGGTTTCCTGTATTATATGTATATGTTTTGAGAATACTGGGATATGGGTTTGCGAGAAAGGTTTTGTATGTATTGTAACGACTTGTTATAATTATAATACCGTTATTTAATTATTGCAGATTAGGGCGCCAGCTCGGACGACACGTGGACGCGCGGATAAGGTAGGCATGACCTGAACCTAGGGGCACTAACTGTGTACTGCTATTTTTTTTTAGTTCTGCGATGTATTATTATTATTATTATTATTCTGTATTATTCATCATAGGTGTATATCTATAATTTCTTGTCGGACGAGTTTGAGTGCCGAGGTTCCATTTCGTAGAACACGCCAACGCGAAGGTTCGGTAGCTGTGAGGCTGGGCGTTAGAGTTAGACTAGATTTAGTCATAACAACATAACTATGGTTGAGGATTTAAATTAATGAGATTTAAATATAGCCTTAGGTAAGTTAAGTAATTCAATTAGGTACACTAAGTGTGGGTCCACCTCGGGGAGCGTGACGGAGCGGAGCACGGGGAGCCAAAGGTGGTCGAGAAGTTAGTGTGACCTTAATTACTGAAATTATGGAATTTATTTGATGACTTGTATAAGCTATATGAGTTAAATCAAGTTAGTATAAACAAATCCTATAGTTGTAACTAAATAAATCAACACACCTAGGATTGTCCTCGAGACACACAACAGATGAGATACAAGGCAATTAGTGTCATGATAAGATGTTTAAGAATTGAGTGACACAAGCTTAACAGGGACCGTTAGATCAGCTTCGAGATACGTGTGAATGCCAGATTAGAACAAAACCTATAAATACCAACTTGATCGGTGGAAACATGCAAAACCAAGCATTCCAAACATTTTTTTAAGGACTCTGATAAAAGAAATCCTTGTTAGGGAACGAAACAGAGGTTTGTAGACCGGATTTAGGAGTTCAACAGCGAAATCTAAGGTAATCTACTCACAAAATCTTTGATTTTTATGAAAACTTGATGTTGTTGGGTATGTTGAGGTTCAAACGGATTTTGGCGAATTCATCACCGTTTTTGCTGGATTTGTTGTTTGTGAGGTTGGTTTTGATGAATCTTGTCAATTTGAATCGGATTTGTGCACAAAATGAGTGGTTTGGTGAATTTAGATTTTACACATGCACACTTTAATCCTCTATTTTGAGTGAAAAACTTATTTAATCGGTATTTTGGAAAGGAATTTGATGCGGTTGGAGTGTGTGAGTGGTTTCTATGATGATTGGTGAGGTGTTAAGAACCAGAAAAACCCAAAATCCGTTAGTGCGCTAGGTTGCGCTAGGCACGCTGGGGAAGATGATGATTCTTCGTGCATGAACAGTACACGAAGATTACCTAGCACGCTAACCACCCTGCCTAGCGCGCTAGGAACCAGAACCCTTAAATTCCTAAACATGAAATTGAGCCTCATTGATAACAAACCCACATAACTAACCAATAAACACCGAAAATAGATCTCAGGAGTCATGGGACGGTAATTAGAGTCGAAGACTAGTCGGGGGTAAGATCGGGGGTGTTTTCAGGGTTATTGAGCATGATTTGAGGTACGTAAAACCCAACTGAACACCACTACAACATTTACTTATTATTTCATTCATTTGAGCTGTTAATTCTTGATAATCCGTGAGTCTATTCTTATTGGGACGGTTGAGTTTTCTCATCTATGTATCCGAGGTTGTTGTGGTCACTTGCTAAGTGTGTAGTCGTGTTCTCTCTTGGTAGATTATATCCCAAGTTGAATACTGGTTCACGTGTTCCATGTAACCCACTAGAGTAAATGTCGTTAAGACAAAATCGTAAGGTCGATGGCGTAGACCACGAGGGCTCTTGGCCACACACCTTAGTAATACAAAAATGAGAATACTGAATAAATAGAAATGAAATCAATAAAAAAACAAGTAAACACTCAAGTGAATTTCAATTGGATTACTACGCACCTCAAATCGCGCTCCAAATCTCTAAATACGATATTTTCATGCCTCGCTATGCGTGTCTAACTCCATTAATAATATCCTAATTCCCTGGTTTTTGAATAACCAATTTAATCCTAAAAACTCGAAAATGCCAATTCATGTTTATAGGTATATTCTACCATTTTTAACTCATTTGATACCCGGTGGGGATTATCGATATAGGCACCTAATAGTCTGAGATAATAAGACAAATGTGTCTAATTAACTTTTTTATACACCTTTTCGTAGACACCGCAGGGGGCGCCACTGTGGGGATGGGGCGCCGTCGTGGTCAAATCCCCACGACGTCCCCACAGCGCAAAATGGGCGCAGTGGGTGTAACAATCCTCAATATTTAATCCGACTAGTGTTGTATTGATTAGGATCGTGACCCGGCTACGTGATACTAGAGAGTATTTCGAACCTGGGAGTCGACACTGAGGTGATTTTATATTTCCATGATGTGTGCATTAGTTTGTAGTTCATTACGTGTCACGAGTCGTTCGGGCGACTATTAGACTGAGTGAGGCTTTGCATAGGTAAACGGGGGTAACACAATTAAAAATATACAATTAAATGAATTTTTGTATAATTTAAGTAATTATTTATGAGACAAGGCAAAACTACGTGCATGACGGAGAAATACGGATCGAGGAGCGCAAGACCAATGCGGGAGTTGGATAGTCTCGCAACATATGAGCTATGGGATAGAAATTGTTAAAGTGACACATCATAATGAGGAGAGCCATGAGATTGGAATTGAGATGTGTATGTGTGTTGAGATGTGATAAAGGGGTAAAGGGTCGATCCCACAAAGATTGGTGTCTTTCTTAGGTAAAAAAAATACAAAAAGGAAGAATTTGAGTTTTAGAGAAAATATATAAATATTTAAAAATAAAGAAATTAAATGGAAATAAATCTAGGTATTCAGTTTCATAGTCTCACCATACAACTTGAGATTGAATTTATTAATTGTCGGTTCATGAAAAGTATAAAACTAATCTATGATCTAGTGTAGCTATAAACCCGGTGACGCACTCGGTTCCTCGCACTTCCTAATATCGATAGCCAAGGTAGGACCGTTGACTACTTCCCTAACCAAACACGCAACCTGATTGCTAGTGCTCCAAATTTAACGCATTGGTCGCATTACTTCAATTCGTGAATGCACTACACCTAGACAATCGGATCACTCGTGTGTCCGATTTAGCCTAGATTCCTATGGTATTTAATCGGTCCCAAAAGGTTGTAATCAATTGGTATGGTCAATTGCCACTAGTGTGGTCTTATTGCACAAGGACGAGTGCTTACAACTCACTGACATGTAAATCAAGGTTTAAACTAACGTTTAACCTCAATTGTTCAAATAATATCAAAGAAAATAAATCATATAAAAGAATTAACAATAATTAAAATTAAATAAACCTCATGAAGATTCCCAAGTCACAGGCTTAATTGATTCACCTTCAACCTAGATGAAAAACTAGCTAGACATAATTAAAAACTAAATTAAAAGAAAAAAATAATAAAATAAACTAGATCTTCTTCTCTTTTAATCTAAGTCCAAATATATATTTATACCCCAAATTTGGTCTCTAGAGGTGAGAAAACCAATTTTCGTAATTTTTGGGAATTTTTTGGCATTGTGACATGTGGCAGGAGATGATTGGTAGAAAAACTGTGCATTGTTGACGTGTCGCGCTGTAATAGGTTGGATTTTGTTGACCGGATGATGTAGCAGCATCTGATTGGTTGAGTTTGCTATTGATGACGTGCTGGAGTGCTGACTAGGCGCCACGTGTCGAAACGTGAGTAGCTAGGGGGTAAGCTGTTAACACGCTGGACCAATGAGGAGCTGCCATGTGGCAGCTGAATTGGCGGGAAAATTGCAAGATTATCATCGAAATTCTGGGAGTTCATACTGATGCGCATCTCGAGGCAGATCGAGCAGCTGAGTCGAGAAGATACTTGCTTGTCCACGTGGCAGTCTGTAATTGGCTATGACGGATGACCTGGCACGAGGTCATTGGTGGAGCTGTATTTTGGCGACGTGGCGTCTCCTGATTGGCTGGAACGTTCTGTGTGATGCGGCTCGCCAATGACAGCGTGACACGTGGCGGGCTATGCATGTTGGACGAATCAGAAGCGGACACGTGGCACTGCAAAATCCAATTACCCAAATCTCGTAAACTTCGAAACAAATCCTCCGGTTTCCGATTTCTTTAAGTAAAAACTCTATTTTGAGTATTTTTCCTCCCTGGGTCCAACCGTACATTAAGATTCTTCTAAAAATGAAAATTAAATATAATTAGATATATATTTTCATATTATTCCAATAAATCCCTAATTTCTTAAAATATGCATTTATTACCATAAAATAAAATAAATATAGCCCAATTAATCCTAATAACTTATACTAAATTATGCCTAAATGAGCACTTATCAACAAGCTATTTTGAAGAGTGTGATAAGGATGTTGAAGGGCAAAAGGGTCATTTGACCCATTTATCTACATATATAAGAAACAAAACCCTGATTTCACTATTCATCTTCTTTTTGAACGAACTCACTGCCGCCACTCCTCGTCTCTCTCACTGGCCTCACTGGAACCGACACGGCGGAGGTCCGTGAGCTCTTTCTCTCTCTCTCTTATTCTCTTCTCTTTCTCTTTCTCTCTCTCTCTCTCTCTCTCTCTCCTTTATCGTTTATTCTCTTCTCTGGTCACACAGTGGGACGTGGGGGGACTGCTGTCCGACCAGGAACTGGTCGGGGATGACCCATTGGAGTTCCAGCAGTGGCGGATCTCCTCCCCAACCTCACGACGTACTTGTGGTGATGACCCAAACGATATTCATGACTAGCGGCTGTGCCGTGTGTTGGCCATTGCTAGGACTACTGGAGGTGGCCGGGGACGGGCTCTCGTGGCCCACCGGAGCTCCCATATCCCCAGGAGACCTCTGAACGTTTGATACATAGAGTAGTTGTTGTCCATACTCTGTTTACACATGTGTTGATGATTTTTTTATGCCTCGCCGGAGTTGCAGAGCTCGGGCGGCGCCGCTGGTAGGACCACCGCGACTTAGGGAACGTCGGGGATCACGCTAAACCCATGCTTGTTTCTCATGGTTCCTGGAGTGGTCCATAAGAGCGATGGTTGTGAGGTGTTGTATTATATTTGGTTTTTCTCTATTGTTGATGTCTCGTTGGAAACCGCCCTAACTGGTGGCGCTGCGGGCGGGACACCACGTCCGAGGGCGTCGAGAACCATGGCTTGCCCTTGTTGGTACCTCGGTGCCCTTCGGTGTGTCCGAATCAGTTGCGTTTGGACTGGTTGGTCTTAATTTCATGTTTATGTTCATTTCATGTGCGTTATGATCCTCGCCGGAATCTGCTGCCATGACAACGCCACCGCTATGCCATCGTGACCAGGGATGTCAGGGACCAAGCTAAGTCCATGCTTGTGTCTCATGACTCTCGGAGTGGCTCGAAACAGTGTCGCTATTGTTTATATTATGTCATTTATGTGTTGTATGCGTATTGCAACTTTCTCGTCGGAAACCACCCGTCGTGGCGGTATTGTCGTCAACGCGATGACATGGGGGGCTGCCGGAGACATTACCATGTCCGTCATAATGTCCCACAGCCCTGGAGCATCCATATAATGGTGATGAGTCGTAATGGAGAAGTTATGCGTGAGTTGTTTCTATCACGACGAGTAGTCGTCGACGTGACGTAGGGCATACACATGGCCTTCCCATTTCGTGTTGACATTCTACGGACGTTAGACCACAACCGCGAGGTTCCCAAACTCATTGGTGCATGGTCATTTTGAGTCGTGTTGTTTTACGGATTTGTGTTTGAAGGTGAGGAATTGGTTATGACGTCGTGGTTACGTCGTCGGCTAGAGGCTATGACGTGACCTACATACGAATGAGTCGAGCCTATGATTCATGAGTAGGCTTACATGTGTCTTGGTTATCGATGTTATGATATCGTAGCCGTGGTTATTGTTGTGGTTTTTCAAACTCGAGAAAGAGTATTCATTTTTCTACCGAATTGTCGAGTTGCTTAAGTCCTTACAACACTTGGAAATATATTAGGTTTAACCTAGGGTTTAGTTAATGACTCGACCCATGAATTAGAGTTTCCAACCTTGTTAGGTAGTGGGAAACTCAGGGATACGCATTAGGACTCGCGGGAATGTTGTTATTCACGGGTTGCGTTGTCAGGTAAGTATAGTTGCCTTAAAGTTTGTGTATGATATGTAAGCCAGTAAGAAATGCCATGTGATTCATTATCATTTATTCAGATTCGTTATGCTCTATTATTGGTATTCCATTCCATTCCTTGTTGTATGTTTCTTGGCGTAAGTGTTTCATCTCAAGAGTACTAGGACCTGCACTAGAGGGATAAAATGCGGGCACTCTTGTACAGGAGTATGTGATCACCCTTAGTGACCGTGTGACACTGAGTACTAGGTGGGTGGACTTGTGTCCCTCCCATCATAGATGTGTCTTCGCTTGTGTCGATGCCGGGAAGACCTCGCGAGGTCTTCGCCGTTATGCTATGATTTAGACCACTTATGGGCCTCTTGTGATTCCTTAGAATACACTTGACTTTCGATTGATATCTATTAGTCTGTTTATCATGCACTTGATCTATTTAAATTCCTATCTTTCTATTACTGCATGATATTTAAACTGCTTTACTTGTTATATCATGAATTACTGTTATCTTCTTCTAGCATTACATTCGATTTCTCCAGTTGCTCACCGTTTACTTTGTGACGGTGGGTGCAGATAAAGCGGAGTGCAGTAGAAGCAAGGAACCCTGCCTAGGCCACTTTTTGTAAGGATTAGCGATGAACTTGAAAGACATTATAGTAGGTATTTATGTTTTTCTTACTTGTATATCGTTTCATACATATGCTTTGGATTATATAACTTGGTATTTTTGATGAGATTTGTATCATGTATCTTGGCTTATTGAATTGTAAATGAATACTCGGGGTTTTCCACACTTATAGATTCCAACATTTCCCTTTGATTGAGTTATTTACCTTATGTTTAGTTTATTTACTTTTTGTTGCGTAAAACTTGTAATAACTCTTTCATAAATTGTATAATTGAATGGTTAGAGGCTGATTAGGCTCGCCAGGTCCGCCGAGTACCGGCTTGGGGACCTGTACCAGTCTAAGCCGGGCGTACCCAAATGCAAGAGGAATTTGGGGCCGTCGCAGTTGGCTACTTCCCAGACGACGTGAGTGGTGCTGCAGTGTATGGGGAGCCACGACGTCCCATACAACGCCACATTAGGCGGCTTGTTGCTAGGTTGTCCTGACTAGTGTCTTATAAGTATTTATATTAGTTAGAGTTTAATTTGCTTCCGCTATACTTTAGTACATTGAATAACTCACTAATATATAATAACTAAATTTAAATAACCTAATAAATGGTAAAAGGGTAAGGAAGGCTAACTAGGATTACGTTGATTGCGTGAGTGTTGACTCGGGGTCTACGTAAGTCTAGGCCGAACGGAGCCCAAATTTAGGTTTGTAAAATTTGGAACCGTTACATAAATAATCATGTGGAAAGTAAACAAACAACTATAAATTGATCATCGCATGAATATGAAATAGTGAAGCTCAAATATGTGTGTAGGATCTTGGTCAGACTATAAACATACTTTGGATTTTCTCCAGGCATCGCCAGTAAATAAACTCAAACATGACTAAAATCTCTTTTCCTTTCAATGGTCGGCGTAGACCACGGTGCACCGACATATGTATAGTAACAATAGCTTGAGTCGACTATTCATCGGGTACCTCTAATACATATGATATGGTCTAGTGTGCCAACAGCATGCGACAGAATAAACCCCGGTGGGAGTAAACTCAACCAACCGTATAAAGTAGTAACATAAAAATGAGAATACTGAATAAATAGAAATGAAATCAATAAAAAAGCAAGTAAACACTCAAGTGAATTTCAATTTGGTTACTACGCACCTCAAATCGCGCTCCAAATCTCTCATCACGATATTTTCATGCCTCGCTATGCTTGTCCAACTCCCGTCAATAATATCCTAATTCCCTGGTTTTTGAATAACCAATTTAATCCTAAAATTTGAAAAATGCCATTTCATGTTTATAGGTATATTCTACCATTTTTAACTTATTTGATACCTGGACGAGATTCTCAATGTAGGCACCCAATAGACTGAGATAATAAGACAAATGTGTCTAATTAATTTTTTTATACACTGTTCAGACACCGCAGGGGGCGCCACTGTGGGGATACGGCGTCGCCGTGGCTAAATTCCCACGACGTCCCCCACAGCGCAAAATGAGGCAGTAAGTGTAACAACCCTCAATTTTTAATCCAGCTAGTGTTGTAGTGATTAGGATCGTGACCCGGCTACGTGATACTAGACAGTATTTCGAACCTCGGGAGTCGACACTGAGGTGATTTTATATTTCCATGATGTGTATATTAGTATTGTAGTCTATTATGTGTCATGAGCCATTCGGGTGACTGTTAGACTGAGTGAGGCTTCGCATAAGTAAACGGGGGTGTAACACAATTAAAAATATACAATTAAATGAATTTTGTATAATTTAAGTAATTATTTATGAGACAAGGCGAAACTACGCGCGTGACGGAGAAATACGGACTGAGGAGCGCAAGACCAATGCGGGAGTTGGATAGTCTCATAACATACAGGCTATAGGATAGAAATTGTTAAAGTGACACATCATAATGAGGAGAGCCATGAGATTGGCATTGAGATGTGTATGTATGTTAAGATGTGATAAAGGGGTAAAATACCCATAAGGACAGCTGTTTTGAAGAGTGTGAGAAGGATGTTGAAGGGCAAAAGGGTCATTTGACCCATTTATTTACATATTTAAGAAACAAAACCCTAATTTCACTCATTTTCTTCCCATGTCATGTTGACACTCTACGAACGTTAGACCACACCCGCGAGGTTCCCAAACTTATTGGTGCATGGTCATTTTGAGTCGTGTTGTTTTACGGATTTGCGTTTGAAGTTCAAGAATTGGTTATGACGTCATGGTCATGTCACCGGCTCATAGAGGCTATGACGTGACCTACATACGAATGAGCTGAGCTTGCGATTCATGAGTAGGCTTACATGTGTCATGGTTATCGATGTTGTGATATCGTAGTCGTGGTTATTGTTGTGGTTTTTCAAACCCGAGAGAGAGTATTTATTTTTCTATCGAATTGTCGAGTTATTTGAGTCCTTAAAACACTTAGGAATACACTAGGGTTTAACCAAGGGTTTAGTTAATGACTTGAACCATGAATTAGAGTTTTTAACCTTTTCAGGTAACGGGAAACTTGGGGATACGCATTAGGACTCGCGGGAGTGTTGTTATTCACGGGTTGCGTTGTCAGGTAAGTACACTTGCCTTAAAGCTTGTGTATGATTTGTAAGCCAGTAAGAAAATGCCATGTGATTCATTATTATTTATTCAGATTCGTTATGATCTATTATTGGTATTCCATTCCATTCCTTGTTGTTTGTTTCTTGGCGTAAGTGTTTCGTCTCAAGAGTACTAGGACCTGCACTAGAGGGATAAAACGCAGGCACTCTTGTACAGGAGTGTGTGACCACCCTTAGTGACCATGTGACACCGAGTACTGGGTGGGTGGGCTTGTGTCCCTACTATCATAGTTGTGCCTTCGCTTGTATCGATGCCCGGGAAGACCTCGCAAAGTCTTCGTCATTATGCTATGATTTAGACCACTTATGGGCCTCTTTTGATTCATTAGAACACACTTGACTTTCGATTGATATCTGTTAGTCTGTTTATCATGCACCTGATCTATTTAAATTCATGTATTTCTATTACCGCATGATATTTAGACCGCTTTACTTGTTATATCATGAATTACTGTTATCTTCTTCTGGCATTACATTCGATTTCTCCAGTTGCTCACCGTCTAGTTTGTGACGGTAGGTACAGATAGAGCGGAGTGCAGTAGAGGCAAGGAACCCTGCCTAGGCGACTTCTTGTGAGGATTAGCGACTGAACTTGGAAGACATTATAGTAGGTTTTTATGTTTTGCTTACTTCTATATCGTTTCATACATATGTTTTGGATTATAGAACTTGGTATTTTTGATGAGATTAGTATCATGTATCTTGGCTTATCGAATTGTACATAAATACCCAGGGTTTTCTACACTTATAGATCCCTACATTTCCTTTTGATTGAGTTATTTCCCTTATGTTTAGGTTATTTACTTTCCGCTGCGTAAAACTTGCAATAACTCTTTCACAAATTGTATAATTGAATGATTAGAGGCTGACTAGGCTTGCCAGGTCTGCCGAGTACCGGCTTGGGGACCTGTACGAGTTTAAGCTAGGCATACCTAAATGCAAGGGGAATTTGGGGTCGTTGTAGTTGGTATCAGAACATAGGCTTTAGAATCTTAGGGACAGAATATAGAGTTGTCTAAAAAAAGTGATACCATCATCACAGTTGGAATCAGAGCGCAAGGATATATAGACTTGACTTTTTATTTAAAACACAAGCCATTTAAACCAGCGGAAGTTAGGAACTATTGAACTTAGAGTGGAAACCCTATGATCCTTTTTGAAACTTAGATGGGGGAGTTGGGGATGAGTCGGATTTAACTTCGTACATATTATGTTTGTTGTGTGTACTATATGGTTTGCGGTAGCTATGTATTGATCCAAAGTATTCGCTCCCTTGGTTGAGACAGCGATGGCGGATCAGGAAGGTCCGAGTAGTGACAGCGGGACAATTCATTAGTTCGGAGGAGTTTCGCTTTTAGACATGAAAATTTGAGGAGTTAGTGCGGTCGCTGATGACACCCGCACCAATTACCACGACACCATCAACCCCAACCACACCTATTCCACCCATTTCAACTACTCAAGGGACGGAGACACTAGTAGCTACAGCTTCCACAGCATCGATTCCAATTACAGTGATGCCACGGATTACAGTTGCACAAATAACCCAGACGAAGGTTGTTGCACATCTGGTCCAGACTGAAGAGGCACCAGTGACACCCGTAGCTGTTGCAGAGACCACTCCAATCACTACTCCGGAGAAGAGTCCTAGAGCCACTGCTGAGGCGAGGCAATGAAGAGAGTTCAAGAGGCACGACCCAGTCAAGTTCTTTGATGGCACAGACATAGCCGCGGCAGAGCTATTCCTGAAGAATTATGAGAAGATTCATACCATCATCGCGACTGAAGACCACAAGAGGGCGACGACCTCTTCATCTATTTTACAGGGGGAGACAGATGATTGGTGGATGACTATCGTTACTACTCGAGGCATTCTAAGAGATTGGATCAATTTCAAGACCCAGTTTAACCAGATGTACTTCCCATCGACTATTCTTCGGGCGAAGAGAAACAAGTTCATGGCATTAAGGCAGAGCACCGATGAGTCAGTGATGAACTATATAGGCAGGTTCATTTCTCTACTACCTTAAGTTGGAGGATCCGCATATATTGAGGCTGATCGAGTCTACTACTTTACCGAGGGTCTACTACCCATAGTCAGAGGATTCGTTGTTATGACTAAGCCGGAGAGCTTGCAGAGAGCATACGAGTGCAGTTTGGTGAGGGAGAGTTACTTACTCGCGCATACGGAGGAGGTTAGGGCGAACAGAGCAGAGGCCCGATCAGATAGTCACTATCAGCAAGACAGGAAGAGAAAGAAGGGAAGATGGGTTACTCATGAGCACAGGACGCAGAGTATAGGATTTGTTGAACAACAGACCATACATCGGGTACAGATCGTTCCTATCATACTGAGTTTTGCCAGTCATCCACCACAACCTAGTCGACAGGACCAGCAGTTGTAGAAGCAAACTACTAAGAGCAGGGATACTGACCGAGGAAACAGGCAAAGCCAGAGCCAAACTCAAAGATCATTGGATACCTGTACCCGTTACAAATGCGAACTGGTCAGCCATATTCAGAGGGAGTGCCCTCAGCCAGCGAGTGCACCACCACAGCGTCACCAGCACCAGAGGGAGCGTGTTCAGGTTGTTGTTGAGCCAGACCTGGGGTGTCCAGACACAGTGTTGAGGGTATGATTTTTCATTTGCGGTACTTGCATGCATGCCACGTTCGTTTCAAGTTATGTTGTTATGGTTGACATGTTAGGACATAGTAAACCCCAAAATTCTTAGCACGTTGACTGGGATAAGATATACCGAATGCAATTTGTCTTGACATTCCGGTAGAAATATGGGGTTACGAGTCGCCAGTAGACATGAGAGTACTGGAATTGTTAGAGTTCAAGGCCTTAGTTGGTACGAACTGGTTATGAGCATTAAATGTTTGGATTGGTTGATACGAGAAGACAAGTTGGAGACCTTCGTAAGTGTCATGCATGTTGGACCGACATAGAGGCGTTGGCTTGAGTTCTTGAAGAACTACGACTTCTTGTTTGAGTACCATTCGGGGAAGATAAAAGTTGTTGTTGATGCTTTGACCCGCAAAGGATTTGATGTTGAAGTAGTCGTGTGTCAAAGGACCTACTAGCATGGTCTACGTGAGACAACCGAGTTGATGAGTTCAGCGGACGTGTCGACGACTACCAGGACACTATTATGTGGTCAGACGATGTTGCAGACCGTCTTATTTAGCATTGTGCGCGAGGGACAATAAGACGATGCGTCATACCAGCGGTGCAGTGAGATGGTGGATAGTTCAGATTACCCAGATAAGAGTCGATCGATAGACTCATGCTAGAGGTATCGCGAGTGATTGGGGTTTTCCATTTATGGCTTATGCACATGACGAAATACTTCAGGAGATTCACCGCTCCCATTCCATTATATATCTGGGTCGACCTAAGATGTGCGCTGACATGCGACATCTCTTTTGGTGGCCAGGGATGATTTCTGAGCTATCAGAGTTGTTCGAGCGTGTGACATGCCAGCGCGTGGAGGCTGGGCACCGACGACCTAGAGGACTGCTACACTACCTATCCATTCCTTTGTGGAAGTGAGAACATATTGATACGGATTTCGTCAATGGTTGCCCTGATCTTCTCATGGTCACGATAGTATCTTGGTAATTGTGGACAGATTTACGGAATCAGCAGTACCTTCACTTGTGCGAGGTTGTGCACAATAACAGTTGTCAGGTGAGTATCGGTATGGCACTGATCGAGGCGCTCTGTAATAGGCCTCGTAAATTTCCTTCTTGCTGGACTGAGCAAGTGGATGTTATGGCAGTTGGACATGAAACTGTTAATGATTATGCTGAGAAAGTACGGTAAATTTGCTTGAGACTTAAGAATGCCCGGGAATGGCAGAAGAAATACTTAACGAGTATCACGATGAGCTTCAGTATGATTCGGGGAGATTATGGATACCTGAATGTCTCTTCACTGAAGGGTCACGAACGGGTCAGAGTCAAGGAATGACTCACTTTGAGTTTTATCAGTCTCTTCAGGATTTGTGAAGAGGAAAGGTAAAGTCATTATTATTAGATTACTTATTAGGTAAATTTCGAGGACAAAATTCTAATAAGTGAGGGAGACTGTAACAACCCTCAATTTTTAATCTGACTAGTGTTGTAGTGATTAAGATCGTGACCAAGCTACGTGATACTAGATAGTATTTCGAACCTCGGGAGTTGACACTGAGGTGATTTTATATTTCCATGATGTGTGTATTAATATTGAAGTCCATTACGTGTCACGAGCCGTTCAGGAAATTGTTAGACTGAGTGAGGCTTCGCATAGGTAAACGGGGGTGTAACACAATTAAAAATATACAATTAAATGAATTTTTGTATAATTTAAGTAATTATTTATGAGACAAGGCGAAACTATGCTCGTGACGGAGAAATACGGATCGAGGAGCGCAAGACCAATGCGGGAGTTGGATAGTCTCGCAAAATACGAGTTATGGGATAGAAATTGTTAAAGTGACACATCATAATGAGGAGAGCCATGAGATTGGCATTGAGATGTGTATGTATGTTGAGATGTGATATAGGGGTAAAAGACCCATAAGGGCTGCTGTTTTGAAGAGTGTGATAAGGATGTTGAAGGGCAAAAGGGTCATTTGACCCATTTATTTACATATATAAGAAATAAAACCCTAATTTCACTATTCATTTTCTTCTTGAACGAACTCACTGCCGCCACTCCTCCTCTCTCCACTCGGCCTCACCGGAACCAACACGCCGGAGGTCTGTGAGCTATCTCTCTCTCTATCTCTCTCTCCTCTATCCTTTATTCTCTTCTCTCGGTCACACAGTGGGCTATGGGGGGGCTGCTGTCCGACCAAGAACTGGTCGGGGATGACCCACTGGAGTTCCAGCAATGGCGGATCTCCTCCCCAACCTCACGTCGTACATGTGGTGATGACCCAAATGTCGGGGACCACGCTAAACCCATGCTTGTGTCTCACGACTCCCGGAGTGGTCCATAACAGAGATGGTTGTGAGGTGTTGTATTCTATTTGGTTTTTCTCTATTGTTGATGTCTCGCCGGAAATCGCCCCAACTGGCGGAGCTGCGGGCCGGACACTACATCCAAGAGGCTGTCGGGGACCATGGCTTGCCCTTGTTGGTACCTCGCTGCCCTTCTGTGTGTCCGAATCAGTTACGTTTGGACTGGTTGGCCTTAATTTCATGTTTATGTTCATTTCATGTGCGTTGTGCTCCTCGCCGAAATCCGCTGTCGTGGACGACACCACCGCTGTGCCACCGTGACGGGGGATATCGGGGACCAAGCTAAATCCATGCTTGTGTCTCACGACTCTCGGAGTGGCCCAAAACAGTGGCGCTATTGTTTATATTATGTCATTTATGTGTTGTATGCGTGTTGTAACTTTCTCGTTGAAACCACCCGTCATGGCAGGACTGTCGTCAACGCGATGACATGGGGGGCTGCCGAAGACCTTACCATGTCCGTCATGGGGTCTCACAGCCCCGGAGCGTCAATATCGATAGTGATGAGTCGTAATGGCGAAGTTATGCGTGAGTTGTTTCTATCACGACAAGTAGTCGTCGACGTGACGTAGGGCATGCACATGGCCTTCCCATGTCGTGTTGACACTCTACGGACGTTAGACCACACCCGCGAGGTCTCCAAACCATTGGTGAATGGTCATTTTGAGTCGTGTTGTTTTACGGATTTGTGTTTGAAGGTCGGGAATTGGTTATGATGTCATGGTCATGTCGTCGGCTCATCAAGGCTATGACGTGACCTACATACGACTGAGCCGAGCCTACGATTCATGAGTAGGCTTACATGTGTCATGGTTATCGATGTTGTGATATCGTAGTCGTGGTTATTGTTGTGGGTTTTTCAAACCTGAGAGAGAGTATTCATTTTTCAATCGAATTGTTTAGTTGTTTGAGTCCTTAAAATACTTGGGAATACACTAGGGTTTAACCTAGGGTTTAGTTAATGACTCGACCCATGAATTAGAGTTTCCAACCTTATCAGGTAGCGGAAAACTCGGGGATACGAATTAGGACTCGCGGAAGTGTTGTTATTCATGGGCTGTGTTGTCAGGTAAGTACACTTGCCTTAAAGCTTTTGTATGATTTGTAAGCCAGTAAGAAAATGTCATGTGATTCATTATCATTTATTCAGATTCGTTATGCTCTATTATTGGTATTCCATTCCATTCCTTGTTGTATGTTTCTTGGCGTAAGTTTTTCGTCTCAAGAGTACTAGGACCTGCACTATAGGGATAAAACGTGGGCACTCTTGTACAGGAGTGTGTGACCACCCTTAGTGACCGTGTGACACCGAGTACTGGGTGGTTGGGCTTGTGTCCCTCCCATCATTGTTGCGCCTTCGCTTATGTCGATGCCCGGGAAGACCTCGCGAGGTCTTCGCTGTTATGCTATGATTTAGACCACTTATGGGCCTCTTTTGATTCCTTATAACACACTTAACTTTCGATTGATATCTATTAGTCTGTTTATCATGCACTTGATCTATTTAAATTCATGTATTTCTATTATCGCATGATATTTAGACTGCTTTACTTGTTATATCATGAATTGTTGTTATCTTCTTCTGGCATTACATTCAATTTCTCTAGTTGCTCACCGTCTAATTTGTGATGGTGGGTGCAGATAGAGCAGAGTGTAGTAGAGGCAAGGAGCCCTGCCTAGGCGACTTTTTGTGAGGATTAGTGACTGAACTTGGAAGACATTATAGTAGGTTTTTATGTTTCGATTACTTGTATATCGTATCATACATATGTTTTGGATTATAGAATTTGGTATTTTTGATGAGATTTGTTCATGTATTTTGGTTTATCGAATTGTACATGAATACCGGGGTTTTCCATTCTTATAGATTCCTACATTTCCCTTTGATTGAGTTATTTCCCCTTATGTTTAGTTTATTTACTTTTCCGCGGCATAAAACTTGCAATAACTGTTTTATATTGTATAATTGAATGATTAGAGGTTGACTAGGCTCGCCACGTCTACCAAGTACTGACTTGGGGACCTGAACGAGTCTAGGCCGGGCGTAACCTAATGTAAGGGAAATTTAGGGTCATCGCAGTTTGCTACTTCCCGATGACGATGTGAGTGGTGCTGCAGTGTGTGGGAAGCCACGACGTCCCACACAACGCCACACTAGGCAGCTTGTTGCTAGGTTGTCCTGACTAGTGTCTTAGAAGTATTTATATTAGTTAGAGTTTAATTTGCTTTCGCTACATTTTAGTACTTTGAATAACTCACTAATATATAATAACTCAATTTAAATAACTTAATAAATGGTAAAAGGGTATGGAAGGCTGACTAGGTTTATGTTAATTGCGTGAGTGTTGACTCGGGGTCTACGTAAGTCTAGCCGCCAACGGAGCCCAAATTTAAGGTTGTGGAATTTGGGACCGTTACATAAATAAACATGTGGAAAGTAAACAGACAACTATAAATTGATCATCGCATGAATATAAAATAGTGAAGCTCAAATGTGTGTGTAGGATCTTGGTCAGACTATAACCATGCTTCGTATTTTCTCCAGGCATCGCCAGTAATTAAACTCAAACATGACTAAAATCTCTTTTCCTTTCAATGGTTAGCGTAGACCACGGTGCATCGACATATGTATAATAACAGTAGCTCGAGTTGACAATTCACCTGGGTACTTGTAATACATATGCTATGGTCTAGTGTGCCACTAGCACGCGAGAATAAGCCCCGGTGGAAGTAAACTCAACCAACCGTTTAAAGTAGTAACACGAAAATGAGAATACTGAATAAATAGAAATGAAATCAATAAAAAAGCAAGTAAACACTCAAGTGAATTTCAATTGGGTTACTACGCACCTCAAATCGCGCTCCAAATCTCTCAACGCGATATTCTCATGCCTCGCTATGCGTGTCCAACTCTCATCAATTATATCCTAATTCCCTAGTTTTTGAATAACCAATTTAATCCTAAAAACTCAAAAATGCCAATTCATGTTTATAGGTATATTCTACCATTTTTAACTCATTTGATACCCAGTGGGGATTCTCGGTATAGGCACCTAATAGGCTGAGATAATAAGACAAATGTGTCTAATTAATTTTTTTCATACAATGTTCAAACACCGCAGGGGGCGCCACTGTGGGGATGGGGTGTCGTCGTGGCTAAATCCCCACGACGTCCCCCATAGTGCAAAATAAGGTGGTGAGCTACTTCCTAGACGACGTGAGTGGTGCTGCAGTGTGTGGGGAGCCACGACGTCCCACATAACGCCACACTAGGCAGCTTGTTGCCTAGGCATCGCGTGTAATGGCTCGTTATTTTATAACGCCGTTATTTAATCATTTTTGAGTATGACGCCAGCTGGGACGGCACGTGGAATCCGTGGGTAGGCTGGGCAAGACCGCATCTAGGTGTTTATGTATGTTGGTTGTAAATTTTGTGATGTAATTGATATTATAGTCATCACAGGTGTGTATGTATATTATTTTGGTTCGACAAGGTTGAGAATCGGGGTTTAGTTGTGATCGATACGCATGGGTGGTACGGTAGTGTGCACGCCCGAGTACGCTCGTTGGCGCGCAATGACGAAATTATAAATGCGAAAATATAGGTGAGTGTATATATTTATATATATAGGTAAATTGATATATATATATATATATATATATATTAAATTAGAAAATAAAAATAGAAAATGGGAAATTACCATAAAGGGTATTGAAGTAAATAAGGAGGAGATAATATTGGAGGGGTATTTTGATCATTTTCACTATCTAAACCGCCTCTGCCTTCTCTCTCGATAAATCAAAAGAAAGAAAAAAAAACAGAGAAACAGAGGGAGAAACGGAGCAGACGAGACGAGGAGGAAGAGAGATTGATCTCGTAGTGGAGAGGCGAACAAGGTGAGTTGATAGTGGTTCTTGTGATTCGGTTGTGGTGTTGTGTTGTGTGGTGGTGGAGGTGGTGAACTCGGCCATGGCTCCGCCATGGCCGAGAATTGGAATCAGCTGGGGAGGGAGACGACGTGTGGTCTCCCCACCCTCTCAATTCCATTGATGAAAGAAGAGAGAAAGAAGAAATCGATAATCAATCGAAAAAAAAAAAAAAGTGTCTGCTCTGTTTGAGTGAGGTGGGGAAGATGACCCCGAACCGATCTGGTTCGGCCCGGTTCAAGGGAAGAAAGAAAAAAAAAAAGAGAAAAGAAAGAGAAAATGGAAAAGAAAATTCAGAAAAATAGGAAAAAAATATGAAAAATAGTATTTTGACCAAATAAATAGAAATTGGGGAAATTCTTCGAAAAATGAGAAATTCAAAAGTTGGAGGAGACTTTATACCGGGGTTTTCACCTAAAAAAATGTAAAATTTACATAATATGTCAAATTGATGTTAATTTAATGATAAATGGTAATAGATACATTTGGGGTGATAATTTGATTTGTTGAGTGGTTATTGGAGCTAGATCGGGGTTGGTTGGATTTCGGGGTTGTTGGAGTGTGAATTGAGATATGTAAAACCTAATTGAACACCACTATTGCATTTACTTATTTTATTCATTGAGCTTTATTTCTTTGTCGATCTAAATCCGATTGTGATGGGAAAGGTAGAGTTTCGGTGGTTTTTTGGTGTGTGGGGTTTGTTATTCTCAAATGTATTTGGTAACTAGGATACAGTCAACGGGGTCATTGGAGTAGAGTATGACCGGGCCACTGATCCTAGCTTCACTGGCGGTATTTAATGCACACCCATTTGTTATTTTCATGTTGGTATTCATGCATTTCCTTTTGAGTAGTTGA
Source organism: Stephania japonica (assembly GCA_039657345.1). NCBI lineage: Eukaryota > Viridiplantae > Streptophyta > Magnoliopsida > Ranunculales > Menispermaceae > Stephania > Stephania japonica. The sequence continues at coordinate 80,894,583 of CM077556.1, read as the reverse complement.
CTGCGTTATTTCCTTGCTATTGCATGATTATTTGAAACTATTTATTGGTTTCTATTCATACTCCTAAATTGAAATGCCTGGTGGTTTTCCTTGGTGTTTTACTTACTGGACTCGTTATCTAGCGGTTTTTGTGATAAATTAGTACAGATCCTAGTACTAAAGAGGTCTTTGGCGATTACATCTTACTTACCACTTCAAGACTTGCTAGTACGTGTGCTGGTACATATATATGGTTTTGATATTTTGTAGTATTTTAGGATGGGAAACTTGTTATTGCTGTACTTGTGTATAACACTATTTCAGTTAATCGCATGTATGCATGTACAGTCCAGGATTCCACTATAGGTGCACTAATCAATACTATATTAAAGTGTTTGACTGTATTAGGATCTTCCGATGTGAAATGGTAATATATATGGATAAAATAGTATAAAATTCAGGAAAATCACTTCATAGAGTATATGTGCATATAGTGAGGAGATGGATGAATGAGTGATGTGGCAGGTGTTTCGGAGAGTGTATGCGCTGGAGAAGTACCTGTTGCATGGGGCGACCCTGGAAATTGGGGCCGCCACAGTTTGGTATCAGAGCAAGGTTGATAGGACCTTGAAGTAAATAGGGAGGTGGGAAAGATCATAAATTGTAAACAAATTAGATGTGGAAACCCGATGAACTGCCTAGAACTTTAGTTGGGAAGTGAATGAATTGGGTAGAATCAGTATTGTTATTTGATATATGTATTTGTTGTGTATAAGTACATATTATGTGCATACGTATATTGGAAGTTAATTTGGAATACGCAAATTGGTGCAAGATCATCATGGATAGACAAACCCCTACTACTTCTCCTACTACTCAGCAGGAGGTTGGGGAGCCGAGTGATAATACTAGTAGGGAGGTAGCAGATTTGCAAGCTATAGTACAGAGGGTTACTGATCAATAACTACTGCATCAGACTCAGATGGCTGAGCTGATGGAGTACATACGGAGTTTGCGTGTACCAAGTAATAGAATCCATTGCTGAATTAGTTGCACCTACCACTCCGGCAGTGATTGCAATAGTTGATGATATACAGGCAGCTGGGATAGAGGTAGAGAGAGGGAGAACTGAGCCTCTTAGGACGATAGCTGAGACTACGGAAGTAATACCAGCTGCCATTGAGCAACGTGTAGGAGGTTTGACTGCCAGAAGCAGGATGTTCGAGGTAGCGAAGATGGTGAAAGATTTCATGAGGTTTAACCCTACATGTTTCACAGGAGTTAGTGATCCTGAGGTTGCCGGTCGATGGTTGATGACACATCGACGGTTGCACCAGCTGTTAGAGGTACCAGAGGCAGACCAGCCATGTATATCCAGTTATTGCTTGAGGGGTCAGGCAGAAGTTTGGTGAACCACCTACACGGACATACATACTACACCAGTAACGTGGGCGGAGTTTAGGCAGATATTTCTAGATGAATATATTCCCACGGAGGTGCAGTTGAGATTAAGGGAGCAGTTCTTGAGTTTGAAACAGGGTAATATGATGGTGTCGCAGTATATGAACAGATTTAGATATCTTATGTTGTATGTCATGGATGTGGCTAATACTGAGAGACTCCAGATCTACTATTTCATCCATGGTTTAGATGAGAGAATCGGAGGTGTGATTGTCGCAAGTGGAGCAGAAACATTGCAGACTGTTTATGATCGGGTGTTAGCTCGCGAGACATACTTACGACATCGGGGTGAGCTTGGGGATAGGTCTGGCCAGAGTTCACGTTCGACTGAGGCCGAAGAGACGGCAAGATCACTTTGATCGGCCGAGGCAGGATCAGGGTAGACGAGATAGACGTCCATAGCAGTGGAGAGGGGACGTTAGACAGCTTGTGCATGCGGTAATTTCGAATGAGCAACAGCAATGACACCCTCCGCCGCAGCATCAGGAGAGGCATCATGATGACCGTGGACCGGGTCAGAGAGATCGGGGTCAGGGTCAGGGATCTCGTGACTGGGCGCTAGGAGGTAGGAACCGCGCAGATGCTATCGGTGTGGTCAGCATGGGCATTTTAGATGGGAGTGTAGAGCATCATCACCTCGACGGGAACAAGGTCCCAATAGGGACATAGCACATACACTAGCAAAACCAGATTCAGGAGCTACCCGCTAGCTAGTGGAAGGTATGTTGTATATTTATAACATACTTGTACATGCCATGTTTGATTATGGTAGTACTTTTTCTTTTATTGCTGGACGGTTAATTGGGGATAAGATTTACCCTAATCGGATAGTTCGTGATATCATGGTTGAGGTTTCCGGACATCGCACAGTTACCAGTCGATCTACGAGTATTGGAGTATTTAGAGTTTGACGCACTCTTTGGAATGGATTGGTTGTCAGCGTACCATTCACGGATATATTGTTTTGAGAAAAGGATAGACTTTAGTATTCTGGGTTTAATGGAGTTTTCATTGACCGGGACTGTGTCGGAGTTACCTATTACCAGGGGTAGATTAGCGACTACTCAAGAGATGGAGGAGTTCGCAGCGGTAGTTGAGCTTGAGACTCGAGTGGCTACCTAGATTGAGGAAATACTCGTAGTCCAAGAATTTGTTGATGTTTTTCCTGATGATTTACCCGAATTACCACCATCTCGAGCGATAGAGTTCATTATAGAGTTGATACCAGGGGCCCAACCTATCTCTAGTAGACCGTACCGGATGTCACCTGTGGAGAAGGAAGAGGTTAGGAGGCAGCTAGAGGATCTGTTGGCAAAGGAATTCATTCATCCTAGTATGTCACCCTGGGAGCACCTGTATTATTTGTAAGGAAGAAAGATGGTTCATTAAGGATGTGTATAGACTATCGGAAATTGAATCAGGTAACAATCAAGAATCGTTACCCACTTCCGAGGATTGATGATCTATTTGATCAGTTAAAAGGTGTGAAATTCTTCTCAAATATTGATTTACGTTCAGGATATCATCAGTTACGTATTTGAGCAGAAGATATCTATGTAACGACCCAAAAATTTGGTTATATGTGGATGATAATGCATGTATTATTATATTAGTATTTTACGGGTCTCGAGCCGTTCGGGCAATATTTTAATTGAGTGAGGTGTCGCCTAGTTATACGGGGTGTTTCGGAAACCGTTTTAATGGATTTTATTTAATAAACAAAGCTAAATGAAAAACATGACCTATGTTGAGGAAAATAAATTTTTACAATAAAGTATAACATAAGCATAAGGGAATTTATTCAAATCCCAAGGGTGGGACCGCCTCGAGAAGCGTGTCGAACACGGGACACAGTGCACCGAGTAGGCGAGAATTTGTGTAACCTTATTAGTAAGTTAATAAAATTAATGTGGTTAATTTAATAGGTTAATATGGATAGGATTGTTAAAGTGACACAAGTTGAGTGAGGAGGACCATTGGATGGGCATAGGGAGGTGCACATGTGTTGGATTAAAGGGATAAACCAAATGACCATAAGGGTAGCTGGCCAAAGGTTGGACAAGAGAGTGTGTAAGGGCAAATGGGTCATTTCACCTTAAGTCACATGTATAAAAACAAATAAAACCCTAAAACCCTAATGTGCACTATTCATCTTCTCCAACAACCACCACCGTCACTGTTCACTCCCACCATTCTCGCCACTGTCGCCGCCTCCCACCGGCGTCACGGACCCCGATGAGGTGAGCTCCCCCTCTCTTTCTCTCCGATCTCTCTTGTTCTCTCTCTCTTTTTATCACTCACTCTCGGTTTTCTCCTCTCCTCTCCACGCTCACGCTCTCGGCTCCCTCACGTCACGATCGACCCAAGCTCGCTGGACAACCACCACCGCCACCGTCGCCGAGCCCGACGTCTCTCCACCACCACCGACGACGTTAGTGAGCTCCTCTTTTCCCTCTCTTCCTCCTTTTCTCTCTCTCGACAATGCATGTATCTCTCTCACTCTCGATCGTTTTTCACTCTCTTTCGGTCACCACCGTCACCCTCACGGCACTTGACCTCGCCCACCCACGGAGACACCAAGGTGAGCTCGATCGTCTCTCTCTCTCTCTCTCTCTCCCCACCGTTTTGAGCAACTACGGTTTTGCTCACTGTTTTGGACAGTTGGTGTGGGCGTTTTGTGTTTGGGGACAATGGGGTGTACGTACCATCGTGTGTACACCACGGTGGGGTGTACACCACAAAGTGTGTGTACACCACGGTGGTGTACACGACGCTTTAGGTGATATGGATGTTGGTGTGTGACGGTTTTGATTTTACTTTCATGTGTGAAGTGTTTGTGTGAATCAACCAAGAGGTGTGTGTGTGTATAATCGTGGGGTGGTCTGTCCTATATGTGTGGGGTGCGTACGGTGTGTGTGTGTGCACACCCTGGGTTGGGGTGTGGGTGTGTGCACTTTGGTGAGATTATTTTCATGAGATGTATGTGTGCAAGTGTCAATTTACATAACACCGAGTATGGGGCTGTTTTGGTATGAAATAGGTGCAAGAGATGTGCAATGTGTGTATAATGGGGTGTACACAACAATGTGGGTGTGTACACCACAAGTGGGGTGTACACAAGATCGTATGTGTACACCACATTGGGGTGTACACAACAGTTTTATATGATATGCATAATGAAAATGTGTAAATAGCATGGTTTTAAGAATAAAATAATATACTAATGCATTGAACATGGTAAATCACCGAGAGGTGCACACACCAATGGGGTAGGTGTGCACAAGACAGAGGGGTGTGTGAAGTCTTCGTGTACACACCAGTGGGGTGTACACATCAATTGTGTGTGTGTGTGACCATAATGAACATTATTATAGATTTAAGAGTAAGTAAATAAAGTATAGACATTTATATAAAATGAATATGGATTTGTAATAAGGGTTCAACACACAATATAATGAGGACTCAACACATCCAATACACATTACAATCAAAGCCTAATACAATAGGCACAACATAAAGAATGAATGCAAACCTTAAACTAATATTCGGGATTCCAAAACTTTATCAGGTTGTTGAGAACTTGTGGGGAAACGCGTTAGAGTTTCGGAGTGATACCGAGTCGCGAATAGATGTGTAAGTACATGCATGCCTTGTGTGTATGTACGTTAGTAGACCAAAGCAAGAAAATAAATATGTGATTTATACTTCCTCTATTTATTGCTATTGTTGCATTGATCCTTTGCTTGATATTCCATTCCGTTTCCTTGGTTGTATGTTCTTGGCATGAGTGTGTGTCTCGAAGGTATCATGTGGTCCCGCACTATTTGGGACAACGAGGGTGCCCTCTCGCAGGGGTAACCGACCACCCCTAGTGATGTGTGTACTTGGGTAACCGGATTCGAGAGGTGTTGCGACGCTCTCGATTTCACGTCGCGCTAGTGTTGCGACATTGCCCGGGAGATCTTGCGAGATCTTTTCCGTATTCTTTGTGAAATAGACCACTCATGGGCCTCCTTTGAATCTTAGAACATGCAAAAATATCGATTGTTTATCTTTCAGTCTCTTTATCATGCATTTGATTTATTTATTTACTTTCCAGTTATTTCCTTTCCCGCATGATACTTAGATCGCTTTTCTTGTTAAAAATCATAAATTATCGTTACATTCTTCTCGGTACTACTAGCAATTTTATTTACTCACCGTCTAGTTTGTGACGGTGGGTGCAGATAGAGTGGAGAGCAAAGCAAGGGCAAGGGGCCCCGCTAGGCGATATACTTTGAGGAGTCGCAGGATATCTCGAGAGACTTTACATTAGGTGATTACATTTTGTAGCTGAATTGTATGTTGTTTTATACCTATTTTGTTGGGATTATTGAACTTGGTATATCTTTTATGAGACCGGTATCATGTATATATGCCTATCGAATTGTACATGAATACCCGGGGTTTTCCACATTTATAGAATTCCTAATTTCCCTTTGATTGAGTTATTTCCCTTTGTTATAATTGTTTTAGTCTTCCGCTGAATATAAATGCAATAACTCTTTCATAAACTGCTAAACTGAGTAAATATGAGGCTGACTAGGCTCGTCAGGTTGCCGATTTACAACTCGGGGCTTGTACGGGTCTAGGCCGGGCGTACCCAATTGCATTGGGGAAATTGGGGCCGTCACAATCTAGAAGACTGCTATCAGTACCAGATATGGACTGTTTGAGTTTACGGTAGTACCGTTTGGATTGACGAACGCTCCAGCGGTTTTCATGAATTTGATGCATCGAGTGCTGAGACATTACTTGGATCGATTTGTGATAGTTTTTATAGATGACATATTGATATACAGTCGGACGCGAGAGGATCATGAGAGTCACCTTCGATCAGTGTTGACGACGTTGAGAGAGCACCGGCTGTACGCGAAATTCAATAAGTGTGAATTTTGGTTGAGAGAGGTTAAGTTTTTGGACATGTTATTAGTAGTCAAGGCATCTCGGTTGAGGGAGATAAGGTACGAGCAGTGATTGACTAGAAGAGACCGGAGACTGTTTTTGAGATACGGAGTTTTTTGGGTCTAGCGGGTTATTATCGTCGCTTTATGCGAAATTTTTCTATGATTGCATCACCAATGATGAGGTTGACAAAAAAGGATGTTCATTTTGAGTAGTCTGAAGAATGTAAACATGCATTTTTGGAATTGAAGAAGCGGTTAACTTCTGCACCAGTATTGACGTTACCTGAGGCGGAGAAGAGTTTGACTGTTTACACTGACGCTTCAGGAACTGGACTCGGATGTGTTTCGATGCGAGAGGACGACTGTGGCTTATTTATCCAGGAAATTAAAACCACATGAATGTAATTATCCTGTACATGATTTAAAGCTTGCAGCTGTTGTTTTTGCGCTCAAAGCTTGGAGACATTATTTGTATGGGAGAAATTTATAATTTACACTAACCATCAGAGTTTACGCTATATCTTCACGAGAGAGATCTGAATATGCTTCAAAGGAGATGGCTAGAGTTGTTGAAAGATTATGATTTCACCATTGAATATCACCCTGACAAGGCCAATGTGGTGGCAGATGCTCTGAGTAGATGCGAAGTCAAAAGTGAATGCAGAATCATCATATGAGACTGTTGGAGATAGCATCGGTTATGAGCATAGTAGAGGGTACATCGATAAGTGATGTATAGATTTGTGGTCAGATGAGAGTACGGACAGTGTCACTGGAGCGGGTAATCGGGTGTCAGTGGGTTGATGGGCTCTATGAGCGGTTCGACGGGTTGGCACGGGATCCCATATACACTGATTGGTCGAAACATCTGATGGATGCATGCGATACCAGGGAAGACTGTGGATACTTACGGTGCCAAAGATACGGGATGGTATACTGGAGGATGTTCATCGATCACGTTATACGGTTCATCAGGCAGAACCAAGATGTATCATGATTTGAGGAGATTGTTTTGGTGGCCAGGGATGAAGGCTGATATTGGAGAGTATGTTCGGGGATGTCATATATGTCAGCAGGTGTAAGCGGAACACAGGTGACCTGGTGGATTGTTACAATCGTTACCCATTCCTTAGTGGAAATGGGAACATGTTACAATGGATTTTGTTAATGGGTTACCATAAACTTCCAGACGACATGATGCAATTTAGGTGGTAATAGACAGACTAACGAAATCGGTGTATTTTATACCCATTTCGATGCGATATACGTTCACTTAGTTGAGCAGACTATTCAAGCAAGAGATTGTTCGATTACATGGGGTACCGATTTCCATAGTATCTGATAGAGATCCCAGATTAATATCGAGATTTTGGGAGGCGATGCAGGAGCGGTTTGGCACCATGTTGCAATTTAGTACTGCTTATCATCCACAGACCGATGGTCAGTCTGAGAGATTGATACAGATTTTGGAAGATATGCTTCGAGCTAGTATTTTGCAATTTGGAGATACGTAGGAGGGTATTTATATTATTTTGTTGGTTATTTTTTAGGTGTATTATTGTTTTATTACTTATGCGACAGGAAACGGTTGATGCGTTCACCGAGGGATGTTGATTGAAAAATTGATTGAGCACGCGATACACTAGGCCATAGCGAGGGCTATCGGGTGACGGACTAGGATTGAGCGCTATCACTGGCAAATTCCCAAAGGGATGAGTTATGGGCAATGGGCTAGGTTATACGTACACTAGTGGGGATCCCGACGTACCAGAGTATGGTCTAGCTGGTCGCAGATGGAATGGCGAGGCCAGCTAAATTCTTCTAGTGTTGCAGTTCATGGTTTGAGGAGAAGGTCTATGCAAATTCGGGGACGAAATTTCTTTTAGTTGGGAAGAATTGTAACGGCTCGTTATTTTATAACGCCGTTATTTAATCATTTTCCGAGTAGGACGCCAGCTGGGACGGCACGTGGAAGCTGTGGGTAGGCTGGGCAGGATCGCATCTAGGTGTTTATGTATGTTGGTTGTAAATTCTGTGATGTAATTGATATTATAGTCAACACAGGTGTGTAAGTATATTATTTTGGTTCGGGCAAAGTTGAGAGCCGGGGTTTAGTTGTGATCGAAACACGTGGGTGGTACGATAGTGTGCACGCCCGAGTACGCTCGTTGGCGCGCACGACGAAATTATAAATGCGAAAATATAGGTGAGTGTATATATTTATATATAGGTAAATTGATATATATATATATTAAATCAGAAAATAAAAATAGAAAATGGGAAATTACCATAAAAGGATATTGAAGTAAATAAGGAGGAGATAATATTGGAGGGGTATTTTGGTCATTTTCACTATCTAAGTCACCTTTGCCTTCTCTCTCGATAAATCGAAAGAAAGAAAGAAAAAAAAACAGAGAAACAGAGGGAGAGACAGAGCAGACGAGACGAGGAGGAAGAGAGATTGATCAGGTGGTGGAGAGGCGAATAAGGTGAGTTGATAGTGGTTCTTGAGATTCGATTATGGCGTTGTGTTGTGTGGTGGTGGAGGTGGTGAGCTCGGCCATGGCGGAGCCATGGCCGAGAATTGGAATCATCCGGGGAAGGAGACGACGTGTGGTCTCCCCACCCTCTCAATTCCATTGATGAAGGAAGAGAGAAAGAAGCAATCGATAATCAATCGAAAAAAAACAGGGCTTCTGCTCTGTTCGAGTGAGGTGGGGAAGATGACCCCTAACCGGGCTGGTTCGGCTCTATTGAGCCGAACCCGGCTTGGCCCGGTTCAGGGGAAGAAATAAATAACAAAAAAGAGAGAAAAGAAAGAGAAAATGGAAAGAAAATCCAGAAAAAGGAAAAAAGATGAAAAAAATAGTATTTTGACCAAATAAATAGAAATTGAGGAAATTCTATGGAAAATGAGAAATTCAAAAGTCGGAGGAGACTTTATACCGGGGTTTTCACCTCGAAAAATGTAAAATTGACATAATATGTCAAATTGAAGCTAATTTAATGATAAATGGTAATAAGTACATTTAGGGTTATAATTTGATTTATCGGGTGGTTATTGGAGCTAGGCCGGGGTTGGTTGGATTTCGGGGTTGTTGGAGTGCGAATTGAGGTATGTAAAACCCAATTGAACACCACTATTGCATTTACTTATTCTATTCGTTGAGCTTTATTTCTTTGTCGATCTAAATCGATTGTCATGGAAACGGTAGCGTTCGGCGGTATTTCGGTGTGTGGGGTTTGTTATTCGCAAATATATTTGGTGACTAGGATACAATCAGCGGGGTCATTGGAGTAGGGTATGACCGGGCCACTGATCCTAGCTTCACTGGCGGTGTTTAATGCACACCCCCATTTGTTATCTTCGTGTTGGTATTCATGCATTTCCTTTTGAGCAGTTGCCTGCGTTATTTCCTTGCTATTGCATAATTATTTGACACTGTTTATTGGTTTCTATTCATATTCCTAAATTGAAATGCCTAGTGGTTTTCCTTGGTGTTTTACTTACTGGACTCGTTATCTGGTTTTTATGATAACTGAGGGCAGATCTTAGTACCAGCAAGGGTAAGGAGGTCATTGGTGATTACATATGACTTACCACTTCAAGACTTGCTAGTACGTATGCTGGTACATATATATGGTTTTGATATTTTGTAGTATTTTAGGATGGGAAACTTGTTATTGTTGTACTTATATATAACACTGTTTCAGCTAATCGCATGTATGCATGTACAGTCTAGGATTCCACTATAAGTGCACTAATCAATACTATATTAAAGTGTTTGACTGTATTAGGATCTTCCGCTGTGAAATGGTAATATATAGATAAATTGTGAAATGGTAATATATAGATAAAATAGTATGAAATTCAGGAACATCACTTCACAGAGTATATGTGGATATAGTGAGGAGATGGATGAATGAGTGACGTGGTAGGTGCTTCTGGAGTGTGTACTGGAGAAGTATCTGTTGCACGGGACGACCCTAGAAATTGGGGCCGCCACATCGACGTCGTGGGGGCTTACTTCCCATGGCTATTTTTTTTTGGGTTTTTTGGAACCTTCCAGGTTGTCGCTGTGATCCGAACTTGTTTCATCCTCCTATGGTTCTCTAAACCAACCATAGAACATCATCAAACCTCGATAAACTTCGACCAAATCGATAATCCCAACGAATCTCATCAAAACGTCAATAAAACTTCAAAACATACAACACCAACAACATAACCATTAATACAAGACCAAGAGTTGCTCAAATCCGTACTCAAAACCATAGCAACTCCCAGAAAAATAGTGAGCTCGATCCACTCTCCGAAACTTACGTCAAAACCCACAAATAACTACCTAAAGTTAGAGAACGATAAGTGGATATAGAATCTCACCTTAGATTCTCGATTCCTAGCCAATTGCTCCTCCTTATCTCCACCAAAAGTCACAAAACCCTCACATTTCGCTCAATTTTTGGATTGCTTCTTGTTGGAGAGAGAAAAGGTAGTAAAAGTGAGTACTCAAAATCACTTATATATTCTCATGTTGATCTAACGTGATATGCTCATCCCTAGGCCTCATCAATGGCCAAGATTTGGTCAATTAATCCACATGAGTGACACATTTGTGTGACTTGGTCTCTTAGTCTTATTCCTCCAAACACCAATAATTGGACACCTTCAGCATTCTGGTACCCAACATAACACCATAATTCGCGTCATTCATGATCTTAATCGACTAGAATTTGGTTTATATTAATTATTTAACATATTTTTTTATTTATTATGTGTGTACTATTCCCCGACCTATTGTACTTGTAATTCACCTACCTAGTACTTGCATCGACATGCTTTTCGATGTGAATACCCGTCACACTATCTCGCTTAGTAGCAACAATACAATTACACATGCGATGCACATTAACATAATTGAATACAAACATCACAAATTAGGCAAAACATCACACAAAATCGACTATTTACCTAGTTGGGCTTGCCCTGGCCTATCAGCGGTGTCCACGAGGTTCTGAGCTGACGTCCACATTTGAAAATACGTAACGACATAATTAAAATTGAGTCGTTTTTGGTAGCTTAGTGGTAAAGCAACATATTTTATCATATATAAAAGCTTTCATGCTTAAAATTTGGTGCCTAATTTACATTTTTTTTATCAACCTAATTTACTATTATCCCTACTTTTGTGATTTTTGTTCTTGAACCATCGCCGATCCTCTCAATGATCAGTCGTGGTTCTAATCAAATCCCTTTTGCTCTTTGTTCATTCAATAAACAACAAGTCTAATCAGATTTGTAAATATTGGCTCATCCTTGTTACGGTGCATCTTCATCAACAGTGTTGCGTGGATTTGTGCGACGCGTTGGATTGATTTATCTTTAATTTTGGCTTTATAGTTTGTTTTCTTTCCTAATTGGAAGTCTTTGATTTGTTTTCTCCTTGTTGGGAAGTTTTAGGTCTTCTCCTTATTGGGAAGTTTGTTATTCATTTTGTGGTTTTAATACTTTGTGTATTGTCATGAGTTTCAACATTTTAGAGAGCAGTCTTTGATTGTCAAACTATTGCAATTTTAAAAAAAAAAACAAATTAATGGCAGTTTGTTTGTACAAATAAGATTAGTGAATCAATGTACTTGATTCTATGTCTGGTCCTGTATTGAGTCATGAATGATTAATGAAATTTCGATTTCACTTCAAAAAAAAATTTGTTATTATTCCTTTTCAAATTAAGTGTATTTATTACTTGGGTCGGGCTCACTTGGGATTTATAATCTTCCACAGATTGGTCCCATTTGAGTAATGGATTGTCTAGTCCTACCAGTTCTTTGTGTACGTGCTACATGAATATAAAATTAGAAAAATGTTGTTGCGCCTCCTATGGGAAATGCACACACCAAGGGATGTAGGTGGGGCGGGGAATCACCATTCCCCGCGAGGATCCGCTTAGATATGGTCGGGAGTCCTTGCCACCTAGCCTCCACAGGGCAGGGGAGGGGTAGTGTTTCCCCTCCCCACCCCTTGGGGATTTCTCGCCCTGCACTTTGGGGATTCCCCACCTGGGGAACCCTGAATATTTCACTTGAGGATTCCTATTCTCCTTAAGATTCCCACATAACATAAAAATGCAAATGAGCTACACTTTTATTTAATAAACCAAACTAAAAAATTTTATTTTTTTGTTAAATCAATTTAGTTTTTATTTATTTTAGCTAAACTTGTTTTTATAAATGCATTTTAATAGTAAGTAACTATGTGGCTATTTTATTTCACCTTATATTATTGGTGACATATGTGAAAAAGTGACAGGGCGGGGAATCCCTGGTGGGGATCGGCGCGGGGTGGAGAATGGAGGTCAAAATTTTTCAGTGGAAAATTTCAAGCAGGGAATCCCCGCCTCACCATATGTGGGGATGGGGATTGCATTCTCTGCCTTGAAACCCGCCCCACCTGCATCCATAACACACCTGCTAAGCCGCCCTGTTAGTCTATTACCCAATCAATATGCCTTTAAGGCTTTAACATGCGCACTACTTTGCAATTTTTTTTTCTTTTATGATGACTATGGGTATTTGAATAGCCTCGGCCCATATTGATTAAGGTTCGACTAATAAAAGTTGCAAGGGCGCTGAAAAAAATTACTTTTTAGATTTTCTCTCTTGATTCAAATCTTGAACATTTGTCGATCTTCTCTTTTGATTGATAGTGGTTCCGATCAGTTCATCTCTCTATATTTTATTTATTCAATAAAGTGCAGATCTTTTCACAATTATGAAGATTGGATTCATTTGTTACGATACATCTTCCTGAACGCTTATTTTTTGACATGTGCGGTTGTTGGATTGGTTTTCATTTTTAGTTTTATTTTTAGGTAATTTGTCTTCCCTTGGAAATTGATTTTGTCTTCTTCTTGTTGTGAAGTTTTAGGTTTTCTTCTCTTGGTTGGAAAATTTTGTTATTTGCTATGTAGTTCTAGTGGGTGTTTGTGTATTGTCATGGATTTCAAATGTTGTAGAGAGCAATATCTAATTGTTAAAATGTTTCGATTTTATGATCACATTTACAAACAAATTAGTGGCAATTTTTTGAACATATAAGATTAGCAAATCAATGTACTTTTTGATTCTATCTGGTCATGTATTGAGCCATTAATGATTAAATAAGTTTTTCTTCTTCAAAAAAAATAATAATAAAAAATGAAAGGTCACAAGGGCGCCCTACCGCAACTTTCGAATTAAATTTAGGCAAAACGTATTTTTTGGTCCTTCAACTTTGAGTCTTTTATGCTTTTGGTCCCTGAACTTTCAATAGTGTACATTTAGTCCCTGAACTTTCATTGTTGTACATTTGGTCCCTGAACTTTTGAGTTTTATGCTTTTGGTCCTTGAACTTTGAGATTTTTATGTTTTTGGGAGAAATTAAAAAAATTTTCGGCTTTTTTTGGTCGATGCGAGTCGTCCGATTCAGTAATATAAACCATTTTACTCTTCTTGACTAATCACACAACACTTTTGTTGCCCACATTAGCATAATTTAACACTTTAAATGGTGGAAGGACTAAATGTAGATCTTTGTAAAAGTTCAAGGACCAAATGTATAGTAATAAAAGTTCAGGGACCTAGAATACAAAAAACACAAAGTTCAGGGACCAAATGATAAGTTTTGCCTTAAATTTATAAGCTTGTCTATGCAAGTTTCCTTGTTTGAGGACCCTCTATGGCACTAATGTTTTGGTTGTGTAGAAGTCATTACTGTCATTTATCCAACTCGATCGGTTCTTCTGTACGCAGCCGTAACGTACGTAGGCAAAGAAAATGATCGGGTGTCATGGTATTCTTAATTGTTTATAGAAGTTTAAAGCCATCAGTGAGTCATTACTCGAATAACATCAAAATTAACATGCAGGATAACTGAACACCCAAATCTAATGTATAAGAGCATCTCTAAAATGAAATGTGAATTGGATGTCAATGTGTGTCACTAGAACTGATTAGATATTAGAGTGAAAAAAACCTCTCCAATGAAATATACATTTTGAATGTCGAGCTGATGTGAACAAACATCGTCTATTTTAATGTCATTTCTTGACATTCAAATTGATGTCCACATTGAATAATCGGTCTTTTTAAATATTTATGCAATTTATTTTGACTTTGATTTTCATATTTTAATTAATAAAATTACAAAAAAAAGTCACCTCATCAATTGAGCCACAAATCTACATTTACCATTGGAGACCTATTTTAAAATTCAATGTCTATTTGAGTCACATGAAATGAACTTCCTCTTCACATTGAGAATCTACGCCCACAATCCACTTTTACTATTGAAGGTGCTCTAATGTCCCTTCATGTCATCCATTTCTTTGTTTTCTTAAAAAAGGTCACGTGCAAAGAAAAAAAATAACAAATTATTGGGCTAAAGATAGATTATTATAGTGATTCCAATTAGTGTCACATAAAATTTAAATTTGATTGAATGAACACTTTTGATTATTTTTCTTTTGCACAAAAAGAACTTTTTCAACTTTTTTTGATAAGAAAAAAAGAATTTGCTCCCACTGGGATTCAAGAATTTGTTCAATCTAAGTAATTTGGCAGTAATAGTAATTAGTTTTTTTTGGTGATAGTAATTAGTTTTTTCAATGAAAGAGTAATACTAATTAGTAGTTTAAATGTGGCCTATAATAAGTCAAATTAAATCATTAACATAAGATTTATAACTAAATTGGAGTAAATCTCTGAAATGATACGAGCAATTAAATGAAAATTTAAATTAACAATTAAGAGAATAGATATCAATCGATCCAACTTATTAGATACCTAAAAATCAAGTTAAATACGGAAATCCCAATTAATAATAACACCTAACGTATCTTGTATTATAAATTGTCGAATTAAAAATTACATCCGTGAAGGATTTGAAACCATATTTGTTTCACAATCACAAATTTAGTGCACATACTGTTAAAATTTCGTGCGATATCCTTTGAGATGTAGTAAAACGCATCTTGATGTACGTCGTCGAAGATCGTCCGTTGAATTGTTCTTTTCGTAACGTAAAAGCTCAACGACGTAGACTAGCGGTTCTGGCAATTAATGCGGGCCCCACATTTCTTAAAAAGTAAAAAAATCAGCGAATCATTGTTCAGAGAATCTGTTCCCTTACATGCAACGCGCCTGGTTGCGCCACGTGTCAGAATATCGAGAGATATTATAATCATTGCACGACTTCCTCGTACGGCCTATATTCCGGCGCCGCGCACCCTCTTGTGGTCCCAGAATTCCACGACGGATTGTGTCTCCACGTGTCTAGTTGTTGATGGTAACACGTAAGCAATATGACGTGGCCCACAGACAAAAAACTGAAAAGCGATCTGTATCTGGTCCACAACGACTCCTATCTCCCTCTACCAGGCTGCGTTGATCCCACGTGGCAGTCTGTTATAGAACCACGCGTCCTTCGTCTCTAACTGATGAAATTATGTATATGCCCTTTAATGTTTGGGGCCCGTTGGCTATTAACTGTGAAGTGTAACATTATTTCCTTAGCTACCATTCTACAAGCACTTGAAACTTAAATTTCACTGTATCTGATCATTAAGAAAAGAGTGTAGAACATGTTTTTCTTTAATTGAGAATTAACTAATTCTATTTACTCAATAATCCCAAACAATGTTACAAACGAAGTGGATGGCTCATTGATTTGCTATGAGGTTTACTTGAGGTAAGAGGTCGATTGAGTTCAGACTTTATAGTGGGCAACTTGTGGTTTCTTTTTTATCAAAAAGATTATTTCAAACAATATTTGGTTAATTTCACCACGCAAATCGTAAGATTTTGCATTCGTAATCTTCTTTATCTATTCCTGATTGACGTAAATCAATATTTTACTTTACAATTCACGTGCAGAAACACGTGTGTCGGTGCATGTATTAGTATCGTTAATAAATATTGCGCGTACTTGTTATAATGATACTAAATATTGCACGAATTTGTAACGATACTAAATATTGCGCGTCCCCGTGTCAATACTAAGTTTTGTTTGTTAATTAATTAATAAGTTAAAATCAAAGAAAATCTTGGCCATTTTTTACCTTGGGCACAAAAAGGTCTATGTTAACTATGTAAGCTACTTAAAGAAATAAGAAATTAAGAATACGTTTTACATGAACCGTGCCCAATATTTGAATGCCCGAGATATCCTTAATTTCGATTCTGTGATAAAAGATTGTGGTTTTAAATTTTAGTTTAAATGCACCATAACTTGAATATGATTCACACATTCAATACCGAATCTGGGATTCCCTTATATTTATTACAAAACATGGATTGTATTGGCCCCAGCTTCATTGGACCGGGCCCAAAACCTCGCCTAGCCGTAAGTGGGTCCAACCCCAAATCCAATCACAACCGTCGAGTTGATCGGTCACGACAAGTGTACGGTCCGGATCGACGCAGGTGTCCTTAAAACCCCCTCTTGTCCCCACAAAAAGAAAAAAAAAAAAACAAAAACATTTGTTTGTTTGTGTATTCACAATGGTGATGAGACCTCTGTTTGCGCAATGGAGGCCATCTTCAATTGAGAACACAAGTGGGGATCATGAAGAGAAGGGCAGTGATGGATTGATGATGAGTAGTAATGAGCAGGAGGGGATGGCGTCGAGTCGAGGGGTGGTGCGAAAGAACGCGAAGGTGCTACAAAAGAGGATCGCTCAAAGAGGGCTTGGAGTGGCTCAACTTGAGAGGCTGAGGTTGGAGGAGAGGTGGAAGAAGATGACTGAGCATCTTCAAATGCTTTATCATCATCAGAATCTGCGGAACCAGCATAACCAGCAATTCCAATTTCAGTTTCAGCTCCCCTTCTCATCATTTCTCAACAATCAGATTGGAGAGACTAGTCATAGTACTAGTGCTACTACTCATAGTATTATTGTTAATGCTAATACTAGTTTTGTGGATCAAGGGCGGTCGCCGTTCTTCGGACCGGATTCGCAGAATCTCAGCGGTAATGGTGGTTCTGCATTTGTTAGTAATCTTAATGATCAACAAAGAGGGAATAACCCATTTTTTGTTGAAAATAATGAGCAAACATATGGACAACCATGTGGGCAAACATTACTGTTCCATCAGTGCTTGTCAAGCAATTGTGTGACCTGTTTTGAGGTACCAAACCAACTAACTTTCTTCCACTCATGCATTTGGTCCTTTTGATCTTCTCATAAATCCATTCTATTATGTTGCTTTTTTAATTTGATTTGGATTTGATTTTGGTTTTTGGTTTGGATCGACGAAATTGCAGAAGAGACGCAGCGAGGCGGCCATGTTGAGTGAGCATATTGCAGGGTTTAGTCAAGAGAAGAGGAACCATGCAGAACTGATGATGGCGCCCGCGACGAACCAGGGCAGCAATCGATTTCTAGAACTGGCTCTTGGATCCCAAACTAGGCCAATGATGAATAATGGAAATTTCATGATTAACAAACCTGCAGAGTTTTGTTCATCATTTGGGCCTAATAAAGTAGTTCAAAATCAGGTACCACCCATAAACAAATCTCAGTTTAGTCAATCAATCAATCTTACAAGAATAATCTTTAATCTCAAATGGGTGTTTCTTAAATTTGTGTTTTGGTGATGAAATCATTGATTTTTACAGGAGATTCATGAAGTCATCGGGGTTCATGGAAAGATCAACAGCAACGACAACACTACTAATAACATAAAGAAGTACAATTTCTTCCCAACTCATCACAGTGGCAACAACAGTAATAGTAGGAGTGGTGGTAGCAAGAAAGACTACTACAACCAGTTCTGCTCATCTACAATAACATCATCAGTAAGAGCAGAAGCCACAGAAGGGTCACCAGTAGTACTATCAGATCAAGAACCTTCATATACAGCAACTCATACTGATACCAAATGTCTTGATTTGTCTCTAAAGCTTTCCTGTTAGACTTGAAAAGTAGCTTTTAAGCTTCCCATTTATATACATCTTTAGTGTTTTTTTTTTTTTTTTTTTTTTTTTGAGTTCTTACATTATAGCTTAATCAATCTCTCATATATAAGTGCTATACTGAACTGACAAAGCTCTAGTTTTACAGATCCCCATCAGCCATTTTTTGTGAAAATGGAACTAACTACTCATCTTGCATAGAATTAGAGGTTATTGGGGTCAGTTTTTTGTTTGATTAGTAATTTTTGGCAATGGAACAGTTCATATGCATGCATCTTGTCGAAAAACTTGTTAATAGGGGGTTAATTTCCTTGTGTGTTTTACATGGCTGGATTTGTTGCTAGATCTTGAACAATCTTGTCAATTATATAGCACTAAATTTCATTAATTAAATGTTTAGCTAGTGTATCCATGGTAGATGCTTGTGGTACCAAGTATGTATCTAAGTTGTCGATAATTAAGGTAAGGCACAAATTGAGCTCAAATCACTTCATTGATTCGAAATTTTGAACAAATGAAAACTCGTGATCTTGAGGAATTATTATATCTCGACAGAGATGGAACCCCATAAGTAGTTCTTATACTTGGAGAGAACTGATAAGAAAAGGGACAAAACAACCTCTACTAATACCAAATGTTTTGATTTGTCACTAAAGCTTTCTGTTGGACTTGAAAGGAAGCCTTTAAGCTTCCCATTTATATACATCTAGTTCTTCTGGCATTATAGTTTAATCACTCTCTCATATATATATAAGTGATGTCCTTAACTGACAAAGCCATAGCAATGCAGATAATCCCATTCTTATTTTTGTGAAAATATATATAGCAAATCAACTGCTCATCTTGCATACAGAGGTTGGGATCTGCTTTTTGATTGATGATTTGTTGGCAATGGAACAGTATACATGCATCCTGCCAAAACTTGTTTGTGTGTGAGTTTACATGGCTAGATTTGTTGTTAGATCTTGATCAAAACTTTTTTTATTTTTGGTAGGAGATCAAGCTTTATTTTTTTTCTTGATGAGAGTAGATCTTGATCAATCTTGTTAATTATATCACAGTAAATTGCAATATTAATGAAATGTCTATGTCAATGAGAAGCATTTAGTACCAATTGTATGTCCTACGGTGCATCAACGACGGTAATTAAGGCGCCTAGTCACATCCACCTCGTTAAGCTGGATTAGTATGAGATGGGTAGCCAAAAATGAGTCGCGCGCGCCATTATACTATGGTGGAGTTGAAACCACATAAACTAGTTGTAATACTTCTGATCAATTGTTTTGATCTGCTGAAAAACATGTAGGCCTCGTTTGGTTCGAGGAGAAGTTGAAGGGAGTAAAATAACTTTTGGAAAGTTCAACTCACCTTGTTTAGTTAGATATTTTTACAAGCTTCCCTGAAAGTTTAAGCCCTAGCTTCCCCCACATAGGAGGAAGATCAGTCATTGGAGGGGGTGAGTGAGTTATCTTCCTGAGGAGAAATAGATATTTTTACCCTCATTTAATGCTCTCTCCACATTTATTCCGTATAATCTTTCTCTCAAAAATAATATAAAAGATATTTATGTCAATTATATTTTTTTATTGTTTTTAAAATGTGGAACTTCTGAAGTTCAAAGTTGAACCAAATGTGAAAAACGTAATTTTCTTAGTGGTTAACTTTTCAGAAAATTAAAAGTTAGTAAAATAAATCAAACAAGGTCGTAGTATCAAATACTGTGCTAAATCAAATAGAAATAGTATGTTTGGTATTTGATGATGGCATGCATAACTTTAACAATGTAAATAGCACTACTTGGAGTGGAGCCATGTCTTATATATTCCAATTTGTTAATGAGAAAACATTGATTAATTATCATGACATTAGATTGCTAGAAGTTCTTCTGTCGTCTTAAAAATTAGTTTGCTCCGTTCATTTCCAATCGCAGGATTCTTATGTATGTTCGCCGCTTTGCTTATTCTGCTAAACCGAGATTGCTAACTCCCTATAATCAAACCTTTACGCGCTCAACTAAATTAACATGGGCATCAATGGCTGTTCCAACAATAGCCTTATATGGTAATATTATAGTTGAAGTACTAGACCACTTTTTTCTTAATCATGCACATTTGGTGTGTCATGTACAAAATTGGTTACTTGAGTCCATGTCTACAATGTGCATCCATACAGTACTATTTTCTAGACCAAATCATTTAGAGAGAGATAGAAAGCTGGGCAAAGAAGAAAAAATGCTAATGAGATGTGACTAAAGGAAGGGAAGCCAAAAAAGAGGAGAGGAAATCAAAGAAGCAGAATGTATGAATATGGAAAAATACGGCTCTTTACCATTAAAGACATGATTCTGTCTTTTAATTTACTGAGGCACAAAGGATACATGTCCCTGGTTTTACCAAACATAGCAGCATGTCCCGCTCAAATAACTATCTTTATAAGCATAGGGAGGCCACTGTTGATGATCAGAAGAGCTGTAGGTCTTTTTTTTTTTTTGAAGGTCAGTAAGTAATTAGTAAAAAAGTAACTGCAAATCTTGTTATAATTTTCTAAGTACTGACTGCACATATCATATAATGATAATCTAACACACTTTGAGTGCACAATTGGGAGATACACACTTTATTTTTTAATCATTTATAACTCTTTCTTGTCTCCTAGGCATGGGCCTCACATTGACAAAACACCATAAATAGTTAAGAAACAAAGTGTGCATCCCAAGTGACCGCCCCAAGTGTGCGCCTAAAGTGTGTTAAGATTATCATTTTCCATATATATATATAGTGGTGCACACGGATTGCACTAATCCGCGAATTCGGTCCAAGACCAATTATCACTAATTGGATCAATTTTTCAGTCTCTTGGATTGGATTGCACTGAAAAATCACTAATCCGACAAGACTTGAATTAGATTTCGGATCCTATATTAAAAAACTATGGATCTAATCCGATCCGATCTCGTTTATTACATCAACACATACATAATCTTGTCATATTTACTATAATATCTCAAATAGCATCAACTCAAACTATCAACTCTAAACTATAGCATCTCAAATATAATGTTTGTTCTTAACTGTTTTATTACTCTTCAGACCTTTTTTGTGTGTTGTATGTTGCAAGTGCACCTTTCTTTGTGCTTTTGTGAGGGTGTATAGTGTACATTTGTAGATGACATATTTATTTATGTATGAACTTACATTTTGAAGGTTTTTGTGATGACAAGTTTGTGAGAAATATGTTATATATAGATTCGTGGGATGTATGTTGTAAATTTATTATTCATGAGATGTATGATTTTTATGATTGATTCAATTAAGTTTAATTTCATGAATCTTTGGATAGAAAAATGTTAATATGTGAAACTTGATCCATTTGATTTGCATTTTGCAAATTGGATTGATGAATTATTTGAACTGGATTGGACTTTAATTTTTCAATCCAATAATTGGATTAGATTGCAAATTGACTCTAACTGGACTGGATCAAATCTGTGTGCACCCCTATTTTCATATAGGAAAGTGATAATCTCACACACTTTTGACGCACAATTTGTTTTTAGCTATTTATGACTCTTTTATGTCTTGTCAGATGTGGGCCAGACGTGAGCTCCACATCTGGCAAAACACCATAAATGACTAAAAATAAAGTATACCCCAAAGTGTGTTAGATTATCATTTTTCTTTTAGAAGTACTTTAAAAAAAATAATAAAAAAAAATCTTGTAATAGGTAAATTAAAACATTTGACCAAAAAAATAATTAAGGTTAATTACCGTGAACGGCAGGATTCGAACCTGCGCGGGCAGAGCCCACATGATTTCTAGTCATGCCCGATAACCACTCCGGCACGTCCACTTGAATGGTAAGGTTTTGTCACATGAAATATATATAAATAAAATAAATCGATGTCATGTCTAACAACTCAAGCACGTCCACTTGAATGGTTTGTGATCTTGAACCCAAATCTTCTCTTTTGAGCAGTTGTTCCAGTCAAATAAGTCAAATAGTTTTGTGTTTTATTTGTTCAATAATGTGCACATTTATCGGACTGTGAAGATTTGTTTTTATTCTTGTTGCGATACATCTATCTCAATGATCATTGTGTTTCTTTTCTTTAATTTTTATTTAATAATTATCTTATTTTGTTGGAAGTCTTAAGTTTTTTTCTTTCATTGAAAGCTTTATTTTTTATTATGTGGCTCTACGGATGTTTTTTGGAGAGCGGTCCCTGATTTTGTTACATTGTTTTAATGTTAAATTTACATTCGCAACCAAATTCAAGGCAACTTTTTTGAACTAATATGATTAGCGAATCAATGTTCTTTCATTAGGCAATTGATTCCATGCCTTGTCCTATATCAAACCAGTGGTTAATAAAACTTCTATTTCGCTTAAAAAAATACATTCTCATTTCCTCTTAAACTTATTTTAATAACTCATTTTCAAACTCTTGGAATACTTCTTAATCACTACACCCCAAGTTATCTTAAATCTTTACTTTGAACAATTCTTAATCAGCATATTTCCCAAATTATCTTAAATTTATGATATCTACCCCAATACACTGTCGAATTATATTTTTCAAGTCAGACTCCGTTCATTTCAGCTTTGTAAACTTTCATGTTTCACAATCTTCAGTCAATTATGTGTTGGTAGTTGGCATAACAGGAGGAAGCATGGTTTAAAAATTTGCCAAACTTTGACTAACTTTAATGAAAGTTTGTTGATAATGAAAATGGAAAAGCAAAATTACATGACAATGTAAAACTTACAAAGTTCACCAAACTGTGATCAACTTTGATGATTTAATTCCATCAAAACCATTAAAAAATAGACAAAAAATGCAAAAACTCAAAGAAATCATTTAAGTTTTTGGAGAAGTTTGGAAAAAGTTACTGAAGTTACCCCTAAGTAAAACAAAATTTTAAAACTACATTCTTTTCACATCAAGTAGTAGCAAATAAAGTCAAAACTTATCATATAAAATAATATAAAAATAAATATTAATATCACGTGTGTCGTGTTTATTGTAAAATAACTATTTCAAAGAATTGCATAATGTTTATTGCAAAATTTAAGTTTTCTAGCATTTAAAAAAATTTCATAAATTTCGTACACCAGCGAATTTTCATAAACTTTTCTCATTAAAGCTAACTTCTTTGAATTACTTTTAAATTTTAAGTGAGCAAAGCTTAAAGCTAAGTTAAAGTTTTAAACCTTGGGAGAAAGGAATGAAGAGAACCAGAAAATGGATATTCTCGGTTCTCTAATATGCCTTGATTTTCTTATCAAAAAAAAAAAGAAAAAAAAGAAGCTTTGACTGACTGATTTCTAAGTTAATTTCGCGGCGTCCAGGAATAAATTGTACATGTACAATTACTACGTTTACAAGGGAGGGATGCCATTGCAACCCTATTCCCAAACAATATTACAATTTGGTAGACGAGACCAAGGGCTCTGCATGGCTATCTTCTTCGCTCCATGAATGATCAGTTGCGCCATTCGCTGCTACTGTTCTTTGCATAGTGCATGGATCAGGCGATTTAGTTGGTTCCTCTAGAGAGTGTTGATGAATCTCAAACACCGACTTAGTACCTCTGCTGCCATTACTTCCTATGTATATCGTGTCGCCTCTTCCTCTCCATATTCCGTCTTGAACATTGTTGATCTCCAACGTCCTCGACTCCTGCAGACAATAGAAACTCAGATTCCTTACGGAGATATACTATGGATGGCACGCCAAATCACATCATTAGTTGAATCTTCTCTTTCTAGTTTCCAAGTTTTGATTAAAAAATTTTAAACAACAAAAGTACCTGGCATAGGGTGCAGCAGGGGCAAATTAGATGGTTGACACAATCGTCCAAAGAACTATCTGTACCCTGCAGAGAAAAAACAGTTTGCAATCAGCAATAGCACATTGTTGACCGGGTTCAAATCGCGGCACCCTAGCTAGTGGTATTAGAGGGAAGAAGATTTGACAGGAAACAATAAAAATGATGATAATGATTATAACGGTGAACGAGCATAACATGCGCTGGTCTTAACTTTATCTTAAAGAAGCGAGATCAGCCGAGGCTTCACATAAAATGGCAGCAATTTTCCATTCAACAAATATCTCTAAAGACCCACACAATATTACTCGGAAACTACCTCAATATTAAAGATACATCTTGTTGTTGATGCACATGCAAATAGACAACTAAAACGTTACGATAAATCTCTAGTTAGGAGATTATACAAACAAAGGAACAGGAAACAAAGATCGATTACAGAAGTTATCAGCTATTGTTTGTGCAAGCTATCAGACATTTAGCACAGGCAATCTGAATGCTACTTTGATGCAATTTCCTCTGGAAAGCAACTCATTCAACTCACAACATTTCACACGAATATTATCAAAATTGAGCAGGATTCCAACAAAGTTAAACAAGTTATAGAGCTAAATAATGAAAAAGCCTTCAAAGTTAAACAAGTTATAGAGCTAAATGAATTGCAATTATGAAGAAGCCTTCAATTTTTACCAAAAAAAAAAAAAAAAAAAATCTTCAATTCATAAGAACTAAATAAATTGCAATTACGAAGAAGCCTTCAAAGTTAAACAAGTTATAGAGCTAAATGAATTGCAATCATGAGAGGTATGAATTCAAAGGATAACAAGCTGCGCAGGGATAGTCTTTCTATATTAAGTTAAGGTGGTCCAAGTCATAAAAGGTAGATGAAGCAATAAAGAAATGTATACAGCCATGGTTCCCTACTTAAACAGTACATAGTAAAGACCATTAAAAACTTAAAGAAGGACAAAAAAAAAAAAAAAAAAACCTAAGATACCGCTATAATTGCTATTGGTATATCTACTATCTAGAAAAAAACTAGAATGCATTTTCCCAACTTATCAATTATGGCCAGTATCATAGAATATTAGTTTCACAGGAAAAAGATGTTTGTATCAGAAGCTTTTTAAAGTTTGAAATAAGCTGATGTCAAAGTCAAGGAAGGAATTGATGGAGAAATTTATACGAAAAGCTAAGACCAATCTAAGCAACTACCAAAATCTAAGTAGGAAGACTCAACAGGAAAATACTTTTCGCTAATGCTGCTGCTTAGGAGAGTGGATACAGTAAATGGAAAATAAGACGCTTGCAGTTTAATTATCCTTCTTCATATCAACATCATATCTAATAACCTTAACAAGCACATATGGGCAAACAAGAAAATCACTAAGCTTCCTTAATGTAAAAGACATTTTTCCCAAGCATCCACCATGACATGGCCAATCCAATGGTATTGACTGTAAGGTTGCAGTTGCAACTAGGCTTATGTCTATAAGACTATAACAAACTTCTCATAACCTATACAGAACACAACTGGCGACAATTGATACTCCATAGGATGTCAATATACGAACACTTTCTAAGCCCCAACACCCAGGATAAACTTACAACTGGGGCATCATCAGGAAAATTCCAAATTCATGTTAAACCTCACACAAAGTTACAAGAATCTGATAGGACAGCCATATAATCCAGTACCAGGAAATGGCAAAATTATATGCAATCTAGTAATACTCACAAACAAGCAGTACCATCCAGAAATACATTGTTCTAGGTCTAAAGGCTATATAATGGATATAATGGATCTGAGCATTTACGGCACACACGCAAAGATAAAGTCAGTTGTATACCAAAAGAAAAGATAAAGACAGTTAATAGAGTAGAAAAGAGCTTTTGGAGTTTGGAACAAAAAAAAAACAGTCGTGCTCAGAAAAAAATGAAAACAGAAACCACATAAATGGCAAGCATTGCATCAGTCTTATCATTAAGATAGAGGAAACAATTTTGAGGGAAATGATTCCTTTTTAATGTAATAATACTGAAAAACACCATGAGTTTTGGTGATAAATCTATATATCTTTTATTTGATTCGATGATAAATCAATATCAGCTATGATTTGGTCATAAACTTAGGTATCTTTATGATTGTGCTATTACGAACAAAAACTAAAATAAATTCTCTTGGGATCACCAAGAATACAAAATGCGTAATCAGATATAAATAATCCCCAGCACAACATACTGAATGTTATTTCACAACACAATAAATAATCCATAATTGAACAAGCTGCATTACTGAACCTATCAAAAAATATAGAGAGAATAGCTAGTAATAACAAGAAGATATCAACCACCAAAGGGAACTCGCATCATCATTAGCCAACAAAAAGCTTAACAGGGATATGAAAATAAATTATCGATAACACAAATGGAAAGAATATATTACCTTAATGTTAAACTGCTTTCGGATCTGTGTTCGGAAAAACCCCATATACGTTGCAGTTGAAATGGTGAATGCTACTGCCAAATATAAATAGTAGTGCCTTTTGGTAACAGCAAATGCAATGCAGTTGAGAAGAGCAGCAGCCACAAGCACAAAATAGATAGCTCCCTATCAAAAGTTTCAAAACCAACCAAAGCAATCCAAAATGCATTATAAACCAATTCAAAAAATTAAGTCAACCAATGGGACTCTGACTTCCGCAACAAAAAACAGCATGCAATCTTTTTCATCTATACCAACACTAAACACCAATCAAATGCCAATTCATTCCCTCTTGAGAAAAGTCACACCCCTCTTTTTTCCTCAACAAAAATGTCAAATATTGAAATAGCGCCAACACCCCAACTAAAACCCACGAATTGGACGAATGCATAGAACTAGATATTCTAGATTGATAAATGAATGAGTATCCACCTCATTTGAAGAACACTTTAATTCAATTTACATAGTATTGACAATATTTGACTACAATTTGACTAAAGTCAAAATGTTAAATCAGATAAATACTAGGAGCAATTGAAGCAGCAAAAGACACAAAAAAGACATAAAAGTCTTTGACTTGTAGGTCAGAATTTGACATAAACTTAAGACTCCAAATAAATTGTTAGCCAAACAAGAGTGGGGGCGCATTTCCATTCATTCAGTTTAAACATAGGAATTTACCTGAATAAAGCAAGAGCCAAATCCCAATCTACCCATGTTCTTCCCAAATCTGTAGCATGGACAACTGCAAAACCACAGAAAAATTTCAACAAAACAACAATCAACCAAAACAAAAGGTGCCCTTTTTTCAAACAAGAATAAAAAAAAAAACCAATCTTTGAACAAATTCCACACAAAATAAACAAAATCATTCATTCCCAAATGAAATTGAAACATGAATTCAAGAATGGTCGATCAAAGAACTTGCCAAGCGGTTTCGAGAGCGATTCGGCGATCTTCGAAGCAATCAATCACTCCGCCCTCCCACATCCTCTGAACCCCGCCAAAATCTCCCCCATTTTCAACCTTCCCCCGCGTCTCCGTCGCCAGGAGCCCTCCCTGAGCCTGCAACGCCACCGTCGCACACAGCATGTCGAAGTCCAGCACCGCCATTCCCTCCAACAACCTCTCCTCCTCCTCCTCCTCCTCCTCCTCCTCCACCGCCGCAGCGCCGCCGCGCTCTAGGTCGGCGTTGGCGGACGCCTTAGCCTCCAACTTCTCCGATTCCGCCATTGGTGATAGCTCCTCGGAGAACGAAAGCTAGGGTTAGGGTTTGGTCTCTCTCTGTGGGTGTGTTTTTGGTTTTGTGAGATTCAACCTTCCAAACCAACAACGAAACTAACATGCATTCATTCATTCATCCAAACAGGGCATCTCTCGTTTTCGTCCATCAGTTTATTTTCATTATTCTAATTTTATATTCTCTAAAACTTTATTTTTTATTTTTTATGTTTTACTGTTGTTCGTCTCGATTCACGTGTTGTATAATGGAGGAACTTTTCATATTGACTTTTTTATTTTTAAAATTCAAACTTAAAATCACTAATTAAAAAACACAATAAATTAATCATCAATTTTTTTAGTGCATTATTTTTTTAAATGTTAAAATATAACTTCAATATAAATCACATGACATTTAAATAGTCTCATGATATCATTAATATATATATGTATATGAATCTTAAGATGTACCTGTTTAAATGTCTTACCAGAGTTACTTCAGCAGGTCCCTTTTTGTTGGTGCGTTAGTTTTAGAGATTGAGATGGAAAAAGTCAAAGATGGAGAGTGAGAGAGGGAGGACTGTTGAAGAGCGACATTCAGACTTCAAATTGGGATTTCTCTGCGGTCGTTATAAGTGCCACGTCATTGTTTTAACTGCGGTTACAGCATTTTGACTGTGGTTGGGAATCAGATTGACACGTGTCGTGGTATGGGAAGTGGTGCATCGTGGATTTGAAGCGACGGATGCGTGGTCGGTCCACTTTAGTGTCTAATTTGACGGAATTGAGAGGATTAGGTGGCGGCGAATTGTCGCACGTGCGAATTTAGGAGATAATTTAAGTCAACTTTGGTGTATGATTTTTTTTAAAAAAAAAAAAACACTTTGGTGTATAATTATTGATTAGTTCGCTGACCGCGCCGCTCGGGCATCTAAATTTTTTGAGTCGCCACCCGATCAGGGCCCCTGACATTTTTAATTAAAATTAATTTTATAACTAATTAACAAAAAATCTCACCCCACCCAACGATTACATGCCCATTTAAATGATCACTTAGGACACTTCACTTTTAAAAACTCGATTTTTCTATTAAATCAAGTTAATATATCACCAATAGACATTCGTGTTTGTCGATCAAAGAGTACATACTAACCTTGTCGATCGTGTTCATCAATTCGTTGCTGACTAAAAATTTAGTGAGTTTTAAGTGTTTTTAAGGTTTGGTGGTTGAAGAAAATGAGTGAGAGGCAGATATCACACACGATAAGGTTAGCTTTTCATAGTTTTTTGTGGTTTTTTATTTATTTTTATTTTTATTTTTATTTTTTTTTATTTTCGAAAGTGAACCACATACGCGAATTTATCAATTACACATGACCGAAACATATTTTAGTATCTCGGTAACCTATAATTGATAACTACCAAAATGTGTCAGTTGATACCAATCGAGTCTTATCCTAAAAGTAACTTTTTATTACACTTAGTTGAAAGAAACCGAGACATAGTTTAATGTCTTGGTAACATGTCACCGAGACCAAATCAATAGTATCGGTGATACACAATCACGTGGTCTTGGAGTCCTTCTCACTTAGGTGTCAATTAATATTATTCGACATTTACACAACGATTTTGATAATGGACGTTTGAGACCAAAAGACATATCACAACCCTTTGTGGCCAGAACACTATGAGATTGAAGTTAAATACTTACTCGACCCTAAAAACAACAAATTTACCTAAAATGAGCAAGAAAATGAGATGATTTGGTATATTGAGGTCTTAATGGCGTAATGAGAGGGAAAGAAAGGGTTTTGTTCGATTTAATGATGGGTGCTCATACTTCAAATGAAAGGACATTTTAGTAAAATTCTCAAGTTGCCTGGATAGGATGCTGGGTGCATATAACCCGATTCAAATTTTCTTATTTGGCATCTAAATCTATTTAAGTTGAATTTAGAGATCCTCAATTTTGTGGTCCACTTGTAACAATTACTGAAATGTATAAAAGAGTTTTGTTTGGATTACAACAACAATAATAAGAAGCTTCAATTCCAAATTAGACAGCCAACGTGATCAAATGCTGTCTCTTTGCTAAATTTGTTTGGATTTCAAATAATTTTAATTTTTATATTATAGGTGTATGAACTTTTCCGATCCATCTTTAATTTTTATTGTAATTTGACTAATTTTGTAGAAGTTAGTCGGGTGCTTTTAACTCTAGTTGGTATATTCAATTAGAGGATTTGAAAAGATTTTAAAAGAGGTTGGAGGATTTTGAAATCAATGTGTATTTAATTTGGATTTGAAAGGATTTTAATAGACTTTTGAAAAGTCAAGGGGCATTCAATTAGTATTGTGATGGATTTTAATGAATTTTTAAAAATTTAGGTGTATTTAATTTTTAGACACATTAGGATTTTGATGAATTTTAATGGATTGTGGTGATTTTTATTAAAAAATATTCAAAACAAAATTTCACCTCTACCCATAAGATTTGGATGGATTTTAGACCAACTCTATCCAAATCTATCAAATTCTATAAATCCATTCAAATCCATCATTCAAAAACAAATCCATAGTTTTGTTAAATATACCCCTAAATATACCCCCTAAGAGAATATAAAAATGGGCCAGCTACGATAATTTAGTGAAAGATGCACTAGTCGACACCGTTCGATGCTCCAGGGATCGATGCTGCGCACCAAAACATCAAGGGCTACAAGATAGGGCATGTATTTCTTGAATTTCAAAAATATTTTCTTATATAAAATATTTATTGTTTTATGCATGGATTAAATGGTGGGTCTAATCTATATATAATTTTAAGAAAAATGATATTTTGACATAATTTGAATACATACATTCGATACATAGTAATTCAAATTTTCTTGATATTCGTACTACATACATATCTCAATAAAATTTACCATTATATATCAAATATATATATATATATATATATATATATATATATATATATATATATATATATATATATATATATATATAGAAAAGTATGTCAAAATATCATTGTTATGTCTTGGAACATGATAGATTTGTATTCTGCACTTCAATTAGATATGTTTGAGATGCAGTATAAGATAAGGATGAAGGAGACATAAATGGGGGGCTGAGTCATCGTCAAAGATGCATACAATACAAAATTACAAAACAATAAAAGCTGTGCTGTAATGGGTTGGAAAACTATCAAATGCTGATAACAAAAAGGGAAGGCATGGTGGTTGGATGCGTGTGGTGCCCATTAGGGCCATTGTTGATAATGATTGCACGAGCGCAACTTTCATGCAAGGCTAGTTTTGACATTTTGGTTCCTACCGTGAAATCTTAAAAATGGATCTTCATTAAAGCTATTTTATTTTTTCTTTTATCATATTAATCATTAAAACTAAACTTTATCCACGGTACTTTATAAATTGATTTCATACCTTAATTGATTTTCTCATTTTTTAGAATTTGAGATCAACAATAAAAAGTATAGTTTGCGTAAATTTGAAGGCTTTTTTTTGAGTGACTTTTTAGTAGGTTTGACATTTCAAACTCTATCATTTATTTAATTATTTATTTATAAAAATTTATATATACTAAATTAAATACACAAGTTGTGGAGGTTGGGCAATCGCACTTCTTGCCCCACTCTAGGCACACCCTTGTTTACAGGTATGCTTTCTTGTCCACATCATCATACATACATATGCATGATGCTTGTGATCATTCGGGGACCTTTGCTAATTGGAACTCTCCATACGACACTGGCAGTGGTGACAAATGACAATGACTAAGATGAACAAATTAAGCTATGTTTTGTGATTGATTAAATTATAAAAGATGTTCTTAAAGAGTATAACTAATCAATATTTCTAATATCATCTAACTCTTTAATATGTGGATATTCTCTTTCTTTTTGTTGGGCAAGCAACAGCTCTTCTAGTATACATGAAGCATGAACACTGTCCCAACTTAATTAATTAATGGGTTACTTGCATATAGATATACTATACATGTGCCGCGTTATATGCTCCAACGTGCATAATTAAGAACTAGTAGTTAGGATTTTTCAAAAAAAAAATGTACTACCAGTTAGGAAGAGATCGATCTACCTAGGTTTATGTTCTGTATGCGCTAGCTAATTAGCTAGTGATCACTTTTAATTATTAAGGTGTCAATCGAACATAACTCAAGAAATTGACACTATTTTAATTTAATTGAGATGCTTTATGACTTAATCAATTTAATGAATCGAAAGTATGTTTGAGTTACTACACAAGAAGGAACGTGTAGGAAATATAGAGATGTTGCTAAAGCTCCTATCTAGACCAATTGTTGTACTATGTTTACTCAAGCTCCAATATCTTCACTAGTCAAGCAATTAATCAATGTATTTCATATGAACAAAAACAAAAAAAGAAAATGTTAGAATGACATTGCAAATGCAGGCTAAAACACACATTGGGTCCTCGAGCTGCATGTTTTGCATCAACATCTACATATGCCTGCATCTCGAAGTACGCACGAACTGCTCGTATGATTTAATGTGCATTCGCGATACATTCTAGCAGTCCCAAAAGAAAAATAAAACCTTTTCTAATAGAAAAATAATTGTTGTTAATTAATTAAAAGAGTTGTGGTATCCTACCCAAAAAAAAAAAGAGTTTGGTGAAATGACATGAGTCCCACCTCCTTTAACTAGATGTCTGAGTTTAAGTCTTGAAGATTAAAATATTTTAAAACTTTTGACTGGAGGTGCCATCCATATAGTCATTACCTTCCTCAGTCTGAGATACCATGATAATAAAAAAAAAAAAAATGTTGTTAATCAAGTATCCCAACGGTTTCATGCACCATTACACTTGGTGCATCTTGGCCCAAGCCCATATAATGTTTGTTAATGTATTTTGTCTTCATCCCTCGTTTGAGTTCGTTCTGTTGAGACTCCACTTGTACATTCTTTCCTATGTATCTTGTGTCACCCCTCACACAACTGTTGAGATTGAGACTCATCTTATAAATAAATTCATCTTCATCAACATTTCTCATATAACATTTAATTTTGGACCCTTTTACAGTTCGAATATCTGTTCATTTTTCTGGACCACATAATAGTGCTGGATGGTAGCATTTTTTCATGCACTTAATACATGAAAATATGAGTAGTGCTATTTGGACTTTTAGAATCTCGACTCCTTAAGAGTTTTTAAAATTTTTTATTTCAAAGTCATCCTCCAACAATAAATAACTTCAAAATAACAACCTGCCACACTACTTTAATATTTGTAATAATTTCAAAAATCTTCCAATTAGTCCGGACTCTAAGAGTCCAAATAAACTTTTTGAAATTGCAAATGAGGGATTGATGTGCAAGGTAACAACACACAACTTTTCAAATCAATTTATTCATTCATAGACTTGAAATTTAGCGAATGAGTCCTCAAAAACTGTACAAGCATTAGCTGATCAACCCCAACTAATTTGGGATTGACGCCTTGTTATTGCTGTAGTCCTTGAAAACTACAAAAGCATTAAAAAACTATGTACATTCAGAACAAACGTTCATAGTTTCTTGAAACTAAACTTAAATTGTGACTGTTAATTATTGACAGAATATGAACTGCGGAGATAACTGACCTGCCGAGCGAGGTAATTGGCAATGGACAGCACTCATATCAGGTTCTGGTGCTGCTCTTGGACTGAGAAGAAGTCGAGGATGAGATAGTACTGCTATGTGGAAATGAAGTGATGCTGATTGAGGACTCTGAGAAGAAACCTATGTTCTGTTCACCTCCACAAAAAGTTGGAGAGACCGCGGCATTGGAGGCGGCATAGCCTCTAGGAACCCCTCAAGAATCTGAACTACCTGCGCCATTGCCGGCCTATGTATCTCGTCGTCTTGGATACACCAGCAGGCAGCCCTGAAAGCTCTAGTAAGCTCTTCAGTATTGGCAGTGCCCTCCAATTGGCTATCTAGTATTACGCGCACATTCCCTCCCTTGGCTACTTGGTTTGCAGCCTGCGTGGGAAAGAAGTCAATCTTCCCATTCTCGGATTGCTCTAAGTTTCTTCTTCCGGAGATGATCTCGAAAAGCATCATTCC
Organism: Stephania japonica; assembly: GCA_039657345.1. Classification (NCBI taxonomy): domain Eukaryota; kingdom Viridiplantae; phylum Streptophyta; class Magnoliopsida; order Ranunculales; family Menispermaceae; genus Stephania; species Stephania japonica. Next base: position 80,860,600 of record CM077556.1, on the reverse strand, counting down.
GTAGCTGTAGACATCTGCCTTGGCTGTGATGGCACGCCGGAAATCCATTCTGGCGCGAGATAGCCTCTCGTTCCCCTCATGGTTGTTAAAACCCTGCTGAATTCTCGACCGATGAGCTTTGCCAAACCAAAATCTGCTACCTTTGGACAGAAATCAGCATCCAAGAGTATGTTCTCCGGTTTGACGTCACAGTGAATGATACAGTCTCGGCACTCCTCGTGGAGATAGGCCAATCCTCTTGCTGTGCCGAGAGCAATGTTGTATCTTGTCTTCCAATCTAAAACTGCCTTGGAGTCATCTTCATGAAACAAATGCGAATTTAAAGAGCGGTTCTCCATGTAATCATATACCAGTAATCTTTTATCTCCTTCGGAACAGAATCCACGCAAACGAACCAGATTAACATGCTGGATTGTCCCGATAGTACTCACCTCAGCTCGGAATTGCTTTTCTCCTTGAGTGATGCCTTGGAGCTTCTTCACAGCTATGAGAGTTGAATCAGACAAAGTCCCTTTAAATACAGAACCAAAAGCTCCAGCACCTAGCCGTTCCGAGAAATTCTTCGTGGCGACTTGTAGGTCTCGGTATGTAAATGCCGTCAAAGAACCTTCAACTGTCTTCGACGATTCTGCCGGTCTCCATTTCCTCCATGTCCAGATCAACACCAGAACAAGGCCTAAAAGGACCAAAGCTCCTGCAATAGCTCCCACTATGGCAGGCAAGTGAGTTGATTTTTTCCAACTTGAACTTATTTCAGAAGCGGCAACTCTAATGTAGAGCTCATCCCCTCCATTGTCTAGTTGTTGTATATTCAGCAGATCATCGAACCATAGCGAACAACCAGTGCCACTATAAGCATAGGCATTGCAAGAGCAGTTGTTCAAGCAAGTGGATTTGCAATTAGCCGCACTGTCAGCCGCAAAAGGCACCGAATTTATCGGAGATTTCATGCCAGGCATCGGAACAAATCTGTCTCCATTCCCACACTGCAAAGAATTCTTCCTTACACATCCGCCCGATGGATCACCCAAGTTCCAATCTTCGAGGGATAGTTCCTTGAAACCTTGCAGGCATTGACACGGTGAGTCTGCGGTGTTGCAGCGACTGAAAGCCCCACAATGTGCATACACATCACACTGCTTTAATGGTTTAGACCAAAACAAGTTCCACATCTTGGTTTGTTCAAGCCATGAGAATTGCTTGATCTGTCCAGATAAATCAATCACAAATCTTGAGAGCAGATTCTTGTTATAAGTATAGTAGGTGAAGTAGCTCTCGTTCTCATTGGATTGAAAACTGAAATTGAACAAAAATCTTGTTCTCATCTCAGGAACTAGGCTGAAACCCTGACCATCCCAGACTCCACTTGTCCAATACTCTTGAGATCCATTCCACATTAACACATACTCGGAATCCGGCTTCAGCTCAAGCGAAAATAGCCCGGAGAGGGATCTTCGAAGTTCTTCCAAGACACGAGCTTCTGCGCTCTCTTGGTTCTGTTGTCATACTTAAGCTTCGCTCCCGGAAGCCATGTATCGGTGGGATGATCAAAACTTTGCCAAATTACTACTGATGAATTAAACCCGTCTCGCAAAACAAGATTCCCATCATCACCCAGTACTAGTTCAGAGGAGTTAGAGACTCTAGAGGCCGAATTCGTCGACCAAATCGGGTTTTTGGACCCGTTGAGAATGACTAGATTTCCATTTTCTAAGAGTTTGAGCTCTGAAGAGGACTGATAAATGATGGGATGATCTCTATTGGCCACCCAAACAATTGTTCTGTTTCCACAAAGGCTTTTTTGAACCAAATCCCCACATAGTGCTTGAGAGACTTACCCGGTGCGAAGAACCCGAGTTCGAAATTGCCGTCCTTAGAGACTATCGTCTGGTTTGCTGTCAAAGACTGACCTGCAGAGATGGTATCAGTAATAACGGCACTGCAAAGATGAGTTTTTGAAGAGATGAATAAGAAGAGTAGCATAAGAGAAAGAAAGAAGAACATATGCAGTTTAAGATCACCCATCTCTGCATAGAGTGGCAAAGACAGGTCTACAATGATTTCAACTTTCAAGTCTCAACCATTTAAAGATGGGAGAGGGTGATATGGCCTGACATGTCACATATGAACACAAATATTTATAAACTTCTCTAAAACTTAGACAAATCTTTGTGGGAGACTGCTTTTCTCCTGAAAACTACATTGTACTTCGTTCCCAATAAATGAATGCATTGTAGTAGTTTGGAACATAGTGGTGTTATTTTAATGGAATTATAACCTGCTCATTGACTTTCAATTTTACATGACAACTACTTTAAAGTATTTAATTTAGTCTCTCAATCTTAAGAAACACACCAAAGATACTGGGAACAAGGTGGCGTGATTTAAATTTCATTAATGGATTACATTGTTTTGACAGGTTACTAGTGGAGTCACTCAAATAAAGTACAATGGCAAAGTAGTCTACAGTCATTTTTAAAGAACTATGATTTATAGGTACTGTCCCTTTTTTAGAAGTCAGACGCGCATCAGATCATGCAAAATCAACATGAGTTTTTTAAAGTACATCTAACGGCCTACAAGAGACCAGTGCCTAATCACAGCATCCCCTTCGGGTTTTTGATGCATAAATGCACTCCCCCTCTTTTGGGTCAAATGAACTCATCATCATGAATAGTTTTTTGGTCATACATATTGTTTGATTAGTTTCACAAGTTTCAAACTCATGTTAGTTTAACAAGCTTGTCATATTATGGACTTCACAACTTTTTATCTTTTTCCTTTGAAGAGGTCAAAAATATTGAATAAAGAGCAGTCCCCTGAGAGCCGAGCTTGTACAAGACAAATGGGGGCACGTCCGAATCCTGAAACGCATCCAACATAAGACAAACTATCAAACATGCCCCTATTACATCGCCAAAAAAGACTTTGAAACAATAAAACCTGAGAAACATGAGGAATTTCAATGCAAAAGTTTGATTCTTGATGAAAATGAAGAAAAAAAAAAGTAAAAAGACAGATTTTCTGCTATTGTTTTCAGTCACGAGACTTATGATGGTAATTGCTTCACTTTGATCTAGTTGAGAATCAATGGCTATTACAAGGATCATTGCCTATCAAATGTCGCGCCATAAGAATTGTAAGTTCTGCACAACCTTGTTTTTCTAAGTTATTTCATTTGCCATTAGATCTCCTTTAACAATAGGTGTTCACTACACAATGCCAGTAAAATCTTAAAATATTTTTTTTTGATAGAAGCGAGACTTTATTTTATTATAGCCAAATATAAAAATATATACAAAAAATGACGAGAAACAATGCATTTCCGTAAAATAAAGTCAAAAAAACCCTTACCAGTGTAGTTGGTTTAAATCTTCAAAAATTGTTAATTGTTTTGGTTTCAAAAATTGTTCAGAAATATAGAATTTAAGGTGCATCACGCCATTTATATAGAATTTGGATCAGATATTGGAGTGCAACAACCCCTGAAGTGGATTATAAACATTCCCCCTACCGCATTCGGGAAAAAAATTACGAGGAGACAAACTTAATCAAGAAGAACATGTACGTAGCTACTGGATTACATGCACAACTTCATTCTAATAGTGTTCCTTGATAAGCACTTGGCTTCTATCACAATACTTGTCCCAATCCTAGGTCTCAACCAAGAACAAATTTATCTAGGACAGCAGAAAGAAAATACTAGCGTTTTCTCTGGCCACACTTACTCGGAAAGAATTTGTCGAGTTCTGTATTGTTCGATTTTCACCACTGCAATATTGAAAAATGGGTCTAGCAATTCTTAATTTGGGCATACCTATAAGTTTTCAGCATGTCGCTGCCATTCCAAAGTCGTCTTCCATCTCCACAAGGTGATTTTTTATTCTTTTTTCCACTTACGGACCTTCCTGCAATGGTACACAAAATAGTAAATTAGATGGCAGTTTTGCTCATTGAAGCCATTTAAACATTAATGGTTGATAAAATATAAAAATACACAAGCAATTAATCTATACAAAGAAGCATCAGCAGTGAAAAGAGAAATCGCAAAACAATGTTGGATTTACGGGATTAGATATATATATATATATATATATATATATATATATATATATATATATATATATATATATATATATATATATATGTATATATATACTCCAATGCAAGATATAATCTCAAAAAAGCATCATGCCGTAGCTATAGACATCAGCCTTGGCCTTGATGGCCACATATGCAATCCATTCTGGTGCAAGGTAACCTCTCATTGCTCTCATGCTTGTTAAAACTTAGATGAATTATAAACCAACTAGTTTTGTCAAACCAAAATCTGTGACCTTGTGACAGAAATCAGCATCCAAGAGTATGTTATGTTGGACATTTTCAAAAGAAGTGTTTAGTCCCACATTTGTTAGAAACTTCAAGTTTAAGAGTATATATACTCTTATTTTTTTTTTTTGCAAATAAGAGTATATATACTCTTGCATTACATTGTGTGTAAAAGAAAAACGTCAAGAGCTATGCAAAGTAAACCATACGTGCGACACATATACGCACTTAGCACGTGTGTACAAGTGCATGGATAAAACTTTTTACCTTTTTACCATTTTCGAATTACAAAGTGGGCAGTTAATTTCTTGAGCCACTCAACATTGAATGGGCAGTCATTGAACCCATTCAATGTTGACTAAGTGGATGCAGTTAAAACGCTCCACTACCTCCCCCTCTCTTCTCTAACTAGTTTTTACCAGAGTTCTATAAGAAAAGGTTTGAGGAGGAAGAAGATCATCTCAAAATCAAGCTAGCATTTGCTTTTGTTTCATCTTTCACTACTGCAAAGTGAAAGCTTAGTTTGCTTCATCGTATCCTCTAGGATTTTTTGACGACTTTTAGTATAGAAAACAAAATTTTCTTTAGGAAAGTAGTAGCGTTACATGCTTTGAAGCCGTTGCAAATTTCTCTGGTCTAACAATCTAAAGGAAATTTTCTTAATGTTATTGCAATGGCTTCGATCAAGGAACAGTCGATGAACATCGTGAAGATGGATCGTTTTGATGGAGGAGATTTCCTCAAGTGGCAGAAATGAGTGCATTTCTTACTGGTGGCACTTCATCTGGTGTATGTTCTGGATACACCCAAGGCTATAGAGTTTGACTATGAAACTGTCGAGTGAATCGGAAAAGGTAGAAATGGGAGACGGATGACCATACCTACAAAGGTCACATTCTGAACGCCATGAATGACTCACTATTCGACCTCTACTATGACATCCCCTCTACCAAAGAACTGTAGGAAAAACTGGAGGTGAGGTACCATAAGGAGGATGCGATAAGTAAGAAATTCCTTATCTCCAAGTTTATTAATTTCAAAATGGTAGATGACAGATCTGTTATGAAGAAATTTCATGAAGTTGAGAGGATTAGAAATAATTTCTCTCAAAACAATCTTGTTATGGATGAAACCATAGTTGTGTCTTCGATTATGATAAATTGCCCCCATCTTGGAAGGAGTTCAAACGAACTCTGAAGCATAAAAAAGAGGACATAACTCTTGATGAACTTGTTAACCATCTTCGTGTAGAAGAGGATTATCGCATGCAGGAAAATGAAAAAGAGCAAAATGCTCAAGAGATTTCAAATATGCATGTGATGGAAACAACAAAATTCAAAAAGCCCCTGCTAAAAAGGCCTAACAAGCCTATTGGTTTCAAAAATCCTGCTGGTTTGGGAAAATTGAACAATCAAAACTAGAATAAAAGAAGCAGAAAATCACTTGATGGTTTTGCGGAAGAGATGGCCACTTCAAGTCTGACTGTCATCATTGGAAGAGGAAGCAAGGAAAACAACACCGCTTCCTTAAGTGTTGCAAAAAGTATAGGAAATGACAATGATGATCTCATTGCTATGATTTTTAAAATCAACGTCGTTGAAAATGACATGGCTTGGTGGGTTGATTCTGGTGCTACTCGACACGTCTGCAAGAACAAGAGGTTATTTAAGACCATGGAGGCAGTAGATGAAAATACTGTCTTGTACATAAGTAATGATGCTACTGTCCCTGTCAAAGGCATAGGTAGTGTTGATATGAAGTTTACTTCTGGAAAATTGTAACTGTAACGGTCCAAAGTTAATTTGCCATTATTAATGATGTGTTTGCAAACGTGGTGGATAGCTCAGATGCTCGTCAGACCCGCTAATAGGTCAAGGCGCGCTTGAAGTTAGATAAATAGTAAATTTTTGTATTGTTGTGATTTACTTTGCCATGTTGATTTGTAATTAGATTATTAGCATCGTGATATGTGTTAATTATTGTATAATTGACGTGTGAGGTTGTGTGACGGCATTCGCTCCGAATAGCGTGTATAAAGCGAGAATCGAGTAGCGAATGATAGTGCACTAGGTTGGTGAACTAAATACACACAATAAATGATAAAATTAATTAAATAACGTCGTATATGCATTCGTGGTGTGAGAGTACGTAGGGGACGCGAGGTCACGTGCATGACTTGGGTATCGGAACACCGGGGTTTTAGTGTTTTGATTGAGCAAGGCAAGACAAAGGAAGAGTGTTACACATATAAGTCACATTTAAGCTGAACTAATTGACCCATTTGTGTCCAAGGGATCAAGCCTTGGGATGCACAAGTGAGAAGGATCAATTGGAGACTATAAATATTAAGAGTTCTCATTTCTCATCATCTTTTCTCTCTCCTCTCATACACTTGGATGAAAATGGAGGTGGTGTGGAGGGTTTGATGAATTGGAGTGATCATTTGGAGCTCAAGAGTTGGAAGGAATCGAACACAAAGGTTAGATCTTCGATCCACATCTCTTTCTCTATGTTTCGGTGTAATTTTCTCGAGCGTTGGTGGGGGTTTCGGGAATCGAATTGAGCACACCGATTTTGGGAGATGTTGATATGAATTTTGAATGTTTTTTGAGCATTTGTATGGTTTAGTGGAAGAGTTGAGGTTGATATGGAATTTTGGAACAAAATAATGGTTTTAATAGTTTTTGTCGGGGTTTTGGTTTTGGATGAGTTTTGTCGAGGGGTTTCGATGGGAAATGACTTATTAGTGTTTTTATGTGATGTTTGGACGAGCACGGACCCCAGCGACGAGCCAAAGGAGGTTCAAAAATCCCAAAAATCACTACTGGCCGAGACGTCGCGAGGGGGGCCGTGGTGAGTTAACACTCACGGCGTCACCCACGTACGTCTCAGCCAATAACCTAGGAACTCACGTCATGGACACGCCATGAAGAACAAAAAATCGACGCATCAGTGGTGGCGTGTTGGGCAGAGGCAAAATATAAGGAAATGGAAAAGGCGTTGTGAAGACGCCATACATGGTTGAACGGCGGCGTCCCGAGGATGTCGAGGCGTTTTGCAACTAAAAGTTTTAAAAATAAATTTACCAATTGGAGTTTGACTTAAGGACCTATATGGTATATATTAGGTGTTCAAATGATGAATTGATCGATGATTTGGGTATTTAATTGGGATTCTAAAGTTTAGAAATTTATTCAATTTATCAGGAATTAATGGTTTTAGGTGGAATTGCGAAAATTGGACACACATTGTGAGCATGATTTGGTGACATTTGGGGTTAGTTGGAGTGCGATTTGAGGTGTGTAGTATCCCATTGAAATTACTTAAGTATTTACTTATGTTGGCATTTTGAATTCAATTTCTTCCATTTCAATATTCTACTTTGGTTGTGGTTATATGGACGGACGTTGAGCTGGTTCCTCCGTTCCATTCTAGTGTGTACATCCACTACACCATACCAAGTTTGTCAGGGAAACTCGGTGAATAGTTAGATTCAAGAATCGCATCGGGACATGTGTGGGTGCGTCGTTGGTACCACGTCGACCATTTAGCGGATCTAGATAATGACCCTGCTTGAGTCGGACTCGCCGGTAGTATTCTGTGGAAGAGTTCGAATTATGGTGGTAGTTTGACCCTAGTGGTTAGGAACACACTTTGAGTTTTTTCTATTATCTATTATGCGATGAGCGCTGTTGTCTATATTTTATTTTCGCATGTTTATTTAATAACTTTATTTAAATTCCAGTATTTACTTTTAGTATTGCTCACTTAATTTCCTTGAGAATATTCACTCTAGACTCTTCATTTACCTTTTGTGATGGCTTGAGTGTAAATCCTAATATGAGTAGGGGTAAAGGAAAGTTTCCGGAGTACCGCTGATCAAAAACAGATTGCCTGACTCATACGTTTGTATTATCTATATTTTGTTTTTATTTTGGGATGAGGATTTGTTAGATACCTTGTATATATTGATCTTTTGTGACTTTATAGGTATTTATGGTTATATATGAGTTTTCCACATTAGGTTTATAGTTTATGTCACATATTTATAGTATTATTATTCGAGTAAATGTGTTAGTAAGGCTTTTCTTTATGTTAATTTGAGGATTTGATGATGACTTAACATATGATTTGATTTCAATACAACTAAATCAGTAAATTGATAGTTTAAAAGGTTCAAAAAGATAAAATGGAGAATATAATCTAATGTAAAACACAGCTTTAGCTGGTAAGATAGACTATGGGTCCGCATTGACACCCATGATAGTTTATTTGAAAAATGGGTCGTTACATTTTTGTATTAGAGCTCTCTAATGAGTTTAGGTTTCATAGACTTTGAAATTGAGGATAATTTGATTATAAACCTATTGAATAAGCTTTAGATGTGGAAACCCAAAGGAATGACCTAAGTCTTAGTTAGGAAGCAATGAGATATGAGTAGAAATCAGGATTATACATTTTATGTTTTTGTTTGTATATTACACGTTACACGTATATTTGTAATGAGGCACATTCTTCAATGTAGATACCGATAAACGGGCAGCCACCAGGTACAACTTAGCTAGAGGTTGGGGATACTAGTAATCCCACAAGGCAGACATTGACATTGGAGTCGTTAGTGCGAACAATGGATGATAGATTCGCACAGTTATTGGATTTATTGAGGACTTGTGAGACTACGACAACTCCTACTACAATGGTAGCTGCACCAATGGTTACTACTCCTGCAGTTGTTGCTCCCACTACTATTGAAACTTAGGGGCGGCTGTATCCGAGACACATGCCGAGAGGGCTATTCCAGTGGTTGTTCCTAGTGAGACTATGTTAGTTGTGACTCCTTCGACTATTAAGCAGCCAGCTGTGGCATATTCATCAAGGAGTTTGATGATTGTGGATGCAAGGAAACTGAAGGATTATTTTAGGTTCTCTCAGGATACTTATATGGAGTCGGATAGACTAGAGTTAGTCGGGAGATGACTTTTGGTTCATGAGAGATTACATGAGATGTCATTAGTTGAGGAAATTGATCGACCTCGATTAGCTAGTTATTACCTGAGATCTGCTATTGTGGTGTGGTGGACCACTTATAGAGTGACATACCCTATAATTACTACCTAAGCCAATTTCTGAGCGTTATTCATGGATGAGTATATATCATGGAGGTTCGGATTCATTTGAGAAGGAGTTCTTGACACTGGTGCAGGGCATTATGTTTGTTACCGAGTAGATGGAGAGGTTTCTCAATTTACACTGATGCGTCAAACACTGGGTTGGGTTGTGTATTGATGCAAGATGGACACCTAGTGGCTTATCTATCACGATGATTGAGATCTCATGAAGAGAGTTATCGAGTGCACGACTTGGAGCTTGCGGCGGTCGTGTTTGCATTGAAGGCCTGGAGGCACTACTTATACGGTGAGAGGTTCGTATTATTTACCGACCACTATAGTTTGAGTTACCCTTTCACTCAAAGGAGTTGAACATGAGATAACAGAGATGGCTCGAGTTATTGAAGGACTACGACTTCGCTATTGAGTATCATCCGAGTAAGGCGAACGTTGTAGCTGATGCGCTGAGTAGGAGTGACATCGAGAGTTAGACGGGACTGCGACATATGACACATAAGCACGAGTTGTTTAAGGCTATGTCAGTGTTGTGTGTGACAGAGTCTATTGTTGAGCTACACATTTGCAGCTAGATATGAATTCCTACGGTGTCTTTAGAGCGGGTTGCTGAGTTGTAGAGAGTTGAGGGTCGATATTACATATCAGTGGTTTGGCTCAAGATCCGGAGTGCACAGAGTGGTCTAAGGGTTCAGACAGTGCTTGAGACACATGGGTCATTTATGGATACCGGAGGTACTAAAGCTCAAGGATAGTATTATCGAGGATGCACATTGGTCGCGATTTACGATTCATCTTGGTAGGATCAAATGTATCATGACCTACATTAATTGTTTTGGTGGCCAGGGATGAAGGCTGATGTGGGGAGGTACGTACGGAGTTGTCATATATGCCAGCAGGTGAAGGTTAAGCATAGGAGACTTGCTGGGTTGTTAAAGTCGTTGCCCATTCCTTAGTGGAAATGGGAACACGTGACCATGGACTTCGTTAGTGGCCTACCATAAACTACGAGGAGACACGAAGCAGTTTGGATAGTTATCGACAGGTTGACGAAGTCGAAAAATTTTATTCCAATCGCCATGAGATATTCGATTACAAAGTTGAGCAATATCTTTGAGAGAGAGATTGCCAGATTGCACAGTGTACTCTTTATTGTTTCTGACAGAGATCCGAGGTTTACTTCGAGGCTTTGGGAGAGTATGCAAGAGCAATTTGGCACTCAACTATAGTTCAGTACTGCGTACCACCCTCAGACTAATGGGCAGTCGGAGCGGTTGATTCAAATTCTCGAGGATATGCTTAGGGTGTGTATTCAGTTTGGTGGATCGTGGGAGGATTATCTGCTGTTGTGCGAGTTTGCATACAACAACAACTATCAGGCGAGTATTGGGATGCCACCGTTCGAGGCACTATATGGTAGGCCCTACAGGTCACCAGCATGTTGGGCGGCATCATATGACACAACGGCTATAAGACCTGAGGTTGTTGTGGATGACACTAAGAAGGTGAGGTAGATTAGACAAAGACTTCAAGTGGCGCAGGATAGACAGAAGAAGTATGCGGATAAGTATCACGGGGATCTGAGCTATGAGGTTAGTGATATGGTGTATTTGAAGGTTTCTCCGTGGAAAGGGCAACAAAGATTTGGCATTAAGGGGAAACTAGCACTGAAATTTGTTGAACCATACAGGGTTATGGCACACGTCAGCAGTGTAGCGTATGAGTTAGAGTTACCGCCGCAGTTAGCTGGGGTGCATCCGATATTTCATGTTTCTATGTTGAGATTGGTTAGGTCGAGGCAGAGACCTATGGTTGATGTCAGGAAGTAGAGGTATGACCTGATGGCACATATGAGTAGCAGCCAGTTGAGAGTTTAGATCGTAGAGTGCAAATATTGAGGAACAGGGAGATCCCGAAGGTTTTGGTTCGTTGGCAGCATCATGGGACCGAGGGACTCACTTAGGAAGTTGAGTCTACGATGAGGCAGCGATATTTGCCGCTAAGTAGTTAGTTAATTATTTAAATTTTGGGACAAAATCTCACCTAGTTGGGAAGAATTGTAACAACTCAAAGTTAATTATCCGTTATTAATGATGTGTTTGCAAATATGGCAGACAACTCAGATGTTCATGGGACCCGTAAACTTTTGTCTTGTTGTGATTTATTTTGTGATGTTTATTGGTAATTAGATTATTGGCATCGCGATGTGTGTTGATTATTGTATAATTGACGTGTGAGGTTGTGTAACGAGCATTCGCTCCGAATAGCTTGTAAACGCGGGAACCCGGTAGAAAATGATAGTGCATTAGGTCGAGAACAAAATATACACAATAAATGATAAAATTCATTAAATAATTAATTAAATAATGCCGCATATGCATTCGTGGTGTGAGAGTACGTGGGGGACACGAGGTCACGTGCATGACTCGGGTATCGGAACACCTGAGGTTTTAGTGTTTTGATTGAGCAAGGCAAGACAAAGGAAGAGTGTTACACATATAAGTCACATTTAAGCTGGACTAATTGACCCATTTGTGTCCATGGGATTAAGCCTTGGGATGCACAAGTGAAAAAGATCAATTAGAGACTATAAATATCAACATTTCTCATTTCTCATCAACTTTTCTCTCTCCTCTCATACACTTGGACGAAAATGGAGGTGGTGTGGAGGGTTTGATGAAGTTGGAGTGATCATTTGGAGCTCAAGAGTTGGAAGGAATCAAACACAAAGGTTAGATCTTCGATCCACATCTCTTTCTCTACGTTTCGGCGTAATTTTCTTGGGTGTTGACGGGTTTTGGGAATCGAATTGAGCACATCGATTTTGAGAGGTGTTGCCATGAATTTTGAATGTGTTTTTGAGCATTTGTATGGGTTTTGGTGGAAGAGTTGAGGTTGATATGAAATTTTGGAACAAAACCAGGTTTTAATGGTTTTTGTTGGGGTTTTGGTTTTGAAGGAGTTTTGTCGAGGGGTTTCAATGGGAAACGACTTATTAGTGTTTTTATGCAATGTTTGGACAAGCACGGGGGATTAAAAAATCTTAAAAATCACCACTGACCGAGACGACGCGAGTGGCGCCGTGGTGAGTTAACACTCACTGTGTCACCCACGTACGCCTCAGCCAGTGACCCAGGAACTCATGCCGTTAAGAACAAAAACTCGGTGGCATCAGTGGCAGCATGTTGGGCAGAGTCAAAATGTAAGGAAATGGAAAAGACACTGTGAAGACGCCGTACAGGGTTGAACGTGGCGGCGTCTGAGGCAGTTTTGCAACTAAAAGTTTTAAAAATAAATTTACCAATTGGTGTTTGACTTAGGGACCTATATAATATATATTGGTTGTTCAAATGATGAATTGATCAATGATTTGGGTATTTAATTGGGATTTCTAAAGTTTAGGAATTTATTCAATTTATCAGGAATTAATGGTTTTAGGTGGAATTGCAGAAATTGGACACGCATTGTGAGCATGATTTGGTGACGTTTGGGGTTAGTTGGAATGCGGTTTGAGGTGTGTAGTATCCCAACTGAAATTACTCGAGTATTTACTTCTGTTGGCATTTTGAATTCAATTTCTTCCATTTCAATATTCTATTCTGGTTGTGGTTATATGGGCGAACATTGAGCCGAGTTCCCTTCATCCAATTCTAGTGTGTACATCCACTACACCATAGCATATAGGTCAGGGAAACTCGGTGAATAGTTCGACCCGAGAATCACGTCGGGACACGTGTGGGTGCGTCGTTGGTACCTCGTCGACCACCTAGCGGATCCAGATACTAGCCCTGTTTGAGTCGGACTCACCGATAGTATTCTGTGGAAGAGTCTGAATTATGGTGGTAGTCTGACCCTAAGGGCTAGGAACATACTTTGAGCTTTTCCTATTATTTATTCATGCAATGAGCGCAGTGGCCTTTATTTTATTTCCGCATGTTTATTTAATAGCTTTATTTCAATTCCGGTATTTACTTTTAGTATTGCTCACTTAATTTCCTTGGGAATACTCACTCTGGACTCGTCATCTGCCTTTTGTGATGGCTTGAATGTAAATCCTAGTACGAGTAGGGTAAAGGCAAGCTTCCAAAGTACCGTTGATCAAAGACAAATTTTTTTGACTCTTATGTTTGTATTATCTATATTTTGTTTTTATTTTGGGATTGAGATTTGTTAGATACCTTGTATATATTGATCTTTTGTGACTTCAGAGGTATTTATGGTTATATATGGGTATTCCACATTAGGTTTATGGTTTATGTCACACATTTATAGTATTATTATCCGAGTAAATGTGTTAGTAAGGCTTCCGCTGTGTTAATTTGAGGGTTTGATGATGACTTAACATATGATTTGATTTCAATACAACAAAATCAGTAAATTGATAGTTTATAAGATTCAAAAAGATAAAATGGAGAATATAATCCAATGTAGAACACAACTGTCGCTGGTAAGACAGTCTGTAGGTCCGAATTGGCCCCCGTGGCGGTCCATTTGGAAAATGGACCGTTATAGTTACACTCACTACTGCGTATTATGCACCAAAAATAAGGAAGAATCTGGTGTTGGGTAGTCTTTCAAATAAGTTTCGTTTCTGGCTTGAATTTGAGGCTGACAAGTTTATATTGTCCAAAAATGGTAAATTTGTGGGGGAGGGGTTATGCTTATGAGGGCATGTTTAAGCTTAATGTAATCGCATTATCTAATAAGAATATTATTTCTGTGTATCTTGTTGAGTCCCCTTCATTTTTATGGCATCATAAATTAGGACATGTTAATTTTAGGAAATTATATGATATGGTAAATCTGGAATTACTCCTTTATTTTGATAAGTATGAAGGAAATTACAATACATGCATGAAAACAAAAATAACCAGAAATCCATTTCCCGCTGTTGTAAGAAATTTTAAATTGTTTGATTTAATACATTCTAATGTATGTGACATGTATAATACATCATCAATAGGAGGCAAGAAATATTTTGTAACATTTATTGATGATTACAGCAAGCTATGTTATGTTTATTTGTTGCATTTCAAAGATGAAGCAATGGTTAAGTTTCGGGCCTATAAGGCAGAAACTGAGTTACAATGTAAGACTTTTATAAAATGTTTAAGGTCTGATAGGGGAGGAGAGTACTATGATCCAAAGTACTTTGAATCCACTGAAATAGTCCATGAGACTACTGCTCCATATACACCACAACAAAATGGTGTGGTTAAGCGTAAAAATCGTGTTTTAACCGAAATAGTTAATGCTATGCTATTAAACTCTGGTTTGAGTAGTGGATTTTAGGGAGAGACATTGTTGACCGCATGCTATATTTTGAATAGAATTTCACAAAAGAGGAAAAAAGTCACCCCATATAAGCTTTGGAATAAGCAAAAATCAAATCTTAATTATTTAAGAGTTTGGGGCTGTAGAGCAGTACTCAAAGTACTTGAACCCAACAAGAAAAAATTGGGATAAAGGGGAGTGGAGTGCATATTTATTGGATATGCACAACACAGTAAAGCATATAGGTTTATGGTAATTTATCCTAATAATTCGATTTCAGTGAACACTATAATTGAATCAAGGGATGCAATCTTTGATGAGATGAGATTTAATTCTGTTCCCAAAAGTATTCCTGAATAAAACCAAAAAGGGAAGGAAGTCATAGAAATTGAAAATGACAAAGAAGTAGTAGAAGTTCCTGAACTTCGAAGGAGCAAACGGGCTCAGAAAATTAAATCATTTGGTTCTAATTTCTATACATTCCTAATTGAAGGAAGTAAAGAAACAGTAACTAGACAAATTCCGTACAGTTTTAATACGGAGGTTGATCCACAAACATTAAAGAGATGCAACTTTCTGGAAAGAGGCATTGAATGATGAGATGGATTCAATAATGGTAAATAATACTGGGAAGCTAGTTGACCTACCTCCTAGGTGTAAACCCATTAAATGCAAATTTCTCTTTAAAAGAAAAAGAAAAGTGGATGGATCTATTGAAAAACATAAAGTAAGACTGGTTGCTAAGGGGTTCACCTAAAAGCATGGAATAGACTGTTTCGATACCTATTCACCAGTAGCTAGAATTGCTACAATTAGAATGCTTATTGCAATTGCTGCTATTAGCAAGCTGGACATCCACCAAATGGACGTGAAAACTGTGTTCTTAAATGGAGAATTGGATGAGGATATATATGGACCAACCTGAAGGGTTCATAATGTCTGGTCATGAAAATAAAGTGTGTAGATTGCGAAAATCATTATATGGTTTAAATAAAGCAAGCACCAAAGCAGTGGCACAAAAATTTGACCAGGTTATACTTGGTAATGGATTCAAAATAAATGAATATAATAAATGTGTATATAGCAAGCTTGATAGAAAAGGAAATGGTGTCATTTTTTGTCTTTACGTAGATGACATACTAATTTTTGGAATTGACTTGGAACAAGTTCAGTTGACCAAAAACTTTCTTTCAAGTAAATTTGAAATGAAAGATATGGGGCAAGCTGATGTCATTCTCGGGATTCAAATTGTAAGAGATGAGGGGAGTATTACTCTAACTCAATCTCATTATATTGAGAAGGTTCTCAATAGATTCAATCATTTTAATTGTGCCCCTGTTTTTCCGCTAGATTCAAGTATTGAACTAGTGAAAAATACAGGAAATCCAGTTTCACAACTGAAGTATTTTAGATTAATTGGATGTTTAATGTATGCAATGACATGCACTAGACTGGATATTGCCTTGGCAGTAGGCAAGTTGAGCTGATTCACAATTGATCCAAATGAGTTGTGGCCTAAATCGGTACCTCCAATCTCTATCCATTGTGATAACCAGACCACATTGACAAGTGCGTATAGCCAAGTGTACTATGGTAAATTCAGACATCTTGGATTGATACATAGTTGTATCAGAGAATTGATAACAAATGGAGTTATCACAATTGACTATGTGAAAACTAGTCAAAACTTGATAGACCCACTTGCTAAAGGATTGTCAAGAGACTTGGTGAATAAAACATCAAGGGAATGGGTCTTAAGCCCATGAGTTATAGTCACCTATAGTGGAAATTCAACTCAACGCTTAACATTACATTAGATCTTGAGTTCAATGTAGTCAAAGTTCATTATAAGTATGACTGTGATCACTAAATTTTAATAACCATCCAAAGGTTGTTAGTGATTGACACCTGCATGCAAAGAGAGGAGGTTGAGATGATATCTTAATAGTATATATACTCTTGCACTACATTGTGTGTAAAAGAAAAACCACAAGAGCTATGCAAAGTGAACCACAGGCGTGCGGGTGCGACACATATGACGCATTTTAGACGCTTTTATAGGCGCACTGAGGCACGTGCGCATGTGTACAAGTGGGGCTGTAATGACCCAAATTAATTAAATCATAATAAGTGTTAATCACGAGGATTAACGGGTAATTCGGGCGTTACGTGGACAGCTGGGTGGACTCGGATAGGAGTACCCAGGTTTTACTATGTTATTTGTGCATATTGTATGTTTATTATTGTGATGGTAAAGTTATTATTATTTATATAAACATCACAGGTGTGTATGTATATTATTTTGGTTCGGGCAAAGTTGAGAGCCGGGGTTTAGTTGTGATTGACACGCGTGAATGGTATAGTAGTGTGCACGCCGAGTACACTCGTTGGCGCGCACGGCAGAATCTTAAAGGTGGAAATATAGGTGAGTGTATATATTTATATATAGGTAAATTAATATATATATATATATATATATATTAAAAATCAGAAAATAAATTAGAAAAATGCAAAATGACCAAAAAGGGTATTGGTTTAAATAAGGAAATGAGATGCGCATAGGGGTATTTTAGTCTTTTCCCCATCAAACTGCCTTGTTCTTCTTCGATAAAGATCGAAAATGAGAAAAAGAGCAGAGGGAAAAACCGAAACACAAAGAGAGACAGAGAGACGGAACGAAGGAGGAGGAGAGCTCGATGATGGCGAAGCTGAGGTGAGCATGTATGATTATTTTTAGTTGTTGTTGTTGTGGTGTATGGTGTGGTGATGAGCTCGGCCATGGCCGAGAATTGAAATCGATATGAGGGTGGAGACGACAAGGGAGTGATCTCCCTTGCCAAATCGAACTGGGGTTGGGTGAGAACCAACCCCAGCAATCGAAGCAAACGAAGGAAAAAAATGTAAAATTGACATAATATGTCAAATTGAAGCTAATTCAATGATAAATAATCTTAGGGACATTTGGGGTAATACTTTTGATTGTTGGGTATTTATTGGAGTTAGACCGGAGTTTGGATTTCGGGGTTGTTGGAGTACGAATTGAGGTATGTAAAATCCAATTGAACACCACTATTGCATTTACTTATTCTATTCATTGAGCTTTATTTCTTTGTCAATCTAAATCCGATTGTGATGGGAACGGTAGCGTTCCGGCGGTTTTTTGGTGTGTGGGGTTTATTCTTCTCAAATGTATTTGGTGACTAGGATACAGTCAGCGGGGTCATTGGAGTAAGGTATGACCGGGCCACTGATCCTAGCTTCACTGGCGGTATTTATTGCACACCAATTTGTTATCTTCGTGTTGGCAGTCATGCATTTCCTTTTGAGCAGTTGACTGCGTTATTTCCTTGATTATTGCATGATTATTTAACACTACTTATTGGTTTCCATTTATGTTCATAAATTGAAATGTCTGGTGGTTTTCTTTGGGATTTTACTTACTAGACTCGTTATCTGGTTTTTGTGACAACTAAGTGCAGATCCTAGTACCAGCAAGGGTAAGGAGGTCATTGGCGATTACATCTGACTTACCACTTCAAGACTTGCTAATACGTGTGCTGGTACATATATGGTTTTGATATTTTGTAGTATTTTGGGATGGGAAACTTGTTATTACTGTACTTGTATATAACACTGTTTCAGCTAATCGCATGTATGCATGTACAGTTCGGGATTCCACTATAGGTGCACTAATCAATACTATATTAAAGTATTTTACTGTATTAAGGTCTTCCGCTGTGAAATGGTAATATATGGATAAAATAGTATGAAATTCGGGAACATCACTTCATGAGTATATGTGGATATAGTGAGGAGGTGGATGAATGAGTGACGTGGCAGGTACTTCTGGAGTGTGCGCTGGAGAAGTACCTGTTGCACGGCGACCTTGGAAATTTAGGGCCGCCACAGTTTGGTATCAGAGCAAGGTCGATAGGGCCTTGAAGTAAATTATAGAAATGAAAAAGAGCATAAGCTTTAAACGAATTAGATGTGGAAACCTGATGAATTGCTTAGAACTTTAGTTGGGAAGTGAATTGTGACGGCCCCAAATTCCCAATGCATTCGGGTACGCCCGGCCTAGACCCGTGCAGGTCCCGAGTCAGCGCTCGGCGGGCCTGACGAGCCTAGTCAGCCTCAAATCATCAAATTTCAAGTTTTATGAAAGAGTTATTGCAATTATAATACAGCGGAAGAAAAAATCATATTTTTATCAAATAGTGGGAAATAACTCAATCAAAGGGAAATTAGGAATCTATATAAATGTGGAAAACCCCAATATGTTCAATTCTAAGTCAACAAAATGGATTGATGGAATCCACCTCAAAACATATTCCCCAGTTCCAAAACAACCATATATATAAACGATATACATAAAACAAAACATATGGAAACCTACAAGGTATTCTCCAAGTCCAGCTGCTCACAAAAAGTCTCCTAGGCAAGGTCCTTTGCCTCTACTGCACTCCGCCCTATCTGCACCCACCGTCACAAACTAGACGGTGAGCAACTGAGAGAAAATCGAAAGTAATGCCAGAAGAATATAACAGTAATTCATGAACTTTCAAACAAGACAGTCTAGATATCATCTTTGGAAATTGGAAGACAAGTAATTTAAGTAAACAAGATGCATGATAGATAGACCGAAAATGATAACAATCGAAACGTGCGTGTTCTACGAGTCAAGAGAGGCAATAAGTGGTCTAAATTCCACAACAATCCACAATGACGATGTCGCAACATCGAAATCCACAACAATCCAAGTACATGGTATCACACAATCACTAGGGGCGGTCAAACACTCGTGCGCTCGAGTGCCGCGTTTTATCCCTTCTAGTGCGAGCCGCATGTACCTTCGAGACACACACTTATGCCAAGAACACACATACAAGGAATATGAAATGGAAAGCCAATAATTTGATATTAACAAATACAAAGAAGTGAAAATGAATCACATGATATTTTCTAAAGCGGCTTACTAACGTACAAATGCTTTTTTTAAGGCGAGATGTACTTACCTCGAACTATCGTAACCCGCGTACAACGCTCCCGCGAATCCTAACGCGTATCCCGAGTTTCCCGCTACTCCGACAAGGTCGGAAACTCGTATTAATAGGTCAAGTCATTAACTAAACTAGGTTTAACCTTATCATTTCCCAATGTTTTAAATGACTTGGACAACGCGACAATTTAATCGAAAAAAACGAATACTCTCTCTCTCGGGTTTTGAAAACACAATATTTATAAGCCTCATCGCGAATCATAGGCTCGGCTCAGTCGTATGTGGGTCATGTCATGGTCTCGAGGACCGGCGACATGACTACGACGTCATAACCATTCATCGCCACGCGATGTTTCAATCCAAACCAACACTCAACCATAACTCCTCGTGAAAACCGCACTGACATGTACAAACTAACATGAAACCTCGCTGGTGTTGTCCGACGACGGGGAAGGGTTATCACGGCATGGGAATGCCGGAAAACCCTCCACCAGTTCGGAAATTACGTCAACACACAAATTACGACTCGACGACGGCAACACATGAAATCACGTCAAAACGCCTTAATAACATTGTTTCGGACTTAACCAAGGGTTGCGAGACGTCAACCAATGTTAGGTGAGATCTCGACAATCTTCACTTGGTCATGGTTCGACACGTAGCACCGCCGGCAGTGGCGGTTTCCGGCGAGGCTCCGACATACAAAACACATGAAATGACGACTCTTTCGCGCGTAATAAAACTGTTTTCGACCACTCTTAGGGCTGTGGGACCCACGTAGGAGTTTGGTGGGGTCCCCGACAAACATCCGGTCATGGTGGTCCGGTGGTGGTGGCTATCTGCAGTAGGGCGTTTCCGGTCAACAAACACCACCATACACATGAAATAACAAAATTGTTTAAAACGCATTTGGATATTTTGTTTTTGGACACACCAGGAGGGTTGTAAGACATTTGTATGGGCGAGATCTAGTCCCCGACAACCTCCCTGGTGCGGCGGTCGGGCCACAGCAGCCGCCGGTCCACGGCAGCGATTCGGCGAGAGGGCAAAAAACCCTATAAAACCAACTTAAAGTGTGTAAAATCAGTAGGGACTTTGCATGGGCCATGGGGGAGGTGCTCCGGGACGGTATGGACTCCGGTGAGTCACCGGAGGTCGTCCACGACCGGTCTCGTCACGGCAGCCACTCCAACACACCATGCATGTACACACATGCATGACCACCGTGAGAGAATGAGAGAAAAAGAGAGGGAGGGAGAAGGAAAGGGAACCTTCGGTGGGCTGCCGGTCACCTCGAACCTCGACGACCGGCGAGGACTTGGCAGCCGAGAGACGAGTGAGCCGAGAGGGAGGGAGGCCGAGAGGAAGAACAACCGAGAGAGAGTGAGAGAGCAACTCAAGAGAGAGAACCGAGAGTTCGAGAAAGAGGAGATGAGTGCTTACCTCCGGCGTCTCGACTCCGGTCACCTGCGAGCGAGGAGAGGCGGTGAGAAAATGGAGAGTGAGGGAGGCGTGAAGAGTGAAGAGTGAGGGTAGAGATGAAGACCGTGAGATGAGAGAAAATGAGAGAGAGAAAGAGAGAGAGAGGAGTGACGTGAATGAGAGAGTGAAAATGAGAGAGGGAGTGACGTGAGAGAGGGAGGAGTGTGTGTTTGCATGACATGCATGAGATGGGAGAGGGAGGTGAGTGACGTGAGAGAGTGAGTGTGTAAGAGAGTGATGTGAGTGATGGGATGGGTGTGAGTGATGGGATGGGTGTGAGGTGATTTGAGTGATGAGAGTGATGGGGGTAGGTGTGTGTTTGAATTTTTTAAATGGGGGTGATAGTTGTGTACACCCATTTCTTTACCAACCCACACATCTCAAAGTTAAACCCAAGGATTCCCAAACACCCGTATTTTCCCAAATATTTTTCCCCGACACATCTCACTTCCTCGGTCCGTATTTCCCCGTCACATGCATACTTTCACCTTGTCTCGCACCAATAATTATTTAAATTATCAAATAATTCCTTTAATTAAGTTTTTTTTTTTTCACTGTATTTTCTCCCCCGGTTACCTAGGCGGGACCTCACTCACATTGACTATTGCCTGAACGGCTCGCGACACGTATTAATGTAAAATACTATTACATTCATCAAAGAATCATAAAATTACCTCGGTGTCGACTCCCAAGGTTCGAAATACAGTCCAGTATCGCGTAGCCGGGTCAAAATCCTGACACGTGTCACCAAAGTCAGGTTAAAAATTGAGGGATGTTACAGTCTCCCCCACTTATTAGAATTTCGTCCTCGAAATTTACTAATAAGTAAACTAGATTTAAAACTCACCTAGGAATCAAATAGATAGGGAAAGTGCTCTCGCATGTACGACTCTAACTCCCAAGTCGGTTCCTCGTTCCCATGAAATTGCCATTTCACGAGGACCAGAAGGAATTTCCTTGTTCCTCGGTGTTTTGACCTTGCGGTCAATAATTTGGATTGGTGCTCCTCGTAAGTGGCATCATCCCGCAACTCAATTTGACTCAGTCCACTTGTGTCGGTGCGTCAGTCCTCTCGCCCGACTTGTCTAGTCGAAGCATTGAAATGTGAAACACCGGATGAATGCCGGCGAGCTCTGGCGGTAACTCTAGCTGATAAGCGACCTTACCGACCCTCTTCACAATTTTGAAGGGACCGATAAATCTAGGAGCAAGCTTCCCTTTGATTCCGAATCGTTTGTGACCCTTCAGAGGTGAGACTTTCAGGTATGCATAGTCTCCCACGTTGTACTGAAGCTCATCGTGATACTGATCATAGTATTTCTTTTGCCGTTCCTGGGCACTCTTAAGTCTCTGACGAATCTGTCGTACCTTCTCAGTGTGATCAACAACAGTCTCGGGACCAACTATCACAACATCCTCCGGTTCAGCCCAGCAAGAAGGTGATCTACAAGGCCTACCATAGAGCGCCTCGAACGGTGCCATACCGATACTCGCTGATAACTTGTTGTTGTACGCGAACTCGCACAAATGAAGGTACTCTTCCCATGACTCGCCGTACTCCAACACACACGTCCTGAGCATGTCTTCCAACACTTGGATTAGCCTCTCGGACTGTCCGTCTGTCTGCGGATGGAACGCCGTACTCAACTCTAATCTGGTGCCGAACCGAGCTCGCATGCTCGCCATAACAACGAAGTAAACTGCGCTCCTCGGTCTGACACAATCGACAACGGAACTCCGTGCAATCTGACAATCTCGCATTTATAGATAATGCTCAGTTTGTCAACTTGGTGTGTAGTGGATACCGGCATGAAATGAGCAGATTTCGTCAATCGATCCACCACTACCCAGATGCTATCGTGACCACGAGGAGATCGGGGCAAGCCACTGATGAAATCCATAGCAATGTGCTCCCACTTCCATCGAGGAATGGGCAGGGGCTGCAGCAATCCTCCAGGCCGTCGATGATCAGCCTTCACGCGCTGGCATATCTCACACGCTCTAATGAACTCCGACACATCGGACTTCATTCCTGGCCACCAAAAGAGACGTCTCATGTCAGCATACATCTTAGTTCGACCCGGATGCACAGAAAAACGAGAACGGTGAGCCTCCTGAAGTATCTCGGTGCGTAAGTCAGCCGCCAATGGAATCCACAGTCGCCCACGATACCTCAAGCAAGAGTCTGTCGACCGACTCCAATCTGGATATTTTGAACTGTCTGCCATCTCACTGAAATGCGCTGGTAAGACTCATCGCCCATTCTTTGTCCTCGAGAACGACTGCGGTGAAACGGTCTGCAACCTCATCTGACCACAAATCTGTGTTCTGGTAGTCGTCGGCACGTCCGCTGAACTCATCAACTCGGCTGCCTCAAGAAGACCATACTCGTGGGTTATTTGACATACGACCACCTCAGCATCAAATCCTCTACGGCTCAAAGCATCAGCAACCACGTTAGCTTTCCCCGAATGATACTCTAACGAGAAATCATAGTCCTTCAAGAATTCTAGCCAACGTCTCTGTCTCAGGTTCAGTTCTCTCTGAGTGAATAAGTACTTCAAGCTCTTGTGGTCTGTGAACAACTCGAAACGAACGCCATACAAGTTGTGCCTCCATATCTTCAATGCGAACACTATCGCAGCCAACTCTAAGTCGTGTGTCGGGTAGTTCCTCTCGTGAACCTTTAGCTGTCGAGATGCATAAGCGATAACTCTGGCCTCTTGCATCAACACACAACCCAAACCAATCTTCGACGCGTCAGTGTACACAACTAAGTCTTTCCCAGTCTCGGGCAACGCTAACACAGGCGCGGTAGTCAATTTCTTCTTCAAAGTGTTGAATGCATGTTCACACTCCTCATTCCAATCAAACTTCGCATTCTTCTGAGTCAATTTCGTCATCGGTGCGGCGATCTTGGAGAAGTCTTGCACAAATCGGCGATAGTATCCTGCCAATCCCAGAAAACTGCGAATTTGCGTAACGGTAGTCGGCGTAGGCCACTCAATCACTGCTCTAACCTTCTCTGGATCAACAGCAACACCGGTAGTTCCAACAACATGCCCAAGGAATCGAACTTCCAACAACCAAAACTCACACTTGCTGAACTTGGCAAACAGTCGATGATCTCTCAAAGTCTGCAATACCGCTCGTAGATGTCTTTCATGCTCCTCACGAGTCCTGGAATAGATGAGGATATCGTCTATGAACACAATCACGAACCGATCAAGGTATTCCCTCATCACGCGATGCATGAGATCCATGAACATTGCTGGCGCATTAGTCAAGCCGAATGGCATGACTATAAATTGAAAGTGACCGTATCTCGTCTTTGAACGCCGTCTTTTCTCGATCTTCCGCCCTAATCCCGAGTGGTGATAGCCGACCTTAGATCTATTTTCGAGAACCACTTTGCGCTCCAGTCAACCGATCAAACAAGTCATCAATGCGCGGCAACGGTATTTGTTCTTCTTGTGATTCGGTTCATTGGCGATAATCTATGCATAGCCTCAAACTACCATCCTTTTTCTTCACAAACAAGATCTTGGTGCTCCCCATGGCGACATACTCGGATCGATGAAACCAAGCTCTAACAACTCGTCTAGGCGACTCCTCAACTCCTCAAGCTCTCGAGGTGCCATACGGTACGGTGGTATCGAGATCGGCTTAGTCCCCGGTACAAGGTCAACGATGAAGTCGATCTCCCTCGGCGGTGGTAATCCCGGTAAGTCCTCGGAAACACATCTGCGAAGTCGCACACGACCGGTACTTGATAATACGAATCTCTTGTTTCGCCCCGGTGCTCATGACGCTCGCAACAACCTCAATCTCGCCACTATTGGCTTCCCCGCCTCTCGGTGATTGGAAGTAGCGATGTTGTACCCGAATGCGATCTCGAACCATCCACTAATGGAATCGTGATCCTCTTCTCATAACAACCAATGTGAGCATGAAACGCTCCTAACCAATCCATGCCAAGCAAGGCATCAAACTCCAAAAACTCGAGCACTCTCATATCTACTGGTAACTCGTAACCCCTTATCTCTACCGGAATATCGAAACATAACAAATTCGGATAAATCCTATCTCCAGCAGCAGTGCTAAGGATGAGGGGTTTACTAAGCCTAACAGGTTTCAAACCTAGCTTATCTACCATTCGACCCGCAATAAACGAAACAGTGGAACCGGAATCGAACATGGTATGCATGAAAGTACCGTAAATAGAAATCATACCCTCAACAAGGTTTCGGGACGCCCCCTGGTCTGGCTCAACAACTGCCTGAACACGCTCCTCAGTCTTTGGTGATCTTGCGGCGGTGCTCTCGGTGGTTGAGGGCACTCCTCTACGAATGTGGCCAACCTTTCCGCACCTAAAACATGTGCGAGTATCCTGCGATCCCCGAGTCCGCTCGGCCTCGTCCTGTGCGGAACTCGAGTCCGAGTTTGACCGGACCTCGTGTCCTCTCTCTCGCCTGTCTCCTCGATCGGCACCCTACTCTCGTAGTCCGCCTCTGCGATCTGTCCCTGGTCGACTCAGGCTGCGGTGGATGACCCGGCAAAACTCGATGATCTTGGCGGAATGGTCTCGTGTCGGACGAGTAGTCTCGCGTGCAACGGACCCTACACTCGAGTCCTACGGTCACGGTAATTCCACCTACCCTTCTTCCTCTTCTTGTCCCGATGGTGTTCCTCCGATCGAAACTCGATCCGTCGGCCTAGCCTCATCGGATGAGTAAGCGAGGTAACCCTCACGTGCTAGACTCCGCTCATATGTAATCTGTAAGGTCTCCGATGCGTAGTGACTACAAAACCTCCAATCGCAGTAGCAAACCCTCGGTGAAGTAGTAAATCCTATCGCCTCTCGAAACAGTGATCCTCCCGCATAAGGCAATAACCGAATGAATCTACCCATGTAATCCATAATCGACTCGTAGTTTCCCTCGCTCAACGCCATAAACTCATTCCTCTTTGCTCGAAGAACCGTCGGTGGAAAGTATTTCGATTAAGCGGGTCTTGAAGTCGATCCGATCTCTTGGAACGCCTCGGTAGTAACGATAGTCGTCCACCAATCATCTGCCTCCCCCTGTAACATAGACGAAGAGATCGTCGCTCGCATACTATCCTCCGTGGCAATAATCGAGTGAATCTTCTCATGATTCTTGAGAAATAACTCCGTTGCTCGGACATCAGTACCGCCATAGAACCTCAATGGATCATGTCTTTTAAATTCCCTCCACTGCTTCGCCTCAGCAGTGGCTCCCAAACTCTTCTCTGGAGTCGTAGTCGGAGTAACTTCTGCAGTAACTACTGGCATAATCGGTGTCTCCTCCGCTCGTACTATCTCATTCTGTAACGGAGGTGTCTCCTCCTCGGTCTGTGTACCTGACGCAACAACCACTCCCTCAGGAATCGCTGCTAACGGAATCGGAGCTGTAGATGCCGCAACAATCGGAGTCTCTGCTCCTCGAGTAACAGTAGGTGGTAATGGTGTAGTCGGAGTCGATGGTGTAGTGGTAGCTGGTACGAGTGTCCTCAACATTCGTAACATCTCCTGTAACTGCTGGTCCTGTGTCGCAACTCTCTGTGTCAAAGCGTGCACATCGTCCGCGCTAGCATATCGTGTGCCGGAAGTGCCGCTATCGTCGCTCGGACCGGTCTGATCCGCCATCGTCGTCTGAATCAAGAGAACGAACTTCTCGGATCAGTGGATAGCTACCGCATATAATATATTACAATCAACAATCGTAATATGTACAATCGCCACATCTGACTAAACCCATTACTTTCCCCAGCTAAGTTTCTACAGGATCATAGGGTTTCCACTTCTAAGTTCGACCGTTCCTAACTTCCGCCGGTTTTAATGGCTTGTGTTTTATGAATTTAAATCAAGAGTCAGGTCTATATAACCTTGGGCTCTGATACCAACTGTGACGGCCCCAAATTTCCAATGCATTCGGGTACGCCCGGCCTAGACCCGTGCAGGTCCCGAGTCAGCGCTCGGCGGGCCTGACGAGCCTAGTCAGCCTCAAATCATCAAATTTCAAGTTTTATGAAAGAGTTATTGCAATTATAATACAGCGGAAGCAAAAATCATATTTTTATCAAATAGTGGGAAATAACTCAATCAAAGGGAAATTAGGAATCTATAAAAATGTGGAAAACCCCAATATGTTCAATTCTAAGTCAACAAAATGGATTGATGGAATCCACCTCAAAACATATTCCCCAGTTCCAAAACAACCATATATATAAACGATATACATAAAACAAAACATATGGAAACCTACAAGGTAGTCTCCAAGTCCAGCTGCTCACAAAAAGTCTCCTAGGCAAGGTCCTTTGCCACTACTGCACTCCGCCCTATCTGCACCCACCGTCACAAACTAGACGGTGAGCAGCTGAGAGAAAATCGAAAGTAATGCCAGAAGAATATAACAGTAATGTGACGGCCCCAAATTCCCAATGCATTTGGGTACGCCCGGCCTAGACCCGTGCAAGCCCCGAGTCAGTTCTCAACGACCCTGACGAGCCTAGTCAGCCTCAAAACATCAAAATTTCACATTTTATGAAAGAGTTATTGCAATTATAACACACGGCGGAAGCAAATTACCTACTACTCAAGAATTGGGAAATAACTCAATCAAAGGAAATTAGGAATCTATATAAATGTGGAAAAACCCAATATGTTCAATTCTAAGTCAACAAAATGGATTGATGGAATCCACTTCAAAACATATTCCCCAGTTCCAAAACAATCATATATATATATAAACGTCATACAAAAAGAAATAAACATGAGCCTACATCTCGGTACCTCAAGTCCAAATTTGCTCACAAAAAAATCTCCTAGGCAAGGTCCCTTGCCCCTACCGCTCTCCGTCCTATCGCACCCACCGTCACAAACTAGACGGTGAGCAAGCTGGAGAAAATGAATGTAATGCCAAGAAAACAACAAGTAATTCATGATAATACAAGTAAAGCGATCTAAATATCATGCGGAAATAAAAGACGGGAAATTAATTAGACAAGATGCATGATAAACAGACTAATAGATATCAATCGAAAGTTAAGTGTGTTCCAAGGAATCAAAAGAGGCCCATAAGTGGTCTAAATCATAGCATAACGGCGAAGACCCCGCGAGGTCTTCCCGGCATCGACACAAGCGAAGGCACGGCTATAACGGGAGGGACTCAAACCCACACCCACCCAAGCACTCGGTGTCACACGGTCACTAAGGGTGGTCACACACTCGTGCGCACGAGTGCCGCGTTTATCCCTCTACAGTGCAGTCCTAGTACTTTCGAGACAAAACACTTATGCCGGGAAACACACAACAAGAAATGGAATGGAATACCAATAATAGAGAATAACAAGACTGAATAAATGATAATGAATCACATGACATTTTCTTACTGGCTTACAAACATACAAATGCTTTTTAAGGCAAATGTACTTACTCGAACTATCGCGACCCGCGAAATAAACTCTCGTTTCTAATGCGTATTCCCAAGTTTTCCGCTACCTGACAAGGTTGGAAACTCTAATTAATGGGTCGAGGCATTAATTAATCCTAGGTCGATACCCTTCACATTTTCCCATCCTTTTAAATGACTCGAAAACCTCGACAATTCAATCGGTAAATCAAACCCAAATTGACAAAACTTTGATCGAAAACTCAACACCGACGTCATCAACAAAGAATGATCAAAACACGAAACCACGCAACATTATTAAGAAACTACAACGAGTCCAATTGTTTAATAAAAATCGTAACAAGTAATTCGTCAAAATAACAATATTAATAGTATTTTAGATGAACCAAAACCGCGAGAGACCATCGAGAACATGAGCAAGATCCGTGATAACCCCCTTTTGTGATGGTTCAACCAAAGAAATCCTTTCAAACATGCGATTTTACGGCAAAAGAAAGAATAAAAATAAGATAAAATACAACACAAAAACAATCACATGAAATAATAAACCTGTTTTAAAACGCAATCGGATTTCGGACACAGGAGGGTTATAGGACATTAGTATGGGCGAGATCTAGTCCCCGACAACCTCCCTGGTGCGGCGGTCCGGCCAGTAGCGCCGCTAAGCTTGGCGTTTTCCGGCGAAACCAAAACAACAATAAATTAAAAAAAATAGTGAAAAACGTAAGAAAGAGTGGGAGAGAGAGAGAGAAAGCGGACCTCCGGTGAAGGTTCTGGCGAGGGGAGACCGAGTGGGAGACCGACGAGAGAGATGAAGGGAGGAAGAAGATAAGTGGCGGCGGTGGGTGTTTGGAGAAGGAGGTGAATAGTGTAGGTTTTTTTTTTATATATATATATGTATAAGGCCAAATGACATTTTTACCCCCAACTTAATTCCTACACACTTTTAAAACACTACCCTTATGGGTCTTTTTACTTTTCTATTTATTTCTCTTTATTGCACATTAAAGTGTGTAACCATTCTATTTATTTATCTTTATTACACATTAAAATGTGTAACCATTCTATTTATTTCTCTTTATTACACATTAAAATGTGTAACCATTCTATTTATTTGTACTTTTTACTCGTTTTTCTCCCCGTTTAACTAGTCGAAACCTCACTCAATTAAATACCGCCGAACATTTCGAAACCCGTAAAATACTACAATACTAATACACACAATCAAAGAATCATAAAATCACTTCGGTGTCGACTCCCAAAGTTCAAAATACTCGTCCAAAGTATTCACGTAGCCGGTCACAATTCGACAAGTGCAACACAAGTCGGTTAAAAATTTAGGGTTGTTACAGCTCTCCCCACTTATTAGAATTTCGTCCCCGAAATTAATCTAATAAGTAAACTAGATTAGCAACTCTTCGCAACTCCGAACGAGTCCGATAAAAATTCAAAGTGAGTCATTTCTTGACTCCGAACCGTTCGTGACCCTTCGGTGGAGAGCAGACCTTCAGATATTTATAGTCTCCTCGAATCATACTGAAGCTCATTTTGATACTCGACAAGTATTTCTTCTGCCACTCCTGGGCACTCTTAAGTCTCAAATAAAACTATCCACAATTACCCAGATGCTATCGTAACCACGAGGAGATCAGGGCAACCACTAACGAAATCCATATCCAAATATACCCAATTCCATTAAGAAATGGGTGAGGTGTAATAGTCCTCCAGTCGTCGTTGCCCGGCCTCTACGAGTGGAATATCACACGTTCGAACAACTCCAACACCTTGGAAATCATCCCCTGGCCACCAAAAGAATGTCGCATATCGGCGCACATCTTAGGTCGACCCGGATACACAACAAAACCAAAATGATGAATCTCCCAAGTAACTCTTCACACACATCAGCCACCAATGGAAACCCCAATCGCCCGTGATACCTCTAGCATGAGTCTGTCGACCGACTCGTCTGGGCAATCTAAACTATTCGCCATCTCACTGCACCGCTGGTAGGACGCATCGCCTTGCTGTCACTCGCGCAAAATGCCAAATGAGACGGTCTACAACATCGTTTGACCACGTATCTAGGTTCTGGTAGTCATCGGCACGTCCACTGAACTCATCAACTTGACTGCCTCACGTAAACCATGCTCGTAGGTTCTTTGACACACGACTACTTCCGCATCCAATCCTTTGCAGTGCAACGCATCAGCAACAACGTTGGTCTTCCTCGGATGCTACGTAAAACGAAAAGTTGTAATCCTTCACGAACTTAGGCCAAGGCTTTTGTGTCAGATTCAGCTCCCTCTGAATGAATAGGTGCTTCAAGCTCTCAGGATCATTACGTAACTCGAACGAGCATCGTACCCGTGACGTTCTCGTATCCTTAGCGCGAACACGATCGCAGCTCACTCCAGGTCATGGGTTGGTCAATTCTTCTCGGAAACTTTCAGATATTCGAATGCATAAGTGATCTCGCGGCTTAAATCTTCTCGAAATCAATTGCATCACCGTTTGCTCTAAACACGCGTCCTAAAATCTAACCTTGGGTAACAAATACTCGTACGCGATTCAATATCTTAGTAGCGTCGACATCCTGTTTCGCTCTACCACCTATGTTACCCACAAAGGTCTCAATTTCGTCTTCTCGTATTATAACCCGAACATGAAATGCACCAAATCAGTTCGTACTAAAGAAAACATTGAACCCTAAACTCCATCACGGACTCGCCTGCGCACTGCCTCAACGCAATGAACTCGTTCCTTTTCGCTCGAAAGACAGTCGACAGAAAGTACTTCTAACTAAACTGAGTCTTGAAGTCAACCCAATCGCTCGGGATGCCTCGGTAGCAACGATTGTCGTTCGCCAATCGTCCGTCTCCCTTTGCAACATTGATGAAGAGATACTCGCCTTCATGTGTTCCTCGTAGCAATGATGGTGTGAACCTTCTCGTGATTCTTCAAGAATAACAACTGCTCGCTCTAACATTGGTACCACCATAGAACTTCAACGGTCGTGCCTCTTGAACTCTCTCCACTACCTAGCCTTGGTAGTGGCTTTCGCACTCTTTCTTTGGAGTAGTAATGAAGTAGCCTCACCGCGTGGCCGCCGGTGTAGTTAATGTAGTAGGTAACTCCTTTACTTGTGCTATCGGCGGTGTTTCATCCTCGCTTGCGAATCGACGTAACAACAGACTCCCTCAAGTATCGCTGCTAACGAAATCGGATTTGCGAACGTTGCAGTAATCAAAATCTCGACTCCTCGAGTAGTATTCGTAGGAAGTAACATAGTCGGGGTAGATCGCGTCGTAGTAGCCTGTGCGGGTGTCCTCAGTAACCTCACTAACTCACCAAATCTCGGTCCGCGTCGCAGCCTCTCGAGACAATGTACGTATCTTCTTAAGGCATCGTGACAAAATCATGCCAATATCGTCGCTCGGACCTGGCTGATCCGCCATCGTCGTTTGAACAAGAAAACGACTTTCTCGGATCAATGGATAGCTATCGATACGATATAATACACACAACAATCATAATATGTACAAAGTTAAATCCGACTTATCCCAAACTCCCCATCTAAGTTTTTAAAAGGATTATAGGGTTTCCACTCTAAGTTCAACCATTCCTAACTTCCCATTTGTCTTAATGGTTTGTATTTTAACTTGAGAGTCGAGTCGTTATAACCTTAAGCTCTGATACCAACTTTGATGTTGGTATCACAATTTTTAGACAACTCTAAACTCTGTGTCTAAGGTTATAAAGCCTATGCTCTGATACCAACTGTGATGTTGGTATCACAATTTTTAGATAACTATATACCATGTCCCTAAGATTCTAAAGCCTAAGCTCTGATACCAACTGTGACGGCCCCAAATTCCCAATGCATTTGGGTACGCCCGGCCTAGACCCGTGCAAGCCCCGAGTCAGTTCTCAACGACCCTGACGAGCCTAGTCAGCCTCAAAACATCAAAATTTCACATTTTATGAAAGAGTTATTGCAATTATAACACGGAAGCAAATTACCTACTACTCAAGAATTGGGAAATAACTCAATCAAAGGAAATTAGGAATCTATATAAATGTGGAAAAACCCAATATGTTCAATTCTAAGTCAACAAAATGGATTGATGGAATCCACTTCAAAACATATTCCCCAGTTCCAAAACAATCATATATATATATAAACGTCATACAAAAAGAAATAAACATGAGCCTACATCTCGGTACCTCAAGTCCAGCTGCTCACAAAAAATCTCCTAGGCAAGGTCCCTTGCCCCTACTGCTCTCCGTCCTATCTGCACCCACCGTCACAAACTAGACGGTGAGCAACTGGAGAAAAATGAATGTAATGCCAGCAGAAAACAACAGTAATTCATGATAATACAAGTAAAGCGATCTAAATATCATGCGGAAATAAAAGACAGAAATTAATTAGACAAGATGCATGATAAACGAGACTAATAGATATCAATCGAAAGTTAAGTGTGTTCCAAGGAATCAAAAGAGGCCCATAAGTGGTCTAAATCATAGCATAACGGCGAAGACCCCGCGAGGTCTTCCCGGCATCGACACAAGCGAAGGCACAGCCTATAACGGGAGGGACTCAAACCCACACCCACCCGGCACTCGGTGTCACACGGTCACTAAGGGTGGTCACACACTCGTGCGCACGAGTGCCGCGTTTTATCCCTCTAGTGCAGGTCCTAGTACTTTCGAGACAAAACACTTATCTTGGGAAACACACAACAAGAAATGGAATGGAATACCAATAATAGAGAATAACAAGACTGAATAAATGATAATGAATCACATGACATTTTCTTACTGGCTTACAAACATACAAATGCTTTTTAAGGCAAATGTACTTACCTGAACTATCGCGACCCGCGAAATAAACTCTCGTTTCTAATGCGTATTCCCAAGTTTTCCGCTACCTGACAAGGTTGGAAACTCTAATTAATGGGTCGAGGCATTAATTAATCCTAGGTCGATACCCTTCACATTTTCCCATCCTTTTAAATGACTCGAAAACCTCGACAATTCAATCGGTAAATCAAACCCAAATTGACAAAACTTTGACTGAAAACTCAACACCGACGTCATCAACAAAGAATGATCAAAACACGAAACCACGCAACATTATTAAGAAACTACAACGAGTCCAATTGTTTAATAAAAATCGTAACAAGTAATTCGTCAAAATAACAATATTAATAGTATTTTAGATGAACCAAAACCGCGAGAGACCATCGAGGACATGAGCAAGATCCGTGATAACCCCACACCAAAGTGATGGTTCAACCAAGCAAATCCTTTCAAACATGCGATTTTACGGCAAAAGAAAGAATAAAAATAAGATAAAATACAACACAAAAACAATCACATGAAATAATAAAAGCTGTTTTAAAACGCAACCGGATTTCGGACACAGGAGGGTTATAGGACATTAGTATGGGCGAGATCTAGTCCCCGACAACCTCCTCAGTGCGGCGGTCCACCGATAGCGCCGCTAAGCTTGGCGTTTTCCGGCGAAACCAAAACAACAATAAATTAAAAAAAATAGTGAAAAACGTAAGAAAGAGTGGGAGAGAGAGAGAGAAAGCGACCTCTCGGTGAAGGTTCGCGAGGGAGACCGAGTGGGAGACCGACGAGAGAGATGAAGGGAGGAAGAAGATAAGTGGCGGCGGTGGGTGTTTGGAGAAGGAGGTGAATAGTGTAGGTTTTTTTTTTTTTTTTATATATATATATGTATAAGGCCAAATGACATTTTTACCCCCAACTTAATTCCTACACACTTTTAAAACACTACCCTTATGGGTCTTTTTACTTTTCTATTTATTTCTCTTTATTGCACATTAAAGTGTGTAACCATTCTATTTATTTATCTTTATTACACATTAAAATGTGTAACCATTCTATTTATTTCTCTTTATTACACATTAAAATGTGTAACCATTCTATTTATTTGTACTTTTTACTCGTTTTTCTCCCCCGTTTAACTAGTCGAAACCTCACTCAATTAAATACCGCCCGAACAGCTCGAAACCCGTAAAATACTACAATACTAATACACACAATCAAAGAATCATAAAATCACTTCGGTGTCGACTCCCAAAGTTCAAAATACTGTCCAGTATTCACGTAGCCGGGTCACAATTCTGACAAGTGCAACACAAGTCAGTTAAAAATTTAGGGTTGTTACAAGTAATTCATGAACTTTCAAACAAGACAGTCTAGATATCATGCTGGAAATTGGAAGACAGTAATTTAAGTAAACAAGATGCATGATAGATAGACTGAAAATGATAACAATCGAAACGTGCGTGTTCTACGAGTCAAGAGAGGCAATAAGTGGTCTAAATTCCACAACAATCCACAACAGCGATGTCGCAACATCGAAATCCACAACAATCCAGTACATGGTATCACACAATCACTAGGGGTGGTCAAACACTCGTGCGCTCGAGTGCCCGCGTTTTATCCCTTCTAGTGCAGGCCGCATGTACCTTCGAGACACACACTTATGCCAAGAACACACATACAAGGAATATGAAATGGAAAGCCAATAATTTGATATTAACAAATACAAAGAAGTGAAAATGAATCACATGATATTTTCTAAACTGGCTTACTAACGTACAAATGCTTTTTTTAAGGCATATGTACTTACCTGAACTATCGTAACCCGCGTACAATGCTCCCGCGAATCCTAACGCGTATCCCCGAGTTTCCCGCTACCTGACAAGGTCGGAAACTCGTATTAATAGGTCAAGTCATTAACTAAACTAGGTTTAACCTTATCATTTCCCAATGTTTTAAATGACTTGGACAACGCGACAATTTAATCGAAAAAAACGAATACTCTCTCTCTCGGGTTTTGAAAACACAATATTTATAAGCCTCATCGCGAATCATAGGCTCGGCTCAGTCGTATGTGGGTCATGTCATGGTCTCGAGGACCGGCGACATGACTACGACGTCATAACCATTCATCGCCACGCGATGTTTCAATCCAAACCAACACTCAACCATAACTCCTCGTCAAAACCGCACTGACATGTACAAACAAACATGAAACCTCGCTGGTGTTGTCCGACGTCGGGGAAGGGTTATCACGGCATGGGAACGCCGGAAAACCCTCCACCAGTTCGGAAATTACGTCAACACACAAATTACGACTCGACGACGGCAACACATGAAATCACGTCAAAACGCCTTAATAACATTGTTTCGGACTTAACCAAGGGTTGCGAGACGTCAACCAATGTTAGGTGAGATATCGACAATCTTCACCGGTCATGGTTCGACCGAGTAGCACCGCCGCAAAGTGGCGATTTCCGGCGAGGCTCCGACATACAAAACACATGAAATGACGACTCTTTCGCGCGTAATAAAACTGTTTTCGACCACTCTTAGGGCTGTGGGACCCACGTAGGAGTTTGGTGGGGTCCCCGACAAAGATCTCGGTCATGGTGGTCCGGTGGTGGCGTTGCCGGTAGGGCGTTTTCCGGTCAACAAACACCACCATACACATGAAATAACAAAATTGTTTAAAACGCAATCGGATATTTTTTTTTTGGACACACCGAGGGTTGTAAGACATTTGTATGGGCGAGATCTAGTCCCCGAAAACCTCCCTGGTGCGGCGGTCGGCCGCCAGCGCCGTCGGTCACTAGATTCGGCGTGAGGGCAAAAAACCCTATAAAACCAACTTAAAGTGTGTAAAATCAGTAGGGACTTTGCATGGGCCATGGGGAGGTGCTCCGGACGGTATGGACTCCGGTGAGTCACCGGAGGTCGTCCACGACCGGTCCTCGTCACGGCAGACCACTCCAACACACCATGCATGTACACACATGCATGACCACCGTGAGAGAATGAGAGAAAAAGAGAGGGAGGGAGAAGGAAAGGGAACCTTCGGTGGACCGCCGGCCACCTCGAACCTCCGACGACCGGCGAGGATTTGGCCAAAGCCGAGAGACGAGTGAGCCGAGAGGGAGGGAGGCCGAGAGGAAGAACAACCGAGAGAGAGTGAGAGAGCAACTCAAGAGAGAGAACCGAGAGTTCGAGAAAGAGGAGATGAGTGCTTACCTCCGGCGTCTCGACTCGGCCACCGGCGAGGAGGAGTGGATCGGTGAGAAAATGGAGAGTGAGGGAGGCCGTGAAGAGTGAAGAGTGAGGGTAGAGATGAAGACCGTGAGATGAGAGAAAATGAGAGAGAGAGAGAGAGAGAGGAGTGACGTGAATGAGAGAGTGAAAATGAGAGAGGGAGTGACGTGAGAGAGGGAGGAGTGTGTGTTTGCATGACATGCATGAGATGGGAGAGGGAGGTGAGTGACGTGAGAGAGTGAGTGTGTAAGAGAGTGATGTGAGTGATGGGATGGGTGTGAGTGATGGGATGGGTGTGAGGTGATTTGAGTGATGAGAGTGATGGGGGTAGGTGTGTGTTTGAATTTTTTAAATGGGGGTGATAGTTGTGTACACCCATTTCTTTACCAACCCACACATCTCAAAGTTAAACCCAAGGATTCCCAAACACCCGTATTTTCCCAAATATTTTTCCCCGACACATCTCACTTCCTGGCCCGTATTTCCCGTCACATGCATACTTTCACCTTGTCTCGCACCAATAATTATTTAAATTATCCAATAATTCCTTTAATTAAGTTTTTTTTTTTTTTTTTTTTTTTTTTTTCACCGTATTTTCTCCCCCGGTTACCTAGGCGGGACCTCACTCACATTGACTATTGCCTGAACGGCCCGCGACACGTATTAATGTAAAATACTATTACACTCATCAAAGAATCATAAAATTACCTCGGTTTCGACTCCCAAGGTTCGAAATACAGTCCAGTATCGCGTAGCCGGGTCAAAATCCTGACACGTGTCACCAAAGTCAGGTTAAAAATTGTGGGATGTTCCATGAATGAAGTGGGTAGAATCAGGCTTGTTAATTTATATATGTATTGTTGAGTTGTATGTATATATTATGCGCATACGTATATTGGAAGCTATTTGGTTACACAAATCGGTGCAGATCATCATGGATGGACAGACCCCTACTACTAACTCTCCCACTACTCAGCAGGAGGTTGGGGAGATGAGTGATCATACCAGTAGGGAGGTAGCAGATTTGCGGGCTATGGTGCAGAGGGTTACTGATCAGCAGCTATTACATCAGACTCAGATGGTTGAGTTGATGGAATACACACGGAGTTCGCGAGTACCAGTAGTAGCACCCATTGCTGAGTTAGTTGCACCTACGACTCCAGCGGTAATTGCACCAGCAGATGATTTACAGGTAGCTGGGATAGAGGCAGAGAGAGAGAACTAAGCCTTTTTGGACGATAGCTGAGACTACAGAGGTGATACTAGCTACCACTGAGCAACGTGTACGAGATTCGACTGCTAGGAGCAGGATGTCTGAGGCAGCGAAGATGGTAAAAGATTTCATGAGGTTTAACCCTACATATTTCACTGGAGTTAGTGATCCTGAGGTTACCGGGCGATGGTTGATGACACATCGACGGTTGCACCAACTGTTAGAGGTACCGGAGGCAGATTAGCCACGCATATCCGGTTATTGCTTGAGGGGTCAGGCAACAGTTTGGTGGACTACCAACACGGACACACATACTATACCAGCACATGGGCGGAGTTTAGACAAATATTCCTGGATGAACATATTCCCACGGAGGTGCAGTTGAGATTGAGGGAACAGTTCCTAAGTTTGAAATAGGGAACTATGACGGTGTCGTAGTATATGGACAGATTTAGGTATCTTATGATGTATGCCATAGATGTGGCAAATACTGAGAGACTCCAGATCTATTATTTCATCCGTGGTTTGGATGAGAGGATCGGAGGTGTGATTGTCGCAAGTGGAGCTGAGACATTGCAGACTGTTTATGATCGGGCATTAGCTCGCAATTCATACTTACGCATCGTGGTGAGCTTGGGGACAGGTCTGGTCAGAGTTCACGTTCAGACCAGAGACCGAAGAGACGGCAAGATCATTTTGATCGGCCGAGGTAGGATCAGGGTAGACGGGATAGGCGTCCAGAGCAGCGGAGAGTGGACGTTAGACAGCCTGTGTATACGGTAGTTCCGAATGAGCCGCAGCAACGACAGCCTCCGCCGCAGCATCAGGAGAGGCATCAGGATGACCATGATAGGGGTTAGAGAAACCGAAACCGGGGTCAGGGTCAGGGATCTGGTGACTGGCGGACTAGGAGGCAGGACCCGCGCAAATGTTATAGATGTGGTCAGCAAGGGCATTTGAGATGGGAGTGTAGAGCACCATCACCTCGACGGGAACAAGGTCCCAATAGGGACAGAGCGCATGCATTAGCACAACCAGATTCAGGAGCTACCCGCCAGCTAGTGGAAGGTATGTTGTATATCTATAATAGACTTGTACATGCCATGTTTGATTCTGGTAGTACTCTTTCTTTTATTGCTGGACGGTTAGTTGGGGAGTTAGGGTTAGATGCACACACACTTGAGACCCATCTTGTTCTCAGCACGGCTACTGGGAATAAGATTTACCCTAATCGGATAGTTCGTGATGTCATGGTTGAGGTTTCCGGACATCAGTTACCAGCCGATCTACGAGTATTGGAGTATTTAGAGTTTGATGCACTCTTTAGAATGGATTGGCTGTCAGCTTACCATGCACGAATAGATTGTTTCGGGAAGAGGGTAGAGTTTAGTATTCCTGGTTTACCAGAGTTTTCATTGATCGGGATTGCGTCGGAGTTACCTATTATTAGGGGTAGATTAGCGACTACTCGGGAGATGGAGGAGTTCGCAGCGGTAGTTGAGCCTAAGACTCGAGTAGTTATCCGAATTGAGGATATACCCATAGTTCGAGAATTTGTGGATGTTTTTCCTGATGATTTACCCATATTACCACCACCTCGAGCGATAGAGTTTATTATAGAGTTGATACCAGGAACCCAACTTATCTCTAGCAGACCGTACTGGATGTCACCTGTGGAGCAGGAAGAGGTTAGGAAACAGCTAGAGGATTTGTTGGCAAAGGGATTCATTCATCCTAGTATGTCACCATGGGGAGCACTTGTATTATTTGTTAGGAAGAAGGATGGATCATTCAGGATGTGTATAGATTATCTGAAGTTGAATCAGGTGACTATCAAGAATCGTTACCCACTTCCGAGGATTGATGATCTATTTGACCAGTTGAAGGGTGCACTGTCCTTCTCGAAGATTGATTTACGCTCGGGATATCATCAGCTGCGAATTCGAGAAGAGGACATCAAGAAGACTGCTTTCAGTACTAGATATGGATTGTTTGAGTTTACTGTATTACCGTTTGGATTGACGAACGCTCCAACGGTTTTTATGGATTTGATGCATCGAGTACTGAGATCGTACTTGGATCGATTTGCGATAGTTTTTATTGACGACATATTGATATACAGCCAAACACGAGAGGATCATGAGAGTCATCTTCAGTTAGTGTTGACGACGTTGAGGGAGCACCGACTATATGCGAAATTCAGTAAGTGTGAATTTTGGATGAGAGAGGTGAAGTTTTTGGGACATGTTATTAGTAGTCAAGGCATCTCGGTTGAGGGAGATAAGGTACGAGCAAGTAATTGATTGGAAGAGACCAGGGACTGTTTTTGAGATACGAAGTTTCTTGGGTCTAGCGGGTTATTATCGTCGCTTTGTGCGAGATTTTTCTATGATTGCATCACCGATGACAAGGTTGACGAAGAAAGATGTTCCTTTTGAGTGGTTTGAAGAGTGTGAACATGCATTTTTGGAATTGAAGAAGCGGTTGACTTCTGCACCAGTATTGACGTTACCTGAGGCGGGGAAGAATTTGACTGTTTACACTGACACTTCAAGAACGGGACTCGAATATGTTCTGATGCAGGAAGGACGACCTATGGCTTATTTATCTAGGAAATTAAGACCACATGAGTGTAATTATCCCGTACATGATTTAGAGCTTGCAGCTGTTGTGTTTACGCTCAAGGCTTGGAGACATTATTTGTATGGGGAAAAATTTATACTTTACACCGATCATCAGAGTTTACGCTATATCTTCACATAGAGAGATCTGAATATGCGTCAGAGGAGATGGCTGTAATTGTTGAAAGATTATGATTTCACTATTAAATATCACCCTTGCAAGGCCAACGTGGTGGCAGATGCTCTAAGTAGATGCAGAGTCAACAGTGAACCCAGTAATCATCATATGAGACTGTTGGAGATAGCATCGGTTATGAGCATGGTAGAGGGTACATCGATGAGTGATGTACAGATTTGTGGTCAGATGAGAGTACCGACAATGTCACTGGAGCGAGTAATCGGGTGTCAGCGGGCTGATGGGCTCTATGAGCGGTTCGGCGGGTTGGCACGGGATCCTGTGTGCACTGATTGGTCGGAAACATCTGATGGATGCATGTGATACCAGGGAAGACTGTGGATACCCGCGGTGCCAGAGATACGGGATGGTGTTATACGGTTCATCCATGCAGAACCAAGATGTATCATGATTTGCGGAGATTGTTTTGGTGGCCAGGGATGAAGGCTGATATTGGAGAGTATGTTCGGGGATGTCATATATGTCAGCAGGTGAAGGCGGAACACAGACGACCTGGTGGATTGTTACAACCGTTATCCATTCCTCAATGGAAATGGGAACATGTTACTATGGATTTTGTTAGTGGGTTACCACAAACTTCCAGACGACATGATGCAATTTGGGTGGTAATAGACTGACTGACGAAATCGGCACACTTTATACCCATTTCGATGCAATACACGTTCACTCAGTTGAGCAGATTATTCGAACAGGAAATTGTTCGATTACATGGGGTACCGATTTCCATAGTATTTGATAGAGATCCCAGATTTACTTCGAGATTTTGGGAGGCGATGCAGGAGCAGTTTGGCACCAGGTTGCAGTTTAGTACTGCTTATCATCAACAAACTGATGGTCATTCTGAGAGACTGATACAGATTTTGGAAGATATGCTTCGAGCTTCTATTTTGCAATTTGGGGGTACGTGGGAAGATTATCTACCTCTGTGTGAGTTTGCTTATAACAACAACTATCAGGCTAGTATTGGTATGCCACCATTCGAGGCACTGTATGGGAGGCCCTGCAGATCACCAGCATGTTGGGCAGAGCCAGAGGAAGCAGTTATCGTGGGGCCGGAGATAGTTGTTGATCACATAGAGAAGATTAGACGATTCGAAGCTTGAAGCTTCGGCGCGCAAAATAGACAAAAGAAGTATGCGGATAGGTACCACGAGAATCTGAGCTATGAGGTTGGCGACATGGTTTACTTGAAGGTTTCTCCTTGGAAAGGACAGTAGAGGTTTGGGATTAAAGGGAAACTAGCACCAAGATTTATTGGACCATATCGGATTGCAGAGTGAGTTGGTCTTGTGGCGTATAGGTTGGATTTACCAGTGGAGTTAGCAGGGTTTCATCCTACATTTTACATTTCGATGTTGAGATTGGCTAGGACAGGGCCACGACTTATGGTTGACGTGCAACAGGTTGAGATTCAACCTGACACGACTTACGAGGAACGACCGATAGCTATATTGGATCGTAAGGTTCAAACTCTCAGGAATAGGGATATATCTAGGGTTCTCGTACGATGGCAGCATCACGGTACGGAAGGACTTACCTGGGAGTTGGAATGACCATGCGGGATCATTATCCTCAGCTATTTCACGGTAAGTTTTACACTAATTTAATTTTCGGGACGAAAATTCTTTTAGTTGGGAAGAATTGTAACGACCCAAATTAATTAAATCATGATTAGTGTTAATCACGAGGATTAACGGGTAATTCGGGCGTTACGTGGACAGCTGGGTGGACTCGAATAGGAGTACCCAGGTTTTACTATGTTATTTGTGCATGTTGTATGTTTATTATTGTGATGGTAAAGTTATTATTATTTATATAAACATCACAGGTGTGTATGTATATTATTTTGGTTCGGGTAAGGTTGAGAGCCGGGGTTTAGTCGTGATTGACACGCGTGAGTGGTATAGTAGCGTGCACGCCGAGTACACTCGTTGGCGCGCATGGCAGAATCTTAAAGGTGGAAATATAGGTGAGTGTATATATTTATATATATAGGTAAATTAATATATATATATTAAAAATCAGAAAATAAATTAGAAAAACGCAAAATGACCAAAAAGGGTATTGGTTTAAATAAGGAAATGAGATGTGCATAGGGGTATTTTAGTCTTTCCCCATCAAACCGCTTTGTTCTTCTTCGATAAAGATCGAAAATGAGAAAGAAAGCAGAGGGAAAAATCGAAACACAAAGAGAGACAGAGAGACGGAATGAAGGAGGAGGAGAGCTCGATGATGGCGAAGCTGAGGTGAGCATGTGTGATTACTTTTAGTTGTTGTTGTTGTGGTGTATGGTGTGGTGATGAGCTCGACCATGGCTCGGCCATGGCCGAGAATTGAAATCGATATGAGGGTGGAGACGACAAGGGAGTGATCTCCCTTGCCAAATCGAAATGGGGTTGGGTGAGAACCAACCCCAGCAATCGAAGCAAACGAAAGAAAAAAAAATGTAAAATTGATATAATATGTCAAATTGAAGCTAATTCAATGATAAATAATCTTAGGTACATTTGGGGTGATACTTTTGATTGTTGGGTGTTTATTGGAGCTAGACCGGGGTTTGGATTTCGGGGTTGTTGGAGTGCGAATTGAGGTATGTAAAACCCAATTGAACACCACTATTGCATTTACTTATTCTATTCGTTGAGCTTTATTTCTTTGTCAATCTAAATCCGATTGTGATGGGAACGGTTGCGTTCCGACAGTTTTTCGGTGTGTGGGGTTTCTTCTTCTCAAATGTATTTGGTGACTAGGATACAGTTAGCGGGGTCATTGGAGTAGGGTATGACCGGGCCACTGATCCTAGCTTCACTGGCGGTATTTATTGCACACCCATTTGTTATCTTCGTGTTGGTATTCATGCATTTCCTTTTGAGCAGTTGACTGCGTTATTTCCTTGATTATTGCATGATTATTTAACACTGCTTATTGGTTTCCATTTATGTTCATAAATTGAAATGTCTGGTGGTTTTCCTTGGGATTTTACTTACTGGACTCCTTATCTGATTTTTGTGATAACTAAGTGCAGATCCTAGTACCAGCAAGGGTAAGGAGGTCATTGGCGATTACATCTGACTTACCACTTCAAGA
The DNA here is from genome assembly GCA_039657345.1 of Stephania japonica. NCBI lineage: Eukaryota > Viridiplantae > Streptophyta > Magnoliopsida > Ranunculales > Menispermaceae > Stephania > Stephania japonica. The sequence goes on along the minus strand of CM077556.1, from coordinate 80,816,737 downwards.
CTTGCTAGTACGTGTGCTGGTACATATATGGTTTTGATATTTTGTAGTATTTTGGGATGAGAAACTTGTTATTACTGTACTTGTATATAACACTGTTTCAGCTAATCGCATGTATGCATGTACAGTTCGGGATTCCACTATAGGTGCACTAATCAATACTATATTAAAGTATTTTACTGTATTAAGGTCTTCAGCTGTGAAATGGTAATATATGGATAAAATAGTATGAAATTCAGGAACATCACTTCACAGAGTATATGTGGATATAGTGAGGAGGTGGATGAATGAGTGACGTGGCAGGTACTTCTGGAGTGTGTGCTGGAGAAGTACCTGTTGTACGGGGCGACCCTAGAAATTTGGGGCCGCCACAGGGGCTAACTATGGGTAAAACTTCTTACCATTAGTTACTTTTTACCATTTTTGAATTACTAAGTGGGCAGTTAATTTCTTGACCCACTCAACATTGAATGGGTAGTCATTGAACCCATTCAATGTTGACTGAGTGGATGCAGTTAAAACTGCTCCACTACCTCCTTTCTTCTCTAATTGGTTTTGACCAGAGTTCTACAAGAGAAAGGTTTGAGGAGGAAGAAGATCATCTCGAAATCAAGCTAGCATTTGCTCTTGTTTCATCCTTCACTACTGCAAAGTGAAAGCTTAGTTTGCTTCATCATGTCCTCTAGGATTTTTATTGACTCTTGTAGTATAGAGAGCAAAATTTCCTTTTGGAAAGTGGTAGCGTTACATGCTTTGAAGCCGTTGCAAATTTTCCTGGTCTAACATGTTAGAGAAAATGAAATAATTTTTCCTTGACATACATATAAGTGTTTCAGAAAGTGCACATTCACAAAGTACAATTCCTTCCAAGGAAAAAAAGGAATGCATAAGCTATAGTAGGGGTGTACACGGACTGGATCCGATCTATTTAAAGTCAACTTGCTACTAGATCCAATTATTGTGGATTGAAAAATTTCAATTCGATCAAACTCATTTAACTTTTCAATCCAATTCGATTCAATTAATAAAATGTGAATTGTATTGAATCAAGTTTGCAGATTGTCATCATGTAGTTATATCATAGTTACAATTATGCACATTGTTTAAGCACAATTCCATAATCATTAAACAATATAAAACAAAGTGCATGATTGTACCACAAATAAGACTTATTCAACTTAATATAAAAATTATATAACCAAACTAAATGTTGGACTAAAAACTAAGTAATATGACAAAAAAGAAGATCAAATATAGGTAAAAAAAACAATCACTGAGAACTAGATGTATATATAAAGCAAGATCTATGATGGCTATGTATCATTTCTACTGCCTCTACTGCCTCGACAGTTGATGTCTTTCAACAGAAAGTGTGGAGATGCCTCTGATGGCCTCCAAGAAATCCAGACAACAATTGAGGAACTAGTACACAATAGCTCTTCAACGAGTTCATAGTTTCGTAGACTAGAAATTTGGTGAATCAGTCCTCACATTAGTAGAGAAATAAATGAAGACTATGTAGAAATGTAGGTTTCTTCACCCTCCATAATAAGTTGGAGAGACCTTGGTATTGGAGGAGGCCGTGCTTCAAGGAATCCCTCAAGAATCTGAACTACCTGTCCCATGGTCGGCCTATGTACCTCATCATCTTGGATACACCAACAAGCAGCTCTAAAAGTTCTAGTAAGCTCTTCAGTATCTGCATTTCCCTCCAACTGCTTGTCTAGTATTGCAAGCACATTCTCTCCTGAAGCAATTTCGGTTGCAGCCCAAGTAGGAAAGTAGTCAATCTTCCCGTCCCCACGTTGCGAATTTCTTCTTCCTGAGATAATCTCAAAAAGCATCATGCCATAGCTGTAGACATCAGCCTTGGCTGTGACAGCCACACCGGAAATCCATTCGGGTGCAAGATAGCCCCTTGTTCCCCTCATGGTTGTTAATACCCTGCTGAATTCTCGACCAAGGAGCTTTGCCAAACCAAAATCTGCAACCTTGGGGACAAAATCAGCATCCAACAGTATGTTTTCTGGTTTGATGTCGCAGTGAATGATACGGTATCGGCACTCCTCGTGGAGATAAGCCAATCCTCTTGCTGTACCAAGAACAATGTTGTATCTTGTCTTCCAATCTAAAGGTACCTTAGATTCATCGTTACGAAACAGATGCGAATTTAAAGAACGGTTCTCCATGTAATCATATACCAACAATCTTTTATTACCTTCAGAGCAGAATCCACGCAAGCGAACCAGATTAACATGATGGATTGTCCCAATAGTGCTCACCTCAGCTCGAAATTGCTTTTCTCCTTGAGTGGTGCCTTCAAGCTTCTTCATGGCTATAAGAGTTGAATCTGGCAAAACTCCCTTGAACACGGAACCAAAAGCTCCACTGCCTAATATTTCTGAAAAGTTCTTCGAGGCAATTCTTAGGTCCTTGTATGTAAATGCCATCAAGGAGCCTTCGACAGCAATGGACATTTCAACCGATCCCCGCTTCCCCCGTATCCAAATTGCCACCAGAACAAGGCCTAAAAGGGCCAAAGTTCCCGCAATAGCGCACACAATCACAGGCCGATGAACTGTTTTTTCTTACTGGAACTGACTTCAGAAGGGGCAAATCTAATGTAGAGCTCATCCCCTCCATTGTCAAGTTGTTGCATATTCAGCAGGGCATCGAACCATAGCGAACAACCAGTACTACCGTAAGCATAGGCATTGCAAGACCAGTTGTTCAAGCAAGTGGATTTGCAATTAGCCGCACTGTCAGCCGCAAAAGGCACCGAATTTACTGGCAATTTTGTGTTGAGCATTTGAACAAAGCTGTCCCTATTGCCACATTGCAAAGGAGTCTTCCTTGCACATCCGTCCGACGGATCACCCAAGTTCCAATCTTCGAGCGATAGTTCCTTGAAACCTTGCAGGCATTGGCACGACGAATCTTGTGCATTGTTGCAGCGACCAAAGGGCCCGCAATATGCATACACTTCACACTGCTTTAATGGTTTAGACCAAATCAAGTTCCACATCTTAGTTTGTTCAAGCCATGAGAGTTGCTTGATCTGCCCAGATAAATCAATCACAAATCTGGAGAGCAGACTCTTATTATAAGTGTCGTAGGTGAAGTAGCTCTCATTCTCATTGGATTGAAAACTGAAATTGAACAAAAATCTTGGTCTCATCTCAGGAACTAGGCTGAAACCCTGCCCATCCCAGACCCCACTTGTCCAATACTGTCGAGATCTATTCCATATTATTACAAACTCAGAATCTGATGTTAGCTCAAGAGAAAATAGGCCTGGAGACGGATCTTCTGAATTCTTCCAAGATATGAGCTTCACTGCTCTCTTGCTGCTTTTATCATACTTCAGCTTCGCTCCTGGAATCCAAGTATCAGTGAGATGATCAAAACTCTGCCAAATTATAACAGATGGATTCAACCTGTCTCGCAAAACAAGATTCCCATCATCACCCAGTATTAGTTCAAGGGACTTAGAGGCGGTTGAGGTCGAATTGGTCGACCAAATCAAGACTTTGGACTCATTGAGAATGACCAGATTACCATTTTCTAAGAGTTTGAGTTCTGAGGAGGAGAGATCAATGATGGGCTGATCTCTATTGGCAACCCAAATAACTGTTCTGTTTTGAGCGTAGGCTTTCTTGTACCAAATTCCCAGATAATGTTTGAGAGACTTACCCGGCGTGAAGAACCCAAGTTCAAAATCCCCACCTTTAGAGACTATGGTCTGATTTGCTGTTAAAGATTGACCTGCGGAGATAGTATCTGCAGCAGCACTGCAATGAAGAGCTTTGGAGGAGAAGATGAGTAACAAAGGAGAAAGAAAGAAGAACAAAGAAAATTTATCACCCATTTCTGCACAGAGTTGCAGATGCAAGTTTCCAATGATTTGGAAACATTCAAGATTCAACCATAAGGGCGATCGAAGAATGTGATCTTAAACTTTCATAAATATTTGTAGGAAACTAATTTTCTTGCTCTTGAAAGCTACATTGCAGTTGTTCATTAGTTTTTCTTGAGAAAGACGAAGAAATTTGGAACATGGCGGCTTTATGTAAATGAAACAATAAATTGGTATTTGACTTACATTCATTGCATGCTTTCTTATCATAGTAGTTAGTGAGAGCATGAGGGTGACATTTAAACTACAATAATTGATTAATTGCAGCATTTGACTGGCTATTGAGCTCTAGGACTTCAATGGCACAATAGTCACTTCTTGTTCCAGAATTATGGTACAAGAATTTTCTTCATTTGTGTCAAAGGGCTTCGTTCGAAATAATTATTCATACTTACTGTTGAATAAGTTTCACAAGGTTCAAACTCAAATGATATTGCAGTTTGAGATGGATGTCTTAAAAATGAACTTCAAACTGAATGAAAGGGAAGAAGATTTACAAGGTAGATTTTGGCAATTTGGAAGACAATCATAAGTCCCTGTAGCACAAATGCAGAATCAAGAAGAGCAAAAACATGTTATTTCTTTCAATTTAGACCATCCTCCCATTTCGATTAAGAACAAAAGAAAAAACATATCATACTTGAATTTTCTGAAAAAATGGTATGGAATAAGATATTCACAAATATATGATACAAAACAAAAAGTAAAAACTAATATAAAAATGATGATATTGATTTAGATAACATAGAGAAGTAAAAGCACTTTTGTTATAATCTCATGGAAGAAAAAATATAGCAAACATACTATACTAACAACAAAAAGTAAATATACAGACTGTCTAAAACGAACGGAAAACACATATATTCATTTACACTAAATTACCAAATCATGAAAAAGCAAGAAAACAAGCCTTGACGAACACATTTGTTAAGAAAAGAAAGACTAGCATTTGGGAAAATCATAATTCGGCAACAACAACAACACCTCAATCCCAAATTAGTTGGGGTTGGCTACATGGATCGAACTCCTCCATTGCGCTAGATTTAGTGCAATTGATGGTGTTCTGAAAAGCATAATTTTCAGCAAATTAATGAATAGGAACAAAGTAAACAATTCATCATTTTACATAGTTCAATCAAAACGTACTTGCAATCTCTATGTTTAAGCCTTCATCTGACAGAACATTTCCCATGTGTCCTGAAACAAAAGCTCCCAAGTATCTGCAAGTAAGTACCTATTCCCCATCATTCTTAACATCAAAAAGTTAGTCCAAGACACCATTATAAGGTCCGCCATCAAAGGAAAGCAAGACTCGAATGACACTTGAAGGACAAGGGTTTTACAAAGTTAATTCTAAATACTACATAGTTTTAATTGTAACAAATGGAGCGATAAATTACAATGACAAATCCTTAATTACCTAGAACAGAAAGACTTGTTATAAAGTATATTCCTTAATCAATTATTTCTTTGAATACAGTTGGATTACAAATCTGAAAAAGAAATTTTCAGTCTCCTCATTCTCCACTAGAGACTGTAGCCTGTAGGTAACTTTGAATCGGAGGAGGATTTGCCTCCAAAAGCCCTTCGAGAATTTGAACCACCTGTCCCATTGATGGCCTTTGAATCGCTTCTTCTCGGATGCACCAACAAACCACTCTGAATGCTCTTGTGAGTTCGTCGATGTCCACATTTCCCTCCAATTTGCTGTCCAAAATTGAAAGTACAGGTTGTCCTTCCGATATTATGTTTTTAGCAGCCCAAGTAGGGAAGAACCACGCCTTCCCATCCTTAGATTGCTTTAAGTTTCTTCTTCCCGATTCTGCAATTTGGAAGACTATCCAAAGTCACCGTAGCACAAATATATACTAACATACTGTTTCCATTCACACTTGGATCAACAAGAGCAAAGTATGCTGCTGAAACTGAAATGCAAAATCAAATAACCGCAATGATAAGCATCATATACTACTTATTATATCTCTTGATTCCCATTTTGATGAAGAGTAAACGAAAAAAAAACATATTATACTTGGATTTTCTGAAAAGAATGGCATAGAATAAGATATTCATAAGTATATGATATGAAACAAAAACTTAACACTAATATTAGAATGATGATATTGTGATTTAAAAAAAAAAAAAAAAAACCATAAGAAAAGTAAAAGCACTTTTGTTATAATCTCATGAAAGAAAAATCATAACAAAAAAACTAAATTTTAACAAAAGAAAGTAAATATACTGACTGTCTAAAACAAATGAAAAAACAAAAACTTTCATGTGTTGTATACTTTCAATAGAATAAGACTCAATCCCAAAATTAGTTGGGGTCAGCTACATGGATCGAAAGAGATAAAGCTATAACAAAGTTAGACCTCCAACTTAATTAATTAATCTTATAATGGCTGTCACTTATTGATAGTGAGGCATTGGTTTTGAAAAAAAAAATCAACAAAAAAAAAGCCATTAAAACTATATTTAAGAGATAGTGAAGCATAACCAGAGGCATTGATTTTAGCTCAAAATTCTAAAAGCGTAATTTTAATAACAAAATTAAGTTTCTAACATAAAAGTTATCCAAACTCCAAAGATTACAATGCAGTTTTCAAGGCGGCGCCGCCTTAGGCGTTTGGAGGTTTCCATCGCCTAGAGGCAGGCGGTGGGCCTGAAAATAATTATTAAAATTTGTTTTATTAAAAATATTATACATATATTTATTTATTTGAAAATATATGTTTTATTTCAAAATGCGTGGAAAAGTGTTAAGTTGAAAATATGGTAATGAGAATGTGTAGGTGAAAAAGTATGCCGATTATTGTTGAGGGGTCTCTAAATAAATTAAATTATTTCTTTGGGAGGCCTACGTAAATATTTTTTTGCTTGCCTAGGCGGCGCCTCACCTAACACCACCTCGCCGCACTGAAAAGAAGACAAAATACTAGAACTCTGAAATGAAATAAAAACGAGCATGTTATTAAAATGGTATATTACTCCCAGTAAGTTATTTAATTCATGAAAAATTACTGAATAGAGAACCCAAGGTGATCAAAAATGAACTTAATAACCCCTTTCTACAATGATTACCTTTGCCAAGAACTAGTGGTCTTGTTGGATGAAATCGAAAGAAGGAACGCACATTCTAAGCCAAATAGAATGAAAGAAATGCCGCTAAGCACAAGAATTTGTTATACATTTTCAAATTAAATGGATAGTTAGTAGAGTGGTTTAATAGGTGCAGTTGAAACGGCTCTGTAGAGTGGCTTAATGGGTGCAATTGAAACGGCTCTCCATTAAGGAATTATTGAAACGGCTCTCCATTAAGGAATTATTGAAACTGCTCTCCATTAAGGAATTATTGAAACGGCTCTCCATTAAGGAATTATTGAAACTGCTCTCCATTAAGGAATTATTGAAACTGCAAAGGAATTAATTGCTACATTATTCCATTGTATCAATGCTTGACCCCATTTTCACCCCAACTGGTCATGACCAGTGCTCTATAAAAGGGGAGGCTTGGGGAAGAAGTAGGAATCTCGAAATTCACTAGCAATTGCTCTTGTTTTTCATCTTTTACTAGTGCAAAGTGAAAGGTGGTATACTTCATCATATCCTTTATGATATTTGCTGACTCTTGCAGTGTAGAGAGCAAAAATTCCTTTAGGAAAGTGGCAGTGTTACACGCTTTAAAGTCTTTGCAATTCCCCTGGTCTAACAATCTAAAGGAATTTTTTTTCATTGCAATGGCTTCAATCAAAGAACTGTCGGCTAACATTGTGAAGTTGGATCGCTTCGATGGAGGCGATTTTCTGAGGTGGCAGAAGCGAGTACATTTCCTGTTGGTGGCTCTTCATCTGGGGTATGTTTTGGATACACCAAAACCTATGGAGTCCGATGATGAAACTGTCGAGCAGATCAGGAAGAGGTAGAAATGGGAGACAGATGACCACACCTGCAGAGGTCACATTCTGAACGCCATGAAAGACTTACTGTTCGACCTCTATCATGATGTCTCCTCTGCCAAGGAGCTGTGGAAAAAATTGGAGGCAAGGTACCATAAGGAAGATGCGACAAGTAAGAAATTTCTTATATTAAAGTTTATTAATTTTAAAATGGTTGATGAAGGTCTGTCATGGATCAATTCCGTGAAGTTGAGAGAATTAGAAATAATTTCTCTCAACACAATCTTGTCATGAATGAAACAATTGTTGTCTTATATTATTGATAAACTGCCCCCATCTTGGAAGGAGTTCAAACAAACTCGTAAGCATAAAAAAGAGGACATATCTCTTGATGAACTTGCTAACCATCTTCGTGTAAAAGAGGATTGTCGCATGCAGGAAAATGAAAAAGAGCAGAATGCTCAGGAAATTTCAACGGTATGGAAGCGGCTAAGTTCAAAAAGTCCCTGCTGAACAGGCCTAACAAGCCTAGAGGTTTCAAAAAGCCTAATGTTTCGGGAAAATAGAACAATTAAAACCAGAATCAAAGGAAGCAGAAAATCACTTGTTGGTTCTGCGGGAAAGATGGCCACCTCAAGTCCGAATGTAATCATTGGAAGAGAAAGCAAAGAAAAAATCATGCTTCCTCTAGCGCTGCCAAAGGTGTAGGTAACGACAATGATGATCTCATTGCTATGATATCTGAAATCAACGTCGTTGAAAATGATATGGCTTGGTGGGTTGATTTCTGGTGAGACCTTTATAAAATGTTTAAGGTCTGATAGGGGAGGAGAGTACTATGATCCAAAGTACTTTGAATCTACTGGAATAGTTCATGAGACTACTGCCCCTTATACACCACAACAAAATGGTGTGGCTGAGTGTAAAAATCGTGTATTAATCGAAATGGTTAATGCTATGCTATCAAACTCTGGTTTGAGTAGCGGATTTTGGGGAGAGGCATTGCTGACTGCATGCCATATTTTGAACAGAATTCCACAAAAGAGGAATAAAGTCACCCCATATGAGCTTTGGAATAAACGAAAACCAAATCTTAATTATTTAAGAGTTTGGGGTTGTAGAGCAGTAGTAAAGGTACCTGAACCCAAAAAGAGGAAATTGGGTGAAAGGGGAGTGGAGTGCATATTTATTGGATATGCACAACACAGTAAGGCATATAGATTCATGGTGATTGAGCCTAATAATTCGATTTCAGTAAACATTGTAATTGAATCAAGGGACGCAATCTTTGATGAGACAAGATTTAAATCTATTACTAAAAGTATTCCTGAAGAAAATCAAAAAGGGAAGGAAGTCATAGAAATTGAAAATGACAAAGAAATAGTAGAAGTTCCTGAACTTCGAATGAGCAAACGAGCTCGAAAAATTAAGTCATTTGGTTCTAATTTCTATACATTCCTAGTTGAAGGAAGTAGAGAAACAGTAACTAGACAAATTCCGCATTGTTTTAATACGGATGTTGATCCTCAAACAGTAGAGGAGGCAATGAAAGAAAGAGATGCAACTTTTTGGAAAGAGGCATTAAATGATGAGATGGATTCAATAATGGGAAATAACATTTGGGAGCTAGTTGATCTACCTCCTGGGTGTAAACCCATTAAATGCAAATTTCTCTTCAAAAGGAAAAGAAGATTTGATGGATCCATTAAAAAACACAAGTGAGACTGGTTGCTAAGGATTTCACCTAAAAGCATGGAATAGACTATTTCGATACTTATTCACCAGTAGCTAGAATTGCTACTATCCAACTGCTTATTGCAATTGCAGCCATAAACAAGCTGGTCATCCACCAAATGGACGTTAAAACAGCGTCCCTAAATGGAGAATTGGATGAGAAAATATACATGGAACAACCTGAAGGGTTTATTATGCCCGGTCATGAGAATAAAGTGTGTAGATTGCAAAAATCATTGTACGGTTTAAAGCAAGCACCAAAACAGTGGCACTAAAAATTTGACCAGGTTGTACTTGCTTTTGGATTTAAAATAAATGAATCTGATAAATGTGTATATAGCAAGTTTGATGGAAAAGGCAATGGTGTCATTATCTGTCTTTACGTAGATGACATGTTGATTTTTGGAACTGACTTGGAACAAGTACAGTTGACCAAAAGGTTTCTTTCAAGCCAGTTTGAAATGAAAGATATGGGACAAGCTGATATCATACTTGGAATTCATATTATAAGAGATGAGGGGAGTATTACTTTAACTTAATCTCACTATATTGAGAAAGTTCTCAATAGATTCAATCATTTGAATTGTGCCTCTGTTTCCACCCCTCTAGATTCAAGTATTGAGCTAGTGAAAAATACAGGCAATTAAGTTTCACAACTGGAGTATTCTAGATTAATTGGATACTTAATGTATGCAATGACATGCACTAGGCTGGATATTGCCTTGGCAGTAGGCAAGTTAAGCAGATTTACAATTAATCCAAGTGAGTTGCATTGGTTTGCAATTCGAAGAGTTTTGAAATATTTGAAGAAAACAATTAACTATGGTTTATGCTATAGTGGATATCCTTCAGTTTTAGAAGGATTTTTAGATGCAAGTTGGATTGTGAAAGATCAAGATCATGCATCTACAAGTGGGAGGATTTTCACACTTGCTAGAGGAGCAATCTCGTGGGCTTCAAAGAAGCAAACTTTAATGGCTGGTTCTACCATGAAATCGGAGTTTATTGCATTGGCCTCAGCTTTAAAAGAAGCTGAATGGCTACGTGAATTATTACACGAGATGCCATTGTGACCTAAACCGATAGCTCCAATATCTATCCATTGTGATAATGAGGCCACATTGGCAAGGGCTTATAGCCAAGTGTACAATGGTAAATCCAGACATATTGAACTGAGACACAGTTGTGTCAGAGAATTGATAATAAGTGGAGTTATCACAATTGACTATGTGAGATCTAGTCAAAGTTTGGTGATCCCCTTACTAAAGGATTGCCAAGAGACTTGGTAAATAAAACATCAAGGGGGATGGGTTTTGATAAGTCGGTAATAGTGCCATAATATTTTTATGTATTTGAGTGTTTTTATAGTAAAGTCTACAAAATATTAGTCTAATTATATGTATTTGTCATTTTCAGGTATTATAGACCGCGCAATTGAAATCAGACTGCAAAACTATGTAAAATGGAGTATTCATATGCCTAGATATGTTTTACATCAAAAAAATGCTAACACGCATCTCGAGGCGGCTTCGGTGGATCCACACATTACGACATGCCGTTCAAGAAGAAGAAGAGAATTGGAAGTGGATAGATTTGTTAGTTTTATATAGGATATATATTGATCGATTATTATTATATATATAGATATTATATATATACATTTATATATAGATAGAGATATGGATCGATCATTATACATATATATATATATATAGATAGAGATAGAGAGAACGATCAGAACAGAAAGAAAATAGGGGGATCGGCTCTCTTTTCCTCATTCTCTCCTATATCTCTCCCTCTCCATTTTCTTTTATTTTTCTTGGTACTTTGAGTTCTTCAACTATGAAGGGCTAATATTCATAGCCAAGGCAAGACTGCGAGGGAGGTTCGACTATGCATATTCAATGGATTTGTGAGATTTATATATTTTAATTTCAAGCTTTTCATTATTATTTTATTTTCCTAGTATTGATTGAACAATTGAGGTTAAACACTAGTTTAAACCTTGATTTACATGCCAGTGAGTTGTAAGCACCCGTGCTAGTGCGACAAGACCACACTAGTGGCAATTGACCATACCAATTGATTAGAAACTTTTAGGACCGGTTAAATACCTTAGGGATCTAGGCTAAATCGGGAGCACTAGCGATCCGGTTGTCTAGGTTTAGTGCCTTCACAAATTGAAATAACGCGACCAATGCGTTAAATCTAGAGCACTAGCGATCAGGTTGCGTGTTTGGTCAGGGAAGTAGTCAACGGTCGTACCTTGGCTATCGAGATTAGGAAGTGCGAGGAACCGAGTGCTCCGCCGGGTCTATAGCTGCACTAGATCATAGATTAGTTTCATAATTTTCATGAATCGACAATTAATAAATTCAATCCCAAGTTGTATGACGAGACTGTGAAACTGAATACCTAGATTTAGTCCCATTAGATTCTTTTCCATTTAATTTCTTTATTTTTAAATATTTATATATTTCCTCTAAATCTCAAAGTCTTTTTTTTTTGTATTTTTTACCTAAGAAAGAAACCAATCTCTGTGGGATCGACCTTTTACCACTATCTACAAAATAGTTGGTTTAGGTTAATTTATTTTATTGACGCGTTCGACGCGCGTCAAATTTTTGGCGCCGTTGCCGGGGATTGGTTTTTCTTTCTTTGGTTTTTGTTGTATATTTATTTATTTATTTTTGTATATAGTCCCTTGTTTCTAATACTTTTGCAGGAAATTTCTTAATGGCCTCCTACTACCATAATTATGATCGATTCGAAGACTCATACTATCATGGTATGAACGGGGTAGGTATGTCACATAATGGACATCAATTTTCTAACTCGCAATCTTTTATGCAACAGGTCGAGGCTTGTGATTTTTGTGGGGAATAATAAGGTTTCTTTTAGAGACTGAGCAAGAGATGAACCTCACCGAGCAAGAATTGGACCAATGGATTAAACAAAGGGATCAAGAAGTTCTCTGAAGAAGAAATAATGTCAATTCTCTCAAAGGGATCAAAGTGAAGAAGAAATAATGTCAATTCTCCAGAAGATATCAACTGAGACCATGAGTGCAATTCCATTGGAAGGTGTTGAGGTGAATAAGGTTACACCAGTTGAGGACTATTTGAGAGAACCAGAGGAAACAATTGAAGTTTCTTTATATGAGCCAGACATTAGCATTGCATAGAATGAAACAGATGAAGCCGAGAAAGAAATTGATGTCATTTTAGAAAGGCCGGAGGAACCGCAAAAAGAGAGCAAGGAAGACCAACATCTGGTGTTGGTGAAACCTCCCACCCTCCCATGCATATTTTTTAGACCTTACAAGGGGGTGTTCGTAAAGGAGCGTTCGCAGATCTTCTATACGACTGGCACCTTTGTGTCAGATGACCATGATTTGACTGATTCTTATGTGTTAGAGGTCCCGGATGAGCTCCTGATTCTGAAGGAGGGCGTGCAGGCTGCATTACCCAAATATGTTGATACGCCGTTTGTTGTAGATATCTCCAAAGGAGAGGTCATCACGTGATGAATCACAACAAGTCTAGCCAAAGACTTAAAAGAAAGGCGCTCGTTGGGAGGCAGCCCAGCTTAATTTTTTTTAATTTTATTTCATTTTTTATTTCTAGCAATTATTTTATTTTGGTTTAGTTTTTAGTTATTTTAGTTTTAAAAAAATTGTAACTTCCATTTCTTGGACTTTTTCAGGCGCTATGGTTGATGTATGAGCACCGGAGACACTGGCGCATCCTAAATCTCATCTGGTTTGACTTTGGATTATTTTTTTTAGCATAATTTGAGCACTTTCAGGATGTTAGCTGATTTTTAAGTTTTAGGTGTTTTAAGATTTGGTTGGATTTTTATTTTCAAAATTCTGAACTTCATTTCATCATATTGTTGATTTCACCCTTAGTTGAAAGACTTCGGGCTCGCCAGATTTGATAGGAATCATTTGAGTTAACTCTCATGCTTACTAGTTCTTGCTCTTATTATGGTGAGTTTATTTCATAGTTTTCTTAGTCACCTAGACATGAGATATTTTGCACATTTACTAGTTTTTGGAGACTTTTATAAAAAATAAAAATAAAAAAAAATAAAAAAAATTGCATGAGTTTGTATTATCTTCTTATTTATTTATCCATGTTCTTTTTCACCACTCTTTTCTCTCTTTTGTTGCATGGATTTCTTGACTTGTTTTGAACATTGAGGACAAGGTTCGGAATAAGTTTGGGGGTACTTTAGGACTTGTGGATTGAGTTGGATGGTTTTCTATGCGAAAGACCGCAGGTAAGATCGTTTAAGTTTTTTCAATTATATGCGGTTATATGCGATTGATGGATGGTAATGGCGGTGTTTGGTATCACTCAATCTCTCATTTCTTCCATTTATTTTCCCTCCATACTTCTCTTTCTCATGTCATTAGGAGTCGATACACTTTCGTGCATGCATTTAGTATAGTTGTTAGTATTATCATTAGTAGACATATGTCTATCTATGTTTGTTCTTGCATTTAGACCTTACATAGTGTCATATGTTGCATATGTCGCATTTAGAGTCGCCCGAGATTTTGTTTCATGCCTTTGGTTATGGATGACTACTTTATGGTTGCCTGTTGACTTGAAACTAAGGAGAAAGTAGGAGAAATACTTAATCAAGTCGTAGCCCAGCACTTTTATGACAGCATGATTAGAGACTTAGTATGTTAGTTGAGCATGTGCTAGATACCAAAATGGGCAGACGGTCAAAATTGTGCAAGTAATAATATTTTAACCCACATTGGAGAATTGGCTTGATTATAGTGAAAGTGAAAAGGGCTAACAGGAGTTTTCTTAATATTGAGAGTCCCACAAGTTTCCATAGGAAATGGAGCAGGAAAACTTGTGGTGGGAAAAAGTGAGAAAATCGGTCTATAGGAAATGGAGCAGGGATCGTGTTACTTGAAAAAAAAAATGGAGAAAGGAATAGAGAATATGAAAAAAAAAGAAGAATAAAGGCGGAAGTTTATGAAAACTCCTCAAATAAAAAAGATTTAGCTCGAGTGCTTTCACTAAATTAAGTGGGATTTTAAACTTGCGTGTTTGAATGTATAAACCGAGAAAACCCATGAGTAGTTGATGGCCTTTGTCTTGACTGCATCTTTGTCTTGAAAGTGTGATCTTAGTTGTGTTTGGGTTGCGATTCTTGACATATCATAGCTCCGAAATTTCTTGAGTGGCTTGTTAGTTTGGCGGCTATGTAAACCAAAGGGACTCCATGAATTTCTGAATCGGGTATAGGACTAGTTGAGTCAGTACATATCTATATTAGTAGTCTAGTTTATTTGTGTTTTGTTATTTACAGCTTTGCTCGGGACGTGCAAAGTCCTAAGTTTGGAGGTATTTGATAAGTCGGTAATAGTGCCATAGTATTTTTATGTATTTGAGTGTTTTTATAGTAAAGTCTCCAAAATATTAGTCTAATTATCTGTATTTGTTATTTTCAGGTATTATAAACCGCGCGATTGAAATCAGACTGCAAAACTATGTAAAATGGAGTATTCATATGCCTAGATATGTTTTACATCAAAAAGCATGCTAACGCGCATCTCGAGGCGACTTCGGTGGATCCACACATTACGGCATGCCGTTCAAGAAGAAGAGGAGAATTGGAAGTGGATAGATTTGTTAGTTTTATATAGGATATATATTGATCGATTATTATTATATATATAGATATTATATATATATAGATAGAGATATGGATCGATCATTATATATATATAGATATAGATAGAGAGAACGATCAGAACAGAAAGAAAATAGGGGGATCGGCTCTCTTTTCCTCATTCTCTCCTATATCTCTCCCTCTCCATTTTCTTTTAGTTTTCTTGGTACTTTGAGTTCTTCAACCATGAAGGGCTAAGATTCATAGCCTAGGCAAGACTGCGAGGGAGGTTCGACTATGCATATTTAATGGATTTGTGAGATTTATATATTTTAATTTCAAGCTTTTCATTATTATTTTATTTTCTTTAGTATTGATTGAATAATTGAGGACTAGTTTAAACCTTGATTTACATGTCAGTGAGTTGTTACCCGTGTTTGTGCGACAAGACCACACTAGTGGCAATTGACCATACCAATTGATTAGAAACTTTTGGGACCGGTTAAATACCTTAGGGATCTAGGCTAAATCGGGAGCACTAGCGATCTGGTTGTCTAGGTGTAGTGCCTTCACAAATTGAAATAATGCGACCAATACGTTAAATATGGAGCACTAGCGATCAGGTTGCGTGTTTGGTCAGAGAAGTAGTCAACGGTCGTACCTTGACTATCGAGATTAGGAAGTGCGAGGAACCGAATGCTCCGCCGGGTCTATAACTGCACTAGATCATAGATTAGTTTCATAATTTTCATGAATCGACAATTAATAAATTCAATCCCAAGTTGTATGACGAGACTGTGAAACTGAATACCTAGATTTAGTCCCATTAGATTCTTTTCCATTTAATTTCTTTATTTTTAAATATTTATATATTTCCTCTAAATCTCAAATTCTTCTTTTTTGTATTTTTTACCTAAGAAAGACACCGATCTCTGTGGGATCGACCCTTTACCACTATCTACAAAATAGTTGGTTTAGGTTAATTTATTTTATTGACGCGTTCGGCGCGCGTCAGGTTTCAAGCTCATGAATTATAGGTCACCAATAGTGAAAACTCAACTCGACGCCTAACATTACATTAAGTCTTGAGTTCAATGCAGTCAAATTCATTATAGGTGTGACTGTGAGCACTAAATTTTAATAATCATTCCAAGGTTGTTAGTGCTCGGTACCTGTATGTAAAGAGAGGAGGTTGAGATGTTCTCTTAATAGTCTTCTAAAGGTACTTAAATTGCGGGGTACTAGAATAGAGATTACCTATGTGGATGTGAAGTGCGGCCGCTTCAAGGAGTTCAAGGGCTTGGCTCTAAAGACATTCACGAGAAGATACGAGACACAAGGCTAATGTTAAATGTGTCTGGATATTTATAGCTATTTGTTGGTGTAAGTTATATGCGTGATATGTTTATGCTACATATCGAATAGAATCATTGGTTCAAAGTGTATCTACCATGTAATTCTGATATGATGTAATGAACTTTTCACAAGTTAGTGGTTCAAATCGCAAGATACCATTAGTTATGCATATAATGTTTGTGATTTCGTGGATTAAATGATCTGAATATTTTGAAAATGGCGGGGGATTGTTATACATTTTCAAATTAAATGGATAGTTAGTATAGTGGCTTAATGGGTGCAGTTGAAACGGCTCTGTAGAGTGGCTTAATTGGTGCAATTGAAACAGCTCTCCATTAAAGAATTATTGAAACGGCTCTCCATTAAGGAATTATTGAAACTGTTCTCCATTAAGGAATTATAGAAACTGCAAAGGAATTAATTGCTACATTATTCCATTGCATCAATGCTTGACCCCATTTTCACCCCAACTAGTCATGACCAGTGCTCTATAAAGGGGGAGGTTTAGGGAGGAAGTAGGAATCTCGAAATTCACTAGCAATTGCTCTTATTTTTCATCTTTCACTACTGCAAAGTGAAAGGTGGGTATACTTCATCGTATCCTTTAGGATATTTGCCGACTCTTGCGGTGTAGAGAGCAAAAATTCCTTTAGAAAGAAAGTGCAAAGTGTTACACGCTTTGAAGTCTTTGCAATTCCCCTGGTCTAACAAAATTGAAGTTTCAAACCAAGCACTACAAGTGCAACTCCAGCTATAACAATCACCAAATCATAATCAAACGCACTACAAGAAAAGTTACTTGTTGTGACAAGATATTTTATGGCAGTTAAAAAACTGCCACAAAAATACTTATTGTGGCAGGAATTGCCCGCCCTTATTAAATAAGTTAGAAGTCTACGTTTTCCTTACCATTTGTTCACAAGTTATTTAAGGCAGCTTAGTACCTGCCACTAAAAAAGAAACCAAAAAAAATAGAAAAAGAAACCAAAGTATACGCGACTTGTGACTGAGAGGGGTAGTTTTAGTATTTTTATTTTAAAACACAAAAATCAAACAAAACCTTCTCGCGACATTCGTCTTCGTGTGGTGTTCGTGTTCTTGGTTGCCAGTCACTCCTTTCCGCCTTCTTCGTCACTAGAGATCTAAAATAAGGGCTTTGATTTCTTCTCCAATCGTTTCGTCTTTGCGTTCTTTGATTTCTTCTCTAATCGCTCCTCTCTGTCTTCTTCGTCACTGGAGCTCTGGAATTAGGGCTTTGATTGAATCACGCTGGATTCAATGGCGTCTTTTGCGAGAGATCTCTCGGTTTGATGGATTGATTCATTGAAGATCGATGATTTGAGATCTATAGCACAATCCCTGCCTCGACACATACAGATGTTCGTACTATCAACTTCGAAGCACTTCTTCTATCTCTCATTCACTTCTAATCTTCACGCTTGCTCTCGCGATTCATCGACAAGGATCTTGAGAAAAGCTTCAATGACACCGCTACCGACTCTCTTTGTATCTTCAAACGCATACAGTTCAGGTACATTCTCAATCTCTATGTTCAATTTTGGGGGAATTCGTTGTTCGATTCAGTTTTCAAGTTTGTGATCCCAAACTTTTTATTCATTTTGTGAAATCTGTTTGATGGACTATTCCGTGGACTCTCAAATTAGGTGAATCAATGTGTCTAAATTTGTGATTTGTTTGATGATTGTTTGTTGAATTAGCACATATCTGAGTTGATATCTCAGTTCGGCTTCACAAATCGCGCGAGGTCTAGCTTCAGTGATCGAACAAGCGATATCACACTTTGTTTGCTTGGAACGAATCTGTTAAGAGTACATCTAGGAAATATAGTTATAAAGCAACAATTTCTGATTTGTTGTATTTTATTGGACTTGTGTTACCTGAAAAATGGTGTCCTTTATAATCCTATCTCTTAGACCAAATGTTTAATATTTAATTTAATTCCATT
Organism: Stephania japonica; assembly: GCA_039657345.1. Classification (NCBI taxonomy): domain Eukaryota; kingdom Viridiplantae; phylum Streptophyta; class Magnoliopsida; order Ranunculales; family Menispermaceae; genus Stephania; species Stephania japonica. Next base: position 80,798,229 of record CM077556.1, on the reverse strand, counting down.
TTTCTGCTGCTACCTTCGTCTTTGGTTTATGAATTTGTCGCGAAGGCTATGCGGCTGAATTCATTGATTCGGTATAGTAGATGTTGAATCTCTGTGCGTAGCGTCCTGTGTTGTGTTAATTTGATGAAGTTTGGCTGTAGTGAGCGATTTTGAGGTCTAATTAAGTTGTAAATGCTTTTACTCTTGTTTACAATTTATTTGTGTCGCCAAGTTTTTATTTTTTTGGTCACGTTGATTTTTTTTTCTGTTCTGCAGCTTCTGAAAATGCTTTCAAGGGAATCGTTACTAGTTTTCCTAAGCCGAGTGGCGGCGAGTATGGAAAGTACTTCAGTTTACCGGCTCTGAATGATTCAAGGATAGATATGGTTGTTGTTTAATTGTATCTTATGTTTGAAAGGCATGCCATGCTTTCAAATTGAAATAGTTATTTGAACGATTGGTTCTCCACCTACGGCCTCCAAATTAGTTTTCATTTAGAATCGAAGAATCTGTTTCGATTGTCAATGATTTGATGTGGATATATTTCTCAGTTTTGTTCTAGCAGGAGTACGCGCCGATCTACTTAGGGCTTGCGATTGTATCTTCGCATTCAGGTCAGTTGCATTTACTGTTTTTGTACCAATTTTTAATGATTCATTGATGGTTAAGATTGATATTAGTTGTTATCAATTTATCATCATAGTATTGGAATTGATGTATAGTAGATTGTTAGTATAGGCGTATTGGAAGTGTTTGAGGGGAAAGAGTGATTGAATTTCAATATATGGATGTGGTTTGGCTGGTATTTAGTTTCAATGCTAGCGGCGAACTATGTATGTGCCTCTTTGTTCCTTTAGTTAAGTATTTATGCTTGTTCGATCCAAACTCGTTCGAATTAAACTTGAATTTCATGTTTTCTTTTTATAATTTTCAAGATCATATGAACAAAATCTTATTCCATAAAATTGAATTCTTATACTCTAATCACCATAGAATTGAATTCTTATACTCTAATCACGTTGTAGGCAATGGGCTTCACTTTGTTATTGTTTCAGTTTTGAAAGAATTGCTTTGGTAGACCAATTTTAGTGCTCCCTATTCTTGGATCGATGCTATGGGAGACCAATTGTGTTTATAATCACTTTGTTGTTGTTTCTGTTTTTAAATGATTGCTTTGGGAGACTGTATGCTAGTTAACAAATAAGTGACAGTTTTATTTTCATCCATCTGTTAAGGTTTTGGTATGCTAAGGTTAGAATAAAGTTATGCTGTTACAGACAATATAAATGTTTCAAGGACAATTTAAAAATGCTAACTGGGCATAAACTGTATGCTAGTTATTAATGTAAAAGTATGATTCATTTATTAACTTAGTTCTAAAGAACACATGGTTATTTCATTTTTTATATTTATTGACCCCTATGGTTATTATGTAGGGATTTCCTCAATTAGCAGCATGATTCAAGAAGTGTTGAACAGGCATCTTGGTATGTGGGAGAAGTACTGTGTTCATAGCTGTTTTGTCGTTCCTGAAGGATTCTCACTGCCTAAAGCTGTAAGTTAAATTCTTATTTCTGGGCCTTGGTCAATTATATAATGGCTGTTCATTGGTATTTAATCATACGCATGGGCATAGATGCTTAATTGCTTAAATTATTCGTATGCCTTAGTGCTTTGTATTGTTTGAGTGATCCATGTCGTGATGCATGTTTAATAAATGAGCACAATCTTTTTTCACTACGACACTCACTATGACTACAAAATAGTTAAAAAAATAAAATAAAAAATAAAAAAATCAAGGTGCGTGTTCGTAAAAATGTCGATAGTGAGTCACCGTAGCATTTCCCATAATTATAATACCACCATTATAGCATGCAACTTTTATGTCGTCACAAATACTTTTAGTGGCAGCTACTGGTGTCGCAAATGTATTTGCGACGGGCGTATTAGTGGCACCACCCATCCTGTCACATAGCTGCCACAAAAGGTCTTTCATGGCAGCAAACGGCTTTTTATGGCAGTTTTAGTGCTGCCACAAAAAGTGCATTTTCTTGTAGTGACGCCAAGAATTTCATATTCCAACCCATTCCTATAACATTTTAGTGTTGCTTGCAAAAATGGTTTAGGGTAAGCTTTGCTTTTTCACGATTTTATGACATGAGTAATGATCATGTGGGGGTATTAATGCAGTAATATTCTTAAAAAGAATCACCTATGTGAGTGTGAATTGGGCCAATCCTATGGGAATTTCCCCAGGCTTGAATTCTCAAGAGCACTAATGAATATAAGAATTGTTTACGACCAAAATGAATACAACTGTAAGAACAAAAATAAAAATAGGGAAGAAGTTATGTGAGTATTGTTTGGTATACACAAACTGTTGACAATTCAAGACAAATGTTCACAAATCAGTTAGCATATCCAATGGTAAATTAACAACCATTGATTCCCATCATGGTCTGCACAGGAGAAGTCCCAGTTTGAAAGAAGCATTACGTTTTGCTTTAGCTGTCAATCATATCTTTTTTTCCCTCTCGATCACCTTTTATGGACACCCGTTGATCTGGACTTGATAGCGTATTTATTAGGTGAATGAATATAACAAATAAATTTGAGGGATTATTAGTTGAATTTGTGAATAAGGAAATATACGACTTTTTGTCGTTAAAGACAAGTGATTCGGTCAATTAATTTACTGAGGCACAAAGGATACATCTCTCCGATTATATGATAATCCTGTAATTAGAAACGAGCAAAGACATGTATCCTTTGTCTCAATAAATTAAAAGACCGAATCACATGTGTTTGAGGCAAAGAGCCGTATGTTTCCTTATTCACACATTCTACTAATGATCCCTCAAATTTAGATCCTTATATTCATGCGCCTAATAAATAGGCTATCAAGTCCAATCCACATTGTCCATAAAAGGTGATTGAGGGAGAAAAGAAAGATATAACCGACGACCAAAGCAAAGGACACTTCTTCTTGCCTTTGCATTTTGGAGGGAATCTCACTTTCACACTTATGATTCATACATAAATTTAGTTGTGACACCTCCTCACCTTGAATTGGCCTTATAATATAAAAATTGAACAAAAGCATTACTGGGATTTCTCCGGCAGACTTTGTTGGGGCTGTTCATGCACCTTTGTCTTTGGAGGCTCTAGCCGAGGGTCGTTTACATATGCTTTCTCATATGAATCCCTTATCTCCGGCGATTGGAGATCCCATTTCCGTTAAAAAAAAAGGATCCCTCAAAAACGGCTTGGAGTGGCTCAACTTGAGAGGTGGAAGAAGATGATTGAGCAGGTTCAAATTCAGCAGCAAAATCAGCAGAACCAGCAAAGCCCATTTCAGTTTCAGCTCCCTTTCTCAACATATGGACAACCATATGGGCAAACATTACTGTTCCATCAGTGCTTGTCAAGCAATTGTGCGATCTGTTTTGAGGTACCAAGTCACTACCAAACTTTTTTCTACTCATGATGCATTTGGTCCTTGAGATCTTCTCATAAATCCATTTAATATGTTGATTTTCTTGATTTGGATTTGGTTTAGATTGATGAAATCGCAGAAGATGCGCAGCGAGGCGGCCATGTTGAGTGAACATAATACAGTTTGTCAAGAGAAGAGGAACCATGTAGACCTGACGAGGGCGCTGGCGACGATGAAGACGACGAAGAACCAGGGCAGTGATCCATTTCTAGAACTGGCTCTTGATCCCAAACTAGACCAATGATGAATAATGGAAATTTCATGATCAACAAACCTGCAGAGTTTTGTTCATCGTTTGGGCCTAATAAAGTAGTTCAAAATCAGGTACCACCCATAAAACCAAATCTCAGTTTAATCAATCAATTCTTGTAAAAAAAATAAGTTTATATTGAATATTCCTTAAATTAAGGAATATTTGTGATTGATTTAAGGAATCAATAATAATTTTTTTTTATATCAAGGAATCAATAATGAGTTGTTTCTATTCTTTTTTATTTATTTCCATGTTTATCATAATAATAAGATAGACAAGATTTAGAGAAATCATTTCCTTATCTATAATCTTTCTTTGTAAGTTTATTTCTATATTTATGTATAGCATGAATTGAAAAATCGATGCTTTGTGCAAATATTTAAAATTCAATAGATACTATAGTGCCAACTAAACCACTGTGGGGTTTTATCTCAAAAGGCCTCCATATTATTTGAAGGGAGATCATTACTTATATACCTTATTAAGAAGTTTCAATTATCCGATGTGGGACTATTATTTTGGTCCCACATCTCAACAATTTAATCAATTAATCTTGAGTCGTGCTATGTGCACCCCAGTATGTTATCAGGGCACCTAATGTTTTTGAATTAAAAATTGGTTTCATAAGAAAATGTTAAAAGTGCCCTCACAAATCATGCACCCCACCATATGATTAGGGCACCCGACACATGCCCCATTTCGTTCACATTCCCATGCACCCAACTCTCAAACTCTCAATTTTCCTACCAAGTGAAGTCGATCCGTCGCCTGCTGAACATTGCCTTCGTTGATCGAAGAGTGCGCACCAACCTTGTATTGTAGGGTTTATTAGATTCGGCGAGTTTAAAACATTTTTAGGGTCTTATGGTTGAAGAAAACGAATGTTAGGCGGATGTCACACATCATAAGGTTAGTTTTCATGGTTTTTGTAGGTTTTTTTTGCCATTTTCGAAGGTGAATGACGGACGAGACTTAGTCGGTCTGTAACGACCCAGAAACTTGGCTATTTGTAAATGACGATATGTATTACATATTTATACTCACATTTGAGTGACCGGACAATTAAGTCAGTGAACGAGTAGGAAAATTGGGTTACGGGTACACGGGGGATTTAAAACACTGTTAAAATACAAATAATTGAATTTTCTAATAATTTAATTATTTATTTGATGGGATGTGGCGAGAGAACGGGCGCGACAAACCAAATTACAAAGTAATATTGACCGAAGAAACGCAATATTAACGTGGGAGTTGGATAGTGTCACAACATACGGGCTATGGGATAAAAAATTGTTAAAGTGACACAGTATAATGAGGAGAGCCATGAGATTGGCATCGAGATGTGTATGTGTGTTGAGTTAAGATGATAAGGTAAAAAATCCAAAAACCCATAAGGGCAACTGTTTTAAATTAAACAAGTGTTAACTTAAGGGCAAAAGTTACCCTTATTTCATATATATAAACAAACAAAAACCCTACTATTCACCATCTTCTCCAAACCGCCGCCCACTCTCCTCTCCCACTTCTCCCTCTCGGTCGACACTCCTCCCCTCTCCCTTGGTGATCGAACATGACCCTCGCCGGAGGTTTTTTTTTTTTTTTTTTTTTTTCTCTCTCTCTCTCTCTCTCCTCTCTCTCTCTCTCTCTCTCTCGTTCTCGCTCACGACCTCACTTGTAACCACGCTGTTTCGTGATCGGCTTGCTTGTTGCAGCGGTGGTCGACCGTGATTGGGGTAGGTAGGGGTTGTCTCGACGTTCCCAGAGGCTTCCATGTGAGGCGGACATGGTGATTTCAGATGGGATTTGGTTGCTGTCTTGTTGCACTGTTTATTTATGTGTGTCGGCTGTTTCGGTGTTGCAGGGACCAAGGGCTCGTCAGGGACGACTTCTCGGTGGTCCACCAGAGTCCCCGATGGCCCCAGGGCACACCATAACCACGTTGTTGAATGTTGAGATCGATTTTAAGTCATTACTCCTTACGATCTGTTGTTTTGATTTGATTCAGTCTCCGTCAACTGTTGGCCGGTGCTCCGCCACCTTGCGTCACCGTCGTCACCCGCCATGACCTGGGGTATGTCGCGGACCCTTCCATGACTATGTGGGTGCCTCCCGATCCTCGGAGCAAGCAAAACAGCGGCGTGGTTGTGGTGTGGAACTCATTATTTCATGTGATGTTAGTATTTTGTTCTTTTCATCTCTCGCCGGAAACCACCACTGTCGCGGCGCTGCTGGCCGGACCGCTACTCTATAAGGTTGCCGGGGACCATGTTAAACCTATGATGGTGTCTCGTAACCCTCCAATAGGTCTGAGCCGGTGATGACAAATACATTGACGTGATTTCATGTGTTGTTCCCTCCTTGTCGGAAATTTCCATACTTGGCAGCGCTGCCGTTAATGTCATGAATAGGGAGTGTCGGGGATCACACAAAAACCCTTGAGTGCGTCCCATATCTCTAGAGCGTCCATATTGATGGTTGCAAGTTGTTGTAGTGATGAATTTATACGTCGGTTTTCACTGTGCGTCGAGTAGTTGCCAAAGTGTTGTAGAGCGTGCTTCGACCTTCCCATGCCGCAGTGGTACTCTACCGACATCGTACAACACCAGCGAGGTTCCCTACTTGCTGGTACATGGTTAGTTCAAGTTCTTATTGAGGCATGATTGTTGATCGATGTCGATGTTGTGTGTTACGTTGTCGAATGGTAGTGACGTCGTGGTCACACCGCCAGTCCTCGAGACTATGGCGTGACCTATCTACGACTGAGCCAAGCCTACGATTCATGAGTAGGCTTACATGTGTCATGGTTATCGATGTTGTGATATCGTAGTCGTGGTTATTGTTGTGGTTTTTCAAACCCGAGAGAGTATTCAATTTTCTATCGATTTGTCGAGTTGTTTGAGTCCTTAAAACACTTGGGAATACACTAGGGTTTAACATAGGGTTTAATTAATGACTCGACCCATTAATCAAAGTTTCCAACCTTGTCAGGTAGCGGGAAACTCGAAGATACGCGTTAGGATTTGTGAGAGTGTGTTCGCGGGTTACGATTAGTCAGGTAAGTATATGCCTTATATGTGTGTATGTTAGTAGGCCAGTAAGGAAATAACATGTGATTTATACATCTATTCATTGATATTGTTGAATCGATCCCTTGTTTGATATTCCATTCCATATTCTTGGTTGTATGTTCTTGGCATGAGTGTTTCGAAGGTATAATGTGGTCCCACACTAACTGGGCAACGAGGGTGCCTCCTGCAGGGGTAACTGACCACCCCTAGTTATGTGTGTACTGGGTACTGGATTCGAGAGTTGTTGTGATGCCTCTCGATTTCACGCTGCACAAATGTTGCGACATTGCCCGGGGAGATCTGGTGAGATCTTTGCCGTATTGCTGTGAAATTAGACCACTAATGGGCCTCTTTTGAATCTTAGAACATGCAAATTTTGATTGTTTATCTATTAGTCTGTTTATCATGCACTTGATTTACTTATTTTCTTACTATTTCATTTTCGCATGATATCTAGACTGCTTTACTTGTTAAATCATAAATTGTTGTTATATTCTTTTAGTACTACTTTCGATTTCTTCAGTTACTTACCGTCTAGTTTGTGACGGTGGGTGTAGATAGGGTGGAGAGCAGCAAGGGCAAGGGGCCCTACCTAGGAGACCTACTTTGAGGACTAGCAGCGGGATTAGGGAGTGGCTTTATAGTATGTGTTTATGTTTTGCTTACTTGTATATCGTTTCATATATATGTTTTGGGATTATCGAACTGGGCATTTTTGATGAGACTAGTATCATGTATATATGCTTATCGAATTGTACATGAATACCCAGGGTTTTCCACACTTATAGAATTCCTATATTTCCCTTGATTGAGTTATTTCCCGTATTATACTTGTTTAGTCTTCCGCTGTGTATTATTGCAATAACTCTTTCATAAATTGTTTAAATTGATTAATCGGAGGCTGACTAGGCTCGTTAGGATGCCGAGTGATGACTCAAGGCCTGCACGGGTCTAGGCCGAGCGTACCCAATTGCACGGAGAAATTGGCCATCACACGGTCACACATAACTGAGACATGTTGTAATGTCTCGATTGAAGGTAGCCGAGACTTTGGAATAAGACTCGGTAAAGGGTGATTGAACTCATGTTTGAATCCATTTGGTACATGTATCGGACAAATGGAGGCTGAGACTTGACAAATATTGTCAGACATATGGTACCGATACGACATGTTGATTCTCGAACCTGTAGTACTAAGACTTTGGAATAAATTTCAGTAAAGGGTGACCGAACTCATGTTTATGTGTTTTCATGGTGGGGTGCTTGTGTTTCAAACAAAAGGGCATTTTGGAAAACTCTCGGGGTGCCCTGAGAAAATTCTGGGGTGCATAGCTCGGCTCTTAATCTTATGAAAATAACCTTAAATCTCAAATGGGTATTTCTTAAATTTATGTTTGGGTGATGAAATCATTGATTTTTATAGGAGATTCATGAAGTCATGGGGGTTCATAGAAAGATCAACAACAACAACAACTACAACACTACTAATAACATAAAGGAATACTTGGTCAAAAAAAAAAAACATAAAGGAGTACAATTTCTTCCCAACTCATCACATTGGCAACAATAGTACTAGTAGGAGTGGTGTTAGCAACAAAGACTACTACAACCAGTACTGTTCATCTACAATGACATCAGTAGGAGCAGAAGCCACAAAAGGGTCACCAGTAGTAATATCATCAGATCAAGAACCTTCATACACAACTAGTACTGATACCAAATGTCTTGATTTGTCTCTAAAGCTTTCCTGTTAGACTTGAAAAGAAGCTCTTAAGCTTCCCACTTATACACATCTTTTTAGTTTTTTTATGGGCCAGTAGTACTATCAGATCAAGTATAATGTATGTAACTTGAGAGTGAGACTCCTCTTATAATAAATTCATCTTCATCAATATCTCTCATGACATCTCATCATAACATTTAATTTTGGGTTATTGAGAGGTTTGGGATTTTTCTCTTCTTGTTGAGAAGTTTTGTAAGTTTCCTCTTCTTGTTGAGAGGTTTGTGAGTTTCCTCTCCTTGTTGAGAGGTTTGTGCATTCCCTCTTCTTAGTTGAGTGGTCCTTGAGTTTCATCTTCTTGTTGAAAGGTTTTTTTAACTTGCTTGTGAGTTTCTCTCCTAAATTAGTTTGGGAGGCTTCATTACTTTTGATCTGTCAATCTAGCGCCGCCATGACATGTTTGCTTATTGCTTCTCTTAAAAAATCACCTTCAACGCAGAATCTCCACAAAAAAAGAACTTAACTTTTATCAAACAAGAACCTCCCACAAGATCAACCTTAAGCTTTGATTGAGGTAACTGATTAGGAGCTCCTCCTACAAGATCAACCTTAGGCTTTGATTGAGGTAACTGATTAGGAGCTTCTTAAAATTAATAACCAGTTGGTGGGGTGAAGGCAAGATTTTTTGGGCTTTGATTGAGGCAACTGATTAGGAGTTTCTTAAAATTAACAACCAGTTTGTGGGGCTTTCAAAATTCAAATTTGAATTCTAAGGATAAGGGTCTAATTGAATGTAAGGTAGGCTAAGCAAATTGAAATTGCATTAAGACGGAACATGCGAGATAGTTTGGCTGAGCACAATGAATTGCCTTAGTTGGAATTGCCGAGGGCTCGGAGACACTTGGACATTATTAGCATTAGTAGAGTTAAGTCAAATAAGCTCGATGTAGTTTTCTTAATTGAAACCAAATTGCCACGCCCAGATGTAAAATCCACTACGATAAAAAAAAGTTACAGATTTATACAACACTTGTACCAGTGATCCCTTACTAGGCTTACTACACTACCCTTCACCTTATTGACTTTATGCAAGTCTCCCGATACTTGCACGGTGAGGCTCCCATTCACTGGAATACTCAAGCTTTCACTCGGTGTGTCGAGCTCCCCTCAATGGAATACAAGTCTCTCACTTACACAGTAACTGAAACACCCAAGTCCCCTTGGTGTTTACATCTTGACAAAGAAGTGAACAACACGTTTACAATACAAAGTTAAGGAGGATGCAAACTCTATCAACTTTGGTACATTATATAGACAATGAAGTACACAAAATCCTAACTACATATCATAACAACATGGTTAGGATCTGCCCAATCTTCATCTTCAAACAACCACATCCTTGCACACTAAACACGTGGTGATAAGCCACTGAACCGCATCTCCAACTTCCATGTATATCTTCAGTTGCTCCTCAGTTGTTGTAGATAAGATCAAATCCGTAACAAACTAATCTAAAGATCTTGTTGCAATTGCGCGTCTTATCTAAATCACCTAAAGTTTTTCTTCTCATTCGAGCACATGGAACATGATTTGAATAAGTCATTTACCAAACTAACAACCTGATCAATATGATGACAATCCAACTGGTCGATCTCAATCGTAACTGATGATCCTAACACTATCAAAAAGGTATATATACTCCAATGCAAGATATAATCTCACAAAATCATCATGCCGTGGCTATAGACGTCAGCCTTGGCTGTGATAGCCACACATGAAATCCATTCTGGTGCAAGGTAACCGCTTGCTCCCCTCATGCTTAACACTTGAATGAATTATCAACCAACTAGCTTTGTCAAACCAAAATCTGTGACATTGGGACAGAAATCAGCATCCAAGAGTATGTTTGAGAAAATGACATTATTTTTCTTTGACATGCATTTAAGCTTGTATGGCACAACAAACTGCAAAAACAAGGTCTTTCACCCTTTTAAAACATTGAAAATAACATTTGAAATATTTTTCTCAACACAGGTAATTTCTCTCAGCTTGTAAAGTTAAGAGTTCAATAGAACATAATAATGCCTTTGTTCATAGAAGAAGTCATAGTAGGAGATGCATCAAATTAAGTGTTTCGGAAAGAGCACATTCACAAAGTACAAAACCTTCCAAGGAAAAACAGGAATGCGTAAACTATACACAATTACACACAGTACAATGAAAGAAAATACACACAGAACACAAGATTTGAAGGTGATGCATCATTTATACTGCCTCGACAGTTGATGTCTTCCAACAGAAAGTGTGAAGATGCCTATGACGGTGTCCAAGAACTCCAGATGACAATTAAGGAACTAGTGCACAAAAGCTCTTCAACGAGTTCATAATTTCATAGACTAGAAATTTAGTGAATCTGTCCTCACATTAGTATAGAAAGCGAGGACTACGAAGAAATGTAGGTTTCTTCACCTTCCATAATAAGTTGGAGAGACCTTGGTATTGGAGGAGGTCGAGCCTCAAGGAATCCCTCAAGAATCTGAACTACCTGTCCCATGGTCGGCCTATGTGCCTCATCATCTTGGATACACCAACAAGCAGCTCTAAAAGTTCTAGTAAGCTCTTCAGCATCAGCATTGCCCTCCAACTGCTTATCTAGTATCGAAAGAACATTCTCTCCTGAAGCTACTTTGGTTGCAGCCCAAGTAGGAAAGTATTCAATCTTACCGTCCTCAAGTTGCGAATTTCTTCTTCCTGAGATGATCTCAAAAAGCATCATGCCATAGCTGTAGACATCAGCCTTGGCTGTGACAGCCACACCGGAAATCCATTCGGGTGCGAGATAGCCCCTTGTTCCCCTCATGGTTGTTAATACCCTGCTGAATTCTCGACCAAGGAGCTTTGCCAAACCAAAATCTGCAACCTTGGGGACAAAATCAGCATCCAAGAGTATGTTCTCTGGTTTGATGTCGCAGTGAATGATACAGTATCGGCACTCCTCGTGGAGATAAGCCAATCCTCTAGCTGTACCCAGCGCAATGTTGTATCTTGTTTTCCAATCTAAAGCTGCCTTGGAGTCATCTTTACGGAACAGATGCGAATTCAAAGAACGGTTCTCCATGTAATCATATACCAACAATCTTTTATTACCTTCAGAGCAGAATCCACGCAAGCGAACCAGATTAACATGATGGATTGTCCCAATAGTGCTCACCTCAGCTCGAAATTGCTTTTCTCCTTGAGTGATGCCTTCAAGCTTCTTCATGGCTATAAGAGTTGAATCTGGCAAAACTCCCTTGAACACGGAACCAAAAGCTCCACTGCCTAATATTTCTGAAAAGTTCTTCGAGGCAATTTTAAGGTCCTTGTATGTAAATGCCACCAAGGAGCCTTCGACAGCAATGGACAACTCAACCGATCCCCGCCTCCCCCATATCCAAATTGCCACCAGAACAAGGCCTAAAAGGGCCAAAGTTCCTGCAATAGCGCACACAATCACAGGCCGATGAACTGGTTTTTTCTTACTGGAACTGACTTCCGAAGGGGCAACTCTAATATAGAGCTCATCCCCTCCATTGTCAAGTTGTTGTATGTTCAGTAGATCGCCATACCATAGCGAACATCCAGTATTATTGTAAAGATAGGCATTGCAAGAGCAGTTGTTCAAGCAAGCGGATTGGCAATTCGCTGAACTTTCAACAGAAAACTGTACCGAATTAACGGGAGATTTAATGTTGAGCATCTGAATGAAGTTGTCTTTTGCTTGGCATTGTAAAGGAGTCTTCCTTACACATCCACCAGATGGATCACCCAAATTCCAATCTTCGAGCGATTTTTCCTTGAAACCTTGTAGGCATTGGCACGACGAATCTTCCACATTGTTGCAGCGACCAAAAGGCCCGCAATATCCATAAACATCACATGGTTTTATTGGTTTAGACCAAAATTGGTTCCACTCTTTGGTTGCTTGAAGCCACATATATTGCTTGATCTGCCCAGATAAATCAATCATGAATCTAGAGCGCACATTCTTCACATACAAGTAGTATCTCAAGTAGGTCTCGTTCTCATTGGAAACGAAGCTGTAATTGTAAAACAATCTTGTTTTCATCTCAGGAACTAGGCTGAAACTCTCCCCGTCCCAAGCGCCACTAGTCCAATACTGTTGAGACCCATTCCATGTCAATACAAACTCAATATCTGGCTTTAATTCTAATGAAAATAGTCCTGGCGAGGGATCTTCTGAGTTCTTCCAAGATACGAGTTTCTGCGCTTTCTTGGTACGATTATCATAACGCATCTTTGCTCCCGGAAGCCATGTATCAGTGGGATGATCAAAACTTTGCCAGATTACTACATGTGGATTCAACCCGTCTCGTAAAACCAAATTCCCATCATCACCCAATACTAATTCAAAGGAGTTAAAGGCGGTTGAGGTCGAATTGGTCGACCAAATTGGGATTTTGGACTCGTTGAGGATGACCAAGTTACCATTTTCTAAGAGTTTGAGTTCTGAAGAGGACAGATCAATGATAGGCTGATCTCTATTGGCAACCCAAACAACTACTGCTTTGTTTTGAACTTGGGTTTCCTTGAACCAAATTCCCAAATAATGTTTGAGAGACTTACCTGGTGTGAAGAACCCAAGTTCAAAATCACCACCTTTAGAGACTATCGTCCGGTTTCCCGTTAAAGATTGACCTGCAGAGATGGTATCCACAGCAGCACTGCAAAGACAAGTTTTGGAAGAGAAGAGGAGTAAGAAAAGAGAAAGGAAGAAGAGCAAAAAAAGTTTATCACCCATTTCTGCACTGAGTGGCAGATGCAGGTTTCCAATCAATGATTCGAAAACTTTCAAGATTCAACCTTAAGGGTGCGCTCGAAGAAGATAAAGACGATCTCAAATGTTAACATGAACATGACTACTACACATTATTTTCTTAAGAAATACATTTTAGTCATTTGGAACATGGTGGCGTTATTTAAATGAAACAATGAATTGATATATTTGACTTACATTCATAGTATGTTTTCTTATCATAATAGCTACTGCATGAGTGTGACATTTAAACTACAATAATAGATTGCTGCATTTGACTGGCTATTGGAGCTTTAGGACTGCAAGTCTGCAATAGCACGGTGGTCAATTGTTTTTGTTACAGAATTATGGTATTAGAATTCTCTTCTTTTGGGTACAAGGTAACTATCAAATTAGTTTCACAAGTTTCGAACTCGTATGATATTTTAGTTTGAGATGCATGTCTTAAAAATGAACTTCAAATTGAATAATAGGGAAGAAGATTTACAATGCAGATTTCGGCAATTTGGTAGACATTCCAAAGTCGGTGTAGCACAAAAATATACTAACATGCTGTCTCCAATCAAAGATCTAGGATCACGAAGAGTAAAGTTTAATACTTAGACTGAAATGCAGAAAGAACAAGAGCAAAAATATGCTATTTCTTTCAATTTTGAGCATCCTCTCATTTTGATTAAGAACAATAGAAAAAACATATCATACTTGGATTTTCTGAGAAAATAGTATAGAATAAGATATTCATAAGTATATGGTACAAAACAAAAAGAAAGAATTAATGATATCAAAAAAAAAAGAAAGAAAGAACTAATATTAAAATGATGATGAGAACTAATATTAAAATGTTGATGTTGTGATTTTAAAATAACATAAAGAAGTAAAAGCACTTAATGTAATCTCATGAAAGAAAAGTCATAATAAACATACTACGCTAACAAAAGAAAGTAAACATACAAACTGTCTAAAACGAATGGAAAAACACATATACATTCATGTACACTAAATTACCAAACCATAAAAAAGCAACAGTGACGCCTCAATCCCAAATTGGTTGGATTGGCTACATGGATCAAACTCTTCCATTGCACTCGATTTAGTGCAATTGATGGTGAGCTGGAATGCATAATTTCAGCAAATTAAAGAAAAGAAACGAAGTAAACAATTCATCGTTTGACACAGTTTAATCAAGAGGTACTAATTATATATCTCTATGGTTAAGCCTCCATCTGACAGAACATTTCCCATGTGTCCTGAAACGGAAGCTCCCAAGTATTTTCTGCAAGTTAGTTCCTGTTCCCCACCATTCTTAACATCGAAAAGTTAGTCCAAGACACCATTATAAGGTCCGCCATCAAAGGAAAGCAAGATTTGCATGACACACAAGGGTTTTACAAAGTTAATTCTAAGTACTGCATAGTTTCGATTGTAACAAATGGAACGATAAATTACAATGACAAATCCGTAATCACCTAGAACAGAAAGACTTTTTACGAAGCATATTCCTTAATCAGTTATTGCTTTGAATACAGTTGGATCACAAACATGGAAATCTATTCTGAAAAGAAATTTTCGGTCTTCTCATTCTCCACTAGAGACTGGAGGTAACTTTGAATCGGAGGAGGATTCGCCTCCAAAAGCCCTTTGAGAATTTGAACCACCTGTCCCATTGATGGTCTTTGAACCGCTTCTTCTTGGATGCACCAACAAGCGACTCTGAATGCTCTTGTAAGTTCTTCAACGTCCGCACTTCCCTCCAATTTGCTGTCCAAAATTGAAAGTACAGGTTGGCCTTCTGATATTACTTTATTAGCAGCCCAAGTAGGGAAGAACCAAGCCTTCCCATCCTTAGATTGCTTTAAGTTTCTTCTTCCAGATATGATTTCAAAAAGCATCATCCCAAAACTGTAAACATCAGCCTTAGTTGTAATGGCCACACCAGAACTCCATTCTGGTGCCATATAGCCTATTGTTCCTCTCATAGTCGTTATGACACGACTAAATTCCCGGCAAACAAGCTTTGCCAGACCAAAGTCAGCTACTTTGGGAGTAAAATCCGCATCCAAGAGTATATTTTCTGGCTTGATATCACAGTGAATGATGTAGTCTCTGCACTCGTCATGTAGGTAGGCAATCCCTCTTGCAATCCCAATTGCAATTTGGTACCTTATGTTCCAACTCAACACGTTCGAGTCTTTTTGATGGAATAAATGAGTGTTCAAAGACCTGTTCGGCATGAAATCATATACTATCATTCTTTTATTGCCTTCACAACAAAACCCACGAAGACGAACAAGATTAGCATGCTGGATTAGCCCAATGGTGCTAACCTCGCTTCGGAATTGCTTTTCTCCTTGACTAATACCTTCAAGCTTCTTCACAGCAATGAGAGTGGAATCAGGTAAAATCCCCTTAAACACAGAACCAAAAGCTCCACTGCCTACTATCTCTGAGAAGTTCTTCGAGGCATTTTTTAGGTCCCTATATGTAAATGCCACCAAGGAGCCTTCGACAGCATTGGGTGTTTCAACTGATCCCCGCTTCCCCCATAACCAAATTGCCACAAGAACAAGGCCTAGAAGGACCAAAGTTCCCGCAATAGCACCCAAAGTCACAGGTCGATAAATTGATTCTTTCTTACTAGAACTGACTTCAGAAGGGGCAACTCTTATGTAGAGCTCATCCCCTCCATTGTCAAGTTGTTGTATGTTCAGTAGATCGCCATACCATAGCGAACATCCAGTACTATTGTAAAGATAGGCATTGCAAGAGCAGTTGTTCAAGCAAGCGGATTGGCAATTCGCTGAACTATCAACTGCAAAAGGGACCGGATTCACAGGAGCTTTCATGCTGGACATCAGAAGAAACTTGTCTTTTTTCCGACACAGCAAAGGAGTCTTCCTTACACATCCACCAGACGGATCACCCAAATTCAGATCTTGGGGCGATTTTTCTTTAAAACCTTGTAGGCATTGGCACGACGAATCTTCCACATTGTTGCAACAACCAAAAGGCCCGCAATATGTGTAGACATTGCACGGACTTAATGGTTTGCTCAAAACTAAGTTCCACTCTTTGGTTGCTTCAAGCGACAAAAACTGCTTAACCTGCCCAGATAAATCAACTTTAAGTCTAGCGCGCATATTCTTATCATATAAATAGTACGTGATGTAGCTCTCATTCTCATTGGAAGTGAAGCTGTAATTGAACGTAGATCTTGATTTCATCTCAGGAACTAGGCTGAAACCCTGCCCATCCCAGACCCCACTTGTCCAATACTGTCGAGATCTATTCCATATTATTACAAACTCAGAATCTGATGTTAGCTCAAGAGAAAATAGACCTGGAGACGGATCTTCTGAATTCTTCCAAGATATGAGCTTCAGTGCTCTCTTGCTGCGTTTATCATACTTCAGCTTCGCTCCTGGAATCCAAGTATCAGTAAGATGATCAAAACTCTGCCAAATTACAACAGATGGATTCAACCTGTTTCGCAAAACAAGATTCCCATCATCACCCAGTATTAGTTCAAGGGAATTAGAGGCGGTTGAGGTCGAATTGGTCGACCAAATCGAGGCTTTGGACTCATTGAGAATGACCAGATTACCATTTTCTAAGAGTTTGAGTTCTGAGGAGGAGAGATCAATGATGGGCTCATCTCTATTGGCAACCCAAATAACTGTTCTGCTTTGACCATAGGTTTTCGTGTACCAAATGCCCAGATAATGTTTGAGAGACTTACCCGGCGTGAAGAACCCAAGTTCAAAATCCCCACCTTTAGAGACTATGGTCTGATTTGCTGTTAAAGATTGACCTGCAGAGATAGTATCTGCAGCAGCATTGCAATGAAGAGCTTTGGATGAGAAGATGAGTAACAAAGGAGAAAGAACGAAGAAAAATAGAAGTTTATCTCCCATTTCCACACAGAGTGACATATACAATAAGTTTCGAACGATTTGAAATCTTTCAAGTTTCAACCTTAAATGTTAACATGAACGTGGATAGATAAACACTATTTTCTCAAACTAATATAAATTTTAGTAGGCAACTACGTTTCTCAGGAAAGCTACATTGCGGCTATCATTTAGTTTTTCTTAAGAAAGATTCTGAGTTATTTGGAACATGGTGGCGTTATTTAAATGAAACTATGAATTGGTGCCTGACTTCCATGCATTATAAGTTTCCAATGATTTGAAAGCTTTCAAGTTTCAACCTTAAATGTTAACACGAACATGTAAACTAATATAAATCTTAGTAGCCAACTATGTTTCTCTGGAAAGCTACATTGCAGCTATCATTTAGTTGTTATAATTTTTTTTTTCTTAAGAAAGGTATCAGAGTGATTTGGAACATGGCGGCGTTATTGTAATGAAACTATGAACATGGCGGTGTTTGACTTCGATGCATTATAAATTTTTTCCTTTTTTTTTTTTTTGAATCTTATCATATGAAATACATTATAGGCTTTATAGCTATTGGGAGCATGATGGTGACATCAAAATTACAACAACAGATTGCAGTATTTAACTGGTTATTGGAGGTTTAGGACTGCAATAGCACAGTTGTCAATTGTTATTGGTTTTTTTTTTTGGATAAAGGAAGTTGCTTTAGTCAATTGTCAATTGTTATTGTTACAGAATTACGGTATTAGAATTCTCTACATAGATCAAAGGGCTTCTTCAGTAAAAGTTAGATATACTTATTGTTAAATTGGTTTAACAAGTTTTGAACTCGACGTGATGTTGTAGTTTCAGATGCGTGTCTTAAAAATAAACTCCAAACTGAATAAAAGGGAAGACGAATTACAAGGCAGATTTCATGTTGGACATTTTCAAAAGAAATGTTTAGTCCCACATTGGTTAGAAGCTTCAAGTTTAAAGAGTATATATGTACTCTCGCACCACAATGCTTGTAAAATAAAATACAAGTGTTATGTAAAGTGAATCACACGTGCGAGCGTGTGCGGTGCTTTTATAGGCGCACTTAGCACGAGGCACGTGTGCATATATATGTGTGTGAGCTAATCATGGGTAAAATTCTTTTACCATTATTTTTTACTATTTTCGAAATTATAAGTGGGTAGTTATTTAATTGACCCATTCAAGCATTAAATGGGCAGTTAATAAACCCATTCAATGGTTGACTGAGTGGATGCAGTTGAAACTGCTTCACTACCCCACTTCATTCACTATAAGAGAAGAGGTTTGGGGAGGAAGAAATACATCTCAAAAATCACCAGCATCTGCTCCTGTTTTCATCTTTCACTACTGCAAAATGAAAGTTGATCTTGCTTCATCGTATCCTTTAGGATATTTGTTGACTCTCGCAGTGTAGAGAGCAAAACTTCCTTTAGGAAAGTGGCAGTGTTACACGCTTTGAAGTCATTGCATATCCCTCTGCTCTAATAATCTAAAGGAAGTTTTTCTGCTGTTGCAATGGCTTCGTCAATCAAAGAACTGTCAGCTAACATTGTAAAGCTGGATCGCTTCGATGAAGGCGATTTTCTGATGTGGCAGAAGTAAGTGCATTTCCTGCTGATGGCGCTTCATCTGGTGTATGTTCTGGATACACCCAAGGCTGTTGAGTCCGATGATGAAACTGTCGAGCAGATCAGGAAGAGGCAGAAATGGGAGACGGATGACCACACCTGCAGAGGTCATATTCTGAACGCCATGAAGGACTCACTGTTCAACCTCTACCATGACGTTCCCTCTGCCAAGGAGCTGTGGGAGAAACTTGAGGCAAGGTACCATAAGGAGGATGGACAAGTAAGAAATTCCTCATATCAAAGTTTATTAATTTTAAAATGATTGATGAAAGGTCTTTCATGGAACAATTTCGTGAAATTGAGAGGATTAGAAATAATTTCTCTCAACATAATCTTGTCATGGATAAAACAATTGTTGTGTCTTCTATTATTGATAAACCGCCCCCATCCTGGAAGGAGTTCAAACAAACTCTTAAACATAAAAAAGAGGATATAACTATTGATGAACTAGCTAATTATCTTCGTGTGGAAGAGGATTGTCGCATGCAGGAAAATGACAAAGAGCAGAATGCTCATGAGATTTCAAAGGTGCATGTGATGGAAGCGGCTAAGTTCAAAAAGCCCCTGCTGAACAAGCCTAACAAGCCTGACAGTTTCAAAAGCCCTGCTGGTTTGGGAAAACCGAACAGCCAAAACCAGAATCAAAGGAAGCAGAAAGTCACTTGTTGGTTCTCATGCGGGAAAGATGGCCACCTCAAATGAATGTTATCATTGGAAAAGGAAGCAAAGAAAACATAAAGCTTCCTCTAGCACTACAAAAGGTGCAGAAACGACAATGATGATCTCATTGCTATGATTTCTGAAATCAATGTCATTGAAAATGACATGGCTTGGTGGGTTGATTCTGGTGCCACTCGACACGTCTGCAAGAACAAGAGGGTCTTCAAGATCATAGAGGCAGTTGATAAAAATACTGTCTTGTACATGGGAAATGATGCTCCTGTCCTCGCTAAAAGCATAGGTAGTGTTGATCGAAGTTTACTTGGCAAAATTGTAACACTCACCAACGTGTATTATGCACCAGGAGTGAGGAAGAATCTGGTGTTGGGTGGTCTTTTGAATAAGTTTGGTTTTATGCTTGTATTTGAAGCTGACAAATTTACTCTCCAAGGGAAATGTATATGTAGGGAAGGGTTATGCTAATGAGGGCATGCTTAAGCTCAATATAATCGCTTTATCTAATAAGAATATTATTTATGCGTATCTTGTTGAGTCTCCATTTTTATGGCATCATAGATTAGGACATGTTCATTTCAGAAAATTATATGATATGGTGAATCTGGAATTACTCCCTTACTTTGATAAATATGAAAGAAATTGCATTGTATGCATGAAAATAAAAATAACTAGGAATCCATTTCCTAATGTTGAAAGAAATTCAAAGTTGCTTGATTTAATACATTCTGATGTATGTGACATACATAGTAACCATCAATAGGAGGCAATAAATATTTTATAACATTCATTGATGATTACAGCAAGTTCTGTTATGTTTATTTGTTGCATTCCAAAGATGAGGCAATGGTTAAGTTTCGGACCTATAAGGCAGAAACTGAATTGCAATGTGAGACCTTTATAAAATGTTTAAGGTCTGATAGGGGAGGAGAGTACTATGATCCAAAGTACTTTGAATCCACTGGAATAGTCCATGAGACTACTGGCCCTTATACACCACAACAAAATAGTTTGGCTTAGCGTAAGAATCGTGTTTTAACCGAAATGGTTAATTCTATGCTATCAAACTCTGGTTTAAGTAGTGGATTTTGGGAGAGGCATTGCTGATTACATGTCATATTCTGAACAAAATTCCACAAAAGAGGAATAAAGTCACCCCATATGAGCTTTGGTATAAGCGAAAACCAACTCTTAAGTATTTAAGAGTTTGGGGCTGTAGAGCAGTAGTAAAAGTACTTGAACACAAAAAGAGAAAATTGGGTGAAAGGGGAGTGGAGTGCATTTTTATTGGATATGCACAACACAATAAGGCATATAGGTTCATGGTAATTGAGCCTAATAATTCGATTTCAGCAAACACTGTAATTGAATCAAGGGATGCAATATTTGACGAGACAAGATTTAAATCTGTTCCCAAAAGTATTCCTGAAGAAAACCATAAAGGGAAGGAAGTCATAGAAATTGAAAATGACAAAGAAATAGTAGAAGTTCCTGAGCTTCGAAGGAGCAAACGAGCTCGAAAAATTAAGTCATTTCGTTCTGATTTCTATATATTCCTAGTTGAAGGAAGTAGAGAAACAGTAACTAGACAAATTCCGTATTGTTTTAATACGGAGGCTGATCCTCAAACGTTAGAGGAGGCGATGAAAGAAAGAGATGCAGCTTTCTAGAAAGAGGCATTAAATGATGAGATGGATTCAATAATGGGAAATAACACTTGGGAGCTAGTTGATCTACCTCATGGGTGTAAACCCATTAAATGCAAATTTCTCTTCAAAAGGAAAAGAAGAGTTGATGGATCCATTGAAAAATACAAAGTGAGACTGGTTGCTAAGGGTTTCACCCAAAAGCATGGAATAGACTATTTCGATACCTATTCACCAGTAGCTAGAATTGCTACTATCAGATTGCTTATTGCAATTGCAGCTATAAACAAGCTGGTCATCCACCAAATGGGCGTCAAAAAAGCATTTCTACATGGAGAATTGGATGAGGAAATATATATGGAATAACCTGAAGGGTTTATAATGCCCGGTCATGAAAATAAAGTGTGTAGATTGCGAAAATCAGTGTATGGTTTAAAGCAAGCACCAAAACAGTGGCACCAAAAATTTGACCAGGTTGTACTTGCTTATGGATTCAAAATAAATGAATCTGATAAATGTGTATATAGCAAGTTTGATGAAAGCGGCAATGGTGTCGTTATCTATCTTTACGTAGATGACATGTTGATTTTTGGAATTGACTTGGAGCAAGTTCAGTTGACCAAAATATTTCTTTCAAGCCAGTTTGAAATGAAAGATATGGGGCAAGCTGATGTTATTCTGGGAATTCAGATTGTAAGAGATGAGGGGAGTATTAGTCTAACTCAATCTCATTATATTGAGAAAGTTCTCAATAGATTCAATCATTTGAATTGTGCCCCTGTTTCCACCCCGCTAGATTCAAGTATTGAGCTAGTGAAAAAGACAGGCAATCCAGTTTCACAACTGGAGTATTCTAGATTAATTGGATCCTTAATGTGTGCAATGACATGCACTAGGCCGGATATTGCCTTAGCAGTAGGCATGTTAAGCAGATTTACAATTAATCCAAGTGAGTTGCATTAGTTTGCAATTCGAAGAGTTTTGAAATATTTGAAGAAAACAGTTAACTATGGTTTATACTATAGTGGATATCCTTCGGTCTTAGACGGATTTTCGGATGCAAGTTGCATTGTGAAAGATCAAAATCATGCATCTACAAGTGGGTGGATTTTCACACTTGCTGGAGGAGCAATCTCGTGGGCTTCAAAGAAACAAACTTTAATGGCTAGTTCTACCATGGAATCAGAGTTTATTGCACTGGCCTCGGCTTCAAAAGAAGCTGAATGGCTACATGAATTATTACATGAGATACCATTGTGGCCTAAATCGATAGCTCCAATCTCTATCCATTGTGATAATAAGGCCACATTGGCAAGGGCTTATAGCCAAGTGTACAATGGTAAATCTAGACATATTGGATTGAGACACGGTTTGTGTCGAGAATTGATAACAAGTGGAGTTATCAAGATTGACTATGTGAGATCTAGTCAAAATTTGGCAGATCCCCTTACTAAAGGATTGCCAAGAGACTTGGTGAATAAAACATCAAGGGGGATGGGTCTCAAGCTCATGAATTATAGGTCATCAATAGTGAAAACTCAATTCGACGCCTAACATTATGTTAAGTCTTGAGTTCAATGCAAATCAAATTCATTATAAGTGTGATTTGTGAGCACTAAATTTTAATAACCATCCCTAGGTTGTTAGGGCTCGGTACTTGCATGTAAAGAGAGGAGCAAAAACATGTTATTTCTTTCAATTTAGACCATCCTCCCATTTCGATTAAGAACAAAAGAAAAAACATATTATACTTTAATTTTCTGAAAAAATGGTATGGAATAAGATATTCACAAATATATGATACAAAACAAAAAGTAAAAACTAATATAAAAATGATGATATTGATTTAGATAACATAGAGAAGTAAAAGCACTTTTGTTATAATCTCATGGAAGAAAAAATATAGCAAACATACTATACTAACAACAAAAAGTAAATATACAGACTGTCTAAAACGAACGGAAAACACATATATTCATTTACACTAAATTACCAAATCATGAAAAAGCAAGAAAACAAGCCTTGACGAACACATTTGTTAAGAAAAGAAAGACTAGCATTTGGGAAAAGCATAATTCGGCAACAACAACACCTCAACCCCAAATTAGTTGGGGTCGGCTACATGGATCGAACTCATCCATTGCGCTAGATTTAGTGCAATTGATGGTGTTCTGAAAAGCATAATTTTCAGCAAATTAATGAAAAGGAACAAAGTAAACAATTCATCATTTTACATAGTTCAATCAAAACGTACTTGTAATCTCTATGTTTAAGCCTTCATCTGACAGAACATTTCCCATGTGTCCTGAAACAAAAGCTCCCAAGTATCTGCAAGTAAGTACCTATTCCCCATCATTCTTAACATCAAAAAGTTAGTCCAAGACACCATTATAAGGTCCGCCATCAAAGGAAAGCAAGACTCGAATGACACTTGAAGGACAAGGGTTTTACAAAGTTAATTCTAAATACTACATAGTTTTAATTGTAACAAATGGAGCGATAAATTACAATGACAAATCCTTAATTACCTAGAACAGAAAGACTTGTTATAAAGTATATTCCTTAATCAATTATTTCTTTGAATACAGTTGGATTACAAATCTGAAAAAGAAATTTTCAGTCTCCTCATTCTCCACTAGAGACTGTAGCCTGTAGGTAACTTTGAATCGGAGGAGGATTTGCCTCCAAAAGCCCTTCGAGAATTTGAACCACCTGTCCCATTGATGGCCTTTGAATCGCTTCTTCTCGGATGCACCAACAAACCACTCTGAATGCTCTTGTGAGTTCGTCGATGTCCACATTTCCCTCCAATTTGCTGTCCAAAATTGAAAGTACAGGTTGTCCTTCCGATATTATGTTTTTAGCAGCCCAAGTAGGGAAGAACCACGCCTTCCAATCCTTAGATTGCTTTAAGTTTCTTCTTCCCGATTCTGCAATTTGGAAGACTATCCAAAGTCACCGTAGCACAAATATATACTAACATACTGTTTCCATTCACACTTGGATCAACAAGAGCAAAGTATGCTGCTGAAACTGAAATGCAAAATCAAATAACCGCAAGTTCATAAGCATCATATACTACTTATTATATCTCTTGATTCCCATTTTGATGAAGAGTAAACGAAAAAAAAACATATTATACTTGGATTTTCTGAAAAGAATGGCATAGAATAAGATATTCATAAGTATATGATATGAAACAAAAACTTAACACTAATATTAGAATGATGATAATGTGATTTAAAAAAAAAAAAACCATAAGAAAAGTAAAAGCACTTTTGTTATAATCTCATGAAAGAAAAATCATAACAAAAAAATAAATTTTAACAAAAGAAAGTAAATATACTGACTGTCTAAAACAAATGAAAAAACAAAAACTTTCATGTGTTGTATACTTTCAATAGAATAAGACTCAATCCCAAAATTAGTTGGGGTCAGCTACATGGATCGAAAGAGATAAAGCTATAACAAAGTTAGACCTCCAACTTAATTAATTAATCTTATAATGGCTGTCACTTATTGATAGTGAGGCATTGGTTTTGAAAAAAAAAATCAACAAAAAAAAAGCCATTAAAACTATATTTAAGAGATAGTGAAGCATAACCAGAGGCATTGATTTTAGCTCAAAATTCTAAAAGCGTAATTTTAATAACAAAATTAAGTTTCTAACATAAAAGTTATCCAAACTCCAAAGATTACAATGCAGTTTTCAAGGCGGCGCCGCCTTAGGCGTTTGGAGGTTTCCATCGCCTAGAGGCAGGCGGTGGGCCTGAAAATAATTATTAAATTTTTTTTTATTAAAAATATTATACATATATTTATTTATTTGAAAATATATGTTTTATTTCAAAATGCGTGGAAAAGTGTTAAGTTGAAAATATGGTAATGAGAATGTGTAGGTGAAAAAGTATGCCGATTACTGTTGAGGGGTCTCTAAATAAATTAAATTATTTCTTTGGGAGGCCTACGTAAATATTTTTTGCTTGCCTAGGCGGCGCCTCACCTAACACCACCTCGCCACACCGAAAAGAAGACAAAATACTAGAACTCGAAATGAAATAAAAACGAGCATGTTATTAAAATGGTATATTACTCCCAGTAAGTTATTTAATTCATGAAAAATTACTGAATAGAGAACCCAAGGTGATCAAAAATGAACTTAATAACCCCTTTCTACAATGATTACCTTTGCCAAGAACTAGTGGTCTTGTTGGATGAAATCGAAAGAAGGAACGCACATTCTAAGCCAAATAGAATGAAAGAAATGCCGCTAAGCACAAGAATTTGTTATACATTTTCAAATTAAATGGATAGTTAGTAGAGTGGCTTAATGGGTGCAGTTGAAACGGCTCTGTAGAGTGGCTTAATGGGTGCAATTGAAACGGCTCTCCATTAAGGAATTATTGAAACGGCTCTCCATTAAGGAATTATTGAAACTGCTCTCCATTAAGGAATTATTGAAACTGCGAAGGAATTAATTGCTACATTATTCCATTGTATCAATACTTGACCCCATTTTCACTCCAACTGGTAATGACCAGTGCTCTATAAAAGGGAAGGCTTGGGGAAGAAGTAGGAATCTCGAAATTCACTAGCAATTGCTCTTGTTTTTCATCTTTCACTACTGCAAAGTGAAAGGTGGGTATACTTCATCATATCCTTTATGATATTTGCTGACTCTTGCAGTGTAGAGAGCAAAAATTCCTTTAGGAAAGTGGCAGTGTTACACGCTTTGAAGTCTTTGCAATTCCCCTGGTCTAACAATCTAAAGGAATTTTTTTTTTCATTGCAATGGCTTCAATCAAAGAACTGTCGGCTAACATTGTGAAGTTGGATCGCTTCGATGGAGGCGATTTTCTGAGGTGGTAGAAGCGAGTACATTTCCTGCTGGTGGCTCTTCATCTGGGGTATGTTTTGGATACACCAAAACCTATGGAGTCCGACGATGAAACTGTCGAGCAGATCAGGAAGAGGCAGAAATGGGAGACAGATGACCACACCTGCAGAAGTCACATTCTGAACGCCATGAAAGACTCACTGTTCGACCTCTATCATGATGCCTCCTCTGCCAAGGAGCTGTGGAAGAAATTGGAGGCAAGGTACCATAAGGAGGATGCGACAAGTAAGAAATTTCTTATATTAAAGTTTATTAATTTTAAAATGGTTGATGAAGGTCTGTCATGGATCAATTGCGTGAAGTTGAGAGAATTAGAAATAATTTCTCTCAACACAATCTTGTCATGAATGAAACAATTGTTGTGTCTTCTATTATTGATAAACTGCCCCCATCTTGGAGGAGTTCAAACAAACTCGTAAGCATAAAAAAGAGGACATATCTCTTGATGAACTTGCTAACCATCTTCGTGTAGAAGAGGATTGTCGCATGCAGGAAAATGAAAAAGAGCAGAATGCTCAGGAAATTTCAACGGTGCATGTAATGGAAGCGGCTAAGTTCAAAAAGTCCCTGCTGAACAGGCCTAACAAGCCTAGAGGTTTCAAAAAGCCTAATGTTTCGGGAAAACCGAACAACTAAAACCAGAATCAAAGGAAGCAGAAAATCACTTGTTGGTTCTGCGGGAAAGATGGCCACCTCAAGTCGAATGTAATCATTGGAAGAGAAAGCAAAGAAAAAATCATGCTTCCTCTAGCGCTGCCAAAGGTGTAGGTAATGACAATGATGATCTCATTGTTATGATATCTGAAATCAACGTCGTTGAAAATGATATGGCTTGGTGGGTTGATTCTGGTGCAGACCTTTATAAAATGTTTAAGGTCTGATAGGGGAGGAGAGTACTATGATCCAAAGTACTTTGAATCTACTAGAATAGTCCATGAGACTACTGCTCCTTATACACCACAACAAAATGGTGTGGCTGAGCGTAAAAATCGTGTATTAACCGAAATGGTTAATGCTATGCTATCAAACTCTGGTTTGAGTAGCGGATTTTGGGGAGAGGCATTGCTGACTGCATGCCATTATTTGAACAGAATTCCACAAAAGAGGAATAAAGTCACCCCATATGAGCTTTGGAATAAACGAAAACCAAATCTTAATTATTTAAGAGTTTGGGGTTGTAGAGCAGTAGTAAAGGTACCTGAACCCAAAAAGAGGAAATTGGGTGAAAGGGGAGTGGAGTGCATATTTATTGGATATGCACAACACAGTAAGGCATATAGATTCATGGTGATTGAGCCTAATAATTCGATTTCAGTAAACACTGTAATTGAATCAACGGATGCAATCTTTGATGAGACAAGATTTAAATCTATTACTAAAAGTATTCCTGAAGAAAATCAAAAAGGGAAGAAGTTATAGAAATTGAAAATGACAAAGAAATAGTAGAAGTTCCTGAACTTCGAATGAACAAACGAGCTCGGAAAATTAAGTCATTTGGTTCTGATTTCTATACATTCCTAGTTGAAGGAAGTAGAGAAACAATAACTAGACAAATTTCGTATTGTTTTAATACGGATGTTGATCCTCAAACAGTAGAGGAGGCAATGAAAGAAAGAGATGCAGCTTTTTGGAAAGAGGCATTAAATGATGAGATAGATTCAATAATGGGAAATAACATTTAATTTGGGAGCTAGTTGATCTACCTCCTGGGTGTAAACCCATTAAATGCAAATTTCTCTTCAAAAGGAAAAGAAGATTTGATGGATCCATTAAAAAACACAAAGTGAGACTGGTTGCTAAGGATTTCACCCAAAAGCATGGAATAGACTATTTCGATACCTATTCACCAGTAGCTAGAATTGCTACTATCTGACTGCTTATTGCAATTGCAGCCATAAACAAGCTGGTCATCCACCAAATGGACGTTAAAACAGCGTCCCTAAATGGAGAATTGGATGAGAAAATATACATGGAACAACCTGAAGGGTTTATTATGCCCGGTCATGAGAATAAAGTGTGTGGATTGCAAAAATCATTGTACGGTTTAAAGCAAGCACCAAAACAGTGGCACCAAAAATTTGACCAGGTTGTACTTGCTTTTGGATTTAAAATAAATGAATCTGATAAATGTGTGTATAACAAGTTTGATGGAAAAGAAAATGGTGTCATTATCTGTCTTTACGTAGATGACATGCTGATTTTTGGAACTGACTTGGAACAAGTACAGTTGACCAAAAGGTTTCTTTCAAGCCAGTTTGAAATGAAAGATATGGGACAAGCTGATATCATACTTGGAATTCATATTATAAGAGATGAGGGGAGTATTACTTTAACTCAATCTCACTATATTGAGAAAGTTCTCAATAGATTCAATCATTTGAATTGTGCCCCTGTTTCCACCCCTTTAGATTCAAGTATTGAGCTAGTGAAAAATACAGGCAATCCAGTTTCACAACTGGAGTATTGTAGATTAATTGGATACTTAATGTATGTAATGACATGCACTAGGCTGGATATTGCCTTGGCAGTAGGCAAGTTAAGCAGATTTACAATTAATCCAAGTGAGTTGCATTGGTTTGCAATTTGAAGAGTTTTGAAATATTTGAAGAAAACAATTAACTATGGTTTATGCTATAGTGGATATCCTTCAGTTTTAGAAGGATTTTTAGATGCAAGTTGGATTGTGAAAGATCAAGATCATGCATCTACAAGTGGGAGGATTTTCACACTTGCTAGAGGAGCAATCTCGTGGGCTTCAAAGAAGCAAACTTTAATGGCTGGTTCTACCATGAAATCGGAGTTTATTGCATTGGCCTCAGCTTTAAAAGAAGCTGAATGGCTACGTGAATTATTACACGAGATGTCATTGTGGCCTAAACCGATAGCTCCAATATCTATCCATTGTGATAATGAGGCCACATTGGCAAGGGCTTATAGCCAAGTGTACAATGGTAAATTCAGACATATTGAACTGAGACACAGTTGTGTCAGAGAATTGATAATAAGTGGAGTTATCACAACTGACTATGTGAGATCTAGTCAAAATTTGGCAGATCCCCTTACTAAAGGATTGCAAAGAGACTTGGTAAATAAAACATCAAGGGGGATGGGTTTTGATAAGTCGGTAATAGTGCCATAGTATTTTTATGTATTTGAGTGTTTTTATAGTAAAGTCTCCAAAATATTAGTCTAATTATATGTATTTGTCATTTTCAGGTATTATAGACCGCGCGATTGAAATCAGACTGCAAAACTATGTAAAATGGAGTATTCATATGCCTAGATATGTTTTACATCAAAAAACATGCTAACACGCATCTCGAGGCGGCTTCGGTGGATCCACACATTACGACATGCCGTTCAAGAAGAAGAAGAGAATTGGAAGTGGATAGATTTGTTAGTTTTATGTAGGATATATATTGATCGATTATTATTATATATATAGATATATATATATATATATTTATATATAGATAGAGATATGGATCGATCATTATACATATATATATATATATATATAGATAGAGATAGAGAGAACGATCAGAACAGAAAGAAAATAGGGGGATCGACTCTCTTTTCCTCATTCTCTCCTATATCTCTCCCTCTCCATTTTCTTTTATTTTTCTTGGTACTTTGAGTTCTTCAACTATGAAGGGCTAAGATTCATAGCCTAAGCAAGACTGCGAGGGAGGTTCGACTATGCATATTCAATGGATTTGTGAGATTTATATATTTTAATTTCAAGCTTTTCATTATTATTTTATTTTCTTAGTATTGATTGAACAATTGAGGTTAAACACTAGTTTAAACCTTGATTTACATGCCAGTGAATTGTAAGCACCCGTGCTTGTGCGACAAGACCACACTAGTGGCAATTGACCATACCAATTGATTAGAAACTTTTAGGACCGGTTAAATACCTTAGGGATCTAGGCTAAATCGGGAGCACTAGCGATCCAGTTGTTTAGGTTTAGTGCCTTCACAAATTGAAATAACGCGACCAATGCGTTAAATCTAGAGCACTAGCGATCAGGTTGCGTGTTTGGTCAGGGAAGTAGTCAACGGTCGTACCTTGGCTATCGAGATTAGGAAGTGCGAGGAACCGAGTGCTCCGCAGGGTCTATAGCTGCACTAGATCATAGATTAGTTTCATAATTTTCATGAATCGACAATTAATAAATTCAATCCCAAGTTGTATGACGAGACTTTGAAACTGAATACCTAGATTTAGTCCCATTAGATTCTTTTCCATTTAATTTCTTTATTTTTAAATATTTATATATTTCCTATAAATCTCAAATTCTTTTTTTTGTATTTTTTACCTAAGAAAGACACCAATCTCTGTGGGATCGACCCTTTACCACTATTTACAAAATAGTTGGTTTAGGTTAATTTATTTTATTGACGCGTTCGGCGCGCGTCAAATTTTTGGCGCCGTTGCCGGGGATTGGTTTTTCTTTCTTTGGTTTTTGTTGTATATTTATTTATTTATTTTTGTATATAGTCCCTTGTTTCTAATACTTTTGCAGGAAATTTCTTAATGGCCTCTTACTACCATAATTATGATCGATTCGAAGACTCATACTATCATGGTATGAACGTGGTAGGTATGTCACATAATGGACATCAATTTTCTAACTCGCAATCTTTTATGCAACAGGTCGAGGCTTGTGATTTTTGTGGGGAATCCTTTCATCCCACATATGCTTGTCCTTACCATCCGAGGTATGGAAATCATCACAATTCTAGCTTTGCATCGCCACAACCCGACTTCTGTATGTCTAGCCAAGTCCACGGAGTCCTCAACAAGAACGGAGGACCATCGAAGACATGGAGAAAGATATGATCTCCGACTGGCTTTCTCCAAGCACCAAAAAATACCCCTTTGACGATTGGAGTAATTCATCATATCAGCAGGACACATATAGTTCTATGCGAAATCAGCCTTCAAGGGATATAATAAGGTTTCTTTTAGAGACTGAGCAAGAGATGAACCTCACCGAGCAAGAATTGGACCAATGGATTAAAGAAAGGGATCAAGAAGATGAAGAAGAAATAATGTCAATTCTCCAGAAGATATCAACTGAGACCATGAGTGCAATTCCATTGGAGAGTGTTGAGGTGAATGAGGTTACACCAGTTGAGGACTATTTGAGAGAACCAGAGGAAACAATTGAAGTTTCTTTATATGAGCTAGACATTAGCATTGCACAGAATGAAACAGATGAAGCCGAGAAAGAAATTGATGTCATTTTAGAAAGGCCGGAGGAACCGCAAAAAGAAATCAAGGAAGACCAACATCTGGTGTTGGTGAAACCACCCACCCTCCCATGCATATTTTTTAGACCTTACAAGGGGGTGTTCGTAAAGGAGCGTTCGCAGATCTTCTATACGATTGACACTTTTGTGTTAGATGACCATGATTTGGCAGATTCTTATGTGTTAGAGGTCCCGGATGAGCTCCTGATTCTGAAGGAGGGCGTGCAGGCTGCATTGCCCAAATATGTTGATGCGCCATTTGTTGTAGATATCTCTAAAGGAGAGGTCATCACGTGATGAATCACAACAAGTCTAGCCAAAGACTTAAAAGAAAGGCGCTCGTTGGGAGGCAGCCCAGCTTAATTTTTTTTAATTTTATTTCATTTTTTATTTCTAGCAATTATTTTATTTTGGTTTAGTTTTTAGTTATTTTAGTTTTAATAAAATTGTAACTTCCATTTCTTGGACTTTTTCAGGCGCTATGGTTGATGTATGAGCACCGGAGACACTGGCGCATCCTAAATTTCATTTGGTTTGACTTTGGATTATTTTTTTTAGCATAATTTGAGCACTTTCAGGATGTTAGCTGATTTTTAAGATTTAGGTGTTTTAAGATTTGGTTGGATTTTTATTTTCAAAACTATGAACTTCATTTCATCATATTGTTGATTTCACCCTTAGTTGAAAGACTTCGAGCTCGCCAGATTTGATAGGAATCATTTGAGTTAACTCTCATGCTTACTAGTTCTTGCTCTTATTATGGTGAGTTTATTTCATAGTTTTCTTAGTCACCTAGACATGAGATATTTTGCACATTTACTAGTTTTTGGAGATTTTTATAAAAAATAAAAATAAAAAAAATAAAAAAATTGCATGAGTTTGTATTATCTTCTTATTTATTTATCCATGTTCTTTTTCACCACTCTTTTCTCTCTTTTGTTGCATGAATTTCTTGACTTGTTTTGAACATTGAGGAAAAGGTTCGGAATAAGTTTGGGGGTACTTTAGGACTTGTGGATTGAGTTGGATGGTTTTCTATGCGAAAGACTGCAGGTAAGATCGTTTAAGTTTTTTCAATTATATGCGGTTATATGCGATTGATGGATGGTAATGGCGGTGTTTGGTATCACTCATTCTCTCATTTCTTCCATTTATTTTCCCTCCATACTTCTCTTTCTCATGTCATTAGGAGTTGATACACTTTCGTGCATGCATTTAGTATAGTTGTTAGTATTATCATTAGTAGACATATGTCTATCTATGTTTGTTCTTGCATTTAGACCTTACATAGTGTCATATGTTGCATTTAGAGTAGCCCGAGATTTTGTTTCATGTCTTTGGTTATGGATGAGTACTTTATGGTTGCTTGTTGACTTGAAACTAAGGCGAAAGTAGGAGAAATACTTAATCAAGTCGTAGCCCAAAGCACTTTTATGATTGCATGATTAGAGACTTAGTATGTTAGTTGAGCTTGTGCTAGATACCAAAATGGGCGACGGTCAAAATTGTGCAAGTAATAATATTTTAACCCACATTGGAGAATTGGCTTGATTATAGTGAAAGTGAAAACGGCTAACAGGAGTTTTCTTAATATTGAGAGTCCCACAAGTTTCCATAGAAAATTGAGCAGGAAAACTTGTAGTGGGAAAAAGTGAGAAAATCGGTCTATAGGAAATGGAGCAGGGATCGTGTTACTTGAAAAAAAAATGGAGAAAGGAATAGAGAATATGAAAAAAAAAAGAAGAATAAAGGCGGAAGTTTATGAAAACTCCTCAAATAAAAAAGATTTAGCTCGAGTGCTTTCACTAAATTAAGTGGGATTTTAAACTTGCATGTTTGAATGTATAAACCGAGAAAACTCATGAGTAGTTGATGGCCTTTGTCTTGACTGCATCTTTGTCTTGAAAGTGTGATCTTAGTTGTGTTTGGGTTGCGATTCTTGACATATCATAGCTCCGAAATTTCTTGAGTGGCTTGTTAGTT
Organism: Stephania japonica; assembly: GCA_039657345.1. Lineage (NCBI taxonomy): Eukaryota > Viridiplantae > Streptophyta > Magnoliopsida > Ranunculales > Menispermaceae > Stephania > Stephania japonica. Next base: position 80,764,895 of record CM077556.1, on the reverse strand, counting down.
TGGCGGCTATGTAAACCAAAGGGACTCCATGAATTTCTGAATCGGGTATAGGACTAGTTGAGTCAGTACATATCTATATTAGTAGTCTAGTTTATTTGTGTTTTGTTATTTACAGCTTTGCTCGGGACGTGCAAAGTCCTAAGTTTGGGGGTATTTGATAAGTCGGTAATAGTGCCATAGTATTTTTATGTATTTGAGTGTTTTTATAGTAAAGTCTCCAAAATATTAGTCTAATTATCTGTATTTGTCATTTTCAGGTATTATAAACCGCGCGATTGAAATCAGACTGCAAAACTATGTAAAATGGAGTATTCATATGCCTAGATATGTTTTACATCAAAAAGCATGCTAACGCGCATCTCGAGGCGGTTTCGGTGGATCCACACATTACGGAATGCCGTTCAAGAAGAAGAGAATTGGAAGTGGATAGATTTGTTAGTTTTATATAGGATATATATTGATCGATTATTATTATTATATATAGATATTATATATATATATATATATTTATATATAGATAGAGATATGGATCGATCATTATATATATATATATATAGATATAGATAGAGAGAACGATCAGAACAGAAAGAAAATAGGGGGATCGGCTCTCTTTTCCTCATTCTCTCCTATATCTCTCCCTCTCCATTTTCTTTTATTTTTCTTGGTACTTTGAGTTTTTCAACCATGAAGGGCTAAGATTCATAGCCTAGGCAAGACTGCGAGGGAGGTTCGACTATGCATATTTAATGGATTTGTGAGATTTATATATTTTAATTTCAAGCTTTTCATTATTATTTTATTTTCTTTAGTATTGATTGAATAATTGAGGTTAAACACTAGTTTAAACCTTGATTTACATGCCAGTGAGTTGTAAGCACCCGTGTTTGTGCGACAAGACCACACTAGTGGCAATTGACCATACCAATTGATTAGAAACTTTTGGGACCGGTTAAATACCTTAGGGATCTAGGCTAAATTGGGAGCACTAGCGATTCGGTTGTCTAGGTGTAGTGCCTTCACGAATTGAAATAATGCGACCAATACGTTAAATATGGAGCACTAGCGATCAGGTTGCGTGTTTGGTCAGGGAAGTAGTCAACGGTAGTACCTTGGCTATCGAGATTAGGAAGTGCGAGGAACCGAGTGCTCCGCCGGGTCTATAACTGCACTAGATCATAGATTAGTTTCATAATTTTCATGAATCGACAATTAATAAATTCAATCCCAAGTTGTATGACGAGACTGTGAAACTGAATACCTAAATTTAGTCCCATTAGATTCTTTTCCATTTAATTTCTTTATTTTTAAATATTTATATATTTCCTCTAAATCTCAAATTCTTTTTTTTTGTATTTTTTACCTAAGAAAGACACCAATCTCTGTGGGATCGACCCTTTACCACTATCTACAAAATAGTTGGTTTAGGTTAATTTATTTTATTGACGCGTTCGACGCGCGTCAGGTTTCAAGCTCATGAATTATAGGTCACCAATAGTGAAAATTCAACTCGACGCCTAACATTACGTTAAGTCTTGAGTTCAATGCAGTCAATTTCATTATAGGTGTGACTGTGAGCACTAAATTTTAATAATCATTCCAAGGTTGTTAGAGCTCGGTACCTGTATGTAAAGATAGGAGGTTGAGATGTTCTCTTAATAGTCTTCTAAAGGTACTTAAATTGCGGGGGTACTAGAATAGAGATTACCTATGTGGATGTGAAGTGCGGCCGCTTCAAGGAGTTCAAGGGCTTGGCTCCAAAGACATTCACGAGAAGATACGGGACACAAGACCAATGTTAAATGTGTCTGGATATTTATAGCTATTTGCTGGTGTAAGTTATATGCGTGATATGTTTATGCTACATATCGAATAGAATCATTGGTTCAAAGTGTATCTACCATGTAATTCTGATATGATGTAATGAACTTTTCACAATATAGTGGTTCAAATCGCAAGATACCATTAGTTATGCATATAATGTTTGTGATTTCGTGGATTAAATGATCTGAATATTTTGAAAATGGCGGGGGATTGTTATACATTTTCAAATTAAATGGATAGTTAGTATAGTGGCTTAATGGGTGCAGTTGAAACGGCTCTGTAGAGTGGCTTAATGGGTGCAGTTGAAACAGCTCTCCATTAAAGAATTATTGAAACGGCTCTCCATTAAGGAATTATTGAAACTGTTCTCCATTAAGGAATTATAGAAACTGCAAAGGAATTAATTGCTACATTATTCCATTGCATCAATGCTTGACCCCATTTTCACTCCAACTAGTCATGACCAGTGCTCTATAAAGGGGGAGGTTTAGGGAGGAAGTAGGAATCTCGAAATTCACTAGCAATTGCTCTTATTTTTCATCTTTCACTACTGCAAAGTGAAAGGTGGGTATACTTCATCGTATCCTTTAGGATATTTGCTGACTCTTGCAGTGTAGAGAGCAAAAATTCCTTTAGGAAAGTGGCAGTGTTACACGCTTTGAAGTCTTTGCAATTCCCCTGGTCTAACAAAATTGAAGTTTCAAACCAAGCACTACAAGTGCAACTCCAGCTATAACAATCACCAAATCATAATCAAACGCCAAGAATTTCATATTCCAACCCATTCCTATAACATTCTAGTGTTGCTTGCAAAAATGGTTTAGGGTAAGCTTTGCTTTTTCACGATTTTATGACATGAGTAATGATCATGTGGGGGTATTAATGCAGTAATATTCTTAAAAAGAATCACCTATGTGAGTGTGAATTGGGCCAATCCTATGAGAATTTCCCCAGGCTTGAATTCTCAAGAGCACTAATGAATATAAGAATTGTTTACGACCAAAATGAATACAACTGTAAGAACAAAAATAAAAATAGGGAAGAAGTTATGTGAGTATTGTTTGGTATACACAAACTGTTGACAATTCAAGACAAATGTTCACAAATCAGTTAGCATATCCAATGGTAAATTAACAACCATTGATTCCCATCATGGTCTGCACAGGAGAAGTCCCAGTTTGAAAGAAGCATTACGTTTTGCTTTAGCTGATTTATTAGGTGAATGAATATAACGAATAAATTTGAGGGATTATTAGTTGAATTTGTGAATAAGGAAATATACGACTTTTTGTCGTTAAAGACAAGTGATTCGGTCAATTAATTTACTGAGGCACAAAGGATATTTCTCTCCGATTTTATGAAAACTTGATTATCATGCATATAATATTATGCATAAACATTTTAGTAAGTAATCTCTATTTTTAGTGAAGAAAAATAAAAGATTATTAGTTGAATATGATAATCCTGTAATTAGAAACGATTATAGATAATCCTGTAATTAGAAACGAGAGACATGTATCCTTTGTCTCAATAAATTAAAAGACCGAATCACATGTGTTTGAGGCAAAGAGCCGTATGTTTCCTTATTCACACATTCTACTAATGATCCCTCAAATTTAGATCCTTATATTCATGCGCCTAATAAATAGGCTATCAAGTCCAATCCACATTGTCCATAAAAGGTGATTGAGGGAGAAAAGAAAGATATAACCAACGACCAAAGCAAAGGACACTTCTTCTTGCCTTTGCATTTTGGAGGAAATCTCACTTTCACACTTATGATTCATACATAAATTTAGTTGTGACACCTCCTCACCTTGAATTGGCCTTATAATATAAAAATTGAACAAAAGCATTACTGGGATTTCTCCGGCAGACTTTGTTGGGGCTGTTCATGCACCTTTGTCTTTGGAGGCTCTAGCCGAGGGTCGTTTACATATGCTTTCTCATATGAATCCCTTATCTCCGGCGATTGGAGATCCCATTTCCGTTAAAAAAAAAAAAAGGATCCCTCAAAAACGGCTTGGAGTGGCTCAACTTGAGAGGTGGAAGAAGATGATTGAGCAGGTTCAAATTCAGCAGCAAAATCAGCAGAACCAGCAAAGCCCATTTCAGTTTCAGCTCCCTTTCTCAACATATGGACAACCATATGGGCAAACATTACTGTTCCATCAGTGCTTGTCAAGCAATTGTGCGATCTGTTTTGAGGTACCAAGTCACTACCAAACTTTTTTCTACTCATGATGCATTTGGTCCTTGAGATCTTCTCATAAATCCATTTAATATGTTGATTTTCTTGATTTGGATTTGGTTTAGATTGATGAAATTGCAGAAGATGCGCAGCGAGGCGGCCATGTTGAGTGAACATAATACAGTTTGTCAAGAGAAGAGGAACCAGGGCGCTGGCGACGATGAAGACGACGAAGAACCAGGGCAGTGATCCATTTCTAGAACTGGCTCTTGATCCCAAACTAGAACAATGATGAATAATGGAAATTTCATGATCAACAAACCTGCAGAGTTTTGTTCATCGTTTGGGCCTAATAAAGTAGTTCAAAATCAGGTACCACCCATAAAACCAAATCTCAGTTTAATCAATCAATTCTTGTAAAAAAAATAAAGTTTATATTGAATATTCCTTAAATTAAGGAATATTTGTGATTGATTTAAGGAATCAATAATGATTTTTTTTTTTGATATCAAGGAATCAATAATGAGTTGTTTCTATTCTTTTTTATTTATTTCCATGTTTATCATAATAATAAGATAGACAAGATTTAGAGAAATCATTTCCTTATCTATAATCTTTCTTTGTAAATTTATTTCTATATTTATGTATAGCATGATGTGTTTATAATGAATTGAAAAATCGATGCTTTGTGCAAATATTTAAAATTCAATAGATACTATAGTGCCAACTAAACCACTGTGGGGTTTTATCTCAAAAGGCCTCCATATTATTTGAAGGGAGATCATTACTTATATACCTTATTAAGAAGTTTCAATTATCCGATGTGGGACTATTATTTTGGTCCCACATCTCAACAGTTTAATCAATTAATCTTGAGTCGTGCTATGTGCACCCCAGTATGTTATCAGGGCACCCAACGTTTTTGGATTAAAAACTGGTTTCATAAGAAAATGTTAAAAGTGCCCTCACAAATCATGCACCCCACCATATGATTAGGGCACCCGACACATACCCCATTCCGTTCACATTCCCATGCACCCAACTCTCAAACTCTCAATTTTCCTACCAAGTGAAGTCAATCTGTCGCCTGCTGAACATTGCCTTCGTTGATCAAAGAGTGCGCACCAACCTTGTATTGTAGGGTTTATTAGATTCGGCGAGTTTAAAACATTTTTAGGTCTTATGGTTGAAGAAAATGAATGGGAGGCAGACGTCACACATCATAAGGTTAGTTTTCATGGTTTTTGTAGGTTTTTTTTGCCATTTTCGAAGGTGAATGACGGACGCGACTTTGTCGGTCTGTAACGACCTAGAAACTTGGCTATTTGTGAATGACGATATGTATTACATATTTATACTCGTATTGAGTGACCGGACAATTAAGTCGGTGAACGAGTAGGAAAATTGGGTTACGGGTACACGGGGGATTTAAAACACTGTTAAAATACAAATAATTGAATTTTCTAATAATTTAATTATTTATTTGATGGGATGTGGCGAGAGAACGAGCGTGGCAAACCAAATTACAAAGTAATACTGACTGAAGAAACGCAATATTAACGTGGGAGTTGGATAGTGTCACAACATACGGGCTATGGGATAAAAAATTGTTAAAGTCACACAGTATAATGAGGAGAGCCATGAGATTGGCATTGAGATGTGTATGTGTGTTGAGTTAAGATGATAAGGTAAAAAACCCATAAGGGCAACTGTTTTAAATTAAACAAGTGTTAACTTAAGGGCAAAAGGGTCATTTTACCCTTATTTCATATATATAAACAAACAAAAACCCTACTATTCACCATCTTCTCCAAACCGCCGCCCACTCTCCTCTCCCACTTCTCCCTCTCGGTCGACACTCCTCCCCTCTCCCTTGGTGATCGGACACGACCCTCGCCGGAGGTTTTTTTTTTTCTCTCTCTCTCTCTCTCTCCCCTCCCCCTCTCTCTCTCTCTCTCTCTCTCTCGTTCTCGCTCACGACCTCACTTGTAACCACGCTGTTTCGTGACTAGCTTGGTTGCAGCGGTGGTCGACCGTGATTGGGGTAGGTAGGGGTTGTCTCGACGTTCCGGAGGCTTCCATGTGAGGCGGACATGGTGATTTCTGATGGGATTTGGTTGTTGTCTTGTTGCACTGTTTATTTATGTGTGTCGGCTGTTGCGGTGTTGCAGGGACCAAGGGCTCGTCAGGGACGACTTCTCAGTGGTCCACCAGAGTCCCCGATGGCCCCAGGGCACACCACAACCATGTTGTTGAATGTTGAGATCGATTTTAAGTCATTACTCCTTACGATCTGTTGTTTTGATTTGATTTAGTCTCCGTCAACTGTTGGCCGGTGCTCCGCCACCTTGCGCCATCGTCGTCACCCGCCATGACCTGGGGTATGTCGAGGACCCTTCCATGACTATGTGGGTGCCTCCCGATCCTCGGAGCAAGCAAAACAGCGGCGTTGGTTGTGGTGTGGAACTCATTATTTCATGTGATGTTAGTATTTTGTTCTTTTCATCTCTCACCGGAAACCACCACTGTGGCGGCGCTGCTGGCCGGACCGCTGCTCTGTAAGGTTGTCGGGGACCATGTTAAACCTATGATGGTGTCTCGTAACCCTCCAATAGGTCTGAGCCGGTGATGACAAATACATTGACGTGATTTCATGTGTTGTTCCCTCCTTGTCGGAAATTTCCATACTTGGCAGCACTGCCGTCAATGTCATGAATAGGGAGTGTTGGGGATCACACAAAAACCCTTGAGTGCGTCCCATATCCCCAGAGCGTCCATATTGATGGTTGCAAGTTGTTGTAGTGATGAATTTATACGTCGATTTTCACTGTGCGTCGAGTAGTTGCCAAAGTGTTGTAGAGCGTGCTTCGGCCTTCCCATGCCACAGTGGTACTCTACCGACATCGTACAACACCAGCGAGGTTCCCTACTCACTGGTACATGGTTAGTTCAAGTTCTTATTGAGGCATGATTGTTGATCGATGTCGATGTTGTGTGTTACGTTGTCAAATGGTAGTGACGTCGTGGTCACGCCGCCAGTCCTCGAGACTATGGCGTGACCTATCTACGACTGAGCCAAGCCTACGATTCATGAGTAGGCTTACATGTGTCATGGTTATCGATGTTGTGATATCGTAGTCGTGGTTATTATTGTGGTTTTTCAAACCCGAGAGAGCATTCAATTTTCTATCGATTTGTCGAGTTGTTTGAGTCCTTAAAACACTTGGGAATACACTAGGGTTTAACATAGGGTTTAATTAATGACTCGACCCATTAATCAGAGTTTCCAACCTTCTCAGGTAGCGGGAAACTCGAAGATACGCGTTAGGATTTGTGAGAGTGTGTTCGCGGGTTACGATTAGTTAGGTAAGTATACGCCTTATATGTGTGTATGTTAGTAGGCCAGTAAGGAAATAACATGTGATTTATACATCTATTCATTGATATTGTTGAATCGATCCCTTGTTTGATATTCCATTCCATATTCTTGGTTGTATGTTCTTGGCATGAGTGTTTCGAAGGTATCATGTGGTCCCACACTAACTGGGCAACGAGGGTGCCTCCTGCAGTGGTAACTGACCACCCCTAGTTATGTGTGTACTGGGTACTGGATTCGAGAGGTGTTGTGATGCCTCTCGATTTCACGCTGCGCAAATGTTGCGATATTGCCCGGGGAGATCTAGTGAGATCTTTACCGTATTGCTGTGAAATTAGACCACTCATGGGCCTCTTTTGAATCTTAGAACATGCAAATTTCGATTGTTTATCTATCAGTCTGTTTATCATGCACTTGATTTACTTATTTTCCTACTATTTCATTTCCGCATGATATCTAGACTGCTTTACTTGTTAAATCATAAATTGCTGTTATATTCTTTTAGTACTACTTTCGATTTCTTCAGTTACTCACCGTCTAGTTTGTGACGGTGGGTGTAGATAGGGTGGAGAGCAGCAAGGGCAAGGGGCCCTATCTAGGAAACCTACTTTGAGGACTAGCAGCGGGATTAGGGAGTGGCTTTATAGTATGTGTTTATGTTTTGCTTACTTGTATATCGTTTCATATATATGTTTTGGGATTATCGAACTGGGCATTTTTGATGAGACTGGTATCATGTATATATGCTTATCGAATTGTACATGAATACCCAGGGTTTTCCACACTTATAAAATTCTTATATTTCCCTTGATTGAGTTATTTCCCGTATTATACTTGTTTAGTCTTCCGCTGTGTATTATTGCAATAACTCTTTCATAAATTGTTTAAATTGATTAATCGGAGGCTGACTAGGCTCGTTAGGATGCCGAGTGATGACTCGGGGCCTGCACGGGTCTAGGCCGGGCGTACCCAATTGCATTAGGAAATTGGCCATCACACGGTCACACATAACTGAGACATGTTGTAATGTCTCGATTGAAGGTAGCAGAGACTTTGGAATAAGACTCGGTAGAGGGTGATTGAACTCATGTTTGAATTCATTTGGTACATGTATCAGACAAATGGAGGTTGAGACTTGACAAATATTGTCAGACATATGGTACCGATACGACATGTTGATTCTCGAACCTGTAGTACTAAGACTTTGGAATAAATTTTAGTAAAGGGTGACCGAACTCATGTTTATGTGTTTTCATGGTGGGGTGCTTGTGTTTCAAACAAAAGGGCATTTTGGAAAACTCTCGGGGTGCCCTGAGAAAATTCTGGGGTGCATAGCTCGGCTCTTAATCTTATGAAAATAACCTTAAATCTCAAATGGGTATTTCTTAAATTTATGTTTGGGTGATGAAATCATTGATTTTTATAGGAGATTCATGAAGTCATAGGGGTTCATAGAAAGATCAACAACAACAACAACTACAACACTACTAATAACATAAAGGAATACTTGGTCAAAAAAAAAAAAACATAAAGGAGTACAATTTCTTCCCAACTCATCACATTGGCAACAATAGTACTAGTAGGAGTGGTGTTAGCAACAAAGACTACTACAACCAGTACTGTTCATCCACAATGACATCAGTAGGAGCAGAAGCCACAAAAGGGTCACCAGTAGTAATATCATCAGATCAAGAACCTTCATACACAACTAGTATTGATACCAAATGTCTTGATTTGTCTCTAAAGCTTTCCTGTTAGACTTGAAAAGAAGCTCTTAAGCTTCCCACTTATACACATCTTTTTAGTTTTTTTATGGGCCAGTAGTACTATCAGATCAAGTATAATGTATGTAACTTGAGAGTGAGACTCCTCTTATAATAAATTCATCTTCATCAATATCTCTCATGACATCTCATCATAACATTTAATTTTGGGTTATTGAGAGGTTTGGGATTTTCTCTTCTTGTTGAGAAGTTTTGTAAGTTTCCTCTTCTTGTTGAGAGGTTTGTGAGTTTCCTCTTCTTGTTGAGAGGTTTGTGCATTCCCTCTTCTTAGTTGAGTGGTCCTTGAGTTTCCTCTTCTTGTTGAAAGGTTTTTTTAACTTGCTTGTGAGTTTCTCTCCTAAATTAGTTTGGGAGGCTTCATTACTTTTGATCTGTCAATCTAGCGCCGCCATGACATGTTTGCTTATTGCTTCTCTTAAAAAATCACCTTCAACGCAGAATCTCCACAAAAAAAGAACTTAACTTTTATCAAACAAGAACCTCCCACAAGATCAACCTTAAGCTTTGATTGAGGTAACTGATTAGGAGCTCCTCCCACAAGATCAACCTTAGGCTTTGATTGAGGTAACTGATTAGGAGCTTCTTAAAATTAATAACCAGTTGGTGGGGTGAAGGCAAGATTTTTTGGGCTTTGATTGAGGCAACTGATTAGGAGTTTCTTAAAATTAACAACCAGTTTGTGGGCTTTCAAAATTCAAATTTGAATTCTAAGGATAAGGGTCTAATTGAATGTAAGGTAGGCTAAGCAAATTGAAATTGCATTAACGACGGAACATGCGAGATAGTCTGGCTGAGCACAATTAGTTGCCTTAGTTGGAATTGCCGAGGGCTCGGAGACACTTGGACATTATTAGCATTAGTAGAGTTAGTTAAGTCAAATAAGCTCGATGTAGTTTTCTTAATTGAAACCAAATTGCCACGCCCAGATGTAAAATCCACTAAGATGAAAAAAGTTACAGATTTATACAACACCTGTACCAGTGATCCCTTACTAGGCTTACTACACTACCCTTCACCTTATTGACTTTATGCAAGTCTCCCGATACTTGCACGGTGAGTCTCCCCTTCACTGGAATACTCAAGCTTTCACTCGGTGTGTCGAGCTCCCCTCAATGGAATACAAGTCTTTCACTTACACAGTAACTGAAACACCCAAGTCCCCTTGGTGTTTACATCTTGACAAAGAAGTGAACAACACGTTTACAATACAAAGTTAAAGGAGGATGCAAACTCTATCAACTTTGGTACATTATATAGACAATGAAGTACACAAAATCCTAACTACATATCATAACAAAATGGTTAGGATCTGCCCAATCTTCATCTTCAAACAACCACATCCTTGCACACTAAACACGTGGTGATAAGCCACTGAACCGCATCTGCAACTTCCATGTATATCTTCAGTTGCTCCTCAGTTTTTGTAGATAAGATCAAATCCGTAAAAAACTAATCTAAAGATCTTGTTGCAATTGCGCATCTTATCTAAATCACCCAAAGTTTTTCTTCTCATTCGAGCACATGGAACATGATTCGAATAAGTCATTTATCAAACTAACAACCTGATCAATAAAATGACAATCCAACTGGTCGATCTCAATCGTAACTGATGATCCTAACACTATCAAAAAGGTATATATACTCCAATGCAAGATATAATCTCACAAAATCATCATGCCGTGGCTATAGACGTCAGCCTTGGCTGTGATAGCCACACATGAAATCCATTCTGGTGCAAGGTAACCGCTTGCTCCCCTCATGCTTAACACTTGAATGAATTATCAACCAACTAGCTTTGTCAAACCAAAATCTGTGACATTGGGACAGAAATCAGCATCCAAGAGTATGTTTGAGAAAATGACATAATTTTTCTTTGACATGCATGTAAGCTTGTATGGCACAAGAAACTGCAAAAACAAGGTCTTTCACCCTTTTAAAACATTGAAAATAACATTTGACATATTTTTCTAAACACAGGGAATTTCTCTCAGCTTGTACAGTTAAGAGTTCAATATAACATAATAATGCCTTTGTTCATTGAAGAAGTCATAGTAGGAGATGCATCAAATTAAGTGTTTCGGAAAGAGCACATTCACAAAGTACAAAACCTTCCAAGGAAAAACAGGAATGCGTAAACTATACACAATTACACACAGTACAATGAAAGAAAATGCACACAGAACACAAGATTTGAAGGTGATGCATCATTTATACTGCCTCGACAGTTGATGTCTTCCAACAGAAAGTGTGAAGATGCCTATGACGGTGTCCAAGAACTCCAGATGACAATTAAGGAACTAGTGCACAAAAGCTCTTCAACGAGTTCATAATTTCATAGACTAGAAATTTAGTGAATATGTCCTCACATTAGTATAGAAAGCGAGGACTACGAAGAAATGTAGGTTTCTTCACCTTCCATAATAAGTTGGAGAGACCTTGGTATTGGAGGAGGTCGAGCCTCAAGGAATCCCTCAAGAATCTGAACTACCTGTCCCATGGTCGGCCTATGTGCCTCGTCATCTTGGATACACCAACAAGCAGCTCTAAAAGTTCTAGTAAGCTCTTCAGCATCAGCATTGCCCTCCAACTGCTTATCTAGTATTGAAAGAACATTCTCTCCTGAAGCTACTTTGGTTGCAGCCCAAGTAGGAAAGTATTCAATCTTACCGTCCTCAAGTTGCGAATTTCTTCTTCCTGAGATAATCTCAAAAAGCATCATGCCATAGCTGTAGACATCAGCCTTGGCTGTGACAGCCACACGGAAATCCATTCGGGTGCGAGATAGCCCCTTGTTCCCCTCATGGTTGTTAATACCCTGCTGAATTCTCGACCAAGGAGCTTTGCCAAACCAAAATCTGCAACCTTGGGGACAAAATCAGCATCCAAGAGTATGTTCTCTGGTTTGATGTCGCAGTGAATGATACAGTATCGGCACTCCTCGTGGAGATAAGCCAATCCTCTAGCTGTACCCAGCGCAATGTTGTATCTTGTTTTCCAATCTAAAGCTGCATTGGAGTCATCTTTACGGAACAGATGCGAATTCAAAGAACGGTTCTCCATGTAATCATATACCAACAATCTTTTATTACCTTCAGAGCAGAATCCACGCAAGCGAACCAGATTAACATGATGGATTGTCCCAATAGTGCTCACCTCAGCTCGAAATTGCTTTTCTCCTTGAGTGATGCCTTCAAGCTTCTTCATGGCTATAAGAGTTGAATCTGGCAAAACTCCCTTGAACACGGAACCAAAAGCTCCACTGCCTAATATTTCTGAAAAGTTCTTCGAGGCAATTTTAAGGTCCTTGTATGTAAATGCCACCAAGGAGCCTTCGACAGCAATGGACATCTCAACCGATCCCCGCCTCCCCCATATCCAAATTGCCACCAGAACAAGGCCTAAAAGGGCCAAAGTTCCTGCAATAGCGCACACAATCACAGGCCGATGAACTGGTTTTTTCTTACTGGAACTGACTTCCGAAGGGGCAACTCTAATATAGAGCTCATCCCCTCCATTGTCAAGTTGTTGTATGTTCAGTAGATCGCCATACCATAGCGAACATCCAGTACTATTGTAAAGATAGGCATTGCAAGAGCAGTTGTTCAAGCAAGCGGATTGGCAATTCGCTGAACTATCAACAGAAAACTGTACCGAATTAACGGGAGATTTAATGTTGAGCATCTGAATGAAGTTGTCTTTTGCTTGGCATTGTAAAGGAGTCTTCCTTACACATCCACCAGATGGATCACCCAAATTCCAATCTTCGAGCGATTTTTCCTTGAAACCTTGTAGGCATTGGCACGACGAATCTTCCACATTGTTGCAGCGACCAAAAGGCCCGCAATATCCATAAACATCACATGGTTTTATTGGTTTAGACCAAAATTGGTTCCACTCTTTGGTTGCTTGAAGCCACATATATTGCTTGATCTGCCCAGATAAATCAATCATGAATCTAGAGCGCACATTCTTCACATACAAGTAGTATCTCAAGTAGGTCTCGTTCTCATTGGAAACGAAGCTGTAATTGTAAAACAATCTTGTTTTCATCTCAGGAACTAGGCTGAAACTCTCCCCGTCCCAAGCCCCACTAGTCCAATACTGTTGAGATCCATTCCATGTCAATACAAACTCAATATCTGGCTTTAATTCTAATGAAAATAGTCCTGGAGAGGGATCTTCTGAGTTCTTCCAAGATACGAGTTTCTGCGCTTTCTTGGTACGATTATCATAACGCATCTTTGCTCCCGGAAGCCATGTATCAGTGGGATGATCAAAACTTTGCCAGATTACTACATGTGGATTCAACCCGTCTCGTAAAAGCAAATTCCCATCATCACCCAATACTAATTCAAAGGAGTTAAAGGCGGTTGAGGTCGAATTGGTCGACCAAATTGGGATTTTGGACTCGTTTAGGATGACCAAGTTACCATTTTCTAAGAGCTTGAGTTCTGAAGAGGACAGATCAATGATAGGCTGATCTCTATTGGCAACCCAAACAACTACTGCTTTGTTTTGAACTTGGGTTTCCTTGAACCAAATTCCCAAATAATGTTTGAGAGACTTACCTGGTGTGAAGAACCCAAGTTCAAAATCACCACCTTTAGAGACTATCGTCCGGTTTCCCGTTAAAGATTGACCTGCAGAGATGGTATCCACAGCAGCACTGCAAAGACAAGTTTTGGAAGAGAAGAGGAGTAAGAAAAGAGAAAGGAAGAAGAGCAAAAAAAGTTTATCACCCATTTCTGCACTGAGTGGCAGATGCAGGTTTCCAATCAATGATTCGAAAACTTTCAAGATTCAACCTTAAGGGCGCGATCGAAGAAGATAAAGACGATCTCAAATGTTAACATGAACATGACTACTACACATTATTTTCTTAAGAAATACATTTTAGTCATTTGGAACATGGTGGCGTTATTTAAATGAAACAATGAATTGGTATATTTGACTTACAGTCATTGTATGTTTTCTTATCATAATAGCTACTGCATGAGTGTGACATTTAAACTACAATAATAGATTGCAGCATTTGACTGGCTATTGGAGCTTTAGGACTGCAAGTCTGCAATAGCACGGTGGTCAATTGTTTTTGTTACAGAATTATGGTATTAGAATTCTCTTCTTTTGGGTACAAGGTAACTCTCAAATTAGTTTCACAAGTTTCGAACTCATATGATATTTTAGTTTGAGATGCATGTCTTAAAAATGAACTTCAAATTGAATAATAGGGAAGAAGATTTACAATGCAGATTTCGGCAATTTGGTAGACATTCCAAAGTCGCTGTAGCACAAAAATATACTAACATGCTGTCTCCATTCAAAGATCTAGGATCACGAAGAGTAAAGTTTAATACTTAGACTGAAATGCAGAAACAAGAAGAGCAAAAATATGCTATTTCTTTCAATTTTGTGCATCCTCCCATTTTGATTAAGAACAATAGAAAAAACATATCATACTTGGATTTTCTGAGAAAATAGTATAGAATAAGATATTCATAAGTATATGGTACAAAACAAAAAGAAAGAATTAATGATATCAAAAAAAAAGAAAGAACTAATATTAAAATGATGATGAGAACTAATATTAAAATGTTGATGTTGTGATTTTAAAATAACATAAAGAAGTAACAGCACTTAATGTAATCTCATGAAAGAAAAGTCATAATAAACATACTACGCTAACAAAAGAAAGTAAACATACAAACTGTCTAAAACGAACGGAAAAACACATATACATTCATGTACACTAAATTACCAAACCATAAAAAAGCAACAGTGACGCCTCAATCCCAAATTGGTTGGATTGGCTACATGGATCAAACTCTTCCATTGCGCTCGATTTAGTGCAATTGATGGTGAGCTGGAATGCATAATTTCAGCAAATTAAAGAAAAGAAACGAAGTAAACAATTCATCGTTTGACATAGTTTAATCAAGAGGTACTAATTATATATCTCTATGGTTAAGCCTCCCATCTGACAGAACATTTCCCATGTGTCCTGAAACGGAAGCTCCCAAGTATTTTCTGCAAGTTAGTTCCTGTTCCCCACCATTCTTAACATCGAAAAGTTAGTCCAAGACACCATTATAAGGTCCGCCATCAAAGGAAAGCAAGATTTGCATGACACACAAGGGTTTTACAAAGTTAATTCTAAGTACTGCATAGTTTCAATTGTAACAAATGGAACGATAAATTACAATGACAAATCCGTAATCACCTAGAACAGAAAGACTTTTTACGAAGCATATTCCTTAATCAGTTATTGCTTTGAATACAGTTGGATCACAAACATGGAAATCTATTCTGAAAAGAAATTTTCGGTCTTCTCATTCTCCACTAGAGACTGGAGGTAACTTTGAATCGGAGGAGGATTCGCCTCCAAAAGCCCTTTGAGAATTTGAACCACCTGTCCCATTGATGGTCTTTGAACCGCTTCTTCTTGGATGCACCAACAAGCGACTCTGAATGCTCTTGTAAGTTCTTCAACGTCCGCATTTCCCTCCAATTTGCTGTCCAAAATTGAAAGTACAGGTTGGCCTTCTGATATTACTTTATTAGCAGCCCAAGTAGGGAAGAACCAAGCCTTCCCATCCTTAGATTGCTTTAAGTTTCTTCTTCCAGATATGATTTCAAAAAGCATCATCCCAAAACTGTAAACATCAGCCTTAGTTGTAATGGCCACACCAGAACTCCATTCTGGTGCCATATAGCCTATTGTTCCTCTCATAGTCGTTATGACACGACTAAATTCGCGGCAAACAAGCTTTGCCAGACCAAAGTCTGCTACTTTGGGAGTAAAATCCGCATCCAAGAGTATATTTTCTGGCTTGATATCACAGTGAATGATGTAGTCTCTGCACTCGTCATGTAGGTAAGCAATCCCTCTTGCAATCCCAATTGCAATTTGGTACCTTATGTTCCAACTCAACACGTTCGAGTCTTTTTGATGGAATAAATGAGTGTTCAAAGACCTGTTCGGCATGAAATCATATACTATCATTCTTTTATTGCCTTCACAACAAAACCCACGAAGACGAACAAGATTTGCATGCTGGATTAGCCCAATGGTGCTAACCTCGCTTCGAATTGCTTCTCTCCTTGACTAATACCTTCAAGCTTCTTCACAGCAATGAGAGTGGAATCAGGTAAAATCCCCTTAAACACAGAACCAAAAGCTCCACTGCCTACTATCTCTGAGAAGTTCTTCGAGGCATTTTTTAGGTCCCTATATGTAAATGCCACCAAGGAGCCTTCGACAGCATTGGGTGTTTCAACTGATCCCCGCTTCCCCCATAACCAAATTGCCACAAGAACAAGGCCTAGAAGGACCAAAGTTCCCGCAATAGCACCCAAAGTCACAGGTCGATAAATTGATTCTTTCTTACTAGAACTGACTTCAGAAGGGGCAACTCTTATGTAGAGCTCATCCCCTCCATTGTCAAGTTGTTGTATGTTCAGTAGATCGCCATACCATAGCGAACATCCAGTACTATTGTAAAGATAGGCATTGCAAGAGCAGTTGTTCAAGCAAGCGGATTGGCAATTCGCTGAACTATCAACTGCAAAAGGGACCGGATTCACAGGAGCTTTCATGCTGGACATCAGAAGAAACTTGTCTTTTTTCCGACACAGCAAAGGAGTCTTCCTTACACATCCACCAGACGGATCACCCAAATTCAGATCTTGGGGCGATTTTTCTTTAAAACCTTGTAGGCATTGGCACGACGAATCTTCCACATTGTTGCAACAACCAAAAGGCCCGCAATATGTGTAGACATTGCACGGACTTAATGGTTTGCTCAAAACTAAGTTCCACTCTTTGGTTGCTTCAAGCCACAAAAACTGCTTAACCTGCCCAGATAAATCAACTTTAAGTCTAGCGCGCATATTCTTATCATATAAATAGTATGTGATGTAGCTCTCATTCTCATTGGAAGTGAAGCTGTAATTGAACGTAGATCTTGATTTCATCTCAGGAACTAGGCTGAAACCCTGCCCATCCCAGACGCCACTTGTCCAATACTGTCGAGATCTATTCCGTATAATTACAAACTCAGAATCTGATGTTAGCTCAAGAGAAAATAGGCCTGGAGACGGATCTTCTGAATTCTTCCAAGATATGAGCTTCAGTGCTCTCTTGCTGCGTTTATCATACTTCAGCTTCGCTCCTGGAATCCAAGTATCAGTGAGATGATCAAAACTCTGCCAAATTATAACAGATGGATTCAACCTGTCTCGCAAAACAAGATTCCCATCATCACCCAGTATTAGTTCAAGGGAATTAGAGGCGGTTGAGGTCGAATTGGTCGACCAAATCGAGGCTTTGGACTCATTGAGAATGACCAGATTACCATTTTCTAAGAGTTTGAGTTCTGAGGAGGAGAGATCAATGATGGGCTCATCTCTATTGGCAACCCAAATAACTGTTCTGCTTTGACCATAGGTTTTCGTGTACCAAATGCCCAGATAATGTTTGAGAGACTTACCCGGCGTGAAGAACCCAAGTTCAAAATCCCCACCTTTAGAGACTATGGTCTGATTTGCTGTTAAAGATTGACCTGCAGAGATAGTATCTGCAGCAGCATTGCAATGAAGAGCTTTGGATGAGAAGATGAGTAACAAAGGAGAAAGAACGAAGAAAAATAGAAGTTTATCTCCCATTTCCACACAGAGTGACATATACAATAAGTTTCGAACGATTTGAAATCTTTCAAGTTTCAACCTTAAATGTTAACATGAACGTGGATAGATAAACACTATTTTCTCAAACTAATATAAATTTTAGTAGGCAACTACGTTTCTCAGGAAAGCTACATTGCGGCTATCATTTAGTTTTTCTTAAGAAAGATTCTGAGTTATTTGGAACATGGTGGCGTTATTTAAATGAAACTATGAATTGGGAGCATGATGGTGACATCAAAATTACAACAACAGATTGCGGTATTTAACTGGTTATTGGAGGTTTTGGACTGCAATAGCACAGTTGTCAATTGTTATGGTGACATCAAAATTACAACAACAGATTTTTTTTTTTGGATAAAGGAAGTTGCTTTAGTCAATTGTCAATTGTTATTGTTACAGAATTACGGTATTAGAATTCTCTACATAGATCAAAGGACTTCTTCAGTAAAAGTTAGATATACTTATTGTTAAATTAGTTTAACAAGTTTTGAACTCGACGTGATGTTGTAGTTTGAGATGCGTGTCTTAAAAATAAACTCCAAACTGAATAAAAGGGGAAGACGAATTACAAGGCAGATTTCATGTTGGACATTTTCAAAAGAAATGTTTAGTCCCACATTGGTTAGAAGCTTCAAGTTTAAAGAGTATATATGTACTCTTGTACTCTTGCACCACAATGCTTGTAAAATAAAATACAAGTGTTATGTACAGTGAATCACACATGCGAGCGTGTGCGGTGCATTTTAGGTGCTTTTATAGGCGCACTTAGCACGAGGCACGTGTGCATATATATGTGTGTGAGCTAACCATGGGTAAAATTCTTTTACCATTATTTTTTACTATTTTCAAAATTATAAGTGGGTAGTTATTTAACTGACCCACTAAAGCATTAAATGGGCAGTTAATAAACCCATTCAATGGTTGACTGAGTGGATGCAGTTGAAACTGCTCCACTACCCCACTTCATTCACTATAAGAGAAGAGGTTTGGGGAGGAAGAAATACATCTCGAAAATCACCAGCATCTGCTCCTGTTTTCATCTTTCATTACTGCAAAATGAAAGTTGATCTTGCTTCATCGTATCCTTTAGGATATTTGTTGACTCTCGCAGTGTAGAGAGCAAAACTTCCTTTAGGAAAGTGGCAGTGTTACACGCTTTGAAGTCATTGCATATCCCTCTGCTCTAATAATCTAAAGGAAGTTTTTCTGCCGTTGCAATGGCTTCGTCAATCAAAGAACTGTCAGCTAACATTGTAAAGCTGGATCGCTTCGATGAAGGCGATTTTCTGATGTGGCAGAAGTGAGTGCATTTCCTGCTGATGGCGCTTCATCTGATGTATGTTCTGGATACACCCAAGCCTGTTGAGTCCGATGATGAAACTGTCGAGCAGATCGGGAAGAGGCAGAAATGGGAGACGGATGACCACACCTGCAGAGGTCATATTCTGAACGCCATGAAGGACTCACTGTTCAACCTCTACCATGACGTTCCCTCTGCCAAGGAGCTGTGGGAGAAACTTGAGGCAAGGTACCATAAGGAGGATGGACAAGTAAGAAATTCCTCATATCAAAGTTTATTAATTTTAAA
This sequence comes from Stephania japonica, assembly GCA_039657345.1. NCBI lineage: Eukaryota > Viridiplantae > Streptophyta > Magnoliopsida > Ranunculales > Menispermaceae > Stephania > Stephania japonica. Next base: position 80,745,450 of record CM077556.1, on the reverse strand, counting down.
ATGATTGATGAAAGGTCTTTCATGGAACAATTTCGTGAAATTGAGAGGATTAGAAATAATTTCTCTCAACATAATCTTGTCATGGATAAAACAATTGTTGTGTCTTCTATTATTGATAAACTGCGCCCATCCTGGAAGGAGTTCAAACGAACTCTTAGGCATAAAAAAGAGGATATAACTATTGATGAACTAGCTAATTATCTTCGTGTGGAAGAGGATTGTCGCATGCAGGAAAATGAAAAAGAGCAGAATGCTCATGAGATTTCAAAGGTGCATGTGATGGAAGCGGCTAAGTTCAAAAAGCCCCTGCAGAACAAGCCTAACAAGCCTGGCAGTTTCAAAAGCCCTGCTGATTTGGGAAAACCGAACAACCAAAACCAAAATCAAAGGAAGCAGAAAGTCACTTGTTGGTTCTGCGGGAAAGATGGCCACCTCAAATCTGAATGTTATCATTGGAAAAGGAAGCAAGGAAAACATCAAGCTTCCTCTAGCACTGCAAAAGGTGCAGGAAATGACAATGATGATCTCATTGCTATGATTTCTGAAATCAATGTCATTGAAAAGGACATGGCTTGGTGGGTTGATTCTGGTGCCACTCGACACGTCTGCAAGAACAAGAGGGTCTTCAAGATCATAGAGGCAGTAGATAAAAATATTGTCTTGTACATGGGAAATGATGCTACTGTCCCTGCTAAAAGCATAGGTAGTGTTGATCTGAAGTTTACTTCTGGCAAAATTGTAACACTCACCAACGTGTATTATGCACCAGGAGTGAGGAAGAATCTGGTGTTGGGTGGTCTTTTGAATAAGTTTGGTTTTAGGCTTGTATTTGAAGCTGACAAATTTGCTCTCCAAGGGAAATGTATATGTAGGGAAGGGTTATGCTAATGAGGGCATGTTTAAGCTCAATATAATCGCTTTATCTAATAAGAATATTATTTATGTGTATCTTGTTGAGTCTCCATTTTTATGGCATCATAGATTAGGACATGTTCATTTCAGAAAATTATATGATATGGTGAATCTGGAATTACTCCTTTACTTTGATAAATATGAAAGAAATTGCATTGTATGCATGAAAATAAAAATAACTAGGAATCCATTTCCTAATGTTGAAAGAAATTCAAAGTTGCTTGATTTAATACATTCTGATGTATGTGACATACATAGTAACCATCAATAGGAGGCAATAAATGTTTTATAACATTCATTGATGATTACAGCAAGTTCTGTTATGTTTATTTGTTGCATTCCAAAGATGAGGCAATGGTTAAGTTTCGGGCCTATAAGGCAGAAACTGAATTGCAATGTGAGACCTTTATAAAATGTTTAAGGTCTGATAGGGGAGGAGAGTACTATGATCCAAAGTACTTTGAATCCACTGGAATAGTCCATGAGACTACTACCCCTTATACACCACAACAAAATGGTTTGGCTGAGCGTAAGAATCGTATTTTAACCGAAATGGTTAATTCTATACTATCAAACTCTGGTTTAAGTAGTGAATTTTGGGAGAGGCATTGCTGATTACATGTCATATTCTGAACAGAATTCCACAAAAGAGGAATAAAGTCACCCCATATGAGCTTTGGTATAAGCGAAAACCAACTCTTAAGTATTTAAGAGTTTGGGGCTGTAGAGCAGTAGTAAAAGTACTTGAACACAAAAAGAGAAAATTGGGTGAAAGGGGAGTGGACTGCATTTTTATTGGGTATGCACAACACAGTAAGGCATATAGGTTCATGGTAATTGAGCCTAATAATTCGATTTCAGCAAACACTGTAATTGAATCAAGGGATGCAATATTTGACGAGACAAGATTTAAATCTGTTCCCAAAAGTATTCCTGAAGAAAACCATAAAGGGAAGGAAGTCATAGAAATTGAAAATGACAAAGGAATAGTAGAAGTTCCTGAACTTCGAAGGAGCAAACGAGCTCGAAAAATTAAGTCATTTTGTTCTGATTTCTATATATTCCTAGTTGAAGGAAGTAGAGAAACAGTAACTAGACAAATTCCTTATTGTTTTAATACGGAGGCTGATCCTCAAACGGTAGAAGAGGCAATGAAAGAAAGAGATGCAGCTTTCTAGAAAGAGGCTTTAAATGATGAGATGGATTCAATAATGGGAGATAACACTTGGGAGCTAGTTGATCTACCTCATGGGTGTAAACCCATTAAATGCAAATTTCTCTTCAAAAGGAAAAGAAGAGTTGATGGATCCATTGAAAAATACAAAGTGAGACTGGTTGCTAAGGGTTTCACCCAAAAGCATGGAATAGACTATTTCGATACCTATTCACCAGTAGCTAGAATTGCTACTATCAGATTGCTTATTGCAATTGCAGTTATAAACAAGCTGGTCATCCACCAAATGGGCGTCAAAAAAACGTTTCTACATGGAGAATTGGATGAGAAAATATATATGGAATAACCTGAAGGGTTTATAATGTCCGGTCATGAAAATAAAGTGTGTAGATTGCGAAAGTCATTCTATGGTTTAAAGCAAGCACCAAAACAGTGGCACCAAAAATTTGACCAGGTTGTACTTGCTTATGGATTCAAAATAAATGAATCTGATAAATGTGTATATAGCAAGTTTGATGAAAGCGGCAATGGTGTCGTTATCTATCTTTACGTAGATGACATGTTGATTTTTGGAACTGACTTGGAGCAAGTTCAGTTGACCAAAATATTTCTTTCAAGCCAGTTTGAAATGAAAGATATGGAGCAAGCTGATGTTATTCTTGGAATTCAGATTGTAAGAGATGAGGGGAGTATTACTCTAACTCAATCTCATTATATTGAGAAAGTTCTCAATCGATTCAATCATTTGAATTGTGCCACTGTTTCCACCCCGCTAGATTCAAGTATTGAGCTAGTGAAAAAGACAGGCAATCCAGTTTCACAACTGGAGTATTCTAGATTAATTGGATCCTTAATGTGTGCAATGACATGCACTAGGCCGGATATTGCCTTGCAGTAGGCATGTTAAGCAGATTTACAATTAATCCAAGTGAGTTGCATTAGTTTGCAATTCGAAGAGTTTTGAAATATTTGAAGAAAACAATTAACTATGGTTTATACTATAGTGGATATCCTTCGGTCTTAAAAGGATTTTCGGATGCAAGTTGGATTGTCAAAGATCAAAATCATGCATCTACAAGTGGGTGGATTTTCACACCTGCTGGAGGAGCAATCTCGTGGGCTTCAAAGAAACAAACTTTAATGGCTAGTTCTACCATGGAATCAGAGTTTATTGCGCTGGCCTCGGCTTCAAAAGAAGCTGAATGGCTACATGAATTACTACACGAGATACCATTATGGCCTAAACCGATAGCTCCAATCTCTATCCATTGTGATAATAAGGCCACATTGGCAAGGGCTTATAGCCAAGTGTACAATGGTAAATCTAGACATATTGGATTGCGACACAGTTGTGTCAGAGAATTGATAACAAGTGGAGTTATCAAGATTGACTATGTGAGATCTAGTCAAAATTTGGCAGATCCCCTTACTAAAGGATTGCCAAGAGACTTGGTGAATAAAACATCAAGGGGGATGGGTTTTGATAAGTCGGTAATAGTGCCATAGTATTTTTATGTATTTTTGAGTGTTTTTATAGTAAAGTCTCCAAAATATTAGTCTAATTATATGTATTTGTCATTTTCAGGTATTATAGACCGCGCGATTGAAATCATACCGCAAAACTATGTAAAATGGAGTATTCATATGCCTAGATATATTTTACATCAAAAAGCATGCTAACGCGCATCTCGAGGCGGCTTCGGTGGATCCACACATTACGACATGCCGTTCAAGAAGAAGAAGAGAATTGGAAGTGGATAGATTTGTTAGTTTTATATAGGATATATATTGATCGATTATTATTATATATATAGAGAGAGAGAGAGAGATAGAGAGAACGATCATAACAGAAAGAAAATAAGGGGATCGGCTCTCTTTTCCTCATTCTCTCCTATATCTCTCCCTCTCCATTTTCTTTTATTTTTTTTGGCACTTTGAGTTCTTCAACTATGAAGGGCTAAGATTCATAGCCTAGACAAGACTGCGAAGGAGGTTCGACTATGCATATTCAATGGATTTGTGAGATTTATATATTTTAATTTTAAGCTTTTCATTATTATTTTATTTTCTTTAGTATTGATTGAACAATTGAGGTTAAACACTAGTTTAAACCATGATTTACATGCCAGTGAGTTGTAAGCACCCGTGCTTGTGCGACAAGACCACACTAGTGGCAATTGACCATACCAATTGATTAGAAGCTTTTGGGACCGGTTAAATACCTTAGGGATCTAGGCTAAATCGGGAGCACTAGCGATCCGGTTGTTTAGGTGTAGTGCCTTCACAAATTGAAATAATGCGACCAATGCGTTAAATCTGGAGCACTAGCGATCAGGTTGTGTGTTTGGTCAGGGAAGTAGTCAACGGTCGTACCTTGGCTATCGAGATTAGGAAGTGCGAGGAACCGAGTGCTCCGACGGGTCTATAGCTGTACTAGATCATAGATTAGTTTCATAATTTTCATGAATCGACAATTAATAAATTCAATCCTAAGTTGTATGACGAGACTGTGAAACTGAATACCTAGATTTAGTCCCATTAGATTCTTTTCCATTTAATTTCTTTATTTTTAAATATTTATATATTTCCTTTAAATCTCAAATTCTTCTTTTTTGTATTTTTTACCTAAGAAAGACACCAATCTCTGTAGGATCGACCCTTTACCACTATCCACAAAATAGTTGGTTTAGGTTAATTTATTTTATTGACGCGTTCGACGCGCGTCAAATTTTTGGCGCCGTTGCCGGGGATTGGTTTTTCTTTCTTTGGTTTTTGTTGTATATTTATTTATTTATTTTTGTATATAGTCCCTTGTTTCTAATACTTTTGCAGGAAATTTCTTAATGGCCTCCTACTACCATAATTATGATCGATTCGAAGACTCATACTATCATGGTATGAATGGGGTAGGTATGTCACATAATGGACATCAATTTTCTAACTCGCAATCTTTTATGCAACAGGTCGAGGCTTGTGATTTTTGTGGGAAATCCTTTCATCCCACGTATGCTTGTCCTTACCATCCGAGGTATGGAAATCATCACAGTTCTAGCTATGCATCGCCACAACCCGACTTCTGTATGTCTAGGCCAAGTCCACGGAGTCCTCAACAAGAACGGAGGACCATCGAAGACATGGAGAAAGATATGATCTCCAACTGGCTTTCTCCAAGCACCAAAAAATACCCCTTTGACGACTGGAGTAATTCATCATATCAGCAGGACACATAGTTCTAAGCGAAATCAGCCTTCAAGGGATATAATAAGGTTTCTTTTAGAGACTGAGCAAGACATGAATCTCACCAAGCAAGAATTGGACCAATGGATTAAACAAAGGGATCAAGAAGCTGAAGAAGAAATAATGTCAATTCTCCGGAAGATATCAGTTGAGACCATGAGTGCAATTCCATTGGAGAGTGTTGAGGGATAGCAGAATCCACGCAAGCGAACCAGATTAACATGATGGATTGTCCCAATAGTGCTCACCTCAGCTCGAAATTGCTTTTCTCCTTGAGTGATGCCTTCAAGCTTCTTCATGGCTATAAGAGTTGAATCTGGCAAAACTCCCTTGAACACGGAACCAAAAGCTCCACTGCCTAATATTTCTGAAAAGTTCTTCGAGGCAATTTTAAGGTCCTTGTATGTAAATGCCACCAAGGAGCCTTCGACAGCAATGGACATCTCAACCGATCCCCGCCTCCCCCATATCCAAATTGCCACCAGAACAAGGCCTAAAAGGGCCAAAGTTCCTGCAATAGCGCACACAATCACAGGCCGATGAACTGGTTTTTTCTTACTGGAACTGACTTCCGAAGGGGCAACTCTAATATAGAGCTCATCCCCTCCATTGTCAAGTTGTTGTATGTTCAGTAGATCGCCATACCATAGCGAACATCCAATACTATTGTAAAGATAGGCATTGCAAGAGCAGTTGTTCAAGCAAGCGGATTGGCAATTCGCTGAACTATCAACAGAAAACTGTACCGAATTAACGGGAGATTTAATGTTGAGCATCTGAATGAAGTTGTCTTTTGCTTGGCATTGTAAAGGAGTCTTCCTTACACATCCACCAGATGGATCACCCAAATTCCAATCTTCGAGCGATTTTTCCTTGAAACCTTGTAGGCATTGGCAAGACGAATCTTCCACATTGTTGCAGCGACCAAAAGGCCCGCAATATCCATAAACATCACATGGTTTTATTGGTTTAGACCAAAATTGGTTCCACTCTTTGGTTGCTTGAAGCCACATATATTGCTTGATCTGCCCAGATAAATCAATCATGAATCTAGAGCGCACATTCTTCACATACAAGTAGTATCTCAAGTAGGTCTCGTTCTCATTGGAAACGAAGCTGTAATTGTAAAACAATCTTGTTTTCATCTCAGGAACTAGGCTGAAACTCTCCCCGTCCCAAGCCCCACTAGTCCAATACTGTTGAGATCCATTCCATGTCAATACAAACTCAATATCTGGCTTTAATTCTAATGAAAATAGTCCTGGAGAGGGATCTTCTGAGTTCTTCCAAGATACGAGTTTCTGCGCTTTCTTGGTATGATTATCATAACGCATCTTTGCTCCCGGAAGCCATGTATCAGTGGGATGATCAAAACTTTGCCAGATTACTACATGTGGATTCAACCCGTCTCGTAAAAGCAAATTCCCATCATCACCCAATACTAATTCAAAGGAGTTAAAGGCGGTTGAGGTCGAATTGGTCGACCAAATTGGGATTTTGGACTCGTTTAGGATGACCAAGTTACCATTTTCTAAGAGCTTGAGTTCTGAAGAGGACAGATCAATGATAGGCTGATCTCTATTGGCAACCCAAACAACTACTGCTTTGTTTTGAACTTGGGTTTCCTTGAACCAAATTCCCAAATAATGTTTGAGAGACTTACCTGGTGTGAAGAACCCAAGTTCAAAATCACCACCTTTAGAGACTATCGTCCGGTTTCCCGTTAAAGATTGACCTGCAGAGATGGTATCCACAGCAGCACTGCAAAGACAAGTTTTGGAAGAGAAGAGGAGTAAGAAAAGAGAAAGGAAGAAGAGCAAAAAAAGTTTATCACCCATTTCTGCACTGAGTGGCAGATGCAGGTTTCCAATCAATGATTCGAAAACTTTCAAGATTCAACCTTAAGGGCGCGCTCGAAGAAGATAAAGACGATCTCAAATGTTAACATGAACATGACTACTACACATTATTTTCTTAAGAAATACATTTTAGTCATTTGGAACATGGTGGCGTTATTTAAATGAAACAATGAATTGGTATATTTGACTTACAGTCATTGTATGTTTTCTTATCATAATAGCTACTGCATGAGTGTGACATTTAAACTACAATAATAGATTGCAGCATTTGACTGGCTATTGGAGCTTTAGGACTGCAAGTCTGCAATAGCACGGTGGTCAATTGTTTTTGTTACAGAATTATGGTATTAGAATTCTCTTCTTTTGGGTACAAGGTAACTCTCAAATTAGTTTCACAAGTTTCGAACTCATATGATATTTTAGTTTGAGATGCATGTCTTAAAAATGAACTTCAAATTGAATAATAGGGAAGAAGATTTACAATGCAGATTTCGGCAATTTGGTAGACATTCCAAAGTCGCTGTAGCACAAAAATATACTAACATGCTGTCTCCATTCAAAGATCTAGGATCACGAAGAGTAAAGTTTAATACTTAGACTGAAATGCAGAAACAAGAAGAGCAAAAATATGCTATTTCTTTCAATTTTGTGCATCCTCCCATTTTGATTAAGAACAATAGAAAAAACATATCATACTTGGATTTTCTGAGAAAATAGTATAGAATAAGATATTCATAAGTATATGGTACAAAACAAAAAGAAAGAATTAATGATATCAAAAAAAAAAGAAAGAACTAATATTAAAATGATGATGAGAACTAATATTAAAATGTTGATGTTGTGATTTTAAAATAACATAAAGAAGTAACAGCACTTAATGTAATCTCATGAAAGAAAAGTCATAATAAACATACTACGCTAACAAAAGAAAGTAAACATACAAACTGTCTAAAACGAACGGAAAAACACATATACATTCATGTACACTAAATTACCAAACCATAAAAAAGCAACAGTGACGCCTCAATCCCAAATTGGTTGGATTGGCTACATGGATCAAACTCTTCCATTGCGCTCGATTTAGTGCAATTGATGGTGAGCTGGAATGCATAATTTCAGCAAATTAAAGAAAAGAAACGAAGTAAACAATTCATCGTTTGACATAGTTTAATCAAGAGGTACTAATTATATATCTCTATGGTTAAGCCTCCCATCTGACAGAACATTTCCCATGTGTCCTGAAACGGAAGCTCCCAAGTATTTTCTGCAAGTTAGTTCCTGTTCCCCACCATTCTTAACATCGAAAAGTTAGTCCAAGACACCATTATAAGGTCCGCCATCAAAGGAAAGCAAGATTTGCATGACACACAAGGGTTTTACAAAGTTAATTCTAAGTACTGCATAGTTTCGATTGTAACAAATGGAACGATAAATTACAATGACAAATCCGTAATCACCTAGAACAGAAAGACTTTTTACGAAGCATATTCCTTAATCAGTTATTGCTTTGAATACAGTTGGATCACAAACATGGAAATCTATTCTGAAAAGAAATTTTCGGTCTTCTCATTCTCCACTAGAGACTGGAGGTAACTTTGAATCGGAGGAGGATTCGCCTCCAAAAGCCCTTTGAGAATTTGAACCACCTGTCCCATTGATGGTCTTTGAACCGCTTCTTCTTGGATGCACCAACAAGCGACTCTGAATGCTCTTGTAAGTTCTTCAACGTCCGCATTTCCCTCCAATTTGCTGTCCAAAATTGAAAGTACAGGTTGGCCTTCTGATATTACTTTATTAGCAGCCCAAGTAGGGAAGAACCAAGCCTTCCCATCCTTAGATTGCTTTAAGTTTCTTCTTCCAGATATGATTTCAAAAAGCATCATCCCAAAACTGTAAACATCAGCCTTAGTTGTAATGGCCACACCAGAACTCCATTCTGGTGCCATATAGCCTATTGTTCCTCTCATAGTCGTTACGACACGACTAAATTCGCGGCAAACAAGCTTTGCCAGACCAAAGTCTGCTACTTTGGGAGTAAAATCCGCATCCAAGAGTATATTTTCTGGCTTGATATCACAGTGAATGATGTAGTCTCTGCACTCGTCATGTAGGTAAGCAATCCCTCTTGCAATCCCAATTGCAATTTGGTACCTTATGTTCCAACTCAACACGTTCGAGTCTTTTTGATGGAATAAATGAGTGTTCAAAGACCTGTTCGGCATGAAATCATATACTATCATTCTTTTATTGCCTTCACAACAAAACCCACGAAGACGAACAAGATTAGCATGCTGGATTAGCCCAATGGTGCTAACCTCGCTTCGGAATTGCTTCTCTCCTTGACTAATACCTTCAAGCTTCTTCACAGCAATGAGAGTGGAATCAGGTAAAATCCCCTTAAACACAGAACCAAAAGCTCCACTGCCTACTATCTCTGAGAAGTTCTTCGAGGCATTTTTTAGGTCCCTATATGTAAATGCCACCAAGGAGCCTTCGACAGCATTGGGTGTTTCAACTGATCCCCGCTTCCCCCATAACCAAATTGCCACAAGAACAAGGCCTAGAAGGACCAAAGTTCCCGCAATAGCACCCAAAGTCACAGGTCGATAAATTGATTCTTTCTTACTAGAACTGACTTCAGAAGGGGCAACTCTAATGTAGAGCTCATCCCCTCCATTGTCAAGTTGTTGTATGTTCAGTAGATCGCCATACCATAGCGAACATCCAGTACTATTGTAAAGATAGGCATTGCAAGAGCAGTTGTTCAAGCAAGCGGATTGGCAATTCGCTGAACTATCAACTGCAGAAGGGACCGGATTCACAGGAGCTTTCATGCTGGACATCAGAAGAAACTTGTCTTTTTTCCGACACAGCAAAGGAGTCTTCCTTACACATCCACCAGACGGATCACCCAAATTCAGATCTTGGGGCGATTTTTCTTTAAAACCTTGTAGGCATTGGCACGACGAATCTTCCACATTGTTGCAACAACCAAAAGGCCCGCAATATGTGTAGACATTGCACGGACTTAATGGTTTGCTCAAAACTAAGTTCCACTCTTTGGTTGCTTCAAGCGACAAAAACTGCTTAACCTGCCCAGATAAATCAACTTTAAGTCTAGCGCGCATATTCTTATCATATAAATAGTACGTGATGTAGCTCTCATTCTCATTGGAAGTGAAGCTGTAATTGAACGTAGATCTTGATTTCATCTCAGGAACTAGGCTGAAACCCTGCCCATCCCAGACCCCACTTGTCCAATACTGTCGAGATCTATTCCATATTATTACAAACTCAGAATCTGATGTTAGCTCAAGAGAAAATAGACCTGGAGACGGATCTTCTGAATTCTTCCAAGATATGAGCTTCACTGCTCTCTTGCTGCGTTTATCATACTTCAGCTTCGCTCCTGGAATCCAAGTATCAGTAAGATGATCAAAACTCTGCCAAATTACAACAGATGGATTCAACCTGTTTCGCAAAACAAGATTCCCATCATCACCCAGTATTAGTTCAAGGGAATTAGAGGCGGTTGAGGTCGAATTGGTCGACCAAATCGAGGCTTTGGACTCATTGAGAATGACCAGATTACCATTTTCTAAGAGTTTGAGTTCTGAGGAGGAGAGATCAATGATGGGCTCATCTCTATTGGCAACCCAAATAACTGTTCTGCTTTGACCATAGGTTTTCGTGTACCAAATGCCCAGATAATGTTTGAGAGACTTACCCGGCGTGAAGAACCCAAGTTCAAAATCCCCACCTTTAGAGACTATGGTCTGATTTGCTGTTAAAGATTGGCCTGCAGAGATAGTATCTGCAGCAGCATTGCAATGAAGAGCTTTGGATGAGAAGATGAGTAACAAAGGAGAAAGAACGAAGAAAAATAGAAGTTTATCTCTCATTTCCACACAGAGTGACATATACAATAAGTTTCGAACGATTTGAAATCTTTCAACTTTCAACCTTAAATGTTAACATGAACGTGGATAGATAAACACTATTTTCTCAAACTAATATAAATTTTAGTAGGCAACTACGTTTCTCAGGAAAGCTACATTGCGGCTATCATTTAGTTTTTCTTAAGAAAGATTCTGAGTTATTTGGAACATGGTGGCGTTATTTAAATGAAACTATGAATTGGTGCCTGACTTCCATGCATTATAAGTTTCCAATGATTTGAAAGCTTTCAAGTTTCAACCTTAAATGTTAACACGAACATGTAAACTAATATAAATCTTAGTAGCCAACTATGTTTCTCTGGAAAGCTACATTGCAGCTATCATTTAGTTGTTATAATTTTTTTTTTCTTAAGAAAGGTATCAGAGTGATTTGGAACATGGCGGCGTTATTGTAATGAAACTATGAACATGGCGGAGTTTGACTTCGATGCATTATAAATTTTTTCCTTTTTTTTTTTGAATCTTATCATAAGAAATACATTATAGGCTTTATAGCTATTGGGAGCATGATGGTGACATCAAAATTACAACAACAGATTGCAGTATTTAACTGGTTATTGGAGGTTTAGGACTGCAATAGCACAGTTGTCAATTGTTATTGGTTTTTTTTTTTTTGGATAAAGGAAGTTGCTTTATTCAATTGTCAATTGTTATTGTTACAGAATTACGGTATTAGAATTCTCTACATAGATCAAAGGACTTCTTCAGTAAAAGTTAGATATACTTATTGTTAAATTAGTTTAACAAGTTTTGAACTCGACGTGATGTTGTAGTTTGAGATGCGTGTCTTAAAAATGAACTCCAAACTGAATAAAAGGCAAAGACGAATTACAAGGCAGATTTCATGTTGGACATTTTCAAAAGAAATGTTTAGTCCCACATTGGTTAGAAGCTTCAAGTTTAAAGAGTATATATGTACTCTTGCAACACAATGCTTGTAAAATAAAATACAAGTGTTATGTAAAGTGAATCACACGTGCGAGCGTGTGCGGTGCATTTTAGGTGCTTTTATAGGCGTACTTAGCACGAGGCATGTGTGCATATATATGTGTGTGAGCTAACCATAGGTAAAATTCTTTTACCATTATTTTTTACTATTTTCAAAATTATAAGTGGGTAGTTATTTAACTGACCCACTCAAGCATTAAATGGGCAGTTAATAAACCCATTCAATGGTTGACTGAGTGGATGCAGTTGAAACTGCTTCACTACCCCACTTCATTCACTATAAGAGAAGAGGTTTGCGGAGGAAGAAATACATCTCGAAAATCATCAGCATCTGCTCCTGTTTTCATCTTTCACTACTGCAAAATGAAGGTTGATCTTGCTTCATCGTATCCTTTAGGATATTTGTTGACTCTCGCAGTGTAGAGAGCAAAACTTCCTTTAGGAAAGTGGCAGTGTTACACGCTTTGAAGTCATTGCATATCCCTCTGCTCTAATAATCTAAAGGAAGTTTTTCTGCTGTTGCAATGGCTTCGTCAATCAAAGAACTGTCAGCTAACATTGTAAAGCTGGATCGCTTCGATGAAGGCGATTTTCTGATGTGGCAGAAGTAAGTGCATTTCCTGCTGATGGCGCTTCATCTGGTGTATGTTCTGGATACACCCAAGGCTGTTGAGTCCGATGATGAAACTGTCGAGCAGATCAGGAAGAGGCAGAAATGGGAGACGGATGACCACACCTGCAGAGGTCATATTCTGAACGCCATGAAGGACTCACTGTTCAACCTCTACCATGACGTTCCCTCTGCCAAGGAGCTGTGGGAGAAACTTGAGGCAAGGTACCATAAGGAGGATGGACAAGTAAGAAATTCCTCATATCAAAGTTTATTAATTTTAAAATGATTGATGAAAGGTCTTTCATGGAACAATTTCGTGAAATTGAGAGGATTAGAAATAATTTCTCTCAACATAATCTTGTCATGGATAAAACAATTGTTGTGTCTTCTATTATTGATAAACCGCCCCCATCCTGGAAGGAGTTCAAACAAACTCTTAAGCATAAAAAAGAGGATATAACTATTGATGAACTAGCTAATTATCTTCGTGTGGAAGAGGATTGTCGCATGCAGGAAAATGACAAAGAGCAGAATGCTCATGAGATTTCAAAGGTGCATGTGATGGAAGCGGCTAAGTTCAAAAAGCCCCTGCTGAACAAGCCTAACAAGCCTGACAGTTTCAAAAGCCCTGCTGGTTTGGGAAAACCGAACAGCCAAAACCAGAATCAAAGGAAGCAGAAAGTCACTTGTTGGTTCTGCGGGAAAGATGGCCACCTCAAATCTGAATGTTATCATTGGAAAAGGAAGCAAAGAAAACATCAAGCTTCCTCTAGCACTACAAAAGGTGCAGGAAACGACAATGATGATCTCATTGCTATGATTTCTGAAATCAATGTCATTGAAAATGACATGGCTTGGTGGGTTGATTCTGGTGCCACTCGACACGTCTGCAAGAACAAGAGGGTCTTCAAGATCATAGAGGCAGTTGATAAAAATACTGTCTTGTACATGGGAAATGATGCTCCTGTCCCTGCTAAAAGCATAGGTAGTGTTGATCTGAAGTTTACTTCTGGCAAAATTGTAACACTCACCAACGTGTATTATGCACCAGGAGTGAGGAAGAATCTGGTGTTGGGTGGTCTTTTGAATAAGTTTGGTTTTATGCTTGTATTTGAAGCTGACAAATTTACTCTCCAAGGGAAATGTATATGTAGGGAAGGGTTATGCTAATGAAGGCATGCTTAAGCTCAATATAATCGCTTTATCTAATAAGAATATTATTTATGCGTATCTTGTTGAGTCTCCATTTTTATGGCATCATAGATTAGGACATGTTCATTTCAGAAAATTATATGATATGGTGAATCTGGAATTACTCCCTTACTTTGATAAATATGAAAGAAATTGCATTGTATGCATGAAAATAAAAATAACTAGGAATCCATTTCCTAATGTTGAAAGAAATTCAAAGTTGCTTGATTTAATACATTCTGATGTATGTGACATACATAGTAACCATCAATAGGAGGCAATAAATATTTTATAACATTCATTGATGATTACAGCAAGTTCTGTTATGTTTATTTGTTGCATTCCAAAGATGAGGCAATGGTTAAGTTTCGGACCTATAAGGCAGAAACTGAATTGCAATGTGAGACCTTTATAAAATGTTTAAGGTCTGATAGGGGAGGAGAGTACTATGATCCAAAGTACTTTGAATCCACTGGAATAGTCCATGAGACTACTGCCCCTTATACACCACAACAAAATAGTTTGGCTTAGCGTAAGAATCGTGTTTTAACCGAAATGGTTAATTCTATGCTATCAAACTCTGGTTTAAGTAGTGGATTTTGGGAAAGGCATTGCTGATTACATGTCATATTCTGAACAGAATTCCACAAAAGAGGAATAAAGTCACCCCATATGAGCTTTGGTATAAGCGAAAACCAACTCTTAAGTATTTAAGAGTTTGGGGCTGTAGAGCAGTAGTAAAAGTACTTGAACACAAAAAGAGAAAATTGGGTGAAAGGGGAGTGGAGTGCATTTTTATTGGATATGCACAACACAATAAGGCATATAGGTTCATGGTAATTGAGCCTAATAATTCGATTTCAGCAAACACTGTAATTGAATCAAGGGATGCAATATTTGACGAGACAAGATTTAAATCTGTTCCCAAAAGTATTCCTGAAGAAAACCATAAAGGGAAGGAAGTCATAGAAATTGAAAATGACAAAGAAATAGTAGAAGTTCCTGAGCTTCGAAGGAGCAAACGAGCTCGAAAAATTAAGTCATTTGGTTCTGATTTCTATATATTCCTAGTTGAAGGAAGTAGAGAAACAGTAACTAGACAAATTCCGTATTGTTTTAATACGGAGGCTGATCCTCAAACGGTAGAGGAGGCGATGAAAGAAAGAGATGCAGCTTTCTAGAAAGAGGCATTAAATGATGAGATGGATTCAATAATGGGAAATAACACTTGGGAGCTAGTTGATCTACCTCATGGGTGTAAACCCATTAAATGCAAATTTCTCTTCAAAAGGAAAAGAAGAGTTGATGGATCCATTGAAAAATACAAAGTGAGACTGGTTGCTAAGGGTTTCACCCAAAAGCATGGAATAGACTATTTCGATACCTATTCACCAGTAGCTAGAATTGCTACTATCAGATTGCTTATTGCAATTGCAACTATAAACAAGCTGGTCATCCACCAAATGGGCGTCAAAAAAGCATTTCTACATGGAGAATTGGATGAGGAAATATATATGGAATAACCTGAAGGGTTTATAATGCCCGGTCATGAAAATAAAGTGTGTAGTTTGCGAAAATCAGTGTATGGTTTAAAGCAAGCACCAAAACAGTGGCACCAAAAATTTGACCAGGTTGTACTTGCTTATGGATTCAAAATAAATGAATCTGATAAATGTGTATATAACAAGTTTGATGAAAGCGGCAATGGTGTCGTTATCTATCTTTACGTAGATGACATGTTGATTTTTGGAATTGACTTGGAGCAAGTTCAGTTGACCAAAATATTTCTTTCAAGCCAGTTTGAAATGAAAGATATGGGGCAAGCTGATGTTATTCTAGGAATTCAGATTGTAAGAGATGAGGGGAGTATTACTCTAACTCAATCTCATTATATTGAGAAAGTTCTCAATAGATTCAATCATTTGAATTGTGCCCCTGTTTCCACCCCGCTAGATTCAAGTATTGAGCTAGTGAAAAAGACAGGCAATCCAGTTTCACAACTAGAGTATTCTAGATTAATTGGATCCTTAATGTGTGCAATGACATGCACTAGGCCGGATATTGCCTTAGCAGTAGGCATGTTAAGCAGATTTACAATTAATCCAAGTGAGTTGCATTAGTTTGCAATTCGAAGAGTTTTGAAATATTTGAAGAAAACAATTAACTATGGTTTATAATATAGTGGATATCCTTCGGTCTTAGACGGATTTTCGGATGCAAGTTGCATTGTGAAAGATCAAAATCATGCATCTACAAGTGGGTGGATTTTCACACTTGCTGGAGGAGCAATCTCGTGGGCTTCAAAGAAACAAACTTTAATGGCTAGTTCTACCATGGAATCAGAGTTTATTGCACTGGCCTCGGCTTCAAAAGAAGCTGAATGGCTACATGAATTATTACATGAGATACCATTGTGGCCTAAATCGATAGCTCCAATCTCTATCCATTGTGATAATAAGGCCACATTGGCAAGGGCTTATAGCCAAGTGTACAATGGTAAATCTAGACATATTGGATTGAGACACAGTTGTGTCAGAGAATTGATAACAAGTGGAGTTATCAAGATTGACTATGTGAGATCTAGTCAAAATTTGGCAGATCCCCTTACTAAAGGATTGCCAAGAGACTTGGTGAATAAAACATCAAGGGGGATGGGTCTCAAGCTCATGAATTATAGGTCATCAATAGTGAAAACTCAATTCGACGCCTAACATTATGTTAAGTCTTGAGTTCAATGCAGTCAAATTCATTATAAGTGTGACTGTGAGCACTAAATTTTAATAACCATCCCTAGGTTGTTAGGGCTCGGTACTTGCATGTAAAGAGAGGAGCAAAAACATGTTATTTCTTTCAATTTAGACCATCCTCCCATTTCGATTAAGAACAAAAGAAAAAACATATTATACTTTAATTTTCTAAAAAAATGGTATGGAATAAGATATTCACAAATATATGATACAAAACAAAAAGTAAAAACTAATATAAAAATGATGATATTGATTTAGATAACATAGAGAAGTAAAAGCACTTTTGTTATAATCTCATGGAAGAAAAAATATAGCAAACATACTATACTAACAACAAAAAGTAAATATACAGACTGTCTAAAACGAACGGAAAACACATATATTCATTTACACTAAATTACCAAATCATGAAAAAGCAAGAAAACAAGCCTTGACGAACACATTTGTTAAGAAAAGAAAGACTAGCATTTGGGAAAAGCATAATTCGGCAACAACAACACCTCAACCCCTAAATTAGTTGGGGTCGGCTACATGGATCGAACTCATCCATTGCGCTAGATTTAGTGCAATTGATGGTGTTCTGAAAAGCATAATTTTCAGCAAATTAATGAAAAGGAACAAAGTAAACAATTCATCATTTTACATAGTTCAATCAAAACGTACTTGTAATCTCTATGTTTAAGCCTTCATCTGACAGAACATTTCCCATGTGTCCTGAAACAAAAGCTCCCAAGTATCTGCAAGTAAGTACCTATTCCCCATCATTCTTAACATCAAAAAGTTAGTCCAAGACACCATTAAGGTCCGCCATCAAAGGAAAGCAAGACTCGAATGACACTTGAAGGACAAGGGTTTTACAAAGTTAATTCTAAATACTACATAGTTTTAATTGTAACAAATGGAGCGATAAATTACAATGACAAATCCTTAATTACCTAGAACAGAAAGACTTGTTATAAAGTATATTCCTTAATCAATTATTTCTTTGAATACAGTTGGATTACAAATCTGAAAAAGAAATTTTCAGTCTCCTCATTCTCCACTAGAGACTGTAGGTAACTTTGAATCGGAGGAGGATTTGCCTCCAAAAGCCCTTCGAGAATTTGAACCACCTGTCCCATTGATGGCCTTTGAATCGCTTCTTCTCGGATGCACCAACAAACCACTCTGAATGCTCTTGTGAGTTCGTCGATGTCCACATTTCCCTCCAATTTGCTGTCCAAAATTGAAAGTACAGGTTGTCCTTCCGATATTATGTTTTTAGCAGCCCAAGTAGGGAAGAACCACGCCTTCCCATCCTTAGATTGCTTTAAGTTTCTTCTTCCCGATTCTGCAATTTGGAAGACTATCCAAAGTCACCGTAGCACAAATATATACTAACATACTGTTTCCATTCACACTTGGATCAACAAGAGCAAAGTATGCTGCTGAAACTGAAATGCAAAATCAAATAACCGCAAGTTGATAAGCATCATATACTACTTATTATATCTCTTGATTCCCATTTTGATGAAGAGTAAACGAAAAAAAAACATATTATACTTGGATTTTCTGAAAAGAATGGCATAGAATAAGATATTCATAAGTATATGATATGAAACAAAAACTTAACACTAATATTAGAATGATGATAATGTGATTTAAAAAAAAAAAACCATAAGAAAAGTAAAAGCACTTTTGTTATAATCTCATGAAAGAAAAATCATAACAAAAAAATAAATTTTAACAAAAGAAAGTAAATATACTGACTGTCTAAAACAAATGAAAAAACAAAAACTTTCATGTGTTGTATACTTTCAATAGAATAAGACTCAATCCCAAAATTAGTTGGTGTCAGCTACATGGATCGAAAGAGATAAAGCTATAACAAAGTTAGACCTCCAACTTAATTAATTAATCTTATAATGGCTGTCACTTATTGATAGTGAGGCATTGGTTTTGAAAAAAAAATCAACAAAAAAAAAAAGCCATTAAAACTATATTTAATTAAGAGATAGTGAAGCATAACCAGAGGCATTGATTTTAGCTCAAAATTCTAAAAGCGTAATTTAATAACAAAATTAAGTTTCTAACATAAAAGTTATCCAAACTCCAAAGATTACAATGCGGTTTTCAAGGCGGCGCCGCCTTAGGCGTTTGGAGGTTTCCATTGCCTAGAGGCAGGCGGTGGGCCTGAAAATAATTATTAAATTTTTTTTTATTAAAAATATTATATATTTATTTATTTATTTGAAAATATATGTTTTATTTCAAAATGCGTGGAAAAGTGTTAAGTTGAAAATATGGTAATGAGAATGTGTAGGTGAAAAAGTATGCCGATTACTGTTGAGGGGTCTCTAAATAAATTAAATTATTTCTTTGGGAGGCCTACGTAAATATTTTTTCGCTCGCCTAGGCGGCGCCTCACCTAACACCACTTCGCCGCACTGAAAAGAAGACAAAATACTAGAACTCTGAAATGAAATAAAAACGAGCATGTTATTAAAATGGCATATTACTCCCAGTAAGTTATTTAATTCATGAAAAATAACTGAATAGAGAACCCAAGGTGATCAAAATGAACTTAATAACCCCTTTCTACAATGATTACCTTTGCCAAGAACTAGTGGTCTTGTTGGATGAAATCGAAAGAAGGAACGCACATTCTAAGCCAAATAGAATGAAAGAAACGCCGCTAAGCACAAGAATTTGTTATACATTTTCAAATTAAATGGATAGTTAGTAGAGTGGCTTAATGGGTGCAGTTGAAACGGCTCTATAGAGTGGCTTAATGGGTGCAGTTGAAACGGCTCTCCATTAAGGAATTATTGAAATAACTCTCCATTAAGGAATTATTGAAACTGATCTCCATTAAGGAATTATTGAAACCGCAAAGGAATTATTTGCTACATTATTCCATTGCATCAATGCTTGACCCCATTTTCACCCCAATTGGTCATGACCAGTGCTCTATAAAAGGGGAGGCTTGGGGAGGAAGTAGGAATCTCGAAATTCACTAGCAATTGCTCTTATTTTTCATCTTTCACTACTGCAAAGTGAAAGGTGGGTATACTTCATCGTATCCTTTATGATATTTGCTGACTCTTGCAGTGTAGAAAGCAAAAATTCCTTTAGGAAAGTGGCAGTGTTACACGCTTTGAAGTCTTTGTAATTCCCCTGGTCTAACAATCTAAAGGATTTTTTTTTCGTTGCAATGGCTTCAATCAAAGAACTGTCGGCTAACATTGTGAAGCTGGATCGCTTCGATGGAGGCAATTTTCTGAGGTGGCAGAAACGAGTACATTTCCTGCTGGTGGCTCTTCATCTGGGGTATGTTTTGGATACATCAAAACCTATGGAGTCCGACGATGAAACTGTCGAGCAGATCAGGAAGAGGCAGAAATGGGAGACAGATGACCACACCTGCAAAGGTCACATTCTGAACGCCATGAAAGACTCACTGTTCGACCTCTACCATGATGTCTCCTCTGCCAAGGAGCTGTGGAAGAAATTGGAGGCAAGGTACCATAAGGACGATGCGACAAGTAAGAAATTTCTTATATTAAAGTTTATTAATTTTAAAATGGTTGATGAAAGGTCTGTCATGGATCAATTCCGTGAAGTTGAGAGAATTAGAAATAATTTCTCTCAACACAACCTTGTCATGAATGAAACAATTGTTATGTCTTCTATTATTGATAAACTGCCCCCATCTTGGAAGGAGTTCAAACGAACTCGTAAGCATAAAAAAGAGGACATATCTCTTGATGAACTTGCTAACCATCTTCGTGTAGAAGAGGATTGTCGCATGCAGGAAAATGAAAAAGAGCAGAATGCTCAGGAAATTTCAACGGTGCATGTGATGGAAGCGGCTAAGTTCAAAAAGTCCCTGCTGAAAAGGCCTAACAAGCCTAGAGGTTTCAAAAAGCCTAATGTTTCGGAAAAACCGAACAACTAAAACCAGAATCAAAGGAAGCAGAAAATCAATTGTTGGTTCTGCGGGAAAGATGGCCACCTCAAGTCCGAATGTAATCATTGGAAGAGAAAGCAAAGAAAAAATCATGCTTCCTCTAGCGCTGCCAAAGGTGTAGGTAACGACAATGATGATCTCATTGCTATGATATCTGAAATCAACGTCGTTGAAAATGATATGGCTTGGTGGGTTGATTCTGGTGCAGACCTTTATAAAATGTTTAAGGTCTGATAGGGGAGGAGAGTACTATGATCCAAAGTACTTTGAATCTACTGGAATAGTCCATCAGACTACTGCCCCGTATACACCACAACAAAATGGTGTGGCTGAGCGTAAAAATCGTGTATTAACCGAAATGGTTAATGCTATGCTATCAAACTCTGGTTTGAGTAGCGAATTTTGGGGAGAGGCATTGCTGACTGTATGCCATATTTTGAACAGAATTCCACAAAAGAGGAATAAAGTCACCTCATTTGAGCTTTGAAATAAGCGAAAACCAAATCTTAATTATTTAAGAGTTTGGGGTTGTAGAGCAGTAGTAAAGGTACTTGATAAGTTGTTATTTATACATAATATATATAGTTTATTTATAGATTTTAGTGTTGATTCTCCGAATTATGGGCCTAATTATCTCTATTTGTCATTTTCAGGACTTTTTGCGTGCACGGTTGGATACGGGGCGGAAAAATACTCAAAATAGAGTATTTACTTGAAAAAATTGGACACCGAAGGATTTCTTTCAGTGTATACATGAGAGTTGGGTAATTGAAGTTTTACGGTGCCACATGTCATCCATCCATTGGCTAGATGGCGTCGGATCGATGTTGATCGTAGCGCTACTTGCGTACGAGATAACCGAGAGAGCTCATTGTGCATCGCCGTGGAGAAGAGCCGTGTCACAGCAGTAGTGGAGAACACGTTTTACAAATTAGAAACGTGTGCGTTAGTGTTGTGAAGGAGGTGGTGATCCGGTGTAGTGCTACACATAGGAGTTGATATGCATGCTTGAGAGTTCATAGGATTGGTTTCGAGATTTGCATCAACATGGATCGATGATGATCAAGTGATGCCTAATTAATGCTCGTGTGCATGGAAACAGAATAGGAGTATATTTTTTGTTTGTTTGTTTAGATAAGATTGTATCTACATATATTATATATATATAATATATATATATATATATATATATATATATATATATATATGGATCGGGAGATAGATATGGAGATATCTACTGAAGGCCATCCAATATATATATGTAGAGTCGGGAGGAGACGAGGATGGTTTTTTTCTCTTTTTCTCTCTTTTTTTATTTTTTTCTCTCCTCTTTTTCTACACTTTGTGTCTAGATTTTAATGGAGTTTATGACGTCGATGGCCGGCTAAACTCACCAATCTGAACCGGAAGTGGATCAAATCATTCTTTTTGGCATAAATCATATGTGAGGTCTATTTTATTATTTATTTAATTTGTTTTTCATAGTAATTTATTTTCTTTGGTATTATTTTAACAATTGAAGTTAAACACTAGTTTAAACTTCAATTCATATGCCAGTGAGTCGTAAGCACCCATGCTTGTGCAATAAGACCACACTAGTGGCAATTGACCATACCAATTGATTAGACCCTTTTGGGACTAATCAAATACCTTAGGAATCTAGGCTAAATCGGGAGCACTAGCGATCCGGTTGTCTAGGTGTAGTGCCTTCACTAATCGATGTAATGCGACCAATGCGTTAAATCCGGAGCACTAGCGATCAGGTTGCGTAATTGGTCAGGGAAGTAGTCAACGGTCGTACCTTGGCTACCGACATCAGGAAGCGCGAAGACCCGCATACATTACCGGGTCTATAACTACATTAAATTACTGTGATTTGCATGCTTTAATTAGATTGAAGACTGTATTTAAAATTATGCCAAATTGAAGAGATTTGTGAAACTGATGGTTTGGATTGTTCTTTTCCATTTTAATTGATTTATTTACGTTGTATTTTAATTATTATTTTTAGTAAAATTAGAGACATTTTCTTGAACACTCTAGGTTAGTTTTAGGTTAGTAACCTAAGTTGAAAACTTGGTCTTTGTGGTTCGACCCCGTGCTTGCCACTACTGCAGTTCTTGTGGTTATTGGTAATCTCATCGGGATATATATTTATTTTGACGCGCTCGACACGCATCAAATTTTGGCACCGTTGCCGGGGACCAAGTTCTTTTTGACTTAGTTTTATTTTTATTTTTATTTTTATTTTTATTTTTTTTATTTCTCTTGTGTTCACTTTTATGTCCCACAGTCTTCGTCGATCGTTGTCCGCTGGATCTTTACTCCCTCTAGATCCAGAGATCGAGAAGACTTGTCGTCGGAACTCAAAAGAAACTAGGCAGAGGAACCAATCCTCTAGAGTTCAACTGAACGACAAGCAAACCCCTCCGATGGCTGACCACATTGGGAACCCACATGCACACGTTGCACCACGTGATGGACGGGAGGAACCCCTAGTTATTCCTCCCCAACAGTTTGACGCACGAGCTGAGCCACGTCCACCAGTGGAACAGCAAAGGCCTGCAGCACATCGCTATCAACCATTCAACCAAAGAGTGGTTGATCCTCATCCACAAAGGCCACAAGCTAATCCTTGGGCACAACCTCAGGCCGACAATCGCATTACCATTGGGATGGCGAATGATGGGATACAGGATCTCCTAGCCCATCATCCACACTGCATCGCATATCCAGCCCACAAGGGCAATTTTGAGCTCAGATCAGGTTTCATTAACCTGCTCCCCGTCTTTCATGGATTGGATCGTGAAGATTCAGTCACCTTCATCAAGGACTTCCATTCTAAATGTAGGACCATGATTCCCCCTCGAGTCGATGAAGACGAAGTCAAACTCTCAGCTTTTCCTTTCTGTCTAAAGGATAAAGCTCAAGACTGGCTTTTCTATCTTCCCCCTGGTTCCATTACAAATTGGAACGACATGATTCTCGCATTCCTCAAAGAGTTCTTCCCTGAATCTAGAGCTTCCCAACTTACTAGAGAGATATGTAGTATCAAAATGAAACGGGGCGAATCTTTTGGCGATTATTGGGGTCGTTATAAGCGCTTACTTGTGCAATGCCCCCAACATGGCCAAAACAACCTCTCCATTATTCGTTTTTTCTATATGGGACTTACACCCCTGGAGAAACGGATGATTGACAATGCCTGTGGAGGTGATTACAGATGTAAGACCACCGAGGAAATGTTTGATCTGTTCGACTCTATAGCAAGTCAGTCACGTCATTACATTGATGACGAGGATGATGGACCTTCACGAAGTCTTTCTGATGGAGTAGGGTCAAATTCTGCCAATAGCAAGCTTGATAAACTCACTGATCTCATGGAGCGATTCCTCACCTCGGGAAAAACTCAAGTTAAAGCTTGCGGCTTCTGTACAGCCAAGGACCACTCTACTGACTCGTGTCCTACCTTGTTCGAGAACGAGCAAGCGAACGCTTTAGGTGGCGGATTCCAAGGACCACCGAGGAATCAATACGGTAACAATTTTAATAACACTTACAATCATGCCGTTAAAAGCCCCTATTTAAGTTATGGGCCACAAAATCAGAACTTCTCACAGTATGTTCCAAGGGGACAGCCCCTCCCTCCACAACCCCAACCCGCTCAAAATTCGGGGTCTTTAGAGGAAATGATGAGGACACTCATTGCTAATCAAGACAGATTCTCTAAAGAATTGACCCAACTCAAAAATGAAACCATCACGAGTCATGCTTCTAGCATTAAAAGTCTCGAGGTGCAATTAGGGCAATTGGCCCTACAAGTTGGGCGGACGGATGAGAAAGGCAAAGCTTCCTTCTCAACCGCACCCGAATCCAAATGCGAATGTCAATGCTATCACACTTCGTAGCGGCAAAGAGTTGGAGGAGGCCCCTAAAGACCCTAAGCCTAAAGAGGCCGCCCCTAAATCCAAGGAAGTCGAGCAGGAGCTCGAGGTTCAACCGTCTCACACTGAAACGGTAGACTTGGATAAAGAAGCACAACCTTCTCTTAAGATTCTACCCCCATTCCCTCAACGCCTCAATCAACATAAAAAGGCAGGAAAAGAGAAGGAAATTCTGGAAATCTTGAGGAAAGTGGCGATAAACATCCCACTTCTTGATGCTTTAGCACATATGCCCCGATATGCTAAGCTACTCAAGGACCTATGCACCAACAAAGGTCGCTTTAAAGGCAACGAGAAAATCACTGTAGGTGAGAACATCTCAGCTATCCTACGCAAAAATTTGCCCACCAAGTGTGAGGACCCGGGCATGTTCACTGTCCCTTGCACAATTGGTGAAGTTGAGATCCAAAAAGCTATGTGCGACCTCGGCGCCTCTATCAATGTCATGCCACTATCCATATATGAGACATTGAAGGCTGGCCCTCTAAAGGATACTGGGATTGTCATACATTTGGCAGACCGATCTGTTGTTCGTCCTGTGGGTGTCTTGGAAGACATCTTGGTGAAGGTTAGTGAGCTCATCTTTCCTGCTGACTTCTATATCATCGATATGAAGACTCAGCCATGCCCCCATTTATCCTCAGTCTTGCTTGGCAGGCCTTTCCTTAAGACCGCCAAGACCAAGATTGATGTTCACAGTGGTGCTCTGACCATGGAGTTTGATGGTGAACTTATTAAGTTCAACATCTATGATGCGATGCGCCATCCCTGCGATGCCTCTTCTATGGTGCTTGCCTTGGACAGTGTAGACTCACTTGTCCAGGATACCTTTCTCATGAAAGGTGATGATGTGAAAGTGGTGTTAGAGAATCATCTTGACACCAATTCCTTGCGAAAGCAATGTTTCATCCTCGATACTGAAATTGAGGAGCTGATCTCTGAGTTGGACTCTGCTCCACTCTATTTTCCTACCCTAGCTTATCTCGACTTACCTACTTCGAACTCTACACTTCTCCCCTCTATGGTGCGAGCACCCACACTGGAGCTCAAACCATTGCCCACCCACCTCAAATATGTGTTTTTAGGTGCGAATGATACATTACCAGTGATCATCTCCACCAAACTCACATTACTAGAGGAAGAGAAGTTGATTCATGTGCTTCAAGAGTTCAAAGAAGCCCTAGGGTGGACGATTGCTGACATCAAAGGTCTTAGCCCTTCCACATGCATGCATCAGATATATATGGAAGAAGGGTCTAAACCTTCACGAGAAGCACAACGGAGATCGAACCCACCAATGATGGATGTGGTTAAAAAGGAGATTCTCGAAGCTCCTGACGCCATTTGGGATGATCTACCCGATCTCGACAAAGCAAGTGGGTCAGTCCCATTCAGGTGGTTCCCAAAAAAAGGGGATCACAGTGGTCACAAACTCACAAGGTGAGTTAGTCCCAACTCGCATCCAAAACGGATGGCGAGTTTGCATTGATTACAGGAAGCTCAATGCTTCTACTAGGAAAGACCACTTCCCATTGCCTTTCATTGATCAGATGTTAGAGCGTTTAGCAGGTAGGTCTCACTATTGCTGCTTGGATGGGTATTCTGGTTTTCACCAGATTCCCGTAGCACCTGAGGATCAAGAAAAGACCACCTTCACTTGTCCTTTTGGTACTTATGCCTACCGGCGCATGCCATTTGGGCTGTGCAATGCACCTGCAACATTCCAGAGGTGTATGATGAGCATCTTCTCTGACTTCGTTGAGCACTTCATCGAAGTATTCATGGATGACTTCACCGTTTACGGTGATTCATTCGATCTTTGCCTTAGCCACCTGACTAAGGTTCTTCACCGATGTATCCAGAAGAACTTGATCCTCAATTACGAGAAATGTCACTTCATGGTGGATCAGGGTCTTATCTTGGGTCACATCGTATCTGCTAGGGGTGTGGAGGTAGACCCGGCAAAAATTGAAGTAATTCAGAAGTTGCCTTACCCCACGACTGTGCGAGAAATTCGATCATTTCTTGGCCATGCCGGATTCTATCGGCGATTCATTAAGGATTTCTCCAAAATTGCACAACCCCTCTGTCGCCTTCTTCAGAAGGACGTGCCTTTCGATCTTGATAAGGCATGTAAGAGTGCATTCGATGCGCTCAAAGACTCTCTCATCTCTACTCCAGTGATTCGAGCTCCCAACTGGGAACTACCTTTTGAGATTATGTGCGATGCCAGCAACCACGCTATGGGTGCTGTGCTTGGGCAACGAGTCGGGCGCGCTTCTCATGTCATATACTACGCTTCCCGAACTCTTGATCCTGCCCAACTGAATTACACCACTACAGAGAAGGAGCTTCTAGCTGTCGTCTTCGCCTTAGAGAAATTTCGGCCTTATCTTTTAGGAACTAAGGTGGTCGTCTACTCTGATCATGCCGCCTTAAAACACCTTATGGCCAAAAAGGAAGCTAAGCCTCGTCTCATTCGATGGATACTTTTGTTACAAGAGTTTGACATCGAGATTAAAGATAAAAGTGGTGCCGAAAATCTTGTTGCTGACCATCTCAGCCGTATCGAGAATGGTGAAGCACCTGTCCCGCTACGAGATGATTTTCCTGATGAACATCTCTTAGCAATTGCTGAGGAACTCCCTTGGTTTGCAGATCTGGTAAACTACCTTGTTACACGAGAGTTTCCACCTCATCTTACGCGAGCCCAAAAGGATAAAATTCGGAGCGATTCCAAATACTATGTATGGGATGACCCATACTTGTGGAGGTTTTGCTCAGACCAGGTTATTTGTCGATGTGTTTCCCAGACGGAGACGCAATCTATATTGGCATTCTATCATTCATACGCTTGCGGCGGCCATTTCGGTCCACGTAGGACTGCTATGAAGGTCTTGGATAGTGGGCTATACTGGCCCACTATTTTTCATGATTCATATATATACTCCAAGACCTGTGCTAGATGTCAGTCGACTGGTACCCTGAGTCACAGGAATCAAATGCCACTGACCTCGATCCTATTCTGTGAGATTTTTGATGTTTGGGGGATCGACTTCATGGGGCCATTTCCACCGTCACATGGTTTTCTGTATATCTTACTGGCGGTGGACTACGTGTCCAAATGGGTGGAAGTTAAAGCCACTCGCACCAATGATTTGTCAGTTGTATGCGATTTCTTGAAATCACAAATTTTTTCAACTTTTGGCGCTCCACGGGCTTTGATCAGTGATCGAGGTACCCATTTCTGCAACCGCATGGTTGAAAATCTCCTGCGTAAGTATAATGTTACACACCGTACGTCTACGGCCTATCATCCTCAGACCAGTGGCCAAGCGGAGGTGTCAAACAGGGAGATTAAAGCCATTTTGGAGAAGACCGTCAACCCGTCACGGAAGGACTGGAGCACGCGCCTTGATGAAGCAGTATGGGCTTATCGAACGGCGTTTAAAACGCCAATCGGAATGTCTCCGTATCGCTTAGTTTTTGGCAAATCGTGCCACTTGCCGGTCGAGTTAGAGCATAAATCTCTATGGGCTGTCAAACAACTCAATATGGAACTCGACGCAGCCGGTAAAGAGAGAAAGTTGGACCTCCAAGAATTGGAGGAGATTCGGAACGATGCCTACGAGTCTGCTCGAATTTATAAGGATAAAACCAAGGCGTTCCACGATCGCAACTTATCTCGTAAGACTTTCGTAGTCGGTCAAAAAGTCTTGCTTTATAATTCTAAATTAACTCTCCATCCATGGAAGTTGAGGTCACGATGGCTCGGACCTTTTGTTGTTACTAATGTGTTTGGACATGGTGCAGTTGAGATCAGGAGCCAGGATACAGGGAAAGTTTTCAAAGTGAATGGGCACCGACTGAAGCCGTTCTATGAGAACTTCCCACAGCACGAGATCGAGAGCGAGACTCTAGCGATTGTAGAGTACCTTGGCGAGAGAGAGTCGGGACCGAGTCGAGCCAACGACGTTAAAAAAGGCGCTCTTGGGAGGCACCCCAAGCTTCTATCACTTTGATTTTATTTTAGTCTTTTCTGTGGTATTCTTACTATTATTTCATTGTGACTTTTTACAGGTGTTGCGACCTCTACCTTGCACACTGGATTTTGAGAGCCTGGTATTGCTCTGATGGCTCCTCACATGTCTGTACGTATGGTTAGTCACATTGCGATCTGGTAAGGTTACCCATCTTCATTTCGTTTGTGGATTTAGGATTAGTGTCAGTTTTATGCATGATTTTGTATCATTTCCTTGCTTCTATATCTACCATGTTTTTTTTTACCATCTTGTATGTTCATGTATGCTTCCTAACCTGTCTTGAACCTTGAGGACAAGGTTCGAAATAAGTTTGGGGGTACTTAAGGACTTGTGGATTGAGTTGGATGGTGTTCTATGCGAAAGACCGCAGGTGAGATCGTTTAAATTTTTTATATATATGCGGCTACATGCGAGTGTAGGATGGTATTGGTGGTGTTTGATATATATTGCTCATCCATTTCTTCCATTTCTTTTCATTCCATATCACACTTTCTCATTCCATTAGGAGTTGATACACGTTCATGCATGTTTTCAGTGTAGTCTTTATGGTCTAGAGTCACCCGAGATTTTGTTTCATGCCTTTGGTTATGGATGAGTATTTTATGGTTGCCTGTTGACTTGAAACTTAGGAGAAATTAGGAGAAACACTCAATCAAGTCGTAGCCCAACATTCTTAGGAATTCATGATTAGAGACTTAGTATGTTGGTTGAACTTGTGCTAGATACCAAAATGGGTAGACGGTCAAAATTGTGCAAGTGATAGTATTTTAACCCACATTGAGGAATTTGCTTGATTATAGTGAAAGTGAGAAGGGCTATCAGGAGTTTTCTTAATATTGAGAGTCCCACAAGTTTCCATAGGAAATGGAGCAGGAAACTTGTGGTGGGAAAAAGTGAGAAAATCGGTCCATAGGAAATGGAGCAGGGACCGTTTTACTTGAAAAAAAAATGGAGAAAGGAATAGAAAAAAAAAGAATAAAGAATAAAGGCGGAAGTTTATGAAAACTCCTCAAATAAAAAAGATATAGCTCGAGTGCTTTCACTAAAATTAAGTAAGATTTTAAACTTGCGTGCTTTAATGTATAGACCAAGAAAACCCATGAGTAGTTGATGGCATTTGTCTTGATTACATCTTTGTCTTGAAAGTGTGATCTTAATTGTGTTTGAGTTGCGAGTCTTGACATATCATAACTCCGAAATTTCTTGAGTGGCTTGTTAACTTGACAACTATGTAAACCAAAGGAACTCCATGAACTTTTGAATCAGGTATAGTTTAGTTGAGTCAGTGCATAGTTATAGTAGGAGTCTAGTTTGTTTGTTTGTGTGTCATTTACACCTTTGCTCGGGACGTGCAAAGTCCTAAGTTTGGGGGTATTTGATAAGTTGTTATTTATACATAATATATAGTTTATTTATAGATTTTAGTGTTGATTCTCCGAATTATGGGCCTAATTATCTCTATTTGTCATTTTCAGGACTTTTTGGGTGCACGGTTGGATACGGGGCGGAAAAATACTCAAAATAGAGTATTTACTTGAAAAAATTGGACACCGAAGGATTTCTTTCAGTGTATACATGAGAGTTGGGTAATTGAAGTTTTACGGTGCCACATGTCATCCATCCATTGGCTAGATGGCGTCGCACTGATGTTGACTGTACAGCGCTACTTGCGTACGAGATAACCAGAGAGCTCGCTGTGCATCGCCGTGGAGAAGAGCCGTGTCACAGCCGTGGAGAACACGTTTTACAAATTAGAAACGTGTGCGTTAGTGTTGTGAAGGAGGTGGTGATCCGGTGTAGTGCTACACATAGGAGTTGATATGCATGCTTGAGAGTTCATAGGATTGGTTTCGAGATTTGCATCAACATGGATCGATGATGATCAAGTGATGCCTAATTAATGCTCGTGTGCATGGAAACAGAATAGGAGTATATTTTTTGTTTGTTTGTTTAGATAAGATTGTATCTACATATATTATATATATATATATATACATATATATATATATATATATATATATATATATATATATGGATTAGATATAATCGAAGGCCATCCAATATATATATGTAGAGTGACGAGGATGGTTTTTTTCTTTTTTCTCTGTTTTTTTTTTTTTTTCTCTCCTCTTTTTCTACACTTTGTGTCTAGATTTTAATGGAGTTTATGACGTCGATGGTAAAGGCTAAACTCAACCAATCTGAACCAGGAAGTGGATCAAATCATTCTTTTTGGCATAAATCATATGTGAGGTCTATTTTATTATTTATTTAATTTGTTTTTCATAGTAATTTATTTTCTTTGGTATTATTTTAACAATTGAAGTTAAACACTAGTTTAAACTTCAATTCATATGCTGATGAGTCGTAAGCACCCATGCTTGTGCAATAAGACACACACTAGTGGCAATTGACCATACCAATTGATTAGACCCTTTTGGGACCGATCAAATACCTTAGGAATCTAGGCTAAATCGGGAGCACTAGCGATCCGGTTGTCTAGGTGTAGTGCCTTCACTAATCGATGTAATGCGACCAATGCGTTAAATCCGGAGCACTAGCGATCAGGTTGCGTAATTGGTCAGGGAAGTAGTCAACGGTCGTACCTTGGCTACCGACATCGGAAGCGCGAAGCGCATACAGACCGGGTCTATAACTACATTAAATTACTGTGATTTGCATGTTTTAATTAGATTGAAGACTGTATTTAAAATTATGCCAAATTGAAGAGATTTGTGAAACTGATGGTTTGGATTGTTCTTTTCCATTTTAATTGATTTATTTACGTTGTATTTTAATTATTATTTTTAGTAAAATTAGAGACATTTTCTTGAACACTCTAGGTTAGTTTTAGGTTAGTAACCTAAGTTGAAAACTTGGTCTTTGTGGTTCGACCCCGTGCTTGCCACTACTGCAGTTCTTGTGGTTATTGGTAATCTTATCGGGATATATATTTATTTTGACGCGCTCGACACGCATCAGTACTTGAACCCAAAAATAGGAAATTGGGTGAAAGGGGAGTGGAGTGCATATTTATTGGATATGCACAACACAGTAAGACATATAGATTCATGGTGATTGAGCCTAATAATTCGATTTCAGTAAACACTGTAATTGAATCAAGGGATGCAATCTTTGATGAGACAAGATTTAAATCTATTACTAAAAGTATTCCTGAAGAAAATCAAAAAGGGAAGAAGTTATAGAAATTGAAAATCACAATGAAATAGTAGAAGTTCCTAAACTTCGAATGAGCAAACGAGCTCGGAAAATTAAGTCATTTGGTTCTGATTTCTATACATTCCTAGTTGAAGGAAGTAGAGAAACAGTAACTAGACAAATTCCGTATTGTTTTAATACGGATGTTGATCCTCAAACAGTAGAGGAGGCAATGAAAGAAAGAGATGCAGCTTTTTGGAAAGAGGCATTAAATGATGAGATGGATTCAATAATGGGAAATAACATTTGGGAGCTAGTTGATCTACCTCCTGGGTGTAAACCCATTAAATGCAAATTTCTCTTCAAAAGGAAAAGAAGATTTGATGGATCCATTGAAAAACACAAAGTGAGACTGGTTGCTAAGGATTTCACCTAAAAGCATGGAATAGACTATTTCAATACCTATTCACCAGTAGCTAGAATTGCTACTATCCGATTGCTTATTGCAATTGCAGCCATAAACAAGCTGGTCATCCACCAAATGGACGTTAAAACAGCGTTCCTAAATGGAGAATTGGATGAGGAAATATACATGGAACAACCTGAAGGGTTTATTATGCCCGGTCATGAGAATAAAGTGTGTAGATTGCAAAAATCATTGTACGGTTTAAAGCAAGCACCAAAACAGTGGCACCAAAAATTTGACCAGGTTGTACTTGCTTTTGGATTTAAAATAAATGAATTTGATAAATGTGTATATAGCAAGTTTGATGGAAAAGACATTGGTGTCATTATCTGTCTTTACGTAGATGACATGCTGATTTTTAGAACTGACTTGGAACAAGTGCAGTTGACCAAAAGGTTTCTTTCAAGCCAGTTTGAAATGAAAGATATGGGACAAGCTGATATCATACTTGGAATTCATATTATAAGAGATGAGGGGAGTATTACTTTAACTCAATCTCACTATATTGAGAACGTTCTCAATAGATTCAATCATTTGAATTGTGCCCCTGTTTCCACCCCTCTAGATTCAAGTATTGAGCTAGTGAAAAATACAGGCAATCCAGTTTCACAACTGGAGTATTCTAGATTAATTGGATACTTAATGTATGCAATGACATGCACTAGGCTGGATATTGCCTTGGCAGTAGGCAAGTTAAGCATATTTACAATTAATCCAAGTGAGTTGCATTGGTTTGCAATTCGAAGAGTTTTGAAATATTTGAAGAAAACAATTAACTATGGTTTATGCTATAGTGGATATCCTTCAGTTTTAGAAGGATTTTTAGATGCAAGTTGGATTGTGAAAGATCAAGATCATGCATCTACAAGTGGGTGGATTTTCACACTTGCTAGAGGAGCAATCTCGTGGGCTTCAAAGAAGCAAACTTTAATGGCTGGTTCTACCATGAAATCGGAGTTTATTGCATTGGCCTCAGCAGTAAAAGAAGCTGAATGGCTATGTGAATTATTACACGAGATGCCATTGTGGCCTAAACCGATAGCTCCAATATCTATCCATTGTGATAATGAGGCCACATTGGCAAGGGCTTATAGCCAAGTGTACAATGGTAAATCCAGACGTATTGAACTGAGACACAGTTGTGTCAGAGAATTGATAATAAGTGGAGTTATCACAATTGACTATGTGAGATCTAGTCAAAATTTGGCAGATCCCTTTACTAAAGGATTGCCAAGAGACTTGGTAAATAAAACATCAAGGGGGATGAGTTTTGATAAGTCGGTAATAGTGCCATAGTATTTTTATGTATTTGAGTGTTTTTATAGTAAAGTCTCCAAAATATTAGTCTAATTATATGTATTTGTCATTTTCAGGTATTATAGACCGCACGATTGAAATCAGACTGCAAAACTATGTAAAATGGAGTATTCATATGCCTAGATATGTTTTACATCAAAAAGCATGCTAACGCGCATCTCGAGGCGGCTTCGGTGGATCCACACATTACGACATGCCGTTCAAGAAGAAGAAGAGAATTGGAAGTGGATAGATTTGTTAGTTTTATATAGGATATATATTGATCGATTATTATTATATAT
The DNA here is from genome assembly GCA_039657345.1 of Stephania japonica. Lineage (NCBI taxonomy): Eukaryota > Viridiplantae > Streptophyta > Magnoliopsida > Ranunculales > Menispermaceae > Stephania > Stephania japonica. The sequence continues at coordinate 80,711,651 of CM077556.1, read as the reverse complement.
ATAGATATTATATATATATATATTTATATATAGATAGAGATATGGATCGATCATTATACATATATATATATATATATATATATATATATATATATATATATATAGATAGAGATAGAGAGAACGATCAGAACAGAAAGAAAATAGGGGGATCGGCTCTCTTTTCCTCATTCTCTCCTATATCTCTCCCTCTCCATTTTCTTTTATTTTTCTTGGTACTTTGAGTTCTTCAACCATGAAGGGCTAAGATTCATAGCCTAGGCAAGACTGCGAGGGAGGTTCGACTATGCATATTTAATGGATTTGTGAGATTTATATATTTTAATTTCAAGCTTTTCATTATTATTTTATTTTCTTTAGTATTGATTGAATAATTGAGGTTAAACACTAGTTTAAACCTTGATTTACATGCCAGTGAGTTGTAAGCACCCGTGCTTGTGCGACAAGACCACACTATTGGCAATCGACCATACCAATTGATTAGAAACTTTTGGGACCGGTTAAAGACCTTAGGGATCTAGGCTAAATCGGGAGCACTAGCGATCCGGTTGTCTAGGTGTAGTGCCTTCACAAATTGAAATAATGCGACCAATGCGTTAAATCTGGAGCACTAGCGATCATGTTGCGTGTTTGGTCAGGGAAGTAGTTAACGGTCGTACCTTGGCTATTGAGATTAGGAAGTGCGAGGAACCGAGTGCTCCGCCGGGTCTATAACTGCACTAGATCATAGATTAGTTTCATAATTTTCATGAATCGACAATTAATAAATTCAATCCCAAGTTGTATGACGAGACTGTGAAACTGAATACCAAGATTTAGTCCCATTATATTCTTTTCCATTTAATTTCTTTATTTTTAAATATTTATATATTTCCTCTAAATCTCAAATTCTTCTTTTTTGTATTTTTTACCTAAGAAAGAAACCAATCTCTGTGGGATCGACCCTTTACCACTATCTACAAAATAGTTGGTTTAGGTTAATTTATTTTATTGACGCGTTCGGCGCGCGTCAGGTTTCAAGCTCTTGAATTATAGGTCACCAATAGTGAAAACTCAACTCGACGCCTAACATTACGTTAAGTCTTGAGTTCAATGCAGTCAAATTCATTATGGGTGTGACTGTGAGCACTAAATTTTAATAATCATTCCAAGGTTGTCAGTGCTCGGTACCTGTATGTAAAGAGAGGAGGTTGAGATGTTCTCTTAATAGTCTTCTAAGGTACTTAAATTGCGGGGGTACTAGAATAGAGACTACCTATGTGGATGTGAAGTGCGGCCGCTTCAAGGAGTTCAAGGGCTTGGCTCCAAAGACATTCACGAGAAGATACGGGACACAAGGCAAATGTTGAATGTGTCTGGATATTTATAGCTATTTGCTGGTGTAAGTTATATGCGTGATATGGTTATGCTACATATCGAATAGAATCATTGGTTCAAAGTGTATCTACCATGTAATTCTGATATGACGTAATGAACTTTTCACAAGTTAGTGGTTCAAATCGCAAGATACCATTAGTTATGCATATAATGTTTGAGATTTCGTGGATTAAATGATCTGAATATTTTGAAAATGGCGGGGGATTGTTATACATTTTCAAATTAAATGGATAGTTAGTATAGTGGCTTAATGGGCGCAGTTGAAACGGCTCTGTAGAGTGGCTTAATGGGTGCAGTTGAAACAGCTCTCTATTAAAGAATTATTGAAACGGCTCTTCATTAAGGAATTATTGAAACTGTTCTCCATTAAGGAATTGTAGAAACTGCAAAGGAATTAATTGCAACATTATTCCATTGCACCAATGCTTGACCCCATTTTCACCTCAACTAGTCATGACCAGCGCTCTATAAAATGGGAGGTTTGGGGAGGAAGTAGGAATCTCGAAATTCACTAGCAATTGCTCTTGTTTTTCATATTTCACTACTGCAAAGTGAAAGGTGGGTATACTTCATCGTATCCTTTAGGATATTTGCTGACTCTTGCAGTGTAGAGAGCAAAAATTCCTTTAGGAAAGTGGCAGTGTTACACGCTTTGAAGTCTTTGCAATTCCCCTGGTCTAACAAAATTGAAGTTTCAAACCAAGCACTACAAGTGCAACTCCAGCTATAACAATCACCAAATCATAATCAAACGCCAAGAATTTCATATTCCAACCCATTCCTATAACATTTTAGTGTTGCTTGCAAAAATGGTTTAGGGTAAGCTTTGCTTTTTCACGATTTTATGACATGAGTAATGATCATGTGGGGGTATTAATGCAGTAATATTCTTAAAAAGAATCACCTATGTGAGTGTGAATTGGGCCAATCCTATGGGAATTTCCCCAGGCTTGAATTCTCAAGAGCACTAATGAATATAAGAATTGTTTACGACCAAAATGAATACAACTGTAAGAACAAAAATAAAAATAGGGAAGAAGTTATGTGAGTATTGTTTGGTATACACAAACTGTTGACAATTCAAGACAAATGTTCACAAATCAGTTAGCATATCCAATGGTAAATTAACAACCATTGATTCCCATCATGGTCTGCACAGGAGAAGTCCCAGTTTGAAAGAAGCATTACGTTTTGCTTTAGCTGTCAATCATATCTTTTTTTCCCTCTCGATCACCTTTTATGGACACCCGTTGATCTGGACTTGATAGCGTATTTATTAGGTGAATGAATATAACGAATAAATTTGAGGGATTATTAGTTGAATTTGTGAATAAGGAAATATACGACTTTGTCGTTAAAGACAAGTGATTCGGTCAATTAATTTACTGAGGCACAAAGGATACATCTCTCCGATTTTATGAAAACTTGATTGTCATGCATATAATATTATGCATAAACATTTTAGTAAGTAATCTCTATTTAGCAGAAAAACAAAGCGGCGAATATGATAATCCTGTAATTAGAAACGAGCAGAGACATGTATCCTTTGTCTCAATAAATTAAAAGACGGAATCACATGTGTTTGAGGCAAAGAGCCGTATGTTTCCTTATTCACACATTCTACTAATGATCCCTCAAATTTAGATCCTTATATTCATGCGCCTAATAAATAGGCTATCAAGTCTAATCCACATTGTCCATAAAAGGTGATTGAGGGAGAAAAGAAAGATATAACCGACGACCAAAGCAAAGGACACTGCATTTTGGAGGGAATCTCACTTTCACACTTATGATTCATACATAAATTTAGTTGTGACACCTCCTCACCTTGAATTGGCCTTATAATATAAAAATTGAACAAAAGCGTTACTGGGATTTCTCCGGCAGACTTTGTTGGGGCTGTTCATGCACCTTTGTCTTTGGAGGCTCTAGCCGAGGGGGTTTACATATGCTTTCTCATATGAATCCCTTATCTCCGGCGATTGGAGATCCCATTTCCGTTAAAAAAAAAAAGGATCCCTCAAAAACGGCTTGGAGTGGCTCAACTTGAGAGGTGGAAGAAGATGATTGAGCAGGTTCAAATTCAGCAGCAAAATCAGCAGAACCAGCAAAGCCCATTTCAGTTTCAGCTCCCTTTCTCAACATATGGACAACCATATGGGCAAACATTACTGTTCCATCAGTGCTTGTCAAGCAATTGTGCGATCTGTTTTGAGGTACCAAGTCACTACCAAACTTTTTTCTACTCATGATGCATTTGGTCCTTGAGATCTTCTCATAAATCCATTTAATATGTTGATTTTCTTGATTTGGATTTGGTTTAGATTGATGAAATCGCAGAAGATGCGCAGCGAGGCGGCCATATTGAGTGAACATAATACAGTTTGTCAAGAGAAGAGGAACCATGTAGACCTGACGAGGGCGCTGGCGACGATGAAGACGACGAAGAACCAGGGCAGTGATCCATTTCTAGAACTGGCTCTTGATCCCAAACTAGACCAATGATGAATAATGGAAATTTCATGATCAACAAACCTGCAGAGTTTTGTTCATCTTTTGGGCCTAATAAAGTAATTCAAAATCAGGTACCACCCATAAAACCAAATCTCAGTTTAATCAATCAATTCTTGTAAAAAAATAAAGTTTATATTGAATATTCCTTAACATAAGGAATATTTGTGATTGATTTAAGGAATCAATAATGATTTTTTTTTTTGATATCAAGGAATCAATAATGAGTTGTTTCTATTCTTTTTTATTTATTTCCATGTTTATCATAATAATAAGATAGACAAGATTTAGAGAAATCATTTCCTTATCTATAATCTTTCTTTGTAAGTTTATTTCTATATTTATGTATAGCATGATGTGTTTATAATGAATTGAAAAATCGATGCTTTGTGCAAATATTTAAAATTCAATAGATACTATAGTGCCAACTAAACCACTGTGGGGTTTTATCTCAAAAGGCCTCCATATTATTTGAAGGGAGATCATTACTTATATACCTTATTAAGAAGTTTCAATTATCCGATGTGGGACTATTATTTTGGTCCCACATCTCAACAGTTTAATCAATTAATCTTGAGTCGTGCTATGTGCACCCCAGTATGTTATCTGGGCACCCAATGTTTTTTAATTAAAAACTGGTTTTATAAGAAAATGTTAAAAGTGCCCTTACAAATCATGCACCCCACCATATAATTAGGGCACCCGACACATGCCCCATTCCGTTCACATTCCCATGCACCCAACTTTCAAACTCTCAATTTTCCTACCAAGTGAAGTCGATCCGTCGCCTGCTGAACATTGCCTTCGTTGATCAAAGAGTGCGCACCAACCTTGTATTGTAGGGTTTATTAGATTCGGCGAGTTTAAAACATTTTTTGGGTCTTATGGTTGAAGAAAACGAATGGGAGTCGGATGTCACACATCATAAGGTTAGTTTTCATGGTTTTTGTAGGTTTTTTTTGCCATTTTCGAAGGTGAATGACGGACGCGACTTTGTCGGTCTGTAACGACCCAGAAACTTGGCTATTTGTAAATGACGATATGTATTACATATTTATACTCGTATTTGAGTGACCGGACAATTAAGTCGGTGAACGAGTAGGAAAATTGAGTTACGGGTACACGGGGGATTTAAAACACTGTTAAAATACAAATAATTGAATTTTCTAATAATTTAATTATTTATTTGATGGGATGTGGCGAGAGAACGGGCGCGACAAACCAAATTACAAAGTAATACTGACCGAAGAAACGCAATATTAACGTGGGAGTTGGATAGTGTCACAACATACGGGCTATGGGATAAAAGATTGTTAAAGTGACACAGTATAATGAGGAGAGCCATGAGATTGGCATCGAGATGTGTATGTGTGTTGAGTTAAGATGATAAGGTAAAAAACCCATAAGGGCAACTGATTTAAATTAAACAAGTGTTAACTTAAGGGCAAAAGGGTCATTTTACCCTTATTTCATATATATAAACAAACAAAAACCCTACTATTCACCATCTTCTCCAAACCGCCGCCCACTCTCCTCTCCCACTTCTCCCTCTCGGTCGACACTCCTCCCCTCTCCCTTGGTGATCGGACACGACCCTCGCCGGAGGTTTTTTTTTTTCTCTCTCTCTCTCTCCTCTCCTCTCTCTCTCTCTCTCTCTCTCTCGTTCTCGCTCACGACCTCACTTGTAACCACGCCGTTTCGTGACTAGCTTGGTTGCAGCGGTGGTCGACCGTGATTGGGGTAGGTAGGGGTTGTCTCGACGTTCCCGGAGGCTTCCATGTGAGGCGGACATGGTGATTTCTGATGGGATTTGGTTGCTGTCTTGTTGCACTGTTTATTTATGTGTGTCGGCTGTTGCGGTGTTGCAGGGACCAAGGGCTCGTCAGGGACGACTTCTCGGTGGTCCACCAGAGTCCCCGATGGCCCCAGGGCACACCACAACCATGTTGTTGAATGTTGAGATCGATTTTAAGTCATTACTCCTTACGATCTGTTGTTTTGATTTGATTTAGTCTCCGTCAACTGTTGGCCGGTGCTCCGCCACCTTGCGCCACCGTCGTCACCCGCCATGACCTGGGGTATGTCGAGGACCCTTCCATGACTATGTGGGTGCCTCCCGATCCTCGGAGCAAGCAAAACAGCGGCGGTGGTTGTGGTGTGGAACTCATTATTTCATGTGATGTTAGTATTTTGTTCTTTTCATCTCTCGCCGAAAACCACCACTGTGGCGGCGCTGCTGGCCGGACCGCTGCTCTGTAAGGTTGTCGGGGACCATGTTAAACCTATGATGGTGTCTCGTAACCCTCCAATAGGTCTGAGCCGGTGATGACAAATACATTGACGTGATTTCATGTGTTGTTCCCTCCTTGTCGGAAATTTCCATACTTGGCAGCACTGCCGTCAATGTCATGAATAGGGAGTGTCGGGGATCACACAAAAACCCTTGAGTGCGTCCCATATCCCCAGAGCGTCCATATTGATGGTTGCAAGTTGTTGTAGTGATGAATTTATACGTCGATTTTCACTGTGCGTTGAGTAGTTGCCAAAGTGTTGTAGAGCGTGCTTCGGCCTTCCCATGCCACAGTGGTACTCTACCGACATCGTACAACACCAGCGAGGTTCCCCACTCGCTGGTACATGGTTAGTTAAAGTTCTTATTGAGGCATGATTGTTGATCGATGTCGATGTTGTGTGTTACGTTGTCGAATGGTAGTGACGTCGTGGTCATGCCGCCAGTCCTCGAGACTATGGCGTGACCTATCTACGACTGAGCCAAGCCTACGATTCATGAGTAGGCTTACATGTGTTATGGTTATCGATGTTGTGATATCGTAGTCGTGGTTATTGTTGTGGTTTTTCAAACCCGAGAGAGTATTCAATTTTCTATCGATTTGTCGAGTTGTTTGAGTCCTTAAAACACTTGGGAATACACTAGGGTTTAACATAGGGTTTAATTAATGACTCGACCCATTAATCAGAGTTTCCAACCTTGTCAGGTAGCGGAAAACTCGAAGATATGCGTTAGGATTTGTGAGAGTGTGTTCGCGGGTTACGATTAGTTAGGTAAGTATACGCCTTATATGTGTGTATGTTAGTAGGCCAGTAAGGAAATAACATGTGATTTATACATCTATTCATTGATATTGTTGAATCGATCCCTTGTTTGATATTCCATTCCATATTCTTGGATGTATGTTCTTGGCATGAGTGTTTCGAAGGTGGTCCCACACTAGCTGGGCAACAAGGGTGCCTCCTACAGGGGTAACTGACCACCCCTAGTTATGTGTGTACTGGGTACTAGATTCGAGAGGTGTTGTGATGCCTCTCGATTTCACACTGCGCAAATGTTGCAACATTGCCCGGGGAGATCTAGTGAGATCTTTGCCGTATTGCTGTGAAATTAGACCACTCATGGGCCTCTTTTGAATCTTAGAACATGCAAATTTCGATTGTTTATCTATCAGTCTGTTTATCATGCACTTGATTTACTTATTTTCCTACTATTTCATTTCCGCATGATATCTAGACTGCTTTACTTGTTAAATCATAAATTGCTGTTATATTCTTTTAGTACCACTTTCGATTTCTTCAATTACTCACCGTCTAGTTTGTGACGGTGGGTGTAGATAGGGTGGAGAGCAGCAAAGGCAAGGGGCCCTACCTAGGAGACCTACTTTGAGGACTAGCAACGGGATTAAGGAGTGGCTTTATAGTATGTGTTTATGTTTTGCTTACTTGTATATCGTTTCATATATATGTTTTGGGATTATTGAACTGGGCATTTTTGATGAGACTGGTATCATGTATATATGCTTATCGAATTGTACATGAATACCCGGGATTTTCCACACTTATAGAATTCCTATATTTCCCCTGATTAAGTTATGTCCCGTATTATACTTGTTTAGTCTTCCGCTGTGTATTATTGCAATAACTCTTTCATAAATTGTTTAAATTGATTAATTGGAGGCTGACTAGGCTCGTTAGGATGCCGAGTGATGACTCGGGGCCTGCACGGGTCTAGGCCGGGCGTACCCAATTGCACGGGGAAATTGGCCATCACACGGTCACACATAACTGAGACATGTTGTAATGTCTCGATTGAAGGTAGCCGATACTTTGGAATAAGACTCGGTAGAGGGTGATTGAACTCATGTTTGAATCCATTTGGTACATGTATCGGACAAATGGAGGCTGAGACTTGACAAATATTGTCAGACATATGGTACCGATACGACATGTTGATTCTCGAACCTGTAGTACTAAGACTTTGGAATAAATTTCAGTAAAGGGGGACCGAACTCATGTTTATGTGTTTTCATGGTGGGGTGCTTGTGTTTCAAACAAAAGGGCATTTTGGAAAACTCTCGGGGTGCCCTGAGAAAATTCTGGGGTGCATAGCTCGGCTCTTAATCTTATGAAAATAACCTTAAATCTCAAATGGGTATTTCTTAAATTTATGTTTGGGTGATGAAATCATTGATTTTTATAGGAGATTCATGAAGTCATAGGGGTTCATAGAAAGATCAACAACAACAACAACTACAACACTACTAATAACATAAAGGAATACTTGGTCAAAAAAAAAAACATAAAGGAGTACAATTTCTTCCCAACTCATCACATTGGCAACAATAGTACTAGTAGGAGTGGTGTTAGCAACAAAGACTACTACAACCAGTACTGTTCATCTACAATGACATCAGTAGGAGCAGAAGCCACAAAAGGGTCACCAGTAGTAATATCATCAGATCAAGAACCTTCATACACAACTAGTACTGATACCAAATGTCTTGATTTGTCTCTAAAGCTTTCTGTTAGACTTGAAAAGAAGCTCTTAAGCTTCCCACTTATACACATCTTTTTAGTTTTTTTATGGGCCAGTAGTACTATCAGATCAAGTATAATGTATGTAACTTGAGAGTGAGACTCCTCTTATAATAAATTCATCTTCATCAATATCTCTCATGACATCTCATCATAACATTTAATTTTGGGTTATTGAGAGGTTTGGGATTTTCTCTTCTTGTTGAGAAGTTTTGTAAGTTTCCTCTTCTTGTTGAGAGGTTTGTGAGTTTCCTCTTCTTGTTGAGAGGTTTGTGCATTCCCTCTTCTTAGTTGAGTGGTCCTTGAGTTTCCTCTTCTTGTTGAAAGGTTTTTTTAACTTGCTTGTGAGTTTCTCTCCTAAATTAGTTTGGGAGGCTTCATTACTTTTGATCTGTCAATCTAGCGCCGCCATGACATGTTTGCTTATTGCTTCTCTTAAAAAATCACCTTCAACGCAGAATCTCCACAAAAAAAGAACTTAACTTTTATCAAACAAGAACCTCCCACAAGATCAACCTTAAGCTTTGATTGAGGTAACTGATTAGGAGCTCCTCCCACAAGATCAACCTTAGGCTTTGATTGAGGTAACTGATTAGGAGCTTCTTAAAAGTAATAACCAGTTGGTGGGGTGAAGGCAAGATTTTTTGGGCTTTGATTGAGGCAACTGATTAGGAGTTTCTTAAAATTAACAACCAGTTTGTGGGGCTTTCAAAATTCAAATTTGAATTCTAAGGATAAGGGTCTAATTGAATGTAAGGTAGGCTAAGCAAATTGAAATTGCATTAACGACGGAACATGCGAGATAGTCTGGCTGAGCACAATGAGTTGCCTTAGTTGGAATTGCCGAGGGCTTGGAGACACTTGGACATTATTAGCATTAGTAGAGTTAGTTAAGTCAAATAAGCTCGATGTAGTTTTCTTAATTGAAACCAAATTGCCACGCCCAGATGTAAAATCTACTAAGATAAAAAAAGTTACAGATTTATACAACACCTGTACCAGTGATCCCTTACTAGGCTTACTACACTACCCTTCACCTTATTGACTTTATGCAAGTCTCCCAATACTTGCACGGTGAGGCTCCCCTTCACTGGAATACTCAAGCTTTCACTCGGTGTGTCGAGCTCCCCTCAATGGAATACAAGTCTCTCACTTACATAGTAACTGAAACACCCAAGTCCCCTTGGTGTTTACATCTTGACAAAGAAGTGAACAACACGTTTACAATACAAAGTTAAAGGAGGATGCAAACTTTATCAACTTTGGTACATTATATAGACAATGAAGTACACAAAATCCTAACTACATATCATAACAACATGGTTAGGGTCTGCCCAATCTTCATCTTCAAACAACCACATCCTTGCACACTAAACACGTGGTGATAAGCCACTGAACCGCATCTCCAACTTCCATGTATATCTTCAGTTGCTCCTCAGTTGTTGTAGATAAGATCAAATCCGTAACAAACTAATCTAAAGATCTTGTTGCAATTGCGCATCTTATCTAAATCACCCAAAGTTTTTCTTCTCATTCGAGCACATGGAACATGATTTGAATAAGTCATTTACCAAACTAACAACCTGATCAATATAATGACAATCCAATTGGTCGATCTCAATCGTAACTGATGATCCTAACACTATCAAAAAGGTATATATACTCCAATGCAAGATATAATCTCACAAAATCATCATGCCGTGGCTATAGACGTCAGCCTTGGCTGTGATAGCCACACATGAAATCCATTCTGGTGCAAGGTAACCGCTTGCTCCCCTCATGCTTAACACTTGAATGAATTATCAACCAACTAGCTTTGTCAAACCAAAATCTGTGACATTGGGACAGAAATCAGCATCCAAGAGTATGTTTGAGAAAATGACATAATTTTTCTTTGACATGTATGTAAGCTTGTATGGCACAATAAACTGCAAAAACAAGGTCTTTCACCCTTTTAAAACATTGAAAATAACATTTGACATATTTTTCTCAACACAGGGAATTTCTCTTAGCTTGTACAGTTAAGAGTTCAATAGAACATAATAATGCCTTTGTTCATTGAAGAAGTCATAGTAGGAGATGCATCAAATTAAGTGTTTCGGAAAGAGCACATTCACAAAGTACAAAACCTTCCAAGGAAAAACAGGAATGCGTAAACTATACACAATTACACACAGTACAATGAAAGAAAATACACACAGAACACAAGATTTGAAGGTGATGCATCATTTATACTGCCTCGACAGTTGATGTCTTCCAACAGAAAGTGTGAAGATGCCTATGACGGTGTCCAAGAACTCCAGATGACAATTAAGGAACTAGTGCACAAAAGCTCTTCAACGAGTTCATAATTTCATAGACTAGAAATTTAGTGAATCTGTCCTCACATTAGTATAGAAAGCGAGGACTACGAAGAAATGTAGGTTTCTTCACCTTCCATAATAAGTTGGAGAGACCTTGGTATTGGAGGAGGTCGAGCCTCAAGGAATCCCTCAAGAATCTGAACTACCTGTCCCATGGTCGGCCTATGTGCCTCGTCATCTTGGATACACCAACAAGCAGCTCTAAAAGTTCTAGTAAGCTCTTCAGCATCAGCATTGCCCTCCAACTGCTTATCTAGTATTGAAAGAACATTCTCTCCTGAAGCTACTTTGGTTGCAGCCCAAGTTGGAAAGTATTCAATCTTACCGTCCTCAAGTTGCGAATTTCTTCTTCCTGAGATAATCTCAAAAAGCATCATGCCATAGCTGTAGACATCAGCCTTGGCTGTGACAGCCACACCGGAAATCCATTCGGGTGCGAGATAGCCCCTTGTTCCCCTCATGGTTGTTAATACCCTGCTGAATTCTCGACCAAGGAGCTTTGCCAAACCAAAATCTGCAACCTTGGGGACAAAATCAGCATCCAAGAGTATGTTCTCTGGTTTGATGTCGCAGTGAATGATACAGTATCGGCACTCCTCGTGGAGATAAGCCAATCCTCTAGCTGTACCCAGCGCAATGTTGTATCTTGTTTTCCAATCTAAAGCTGCCTTAGAGTCATCTTTACGGAACAGATGCGAATTCAAAGAACGGTTCTCCATGTAATCATATACCAACAATCTTTTATTACCTTCAGAGCAGAATCCACGCAAGCGAACCAGATTAACATGATGGATTGTCCCAATAGTGCTCACCTCAGCTCGAAATTGCTTTTCTCCTTGAGTGATGCCTTCAAGCTTCTTCATGGCTATAAGAGTTGAATCTGGCAAAACTCCCTTGAACACGGAACCAAAAGCTCCACTGCCTAATATTTCTGAAAAGTTCTTCGAGGCAATTTTAAGGTCCTTGTATGTAAATGCCACCAAGGAGCCTTCGACAGCAATGGACATCTCAACCGATCCCCGCCTCCCCCATATCCAAATTGCCACCAGAACAAGGCCTAAAAGGGCCAAAGTTCCCGCAATAGCGCACACAGTAACAGGCCGATGAATTGATTCTTTCTTACTGGAACTGACTTCAGAAGGGGCAACTCTAACGAAGAGCTCATCCCCTCCATTATCAAGTTGTTGTATGTTCAATAGATCACCATACCATAGTGAACATCCAGTACTATTGTAAACATAGGCATTGCAAGAGCAGTTGTTCAAGCAAGCGGATTTGCAATTCGCTGAACTATCAACTGCAAAAGGCATCGAATTAACGGGAGATTTCATGTTGAGCATCTGAATGAAGTTGTCTTTTGCTTGGCATTGTAAAGGAGTCTTCCTTACACATCCACCAGATGGATCATCCAGATTCCAATCTTCAAGCGATTGTTCCTTGAAACCTTGTAGGCATTGGCACGAAGAATCTTCCACATTGTTGCAGCGACCAAAAGGCCCGCAATATCCATAAACATCACATGGTTTTATTGGTTTAGACCAAACTTGGTTCCACTCTTTGGTTACTTCAAGCCACAAAAAGTGCTTGATCTGCCCAGATAAATCAACTTTAATTCTAGAGCGCCGAGTCTTATCATAGAAATGGTATGTGATGTAGCTCTCATTCTCATTGGAAATGAAGCTGTAATTGAACGTAGTTCTTGATTTCATCTCAGGAACTAGGCTGAAACCCTGCCCATCCCAGATTCCACTAGTCCAGTACTGTCGAGATCCATTCCACATTATTACGAACGCAGAATCTGACGTTAGCTCAAGAGAAAATAGGCCTGGAGACGGATCTTCTGAATTCTTCCAAGATATGAGCTTCAGTGCTCTCTTGGTGCGTTTATCATACTTCAGCTTCGCTCCTGGAATCCAAGTATCAGTGAGATGATCAAAACTCTGCCAAATTATAACAGATGGATTCAACCTGTCTCGCAAAACAAGATTCCCATCATCACCCAGTATTAATTCAAGGGAATCGGAGGCTGTTGAGGTCGTATTGGTCGACCAAATTGAGACTTTGGACTCATTGAGAATAACCAGATTACCATTTTCTAAGAGTTTGAGTTCTGAGGAGAAGAGGTCAATGATGGGCTGATCTCTATTGGCAACCCAAATAACAGTTCTGCTTTGACCATAGGTTTTCGTGTACCAAATGCCCAGATAATGTTTGAGAGACTTACCCGGCGTGAAGAACCCAAGTTCAAAATCCCCACCTTTAGAGACTATGGTCTGATTTGCTGTTAAAGATTGACCTGCAGAGATAGTATCTGCAGCAGCACTGCAATGAAGAGCTTTGGATGAGAAGATGAGTAACAAAGGAGAAAGAAAGAAGAAAAAAAGAAGTTTATCTCCCATTTCCACACAGAGTGACATATACAATAAGTTTCGAACGATTTGAAATCTTTCAACTTTCAACCTTAAATGTTAACATGAACATGGATACATAAACACTATTTTCTTAAACTAATATAAATCTTAGTAGGCAACTACGTTTCTCAGGAAAGCTACATTGCGGTTATCATTTAGTTTTTCTTGAGAAAGATGTCAGAGTTATTTGGAACATGGTGGCGTTATTTAAATGAAACTATGAATTGGTGCCTGACTTCCATGCATTATAAGTTTCCAATGATTTGAAAACTTTCAAGTTTCAACCTTAAATGTTAACACGAACATTTAAATTAATATAAATCTTAGTAGGCAACTATGTTTCCCTGGAAAGCTACATTGCAGCTATCATTTAGTTGTTATTATTATTTTTTTTTCTTAAGAAAGGTATCAGAGTGATTTGGAACATGGCGGCGTTATTGCAATGAAACTATGAAACGGTACGTGTTTGACTTCGATGCATTATAAATTTTTTTTTTTTTTTTTTGAATCTTATCATAAGAAATACATTATAGGCTTTATAGCTATTGGGAGCATGATGGTGACATCAAAATTACAACAACAGATTGCAGTATTTAACTGGTTATTGGAGGTTTTGGACTGCAATAGCACAGTTGTCAATTGTTATTGTTTTTTTTTTTTTTTTTTGGATAAGGGAAGTTGCTTTAGCCAATTGTCAATTGTTATTGTTACAGAATTACGGTATTAGAATTCTCTACATAGATCAAAGGGCTTCTTCAGTAAAAGTTAGATATACTTATTGTTAAATTGGTTTAACAAGTTTTGAACTCGACGTGATGTTGTAGTTTGAGATGCGTGTCTTAAAAATAAACTCCAAACTGAATAAAAGGGAAGACGAATTACAAGGCAGAATTCATGTTGGACATTTTTAAAAGAGATGTTTAGTCCCACATTGGTTAGAAGCCTCAAGTGTTATGTAAAATATGTACTCTTGCACCACAATGCTTGTAAAATAAAATACAAGTGTTATGTAAAGTGAATCACAAGTGCGCGCGTGCACGGTGCATTTTAGGCGCTTTTATAGACGCACTTAGCGCGAGGCACATGTGCGTATATATGTGTGTGAGCTAACCATGAGTAAAATTCTTTTATCATTATTTTTTACTATTTTCGAAATTATAAGTTGATAGTTATTTAACTGACCTACTCAAGCATTAAATGGGCAGTTAATAAACCCATTCAATACTTGACTGAGTGGATGCAGTTGAAACTGCTCCACTACCCCACTTCATTCACTATAAGAGAAGAGGTTTGGGGAGGAAGAAATATATCTCGAAAATCACCAGCATCTGCTCCTGTTTTCATATTTCACTACTACAAAGTGAAAGTTGATCTTACTTCATCGTATCCTTTAAGATATTTGTTGACTTCGCAGTGTAGAGAGCAAAACTTCCTTTAGGAAAGTGGCAGTGTTACACGCTTTGAAGTCATTGCATATCCCTCTGCTCTAATAATCTAAAGGAAGTTTTTCTGCCGTTGCAATGGCTTCGTCAATCAAAGAACTGTTAGCTAACATTGTAAAACTAGATCGCTTCGATGGAGGCGATTTCCTGATGTGGCAGAAGTGAGTGCATTTCCTGCTGATGGCACTTCATCTGGTGTATGTTCTGGATACACCCAAGCCTGTTGAGTCCGATGATGAAACTGTCGAGCAGATCAGGAAGAGGCAGAAATGGGAGACGGATGACCACACCTGCAGAGGTCATATTCTGAACACCATGAAGGACTCACTGTTCAACCTCTACCACGACGTTCCCTCTGCCAAGGAGCTGTGGGAGAAACTTGAGGCAAGGTATCATAAGGAGGATGGACAAGTAAGAAATTCCTCATATCAAAGTTTATTAATTTTAAAATGATTGATGAAAGGTCTGTTGTAACGACCTAGCCCAGCGCCCAAGCTACCACTGGACCACTGGCTCCACGGGGGCGCACCCCACCGGCATCGCTAGTCACGAGGCGGTGGTACTCCATCCGTATGGGTCTTTCGCCTCCTCGACTCAAACGGGTCTGAGGGATAAGATTCCAAGTTTCACGAGTCGAGTACCACCGGTGGGAGGACTTCCCGGGAGGTCACCCATCCTAGTACTACTCTCGCTCAGGCACGCTTAACTGCGGAGTTCTGATGGGATCCGGTACCTTCGTGCTGAACCAGCTCAGTGGTACTCGACTCGTGAAACCCGGAATCTTATACCTCGGGACCCAAGTTTGAGTCGAGGAGGCGAAAGACCGTGCGCTGGGGACACGGATGGGGTAGGACTTGGTACCATCCCGCTCGTGACTAGCGATGCGGTGGGTGCGCGCCCCATGGAGCCGTGATCTAGTGGTAGCACAGGGCTGGGGGGTCGTTACATAAAAGGCGCCTTTTATATAACGACCCGACCAGCCGCCCAGCTACCACCGGACCACTTTGGATCCATGGGGCGCACCCCCCCACCGGCACTGGCACCGCTAGTCACGGGCGGGGTGGTACCAAGCCCTACCTTATCCCCCCCACACGGTCTTTCGCTCCTCGACTCAACCTCGGGTCCGAGGGATAAGATTTCAGGTTTCACGAGTCGAGTACCACTGAGCTGGTTCAGCACGAAGGCACCGGATCCCATCAGAACTCCGCAGTTAAGCGTGCATGAGCGAGAGTAGTACTAGGATGGGTGACCTCCTGGGAAGTCCTCCCAGCTCAGTGGTACTCGACTCGTGAAACTTGAAATCTTATCCCTCAGGACCCAAGTTTGAGTCGAGGGAGGCGAAAGACCGTGTGGGGGGACACGGATGGGGTAGGGTTTGGTTTGAGTCGAGGGAGGCGAAAGACCGTGTGGGGGGACATGGATGGGGTAGGGCTTGGTACCACCCTGCCTATGACTAGCGGTGCCAGTGCCAGTGCCAGTGGGGTGCGCCCCCATGGAGCCAGTGGTCCAGTGGTAGCCTGGGCACTAGGCTGGGTTGGGCCGTTACATAAAAGGCGCTGGGCTGGGCTGGGCCGTTACATAAAAGGCGTCGTTACATAAAAGGCGCCTTTTATGTAACGGTTTCGCACCAACGCCCTAGTCGGATTGGCATGGGGGGCGCCCCACAGCACAGCACCGCACCGCACCGCTAGTCATAGGCGGGGTGGTACCAAGCCCTACCCCATCCGTGTCCCCCCCACTGCGGTTTTCGCCTCCCTCGACTCAAACCTGGGTCTTGAGGGATAAGATTTTAGGTTTCACGAGTCGAGTACCACCGAGCCTGGTTCAAGCACGAAGGCCGGATCCCATCGAACTCCGCAGTTAAGCGTGCCTGAGAGAGAGTAGTACCAGGATGGGTGACCTCCTGGGAAGTCTTCCCAGCTCAGTGGTACTCGACTCGTGAAACCTAGAATCTTATCCCTCAGGACCCAAGTTTGAGTCGAGGGAGGCGAAAGACCGTGTGGGGGGACATGGGGTAGGGCTTGGTACCACTCTGCCTGTGACTAGCGGCTTGGTACCCGTGCTGCGGTGCTGCTAGTAGGGGTGCACCCCATGGAGCCGATGTGGTCCGGTAGTAGCCTGGGGCATTTCGGGTCGGGCTGGGCTGGGCCATTACATCTGTCATGGAACAATTTTGTGAAATTGAGAGGATTAGAAATAATTTCTCTCAACATAATATTGTCATGGATAAAACAATTGTTGTGTATTCTATTATTGATAAACTGCCCCCATCCTGGGAGGAGTTCAAACGAACTCTTAAGCATAAAAAAGAGGACATAACTATTGATGAACTAGTTAATTATCTTCGTGTGGAAGAGGATTGTCGCATGTAGGAAAATGAAAAAGAGCAGAATGCTCATGAGATTTCAAATGTGCATGTGATGAAAGCGACTAAGTTCAAAAAGCCCCTACTGAACAAGCCTAACAAGTCTAACAAGCCTAGCAGTTTCAAAAGCCCTGCTGGTTTGGGAAAACCGAACAACCAAAATCAGAATCAAAGGAAGCAGAAAGTCACTTGTTGGTTTTGCGGGAAAGATAGCCACCTCAAATCTGAATGTTATCATTGGAAGAGGAAGCAAGGAAAACATCAAGCTTCCTCTAGCACTGCAAAAGATGCAGGAAACGACAATGATGATCTCATTGCTATGATTTCTGAAATCAATGTCATTGAAAATGACATGGCTTAGTGGGTTGATTCTGGTGCCACTCGACACATCTGCAAGAACAAGAGGGTCTTCAAGACCATGGAGGCCGTAGATGAAAATACTGTCTTGTACATGAGAAATGATGCTACTGTCCCTGCTAAAAGCATAGGTAGTGTTGATCTGAAGTTTACTTCTGGCAAAATTATAACACTCACCAACGTGTATTATGCACCAGGAGTGAGGAAGAATCTGGTGTCAGGTGGTCTTTTGAATAAGTTTGGTTTTAGGCTTGTATTTGAAGCTGACAAATTTACTCTCCAAGGGAGAGGTATATGTAGGGAAGGGTTATGCTAATGAGGGCATGTTTAAGCTCAATATAATCGCTTTATCTAATAAGAATATTGTTTATGCGTATCTTGTTGAGTCTCCATTTTTATGGCATCATAGATTAGGACATGTTCATTTCAGAAAATTATATGATATGGTGAATCTAGAATTATTCCCTTTGATAAATATGAAAGAAATTGCAATGTATGCATGAAAACAAAAATAACTAGGAATCCATTTCCTAATGTTGAAAGAAATTCAAAGTTGCTTGATATAATACATTCTGATGTATGTGACATACATAGTACACTATCAATAGGAGGCAATAAATATTTTATAACATTCATTGATGATTATAGCAAGTTTTGTTATGTTTATTTGTTGCATTCCAAAGATGAGGCAATGGTTAAGTTTCGGGCCTATAAGGCAGAAACTAAATTGCAATGTGAGACCTTTATAAAATGTTTAAGGTCTGATAGGGGAGGAGAGTACTATGATCCAAAGTACTTTGAATCCACTGGAATAGTCCATGAGACTACTGCCCCTTATACACCACAACAAAAAATGGTTTGGCTGAGTGTAAAAATCGTGTTTTAACCGAAATGGTTAATGCTATGCTATCAAACTCTGGTTTAAGTAGTGAATTTTGGAGAGAGGCATTGCTGACTGCATGTCATATTCTGAACAGAATTTCACAAAAGAGGAATAAAGTCATCCCATATGAGCTTTGGAATAAGGGAAAACCAACTCTTAAGTATTTAAGAATTTGGGGCTATAGAGCAGTAGTAAAAGTACTTGAACCCAAAAAGAGAAAATTGGGTGAAAGGGAGTGGAGTGCATTTTTATTGGATATGCACAACACAGTAAGACATATAAGTTCATGGTAATTGAACCTAATAATTCGATTTCAGCAAACATTGTAATTGAATCAAGGGATGCAATATTTGACGAGACAAAATTTAAATCTGTACCCAAAAGTATTCCTGAAGAAAACTATAAAAGGAAGGAAGTCATAGAAATTGAAAATGACAAAGAAATAGTAGAAGTTCCTGAACTTCGAAGGAGCAAATGAGCTTAAAAAATTAAATCATTTGGTTCTGATTTCTATATATTCCTAGTTGAAGGAAGTAGAGAAACAGTAACTAGACAAATTCCGTATTGTTTTAATACGGAGGCTGATCCTCAAACAGTAGAGGAGGCGATGAAAGAAAGAGATGCAGCTTTCTAGAAAGAGGCATTAAATGTTGAGATGGATTCAATAATGGGAAAAATAACACTTGGGAGCTAGTTGATCTACCTCATGGGTGTAAACCCATTAAATACAAATTTCTCTTCAAAAGGAAAAGAAGAGTTGATGGATCCATTGAGAAACACAAAGTGAGACTGGTTGCTAAGGGTTTCACCCAAAAGCATGGAATAGACTATTTCGATACCTATTCACCGGTAGCTAGAATTGCTACTATCAGATTACTTATTGCAATTGCAGCTATAAACAAGTTGGTCATCCACCAAATGGGCATTAAAAAAGCGTTTCTACATGGAGAATTGGATGAGGAAATATATATGGAACAACCTGAAGAGTTCATAATGCCCGATCATGAAAATAAAGTGTGTAGATTGCAAAAATCATTGTATGGTTTAAAACAAGCACCAAAACAGTGGTATCAAAAATTTGACCAGGTTGTACTTGCTTATGGATTCAAAATAAATGAATCTGATAAATGTGTATATAGCAAGTTTGATGAAAGAGGCAATGGTGTCGTTATCTATCTTTACGTAGATGACATGTTGATTTTTGGAACTGACTTGGAGCAAGTTCAGTTGACCAAAATATTTCTTTCAAGCCAGTTTGAAATGAAAGATATAGGGCAAGCTGATGTTATTCTTGGAATTCAGATTATAAGAGATGAGGGGAGTATTACTCTAACTCAATCTCATTATATTGAGAAAGTTCTCAATAGATTCAATCATGTGAATTGTGCCCCTGTTTCCACCCCGCTAGATTCAAGTATTGAGTTAGTGAAAAATACGAGCAATCGGTTTCACAACTGGAGTATTCTACATTAATTGGATGCTTAATGTATGCAATGACATGTATTAAGCCAGATATTGCCTTGGCAGTAGGCAAGTTAAGCAGATTTACAATTAATCCAAGTGAGTTGCATTAGTTTGCAATTCGAAGAGTTTTAAAATATTTGAAGAAAACAATTAACTATGGTTTATACTATAGTGGATATCCTTCGGTCTTAGAAGGATTTTCGAATGCAAGTTGGATTGTGAAAGATCAAAATCATGCATCTACAAGTGGGTAGATTTTCACACTTGTTGGAGGAGCAATCTCGTGGGCTTCAAAGAAACAAACTTTAATGGTTGGTTCTACCATGGAATCAGAGTTTATTGCGCTGGACTCGGCTTCAAAAGAAGCTGTATGGCTACGTGAATTATTACACGAGATACCATTGTGGCCTAAATCGATAGCTCCAATCTCTATCCATTGTGATAATAAGGCCACATTGGCAAGGGCTTATAGCCAAGTGTACAATGGTAAATCCAGACATATTGGACTGAGACACAGTTGTGTCAGAGAATTGATAACAAGTGGAGTTATCAAGATTGACTATGTGAGATCTAGTCAAAATTTGGCAGATCCCGTTACTAAAGGATTGCCAAGTGACTTGGTGAATAAAACATCAAGGGGGATGGGTCTCAAGCTCATAAATTATAGGTCACCAATAGTGAAAACTCAACTCGACGCTTAACATTATGTTAAGTCTTGAGTTCAATGCAGTCAAATTTATTATAAGTGTGACTGTGAGCACTAAATTTTAATAACCATCCCAAAGTTGTTAGGGCTCGGTACTTGCATGTAAAGAGAAGAGGTTGAGATGATCTCTTAATAGTCTTTAATGGTGCTTAAATTGCGAAGGTACTAGAATGGAGACTACCTATGTGGATGTATAGTGTTACCGCTTCAAGGAGTTCAAGGGCTTAGCTCCAAAGGCATTCACGAGAAGATACGGGACACAAAGCCAATATTGAATGTGTCAGGATATTTATAGCTATTTACTGGTGTAAGTTATATGCGTGATATGTTTATGCTACATATCGAATAGAATCATTGGTTCAAAGTTTATCTACCATGTAATTCTAATATGATGTCATGAATTTCTTACAAATTAGTGGTTCAAATCGCAAGATACCATTATTTATGTATATAATGTTTGAGATTTCGTGGATTGAATGATCTGATTCTTTTGAAAATGGCGGGGGATTGTTGGACATTTTCAAAAGAAATGTTTAGTCTCACATTGGTTAGAAACTTCAAGTTTAAGGAGTGTATATGTACTCTTGCACCACAGTGTATGTAAAATAAAATACAAGTGTTATGCAAAGTGAACCACACGCTCGCGCGACGCATTTTAGGCGCTTTTATAGGCGCACTTAGCACGAGGCATGTGTGTGTATATATGTGTGTGAGCTAACCATGGGTAAAATTCTTTTACCATTATTTTTTACCATTTTCGAAATTATAAGTGGGTAGTTATTTAACTGACCCGCTCAAGCATTAAATGGGCAGTTAATAAACCCATTCAATGCTTGACTGAGTGGATGCAGTTGAAAGTGCTCCACTACCCCACTTCATTCACTATAAGAGAAGAGATTTGGGGAGGAAGAAATACATCTCGAAAATCACCAGCATCT
This sequence comes from Stephania japonica, assembly GCA_039657345.1. NCBI lineage: Eukaryota > Viridiplantae > Streptophyta > Magnoliopsida > Ranunculales > Menispermaceae > Stephania > Stephania japonica. Next base: position 80,690,010 of record CM077556.1, on the reverse strand, counting down.
GCTCCTGTTTTCATCTTTCACTACTGCAAAGTGAAAGTTGATCTTGTTTCATCGTATCCTTTAGGATATTTGCTGACTCTTACAGTGTAGAGAGCAAAACTTTCCTTTAGGAAAATGACAGTGTTACACGTTTTGAAGTCATTGCATATCCCTCCGCTCTAACATTTCAGCAATTCGGAAGACTTTCCAAAGTCGCCGTTGCACGAAAATATACTTACATACTCATGATAGAATGATGATATTGTGATTTAAAAAAGCACAAGAAAAGTAAAAGCACTTTTGTTATAATCTCATGAAAGAAAAATCGTAATAAATATACTATATACTAACAAAGGAAAGTAAATCTACTGAATGTCTTAAACAAACGAAAAGACAAATATTTTTTTTCATGTGTTGCAATCTTCCAAAAGAGATAGAATAAGACTCAATCCCAAATTAGTTGATCAAAAGAGTTAAAGATATAACAATGAAAACCAAATGTCGTGCCATGAGAGCAAATGGTTCTTCAAAAGTTCTGCACAAACGAGGTTTAATTTTCATAGTTCTTCATATGCCAACAATTCACCTGGAAGGGTAAGTGCTCACAAAACAAAACCAGTAGTCACTAGTCATTGCTTTCCTCCTTTGACATGATCATATAAAAGTTCAACGAGCGTTTGCTGATGATTCTCATGCAGGTGCACCCGAACACGATGCAACACGAAATAAAGACTGTAAATATGCATTAATTACTTTTGCATTCACAACTACATTCACAAATAGGAAATTTGACGAGAAAAAAGATGAGATGGATAAAATTGCCCATGAGAATTGAGAACCCATACATTGTGACAGCAGAAAAAGAGAGGTTAGATCTCAAGCAATTATTTGATCATTGATCGAAGGATTTTAGTTTTGATAGATTTGAGTAGCAAAGAAGTACGTTCTAACCTAAAAAACAATCATACATACATGGCACCAAACCTTCTTCGGGGCATGGCGATAACACACACTTGCACGAATACAAGAAGGGTAAGAAATTGATTGTAAACGTTAATAAATATAAAGTCTGAGAACATTGCTTCGCTCAATTCTGCCATATATTCTACAAAGTCAGCTCAACATCATAAAAGACTATTTACTATAGATTCTACAAAGTCAGCTCAACATTAATAAATTTGATAGATCTTATCAAAGTGGAACACAAGTCTATAAAGGATTTTCCAACAACAAAATGTCCGCGCAATTCAAACCGGCATACCATATATAAGTGCAACTTTTCCAATTGACAATGCTGATAAATGAGGTTTTCAAATAATTAGAACTAGCCTGAGATCATCAAAGCTGCAAACTTTAAATGAGAGATTGGAGCACAACAACTCGAAAGTGGATACGTAAAAAATTATGAAGAAAGTAAGAAACATACTTATTCTAGAACAAGAAGCATGAAGCAAATACTAAACTACCTAATGTGCCGCTTGTGCCACTCATGGCTTTCATTCTAATTGGGTTCTTGATCAACACTTGCCTTCTATTCTAAACTTATTCAACCAAGGCTTCAAAAAACAAAACTTGTACAACCATTAGTCTCACCAATAACTTCTTTCTCTAGGACCATAGAAAGAAAAGAGTAACATGTTTCACTTGCCTCATTTACTTGGGAAAAGAATTTGTTGTGTCGTATAGCATTCTCTCTTTAATCCCTTCAATAGTATGAAATGTTTGTGCACTTTATCATCACTGCAACATAGAAAGACTGGGCATCACAATTCTTTGTACGTACCTAGAGAAGTCTTCTTCCTTCCCCACGAGCTGACTTTTTATGACTTAAGGACCAGCAAGTTGTACACAAAGAAGTAAATCAGAATAGTAGCTTTATTCTACGAAGCAGTTTTATAACGAATAGTTGGTAAATATAAATTATATTAGTTCATTAAACGAAGACATATCTAAAATGACAAACAAGAAATTTATCTATACTAAGATGCATCAACATGAATAAAGACATTGCAAAACAAGGAAAACGTTTGGGATTAAACGACAAAGGTGAGTTCCATTACTATGTGATTAAGGGCTTGAAGGGAGTGATTGACCTGTAAAGGAGAACAAGGTCACTGATGAAGTGTTAGAGAGTAAATAATAGCTCAACATACAAACATACTGTTAAGGAAACTGGTTAGTTAAGGAAACTACCAGTTATGGCAACTCAATAATATATTCAACAGTTAAGGAAAATAGTATCTCGTGTAATTAATAGTTTCCATTTATGATTGCACTTTCCTTTTGTATTCTATGCCTTGTACGTGTATATATAGACGTCCTTGTACACAAAATGAATATACAATAAACTTATTCCATTCAGAAACTAACATGTTATCAGAGCCCATCTTGTGGGTTTCTCTAGTTGTGCAAGACACTACTCTGTCCACCTTGGTTGTGTGAAACACAACACGCTGTGTCACGCCCGATACACCGGGGCCATGCACCCACCACCGCCTTGATCGATCGCTCTGTTGGCCTGACCCGCCACCGGTACACCAATCGCCACTGTTCTGCCATTGCGACACACCGCTGCCGCCGCTCCGATCTGCTTGTCGCGTCGCGCTCAAATCGCGCTCGCTCGCGCGTCGGCACTCCACGTCTCGTGCTGCACCGCGCGCCATCGTCAGATACGGATCCGCCGCTGCACTGAACCACCGCCCGTCCCGTGCACGATCTGAACCGCTCGCTCCCTCACCGATCCCTCCTGATCCCGCCGGCCGTGCTGCACCAACAATCCGCCCACTGACCAGATCTGCCACCGAATTCCTCCGGCTGCCGTTCCTGTCGCTTCCGCGCCTACCGTTCCTGCCGCTCCCGCGCCTGCCACTCCCTCCCCGATCCCTCCTGATCCCGCCTACCTCTACATCCAAGACTTCTACATCATCTCTTCCGGCCTCGGAGAAGTTTCTTATTCAATGGAGAAACTTGAAATTTCACAGCCTATCTCCATGATTCTTGATGGGACAAATTATTCACTTTGGTCCCAACGAATTAAAAGTTTTTTAATTGGTCGAAAACTTTGGAGAATCGTTATAGAAGACAACTCTAAACCAGAAAAGGATACCACGGAGACACAAGCACAATTTCTTGACCGACTTGACGATTGGGACAGTAAGAATCATCAGATCATCACCTGGTTCTGTAACACATCTACTCCCTCTATTCATATTCAGTTTATTGATTTTGAGACGGCTAAAGAAATTTGGGATTTTTTGGCCCTTAGATACAAAACATCTGGTTTGGCACAGTATTATCAACTGTTCACCACCTTGAACAGTTTGAAACAAGAAGCTAGTCAGTCTATCAATAAATTTTTACCACTCATTCAACCAATATGGAACCAGTTGCAATAGGCAGAAATCAGCAAAGACCACCTTCATCTCATCCAAGTTCTCATGGCTCTTCGCCCTGAATATGAATCAGTCCGTGCGGCCCTCCTGCATCGTGATCCACTACCTTCTCTTGACGCAGCTGTTAAAGAAATTTTGTTTGAGGAAACTTGGCTTGGCTTGGTCAACTCTGGCTCTTCATCGGAAGTGGCCTCGCCACCACTCAATCATGGCCTAAATCTACCTCCTACACTTGTAAGAACTGCAAGAAAATGGGACATTCATTTGGCAACTGTCCTACAATTGAGTGACGATATTGTCATGAACGCGGTCAAATTGTGCCGCGCTGCCCAAATAAACGTGTTCGTCCCAAAGGCACACCTAAGTCTGCATCTGTCTCTCACACCGGTTCTTCTGTTGCTGTTGTTGTCTCTGATGGGCCACCTCCCTCTCCGGTGTTCTCTATAAGTGACTTGGAAACAATCATTAAACAGGTGATACCTACCCAACCCACTGCCCTATCTGTGACATCAGGTAACCAATGGTTCTTTGATTCTAGGTGTTGTAATCATATGACACCAAATCTATCTCTATTGTCTAACAGTAGTCCTTCCCTACATTATTTGAGAATTCAAACTGCAAACGGTAGCTCCATGTCTGCTACCCACTCAGGAACCGTGTCCAACCATAGTTTGAATCTCCCAGAAACCCATTGCGTACCCAACCGCACAGTGAACTTAATTTCTGTTGGTCAATTATGTGATCAAGGCTTGGCTGTTTTATTTTCTCCCACTGGTTGTCAGGTACAGGACATTCAAACGGGTCAGATTCTGGGAACGGGGATCAAAGTTGGACGATTATTTGAGCTCACGTCACTTCACATACCTGCCGTCACACAAATTTCTGCAGCAGTTTCTACCCCTTCAATCTATCAGTGGCACCTTCGTCTTGGTCATACATCAGCCAGTAAACTCCATACTCTTGTTTCCAGTGGTTCTTTGGGTATTTCTAAATTTAAGTCTTTTAATTGTGTGCACTGTCAATTAGCAAAACAACCTTCTTCTTCCTTCAGTCTTAACGAGTCCATCAATAATACTCCGTTTGGGTTAGTTCATTCTGATGTCTGGGGTCCTGCACCTACTTTCACTGTGAATGGTTATCGATACTTTGTACTGTTTATTGATGACTATTCTAGATTCACTTGGATATATTTTCTAAAGCATAGATCTGAAATATCTCAAACATATATTGAGTTTGCTAATATGATCAAAACTCAATTTGACCGTTCAATCAAAATTCTTCGTACTAACAATGCTTTAGAATACCGTGATTCTATGCTTCTTCAGTTTCTTAAACAACAAGGCACCATTGTTCAACGTTCCTACCCGTATACCTCTCAACAAATGATCGAGCTGAAAGAAAACATCGACATATCTTAGATTCTGTCAGAGCCCAACTTCTCTCTGCGTCCTGTCCTGAAAAGTTTTGGGTGAAGCTGCTTTGAATTGTGTTTTTACCATTAATCGCCTTCCTACACTAATTTTACAGAACGTCTCTCATTTTGAACGATTGTATGGTACACTACCAGACTATTCTCATCTTCGGGTATTTGGTTGTGCATGTTTCGTTCTTCTTAAACCCCCTGAACATACCAAGCTTGAACCGCGTGCTCGTCTATGTTGTTTCCTCGGGTATGGCACAGAACATAAGGGATATAGGTGTTGGGATCCTCTTTCTAAGAGACTACGCATCTCCACCCATGTCACTTTTTGGGAAAATACAATGTTCTACTACCAGTTATGGCAACTCAATAATATATTTAACAGTTAAGGAAAATAGTATCTCGTGTAATTAATAGTTTCCATTTGTGATTGCACTTTCCTTTTGTATTCTATGCCTTGTACATGTATATATATAGACGTCCTTGTACACAAGATGAATATACAATAAACTTATTCCATTCAGAAACTAACACATACAAATCGAGAAGCATTACATACATTACACAGCTAATGCTCGTAGAATCTACAACCAACACAAGCAATTACAGAATGTTGCACCCTTTACCGAAGCTAAAAGTCCTGATAATTTGAACTCTATGCTACTATTTCATTCTTTGAAACTCTAGTTCAAGTGCTGTTCTTGAACTGAGAGGAATCAGACGAAGGCTTGCTCTCTGATGTTTGTTTTGAGGATTCTGAGAAGAAATTTATGTTTTCCTCCTTATCTACAAGAACTTGGAGAGATCTTGGGATTGGAGGTGGATTCACATCCAAGACTCCCTCAAGAATCTGAACTACCTGCCCCATCGACGGCCTGTGGAGCTCGTTGTCTTGGATGCACCAACAAGCGATTCTAAAGGCTCTAGTAAGCTCTTCGCTGTTGGCATAACCCTCCAACTTGTAATCCAGTATCGAAAGCACTTCCTCACCCTCAGCAACTCTGTTAGCAGCCCAAGTAGGGAAGAAACCCAGATTCAAATTTTCAGACCGCTCCGAGTTTCTTCTTCCTGAGATAATCTCAAAAAGCATCATGCCATAGCTGTACACATCAGCCTTGGTTGTGATTGCAACGCCTGAAATCCATTCTGGTGCGAGATAGCCTCTTGTTCCCCTCATGGTTGTTAGAACTCGGCTGAATTCTCGGCCAACGAGCTTTGCCAAACCAAAATCTGCAACCTTGGGACAGAAATCAGCATCCAAGAGTATGTTCTCCGGTTTGATGTCACAGTGAATAATACAATCTCTGCACTCCTCATGAAGATAAGCCAAACCTCTTGCTATACCGAGAGCAATGTTGTATCTTGTCTTCCAATCTAAAACCGCCTTAGAGTCATCTATATAAAACAGATGCGAATCTAGAGAACGGTTTGGCATATAATCATATACCAACAATCTTTTACTACCTTCGGAGCAGAACCCACGTAAACGAACCAAATTGACATGCTGGATTGTCCCGATAGTGCTCACCTCCGTTCGAAATTGCTTTTCTCCTTGAGTGATGCCTTCGAGCTTCTTCACAGCTATGAGAGTTGAATCAGACAAAGTCCCTTTAAATACAGAACCAAAAGCTCCAGAACCTAGCCGTTCCGAGAAATTCTTCGTGGCGACTTGTAGGTCTCGATATGTAAATGCCACCAAAGAGCCTTCCACTGCCTTTGATGTTCCGACTGATCTCTTCACCCGACATCTCCATATTAGCACCAAAACAGATCCCACAGCGACTACAACTCCTGCAATAATGCCCAAAATTAAAGGCAAACTAGTCGATCCTTTCTTACTAGGACTCACGTCAGAAGCGGCAACCGTAACATAGAGACCATCTCCTCCACCATCCAGCTGTTGTACATTCACCAAATCGCCGACCCATACAGAACATCCACTGGCACCGTAAGTATAGGCGCTGCAGGAACAGTTGCTCAAGCAAGCTTGTTTGCAGCTCTCATCACTTGCTGCCGCCATTGACACCGAGTTTTTAGGTAATCTCACATTGGACATTTGACGAAACCCACGTTTATCTCCACAATGCAGCGGGGTTTCCTTCACACACCCGCCTGAGCTATCTTTCAGGTTCCAATCTCTGGGCGACCGTTCTGTGAAGCCTTCCATACATCGACAGAATGGAAGACTTAACTCACTGCAAACCCCAAAAGGACCACAAAGAGAATGGACTTCGCATTGCTGCCTTGGTTGAACCCAGAACAAGTTCCACTCCTCGGTAGCACTAAGCCACGAAATTTGCTTCACTTGCCCAGATAAATCCATCACAAACCTTGTAGTCAACAACTTGTTATACACACTGTAAGTGAAATAGCTCTCATTCACATTGGATTCATAACTGAAATTGTATATATAACTAGTCCTCATCTCAGGAACACCACTAAAAATCAGCCCATTCCACGGCCCGCTCGACCAGAACTTCACACTCCGATTCCACATAATCACATACTCTTTAGTATCAGGTTTCAGCTCCAACGAAAACAACCCCGAGGAGGGGTCCTCGGAATTCTTCCAAGACACAAGCTTTTGAGCAGTTTTTGTCAAATTGTTATACACAATCTTCCCACCCGGAAGCCACGTATCGGTGGGATGATCAAAACTCTGCCAAATTGTGAAATTTGGATCCAACCCATCACTCAAAACCAAGTTCCCATCATCACCCAACACTAGTTTCGTCGAATTCGAACCGGGTTTTCTCAAATCGCTCGAATCGGTCTCCCAAACAGGGGTTTTCGACGAATCCAACAAAACTAGGTTACCATTCTCTAAGAGCTTGAGCTCTGAATTGGGCAAATTTTTAATGGGGTTGTCCCTATTTGCTACCCAAACATAGGTCCTGCTCTGAACAGAGACTCTGTTGTACCAAATCCCAACGTAGGAGTTGGGGGACTTACCGGGATTGAAGAAACCGAGAGCGAAGTTGCCCTGTTTGGAGATGAGGGTCTGGTTTGGGATCAGGGATTGGCCTGCTTGGAGGGTGTCTGCGGCGATGCAGGGGAGGGGTTTGAGTGAGATGGTGAGGAAGAGAAGTGCACAACAATGGAGGAAGAGAAACAGAGTTGGCCTTGGTCTCCTCATCATGTTCATCTCTGCAGAACAGAGCGGGTTGTGTGGTTTGAGAGCAGTTTCATCAAACACTAATTAATTAAGTCCTGATGGGAGAAGTCAGTGTTCCAACTGGAAATTGGTGGTAACCGTGAAATAACCATTTTGCCCTTATGGGTGAAATTTAAGAGAATAAAATCCAAGAAAATTTCTGCCCAAAAACAAAATAAGAAAATTATTATGATTTTTTTTTTTTTTTTTACTTCAGTAGAAATCGAACCATGATCTCTCAAGGTCTTGCCTTTTTGACAAGTAATGTCTTTACCATTTTACCTGAGAGGCTTTGACCATTATAAATTATAAATTTGTTTGCTCTTTTTGTTTTGTTTTGTTTTTGTTTTTGTTTTTTTTTTTATTTCAATGAGAATCGAACTCACAAGCTCCCTAAGCCTTGCTTTTAAGAAAATGATGTCTCGTCATTTCACCTGTAAGTGTAATTGAAATTTGTATAAATCAGAAAAAATCGAATAACATAGAGTACTTTTATTTATAGAGCTTATTAATGCATAAATAAGAAAAGTAATTATGATACGAATAAAGTAATATTTAAATTATATAAAAATTACATAAATTTTGTAACTTTATAAAGTTGCCTAACATCACCAAATATGCTTTGGCATGCCCTACCAAAAAAAAGAGGTTTTGGCATGAATTTAAATTTTCTTTTCTTTTACACATTTATCAATAATTTTTTGAAGTTACTTCGACAATAGAAATACTAATAAAATAAAAATAGTTATTTGATTGTGTGCTGATTTACCATATTATATATTGTGATCTACTTCTTTATATAAAAATTATATTTGTTTTTTGCTTTATATGTAAAATAAGTATTTAAAATTTATTAATATTGTGTATAAATCTTAAAGGAAAAGGTTAGAATTTTTATGTGGTAATCTAATTAGATTATGTGGTTTTAAGAATTTATACAGTTTATTTTCATCAAAAAAAAAGAATTTATACACTTTATCTTACCCAAAAATTAATACAGTATGTTATTTTATTTTTGAAGTCCCTTTATCAAAAATTTATAATAGGACAATTGAAAGGATGATTTGGTAATTTAGAACCAGATGGGTCAACGTCGGTCCATGGCATCCTCTAAAATTGGGCAAGCATAATGTGATTCATGTTGTTGGGGGCGAAGAGTCAAACAAAAAAACATCAAAGTATTCCAGTTTATACGGCCTTGATTTAAGTTTGAATAAGTCCTACAAAGTAATCAGTCACACCAACCCACCTGTTTAATGACTACTTTATTATTTGCATTTGTTTCTTATTCTTATTCTTATTCTTGTATATGCTTCTTATTAATCATTATTAAGTTAAGGTTGTGTTTGGTATAGGATGCAAATCAAACATCCTCCCAACATAGAAGTAAGAAATTTTGTTTGAGCCCATGCTTACGATGATATAGCTCCATGGATGGCAGCAGTCATGGGTTTAAATCTTCAACCATCTCCGACCAACACTATTATAGAATAGTGTTGGATGGGCTGATGTGACCACAAAAATGAAACAGTGTTACACCGCGGTATTTTGATGTGCACTATCCTTCATGGATAGCACACATGAACAGTGCATTTGTGTGACACTATTCACAACACTAAATATTATTTTATTATTATTTTTACTTTTATCTAGATTTTATCTTTATCTTTATACTTTATATTTAATGTTTTTCTCATTTAAGAATAAATAAAATAATAATAAAGTAAGATAATGTAAAAGATAGTTTTGGTGGGTTGGAGAAGATAGCAAAATTTGGTGGTGTTACACTATTTTAGTGTTTGTAGTTGGAGATGCTCTATTATAGTGTAACTTTTACATTATTTTAGTACTTCGTAATATTGAAAGAAAATGAAAAGTAGTATTTTGCGACGGTTGCAATGTGTTGTCAATTTGGCTAGATTTTTTTATGAAGAATTAAAAGTTTCATTAATATCAATGGCTCCCAATCATTCAATAGAAATTGAAATAAGATGAGACATATATAGAACTAATCACCGTAGCAAATTGATTGTTAATCCTAACTGTTAAAAATAACATTAATCTTCCAATAAAGTTAGCTTTCAAAGACTCCGACTATACAAATAGAATAGTTTGGCAATTAATGACTATTCTTTTGACAAACATCTAAAACACAACAATGCACATATACATAACTCAAACTATACCAAAAAATAAAACTTTCGATTAGGAAAGTAAACACAACTTTAATGAGATAAAGACAATCTAAATCTTCCAAGAGAGAAAACAACTACCTGAACCGATGAAGGAATATTGTTGATGCTAAGGTTGTTATGTATATAAATAAAATATGATTATAATGACTATGTATCAATTGGCAAAAGAAAAGAAATTTTTACGAAATAGGAAAAACAAACTAGATTGTTTCTTGTTTCTTTATTTGGGTCTCTCATGTGGTATCGGACAGTTGACAAAATTTTCTAACTTTTATAAATTAGTCTAATTGTTCTATCAAAAAAAAAATATAGTCTTATTGATATTTGATGAATCTACATTTAGCGAAATAGCAAATGCTAATAATACTTGATAAATGTTTATTTGCGTAATTTATAGATAAATGTTTATCTGAAATTCTGTAAACTGATTTTCTCTCTAAATTTCTGGGGCTTTGAATATTTTGAGGAATATCAGACATGCAAATTTTTGGCTGATTATACATTAGACCTGTCAGAGCGTATTGCGTATAATGTGAAAAAAAAATGCGAGCTTTTAAATGCTTGGAATTCACCGAATCTACCACTGAGCCTGGCTTGAGATTTGTTTATTCTAGCCATTGGCAAAGTGTTTTAATTTTTATTTGTTAGGGTACTACAGTTTATTTGAAGGCTTCTCTTCCCCTTGTGTATAACTTTAAATAATTAATGGCGAAAGAACTAGCATTTTCCTTGTTAAAGATATAAATAATGTATCTTAAAGAATGTTCCAAATAGAGTAAGTATATACTTGTTCTTCGACCTTTAGTTGTAAGTAGGGTAGGGTGCTATTATTGGACCTGAAGCTTGGTATGCCATATGTATTTTGAAGCTTGATTCACTAAAAATAAATATTTTGCCTATTTCCTCACTGAAAAAGCTTAGGGAGCATGTGTAAGGATTAAGGATTATTGATGTCGCATATAGACCAAGGAATTTATAGAAAGCCAAGTTGGTGCATTGATAAATTTGATATCCCTCGTCGTTAGAATGTTCATGGCTTGATTCTTCCTAGGTAGGAAGAATGAGAATTTGTTGGATCCAAGACGTTAGGGGTTCAAGAATTAATTGAGTTCTAGACAAAATCAATGTGAATGAAAAAGTTTTGAAGTTGAAGAAAAAACAAGAACATATAACTAAATCATATTATATAATACTGCATAATTCATAAAAATTAATGGAAATAGTAGTTCCAATATTATAGATGTAAATTCATAAGAGTATATATTGTACACTAAATTGTTGAGAAGTTATTTTCATGATTTACCAGAGAAACTAGTCGACCTAAAAGTAGCATAGATCATTCAGTTTTTATTTGCATCCTTGGATTATTGTTTTGGAGAGATATCTATTCAGAGAAAAAATTCAAAGTTTCTTCAGTCTCTATCATTGCTTGGAGGTGCATTTGGATTGGAGGAGGATTCACCTCTAAGTGTCCTTCAAGAATCTGAACCACTTGTCCCATTGATGGCCTTTGAGTCTCTTCTTCTTGGATGCACCAACAAGCCACTCTAAATGCTCTGTTAACTTCTTCGATGTCTGCATATCCTTTTAAGTTGATGTTCAAAATTGAAAGCACTGGTTGCCCCTTGGTGATCACTTTGTTAGCAGCCCAAGTAGGGTAGAACCACACCTTCCCATCATTAGATTGCTTTAAGTTTCTTCTTCCAGATATGATTTCGAACAACATCATCCCATAGCTATAAACATCAGCTTTTGCAGTGATAGCCACACCTGAGGTCCATTCTGGTGCAAAATAGCCTATCGTTCCCCTCATAGACGTCAAGACTCGGCTGAATTCATGACCCAGTAGCTTTGCAAGACCAAAATCTGCTACTTTTGGAGAAAAATCTGCATCTATGAGTATATTCTCTGGCTTGATATCACAATGTATGATGCAGTCTCTACATTCCTCGTGTAGATAAGCTAACCCTCTTGCTATCCCTATTGCAATTTGGTATCTCTGCTGCCAATTCAGAATTCTTGAATTGTTTTGGTGAAATAGATGTTTGTCTGGGGACCCATTAGGCATGAGATCATACACCAACATTACCTTCCTAACTTCAGAACAAAAGCCACGAAGACGAACAAGGTTAACATGGTGGATTAAGCCTATGGTGCTTACCTCGTTTCGGAATTGCTTCTGATCTTGAGAAACACCTTCAAGTCTCTTCACCGCTATGACAGTCGAGTCGGACAATGTCCCTTTGAAGACACTTCCAAAACTGCCGCTACCTAACTTGCTCGAAAAATTCTTCGTTGCAATTTTCAGCTCCTTGAACCTGAATGCTGTTAAAAAAGCATATTCCTTTTCTGGTTCTAGAGTTCCAGTGGTTCTTCTTATCTGCCATTTCCGAAGAAAAAGGATAATCATGCCCACAAGAATTGTAGTCCCAAAAACAACGGTGCCAGACTATAGTCCAAATCACAGAAGCTTTCATCCTAGAACCCAAGTGGTCTTGTGAAGGAGGTAATCTGATGTAAAGATCATTTCCCTCATCGCCAACATGCTGTTCTATGTTTAGTAGATTTCCATACCATAGTAAACACCGAATACCATCATCATTTCTACTACCGTTGGTGGCGAATGCATAAGCACAGCAAGAACAATTTTGTAAGCAAGCCAGTTCACATTTCTCGGCATTATCAAATGCCAAAGCATTGGCTGATGGGCTGATTCAGACAATAAAATGTTAGGAATCTTTGAAAAGCTATCTTTGTTGCCACACTGTGAAGAGTTTCTCACGCACCCACCGGAGTAATCAAGCAAGCCCCAGTCTTTTGGATAGCGCTGTTCGTAACCTGACAAACATTGACACAAGGAAGAATTTAAATTATTCTCCCTACAAACACCAAAAACCCCACATACACCATAAACCTGACACCGAAGCATCGGTTTAGACCAAATCACAGTCCAGTCTTTAGTTTCAGGCATCCAAATTATGGTCGCCATTTGCCCAGATAAATCCATGAAATTTACAAGAGGCACTGACTCGTTTGTGAGAAAATAGGAGAAATAACTCTCCTTCTTGTTGGACGTGAAGTTGTGTAAGATGTGAGCGTTCTCTAATTCCATCTCAGGATTATTATCGAAATAGCGTCCTTTCCAAACACCGGAATTGTAGTACTTCTGCGATTGATTCCATAGGAAGCTAAAGCTGTTGTCAGGGTCTAACTGGGCAGAGTAGATGCCATCGGATGGATCCTCAGAGTTTCTCCATGAACTGATCTTCCGACTTTTCTTGGTGAGTTTGTTGTAATATCCATTCTTCGCGCCGGGTAGGTATGCATTGGTAAGATGATCAAAGCTCTGCCATATGATGTTCCCATTTCCTGAACTTGTGATAACCAGATTTGCATTGTCACCGAGCAGGGCTTTAACCAAGGAATCATTCATGCTTTTTGAGGTTGTTGAGTCGGTGGAGGACGTCCAAATTGGGATTTTAGAATAAGAGGCGTTCCTCCTAGCTCTCACGAGGAGGACTAGATGACCGTTTCCTAAGAGCTTGAATTCCGACGAAGACAAATCAGTAATTGATATGGGCTTGTTTCGGTTGGCCACCCAAATAATGGTTTTCTTTTTCTGGACTAAGGCAACTTGCTTGTACCAAATGCCGATGTAGTAGTTTTGAGAGTTACCTGGTGTGAAGAATCCAAGTTCGAACCTTCCTTCTTTGGAAACTAAGGTTTGGCTTGCCGTTAGAGATTGGCCTGCAAACATGGTATCACCTGCACTAGTGGCAGTACTGATACTAAGATGGGGAGCAGAAAAAAGGTTGGACAGGAACAAAGCAATAAGACATAATATTACTGGAGTGGTCGACTTGGTGTAATTCATTTCTGCTCTCAAGAACTTTCATGGACGATTAAAAAGCTCGCTGGCCGGGTATATATCTTGATTTTAATAAGCTGGCCTATCTGCAGATTCGTGATGAAATCTCTTTCCCACCAAGACTAAATGTGTCTGACTTGATTAGTTCAGAGTTTTCAAAGATGCTAGCTTGTTTTCTCGAATTAAGTCTTAGGCAATTAAAGCTTCATAGACTTGCAAGGAAAGGTGAGTGTGTTTTCTGCATGTATTGATGTAACTGTGCGTGAATATCCTTCATGCACAAGTCTGAGATTTCTCGACCCCAAGAGACGTTGGAATAATCCCACATTAACTACTTAATTAGAAAGAAAAAAATAAGGCTTATAAGTGCAGGGTCGGCCCTGTTATTTTTTAGGCCTGGGGTGAAGCTTAAAAATTGGGCCTTCTATATATAAAAATAATTTTTTTTAATTTAATTTCAATTAAATTATTATGTGAGCTACTTATGAATTGTGTGCATTTTACTTAAAATCAACTAAATATAATTAGGCCAAATGATAAAAAATATTCTAACCTTTACAAGTTATATCAATTATATCCTAACATTTGAAATTTATCAATTATACCCTCAACTTTGAAATTTAGAATCAATTCTATCCTCAACTAATATATTTAGACACTTTTTTTTGCCCACACATCATTTTTTTTATTTTCTTATTATACCATTTAAAGATTTATTCATACATATGCATTAAAGCTTAATATTCTTTTTATTTATGTATTCATGTATATAATACACATATGGTAGTGTATGTACATATGCTACTTAATCATATACATATAATCTAAGTACAAAATTTTATTCAAGTACATAATTCTTTTGTTAAATTAAACAACTATAAGTACCTTCTAATAAGTTTTATATGTTATTTTCATATGTATATACACATTATTCAACTTACTATTTGTGTTTTATGAATAACTAAAAAAAATTACTTAAGGTATTAACGTATCATTGATTTATAATTTTTTTTTTGAGTTCTCGTACATTAATTCAAAGATGAGGCTTACAAAATTTCAATGTGTAAATTGATCAATATGGATGATCTTGAAAAGAAAAGTTAAAAGATTATGTTGATTTCATAGAAAAAGTGTCCAAAATTAGTTGAAGATAGAATTGATACTAAAACGAAAAAATTATGATAGAATTGATAATTTTCAAAGGTTAGGATAGAATTGATAATTTTCAAAGGTTAGGATAAAATTGATACAACTTATAAAGGTTAGGATATTTTTTTATCATTAGCCCTATAATTAAGTAACATGCTGTGACGGCCCCAGCAACCACAAACTGGGCCCCGCCCGGCCTAAACTTACGTGGACCCCCGAGCTCGTCTCCAACGAGTCAACGCAGGTCTAGTCAGCCTTAACTTACCAATTACTCATTACATTATTCACTCACTCACCCTGGATCACTCTTTTTGATTCACCTTAACTCTATCTCATCTTTTATCCTCAATAGTAGTTAGGTGTGCAGCGGAATTGTTTGTAACACCAACTTAAAAAAAATTTACTACTCATTCAACCTAAATGTGGAAAATCCTGTCCAAACAACATCACATGCATGTAACAAATCAACTGAAAGCCCAAAATAAACATTTACATGTATCAACAGTAAGGTTCAACTCCCTAAAGCCCCAAAATATCAAAACAAATGGATACATAGCCAAATATACAACAAAATGACAAAATACCTACAAAGTGAGAGCAAAGCTAATGGCTCTGAGCGTGCCTCAGAGGATATCGCCAAGCATCGGCGCCTTGCCCCTACTCTTCACGTGAATGCACCCAGTCATAAAAAGGACGGTGAGTACAAAATATAACGATAAACAAAGCAACAATAGATATCTCAACATAATTTCTTGAATTTTCAATAATCACAAGTCTATAAATCATGCGAGTGTATAACAAGAAAGCGAAATAGATAGCAAATCGCATGATAAATAGATTCAACAAGTACAAACAACGAAAATCAAGTGACCGAGAAACAAATGGATAGGAGAATAGATAGTCCCATTCAAACCGCGGGTCTCAAGACCTCATCAGCTTGCGATCGACACAGTAGGCCCAAAACTGCCTCCCTGCTCAATCCACCCCGTACGAACCAGTGGGCCGAAGGTCGCCTCCGCGAACGCACACTCTGTTAGGAAAAGCCACGAGACAAAGTACATTTGCTAAATTTCTAACACACTACCGAAAGAAAGCCACGATCACAAGCGGATGCTAAATCATTTCGATAGGCTCCAACGAGAAGCCACGATCTATCTTGGCATTTGCTAAACTCGTTGAGACTTCTCATCACGATCGGACTACCTAAACCCTAGGTCACACGAACTAGAATGGAATACAAAGGGCTTGCATTTCAAGAATAATTAATCAATAAATAGAAAAGTAATTATGTTGATTCTATTGTTGCCTTTACTCACCTCAACTTCCGCTAAAAGGCCCTCGCGTAGCTCCACACGTTCCCCAATTAGTTTCCAACACTTCGCTCGTCACACGACAATTATTTCGACCAATTTCCGTTAATTTTTCCCTAATTATTCCAAGTATTCCTCAATTTTTTTCTCAAGTTTAACTCATTTTCTACATTTTTCTAAATTATTGTTCCTTTGCGCAATTTGGGTCGCTTACCGGTATTGGGTTCCATTTAAACCCATTAGGATACCGAGCAAAACCTCATAATTTTAATACAATTTAGAAAAATATTTTTCAATATTTTTTACGGCTATTTTTAACAATTTCATGCTTTACGAGACAAAACCCAGACAAAAGTCTCGTCGCGAATCTCAAATTCTTCATTTTTCATAAAAATTCCCAAATTTCTATTTATTTGGGTGAAATATAATTTTTCAGAATTTTTTCCTATTTCTCTGGATTGTCTTTTCCATTTTCTCTCTTTTTCTCTCTTTTTTTTTTTTATATGTAAGGGCGGTTCGGCGAACCGGCCGGTCAGTGGCCGAAGCCGGCCCTTCTTCTTCCCCAATTTACTGAGCGAGCGAGACGCTGCTCTTTTTTTTTTTTTTTTTTTTTTTTTTTTTCATGGAAGAGAAGAGAGAGGAGAGGGAAGACAACTATCGTCTCCTTCTCGGACGAATTGCTCTCGCAATTCGTCCGAGCTCTCGAGCTCCACCATCTCCACCATCACCAAACCGCCGCCACCACCACCACCACCAACAACGCCAACAACATACAACATACAACAACAATAACAACAAAAACAACAACTCACCTCTTCACGATCCCGCGCTCACCTCCTCTTGATCTCTTTTTCTTCCTTCTCCTCCTTCTTCGTTTCGATTTCTCGGTTCTTCTCTGTTTTTTTTTTTTTTTTCGATTCATCGAGAGAAAGAGAGAGAACGGTGATGGTTATCAAATTCCCATGTAAAATGACTATTTTGCCCCTCATGTCTATCCATTTCCCTTCTTTCCTTCAATACCCTTTTGGTAATTTTGCCTTTCGATTTTTAATATATATTTATATATATATATATATTAAATCCCTTATATACATATAAATATATATATACTCACCTATATTTTCGCATTTAAAATTCCGCCGTGCGCGCCAACGAGTGTACTCGGGCGTGCACACTCTCGTATCACCCACGCGTGTCGACCACGACCCGCGTGTCACTAAAGCGCCCACCAATTTACTATTTAATTACATTAATTATTTTCATTTTCGTCCCACGGACTCTCAAATACTCATTTAACGCGTTCTTTCGTACCGAACTTGTTCAACGGTACTAACGCACACTCACCACGTCCTTACTCATTTGGAATATTGAATTTAATGTTCGGTAATAAATAAATAATACAAATCACCAAACAAACATAACATACCTCGGTGTCGACTCCCGAGGTGAAACAAGTACACCATGGCTAGTTGGGCCCACAATACGACCCTGAAATGTCATGTGGCACGAGTTAGAATTTTAGGGTCGTTACAGTCTCCCCCCCTTATTGAGAATTTCGTCCTCGAAATTAAACGAACGTATAGGGTAAGACTTAGGAATCAAAACAAGTAAGGAAATGCTCGCGCATATAAGACTCCAGTTCCCAAGTCGGTTCCTCATCCCCGTGATCTTTGCCACTTGACGAGAAGCGAGGGAATTTCCTTATTCCTCAAT
This sequence comes from Stephania japonica, assembly GCA_039657345.1. Classification (NCBI taxonomy): domain Eukaryota; kingdom Viridiplantae; phylum Streptophyta; class Magnoliopsida; order Ranunculales; family Menispermaceae; genus Stephania; species Stephania japonica. The sequence goes on along the minus strand of CM077556.1, from coordinate 80,671,830 downwards.
ACCTTCACCTTCCGATCCATAATCTGAATAGGTTGCTCATCGTAAGTAATGTCTTCTTTCAGATCAATCTGACTCAGGTCCACAATCGGTCGTCTGCCCTCTCTCGACTTATCCGGTCGAAGCATTGATATGTGAAATACGGGGTGAACTTACGCTAAGCGAGGTGGTAACTCAAGCTCATACGCAACCTTGCCTATTCGTTTCTTCACTCACGAACGGACCAATAAACCTCGGCGCAAGCTTACCTTGATCCCAAATCTCTTGTGACCCTTCGGTGGAGAAACCTTCGGATATACATAGTCTCCCACCTCATACTTTAACTCGCCATGGTACTGTCATAATACCTCTTTTGCCTCTCTGCGCACCCTTCAACCGAAGTCGATCGATCGTACCTTCTCTGTGTGATCCACTACAATCTCGGCCCAATCACGCCACATCCTCTGCGGCTCACGCCCTTGCAAGATGGAGATGCACGGACTGCCGTAGAGTGCCTCAAACGGTGCCATTCCAATCGGCGATAAGCTGTTATTGTAAGCAAACTCACACGAGATGAAGATACTCCTCCCAAGAACCACCATACTCTAAAATACACATCCTCAACATGTCTTCCAACACCTGAATCAGTCTCTCTGATGTCCATCGGTCTGTGGATGATAAGCTGTACTGAGATTCAACTTCGTGCCAAACTGTGCTTGCATACTCTGCCAAATCTGCGACGTAAATTGCGGCCCTCTGTCTGACACGATCGACAATGGCACTCCATGCAGTCGCACTATCTCTCTCTCGTACAAGCTCGCTAACCTATCCACTCGATGTGTGGTAGAAATCGGTATGAAGTGTGCCGACTTTGTCAATCTATCCACAATCACCCAAATACTGTCATGTCTGCGCCCTGAGGACCGAGGTAACCCATTTGACGAAATCCATAGCGATATGCTCCCACTTCCAGCGAGGAATGGGAAGCGGCTGCAGTAATCCACCAGGCCTCTTATGCTCAGCTTTAACTCGCTGGCATATCTCACAACCTCTAACATAATCACTAACATCGGTCTTCATCCCCGGCCACCAAAACAGACGACGCATATCAGCATACATCTTGGTCCTACCCGGATGAACCGAAAAACGTGAGCGGTGAGCCTCCTGGAGAATCTCGTCACGTAACTCAGCCACTAATGGAATCCACAGTCTCCCTCTAAATCTCAGCGAAATCGTCGACCGACTCCATTCGGGTGATCGAACTCGAGCAAACTCACTGTACCTCGATCTGCGCTCATCGACTGTTGCCCATCAAGTACACTCGAATAGAAAGCGTCGAGTCCTCGGCGCCCACAAATCAACACTCTAGTGCTAGTCGGAATATCAACGAATACATCATCTCGAACGCCTCAAGAAATCCATACTCATGTGTCATACGACACGTCACAACCTCCGAGTCAACCCCTCTTCGGCTCAATGCGTCAGCTACGACATTAGCCTTCCCCGGGTGATACTCCAACGAAAAATCATAATCCTTGAGGAACTCTAACCACCGTCTCTGTCTCATATTAAGCTCTCTCTGAGTGAAGAGATACTTCAAACTCTTGTGGTCAGTAAACAACACAAACCTCTCTCCGTACAAATAATGACGCCAAATCTTCAGTGCAAACACCACCGCCGCCAACTCCAAGTCATGTGTAGGGTAATTTTTCTCGTGAATCTTGGTGTCGGGACGCATAAGCTATCACTCTACCGTCCGCATCAAAACACGGCCTAAACCGACCAAACAAGCATCGGTGTTCACCTCAAAACCCTTCCACGACTCGGGTAATACGAGCACCGGCGCGGTAGTCAATCTCTCCTTTAAAGTACGAAAAGCACGCTCACAACTATCATCCCCATTTGAAATCGACTTCCTTCTTCGTCAAGCTGCGTCATCGGTGCCGCAATCTTTGAGAAATCTGCACAAATCGTCGTAATAACCGACCAATCCCGAAAACTCCGAATCTCGTCACTTGAACTCGGTGTAGGCCAATCAACAAGCTGCTCTAACCTTAGCAGGTCTACCGACACTCCGCTAACTCCGACAATATGACCTAGAAATCCAACCTCTCGTAAGCCAAAACTCACACTTACCGAACTTGGCATACGATCTATGCTCCCTCGGCGTCGCAAAATCGTCTGAGGTGCTCCTCGTGCTCTCACGGGTCTTAGAATAAATCAAAATGTCGTCAATGAACACTATAACAAATCTATCCAAATATTGTCTCAATACACGATGCATGAGATCCATGAACATTGCGGGGCATTCGTCAACCCAAACGGCATAACGTGGCGATAGTGCCCATATCTCGTGCGAAAAGCCGTCTTCTCTCGTCTCTGCTCTAATCCTCAGCGATGATAGCGGATCTCAAATCAATCTTCGAGAACCACTGCGCTCCGGTCGGTGATCGAACAAATCATCAATACGAGGTAATGGATACTTGTTCTTCTTTGTCACCCGGTTTAATTGCCTATAGTCGATACACAATCTCAGTCGCCGTCTTTCTTCTTCACAAACAAGACCGGCGCACCCCAAGGTGACATACTCGGGTGAATAAAACCCAATTCCAACAACTCATCTATTTGTGATCTCGGCTCCTCCAACTCCTTAGGAGCCATCCGTACGGTGGAATTGATATCGGTTTGGTTCGGGAACCAAATCAATAATGAAATCAATCTCTCTCGTCGGTGGTAACCGGGAAGCTCTCTTTGGAAACACGTCCGTAAACTCGCACACAACTTGGTACCTCATCAATCTTTGCCTCAGTCTTCCTACCGTACTTAAAACATTCATAAACGTCTTAATCTCACTTTGCTCGTGGCTACTCTACCTCTGGTAACTCTCAACCGAGTCGCACCGCCACGAAAAGTAAACTACGATTTGTCGAGACTACGAAATGTGACCGTCTTGTCGAAACAATCAATCGTGCGTGATAAGGTCCTAACAAATCCATGCCTAATAACGCATCAAACTCCAGAAACTCTAACACTCTAAGATCTATTGGTAACTCATGTCCCTCTATCTTTACAATACAGCGTTCACAAATCATGTTAGGGTAGACTTTATCCCCAAGCAGCTGTGCTAAGAACTAGAGGTCTCTCTAACCTAACTGGTCTTAACCCTAACTCATCAACCATGCGCCCAGAAATAAAGGAAACAGTAGAACCAGAGTCAATCATAACATACATCATGCGACGGCCCTAAATCTCCCGGGGCCGCCCCGTAACCCACGCCTTCTGCCCTCAAGCCCAGCGCGCCTGTCACATCACCGGACACGTCATCACTTTCGCGCCACGTCGCATGCTCGTGAAGTGATGCTCGTGTAACTAATCCTACTATATTAAGTTGTCTGACACATCTAGCAGATTAGTTGATAATTACAATTATATCATCAGCGGAAGCACTTAATTCATATTTTATGAGAATTTATTTAACCTAAGTAGTGGAAAACCCGGATACAAACACCATGTATATAACTGAGACGAACTAAACAGTAATCCATATACATGTGATAAAGTTATAAAGTCCCCAAAACCCACAAAATAGTATATACATACATGATATCAAAACACGAGCTATCAACAGCAACAGCCTTAGAGATAGTCGCCTAGTATCTCCTTTCCCTTGCTCTTGCTCGTACTAGGATCTGCGCTCAGTTGCCCAACACATACAGCAACGAGCCCAGTGAGTAAATTCCCAAGAGAAGTCTACACGTTAATCATGAAAAAAAAACCCACAATAACCTGCGAGACATATGAATATGACCCTGACGACAGGAATCATATTCCTATGGTGGCGTAAAAACTTGATATCCAAAATAAAACCATTCGATCACAACACAGTAGAAAATAACACACCATTCGAGAAATCTGGTCCAACCACGATATCATTTATAAGAAAACTAGATAGAAGTGTGACGGAGTCTAACCAAACTAGATCGTACTTCGTAGATTCGGATGCCCCATTTGAGCACATCAAGCCTAGACCACACCCAAACTACTAACGGTGGCCGGAACAAATCGCAACCCACCGGACACGTGCACCCATTGCTCGGGTAGCTATTCACCGGCTAAGCCCGAAGTACACGCGCTACAACCTAGCCTACTCAATTCGTACCACAACCATCTCGATTAACCTCCGACAATGTGAACACATCAAACACCGTCCAACACATGATCGCGAGTGCATAACATGGCAACCAAAATATGTAACAAGGCGATAAATAAACAAATGAATAAACACATCATTCATATGGACAAACCACGCATGAATTAAAGTGTAACATTCTCAAGGGTTTTACGCACTGTAACTACGCACTCAGACTTTCCGAACCCGTCAATCCGACCCGCCTAGCTCTCCTATGCCCGAGCTATGGTTCCCAGTCCCCACGAAGTCCATTTATAGTGTTTTATATTATTAATAACACATTTATAATATTATATCACATATTCCATTTTGCGGTTGTGGTACCTCTTGGGACAATGTCGGGGTTCCAAAAATACCGAAAAGTCCCGAAACCACTTTTCTACCTTTTTCTAAGTTTCTATATTTTTCTAGAATTTTTTTCCAATTTTTCGATATTTTTCAATTATTTTCCCTATTTTCAAGCAATAATATATAATATATAATATATATATATTATTTAATTTAATAATAAATAAAAGAATTATTTTTTATTTGGGGAGGGGGCCCACTGGACCGGTCCGGTCCAGTGGGTTTGGACCGGCCTAGCGGCCGGTCCGAGGCCGAAATCGGGGTGACGACGCGCGCCGCGCGCGTGCGTCCCTACCTCAGAGACGAAATCGTCTGGTTCTCTGAGACGATTTCGTCTCTCCCCTTTTTTTTTTTTTTTTTTTTCTTTCTTCTCTTCTTCTTCCCTCCTATCGATTCCTCTTCAACCTCACTCCATTTAAGACCTCTAAAACATCATAATCTCACCACAAATCCACCAAAACAACATCAAATTCTCGGATCAAAATATATATAAATAAACCCCAAATTTACCAAATCATCTCAATTTTCTTCAAATTCGATCCCAATTGATGTAATTCATCAAAGTAAACCTTAAGAACACCGAATTTGACCTCCTAAAACCATTAAAAATAAATGAAATCCGAATTCACCACAACCCATTTTAATCACATTTTTTATCAAAATTTCCATTAAAATGGTAAGGATTACCTTGGATCAATGTTGTGTGGCTCGGATTTCCCTCTCCAAGCTCGATTTCGTCCCTCCAACACTTTGATTTCTCTCACCAAAATCTCCTAACGATTTGAGCAAATATTAGATTTGCATGCATTTGATCCATCGGGTTGTATATATAGGTGGTATTTTAATCTCACGTGCACACGCATCTCGAGGTAAATCCAACCGCCATTCGATCACCTTGTGTCACCAAAGTTCTTGACACCCTATCATGACATTATCTATCTCGAATTTCCTTGTTGTGCATCTCGAGAATTATCCTATGCATGCTTGATTTTTCTTATCAAACTATAGGACTTCAACTAATTCATTAATACATTAATTCAACCTTAGGTTAAATCACCTAATAAATTATATAAAATTCATAAGTGCGTCACACTAGCACTCGGCTACCCGCAACCCATGCCCCGTACCCGCTACCCAATACCGTGCCGGTCCTCGACACGCAACGGGACATATACCCGACTCGTAGTCTTGCCGATGTCAACTTACACACATGTGATGTTTATATAAATAATAAATTTCCACATCACAATAATAGACATACAACATACACAAATAACACAATATAACTGGGTACTCTTATTTGAGTCCACCCAACATCACCGTAACGCCCGAATTAACCGTTAATCATCGTGATTAACACTAATACTCAATTAAATTAATTTGGGCCGTTACACATCAAACGACCACAAATGTAAATCATACCCTCAACGAGATGTCGAGTCGCCTGAGGGTCTGGCTCAGCAACAACATGTGCACGTTCCCTATGTATGTTGCGACGTGGTGCTACTCTCTCTTTGAACATCAACAGTGTGGACACTCTCGATGTAATGTCCCGTCTGTCCACATCGATAGCAAGCTCCCATGCAGTCTCTGTCGAAACTCGGTGGCTGTGGGCACTCTCTGACAAGATGACCCATCTGTCCACACCTATAACACGCTCCAGTAAGTCTCTGTGCTGAGTAATCTCGCCTACTCGATCCCTGACCTGAAATCTGTCCCTGCTGTACACTACCCCTACCTCTGCCTCCACCATCTCTAGACTGTTGCACCTGTTGTGGTACCGGTGGTGGTCGACTAAGGTAACTACGTAATGCGAGTAGGTGTGGTGACATATGTCTGGAACCAGGCTGCGAAGAGGCCGTGCGATCGAAGCTACACTCGAGCTCGCCGGCTCGTTGAATTTGCCATCTATTCCTCTTCCTCCTGCCCCCTAAACGGCCTTGTCCCCGCTCATCCTGTACCTCACGGGGCTGATCATATCCCTGTGCGGGATGTGTCCTCAAATATGCCTCCCTCGCCAAACTACGGTCATAAGCATCCTGTAGTGTAGGAGGTAGAGTAGTGACCACTGTCCCTCCAATAGGCGGCAACAAGCCCTCGGTAAAATAATAGACACGATCTCTGTCTCGGTCGGCTACTACTCCATCAAAGAAAAGGAAGTAAGTGCGATATACGCCCATATAAGTCATAAGCCGACTCTCCTAATGCTGTCGGATATGCATAAACTCATCCCTCTTGGCTATCATAGTGAAGGTGGATAAAACTTGACATTGAAATGTTTCTTGAAGTCTAACCAGTAGTCGGCTCTCCATGTGTGGATACTAAATTTTCCCACCACATCTCTGCATCTCCAGTCAAAGAAAATGCGCGCCAACCCGGGTTTTACGCTATCCTCGATCTTGAGAAGTTTCGAACCTTCTCGTGACTACGAATGTACAAATCCGCCTCATCTACACTTGAACCTCCATTGAATTTCTTTGGTTTATATTTCTCATACTCCCGAGTCCACCTCGCCTCTGCGATCGGGCGTGAATCAATATCATCATGAACACGTGACTCCACCGCAATCGTGCTTGGAACAAGCTGCGGTGATAGGTGGTGCGAGTCTTGTACTAGTAGTAGTAACCAGTGGAGTAGCTGAGGTGTAGCCGGACTCACATCCCGTCTATGAGCTATCCCGAAGTCGATGGAGATGGCAAGCCGCTGTGCTGTCCACGAGAATATCCAATATCTCGTCCATCCTCCGTCCTTGTGACTCTACTCTCGAGTCCGGGATCGTAACTCACGTGCGTAGCTGCAACGTCACTCGGCGCATCAGTGGAGGATCACGAACTCCACTCGATCTCCAAAGCATCAGTGGTCACCATCGCAATCTACAATAGCAAATGGCGAGCCTCGATCGTCTTACGTAACGATATATTATATTACACATTAAAATTTAACATGCTCAGAATAATATATCATTTCCCACTTCCCAACTATACTTGAGTTAAGTTCTTAAGATTTTCCACACTAAGTTCATTTGCTTGTGTTTTATACTTATTCGAGTCATGGTGATAAACCTTTATGCTCGATACCAAGCTAATGATGACCCTGACAACCACAAATTGGGCCCCGCCCGCCTAAACCTACGTGGACCCCGAGCTCGTCTCCAACGAGTCAACGCAGGTCTAGTCAGCCTTAACTTACCAATTACTCATTACATTATTCACTCACTCACCCTGGATCACTCTTTTTGATTCACCTTAACTCTATCTCATCTTTTATCCTCAATAGTAGTTAGGTGTGCAGCGGAATTGTTTGTAACACCAACTTAAAAAAATTTACTACTCATTCAACCTAAATGTGGAAAATCCTGTCCAAACAACATCACATGCATGTAACAAATCAACTGAAAGCCCAAAATAAACATTTACATGTATCAACAGTAAGGTTCAACTCCCTAAAGCCCCAAAATATCAAAACAAATGGATACATAGCCAAATATACAACAAAATGACAAAATACCTACAAAGTGAGAGCAAAGCTAATGGCTCTGAGCGTGCCTCAGAGGATATCGCCAAGCATCGGCGCCTTGCCCCTACTCTTCGTGAATGCACCCACCGTCAAAAAGGACGGTGAGTACAAAATATAACAAGAAATAAAGACAACAATAGATATCTCAACATAATTTCTTGAATTTTCAATAATCACAAGTCTATAAATCATGCGGTGTATAACAAGAAAGCGAAATAGATAGCAAATCGCATGATAAATAGATTCAACAAGTACAAACAACGAAAATCAAGTGACCGAGAAACAAATGGATAGGAGAATAGATAGTCCCATTCAAACCGCGGGTCTCAAGACCTCATCGGCTTGCGATCGACACGATGAGGCCCAAGCGCCTCCCTGCTCAATCCACCCCGTACGAACCGGTGGGCCGAAGGTCGCCTCCACCGAACGCACACTCGTTAGGAAAAGCCACGAGACAAAGCCGACTGCTAAATTTCTAACACACTACAGAAAGAAAGCCACGATCACAAGCCGGATGCTAAATCATTTCGATAGGCTCCAACGAGAAGCCACGTCTATCTTATGCCTGCTAAACTCGTTGAGACTTCTCATCACAGTCGGACTACCTAAACCCTAGGTCACCTGAACTAGAATGGAATACAAAGGGCTTGCATTTCAAGAATAATTAATCAATAAATAGAAAAGTAATTATGTTGATTCTATTGTTGCCTTTACTCACCTCAACTTCCGCTAAAAAGGCCCTCGCGTAGCTCCACACGTTCCCCAATTAGTTTCCAACACTTCGCTCGTCACCTGACAATTATTTCGACCAATTTCCATTAATTTTTTCCTAATTATTCCAAGTATTCCTCAATTTTTTTCTCAAGTTTAACTCATTTTCTACATTTTTCTAAATTATTGTTCCTTTGCGCAATTTGGGTCGCTTACCGGTATTGGGTTCCATTTAAACCCATTAGGATACCCGAGCAAAACCTCATAATTTTAATACAATTTAGAAAAATATTTTTCAATATTTTTCGGCTATTTTTAACAATTTCATGCTTTACGAGACAAAACCCCGACAAAAGTCTCGTCGCGAATCTCAAATTCTTTATTTTTCATAAAAATTCCCAAATTTCTATTTATTTGGGTGAAATATAATTTTTCGAGAATTTTTTCCTATTTCTCTGGATTGTCTTTTCCATTTTCTCTCTTTTCTCTCTTCTTTTTTTTTATATGTAAGGGCGGTTCGGCGCCGAACCGCCAGGTTCAGGGCCGAACCGGCCCTTCTTCTTCCCCAATTTACGCGAGCGAGCGTACGCTCACGCTTTTTTTTTTTTTTTTTTTTCATGGAAGAGAAGGAGAAGGAGAGGGAGAGGGAAGACAACTATCGTCTCCCTTCTCGGACGAATTGCTCTCGCAATTCGTCCGAGCTCTCGAGCTCCACCATCTCCACCATCACCAAACCGCCGCCACCACCACCACCAACAACGCCAACAACATACAACATACAACAACAATAACAACAAAAACAACAACTCACCTCTTCACGATCCCGCGCTCACCTCCTCTTGATCTCTTTTTCTTCCTTCTCCTCCTTCTTCGTTTCGATTTCTCGGTTCTTCTCCTGCGCGTTTTTTTTTTTCGATTCATCGAGAGAAAGAGAGAGAACGGTGATGGTTATCAAATTCCCATGTAAAATGACTATTTTGCCCCTCATGTCTATCCATTTCCCTTCTTTCCTTCAATACCCTTTTGGTAATTTTGCCTTTCTGATTTTTAATATATATTTATATATATATATATATATTAAATCCCTTATATACATATAAATATATATATACTCACCTATATTTTTGCATTTAAAATTCCGCCGTGCGCGCCAACGAGTGTACTCGGGCGTGCACACTACCGTATCACCCACGCGTGTCGACCACGACCCCGCGTGTCACTAGGCGCCCACCAATTTACTATTTAATTACATTAATTATTTTCATTTTCGTCCCACGGACTCTCAAATACTCATTTAACGCGTTCTTTCGTACCGAACTTGTTCAACGGTACTAACGCACACTCACCACGTCCTTACTCATTTGGAATATTGAATTTAATGTTCGGTAATAAATAAATAATACAAATCACCAAACAAACATAACATACCTCGGTGTCGACTCCCGAGGACTGAAACAAGTACACCATGGCTAGTTGGGCCCACAATACGACCCTGAAATGTCATGTGGCACGAGTTAGAATTTTAGGGTCGTTACACATGCAGTGGACTTAAAATTAACCAATTAAGATATATATTTTTAGACATTTTCCCTCCTCTATGTATGCGGACTTAAGACCAACATTTAACAAAAAATATAACACTTATTATTGGCTGAAGAAATCTTGACAGAATATGATAATTTTTTCTCTTGTCTTGTTCTATTACATATGTCTCTATATATAGAGATGCAATTACATAAAAAAAAGAAACATCTAAATAAGGTAGCACATAATTACATGAGTGATTTTTGCACAATTATAATCACGGGAGTGATTTGTGCACATTTCCTAATTGCACAATAATTACAGGAGTGATTTGTGCACAATCATAAAACTATGTTAGTGATTGATTCTAATATCCCCCTCAAACTGGAAGGAACTGCATTGACTCCGAGTTTGCTTCGCAGAAAAGAAAATCTAGGTAAAGCAAATGGCTTCGTGAAGATATCCGCGATCTGATCTTCCAAGGGAACATGTTACGTAAAGAGTTGACCAGATAACACTTGATCTCGCACAAAATGAATGATAAGTTCAATATGTTTAGTACGAGCACGATAAACATGATTCTTAGCAAGTGTTGGAGTACTCATATTATCACACCATACAGTTGGAGAAACCTGATCAGGGTCACTCAGCAGATATTTAAGCCAAGCAATTTCAGCTGAAACCTGAGCCATAGCACGGTATTTCGACTCTCTACTGGACCGAGAAACCACATACTGTTTCTTGGACTGCCAGGAAATCAAGTTTGAACTAAGATAGATAGCATAGCCAACAACAGACTTACGATCATCAGGACTCGTTGCCCAATCAACATCTGAGAACCTTGTGACAAATAGATGACCTCTAGGTTTGAAACAAATACCCAGATGAGCAGTACCTTTCACATAGCGAAGAACGCGTTTGAGATCACGTCGGTCCATCTGCTAAGTCATGATCAACCTTCTATTTTACCATGACTTTAGCGTATGAATAGGTTCAAGAATTTTCAAAGGTGCCTGTTTCATCAGTTTTGAAGCGAAATGTCTCGAATTGAGTCCAGAGCATGGTAGACTTGGAAGAAAAGGCAAGTGTTCTCGGCATGTATTGCTGACACTGAGTATGAACTTTCCTTCCCTGCACATAAAAAGATGAGAGTGAAGATAAATAAAAGACCCCAAGGTCTTTGCAATTGTTACTTTTACTTGTTTGATTTTGGAGGGAAGTATTGGTGTTTGAATCTTCAAATTAAGAGCCGTGTATAGGTAGGTAAATGAAAACAAAGCCTCATTCCCAAATTAGTTGGAGTTATAGCTATGTGTGGTCCACACAGCTTGATTTTAATGTAGAGATGTATGAATAGGGTGAGGATGCTAATTGCGCCATTGTAGTAGTTTGTCATTATAACATTTTTTTTTATTTTTTATTTTATTTTCTGATAGGCATAATGTTTGCAAAATATATTAATTTATACAGCTTATTAATAGAAGGTTGGTCCTAAAAGCAAAATAATGTGGAAGTGGAACATTATATAAACCCTAATTAGCTTCATGTGTCCAAAATTAAAACCTGAGTTGTACTTAAGGGGCATCTAGTTCTTTAGCATTGCACCTAAATAATCATTGGTGATGGGAAAGTTGCTCTTACAATTAATTGATCGCAAGTGTTTGTCAAAATAAAAAAAAAAAATAAAAATGATAGCCAGTGAATTGTGACCCACTTAGTTGGTATGCTTTCACAGTTCACTTGCTATCAATTAATTGTAAGAGCCACTTGAAAGCATTGGAGAGACCTTTACTTTGATGCACAAATTGGATGTTACTCAGTGGGAGATGCACTGCTAGGAGTACTCCCTTTGGATAAGAAAAAGATGCACTTACTATCAAATAATGTGGTACATATCAACATTTCACATATCTGTCTCAATCACAAATTTTAGAGAATTATCTTCTCTAAATCAAAAACCTTTCACATATTAACAATATGGTTTCCCATTTTATTTAAAACACAATTAAAATGTATAATCACAAACTGTAGTTGCCCATCTTTTTGGGCATTACTGCTGGTGGTGGTGGTGTGTGTGTGTGTGTGTGTTTTTTTTTTTTTTTTTTGAAGTAGGCAATGGGCCAATGGCGTTGTAATCAATTATGATCCGAATATTAGAATGTGTTGTAGGTCATGTTTTTGTTTTTATTAGGTGGTTTGGTAAGGGGTGGAAGATAAAGTGACGTTCATATAATACTTGCCTAGAAGAAGTATAAGACGATTAGTTACACTTGATCTACTGAATTTTATTGGAAAATGTGTCCTAGGTCAATCCATTAATAATCTTTATGAATACATTTTAGTTAATAAAATAGAGGATTTCATTTGTTGTTTATTATAATTGATTTGCATGTTTACATTATAATAAGATCCATGGGTATTTACAGAAATATCCTAAATGTGTCTAGTCGATTATTATAATGGGAACTATAATGAATTAAGACTAGTGTGAGTCTTGATTGATGATCATAAGATGATCATACGTATAGGAATACAAATCAAGATCATGAGTACTTGTTAGGGAACAAAGTACTGGACCGACCCGCTATGAGAACATCACATGGATTAAGTCATAGTTGTTTCTCATGATATGTATATTATTCAGTCCATCGACTTGAGATTACCAGAGACTTAAACATTAGGAATACAGTGATTTGACACAATCAAACGTTTCCTTTAACCGGACGATTATAAAGGTTGTGAGTGGTTACTGTGTGAATAATATGGTGAAGTTGTGTAATCGAGATAGAATTTGTCCCTCTCATATAGAGAGAGATATTCAGTGGATCGCTCGATGTGTTAGACTGTTAAAAGGTCTAGTATAAGTGAATTGATATTGATCAATGTCACTTGGATGTTTTCAGTCTACCTAGAGATCGAGACTAGTACGATCGAACATGTTGGATGACAATTCCATACCTTATGTTTGATCAAAAGGATATCGTGTGACAAAAGGATGTTATATACACTATTGATTAGGTTGTATCGATTTGATATTCATACAACTCGGGTAGTCATAATGTCTTGCTAGAAGTCGTTTATGACTTGTATACCAAAATGTGTTTTGGTACACTGCCAACGTTGTATGAGCCTATTGGGTCGCACACTAAGAATGGTTTTGCAAGATTTTAAGATGGTTCAAAAAAAAAATTTTATATGATAAAATTCATGACTGAAACGTCCTTGTAGTGTATTACAATTATACTTCTTTAAGTAGGGGTATATGTGTAATTTACTTAACCATCTATATACAAGGGTTGTACAAATAGACGCTTTGAGTTAGAATACAAAAAAGAAAAAGATTAAAAGGCTGAAACTCTATTTTCATTTTAGAAATGACTTAGGGTTTTTGGTATGCTTTAGATCGTTTTGGAGAGAAACAAAAAGGTTTGGTATTCTCTCGAAGCTAGCACTTCAAATCTTGGTCGTTATTCATGCGTGGACTGCTGATAGAGGGTGTTCGTCATTGGCAACGCCTTAGAGATCGATTAACCTTCAGAAAGGTACATTGCGACTGAGGTATGATTAAATTTTCATAGTTTAAACGTTTTTAATGGAATTAGATTCGGATCTGTTGGAGTTTTTGTCAAAATTATTTTGTAATCTCCGCTGCTCATGAACCCCAAAACTCAACAGTGGTATCAGAGCCTTCGAGTTTGATTCTATTAAACTCATTGCATGTTTTCTTATGATATACTAGGATTCAAATATCTTAAATCCAAAATAAATAATTAATTTTTGAAATTATTTATTTATCTTGTTATATCTATTTTGTTATGAAGTTTCTATTTGATAAAGATAGATAACAAATTAGATTATGAGATATAAGCAAAATCGGTTTCGTTATCACTATTGGATAGGAGATAAATATGGAGAAGTTTGTTATTGGTGATATGCTAGGATTCAAATATCTAAAGTCCTAATTGTATTATGATAAGATGATTAGTTAGATGTGGGCCTGGGTTAATTAAAAATGTTTTAATTGACTTAATTTTGGATAAATTAAGGAGTAAATTTAGTATAGTAAAATCAGCGAAAAATATGATTTTCTATAGCGAATTTCAATTTTCGGAATTGAGATTCGTCTTCTTAAAAAAAAAAAAAGGGGCTGCCCCCTGTTCCCCCATCCACTGACCGCTCGCTGACCGGCCAGTGGAACCGCCGTCTAACTAATCCTAGCGCACGAAAATTCTTTTATTAGTGAATAGCATAAAATTTTCCTAAATCGTTTAGTGGTTCTACAAATTAATAAAATATATGATATTTCATTGTTTACTTAAAAATCACTAAAACTGAATAAAATCCTTCTATTAAATCTTAAGTCTTGTGCCATTCAATTTTAAACACTTATCAAGGCCTCGATTGTACTAATATATTTTCAGCCATAACTGGGTGTATTGTGTTATCTTGGTGAGATAAGTTGGGTAAGAGTTACCTAAATGTTTAAATTGGTCTGACTTAATAAAACTATTAAAATAGGTTTGGGCTTTAGGCATATGATGAGATAAAAACATACTAAGACATAAGATGTCATGTATCTTATAAAAGTATCTAAAATTACATAAGATGTAATTGGTAACTGTTACCTACCTAAATAATCTAGTTTTGTGTTTCATGCCATAGCTGTCATAGAATTAGGTGAAATATAGATTTTAGTCCCCTAAATAAACAGTATGTTTTAGGAGGGTTGTTAATTTTGTGGGAGTCTATTCCTCTATACTAAAATAAACTCTGCATAATCTTTATTGTAGATCAATGGCCTCTTCAAGTAACAATAATCCCATGTCACTACGATTATCCTTGAGAAGGATAAGCTATCTTGGACTAACTTTCTTGATTGGTTCATAACTTGAAAATTGTTCTCAAGCAAGAACGCAAGTTGTATGTTCTGGATGCTCCGATCCCTGAGGACCCACTAGCCAATGCTATGAAAGCTGTGAAGGATGCGCATAATAAGCATGTCAACGATTCTACTAATGTTGCATGCATTATGTTGGCAACTATAGTTCCTGAACTTCTGAAGGACATGAAACTAATAGAAGCCTAAGACATGGCTATAACGCTGAAGGAAATGTTCCAATAGCAAGCTAAGCATGAAAGGTTCAAGACAGTCAAGAACCTCCATTCTTGTAAGATGAATGAGGGTGCGTCAGTTAGTCCTCATGTTCTGAAGATGAAGGGCTATGTTGACCAACTTGATAGACTTGGATTTTCCATAAGCCAAGAGTTGGCTACGGATTTAATCCTAAATTCATTACCGGAGAGTTACTCACCATTTGTGATGAAATACAATATGAATAATATGGAGAAATCAATTTCAGAGTTGCATTTGATGCTCAAGCTCGCTGAACAAAATATCAAGAAACCTCTAGTAATGTCTTGATGGTCCAAAAAAGAAAGGGAATGAAGAAGAAAGGCAAAGGCAAAGGCAAGGCTAAAGTTGCCAAGGCTGCTGTTGCACCTGTCGCAAAGCCTGTGGAACAAGTCAAGCCCCAGCCTATTCCTACTTCAAAGCACCAAAAGGAAAATGAAGGAAATTGTCATTTCTTCCATGCACCTGGACATTGGTTCAGAAATTGCAAACTCTATCTGGAAGATCTAAAGAAGAAAAGGGTAGTGCGACTACCACTACAGGTATTTATGTTATTGAAATTAATTTATCTACTAGTGATTTATGGGTATTAGATACCAGATATGGATCTCACATTTGCATAAATGTGCATGAACTCACCAGAAGTAGAAAGTTGAAAAAAGGAGAAGTCATCCTCTCGCGTAGGGAATGGAGCAAGAGTTGCTGCCCTGGCTGTTGGATCATATGATTTAGTCTTACTTAGTGGATTATCTTAACTTTAAATAATTGTTATTTTGTGCCTGCCTTAAGCAGAAACATCATTTCTATTTCATGCTTGGATATGGATGGTTTTGATTTTATTATTGCGAATAATAGATGTTCCATTTCTCGTAAAGGAATATTTTATGCAAATGCTGATTTGTGTGATAGTCTTTATATTCTAAGCATGAAAAAGTCCTCCTGACACTTTAGTCTTTAACATAAATACAAAGAGATTTAAGTCAAATGATTTGAATCAAACCTATTTTTGGCATTGTCGTCTCGGCCACATAAATGAGAAACGTATAACAAAGCTCCATAAAGATGGACTTCTAGATTTATTTGATTTGGAATCATATGAAACGTGCGTATCTTGTTTACTAGGCAAGATGACTAAAAGTCCCTTTACTGGACATAGTGAAAGGGCGAGTGATTTATTAGGTCTAATACATACTAATGTATGCCATCCTATAAACACAATGGCTAGAAGAGGTTATCAGTACTTCATTACATTTATTGATGATTTCAGCAGATATGGTTATGTATATCTTATGAAACATAAAGCTGAATCATTTGGGATATTTCGAACATTTCAAAATAAAGTGCAAAATCAACTTGGTAAAACTATTAAAACACTTCGATCAGATCGAAGTGGTGAATTTTGAGCTAAGAATTTGATGATCATCTTAGAAATTGTGGGATTGTCTCACAATTAACTCCACCAGCAACTCTACAATGGAATGGAGTTTCTGAAAGGAGAAATCAAACCTTATTAGATATGGTTCGATCTATGATGAGTTATGTGGATCTTCCATTATCCTTTTGGGGTTATGCATTACAAACTGCAGCATTCACTCTAAATCGAGTTCTTTCTAAAGTGGCTGATAAAACACCATATGAGATATGGTAAGAGAAAAGACCTAGTTTGTCTTTTCTTAAGATTTGGGGTTGTGAGGCTTACATAAAGCGACAAGTCTCAGAAAAACTAACACCTAAATCTGATAAGTGTTTATTTGTGGGGTATCCTAAGGAAACAAAAAGATATTACTTTTATAATCTCGCTGAGAATAAAGTGTTTGTTGCTCAGTATGGTGCCTTTATGGAAAAATAGTTTATTTCAAAAGACACTAGTGGAAGAAAAGTAAATCTTAAAGAAGTTTAAGAATTACAGATAAACACTGACCCGCTACTGGAAGTTCAACAACGTTCGAACCGAGTTGAACCTCAAGTGACATAAGGCCCACTTAAATCTGGTAGGGTAAGACATGAGCTAGAGAGATTCGGATTTTTCATTACTGATAGTTTTGATGTGTTGCTTATGGATCAAAATGAGCCCACCACTTATCAAGAGGCTATGTCTAGACTAGACTCAGATAAATGGCTAAGTGTCATGAATTCTGAGATGCAATCCATGTATGATAACCAAGTTTGGTACTTGGTTGATTTACTTGAAGGTGGTAAGACCATTGGATGTAAATGGGTTTTCAAGAAGAAAACTGACATGGATGGCAATGTGCATACTTTTAAAGCAAGACTTGTAGCAAAAGGTTTCAGGCAGATTCAAGGTGTTAATTATGAAGAAACTTTTTCGACAGTAGCCATGCTTAAATCCATAAGAATTTTAATTGCCATTGCTGCATATTATGACTATGAGATATGGCAAATGGATGTAAAAACATCATTTCTTAATGGAAAGCTGCTTGAGGACCTGTATATGACACAACTTGAAGGTTTTGTACATCCTGAGAATTCTAGGAAGGTATACAAGCTTCAAAGATCCATTTATGGATTAAAGCAAGCTTTTTAGAGTTAGAATCTTCGTTTTGATGAAGCAATCAAGGATTTTGGTTTTATTAAGAATGAAGATGAGCCTTGTGTATACAAGAAGGTCAGTGGGAATGTAGTTATTTTCCTGGTACTGTATGTTGATGATATATTACTCATTAGAAATGACATCCCAACATTGCAGAGTGTCAAGTCTTGGTTAGGGAAGTATTTCTCAATGAAAGACTAAGAAGATGCAGCCTATATCCTAGGGATAAGGATCTATAGGGATAGATCTAAGAGGCTAATCAGTTTAAGTCACAGTGCTTACATAGACAAGGTACTGAATAGGTTCAGTTTGCAAGACTCTAAAAGAGGATTGTTGCCAATGTCTCATGGCATAAGTCTCAGCAAGAATCAATGTCCTAGGACAAATGATGAGCGAGATTGTATGAATAAGATTTCATATACATCAGCTATTGGATCTATCATGTATGTCATGTTATGCACTCGACCTGATGTATCATATGCTTTGAGCACTACAAGCAGATATCAGTCAGATCCTGGTGAGAGTCACTGGATAGCAGTAAAGAACATCCTTAAGTACTTAAGAAGGACTAAGGAAGTGTTCTTGGTCTATGGAGGTTTTGAAAATGATCTAGTTGTAAATGGTTACACAGATGCAAGTTTTCAAACTGATATAGATGATTTTAGATCACAGTCTGGATATGTGTTTACTTTGAATGGGGGTGCAGCAAGCTGGAAAAGTTCGAAGCAAGAAACTGTGGCAAATTCTACAACTGAAGCTGAGTATAATGCAGCGTCCGATGCAGCAAAGGAGACAGTTTGGATCAAAAAGTTCATTTCTAAACTAGGTGTGGTTCCAAGTATTGCTAGCCCTGTTTATTTATATTGTGACAATAATGGGACAATAGCACAGGCCAAGGAACCTAGATCACACCACAGATCCAAACATATACTCAGGCGTTTTCATTTCATTAGAGAAATCATTGAGAGGGGAGACGTGAAGATTTGCAGAGTACCTACTGGAAGACAACATTGTGGATCATTGACAAAGGCTCTTCCATAAGCGAAACATGATGGTCATGTTAGATCATTAGGCATTAGATGTATGAATGATTGGCCCTAGAGCAAATGGGAGATGTTGGGAAATGTGCCCTAAGTCAATCCATTAATAGTCTTTATGAATATATTTTAGTTAATAAAATAGAGGATTTCATTTGTTGTTTATTATAATTGATTTGCATGTTTACATTATAATAAGATTCATGGGTATTTACAAAAATATCTTAAATGTCCCTATTCGATTATTACTATAATGAATTAAGACTAGTGTGAGTCTTGATTGATGATCATACGATGATCATACGTATATGAATACAAATCAAGATCATGAGTATTTGTTAGGGAACAAAGTATTGGACTGACCCACTATGAGAACATCACATGGATTAAGTCATAGTTGTTTCTCATGATATGTATATTATTTAGTCCTCTGACTTGAGATTACCAGATACTTCAACATTAGGAATACAGTGATTTGACGCAATCAAACGTTGTCTTTAACCGACGATTATAAAGGTTGTGAGTGGTTACTGTGTGAATAATGTGGTGAAGTTGTGTAATCGAGATAGAATTTGTTCCTCTCATATAGAGAGAGATATCCAATGGATCCCTCGATGTGTTAGACTGTTAAAAGGCCTAGTCTAAGTGAATTGATATTGATCAATATCATTTGGATGTTTTCAGTCTACCTAGAGATTGAGACTAGTACGATTGAACATGTTGGATGACAATTCCATACCTTATGTTTGATCAAAAGGATATCGTGTGACAAAAGGATGTTATATACACTATTGATTAGGTTGTATCGATTTGATATTCGTACAACTCGGGTAGTCATAATGTTTTGCTAGAAGTCGTTTATGACTTGTATACCAAAATGTGTTTTGGTACATTATCAACGTTGTATGAGCCTATTAGGTCGCACACTAAGAATAGTTTTGCAAGATTTTAAGATGGTTCAGAAAAACGAATTTTATATGATAAAATTCATAACTGAAACGTCATTGTAGTGTATTACACTTATACTTCTTTAAGTAGGGGTATATGTGTAATTTACTTAACCGTCTATATACAAGGGTTGTATATGTTTTTGTCAAAATTGTTTTGTAATCTTCGCTGCGTATGAACCCCAAAACTCAACAATTTTAAGTGTATGTCGCCACAATTACTTAGAGGCAGAAACCACAGTGGGCTAACGGATGCCATGATGGATGTGAAATAAAGCTCGTTAAGACCTTTCATGACGGTTTTTAACTGTCATGAAAGACCTTTGATAACGGTTTTTAAGCCTTCCGTGACGGTTTCTCACCATCATCTTATGTAAAATATTGTATAAGAATTTGGACGTTTGTGAGGATTTTTAACTGTCATAAAAGCCTTACATTTTTATGTGAATCTTTTTGGTAGCCCGTGCAACATATAACACTTTTTACAAAACAAGAATAGATAGTAATTATTTACAACTAAAATGAATCTTCTTAAAATCAAGATTTAACAAACATATCAATACAAATGTTTTATAATTTCTGATCCAAGCATACAAGGAACTGAAATTCTTCCAATTATCCGGATCACCTAATCTAGAAATACCCAAAAGAGATGGATGATGATGATGAAGACAACAACAGAGAAACATTAATGCCTCTTTTTATATCTATCTAGGATGTGAAGAAGAAAAAAGTAGAACAATTAAAACGAATGAATCAATTGATCTCACAAAAAAGACCAAAGCAATGAGAAGAAAGCATGGGTAATGAAAGAATGTTGTTTGATGATCATGGCTGCTGGTGGGCGTCCATGAATCCAGCATCCACAAGTACCTTCTCCCTCTTAGCCAACTCGACATCCTTTTCCACCATCATTTTGACCAGCTCCTGAAACCCCACTCTGGGCTTCCACCCAAGCACCCTCCTCGCCTTACTAGAATCCCCCTGCAGCTCACCCAAACATCCTTATCCACCATCATGTTGGGTTTTGGGGTTCATGCGCAGCGGAGATTACAAAACAATTTTGAGAAAAACCCCAACAGGATCTGAATCTAATTCCATTAAAACAAGTTTAAACTATGAAAACTTAATCATACCTCAGTCGCAATGTACCTTTCTAGAGGTTAATCGATCTCTAAGGTGCCCAATGACGAACGCCCTCTATCAGCAGTTCACACACGAACGACGGCCAAGATTTGAAGTGCTAGCTTCGAGAGATTACCAAACCTTTTTGTTTCTCTCCAAAACGATCCAGAGCATACTAAAAACTCTAAGTTGTTTCTTAAAACGAAAATAGAATTTTGGCCTTTTAATCTTTTGTACTTGTATTCTAACTCAAAGCGTCTATTTATACAACCCTTGTATATAGATGGTTAAGTAAATTACACATATACCCTTACATAAAGAGGTATAAGTGTAATACACTACAATGACGTTTCTGTCATGAATTTTATCATATAAAATTTATTTTTCTGAACCATCTTAAAATCTCGCAAAACCATTCTTATTGTGTGACCCAATAGGCTCATACAACGTTGGCAGTGTACCAAAACACATGTTTTGGTATACAAGTCATAAGCGGCCTCTAGCAAGACATTATGACTACCCAAGTTTTATGAATATCAAATCGATACAACCTAATCAATAGTGTATATAACATCCTTTTGTCACACGATATCCTTTTGATCAAACATAAGGCATGGAATTGTCATCCAACATGTTCAATCGTACTAGTCTCGATTTCTAGGTAGACTGAAAATATCTAAGTGACATTGATCAATATCAATTCACTTAGACTAGGCGTTTTAATGAGTCTAATACATCGAGGATCCACTTTGGATATCTCTCTTTATATGAGAGGGACAAATTCTATCTCGATTACACAACTTCACCACATTATTCACACAAGTAACCAATCACAACCTTTATAATCGTCCGATTAAAGACAACGTTTGATTGCGTCAAATCATCGTATTCCTAATGTTAAAGTCTCTGGTAATCTCAAGTCGAGAGGACTGAAAAATATACCTATCATGAGAAACAACTATGACTTAATCCATGTGATGTTCTCATAGCGGGTCGGTCCAAAGATTACTTTGTTCCCTAACAAGTACTCATGATCTTGATTCGTATTCCTATACGTATGATCATCGTATGATCATCAATCAAGACTCACATTAGTCTTAATTATTATAGTTCCCAAGTATAATAATCGACTAAGGACATTTAGGATATTTACGTAAATACCCATGGATCTTATTATAATGTAAACATGCAAATCAATTATAATAAACAACAAATGAAATCCTCTATTTTATTAACTAAAATGTATTCATAAAGACTGTTAATGGATTGACCTAGGGCACATTTCCCAACACATCATCTTGCAAATGAACCTGTTGCTCCATGGTTTATAGTCTCAATTTAAACTCATTGTTTTCAGCCGCAAGTCCAGTTGTGACCCTATGTCAATTGTACATCTATTCACAGGAAAGAATAAGTGAATTCATCTATAAGAGCATACCTATACTAAGAAGCCAATTTACTCCATGCTAAGCATCTTTTCGAGAGAATTTAAAAGAAAAGAAAGTCCATATCCCCATGGTCACTGAGATTAGCATGAACCAAATGGGCGTTGCAGATAGCACCAAGGTGCTCGCTCACCATGTTCTTCGTGAATAAGTCTATGATATCCTGTCAAATAAACAGGCAGAAATAAAGTGTCAAGCAAATGCTGGATTTTTGTTTCCCATATAGTGCGAGCAGAGGGCAATTAGAACATTAAAAAATAGAAAAAAAAATCCATTACCAGAGATTGCAGTTTTCAAATGTCATGTACATGTGCATCATACACAAATCAAGTATAAATAAGAGTATCAAAAGGTGTGGTTCTATGTCTCATATTTTCTGAGAATGCACCATTTATATAAGCATAAGATTAAGAGAACGGATAATACATTAGTATGGAACTTTACACCGTTCATCCTTAAAGTGTCGAGCCGTCCTTCTTCTTCACAAAAAGAACTGAAGCTCCCCAAGGTGACATGCTAGGGTGAATGAATCCCTTATGCAGTAACTCCTCTAACTGGGTCCTCAACTCCACCTGCTCCGATGCTGACATCCTATATGGCCTGCTGTAAATCGACTGAGTCCCTGGAATTAGCTCGGTAATCAATTCAACAGCTCTCGATGGTGGCAATCTTGACAAATCCTCAGGAAACACGTCGGAAAACTAAGAAACAACTAGGACATCCTCAACTCATTGTCTTAATCTCTGGCTCCACCATAGCTGCGTACGCCTTCATCTCCTGCGACGTAGCTAGTTGGCCTTGAGTGATAGGTAATGCTGATGCAGCTCCAGCAAATGAAAACTTTGGAATCCCCTCGATGTGAAATGTCACCGTCTTGCTGAAACAGCCGATTTGTGTGTGATACGACGATAACCAATCCGTACCGAACATCACATTGAAGTCCAAGTACTCTAACACTCTTAAGTTAGCCGGTAACTGATGTCCTTCAATTTCAACCACACAATCCCGACAAATCGGTTAGGGTAAATCTTATCCCCAACTGCTGTGCTGAGAACAAGATGTGTATCTAAAGTTTGTACACCTAACCATAACAATCCTACCATACGTCCAAATATAAAAGAAAGTGTGCTGCTGGAATCAAACATAACATGCATAAAAGCATCACAGACTGATCGGTCAGAAATAGGGCCCAAATAGCTGCTTTTGGGGTATTTGTGACATATTGCCCCGTAGCGGTCTATTTGGAAAATGGGCCGTTACAGAATCCCCCCATTTATAGTAGTAATTTAGAGTAGTCTTACGCAGTGTAGCATTCTTCTAATGAACACAGTCGAATGTATAACATAGTAATAGTGTTAATCAAAAGGACTTAAAACTAACAAGTCAGAAGCAGAAAAGAAAGATAAATGAATTGGTGCAAAATCTACACAGATTCACAGAAGCAAATGCAACAGGGAGGGACTTAATCAAGCTATTCTCAATATTAATAAATAGTTTGAATCCACCTCGAGCTGGGAGTCAACATCACAAGGTGTATGATGTGATTGTTATAGACTTCATGCATTCTATTGTTATATACTATTAATGCATCAATCTTGCATAATTCTAATGATTATATGATCAATATATCATAAAAAAGTATAGCATGAAGCAATCAAACGTGCAATCCAGTGGTACCTTATTCGCAGGTTTTACTTCATTAAGAAGGCCAACACCTTTGGAGACATCAACAACTGGTAAAATCCTTTTACTTCCAGCTTCCTAGCAATAGCAGTAGGAAAATGTAAATGAATTGCCAGTGTTCCTTTTCCTTTCAGCTATTTCTCCATCTTCTAAACATTAAAGAACACTCATAAATACTAATCATACCTTTGTGTTCATAGAGGCATTTCATTAAACACATTCACATTAGCTTGTGTCATCCGCAACCTCTCTACATCAGAAAGTATGACTTCATCTTGAGCTGCATGAACACATTGACGACAGTCAATCTCACAAATTTTAACAACCTAATCATAAAACTTAACTTTTTAATTAGTAGTTTGCATAATTATAAAGAAACCTCACTTGCTAATCTTTTAAGGCCGCGATATTCGATGGTAGCTTCTCGCATGACATCTGCTTTCGTTTGTGGCCCGTTGAAATGTTTTAGCACATCATTTTCATCAGCCTGTATAACACAAGATGGAGTATTTATATATAGTCAGCATTATACTATACACTTGGAAGTTGGAAATAAGACTTTATAATCCTCATAGAGGATAATAAAAAGAAGCCATTGCACAATGTTGGATCTCAGTTAATGAGCAGTTTTATAATATTTATGAATTTGTTAAGGAACAAAATTAATGAAAACTGTGAACTTTATTATCAAAATTAAATAAAGACAATTATTTTCTCCGCTAAAATATTAAGAATACCGAGGAAGAGAGCTCATTATCAAGCCAATCAACTAAGTAGAGCACATCTTCTATATATGTGAATACCGCAGCCCGAATTTTCTCAAATAGAGACCTAATCAAGTTGCCTTTGGTCTCGACATCCTTCCTTATCTGCAAAACTTCATTAATATCAACCAAATGCATTATGTTTGAGAAAGCAAGCATATAAATAAATAAAGTTCACACACAGACACTCACAGCTAACAAATGAGATGGCCAAAGAAATAGTTGACCATATCATAGATTTTGTACTCCTAAAGAAAAAGGAAATGCATATGGATCAGAAAACCACACCATGACAATTTTATCAATATATAGTTGACCAAAGAAACTGAACAGAGCAACATAAGAAATAGATCAAATATAGATTGGATTGGTACTAACTAGCAGCCGATTATAACAAAGTAAGCAATGGGAAAACTTGAAGAGTTGCATCAAAACCATGGAATATAGATTGTTGAATTTAAAACATCTTTTAAAACCTTATAAGCCTGGGAAGGCGGTGTTCTCCCTTCGGAACCATTCTTATTTCAAAGTTCTAACACAAGGGCCATGAAATAGTAATGTAAAGTTGATTCTATAGAAATGCTAAAATTGTCGATACAAACACATAGCAATGAATCAATCTCCAACAACAAATGAGACACATTCGCAATGCTCACCACATATTGACGGTCCCGGGTGGTGCCACAACATGAAAAAACCCCAATTCAGTATTTGTATAATGCAATGTTTTGACAAAAAAATGTGATGGCTCTCTAAAGTCGTCTCCTCGTTTACCTTGCAATGCTTTGCAAGAGTTTTCCCATCACTTTTGTGCCCACCCCACCTCCGTAATCAAACTAATACTACTAAACAGTGTAAAAACTGAATAGAATAGAAGTTGGGAGGCACACACACTTGCACATATTTTGGGACCTGCTAAATAAATGAACATACAAAAACGACATGACAGATCCCGGTGCAAAACATGCTGATCGAAAGATCGAGCACCGAATGTACAATCTTATGTGCTTTCTTTCTTAATGTCATTTTTGCACTTTCCCTTATTTGATTCAAATCAAATTCAAGAACTCTTCAATCCAACTCCAACCCATCTTCTCCGCTATAAATGAAACCCATCTCCCCACTATCCTCCCCAAAACCAATCTCTCACATCGCTTAGACATTTCATCAAACATCAAACATGTCACCCACTCATCTCACACTACTCACCCTGATAACGCTCTTCGTGATCTCATCATCATCAGGAGGTAGAGCACAACAACACTCCCGCGCAGACTTCATAAAATCCTCGTGCCTCTCCATCACCTACCCCTCCCTCTGCTACGAGTCCCTCTCCACCTACACCTCCAGCATCCAGCAGAACCCCAAGCAGCTCGCCCAGGTCGCCCTTGTGACGACCCTAAAAATTTAACCTATGCCACGTGTCAAAATAGGTGATACGTGGGCCCACGCCGTGGTACAGTCATCAATTCTCGGACGTCGACGCCGAGGTATGTTAGTTTTGTATGATGTTTGTATTATATTATATTCCATTTGTGCAATTTTAAGTTTTTAACGGGTAAAGGCGTTGTGTACGAGCGTTGGTAGTTCGGGGAACAAATTAATTAGAAACACTGACAAAAATATTAAATAAATAATAATTAAATGGTTGTAAAGTCCGTTTGTTACGTCGGTACGTCTGTGGTGACGCGACGAACAAAGTTAGTACTATGAGTCGGGTGCGAGAATACCCGAGGGAAACTTTGAGTGTTGTGTGAAATGGATGAGATCAAAAGACCAAAAGTCAACCAAGAGTCACCTATTAGAGTTATTAAAGTTGGAGGAGTTGACTGCGAAGTGACCAAAAAGGGCATTAAACTTGTAAAGAGCTTAGTTAAGGGTGAGGGGTATGACCAAAATACCCAAAATAAAACCACACCACCGTCACCACAAGCCCTATCCTCGATCAAAAAAAAAAAATTGGGAGAAGAAGAAGAATCGGTAGAGAAGGAGAAACCGAGGAGAGGAAGGTTGCGATTCGCGGAAAGCGTGGACGCGACGTCGAGGCGAAATCGAGGTAAGAAGTTATAGATTTCGTTGTGGTGTTTCGTTGTGGTGGTTTTCGAAATTTGTTGTCGAGGTTGTCGTTGAAGAGATTGTCGATTTAAATGGTGAAAATGGTGGTGATGATGATGGTGAGGTGAATGTTGAGTGTTGGTGTTGTGTTGTTGTTGTTTGTCAAAAAAAAAAGAGAGACGTCCCTGTTGTTTGCTGGAATTTCCAGCAAACAGCAGGAGGAAGATGAAGACCGGGCTTGACTCGGGTCTGACCCGGGTGGACCGGGTTTGACCCTGTCAAACCCGGTTTGATCCGGTCAGACCCGGTCAAGCCGGTCTTGACCCGACCCAGCCGGGTCGGGTCAGACCCGACCCGCGACCCACCCACATATTATTTTATTAATAAAAAAATATTTATTTCGATTAAATATATTAAAATTGATTTTAATTGAAATAAATTCTAGAAAAATAGGAAAATTTCAGGAAAAATTCTAGAAAATTCTAGAAAATTATATTTTCATCAAATAAAGAGAAATTTGAGAATTTCTATGAAAAGTCAAATATTCGAAATTTTTGCGAGACGTTATGTCGGGGTTTTTCGCCTTGAAAAACGTGAGATTTGGCAAAAATAGCTAGAAATTTGGAAAAATCATAGGAAATTGAGGAAATTGATATAAATTGCGTCATCAGGATTATTGTACACACGGGGACCGAAAGGGACGTGTCGGAGTTCGTGTTAGCGCGAATTAGCTTGGATCGAGGTAAGTAAACCAGTGAGGAACACTACAGTTATTTCTTGAGCTTTGAATTATTTATTGATGTTGTTTCAATCCCTTTTTGATATTCCATTCCTTTTGAGTTGTCCTAAGGCAAGTGTGTCAAGCGTGATCCTTGAGAATTTCGGGCTCACGGTGTATTATACCGGAGTTACTACTGGGGATACGTGATTAGTTGTAATGACATGTACGGGGAGAGTTCTCCACCCATTGTTGGGGACTCGCACTCGCGTAGGGGTCTTAGAGGAGATTCTGTCCTCGACTCCTAGCCTTTGAGGAGATCTTGTCCTCGGCTTAACGACTTTAATTGGTCGGACCACTTGTGCCTTTCCCTTGTATTTCGGGACACTCAATTTCGATTGCTTACTTTTTTATTTACAGTTTTTATATATTCATGCGCTCCCTGTCCTTTTCTTTCTATCGGCATGAATTGACTGTTCATTTATTTAATTCGAAATACTGTACTTATTGTTGTTCCTGTTTGGCGTTACTTACCTGGACTCGTCATTCTTGTGTTTGACCGAGTGCAGATCCGCAATCCAGCAAAGGAAAGGCCGTGCAGTTAGGTGATATACTTTGAGCGGCCATCCTCTGTTGATATAGGTGACATTTTGGTGTATTAGCTACTTATATTGTTTTTGTACATGGGGTAATGGGTTGAGAGATCTTTTTGGATATTAAGACTTGGATGATACTCTCCTTGCTTTACATGATATATATGATATACGGGGTTCCCACACCCTAGGTTTTTGTCCTAACTTAGAGCTTTCGAAGTTGATTTATTAGTTGAGATTAATTGCTTCCGCTTATTACTTTGATAACTCGCTAATTAATTGACTTCACTGTTAAATGATTAATAAATGATTGAATGGTAAGGATAGGCTCACTGGCCCCGCGCGACTCGTCGGGATTGGCTCGGGGGTTCGCGCGGGTCCAGGCCGGGCGGCGCCCGATTCTAGGGTTGTGAAATTCTGGGCCGTCACAGTTGGTATCAGAGCATAAAGGTTGAATAAAATACTCTTGAATTTAAATCACAATCCACTAAAACATAGGAAAGCGGAAGTTAGGATATTGTTTGAACTTAGAGTGGAACCCTATGGACCTAACTTAAATCTTAGTTGGGAAGTGAGGAGAGTTGGGGAAAAGTCGAAACTTGTAAGGTACATGCTATATTTGAGATGGTGTATTATTATAATATCGATTAGCTATTCACTAATTCGGAGATTCGCTTAATCGCAGACTACAATGGCGGATCAGCCGGGTTCAGGTGATGATAGTGGGACGCCAGGTCCTAGAGGAGTCAGTATGGAGGAGTTCCAGATGTGGACTCAAAGGATTATGAGTCAAGATCATCGACTTGAGGAGATCTTGAGACTATTGAGAGCACCCCCTACAGGGACACCATCTACGCCGACTACTTCTCAGTTGCCTGTTGCACAGGAAACTGGTACACCAGCTACCGCGGCGACGTCGATAGCTCCTACTCCGATTTCAGCGATGCCGAAGACCACCGTAGCTCCGATAGCACAGACAGGGGTTGTATTGCCTACTCAGACGGAGGTGATACCATCGACACCGAGTACGTCACTCACTGAGACGCCTAGTACCCCGACTACTCCAAGTACTAAGGCTACGCCGGAGGCGAGACAGGCCAGAGAACTTCAGAGGCATCAGCCCAAAAAGATCTACGGAGGTATGAATCTTGAGGCAGCATAAATCTTTTTGAGGAGTCACGAAAAGATTCACGACATTCTTGCTACACCGGCCCACATGCAGCCTAGTATATCTTCCGCTTCATTGTTCGGAGAGGCCGACGTCTGGTGGTGCACTACAGTGGCCACGAAGGGGAAGCCCCGAGATTGGGCTGAGTTCAAGGGGAGATTTGAGCAGAAATACATTCCTCCTACGGTTCATAACTTGAAGAGGACCGAGTTTCAGAATATTCGGCAGAGAGCCGACGAGTCCGTGATGCAGTACATGGACCGCTATCTACGACTGATGGAGTATGCCGGAGGAACAGCAGATACTGACGCTGACCAGGCTTATTACTTTGTACACGGGCTACTTGATTCGATAGGTTCGATGGTAGTGACGACAGCTCCGAGCACACTACAGGCGGCGTATGAGAGAGCTATGGCCAGTGAGGGTTTTGGTAGTACACGCACCGGGGCACAGGCTATTTTATCGGCACCTCCTCAGTCGGGGAGGCCTTCGAGGGACGGTAGGAAGAGGAAGAGATTCAGGCAGTGGTCACAGAGAGACCGAGCTCATAGTGTAGCATCAGTAGCATCTCCACCCACCGCAGTAGTTGTATCATCCGCTCCGGCACGGAGTTATGCTAGTGTTCAGCCACCACAGTCTCAGTCGGGCCAGCATAGGCAACAGCATCGAGGACTGAGGGTAGAGGCGGTGGTCAGGAGCAGAGATACCGACAAGGACAGCGACGCGATCAGGGTCAGGGATAGAGTTCTGGTCAGGCACCGAGACAGGGACAGCGTGGTCCGCTTAGTTCAGGCTCTCAGAGGGGAGCATGTTTCGAGTGCGGACAGTTAGGCCACTTTGTCAGCGCTTGCCCACGATTGGGTCGAGGACAGCCACAGAGCCGAGAGCAGGTTCATGCCATCGCTGCACCAGACGCGACTGCCTCACGGAACCTGATTGAGGGTACGGTTTACATTTGCAGTCGATTTATGCATACCATGTTTGATTCAGGTTCTACTGTTTCTTTTATTTCGGGTCGTATGGTTGACGAGATAGGGTTGAGACCTATTCGATTAGAGAGACCCTTGATCCTTAGCACGGCTCTTGGGGACAAGATTTACCCGAATTTAGTGTGTGTAGGCGTCCCAGAGATAGAGGGACACACCTTACCTACGGACTGAGAGTGTTGGAGTTCCTAGAGTTTGATGCACTACTTGGCATGGATTGGTTGGGTGCTTATCATGCACAAATTCACTGCTACGGTAAGAGGATCACGTTTCAGATTCTTGGACACCCGGAGTTTAGTTTTCAGGGGACTTCGACCAATTTACCGATCACAAGGGGTAGAGTCGCCACTAGCGTAGATGTAGAGACATTCGCTGGCGTGTTGAGTACGACAGGCAGAGTAGAGACTAGGTTAGAGGATGTGCCAGTAGTATGCGAGTTCCCTGATGTTTTTCCAGTGGAGTTACCAGGCTTGCCAC
This sequence comes from Stephania japonica, assembly GCA_039657345.1. Lineage (NCBI taxonomy): Eukaryota > Viridiplantae > Streptophyta > Magnoliopsida > Ranunculales > Menispermaceae > Stephania > Stephania japonica. The sequence continues at coordinate 80,640,886 of CM077556.1, read as the reverse complement.
CACCTAGGGAGATAGATTTCATCGTTGACTTGGTCCCAGGGACTAAACCAATTTCTATTCCTCCGTATCGCATGGCTCCGAGAGAGCTAGATGAGCTGAGAGGACAACTTGACGAGTTGTTGGAGTTAGGCTTTATTCGGCCAAGTATGTCGCCTTGGGGAGCGCCGGTATTGTTTGTGAAGAAGAAAGACGGCAGCTTAAGATTATGCATCGACTACAGATAGTTGAACAAGGCGACGGTGAAGAACAAGTATCCACTTCTTCGCATCGACGATTTGTTCGACCAGTTGACAGGTTCGCAGTGTTTCTCGAAGATTGATCTGAGATCCGGGTACCATCAACTGAGGATAAGAGCAGAGAACATGGAGAATACCGCATTTCGCACTCGATATGGGCACTACCAGTTTACAATAATGCCGTTTGGATTGACTAACGCCCCAGCGATGTTTATGGATTTGATGCATCGAGTGTTGAGACAATACTTGGACAGATTTGTCATTGTGTTCATCGACGACATCTTGATATATTCCAAGACTCGCGAGGAGCACGAGGAGCACCTTAGGTTGGTTTTGCGGACACTACAAGAGCATCGATTATTCGTTAAGTTCAATAAGTGTGAGTTTTGGTTGACAGAGGTAGGATTCCTAGGTCACATTGTTGGGACCGACGGAGTGTCAGTGGACCCCGCTAAGGTCAGGGCGGTTAGCGATTGGCCGACACCGAGATCAGCATCAGATATCCGTAGTTTTCTGGGCTTGGCAGGTTATTATCGGCGTTTTGTACAGGATTTCTCGAGGATCGCGGCATCGATGACGCAGTTAACGAAGAAGGATGTCAAATTTCAGTGGAACGATGATTGTGAGCAGGCGTTCAGGACATTGAAAGAACGACTGACTACCGCACCAGTTTTGGTTTTGCCCGAGTCAGGGAAGGGTTTTGAGGTGAACACCGATGCTTCTAAGATTGGTTTGGGCTGTGTTCTGATGCAGGAAGGTAAAGTGATTGCCTACGCGTCCCGACAGCTGAAGATTCATGAGAAGAATTACCCTACTCACGACTTGGAGTTGGCGGCGGTGGTTTTTGCATTGAAGATTTGGCGCCACTATCTCTACGGGGAGAGATTCGTCCTATTTACTGACCACAAAAATTTGAAGTACCTCTTCACGCAAAAAGAATTGAACATGCGACAAAGGCGATGGCTTGAGTTCCTGAAGGACTACGATTTCTCATTGGAGTACCACCCAGGGAAGGCTAATGTTGTTGCAGACGCATTGAGCCGTAGAAGGTCAGACTCAGATGTTGTTACCTGCCACATGACGCACGATTACAGTTTGCTCGAGGCGGTTGAGAGGATTTGTACCGAGGACATCCCAACCGATACTAAAGTAATGATTTGCGAGCAGATGAGGACTCAGACAGTGTCGATACAGAGCGTACTCGAGGGTCAGCAAACAGACGAGCAGTATCAAAAGTTTTTAGAGCTGGCACAGAGTTCAGATCATCCAGATTGGAGTCAGTCGACAGACTCATGCTTGAGATTTAGAGGACAACTGTGGATTCCATCAGTGGCTGAGTTACGCGATGAGATACTTTATGAGGCACACCGCTCACGATTTACGGTTCATCCGGGCAGAACTAAGATGTATGCAGAGGTGCGTCGTCTCTTCTGGTGGCCAGGGATGAAGACCGATGTTGCTAATTTTATTAGAGGGTGTGATATTTGTCAGCGTGTTAAGGCTGAGCATCGCAGAACCCGGTGGGTTATTACGACCACTTCCCATTCCTCATTGGAAGTGGGAGCACATTGCTATGGACTTCGTCAGTGGGCTACCTCGATCTCAGCAACGACATGATAGCGTTTGGGTGATCGTGAACAGATTAACTAAATCTGCGCACTTCCTACTGATCTCGACCACACATCGGGTAGACAGACAGGCGTAGCTTTACGAGAGAGAGATTGTTAGGTTGCATGGGGTACCGTTGTCGATTGTGTCTGACAGGTCGCAGTTTACATCGCAGATCTGGTAAAGCATGCAGGCACAGTTTGGCACGAAGTTGAATCTTAGTACCGCCTATCACCCACAGACTGATGGACAGTCAGAGTGTTTGATCCAAATTCTCGAAGATATGCTGAGGATGTGTGTGTTAGAGTACGGTGGATCTTGGGAGGAGTACCTTCATCTGTGTGAGTTTGCATATAATAACAGTTATCAGGCCAGTATCGGCATGGCACCATTTGAGGCATTATACGGGAGGCCGTGTAGATCTCCATCTTGTTGGGCGGAGCCCGAGGATGTGGCGACGATTGGGCCGAAGATTGTGGTAGATCACACAGCGAAGATACGCCAGATCCGTTTGAGATTGAAGGGTGCGCAGGAGAGACAGAAGAAGTATTATGACTTGTACCACGGGGAGTTAGAATACCAGGTCGGGGACTTTGTATACCTAAAAGTATCGCCATTGAAGGGGCACAAGAGGGTTGGGGATCAAGGGAAAACTTGCGCCGAGGTTCATTGGTCCGTTCAGAGTGGTGAAACGGGTAGACAAGGTCGCGTACGAGCTAGAGTTACCACCTCTGATGTTAGGAATTCATCATGTCTTTCACATATCGATGTTGCGACTGGATAGGTCCAGGGAGGGAAGACGACCGACAGTAGATTTGAGTCAGATAGACCTGAGGGAGGATGTCACATACGACGAGCAGCCTATCCAGATCTTAGACCGTAAGGTCAAGATTCTGAGGAACAAGGAGATCCCATCAGTCCTCGTCAAGTGGCAGCACCATGGGGACGAGGAGTTGACATGGGAGTTGGAGTCATATACGCGCGAGTGTTTCCCCTACCTCTTTTGAGTTCGGTAAGTCTTTCCTTTAATTTCGTTTAAATTTCGAGGACGAAATTCCAGTTAGTTGGGAAGACTGTAACGACCCTAAAAATTTGACCTATGCCACGTGTCAAAATAGGTGATACGTGGGCCCACGCCGTGGTACAGTCATCAATTCTCGGACGTCGACGCCGAGGTATGTTAGTTTTGTATGATGTTTGTATTATATTATATTCCATTTGTGCAATTTTAAGTTTTTAACGGGTAAAGGCGTTGTGTACGAGCGTTGGTAGTTCGGGGAACAAATTAATTAGAAACACTGACAAAAATATTAAATAAATAATAATTAAATGGTTGTAAAGTCCGTTTGTTACGTCGGTACGTCTGTGGTGACGCGACGAACAAAGTTAGTACTATGAGTTGAGTGCGAGAATACCCGAGGGAAACTTTGAGTGTTGTGTGAAATGGATGAGATCAAAAGACCAAAAGTCAACCAAGAGTCACCTATTAGAGTCATTAAAGTTGGTAGAGTTGACTGCGAAGTGACCAAAAAGGGCATTAAACTTGTAAAGAGCTTAGTTAAGGGTGAGGGGTATTTTGGTCATTTGACCAAAATACCCAAAATAAAACCACACCACCGTCACCACAAGCCCTATCCTCGATCAAAAAAAAAAAATTTGGGAGAAGAAGAAGAATCGGTAGAGAAGGAGAAATCGAGGAGAGGAAGGTTGCGATTCGCGGAGAGCGTGGACGCGACGTCGAGGCGAAATCGAGGTAAGAAGTTATAGATTTCGTTGTGGTGTGTCGTTGTGGTGGTTTTCGAAATTTGTTGTCGAGGTTGTCGTTGAAGAGATTGTCGATTTAAATGGTGAAAATGGTGGTGATGATGATGGTGAGGTGAATGTTGAGTGTTGGTGTTGTGTTGTTGTTGTTTGTCAAAAAAAAAAAAAAGAGAGACGTCCGCTTGTTTCTTTGGAATTTCCAAAGCAAACAAGCAGAGAAGATGAAGACGGGCTTGACCGGAGTCGACCGGGTGGACCGGGTTTGACCCGGTCAAACCCGGTTTGATCCGGTCAGACCCGGTCTGGGTCAGACCCGACCCGCGACCCACCCACATATTATTTTATTAATAAAAAAATATTTATTTCGATTAAATATATTAAAATTGATTTTAATTGAAATAAATTCTAGAAAAATAGGAAAAATTCAGGAAAAATTCTAGAAAATTTTAGAAAATTATATTTTCATCAAATAAAGAGAAATTTGAGAATTTCTATGAAAAGTGAAATATTCGGAATTTTTGCGAGACGTTATGTCGGGGTTTTTCGCCTTGAAAAACGTGAGATTTGGCAAAAATAGCTAGAAATTTGGAAAAATCATAGGAAATTGAGGAAATTGATATAAATTGCGTCATCAGGATTATTGTACACACGGGGACCGAAAGGGACGTGTCGGAGTTCGTGTTAGCGCGAATTAGCTTGGATCGAGGTAAGTAAACCAGTGAGGAACACTACAGTTATTTCTTGAGCTTTGAATTATTTATTGATGTTGTTTCAATCCCTTTTTGATATTCCATTCCTTTTGAGTTGTCCTAAGGCAAGTGTGTCAAGCGTGATCCTTGCAGAATTCGGGCTCACGGTGTATTATACCGGAGTTTACGGCTGGGGATACGTGATTAGTTGTAATGACATGTACGGGGTGAGAGTTCTCCACCAGATTGTTGGGGACTCTGCACTCGCGTAGGGGTCTTAGAGGAGATTCTGTCCTCGACTCCTAGCCTTTGAGGAGATTTTGTCCTCGGCTTAACGACTTTAATTGGTCGGGACCACTTGTGCCTTTCCCTTGTATTTCGGGACACTCAATTTCGATTGCTTACTTTTTTATTTACAGTTTTTATATATTCATGCGCTCCCTGTCTTTTTCTTTCTATCGGCATGAATTGACTATTCATTTATTTAATTCGAAATACTGTACTTATTGTTGTTCCTGCTTGGCGTTACTTACCTGGACTCGTCATTCTTGTGTTTGACCGAGTGCAGATCCGCAGTCCAGCAAAGGAAAGGCCGTGCAGTTAGGTGATATACTTTGAGTGGCCATCCTCTGTTGATATAGGTGACATTTTGGTGTATTATCTACTTATATTGTTTTTGTACATGGGGTAATGGGTTGAGAGATCTTTTTGGATATTAAGACTTGGATGATACTCTCCTTGCTTTACATGATATATATGATATACGGGGTTCCCACACCCTAGGTTTTTGTCCTAACTTAGAGCTTTCGAAGTTGATTTATTAGTTGAGATTAATTGCTTCCGCTTATTACTTTGATAACTCGCAAATTAATTGACTTCACTGTTAAATGATTAATAAATGATTGAATGGAAAGGTTAGGCTCACTGGCCCCGCGCGACTCGTCGGGATTGGCTCAGGGGTTCGCGCGGGTCTAGGCCGGGCGGCGCCCGATTCTAGCGTTGTGGAATTCGGGGCCGTCACAGCCCTCTCCATCAGCCTCTCCTGCGCCAGATCCGCTTCCTCCTCCATTTCCCAGACCTACCACCGCGAGTTCCAAGCCCTCAGAGACTGCCTCGACAACCAAGTATCAGATATGAAGAAGTTCTAGAGATCTGATAGAACACCTAGGGCTTCAAATCTCGCTCTTTCGTCTCCATTAATGCCTACTCCTTCTCTCAAACAAAGAATGTCGAGATCGAGAGCAGAGACGAAGAAGTTCAATAGATCTGATCGAACGTGAAAATTAGTGGCACAGTTGATTCTTAATCGATTTTATGTGTGCTCGCATGAAAGATCATTCTATGGTTGAAGATGAAGACGACAATCAAATGAGAAACACTAGAAAAACCTCTCTCGTTGTTGAACGAACGCGAGAGAAAATCACAACGAGTGGTGAGCGAGAGATAGAGAATCGCGAGAAGGAGAGTTGAACTATGAGAGCGAGAGGAAGAAATGCCCCCAAATATGTGAAGTGTGATTGTTATTTCCTGGTTTCCACATTTAGGATTTATACAAAATGCTTCCGCTAATACGTTAAAGACTTCCACTAATTTGATAATCCTTACAAAATGATGAGTAGTAGTGATAGGGGGTTTTCTTATCCCGAACCCAATTCCCGAGATAATAGGTAGTACAGGTTGACTAATACGTAATTAGGTCCTACGTGTTGTAATTAAGGCTCAATTACGAGATTAGGCCGGGCGGTGCCCTAGATTAAAATAGGGACCATTACAGTCATACTAGTGACTGTAAATGTAGTGTTGGGATACTACATTGATTTTGACCACTTATAGGCCTTTTTGATTCTGTGGACACTTAAACTTCGTTGCTCAACTTGTATTATGTTATTTGTTATTCTTTCTACTTTTCAATATTGCATAATGTTGGGATTGCTTATTTGAATTCCTGAATTACTGTTTAGTTTCTTCTGGTATTACTTTCTCTTTTTCAGGCACTCACCGTCTAGTTTGTGATGGTGGTGCAGGTAGAGGTAGAGATATAGGTGAGACGAGCAAGGGGAAGGAGCTGGAGCTAGGTGATTTTCTCCGAGGAATCTTGGAGCGATCATTTCCTTTACTCAGTATAGGTTTTATTCTTTTTGTTGTGATTACTGTATATTATATTTTGTAAAACTTTGGGACATGTATTAGGATTTGAGAGGCTAGGGATATCATGTATGATCGCTTTATATAGCTTGGATCACCAAACATGCATGTATTTATCCATATCTCAAGGTTTCCACATTATGGGTTGTCTATTATTCCTGATTTTCATTTTTTAGTTATAGTTGATTATAGTAATTTTCGTTGCGAATTTCTTGATAACTTTATAATCCTATAACTTACGCATTTAAATGATTAATTAATGATATATTTGAGGATTTGAGGCTGATTAAGAAGCATAAACTTCTCAAGTAAGGACTCGGGGTGTAACGATCCAAAAATTTGGTTATTTGTGGATGATGATGCATGTATTAGTATATTAGTATTTTACGGGTCTCGAGCCGTTCAGGCTATATTTTAATTGAGTGAGGTGTCGCCTAGTTAAACGAGGTTTTCGGGAACCGTTTTAGTGGACATTATTAATAAACAAAGTCAAATGAGATATATGACCTTAGTTGAGGAAATACAATTTTATCAATAAAGTATAACTTAGACATGAGGAAATTTATTTGAATACTAAGTGGGATCGCCTCGAGAAGCGTGTCGGACGTGGGCACTGTGTAACGAGTAGGCGGAATTTGTGTGACCTTATTTATAATTTAATAAAATTAATCAAATGGGTTAATATAGGATAAAATTGTTAAAATGACACAATATGGTGAGGAGAACCATTGGATGGGCATGGAGATGTGTATATGTGTTAGATTAGGATGATGAGCCAAATGACCCATAAGGGTAGCTGTCCAAGGGATGTGCAAGTTTTAAACTCAAGGGCAAAAGGGTCATTTCACATTAATTCATATATATAAAAACGTTTTATACCCAAAACCCTAATACACACTATTCATCTTCTTCTCCACAACTGTCGTCACTGTTCATCGCCTTCTCCTTCTAGCCACTGCCGCCGCCTCCCACCGGCGACGCGACCCTGATGAGTCCCCCCATCATCATCGGCTGGACAACCACCACTGCCACCATCGCCGAGCCTGACGTCCCAACACCCACCGGCGAAGTCGAGTCACCACCGCCACCCACCACGGTGCTGGAACCACGGACAATCACTAGAGGTAGCTAGGTACCGGTGTTGGTCGAGGCTGACTGGAGGTCAACCTCCGGTGACTTGGTTGGCCGGAGGTGACCCCAAGTGTGGTGATTGTGTGAGTGTTGTGTGCGCAGTTTTGATGTATAGTGTAGGACGTTTTGATGAATGTGAACAATTGGATTATGGGTGTTGAAGGGAAACCGTGAAGTGTGGGATAGTGTGGGGTGTGTATGGTTGTATGTGCACACCCCAGTTGGGGTGTCAAGGGGGAGGTACTATGTGGGACTGTTTTGTGGGTGTATTGTAGGGACAGTTGTGTGAATATGTGTAGAGGATGTAAGTGTGTGTAGGTGACGGTTTTGGTGTGGTTTGGTGTGCATGGGGTGCATGAATGGGTGTGTGTGTGTGTACACCGCTGTGGGGTGTACACAACAACGTGTATGTGTACACCACAGTGGGGTGTATACAATAGTTGTGGGTGTGAGAATGGATTAGTGTATATGATATAGAATTTTAAGTAATAAAGTGACATATTAATGCATGTGAACATGGGATGTAAATAATAGTAGGATGCACACAACAACGGGGTGTTGTGTGCACAAAACAGCGGAGTGTGTGTGAAGTGTGGTGTGCACACCAGTGAGGTGTACATATCAGTTGTGTGTGTGTGACTATAAAGTACATTATTATATGTGTGTGTGAATAAATCAAATAAGGAAGTGTATGGACATTTTAAGTATTAATTGTGGGCTTGTGTTAAGGCCCAATAAGGGCCTAATATATGCATTATATAATAAGGGTCCATAACAAATAGAAATGAGGTGTAAATGGGTGATGTTATGACCCAATAAAGGCCCAATAGAATAGGTACAACTTGAGGCCAAGACGAATGCATAAAATATAAGAATGAGCTTATTCATTTAGGCCCAACAAGTGTCCACATATTAAGCCTATTTAGGTGAATATAGGCTTGACACATGGATCCAACAAGAGCCCAACCAGGGTGTAAAGGGCATCAACTATAGTATAGAGTACGTTAATTAAATGAATTCAAACCAAGTTTATGGGAATCACCCTAAAACTAAACACGAACTTTAAAACAACATTCGGGGTTTGATTCGTTGTCAGGTAGTCGAGAAACACGGGAAACGCGTTAAAGTTTCGGAGTGAATACCGGGTCACGATTAGTCTGGTAAGTACACTTGCCCTAAAAACATTTGTACGTTAGTAGGCTAGTAAGGAAATAACATGTGATTTATACATCCTCTATTCATTGATATTGTTGAATTGATCCCTTGTTTGAAATTCCATTCCGTTTTCCTTGGTTGTATGTTCTTGGCATGAGTGTGTGTCTCGAAGGTATCATGTGGTCCCGCATTAGTTGGGACAACGAGGGTGCCCTCTGCAGGGGTAACTGACCACCCCTAGTGATGTGTGTACCGGGTACTGGATTCGAGAGGTGTTGCGATATCTCTCGATTTCACGCTGCACTAGTGTTGCGACATTGCCCGAGGAGATCTTGCGAGATCTTTGCCGTATTGCTGTGAAATTAGACCACTCATGGGCCTCCTTTGAATCTTAGAACATGCAAATTTCGATTGTTTATCTATCAGTCTATTTATCATGCACTTGATTTATTTACTTCCATGTTGTTCATTTCCGCATGATATTTAGACTGCCTTGTTTGTTTAAATCATAAATTACTTTTACATTCTTTTGGCACTACTTTCGATTTCTTCAGTTGCTCACCATCTAGTTTGTGACGGTGGGTGCAGATAGGGTGGAGAGCAGCAAGGGCAAGGGACCCTACCTAGGTGATCTACTGTGAGGACTAGCAGGGACATCAGAGAGAACTTTGTAATAGGTGTTTATAGTTTTTGCTGATTTGTATATCGTTTAATACTTATATTGTTGGGATTATTGAACTTGGTATTTTGGTGAGACTGGTATCATGTATATATGTTTATCGAATTGTACATGAGTACCCGAGGTTTTTCACACTTATAGAATTCCTATACTTCCCTTGATTGAGTTATTTCCCCTTTGTTATAATTGTTTTAGTCTTCCGCTGTGTATTATTGCAATAACTCTTTCATAAATTACTAAATTGATTAAATAGGAGGCTAACTAGGCTCGTCAGGTTGCCGAGTGATGACTCGGGGCTTGTACGGGTTTAGGCCGGGCGTACCTAATTGCACGGGGAAATTGGGGTCGTTATACGGGGGCCCACATAGACCTAGGCCGAGCGGGATCTAGTCTTATGGGGAGCTGGAGCCATCACACTGACTATAAAATTTTCATTAATCATCAATCAATGTGCACCCCAGTCATCACTCAGGGCACCCCATTTTTTCTAATTGTTAGTGTAATGACTCATATACCCTCCAACACAAATCCAAAACAAAAATAAAAACAAAAAATATCTTTGGGCACCCCACCACCCCATTTTGAGGGTTGGAAGCATGAGTTTTGGTGTATTTTGACATTTTTGTGTTTAGGGTTTCCGCATTTTGAAATATACCACATACACGAAAGTGTCGGACGCACAGGACCGAGACATAAGAGGATGTCTCGATCTCGTTTCTAACCGAACCCATTGTGAAATGAGTTACTTGTTCGATCGATCACTGGGTACCGAGACATAAGAGGATCTCGGTTACCAACAACTGGGACATCCTCATATGTCTTGATCTCTTTGATAACTGAACCCATTGTGAAATAAGTTACTTGTTCGATTGGTTACCAGGTACCGAGATGTACTGCAAAGTCTCATTCATGCAGTTCTGAGACTTACTCAGTAGTATCGACTTTGTGTGGCCGAACATTACGGGATTATAGTTGAACTCAGTATGAATACATTCCCATGAAAGACAACAACAACACAAGATAAATGAACAATAAACTCAATGAAAAACACCCTCGAACCCTATACGATTCAACATCAACCATCTACCATAGGTCATTATTCAAACCCTAACCTCGTAAACACTGCAAACACTCACCCGACCCTAAAAAACAACAAATCAAGGGGTAAACAAGTAAGAAAATGAAGAGATTTGATAGATTGAGGCATTGATATATTTGTGATGGGAAGGAGTGCAAAAGAAGATTTGGTAGTGGGTGCCTCACGTTGATGAAGAAGGGCATTTTCGTCTAACTCAGGGGTGCCATGATAAATTCGATGGGTGCACTGAGTAATGACTAGGGTGCACATAGTGGGCCTTAAGAAATTTTTACGAAATAGGAAAAACAAACTAGATTGTTTCTTTTTTTTTGGTCTCTCATGTGGTATGTGATGATAAACAAGCATTTGCGGAGCCCCAAGAGGGGCCGTATTTCAAATTATTATTATTTTTTATTTTTTGAATTAAAATTTTTTATTCACATATATAAGAAACTTTATTTGACTCTCGTCATCACTACAAGTAGTGAGGATTTTGTGGCGGGGTATTTGCTGCGCAAACAAGCAAATAGGACTTTATTTGACTCACACGTATGTCGAAGATTCTGGTACTCCCTATGTGAAGCTTGATTCACTATGAATAAATATCTTGTTTCCTCGCTGAAAAAATATAGGGAGCATGTGTATGGACTATTGATGTCGCATATGAACCAAGGGATTCATAGATGGCCTAATTGGTGCATTGATAAGTTTGATATGCCCTTCGTCTTTAGAGTGTTCATGGCTTGATTCCTACGTAGGAAGAACAACGCTTTGTTGTGATCCTAGAGGCTACTGCTTTAAGAATCAATTGAGTTCTAAACAAAAATCAATATGCACTACAAAGTTTTAAAGTTGAAGAAAAACATGAATACATAACTAAATCATATTACATAATACTGCATAATTCATAAAAATAAATGGAAATAGTGATTCCACTAATCTAGATATAATTTCATTATTCATAAGAGTATATATTGCACATTGAATTGTGGAGAAGTTATTTTCATGATTTACCATTGATAAACTAGTCGACCTAAAAGTAGCATAGATCATTCAGTTTTTATTTGCAGCCTTGGATAATTGTTTTGGACTTTTGGAGAGATATCTATTCAGAGAAAAAATTCAAAGTTTCTTCAGTCTCTATCGTTGCTTGGAGGTGCATTTGGATTGGAGGAGGATTCACCTCTAAGAGTCCTTCAAGAATCTGAACCACTTGTCCCATTGATGGCCTTTGAATCTCTTCTTTGTGAACGCACCAACAAGCCACTCTAAATGCTCTATTAAGTTCTTCGATGTCTGCATTTCCCTTTAACCTGTCGTCCAAAATTGAAAGCACTGGTTGCCCCTTGGAGATCACATTCCTGGCAGCCCAAGTAGGGTAGAACCACACCTTTCCATCTTTAGATTGCTTTAAGTTTCTTCTCCCGGATATGATTTCAAACAACACCATCCCATAGCTATAAACATCGATCTTTGCAGTGATAGGCACACCTGAGGTCATTCAGGTGCAAGATAGCCTGCGGTTCCCCTCATAGTCGTCAAGACCGACTGAATTCATGACCCAGTAACTTTGCAAGACCAAAATCTGCTATCCTTGGAGAAAAATCAGCATCTAGGAGCACATTCTCTGGCTTGATATCACAATGTATGATACAGTCTCTACACTTCTCGTGTAGATATGCTAATCCTCTTGCTACCCCTGTTGCAATTTGGTACCTTTGCTGCCAATTCAAAATTCTTGAATCGTTTTGAAGATTTAGATACTTTTCTAGGGACCCATTAGGCATAAGGTCATACACCAACATTTTTTTCCTACCCTCAGAACAAAAGCCACGAAGGCGAACAAGGTTAACATGTTGTATTATGCCTATTGTACTTACCTCGTTTCTGAATTGCTTTTGATCTTGAGAAACGCCTTCAAGTTTCTTCACTGCAATGGCAGTGGAGTCGGGTAATGTCCCTTTAAAGACACTTCCAAAACCGCCGCTGCCCAACTTGTTCGAAAAATTCTTTGTTGCAATTTTCAGGTCTTTGTACCGAAATGCTGTTAGGAATGCATACCTCTCCTCTTGCTCTGGTGCTGTAGTGGGTCTTCTTCTTATCCAACGTTTGTGAATTAAAAGGAAAGTGATCGCCACAATGATTGTAGTTCCTGAAAATGCTGCACCAACAATAATCCAAATCTGAGAAGCTTTCATCCCAGAACCCAAGTGGTCTTCTGATGCAGCTACTCTGATGAAGATTTCGTGTCCCTTGTCATCACCAACAATTTGTTCTATGTTAAATAGATCTCCGTACCATAGTAAACACCTGATATTAGTCCTGCTACCACTACTATTGGTGTGATAAGCATAAGCACTGCAAGAACAATTTTGTAACACTACAACAAAAAAGACCTTTCGTGACGGTTTTAAACCGTCACGAAAGGCTTTAATAACGGTTTAAAACCGTTACAAAGTCCGTCATATTATCCACTGTTATAAAAGCTCAAGGCCTTTCGTGACGGTTAAAAACCGTCATCTTATCTAAACCTTTCGTGACGGTTAAAAACCGTCATCTTATGTAAACCCAAAATAACAAAAAAAATCTTTCATGACGGTTTTAAACCGTCACGAAAGGGTTTCCAAACATTTTTTTTTTAAAAAATAAACATTGTTTCCTGCAACATATAGCAAATTACATATAATTAAATTACATATAAATAAATTACATATAATTAAATTACATATAATTAAATCACATATAATTAATCTGAGCCTTTACATGTCCTTCACCAATGTTGGCAATGTACAATGAGTTTAGGTTTCTCTCTTACAGCATATAAATGCAAACTCATTAACAATTCAACTTATAGCTAAAACTCATTAGCAATCAAACGAGATGCAGGGCAGGGCTGCAGTACACATTCTTTTCTTCTCTTCTCTTGTTCTGCTTATCCCTGTAATTGCCCATACAGTCCTATCCAACCAAGCGATGTTGTGAGTATGCGAAAAAAATCAACCAAGCTGAATACGACATTACCAATCATTATCCTCAGCAATAATGAAGTAATGAACAAGACAAGAAGCGAAAAGAATTCATATCAAATTGGTCTCTAATTAAGACAATTTTTTTTTGTATATATGTATTATGTATGTTAGTTACCTGTAGAAGGGCAGACAGAGATGAAGCCACTAAGTGATTCAGTGCTGCCTAATCTTTTCATCACTGAAAAAAATAAATGGTTCTCAAGATAAGATTGGTGTGAGCTGCAGATGAAAAAGACTTGTCAGTGTAAGAGAAGGTGTTAAACTCTTGTGCATAGAAGAAAGTGTGTTTCTGCCCAATCACACCAGCTTGTTCGCAGCTGATCCCATCGAAATAGAAGAAGAAAACAAGCACTAAACCAACGCAGCCCATGTGGAGTTCATATGAAATACAAGCAAACTAAGTTCTTAAGACCATGTAAAGCATATATGATATATGTTATTGCCACTTCACTTCAGAGTGCACTAGTTATAAAATACAAAATGATTCTAAAGCCAAAAGAGAAGAAATATGTATAGAGAGAAAGCTAGAGAGAGGGAGAGATAAACCAGTTCACTGCCCTCCGGGCACCACCAATGTGTCTCTATAAATAAACACTTGAAGTTACACACCATGTCTCTACACTCACACTCAAATGAAATTCACCCAAATTTCGTCCAAATGCAACCCAATCCTGCTCATTGGGCCATTTGCTTTCCCCTGTTTTTTCAACTTTGACATGTAGGTTTGCTTTAGAATAACTATTAAAGATCATTTATGTTGTAGTGATCTTTCTCGCTGAACCAAGTGTTCCTATACTTGTTGAAGCAAGTGTTCCTATACTAAGTTTCTCCCAGCTAAACAAGTCGATAAATTTAATTTATAAGTAAGAAAGCAAGAGAAAAATCAGATAAATACTATGATTCAAGCCACAGAGAGAGATGAAAAATTAGTACAAATGTTAACAGAAAAACAAACAATGATTAAAGAATTACTGGAACACTCACTTGAAGAAGAAGATCAAGAGGTTTCAATCTATTCTTGACATCCACAACATGGCTTCAGATTCTGCAAAATCAACAACTATTAGAAAGGCATGGCACAGTGTCTTGGATATTAGTTGTACTAAATTCAATAATTAAAAGTTGAACTTTGTCTTACCCATTCTTCTGATATACATAAATAAAACTTTTCTAATTTTTCATTATAAAATATGTTTACTTTTACTTTTTAAAAAAAGCTACAAGATAATGAACGTACTACTGTTGACTTTGACAAGAAAAAAAGCTAGTTGATGTAAAATTACTGAAAAACATTTTTTTTTGACACTGGGTTGTTAACAAACACCAATGAACACGAGCAGATATGTTGAAGGCATTAAAACACATAAATTTCAGACTATTCCAATGCATTCAAAACATATAAAAGGACTTTCAAGCACAAGGCAGGCATACCAATGTAATTTATTGCAAAATGCTGCTCCAAATTGTCCTTGGAAAGCATGAAGTGCAGACTCAAGATACCTGCATTGTTACTTTGAACACAAAAGTTGGAATTAAGTTCCCCTTTTTGTCAAGCTAATGGGTGAAGACGGCAATTGAGGAAGCAATACTAAGTAATGACAATTGGATATCAACAAACACATACTGATGAATAAAACAGATTTGTCACTTACATGAGGATGTTTAGTGGAAGGCCCAGGGAATTGAATTCATGTACAAATTTCCTTATTGATGCCATTGAGCCGAGGTCTAACTCCAAAAGGTCAACTTTAGCATCAGGTTTTTGTCTGCAACAATAACTAGTCTCACCTTTATTTCCGCTTCAACAAGTTTGGCTGCAGAGGCAAGTTCTTGGATAGATTTCACAAGGGGTTGTATAGATACGCTTGAATCCAACATCTTACCCAATACATCTGTATGCATCTGTACATTATGAAGAATTTTAATCCCACAGTCAGCGTAACATTTTAAGCATATAAATGCCAAGCCTTGTAAAAAAAAAAACTGCATAATCTTATCTATATGGTTATAATAAGAAAGGTTCCGAGCAAAAATGCTTCTCCGCAGATTAGAAATAATGATATCCCCAACTCTAGATTCAGGTATGGTGCTGCATCGATGTCAAGTAACATTAGAAATGTCTAAGATCATACTCAAACCTATAAGATGAATGGCAAACAGGCGTCTTTGAATTCAAAATCCAAATAAAATTGGACATGGGTGTTTAGAAAACAGACATATATCAACAATTGCTCAAGACATTCATTGTTCAATATACAAAACAGTAACACAATATCTCTCAAAGAACAATCAAAACAATTAACTAACTCACCTTCTCATTCTCTCCACCATTCGAGCCTTCATCGACACAAATTGATTCAACTGGACCTAATTCAAAAACCTGAAATTCGCACAATCAACAGAAACTCAGAAAACCGAGCACCAAAACCAAATCAAAACAAAACAACACAATCACAGCAAAACCAGACACGCCATCACAAGTTCACAACCTGAGCACTCCGAAGATCAACACGAACAACAACATTGCTGAGCTCCGCTTCGTAGTGGAACCTGAGCTGCGCAGTTCAAGATTCGACGACGAACCGCGCTGCTGCCGCCGCCGCTTCGCCGCTCTCCTTCGAGAACGGGAGCTTGGACGCAGAGTCGGGACTGAATTTGTGCCGATTCAGCTTCTGCCCTAGCGATCAGATAGCAGATAGCAGAGATTCGGAGACAGAGAAGATGAAGAGGAGAGGGAGCGGTGAAACCCTAACGAACGAAGAGATCGAGAGAAGAGACGAAGAAGTTCGAGAAATCGTTGTGTGAGAGAAAGATCTGAGAGAGAAGGTCGATCGACGCGATCGAGAGAGAGAGAGTCGCGAGAACGTAGAGAGAGAGTCGCGCGAGAGGGAGAAAGTCGCGAGAGAGTCGCGCGAGAGGGAGAAAGTCGCGAGAGAGTCGCGAGAGAGAGAGTCGCGAGAGAGAGAGAGAGAGTCGTGAGAGGGAGAGAGCAAAGTCGTCGAGAGAGGGGTTTATGGTGTGCGTTGTTTGGAAAAGACCCTAAGATAACGGTTACCGTCATCCTTTCCTATCTTTAATGACGGATTTCCTAAACCGCCATTAATAGTTCTGTTATTAATACCCCTTATTGTTGTAGTGTAAGCAAGTCAGTTTGCATTTCTCGACATTATCAACAACCAAGACCACAGCAGATGGGGTAATTTGAGACAATTCAATGTTAGGAACCTGTGAAAAGATATCATTGTTGCTACAATTCATAGTGGTTTTCCTCACACACCCACCAGAGTAATCAAACCAGTCCCAGTCATTAGGATGGCGTTTTTCAAAACCTGTCACACATTGGCACATAGAGGGACCAATATTGTACTCACTGCAAATGCTAAAAGCTCCGCATACACCATAAACTTGACATTGTTGTGTTGGTTTAGATGAAGCCACTGTCCAGTCTTGACTTTCTGATTGCCAAATTATGGTCTTCATTTGTCCAGACAAATCCAAGAAACAAAATAGGGGCAGAGAGTTGTCAGTAAGAAAATAGGTGAAATAGCTCCCATTCTTGTATGATGTTAAGTTGAAAAAGATGCGACCCTCGAATTCCATCTCAGGCAAGTTGCTGAAATAACGTCCATTCCAGACACCAAAAGAGTAATACGTTCTAGACTGATTCCATATGAAGCTGATGCTGTTGTCAGGTTGAAATTCGATAGAGTAGACGCCTTCGGACGGATCCTCAGCATTTCTCCATGAAGTCACCTTCTGACCCTTCTTTGTGAGATTGCTATATCCAACCTTTGTACCAGGTAGGAATGCATGGGTGGGATAATCAAAGCTCTGCCAGACAATGTTCCCGTTTGTTGAACTTTTGATAACCAGATTTCCATCATCACCGAGCACAGCTTTAATGGAGGAATCAATCATGGTCTTTGAGTTCATCGAATTAGTGGACCAAACTGGTATTTTAGAAGAGTCGTTACTCTTATAACTTTCCATGAGGAGGACTAGCCCACCATCCTCCAAGAGCTTGAACTCTGAGGAAGGGAAACCAGTAGGAGTTATGGGACTGTTTCTGTTGGCCACCCATACAATTGTCTTCTTTTTCTGGATATTGGCGAGTTTCTTGAACCAAATGCCTATGTAGTATCTCTGAGAGTTACCTGGTGTGAAGAATCCAAGTTCGAATTTGCCTTCTTTTGAAACTAAGGTCTGGTTTGCTTTTAGAGATTGGCCTGCGAATATGGTATCGGCAGCACTAGTAGAAGTGCTGATACTGTGATGGGGAGCAAAAGAAATGGTACACCATAGACAAGCAATAAGAAATAATGTTAATGGAGGAGTTGAAATGGTGTTCATCTCTGAAGCACAAACTTTCATTGAGTTACACGAACATTGTAGTCTTTATAAAGGCTACATGGTACGTCGGTCCATCTGCTAAGTCATGATCAAGCTTCTATTTTACCAGGACTTTAGTAGCGTATGAATAGGTTCAAGAATTTTCAAAGGTGCCTGCGTTCTCGGTTTTGAAGCGAAATGTCTCGAATTGAGTCCAGAGCACGGCAGACTTGGAAGAACAGGCAAGCGTTCTCGGCATGTATTTATGACACTGAGTATGAACTTTCCTTCCCTGCACATAAAAAGATGAGAGTGAAGATAAATACAAGACCGCAAGGTCTTCGCAATTGTCGCTTTCACTTGTTCGATTTTGGAGGGAAATATTGGTGCTTGAATCTTCAAATTATGAGCCGTGTATGGGTAGGTAAACGAAAACAAAGCCTCAATCCTAAATTAGTTGGGGTTATAGCTATGTGTGGTCCACTCAGCTTGATTTAATGTTGAGATGTATGAATAGGGTGAGGATGCTAATTGCGCCATTGTTGTAGTTTGTCATTAAACATATTAATTTATACAGCTTATTAATAGAAGGTTGGTCCTAAAAGCAAAATTATGTGGAAGTGGAACATTATATAAACCCTAATTAGCTTTATGCACATGTCAAAATTAGAACCCGAGTTGTGCTTAAGGGACATCTAGTTTTCTAGCATTGCACCTAAATAATCATTGGTGCTGGGAAAGTTGCTCTTACAATTAATTGATCGCAAGTGTTTGTCAAAATCAAAAAAAAAAAAAAAAAAAAATGATAGCTAGTGAAAGCATACCAACCCACTTAGTTGGTATGCTTTCACAGTGCACTTGCTATCAATTAATTGTAAGAGCCACTTGAAAGCATTGGAAAGACCTTTATTTTGATGCACAAATTGGATGTTACTCAATGGGAGATGCACTGCTAGGAGTACTCCCATTGGATAAGAAAAAGATGCACTTACTATCAAATAATGTGTTACATATCAACATTTCAAATATCTACCTCAATCACAAATTTTAGAGAATTATCTTCTCTAAATCAGAAACCTTTCACATTTTAACAATATGTTTTCCCATTTTATTTAAAACACAATTAAAATCTATAATCACAAACTGTAGTTGCCTATCTTTTTGGGCATTACTGCTGCTGCTGGTGGTGGTTTTTTTTTTTTTTTTTTTGAATTAGGCAATGGGCCAATGGCGTTGTAATCAATTATGATCCGAATATTAGAATGTGTTTGTGGTCATGTTTTTGTTTTTGTTAGGTGGTCTGGTAAGGGGTGGAAGTTAAAGTGACGTTCATATATATAATTCTTGCCTAGAAGAAGATATAAGACAACTAATTATAGTTGATCAGCTGATTTTGAGTGTATGTCGCCACAATTACTTAGAGGCAGCAGCCACAGTGGGCCAACGGATGCCATGAGGGATGTGAAGTAAAGCTCGTTAAAATAAAATAAGAAATACATAAATTTTTATTTCGCTTGTAAACGTCAAAGTTAAAAAAACTCGAAATACTTAAAAGATTGTAGGAATCAACAATATTGGAAATAACTTGGTGATGAATGTTCATTTAGGCATTAGTTATTCTAAATTATTAGGTGTTTATAGACTATATTCATCTTGTTTTGAAAGTGACAAATGTTTGTTTTATGTTTTTCAGGGATTTTGCGTGATTTGGACATATTTAGAGAAAAAGTGTGTTATTTGAGCAGAGTTCAGTTCACAAGCGATAACTTTCACATCATAAGTCCGAACGACTCGTCAGAAAGAAGACTTCGAGATGGAAGTTTTCATATCTCTTGAGCATCATGAGATTCAGACTCGAAGTGGTTCAAAATTGCAGGACAAACCAGGCAGAATTCCATACACAGGGCCAACACTGCCAGGACGGCGCAGCATAGAACTCATCATGGCATGATCAGAGGTGGCGCAACCAGGGACATCAAGACCAGATGCCGTGGTGAAGAACCCTCACGACACCACTCACATACGTCAAGTCTAGAGAGCTCCAGAACCCATGTCACGCTGCCGCCGCCAAGACGCCGTCCAGGCGTCGTGTAAACCAACATCTAGAACCCACGTCGTGCTTCAAAACCTCCCACGGCATCTCTGCGGTACCGCTACCTGAAAAACGAAAACTCGAGAATTTTGCATATTATTCAAGATTTTTAGGGTTTGAACCACTTTGGGGTCTTCCTATAAATACTAGTAGACTCCAATTCGAAAAGAACTTTTGTTTTACTTCCATTTTACATTAAAAACTAGGGTTTTTCCTTGATTATGTCTAGCTAATCTCCTCCTTCTAGGTTGAAGGTGGATCGGTCAAGCTTGCAACTTGGGATTCCATTATGAGGTTTTATCTATACTTATTGTTTATGATTCTTTTCTATGATTTATTGTCTTTGGTATTATTTATATTCTTAGGGTTAGATTTGATTGTGTGTAAAGGCCTATGCATGCATATTAGGTTGATTACCTTAGTCATTGAAGTCGAAGCGTTCGTCCTTACGCGGTAGACTCATATTTGTGACAGTTGGCCATACTAATTGGTTAGTCCATTTCGAGACCGGTCAAGTACTTTAGGGATCTAGGCTAAATCGGGAGCACTAGCGATCCGGTTGTCTAAGTGTAGTGCCTTCACGAATTGAAGTAATGCGGCCAACGCGTTAAATCTGGAGCACTAGCGATCAGGTTGCGTGTTTGGTTAGAGAAGTAGTCAACGGTCGTACCTTGGCTACTGAGATTAGGAAGTGCGAGGAACCGAGTGCGTTACCGGGTCTATAACTGCACTAGATCATAGTTATGTTTTATTTTTTTATAAACTAAGGATTAATGAAATCATTTCCAAGTTATATGACGAAAACTGTGAAGCTGAATACCTAGACTTGACTTCCATTGAATTTCTCTATTTCCGAAGTTTTCAATAGTTTCCAAAAGGTTTTTATAAAATCCCTTGTTTTCTCTTCTCCCACTAGATATCTAAGTTGAGTTATGATAAGTGTTCATTTATGCATAATTTAGTATAAGTTATTAGGTGTAATTGAACTATATTTATCTTATTTTAAAATGATAAATGTGTGTTTTATGTATTTCAGGGATTTTATATGAGTTGGGTGTTTTGAGACCGAATGCGTGTATTGAGCTTAATTGATAGTTGTTCAGTTCAGAGAGCATAACTTTCACATCCGAAGTCGGAATTACTCGTCGTTGGTCTTGTTGGAAAGAAGACTTCAAGGCGAACATTTTCTACTTACAAGCATCACGAAATTCGAACTCAAAGGTGCTCAAAATTGCAGTACAAGTCACGGACAGATTTTCAATTTGAAAATCATCTCCACCACTCTGCTTGCGACACGTGTCCGGTCAACCTTCTCCCATTCACTCACGAGAATTTATTCCAGCGCCTCCTGCTTCTGCCACGTGTTGTCTGCTCTCACCCATCCCACGTTCCTCCACGTTCCTTGGGCCACGTGTCGCGTTCTCTCTTTCTCCAACACGTCACAACTCATCTCCTCCTCCAATAACCATTTGCCACGACAGCATAACACCACTCCTCACCAATCCGTAGCTGCCATGTGTCTCTCTCTTTCTCACACAACAAACGGTAAATTGTTGTTATAAATACCAGGAGACTCTCAAACGAAGGCATCTTGGTTTTTAGTAGTAGTTTGCATTAGTTTAGTTTAATTATGTTTAGCTAATTCCTCCATCTAGGTTGAAGGTGGATCAGTCGCGCCTACAACTTGGGAATCCTTTATCAGGTTTATTTATTTTTAATTATTATTGATTCTTTTATGTGATTTATTTTCTTTGGTATTATTTGAATAATTAAGGTTAAACACTAGTTTAAACCTTGATTTACATGTCAGTGAGTCGTAAGCACCCGTGCTTGTGCGATAAGACCACATTAGTGGCAATTGACTTTACCAATTGATTAGAACCTTTTGGGACCGGTCAAATACCTTAGAGATCTAGGCTAAATCGGGAGAACTAGCGATCCGGTTGTCTAGGTGTAGTGCATTCATGAATCGAAGTAATGCGGCCAATGCGTTAAATCTGGAGCACTAGCGATCAAGTTACGTGTTTGGTTAGGGAAGTAGTCAACGGTCGTACCTTGGCTATCGAGATTAGGAAGTGCAAGGAACCGCGTAAGTCACCGGTTTTATAGCTGCACTAGATCATAGATTAGTTTCATAATTTTCGTGAACCGACAATTAATAAATTCAATCACAAGTTGTATGGTAAGACTGTGAAATTGAATACCTAGACTTATCACTTTCATTAGATTTCCTCTCATTTAATTTCTGTATTTTCAATATATTTACACATTCTGTCTAAAACTCTAATTTCCCTTTTTGTATTTTTCTCACCTTAGAAAGACACCAATCTCTGTGGGATCGACCCTTTACCACTATCTACAAAATAGTTGGTTTAGGTTAATATATTTATTTTATTGACGCGTTCGGCGCGCGTCAATTTTTGGCGCCGTTGCCGGGGATTGGTTTTTCTTTCTTTGGTTATTTTTGTTGTATTTTTATTTTTTATTTTTATTTATTTATTTATTTTTGTATATAGTCCCTTGTTTCTAATATTTTTGCAGGAAATTTCTCAATGGCCTCCTACTACCATAATTATGATCGATTCGAAGACTCATACTATCATGGTATGAATGGGGTAGGTATGTCATATAATGGACATCAATTTTCTAACTCGCAATTTTTTATGCAACAGGTCGAGGCTTGTGATTTTTGTGGGGAATCTTTTCATCCCACGTATGCTTGTCCTTACCATCCGAGGTATGGAAATCATCATAGTCCTAGCTATGCATCGCCACAACCCGACTTCTATATGTCTAGGCCAAGTCCACGGAGTCCTCAACAAGAACGGAGAACCATTGAAGACATGGAGAAAGATATGATCTCCGAATGGCTTTCTCCAAGCACCAAAAAATACCCCTTTGATGATTGGAGTAATTCATCATATCAGCAGGACACGTATAGTTCCATGCGAAATCAGCCTTTAAGGGATATAATAAGGTTTCTTCTAGAGACTGAGCAAGACATGAACCTCACTGAGCAAGAATTGGACCAATGGATTGAACAAAGGGATCAAGAAGCTGAAGAAGAAATAAAGTCAATTCTCCAGAAAATATCAGCTGAGACCATGAGTCTAATCCCATTGGAGAGTGTTGAGGTGAATGAGGTTACACCGATTGAGGACTATTGGAGTGAACCAAAGGAAATAATTGAAGTTTCCTTACATGAGCCGGACATTAGCATTGCGCAGAATGAAGCGGATGAAGCCGAGAAAGAAATTGATGCCATTTTAGAAAGTCTGGAGGAACCGCAAAAAAGGAGCAAGGAAAACCAACCTCTGGTGTTGGTGAAGCCACCCACCCTCCCATGTATATTTGTTAGACCTTACAAGGGGGTGGTCGTAAAGGAGCGTTCGCAGATCTTCTACACGACTGACACCTTTGTGTCAGCTGATGATGATGCGATAGATTCATGTGTTAGAGGTCCCGGATGAGCTCCTAAATCTGAACGAGAGCATGTCTGATGAATTGCCCAAAGCTATAGATGCGCCATTCGTTGTCGACATCTCGAAAGGAGAGGGCATCACGTGATCATTCATGACAAGTCGAGCTAACGACTTTAACCAAAAACGCTATTGGGAGGCAGCCCAAGTTTATTTATTTATTTATTTATTTATTTATTATGTTTTTTTTAGCTTGTTTATTTTTATATTTGTTTAGTGCACTCACCATTATCCCATTTTTTACTATTTACAGGTGTTTGATACTCGTTTGTTGAAGCACCGGAGTTGAGAGCCCGATATCACTGTTGCGGTTCTCTGGTATACATGGTTAGTCTTATTGGGATCTGGTAAGTTCTAGGTTTTAGATTATTAGGTTAGTTTTTGCTTCAGCTGGAGGTAATTAGATGTATATTCCCTATATTTCCTGAGTTGAGCATTTTTATCACCGCGCTTCATATTTCATGAGATATTATAGTCCATTAGGTTTTGCATAATCATTTTAGCATATCATTTCCCCGTTGTTTCTTTCACTTCCATATTCTTTTCATCTCTTTTCTCTTCATTTTATAGTTTGATATTCTCATTTTTGTTTTAAACCTTGAGGACAAGGTTTGGGATAAGTTTGGGGGTGTTTTAGGTTTAGTGGAGTGTGGGATGAATGGATTTGCGCATGACAGGTATAACCATTTTATTATTTTTATGCATATTCCATGGGTATGGTAAGTTATGGTCGTGTGTTTATATTCCCTTTCACCTCAATTTTTTTATGACATGCTATGCATTGCATCATTTAGGTTAGTAGTTGTTTATATTAGTTTATACATTTTTGTAGTTATTTAGATACATTCTTGTGTCTATGCATGTTTAGTGTCATATGTTGCATTTAGAGTCACCCGAGACTTTGTTCATGCCTTTGGTTATGGATGAGTACTTTATGGTTGCCTGTTGACTTGAAACTTAGGAGAAATTAGGAGAAACACTTAATCAAGTCGTAGCCCGACATTTTTATGATTTCATGATTAGGGACTTAGTATGTTGGTTGAGCTTGTGCTAGATACCAAAATGGGCAGACGGTCAAAATTGTGCAAGTGATAATATTTTAACCCACATTGGGGAATTTGCTTGATTATAGTGAAAGTGAGAAAGGCTAACAGGAGTTTTCTTAATATTGAGAGTCCCACAAGTTTCCATAGGAAATGGAGCAGGGAAACTTGTGGTGGGAAAAAGTGAAAAAATCGGTCCATAGGAAATGGAGCAGGGACCGTGTTACTTGAAAAAAAAATGTGGAGAAAAGAATAAAAAAAAAGAATAAAGGCGGAAGTTTATGAAAACTCCTCAAATAAAAAAGATTTAGCTCGAGTGCTTTCACTAAATTATGTGGGATTTTAAACTTGCGTGCTTGAATGTATAGACCAAGAAAACCCGCGAGTAGTTGATAGTGTTTGTCTTGACTACATCTTTGTCTTGAAAGTGTGATCTTAGTTATGTTTGGGTTGCGGTTCTTGACATATCATAACTCTGAAATTTCTTGAGTGGTTTGTTAACTTAGTGGCTATGTAAACCAAAGGGACTCCATGAATTTCTAAATCGGGTATAGGATTAGTTAAGTCAGCACATATCTATATTAGTAGTCTAGTTTATTTGTGTTTTGTTATTCACTCCTTTACTCGGGACGAGCAAAGTCTAAGTTTGGGGGTGTTTGATAAGTGTTCATTTATGCATAATTTAGTATAAGTTATTAGGTGTAATTGGACTATATTTATCTTGTTTTAAAATGATAAATGTGTGTTTTATGTATTTCAGGGATTTTATATGAGTTGGGTGTTTTGAGACCGAATGCGTGTATTGAGCTTAATTGATAGTTGTTCAGTTCAGAGAGCATAACTTTCACATCCGAAGTCGGAATTACTCGTCGTTGGTCTTGTTGGAAAGAAGACTTCAAGGCGAACATTTTCTACTCACAAGCATCACGAAATTCGAACTCAAAGGTGCTCAAAATTGCAGTACAAGTCACGGACAGATTTTCAATTCGAAAATCATCTCCACCACTCTGCTTGCGACACGTGTCCGGTCAACCTTCTCCCATTCACTCACGAGAATTTATTCCAGCGCCTCCTGCTTCTGCCACGTGTTGTCTGCTCTCACCCATCCCACGTTCCTCCACGTTCCTTGGGCCACGTGTCGCGTTCTCTCTTTCTCCAACACGTCACAACTCATCTCCTCCTCCAATAACCATTTGCCACGACAGCATAACACCACTCCTCACCAATCCGTAGCTGCCATGTGTCTCTCTCTTTCTCACACAACAAACGGGAAATTCTTGTTATAAATACCAGGAGACTCTCAAACGAAGGCATCTTGGTTTTTAGTAGTAGTTTGCATTAGTTTAGTTTAATTATGTTTAGCTAATTCCTCCATCTAGGTTGAAGGTGGATCAGTCGCGCCTACAACTTGGGAATCCTTTATCAGGTTTATTTATTTTTAATTATTATTGATTCTTTTATGTGATTTATTTTCTTTGGTATTATTTGAATAATTAAGGTTAAACACTAGTTTAAACCTTGATTTACATGTCAGTGAGTCGTAAGCACCCGTGCTTGTGCGATAAGACCACATTAGTGGCAATTGACTTTACCAATTGATTAGAACCTTTTGGGACCAGTCAAATACCTTAGAGATCTAGGCTAAATTGGGA
Source organism: Stephania japonica (assembly GCA_039657345.1). Classification (NCBI taxonomy): domain Eukaryota; kingdom Viridiplantae; phylum Streptophyta; class Magnoliopsida; order Ranunculales; family Menispermaceae; genus Stephania; species Stephania japonica. The sequence continues at coordinate 80,614,780 of CM077556.1, read as the reverse complement.
GCACTAGCGATCCGGTTGTCTAGGTGTAGTGCATTCATGAATCGAAGTAATGCGGCCAATGCGTTAAATCTGGAGCACTAGCGATCATGTTGCGTGTTTGGTTAGGGAAGTAGTCAACGGTCGTACCTTGGCTATCGAGATTAGGAAGTGCAAGGAACCGCGTACGTCACCGGTTTTATAGCTGCACTAGATCATAGATTAGTTTCATAATTTTCGTGAACCGACAATTAATAAATTCAATCCCAAGTTGTATGGTAAGACTGTGAAAGTGAATACCTAGACTTATCACTTTCATTAGATTTCCTCTCATTTAATTTCTGTATTTTCAATATATTTACACATTCTATCTAAAACTCTAATTTCCCTTTTTGTATTTTTCTCACCTTAGAAAGACATCAATCCCTGTGGGATCGACCCTTTACCACTATCTACAAAATAGTTGGTTTAGGTTAATATATTTATTTTATTGACGCGTTCGGCGCGCGTCAAGTTATCTAGTCCTTGAGGTTTGACCTCGAACTTACCACTACTGCAGTCTTTGTGGTATCTAGTATAAAAATCAGGAAATTTACTTTGATGCGTTTGACGCGCGACACTTGGATGCATTAAAAAACGCATCATCAACCACATTAACTTTTGCTGAATAGAAGCATTTCATCAATGCAGCTGCCACTATCTGATTTGGGATTGAGTGTGGTGTGTCTAAAGGTGGTTTCTATGATGGTAATTAGGGACCATTGGACGTCTTCCTCAGCTTTAATTTACCAGCTCCTTCATTATGGTGGAAGATTTATTTATTATTTTTGGGCAAAGGTGTAATGAATGAGTTAGTTCAATTGAGTTGTTCTTCTTTTTTTTTTTTTAATTCATTAATTTCAATTTTGTTCTGCACTAATCAACTTTTTTCTTTGATTGCTAGCTGTCTTACTCTTATGTTTTTGGCTCAATTAGAATTCTGTTGCTGTGGATCTACTTGAAGCATTGGTGATTGACTGTTTATATCGTCGATTTGATTGTAGTTCGTAGCCTAGAATGAAGAGGATTAGCAGGTCATTAATTTCCTAGATATGGCAATATCAAGGTTAAAAATGCAGAATTTTGATTATTTTACTCTTTGGACGGTAGATATGAATCAATAGCTCGCATTGTTGAAAAGTAGAAATATTTGTGGAAATCTTCTCTAGGTCATTTTTGTCGGCAACATCGACAGCTAATTAGTGACTTTTTGTCTATGTTGAATTGCAGCTATGCTGATTGCGGGCTTCGTTCGATAATACTTGTGGATAGAAGTGAGTGTGCCCTTTGCCAGGCTATATCACAGGTGAAAACTTCTCTGTTAGTCTAATTGATATTTGATGAATCTGCATTTAACAAGATAGTAAATACTGAATAGACTACTGCTGCCTTTTTATGTTTCTTTGTGTAATTTATAGATAAATGTTTATCTGAAATTCTGCAAACTGATTTCCTCTTTAAATTTCTGGGGCTTCGAATATGTTGAGGAATATCAAACTGATGTAAAACTTTGGCTAATAATGCATTTGACTTGTCAATGTGTATAATGTGAGAAAATCCTTTAACTTTCAAATGCTTGTAATTTCCCCCACTCATATAAATGCATATATTTTACAAAGAAATCCTGTTTGCTTCCGGTTTATTTTGCAAATGGGCTCAAACGTACAATTTTGCCAAGCTAAGACGTTAGAAGGAAAAAAAAACTATTATTGGTTTTGGTATATATAACTACATCAAGTAATATAATGTTCCTGAATTCATAAGAATAAATGAAAACAGTGGTTCCTCTAATCTAGATTCTCATACATAGAGTTTAGACTTTTTTTTTTGTAGAGAAATCACTTTCAAGATGTGCAATTCTCTAACTAGTTGGCCAAAAAGGAGCATGTATAGATCATTCATTTTTTTTGGTTTGCAAGCATGGGATATATTGCTTTGGATATATTTATTCAGAGAAGAAATTTGCAGTTTCTTCATCCTCCACCATTGCGTGAAGGTACATATTGAGTGGAGGAGGATTTACCTCTAATAGCCCTTCAAGAATCTGAACAATTTGTCCCATCAACGGCCTTTGAGTCTCCTCTTCTTGGATACACCAACAAGCCACTCTAAATGCTCTAGTAAGTTCTTCAATGTTCGCCATTCCCTCTAAGTTGTTGTCCAGAATTGAAAGCACTGGTTGTCCCTCGGAGATCACTTTCCTGGCTGCCCAAGTAGGGAAGAAGCACACCTTGCCATTCGTAGATCTCTTTAGGTTTCTTCTTCCCGATATGATTTCAAACAACATCTTCCCATAGCTATAGACGTCAGCCTTTGCAGTGATAGCAACTCCTGACGTCCATTCTGGCGCAAGATAGCCAATGGTTCCCCGCATAGTTGTCAAAACTCGACTGAATTCACGGCCTAAAAGCTTTGCAAGACCAAAATCTGCCACTTTAGGAGTAAATTCAGCATCTAGGAGTATGTTTTCTGGCTTGATATCACAATGTATGATACATTCTCTACATTCCTCATGTAGGTAAGCCAACCCTCTTGCTACCCCTGTTGCTATTTGGTATCTTTGCTGCCAAGTCAAAATTCTTGAATTGTTTTGATGAACTAGATACTTGTCTAGGGACCCATTAGGCATGAGATCATACACCAACATTATTTTCCTACCTTCAGAACAAAAGCCACGAAGGCGAACTAGATTAACATGTTGGATTAAGCCTATAGTACTTACCTCACTTCGAAATTGCTTCTGATCTTGAGAAAAACCTTCAAGTGTCTTCACTGCAATGGCTGTTGAGTCGGACAATGTTCCTTTGAAGACACTGCCAAAGCCGCCACTGCCTAACTTGTTCGAAAAATTATTTGTTGCAGTTTTTAGGTCTTTAAACCTAAATGCTGTTAGAAATGCATAGCGCTCTTCCACTTCTGGCATACGAGTGGATCTTCTTCTCAACCATTTGCTAAGGAAAAAGAAAGCAATGCCCAGAAGGATTGTAGTTCCACAAAGTACCACACCAACAATAGTCCCAGTATTAGGTCTCATACTAGAACCTAATCTGATGTAAAGATCATTTGCATCGACATCAACAAGTTCTATGTTTAATAGATCGCCGTGCCAAAGTAAACACCAGATACTATTACTGCTATTTATACTACTATTGGTGTAGTAAGCATAAGCACTGCAAGAACATTTTTGTAGGCAAGCCAATTCACATTTCTTGGAGCTATCAACTGTGAAAACATTGGCAGATGGAACGATTTGAGACAACTTTATGGAAGGCATCTTTAGAAATCTATCTTTGTTGCTGCACTGCAAAGACGTTTTCCTCACGCACCCACCAGAGTAATCAGGCAAGTCCCAATCTCTTGTGTTACGTTTTTCGAAACCGGGCAAACATTGGCATATAGGGGAACCGGGCTGAAACTCATTGCAATAACCATAACTCCCACAAACATCATAAGTGCATCGTTTCATTGGCCTAGACCAAAAATCTCTCCAGTTTTGATCTATTGAGTCCCAAATCATGGTCTTCAGTTGCCCAAATGAATCCATATACAAAAAATGAGGCAAAGAATCGTCGCTATGAGAATAGGTAAAGTACATCTCATTCTCGTTCGATGTATAGTTATATTCATTTAAGAAGGGATAACCAGACTCCCAGAGCATCTCATTAATATCATTGAAATTGTGTCCATTCCAAACACCAGAATTGTAGTAAACTCGCGATCGATTCCATAGGAAGCTTAAGCTGTTGTCAGGATCTAACCGGACGGAGTAGATACCTTCGGATGGATCCTCAGAGTTTCTCCATGAAGTGATAATCTGACCCTTCTTGGTGATTTTGTTGTAGTATCCATTCTTCGCACCGGGTAAGTACGCATTGGTGGGATGATCAAAGCTCTGCCATGAAATAATGTTCCCGCCATTTGATGAACTTGAGATAACTAGATTTCCATCATTGCCGAGCCGGGCTTTACTCGAGGAACCTTTCATGGTTGTTGTTGAATTGGTGGACCAAATTGGGAGTTTAGAAGAGCTGTTAGTACTCTTAGCCCCGACGAGGAGGACTAGATGACCATTTTCGAAGTGCTTGAATTCCGAGGAAGACAATTCAGTAACAGATATGGGATTGTTTCTGTTGGCCACCCAAACAACGGTTTTCTTCTTCTCTACCAACGCGACTTGCTTAAACCAAATGCCTATGTAGTAGTTCTGGGAGTTACCTGGTGTGAAGAATCCAAGTTCGAATTTGCCGCGTCTCGAAATTAGAGTTCGGTTTGGTGTCAAAGATTGGCCTGCAAACATGGTATCATCAGCTGCATTAGTAGTGGCAGTACTGATAATATGAAGGGGAGCAAGAGAAAGGATGGCTATCAACAAATCAATGAGAAATGATGTTAACAGAGGTGTGGAATTGGTAGTCATCTCTGTTCAACAAACTTCTGTAGACAAAAAGCTTGCTGGGTCAATTGGAAGAAGATCTAAGACTATGTCTAGCCTGTATGCATGTATGGTTTGGTTGATTGTGAGCGTCCATTTTTGACTTGTCAACAAAACCTACTTTGTGCACTTATCTCCCTACTCAGTCAACCAATAGAGACAAATACAATTAAATTCTGTTTGGTTTCAAACAAAAAAAATTTCTGTTCAAACAATGTGGTTCGTATTTTTGAGTTTTATTTATTTACTTATTTATTTTGAGGTTGGTTGGTATTTTTATTTATATTGGTTAAAAAAAAAGACACATTTGCCCCAAGGTGCCTAGAGTAATAAGTGGAGTGCCTACTAGGGTGCCCTGAGTAATCGGTGGGGTACCCATAGCGCGACACTACATTAACCGACATTACGTTTCAGGTCTCAGTGGAAAATGACCGAACTTATGGTCTCGAACACATAGGACTGAGACATAAGTTGTGTCGATTTCGACTAAAACATACACACATGTCTTGACACAAGGCCACTGAGACCACTTGTATAGTCTCGGTGATCACCTATTAAGTATGGTGTTTGACTACTTTATTTAAGTGTCGATTGATATAGATTGACACTGTAATACGGGTCTCGATAAGACATGATTGAAATCACTTTAACATGTGTTTTGAGTAGTGGGGTGCGTTGCTTCACAAGCTAGGGGCATTTTGATAAAAGCCTTAAGGTAAATTGTTGGGGTGCCCTGATCAATGAAATGCCTTGAGAGGATACCGGGTGTACATAGAGTGATCCTTTTTTTTAAGTTTTTGTGATGAATAGTAAGTTGTGACGGAGATTTAGCCATCACAAAAGCCACATCTCAAAAGATAAAAGGTTTCTTGTGACGAAAAGATGCGTTGCAATGAGCCAATCAAAAGCTTTGCAGTCGGGACCGTAAGTTTTAATCACAAAATAGCATAATTGTGATAGAGTATTGGCGATCCTAAAACTGTTTGTGACAAATCAGAAGCGGTTAAAGAAAAGAGCACAACAAATTACCTTATAGTAAAATTAAGAACCTTTTACATGCCTAGTTTATCCCTAAAGAATGAGAAAGCTCAAGGGACTAGCCTAATTCTTTCAACAAAAAAGTCCAAAATGACCAAAGGAAATTGTCAATTTTAAGTTTAATTAGACAAAATATTTTTTGACTTGCAACTTTCGGTATTCGGATACTCATAACTTAGGTACAGCTACTCTATGCATATGTCAGAATTAGAACTTTATATCTACGTAAAGAAACATTTAGTTGTTTAATATTGAACATAAATTTATATTGGCCTTGACAAAAAAACCTAAAAATATATTTGCACAGGGGAGGTTGCTTTTATAATTTAGTTGTGAAAATATAATGTGATATATGACCTTTATCATTTTTTTTTTTTTTTGTTGTCAAATGTGGTATGACCTTTATCATGTTGAGAATTATCTTCCCCGAATCCCTAAAAGTCAAAATTTTTTCATCAAAATTATAGAAATTGATAGCTAATGTTGTTAGCAATATGCTTTCCCATTTTATTTAAAACTCAATTAAAAGCTGTAGTCACTTGAAAAAAAAAACCTAAGTCTGCAACTGTAGAGTTGCACATTTCATTTGGGCAATGGTTGTTGCAATCAACTATGGTCAGAATTAAAGGATGTAGGTCCTGTTTTTGTTTTTAATTAATTTGGTGGTCTGGTTTATACGGGGTGAAAGTTCATTAATGTAACGCCTATATAATTCATGGCTGGAAGAAGACACTGTAAACACAAAACCAATTACTTCTAGAAGCGGTTGCCAGCCACAGTGGGCCAACCAATACCGTCCATTTACAAGGTCGTGGGAGCATAAATGATACGACCAAGGTAGATGTGGAGTAAAACTTGTAAATATATAATGAGCTTCAAAAAAAGAAAAGAAGTTAACACTAATCCCTGTAAAAATTATGAAAAGATGGTTGTAGTAATTTAAACACAAACATATCAAAACACTGCATGCACAATATAAATTGAAGGAATTCAACAGCAATAGAGGTAAATTGCAATGCACTAACTAAAAACAATTTAAAAAATATAATTTAAAGACTATAAAATACATAATAAATTGTATTAAATTAAGCTAACTGGATGCAAACATTGACAAAAGTTAGGGACCATTTATTGGATGTGATTATTCAATATGATGGAAGTTTTATTAATGAGTTTTTTTTTTTTTTTTTTTGAATAAAAAGTTTTATTAATGAGTTAGTTCAATAGAGTTGTTGGAATATCTTTTCCAGAGTTTCATCAAGTCTTAAATCCTTCAAATTAGGAGGCGTATAATAAGGGTCAGATGGTAGTAGCTTGCAGGGGAAGAGATTTGCTAATGTTTGGAGTGTAATCTTGGTAACGTCTACAAATAATAAATCGACACATGTACAAAAGAGTAAAAATGGGAGGGCAAAAGTGTAAAAATACATCATACATTATACACGTAGCGCTTTGCTATTGGTGAACATTACCAACATCACACTACTCAACATTAGTAAATCCTCTTCTCATTTGCAGAGGCAAAGTTAAATGCATGCATGACTATCACCAATCCCTATTAGGAATAATAAAAAAAAGTAATGTACAATGGCAAGTCACACCACAACGCACATTGTCCTACAAGAGCCATCCATGCCTACCTTGGGAGACGGGCCACACATAGATCCTGGTGCTGACACGCGAGTTGAGGTCGCATGGAGGGCTCTTGTGGGCCAATGTATATTGTGGTGTGACTTACCCATTGTCATTCTAGTATTTTTCTTTATTATATTATTCTATGTACTAAATTTATTTTTCTTCTTGCGTAGCATCCAACGCCAACTGCCCGACTTATTCGGACTGATCTACTGTAGTTGCCATTAGTACCATAAGGGCATTGCATGAGACTCTAGATTAGTTTTGGTCCTACATGTAGTTAACAAAAATCAATACAAAGAACAAAAAAAATTGAAGTCGAGGAAACAATAACAACAAAGCCTAAATCTCGAATTCAATGGATTTAGCTACATGGATCAAATTCTTCTGCTTTGCTAAATTTAAAGCAAGTTCAGAAAAAAACACGAATATAAACCAAGTATAGAGTAATGAAGGAAATAAGGTGAAAACACTATACATGGTTCCTCACATCTAGGAACATACATGAACTGCACACCTTTTATCGCATATACAATTCAAAAAGTCACTCCTATATATACTTACAACAGCAAAAACAAGTTAGCCTACGACCCAGCTATGTAGGTAACTCTATGAGAAAAAATCTGTGGTTTCTTCATTCTCCACCAGCTTTTGGAGGTAACTTTGCATTGGAGGAGGATTCACATCGACTAGTCCTTCGAGAATCTGAACTACCTGTCCCATCGATGGCCTTATAGTCTCGTCCTCTTGGATGCACCAACAAGCCACTCTAAATGCTCTGCTAAGTTCTTCAATGTCGGCATTTTCGTCTAACTTGTCATCCAAGATTGAAAGAACGGACTGTCCCTCGGACAACACTTTCCTAGCAGCCCAAGTAGGGAAAAACCACACCTTGCCATCTTTCGCTTGCTTTAAGTTTCTTCTCCCCGATATGATTTCAAACAACATCATTCCATAGCTATAAACGTCGGCCTTTGCAGTGATAGCAACACCTGAGGTCCATTCAGGTGCAAGATAGCCTACAGTTCCCCTCACGGTCGTCACAACGCGACTGAATTCACGGCCTAAAAGCTTCGCAAGACCAAAATCCGCTACTTTGGGAGAAAGATCAGCATCTAGGAGTATGTTCTCTGGCTTGATGTCACAATGTATGATGCATTCTCTGCATGCCTCATGTAGATAAGCCAATCCTTTTGCCGTCCCTATTGCAATTTGGTACCTTTGCTGCCAGTTCAAAACTTTTGGATTTTTTCGACGAAACAGATGTTCGTTTAGAGACCCATTAGGCATGTAATCATACACCAGTAGCGCTTTCCTACCTTCAGAGCAAAAGCCACGTAGTCGAACAAGGTTAACATGTTGGATTAAGCCTATTGTACTTATCTCACTCCGGAATTGCTTTTGATCTTGCGAAACACCTTCAAGTCTCTTCACTGCGATGGAAGTTAAATCGGGCAGTGTCCCTTTGAAGACACTACCGAAACTACCGCTGCCTAACTTGTCTGAAAAGTTCTTTGTTGCAGTTTTCAAGTCTTTGTACCTAAAAGCTGTTAAGAATGCATAGCTCTCTTCTGGCTGATCAGGTGTTTTGCTGGATCTTCTAGTCCACCATTTGCGAAGAAAAATGAAAGTGACGGCTACAAGGATTGCAGTCCCTACAAGAACCACGACGACTATAGTGCAAATTGTAGAAGCTTTAATCCTAGAACCAGCTGGGGATTCTGAAGCAGCAACTCTAATAAAAATTTCATTTCCCTTATCACCACCAAGCTGTTCCATGTTAACTAGATTCCCATACCAATGTAAACACATAATACTGTCACTAGCAATACTGTTATTAGTATAATAAGCATAAGCATTGCAAGAACAGTTATGTAAGCAAGCCGACTCACATTTCTTGGCATCATAAACAACCAAAGCATTGGCCGATGGCATAATTTGAGACAGATCCATGTTAGGCATCGCCTTAAAGTTGTCACTGTCGCCACACCGCAATGCGGTTTTCCTAATGCATCCACCAGAGTAATCAAGCAAATCCCAATCTTTTGAATTATAGTTTTCAAAACCTGGCAGACATTGGCATATAGAAGGACCGTCGCTATTATCACTGCAAACGCTAAAAGCCCCACAAATTCCATAAACCTGACAACGCTGCATTGGTTTTGCCCAAATCACTGTCCAATCTTGAGTTTCAGATTGCCAAACTCCAGCCTTCAACTGTCCAGACAAATCTATGGAAACATAAATAGGCACAAAATCGTTAGAAACAGAAAATGAGAAGTAGCTCCCATTCTCGTATGATGCATACTCGAATGAAGTTACGACTCCGATTTGCATCTCAGGAAAGTTACTGAAATAGCGCCCATTCCAGACACCAGAATTATAAAACACCCGTGATTGATTCCATATGAAGCTGACACTCTTGTCGCGCTCTAACTTGACAGAGTAAAGTCCCTCAGATGGATCCTCAGCGTTTCTCCATGATGTCAGCTTCTGATCCATCTTCGTGACATTGTTATATCCAAACTTCTCACCTGGTAGGAAGACGTTGGTGGGATGATCAAAGCTTTGCCACATGATGCTCCCATTCGACGAACTCAAGATAACCAGATTACCATCATTGCCGAGCACAACTTTGACGGTGGAATCAATCTTAGTCTTTGAGGTTGTTGAATCAGTAGACCAAACTGGGATTGCGGAAGAGGAGTTGCTACTCTTAGCAGCTACAAGGAGAACTAGAAGACCATTAACTAAAAGCTTGAATTCTGAGGAAGATGAAGTAGTATTTATGGGACTGTCTCTATTGGCCACCCAAACGATGGTTTTTTTTTTCTGGACAATCGCGACTTGCTTGAACCAAATGCCTATGTAATAATTCTGAGAGTTGCCCGGCGTGAAGATGTTAGATTATCTTTTCCTAATTAATCTCTATTATATGTGACCCACATTATGTTGTTACGTACTTCATGTTTTGGGCCCACAACTTGATGGTAGTTTGGGCATAATTGTTTTGAGTACGGGGGTTTTAATTCCCTCCCCTCTCTCTTCAAATTAAACGGACCCCAATAACTGTAAAACTGTTATTGGGATATGATTTATTTAAAACCGCATTGAGATCTCACCATCAAGAGGTGGTATTACGGAAGAAGGCAGAGTGGGGAAAAAGGATTCTTAGGGGAAAGCAATGGAAGGAGGTATGTTTATATTTTATGATTTATGATTGAATTAAAAGTGTTATATAGATCTGAATAGACAACATTGGTATCAGAGCATGGTTAAACACTTTTCATTCAACAGAGTGGTTTAAGTCGATGTTTAATTTCCGCATTAAGATCAATACTTTGATCGACTTAACTTTGTGTTTTTGGGTATATTGCGTTTTTGGGTATATTGAATTTTCCTATTCCGATGCCGATATATTTGGCGTTAAAGAATTTGGATCTATGATAAATTGATATATATGCCGTTGGATTCTCGGATGAACTAAAATTTTGGATTTTATTTATACACATGCGTTGTGTACTATTTGTTTGTTTTGATACAAATTATTTCCTACAAAATAGGTGCATGGCTTAATCCTTCCTATTTGTTAGTGTTGATTAACATAACAGTTTGTTTATTCCTTATTAAAGTAATTATTCACGTTGAGAATGCTATTTGCCACGTTTGACTTATGGAATAAAAAAAAACACTTAGGTAATGAATATGTATATATAAATTAATCAATTAATAATGCCTTGAAAGAATTTGTTGCTGACCACATTGAATTCATGATATACGTGTGTGTGTGTATATATATATATATATATATATATATATTATTTAATAGTCACATTATTAATTGATTAATTTATTGTCATGCATGACGTATACATAGGATTGGCATGTATATCTTGATTAAAATAATAATAATAAAATTAAAGTATGCTTAATTAAATGTTTATTTAATGAAAAGCTTGTTAGTCACCAAAGTGGCCTAGCTTGAATAGATGTTAAATATTTAATTAAGACCAATTAATTATAACGCTAGGAGATCATCCAAAGGTGGATCATTGCTTATAATTAATGAAACTTAAGAGATTTATCTTCATACTTAATTAAAATAGGTATTTTTATCCAAAGATATCTTACTTATTTTCTTAAGTATGATTGATTGTCTATGAAAGTATATATGCTTATTCAGAATTTGATATAGCATGACTTATGTATTAAAGTATCACCCAAAGGTGAACTTAAATACATAATAAAAGTATTGTATGTCTGAATCTATTAGATTTTAACTCAAAGCATTAATGTGAATAATTTTGTTATATTTGCAGCGTCCTCTAATATGTTTGCCTTGGGTAATATGATGGTTAAGTTCAATGGGCTTAACTACAATGATTGGTCTGAACAGATCCAGTTCCAACTGGGTGTAATGGACCTTGACCTGGCAATCATTGTAGACGAAAAACCCGCGGCCATTACCGAGGCCAGCTCCGAAGAGGAAAAGTCTTTACATGAGGCTTGGGAGCGGTCTAATAGGCTAAGTTTGAATTTGATGCGAATGACGATTGCAGAAAATGTCAAACCATCTATGCCCAAGACAAGCGATGCAAAGGAATTCATGATCCAACTAAAAGAGTACTCACAATCGGACATTGCTGATAAGTCCATTGTGGGAAGCTTGATGAGTGAGTTGACCACTAAGAAATTTGAGTGGTCACAGCCCATCCATGATCATGTGACTAGTATGTCTAATTTGGCAGCGAAGCTTAAGGCAATGGGTATGGACGTGAGTGAATCATTTCTGGTTCAGTTCATTATTAATTCCCTTCCTCCTGAGTTTGGTCAGTTCCAGGTGAATTATAACACCATAAAAGAAAAATGGAACTTGCAAGAAATCAAGGCCATGCTTGTACAGGAAGAAGGGAGATTAAGGAAGCTGAAGAGTCACTCAGTTCATCTCACTATGCATGATGGAGCTAGCAGCAGCAAAGCTATCCCAGGAAGGAAGGACAGAAAGAAGGACAAAGCCCCAATAAAAGTCCATGAGGGTCGAATCCATAAGGAGCTGAGGTGTCATTTCTGTAGGAAGAGTGGACACTTCAAGAAAGACTGTCCGAAACGAAAGGCATGGTTTGAGAAGAAAGGTATACATTACGTTTCTGTATGTTTTGAATCAAACTTAATTGAAGTGCCTAATAATACCTGGTGGCTTGATACTGGTGCAACTACTCATGTTTCACATATTATGCGGGGATTCCTTTCAATCCATCCCATAAGCGGAAGCGAAAAGTTCTTATTTGGGGGGAACAGAATGAAGGCACGCATAGAAGGGATCGGGACTTATAGATTAATCCTGGATCTGGGATACTTTTTGGATTTAGAAAAGTGTCTTTATGTTCTGAATGTTCAAGAAACCTTGTTTCGTATCAAGATTGGATTGTGTAGGCTTTAATTTAAAGATTGGAAACAGTTGTTTTAGTTTATTTAAACAAAAATACTATTATGGTTCTGGTATTTTAATTGACAACTTATATCGTTTCAATCTTGATAGTATGTTTGTTGAATCCTTGTTTAATGTTGAGCATGTTATTGGAGATAAACGTAGTACACATGATGAGTGCTCTGCTTTTCTTTGGCATCAAAGATTAGGTCACATATCCAAAGAAAGAGTACAGAGGTTAGTGAAAAGTAATATTTTACCTCAATTGGATTTTGTTGACTGGGATGTATGTGTGGATTGCATTAAGGGAAAGCAAACCAAACATATATCAAAACATTCTGCCACAAGAAGAAATGAGCCTCTTGAATTGATACACACCGATATTTGTGGTCCTTTTGATGCTCCATCTTGGAGTGGTCAAAAGTATTTTATCACCTTTATTGATGATTACTCACGATATTGTTATCTATACTTGTTGCATGAAAAGTCTCGGTCGGTGGACATTTTAAAAGTGTTCATTAATGAGGTAGAAAGGCGACTAGATAGAAAGGTAAAAGTGGTAAGATCGATAGAGGTGGTGAATACTTTGGAAAGTATGATGAAAGTGGACAATGTCCAGGTCCATTTGCGAGATTTCCTTAAAAGTCGAGGTATTTGTGCACAATACACAATGCCTGGTACACCTCAACAAAATGGTGTATTTGAAAGGGAGGAACCGTACTCTTATAGATATGGTTAGGAGTATGTTAAGTTGTAACACTATACCTTCATCATTGTGGATGCATGCCTTAAAAGGCTTGCATATCTGTTGAATAGGGTTCCTAGTAAATCGGTTCCTAAGACTCCTTATGAACTTTGGATTTGGTAGGAAACCTAGTTTGAGACATCTTCATGTTTGGGGATGTCAAGCGAGAAGTACGGATATATAATCCACATGAAAAGAAACTTGATGCAAGGACTATTAGTGGTTACTTCATTGGTTACCCTGAAAAGTCTAAAGGGTACATATTTTATTGTCCTAACATAGTACGAGAATAGTTGAGTGCGGTAATGCTCGGTTCATAGAGAATGGCCAAAAGCAGTGGGAGTGAAGAACCACGAAATGTGGATATTCATGAAATTCAATTGAAAACTCCTACATCTAGCATTTCTCCTCAAATTGTTGTTCCTCTTGTTGTATCAAGGTTACGCAATAAACTAGAACAACAAATCATTGTTCCAAATGAGGAAAATGAATTTATTGTTAATGAACCAGCTAATGATGCACAAGTTGTAAATAATCAAGTAGAACCACAAGAAATAGCATTACGAAAAGGTCCGTAAGGATAAGACGACCAGCAAGTATCAAATGACTATGTGGTTTATTCACTTGAACATGAATGTGATTTGAGCATTGACAAAGATCCGATCTCGTTCAAACAAGCCATGAAATGTGATCATTCGAAAAATGGTTTAGTGCCATGAAAGACGAGTTGAAATCAATGGATGACAACAAAGTCTGGGAATTAGTCGAGTTGCCTAAAGATGCAAAGCAAGTTGGTTGCAAATGGGTCTTCAAAACAAAAAGAGACTCACATGGCAATATTGAAAGACATAAAGCCAGACTTGTCGCCAAAGGTTACAATCAAAAAGATGGCATTGACTATAAAGAGACCTTCTCTCCAGTTTCAAAGAAGGACTCTTTAAGAATTATAATGGCTTTGGTAGCTCATTATAATCTTGAGCTTCACCAAATGGATGTGAAAACCGCCTTTCTGAATGGAGACTTAGAAGAGGAAGTTTACATGGACCAACCCGAAGGTTTCTTGACCACAGGAAAAGAAAACTTGGTGTGTAAATTGAAGAAGTCAATATATGGATTGAAACAAGCTTCCAGACAATGGTATATTAAGTTCAATAATACCATTACGTCGTATGGTTTTGTAGAAAACACTTGTTGATCGGTGTATATACATGAAGATCAGTGGGAGCAAGTTTATCATATTGGTTCTATATGTTGATGATATTCTTCTTGCTGCGAATGATGTTGCTATGTTACATGATGTAAAGAGATTTCTCTCTATAAACTTTGAAATGAAAGATATGGGTGAGGCATCATATGTGATAGGAATAGAGATATTCCGTGATAGATCGCAAGGATTGTTAGGTTTGTCTCAGAAAGGATATATCAATAAAGTATTAGAGAGATTTCAAATGGACAAGTGCTCTGCAGGAGTAGTTCCAATTCAGAAAGGGGACAAGTTCAGTTTAATGCAATGTCCTCATAATGATTTGGAACGTCAGCAAATGCAATGCATTCCTTATGCGTCATTAGTTGGGAGCTTAATGTATGCCCAGACTTGTACTCGACCGGATATCAGTTTTGTTGTTGGAATGTTGGGTCGATATCAAAGTAATCCTGGAATGGATCATTGGAAAGCTGCAAAGAAAGTACTTAGGTACTTACAAGGCACCAAGGATTACATGTTGATCTACAAGCGATCGAGTCATCTCGAAGTGATTGGGTATTCGATTCGAGACTATGCCGGATGTGTGGACTCGAGGAAATCTACATTCGGTTACTTGTTCCAATTGGTGGAGGAGCGAGTTTCATGGAAGAGTGCGAAGACGTAATTGCTACTTCAACTATGGAGAAATTTGAATTCGTGGCATGCTTTGAGGCCACTATTCATGCATTATGGTTGCGGAATTTTGTGTCGGGACTTGCTATAATAGATAGTATAGCTAAACCTATAAAGCTATCTTTGTGATAATTCATGATGAGTTTTCTTTTCGAAGAATGACAAGTATTCAAAAGGTGCAAAACACATGGATTTGAAGTACTTGTCTGTCAAAGAAGAAGTGCAAAAACAAAGAGTGTCGATTGAGCATATTGGTGCGATCGATGATAGCGGATCCGTTAACTAAGGGATTACCGCCCAAAACGTTTATTGGCCATGTTGAACGTATGGGCATTATAGACAAGTCCTTGTTAACATAATATTGTGGTATGTATACATACATTTATAATTGTATTGCTCATATTATTGTCATGACACTTGTGAATTCAATTAAAGCTTTGTCTTTGCTTATGTACTTGTTACCTTCATTATATTTCAATGAGATAACATTATGGTTAGAGGGTTGAATTATCCTTATTAAAGTTATACTGGTTGAGTTGATTGTGATACATGGAAGGAACCGTGTCGATTAAATGACTTGTGACCGCCATGATCTAATCATTTTAATTCAGTGAAAAAGTGATTTGATAGATTCAATAAAAGTGCGCAATTATATTTTATTTTGAATCATCAAGTCATAACATGGGTCAAGTGGGAGATTGTTAGATTATCTTTTCCTAATTAATCTCTATTATATGTGACCCACATTATGTTGTTACGTACTTCATGTTTTGGGCCCACAACTTGATGGTAGTTTGGGCATAATTGTTTTGAGTACGGGGGTTTTAATTCCCTCCCTCTCTCTTCAAATTAAACGGACCCCAATAACTGTAAAACAGTTATTGGGATATGATTTATTTAAAACCGCATTGAGATCTCACCATCAAGAGGTGGTATTACGGAAGAAGGCAGAGTGGGGAAAAAGGATTCTTAGGGGAAAGCAATGGAAGGAGGTATGTTTATATTTTATGATTTATGATTGAATTAAAAGTGTTATATAGATCTGAATAGACAACAGAAGAATCCAAGTTCGAATTTGCCATTTTGGGAAACTAAAGTCTCGTTTCCTGTTAGAGATTGGCCTCCGAACATGGTATCAACTCCCATCATATCACTACGACTTTGATGAGGAGCAAAACAAAGGATGAACAATAACAAAGGAAATAAAGATAACATCACTGAAGGTATTGACTTGGTGTTCATCTCTGCAACACAAACTTCGATACACTACTTAAGCTAGTCGAGTTTCTTACATTTAAGTAGTAACTGTTGCACACTTGATTTTTAGTATAGGCGAATTGCAGATAAGTAGAAGATTGTGAGATAATGAGAGAAGAAAGAGAAATTCATAGAGACAAAAGAAGAGAGTGTAACAGAACTATATTCCTTACCGTCGACAAGTAACTAATCACACAGACTTTGAGGACCAAGATTAACATTTATTGTCTAGCTACCAACAACCAACAATTAATCCTATATTTGTGTGCAACGGTAAATCGTAATCGTTGTTCTATATGTATATTCCCTTCTTTGGGGTCATGCTAGATATTAATTGTTCCTTTGTTCTAAGGTTGGTCAAATATGTATCTGAAATAGAATTGTTGTATTTTATCAACCACAAAAAAGAGGAAACTCTAAAGGAAAATTAAAATCAAAGTGCACAATACCTATTTGTGCTGTCCACTCACAACATCAACCATGAACACAATGCTGTCTGCTCACAAAATCAAGTAACCACTCACCACAATACCCATTACTGCATTGCATGTTAACGACCCACTACCTCACTAACAATTAACACACATTACAAATTGACAACTTAATTTGACTCAAGACAAACGCTGAACTTACAACTTAATTAAATAAACTAACTAAACTAAATTTAAATCACAAATTCTAACATCTTTCGACGAATTCTTTAATGAGATTTGAAGGGCAACAATATTGCAAACGACCGAACAGCTCCATCATTTTTAGGCATTAGTTCACCTGCATGTACATAAGATAGTGAAATGAGTTTGCCACTTGATTAAATCAAGAGTAAGTTCCCCTGAGTATACATTAATTCATATTTCATAATTTCCAGTCAATGTAAACAATCAAAGTAGGCTATAAAATGCAAGAAAGAAAAAATGTTGTTGACTGAGAAAATGACAGTGTATGGTTTGAACCTAGTTAAAACAATGATGCCTTCTTCGCCTCTTGGGGTGACGAACAAAGCAACTCCAATGAACTCTAAAGGGAAGATGCCCACTACAAGATAACCTTGGGTGCTCTAAATTAGCATATCATGGAGTTAAATAAACTAAACCATAATAAATACATTACCGAAGGAAAGAAAGACTAGGATATAACAGAAGCACAAGTGAGAGAAAAAAAAAAGAAATGCTTTTCTTCTTTTTTTCATAGTAAGCAAAACTTGAATATAGATATTATAGAAGTCTAAATAGATACAAAAAGATGATGGACCAGCAGTTCTCACCAGTCATAATGTGTACTTCGATACAACCATCTTAACATGAATACACTTCCTACAATGACCAAAAAAATAAAAAATAAAATAAAATAAAATAAAAACACCATAACAACTTCTGGTGCAACCTTAAAACAAGAAAAAAAGTATGATCTATATAAGAACAAAGCCCCTACCATACAATTCATTGCCAATAGCAAAACCAACCCGTGAAAGTACGTCCTTTGTTGAATTTACTTGATGAAAGAAGATTCCCAAACCTTGTCAACTGTATAATGTATTGGTCTTACCTTCATTCAAAGCTCCTAGTAATAATCCTTTCAAGCCAAAGTACCCAACGAATGTTGGAATTTTTTATTGAAATTTTATGTTATGAGTACAAAAGTGTGTTAGTTGGTACATGAATGCGTAATGGGTAGTTATAGGTAGTTATATGAGGATGTGGGTTAGACATGTTTGTGTAGTGGTCATAGTGGTGTGAATGGGTCATGTTAACCAATATTGGAGTGTTTGCATGTTAGCTATAAATATCTGTATGATGAGTGTAAATATTAATCAATCAAAGAAGCAATGTAATCCATCAAAGAATTGTAACGGCCTACCAGCCCACCCGCAGGTGGCTCCATGGGGCGCACCCACTGGCAGCACTGCTAGTCACAGGCAGGGAACGCATTCCCCATCTACAGTCCCCCACCTGTGATTTTTCGCCCCCACGACTCGAGCTGGGGTCCCTGGGGATAAGAAGCTCAAACTTACGAGTCGTGTACCACTCGAGGCGAGTTCGAATGGTACAAGACTCGAGAGTCTTTCGCCTTTATCCCCAGGGCCGTTACATAAAAGGCACCTTTTATGTAACGACCCAACCCAGCGCCCAGGCTACCACTGGACCACTGGCTCAATGGGGGCGCACCCCACTGGCATCGCTAGTCACAGGCAGGGACGCATCCCCATCCCTGGATCCCCTTTTCCGGAGTCTTTTGCCCCCACGACTCTAACTGGGGTCCCTGGGGATAAGAAGCCCAGACTCACGAGTCGTGTACCACTCGAACTCGCGAGCTCGAGTGGTAAAGGCTCGAGAGTCTTTCGCCCTTATCCCCAGGGGCGCGAGTTCGAGTCCTTAAGGGTGAAAGACTCTAGAAAAAGGGGATCCAGGGATGGGGATACATCCCTGCCTGTGAATAGCGATGCCAGTGGGGTGCGCCCCCATGGAGCCAGTGGTCGAGTGGTAGCCTGGGCGCTGGGCTGGGTCGTTACATAAAAGACGCCTTTTATGTAACGACCCAGCCCAGACTCACGAGTCATGTACCACTCGAACTCGCGAGCTTGAGTGGTACATGACTCGTGAGTCTGGGCTGGGTCGTTACAAGAATTGTGAATTTCACTTGTTGTTTATTTTATTTTATTTTATTTAAAAATCAACATGGTATCAGTGCCGACGGTTCGATTAGGGACTTGTCGTGAAAAACCTGCAACGGCCCTAAAAATTTAACTCGTGCCACGTGTCAATACAAGTGATACGTGGGCCCACGCCGTGGTACAGTCATCAATTCTCGGACGTTGGCGCCGAGGTGTGTTAGTTTTGTATGGTGTTTGTATTATGTTGTAGTTCATTTGTGCAATTTCAAGTTCTTAACGTGTAAAGACGTTTGTGTACGAGAGTTGGTAGTCCGAGGAACAAATTTAATTAAAAACACTGACAAGAATATAAAATAAATAATAATTAAAAGGTTGTAAAGTCTGTTTGTTATGTCGGTATGTCTATGGTGATGCGACGAACAAAGTTAGTATTATGAGTCGGGTGCGAGAATACCCAAGGGAAGCTTTGAGTGTTGTTTGAAATGGATGAGATCAATAGACTAAAAGTCAACAAAGAGTCACCTATTTGAGTCATTAAAGTTGGTAGAGGTGATTGCAAAATGACCAAAAGGGCAATAAATATCAATACACCACTACCACCACGTACTCAATCAATCAAGAGAAGGAGAGATCAAGGAGAGGAGAGCAACGATTTGCGGAGAGTGTGGACGCGACGTCGAGACGAGATCCAGGTAAGGTAGTTATTGATTTCATTGTTGGTGTTGACGACGTTGTTGTCATGGTGGTTGTTGAGTTGTTGTCAAGGTTGTCGTTGAGGGGTGTGGATTTAAATGGTGAAAATGGGATATTGGTGATGGTGGTGATGTATGTTTTAATTGTTGTTGTGGTGTTGTGTGGTATCGGGTCAGACCGGGTTTGACCCGGGTGGATCGGGTCCGATCTTATGGATCTCAGTTGGACTGGGTCTGACCCGGTCAGGGCGGTCCAGACCCGACCCGGTACCCACCCACCTATTATTATATTAATAAATAATTATTTATTTCAATTAAATATATTAAAAAGGATTTTAATTGAAATAAAATTCCAAAAAATAGAGAAAATTCAGGAAAAATTCTGAAAAATGATAGAAAATTATGTTTTCATCAAATAAAGAGAAATTTGGGAATTTCTATGAAAAGTGAAGTATTTAGGATTTTTGCGAGGCGTTATGTTGGGTTTTTGCCTTGAAAAGCGTGAAATTTACAAAAATAGTTAGAAATTTGGAAAAATCATAGGAAATTAAGGAAATTGATATAAATTGCATTATCAGGATTATTGTACACACGGGGACCGTAAGGGCATGTCGGAGTCCGTGTTAGCGCGAATTAGCTTGGATCGAGGTAAGTAAACCAGTGAGGAATACTACAGTTATTTCTTGAGCTTTAATTTATTTATTGATATTGTTTCAATACCTTTTTGATATTCCATTCATATGAGTTGTCCTAAAGCAAGTGTGTCAAGCGTGATCCTTACAGAATTTCGGGCTCGCGGTGTATTATACCGGGGTTTACGGCTGGGGATACGTGATTAGTTGTAATGACATGTACGGGGTGAGAGTTCTTCACTAGATTGTTGGGGACTCTGCATTCGCGTAGGGGTCTTAAAGGAGATTTTGTCCTCGTCTCCTAGCCTTTGAGGAAATTTTGTCCTCGGCTTAACGACTTTAATTGGTCAGGACCACTTGTGTCTTTCCTTTGTATTCAGAGACACTCAATTTTGATTGCTTATTTATTTATTCACAGTCTTTATATATTCATGTGCTCCTGGTCCTTTTCTTTCTATCTGCATGAATTGACTGTTCATTTATTTAATTCGAAATACTGTATTTATTGTTGTTCCTGCTTAGTATTACTTACCTGGGCTCGTCATTCTTGTGTTTGACCTAGTGCAGATCCGCATTCCAGCAAAGGAAAGGCCGTGCAGTTAGGCGATATACTTTGAGCCGTCCTATTCTGCTGATATAGGTGACATTTTGGTGTATTAGCTACTTATATTGTTTTTGTACATAGAATTATGGGTTGAGAGATTTTTTGGATATTATGACTTGGATGATACTTTCCTTACTTTACATGGTATATATGATATACGGGGTTCCCACACTCTAGGTTTTTGTCATAACTTAGAGCTTTCGAAGTTGATTGATTCGTTGAGATTAATTGCTTCCGCTTATTACTTTGATAACTCGCTAATTAATTGACTTCACTTTTAAATGATTAATAAATGATTGAATGGTAAGGATAGGCTCACTGGCCCCGCGCGACTCGGCGGGATTGGCTAGGGGGTTCGCGCGGGTCTAGGCCGGGCGACGTCCGGTTCTAAGGTTGTGGAATTTGGGGCCGTCACAAAACCCCCCCTAAGATGAATTTCGGTCCAAGGTGAAGTGTTGAGATGTGTGGACCAAAATAATAATCCCACAATAGAAAGTAAAACTTTTAAATGAAGTATAATAGTGATTGTCTCCTCCTTTAATAGTATCGAGGCCTTTTCAGATAAAACCACACATCTAAAAGATGAAGGGTGGTTAAGTTGGGGACAATATCGGTACTAGGGAGATCAATGGCTCTCGGAGAAGTGTCGTGGACGGCCGCTTGCGAGTAACGGACCGCAAGACAGAAAAATTCAACAAGGAACATAAGCTACAATCTCTCCACTAATGTGTTTCCTTTTGGTCTTCCCTTCAAGTCTTTTTTATAGTGTCACCGCTCCTTCCAATGATCTAGGATTAGATACACCTCCACCTGAAAAAAGTTTCCATCTATTACACACTTGGCAAGCTACAACACATTGAAAAAATAAATGATCCGCCGTTTCATTGTCCATCATTCATAAATGACAACAATTATGTGAAAAGGAATTTGCTTTTTCTCCTTGAGTGACAGTTTCAAGCTTCTTGACAGCTGTGGGAGTTGAGTCAGGTAAAATACCTATGTATACACAGCCAAAGCTTCCACTCCCTACCATATCTAAATGACGTTAGAAATGCACTCATGTTTTAGCACATCAAAGCCGTTCTTCACAGGCTCCAATGAAAATGGTGTTACAGCTGCCTTCTCACCGCCCTTATGCAGACTTTAAGTACCGCAATGGACGAGTAGGATTTAGAACACAAAGAAGTGAAGAAAAACAGCTTAACTACAGTAGCTCTGTATCTGATTTTTTTCTCACATTACATAGCTGAAATTACAGCTTCATATATTCTTACAAAAGCTGCAAAGTTAACTTCTCCATATTACCAGAAGTCCAAACTAATGATCTACTTCACCATACTTGTGAAGTCCTTTTTACCTAAACAATGACAAGTCCATACTTGACCATGTCTTGCTTAAACATATATGTTAAACTAAGAAATACATAACAAAAGATACATAATTATATTTTCAGATACAACAAAAATGTCAGTTGTCATCAATGGACACCACATTAATGTTTGCAAATCCTAAAACCACAACTATGATAACAAAAAGCTTTCATGGCAGAACTAAAAATACAAAAATAAAAAATAAAATAAAACTGATGCAAAAAACAAAAGCTTTTAAGTAAAGAAAACAACAACAAAGCCTCTATACCAAATTCGATACATTTAGCTATATGGATCAGACTCTTCCGCTTCACTGAATTTAAAGCAAGTTGAGGAAAAAACATAAATATAAACGAAGTATACAAGCACTGAAGGTAATAAGATGAAATACTACATTTACTTCCTCTCTTTTAGGAACAAAAACTTGAACTGCAGACCTTTTATTGCATATTTGCATGTGAAACTCAAAAATTCACTTCTATATGTATACTTGCAACAACAAAAACCAGTTAACCTACAAGCCAGCTAGGTAGCAACACAAAAGGGTTACTAAAATACGTCTAAGAGAAAAAATCTGCGGTTTCTTCATTCTGCACCAGCGTTTGAAGGTAACTTTGCATTGGAGGAGGATTCACATCTACGAGCCCTTCAAGCATTTGAACCACCTGTCCCATTGACGGCCTCATAGTCTCTTCCTCTTGAATGCACCAACATGCCACTCTAAATGCTCTGCTAAGTTCTTCAATGTTTGCATTTCTGTCTAATTTGTCGTCTAAGATTGAAAAGACAGACTGTCCATCCGATAATACTTTTCTTGCAGCCCAAGTAGGGAAGAACCACACCTTCCCATCTTTACCTTGCTTTAAGTTTCTTCGTCCTGATATGACTTCAAACAACATCATTCCATAGCTATAAACGTCGGCCTTTGCAGTGATAGCCAAGCCTGAAGTCCATTCTGGTGCAAGATAACCTACAGTCCCCCTCACTGTCGTCATAACGCGGCTGAATTCACGGCCTAAAAGCTTCGCAAGACCAAAATCTGCTACTTTGGGAGAAAGATCAGCATCTAGGAGTATGTTCTCTGGCTTGATGTCGCAATGTATGATGCATTCTCTGCATGCCTCATGTAGATAAGCCAATCCTTTTGCCGTCCCTATTGCAATTTGGTACCTCTGCTGCCAGTTCAAAACTTTGGGATTTTTTCGACGAAACAGATGTTCGTTTAGGGACCCATTAGGCATGCAATCATACACCAGTAGTGCTTTCCTACCTTCAGAGCAAAAGCCACGTAGGCGAACAAGATTAACATGTTGGATTAAGCCTATTGTACTTACCTCGCTCCGGAATTGCTTCTGATCTTGTGAAAAACGTTCAAGTCTCTTCACTGCAATGGAAGTTGAATCGGGCAATGTCCCTTTGAAGACACTACCGAAACTACCGCTGCCTAACTTGTCCGAGAAGTTCTTCGTTGCAATTTTCAAGTCTTTGTACCTAAAAGCTGTTAAGAATGCATAGCGCTCTTCTGGCTCTGGTGTTCTGCTGGATCTTCTCGTCCACCATTTGCGAAGAAAAATGAAAGTGATGCCCACAATGATTGTAGTCCCTACAAGTACCACGCCGACTATAGTCCAAATTGAAGAAGCTTTCATCCTAGAACCCACTGGGACTTCTGAAGCAGCTAGTCTAATGAAAAGATCATTTCCCTTATCACCACCAAGCTGTTCTATGTTTAATAGATTTCCATACCATAGTAAACACATAATACCTTTACTGTTACCACTACTATTTTTGTAGTAAGCATAAGCATCGCAAGAACAGTTCTGTAAGCAAGCCGATTCACATTTCTTCGCATCATCAACAGCCAAAGCATTGGCCGATGGGATAGCTTGAGACAGATCCATGTTAAACAACTCCTTAAAGCTGTCTTTATCACCACACTGCAACGAGGTTTTCCTGATGCACCCACCAGAATAATCAAGCAAGTCCCAATCTTTTGGACTATATTTTTCAAAACCGGGCAAGCATTGGCATATAGAAGGACCAACGTTATTATCACTGCAAATGCTAAAAGCCCCACAAATGCCATAAACCTTGCACTGCTGCATTGGTTTTACCCAAATTGTGGTCCAATCTTGAGTTTTAGACTGCCAAATTGGTGCCTTCAATTGTCCAGACAAATCTATAAAAACATAAATAGGCGCAGCCTCATTAGGAGCAGAAAAGGTGAAGAAACTCCCATTATCATATGATGTATAGTCATATGAAGTTACAACTCCAATTCGCATCTCAGGAAAGTTGCTGAAAAAGTGCCCGTTCCAGGCACCGGAATTATAAAACTCCCGTGATTGATTCCATTTGAAGCTGACACTCTTGTCAGGCTCTAAGTTAATAGAGTAGAAGCCCGCAGATGGGTCCTCAGCGTTTCTCCATGATGTTATCTTCTGATCCTTCTTTGTGAGATTGTTATATCCAAACTTTGCACCGGGTAGGAAGGCATTGGTGGGATGATCAAAGCTCTGCCACATGATGTTCCCATTTGATGAACTCAAGAGAACCAGATTACCATCATTGCCAAGAACAGCTTTGATAGAGGAATCAATCGTGGTCTTCGAGGTCATTGAATCAGTAGACCAAACTTGGATTATAGAAGAGGAATTACTCTTGGTGCTTACAATGAGAACTAGATGACCATTATCTAGGAGCTTAAATTCCGAGGAAGAAAAATAAGTAACATTTATAGGCTTGTCTCTATTGGCCACCCAAACAATGGTTTTTTTCTTCTGAACAATCGCGACTTCCTTGAACCAAAGGCCTATGTAATAGTTCTGAGAGTTGCCAGGAGTGAAAAATCCAAGTTCGAATTTGCCATTTCTGGAAACTAAGGTCTCGTTTCCTTTTAGAGATTGGCCTGCGAACATGGTATCAACTCCCGTAGTAGCATTGCAATTATAATGAGGAGCAAATGAAAGGAGGGACAGCATCAAACGAATAAGAACTAACATTAGTGCAGAAATCAACATGGCGTTCATCTCTGCTGCACAAACTCTATACATAAATTAAGCTTGTTGAGTTTCTTACATTTATGCAGAGAACTGTTGCACACTTGATCTTCAAAGTAGTAGAATAGAATACTTAAGAGAGAGAATCAATAGAGAAGTACATAGTAGATTTCAATAGAAAAGAAGATTGAGAGATATTAACAGAAAAAAGAGAAATTCAGAGAGAAGAAAGAACACAGTGGAACAAACTTAGAGAGAGAGAAACCTGAAATTATTTTTTTATATTCCATATCATCCTTTGTTACATACTTATAGGGCTCTTACAAGTAACAAATCACGCAAACTTTGTGAAGCAAAACTAATATTTATTGTCCAACTACTTATAACTAACATTTATTCCTATATATGTATGACCGTTGTTACATGCATGTATTTGCTCTCTCCCATTCTCTCTAGACTTACTTTTCTGTCTTTCTGAAGTATTAACATACATATTGGCCCTTCTTTGGGATTTTTGAACAATAGTTTTCCTAATTGGACCGCTGAGGATCATGCTAGATATAGATTGTTCATTTGTTCTAACTTCTAAGGTTGGTCAATAGCAATGACTATGAAATAGAACTGTTAAATTTTCTAAACCACACAATGAAGGAACAGATGCCAGAGGAAGGAAAATCAAAATCAAAGTGCACAGTACCTTAATTAAGAGCTTCTCCTCTTGATATTTCTTTCGACGAATGATTTCATGCGATCTCAAGTGCAAACATTATTACAAACTGCCAACTTGCCCCATCATTTGTGGGCATTACAAGAAAGTATTAATTCGTATTACATAATTTTCTGGTCGATGTAAAGAATTGAATAGGTCATAAAATGCAAGTGGGCGGAAATATTGTTGATTGAGAAAATGACAGTGCTTGGGTTGGTCCTAGTTAAAAAAATGATCCCAACCTCGCTTCTTGGTACGACAAACAAAGCAATTTCATGAACTCTAAAGGGACGATGTTCACTGTAAGTGTAACATTTTAACGGATTCTTTGAGTTATTTGAACAAAGTGTTTCTCTTATGCTGTTCTCATTATTCTCCAATCGTCTGTTAACATGAATAACGAGGTGTCTAAACAAATTCAAATCCCGCATTAACTCTAATTTGAGTTTTCAATAGTTTAATAATAACATAATTTCGGTACTTTATATTACCACACCTTGAAAAATTAAAGAACTAGGACCTTGGAAGAACACATTTCGAAAGGAAAGAAAGACAAGCATGTCACAGAAGCATAAGTGAACTAAAAAAGGAAAACAAATAATAAACTGTCAGAGTTCAATTAAGACTTACATGTGTCTTTTACGGTTAAGCCTCCAAAAGACAGCATATTTCCAGTGTGTCCTGAAACAGAAGATCCTAAGATTTTCCTGCAAGTTAGTCATTTTCCCCACCTATTTCAACCCATAAAAAGTTGGTCTCAAACACCAATATAAGACTGCCTTTAAACTCACATCTCATTTGAAAACCAAAAGTTTTAGAATGTTCAAGTATTACAAAGTTTCAATTGTAACAAATGAAACTATAAATTACAACGATAATAATATCTTAATTACCTAGAACAGAAAAACGTTGGAAGTATATCAAAAGTTGATCAGTGATTACTTTGCATACCGTCGAACTATTAACTTGGAGGTTTATTCCAGGAAGAAATTTATAGCCAGAAGAGACTGGAGGTACCTTTGAATTGAAGGAGGACACGCATCTAGAAGCCCTTCAAGAATCTGAACCGCCTGGCCCATTGATGATGGCCTTTGAACCACTGCTTCTTGAATGCACCAAGAGACCACTCTGAAAGTTCTAGTTAGTTCATCAATCTCTGCATTTCCCTCTATTAGAATTTGTTGGATGAAACTCCCAAGTCCAAGTAAAGATAGGAGGGAGAGTAATATGAGTGAGAGCTTAATGTTTAGAGTAGAGGCTTCACCAAAATGCCAAGGCAAGATGATGTTTCCAATTAGGGGTGCACACGGATTGCACTAATCCGTGGATCAAGTTCAATTCGGACCAATTATTACCAATTGGATCGATTTTTTAATCCCTTGGATTGGATTAGATTGAAAAATCACTAATCCAGCTGGGCTGAATTGGATTACGGGTCCCACATTTAAAAACTGCGGATCCAATCCGATCCAATCCGTTTATCACATCAACGCATTACATATCTCTTTATATGTACTATAGTATCTCGAAGAACATCAACTCAAATTATATACTCTAAACTATATAGTATCTCAAAGACTTTGCTTGTTTTTACCTCTTTTATTACACTTGAGAAAAAAAAAAAATAAATAAAATTGTGGATTGTATGTTGCCATGTGTACTTTTTTTGTACTTTTGTTTGGGTATATGGTTGAGTTTGTAGATGACATTTTTATTTATGTAAGAACTTGCATTTTAAATGTTCTTGTGATGAAAAATTTGTGGGAAATATGTTATATATAGATTTGTGGGATGTACGTTGTAAATTTGTCAATCATAATATGCATAATTTTTGTGATTCATTTGATTAAGTTTAATTTCATGAATTTTTGGATAGGAAAACGTCAATCCGTAGAACTTGATCTAGTCTAATCCGCATTTTGCAAATTGGATTGATAAATTATTTGGGCTGGACTGGACAACAATTTTTTAATTCGCAATAATTGGATTGGATTGCAGATTGACCCTAATTGGACTAGATCCAATCCGTGTGCACCTGTATTTCCAATCCAAACTTATAACCCATTTATTTTGTATTTACATACCTAATTTGGGATTGATCTTAACACCCTCCAACTTGTTATCCAAAATTGAAAATATACAGTCTGTCCTTCCGATATTACTTTATTAGCAGCCCAAGTAGGGAAGAATCAAGCTTTCCCATCCTCAGATTGCAAGTTCTTTCTCCTTGATATAACTTCAAAAAGCATCACCCTGTAACTGTAAACATCAGCCTTGGCTGAAATCAAAACTATCACAATCACGCATCTGAGGAACTGCGGCCTAAGAATTGCCATTCCAGACCTCCACCACACTCCAATACTAACATAATCCTTTCCACTTTAAAGTATGTTCCCTATCTTGCTCTGCCACCATAGAGAATTGTTGGGGTTTTTACTCAACCCCTTCTAATAATGAAACAGATGAATAATAAATTCCACCAAACCACGATCTATGCACCAAATCAACACACCACAAGACACAAAAGATTTAACGTGGAAAACCCTCCAAATCAGAGATAAAAACCACGGGCCAAACTCCGAACAATCCACTATGTCAACAAAGAGTACAAGATATCTCAATTTAATGAGATTCACCAACAATGAAGTAATACATAAAATACCTCTTCCAAGAACTTAGATGATCACACTAAGAACAAAGAATACTACCCCAATTGTATCAAACCCTTGCACCTCTTTTCTTGAACACCAAGAAATCACCAAAGCCTTCACCGCGAGTCTTCGGATTCAAGATCTTGTTGTTCTTCAATGTAGAGAGAAAACTTTAGAGAGATAATGCACATATTCCCCTATGCGCACACCAAGCCGAACTACTCGTTGACTTCTCTAGAATACCTCTTATTTTTCGGTCTCCTAGTCGCACAACAATATCGACTCATATATATTTCTTCACTTCCTATTTTCTCTCGTCGATTCCTATTCAAACTCCAATTTGTTACTTTATGTGTTGGACTTTTCTATTTTTGTGTGGGGCCCACAAAAACCAACAATCTCCCCTCCAACATATGGGGAGATCTCAATCATATTTGATGCTCAATAACAACTCGGCCCCACCAACTTGGTGCGGGGATCGATGCTTCTCACGAGTCACCACCTTCGTCAACATATCATTTGGATTCTTATCGGTGTGAATCTTCTTCGGACTCATCTCATGATCATTCACAACTTCTCGAATCCAATGGTATCGGATATCAATATGCTTAGTGCGGCAATGATAAGTAGCATTTTTGCTCAAATCTAGAGCACTCGACTATCATGAGTTCTTCGCATACCCATCTTCTTGCTTCAACCCCAACTCTTGAAGGAATCTCTTCAACCAAAGCATTTCTTTGCTTGCTTCGATTATAGCAATATATTACGCCTCTGTCGTGGACAAAGCAACACACTTTTGCAATTTTGATCGCCAAGATACGGCTCCCCCGCAAAAGTGAACACATACCCGAAGTAGATTTTACGCCATCAAGGTCACTGCCATATCTCGAATCGTATATCCCTCCAAAATAGGTTTCGAGCCCCCAAAACATAAAGACATCTTCGAAGTACCTCTCAAATATCTCAAAATCCATTTCACTTGCTTCCCAATGAACTTTTCCAGGATTTAAGAGAAATCTGTGACCACACCAAGCTGCGTGAGCAATATCAGTCGGGTGCAAACCATCGCATACATCAAACTCCCAAGCTATGAGAGGAGTAAGGAATATATGACATCTCCGCTATATCTATAGAAGTAGAGGGACATGATTTCTTGCTAAGTGTGAAGTGATTAGCAAGAGGTGTGCTAGCGGCTTAGCATTGTTCATATTGAATCTGTTCAAGACTGCTCAACATACTTTTCTGTGACACCCATAACTTTTTGGATCTCTGTCACGAATAATCGCATGCCAAGAATCTGTTTCTTAGGCCCCAGGTCTTTCATATCAAAAGAACTCGATAATTCTTTCTTCAAGTTTCCAATCAAGGAAACATCATGCCCCACTATCAACATATCAACATAGAGCAACAAGATCACAAGCTTTCCATCTGAAAATTTCTTAAAGTAGACACAATGATCTGCATCTGTTCTAGTGTACTCTTGACCCATCATGAAAGAGTCAAATTTCTTATACCACTGCCTTGGAGCTTGTTTAAGTCCATACAAGCTCTTCTTCAACTTGCAAACCAAATGTGTTTTTCCTGTTACTTCAAATCCTTCAGGTTGATCCATATAAATCTCTTCCTCCAAATCACCATGGAGGAATGCAGTCTTCACATCTAACTGCTCAAGCTCAAGATCCAAGCTAGCAGTCAGACCCAAAATCACTCGAATAGAACTCATCTTCACAACAGGGGAAAAAATCTCATCAAAGTCAATTCCTTTCTTCTGATTGAACCCCTTCACTACCAAACGAGCTTTATGTTTTACTAGCTTATCTCCATCTGTCTTCAACTTGTACACCCATTTATTCTTCAAAGGTTTTCTACCTTTTGGAAGTTCCACCACTCATAAGTATTGTTCTTCTTCAAAGAACTCATCTCCTCTGCATTGCTTTCATCCATTGAGCTTTGTCTTTGTGAATCGAACTCCCTGGAAGCTCTCTGGCTCCCCCTCTTCTGTAATTGTAACATAATTCGAACTGGGGTACCTAGTAGAAGGAAGCAACCCTCTCTCAGATCTTCTAAGTGAAGGTTCAACTAAAGCTGTTCGTGGAGGAGTTAACTCCCCCTGCTCATCATCATCAACTGGTTCTGGCACATCAACCCTATGTTCTTCAAATGAGTCTCCCTCATGTGTGGCATCAGTAATGGAAGGAGACTCCAATCCAGAAACATCATCATCATCAACTATGATTTTCTTTGATGTCTTCAAATCTGCTATGGTTTCATATTCATGAAAGACCACATCCCTGGACCTGACAATCTTTTTCTTCTCTGGATCCCATAACCTATAACCAAACTCGCATCTCCAAATCCCAAGAGGATACACGGACAGTTCTATTATCAAGTTTCGTCTCTGCTCCTTAGGCACATGCATAAATGCCTTGCATCCAAACACCTTCAAGTGAGAGTAAGTAACATCTTTCCCGGACCAAACTCTCTACGGAACATCAAACTCCAATGGTCTTGAAGGAGAGCGATTCATCAAGTAGCAAGCGATCTTGAGAGCCTCACCCCAAAACGACTTGGGCAACTTAGCCATTTTTAACATACATCGACTTTATCAAGGATGGTTCTGTTTGTTCTTTCAAAGCAACACCATTATGTTGAGGAGTACCGAACAGTCTTCTCATGTACGATTCCATGTTCGAGCAATAATTCTCGAACTCCTTTGAAGTGTATTCTCCCCGTTATCACTACGAAGGCACTTCAAAGATACGCCTTTTTCTCGTTCCACCATCATATGAAACTTCTTGAGGTACTCAAAAACGACATTTTGTTCTCAACACAAACACCCAAACCTTAGTGAAGCATCATCAATAAAAGTAACAAAGTATTTGCCACCTCCCATAGTTTCCACATCAATGGGACCACAAACATCGAGTATACTAACTCAAGTAAATTTCTTTTTCTTTCGAGATGATGAAGAAAAAGAAACTCTATGTTGCTTACCGAATAAGCAATCATCACAAGGGTTCAAATATTTACCTTTGGCAAAGGGAATATGAGACTTCTTTGCCAACACCTGCAACCCTTTCTCACTCAAGTGACCTAGCCGCCTATGCCACAAATCGGTGAAGAATCATCTTCAATTGCGTTTAGGTCACCTCGACGGTCTTCAATTGAGTTTTGTAAAGTGTATAGCTCAATTTTCCTCTCAGCAACAACCATTGAGCCTTTGGTGAGTTTCCACTCCTTGCCCCCAAAGATGTTGTAGTAACCATCTAGGTCCATAGCATGAGTAGAAAACAAATTCGAGACGCAGAATCCAGGAACATGTCGCACATCTTTTAGAATTACCGTGCAACCCATATTTGTTTGCACAAAGACATCTCCAATGCCAACTATATCTCGCAAAGCTGTTGTTCCCCATCTTTGCCTTACCAAAATTCCCCGCTCGATAAACAGAGAAGAAATCCTTCATCGGAGTAGCATGGAAGGATCTTTGCGAGAATCAACAACCCATTCACTATCGTATTAGTGACATGACCTTGATCCTCAACTAAAGAAAGCACAACCAAGTCTTCAATTGCATCTGATATAGCAGCCGTAGTACTCTGATCATTCGCTTTATTTTGATTTTTCTCATCATTCTGTTCTCTTTTCCACACTTTACAATTTTTCTTTATGTGTCCTTCCTTGCCACAGTGATAACAAGAGAATTTTCCCTTTTCCTTGAGACTTGCCTCTAGATTTACTCCGCCCCTTCGGACCTACAGGCGACTTACGCCTCTATGTTCTGCGGTAGTAACAAGAGCTTGTGAAGTTTCAATGCCTTTATCCTTTCTCCTAGTCTCCTCGTCAAAGAGACTATCCCGCACTATGGATGAAGACAAGACACCGCCCTGGAGCAGAATTACTTAGAGACACCACCAAGGTTTCCCACTTTACGGCAACGAGCTCAAGAGTAAAAGTGCTTGTAACTCATCCTCAAGCACAATCTTCATAGCACTTAATTGATTGATCAATGCTTCGAAATCATTCAAGTGCTCTATCATCGACAGCCCATCTTTGTACTTCATATTAACAAGCCTTCTAATTAGAGAAGCCTTGTTACGAGCCCCCTTCCTCTCACACATATTCGCAATTTTCTCCATAACTCCTGTGCATCAACCTCTTTCTTGACATGGTGATAAATACCGAGATCGATCCACTTTCGAATAGTCCCAATGAGTTTTTCGGTGCAACTTCCTCCAATTAACATCAGATATTTTCTCTGGTTTGTTTTGTCCAAATTCAATTGGATCAAATAAATCCTTGCAATAAAGATGATCTTCCATCATCGGTTGCCAAATTGAATAATTCGTAGCCGTCAACTTGACCATATTGCTTGCTTTATCATCATCATCCACCATCTTGATTCCCACAAAGATTCCCGAACACAAACCGGCCGCGGCTACGATACCACTTGTTGGGGTTTTTACTCAACCCCTTCTAATAATGAAAACAGATGAATAATAAATTCCACCAAACCACGATCTATGCACCAAATCAACACACCACAAGACACAAAAGATTTAACGTGGAAAACCCTCCAAATCGAGAGGTAAAAACCACGGGCCAAACTCGAACAATCCACTATGTCAACAAAGAGTACAAGATATCTCAATTTAATGAGATTCACCAACAATGAAGTAATACATAAAATACCTCTTCCAAGAACTTAGATGATCACACTAAGAACAAAGAATACTACCCCAATTGTATCAAACCCTTGCACCTCTTTTCTTGAACACCAAGAAATCACCAAAGCCTTCACCGCGAGTCTTCGGATTCAAGATCTTGTTGTTCTTCAATGTAGAGAGAAAACTTTAGAGAGATAATGCACATATTCCCCTATGCGCACACCAAGCCGAACTACTCGTTGACTTCTCTAGAATACCTCTTATTTTTCGGTCTCCTAGTCGCACAACAATATCGACTCATATATA
The DNA here is from genome assembly GCA_039657345.1 of Stephania japonica. Lineage (NCBI taxonomy): Eukaryota > Viridiplantae > Streptophyta > Magnoliopsida > Ranunculales > Menispermaceae > Stephania > Stephania japonica. The sequence goes on along the minus strand of CM077556.1, from coordinate 80,581,113 downwards.
TTTCTTCACTTCCTATTTTCTCTCTGTCAGATTCCTATTCAAACTCCAATTTGTTACTTTATGTGTTGGACTTTTCTATTTTTGTGTGGGGCCCACAAAAACCAACAAGAATTGCATTACTAGCTGAGAGGTTGGTCTCTATAGGCAACCTAAACAACTGGTCGGTTTTGAACTGAGACTTTCTTGTACCAAATGCTTATGCAGCATTTGAGAGACTTACCTGGTGTAAAGAAACCAAGCTCAAAGTTTCCACCTTGAGAGATGATAGTTTTGTTTCCTATGAGTGATTGTCCTGCAATTCTGCAAATATGGTATCAACAGCTAGCAATGCAGAAATGTGTTCTGAGAGAGTGTAGAATTCGCAACGTACAAAGAAGAGCAAGACTAGCATCCATTTCTGCGTCCGTTGTGATGCTTTCTTTTGCTGTTGCTTCAGATGGTTATATAAATTTCATCCTCATCACTGCCTACATAAATTGTAAAATATTAGGAAACAGAAATTGCCCAATGGGTCCATAATTATTTTGTTTTATTCCGATGGAAGATGCCTAACAAAATTCTTCAGAAAATTGAAAGCCATCTTTGACTGAGGTGAAATGAAGTTGATTCATGAATGAATCATGAATTAGTTGGTTGAATATCATTTCTTTAAACCTATGAATTAAAATCAGTATTGTGTTCAAATTCAAAGAAAAGTAGGAGTAGCACCAATTGACACAAATATTAGAGAAGGACGGTTGCAGTGGTTTGGACAACTGCAAAGATGGCCTACAAATGCTCCCACTACAAAACTTGACTCAATAGAAACTGATGAAATTTGACAAGGTAAGGGTAGATGGAAGTTAACTTGGAATGCATTAATTAGAAGGGACTTAAAGGGTTTGGAATGCTCACCATCAATTGCACAAAATCGAGCACAATGAAAGAGTTTGATCCATATAGTCGACTCCAATTAATTTGATATTAAGGGTATGTTGTTGTTGTTGTTGTTGTATTTTGTTCACCATTACTATAATATTCGATATAAAGGTGATATATTGACTAAGCTCAACCTAACAAACCCATTATTTTTTTTAGTTTGGCTAAGTGCACCCCACCTTTTACTAAGTGCACCTCAAAAAAGTCAAACTTAAAAAAGGGTCAATCCTACTACAAAATGACCCTTATGCCCAACTGTGATTAGTGCACTCCACTATAATTTCTAAGTGCACCCCACACACTCTCTTCGTTGTGATTTGTAGGCATCATCGAGTGGTTCGACCTCAAAGGTCCGAATATCTTATTAGAGAGTCGGTCGAAGCCCATCAAACCTCTAGTTGGAGAGCCGGTCATAGCTTGTCGAACCTTTAATAGGAGAGTCGGTCGGAACTCACCGAACCTTTAGGTCGGCAATTGTCAACTAAATCTCATCAAAAAGATTTGGTTGGACAACACAGAGCCTAGTAGATAAGTCTTGGCTACATGTCGCCAAACCTAATGTAAATGTCTCGATCAAGATTTTGGAGTTGGGTGCTTCGATTCGGATGAAAGGGTAATTTGGTAAAAATATGGGGTGCACTTAGAAATTGAAATTTGAATTTAGGGTGCCACGCAAAATGGGGTGCACTAGTAAAAGTTGGGATGCACTTAGCCAGACTTTTTTTTTCACTATTTTGAGTCTTTTATATCATTTTATTTATCAATGAAGGCTAGAATTCTTGACTAGCTCATCTAGAATGCCTCCACAATGTGTTCTAACTGGAGGACACTAGAAATCCGACCATTATGAGTCACGCCTCTGGAACCAATTTCATGTCAACTATGTTCAACCAAATACTAGCTGCTATATCAATCCTTCCTATCGGATACTTATTCATCAGTTGAATCAAAATATCCTAAAAGTCGACCTGAGTTTTTTTTTTTTTTTGTGCGGCCTAGAACTTTGATGGACCATAGCATGGAGGTTGCAGATCAACAATGGAAGAAAGTACTCAGCTTGCAGGGAAATCTTCGACTTATGCTTAAAATTGTTTTCGTTTTTCCAAATTCATTTAACATGGTCATTAATTATGTTGGTTTTGGTTTCTAAATCAACAGAGCTCTTAATCTTAAACCATCGAATATCCTTAGATCTCAATAAATTTGGGGAAGAAAAGGAGGCCTACACCAGGAATGGTTCTTCCTTAATATCTTAACTTTGGAACATAAGGGTCGTCTGCTAGGCTATAGGACTTAATTTGTAAAGTTTCTATCTTGGGAAAAATATCTCTGATGTTACCCACATATCTATAGAAATTTGTGGGGGTAAACAAATGGGGTTCGAGCCGATCTTGCACAAAATCAATTGATTTGTATTAGGATCATATCTACACTACTCATATACCATACCAACTCTTATTATATTTCTCTCGTGGAATTATATATTCGCAGCAAGAGGCCTGCTACAGTTCCCCAAATTTTAACCCATATTTGACACCAACCTCATCGGAAGCCGTCGGTTTGGCCTCGAGATACATGCGCACACATCGCAAGGCAAATATAGACGACTCCCGATGTAGTCGGTGCCAAATGTGGGTTAAAATCTGCAGAACTTTTGTATTTTTGTTCCAACAATATATGCGGTTATTGGAAATCTATTTGCCATGGAAGTTTTACTTGCTGCCTTGTCGGCACTCAACGACAATAAGGTCCACAAGTGGAAAAGATCTTTTATCCAATGCGTATTTTTGCATTTAAAGCTAATGGAAATTAGTCAAGAATACGAAGAATTGTCTATTCAATGAATTTTCTCTGTTTTGCAAATTTTACCATTCTACTGCAACTCATTCTCGGCTTGGACACCATTAGCAATTAGCAATGTTGAATGAGCGAACAACAATTCCGGCGTTTCTCATCTCAACTGTTTTCCATCAATTGAATGAATGATTGATTAGTCAGGTTTTTGCAGAATCAATTGAACCAACTAACCAACGAACGATCGCATCAGCAAACCATGCACCTATTATTTATTCAGTATAATTGATTGGCTCTACAACTTCACACCTTTCATTACCTTTTTTTTTTTTTTTTTTTTTTTTTTAACTATGGGTATACGCCGTTTTAACGACCAATCTCACAGACCTGGTGCAGGCGACTGTTGCGTATTCCGGTGGCTCAATTGAAATTGCTAAGAAGCAGAAATCGAACGCGGATCATGTTGTAAGGAGTGTCTGACGCGCGCCGAACGCGTCAATAAAATATATTTCCTAAACCAACTATTTTGTAAATAGTGGTAAAGGGTCGATCCACATAGATTAGTTTTCTTTCTAAGGTAAAATAAATAACAAAAAGGAAATTAGGGGATTTAGAGAAAATGAGTTAATTACCTAATCTAAATATAAACAAAATAATAAAAGCAATTAAAATAAAGTTAAAAACAATTAATAAAAATAACACCTAGGTCAAGGCATACAAGTTCGGCTCGATAAAAAGATTGAATTTGGTCGTCAACTTATGTCAAAAGATACAAATCAAATTATCATAGTGTAGCTATAGACCCGATGACGCACTCGGTTCCTCGCACTTCCTGATATCGGCAGCCAAGGTACGACCGTTGACTACTTCCCTAACCAAACACGTAACCTGATCGCTAGTGCTCGCAGATTTAACGCATTGATCGTATTATTTTGATTTGTGAATGCACTACACCTAGACAACCACATCGCTAGTGCTCCCAATTTAGCCTAGATCTCTAAGGTATTTGATTAGTCCCAAAAGTTTCTAATCAATTGGTATGGTCAATTGCCACTAATGTGGTGTTGTCGCACAAACACGGGTGCTTACGACTCACTGGCATATGAATCGAAGTTTAAACTAGTGTTTAACCTCGATTGTTCAATCAATACCAAAGAAAATAAATCATATAAAAGAATCAATAATAATTAAGAATAAATAAACCTCATGAAGATTCCCAAGTTGTAGGCGCGACTGATCCACCTTCAACCTAGATGGAAGAACTAACTAGACATAATTAAACTAAACTACAAGAAAAATAAAAATAAAATAGATCCTCCTCTTCCCCCTCCCTCAATTTCTAAGTCCTAATATATATTTATTCATAAAATTTGGTCTCTGGAAGAGAGAAAACTGTTTTTTTTTTTTTTTGTGTATTTTCGGTCTTGACACGTGGCAGGCGGTCATTGGGCTTTTTGTGCGTTGCTGACGTGTCGCGTGCTTATTGGAGAAGCTGTTGTGGCGCGCTGACGTGGCAGCGTCTGATTGGCCGAGAATGCTGTGTATGACGTGCTGTTGGCTGACGTGTCGACACGTGGCGGTTCCTGGTTCGCTGGAGCTGCTGACTGTGCATACGGTGGACGAATGGGAAGCTGCCACGTGGCGGTGAGCTGTGAAGACGAAATCGCATGACTCTTACCGAAAATCTGGGAGTTCGTACTAATGCGCATCTCGATGCAGATCTTGCGGTCTGGAGAGAGGAGCTGTGGACGATGTGACGTGGCGTGCGTTGAAGAGTTGACCGACAGCCGGACCAATGGGGATGCGACACGTGGACCTCAAAAACTCCAATTCACCTACTCTTTTGTACACCCCAAAATAAACCTCCGATTTTCGATTTCTGCAAGTGTATACTCTATTTTGAGTATTTTTTTGCCCCGGATCCAACCGTGCACTCCGTTTTTCCTAAAAACGAAAATTAAATATAATTAGATATATATTTTCATATTATTCCAATAAATCACAAATTTCCTAAAATATGCATTTATCACTATAAAATAAAACAAATATAATTCAATTAATCATAATAACTTATACTAAATTATGCCTAAATGAACACTTATCAGTGTCTTATGGAGCCGACACACCTTTACGCTCACCATTACTATCAACCCGACTGGGTTCACCTTTCATTACTTTTCAATGTAATAAATTGATTTATCCATGACATAAGTATACCCTTTTCCCTACCCAAAAAAAAAGTATACCCTTCTCTGTAAAAAAAAAAAAAAAAACAGTGTAACCTATCAATATTAATAAAAGATCAATATATATCCGCGAAAAGGAATGGTAGGATGACGTGAATCGAGGCATCACCTCCAATCACATAGAAACACAAGATACGAAAAGGACAATATTATTTTATTTTATTTTTTTGATAAAAGGGCAATATTAATTGTTGAAGACTAAAATGAAAGGGTCGAGTTGTCAAGCATTTTTAGTAAGATGGATGCGGTGTCGGTTACTAAAAGGTAAGATTGAAGGAGTCAAAGCATCTTTGGTGAGATGGTAGAAATAGTAAATTTAATTCTCACTTAATTTTTTTTTTTTTTAAAAGATGACAATTTTAAAGGAGGTTCCATATTTAACTCGTGTTGGAGTCACTTATCAAAATGAAAGGGTTGAGTTGAGTAGCATTTAAGTGTTGGATCTCTTGAAGAGAGCCGTTACCACAAGGCCGATGGCCAACCATTAGCAATCAAACCTAAGAGTAATGAAAATGGCGTGGACTAGAGTGGTGGCATGCTTAACTTTGTTTATATACAATAATGGTACTTGAACTCATAAGTTCGGATTCATATGAGGGTTTTTTAAATTTTTATAAATATTTAAGGGGTATCAATGAAATTTTACAAGTTGTTATGTTTGCTTCATTTATTGTTTGAGGATGATTTTAAAATAAAAAATATTTTTGAGTTTGGACTCATGAGTCCAAATAGCAGTACTCGTTTATATAATACATAAAGCATGGATCTTCTTGAAAAGTGTCTTTTATTCTTGTAAATTCGGAATGATAACTCCAATTTATTTTGGTATTTTAATTGGAGTAAACACCCACTCTCAAATCTAAGCACATACATAAACTAGTCACCACACTCTCCTCCCTTGGACGAAAGGAAGTGCATTATGTAAAGTGGCCGCCACAACTAATCTAGACCGAATTATTACAAGTTCAAAAGTTGAAGTATTTAAGTGGTATTAGAATTCATGGTCACTGCATCAGACTACTCGGTGTTGTAACATTGCCAATCAAACTGCTTTAATAATTCATGTTGATTCATTTAAGTATTATACGTGCACGTTCGATTCGACAAGTAGTATTTAACACGGACCCAACTCATTTACTCCAGGCAAATGCGATTGCTGAAGACCATTGAACATATGGTGGAAAGTATGGGTCATAGTATCCTAACAGTGAAAGTTAATTAAGGCAGTGACGAGGCTGAAATTTATATGCAAGCAGAGCAACTGCATCCTCCCTTGGAAGTTGGAACACATCTCTGCAGAGCAATTACTTGTATAGTAGTTTATAGATTATTAATAATATGCTATGCTTCGATCGATGTATATTCGAAGCTATGCTTCGATCGTGACGAGTTAGAAGAACAAAAGCAAATATCAATTGTTAGAAAGGGCGCCAATTGAAGCTATTACTCGAAATCACACCATCAAACTAATTAGGCATGCATTCATTGCATTTTGTTGTAACTATTGAGCTCTTCGGTCGATCTTTGGCAATAATATTTGCGAAAGTCAGCGTGTTCTTAATTGCATTGAATGCACTTCAATCTGATCATGATTTTTTTCTAATAAACTAAAGTTGAATTATTGTAACTGTAAATGATAAAACAAGCACTTCTGAAAATGTTTGTATTAACCATTGAAACGCATTAATTCAATGTTGGTGGATAGAGGTTTGATCATGAATTAGCAGCCCAACTTGCATATCCATATGCATATAGCCTTTAAAGGGACACACAGCATCAGCGTTCTTATACGTCTGCTACAATCTAAGAAACCCAGCAAAGTTTTACCTCTGCTGTGAAAGTTTGTGCAGCAGATATGGACATCTCGATTCCTCCATCGACGTTATTTCTTATTGCTTTTCTATGGTGCATCCTTTCTTTTGCTCCTCATCATAGTATCGGTACTTCTAGTGCTGCCGATACCATGTTTGCAGGCCAATCGCTGTCAACAAACCAGACCTTAGTTTCCAAAGAAGGAAAATTCGAGCTTGGGTTCTTCACACCGGGTAACTCCAAGAACTACTACATCGGCATTTGGTTCAAGGAAGCGTTTGCAGTCCAGAAAAAGAAAACCGTCGTTTGGGTGGCAAACAGAAACAAGGCCATAACCATTAATGACTCGTCTTCTTCAGAATTCAAGCTCATAGAGAATGGCCAGCTAGTCATACTCATCATGAGGAATGAAATTCCGATTTGGTCCACTGATTCAACACCCTCAAGAACCATGAACGGTTCATCTGTTAAAGCAGTGCTCCGTGATGATGGAAATCTGGTTATTTTGAGTTCCTCAAATGGGGACGTCTTATGGGAGAGCTTTGATCATCCAACCCATGTTCACCTACCTGGTGCAAGGTTAGGATATAATGGCCTTACCAAAAAGGCCATGAAAGTTACTTCATGGAGGAACTCTGAGGACCCGTCTGATGGCATCTACTCGATTGAGTTGGGGCCCGACAAGAGTTTCAGCTTAATTTGGAATGGTTCGCAAACGTTTTACAATTCAGGTGTTTGGAATGGACGTTTTTTCAGCAACATTCCTGAGATGCAAGTTGGATACGGATTCATGTCTTCTTTTGGAATCACGTACTATGAGAACGGGAGTTATGATTTTATCTATCTTCTTTCGAACAAGACCTTACCCTTTGGTAATTTCTTGGATACATCTGGACAATCGAAGGCAAGCATGTGGTCGTCTGAAACTCGAGACTGGACGGTGATTTGGACTAAACCACTACTTCATTGCCAGGTTTATGGTGTTTGTGGGGCTTTTGGTGTTTGCAGTGAGAACAATATAGGTCCTTCTGTATGCCAATGTTTGTCGGGATATGAACAACGCTATCCAAAAGATTGGGACTTGCTTGATTACTCAGGTGGGTGCGCGAGGAGAACCTCTTTACAGTGTGGCAATGAAGATAGCTTTTCAAAGATGCCTAACATGAGATTGACCAAAATCAGCCCATCGGCCAATGCTCTAGCAGCCGATAATGCGAAGAAATGTGAATTGGCTTGCTTACAAAATTGTTCCTGTAGTGCTTATTCTTACGACACCAGCAGTAGTAGCAGCAGCAATAGTATTCAGTGTTTACTATGGTATGGAGATCTGCTTAACATAGAGCAGCTTGCTGGTGACGAAGGAAATGATCTTTACATTAGACTAGCTCCTTCACAAGGCCACTTGGGTTCTAAGACGAAAGCTTCTCCTAGATGGACTATAGTCGGTGTGGTTCTTTTCGGGACTGCAATCCTTTTGGGGATCACTTTCTTTTTTCTTTACAAATGGCGAAGAAGAAGACTCAACAAAACAACAAAGCAAGAAGAGGCCTATGCATTTTTAACAGCATTCAGGTACAAAGACCTAAAACTTGCAACAAAGAATTTCACAGACAAGTTAGGCAGCGGCGGTTTTGGTAGTGTCTACAAAGGAATATTGCCTGACTCGACTGCCATTGCAGTGAAGAGACTTGAAGGTGTTTCGCAAGATCATAAGCAATTTCGAAGTGAGGTAAGTACTATAGGCTTAATCCAACATGTTAATCTAGTTCGCCTTCGTGGCTTTTGTTCTGAAGGTAGGAAAAAAATGTTGGTGTATGACCTCATGCCTAATGGGTCCCTAGAAAAGTATCTAAATCTTCAAAACGATTCAAGAATTTTGAATTGGCAGCAAAGGTACCAAATTGCAACAGGGGTAGCAAGAGGATTAGCATATCTACATGAGAAATGTAGAGACTGTATCATACATTGTGATATCAAGCCAGAGAATGTGCTCCTAGATGCTGATTTTTCTCCTAGGATAGCAGATTTTGGTCTTGCAAAGCTACTAGGCCGTGAATTCAGTCGAGTTATGACGTCTATGAGGGGAACCATAGGCTATCTTGCACCAGAATGGACCTCAGGTGTCGCTATCACTGCAAAGGCTGATGTTTACAGCTATGGCATGATGTTGTTTGAAATCATATCGGGAAGAAGGAACTTAAAACAATCCAAGGATGGGAAGATGTGCTTCTTTCCTACTTGGGCAAGTAGGAAAGTGATCTCCGAGGGACAACCAGTGCTTACGATTTTGGACAACAACTTGGAGGGAAATGTGGACATTGAAGAACTCAACAAAGCATTTAGAGTGGCTTGTTGGTGCGTCCAAGACGAGGAGTATCAGAGACCATCTATGGGGCAAGTGGTTCAGATTCTTGAAGGGTTCTTAGAGGTGAATCCTCCTCCAATTCTAAGCTACCTCCAAGCGATGGTTGACAGCGAAGAATCTGCAAATTTCTTCTCTGAATAGCTGTGAAAGTATCCAAGACTGCAATCAACAACTGAATAATATACGCTGCAACACAAATATGCACACGCACATATGCAGCTATGTACCTAGCTTTTTAAGCCACCTATATTTTCATTTATAAAAGTTTTTTTTTTTTTTTCCTTCTCTAATGGGAAACGATCATGAAGGGTTTTTATTGTGGTGACTTCTCTTTATATGTTGGTCTGTCTTGGAATTTTCTTTGTGATTATTGAGAAAGGTATCAGTCCCCAATGCAAATGAGTACAAGTATATGAGAAGGAAAGAAAATTATACCATGCCAGAATTGGAGCTAATTATAGGTGATGAAGTATAAGGTTAACAACTAGGATCAATGTGCTTAAGCGATCTTTTAGAACCAATATTCAAGTAAAAGAACAATGTAACTTTAGGAAATAAAATTAATCTAGACTATCAAATTGATCTTTAAAATCAACAAAAAATAATTTTTTCTCAAAATTAAAGTTCATTAATTAGTGAAAATAATTATGAAGCTTTCAGCGCTGTTCCAATCAATTAAGCATGAAAATTTGAGATTAGAATGCAATTCATGAGTCATCCTCCCTATTATTTTATTTCGTCGCAGTCATCCCCTCAACTACTTCAATAAATTGGCAAGTATCTAGTGGAAAACCCACAAACAAAACCTATCTAATTGAAACCCCCATCCTCTCCTGAATGATTGTATGTGACAAAGAAAAAAGGTAGAACCTTTAATTGCTGGGAATTTGGTTTGGAGGAAAATATGCTTAAGAAATTCTATACGCATGGTTGGGGCTATTAACCTGATACTACAAAGTACATGATTTATGAATGAAAAAGTTTGCAAGAAATAGTATCAACAGAAAAGAACTGCGCGAGAGAAAGAATACCCTTTTGAGTTAAAAGGGGGTTTTTCAAAAAGTAGGGTTGGTTTACTTTAAAATTCATTAAATAGGGTAAATTTCTTTAAAATTTCAAAAACAATGTATTTCTCCTTTAGTAGAGGTGTCATTGAGTCTGATGTGGCGGTGGGTGGGTGAGGTGACAATTCTTTATATTTTGTATGAATGACTCCTTTACAAAAGGAGTCATTCATATAATGTGACTTTGTATGAATGACTCATTTTGTAAATGAGTTATTTATACAATTAGAATTGTGATGTGGCGATGTGGTGGTGGATGTGTGAGGTGGCAATTCCAATTGTATGAATGACTCCTTTTACATTTCATATTTTGTAGGAATGACTCCTTTTGTAAATGAGTCATTCATACAATGTGACTTTGTATGAATGACTCATTTTGTAAAGGAGTCATTCATACAATTGGAATTGTGATATGACGATGTGGGTGGGTGGGTGGGTGAGGTGACAATTTCAATTGTATGAATACATTTCATATTTTGTATGAATGACTCCTTTACAAAAGAAGTCATTCATACAAAGCATTGTATGAATGACTTCTTTTGTAAAGGAGTCATTCATACAATTGGAATTGTGATGTGGCGATGTGGCGGTGGGTGGGTGAGGTAGCAATTTCAATTGTACATGGGTGGGTTACGTGACGCCACGTCAACTAAATACACGAATGGCGCCTTTACAAAAGGCGTCATTTATATTAGGTGGCTGCCACATGGGATCCATTAGTGTTGGTCAGATAACGTGGCGCCACATAACATGAATGACGCCTTTACAAAAGGCGCCATTCGTGTTGGTCAGATGATGTGGCGCGCGTAACACGAATGGTGCCTTTTGTAAAGGCGCCATTCGTGTAGGTCAGATGACGTGGCACCACATAACACGAATGACACCTTTATAAAAGGCGTCATTTGTGTTACACCAATGTTTAAAGGTAATTTCACCTTTTCAAAATGCGATATACATTAATTAAAGAATAAAAAAAAAACCACAGTAATTTACGAATTTAAAAAAAAAATAACGTACGGATGTAATCTTTTCTTGAGTTAAGTATCTAACCTTCTTTGGCGTTTCAATATTTGAAATTACCGCAGTTCCTCCGATATCCCGATCGGTATTTTAGGCAATTGGCTGCCAATCTTCCAATCTTATACCAAAAATCATCCAAACTCCCACCAAGTTTGCCCCTTTTATAATAAGAGAAAACCTCATTCACATGTACCGCGGAGCGACTCCTGAACTCAATCTGCCCTAAGTGCCCTTCATCTGCATTTCCCTAAAAACCAATTTAGGGCTTTTGGGAATCCAAAATCCCCAATCTTGGCATGGAAACCAGAGGTTCCGCTCTTCCTCTTTGAGGGCCTCCACAAAATGGAGATGGCATCCCTTTCTTTGAATCCAGCAAAGCCCTCGATGGATCGAATTGACAAATGTTGTCCGAGAATCGATTTTGCGAACAATTTCAATGTTTTTGAATAGATTGAATGAATGATTTGAGAGAGTGGAATTAGGGTTAGGGCTTGAAGATAGTATTGAAGTGATTTCGCGGGAAGCGCCAACGGTCAACTGAACCGAATCGAGTGCGAAATGGTTCAAGTTTTTTTTAAAAATTTTATAATTATTATTAATTTATCTCACCCCCTTCTTTTAGGTGGCAAATATATCATAACCCCATTTGGCTAATCTATCTTAGCATTTGGTTAAACAACTAAGATTTTTCCTTAAAAAGTGATAACTTTGTAAGATTTAAATAAACCTCGTTAAGTCTGTATGTCGGTTAAAAAAAGGGGAATCGATTTTTTATTTATGAATTAATCGAAGTGATTAATCAATTTTGAGTGGACTAATCAACAAAAAAGTCAAATTAATGGCAATTTATTTGCTTAAATAGGATTAGCGAATCAATGTACTTGATTCTATGTTTGGTCATGTATTGAGCCATGAGTCATTAATGAAATTTTGATTTTTATTCAAAAAACAAAAAAGACGCAAAAACCATAAAAATCTTATTATGAAAAATCGATTCATTAACATACACAAGTTATCTCACTATCCAAAAAGAAACAACCTAAATAATGTGCCAATGAAAACCCAACGCATTCAAGCATTCACCACAAGAAAGGTTTGGCTGTCACACACAATAAAGGAAAATGATAATCTAACACACTTTGGGTGTACACTTTATTTTTTAACCATTTATAACTCTTTTTTGTCTCCTTAGGTGTGGGTTTCACATCTAACAAAACACCATAAATGACTAAAAATATAGTGTGCACCCAAAGTGTTAGATTATCATTTTTCCAAAATAAAAGTCCAACAATTATCAAAGAACAATTATTGAGACGAGGTTGGGCACACTACTCTATTAAAACACGGTTAGAGTAATACGATTGGAGTTCAAATAGAGGAAGTCGGACTCGACGAATAGGTGAGATCAAGAATGAAGCAGGAAATCAAAGTTAGGGTTCTTCGTGACCCAAAATCGATTAATTGATTTCGTTAATTCAAAAATAAAAAATCGATGTTGTTTTTTAACCCACTTAACGGAGTTTATTTCAATCTAACGGGGTCATCACTTTTTAAGGGCAAAATTGTACATATAATGGCTATCAAAACGTTAGGATATAATTACCTACTAGGGCCTTCTCTTATAACCATGGGTCTTCGAATCATTTTTTAGCCTCTTCATACTTTGGTTAGACATAATCCATTGGAGTTTGTAACGGTCTGAATTTAATTCGCCGTTATTTGTGACGTATTGCAGACGTGGCAGACAGCTCAGACATCCGTGGGACCGCAGCTAGGCTAGAGCGCGCCTGGAGTTAGGTAAATAGTTATTTTGTGTGTTATTTTATTTAATTTGTGATGTTTATGTTAAAATAGGTTAAACGACATCGCGATGTGTGTAATTATATTTTAATTGACGTGTGAGATTGTGTTAAGTATTCGCCTCGATATGCGTGTCAACGTGGGTACCGAATAGACAAAAAGATGAAATATTAGGCTGGGGAAAATATTACACACATTAAATGAATTAAATGTGATAAAATAGTAAATTGGTGGACGACTAGGGACACGCGGGGTCGTGGTTGACACGCGTGAGTGGTACGGTAGAGTGCACGCCCGAGTACGCTTGTTGCCGCGTACAACGAAATTGTAGGCGCGAAAATATAGGTGTGTATATATATTTATAAATATATATATATATAATTTAATATATATATATATATAATATATATATATGGAATTCAGAAAATAAATAAATAATGTGAAATTACCTTTAAGGGTATGGAAGGAAAGAGAAAAAGTGGATAGACACAATGGTATTTTGGTAATTTTCCACCATCACCGCTTTCTTCTTCATTAAATCAAAAAGAAGAAGAGAGAAAAAAAAAAAAGCAGCGAGAGACCGAAACGGAGAAGAGAAAGAGGATGAGAGCTCGAGAGTTCGGGGAGGTCGCGAGCACGACGACGTCGAGGTGAGTTTGCTTTTGTTGCTTTTGTGGTGGTGGTGTTGTGTGCGTTGTGGTGGTTGGTTGGTGTGGCGAGAATTAAAGTTGGTTCCGAGGAGGAAGACGACGTGTGGTCTCCCCACCCTCCTAATTTCATTGGTAAAGAAAGAGAGGAAGAAAGAAGAAGAAAAAAAAAAAAAAAAAAAAAAAAAAAAACCCCAGAGGAGCTGTTTAGCACCTCTAGGGCGTGCACCCCCCAACTGGGCCGGGCCACCAGGCCCAACCCAGGTGGGCCTGGACCGAGCCCAACCCGGACCGGGCCCAACCCGGTTGGGTCGGGTTGGACCCGGTTTAGGGGACCCACTATAATATTTAAATAATATTTATTTTTAATTTATTTTATTATTTTATTTAAATAAATTAAAAACAGTTTTAAATAAAATAAAATACATAAAAATTCAGAAAAATATGAGAAATTAGAAAATGGGTCAATAAATGAGTTTTTGGGATTTCCTCGGGATTTTGGCGAGATGTAGTCGGGGTTTTCACCTCAAAAAACGTAAAAATTGACATAATATGTCAAATTGAAGCTAATTTAATGATAAATAATCTTAAGTACATTTGGGTGATAATTTTGATTGTCGGATGATTATTGGAGCTAGACGGGGTTTAATTTCGGGACGCGGAGTGTTGATTGAGGTATGTAGTGTCACAACTAAAATTACTTTAGTATTTACTTCTTTTGGCATTTGAATTCAATTTCTTTCATTTCAATACTCTATTCTTAGTTATGTTTATATGGGCGGACGTTGAGCGAGGCTCCTCCGTTCCATTCTTGTGTGTATATCCACTACACCATAGCACATGCTACCAGATCAAACTTGGCCAAGTGTCACGTCGTGGCATGTGTCGATGCGCCGTAGGTGTAACGCCTGCCATCGAGCGGATCCAGATGCTTGCCCTGCTTGAGTTGGACTCGCCGGCAGTATTATGTGGAAGAGTCTAAATTATGGTGTAGTCTAACCCTAGAAGCTAGGAACACACTTTGCACTTTTCCTATTATTTATTCATGCGATGAGCACAGTTGTCTATATTTATTTCCGCATGTTTATTTAATAGCTTTATTTAAATTCCAGTATTTACTTTTAGAAATGCTCACTTAATTTCCTTGGGAATACTCACTCTGGACTCACCATCTGTTTTTTGTGATAGCTTGAGTGTAGATCCTAGTACGAGCAAGGGCAAGGGCAAGCTGTCAGAGTACTGTTGAGCCAAGATAGCCTGACTCGTACGTTTGTATTATATTTACTTATTTTATTATGGGTTTGGGGTTTTGAGAAACTTTATGTATATTGGTCTTTTTGGTGACTTAGAGGTATCTATGGTTATATATGGGTTTTCTACATTAGGTTTATGGTTTAGGTTACACATGTATAGTATCACTATCCGAGTAATGCATTAGAAAGGCTTCCGCTGTGTAAATTTGAGGATTTTATAATGACTTAATATATGATTTATCTTCAATACAACTTAATCAATAAATGGATAATTAATAAGGTTTAAAAAGATAAAATGGAGGATGTAATCCAATGTAGAGCACAGTTGTCGCTAGTAAGACAGACTGTGGGTCTGCATTGGCCATGTGACAGTCTATTTGGAAAATGGGTCATTACAGAGTTAGTCGAATGCCCCAATCCCATAACCTGGAAGAAACTAAAGAAATATAATGTCATTGTCAAGAATAGAACTTATGACCTTTGCTCAATCGGAGTTAAAGTGTTTTTTCTTTACCACTACACCACACCTCTTTTTATTTTCTTTTGTCACAAAACTCAAGTTTTTTCCTTCTTAGATTATTGTCAAGGTACCAAGAGCTTTGATTCCAAGTAATCCCCAAACTAAGGAAGGAATTAATGGCAACAATGGCAGCAAACATCTAGCTAAAAGTTTTAAGACTTTTTCATTTTTAGGGCTCAAAACTATGATCTCTAACTAAGAGATGATGGACTCTATCATCCTACAACAAAAAAGGTCCACAACCCTCTTAGTTCACTAAATTAAATTTTGTGATTTAGAAATTACAAAGTTTATAGCTACTTTGTGACTATTAATTGCTTCGACCTGACTGGAACGTTTAACTTAACTTTTTACATCATAAAAAAATTAAAAATTAAAAATTAAAAATTAAAGATTAAAGATTAAAGAGGGAGTTCATTTGATTTGGTATGGTATTCGTTCTCCTCCTCAAGTATCGTTAAGGATTCGAGTTTCCCGTATGCAAATTAAGAGGTGGTAAGTTGGTTAATTTCTTATCAAAAATAAATTAAACTTGACCCCTCTCTTTACATAGTAATTCCATATAATGTCACTTTTGCATGCTTATACAACACATATATTGGGCAGTAAATCAACAACAGTTGCATAAAATGAACGTAAAATAAATAAGGATATTTAAGTGGATGTGTGGTAAAACTTGTAAATATAGAATAAGAAATACATAAATTCAAGAAAAAGTAGTAGTACCAATTGACACAAAATTTAGGGAAAGACAGTTTCGATGGTTTTGACACTTGTAAAGACGGCTTATAAATGCCCCATTAGAAAACTTGACTCAATAAAAACTGAAGAAATCAACGAGGTAGGGGTAGAACGAGATTAACTTGATACGCATTAGTTACGAGGGATTTAAATGGTTTAGAAAGCTCGCCATCAATTATACTAATTCAAGCATAATGGAAAAGTTTGATCCATGCAATGTTGTTAAGTGTTTATTTATGCATTAGGTAGTATAGTATTTTAGGTGTTTATGGACTCTAAATATCTCATTTGCAGTGACAAACTCTCGTTTTGTGAATTTCAGGTATTTTGAGCATAGAAAGCAGATGTGGCGCAAAACTGAAGATCAATGAAAGAAATGTTAAGTTTAGGATTATCTGACCTGACTTCGGTGCACAACTCATAACTTCTTCATTCCAAGCTTGAATGACTCGCGACTACTTTTATTGGAGACTATACTTTAAGCCGGGTGTTTTCATCTCTCACGAGCTTCATAAAATTCGGACTCGAAGTGCCCCAGAATCGTGAGGAAAGACGGTGAAATTCCTATTGCAGAATCCACGCTGCCATAGACGTCGTAGAGGAAAAGAAACCACGGCGTGACCTGCGACACCTAAACTAGTGAAGTTGAGGATTACATGCCGCCATAGACGCCGCTGAGGGAAAGTGTTCACGGTGCGAGTTCCAGAACAAAGGCGAATGATTTTGACGCCATATGTGGCCACGATGCGAATCGCGACGTCCTGCACAGTAACTCGGGAATTAGTTATTTTTTGAACTTTTTAGGTTGAAACCCACTTAGGGGTTTCATATAAATAGGAATTAGGTTTGTTTACGAAATTCCATCTATTGTTTACACCAGAACTCATAGGAAAATTAGGTTTTTGCTTGACAATGTTCGACTAAACTCATTGATCTAGGTCGGAGGTGGATCGAACGGAGTCTTCAACCTTGATATTCATCATAAGGTTTTATTTAATTTATCTTTGCATTAATTTTTTATTATGATTTATTTTCTTTGGCATTCAACGTCATCTAGGGTTAGATTTGATTGTGTATAAGGGCTCTTGCATGTGAAAGAAACTAACACAGAGAAATTTGTAAGAAGGTATGATTTCAATCATGTTTCTCTTGTGTTTACAATTACAATAGCTCTATATTTATAGAGTTACAGGGATAGTAACAATTATAGAAACTTCTAACAAGTCTCCAATCACTCAATCAATCAATAAACCAACCAACCAATCAATCAATCAATTAATCATTTCCTTCTTTCCAGCACTCCCCCTCAAGCTGGTGAATAAAGGTTTGTCATTCCCAGCTTGGAAACATTTATTTGAAATGAAGAATTGTTAAGACCTCTGGTGGATTAATGATTCTTGCTTACATCCCCCCTCAAACTTGGCGAGAGTGTTGTCAAGCCAAGTTTGGTACACATAAGCTGATGGTGATAGGAAGGCATAGGTTTCGTCATACAATCAACAACTTGATCTTCAGAAGGAACATAGCGAATGTCCAGTAGTTGTGTGAGAACTCGATCCCGAATGAAGTGCACATCGATTTCGATGTGTTTGGTGTGAGCATGGAAGATGGGGTTCTTGGCAAGAGGGAGAGAGCACTTTGATTGTCACACCATAAGATGGGTTTGGATTGATGCTGGTGATGAATGTCATGGAGTAAGGATTCGAGCCACATTATTTCTGCTGCGGTGTGGGCAAGAGAGCAGTACTCACTCTTAGTACTCGAACGCGTGCCACGACTTGTTGTTTATTGGCTTGCCAAGAAATTAAGGTGTGACTAAGATATACAGTATCCAGCCACCGATTTGCGATCAAATTGGGAGGGTGCCTAGTCTGCATCAGAGTATGCAACTATGTTGAGTGATGAACTTGGTTTGATGTGTAGACAAACCTGTGGAGATCCAATAAGGTAACGGAAAATGCATTTAAGGGCTTGCCAGTGCACAATTTTTTGTTCTTTTTGGAACTGACCGAGGCGATTGACTGCAAAGGCAATGTCGGGGCGAATATGAGTCAGGTATTTGAGACCTCTAATTAATCGGCGATACAAGGTGTAGTCAGAGAAAGTGGGGCTTGATTATGAGAAGTCGAGTTTTGAGGAGGAGCATGGAGTAGCCACAAACCTCAAGTTTGATAATCCAACAGTTTGTATGAGGGAGGAGCATAGTTGCACTGAGATAGATAGATTTCGGAATGATCCCGTCGAACCTCGATGCCTAGAAAATAATGAAGATCATCCATGTAACGTCCCCAAAATCCATCGGCCGCTACAACGTGCATCGCGAGCCCACAAACTTGCCACATCATCAACTGGTTGTGTCCCACATGCACTCATCCCCCAATCACTGACCAATTATCGCTAACTTTGCAACATTTTCATTAATAATTGGTTCAAGTTAGCATATGGACTCATTATAATGTGTATCTTCAAAATATTCAGCAGAAGACTTAAATCATCAAAATGAATGTTAAAAACAAGTTTTATGAGCATTTTACCTAATGTGGAAACTATACTAAAATGTATTCAATATATATATATATATATATATATATATATCAAGTGTGAATCTCAACATATCAAAAGAGAAACCTCCAAGTCATATATATACATGTCAAAATGTATCACTTTCAACCCATACCCAACATAAAATGATAAATATAAACAAACGTACAAGTAGGGTGTAAAACCCTCAAATTTAATTGGCGACACGCATCGTGTTTTACAGGACCATGACCTACCCGTTGTGAGTTGTCATATTACTCAAGCCTCGACAGTCGACACCGAAGTATATTTTATTTTTCTGTGATGGTTGTATTATTATTTATACCCGAATGTAAACTATGTATGTCCTAGTATGTGGCTATAGTGTTTATTAATCTCCACGGATTTCTGTGTGAGATTCGGCTAGGAAAAACGGAAACTTAGGGTATAATACGAAAAATTAAACACCGAAAAATGATAATTTTTGAATTTTCAAAAAATAATAAATAATTAAATAAAATGTAGGAGCGAGGTTATGTCCGGGAACGTACGTGGTGTTAGTTGAAAGTTGAAACGGGTCCGGGAACATGTGTTTTGAGCGAGAAACGAAGTGATTTTGAAAACGAAGTCACACATTGAAGTCATGAATGTGTATGAGATTGGTTGGATAGTGCCAAAGTGGAACACAAGATTTTCCTCGAGTTTTGTGCGTAAGTGGAGATGACATGAGTTGGATATATATATCAACTTTTCTCTCTCCTCAATTTCATTTTGATTGGTTTGAAATAAGAGAACGACGAAAGAAGGAAGGGGTTTCGTGTGATTCGGGCCCGTTGCGACGTTGTGGATCGACTGAATACGCGTAAAAAGGTAGGATTTCTACTCCTTGCGTGTTTATACTTGTTTTGATGTAAATCTAGTAGGTTTTCGTCGCGACGATTTATGACGAATTTTTGGAAAAATGTTGGGAAATGAATTTGATTCATGGATTTTGGATCAATTGAGTGTTTTATTGAGGAATTTATGGTTGGCTTATGATTTTGAAGTGAATTGGATTTTTTGGAAATTTTAAAAGAAATTCAGGTTATTTTCGAATCAGGGTGTTTTGTCGTGGTTTCGACGTAAAGCGAGTTGGGTTTGAAATAGACTCGGAACGCGACGACTCGAGCCGAGGTTTTGAAAAACCACGAAATGAATGTTCTGCTAAATACGCCGCAAGGGACGCCGTGAGGAGTATTTCCCACGGCGCCACTCACGACGTCTATAGTAGAGAGGAAAAAACAAAAATAAGGAAAGACGTCGTGGGGATGCCGTCTAGAACAACTTGGTCACAACGCCTTGGCGGCGTGACACTGTTCACAGAGACCAATTTTCTAAAAATTTTGGAAAATTTCGGAGATCTCTTGGGGATCCAATTGGGTATGTATACGACCCAATATCCCGTAAATCAACCCAATTACACTAATTAAATTATTATAAAAAATTGAATAAGTTATAAAGATATTAATAGGATTAGTAAATTGGTTAATTAACAGACTTTAACAATTCAAGAGGATAGCTTAGAGGTACGTGAGGATCTGAGTTTGCGAATCATTTGAGATACGTTATCGTAAAATGTAAGCCAGATATGAAGTATGCATTAATTCATTATCCATTTATTGTCATTTTTATTTGAATTGAGTCTTTGTTGGAATTCCATTCTTATTGTTTATGGTTGAGTGTCTTGGCGTAAAGTGAGTTGCGAAGGTACTTTTGGGTCCATATGAGTGGGTAAGTGTGAGACTTTTACGGTTGTGTTGTCCCACCCGACTAATAGTGGGTTATACCCTAAGTACTGGATTGTTTGGACGCTGAAGTGTCTATGGTTTGTTGGTCACTATAGTTACTATAAATGTGGTGCTGCGGTACTGCATTGATTTCGACCACTTATGGGCCTTATTTGATTCTGCAGACACTCAAACTTCGTTGCTTAGCTTGTTAGTCTGTTTATCATGCTATTTGTTATATTTTCTGCCTTTCAATATTGCATGATATTTGAACTGTTTATTTGAGAAATTTTGAATTATTGTTTAGTTTCTTCTGGCATCACTTGTTCTTTTTTAAGCACTCACCGTCTAGTTTGTGATGGTGGTGCAGATAAAGCAGAGACTAGCAAGGAGAAGAAGTTAATGCTAGGCGATATTCTCTGAGGACTCTCGGTGCGATCCTTTCCTTTACTCAGTGTAGGTTTTTGATCTTTTGGTTGTGATTATGTATTATATGTTTTGTTAAACACTGGAACATGTATTGGGATTGAGAGACTAGGAATATCATGTATAATCGCTTTGTATAGCTTTGATCACCATACATGCATGTATTTATTTATTTCTCAGGGGTTTTCACATGATTAGGTTGTCCATCATTCCTGATTTCTTTTATATAGTTATAGTTGATTATAGCGATTTCGCTAATTTTTCTGATAACTTTATAATCTTATAACTCACACATTTAAATGATTAACTAATGATATATTTGAGGATTTGAGGCTGACTAGGATGTGGACTTCACGCAAGTAAGGACTCAGGAGTCCACGTAGGTTTAGGCCAGATAAAATCCAGTTTTATGGGAAACTGGGGTCGTCACATTGGGCAAATTGTAGTCAATCACAGGTAGTCATCAAGCTTGTCTTTCCCTCTGCTCGTACTAGGATCTGCACTCAAACCATCACAAAAAGGTAGATGACGAGTCAAAGTGAGTAATCCCAAGGAAATTCACCAAGTAAATACAT
The DNA here is from genome assembly GCA_039657345.1 of Stephania japonica. Taxonomy (NCBI): domain Eukaryota; kingdom Viridiplantae; phylum Streptophyta; class Magnoliopsida; order Ranunculales; family Menispermaceae; genus Stephania; species Stephania japonica. The sequence goes on along the minus strand of CM077556.1, from coordinate 80,559,646 downwards.
AAATAAAACTGCTAGAATCAAGATACTATTAAATAACCATGCGGAAGAAAAAAATACAGGCAACTATGGAAGATCATCGCATGAATATAAATAGCATAGAAGTCAAAATGCGTGCACGATCTGAATCAGACTAGCGCCATACTTCAGGCTATTCCCTAGGCACTACCAGCAAGGATACCTCCAACTGGCTTACCCTGAACCCGCTAAGTGGCCAATGTAAACCTACGATGCACCCACACATATCTAATACAAATCAACATTCGAGTATCATATTCACCATCAAGTCACTAGAACGTATGCTATGACCTAGTGGACCCTATGCCCCTGCAACGAGTAAACTCAACCAATCGTAACCACAACCAGAAAATAAGATTTACTAAATAAAAGGACAGAATTCAAATAGTCAAGAAGTAAATACTAAAGTGAATTTCACTTGTCACACTACACACCTCAAACCGCACTCCACTATAGTCACTAGTCCAAAATGCACGCCTCCACTACGTGTTCAATTACCCGTCAAACCAACCTAAAATCAACAATTCTCAATAAATCAAGTAAATTCCCAAACCTTGGAAACCCCAATTCAATACCCAAATCATCGATAAAATCATTATTTGATCATCCAAAATAAACCATATAAGTCCCTAAGTAAAAACCCAATTGGTAAATTTATTTTAAAAATTTTCGTCTCAAAACTGCCCGAGACGCCGACGTGTTCAAGCCTCCACGGCGTCCTGGGCACCATGACAGGCGCCGCCACGTTTTCCCCTCCACGGTGCCTCCCAAAACGCCACTCATAAGCCAATGGCCCAAACGCCGCAAGTGGCGCTGTGGGCTTTGACCTCCACGGTGCGCCTAGTGGCGTATGAGGCAGAGGTGGTTTTCTCGAGTTTTCAAACCCCCTCGGCTCGTCGCCACACTCCACACTCGTTCCAAAAACCCATTAAACACTTAACCAAGCTCATACAATCAAAACCCCTTGACCAAACGTGTCCAAAACGCAAACCTCGAGTTTCTCAACCAAAAACTCGAAAAATCATTGAAAACTCAAACAACAACAGCAACATCAACACCAAATCCAACATTTGTAACTCCAAAATCAACTTTAAAACCATAGCAACACCTTACTTGACTGGTGTGCTCAAACCCAAAATCGAAACCACCGTCGAAATCCCCAAAAATTTAGTCTGAAATGTAGAGAAGGAGATGTGAATCGAAGATCTAACCTTGGTTTCGATTTTCCTTGACCTCTTGAACTATAAATGATCAATCCAAGCTCACAAAACCCTTGACACTTCACCAAATTTTCATATTTACAAGAGAGGAGAGAGAAAAGTTAGTGACAAGAATGGAAAATGAGATATTTATATAACAATCTTCATCTCAACTCACATACACATAACAAGGCCTTGTTTGGTGGTGGAGATGAAGTCAAACAATCCACCGAATGGTGACAAAACTTGATTCCAATTGGTCCATTGACCTTATCCTTCTAGCTCCATTATTGGCCCCCAGGCTTTTTGGTACCCGGTCTCGCACTGCAACCCGTTTCGTTCGCTCACAACGACGATACCAATCGCCTCAACGTCATTTTATATTAATTATCTAATAAATTTTATCATTTATTGTGTGTTAAGTTCCCCGACCTAGTGTACCCGTCACTCGCCCGTCTGATTCCCGCTTTAACATGCATTTTTAGGCGAATACCTGATACACTATCTCACTCAGTCTAATCAATATAAATCACACCTGCGATGTAATGAGTCATAACCTAGTCATTATCATTACAATTAGTCAAAAAAATCAGTCAAAAATATCATTTCCTCCCAATCCAGGCATACCCTAACCTGTTCATGGCATCTCCGTGGACGTGAGCTGGCGTCCACATTTGAAAATGCGCTAATAACAACCTCAATAAAATTTGGGCCGTTACAACCCAAATCCTTCAATGAAAATTGGTTATCCAGAGCAATAATGAACTTGGTGATGAAGTTGTTGGAATTGCCTGTAATAATGAGATCATGACATAGATGAGGATGTATGTGACAGAGGTGCCCTGTTTGTGTATGAAAAGAGAATTGTCTGCTATAGAATTTTGAAAGCCCCAGTTCAAAAGTGTGTGGTGAAGACGATTGAACTAGGCCCAATAAGCTTATCTCAAGCCTACAGTACCTTGTGTAGCTGGCATACATGATGAGGCATTATTGAATCCACGAAACCAGTAGGTTGTGGAATGAATACCTTCTTAGAGAGAAGGCCATGGAGAAAGGCATTGTTGACATCCAACTTTTTCAGTGGCCAGTTGTATGTGGCAGCAAACTGTGGAGGGCTTAATAACGGGGCTATAAGTTTCATGAAAATCAATTCCTAGCTGTTGTTTGTAACCTTTTGCGACAAGGCGAGCTTTGTGTTTGTGGATAATGCCATCTGAATTTCGCTTGCTTTTGAAGATCCATTTGGTGCCAACCAGTTTTTGAGTGTTGGATGGGGGAACCAACAACCAAGTGTGGTTGCAATGTAAGGCAGCAAGTTCTTGTAGCATAGCATCCTTCCAGATAGGAAGAGACAGAGCTTGTGTAGTGGTGGAAAGGAGGATGTCGTAGCCTGTAGAGGATTCGATGTTGGATGCGGTGAATACCTTTCTTTTGGATATTCCATTCTTAGCCCTTGTCACCATAGGGTGATGGTTAATAGTGGGAGGAGGAATGACCGTTGGTGGTGGGGAATTTGGACTTGGTGACGGTGATGATGAGATGGGTGGGTTGATGGCGTTGGTGGAAGATGGTTGTTGGGGGTGAAATGTGACAATAGTATGGGGAATGGGTGAGACTTCTTGGTGAGGAAGATTTGTGGAAAATAATTGAGGATATGAAAAATCATGTTCATCAAATATAACATGGCGAGAAATATATGTACGACCATTTGAACTGAGGCAGAGATATCCTTGATGCGATGAACTGTACCCCACGAATATACATTTGGTGGATCAAAACTAGAGTTTGCGTTGATTATATGGACGCAAACAAGGGTAACAAGCATAACCAAAAGTGCGAAGAATAGAGTAATTAGGAGGACGGTGGTAGAGAACTTGATATGGAGAGGTACCATTGAGGATTGGAATAGGTAGGTGATTTATGATGAAGGTTGCTGTGTGAGCGGCTTCCCACCAGTAGGATAGTGGAAGGTGAGAGTGTGTGAGAAGAGAAAGGGTCATGTCCATGATGTGCCTATGTTTTCGTTTGGCTCGACCATGTTGTTCATGGGTGTAGGGGCATGGATGTTGAAAATGAATTCCATGTACAGTGAGGTATATTTGAAAAGGGCGATATTCGTCTCCCCAATTGGATTGGAAAACTTTAATGGAGGTAGAGAATTGTTTTTTCATATAGGTTTTGAAGGTGATAAATGTGGACAGTGCTTCCTCTTTTAGTTTAAGTGGATAGATCCATGTGAAACAACTGTGGTCATCAACAAAATGGATATAGTATCGAAAACCCGATGAGTTAGGGGAGGAAGCAGGCCCCCAAATATTAGTGTGGATAAGATCAAGAATATGGGAGGCACATCCGGGATTTAATTGAAATGGAAGTGCATGAGATTTCCCAAATTGACAAGAACTACAAAAGGAAATTTTATTGAAGCTCATGGACTTATTACATGATCTCAACACTTTATGAATTGTTGGCTGAGGGGCATGGCCCAATCTCATGTGCCATATTTTGGAGTCGATGGAAGCACTGGAAGAGTAAAATGTCTGAGGCTTGATTGAATTGGAAGATGTAAGTGGGTAGTTGGGGACGTGGTATAGTCCATCATCAAGGATGCCTCGAAGTAGAACCCAGTTGGTAAGAGCATCATTCACAAGACAAAAATTAGAATAAAACTCAAAGAGACATTATTATAAAAGGTTAACTGAGAAACAGATTGTAGATTTTTTTGGATTGAAGGAACTAGTAAAGTGTTTTGGAAGTGAAGGGAAAGGGCTGAAGTGAGGGATAAAGAGCCAGTTGCAGATATGGGTATTCGATTACCATTACCAACAACTATGGATTGATTACCTGAGTAGCCGGATTTGTTGCTGAGGAAAGAAAGTTTCGAGGTCAGGTGATGGGTGGATCCGTTGTCAAAGTACCAGGAGGAGACAGGGATGGATGGAGGGGTAGCCAAAAACGCAGAGGATGGTGGACTGGCAGGTGGGAGTGGGTGTTGCGGTTGCGGAGTAGATGGTACAGATCCCATGTAGGAAACGTTGTTTCTATGGTAACACACAACAGCGGTGTGGCCAATTTTGCCACAGATTTGGCAAGTGGGCCGATTGTTGCTTTGGTAGTAGCGACCACCTACTCGGCCTCCTCTGCGACGTCCATGAGTTATTATTCTGCCTAGAGTGGGTGTTGTTGTTTTGGGATAAATAGGCGAGAGGGGTTGGGGGAGTGCAAAGAGTTTTGAGTAGGTGCACTCACAGAGAGGAAGGCTAAGGCTTGAATATTATGGATCTGTTGAAGTTTTGCTTCAAAGCTCAACAAGGAAGCTTGAAGTTCTGCCCATGAGAGCTCCTCTTTGTCTTGTAGAAGAATGGTGATCGGGAGGTAGTCACCATCTAGGCCGACGAGGGTGCAAGCGATGAGGTATGCAACTGGAACAGGAGAGCCACCTATTGTGAGACTATCCGAGAACTTCTTCATCTTGTTAAGGAACTTGAACATGGTAAGGGAGCCTTTTCTTGTGGTCTACAACCCTGTTCGAGACACTTGGATCTTAGTTTTGTTATGAGCGCTACAGAGTGTCTCTATTGCTTTCCATGTGACAGCGGCAGATTCATGGCCATGAACTTGGTAGGCTATGTCCGACGAAAGAGAGTTGAGAAATAAAGTGACTAATATCTGGTCCTTGCTTACCCAATCTTCAAATTCTAGGTTGGTTGTTCCCGCCGCATCAAAGAGTTGTGGAGGACGAGCTTTCGTTCCTAGCAAGTACTCATTGAGCTTGATTTCTTTCACAAAGGACATGATGATAGACCTCCAGAGAAGGAAGTTGTCTTGATCAAGTTTGATCGTCATCCCTTGTGACAACGAGTTGCCGAATGGAATAAAGGGAGCATTGACTTGTTGAGAAGCCATTATGGACACTGAGCCTTCTGTAGAGCCAGAAGTTGTTGGTGATATGGGGATATCAGCCATGACATTTTCCTATGGGCTCTGATACCATAAAAGAAACTAACACGTAGAGAAATTTGTGAGAAGGTATGATTTCATTCATGCTTCTCTTGTGTTTACAATTAAAATAGCTCTATATTTATAGAGTTACAGGGATAGTGACAATTATGGAAACTTCTAACAAATCTCCAATCAATCAATTAATTAATCAATCAATCAATTATTTCCTTCTTTCCAGCACTCCCCCTTAAGCTAGTGAATAAAGGTTCGTCATTCCTAGCTTGGAAACATTTATTTACTGGTGACATACCGCAAGACAGAAAAAATTCAACATGGTATCATAGCCGATGGTTCGATCGGTACCTGTAGAGAAAAAACCCTTTGGATGGGTTTCAGTCCAAGATGGAGTGTTAAGATGTGTGGACCGAAATAATAGTCCCACATTGGAAAGTAAAACTTCTAAATGAAGTATATTAGTGATTGTCTCCCCTCTAATAGTACTGAGATCTTTTGAGATAAAACCCCACACCTTAAAGATGAAGGGTGGTTGAGTTGGGGACAATATCGGTATTGGGGAAATCAATGGCCTGCGGAGAAATATCGGGGGATGTCAGTTTGCGGGTAACGGACAACAAGACGGAAAAAATTCAACAACATGCGAATGGCGGGCCCCAAGTGTAGGGCTTCACAATAGTAATAGTGGCACAAACTAGTGTTTGTGTCGGGTTTATCGAATCTACAGGGAATAGTTGCACATAACACTAGAGTAAATTATGCGATTTGAGACATAAACAAACAAGTAGTAGAATTTATTTCATTATCTAAAAAGTAAAACGACAAGAACAAATTTATCTTAGACTTGAATTCATCAATCAAATTAGATGTGCGACAAATCAATCAAAATGTGTGTTCAACTTAATTTATACACCAGGTATCTGTGACGACCCAGTTCCCCATAAAATTGGGTCCTGCCCAACCTAGACTTATATAGACCCTCGAGCCTTTACTCGCGAAGTTTATGCATCCTAATCAGCCTCAAATCCTCATATACATCATTAGTTTATCATTTAGATAAGTGAGTTATAGGATTATAAAGTTATTAGGAAATTCGCAGAGGAAATCGCTATAATCAACTATAGCTAATAAATGGAAATCAGGAAAAATAGATAACCTAACATGTGGAAACCCTGAGAAGTGAATAAATACATGCATGTCTGGTGATCAAAACTAAATAATGCGATCATACATGATATCCCTAGTCTCTCAATCCCCGATACTTGTCCCAGTATTTTACAAAACATATAATACAATAATCACAGTCAAAAGAACAAAACCTACAGTGAGTAAAGGAAAGGATTTCTCCGAGAGTCCTCAAAGGATATCACCTAGAGTCAACTCCTTCCCTTTGCTCGTATCAGCTCTATCTACACCACCATCACAAACTAAACGGTGAGTGCGTGAAAAATATGAAAGTAATGCCAGAAGAAACTAAATAGTAATTTAAGATTTACCAAATAAACAGTCCAAATATCATATGGTAATGAAAGACAGAAAATATAACAAATTGCATGATAAACAGACTGATAAGTATAACAACGAAGTTTGAGTGTCCAAAGAGTCAAGAGATGCCCGTAAGTGGTCAATTTCTATGCAGTACATAGTACCACAATTTATAGTCACAACAGTGGCCAACAATCCAGTATTCGGGATATAACCCACTATCAAAAGGGTGGGACAACACCCTTGCAGGCAGTGCTTACGTTTACCCACTAATATAGACCCAGGAGTACCTTCACAATACACTTACGCCAAGACACTCAACCAAGGAAGTATAGAATGGACTCCAACAATAGCTCAATTCAAATAGAAATAACAATAATGGAAAATGAATTAATGTGTATTTACTAGCTGGCTTATAATCGTATGAAGAACGTACCTCAATATCGCAAAACTTCGATCCTCACGAAATCTCTAAGTTGTCCTACTCGAATTCTCAAAGTCTAAAAATCAATTAACCCAAATTTGCAAATCCTATTAAAAACTTTCTAATTTACCTAATTTTTCATAATTATTTTATTAGTGTAATTGGGTTGATTTCCAGAGTATTGGGTTGTATTTAAGGTTTAGGGTTTTGGGTTGTATTTTATTAGTCCGAAATTTTTGAAAATTTTCCGCTATGAACAGTGTCACGTCGCCCTGGCGCCGTGAGTTCAATCCCTGACGGTGTCCCCACGGCGTGACTTTGGGACTCACTGTCTCATTTGCCGTAGATGGCACCATAGGCATAAATGCCCACGACGTCCCTCGCAGCGTGGGTCCTGCACGCATTAACTGGGGTTTTTCGAAACCCCGGCTCTTGTCGCTGCATTTCGAGCCTATCCCAAACTCTTAGGGATGTCCAAAACAACATCAAACACAACTCATTTTGTGTCGAAACCCCGACAAACACCTAGATTCATAAATCACACGAAAATTCTTCAAAAATCTCTAAAAATTCTAATCAACTTCAAATACTCAAACCAATCACCAAAACATCAAATAATCAACCATTTGATCCCAAAAACATCAATCCAACTTATTTCTAACATTTTTTCAAAATCTCGTCCAAATCGTCCAAAATCGTCGTGACGAAAATCCACAAAACTAACGTCAAACTGCAGACAAACACGAAAGGAGTAGGGATCCTACCTTTCTACGCGTGATTGGTCGATCCCCGACGTTGCAACGTGTCGTGAAGTCCTGAAACCCCCGTCTCTTTCTCGTTCTCTTGTTGGAAAAAAATGAAAATGGATTAAGTTGAGAGAAAAGTTGGTTTATATACTCCATTCATCTCTTGTCACACACGAATCTCGAGGCATATCTTATGTCCCACCTTCACTCCATCCAACTACTCTAACTCACTTTAGTAACTTCATTAGGTGACTTATCTTCAAAACCAATCCATTTCTCGCTCACAACACGCGTTCTCGGACTCATTTCGCCTCACGACTCGCACGTCGTGCGTTCCCGGACATAACCTCGCTCCCACATTTTATTTAATTATTTATTATGTTTCAATAATTCACAAATTACCATTTTACCGGTGTTTAATTATCCATATTATACCCTAAAATTTTCATTTCTCCTAGGTGAATCGCACACAGAAATCTGTGGCAATTAATAAAACTAAATCATGTACTAGGACATACAATGTTTTCATTCGGGTATAAATAATTATACAAACATCATAAAAAAATATACCTCAGTGTTGACTCCCAAGGCTTGAGTAATATGACAAGTCACAACGGGTAGGTCATGGTCCTGAAACACAATACGTGTCACTAATTAAATTTGAGAGTCGTTACAGTATCCTACAAGTCATCTCGTCCTAAGGTCTCGTTGGTGAGAATGCTATCTCAACTTTTGGGCTCCACAGGTCTGTGCGAGCAATGTAAGAGCATCAAAGCATTCAATTCAAAACCCTATAAGGTCTCTCAAAATCTAAGCAACCGGTCGGTGTATCCTAGCATATTAAGTTTTAGTGTTCAATTCCGATTTGATAGCCACAAGGTCTCGGTGACTATCTCTCCTTAATTTCAGTGACTACGTGACTAGTGCAATCAAAGTCTAGAGTGTGGAACACTAAAAATAACATTAAGTAGAATAAGAAATGCAACTAAACATGATTCATCAACACAAAACATTCAAATATGCATATCAAGTCTCGAAAATATATATACTAAATAATAAAGAGAAGGAGTCTCAATGGTCTTCTACCCCAATGTCATGGCGAATCCGATCTCATCTTTTGTCGAATCTATCAATCTCTCCCACTCTATACTACGCTAAGAAACTATGAAAATACAACTAAACTAGGGTCCCCGAGTGTCGCTCAAAGGTGATTTCAGGGAAAAAACAGCCTATAAACTATAAAAATATGAAACACCAAAGTTTTTGGTGAAGAAGATGAGGAAGATGGTGGTGGACAGGATGGTGAGGAAGATATCTTATTGGTGAAGAGAGCCCCAAAATATATATGGAGGGAGTTCGGCTGTGTTGTGCGAATTCGTTCTCCCCAATCGGTAGGAGAGAGAAAAAATGTATAGTCGCCACGTGTCTAGGGACGTAGAAACCCTTATTTATTGAGAAATCCCGCTTCTGCCCCTTGCCAATTCATTTGATGAAGAATCCAGCAGTTTACACGCGTCGAGGATGATCTGCGGTTGGAAAGGCTGGTATGTGGATCGAGGACGATCGAATGGGAACTCAGCAGGGAGGCGTGTGCGTGTTGTGCGCACAGGAGCATTAATACGAAGTGTAGAAACCGCGTGGGACTCGGACACGTGTCCCACATGGATTGGTTGTTGGGACATGGTCTGGCGAATGGTGGAGCGACGCGTGGCATCTTACAGACGAGTGGATGGAGCCATTGAACAGACACATGGGGGCTGGTCCTTGCTCGTATCTTGAGGCGGATCTGTGGTAGGCGATGGTGGAGTAGGAGGCTGACAGGTGGTGTGCAGGAGCGCTGGAGAGTCACACGTGTCGCACGGGAGAATGAAGCTGGCATGACCGAGTGTGAATGCGTGAGGAGAAAGAGTGGGCCCAGTTCGTTTCATTATTGTTTCATCCGATCTGTAGTTGCGCGGATCCCGAGACGATCTGGCGATTGTGGAGCTTTCTGTGTGTACCATTGTGTGGATCTTCTGCCTCACTGTGTCTTCAATCTTTGCTTCTGACTGTTTTAAATGTGTCTCTAGGCATATCCTCAGGTTGCTGAACTGCACTGCTCCTCTCCATGCCTCAGCCAATTTTTCAGCTTTTCTTCGACTTTGTGCACTCCAACTCTTCAATTAAACCATCCGGCCATCGCCATAGCCCAATTTCGGTCCCGCAAGGCTGTCTCGTGCTGCGTGTATATGCACTTTACAGAGCAACACCAGAAATACACTGATAGAACCCCAATTTTATTCTTTCTAATCAACGATGCCTACAAACATCAAATAAACAAAAATAAGAATTTAGGAACTAAAATTGAAGACTTTGACGCACTATAATAAAGTAACTAAACACAAAAGCAGGGTATATATACCAACTCATCACATACATGCATTAGGTTGATCACCTACAATTATTGAGTTGAAGCGTCCGCCCTTACGTGATAAACTAATCCAAACGACAATTGGCCATACCGATTGGTTAGTCCCTTTCGAGACCAGTCAAGTGCCTTAGGAATCTAAGCTAAATCGGGAGCATTAGTGATCTGGTTATCTAGGTGTAGGACCTTCACGAATTGCATTAATGCAATCAACGCATTTAACCCAATTCACGTGAGTTTAGGGTTGTGTGTTTAGTTAGAGAAGTAGTTAATGGTCGTACCTCGACTACTAAGACTAGGAAGTGCAAGGAACCGAGTGTGTCATCGGGTCTATAGCCACACTAGGTCATAATTGAATTTCATATATTTGTATGAACCGAAGACTGATGAATTACATAGGTTGTTGACAAAGTTCGAGAAGCCGAAAGCCTAGATTATTCTCTTCCATTGAATTCTAGCCTTCTAAAATTAAATCAATCAATTTTCCCCCCCATTTCCCTCCCTCTAGTTTATAAATCTAAGTTAGAATACTTGGTCTCCAAGGTTCAACCCCATACTTGCCGTTGCTACAGTTCTTATGGTATCCGGTAATATATCGAGATTTACTTTGATGCATTCGGCGCGTGTGATAAGTGTTCATTTATGCATAATTTAGTATAGGTTATTAGGTGTAATACTATATTTATCTTGTTTTAAAGTGATAAATGTGTGTTTTATGTATTTCGGGATTTTATATGAGTTGGGCATTTTTGGAACCGAAAGTGCATGTTGGACCTCTTATAGTATCCAGAAGGCGTAACTTTCAAATCCGAAATGAATGACTCTCCGTTGGTCTTGTTGGAAGAAGACTTCGAGACGGACACATTTTCTTCTCTCACAAGCATAAAATTGCAGTACAAGTCACGGCCAGACTTCAGTCCAAAAATCACGCCGTGTCCTCCAATCCGCTTGCGCCACATCGTCACAGCAGTTGACCGTGCCACGTGTCCATCCTCTACGTTCTCTTCACGCAAAATCACACGCTTTTTGTATGCGTTGGTGTTGTGAAGGAGGTGGTGATCCGGTGTAGTGCGAGACATAGGAGTTGATATGCATGCTTGAGAGTTCATAGGATTGGTTTCGAGATTTGCATCAACATGGATAGATGATGATCAAGTGAGGCCTAATTAATGCTCGTGTGCATGGAAACAGGAGGATATTTTTGTTTGTTTGTTTAGATATGATTGTATCTACATATATTATATATATATATATATGGATAGGGAGATATATATGGGGATATCAATCTGAACGACATCAAATATATATATATATATATATATATATATATATATATATATATATATATATATATATATAGATGTAGAATCGAGAGGAGGGGGGGCTTCTTCGTTTTTTCTCTGTGTTTTCCTTTTTTTCTCTCCTTTTTTTTTCTACACTTTGTGTCTAGATTTTAATGGAGTTTATGACGTCGATGGTAGGCTAAACTCACCAATCTGAATCGGAAGTGGATCAAATCATTCTTTTTGGCATAAATCATATGTGAGGTCTATTTTATTATTTATTTAATTTGTTTTTCATAGTAATTTATTTTCTTTGGTATTATTTTAACAATTGAAGTTAAACACTAGTTTAAACTTCAATTCATATGCTAGTGAGTCGTAAGCACCCATGCTTGTGCAATAAGACCACATTAGTGGCAATTGACCATACCAATTGATTAGACCCTTTTGGGACCGATCAAATACCTTAGGAATCTAGGCTAAATCGGGAGCATTAGCGATCCGGTTGTCTAGGTGTAGTGCCTTCACTAATCGATGTAATGCGACCGATGCGTTAAATCTGGAGCACTAGCGATCAGGTTGCGTAATTGGTCAGGGAAGTAGTCAACGGTCGTACCTTGGCTACCGACATCAGGAAGCGCGAAGACCCGCGTATATCACCGGGTCTATAGCTACACTAAATTACTGTGATTTGCATGCTTTAATTAGATTGACGACCATATGTAAAATTATGCCAAATTGAAGAGATTTGTGAAACTGATGGTTTGGATTGTTCTTTTCCATTTTGATTGATTTATTCACATTATATTTTAATTATTGTTTTTAGTAAAATTAGAAATATTTTCTTGAACACTAGAGGTTAGGTTTAAGTTAATTACTTAAGTTGAAAACTTGGTCTTTGTGGTTCGACCCCGTACTTGCCACTACTGCAGTTCTTGTAGTTATTGGTAATTTCATCGGGATATATATATATTTTGACGCGCTCGACACGCATCAAATTTTGGCGCCGTTGCCGGGGATTGGTTTTTCTTTCTTTGGTTATTTTTGTTGTATATTTATTTATTATTATTTATTTATTTTTTTATTTTTGTATATAGTCCCTTGTTCCTAAAATTTTTGCAGGAAATTTCTCGATGGCCTCCTACTACCATAATTATGATCGATTCGAAGACTCATATTATCATGGTATGAATGGGGTAGGTATGTCACATAATGAACATCAATTTTCTAACTCGCATTCTTTTATGCAACAGGTCGAGGCTTGTGATTTTTGTGGGGAATCCTTTCATCCCACGTATGATTGTCCTTACCATCCGAGGTATGAAAATCATCACAGTCCTAGCTATGTATCGCCACAACCCGACTTCTGTATGTCTAGGCCAAGTCCACGGAGTCCTCAACAAGAACGGAGAACCGTTGAAGACATGGAGAAAGACATGATCTCCGACTGGCTTTCTTCAAGCACCAAAAAATACCCCATTGACGACTGGAGTAATTCATCATATCAGCAGGACACATATAGTTCCATGCGGAATCAGCCTTCAAGGGATATAATAAGGTTTCTTCTAGAGACCGAGCAAGACATGAACCTCACCGAGCAAGAATTGGACGAATGGATTGAACAAAGGAATCAAGAAGCTGAAGAAGAAATAAAGTCAATTCTCCAGAAGATATCAGCTGAGACCATGAGTGCAATCCCATTGAAGAGCGTTGAGGTAAATGAGGCTACACCGATTGAGGACTATTGGAGTGAACCAGAGGAAATAATTGAAGTTTCCTTACATGAGCCGGACATTAGCATTGCGCAGAATAAAGCGGATGAAGCCGAGAAAGAAATTTATGTCATTTTAGAAAGGTCGGAGGAACCGCAAAAAGAGAGCAAGGAAGACCAACCTCTAGTGTTGGTGAAGCCACCCACCCTCCTATGCTTACCGGTTAAATTTAAAAAGTGGGTGGTCGTAAAGGAGCGTTCGCAGATCTTCTATACGGCTTACACCTTTGTGTCAAATGACGATGATGCGATAGATTCATATGTGTTAGAGGTCCTGGATGAGCTCCTAAATCTGAAGGAGGGCATGCCTGCTGAATTGCCCAAAGCTATAGATGCACCATTCGTTGTTGACATCTCGAAAGGAGAGGGCATCACATGATGAATCACAACAAGTCTAGCCAAAGACTTAAAAGAAAGGCGCTCGTTGGGAGGCAGCCCAGCTTTGATTTTTTTTATTTTATTTCATTTTTTATTTCTAGCAATTATTTTAGTTTAGTTTACTTTTTAGTTATTTTAGTTTTAATAAAATTCTAACTTCCATTTCTTGGACTTTTTCAGGCACTATAGTTGGATCGAGCACTTGAGGCATTTGGAGCACCCCCTGAGTCCTACTAGGTTTGATTATGGATTACTTTATTTTTTTGACATAATTTGAGCATTTTTCTTGGGAATTAACATGTTATTAGGATTTTAGGTGTTTTGAAACTTGGTTGGGACATATCCAACTTAAGTTGCCGCATTAGTGGCGGGTCTTGAGTAGACCTAAAATCCTAGACCTCATTCCATCATATTGTTGATTTCACCCTTAGTTGAAAGACTTTGGGCTCGCCATATTTGATAGGGATCATTTGAGTTAACTCCCATGCTTACTAGTTCTTGCTCTTATTATGGTGAGTTTATTTCATAGTTTTCTTAGTCACCTAGACATGAGATATTTTGCGCATTTACTAGTTTTTGGAGACTTTTATAAAAAAAAAAAAAGAAAAAGAAAAATTGCATGAGTTTGTATCATTTTCTTATTTATTTATCCATGTTCTTTTTCACCACTCTTTTCTCTCTTTTGTTGCATGGATTTCTTGACTTGTTTTGAACCTTGAGGACAAGGTTCGGAATAAGTTTGGGGGTACTTTAGGACTTGTGGATTGAGTTGGATGGTTTTCTATGCGAAAGACCGTAGGTGAGATTGTTTAAGTTTTTTTTTTTAATTATATGCGGTTATATGCGATTGATGGATGGTAATGGCGGTGTTTGGTATCACTCATTCTCTCATTTCTTCCATTTATTTTTCCTCCATACTTCTCTTTCTCATGTCATTAGGAGTTGATACACTTTCATGCATGCATTTAGTATGATTTTTAGTATTATCATTAGTAGACATATGTCTATCTATGTTTGTTCTTGCATTTAGACCTTATATAGTGTCATATGTTGCATATGTTGCATTTAGAGTCACCCGAGACTTTGTTCATGCCTTTGGTTATGGATGAGTACTTTATGGTTGCCTGTTGACTTGAAACTTAGGAGAAATTAGGAGAAACACTTAATCAAGTCGTAGCCCGACATTTTTATGATTTCATGATTAGGGACTTAGTATGTTGGTTGAGCCTGTGCTAGATACCAAAATGGGCAGACGGTCAAAATTGTGCAAGTGATAATATTTTAACTCACATTAGGGAATTTGCCTGATTATAGTGAAAGTGAGAAGGGCTAACAGGAGTTTTCTTAATATTGAGAGTCCCACAAGTTTCCATAGGAAATGGAGCAGGGAAACTTGTGGTGGGAAAAAGTGAGAAAATTGGTCCATAGGAAATGGAGCAGGGAGAAACGGAGTGCACGGTTGAGTATTTTTCTTCTATTTCTTAGTATTTCTCCCCTCTTCTTCTACACTATGGCCGACTAATTTCATCAGTCTGAACCGGAGGTGGATCAAATCACTCTTTTTGGCATAAAACATATGTGAGATCTATTTATTTATTTATTTATTTGTTTTTCATAAGTAATTTATTTTCTTTGGTATTATTTTAATAATTGAAGTTAAACACTAGTTTAAACTTCAATTCATATGCCAGTGAGTCGTAAGCACCCATGTTTGTGCAATAAGACCACACTAGTGGCAATTGACCATACCAATTGATTAGACCCTTTTGGGACCGATCAAATACCTTAGGGATCTAGGCTAAATCGGGAGCACTAGCGATTCGGTTGTCTAGGTGTAGTGCCTTCACTAATCGATGTAATGCGAACTTGGGATTGAATTTATTAATTGTCGGTTCATGAAAATTATGAAACTAATCTATGATCTAGTGCAGCTATAGACCCGGTAGAGCACTCGGTTCCTCGCACTTCCTAATCTCGATAGCCAAGGTACGACCGTTGACTATTTCCCTGACCAAACACGCAACCTGATCGCTAGTGCTCCAGATTTAACGCATTGGTCGCATTACTTCGATTTGTGAATGCACTACACCTAGACAACCGGATCGCTAGTGCTCCCGATTTAGCCTAGATCTCTATGGTATTTGACTGGTCCCAAAAGGTTCTAATCAATTGGTACGGTCAATTGCCACTAGTGTGGTCTTATCGCACAAGCACGGGTGCTTACGACTCACTGACGTATAAATTAAGGTTTAAACTAGTGTTTAACCTTAATTGTTCAAATAATACTAAAGAAAATAAATCACATAAAAGAATCAATAATAATTAAAATTAAATAAACCTCATGAAGATTCCCAAGTCGTAGGCTTGACTGATCCACCTTCAACCTAGATGGAGGAACTAACTAGACATAATTGAAAACTAAAGTGAAAGAAAATAAAAATAGATCCCCCTCTTTTTCTCCCAAAATCCTAATTTATAGAGGTGAGAAACTGTTTTTGGGTGTATTTTCGGCCTTGACACATGGCAGAACCGGATTGGGTGAATCCTGGCCTTTGCTGACGTGGCAGCATTTGATTAGAGGAGCTGGTGTGGCGCGCTGACGTGGCGGAGCCGGATTGGCTGGAAATTGCTTGCGTGACGTGCAGGATGAGGAGGTGCGACACGTGGCGTCTTCTGATTCGCTGAAGTTGCTGATGCAGACGTGCGGGACAAATGGGAGCGTGACGCGTGGCAGTGACGTGGCGGAGAAGACTCGCGCGAACATGACCGAAAATCTGGGAGTGCGGTTGACGCGAATCTCGAGGCAGATCGGGCGGTCTGGAGCGAGGCGCTGAGTTGTGTGTCTGCGTGGCGCGCTGCACGTGCGAGCTGCAGATGTGTCTGGCACTGATTGGTTGGGCGGCTGTGTCGACGTGGTCGGTCCAATGGGACGCCGCCACGTGTCATGTTCAAATTCCATTTCACCTATTCTTGTGTATGCCCAAAACAACTCCTCCGGTGTCCGATTTCTGTAAGTGTATACTCTATTTTGAGTATTTTTTCGCTCCGGATCCAACCGTGCACTCCGTTTCTCCTAAAAATGAGAATTAAATATAATTAGATATATGAAATTGGTCCCATTCCCTCAACGCCTCAATCAACATAAAAAGGCGGGAGAAGAGAAGGAAATTCTGGAAATCTTGAGGAAAGTGGCGATAAACATCCCACTTCTTGATGCCTTAGCACATATGCCCCGCTATGCTAAGCGCTCAAGGACCTATGCACCAACAAAGGTCGCCTCAAAGGCAACGAGAAAATCTTGTAGGTGAGAACATCTCGCCTATCCTATGCAAAAAGTTGCCCACCAAGTGTGAGGACCGGGCATGTTCACCTTGTCCCTTGCACAATTGGTGAAGTTGAGATCCAGAAAGCTATGTGCGACCTCGGCGCCTCTATCAATGTCATGCCACTATCCATATATGAGACATTGAAGGTGGCCCCCTAAAGGATACTTGGGATTGTCATACATTTGGCGGATCGATCTCGTTGTTCGTCTGTAGGTGTCTTGGAAGACATCTTGGTGAAGGTTAGTGAGCTCATCTTTCCCTGTGACTTCTATATCATCGATATGAAGACTCGACCATGTCCCCATTTCTCCTCGATGTCTTGCTTGGGCCTTTCCTTAAGACCGCCAAGACCAAGATTGATGTTGTGATGGTGCTATGACCATGGAGTTTGATGGTGAACTTATTAAGTTCAACATCTATGATGCGATGCGCCATCCCTGCGATGCCTCTTCTATGGTGTTTGCCTTGGACAAGTGTAGACTCACTTGTCCGGGATACCTTTCTCATGAAAGGTGATGATGTGAAAGTGGTGTTAGAGAATCATCTTGACACCAATTCTTTGCGAAAGCAATGTTTCATCCTCGATATCGAAATTGAGGAACCGATCTTTGAGTTGGACTGCTCCACTCTATTCCCCACCCTAGCTTATCTCGACTTACCTACTTCGAACTCTACACTTCTCCCTCTATGGTGCGAGCACCCACACTGGAGCTCAAACCATTGCCCACCCACCTCAAATATGTGTTTTTAGGTGCGAATGATACATTACCAGTGATCATCTCCACCAAACTCACATTACTAGAGGAAGAGAAGTTGATTCATGTGCTTCAAGAGTTCAAAGAAGCCCTAGGGTGGACGATTGCTGACATTAAAGGTATTAGCCCTTCCACATGCATGCATCAGATACATATGGAAGAAGGGTCTAAACCTTCAAGAGAAGCACAACGGAGATCGAACCCACCAATGATGGATGTGGTTAAAAAGGAGATTCGAAGCTCCTTGTATTTGGGATGATCTACCCGATCTCCGACAAAGCAAGTGGGTCGATCCCATTCGGGTGGTTCCCAAGAAAACGGGGATCACGGTGGTCACAAACTCACAAGGTGAGTTAGTCCCAACTCGTATCCAAAATGGATGGCGAGTTTGCATTGATCTGAGGAAGCTCAATGCTTCCACTAGGAAAGACCACTTCCCATTGCCTTTCATTGACCGAGATCTTTGGAGCGTTTAGCAGGTAGGTCTCACTATTATTGCTTGGATGGGTATTGGTTTTCACCAAATTCCCGTAGCACCTGAGGATCAAGAAAAGACCACCTTCACTTGTCCTTTTGGCACTTATGCCTACCGGCGCATGCCATTTGGGTTGTGCAACGCACCTGCTACATTCCAGAGGTGTATGATGAGCATCTTCTCTGACTTCGTTGAGCACTTCATCGAAGTATTCATGGATGACTTCACCGTTTACGGTGATTCATTCGATCTCTGCCTTAGTCATTTGACTAAGGTTCTTCACCGATGTATCCAGAAGAACTTGATCCTCAATTACGAGAAATGTCACTTCATGGTGGATCAAGGTCTTATCTTGGGTCACATCGTATCTGCTAGGGGTGTGGAGGTAGACCCGGCAAAAATTGAAGTAATTCAGAAGTTGCCTTACCCCACGACTGTGCGAGATATTCGATCATTTCTTGGCCATGCCGGATTCTATCGGCGATTCATTAAGGATTTCTCCAAAATTGCACAACCCCCTCTGTCGCCTTCTTCGAAGGACGTGCCTTTCGATCTTGATAAGGCATGTAAGAGTGCATTCGATGCGCTCAAAGACTCTCTCATCTCTACTCCGGTGATTCGAGCTCCCAACCTGGGAGCTACCTTTTGAGATTATGTGCGATGCCGCAACCACGCTGTGGGTCTTTGTGCTTTGGGCAACGAGTCGGATGCGCTTCTCATGTCATATACTACGCTTCCCGAACTCTCGATCCCGCCCAACCGAATTACACCACTACGAGAGAAGGAGCTTCTATTTGTCGTCTTCGCCTTGGAGAAATTTCGGCCTTATCTCTTAGGAACTAAGGTGGTCGTCTATTACGATCATGCGCCTTAAAACACCTTATGGCCAAAAAGGAAGCTAAGCCTCGTCTCATTCGATGGATACTCTTGTTACAAGAGTTTGACATCGAGATTAAAGATAAAAGTGGTGCCGAAAATCTTGTTGCCGACCATCTCGATCGTATCGAGAATGGTGAAGCACTGTCCCGCTACGAGATGATTTTCTGATGAACATCTCTTAGCAATTTCGAGAACTCCTTGGTTTGCGAGATATGGTAAACTACCTTGTTACACGAGAGTTTCCACCTCATCTTACGCGAGCCCAAAAGGATAAAATTCGGAGTGATTCCAAATACTATGTATGGGATGACCCATACTTGTGGAGGTTTTGCTCGAGACCGGGTTATTCGTCGATGTGTTTCCCAGACGGAGACGCAATCTATATTGGCATTCTGTCATTCATACGTCTTGCGGCGGCCATTTCGGTCCACGTAGGACTGCTATGAAGATCTTGGAGAGTGGGCTATCGGCCCACCATTTTTCATGATTCATATATATACTCCAAGACTGTGCTAGATGTCGTCGATGGTACCCCGAGTCACAGGAATCAAATGCCACCGACCTCGATCCTATTCTCGCGAGATTTTCGATGTTTGGGGGATCGACTTCATGGGGCCATTTCCACCGTCACATGGTTTTTCGTATATCTTTGCGGCGGTGGACTACGTGTCCAAATGGGTGGAAGTTAAAGCCACTCGCACCAATGATTCGTCGGTTGTATGCGATTTCTGAAATCACGAATTTTTTCAACTTTTGGCGCTCCACGGCTTTGATCGGTGATCGAGGTACCCATTTCTGCAACCGCATGGTTGAAAATCTCCTGCGTAAGTATAATGTCACACACCGTACGTCTACGGCCTATCATCCTCAGACCAGTGGCCAAGCGGAGGTGTCAAACAGGGAGATTAAAGCCATTTTGGAGAAGACCGTCAACCCGTCACGGAAGGACTGGAGCACGCGCCTTGATGACGCAGTATGGGCTTATCGAACGGCGTTTAAAACGCCAATCGGAATGTCTCCGTATCGCTTAGTTTTTGGCAAATCGTGCCACTTGCCGGTCGAGTTAGAGCATAAGTCTCTATGGGCTGTCAAACAGCTCAACATGGAACTCAACGCAGCCGGTAAAGAGAGAAAGTTGGACCTCCAAGAATTGGAGGAGATCCGGAACGATGCCTACGAGTCCGCTCGAATTTATAAGGATAAAACCAAGGCGTTCCACGATCGCAACTTATCTCGTAAGACTTTCGTAGTCGGTCAAAAAGTCTTGCTTTATAATTCTAAATTAACTCTCCATCCAGGGAAGTTAAGGTCACGATGGCTCGGACCTTTTGTTGTTACTAATGTGTTTGGACATGGTGCAGTTGAGATCAGGAGCAAGGATACAAGGAAAGTTTTCAAGGTGAATGGGCACCGACTGAAACCGTTCTATGAGAACTTCCCACAGCACGAGATCGAGAGCGAGACTCTAGCAGTTGTAGAGTACCTCGACTGAGAGAGAGTCAGACTGAGTCGAGCCAACGATGTTAAAAAAAAGGCGCTCTTGGGAGGCACCCCAAGCTTCTATCCCTTTGATTTTATTTTAGTCTTTTTCACGTGGTATTCTTACTATTATTTCATTGTGACTTTTTACGGGTGTTGCGACCTCTACCTTGCACACTTTGGATTTGGAGAGCTCGGTATTGCTCGATGGCTCCTCACATGTCCGGTATACATGGTTAGTCGATTGGGATCTGGTAAGTTCGGGTTTTAAACTATTAGGTTACTTTTTGAGCTGCTAGAGGTAATTAGATGTATATTCTCTATATTTCCTGAGTTGAACATTTTTATCACCGTGCTTCATATTTCATGAGATATTATAGTCCATTAGGTTATGCATATTCATTTTAGCATGTTATTTCACCTTACTTGTTTCTTTCACTTCCATGTTCTTTTCACCTCTTTTCCCTTCATGTTGTAGTTTAATAGCCTCATTCTTGTTTTAAACCTTGAGGACAAGGTTTGGGATAAGTTTGGGGGTGTTTCAGGTATAGTGGAGTGTTGAACGAATGGAATTACGCATGACAGGTATGATCGTTTTATTATTTTTATGCGTATTTCATGGGTTTGGTAAGTTATGGTGGTGTTTTTCTATTCTTTTCACATCATTTTCTTGTTATAACATGCTATGCATTACATCATTTAGGTTAGTAGTTTTTTATAGTAGTTCATGCAATTTTTTTTATTTTTTTATTTTTTTATTTTTTTTATTTATTTATTTTTTTTTTTGTTACATTACAGATTCTAGGCATGGTTAGAGTTATCTAGTTACATGTAGAGTCGCCTAGAACCTTGTTGAGTGTTTTTGATTGTGGATATGAGTTCAAATTACGCTACTTTTGAGACTTGAACCCTTTTGAGTATTAGGAGTTGTACTTAATTTAAAGGGTAGACCAACATCTTTGAGGTTGCGTATAAGAGAGCTAGTATGAAGTTTAGGCATTGTGCTAGATACCAAAGAGACAGGCGGTTATATTTTGCAAGTTTTCAGATTTCTAAGGTGCTAGAATGAGAATGTAACTCACTTGAGACATCAATTCATATGACTTGACCACTTTTTGGGAATAATTTAGACTTGAACATGCATTGGATGACTTATTTGATTATAGTGAAAGTGAGAAGGGTCAACAAGAGTTTTCAAAAAAAAAAAATTTTAGAGAGTCCCACAGATTCTATAGGAAATGGAGCAGGGAATCTTGTGGTGGGAAAAAGTGAGAAAATCGGTCCATAGGAAATGGAGCAGGGACCGTACTACTTTTAAAATTTTCGGAGAAAATAGAGTGTATATACGCATAAAGGCGGAAGTTTATGAAAACTCTTTAAATTAAAAGATTTGACCGAGTGCTTATAGCTAGATCAATCGAGTCATTCCGATGTGTTGTTTCACATTTTCATATTTAAGTCTAATTAGCTCTCTGGTGTGTTTCGTCTACATTTTATGGATAGTGAGTTGCATTTTTCGTTCATAGTCCATTTTTCAGTGTTGATGCACTATTCATAAGAAATTTTGGGCTTGTGTTCTTTGATATAATGACTCTGTAAAATCTTGAGTAGTTGAAGGCTCTTGTCTGGATTGATTCTAGTTTTTGAAATGGTGATTCTCATTGATGTTTGGACTCCGTTTTCAAACTATTTGACTCTGAACTTCTTTTGGGTGATGGTCTCTTGAGTGACATATTTAAATAAAAAAGGAACTCAAACTTGACTTCGTGAAGGGCATAGGTTTATAGGATTAGTCATTGTAGTATAGGAGTAGAGTATAGGTTTTCATTCACTCATTTGCTCGAGACGAGCAAAGTCTAAGTTTGGGGGTGTTTGATAAGTGTTCATTTATGCATAATTTAGTATAGGTTATTAGGTGTAATTGGACTATATTTATCTTGTTTTAAAGTGATAAATGTGTGTTTTATGTATTTCAGGGATTTTATATGAGTTGGGCATTTTTGGAACCGAAAGTGCATGTTGGACCTAATTGACAGTTGTTCAGTCCAGAAGGCGTAACTTTCAAATCCGAAATCTGAATGACTCTCCGTTGGTCTTGTTGGAAAGAAGACTTCGAGACGGACATTTTCTTCTCTCACAAGCATCACGAGATTCGAACTCTAAGTGGCTCAAAATTGCAGTACAAGTCACGGCCAGACTTCAGTCCAAAAATCACGCCGTGTCCTCCAATCCGCTTGCGCCACATCGTCACAGCAGTTGACCGTGCCACGTGTCCATCCTCTACGTTCTCTTCACGCAAAATCACACGCTTTTTGTATGCGTTGGTGTTGTGAAGGAGGTGGTGATCCGGTGTAGTGCGAGACATAGGAGTTGATATGCATGCTTGAGAGTTCATAGGATTGGTTTCGAGATTTGCATCAACATGGATAGATGATGATCAAGTGAGGCCTAATTAATGCTCGTGTGCATGGAAACAGGAGGATATTTTTGTTTGTTTGTTTAGATATGATTGTATCTACATATATTATATATATATATATATATATATATATATATATGGATAGGGAGATATATATGGGGATATCAATCTGAACGACATCAAAATATATATATATATATATATATATATATATATATATATATATATATATATATATATATATAGATGTAGAATCGAGAGGAGGGGGGGGCTTCTTCGTTTTTTCTCTGTGTTTTCCTTTTTTTTCTCTCCTTTTTTCTACACTTTGTGTCTAGATTTTAATGGAGTTTATGACGTCGATGGCCGGCTAAACTCACCAATCTGAATCGGAAGTGGATCAAATCATTCTTTTTGGCATAAATCATATGTGAGGTCTATTTTATTATTTATTTAATTTGTTTTTCATAGTAATTTATTTTCTTTGGTATTATTTTAACAATTGAAGTTAAACACTAGTTTAAACTTCAATTCATATGCTAGTGAGTCGTAAGCACCCATGCTTGTGCAATAAGACCACATTAGTGGCAATTGACCATACCAATTGATTAGACCCTTTTGGGACCGATCAAATACCTTAGGAATCTAGGCTAAATCGGGAGCATTAGCGATCCGGTTGTCTAGGTGTAGTGCCTTCACTAATCGATGTAATGCGACCGATGCGTTAAACTGGAGCACTAGCGATCGGGTTGCGTAATTGGTCGGGAAGTAGTCAACGGTCGTACCTTGGCTACCGACATCGAGAAGCGCGAAGACCCGTATATATCACGGGTCTATAGCTACACTAAATCTTGTGATTTGCATGCTTTAATTAGATTGACGACCATATGTAAAATTATGCCAAATTGAAGAGATTTGTGAAACTGATGGTTTGGATTGTTCTTTTCCATTTTGATTGATTTATTCACATTATATTTTAATTATTGTTTTTAGTAAAATTAGAAATATTTTCTTGAACACTAGAGGTTAGGTTTAAGTTAATTACTTAAGTTGAAAACTTGGTCTTTGTGGTTCGACCCCGTACTTGCCACTACTGCAGTTCTTGTAGTTATTGGTAATTTCATCGGGATATATATATATATATTTTGACGCGCTCGACACGCATCAGCGTGTCAAGTGTACCCCTATTAATTTGGGACTGAGGTTATGTTGTTATTGATGTTGTTGTTACCTTGATCACGTTATATGTGGAACTTTTGGATACTTAACAAGAGTTCAAACCCCAATCTTGCTTTTTGATGAGTAATGTCTCGTCCATCTCATTAAAGATGCTTATGCGGAAGACCAATATCTAGGTTCATTAAGATGCACTTCAAATCACACGAAATACAACATAACAAAAAGAGCCCTGCTAGAGTAACCCAGCATACCAATCGTCCTTTACTGGACTTAAGTGATTGAGAGTAATAAATGTGCGACCTTGTTTGATTCTAATGACAATGATATGTCACACCTTCCATACACAACTCAAGATGCGGACATATATAATAACACGAGTTGAGGCAGCATGAAAAGCTCGTGAGCCAATGTGTTTTATGATTTGACACAGTTGTTAATTGACAGACATTAATTCGGCCTCAACTACCATTGGAGTATATGAGCATAAATTATGGGCATTAACGTCATGATATATAGAGGTCTCACCGTGATATAATTAGTACTCAGTAAATAAAAAAAAAAAAAATGCACAGAGAACATGAATATAGCCATATAACATAAGCTATGAAATTCATAAGACGTAACTGTGGTTCCTCTTGTATAGATACATATACATGGAATTCAGACCCATTTTAACTGTATTTAAAATTCAATACCCTATACATCTTTGCAATGCTGTTTACAAATAACATCTCTGCAGCTCAATCACTTGTAAAGTACAATGTGTATTTAGTCTTTATTCTTTTCTACTGAAACTTAATTTGTTACACAAAAGCTCAAAACCTATATTTTCTCATATTCTTCGCAACCTTTCCAAACCACAGCATCAAACTAATTTGGAACTGATTGTAATTATTTTGCTTGTTCTTAAAGGTATTTTGTGCACTTAGCATATGAAGAAGTTTCAAATCACAACTTAGCAGTCCCTTATATTATTTCGGTTTTCTTGTAATGAAGAAGAAAGTCTTAGATTATAACTTCCTCAAACTTAATTAGTACAATCGTAGTTACTGTAAATCAATGATAAAACAAACACTTCTGGAAATGTTATGCAATAATGCACACTGAATTTAAAAAGACTAGATATGACATCACCATATGTATATCAGTGTTTTTACATTCAGAAACCCAGCAAAGTTTTGTGCAGCAGAGATGAACATCACGTCTACTTCACCATCAACATTATTTCTAATTGCTTTACAATGGTGCATAGTCCTTTCTTTTACTCCCCATCATAGTACCAGTATTTCTACTAGTGCTGCTGATACCATGTTTGCAGGCCAATGTCTAACAGCAAACCAAACCTTGGTTTCCATTGGCGGCAAGTTCGAACTCGGCTTCTTCACACCAGGTAACTCTCGGAAATACTACATCGGCATTTGGTTCAAGCAAATTGCCGCTGTTCAGAAAAATAAAACCATTGTTTGGGTGGCCAACAGAAACAAGCCCATAACCAATAATTACTCATCTTCCTCATGAGAATTCAAGCTATTAGAGAATGGCCATCTAGTTCTGCTCATCATGAGGGCCAAAATCCCAATTTGGTCCACCGCCAATTCAAGTACTCCCTCAAGAACCATGAATGATTCATCTGTTAAAGCCGTCCTTGGTGATGATGGAAATCTGGTTATTTTGAGTTCATCAAATGGGAAAGCCTTATGGGAGAGCTTTGATCATCCTACCCATGTTCACTTACCTAGTGCAAGGTTTGGATATGACAATCTTACCAAGAAGAGCATGAAGATAACTTCTTGGAGAAGCTCCGAGGATCCATCCGATGGAATCTCGATCGAGTTGGGGTCCGACAAGAGTTACAGCATAATTTGGAACGGTTCACAATAGTTTTACAATTCGGGTGCCTGGAACGGACGTTTTTTCAGCAATATTTCTGAGATGCAAGTCGGACATGGATTGATGTCTTCTTTTGGAATTACTTCCAATGAGAATGGGAATGATTTGGTCACCAGAAATTCAAGTCTGGATAGTAATTTGGTCTAAACCGATGTTCCATTGTCAGGTTTATGGTGCTTGTGGGGCTTTTGGTGTTTGCAGGGAGAACAATGTACCTTCCATATCCCAATGTTTGTTGGGAATTGAACAACGCTTCCTTAAAGACTGGGACTTTCTTGATTACTCTGGTGGGTGTGGGAATGAAGATAGCTTCTCAAAGATGCCTAACATGAGATTGTCTCAAATGATCAGCCAATCAATCAATGCTTTAGCAGTCGATGATGCCAAGAAATGTGAATTGGCTTGCTTACAAAATTGTTCTTGCAGTGCTTATGCCTACGACACCAACAGTAGTAGTAGCGGTGTTTACTATGGTATGGAAATCTATTAAACATGGAACAACTTGTTGTTGACAATGGAAATGGCCTTCCCATGACCATTTGGGTTCTAGGAGGAAATCTTCTGCCATATGGATTATAGTCGGGGTGGTTCTTTCTGGGACTACAATCTTTTTGGCGATTGCTTTCCTTTTTCTTCGTAGACGGGAACAAGAAGACTCACTAGAACACCAAAGCAAAGAGAAAACTATTCATTTTTAACAGGATTGACAAGTCTATAATTAAACACCATTAGTTTAGTATTTTGTTCATTTCCAATTCTCAACTTTTTATTGGCAAACTCTCACTTTTGCATATTTCAGGTATTTTGAGTCTAGAACATGAATATGAAGCAAATATGGCACTCGGGGAAGAAAATGAGGAGTTTGGGATTGCGCGACAACAAGTTGGCCAAAGTTCAGTCAAGTTCTGCACTGACCTACCCTACAGAGGCCATAACTTCTTCATTTCAAATTCAAATGATTTTCCGTTCTTCCATTGGAAAGTAAACTAAAAGTCGGACATTTTATGTCTCACGAGCATCACCAAATTCAGACTCTAGGTGCCTTGAAATCGAGTTACAAGAGAGATCAGCAGACTGGCGCAGTGGGAGCCGCCGCCCAACAAGAGGCCACAGCGTGAGATACAGCGGGAGGGTGGCAGCAAGAACATGGAGCCCGTGCCGCAGGCCACGCCGTATACACATAACCAGGTCTGATGTGGTTAAGAGTAATGAAAGGCGTGGACTGGTCACCGGTGAGGCAGAGCTCATCGAAGTCACCATATCATTTCGAGATGTAGTGCTCAAGTCTTTGTAACACAAAGCGAGGACCACTGAAAGGGATTTTTTATCTTAATTATATTGTAGTGGAAGTATTTTGATGAATGATGAGTTAGTTCAATGGGGAATTACATACTTTGAAAGAGAAACTGCTATAAGAACACAGTTTACTCTCTTAAAAGTGTTGTCAATTTTCACTGGGTCATGCACACCGCGCTGCGTTACCAATTTTCACTGGAACTTATTTGTTTTTTTTTTTTTTTTTCTTCGTGCATTAAATATATATTGCATGCTCTATCCAGAAAAGAAATATTGCAATTTGCATGCTCTAATTGATAAATATGACTTAATATTAGGGACCCAACACATTCAATCGTCAACGAAGGTTTAGTCCATTACCATTCGAGTATTTTGAAGCATTACCATCATGATAGAGGTCTCATGCATCTAGAACTAAATTCAAGCAAATCCGATCAATGGGGACCATATATTGAAGATGTAGTTGAAAGTTTCAAAGCATGAGTGACTGAATGCAGAAATGGATTGGGCCACACGCAGGCCAACTTGAAAATGCAAACTTAGGCTTTAAAAAGACTACATAGTATCAGTGTCTTACACATTGGCTTCTTTAATCTAGAAACCCAGCAAAGCCTTGTCTCCATAAAGTTTGTGCAACAGATATGAACGTCAACCCAAATCCTCCCTTAACATTCTTCCTCATTCCTTTTCTATGGTGCTCCCTTTCTTTTGCTCCCCATCGCAGTATGACCAGTGGCACTAGTGCAGCTGATACCATGTTTGCAGGCCAATCTCTAACAAGAAACCAAACCTTAGTTTCAAGTCACGGAAAATTCGAACTTGGGTTCTTCACACCGGGAAACTCTCAGAATTACTACATCGGCATTTGGTTCAAACAAGTCGCAGCCGTCCAGAAAAAGAAAACCATAGTTTGGGTGGCAAACAGAAACAACCCCATAGCCACTAATGACTCATCTTCCTCAGAGTTCAAGCTCTTGGAGAATGGTTATCTAGTCATCCTTATAAGTACTAAGAGCAACTACTCCTCAAAAGTCTCAGTTTGGTCTACCGATTCAGCATCCTCAAAGACCATGAATGATTCATCCGTCAAGGCTGTGCTTGGTGATGACGGAAATTTGGTTGTCACAAGTTCATCAAATAGGAACATCATCTGGCAAAGCTTTGATCATCCCACACATGCCGTCCTACCAGGTGCAAAGTTTGGATATAACAATCTTACTAAGAAGAACCACAAACTAACTGCATGGGAAAACTCAGAGGATCCGTCTGAAGGCATCTACTCTCTCGAATTGAGACTCAACAAGAGTATGGACTTCACTTGGAATCATTCACTTAAATATTACACTTCAGGTGTTTGGAATGGACGCTCTTTCAGCGACTTTCCTGAAATGGTGGATTCGGTATGGCATCTTCTTTTGAATACAAGTCCTATGAAAATGGGATGTACTTCACCTATTTTCTATTGAACAAGGCTGTGCCATTATATGCTTTCA
This sequence comes from Stephania japonica, assembly GCA_039657345.1. Taxonomy (NCBI): domain Eukaryota; kingdom Viridiplantae; phylum Streptophyta; class Magnoliopsida; order Ranunculales; family Menispermaceae; genus Stephania; species Stephania japonica. The sequence goes on along the minus strand of CM077556.1, from coordinate 80,530,793 downwards.
TGGATACATCTGGGCAAATGAAGACAACAGTATGGCAGGCTAAAACTCAAGACTGGATAGTGATTTGGATTAAACCAATGCTTAAGTGTCAAGTTTATGGTGTTTGTGGGGCTTTTAGCGTTTGTGGTGAGAATAATATAGGTCTTTCCATATGCCAATGTTTGCCTGGTTTCGAACAACACTATCCAAAAGAATGGGGCTTGCTTGACTACACTGGTGGGTGCATGAGGCAAAATTCTTTGCAGTGTGGCAACAAAGATAGCTTTTCAAAGATGCCTAACATAATACTCTCTCGAATCAGCCCATCAGCCAAAGCTTTGGCAATGGACAATGCCAAGAAGTGTGAATTGACTTGCTTACAAAATTGTTCCTGCAATGCTTATTCTTACTTCACCAATAGTAGTAGCGGCGGTAGCATTCGCTGTTTACTATGGTATGGAAATCTATTTAACATAGAGCATCTGCCGGCGACGAAGGAAGTGATCTTTATATTAGACTAGCTCCATCACAAGGCCACTTGGGTTCTAGGAAGAAAGTTTCTACTAGATGGACTATAGTCGGTGTGGTTCTTTCAGGACTTGTAGTCCTTTTGGGGGTCACTTTCTTTTTTCTTTGCAAAAGGTGGAGAAGAAGACTCAACATCACACCAAAGCAAGAAGAGGTATATGCATTTTTAACAGCATTCAAGTACAAAGACCTAAAACTTGCAACAAAGAATTTCTCAAACAAGTTAGGCAGCGGCAGTTTTGGGAGTGTCTACAAAGGGACATTGCCTGACTTGACTGCCATTGCGGTGAAGAGACTTGAAGGTGTTTCGCAGGATCATAAGCAATTCCGGAGCGAGGTAAGTACCATAGGCTTAATCCATCATATTAACCTTGTTCGCCTTCGTGGCTTTTGTTCTGAAGGTAGGAAAAAAATGTTGGTGTATGACCTCATGCCTAATGGGTCCCTAGAAAAGTATCTAAATCTTCAAAACGATTCAAGAATTTTGAATTGGCAGCAAAGGTACCAAATTGCAACAGGGGTAGCAAGAGGATTAGCCTATCTACATGAGAAATGTAGAGACTGTATCATACATTGTGATATCAAGCCAGAGAATGTGCTCCTAGATGCTGATTTTTCTCCTAGGATAGCAGATTTTGGTCTTGCAAAGCTACTAGGCCGTGAATTCAGTCGAGTTATGACGACTATGAGGGGAACCATAGGCTATCTTGCACCAGAGTGGATCTCTGGTGTGGCTATCACTGCAAAGGCTGATGTTTATAGCTATGGGATGTTGTTGTTTGAAATCATATCGGGAAGAAGAAACTTTAAGCAATTCAAGGATGGGAAGATATTGTTCTTTCCTACTTGGGCTAGTAGGAAAGTGATCTTCGAGGGACAACCGGTGCTCTCAGTTTTGGACAACAACTTAAAGGGAAACGCGGACATTGAAGAACTCAACAAAGCATTTAGAGTGGCTTGTTGGTGCATCCAAGAAAAAGAGTATCAAAGACCATCTATGGGACAAGTGGTTCGGATTCTTGAAGGGTTCTTAGAGGTGAATCCTCCTCCAATCCTAAGCTACCTCCAAGCGATGGTGGAGAGTGAAGAAACTGCAAATTTCTTCTCTTAATAGACATGTCCAAAAGAATCCAAAGCTGCGAAATGTCAACTAAATAATCTATGCTACAATACAAAAATGTGCACATGCATATATACAGCAGCCTATCTTTTTAAGGCACCTAGATTTTCATTTATAAGTTATGAAGGGTTGTTATTGTGGTGAGTTCTCTATGTATGCTGTCTTGGAATTTTCATTATGCCTGTTTAGAAGGTTATTGATTCCAACGTAAACAAGTCCTGCTGTAAATGAGTATAAATAAATAAGAAAAAAAAAGCTATATCATGCAAGCAATGGAGCTACATAGGCGATCAACTTAATAAACAGAACGCAATTAGGATGTACTTAAGCGATATTTTAACAAATCCAATTATCAAATACAAAAAACTTGCAAGTACGCTAAAAGGCAATTGTGTCAACAAAAAAGAAGTGGATGATAGAATGGATACCATTTTTGCATTCACATGTATTTATTAACAACTACTACAACAACAACAACAACAACAACAACAACAACAACAACAACTACAACAACATAGCCTCAGTTCCAAATTAATTGGGGTCGGCTATATGGATCAAATTATTTATCAACAACTAAACAATATTATTAACACCATCACATAAATGAAAATCAATCTTAATGCACTAGTTAACTATTTATCTGACCTGCATTGGTGTTTCGGCATTTGAAATTTCTCCAGTAAGAAATGATGAGACAAGAAACTAAACCTTCCCGCAAAGTACATATTCGAGTACCGCGTCCTTCCCCTGCATTTCCCTAAAATCAATTTAGGGCTCTTGGGAATCCTAAAAACGCAAATCTTGGCATGTAAACTAGAGGCCCCGAGGCCCACCTCAATTCCTCTTTGGCGTGGGTGTTGAAGATGTGTGGACCAAAAGTAAGTCCCATATCGATTAAATATAACTTTAAAATGAAGTATATAATTGATTAACTCCTCCAACTAATACTGAGGATTTTTAAGTTAAAACCCACACTTAAAGTTGAAAGGTGATTAAGTTGTGACCTGAAGATTCACGGAGTTAAATACCCACACCTAAAGTTGAAAGGTAATTAAAATTAGGGTTAGGGCTTTTTATGGGGTTCATATCTTGTTGTAAATGTAATTTCACGCGAAACGGACATCAAATTAAACGGTCCACAAGTGTTAAGCTGATTCAAGTCTGGTGTTTTTGGAAAATTGTTTGGTGACACATATCAGTCGCACGACGTGACGCATACATGTTCAACTTTTGTCTGCAGTGAGCTCCACCAGTAACAACTTAAACTGAACACATGTGCTGGTGCAACTGATTTGTGTCACCAAAAATGTTACTATGTCATCTTTCGGTGTTTTATGGGGAGAAATGCGCCCAAACATTTTTATGTCAACCAATTTAAAGCAACATTTTTTTTTTTTTTTTTTATTTCTCGTGTGATGTTCAATGTCAACAACACTAACTAATTCACGTTCAGGCATTGTCGGACCCCATATAAGAGGCTGCTCTCCCAACCCAAGTTTTAGGTTTTTCTTCTATTTTTTTAATAAAAAAGTTGTATTCATATTTCATTCAACATTAAAAATCAAGTACAACCATAGTCACCTCATCAAGAAGTTGATTTCATACATTTGACCATTTCGCTAGCATAGGTATGAGAATTCCACATCATTACATGAATAACCTTATTCACATGCCTATGAACCCTAAACCCCAAAAAATAAAACTTCTAACAAGAGATGAAAAACAAACTTCCAACTAGGGAAGAAAGTTCAAACCTTCTAACGAGGGAAAAAATACTTATTTAATAAAAAAAAAATACCAATGAGAAAACTCAACTCCTTTTTTTTCCGACTTTAGCTGGAGTCAAACTCATGAACTCTTTAAACAACGTCATTTTGACATGTGATGCCTTGTTCATATTTAAACACTTTCGCGACAAAACTTAACTCTACCAAAAAAAAAATATTTGACAAAAAAAAAATCTGAAAAAAAAATTTACAAAACTCAACTTTGCAATATCTTAATTTAAGTTTACTAGGATATCACAAGTGGTCCTTTGTATATGTAGGATTGGAAAAAGACTGAAGGGTAGACTAGACTAACCGACATATATGGCATATGGGTACGCATTTAACTGTTGAGACTTGAGAGTGATAGGAGAACGCGTGAGTCTCCTAACTACAAGGTGGAAGTCATGAGGGGCAACCTAAAGCAGTCATTAGTGTCTTTCAGTCTTAGTAATTAGCTTGCTTCGTTAAATTCTAACGGAAGAACAAATGAAAATGAGAAAGACTCCAATAAATTTGACTTTGATATACACATGTTTTTTCCAAGTCTTCTCGCGTATTGATTTGAGGTCAACCACCCTACTAATTTAGACTGAATTACTATAAGATCTAATTTAAAGGTCATTACATCTGGTTGAATTAGTTCTCATAATAACGGTCACATTAACTGAAACCAAGCAAATTTGATCAATGAGGACCTTAATTGCCAAATTAATTAATAATGTAAGGTAAGGAATTCAGCACAAAATAAAAATTTTGAAGTTAATAGGGAAGAAACATGAATAAATTAAGAACATATAACTTTTTTTTTTTTTTGACTTCAGTGGAAATCGAACCACGATCTCCCGAGGTCTTGCCTTTCTGGCAAGTGATGTCTTTGTTGGTGGGATTTCCGAAAACTTGGTGCGAAATAGAAAAATAACTTGATGCAATTGATCGAGGCTTGAGTTATACTTAATGTCCTTAAGACTATTTCGCCCCGCTATGGTGCTCAAGGTCTAATGACGATAGTCTCCCAAGATACAACGATCATACTAGTGATTTGTAGCACTCCGAATCACTAGTCTACGAACCAATCATGATTCAATACTCTCTCAGACTCAAAAACATGTAAAATAGAGAAAGACATTTTTATTTGACCTATTTGATTTACCTTCTAACTTCTTTTAAAACAATCCATCAAGTGAATATATATAGACTTTTATGTGTCTATTAGAAAAAGACACACCTCTTGGTGAATAGATACACCTTTTGGTCTATTATGTCTCTACACAATAGTACACACCTTTTCACATAATTTTCATTCAAATTATAAACAATTAAATAATATAATTAATTGTTCCAACAATCCCCCACATGAATGAAAATTGATCATTAAGTCTTTATATATACCCCACATAAATGGATTTTAAAAATCATTTTAATGCAGACACACTTGAGAGAGCATTGGCGGAATAAAGTTACATCAGGAAAAGTGTCGTATAGAGACTTGAACTTACTCTAGTGAAATATTATCGGACTTACTTAGTGACGCAGTGGATATAGAAGATCTTGAACTGTTCACTTTTTGTAGTAAATCGAGACAATAATACTCACATAACTTCATCCCTATCATTATTGGTTCTTACGGTTTTGTCCATTTTGGTCTTGGACACAATCCTGGTTTCATGATAGATTTAGAGAATTTAGCCTGTCTCGTTCTCATAAATGCGACCCACATTTACTATCATATAGGTGACATTTTTATTTGTCATTAAATGCTTAGCATATCCTTAACTTCTTCTGAACACATTTTTATCTTAGGAATGAGAGTGTGTGTTCTTCTCTCGAGTTTCATCTAACCAGTTTGCCTATTGAACCTAGTACATGGGATCTCCAATCAGCCAGGTTAGGTTTCCACCAGACTTAACTCATTTTTTAGGCTTTTAAACTCATTCCCCTCGATATCAGTTTACTTGATATTGACAAACCTTCAATTGGTGACCACAAGTTTGTCTTCTCATTTCTTATTTTTTATGAAAATTATTTCATAATCAAGTAACTATTCAATGACAATCTTCGACATATAAATCAAGATTTACCATTTTATGCATCATTTTATTCTGTCACTTGTGTTTATTAGCCGGTATACATCTTATGCATTACCGAGACAATTGCATGCAATATAGAATATCCTCCAAGCTCTTTCAAAGCCATAATGTTACTTTTCTAGCTTATTAATTTGCGCACAATCATTTAGATTCCATTGTGAGTCTAACAATACTCCCATTTTGTTGAGGATTTCCATTGATACAAACATTTCTTCTCTAAATTCACTATTTAAGAAGTGTCGTCTCTTAACATCTTTCGCTTTTCTTTATTAGCAACCAACTTGCTAGATGTCATTATAGACTAGTGAATCTCTCTCTGAGAAATCAAGGCTCAATTTTTCTCAAATAAATCCTTAAGTTATATATTTAATTTGCTTAATTTTAAGCAACTTATCCATCTGCCTTTAATTAGATTTTAAAATCCATTTACACTTCAAAGGCTTCAACTTGATGCATTCAATCTCACTATTAATAACTCATTTTCAATACAATCTATTCTTGAATGCTTTACTTGGGGTTTATAATTTATTTTCTTTAATCCGAAGACAAAAGTTTTTATGTGCAACCCCACATCTTTCAAGTACTCATAGACATTTAATAATATATCTTCAACTCGGAAGATATAACTATCAAAGTTAACAGTAGCAACTAAATTTGCTTTCAACCCCCACAATTTTATTATATAGCATTCATTATAGAAGATTCATTCAATAAATCTACATCCTTTGGACTTAATCCATGATATAGTCCTTTTTAGAAGTCAATACATTTACAACCATACACATCATGGTTAATCTCTTGATTCTTGCACTTTTTCAAAAAAAAAAAAAATTATTTCCTTTAATTTCATGACTGTTTCATCTCAATACATGGATCATTTAAATGATAGATCAAGGTATTGTCAAGACACTTAAAATATAACATGTGCTACACAATGCATATCATTCATATGCATTTTTTTTAGACAAAGGAAATATATATATATATATATATATATCATCATCATCATCATCATCATCATGAAGTAGATCTGATCGGATAAACACTAATTCAATTTTAATTATCTTCTAATAATACTAGTGTGTGGTGCATCTATTAGATCACGAAGAAGCATTCTGAATTTTAAATTCGAATTTGGAATTTGATACCTATAAGGTAGTTTTTAGAACTAACTATAGAGTAATTATAAAAACAATGAATTTTGGGGATTCTTGGTCTATGTTATACATTTTACTGAAATAGATGAATTTGTCTATGAAAATACAAGGTTCATGCATGTTCTAGTTATTTAAATTCTTGTTTTCAATTTGTTCAAAATCTGAGATAACTGTAAGACAGTTATGAAAACAATATTTGGACTGCAAATCAGTGTGTACACTGATGAATCGGTGCATGTGCAAAGTGAAGATGATTTTGTAACTGAAACAATGACAATTTATGATTTTTGTCTAATCTGACTAATGAATTAATGTTTTCACTGGAGCCTCTTCATGAGGAGTAGTATGTCTTTTCAAGTGCAATAACATAAAGCAACTTGGATCCTTTGCAATTTGATGGTGTGCATAAATGATCCAAAAAGGTGCAATGTTGGATTGCAATAACCTCTGGAAATAGAGATATGATGCATTTCATTTGCATTTGGAATTTCTTTGATCAGAGATGGTCATTTAATTTTGGGACTGGTGTGATCTACAAAAGATTTAATTTCTTGCTGCACGAAGAGTTCAAAAACCAGTCCAAGAAGAGATAGTTATTGAAGGTTTCATACGGCTAGCCAATAGATGTTATCGTTGAGATGAGTGCTTTGCAATATTATATGATTGCAACATTGTAGAAGTCAAATTTACCCAACATACTATGTAATATGGTGTGGTGTGGGTGTGTATGTTATCACCGTGAAGGTCCGCGTATGTGCTTCGCCATGGGCCGGATTAGTTAGAAGTCATACTGTACAAATAGAAATGTACAATCATTATGGGTGATGTATCATTTGTTTTTCGATCGATGATTTTAAAGACCAGCATACATAAATATCAAAATCAATGTTAAGTAGTTTTATATAATTTTTAATGGCATATATACCTTTTAATTAAGATGTCTTTAATTTGATTGTTGCACACTCGTCACTGTGGAAATTAGTTAATATATTCATGACTTGGTTTATATATATTTCCTTTGTCTAAAAAAAATGCATATGAATGATATGTATTGTGTAGCACATGTTATATTTTAAGTGTATTGACAATACCTTGATCTATCATTTAAATGATCCATGTATTGAGATGAATCAATTATGAAATTAAGGGAAATAATAATATATATTTTTTTGAAAAAGTGCAAGAATCAAGAGATTAACCATGATGTGTATGGTTGTAAATTTATTGACTTCTAAAAAGGACTATATCATGGATTAAGTCCAAAGGATGTAGATTTATTGAATGAATCTTCTATCATGAATGCTATATAATAAAATTGTGAGGTTGAAAGTAAATTTAGTTGCTACTCTTAACTTTGATAGTTATATTTTCCGAGTTGAAGATATATTATTAAATGTCTATGAGTACTTGAAAGATGTGGGTTGCACATAAAAACTTTTGTCTTCGGATTAAAGAAAATAAATTATAAACCCCAAGTAAAACATTCAAGAATAGATTGTATTGAAAATAAGTTATCAATAGTGAGATTGAATCCATCAAGTTGAAGCCTTGGAAGTGTAAATGGATTTTAAAATCTAATTAAAGGCAGATGGATAAGTTGTTTAAAATTAAGCAAATTAAATATATATATATATAACTTAAGGCTTTATTTGAGAGAAAGTGAGCCTTGATTTCTCAGAGAGAAATTCACTAGTCTATAATGGCATCTAGCAAGTTGGTTGCTAATAAAGAAAAGCAAAAGATGTTAAGAGACGACACTTCTTAAATAGTGAATTTAGAGAAGAAATGCTTGTATCAATGGAAATCCTCAACAAAATGGGAGTATTGTTAGATTCACAATGGAATCTAAATGATTGCGCGCAAATTAACAAGCTAGAAAAGTAACATTATGGCTTTGAAAGAGCTTGGAGGATATTCCATATTGCATTAATTGTCTCAGAAATGCATAAGAGTATGCCGGCTAATAATCGCAAGTGACAGAATAAAATGATGCATAAAATGGTAAATCTTGACTTATGTGTCGAAGATTTTCATTGAATAGTTACTTGATTATAGAATAATTTTCATAGAAAATGAGAAATAAGAAGACAAACTTGTGGCAACAATTGAAGGTTTGTCAATATCAAGTAAACCGATATCGAGGGAATGAGTTTAAAAGCCTAAAAAATGAGTTAAGTCCGGCGGAAACCTAACCCGGCGATTGGAGATCCCATGTACTAGGTTCAAGAGGCAAAGCGGTTAGATGAAACTCGAGAGAAGAACACACCTATCTCATTCCTAAGAAAAAAAATGTGTTTAGAAGAAGTTAAGGACATGCTAAGCATTTAATGACAAATAAAAATGTCACCTATATGATAGTAAATGTGGGTCGCATTTATGAGAATGAGAAAGGCTAAATTCTCTAAATCTATCATGAAACCAAGATTGTGTCCAAGACCAAAAATGGACAAAACCGTAAGAACCAATAATGATAGGGATGAAGTTATGTGAGTATTATTGTCTTGATTTACTACAAAAAGTGAACAGTTCAAGATCTTCTATATCCACTGCGTCACTAAGTAAGTCTGATAATATTTCACTAGGGTAAGTTCAAGTCTCTATACGACACTTTTCCTGATGTAACTTTATTCCGCCAATGCTCTCTCAAGTGTGTCTGCATTAAAATGATTTTTAAAATCCATTTATGTGGGGGATATATAAAGACTTGATGATCAATTTTCATTCATGTGGGGGATTGTTGGAACAATTAATTATATTATTTAATTGTTTATAATTTGAATGAAAATTATGTGAAAAGGTGTGTACTATTGTGTAGAGACATAATAGACCAAAAGGTGTATCTATTCACCAAGAGATGTGTCTTTTTTTAATAGACATATAAAAGTCTATATATATTCATTTGATGGATTGTTTTAAAAAATATATATATAATTAGAAGGAAAAGCAAATAGGTCAAATCAAAATGTCTTTATCTATTTTACATGCTTTTGAGTCCTGATTTGCACTGTCCAAATATTATTTCTTAACTGCCTTGCAGTTATCTCAGATTTTGAACAAATTGAAAACAAGAATTTAAATGACTAGAACATGCATGACCCTTGTATTTTCATAGACAAATTCATCTATTTCAGTAAAATATATAACATAGACCAAGAATCCCCAAAATTCATTGTTTTTATAATTGCTCTATAGTTAGTTCTAAAAACTACCTTATAGGTATCAAATTCCAAATTCGAATTTAAAATTCAGAATGCTTCTTTGTGATCTAATCGATGCACCACACACTAGTATTATCAGAAGATAATTAAAATTGAAGTAGTGTATATCCGATCAGATCTACTTCATGATATATATATATATATATGATCATTATCCATTGATCAACTTGGATGTCGACATCAATGAATGATTTCAATGAATATCTCACTTAAGATATCTACTAGAATAACAAACATACGTACCCGATGTGATCTTGGACTCATTTGCAGGAATCGTCATAAACAACAAACCCATTTAGTCTCTAGAAATAATCCACCAAAATCGCCATTGTGTTTTGATAGTCTTAAGATTGTTGATGGGATTTCCGAAAACTTGGTGCGAAATAGAAAAATAACTTGATGCAATTAATCGAGGCTTGAGTTATACTCAATGTCCTTAAGACTATTTCGCCCCACTATGGTGCTCACGGTCTAATGACGATAGTCTCCCAAGATACAACGATCATACTAGTGATTTGTAGCACTCCGAATCACTAGTCTATGAACCAATCATGATTCAATACTCTCTCAGACTCAAAAACATGTAAAATAGAGAAATACATTTTTATTTGATCTATTTGATTTACCTTCTAACTTCTTTTAAAACAATCCATCAAGTGAATATATATAGACTTTTATGTGTCTATTAGAAAAAGACACACCTCTTGGTGAATAGATACACCTTTTAGTCTATTATGTCTCTACACAATAGTACACACCTTTTCACATAATTTTCATTCAAATTATAAACAATTAAATAATATAATTAATTGTTCCAACAGTCTTTACCATTTCACCATAGAGGCTTTGACAAGAACATATAAAATTAGCATGGAATTCGTAAGATGGAATTTTTAATTGTGGTTCCTCTTGTCAGGATACATATTGATGGTTCTTCAAAAAAAAAAAAAAAAAAAAAAAAAAAAAAAAAAAAAAAAAAAAAAAAAAGGGTACATATTTATGGAGTGCGGACCCTTTAGTGAATGCAAAATTTCAATTCTTCAACAACAAAAAACTAACAGCCAAAAAGATTATTCAGTTGCTTTGGAGGTGATCTTGGAGAAAAAACCTGAGGTTTCTTCGCTCGCCATCAGCGGGTGAAGGTACCAATCATTTGGAGGATGATTCACGTCTAAGAGCCCTTCAAGAATCTGAACCACCCGCCCCATTGATGGCCTTTGAGTCTCGTCCTCTTGGATGCACCAAGAAGCCACTTTAAACGCTCTATCAAGTTCTTCAATGCTTGCAACTCCGTCTAAATTGTCGTCCAAGATTGAAAGCACGGACTGTCCCTCGGATAACACTTTTTTAGCAGCCCAAGTAGGAAAGAACCACACCCTTCCATCATTAACCTGCTTTAAGTTTGTACGCCCCGATATGAGTTCAAAGAGCATCATCCCATAGCTATAAACGTCAACCTTTGAAGTGATGGACACTCCTGTGGTCCATTCTGGTGCAAGATATCCTACAGTTCCCCTCGCAAACGTCAAGACTCGACTGAATTCACGGCCTAAAAGCTTTGCAAGACCAAAATCTGCTATTTTGGGAGAAAAATCAGCATCAAGAAGTATGTTCTCCGGCTTGATATCACAATGTATGATGCAATCTCTGCACTCATCGTGTAGATAAGCCAATCCTCTTGCTGTTCCTAATGCAATTTGGTATCTCTGCGGCCAGTTCAGAATTTTTGAGTTGTTTTGACGAAATAGATGCTTCTCTAGGGACCCGTTAGGCATGAAATCATATACTAGCATTCGTTTTGCACCTTCTGAGCAAAAGCCACGGAGACGAACGAGGTTAACATGATGGATTAGACCTATCGTACTTACCTCCCTCCGAAATTGCTTTTCCTCTTGAGTTACACCTTCAAGCTTCTTTACAGCAATGGCAGTTGAGTCGGGCAACATTCCTTTGAAGACGCTACCAAAACCACCACTGCCTAATTCGTCTGAAAAGTTCTTCGTCGCAATTTTCAAGTCTTTGAACCTAAATGCTGTTAGGAATGCATATTTCTGTGTTTCACTGGATCTTCTTTTTGAATGTCTGTGAAGAAAAACTAAAGCGATACCCCCAAAAATTGTTAAGCCTGATAGTACCGCACCAACAATAGCAATTGTAGAAAATTTCTTCCTCGAACCTAATAAATGATCCTCTGAAGCAGCCAGTCTGATGTAAAGATCAACTCCGGTATCACCAACAACTTGCTTTAAGTTTACGATAGATCCATACCATAGTAGACACCTGATGTTTTTATTGTTGCCACCAGTTGTATAAGCATAGGCATTGCACGAACAGTTTTGTAAGCAAGTCGATTTACACTTTTTGGCATCATCAACAACCAAAACATTGGCCGACGTGATGATTTGAGACAAATCCGTGTTAGGCATCACCTGAAAGTCGTCTTTGTCGCCACACCACAAGGAAGTATTCCTGACACACCCACTAGAGTAATCAAGCAAATCCCAATCTTTTGGATTATGTTTTTCAAAACCGGGCAAGCATTGGCATATAGAGGGACCAATATTACTATCATTGCAAATGCTTAAAGCCCCACAAATTCCGTAAACTTGACACAATGGCATAGGTTTTGTCCAAACCAATATCCAGTCTTGAGTGTTAGACTGCCAAATTGCTGTCTTCAATTGTCCAGACACATCTATGAAAATATGAAGAGGTGGAGTCTCATCAGAGACAGAATAAATGAAGTAACTCCCATTCGCGTATGTTCTATAGTCATATGAAAATTGGAGTCCACTTTGCATCTCAGGAAAGTTGCTCAAATAATGTCCATTCCAGACACCTGAATTATAGAACTTCTGCAATCGATTCCATATGAAGCTGATACTTCCGTCCGGCTCTACCTTGACAGAGTAGAAGCCCTCAGATGGATCCTCAGAGTTTCTCCATGAAGTTAGAATCTGACTCGTGTTGGTGACATTGTTATAACCAACCTTGGCACCTGGTAGGAAGGAATTGGTGGGATGATCGAAGCTCTGCCACATGATGCTCCCATTTGATAAACTCAATACAACCAGATTCCCATTATCGTGTAGCACAACTTTAAAAGAGGAATCAAGCACCCTCTTTAAGGTTGTTGAATTGGCGGACCAAATCGGGACTTCAGAAGAGTAATTGTTCATAGCCCTCATGAAGAAGAGGACCAGCTGACCATCTTCCAAAAGCTTGAATTCTGACGAAGACAAGTCAGTTGTAGATATGGGCTTGTTTCTGTTGGCCACCCAAACAATGGTTTTCTTTTTCTGGACAGATGCGACTTGCTTAAACCAAATGCCTATGTAGTACTTCTGAGAGTTACCTGGTGTGAAGAACCCAAGTTCGAATTTCCCACCTTTGGAAACTAAGGTGCGGTTTCCTGTTAGAGATTGGCCTGCCAACATGGTATCAGCAAAGCTAGTAGCACTGCAACTATGATGAGGAACAAAAGAAAGGATGGAGAATATCAAAGCTATAACAGATAACATTGCTGCTGGTATTGGCTTGGAGTTCATCTCTGCTGCACAAACTTAGACTGATAAAGTGTGTCAAGTTTCTAAAACTCAAATCTGTCAAGGCCCTTAAATAAAAGTAGATAACCGTTGCTATATTGTTGGTCAAATGTCAAATGTCAACGTCAATTTAAAAAAATAGAATTTCTGACTTTTCTGCACCTCACAGATACAAGGAATACAAGTCAGAACTATAAAGAGAATTATACCTTAAAGAGATGATAAAGACATCACTTGTCAAAAAGGCAAGATCTCGGAGATCATGATTCGATTCCCACTGCAATTAAAAAAAAAAAACCTAAAAAGAGCACTATACCTTAAAGAGCCTATCCACTTCCAATTTCTTTCGATGCCTACTTCGTATGTACTCGAAGTGCAAAAAATTCATTGCAAACAACCTTATGGCTTGGAAGACTTTAGGTGTCAGTCCACCTGCAAGACCAAAATTGTGAAATGAATTTGTTATTGACAAACCAATGTATTAATTTAAATTTCATAACGTACCTGCCAACATAAATAATTGAAGAAGGCAATAGAATGCGAGAGAGGGCGTAAATTTTATCGATTGAGAAAATGACAGTACTCGATGTTGGGCCAAGTCAAAACATCAGCACAGTACTTATTTGGTAGCATAAAGATATCACTCCATTGGGCTTGAATGGCAATAAATGGAAATAGAGGGCATGTGAACATTTTCAGGTTGTGAAACCTAGCAATTAGAACTTATCAAAAGCATAATAAAAATGCACCAAATTTAAGCACAGCGGGCCGAATTACACAATTGTTTCAAGATGATTAGCTGGACATTGTCGAGCAAAAACACAAGTTTCCTATAAGTTTAGGTGTAAACAAGAGATAAAAATTCGTAAACAAACCTAACTACTATTTATATGAAACCCCTAAGTGGGTTTCAACCTAAAAAGTCCAAAAAAAGGGTAATTTTTGAGTTTCTAGAAGGGATGTCGCGAGGCGCCATGTCCATTTTAGGCCACGGCGTCACTTAAAGCATGAAAGTCATTGCACCTTTGTTCTGAGCGCCATAGGTCACGCTATGGGAATTTACACTTAGCGACATCACTCACGCAAGATTTTATTAACTGACTTGCAACGCGATTTAAGCAAAGCGGGTCGAATTACACAGTTGTTTCAATGCAAGTGACCTGCCGGAACCAGTGAATACCCCCTGGTGATAAGCAATAATTCCACAAACAGCTTTCCCATAAAATCCCTACCTATTTTGCCTCCCATGTCTTATCCACCTCTCCTGCATTGTCATTGGTTTTCAACTGCACCAACTTCAGTTCTCCAAATCGATTATGCATAACAACTTGGACGACAACTTGGAGGGAAATGCATACATTAAGGAACTCAACAGAGGCGGTTTAGAGTGGCTTGTTGTTGCATTCAAGAAGGAGATTCAAAGACCATCAATGGGACAAGTGGTTCAGATTGTTGAAGGGTTCTTAGAATGAAGAAACTGCAAATCTCTTCTCTGAATAGACACCTCCTAAAGAATCTAAAGCAGCAAAACAACAACAAAATATTCTACCCTGCAATACAAAATTGAGCACATGACAATCCAAAAAACACAAATCTCTTCTCTGAATAGACACCTCCATTAATGCACTTGTTAATTATTTATCTGACCTGCATCCTTCCCCTGCATTTACCTAAAAATCGATTTAGAGCACATGACAATCCAAAAAAACACAAATCTTGCCATCTTGGTATGGAAACCAGAGGCTCCTCGATTTATCTTCAGCGACGGACCTCCGCAAGAAGAAGAAGAAGAAGAAGAAGAAGAATGGCGATTGAATGATTTGGTAGAGTGAAATTAGGGTTAGGGTTTTTATGGGATCCATGTCTTGTTGTAAATGTAATATCACGGGAAACGGAAGTCAAATTAAATGGTCTACTAGTTTGTTTTTTATGGGATTCAGGACTCATGAGAATCGAATCACCATCTCTCGAGTTCTTGTCTTTTTGACAAGTGATATTTTTACTATCTTACCTGAGATGTTTTGACACGCCCTCACATTTTTATATAACCCAATTTTATACGCTTGTTGAATGTATCGAATCGATCATTCTTTATATTACTAAGCAACAATAATCTCAAAAAAAAAATATGACTTATTCGACCTAATTAAAATTTTAAATTAATAACTGATCGAAGAAGCCTTCGATAGTTCAAACTTATGTCATTCACGACTCCTGTCTTGCAAGCTTCACTAGTGTTAAATTAATTCACATTTAGGTATTGGGCTTATATAAGAGGCGGCTTTCCCAACTCAATTTTTTTCATTTATGTGACTCAAACTCGAGACCTTAAGAGTCAAGTCCTTTCACTTAGGCCAACCCATTGTCTGCTTAACATATTTTTTTTTCCGTTCAATAACTGTAAAATAGCTATATTGTTTATCTTCTTATATAAGAGGATCAATTTCCATTTATTTTTTAAGACACAAAAGACAAATTCATTAATCACTTCTTATATAAGAGGATCAATTTCAATTTGTTTTTTAAGACACAAAAGACAAATTCATTAATCAACATAAAATCAGAATCTATAACTGAGCAAATGGTTAATAGAATATATATATATATATATATATATATATATATATGCTAATCATTTTAGTGATATTCCCTCTTGTATACAAAAATACAATTATTAAAAAAATCAATTATAAAATTAAATTATTCTTTATATTTTTTTTAATGTGCTTTTAATTACTTGATTAACTAAACAAATCCTTTATTTTATTCATTAAAAAGGAACAATTGTTTAAAAGTAAAATAGATAAAGAGGTACACAAGCTCAATAAAATTTCGAAAAAGACATTTTTTTTAAAAAATGAGCATAAAATCATTTCAATTACATTTTGATAATTAATACTTTACTTTGTTGCTAGGATGGTGTCAACTGCAAAAAAATTTCTTGATTCATTTTTGTGATTTTTGTGATAATTATTGGAAAGTTTTGTTATTCATTTTGTGGTTCTAATAGTTTTGTGTATTATCATGATTTTCAACGTTACAGAGAGCAGTCTTTGATTGTCACACTAGTATTTGATTGTCAAACTGTTTCAATTTCGTATTTACAGCCAAATTAATGACAGATTGTTTGAACACATAGGATTAGCAAATCATGTGTTCGATTTTATGTTCGATTTCTCTTTGTTGAATTTTTTCATCTTGCAGTCCGCGATATTGTCCCCAATTTAACCACCCTTCATCTTTTAGGTGTGAGGTTTTATCTCAAAATGCCTCAATACTATTAGAGGGGAAACAATCATTTATATAATTCATTTACATATTGAATTTTTTCGTCTTGCGGTCTGTTACTTGCAAGCGGCCGCATGCGACACTTCTCCGCAAGCCATTGATCTCTCCAGTACCGATATTGTCTCCAACTTAACTACCTTTCATCTTTTAGGTGTGGAGTTCTATCTCAAAAGGTCTCAGTACTATTAGATGAGAGACAATCACATATATACTTCATTTAGAAGTTTTACTTTCCAATATGGGACTATTATTTCGGTCCACACATCTCAACACTCTTAAAAAAAAGAGCATATATTTTTTTTTACAAAGGCCCCGTTTAATTCAACTTTTACTTTTAGCATATTCTTTTGATGATATGGAGGAGTGCATTTATGAAAAGCAAAAATATTTAGGGAGATGCTTTTCAAAATCATGATATTTTTTTATAGTTTCATGTAGTTTTGATTGCCACGTAAACCAATTACAAATTAAAAAAAAATATAAGATAGAATCAAACAGGGCAAAAGCTTTATTAAGTTTCACATCAGCGATAAGAAAAATCAAAAGCTAAACCAAACAGGGCCAAAGAGTTTTTGTAGAATGACTTTTAAGAACGACCTTGCCGGGAGTAGTATTTAGTAAGTCCTTAATGATTCTAGTATTTTGTATTTAGTTAATTTGTGTTTTGTTTTTTGTTTTTTCTTTATTTTTTTTGATGAAAAAGATATCCATTCATTAAAATCGCTCACTATTTTTTTATTTTTTTATTTTTTTGACTTCAGTGGAAATCAAACCACGACTACTTAGGATTTGCCTTTACTGACAAGTGATGTCTTTACCATCTCACCAGAGACGCCTTGACAAAAAATTGTTCACTATTACTTTTGATTTAAAAATGAAATTACATTAACAACAACCCTTTCCCACACATTGGGATCAAAGTGACATTGTGATAAGTTTGCAAACTCATGTGCAACTTACACGCTTGTCGAATGTATCGAATCAACCATTCTTTATACTACTAAGCAACAATAATCTCAAAACAAAAATATGGCTTATTCGACTTAACAAAACCCCTAAATTAATAACTGATCAAGGGTTGTCAAGCCCTCAACAGTTCAATCTTATGTCATTCTGGACTCCTGGCTTGCATGTTTCACGAGTACTGTTGATCAAGTTATTACAAAAAGAATTCCAAAATCTCACAATAATGAGAAAAAAACTCAAACCTCCCTTCAAGGAGATGAAAACTCAAAGCCTTCCCTACACGGAATAGAGGAAAGGACATCTAGCTACTTAACAGTGGAAAAGGTCAGGGGTTCAGCAATTGTTGAGATAAGTAGACAATACCTATGAACATAACAAAATTTTGAAAGACAACCAAAAAAAAGATTAAAGTTCATGGGGGAAAAAGATAAAATACAGAACATATAATATAAGCTATGAAATCCATAAGATGAAATATTTTAACCGTGTTCCTCATATATAGATTCATAACATTGAGTACAAACACCTTAACTGCATGTAAAATTCAATACTTTTACAACAGAAAAAAAAAGGTGCCTAAAAGATTATTCAGATGTTTCTTTAAGTATTGCTTTGAAGGTACCTCTTCGAGAAAAAACTTGTGCTTTCTTCACTCTGCATCAGTGCATGAAGGTGGCGATTAATTGGAGGACGATTAACATCTAAGAGCCCTTCGAGAATCTGAACCACTTGCGCCATTGATGGCCTTTCAGTCTCGTTCTCTTGGATGCACCAACAAGCCACTTTAAATGCTCTATTAAGTTCTTCAATGTTTGCGTTACCATCTAAATTGTCATCCAAGATTGAAAGCACGGAGTGTCCCTCCGATCCCACTCTTTTAGCAGCCCAAGTAGGAAAGAACCACACCCTCCCATCATTCGCCTGCTTTAAGTTTCTTCGTCCTGAAATGAGTTCAAATAGCATCATCCCATAGCTATAGACACCTGAGGTCCATTCTGGTGCAAGATAGCCTACAGTTCCCCTCATAGACGTCATGACTCGACTGAATTCATGGCCTAAAAGTTTAGCAAGACCGAAATCTGCTACTTTGGGATGAAAATCAACATCTAGGAGTATGTTCTCTGGCTTGATATCGCAATGTATGATGCAGTCTCTGCACTCCTCGTGTAGATAAGCTACTCCTCTTGCTGTCCCAATTGCAATTTGATATCTCTGTGGCCAGTTCAAAATTTTTGAATTGTTTCGACGAAATAGGTGCCTGTCTAGGGACCCGTTACGCATGAAATCATATACTAGCATTTGTTTTGCACCTTCAGAGCAAAAGCCACGGAGGCGAACCAGGTTAACATGATGTATTAAGCCTATTGTACTTATCTCGCTTCGAAATTGCTTCTGCTCTTGAGTTACACGTTCAAGCTTCTTCACAGCAACTACAGTCATGTCTGGCAATGTCCCTTTGAAGACACTACCAAAACCACCGCTGCCTAACTTGTCTGAAAAGTTCTTTGTCGCAATTTTTAAGTCTTTGCTCCGAAATGCTGTTAAGAATGCATAGCCCTCATCTAGCTCTTGTGTTTCACTGGATCTTCTTTTTGAATGTCTCTGAAGAAAAACTAAAGCCATACCCCCGAAAATTGTTAATCCTGATAGCACCGCACCAACAATAGCAATTGTAGAAAATTTCTTCCTCGAACCTAATAAATGATCCTCTGAAGCAACCAGTCTGATGTAAAGATCAACTCCGGTATCACCAACAACTTGCCTTACGTTTAGATAGATCCATACCATAGTAGACACCTGATGTTTTTATTGTTGCCACCAGTTGATTGATAAGCATAGGCATTGCACGAACAGTTTTGTAAGCAAGTCGATTTACACTTTCTGGCATCATCAACAACCAAAACATTGGCCGACGTGATGATTTGAGACAAATCCGTGTTAGGCATCACCTGAAAGTCACCTTTGTCGCCACACCACAAGGAAGTATTCCTGACACACCCACTAGAGTAATCAAGCAAATCCCAATCTTTTGGATTATGTTTTTCAAAACCGGGCAAGCATTGGCATATGGAGGGACCAATATTATTATCATTGCAAATGCTTAAAGCCCCACAAATTCCGTAAACTTGACACAATGGCATAGGTTTTGTCCAAATCACTATCCAGTCTTGAGTGTTAGACTGCCAAATTGCTGTCTTCAATTGTCCAGACACATCTATGAAAATATGAAGAGGTGGAGTCTCATCAGAGACAGAATAAATGAAGTAACTCCCATTCGCGTATGTTCTATAGTCGTATGAAAATTGGAGTCCAATTTGCATCTCAGGAAAGTTGCTCAAATAATGTCCATTCCAGACACCTGAATTATAGAACTTATGCAATCGATTCCATATGAAGCTGACACTTCCGTCCGGCTCTACCTTGACAGAGTAGAAGCCCTCAGATGGATCCTCAGAGTTTCTCCATGAAGTTAGAATCTGTCCCGTGTTGGTGACATTGTTATATCCAAGCTTTGCACCTGGTAGGAAGGAATTGGTGGGATGATCGAAGCTCTGCCACATGATGTTCCCATTTGATGAACTCAATACGGCCAGATTCCCATTATCGTGTAACACAACTTTAATAGAGGAATCAATCACCCTCTTTAAGGTTGTTGAATTGGCGGACCAAATCAGGACTTCAGAAGAGTAATTGTTCATAGCCCTCATGAAGAAGAGGACCAGCTGACCATCTTCCAAAAGCTTGAATTCTGAGGAAGACAAGTCAGTTGTAGATATGGGCTTGTTTCTGTTGGCCACCCAAACAATGTTTTTCTTTTTCTGGACAGATGCGACTTGCTTAAACCAAATGCCTACGTAGTACTTCTGAGAGTTACCTGGTGTGAAGAACCCAAGTTCGAATTTCCCACCTTTGGAAACTAAGGTGCGGTTTCCAGTTAGAGATTGGCCTGCCAACATGGTGTCAGCAAAGCTAGTAGCACTACAACTATGATGGGGAACAAAAGAAAGGATGGAGAATATCAAAGCTATAACAGAAAACATTGCTGCTGGTATTGGCTTGGAGTTCATCTCTGCTGCACAAACTTAGACTGACAAAGTTTGCCAAGTTTTAATAATTAAACTTGTCAAGGCCCTTAAATAAAAGTAGATAACCGTTGCTATATTGTTGGTCAAATGTCAAATGTCAAAGTCAATTTAAAAAATAGAATTTCTGACATTCTGCACCTCACAGATAAAAGGAATACAAGTTAGAGAAAAATCAGAACTAAAAAGAGAACTATACCTTAAAGAGATGGTAAAGACATCACTTGCTAAAAAGGCAAGACCTCTGGAGATCGCGGTTCGATTTCCACTGAAGTTAATAAAAAAAAATAAAAAAATAAAAAACTAAAAAGAGTACTATACCTTAAAGAGCCTCTCCACTTTCAATTTCTTTCGATGCCTACTTCGTACGTACTCGAAGTGCAAAAAATTCATTACAAACAACCTTATGGCTCGGAAGACTTTAGGTGTCAGTATACCTGCAAGACCAAAATTGTGAAATGAATTTGTTATTGACAAACCAATGTATTAATTTAAATTTCGTAACGTACCTGCCAACATAAATAATTGAAGAAGGCAATAGAATGCGAGAAAGGGCGTAAATTCTATCGATTGAGAAAATGACAGTACTCGATGTTGGGCCAAGTCAAAACATCAGCACAGTACTTATTTGATAGCATAAAGATATCACTCCATTGGGCTTGAATGGCAATAAATGCAAATAGAGGGCATGTGAACATTTTCAGGTTGTGAAACCTAGCGATTAGAACTTATCAAAAGCATAAGAAAAATGCACCAAATTTAAGCAAAGCGGGCCAAATTACACAGTTGTTTCAATGCAAGTGACCTGCCGGAACCAGTGAATACCTCCTGGTGATAAGCAACAATTCCACAAGCAGCTTTCCCATAAAACCCCTACCTATTTTGCCTCCCATGTCTCATCCACCTCTCCTGCATTGTCATTGGTTTTCAACAGCACCAACTTCAGTTCTCCAATTCGATTATGCATAACAACTTGGACGACAACTTGGAGGGAAATGCATACATTGAGGAACTCAACAGAGCATTTAGAGTGGCTTGTTGGTGCATTCAAGAAGGAGATTCAAAGACCATCAATGGGACAAGTGGTTCAGATTGTTGAAGGGTTCTTAGAGATGAATCCTCCCATCCAATGGTGGAGAATGAAGAAACTGAAAATCTCTTCTCTGAATAGACACCTCCTAAAGAATCTAAAGCGGCAAAACAACAACAAAATAATCTACCCTGCAATACAAAATTGAGCACATGCACGCATATATGCGTACAGCTGCCTATCTCTTTAAGCCACCTAGGTTTTCATTTATATGCTATGAAGGGTTGTTATTGTGGTGACTTCTCTATGTATGGTGAAGGTGTGTCTTGGAATTATCTTTCAGACTTCATGCCTGATTAGAAGGGTATTAGTTCAAACATAAACAAGTCCTGTGGTGAATGAGTATGAAAATATGAGGAGATAAGAAGGCTATATATATCATGCAAGCAATGGAGCTACATGAGCAATCAACTTAAACGATCTTTTAAAACCAATAATCAAATACAAACTTGCAAGATGCTAAAAAGGTGATAGTGTCAACGGAAAAGAACTGCACTATAGAATGAATACCCTTTAGGATTAACAACTTAACAATATGCGACGTGTTTACATTCCTATACAATCCAAAATTTTTGATAACAATAATTAATGATCCCTAAAACAAATATATTGCAGACTTGGAGTACATTGCTTCCTACACTAGCATTCACGTAAACTATAACGTGTTTCAAATTAGATAGAATAATTCATCATCCGAAGACATAAATGAACATCAGTCTTAATGCACTTGTTAATTATTTATCTGGCCTGCATCCTTCCCATGCATTTACCTAAAAATCAATTTATGGCACATGACAATCCAAAAAACAGAAATCTTGCCATCTTGGTATGGAAAACCGAGGCCCCTCGATTCATCTTCAGCGAGGGACCTCCGCAAGAAGAAGAAGAAGAAGAAGAAGAAGGAGAAGAAGAAGAAGAAGAAGAAGAAGAATCGACTTGGTGAAGCGCTTAACATCTAATTCACCAAACTCACCATCTTCAATCAATCCATTCTAGGTTTTCAGGTTCTGGGCTTAAACACCATTAGCAATGTTGTTCCATGATCCAATGAGGGAGCAATTTTGGATTTTCTCATCAAATGAATGAGCGATTTGGGAAATTAGGTTGGAGTGGCGATTGAATGATTTGGGAGAGTGAAATTAGGGTTAGGGTTTTTATGGGATTCATGTATTGTTGTAAATGAAATTTCGCAGGAAACGGGAGTCAAATTAAACGGTCCACTAGTTTGTTTTTTATGGGGTTCATGACTTGTGGGAATCCAACCACGATCTTTCGACTTCTTGCCTTTTTGGCAAGTGCTGTCTTTATCATCTCACTTGAGATGCTTTGAAATGCCCTCACATTTTTATATAACCCAATTTTATATGCTTGTCGAATGTATCGAATCGATCACTCTTTGTATAACTAAGCAACAATAATCTCAAAAAAAAAAAATATGGCTTATTCAATCTAACTAAATTTCTAAATTAATAACTGATTGAAAGTTGTCAAGCCCTCGATAGTTCAAACTTATGTCATTCACGACTCCTGACTTGCATGCTTCACTAGTGTTAAATTAATTCACGTTTGGGTACTGGGCCCATATAATAGGCGGCTTTCCCAACTTAGCTTTTTTTATTTATATGACTCAAACTCGAGACCTTACGGGTCAAGTCCTTTCACTTAGGCCAACCCGTTGTCTACTTAACATTTTTTTTTCTGTTCAATAACTGTAGAATAGCTATATTGTTTATCTTCTTATATAAAAGAATCAATTTCCAATTGTTTTTTAAGACAAAAGACAAATTCATTAATCAACATAAAATCAGAATCTATAACTGAGCAAATGGTTAATAGAATATATACATATATATATATATATAAAATAAATGCTAATAATTTTAGTGATGTTCCCTCTTCTAAATAATATAAGTCGTTTTATACAAAAATACAATTATTAAAAAAAACATCAATTATAAATTTAAATTATTCTTTATATTTTTTAATGTGCTTTTAATTACTTGATTAACTAAACAAATCCTTTATTTTATTCAATAAAAAAAGAACAATTGTTTAAAAGTAAAATAGATAAAGAGGTACACAAGCTCAACAAAATTTTGAAGACACTTTTTTAAAAAGAGCATAAAATCATTTCAATTACATTTTGATAATTAATACTTTACTTTGTTGCAAGGATGGTGTCATGAAAACTGTAAAAAATTTTCTTGATTCACTTTTGTGATTTTTGTTCTTGAACCACCGTCGATGCTCTCTTCGATTGGCGGTGGTTCCAATCAAATATCTTTTCCACTTTGTTCATACAATAAACAATATATATTATCAGATTTGTGGAGATTGGTCCTTTCTTGTTGCGGTGTATCTTCATCAACGGTGTTGCGTGGATTTGTGCGGTGCGATAGATTGATCTAGTCTTTAATTTTATTTTATAGTTAGTTTTCTTACCTAGTTGGTAGCCTTTGATTTTTCTCTTTGTTGGAAAGTTTTAGGTTTTATTCTCCTTGTTGGGTAGTTTTGTAATTCGTTTTATGGTTCTAATAATTTTGTGTATTGTCATGAGTTTCAACGTTGTAGAAAGTAGTCTTTGATTGTCAAATTGTTTCAATTTCGCATTTACAACCAAATTAATGGCAGATTGTTTGAACATATAGGATTAGCAAATCAATGTGTTTGATTCTATGTCTGGTCTTGTATTGAGTCATGAATGATTTATGAAATTTCGATTTCTCTTAAAAAAAAAGGAGCATATATTTTTTTAAAAAGGCCCCGTTTAATTCAAATTTTACTTTTAGCATATTCTTTTGATGATATGTATTAGCCTAAGTATTTTTATCACTTACACTCCACTCGAAATTTTGATGCTAACAAACAATGTGAAATGATACTAATGAGTTTGTCAAGTGTTTTAGAACATCAAACTTTGTAAGAATCACACGTTCAAAGAGAAAGTTGAAGTTTCTACAAGAACAAGTCAAAGTGCCAACATGAAGCCGGATAAGTTCAAGACTCGGCTCATACAAGGACATAAGGACCAAAAAGACAAGACCACAAGTTGTACAAGTCATGTAAGGTATATAAGTCTCATTTCTACAAGCCAATGCATTAGAATCATGCATTCCATGAGTTTTATTTTTTCAAAGTACTTAAAGTTATTATTTTTGTGATTTTCAATTTCAAGGTTTTTAAAATGTTTTTAAATGATGCAAATATGTTTTATAAAATGTATTTGACGTGTATGAACTGTTTGAATCGATTTTGAATGCACCAATATGTGTTTAGACGGCTTTTGGATTGACATTAAAATTATTTGTAGAAAAGCCCCTATGTTTTCATGAAACCGGAATTTTTTATTTTCGGAGTTTGTGAAATCATCCGGGATGTCTAGACATGTTTTTAAGACCCTACTAAACATGTATAAAGTGATTTCAAAGGTTTAGTAAAGTCGTAGAGGTGTTAGGAGGTCGTTTTGAAAAATCGGAATGTTATTTATTTAAAAGCCCATGTAGTGAACAGGAAACTTTTCTAAGTGTTGCCCAGCGCGCTGGACAATTTCCCTAGCGCACTGTGTAGTGTCCTAACATAAAACTTTTTTTAAGTGTTGCCCAGCGCACTGGACAATTTCCCCAGCGGCTGTACAGTGTCCTGACAGGAAATTTTTTCCAAGTGGTGCCTAGCGCGCTGTGCAGTTTCCTGACAGCATTTTTGAAGTATTGATCCACACCTTCCATTTGAATTTGGGGATCATTTAGGACCCTTGAATCATTAGCAACGGTCATATGGGTATATACATGGTTTGACCAAGTGCCAAAAACAACCTAGAACACAAACACTACAACTCTTGTTCATACACTTTCCAAAATCCAAGTTTGCACCTAATTTTATCAACTTTGTTCACACAATCACTTGGAACATTTGAGGGCTTGCATTTGGATCTTGAAGTCGGTGTTCCAAAGCCTACAACTCGTGCTTCAAATCTGATTTTTCAGAGTACACACTTTAGTTGTAAGGTTTCTTGATTTCCTCCACTCATTAAGTTTAATCTATACTATTTGGCTAGTGTTTTTGTTTGGAAATCACTTATTACGTTCTTGGGCATCTTGTCTTGGGTTTGACACTTATATTTGACCTCTTTAATCCTAGGACTGATTTTGAACAAGTTGTTGGTCTTTATATTGATTTTCACATACCACTTGTTCATGTGTTTTTGAAACCTACTCGTGCTTAATCTATACTTGATTTTGTGGTTACATACTTGTGTTGTTTTAACAACATATCTACAAGAGTCTTGTTCTTAATCTAAACTTCTTTTTGACTCGTGGTTTTGATTGCACAACTCGAGCTTAAAATTGCATCTTTACTTGTGCATCAATTAGCCATTTATTGGAACCAAGTTGAGCTTAATCTATACTCTTCTTGATTGGCTTCAATATTTAGAGCTAGTCCATAAAAACTCAATTTACAAGGCATCTCAATTGGCAAAATCTTACTTGCATGCATAGGAGTGGTTTAGCTCTAGGTGGTTTATAAGAATTGGAGTTATTGCCGCTTTACTTTGTAAAGAAAAAATTTCATTGTATTTGAAAAAGGATTTTGATTGTAAGACTTGGTGGGATCTAAGTCGAAAAGGAAGACCTAGTTGAAGCTAGGCATAAACCCTAGTTGAGGCTAGGTAAGGGAAAATCCTAGGTGAGTCTAGGTAGGGAAAATCTTAGTTGCGGCTAGGTGGTTGTATAAGACCTTATAGCGATAAGGCCTCATGTAAAAGATCTAGTTGAGGTTAGGCATTCACTAGGCTAGCGGGTTTAGGTTGTAACACTTATTGGGAATATAAGTGGAAGTTTGAAAATCCTAACCGGGGAGGTTAGATAGTGGATGTAGATCGGTTGGATCGAACCACTATAAATCGCGTGTCTCATTTCCATCTCTTCTACCCCCTTCTTTGTAGCATAGCATAGATATTTATTGTTGGTGTATGCATTATCATTGTTTTTTAAGCATAAAGTTAAAAAAATGCGATAACCATTCGGTAACCCAATTCACCCCCCCTCTTGGGTGACCTTCAATATGGAGGAGTGCATATATGAAAAGCAAAAACATTCAGGGAGATGCTTTTCAAAATCACGATTTTTTTTTATAGTTTCATGTAGTTTTGATTGCCATGTCAACCAATCACAAATTAAAAAATATAAGATAGAATCAAACAGGGCAAGAGCTTTATTAAGTTTCACGTCAATGATAAGCAAAAGCAAAAGCTGAAGCAAACAGGGCCAAAGAGTTTTCGTAGAATGACTTGTAAGAACGGCCTGGCCGGGAGTAGTATTTAGTAAGTCCCTAATGAATATAGTATTTTGTATTTTGTTAATTTGTGTTTTGATTTTTTTTTTTGATGAAAAAGATATCCATTCATTAAAATCGCTCAATATTTTTTTTTTTATTTTTATTTTTTTGACTTCAGTTGGAGTCGAACCACGACTTCTTAGGTTTTGCCTTTTCTGGCAAGTGATGTCTTTACCATCTCACCAGAGACGCCTTGACAAAAAATTGTTCACTATTACTTTTGATTTAACAATGAAATTACATTAACAACAACCCTTTCCCACACATTAGGATCAAAGTGACATTGATAAGTTTGCAAACTCATGTGCAACTTACATGCTTGTCGAATGTATCGAATCCACCATTCTTTATACTATTAAGCAACAATAATCTCAAAACAAAAATATGGCTTATTCGACTTAACAAAACCCCTAAATTAATAACTGATCAAGGGTTGCCAAGCCCTCAACAGTTCAATCTTATGTCATTATGGACTCTTGGCTTGCATGTTTCACGTGTACTGTTGATCTATTTATTACAAAAAGAATTCCAAAACCTCACAATAATGAGAGAAAAACTCAAATCTCCCTTCAAGGAGATGAAAACTCAAAGCCTTCTCTACAAGGAGAAGAGGAAAGGACATCTACTTAACAGTGGAAGAGGTCAGGGTTGTTGAGATAAGTAGACAATACCTATGAACATAACAAAATTTTGAAAGACAACCAAAAAAAAAGATTAAAGTTCATGGGGAAAAAAGATAAAATACAAAACATATAATATAAGCTATGAAATCCATAAGATGAAATATTTGAACTGTGTTCCTCATATATAGATTCATAACATTGAGTACAAACACCTTAACTGCATGTAAAATTCAATACTTTACAACAGAAAAAAAAAGGTGCCTAAAAGATTATTCAGATGTTTCTTTAAAGCCATGGAGTATTGCTTTGAAGGTACCTCTTCGAGAAAAAACTTGTGCTTTCTTCACTCTGCATCAGTGCATGAAGGTGGCGATTAATTGGAGGACGATTAACATCTAAGAGCCCTTCGAGAATCTGAACCACTTGCCCCATTGATGGCCTTTCAGTCTCGTTCTCTTGGATAAAAATGTGACTGAAGAATTAACAAGAAATTTACGTATACTAAGAGAAAACAACATGAGCAGAGACATTGAAAAACAAAGTAAGATTTTTGGGATTAAATGACAGCAGTGAATACCATTAATTTCCTTCAACCATGAATCTTCGGAGCATACTTTTCTTCCTGAATCGAATGGTAGAGCAATTTGGGCAGTTGTCTAGGGTTTTCTTCGATTGAGTGGATGATTTTGGAATTTGGGATTAGGGTTGGGGATTTCAACACTATGGATTGATGAATTAGGCCAGCAGGTGTTGAACCGGGCGGCTCAGATGGATTTTTTTTTTTTTTTCAGATGAGTCGAACCAAAGACGTCTTAAACCTTACCTTTTGGTAAGTGCTACCTCATCCTTCTCATTAAAGATGCCTTGGTGGGCGGTTCAAGTTTTTGATGTATCAATTATATGTTCATTTTCTTTTTCTTTTTTGATAATAGTGTGCGTCGATACCCTTTTCAATTATTCATTACTTTACCTTAGACTTTTCTTGCTTTAGGGTTCATAGGAGTTAGTCGGACCCACAACCTCTGTCTCAATCGTAGCCATGATGCTTCATGTTGAGTGTTATTTTCTTTTTCTTCTTTTTTTTATTTTTCTTGCTAAAAAGATAAGTGAAATAGTATATCTCCCAATGAATGAAAGAGTTTAATTGTCATTTGACAAAAAGGAAAGAAAGAGTTTAATTGTCGAATATGCTTATAAGCAATTTAATGTGCATTCTTTGGGGCTTCCCACTTGAAATTTGATGCAAACTATATTATTGACTAATCAACGTATGGCATTATTGGGCTTCATATGCGGTTGCCCCTCCCAAATTTCATTTTGCTCCACCCATAAGATTCAAAATTTAATAAGGGAAAAGAAATCCCTTGTCAATTGTCACTTGACTCAATCGGTTGGTGGTGATTTTATGCAAATTTTAATGTCAAATACAAAGTTTGCGTTCAATTTTTGATCTCAATAAAAAGTTTTGACTTCCCTTGCAACTGCTGTAAACCTTAAAATCTCTTCTTTTCTTAATTCATTTTTGTGATTCAAGATCTTGAACCACCACCAATTTTCTTTGTTGATTGGCGGTGTTTGTAGACTATCATGTGTTTCAAATGTGTATAGAAAATAATCCCTGATTGTGATACTATTTCAACGTTACAATCGCATTCACAGTAAAATTCATGGTAGATAGATTTTTTTTGAACAACTAAGATTAACGAATCAATGTACTTTTATCAAAAAATGCAATTGATTTTAAGTCGGGTCATGTCTCCAAGCCGTTGATGATTAATGATATTTCTATTTTACTTCAAAAAAAAAAAAAACGGACCACCAAGTGCAACTTTAACAACAAAACTACTACAGGAACAATAAGAGAATCAACAAATATATCACACATAAATGAAACACGTATGCAGAACCTTTTTTTAAGGCAACACCCATGTAGAACTACTACAAGGGCTAGCATAGGAGTTAATAAGCTCCCACATTGCTAGTTCTAGAACTAGGAAGAGACCACGCACAAGACCACATGCAACAGACATATGTAGATCTACATGACGAACTTATATAGTACTAGTACTAGACTAAAAAAATCACCCCCAACACATATAGGTGAAGGTCATTCATACAGCTTTAATTCTGTAGCAATTACTCTGCTCCCCCAGGCACACTCTTCTTGTTTCTAATAATGCTTCCAAGGGCTGTCCTAAAGACAGGTAAAATCTTCTTGATTTCATTAAGCTTTTCCAGGACACGAATTTGGTTGAACGTCGTAATGCGTCAAGCAACTTCGATGGGCCTATTAACGTCGAAGGCTGAGATATGGTCTAGAGCTCATAGCGAACCATTGCTCATGTTATTTTGGTTGTCTTGCTTCACTATTTGGTAATTTAACTCGTACAGAGTTTTTGGTTGTGAAAATGTTGTATCGCGTGGAGAAGTAATTATTTGTAAGGTGTTTATGAATTTATTAAACTCTTTAATGATGCGAATTTGATTGAATGTGATCACCATCCAATCGTTGCCTAGTCCCATGCCCTTTTGAACGTCAAATGCTGGAGCTTGATCAAGAGCTGCGAGCGAGCCATTGCTGAGGTAACTTTGGTGGCCTTGCTTTGCGATTGGGTAAAATACCTAGTAAAGACTTGGCGGTTCCGAAGTTGTTAAGTTGTTATTCCATGAAATTAAAATTATGTGCACAATCTTCTTGATTTCATATAGTTCTTCAAGAATGCGAATTTGATTGAAAGAAACCATGTGCCACTCTTTGTTGTCTCCCATCGACTTCTGAATATCAAAGGCTAGTATGTGGTCAACTGCGGCTAGAGAGCCGTTACTGAGGTAAGCTTGGTGGCCCTGCTTTACTACTTCGTAAAGTACCTCATACGGACTTTGCGATTATGGTATGAGTAAAGCCCCTCCTAATTTTATTCAGTTCTTCAAGGATGCGGAGTTGATTGAATGTGACCAAGTGCCACCCCTTGCCACCCATAATCTTCAGAATATCGAAGGCTTTTAACCAGTCAAGAGCTGCTAGTGAACCATCGTTGAGATAGTTTTGGTGGCCTTGCTTTGCTATTGATTAAATTAACTCATAAGGTGAACTAATTCCCTCAAAAACCATGTTGAGATAACAATAAAAGATGTAACTACTAAATGGGTACCAAGGCAATATTTCTCAACTCCTCTTGTTGCATTGTATACCATCCCTATATATAGAAGCTAAATTGTGCTAAATTGTGCTGCTTGCCACCGATATTTTGTATTTTTAATTGATAAGGTCGTTAGTTAGAGGAAAAACTAAATAAATACAGGGTCGTTGGCTCTAGATCAACTTGCCTTCTTTTTTTTTTTTTTTTTTTTTTTACAGATGGTTTGCTTTTTTATTATACAACAAATGTTAATTCTGCCCTTTGATCTCTATCAGCATCGATAGTATCTCCAATTTAACCACCTTCAACTCATAAACGTGGGGTTTTATCTCAAAACGTCTCGATACCAGCTGATGGGATTTCATCACTTATATACTTCATTATGAAGCTTCACTTATCCGATGTAGGACTATTATTTCGATCCACACATCTCAATAAAAATTAATGAAAATTAATTGGGTGACTCACTTTCGGACATTCAAAATAGACACTCAATTGTTAGTGTCCTTTAATTTACACTTTCACAAAGCGATGTGTACTGAAGGGGCAATCATAACGAGGTGTCCATTTCAGCTGTCCAAAGTTAGGTCATCCTGGGACTATCCATTACTAATGAACCACTGCAGCATCAACCGCTCTTATCTAGTTTAAGAGTGAAATTAATCAAAATACGAAATTAGTGTAGGTTGACCCATAAGCCGCGTTGTGATTAGGCATTTTTTATGAGTTACCAGAGGCTTATCGAGTGTCGCCAATCACATGATTCACACCAGACGACCCGTAAATTAATGAGCTATTAATTAATAAACAAAAATCAAATACTATATAATTCGGATGGGTGCCGCCTAGTGGTAAGGGCGAAGACGAGTTTGTGTGGGTTAGGGGCACGACCTAAATTTCAATTCTCTCCACGACAATCAAATGTCGGACCACTGGTGGTCTCTTTCTGCAATTCCAAGGCCCGTGGAACAATTCAGACAAAGTGTCTGGATACCCATAGTTTCTCAAAAAAAAAAAAAAATCAAATACTATATGATACATTAATTTTCGTCCGATTCAGACTCAATTGTCATTTTCATACCTATATATATTATATATTAATTAATGACTCTTTTATATATATATATATATATATATATATATATATATATATATATATATATACTTTTACCATGAGAACCAAATATATATCCATGTCATGATACACTTTTTAGAACGATTGGATTTAATGCACATAAATGCACATAAATCCAACTCATTAATCGAGGCGACATAAATGCACAAAACATTTAATGCACAACACATTTTGAGGGGTTTCTATAAAAGTGGCTTAAAATGTTAATTTCAACATCCCAAATTAGTTTTTTTTTTCTTTTGGTTAAAAAATCCTTATAACAAAATAAAACAAAATAATAAATGACATCTCCCATCTCACGACTCTTCTCCTTCTCATTCACTTTTCTCGCGTCTCTCCGTATCTCCCACAACATTCTTTCTTTTCTCTTTCTCCACCTTCTAATATTTTTGTCAAAAAAATTGAATCGAGATTCAAATTGGAAATCAACTAGGTGCATCAACAAATGTGGGTTTTCAGCTTTGATTTAAATTTGCAAGAGATTGATCGGTTGGGCTATCAATTGATCTACAGATTCGATGCGTGTGTTATTTATTATGCGCTCGATTCAACTAATTCTATCGTGCTCTTCAATAACACG
This sequence comes from Stephania japonica, assembly GCA_039657345.1. Lineage (NCBI taxonomy): Eukaryota > Viridiplantae > Streptophyta > Magnoliopsida > Ranunculales > Menispermaceae > Stephania > Stephania japonica. Next base: position 80,498,151 of record CM077556.1, on the reverse strand, counting down.
TCTTCTTCTTCTTCAGTGCCCTCTCGCCTCTCATCTTCCCCTCCTATCACAAATCCCTCTATTTAAGGTACAACATTCTAAAACACACTCAATTGATTCCCCAATCCAGTATCATGATAGTTCCAATTTGAATGGTAGATTTGCATGCTCATGTTTCTTGATTTATGATTTCTATTCGGATTCGATATTATCATCATTAATTTGTCGTACATGATGGTATCTTGTAATTTATTGCAATTTGAGGATTTTTTCTGGATCTGAATTCATGTTTTCCTTGTCTCTTGCTTATAATTTAGCAAGTTTAGTGAATTACCTTTACATATTCTTATAAATATTATGTGCATGCCTTTCTTCCTTTCTAGAGACTATTTCTCTTCCAACAAATCAGAGGTAACATCAATAATTTCTATAATATAAGGAAAACCCAACTGTAATTTGCGTTTGTGATAGAGAGTAAGCACTCCCTCTTTTTTAAAGTTATGTGGTCAATGTTTCGAATTTGTTTCAATAAAAAAATCATCTTTAATTCTCTTTAGTGTGCGAAATGTTAATCAACTGTTGAATTTTTTTATTGAACTTTCATACAAAGGTATAAATAGTTAAATTCCCTCAAAAAGAGTAGAGAATCTTGCTTTATGTATGCATTTGTTTATTTTTTTATTTGTTTGAAAACTTGTGTTTACATTTATTTATCTTACTTTCTGGGTATTATATGAAATATGTGAATGCTTATTCTTGAAAGGTGAGATATCATCACCTATTTGAGACACGACTCCTATCTGTATTCATGAATTGTTATTATCTGATGTACGTCACATCAATTTAATAAATAACAAAAGACTTTCTTTCGTCAAAAAATCTATGTCAAAAATCTAATCAAAGTATTTTCTAAAGTAGTGCTTTGCTCTCTTAGCTGGAATTTGGCATCGTCAATGTTGCATTAGCATCTTACAATATGTTAGCTCTAGATTTGATGTTCTTTTTTGGAACTCAAATATATACATATATTTTTTAATGACTTTTTTTTTTATAAAAGAGACCTAGGTATTGTATTTGGCTAATAGGGTATAATATTTTTTTCTCCCTTGTAATGTACTCGATTTTCATGGGGGTAAATTAATTGTCTGTTTCAGCATTTTAAAGAACTCTGATAGCACTTTGTTGTATCTATGTTGGTACCTAATAGTTAGAAATATTATTGCATTAAATAAACTTAGACATAATTGGCTCTTTGTGTAGATTGAGAGAGCTTCTTTTCCTTTGAAGAAAAATGGGACTTGAAAATGTATGGGAACATCTTCGACTAATCAAATTGGCTATTGCCATTATTATTTTTAATGATGTTAGTAGGGAAAATTACGATCGAAATATTTGGTGAAACTATATGCTTTAGTTTGAGTGGAATTGTTATTTTTAGTTGTTTTCTTTAATGATGTTTAGTTTATGTAGATTGCTCATAAGACAACTTTTTACCTTATTGAACAATAAATTCCTTGAGACGCATGAGCACTGCACTATGGGCCTTTAATCAGCAAGTGTTGATCTTCTTCCATTGAGCAAAAACTTATGATGTTGACTTTGAATATGAGAAGTTGATGGCAAAATCAAAGTAACTTGACTTTAGTTTTGGCATCCATCTTGATTGGTAAGTGATTGATATTATCCTTTCTTTTTATATTTTTTTTGTTATATCTTTTTATATCACAGATCGAGCCCAAATCACAGTATCATATGTTTATCATTATTATTTGGGGTTTCTTTTGTTTTACTCAATGAAGTAGGTTAATAATTATTATTTATTTTATTTTAGTGTTTACCTTGGTACATTATTTATTTTATGAAATTTGATTTTTTTTGTTCATTTGTTTAAATAGAGGAGCACTCTTAGCTAGAGAATGATTTGATCTTACTACTCTCGGACAATAAATTTGATAAAATGACTTCCATATTCATTCATATGTTTTATTGCCCCATTTGCAGGGTAGTGTTATAACTTATAAGTTGATTCTTGCTTCTACCTCTAACTATGAGTACGCACTCTATTCGTTTGGTACTTTTAGATTAACATTTGGTCTCAAATTATTGGGATTCTATTGCAAAATTAGCATTATAGTTGTTTATGTTGCTTGAATTGTAGTTATTTGATGAATTACAAACGCAATGGCCTGTTCGACTTTGTAATTAAAAATTATGGTGTACTATTAACATGTAAGTGTACTGTCTGAGCTACAGGGGATAGAAATGCACCTTATTGCATCAGTTGGTGTTCCTTGCACACAACGCTATAACATATTGAATTTTTTCTTTTATTTTTTTATCTTTTTTTATGAAATGAGGTGAATTCTTGTATTAATGAATTGTTGTTGCACTTCCGATATATCTCAATTTGATGAGCTCTATATCTCTAGCTAAAGTTTTAAAGTTTTCACTTTTAGGGTATTGAGGTTTGAATTATTCATAACTTCAACTAGAAAATGCACTTGTGTCACAAGTTTGTAATGATTTATTTCCTTAGACTTGCTATCAGTTCTGCTCTAGGATTTTGTAAGTGATTTCAATGGTAGCCAGGTACTTTGGATGTTTCTTGTTTCTAATTTTTTTTAATGTACATGGGATAGAAATGCACCTTATTGCATCAGTTGGTGTTCCTTGCACACAACGCTATAACATATTGAATTTTTTTCTTTTATTTTTTTATCTTTTTTTATGAAATGAGGTGAATTTTTGCATTAATGAATTGTTGTTGCACTTCCGATATATCTCAATTTGATGAGCTCTATATCTCTAGCTAAAGTTTTAAAGTTTTCACTTTTAGGGTATTGAGGTTTGAATTATTCATAACTTCAACTAGAAAATGCACTTGTGTCACAAGTTTGTAATGATTTATTTCCTTAGACTTGCTATCAGATCTGCTCTAGGATTTTGTAAGTGATTTCAATGGTAGCCAGGTACTTTGGATGTTTCTTGTTTCTAATTTTTTTTAATGTTTACGTATCTAAACCATATTTTAAAGATCAATCAATCCACACCAGAGTTTTAATATTAACATAAATTTCTATTTTCTTACGATAATCGAATTACTATTGGGTAGGGTATTTTGGTTGCATTAAAATGGTAGATTTTTCTTTTCCTTTTTGTTTCATGTAATTGAAAATAAATTGAAATGCAGAAGTTTTGATTATGAAAAAAATTCCATCATCTTCATTGCAATTATAGAAATTTAGTTCCCAACTAATTCGAGATTGAGACTTTCTTGTTATATTAATATTGACAATTAGACTTGTTCACGGGCTTCAGTACCTGCCCAGCCTGCCTAAGCGCGCGTCCAATGGGTAGTGTTTGGAAAAGTTTTCTTAGGCCCAAGCCCGCCTAGGCTCAATTTAATTTGGTTCGGGCTTGGGCTTACTTGTAAAGCTCAAGCTTGGCCCAGCCCGCCACAAAATTAATGTCTATATTTTGAAAAAAATATGTTGGAGACAAGGTTTGAACTCAGGACCCTCTACATTGATGAGTGTTCTTAACCAACATGTTACAGCCATCTTTTGTGTTTTATTTATATGTTAATATAAATATATACAAAATATTACACTTTATTTTAATTTTATGGAAGAAAGATTTTTAAAAATACTCATTTTAAAAAAATATATATAATTATTTTTATTAATAAGAAAATATATGTGGATTTGATGGGCCGAGCTTGAGTTTTGTATTTTTTGCATGGGTCGGGCTTGGACTAAGATATAGGCCTGAACATAGGTGGTGGGCTGGTCTTGGGCCAAGGTATTTAGGCCCAGACTCAGTTAGGTCTGACCCATGAACATGTCTATTGGCAATGAAAAGTAGATTAATTTGTCAGATATGTGAACATGGACTAATTTATTTCATATATTAATCTATGTGGTTTTTTTATTATTTTCATCATTAAACCATCATAAATTCAAACTTGAAAGAATCTATATTAAACTTAAAGCTTCTAATCAGATTGACTAATATCCTTCAGATTTTAAAGTTAATGACCATTATATTTTTGTAATAGTAAAGAATTTATATTAAATTTAGCTACCATCATTGTCTGTTTTCTTAATATAAATTTGATAGTTGATGTCCACAAAAATGTGTCACTATTGAATTAGAGGTTCAGAGATGGTCGACTTTAGTAGCAATTCGACAAGGTTTATTAGTTTAATTATGTCTAATGAGGAGAGAAGAAACTGCATGCGATTTAACTTTCTTATATGTTCCATGTTAAACATTTGTCAAGTTACATTTATGTGTTGACAATGTATTCCTCTGGTTGAACGAGTCTTTATTGATTCAATACCAGTTATTGGCATATTGCTATGTTATTCACATGCTATAACAAAATAGAGTGAATAGTTGTAATTCTAATGAATAAATATTACGTAGACTGTTTTAGTCTTATATTTAATTTGGCCTTAAATGATAAAATTTGATGTTTTCATTTTGGTTTATTTTATATTTTTTACTCTTTTACTGATCTTAGCTAAAAGTTTTGGTCCTCCATTGATGCTATTAATTTTCTTATCATATATAAATTTTAGTTTGGGTGTTTTAGGAATTGCCGATATGGACAAAATTTTAATTTTTGCAGTTTGAACCTGAGAGGATAAGTATCCAAATTGTCATGAACATTTAAGTTTAAGTTCAATGGAGTTTCTTGTTGCATAAAGTGATTCTGATTTCGCATAGGAGACATTATTCATTCTTTATTGTGGAAAAAAAATGCTTGCAAATTGAAGGAATTAATGCTTAACTGTGTCTTTGTTGGGGATACATATGATTCTTACCTGCTCATTTTTGCAATTTCATTCTCATTTATTTTACTTTTTTTTTTTTTCAGAAACTTCTTTTGCTTTTTTTTTATACCATACTCTCGTGTCATTGTTAATTTTATATTTCAGCATTTGTCTGTTTTTAATTTTTAAATGTTTGGTATTGTTATTTTTTCTCTTTGTTAAGTTGTCATATATATATTTTTTATGAACCTATTAGTTCTTATTCTTTCAGCATGTTAATTTCTTAGATTTATTGGTTACACAAAATTTTGACTTGAAGCTTCAAAAATTATTGCGTATAATTTCTTTCTCTGATTGCATCGAAATATATCACCTTTTGTGGTTGTCATTGGGTTTGTAAGGTAGATAATTGTGCCGTGGTGCTCTCAAGTGCCTAAGCTTTGTGTCTATTGAACACCAAAAGAATTGTAAAAATGAAAGAGAATGAATGCTAAATTGTAGTGAAAGATATCATTTGCTTGTCAGTTCTCAAATTCTGTGAGATAAGAGTGTCCATGATTATAAGGCTCTTTGATTGCATTCTAATGACAAGTTAGAGACATGGCCATAAAAAATGGAAAGCTTCAGTCGATTCACAATAACGAGTTGCAGTAAATGATAAAAAACATGTTTCTCCAAGTTTGTGCATAACTACAATGCTCAAAAAGAGTTTGGTCGAGTTTATGCAACATCAATAATGCATATATAAAAACATCCTCGATAGCCAAAAATAAAGAAAAAAACTTCCTAAAGTCTTCTTTTACAAATAAGTTTCAATTAAATAAGTTTAGTCATGGGCAATGAAGGACTTCCTTCGCCACATTAATTGTGCATATGGTATTAATGCTTCACTCTCAAGGTTTCTACATAGAATCATAGACAAGAGTGTTGTACTTATTTATGTATCAACTGACAAAACATCTTCATTGTGTCAATAATTTCGTAGGTGAGGAGAAATTGGATATGCAAGCGTGGTAAAGTGTATATAAAAATAATATGCATTTAACAACTCCTTGAACATGTGATATCACAAAGTCACTGAATAAAAAAAAAAAAAGGAAAGATTAAATGTTTTGTTTGGTATAAAGATATCATTTGAAGAAGTTTTTTTAACCTCGTCAAATTTACTCTATGTCTTGCAATTCCCATTTTAGAGTTAATAAATATATATCATTCATCTTTCTACCAATGGAAGAGTTTGATCCATGTAGCCAACCACAATTAATTTGAGATTGAGGTTATGTTGTTGTTGTATTCATCTTTCTAAAAAAAATTAATTTACATTTTTTAAAAATATTTTTTTTAAAAAATGTTACAATTAACTTCCTGCGAGCGGGCTCACACGTGCGTAGCACCTATTCAAAACTAGTATATATATATATATATATATGCACTAACAACAATCTATTGGATCTAAATCCAACAGTCAAAAATAAAAATCACCCTCCATTGTGATTTTTCTCAAGATATATATAACATTCAACTTGCACGATACTGTGAAGATAACTCAAGTTTGCTCGACAAATTTCTTTAATATAGAGCAAGAGTTTCATGAGGTTTTTTTTCTTAATTAGCTGGTTGGTGTTCTTTTTGTACACAGAAAGCTTTATTAAGTTTCACATCAGCGATAAGCAAAAGCAAAAGCTAAACCAAACAGGGCCAAAGAGTTTTTGCAAAATGACTTTTCAGAACGACCTTGACCGGAGTAGTATTAAGTAAGTCCCTAATGATTCTAGTATTTTGTATTTAGTTAATTTGTGTTTTGTTTTTTGTTTTTTCTTTATTTTTTTTTTGATGAAAAAGATATTCATTCATTAAAATCGCTCACTATTTTTTTATTTTTTTATTTTTTGACGTCAGTGGGGACGACTTCTTAGGTTTTGCCTTTTCTGACAAGTGATGTTTTTACCATCTCACCAGAGATGCCTTGACAAAAAATTGCTCACTATTATTTTTGATTTAAAAATGAAATTACATTAACAACAACCCTTTCCCACACATTCGGATCAAAGTGACATTGTGATAAGTTTGCAAACTCATGTCCAACTTACACGCTTGTCGAATGTATCGAATCAACCATTCTTTATACTACTAAGCAACAATAATCTTAAAACAAAAATATGGCTTATTCGACTTAACAAAATCCCTAAATTAATAACTGATCAAGGGTTGTCAAGTCCTCAACAGTTCAATCTTATGTCATTCAGGACTCCTGGCTTGCATGTTTCACGAGTACTGTTGATCTATTTATTACAAAAAGATTTCCAAAACGTCACAATAATGAGAGAAAAACTTAAACCTCCTTTCACGGAGATGAAAAGTCAAAGCCTTCCCTACACGGCGCAGAGGAAAGGACATCTAGCTACTTAACAGTGGAAAAGGTCAGGGGTTCAGCAATTGTTGAGATAAGTAGACAATACCTATGAACATAACAAAATTTTGAAAGACAACCAAAAAAAAGATTAAAGTTCATGGGGGAAAAAGATAAAATACAGAACATAAAATATAAGCTATGAAATCCATAAGATGAAATATTTTAACTGTGTTCCTCATATATATAGATTCATAACATTGAGTACAAACACCTTAACTGCATGTAAAATTCAATACTTTACAACAGAAAAAAAAAAGGTGCCTAAAAGATTATTCAGATGTTTCTTTAAAGCCATGGAGTATTGCTTTGAAGGTACCTCTTCGAGAAAAAACTTGTGCTTTCTTCACTCTGCATCAGTGCATGAAGGTGGCGATTAATTGGAGGACGATTAACATCTAAGAGCCCTTCGAGAATCTGAACCACTTGCCCCATTGATGGCCTTTCAGTCTCATTCTCTTGGATGCACCAACAAGCCACTTTAAATGCTCTATTAAGTTCTTCAATGTTTGCGTTACCATCTAAATTGTCATCCAAGATTGAAAGCACGGAGTGTCCCTCCGATCCCACTCTTTTAGCAGCCCAAGTAGGAAAGAACCACACCCTCCCATCTTTCGCCTGCTTTAAGTTTCTTCGTCCTGAAATGAGTTCAAATAGCATCATCCCATAGCTATAGACATCGACATTCGCAGTGATAGCCACACCTGAAGTCCATTCTGGTGCAAGATAGCCTACAGTTCCCCTCATAGATGTCACGACTCGACTGAATTCATGGCCTAAAAGTTTAGCAAGACCGAAATCTGCTACTTTGGGATGAAAATCAACATCTAGGAGTATGTTCTCTGGCTTGATATCGCAATGTATGATGCAGTCTCTGCACTCCTCGTGTAGATAAGCTACTCCTCTTGCTGTCCCAATTGCAATTTGATATCTCTGTGGCCAGTTCAAAATTTTTGAATTGTTTCGACGAAATAGGTGCCTGTCCAGGGACCCGTTAGGCATGAAATCATATACTAGCATTTGTTTTGCACCTTCAGAGCAAAAGCCACGGAGGCGAACGAGGTTAACATGATGGATTAAGCCTATTGTACTGATCTCGCTTCGAAATTGCTTCTGCTCTTGAGTTACACGTTCAAGCTTCTTCACAGCAACTACAGTCATGTCTGGCAATGTCCCTTTGAAGACACTACCAAAACCACCGCTGCCTAACTTGTCTGAAAAGTTCTTTGTCACAATTTTTAAGTCTTTGCTCCGAAATGCTGTTAAGAATGGATAGCCCTCATCTAGCTCTTGTGTTTCACTGGATCTTCTTCTTAAATGTTTCTGAAGAAAAACTAAAGCGATACCCCCAAAAATTGTTACGCCTGATAGTACCGTACCAACAATAGCAATAGTAGAAAATTTCTGCCTCGAACCTAATAAATGATCCTCTGAAGCAGCCAGTCTGATGTAAAGATCAACTCCGGTATCACCAACAACTTGCCTTAAGTTTACGATAGATCCATACCATAGTAGACACCTGATGTTTTTATTGTTGCCACCAGTTGTATGATAAGCATAGGCATTGCACGAACAGTTTTGTAAGCAAGTCGATTTACACTTTTTGGCATCATCAACAACCAAAACATTGGCCGACGTGATGATTTGAGACAAATCAGTGTAAGGCATCACCTGAAAGTCGTCTTTGTCGCCACACCACAAGGACAAGGAAGTATTCCTGACACACCCACTAGAGTAATCAAGCAAATCCCAATCTTTTGGATTATGTTTTTCAAAACCGGGCAAGCATTGGCATATAGAGGGACCAATATTATTAGCATTGCAGATGCTAAAAGCCCCACAAATTCCGTAAACTTCACACAATGGCATAGGTTTTGTCCAAACCACTATCCAGTCTTGAGTGGAGTGCCAAACTGCTGCCTTCAATTGTCCAGACAAATCTATGAAAACATGAAGAGGCGGATCCTCATCGGAGACAGAATAAATGAAGTAACTCCCATTCGCGTGTGGTCTATAGTCATATGAGGATGCAACTCCAACTCGCATCTCAGGGAAGTTGCTGAAATAATGTCCATTCCAGACACCTGAATTATAAAACTTATGCAATCGATTCCATATGAAGCTGATACTTCCGTCCGGCTCTACCTTGACAGAGTAGAAGCCCTCAGATGGATCCTCAGAGTTTCTCCATGAAGTTAGAATCTGTCCCGTGTTGGTGACATTGTTATATCCAAGCTTTGCACCTGGTAGGAAGGAATTGGTGGGATGATCGAAGCTCTGCCACATGATGCTCCCATTTGATAAACTCAATACAACCAGATTCCCATTATCATGTAGCACAACTTTAAAAGAGGAATCAATCACCCTCTTTAAGGTTGTTGAATTGGCGGACCAAATCGGGACTTCAGAAGAGTAATTGTTCATAGCCCTCATGATGAAGAGGACCAGCTGACCATCTTCCAAAAGCTTGAATTCTGAGGAAGACAAGTCAGTTGTAGATACGGGCTTGTTTCTGTTGGCCACCCAAACAATGGTTTTCTTTTTCTGAACAGATGCGACTTGCTTAAACCAAATGCCTATGTAGTATTTCTGAGAGTTACCTGGTGTGAAGAACCCAAGTTCGAATTTCCCACCTTTGGAAACTAAGGTGCGGTTTCCTGTTAGAGATTGGCCTGCCAACATGGTGTCAGCAAAGCTCGTAGCACTGCAACTATGATGGGGAACAAAAGAAAGGATGGAGAATATCAAAGCTATAACAGATAACATTGCCGCTGGTATTGGCTTGGAGTTCATCTCTGCTGCACAAACTTCGACTGACTAAGTTTGTCAAGTTTCTAAAACTCAAACCTGTCAAGTCCCTTAAATATAAGTGGATAACCGTTGCTATATGTGTACATCATGAAACAGTCTTATTGTTGATCAAAATGGCAAAGTGAATTTAAGAAGTAGAATTGTTGACTTTTCTGCTCCTCACTGATGCAAGGAATATAAGTTAGAGAAAAATTAGAACTAAAAAGAGTGATATACCTTAAAGAGCCTCTCCACTTGCAATTTCTTTCGATGCCCATTTCGCATGTACTCAAGTACAAAATTTATTACAAACAAGAAACAACCGTATCGCTCAGAAAACCTTAGGCGTTAGTTCATCTGTATGACATGGATTGTGAAATGAATTTGTTATTGATAAATCACCGTATTAATATAAGTTTCATAATGTACCTATCAACATCAATAATTGAAGAGGCAATAGAATGCAAGAGAAGATGTAAATTTACTGAATAAGAAAGCTGTATTCGATTTAGGGCCAAGTCAAAACATCGGCACCAGTACTAGTGGTAGCGTAGAGAGTTGATCTCATTGGATGGGGATGGCAATAAATGGAAATGTAGCGCACGTATGCTACTAATTGCGAGCATTTTCAGGTTTTAAAACTTAGCAATTAGAACTTATCAAATGCATACCAAAAATGCATATAAAGCAGCTAAAGTTTCACAACAAATACTTGACTATAAACAAAGTGGGGGCTGAAATACGCAGTTGCTTCAATGCAAGTGAGGTGCTGGAACCAGTGAATACCAATCCTGGTGATAAGCAATAATTTGAAAATAGGTGGTGAGGGGCTTAACAATTCTCCTGAAACAGCTTTCTCATAACTCCCTCCCTATGTGACCTTCTCCAACTGCTGTTTCTAATTCAGTATGCCTCCAATCCACCGCTCCTGCACTGCTCTTGGTTTTCAACAGCACTAACTTCGGATCTTCAATTCGATTATAGATATTGGCCGTTTCAGTGATTCAGGGATGATGGCCAAAGCAATACAAACAAGTGCTTAAGAGAAGATCCTCACTGGAAGCATAACATTTTTTTGAACAAATTCCCTGAGGAAATGGAATAAAGTGATTCTCGCATACTGTTCTAATTATTTTCTAATCCTTCTATTTACAACAAAATGGAAAAAATCTTCAACAACAACAGTTATAAAAAAAGAAAGGGCTACAACAATAAAATGACACCGAGAAACACATTAGATTAATAGAAATTAAGATCTATCAAAAAAAAAAAATCTAACACTTATTCTCATTCAAATTTTCAATAGTTATAAAATGACCCCAATCTTTAGAGGCCTTAGTGATATAAAAACCACAAGTACACACCAACCAATTGGGTGGCCCAATGGTTTGGTATGAGATTTGGAAGTAAGAGGTCATTGGTTCAAACCTTGGTGGTTGCAAAAGTTGTTCCTTTCTTATTAAAAAAAACCACGAGTACACTAAATTACCAAACCATGCAAAAGCAAAAAAATAAGACTGGCATTTTGAAAAACCATAATTCAACAAGCTAAGGAAATAGAACAAAGTAAACAATTCGTCATTTTACATTATTTAATCAAGACTTCCTTGAAATCTCTATGGTTAAGCTTCCAAAAGACATAATATTTCCCATGTGGCCAGAAACAGAGGCTCCTGAGTATATTCTACAAGTTAGTCCCTTCTCCGCACCATTATTCACACTCAAAAGGCTAACTCCGGACACAATTTTTTAAGACCACCGTCAGAGGAAAGAAAGATTTGCATAACACTTGAATGAAAAGGGTTTTACAATGTTAATTCCAAGTATTACATATTTTCAATACTAACAAAAGGAGCGATAAATTACAATGACAAATCCTTAAATACCTAGAACTGAAAAATTATTATGAAGCATATCCCTTGCTTAATCAGTTATTGCTTTGGATACAGTTGGATTATTAACTTGGAAATCTATTGTGAGAAGAGATTTTCAGTCTTCTCATTATCCACTAGAGACTGGAGGTAACTTTGAATCGGAGGAGGATTCGCCTCCAAAAGCCCTTCGAGAATTTGAACTACCTGTCCCATTGATGACCTTTGAGCCACTTCTTCTTGGATGCACCAACAAGCCACTCTGAATGCTCTTTTAAGTTCGTCAATGTCCACATTTCCCTGCAACTTGTTGTCTAAAATTTCAAGTACCGGTTGTCCTTCCGATATAACTTTATTAGCAGCCCAAGTAGGGAAGAACCAAGCCTTACCGTCCTTGAATCGTTTCAAGTTCTTTCTTCCCGATATGATTTCAAAAAGCATCATCCCATAACTGTAAACATCAACCTTAGTTGTAATGGCCACACCAGAACTCCATTCTGGTGCCATATAGCCTATTGTTCCTCTAAAAGTCATTATGACGCGACTAAATTCGCGGCAAACAAGCTTTGCCAGACCAAAGTCTGCTACTTTGGGAGTGAAATCTGCATCCAAGCGTATATTTTCTGGCTTGATATCACAGTGAATGAAGTAGTCTCTGCACTCCTCGTGTAGATAAGCTATGCCTCTTGCAATCCCAACTGCAATTTGGTACCTTATGTTCCAACTCAATACCTTTGAGTCTTTTTTATGGAATAAATGGGTGCTCAAAGACCGTTAGGCATGAAATCATACACTAACATTCTTTTATTACCTTCACAACAAAAACCACGAAGGCAAACAAGATTAATATGCTGAATTAGCCCAATGGTTCTAACCTCGCTTCGGAATTGTTTTTCTCCTTGACCGATACCTTCAAGCTTCTTCACAGCTATGAGAGTTGAATCCGGTTAAAAAAAATCCCCTTGAACACAGAACCAAAAGCTCCACCGCCTATTTTTTCTGAAAAGTTCTTTGTGGTGACTTTTAAGTCCCTGTTTGTAAATGCCACTAAGGAGCCTTCAACAGCATCGGACATTTCAACCGATCCCCACTTCCTCCATGTCCAAATTGCCACCAGAACAAGGCCTAAACGGGACAAAATTCCGACAATAACACCCACAATTAGAGACCAATGAGTTGATTTTTTCTTACTGGAACTCACTTCAGAAGATGCAACTCTAATCTAACTCATCCCCTCCATTGTCAAGTTGTTGTATGTTCAGTAGGTCACCATGCCATAGAGAACATCCAGTACTATTGTAAGCATATACATTGCAGGAGCAGTTATTCGATCACGCGAATTCACAATTAGGCACACTATCAACTGCAACTCGGACTGAATTTACAGGAGATTTTATGTTGGGCAGCAGAAAAGAGTTATCTTTTTGCTCACACTGTAAAGGAGAATTCCTTGCACATCCACCGGATGGATCACCCAAATTCCTATCTTCGAGCGATAGTTCCTCAAAACCTTGTAGGCATTGGCATGATGAACCTTCTCCTGTACTGCAACGACCAAACTGCCTGCAATATGCATAGACATCACACTGCTTTAATGGTTTAGACTGAAACAGGTTCCACTCCTTGGTTGTTTCAGGCCACAAATAGTGTTTGATTTGCCAGGATAAAGCAACAACAAGTCTAGAATGCAGATTCTTATAACATAAATAGAATACCCTGTAGCTCTCGTTCTCATAGAATAGCGCCACGTCATCACAAACTCTGAAGGCAGTAGCTCAAACGAAAATAGGCCTGGAGAGGGATCTTCTGAATTCTTCCAAGATATGAGCTTCAGGGCTCTCTTGCTGCGTTTATAATACTTCAGCTTTGCTCCATGTATCTGTGGGATGATCAAAACTCTGCCAACATACAACAGATGGTTTCAACCTGTCTTGCAAAACAAGATTCCCATCATCTCCCGGTATTAATTCAAGGGAATTAGAGGCAGTTGAGGTCAAATTGGTCGACCAAATTGAAACTTTGAACTCATTGAGGATGACCAGATTACCATTTTCTAAGAGTTTGAGTTCGGAGGAGGACAAATCAATGATGGGCTGATCACCATTGGCAACCCAAATACCTGTTCTGTTCTGAGCATAGGCTTTCTTGTACCAAATGCCCAAATAATGTTTGAGAGATCTATCTGGTGTGAAGAACCCAAGTTCGAAATCTCCACCTTTAGAGACTATGGTTTGGTTTGCTGTTAATGACTGACCTGCAGAGATGGTATCTGCAGCAGAACCGCAAAGATGCATTTTGGCAGAGAAGAAGAGTAAAACAAAAGAAAGAAAGAAGAAGAGAAGAAATTTATCATCCATTTCTGCAGAGAGTGGCAGAAACAAGTTCCAATGTTTGAACTTTCAAGTTTCAACCTTACGGTAATCAAACAAGCTAAAGATGATCTTAAATGTTAACATGAACATGAAGACATAGACTATTTTCTTTAACTTATATAAATCTTTGTTGGCAACTACTTTTCTGTTGAAAAAAACATTGCATTATTCATCACTTTCCTCAAAAAGGACATTATAGTTCTTTGGAACAAGGTGGCGTTATTTTAAGACAGTTTTAAATGGTTGACTTCCATCACTATTAAGTATTTTATCTCAACTTAAGAAATACATAATAGATTTTGGGAGCACGATGATGACATTTGAATTACAATAACAGCTTGCAGCATTTCATTTGCCATTGAAATTCTAGGTCTGCAATAGCACATTCGTCTATAGTTATTGTTACAGAATAATGGAATTTGAATATTCTTGTTTTAGTTCAAAGTAACTTCTTTAGTAATAATAATTGGTCATACTTATTGTTAAATTAGTTTTAAAGGTCTCAAACTAGTTGCAATTTTGTAATTTGAGATGTGTGTCTTAAAAATGAACTTCAAACTGACTAACAAGGAAGAAGATTTTTAAGGTAGATTTCGGCAATTCTGGAAACATTCCAAGGTCGCCGTACCACAAAAATATACTAACAACATATTGTCTCCAGTTGTTGATCTAGGGTAAAAAACAACAAGCTTTACTCTTTCGACTAAAATGCTGAATCAAATAATTGGAAGTTGATTAGAGTCTACCATATACTTAAAATTTCTGAAAAAAGTGATATAGAATAAGGTATTCATAAGTATATGATATAAAGCATAAAAGTAAGAACTGGTAAAAATGTAAAAGTAGTTTTTTAATTATCTCATGAAAGAAAAATTTAAACAAATATGTTATACCAACGAATGAAAGTAAATATAATGACTATCTATCTAAAGCAGAAATAAATATTTTCATACCGTGTTGCAAACTTCCAAAACAGATAGATATAATAATAAACATTTTCTATACTACTCCTAGATGATGATTATGAAATGAGTAAAACATTTTACAAAATGACACATGGATAGTTCCAATGCTTTCTATTCATGAGGCTTAGAAGGGTAGGGGTACCTACCTGAAACATGATCATATCTACGAGTTAGATATGACAAAACCCAGAAATCAATAAAATCGCAAAATTTAAATGGAATGTGAGTTTCGGCTTACGAATTATTTCCGCATACCTAAAAGCTTGTCAAGCATGTCGCCATGCGCGACCAAAGTATTCTTCCTACACATGAGCTAGCTTTTCATTAATACTTGTTTTTGCATTGAAGAACCTACGAATTTTAATAAAATCAAACTCAATAATACCATTTCCTTCCACTATGAATCGAATCGTCGAGCAATTTAGGCAGTTGTCAAGGCTTTTCTTCGAATGAGTGGATGATTTGGGACATTGGGATTTCAACATGTTGTTGTTCGACTATGAGTATGGAGTGATGAATTAGGGCTTGAGTTTAGGTTTTTTTTTTTTCTTTTAACTCACGGCGTTCCAAACCTTGCCTTTTGATAAGTGGCGGGCAGTTAAGGCTTTTGATGCATAAATTATATGATCATTTTCTTTTTATTTTTGATAATAATGTAGGTTAAAACTTTTTTCAATCATTTCTCTTTTTACCTCAGACTTTTCTTGCTTAAGTTAATAGCAGTTAGTCAAACCCGCAACCTCTGCCTCAATCAGAGTTGGGATGCTTCATATTGAGTGTTATTTTTTTTTTCTTTTATCTTTTTTTATTTTTATTTTTCTTTCTGAAAAAATAATTGAAATATCATATCTCCCAACGAATAAAAGAGTTTAATTGTCATTTGACAAAAAAGAAAGAAAGAGTTTAATTGTTTGGGGCTTCACATTTGAAATTTGATGTCAACTGCATTGACTAATCTATGTTTGACATTAATATTGGGCTCCATACGAGGAGTGACCCTCCCAAAGAGTCCGGCTAAGTGCACCTCGATTTTTAGGAAGTGCATTCCATTTTGCGTGGCACCCCAAATTCAAATTCAATTACTAAGTGCACCCCACATTTTTACCAAAATACCCTTTCATCTGAATCGAAGCACCCAACTCCAAAACCTTGGTCGAGACATCTATTTTAAGTTTGACTTCCCTTGAGACGGCTCTAAACCTTAAAATCTCTATTTTTTTAACCACCACCGATTTTGTCTTTTGATTCGTGGTGTTTGCGTATCATGTGTTCTAAATGTTTGTATAGAACAATCCTTAATTGTGATACCATTTCAATGTTACAATCGCATTCATAACAAAATTCATGGTAAATAGATATTTTTTTGAACAACTAGGATTAGTGAATCAATGTACTTTTATTAAAGCATGTAGTTGATTTTATGTCGGGTCATGTATCCAAGCCATTGATGATTAATGACATTTCTATTTTACTTTAAAAAAAAAAAATACGGAACACCAAGTGCAACTTTAACAACACAAACTGCTACAGGAACAATAAGAGAATCAACAAATATATTACACATAAATTAAACACGTATGTAGAAATTTATTTTTAAGGCAACACCTATGTAGAACTACTACAATGGCTAGCACTGGAGCTAATAAGCTCCCACATTGCTAGTTCTAGAACCAGTAAGAGACCACGCACAAGACCACATGCAACAAACATATGTAGATCTACATGACAAACTTATATAGTACTAGTACTAGACTCAAAAAATCACCCCCAACACTTATTGGTGAAGGTCATTCATACAAGCTTTAATTCTGTAGCAATTACTCTGCTTCCCCAGGCACACTCTTCTTGTTTCTAATAATGCTTCCAAGGGTTGTCCTAAAGACAGGTAAAATCTTCTTGATTTCATTAAGCTTTTCCAGGACACGAATTTGATTGAACGTCGTAATGCGCCAAGCAACTTCGATGGGCCTCTTAACGTCGAAGGCTGAGATATGGTCAAGAGCTAATAGTGAACCATTGCTCATGTTATTTTGGTTGCCTTGCTTCACTATTTGGTAATTTAACTCGTACAGAGTTTTTGGTTGTGAAAATGTTGTATTGCGTGGAGAAGTAATTATTTGTAAGGTGTTTATGAATTTATTCAACTCTTCAATGATGCGAATTTGATTGAATGTGACCACCACCCAATCGATGCCTAGTCCCATGCCCTTTTGAACGTCGAATGCTAGAGCTTGATCAAGAGCTGCGAGCGAGCCATTGTTGAGGTAACTTTGGTGGCCTTGCTTTGCGATTGGGTAAAGTACCTCGTAAAGACTTGGTGGTTCTGAAGTTGTTGAGTCATTCCATGAAATTAAAATTATATGCACAACCTTCTTGATTTCATTTAGTTCTTCAAGAATGCGAATTTGATTGAAAGTGACCATGTGCCACTCTTTGTTGTCTCCCATCGACTTCTGAATATCAAAGGCTAGTATATGGTCAACCGCGGCTAGAGAGCCGTTGCTGAGGTAAGCTTGGTGGCCCTGTTTTACTACTTCGTAAAGTACCTCATACGGACTTTGCGATTGTGGTATGAGTAAGCCCCTCCGAATTTTATTCAGTTCTTCAAGGATGCGGAGTTGATTGAATGTGACCAAGCGCCACCCCTTGTCACCCATAATCTTCTGAATATCAAAGGCTTTTAACCAGTCAAGAGCTGCTAGTGAACCATCGTTGAGATAGTTTTGGTGGCCTTGCTTTGCTATTGAATAAAGTAACTCATAAGGTGAACTAATTCCCTCAAAGACCATGTTGAAATAACAAGAAAAGATGTAACTACTAAATGGGTACCAAGGCAATATTTCTCGACTCCTTCTCTTGTTGCATGATATACCATCCCTATATATAGAAGCTAAATTGTGCTGCTTGCCACCGATATTTTGTATTTTTAATTGAGAAGGTCGTTAGTTAGTGGAATAAATAAATAAATACAGGGTCGTTGGCTCTGGATCCATTTGCTTTTTTTTTTTTTTTTTTTTTTTGCTAGAGGGTTTGCTTTTTTATTATACAACAAATGTTAATTATGTCAGTTGATCTCTATTAGCATAGATACTATCCCCAATTTAACCACCTTCAACTCATAGGTGTGGGATTTTATCTCAAAAGACCTCGATACTAGTTGATGGGAGTTCATCACTTGTATACATCATTATGAAGTTTCACTTATCCGATGTGAGACTGTTATTTCGGTCCACACATCTCAATAAAAATTAATGAAAAATAATTGGGTGACTCACGTTCGGACATTCAAAATAGACACTCCGTTATTGGTGTCCATTAATTATGCACTTACACAAATCGATGTGTATTGAAGGGACAACCACAACGAGGTGCCCATTTCGGGTGTCCAAAGTTAGGTCATCCTAGGACTATCCATTACTAATGAACCACTGCAGCATCAACCGCTCTTAGCTAGTTTAAGAGAGAAATTAATCAAAATATGAAATTAATCTAGGTTGACCCATAAGCCGCGTTGTGATTAGGCATTTTTTATGAGTTGCCAGATGCTTATCGAGTGTCGCCAATCACATGATTCAATTAAGTTAATGCACACCAGACGACCCGTAAATTAATGAGCTATTAATTAATAAACAAAAATCAAATACTATATAACTCGGACGGGTGTAGCCTAGTTGTAAGGGTGAAGACAGAGTTGTATGGGTTAGGCACACAACCTCGGTTTCAATTCTCTCCACGAGAATCAAACATCAGAGGTGGTCTCTTTCTGCAATTCCAAGGCCCGTGAGACTAGTCAAACAAAGTGTCTGGATACCCATGGTTACTCAAAAAAAAAAAAATCAGATACCATATAGATACATTAATTTTCGTCCGATTTAGGCTCAATGGTCATTTTGATAGCTATAAATATTATATATTAATTAATGACTTATATATATATATATATATATATGCACTAACAACAATCTATTCAACAGTCAAAAATAAAAATCACCCTCCATTGTGATTTTTCTCAAGATATATATATAACATTCAACTTGCACGATACTGTGAAGATAGCTCAAGTTTGCTCGACACATTTCTTTAATATAGAGCAAGAGTTTTATAAGGTTTTTTTTTTAATTAGCTGGGTGATGTTCTTTTTGTACAAAGAATGTGGAACAAAAATTTCCATTCTATTTTGTGAAGTAATACAAATATCTCTTTCTGATAAAAAAAATAAAAATTAGCTGGGTGATGTTTAAGTCATTTGTTATACTAAATTATCTTTAAGTTTACGTGTGATATGAAATTAAAGTGGTTGTATTTCACCGAATTATAAACTATTTTTGTAAGAATTACTATTTTTTGATAAGATTTTTAAGAATTACTTTAAACTAATCAAATTTCCTTATATTAGTATCACTTTATTTCTTATATATATGAGAAAGGAGACGATGCTCCTGATATTTTATTGATGTCAAAAAAGGTTACATCCCAAAAGGATTGGGTACCTTTGAGTTTTGGTCCATCTGAAACGATCGCATTACAAAAATGGACAAGCTAACTTGATCAAATTGACAACAATACCCAAAAAAAAGCAAAAAGGACATCTAATTGCCGATCCTGAAATGGCTTACACCAGGCCTTCCACCATGACAAGGTTTACAAGGAAATACTAGAAATGTAACATAAAACCAGATACCAATAGAAGAAGAAAGCAAAATACAACTCGTTTTAGCTATGCAAAATTAGGCTCCAATCACCTTAGAGAGAAGACCAATCCCAACATTTAAAAGTATGATCACAGCTAAGCCACAGTGAGGCCCCATATTTAATTTCCCACTACACCTCCTCTGCCACCTTATGTTTATCTTTGAAGAGGCGTTCATTCCGTTCTTTCCATGTGTACCAGATAATCGCTTAACTTATATACCGCCACAGTAACTTTTTCTTACCTTGGATGAGAGGGTTGTCATCAAGGAAACAGTCTTGTATATACCCAGGGGGGAGCCAATTGATGTTTAACTCAGCAGTAGCCCGGTGCCAAAACAGGGCAGTATAGTCACAAGAAAGAAATAGGTGGGACGCATATTCTGAGTTTCTCATGCAAAGGCAACAAATGGAAGGAGACAAAGCACAGTTCGGCCATTTCTTTTAAAGGACGTCCGCTACACTAATTTTGTTTTTGCATAGGATCCAACATAGAAATTTTACCTTGTTTGGAGATCCTGTTTTCCAAATAGATTTGAAATGTGGGTATGAACCTGAGTGATTAACCTTTGACAACACCTCAATGGTGGACTTCACTGAGAAGACATTGTTGCCATTAATTGGCCATTTGCGACTATCTGAAGTGCTCAGGCTAAGCCTAAATGTATCGATTGAGGCTAATAATGTAATTGCATCGACAATTTCTTGGTTAGTCAACCTTATTCGAAAGCTGAAATCCCATCCAACTTTACCACTTTCGATTTCTAGGTGAGACCACATCTTTGCTAGCTTGGCTTTCAGGTGCTGAGACAGAGCAAATAGGTATGCTTCCTTAAGGGGTATATTTCTAAGCCAGACATCATACCAGAAACAGATAGAGTCACCCTTCCCTATGACAATTTGCGAGAGGGCATTAAACATAGGAGAGAGGGAGGAGATAAACTTCCAAGGAGCTATTTTTGTTGCTGACACTGTAAGGCCTGGTTCCCAACCATTAACATTCACCCCATACTTGCTCTGAATGATACGAGCCCATAAAGCTTCTCTTTCTCTAGGAAATCTCCACAACCACTTCGCGACTAAAGCCTGATTTCAGAGATGAATATTGCCGATCCCCAAACCTCCCATATCTTTAGGACAAGATACATCCTTCCAAGCCACCAAGGCATTAGGTCTTCCATCATTAAACTTTTCCCACAAAAATCTCTTCATGATTTTTTCGAGCTTCTTGGCTACACCTTTTGGTATTTGAAACAGGGAAAGATAGTGTACGGGTATCCCTTCAAGGACTGAGGCGATTAAAGTAGCTCGTCCCCCTTTAGAGAGGTAACCTTTTCTTCCATCATTCCAAACGTCTAGCTATCTTCTCAATAACAGGGCTCCAGAAAATCACTTGGACTAGGAGATCCCCCCAAGGGAAGACGCAAATATTTAAAGGGCCAATTGCCTTGAGCACACCTGAGCCTGTTTGCAAGTAAAGCCACTTGATTGTTCCCCACATTAATGCATGTTAATACACTATTTTCCTTGTTTAGACAGAGGCCTGAGATTAAACAGAAACCTTCCACTATGTTCGTAAACTGTAGATGCGTGAGGTGGACCTTCTCTCTGCCTATTTGAAACCCCTCGATGTAACCCGTCTCCTAGCAGATAGAACATCAACCACCAACAAAAATAAAAAAGGAGATAGAGAGAGCCCTGGAAGCTTTGAACGTGCTTTACACGATAAAGCCTGCTGGCTACGCTCATTGGTGTTAATTCAACTATTTATCATCCCCAAAAATGTGATTCTACAAATTTATACAAAAAAAATACATCAATCCTAAAATATTCTGTTTTGTACCAAAAAAAAACAACACATGAAACTCAAATAATACTTTCTTCGATGTAAGACCTACAACAAAAGAATCTAAATTCATGCTTAATTAGTAAATAAAACAAGAACCAGAAACAACTGTAGATGCACCAAAGAGAAATTGTGTGAAGAACATGTGGAACACTGTCAAATTAAGACAAAAACTTGATGAACGACTCTGTCTCACTTGCAAATACTCTTCCAAGTATATGTTCTGCTCGGTGCTATTAATTGAGGTTCAATCACTATCTCTACATAGTTTCTTTGTTCAATATCTATTTTGGACTGATTGTGTTCCAATTGAGATTGGTGATCTCATGATTAATATATTTTGGCAAACTTGACTATTTGACAAAAAAAAAAATACTGCAACTTATATAACTTCAACCCACATGATTTTAACACGAATTAGGAATTTAAGACTTGTAAGCTCATGAAGAAGATAGTACATTAGTATTGTATGAGAAACAAAATTATTACAAGGATGGAACATGGTGTCACAAGAACATTCAATAGAACCATCACAAGACCAACCAATTGGTTGGCTTGATAAGTTGTTATTTATGCATATTATATATAGTTTATTTATATATTCTAGTGTTGATTCTCCAAAATATGGGCTCAATTATCTCTATTTGTCATTTTCAGGACTTTTGGAGTGCACAGTTGAATCCGGGCAGAAAAATACTCAAAATAGAGTATTTATTTGAAGAAATCGGATACCAGATGGTCTGTTTTGAAGTGTACACAAAAGTAGGTGAATGGGAGTTTCGGAGTGCCACGTGTCGTTCGCCCATTCGCCTAGCCGCATTACACAGCAGTTGTAGCCAACCACGCCCCACCATGTCACTCGTGCAGCGAATCAAACGACGCCTTGTCACTCGTCCAGCCATCCTCTCCCCATCCTCGTTGATCTTCCTCGCGATGTGTTCCCACACGAACTCCCAGATCTTCGCACGACTTCACGCGAGCCTCTTCTCCAATTTTGCCCGCCACGTGTCCACGTTCGGTTGGTCCAACGCGTCACCAGCTCACCTTCCAGCCAATCAAGCGCGGCCACGTGTCAGCATCTCCACTCACAGCACGTCACAGCGCTCGTTCTCGTCCAATAACAGCGTGACACGTCAACAACACTAGCAGAATCGTGCAATCACGTTGCGACACATGGCAGAGTAAAAAAAACCAAAAGACAGCCATAGATTGTCCTCGGTGCACGTGCCATGCACCAAACTCGAAAATAGGCATTGGGGACCAAAATTTAGCAGTATTAATTAGGGTTTTTGGCAGAGAGTCAGGGATCTATTATTTTTCTCTTTTCTTAGTGTCTTCTAGTATTTTCTCCTTTTTTCTACATTTTGTTTTTAAATTTTAATGGAGTTTATGATGTCGATGTCAGGCTAAACTCATCAGTCTGAATCGGAAATGGATCAAATCACTCTTTTTGGCCTCAAAACATATGTGAGATCTATTTTATTATTTATTTAATTTTTTTTTCATAGTATTTTATTTTCCTTGGTATTATTTGAACAATTGAAGTTAAACACTAGTTTAAACTTCAATTTATATGCCAGTAAGTCGTAAGCACCCGTCCTTGTGCAATAAGACCACACTAGTCACAATTGACCTTACCAATTGATTAGAACCTTTTGGGACCGGTTGAATACCATAGGAATCTAGGCTAAATCGGACACATGAGTGATCCGGTTGTCTAGGTTTAGGGTTTAGGGTTATGCGTTTGACTAAGGAAGTGGTCATTGTCATACCTTGACCATCGAGATAGGGAAGTGCGAGGACCTGCGTACATTACCGAGTCTATAGCTATACAAATTTTCTAAGATTTGCATGCTTTGATTAGATTGAGGACCATATGTAAAATTATGTCAAATTGAGGAGATTTGTGATACTGGTGGTTTGGATTGTTCTTCCCCTTCTTGATTGATTTGTTTACTTTATATTTTAATTATTGTTTTTAGTAAAATTAGATATTACTTCTGTGAACACTCTAAGTTAGTCTTCGTTTCATATCCTAGGTTGAAAAGTTTGTCTTCGTGGTTCGACCCGTGCTTGCCACTACTGCAGTTCTTGTGATAATTGGTAATCTCATCGAGACTATATATATTTATATATTTATTTTGACGCATTCGACACTCGTCAAATTTTGGCGCCGTTGTAGGGGACCAAGTTCCTTTTGACTTAGGTTTTTTCTTGTTTTCTTTTTGTTCACCTTTATGTCCCACAGTCTTCGTCGATCGCTGTCCACTGGATCTTTACTCCCTTTTGATCTAGAGATCGAAAAGACTTGCCGTCGGAACTCAAAAGAAACTAGGCAGAGGAACCAATCCTCAAGAGTTCAACTGAACGACGAGCAACCCCCTCTGATGACTGACTACATTAGGAACCCACGTGCACCCGTTGCACCACGTGAGGGATAGGAAGAACCCCTAGTTATTCCTCCCCGACAGTTTAACGCACCAGCTGAACCACTTGCACCAGTGGAACAGCAAAGGCCTATAGCACACCGGTATCTACCATTCGACCAAAGAGTGGTTGATCCTCATCCACAAAGGCCATAAGCTAACCCTTGGGCACAACCTCAGGTCGACCATCGCATTACCATTGGGATGGCGAATGATGGGATATAGGATCTCCTAGTCCATCATCCACATTGCATCGTATTTCTAGCCCATAGGGGCAATTTTGAGCTCAGATCAGGTTTCATTAACCTGTTCCCCGTCTTTCACGAACTGGATTGTGATGATCCAGTCACATTCATCAATGACTTCCATTCTAAGTGTAGGACCATGATTCCCCCTCAAGTCGATGAAGACGAAATCAAACTCTCCGCTTTTCCTTTTTGCCTAAAGGATAAAGCTCAAAACTGGCTCTTTTATCTTCCCCCTGGTTCCATTACAAATTGGAACGACATGATTTCTGCATTCCTCAAAGAGTTCTTTCCTATATCTAGAGCTTCCCAACTTAGTAGAGAGATATGTAGTATCAAATTGAAACGGGGTGAATCTTTTGGCGATTATTGGGGTCGTTATAAGCGCTTACTTGTGCAATGCCCCCAACATGGCCAAAGCAACCTCTCCATTATTCGTTTCTTCTGTATGGAACTCACACCCCTTGAGAAATGGATGATTGACAAAGTCTGTGGTGGCGATTACAGATGTAAGAACACCGAGGAAATATTTGATCTATTCGACTCTATAGCAAGTTAGTCGCGTCATGACATTGATTACGAGGAAGATGGACCCTTACAAAGTCTTTCTGATGGAGTAGGGTCAAATTCTACAAATAGCAAGCTTGATAAACTCACAGATCTCATGGAGCAATTCCTCACCTCGGGAAAAGCTCAAGTTAAAGCTTGCAGCTTATGTACAGCCAAGGATCATTCCACTGACTCGTGTCCTACCTTGTTTGAGAACGAGCAAACGAACGCTTTAGGTGACCGAGGAATCAATACGACAACAATTTCAATAACACTTATCATTATGCCGTTAAAAGCCCCTATTTAAGTTATAGGCCACAGAATCATAACTTCTCATAGTTTGTTTCGAGGGGACAACCCCTCCCTCCATAACCCCAAGCCGCTCAGAATTCGGGGTCTTTAGAAGAAATGATGAGGACACTCATTGCTAGTCAAGACAGATTCTCTAAAGAATTGACCCAACTCAAAAATGAAACCATCACAGTCATGCTTCTAGCATTAAAAGTCTCGAGGTGAAATTAGGGCAATTGGTCCTGCAGTAAGATTCTACACCCGTTCCCTCAACGCCTCAATCAACATAAAAAGGCGGGAGAAGAGAAGGAAATTCTGGAAATCTTGAGGAAAGTGGCAATAAACATCTCACTTCTTGATGCCTTAGCACAAATGCCCTGCTATGCTAAGCTGCTCAAGGACATATAAAAATCAACAAAGGTCATCTCAAAGGCAATGAGAAAGTCATCGTAGGTGAGAACATCTCAGCTATCCTACGCAAAAAGTTGCCCACCAAGTATGAGGACCCGGGCATGTTCACTATCCCTTGCACAATTGGTGAAGTTGAGATCCAAAAAGCTATAAGCGACCTCGGCGCCTCTATCAATGTTATGCCACTATCTATATATGAGACATTGAAGGCTGGCTCTCTAAAGGATATTGGGATTGTCATATATTTGGCTGATTGATCTGTCGTTCGTCCTGTGGGTGTCTTGGAAGATATCTTAGTGAAGGTTAGCGAGCTCATTTTTCCTGCTGACTTCTATATCATCGATATGAAGACTCATCCATGCCTCCATTTCTCCTCAGTCTTGCTTGGTAGGCCTTTCCTTAAGACCGCCAAAACCAAGATTGATGTTCACAGTGGTGCTCTGACCATGGAGTTTGATGGTGAACTTATTAAGTTTAACATCTATGACGCGATGTGCCATCCCTGCGATGCCTCTTCTATGGTACTTGCTTTAGACTGTGTGGACACACTTGTTCATAATGCCTTTCTCATGAAAGGTGATGATATGAAAGTGGTGTTGGAGAATCATCTCGGCACCGATTTCTTGCGAAAGCAATATTTCATCCTCGATACTAAGAACGAGGAGCTGATATCTGAGTTGGACACTGCTCCACTCTATTTTTTCACCCTAGCCTATCTAGACTTACCTGCTTCGAACTCTACACTTCTCCCCTCTATGGTGCGAGCACCCACACTGGAGCTCAAACCATTGCCTACCTACCTCAAATATGTGTTTTTAGGTGAGAATGATACACTACCAGTTATCATCTCCACCAAACTCACATTACTAGAGGAAGAGAAGTTGATTCATGTGCTTCAAGAGTTCAAAGAAGCCCTAGGGTAGACGATTGCTGACATCAAAAGTCTTAGCCCTTCCACATGCATGCATCAGATACATATGGAAGAAGGGTCTAAACCTTCACGAGAAGCACAACAGAGACTAAACCCACCGATGATGGATGTGGTTAAAAAGGAGATTCTTAAGCTCCTTGACGCTGGGATGATTGACCCAATCTCTGACAGCAAGTGGGTTAGTCCCATTCAGGTGGTTCCCAAGAAAACGGGGATCACGGTGGTCACAAACTTACGAGGTGAGTTAGTTCCAACTCGCGTCCAAAACGGATGGCGAGTTTGCATTGATTACAGGAAGCTCAATGCTTCCACTAGAAAAGACCACGTCCCATTGCATTTCATCGAGCAGATGTTAGAGCGTTTAGCAGGCAGGTCTCACTACTGCTGCTTGGATGGGTACTCTGGTTTTTACCAGATTCCCGTAGCACCTGAGGATCAGGAAAAGACAACCTTCACCTGTCTTTTTGGCACTTTTGCTTATTGGCGCATGCCATTTGGGTTGTACAATCCACCTGCTACTACTTTCAGAGGTGCATGATGAGCATATTTGTAATGACCCATTTTCCAAATAGACCGTCACGGGGACCAATGCGGACCCACAGTCTATCTTACTAGCGACAGCTATGCTCTACATTTGATTATATCGTCCATTTTATCTTTTTAAACCTTATTAATTATCCATTTACTAATTAAGTTGTATTGAAATCAAATTATATGTTAAGTCATCATAGAATCCTCAAATTCACACACAACGAAAGTCTTTAACACATTTACTCAGATAATTATACCATAAATGTGTAACCTAAACCATAAACCTAATGTGAAAAACCCATATATAACCATAAATACCTCTGAAGTCACAAAAAAATTAATATACACAAAGTATCTCAAAATTCCCAAACCCAAAATGAAACAAAATAAATATAATATAAACGTACGAGTCAAACAATCTCAGATCAACAGTACTCTTGCAGCTTGCCCTTGCCCCTGCTCGTACTAGGATCTGCATTCAAACCATCACAAAAGGTAGATGACGAGTCCAAAGTGAGTATTCCCAAGGAAATTATGTGAGCAATATTGAAAGTAAATACTGAAATTTAAATAAAGCTATTAAATAAACATGCAGAAATTAATACAGGCAACTGCGCTTATAGCATGAATAAATAATAGGAAAAAAACTCAAAGTGTGTTCCTAGCCTCTAGGGTCAGACTACACCATAATTCGGACTCTTCCACAAAATACTGCCAGCGAGTCTGACTCAAGCAGGGCAAGTATCTGGATTCGCTCGATGGCCAGCATTACACTTATGGCGCACTAACACATGCCACGACGTGATACTCGGGTCATGCTATTCATCGAGACCGATCTGGTAGCACGTGCTATGGTGTAGTGGACATACACACAAGAATGGAACGGAGGGAGCCTCACTCAACATCCGCCCATATAGCCATAACCAGAGTAGAGTATTGAAATGAAAGGAATTGAATTCAAATGCCAAAAAAAGTAAATACTCAATTAATTTTAGTTGGGATACTACACACCTCAATCCGCACTCCGCACCAGAAAATCAAACCCTGGTCTAGCTCCAAAAATCACCCGACAGTCAAAATTATCACCCCAAATGCATTTAAGATTATTTGTGTGACGGCCCCAATTTCCCCGTGCAATTGGGTACGCCCGGC
Organism: Stephania japonica; assembly: GCA_039657345.1. Classification (NCBI taxonomy): domain Eukaryota; kingdom Viridiplantae; phylum Streptophyta; class Magnoliopsida; order Ranunculales; family Menispermaceae; genus Stephania; species Stephania japonica. The sequence goes on along the minus strand of CM077556.1, from coordinate 80,469,915 downwards.
CTAGACCCGTACAAGCCCCGAGTCATTACTTGGCAACCTGACGAGCCTAGTCAGCCTTCAATTTAGTCAATTTAGTAATTTATGAAAGAGTTATTGCAATAGTAAATAGCGGAAGACTAAACAATTAAAACAAAGGGGAAATAACTCAATCAAAGGAAGTAGAGGAATTCTATAAGTGTGGAAAACCCCGGGTATTCATGTACAATTCGAAATGCAAAGGTACATGATACCAATCTCATCAAAATTTGCCAAGTTTAATAATCCCAAAGCATATATATAAAACGATATACATAAAAGCAAAACATAAGGAAACCTATAAAATAGTCTCCAAATCCAGCCGCTAATCCTCACAATAGATCACCTAGGCAGGGTCCCCTTGCCCTTCTTTGCTCTCCGCCCTATCTGCACCCATCGTCACAAAGTAGACGGTGAGTAACTGAATAAAATCGAATGTAATGCCAGAAGAAGATAACAGTAATTCATGATAATACAAGTAAAGCAGTCTAAATATCATGCGGTAATAAAAATGATAGGAATTTAAATAAACAAGATGCATGATAAACAGACTAATAGATATCAATCGAAAGTCAAGTGTGTTCCAAGGAATCAAAAGAGGCCCATAAGTGGTCTAAACCATAGCATAACGGCGAAGACCTCGCGAGGTCTTCCCGGGCATCAACACAAGCGAAGGCACAGCTATGACTGGAAGGGACTCAAACCCATCCACCCAATACTCGGTGTCACATGGTCACTAAGGGTGGTCACACACTCGTGCGCACGAGTGCCCGCGTTTTATCCCTCTAGTGCAGGTCCTAGTACTTTTGAGACAAAACACTTACGCCGGAAAACACACAACAAGAAATGGAATGGAATACCAATAATAGAGTATAACAAGACTGAATAAATGATAATGAATCACATGACATTTTTTCTTACCGGCTTACAAACATACAAATGCTTTTTAAGGCAAATGTACTTACCTGAACTAATCGCAACCCGATATCACTCCGAGACTCTAACGCGTTCCCCGCGAGTTCTCGACTACCTGATAAAAGGTTTAAATCCCAATTGTTGATTTAGAGTTAGTTTTTTAATCTTAGAGTATTCCCTATAAGTTTTGTTTACAATAATTGGTGAGATTAACTCGAACAATTGTGGAATGTCCTCAACTTGGGTTGTGTTAGGATCTTGCTTGAGTTCGTGGTTTCATAACACAAATACGATGGTTTTCTTTTAATGACATAACCCATATACACTAAACCAATGAACCAACACATTCATACCAAGAACATACACATTCACAAGGTATCTATGTTCCATACTCAAAATAAAACTACTTATATACACTTCATACTTGAAACCCTCACTGTTATGGACACCCACATATTATCACGCACCTCGCGGTGGTGTGTACACTACACCCCATTTGTGTGCACCCCACTGTTGTACATACATATAAATCTTTTCACTGTTCACACACATATACACATTTTCACTATACATACACATAAAATAATACAATTTGTAACCACACACCCCACAGTCACATAACACAATTTATAATTACTCACCCCACACATAGTACCCCCCACACTCCAACTGGGATGTGCAAATACACTGTCATACACACCACCACTGTTCCAACCCAAAACAGTTCAAACCAACAACATACTCATTAAAACACACACCCACCAATAACGTGACTGTTGAACATGGAGGAGGGGTTATCGCCGGCCAACGGAGTCGTCGAAGACTCCACTCCGATCAGCCGTGACCGGGGATGGTCCCACTAGCCACGGCAGCCTCAAATAATAGGCAAAATCGCCACCAAAACAGCCCAAAAATGGCAAAACAGTGAGCATGGAAACCGAGAGTGAGAGTGAGTGAGAAAGAGAGGGAACGAGAGAGAAACGGAGAGCACATACCTCCGGTCGACAGCACCCTCCGGCAGCCCGTTTCGATCGTCGGCGACAAGCTTGGGGCGGTGGTGAGGTTGGAGAGTGAGAGAGGCCGAAAGAGAACCCGAGACCGAGAGGGGAGAGAAGACAGACAAGAGAGAGTGAGAGAAACCGAGAGCAAACAAAAGGGAGAGAAAGAAGAGAACTTCCGGTGAAGGCTCTGATACCCCAGCACCGTTGTGAGAGTGGTGGCTGCCAGTTCATTAACGGCGAGAGGAGGGTGGCGGTGAGCGTGAGAGAGAGACAGTGAGGTGAGAGACGACGAGCGTGGGGAGGGAGAGATCGAAAGAGAACAGCGAGAAAGAGATGGAGAGGCCGAGAGTGAGTGAGATGGGAAGCCGAGAGAGAAGAAATGGAGGTGGGGGTGTTGGAGAAGGAGATGAATAGTGTAGGGTTTCTTTGTTAAAACGTTTTTATATATGTTATTTAGTCAAAATGACCATTTTGCCCTTCCACTTATTTCATACACATTTTAAAACACTACCCTTATGAGTCTTTTGTCCCATAATCACATCTCAACACACACACACATCTCGAGGCCAATCACATGGTTGTTCATCATCATGTTGTGTCACTTTAACAATACCAACCCCATAGCCCGTATGTTGTGTAATTAACCAACTCCTATAGCCCGTATGTTGTGAAATTAACCAACTCCCGCGTTCAAACGACGTTCCTCAGTCCATTTTTCCTTGTTCTGACTCTCATAACGTACGTAGTCTCGCCTTGTCTCATCCACTAATTAATTAAATTAATTAAAAATTCATTTATTTGTATGTTTTACTTGTTTTTCTCCCCCGTGTAACTAGTCGAAACCTCACTCAATTAAATATCGCCCGACCCGGCTCGAAACCCGTAAAATACTAAAATACTAATACACACAATCAAAGAATCATAAAATCACTTCGGTGTCGACTCCCGAAGTTCGAAATATTGTCCAGTATTCACGTAGCCGGGTCACAATTTCTGACAAGTGCAACACAAGTCAGTTAAAAATTTGGGGTTGTTACAATTTGTCATTGAATTAGCTTCAATTTGACATATTATGTCAATTTTACATTTTTCAAGGTAGAAACCCTGACAGCATCTCGCCAAAATTTTGATAAAATCCCAAAATTCATTTATGAACTCTTTTTCTAATTTCTCACATTTTTCTGGATTTTTTAGAATTTTTCTATAATTTTTAGCTCTTTTTCTCTATTTTTATGTATTTTATTTTATTTAAAAACTGTTTTTAATTTATTTAAATAAAATAACAAAATAAAATAAGAAAATATTATTTAAATATTATGGGGGTGGGTCCCCTGAACCGGGTTCGGGTCGGACCCAGTCCAGGCCACCTGAGTTAGGCCTGGGTCGATCCGGCCCGGCATAGGGGTGCATGCACGCACGCACGCATGCGTGCCCCCCTCTTCTTCTCCACATAGGCGCGCACAGCGCCTCTGGTTCTTCTCTTTTTTTTTCAATAGATTGGGAGGGAGGGGGAGACGACACGGGAGTCGTCTCCCTCCTCGGACGAACTGCTCTTGCAGTTCGTCCGAGCTCCCGAGCTCCTCCGAACCATCACCACCACCACACAACGCACACCAACGACCAACAATAACACAAACAACTCACCTCGTTCACGTCGTCGTGCTCGCAACCACTCCATGATCCCTCGATTTCTCTTCTCCTTCTCATCTCCCACGGTCTCTTGATCGATCAAAAATGGAGAAATGTGGTGTTGGTGTTGGGTTTATCAAATTTTGGGGTGAAATGACCAAAATTCCCTAACTTCTTATCCTTTTCCTTAACAAACAAATACCTTTTTTGGTCATTTCACAATTATTTATTTATTTTCTGATTTTTAATATATATACATATTTTTATATATATATATATATATATATATATATATATTTAAATTACATATATATATATACAAATATATATATATATATTCACCTATATTTTCGCGCCTACAATTTTGTCGTGCGCGCTAACGAGTGTACTCGGGCGTGCACACTACCGTACCACCCACGCGTGTCGACCACGACCCCACGTGTCCCTAGGTGCCCACTAATTTACTATTTTATTTCACATTTAATTCATTTAATGTGTGTATTATTTTTTCCGACCTAATATTTCTTCTTTTAGTCTATCCGATACTCACGTCGACACATATATCGAGGCGAATACTTAACACACAATCTCACACGTCAATTAAAATATAATTACACACATCGCGATGTCGTTTAACATTTTTTAACATAAACATCGCAAATTTAGTCAAAACAACACTCAAAACAATAATTTATCTAACTCCAGGCGTGCTCTAGCCTAGTTGCGGGTCCCACGGGTTTTTGAGCTATCCGTCATGTCTGCAATAGGTCATAAATAATGACGAATTAAATTCAGGCCATTATAATCTTCTCCGACTTCGTTGAGCACTTCATCGAAGTATTCATGGATGACTTTACTATTTACGACGATTTATTTGATCTTTGCCTTAGACACCTGACTAAGGTCCTTCACCGATGTATCCAAAAGAACTTGATCCTCAATTACGAGAAATGTCACTTCATGGTGGATCAGGGTCTTATCTTGGGTCAGATCGTATCTGCTAGGGGTGTGGAGATAGACCTGACAAAGATCGAAGTAATTCAAAAATTTCCTTACCCTACAACTGTGCAAGAAATTCGATCATTTCTTGGCCATGTCGGTTTCTATCGGCGATTTATTAAGGATTTCTCAAAAATTGCACAACCCTTCTGTCACCTTCTTAAGAAAGACGTACCTTTTGATCTTAATAAGACATGTAAGAGTGCATTCGATGCGCTCAAAGACTCTCTCATCTCTACTCCAGTAATTCAAGTTCCCAACTGGAAGCCACCTTTTGAGATTATGTGCGATGCCAGCAACCATGCTATGGGTGTTGTGCTTGGACAACGAGTTGGGCGCACTTCTCATGTCATATATTACGCTTCCCGAACTCTTGATCCTGCCCAACTGAATTACACCACTATAGAGAAGGAGCTTCTCGCTGTCATCTTCGCCTTAGAGAAATTTCGACCTTATCTCTTAGGAACTAAGGTGGCCGTCTACTCTGACCATGCTGCCTTAAAGTACCTCATGGCCAAAAAGGAAGCTAAACCTCGTCTCATTTGATGGATACTCTTGTTACAAGAGTTTGACATCGAGATTAAAGATAAAAGTGGTGCCGAAAATCTTATTACTGACCATCTCAATCGTATCAAGAATGGTGAAGCACCTGTCTCGCTACGAGATGATTTTCCTGATGAACATCTTTTAGCAATTTCTGAGGAACTCCCTTGGTTTGCAGATTTGGTAAACTACATTGTTACACAAGAGTTTCCACCTCATTTTACGCGAGCTCAGAAAGACAAAATTCGAAGCGATTCCAAATACTATGTATGGGATGAACCATACTTGTGGAGGTTTTGCTCAGACTCGGTTATTCGTCGATGTGTCTCCGAGACGGAGACGCAATCTATATTGTCATTTTTTCATTCATACGCCTGCGGCGACCATTTCGGTCCACGTAGGACTGCTATGAAGGTCTTGGAGAGTGGGCTTTACTTGCCCACCATTTTTCAGGATTCATACATATACTCCAAAACCTGTGCCATATGTCAGTCGACCAGCACCCTGAGTCACAGGAATCAAATGCCATTGACCTCGATCCTATTCTGTGAGATTTTTGATGTTTGGGGAATCGACTTCATGGGGTCATTTCCACCGTCACATATGTGTCCAAATGGGTGGAAGTCGAAGCCACTCGAACCAATGATTCGTCAGTTGTATGCGACTTCCTGAAATCACAAATTTTTCCAACTTTTGGCGCTTCACGGGCTTTGATCAGTGATCGAGGTACCCATTTCTGCAACCGCATGGTTGAAAATCTCCTGCATAAGTGTAATGTTACACACCGTACATCTATGACCTATCATCCTCAGATCGATGGCCAAGCAGAGGTGTCAAACAGGGAGATTAAAGCCATTTTGGAGAAGACCGTAAACCCGTCACGGAAGGACTGGAGCACGCGCCTTGATGACGTCGTATGGGCTTATCGAACGGCATTTAAAACGCCAATTGGAATGTCTCCGTATCGCTTAGTTTTTGGCAAATAGTGCCACTTGCTGGTTGAGTTAGAGCATAAATCTCTATGGGTTGTCAAACAGCTCAACATGGAACTCGACGCAGCTGGTAAAGAGAGAAAGTTGGACCTCCAAGAATTGGAGGAGATCCGGAACGATGCCTACTAGTCCGCTCGAATTTATAAGGATAAAACCAATGCGTTCCACGATCGCAACTTATCTCGTAAGACTTTCCTAGTCGGCCAAAAAGTCTTGCTTTATAATTCCAGATTAACTCTCCATCCAGGGAGGTTGAGGTCATGATGGCTCGAACATTTTGTTGTTACTGATGTGTTTGGACATGGTGTAATTGAGATCAGGAGCCAAGATATAGGGAAAGTTTTCAAGGTGAATGGGCATCGACTGAAACCGTTCTATGAGAACTTCCCACAGCACGAGATCGAGAACGAGACTCTAGCAGTTGTAGAGTACCTTGAATGAGAGAGAGTCAGACTAAGTCGAGCCAACGACGTTAAAAAAGGCACTTTTGGGAGGCACCCTAAGCTTCTATCCCTTTGATTTTATTTTAGTCTTTTCTGTGGTATTCTTACTATTATCTCCTTGTAATTTTTACAAGTGTTGCGACCTCTGCCTAGCACATTGGATTTTGATAGCCTGGTATTCTTTTGACGACCCCTCACATGTCTGTACATATGGTTAGTCACATTGAGATCTGGTAAAGTTACCCATCTTCTTTTCATTTGTGGATTTAGGATTAGTGTCAGTTTTATGCATGATTTTGTATCATTTCTTTGTTTCTATATCTTTCATGTTCTTTTACCATCTTTTGTGTGTTCATGTGTGTTTCCCACCCTATTTTGAACCTTGAGGACAAGGTTCAGAATAAGTTTTGGGGTACTTTAGGACTTGTGGATTGAGTTGGATGGTGTTCTATGCGAAAGACTGCAGGTGAGATCATTTAAATTTATTTTATATGCGGTTACATGCGATTGTAGGATAGTATTGGTGGTGTCTGATATCTATTGTTCATTCATTTCTTCCATTTCTCTTCCTTCCATATCTCACTTTCTCATTTCACTAGGAGTTGATACATGTTCATGCATGTTTTCAGTGTAGTTTATATTGTTTAGAGTCGCCCGAGATTTTGTTTCATGCCTTTGGTTATGGATGAGTACTTTATGGTTGCCTGTTGACTTGTACCTTAGGAGAAAGTAGGAGAAACACTCAATCAAGTCGTAGCCTAACATTCTTATGACTTCATGATTAGAGACTTAGTATGTTGGTTGAGCTTGCGCTAGATACTAAAATGGGTAGACGGTCAAAATTATGCAAGTGATAATATTTTAACCCACATTGGGGAATTTGCTTGATTATAGTGAAAGTAAGAAGGGCTAACAAGAGTTTTCTTAATATTGAGAGTCCCACAAGTTTCCATAGGAAATGGAGCAGGGAAACTTGTGGTGGGAAAAAGTGAGAAAATCGGTCTATAGGAAATGGTGCAGAGACCATGTTACTTGAAAAAAAAAGGAGAAAAGAATAGAAAAAAAAAGAATAAAAAGGCAGAAGTTTATGAAAACTCCTCAAATAAAAAAGATTTAGCTCGAGTGCTTTCACTAAAATTAAGTGGGATTTTAAATTTGCGTGCTTGAATGTATAGACCAAGAAAACCCGCGAGTAGTTGATAGTGTTTGTCTTGACCATATCTCTGTCTTGAAAATGTTATCTTAATTGTGTTTGAGTTACGGTTCTTGACATATCATAACTCTGAAATTTCCTGAGTGGCTTGTTAATTTGGCAACTATGTAAACCAGAGGAACTCCATGAACTTTTGAATTAGGTATAGTTTAGTTGAGTCAGTGCATAGTTATATTAGGAGTTTAGTTTGTTTGTCTGCCATTTACACCTTTGCGTGGGACGTGCAAAGTCCTAAGTTTGAGGGTATTTAATAAGTTGTTATTTATGCATATTATATATAGTTTATTTATATATTCTAGTGTTGATTCTCCAAAATATGGGCCCAATTATCTCTATTTGTCATTTTTAGGACTTTTAGAGTGCACGGTTGGATCCGGGGCGGAAAAATACTCAAAATAGAGTATTTACTTGAAGAAATCAGATACCAGAGGGTCTGTTTCGGAGTGTACACAAGAGTAGGTGAATGGGAGTTTCGGAATGCCACGTCGTTCGCCCATTCGCCCAGCCACGTCACACAGCAGTAGCAGCCAGCCACGCCCCGCCACGTCACTCGTGCAGTGAATCAGACGACGCCATTTCACTCGTCCAGCCATCCACTCCCCATCCTCGTTGATCTTCCTCGGGATGCGTGTCTACATGAACTCCCAGATCTTCGCACGACTTCACGCGAACCTCTTCTCCACTTACGCCCGCCACGTGTCCACATTCGGTTGGTCCAACACGTCACCAGCTCACCTTCCAGCCAATCAAGCGCTGCCACGTGTCGGCATCTCCACTCACAACACGTCACAGCGCTCGTTCTTGTCCAATAACAGCGTGACACGTCAGCAACACCAACAGAATCGTCTAATCACGTTGCGACACGTGGTAAAGTAACAAAAAAAAAGACAGCCACAGATTGTCCTCGGCGCACGTGTCATGCACCAAACCTGAAAATAGGCATTGGGGACCAAAATTTAATAGTATTAATTAAGGTTTTTGGCAGAGAGTCAGGGATCTATTGTTTTCTTCTTTTCTTAGTGTCTTCTAGTATTTTCTCATATGTTTTTACATTTTGTTTTTAGGTTTTAATGGAGTTTATGATGTCGATATCCGTCTAAACTCATCAGTCTGAACCGGAAGTGGATCAAATCACTCTTTTTGGCCTCAAAACATATGTGAGATCTATTTTATGATTTATTTAATTTGTTTTTCATAGTATTTTTTTTCTTTAGTATTATTTGAACAATTGAAGTTAAACACTAGTTTAAACTTCAATTTATATGCCAGTGAGTCGTAAGCACCAGTCCTTGTGCAATAAGACCACACTAGTGACAATTGACCTTACCAATTGATTAGAACCTTTTGGCACCAGTTGAATACCATATGAATCTAGGCTAAATCGGACACACGAGTGATCCGATTGTCTAAGTGTAGTGCCTTCACAAAACCCATTGCAGTCATCGCATTAAATCCGAAACACTAGAATAGGGTAATGCGTTTGACTAGGGAAGTGGTCATTGTCGTACCTTGACCATCGAGATAGGGAAGTGCAAGGACCTGCATACATTACCGGGTCTATAGCTACACTAATTTACTATGATTTGTATGCTTTGATTAGATTGAGGACCATATGTAAAATTATGCCAAATTGAGGAGATTTGCGATACTGATGGTTTGGATTATTCTTCCCCTTCTTGATTGATTTGTTTACTTTATATTTTAATTATTGTTTTTAGTAAAATTAGAGATTGCTTCTGTGAACACTCTAAGTTAGTCTTAGTTTCGTACCCTAGGTTGAAAACTTGGTCTTCGTGGTTCGACCCCGTGCTTGCCACTACTGCAGTTCTTGTGGTAATTGGTAATCTTATCGGGACTATATATATTTATATATTTATTTTGACGCATTCGACACTCGTCATGGCTCAATGGTTTGGTATGGTATTAGGGAGTGAAACGTCATAGGTTCAAAGATCAAACCTTGGTGAAAACAATTGTTTTTTCTTTAAAAAAATAATAAAAAACAAAAATAAAAAATAAACCACCATCACAAGCATATAGGAAGCAACAAAATCAAACTTGCATCTAGAAAATCAATCTCTAATGTTAAGGTTTTAACCATGAAAAGATGGGACTTCAATCTGTAGGAGTAAATCATTAAGTTACTATTACTGTAATTACTGTTTTACTATTTTACCGTATGTGCACGTGTTGTGCATGTGACCTAATGTAACCCTAACTTGTGAGATATAAATATCATGCTGGACTGTGAGAAATTCATTCTTTCAGATTTCTAGTTTCTTGCAGCATGTCTTCTTCTTCTCTGCGAAACCCTAGTTTCGCTTCTCTCCAACATGGTATCAGAGCTATGAAGGCTTACACCGTGATCGTTCCGGGATCAACACCAGAGTACCTGTGATCGTTATCCAAATAGTAAATGTTGCTGAGATGGCAGACGAGATGACTACAACTCCGATCTTTCCACGATCGGGTGATCAGACTATGCCTTTCGTCAGATCTGGTCCAAGAGAAGTCAGATCGGGATCGATGGTAACCGAATCTGCATCTGGTTAATCAGGATCTGCTAAACAATATTTGGCGATTACCCCTTTCGGTAACTCTCTTAACCAAATCGTGTCTATGAAGTTAGATCGTAACAATTTCTTGGTCTGGAAGGCAATGGTTCTCTCGATCTTCCGAGGGTGTCATCTCGATGGATATCTATTAGGTACGTTGAAAAGTCTGCCGAAATTCTTGTAGGATTCTGGCAATCCGAATCCTTCATATGAAGACTGGTATGGAAAGGATCAATTTTTTCTTGGATGGCTCATCAGCGCGATATCCAACGAGGTTGCTCATGCAGTGGTTGGCGCTGATTCTGCTTATAAAGCATGGAAGAGGATTGAAGAACACTGTTGTAACAACCCTCAATTTTAACTCGACTAGTGTTGCACTAGTCACGACCGTAACCCGGCTACGTGATACTAGATAGTATTTCGAACTTCGGGAGTTGACACCGAAGTAATATTATGTTTCCATGATATGTGTATTAGTATTTTAGTCTAATACGAGTCTCGCGCCGTTCGGGCAATTTTTAATTGAGTGAGGCTACGCCTATATAAACGGGGGAGTAAAACATACAAATAAATGAATTTTCTAATAAATGTAATTAATTAGTGTTGAGATGTGGTGAGAAAACGGGCGCGGCGAGACAATTTATGGAGAAAATGGACCGAGAAAATGTAAAATTGATGCGGGAGTTGGATAGTTTCGTAACATATGGACTATGGAATTCGAATTGTTAAAGTGACACAACCCAATTGTGAGGAGCCATGAGATTGACATCGAGATGTGTATTCATGTCTAGATGTGATGATGAGGTAAATGACTCATAAAGGCAAAGGATTTAAAAATACACAAGTGTAAGTCCAAGGGTAAAATGGTCATTTGAGTCCTATATATAAAACGTTGAAAAGAAAACCCTACTACACTATTCATCATCTCTCCCAACTCACTGTCGCCACTGTTCATTCGCCTCACCCTCCTCTCGCCACTGCCACGTCCCACCAGTGACGCCGACTCCGACGAGGTGAGATTCGCCTTCTCTCTCTCTCCCTCTCTCTCTCGGTCCCTCCCTCTCGGCCTCACGTTCTTGTTCATCTTGGCAGTTTCTCCTCTCCCTCTCTCTCGACTGTCATCACCAGCCTCTCTAGCACTGGACGGCGGACCCTCACCGGACTCGTCACACCGGAGGTCCGTGATCCTCTCTCTCTCTCTCTCTCTCTCTCTCTTTCCCTCTCTCACGGCCTCTCTGTTTTCTCTCTTCTCTCTTCTCTCTCTTTGCTCTACCTTGTCACGGTTTTGCAACATGTTAAGTCTGTTATGGTCAGAGATGACCCTGCTGTGGTCACCAGAGTCTCCATAAGTCCCAAAAGAGTCCAATATGTGGTGGAGATGCAATGGCAGTCCTGATCTGCGAGTTGAGTGAACTGTGTGTTGTTCTTCTTCATCGAGTCTGCCCCACTGTGTGCAACTGTCCTCACTGTTGAAGGTTACTGTCGCTACTTCGGTGGGTGTCAAAGGTCGGGGGTGACCACTAGTGGTCTACCAGAACCCCCACATCCTTGAAAAATCATTGATATGTGGTGTAAACCAATGCTGTCCGAACTATCTCTATTTCTTTATGTATTGACTGGTTGGTCGGAAACCGCCACTGTCGGCGGCGCTGTTGGCCGGACTGCTGCTCCGGGAGGTTGTCGGGGACCATGCTAAGCCAATGATGGTGTCTCGCAACTCTCCAATGGGTCTGAGCTAATGGTGACGAAGTACATTGACGTGATTTCATGGCTTTTTGTTCGGTTGTTTTTGTTTATAAGTGTGCGTTTGAGCTCCGATTCGGCGAGGTGTTTTTCGGCCAATCCATGCCGAGGAAACCCTCCCAATGCTGGACAATACTTATAATTCGAAATGAAGGTCTCGACCTTGGGCGTGATTAAGTTTATCGTTGTTTGGTTATGTCGATGAACACACAATATGTGTGAGAGACTTGTTTTATGAGTTATGTTTTCGTTTTGGTTGCGTTTCGACTAAGTGAAAATCGCGTTCATGCGTGTATGGAATGTTATGGATATCAGGGATTGAGGGGACTTGTTTTCATGTTTCGATGTTTTGAGTTTCGTATTGAGTCGTGATTGTTGAACGACGTCGTGATTGTGTTTTACGTTGACTGAACGGTAGTGACGTCGTGGTCACGCTGCCAGTCCTCGAGACTATGGTGTGACCTATTTATGACTGAGCCGAGCCTATGAATGATGAATAGGCTTACATATGGTGTGGTTTTCAAAATCTAAAAGAGTTATGTTTTGTTTGATTTTTCAGTCGATTTGCATCGAGTCGTTCGAATCATCAAAACTTTGGGGAAAACACTAAGGTATTCAACCTAGGTTTAGTAATGACTCAACCCATTAATTAAAGTTTCCAACCTTGTCAGGTAGCGAGAAACTCGGGGATACGCGTTAGGGACGCGAGAGTGTTGTTACACGGGTTGCGATAGATCAGGTAAGTACACTTGCCTTAAAAAGCATTTGTACGTTAGTAAGCCAGCTAAGAAAATATCATGTTATTCATTTTCATTCCGTTGTGTTTGTTATTATCTACTTGTTGGCATTCCATTCCATATTCCTTGTATGTGTGTTCTTGGCATAAGTGTGTGTCTCGAAGGTACATACGGCCTGCACTAGAAGGGATAAAACGCGGGCACTCGTGCGCACGAGTGTTTGACTACCCCTAGTGATTGTATGATACCATGTATTGGATTGTTGTGGATTGTTGTGGATATTGTTGTGGTATTGTTGTGGATTTTAGACCACTTATGGCCTTTCTTGACTCGTAGAAGATGCATGTTTCGAATGTTATTGTTTCCAGTCTGCCTATCATGCACCTTGTTTATTTAGCTTTATGTCTTTCAATTCCTGCATGATATTTAGACTACCTTGTTTGATAATTAATGAATTACTGTTATATTCTTCTGGCATTACTTTCGATTTCTCTCAGTTACTCACCATCTAGTTTGTAACGGTGGGTGTAGATAGTGCGGAGTGCAGTAGAGGCAAAGGACCTTGCCTAGGAGACTTTATACGAGAGGCTGGACTTGAGGAACCCTAGAGTAGGTTTATGTTTTTGCTCTTGTGTATATCGTTTCTTACTTATGTTTCTGGGATTATTGAACTTGGCAACTTTTGATAAGATTGGTATCATGTACCTTTGCATTTCTAATTGTACATGAATACCCGGGGTTTTCCACACATTATAGAATTCCTAATTTCCTTTGATTGAGTTATTTCCCCTTTGTTATAATTGTTTAGTCTTCCGCTGTGTATTATTGCAATAACTCTTTCATAAATTACTAAATTGATTAAATAGGAGGCTGACTAAGCTCGTCAGGTTGCCGAGTGATGACTCGAGGCCTGCATGGGTCTAGGCCGGGCGTACCCAATTGCATAGGGAAATTGGGGTCGTCACAACTGTGGATCTCATAGCCGGGCTCAGGTTCAAGTTTATCGGTGAAAGATTCAGAATACAAAGAAAGGATCTATGATGATGTCTGAGTTTTTACTGAAAATGAAGGAGATGGTCGATTTCCTTGCAACAGCAGGTGCTCCTGTTTTTGATGAAGATCTTGTGTCGAACACCCTTGCAGGACTGGATGGTGAGTATCTTCTGATCATTTCAGTTTTACAAGAAAATGCATCCTTAAGATGGACAGAATTACATGCATATCTACTAAGTTTTGAGATGACCTTGAGTCAGTTCCATGGTCTCAGTAGTGTGAGTTCTCTATCTATCCAAGATACTACACAATCGGTGAACTTTACAGAGATTAAGCATCTTACAGTTGGTCCACAAACTCAGCAATCAAATAGTAGTGGTCGGAGTCGTGGAAGAGGGGGCTTTCGGTTTCAAAATAGTAATAAACTGACGTCCCAAATATGTGGCAAGTTTGGGCATTCCGCGGCAGTCTGCTACTTCCAACAGGATATGAAATATATGGGAGCTCCAACTGCTCAACCTCAACAGGGTGCACCATCACAACAACTGCGTTTCAACTCTACACCTACTAGACCTGCCCACCTACAACCAAATACCTTATATGTTGTTTCTGAATCAGGTTCGGATGCTTCGTGGTATGCAGATAGTGGTGCTACATCTCATATCACTGCAGACCTAACTTAGTTGCATAATTGCATGCCCTATCAAGGTAATAACTCTTTGATTGTTGGTAATGACAATTCTCTATCTATATCTGGTATTGGTACTGCAGCAGTGCCTTCTTCTAACTCGAGTCTGCCATTTCGTAACACAGTGTGTGCCTCAGATTCAAAAAAATTTATTGAGTGTCTTAAATGACTCGTGAGAATAATGTTCTAATTGAATTATATGCTCGTAATTGTTTTGTGAAGCATATCAGAACTAGGAAGGTTCTACTTCATGGTACTTTCCACAATGGTCTTTATCGCTTCTTTGGACCTCACTCCCCTTCTCACAGACGATATGCTTTAGTTTCCTTCAATAAGAATTTGCCTGCATTATGGCATTCCAGGTTGGGACTGCACAACATACATTGTAGAAGGTGTTACAGCTGGTAAATGTGTTAATAAGTCTTTCGAATTTTGTTCAAGCTGTCCTTTAAGTAAGAGTCATGCCTTACCATTTCAGTCATCTACCCACCATTCTTCTCATATTCTTGATCTCATTCACACTGATGATTGGGGTCCTTCTCATGTACTGTCTACTGGTGGTTTTCTTTATACTATGTGCACTTCATGGATGATTGTACAAGATTTACGTGAATTTATCCATTGAAGGTCAAATTTGATGTTTTCAAGGCTTTTATGCATTTTAAAAACTTAGTTGAAAATTTGTTTTCTACACGCATCAAGAAGGTTCAATTAGACTAGGGAGGGGAGTATAGGTCCCTGAAGCCTTTTCTCGATTCTTGTGGTATTGTTTTTCAACACTCTTGTCCACATGTTCATGAACAGAATGGGAGAGCTGAACGTAAGCATCGTCACATTATTGACATGTGTTTAACATTGTTAGTTCATAGTCATTTACCCTATAAATACTGGTGGGATGCTTGTGAAACAACAGTTTTTCTTATCAATAAACTTCCATCTAGAGTTTTACAGGGCCAGTCTCCTTACGAGCGGTTGTATGGGCGTCTCCCGGATTATTCGATTTTGAGAGTGTTTGGGTGTGCTTGTTTTCCATATTTACGACCGTACAATGCTCATAAACTGCAATTTCGTTCTGAGAAACGTCTATTTTTGGGGTACAGTTCCTCTCATAAAGGCTATAAATGTCTTCATAAGTCTGGGAGAATATATATCACTCGTCATGTCCTTTTTAATGAAGATGAGTTTCCTTACTCTTTTTTCTTTTCTTCGTCATCTTTGCCTGATGGGTCCGGTGGATCGTCAATGATCAGTCTTCCATTTCCAATGTTCCCATCTAGCGGCCCCTTTGATCCATCTGTATCCTCGACATCTAGAGCCACTAATTCTGGTTCACCCACTCCCTCTGTTCACGTACAATCGTCTGCTTCTTTACCTGTACATGATTCATCTCCTCAGTCTGTTACTATACCTTCTTCTGAGGTACCACAAAATGTTCATCCAATGATAACTCGAGCTAAGGATGGTATTTCTAAGAAAAAGGTTTTTATGGCAACCACTTCTGTGTTTGATGATATACCTCAGTCTATTGAATTGGTACTCAAGGACCCTAAATGGATAGAGGCCATGAAGAAAGAGTATAGAGCACTCATTACGAATGGCACATGGTCTTTGGTGTCTGCTCACTCTTCTCAGAATGTTGTTGATAATAAGTGGATTTTCACAGTTAAAAAGAATTCTGATGGCTCAATCAATCGATACAAAGCTAGATTAGTGGCTCGGGGCTTCAAACAGTTGCTGGGTATCAATTTTGATGAGACATTCAATCCAGTAGTAAAGGCCTCCACTATTCGAGTTATTTTATCGCTTGCTGTTCAATTTGGTTGGTTGATTCGTCAGCTTGATATTCATAATGCCTTTTTAAATGGGTCTTTAATCGAGGATGTCTATACACACCAACCTCGAGGATTTATTGATAGTTCAGTTCCTAATTATGTTTGTAAGCTTCATAAAGCCCTTTATGGTCTTCGTCAAGCTCCTCGTGCTTGGTTTGATAGACTGAGATCCACTATTTTATCGTGGGGTTTTCTGAATTCCAAGGCTGATAATTCTCTCTTCATTTTTCGCTCTTCTTCGGTTGTTTTATATATTTTGGTTTACGTCGACGATATTATTGTGACTGGCTCTAATGTCGAACATATTCAGCAGTTTGTGTCAAAATTGAATGCCTATTTTGCTTTAAAGGATATTGGTGATTTAAACTTGTTTTTGGGTATAGAGGCTAGGCGAGATGCTATTAGACTGTTTCTCACTCAAACAACCTATATAAAAAATTACTTCAGAAAGGGGGCATGCTCCAGGCTAAGGCTGTTGATACTCCTGCGTTAGTGGGCAAGCCTCTCTTTTCTGATACATCTCCTCCGTTCACGGATGCTACTTTATATCGTAGTATGCTTGGTGGTTTGCAATATCTGGTCCATACTAGACTAGATATTTCCTTTATTGTTAATAGGTTGAGTCAATACCAACATTGTCCCATTGTTATGCATTGGGAGGCGCCGAAAAGAGTCTTATGTTATTTTAAAGGTACAGCTGATTGGGGTATTTGGTTTCGACTTAGTACACATATGTTTGTCACGGGTTTTTTCTGATGCAGATTGGGCAGCTTCTACCGACGATAGGCATTCTGTTTCAGGGTTTGCAGTATTCCTTGGCTCGAATTTGATCTCTTGGCAGTCGAAGAAACAACAAGTTGTCGCAAGATCAAGTACTGAGTCTGAGTATAGGGCATTCAGGTGTCAGCTGAGATTACATGGGTACAGACTTTACTGTCTGAACTTTAGTTTCCTCTTCCTGCTACTCCAGTGATATGGTGTGACAACATTTCTGCTCAAGCTCTGGCTTATAATGTGACAACCCCACTCCTAATCTAGGGCACTGCTCGGCCTAATCTCGTAATTAAGCTCTAATTACGACACGTATGACCCAATTACGTATTAGTCAGCCTTTTAACCTATTTGCCAACTTGATCGCGTTCAGGATAAATAATACACTAGCCCTACAATTTTCAATAACTTAAAGTTGTTTAAAATATTTAACAGTTAAATTAGTTAGTGGAAGTCTTTGCAGTTATAGCGAAAATCTTATTATAATTTAGCATAAGTCTTTTTAAATAGATGAAAACAGTTTGATAAACCTAAGTGTGAAAACCAAGAATAACGATCACAATATATATGAACTGTGTGGCGAAACATATAAACAGTGTGATGGTCAAAAGTCAGGGAACTAACGCTCAACCCAATATATATACATCCCAACAATACGAAAGACATAAGTATGTAAAATATACAAAATATCAAAAATAAGACCTACAGTCAGTCAGTAGTACGCTTCCCAAGCTCAGAGGTAGTCGCCAATCTTCTCCTTGCCTGGCCTACTGCTCGACAGATCTGCACCTACCGTCATAAAAAGGATGGTGAGTACAAAAATATAACAGTAATTCCCAAATGACCTATCTACTCACATTTCCAAAATAAATGAATGGTATTTAAAAGCATAATGATAGCCAAAGAATGCTTTGAATAAACATGCCAGATAAATACCGAGAAATCAAATGAAACTGACACAGGTTAAACAGTCTGATCTACGTTCGGTCGGCGGTGAGAACTATCACTTAGCCTTTTCCACTATTTGTATGGAGCTGTGTTCTACATATTACCATATCATTTTTCTAATAACCTCAAATGGCGGAGTTGTGCTCTACGCGTATATATCATCAATCATAAATTGCCAAATACGCCGATTCATTATGCCGTGAGTCGCGCGAGTGTAGTGGAGAGTGTCGACATCCCCGAGGTCCCATGACCTCGTGAGCTGCCCACTCTATAATTGTGCAATGAACTCTAGATTCTAAAACTACTTTAAAGCCAGCAAAAAGACTCGATAAATGAATTCAAGAATAGAATGCTACAAAGCATAAGTAAACAAGAGTACAAGTCCACTCATAAGGTTATCTACCCCTAATAACATGTTATTTATCATTTTACACAACTTCTCAATAAAAATAGGCAATTAAGTTTAATCACAAGGTAATATTATGATGACAAAGCTCAATATGAGAGAGTAGAAATAAATAATGATATCAAGATCACAAAATAACATTTTCAATCATAAGGACTGTCCAACAATAGTGCAATTGAAATGAAATGGAAATAGAGAGTTCATATGGGATTACTCACATCAAGCAATTATCCTAGCTAACTTCGGTCTTCCGACGCCCGAACCCTCGCACCCAGGCTCTTGACACACTTCCCTATGTCCTTGGGGTGTTTAGATTGGTATTAGGTTGGTTTTAGGTCAAGTCAAATAGATTTGTGAACCTATAACCCAAAACAACCCCTTAAGTTCTTACAAAACTTCAGACAGTAAAGTCTGTACCCATGTAAGATTGTAAAAATCATTTCTCCCAAATATTTTCAAAGACAACTCGAATTTGAACCAAAATCTGATCAGTAAGATTGTAAAAATCATTTCTCCCAATTTATAGCTCCAAAAATCATAATTTTTGGTCACAAGTCACTTAACATATACAAGAATAACATAATCGAAATTCATCTCATTTGGATATGAATTGGATGAGTTATACTTTTTCAAAGTTCACCTTTAACAATCC
Organism: Stephania japonica; assembly: GCA_039657345.1. NCBI lineage: Eukaryota > Viridiplantae > Streptophyta > Magnoliopsida > Ranunculales > Menispermaceae > Stephania > Stephania japonica. Next base: position 80,450,840 of record CM077556.1, on the reverse strand, counting down.
CGTCATGACATTTAAATCACCTATTTGAAAAGCATTTTTGAGTAAGAAAGAGCTGGAATTTCAAAAATATGGTAGACAAAAGTTGTTCGTCTATGAGTTAGCTTTCATATGGCATTAGAATCACTTAATTTGGAGTTATGATGAGTGATTTATGTCCAAATTACAGAGGTTGTATCAAGAAAATCAGATTTTCAATTTTACAAGAAAAACCCCAATCTTTGGCAAAACTTCTCAATTCTGAAATACAGCTTAGGGAAATCATTTGGTGTTTCAAAATGAGTTAAGCATATCACTAGGCATACACCACAACAAATATATAATATACCTCGACTACGTGTCTCAGCAGGTGTGCGCACCTCACGCGAGTCCTACATCACGAGTCGGTGATCTTGATTAAGCAAATTAATCAAGATTAGGAAATTGGGCTATGACACATAATCCTGTCTATCATACTCGGACTAAGCATATTGAATTGGATATCCACTATGTGAAGGATAAGGTGCTGACAGGTCAGCTTTTCTATTCAACATGTTCCCAGTCATGATCAAATTGCAGATTGTTTCACAAATGCTTTTCCTGCTTCTCATTTCTCTTTTCTTCGGAGCAAACTTGGTGTCGTTGCTCCCCCCCTTCGTTTGAGGGGGGATGTAAGAGTAAATCATTAAGTTACTATTACTATAATTACTGTTTTACTATTTTAGTGTGTCTGCACGTCCTGTGCATGTGGCCTAATGTAACCCTTACTTGTGAGATATAAATATCATGCTGGACTGTGAGAAATTCATTCTCTCATATTTCCAGTTTCTTGCAGCACGTCTTCTTCTTCTCAGCGAAACCCTAGTTTCTCTTCTCTCCAACACAATCCATTGGTTTTAATGAAAGAAACTTGATGTCATCTTGTGTTAGAACAATAAGGATTTTTTTTTGAGGAAATAGGAGACAAGCTCCTGAACCCTCAAACGGACCTTAAAATGCCTTTTAATTTATATGCCTATTTACATGATCCCACTACCAAACACTCCAACAAATTAAAAAGTACAAAAACATAGACTTATTTACAACAAAACAAGCTACATAAACACCAAACAATTAATAGCGTAAAGTGAAATTGAATCTATAAGTCGAAACTCCACTTGATGCCTCTGAATAATCTTCCGCACTTGCTGAAACCGACTCTACTCCAGAATATTTCAACAATGATCAATCCTCATAAATTCAGTTCTTCCATGTTTTTGATGGAAAACAGAATAGGTGATCTCAGAGGAAGAGGCGTAAATAAAATAGAAATTACTTGTCAAGAGAGAAAGGGAGAGCAATTTCGATGTTAGAGAGATTGAATTCGACTTGATTACATACTTGGAGAGATTGAAGAAGAGGGTTGCTGGAGTTGTTGTCAATGAACAACTTTGAATTGTGGTGAAGAAGAGCAAACGACTCACGGTAAGATGGGGAAAAATAATTGTTCACGCGCAAATGCAAAAAATGTACAAGGGGAAAATAGTAAATTTGTTTACGGTTCATTTGTTAGGTATTCGTGTTTTTATATATTGTATAGATATATCATAAGGAAATTGACATTTTTATTTTACATTGTGTTTTGACACACAAGTTACATAATGAAATCATGGTGGAGATTCAAACATATATAGTTCATACATACATAACTAAAAAAAAAAAAAAAAAAAAATTCATACATACATACATACTGTTAAGGAAACTATAGTAACTACTATAGTTTCCTTAACACATACATACATACATAATCTTTAGAGAATAAAATCAACATGTTGCAATTGAATTCCCGCGAGCTGGCTTGATCATGGAATTTGTCAAATATGCAAAACAAGCAATTTAATGCACATTTTTTTGGGGGGTTTCTCAAGTGGTATTTGATGTCAATTGTATCGACTAATCCACATCATACGGTTCAAGCACTGTTTGGTTTACATGGGGAGTGACCTTTCCAAACTCAGTTTTTTATTTTTTTATTTTTTGGATAATTGGAGGCAGAACTCCTTTTTATTAATAGATAAAATATGTACAAAGAAAGTTACAAAATGCACTTAGAACTTACGAAATGCACAGAATATGCACTTCAATGGGAGCTGCTTTAGCAGTTGATAACAAGATGAAGTATGCGCTAAAGCAAAGTAAATTAGCCATGAATTTTACTAGATGACATAAATGTACAGCAGATGATGAATCTCTCACAATTTCTATTGCAGTACTACAATGCTAAAGCTTCAACTACCTAGAACAGAAAAACACTACTACTAATATCAATTGCGATTTCATTCGGAAAAGAAATTTACTTTCTCCTCGTTCGCCACTAGAGATTGGAGGTAACTTTGAACTGGTGGAGGATTCACCTCTAAGAGCCCTTCGAGAATCTGAACCACCTGTCCCATTGATGGCCTTTGAACCACTTCTTCTCGGATGCACCAAGAAGCCACTCTGAATGCTCTTGTAAGTTCATTGATGTCTGCGTTTCCCTCCAATTTGCTGTCCAAAATTGCAAGTACTGGTTGTTCTTCGAATATCACTTTATTAGCAGCCCAAGTAGGGAAGAACCAAGCCATCCCATTATTAGATTGCTTTAAGTTTCTTCTTCCCGATATGATTTCAAAAAGCATCATCCCGTAACTGTAAACATCAGCCTTCGTTGTAATGGCCATACCTGAACTCCATTCAGGCGCCAAATAGCCTATAGTTCCTCTAATAGTCGTTATGACATGACTAAATTTGCGACAAACAATCTTGGCCAGACCGAAGTCTGCTACTTTGGGAGTGAAATCAGCATCCAAGAGGATATTTTCCGGCTTGATATCACAGTGAATGATGTAGTCTCTGCACTCCTCATGTAGATAAGCTAGTCCTCTTGCAATCCCAACTGCAATTTGGAACCTGATGTTCCAACTCAACACCTTTGAACCTTTTTCATGGAATAAATGAGTGCTCAAAGACCCGTTCGGCATGAAATCATATACTAACATTCTTTTCTTTCCTTCACAGCAAAACCCACGAAGACGAACGAGATTAACATGCTGGATTAGCCCAATGGTGCTTACCTCGCTTCGGAATTGCTTTTCCCCTTGACTGATACCTTCAAGCTTCTTTACTGCTATGAGAGTTGAATCAGATGATGTTCCTTTGTAGACACAACCAAAGCTTCCACTCCCAATCTTTTCGGAAAACTTCTTGGTCGCAACTTTTAAGTCCCCATAACTGAATGATGTTAGAAATGCACCATCATGTTTTAGCACCACAGAGCTTCTCGCTGATTCTGATAAAGATGTTTCTCCAGCTGACCTTTTCACAGCTCTCTTCCAAGCTATGAGCGCCACAATGAAGGCCACACTAATGTTTGTCAATCCTACAACCGCACCGATGACAAGCAAAGAAACTTTCTTGGCAGAACTAAAACCAGTAGAAGACCCGGCGAGTCTCAGATATAAATCATCTCCCCCACCATCAAGTTGCTGCGTATTTAACAAATCCCCGAACCATGTTAAACACCCAGTACCGTTGTATGCATAAGCATTGCAAGAACAGTTACTCAAACAAGCTGCTTCACATTTTTCAGCACTCTCTACCCTCAAAATCGCCGAGTTCATGGGCAATCTTGTATTTGAAATCTTCAAAAACCTGTCTTTGTTGCCACATAGCAAACTTGTTTCTCTCACACATCCACCTGAGTAGTCAAGCAAGTCCCAATCTTTTGGATAGTGCCATTCAAAACCTGGGGAGCATTCACAAGAATTGGGGTAGTTGTCTCTGCAGATTCCAAAAGCCCCACACAGGTTGTAAACATCACAATGCCTTTGTGGTACAGACCAAAAAAGTAGCCACTTCTGAGCCTCCTCCACCCATAAAAGTTGTTTGATTTGCCCGGAAATATCCATCACAAACCTAGCAAGCAAGGACTTGTTAAGGGTAGAGTAAGTGAAGTAGCTTTCGTTCTCATTCGAAACAAAACTGAAATTGAAGTGTCCACGAACACGCATCTCAGGAGTTGCGGTGTAAGAATCGCCATTCCAGACCCCACTAGTCCAATACTGATGAAATTCTTTCCACTTCAAAGTATGCTCCGTGTCTTGTTCTGCCACCAAAGAGAAGGTCCCCGGTGAAGGATCCTCAGAGTTTTTCCATGAGATGATCTTCTGTCCTTTCATGGCCCGATAATCATACCGAAACTTTCCACCCGGTAGCCATGTATCAGTGAAATGATCAAAGCTCTGCCAGATGAAAGACGACGGGTTCGACCCATCTCTCACAATAAGATTCCCATCATCCTGCAGTACTAATTGAGGGGAATTCAAGGAATCTGAGGTAGAGTTGGTAGTCCAAATTGGTTTTTTGAACTGGTTGAGCAGTACCAGATTGCCATTCTTTAGGAGTTTGAGCTCTGAATTAGATGCACTACTGAGAGGTTGGTTCCTATTGCCAACCCAAACAACCGTTCTGTTTTGAACTGAGATTTTTTTGTACCAAATGCCAATGTAGTACTTTAGAGATTTACCTGGTGTGAAAAAACCAAGCTCAAAGTTTTCACCTCGAGATATTATAGTTTGGTTTCCAACGAGTGATTGCCCTGCGAAGATGGTATCGGTAGCAATGCAGAGATGTGTTGTGAGAGAGTATAGAATCAGCAGAGCATAAAGAATGGATAATGGAATAAGTTTGGAATCCATTTATGGGTTTAATTTCTTTGCTATCTTTTCTTCCTCTCAGCTTGTTATATGAGTTTTAGCTTCATCACTAACTCTATGAATTTACTGTCCTTGGGAAACAGTCAAATTAATCAATAATTTCCAGAAGAACCAAAGATAGCTTTGACTAAGAAGAAATTAAATGAAAAGAATTGATTCATAAATCAAAACACAGATTAGATGGTTGAATAACATTTCTGTAAATAATAAATTAACCTCCGTTTTCTGTTCAGTGGCATTATAATATTTGGTACAAGGACTATGTTTTGACTGAGCCTAACATGAATATGTTATATATTTTCTATTATTTATCCTTTTATGCCCCCTAGAAAACTCGACTCCATAGAAACTAAAGAAATTTGACAAGGTAGGGGTAGACCGAAGCTAACCTATGATACATTAAGTAGGACTTAGTAGGTATTTAAATGATTTGAAAAGCACGCCATCAGTTGCACCAAATCGGGGGCAATGGAAGAGTTTGATCCATGTAGCCGACCCCAATTAATTTGGGATTGAGGCTATGTTTGTATCCTTTCAATTTTTCAACTTTTGGATGGAGAAAAGGCTTTACCTAGTCAGCAAAGGTGATCTCATATTCATGCATGATTGAAAGGAATTAGACCAAAAACATGATTCCATGTTCTTGAAATTGTCAAGGATGATTTCAATAGGGTCCAGTGAAATCATCACCAATAACATTTTATTCATGGTATTCACCATGAACGTCAAAATATCCACAGGAGTTTGCAAAACCTTAAATTTCCCGAGTGGTTCGTACCAAATCAAGTTCCAATTCATGATTCCCATCATGAGAACTGTTTGCTATCCTGATAAATCCAATTCTATGGTCAAATAAACACTCTTCCATTCTTACTATTTGCGAAAAAAGTCTTTTCCCCTTAAATGGATTATGGAAATTAACTAGAATTGGGAAAAATCTCAAGTGAAATACATACTAAGACTAAGACTGTATCTAAGTTATGTAGCCATCTCATGATTCTCAAATTTCTGGCAGTTCAGATGAGTAATATTGCTGGACAAATGCAACGTTGAAAGCAAGAACACTGATTTCAGCAGTTCCTTCCTGTTGTCTTTTCCACAAGTTTTTAAATGGAAAAAGGAGAAAACATAACTGAAAACTTAGCAGTTCTTTGGCGGAAGTTGTGAAATAAGGAGAAAAGAGCAGATGAATCGAGAACTTCACAAAGAATGGTCAAAAGAAAATAAAGCGATTGTTTTAACAGAACAGAATTTCATCATAGAGAGAATACCTCTTCGCATTCACAGATCACAATTATTTATCCAACATTAAATAATATGTGTAATATCAGCTTATTATGCCTAAGCAATCTAAAAGAATTATAACAGCATGACCCCTAAAACAAGCATGTCTTAGTGCACTGCTAAACAACCATATCAGTACCATCAGCTTACTATACTTTCATCTAAACTATTTATTTTTATTGGATCTCTCCGAAGAGACTCTAAATCATATTATACAACAAACCAGCAGATGCAATAGCTGCACCTGTTTGTATGGCAAAAAAGGAAACCAAATTAATGCTCTAAATCATTGAAGCTCAATATTCATGATAAATATGTATTCATACATATATTATACATAGTTTTGTGTATATATAACTCAATCACATACATATATAATCTTAGTACATAGTTCTTTTGTCAAATAAATTAAACAACTATGGGTAACTTTCTAGTATGTTAACACACATGATTTTCAACTCACCATTGAGGATCTATGAATAACTAAATTTGAACTAGAGTATGAATGACTCATTGATTATAAATTATTATTCTTGCAAGTCCATAAACTAAATTAAGCATGAGGCTTAAAAGATTTCGATATAAATTGATTAAAGGGGATGGCCATGAAAAGAAAAGTTAGAAGGTTAAATTGATTTCAAAGAAAAATGCTCCAAACTAATTGAGGATAGAATTTATATTAAATCGAAAAGGTTGGCAATTGATAAATTTCAAAGGTTAGGATATAATTGAAACAACTTCGCTATACCCCATAACGGGTATGCCGTGAAACTCACACTCAATGATAACTAGAGGAAACAAGGGGCTGCAGAGTGGCTTCCAAATTAGGGCTCCTGGCGATCCGAAAATCTGCAATTTTGGGATTGAACCAGGGGTTCGCCTTTACCCCTTCTTCGAGCCATCCCACACAAGTAGAAGAACATTCTTTTGCCCAAAATCCCTCAAAGAATCGATCCCGCGAAACGCTTCACATTGAAATCAGGGAGCCCATCTATTAGTCGTTCTGAGTTTTCCCAATCTGTGCTTGGTCAAGAAGATGAGAGAAAAACATAATTGATTCTCCATTGCTTTCCACGGTTGAAGCAAACCAATGAATGAATGAATGAGCGATTTGGGCGTTTGGGTTCCTGGGACGATTCAATGAATTGAATGATTTGGGAGAGTGGAATTATGGTTTTCCTTGGGTTTCTGCTTTTTTGAGTTCAAGTTTTTTTTGGCGGGAAATGCTCATGACAGATGGAGACACCGCCAGCCAAATTAAACGGTTTGCTTAACTCAGCCATTAGTCGTTAATGACTGTTTTTTTTTTTTTTGGATAAAAGATTTTCAAGTTTTAATTAATGAATTAAAACATGAAAATTTTCGTATAAAAAATCACCCTTTTATTTATAACACAACATGACGAATAAATGTTCTTTTTTGAACACGGATGAGCAAATCGATATATTTTTATTAGAACAATTGATTCTATGTCTAATCATATATTGAGTCAAATGATTAAACAAATTTTTATTTCGTTAACAAGAAAAAAAAAAAAAAAAAAAAAAAACTTGGGTGTTTTAGCTGGCCCCTCTTTATTTTAGTTCGACTAACCACCATCATAGTTGTTGTCGACCCTACCCAAAAGAGAAACCAAGAGAAAGCTTAAAACTTTAAGTTCCTTTTGTATTTTGTAAAATTTCTTTAAAAGCAATTCTCATTTTTAAGTATTTCCTGGTTGTATTATGTTCTGTCTTACATTACAATTAAAACTAAAGCATTAGAACTCGTTTTCACAAGACAAGATCTTTTCCTTGAGCATTCTTTAGGAACATCGATCCTTACTCATCCTGAGCAATCGTCGGATGTATTATTTATTGTTACTGTCTTTGTCTTGATATATTATCAGTTGTCCTAAAATGAGTTAATGTTTAATGTGGTTCATGTGCTGATTTGAAGAACGAAAATCTATTGTTAAGATTTATATTATAACACGAAAATCAGATCAGTTATAACAGAGCTTAGAATTTGGCAGTTGCGAATGGTTGTGATTCATACTTATCTACAACCAAACGAGAAGTAGTTGAAGATTGACAAGATTCAGAGAACGATTTTACCACATGATTCATGAGAAGAATATGGAAGTTTTGAAGATCAAGATGATCAGATTCTAGTAGTTAGGATTTAAGAATCTTGTAAACCATTTATGGTCTCGTTTGGTTTATTTTATTAACTTTTGAAAAGTTTTTTTTAGAAAAGTTTAATTTTTTGGAAGTTAACTACTAAAGAAGATATATTTTTCATGTTTGGTTTAACTTTGAATTTTATTAAAAGTTTTATATTTTAAAAATAATAAAATAATATAATTGACATAAATATCTTTTTATTATTTTTGATTGAGAAGCATTGGACCGATCCTATGTCATCTCTAACATTGTCTAACCTCGGTCGCTTCTTCCTGTTCGCCCGAGCCCTGCCCTTGCCTCCTCGCCTCTACGGAAAAAAGTCCACGTGAAACGGAAAGTTCAGGATCGATATCTTCGCACACCGAGCGGTATTCTGATGATGAGGTTTGTGATTGTCTTCCCCTTTTGAGTTTAATTTGATTAGCCATTGCAAGGTTTTCGAATATGTTGAGTTGTTCACAAAATCACAAATGAAAATACTAACCAAAATGCATCCTTACCCTGTGATTTACCTGTTTTGTTTTTTCTATTGACGTGGTTGATAATTGGTCTATACAAACTACTGAGATATGTAAATCTCATAACGTAAAGGAGTTGTTCTCTCTTAGTGGACCGATTAATCTGTGTTGCAACCACTTTGAAATGGTAATAAAGTCATTCAATATGTGCTTTTGAGAATCTTAAGAACTGAAAAAACTGCTGTTTTGTGAAGCATGAGGTGCACTTGATACTTGCTGAAAGTACCCAGTAAACTTTGGCTGGAGCTATTGCTAAGAGCTTTCATCAATTGGTCCTCCTCCAAACTCTCAAATACAATTCAAAGAGATGGGGATCATTGTTTTTATTTATTTATTTTTGTTATGGTTTATTGCTTGCTGTCATCTGGGTAGTTTTTTTTTATAAGATTTGTTTTTAATAAGATTTGCTGCTCCACTTCTTGGTTTCAGATCTCTCTCTATATCTCTGATTTTGAAGTGAGTAAAAAAGTCTTGGTGCTTTTGCCGAAGAATTTTATTATTTTTGGCCAATATTATATGATTGATTTGAGGCTTATGTGAGCATTTTTTGCGCAATTTGGCTTCATGAGCACCGTTTTGGGGACTCATTCTCAAATTGGTATGCGTTGATTTATAGTTTCCTACCTTATTTTTGTATCCCAACAGGGTTTCTTGAATTCAAGGCATGTTTATTTAAAAAAAGTTAAGTTTTTGATGAATCAGTTCTGAAGTTGTTAGAGTTCTCTGAATTTGCATTTGCTTTTTCTCTTCACTAATTTGTGTTCATTGAAGAGAAGTTTTGATTAAATAGATTTTCTTATATAAAAATCCGTGTTGTGGTAGTGTCTAATTAATTGATCAGTAATTGTATAATCCTCAACGAAAAAAAAAAAAAGAAACAAATTTACCCCTTCATCATTAATGAGGCATAGGCACATGAAAAAAGAACAACTTATATAGATGTTGTACCAGTCACATAAAAAAGCACAAAGCAAGGCATCAATAATGGTTAAATGGAACAAAAGTTTAATGTCAATGCCGCCTTAACTTTTTTTCAAAATATATAGAACCCATAAATTATTAAACCATCTAGTACAATTGCTATCCATTTTTTAAGGGTAACCATAACATGTAATTGCATTGTTTATTTCTGCCAGCTCAAGAAGCTTGAAAACCCCAAGGCACATATTAGTTAAATTTTTTTTTGATAAGATATTAGGTTAATGTTTCATGAAGCTAAGGTGATACATATATTTAACATACTAGTTGACTTATCGTGTCCTCTATGTCACACTGTGTCTCTAAACTTACACAATATGAGAAGCTTTAAAGAAAATGTAAGAAACCTCACATTGATTACTTGCCAATAAATGACGATCGGCTTTTGGAGAAGTGTAAAAAAAATTAACCCCTTGATAGGTTATATAAAAACTTTTGATTTCAGTACAACATTGATGGGGAATAGGAAAAGCTTAATAGCATTTCATTGTCTCTCATAGTCCATTCACTCATCATTTGTGAATTGTGAGTTTGATGTTTTTTTCTAACCCCTTCCATTTTTTAATTAACAAAATCTAGATGTTCAATAAGCAAATAAAAGATATTTATGCTTATAAATATGAAGTAGGTGGAAGGAAGTACTAGGATATCTGTTTGTCAACGAGTGGAGGAATCAACTACTTTGAATAATATGATGGTGCTTGGGCATTAAGTATGCACTGTTAGAGGATTCTATATACTTTTAAATAACAGCATGAATTCCATTTTTATTGGGATCGATTACATGGATTAACTGATTCTACTCAACTCATATATATTGGTACCTTATTTTATAGCTAGTCCCATGTGGAATCTAAGAGCATCTCTACTAATGTTGTTTCGATATTGCTTCCTTGTATAGATGTTTAGTATGTTTACTTGACGAAGATTTTGATCTCTAATTGTTGTTTCATAAGGCATTGCGTTAAATGGAGGAAGTTTTGTTTTTCTTTTTGTACCTTCTTCAAAAAATTTGCATTCATTTTTCTACTGATGTTGTTTTGTAGCTTCATTTAGTTTGCCAAACGTTTTGTGTGTTGTGTGTGGTTGCGTGATCAGTGAGCTATTACCGTTTCTGGGGTTTTTTGATCCAATGAATCTCATCTCCTACTATTTCTTTAACCTTCTTAGGAAGCTATAACCTCTGTAGTTGTGTTGTGCCTAGCAAAACTTCTATAGGACCAACTCTTCTGTACAAGTAATAGCTCAAACAAAAGCACTACTTAGGAAATTGAAAACTCGATCACGTGTGCATAATGGGTCTTAATTTTTATTTGGCACTGACCCAAATAGTGAAAGCATACTTTCGTGAGTTCGCTTAATATTTTTTAATTGTTTATTCTAATTTAATGTTGTCCAAAATTTATAGTTGAGCAGCGAAACCGAAACTCAACAACTAATTACTCAAACACAAACAAAATAAACACTTAATTGTGAACTTTTGCATCGAAATTAAGTTAGCGTATTTTGTAGGAGATGTTGGCCACGGATAGAGAGTGGATGTACAATCGGCTCCGTAACGGCCTCATTCGAAGGGAGTTTGTTGTAGGGGTAAAATAATTCATAGAATTCACGAAGGCACATTGTACCACTTATAAAACTGATAGTAGAATTAGGTGCCCATGTAATCGTAGTAAATGTCGACTTCTACCTAGGGGTGCACACGGATTGCACTAATCGCGGATCCAGTCCAATTCGGACCAATTATCACTAATTGAATCGATTTTTTGATCCCTTGGATTGGATTGGATTGGATTAAAAAATCACTAATCCGGCAGGATTGGATCGGATTACATATCCCACATTTAAAAACCACGGATCCAATCCGATCCAATCCGTTTATCACATCAACACATATACATATCTCGTCATATGTACTATAGTATCTCGAAGAACATTTACTCAAACTATCACCTTTAAACTATATAGTATCTCGAAGACTTTGTTTGTTCTTACCTCTTTTATTACACTTCAGACATTTTTTTGTGAGTTGTATGTTGCAATGTGCACTTTTTTTGTGCTTTTGTTTGGGTATATGGTGAAGTTTGTGGATGGCATTTTTATTTATGTAGGGACTTACATTTTGAAGGTTCTTGTGATGACAAATTTGTGGGAAATATACTATATATAGATTTGTGGGATGTATGTTATAAATTTGTCAATCATGATATGCATAATTTTTATAATTCATTTTATTAAGTTTAATTTCATAAATTTTTGGATAGAAAAACGTCAATCCGTGGAACTTGATCAAGTCCGGTCCGCATTTTGCAAATTGGATTGAGTTGGATTGATGAATTATTTGGACTGGATTGGACTGCAATTTTTCAATCCGCAATAATTGGATTGGATTGTGGATTGACCCTAATTGGACTGGATCCAATCCGTGTGTACCCCTACTTCTACCTTACTTCTACGTTAAAACTGTTGAGCATCACATGTAGATACGGGTTCGTTCCCAGATACTACTTTTGGTACGAACATGGTGAGATAGAAGGTCAGGAGCCGACATGACAATGAAATCGACATCGATTTTGTTCGCTCGATGTCGACTTACGAAGAGATGCTACAGAACGTGGCGGGACCTAGTTTTGATTGGAATCATATGGAAGATGAGCCAAACCCCCAAGCGCAACAACTGTATGACATGATTGATGCTATTAATGAGCAATTATGGTCGAGGTGCGAGAACATGACGAAATTATCTGCCATGGCTAGATTGCTTTTGTTGAAATCGAAACACCATGTCTCTGAACGCTGTTACAATGGCTTTTTGCAATTCATCAAGGAAGCGTTGCCAAAAAATAATGTATCAGTTGATAGTTTTTACTTAACAAAACGACTAATGCGAGGATTGGGTCTACCTGTCGAAAAGATAGATTGTAGTGTAAACCAATGTATGATTTATTGGGGAGAGGACTCTGAGTTAACATCATGCAAATTTTGTGGGCATTCTCGGTACATGACACAACATCGTAGTCGCGCTACGAACATAAAAAGACGGCCTTGCAAGAAAATGTATTACTTTCCCTTAGGCCCTCGATTGCAGCGATTATTTGCTTCAGAATCAACAGCTAGGCATATGCGTTGGCATGGGGAGCACTTGTCACCGGACGATGCTATGCAACATTGTTTAGATTCGGCAGCATGGGGTCATTTTAATAAAGTCAATCAAGACTTCAACGCAGAGATTCGAAATGTTCGTTTGGGGCTATGCACAAATGGATTCCAACCATTTGGTTTGCATGGGCGTCCTTACTCATCGTGGCCTGTGATTTTGACTCCATACAACCTTCCACCGTCGATGTGCATGAAAGAAGAATTTATGTTCTTGACGGTTATCATTCCTGGACCAACCAATCCTAGTGAGAAAATCGATGTTTTCCTACAACCTCTTGTGAGAGAGTTGCAAGAATTATGGCACAATGGCTTGATGACGTACGATGTTTCGAAAAAATCGAATTTCCTTATGCGAGCCGCCCTATTGTGGACGGTAAGCGATTTCCCTGCGTACGGCATGTTGTCGGGTTGGAGCACACATGGAAGTAAGGCTTGTCCATATTGTATGGATGATAAATAAGCATTTCAACTTCCGCACGGTGGGAAAATTTTATGGTTCAACTGTCATCGACATTTTTTTGCCGCTTGACTCTAAACTTAGAAAAGACAAAAAAGGTTTTCGGAGAGGGAAAATAGTAATAGATGATGAACCGCCCCTAATACGATCTGGCGAAAAAATCTTGATGGAAATTGAGTCCTTAGGATTGATGAAAGTGACGGAAATCGGCGCCGAGGCTATAAATGCAGCTATTGCTAAGGGTGGTTCGAGATGGAGAAAATGAAGCATCTTCCAGGACCTGCCGCATTGGAAGACAAACTTGATCAGACATAACTTGGATGTAATGCACATTGAAAAAAATGTGTTCGACAATATCTTCAATACTATTATGAATGTGCCGGGAAAGTCTAAGGACAATGTGAAGTCTAGACAAGATCTGCGCGAACTTTGTGACCGACCTTCTCTACAAATGGATGAAGTGTTCAAAAAGTGCCCGCTTGCATCCTATGCTCTCGATAATCCTAAAAAGCAAAAATTGTGTGAGTGGATACGATCTTTACGTTTTCCCGACGGATTTGCTTCTAACTTAGCGCGTTGCGTAGACCAAAAGGGGCAAAAGTTGTTCGGAATGAAAGTCACGATTGTCATGTTTTCATGCAAATATTGATTCCTATCGCATTTCGAGAACTCCTTCCATACGTTGTTTGGGTCGCCATTAGCGAGCTTAGTCTTTTTTTTTCGATCATTGACGACTAAAAGTGTAAGAGTCCAGGATATGGCCCATTTAGAGTCTGAAATACCTCTAATAATTTGTAAATTGGAGAAAATATTTCCTCCAAGTTTCTTCGACTCCATAGAACACTTACCTGTCCACGACACAATTTCGGTGGATGTATCCATTTGAGAGGTATTATACTCGTTCTTAATTAAATATTATATACTCGTGTGTTTTTTAATAATCAAACTATTGTTTGTCATCAATATGAAATCCTTTGGTACCTTAAGCACTTGAAAAACAATGTGCGAAACAAAGCAAAGGTCGAAGGATCGATGTGCAATGCCTATTTGGTAGAGGAAACAACCTCGTATTGTTCTTACTATTTGAAGACCACATTGCGACCTTGCACAATCGAGGGCAACGCAATGACGATGGAGGTGTCGGTCCCACTCCCCATTTTTTTGGCGACTTCTCAATTTTTATTCACCTAGGGCGAATCGTTGGTACGGGGAAGGAAAGATTCCTAACTGAACAAGAGTATGATGCTGCTCACATTTACATCTTACTCAATTGTCCTGAAGTTATGCCATACACCTCATAAGTCACTCTAAAATGTCAATTTATTGTGTTTGAACTTTAATAGTTCTAGTCCATGTTCTAACGTTTGAGTATCAAATGTAGAATCTTCATCGACGAACACCGTGAATAGATGCCAAACGGGGAAGAGCCGGACGTTGATTATAAACTTGAGCAGAATTTCGCTAAGTGGTTTAAAACATATGTAATGTCAAATTCTTCCATCTTCCATTAATTGTGTTTATCTCGTAACATGTCTTATAATTGTTTGTGTTCGTAAGCAGGCACGACATAATATCACAGATGAGACACTTCTTTATCTTTCAATTGGTCCTATATGATTTTGTTTCGTATACTCAGGATATGTTGTTAATGGTTACAAATTTCACACCGTTGCATATGGTGCTAACAGAACGATCCAGAACAACGGTAAGGGCTCAAACTACGCTGATTTGTCCTATGACTTCTATGGACAACTACTGGAGGTTATTCAGATAGAATATAGCGGCTTTAAGCGCACAGTGTTGTTCAAATGTGATTGGTTTGACCCAAGCGGCCTGTAGGTGTAAGGACTCACCCTTCACTCAAGTTGGCTGAGGTTCATCGAACTCGACAATATAACAAGTACGAGCCTTTTATCTTGGCTATGCAAGCTTGTCAGGTCTTCTATCTTCCTTACCCTTCCATGAAGCATGAGCAACAAGAGTGGTTAGCTGTTTGTCAGTGTCAACCAAAGTTCGTTGATGAGGAAACTGTTGTTAACAACGGCTCCATTCATTTAACAGGCACGACATTCCAAGCGGACGAACCTGCTATGTGTGTCGTCGTTGATCCAACTAATGACGTTGGATTGTTAGTTGATCCAAGCGGTTCTCACATGATCGATGCATTGGAGGAAGACGAAGAAGACGAAGTGTCAAATTCTAGAAGTGAAAGTGAATTTGAAACAAACAATAGCGAGTGACGTATGCTTCTTTTTGTATGTTTTAACATTGACATCATTCCTTTTTCACCTTATATTACTTATAGTTGTACGTGATGCATTTGAATAGATATGACACATATACCAGAGAGGATTTCGACGGACGCTAACCATGACGTTTAGCCCCCGACAGGTCATAGAGTACCTACGGGAGGTCGAGGAGCTCCTATTGCACATCGAGGATCGTTAGGAGGCGGACGAGCTCCCGTTCGGGAGGAGAGGGCCATCCAGAGGTCGAGGCTCATTAGTAGGAGGTCAAGATTTATCAGGAGGTAGAGGGTCACGAGGAGGAGGTCGCACTGGAACCATCATTTCTGGTGCACGGTCATCCGCCGTAAGCTCAGACACTTCTTCACCGTCTTCGACGAGACCGACTTTAGCAACATGTCTGCCAGCTTCTTTGCCTACGAGCCTGCCATCATCCCACCATGCTCCATCGGCACATTCTGATCATTCTTCTGCTTCGTTAAGACATGGCACTCTGTCGCCGACTATATCTGCTCCACCTTCCACTGCATCACCTGCACCATGTAGTGGGTCACACAGTGCCACAACAACCCCCATTTGAGCGCCTCGAAGGCGCAATGAAGCTCCTCCTGAGGTTCCCTTGCAACCCCCCCACCCGTCATGTTTGACGAGTAAGTTATAATTTCATTACGAATGACTAATTAATTATATTCTAACTAGAATCATTTAGAACTAGAACAACATTTGACTAACTTGATCACGTTAAAAATGTGCATCGACAAACACTGGTTTTTACATCCTTTGGATGTTTATGCTCGGAGGATGACTAAAATCTTCAGGCAAGATTTGATTACCGAGGGGTACTGTTGGAAGTCATCAAAAGGAGATTTATTGGAATAGGTGGTGGGTAAGTTAACTGATACTAAACGATTGATTTAATGATTAGTTTAATGAATTTGTTGAATAAAATGATAACATAATTAATTAATTATACTCATCATTTGCAGCAACACTTCCGATGGGACTCACCGATTCCTGATGCAATTGTGAGAGCTGCCTATGATGTTAAAGTAGGAATCAGGTACACAGCCTTGATGTCTCAACGTTCTAAATTGCGCGAAATGCTGGATTTTATGACCACTGAGGCATGGGCTAGATATCAGCAGTATTGGGCTAGCGCAGATTTCAAGGCCAGGTCTATGAAGGCTTCACAAAATAGGTTAAGCGAGAAGGAGGGTTCTAGTACTGGTATCTCGATCCACACAGGCGAAACACGGCCTTTTCGTGTATATGCAGAGGTTTTGGTAAGTGTCATAGTTATTTAACGTTTCCTTAATACTCATTTGTTAATTTGTATCTGACTAAACTAATATGTTATAAATTTTGATCTATTGTGTAGGCTCATAATTTAGAGGAGGGTGAAGGACTTACTTTCGATGATGTCTTCCTGCACTTACATACGCAGAATCACGATAGGAAGACATTCGTTGATGGAAGATCTGTGCGCCCGCATGTAAGTGCTAATTTTTTTTAGCAATCTCTTATATATTTAGCCATATAATAGATATAAATTATGTTTGAAAATGTCAGCATTGATGGTTACATATTAGATGACTTATGGCGAGTTAGGTGATACAGAAAAAAGAGAACAAAATTTATTACCAACCATTAACCTTTAGGCTTAGTGTGTTTATGTAAAGAATTATGTTAGCCTAGTGTGTTCTAAAGGACTCACGCAAACTAATATCTTAATAGACATTTTATCAAACAAATAGTCTACATATATCCAATATCAAGACTTTTTAAAACATACAATTTACTATCTGAAAAAAATAAACTCCCTCTTTTCATCCCTCTCCGAATTTCCCTAGAGCCGTTGCTCTCAAAATCTGTTTTCGTTTCAGTTTTTTCATAAAAATTTAAATTTTATATATAAGATTGACAAAATCTGTTTTCATTTCATCAGACCCACCCCTATAAATTTTTTTTTGTCAAAGAACCCTTCCATGGATTGCAATTCTCTAAAGATACAACACACAGTTATAATCATGTCAAAAATAGAGTACATTCTGTTTTAAGAAAAAAAAACAACTATATATACATGTATATTGCTTGGAGACTCGGTTGGCCATATATTGGAGTCGTCCCACCTTGTTTGAACGTCAACACACCTTCCGCACCAAGTCAGTGGCCCAGGCGCACCGATTGCTTGGTTCTATGCTCTTACGTCAATTGTGTTGCGTTCGTTCTTTTGTTGTTGTTTGCCCCGTGCATAGGCTTCTGACCCACCACTATATTATGAATCAATATGCCTCAATATCCTACTTTTTTTTAGAGAATGAGGTTGTTACCTCGTTAGTTTCTGTTGATTAAAACTGTATATTTACAGCCTATAGAGGATTATCAGTACTATATCCTCCCTAGTTTCTATTGATTAAAAATATTATCAGCATCGTTAGTTTCTATATATATGTTGCCTCAATATGCCTCAAACCAAGCCACTAATGGGACATTTACAATACTTAAAACCTAATCAAACCCATTCATTTCTATGTGATGGATCTGTTGTATGCTATCTTATCAAACTATGTCCTCCCTAGTTTACAAAGCCAGAGGAAATAAAATCAAAGAGTTGGTTAAGTTTTGAAATAAAATCAAAGAGTTGGTTAAGTTTTGGATCTGTTGTATGCTATCTTATCAAACTATATCCTCACATGGTGTATTAGATGATGTTGTAAGTTTTTGCTTGTTTAAGTTTTGGATAAAACAATTATAAGAGTTGGTTAATTATTTTTTATGAAAATATAACTGTACCAAAAAGTGTGTACAAATATGATTGTTGTGTTTACTTAGAAAAACTTTTCAGAATACATTTACATGCTTCATCGCGTTTTGAATGTCTTGATTGGTTGTAACTTGTAAGGAAGTGTGGGGCGTTAAACTTGATGGGTCCCAAACTTGATTCTGATGATACCATCTACTAAAACACTTTGCACGAACCTGGGATGACCAAGCTTATGTTTAATTCCATAGCCAAATGTGTAATATGATATAACAATGAATTAATTACTATTGGCAAATCTGAAAGAACAAATGCACATAGAGAGATGATAGAAACCCAATAACCAAACTTTCCTTAAGAAAATAATAACATGACCAACATATATGTTAATGTTACGAATTCTGAGAGGATGACTTCTGAAATTAGTTCAATCTACTTCTTAAGTTGCATAGTTTTTACATTCATCCAGCGAGGTATATACCTCTGCCTATTCTTTCAATGTTTTCATCACCAGATTCCTCTAGAGGTCACCACCATCACCGAATTCAATGATATATATCAACACTTCAGGCCGACTATCCTAAATTACTTCCCAAATACCTATCAATCTTCTCATAATCTTACAATAATAAACAAAATTGATAGGAACCCCTCAATCAATCGCAATGCACTGACAAAAGACCACTTGAAATCATCACAAAAAAAAAAAAAAAAACCCCAATAAAATTACCTAAAAACGCCATGCTAATCCCTATCGGTGTATGTCGATGCAAACCTGCAACCACTTTTCATAGGATGGGTTAACAAATCAACCTTACAACTTAGGTTTGTCGAACTCAAGGCCAATCTTAGACAAATAATACGCATGTACATAAGAACGTGAGAAAGTGTAGAAAGGGGGAAATAGATAGAGAGAGCAGTTGGTTTCTAAAAAGATAGTTTCAAAAAAGATAGATAGAGCAGTTGGTTTCAAAAAAGATAGAGAGAGCAGTTGTTAAACTTCCATTTTTGAAACGCCGGATTTTAAAATTTCCATATTTTTTCTTCTGACTTGCATTTTGTAATGAAAATTTCTCAATGTTGTTTGATTGCACGTGAGAAAATTTTATTTTTCAATTTTCTAGTGTTTGATAAGAAATTAAAATTTTCTTTAATTTTCAATTTTTTACTAGATTTTTCCACAATCCCACGAATTTAAACATGTTTAAAAGTCACAACTCAAAAAGGATATCTCTCGATCCCAATGTGTCCATCCACGCTTATGCCATCAAAAACCTCCATGTCGATCCCATCTCATCACACAAACATTATACTGACATGAACCTATACAAGAAACTAATAAATTGAGTTGGGAGACAAAATATTAACATACATTACCTCAATCACAAATCATCTCGTCATCTACTTCAATGAGTACATCATGGAACCATGCGATTTCATCAAAAAAAAAAATAATTGAAACTCATGCGAGGACCCCACAACCATCACCACTTAAACCAGAGCAACTATCCAAAAACCCCACCCATCAGAGTGTGCGCCTAAGCTCCAAAAACTCCTACCATCTACATAGCAAAATAAAATAATAGCCCAAAAGAAAACAAATCACACATCCACCTCATTTCAGTTAGCAGAACTTTACAAGTATTGTGCTTGATGAAGTAATCAACAATATTCATCAAAATTTAATTAACAACTATCTTTGATAACCATGAATGAACTCAAAAGAATCTTAAGTGATAACTAACATAAATGAAAGAAAATAACTAATGTTTCAACGTTCTTCAAAAAAACTAATGTTTTCACTTTCAAAATCAAGCTAAAATTTTCCTACCCATCCCAAAAAAAAAAAAATCAATCTAAAATTTCCTTTGTAAATATAAGATCACCCAATCCTTCTTCAAGTCTTCATCCAACTGAAAAAATATATTTGCATCCTTAACTTCATTTCCCAACAAAAGCATAGCCCGCATTATATCTTCTCTACTTAGTTCAGGAATACTACGAAGCTCCTTCTGAAGACGTGCACAATCTGTGTGCGCAAATGCATCTGCTAGTCGGTTGGCAGTTGCAGTTAGTCCTTGGTTAGGATCAACATCACTACTCTTCTTCCTTTTAATCCTTTCGCCATTTGTTGCCATACGACTTGAACTAGATGACGAGCGATTTACCTCCTCTCTTTCTTCTTTAGTTGGAAGTGACTTCTCTACAGTGCCTGCAAATAATAATAAGTCATGCAATATATTTCTTCTAAAAATGCAATGTGAGCCTAAAAAGTGTAATAATAAACAATTATTTCTACAAACTTTACTCACTCATTTCTTCCAAAGAAGGCAACTCTCTGTCTGCCTCATTACCAGTCATTGCATTCCTACCATTTGCTTGATCATCTCCAAATATGATAGACAACTCATTGTAGTAGCACACGCTTCTCTTGCAGTATGATTCCTTTCTCGGATGTTTCGTTACATGTAAACATATACACCAACACATAAAAATACATAATTAGCTAATATACATCAATAATACGACTGTATATTCTAATTAAGAAAACCAAAAATGTACCTCAAGATAATCTTTTCAAGTCAAAACATCTGCTGTGGCAAGTTGTGTATCTGGATCCCATTCGAACCCACTTTGAGAAATTACCTCCTTTGCAAGGAAGTAATTAGTTCTAAATGTTTTGATTCTACCTTCACATTTGAAGGGTTCACTTCTAGTTTTAATTGCTTTAGCAATTCTATGCACACTCGGGTATAAACCTCAGCCTTCCATGAAGTATTTGAACCGTTACCCAATCCATACTCTTCCAAAATAATTTCAAGCAATATTTTATCCATTTTGTCGTCCCATCACAATTGCCCCTTTGTCACTACTTTCACGCTCCCAATTGATTCTTCCATCACTATTTTTATATGATACCAAAGTTGTATATATGTTTAACAAAAAAAAAAGGTAAACTTGATAATATACAACAAAAGACTATATATGACAATCTATTAATTAAGAAAAGTTTCAAATAAATCAAATTCAAGTACTAAAAAGTTCATACAACCTATATTACTAACCCATATACTCAACATTATATCATTTCATCTAGAAAAACTAAATAAACTTGTACAAATTAGTGATATTCATTCCATATTAACTCAGCCAATGCATCTCGTTTAGCTACCCAAATTTGAGAGTGATGTATGGAGACATAATCTTCATGTGCACTATAACCATCATCATCATCTTCTTCATCTTCATGAATATCTTCCTCATCTTCGCATAGATCATTTGGATCTTCTTCTCTCATAAAGTTGTGTATCGCACAACATGCTAAAATGAAACTTGATTGAGTTTTAACGTTATAAAATGGTTCGTGCCTCAAAAATGCAAATCGTTTTTTTAGAAGCCTTATTGTCCTTTCTACTACATTACGCAAGGACGAATGTCGAAAGTTGAACAACTCCCTTGCATTTCTAGGTGTACAACCAACTTGATCTTTTAAGTGATACTTTGTACCACGATAAGGTGCTAAAAATCCAGGAACATTAGGGTACCCAGCATCAACCAAATAATATTTTCCTACATTAAAATGATATCACAATAAAAAGTTACTAGTTGAAAGTATCACAAGAACGAAAAAGTAATAACAATAATTTTAATACGAATGTATCTAACCTGGTGGTATAGTTAGTCTATCTACTCGACTTGGCCTAACAACATCTCTTAATATATGACCAATGTGAGCCGAGCCCTCCCAACCGGCAAGTATGTATGTAAATTTCATATCAAATGTACAAGCCACTAAGACATTTTGGGATGTAAAAGTTTTTCTATTGCGATACTTTTTGCTCTTCAATCAGATCGCCTTTGGAAAATGAGTTCCATCTAATGCTCCAACCGCATCCTAATATTAAATATTTATTTAATTTATACACACAAATTATTATAATTTATTTATTATTATGCTATATACAGGACAAACTTAAAAAAAATATCCTAAAAAATAAATTACCTCAAAATAGTGATACCAAGCACTTGGGTTCGATTCTTTATCTTGTGGAGAATTATTTATATTTGCAGGTTTGACATAGTCTTTATACATACTGATGAGAGCTCTTGTAACAACGTGGAAGTAGCGGCTAACTATCTCACCAGAACGAATAAATTCAAAGTTCGTCCTTCTATTTCGATTATCGTGTCCAACTATCAACAAAAACATAGCTACTTGTTCTTTTACTTTTACACTGCGTCCATTAACTAGCCCATGTGTACGAAGAATTCTGCAAAGCTCTTTGAATGGACCTCGTTTCAATCGCAATTGTTCCTTACAATTTTTGTCAGACTCTTTGTAAAAACGTTTTAATATTAGTTTCCTTTCTTCATCTCTATTGACTCGAGGTTGTATGTTCAACGAATGATGACGTCGTACGTAATCAAGTAGCAACATCATCATCATTATAGTTGCTGCTTTTTTTCTCTCTTCTTCAACGGTCATCTATGTAAATGTAAATTTAATCAATGAGGATATGACAATAAAACAATTCTTGAAACAAAATCTAAAATATAAGCTCCCTAAAAAAGTTGAAGCATCATTTTAGTATTATATGGATCTAACACAAACTGAAAAAGTTCGATTTGAATCACTTGCACATCTTAACTTATCAACAACAATGCAAGCAACAGGGACATGATTTGGCACATCTTAACTTATCAACAACAATGCAAGCAACAAGGACATGATTTGGGAGTCTACAAATATGAGGTAGCTCAATGAATATCAACAACAACGCCATTTACTTTTTCCCGTTAAACTCTCTAGTTTCTTCTATTCCATAGTTTCATGTGTTTTACCAATTTCTACCAAGGAAGCTGGTTGTCATTTATCAGTTTTCACACAAGATTATTGTACTGATTTCTTAGAAATTCCTTCTGCAGCTACTGCAATGACTGCAAGGATTTGAATTTATGTAGTGACCAAGCTCTACTTGCTTAAGAATTGTGTAGTGCGGTGCCACAGTGTGGGCAACCTTATGATCGAGAGGTGATGGAGAACGCTCTTCTAAGACCACTTGTATCGGGACCCAAAACAATACTCGCTAATGAGATAAGGTATCACATCATACTACGGCTTAAAGAGGCTATGATAATTGAAAAAATATATGATAATGATAAATTCATTGAGATGCTTGGAAAATGAACATTCACCAGAAACGCATAGAGCAAGAGCCGCCTCAAGTGGAAACTTGTTAGGAAGGAAATAAGGAAAAAAGAGATAACTTGAGAGACACACACCACGAAGAAGATGATTGCTTGTCGTGTCAAAGAAATGCTAATTGGAATATCGATGAAACTTCCTTGAAGATATCTATGTTGCGTGCTACCGATTGTGGAGGGGAAGGTAATGAGTCGAAAGAAAATGGTTTTATTTCGGTGAAAAAAAAACAAATGCACGAGTGAAAACAGTTTGGGTGCTCGCATAGAATTTCTAGAAAGAATCATGCTACAAATGAAGTGCACAAAACACAAAACAAGAGGAAGGAGACCTTTATCCGAAAGAACTAATGCCCTACTTGATGTATCAGCCATTTATTTTTAATTTTTTTCACAGTTCTTATTGTTTATGTATGCACAATTTATTGTAACTTTCTCTTTGCTTCTTTGTAGTTGTAAAGTATCAGTGAAGTGCATTTTCAATTGTGTCAAAACAAAATTTTTGGTGATCATTCTAATTCCTTTTCTGTTTGTTGAAACTTACATGTTTGGAGATGAAAGTAATTATGTCGAGATGCATGTTTTAAGGCTTGAGGTATGATTAATGCAGTTATAGTTGAACCAGGTAGTTTAAATATGCATTGATGGCTTTAGGGACACATTAACGTCATTGCAATGGTTGTTGTTAAGAAAGTGAAAATAACACTAGAGGATAACTGTATGTACTTCTGCTGCCTTTTTTTTCTTGGGTTTTGTTTTTGCTGCATAAACTTGTTTCTCAATCTTCATTTTGTATTTTCAGTTGCTGAATCCTGCTGAAACCTTTGGAGACATCGTCATTGATTATCCGTAAGACTAGCATTTGAATTGGATGTGTTTCTGCAATTCTATTCTCATATGCTAATCAATAACGAATCTGCAGGTATTTAGAATGCACCTCTGCAGCTATTCAGGCATTGACTTCTTTTAAGAAATTGTATCTCGACCATAGGAGAGAATAGATACAAAGTTGTATTTCTAAAGATGTGAAGTTCATAGATAGTATCCAAAAACTAGATGGGTCTTGGTCTGTGTCCATCCACATTTGCTTCCATTTAGTGCAACTGTTACTCTTTATTTTCAGTTCATCTAAATTGTATTTGAGAACATTATACATATGTTCGTTGATAGGTATGGCTCTTGGGCGGTTTGCTTCACCTATGCAACATGGTTTGGGATTAAGGCATTGGTGGCAGGAGGAAAAACCTTTAAGAACAGCTCTAGTGTCTGCAAAGCTTGTGAATTTTTGTTGAAGAAGCAGCTGGCTTCAGGAGGATGGGGAGAGAGTTATCTTTCTTGTCAGGAAAAGGTTAGGTTATTCCCTCCTTTTGTGAATGGCATAAAATTACTTTCTATTCTTGTCAAAGTATGCATATGAATGCAGCTAATGAGATGTAACGGATTTTTTGAAAAACCTACTGACATTGACCTGAATTTCAATTTCGAGGAGTCGAACTACTAAACCCATAGCTGTTTTTTTTTAGCAATTGGTTTCAACAATATGCCACTGTAACATTATCCTTTATTCAATGTTGTAATTTTTGGGGTAAACGTTAATGTCTAATTTAGTGTTTTCTCTTGGACTGCTATAGGAGGAAATTCAAAAGTGCCTTGAACTTAAAAATGGCTGAGTTTGAGGTAGAAATGGAACATAAGAGGAAAGCTCTGGATGAGGATGTAAATATTCTAATGTATAGAGTGAATGAGAAGTCCCTAAAAAAAAGTAAATCAACAAGGCATTTAATCAAACACATTGTAGACAACAATGTTAAGGGGATTCTAGACACAATGTTAGAGAAGCATATAATCAAACACTATTTGAGCATAGTTTACAGCATCAAAGAAAACCACATAGGAGAAGAAGCTCAGCAATAACATCCACCTCAAAAGTAAGAAACAGATTTTGAGTGAGAAATTAACCACAATAAAATTGAGAATGTGTTGTGTACCTCTATGTGCTTTCAAAGTCTCCAAGAATTCTGAACTCCAAATTTGGTGACAGCAGCGACAACGACGCACCAAAATCTCAACTAACAATAACCAAAATCAGTGAAAATCAACACACCACTGTCACTAAATCAAACAACAGAAGAGAACGATCTCTATGAAATGCAAAAACACAAAAAAAAACACTAGCACGATCCTCACCAAATCTCAGATCTTAGTCGATCAAGCTAATACCAAAACCTTCACAGTGAGACAGAAAGTGTGTACTTTCGATTTGGTAGAGAGAGAAGGATCAGAGGCAAAACTGCGCGATGGATTGAACTGCGTGATGGATTGAATTGCGCGATGGACAAAGAGGGAAAACTGCGCGATGGATTGAACCACGCGATGGATCAGAGGCAAAACTGCGCAATGGACAGAAAGTGTGAGACAGAAAGTGTAAGACCAAAACCTTTACAGTGAGCAAGCGATGGATTGAACTGCACGAGAGAGAGAAGGATTAGAGGCAAAACTGTTGTTGGAGAGGAGTTAGTTGTGGTTATAAAGAGATTTGGTAGAGATCGGTGGACGAGTTCTTGCAGAAGAAGGAGTCCGACTTTGAGAAGAGTCGACTTTGGATCGAAGACGATTCGCCCAAAAAAAAAATTTCGAATTTCCACGCCAGAACAAAAGAAAAAAAACGAGGAAAATTAGTGGTGTGAGATTTTTTTCTATGCGGTTAATAATTCTATCAAACAAGGAATAAAACGGTTATATAAAAAAATCAAACAATTTTCCACAATTTTTTTCATTTTCTTTGCTATCAAACACACCCTAAATATACGGCTTTAAAAAAAACTAACTAAATACAAACTTCATGGTTTTACAAATACACCTTCACTATTTAATTGTTTAAATTTTCTCAAGCCAATGGCAAAAATAAAATTAAGGGCAATGTTAGTATAATGATAAGTTTTGGGTTAATAGGATCCTGGAGGGAGGATTGCCATTATATATAGTATAGACAATTAAATCCTAATTCAACAAGTTGTTGAGATATTTTGACATGCTAGATAATCACTTAAAGCAGGACCATTATCCGAAGCCATCCGAAGTCCTTGTAAAGAAGTAAAGTACTTTTTTTTGGGACCATTTTCACTTCCTTATTTTCATGATTCTGCATTTGTTTTTGTTGCATTTATTTTGTTGTATTTTTGTTAAACTAGAGCCATGTGTTCCTTTTTTTAGGCATGTTTTTTTTCACTTCCTCGATGACTAGTAAAAAATAATATGAAAGTCTTATAATACTTGAGAAATTACCTTATTTTTGTTAAAAATCTATACAAAACTACTAAATTACAAAGGATAAGGTAATAGTTTAGGTTTTCAAAAAGAAGGGTAGTAGTTTAGTACATGACCAAACTGATTATGTTAAAATAAGCACTTCTTGGACAGGAGAAAAAATTATGAAGATTGTGTTTGGTGTAAAACTTTGAATACTTTGTTTTTGTCCAGGCTGAGATTGAGAGGAGGCACGAGGGGCTAACTCAGGCTACTCTGGACCAGCCTGTGGATGAAATGCAACTCTATTACGATGTATTGGGGGATTGCCTTAAGGTGAGTGTTTATGGTCTCGGGTCATATTGTAGCAAGAAGAGGAGATTTAGAGATCCCGGTGCCATCACATCCTACAGGTTGAGTCCTTCAGAGGTTGAGGTTCTCCGTCAGAGGCTCGCGCAGTTCGAGGCTATCATTGGAGCCATTTGGGAGTGCGCATTGACTCTAGAGTGAGCACGTCTTGCGCGCCACCACCACCGCCACCACCACCTCAGGAGCAGCAGCAGCAACAACATCAGGTGAGGATAGATTCGACTGATCCACCAGAGCAGCAACGCCACAATGGCGATGATCGGGACATCCACGAGCAAATGAATGAGGAGCACTTGGTTGATGAGAGTTAGGTATTATAGTTGGTTGGTAGAACCATTTTTTGTAGAACTTTTTGCTTTGCAAACAAACTTTAGACTTTTTGGTTTGGAAATAAACTTTTAACAATTTTTTGGTATGTCAAATTTGAACAACTAGGTGGGATAAATTTTAGAGCAAATTCACATTTTGTTTTGCTCATTTTGTATAATGTTGGATATTATTGTAAATGGATTGTGCTTAATATACTTTTGGGGGATGTTAGCACCTCTAAGGAGTCGTTGTAGGGGGTGCATGGCATTGGAGAAGGCCAAATTATATTGTTGCAGTTTATGTATAGGAGAACCCTCCCAAAAGAGAATTTTGAGAAAAAAAATTTTGAGCACAACAACGGATTAGGGACGGATTAGAGATGGAATAGAGATGATCACAAAATAAAAAATTCAAGTTATGCGTTTTATGGGTTATGTTTCGTCTTTATTAGAGATGGAATATTATGAAGTTTGTCTCTATTCCGTCTCTAATTAGAGACGGAATAGAAACAAAATATTATGAAGTCCATCTCTGTTTCATCTCTAATTAGAGATAGAATAGAAACGGAATATTATGAATACCGTCTCCAATTAGAGAAGGAACACAACCCATAAACCAATACTCTGAGTTGAAGATGGATGGTATTCCATCTCTATTCCGTAACTATTTTTGTCTCTATTTCGTCTCTAAATAGAGATGGAATCAAATTCTGTTGCTATGGAATTTAGCATCAACGAATTTAGGAACAGATTACGTCCCGTTGCTATTCCGTCGCTATTGTTATTTTCGTTGTTATTCCATTGTTATTTTGTTATTCCATTGCCAATTTGTTGCTTTTCTTTTGCTAATTTATTGTTTTTTTGTAGTGAATAAAGGTAGAGAGAGAACATTACATGAGGGTAAAAGTGTCAATTTCTCTTCAGGAAGATAACTCACTCACCCCCTCTAAGTGAGTTATCTTCCTCTATGTGGGGGAAGTTTGGGATCAAACTTTCAGGAAAGTTTTTTAAAAATATCCAACCAAACAAGGTGAGTTGAAACTTCCCTGTAAGTTATCTCACTTCCTTCAACTTCCCCTCGAACCAAACAAGGCATATATATATATATATATATGTGTGTGTGTGTGTCAAAGTAGAGAGTATGTACTCATTCATTGATTCATCTCTTTTAACTTTGTTTTGTACGGTGAGCGTTTGTGTTCACTTATATTATCAAGTTGTAAAGCTCAAGGGGACTTGAGTGCTAGTGTGAGGGGGAGTCTCATTTTTGCATGTGAGAGACTTGTGTGTAAGATCCAGAGAAGCATAGGGAGATGCTAGTAGGAGCTCGGTGAGGGAGTCACTAAAGGAGTCATGTACACCGTACGTGTTCATAGTAGATTTTACATCTGGATGTGGCCCCGTAGACGTAGGTCGTAAACCAAACTGCGAGAACAATCTCATGGTCTTGTGGTTTGTTTTACTGCTTTTATTTATATTCCAGTACTATTTAATTCTCTGTTACAATATACTACGTTTCCTATTGTAAACACATTGGTTCAATAATTTCATTTACCAATACAAGAAAACAAAATATTTCATAGAATCCTATTCAACCACGACTCAACTTATAATCTTGACCAATCTCCAATCAGCTAAATGCAGATTTTTTTTTTCTTTAGCAGATTTTTAGTACTAAAATGAGTGGCTGAAAATTCTAAAACTGCACCAAAAATATCAGTCGTTAATCTTCTCGAAATTTTGTGAGCTAACATTTTTTTCCTTTTTTTCGTATATTAGAAGCTAGACTACCAGAATGGAAGGAAACCAACAAAAGTAGCTCAATTGACTCTCAATCCTTTTCAATTCTAGCAGGATGACTTTGACAAATTAGTTGCCGTCACATTTGGGGTATTAATTATGAATGAATGAATGACTACAAAAGGAGAGACCTTGTTGTGCCTGATTGAAGAGGAAACGTTGATAAATGACTCAAAGAAAAAGCCCAAGTAGTGAACTACATGCAGATCTAAATAATTGAATGATATTTGTGCATATGTTTGATTTATTGAAAGCAATATGATGCAAGATTGAGAGGGCAATGGGTGAGAGTGAATATTTATTGTGACGGTGAGATTATGTTCAATAAGATTTACAATAATACATATGCACTTTAGTTATTTTAGCATATAATGATCTCATCAGTCAAAATGAATTCATAGGAACAAAAATATCCTTTTTTTCTTCTTTTATAACAGACATAAGGTGGGAGAAATTGTGACCATTAGGAACAAAAATATCCTTTTCCTATATCAATTATTATTTCCTAAGGCCCCTAAGAAGTGAGGTGTCGTGATTTCGAAGAGGACATTAGTACTTTGACTAAGGCAAAGGTGATGAGTTTGATTCGTAACTATATTATTTCTTCTTCAACTTCAGGGTTAGTGGTAGGGCACCAACTCTTAAGCCCGTGGGATTAGTCTAGCCTTAGTTAGGAGGGCCTAAGGCGGTTCAAACACCCATTATAATAATAAAAAAAGAAAAATGATAATCTAATACACTTTGGCCGCACACTTAGAGACGCACACTTTATTTTTTAGTTATTTTGGTGTTTTGTTAAATGTGGGGCCCACGCATTGGGAGACAAGAAAGAGACATAAATGGCTAAAAAATAAAGTGTGCGACTTAAGTATGTGTGCCCAAAGTGTGCTAAATTATCATTTTCCTAAAAAAAATATCATTTCCAAAGAGTCCATTGAATTCTTAAGAAGGATTATCTCTTCATGATCTTCTACTTTTTCTTTAATGATTCAAGCAGGGTTTTGTTTTTTTCTTCAGGGAAAGTACATTGTTCCATTCTATTACATTTGATATAAGACCATGAAGTACACAAAACCAATCCATGCATAGCACAGGACAATCGTACAGTATTGCTTCCCTTATATCAACAAAGTAATCTTTGGCACTATATCATTGACGTCATGACACGCGTTGAACACGTTCAAAGTAAATCTCGATGTAATTATCATATACTACAAGAATTGTAGCAGCGATAAGTACTGGGTCGATTCTCAGAGACCAAGTGTTCTAACCTAGGTTATAAGCAAAAAGATAAATGGGGAGTTTTGAATGCTTGAGTGAACTAAAAAGAACTAGAAAATAAAAACAATTTTAGGAAAAGAGAATTCAATAGAGAGAAGTAACCTAGATTTTCAGTTTCTCGAACTTTATCAACAACCTATGTAATTCATTAGTCTTCGATTCATGCAAATATATGAAATTCAATTATTATGTAGTGTGGCTATAGACCCGGTGATGCACTCGGTTCCTCTCACTTCCTAATCTCGATAGTCAAAGTACGACCATTAACTACTTCTCTAACCAAACACACAACCTTAGACTCATGCGAATTGGATTTAATGCATTGATCGCATAGAGCTTTGTGAAGGCACTACACCTAGACAACCGGATCGCTAGTGCTCCCGATTTAACCTAGATCCCTAAGGCACTTTGATCGGTCTCAAAAGGGACTAACCAAATAGTATGACCAATTGTTACTTGTTTGAGTCTATCAAGTAAGGACGATCGCTTCAACTCAATAACAAAGGTAATTAACCTAATATGTATGCAAGGGCCCTTCACACACAATCAAATCTAACCCTAGATAATGTTTAATGCCAAAGAAAATAACCCATAACTGAAAATCAATGAAAAATAGATTAAATAAACCTCATGATGAATTCCAAAGTTGAAGACTTCGTTCGATCCACCTCCAACCTAGATCAAGATGATTAGCAAGACATTGTCGACCAAAAACAAATGTCTATGTATTCTATGGTAAACAAGAGATTCAATTTGTAGAACAACTTAACTACTATTTATATGCAACCCCTAAAGTTAGTTTCAACATAAAAAATTCGAAAAGGAGGAGTTTTTGAGTATTCTAGGTATGATGTTGCCCTTGTATTCTTCATGACGTCGCATATATCACGACAATTGGCTGCTCTCTGCCAAACTCTCGCCGTGGCTTGCGTTTGGCCCCTAACACTGGCGGTTGCGCCCACGACTTGACCACTGCTACTCCTATTTGCAACATGATTTTGAACCACTTAGAGGCCAAATTGGAAGAAGCATGTGAGACATAAAAAATGCTCATCTTTGAGTCTACTTTCCAACAAAAAAATTGGCGAGTCATTTGTGTTAGACCAGGGGAATTGTAAAGACTTCAAAGCGTGTAACACTGCCACTTTCCTAAAAGAAATTTTTCTCTCTACACTGCAAGAGTCAGCAAATATCCTAAAGGATACGATGAAGTATACCCACATTTTCACTTTGCAGTAGTGAAAGATGAAAAATAAGAGCAATTGCTAGTGAATTTCGAGATCCCTGCTTCCTTTCCAAACCTCCCCTTTTATAGAGCACTGGTCATGACCAGTTGGGGTGAAATGGGGTCAAGCATTGATGCAATGGAATAATGTAGCAATTAATTCCTTTGCAGTTTCAATAATTCCTTAATGGAAAGCAGTTTCAATAATTCCTTAATGGAGAACAGTTACAAATGCATCCATTAAGCCACTCTACAGAGCCGTTTCAACTGCACCCATTAAGCCACTCTACTAACTATCCATTTAATTTGAAAATGTATAACAATCCCCCGCCATTTTCAAACTATTCAGATCATTCAATCACGAAATCTCAAACATTATATGCATAACTAATGGTATCTTGCGATTTGAACCACTAACATGTGAAAAGTTCATTACATCATATCAGAATTACATGGTAGATACACTTTAAACTAATGATTATGTTGATATGTAGCATAAACATATCATGCATATAACTTACACCAACAAATAGCCATAAATATCCTGAGACATTTAACACTGGCCTTGAGTCCCGTATCTTCTCGTGAATGTCTTTGGAGCCAAGCCCTTGAACTCCTTGAAGCGCCGCACTTCACATCCATATAGGTAGTCTCCATTCTAGTACCCCGCAATTTAAGTACCTTTAGAAGACTATTAAGAGATCATTTCAACCTCCTCTCTTTACATGCAGGTATCGAACACTAAAAACCTTGGGATGATTATTAAAATTTAGTGCTCACAGTCACACCTATGAATTTGACTGCATTGAACTCAAGACTTAACGTAATGTTAGGCGTCGAGTTGAGTTTTCACTATTGGTGACCTATAATTCATGAGATTGAGACCCATCCCACTTGATGTTTTATTTACCAAGTCTCTAGGTAATCCTTTAGTAAGGGGATCTGCCAAATTTTAACTAGATCTCACATAGTCAATTGTGATAACTCCACTTGTTATCAATTCTTTGACACAACTGTGTCTCAGTCCAATATGTCTGGATTTACCATTGTACACTTGGTTATAAGCCCTTGCCAATGTGGCCTCATTATCAAAATAGATAGAGATTGGAGCTATCGATTTAGGCCATAATGGTATCTCGTGTAATAATTCACGTAGCTATTCAGCTTCTTTTGAAGCCGAGACCAGCGCAATAAACTCTGATTCCATGGTAGAACCAACCATTAAAGTTTGTTTCTTTGAAGCCCACGAGATTGCTCTTCCAGCAAGTGTGAAAATTCACCCACTTGTAGATGCATGATCTTAATCTTTCATAATCCAACTTGCATCCGAAAATCTTTCTAAAACTGAAGGATATCCACTATAGCATAAACCATAATTAATTGTTTTCTTCAAATATTTCAAAACTCTTCGAATTGCAAACCAATGCAACTCACTTGGATTAATTATAAATCTGCTTAACTTGCCTACTGCCAAGGCAATATCCGACCTAGTGCATGTCATTGCATACATTAAGCATCCAATTAATCTAGAATACTCCAGTTGTGAAACTGGATTGCCTATATTTTTCACTAGCTCAATACTTGAATCTAGTGGGGTAGAAACTGGGGCACAATTTAAATGATTGAATTTATTGAAAACTTTCTCAATATAATAAGATTGAGTTAAAGTAATACTCCCCTCATCTCTTACAATTTGAATTTCAAGTACGACATCAGCTTGCCCCATATCTTTCATTTCAAACTGGCTTGAAAGAAACCTTTTGGTTAACTAAACTTGTTTCAAGTCAGTTCCAAAAATCTGCATGTCATCTACGTAAAGACAGATAATGACATCATTGCCTTTTCCATCAAACTTGCTATATACACATTTGTCAGATTCATTTATTTTGAATCCAAAAGCAAGTACAACCTGGTCAAATTTTTGGTGCCACTATTTTGGTGCTTGCTTTAAACCGTACAATGATTTTTGCAATCTACACACTTTATTCTCATGATCGAGCATAATAAACCCTTTAGGTTGTTCCATGTATATTTTCTCATCCAATTCTCTATTTAGGAACGCTATTTTAACGTCTATTTAGTGGATGACCAGCTTGTTTATGACTGCTATTGCAATAAGCGATCAGATAGTAGCAATTCTAGCTACTGGTGAATAGGTATCGAAATAGTCTATTCAATGCTTTTGGGTGAAACCCTTAGCAACAAGTCTCACTTTGTGTTTTTCAATGGATCCATCAACTCTTCTTTTCCTTTTGAAGAGAAATTTGCATTTAATGGGTTTACACCCAGGAGGTAGATCAACTAGCTCCCAAGTGTTATTTCTCATTATTGAATCCATCTCATCATTTAATGCCTGTTTTCAAAAAGTTGCATCTATTTCTTTCATTGCCTCCTCTACTATTTGAGGATCAACATTTGTATTAAAACAATACAAAATTTGTCTAGTTACCATTTCCTACTTCCTTCAACTATGAATGTATAGAAATCAGAACCAAATGATTTAATTTTATGAGCTCGTTTGCTCTTTCGAAATTCAGGAACTTCTACTATTTCTTTGTCATTTTTAATTTCTATGACTACCTTCCCTTTTTGGTTTTCTTCAGGAATACTTTTAGTAATAGATTTAAATATTGTCTCATCAAAGATTGCATCCCTTGATTCAATTACAGTGTTTACTGAAATCGAATTATTAGGCTCAATCACCATGAATCTATATGTCTTCTTGTGTTACGCATATCCAATAAATATGCACTTCACTCCCCTTTCACCAAATTTCTCTTTTTGGGTTGTGTACTTTTACTATCTGCTTCTGACCCCCCAAACACTTAAATTATTAAGATTTGATTTTCGCTTATTCCAAAGCTCATATGGGGTGAATTTATTCCTCTTTTGTGGAATTCTGTTCAAAATATGGCATGCAGTCAGCAATGCCTCTCCCCAAAATCAACTACTCAAACCAGAGTTTGATAGCATAACATTAACCATATCGGTTAAAACACGATTTTTACGCTTAGCCACACCATTTTGTTGTGGCGTATAAAAGGCAGTAGTCTCATGGACTATTCCAGTAGATTCAAAGTACTTTGGATCATAGTACTCTCCTCCCCTATTAGACCTTAAACATTTTATAAATTGCAATTTAGTTTCTGCTTTATAGGCCCGAAACTTAACCATTGCCTCATCTTTGGAATGCAACAAATAAACATAACACGCCTATCCGTGTCCCCCCACCTTGCCTCCAATTTCTCGAGTACCATTGGTGGGAGGACTTCCCAGGAGGTCACCCATCTACTACTTTTCAGGCACGCGCTGAGGAGACATCATGGTGGTACTCAACGTGAAATCTGGAATCTTATCGAACAGGTTTGAGTTGAGTCTTTCATGGCGTTCGAATGTGACCTCTGCGCAGTGTTGTCATATGTCTCCCATTTTTCGACTCGCCAAGGGATAAGATTCAGATTTTCCCTGAGATCGCTTCGGAAGACAGGCACGTTTCATCGTCGAACTCGTGATGAAGGTTTACTGGTGTGAAATCCAAAATCATACCCTAGACCCAAGTTTGATGGGGGACAAGAGCCACCGTTACATAAAAAAGGCGCCTTTTATGTAACGACCCAGCCCAGCGCCTAGGCTACCACTGGACCACTGGCTCAATAGGGGCGCACCCCACTAGCATCGCTAGTCACAGGAAGGGTGGTACCAACCCCTACCCCATCCGTTTCCCCCACACGATCTTTCACCTCCTTCGACTCAAACTTGGGTCTTGAGGGATAATATTTCAGGTTTCAAGAGTCGAGTACCACTGAGCTGGGAGGACTTCCCAGGAGGTCACCCATCCTAGTACTACTCTCGCTCAAACACGCTTGCTCCGAGTTCGATGGGATCGGTGCCTTCGTCTTTGAACCAACTAAGTGGTACTCGAATCCCTCATGACCCAAGTTTGAGTCGAGGAGCGAAATACTATATGGGGGGACACGGATGGGCGCTGGGCTGGGCGGGGTTGGGCCGTTACATAAAAGGCGCCTTTTATGTAACGGCTCAGCCCAGCCCATCCCGGCGCCAAGGCTACCATTGGACCATTGGCTCCATGGGGCGCACCCCATCGGTATCGGGCCAGCAAACCCACCCCATCCGTGTCCCCCACGCGGTCTTTCGCCTCCTCGACTCAAACGTGGGTCTGAGGGATAAGATTCCAGGTTTCACGAATCGAGTCGAGCAACTCGATTCACTGGAATCTTATCCCTCCTCGGGATGTTCGAGGAGGCGAAAGACCGTGTGGGGGTGAGATGGGGTAGAGCTGGTACCACCTGCACTGTGACTAGCGGTGCCGTGCCAATGTCGTAGGGTGCGCCCCAATGGAGCCCGTGGTTCATTGGTAGCTTTCGGGAGCGTATCTTTGGCCGTTACATAAAAGATGATTGAAGCCATTGTAACGAAGCGCACCCAAAAAAATTCCTTTAAATTGCCTTTGACTGGGTCATGAGGGATAAAATTTCAGATTTCACGGGAATTGCAAAGACTCGAACTCCGTAGTTAAGCGTGCTGCGCGAGTAGTACCAAGCGTGTAGAACGACTCGTGAAACCTGAAATCTTATCCCTAAGGACTTTCCTAAAGGAATTTTTGCTTTCTACACCGGGCAAGAGTCGGCAAATATCCTAAAGGATACGATGTACCAAATATGTGTCCCCCCCTCCTTCACTGAATGATAAGATTTCAGGTTTCACGAGTCGACTACCAGCTGAAAGTTGAAAGATGAAAAAGCGTGCCGAGCGAGAGAGCAATTGCTATTTCGGTGGAATTTCGAAATTTTATCCCTAAGGAGATCGAAGGAGGCGAAAAATCGTGTGGGGGACATGATGATGGGGGTAGGGCTTGGGTTCCCCGCCTGTCCCCAAACCTCCCATGAAGTATACCCACCTTTCACTTTGCAGTAGTGAAAGATGAAAAACAAGAACAATTGCTAGTGAATTTTGAGATCCCTGCTTCCTCCCCAAACCTCCCATTTTATAGAGCACTGGTAATGATTAGTTGGGGTGAAATGGGGTCAAGCATTAATGCAATGGAATAATGTAGCAATTAATTCCTTTGCAGTTTCAATAATTCCTTAATGAAGAGCAGTTTCAATAATTCCTTAATAGAGAGCAATTTCAAATGCACCCATTAAGCCATTCTACAAAGTCTTTTCAACTGCACCCATTAAGCCACTCTACTAACTATCCATTTAATTTGAAAATGTATAACAATTTGGACTTGAAATGAAAGAGTTATAGCATTTAAACTGAGTTATAGCATTTAAACTGAAGAGGGGTCGTTATGAAAGTTAACCAAACTAAGCCAACTTGGTGTTGCTCAATCTCAAACTTTACATTATCTTCCCCAAATGCCGGTTTCACCTCATATTCACTTTGTAAGTCCAAAATACCTGAAATCATAAAAAACGAGAGTATGTCACTAAATGTTGAGAATTAGAGTCCACCAACATCTAAAATACTACACTAAATGATGCATAAGTAGACACTTAACACGCCACCATCACCAGAATGAATAATCCACCAATACTGCGATAAATTAAACTTGACTTATTTGGAACGCACCTAAATAAAAGCCAATACAAAAATTGAGGGAGGGTTTAAACACACAACCTCGAGGTTGCAGGTCTAGCTAGCTACCTTCATATACCATTGACTTAATAAGTTCATTAATCAAATGAAGAAGTTCCATCATGACTTGGCACACCAATAATGTAATTACACATGCATATTGATTTTGATTTTGATTTTTTCTATTACGTCTAATTCTCGTTGGTATGATTATTTAACAATTATTTCAACTGGATCGCTAACACACATCATTAATCAGCTCCTTTATTTAAGAATCCCAGCTGCAAGCTTTTGTCAATCAAATTTAGTTAAAGATCAGCAGAAACGAACACCATGTCCACTCCTTTTAGTGCATTACATCTTACTTCTTCGTTGTTGTTCATCCTTTCTTTTGCTCCCCATCATAGTATCAGTTCTACTGCTACTAGTGCAGCTCATGATACCATGTTTGCAGGCCAATCTCTAACAATAAACAAAACCTTAGTTTCAAGACACGGCAAATTCGAACTTGGATTCTTCACACCAGGTAACTCTCGGAACTACTACATCGGCATTTGGTTCAAGCAAGTCGCTGCTATTCAGAAAAAGAAAACCGTCGTTTGGGTGGCTAACAGAAACAAGCCCATATCTGCGGATGACTCATCTTCCTCAGAATTCAAGCTCTTAGAGAATGGTCATCTAGTCCTCTTCATGAGTAGTTATGACAGTAACTCCTCACCAAAAACCACAGTTTGGTCCACCAATTCAACAACCTCAACAGCCATGAATGATTCCTCGGTCAAAGCCGTGCTCGGTGATGATGGAAATCTGGTTATCTCGAGTTCTTCAAATCGGTCGACCGTCATTTGGCAGAGCTTTGATCATCCCACCCACGCCTTCCTACCAGGCCTAAAGCTTGGATACAACAATCTAACCAAGACGGGCTCGAAGCTAACTTCATGGAGAAACTCCGAGGATCCATCAGATGGCATCTACTCCTTCGAGTGGTGGGCTGATAGAACTTTTAACATCATTTGGAATCATTCCTTTAAGTTTTACACTTCAGGTGTTTGGAACGGACGATTTTTCAGCAACGTTCCGGAGATGCATGTCGGATATGGATTGATGTCGTCTTTTGAATTTACGTCCTACAACGACGGGAGTTACGCTTTTACCTACTTTCTTTCGAACAAGTCCTTGCCCCTAAGTACTTTCATGGATACATCTGGACAGACGAAGTCAATTGTTTGGTCGAATGAAGCTCAAGACTGGACAATGATCTGGTCTAAACCATTGCGCCATTGTCAGGTTTATGGTGTTTGCGGGGCTTTTGGTGTTTGCAGAGAAAACAATGTAGATTCTTCCCTATGCCAATGCTTGTCAGGATTCAAACAACGATACCCAAAAGATTGGAGCTTGCTTGACTACTCTAGTGGGTGTGTGAGGAGAACCACTTTGCAGTGTGGCAATAACGATAGCTTTTCGAAGATGCCTAACATAAGATTGCCTCAAATCAGCCCATCGGCCAGTGCCTTGGTAGTTGATGTTGCCAGGAAATGTGAATCGGCTTGCTTACAAAATTGTTCCTGCAGTGCTTATGCTTACGACACCAACAGTAGCAGCAGCGGCGGCAGCAATATTCGGTGTTTACTATGGTATGCAAATCTATTAAACATAGAACAGCTTGCTGGCGTTGAAGGAAATGATCTTTACATTAGACTAGCTCCATCCCAAAGCCGCTTGGGTAATTCAAGGACAAAATCTTCAAGTAGATGGACTATAGTTGTTGTGGTTCTTTCAGGGACCACAATCCTTTTGGGGATCACTATCCTTTTTCTTCTCAAATGGTGGAGAAGAAGACTAGCAAGAAGGCTAAAGCAAGAATCACCCTACGCATTTTTAACAGCATTTAGGTACAAAGACCTCAAAATTGCAACGAAGAATTTTTCGAACAAGTTAGGAAGCGGCAGTTTTGGTAGTGTCTTCAAAGGGACATTGCCCGACTCGACTCCCGTTGCAGTGAAGAGACTTGAAGGTATTTCTCAAGATCATAAGCAATTCCGAAATGAGGTAAGTACTATAGGCTTAATCCAACATGTTAACCTTGTTCGCCTCCGTGGCTTTTGTTCCGAAGGCAGGAAAATATTATTGGTGTATGACCTCATGCCTAATGGATCTTTAGACAGACATCTATTTCATCAAAACCATTCAAGAATTTTGAATTGGCAGCAAAGGTACCAAATTGCGATAGGGATAGCAAGAGGGTTAACTTATCTACACGAGGAGTGTAGAGACCGTATCATACACTGTGATATCAAGCCAGAGAATGTTCTCCTCGATGCTACCTTTTCTCCCAAGATAGCGGATTTTGGTCTTGCAAAGCTACTCGGTCGTGAATTCAGCCGAGTTGTGACGTCTATGAGGGGAACTGTTGGCTATCTTGCACCAGAATGGACCTCAGGTGTGGCTATCACTGCTAAGGCTGATGTTTATAGCTATGGCATGATGCTCTTTGAAATCATATCGGGAAGAAGGAACTTAAAGCAATCCAAGGATGGGAAGACGTGGTTCTTTCCTACTTGGGCAAGTACGAAAGTGATCTCCGAGGGACAACCAGTGCTTATGATTTTGGACAACAACTTGGAGGGAAATGCGGATGTTGAAGAACTCGACAGAGCATTTAGAGTGGCTTGTTGGTGCATCCAAGAAGAAGAGTTTCAAAGACCATCGATGGGACAAGTGGTTCAAATTCTTGAAGGGCTCTTAGAGGTGAATCCTCCTCCAATCCTAAGCTACCTCCGAGCAATGGTGGAGACTGAAGAACCTGCAAATTTCTTCTCTGAAATAGACACTTCCGAAAGTATCCAAGGTTACGAAAACAACAACTGAATGATCTACAATGTAACACAAACATGTGCGCGCTCAAATATATATAGCTACCTATAACTTTTTAAGCCATCTAGTTTTTCATTAATGAATCATGAAGGCTTGTCATTGTGATGACTTCCCTATATGTGGTTACGCTCGTCTATAGTGTAAACAAGTACTGTGTCAATGAGTATATGTGAGAAGCAAAGAAAATGAAATCATGCAAGATTGCAGCTTTATAGGTGATCAACTAAATACAAGTACAAAGGAAACAATTAGGAATCTTCAAATCAAGAGCAATGTACTTTTATAAAATAAGTTAAATGACTTACAATGCACTAGACAATCAATCTTGATCTTTGAATTAAACAAGACTTCTTGTTTATTTGGGGAAATCCAAATTAAAGTTCATCTGTGAAAATATTTATAATGCTTTCGATATTGCAATTGTTTCATACAAGCATGAGAATTTGCGATCAGAATTCAATTCATGAATCAATCCCTTAATTTTATTTCGTTTCACTTACTCCTGTACAAGTATCTAGGGAGAAATCCAAATATTTTATGAGAAAGAGCAAAGGTCGAATTAACCTTTGATTGCAGGGAAATTGGTGTCAAGGAAAATACCGTTAACTATATAGTTGCAAAAATGCAAAATGATTGAGGGAAATCATCCATAACTCCCCTTCTGATGCTCGCTGATTACCGCATCACCCTCAAAATCAGTTTTAGCTAGGCTCATGTCATTCCAATAAAACACCAATCTTGGCATTGAAAGAATGCTTTGGCAGGGTAATTTAGGGGTTTCTCTTAGGACCCTACTATCATTATTGATGACACACACTTCTTGTTGTCATGGCTAAACAAATCAGGCGCACATTGTTATTGCAACTTGACAATCACAACCAACCATTGGTTTGGTTAGTGCTCGAGACCAACTGGTTGCTTACTTGGGCCTCTATAAAGTGTTTAAGTTCGAATCTTCTAGTAATTCCTTGTAGTATATTTCTCTGGGAGGGGTATGTCTCGTCTGGAATAGTCAGTGATAATCCGAGTACCACAGTATAAGAAAATTGACAATCACAAAATTGTTGGAAATGATACATGAGAAGGTCACTATGGCTGCAGGTATTAGGAAAATATATTCCTCAATTATAGCAATGAGTCACATTAAGACAAAAAGGGTCGACTTGAGACTCAGAGGGATCGGAGACTTCATAGTCCAAACTCTTCTTAGCCACGAAGGGCCAACCTACAGCAATTAATTTTATTTTTTTATTATTTTTTTTTTCAGAAGACCTATTGCAATCATTTACCAGGTCATGTGGTTGGAAGTACTATCAGTTATGTGTTTGCGACATAAATTGGGAACCCCTTAATGTGTTTTTCAGTTTTAATAGGCAGCTTTGTTTGATTCTAGTAGAAATATTTTGACAATGAATTAATTCCATAGAGAATTATTGGCAGAGAGGACTTTTAATTATTTAAATCAGACGTCACGACTAATTTGGACCAAACTACTAAATAAATAATTAAAAAAAAAAAACACTCAAATTTTATTTTTTTTTTCAGAAGACCTATTGCAATCATTTACCAGGTCATGTGGTTGGTGTTGAATTTTTGCCTCAACTGCTACAGTATTTATTTGTTTGATTTAGTCTAATGTTTCAGTTGTTACTTCCTTGTTTTTAGATTAGTTTCTTTGACAGATCTTGGTGTATCAGTTGTAGTGGCATTATTTTAGGAGTAGTTTCCTTATTTTCTGATTTTCAGTTAGTATTTTTTTGTGTATTTAAGCTATTCAACTTAAATGAAATCAGAAGACTACTGCAGAAATATTTCTTCTTTATTCTTATTTCTTGTCTCTGCTTCTTTAAACTCAATTTACTATTTTGATATTCCTTCAAAATTGGTATCGAAAGCAGATCATCTTGAGGACCTATAACGAGTAAAATCCACCATTGAAAGGCCTAGATATCCATCTACTTTCATGGATTAGAATCACTTGAAAAGCCCTTCACTTCACTAGCACCACCAAGTGTTTAATAGTGAAAACTACCATGTATGGGCAGCCGGGATGGAGGCATATCTAGATGCGCATGATCTCTCGGGATCTTTGTTGAAGAGGACTATGAAGTTCCTCCATTGCGGGAAAATCCAACAATGGCGCAGCTCAAGAATCACAAGGAGAAGAAAACTAGAAAGTCCAAGGCTAAAGCCTTGTTGTTTGCAAGCAGATCTCGAAGAAGTTTTTGTCGAATCATGACAAAGAAATCAACATTTGAAGTTTGGAATTTTCTCAAGAGTGAGTACGAAGGAGATGAAAGGATTAGAGCAATGCAAGTCTTTAATCGATACGAGAATTCCAACTACAAACAATGAAGGATCAGGAGACCATCAAAGAGTATTCCGACAAATTACTAGGCATTGCCAACAAAGTAAGATTACTCGGCTCGAATTTCCGACTCTATATTGGTTGAAAAAATTATTGTGACTATTCTGATGATTTGAATCAGCCATTTCTTCTTTGGAAAATACTAAAAATCTATCAAAGGTTAGCTTGGCGAGAATTGTTAAGTTCCTTGCGGACACAAGAACAAAGAAGTCTCATGAGATCTCGAAGCGGCTATTAAAGGTGCATTAGCTGCGAGAACTCGGTTCAACCAAGGAGGAAAAGGGAAGAAATATGAGAAGAACAAGAAAGGAAACTCGAGTTTTTGATTCCCCTAAAACTAATATGGGAACAAAATCGATTTCCCTCCTTGTAAACATTGTGGAAGAAACCTTTTAAATGTTGGAGGAGACCAGACCAGCAGTGTGAGAAATGTCGAAGAGAGGGCATCATCAAAAGATATGTAGAAGCAATCCTCAGCAAAGAAATGTGACTCAAGGCAATCTTCAACATAAAAATGTAGCTCAAGTTGTTGATCAAGAAGAAGAGGAGGAGCAACTTTTTGTTGCACCTTGTTTCACCTCAAGTAATGCAAGCGATAAGTGGCTTGTTGACAGTGGT
Source organism: Stephania japonica (assembly GCA_039657345.1). Taxonomy (NCBI): domain Eukaryota; kingdom Viridiplantae; phylum Streptophyta; class Magnoliopsida; order Ranunculales; family Menispermaceae; genus Stephania; species Stephania japonica. The sequence continues at coordinate 80,407,671 of CM077556.1, read as the reverse complement.
TGCACAAATCATATGACCTTCGATCGAGATCTCTTCAAAGAGCTCGACACATCTATAACCTCCAAAGTCAGAATTGGCAACGGAGACTTCATTGCAGTCAAGGGAAAAGGAATGATAGCAATCGAAAGTGTTTCAGGTACAAGTTAATTAAAGATGTATTGTTTGTACCTAACATAAACCAAAATCTGTTGAGTGTAGGCCAACTACTCGAAAGGGGTTTCAAAGTAATCTTTGAAAGCAATCGATGCTTAATCAAGGATTCAAGAGGAGAAGATGTGTTCAAAGTCAACATGAAAGGAAAGAGCTTCGTACTAGATCCTTCGGAGGAGGAGATTGCAGCTTATTCAGCCATTAAGTTTACCACTGAATTGTGGCACAAAAGACTTGGTCACTTTCATCATGCAGCAGTGTTGAATTTGCAAAGAAAAGAGTTGGTTCAAGGCTTACCTCACTTAGAAGCTGAATTACCATATTGCAAGACATGTCAATTTGGAAAGCAAACAAGACTTCCTTTCAAGCAAGCAACTTGGAGGGCTACTAAAAGGCTGCAACTAATCTACATAGATTTGGCTGGACCTCAAAGAACTCCTTCACTTAATGGGAGCAAGTACTACATTGTTTTTATTGATGATCACACTAGAATGTGTTGCATTTATTTTCTTAAATTCAAGACAGAAGTTGCTGGAATTTTTTGGAAGTTTAAGCAGTGGATTGAAACTCAAAGTGGCCACCAAATTCAAGCCTTAAGGTCCGATAATGGCAAAGAATACACATCAAATCAGTTCAACATGTATTGTGAGGAGGCGGAATCGAACATCAACTTATCGCTCCATATACTCCTCAACAAAATGGAGTAAGTGAGAGGAAGAATCGTACAATAATGGAGATGGCTAGATGCATGCTTCATGAGAAGAGTTTGCCAAAGGAGTATTGGGTCAAGCTGCACATACTTCGCTTTTTCTTCTCAACCGGCTTCCTACAAAAGCGTAGAACGGGAAGATACCATTCGAAGCTTGGTATGGTTTCAAACCTTCTCTAAAAAATTTAAAAGTGTTTGGATGCTTGTGTTTTGTTTATGTGCCTCAGATCAAAAGAGATAAGCTAGATAAAAAGGCAATGGCTGGAATTTTTGTGGGATATAGTACAATTTCTAAAGCTTATAGAGTTTTCCAACCTCATACAAGGAAAATTCTAATAAGTAGAGATGTGCACTTCATGGAAAATGAGATTTGGGACTGGAATGGAGAGAAATCATCCTCAAATTTACTTCACAATTCAAAGTTTCAGCTAAAGGAAGATGAATTGATTGATGATGTTCCAATTAGAGGTACAAGATCACTTGGTAAAATTTACCAAAGGTGCAATGTAGCAATTCTTGAACCTGCTGATTTTTGGGAAGCTGAAAATGATCCCAAATGGAGAGCTGCAATGGAAAAAGAACTGAACATTATCAAGAAGAACCAAACTTGGGAGCTTGTGAAAAGACCTACTGACAGAAAAGTGATTGGAGTGAAGTGGGTATTCAGAACTAAGCTGAATGCAAATGGCTCAATCAACAAGCACAAGGCAAGGCTTGTTGTAAAGGGGTATGCTCAAATTTATGGTGTTGATTTTTTCGACACATTTGCTCTGTTGCTAGATTGGATACTATTAGATTGCTACTACCCATTGTCGCACAAAATTTGGAAAGTGTATCATTTGGGTGTTAAGCCTGCTTTTTTGAATGGTTTTCTCGAGGAGGAGATTTATGTCGATCGGCGGAAGGATTTGCAATTAAAGGCAATGAAGATGAAGTTTATCTACTAAAGAAAGCTTTGTATGGGCTAAAGCAGGCACCTAGAGCTTGGTACAAGAGAATTGATGAGCATTTGATGAAGTTGGGTTTCAAAAAAGCCCAAGTGAAGCTACCCTCTACATCAAAGGTGATGAAGTCAATTTTGTGATTGTTTCTTTGTATCTTGATGACTTGTCTGGTTACGGTGTAGCAATGTCAATCTTGTTGAAGATTTCAAACAAGATATGCAAAGGACATTTGAGATGACAGATTTGGGAGAGATGGCTTACTTTCTCGGAATGGAGATCAAACAAAAGCAAAATGAGTTTTTTGTTTGTCAAAAGAAGTATGCAAGAGAGATTTTAAAGAAGTTCAAAATGGAGAATTGCAAAGAAGTGGCTACTCCAATGTGTCAAAAGGAAAAGCGAGCAAGAACGACGAATCTGGAAGAGTTGACGAGACTTTTTACCGAAGTATAGTTGGTTGTCTCATGCATCTCACAAAGCAACTAGATCGGATATTTTACATCTTTGTAAGTGTCTTATCCAGATTTTCTAATAGTGCAACTAAAACTCATCTTACAAACAACTAAGAGAGTTATGAGATATGTTAAGGGAACACTTAATTTTGGAGTTATGTTTTGTGCAAATAAGAATTGTGTTCTACAGGATGTTGGGACAGTGATTATGGTGGTTCGATGATATGAAGAGTACTTCAAAGTTATTGTTTTAATCTAGGTTCAGGGGTGTTCACTTGGTGTTCTAAGAAGCAAGATATTGTTGCACAATCCACTGCAGAAGCTGAATTTATTGCTGCTACAGCTGCTGCGAATCAAGCATTGTGGCTTAGGAAAGTGTTGATTGATCTAAATTTGAAGCAAGAAGGAAGTACAGAGGTGTTTGTGGACAATCAAGCATCAATTGCTATCTCAAACTATCCTGTTTTTCATGGAAAAACAAAACACTTCAATATCAAATTATTTTCAAAACACTTCAATATCAAATTATTTTTTCTCAGAGATGTGCAAAAGGGAGGATCAATTAAGTTGAAGTACTGCAAGACAGATTATCAACTGGCGGACATCTTCACCAAAGCCTTACCAACAAGCAAGTTTGAATTCCTGAGAGAAAAGCTTGGAGTGTGCAGCAACTGAAGCAAGGAGGAGTGTTGAATTTTTGCCTCAGCTGCTGCAGTATTTATTTGTTTGATTTAGTCTAATGTTTCAGTTGTTACTTCCTTGTTTTTAGATTAGTTTCTTTGACTGATCTTGGTGTATCAGTTGTAGTGGCATTATTTTAGGAGTAGTTTCCTTATTTTCTGATTTTCAGTTAGTATTTTTTTTTTTGTGTATTTAAGCTATTCAACTTAAATGAAATCAGAAGACTACTGCAGAAATATTTCTTATTTATTCTTGTTTCTTGTCTCTGCTTCTTTAAACTCAATTTACTACTTTGATATTCCTTCAGTTGGAAGTACTATCAGTTATGTGTTTGCGACATAAATTGGGAACCCCTTAATGTGTTTTTCAGTTTTAATCGGCAGCTTTGTTTGATTCTAGTAGAAATATTTTGACAATGAATTAATTCCATAGAGAATTATTGGCAGAGATGACTTTTAATTATTTAAATCAGACGTCACGACTAATTTGGACCAAACTACTAAATAAATAATTTTTAAAAAAACACTCAAATGTGATTGCAAGTTGAAGCGAGCAATAATAGTTTAAAGGTCATTGCATACAAAATCTTGAATCGAGAAGAAAACATAAAAATATAAAACATACATGTTAAATAAGCTATGCAAACACATAAAATGTAGATAACTGTGGTTCCTATTGTCTAGATGTATACATATACAATTCAAGAATGCAGACCCCTAACTATTGACTCGAGTTCGATTCTTGGGAATGGAAACACCAACGTTGGGAGCTAGCGCGACTAGGGTCGACCCAAAGTAGTCGGATATTTTAGATACGGGTGCTTTAGATCAAAAAAAAAAAAAAAAATGCAGACCCTCTATTTTGCATGTAAAAGGTACAACCACACTTCCAACAGAAAAACTAGTTTTGCAAAGAGACCAACAAGGATCGAAGAGCAACGAAACAAAAGACGAACAACACAAAACGGTCGTCGACTCGAAAGTCAATTGATCTAGAATGGAGATCTATCTATAATACCATCTTAGGTTTTGGAAAATACTGAAGTACTTTATTAAAGGCCAATATATAAGTCTGTATATAGTTAACATAAACGGGCCAAGTGGGTCAAACCCTAAATACCCACATATACTTTAACACTAGAAATGGTTGGAGTGTGTTTTTATAAAGACCCAATATAACGCCACTTTGTCTTCATTGCCTACATCACACACGTTCTTATTGCTTTATGTTTGAGCGAAACCAAGGTTCATTAGAGAGGTTATAAACGCTATTGATATAGTGGATTACTTGTATATTTAGGCATGTTGGCCAAACTACGTTTCCAATTTATTTGTGTTTATTGGTGCTGATTTTCTTCTCTATTTTACTGCCATTGTGTTCTTGTTATTGCGTGCTATTCTGTGCAGTCTTCATTACTGAATTACTGCAATACTACATCACATTATTGTTCTCTGCAATATCTATTACAGTTTGTTGTGAAAGACTCGTCGTTGATTCAGACTCATGGTAAACGAAACTTTAACATAAATTACTATCAAACCACAAAACAATTTTGTCTATACCTATCTAGATGAAACACAAGACATACATATAAACTACTAATGAACCACAAAACATATATTTTTGGTCTGTGTAAACAGCAACAAAACCCATCCAGTTGAGCTCGCAATCCAAACCATTTATTTGCGCAAATACAATGACCTGCAAATCCTCATCCATTCAATTTTGGTTTGTGTAAACAGCAACAACATCATCAAGTTCTAGTAACTTGGACCCACTACAACAGTAAAGACCTTTCATGACGGTTTTTAACCGTTACAAGGTTTCATCACCTTATGAGAAGTTATTAAAACTCAGGGCCTTTTGTGACGATTTTTCACCATCATTTTATTTAAAATATTGTATCAAAATTTGGACTTTTATGACGGTTTTTAATCATCATAAAAGCCTTACATTTTTTTTTTTTAAAGTGAACGTATTTTTTTTGGTAGCCCCAGCAGCATATAGCATTTTTTACAAAACAAAAATAAATAGTAATTATTAACAAATAAAATTAATCTTCTTAAAATCAAGATTTAACAAACATATCAATACATATGTTCTATAATTTGTTAAAAGTCAAATTTTCACATACAAATCAGCATTGTGGTCTTGATCAAATCGAGGAGAAGGTCTCGATCCTTGCAATGCATCTAGAAAGACATGTGGTTAGACTTGACTAAGGCAAGACGAAGCACTAAAGCATCAAGGAAGCCGACTGCCCACCTCTTAGCCATATGAAGTGCTAAAGCACCTTCCCTGCATCGTGCCAAGCAAGAACATCATCACCATTGACCATAGACACCAACATAACAAAGTGCGCGTGCCAATGATCAGAGCAACTAATACAAACACAACAACCATGAAAACAACATTATATGTTTTAAGACATTAAAACATATAATGGACTGTAAACAAACTTACGTTTATGATACTTGGCTTGCTGATAGCTGCATCCCCATGTTTTACATGCAAAGACCAAAAAAAACTTCATACAGGTAAGCTTAGCCAGGAACTGATTTGGTGAGTGCATCTCTGTAGTTGTGAGATGCAAAGTGTTTATGGTGGGGAGTTATGGATTTGGCTTTGCAGAAACTGAGACAAGTAGCAAAGAAGATGAACAAAATAAGGGTTTAGGAATAGAGAGCCATTGGAGCAGAAGTTTGTGTGCCCAACTGCTCTAACCAACCAACCCCAACTAAACTGCAAAGCAATGGAGCTGCTCTCCCTCTATTTATGAGCAAAAAACGCTGCCTCTACAGTGCTATAATTAAGCCCAATTTGTTTGTCTCACATTTGCCTTTACTTTTGCTAACCATGTTTAATTTGTTTAAGTAAAGCAATTACAATAGCTAGTTGGAGCACCTAAAAGCCGGTTACTGTCTTTTAACTAAAGGCTTGTGTTCAAGTTTGGGAATGAAAACATCACCGTTGAGAGCATCTAGGAATCATCTAGGTGTTGCATAGCATATGAGAATAAAATTCTTGCATTAAAGGAAAGACTCTAATATCATTGGCTTGGTCACTCCTTGAGACCACAAATAATACATTATTAGTTCAAATTGAATATGAAAATTCATGAAAAAAGTCTCAAACAAATCAAAGTGTAGATGACCTATGTAAGAAAAAAGCATTAGAGGAAAGAATCTAACATCCAAATAAGAAGGAAACAAAAAAAGAATTCCTTGACCCCGGCTTGGTCTTCTATAACACGATTCATATATACTTGTAGGAAATTCCCATTTGGGGCTCTAATACGAACACAACTTTGGCCATCGTCTTTCCTTACAAATTCAAATACTTGTGATGCTCCAGTTGTGTTGGAGATGGCTACTAGTGTTGCACCATCTCCTTGTGTATCCAGCCCAATGAACTGTGTATTGAAGATTCTTAAATTAAATCTGGTCTCACTGATCCTCCACAGCTGCACATGAAAAACCATCGATGTTGTAGTAAACAACACTTGCACAGTTCAAGATCTCAAGACTAAATTTAAGGATGTGGAGGGCATTACGGAGATGCACCTAAAGACAAGTCTTTTAAAAAGATAAAATTAAATTGTTGGACGTGTGGGAAGCCAAGACACAAGGCTTAAGAATGTTGTCGCTGCAATTACCAAATTGTTGGAAGTTCAATTGAACAAATCTCAACAAGTTGGCTAAAAAGAAACTGTTACCATTTGGATGCAACTAATTGTCTACTCCTAACTAGCACTGAGGCCTTTTGAGTTAGAACCCCACACCAATGAGATGAAAGGTGGTTAAGTTGGGACACTATCGATGCTAGCGGTTTCGAATTCTTTACACTAGGTAACTCCATGAACTACTACGACAGCATTTGGTTCACGCAAGTTTTTGCCGTCCAAAAAAAGAAAACCATCGTTTGGGTGGCCAACAGAAACAAGCCCATAACCATTAATGACTATCGTCTTCCTCAGAATTCAAGCTATTAGAGAATGGTCACCTAGTCATACTCATCATGAGGAACAAAATTCCAATTTGGTCCACCGATTCAACACCATGAATGATTCATCTGTTAAAGCATTGTGCTCCGTGATGATGAAAATCAGGTTATTTGGAGTTCCTCAAATGGGGACGTCCTATGGGAGAGCTTTGATATCATGTTCACCTACCTGGAGAAAGGTTAGAATATAATGGCCTTACAAAGAAACCTATGAAAGTAACTTCATGGAGAAACTTCAAGGATTCGACTGACGGCATCTACTCTATCAAGTTGGGGCCCGACAAGAGTTTCAGCTTAATTTGGAATGGTTCACAAAAGTTTACAATTCAGGTGTCTGGAATTGACATTTTTTCAGCAACATTCCTGAGATGCAAGTTGGATATGGATTCATGTCTTCTTTTGGTATCACGTCTTACGAGAATGGGAGTTATGATTTTATTTGGTGTTAGTTGGGCTTTTGGTGTTTGCAGTGAGAACAATATAGGTCCTTCAATATGCCAATGTAACAACGCTATCCAAAAGACTGGGACTTACTTGGTTACTCAGGTGGGTGTGCAAGGAGAAGCTCTTTACAGTGTGGCAACGAAGATAGCTTTTCAAAGATGCCTAACATGAGATTGACCAAAATCAGCCCATCGGCCAATGCTCTAGCAGCCAATAATGCCAAGAAATGTGAATTGGCTTGCTTACAAAATTGTTCCTGCAGTGCTTATTCTTACGACACAAACATTGGTAGTAGTGGCAATAGTATTCGGTGTTTACTATGGTATGAAGATCTGCTAAACATAGAGCAGCTTGCTGGTAACGAGGAAATGATCTTTACATTAGATTAGCTCCTTCACAAGGCCACCACTTGGGTTTTAAGACGAAAACTTCTACTAGATGGACTATAGTTGGAGTGGTTCTTTCCAGGACTGCAATCCTTTCGGGCATCAGTTTGTTTTTGCTTTACAAACGGTGGAAAAGAAGACTCAACAAAAACCAAAGCAAGAAGAGGATTATGCTTTAACACCATTCAGGTACTAAGATCTAAAACTAGCAACAAAGAATTTCACAGACAAGTTAGGCAGCGACAGTTTTTGGTATACAAAAGAACATTGCCTGACTCAACTGCCATTGGGGTGAAGAGACTTGAAGGTGTTTCACAGGATCAGAAGCAATTTCGAAGTGAGGTAAGTACAATAGCCTTAATCCAACATGTTAATCTCGTTCGCCTTCGTGGCTTTAATTTGCTGTGAAGGTAGGAAAAAAATGTTGGTGTATGACCTCATGCCTAATGGGTCCTTAGACAAGTATCTAAATCTTCAAAACGATTCAATAATTTTGAATTGGCAGCAAAGGTACCAAATTGCAACAGGGGTAGCAAGAGGATTAGCATATCTACATGAAAAGTGTAGAGACTGTATCATACATTGTGATATCAAGGCAGAGAATATGCTCCTAAGCTACCTCCAAGGGTTCTCTGAATAGACATCTCGTAAAGAATTCAAGGCTGCAAACAACAACTGAATAATATTCTCCTCTGAATAGCTTTTCAAGCCACCAAGATTTCAATTTATAAATCATGAAGGGTTTTAATTGTGGCAACTTCTGTATATATGGTGAAGGTCTATCACGAAATTGTCTTAGTGACTGTTGAGAAGGTATCGGTCTCAATGTAAACAATTACTGATGTAATTCAGTGTGTATATATATATATATATATATATATATATATTGATAGGAAAGAAACATTGCACTCACCAAGGTTTGAACCCATGACCTCTTACTTCCAAATCCCATACCATACCATTAGGCCACCCAATTGGTTATTCAATATAAATAGATGACAAGAAAAGAAAATTATACCATGCCAGCATTGGAGCTATATATATATATATAGGTGATGAACTTAATATAAGGGTGACAATTAGGATGTGCTCAAGAGCTTTTAGTACCAATAATCAAGTAAAAGAAGAAAATAACTTTAGGAAATAAACTTAATGAATAGACAATTACAACGCCCTAGAAGATCAAATTGATCTTTAAGATATCAACAAGAATTGATTTTTTTTATCCAAACTAAACTTCATCAATTTGTAAAAATAATTACGAAGCTTTCAGCAGTACTGTCCCATTAAATTAAGCATGAAAATTTGGGAAGTATCTCGTGGAAAACCCACCAAACAAAACCTACCTAATTCAAAGCCCCCCGCCTTGTCAGGAATTCGGTTTCGAGGAAAATATCCTTAAGAATTCCTATATGGTTGGGGCTATTAACTTGATACTACAAAGTATGTGATATATGAATGAAAAAGTTTGCAAGAAATAGTATCAACAGAAAAGAACTGCGCGATAGAAAGAATACACTTTTGAGATAATATCTGAACTTCTTTGGCGTTCTGGCATTTGAAATTACCGTAGTTCTTCCGATATCCCAATCGATATTAATAGAAATTGGTTGCCAATCCAATCCTATACCAAAAATCATTCAAACTCCCACCAAGTTTGCCCCTTTTATACTCAGAGAAAACCTCATTCCCATGTACCGCGGAGCGACTCCTGAACTCTACCTGCCCAAAGAACCAATCCAATCCTATACCAAAAATCACCAATCTCGGCATGGAAACCAGAGGTTCCCTTCTACCTCTCCGTCGAATCCGACGAAGCCCTCGAAGAATCGACTTGAAAAATGTGGTTCCAGTGTCGATTTTGAGAGCAATTTTGGTATTTCTCAAGTGTTTTCGATCGATTGAATGAATGAATTGGGAGAGTGAAATTAGGGTTAGGGTTTGAAGATGAGTATTGAAGTTAGTTCGCGGGAAACGCCAACGGTCAACTGAATCGAACGGGGTGCGAAGCGGTTTAGGTTTTTTATTTTTATTTTATCTCATCCCATTTGTTGGTTTTAAGTTGTAACATTTTCTTTTTTTCACAAAACTCATTTTTTTTTTCTTAGATTATTGTCAGGGTACTGAGAGCTTTGATTCCAAATAATCTCAAACTCAAGGAAGGAATGACTATAATGGCAACAAACATCTAGCCAAAAGTTTTAAGACTTTCATTTTTACGGCTCAAAACTATGATCTATAATTAAGAGATGACGAACTGTCATCCTACCACAAGGTCCACAACCCTCTAAGTTTAAGGATGACAATTAGACTAATGGGTATCTGACCCTAAGGACAGGGTAATATTCGACCCGATATATATTGGGTAAGGGTATAGATTTATGAATGAAATACCCATATGAGTATGGGTAAAGTAAGGGTGTTGACATCTACCCACCTCATTTACCCAATTACCCAATCTATATACCTATTTATATTATAATATTTATTTATATATATTAACTTAGTTTTACTATTAAGATATATTTATTATTGAAAATTGAAAGTACATTCTTCCAATTTTCGAAGATTGAAAGAGTCTTTTTTTGCTTACTTAAAGACTTTTATATTTTAAATTTTAGAATAATTATTAAAAACAAAGTACATTTTCATTGATCCTTTATAATAATTATAAAAATATCGTGTATGGATTCTATTGACATTTTATGCTAAACATTTTTTTTGCTCTTTTTAAATTTTGAGTTTTTTTATATCATATTAATTAGTAATGATGGGTATGAATACCCACTGGTACCCTGCTATGCAGACGAATAATACCCATACTCGACCCACCAAAAAAATAGGGCAAAAAGGTAGGGTATGTTGAACATTGAAGTTCAAGTTTTGTATTGGAAAAGAACAAAACCTTTAGTCCCACATAGGTGAGAAAGGTTTAGTTCTCTCACTTAATATATGTTCCAACACACTTCTATTGTTTTGTTTGAGAAGTGAGTGGACCATGGGGAATGAGTGGACCATGGGGTTCACTAGGAAATCACCCTAATTAAATAATCTTTGACAATGGCCTTGTCCCTTTGGGACTTTGGTTTGTTCAAGACTTAGCCATTCATAAACATAGTTTTTATTTTTTATTTTCGGTTTTTATTTTTATTTTCGTTTTGAAATTTAAACAAAAGAGCACCAACAGTTGCTAAGTTTGAATTAGGAGTTACATAACTATCAAATTAGTGGCACACTAATTAGATAGTTATGGGTTAGATGTTTATCTATATTAGGAGAGTCCTTTGACAAAGAATAATGGTTTTTTCAAAATCTGATTTAAAACAATTTGTGTTTCAAGAAAGAGAGACGATTTTGCAGTTTGAAGGTTCTTTGATTGGTGCTTTGATCAAAGGGCAAACCAGTTGTATCCTGGAGACAGAACTTCTAGTTGAATTTAGCACCGAATTGGAGGAAATTTTCTGTCTTAGGTCATTGCAATGCAAGCCTCTGGTACACTTTGTTTATTAATCTTCTTTATTGATTAATCAGCATGTTTAGTTGTTTGTGATAACAGTGCCATGTTCAGATTATGTTTATTATAGATTGCTTGGATTAACAATCTAAGACAGAAAAATTATTCTTGTTTGTCTTCTGATCTTCATATCTTATTTTATATTTGATTTAATTCTACTTGCTTGTTATTATTGTTTTCTGATTCAAATATACTTGGTGTTTTGTATATCTTAGCATCTGAATCTAAATCTGAAATGGCATCATCTCATATTGTTAATGATAAGACCGCATCCAATTCTAAGGATGAGAGGCCTGAAAAGTTTAAGGGACTTGATTTCAAGAGATGGCAACAGAAAACAATTTTCTAGTTGACCACTATGAATTTAGCCAATGTCATCAGAGAAAAGGTTCCTAAAACGGATGAGAATCCGATCACCAAGGAAACCATGATGACAATCGAGGCCTGGAAAAATTCTGACTTCCTTTGTAGAAACTATATTCTGAATAGACTTGATGACACTCTATATGATGTTTATTCTGAGTGTGATACTGCAAAAGATGTTTGGGATATGCTGGAAAAGAAATATCGAACTGAAGATGCGGGAGCAAAAAAGTTCATGGTTGGCAAATTCTTGAAATATAGCATGGTCGACTCAAAGTCTGTAGTGAAGCAAGTTGAAGAACTGCAAGTGTTGATTCATGAGTTACATGCTGAGGGATGTATCGCGAATGAGCATTTTCAAACTGGTTCTATCATTGAGAAATTACCTCCATCATGGAATGACTTCAAGGTGTATCTGAAGCATAAGCGTAGAGATATGTCGATTGAAGACTTGATCTTGAGGCCGCGGGTTGAAGAAGATCACAGGAAAGGAGACAAGATGGAAAGAAGTGACATTGATGCAAAGGCAAACATGGTGGAAGGAAGCAATTCCAAAGTTCAGAAATTCTAGAAGAAGAATTTCAAAAGAGAAGCGCCCACCAAACAGTTTACACCGAAGGGGAAGAATTTTAAGAAAATCCAAGGAAGCTGCTGGGTATGTGGAAAACAGGATCATAGGGCCCAAGATTGTCATCATAAGAAAGATCATAATCATGGCAATTCTGGTTTGAACAACCAAGCGAATATTGCTGATGTCCAAATTGATGAAATGGACATTGATCTCACTGCTGTTGTGTCTGAAACTAACATGGTCTCTGACACTCGGGGCTGGTGGATTGACACTGGTGCGACTCGGCATATTTGCAACGACAAAAGCTTGTTTTCAGAGTTTCTTCCTGTTGATAGTGAAGAAAAGCTTTATATGGGAAATTCATCCTCTTCAATGGTTGAAGGCAAGGGCACTGTTAAGATGAAGTTCACTAGCGGGAAAATAGTTACTTTACTCAATGTGTTGTATGTTCCTGAGATCAGGAAGAACCTTGTATCTGGCCCTTTACTTAACAAAAAAGGGTTCAAGTTGGTGTTTGAGTCTGACAAGTTTGTTTTCACTAAGGGTGGGATGTATGTAGGAAAGGGATACCTCACAAAGGGTCTCTTTAAGCTCAATGTTGTAATTGTTAACTCTACTGGTAATAAAATGATCGTTTCTGCGTATATGGTTGATTCATTTAATTTATGGCATGCTAGATTAGGACATGTGAATAAAAGATCTATTTAGAGAATGGTTAAGTTAAATTTATTGCCTTAGTTTAACATTGATTTAAATAAAAAATGTGAAATATGCACTGAATTAAAATTTGCTAGGAAAACTTTCAAATCTGTCCAAGAGAGATCAAATGAATTATTAGGATTGATTTATAGTGATCTTTGTGATTTTAAATCCATCCCTACTAGAGGGGGAAAAATTATTACATCACCTTTATTGATGATTGTAGTAAATATTGCCAAGTCTATTTGATTAGAAATAAAAACGAGGCCTTAGATATGTTTAAAATATATAAGGCAGAGGTAGAAAATCAATTAGACAAGAAAATTAAGGCATTAAGAATAGATAGAGGTGGAGAATATGAATCTGCTGAATTTGCAGAATTATGTAGCAAATATGGAATTATACATCAAACGACTGCACCCTATACACCTCAACTGAATGGTGTAGCAGAAAGGAAAAATAGAACTCTAAAAAATATGATTAATTCCATGTTGAATGATTCTGGACTTTCTCAGAATTTGTGGGGTGAAGCGTTACTCACTGCAAATCACATTTTGAATAGAGTGCCTTTCAAGAAATTAGATAAATCTCCGTTTGGGATATGGAGAGGCAGAAAACCCACTTACAAAACTTTGAAAGTGTGGGGTTGCTTGGCAAAGGTCCAAATTCCCTTACCAAAGTGAACTAAGTTAGGACCTAAAACTATAGATTGTGTGTTCATTGGTTTTGTTAAGAACAGTGCAGCATATAGATTCTTAGTAGTTAAATCACATATTTCAGATATAAGTGAAAATTCTATTATTGAATCTATTGATGCTGAATTTTTTGAACACATTTTTCCTTTTAAGGAAAATCAAAGTGGTTCGTCACTTAAAAGAACTGCTGAAGAGAGTTTAGATGAACCATCTAATTCTAAGGTTCAAGAACAAGAGTTAGAACCTAGAAGAGGAAAAAGAGTTAAGGTCACAAAAGACTTTGGACCTGATTTTGTTAACATGTTAACTGAAAATGAGCCACAAACTTATAAAGAAGCTATGTCTTCACCAGACGCTCCATTTTGGATGGAAGCTATCAATAGTGAGATTGAATCCATTTTACAAAATAATACGTGGGAATTGGTTGATCTACCATCATGAATAAAACCAATTGGATATAAATGGATCTTCAAAAAGAAGCTAAAGGCTGATGGCACTATTGAGAAATACAAGGCACGTTTGGTTGCTAAAGGATATAGACAAAAAGAAGGTCTGGATTACTTCGACACTTATTCTCCTGTTTCAAGAATAACTTCCATTAGGATGTTAATTTCCATAGTTGCTTTGTACGACATGGAAATACATCAAATGGATGTTAAAACAACATTTTTAAATGGAGAATTAGAAGAAGAAATTTATATGGATCAACCTGAAGGGTTCGTTGTGAAAGGTCAAGAAAACAAAGTTTGTAGACTTGTTAAGTCTTTGTATGGACTTAAACAAGCTCCAAAACAATGGCATGAGAAATTTGATCATACTATGATGGCAAATGGTTTTAAAATAAATGAATGTGATAAATGTGTGTACATTAAAGAAATGAAGAATTCATTTGTCATAGTATGTTTATATGTTGAAGACATGTTAATTATGAGCTCAAGCAAGGATGCCATAATGTCAACAAAGAAGATGTTGAATTCTAGTTTTGACATGAAAGACTTAGGTCTATTTGATGTAATACTAGGAATTCAAATCAAAAGGAATAACGAAGGTTATATCCTAACACAATCTCATTACGTTGAGAAAATCTTAAAAAGATTCAATCAATTCGATTGCAAACCTGCTCCAACTCCTTTTGATGCTAATTGCCATCTAAAGAAGAACTCTAAAGAGTCGGTTTGTCAATTAGAATATTCTCAAGTTATTGGGAGTTTAATGTATCTGATGAACTCTACTAGACCTGACATTGCTTATGCAGTAAGCAGGTTAAGCAGATACACAAGTAGTCCAAATGATGATCATTGGACAGCATTGATAAGAGTTCTAAGGTATCTCAAGTATACCTTGAGTTATGGATTGGTTTATACAAAGTATCTACCAGTACTTGAAAGCTATAGTGATGCAAATTGGATTTCTGATAATACAGAAACCAAGTCAACTAGTGGATATGTATTTACATTGGGTGGAGGAGCAATTTCTTGGAAATCAACAAAACAAACGTGTATAGCACGATCCACCATGGAATCCGAATTTATTGCTCTCGACAAGGCAGCTGAAGAAGCTGAATGGCTAAGAAATTTCTTAGAAGATATTTCGTGCTGGCCAAAACCAGTCACATCAATATGCATACATTGTGATAGTATGGCAGCACAAGCAAGAGCTAAGAACAACATATATAATGGTAAGTCGAGACATATAAGGCGCCGACATAATACTATAAGACAATTACTCACAAGTGGAGTAATTAGTATTGATTATGTTAAGTCTAAGGAAAACATTGCAAATCCTTTGACTAAAGGCTTACCAAGAGATCAAGTGAAGATATTATCGAGGGGAATGGGTTTAAAGCCTATAGAGTGATTCAAGTCTAGCGGAAACCTAACCTAACTGATTGGAGATCCCACGGTCTAGGTTCAATAGGCAAACTGGTTAGACTTGAATTAACAAACTGGACACACAATAACCTGTTCCTATGATGAAGCAAGTGTGTTGATAAGATGTTTAGGGTATGCATATGCATTCAATGACATAGTAATGTCACCTATATGGTAGTAAATGTGGGGTCGCATTTATGAGAATGAAATTAGGCTAAGTTCTCTAAAGCTATCATGAAACCAAGATCTGTTCGGGACCAAAATGAACAAAAACGTATGAACTGCATTTGGATTCAAGTCATGAGTAAGACATATTGTCTTGGTTTACTATAAAAGTGAACAGTTCAAGATAAATAAATACATCAACTACGTCACAAAGTAAACCCGATATGCTTTACTAAGGTTAGTTCAAGTCTTTACGACACTCTTCCTTATAAGCATGACTTGATTATCTCTCTCTCTCTCTCTCTCTCTCTCTCTCTCTCTCTCGTGTATAGTTATTATTTTGTTTATGATTTGGCAAAGTTAAAACATATGGGGTGTTACAATTTCCAATACAAAAGTGGGGTATTGATGAACATTGAAGTTCAAGTTTTGTATTGGAAAAGAACAAAACCTTTAGTCCCACATAGGTGAGAAAGGTTTAGTTTCTCTCTATTAATATATGTTCCAACACACTTCACTATTGTTTAAGTGAGAAGTGAGTGGACCATGGGGAATGAGTGGACCATGGGGTTCACTAGGAAATCACCCTAATTAAATAATCTTTGACAATGGCCTTGGGCCTTTGGGACTTTGGTTTGTTCAAGACTTAGCCATTCATAAACATAGTTTTTATTTTTTATTTTTGGTTTTTATTTTTATTTTCGTTTTGAAATTTAAACAAAAGAGCACCAACAGTTGCTAAGTTTGAATTAGGAGTTACATAACTATCAAATTAGTGGCACACTAATTAGATAGTTATGGGAAAAACTGTCCACTAATTGGACAGTTAGATGTTTATCTATATTAGGAGAGTCCTTTGACAAAGAATAATGGTTTTTTCAAAATCTGATTTAAAGCAATTTGTGTTTCAAGAGAGAGAGACGATTTTGCAGTTTGAAGGTTCTTTGATTGGTGCTTTGATCAAAGGGAAACCAGTTGTATCCTGGAGACAGAACTCCTAGTTGAATTCAGCACCGAATTGGAGGAAATTTTCTGTCTTAGGTCATTGCACTGCAAGCCTCTGGTACACTTTGTTTATTAATCTTCTTTATTGATTAATCAGCATGTTTAGTTGTTTGTGATAACAGTGCCATGTTCAGATTTATGTTTATTATAGATTGCTTGGATTAACAGGGTATGGATAGGACACTCATATGATGGGGCGAGTATGGGTGTGGCTTACCCGCCTCATACCCTACCCATTGACATCCCTACTCTACGTTTACAAAATCAAATTTGTGATATAGTAACTACAAAGTTTATAGCTACTTTGTGACTATTGCTCTGACCTCACTATAACGTTTAACTTGACATTTTTACGATATAAAAAAAAAACTTGACGATTTTACACCAATAAAGAGGTAGTTCATTTGATTTGGATGGTATTTGTTCTCTTTCTGAAGTATAATTAAGGGTTCAAGTCTCCCTTGTGCAAATTAAGAGATGGTAAGTTGGTAAATTTCTTATCAAAAATAAATTGAACTTCCTCTTTACATAGTAATTGATAAGTGTTAATTTAGGCATTATTTAGTGTAGGTTATCAGGTGTAATTGGACTATAATTATCTTATTTTATATTGATAAATGCATATTTTAGGAAATTAGTGATTTATTAAAATAATATGAAAATATATATCTAATTATATTTAATTTTCGTTTTTAGGAGAAACGGAGTGCACGGTTGGATCCGGAGCGGAAAAATATTCAAAATAGAGTATACACTTGCAGAACTTGGACACCGGAGGGTTTGTTTTGGGTGTACACAACACTAGGTGAATTGGAGTTTCGAATGGCCACGTGTCGCATCCCCATTGGTTCGGTCACGTCCCATACAACAGATCAGCCAATCAGAAGCCAACACGTGTCGATCAACTCTTCAACTCACGCCACGTCACATCATCCACAGCTCCTCTCTCCAGACCACAAGATCTGCCTCGGGATGCATGACAGCACCAACTCCCAGATTAACGCACGACATCACGAATTCGCTCCATGCACAGTACACGACACGTGTCTAACTCCCATTCGCTCCAGCGCATCATCAACAGTCCTTTCAGCCAACCAAAGCACGCCACGTGTTCAATTCCAAGACACCAGACGTCACCTAGCTGCTTCTTGGCCTATCAGCATCCGCCACATCAGTGCGCACACACAGTTTCACAGCCAATCACGGCTCGACACGTCAGCAATGCACAGAATTTCCACCAATCATCTCCTGCCACGTGTCATGACGCAAAAAAACTCCAAAAAATTACGAAAATTGGTTTTTCTCACCTCTAGAGACCAAATTTTAGGAATATATATATTAGGACTTAGAGAAGAAAGGCGGACCTTAGTTTTACTTTTTGTATTGTCTATTGTTTTATTTTTGAACTAGGGTTTAGTTTAGTTAATCCATTTCAACTAGGTTGAAGGTGGATTGGTCGAGCCTTGTGACTTGGGACTCCATTAGGAGGTTTATCTATGCATGGTTTTATTGATCCTTTCTATGATTTATTTTCTTTGGTATTGTTTGAACAATTAAGGTTAAACACTAGTTTAAAACTCAATTCATATGCTAGTGAGTCGTAAGCACCCGTGCTTGTGCAATAAGACCACACTAGTGGCAATTGACTTTACCAATTGATTAGAACCTTTTAGGACCGATCAAATACCATAGTAATCTAGACTAAATTGGGAGCACTAGCGATCCGGTTGTCTAGGCATAGTGCATTCACGAATCGAAGCAATGCGACCAATGCGTTAAATTTGGAGCACTAGCGATCAGGTTGCGTGTTTGGTCAGGGAACTAGTCTACGGTCGTACCTTGGCTGCCGACATCAGGAAGTGCGAGGACCGAGTGCGTCACCGAGTCTATAGCTGCACTAGATCATAGGTTAGTCTCATACCTTTTATAAATCGAGGAATAATGAAATCGTTCCCAAGTTGTTTGGTGTAAACCGTGAATCTGGATACCTAGGGTTTTAATTTCTTGTTCTTCTCTTCTCCCCCCTAGAAACCTAAGTCAGTAGCCTAGTCCTTGAGGTTCGACCTCGAGCTTACCACTACTGCAGTATTTGTAGTTTTCGGTGTAGAATCGAGAATTATATTTTGACGTGTTACGACACGCGTCAGTAATTCTATATAATGTAACTTTTTGGAGTAATATATAATGTACTTTTGCATACGTATACAATACATATGTTAGACTGTAAAACAACAACAATTACATAAAATGAACATAAAATAAATAAGGATGCATAGGTGGATGTGTGATAAAACTCATAAAGATAGAATAAGAAATATATAAATTCAAGGAAAAGTAGAAGCAGTTTCAATTGACACAAAGTTTAGAGATGGGCGGTTCTGGTGATTTGGACACCTGTGAAGACGGTCTAAAAATGTTCTACTAGAAAACTTAACTCAATAAAAATTGAAGAAATTCAACAAGGTAGGGGTTGAAGGAAGTTAACTTGAGACACATTAATTATTTAGAAGGGATTTTAATAGTTTAGAAAACTCGCCATCAATTATACTAATTCGAGCATAATAAAAGAGTCCATCTTTTTTTTTTTCTTTTCAAAGCTTCTTCCACGCTTACGCGGAAGACCAATATATCTACGTTGAACCTCAAATCACATGAAATACAACATAACAAAAAAGGGGACACTTGTGAAGTTGAGGCGTAATTATAGTACGAAGTACTCTAATGGCAGTCACTGCAGCCCAGCCTTATGGCTTACCAATTAATCGTCCTTTATAGGACGTATGTGGTTGAGAGTAATAAGAGTGCGCCCTGGTTTGATTCCACTGACAATGGTATGTCTCTGACAAAAAAAAAATGACAATGATATTCGCCCTTGGAAGCCGTCCATACACAATTCAACATATAAAGATGAGCTCAACCAGAGTAAATCATATTTGACATCGACCTCCTTAGATGTCGTCCAAATTACCTCGAGATGTGTGTGTACACATTACGAGTTGGAAATGAACGGCATCAAAGGAGATCGGTACCAAATGTGGGTACTCTAACATTTTTCTATAAAGATCCTAGTGCATAACACGAGTCGAGTCTGCATTAACGGCTTTTGTGAGCCGATTTGTTTTAGATGTGACACTGTTGTGCAGCTGTATATCTGTTTTTTTTATCCTCCTTCGTTCTCGTTCTTATTGACAGACATTAATTCGGCCTCAACTACCATTTGAGCATATGAGCATAAATTATGGGCATTACCATCATGATATATAGAGGTCTCATTATAATATCATTAGTAGTAAGTACATATACATGGGCATAAACGGCTCTCATCATATATGGAGCATATGACATATGCTATGAAATTCATAAGAAGAAATATTAATTAACCGTGGTTACTCTTGTCTAGATACATATACATGGAATTCAGACCCATTTTAACTGTATGTAAAATTCAATACCCTATACATCTTTGCAATGCTGTTTGCAAAAATCATCTCTGCAGCTCAATCTGTTGGAATGTGTGGACCGAAATAATAGTCCCACATTGGAAAGTGAAACTTCTAAATGAAGTATATTAGTGATTGCGAGGCATTTTGAGTTAAAACCCCACACCTAAAAGATGAAGGGTGGTTAAGTTGGGGACAATAATTGGGAAGATCAATGGCTCGGAGAAGTGCCATGGGGCGGCCGCTTGCGGGTAACGTACCGCGAGACGGAAAAATTCAACACAATCACTTGTAAATTACAATGTATATTTAGTCACTATTTTTTCTACTGAAACTTAATTTGTTACACAAAAGCTAAAAACCTATATTTTCTCATATTCTTCGCAACCCCTCCAAACCGCAGCATCAAACTAATTTGGAACTGATTGTTGTTGTTATTGCAATTATTGCGTTCTTCGGTCCATTTCGAATAATGTTTGCACAAGTTGGCTTGTTCTTAATGGTATTTTGTGCACTAGTTATATAATGAAGAAGTTTAAAATCATGACTTAGGATCGGACTTAGCAGTCCTTTATATTATTTCTGTTTTCTTGTAATGAAGAAGAAAGTCTGAGATTATAACTTTCTCAAACTTAAAGTACAATCGTAATTACTGTAAATGATAAAACAAACACTTCTAGAAATGTTAAACAATAATGCAGACTAAATTTAAAAAGACTTGACATGCATATCAGTGTTCTTACATTCAGAAACCCAGCAAAGCTTTTTGCAGCAGAGATGAACGTCATGTCTACTTCTCCGTCAACATTATTTCTTATTGCTTTACTATGGTGCATCATCCTTTCTTTTACTCCCCATCATAGTATCAGTATTTCTACTAGCGCTGCTGATACCATGTTTGCAGGCCAATCTCTAACAGCAAACCAAACCTTGGTTTCCAAAGGCGACAAGTTCGAACTTGGCTTCTTCACGCCAGGTAACTCTCAGAAATACTACATTGGCATTTGGTTCAAGCAAATCGCCGCTGTTCAGAAAAAGAAAACTATTGTTTGGGTGGCCAACAGAAACAAGCCCATAACCAATAATGACTCGTCTTCATCAGAATTCAAGCTATTAGAGAATGGCCATATAGTCCTCCTCATCATGAGTTCCAAAATCCCAATTTGGTCCACTGCTGATTCAAGTGATCCCTCAAGAACCATGGATGATTCATCTGTTAAAGCCGTCCTAGGTGATGATGGAAATCTGGTTATTTTGAGTTCCACAAATGGGAAAGCCTTATGGGAGAGCTTTGATCATCCTACCCATGTTCTCCTACCTGGTGCAAGGTTTGGATATAACAATCTTACCAAGAAGAGCATGAAGATGACTTCATGGAGAAATTCCGAGGATCCAGCTGACGGAATCTACTCGGTCAAGTTGGAGTCCGACAAGAGTTTCAACGTAATTTGGAATGGTTCACAAAAGTTTTACAATTCAGGTGTCTGGAATGGACGTTTTTACAGCAACATTCCTGAGATGGAACTTGGACAAGGATTGATGTCTTCTTTTCAATTTACATCCTATGACAATGGGAGCTTTGATTTCAAATATATTCTTTTAAATAAGTCCTCGCCCTTCTACAATTTCATGGATTCTACTGGACAACACAAGGGAGTGATTTGGTCGCCTGACATTCAAGACTGGATAGTAATTTGGTCTAAACCGATGTTCCATTGTCAGGTTTATGGTGCTTGTGGGGCTTTTGGTGTTTGCAGGGAGAACAATATACCTTCCATATGCCAATGCTTGTCGGGATTTGAACAACGCTTTCCAAAAGACTGGGACTTGCTTGATTACTCTAGTGGGTGCGTGAGGAGAACATCTTTGCAATGTGGGAATGAAGATAGCTTCTTAAAGATGCCTAACATGGGATTGCCTCAAATTAGCAGCCAATCGACCAATATTTTGGCGGTCGATAATGCCAAGAAATGTGAATTGGTCTGTTTACAAAATTGTTCCTGCAGTGCTTATGCTTACAACACCAACAGTAGTAGTAGCGGTGGTAGTATTCGGTGTTTAATATGGTACGGAAATCTATTAAACATAGAACAACTTGTTGGTGACAAAGGAAATAATCTTTACATCAGACTAGCTGCTTCCCAGGACCACTTGGGTTCTAGGATGAAACCCTCTAGAATATGGATTATAGTCGGGGTGGTTCTTTCCGGGACTATAATCTTTTCAGGGACCACTTTCCTTTTTCTTCGCAAACAGGGGATAAGAAGACTTGCTAGAACACCAAAGCAAGGAGATAGCTGTATATTTTTAACAGCATTTAGGTACAAAGACCTAAGACTAGCAACGAAGAATTTCTCAGACAAGTTAGGCAGCGGCGGTTTTGGTAGTGTCTACAAAGGGATTTTGCCCAACTTGACCACCATTGCGGTGAAGAGGCTTGAAGATGTTTCGCAAGATCAGAAGCAATTTCGAAGTGAGGTAAGTACTATAGGCTTAATCCAACATGTTAACCTTGTTCGCCTTCGTGGCTTTTGTTCTGAAGGTAGGAAAAAAATGTTGGTGTATGACTTCATGCCGAATGGGTCCCTAGACAAGTATCTAAATCATCAAAACGATTCAAGAACTTTGAATTGGCAGCAAAGATACCAAATTGCAACAGGGGTAGCAAGAGGATTAGCTTATCTACACGAGGAGTGTAGAGATTGTATCATACATTGTGATATCAAGCCAGAGAATGTGCTCCTAGATGCTGATTTTTCTCCTAGGATAGCAGATTTTGGTCTTGCAAAGCTACTAGATCGGGAATTCAGTCGTGTTATGACGTCGATGAGGGGAACTGTTGGCTATCTTGCACCAGAATGGACCTCGGGTGTGGCTATCACTGCAAAGGCTGATGTTTATAGCTATGGGATGATGATGTTTGAAATCATATCGGGAAGAAGAAACCAAAAGCAATCTAAGAATGGGAAGGTGTGGTTCTTCCCTACTTGGGCTACTAGGAAAGTGATCTCCGAAGGACAACCGGTGGTTTCTATTTTGGACAACAACTTGGAGGGAAATGCAGACATTGAAGAACTCAGCAAAGCATTTAGAGTGGCTTGTTGGTGCGTCCAAGAGGACGAGACTTTAAGGCCATCAATGTGTCAAGTAGTTCAGATTCTCGAAGGGTTGTTAGAGGTGAATCCTCCTCCAATCCTAAGCTACCTCCAAGCGATGGTTGACAATGAAGAAACTGCAAATTTCTTCTCCGAATAGATGTCTCTGAAGGAATCCATAGCTGCTAAACGATAACTAAATAATATATGCTGCATTATTGTAAACAAGTACTGATGTAATTGAGGCAAAGCTGCAATATATGGTGAATAAGGTCTGTCTTGGAATTTTCTTTGTCATTTTGAGAAGGTTATCAGTCCCCGGTGTAAACTAGTACTGATTTGATGTGATTGAGTAGTTAAATATATAAGTAGAAAAGAAAATCATATTATGCAAGCAATGAAGCTACATAGCTGATCAACTTATATAATACAAGGATAACAATGTGTGCCATATCCTTTTGTAAGCCATGTCTACTATAAATTCTTCACATTCGACTCAATAATTCATGTAACGGCATAAACTAAATCAATCTTAATTTAGGGGTTTTTTAGTCTCTTGGCAAACCACAAATTGCAAATCTAGGCTTGATATCAAGATGAGCATAACCCCTTTTACGATCATATATAAACAAGCTCTAATAGAACCGATTTGATGAAGTAATTTAAATCATACAAGTTTAGATCACCGCTACATTGCCCTACGTTCGATCACCGGACGATTTCTAGATTGAATGAATTAGGAGAGTGAAGCTAGGGTTAGGGATTTGAAGATCGATGGAATTGTTGAAGAGATGACTTTAGATGGTTAGGATTTGGTTTTAATGGGTTTCTTATATATCTTCTTCTTGTAAAGTTATTTCATGGAAAACATGTCAATTTAAACGTTACATTTGCAACAATGTTGTTGACATCCTTTTTATATATATATTTTGCAATGAGATGCTCGTGCATACATTATCATTCATGTGTGGACTTCTACTATTGTGTTGCAAAAACTTTATAGCAAAACCAAATACCATTTTTTTTTAATAATGGGGCTTGTTATTTGCACACATCCCTTAACCTTACACGCACCAGTCAAATTTATTCTTACTTTACACCACCCTTCTTCCACAATATGCTTAAAATTTGTTTCTATGGTTGGAGCTACTAACCCGAAACTACCAAGTATATCCTAGTCTCTAGAAAAAAAAATCTTATGCTACCAAAGAGATAACCAAACATAGCAGTTTCTCAGCAGATTATGCAAAATACAGAAAAAAGAGCAGATGAATGAAAAACTTTGCAAGAAATAGTATTAACAGAAAATAACTGCACGATAGAACGAATACTCTTTTGCATTCAAATGTATTCATCATCAATTAAACAATTGGTGAAACGTATCAATTTGTAATTTTACCAATCAAAAAACTAAAAGGGAAATTTGACAAAATAGCCCAAATCGGACCATAAATAATGAAAAATAGCCAAATCTTTTCTGTTTTGTTTTTTTAGCCTAAATCTAAGGGTGAAAAGTCTTTTTTACCATTCACTTGACAATACAACCAATTTCCCTCCACTTCTCTCTCTCCATCGTCCTCCTTCCCTCCAACTCTCCTCTATCCATCATCCTCCAGCAGCTCTCCTCTCTCCATCTCTCCATCATCCTCATTTTCATTCCCCTTCAAGCTCTCCTCTCTTCATCGTCTTCCTCTCTAGCTCTCCTCTCTCTCTATCGTCCTTTCCTTCTCCCCCGTCTCATCGACTTTTCTCTTTTCCCTTTTTTTTCTTCTTCCCTTAAAGCAAACTTCTTCATCTCTTCAAAATAGAAGATGTTAATCACGTTCTAGACAAAGTATTGGTCTCATTTTAGGTTATTTTCATTCATTTAATCTGTTTTTTTTTTTAACTGTTCTTTTTATTTGAGATTACACATTGTAGTCATGACTTATTTGTTCTTGTATTTGCTTAAGAATTAGCAAGTTTTATTGACGCCATAGAAAAGTTGCTCGCTCCTCACAATCATCAAACGCACAAAGTCGGATACCTCTCATTATTTTCAACAACCAACTCTTGGGCTGTCAACATTATTGAATCCCTTGTTTTTATGTAAGTTCACCATATATGACTTTTTTTGCATTTATTTCTTTAACCTAAACCTTCTCAATCAACTAATTAATACATATATTTTACCCACAGGATTATTTAATGATGTTGGGAGACTCCGTTGCCATGAATATGAGTTGTCCAACACCTTTCATTGTTGGTAATGATTAAGTGTAGTTCTATAAATCATGGCTCTATTGTATTACAATGTTTATATAATATTACCGTGAAGTAACCTCTTGCATAGATTTACTCATAATAGTCCAGATTATAGATGGATATTTTCAGATATAGCTTTTTTCATTCATTATTGAGTCCATAACATCTATATTGACAATATCGTTTATATTGACAATATCATTCATAACAATAATAATACTTGTTATGAAAATAGATTGCAAATGATTTAGAATATAACCATTAAGTCTCTATTTACTCCTTTATTCATTTTAATAATATCTTTCAAAATGACAGCAATGCTTCTCTAATAATTGTTTTTGTCAATAACATCTATATTGACAATATCGTCAATAATTATAGTAATTCTATTCATTTCTACAAATTGCAATTTGTTGCACATATAATTTGTTTTATAACTTGATAGACCATCAACTACTTTATCTCTTTCTATGATTCATACTAATAGTCTTTTTTTTTCTTAATTTCAGATGTACCTCATGTCAAAATTGTCGTGCAATATGGCGGAGAGTGGGTCACCACTGATGGTGGCAATAAGATGTACAATATCAATACTAATCCTGAGATGATATCAGTGCTAAGAAATTACTCGTTCCAACAATTGGTCAAGGTTCTTGCTGCTCATTTCAAGATTAACACTACATCTCACTCAGTCACATTAAGTTATGGGTGCAAAACAGTTATTGGCATAGTGGTAGTCAAAGTGAATAACGACGCAGATGTGCATCATTTTGTTCATGAGTTCAACATGTCTACAAACAATATAACTCCATTTTGCTTAAGTATTGAACTTATAAATCCACCAAGTGAACATGTTTTTTGAAAACTAACTTGCACAACCTTTCAATATGGTACAAGAATGCATGGAGTTACCTATTATAAGCCAATGGAAAGATTCTAATAAGAATGCTAATAGAAAAATCAGGTTTGACAGCTCATGGGGAGATACAGTCATCATTCCACTTGATGAAGAAGATGAAGTGGGGATTGAAGATAATGTTGACAGTGAGACTATTAATATTGGCATGGAATGTGATGATCATTGCATAGGTTTGGATGATGACTTCAACATGGACATGTATTCTTGCGAGTATGTCGGGTTTAGAGATGAAAATCAAGGAAAAAATATTAACAATAATGACATACTAGAAGTTCAAGTTGGCGATAAGAAGAATGGCAGTGTTCGACCATTTACCATGGCTTCTCAATCGTTAACATTAGATGCTTTCATGAAGGATCAATTATTTGTCAATAAGAAAAAGTTGTGTTATAGTCTTGAACTCTTTGCAATGAAGAACAATTTTGAATATACAGTTTTTCGTTCAACAAAAAAATTGTTTGTGGCTAGATGTGTGCAAGAAGGATGCAAATGGCCAGTTAGGGAAACAAAGTTACCATCTTCTGATCACTTTCGATTGAGGAAGATAAACACGAATCATAGTTGTTCGAAAGATATTATGAACCATGATCACAGGCAAACAAGTAGTTGGTTGATAGGAGAGTGCATTAAATCTAAATATAAGGGAGTAGGCCACATCTACAAGCCAGATGACATTGTTAGTGATATACGCATAGAGCATGGTGTGAATATAAGTTACGATAAGGCTTGAAGAGCCAGAGAGCATGCTCTTGATTCTGTAAGAGGTAGTGCAGAGGAATCATATGCATTGTTGCCACATTATTGTTCATTGCTTGAAAAAAAAATCTAGGTACAGTGACACATATTGAAAAGGAGAATGGGATTTTCTTCATGGCATTAGGTGCAACTATCAGGGGGTTTCGTGCTCGCATTCGACCAGTCATTGCGGTTGATGGAACCTTCTTGAACGGTAATGTAACGACTCGTTACTTTAAGCACGTGAATAACAGTAATCCGAATCTAAATTAATCCGAGTTAGGCTCGTGGATAAGCTCGGTTTATCTCGATTATCGTGTGTGTGAATTTGCGTGATGTATTATGTTTGTTTGGTGTGTACTAGTATGTATAAATGAATAATTGGACCAATGAGAGAATGCCTAATACCATGTGTGGGTTATGTGGATACACATGAGACGCGGGATAGCGTTGATGTTCGATTGTACTCGTTGGAGTAAATTATGTATATATATAGGCAGAAATATATATTTATATATATTATGGGTATATATAAATATATATTAAAATAGAAAATAATAGTAAATTGTCAGGTGTAGAGTGATATGCGGGGTCACGAGTGAGACGCGTAGGATGTACGATGGTGTGCACGCCCGAGAGTTCTCGTTAGCGTGCCAACCTGAATTTTAGGTGCAATATATCGAGAAATATATATATTTATATGTAAATTAGAATATATAAATATATATAATAAAAATTAGAAAATGGGAAATTGCCATTAAGGGTGTGGAGTTTGTAAAGGATGAGATAAGATTGGAAGGGCATTTTGGACAATTGCCAATTCACAATCGCCTTCGTCTTCGATTAAAATCGAAAACGAAAAGAAAATGAGAACAGGCCGAGATCGGGAGAAGAGAGGGAGAGAGAGAAGGCGGAGCTCGTGAGGTTGAGGAGATCGAGGACGGCGAGCTCAAATGATGGCGGAGAGACCGAGGTGAGCTTTGTGTTGTTGTGTTATTGTTTCACTGGATGTGGTGTTGTGGGGTTCGCTTGATGCGTGAGTAAGCTCGGCCATGGCGGGAGCCATGGCCGAGAGTGGTGAAGGCAAGGGAGTGATCTCCCTTGTCATTTCGAGCTGGGTTGGGGTTGTGAACCAACACCAGCGATGAATAAAAAGTAAAAAAAAAAATAGAGCAGACGCTCTGTTCTCATGGGGAAGAAGGTGGTGAACCGGGCCGGTTCACACCCAAACCAAAAGAGAAAAAAAAAGGAGAAAAAGGAAAGAAATTCTGGAAAAAATTCAGAAAAATTGGAAAAAAAATATGAAAAAATAGTATTTTGACCAAACAAATAGAAATTGAGGGATTTTTATGGAAAATGAGAAATTCGAAAGTTGGAGGGGATTTTATACCGTGGTTTTTACCTCGAAAAGCATGAAATGGTCGTGTAATATGTTAGAAACTAGATTCCGGAATTCCAGATTCGAATGGGACTAATTTAGAAGTATTCGTAAATGAATATTAGACTTACATTGATAAGAAATGGTTTATTTTAGGTAATGAACCGATGTGGAAAGGTTTGAGGACTCCGGAAAGTCGTACAAGTCGGTAAAACATGGAAAGCTCAGGACAGGTAAGTAAGACTCGAAGCTTTTATCAATTATGCAATGTAAAATAGTATTATTAGAACATGTAGTGTACTGGACTGGGAATGGGACAATGTACCATGATTTGATTTTGATTTTACAAAAATGTTTTGAATGAAAATGGAATCCGAAAAGAGGTTTGACGGGACGGATCGGCCTGGGATTTGGAACTGTGGTGGACTTACTAACCATCACTGCGCCCCTAGTGACTTGAGAATTATTTCGATCAATGCTTTCCTATTGAGTTGACAACTCATCAGTCATAAACCAATCAGATGAGCAGTGATTGGTTTAGTGATGATGAGGGAGTGCGACGCCATGTTTTTATGAGTTGGATGCGCATTGACAAGAACTGGTTAGATGCCCAGTGACTGGTTATTGATGATATGAGAGGGCAACTCAAATCAAATACAGATATTGGAAATACAAATCACGGGTACATTGCATTGAACCAAGGAACTTGCATCTGATATATATATATATATATATATATATATATATGTATATATTGTTTATATTGATTCATATGCTCCTTTATATATGCATTTGATTCATGTTGTTATACATTGCCTTGATATTAATTGGTAGTTGATGGTTCGTATGAAAGTCACTTACTGAGCATGTAGGAGCTCACCCACCCTAACATCTCCAGGTATAGATGTACGCTAAGACTTGGAACTCAGGACGTGAGAAGACCAAGAGTTTAGTATCTTCTTTACGGTGCAGTGAGTTTTCTTGGTAAATATATATTACATTGATTTATAATTTGTAATAATTGGGATGGGAATACAAGTTCAATACCGAAGTTCATGTCGATATTGTATATCATGTGTTTTATCGAAAAAGTTTTAAATTTTCTGGTGCGTTTGTTTTATTTTATTTATATAACATCAAGATATACAGGTTGTTTTCAGGAAATGTGGTAAGGCTGTTGGCTCTAATTAGGTCCGATCTGGTCTACCGGGGCTTAATTAGGGTTTCAGGCCTAATGTTCTATAATTATGATTAGGGGATGTTACAGGTAAGTACCAAGGCACATTGTTTGTTGTTGCATGCATGGATGGGAATAACCAAATTTATCTCTTAGCATTTGGGATTGGTGACTCGAAGAATGATGCTTCTTGGGCTTGGTTAATGATGAAGATAAAGAGTGCAATTTTAGATGGAGTTGGTAGTAATTTAGTGTTTGTGTTAGACAACAATAATAGCATTGCAAAGTCTATAAAAGACGTGACGCGCGCCGAACGCGTCAATAAAATAAATATATTAAACCTAAACCAACTATTTTGTAGATAGTGGTAAATGGTCGATCCTACAGAGATTGGTGTCTTTCTTAGGTAAAAAAAATACAAAAAAAAAGAATTTGAGGTTTTAGAGAAAATATATATATTTTAAAAATAAAGAAATTAAATGGAACGATAATCTAATGGGAATGAATCTAGGTATTCAGTTTCACAGTCTCACCATACAACTTGGGATTGAATTTATTAATTGTCGGTTCATGAAAATTATGAAACTAATCTATGATCTAGTGCATCTATAGAACCGGTGACGCACTCAGTTCCTCGCACTTCCTAATCTCGATAGCCAAGGTACGACCGTTGACTACTTCCCTAACTAAACACGCAACCCGATCGCTAGTGCTCCAGATTTAACGCATTGGTCGCATTATTTTGATTTGTGAAGGCACTACACCTAGACAACCAGATCACTCGTGTGTCCGATTTAGCCTAGATTTCTATGGTATTTGACCGGTCCCAAAAGGTTCTAATCAATTGGTAAAGTCAATTTCCACTAGTGTGGTCTTATTGCACAAGCACAGGTGCTTACGACTCACTGACATGTAAATCAAGGTTTAAACTAGTGTTTAACCTCAATTGTTCAAATAATACCAAAGAAAATAAATCACATAAAAGAATCAATAATAATTAAAAATAAATAAACCTGATAAAGGATTCCCAAGTTGTAGGCTTGAGTGATCCACCTTCAACCTAGATGGAGGAACTAGCTAAACATAATTAAACTAAACTAATGCAAACTACTACTAAAAATAAAGATCCCTTTTTGTTTGAGAGTCTCCTAATATTTATAAGAACAATTCCCCGTCGGTTGGAACTCCAAAAATCTCAAAAATACTAAAGACCGCGTGCTGGAGTTGAGATTTTTTTATGGCCGCGTGGCAGCACCTCATTGGATGGAAGTGGTGGCATGTTGACATGGCGTCGTCTCATTGGATGGAAGGAGGGGTGATGACGTGCTGATGGGTGGAGAAGATGACACATGGCAAAAACAGGAGGCGCTGGAGTAAATTTGCGCGAGTGAATGGGAGAGGTTTGACTGGACACGTGTCGCAAGCAGAGTGGTGGAGATGATTTTCGAATTGAAAATCTGGTTGTGACTTATACTGCGATTTTGAGCCCCTTCAAGTCCGAATTTCGTGATGCTTATGAGAGAAGAAAATGTTCGTCTCAAGGTCTTTTTTCCAACAAGACCAACGATGGGTAATTCTGACTTCGGATGTGAAAGTTATGCTCTCTAAACCGAACAACTGTCAATTAGGTCCCAAAAATGCCCAACTCATATAAAATTCCTGAAATACATAAAACACACATTTATCACTTTAAAACAAGATAAATATAGTTCATTAACTACTAATAACCTACACTAAATCATGCCTAAATGAACACTTATCAAGAGGTTTTTCCAAATGCATTCCTTGGTTTGTGCATTTGTCATTTGAGTATGAATTTAAAGGCAAACTTCCATAAAAGGGTTGATTCTATTATGCCTTTATATTTTGTTGCTGCGAATGAGTACTTAGAATCGGATTTTAATATGTTGCTTATGGAGATAGATAATTGTGATAAAGATATAGCAACTTACCTTCGAAATGTTGGAGTTGAAAAGTATAGCAGAGCTTATTCTGATCAGAGGCGATACATTATCATGACCACAAATATTGTTGAATATCTTAATGCAATCCTTAAGGAAATCAGATTTCTTCCTATAACAATGGTGGTTGATCATATACGTGGGGTGTTGCAAGATTGGTATTACGAACGCAGGAACCTGACATCAAACATGAATTGCCACTTGACAAGTTGGGCCGAGTCCGTATTAAGAGAGAAATCAACAAAGTCAGCACGATGGATAGTGAAACCAATTAATTGTCATGAGTTCGATGTGTTTGATAATGAAAAAAATGGTCATGTCAATCTTTACACAAAATCATGCACATGCCGTGAGTTTGATTTAGATCAGCTACCTTGTGGTCATGCGATTGTTGCAGCTAGCCTTAGAGGGATTTCATTGAACTCCCTATCATCAAAATATTACACCGCGGATGCTCTTATAGCTGCATAAGCAGAACCGGTGTATCCAGTTGGTCGTCCTGCAGATTAGATGTTACTTATTGAAGCAGGTGATATGATTCTTTCCCCAATTACAAGAAAAGCCCCAGGAAGACATCGAAAGCAAAGGATACCATCAAATGGAGAAGAAAGGAAAAAGAAGAAGTGTGGCAGGTGTCATGGATTTGGTCATAATCGTCAAACTTGTAAGGAGCCCATCCCATTACATCCTAGTAGCTCTGCTTAAGAAGCTGATTTCAATGAATGGATTTTTTAGCACCTTTTTGAATGTGAGGGAGAATGTTCAACGTCGACACTCTACTATCTTTTCAGTTTATCTCAACATTTGAACATCTTATAGTCACCTACTACATAGTGTCATAATGTCATCATTTTGTTTACATCAATTGTATACACTTTTTGTACATGTCATAATGTCATCATTTTGTTTATAGTAGTGCATTTTGTAAGTAATGTCATAATGTCATCATTTTGTTTATATCAATTGTATATACTTTTTGTAAATGTCAGTATTGTCACTATTGTTAGTATTGTCAATAATACTAATATATCTTTTGTAGTGTAATTCTATACAAATCTATATTTTGGAACACCTACTACCTGTTGTCTTTTAATTGATATTATATTACTTTACTGACATAGTTGTGCATTTTATAACTAATGTCATAATGTTTTTTGAAGTACCTAATGTCATCAATTTGTTAATATCAATTGGATACACTTTTGTACATGTCAATATTGTCATGTTAATATTGTCAATAGTACATGTCAGTATTGTCATGTTAATATTGCCAATTGTAGATTTTTTTTTGAAAACATTAATTGTAGTTTTCTAACAATTTTTTTGCAGGATTCTTATAGACTTGCAGTTTTGTCAATATTGTCACTTTTGACAATTCAAACAATTCTTTGTAAATGTTGTCAAGGGAATAACATTTGGCGCTGATGCATTGCAAGTAAAATCTAAAATGATTGTTCAACAAGGTAGAAAAGTAATACTTAAAACCAGTTTAGTCACATATAAAAACATGAAGTTATTTGACAGTTCAAAAATGTAGTTTAATTACAGTTGTTTGACATTTACAAAATGCAATACACAAAAATGACATCTAAAAATTGGCATTGGCATCACCACTATGTATAGAATGTAATTTACTACAAAATGTCCACTATTCAATCATTTAATCTTTTCATGTTGCTCCGCATCTTTAGAATTCGAACTTGTAGAAGTTAATGTTCCCCACCTAAAGAAATCAAACAACCATCTTTTTTCTGAATTCTGCAATTTTTGATTGAGTCAACAACTTTAGATCTTTTCCAAACACTAGGTACTCTAAGTGCATGAGAGTAAATATTCCGCAGTCTCCCCTGCCATAACTGTATTAATATAATAAGAATTGGTATCAATTACCCCATTTGTTGTGGTATTTTTGAGATAATTATTTTCTATTCATTGTTAGGCACCTCCCTCTCACACGCAATGCTTGTCTATCGTGCTAGGGAAATATTCAATTTCTTTTTCCCAATGACTTCGACTACTCATCATAGAATCAAGAACACAAATAACACGATTCTAATGCATGTATATGGTTGTAAGTACGTATACAATACGAAACAGCTGCAACACTACAAAAGTGCATCAATGAGTATCGAGCAAGGACCCAAACTGAAGGCTAGACTACAACCCATCAGCTCCCCATCAGCTCCCTAACAACACCCTGCAATAGCGACCTCCAAACCAACAAAAACACTATGGAACTCCCCTTCCACTTCGTTAGTGTAGTATAGTATTCCATTAGTCATCAACAGAAAGGAAAAAAGTTAAAAAGTCCCGAAGTTTAACGTACCAATATCTCATTCGTCCAATCTATCAAGCATTGGTTTGGTATGTCTTCCTAACCATCCACATCCCTGAAAATGACCAATCAGAACACAGACAATACAACCCTTCCAAAAGTGTATCCCGGTATTATGAGCAATCCCCAACAGTCCCCGTCGCGTCCGATCGTTCTGTCCAACAAACATAAGAAAAGAAAACTCCACCACTAAACATGTTATTATAGTATCTAGTCAAGTTTAAAGTAATCGAATACAAGACATGACCATGAACTCCCTCCCTTCCTCCTACACTACTCTATTAAAACCTCTAACTGTCAGCATTGTCCTGCAGTGCAAAACCTGACCAGTGACTCCATGCCCAGCCGCACGTCATCGCTTTCGCAGTTAACGTTTGTTTTGAGCCCCTGCCTGCACCCCTGACAACAACCCCCGAAATGCACCTTAATCACGACTCCCACTCGTAACAATTAGGCTAACAATAGGCTCCACAAACCAGCCAGACTTGCCCACTATGTACCTCTGAACTCCTTGTGCCCAAACAACACCGACGCAACCCCTCTCTTCACGCCTTCCCAAACATCGATCCATTCCCTCTCTTGGTTATGGAATATGCAGCGATTGCGCTCTGTCCACACGGTCCAGAACAAGTAGAGAACACCCGACTGCTATAGAATGCGTTGTTTTATACCACGAATAGACGGCGGTATCGACTCAATACACTCCTTGACAGAGTGATGTGTAGGCCATACGATACCCAACTCCGACGCCATCTCCCGCCAAATTTTCTCTGCAAAGGAACATCGTACTAATAGATGATCAATGGTCTCCCCCGCATTCTTGCACATTTCACATCTTGTGGGGGATCTCAAAAC
Organism: Stephania japonica; assembly: GCA_039657345.1. Lineage (NCBI taxonomy): Eukaryota > Viridiplantae > Streptophyta > Magnoliopsida > Ranunculales > Menispermaceae > Stephania > Stephania japonica. Next base: position 80,372,884 of record CM077556.1, on the reverse strand, counting down.
CGATGGACACCACAACTGCAAAACGTCACGTGTTAATCTTTCCCAACCATGCCATCTACCTGAACACCTGAACTTTCATCGCAGCTGGACATTTCCAAATTGCCTTATGTGCTGGTCCTATCGAGGTTGTATGTTCCCCACACAAACTGATAATAGCCGAGCTTACTGAGAACTGCCCGAACTTTCCCACTGCCACCTTCTCTCATCTTCTCCACTGGGAACCGTGACTACCTTCAATCTCTGCAAGAGGGAGATATAGGAAATAATCTTAGTGTCCCTTAGTCTTCGGGGCAGACCCAGGTTCCATGATAGGCCACCGGGTCCATGCACCGCCACCTCAGCCACTGTAGCGTTGGGGTTGTCAAGAAGCATAGCTAAGTTTGGATAAAACTCATCAAAGCTGGACTCCCCACGCCACCTGTCCGTCCAAAACTTAATTCTACTCCCACTTTCCACTGAGAGTTTGAGTCCATTCCGAAAATCCTCCCGACAATCGAAGATGAACTTCCATAGGGCTTTATACGTGACCCTAGGCTGGAAAGTCGAATCCCAACCGTTGGGTTCTGCCTCGTATATGCTCCTAATGACCTCCATCCACCTTGCTCTCGGTTCCTGCTGGAACATAACCACTTACACATGAGGGCCCTAATCCTCCTCATAAGATTCTCGCACCCAAGGCCTCCAAGTTTTTTGGGAAGAATAACTTTGTCCCATGCCACCTGAGCCCATGATGTCTTCGAATGCATCCTTTTTCACAAGAACTCGCGTATCATTTTTTCCGCCTCCAAAGCCACCCCCTTTGGCAATCTGTAAAGTGACATGAAGTAAGTGGGAAGAGCGTCCAACACTGAACTAATCAAAGTGACTCACCCGCCTTTAGAAAGGAACCCGCGCTTCCAACCATCCAATCTTTGAGCAATCTTTTTCAGAACCGGTTCCCAAAATAGGGTGGATCACGGGCAACCGCCTTCAATCGAAATATAACCATGCACTCATTAACCAGCGCTGCTCCCGTTCTTCCATGAAATCCAATAGTCCCTGCAAACATCAAGAAGAACACACAAAAAATGTTAAAAACACTATGGAATCCCTTGTTCCTTGTTAGTGCAGCACCTGTAAACAAAACACCCGCATCCCACCCACACCCAATTGAACAAAAAACCACACTAAATGTACCTCCCACTTACCACCTAAAACTCCCTGACCGAAAAATGTAATGAGGGGCCTTCAGTCGAATCATAACCATGCATGCAGACTCCAACGATGATCCAGCTCATAGAAATTCAACCATCCCTGCAACACCAAAAGGAGCTTAATAAAGAGCTATGGAACTGCTTATTCCATGCTACGGCAACACCATTCAGCACCAACAGCATCACCCACACACCCAATTGGACAAACCAATTAACACTCCCTGATCACTTCTGACGCAGCGTAAACGCTTAAACAAGGAATAATCCTTACAGTTTTTGATAAAACTCGAAATTGAATAAATTGATAATAATTCATAATAATTCATAATGATTACAGCCTTAATCATGGCTTTATATAGCCCATTAGAAACTCTAATCCTTCTACAACTCAAAATTGTAATCTTTCTATGAATCAAAAACCTAATCCTTCTAAGACTCAAAACGCCTAATCCTACTAAGACTCTAAAAACGACTTAAATAAATTAAATTACGAAAATACCCTAACTGAATAAGAAAATAGAAAGTTCTTGATAAAGTCCTAAACTCAATCGGATTCCTGGATCAAAAGTTATTGTCCCACAAAACATCTGCAACTGCCACGCCATCAACTTCAAAGATCCCTCCATCGCAACACCCCTGTTGATTTTTTTAAAAAAAAACCAGCAAGTGAACTGACAATTCTTTGATGGCTTACATTACTTCCTTGATTAATTAATGTTTACACCCATCACACACATATTTATAGTTAACATGCAAACACTCCAATACTTGGTCAACATGACCCATTCATACCACTATGACAAACAATGTCTAACTAACATCCTCATATAACTACCTATAACTACCCATTACACATTCATACACCAACTAACACACTTTTGTACTCATACCATAAAATTTGAATCATAAATTCCAACAAACCCATGAGTATAAATATAATAATACATAAGTAAAAAAAAGTTACATCATGCACGCAATGGAACATATTAACTCTAACCGAGGCAGGTCATGGGTTCGATTCTTGACAACAACATTATATTTGCTTGGTTTCTCCTGGGTTATGGGTTTGGGGTGTCCGACTAACTCCTATGGGATTAGTCGAACCAAAGTAGAAGGAGGTGAAAAAAGTTCGTACACCCATAGTTATCAAATAAATAAATAAAAATTGGATAACAATGAATCCTAAAACAAATGTATTGCAGTACATAGCTTCCTACACTAGCAAGCAAAACACTATAACTTGATCAAATTAAATACGATAATTCATCATCGAACGACATAAACGAACATCAATCTTAATCGGGTCAAAGAAAAAAAGAAGCATCAATCTTAATGCACTAGTTAATTATCTGACCTTCTTTAGTGTTTCAGCATTTGAAATTTCTTCTGCTAAGAAATGATGAGACAAGAATCTACAGCATCCCACCAAGTATCTCTTCAAGTACCACAGAGCGCCTTGCAAAATCGGCCCATATTTCCTCTACATTTCCCTAAAAATCAATTTAGGGCACTTGGGAGACCAAAAAAAAATCACAAAACTTGGCATGAATCAACATCCGATTCACGAAATTCACCGGAACTCAGTAGTTCCTCTCCATTAGGCATTAGCAATGTTGTTCCAGGATCGAATGAGCGAAGAATTTGGGGTTTCTCAAGTGTTTTCGATCGATTGAATGAATGATTAAATGGGGGATTTGTTGGGAGACGATTGAATGAATTGACTGATTTGGGAGACTGAAATTAGGGTTTGGGTTTTTATGGGTAATTTCGCGGGAAACGGGCGTCAAATTAAACGTTCGACTGGACTTCAGGTTTTTTATTTTTACTAGAGGAACTCAACGAATATTTTTTTAGTGCGTTGAAGCCAAATGTGTTAAAGACACCATTTTAGGATGGACATTATTTTGAAGAAGAAAAAGATAAAGTTCAAGCACCCATGTAATAAATTAGAGCATATTCAACTTATTTATAAAGTAATTTTCAAATTTTATACCCTTAAGGGAAGAATGCACAATAGAGATGCAGACGGTGACATTATTTATTTTTTTGGTAGAATCAGATTTTTTGTTTCACTCAAAAAGGTACCCCGGTAGCAACATTTTATTTTTTATTTTTTTTTATTTTTTGTTACACTTACAAAACTCAATTCCTTTTTTTTTTCGACGGTAGCAGAAGTCAAACTTATGACCTCCCTAAACCTTGTCATCTTGTAAGGGATGCCTTGTCCATCTCACCATAAGCGCTTTTGCTACAAAACTTAACTCTATGAATAAAATATTTGATAACCAAAAAAACTTTAAATAAAAAAGGGTGTAACTATTAACACCTCTCTACCCTATATGAGCCCCCTTTTAACTAGAAGGGTGCGACTATGTGTACCCCTCAAAACACTAAGGGCAAACCAATGGATCTCAGATTAGTTGGAGCAAAACACTAAGAGTGGCTTCCATTAGTGTATTTGTGGGGTGCACATAGTCGGATCCTTAACTTAATAGCATAAGTAGCCCCCAATAAATTAAAAAATGGAAAATGATAATCTAAAACACTTTGGGCGCACACTTGAGACGTGCACTTTATTTTTTAGTCATTTATGGCTCTTTCTTGTCTTCCGTGACGTAGCCCCCATATCTGACAAAACACTATAAATGGTTAAAAAAAAATAAAGTGTGCGCCCAAAGTGTGTTAGATTACCATTTTCCTTAAAAATTATACTAATTTCCCCCCTTTAACTAATAGTAAACTTCTCAATATACCCTCTAAGAAACCCCTATACAAACCCTAAGTTATTTGTTGCCCCCATTAACCTATCCCCCTTCAATATAGTGAATGTTTGTTCAGATTGTACAAATCACCAAAGCTCACACAGAACTCATTCTCATTCAATAAAAAACCAGTCATACGTTATACACCTGATTTACTATATATTGTGTGTGTGCAAACACTCTCACTCAGCTAATAAAACTGATCACACACAAGTCATGTGACCAGCTTCTAATTAACACACAATGACCCTCACATATAGGACACCTGTTACACATAAGTCCATATACAACCCAGAACATTAGCACGCTATGCATACTATATTAGATCACAAATTAGAAAATCAAGGGCACAAAATTCGATGTGTATGTGTGAATCAAATTGTTATGGTATGTAACAATGAAATTGTATTCTACAATTTGTATTGAAGTAAAGACTTACCACACTTTGCAATTATATTCTCAATATTGTTGGTGGTGAATTGTTGAGTGGAAGGAGATGGGGGATGGGGTGTAGAGAGTAGAATAATAAGGGCTTGTATGTAATTTTAAATAGGGATAGTTTAGTCTAAAAAATTATTAAGTTAATAGGGGACTAATATAGGGTAGAGGAGTGCTCTTAGTCACACCCTAAAAAAATTACAAAACTCAACTTTGCAATATTTTAATACAAGATTACTAGGATTACACAAATGTTCCTTTAAATATGCAGGATTGGAAAAAGACAGAAGGGGCAAACTAGACTTAGGTATTGACTTAACCAACATACTCTATCCGGTCAATAATATAAGTCGTTCTAACAAAAACTCCTTGTTCAAAATTGTAAGTTGTTTTCAGATAGTGTATTTATTATTTTTTTACCCATTTTACCCTTATGCAATCCAAACATTTATGATTCTTCAATTCTTCCATTTATTTAATGTCAAAGGACATATATGTAAATTACACACGTAATTAATGCTCTCTTAATTCTTGTGTCTTTACCTTAAACGACTTACATTTTTATTTGGAGGGAGTATATAGGTTGACATTTAAGTGTTGAGAGTGATAGGAGAACTTGTGAGTCATTAGTGTCTTCAGTCTTAGTATATAGGTTGACGTTTAAGTGACTACAAGGTGGAAGTCATGACGGGAAACCTAAAGCAGTCATTAGTGTCTTCAGTCTTAGTAATTAGCTTGCTTTTCATTAAATTCTAATGGAAGAACAAATGAATATGAGAAAGACTTACAATAAATTTGACTTTGATATACACATGTTTTTTCCAAGTCTTCTCGCGTAATGACTTGAGAATTACTATAAGATCTAGTTTAAAGGTCAATGCATCAGACACGGTTGAATCAGTTCACATAATAGCAGTCACATCAACTAAATCTGAGCAAATTTGATCAATGAGAACCTTAGTTGCCACATTAATTAATTTCCTACCATTAGGAAAGAACATTTACTTAACAAAGGAAGGTAAAGTGTTTAGCAAAGAAATATGAATAAATTGAGAACATATAACATAAGCATGGAATTCATAAGACGGGATTTTTAATTGTGGTCCCACTTGTAGTGCAGAACCTTTACTGCAGGAAAAATTCAAATCTTCAACAACAGAAAAACTACCAGCCTAAAAGATTATTCAGTTACTTTGGAGGTGATCTTGGAGAAAAAACCTGAGGTTTCTTCGCTCGCCATCAGAACTTGTAGGTGCCAATCATTTGGAGGATGATTCACGTCTAAGAGCCCTTCGAGAATCTGAACCACCCGCCCCATTGATGGCCTTTGAGTCTCATCCTCTTGGATGCACCAACAAGCCACTTTAAACGCTCTATTAAGTTCTTCAATGTTTGCATCTCCGTCTAAATTGTCGTCCAAGATTGAAAGCACGGACTGTCCCTCGGATACCACTCTTTTAGCAGCCCAAGTAGGAAAGAACCACACCCTTCCATCATTAGCCTGCTTTAAGTTTGTACGTCCCGATATGAGTTCAAAGAGCATCATCCCATAGCTATAAACGTCAACCTTTGAAGTGATGGACACGCCTGTGGTCCATTCTGGTGCAAGATATCCGACAGTTCCCCTCGCAAACGTCAAGACTCGACTGAATTCACGGCCTAAAAGCTTTGCAAGACCAAAATCTGCTATTTTGGGAGAAAAATCAGCATCAAGAAGTATGTTCTCCGGTTTGATATCACAATGTATGATGCAATCTCTGCACTCGTCGTGTAGATAAGCCAATCCTCTTGCTGTTCCTATTGCAATTTGGTATCTCTGCGGCCAGTTCAAAATTTTTGAGTTGTTTTGACGAAATAGATGCTTCTCTAGGGACCCGTTAGGCATGAAATCATATACTAGCATTCGTTTTGCACCTTCTGAGCAAAAGCCACGGAGACGAACGAGGTTTACATGATGGATTAAACCTATTGTACTTACCTCCCTCCAAAATTGCTTTTCCTCTCGAGTTGCACCTTCAAGCTTCTTTACAGCAATGGCAGTCGAGTCGGGCAACATTCCTTTGAAGACGCTACCAAAACCACCACTGCCTAATTCGTCTGAAAAGTTCTTCGTCGCAATTTTTAAGTCTTTGAACCTAAATGCTGTTAGGAATGCATATTTCTGTGTTTCACTGGATCTTCTTTTTGAATGTCTGTGAAGAAAAACTAAAGCGATACCCCCAAAAATTGTTAAGCCTGATAGTACCGCACCAACAATAGCAATTGTAGAAAATTTCTTCCTCGAACCTAATAAATGATCCTCTGAAGCAGCCAGTCTGATGTAAAGATCAACTCCGGTATCACCAACAACTTGCCTTACGTTTAGAACAGATCCATACCATAGTAGACACCTGATGTTTTTTTTGTTGCCACCAGTTGTATGATAAGCATAGGCATTGCACGAACAGTTTTGTAAGCAAGTCGATTTACACTTTTTGGCATCATCAACAACCAAAACATTGGCCGACGTGATGATTTGAGACAAATCCGTGTTAGGCATCACCTGAAAGTCGTCTTTGTCGCCACACCACAAGGACAAGGAAGTATTCCTGACACACCCACTAGAGTAATCAAGCAAATCCCAATCTTTTGGATTTTGTTTTTCAAAACCGGGCAAGCATTGGCATATAGAGGGACCAATATTATTATCATTGCAAATGCTTAAAGCCCCACAAATTCCGTAAACTTGACACAATGGCATAGGTTTTGTCCAAACCACCATCCAGTCTTGAGTGTTAGACTGCCAAATTGCTGTCTTCAATTGTCCAGACACATCTATGAAAATATGAAGAGGTGGAGTCTCATCAGAGACAGAATAAATGAAGTAACTCCCATTCGCGTATGTTCTATAGTCATATGAACATAGGAGTCCATTTTGCATCTCAGGAAAGTTGCTCAAATAATGTCCATTCCAGACACCTGAATTATAAAACTTACGCAATCGATTCCATATGATGCTGATACTTCCGTCCGGCTCTACCTTGACAGAGTAGAAGCCTTCAGATGGATCCTCAGAGTTTCTCCATGAAGTTAGAATCTGTCCCGTGTTGGTGACATTGTTATATCCAAGCTTTGCACCTGGTAGGAAGGAATTGGTGGGATGATCGAAGCTCTGCCACATGATGCTCCCATTTGATAAACTCAATACAACCAGATTTCCATTATCATGTAGCACAACTTTAAAAGAGGAATCAATCACCCTCTTTAAGGTTGTTGAATTGGCGGACCAAATCGGGACTTCAGAAGAGTAATTGTTCATAGCCCTCATGAAGAAGAGGACCAGCTGACCATCTTCCAAAAGCTTGAATTCTGAGGAAGACAAGTCGGTTGTAGATATGGGCTTGTTTCTATTGGCCACCCAAACAACGGTTTTCTTTTTCTGGACTGAAGCAACTTGCTTAAACCAAATGCCTATGTAGTACTTCTGAGAGTTACCTGGTGTGAAGAATCCAAGTTCGAATTTCCCACCTTTGGAAACTAAGGTGCGGTTTCCTGTTAGAGATTGGCCTGCCAACATGGTGTCAGCAAAGCTAGTAGCACTGCAACTACGATGGGGAACAAAAGAAAGGATGGAGAATATCAAAGCTATAACAGATAACATTGCTGCTGGTATTGGCTTGGAGTTCATCTCTGCTGCACAAACTAAGACTAATTGTGTGAAGTTTCTGAAATTCAAACCTGTTAAGGCCATTAAATATAAGTAGATAATCGTTGTCATATGTGTACATCATGAAACACACTTATGTTGGTCAAATGGCAAAGTCAATTTAAGAAATAGAATTGTTGACTTTTCAGCACCTCACAAATATAAGGAATAAAAGTAAGAGAAAAATCAGAACTAAAAAGAGCTCTATACCTTAAAAATCTCCCGAGATCTTGCCTTTTTGGCAAGTGATGTCGTTACCATCTCACCTGAGAGGCTTTGACAACCACTTGCGATTTCTTTTGATGCCTATTTCGCATGTACTCAAGGGCAAAAAATATTACAAACAACTGTATAGCTCAGAAGACTTTAGGTGTCAGTCAGTTCACCTGCATGACATGAATGGTGAAATGAATTTGTTATTGATAAATCAGAGTATTAATTTAAATTTCATAATGTAGGCCAACATAAATAGTTGAAGAAGGTTATAGAATGCGAGAGAGGATGTAAATTTTATCGATTGAGAAAATGACAGTATTCAATGTTGGGCCAAGTCAACATCAGCGGCAGTACTTAATGCTAGCATGAAGAGATCATCCCATTGAACTGGAATGGCAATAAATGGAAATAGAGGGCATATATTACTGATTGTAAGTGTAAGGTTTTGAAGCCTAGAAATTAGAACTTATCAAATGCATAACAAAAACATATATATAACAGCTAAGTATCACAATCAATACCGACTTTGAGCAAAGCGGGGCAAATACCCGCCAATCGTCTCTTCGAGTACCGCAGAGCGCCTTCCAAACCTGGCCCATCCTTCCTCTACATTTCCCTAAAAATCAATTAAGGGCACTTAGGAATCCAAAAAACAAACGAACGAAGTGGATGGCTCATTGATTTGGTATGAGGCTACTTGGGTAAGAGATCGGGAGTTCGATCCTCATAGTGGGCAAATTTGAAAAAGAAAATGAGAAAGACATAATTCAATGATGAGGAAATATACTTAACAGGGGAGATCAGTGGTTCAACACTTTCTTGAAACAATACTAATGCACAGAACAAATTCTGAAGTTATAGGGAAAAGTACATGAACATAAAACATATAAAATAAGCAAAGCAATTCATAAGATGAAATATTTAGTTGTTCCTCGTCTATATCCTTATACGTGGAATACTGCAGACCCTCTACTTCATGCAAAATTCAATACTTTATAACAACAACAACAACATAGCCACAATCCCAAATTAATTGGGGTCGGCTACATGGATCAAACTCTTCCATTGTGCTCGATTTTGTGCAATTGATGGTGAGCATTCCAAACCATTCAAGTACCTCCTAATTAATGCATCCCGAGTTAATAGTCTAAAAGATTATTCAGATGTTATTTAGCAGCCATGAATTATTGCTTTGGAGTACTTGGAGAAAAAACTTAAGGTTTCTTCACTCTCCATCAGTGCTTGAAGACGCCTATTGTCTGGAGGAGGATTCGCATCTGAGAGCCCTTCGAGAATCAGAACCACCTGCCCCATTGATGGCCTTTGAGTCTCGTCCTCTTGAATGCACCAACAAGCCACTGAATGCTCTAATAAGTTCTTCAATGTTTGCGTTACCATCTAAACTGTCGTCCAAGATTGAAAGCACGGACTATCCCTCCGATAACACTTTTTTAGCAGCCCAAGTAGGAAAGAACCACACCCTTCCATCATTAGCCTGCTTTAAGTTTCTTCGTCCTGAAATGAGTTCAAATAGCACCATCCCATAGCTATAGACATCGGCCTTCACAGTGATAGCCACAACTGAGGTCCATTCTGGCGCTAGATAGCCCATAGTTCCTCTCACAGTCGTCACAACTCAACTGAATTCATGGCCTAAGAGTTTGGCAAGACCAAAATCTGCTACTTTGGGACGAAAATCAGCATCTAGGAGAATGTTCTCTGGCTTGATATCGCAATGTATGACACAGTCTCCGCACTCCTCGTGCAGATAAGCCACTCCTCTTGCTGTCCCTATTGCAATTTGATATCTCTGCGACCAGTTCAAAATTTTTAACTTGTTTCGACGAAATAGATGCCAGTTAGGGACCCTTTAGGCATGAAATCATATACTAGCATATGTTTTGCACCTTCTAAGAAAAAGCAACGGAGGCGAACGAGGTTAACATGATGGATTAAGCCTATTGCACTTCACTTCGAAATTGCTTCTGCCCTTGAGTTATACCTTCAAGCTTCTCCACAGCAACTACAATCACGTCTGGCAAAGTCCCTTTGAAGACACTACCAAAACCACCTCTGCCTAACTTGTTTGAAAAAATTTTGGTAGCAATTTTCAGATCTTTGTACCTGAATGCCGTTAAAAATGCATAGCCCTCAGTCACTTCTTGTGTCTTACTGGATCTTCTTATTGAATATCTGTGAAGAAAAACGAAAGTGATACCCACAAGAATTGTTAACGCTGATAGTATTGCAACTACAATAGCAACCGTAGAAACTTTCTCCCTCGAACCCAATAGGTGATCCTCTGAATCAGCCAATCTGATGAAAAGATCAACTCCGTTATCACCAACAAGTTGTCTCATGTTTACTAGAGTTCTGTACCATAGTAAACACCTGATGGTATTGTTGTTGCTAACAGTTGTGTGATGACCATAAGCATTGCAAGAACAGTTCTGTAAGCAAGCCGATTTACATTTCTTGGCATCATCAACAACCAAAGCATTGGCCGATGTGATAATTTGAGACAAATCCATGCTAGGCACCTCCTTAAAGTTGTCTTTGTTGCCACACCACAAGTAGGTCTTCCTGACACACCCACTAGAGTAATCAAGCAAATCCCAATCTTTTGTATTATGTTTTTCAAAACCGGGCAAACATTGGCATATAGAGGGACCAATGTTGTTATCACTGCAAACACTAAAAGCCCCACAAAATCCGTAAACCTGACACTTAGGTTTAGCCCAAATCTCCGTCCAGTCTTGAGTGTTAGACTGCCAAACTGCTGCCTTCAATTGTCCAGAAAAATCTAGGAAAACATGAAGAGGCAAATTCTCATCAGAGACAAAATAGATGAAGTAACTCCCATTCTCATATGATAAGCAGTCATATGAAGATGCAAGTCCGACTCGCATCTCAGGAAAGTTGCTGAAATAGCGACCATTCCGGACACCTGAATTATAGAACTTCTGCGATTGATTCCATATGAAGCTGATACTCTTGTCAGGCTCTAACTTAACAGAATATAAGCTCTCAGATGGATCCTCGGAGTTTCTCCATGACGTTAGAATTCCCGTGTTGGTGATATTGTTATATCGAACTTTAACCAGGTAGAGCTCCATTAATCAAAGATCTGCCAGATGATATTCCCACCTAAAGAACTCAAGACAGCCAAATTTCTGTCATCACGTAGCACAGCTTTAATAGAGGAATCAATCACGGTCTTTGCGGTTGTTGAATTGGCGGACCAAATTGAAACTTCAGAAGAGTAATTGTTCTTAGCCCTCATGAAGAGGGCAAAATGAACACCTCCTAAGAGCTTGAATTCTGATGAAGACAAGTCAGCAGTAGGTATGGCATGTTTCCGTTAGCCACCCAAACAATTGTTTTCTTTTTCTGGACAGATGCGATTCGCTTAAGCCAAATGCCTATGTAGTGCTTCTGAGAGTTACCGGGTGTAAAGAACCCCCCAAGTTCAAATTTCCCACCTTTGGAAACTAAGGTGCAGTTTCCTGTTATAGATTGGCCTACCAACATGGTATCAGCTAAGCTAGTAGCGCTGCTACTATGATCGGGAGCAAAAGAAAGGATGGAGAATATCAAAGCAATAACAGATAACATTGCTGCAGGAACTGGCTTAGAGTTCATCTCTACTGGACAAACTTAGACTAATAAAGTGTGTCAAGTTTCTAAAATTCAAACCTGTCAGCCGTTAAATATAAGTGGATAACCGTTGCTATATGTGCACATCATGAAAGTGACTTATTATTGATCAAATGGAAAGAATTTAAGAAATAAAACTGCTGACTTTTCTACACATCACAGTTAAAGAATAAAAGTTAGAGAAAAATCTGAACTAAATAGAGCACTATACCTTTAAGAGCTTCTGCATTTGTATTTCTCTTGATGCCTACTTTGAACGTTCTCAAGCACAAAAAATATTATAAACAACAGCGTAGCTTAGAAGATTTTAGGCGTTGGTTCACCTGCATGACATGAGATTGTGAAATGAATTTGTTATAGATAAATCAGGGTAAAAATTTAAATTTTACAACATACCTGTCAACATAAACAATTTAAGAAGGCAATAGAATAAAAGAGAAGATGAAAAATTATTGATTGAGAAAATGACAGTATTCGATGTTGGGCCAAGTCAAAACATCAGCACCAGTACTAGTGGTAGCATAAAGAGATCATCCCATTGGACTGAGATGGCAAATAAATGGAAATGAAGCGAACATATGATTTACCAATTGCAAGCATTTTCAGGTATTGAAGCCAAGCAATTAGAACTTATCAAATGCACAACAAAAATGCATATATAGCAGCTAAAGTATGGCAATCAATACCGACTTTAAGCGAAGCAGCCCAAAATACACAGTTGCTTTATTGCAAGTGCGCTGCTGGAACCAATAAATACCAATTCTGAAGATAAGCAATAATTCGAAGAATAGATGGTGATGGACTTAAAAGTTCTCCACAAACAGCTTTCTCGTGACTCTCTCTTTGGCCTCCCCAGCCGCTGCTTCTTTCTCAGCATGCCTTTCATCCACCCCTCCTGTATTGTTATTGGTTTTCGACAGCGTTCAATTATGCATAACAAGCCATTTTAGTGACTCTCGGATGATGACCAAAGCAATACAAATAAACGATGAAGGGAAGATCCATACTGCAAGCATAACATATTTTAACAAATTCCCTAAGTAATTAGAATAAAGTATTTCACTTATATTGTTCTTATTATTTTCTGATCATTGAACAAAAAACAAAATGTAATATTTCTTCAACAACAAAAGTTATAATATATATATACTAGTTATCAATACGTGCTACGCATGCTATGTAAATAAAACTCAGATTGAAATTTTAAAAAATAATTATAAGACTGAACAAACTATATATATAAATATAAAATTTAGTACTACAACTCTATAAATGTAAAAACATAAAAATAAATAAATTTGAGAGATGACAACAGACATAGCAAATGTCAAGTGTAAAAAAATAAAAGTTTATACTTAAAACTGAAATAAAAAGTCTTGATTGAGTTTGATTTTGAACAGAATATGCAGTCATTGAATTTAATTTTGAAGAGTAAGACAATATATATAGAAGATATATATTGATATATCAAACTTGAGATTGTTAATATGCAATTGATGTTGACACAAAGGAATAAATAATATTGTCCATGTTCTTCAATAATTACACATGTATTTTTCTATTGAAACACTATTAATTCATTACTCGTCAATCAGCTAACTCAAACATAGACTCACTGTGACACTACAACTCTAGTTAACGTCCCATCATGATCTCAAATATATCACATGTTTTACTCAAATACATGAACAATGTGTCTGACAACAACTGAACTTGTAATGTTGATAGGAATCAAAGGATTAAAGTTGAGATTGGAAAATGAAAGAGTTGAGAACCAAATGCAAACTCCAATACAAACTCCAAAAGGGCAAAATAGGTACTTCCTCACTGTTGATATTCACACTTAGAAACATATTAGATGAATATGAATCACATCGTCCAAAAAACTTCTAACATTTACTCTAAAGTTTCTAATTTGAATTTCCAATAGTTTAATATTAATCGAAATCTAAGCGTGATAGGACCCCGATCTGTAGAGGCCTCAGTGTTCAAAAACGTAAGTACGCTAAATTACCAAGCCATGAAAAAGCAAGAAAATAAACCATGAACACATTTCTAAAGGAAAAAAAAAAAAAAAAACCAAGCATTTTGGAAAAGCATTATTCAGCAAATTAAAGAAAAGGAAAAACGTAAGCAATTCATTGTTTTAAATAGTTTAATCAAGACTTAAATGTAATCTCTGTGGTCAAGCCTCCTTAGTATTTTCTGAAAGTTGATACCTTTTCCCCGCCATCCTTAACACTCAAAAAAGTTAGTCCCAGACACCATGTTTTTAAGACCACCATCAAAGGAAAGAAAGATTTGTATAACACTTGAGTGACAAGGGTCTTACAATAACAGATTGCAGAATTTGACTTGGCATTAAAATTCTGGGACTGCCATAGGCAATAGCAGTGTAGTCTCTATAGTTATTGTTACAGAATTATGGAATTTGAATATTCTTGTTTTGGTTCAAAGTAACTTTTTTAGAAATAATAATTAGTTATACTGATTGTTAAATTATACAAGTTTCAAACTAGTTGTAACACTGTACTTTGAGATGCATGTCTTAAAATTCAACTTCAAACTGACTAATAAGGAAGAAGATTTACAAGGTAGATTTCTGCAATTTCGAAAACATTCCGAAGTTGCAGTAGCACAAAAATATACTAAGAACATATTGTCACCATTTATTGATCTAGATTCTAGGGTTAAAAAACAAGTTTTACTCCAACTAAAATGCAAAATCAAATAATTGCAAGTCGATTAGAGTCTACTATATACTTAAAATTTCTGAAAAAGTGATAAAGAATAAGATATTAACAAGTATATGATATAAAACACAAAAGTGAGAACAAATATTTGGGTAATGATGTTATGATTTATTAACATAAAAACGTAAGTACTTTTTTAATTATCTAATGAAAGAAAAATTATAATAAATATATTACACCAACAAAAGAAAGTAAATATATAACTATCTATCTAACACAGAAATAAATATTCATGTGTTGCAAACTTCCAAAATAGATAGATATAATAATAAAAAAAGATGAACTTTTCCTAACGAGAATATGGAACATTTTCTATACTACTTCTAGATGATGATTATGAAATGATTAAAGCATTTTACAAAATGACACATGGACAGGTATAGTGCTTAAACTAATCTCAAACAGAGAGATTCTATAAGACACACTGCAATTGCTTTCTATTCATGAGGCTTAGAAGGGTAGTTACATCTCTTTGATCTAGATGCAAAGTGATGGGGTACCTACCTGGAACATGATCATATGTACGAATTTGATGAGGGTTTGCTGATGGTCCTCGTGCGGGTAGATTTGATAGATAACCACTTACAAGGTGCACAACCATATGTAACAGGAGGTTAAAAAGACTGCAAAATAAATTTTTTTATGCAATTAGTTACTTCAATATTCTTAATATCACATCACAAATTAGAGTACATATATAGGAAATTTGGGGAGATAGAAGATGAGATTATTAAAGTTACCCACAATGTGAACCATAATTATATAGATAACAGAAAGAAAGAGCTCAGATTTTAAGCATTTTATTTGATTGTGATTGATGAATTTAGTTCCATTTATGTATCATTGTTCTTAAGTTCATAAAAAACTTGCTCAAAAAAAAAAAAAAAAAAAAAACTTCCTTGCTTTCAAAGTGTGTCAAAATCTAAACTCTTTAATCAACAAAACTTTTACAAGAATTTTTTGATAACACGTACCCTTGCTTTGCATGAATAAGTGAATGGTAAGAACTTAATTATAAAGGTTAGTGAATATAAAGTCTGAAAACGTTTCTTCTATCGATTTTTTGCCATGTATTCTACAAAGTTAGTTCAACATTATAAAAGACCTTGATAATATACTTCTATACACAGATCGCAGATGATAGGCAATGAATTCAATATATCTTACTTCTTCAAAGCAGCAACAAAGTCTATTACAGATTTTCCAAACCAGCATACTGCATACAGGTGCATCTTTCCAAAACTGCATCGCCGACACATGAAATCTTCAAACACTCAACCAAAAACCAATAATTAAAAATTCTAAAAACACTGAGATCAATAAAATCGCAAATTTTAAATGAAATGTTGGAGGGCAATGAGGATTTCCCTTACGAATTATTTCCGCATACCGAAAATTTTGTCAAGCATGTCGTCCAGCGCAACCAAGTACCATCCTTCCTTCACATGAGCTAACTTTTTCATTAACACTTGTTTTTGCATTGAAGAACCTACGAATTGTAACAAAAAACAACTGTATGTTCATTTTCAATGAAAATGTGACTGAAAGATTAACAAGAAATTTATGTATACTTAGAGAAATCAACATGAACAGAAACATTGCAAAACAAAGTACGGTTTTTGGGATTGAATGACAACAGAGAATACCATTTCCTTCCGCCATGAATCTTCGGACGAATTGACCACACTTTGCTTCCTGAATCGAATGGTCGAGCGATTTGGGTGATTTTCTAGGTTTTCGTCGATTGAGTGGGTGTTTTGGGAATTGGGATTAGGGTTAGGGATTTCAAATTTTCAACACGTTGTTGTTGTTGGACTGTGGATTGATGAATTAGGGCTAGCGTTGAACCGGGCGGTTTATGGATTTGTGCACGTGCAGAATTGGTGATGATTTTCTCTAGATAGTTTTTCCTTCTAAAAAGTTTTGATCTCGTGTTCTCTTATTCCAAGTCTTAGGTTATCTTTTTTTATTTGAAGTTTTGTTTTTATATTTACTTTCATGTGTTCTAGATATTTGTAGAGTTAAGTTCATGATTGTTAAAATCGCATTTACAGATAAATTTATGGCAGATAGATGTTTCTTTAAACAAATTTAATTAGCGAATCAATGTATTTTTATTAAAGCAATTGATTATATGTCTAATCATGTATTGAGTCATTGATGATAAATAAAATTTCTATTTTACTTCAAAAGAAAAAATGGTGACCACCAAGTGCAAATTTAACAACACAAACTACTACAGCAGCAATAAGAGAATCAGCGAACGTATTACACAAAATTAAAGCACTTATGTAGAACTACTACATAATCATTCATCCAAGCTAATTTCTGTAGCAATTACACTGCTCCCCCAGGTACATTCTTCTTTGTTTCTAATAATGCTTCCAAGGGATGTCCTAAAGAAAGGTAAAATCTTCATGATTTCATTCAGCTTTTCCAAGACACGAATTTGGTTGAACGTCGTAATACGCCAAGCAGCTTCGATGGGCCTCTTAACGTCGAAGGTTGAGATATGGTCAAGAGCTAATAGTGAACCATTGCTCATGTTATTTTGGTTGCCTTGCTTCACTATCTGGTAATTTAACTCGTACAGAGTTTTTGATTATGAAAATGTTGTATCGCGTGGAGAAGTAATTATTTGTGAGGTGTTTACGAATTTATTCAACTATTTAATGATGCGAATTTGATTGAATGTGATCACCATCCAATCGATGCCTAGCCCCATGCCCTTTTGAACGTCGAATGCTAGAGCTTGATCAAGAGCTGCGAGCGAGCCATTGCTGAGATAACTTTGGTGGCCTTGCTTTGCAATTGGGTAAAGTACCTCATAAAGACTTGGTGGTTCTGAAGTTGTTGAGTGATTTTATGAAATTAAAATTATATGTACAACCTTCTTGACTTCATTTAGTTCTTCAAGAATGTGAATTTGATTGAAAGTGACCAAGCGCCACCCCTTGTCACCCATAATCTTCTGAATATCAAAGGCTCTTAACCAGTCAAGAGCTGCTAGCGAACCATCGTTGAGATAGTTTTGGTGGCCATGCTTTGCTATTGAATAAAGTAACTCATAAGGTGAACTAATTCCCTCGGAAGCCATGTTAAGAGATAACAAGAAAAGAGAACTAGAAAGAGAATGTTGTGGTGTGGATTAGCTAAATGGGTACCAAGGCAATATTTCTAAACTCGCTACTATTGTTGCATGATATACCAATATACCATCCCTATTTATAGTAGCTTAATTGTGTTGCTTGCCCTTGACACCGATATTTTGTATTTTTAATTGACAAGGTCGTTAGAGGAAAAAAAAGACTTGCTCCGGTTGGAAATGTATATCGTTTAAAGTAAAGGCTCGAGAATTAAGAGAGCCTTAATTACAAGTGTAATGTGTATATGTGTGTGTGTGTATTTTGACATTAAATGAATTGAAGAATTGAAGAATCGTAAGTGTTTTGATTGCATAAGAGTAAAATGAGTAAAAAAGCAATAAAAATTATTAAAACGACTTACAATTTTGAACAAGGAGTTTTTGCTACAAGGGAGATGGAGTAAATAAATACAAGGTCGTTGGCTCTTGATCTATTTGCTTTTTTATTTATTTTATCATACAACAATATTTTTTTTTGTCTTATGGAAAAGTCTCATAGCTTTTCACTTTTGGACACTTAAAATAAATGGAAAATAATACTCTAACACACTCTCAACGTACACTTTTGACGCACACTCTTATTTCTTAGTCGTTTACGGTGTTTTGTCATATATGTGGTCAACGCCTGAGGAGGCAAGAAAGAATCATAATTAAATGACTAAAAGACAAGAATATGTGCTTAAAATGTGAGTTAAAAGTGAATCATTTTATCATTTTTCAAAATAAATACCTCATTGTTGGTGTCCAAAGATTAGCGCATCGATGTATATACAAATCGATGTGTCGTATTGAAGGGACATCAACAAGTTGTCCAAAGTTGATCACCCTAGCTAGCACTATCCATAATTAAGTGATTAATTAAAAGATGTAATTTATTAATCTAATTAAGTTGACCCATAAGCCGCGTTGTGATCAGGCATTTTTTATGAGTTGGATATAAATCTAACTGCAGTGAGGAACGCCAACCACATGACTCAATTAATGCACACCAGACGACCCGCAAATGACTCTAACAAATTTTTTGAAAGATTAAATCACCAGGGATGGTGATAGCATTTACAGTATTAGGCCACCCACTCATTGGATATAAATCGAACTGTCAAAAATAAAAATCACACTCGAAGTTTACTTGCAACAAATTTCTTTAACAGAAAATATGTTTCAACTCTTAGACTTGGGACTGGAGGGGTAATATTAAGGGACTTTTACAAGTTGTTATTTTGAAGTCAACCCGATCTAAGAACCTTAGCCCAAGCCCAATCAACCATATATGTGCGGCCTACATATAAGCCCAAGTCTGGTTCATGTCAAAAATACAAAACTCAACCCAACTCACAAGCCCATATATAAATATTTAAATATTAAAAATATAAGGGACTTTTACAAGTTGTTATTTTGAAGTCATTTATTGCTTCAGGATGATTTTGTAAGCCTGCGGGGGGGAGGTAATATTAAGGGTATGTGCGGGCCTACATATAGGCCCAAGCCTGGTCCATGTCAAAAATACAAAACCCAAGCCCAACTCACAAGCCCATATATAAATATTTAAATATTAAAAATATAAGAATAAGTTATTTATATTCATTTAATAAAAAATTTACGGATATTTTTTGACAACTTTTGTATTTCTATGTATATATTATATTTTTTTTGTTATGCGTAGAAAAAAAAAGTGGCTCAAATGGTAAGGATCACTTAATTAACCATCTTGTTCCAAGATCAAATCCCACCTATAACGCTACTTATTTTTGAAAAAAGTTCGTGATCAGTTCTAAGTTGGTAGTTTCGTGAGATTTTTTAAAAATCACACTCCAAGGTGATTTTTTTTAAAGATAGAGGTTATGTACTTATGTGCATTTTACTTGTAAATATTTTTCTTTGATAGGAAATAAATCACTTTTGCACTTACGAAGGTTTGAACATATGACCTCTCGCTCCAAATCTCATACCGAATCATTTGGTCACCCAATTGGTTGGTCATTTTAGTTGTAAATATTCAACATCAATGACATAGCATTTTTGTTGCTCAAAAAAGAAAAAAGAAATAACATTAAACACTCAATTAATAATATTTAACCTTTCCATAAACAATTTAACAACATGGTAAATTCCATCAAGTGGTCACAAACAAGTTTGCTAATATGGCAAAAGGATAAAAAAGAATGAAAATGCAAGGTGATCCTTTTGGGAAACTTGGAATGAACACTTGGTGTTCATTCAATACACATCAATATGTATGTAGACATACATCGATGCACAAATTAATAGACACCAACAACCGGGTGTCTCGAAACAAGTCACCAAATCACGTTTCCTAAAAAAAGAATAAAATTTACTACAAAACATAAGGTTATGATATAAGTATTTGCTAACGTTCAGACGTTTTTGCCTGTTCAACCTTATAATTATATTATTGCCCGCAAGAATTTTCAATTTTTGAAGTCTAGCATATAGTACTTGTGAAATGCACAGAAAATGCATTTCAATGGGAGCTGCTTTCGTAGTTGATAACAAGCATACACTGAAGCAAAGTACATAAGCTATGAATTTTACAAGATAAATGAAAAGCATATCAATCTGTCTCTACTTCTATAGCACTACAATTATAAAACCACAATTATATAGAGCAGAAAAATATGCATATGTATATGTACTATATGCCTACATAGCACAATCATCAATTATTGGTTTGCATTGCCTTCCACTACTAATATCGATCTGGATTTCATTCAGAAAAGAAATTTACATTCTCCTCGTTCGCCACTAGAGATTGGAGGTAACTTTGAAAATAGAGAAACTCAATGGGAATGAATTTATGTATTCAGCTTCACGGTTTTCGCAATACAACTTAGGATTGATTCCATTAATCCTTGGTTTACAAAAGATATGAGACTAATCTATAATCTAGTGCAGCTACAGACCCGGTGACGCACTTGGTTCCTCGCACTTCCTGATGTCGGCAGCCAAGATACGACCATTGGCTACTTCCCTAACCAAACACGCAACTTGATCGCTAGTGCTTGAGATTTAACGCGTTGATCGCATTACCTCGGTATATGAAGGCTCTACACCTAGACAATCGGATCGCTAGTTCTCCTGATTTAGCCTAGATCCAAAAGGTACTTGACCAGATGGCCAACTGTCACAAGTATGAGTCTACCGTGTGAGGACAGATGTTTCGACTCAATGACTATGGGTATCAATCTAATATGTATGCACATCGCTATACACACAATCAAACATAACCCTAATATTATGAACAATACCAAAGAAAATAGATTATAGAAAAGAATCAAGAGAATTACATATAAATAAACCTCATAATGAAATCTCAAGTCGCAAAGCTTGGCCAGATCCTTCAACCTAGATGAAGGAGATTAGCTAGACATAATCAAGCCAAAAACCTAGTTTCTAATATAAAACGGAAGTAAAACAAAAGTTGATTTCGTTTGAAAGTATATTAGTATTTATAGGAATACCCGCAAGTGGGTTGAAAACCTAAAAATCTTGAAAAGTAGGTAAAATCCTGAAATCTCGAGTCTTCAGGGTGGCAACATGTTGACGGCGTGATTTCTGGTGTCTTCTGGTCCAGACTTATATGAGTCACGCCGTGAGAATTTGTTAAGCACGGCATGAAAACTTCGTCTGTCTTGCAACGCGATTTTGGACTACTCAGAGGCCAAATTTGAAGAAGCTTAGGACATGAAAATGTTCATTTTAGAGTCTACTTTCCAACAAAGGAAATGGTAAGTCATTTGGATTTGAGATGATGAATTTATGGCTTTTATAGGTCATTAAGAAACTTGACCAAACTTTGCCAACTGTGTGTCGCTCTTTTGAGCCACTTCAAATCCGTATCTCATGATGTTTCTGAGAGATAAAAATGTCCGTATCAAATTCTTCTTTCCAACAAGACCAACGGCAAGTCATTCCGACTTTGGATGTGAAAGTTATGGCTTGTGAATTGAACATCACTTAATTAAGTATAACATGCCTTTTGCTCCAAAAACATCCGACTCATGTAAAATCACTGAAACACATAAAATAAGCATTTATCACTTTAAAACAAGATAAATATAGTCCATTAACTCCTACTAACCTATACTAAATCATGTCTAAATGAACACTCATCAAACGGTAAGTTTAGGGAACCTCAAGGACTAAGTAATTAACTTAGGTTTCTTAGGGGAGAAAGAGATAACAGGGGATTATTAGAGAATGTTTGATAGGACTTGAAAGAAAGAATTCAATAGAAGTGAAATATAGGCTTTTGATATCACGGACTTTGTCACACATCTTGGGATGATTTCGTTAATTGTCGGTTTATAAAAGATATGAAACTCTACTATGATCTAGTGCAGCTATAAACCCAATGACACACTCAGTTTCTCGCTCTTCCTGATCTCGATATCCAAGGTACGATCGTTGACTATTTTCCTAATCAAACACACAACCTGGTCGCTAGTGCTCTAGATTTAATGCGTTGGTCGTATTATTTCGATTCGTGAAGGCGCTATACCTAGAAAACTGGATCGCTAGTGCTCCCAATTTAGCCTAGACCCATAAGGTACTTGACCGGTTGGCCAACTGTCACAAATATGAGTCTACCACATGAGGACAGACATTTCAACTTCAATGACTAAGGATAATCAACCTAATATGCATGTGCGGATCCTTTCAAATAGATCTAACCTTATGATGAAAACAGTAACAAAAGAAATACATAATAGAAAAGAATCAAGAATAAAAGAATAGATAAACCTCATAACGAAATCCCAAGTTGTAGACTCATCCGAACCACCTTCGGCCTAAACGAGGGAAATTAGCCAGACATTGTCAAGCCAAAAACCTAGTTTTCTACGAGTTCTAAAGTAAAACAAAAGATAGTTTCGAAATAACACATATTCCTATTTATAGGAAACCCCGAAAGTGGGTTTCAACCTAAAAAATCATAAAAAATAAGTAAATATCAAGTTTTTGTTCGCGACGCTGCGTCGACGCTGTGCCAAAATAGGCACAACGTTTGGGCAGTATAGGTTCTGAGTGTTGGGAAATGCGCCCCTAGGTTAATCCATTAATAGTCTTTATGAATACATTTTAGTTAATAAAATAGACGATTTCATTTGTTGTTATTATAATTGATTTGCATGTTTACATTATAATAAGATCCATGGGTATTTACAGAAATATCCTAAATGTCCTTAGTCGATTATTATACTGGGAACTATAATGAATTAAAACTAGTGTGAGTCTTAATTGATGATCATATGATGATCATACGTATAGGAATACGAATCAAGATCATGAGTACTTGTTAGGGAACAAAGTACTGGACCGATCCGCTATGAGAACATCACATGGATTAGTTGTTTCTCATGATATGTATATTATTCAGTCATCTGATTTGAGATTACCAGAGACTTCAACATTAGGAATACAGTGATTTGACGCAATTAAACGTTGTCTTTAACCGGACGATTATAAAAGTTGTGATTGGTTACTGTGTGAATAATGTGGTGAAGTTGTGTAATCGAGATAGAATTTGTCCCTCTCATATAGAGAGAGAGATATCCAGTGGATCCCTCGATGTGTTAGACTGTTAAAAGGCCTAGTCTAAGTGAATTGATATTGATCAATGTCACTTGGATATTTTCAGTCTACTTGGAGATCGAGACTAGTACGATCGAACATGTTGGATGACAATTCCATGCCTTATATTTGATCAAAAGAATATCGTATGACAAAAGGATGTTATGTATATTATTGATTAGGTTGTATCGATTTGATCTTTATACAACTTGGGTAGTCATAATGTCTTGCTAGAGGCCGCTTATGACTTATATACCAAAATGTGTTTTGGTACATTGCCAACGTTGTATAAGCCTATTGGGTCACACACACTAAGAATGGTTTTGCGAGATTTTAAGATGGTTCAGAAAAATGAATTTTATATGATAAAATTCATGACATAAACATCCTTGTAGTGTATTACACTTATACTTGTTTAAGTAGGGTATATGTGTAATTTACTTAACCGTCTATATACAAGGGTTGTATAAATAGACGCTTTGAGTTAGAATACATGAACGAAAGATTAAAAAGGCGAAACTCTATTTTCGTTTTAGAAACAACTTAGGGTTTTTGGTATGCTCTGGATCGTTTTGGAGAGAAACCAAAAGGTTTGGTATTCTCTTAAAGCTAGCACTTCAAATCTCGGCCGCCGTTCGTGTGTGAACTGCTGATAGAGGGAGTTCGCCGTTGGCAGCGCCTTAGCGATCGATTAACCTTCAGAAAGGTACATTGCAACTGAGGTATAATTAAGTTTTCATAGTTTAATCATTTTTAATGGAATTAGATTCGGATCCTGTTGGGGTTTTTGTCAAAATTATTTTTGTAATCTCCGCTGTGCATCAACCCAAAACTCAACACTGAGCAGCTCATCTGAGCGGCGTCTCCACAGCATCTCGGCGACGCCTCCATGGTGTGTTAGTGGCGTCTTCATGGCGTGAAATTGATTGCTCTCTGGTTTTGCCGTATGCAAGTGAAGTCGTTGGTATTATGTGCGGCGCCTTCTCGACAACGTCAATCCTATGCTCAGAATTCCTGCAACTTTCCTTCGTGATTTTGAGCCACATTGAATCCGAATTTCATGAAGCTCGTGAGGGACGAAAATGTCCGACTCGAAGTCTACTTTCCAACAAGATCAACGGTAAGTCGTTTTGACTTAAGATGAAAAAGTTATTTCCCATGTACTAAACTCAGCTCTGACAAGTCCGCAACGCACTTTCAGTTCAAATATGTCTGTTTCGCTCCAACTATGCGTTCCACGCATTAAATCCCTGAAATACTTAAAACAAGCATTTGTCACCACAAAAATAAGAGAAATATAGTCCACAAACAACTATAAACCTATAATAACTAATGCCTAAAAACAAACTTATCAAATGACTTGTTAAAAGTAGAGAAAGTAAAATAGCTTTCATTCACATTCAAAACAAAACTGAAATTGAAGAGATCACGATTACGCATCTGAGGTACTGCGGCGTAAGAATCTCCAATCCAGACCCCAGTGGTCCAATACCGATGAAATCCTTTCCACTTTAAAGTAATTTCCGTGTCCTGCTCCGCCACCATAGAGAAGATCCCCGTGGAAGGATCCTCAGAGCTTTACCTCTGGCCTGGTAGCCATTTATCAATGACATGATCAAAGCTCTGCCAAATGACATCAAACGGATCCGAACCACGTCTCAAAACAAGATTCCCATCATCCTGCAGTACTAATTGAGGGGAATTCAAGGAGTTTGAAGTAGAGTAGGTAGTCCAAATTGCAATTTTAGACTTATTAAGCAAAACTAGATTGCCATTGCCTAGCAGTTTCCTAGGAGTGATTGTTCTGCAATTTCCACCATGAGAGATAATAGTTTGGTTTCCTAAGAGTGATTGTTCTGCAAAGATGGTATCCGTAGCAATACAGAGATGTGTTGTTAGAGAGAATGTAATCAGCAGAACAGAAAATATGAATGATAGAAGAAGTTTAGCATCCATTTCTGGATTCAATTTCTATGCAATCTTCGCTTTTTCTCAGCTTGTTATATGAATTTTAGCTTGATCACTAAATCTATATGAATTTATAGTCCTTGAAAAATTATGAAACTAATACAAATATTCTCCAGAAGATCCAATGATGGCTTTGACTAAGATGAAATTAAATGAGAAGGAATGATTCATGAATCAAATCTTTGATCAGATGGTTGAATAGCATTTCTGTATGAATTAATATTTGTCGTAAAGATTGTATTTTGACTAAGCCCAACTTAATGAATGTATTTTTTTTTATAGGGCAACTTAATGAATATATTATATATTTTATTATTTATCTTTTATTTTTTTCTTCTCTTAGCAATAAACTGAGCACAATGAAAAAGTTTGATCCATATACCCGACCTCAATTAATTTTGGAACTAAGACAATGTTGTTGTTGTTATTGTACTTTTTTCTTCTCTTAGATGGAGAGACTACCCTAATTAATTTGGGGCTGATGTTCTTGTTAGATGGAGACACTAGAAAGGCATGTTTGAAAGGAGATGTTCATCAAATTATGAACAATGAATTCTCTAGGGTCCAATGACATCACCACCAATGCAATTCCACAAAAATTTGTAGAAACCTTGCACCTCCCAAGTGGTTGGCACCAAATCAAGTTCCAATTCATGATGCCCGTCATTAGAACTGTTTGTCATCCTGATAAATCCAAATCTATGGTCAAATAAACATTCTATCAATGCTTGCTATTTATGAAAAGTTGTTTTCCCTGTTTAATGGATGTTAGAAATTCAATGGATGTAAAAAATAATAATAACAACGCAAAGCCTTTTCACATAAATCGATTGCCGCAAGCCATTGATCTCCCTATACTGTCCACAACTTAACCACCTTTCATTTTTCAGGTGTGAGGTTTTATCTCAAAATGTCTTAGTACTATTAGAGGGAAGACAATCACTAATATACTTCATTTAGAAGTTTTACTTTCCAAGGTGTGACTATTAACCATTGGCTCTGATACCATGTTGAATTTTTTCGTCTTGCAGTCCGTTACCCGCAAGCGGCCGCTGCGGTACTTTTCCACGAGCCATTGATCTCCCTAGTATCGATACTGTCCCCAACTTAACTACTCTTTATTTTTTAGGTGTGGGTTTATCTCAAAAGGCCTCGGTACTATTAGAGGGAAGACAATCACTAATATACTTCATTTAGAAGTTTTACTTTCTAATGTGGGACTATTATTTATGTCCATACAACTCAACACTCCACCTTGGACTGAAATCCATCCAAGGGGCTTTTTCTTAACAGGTCTCGATTGAACCGTCGGCTCTGATACCATGTTGAATTTTTCGTCTTGCGGTTCGTTACCCGAAAGCGGCCGGCCGCGGCACTTTTCCGTGAGTCATTGATCTCCGCAGTACCGATATTGTCCCCAAGTTAACCACCCTTCATCTTTTAGGTGAGGGATTTTATCTCAAAAGATCTCGGTACTGTTAGAGGAGAGACAATCACTAATATACTTCATTTAGAAGTTTTACTTTCCAATGTGGGACTATTATTTCAGTCCTGATGAGTGCCCATTTAGGCATGATTTAGTGTAGGTTATTAGTAGTTAATGGACAATATTTATCTTGTTTTAAAGTAATAAATGTGTGTTTTATGTATTTCAGGGATTTTATATGAGTTAGATATTTTTGGGACCGAAAGTGCGTGTTGGACCTAAAATATTCCTATGAATACCAATAGGCTCTGAAAATGAAAGGAACCCAGTTGACATCTTGTTTTACTTCCGTTTTGCATTAGAATTAGGTTTTTTATTATGTCTAGCTAATTTCCTCCATCTAAGTTGAAGGTGGATCGGTCAAGCCTATGACTTGGGAATCCTTTATGAGGTTTATTTATTTTTAATTATTATTGATTCTTTTCTATGATTTATTTTTTTTGTATTGTTTGAACAATTGAGGTGTTTTAACACTAGTTTAGACCTTGATTTATATGTCACTGAGTCGTAAGCATCTGTCCATGTGCAATAAGACCACACTAGTGGCAATTGACCATACTAATTGATTAGAACCTTTTGTGATCGGTCAAATACCTTAGGGATCTAGGCTAAATCGGGAGCACAAATGATCTGGTTGTCTAGGTGTAGTGCCTTCACGAATCGAAGTAATGCGACCAATGCGTTAAATCTGGAGCACTAGCGATCAGGTTGCGCGTTTGGTTAAGGAAGTAGTCAACGGTCGTACCTTGGCTATCGAGATTAGGAAGTGCGAGGAACTGAGTGCATCACCGAGTCTATAG
This sequence comes from Stephania japonica, assembly GCA_039657345.1. Classification (NCBI taxonomy): domain Eukaryota; kingdom Viridiplantae; phylum Streptophyta; class Magnoliopsida; order Ranunculales; family Menispermaceae; genus Stephania; species Stephania japonica. The sequence continues at coordinate 80,345,192 of CM077556.1, read as the reverse complement.
TTGCACTAGATCATAGATTAGTTTCATACTTTTCATAAACTAACAATTAATAAATTAAATCCCAAGTTGTATGGCGAGACTGTGAAATTGAATACCCAGATTTATTCCCATTAGATTTTCGTTTCATTTAATTTCTTTATTTTTAAAATATTTATATATTTTCTCTAAAACCCTAATTTCTTTTTTTTGTATTTTTCTTATCTAAAAAAGACACCAATCTCTGTAGGATCGACCATTTACCGCTATCTACAAAATAATTGGTTTAGGAAATATATTTTTTTGACGCGTTCGGCGGGCGGCAAGTCCACACTTCTCAACACTCCACCTTAGAATGAAATCCATTCAAGGAGCTTTTCTCTCGATAAGTCTCGATCGAACCGTCGGCTCTGAAACCATGTTGAATTTTTTCGTATTGTAGTCCATTACCCACAAGCGGCCGCCCGTAGCACTTTTCCGCGAGCCATTGATCTCCCCAGTACCAATATTGTCTCCAACTTAACCACCCTTCATCTTTTATGTGTGAGGTTTTATCTCAAAAGGCTTCGGTACTATTAGAGGGAAGACAATCATTAATATACTTCATTTAGAAGTTTTACTTTCTAATGTGGGACTATTATTTCGGTCCACACATCTCAACATTCCACCTTAGACTGAAATCCATCCAAAGGGTTTTTTCTCGACAGGTCTCGATCGAACCATCAGCTCTGATACCATGTTGAATTTTTTCGTCTTGCAGTCCATTACTCGCAAGCGGCTACCCGCGACACTTCTCCACGAACCATTGATCTCCCCAGAGTACTGATATTGTCCCCAACTTAACCACCCTTCATATTTTAGGTATGGAGTTTATCTTAAAAAGCCTTGGTACTATTAGAGGAGAGACAATCACTAATATACTTCATTTATAAGTTTTACTTTCCGATGTGGGACTATTATTTCGGTCCACACACATCTCAACACTCCACCTTGGACTGCGGCCGCTGTCGGTACTTCTTCGTGAGCCATTGATCTCCCCAGTACCGATACTGTCCCCAACTTACGATGTGGGACTATTATTTCGGTCCACACACATCTCAACACTCCACCTTGGACTGCGGCCGCTGTCGGTACTTCTTCGTGAGCCATTGATCTCCCCAGTACCGATACTGTCCCCAACTTAACTACCCTTCATCTTTTAGGTGTGAGGTATTATCTCAAAAGGCCTCGGTACTATTAGAGGGAAGACAATCACTAATATACTTCATTTAGAAGGTTTGCTTTCTAATATGAGACTATTATTTCGATCCACACATCTCAACACTCCACCTTATACTGAAATCCATCCAGTGTGCTTTTTCTCGACAGGTCCCGATCGAACCGTCGGCTCTGATACCATGTTGAATTTTTCCGTCTTGAGGTCCGTTACTCACAAGCAGCCGCCTGCGGCACGATCGATCTCCCCGATATTGTCCCTAACTTAACCACCCATCATCTTTTAGGTGTGGAGTTTTATCTCAAAAGGTCTCGATACTATTAGAGGAAAGACAATCACTAATATACTTTATTTAGAAATTTTATTTTCCAATGTAGGACTATTATTTCGGTCCACACATCATTAATGTTTGTAAATCCTAAAACTGCACCAAGAACATCGCATAACCTTCTTGAGATTTATAAATTGAAACTTTTTTTTTCTTTTTCGATAGAACTCGAATTTAAATATTAAAAATGGATGGGAAATGCACAAAATAGCTTGATATATAGATAGATTTGGCAGGCAATGACTCAATTCATTTTAAGTATAATTAAAAATGAGATACCTTGGCATCTGTTTGATGAGGAAATGTTGATAATTAATGACTCAAAATTTGGACGAAAAAGTTCAAGTGCCACATATATCTAAATAATTGAAGGAAAATGAGACACACTTTGGATGCACACTAAGGCGCGCACTTTGTCTTTTAATCTATTTATCGTGTTTTGTTAGATGTGGAGTCCACGCCTAGAAAGATAAGAAAGAGCTATTAATAGGTTAAAAGACAAAGTATGCGTCTCAAGTGTGCACTCAAAGTGTGTTAGATTATCATTTTCCATAATTGAATAGTATGTCTACATAATTGATTGAAAGCAAAGTGAGGCCAGACTGAGAGGACAACAAACAAAAATGAACAAAAACGTCATTTTCTTGTAACAATCAAGTCTTTCCTAAGAGCCCAGTGAATTCTTAGGAAAGGCTTATATTTTTTCACCGTGAACCTTCGAACCAACGAACCATTGTGGTAATTATCTAGTGTGTTTCTCATCGACTGGGTGAATGATTTGGTAGGTCTTGCAGGATCAAATGAATGAATGAATTAAATAACTTCTCAGTGTGGATTTAGGGTAAGTAGCTAACTTTAGTGATTAAACTTGTCAAATGGACACCATATTGCAAAACATTGTCAGTTTCATAAATGCAGCTTTCACAATTGACAACATATTTGTGCTTGCAATCTTGTTTTGAAGAAACTTTGAGAAACTTATTATCTCCTTCATCAATTCTTCAATAAAATTCAAAGCCATGTTCATATTGTCAGTACATAAGTTATAAACTTTACAAGACACAAATGAAGTGCAGATGAAACTGTTTCAATTTCTATGACACTACAATGATAAAAGCCTCAACTAAATAGAAGGCTAGAAGAGGAAAAAAAAAGAGGAAAGCAGTACATGTCTAGCTCCACTAACAGTTATTACCTCGAGTTATTAAGTAGGAGATCTATTCAGAAAAGAAATCAATAGTCTCCTCATTCGCCACCAAACAATGAAGGTAACTTTGAATTGGAGGAGAATTCACCTCTAAAAGCCCTTCGAGAATCTGAACCACTTGTCCCATTGATGGCCTTTGAACTGCTTCTTCTCGGATGCACCAACAAGCCACTCTGAATGCTCTGGTAAGTTCATCAATGTCAGCCTCTCCCTCCAATTTGTTGTCCAAAATTGAAAGAACTGGTTGTCCTTCCGATATTACTTTATTAGCAGCCCATGAAGGGAAGAACCAAGCCTTCCCATCCTTAGATTGCTTTAAGTTTCTTCTTCCCGATATGATTTCAAAAAGCATCATCCCATAACTGTAAACATCGACCTTGGTTGTAATGGCTACACCTGAACTCCATTCGGGTGCCAAATAGCCTATAGTTCCTCTAATAGTCGTTATGACACGACTAAATTCGCGGCATAGAAGCTTTGCCAGACCGAAATCTGCTACTTTGGGAGTAAAATCTGCATCCACGAGTATATTTTCTGGCTTGATATCACAATGAATGATGCAGTCTATGCACTCTTCATGTAAGTAAGCCAGTCCCTTAGCAATCCCAACGGCAATTTGGTACCTCATGGTCCAACTCAAAACCTTCGAGTCTTTTTGATGGAATAAGTGGGTGCTCAAAGACCCGTTCGGCATGAAATCGTACACTAACATTCTTTTAATGCCTTCACAACAAAACCCACGAAGGCAAACCAGATTAACATGCTGGATTAGCCCAATGGTGCTTACCTCGCTTCGGAATTGCTTTTCTCCTTGACTGATACCTTCAAGCTTCTTTACAGCAATGAGAGTTGAATCAGGTAAAATTCCTTTGTAGACACAACCAAAGCTTCCACTCCCAACCTTCTCTGAAAACTTTTTGGTCGCAACTTTCAAGTCGACATATCTGAATGGTGTTAGAAAACCGCCAGCAGCCCTTCTCGCTGCTCTCTTCCACGCTGTAAGTAACACAATGAACGCCACGCCAATGCTTGTTAATCCAAAAACTGCACCTATGACAACCAAAGAAACTTTCATGGCAGAACAAGAAACAGCAGAAGAACCACCGAGTCTCATATATAAATCGTCTCCCCCACTATCAAGTTGCTGCGTGTTTAACAAATCCCCAAGCCATGTTAAGCACCCAGTGCCATTGTATGCATAGGCGTTGCAAGAACAGTTACTCAAGCAAGCGACTTTACAGTTTTCAGCATTCTCTACCTTCAAAATCATAGAGTTCATGGGCAGTCTTGTGTTGGGAATCTTCAAAAACCTGTCCTTGTTGGCACATAGCAAACTGGTTTTTCTCACACATCCACCTGAGTAATCGAGCAAGTCCCAATCTTTTGGAGAGCGCTGTTCAAAACCCGGTAAGCATTCACAAGAATTGGGGTAGTTGTTCCTGCAGATTCCAAAAGCCCCACACAGGTTGTAAACATCACATTGCCTTGGGGGTACAGACCAAGAAAGCAGCCACTTCTGAGCCTCCTCCACCCATAAAAGTTGTTTGGTTTGCCCGGAAATATCCATCACAAACCTAGCAAGCAAGGACTTGTTAAGGGTAGAGTAAGTGAAGTAACTTTCATTCTTATTTGAAACAAAACTGAAATTGAAGCGATCACGAAAACGCATCTGAGGAGTTGCGGTGTAAGAATCGCCATTCCAGACCCCACTGGTCCAATACTGATGAAATTCTTTCCACTTCAAAGTATGCTCCGTGTCTTGTTCTGCCACCAAAGAGAAGGTCCCCGGTGAAGGATCCTCAGAGTTTTTCCATGAGATGATCTTCTGTCCTTTCATGGACCGATAATCATACCGAAACTTTCCACCCGGTAGCCATGTATCAGTGAAATGATCAAAGCTCTGCCAGATGAAAGAGGACGGGTTCGACCCATCTCTCACAATAAGATTCCCATCATCCTGCAGTACTAATTGAGGGGAATTCAAGGAATCTGAGGTAGAGTTGGTAGTCCAAATTGGTTTTTTGAACTGGTTGAGCAGGATCAGATTGCCGTTCTCTAGGAGTTTGAGCTCTGAATTAGATGCACTACTGAGAGGTTGGTTTCTATTGGCAACCCAAACAACCGTTCTGTTTTGAACTGAGATTTTTTTGTACCAAATGCCAACGTAGTACTTGAGAGATTTACCTGGTGTGAAAAAACCAAGCTCAAAGTTTTCGCCTCGAGAGATGATAGTTTGGTTTCCAACGAGTGATTGTCCTGCGAAGATGGTATCGGTAGCAATGCAGAGATGTGTTGTGAGAGAGTATAGAATCAGCAGAGCATAAAGAATGGATAATGGAATAAGTTTGGAATCCATTTATGGGTTTAATTTCTCTGCTATCTTTTCTTCCTCTCAGCTTGTTATATGAGTTTTAGCTTCATCACTAACTCTATGAATTTACTGTTCTTGGGAAACAGTCAAATTAATCAATAATTTCCAGAAGAACCAATGATGGCTTTGACTAAGATGAAATTAAATGAAAAGAATTGATTCATAAATCAAAACACAGATTAGATGGTTGAATAACATTTCTGTAAATGAATAAATTAACCTCAGTGGCATTATAATATTTGGTACAAGGACTATGCTTTGACTAAGCCTACATGAATATGTTATATATTTTCTATTATTTATCCTTTTATGCCCCTTAGAAAACTCGACTCCATAGAAACTAAAGAAATTTGACGAGGTAGGGGTAGACCGAAGCTAACCAATGACACATTAATTAGGACTTAGTAGGTATTTAAATGATTTGAAAAGCACGCCATCAGTTGCACTAAATCGAGGGCAATGGAAGAGTTTGATCCATGTAGCCGACCCCAATTAATTTGGGATTGAGGCTATGTTTGTATCCTTTCAATTTTTCAACTTTTGGATGGAGAAAAGGCTTTAGCTAGTCAGCAAAGGTGATCTCATATTCATGCATGATTGAAAGGAATTAGACCAAAAACATGATTCCATGTTCTTGAAATTGTCAAGGATGATTTCAATAGGGTCCAATGAAATCATCACCGATAACATTTTATTCCTGGTATTCACCATGAATGTCAAAATATCCACAGGAGTTTGCAGAAACCTTAAATTTCCCAAGTGGTTCGTGCCAAATCAAGTTCCAATTCATGACTCCCGTCATGAGAACTGTTTGCTATCCTGATAAATCCAATTCTATGGTCAAATAAACACTCTTCCATTCTTACTATTTGCGAAAAAAGTATTTTCCCCTTAAATGGATTATGGAAATTAACTAGAATAGGGAAAAATCTCAAGTGAAATACATACTAAGGCTGAGATCATATCTAAGTTATGTAGCCATCTCATGATTCTCATATTTCTGGCAGTTACGAAGATTAATATTGCTGGACAAATGCAACGTTGAAAACAAGAACACTCTTTTCAGCGGTTCCTTCGTAGTTAAATGGAAAAAGGAAAGAGAATTTATGAAATACATAACTGAACATAGCAGTTCTATGGCAGATTTTGTGAAATAAGGAGAAAAGAGCAGATGAATCAAAAACTTCACAAAGAATGATCAAGAGAAAATAAAGCAATTGCTTTAACAGAACGGAGTTCCCCGATTGGAAGAATTTCTTTTTGCATTCGCAGACCACAATTACTTATTCACCATTAAATAATATGTGCGATATCAGCTTATTATGCCTAAGCAATCTACAAGAACATAATAGTATGACCCCTAAAACAAACATGTCGCAGACTCGCAGTGCACTTCTAAACAACCATAATACCATCAGCTTCCTACACTTTCATCTAAACTATTTATTCATCATATTATAAGACAAACCAGCAGATGCAATACCTGCAACTATTAATCCAATCCCATAAAAAAATGTAAAAAAAAAAAAATCACTGAAACTCTCACCGGTATGCCGCAAAAGCGGCGAAACTCACACCCTGAAGCCCATATATCCCTTATACTCAGTGATAACTTCAGGAGCCCTATAGACTGCAGAGTGCCTTCCAAATTAGGGCTCTTGGCGACCCGAAAATCCCCAATTTTGGGATTGAACCATGGGTTCGCCTCGCCTCTACCGCTTCTTCGAGCAAGCCCACACAAGTAGAACATAGTTTAGGTCGAAATCAAGATAAGCATAACCCCTCTAATGAATGCAACCAAGCCCTCAAACAATCGACTCCGCGAAGCGCTTGACATCGGATTCAGGGACCATTTATTGGGACATTTGGGTTGCAGAGAGGATTGAATGATTTGGGAACGCTTAGTTAGGGTTAGGGATTTGAAGATGTAATTGTTTGAAATGACGAAGTCGATAGGGTTTGTGCTTTATGAGCTTAATTTTTTTTTGGCGGGAAATCAGCGCAAGACAGGTGGAGGTCCCGCCAAATCAAACGGTTACATGAACTCTTAAGTGTTTCTCTTTTTTCTCGCGTGATTTTTTTGTTTGTTTGTTTCAAGGTAACTAAGATTCTAAGGCTTCACCCAGACTAGTCTCTCGTGGGTTATAGGTGTTTAAGTTTTGATTCCCTTCGTATTTCATAAAATTTCTTCAAAAGCAGAGTTTTTTTTTTTTTTTTTTCAAGAAGTTTTTTAGTACTAAAATGAGTGGCTGCAAATCCTAAAACTGCACCAATAATATCAGTCGTTAGTCTTCTTGAAATTTTCTTAGCTAAACATTTTTTTCCTTTTGTTTTTAGAATATTAGTATGGAAGGAAACGAACAAACTCAATATGACTCAAATCATTTTCAATTATAATCACGAAGACTTTGAGAAACTACTTGCCTTCACGTATAGGGTAGAAATTATGAATGACTACAGAAGGAGAGACCTGCTTGTGCCTGATTGAAGAGGAAATGTTGATAAACAACTCAAAAGACTGGGAGAAAATTGAGAGGACAATATATGAGTGAGAGTGGATTTTTGCTATTTCTTTTAAGGTGGTAAAATTACAAGTTTTCCTTTGTAAGATTTACGGTACACAAAACTGATCTATCAATAGCACAGGGCAATCTTGTACAGCATTGCGACCCTCACATCAACAAAGGAATCTATATATGTGACTATCTTCGACATCAACCATCACCCGAGCAGTTCACCTAGACCAAAAGAATATTGACTTAAATTAATAAGCTCATCAATCACAGATTCACAGTGAAGAAGTTCCATCACGACTTAGCAGACCAATAATGTAACTATACATTGATTTTTCTCTTACGCATGTTAGGTATGTGGGCCTGATTAGTTTACTATTGTATTCTAATAGGGATTTACTATTGTATTCTAATAGGGATTTACTATTGTATTCTAAGAAGGATGTACTTTCTCTATAAGTATATATATATATCTCATTCTGATGTAAAAAGTGTAAGTTGTGAGAATCGTGAATAAGATTGTGTTGGCGGTTGTGGGTTTTCTTTCCTTGGAGGGTTTCCCACATATAAAATTCTTGGTGATTTGTTCTCTTTCTCTTTTTTCTTGTTTTACTATTGTCATTGCTCTCTGTCAAAATCTTAATAACTGGTATCAGAGCAAGGTTATTCTTAAATGGGAGTAATGACAGAAGAAAGGAAGTTACGGGTTGAGAAGTTCGACGGTTTGAACTTCGGATTTTGGAAGATGCAGATCGAAGACTACCTATATCAGAAGGATCTCTACTTACCGCTCGGTGGCAAGAACAACAAACCTATAGATATGGACGACAAGGCTTGAGAAATCCTAGATCGAAAGGCTTTGGGTGTGATTCGCCTTTCACTGTCACCATCGGTAGCCTTCAACATCTCCAAAGAGAAGACCACATAAGATGTGATGAAAGCCCTAACACGGATGTATGAGAAACCATCGGCGTCAAACAAGGTATTCTTAATGAAACGGTTGTTTAATATGAAGAAACCTGAAAGTAGACCTATACAAGAGCATCTGAGTGATTTCAATACCATCGCTAGTCAGTTAGAATCTGTGGGTATTATCTTTGATAATGAAGTATTGGCTCTTGTTATTTTGTCGGGTTTACCCGATAGTTGGGATGGTCAGGTTATGGCTGTAAGCAACTCATCAGGGTCCAATATTCTGAAATTTGAGGATGTAGTGGGAGTTCTTCTTGATGAAGATACACGAAAGAGAAACAACTCTTCTGATGATGTTTCTAATAGTGCCCTGAATACTGAGGAACGGGGCAGGTCCTCAAAGAGGATGAATGGCCGAGGAAATGGACGCTCACAATCTAGAAGAGGTCAGTCAAGGGGCCCTCGGATGACTTCTTTGGAATTGCAAGAAGAAAGGTCATCTCAAGCGCGATGTAAAGCACCAAAGAAAAGGGCGGATGAAAACGACAAAGACAAACAACTCGGTGAATGTCTCAAACGAATCAAGTTCGAGATGAAACACGATCATGTGTTGTGACAAAGAAAGATGAATCTGCTGGATACTAGATTCGGTGCATCGTTTCATGCTACTTCCAACGAGAGAATTTTTCCTTAATTATGAGAAGGGCAATTTCGGCAAGGTGTACCTTGGTGATGATGAACCCTGTGACATAATCGGTAAAGGAGACGTGCTGATAGGAATGGAAAATGGGACGTAGTTGAGGTTGCAACGAGTTAGACATGTGCCAAAACTTGCTAGAAATCTAATTTCGGTAAGCCAACTTATTGATGATGCAGGTCTTGAGATGAAGTTCACTAAAACATCTTGGAAGCTCATAAAAGGTGCCATGGTAGTAGCACATGGCCAGAGAGATGGTACTCTCTATAGAGTTCTCAATGAAAACTTCATGAATATGACCTCCTTTGAGGTCAGTGCAAAGGTGTGGCATCAACGCCTCGGGTATATGAGTGAGAAGGGAATGAAGGTAATGGTGTCAAAAGGGAAGTTAGATGGACTGTCATGTGTTGATCTGTCTCTATGTGAAGGTTGTGTGGTTGGAAAACAAAAAGTTGTTAGTTTTTCTAAAAAGGGTAGAACTCCCAAAACTGAACAGTTAGAACTTGTGCACACGGACGTTTGGGGTCCTTCACAGGTATCCTCCCTTAATGGCTCTCGTTATTACATTACTTTCATTGATGATTCGACTAGAAAGCTTTGGATTTACTTTATGAAAATAAGTTTCAAGTGTTTAAAATTTTCAAAAAGTGGAAATGTCTAGTGGAGAACCAGACAGGTCTAAAGCTAAAATGCTTGAGATCAGATAATGGTGGAGAGTACTGTAACAAGGAATTTGATGAGTATTGTGCTATGTATGGCATCAGAAGAGAAAAGACAGTACCAAGGACACCACAACAGAATGGTATAGCTGAGCATATGAACCGAACCATTATAGAACGTGCTAGGAGCATGTTGTTGAGTTCTAGGCTACCTAAGCAGTTTTGGGCTGAAGTTGTGAATACTGCTGCTTATCTGATCAACAGAGAACCATCTACCGCAATTGATTGCAGACTGCCTGAGGAGGAATGGACAAAAAAGGAAGTAAAACTTTCACACTTAAGAACCTTTGGTTGTGTTTCCTATGTCCATATCAATGCTGAAAATAGGTCAAAGCTGGATGCAAAGTCCAAAATGTGCATCTTGCTGGGATATGGAGTTGATAGTTTTGGTTATAGGTTATGGGATCCTGAGAGTAAAAAGATGATCAGAAGTAAAGATGTCATATTCAATGAGGATGTGTTGCATAAGGATAGGATCAAGAAGAAAGAGGAACCAAAAAGATCAAAGTATCTTGAACTTGATGATATCCCTCCCTATGATCCTGATCAGAGTGTTACTGAACACATTGATGAACATGAAGTTCAGGAGGAGCCAGTGATACCACCCATTGCACTTCGACATGAAAGAAAAACCATCAATGCTCCAGACCGTTACTCTCCATCCATACATATTTGTTGCTCACAGATGGTGGTGAACTCAATTACTATGAGGAAGCAATGCAAGTCGAGAATAAGGAAGAATGGAAGAAAGCCATGGATGACGATTCAGACTTGGGATTTGGACAAGCTTCCAACTGGAAAGAAGGCGATTCAGAACAAATGGGTGTACAGACTGAAACAAGAGCAAGATGGTTCCCAGAGGTACAAGGCCAGATTGGTAGTAAAAGGTTTCCAACAAAAGGCAGGTATTGATTTTACTGAGATTTTTTCTCCTGTGGTCAAGATGACTACAATTAGAACTGTTCTAAGCATTGTTGTTGCAGAGGATCTACATTTAGAACAGTTGGATGTAAAAACTACCTTTCTTCATGGCGACTTGGAGGAAAATATATACATGCAGCAACCACAGGGATATGTAAAAGCTGGTAAGGAGCATCTAGTGTGTAAGTTGCACAAAAGCCTTTATGGTCTGAAACAAGCCCCAGACAATGGTATTTGAAGTTTGACAAGTTCATGATAACAATTGGGTACATGTTGTCATGCGAGATCATCTTCTTTGTTATTTCAAGAAATTTGACAATTCGTATGTTATTTTGCTCCTATATGTCGATGATATGCTCACCAAGTCAGTCCCTAAAGAGAAGCTGAAGTTTTGCATAGCTTCTCTTGGCCTTGCTACTTGAAGACGACAAGGCAGCCGCCGCCTGAAGACACTACATGAGAAGGAAGATACTACTATACGAGAAAATAATTTTTAGAATCAGCCCTAAGTGGGAGATATGTTAGGTATGTGGGCCTGATTAGTTTACTATTGTATTCTAATAGGGATTTATTATTGTATTCTAATAAGGATTTACTTTCTCTATAAGTATATATATATCTCTTTCTAATGTAAAAAGTGTAAGTTGTGAAAATCGTGAATAAGATTATGTTGGCGGCTGTGGGTTTTCTTCCCTTAGAGGGTTTCCCACATATAAAATTCTTGGTGATTTATTCTCTTTCTCTTTTTTCTTGTTTTACTATTGTCATTGCTCTCTGTCAAAATCTTAACAACACCTAATTCCATTATGGATCACTCTCACAAATCATCAATCAACTCCATTATTTAAGAAACCCAGCAAGCTTTTGTTTATCAAATTAAGTTAGAGCAGCAGAGATGAAGACCGCCATGTTGACTCCTTTTCGAGCATTACATCTTACCGCTTCATTGTTGTTCATCCTTTCTTTTGCTCCCCATCAGTGTCAGTACTACTGCTACTATTGCAGCTCATGATACCATGTTTGCAGGCCAATCTCTAACAATAAACCAAACCTTAGTTTCAAGAGATGGCAAATTCAAACTTGGATTCTTCACGTCCGGTAACTCCAAGAACTACTACATTGGCATTTGGTTCAAGCAAGTCGCGGCTATTCAGAAAAAGAAAACCGTCGTTTGGGTGGCTAACAGAAACAAGCCCATATACACTGATGACTCATTTTCCTCAGAATTCAAGCTCTTAGAGACTGGTCAGCTAGTCCTCATGAGTAGTTATAAGAGTAACTACTCTTCTAAGTTTGCAGTTTGGTCCACGGATTCGACAACCTCAAATTCCTTGATTAAAGCAGTGCTCGGTGATGATGGAAATCTGGTTATCTCAAGTTCATCAAATGGGAAGATCATATGGCAGAGCTTTGATCATCCTACAATGCCTTCCTACCAGGTTTGAAGCTTGGATACAACAACCTAACCAAGAAGGGCTCGAAGATAACTTCATGGAGAAACTCTGAAGATCCGTCAGATGGCATCTACTGCTATGAGTGGTGGGTCGACAAAAGTTTTAACATCATTTGGAATCATTCGCATACATATTACACTTCAGGCATCTGGAATGGACGTTTTTTCAGCAACGCTCTCGAGTTGCATGTAGGAATTGAATTTAGGGCTTATTTTCAATTTACGTCCTATGCGGATGGAAGTTATGATTTTACTTATTTTCTTTTCAACAAGTCCTTGCCCTTGATTGCTTTCATAGATACAACTGGTCAAATAAATGCATTTGTTTGGTCGACTGAAGCTCAAGACTGGACAGTGAGTTGGTCTAAACCATTGCGCCATTGTCAGGTTTATGGTGTTTGTGGGACTTATGGTGTTTGCAGTGAAAACAATGTAGGTTCCTCTCTATGCCAATGTTTGTCAGGATTCGAACAACGCTACCCAAAAGACTGGAGCTTGCTTGACTACTCTGGTGGGTGTGTGAGGAGAACCACTTTGCAGTGTGGCAATGAAGATAGCTTTTCGAAGATGCCTAACATAAGATTGCCTCAAATCAGACCATTGCCCAAAGCTTTGGTAGTTGATGTTGCCAAGAAATGTGAATCAGCTTGCTTACAAAATTGTACCTGTAGTGCTTATGCTTACGACACCAACAGTAGTAGTAGCGGTGGTGGTAGCATTCGGTGTTTACTATGGTATGCAAATCTATTGAACATAGAGCAACTTGCTGGCGACGAAGGAAATGATCTTTACATTAGACTAGCTCCATCCCAAAGCCACTTGGGTAATTCAAGGACAAAATCTTCAAGTAGATGGACTATAGTTGTTGTGGTTCTTTCAGGGACTACAATCCTTTTGGGGATCACTATCCTTTTTCTTCTCAAATGGTGGAGAAGAAGACTCGCAAGAAGGCTAAAACAAGAAGCACCATACGCATTTTTAACAGCATTTAGGTACAAAGACCTCAAAATTGCAACGAAGAATTTTTCATACAAGTTAGGAAGCGGCAGTTTTGGTAGTGTCTTCAAAGGGACATTGCCCGACTCGACTCCCGTTGCAGTGAAGAGACTTGAAGGTATTTCTCAAGATCATAAGCAATTCCGAAATGAGGTAAGTACTTTAGGCTTAATCCAACATGTTAACCTTGTTCGCCTCCGTGGCTTTTGTTCCGAAGGCAGGAAAATATTATTGGTGTATGACCTCATGCCTAATGGATCTTTAGACAGACATCTATTTCATCAAAACCATTCAAGAATTTTGAATTGGCAGCAAAGGTACCAAATTGCGACAGGGATAGCAAGAGGGTTAACTTATCTACACGAGGAGTGTAGAGACCGTATCATACACTGTGATATCAAGCCAGAGAATGTTCTCCTCGATGCTACCTTTTCTCCCAAGATAGCGGATTTTGGTCTTGCAAAGCTACTCGGTCGTGAATTCAGCCGAGTTGTGACGTCTATGAGGGGAACTGTTGGCTATCTTGCACCAGAATGGACCTCAGGTGTGGCTATCACTGCGAAGGCTGATGTTTATAGCTATGGCATGATGCTCTTTGAAATCATATCGGGAAGAAGGAACTTAAAGCAATCCAAGGATGGGAAGACATGGTTCTTTCCTACTTGGGCAAGTACGAAAGTTATCTCCGAGGGACAACCAGTGCTTATGATTTTGGACAACAACTTGGAGGGAAATGCAGATGTTGAAGAACTCGACAGAGCATTTAGAGTGGCTTGTTGGTGCATCCAAGAAGAAGAGATTCAAAGACCATCGATGGGACAAGTGGTTCAAATTCTTGAAGGGCTCTTAGAGGTGAATCCTCCTCCAATCCTAAGCTACCTCCGAGCAATGGTGGAGACTGAAGAACCTGCAAATTTCTTCTCTGAAATAGACACTTCCGAAAGTATCCAAGGTTACGAAAACAACAACTGAATGATCTACAATGTAACAAAAACATGTGCGCGCTCAAATATATATAGCTACCTATAGCTTTTTAAGCCATCTAGTTTTTCATTAATGAATCATGAAGGCTTGTCATTGTGATGACTTCCCTATATGTGGTTACGCTCGTCTATAGTGTAAACAAGTACTATGTAAATTAGTATATGTGAGAAGCAAAGAAAATGAAATCATGCAAGATTGCAGCTTTATAGGTGATCAACTAAATACAAGTACAAAGGAAACAATTAGGAATCTTCAAATCAAGAGCAATGTATTTTTAAAATACAAAATTAGTTAAATGACTTACAATGCACTAGACAATCAATCTTGATCTTTGAATTCAACAAGACTTGTTGTTTATTTGGGGAAATCCAAATTAAAGTTCATCTGTGAAAATATTTATAATGCTTTCGAATTAACCTTTGATTGCAGGGAAATTGGTGCCAAGGAAAATACCGTTAACTATATAGTTGCAAAAATGCAAAATGATTGAGGGAAATCATCCATAACTCCCCTTCTCATGCTCGCTGATTACCGCATCACCCTCAAAATCAGTTTTAGCTAGGCTCATGTCATTCCAAAAAAACACCAATCTAGGCATTGAAAGAATGGTTTGGCAGGGTGATTTAGGGGTTTCTCTTAGGACCCTGTTGAAATCTTAATAGAGAATATGATAAATTTATTGTGTATTGTTGATCTATTACATGTCTCTGTATATAGAGATGCAATTACATACAAAAGGAAACATCTAAATAAGGTAGCACATAATCAAGGGAGTGATTTGTGCAAAATATAATTACGGGAGTGATTTATGCATATTTCCTAATTGCACAATATTCCTTAACACTCCCCCTCAAACTCAAAGTGGGAACAACGGAACCACTTTGAGTTTGTAAACTAAAATAAAACTAAACCCGAGCAGAATTCGAATTGACTTCGGTCAGGAATTTTGAACAACGGAGTCGACGGAACGATTAACGGAGCATAGTCGGCGGAACGACTATCGGAGTAGAGTCGACGGAACGACTATCGGAGTATAGTCGGCGGAACGACTATCGGAGTAGAGTCGACGGAACGACTATCGGATAACATAACAACATAATCGGCGGAACGACTAACGAAAAAACATAGTCGACGAAACGACTAACAGAGCTGAGTAAACAAAATCAGATTTAGAATTCGTTCCAGAGATGAACGACAACCCAAAATAACAGAGCAAATACAGATGCCATCAATGCAAAAGATATGCAATTCACGACATACTTTCCAGAGGATCGACAAATAAGAAAATCTGAAGTGCACATGCATGCAAGCAGAACAAGTCACATAATCACAAATCGAACAGATAAGCAGATGGTCTCGAGATGACTGAACTTAGGTTCTCACGTGTGTTATGCACAGACTACACGAGTAGTGGAACAAGCACAGAGAGATCATCACGAAGTAGAGGTAGGCGGATTGACTGACTGAGCGACGCGAAGAGGCAAACGAAACTAAGATGTATCAAGGATCAGTCGTCGACTCAAAAGTCGACCGACCTTGGATTAGAAGCCAAGCTCTGATACCATGTTGAAATCTTAATAGAGAATATGATAAATTTATTGTGTATTGTTGATCTATTACATGTCTCTATATATAGAGATGCAATTACATACAAAAGGAAACATCTAAATAAGGTAGCACATAATCAAGGGAGTGATTTGTGCAAAATATAATTACGAGAGTGATTTATGCATATTTTCTAATTGCACAATATTCCTTAACAGACCCTACTATCATTATTGATGACACACACTAGTCGTTGTCATGGCTAAACAAATCGGGCACAGTGTTATTGCAACTTGACAATCACAACCAACCATTGGTTTGGTTAGTGCTCGAGACCAACTAGTTGCTTACTTGGACCTCTATAAGTCTTTAAGTTCGAATCTTCTAGTAATTCCTTGTAGTATATTTCTTTGGGAGGGGTATGTCTCGTCTGGAATAGTCAGTGATAATCCGAGTACCACAGTATAAGAAAATTGACAATCACAAAATTGTTGGAAATGATACATGAGAAGGTCACTATGGCTGAAGGTATTAGGAAAATATATTCCTCAATTATAGCAATGAGTCACATTAAGACAAAAAGGGTCGACTTGAGACTCAGAGGGATCGGAGACTTCATAGTCCAAACTCTTCTTAGCCACGAAGGGCCAACCTACAGCAATTAATTTTTTTTTTTTCAGAAGACCTATTGCAATCATTTACCAGGTCATGTGGTTGGAAGTACTATCAGTTATGTGTTTGCGACATAAATTGGGAACCCCTTAATGTGTTTTTCAGTTTTAATCGGCAGCTTTGTTTGATTCTAGTAGAAATATTTTGACAATGAATTAATTCCATAGAGAATAATTGGCAGAGAGGACTTTTAATTATTTAAATCAGACGTCACGACTAATTTGGACCAAACTACTAAATAAATAATTAAAAAAAAAACACTCAAATGTGATTGCAAGTTGAAGCGAGCAATAATAGTTTAAAGGTCATTGCATACAAAATCTTGAATTGAGAAGAAAACATAAAAATATAAAACATACATGTGTAATAAGCTATGCAAACACATAAGATGAAGTAGATAACTGTGGTTCCTATTGTCTAGATGTGTACATATACAATTAAAGAGTGCAGACCCCTAACTATTGACTCGAGTTCGAGTCTTGGGAATAGAAACACCGACGTTGAGAGCTAGCGCGACTAGGGTCAATCTAAAGTAGTCGGATAGTTCAGATATCGGGTGCTTTAGATCAAAAAAAAAAATGCAGACCCTCTATTTTGCATGTAAAAGGTTAACCACACTTCCAACAGAGAAACTAGTTTTGCAAAGAGACCAACAAGGATTGAAGAGCAACGGAGCAAAAGACGAACAACACAAAATGGTCGTCGACTCAAAAGTCAATCGACCTAGAATAGGGATCTATCTCTGATACCATGTTAGGTTTTGAAAAGATACTGAAGTACTTTATTAAAGACCAATAAGTCTGTATATAGTTAACATAAACGGGCCAAGTGGGTCAAACCCTAAATACCCACATATACTTTAACACTAGAAATGGTTGGAGTGTGTTTTTATAAAGACCCAATATAACGCCACTTTGTCTTCATTGCCTACATCGCACACGTTCTTATTGCTTTATGTTTGAGTGAAACCAAGGTTCATTAGAGAGGTTATAAATGCTATTGATATAGTGGATTACTTGCATATTTAGGCATGTTGGCCAAACTACATTTCCAATTTATTGGTGTTTATTGGTGCTGATTTTCTTCTCTATTTTACTGCCATTGTGTTCTTGTTATTGCGTGCTATTCTGTGCAGTCTTCATTAATTACTGCAATACTACATCACATTATTGTTCTCTGCAATATCTATTACAGTTTGTTGTGAAAGACTCGTCGTTGATTCAGACTCATGGTAAACGAAACTTTAACATAAATTACTATCAAACCACAAAACAATTTTGTCTATACCTATCTAGATGAAACACAAGACATACATATTGTTGGGCCCCATCCGGGCATACGTGCGCGGGCACGAGGATCTCCGCTAGTACCGATATTGTCCCCAACTTAACCACCTCAACATTAGGTGTGGGGTTTTACTCCAAAAGGCCTCGGTACTATTAGAGGGGAGGTAATCATTAATATACTTCATTTAGAAGTTTTATTTTCCAATGTGGGACTATTATTTCGGTCCACACAACCCAACAATCTCCACCTTGGACCGAAATCCATCAAGATGGGCACACCGCATGATCGTCGTCGCTACCATCTCGAGGGGGGAGCAACTCGAGGCACACATGCGACCACCAACGAGACATGCCTTGTCCCGGCCGCACCATCGGCCCAACAAGTGGTATCAGAGCCGATGGTGCGGCCGGGACAAGGCATGTCTGTTGGTGGTCGCATGTGTGCCTCGAGTTGCTCCCCCTCGAGATGGTAGCGACGACGGATCATGCGGTGTGCCCATCTTGGATGGATTTCGGTCCAAGGTGGAGATTGTTGGGTTGTGTGGACCGAAATAATAGTCCCACATTGGAAAATAAAACTTCTAAATGAAGTATATTAGTGATTAGCTCCCCTCTAATAGTACCGAGGCCTTTTGGAGTAAAACCCCACACCTAATGTTGAGGTGATTAAGTTGGGGACAATATCGGTACTAGCGGAGATCCTCGTGCGCACGTATGCCCGGATGGGGCCCAACACATATAAACTACTAATGAACCACAAAACATATATTTTTGGTCTGTGTAAACAGCAACAAAACCCATCCAGTTGAGCTCGCAATCCAAACCATTTATTTGCGCAAATACAATGACCCGCAAATCCTCATCCATTCAATTTTGGTTTCGTAAACAAGCAACAACATCATCAAGTTCTAGTAACTTGGACCCACTACAACAGTAAAGACCTTTCATGACGGTTTTTAACCGTTACAAGGTTTCATCACCTTATGAGAAGTTATTAAAACTTGGGGCCTTTCGTGACGATTTTTCACCATCATTTTATTTAAAATATTGTATCAAAATTTGGACTTTTGTGACGGTTTTTAATCGTCATAAAAGCCTTACATTTTTATTTTTTTTAAAGTGAACGTATTTTTTTTGGTAGCCCCTGCAGCATATAGCATTTTTTACAAAACAAAAATAAATAGTAATTATTAACAAATAAAATGAATCTTCTTAAAATCAAGATTTAACAAACACATCAATACATATATTCTATAATTTGTTAAAAGTCAAGTTTTCACATACAAATCAGTATTGTGGTCTTGATCAAATCGAGGAGAAGGTCTCGATCCTTGCAATGCATCTAGAAAAGCATGTGGTTAGACTTGACTAAGGCAAGACGAAGCACTAAAGCATCAAGGAAGCCGACTGCCCACCTCTTAGCCATATGAAGTGCTAAAGCACCTTCCCTGCATCGTGCCAAGCAAGAACATCATCACCACTGAGCATAGACACCAACATAACAAAGTGCGTGTGCCATTGATCAGAGCAACAAATACAAACACAACAACCATGAAAACAACATTATATGTTTTAAGACATTAAAACATATAATGGACTGTAAACAAACTTACGTTTATGATACTTGGCTTGCTGATAGCTGCATCCCCATGTTTCACATGCAAAGACCAAAAAAAACTTCATACAGGTAAGCTTAGCCAGGAACTGATTTGGTGAGTGCATCTTTGTAGTTGTGAGATGCAAAGTGTTTATGGTGGGGAGTTATGGATTTGGCTTTGCAGAAACTGAGACAAGTAGCAAAGAAGATGAACAAAATAAGGGTTTAGGAATAGAGAGCCATTGGAGCAGAAGTTTGTGTGCCCAACTGCTCTAACCAACCAACCCCAACTGAACTGCAAAGCAATGGAGCTGCTCTCCCTCTATTTATGAGCAAAAAACGCTGCCTCTACAGTGCTATAATTAAGCCCAGTTTGTTTGTCTCACATTTTCCTTTGCTTTTGCTAACCATGTTTAATTTGTTTAAGTAAAGCAATTACAATAGCTAGTTGGAGCACCTAAAAGCCGGTTACTGTCTTTTAACTAAAGACTTGTGTTCAAGTTTGGGAATGAAAACATCACCGTTGAGAGCATCTAGGAATCATCTAGGTGTTGCATAGCATATGAGAATAAAATTCTTGCATTAAAGGAAAGACTCTAATATCATTGGCTTGGTCACTCCTTGAGACCACAAATAATACATTATCAGTTCAAATTGAATATGAAAATTCATGAAAAAAGTCTCAAACAAATCAAAGTGCAGATGACCTATGTAAGAAAAAAGCATTAGAGGAAAGAATCTAACATCCAAATAAGAAGGAAACAAAAAAAGAATTCCTTGACCCCGGCTTGGTCTTCTATAACACGATTCATATATACTTATAGGAAATTCCCATTTGGGGCTCTAATACGAACACAACTTCGGTCATCGTCTTTCCTCACAAATTCAAATACTTGTGATGCTCCAGTTGTGTTGGAGATGGCTACTAGTGTTGCACCATCTCCTTGTGTATCCAGCCCAATGAACTGTGCATTGAAGATTCTTAAATTAAATGTAGTCTCACTGATCCTCCACACCTGCACATGAAAAACCATCGATGTTGTAGTAAACAACACTTGCACAGTTCAAGATCTCAAGACTAAATTTAAGGATGTGGAGGGCATTACGGAGATGCACCTAAAGACAAGTCTTTTAAAAAGATAAAATTAAATTGTTGGACGTGTGGGAAGCCAAGACACAAGGCTTAAGAATGTTGTCACTGCAATTACCAAATTGTTGGAAGTTCAATTGAACAAATCTCAACAAGTTGGCTAAAAAGAAACTGTTACCATTTGGATGCAACTAATTGTCTACTCCTAACTAGCACCGAGGCCTTTTGAGTTAAAACCCCACACCTATGAGATGAAAGGTGGTTAAGTTGGGGACACTATCGATGCTAGCGGTTTCGAATTCTTTACACTAGTAACTCCATGAACTACTACGACAACATTTGGTTCACGCAAGTTTTTGCCGTCCAGAAAAAGAAAACCATCGTTTGGGTGGACAACAGAAACAAGCCCATAACCATTAATGACTATCGTTTTCCTCAGAATTCAAGCTATCAGAGAATGGTCACCTAGTCATACTCATCATGAGGAACAAAATTCCGATTTGGTCCACCGATTCAACACCCTCAAAAACCATGAATGATTCATCTGTTAAAGCATTGTGCTCCGTGATGATGGAAATCAGGTTATTTTGAGTTCCTCAAATGGGGACGTCCTATGGGAGAGCTTTGATATCATGTTCACCTACCTGGAGAAAGGTTAGTATATAATGGCCTTACAAAGAAAGCTATGAAAGTAACTTCATGGAGAAACTTCAAGGATTCGTCTGACGGCATCTACTCTATCGAGTTGGGGCCCGACAAGAGTTTCAGCTTAATTTGGAATGGTTCACAAAAGTTTACAATTCAGGTGTCTGGAATTGACATTTTTTCAGCAACATTCCTGAGATGCAAGTTGGATATGGATTCATGTCTTCTTTTGGTATCACGTCTTACGAGAATGGGAGTTATGATTTTATTTGGTGTTAGTTGGGCTTTTGGTGTTTGCAGTGAGAACAATATAGGTCCTTCAATATGCCAATGTAACAACGCTATCCAAAGGACTGGGACTTACTTGGTTACTCAGGTGGGTGTGCAAGGAGAAGCTCTTTACAGTGTGGCAACGAAGATAGCTTTTCAAAGATGCCTAACATGAGATTGACCAAAATCAGCCCATCGGCCAATGCTCTAGCAGCCAATAATGCCAAGAAATGTGAATTGGCTTGCTTACAAAATTGTTCCTGCAGTGCTTATTCTTACGACACCAACATTAGTAGTAGTGGCAATAGTATTCGGTGTTTAATATGGTATGAAGATCTGCTAAACATAGAGCAGCTTGCTGGTAACGAGGAAATGATCTTTACATTAGATTAGCTGCTTCACAAGGCCAGCACTTGGGTTTTAAGACGAAAACTTCTACTAGATGGACTATAGTTGGAGTGATTCTTTCCAGGACTGCAATCCTTTCGGGCATCACTTTGTTTTGCTTTACAAACGGTGGAAAAGAAGACTCAACAAAAACCAAAGCAAGAAGAGGACTATGCTTTAACACCATTCAGGTACTAAGATCTAAAACTAGCAACAAAGAATTTCACAGACAAGTTAGGCAGCGACAGTTTTTGGTATACAAAAGAACATTGCCTGACTCTATTGCCATTGGGGTGAAGAGACTTGAACGTGTTTCACAGGATCAGAAGCAATTTCGAAGTGAGGTAAGTACAATAGCCTTAATCCAACATGTTAATCTCGTTCGCCTTCGTGGCTTTAATTTGCTGTGAAGGTAGGAAAAAAATGTTGGTGTATGACCTCATGCCTAATGGGCCCTTAGACAAGTATCTAAATCTTCAAAACGATTCAATAATTTTGAATTGGCAGCAAAGGTACCAAATTGTGTAGAGACTGTATCATACATTGTGATATCAAAGCAGAGAATATGCTCCTAAGCTACCTCCAAGGGTTCTCTGAATAGACGTCTGGTAAAGAATTCAAGGCTGCAAACAACAACTGAATAATATTCTCCTCTGAATAGCTTTTCAAGCCACCAAGATTTCAATTTATAAATCATGAAGGGTTTTAATTGTGTCAACTTCTCTATATATGGTGAAGGTCTATCACGAAATTGTCTTAGTGACTGTTGAGAAGGTATCGGTCTCAATGTAAACAATTACTGATGTAATTCAGTGTGTATATATATATATATATATATTTTGATAGGAAAGAAACATTGCACTCACCAAGGTTTGAACCCATGACCTCTTACTTCCAAATCCCATACCATACCATTAGGCCACCCAATTGGTTATTTAATATAAATATATGAGAAGAAAAGAAAATTATACCATGCCAGCATTGGAGCTATATATATATTTAATGATGAACTTAATATAAGGGTGACAATTAGGATGTGCTCGAGCTTTTAGTACCAATAATCAAGTAAAAGAAGAAAATAACTTTAGGAAATAAACTTAATGAATAGACAATTACAACGCCCTAGAAGATCAAATTGATCTTTAAGAAATCAACAAGAATTGATTTTTTTTATCCAAACTAAACTTCATCAATTTGTAAAAATAATTACGAAGCTTTCAGCAGTACTGTCCCATTAAATTAAGCATGAAAATTTGGGAAGTATCTCGTGGAAAACCCACCAAACAAAATCTATCTAATTCAAAGCCCCCCTCTCCTGAATTGATTGTCACCTTGTCTGGAATTCGGTTTCGAGGAAAATATCCTTAAGAATTCCTATATGGTTGGGGCTATTAACTTGATACTACAAAGTATGTGATATATGAATGAAAAAGTTTGCAAGAAATAGTATCAACAGAAAAGAACTGCGCGATAGAAAGAATGCACTTTTGAGATAATATCTGAGCTTCTTTGGCGTTCTGGCATTTGAAATTACCGTAGTTCTTCCGATATCCCAATCGATATTAATAGAAATTGGTTGCCAATCCAATCCTATACCAAAAATCACCAATCTCGGCATGGAAACCAGAGGTTCCTTTCTACCTCTCCGTCGATTTTGAGAACAATTTTGGTATTTCTCAAGTGTTTTCGATCGATTGAATGAATGAATTGGGAGAGTGAAATTAGGGTTAGGGTTTGAAGATGAGTATTGAAGTTAGTTCGCGGGAAACGCCAACGGTCAACTGAACCGAAGCGGTTTAGGTTTTTTATTTTTATTTTATCTCATCCCTTTTGTTGGTTTTAAGTTGTAACATTTTCTTTTTTCACAAAACTAAATTTTTTTTCTTAGATTATTGTCAGGGTACTGAGAGCTTTGATTCCAAATAATCTCAAACTCAAGGAAGGAATGACTATAATGGCAACAAGCATCTAGCCAAAAGTTTTAAGACTTTCATTTTTACGGCTCAAAACTATGATCTATAATTAAGAGATGACGAACTGTCATCCTACCACAAGGTCCACAACCCTCTAAGTTAAGGATGACAATTGGACTCATGGGTATCTGACCCTAAGGACCGGGTAATATTCGACCCGATATATATTGGGTAAGGGTATAGATTTATAAATGAAATACCCATATGGGTATGGGTAAGGTAAAGGTGCTGACATCTACCTGCCTCATTTACCCAATTACCCAATCTATATACCTATTTATATTATAATATTTATTTATATATATTAACTTAGTTTTAAGATATATTTATTATTGAAAATTGGAAGTACATTCTTCCAATTTTCGAAGATTGAAGAGTCTTTTTTTGCTTACTTAAAGACTTTTATATTTTAAATTTTAGAATAATTATTAAAAACAACGTACATTTTCATTTATCCTTTATAATAATTATAAAAATATCGTGTGTGGATTCTATTGACATTTTATGCAAAACATTTTTTTTTGCTCTTTTTAAATTTTGAGTTTTTTATATCATATTAATTAGTAATAATGGGTATGAATACCCACAGGTACCCAGCTATGCAGACGAATAATACCTATACCTGACCCACCAAAAAAATAGGGTAAAAAGGTAGAGTATGGATAGGACACTCATATGATGGAGCGAGTATGGGTGTGGGGTGCCCGCCTCATACCTTACCCATTGACATCCCTACAGTGAGTTCACAAAATCAAATTTGTGATATAGTAACTACAAATTTTATAGCTACTTTGTGACTATTGCTCTGACCTCACTATAACGTTTAACTTGACATTTTTACGATATAATAAAAAAAAATAAATAAATAAATAACTTGACGATTTTACACCAATAAAGAGGTAGTTCATTTGATTTGGATGGTATTTGTTCTCTTTCTGAAGTATAATTAAGGGTTCAAGTCTCCCTTATGCAAATTAAGAGATGGTAAGTTAGTAAATTTCTTATCAAAAATAAATTGAACTTCCTCTTTACATAGTAATTCTATATAATGTAACTTTTTGGAGTAATATATAATGTACTTTTTGCATACTTATACAATATATGTTAGACTGTAAAATAACAACAATTACATAAAATGAATATAAAATAAATAAGGATGCTTAGGTGGATGTGTGGTAAAACTCATAAAGATAGAATAAGAAATATATAAATTCAAGGAAAAGTAGAAACAATATCAATTGACACAAAGATTAGAGATGGACGGTTTCGGTGGTTTGGACACCTGTAAAGATGGTCTAAAAATACTCCACTAGAAAACTTGACTCAATAAAAACTGAAGAAATTCAACAAGGTAAGGAAGTTAACTTGAGACACATTAATTACTTATGAGGGATTTTAATGGTTTAGAAAGCTCGCCATCAATTATACTAATTTGAGCATAATAAAAAAGTTTGATCCATGAAGTCTACTCCAACTAATTTAAGACTCAGGTTATTTTTGCTGTTATTGTTGATTCCTTGATCAAGTTATGTGTAACTTTTGCATACTTAACACGGTTCAAACCCCAATCTTGCTTTTTGAGATGTCTTTTTTTTTTTTTTTTTCTTCCTCCCCAAAGCTTCTTCCATGCTTATGCGGAAGACCAATATAAGGTTGCACCTCAAATCACATGAAATACAACATAACAAAAAAGGGGACACTTGTGAAGTTGAGGCGTAATTATAGTACGAAGTACTCTAATGGCAGTCACTGCAGCCCAACCTTATGGCTTACCAATTAATCGTCCTTTACCGGACGTATGTGGTTGAGAGTAATAAGAGTGCGCCCTGGTTTGATTCCACTGACAATGGTATGTCTGTGACAAAAAAAAAAAAAAAATGACAATGATTTACACCTTAGATGCCGTCCATACACAACTCAAGATGTGGACATATAAAGATGAGCTCAGCTAGAGTAAACCACATTTGACACCGACCTCTTTATATGCCGTCCAATTCACCTCGAGATGCGTGGGCATGCATTGCGAGTTGGAAATGAACGGCATCAAAGGAGATCGGTGCCAAATGTGGATACTCTAACATTTTTCTATAAAGATCCTGGTGCATAACATAGGTCGAGTCTACATAAACGGCTCTTGTGAGCTGATTTGTTTTAGATGTAACACTGTTGTGTATCTGTATATCTTTTTTTTTTTTATCCTCCTTCGTACTCGTTCTTATTGACAGACATTAATTCGGCCTCAACTACCATTTGAGTATATGAGCATAAATTATAGCCATTACCATCATGATATATAGAGGTCTCATTATAATATCATTAGTAGTAAGTACATATACATGGGCATAAACGGCTCTCATCATATATATATGGAGCATATGACATAAGCTATGAAATTCATAAGATGAAATATTAATTAACTGTGGTTACTCTTGTCTAGATACATATACATGGAATTCAGACCCATTTTAACTGTATGTAAAATTCAATACCCTATACATCTTTGCAATGCTGTTTGCAAAAATCATCTCTGCAGCTCAATCACTTGTAAATTACAATGTATATTTAGTCACTATTTTTTCTACTGAAACTTAATTTGTTACACAAAAGCTAAAAACTTATATTTTCTCATATTCTTCGCAACCCCTCCAAACCGCAGCATCAAACTAATTTGGAACTGATTGTTGTTGTTATTGCAATTATTGCGTTCTTCGGTCCATTTCGAATAATGTTTGCACAAGTTGGCTTGTTCTTAATGGTATTTTGTGCACTAGTTATATAATGAAGAAGTTTAAAATCATGACTTAGGATCGGACTTAGCAGTCCTTTATATTATTTCTGTTTTCTTGTAATGAAGAAGAAAGTCTGAGATTATAACTTCCTCAAACTTAAAGTACAATCGTAATTACTGTAAATGATAAAACAAACACTTCTAGAAATGTTAAACAATAATGCAGACTAAATTTAAAAAGACTTGACATGCATATCAGTGTTCTTACATTCAGAAACCCAGCAAAGTTTATTTGTGCAGCAGAGATGAACGTCATGTCTACTTCTCCATCAACATTATTTCTTATTGCTTTACTATGGCGCATCATCCTTTCTTTTACTCCCCATCATAGTATCAGTATTTCTACTAGCGCTGCTGATACCATGTTTGCAGGCCAATCTCTAACAGCAAACCAAACCTTGGTTTCCAAAGGTGACAAGTTCGAACTTGGCTTCTTCACACCAGGTAACTCTCAGAAATACTACATTGGCATTTGGTTCAAGCAAATCGCCGCTGTTCAGAAAAAGAAAACTATTGTTTGGGTGGCCAACAGAAACAAGGCCATAACAAATAATGACCCATCTTCCTCAGAATTCAAGCTATTAGAGAATGGCCATATAGTCCTCCTCATCATGAGTTCCAAAATCCCAATTTGGTCCACTGCCGATTCAAGTGATCCCTCAAGAACCATGGATGATTCATCTGTTAAAGCCGTCCTAGGTGATGATGGAAATCTGGTTATTTTGAGTTCCACAAATGGGAAAGCCTTATGGGAGAGCTTTGATCATCCTACCCATGTTCTCCTACCTGGTGCAAGGTTTGGATATAACAATCTTACCAAGAAGAGCATGAAGATGACTTCATGGAGAAATTCCGAGGATCCAGCTGACGGAATCTACTCGGTCAAGTTGGAGTCCGACAAGAGTTTCAACGTAATTTGGAATGGTTCACAAAAGTTTTACAATTCAGGTGTCTGGAATGGACGTTTTTACAGCAACATTCCTGAGATGGAACTTGGACAAGGATTGATGTCTTCTTTTCAATTTACATCCTATGACAATGGGAGCTTTGATTTCAAATATATTCTTTTAAACAAGTCCTCGCCCTTCTACAATTTCGTGGATTCTACTGGACAACACAAGGGAGTGATTTGGTCGCCTGACATTCAAGACTGGATAGTAATTTGGTCTAAACCGATGTTCCATTGTCAGGTTTATGGTGCTTGTGGGGCTTTTGGTGTTTGCAGGGAGAACAATATACCTTCCATCTGCCAATGCTTGTCGGGATTTGAACAACGCTTTCCAAAAGACTGGGACTTGCTTGATTACTCCAGTGGGTGCGTGAGGAGAACATCTTTGCAATGTGGGAATGAAGATAGCTTCTTAAAGATGCCTAACGTGGGATTGCCTCAAATTAGCAGCCAATCGACCAATATTTTGGTGGTCGATAATGCCAAGAAATGTGAATTGGTCTGTTTACAAAATTGTTCCTGCAGTGCTTATGCTTACAACACCAACAGTAGTAGTAGCGGTGGTAGTATTCGTTGTTTAATATGGTACGGAAATCTATTAAACATAGAACAACTTGTTGGTGACAAAGGAAATAATCTTTACATCAGACTAGCTGCTTCCCAGGACCACTTGGTTTTTAGGAAGAAACCCTCTAGAATATGGATTATAGTCGGGGTGGTTCTTTCCGGGACTATAATCTTTTCAGGGACCACTTTCCTTTTTCTTCGCAAACAGGGGATAAGAAGACTTGCTAGAACACCAAAGCAAGGAGATAGCTGTATATTTTTAACAGCATTTAGGTACAAAGACCTAAGACTAGCAACAAAGAATTTCTCAGACAAGTTAGGCAGCGGCGGTTTTGGTAGTGTCTACAAAGGGATTTTGCCCAACTCGACCGCCATTGCGGTGAAGAGACTTGAAGATGTTTCGCAAGATCAAAAGCAATTTCGAAGTGAGGTAAGTACTATAGGCTTAATCCAACATGTTAACCTTGTTCGCCTTCGTGGCTTTTGTTCTGAAGGTAGGAAAAAAATGTTGGTGTATGACTTCATGCCGAATGGGTCCCTAGACAAGTATCTAAATCATCAAAACGATTCAAGAACTTTGAATTGGCAGCAAAGATACCAAATTGCAACAGGGGTAGCAAGAGGATTAGCTTATCTACACGAGGAGTGTAGAGATTGTATCATACATTGTGATATCAAGCCAGAGAATGTGCTCCTAGATGCTGATTTTTCTCCTAGGATAGCAGATTTTGGTCTTGCAAAGCTACTAGATCGGGAATTCAGTCGTGTAATGACGTCGATGAGGGGAACTGTCGGCTATCTTGCACCAGAATGGACCTCGGGTGTGGCTATCACTGCAAAGGCTGATGTTTATAGCTATGGGATGATGATGTTTGAAATCATATCGGGAAGAAGAAACCAAAAGCAATCTAAGAATGGGAAGGTGTGGTTCTTCCCTACTTGGGCTACTAGGAAAGTGATCTCCGAAGGACAACCGGTGGTTTCTATTTTGGACAACAACTTGGAGGGAAATGCAGACATTGAAGAACTCAGCAAAGCATTTAGAGTGGCTTGTTGGTGCGTCCAAGAGGACGAGACTTTAAGGCCATCAATGTGTCAAGTAGTTCAGATTCTCGAAGGGTTGTTAGAGGTGAATCCTCCTCCAATCCTAAGCTACCTCCAAGCGATGGTTGACAATGAAGAAACTGCAAATTTCTTCTCCGAATAGATGTCTCTGAAGGAATCCATAGCGTCTAAACGGTAACTAAATAATATATGCTGCAATGTAAACAAGTACTGATGTAATTGAGGCAAAGCTGCAATATATGGTGAATAAGGTCTGTCTTGGAATTTTCTTTGTCATTTTTGAGAAGGTTATCAGTCCCCGGTGTAAACTAGTACTGATTTGATGTGATTGAGTAGTTAAATATATAAGTAGAAAAGAAAATCATATTATGCAAGAAATGAAGCTACATAGCTGATCAACTTATATAATACAACGATACCAATGTGTGCATATCCTTTTGTAAGCCATGTCTACTATAAATTCTTCACATTAATCTTAATTTAGGTGTTTTTTAGTCTCTTGGCAAACCACAAAATACAAATCTAGATGCATGATCCTCCAGCAAGTGTGAAAATCCACCCACTTGTAGATGAATGATCTTGATCTTTCACAATCCAACTTGCATCCGAAAATCCTTCTAAGACCGAAGGATATCCACTATAGCATAAACCATAGTTAATTATTTTCTTCAAATATTTCAAAACTCTTCGAATTGCAAACCAATGCAACTCACTTGGATTAAGTGTAAATATGCTTAACTTGCCTACTACTAAGGCAATATCCGGCCTAGTGCATGTCATTGCATACATTAGGGATCCAATTAATCGAGAATACTCCAGTTGTGAAACTGGATTGCCTGTATTTTCACTAGCTCAATACTTGAATCTAGCGGGGTGGAAACAGGGGCACAATTCAAATGATTGAATCTATTGAGAACTTTCTCAATATAATGAGATTGAGTTAGAGTAATACTCCCCTCATCTCTTACAATCTGAATTTCAAGAATGACATCAACTTGCCCCATATCTTTCATTTCAAACTGGCTTGAAAGAAATATTTTGGTCAATTGACTTGCTCTAAGTCAGTTCCAAAAATCAACATGTCATCTACGTAAAGACAGATAATAACACCATTGCCTCTTTCATCAAACTTGCTATATACACATTTATCAGATTCATTTATTTTGAATCCATAAGCAAGTACAACCTGGTCAAATTTTTGGTGCCACTGTTTTGGTGCTTGCTTTAAACCATACAATGATTTTTGCAATCTACACATTTTATTTTCATGACCGGACATTATAAACCCTTCAAGTTGTTCCATCTATATTTCCTCATCCAATTCTCTATTTAGAAACGTTGTTTTGACGTCCCTTTGGTAGATGACCAGCTTGTTTATAGATGCAATTGCAATAAGCAATATGATTGTAGCAATTCTAACTACTGGTGAATAGGTATCGAAATAGTCTATTCCATATTTTTGGGTACCCTTAGCAACCAGTCTCACTTTGTGTTTTTCAATGGATCCATCAACTCTTCTTTTCCTTTTGAAGAGAAATTTGCATTTAATGGGTTTACACCCATGAGGTAGATCAACTAGCTCATAAGTGTTATTTCCCATTATTGAATCCATCTCAAAATTTAATGCCTCTTTCCAGAAAGCTGCATCTCTTTCTTTCATCGCCTTATCTACTGTTTGAGGATCAGCCTCCGTATTAAAACAATACGGAATTTGTCAAGTTACTGTTTCTCTACTCCCTTCAACTAGGAATGTATAGAAATCAGAACCAAATTACTTAATTTTTCGAGCTCGTTTGCTCCTTCGAAGTTCAGGAACTTCTACTATTTCTTTATCATTTTCAATTTCTATGACTTCTTTCCCTTTATGGTTTTCTTCAGGAATACTTTTGGGAACATATTTAAATCTTGTCTCGTCAAATATTGCATCCCTTGATTCAATTACAGTGTTTGCTGAAATTGAATTATTAGGCTCAATTACCATGAACTTATATGCCTTACTGTGTTGTGCATATCCAATAAAAATGCACTCCACTCCCCTTTCACCCAATTTTCTATTTTTGGGTTCAGGTACTTTCACTACTGCTTTATAGCCCCCAACTCTTAAATACTTAAGAGTTGGTTTTCGCTTATTCCAAAGCTCATATCGGGTGGTTTTATTCCTCTTTTGTGAAATTCTATTCAGAATATGGCATGCAGTCAGCAATGTCTCTCCCCAAAATCCACTACTCAAACTAGAGTTTGATAGCATAGCATTAACCATTTCCGTTAAAACACGATTTTTACACTCATCCACACCATTTTGTTGTAGTGTATAAGGGGCAGTAGTCTGATGGACTATTCTAGTGGATTCAAAGTACTTTGGATCATAATACTCTCCTCCCCTATCAGACCTGATAAGTTGTTATTTATGCATATTATATATAGTTTATTTATATATTTTAGTATTGATTCTCTGAATTATAGGCATAATTATCTCTATTTTTCATTTTCAGGACTTTTGGGTGCACGGTTGGATCCGGGGCGAAAAAATACTCAAAATAGAGTATTTATTTGAAGAAATCAGACATCGGAAGATTAGTTTTGGAGTATACGCGAAAGTTGGATAATTGGAATTTCACTGTGCCACGTGGCGTGTCCCGGTTCGTCAAGCCATGTCGGAGCCTCCACATCCAGCACGTCATGCGAGCCTGTCCCAGCCAATCCGATTGTGCCACGTCAGCACACTCCAGTTTTTCAGCCAATCACACTGTGACACATGCAGAGTCCAGAAAATACCAAAAAATAGCCACAGATTGTCCTCGACGCACGCGTCACGCACCAAACTCGAAAATAGGCATCCGGGACCCAAATTTAGGGGTATTAATTAGGGTTTTTGGCAGAGAGTCGGGCATACATTGTTTTCTTCTTTTCTCAGTGTTTTCTAGTATTTTCTCTCCTCTTTTTCTACACTTTGTGTTTAGATTTCAATGAAGTTTATGACGTCGATGGCCGACTAAACTCATCAGTCTGAACGGAAGTGGATCAAATCACTCTTTTTGGCATAAAACATATGTGAGATCTATTTTATTATTTATTTAATTTGTTTTTCATAGTAATTTATTTTCTTGGGTATTATTTGAACAATTGAAGTTAAACACTAGTTTAAACTTCAATTCATATGCCAGTGAGTCGTAAGCACCCATGCTTGTGTAATAAGACCACACTAGTGGCAATTGACCATACCAATTAATTAGACCATTTTGGGACCAATCAAATACCTTAGAAATTTAGGCTAAATCGGGAGCACTAGCGATCCGGTTGTCTAGGTGTAGTGCCTTCACTAATCGAAGTAATGCGACTAATGCGTTAAATCCGGAGCACTAGCGATCAGGTTGCGTAATTGGTCAGGGAAGTAGTCAACGATCGTACCTTGGCTACCGACATCAGGAAGCGCGAAGACCCGCGTACATCACCGGGTCTATAGCTACACTAAATTACTGTGATTTACATGTTTTAATTAGATTGAGGACCATATGTAAAATTATGCCAAATTGAAGAGATTTGTGAAACTGATGGTTTGGATTGTTCTTTTCCATTTTGATTGATTTATTTACATTATATTTTAATTATTGTTTTTAGTAAAATTAGAGATATTTTCTTGAACACTCTAGGTTAGTTTTAGGTTGGTACCCTAAGTTGAAAACTTGGTCTTTGTGGTTCGACCCCGTGCTTGCCACTACTGTAGTGCTTGTGGTTATTGGTAATCTCATCGGGATATATATTTATTTTGACGCGCTCGACACGCATCAAGACCTTAAACATTTTATAAAGGTCTCACATTGCAATTCAGTTTATGTCTTATAGGCTCGAAACTTAACCATTGCCTCATCTTTGGAATGCAACAAATAAACATAACTGAACTTGATATAATCATCAATGAATGTTATAAAATATTTATTGCCTCCTATTGATAGTGTATTATGTATTTCACATACATCAGAATGTATTAAATCAAGCTAACTTTGAATTTCTTTCAACATTAGGAAATGGATTCCTAGTTATTTTTGTTTTCATGCATACATTGCAATTTCCTTCATATTTATCAAAGTAAGGCAGTAATTCCAGATTCACCATATCATATAATTTTCTGAAATGAACATGTCCTAATCTATGATGCCATAAAAATGGAGACTCAACAAGATACGCAAAAACAATATTCTTATTAGATAAAGCGATTACATTGAGTTTAAACATGCCCTCATAAGCATAACCTTCCCTACATATACCCCTCCCTTGGAGAATACTAATTTGTCAGCTTTAAATACAAACCTAAAGCCAAACTTATTCAAAAGACCACCCAACACCAGATTCTTCCTCACTTCTGGTGCATAATACACGTTGGTGAGTGTTACAATTTTGTCAAAAGTAAACTTCATATCAACACTACCTATGCCTTTAACAGGGACAGTAGCATCATTTCCCATGTTTTTGCAGACGTGTCGAGTGGCACCAGAATCATCCTACGAAGCCATGTCATTTTCAATGTCATTGATTTTTCAGAAATCATAGCAATGAGATCACCATTGTCGCTTCCTGCACCTTTTGCAGTGCTAGAGGAAGCTTGATGTTTTCTTTGCTTCCTCTTCCAATGATAACATTCAGATTTGAGGTGGCCATCTTTCCCGCAGAACCAACAAGTGACTTTCTGCTTCCTTTGATTCTGGTTTTGGTTGTTCAGTTTTCCCGAACCAGCAGGCCTTTTGAAACTGCTAGACTTGTTAGGCTTGTTCAGCAGGGGCTTTTTGAACTAGCCGCTTCCATTACATGCACCTTTGAAATCTCCTGAGCATTCTGCTTTTTTTCATTTTCCTGCATGCAACAATTCTCTTCTACACGAAGATGCTTAGCTGGTTCATCAAGAGTTATGTCCTCCTTTTTATGCTTAAGAGTTTGTTTGAACTCCTTCCAGGATGGGGGCAGTTTATCAATAATAGAAGACACAACAATTGTTTCATCCATGACAAGATTGTGTTGAGAGAAATTATTTCTAATCCTCTCAATTTCATGAAATTGTTCCATCACAGACCTTTCATCAATCATTTTAAAATTAATAAACTTTGATATGAGGAATTTCTTACTTGTCGCATCCTCCTTATGGTACCTTGCCTCAAGTTTCTCCCACAGCTCCTTGGCAGAGGGAACGTCATGGTAGAGGTCGAACAGCGAGTCCTTCATGGCGTTCAGAATATGACCTCTGCAGTGTGGTCATCCGTCTCCCATTTTTGCCTCTTCCTGATCTGCTCAACAGTTTTATCATCGGACTCAACAGGCTTGGGTGTATCCAGAACATACACCAGATGAAGCGCCACCAGCAGGAAATGCACTCGCTTCTGCCACCTCAGGAAATCGCCTCCATCGAAGCGATCCAGCTTTGCAATGTTAGCCGACAGTTCTTTGATTGACGAAGCTATTGCAATGGCAGAAAAATTTCCTTTAGATTTTTAAACCAGAAGGATATGCAATGACTTCAAAGCGTGTAACACTGCCATTTTCTTTAAAGGAAATTTTACTCTCTACACTGCAAGAGTCAACAAATATCCTAAAGGATACGATGAAGCAAGATCAACTTTCACTTTGCAGTAGTGAAAGATGAAAACAGGAGCAGATGCTGGTGATTTTCGAGATGTATTTCTTCCTCCCCAAACCTCTTCTCTTATAGTGAATGAAGTGGGGTAGTGGAGCAGTTTCAACGGCATCCACTCAGTCAAGCATTGAATGAGTTTATTAACTGCCCATTTAATGCTTGAGTTGGTCAGTTAAATAACTACTCACTTATAATTTTGAAAATCGTAAAAAATAATGGTAAAAGAATTTTACCCATGGTTAGCTCACACACATACACGTGCTAAGTGCGTATATAAAAGCGTCGCGCGCGCATGGTTCATTTTGCATAACACTTGTATTTTATTTTACATACACTGTGGTGCAAGAGTACATATATACTCTTTAAACTTGAAGTTTCTAACAAATGTGAGACTAAACATTTCTTTTGAAAATGTCCAACATCTAGTACTCGTCATGAGGATCGAAATCCCAATTTGGTCCACCGATTCAACACCCTCAAGGACAATGAATGATTCCTCTGTTAAAGTCGTCCTCGGTGATGATGGAAATCTGGTTATTTTGAGTTCCTCAAATGGGAACGTCTTATGGGAAATCTTTGATCATCCTACCCATGTTTCCCTACCTGGCGAAAGGTTCAGATATAAGTAATTTCATGGAGAAACTCTGAGGATCTATCTGATGGCATCTACTCGATTAAGTTGGAATTCGACAAGAGTTTCAGCTTGGTTTTGAATAGCTCACAAAAGTTTTACAATTCAGGTGTGTGGAATGGACAATTTTTCAGCGGCACTCATGAGATGCAACTAGAAAACGGATTGATGTCTTCTTTTGGAATTACGCCTTATGAGAACGGGAGTTATGATTTTATGTATCTTCTTTCAAACAAGTCCTTAACCTTTGCTAATTTCTTGGATACATTTGGTCAATCTAAAATAAGCATCTGGTCGTCGGAAACTCAAGACTGGATGGTGATTTGGACTAAACCGTTGCTTCATTGTCAAGTTTATGGTGTTTGTGGGGCTTTTGATATTTGCAGTGAGAACAATACAGGTCCTTCCATATGCCAATGTTTGTAGGGATTTGTATCCAAAAGACTGGGACTTGCTGTTAGATCAGGGGAATTGCAAAGACTTCGAAGCGTGTAACACTGCCACTTTCCTAAAGGAAGTTTTGCTCTCTACACTGCAAAAGTCAGCAAATATCCTAAAGGATACGATGAAGTATACCCACCTTTCACTTTGCAGTAGTGAAAAATGAAAAACAAGAGCAATTGCTGGTGAATTTCGAGATGATTTCTTCCTCCCCAAACCTCCCCTTTTATAGAGCACTAGTCATGACCAGTTAGAGTGAAAATGGGGTAGTGAAGTAGTGGAACAGTCAAGCATTGATGCTATGGAGTAGTGGAGCAGTCAAGCATTGATGCAATGGAGTAGTGGAGCAGTAATTCCTTAATGGAGAGCAGTTTCAACTGCACCCACTAAGCCACTCTACTATTTACCCATTTAATCTCGAAAATGGTAAAAAAATTTACCATCATATGCACCTGCTTAGTGTGCCTATAAAGGTGCTAAGTGCGTCTATAAAAACGCCATACACGCACGTGCACGTGGCTCATCAAGCATAGCACTTACATTTTATTTTACACGCATTATGGTGCAAGAGTACATATATACTCTTTAAACTTGAAGTTCCTAACCAATGTGGGACTAAACATTTAATTTGAAAATGTTCAACAATTGCTTGATTACTCAGGTGGGTGCGCAAGGAGAAGCTCTTTACGGTGTGGCAATGAAGATAGCTTTTCAAAGATGCCTAACATGAGATCGAATAGAATCACCCCATCAGCCAATGCTTTGGCAGTCGATAATACCAAGAAATGTGTATTGGCTTGCTTACAAAATTGTTACAGCAGTGCTTATTCTTTCGACACCAACAGTGGCAGAAGCATTCGCTGCTTACTATGGTATGGAAATCTATTTAACATAGAGCAGCTTGTTGGCGGTGAAGGAAATGATATTTACATTAGAGTAGCTCTTTCACAATGCCGCTTAGGTTCTAAGAAGAAAGCTTCTACTAGGTGGGCTATAGTCGGTCTGGTTCTTTCCGGGACTGCTATCCTCTCGGGGATCACTTTCCTTTTTCTTTGCAAATGTTGGCGAAGAAGACGCAACAAAACACCAAAGAGACGAGATGCCTATGCATTTTTAAGGGCGTTCAAGTACAAAGACCTAAAACTTGCAACAAAGAATTTCTCGGACAAGTTAGGCAGTGGCAGTTTTGGTTTTGTCTACAAAGGGACATTGCCTGACTCGACTCCAATTGCGGTGAAGTGACTTGAAGGTGTTTCGCAAGACCAGAAGCAATTTCGAAGCGAGGTAAATACGATAGGCTTAATCCATCATGTTTGTTGAATTTTTCCGTCTTGCGGTCCATTACCCGCTTGGTTCTATTAGATGGAAGACAATCACTAATATACTTCATTTAGAAGTTTCACTTTCCAATGTGGG
Organism: Stephania japonica; assembly: GCA_039657345.1. Classification (NCBI taxonomy): domain Eukaryota; kingdom Viridiplantae; phylum Streptophyta; class Magnoliopsida; order Ranunculales; family Menispermaceae; genus Stephania; species Stephania japonica. The sequence goes on along the minus strand of CM077556.1, from coordinate 80,307,954 downwards.
ACTATTATTTCGGTCCACACATTCCAACACTCCACCTTGGACCGAAATCCATCCAAGGGGCTTTTGCTCGACAGGTCCCGATCGAACCGTCGGCTCTGATACCACCCTTCATCTTTTTAGGTGTGGGGTTTTATCTCAAAAGGCCTCGGTTCTATTAGATGGAAGACAATCACTAATATACTTCATTTAGAAGTTTCACTTTCCAATGTGGGACTATTATTTCGGTCCACACATTCCAACACTCCACCTTGGACCGAAATCCATCCAAGGGGCTTTTGCTCGACAGGTCCCGATCGAACCGTCGGCTCTGATACCATGTTGAATTTTTCCGTCTTGCGGTCCATTACCCGCAAGCGGCCGCCCGCGGCACTTCTCCGCGAGCCATTGATCTTCCCAGTACCGATATTGTCCCCAACTTAACCACCCTTCATCTTTTTAGGTGTGGGGTTTTATCTCAAAAGGCCTCGGTTCTATTAGATGGAAGACAATCACTAATATACTTCATTTAGAAGTTTCACTTTCCAATGTGGGACTATTATTTCGGTCCACACATTCCAACAATGTTAACATTGTTCGCCTTTGTAGGTTTTGTTCTGAAGGTAAGAAAAAACTATTGGTGTATGACCTCATGCCTAATGGGTCCCTAGACAAACATCTACTTCATCAAATTGCAACAGCGACAACAAAAGGATTGGCTTATCTACACTAGGCATGCAGAGAATGCATCATACATTGTGACATCAAGCCAGAGAACATACTCCTAGATGCTGATCTTTCTCCCAAGATAGCAGATTTCGGTCTTGCAAAGCTACTGGGTCGTGAATTTAGTCGAGTTGTGACATCTATGAGGGGAACCATAGGCTATCTTGCACCAGAATGGACTTCAGGTGTGGCTATCACTGCTAAGGCTGATGTTTATAGCTATGGGATGACGTTGTTTGAAATCATATCGGAAAGAAGAAACTTAAAGCAATTCAAAGATGGGAAGATATCGTTCTTTCCTACTTGGGCTAGTAAGAAAGTGACATCCGAGAGACAACCAGTAATTTCAATTTTGGACAACAACTTGGAGGGAAACGCGGACATTTAAGAACTCAATAAAGCATTTAGAGTGGATTGTTAGTGCATCCAAGAAGAAGAGTATCAAAGGCCATCTATGAGCCAAGTGGTGCAGATTCTTGAATGGTTCTTAGAGGTGAATCCTCCTCCAATCCTAAGCTACCTCCGAGCGATGGTGGAGAGCGAAGAAACTGCAAATTTCTTCTCTTAATAGACATCTCCAAAAGAATCCAAAGCTGCGAAATGACATCTAAATAATCTACGCAGCAATACAAAAATGGGTACATGCATATACACAGCAACCTATCTTTTTTAGCCACCGAGATTTTCATTTATAAGTTACAAAGGGTTGTTGTTAATTGTGGAAGTGGTTACTTCTCTATGTATGGTGAATTTCTTGGAATTGTCTTTATTAATGTTAAGAAGGTTATTGATTCCAATGTAAACAAGTCCTACTGTAAGTGAGAATAATTTTTTTTTTTTTTTTTTTTTGAGAAATAGTAGGAGACAAGCTCCTGAAAATTACTATTAACCCCAAAAGTATATAACAAAGATGGGTTGTGTACCATCCACCGCAGCTATACAAAAGAATGATAAAGAATAATGTTCACCATATACATTCATATATTGTATTCCCTTCAAACTGCTTATAGGTACCCACTAGCCCTTCGAAGAGTAACAAACAGGCCGAAGCCAAAATGAAGCCAAAGCTTCCACCCTTCTAGCTTTCCCCATCAAATTACCGAGGGATTGGAGTCCAAACTCTTTTAGAGAGAGACTAAGAAGAAAAGAATGGGCCAAAACCCAGTTGAGTGATTATGAACGAGTCATCCCCAAGCCATAGTTAAACCATCATGAAGAGCCTTCAATCGAAATATGTTTTTTTTGAGAAAAGGGAGGCGAACTCCCGAAAGTTTCATTATGGACATAAGAAGATACAGCGAGGGGTTGTGCACCCTCCAAAACACATTTACAAAAAATGATAAAGAATATGTTATACATTGTAAGGGAAATGTCCACTCTGAGACTCCCAATACACCGATGTAAATCCCTTAAATATTTATCCACATAGAAACAATGGCCGTAGCCAACATGAAGCCAAAGCTTCCAACCTTCTAGCTATCCCCGTCGCCCCACTCCAAAATGCGGACTAGAGTCCAAACTCCTTTAGAGACAGCTAAGAAGAGCGAGTCTATGACTCAGGCGAGTGCAAACAGCTGCAACACTACAAAAGTGGATCAATGAGTATCGACCAAGGACCCAAACTGAAAGCTCTCAAGACCTCCCGATCTACAACCCATCAGCTCCCCACCAGCTCCCTAATAACACCCTGCAATAGCGACCTCCAAACCAACAAAAACACTATGGAACTCCCCTTCCACTTCGTTAGTGTAGTATAGCATTCCATTAGTCATCAACAGAAAGGAAAAAAGTTAAAAAGTCCCGAAGTTTAACATACCAATATCTCATTCGTCCAATCTATTAAACCGATGGACACCACAACTGCAAAACGTCACATGTGTTAATCTTTCCCAACCATGCCATACACGCAAACACCCGAACTTTCATTGCAGCTGGACATTTCCAAATTGCCTTATGTGCTGGTCCTATCGACATTATATGTTCCCCACACAAACTGATAAAAGCTGAGCTCACTGAGAACTCGCCCGAACTTTCCCACCGCCACCTTCTCTCATCTTCTCCACTGGGAACCGTTACTCCCTCCAATCTCTACAAGAGGGAGATATAGGAAATAATCTGAGTGTCCCTTAGTCTCCGGGGCAGACCCAGGTTCCATGATAGGCCACCAGGTTCATACACCGCCGCCTCAGCCACCGTAGCATTGGGGTTGTCAAGAAGCATAGCTAAGTTTGAATAAGACTCCTCAAAGCTGGACTCCCTACGCCACCTGTCCGTCTAGAACTTAATTCTACTCCCACTTTCCACTGAGAATTTGAGTCCATTCCGAAAATCCTCCCGACAATCGAAGATGAACTTCCATGGGGCTTTATACGTGACCCTAGGCTGGAAAGTCGAATCCCAACCGTTGGGCTCTGCCTCGTATATGCTCCTAATGACCTCCATCCACCTTGCTCCCGGTTCCTGTTGGAATCGCCATAACCACTTACACACGAGGGCCCTGATCCTCCTCATAAGATTCCCGCACCCAAGGCCTCCAAGTTTTTTGGGAAGAATAACTTTGTGCCATGCCACCTGAGCCCATGATGTCTTCGAATGCATCCTTTTCCACAAGAACTCGCGCATCATTTTTTCTGCCTCCGATGCGACCCCCTTTGGCAATCTGTAAAGCGACATGAAGTAAGTGGGAAGAGCGTTCATCACTGAACTAATCAAAGTGACTCTCATGTTTGGGCCTTTCTCTCTTACGTCGATTACTGCCCAAGTTCGGTAACTGAGTACGGAAGAGATGGGACCTCAATGAGGGATCAAGTGGTTGGTGTCGGTGGCGGCTTTGAGGCTTGTGCTTTGGAGAGACGGCTCTGCGGCTTGGAGGGATTCACTTGTATATTATTACTTATTATAGCTATATGTTCTGTATCAGAATGTGGAACAAAATTTCCATTCTATTTTGTGAAGTAATACAATTATCTCTTTCTGATCAAAAAAAAAAAAAAAGTGACTCACCCGCCTTTAGAAAGGAACCCACGCTTCCAACCATCCAATCTTCGAGCAATCTTTTTCAGAACCGGTTCCCAAAATAGGGTGGATCGCGGGCAACCGCCTTCAATCGAAATATAACCATGCACTCATTAACCAGCGCTGCTCCCGTTCTTCCATGAAATCCAATCGTCCCTGCAAACATCAAGAAGAACACACAAAAAATGTCAAAAACACTATGGAATCCCGTCTTCCTTGTTAGTGCAGCACCTGTAAACAAAACACCCGCATCCCACCCACACCCAATTGAACAAAAAACCACACTAAATGTACCTCCCACTTACCACCTAAAACTCCCTGACCGAAAATGTAATGAGGGGCCTTCAGTCGAATCATAACCATGCATGCAGACTCCAACGATGATCCAGCTCATAGAAATTCAACCATCCCTGCAACACCAAAAGGAGCACAATAAAGATCTATAGAACTGCTTGTTCCATGCTAGGGCAACACCATTCAGCACCAACAGCATCACCCACACACCCAATTGGACAAACCAATTAACACTCCCTGATCACTTCAAAGATCCCTCCATCGCAACACCCCTGTTGATTTTTTTTTTAAAAAAAACCAGCTAGTGAACTGACAATTCTTTGATGGCTTACATTACTTGATTAATTAATGTTTACACCCATCACACACATTTATAGCTAACATGCAAACACTCAATACTTGGTCAACATGACCCATTCATACCACTATGACAACTAGACATACAATGTCTAACCCACATCCTCATATAACTACCTATAACTACCCATTACACATTCATACACCAACTAACACACTTTTGTACTCGTAGCATAAAATTTAAATCATAAATTTCAACAATCCCCTGAGTATAAATATAATAATATATAAGTAAAAAAAAAGTTACATCATGCACGCAATGGAACATATTAACTCTAACCGAGGCAGGTAATGGGTTCGATTTTTGACAGCAACATTATATTTACTTGGTTTCTCCTGGGTTATGGGTTTGGGGTGCCCGACTAACTCCTATGGGATTAGTCGAACCAAAGTAGAAGGAGGTGAAAAAAGTTCGGACACCCATAGTTATGAAATAAATAAATAAAAATTGGATAACAAAAACAAATGTATTGCAGTACATAGCTTCCTACACTAGCATGCAAAACACTATAACTAGATCAAATTAAATACGATAATTCATCATCGAACGACATAAACGAACATCAATCTTAATCGGGTAAAAAAAAAAAAAAAAAAGAAAGAAACATCAATCTTAATGCACTAGTTAATTATCTGACCTTCTTTAGTGTTTCAGCATTTGAAATTTCTTCTGCTAAGAAATGATGAGACAAGAACCTACAGCATCCCACCAAGTATCTCTTCAAGTACCACAGAGCGCCTTGCAAAATCGGCCCATATTTCCTCTACATTTCCCTAAAAATCAATTTAGGGCACTTGGGAGACCAAAAAAAAAACACAAAACTTGGCATGGAAACCAGAGGTCCCTCGATTCCTCATCGATCACCGAGGGGCCGCCACAAGTAGAAGAATCAACATCTGATTCACGAAATTCACCGGAACTCAGTAGTTCCTCTCCATTAGGCATTAGAAATGTTGTTCCAGGATCGAATGAGCGAAGAATTTGCGGTTTCTCAAGTGCTTTCGATCGATTGAATGAATTTTTTTTAACAGGAAAGAAATACTAATTTAGTGCGTTGTAGCCAAATGTGTTTTTTATAGGGTTTTTTTAACAAAAGAAGCACAGATCAAGGACAGTGGATGGAGCAAAGTATTCAAACAAATAACAATCCGACAAAATCCTGCATGAAATAACACAATTTTAGGCCTCTACTTGGACATTATTCTGAAGAAGAAAAAGATAAAGTTCAAGGCACCCATGTAATGAATTAGAGAATATTCAACTTATCTATAAGGTGATTTTCAAATTTTATACCCTTAAGGGAAGAATGCACAGTTGAGATGCAGACGGTGACATTATTTATTTTTTTGGTGGAATCAGATTTTTTGTTTCACTCAATAAGGTACCCAGGTAGTAACATTTTATTTTTTTTATTTTTATTTTTTGTTACACTTGCAAAACTCAACTCCTTTTTTTTCGACTGTAGTAGAAGTCAAACTCATAACCTCCCTAAACCTTATCATCTTGCAAGTGATGTCTTGTCCATCTCACCATAAAATGCTTTTGCTACAAAACTTAATTATATGAATAAAATATTTGACAACAAAAAAAAAACTCTAAATAAAAAAGGGTGTAACTATTAACACCTCTCTACCCTATATGAACCCCCTTTTAACTAGAAGGGTGCGACTATGTGCACCCCACAGAACACTAAGGGCAAACCAGTGGATCTCAAATTAGTTGGAGCAAAACACTAAGAGTGGCTTTACATTAGTGTATTTGTGGGGTGCACATAGCCGGATCCTTAACTTAATAGCATAAGTAGCCCCCAATAAATTAAAAAATGGAAAATGATAATCTAAAACACTTGGGACGTGCACTTTATTTTTTAGTCATTTATGACTCTTTCTTGTCTTCCCAGACGTAGTCCCCATATCTGACAAAACACTATAAATAGTTAAAAAACAAAGTGTGCACCCAAAGTGTATTAGATTATCATTTTCCTTAAAAATTATACTAACTTCCCCCCTTTAACTAATAGTAAACTTCTCAATATACCCTCTGAGAAACCCCTCTACAAACCCTAAGTTATTTGTTGCCCCCATTAACCTATTCCCCTTCAATATAGTGAATGTTTGTTCAGATTGTACAAATCACCAAAGCTCACACAGAACTCATTCTCATTCAATAAAAAATCATTCATACGTCATACACCTGATTCACCATATATTGTGTGTGCAAACACTCTCACTAGCTAATAAAACTGATCACACACAAGTCATGTGACCAGCTTCTAATTAACACACAACCCTCACATATAGGACACCTGTTACACATAAATCCATATACAACCCAGAACATTAGCACGCTATGCAAACTATATTAGATCACAAATTAGAAAATCAAGGGCACAAAATTCGATGTGTATGTGTGAATCAAATTGTTATGGTATGTAACAATGAAATTTGTATTGAAGTAAAGACTTACCACACTTTGCAATTATATTCTCAATATTGTTGGTGGTGAATTGTTGAGTGAAGGAGATGGGGATGGGGTGTAGAGAGTAGAATAATAAGGGCTTGTATGTAATTTTAAATAGGGATAGTTTAGTCTAAAAAATTATTAAGTTAATAGGGGGCTAATATAGGGTAGAGGAGTGCTCTTAGTCACACCCTAAAAAAATTACAAAACTCAACTTTGCAATATTTTAATACAAGATTACTAGGATTACACAAATGTTCCTTTAAATATGCAGGATTGAAAAAATACAGAAGGGGCAAACTAGACTTAGGTATTGACTTAAACAACATACTCCATCCGGTCAATAATATAAGTTGTTCTAACAAAAACTCCTTGTTCAAAATTGTAAATTGTTTTCATAATTCGATAATGTATTTATTATTTTTTTATGCATTTTACACTTATGCAATCCAAACATTTATGATTCTTCAATTCTTCCATTCATTTAATGTCAAAGGACATATATGTAAATTACACTCGTAATTAATGTTCTCTTAATTCTTGTGTCTTTACCTTAAACGACTTACATTTTTAATTGGAGGGAGTATATAGGTTGACATTTAAGTGTTGAGATAGGAGAACTTGTGAGTCATTAGTGTCTTCAGTCTTAGTATATAGGTTGACATTTAAGTGACTACAAGGTGGAAGTCATGACGGGAAACCTAAAGCAGTCATTAGTGTCTTCAGTCTTAGTAATTAGCTTGCTTTTCATTAAATTCTAATGGAAGAACAAATGAATATGAGAAAGACTACAATAAATTTGACTTTCATGTACACATGTTTTTACCAAGTCTTCTCGCGTGATGACTTGAGAATTACAATAAGATCTAGTTTAAAGGTCAATGCATCAGACACGGTTGAATCAGTTCACATAATAGCAGTCACATCAACTAAATCTCAGCAAATTTGATCAACGAGAACCATAGTTGCCACATTAATTAATTTCCTACCATTAGGAAAGAACATTTACTTAATAAAGGAAGGTAAAGTGTTTAGCAAAGAACATAGGGAAGAAACATGAATAAATTGAGAACATATAACATAAGCATGGAATTCATAAGACGGGATTTTTAATTGTGGACCCACTTGTAGTGCAGAACCTTTACTGCAGGAAAAATTCAATTCTTCAACAACAGAAAAACTACCAGCCTAAAAGATTATTCAGTTGCTTTGGAGGTGATCTTGGAGAAAAAACCTGAGGTTTCTTCACTCGCCATCAGAACTTGTAGGTGCCAATCATTTGGAGGATGATTCACGTCTAAGAGCCCCTCGAGAATCTGAACCACCCGCCCCATTGATGGCCTTTGAGTCTCGTCCTCTTGGATGCACCAACAAGCCACTTTAAACGCTCTATTAAGTTCTTCAATGTTTGCATCTCCGTCTAAATAGTCGTCCAAGATTGAAAGCACGGACTGTCCCTCGGATACCACTCTTTTAGCAGCCCAAGTAGGAAAGAACCACACCCTTCCATCATTAGCCTGCTTTAAGTTTGTACGTCCCGATATGAGTTCAAAGAGCATCATCCCATAGCTGTAAACATCAACCTTTGAAGTGATGGACACGCCTGTGGTCCATTCTGGTGCAAGATATCCTACAGTTCCCCTCGCAAACGTCAAGACTCGGCTGAATTCACGACCTAAAAGCTTTGCAAGACCAAAATCCGCTATTTTGGGAGAAAAATCAGCATCAAGAAGTATGTTCTCTGGCTTGATATCACAATGTATGATGCAATCTCTGCACTCGTCGTGTAGATAAGCCAATCCTCTTGCTGTTCCTAATGCAATTTGGTATCTCTGCGGCCAGTTCAGGATTTTTGAGTTGTTTTGACGAAATAGATGCCTCTCTAGGGACCCGTTAGGCATGAAATCATATACTAGCATTTGTTTTGCACCTTCTGAGCAAAAGCCACGGAGACGAACGAGGTTAACATGATGGATTAGACCTATCGTACTTACCTCCCTCCGAAATTGCTTTTCCTCTTGAGTTACACCTTCAAGCTTCTTTACAGCAATGGCAGTTGAGTCGGGCAACATTCCTTTGAAGACGCTACCAAAACCACCACTGCCTAATTCGTCTGAAAAGTTCTTCGTCGCAATTTTTAAGTCTTTGAACCTAAATGCTGTTAGGAATGCATATTTCTGTGTTTCACTGGATCTTCTTTTTGAATGTCTCTGAAGAAAAAATAAAGCAATACCCCCAAAAATTGTTATGCCTGATAGTACCGCACCAACAATAGCAATAGTAGAAAATTTCTTCCTCGAACCTAATAAATGATCCTTTGAAGCAGCCAGTCTGATGTAAAGATCAACTCCGGTATCACCAACAACTTGCCTTACGTTTACGATAGATCCATACCATAGTAGACACCTGATGTTTTTATTGTTGCCACCAGTTGTATGATAAGCATAGGCATTGCACGAACAGTTTTGTAAGCAAGTCGATTTACACTTTTTGGCATCGTCAACAACCAAAACATTGGCCGACGTGACGATTTGAGACAAATTCGTGTTAGGCATCACCTGAAAGTCGTCTTTGTTGCCACACCACAAGGAAGTATTCCTGACACACCCACTAGAGTAATCAAGCAAATCCCAATCTTTTGGATTATGTTTTTCATAACCGGGCAAGCATTGGCATATAGAGGGACCAATATTATTATCATTGCAAATGCTTAAAGCCCCACAAATTCCGTAAACTTGACACAATGGCATAGGTTTTGTCCAAACCACTATCCAGTCTTGAGTGTTAGACTGCCAAATTGCTGTCTTCAATTGTCCAGACACATCTATGAAAATATGAAGAGGTGGAGTCTCATCAGAGACAGAATAAATGAAGTAACTCCCATTCACGTATGTTCTATAGTCGTATGAAAATTGGAGTCCACTTTGCATCTCAGGAAAGTTGCTCAAATAATGTCCATTCCAGACACCTGAATTATAGAACTTCTGCAATCGATTCCATATGAAGCTGATACTTCCGTCCGGCTCTACCTTGACAGAGTAGAAGCCCTCAGATGGATCCTCAGAGTTTCTCCATGAAGTTAGAATCTGACTCGTGTTGGTGACATTGTTATAACCAACCTTGGCACCTGGTAGGAAGGAATTGGTGGGATGATCGAAGCTCTGCCACATGATGCTCCCATTTGATAAACTAAATACAACCAGATTCCCATTATCGTGTAGCACAACTTTAAAAGAGGAATCAATCACCCTCTTTAAGGTTGTTGAATTGGCGGACCAAATCGGGAATTCAGAAGAGTAATTGTTCATAGCCCTCATGAAGAAGAGGACCAGCTGACCATCTTCCAAAAGCTTGAATTCTGAGGAAGACAAGTCGGTTGTAGATATGGGCTTGTTTCTATTGGCCACCCAAACAATGGTTTTCTTTTTCTGGACTGAAGCAACTTGCTTAAACCAAATGCCTATGTAGTACTTCTGAGAGTTACCTGGTGTGAAGAATCCAAGTTCGAATTTCCCACCTTTGGAAACTAAGGTGCGGTTTCCTGTTAGAGATTGGCCTGCCAACATGGTGTCAGCAAAGCTAGTAGCACTGCAACTACGATGGGGAACAAAAGAAAGGATGGAGAATATCAAAGCTATAACAGATAACATTGCTGCTGGTATTGGCTTGGAGTTCATCTCTGCTGCACAAACTAAGACTAATTGTGTTAAGTTCCTGAAATTCAAACCTGTTAAGGCCATTAAATATAAGTAGATAATCGTTGTCATATGTGTACATCATGAAACACACTTATGTTGGTCAAATGGCAAAGTCAATTTAAGAAATAGAATTGTTGACTTTTCAGCACCTCACAAATATAAGGAATAAAAGTAAGAGAAAAATCAGAACTAAAAAGAGCTCTATACGTTAAAAATATCCCGAGATCTTGCCTTTTTGGCAAGTGATGTCTTTACCATCTCACCTGAGAGGCTTTGGCAACCACTTGTGATTTCTTTTGATGCCTATTTCGCATGTACTCAAGGGCAAAAAATATCACAAACAACTGTATAGCTCGGAAGACTTTAGGTGTCAGTCAGTTCACCTGCATGACATGAATGGTGAAATGAATTTGTTATTGATAAATCAGAGTATTAATTTAAATTTCATAATGTAGGCCAACATAAATAGTTGAAGAAGGTAATAGAATGCCAGAGAGGATGTAAATTTTATCGATTGAGAAAATGACAGTATTCAATGTTGGGCCAAGTCAACATCAGCAGCAGTACTTAATGCTAGCATGAAGAGATCATCCCATTGAACTGGAATGGCAATAAATGGAAATAGAGGGCATATATTACTGATTGTAAGTGTAAAGTTTTGAAGCCTAGAAATTAGAACTTATCAAATGCATAACAAAAATGTATATATAACAGCTAAGTATCACAATCAATACCGACTTTGAGCAAAGCGGGGCAAATACCCGCCAATCGTCTCTTCGAGTACCGCAGAGCGCCTTCCAAACCCGGCCCATCCTTCCTCTACATTTCCCTAAAAATCAATTAAGGGCACTTAGGAATCCAAAAAACAAACGAATGAAGTGGATGGCTCATTGATTTGGTATGAGGCTACTTGGGTAAGAGATCGGGAGTTCGATCCTCATAGTGGGCAAATTTGAAAAAGAAAATGAGAAAGACATAATTCAATGATGAGGAAATATACTTAACAGGGGAGATCACTGGTTCAACACTTTCTTGAAACAATACTAATGCACAGAACAAATTCTGAAGTTATAGGGAAAAGCACATGAACATAAAACATATAAAATAAGCAAAGCAATTCATAAGATGAAATATTTAGTTGTTCCTCGTCTATATCCTTATACGTGGAGTACTGCAGACCCTCTACTTCATGTAAAATTCAATACTTTATAACAACAACAACAACATAGCCACAATCCCAGATTAATTGGGGTCGGCTACATGGATCAAACTCTTCCATTGTGCTCAATTTTGTACAATTGATGGTAAGCATTCCAAACCATTCAAGTACCTCCTAATTAATGCATCCCGAGTTAATAGTCTAAAAGATTATTCAGATGTTATTTAGCAGCCATGAATTATTGCTTTGGAGTACTTGGAGAAAAAGCTTAAGGTTTCTTAACTCTCCATCAGTGCTTGAAGACGCCTATTGTCTGGAGGAGAATTCGCATCTAAGAGCCCTTCGAGAATCAGAACCACCTGCCCCATTGATGGCCTTTGAGTCTCGTCCTCTTGAATGCACCAACAAGCCACTGAATGCTCTAATAAATTCTTCAATGTTTGTGTTACCATCTAAACTGTCGTCCAAGATTAAAAGCACGGACTATCCCTCCGATACCACTTTTTAGCAGCCCAAGTAGGAAAGAACCACACCCTTCCATCATTAGCCTGCTTTAAGTTTCTTCGTCCTGAAATGAGTTCAAATAGCACCATCCCATAGCTATAGACATCGGCTTTCACAGTGATAGCCACACCTGAGGTCCATTCTGGCGCTAGATAGCCCATAGTTCCTCTCACAGCGTCACAACTCAACTGAATTCATGGCCTAAGAGTTTGTCAAGACCAAAATCTGCTACTTTGGGACGAAAATCAGCATCTAGGAGAATGTTCTCTGGCTTGATATCGCAATGTATGACACAGTCTCCGCACTCCTTGTGCAGATAAGCCACTCCTCTTGCTGTCCCTATTGCAATTTGATATCTCTGCGACCAGTTCAAAATTTTTAACTTGTTTCGACAAAATAGATGCCAGTTAGGGACCTTTTAGGCATGAAATCATATCCTAGCATATGTTTTGCACCTTCTAAGAAAAAGCAACGGAGGCGAACGAGGTTAACATGATGGATTAAGCCTATTGCACTTCACTTTGAAATTGCTTCTGCCCTTGAGTTATACCTTCAAGCTTCTCCACAGCAACTACAATCACGTCTGGCAAAGTCCCTTTGAAGACACTACCAAAACCACCTCTGCCTAACTTGTTTGCAAAAATTTTGGTAGCAATTTTCAGATCTTTGTACCTGAATGCCGTTAAAAATGCATAGCCCTCAGTCACTTCTTGTGTCTTACTGGATCTTCTTATTGAATATCTGCGAAGAAAAACGAAAGTGATACCCACAAGAATTGTTAACGCTGATAGTATTGCAACTACAATAGCAACCGTAGAAACTTTCTCCCTCGAACCCAATAGGTGATCCTCTGAATCAGCCAATCTGATGAAAAGATCAACTCCGTTATCACCAACAAGTTGTCTCATGTTTACTAGAGTTCTGTACCATAGTAAACACCTGATGGTATTGTTGTTGCTAACAGTTGTGTGATGACCATAAGCATTGCAAGAACAGTTCTGTAAGCAAGCCGATTTACATTTCTTGGCATCATCAACAACCAAAGCATTGGCCGATGTGATAATTTGAGACAAATCCATGCTAGGCACCTCCTTAAAGTTGTCTTTGTTGCCACACCACAAGTAGGTCTTCCTGACACACCCACTAGAGTAATCAAGCAAATCCCAATCTTTTGTATTATGTTTTTCAAAACCGGGCAAACATTGGCATATAGAGGGACCAATATTGTTATCACTGCAAACACTAAAAGCCCCACAAAATCCGTAAACCTGACACATAGGTTTAGCCCAAATCTCCGTCCAGTCTTGACTGTTAGACTGCCAAACTGCTGCCTTCAATTGTCCAGAAAAATCTAGGAAAACATGAAGAGGCAAATTCTCATCAGAGACAAAATAGATGAAGTAACTCCCATTCTCATATGATAAGCAGTCATATGAAGATGCAAGTCCGACTCGCATCTCAGGAAAGTTGCTGACATAGCGACCATTCCGGACACCTGAATTATAGAACTTCTGCGATTGATTCCATATGAAGCTGATACTCTTGTCAGGCTCTAACTTAACAGAATATAAGCTCTCAGATGGATCCTTGGAGTTTCTCCATGATGTTAGAATTCCCGTGTTGGTGATATTGTTATATCGAACTTTAACCAGGTAGAGCTCCATTGATCAAAGATCTGCCAGATGATATTCCCACCTAAAGAACTCAAGACAGCCAAATTTCCGTCATCACGTAGCACAGCTTTAATAGAGGAATCAATCACGGTCTTTGCGGTTGTTGAATTGGCGGACCAAATTGAAACTTCAGAAGAGTAATTGTTCTTAGCCCTCATGAAGAGGGCAAAATGACCACCTCCTAAGAGCTTGAATTCTGATGAAGACAAGTCAGCAGTAGGTATGGCATGTTTCCGTTAGCCACCCAAACAATTGTTTTCTTTTTCTGGACAGATGCGATTCGCTTAAGCCAAATGCCAATGTAGTGCTTCTGAGAGTTACTGGGTGTAAAGAACCCCCCCAAGTTCAAATTTCCCACCTTTGGAAACTAAGGTGCAGTTTCCTGTTATAGATTGGCCTACCAACATGGTATCAGCTAAGCTAGTAGCACTGCTACTATGATGGGGAGCAAAAGAAAGGATGGAGAATATCAAAGCAATAACAGATAACATTGCTGCAGGAACTGGCTTAGAGTTCATCTCTACTGGACAAACTTAAGACTAATAAAGTGTGTCAAGTTTCTAAAATTCAAACCTGTCAGCCATTAAATATAAGTGGATAACCGTTGCTATATGTGCACATCATGAAAGTGACTTATTATTGATCAAATGGAAAGAATTTAAGAAATAAAACTGCTGACTTTTCTACACATCACAGTTAAAGAATAAAAGTTAGAGAAAAATCTGAACTAAATAGAGCACTATACCTTTAAGAGCTTCTGCATTTGTATTTCTCTTGATGCCTACTTTGAACGTTCTCAAGCGCAAAAAATATTATAAACAACAGCGTAGCTTAGAAGATTTTAGGCGTTGGTTCACCTGCATGACATGAGATTGTGAAATGAATTTGTTATAGATAAATCAGGGTAAAAATTTAAATTTTACAACATACCTGTCAACATAAACAATTTAAGAAGGCAATAGAATAAAAGAGAAGATGAAAAATTATTGATTGAGAAAATGACAGTATTTGATGTTGGGCCAAGTCAAAACATCAGCACCTGTACCACTGGTAGCATAAAGAGATCATCCCATTGGACTGAGATGGCAAATAAATGGAAATGAAGCGAACATATGATTTACCAATTGCAAGCATTTTCAGGTATTGAAGCCAAGCAATTAGAACTTATCAAATGCACAACAAAAATGCATATATAGCAGCTAGAGTATGGCAATCAATACCGACTTTAAGCGAAGCAGCCCATGCTTTATTGCAAGTGCGCTGCTGGAACCAATAAATACCAATTCTGAAGATAAGCAATAATTCGAAGAATAGATGGTGATGGACTTAAAAGTTCTCCACAAACAACTTTCTCGCGACTCTCTCTTTGGCCTCCCCAGCCGCTGCTTCTTTCTCAGCATGCCTTTCATCCACCCCTCCTGTATTGTTATTGGTTTTCAACAGCGTTCAATTATGCATAACAAGCCATTTTAGTGACTCTCGGATGATGACCAAAGCAATACAAATAAACGATGAAGGGAAGATCCATGCTGCAAGCATAACATATTTTAACAAATTCCCTAAGTAATTAGAATAAAGTATTTCACTTATATTGTTCTTATTTTCTGATCATTGAACAAAAAACAAAATGTAATATTTCTTCAACAACAAAAGTTATAATATATATATACTAGTTATCAATACGTGCTACGCATGCTATGTAAATAAAACTCAGATAGAAATTTTAAAAAATAATTATAAGACTGAACAAACTATATATATAAATATAAAATTTAGTACTACAACTCTATAAATGTAAAAACATAATAATAAATAAATTTGAGAGATGACAACAGACATAGCAAATGTCAAGTGTAAAAAAATAAAAGTTTATACTTAAAACTGAAATAAAAAGTCTTGATTGAGTTTGACTTTGAACAGAATATGCAGTCATTGAATTTAATTTTGAAGAGTAAGACAATATATATAGAAGATATATATTGATATATCAAACTTGAGATTGTTAACATGCAATTGATGTTGACACAAAGGAATAAATAATATTGTCCATGTTCTTCAATAATTACACATGTATTTTTCTATTGAGACACTATTAATTCATTACTCGTCAATCAGCTAACTCAAACATAGACTCACTGTGGCACTACAACTCTAGTTAACGTCCCATCATGATCTCAAATATATCACATGTTTTACTCAAATACATGAGCAATGTGTCTGACAACAACTGAACTTGTAATGTTGATAGGAATCAAAGGATTAAAGTTGAGATTGGAAAATGAAAGAGTTGAGAACCAAATGCAAACTCCAATACAAACTCCAAAAGGGCAAAATAGGTACTTCCTCACTGTTGATATTCACACTTTTATATATATATATATATATAATAAAACAAAACAAAATAAAAGGGGCTACAACAATAAAATGACACCAAGAAACATATTAGATGAATATGAATCACATCGTCCAAAAAACTTCTAACATTTACTCTAAAGTTTCTAATTTGAATTTCCAATAGTTTAATATTAATCGAAATCTAAGCGTGATAGGACCCCGATCTGTAGAGGCCTCAGTGTTCAAAAACGTAAGTACGCTAAATTACCAAGCCATGAAAAAGCAAGAAAATAAACCATGAACACATTTCTGAAGAAAAAAAAAAAAAAAAAAAAAAAAAAAACCAAGCATTTTGGAAAAGCATTATTCAGCAAATTAAAGAAAAGGAAAAACGTAAGCAATTCATTGTTTTAAATAGTTTAATCAAGACTTAAATGTAATCTCTGTGGTCAAGCCTCCTTAGTATTTTCTGAAAGTTGGTACCTTTTCCCCGCCATCCTTAACACTCAAAAAAGTTAGTCCCAGACACCATGTTTTTAAGACCACCATCAAAGGAAAGAAAGATTTGTATAACACTTGAGTGACAAGGGTCTTACAATAACTGATTGCAGAATTTGACTTGGCATTAAAATTCTGGGACTGCCATAGGCAATAGCAGGTAGTCTCTATAGTTATTGTTACAGAATTATGGAATTTGAATATTCTTGTTTTGGTTCAAAGTAACTTTTTTAGAAATAATAATTAGTTATACTGATTGTTAAATTATACAAGTTTCAAACTAGTTGTAACACTGTACTTTGAGATGCATGTCTTAAAATTCAACTTCAAACTGACTAATAAGGAAGAAGATTTACAAGATAGATTTCTGCAATTTCGAAAACATTCCGAAGTTGCAGTAGCACAAAAATATACTAAGAACATATTGTCACCATTTATTGATCTAGATTCTAGGGTTAAAAAACAACAAGTTTTACTCCAACTAAAATGCAAAATCAAATAATTCCAAGTCGATTAGAGTCTACTATATACTTAAAATTTCTGAAAAAGTGATAAAGAATAAGATATTAACAAGTATATGATATAAAGCACAAAAGTGAGAACAAATATTTGGGTAATGATGTTATGATTTATTAACATAAAAACGTAAGTACTTTTTTAATTATCTAATGAAAGAAAAATTATAATAAATATATTACACCAACAAAAGAAAGTAAATATAATGACTATCTATCTAACACAGAAATAAATATTTTCATGTGTTGCAAACTTCCAAAATAGATAGATATAATAATAAAAAAAGATGAACTTTTCCTAATGAGAATATGGAACATTTTCTATACTACTTCTAGATGATGATTATGAAATGATTAAAGCATTTTACAAAATGACACATGGACAGTTATAGTGCTTAAACTAATCTCAAACAGAGAGATTCTATAAGACACACTGCAATTGCTCTCTATTCATGAGGCTTAGAAGGGTAGTTACATCTCTTTGATCTAGATGCAAAGTGATGGGGTACCTACCTGGAACATGATCATATGTACGAATTTGATGAGGGTTTTCTTATGGTCCTCGTGCGGGTAGATTTGATAGATAACCACTTACAAGGTGCACAACCATATGTAACAGGAGGTTAAAAAGACTGCAAAATAAATTTTTTTATGCAATTAGTTACTTCAATATTCTTAATATCACATCACAAATTAGAGTACATAAATAGGAAATTTGGGGAGATAGAAGATGAGATTATTAAAGTTACCCACAATGTGAACCATAATTATATAGATAACAGAAAGAAAGAGCTCAGATTTTAAGCATTTTATTTGATTGTGATTGATGAATTTAGTTCCATTTATGTATCATTGTTCTTAAGTTCATAAAAAACTTCCTTGCTCAGAAAAAAAAAAAAAAAAAAAAAATTCCTTGCTGTCAAAGTGTGTCAAAATCTAAACTCTTTAATCAACAAAACTTTTACAAGAATTTTTTGATAACACGTACCCTTGCTTTGCATGAATAAGTGAATGGTAAGAACTTAATTATAAAGGTTAGTGAATATAAAGTCTGAAAACGTTTCTTCTATCAATTTTTTGCCATGTATTCTACAAAGTTAGTTCAACATCATAAAAGACCTTGATAATATACTTCTATACACAGATCGCAAATGATAGGCAATGAATTCAATATATCTTACTTCTTCAAAGCAGCAACAAAGTCTATTACAGATTTTCCAAACCAGCATACTGCATACAGGTGCATCTTTCCAAAACTGCATCGCCGACACATGAAATCTTCAAACACTCACCCAAAAACCAATAATTAAAAATTCTAAAAACACTGAGATCAATAAAATCGCAAATTTTAAATGAAATGTTGGAGGCCAATGAGGATTTCCCTTACGAATTATTTCCGCATACCTAAAATTTTGTCAAGCATGTCGTCCAGCGCAACCAAAGTACCATCCTTCCTTCACATGAGCTAACTTTTTCATTAATACTTGTTTTTGCATTGAAGAACCTACGAATTGTAACAAAAAACAACTGTATGTTCATTTTCAATGAAAATGTGACTGAAAAATTAACAAGAAATTTATGTATACTAAGAGAAATCAACATGAACAGAAACATTGCAAAACAAAGTACGGTTTTTGGGATTGAATGACAACAGAGAATACCATTTCCTTCCGCCATGAATCTTCGGACGAATTGACCACACTTTTCTTCCTGAATCGAATGGTCGAGCGATTTGGGTGATTTTCTAGGTTTTCGTCGATTGAGTGGGTGATTTGGGAAATTGGGATTAGGGTTAGGGATTTCAAATTTTCAACACGTTGTTGTTGTTGGACTGTGGATTGATGAATTAGGGCTAGTGTTGATTTTCTCTAGATAGTTTGTCTTCCTTCTAAAAAGTTTTGATTTCGTGTTCTCTTGTTTCAAGTCTTGTTATCTTTTTTTATTTGAAGTTTTGTTGGTATATTTGCATGCTTCAATGTGTTCTAAATATTTGTAGAGTTAAGTTTATGATCGTTAAAATCTTATTTACAGCTAAATTTATGAGATAGATGTTTCTTTAAATAAATTGAATTAGCGAATCAATATATTTTTATTAGAGCAATTGATTATATGTCTGATCATGTATTGAACCATTGATGATAAATAAAATTTCTATTTTACTTCAAAAAAAAATGGTGACCACCAAGTGCAAATTTAACAACACAAACTATTACAGTAGCAATAAGAGAATCAACGAACATATTACACAAAATTAAAGCACTTATGTAGAACTACAACAGTAGCTATAGCACTGCAAATTGCTAGTGCTCGGTTTATTAGTTATTACCCATAAAACACAGAATTAACCAATTAATTGGGTGACTCAATGGTTTAGTATGGGATTTGAAAGTAAGAGGCCATGAATTTAAATCTTGGGAGTACAAAAGTTATTTATTTTCTATCAAAAAAATAAAACATTGAGCTAGTAAGAGACCACGCAAAAGACCACATGCAATTAATACTGAAAAAAAAAAAGACCACATG
This sequence comes from Stephania japonica, assembly GCA_039657345.1. NCBI lineage: Eukaryota > Viridiplantae > Streptophyta > Magnoliopsida > Ranunculales > Menispermaceae > Stephania > Stephania japonica. Next base: position 80,288,221 of record CM077556.1, on the reverse strand, counting down.
GAACGAAAATATGGAGATCCACACAACAAACTTAGTACTAGTCATTCATCCAAGCTAATTTCTGAAGCAATTACTCTGCTCCCCCAGGTACATTCTTCTTTGTTTCTAATAATGCTTCCAAGGGTTGTCCTAAAGACAGGTAAAATCTTCTTGATTTCATTCAGCTTTTCCAGGCACGAATTTGGTTGAACGTCGTAATGCGCCAAGCAACTTCAGTGGGCTTCTTAACGTCGAAGGTTGAGATATGGTCAAGAGCTCATAGCGAACCATTGCTCATGTTATTTTGGTTGCCTTGCTTCACTATCTAGTAATTTAACACGTATAGAGTTTTTGGTTATGAAAATGTTGTATCGCGTGGAGAAGTGATTATTTGTAAGGTGTTTATGAATTTACTCAACTTTCAATGTTGGGAATTTGATTGAACGTGATCACCTCCCAATGATTGCCTAGTCCCATGCCCTTTTGAACGTCAAAAGCTAAAGCTTGATCGAGAGCTGCAAGCGAGCCGTTGTTGAGATTATTTTGATGTTTTTGCTTTGCTATTGGGTAAAGTACCCCGTAAAGACTTGGTGGTTCTGAAGTTGTTGAGACATTCCATGAAATTAAAATTATATGCACAACCTTATTGATTTTGTTAAGATATGGATGAACAATTGATCAAGCCTTTGTATGACTAATCATTGTCAAGCATGGCTCTTACATTGAGTGGTAATATCAAGCATGGCTCTTACTTGCATCCATATCCAATGTACTCATTATTTCATGTGTTGTCAACATTGCTTGTAAAGAGTTGTATGGCATGTGATGTATGTGTAACTTGTAAACATTGTCTTAGTACATTTATCATCATCGCCAAATGGCCTATATAAAGGGTATCAACCTCATTGTAAAAACACACCAAGTTATATACAACTTCTCATTTCAACTCTCTCATTTCTCCTCTTCTACTTTGTAGTTATAGTTCTTTGTAGTTCTTTGTAGTAGTAGAAGTTCTTAGTTCTTCTACCTTCCTTCTCTAGTTCTAGCAAGTCTCAATTCAATTCACAACACGTTATCAGCACGAGCTTGCTCTAGCATTAAGGAGATCTTGAAGTTCAAGAAGGCTTGTTAAGAAGACAAAGCTAGGAAGGTATAACTTTTATGAGTTCAGTTTATTTCTATATTATCTTGGTTGCTTCACTTTTATATGCATGTTTTATTCATATATTATGCATTATAACGTCACCGATTGCAAAAGTATGCTCTGTAGTTGCGTCTTGTACGATCTTCTACATCAGAAATCAAAAGTCAATATGTGACATAACTAGTTTTCTCGTTATACTACAAACGATTAATTATGCTCCATTCTTGATTTTTTATATTGCAAATAGTGTTATGAGTTTGGGTTGATAGTGGGTAAGCCTTGTCCCCGGTAAAGCTAAACATTGAAAGGGAGACGGGTTATCCCGTTCGAGGAGGCATAGTTTTAAGTAGACTTCGTCTCACCACCCAACCTAGAGGTTGTCCCACCATCTCATACAAGTATTACATTTTGTGTATTTATAATCAAGTTGTGAACATATATTTAATGGTATATTATCTATTTTGTATAAAAAGAAAACTATTTAGTTTATCCCTATTTTCATAAAGATTTTATTTAATTATAATTGAATTAATTACCTTAACAATATTGACAATACTAATTACTTGTCAAAGAAACGGGATGTTCAAATTATATATAAAGTATCTATGCAAAGCTATGCTTATAAATATTTATTCGTCAAATATCTCTTTAGACTCTTTAGAGATTTGAAAAGTGAATATTTCACTTTATATTATCATTTCACCTCATGGAGCTATCTATATCAATGCCAAAATTGGTGATGCTCCAAAATGCTCAAAATGAGCGGTTGGGTCTCACGCTACAAAATTTATATCAGTCAAATATCATTTATTATTCTGCAATTTCAATTACCTCTATATTGAGGCTATGCAGAAATATGACTGATGAGACAAATAAAAGCCACGTGGCTTGCCTCGATGTATTACTGCAACAAATTATCGAGCGCACGTCAATCCATTAAATATTAATTATGGATTAAATCCTTGTCTCGTGGTAGCTGAGTAAAATAATAAGATATTATAAATATAATATCACTCATGTCCAATTGGTTTAGCTTCAAATTAAGAAACATATGTTGCACATAATGACCATGGTCGCAATTACAAATTTATGGACGTGGAAAAGGTGAAAAGATATGGTAAAAGTCATATTGACAATTACATTGATAGTCAAAATAAAAAGTGGTGCACCACTAGAAAGGGTAAATTAGTATTGACAAGGAGCGCTCATAATTGTGACATTTTTTTGTCACGTATAAAAGGCTATGCTGCCTAAATATTGTCATATATACAATACCCAAATATTTTTGTGATATTTTACCATGCTTTTGTTGACTAATGATCCAAAAAGTTTGAGATATTCGTATTTTATTACGAAAATGGTATTTCTTTAATACCATATTGTTTTTCAATGTAGAAATGGATCATCAAGTTATTTGTTCAGATTATGGCGATATATGTCTTGTTGATTGTGCTACAACGCACACTATCCTCAAAAGAAGAGAATATTTCTCCAATTTGAACTTAGCTGAGGCTAATGTTCAAACAATATCTGGCATCTCCAATTTGATTAATGGCTCTGGAAGAGTGATGCGTGTCGAGCGCGTCAAAATAAATATATATCCCGATGAGATTACCAATAACCACAAGAACTGCAGTACTGGCAAGCACGGGGTCGAACCACAAAGACCAAGTTTTCAACTTAGGTTACTAACCTAAAACTAACCTAGAGTGTTCAAGAAAATGTCTCTAATTTTACTAAAAATAATAATTAAAATACAATGTAAATAAATCAATTAAAATGGAAAAGAACAATCCAAACCATCAGTTTCATAAATCTTTTCAATTTGGCATAATTTTAAATACAGTCTTCAATCTAATTAAAGCATGCAAATCACAATAATTTAGTATAGTTATAGACCCGGTAATGTACGCGGGTCTTCGCGCTTCCTAATGTCGGTAGCCAAGGTACGACCATTGACTACTTCCCTGACCAATTACGCAACCTGATCGCTAGTGCTCCAGATTTAACGCATTGGTCGCATTACATCGATTAGTGAAGGCACTACACCTAGACAACCGGATCGCTAGTGCTTCCGATTTAGCCTAGATCCCTAAGGTATTTAACCGGTCCCAAAAGGTTCTAATCAATTGGTACGGTCAATTGCCACTAGTGTGGTCTTGTCGCACAAGCACGGGTGCTTACGACTCACTGGCATATGAATTGAAGTTTAAACTAGTGTTTAACTTCAATTGTCAAAATAATACCAAAGAAAATAAATTACTATGAAAAACAAATTAAATAAATAATAAAATAGACCTCACATATGATTTATGCCAAAAAGAATGATTTGATCCACTTCAGGTTCAGACCGGTGAGTTTAGCCGACCATCGACGTCATAAACTCCATTAAAATCTAGACACAAAGTGTAGAAAAAGAGAGAGAAAAAAAAAGAAAAACAGAGAAAAAAACCAACCGTCTCCTCCCGACTCTACATATACATATATATCTTCGATGTCGTTCAGATTCATCTCCCCATATATATCTACCGATCCATATATATATAATATATGTAGATACAATCCTATCTAAACAAACAAACTAACAAAAATATATTCCCATTCCGTTTCCATGCACACGAGCATTAATTAGGCATCACTTGATCATCATCGATCCATGTTGATGCAAATCTCGAAACCAATCCTATGAACTCTCAAGCATGCATATCAACTCCTATGTGTCGCACTACACCGGATCACCACCTCCTTCACAACACTAACGCACGCATTTCTAATTTGTAAAACGTGTTCTCCACGGCTGTGACACGGCTCTTCTCCACGGCGCTGCACAGCGAGCTCTCTGGTTATCTCGTACGCAAGTAGCGCTGTACAGTCAACATCAGTGCGACGCCATCTAGCCAATGGATGGATGACATGTGGCACCGTAAAACTTCAATTACCCAACTCTCATGTATACACTGAAAGAAATCCTCCTGTGTCCAATTTTTTCAAGTAAATACTCTATTTTGAGTATTTTTCCGCCCCGGATCCATCCGTGCACCCAAAAGTCTTGAAAATGACAAATAGAGATAATTAGGCCCATAATTTGGAGAATCAACACTAAAATATATAAATAAACTATATATAATATGCATAAATAACAACTTATCAAATACCCCCAAACTTAGGACTTTGCACGTCCCGAGCAAAGGTGTAAATGACAAACAAATAAACTAGACTCTTAATATAACTATGCACCGACTTAACTAAACTATACCCGATTCAAAAGTTCATGGAGTTTCTCTGGTTTACATAGTCGTCAAGTTAACAAGCCACTCAAGAAATTTCGGAGTTATGATATGTCAAGACTCGCAACTCAAACACAATTAAGATCACACTTTCAAGACAAAGATGCAATCAAGACAAATGCCATCAACTACTCATGGGTTTTCTTGGTCTATACATTAAAGCACGCAAGTTCAAAATCCTACTTAATTTTAGTGAAAGCACTCGAGCTATATCTTTTTTATTTGAGGAGTTTTCATAAACTTCCGCCTTTATTCTTTATTCTTTTTTTTCCTATTCCTTTCTCCATTTTTTTTTTCAAGTAAAGCGGTCCCTGCTCCATTTCCTATGGACCAATTTTCTCACTTTTCCCACCACAAGTTTCCCTGCTCCATTTCCTATGGAAACTTGTGGGACTCTCAATATTAAGAAAACTCCTGATAGCCCTTCTCACTTTCACTATAATCAAGCAAATTCCTCAATGTGGGTTAAAATACTATCACTTGCACAATTTTGATCGTCTACCCATTTTGGTATCTAGCACAAGTTCAACCAACATACTAAGTCTCTAATCATGAATTCCTAAGAATTTGGGCTACGACTTGATTGAGTGTTTCTCCTAATTTCTCCTAAGTTTCAAGTCAACAGCAACCATAAAATACTCATCCATAACCAAAGGCATGAAACAAAATCTCGGGTGACTCTAGACCATAAAGACTACACTGAAAACATGCATGAACGTGTATCAACTCCTAATGGAATGAGAAAGTGTGATATGGAATGAAAAGAAATGGAAGAAATGGATGAGCAATATATATCAAACACCACCAATACCATCCTACAACCGCATGTAGCCGCATATATATAAAAAATTTAAACGATCTCACCTGCGGTCTTTCGCATAGAACACCATCCAACTCAATCCACAAGTCCTAAAGTACCCCCAAACTTATTTCGAACCTTGTCCTCAAGGTTCAAGATAGGTTAGGAGGCATACATGAACATACAAGATGGTAAAAAAAAACATGGTAGATATAGAAGCAAGGAAATGATACAAAATCATGCATAAAACTGACACTAATCCTAAATCCACAAACGAAATGAAGATGGGTAACCTTACAGATCGCAATGTGACTAACCATACGTACAGACATGTGAGGAGCCATCGAGCAATACCAGGCTCTCAAAATCCCCAGTGTGCAAGGTAGAGGTCGCAACACCTGTAAAAAGTCACAATGAAATAATAGTAAGAATACCACAGAAAAGACTAAAATAAAATCAAAGGGATAGAAGCTTGGGGTGCCTCCCAAGAGCGCCTTTTTTTTAACGTCGTTGGCTCGACTAAGTCTGACTCTCTCTCAGTCAAGGTACTCTACAAGCGCTAGAGTCTCCTCTCGATCTCGTCTTTGTGGGAAGTTCTCATAGAACGGCTTCAGTCGGTGCCCATTCACCTTGAAAACTTTCCCTGTATCCTGGCTCTTGATCTCAACTGCACCATGTCCAAACACATTAGTAACAACAAAAGGTCCGAGCCATCGTGACCTCAACTTCCCTGGATGGAGAGTTAATTTAGAATTATAAAGCAAGACTTTTTGACCGACTACGAAAGTCTTACGAGATAAGTTGCGATCGTGGAACGCCTTGGTTTTATCCTTATAAATTCGAGCGGAATCGTAGGCATCGTTCGGATCTCCTCCAATTCTTGGAGGTCCAACTTTCTCTCTTTACCGCCAATTTGCGTCGAGTTCCATGTTGAGTGTTTAATGACCCCATAGAGATTTATGCTCTAACTCGACCGGCAAGTGGCACGATTTGCCAAAAACTAAGCGATATGGAGACATTCCGATTGGCGTTTTAAACGTCGTTCAATAAGCCCATACTGCGTCATCAAGGCGCGTGCTCCAGTCCTTCCGTGACGGGTTGACGGTCTTCTCCAAAATGGCTTTAATCTCCCTATTTGACACCTCCGCTTGGCCACTGGTCTGAGGATGATAGGCCTTAGACGTACGGTGTGTAACATTATACTTACGCAGGAGATTTTCAACCATGCGGTTGCGAAATGGGTACCTCGATCATCGATCAAAGCCGTGGGCGCCAAAAGTTGAAAAATTCGTGATTTCAAGAAATCGCATACAACTGACGAATCATTGGTGCGAGTGGCTTTAACTTCCACCCATTTGGACACGTAGTCCACCGCCAGTAAGATATACAGAAAACCATGTGACGGTGGAAATGGCCCCATGAAGTCGATCCCCCAAACATCAAAAATCTCACAGAATAGGATCGAGGTCAGTGGCATTTGATTCCTGTGACTCAGGGTACCAGTCGACTGACATCTAGCACAGGTCTTGGAGTATATATATGAATCATGAAAAATAGTGGGCCAGTATAGCCCACTCTCCAAGACCTTCAAAGCAGTTCTACGTGGACCGAAATGGCCGTCGCAAGCGTATGAATGACAGAATGCCAATATAGATTGCGTCTCCGTCTGGGAAACACATCGACGAATAACCTGGTCTGAGCAAAACCTCCACAAGTATGGGTCATCCCATACATAGTATTTGGAATCACTCCGAATTTTATCCTTTTGGGCTCGCGTAAGATGAGGTGGAAACTCTCGTGTAACAAGGTAGTTTACCAGATCTGCAAACCAAGGGAGTTCCTCAGCAATTGCTAAGAGATGTTCATCAGGAAAATCATCTCGTAGCGGGACAGGTGCTTCACCATTCTCGATACGGCTGAGGTGGTCAGCAACAAGATTTTCGGCACTACTTTTATCTTTAATCTCGATGTCAAACTCTTGTAACAAGAGTATCCATCGAATGAGACGAGGCTTAGCTTCCTTTTTGGCCATAAGGTGTTTTAAGGCAGCATGATCAGAGTAGACGACCACCTTAGTTCCTAAAAGATAAGGCCGAAATTTCTCTAAGGCGAAAACGACAGCTAGAAGCTCCTTCTCTGTAGTGGTGTAATACAGTTGGGCAGGATCGAGAGTTCGGGAAGCGTAGTATATGACATGAGAAGCGCGCCCGACTCGTTGCCCAAGCACAGCACCCACAGCGTGGTTGCTGGCATCGCACATAATCTCAAAAGGTAGCTCCCAGTTGGGAGCTCGAATCACTGGAGTAGAGATGAGAGAGTCTTTGAGCGCATCGAATGCACTCTTACATGCCTTATCAAGATCGAAAGGCACATCCTTCTGAAGAAGGCGACAGAGGGGTTGTGCAATTTTGGAGAAATCCTTAATGAATCGCTGGTAGAATGCGGCGTGGCTAAGAAATGATCGAATTTCTCGCACAGTCGTGGGGTAAGGCAACTTCGAATTACTTCAATTTTTTGCCGGTCTACCTCCACACCCCTAGCAGATACGATGTGACCCAAGATAAGACCCTGATCCACCATGAAGTGACATTTCTCGTAATTGAGGATCAAGTTCTTCTGGATACATCGGTGAAGAACCTTAGTCAAGTGACTAAGGCAAAGATCGAATGAATCACCGTAAACGGTGAAGTCATTCATGAATACTTCGATGAAGTGCTCAACGAAGTCAGAGAAGATGCTCATCATACACCTCTGGAATGTAGCAGGTGCATTGCACAGCCCAAATGGCATGCGCCGGTAGGCATAAGTACCAAAAGGACAAGTGAAGGTGGTCTTTTCTTGATCCTCAGGTGCTACGGGAATCTGGTGAAAACCAGAATACCCATCCAAGCAGCAATAGTGAGACCTACCTGCTAAACGCTCTAACATCTGATCGATGAAAGGCAATGGGAAGTGGTCTTTCCTAGTGGAAGCATTGAGCTTCCTCGTAATCAATGCAAACTCGCCATCCGTTTTGGATGCGAGTTGGGACTAACTCACCTTGTGAGTTTGTGACCTTGTGATCCCCGTTTTCTTGGGAACCACCGAATGGGACCGACCCACTTGTTGTCGGAGATCGGGTAGATCATCCCGGCGTCAAGGAGCTTCGAATCTCCTTTTTAACCACATCCATCATTGGTGGGTTCGGTCTCCGTTGTGCTTCTCGTGAAGGTTTAGACCCTTCTTCCATATGTATCGATGCATGCATGTGGAAGGGCTAAGACCTTTGATGTCGCAATCGTCCACCCTAGGGCTTCTTTGAACTCTTGAAGCACATGAATCAACTTCTTCTCCTCGGTAATGTGAGTTTGGTGGAGATGATCACTGGTAATGTATCATTCGCACCTAAAAACACATATTTGAGGTGGGTGGGCAATGGTTTGAGCTCCAGTGTGGGTGCTCGCACCATAGAGGGGAGAAGTGTAGAGTTCGAAGTAGGTAAGTCGAGATAAGCTAAGGTGGGAAAATAGAGTGGAGCAGAGTCCAACTCAGAGATCAGCTCCTCAATTTCAGTATCGAGGATGAAACATTGCTTTCGCAAGGAATTGGTGTCAAGATGATTCTCTAACACCACTTTCACATCATCACCTTTCATGAGAAAGGTATCCTGGACAAGTGAGTCTACACTGTCCAAGGCAAACACCATAGAAGAGGCATCGCAGGGATGGCGCATCGCATCATAGATGTTGAACTTAATAAGTTCACCATCAAACTCCATGGTCAGAGCACCACTGTGAACATCAATCTTGGTCTTGGCGGTCTTAAGGAAAGGCTGCCAAGCAAGCAAGACCGAGGAGAAATGGAGGCATGGCTGAGTCTTCATATCGATGATATAGAAGTCAGCAGGAAAGATGAGCTCACTAACCTTCACCAAGATGTCTTCCAAGATACCCACAGGACGAACAACAGATCGGTCTGCCAAATGTATGACAATCCCAGTATCCTTTAGAGGGCCAGCCTTCAATGTCTCATATATGGATAGTGGCATGACATTGATAGAGGCGTCGAGGTCGCACATAGCTTCTCGGATCTCAACTTTACCAATTGTGCAAGGGACAGTGAACATGCCCGGGTCCTCACACTTAGTAGGCAACTTTTTGCGTAGGATAGCTGAGATGTTCTCACCTACAGTGATTTTCTCGTTGCCTTTGAGGCGACCTTTGTTGGTGCATAGGTCCTTGAGCAGCTTAGCATAGCGGGGCATATGTGCTAAGGCATCAAGAAGTGGGATGTTTATCGCCACTTTCCTCAAGATTTCCAGAATTTCCTTCTCTTCTCCCGCCTTTTTATGTTGATTGAGGCGTTGAGGGAACGGGGGTAGAATCTTAAGAGAAGGTTGTGCTTCTTTATCCAAGTCTACCGTTTCAGTGTGAGACGGTTGAACCTCGAGCTCCTGCTCGACTTCCTTGGATTTAGGGGCGGCCTCTTTAGGCTTAGGGTCTTTAGGGGCCTCCTCCAACTCTTTGCCGCTACGAAGTGTGATAGCATTGACATTCGCATTTGGATTCGGGTGCGGTTGAGAAGGAAGCTTGCCTTTCTCATCCGTCCGCCCAACTTGTAGGGCCAATTGCCCTAATTGCACCTCGAGACTTTTAATGCTAGAAGCATGACTCGTGATGGTTTCATTTTTGAGTTGGGTCAATTCTTTAGAGAATCTGTCTTGATTAGCAATGAGTGTCCTCATCATCTCCTCTAAAGACCCCGAATTTTGAGCGGGTTGGGGTTGTGGAGGGAGGGGTTGTCCCCTTGGAACATACTGTGAGAAGTTCTGATTTTGTGGCCCATAACTTAAATAGGGGCTTTTAACGGCATGATTGTAAGTGTTATTAAAATTGTTGCCGTATTGATTCCTCGGTGGTCCTTGGAATCCGCCACTTAAAGCGTTCGCTTGCTCGTTCTCGAACAAGGTAGGACACGAGTCAGTAGAGTGGTCCTTGGCTGTACAGAAGTCGCAAGCTTTAACTTGTGCTTTTCCCGAGGTGAGGAATCGCTCCATGAGATCAGTGAGTTTATCAAGCTTGCTATTGGCAGAATTTGACCCTACTCCATCAGAAAGACTTCGTGAAGGTCCGTCATCCTCGTCATCAATGTAATGACGTGACTGACTTGCTATAGAGTCGAACAAATCAAACATTTCCTCGGTGGTCTTACATCTGTAATCGCCTCCACAGGCATTGTCAATCATCCGTTTCTCCAGGGGTGTGAGTCCCATATAGAAGAAACGAATAATGGAAAGGTTGCTTTGGCCATGTTGGGGGCATTGCACAAGTAAGCGCTTATAACGACCCCAATAATCGCTAAAAGATTCGCCCCGTTTCATTTTGATACTACATATCTCTCTAGTAAGTTGGGAAGCTCTAGATTCAGGGAAGAACTCTTTGAGGAATGCAGAAATCATGTCGTTCCAATTTGTAATGGAACCGGGGGAAGATAGAAAAGCCAGTCTTGAGCTTTATCCTTTAGACAGAAAGGAAAATTTCGAGAGTTTGACTTCGTCTTCATCGACTCGAGGGGGAATCATGGTCCTACATTTAGAATGGAAGTCCTTGATGAAGGTGACTGGATCTTCACGATCCAGTCCATGAAAGACGGGGAGCAGGTTAATGAAACCTGATCTGAGCTCAAAATTGCCCCTGTGGGCTGGATATGCGATGCAGTGTGGATGATGGGCTAAGAGATCCTGTATCCCATCATTCGCCATCCCAATGGTAATGTGATGGTCGGCCTGAGGTTGTGCCCAAGGATTAGCTTGTGGCCTTTGTGGATGAGGATCAACCACTCTTTGGTCGAATGGTTGATAACGATGTCTTTGCAGCTTTCTTTGTTCCACTGGTGGACGTGGCTCAGCAGGTGCGTCAAACTGTTGGGGAGGAATAACTAGGGGTTCCTCCCGTCCCTCACGTGGTGCAACGTGTGCATGTGGGTTCTCGATGTGGTCAGCCATCAGAGGGGTTTGCTCGTCGTTCAGTTGAACTCTAGAGGATTGGTTCCTCTGCCTAGTTTCTTTTGAGTTCCGACGGCAAGTCTTCTCGATCTCTGGATCAAAAGGGAGTAAAGATCCAACGGACAACGATCGACGAAGACTGTGGGACATAAAAGTGAACACGAAAGAAATAAGAGAAAAAAAAAAAAAACCTAAGTAAAAAAAACTTGGTCCCCGGCAACGGCGCCAAAATTTGATGCGTGTCGAGCGCGTCAAAATAAATATATATCCCGATGAGATTACCAATAACCACAAGAACTGCAGTACTGGCAAGCATGGGGTCGAACCACAAAGACCAAGTTTTCAACTTAGGTTATTAACCTAAAACTAACCTAGAGTGTTCAAGAAAATGTCTCTAATTTTACTAAAAATAATAATTAAAATACAATGTAAATAAATCAATTAAAATGGAAAAGAACAATCCAAATCATCAGTTTCACAAATCTTTTCAATTTGGCATAATTTTAAATACAGTCTTCAATCTAATTAAAGCATGCAAATCACAATAATTTAGTATAGTTATAGACCCGGTAATGTACGCGGTCTCGCGTGCTTCCTAATGTCGGTAGCCAAGGTACGACCATTGACTACTTTCCCTGACCAATTACGCAACCTGATCGCTAGTGCTCCAGATTTAACGCATTGGTCGCATTACATCGATTAGTGAAGGCACTACACCTAGACAACCGGATCGCTAGTGCTCCCGATTTAGCCTAGATCCCTAAGGTATTTAACCGGTCCCAAAAGGTTCTAATCAATTGGTACGGTCAATTGCCACTAGTGTGGTCTTGTCGCACAAGCACGGGTGCTTACGACTCACTGGCATATGAATTGAAGTTTAAACTAGTGTTTAACTTCAATTGTCAAAATAATACCAAAGAAAATAAATTACTATGAAAAACAAATTAAATAAATAATAAAATAGACCTCACATATGATTTATGCCAAAAAGAATGATTTGATCCACTTCCGGTTCAGACTGGTGAGTTTAGCCGGCCATCGACGTCATAAACTCCATTAAAATCTAGACACAAAGTGTAGAAAAAGAGGAGAGAAAAAAAAAGAAAACACGAGAGAAAAAAAACCAACCGTCTCCTCCCGACTCTACATATACATATATATCTTCGATGTCGTTCAGATTCATCTCCCCATATATATCTACCGATCCATATATATATAATATATGTAGATACAATCCTATCTAAACAAACAAACTAACAAAAATATATTCCCATTCCGTTTCCATGCACACGAGCATTAATTAGGCATCACTTGATCATCATCGATCCATGTTGATGCAAATCTCGAAACCAATCCTATGAACTCTCAAGCATGCATATCAACTCCTATGTGTCGCACTACACCGGATCACCACCTCCTTCACAACACTAACGTACGCGTTTCTAATTTGTAAAACGTGTTCTCCACGGCTGTGACACGGCTCTTCTCCACGGCGCTGCACAGCGAGCTCTCTGGTTATCTCGTACGCAAGTAGTGTTGTACAGTCAACATCAGTGCGACGCCATCTAGCCAATGGATGGATGACATGTGGCACCGTAAAACTTCAATTACCCAACTCTCATGTATACACTGAAAGAAATCCTCCTGTGTCCAATTTTTTCAAGTAAATACTCTATTTTGAGTATTTTTCCGCCCGGATCCAGCTGTGCACCCCAAAAGTCCTGAAAATGACAAATAGAGATAATTAGGCCCATAATTTGGAGAATCAACACTAAAATATATAAATAAATTATATATAATATGCATAAATAACAACTTATCAAAGAGCAAATATTTTTTGCCTAGGGGAACAATAATTCATGTTGACAATGCCTTATACCCTGAAAAATCCAAAAGAAATTTACTCAGCTTTAAAGATATTCGACAAAATGGATATCACATTGAAACCATGAACGAAAATAATAGAGAATTTCTCTATGTCACATTGGTTTCAAATGGGAAAAAAGAAGTGTTAGAAAAATTCTCAGTTTTATCCTCTGGATTATATTTTACTCATATAAGGCATGTCGAAACGAATGTCGTCTTAAATAAGAAAATTAATGATCCAAAGACATTTATTTTATGGCATGACCGGCTTGGTCATCTAGGATCATCAATGATGCGAAGAATAATTAATAATTCGCATGGACATCCTTTAAGGAGTCACAAAATATTTTCAGCTGGTGATTATAATTGTGCTAGTTGTTCTTAAGGTAAATTGATAGTTAAATCATCCCCGAGTAAAATTATTGTGGAATCCCCAATTTTCTTAGAACACATTCAGGGAGACATATGTGGACCTATTCATCCTCACTGTGGACCATTTAGATATTTCATGGTTTTGATAGATGCATCAACTAGGTGGTCACATGTTTGTTTGCTTTCGACCCGCAATGTAGCATTTGCTAGACTTTTAGCGCAAATCATTAAGTTAAGAGCACAATTCCCTGACAACCCAATCAAGACCATCCGTCTTGATAATGCCGGGGAATTTCAATCTCAAACATTTAAAAATTATTGCATGTCTATAAGAATTACCATTGAACATTCTGTTCCACATGTGCATACCCAAAATGGTTTGGCAGAATCTCTAATCATTCAATTAATTGCCAGACCTTTAATCATGAAAACTAAGTTATCAATTTCAGTTTGGGGACATGCAGTCCTTCATGCAGCATCTATCATTCATTATAGGCCTACTGCATACCATGAACATTCCCCCATGCAACTCATTTTAGGTCAACAACCAAATATTTCACACTTAAAAATTTTCGGTTGTGCAGTGTATATTCCTAGACCACCTCCCAATAGAACTAAGATGAGTCCACAACGAAAACTTGGGATTTATGTTAGATTTAACTCATCGTCCATTATAAGATACCTTGAGCCCTTAACAGGGGATTTATTTACTGCACGTTTTGCTGATTGTCACTTTGATAAAGCAATTTTCCCACCATTAGGGGGGAGATAAGAAGTCAATTCAAAAGGAATGGTGCGATATTGCTTGGAATGCATCAACTTTATCACATTATGATCTGTTAAGATTTTGACAGAAAGTAATGACAATAGTAAAGAGAGAAAGACAACAAATCACCAGAATTTTATATGTGGGAAACCCTCTAAGGGAAGAAAACCCATAGTCGCCAACACAATCTTATTCAAGACTCTCACAGCTCATACTTTTTTGTACATCAGAGAGATATATATACTTATCGAGAAAGTAAATTCCTATTAGAATACAATCCCAGTTAGAATACAATCCTTATTAGAATACAATAGTAAACTAATCATATGGATCATACATGGGCTTTAGAAATCAGGCCCACATACTTAACATATCTCCCACTTGGGACTGATTCTAAAATTATTTTCTCGTATAGTAGTATCTCCTTCTCATGTAGTGTCTTCAGCGGTGGTCGCCTTGTCGTCTTCAAGTAGCAAGACCAAGAGAAGCTATGCAAAACTTCACTTCTCTTTAGGGACCGATTTGGTGAGCATATCTCGCAGAATTTTTGTTGGTGTGTACTTTCTCCAATTTGAAAGATCCTTCTTCAAGCATAGCTCGTATGAAATGATACCTTACATCGATATGCTTTGTCCTTGAGTGAAATGCAGAATTTTTGCGGATGAATTGCGCTCTCGATTTGTCACTTAGTAGTCGACAATCCGTTTGCTTATGATCCAGTTCACTCAACAAGCTCGTAACCAAGTTATCTCCTTACACACTTCAACAAATTGCAACATATTCGGCCTCGGTAGTAGATAATGCAACAATCTTTTGTAACCTTGATACCCGGGAGATTGCTTTGCACTTCCAAGAGTAAACACATAACCTGTAGTACTCTTCCTACCATCAATGTCACCAGCCATGTCTGAATCAACAAAGCCACACAACTGTATTTTTGCACTTGTATAGCACAGTGCCACATCTTTTGTTCCTGCAAGGTACCTTAAAATCCATTTTACTGCATTCCAATGATAAGAACCAGGATTAGACATGTACCTACTCACAATTCCCACTGCATGAGAAATGTCGAGTCTTGTACAAACCATGGCATACATAAGGCTACCCACTGCCGATGCATACGGGATGTTCTCCATATTCTTTTGTTCTTCTTATGTTTTGGGACTATGTTGTTTCGAAAGATTTTTGAAATGTCCAGCTAAAGGTGTGCTCACCGGTTTTGCACAATCCATGTTGAACCTCTTGAGCACCTTCGATATGTACTCCCTCTGGCAAAGTTTTAATAACTTGCTCTTTCTATCTATTTCGATCTTCAGCCCCAAAATTTGTTTCGCAGCACCTAAGTCTTTCATTCAAAATTTTTTCGCCATTTGCTTTTTCAAATTTTCAATCTTTTCAATGTTGGAACTTGCAATCAGCATATCATCGACATGTAGGAGCAAAATAACATACGTATTGTCAAATTTCTTGAAATAACAGCAGTGATCTGCATGACAGCGTATGTACCCTATTGTTAACATGAACTTGTCAAACTTCAAATACCATTGTCTGGGGGCTTGTTTCAGACCATAAAGATTTTTATGCAACTTACACACTAGATGCTCCTTACCAGCCTCTACATATCCCTGTGGTTGTTGCATGTATATATTTTCCTCCAAGTCACCATGAAGAAAGACAGTTTTTACATCCAACTGTTCTAAATGTAGATCCTCTGCAGCAACAATGCTTAGAACAGTTCTAATTGTAGTCATCTTGACCACAGGAGAAAA
Organism: Stephania japonica; assembly: GCA_039657345.1. Taxonomy (NCBI): domain Eukaryota; kingdom Viridiplantae; phylum Streptophyta; class Magnoliopsida; order Ranunculales; family Menispermaceae; genus Stephania; species Stephania japonica. The sequence continues at coordinate 80,272,256 of CM077556.1, read as the reverse complement.
AATCTCAATAAAATCAATACCTGCCTTTTGTTAGAAACCTTTTGCTACCAATCTGGCCTTGTACCTCTGAGAACCATCTTGCTCCTATTTCAATATGTACACCCATTTGTTCTGAATCGCCTTCTTTCCAGTTGGAAGCTTGACCAAATCCCAAGTCTGATTTGTATAGAGAGACTTCATTTCGTCATCCATGGCTTTTTTCCATTCTTCCTTATTCTCGACTTGCATTGCTTCCTCATAGTAATTGGGTTCACCACCATCTATGAGCAACATATAATGTATGGATGGAGAGTAATAGTTTGGAGCATTGATGGTTCGTCTTTCACGTTGAAATGCAATGGGTGGTGTCATTGGCTCCTCCTGAACTTCATGTTCATCAATGTGTTCAATAACACTCTGACCAGGATCATAGGGAGGGATATCGTCAAGTTCAAGATACTTTGATCCTTTTGGTTCCTCTTTCTTCTTGATCCTATCCTTATACAACACATCCTCATTGAATATGACATCTTTACTTCTGATCACCTTTTTACTCTCAGGATCCCATAGCCTATAACCAAAGCTATCAACTCCATATCCCAGCAAGATGCACATTTTGGACTTTGCATCTAGCTTTGACCTATTTTCAGCATTAATATGGACATAGGAAATACAACCAAAGGTTCTTAAGTGTGAAAGTTTTACTTCCTGTTTTGTCCATTCCTCCTCAGGCAGTCTGCAATCAATTGCGGTAGATGGTCCTCTCGTTAATCGATAAGGCAGTATTCACATAGCTTTCCATTTCAAAACTCGCTTAGGTAGCCCAGCACTCAACAACATGCTCCTAGCACGTTCCATAATGGTTCAGTTCATATGCTCAACTATACCATTCTGTTGTGGTGTCCTTGGTACTGTATTTTCTCTTCTGATGCCATACATAGCACAGTACTCATCAAATTCCTTATTACAGTACTCTCCACCATTATCTGATCTCAAGCATTTCAGCTTTAGACCTGTCTGGTTCTCCACTAGACATTTCCACTTTTTGAAAATTTCAAGCACTTGAAACTTATTTTTCATAAAGTAAATCCAGAGCTTTCTAGTCAAATCATCAATGAAAGTAATGTAATAACGAGAGCCATTAAGGGAGGATACCTGTGAAGGACCCCAAACATCCATGTGCACAAGTTCTAGCTTTTCAGTTTTGGGAGTTCTGCCCTTTTTAGAAAAATTGACAACCTTTTGTTTTCCAACCACACAACCTTCACATAGAGATAGATCAACACATGACAGTCCATTTAACTTCCCTTTTGACACCATTACCTTCATTCTCTTCTCACTCACATGCCCGAGGCGTTGATGCCACACCTTTGCACTGACCTCAGAGGAGACCACATTCATGGAGTTTTCATTGAGAACTCTGTAGAGAGTACCATCTCTCTGACCATGTGCTACTACCATGGCACCTTTTATGATCTTCCAAGATGTTTTAGTGAACTTCATCTCAAAACCTGCTTCATCAGTAAGTTGGCTTATCGAAATTAGATTTCTAGCAAGTTTCGGCACATGTCTAACTCGTTGCAACCTCAACTGCGTCCCATTTTCCATTCTTATCAGCACGTCTCCTTTACCGATTATGTCACAGGGTTCATCATCACCAAGGTACACCTTGCCGAAATTGCCCTTCTCATAATTAAGGAAATATTCTCTGTTGGAAGTAGCATGAAACGATGCACCAGAATCTAGTATCCAACAGGATTCATTTTTACTGTCACAACACATGATCAGCGCTTCATCTGAACTTGATTCGTTTGAGACATTCACCGAGTTGTTGTCTTTATCGTTTTCATCTACCCTTTTCTTTGGTGCTTTACAGTCACGCTTGAGATGACATTTCTTCTTGCAATTCCAGCAAGTTATCTGAGGGCCCCTTGACTGACCTCTTCTAGATTGTGAGCGTCCATTTCCTCGGCCATTCGACCTCTTTGAGGATCTGCCCCGTTCCTCAGTATTTAGGGCACTATTAGAAACATCATCAGAAGAGTTATTTCTCCTTCGCGTATCTTCATCAAGAAGAACTCCCACTACATCCTCAAATTTCAGAATTCTGGACCCTGATGAGTTGCTTACAGCCATAACCAGACCATCCCAACTATCGGGTAAACCCGACAAAATAGCAAGAGCCAAAACTTTATTATCAAAGATAATACCCACAGATTCTAACTGACTAGTGATTGTATTGAAAAATCACTCAGATGCTCTTGTATAGGTCTACTTTCAGGTTTCTTCATATTAAACAACCGTTTCATTAAGAATACCTTGTTTGACGCCGATGGTTTCTCATACATCCGTGTTAGGGCTTTCATCACATCTTGAGTGGTCTTCTCTTTGGAGATGTTGAAGGCTATCGATGATGACAGTGAAAGACGAATCGCACCCAAGGCCTTTCGATTTAGGATTTCCCAAGCCTTGTCATGCATATCTATAGGTTTGTTGCTCTTGCCACCGAGCGGTAAGTAGAGATCCTTCTGATATAGGTAGTCTTCGATCTGCATCTTCCAAAATCCAAAGTTCGAACCGTCGAACTTCTCAACCCGTAACTTCCTTTCTTCTGCCATTACTCCCACTTGAGAATAACCTTGCTCTGATACCAGTTGTTAAGATTTTGACAGAAAATAATGACAATAGTAAAACAAGAAAAGAGAGAAAGAGAACAAATCACCAGAATTTTATATGTGGGAAACCCTCTAAGGGAAGAAAACCCACAGCTGCCAACACAATCTTATTCAGGACTCTCACAGCTTATACTTTTTTGAACATCAGAGAGAGATATATATACTTATAGAGAAAGTAAATCCCTATTAGAATACAATCCCAGTTAGAATACAATCCTTATTAGAATACAATCCTTATTAGAATACAATAGTAAACTAATCATATGGATCATACATGGGCTTTAGAAATCAGGCCCATATACTTAACATGATCCACGAACAAATCAGTGTGAACTTGAAGTTCAAAAGATCATTTATTTGCAACAAATTGCAATCAATTACCAGATGCATTTAATAATGCAAAACAAGTGACAAAATCACATATTCCAGCTGTAAATACTCCTGCAAGAATTGATGTTTCTGTGCAACAAAATGCACAAGAACCAACGAAACGCTTAAAACGTGGAAGACCAGTTGGTTCAAATGATACAATTCCTCGAAAGAGAGAAAAAGAGAGTAAAAATAAATACAAATCAAAATACTCATGAGAAAGCACAAGAATCCTTTAATAAGGGTTTGTCAGAACAAGTTGATTCTGATGTGGAACAACTTCCTCTAGAAAAAGATGAAAGTAATGAGATCTCAATAAATTATTTAAACTCTGGTAAGATTTGGGATCGAAATAAAATTGTTCTTGATGATATATTTGCTTTCAATGTGTCCTTTGAAATATGTGAAAATGATGATGATCCAGAACCACGATCAGTGGATGAATGTCAAAAAAGACCTGATTGACAAAAATGGCAAGATGCTATCCAAGCAGAGCTAAACTCGTTAAGGAAACGAGAGGTTTTTGGACTAATTGTCCAAACGCCAGATGGTGTAAAACCTGTTGGATATAAATGGGTATTTGTACGAAAGAGAAACGAAAAAAATGAAGTTACAAGGTACAAAGCAAGACTTGTAGCTCAAGGTTTCTCACAAAGGCCTGGCATCGATTATGAGGAAACATATTCTCTTGTTATAGATGCAATCACATTTCGACTCTTGATAAGCCTTGCAGTCTCCAGAAGGGCTTGATATGCATTTAATGGATGTCGTTACAGCATATCTGTATGGATCTCTAGACAGTGAGATATATATGAAAATCCCTGATGGATTTGTAACATCCGATGAAATAAAATCAAAACCTCATAACATGCATTCTATAAAATTATAAAGGTCTTTGTACAGGTTGAAACAATCCGAACGAATGTGGTACGAACTTCTTAGTGATTATTTACTGAAAGAAGGATATGTAAATAATCTGCTTTGCCCATGTGTCTTTATTAAAAGATCATCAACAGGATTTGTGATTATTGTTGTATATGTTGATGATTTAAATATAGTGGGAAACCACGACGACATCGTTAGAACATTCGAATACTTGAAAAAGGAATTCGAGATGAAAGAACTTGGAAAAACAAGACTTTGTCTTGGTTTGCAAATTGAACATTTTTCAAGTGGAGTACTTGTCCATCAATCAAATTATATTGAAAAATTATTAAAAAGATTTTATATGGACAAGGCACATCCATTGAGCTCTCCAATGGTTGTCAGATCAATTGAAGTAGATAAGGATCCATTTCGACCTCAAGAAAGTGATGAAGAGCTAATTAGTCCGAAGGTACCATATTTAAGTGCAATTGATGCACTTATGTATCTTGCAAATTGTACAAGACCCGATATTGCTTTTGTTGTCAACCTACTTGCAAGATATAGTTCTTCACCAACTTGAAGACATTGGAATGGTGTTAAACACATTTTTCGATATCTTCGAGGAACAAGTGACATGGGTTTATTTTACTCGAGAAGGGTAAAATTGAATCTCCAAGGTTATGCTGATGCTGGATTTTTATCAGATCCCCATAAGGCCCGTTCTCAAACAAGATATGTATTCACCTGTGGTAATATTGCTATATCATGGAAGTCAGTGAAACAAACTATGGTTGCTACTTCTTCCAATCATTCTGAAGTACTTGCAATTCATGAAGCAAGTCGTGAATGTGTTTGGTTGAGAAACATGATTGAACATATTCAAGAATCATGTGGATTGCCTTTAATAAAAGATTCTCCAACCATATTATATGAAGATAATGCAGCATGTATTGCACAATTAAGTGAAGGATTCATAAAAAGGGATAGAATAAAACATATTTCACCAAAATTCTTTTATGCACATGAGCTTCAAAAGAATGGTGAAATTGATGTCAAGCAAATCCGATCGAGCGATAATCTTGCTGATTTATTCACAAAAGCCTTACCAACTATGACATTTAAAAGGCTTTCATATGGTATTGGCTTGCGTAAACTTAAAGACATTGTAAGTAAAGAAACTGAACAAGTTTTACCCATGTTCACATGAAGGGGAGTTATTGATTAGTGTATTGTACTCTTTTTCCCTTAGCTATGGTTTTATCCCATTGGGTTTTCCTAGCAAGGTTTTTTTAATAAGGCAATCCTAAAATATTATACTCATCTTAAGATTAATAAGAAATGTGTACTCTTTTTCTTTTGCTAGTTTTTTTTTCCCACAGGGTTTTTTCTAGTAGAAGTTTTAACGAGGCACATTCTCTCAACAATTGTCATCCAAGGGGGAGTGTTATGATATGGATGAACAATTGATCAAGACTTTGTATGACTAATCGTTGTCAAGCATGGCTCTTACATTGAGTGGTAATATCAAGCATGACTCTTACTTGCATCTATATCCAATGTACTCATTATTTCATGTGTTGTCAACATTGCTTGTAAAGAGTTGTATGGCATGTGATGTATGTGTAACTTGTAAACATTGTCTTAGTACATTTATCATCATCACCAAAGGGCCTATATAAAGGGTATCAACCTCATTGTAAAAACACACCAAGTTGTATACAACTTCTCATTTCAACTTTTTCATTTGTCCTCTTCTACTTTGTAGTTGTAGTTCTTTATAGTAGTAGAAGTTCTTAGTTCTTCTACCTTCCTTCTCTAGTTCTAGCAAGTCTCAATTCAATTGACAACAGATTTCATTTAGTTCTTCAAGAATGCAAATTTGATTGAAAGTGACCATGTGCCACTCTTTGTTGTCTCCCATCGACCTCTGAAATATCGAAGGCTAGTATATGGTCAACCGCGGCTAGAGAGCGGTTGGTGAGGTAAGCTTGGTGGCCATGTTTTACTACTTCGCAAAATACCTCATACGGACTTCGCGATTGTGGTATGAGTAAGCCCCTCCGAATTCTATTCAGCTCTTCAAGGATGCGGAGTGAATGTGACCAAGCGCCACCCCTTGTCACCCATAATCTTCTGAATATCAAAGGCTCTCAACCAGTCAAGAGCTGCTAGTGAACCATTGTTGAGATAGTTTTGGTGGCCTTGCTTTGCTATTGAATAAAGTAATTACTCACAAGGTGAACTAATTCCCTTGGAAGCCATGTTAAGAGATAACAAGAAAAGAGAACTAGAAAAGAATGTTGTGGTGTGGATTAGCTAAATGGGTACCAAGGCAATATTTCTAAACTCCTACTTTTGTTGCATGATATACCAATATACCATCCCTATTTATAGTAGCTTAATTGTGTTGTTTGCCCTTGCCACCGATATTTTGTATTTTTAATTGACAAGGTCGTTAGTGAAAAAAAAAAAGACTTGCTCCGGTTGGAAATGTATATCGTTTAAAGTAAAGGTTCAAGAATTAAGAGAGCCTTAATTACGAGTGTAATGTGTGTATATATATGTGTGTGTGTATGTGTGTGTTTTGACGTTAAATGAATTGAAGAATTGAAGAATCGTAAGTGCTTTGATTGCACAAGGGTAAAATGAGTAAAAAAGCAATAAAAATTATGAAAACGACTTATAATTTTGAACATGGAGTTTTTGCTACAAGGGAGATGGAGTAAATAAATACAAGGTTGTTGGCTCTTGATCTATTTGCTTTTTTATTTATTTTATCATACAACAATAATTTTTGTCTTATGGAAAAGTCTCATAGCTTTTCACTTTTGGACATTTAAAATAAATGGAAAATAATATTCTAACACACTCTCAACACACACTTTTGACGCACACCCTTATCTTTTAGTCATTTATGGTGTTTTGTCATATATGTGGCCAACGCCTGAGGAGGCAAGAAAGAACCATAATTAAATGACTAAAAGACAAGAATATGTGTTCAAAATGTGCGTTAAAAGTGAATCATTTTATCATTTTCCAAAATAAAATACCTCATTGTTGGTGTCCAAAGATTAGCGCATCGATGTATATACAAATCGATGTGTCGTATTGAAGGGACATCAACAAGTTGTCCAAAGTTGATCACCATAGCTAGCATTATCCATAATTAAGTGATTAATTAAAAGATGTAATTTATTAATCTAATTAAGTTGCCCATAAGCCGCGTTGTGATTAGGCATTTTTTATGAGTTGGATATAAATCGAACTGCAGTGAGGAACGCCAACCACATGATTCAATTAAGCACACCAGACGACCCGCAAATGACTCAAAGAGTCAAACAAATTTTTTGAAAGATTAAATCACTAGGGATGGTGATAGCATTTACAGTATTAGGCCACCCACTCATTGGATATAAATCAAACTGCCAAAAATAAAAATCACACTCGAAGTTTACTTGCAACAAATTTCTTTAACAAAAAACATGTTTCGACTCTTAGACTCCGGACTGGGGCGGGGGAGGCCTAAGCCCAACCGACTATATATGTGTGGGCCTACATATAGGTCCAAGCCTGTTTTATGTCAAAAATACAAAATCTAAGCCCAACTCAAAAGTTCATATATAAATATTTAAATATTAAAAATATAAGGAACTTTACAAGTTATTTTGAAGTCATTTATTGCTTCAGGATGATTTTGTAAGCCCGCTGGGGGGGAGGGAATATTAAGGGACTTTTAGAAGTCAGCCCGGTCTAAAAACCTTAGCCCAAGCCCAGCCGACCATATATGTGCAGGCCTACATATAGGCCCAAGCCTGGTCTATGTTAAAAATATAAAACCCAAGCCCAACTCACAAGCCCATATATAAATATTTAAATATTAAAAATATAAGAATAAGTTATTTATATTCATTTAATAAAATATTTACGGATTTTTTCGACAACTTTTGTATTTCTATGTATATATTATATATTTTTTTGTTATGCGTAGAAAAAAAAGTGGCTCAAATGGTAAGGATCACTTAATTGACCATCTTGTTCCAAGATTAAATCCCACCTATATATAACGCTACTTAATTTTAAAAAAAGTTCATGATCAGTTCTAAGTTGGTAGTTTCGTGAGATTTTTTAAAAATCACACTCCAAGGTGATTTTTTTTAAAGATAGAGGTTATGTACTTATGTTCATTTTACTTGTAAATATTTTTTTTCGATAGGAAATAAATCACTTTTGCACTTACGAAGGTTTGAACATATGACCCCACAGTCCAAATCTCATACCGAATCATTTGATCACCCAATTGGTTGGTCATTTTAGTTGTAAATATTCGACATCAATGACATAGCATTGTTGTTGCTCAAAAAAGGAAAAAGAAATAACATTAAACACTCAATTAATAATATTTAACCTTGCCATAAACAATTTAACAACATGGTAAATTCCATCAAGTGGTCACAAACAAGTTTGCTAATATAGCAAAAGGATAAAAAAAGAATGAAAATGCAAGGTGATCCTTTTGGGAAACTTGGAATGAACATTTGGTGTTCATTCAATACACATCAATATGTAGACATACATCGATGCTCAAATTAATAGACACCAACAACCAGGTGTCTCGAAACAAGTCACCAAATCACGTTTCCTAAAAAACGAATAAAAATTACTACAAAACATAAGGTTATGATATAAGTATTTGCTAACGTTCAGACGTTTTTGCCTGTTCAACCTTATAATTATATTATTGCCTGCAAGAATTCTCATATTTTGAAGTCTAGCATATAGAACTTGTGAAATGCACAGAAAATGCATTTCAATGGGAGCTGCTTTCGTAGTTGATAACAAGCATACACTGAAGCAAAGTACATAAGCTATGAATTTTACAAGATAAATGAAAAGCAGATCAATCTGTCTCTACTTCTATAGCACTACAATTATAAAACCACAATTATATAGAGCGAAAAAATATGCAAATGTATATGTACTATATGCCTACATAGCACAATGATCAATTATTGGTTTGCATTGCCTTCCACTGCTAATATCGATCTAGATTTCATTCTGAAAAGAAATTTACATTCTCCTAGTTCGCCACTAGAGATTGGAGGTAACTTTGAAAATAGAGAAACTTAATGGGAATGAATCTATGTATTCAGCTTCATGGTTTTCGCAATACAACTTGGGATTGATTCCATTAATCCTTGGTTTACAAAGATATGAGACTAATCTATAATCTAGTGCAGCTATAGACCCGGTGACGCACTCGGTTCCTCGCACTTCCTGATGTCGACTGCCAAGATACGACCGTTGACTACTTCCCTAACCAAACACGCAACTTGATCGCTAGTGCTTCAGATTTTAACGCGTTGACCGCATTACCTCGGTCTATGAAGGCTCTACACCTAGACAACCGGATCGCTAGTTCTCCCGATTTAGCCTAGATCCAAAAGGTACTTGACCAGATGGCCAACTGTCACAAGTATGAGTCTACCGTGTGAGGACGGATGTTTCGACTCAATGACTATGGGTATCAATCTAATATGTATGCACATCGCTATACACACAATCAAACCTAAACCTAATATTATGAACAATACCAAAGAAAATAGATCATAGAAAAAAATCAAGAGAATTACATATAAATAAACCTCATAATGAAATCCCAAGTCGCAAAGCTTGACTGGATCCTTCAACCTAGACGAAGGAGATTAGCTAGACATAATCAAGCCAAAAACCTAGTTTCTAATGTAAAACGGAAGTAAAACAAAAGTTGATTTTGTTTGAAAGTATATTGGTATTTAAAAGAACACCCCAAAGTGGGTTGAAAACCTAAAAATCTTGAAAAGTAGGTAAAATCATGAAATCTCAAGTCTTCAGGGTGGCAACGTGTTGACGGCGTGATTTCTGGTGTCTTCTGGTCCAGACTTATGTGAGTCACGCATGAGAATTTGTTAAGCACGGCATGAAAACTTCATCTGTCTTGCAACACGATTTTGGACTAGTTAGAGGCCAAATTTGAAGAAGCTTAGGAGCAATGAAAATGTTCATTTTGGAGTCCACTTTCCAAGAAAGGAAATGGTAAGTCATTTGGATTTGAGATGATGAATTTATGGCCTTTATAGGTCATTAAGAAACTTGACCAAACTTTGCCAATTGTGTGTCGCTCTTTTAAGCCACTTCAAATCCTTATCTCATGATGTTTGTGAGGCATAAAAATGTCCATATCAAATTCTTCTTTCCAACAAGACCAACAGCGAGTCATTCCGACTTCGGATGTGAAAGTTATGGCTTGTGAGCTGAACATCACTTAATTAAGTCATAACATGCCTTTTGCTCCAAAAACATCCGACTCATGTAAAATCTCTGAAACACATAAAATAAACATTTTTCACTTTAAAACAAGATAAATATAGTCCATTAACTCTTACTAACCTATACTAAATCATGTCTAAATGAACACTCATCAAACAGTAAGTTCAGGGAACCTCAAGGACCAAGTAATTAACTTAGGTTTCTTAGGGGAGAAAGAGATAATAGGGGATTATTAGAGAATGTTTGATAGGACTTGAAAGAAAGAATTCAATAGAAGTTAAATCTAGGCTTTCGATATCACGGACTTTGTCATACAACTTGGGACGATTTCGTTAATTGTTGGTTTATAAAAGATATGAAACTCTACTATGATCTAGTGCAGCTATAAACCCAATGACACACTCAGTTCCTCGCTCTTCCTGATCTCGATAGCCAAGGTATGGTCGTTGACTATTTTCCTAATTAAACACACAACCTGGTCGCTAGTGCTCTAAATTTAATGCGTTGGTCGTATTTATTTCGATTCGTGAAGGCACTACACCTAGACAACTGGATCGTTAGTGCTCCCAAGTTGGTCTAGATCCCTAAGGTACTTGACCGGTTGGCCAACTGTCACAAATATGAGTCTACCACATGAGGATAGACGTTTCAACTTCAATGACTAAGGATAATCAACCTAATATGCATGTGCGGATCCTTTTAAATAGATCTAGCCTTATGATGAAAATGGTAACAAAGGAAATACATCATAGAAAAGAATCAAGAATAAAAGAATAGATAAACCTCATAACGAAATCCCAAGTTGTAGACTCATCCGATCCACCTCCAACCTAAACGAGGGAAATTAGCCAAACATTGTCAAGTCAAAAACCTAGTTTTCTACGAGTTCTAAAGTAAAACAAGAGATAGTTTCGAAATAACACATATTCCTATTTATAGGAAACTCCAAAAGTGGGTTTCAACCTAAAAAATCTTAAAAAATAAGTAAATATCAAGTTTTTGTTCGTGGCGCTACGTTGACGCCGTGGCCAAAGTAGGCACGATGTTTGGGCGGTGTAGGCTCTAAGCAGCTCATCTGAGTGGCGTCTCCACAGCATCTCGGCGACGCCTCCATGGTGTGTCAGCGGCGTCTTCATGGCGTGAAATTGATTGCTCTCTGGTTTTGCCATATGCAAGTGAAGTCATTGGCATTATGTGCTGCGCCTTCTCGACAACGTCAATCCTGTGCTTGGAATTCCTGCAACTTTCCTTCGCGATTTTGAGCCACTTTGAGTTCGAATTTCATGAAGCTCGTGAGGTATGAAAATGTTCAACTCGAAGTCTACTTTCCAACAAGATCAACGGCGAGTCGTTTCAACTTAAGATGAAAAAGTTATTGTAACGGCCCAAAAATCTGGCTATTTGTGAATGATGATGTGTAATATGTACTTATACTCGTATTTGCGTGACCAGACAATAAAGTCGGTGAACAAGTGGGAAAATTGGACGAGCGGGATTCGATAATTAGGTTACGAGTACACGGGAGACTAAAAACCTAATTAAAAAAATTATTTAATAATTTAATAGTTTATTTGTATGAGACGAAAGTAAAAGTGTGACAGGGAAATACGGGTCGAAGAGGCAAGATGGGTTGGGGAACCCTTGGGTTCAACTTTGAGATGTGTGGGTTGGTAAAAAAAATGGGTGGACACAACCAGGACACACACCCCACTATTCCTACCATACCTATTCAAATTTTAAACACTCACCCACTCCCATCACTCACAACTCACACCCCACCCACTCCTATCACTCACATCTCCTCACCACCCACCCCCCATCACTCACGTCATGCACACTCTCTCACTTTTCTCTCACATTCCTCCCTCTCTTTACTTTTCTCTCTTCACTGCTTCTCACTCTTTCATTCACGAGCTCTCTTTGCTAATCCCTCACGGTCTCCCTCTTCTCACCAGCCTCTCTGAAACCACACCCAAGAGGGGGTGAATTGGGTGTGTCGAGAGGTTATTGCCTTTTTAATACTTTTTATACACAAGTAACAACGAATGTATATGCTATGCAAGAGAATGAGGTAGAAGAGATGGAAAGCGACACACGATTTAGAGTGGTTCGATCCAATGATCTACATCCACTACCTAACCTCCCCGGTTAAGATTTTTAACCCCTCACTTATATTCCAAATAAGTGTTACAATCTAAGCATACAAGCCTAGAATGTCTAATTACACTTAGGACTTCCTATCTAGCCGCAACTAGAAATTGTACTTAGCCTCAACTAGGTCTTTTCCTTTGACTTAGATTCCACTTAGTCTTACAATCATACACTTGTAATAATTTGCTAAAAAGAAATGATATACACTTTACAATATAAAGTGATATCAAATTTAAACACTAGCAAGCCTCCTAGAGCCTAACAACTCTAATGCATGCAAGTATGAGAATGGGTGGAAAATGCAAAGTGTGTCACTGATTTTTTGGCAAATTCCAAAATATGAAATCGTTTTAATATTCAATGTATTTGTGTAAAACCGATTTCAATGCAAAGAACAATAGTTTAACAAAAATCAAGTTTAAGTGCAAAACTTTTGTTCAAATCATTCTTAGGGTTTGAAAAAATGAATTTAAGTACAAAACCCAAGATAGTGGTGTTAAAACACACAACAAACTGATTTTGATTCAAAACACACAAAACTATGTAGATTAAGCTCAAGAAAAGGAATCTAGAACAAAGACTTGCTTACAACCAAGAAGATGACAAAAGAGACCAGCTTTGAGGAGATTCTTGTACTCTTTGAATGCTTCAAAGTGTTGGATTTTTGTGCTTATGGACAGCCTCAAGAATCTCCTTTGTCTCCTTCACAAAAATCAAAGTGCTTTTTTTGAATCTTTTAAGCTTTTGAGTGTGTTTTTCTCCTTGTTATGAGAAAACCATGTTCTTGGTGATTTTATAGTCCTAGGTATCCCATCTTGACAGTTTGTGACCGTTGTAGGGATCCAAGGGTCCAAAATCCATCATAAATTCAAAATAAAGCTCGTTTTCCAGCTTTTTAAAAAAGCTGTCAGGAGGGCAATTAGTGCGCTAATACTGAAACCTAGCGCGCTAACTCTGCACTTAGCGCGCTAATGGCAGTATTAGCGCGCTAACTGCAGGGAGCTCAAAATAATTATTTTATCCCTTTGTGTTAGCGACCCTTAAACACGTCGGGACCCAACCAACCCTAATGTAACATGTTATATATGTTTATTATGGGTCATTAAGCCTAATTGGATGGTTCGGATATTTTTACAAACCCCGAAAACGGAAAATCACGATTTCATAACTTGCGAGGGGCTTTTTTGCAAGTTTTACAATTTTCTTTTCAAAAACCTTTTAAAAACAAGTTTTTCAGTCTTGAAAACTTCAACAATGATCTCCAAAATGCAAATGATCATTAACACATAATCTCACATTGTTTAAACTTGTGGACCTAGTTATGTGTTAAATTTCATTTTGAAATTCCAAGTTACTTCATGACTTTTGAAAATTGGTTTTAAGACTTGATATGCATGAACTAATGCATTCGGCTTGCGTGAAAGAATTTTGATACCTTACATCGAAATTACAAAGTGCAATATGGTCTTCTATCTTCATTTCTTCACGAATGTCGGGTCTTGAACTTGTATGGCTTGAATACCCGTGATGTGTTGTTTTGCAACCTTTAACAGAAACTGAAATACACTTGATATTAATTAGTACATTTTCACCTTGTTTGTTTCCATCAAAATCTCGGTCGGAGTTAGAGTGACTAACCACTTAGTCCAACAATCTCCCCCTTTTTGATGATAACAAACAATGTGAACTTTAAAAATATAAAGCATAATCTAATTGTGTATTTCATTCAAAATTATACATTTCATTTGTGCAAGTTCAAACACATCAACATTTTCAAGTTCACCCACATTTCTCCCCCGTTTGATAACATCAAAAAGTGGGACCAAACTCCCCGTTGAAGAAATACAACGATGCATAGTAGAATCAATACAAAAAAAAACATATACGCTCCCCTTACTTTATGCATATGAGAAGACAATAAACGGAAGCGTTACACAATGGATATGATAAACCATAGGCAAGCAAGAAAAAGCCATATATAAACTCAGAGATATGCAAAAGATCATGATATAGATAGCATAAAGTAATGTGAACATAGTTGTGGCTTAACATGAGCAAAGAGAAGTATGTAAAACATCAAAAGCCTAACAGTTTGGAGCCTAGTGCTCACCTACAACAAGTGGATCTATACATCGAAAAAGAACTAGCAACTAGAATCTAATGCTGAACAAGCAAGGAAAGGCTAAACACTCCTCCTCGAGGATGATGGTCGACGTGCAGAACTGGAAGAGTGATCATTGCGCGCGGGGTGCGCTGGAAGCAATTGACCCTCAATACGACGAAGACGATCATTTTGATGCCGGATGCTCGCCTCGACGGTAGCAAAGGTCTGAGTCATGTAAGAGTGCAGGTAACCCAGCTGTGCAGAGACGTAGGCCGACGAGGGGGACATATCCAGTGGAGGTGTGAAGCCACCAAACGTAGAAGGAGGTGGAGGCGGGGCTGTTTCGTAGTGCGGCGGCGGCGGAGGTGGAACTGTGGAGTCGTGATGAACTTCCTCATCGCCATCATGGTCATCATCGCCAGCAGAGCCTTCATCGACATTATGGTCATCACCACCAAAACTGTAGCTATACTCCAAGTAGTCGGGCGCATCAAACGGAGCAATCGGAGGGTCCGTAGGCAACGGAGACTCATAACCACCGTAATACCAACCATCCGGGATCGCATCTTCCCGTGTCCACCGCTCCCTGTCGCGTATGTATCGATACTTCATGGCCTTCAGAGTGGCCATGTCAATGGTGTCGTAGACAGTGAGGGGACGACCGCCTAATGCAAGATCCACTTGGGCAGACTCCAAGTGCGATGTGATGATGTGTGCATACGGGAGATGACGACCCGAGCTACATGTGCTCGTCATGTAACCAATGATGATGTGAGGTAGGCTAAGAGGAATGGCTCGAAATAGATGCCCTAAGACGAACATGTCAAGGAGAGTAACATAGTTTTTACTCCCACCACGAGGAAGAATAACTTTGTGAAGTACCTTATGTAGAAGGTGGGGCATCAGTTTAAAATCGGTATTAGTTATGCCAGTTGGATACACAGTTAGGGTTCTTTTTGGCCGAAAGAAAAAGTTAAGCACGTCAAGACGATCAAAAGGCCAACTGAGAAATTTACCCACTACCGTAGTAGGTAGGAGGGTGCAATAGGATATTAAGCCGTTGGGCAAGATTGTCAGGCATAATCTCAATGGAGCGCCCACCAACAGAAGAACGTAATACAAATTGAGTCGATGTTTCAAGATTGGAGTAAAAGACACGAACCAATGGGGGGTTGTAATTTGCGTTGTGAGAACAAAAGGTGGTCCATCCCGCGGAATCGAGAATCTCCCGAATTGGGAGATGAGCCCTATCAAAAAATGCGAAATCGACAATGGCGGGTCGAAGGATCTTGGCATCCATTAGTCGCGGAGCCACGGACTCAAGGACCGAAGTGGCCTCATGGATGGACTTGGCGCGACCCTCACGTTGAGGGGCAATCGCCGGAGTGGGGGCGAGTTGTGAGGGTTCCGACTCACTAGTGGAGGATGGTTGGACAACATGGCATCGCGATGGACGACGAGAGGACGTGGTGGGGGCGGTCGGTCGGGGATTGGTGGTGGCGGTCGGACGGGAGGAGGGACGAGCGGAAGAACGACGAGTTGACATTGGGGAAAATGAAAAAAAAAATTGACAAAGAAGAGGGAAGATTGGTACCTTGTGGGAGAGGAATCGTGGTGGAGACGCCGAGAGAGGTATGGAGAGTCACCGGATCGAAGAGAGGGATAGTGGTCGAAGAGAAGAGAAGAGGGAGATGTGAGAAGAGTGAAACAAAATAGGGTATTTTTGAACTTATAAACCCTGGCCGAACGACATTAGCGCGCTAATGCAAAAATTAGCGCGCTAATGGGTCGATTCAAATTCCGGGCCAGTACATCATTAGCGCGCTAATTTCCCTCTGGAAATTTTTGGTCACTTAACCATTAGCGCGCTAATGATGGCTAATTTCCCTCTGGAAAATTTGGACATGAAATTTTTGGATTTTTGACATACAACCCGAATTGACCTCAAACTTCTTGGACACTTCAAAAACACCATATAAATAGGTTTAGAGCATCTAAAACATGTGTAGAAGGTCCGATTCTCGAACCATGCCTAACTCACGCCGAATCTTGGAAAATTGATCTCTAGGCAAAGGCTTAGTGAATATATCGGCTAATTGGTCCTCTGTGGGCACATGGACAAGTTTAACATCCCCCTTTTGGACGTGATTACGAAGAAAATGGTGCCTAATCTCAATGTGTTTCGTTCGAGAGTGTAACACCGGATTTTTCGATATGTTTATTGCACTTGTGTTATTACAGTAAATTTCAGCACACCCAACTAGGATTTGATAATCCTCAAGTTGTTGTTTCATGTATAAAACTTGAGCACAACAACTCCCGGCAGCCACATATTCGGCCTCCGCCGTAGACAAAGCCACGGAATTTTATTTTTTGCTAAACCATGAGATAAGTGAGTTTCCTAGCAAATGACAAAATCCGGAGGTGCTTTTCCTATCAACTAGACTTCCCGCATAATCGGAATCAACAAAACTTCGAAGTTCAAAACTCTTGGTTTTGTTGAACCACAATCCTAAGTCTTGTGTTCCACTTAGATATCGAAATATGCGCTTTACACATTTTAAGTGGGACTCTTTAGGATCGGATTGAAATCTAGCACATAAGCACACACTGAACATAATGTCGGGTCTACTAGCGGTCAGGTATAGGAGGCTACCTATCATTCCACGGTAAAGTTTAGGATCTATGGATTTTCCTATTTGGTCTTTGTCCATTTTGATAGTTGAACTACTAGGAGTGTCACATGCTTTCAGATTTTCGAATTTGAACTTCTTTAGCATGTCCCTCACATACTTTGCTTGATTTATAAAAATGCCATACTTGAATTGTTTTATTTGCAAGCCTAGAAAGTATGTTAGTTCACCCATCATGCTCATTTCAAATTCATTTGTCATCAATGATGAGAATTCATCACATAAACGTGTGTTAGATGACCCGAAAATGATATCATCAACATAGATTTGAACAAGTAACATATCATGTTTTTTGATCAAAATGAACAAAGTGGGGTCTAGTGTTCCTTTCTTGAACCCTTTCTCAAGTAGAAACGCACTAAGTCTATCATACCAAGCTCTAGGGGCTTATCTTAATCCATACAAGGCTTTTTGAAGATGATAGACATGGCTTGGATGTTCATGATCTTTAAATCCCGGTGGTTGTTCTACATATACTTCTTCTTGGATGAACCCATTTAGAAATGCACTTTTGACATCCATTTGATATAATAGAAAACCATTGTAGCAAGCATAAGCAAGCAACATGCGAATCGCTTCTAGTCTTGCTACGGGTGCAAAGGCTTCCTCATAATCAATTCCTTCTTCTTGATTGTAGCCTTGTGCAACCAACCTAACCTTGTTTCTTATAATTTCACCTTTTTCATTCTTTTTGTTTCTAAAAACCCATTTGGTGCCTATGATTGAGTGGTACTTAGGTCTAGGTACTAATGTCCATACTTTGTTTCTAACAAAGTGGCTTAACTCTTCTTGCATAGCCATTACCCAAAACTCATCTCCTAAGGCATCATCTATCTTGGTGGGCTCGGTTTGTGACACAAAAGCTAAGTGTCCTTAATCTCTTTGCAGTGTTGATCTAGTGATTATCCATTTGTTTGGATCACCTATGATTTGTTGAGATGAATGACCAATGAGGAGTCTTGAATTCTTAGGCACACTTGTTTCGGGTTCCTTGTTTGACTCAAGCTCTTGACTATTTGAGGTTTGTCCTAGAGTGCCATCATCTTCATCGTCAATCCTCAATTTTTCAAGATTTTGCATTAATTTGACTTTGGGATCTACTTCATCAAATTTCACATGAATAGATTCTTCTATGGTTTTGGTCGATTTGTTAAACACCCTATATGCTTTGCTATGTGTTGAGTACCCTAAGAAAATACATACTTTAGACTTTGGGTCAAATTTATCTAATTGATCCCTATCATTTAGAACATAGCAAGTACAACCGAACACCTTAAAATAACTTATGTTGGGTTTTCGGCTTTCCATAGTTCATAAGGTGTCTTTTTCACTTGTTTTCGAACATTTACTCTATTTATAACATAGCATGCCGTGTTAATGGCTTCGACCCAAAAGTGCTTAGCTATGTTGTACTCATTTAGCATAGTTCGACACATTTCTTGGAGTGTTCTATTTTTTCTTTCAACAACTCCATTTTGTTGGGGTGTTCTAGGAGAGGATAATTGGTGTGTATAACCTTGTTTATCACAAAAATCCTCCAAGTTCCTATTTACAAACTCACCACCTCTATCATTTCTAATGATGGTGATTTTGTATCCCTTTTCATTCTCTACTAAAGCACAAAACTTTACAAACACATCGAACACTTCATGCTTGTGAGATAGAAAATACACCCATGTATACCTTGTAAAGTCATCAATAATAACAAAGCAATATGATTTACCTCATAGACTTTGTGTTTGGGTAGGTCCGAACAAATCCATATGGATAAGTTCTAAAGCTCGAGTTACATCACTTGTTACTTTCGTCTTAAATGACGATTTCACTTGTTTACCGAGGATACAAGGTTCACATTCCTTATCTTTCTTAAAGGAGCACTTGGGTAGGCCCTTAACTAGATCATGCTTAGTCAATTTTGACAAATTTTTCATGCTAGAATGTCCTAGTCTACGGTGCCACAACCATGCATCACAATCACTTTGTGCACTCAAACATGAAACATTTTGCATATTCATCTCATCAAAGTTAATGGCATAAACATTCTTATCTCTATATGCAATAAACAAAATTTCATGCTTTTCATTCCTAACAATGCGTTTTGATGATTCAAACATAACATGAAATCCTTTGTCACACAATTGACTAACACTAAGTAAGTTATGTTTCAAACCATCAACAAGGTAAACATTAGAAATAGAAAGTGAATGGTTACCGACGGTTCCGAGACCAATAACTCTTCCTTTGTTGTTGTCTCCAAATGTAACCTTTCCACCGTCATGCCGCTTTAGCTCAATGAATTGATGTGCATCTCCGGTCATGTGTCTTGAGCACCCGCTATCTAAGTACCATGGGGTGCTCTTCCTTGCATCCTACACAATGGGAAACACACTAGATTTTGGTACCCAAACTCCTTTGGGTCCGAGAAAGTTAGTGTCATAAACATTTTTAACTACCCATGCTAGTCTATCCTTTTTGGCCTTTTGTAAAGCACATTTCCCAACCACATGAGTCTTATTGCATTTAGAGCATCTACGATCATCATTGAGCAATTTCTTGTAGCTTAACAAGTTTGCTCCATAACCTATGCCTCTTTTGTTGAGTGCACGTCGTTGTGCTCCCAACATCATGTCAAACATTTCTTTGCCATTGGTGAACTTATGCACCGTGTTAGTCAAGTCCTCTACTTCCTTGACTAAGGCATCTCTCTCCTATATGACTTCATTCAAGTCACTTTGGAGATCACTAATGGTCTCATTTATTGACTCTATCTCACTAATTGCTATGGTTAAGCTCTTTTTGAGTTGTTTGGTCTTTTTGACCTCCTTTTCCAACTCTTTCCTAAGTTCATCAAGATTTGGAACATCATCCAAATCATCTATATCATCAAAATTAAAAGAGTTAGAATTTACCTCGCCTTGTGCCATGAGACAAAGTATTGCCTTTTCACTTTCCGATTCGGATTCCGAGCTTGATGATGATGAGTCATCCCAAGTTGCCTTGAAGCTCTTCTTTCCTTTCTTCTTGTCAAACACCTTTTTAGATTTGCACTCCGCCTTGATGTGACCCGGTTTGCCACACCCAAAGCATATGGTTTCGTTTGACTTTCCTCCCTTGCTTCCACTTCGAAACTTCTTCTTATACTTATCTCGCTTGTATATGGCCTTGTTGAGCTTTCTTGAGAGCATTGTTACTTCCTCCTCAAGATCATTATCATCACAAGATTTTTCATCTTCAATTATTTCTACCGATGCACTAGGGGAGCTATTTGCCTGTAATGCGATCTCCTTTCTTGAGCTCTTTGTACCTCCACTTAATGCCTCCAATCTTGCTCGGTCTTTGAGTTCGAATTCATGGACCGTTAATTCTCCACACAATGCATCGAAAGTGTAATCTCCAAGATTTTGTGCCGATTGGATAGCATACTTCTTGGCATCCCATTCCTTAGGCAAGCCTCTAAGGAATTTTTATACCGATGTCTCTTGATCATAGTGCTTTCCAAGATTCTTGATCTCATTTAACAACTTAGTGAACTGTGTGATGGCGGTGGCGATATCTTCATCGGATCCAATTCGGAAGGTCTCATAGTGTTCCTCAAGGATCCTCAACTTTGTCTTCTTTACTTGCATGGTGCCTTCATAATGGACCTCAAGCTTTTCCCACGCTTCCTTCGCCGTTTGGAAAGCACTCACTCGGTTGAACTCATTCTCGCTCAATGCACAAAATAGGTGATTCATTGCTTGATCATTTGAAAGCTCACTCTTGATCTCCTCGGCGGTGTATTCTTTCAACGGCTTGTCGGGTGGAGTGTAGCCACTTTCAATTGCGTCCCATAGGAATCTATTTTGCGCTCTTATGTAGACCTTCATTCTCACTTTCCAATGAGCGTAGTTAGTTCCATCAAAGTATGGAGGCCTACTCGAGGAGTTACCTTCCCTAAGACGAGCCGAATCAAGACTTTGCATCCTTGCACAAAAACACTCAAAGATACGTTAGTAATACTTTTAGCAATAACCCGCTCTGATACCAATTGAAACCACACCCAAAGGGGGGTGAATAAGGTGTGTCGAGAGGTTATTGCCTTTTTAATACTTTTTATGCACAAGTAACAACGAATGTATATGCTATGCAAGAGAATGAGGTAGAAGAGATGGAAAGCGACATACGATTTAGAGTGGTTCGATCCAATGATCTACATCCACTACCTAACTTCCCCGGTTAGGATTTTTAACCCCTCACTTATATTCCAAATAAGTGTTACAATCTAAGCATACAAGCCTAGAATGCCTAATTACACTTAGGACTTCCTATCTAGCCGCAACTAGAAATTGTGCTAGCCTCAACTAGGTCTTTTCCTTTGACTTAGATTCCACTAAGTCTTACAATCATACACTTGTAATAATTTGCTGAAAAGAAATGAGATACACTTTACAATATAAAGTGATATCAAATTTAAACACTAGCAAGCCTCCTAGAGCCTAACAACTCTAATGCATGCAAGTATGAGAATGGGTGGAAAATGCAAAGTGTGTCACTGATTTTGTTGCAAATTCCAAAATATGAAATCATTTTAATATTCAATGTATTTGTGTAAAACCGATTTCAATGCAAAGAACAATAGTTTAACAAAAATCAAGTTTAAGTGCAAAACTTTTGTTCAAATCATTCTTAGGGTTTGATAAAATGAATTTAAGTACAAAACCCAAGATAGTGGTGTTAAAACACACAACAAACTGATTTTGATTCAAAGCACACAAAACTATGTAGATTAAGCTCAAGAAAAGGAATCTAGAACAAGGACTTGCTTACAACCAAGAAGATGACAAAAGAGACCAGCTTTGAGGAGATTCTTGTACTCTTTGAATGCTTCAAAGTGCTGGATTTTTGTGCTTGTGGACAGCCTCAAGAATCTCCTTTGTCTCCTTCACAAAAATCAAAGTGCTTCTTTTTGAATCTTTTAAGCTTTTGAGTGTGTTTTTCTCCTTGTTATGAGAAAACCATGTTCTTGGTGATTTTATAGTCCTAGGTATCCCATCTTGACAGTTTGTGACCGTTGTAGGGATCCAAGGGTCCAAAATCCATCATAAATTCAAAATAAAGCTCGTTTTCCAGCTTTTTAAAAAAGTTGTCAGGAGGGCAATTAGCGCGCTAATACTGAAACCTAGCACGCTGACTCTGCACTTAGCGCGCTAATGACAGTATTAGCGCACTAACTGCAGGGAGCTTAAAATAATTATTTTATCCCTTTGTGTTAGCGACCCTAAAACACGTCCGGGACCCAACCAACCCTAATGTAACATGTTATACATGTTTATTATGGGTCATTAAGCCTAATTGGATGGTTCAGATATTTTTACAAACCCCAAAAACGGAAAATCACGATTTCATAACTTGCGAGGGGCTTTTCTGCAAGTTTTACAATTTTCTTTTCAAAAACCTTTTAAAAACAAGTTTTTCAGTCTTGAAAACTTCAACAATGATCTCCAAAATGCAAATGATCATTAACACATAATCTCACATTGTTTAAACTTGTGGACCTAGTTATGTGTTAAATTTCATTTTGAAATTCCAAGTTACTTCATGACTTTTGAAAATTGGTTTTAAGACTTGATATGCATGAACTAATGCATTAGGCTTGCGTGAAAGAATTTTGATACCTTACATCGAAATTACAAAGTGCAATATGGTCTTCTATCTTCATTTCTTCACGAATGCCGGGTCTTGAACTTGTATGGCTTGAATACCCGTAATGTGTTGTTTTGCAACCTTTAACTGAAACTGAAATACACTTGATATTAATTAGTACATTTTCACCTTGTTTGTTTCCATCAAAATCTCGGTCGGAGTTAGAGTGACTAACCACTTAGTCCAACACTCTCCTCCTCGCCGATGACCAGAGTTGAGACGCCGGAGGTAAGCACTCATCTTCTCTTTTTCGAACTCTCGGTTCCCTCTCTCAGTTTGCTCTCTCTCTCTCTCCCTCTCGGTCCTTCTCTCACTCTCGAGTTGCTCTCTCACTCTCGGCTCTTTCTCACAACCACTGGCCCTGGCTGGACCAGTGGTGGCCGGGGTTCACTCCTCACCGGAGGTCTCTCTCTACCACTCTATCCCTCTATCTCTTTTTTTATCTCTCCTCCTTTCGTTCTTGACCACGTTCACGGTGGTTGTGCATTTGAGCACCGCCACCACCACTGTACCTCCCTGGCCGACTGGCCGACGACGGGGACAACCCTACAGCCTCACCAGAACCCCTAAGCATCTCCAAATGTGGGGAACGTGAGCTGTAGTGGTGGTGCAACCCATGTATCACGAAACAGTTGGTGAAGACAACTGTGAACTCCTCCTCCTTCCCTCGTCGAGTCCGATCGATGAGGACGGTACGATGACCAGGGGTCCGGTTGGGGACGACTTAACGGTGTCTCACCGAAGTACTCGACGACCCTAGAGCACCCCCACCTCAAGCATAGGTTATATAGCTATATTGTGTTGTTTTTGTACCAATACTTGACTGTTTTAGGGTAGCTGCCTGGCGGTGCCGCTGCCGGCGACCACCGTGGCCTAGAGGTTTGCCGGGGGGTTGCCATGACCTTATTGACATTCCCTAGGTCGAAACCAGTGGGCCTTGTGAGTATTGTCTTTTGTATTTCATGTGTATGGTGATGTTTTGTTTGTTGGAAAACCACCTCACCGGCGACGCCACCGCCGGACCATGATGACGAGGACGCTGTCGGGGACCCCACCAAACTCATACGTGGGTCCCACAGCCCTATGAGTGGCCGCAACAGTTTCATCTCGAGTTAAAGTGTTGTTATTTCATGTGTTTGGTGTGGTGGAACCTCGCCGGAAACCGCCACTGCAGGCGCTGCTACCGGGACCACCACCAGTGGAGGTTGTCGGGGATCTCATCTAACATTGTTTGAAGTCTCGCAACCCTTGGTTAAGTTCGAAACAGTGTTATTAATGCGTTTTGACGTGATTTCATGTGTTGCCGTCGTTGAGTCGTTATTTGTGTGTGTTGACAAAAATTTCTGAACTGGTGGAGGGTTTTTCGGCATTCCCATGCCACAATAACCCTTCCCTCGATGTCGAACAACACCAACGAGGTTCCATGCTCGTTGGTACATGTCGGTTTTGTTTTCATGTGAAGTTATTGTTAAGTGTTGGTTGGTATTCAAACATCGCGTGGCGATGAATGGCTATGACGTCGTGGTCATGTCGAGCCCATGACCGGCGACGTGAACCACATACGATTGAGCCGAGCCCATGATTTGCGATGAGATTTATATATATTGTGTTTTCAAAACCCAAGAGAGAGATAATATTCCTTTATCGATTAAATTGTCGTGTCGTTCGAGTCATTCAAAACATTGGGGAAAATGATAAGTTTAAACCTAGTTTTAGTAAATGACTTGACCTATTAATACGAGTTTCCAACCTTGTCAGGTAACGAAAAACTCGGGGATACGCGTTAGGAGTCGCGAGAGTGTTATATGCAGATTTCGATAGATCAGGTAAGTACACTTGCCTTAAAAAACATTTGTACGTTAGTAAGCTAGTTAAGAAAATATCATGTGATTCATTTTCATTTCGTTGTGTTTGTTATTATCTACTTGTTGGCCTTCAATTCCATATTCCTTGTATGTGTGTTCTTGGCATAAGTGTGTGTCTCGAAGGTACATGCGGCATGCACTAGAAGGGATAAAACGTGGGCACTCGTACGCACGAGTGTTTGACCACCCCTAGTGATTGTGTGATACTATGTACTGGATTGTTGTGGATATTGCTGTGGATTTCGATGTTGCGACATCGCTGTTGTGGAATTGTTGTGGAATTTAGACCACTTATTGCCTCTCTTGACTCGTAGAACACGCATGTTTCGATTGCTATCATTTCCAGTCTATTTATCATGCATTCTTGTTTATTTAAATTCCTATCTTTCAGTACCCGCATGATATTTAGACTGCCTTGTTTGTTATTTCATGAATTACTGTTATATTCTTCTGGCTTTACTTTCAATTTATCTCAGTTGCTCACCGTCTAGTTTGTGACGGTGGGTGCAGATAGGGCGGAGTGCAGTAGAGGCAAGGAGCCTTGCCTAGGAGACTTGTTGTGAGCGACTGGATCTGATGTATCAAGGTGTAGGTTTATGTTCATTTCTGTTTGTATGATGTTTTACATATATATATATATATATATAAAGTTGTTTTGGAACTGGGGATAGAATTTTGAGGTGGATTCCATTAGTCCATTTTGTTGAAATATATCAGGGTTTTCCACATTTATATAGATTCCTAATTTCCCTTTGATTGAGTTATTTCCCAATATTTGATTAGAATATGATTTTGCTTCCCGCTGTGTTATAATTGCAATAACTCTTTCATAAATCTTGAAATTTTGATAATTTGAGGCTGACTAGGCTCGTCAGGTTTGCTGAGAAACTTACTCGGGACCTGCACGGGTCTAGGCCGGGCATACCCAAATGCATTGGGAATTTGGGGCCATCATAGTTGGTATCAGAGCTAAACTTTATAACCTTAGAGACAAAGTTTAGAGTTGTCAAAAAAAAATTGTGATACCAAAATCACAGTTGGTATCAGAGCATACTAGGTTTAAATTCATAAAACACAAGCCATTTAAGTCAGCGGAAGTTAGGAACGGTTTAACTTAGAGTGGAAACCCTATGATCCTGACTTAGAATCCTAGTTGGGGAGTGGGATAAGTCGGATGTGATGTTTATACATATTACGATTGTTGTGTGTATTATATGGTATCGGTAGCTATCCACTAATCCAGAAATACGCTTTCGTTATGAGATAGCGATGGCAGATCAGAGGGGTCCTAGTGACGACATCGAGGCGTCGACTACTTGAGCTGTTAGTATCGAGGCGTTTCAGACTTTGACGCAGAGAGTCGCAGCTCAGGAGCGATAGTTGGAAGAGATTCTGGCGATATTGAGGGCGTTAGTTGTTGTTGCATCGGTACCATCAACGGCTAGAGTAACCATTACTCAAGAGGCAAACACACCAAGGGTTACGACCATGACTTTACTTCCTTCCACCACTTCAACGACACTAGTGATGGCGATTGTACCTCGTGCACCGACAGTGTATGACATTACAGCGACTATTGAGGCCAGGCAATGGCGAGAGTTCAAAAGGCACGACCCTGTCATTTTCTATGGAGGCACTAACGTGACCGCAACAGAGTTGTTTCCTGAAGAGTCACGAAAAGATACACCACATCATAGCTACGGAGGAGCACATGAAAGCTTTTATTTCTTCCTCGATGTTGATGGGGGAAGTTGACGATTGGTGGACTACGATTGTGAGTACCAGAGGCATACCGAGGGACTCGATAGAGTTCAAGACCCAGTTCAAAATGAAGTACTTTTCTCCCACCGTGATGAGAGCCAAGAGAAACGAGTTCACTTCCCTGAGACAGTTAGCGGATGAGTCTATCATGGAGTACATGGGTTGGTTTTTGCAGTTATTACCATATGTTGGAGGATCAGCTAGCACAGAGGCAGACCGAGTGTACTACTTTATTGAGGGTCTACTACCCGAAATTGGAGGTGCGATCGTTACGACCGAGCCAGGGACGTTGCAGAGGACTAGTGAGCGAAGCTTGGCTAGGGAGAGTTACTTGAGTACTCACCACGAGGAGATTGAGCCTGATCGACCCAAGTTGCAATTCGAGCACCGATCAGGGGGACATGACGGGAAACAAATAAGGAACTCGAACAATAATAGTGGTTCTCGAAAGCGGAAGGTGTGTTACCAGTACGGACAGCCTGGACATTTTCAGAAACGATGTCCTGATTTGTACGAGGACCAACAGGATGACGATCAACTTCAGGCCATTGAGGACGTGCACATGGCGACTGAGCCAGCTGATAGTGGTTCGTGATCCTACCAGAGGTAAATAATTTTCCTGATTACCCATGACATGCATGGAATCGATTAAATGAAGCTTTAGCTGTTTAAATAGGACGTTGGACGTCATGTGACAGAGTTAGGGTTGATACTGGCTAGAGTAGTACCGTTTAAACTTAGCAGTGTTGTCTAGGATGAGACAGACCTAACTTAGATAAGAGTCCGAAAGAGATGGTAAGTTTGGGCACAATGGGTTGCCAAAACTAGCCACAATTACACCTAAAGAGAGGCAGGACCAAACTAGTTGTGACTCATCTTACGATGCATAGACACGTAGTGTACATGGTAGCCACGGTTACAACTTTGTCGAATCTATTTTACTGTCTGGGTAGGAATAAACTTGCGTTGAAACGCGAGTAAGTTGGGAGGTCATTACGGGTTTGATGTGCGAGTCGCGATCGTAGCGTCTTACTTCATAATTACCTGACTTGTGTTGTGATGGTGGAGGGTGTCGACGATGAGGTCGTTGGCATTCCTACCATTTTGGGCAAATGAAAGCGGTTTAGAGAGACCATAGTTGCGTCAGACTGTTTAAAGTGGTTGGTGACCCACAGTCTGAAAACCGAGATGAAATCAAGCTGTTTGAAGTGGTAGAGGCCCACAGTTTGATAGATGTGGAGAAAAGGAGTGGATTTAGGACGTTGTGCTGTTTGAAGAGACTCTGTACAAGTCCGCAGTTTAATACCTAGTGTCAAGCTGTTGGAAATGACTCTCGCGAGAGTCCACAGTTGGTCATAGCTTATTGAGCTGTCTGAAGTGACTTTGTATTGGTCCGCAGTTCAACGATAAGGAACGAGCTATCTGAAGTGACTCTGATGTAGTCTGCAGTTCGAGGAATAATCCAAGCTATCTAAAATAGCTTTAAGCCGCAGTTTGAAGGAGGTGAGAATGGGCGTTGGGTCTCCTTATCCACTCGAGTTAGAGCTAATTTCGAGGACAAAATTTTTGTTAGTTGGGGAGACTGTAATGGCCCGGAAATTTGGCTATTTGTGAATGATGATGTGTGATATGTATTTATACTCGTATTTACGTGACCAGACAGTAAAGTCGGTGAACAAGTAGGAAAACTGGACGAACGGGATTCGATAATTGGGTTACGGGTACACGGGAGACTAAAAACCTAATTAAAAGAATTATTTAATAATTTAATAGTTTATTTGTGTGGGACGAAGGTAAAAGTGTACATGTGACGGAAAAATACGGGCCGAGGAGGCAAGATGGGTCGGGGAACCCTTGGGTTCAACTTTGAGATGAGTGGGTTGGTAAGAAAAAAATTGGGTGGACATAACCAGGACATACACCCACTATTCCTACCATACCTATTCAAATTTTAAACACTCACCCACTCCCATCACTCACAACTCACACCACACCTACTCCTATTACTCACATCTCCTCACCACCCACCCCCATCACTTACGTCATGCACACTTTCTCACTTTTCTCTCACGTTCCTCCCTTTCTTCACTCTTCTCTCTTCACTGTTTCTCACTCTCTCATTCACGAGCTCTCTTTGCGCATCCCTCACGATCTCCCTCACTCTCCCTCTTCTCACCTCCTCCTCGCCGGTGACCAGAGTTGAGACGCCAAAGGTAAGCACTCATCTTCTCTTTCTCGAACTCTCGGTTCTCTTTCTCGGTTTGCTCTCTCTCTCTCTCTTTCTTTCTCTCTCCCTCTCGGTCCTTCTCTCACTCTCGGGTTGCTCTCTCACTCTGGCTCTTTCTCACAACCACTGGCCCTGGCCGAACCAGTGGTGGCCGGGGTTCACTCCTCACCGGAGGTCTCTCTCTACCACTCTATCCCTCTATCTCTTTTTTTTTCTCTCTCCTCCTTTCGTTCTTGAGCACGTTCACGGTGGTTGTGCATTTAAGCGCCACCACCACCACTGTACCTCCCTGACCGACTGGCCGACGACGGGGACAACCCTACTGCCTCACCAGAACCCCTAAGCATCTCCAAATGTGGGGAACGTGAGCTGTAGTGGTGGTGCAGCCCATGTATCACGAAACAGTTGGTGAAGACAACTGTGAACTCCTCCTCCTTCCCTCGTCGAGTCCGATCGATGAGGATGGTGCGATGACCAGGGGTCCGGTTGGGGACGACTTAACGGTGTCTCACCGGAGTCCTCGACGACCCTAGAATACCCCCACCTCAAGCATAGGTTATATAGCTATATTGTGTTGTTTTTGTACCAATACTTGACTGTTTTCGAGTAGCTGCCTAGCGGTGCCGCTGCCGGTGACCACCGTGGCCTATAGGATTGCCGGGGGGGTTGCCATGACCTTATTGACACTCCCTAGGGTCGAAACCAGTGGGCCTTGTGAGTATTGTCCTTTGTATTTCATGTGTTTGGTGATGTTTTGTTCGCTGGAAAACCACCTCACCGGTGATGCCACCGCCGGACCACGATGACGGGGACGCTGTCGGGGACCCCACCAAACTCATACGTGAGTCCTACAGCCCTAAGAGTGGCCGCAACAGTTTCATCTCGAGTTAAAGTGTTGTTATTTCATATGTTTGGTGTGGTGGAACCTCGCCGGAAACCGCCACTGCAGGCGGTGCTACCAGACGGATCACCACCAGTGGAGGTTGTCGGGGATCTCATCTAACATTGTTTGAAGTCTCGCAACCCTTGGTTAAGTTCGAAACAGTGTTATTAATGCGTTTTGACGTGATTTCATGTGTTGCCGTCGTCGAGTCGTTATTTGCATGTGTTGACAAAAATTTCCGAACTGGTGGAGGGTTTTTCAGCATTCCCATGCAACGATAACCCTTCCCTCGATGTTGGACAACACCAACGAGGTTCCATGCTCGTTGGTACATGTCGGTTCAGTTTTCATGTGAAGTTATGGTTAAGTGTTGGTTGATATTCAAACATCGCGTGGCGATGAATGGCTATGACGTCGTGGTCATGTCGCCGGTCCTCGAGATGATGTATCGAGGTGTAAGTTTATGTTCATATCTGTTTGTATGATGTTTTACATATATATATAGTCGTTTTGGAGCTGGGGATAGAATTTTGAGGTAGATTCCATTAGTCCATTTTGTTGAAATATATCAGGGTTTTCCACATTTATATAGATTCCTAATTTCCCTTTGATTGAGTTATTTCCCAATATTTGATTAGAATATGATTTTGCTTCTGTTGTGTTATAATTGCAATAACTCTTTCATAAATCTTGAAATTTTGATAATTTGAGGCTGACTAGGCTCGTCAAGTTCGCTGAGAAACTGACTCGGGACCTGCACGGGTCTAGGCCGAGCGTACCCAAATGCATTGAAAATTTGGGGCTGTCACAGTTATTTCCTATGCACTAAACTCAGCTCTGATAAGCCCGCAACACACTTTTAGTCCAAATATGCCTGTTTCGTTCCAACTACGTGTTCCACGCATTAAATCCCTGAAATACATAAAACAAGCATTTGTCACCACAAAATAAGAGAAATATAGTTCACAAACAACTATAAACCTATAATAACTAATGCCTAAAAACACACTTATCAAATGACTTGTTAAAAGTAGAGAAAGTAAAATAGCTTTCATTCACATTTAAAACAAAACTGAAATTGAAGAGATCACGATTACGCATCTGAGGTACTGCGGCGTAAGAATCTCCAATCCAGACCCCAGTGGTCCAATACCGATGAAATCCTTTCCACTTTAAAGTAATTTCCGTGTCCTGCTCCGCCACCATAGAGAAGATCCCCGTGGAAGGATCCTCAGAGTCTTACCTCTGGCTTGGTAGCCATTTATCAGTGACATGATCAAAGCTCTGCCAAATGACATCAAACGGATCCGAACCACGTCTCAAAACAAGATTCCCATCATCCTGCAGTACTAATTGAGGGGAATTCAAGGAGTTTGAAGTAGAGTAGGTAGTCCAAATTGCAATTTTAGACTTATTAAGCAAAACTAGATTGCCATTGCCTAGCAGTTTGAGCTAATAGTTTTGTTTCCTAAGAGTGATTGTTCTGCAATGATGGTATCCGAAGCAATACAGAGATGTGTTGTTAGAGAGAATGTAATCAGCAGAACAGAAAATATGAATGATAGAAGAAGTTTAGCATCCATTTCTGGATTCACTTTTATGCAATCTTCGCTTTTTCTCAGCTTGTTATATGAATTTTAGCTTGATCACTAAATCTATATGAATTTATAGTCCTTGAAAAATTATGAAACTAATACAAATATTCTCCAGAAGATCCAATGATGGCTTTGACTAAGATGAAATTAAATGAGAAGGAATGATTCATGAATCAAATCTTTGATCAGATGGTTGAATAGCATTTCTGTATGAATTAATATTTGTCGTAAAGATTGTATTTTGACTAAGCCCAACTTAATAAATGTATTTTTTTATAGGGCAACTTAATGAATATATTATATATTTTATTATTTATCTTTTATTTTTTTTCTTCTCTTAGCAATAAACTGAGCACAATGAAAAAGTTTGATCCATATACCTGACCTCAATTAATTTGGAACTAAGGCAATGTTGTTGTTGTTATTGTACTTTTTTCTTCTCTTATATGGAGAGACTACCCTAATTAATTTGGGACTGATGTTCTCATTAGATGGAGACACTAGAAAGACATGTTTGAAAGGAGATGTTCATCAAATTATGAACAATTAATTCTCTAGGGTCCAATGACATCACCACCAATGCAATTCCACAAAAATTTGTAGAAACCTTGCACCTCCCAAGTGGTTGGCACCAAATCAAGTTCCAATTCATGATGCCCGTCATGAGAACTGTTTGTCATCCTGATAAATCCAAATCTATGGTCAAATAAACATTCTATCAATGCTTGCTATTTATGAAAAGTTGTTTTCCCTATTTAATGGATGTTAGAAATTCAATGGATGTAAAAAATAATAATAATAACGCAAAGCCTTTTCACATAAATCGATTGCCGCAAGCCATTGATCTCCCTATACTGTCCATAACTTAACCACCTTTCATTTTTAGGTGTGAGGTTTTATCTCAAAATGTCTTAGTACTATTAGAGGGAAGACAATCACTAATATACTTCATTTAGAAGTTTTACTTTCCAAGGTGTGACTATTAACCATTGGCTCTGATACCATGTTGAATTTTTCCGTCTTGCAGTCCGTTACCCGCAAGCGGCCGCCTGCGGTACTTTTCCACGAGCCATTGATCTCCCTAGTATCGATACTGTCCCCAACTTAACTACTCTTTATTTTTTAGGTGTGGGTTTATCTCAAAAGGCCTCGGTACTATTAGAGGGAAAACAATCACTAATATACTTCATTTAGAAGTTTTACTTTCTAATGTGGGACTATTATTTCTATCCACACAACTCAACACTCCACCTTGGACTGAAATCCATCAAAGGGACTTTTTCTTGACAGGTCTCGATTGAACCGTCGGCTCTGATACAATGTTGAATTTTTTCGTCTTGCGGTTCGTTACCCGAAAGCGGCCGCCCGCGACACTTTTCCGCGAGTCATTGATCTCCGCAGTACCGATATTGTCTCCAACTTAACCACCCTTCATCTTTTAGGTGAGGGGTTTTATCTCAAAAGATCTCGGTACTATTAGAGGAGAGACAATCACTAATATACTTCATTTAGAAGTTTTACTTTTCAATGTAGGACTATTATTTTAGTCCTGATGAGTGCCCATTTAGGCATGATTTAGTGTAGGTTATTAGTAGTTAATGGACAATATTTATCTTATTTTAAAGTGATAAATGTGTGTTTTATGTATTTCAGGGATTTTATATGAGTTGGTTATTTTTGGGACCGAAAGTGTGTGTTGGACCTAAAATATTCCTATGAATACCAATAGGCTCTGAAAATGAAAGGAACCCAGTTGACATCTTGTTTTACTTCCGTTTTGCATTAGAATTAGGTTTTTTATTATGTTTAGCTAATTTCCTCCATCTACGTTGAAGGTGGATCGGTCAAGCCTACGACTTGGGAATCCTTTATGAGGTTTATTTATTTTTAATTATTATTGATTCTTTTCTATGATTTATTTTCTTTTGTATTCTTTGAACAATTGAGGTGTTTTAACACTAGTTTAGACCTTGATTTATATGTCACTGAGTCGTAAGCATCCGTCCATGTGCAATAAGACCACACTAATGACAATTGACCATACTAATTGATTAGAACCTTTTGGGATCGATCAAATACCTTAGGGATCTAGGCTAAATCGGGAGCACAAACGATCTGGTTGTCTAGGTGTAGTGCCTTCACGAATCGAAGTAATGCGATCAATGCGTTAAATCTGGAGCACTAACGATCAGGTTGCGTGTTTAGTTAAATAAGTAGTCAACGGTCGTACCTTGGCTATCGAGATTAGGAAGTGCGAGGAACTGAGTGCATCACCGGGTCTATAGCTGCACTAGATCA
The DNA here is from genome assembly GCA_039657345.1 of Stephania japonica. NCBI lineage: Eukaryota > Viridiplantae > Streptophyta > Magnoliopsida > Ranunculales > Menispermaceae > Stephania > Stephania japonica. The sequence continues at coordinate 80,238,801 of CM077556.1, read as the reverse complement.
TAGATTAGTTTCATACTTTTCATAAACTAACAATTAATAAATTAAATCCCAAGTTGTATGGCAAGACTGTGAAATTGAATACCCAGATTTATTCCCATTAGATTTCCGCTTTATTTAATTTCTTTATTTTTAAAATATTTATATATTTTCTCTAAAACCCTAATTTTTTTTTTTTAATATTTTTCTTACCTAAAAAAGATACCAATCTCTGTGGGATCGACCCTTTACCGCTATCTACAAAATAATTGGTTTAGGAAATATATTTTTTTGACGCATTCGGCGTGCGGCAAGTCCACACTTCTCAACACTCCACCTTAGATTGAAATCCATTAAGGGGCTTTTCTCTCGATAAGTCTCGATCGAACCGTCAGCTCTGAAACCATGTTGAATTTTTTCGTCTTGTAGTCCGTTACCCGCAAGCGGCCGCCCGTAGCACTTCTCTGCGAGCTATTGATCTCCCCAGTACCAATATTGTCTCCAACTTAACCACCCTTCATCTTTTATGCTGAAATCCATCCAAAGGGTTTTTTCTCGACAGGTCTCGATCGAACCATCAGCTCTGATACCATGTTGAATTTTTTCGTCTTGCAGTCCGTTACTCGCAAGCGGCTACCCGCGACACTTCTCCACAAGTCATTGATCTCCCTAGTACTGATATTGTCCCCAACTTAACCACCCTTCATATTTTAGGTGTGGAGTTTATCTTAAAAAGCCTTGATACTATTAGAGGAGAGACAATCACTAATATACTTCATTTATAAGTTTTACTTTTCGATATGGGACTATTATTTCGGTCCACACACATCTCAACGCTCCACCTTGGACAGCGGCCGCCGTTGGTACTTCTTCGTGAGCCATTGATCTCCCCAGTACCGATACTGTCCCCAACTTAACTACCCTTCATCTTTTAGGTATGAGGTATTATCTCAAAAGGCCTCAGTACTATTAGAGGGAAGATAATCACTAATATACTTCATTTAGAAGTTTTGCTTTCTAATGTGACGAGCCATTGATCTCCCCTGTACCAATATTGTCCCCAACTTAACCACCCATCATCTTTTAGGTGTGGAGTTTTATCTCAAAAGGTCTCGGTACTATTAGAGGAAAGACAATCACTAATATACTTCATTTAGAAATTTTACTTTCCAATGTGGGACTATTATTTCGGTCCACACATCATTAACGTTTGTAAATCCTAAAACTGCACCAAGAACATCGCATAACCTTCTTGAGATTTATAAATTGAAACTTTTTTTTTTTCTTTTTCGATAGAACTCGAATTTAAATATTAAAAATGGATGGGAAATGCAGAAAATAGCTTGATATATAGATAGATTTGGCAGGCAATGACTCAATTCATTTTAAGTATAATTAAAAATGAGATACCTTGGCATCTGTTTGATGAGGAAATGTTGATAATTAAGGACTCAAAATTTGGACGAAACAGTCCAAGTGCCACATGCATATCTAAATAATTGAAGGAAAATGAGACACACTTTGGATGCACACTAAGGCGCACACTTTCTTGTCTTTTAACTTATTTATCGTGTTTTGTTAGATGTGGAGTCCACGCCTAGAAAGATAAGAAAGAGCCATAAATAGGTTAAAAGACAAAGTATGCGCCCAAAGTGTGTACTCAAAATGTGTTAGATTATCATTTTCCATAATTTGAATGGTATGTCTACATAATTGATTGAAAGCAAAGTGAGGTCAGACTGAGAGGACAACAAACAAAAATGAACAAAAACGTCATTTTCTTGTAACAATCTAGTCTTTCCTAAGAGCCCAGTGAATTCTTAGGAAAGGCTTATATTTTTTCACCGTGAACCTTCGAACAAACGAACCATTGTGGTAATTATCTAGTGTGTTTCTCATCGACTGGGTGAATGATTTGGTAGGTCTTGCAGGATCAAATGAATGAATGAATTAAATAACTTCTCAGTGTGGATTTAGGGTAAGGTAGCTAACTTTAGTGATTAAACTTGTCAAATGGATACCATATTGCAAACATATTTGTGCTTGCAATCTTGTTTTGAAGAAACTTTGAGAAACTTATTATCTTCTTCATCAATTCTTCAATAAAATTCAAAGCCATGTTCATATTGTCAGTACATAAGTTATAAATTTTACAAGACACAAATGAAGTGCAGATGAAACTGTTTCAATTTCTATGACACTACAATGATAAAAGCCTCAACTACATAGAAGGCTAGAAGAGGAAAAAACAAGAGTAAAGCAGTACATGTCTAGCTCCACTAACAGTTATTACCTCGAGTTATTAAGTAGGAGATCTATTCAGAAAAGAAATCGATAGTCTCCTCATTCGCCACCAAACAATTAAGGTAACTTTGAATTGGAGGAGAATTCACATCTAAAAGCCCTTCGAGAATCTGAACCACTTGTCCCATTGATGGCCTTTGAACTGCTTCTTCTCGGATGCACCAACAAGCCACTCTGAATGCTCTGGTAAGTTCATCAATGTCAGCATCTCCCTCTAATCTGTTGTCCAAAATTGAAAGAACTGGTTGTCCTTCCGATATTACTTTATTAGCAGCCCATGAAGGGAAGAACCAAGCCTTCCCATCCTTAGATTGCTTTAAGTTTCTTCTTCCCGATATGATTTCAAAAAGCATCATCCCATAACTGTAAACATCGACCTTGGTTGTAATGGCTACACCTGAACTCCATTCGGGTGCCAAATAGCCTATAGTTCCTCTAATAGTCGTTATGACACGACTAAATTCGCGGCATAGAAGCTTTGCCAGACCGAAATCTGCTACTTTGGGAGTAAAATCTGCATCCACGAGTATATTTTCTGGCTTGATATCACAATGAATGATGCAGTCTATGCACTCTTCATGTAAGTAAGCCAGTCCCTTAGCAATCCCAACGGCAATTTGGTACCTCATGGTCCAACTCAAAACCTTCGAGTCTTTTTGATGGAATAAGTGGGTGCTCAAAGACCCGTTCGGCATGAAATCGTACACTAACATTCTTTTAATGCCTTCACAACAAAACCCACGAAGGCAAACCAGATTAACATGCTGGATTAGCCCAATGGTGCTTACCTCGCTTCGGAATTGCTTTTCTCCTTGACTGATACCTTCAAGCTTCTTTACAGCAATGAGAGTTGAATCAGGTAAAATTCCTTTGTAGACACAACCAAAGCTTCCACTCCCAACCTTCTCTGAAAACTTTTTGGTCGCAACTTTCAAGTCGACATATCTGAATGGTGTTAGAAAACCGCCAGCAGCCCTTCTCGCTGCTCTCTTCCACGCTGTAAGTAACACAATGAACGCCACGCCAATGCTTGTTAATCCAAAAACTGCACCTATGACAACCAAAGAAACTTTCATGGCAGAACAAGAAACAGCAGAAGAACCACCGAGTCTCATATATAAATCGTCTCCCCCACTATCAAGTTGCTGCGTGTTTAACAAATCCCCAAGCCATGTTAAACACCCAGTGCCATTGTATGCATAGGCGTTGCAAGAACAGTTACTCAAGCAAGCGACTTTACAGTTTTCAGCATTCTCTACCTTCAAAATCATAGAGTTCATGGGCAGTCTTGTGTTGGGAATCTTCAAAAACCTGTCCTTGTTGGCACATAGCAAACTGGTTTTTCTCACACATCCACCTGAGTAATCGAGCAAGTCCCAATCTTTTGGAGAGTGCTGTTCAAAACCCGGTAAGCATTCACAAGAATTGGGGTAGTTGTTCCTGCAGATTCCAAAAGCCCCACACAGGTTGTAAACATCACATTGCCTTGGGGGTACAGACCAAGAAAGCAGCCACTTCTGAGCCTCCTCCACCCATAAAAGTTGTTTGGTTTGGCCGGAAATATCCATCACAAATCTAGCAAGCAAGGACTTGTTAAGAGTAGAGTAAGTGAAGTAACTTTCATTCTTATTTGAAACAAAACTGAAATTGAAGCGATCACGAAAACGCATCTGAGGAGTTGCGGTGTAAGAATCGCCATTCCAGACCCCACTAGTCCAATACTGATGAAATTCTTTCCACTTCAAAGTATGCTCCGTGTCTTGTTCTGCCACCAAAGAGAAGGTCCCCGGTGAAGGATCCTCAGAGTTTTTCCATGAGATGATCTTCTGTCCTTTCATGGCCCGATAATCATACCGAAACTTTCCACCCGGTAGCCATGTATCAGTGAAATGATCAAAGCTCTGCCAGATGAAAGAGGACGGGTTCGACCCATCTCTCACAATAAGATTCCCATCATCCTGCAGTACTAATTGAGGGGAATTCAAGGAATCTGAGGTAGAGTTGGTAGTCCAAATTGGTTTTTTGAACTGGTTGAGCAGGACCAGATTGCCATTCTCTAGGAGTTTGAGCTCTGAATTAGATGCACTACTGAGAGGTTGGTTTCTATTGGCAACCCAAACAACCGTTCTGTTATGAACTGAGATTTTTTTGTACCAAATGCCAATGTAGTACTTGAGAGATTTACCTGGTGTGAAAAAACCAAGCTCAAAGTTTTCACCTCGAGAGATGATAGTTTGGTTTCCAACGAGTGATTGTCCTGCGAAGATGGTATCGGTAGCAATGCAGAGATGTGTTGTGAGAGAGTATAGAATCAGCAGAGCATAAAGAATGGATAATGGAATAAGTTTGGAATCCATTTATGGGTTTAATTTCTCTGCTATCTTTTCTTCCTCTCAGCTTGTTATATGAGTTTTAGCTTCATCACTAACTCTATGAATTTACTGTTCTTGGGAAACAGTAAAATTAATCAATAATTTCCAGAAGAATCAAAGATGGCTTTGACTAAGATGAAATTAAATGAACAGAATTGATTAATAAATCAAAACACAGATTAGATGGTTGAATAACATTTCTGTAAATGAATAAATTAACCTCAGTGGCATTATAATATTTGGTACAAGGACTATGCTTTGACTAAGCCTAACATGAATATGTTATATATTTTCTATTATTTATCCTTTTATGCCCCTTAGAAAACTCGACTCCATAGAAACTAAAGAAATTTGACGAGGTAGGGGTAGACCGAAGCTAACCTATGACACATTAATTAGGACTTAGTAGGTATTTAAATGATTTGAAAAGCATGCCATCAGTTGCACTAAATCGAGGGCAATGGAAGAGTTTGATCCATGTAGCCGACCCCAATTAATTTGGGATTGAGGCTATGTTTGTATCCTTTCAATTTTTCAACTTTTGGATGGAGAAAAGGCTTTAGCTAGTCAGCAAAGGTGATCTCATATTCATGCATGATTGAAAGGAATTAGACCAAAAACATGATTCCATGTTCTTGAAATTGTCAAGGATGATTTCAATAGGGTCCAATGAAATCATCACCAATAACATTTTATTCCTGGTATTCACCATGAATGTCAAAATATCCACAGGAGTTTGCAGAAACCTTAAATTTCCCAAGTGGTTCGTACCAAATCAAGTTCCAATTCATGACTCCCGTCATGAGAACTGTTTGCTATCCTGATAAATCCAATTCTATGGTCAAATAAACACTCTTCAATTCTTACTATTTGCGAAAAAAGTATTTTCCCCTTAAATGGATTATGGAAATTAACTAGAATTGGGAAAAATCTCAAGTGAAATACATACTAAGGCTGAGATCATATCTAAGTTATGTAGCCATCTCATGATTCTCATATTTCTGGCAGTTAAGAAGATTAATATTGCTGGACAAATGCAACGTTGAAAACAAGAACACTCTTTTCAGCGGTTCCTTCGTATTTAAATGGAAAAAGGAAAGAGAATTTATGAAATACATAACTGAACATAGCAGTTCTATGGCAGATTTTGTGAAATAAGGAGAAAAGAGCAGATGAATCAAAAACTTCACAAAGAATGGTCAAGAGAAAATAAAGCAATTGTTTTAACAGAACGGAGTTCCCCGATTGGAAGAATTTCTTTTTGCATTCACAGATCACAATTATTTATTCACCATTAAATAATATGTGCGATATCAGCTTATTATGCCTAAGAAATCTACAAGAATATAATAGTATGACCCCTAAAACAAACATGTCGCAGACTCGCAGTGCACTTCTAAACAACCATATCAGTACCATCAGCTTCCTACACTTTCATCTAAACTATTTATTCATCATATTATAAGACAAACCAGCAGATGCAATACCTGCAACTATTAATCCAATCCCATAAAAAAAAAAAAAAAAAAAACTGAAAAAAAAAAAAAAAAAAACTCACACCCTGAAGCCCATATATCCCTTATACTCAGTGATAACTTCAGGAGCCCTATAGACTGCAGAGTGCCTTCCAAATTAGGGCTCTTGGCGACCCGAAAATCCCCAATTTTGGGATTGAACCATGGGTTCGCCTCGCCTCTACCGCTTCTTCGAGCAAGCCCACACAAGTAGAACATAGTTTAGGTCGAAATCAAGATAAGCATAACCCCTCTAATGAATGCAACCAAGCCCTCAAACAATCGACTCCGCGAAGCGCTTGACATCGGATTCAGGGACCATTTATTGGGACATTTGGGTTGCAGAGAGGATTGAATGATTTGGGAACGCTTAGTTAGTGTTAGAGATTTGAAGATGTAATTGTTTGAAATGACAAAGTCGATAGGGTTTGTGCTTTATGAGCTTAATTTTTTTTTTGGCGGGAAATCAGCGCAAGACAGGTGGAGGTCCCTCCAAATCAAACGGTTACATGAACTCTTAAGTGTTTCTCTTTTTCTCGCATGATTTTTTTGTTTGTTTGTTTCAAGGTAACTAAGATTCTAAGGCTTCACCCAGACTAGTCTCTCGAGTGGGGTTATAGGTGTTTAAGTTTTGATTCCCTTCGTATTTCATTAAATTTCTTCAAAAGCAGAGTTTTTTTTTTTAAGCAGTTTTTTAGTACTAAAATGAGTGGCTGCAAATCCTAAAACTGCACCAATAATATCAGTCGTTAGTCTTCTTGAAATTTTCTTAGCTTAACATTTTTTTCCTTTTTTTTTTTTAGAATATTAGAATGGAAGGAAACGAACAAACTCAATATGACTCAAATCATTTTCAATTATAATCACGAAGACTTTGAGAAACTACTTGCCTTCACGTATAGGGTAGAAATTATGAATGACTACAGAAGGAGAGACCTGCTTGTGCCTGATTGAAGAGGAAATGTTGATAAACAACTCAAAAGACTGGGAGAAAATTGAGAGGACAATATATGAGTGAGAGTGGATTTTTGCTATTTCTTTTAAGGTGGTAAAATTACAAGTTTTCCTTTGTAAGATTTACGGTACACAAAACTGATCTATCAATAGCACAGGGCAATCTTGTACAGCATTGCGACCCTCACATCAACAAAGGAATCTATATATGTGGCTATCTTCAACATCAACCATCACCCGAGCAGTTCACCTAGACCAAAAGAATATTGACTTAAATTAATAAGCTCATCAATCACAGATTCACAGTGAAGAAGTTCCATCACGAATTAGCAGACCAATAATGTAACTATACATTGATTTTTCTCTTACGCCTAATTCCATTGTGGATCGCTCTCACAAATCATCAATCAGCTCCATTATTTAAGAAACCCAGCAAGCTTTTGTTTATCAAATTAAGTTAGAGCAGCAGAGATGAAGACTGCCATGTCGACTCCTTTTCGAGCATTACATCTTACCGCTTCATTGCTGTTCATCCTTTCTTTTGCTCCCCATCATAGTGTCAGTACTACTGCTACTATTGCAGCTCATGATACCATGTTTGCAGGCCAATCTCTAACAATAAACCAAACCTTAGTTTCAAGAGATGGCAAATTCGAACTTGGATTCTTCACGCCCGGTAACTCCAAGAACTACTACATTGGCATTTGGTTCAAGCAAGTCGCGGCTATTCAGAAAAAGAAAACCGTCGTTTGGTGGCTAACAGAAACAAGCCCATATACACTGATGACTCAATTTCCTCAGAATTCAAGCTCTTAGAGAATGGTCAGCTAGTCCTCCTCATGAGTAGTTATGAGAATAACTACTCTTCTAAGATTGCAGTTTGGTCCACCAATTCGACAACCTCAAATTCCTTGATTAAAGCAGTGCTCGGTGATGATGGAAATCTGGTTATCTCAAGTTCATCAAATGGGAACATCATATGGCAGAGCTTTGATCATCCTACCAATGCCTTCCTACCAGGTTTGAAGCTTGGATACAACAATCTAACCAAGAAGGGCTCGAAGATAACTTCAGGGCCGGTTTTGTTATTCTGGGGGCCTAAGGCGAAATAAAAATTTGGGGTCTTTATATTTGACTTCTTAAAATAATTTTTTTTTGTGAATATATATAGTTACAACAACAAAACCATAATCCCAAATTAGTTGGGTTGGCTACATAGATAATAAAAAAAAAAAAAAAAACCCTCTATTCTGTTTGATTTTTATTGCAATTGATAGTGAGTTTTTTTTACTTATAATTAAGTTTACATATTGTGAAAAAAAAAATTACATATATTGCTAACTATTCTCCAACTCAAATTTAATTTTTAAGAAAATTGTTTTGATTTGGTTTTATTAAATTTAGTTGGTGGAGATGTAAACTTTATTTATTTATTATTATTTATTTATTGAGACCAAAACTTTATTTATTTTGAGATTGTAGAAAAAACGCATTTAAAAGAGTAGACATAACATATAAAAGAAATTATTGTGTTACCAACAAAAAAAAGAAAGATTGTGTGACATTCAACATGCATTCAATGATTTAATTATTAAGATCTATTTCAATATACATTGAGATGAGTACTTACATATTACAATGAGTTTTCATGAATGAACCCCAATAAATTTGTACAAAGATCATACTTTAACAATATCCTACTAATGCCCAATCTCATAAAAAAAAAAAATTACAGCATGGCTAAAAATATAGGGGGGCCTTGGGTGTGATTGGGGCCTGGGGCGGTTGCCTACCCCGCCCATGTCCAACGCCGGCCCTCGATAACTTCATGGAGAAACTCTGAGGATCCGTCAGATGGCATCTACTGCTATGAGTGGTGGGTCGACAAAAGTTTTAACATCATTTGGAATCATTCGCATACATATTTACACTTCAGGCATCTGGAATGGACGTTTTTTCAGCAACGCTCCCGAGTTGCATGTCCGAATTGAATTTAGGGCTTATTTTCAATTTACGTCCTATGTGGATGGAAGTTATGATTTTACTTATTTTATTTTCAACAAGTCCTTGCCCTTGAGTGCTTTCATAGATACAACTGGGCAAATAAATGCATTTGTTTGGTCGACTGAAGCTCAAGACTGGACAGTGAGTTGGTCTAAACCATTGCGCCATTGTCAGGTTTATGGTGTTTATGGGACTTATGGTGTTTGCAGTGAAAACAATGTAGGTTCCTCTCTATGCCAATGTTTGTCAGATTCGAACAACGCTACCCAAAAGACTGGAGCTTGCTTGACTACTCTGATGGGTGTGTGAGGAGAACCACTTTGCAGTGTGGCAATGAAGATAGCTTTTCGAAGATGCCTAACATAAGATTGCCTCAAATCAGACCATCACCCAAAGCTTTGGTAGTTGATGTTGCCAAGAAATGTGAATCGGCTTGCTTACAAAATTGTTCCTGTAGTGCTTATGCTTATGATACCAACAGTAGTAGTAGCGGTGGTGGTAGCATTCGGTGTTTACTATGGTATGCAAATCTATTGAACATAGAACAACTTGCTGGCGACGAAGGAAATGATCTTTACATTAGACTAGCTCCATCACAAATCCACTTGAGTTCTAGGACAAAACCTTCTACTAGATGGGCTATTGTTGTTGCGGTTCTTTTAGGGACAACAATCCTTTTGGGGATCACTATCCTTTTTCTTCTCAAATGGTGGAGTAGAAGACTCACAAGATCGCTATACCAAGAAGCGCCCTACACATTTTTAACAGTATTTAGGTACAAAGACCTCAAAATTGCAACGAAGAATTTTTCGAACAAGTTAGGAAGTGGCAGTTTTGCTAGTGTCTTCAAAGGGACATTGCCCGACTCGACTCCCGTTGCAGTGAAGAGACTTGAAGGTGCTTATCAAGATCAGAAGCAATTCTGAAACAAGGTAAGTACTATAGGCTTAATCCAGCATGTTAACCTTGTTCACCATCGTGGCTTTTGTTCTGAAGGTAGGAAAACTATGTTGGTGTATGATCTCATGCCTAATGAGTCCCTAGAAAAACATCTATTTCATCAAAACAATTCGAGAATTTTGAATTGGCAGCAAAGGTACCAAATTGCGATAGGAACAGCAAGAGGGTTGGCTTACCTACATGAAGAGTGTAGAGACCGTATCATGCATTGTGATATCAAGCCAAAGAAGAACTCCTCGATGCTAACTTTTTTCCCAAGATAGCAGATTTTGGTCTTGCAAAGTTACTCGGTCGTGAATTCAGCCGAGTTGTGACATCTATGAGGGGAACTGTTGGCTATCTTGCACCAGAATGGACGTCAGGTGTGGCTATCACTGCAAAGGCTGATGCTTATAGCTACAGGATGATGCTGTTTGAAATCATATCGGGAAGAAGAAACTTAAAGCAATCCAAGGATGGGAAGACGTGGTTCTTTCCTACTTGGGCAAGTACGAAAGTGATCTCCGAGGGACAACCAGTGCTTACGATTTTGGACAACAACTTGGATGGAAATGCAGATGTTGAAGAACTCGACAGAGCATTTAGAGTGGCTTGTTGGTGCATCCAAGAAGAAGAGATTCAAAGACCATCAATGGGGCAAGTGGTTCAAATTCTTGAAGGGCTCTTAGAGGTGAATCCTCCTCCAATCCTAAGCTACCTCCGAGCAATGGTGGAGACAGAAGAACCTGCAAATTTCTTCTCTCAAATAGACACTTCTGAAATTATCCAAGGTTACGAAAACAACAACTGAATGATCTACAATGTAACACAAACACGTGCGCACAAATATATATAGCTACCTAGCTTTTTAAGCCATCTAGTTCTTCATTTATAAATCATGAAGGTTTGTTATTGTGATGACTTCTCTATATATAGTGTAGGCGCGTCTATAGTGTAAACAAGTACTATGTAAATGAGTATATGTGAGAAGCAAAGAAAATTATGCCATGCAAGGATTGGGGCTTAATGGGTGATCAACTAAATACAAGTACAAAGGTAACAGTTGGGATGTGCTTCGGTGTGCTTCTAAAAACAATCATCAAATCAAGAAAGATATAGTTTTATTAAATAAGTTAAATGACTAAACACTTACAATGCACTAGACAATCAATCTAACCTTCAAATTAGATAAAATGATTCATTCGATGGTGTAAATGAAATGAATATTAATACTCAAGAGAAATATCTAACCTTCTTTTGTGTTTCAGCATTTGAAATTTCTTCTGCTAAGAAAGGTTGAGACAAGAACCTATCAGATTCCAACCATATATAACCTGTTATTCCCACTAAGTATCGCTCCGAGTACTGCAGTTCTTCTGATAATCCCAATTGGGTTTCTAGGCAATTGGTCGCCAATCTGTCCTATACTAAATATCAACTGTTCTAAGGCTTGGTGAAATAGCAAAATCAATTTATGAAATAGAATTGATGGATTTTCTGAACCTTAGAGAAGATGAATAGAGGTTAGAGGATAATCCAAACAAAGTGCACGATACGGTCAATACCTATAAGAGCTTCTCTTGATGCATATTCACTTGTTCTCGTATGCAAACGATTGAAGAGCTCCGTTAATTCACCTGCATGTACAGAAGATTGCGAAATGAATTTGCCACTGATAAAGGAGAAGTAATTTCCTAAGCAGCATATAGATTTATAATCCATGTTGTTCCCATCAATAAAAATAAATGAAGTAAGCCATAGAATGCAAGAGAGGATGAGGATTTATTGATTGAGAAATCCAGTATACATGTTCTAAATATTCTCAATGGCCAACATCAACATAAAATACAGGCACGACAGTATCCCAACATAAGGAGGCAAAAGAATCAAATAAGCTTTGGTAAATCTAAATTACGAAAACATGAAAACTCCATAAACTAAACCTTGATGAACACGTTACTAGGAGAAAAAGAATGGGAAGCATATTTTGATAGCATAATTCAGCAAAAAAAAAAAAAAGGAAAACAAATTGAAAATTCATCAATTTACATTGTTTAGTTGAGACTTACATGACATCTCTATGGTTACGCCTCCAAGAGATGACAAATTTCCAGTGTGCCCTAAAACAGATTCTATGATATCCTGCAAGTTACTCCCTTTTTCAAAACCATCTTACACCCCAAGAAGTTAGTCCCATGACACCAATATAAGCCCATCCTCAAAAGAAAGAAACGGTAGTGTGTACTTCGAAAAACAAGTGTTTTACAATGCTTATTCTAAATATTACATACTTCCAGAAGTAGCAAATGAAACTATAAACTTCAATGAAAAAGCCTCAATCACTTTGGAAAAAAAGAAATGTATAAAGCCTCAATTGCTTAGCATTGCATTGAGATATTGAGTTGGAGATTTATCCAGAAAAGAAATCTAGGGTCTCCTCATTTGCCACAAGAGATTGGAGGTACTTTTGAATTGGAGGACGATTCACCTCCAAAAGCCCTTCGAGAATCTGAATCTGAACCACCTATCCCATTGATGGCCTTTCAAACGCTTCTTCTCGGATGCACCAACAAGCTATTCTGAATGCTCTTGAAAGCTCATTGATGTCTGCATTTCCCTCTAATTTGCTGTCCAAAATTTCAAGTGCTGGTTATCGTCCCGACACTGCTTTACTAGCTAGCAGCCCAAGAATGGTAGAAACAAGCCTTCCCATCCTTAGAATATTGCTTTAAGTTTCTTCTTCCCGATATGATTTCGAAAAGCATCATCCGATAACTGTAAACATCAGCCTTCGTTGTAATGGGCACACCTGAACTCCATTCCAGCGCCAGATAGCCTATAGTTCCTCTAATAGTCGTTATGGCTGACTAAAGTCACAGCAAATAAGCTTTGCCAGACCAAAGTCTGCTACTTTGGTAGTAAAATCAGCATCCAAGAGGATATTCTCTGGCTTGATATCACAGTGAATGATGTAATCTCTGCACTCTTCGTGTAGACGAGTCCTTTTACAATCCCAACTGCAATTTGGTATCTCGTGATCCAACTCAAAACCTTTGAGCCGTTTTGGTGGAATAAATGGGTGCTCAAAGACCCATTTGGCATGAAATCATATACTAACATTCTTTTAATGCCTTCACAACAAAACCCACAAAGGCGAACCAAATTAACATTCTTTTAATACCGATATAATCCTTTCCACCTTAAAGTGATCACTGTGTTCTGCTCTGGCACCATAGAGCAGATCCCCTGAGAAGGATCCTCAGAGTTCTTCCATGAGACAATCTTCTGTCCTTTCATGGCACGATGATCATACCGAAGCTTTGCACCCGGTAGAAATGTATTGATGAAATGATCAAAGCTCTGCCAAATGACGGAGGATGGATTTGACCCATCTCTCAAGACAAGATTCCCATTATCCTGCAGTACTAATCGACAAGAATTCAAGGAGTTTGAGGTAGAGTTGGTAGTCCAAATTGGGGTTTGAAACTGGTTGAGCAGGACAAGCTTGCCATTCTTTAGGAGTTTAAGCCCCGAATTAGATGCATTACTGAGATGTTGATTTCTATTGGCAACCCAAACAACCGTTCTATTCTGAACTGAGATTTGTTTGTACCAAATGCCAAATGCCAATATAGTACTTGAGAGACTTGCCTGGTGCGAAGAAACCAAGCTCGAAGTTTTCAGCTTATTGTGAGATAATAGTTTGGTTTCCTTTGAGTGAATGTCCTGCAAAGATTGTATCAACAGCAATGCAGAGACATGTTGTGAGAGAGTATAGAATGAGAATAGCATAAAGAATGCATGATAGAGAAAGTTTAACATTCATTGCAGCATTCATTTTCTCTGCCATGTGCTGTTCCTTTCGGCTTGTTATATGAATACATGTCAGCTTGATAAACAGCTCAGTGAGTTTGTAGTCCTAGGAGAATGGTCAAGTCAATAAATGTTTTCCACAATTTTCCAAGCTTACCTTGACTAACACAAAATCAAATGAAAGGGATATTGGTTCATAAATCAAATCACTGACTAGCACTTCTTCGAATGTACAAAATGAACACACTTTCTGCTACTGTAATATTTGTTCTAAGGGCCCAATGTGCGTTATGGTGTGTGTTCTAATGTCATTCTAGCATTTTTCAAATCGATCATATTTGCACTAAGCTCAACTTTGGATGGAAACATCGGAGAGGCTTTAGTAGTCAGCAAGATACGTCTTAAAATAGGGCAACATAAATGAAATCAATATCAATGTCTTAGGTTGTATCCTGACCTTGTTCATCGTTTTAGCATCTGAAATTTCTTCTGCTTGGAAATGATGAGACAGGTACAACATTCTTTGACTTGATATCAGGATTAGCATAGCCACTTTTTTTTTTTTTTTTTTTTTTTTTTTGATAGCCTAGGGTATCCAAGCCACCTTGCTGACACTGAACTAATGGTGGACTCGACTAATCTCTCAAGAGTTAGAAGGGTGCCCCTACCACTAATCCAGAGGTCGAAGTAGAAATAGTGCAATTGGCGCGTATCGAACCCATCACCTCTCCCTTAGACAGAGTACTAAGACCCTATTCGAAACCACTACACCACACCCTTGGGGTTTTGCACGACCATTTTTTATGAAGCCTCAAAAGTCAACAATTTGGCATATCTGCGAGCCGGGTTGACTAATCCTAAGGCAAGGGGTTGAGAAACTCAATACCACTATCATGGAAAATGATAATCTAACACACTTTGGGCGGACACTTTGTTTTTAGACCATTTATGGTATTTTGTTAAATGTGGGGCCCACACCTAGGGAGACAAGTAAGAGCCATAAATTGCTAAAAAATAAAGTGTACATCCAAACTGTATTAGATTATCATTTTTCCTACGAAAATAATGAGAAAAATTAGATTCAATTGTCAATTGCTCCTATCGTAAATAGGATTGATTATGGATTCGAGACATATCACAGGGTTTTATAAAATCCGTACCATTGAGATAATGTGGGGGCACTCGTTGAGTTACCTGAATGAAATCTGAAGCCCTAAACAACTCTATGTGGTGCGACGGCACCGATCTTTTCCCTCCATCTTGAAGCTCTCCATAAGCAAAGTTGTTCACTTTATCCAATCACTTCCGCCATGAACATTGTTCGCACAATTTGGGTACACATTTGATCCATAATAGAATGACCTAACAAGTGATTCTCCAGTGTTCTCGATCGATTGAACCAATGATTTGGCGGTGTTGAAGAATTATAGCGATTAGGGTAATTAGGTTGAATGAATTAAACTATTTGGGAGGCGAAATTAGGGTTATGGTTTGTGCTGGTTGTGAAGTGAGCGGGAAAATCGAGGAAAAATTACATCCGCACTTTTTTTTTTTTTTTTTTTTTTTTTTTTTTTTTTTTTTATTCGTAAATTATGATGATTTTCTTTTTTATTCTTTAATTAATGTATATCGTGTTTTCAAAAGGCGTAATTGGGGCCACGTGGACGACCCACCACGAACCCACCACGAATGGCGCCTTTACAAAAGGCGCCATTTGTGTACGTGGCGCCACCTCACCTCACGCCAACACGAATGGCGCCTTTACAAAAGAAGCCATTCGTGTCTGGCCACCTCATCGTTCCCATGTTTGGCCACACCTCACGTCTCCCACACGCCATGCGTGGTGGCCACCTCACATACTGCTCCCATGTGGACACCACGCATGCATGCACTGCATGCATGGGATGCCACACCACGCGAAGTGAAGGACACCACGCGGGGGCGTTCACGCATTGCAGAGATTCTTTGCATGCATGCAGAGAATCTCTGCACGCACCCCCCCTCTACAACCCCTATCGATGACCTAGGGTAATAATGGGGGGTTGAATGTTGGTTGGGGACAGTCGGGAGATTTAAAATAGGGAGAGGGGGAGAGGGAGAGAGGTAGTGAGGAATAGTGAGAAGAGAGGGAGAGAGTCAGTGAGGAGTAGTGAGGAGAGAGAGGAAGAAAGTATAGAGAGTGTGAGGGAGATCGAGAGAAGCGAAAGTGTGAGGGAGAGGAAGAGAGTGTGTGAGAGATCGAGAGAAGCGACGACGCCGACGACGGTGACGGGGAAGCGGCGGTGTAAGTAGAAGTGTGTGTGTTTGGGTTGAGTTTGTGAGCCGAGAGAGAGAAAGAGGGAAGCAATGAGAGGGAGAAAGTGAGAGAGAGAGAGGTGCCGAGAGGTGTCGTGAGAGAGAGAGGTAGGGAGTGACATGGAGGGTGAGAGTGTGCCGAGAGAGAAAGAGAGAAAGGTAGAGAGTGTGCGAGAGAGGGTGAGGTGACGTGTGAGAGAGTGAGAGAGGGGGTGAGAGGTGCCGTGATAGAGAGAGGAGGGTGAGAGTGTGCCGTGAGAAAGAGAGGGGGAGAGTTTGTGAGAGAGAGTGAGAAGTCTTTGTGAGAGAGAGAGAGAGAGAGAGGTCGAGATAGTGAGAGAGGGGGAGAGTGTGAGATGTTGGGAAATGTGCCCTAGGTCAATCCATTAACGGTCTTTATAAATACATTTTAGTTAATAAAATAGAGGATTTCATTTCTTTGTTTATTATAATTGATTTGCATGTTTACATTATAATAAGATCCATGGGTATTTACGAGAAATATCCTAAATGTCCCTAGTCGATTATTATACTTGGGAACTATAATGAATTAAGACTAGTATGAGTCTTGATTGATGATCATACGATGATCATATGTATAGGAATACGAATCAAGATCATGAGTACTTGTTAGGGAACAAAGTACTGGACCGACCCGCTATGAGAACATCACATGGATTCAGTAATAGTTGTTTCTCATGATAGGTATATTTTTCAGTCCTCTGACTTGAGATTACCAGAGACTTCAACATTTGGAATACAGTGATTTAACGCAATCAAACGTTGTCTTTAACCGGACGATTATAAAGGTTATGATTGGTTGTTGTGTGAATAATATGGTGAAGTTGTGTAATCGAGATAGAATTTATCCCTCTCATATAAAGAGAGATATCTAGTGGATCCCTCGATGTGTTAGACTGTTAAAAGGCCTAGTCTAAGTGAATTGATATTGATCAATTTCACTTAGATGTTTTCAGTCTACCTAGAAATTGAGACTAGTACGATTGAACATGTTGGATGACAATTCCATGCCTTGTGTTTGATCAAAAGGATATCGTGTGACAAAAGGATGTTACATACACTATTGATTAGGTTGTATCGA
This sequence comes from Stephania japonica, assembly GCA_039657345.1. Classification (NCBI taxonomy): domain Eukaryota; kingdom Viridiplantae; phylum Streptophyta; class Magnoliopsida; order Ranunculales; family Menispermaceae; genus Stephania; species Stephania japonica. The sequence continues at coordinate 80,221,528 of CM077556.1, read as the reverse complement.
TTTGATATTCGTACAACTTGGGTAGTCATAATGTCTTGCTAGAGGCCGCTTATGACTTGTATACCAAAATTTGTTTTGGTACACTGCCAACATTGTATGAGCCTATTGGGTCGCACACTGAGAATGGTTTTGCGAGAATTTAAGATGGTTCAGAAAAATGAATTTTATATGATAAAATTTATGACAAAAACGTTCTTGTAGTGTATTACACTTATACTTCTTTAAGTAGGTGTATATGTGTAATTTACTTAACCGTCTATATACAAGGGTTGTATAAATAGACGCTTTGAATTAGAATACAAGAACGAAAGATTTAAAAAAATGGCTAAAACTCTATTTTCATTTGAAGAAACGACTTATGATTTTTGGTATGCTTTGGATTGTTTTGGAGAGAAACAAAAAGGTTTGGTATTCTCTCGAAGCTAGTACTTCAAATCTCGGCCGCCGTTCGTGTGTGAATTTCTTGATAGAGGCGTTCGTTGTTGGCAGAGCACCTTAGAGATCGATTAACCTTCAGAAAGGTACATTGCGAGTGAGGTATGATTAAGTTTTCATAGTATAAACGTGTTTTAATGGAATCAGATTCGCATCCTATTGGGGTTTTTCTCAAAATAGTTTTGAAATCTCCGCTGTGCATGAACTCCAAAACCCAACAGTGGTATCAGAGCCTTCGAGTTTGATTCCATTAAACTCATTGCATGTTTTCTTATGATATATGATTGAAAGCATGTTAATAGTTGATGTATATATGATATACATAAGTTTTATGTGAGATTTATTATCATGTTTTGTGTATATGATACATATATTCGTGATTTAATTGAAATTAGTTTCGTACATGCTAGTAACCATGTTAGGTTAATTTGAATAATTTTAATGAATTGAGTTTCATGTTCTATGATCCATGACACCATTAGGTTCGATTGGGATAGTAGTTCATGATTCAATTGCATGTTTGTGATTATTTAGATGAAGATCGAAATTGCAAATAATTAATTTTCAAAATTATTTATTTATCTTGTTATATCTATTTTGTTATGAAGTTTCTATTTGATAAAGATTGATAACAATTAGATTAGGAGATATATGCAAAATCGGTTTCATTATCCCTATTGGATAGGAGATAAACATGGAGAAGTTTGTTATTGGTGATATGCTAGGATTCAAATATCTAAAGTCCTAATTGGATTAGGATAAGATGATTAGTTAGATGTGGGCCCGAGTTAATTAAAAATGTTTTAATTGACTTAATTTTGGATAAATTAAGGGGTAAATTTGGTATATAAAAATCAGCGAAAAATATGATTTTCTATAGCGAATTTCAATTTTCGGAATTGAGATTTGTCTTCTAAAAAAAAAAAAACCCGCTGACTGGTCAGCGGGACCGCCATCTAACTAATCCTAGCTCACATAAATTCTTCTATTAGTGAATAGCATAAAAATTTCATAAATTATTTAGTGGTTCTACAAATCAATAAAATATATGATATTTTATTGTTTACTTAAAAATCACTAAAACTGAATAAAATCCCTCTATTAAATCTTAAGTCTTGTGCCATCCAATTTTAAACACTTATCAATGCCTCGATTGCACTAATATAGTTTCAGCCATAGTTGGGTGTATTGTGTTATTTTGGTGAGATAAGTTGGGTAAGAGTTACCTAAATGTTTAAATTGGTCCGACTTAATAAAGCTATCAAAATAGTTTTGGACTTTAGGCATATGATGAGATAAAAACATGCTAAGACATAAGATGTCATGTATCTCATAAAAGTATCTAAAATTATATAAGATGTAATTGGTAACTGTTACCTACCTAAATAATCTAGTTCTGTGTTTCATGCCATAGCTGTCATAGAACTAGGTGAAATATGGATTTAGTCCCCTAAATAAACAGTATGTTTTAGGAGGGTTGTTAATTTAGTGGGAGTCTATTCCTCTATACTAAAATAAACTCTGCATAATCTTTATTTTAGATCAATGGCCTCTTCAAGTAACAATAATCCCCTGTCACTGCGATCTATCCTTGAGAAGGATAAGCTATCTGGGACTAACTTTCTTGATTGGTTCAGAAACTTGAGAATCGTTCTCAAGCATGAACGCAAGTTGTATGTTTTGGATGCTCCGATCCCTGAGGACCCACCAGTCAATGCTACGAAAGCCGTGAAGGATGTGCATAATAAGCATGTCAACGATTCTACTGATGTTGTATGCATTATGTTGGCAACTATGGTTCCTGAACTTCAGAAGGACATGGTACTAATGGAAGCCTACGACATGGTTGTAACGCTGAAGGAAATGTTCCAACAACAAGCTAGGCAAGAAAGGTTCGAGATAGTCAAGAACCTGCATTCTTGTAAGATGACTGAGGGTGCGTCAGTTAGTCCTCATGTTCTGAAGATGAAGAGCTATGTTGACCAACTTGATAGACTTGGATTTCCCATAAGCCAAGAGTTGGCTACGGATTTGATCCTAAATTCATTACTGGGAGAGTTACTCACAATTTGTGATGAACTACAATATGAATAATATGGAGAAATCAATTTCGAGTTGCATTTGATGCTCAAAAGCTGCTGAACAAAATATCAAGAAACCCTCTAGTAATGTGTTGATGGTCCAAAAGGAAAGGGAATGAAGAAAAAGGCAAAGGCAAAGGCAAGGCTAAAGTTGCCAAGGCTGCTGCTGCACCTGTCGCAAAGCCTGTGGAACAAGTCAAGGCCCAGCCTGTTCCTGCTTCAAAGCACCAAAAAGAAAAGGAAGGAAATTGTCATTTATGTCATGAACCTGGACATTGGTTTAGAAATTGCAAACTCTATCTGGAAGATCTAAAGAAGAAAAAGGGTAGTGCGACTACCACCTCAGGTATTTATGTTATTGAAATTAATTTATCCACTAGTGATTCCTGGGTATTAGATACCGGATGTGGATCTCACATTTGTATACATGTGCAGGAACTCACTAGAAGTAGGAAGCTGAAAAAAGGAGAAGTCATCCTCCGCGTAGGGAATGGAGCAAAAGTTGCTGCCCTAGCTGTTGGATCATATGACTTAGTCTTACCTAGTGGACTTATCTTAACTTCAAATAATTATTATTTTGTGCCTGCCTTGAGCAGAAACATCATTTATGTTTCATGCTTGGATATGGATGGTTTTGATTTTATTATTGCGAATAATAGATTTTTCATTTCTCGTAAAGGAATATTTTATGCAAATGCTGATTTGTGTGATGGTCTTTATATTCTAAGCATGAAAAAGTCCACTGATACTCTAGTCTTTAACATAAATACAAAGAGATTTAAGTCAAATGATTTGAATCAAACCTATCTTTGGCATTGTCGTCTCGGGCACATAAATGAGAAACACATAAAGAAGCTCCATAAAGATGAACTTCTAGATTCATTTGATTTAGAAACATATGAAACGTGCGTATCTTGTTTACGAGGCAAGATGACTAAAAGTCCCTTTACTGGACACAGTGAAAGGGCAAGTGATTTATTAGGTCTAATACATACTGATGTATGCGGTCCTATAAACACAATGGCTAAAGTAGGTTATCAGTACTTCATTACATTTACTGATGATTTCAGCAAATATGGTTATGTATATCTTATGAAACATAAAGCTGAATCATTTGAGATGTTTCGAACATTTCAAAATGAAGTGCAAAATCAACTTGGTAAAACTATCAAAACACTTCGATCAGATCGAGGTGGTGAGTATTTAAGCCAAGAATTTGATGATCATCTAAGAAATTGTGGGATTGTCTCCCAATTGACTCCACCAGCAACTCCACAATGGAATGGAGTTTCTGAAAGGAGAAATCGAACCTTATTAGATATGGTTCGATCTATGATGAGTCATGCGGATCTTCCATTATCCTTTTGGGGTTATGCATTACAAATTGCAGCTTTCACTATAAATCGAGTTCCTTCTAAAGCGGTTGATAAAACACCATATGAGATATGGTACGGGAAGATACCTAGTTTGTCTTTTCTTAAGATTTGGGGTTGTGAGGCTTACGTAAAGCGACAAGTCTCAGAAAAACTAGCACCTAAATCTGATAAGTATTTATTTGTGGGGTATCCTAAGGAAACAAAAGGATATTACTTTTATAATCCCGTTGAGAACAAAGTGTTTGTTGCTCGGTATGGTGCCTTTATGGAAAAACAGTTTATTTCAAAAGACACTAGTGGGAGAGAAATAAATCTTGAAGAAGTTCAAGAATAAACACTGAACCGCTACTGGAAGTTCAACAAAGTTCTGAACCAGTTGAACCTCCGCAAGTGACACAAGGTCCACGTAAATCTGGTAGGGTAAGACATGAGCCAGAGCGATTCGGATTTCTCATTGCGATAGTCGTGATGTGTTGCTTATGGATCAAAATGAGCCCACCACTTATCGGGAGGCGTGTCGGACCGGACTCGGATAAATGGCTAAGTGCCATGAACTCTGAGATGCAATCCATGTATGATAACCAAGTTTGGAACTTGGTTGATTTACCTGAAGGTGGTAAGACCATTGGATGTAAATGGGTTTTCAAGAAGAAAACTAACATGGATGGCAAAGTACATACTTTCAAAGCAAGACTTGTGGCAAAAGTTTTCAGGCAGACTCAAGGTGTTGATTATGATGAAACTTTTTCGCCAGTAGCCATGCTTAAATCCATAAGAATTTTAATTGTCATTGCTGCATATTATGACTATGAGATATGACAAATGGATGTAAAAACAACATTTTTTAATGGAAAGTTGCTTGAGGACGTGTATATGACACAACCTGAAGGTTTTGTACATCCTGAGAATTCTAGGAAGGTATGCAAGCTTCAAAGATCCATTTATGGATTAAAGCAAGCTTCTCGGAGTTAGAATCTTCATTTTGATGAAGCAATCAAGGATTTTGGTTTTATTAAGAACGAAGATGAGCCTTGTGTATACAAGAAGGTCAGTGGGAGTGTAGTTGTTTTTCAGTGCTTGTATGTTGATGATATATTACTCATTGGAAATGACATCCCAACATTGCAGAGTGTCAAGTCTTGGTTAGGGAAGTGTTTCTCAATGAAAGACTTAGGAAATGCAGCCTATATCCTAGGGATAAGGATCTATAGGAATAGATCTAAGAGGCTAATTGGTCTAAGTCAGAGTGCTTACATAGACAAGGTGCTGAATAGGTTTAGTATGCAAGACTCTAAAAGAGGATTGTTGCCAATGTCTCATGGCATAAGTCTCAGCAAGACTCAATGTCCTAAGACAAATGATGAGCGAGACCGTATGAATAAGATTCCATATGCATCTGCTATTGGATCTATCATGTATGACATGCTATGCACTCGTCCTGATGTATCATATGCTTTAAGCACTACAAGCAGATATCAGTCAGATCCAGGTGAGAGTCACTGGATAGCAGTAAAGAACATCCTTAAGTACTTAAGAAGGACTAAGGAAGTGTTCTTGGTCTATGGAGGTTTTGAAAATGAACTAGTTGTAAATGGTTACACAGATGCAAGTTTTCAAACTGATATAGATGATTTTAGATCGCAGTCTGGATATGTGTTTACTTTGAATGGGGGTGCAGTAAGCTGAAAAAGTTTGAAGCAAGAGACTGTGGCAGATTCTACAACAGAAGCTGAGTATATTGCAGCGTCCAATGCAGCAAAAGAAGCAAATTGGATCAAAAAGTTCATTTCTAAACTAGGTGTGGTTCCAAGTATTGCTAACCCTGTTTGTTTGTATTGTGACAATAACGGGGCAATAGCACAGGCCAAGGAACCTAGATCACACCACAGATCCAAACATATACTCAGGCGTTTTCATCTCATCAGAGAAATTATTGAGAAGGGAGACGTAAAGATTTGTAGAGTACCTACTGAAGGCAACGTTGCGGATCCATTGACAAAGGCTCTTCCACAAGCAAAACATGATGGTTATGTTAGATCATTAGGCATTAGATGCATGAATGATTGGCCCTAGAGCAAGTGGGAGATGTTGGGAAATGTGCCATAGGTCAATCCATTAACAGTCTTTATGAATACATTTTAGTTAATAAAATAGACGATTTCATTTGCTGTTTATTATAATTGATTTGCATATTTACATTATAATAAGATCTATGGGTATTTACAGAAATATCATAAATGTCCCTAGTCGATTATTATACTGGGAACTATAATGAATTAAGACTAGTGTGAGTCTTGATTGATGATCATACGATGATCATACGTATAGGAATACGAATCAAGATCATGAGTACTTGTTAGGGAACAAAGAAATCTTGGGACCGACCGCTATGAGAACATCACATGGATTCAGTCATAGTTGTTTCTCATGATAGGTATATTTTTCAGTCCTCTGACTCGAGATTACCAGAGACTTCAACATTAGGAATACAGTGATTTGACGCAATCAAACGTTGTCTTTAACCGGACGATTATAAAGGTTGTGATTGGTTACTGTGTGAATAATGTGGTGAAGTTGTGTAATCGAGATAGAATTTGTCCCTCTCATATAACTAGAGATATCCAGTGGATCCCTCGATGTGTTAGACTGTTAAAAGGTCTAGTCTAAGTGAATTGATATTGATCAATTTCACTTATATGTTTTCAGTCTACTTAGAAATAGAGACTAGTACGATTGAACATGTTGGATGACAATTCCATGCCTTATGTTTGATCAAAAGGATATCGTGTGACAAAAGGATGTTATATACACTATTGATTAGGTTGTATCGATTTGATATTCGTACAACTTGGGTAGTCATAATGTCTTGCTAGAGGCCGTTTATGACTTTTATACCAAAATGTGTTTTGGTACACTGCCAACATTGTATGAGCCTATTGGGTCGCACATTGAGAATGGTTTTGCAAGATTTTAAGATAGTTCAGAAAAATGAATTTTATATGATAAAATTCATGACAAAAACGTTCTTGTAGTGTATTACACTTATAATTCTTTAAGTAGGGGTATATGTGTAATTTACTTAACCGTCTATATACAAGGGTTATATAAATAGACGCTTTGAGTTAGAATACAAGAACGAAAGATTTAAAAAAGGGCTAAAACTCTATTTTCATTTTAAGAAACGACTTAGGGTTTTTGGTATGCTCTGGATTGTTTTGGAGAGAAACAAAAAGGTTTGGTATTCTCTCGAAGCTAGCACTTCAAATCTCGGTCGCCGTTCGTGTGTGAACTGCTGATAGAGGGCATTCGTTGTTGGCAGCGCTTTAGAGATCGATTAACCTTCAGAAAGGTACATTGCGAGTGAGGTATGATTAAGTTTTCATAGTATAAACGTGTTTTAATGGAATCAGATTCGCATCCTATTGGGGTTTTCTCAAAATAGTTTTGAAATCTCCGATGTGCATGAACCCCAAAACCCAACATGAGAGTGTGTCGAGAGAGAGAGAGAGAGAGAGAGAGAGTGAGAAAGAGGGTGAGAGAGAGGGGAAGAGAGTGTGTGAACAACAGAGAGAGAGAAGGAGAGAGTGTGTGGGTTTGGGTTTGGGATTGGGTTGAGTGTGTTAGCTGAGAGAGAGAGAGAGAGGGAACAGCTGAGTGTGTGAGCGGAGATAGAGCGTGTGTTTTCATGTATTTAGCAAACGATTCGTTGTTGGGGGAACGTTTAGCCGAGAGAACCAATATTTTTAATTATTCTTTTTATGAATATTTTATTGTTGTTTAGTTTTCATTTGAATAAAATAACTAAATTTATTTTTTTTCACAGGGAATATTAATTTTTTTTTGTAGGTAAAGGAATATTAAATTGAAGAACAAACCGGAAGAAAAAGAGTAAGAACAAAAATTTATTTATTTATTTATTTAATATATTTATAGTGTAATAGATTTTTTAAGAAAATGTGTTTATTGCATGGTGTGTGTAATTTAAATGTTTTATTTTTAAATAGCTAGTAAAGAATGTGAACATCGTAGTTAACAAAATGTTACAAATGTTAAACCCTGTAGAAAAACTAATTTTTTTGTAGTGATGGTCGTAGCTTATTGTGTGTAGTGATAAATGCTTGATAATTATTTAGCACATTTTACACGTGAGTGGCAAATCGACCCAAAGATAAATATTATCTGTGTTATTTATTATCAGTATTTGATTATTGCGACAAGATATCAATTACAAGTTTGTATTAATGGAGTGTCTGGTGTATACACTATTAGTCGCCTCACCATCTCCAACAACGACAACAAGGAAAAAATCTTTTACTTACAAATTTAATTTGTAAGTAAAAGTTTTAAAATTGTAAGTAAAAGTTTTTACTTACAAAATGTCGTTGGTAAAAACATCGTAAGAATAGACTCGTCGGTAAAAGTTTACACTTACAAACTTAATTGTAAGTAAAGAGATCCTTTTTTACTTACGAACCCACCATAGTAAGTAAAAGTGTATAATATCTGTTAATAAAATTTCTATTCGTTTTCAATAATATTCATTAATATAACTAGATTTTTCATTTAAATATTATTTTGTTTAATTTTTGTTCCTTTCATTATTTTTTCACGTTAATTTAATGAGTTTCGTTTTGGTATAAAAAAATTTAATGAGTTAGAGAACTTAAATAAAATACAGTTAAACTTAAATAAAATACAGTTATTTATTCTTGATTATTGTTCTGATCAGTTTTTCATCAATTTGACAAACTTTGTCTTATTCGGGAGCCCAAAGCTAGCTCGAGTAGATCTAGCTGGGTAACCAAACAATGTATCAAAGCTCCTTTAACCAACAACTAGAAAGAGAAGAAAAAATAAAGTTAGACAATTTAAAATTCATTTATAATTTTCTTCATTAAAAAAATTAAAGAAATTAAAAAAAATGAATACAACCTTCAAAAAAGCCATAGGATGTTTGAAGCTTGTAGAGACTTTGCAATAGGCTCATGCATCTTACATGCACCCAATTAATATCAAGAAAATAAGTTAAAACGTATAGAATGCATTAGGATTAATCAAGAAATGTAGGTGAAATACAAATCAAAACCTTTGTAGAGATTGCATGTACCGACATGGATGAACCATGAAATTAAGAGACGATGCAGAATCGAGATGAAGTGCAAGGCGCAACAATGTCAAGAGGAATTCTTTGATGATTTGCGACGTGATGAAATAGAAATTAGTTGTGAGGTCAACGTGAGAGATACGACCGTGAGCCTAGGAGATAGGGAGAGAAATTGTTGGGTTTTTAACTTATTATCTTTTGAAACGTGTGTGCATTGGGGGGTGGGATGTGGGGGGTTCCGGGTGTGCGTTCCCACGTTCGTGTTCGAGTACGTAGCAAGATCCTTATCTTTTTTGTGCCTATCTTCTTATTTTTGATATTTTTTTTGTGCCTACCTTTTATTTATTTTGGATTTATCCAACAAAATAAAAACCATTTATTTATTATTTACTGTTTCGTCCCTTTTTAGTGAAAGTTTAATTTGTTAATTAATTCTTCTTCTTCTTCTTCTTTTTTCTAGTTTGGTAATTTCCTTTTTATTGAGTATATATATATATATTGTAAGTAAAAATACATATTTACTTACAAAGCTATACATATTACTTTCCTCTAAGATTCATAAGTAAAAGTTAGTATTTTTACTTGCGAACAAAAGTAGTTTATATAAATATATTTTTGTGAGTAAAAGAAATTCTATTACTCACTAAAAACTATTGCCGAATTGGGTCGATATTCACTTATTAATTATTAGCTTTTGCTTAGAACTCATGAGTCATAAGTATAAACAATACTTTTAGTTACAATTTTATCAATTTTTTTTACAAACTTAAGAGTCATAAGCAAATATGGACTTTTACTTACACTTTTTATATTCGTAATTGAAAGCTTTGTAATTAAAAGTTGAATTTCTTGTAGTGAACATCAGTAACAAAATACGTAATCTCGCATTCACAAGTGTCCTCATTATTGTTGAATAACCCACGTAATACTTGTGTATATCTGCACTATCAAGAACTTTTGTATATATGTGAGAAGCTCTAAGGCACGTGACAACATTCGAATGCTTATATATATATATATATATATATATATATATATATATATATATATATATATATATATATATATATGAAAGTGGGTGGTCTAGAGAACCTCTCAAATTGGAGTACACACTTTTGTAAGGAGTCAACAAAAAAACCATAAACCCTAGAATCACAACTCGTTTAATTGAAACCAACAAACAACATAAAACAAGAATCAAAACCTAGAAATCATACAACACCCGTTCAAGAAGTCTCAACTCGTTCCATTATAAATTAAATCAAAGTCAAAGTGAAAAACAAGCCTCCGTTTCTCCTCCTCACACCCAAACTCGAACAACAAGTTCTCAAGCAAAATCCAAACACGAATAAGATTTCTCACCGCCCAAATGCCCTAGGCACCATCTTCCTCTTTGTCAAATCGAAATCACTTGTACATGGAGTGCTCAAAGTAACTAATGTAACACGGAGAGGGAGAGAAAAGAAGACCTTCGAGAGTGCAGAGAGAGAGAAGTTGTTGAAAAATTACTACAAGATGCTCCATTTTGATATAGAAACAAGAATAATTTTTGATGAGGATTTATTGAAAAGTTCGATCGTGCCTCAAATCCTCATTTTGATCATTTTTTCGCTTGATATATATGTAATCTTTTTTACATTATCAATGCGATAAATTATGTAGGTCATGGAAGATTGGAACATCCCGTTTCAATTTTATGCATTTGGAGAAATTGTTAAGGTTTCGCAAGGCATCGAGTACAGCAGACCCTCATTAATGATCATGATTATTAAGTTTGGAACGAGTAAACATTAGTTGATGGATCACGTGTATAATGCGTTTGGTATTTCGTCCACTGAGACTCTCATTACGATGACGTATCGTCACGTAATAACTCATCCATTAGGTTCACAATATTTTATCCCCGTGTCGTTGCAAGACGAGACCCACTTCGAGTTGATGTGGTCAACAGTGGCGAATCTACCATTATCAACGAAGGTAGAGATTTATTTAACCTTCGAGCCAATCGAGCCTTTTTAAAATTCTACTGTACATTCACAAGTGGTAGAAGAAAATGTGGGCATGACATGCCCTGCATCAATGATGGAAAGATTACGTATACAATCACCTATAGGTGATGTTGTGCAAGATAGATTTGTTACTTCGATTGATGATGACATTAGTGCCCCCAGTGATGACCCTAACGAGGACCACGACAACGACATTGACGAGGACGTATGTCCCCTCAAGGATGCTGCGCCATCTGTTAATTGGGAAAGTATAAATGTTGTTACAGACGACCCAACCTACGAACCTCCAGGGGCGGAAAACTTGCAAGATGATGAGCAATTTGAAATTGACGAGGAGGAGTGCATGGAAGAAGCAAGCGATGAAGAAATTTACCAACCATTGCCGGTGTATAATGAAATTGATTGGGAAGTAGCTAATTCTACTACAACCCAACATTCTCATCATTCGACTGGATGGGACATACCTAATTTTGAGTTGGAAAGAGGAATGTGCTTTGACAATAAGAAAGACTTGCAGCATGCCATCAAAGTGTGGCATGTTAACAACCATTGTCAATACCTTGTTATGGAGTCAACTAAAACCTTATGGGCAGTGAAGTGCAGAAGTACGCCGGAAGCTGGGTGCATGTGGCGTCTCGTGCTTGTTTGCGAAAGAAGAAACAATTGTGGGAGATCACTCAATTAGACGAGCCGCAATTTGTATAAATCCCGACATAGAACGCTTGATCATGCCCAACTCGACGCCAACATGCTTGCACGTGAGATACAAAGCGTTGTCCAAATAGATCAGGCAATTACTATCAAGGCCTTGGTAGAAATGATTAAGCTAAAATACGGACATGAAGTTCTCTACAAACGAATGCGGGATGCTAAAAGGAAAGCAGTTGCAAATGCATTCGGAGATTGGGACGCGTCGTATGCTAGGTTACCAAGATGGTTGGCGGCCGTACATAATAAGAGCCTAGGGACAGATTGAGTGGTCACATAGACAATGGGCTGCAGATGAGATCAGGACAGAGCATCCTCAATTTCGTCGTGTGTTCTTCGCATTTGAAGCATCAATCGAAGTGTTCAAGCATTGTAGGCCTCTTCTACAGATTGACGCGACATTCTTGTATGGCAAATACAGTGGTAAGCTAATGATTGCCCTATCTGTTGATGGTAATGGACATCTACTTCCAGTTGCATTTGCAGTTGCGAAAAACGAATCAATAGACTCGTGGGGGTGGTTTTTGAAGATGTTGCGCAAACACGTGACCGATAGAGATAGTATTTGTATTATTTCTGGCCGTCACTTTGGCATTCTCGAGGCTGTTAACATACCAGCAAATGGTTTTTGTCCACCAAGAGGATACCATCGTTATTGACTGCGACACTTGACCAGTAATTTTAACACGCATTTCAAAAATGAATCGTTGAAGAACATCCTTTCTCGAGCTACTGGTCAACATCAAGTGAGGAAATTTGATGCATGCATGGAGCGTTTTGCTTATTTGTCAGCAGGAAGTCCTCAATGTCTTCAATATGTGAATGTCGTTCCCAAGGAACTCTGGACTCAATCGCATGATGGAGGCCTGCGGTACGGGTGGATTAATTCTAACGGGGTTGGTATGTATTCGATAGTAGTTATGTTTGTTATCCTATATGTGTTTTCACTGTGCTGATATTACTGACACGACATTATGTTACTATTGTAGAATGTTTTAACGGTGTGTTGAAAGGGGCACGATTCTTGCCAATAACAGTAATGGTTTAAATGATTTACTACAGGTTGGTGACATACACCAAGCGCAAGGAGGAAATCGATGAAGCAATATCGCACGGGCTCAATTACACGAAATATGCCATGGATAAAATTGCACATTATGAACAATACGCAAGGAGACATTACGTCAACCGATAAATCGCGACACTTTGGTGAGTTTGAGGTGCTCACTTTGGATGTCATGGTGATCGCATGCATAAAGGCAACAATACACAGATTGTTATCTGAAGGACGGTATTGCATTTGCAATAAATGACAATCGTTTGGTTTCCCTTGCTCACACATGTTAGCTGCATGTGCCCTTATTCGAATTGATTATACACAATTTATTGAGCAATACTACAGGATGGACGTGTACGCACGATGCTACTCCTCTCAATTCAAAGCCATCCCCGATGAGAAGTATTGGCCGACTTTTGCGACGAAGATTTTACCAGATCCTAGGTGTAGACGTGGCCGAGGGAGACCAAAGGGAACACGAAGGCAAAATGAGATGGATCTTCCTAATGTTTCGAGGACCTTGCGATGTGGCATATGTCATCAAGAAGGACATAAACGAAGAACATGTCCGAATAGAGATCGTGGTCGAGTCCCTACTAGGAGGAACCGTTGCAGTCTTTGTCGTGCAGAGGGACATAACAAAAAAAATTGTCCATCCAAATCTCAACCCCCCAATCCAAACCAATGAGAGGATTTGTATTTCGTTTGTAAATGGTGTCAGTTGGTAATTTCATAACATTTATATTAATATAGTATAACCTTATGTTACGTAAAGTAATAGATAGGTATTTGTTAATGTTATAACTCGTAGTAATGATTTGTTGTGACTTTAAAACTACTCGACCAATTTGTCTAATCACACAGTTGTAGCGAGTACACATGGAACCAGGACCATCTGATCCTTCTCTTCTACGCCTCCAATCTACACACAGATCATCGCAAGTCTGGAGGGGTCAGGTATATACATTTAACATGTATGTGCATAATATTTATGCAAAAACGTTTAATACATATATATATATATATATATATATATATATATCGACATATTTTTTAATTATAAGGTATATGATACGATGCGCGTGCGAAGAAGACTGGGTGTCGTTGATCGACGGATTAATTACCATTCTAGAATGATCCCTTACCTACGATTTAGTGGCTTTTATGGGGTTTCATGCGTAGGATTTTTTAGACTTGACTGGGCTTTGATCATTGCTTTCGTTGAGAGATGGCGCCCAGAGACACATACGTTCCACATGCGTAGTGGCGTGTGTACGATAACACTCCAAGACGTTGACATTCAGCTCGGGTTACCGATTAATGGTATGCCTGTGACTGGAAGCACAGATGTCGACTATCTCGCGGTGTGTGAAAGATTACTTGGTGCAAGACCTGAACCACTTCACCTTTCTGGGAATAGAGTTCATGTTTCATGGCTCGAAGACAATGTGCCACCTATAGAGGATGACAGCAATGAGGAAACGGTTCGACGTTATGTTCGTTCATACATTCTACAACTTATTGGTGGTTGTGTGTTCGCTGACAAGTTGAATCAATATATACATTTAATGTTTCTTCCGTTGCTCGAGGACCTTCAAATAGCTGGACAGTATAGTTGGGGAAGTGCATGTTTGGCATATTTATACAGGGAGTTGTTTCGTGGATCCCGCTTTGGTGCGCACGGGGTCGCTGGTGCGACAATTCTTATACAACTATGGGCCTGGGATAGGTTTCCATTTATAGCACCAAGGCGCATGCCTGTTCCTAGAGGTCGACCTCGAACATGTGATGAAGTATACATGCCCAATGACATTCCTTTGGGATATCGGTAATAAAAATGTTTCTCATGTTATTTTTAATAATTCATTGCGTCTTTTTAATTTACGACAAATTTATTGTTTTGTATACAGATGGATAGTTGCATTTTCGGTAACTAGGACTTCCACACACGTTTTATCATCATTTCGTGATGCACTTGACACGCAGAGGGAGAATGTCGTGGAGTGACAACCATACGCTGATGTCATTGAGTCACTTCCACAATTATGTACTCAAGGTCACGGGAGCTGGCGTTCGACGTGTCCTTTAATTTGTTTCCATATAGTTGAGTGGCATAGACCGGAAAAGGTCATGAGACAGTTTGGGCTGACACAGGTCGTGCCACCTCACTGTGATTTTGACACACGTCTGCACCGCGTCCAATTGAGAGGACACCCTCAAAAAAATTGGGCAGTGTATCATAGAAGATATATAGAGTTGTGGGAAAATCGTAGTAATACCATAGTCACGATATAACAAGAAGGGGAACATGATCAGGAAGAGTACATGAGGTGGTACAGATCTATCACCAGGCGATACATTGGACATGACGGGGCTCTGCGCGAATTCTCGGTAACCTTGAAACTATAATGTTGTTATCCTCATGAGTCGTATTTAAAATTATTAAAGAACACTGCATTTTTTTTGTATATCAGTCTACATTAGCGCGTCAATTGGAGCGAGTGTTCACTGATGACGGGGTCGATCAAGGCATGACTGCTCCACTTGAAGGCATCAGAATCTTATATGAGGATGAATGGCAAAGGACTACTCTATGGAATGATGAAAATGTAGTTGAGCCGGACATAGATGACGAAGCATCTCAAGAAGAATAGGAAGAACAACAAGAAGAGGAGGAAGAACAACAAGAAGAGGATCAAAGCCTAGCAGATAGAGGGAGGAGAAGAAAAACAACAACGACTCAGACTCTGGGTGAGAACAGTAGACGTTCTTCTCCACCTCCTCCAACTCGTCCAACACCAAGAACGTCAGAGACTGTTGGTGAGAGTAACAGACGTTCTCCTTCGCCACCTCTAACCCGCCCTTCTTTTTATGGGTACTCTCCTTTGCCGCCCCCAACGCAACCGGATGCTCTTATGTTTTTGCCTAGGACACCGAGCATGAGTGTTCATCCATATCATTTTGATCCATATGCTCCTGGGCCATCATCTTCGTACATGGACCATAGAATGCCTACACATTCAATGCATGGTTCATTGCCTCAATACATTCCAAGTTCATTTACTCCGCCATATTATAACTACAATATTCCATATAGTGGAGATGGCTCATTCAGGCCCTTATTAGGCATGCCACCTCATGTTCCTTTCACCCTACCACATACAGGAAGTCAGTATGTTGGAATGGTTCAACCTCCTATCTTTGATAGCACTGGTAGTAGAGGTCAATCGAGCCAACACGAGGAAAAAGTTCAGTCGAGTCATCGAGCTCAACAGATTCAGCCGGACGTACAAGCACGGAGAAATCCATATCGAAATAGAGTACGACCGGTTTGCCACACGGAGGAGCAACGTCGACGTCGATAGAACTGCATTATACCTTTGTATGAGTGGGTTGATAGGAGTGTTTAGGGTCCCTTAGATGTCATGGAGATGGGGTTGTACATTTGGATGAAAGTCAAGAACTATAAATACAAACTCCTACCCTTTTTGCTTCACATTTGCATGTTTTCAATACAAAAATGAAAAAAAAATTCAGAGCTATTTGGGACTTTTATTTACTGGAAATTGTAGTCCTTAGGAGGTTATTCATCATCAAGAAAGCGATCTAGTTATCTACAATCAAGCATCATGTAACGGCCCGTTATTTAATAACGCCGTTATTTCAATTTTTCAGATTAGAACGCCAGCTCGGATGAGACGTGGACGCAGCGTATGGATTAGGTTAGATTTTGAATTAGGAGACTGACTGTGTATGATGGTTGTTAGTTCTGTGATGTATTTGATATCATTTATGTACAATTCATCACAGGTGTGATTTACATTGTTGTGTTCGGGCAAAGTTGAGAGTCGGGGTTTATGTCGTGAGCAGGTCAACGCGGGGGTTCGAGAATTTGTGAGGCGGGCGTTGGTAGGTTGATTAGATTAAGTTATTAAGCATGACTAAGGTTGAGGAGTAAATTTAATGGAAAGTTAATATAACCTTAGACTATAATTAAATTAGGTACACTAAGGGTGGGACCGCCTCGGGGTGCGTGTCAAACACGGAACACGAAGTGTCGAGTGGTTGTGAGGCTAGTGTGGCTTTATTTACAAAACATGGGAATTTATTGAATTGATTTGATAATTGTTATAAGTTAAATCAAATAGGAATTATAAAATCCTATAGTTAAGTTGGATAAATTAGCAACACTTGGATGCTTCTCGAGATGCACATTTAAGGTGATTGGTGTCATGATAAGGTGTTTTTGAGTTGGAGTGACACAGAGTGATGTTGGACCATAGGATTGTCCTCGAGATTTGTACACACACTTGATCAAAATCAAGTATATATATACATGAGGATCGGTCAAGATGGGTTGAAAGAGGGAGGTTGATTGAGAGAGATCGATTGGAGAGAAGAGGAGAGAATCGTGAGGAAGAGGAAGAAGAAGAGATCAAAAGCTGGATTAGAGGGAGTGATTGTGTCAATCCACAACAAGAATTAAGGTATGGAATCATTCCAGCCTTGGTTTTATGAAAATTTTGGTTTAATATTGGATGATTTGAGTTCAAACAAATTTTGGGGGATTAAATACTGTATTTTTGGGTTATGATGTTTATAAGGTTAGTAGTAGGTAGAGTTGATTAAATTGATGCAAATTGAGAGAATTTGGAGTAGTTTTGAAAAAGGGTTTGAAAATGGAAATTTTTGTAAATTGTGGATTTTTGTGTTTGATTATGGTAATTGATGTTTAAATGGTGTAATTAAGGTGATTGAGGAGTTATGGAAAGATGGAAATTGCATTTATGGGTTTGTGAGTTGTTTGGAGTTCAAGATGTTAATTTGGAAATTTTCTGGACAGCGAGCAATTAGCGCGCTAATTGGAGAAATTAGCGCGCTAATCACGCTGATTGAAGACGATAATGAACAGTGATGAGCTAAATTAGCGCGCTAATTTACCTCATTAGCGCGCTAATTGTCCACTGGAACTCAAAAATTTAGGAAATGAATAAAGGAGCTTAAATAACAATATAATCAAATTAATTGACCCATAATCCTCATAAATGAATTCCAGGAGTGTCCAAAACAGTAATTTCAGTCGAGAATTGAGGAAAATCAGACCGGGGGATATTTTTGGGGTTTTGAGCGCGGTTTGAGGTATGTAAAACCCAATTGAACACCACTATTGCATTTATTTGTTTGTTCATTGAGCTTTAAATTCTTGATTAATCTGAAATTATTATTGATGGGAATGGTATATTATTGATGGGTTTTTCCTTCGGGTGTGTGGTCGCTTGGGAGAAATTGTGACTTAGGACACAGTTTGCGGGGTCATGAGAGTAGAGTACGACCGGGCCACTGGTCCTAAGTTCACTTCTTATGTAGGCTGGTTCACACCCATTTGTTTCGAGTGTTAATATTCATGCATGTTCCATTTGAGCGATTTACTGCATTATTTTTCTTTTTGACAAGTGCATGATTATTTCACACTATTTTTGGCTTCTATTATGGGTTCCTTAAATTAAATGCCTGGTGGTTTTCCTTGGGATTTTACTTACTGGACTCGTTATCTGGTTTTTGTGATAACTGAGTGCAGATCCTGGTACCAATGCAAGGGTAAGGAGGTTCTTGGCGATTACGTCTGACTTACCATCGTCAAGACTTGCTAGTACGTGTCTTGGTATATATATATTGTTTTGATATTTTGTAGTATTTTGGGATGGGGAAACCTATCATAAGCTGTACTTGTATATAAACCTTGTTTAGTTAATCGCCTATATGCATGTACAGCCGGGTTTTTTCCACTATAGGATGGACAATGAAAACTAATATAACACATTTGTGATAATTCACAAGGCTTCCGCCGTTACTTATGGATTTATAGCATAAATTGTGAGACTATTAAATAATGGGATAGGTAAATGATGTGGCAGTTACTTCTGGTGCATGAGCTGGAGAAGTATACTGTTGCACGGGGCGACCCCGGAATTTGGGGCCGCCACACATCAACCTTAAGGTATGCTCATATCCACTTATTTGCATAAAAATTAAGGGTTTTGAGCATTAGATCATAGGGCTTTCATGAGAGACCAATTTCAAAGTGTTTGAAGAGTGGTCTATGATCAAATAAGAGCATTAGTTTTAGTTTTAAACTTTTATTTTCGGATTTTTTAAGTTTTGCTCAAAAATTAGGTTTTTGAAATGAATGAGAATGCATGTTAAGTTTTTGACCTAACCTCTATAACTTAAGCATAACTCACTCATCTTAACTCCAAATTAGGTGATTCCAATGCCACTTGAAAGATACTCAAAATGGAACAACTTTTTCCTACTAAAAAATTTTGAAATTCAAATGTTTTGCTGTCCAAAAACCCTCTGCAACTTTAATGTTGAATCTGAATTTTTTGGACTTCACTATTTTAATAATGCCTTTTTGTTTGAGGAATAACTCAATTATTTCTTATTGGATTGAGTTCATATTTTAGTATGATGTTCTTAGGTATGATCTTATTCTTTAGTAAAAAAATCATGATTTTTGGAGCTATAGTTTAGGAGAAATAAATTGTAAGATTTTCTGGTCAGACTTAAAAAAACAGTTTTAAGTTATTGTTGTAAAAGTTTCATATCTCTCTCGTTTTTAATCGGAATTGTGCGTTCCTTATAGTTTCGGAAAGCTAAGACAGAGAGGAACAACCTAAAATCATTAGTTTTTCAAAATTTAGTCATATAAATTTTCAAAAATGGGCCAAAAGACGAGGCTTGTCCGTATAATGGTCATTTGTATAAATGTTTTTGGGTCGTTTTGGTGTCGGAAAGTATCAACGTTTAATTTAAAGACTAAGTACATCTAATATAACTTAGATTGACACCAGCAAACTTCGAGAGATATATATGAGTCCGGGTGCAAGAGTTTGGGTGATGAGAGGCCTATTGGACTAGGAATACTGCGTGAAAAAGGTGAGTATACCTGATGATACTTTGAATTGCATTTCATTTCCTTTTATTACTGATTGATTGGCGGTCTTTGTGACTATATGGTGCCTTTGTACTCTAATATCATGATATTTGTTGATAATCTTCATTCTTTGAACTTGTTCATCATGATATTGTTTTATTGATGCTTTCATTGAATCCTTTCGTGTGCTCTATGTCTTCATTTAATGTTTTTAATGGTAAATGAGCTTTAAATAACATGCTATTAGGATTAGAGAGTTTATGAATGAGACTATGGACTTTGTACTCGACTTGATTAGTCTATTAGCTTGTCCATATGCCTTTACCATTCTATACGGAGTCATTTTTGAATAAATAAAGTAGTGGTTGGTAAAAATAGTGACAACGAACCATGACATACTCACTTAAGTAGGTTTAAGAAATCAAACCTAATTAGTAAATTTAGTTACACATTTATTTGTTCATTTCGTAATAATTGATTGTGACATTTACATTTGTTTCTAACTTACTCTTGAACCTTAAAAAAGTCATGTCAGGCAGAAATTATGCATCATCATCTAGGGACGGATCTGGTGGACGATCCAGTGGTCGCAGAGATCGTCCATCTCGCGACCTGGATCGTT
Organism: Stephania japonica; assembly: GCA_039657345.1. Classification (NCBI taxonomy): domain Eukaryota; kingdom Viridiplantae; phylum Streptophyta; class Magnoliopsida; order Ranunculales; family Menispermaceae; genus Stephania; species Stephania japonica. The sequence continues at coordinate 80,201,199 of CM077556.1, read as the reverse complement.
CGCTAGTACGATCTCCCGCTGATGATGTTGAGCCTCAACAGCGTCAAGAGCAACTCACTCCGCAACAGCTTGCTCAACAGCAGTTTGCTTACCATCAACAACTTTTTGTCCAACAACTGCTTTCTCAGCAACACCATCAATCACAATTATATCAACAGTATATACTCGTCCGCCTTATGCGCAGCACCCCCACCAGGCCCCTCTCCTTCAGCCATCGGGCCCATCTTTATTTGGCCCCGATGATCCAACCACTCTACAGGCTTACTCCTCTCCATTGGCATCGCAATTCCCTCCACCTATCGCTGGTCGCGTTACTTCTAGAGGATCTACCCACGCATCTCCCTCCCATCAGCAGGACTACCAGCATGTCCCGATCGCTCCCTTCGACTCTAGTATGCATGCCTCCCCATCGAGGAGTCATGATCATGTCGAGCATGCATCACATTCGCCCAATACTTCAAGCCACCCTTCCAGTGATCCGTCTATTAGTGGTGCCTCGCGTAGATCACAACAAGGCGATGAGCCTGCTAGGGCCCCGAGATGTAGAAGTAATGATGACCAAGGCGCGGGGCGGGTGTTTTTGACCGTAAAAACTATGAAAGAATTGTAAGTCAATGAAATATTATTACGTATATATACTTACGTTTAATGAACTTACTATAATATTGGTCTAACTTTTTTTTGTAAAAATGTAGTGGTACTTTCTTGCATCCGTCATCCGAAGTGTCAAAACAAATGACGCGGGTATATAAATTCGATTTACATAAGGATGGCTACTGTTGGGATACGGTTCGCAACCATATCAAGGAGCAATATTTTATCAAATGGGCGGAAAGAATTTTAAATAAAAAAATTAAGTTTCTTTTACTTAGCATATGTTGAAGACTTGACTTTCTATTATTACAAACTCATTTCGATTGGAGACGATCGAATGGCGCTATGGTCAGACATTTGTACGACAGGCAGATTGCCACTCGTTACGCTGACTTTGTTAGTAAGATGGTGACGAAGTCGACAAAACCAGCACATGTATCTCTGGAGGTTTTGAGCATTACAAGAAGATGCGGTCTACTCCGAATATAAAGCAAAGTCGAACAAGCGAGCCGAAATCGGAGATCGAGAGGTGGGGGACCTGGTTCGGGTTCGTCGTGCATTGCACGGAGGTGGAGCCATATCCATCTATGAGCATTCGTTGAGACCTGGTATGTTTTGGGACATACATACATAGATACATACATACATATGTATACATTAGATTCATATAAGTTTCAAACTTAATTTTAAGTTAAACATATTTTATAGGAGAAGAAACTCGATCGAAAGATCGCTTTGGATTTATGTTTATATCTCCATACAAGGGATCATGATGGCGTCACTTTCTTGGATCCAGGAGAGCGAGGCGATTGCCGTAAGAAACTACTTGACCATAGCTGTTTTTTGTTAATTATAGGTATCAATGACTTATATGACTTGTCAATGTTTAAATTCTTAATACGAGCGGCTATACACGAAAGGACAGAGAGCTTTCACGGTTGCGACTGACACTCCAATTGATGAAATAGAATTATATTTGGAGATTGTGCGGCGAAATGATAAAGGCGGTGATTTGGTCTTGGCATTTGGACACCGTCGGGGTCTAAGATGCGTAGACATGATGAAGTTGGATCTTCTCGTCCTATATTTGCGAGATGATGAGCCATTTGACCAATTCAAGAAGGAATTCAAGGAGATGCAAGCAATGATACTAAAGATGGTTAATGACACGTACGTAAATCGCGAGCAATTGCTTGAAATGCAAGGACGGTTACATCGCATGGAACAGGGTTTCATGGAGAGATCATTTGCACAAAAAGGCAAGATGATGTTGATGATGATGATCTTGCTCACAATGACTCAACGAAGAGGATGATGAATGATGATTTCTTTTTCACAAATCCAAAAAGGTTAGATTTTTTTGGTTCATTTTTTACTTGATACTTATAAGTTTTTTTTTATTAGGAACCATTATAAATCTTATGAATTTATTAGGAATCATTATAGAAACATAAATCATGTAAACCATATATTGAGTCGAGATTATTGGAGTAATGTTTGTTATTCACTAGTTTTTTCTATTTGTATTCTTTATTTGAATATTGAATTGGGAGACTCAAAAAGGTTTTACTTCTAAATAGAATGTTTAGTTTAGGTCTACATTGAACATTTGTTAAGAATGATTTTGGGATTTTGTGTTTTAATTGGTTCTACACAAAAAAAAAACTTGTTCAAACTATATTAACATCTTTTATTTTGTGTTTTCATATTTGTGATATTGAATATATATGCTAACTGTTAATTAATTTTACTAATTTGTATTTATTTTTTCTTTTTTATTGAAATAAATATGATTTGTTCTTTATTATAGGTTGTTTTCCATAAAATATATGACTTTTATATATGTGAATATCAAATTTGTATACCTCAAAGTTTAACTTATTTTATTTTTCTTTTTCTTTTTTTTTACAGGAAACTATGGTATATATGATGGATGGAGTGTATTTTTATGATGGTTTTTTTGGAAACTTATTTTGTGTTCTCCTATTTTGATTTTTTTTTTTTTTTGTATTGATATGGAAAGAGACAATTATTGAGACACTGAGTTTATGTATTTAAATTTGATTAAATTCTATTGGAATGTATGGAATGTATGAATTCATTGGTGCCTTGGAATGTATTAACCAACCACCAACCGGAATGAATTAGGAATGTATAAATTCATTGTATATGAATTTAGGGTTTAGGATATATGAATTCTGTATTGTTGTAGATATGAATTTAGGGTTTAGTGTAATATATGAATGTATTAAACCCTAAAACCGTAAATATGAATTTTGAATGAATATATATATTATATATATTAGGGTTTAGGGTATTTAGCGACGGGGCACCCCATCGCCAATTAATGTGGCGCCATGCCACGCCATTTGGCGACGGGGCACCCGTCGCTAATTGACGTGGCGCGGCACGTCATCCTAGCAAACTCCTACCAAACTAATGGCGCCTTTATAAAAGGCGTCATTGTCCACATCACCCCAATCACGCCTTTACTAAAGGTAGAATACATTACTTTTGTAATTTTACAAAAATTTAACTTATAAATAAACGATTAACTTAACTGAAACTTGGCCATTCTTTTTTTTTTTTGGTAACCGACTATTCCTCGCTCATATAAAGATGCTTAGGCGAAAACATGCTGCTTATAGCTTACGCTTGGTTCAGCTTTTCTTATTGTTTATTACTCATAGCTTTGTTTATTACTTATAGCTTTATCTTGTCTTATTTTTGAAAACATTCTTGAGCAATAACGTCACGCATTCTAAACATTGATTAGATAGTTGCAGGACTTATAATTATAAAAAATATTAAAATAATAATAAGTAAGTCATATCACAACACACATTGACCCACAAAAATCCTTTATGTGGCCTCGACTCGCATGTTAGCATCGAGATCTGTGTGTGGCCGTATCCCGAGGTAAGCATGGATGATTTTATGGGACAATGTGTGTTGAGGTGTGACTTGTCATTGTTATTGTGAAATTTCGCTATAATTATTAAGAATGGTTTCATACACCGCAAGCTCTCTAAGCATAATTTTAATTTTTTTGAAATTAAAAACTACGTACACCAAGAACATCACCTAATTTTCTTGAAATTTTGTAAGTTCAAACATCTATTTTTTATTTTTTTATTTTTTGATAGAATTAAAATCTAGAATGTTAGAATGAAGAAAATGCTCAAAATTAACTTGACCAGCTAACTAGCTAGGCAATGATCTTTTCAAGTCAGGAAGACTTTGACCAATTAGTTACCTTCATGTGCAAAATTTGAATGACCTGGTTGAAGAATAAACGTTTGATAAATGCCTCAAAATTCGATGGAAAAAGTCCAAAGTGTTACATGTGCAGCTAAATAATATGATATTTTTGCAATGATTGAAAACAATATGAGGACCCTACCAAAAAAAATAAAAAAAAATAAATAAAAATATGAGGACAAATTGAGAGGACAATGAGTTAAAATGAATAAACACTCTAAGATAAATAAGTCTTTAAGACACTAATAATAATATCTTGAAAAAAAAAAGACACTAATATTTGTTGTTAAAAGTTACGTTGTTAAAAGTTGGTTGACATATAATGAATATATTTATAAGTAGTAATAAATTATAAAAATCACAAGTAATGATTTGTTTAATGTCATAAAATAAAGAATTTTGTTAAATTTATTAGTTATTATTCTGTAAGAAATGATTTTTCTGTAAGAAGTTATATATTTCTATATATTAATTGAATATTATAAAATATTGAACAATGTGAAGAATTTAAGATAAGTTTTAGCAACATTTACTATCACAATCCAATGACTAATGAGAAGAAATATAAAATTATAAATTATTTATTTATTTTTTTGAAGAACGATTGAGAGAATGGAACCACTAAAGAATTGCTAAATCGTATAGAGTTTTATAATTTCTAAGTATTGTATTTGTTGTGATCCTAAAATTATAAATCATTTATTTATTTATTTATTTATTTATTTATTTACAGAATAAAAAATGTCACTCATTATTTCCTGAATATGAGGTTAAATTGTAAGATATATGTGCCAGCGATATAGTAATGTTTGTTAATGATTATGATGTTCATTACAAGAAAATTAATCTTTAACAACATTTAATTATTTTGTTATACTAACAATGTAGTGTATGATGACAACATTTTTCGATGTTTTAAAAACTTTTTTCTTGTAGTGATAATATGATTCAAATCCATATTGCATTAGCTACTAAGCATTGGTATTCTGCTAATGTATGTTTATTTTCTACAATCATGCACAACCAAAAATCATTCAATAATTTAGATGTACATAACCGGGCGAAATGTTTCGAAATAATAATCTCAAGGAAGAACTTTGGGGATCCTGAACTAGGGATCTCTTTAGAGGCAGAACAAGGCAGTCAAGAAGTTTTATAGTGGAATGGATTTCACAGCACGTCACTTTTAGATTTCACTGAAATGTTAAGGAAGTGTAGAGACATTTAATTAATCCGTACTTCAGTTTATGAATGTCATCTTGTGATATTCATAGCCTGTGTGCTTTGCTTCAACTTAATATTTTCTGCTAAAACTTTGTTATGCAAAGCTCAATCTCAAAAACAATTTTTTGTGATGAATGAGATCAATATTTTTTTTTTCCACTGATTCTTTAAACCAGATAATGCAAGCATAATTTTAGTTAGACTCAACTGGTAATTTTTTTCCACAGATTATTCACAACCCTCTAAATTACATCATTAAACCATATCAGTATTTAAGGAAATTATCTTTTTTTTTTTTTGGAAAACCAGTACTGAGAGATTTCTCCCTCTCTGTTGGTAAATTGTATTAATAGAAAATCCCTCATAGGATTTTGATTACAAGTGATGGATGTTATCAAGTATGCAACAAGATCTGTGTATAATGGATTGCCAACATGACTCGCACAAATGATCACGAGCTTTACTTAATACAGCCAAACAACAAAATAATCACAATGTAGCACACCTAAATACAACCATACATATGGATAGTAGAACTACACATCAGTAGAGATCTTTTCTAACAAATGAAGAGATTACCAAAGGGAAGGCATCCGTCTAGTTACAATTGATATTTTCTTCAGCGTGATTTTATTCTTCCAGTAATTTTTCCACTTATTTTGAAGTTTTTTGCGTAACATCTTGTACAGTAGGTGTTTTGAGTTAAACAATGAGACGACGACCTTAAACTTCAAGATACAAATTAATTTGTCAGGATTTTTTTTTTCTTTCTTAAAAACTAGTTGTTCTAGAATTTTGATTAGTCAATGATTTATTAATTTTTTCATCCACTTTTGGTTAGCTGTAGCAAGATTAATCAATGCTCCTCCATGTTCTAGCTTCTAAGAGATCATTTTCTTTGGAAACTACAAGAGCTCCATCAGTATCATCACTTGAAACAAGTTGTCTGGACCGCTATAGTGAGTCAATGCCCTGACAAACATGAAACTTGCTTATTTGAAGGACATGCACCTCAGAATTCACATATAGCCAATTTGTTGAAAAACAAATGGATTCAAAGAAAAGTATGTCATGTATCTTTTGTTCTGCTCTCTTAATGTTTTTCTTCACTAGTAAAACACTGCTATGCAGTGCTACTAACAACAACATCTCTTCAGGCCAATCTCTATCAGGAAATCAAACCATAGTCTCTCAAAATGGCAACTTTGAGCTTGGCTTCTTCACACCAGGAAAGTCTCTCAAATACTACATCGGCATCTGGTACCGAGAAGCCTCAGTTGAAAACAGAATGGTTGTTTGGGTTGCCAACAGAGATCAGCCTCTCAATGACTTGCACTCTTCAGAACTGAAACTCTTTGGCAATGGTAATCTAGTCCTCCTCAATGAAAGGAAAATGCCTATTTGGTCGACGAACTCAACATCGAAAGCCTTCAAATCCTCTTCTATTGTGCTTGGGGATGATGGGAATCTTGTTTTGAGTGATGGGTCTATTATACTTTGGCAAAGCTTTGATCATCCAACTAATGTGCTTCTGCCTGGCGCGAAGCTAGGATACAACAAGCGAGCCAAGATGGCAGCACAAACACTTACCTCTTGGAGGAATTCTGAAGATCCTGCTCATGGTATCTATTCTGTGCAATCTGAAGGGCCAGACGGCAATTTTGAAGTCCGATGGAATGGATCTGCAGCGTACTGGAGTACTGATGCCTGGAACAACAATAGTTTCTACTCTACTATTAAATTGAGATCAATTTTGAACTCGCTCAATTTCAGCTTCATATCGAATGAGAACGAGAGCTATTTCACCTTCTCTTTTAAAGATAAGTCTGTGCTTGATTTTGTTATGTTGGATTTGAATGGGCAACTTAAGAGTTTTTTTCGGGTAAAGGGAATGAAATCCTGGAACTTGATATGGTATCAACCGATACTACAATGTCAAGTGTATGGTTTTTGTGGGGATTTTGGTGTCTGCAGTGAGAATTCTCTTCCTGTCTGTCGATGCTTGCCTGGTTTCGAACAGCGTCACCCAAAAGATTGGGACTTGCTTGATTTCTCAGGTCGGTGTGTGAGAGAAACGTCTTTGCAATGTGGTGGTAAAGACTGGTTTTTGAAGGTACATAATGTCAGCTTTCCTGTGAACTCAAAGGCTTCAAGAGTGCTTGAGAGCGCCGAAAATTGTAAATTGGCTTGCTCGAACAATTGCTCTTGCAGCGCTTATGCTTACACAAGTGTCGGGTGCTTGACTTGGTATGGGAATCTGCTTAATATACAGCAACTCGATAGTGGTGGTGATGATTTGTATCTTAGATTGGCTGCTTCAGAGGTTTCAAGTTCGGGTAAAAAGGTTTCAGTTTTATCGGTTACCATAGGGGTAGTCTCAGGAATGATAGCTCTTCTTGTCATTTCGGTGCTGGTAACTTTTACCATATTGCGAAGAATGAAGAGAAAGGTTAAGGCATCAGCGACCAAAGAGGAAAACTCTCCAGACCAAATGCATCAGTACACATTTCTAACAGCATTCGAGTACAAACAGTTGAAGGTCGCGACGAACAATTTTTCAGAGAAGTTGGGCAGTGGCGGTTTTGGATGTGTCCTCAAAGGGGTTTTGCCTGATTCAACCCACATAGCTGTGAAGAAGCTTGATGGCATTTGTCAAGGAGAAAAGCAATTTCGCAGTGAGGTTAGCACTCTTGGGTTAGTCCAACATGTTAATCTTGTTCGACTACTCGGGTTTTGCACCAAAGGGAACAACAGAATGTTGGTATATGATTTCATGTCAAATGGCTCTTTACATTCACATCTTTTTAGCCAGGATGATTCAAAAGTTTTAAACTGGAGCACTAGATACCAAATTGCAGTTGGGATTGCAAGAGGGCTAACTTATCTCCATGAGAAGTGCCGAGACCACATCATTCACTGCGATATCAAGCCGGAAAACATACTTTTGGATGCAGATTTCACGCCCAAAGTCGCGGACTTTGGTCTGGCAAAGCTTGTAGGCCGTGAATTCAGTCGTGTCTTGACGACTTTTAGAGGAACAGTCGGGTATCTTGCACCGGAATGGACATCAGGTGTAGCCATTACAACTAAGGCAGATGTTTACAGTTATGGTATGATGCTTTTTGAGATCATATCGGGAAGAAGAAACATGAAGCAGCATGTGAATGGGAAGATGTGCTTCTTCCCTACTTGGGCTGCCAACAAAGTACTGTCTGAGGGACAAGAAGTGCTTTGCATATTAGACAAGAAGTTGGAGCACAATGCAGACGTCGAAGAGCTTACTAGAGCTTTCAGAGTGGCTTGTTGGTGCATTCAAGAAGAAGAGATTCAAAGGCCATCAATGGGACAGATTGTTCAGATTTTCGAGGGGCTCTTAGAGGTGAATTCGCCTCCAATCCCAAATTACCTCCAAGCTTTATTGGAGAGTGAAGAAGCCATAAGTTTCTTCTCAGAGTAGAACTCTCCATATGATCAGTGATCTAATGCAGCAACTTTATATATAAGCATTCTAGCTGGTTTTTCATTTCTAAATCATGAAGGCTCATCATTGTAGTGGGATCTCAATAGAATTAAGGACAAGGTCTATCTTGAAATTGTATTTTGGCCTGTTAAGGTAGCAAGTGTAGACTAGACTTATTTATGTGATATGGAAGCATTGAAACATTTAATTAATCTACACTTTATTTATATGTCTTCTTGTAATGCTCATAGCCTATATGATTTGCTTCAATGTGTATGTAATCTTCACATTTTTTCTTCTAAACTTTGTTATGCATGTTGTCCAGAACAATAAATAATGATACTAATATATATGAATAAACAAGTTTTACAAATAATTAATAACATAATTAATCAACAAAATAAATTTTTAACCAGAGGCTTGCATAGAAGTAATGTCCTAAGACAGAAATTTTCTTGAATTCGGTGATAGAATTTTCTTCAAAGATATGCCCCCAGGATACAAACCGATGCCCTTTCGAACCAAAAATCACCAAGTTCAAAAGTCTGCCAAACTGTGATTTTTCTTTTCTCTCAGAAAAAACTAAATTCGAAGTCCAGTAAGTTTCTAGTGTTTTAGTTCCACTTAAATAGAACTTGAGGCACTGGTTCAAACCAATGTGACTATTCAAATTTTGAAAGTAGGAATTCTTCCTTTCCATAATTCATAAGGAGACTTATTTGTCTTCTTAATTGGGATTATATTTAGGATATAATTTGCTGTAAGTAGTGCCTCACCCCACATGTTGTGTGGAAGTCCAGAACTATTTAGCATATAATTTATCATGACTTTAAAAGTTATGTTTTTCCTCTCCGCGACACCATTCTGTTGAGGTGTGTATGGTGTTGTAGTTTGATGTATAATTGCATGATTACCGCAAAATTCAACAAATTCAGAGGATTCATATTCTCCACCTCTATCCGTTCTTATTGCTTTAATCCTTTTATCTAATTGATTTTCAACTTCAGTTCTATATGTCTTAAACATATCAAAAGCTTCATCTTTAGTTTTAATCAAATAGACATTGCAATATTTACTACAATCATCTATAAAAGTGATGTAGTAATTTTTGCCTCCTCTTGTAGGGGTTGATTTATAGTCATAAAGGTCACTATGTATTAATCCTAACAATTCATTTGACCTTCCTATGACTGTTTTAAAAGATTTCTGAACAAACTTAGATTCAGTGCAAGTTATTTGTGCTTCACATCAAAATTAAATTTAGGTAATAAATTGAGATTAACTATTGTATTGATAGACCTACTGTTTACATGGCCTAATCTAGCATGCCAAATATCATAAGAACCCACGATATAAATAGAAGCATTCACTTTATTCATAGCATTAGTAACCATTACATTCAGTTTGAACATACCATCTACTAAGTACCCTCGTCCTATATAGTCCGTAGCCTTACATAACACAAAACTTATCAAATTCGAACACTAGTTTGAATCCCCTTTTAGTAAGAAGAGTACCAGAGACTAGGTTCTTTCTTAGTTCAGGAACATAAAGTACATCAATCAAAGTAAGAGTTTTTCCAGAAGTAAATTTCAGCAACACTTTTCCTTTTCCTTTGACACTTGAAGTAGATGAATTCCCCATGTAGAGTTTTTCATCATTAGTAATATCTTCAAAGGTTGAAAACAACGCCTTGTCACCACAAATATGCCTAGTGGCTCCTGTGTCAATCCATCAACCTTTAACATTGTCAATCATATTGACTTCAGAAATAACAACAACCAAGTTTTCTTCAGTAGTTGACATTGGCCTGATTCTTTTGAGAAGAATTTTCAGCAGGTTGATCTTTCCGGAGACGACATTCTTGAGCGTTATGGCCAGGTTTTCCACACACCCAACAATTAACTTTAACTTTCTTAAATGGCTTGCCTTTAGGTGCAAAATTGTTGGAGTTTTTCACAGAAAACTTCTTTGCTTTGTTCTTCTGAAATCTGGATTTTGAAGCCTCTCCTTCAACCACATTTGCTTTTGTAGCCAAGGTAGTTACTTCAACTTTGTCTTCCTTACGATGATCTTCTTCAACTCGAAGCCTCAGAATCAAGTCCTTTATAGTCATCTCCCTCCTTTTGTGCTATAAATAAATCTTAAAATCTTTCCACGAATGAAGTAACTTCTAAATAATTGCACCAACTTGAAAGTGTTCATTGATAGAACATCCTTCTGCATGCAATTCATGAATCAGGACTTGGATTTCCTCTACTTGTTTAATGACAGTTTTGGAGTCCACCATGAGATACTTCATAAATTTACCGATTACAAATTTCTTCGCACCGGCATCTTCAATTTTGTATTTCTTCTCAAGATTATTCCATACTTCCTTTGTTGTGTCATATGACGAATATATGTCATATAAGTTATCATCCAAACAATTAAGGATGTAATTGCGATAAAGAAAATCAGAATTTCTCCAGTTCTCAATGGACATAATAGTCTCCTTCGATAGAGGATCCTCATCTGTTTTAGGTTCATCATCTCTTACAATATGTGCAAGATTGAGGGTTGTCAAGTAGAACAACAATTTTTGTTGCCACCGTTTAAAATCCACTCCTGTGAATTTTTCAGGCTTTTCTTCATGCTTTTTGAAATCCACTCATTTGAATTTCTCAGACTTATCTTCTGATTTCTAAGAGTTGTTCAAACTCGATTGTTCCACCATTTTCAGAATTTCTGAAATTCACAAAACAACACAAAATCTCAGAAATTTCTGAAAATTTTGTTTTAGATTGTTGTCCAGAACAATAAATAATAATACTAATATATACGAATAAACAAGTTTTACAAATAATTAATAACATAATCAATCAACAAAATAAATTTCCTTAAATCGTCGGCTAATAGAATTTTCTTCAAAGATCGTTTGCTCCCCAGGATACAACCGATCAAAATGTGGATGTTTATCCACATTTTTGGAGTGAAATGACCAAAATGCCCCTCATTTCGAACATATATATAAATATATATAAAATCACCAAGTTCAAAAGTCGACCACGACCTCGCGTGTCGCTAAGCGCCCACCAATTTACTATTTTTGTCAAATTTATTTTATTTTTATGATTTTCTAGTGTTCTCTCTCGTGTCGCACGCATTTTTAGGCGAAAACACTAAATTCGAAATCCTGCGATGTAAAGTTTCTAGTGTTTTAGTCAAACAATCAATCAAAAACTTAAATAGAACTTGCGTCCACGTCGAAAATACGCAAATAACGGCCTTAATAAAATTTGGGCCGTTACAAAAATAAATTTCTAACCGGAGGCTTGCACAAAAGCAATGTCAAATTCCTTGAAAACATCATATGCCCTTTCAAATAAAAAATCACCAAGTTCAAAAGTCGCGCCAATTTGTGATTTTCCTTCGCTTCGAGAAAACAAAATAACAAGTAAGTTTCTAAATTTAAATAGAACTTGAGGCAACCAATGTGACTGTTCAAATTCGAAAACATCATATTCAACAGTCGCACCTGTTCACAAAATAACAAAATTAACTGTCAACAATTAATTTGAAATAAAAATAAAAATTTATTTGATTTTACGAGGCTAACAAATCTAAGGTCCAAGGCCCTATCTATGATTTTAAATATAATTATATATATATATATATATATATTTACATATATGCACACCTATTACCCAATGGATGCCAATTTATACTTTTTGAAGTGAGCAATGTGGGACTAAAGAGTTTTTCTATTCAAACTCACTTGAAACATTTTTCAAGTTCCAACAATGCAAAGCTCAATTAATAAACTTTCATCAAATTCCTGTGATGAAAGAGAAGAAGAAATTTTTTCCCTGATTGAGAAAGGACGTCAAAAAATGAAATCAACATCAATGACCTAGATTAGATTATTTTCTGACCTTGTTCCACGTTTCAGCATCTGAAATTTCTTCTGCTAGGAAAAGATGAGACTGGTACCATTTTTATGAGTGTGAGCCCTCGAAAAATCAATAATTCGGTGAATCCCTTTCATGGCAACAAAGATAATGTCACGATGCTTTTCGAAATCTGGCTTGGATACGCATTCCATCCCAAGTGATGCTCTTCTATTTCACCCAATATCGTCGGTCATGAGTCTTTGAACAACGTGGGTACATACTTCTTGCTGAATCGAGTGAGCCCAAAATTTAGGTAAAATTTCCAGTGATTTCAATCTACTGAATGAATGGTGGTTTGGCATAGGGGTTAATTCTGAGTCAAATCAATGAATGCATGAACAATCTGGGTAGTTAGATTGCAGAGACGATTGAATGAATTGAATCATTTGAGAGTGTGGAATTAGGGTTAGGGTTTTCTTAGTGTTTGTGCTTGTTGTGAAGTGAGGTTAGTTTTTTTTTTTTTTTTCGCGGGAAAATTAAACGGTTATTTGAAAGCTTGAACCGGCCGGTTCAAGGTTTTCTTTAGGCATGATAATGTTGAGTGTTTTTCTAAAAAAAGAAAAACAAAAAATAAAATAAAAGAAGAAACGCTACATTATATTTTAGAAAATTCTTTAGCAGCATCCTTGTGCGTCTTGACTCTTGAGTAAATTTTCAGATGTAAAAACACTCCAAGGTCTTTCACAAAATAAAATTATAACTAATCTATATATTTTTTTAGTAGAATTAATCTAAAATAACATTTTCTCCAATTCAGAGTCGAAAGCCCCAATGGTCATGGTAATTTCCAAAACCTATGTTCTACACTAACTTGGCCAACGTAAGCATAGTATTAAGCACAAAAACACATAAATCAACACAACAAATTGAAAGAACAAACAAATTTACATTGAAATCAAAGAGTTTCCAACCCGAGATCCATTGATCCCTAGGGCAAAAGGGATTACCACATAGTAAGGAAAGAAACAACATAATTCATAGTAAAAATCAATGATAGCCTCTTTCTCCTAAACAAAAGTTGTTTAAACCTTCATATCTTACTCCCAACCTTCATATCTAACTCCTATTTTACCAAAAAAAAAAAAAAATCCTATTCACACTCAAAGGGCATTTTTGTCCAAAAAGTTGCTCAAAAAAACCTTTTTTCCCACTAAAATTTGTGTTATTTGGGCCGGCACAGTGGTCCGGCGCATAGGCTAGCGCCGACCCAACACCAGGTTTTGGGTTTGATCTGCCAGTGGGCACCTAGGCACCGAGTAGGCGTCATAACTAGCAAGCTCCAAATAAAAAGGTTTAATGATAAAAAATATCCTAACCTTTACAAATTGTATCAATTGTATCCTAACCTTTTAAGTTTATCAATTATATCCTAACCTTTGGAATTTAGTATCAATTATATCATCAATGTAACGACCCTCAAATTTAATTGGTGACACGTGTCGTGTTTTAGGACCATGACCTACCCGTCGTGACTTGTCATATTACTCAAGCCTCGAGAGTTGACAACAAGGTATATTCTATTTTTTGTGATGTTTATATTATTATTTATACCTGAATGTGAACATTGTATGTCCTAATGTGTGATTTTGTTTTATTAATTGCCACGAATTTTTGTGTGGGATTCGCCTAGGAAAAACCATATATTTTTGGTATAATACGGATAATTAAATACCAAGAAAATAGTAATTAGTGAATTATCAAAAAATAATAAATAATTAAATAAAATACCGGAGCGAGGTTGTGTCGGGAACGCACGCGGTGCAAGTCGTGAGATAAAACGAGTCCGAGAATGCGAGATGTGAGCGAGAATTGGTTAAGTTGTGAGGACAAGTCACCTATTGAAGTCATGCATTGGTGTTATAGTTGGTGGATGAAGTGAAGGTGGGACACAAGATGTACCTCGAGATCCGTGCGTAGGTATTGATGAAGTTGGAGTATAAATATTCATCAACTTTTCTCTCTCCTCTCATTTGTTTTCTCTCTCAATCAAACTCAACGAAAAAGGATTGTAGGTTTCGGGATTTCTCGAGCTTGTTGCGACGTTGGGGATTAAGCAATTACACATAAAAAAGTATAATCCCTACTCCTCTGTGTTTATCTATGGTTTGGCATTAATTTTGTGGGTTTTCATCATGACGATTTTGGACGAGATTTTTAAAAATGTTGGAAATAAGTTTTGATGATGTTTTTGGAATCAATTGGTTGATCAATTGATGTTTTGGTGATTGTTTTGAGTGTTTGAAGAAATTTAGAAATTTTTTGGGATTTTTGATGAATTTTCATGTGATTTGCAAATCGGGGTATTTATCGAAGTCTCGACACAAAGTGAGGGGTGTTTGTTGTAGATTTGGGCGTCCCTAAGAGTTTGGGATAGACTAAGAAAGCGATGACATAAGCCGAGTTTCGAAAAACCCCATAAAATATGTTCTGTTTGCTACGTCGTGAGACGCTGTGAGAAGTTTTCTCCCATGGCGTCGGTCACGATGTCCGAGACAACAAGAAAATTACTATGCACGCTTTAATTAGCATAGTGGATTTTGGCCTGGTGACGACTCGGCGACACGAAGAACAGTAAAAACAGATAAATTTTTGAATAAATTTCTAAATTTTGGGTGACTATCTTGGGTCACAGAATGACTTTAATTGAACCAAGTTAAGGTTAAATGATTGCCAGACTTTGAGAATTCGAGTGAGACAACTTAGAGGTTACGCGAGCATAACGACCCTAAAATTTAACTGGTGACACGTGTTGTATTTTCAGGACCATGACCTACTCGTTGTGATTTGTCATATTACTCAAGCCTCGAGAGTCGACACCGAGGTGTATTTTATTTTTTTATGATGTTTGTATTATTATTTATACCAGAATTTGAATATTGTATGTCCTAATGTGTATGGTTTTTGTTTATTAATCACCACGAAATTTTATGTGAGATTTGCCTCGGAGAAATAGGAAATTTAGGGTAAAATAAAGGTAATTAAAGATCGAAAAATGATAATTAGTGAATTATCATAAAATAATAAATAATAAAATAAAATGTGAGAGCGAGATTATGTCCGGGAATGTACGTGGTGAGAGTCGATAGTTGAAACGGGTCCGGGAACACGTGTTTTGTGTGAGAAATGGAGTAGTTTTGAAATTTGAGTCACCCATTGAAATCAAACGTATGAGTTAGAGTTGTTGGATGGGTTGAGGGTAAGACACAATATGTGCCTCGAGATCCATGCGTGATAAGAGATAAGGGAGTGGTATAACTACTAACTTTTCTCTCTCATCCCTTCATCTTATCAGTTCGATACAACGTGAGAAAGAGGTAACGACGGGGGTTTCGGTGATTTCGGACTCATTGCGACGCGGGGGATCGACCAATTACGCGTAAAAAGGTAGGATCCCTACTCCTCTCGTCTTTGTCGTCAATTTGGCGTAAGTTTTGCAGGTTTTTGTCACGACGATTTCGGATGAATTTTTCAGGAAAATGTTATAAATGATTTTGATTGATGTTGTTGGGATCAATTGAGTGAGAAATTGGTATTTTGGTGATTGGTTTGTGGATTGGAAGTTGTTTGGGATTTTTGGAAATTTTTGAAGAAATTTCGTGATATTTTCGAAATTAGGGTGTTTTGTCGGTGTTTCGACGTAAAGATATCGGAACGCGGCGACACGAGCCGTGGTTTCGAAAAACCACGAATGTCTTTGTTCGTGAACACGCCGAGGAGGACGCCGTGAAGAGTTCTCTCCCGGGGTGGCACTCACGACGTCTCAGGCAACCAGTTGGGAAAAGACGCCGTGGTGGACGTCAACCGAGAACAAAATTACGATGTAATTAAAACAATTATGAAAATTAGGATAACGTATCAAATTTAATTATATGAAAAATTGGGATAACGTAGAAATTTATATATGATTTACAGACTTTGAGAATTCAAGTGGGATAGCTTAGAGGATCAGAGGTTTTGCGATCGATTGAGGCATGTTATTCGTACGAATGTAAGCCAGTAAGGAAATATATATTAATTCATTTTCTTTATTGCCATTTCTATTTGAATTGAGCTATTGTTGGAATTATGTTTTTTATATCCTTGGTTGAGTGTCTTAGCGTAACTATATTATGAAGGTACTCTTGGATCCATATTAGCGGGTAAGCGTGAGCACTACTTGTGAGAGTGTTGTCCCACCCCTCTAATAGTGGGTGATACCCCGAGTACTGGATTGTTTGGCCACTATTGTGACTATAAAATTGGGGTATTGTTGTACTGCCTAGATATTAACCTCTTATGGGCTTTTTTTGACTTTTTGGACACTCAAATTTCATTGTAATGCTTGCCAGTCTATTTATCATGCAATTTGTAATATATTATGCTTTTCATTACCGCATGATATTTTATACTGCTCATTTCACAAATCTTGAATTACTATTTAGTTTCTTCTGGCATTACTTTCATATTTATCATGCACTCAACGTCTAGTTTATGACGGTGGTGTAGATAAAGCAAAGATGAGCAAGGGGAAGGAATTGATGCTAGGTAATATCCTCGAGGACTATCGAAGCGATCATTTCCTTTACTCACAGTAAGTTTTTGTTCTTTTGGTTGTGATTATTGTATTCTATGTTTTGTTAAACACTGAGACATGTATCGAGATTGAGAGATAATGGATATCATGTATGATCGCTTTGTTTAGCTTTGATCACCAGACATGCATGTATTTATCCACTTCTTAGGGTTTCCACATGATAGGTTATCTATTTGTCCTGATTTTCATTTATGTTGATTATAGTAATTTTCGCTACGAATTTTCTAATAACTTTATAATTCTATAACTCACACATTTAAGTAATAAAGAAATGATGTATATGAGGATTTGAGGCTGACTAGGATGCGTAGACTTCGCGAGTAAGTAGGTTGTGACAACCCACCCCCGACCTAGGGTCGGGTCGCTCGGCCCAAACCGTTACTTAGACCCAATACCTGAACCAGACCCAAATAACGGCTTGGCACGCCTAAATAAACCTTTGGAATAATCAAACTAACGAGATATATGATAATAAGAATGTGGAAGATAATCATAATAAAACCATATATCATCTTGAAAGTCATAATAAAGGTTTATCCCTTCAAATCAACTGGAGTCCTTTTTTTCCAAAAAGCTTCCAAAACTTCATAATGACATCATAAAGGTTCAAAACTACCCATAAACTATGTCTTAAGTTACAACCCGAGTACAAGATTTACAAAACAACTAATAATAGTAAAATACTAGTAATATACGAGGCTCATATGCAAGGGAACTTCAAGATAGGTCATTTCCCTTGTCTTTCTTGTCTATCACACTTGTAAATAGACCTGTATTGTAAGTGGGGTGTGCTAAAGAACCAACAGAGCTCAATAAGAGGAAAGACTCGCTCAAACATTAAATACGCAAGTACTACCTAGTACTCATGCAAGTTCTAACATGGCATTGAAACCATACTCGCAACACATCATGTAAGAGCCAAAGAAATGTAATTCGCAACCAATCATAAGCATATAAATGTACACATAAATATGTATGAGCATAGATCTAGTTCATGTTCATCATAGTCGTGGAAATAGGTTCATTTTCTAGGAATGAGCATATAAGTAGAGTTTCCCACATCCAAATAATCATCATGTAGTCTAAGTACTCTTTGGAGCCTAAACAAATAAGAATACCATGCTTACATAGCATGTCGCAAGGTTCATTTACCTATAGCATAATGGCGTTCATTAATGATAACACGTTCTAAGTTATTTGACATGTAGTACAATGCATTCCAATGATCGGCTAACATGCATATTTCATAAGTTCACCATTTGCAACATAATGACATAGTCTATGTATCGATATCGTAAGTCATAATCCATCCACCACAACATACATGTATACATAAAGGTTTCACAACAACATATGATAAGCATTTATTTATTTCATGTATGATAACATTCATCATTCTTCATTTATACAATCAACACATGTCATACATGGAAAAACCAGATAAAGGGTTCAAATGAAATGCGATAGATAGATACTAATATAGTCCGTTGTTTCATTCAATGCGAACTAGATATTGGTAGGAATCCGGTGACCGAATCCTCTACTTTTAGGTTGGAACAATAACTAGTGGAAACGCAATGGTCGTTGTGTCCTCTAAATGATTGCACCAAAACAAGAGTAGTTTCATCCAAGCCGTCACGCTACACGTCCCAAAGAACCATCAAGTAACAAAGGATGGAACTCCAAACCCTTGCTCTCGAATGACTCATTTTATGCATTCTATTAGTCAAGTAAAACACTCGGTGGTGAAATACCACTAAACATCCCGGGGCATTTAAAATATAGACTACTTGCTAATTTGGCCCGCGGTGGAACTCCACACACATTCTGGGGCATCGAATAACATGAAGGAAAAAAGTGCATTCACAATTCTATAGAAAATAGAGATCCAAACCAATATCACGACGCAACCCATACCTGAGTCATTCGATTCAAAACGTGAATTCATAATCATCTACAATTCAAGCCATATTTAATGCATGAGTGAAGCTCCCCACTTACCTGGACCCACCGTGATACCTACACTGACTCCTCGCGCACTTGGGGTCCCACGTGAATCGCCTCGTGAATCTAAACAGTTCATACAACACTACATAAGAAATCACTCGATTTAAAGTTGAGTATTCTTCTTATTAATTTGTCTTTGGGACCCACTAGTGCGTGTCCCATGGATTTTGTGCCATTCGAGGCCTTTGTCGGGATGCCGACGCGTGTCGTGGATTGAACTTTATTTTATTTTATATTTTTTTTAAATTGCACGGATCAATGGTTGACCAGGGGCCTTTCAAGCCCTGGTCAAACCAGTCAAGGTCCCCCCAAGGGGAATGGCCCCTGGAATTGTCCAGGGACCTGTCGGCCCTGGGTGACGGGGTGTGTCGCAGGATAGGGGAAGCAACGCTTCCCCCTCCCCAACCCTCAGACAGATGTCCGATGGTGGTCTCTAGTGCTCGTCGGCACTGGGGACTCCACCCAGCTGGCCAAGTGGCCAGCCGCGGTGGCGGTGGTGGAGGGAGAAGTGGGGTGACCGTGTGCCACCCCTTTCTCTCTCATTGCATTTATACACAACGGAAGACTAAAACAATTATAATAAAGGGAAATAACTCAATCAAAGGGAAATTAGGAATTCTATAAATGTGGAAAAACCCCGGGTATTCATGTACAATTTGATAGGCATATATACATGATACCAGTCTCATAAAAGATATACCAAGTTCAATAATCCCAACAAAATAGGTATAAAACGACATACACATCAGCCAACAAAATGTAATCACCTAATGTAAAGTCTCTCAGATATCCTGCGACTCCTCAAAGTATATCGCCTAGGCAGGGCCCCTTGCCCTTGCTGCTCTCCACTCTATCTGCACCCACCGTCACAAACTAGACGGTGAGTAACTGAATAAAATTGTTAGTAGTACCAGAAGAATGTAACAGTAATTTATGATTTTAACAAGAAAAACAGTCTAAGTATCATGCGGGAAAGGAAATAACTGGAAAGTAAATAAATAAATCAAATGCATGATAAAGAGACTGAAAGATAAACAATCGATATTTTGCATGTTCTAAGATTCAAAGGAGGCCCATGAGTGGTCTATTTCACAGCAATACGGAAAAGATCTCGCAAGATCTCCCCGGGCAATGTCGCAACACTAGCGCAGCGTGAAATCGAGAGGCATCGCAACACCTCTCGAATCCAGTACCCAGTACACACATCACTAGGGGTGGTCAGTTACCCCTGCAGAGGGCACCCTCGTTGTCCCAGCTAGTGCGAGACCACATGATACCTTCGAGACACACACTCATGCCAAGAACATACAACCAAAGAAATTGGAATGGAATATCAAGCAAAGGATCAATGCAACAATAACAATAAATAAAGGAGGTATAAATCACATGTTATTTCCTTGCTGGTCTACTAACGTACATACATACAAGGCATGCATGTACTTACCTGTCTATTCGCGACTCGGTATCACTCCGAAACTCTAACGCGTTTCCCCACAAGTTCTCAACAACCTGATAAAGTTTTGGAATCCCGAATATTAGTTTAAGATTTGCATTCATTCTTTATGTTGTGCCTATTGTATTAGGCTTTGATTGTAATGTGTATTGGATGTGTTGGGTCCTCACTATATTGTGTGTTGAACCTTTATTACAAATCCATATTCATTTTATGTAAATGTCTATACTTACAAATCTTGTTTACTTATTCTTAAACCTATAATAATGTACATTATGGTCACACACATACAATTGATGTGTACACCCCACTGGTGTGCACACTAACTCTTCACACACCCCGCTGTCTTGTGCACACACACCCCACTGGTGTGTGCACCCCATTGTGATTTACCATGTTCACATTTATTAGTACATTACTTTATTATTTAAAACTATGTTATATACACATTTTCATTGTTCCAAGCATATACGACTGTTGTGTACACCCCAATGTGGTGTACACATACAGTGCTGTGTACACCCCATTGTGGTGTACACCCCATTGTGGTGTACACCCCATTGTGGTGTACACACATTGTACACCCCTTGCACAAAATCCGTACCAAAACAGCCACATATACACGTTGTTATGTAAATTGACACTCACACACATACACCTCATGAAAAACAATCTCATTAAAGTGCAAACACCACACCCCAACTGGGGTGTGCACATACACATACTGTATGCACTCCACACATATAGGACAGCCACCCCACAGTTATACACACACCCACACCTCTTGGTCGATTCACACAAACACTACACACAATGGGCTTTTCATACATCCTATGCATTTTTTTACAAGAAAGCTTGTACATATGGGCTATTATTTTAGTATGGAAAAATTAGTGGGCTTCTTTTGGGCCTTCACTATTAAGACCCATGAACACAACGTAAAAAAAAAAAAAAACTAAAACCGTCACACACACCCAAATCGTTACACATTCACAAAACAATCCACACACACCACTCACAATCGAACTTCTCAAAACAAACCACACATACCAAGCACCCACAAGCTGTCACATACATTGAGCAAAAATGGAAGAACGCGAGAGGGAGAGAGAGGCGATCAAGGAGAGCTAAAACGATCAAGGAAGAGAGAGAAGAAGCTCACCTAGGCGTCTCCGGTGGGTGGGGAATGCTCCAACGACGAAGGAGGTGGCGGTGGTGACGAGCTCGGCTGTGAGAAGGTGGGCGCCACACATGGGGTCGAGAGAGAACAAGTGTGAGTCTCCATACCGAGAAGGAGCGTGGGTGAGAGAGAGAGAGAGAAGGCAAAGAACTCACCTAGCTCCGGTGAGGTGGTGAGGGCCGATGGTGGTGGTGGCTGTCCGGCCTAGGAGGGAAGACAGTGAGAAGAGGGAAGAGGGCGGTCAAGCGAGAGAGAGAGAGAGGCACGTGATCGAGAGAAACCGAGAGGAGGAGAGAGAGGAAGAAGGGCCTCACCTCATCGACGACGATCCACCGGTCTCTCTAGCCACGTCGGAGTCGGCCGGTCCGCAGTGGGGCGGGTGGCGTGACGAGATGTGGGGGGTGAACAGATGCCATTGTTGAGTGGGGAAGACAATGAATAGTGTATTAGGGTTTTATTTGTTTTTATACCAATGAGTTAGGCCAAAATGACTCTTTTGCCCCTGATTTTTAAACTTTCCCAACCTTGGACAGCTACCCTTATGAGTCATTTGGCTCCTCATCACCATCTAACATATACCCCCATCTCTATGATCATCCAATGACCCTCCTCACTCAACTTGTGTCACTTTATCAATCCTATCCATATTAATCTATTAAATTAACCACATTAATTTTATTAACTTACCAATAAGGTTACACAAATTCTCGCCTACTCGGTGCACCGTGTCCCGCGTTCGACACGCTTCTCGAGGCGGTCCCACCCTTGGGATTTGAATAAATTCCCTTATGCTTATGTTATACTTTATTGTAAAAATTTATTTTCCTCAACTTAGGTCATGTTTTTCATTTGGCTTTGTTTATTAATAAATCCACTAAAACGGTTCCCGAAACACCCCGTATAACTAGGCGACATCTCACTCAATTAAAGCATAGCCCAAACGGCTCGAGACCCGTAGCATACTATAATACTAATACACAAAGTCAAAGAATCATAAAATTACCTCGGCGTCGACTACCGAAGTTTGAAATACCGTCCAGTATCCACGTAGCCGGGTCACGATCCTGACACGTGTAACACAAGTCACTTAAAAATTCGGGGTTGTTACAGTCTCCCCCACTTATTAGAATTTTGTCCTCGAAATTTAAACTAATAAGTAATTAATTTTACAAACTTACCGGAATCAAACAGGTAGGGAAAATGCTCGCTCATGTAGGACTCTAACTCCCAGGTCAACTCCTCGTCTCCATGGAATTGCCATTTCACGAGCACTGAAGGAATGTCTTTGTTTCTCAACTTCTTGACTTTGCGATCAATGATCTGGATCGGTTGCTCCTCGTACGTGGCATCATCCTGCAACTCGATCTCGCTCAAGTCTACCATCGGTCGTCGCCCTCCATTTGACTTGTCTAGTCGAAGCATCGAAATGTGGAATACTGGATGAACACCGGCGAGCTCTGGCGGTAACTCTAAGCGATACGCAACCTTACGACCACTTTTTACAATCTTAAAGGGACCGATAAACCTCGGAGCGAGCTTCCCTTTGATTCCAAACCGTTTGTGACCCTTCGAGAGGTGAGACTTTCGGGTATACATAGTCTCCCAAGTCGTCGTGCGAAGCTCATCGTGATATCGGTCGTAGTATTTCTTCGCCGCTCTGGGCACCCTTAAGTTTCGACGAATCTGCCGTACCTTCTTCGTATGATCAACAACAATCTCGGGACCAAGCGTCACAACATCCTCTCGGCTCGGCCAAGAAGAAGGTGATCTACAAGGCCTACCATAGAGCGCCTCGAACGGTGCCATACCGATACTCGCCTGATAACTGTTATTGTATGCAAACTCGCACAAATGAAGGTACTCTTCCCATGACCCGCCGTATTCCAAAACACACATCCTGAGCATGTCTTCCAACACCTGGATCAACCTCTCGGACCGTTGTCCGTCGTCGTGGATGGAACGCCGTACTCAACTCCGGTCCGGTGCCAACCGAGCTGCATGCTCGCCATAATAACGAAGTGAAGCTGCGCCCTCGGTCTGACACAATCGATAACGGAACTCCGTGCAATCTGACAATCTCGCGCTCGTAGAGGATGCTCAGTCTGTCAACTCTATGTGTAGTGGATACCGGTATGAAATGAGCAGATTTCGTCAAACGATCCACAATTACCCAGATGCTGTCGTGACCACGAGGAGATCGGGGCAAGCCACTGACGAAGTCCATAGCAATGTGCTCCCACTTCCATCGAGGAATGGGTAGGGGCTGCAGCAATCCTCCAGGCCGTCGATGCTCAGCTTTCACGCGCTGACATATCTCACACGCTCGAATAAACTCCGACGCATCGGATTTCATCCCTAGCCACCAGAAAAGACGTCGCATGTCGGCGTACATTTTGGTTCGACCCGGATGCACAGAAAAACGGGAACGGTGAGCCTCCTGAAGTATCTCGATGCGTAAGTCAGCCGCCAATGGAATCCACAGTCGCCCACGATACCTCAAGCAAGAGTCTGTCGACCGACTCCAATCTGGATACTCTGCACTGTCTGCCATCTCATTGTAATGCTGGTACGACTCGTCGCCCTGCTGTCCCTCGAGAACAGTCTGTAGTGAAACGGTCTGCAATCTCATCTGACCACACATCTGTGTCCTGGTAGTCGTCGGCACGTCCGCTGAACTCATCATCTCGGCTGCCTCAAGTAATGCATACTCGTGAGTCATACGACATACAACTACCTCTGCATCAGATCCTCTGCGGCTCAAAGCATCGGCAACAACATTGGCTTTCCCCGGATGATACTCAAGTGCAAAATCGTAGTCCTTCAAAAATTCAAGCCAACGTCTCTGTCTCAGATTGAGTTCTTTCTGAGTAAACAAGTACTTCAAGCTCTTGTGGTCTGTATACAGCTCGAAACGCACGCCATACAAATGGTGTCTCCAAATCTTCAATGCAAATACAATCGCCGCCAACTCTAAGTCGTGGGTCAGGTAGTTCTTCTCATGGACTTTCAACTGTCGGGATGCATAAGCGATAACCCTGCCCTCTTGCATCAACACACCACCCAAACCAATCTTCGACGCATCGGTATACACGACTAAGTCTTTCCCAGTCTCGGGTAATGCTAAGGCAGGTGTGGTCGTCAATTTCTCCTTCAGAGTAGAAAATGCCTGCTCACACTCTTCATTCCAATCAAACTTCGCGTTCTTCTGCGTCAGTTTCGTCATTGGTGTAGCGACCTTGGAGAAATCTTGCACAAATCGGCGATAGTATCCTGCTAAGCCAAGAAAACTACGAATCTGAGTCACGGTCGTCGGAGTAGGCCACTCAATCACGGCTCTAATCTTTTCTAGGTCAACGGCAACACCGTCAGCTCCAACTACGTGCCCTAAAAATCTAACCTTTGGTAGCCAAAACTCGCACTTGCTAAACTTAGCGTAGAGTCGGTGGTCCCTCAGAGTCTGCAACACTGTGCGTAGATGTCCCTCGTGCTCCTCACGAGTCCTGGAATAGATGAGGATGTCGTCGATGAACACAATCACGAATCGATCTAAGAAATCCCTCATCACTCGGTGCATCAAGTCCATGAACATCGCCGGCGCATTAGTCAATCCAAACGGCATGACGGTGAACTGGAAATGACCGTATCTCGTCTTGAATCTTTGTCTTCTCCCGATCCTCGGCCACGATCCCGAGTGGTGATAGCACGATCTAAGATCTATCTTAGAAAACCACTGCGCTCCGGTTAACTGATCAAACAAGTCGTCAATGCGCGGTAACGGGTACTTATTCTTCACTGTAACCTTGTTCAATTGCTTGTAGTCGATACAAAGCCTCAAACTACCATCCTTCTTCTTGACAAACAACACTGGTGCTCCCCATGGTGACATACTGGGACTGATGAAGCCCAACTCTAGCAACTCATCTAGTTGACTCCTCAGCTCCTCAAGCTCTCGGGGTGCCATCCTATACGGTGGTATCGAAATCGGTCTAGTCCCTGGGACTAAGTCAACGATGAAATCTATCGTCCGCTGCGGTGGTAATCCTGGTAGATCCTCGGGGAATACGTCAGTGAACTCGCACACGACCGGTACATCTTCTATGTCAACCTCTTGTCTTACACCAGTACTCATGACGCTCGCAACAGTCTCGACATCGCCATTTGTAGCCTCTCTGCCTCTAGTGATTGGAAGTAACGGTGCAGTGCCCTGAATGCAAATCTCCGTACCGCCTGCCAACGGAATCGTGATAGTCTTTTCGTAACAACCGATATAAGCATGGTATGCTCCTAACCAATCCATCCCCAATAAGGCGTCGAACTCGAGAAACTCAAGTACTCTCAAGTCAACAGGAAACTCGTAGCCCTCTATCTCTACCGGACACTCAACACATAGAAAGTTCGGGTAAATCTTGTCCCCAGCAGCTGTGCTAAGGATCAAGGGTCTACTAAGTCTAATGGGTCTCAACCCTAACAAGTCTACCATACGTCCGGAAATAAACGAAACAGTCGAACCAGAATCGAACATGGTATGCATGAATGTGCTACAGATAGAAATCATACCCTCAACTAGGTTTCGGGACGCCCCGGATCGGCTCAACCGCCATTTTACTTTGCACCCGCTCCCTCGGTGCGATGATCTTTGTATCTGTGTCCTCTCAGCCGAGTACACTGCGCTGGAGATGGCCCACTCTACCGCATCGTAACATGTACGTGTATCCTATGTACCCCGAGTCGACCCTGTCCGCGACTACGTGTAGATCTCGAATCGAGTCCGAGTCCGCACGACCTCGTGTCTGTCTCTGTCACGTCTACCTCTCCGCGAATCTCGGCTCATTTGTAGGCGTCCCTGCGATGGTCTAGCTGTATAGGTCTCGTAGGTGTGGAGGATGACTAGCAAAGCTCAAGATCGGTGGAGTCGTCCGTCTTGGTCGAGTAGGTGGTGCGAGTGGATCCCACACTCGGAGCCCCTGGAATCTCGGTAACGAAGCCTATTCTTCCTCCGTTTCTTGTCCCGATGATCATCGATCTAGTCTCCAATCTGACCGGTCTGGCCTCCTCTGGATGAGAAATCAGGTAGCTCTCTCTAGCCAAACTCCGCTCGTATGCCCTCTGAAGAGTCTCCGGCTCGGTAGTGACTACTGAACCTCCAATGACAGGTAGCAAACCCTCAGTGAAATAGTAAATACGATCGGCCTCTGAATCTGCTGATCCTCCTGCATAGGGTAATAACTGAATGAATCTACCCATGTAATCCATCACTGGCTCTCCTACCGACTGTCGCAATGAAGTGAACTCATTCCTCTTCGCCCGTAACACTGTCGGTGGGAAATACTTTTGGTTAAACTGGGTCTTGAAATCGATCCAGTCTCGCGGAATGCCTCGGGTAGCTACAATGGTGGTCCACCAATCATCTGCCTCCCCCTGAAGCATGGATGAGGAAATCGTCGCTCTCATGTGATCCTCAGTCGCGATAATCGTATGAATCTTCTCGTGATTCTTCAGAAAAAGCTCCGCCGCTGCCACGTCTGTACCACCGAAAAACTTAACTGGATCGTGTCTCTTAAATTCCCTCCACTGCCTCACTTCAGCAGTGGCCCTAGGACTCTTCTCCGGAGTAGTGACCGGAGTAGTGACGGGAGTAATCTTTGCGGCGGCAACCGGCGTAGTCGGTGTCTCCGTCGCTCGTACTATCTCGGTCTGTAACGGAGGTGTCTCCGCCTCGGCTCGTGTACTGTCGCGCAAAGAATCGCCCCCTCAGGAATCGCCGCTAACGGAATCGGGGCGGTTGAAGCCGTAGCAACTGGAGTCTCCGTCCCCTGAGTGGTAGGAACAGGCGGCAAAGGCGTAGTCGGAGTCAATGGTGTCGTGGTAGTCTGAATGGGTGTCGTCAGTGACCTCA
Source organism: Stephania japonica (assembly GCA_039657345.1). Classification (NCBI taxonomy): domain Eukaryota; kingdom Viridiplantae; phylum Streptophyta; class Magnoliopsida; order Ranunculales; family Menispermaceae; genus Stephania; species Stephania japonica. The sequence continues at coordinate 80,173,619 of CM077556.1, read as the reverse complement.
CTAGATCCTCAAATCTCTGTGTCCAAGCGCGGAACTCCTCCGTAGTAATAAATCGAGACTCCGTTGTCCCGCTGTCGTCGCTCGGACCTGGCTGATCCGCCATCGTCGTCTGAACAAGAAAACGAATTTTTTTCGGATCAATGGATAGCTACCGCGTACCATATAGTACACACACAATCATAATATGTACAAAGTTAAATCCGACTTATCTCATCCCTTCGAACTAGAGTTCTAATTAAGGTCATAGGGTTTTCCACTTCTAAGTTCAACCATTCCTAACTTCCGCTGTCTTAGTGGTTTGTGTTTTAAATCAAGAGTTAGGTTGTTATAACCTTATGCTCTGATACCAACTGTGACGGCCCCAATTTCCCCATGCAATTGGGTACGCCCGGCCTAGACCCGTAAAAGCCCCGAGTTGTCACTCGGCAACCTGACGAGCCTAGTCAGCCTCATATTTACTCAATTTAGCAGTTTTATGAAAGAGTTATTGCATTTATACACAGCGGAAGACTAAAACAATTATAATAAAGGGAAATAACTCAATCAAAGGGAAATTAGGAATTCTATAAATGTGGAAAAACCCCGGGTATTCATGTACAATTCGATAGGCATATATACATGATACCAGTCTCAAAAAAGATATACCAAGTTCAATAATCCCAACAAAATAGGTATAAAACGACATACACATCAGCCAACAAAATGTAATCACCTAATGTAAAGTCTCTCAAATATCCTGCGACTCCTCAAAGTATATCGCCTAGGCAGGGCCCCTTGCCCTTACTACTCTCCACTCTATCTGCACCCACCGTCACAAACTAGACGGTGAGTAACTGAATAAAATTGCTAGTAGTACCAGAAGAATGTAACAGTAATTTATGATTTTAACAAGAAAAGCAGTCTAAGTATCATGCGGGAAAGGAAATAACTGGAAAGTAAATAAATAAATCAAATGCATGATAAAGAGAGCGAAAGATAAACAATCGATATTTTGCATGTTCTAAGATTCAAAGGAGGCCCATGAGTGGTCTATTTCACAAAGAATACGGAAAAGATCTCGCAAGATCTCCGGGCAATGTCGCAATACTAGCGCGGCGTGAAATCGAGAGGCATCGCAACACCTCTCGAATCCAAGTACCTAAGACACACATCACTAGGGGTGGTCAGTTATCCCTGCAGAGGGCACCCTCGTTGTCCCAGCTAGTGCGGGACCACATGATACCTTCGAGACACACACTCATGCCAAGAACATACAACCAAAGAAATTGGAATGGAATATCAAGCAAAGGATCAATGCAACAATAGCAATAAATAGAGGAGGTATAAATCACATGTTATTTCCTTGCTGGTCTACTAACGTACATACATACAAGGCATGCATGTACTTACCTGTCTATTCGCGACTCGGTATCACTCCGAAACTCTAACGCGTTTCCCCATAAGTTCTCAACAACCTGATAAAGTTTTGGAATCCCGAATATTAGTTTAAGATTTGCATTCATTCTTTATGTTGTGCCTATTGTATTAGGCTTTGATTGTAATGTGTATTGGATGTGTTGGGTCCTCACTATATTGTGTGTTGAATCTTTATTACAAATCCATATTCATTTTATGTAAATGTCTATACTTAAAAATCTTGTTTACTTATTCTTAAACCTATAATAATGTACATTATGGTCACACACATACAATTGATGTGTACACCCCACTGGTTGCACACTAACTCTTCACACACCCCGCTGTCTTGTGCACACACACCCCACTGGTGTGTGCACCCCATTGTGATTTACCATGTTCACATTTATTAGTACATTACTTTATTATTTAAAACTATGTTATATACACATTTTCATTGTTCCAAGCATATACGACTGTTGTGTACACCCCAATGTGGTGTACACATACAGTGCTGTGTACACCCCACTGTGGTGTACACCCCATTGTGGTGTACACACATTGTACACCCCTTGCACAAAATCCGTACCAAAACAGCCACATATACACGTTGTTATGTAAATTGACACTCACACACATACATACACCTCATGAAAAACAATCTCATTAAAGTGCACACACCACACCCCAATGGGGTGTGCACATACACATATCTTGTATGCACTCCACACATATAGGACAGCCACCCCGAGTTATACACACACCCACACCTCTTGGTCGATTCACACAAACACTACACACAATGGGCTTTTCATACATCCTATGCATTTTTTTACAAGAAAGCTTGTACATATGGGCTATTATTTTAGTATGGAAAAATTAGTGGGCTTCTTTTGGGCCTTCACTATTAAGACCCATGAACACAACGTAAAAAAAAAAAAACTAAAACCGTCACACACACCCAAATCGTTACACATTCACAAAACAATCCACACACACCACTCACAACCGAACTTCTCAAAACAAACCACACATACCAAGCACCCACAAGCTGTCACATACATTGAGCAAAAATGGAAGAACGAGAGGAGAGAGAGAGGCGATCAAGGAGAGCTAAAACATCAAGGAAGAGAGAGAAGAAGCTCACCTAGGCATCTCCGGTGGGTGGGGAATGCTCCAACGACGAAGGAGGTGGCGGTGGTGACGAGCTCGTGAGAAGGTGGCTGCCACACATGGGGTCGAGAGAGAACAAGTGTGAGTCTCCATACCGAGAAGGAGCGTGGGTGAGGGAGAGAGAGAGAGAAGGCAAAGAACTCACCTAGCTCCGGTGAGGTGGTGAGGGCCGATGGTGGTGGTGGCTGTCCCGGCCTAGGAGGGAAGACAGTGAGAAGAGGGAAGAGGGCGGTCAAGCGAGAGAGAGAGAGGCACGTGATCGAGAGAAACCGAGAGGAGGGAGAGAGAGGAAGAAGGGCCTCACCTCATCGACGGCGATCCACGATCTCTCTCTAGCCATGTCGGAGTCGGCGGTCGCAGTGGGGCGGGTGGCGATGACGAGATGTGGGAGGGTGAACAGTCTTGCATTGTTGAGTGGGGAAGATCCGAATAGTGTATTAGGGTTTTATTTGTTTTTATACCAATGAGTTATGCCATAAAAGAAACAAGAGAAAATAGAGAAGAAGGAGAAAATAAGGGTTACCTTCTTTGGGGCTCCACCTAGCTTGGGAGTGTCATTGTTCTCTTTCTCTCCTCTCTCACAAATTTGTATAAGACAACAAAGTGGTGGCTAGGGTTTGGTAACAATACTTATATAGTTAGGGTTTTAGAGAAGGGTTGTATACAAACTTAACAAGATGACATAAATGCCCCTATGGGCCTTGAGACCAATTTCCTTGTTGAGCCCATTAGAACTTATTACTTGAGATTTATTCTCTTAGTCTAAGTCTTGCTAAGATTAGTTTGTGTATCAATTTCAATTGCACACACACTTTAGTGTAAGATTATTAAAATGCCCTTAAAAAGTGGGTCGGAGAAATTTAGGTCGTTACATAGGTCTAGGCCGGGTGGGGCCGAGTTTTATGGGAAAATGGGTCGTCACAACAAGGATCGAAGTTTTGCAGTATTTAAGGTACGTTTTTCATACGATTGTAAGCCAATAAAAAAACACATTAATTCATTTTTCATTATTGTCATTTCTATTTGAATTGAGCTATTGTTGGAATTCCATTCTATATTTCCTTGGTTGAGTGTCTTGGCGTAAGTGTGTTGTGAAGGTACTCCTGGGTCCATATTAGTTGCGCAAATGTGAGCAATGCCTGCAGGGGTGCTGTCCATCCCCTAATAGTGGGTTTCACCCTGAGTATTGGATTGTTGTGATTGTGGATTGTGGTATTGTTGTACTATGTGGAAATTTACCACTTATCGGCCTCTTTTGACTCTTTGGACACTCAAATTTCGTTGTTATGCTTGCCAGTCTGTTTATCATGCAACTTGTTACATTTTACGTCTTTTAATATCGCATGACCTTTCTTTCAATACCGCATGATCTTTGAATTCTGTTTATTTGGTAAATCTTGAATTTTCTTGTTTAGTTTCTTTTGGCATTACTTTCATATTTTTCACGCATTTAGGAGTCATCTAGTTTGTGACGGTGTTGCGAAAATAGAGTGTGAATGAGACGATGTATTTAAGGGGAAGGAGTTGATGCTATGTGATATGCTACGAGGAACTCTTGGACGAAAATGTTTGGAAAATATACGGGTGTTAGGTTAAAAATTTTGCATAGTGACACAATCAAATAATGGGGAACCCTTGGGTTTAACTTTGAGATGTGTGGGTTGGTAAAAATGGGTAGACACAACTATCATACCCATTTAAACATTCAAACACAAACCCCATCACTCAACTCACCTCACACCCACCCACTCCCATCACTCACGTCACTCACGTCTCTCTCTCCATACACTCCATGCACACACCCCCTCTCATTTTCTCTCTTCTCACGGTCTCTCTTCTCACTCTTCACTCACTCTCACTCACGACCATCTCTCTCCCTCTTCTCACCAGCCTCTCCTCCTCGCCGCTGACCGGAGTTGAGACGCCAGAGGTAAGCAATCATCTTCTCTTTCTCGAACTCTCGGTTCTCTCTCTTGGTTTGCTCTCTCACTCTCTCTCGGTTATCTTCTCTCTCGAGTTCCCTCACTCTTCTCTCTCGGTCCACTCATTCTCACGGCTTGGCTGTGTCCACGCCGTTCACCGGATATGCAGTGGTGGCGAGGAAGCTCGCCGGAGGTCCCACGTCCTCCCCTCCCTCTCGTGTTCACTAGATCTCTCTCTCACTCTCGATTTCTTTCTCTCCCTCTTCTCGGCCTACACCTCCACGCCCACTGCACCGCCACGCCTGGTCGGACCAGTGGTGGTCGGAGGTCACTCCCTCACCGGAGATCTCTCTCTATCCCTCTATTTCTTTTTCTCTCTCTCTCTCTCGTCTCACTGTTTTATGTTTTCTTTTAAAACTGTTTTTGTGTTTGGGTTTTGGAGTGGCTGCCGGAATTCCTGGGGTGGTCGGAGACGGTCGAGGGTGGGCCTTCCTGGCCCACCAGAGACTACGTTCTCGGAGTGTTGTTGGTTCTATGTTGTTGCGCAAGTGTTGTTGTTTATGTTGTTGTTGGACTATTTTCATTGCTCGCCGGAAAACACCCTCACTGGCGGCGTCACCGTCAGAGCACGATGACTGAGATGCTGTTGGGGACCCCACCAATCTCCTACGTGGGTCCCACAGTCGTCGGAGTGGCCAAAACAGCCCTATTTAGCGTTAAAAAGTTGTAATTTCATGTGATAGAGGTAGTGTAGTCTCGCTGAAAACCACCACCCTTGGCGGTGCTGCCGGCTGGACCACCACCAGCGAAGGTTGTCGGGGGTCTCACCTAACGTGGGTTGAAGTCTCGCAACCCTTGGTTGTGTCCGAAATTTTAATATATTAGAGAAATTGTTATGTTTTTATGTAAATATTAGTTTGGAGTATTGTTTATTCATTGTGTTTAAACACTAATGCTAAGGAAACCCTTCACTACCGTCGAACAACTCCAGCGAGGTTCCATGTTTGTTTGTACATGTCAGTTCGGTTTTCACGAGGAGTTATGGTTGAGTGTTGGTTTGGATTGAAACATCACGTGGCGATGAATGGTTATGATGTCGTAGTCATGTCGCCGGTCCTCGAGACCATGACATGACCCACATACGACTGAGCCGAGCCTATGATTCGCGATGAGGCTTATAAATATTGTGTTTCCAAAACCCGAGAGAGAGAGAGTATTCGTTTTTCGTTTAAATTGTCGTGTCGTTCGAATCATTTAAAACATTAGGGAAAATAATAAGTTTAAACCTAGGTTTAGTGAATGACTTAACCTATTAATACGAGTTTCCAACCTTGTCAGGTAGTGGGAAACTCGGAGATACGAGTTAGGATTCGCGGGAGCGTTGTACGCGGGTTACGATAGTTCAGGTAAGTACACTTGCCTTAAAAAGCATTTGTACGTTAGTAAGCCAGCTAAGAAAATACCATGTGATTCATTTTCATTCCGTTGTGTTTGTTATTATCTACTTGTTGGCATTCCATTCCATATTCCTTGTATGTGTGTTCTTGGCATAAATGTGTGTCTCGAAGGTACATGCGGCCTGCACTAGAAGAGATAAAACGTGGGCACTCGTGCACACGAGTGTTTGACCACCCCTAGTGATTGTGCCGATCACAGCGATCATTTCCTTTACACATTGTAGGTTTTGTTCTTTTGACTGTGATTATTGTATTAAATGTTTTGTAAAACATTGGGACATGTATACAAGGATTTAGAAACTAGAGATATCATGTATGATCGCACTGTTTAGCTTTGATCACTAAACATGCATGTATTTATCCATTTCTCAAGGTTTTCACATGATAGGGTATCTATTTTTCTTGATTTCTGTTTATTAGTTATAATTGATTATAGTGATTTCCCTGCGAATTTCCTGATAACTCCATAATCGTATAACTTACACATTAAAATATTGTTGTATTTAAGGATTTGAGGCTAACTAGGATACATAAACTTCACGGGTAAGGGCTCGGGGGTTCACGTAGGTGTAAGCCGGGCGAGTCTCAGTTTTATGGGGAACTGGGGCCATCACACTCAACCAATTTAGACCTTTTTTTTTTGCCCACACATCATTTTTTTTATTTTCTTATTATGTCAATTAAATATTTATTCATACATATGCATTAAAGCTTAATATTTTATTTTATTTTATGTATTCATGTATATAATACACATATAGTAGTGTACATACACATGCTACTTAATTATATACATATAATCTAAGTACATAATTCTTTTGTTAAATTAAACAACTATGTGTACCTTATAATAAGTTTTATATATATTTTCATATTTTCATATTTATATGCATATGATTCAACTTACTATTTGTGTTTATGAATAACTAAAAAAATTAATTAAGGTATTAACGTATCATTGATTTATAAATTATTTTTTTGTGAGTTCTTGTACATTAATTCAAACACGAGGCTTACAAATTTTTAATATGTAAATTGATCAATATGGATGATCATGAAAAGAAAAGTTAGAAGATTATGTTGATTTCAAAAAAAAAAGTGTCCAAAATTAGTTGAGGATAGAATTGATACTAAAGCGAAAAGGTTATGATAGAATTGATAATTTTCAAAGGTTAGGATAGAATTGATACAACTTGTAAAGGTTAGGATATTTTTTATCATTAGGCCAAATAAAAACTTCAAATTTTTCCCGTATGTGTCATGTGCATATACTCTAACTTGTAACACAATTTTGGACTTCTTAGAGTCTGAATTTGAAGTAGCTACATGAAATTGTTGCTCTTTGAGTTTACTTTCTAATGGAAAAAACCTCATCTCATTTGGATTTTAAACACAAGAGATATGGCTAAAACACTGATGCTTGTTCAAAATAGACTTTGTGAAACTTAGTCAATTTGATGTTGTTCTCGCCCAAACCTTATGTTCTCATCTTGAAACCTCCAAACAACTTCAAAACATATCGAACCATGTGAAATATCATCATTTCAGTACTCACCTTCGCCTCGCTTTCTTCCACCTTGTGATCCGTGTCAACACGTTTTTCGAGGCAAATCTCCTCCTATCTTAAACATATGCTTTCTATTCACAAAAAAACCAACAAAATATAGCCGATTAGCAACAATCACTTATTAATGGCCCAAATTAGGGTAAATTACAAAATGCCCCCTGAGGTTTGATGTGATATACACTTTTTTTATGAGATATACACTTTAGTCCATGTGTTTTGAAAAATATACACTTTGGTCCCTCCTATAAACTTTTGTCTAAATCATGGTTGAATTAAGGTGAAAAGACAAAAATGCCACTACAAAAGACACAACAACTAATTAAACACAATACTTTTTCCTAAAAGAGAAATTAAACCCAACACTCTTTCGGAAAAAGGAAATTAAACCTAACACTTCTTTACTCCTCACTTAAGCTTTTTCTAATATAAAAATAATTATTGGGACAAACTTTTTTGTCTTGGATGTACCCATTCTTATTAATTAATTAACAATTATATTAAGTGTTAATTTACTTATTTTTATAACTTTAATGATATTTTGTGTGTTCTTAACAAATTATAGAATAGTGTTTCTTCAAAAAAATATAAATGGTGTAAATTGAGAAGACAAATGTAGGAATTAATTAATAATTTTTTACTTTTTTGTATACCAATTTTTATATATTTATTAATTTCATGGTAAATATCAACGTGGGTTTATTATTTTGGTTGTTAAGCCATATTTTATTAAACATGATTTATCAATTTATTTTTATTAACTCAAAACATATATATGGATGTATTATAGCACAAATAAATAAATATATACATAAATACTAAAGTATATATAAAGAGACTAAAGTGGATTATTTTTAGATAAAGGAAAATATGTAAAATCTTGAGGGTATTATTGGTATAACAAAATTGCCACATCATCAAAAAACAATATAATAATAATGTTTTGAGTTGTCACTACACAAGGATGAACTTGCTTAACCAAAAGTAAACTAGAGGGACTAAATTGCATATTTATAAAAACACATGGATTAAAGTGCACATTTCATCAAACCTCAAGGGGCATTTTGTATTTTACCCCCAAATTATTAACATAATGCTACTTGTAAATGTGCTAAAGGCATCATAATTGTGTCCTAAGCTTGTGACACCTGTACTGTTACGATTGTATTCCTCATCTATACAAGTGAAATAATACTCATCACTCTCTATCGGTTGAACAGAGTCGCACCATATGCATTTCTCAATTTTCTTTTGTGATTTGATTCAACATTCATTGTTAAGTGTTTAATTATGCATTGTTTAGTGTAGTAATTTGGGTGTTAGTGGATTCTAATTATCTTGTTTGTGGTGATAAACTCTCACTTTTGTAGATTTCAGGTATTTCAAGCCTAGAACATGAATTCAAAGAAAATATGGTATTCGAGGAAGAAAATGTAAAGTTTGGGATTGAGCGACACCAAATTGACCAAGTTTAGTTAAGTTTCTTAATAACCCGCTTCAATATAAATCGATTAGATAGCCGCAGGACTTATAATTATCAAGAATGGTTTCCACACTGCTAGCTCTCTAAGCAGATTTTTAATTAGTACTATAATGATGGCATTGGCAACATTAATTAATACTTGTAAATCCTAAAACTATACTAAAAACGTCAGTTAATCTTCTTGAAATTTTGTAACTTAAAACATCTTTTTTTTTTTTATAGAATTAGAATCTAAAATGTTAGAATTGAAGGAAATGCACAAAATTAACTTGACCAGCTAATTAAGTAGCTAGGCAATGATCTTTTCAAGGAAGACTTGGACCAATTAGTTGCCTTCACGTATAGGGTGGAAAATTTGAATAAAACCACATACGGAGACTATGAGCCTGGTTGAAGAAGAAACGTTTGATAAATGACTCAAAATTTGAAAGAAAAAGTTACATGTGCATCTAAATAATTGAATGATATTTTTAAAGGATTGAAAGCAATATGAGGATAGATTGAGAGGACAATGAGTGAAAGTGAATCTTTATTGTTTCACTAAAGGTGGTAAATTACAAGTTCTTGCTTGAGGTTCACTCTAATATGCATTTTAGTCCCTCCTGCATACTTAGTTTGTGAAAACGTTTTTTTTTTTTTTTTTTTTTTTAAGATTTCGGGATCAAGTAAAGCTAAAGTAATTAAGCTATATCATAGTAGAAAAGTTTGATCAAACCCTTAACCCTGTAATTATTTACTAAAATGTCAATAGTGTTTTGTTCTTGCTCATAATTTTTTCACTTGTTTTAGGGTTTAAGTTTCACGTGCTAAATAGAGTGCAATGGAAGAGTTTTGATCTATATATGTACCCACCCCAACTAATTTGAAACCAAATTAATCATTGTTCTTCCATATTTAAAGATCATTTCTTTTAACAAACGGCATTTAACCATTGGATGCCATCACTTCACCTTAACAAATTGTCTTTATCAACTACTTTCAAATAAAATTGTCCTTTGCAACAAAATTTATGAATCAACAGACTTAGTAAGTCAATGCCAGACCAGTTGTTATATTATTTTGAAGGGCATGAACTCAAACTCAACCAATTTGCTGGAAAAAAAAGATTCTAACAACACTATTTCATGCATCTTTTGTTCTGCTCTCCAACTGCTCTTCTTCATGACATCTAAAACACACCTCTGCAATGCTACTAAGCCTACTAACACCATCTCATCAGGCCAATCCATTTCAGAAAATCAAACCATAGTCTCTCAAAACGGCCACTTTGAGCTCGGCTTCTTTGCACCGGGTAGCTCTCGCAAATACTACATCGGCATTTGGTACAAAAAGGCCTCAATACAAAACCGGGTAGTTGTTTGGATTGCCAACAGAGATGAGCCCCTTAGTGATTCTCCCTCTTTAGAACTCAAGCTCCTAGACAATGGGAATCTAGTACTTTTAAACCACTTCAAAATCCCAATATGGTCGACTAATTCCATCTCGAAAGCAGGCAATTCTTCTGAATTGGTACTGGGTGATGATGGGAATCTAGTTTTGAGAGATGGGTCGGATCCATTGTCTCATAATTTGCTCTGGCAAAGCTTTGATCACCCGACCGATACAACTCTACCAGGTGCGAAGACAGGATATGATAAGCGAACGAAGGTTTCGACTAAGCTTACATCCTGGAGGAATTCAGAGGATCCGACCAGCGGTATCTACACTTTAGAAGCTACACCAGATGGACATTTTGGTGTTCATTGGAATGGATCTCAAGAGTATTGGACTACCGGCACCTGGAACGGCCGCACTTTCAGCCAAACTCCGGAGATGAGATCGAATAGCTTGTTCAATTTCAAACGCGTTTCAAATGAGAACGAGACGTATGTCACCTATTCTCTCAACAACAGGGCAGTTCTTTCTAGAACTGTTTTGGATTTATCAGGGCATTACAAGCAGTTTCTATGGATGGATGGAATGCAGGATTGGAATGTGATTTGGTCTCAACCATTAGGGAAATGTGCGGTTTACGGTTTGTGCGGAGCTTTTGGTATTTGCAGTGAAAATGGTGCTTATGTTTGTCAATGCTTGCAAGGTTTCCAAACGAAGTCTCCAAAAGATTGGGACTTGCTAGACTACTCTGGTGGGTGTGTGAGGGAAACCTCATTGCAGTGTGGAGGCAAAGATTGGTTTTTAAAGGTACCAAATGTAAGGTTGCCTGTGAACTCTAAGGCTTCAAAGGTCCATACCGACGAAAATTGCAAATTGGCTTGCTCGAACGATTGCTCTTGTGGTGCTTATGCTTACACAAGTACCGGGTGCTTTACTTGGCATGGGAATCTGCTCAATATACAGCAACTCGATAGTGGTGGGGATGATTTGTATCTTCGATTGGCTGCTTCAGAAGTATCGAATTCTAGTAGAAAGGTTTCAGTCGTGTCGGTAATTGTGGGGGTGGTTTCAGGAATGATAGCTCTTGCTGTCATTTTGGTACTGGTAATTGTTAGAAGATTGCGAGGAATCAAAGTTAGGACATCAAGGACAGAAGAGGACAACCCGAGGCCAATTCATCAGTTCACTTTTCTAACAGCATTTAAGTACAAGTACTTGAAGGTCGCAACAAAAAAATTTTCAGAGAAGTTAGGTGGCGGTGGTTTCGGGTGCGTCTTCAAAGGGGCTTTGCCTAATTCAACCCCCATAGCTGTGAAGAAGCTCGAAGGCATTAGTCAAGGAGAAAAGCAATTTCGCAGCGAGGTAAGCACTCTTGGGCTACTCCAACATGTTAATCTTGTTCGACTACTCGGGTTTTGCTCTGAAGGGAACAACAGAATGTTGGTATATGAATTCATGTCGAATGGCTCTTTAGATTCATATCTTTTTCATCAAGATGATTCAAAAGTTCTAAATTGGAGCACTAGATACCAAATTGCAGTTGGGATTGCTAGAGGACTAACTTATCTCCATGAGAAGTGCCGAGACTACATCATTCACTGCGATATCAAGCCGGAAAATATCCTCTTGGATGCTGATTTTACTCCCAAAGTAGCAGACTTTGGTCTGGCCAAGCTTGTAGGCCGTGAATTCAGTCGAGTATTGACGACTTTTAGAGGTACAGTTGGGTATCTTGCACCGGAATGGACGTCAGGTATAGCCATTACAACCAAGGCAGATGTTTACAGTTACGGTATGATGCTTTTCGAAATTATATCGGGAAGAAGAAACATGAAGCAAGATGAGGATGGGAAGATGTGCTTCTTCCCTACTTGGGCTGCCAACAAAGTATTTTCTGAAGGACATGAGGTACTTTGCATATTAGACAAAAAGTTGGAACGAAATGCAGATGTCGAGGAGCTTACTAGAGCTTTTAGGGTGGCTTGCTGGTGCATTCAAGTTGAGGAGGTTCAAAGGCCATCAATGGGGCAGATTGTTCAGATTCTCGAGGGGCTCTTAGAGGTGAATTCGCCTCCAATCCCAAAGTACCTTCTAGCTTTATTGGAGAATGAAGAAACCATAAACTTCTTCTCAGAGTAGTTCTTTCATATGTTATATGTTCAATAATCTAATGTTGCAAAACAACTGGGTGGCCCAATGGTTTAGTATGGGGTGTGGGAGTAAGAGGTCATGGGTTCGAACTCCTGTAGGTTCAAGTTGTTTCTTTCTTATAAAAAAAAATAAAAAAAAAAAAAAAATAAAAATAAAAATAAAAATAAAAAAAAATAAAAATAAAAAAATAATAATAATAATAATAATAATAATAATAATCTAATGCTGCAACACAAACACACGTATACTTGCTTGCTAATGAAAGTTTATTCGACGAAATAGCTATGATCTACTTTTTGTGTTTCTTCTCATGAAGTGCTGCAGTGTATCTGTTATGATCAACTTTAAGTCATAATTTTCATAATGCACGATCCAACAATTATACTTCTAATTCTATCTCTAAGTATGCTATAGCTCCCACATCTATCTCTAAGTATGCTAGCTCTAGCTAGACAGTATAATGAATCATCAAATGTGAAACTTTGATAAAACCATTTAGCTAGCTTAAGCTGATAAAAGTACAATTATTTCAATAATGTTAATGTATGTCCTTTTTCAGCAACCACACAACCAAATAAAATTTCAACAATTTAGATTTGCAGACCAGGGTGGAAAGTTCGGCTATAATAATCGCGCAATTGAAGGATAGAAGATAACCTCATGGAAGAACTCTTGTGAATACTTAACTAGAGATCTCTTTAGAGGCAGAACAAGGCAGTCAAGAATTAAAGTTTTAAGCGGAATGGATTTCATCAGTACTTCACTTTTAGATGTCATTGATATATATGATATGGAAGTATAGAGAAAATCTAATTAATCAGCAATTCAGTTTATATATGTCATCTTGGGAAGTACATAGCCTTTGTGCTGTATATGCTTCAACTTAATAGTTTTCTACTACAACTTTACTATGCAAAGCTCAATCTCAAAAGAGAGAAGGAAAAAAGAAAAGATCTTGTGATGAACAAGTTAATAGTTTTCTACTAAAACTTTGTGCTATATCATTTCCTCTGATTCTTCAAACATCAAACCAGATAATACAAGCCTAATTTAGACTCTTAGACAGTTAGACTCAACAAGCTTTTTCAGATTCTTCACAACCTTTCCAAATTACATCATCAAATGTATTGAATCGAGGAGATAAAAAACATAGGTTTCATATAGTCAATTTCCAACTAATTTTGAACCGAGGTATTGCTTTTGTATTTGTTGTATTCTTCGCAACTTCGTTGGCGCACTAGGATATTAATGCCATTGAGCTCTTCGTCCCTTCGCACAAATAAGTGTTGCTAAGAGGTATTGTGCACCTTAATTTTTATTTTATTTTTTTTTTCAGAAGTGCACTTTGATTTTGATTTTCCTCTTTGGAACTCTTTTAACTTCTATTTCTTAGTTGTCAAAGCATCTCAAGTGAGATGGTAGAGACATTAAGGCAAGTCGGGAGGTCGTGAGTTCGACTCCCCTTTGAAAAAAAAAAAAAAAAAAAAAAAATCTATTTCTCAGTATTGACGCCACTCCGACTTTACTTTGAATTTTCATGTCTTATTCTATCTTTATGAGTTTTTACCACACATCCACCTAAACATTTTCATTTATGTTAAGTTCATTTTATTTTTATTTGATCTATTCCGTGAAGAGTGACAAAAGTTTTATATTGGTTATCAACCTATCATAGGATTCACAACCCTCCCAATTTTTCAAAAATTGAAAATAAGGGCCTCCCTCCCCTATTTTTTTGGATACGAAAAAAAGTTTCCTTCTATTTTTAGATATGGAAAATGGGCTTAAGAGTCTTATGAATTTGGAACCGGCTATGTGGCGAATATAATATCTTACATACGTGGAGTTTACATGTACGTAATTCACAGCAGCTAGCAATAAAGCTTCAATCACAAATTAATTAGTTCGATGTCATTTACATGAATCCAATTTTTTTAATTATTTATCTAAATTCATAAATATGTTCCATATGGCAGATGGGTTTTTACATCGATTTCAATCGCTACTCGTCTGCCTTCATAACAAGTGAAACTGATGGATAACACTAATGTCGATACAAATATAGCTTGTTAGGTAGTAGATCAAGACAACCTTCAAATTCAAAATTGCATTAATTCAAGGTGGTTCGTATCTTATCTTTTACATTAATGCGTTCTTCCTCTAATGAGATGGTTGAGACATCACTTACCAAAAGGTAAGGTTTTAGGAGGTCATGATTCAACTCCCACTGAAGTAAAAAAAAAAAAATCTATTTATCTATGGTGTGGTGCAAAAAACCCAACATTTCTTTTTTATTTTACAGACCTTAGAACATTTGATATTTAGTGGCTCGCAAAGAATGGAAGAAAGAAATGAAAGGGAACAAGGAAAAAATAAAACTAAAGGAATAGTAATGAATGACCTTTCTTATTATCATAAAATTTCCATAACAATTGTTATTATCTATAGTGGTTACCAATAAACCCGTTCGCTTCGCTCGCAAGAATAATTCTAACTCGTTCTAACCTAAAAAAGGACATCTCCTTCTCTCCAAAATGCTAAAATTCTTTTTTTGATTCGCTTTTATGATTTTTGTTCTTGAACCACCATTGATCCTCTTAATGATCAGCGATAGTTCCAATCAAATCCCTTTTGCTCTTTATTCATTCAATAAACAACAGATCTAATCAAATTTGTAGAGATTGATCTATCCTTGTTGTGGTGCATCTTCATCAACGGTGTCTGTTGGAGCACAAGCTAACCCTTGTTATTAGGATTTGTGCTCAACACAAAAGAGAGGAAAATGTTCTCTCTGTCTCGATGAGCCAGAGAGCATTGTATTGCTCATATATATACTCAGTACAATTACATCAGTGTCGTTAGATGTGATCAATATGTAAGATCTCGAGATCAAACTAACACAACCTAGACTCACATGTCCACACACTTTGTCACTCCACCAACACCTACAATTACAAATATACCTTCATACTTACATTAGTGATTTAGTCTAATATTCCCCCTCAAACAAAGGGGAAGATTGACGATCCCAAATTTGTCCCTAAGAAACTAAAATTGGGAAGCAACAAAACATTTGGTGAAGATATGAGCTATCTGATCCTATGTGGGAACATGATAAACCTGTAGTTGCCTATACAGTACCTTGTCACAAACATAATGTATGTCCAGCTCAATGTGTTTGGTTCTTGCATGATATACAGGATTCTTTGCCAAAGCAGCAACATTCATGTTATCACACCACATAGTAGGGGGAGCTATCAGAGGAACAAACAGTTTAGAAAGTAATGAACAAAGCCAGGAAATCTCAGCAGTGACCTGAGCTAAGGCTCGGTATTCAGACTCTGTAGATGACCGAGAGACAACTGGTTTCTTTTTGGATTACCAGGCTACTAAATTTGGACCAAGGAACACAGCATACCCAGCCACTGATCTGCAATCATCTGGAAACGATGCCCAGTAAGCATCAGAAAAGCTAGTCACAAACAGATTAAAGCCTAGTCTGAAAGTAATTCCCATGTCACTCGTGCCTTTCAAATATCGAAGAACTCATTTCACATCAAGTCCTATGAGACAATTGGAAATCATGTCTTCAACACTGATCGGTGCACCAGCTAGAGCCAAACTATTAGCAAAACCTTTCATCTGAAGTAGATAATTACTCATCTGTCTTGATTCTTTCTTTGTTGACTGTAGTTGCTTCTTGAATACATGAACATGTGATATGTTACTCTTGCCACAATGAGCCTCAATCGCCAACCAAAGTTCATGTGTCGTACATCGTATGGTAGGATCCACAATGCTATTTAGTATATCTGGAGAAATTGCAGTCATCAACCAACAATAAAACATACAATCTCGTCCAAACCAGAACTTGTACGATGGATTTGGAGAGCCATCTTCAAGAAGCTTAGCAAGACACTCCAGCCTACCAAACAAGTATCCATCCAGGTCAAATCCCTCAATAACTGGAACGATAGTAGCCTTCCATAGTAGAAAATTTTAAAATCAAGCTTGATGGAGACAAACTGGCTGATAGAATTCCTAAATGGGCCACTCGACGGACCTATGCCATTAGAACTCATCCCATACTGAGAAATCGATACATTTGGTGAAGCCGGTGTTGATCCAACCTCAAATGCATAAAAACCACCATCCATTTCAAGATATTATAAGTTCTTCACATATTTTCATCAACAAATGAACATACACACTCAGATCTAGTCATCTCAGATGTAGATCTACACTTTTTAAATACAAATCTAGAACATCAAACCCTATATCAAGCCAGCGAAACTAATCAGTTAGTATATATACCCTATTATTGTGTTTATTTATATTATTATGATGCATCAATGTCTCCAAGTATAGTTAATAAATATTTATTTTTATTAATTGTAGGTTTCCTTTGTATTAGATAAAAAAATAATAAAAATGGGGCCTTATAGAGTATTTTTGGTGATTCATTTCGTAAAACGCGCATTTGATTACTCTCCATCACCAAATCAGCTTAAGGCAATGGCATGAACGACTTTTCACACAATTTTAGGGCTTTGAGTGAGCCTCCTTACTTGTTGACCAAGCTTAACAATCTTTGACCATCCGTTTTTTGGTTCTCTCATCCAGGCGACACCAATAGAAGATTGACACATGGCGGATACTCTCTCTCTCTCTCTCGCTCTCGCTCTCTCTCTCTCTCTCTATATATATATATATCCATCCTCTCCTCCATTATTTATCATCTTCTTCTTCACCAAAAACTTTGGTTTTTCATATTTTGATAGTTTAGGGGTTGTTTTTTGCCCCGAGCTCACCTTCGGGTGACACTCATTTAGTTGTATTTTCATGCTTTCTTAGTGTAACATAGAATGTGAGAGATTGATAGATTTGACAAAAGATGAGATCGAATTCACCATGACCTTGGGGTCGAAGACCATTAAGTTTGATCTTCTCATGAACTCTCTATTTATTATTCTAGTTTATATATTTTTTAGACTCGATGTGCTTATTTGAATGTTTTATGTTGATGAATCATGTTTAGTTACATTTCTTGTTCTACTTAATGTTATTTTTAGTGTTTCAGACTCTATGCTTTGATTGCACTGATCACGTAGTCACTGAAATTAAGGAAAGATAGTCACCGAGACCTCGGGGCTATCGAACCGGAATTGAACGCTACAACTTAATATGCTAGGGTACCTCGACCGATTGCCTAGAATTTGAGAGACCTTATAGCGTTTTGAACTTAATGCTTTGATGCTCTTACGCTACTCGCACAGACCTATGGAGCCCGAGAGTTGAGATAGTATTCTCGCCACCGAGACCTTAGAACAAGATGACTTGTAGAATACCAAGTCTATAAATTGAGTTGAACACATCTTTTGATTAATTCGTTGCACATTTAATTTAATTAATGAATTCAAGTCTAAAATAAATTTGTTCTTATTGTTTATGTTTCCTAGATAGTTTAATAATTCTACTACTTGTTGTTTATGTTACAAATCGCCTAATCTACTATAGTGTTATGCACAACTATTCCTTGTGAATTCGATAAACCTAGCAGCGTAAACAATTGTTTTGCATTATTATTACTACCGCGAAGCTTTACACTTGGGGCTCGCCATCAGAAACCTCCAAACAAGATTTCCAGAGTCACAAAATCCAAGAAACTTCTGATATGATGATTTGAATCACAAATGCATAAGATGTGAACAACAACCAAAACAATCAACCACAAAACTCACCAGATCTATGTTCTATCGTTGTAGATCTACACAATCGGCACATCAACTCTCCGATCAGTTCTTGAAATCTTAAGATTTGAACTCATCCACACCACATCTGACTTAAGAGCTCTCGATCTACACTCTTGGAGTAGATCTATACTCTCTCGTTGTAGGACTGCCTAAACTAATCGCGATCTCCAAGTCTTATTGTGATTTGTTAGATCCGAGGCTTCTAGTACACAATCTGCTCGAGACACTACAGATATGTGCATCGCCACCTTCGATTTATCATCGTTAGCATTAGCTATGCGGCTCTAGTACCATATTGGAGCACAAGCTAACCCTAGTTATTAGGATTTGTCCTCAACACAAAAGAGAGGAAAATGTTCTCTCTTTCTTGATGAGCCAGAGAGCATTGTATTGCTCATATATATACTAAGTACAATTACATCAGTGTCGTTAGATGTGATCAATGTGTCATATCTCGAGATCAAACTAACACAACCTAGACTCATATGTCCACACACTTTGTCACACCACTAATACCTACAATTACAAATATACCCTCACACTTACATTAGTGATTTAGTCTAATAGTGTTAAGTGGATTTGTGCGGCTCGCTGGATTGATTTATCTTTAGTTTTTACTTTATAGTTAGTTTTATTCCCTCGTTGGAAGTTTTTAATTTGTCTTCTCCTTGTTGGAAAGTTTTTAGGTCTTCTCCTTGTTGGGAAGTTTTGTTATTCGTTTTGTGGTTCTAGTACTTTTGTGTATCATCATGAGTTTCAACGTTATAGAGAGCAGTCTCTGATTGTCAAACTGTTTCAATTTGAAAAAAAAAGTCAAATTAATGGCAGTTTGTTTGTACAAATTGTTAAACATTTTCAAATTAAATGTTTAGTCTCACATTAGTTAGGAACTTCAAGTTTAAAGAGTATATATGTACTCTTGCACCATAGTGTGTGTAAAATAAAATACAAGTGCTATGCTCGGTGAGGCACGCGCGCGTGCGGCGCGGCGCATATGGCGCATTTTAGGCACTTTTATAGGTGCACTTTGCACTTGGCACGAGGCACGTGCATGTGCATGCATATGTGTGTTAGCTAACCATAGGTAAAAATTTTTACCATTAATTTTTACCATTTTCGAGATTAAATGGGTAATTAGTAGAGTGGCTTAGTGGGTGCAGTTGAAACTGCTCTCCATTAAGGAATTACTGCTCCACTACTCCATTGCATCAATGCTTGACTGCTCCATTATTCCATTGCATCAATGCTTGATTGTTCCACTACTCCACCACCCCATTTTCACTCTAACTGGTCATGACCAGTGCTCTAAAAAAGGGGAGGTTTGGGGAGGAAGAAATCATCTCGACATTCACCAGCAATTGCTCTTGTTTTTCATCTTTCACTACTGCAAAGTGAAAGGTGGGCATACTTCATCGTATCCTTTAGGATATTTGTTGACTCTTGCAGTGTAGAGAGCAAAACTTCCTTTAAGAAAGTGGCAGTGTTACACGCTTTGAAGTCTTTTGCAATTCCCCTGGTCTAACAATCTAAAGGAAGTTTTTGTCTGTCGTTGCAATGGCTTCAATCAAAGAACTGTCGACTAACATTGTGAAGTTGGATCGTTTCGATAGAGGCGATTTCCTGAGGTGGCAGAAGCGAGTACATTTCTTGCTAGTGGCTCTTCATTTGGTGTATGTTTTGGATACACTAAAACCTATGGAGTCCGACGATGAAACTGTCGAGCAGATGAGGAAGAGAGAGAAATGGGAGACGGATGACCACACCTGCAGAGGTTACATTCTGAACACCATGAAGGACTCACTGTTCGACCTCTACCATGACTTCCCCTCCGCCAAGGAGTTGTGGGAGAAATTGGAGGCAAGGTACCATAAGGAGGATGCGACAAGTAAGAAATTCCTTATATCAAAGTTTATTAATTTTAAAATGGTTGATGAAAGGTCTGTCATGGAACAATTCCATGAAGTTGAGAGGATTATAAATAATTTCTCTCAACACAATCTTGTCATGGATGAAACAATTGTTGTGTCTTCTATTATTGATAAACTGCCCCCATCTTGGAAGGAGTTCAAATGAACTCTTAAGCATAAAAAAGAGGACATATCTCTTGATGAACTTGCTAACCATCTTCATGTAGAAGAGGATTGTCGCATGCAGGAAAATGAAAAAGAGTAGAATGCTCAAGAAATTTCAAAGGTGCATGTGATGGAAGCTGCTAAGTTCAAAAACCCCTGCTGAACAGGCCTAACAAGCCTAGTGGTT
Organism: Stephania japonica; assembly: GCA_039657345.1. NCBI lineage: Eukaryota > Viridiplantae > Streptophyta > Magnoliopsida > Ranunculales > Menispermaceae > Stephania > Stephania japonica. The sequence continues at coordinate 80,153,088 of CM077556.1, read as the reverse complement.
TCAAAAATCCTAATGGTTCGGGAAAACCAAACAACCAAAACTAGAATCAAAGGAAGCAGAAAGTCACTTGTTGGTTCTGCGGGAAAGATGGCCACTTCAAGTCCGAATGTCATCATTGGAAGAGGAAGCAAGGAAAAAATCATGCTTCCTCTAGCGCTGCCAAAGGTGCAGGTAATGACAATGATGATCTCATTGCTATGATATCTGAAATCAACATCGTTGAAAATGATATGGCTTGGTGGGTTGATTCTGGTGCTACTCAACATGTCTGCAAGAACAAGAGGTTCTTCAAGACCATGGAGGCAGTAGATGAAAATACTGTCCTGTACATGGGAAATGATGCTACTGTCCCTGTTAAAGGCATATGTACTGTTGATTTGAAGTTTACTTCTGGCAAAATTGTAACACTCACTAACGTGTATTATGCACCAGAAGTGAGGAAGAATCTTGTGTCGAGTGGTCTTTTGAATAAGTTTGGATTTAGGCTTGTCTTTGATGCTGACAAGTTTGTACTCTCCAAGGGAGGGATATATGTAGGGAAGGGGTATGCTTATGAGGGCATGTTTAAGCTCAATGTAATCGCTTTATCTAATAAGAATGTTGTTTCTGCATATCTTGTTGAGTCTTCTTCATTTTTATGGCATCATAGATTATGACATGTTCATTTCAGAAAATTATATGATATGGTAAATCTGGAATTACTGCTTTATTTTGATAAATATGAAGGAAATTGCAATACATGCATGAAAAAAAAAACTAGAAATCCATTTCCTAATGTTGAAAGAAATTCAAAGTTGCTAGACTTAATACATTCTGATGTATGTGACATACATAGTACACCATCTATAGGAGGCAATAAATATTTTATAACATTTATTGATGATTATAGTAGGTACTGTTATATTTATTTGTTGCATTCCAAAGATGAGGCAATGGTTAAGTTTCGGGCCTATAAGGCAGAAACTGAATTGCAATATGGGACCTTTATAAAATGTTTAAGGTCTGATAGGGGAGGAGAGTACTATGATCCAAAGTACTTTGAATCCACTGGAATAGTCCATGAGACTACTGGCCCTTATACACCACAACAAAATGGTGTGGCTGAGCGTAAATATCGTGTTTTAACCGAAATGGTTAATGCTATCTTTGTCAAAACTCGGTTTGAGTAAGCGGATTTTGGGAGAGGCATTGCTGACTGCATGCCATATTTTGAACAGAATTCCACAAAAGAGGAATAAAGTCACCCCATATGAGCTTTGGAATAAGCGAAAACCAAATCTTAATTATTTAAGAGTTTGGGGCTGTAGAGCAGTAGTAAAAGTACCTGAACTCAAAAAGAGGAAATTGGGTGAAAGGGGAGTGGATTGCATATTTATTGGATATGCACAACACAACAAAGCATATAGGTTCATGGTAATTGAGTCTAATAACTCGATTTCAGTAAACACTGTAATTGAATCAAGGGATGCAATCTTTGATGAGACAAGATTTAAATCTGTTACTAAAAGTATTCCTGAAGAAAACCAAAAAGGGAAGGAAGTCATAGAAATTGAAAATGACAAAGAAATAGTAGAAGTTCCTGAAATTCGAAGGAGCAAACGAGCTCGGAAAATTAAGTCATTTGGTTCTGATTTCTATACATTCCTAGTTGAAGGAAGTAGAGAAACAGTAACTAGACAAATTCCGTATTGTTTTAATACGGATGCTGATCCTCAAAACAGTAGAGGAGGCAATGAAAGAAAGAGATGCAGCTTTTTGGAAAGAGGCATTAAATTATGAGATGGATTCAATAATGGGAAATAACACTTAGGAGCTAGTTGATCTACCTCCTAGGTATAAACCCATTAAATGCAAATTTCTCTTCAAAAGGAAAAGAAGAGTTGATGGATCCATTGAAAAACACAAAGTGAGACTGGTTGCTAAGGGTTTCACCTAAAAGCATGGAATAGACTATTTCGATACCTATTCACCAGTAGCTAGAATTGCTACTATCAGATTGCTTATTGCAATTGCAGCCATAAATAAGCTGGTCATCCACCAAATGGATGTTAAAACAGCGTTCCTAAATGGAGAGTTGGATGAGGAAATATACATAGAACAACCTGAAGGGTTTATTATGCCCGGTCATGAGAATAAAGTGTGTAGATTGCGAAAATCATTTTACGGTTTAAAGCAAGCACCAAAACAGTGGCACCAAAAATTTGACCAGGTTGTACTTACTTTTGGATTCAAAATAAATGAATCTGATAAATGTGTATATAGCAAGTTTGATGGAAAAGGCAATGGTGTCATTATCTGTCTTTATGTAGATGACATGCTGATTTTTGGAATTGATTTGGAACAAGTTCAGTTGACCAAAAGGTTTCTTTCAAGCCAGTTTGAAATGAAAGATATGGGACAAGCTGATGTTATACTCGGAATTCAGATTGTAAGAGATGAAGGGAGTATTATTCTAACTCAATCTCATTATATTGAGAAAGTTCTCAATAGATTCAATCACTTAAATTGTGCCCCAGTTTCTACCCCACTAGATTCAAGTATTGAGCTAGTGAAAAATACAGGCAATCCAGTTTCACAACTGGAGTATTCTAGATTAATTGGATGTTTAATGTATGCAATGACATGCACTAGGCCTGATATTGCCTTGGTAGTAGGCAAGTTAAACAGATTTACAATTAATCCAAGTGAGTTGCATTGGTTTACAACTCGAAGAGTTTTGAAATATTTGAAGAAAACAATTAACTATGGTTTATGCTATAGTGGATATCCTTCAGTCTTAGAAGGATTTTCGGATGCAAGTTGGATTGTGAAAGATCAAGATCATGCATCTACAAGTGGGTGGATTTTCACACTTGCTGGAGGAGCAATCTCGTGGGCTTCAAAGAAACAAACTTTAATGGTGGTTCTACCATGGAATCGAGTTTATTGCGCGGCGGCCTCGGCTTCAAAAGAATTTGAATGGCTACGTGAATTATTACACGAGATACCATTGTGGCCTAAATCGATAGCTCAATCTCTATCCATTGTGATAATGAGGCCACATTGGCAAGGGCTTATAGCCAAGTGTACAATGGTAAATCCAGACATATTGGACTGAGACATAGTTGTGTCAGAGAATTGATAACAAGTGGAGTTATCACAATTGACTATGTGAGATCTAGTCAAAATTTGGCAGTCCCCTTACTAAAGGATTGCCAAGAGACTTGGTAAATAAAACATCAAGGGGGATGGGTCTCAAGCTCATGAATTATAGGTCACCAATAGTGAAACTCAACTCGACGCCTAACATTACGTTAAGTCTTGAGTTCAATGCAGTCAAATTCATTATAAGTGTGACTGTGAGCACTAAATTTTAATAATCATCCCAAGGTTGTTAGTGCTCGGTACCTGCATGTAAAGAGAGGAGGTTGAGATGATCTCTTAATAGTCTTCTAAAGGTACTTAAATTGTGGGGGTACTAGAATGGAGACTACCTATGTGGATGTGAAGTGCGGCCGCTTCAAGGAGTTCAAGGGGCTTAGCTCCAAAGACATTACGAGAAGATAAGGGACACAAGGCTAATGTTGAATGTGTCAGGATATTTATGGCTATTTGCTAGTGTAAGTTATATGCGTGATATGTTTATGCTACATATCGAATAGAATCATTGGTTCAAAGTGTATCTACCATGTAATTCTGATATGATGTAATGAACTTTTCAAAAGTTAGTGGTTCAAATCGCAAGATACCATTAGTTATGCATATAATGTTTGAGATTTCGTGGATTGAATGATCTGAATATTTTGAAAATGGCGGGGGATTGTTGAACATTTTCAAATTAAATGTTTAGTCCCACATTGGTTAGGAACTTCAAGTTTAAAGAGTATATATGTACTCTTGCACCATAGTGTGTGTAAAATAAAATACAAGTGCTATGCTCGATGAGGCACACGCGCGCGCGGCGCGGCGCATATGGCGCATTTTAGGCGCTTTTATAGGTGCACTTAGCACTTGGCACGAGGCACGTGCATGTGCGTGCATATGTGTGTTAGCTAACCATAGGTAAAAATTTTTACCATTAATTTTTACCATTTTCGAGATTAAATTGGTAGTTAGTAGAGTGGCTTAGTGGGTGCAGTTGAAACTGCTCTCCATTATGGAATTACTGCTCCACTACTCCATTGCATCAATGCTTGACTGCTCCATTATTCCATTGCATCGATGCTTGACTGTTCCACTACTCCACTACCCCATTTTCACTCTAACCGGTCATGACCAGTGCTCTATAAAAGGGGAGGTTTGGGGAGGAAGAAATCATCTCGAAATTTACCAGCAATTGCTCTTGTTTTTCATCTTTCACTACTGCAAAGTGAAAGGTGGGTATACTTCATCGTATCCTTTAGGATATTTGCTGACTCTTGCAGTGTAGAGAGCAAGACTTCCTTTAGGAAAGTGGCAGTGTTACACGCTTTGAAGTCTTTTGCAATTCCCCTGGTCTAACACAAACAGGATTAGCGAATCAATGTACTTGATTCTACATCTGGTTCTGTATTGAGCCATGAATGATTAATGAAATTTCAATTTCTCTTCAAAAAAATAGTTTGAATGAGTTTTTATAAGATTCTCTATTGGAAGGACAGAAATTTCATCGTGACTTGACTAATATGTACCCAAGTAGGTAAGAACCAAGAACAGAGGATTTGGAAATTTGTAGACCTACCGATGTAAGAAGATATGATAATTAAAGTAGATGAACTAATTAAATAACTTCTTTTGTTCTAGATACATAACTAATACCCAAAGAGGCATAAATATATAAAAGAGAAACACTTTAATTATCAACCAATTTAAAATATATTACAACAAAGCCTCATATCCCAAATTAATTAGTTGGGTTGCCTACATGGATCAAACTTTTCTACTTAGCTCAATTAAATGCACTTGACGGTGAACTTTCATAATCCCTTAAATCTTTCATAATTAATGCATCCCAAATTCTCTTAGGCCTACTCGTATATCATCGAATTTATTCAAATTCTATATCCAATTTTTAATTGGGCATTTGCATGTTGTCTTTGGATATGTTTGAACCTCCACAATAGCCATTCCCTAATTTTTACATCGATTGGTGTCACTCCTTCTTTTTTTGTATCTCTGTATCTCATTCAGTCTTTACGAGTTCAATTTAAAACATATTGCAATTTTTTATAGATAAAATCATGAAACCAAGTACTGAAATTGGACTTGAACCCTCAAAAAATCAAGATTAATACCATAAATAGAACATCTATATCTCTCCCCACTAAACAAAAACACTACTAGGCTTTCAGTCATACAAGAGAATTTCTGCTCCAAGAAAGAAAACGTGAAATATACGTGAAAGGAAATTAAGCTAGTGAGAGACAGTGCACATACTTTTAAAAATTTAGTGGGCTTTGATTTTGAAGTTTCCTTTTGAGTCTATTTCTCATTTGTCCCATTCATCAATTTGAATTTTGAAAGTTCAACTCCCTACACATTCAATCTTCGTGGAATTGAAGTTTGTTTGATCATGACTTAGCAGGTCAACAAATTCATATGTAGCAGTTACATACCTAGTTATATTGGTGTTACATAAATGTTATTGTATATGTATTTAAATAATTAGTGGTTATTGTAGAGAAGTAGCTCATTAGTTAGTTTTTGGTTGGTTGTTGTAATGTAGATCTCTATAAATATGTGTATAGAAGTTGTTAGTTTCGAATGGAATAAGTTTATTGTATATTCATCTTGTGTACAAGGACGTCTATATATATATTTCTGAAATCACAAATTTTTTCAACTTTTGGCGCTCCACGGGCTTTGATCGGTGATCGAGGTACCCATTTCTGTAACCGCATGGTTGAAAATCTCTTGCATAAGTATAATGTTACACACCGTACGTCTACGGTCTATTATCCTAAGACCAGTGGCCAAGCGGAGGTGTTAAACAGGGAAATTAAAGCCATTTTGGAGAAGACCGTAAACCTATCACGGAAGGATTGGAGCACGCGCCTTGATGACGCAGTATGGGCTTATCGAACGGCGTTTAAAACGCCAATCGGAATGTCTCCGTATCGCTTAGTTTTGGCAAATCGTGCCTTCTTGCCGGTCGAGTTAGAGCATAAATCTCTATGGGCTGTCAAACAGCTCAACATGGAACTCAACGCAGCTAGCAAAGAGAGAAAGTTGGACCTCCAAGAATTGGAGGAGATTCGGAACGATGCCTACGAGTCCGCTCGAATTTATAAGGATAAAACCAAGGCGTTCCACGATCGCAACTTATCTCGTAAGACTTTCGTAGTCGGCCAAAAGGTCTTGCTTTATATTCTAAATTAACTCTCCATCCAGGGAAGTTGAGGTCACAATGGCTCGGACCTTTTGTTGTTACTGATGTGTTTGGACATGGTGCAGTTGAGATCAAGAGCCAAGATACAGGGAAATTTTTCAAGGTGAATGGGCATCGACTAAAGCCGTTCTATGAGAACTTCCCACAGCACGAGATCGAGAGCGAGACTCTAGCAGTTATAGAGTACCTTGGCGAGAGAAGTCGGGAGTCGAGCCAACGACGTTAAAAAAAGGCGCTCTTGGGAGGCACCCCAAGCTTCTATCCCTTTGATTTTTTTTTAGTCTTTTCTGTGGTATTCTTACTATTACTTCATTGTGACTTTTTACAGGTGTTGCGACCTCTGCCTTGCACACTGGATTTTGAGAGCCTGGTATTGCTCTGATGGCTCCTTACATGTCTATACGTATGGTTAGTTACATTGAGATCTGGTAAGGTTACCCATCTTCTTTTCGTTCGTGGATTTAGGTTTAGTGTCAGTTTTATGCATGATTTTGTATCATTTCTTTTTATATCTATCATGTTCTTTTTACCATCTTGTGTGTTCATGTATGCCTCGTAACCTATTTTGAACCTTGAGGACAAGGTTCGAAATAAGTTTGGGGGTACTTTAAGACTTGTGGATTGAGTTGGATGGTGTTCTATGCGAAAGACCGCAGGTGAGATCGTTTAAATTTTTTTATATATATGCGGTTACATGCGGTTGTAGGATGATATTGGTGGTGTTTGATATATATTGCTCATTCATTTCTTCCATTTCTTTTCACTCCATATCACACTTTCTCATTCAATTAGGAGTTGATACACGTTCATGCATGTTTCCAGTATAGTCTATATTGTCTAGAGTCGCCTGAGATTTTGTTTCATGCCTTTGGTTATGGATGAGTATTTTATGGTTGCCTGTTGACTTGAAACTTAGGAGAAATTAGGAGAAACACTCAATCAAGTTGTAGCCCAGCATTCTTAGGAATTCATGATTAGAAACTTAGTATGTTGGTTGAGCTTGTGCTAGATATCAAAATGGGTAGACGGTCAAAATTGTGCAATTGATAGTATTTTAACCCACATTAAGGAATTTGCTTGATTATAGTGAAAGTGAGAAGGGCTATCAGGAGTTTTTTTAATATTGAGAGTCCCACAAGTTTCCATAGGAAAAGGAGCAGGGAAACTTGTGGTGGGAAAAAGTGAGAAAATCGGTCCATAGGAAATGGAGCGCGGGGACCGTGTTACAAAAAAATGGAGAAAGGAATAGAGAAAAAAAAAAAGAATAAAGGCGGAAGTTTATGAAAACTCTTCAAATAAAAAAAGATATTATCATCGGGATATATAATATGAAATTGCTAGTGAGAGACAGTGCACATACTTTTAAAAATTTAGTGGGCTTTGATTTTGAAGTTTCCTTTTTCTCATTTGTCCCATTCATCAATTTGAATTTTGAAAGTTCAACTCCCTACACATTTAATCTTCGTGGAATTGAAGTTTGATCATGACTTAGCAGGTCAACATATTCATATGTAGCAGTTACATACCTAGTTATATTGGTGTTACATAAATGTTATTGTATATGTATTTAAATAATTAGTGGTTATTGTAGAGAAGTAGCTCATTAGTTAGTTTTTGGTTGGTTGTTGTAATGTAGGATCTCACATATATACATCTTGTGTACAAGGACTATATATACTCTCGTACAAGCATAGAATACAAAAGGAAAGTGCAATCACAAATGGAAACTATTAATTACACGAGATACTATTTTCCTTAACTGTTGAATATATTATTGAGTTGCCATAACTAGTCGAGATACTATTTTCCTTAACTGTTGAATATATTATTGAGTTGCCATAACTGGTAGTTTCCTTAACTAACCAGTTTCCTTAACAAAATCATATATAGATATGAAAAGAAATATTTCAAGTCTTTCTCTCGTTCTCTCATTCTACCCAACCTCTCTATCTAATCTCTCTTCTATCTCAATCCACCCTTTCTTCTTAAATATGTTCTCTTCTATCTAATTCAATCTAACCTTCTCAATTATCTTTCCCCATTTTCATAGCCATTTAAAAGACTACTTGGTATAATTGTTCTTGCTCGTGATCAGCTTTTTAATTCAAGAAACCCAGCAAGGTGTCTAAGAAAGTTTGGGCAACCGAGATGAACACCAATTCAACTCCTCCGCTAACATCGTTTCTCATTGCTTTGTTGCTGTCCATCCTTTCTTTTGCTCCCCATCATAGTATGGGCACGTCTACTAGTGCTGTCGATACCATATTTGCTGGCCAATCTCTAACAGCAAACCAGACCTTAGTTTCCAAATACGGCAAATTCGAACTTGGATTCTTCACACCAGGTAACTACGTGGGCATTTGGTTCAAGCAAGTCGCCGCAATTCAGAAAAAGAAAACCATTGTTTGGGTGGCAAACAAAAATAAGCCCATAACCACTAATGACTCATCTTCCTCAGAGTTCAAGCTCTTGGAGGCCATCAAGTCCTCCTCGTAAGTACAAACAGCAACTACTCCTCTAAAGTCTCAGTTTGGTCTACCAATTCAACAATCTCAAAAACCATGAATGATTCCACCGTTAAGGCTGTCCTCGGAGAGGATGGAAATCTGGTTGTCACAAGTTCATCAAATGGGACCACCATCTGGCAGAGCTTTGATCATCCCACACATGCCATCCTATCAGGTGCAAAGTTTGTATATAACAATCTTACTAAGAAGAACCACAAACTAACCGCATGGGAAAACTCAGAGGATCCGTCCGAAGGCATCTACTCAGTTGAATTGGGACTCGACAAGAGTGTTCGCTTCACTTGGAATCATTCACTTGAATATTACACTTCAGGTGTTTGGAATGGACGCTATTTCAGCAACTTTACTGAAATGCAAGTGAGATACGGATTGGCATATTCTTTTGAATACAAGTCCTATGAGAATGGGGCGTACTTCACCTATTCTCTTTCGAATAAGGCTTTGCCATTCTATGTTTTCATGGATACATCTGGGCAAATGAAGATAACAGTATGGCAGGCTCAAACTCAAGACTGGATAGTGGTTTGGACTAAACCAATCCTTGAGTGTCAAGTTTGTGGCGTTTGTGGGGCTTTTAGCGTTTGTAGTGAGAATAATGTAGGTCTTTCCATATGCCAATGTTTGTCAGGTTTCGAACAACACTATCCAAAAGATTGGGGTTTGCTTGATTACTCTGGTGGGTGTTTGAGGCGAAACTCTTTGCAGTGTGGTGACAAAGATAGCTTTTCAAAGATGCTTAACATAATACTGTCTCGAATCAGCCCATCAGCCAATGCTTTGGCAATAGATAGCGCCAGGAAATGTGAATTGGCGTGCTTACAAAATTGTTCTTGCAGTGCATATGCTTACTTTACCAATGGTAATAGCAGCGGCAATAGCATTCAGTGTTCACTATGGTACGGAGATCTATTAAACATAGTACAGCTTGGCGACAAAGGAAATGATCTTTACATCAGACTAGCTCCTTCGCAGGACCAATTGGGTTCTACTGAAAAAGAAAGCTTGTGCCTTGCCATATCTATTGCAGATTAGATAACTATGTGAGTAGGATCATTAATCAACAAAATATTCTCACTGCAGGCACAATGGGTATGCAATTGATTAGGACATGAACAAAACTTTCTAACAAAATGAAAAATTATATTTTTGTATTTCAAGAGCTTTTGTAACATTGTTTACTGATACTCATTTTTTGCATATTGTCGACACACATTGAAGCATTCAGGTTTTCCTAACAAAAGTGAACTCAATCATTACATGATTTCATTACAAGGTCTGTTTAAACACCGCTAGCAATTTCAGCAATTACTCACTCCTCATTTTGAACTCCTCTTCGAAGTTACCTGCCCCCACGAACACCTAAGCTGCTGATCTTGTTGCTGCTTTTTCTTCTAAATCTAGCCCCAAAAAACAAGTTACAGAAACAGATTTTCATTGGGCTAATTCACTACTTTCATCCACCATATCGACATTTTAGCATCCATTGGAATGAATCTCAAGAGTACTGGACTACTGGCGCCGGGAACGACCTCACTTTCAGTCAAACACCTGAGATGAGATCAACTGACTTGTTTAATATCAGCAACATTTGGAATGAGAATGAGACTTATATCACCTAATTTCTAAAGTCTCAACAACAAGGCTGTTCTTTCCACAAATGTTTTGAATTTATCAGGGCATTACACAGTGTTTCTATGGATGAATGGCATGCAGGATTGGAATGTGCTTTGGTCTCAATCATAGAGGAGATGTTCAGTTTATGACGTGTCTCCAAAGGGGCTTTACCTGATTCAACTCCCATAGCTGTGAGGAAACTTGAAGGCATTAGTCAAGGAGACAAGCAATTTCAGAGCGAGGTAAGCACTCTTGGCTAGTCCAACATGTTAATCTTGTTCGACTACTTGGGTTTTGCTTCAAAGGGAACAACAGAATTGTCAAATGGCTCTTTAGTTTCACATCATTTCCACCAAGATGATTCAAAAGTTTTAAATTGGAGTACTAGATACCAAATTGCAGTTGGGAGTGCAAGAGGATTGGCTCATCTCCACGACAAGTGCCGAGACTACATCATTCACTGCGATATCAAGCCAGAAAACATACTTTTAGATGCAGATTTTACTCCCAAACTCGCAAGCTTTGGTCTGGCAATGCTTATTGGCCGTGAATTCAGTAGTGACTTGACGATTTTAAGATTGAGGAACAATAGGATATCTTGCACCAGAATGGACTACAGGCATAGCCATTACTGCCAAGGCATATGTTTACAGCTACGGTATGATGTTTTTTGAGATCATATCTCGAAGAAGAAACATGCGTGAAGCAACATGAGAATGGGAAGATGTGTTTCTTTTCTACTACCAACAAGTAGGACTATATTTAATATCAAAAGGATAACCGTCCCATCAACAGTTATTAAAACTACCATTGACAAGTGTCAAGTTATTAGGGTGTTGTGTGGGTCCCACATGTGGGGGTTAATTTAGTCAAGTATTTGTTATTAATAACACTTGCATTCTCCCACTTGATCCACACATCCTATAATCCAAAATCAAGAAATAAAATGCATGAATCATGGCGATATGTTCTCTATCAATTGAGTAGTACCTTCCATGTATCACAATGCATTAAATTTTTCAGCAATAGTCGTCATGACTTAATGAATAAACCTTATGTTTACTCCGGTCCTCACTAAATGATATTTCTCAATAGATCAAATAATGCTTAAATGTGTACACAATACATAAGTGAGCAAATATCTAAATAGAGTTTCAACAACATCATTCTTACAATGATAATCACATAATGGACCTAAGTCCCATCCTATCAACATGATCCTTAAACTTCATTGGTGGTATGCCTTTAGTTAAAGGATCCGCTATCATTAATTAGTGCTATTATGCTCAATGACCACTGTTTTGTCCTTAACACGCTCCCTTATGGCTAAGTACTTAATGTCGATGTGCTTGCTTCGACTCCCACTTTTGTTGTTCTTAGCCATAAAAATAGCACCTAAATTGTCACAATACATTCTCAATGGCCTAGAGACAGAGTCCATAACTCTTAGCCCTGAAATGAAACTCTTTAGTCAAACACCTTGAGAAGTAGCCTCAAAACAAGAAACAAATTCAATTTCCATAATGGAAGTATCAATTAATGTATGCTTTGCACTTCTCCATGATACAGCTCCACCAGCTAGCATGAAAATAAATCCCAATGTAGATTTATGCGTATCAATGTAGCTAGCAAAGTCAGAATCTGAGTAGCCAATGACTTCCAATGTATCAGTTCGTTTGTATGTAAGCATGTAGTCCTTTGTCCCATGAAGATATCTCATGACCTTCTTTGCAACTCTCCAGTGGTCCATACCAGGGTTACTCTGATATCTTCCCAATATCCCAACAGCAAAAACTATGTCAGGTCTAGTGCAAACCTGAGCATACATCAAGCTTCCAACAGTTGAAGCATAAGGGATATTTATCATTTGTTCCCGCTCAAGGTCATTATGTGGGCATTGGTTCAAACTAAACTTATCACCCTTCATAATAGGAGCTACACTTAGTGAACAATCCTTCATTCTGAATCTTTCTAAAACTTTATTGAAATAGGCTTCCGAGACATACCATGAATACAACGGATCCTGTCTCTATGGATCGTAATGCCAATAACATAGGAGGCATCTCTCATGTCTTTCATATCAAAGCTATTAAAAAGGAATTGCTTCACATCATGAAGCATATCCTTATCATTTGTTGTAAGTAAAATATCATCCACATATAGAATAAGAAAACAAATTTTGCTCTCACTAACCTTCTAATATATACAATTATCCATAATGTTCTCAACAAAGCCAAATGAAGATATGACATCATGAAATTTCAAGTACCACATTTGGGAGGCTTGTTTCAATCCATATTTGGATTTCTTAAGCTTGCAAACCAAATTCTCATTGCTAATTGAGGAAAATCCTTCTAGTTGTTTCATGTAAACATTTTCCTCTAGTTGACCATTAAGTAATGCAGTTTTCACATCCATTTGTTGCAATTCAAAGTCAAAATGTGCAACCAAAGCCAAAATTATACGAAGAGAATCTTTCTTAAATACGGGAGAAAAGGTATCCTTGTAAGCAATTCCTTCTTTTTGTGTGAATTCTTTTGCAATAAGTCTAGCCTTGTATCTCTCAATGTTGCCTGATGAGTCATTCTTTGTCTTATAGATCCATTTGCATCCAATGGACTTGGCTCCTTTAGGCAACTCAACAAGGTCCCAAACATTATTTGATGACATAGAATTCATTTCATCAATCATAGCATCATGCCATAATTCAGATTCAACACAATTCATGGCTTGTGAAAATGTTTCAGGATCACTTTCGACTCTGAAATTATAGTCCAATTCTTCCAGATACACAGTGAAATCACTAGGTATTGCTGACCTTTTAACTCTAGTATACCTTCTTAATGTTGCATCAACATTTTCTTGAAGATCATTTTGATCAACTTGTTCATTTACTTGAGGTGCTTCATGAACAAGTGGTTGTGCTACCATTTCAAGTTCTTCATGAACAACTTGATCTATCTTGGAGGATCGTCAACAACATGTGGAGTTTGAACTCTTTGTTCCTCAATTCTTAGTGGAACTGAGCAAAACTTGGAATGACATACATGTGACTACTTGATGTAGAAGGAAGATCATCAAAATGAACCCTTTCAGGAACATTATCCTGAAAATGATTCCTCCCACTAATCATGTCATTCTCTAGAAACTTTGCATTTCTAGATTCCACAATTCTAGTGCTATGAGAAAGACAATAGAAGCGATATCCTTTAGACCTTTTGTCATATCCAATGAAATACCCACTAATGGTTTTAGGATCCAACTTCTTTTCATGTGGATTATAAATTCTCACTTTATACGGACATCCCCAAATGTGTATGTCGCAAACTAGGCTTCCAACCTTTCATAACTCAAATGGTGTCTTTGGGACAGCCTTAAGAGCTTCACTCCACAAAGAGATAGGTAGAGTTGCATTACTACACATACTCCTAACCATATTTATTAAAGTTTGGTTTCTTCTTTCTGCTACACCATTCTCACTAAGAGAACCTGGATTGGTGTATTGAGGAACTATTCCTTGCTCTTGAAAAAACTTAGCAAATGGACCAAATACTTGTCCATCCTCAGTGTATCTACCATAATACTCACCTCCTCTGTCAAATCTGACAATCTTAATATGTTTCCTACTTTGTTTCTCTATTTCAACCTTGAAAACTTTAAAGGCATCCAAGACATACATGAAACGTGAGAAATCATCAATAAAGGAGATAAAATATTTTGGACCAGTCTTAATGTCCATATTCGAACAACATATATAAGTATGGATGATTTCTAATAATGCTGAACTTCTATGAGCACTTTTTTTAGATACTTTAGTCTGCTTTCCCTTAATGTAGTTCACGCAAATATCAAAACCAGTAAAATCTAAAGCACTCAGTACTCAATCATTTAATAATATTTTGATTCGATCCTTGGAGATATGTCCCTATCTCGGTGCCATAGCATAGAAGATTCACCATTCATGACACTTCTTTTCAAACTAGTAACATGCATAGCAGTGGCATCATTTTCCAAATTTAAACAAAAAAGACCATTCATTAAAGTACCATGTCCTACGACATTTTATTTAAATAGTAAATCAAAAGATGTTCATAAAAGTTGATGTGAAATCCCAAATACAACAAATTTAAACTGAAATTAAGATCTGAAAAAATTAGGTACATAGAAAACATTGTCTAAATTCAGAATAAAACCACTTGACAACACTTAAGACTACATGTCCCAACAGACTTCCACATGTGAGTGCATTTTGTTCCAGAATAAATGCTCACTCACTTCTCATTTGGTTTCTGCAGATTTGTCATATCTGCAATGTATTTGAAACATGGATTGAAGAACCCAGAGTCAATCCACCAAGTTTCATGTAAAGTATCAACCATATTAGACTCAAAACAAACATATGAAATTGATATACCTTTCCTCTTAAGCCACTATTAGAATTTGATGCAATCGTTCTTTATGTCTCCCTTCTTTTTACAGAAGAAACACTTGGATTCTTTCTTCATAATTCCACCTTGGGGTTGCATTTTGTCTTTCCCCTTCCAGTTGGCTCTCTTTTCCTTCTTCTTCCTATTCACTGTCAACAACACACTGCTTTCTCCTTCTTCCATTATCAGTCGACCCTCCTCTTGAACACACATTGTTGTCAATTCATTAATTGACCATTTGTCCTTATGTGTGTTGTATGAGACCTTAAATGGGGCATACTGTGAAGGAAGTGTGTTCAAGATGTAGTGAACAAGAAAGCTTTCGGACATATCAACCTCTAGTGTTTTGAGTCGAGCCGCAATATCCCTCATACGTACAATGTTCTCAATGATGACAATTTCATAATCATGGTACTGGCCAGAGCTTTATCAGATGTCTGAAACTGATCCTCAATGGCCTTTAGGAGTAGACAAGCATTGTCATACTTATCAACCGTTCCACGTCTACTAGCAATGATGTTCGCTTTAATGAACATCACACAAATGCGGTTAGATCTTTCCCATTTTTCATAAAGATCTACTACATTAGGTTTCCTAGACTCAGTAATGGGTGTCGGTTCATTCTTGCGTATGGCCAAATCCATGTCTAACATTCCTAGATGAAGGAGAACTCTCTCCTTCCATACCCTATAGTTCTCGCAATTTAGTGAAGGAATCTCAAGTTTTAGTTCAGAACCTAAAACTGGTACTTGAGTAGCTACAAATAATAAACATACAAGCTTAATACCAAATAGAGACTACAAAGAATATGTTTTTACCAATGCAAAACATAATTAATACATGAATCAAATGTCATAAAAACATGTATGTGGGCTAATGTTATACTCAATTATATTCATACCAACTAAATAATAAAACCGTCAAATTGTTTTCCTTTTCTTAATTCCTGTGGGTAAATTAAGAAATACAATTTGACATTTTACTTTAGTTAATTATATGAATATAATAAAACTTCATGTGGGATAAATTTTATTACATACACATAATTAGCTATAATTAATGCATAATGTGACTCTTGTAATTAAATTAATTAAACAAATCTTTATTATTAATGTAGATGTTGTGGCTACTCTACATTAATATAAAGCACGCATGTATGAGTCACACGACATTTATGTACTAATTTCTTAATGTATTACATAAAATTAAGGCAATACTTTCATATTATATACATGCATATACATGACACGTACATTATCTTGTGTCTTCAAAACATGCACTGTATACATACTAGAGAATAAAGACATGTCATAATATATGTGTATAAATAATTTTGTGATATAAGAACATCACAAAAGTACATGTCAATATATATTAAACATAAATCATAAGAAACAAATTTTTTTTATTGTCTCCAGTTACTTTAAATGCAAAAATCATGACATCTACACATGGCACATAATGCAATGATCGACTAAAGTGTTTGGTGTGTGACGTGGTATGTAAAGATGTGGTTTATTTCGTTTCAATCAAAAAATCAAAACAGAAAATTAAAACTGCCTAAATAGAAGGAAACGAAATAGGAAACCAAATTAAGAAATTCGAAAACTAAAAATCCAAAAATACCAGGACCATAATTTTGAAAACACCAAAATCGAAATTTAAGAATTTAATCAGCCTTGTTGAAATCACGTTTGATTGTAATAAACACCGAAATTGAAAATAACAACTTAATTAAACACTCAATATCATGAAAATCTATGAATCAGCTCAAGACCAACAACAAAACAGAGGCATTGACAAAGCTCCGATACCAAATATAAAGCATATTAAGATGACCTTTGTGATCACAATCATGCACAAAGATCAAATATGTGAAAATTAAATAAACTTAAAATACCTCCCGCGACTTTTGGAAGTTCCTGTAGGATTTTGAACACAAAGAAGTGGAGAGAAAAGAGCTTAACACCAGTTGCTCTGTATCAGTTTCTCATCACATTCATACATTTCAGAAATTACAGCTTCATAAGGTTTGTTACAAAAGCTGCAGATTTTTCTTCTGCACATTACCAAAAGTCCAAACTAATGATCTACTTCACCATACTTGTGAAGTCCTTTTCACCTAAACAATGACAAGTCCATACTTGACCATGTCTTGCTTAAACATACAAGTTAAACTAAGAAATACATAACAAAAGACACATAATTATATTTTCAGATACAACAAAAATGTCAACTGTCATCACTCCTCCTTGGCATTTTTGCTGGAAGCACCAAGGCTCGTTCTTAATGTTTCAAATCTGATTTTAGGCAGCCCTTTTGTCAAAATGTCTGCAACTTGTGACTCGAATTACAATGAACAAGCTTAATTTCATTATCCTTCTCGAACTTCTCGATGAAGTGATATTTGATTTTGATGTGCTTTGTCCTACCATGAAAAATAGGATTCTTAGCCATAGCCACTTGCAGATTGATTGTCAAAAAATATGACGGTAGCTTCTTCTTCATCTTGCTTTAAGTCTTTCATCATCTTTCTCAACCAAATGGCTTGATTCAATTTGCGAGTAGCTGAAATATACTCTGCTTCGCGGTGGATTGAGCTACCACTTCTTGTTTCTTTGAACTCCAAATTTGATAAAACAGAACCCGGAGAGAATGCATAGCACTTTGAGGTGCTTTTCATGTCATCAGTTGAGCCTCCCCAATCACTTGTCTTCATAGCCAATCAACTTCACATCTAAGTCATTTTTAAACCAAATTCCAAAATCAATGGTTCCCTTGACATATCGAGCACCCTTTTTGCTGAGCCTTGAAATGATTTTGACTTGGTTCTTGCATAAATCTTGACAACAAGCTTGTAACATACATGATATCAGGGTCTGGATGAAGTAAGATACAACAAACAACCAATAAGACTTCTGTAAACTCCAACATCAACTTTATCGAAGCCATCTTCCTTGCTCAATTTTTCATTTTGAGCTAAGGAAGTATCAACTTTGCTACAATTCTCCATTCCAAACTTCTTCAAAACCACTTTGGCATACTTTGCTTGACATATAAAGGTTCCTTGATTTGTTTGATGAACCTCCAAACCAAGAAAGAATGTCATGTTACCCAAGTCAGTCATCTCAAAAACAGATTCCATTTCCTTTTTGAAGAGCTTCACAAGCTCAATGCTACTTCCAGTGATAAGAAGATCATCTACATACAAGGACACTAACAGCAAATCAACATTTTGTGTCTTCACATATAATGTAGCTTCACTTAGGCTTCTCTTGAATCCCAACTGCAGGGGATAATCATCAATTCTGCTGTACCAAGCCCTTGGGGCTTGTTAGAGTAAATCATTAATTTACTATGTTGTAACTTTGATTTACTGCTTCGTTATTTACTGCTTCATGTGTAATCACGTGCTCAGCACGAGACTCTTGATCTTGATATATATATAATGTGGGCTATGAGAGAAATCACTTACTCTCTCTCAGTTTACTAATTTCTTTCTCTTCAAGTTTTCGTCTTCATAGCAAAACTAGGGTTTTTCTATTCTATCAAC
Source organism: Stephania japonica (assembly GCA_039657345.1). Classification (NCBI taxonomy): domain Eukaryota; kingdom Viridiplantae; phylum Streptophyta; class Magnoliopsida; order Ranunculales; family Menispermaceae; genus Stephania; species Stephania japonica. Next base: position 80,134,620 of record CM077556.1, on the reverse strand, counting down.
ATGGTATCAGAGCCATGAAGGCTCATGCCGTGATCGTTCCGAGATCACCACCACCACCGGAGTAAAGGTAGCGGTCATTCAAACTGTGACGGTTTCTGAGATGGTGGATAATCAGACTACTCTCCTTCTTCAGATCTGGTTCAAGAGAGGTTGGATCGGGATTGATGGTGACCGGATCTACATCTGGTTCATCAGGATCTACCACACAATATCCGACGATGACCCCTTTCGGTAACTCTCTTAACCAAATTGTGTCTATGAAGCTAGATCGTACTAATTTCTTGGTGCGGAAGGCAATGGTCCTACCAATCTTCGAGGGTGCCGTCTAGATAGACATACGTTAGGAACGTTGAAGAGTCGTGAAGTTCTTACGAGTCAAGCGATCCAAATCCTTCATATGAAGACTGGTATGGAAAGGATCAGTTTTGTCTTGGATGGCTCATCAGTGCGATGTACAACGAGATTGCTCATGCAGTGGTTGGTGCTGACTATGCTCATGAAGCATGGAAAAGGATTGAAGAACACTGTGGATCTCACAACCGGGCTCAAGTTCAAGTGTATAGACGAAAGATTCAGAATACAAAGAAAGGGTCTATGACGATGTCTGAGTTCTTACTCAAAATGAAGGAGATGGCCGATTTCCTTGCAACAGCAGGTTCTCCTGTTTCTGATGATGATTTTGTGTCAAACACTCTTTCCGGACTGGATGGTGAGTATCTTCCGATTATTTCAGTTTTACAAGAGAATGAATCCCTAAGATGGATAGAATTACAGGCATCTCTACTGAGTTTTGAGATGATCTTAACTCAGTTCCATGGTCTCAACAGTATGAGTTCCTTGTCTATCCAAGATACAACACATTCAGTGAATTCTGCAGAGATTAAGCAAGTTCCAGGTGGTTCACAAACTCTGCAATCAAATAATGGTGGTCGTGGCTCAAACAATCGCAATCGTGGTGGTCGTAGTCGTGGACGATGGGGCTTCCGGTCACAGAATAGTAATAAACCGACATGCCAAATATGTGGGAAGTTCGGACATTCTGCGGCAGTCTGTTACTTCAGACAGGACATGAAATATATGGGAGCTCCGACTGCTCAACCCCAACAGGGTGCACCATCACAACAACTGCGTTTCAACTCGACGCCTACCGAACCTGCTCATCCACCACCAAATACCTTCTATGATGCTTCTGAACCAGGTTCGGATACTTCATGGTATGCAGATAGTGGTGCTACATCCCATATCACTTCAGACCCATCTCAGTTGCATAATTGCATGCCCTATCAAGGTAACAACTCTCTGACTATTGGTAATGGACATTCTCTCTCTATATCTGGTATTGGAAGTGCAACTGTGTCGTCTTCTAGCTCGAGTCTGTTGTTTCGAAATACATTGTGTGTGCCTCAGATTCAGAAAAATTTATTGAGTGTGTCTCAAATGGCTCGTGAGAATAACATTCTAATCGAATTTTATGCTCGTGATTGTTTTGTGAAGGATATCAGAACTAGGAAGGTTCTGCTTCATGGTACTCTCCACAATAGTTTGTATCGATTCTTTGGACCTCATCCTCCCTCTCACGGACAGTCTGCTTTAGTTGCTTTCAATAAGAATTTGCCTACATTATGGCATTCCAGACTGGGACATCCTGCACAACAGACATTGCAGAAGGTGTTACAGTTGGTGAATGTGTCCAATAAGTCTTTTAAATTTTGTTCAAGCTGTCCTTTAGGTAAGAGTCATGCCTTACCTTTTCAGTTGTCTACCCACCATTCCTCGAGTATTTTGGATCTCATTCACACTGATGTTTGGGGTCCCTCTCATGTACTGTCTACTGGTGGTTTTCTTTACTATGTGCACTTCATGGACGATTGTACACGATTTACGTGGATTTATCCATTAAAGGCCAAATCTGATGTTTTCAACGCTTTTCTGCATTTTAAAAAGTTAGTTGAAAATCTGTTTTCTACACGCATCAAGAAGGATCAATCAGATTGGGGAGGGGAGTATAGGTCCCTGAAGCCATTTCTAGACTCTTGTGGTATTGTTTTTCAACACTCTTGTCCACATGTTCATGAACAGAATGGGAAAGCTGAACGTAAACATCGTCACATTATTGACATGTGTTTAACATTGTTAGCTCACAGTTAATTACCCTATAAATACCGGTGGGATGCATGTGAAACAACAGTTTTTCTTATCAATAGACTTCCATCTAGAGTGTTGTAGGGTCAATCTCCTTACGAGAGGTTGTATGGGCGTCCACTAGATTATTCGATTTTAAGAGTGTTTGGATGTGCCTGTTTTCCATACTTACGACCATACAATGCCCATAAACTGCAGTTTCGTTCTGAGAAATGTCTCTTCTTGGGGTACAGTTCATCTCACAAAGGCTACAAATGTCTTCATAAATCTGGGAGAGTTTTTATCACTCGTCATGTATTATTTAATGAAGATGAGTTTCCTTACTCTTCTCTCTTTTCTTCATCATTTCGCACGATGGATCGGGTGGATTGTCCTTGGTCAATCTTCCGGTTCCACGAGTTCACGACTAATGGCCCATCTATTCCATCTTTATCCTCAACATCTAGCCCATACGTCGGTTCAACCCCTTCCTCTGTTCATGAAAGGTCTTCTGCTTCTTTGCCTATATCTGAGTCCTCTCCTCAGTCTGATACTACACCTTCTTCTGATGTATTTAATAACAAAACTTTGGTAAATTCTACAACTGTCCCTTCTGTAACAGAAGGTGATCCTGTTGTCACAGTTGAATCTGAGGCACCACAAAATGTTCATCCAATGATCACTCGAGCTAAGGATGGTATTTCTAAGAAAAAGGCTTTTGTAGCAACCACTTATGTGTATGAGGATATTCCTCAATCTGTGGACATGGCACTCAAGGACCCTAAATGGAGAGAGGCCATGGAGACTGAGTATAGAGCACTTATTAAGAATGGCACATGGTCTTTGGTACCTGCTCACTCATCTCAGAATTTTGTTGATAATAGGTGGATTTTCACAGTTAAAAAGAATTCTGATGGCTCAATCAATCGATACAAAGCTAGATTAGTGGCTCGAGGCTTCAAACAGTTGTCGGGTATCGATTTCGATGAGACATTTAGTCCAGAAGTAAAGGCCTCCACAATTTGTATTATTTTATCGATTGTTGTTCAATTTGGTTGGTCGATTCGTCAACTTGATATTCATAATGCCTTTTTAAATGGGTCATTGATTGAGGATGTCTATACAAACCAACCTCGAGGATTTATTGATAGTTCAGTTCCTAACTATGTTTGTAAACTTCATAAAGCACTTTATGGTCTTCGTCAAGCTCCTCGTGCTTGGTTTGATAGACTGAGATCCACTTTACTGTCATGGGGTTTTTTAAATTCCAAGGCTGATAACTCTCTCTTTATTTTTCACTCTTCTTCGGCTGTTTTATATATTTTGGTTTACGTCGACGATATTATTGTCACTAGTTCTAATTCTGAACATATTCAGCAGTTTGTCTCCAAATTAAATGCTTCTTTTGTTTTAAAAGATATTGGTGATTTAAACTTATTTTTGGGGATGGAGGCTAGGCGTGATACTACTGGACTGTTTCTCACTCAAACAGCCTATATAAAACAATTACTTCATAAAGGAGGCATGCTCCAGGCTAAGGTTGTTGATACTCCTGCATTAGTGGGCAAGCTTCTCTTTTCTGATACATCTCCTCCGTTTACGGATGCTACGTTATATCGTAGTTTGCTTGGTGGTATGCAATATCTGGTCCACACTAGACCAGATATTGCATTTATTGTTAATAGGTTGAGTCAATATCAGAGTTGTCCGACTATTATGCATTGGCAGGCGCTGAAGAGGGTCTTACGTTATCTTAAAGGTACAGCTGATTGGGGTATTTGGTTTCGACCTAGTACACATATGTTTGTCACCGGTTTTTCTGATGCAGATTGGGCAGCATCTCCTGACGATAGGCGATCTGTTTCAGGGTTTGCAGTCTTCCTTGGCTCAAATTTGATATCTTGGCAATCCAAGAAACAACACGTTGTTGCAGATCCAGTACTGAGTCTGAGTATCGGGCATTGGCGCAGGTCTCGGCAAAGATTACATGGATACAATCGCTGCTGTCTGAACTTCAGTTTTCTCTTCCTACTGCTCCAGTGGTATTGTGTGACAATATTTCTGCTCAAGCTTTGGCTCATAATCCTGTCTATCGTGCTAGGACCAAAAATATTGAATTGGACATACACCATGTGAGGGATAAGGTGTTGTCAGGTCAACTCTCTATTCGTCATGTACCTAGTTATGATCAAATTGCAGATGGATTCACCAAAGCTCTTGCTGCTTCTCGTTTTTCTTTTCTTCGGAGCAAACTTGGTGTCGTTGCTCTCCCCCTTCATTTGAGGGGGGATGTTAGAGTAAATCATTAATTTACTATGTTGTAACTTTGATTTACTGCTTCCTTATTTACTGCTTCATGTGTAATCACGTGCTTAGCACGAGACTCTTGATATATATATATATATATATATATATATATATATATATATATATATAATGTGGGTTGTGAGAGAAATCACTTACTCTCTCTCAGTTTAGTGATTTCTTTCTCTTCAAGTTTTCGTCTTCACAGCAAAACTAGGGTTTTGCTATTCTATCAACAGGGCTTATTTTAAACCATATAAAGCTTTCTTCAGCAAGAAAACCTTATCTTCTTCCCCCTTCTTGATGAATCCCAGAGGCTGCTCCATAAAGATTTCTTCTTGAAGATAACCATTCAAGAAGGCTGATTTTACATCAAGTTGGTAAATCTTCCAACTTTTTTGAGCTACTAAGGCAATGAGAAGCCTAATTGTATCATACCTTGCCACAGGTGCAAAAGTATCTGTATAATCAACTCCAAATTGTTGTGAGTACCCCTTCACAACTAATGGGCCTTGTGTTTGTTAGTGAACCATTGGGATTTAATTTAATTTAGTTCGAAAACCCATTTCACACCAATTACTTTTTTTTTTGGCTTGTCAACCAAATTCCAAGTTCCATTCTTCTCAATCATTTTCAGCTCCTCCTGCATTGCATGCTTCCAATCGATGATTTCATTGCTTCTTCAAGTGTTGTTGGCTCAAGAAGTACCACATTACATCTTGCATAAATGTCCTCCAAGGATCTGGTACCTCTAACGCAAATTTTGATTGAGTCACTACTTGAATCATTTTCTTCAACAATCACATTTTGACTTTGAGAATTGGAATGAACTGAATTTATGTCCATTTGTTGCACTTGTGACTTCTCCCGGTCCCAAAATGCTTCTTCATCAACCTTCAAATCCTGCAAATCATCACATTTTCAGTTTGCAAGTTGAAGACTACTGTACCACTTTTGCATTACTACGTAGCGAGAAAAACTCCAACTTCGATTTGCGATCGAGCTTATCTCTTTTCTTGTAGAATGTGAGCATAACAAATGCTGCCAAAAACTTTGAGATGCTCAATAGATGGTTTAACATCGAACCAAGCTTCAAAAGGAGTCATTTCTTGTAGTGCTTTTGTAGGAAGTTACGAAGATTCGAAGATAAAGCCCAAAACTTCTTTGGAAGGGTGTAGATATCTTGTGAATTGATGTTGAATTCCTGTGGGGTGCTTCTTCACATAGCTTCTTGAAGTTTTTGTTAGTGTACTCGGTGCCATTATCGGATCTAAGAACTTTGATCTTGAAATTACTTTGATTCTCCACCATGACTTTGAATTTCTGAAATGTACTCAGCACTTCTGATTTTTGTTGTAGAAAATACACCCAACAAAATCTTGAGAAATCATCAATGAAGAGAACAAAGTATTTCTTTGCCATTGAGTGAGGGAATACTCATAGGACCACAAACATCACTATGAATCACTTGCGTTTTTCCATAGCTCTCCATGATTGATTTATTGGAAAGGGGATTCTAGCTTGCTTGCCAAGTTGACACACTTCACAAACACCATCTTGATCATGCATATGAGGCATATTTTCAACTAAAGATTTTTCATGCATTTGTTTAAGTGACTGAAAATTTGAATGACCAAATCTTCTATGCCAAAGTGAGAAATGATCAATAGAACCAGAAAAGGCATGAGCACTCCACATATTCAGCTTCAAAGAAAAGCTTCTATCTTTCATTTTTACAATCATCAAATCATTTCCAGTAGGATCTATAATTGTGCAGGCCATATCTTTACAAGAAAATGAATAATTCTTCTCAAGTATTTGACCAACACTAAGTAAGTTTTGATCTATTTCAGGCACATATAGAACTTCAGAAATGAATTTGATACCTGTAGGAGTTCTAACGGCAATTTCTCCTTTGCCTTTGACTTCTAGAAATTCTTCACTTCCAATTTTAACTTTGGAGGTATATGATTTGTCAAGCTTTTGAAACATGCTTGCTTAGAGGTCATGTGATGAGTGCATCCACTATCAATCAGCCATGAATCAGTGCTGGTTTTGGCTGCACAACAAGTTGCCACGAAGAAGTTAACCTCTTGTTCTTGATTTTCTGCAACTTGTGCTTGTTGGCTTTCTTGGGCTCTTGATTTGCAAACTTTCTCAACATGTCCAAACTTTTTACAAGACCTACATTGAACTCCAGGTTTGTACTAGCAAAATTTTTCTAAATGATTTGTTTTTTTACAATTTGGACATGGAGGAAATTTGCCTCTTCTTTCTTTGAGTTTATTGTTTTCGCCTTCTTTCTTGTTTTTTCTTTCATTTCTTCTACCTTTGAAGTTGGACTGAAACTTTTCTTTGTTTTTCATTACAAGAGCATTCTCTGTATGATCTTCCAACCTAAACATTCTTCTTTGCTCCGTGGCTTGCAAGGCATTCACTAACTCAGCAAGTGAGATTTTTGTAAGATCCTTTGAATCTTCAAGAGAGGAAATTTTTGCTTCAAACCACTCAGGTAGACTCACAAGAACCTTCTCAACCACCCTTTTATCAGCCAAATCTTCACCAAGAATTTTGATTTGGTTCACAACTTTAAGAAATCTATCAGAGAACTCCTTCACATTCTCTATTTCCTTCATCTTCAAGGCTTCAAACTCCCTTCGCAAGTTCAAGACTTGCATTTGTCTTGTTTTTTCACTTCCTTGGAACTCTTCCTTAAGCCTATCCCAGGCTTCTTTTCCCGTTTCACATGCCATAATGCGTGTGAATATAGGCTCAGTCACAGCTGAGTGTATATAGGAAAGAGCTTTGAATTTTTTGATGTCTCTTGACATGGTGCTTAATTTGTGCAATGGTTGGATTTGCTCTCAAAGGAGGAGGATCAACTCCTGTATCCTTGCCTCCCACAAGTCCGGCCCCTTCAACAAAGCCTTCATTCTCACAGCCCAAATTTGATAGTTCTCACCATTGAAGATTGGAGGTGGCAGCACTCCAACATTGTTTAAAGCCATTTCTGTTGAAGTTGGTCTTTGTTTGATGAGGATCTTGACTTGTTTTCTCTCAAAAATCACAGCCCACAAAGATCAGCATAAGCTCTAATACCACATGTAGGATTTTGAACACAAAGAAGTGGAGAGAAAAGAGCTTAACACCAGTTGCTCTGTATCAGTTTCTCATCACATTCATACATTTCAGAAATTACAGCTTCATAAGGTTTGTTACAAAAGCTGTAGATTTTTCTTCTGCACATTACCAAAAGTCCAAACTAATGATCTACTTCACCATACTTGTGAAGTCCTTTTCACCTAAAGAATGACATGTCCATACTTGACCATATCTTTCTTAAACATACAAGTTAAACTAAGAAATACATAACAAAAGACACATAATTATATTTTCAGATACAACAAAAATGTCAACTGTCATCAGTTCCACTCCTTTATTCTCCCTTTCTAGAGTGTTTTCTTAAGGTTTTGAAAAGAACAGGAGAAGAGACCAACAAGTACGATTGCATTTAATATCAAAAGGATTACCATCTCATCAACACTTATCAAAACTACCCTTGACAAGTGTGGGTGTTGTGTGGGTCCCACATGTCAATTAGTCAAGTATTTGTTATTAATAATACTTACAACATATAGTTCAAATTCATATTGCATAAGCTAATAGTATTCTGATAATGCAAGTCTATTTTCTGTAATCATGCACAAAGTAAGAAAGCGTGAAATATACGTGACATATGACTCAAACTATAATTCATATTGAACCTTCAGTCTTACAAGAGAATGTCTCCGCCAAGAAAGAAAGCGTGAAATATACGTGAAAGGAAATTAAGATAGTGAGGCATGGTTTTTCCTCTAGTGTCTATTTCCCGCCCGTTTCTTGTGTTCATCAATTGAAGTTTGAAAGTTGACTAACTCAATTGAAGTTTGAATGTACTATTCCTACACATTCAGTCTTGGTGGAATTGAAGTTTGATCATGACTTAGCAGACCAACATATTGATATAAAGCCCTTAAATACACTAAATGTAATCAATGTTCCTACACATGCTCAGCTTTTTAATTTAACAAACCCAGCAAGCGGCCTACGAAAAGATGAACACCAATTCGACTCTGTTAACATCATTTCTTATAGCTTTGTTGCTGTTCATCCTTTCTTTTGCTCCCCATCATAGTATTGGCACGTCTACCAGTACTGCCGATACCATGCTTGCAGGCCAATCTCTAACAGGAAACCAGACCTTAGTTTCCAAAGACGGCATATTCGAACTTGGGTTCTTCACTCCAGGTAACTCTCAGAACTACTACATCGGCATTTGGTTCAAGCAAGTCGCAGTTGTCCAGAAAAAGAAAACCATTGTTTGGGTGGCAAACAGAAACAAGCCCATATCCGCGGATGATTCATCTTCCTCAGAATTCAAGCTCTTAGATAATGGTCATCTAGTCCTACTTATAAGTACTAAGACCAACTACTCCTCTAAAGTCTCAGTTTGGTCTACCGCTTCAACAACCTCAAAGACCATTAATGATATCTCTGCAAATGCCGTGCTCGGTTACAACGGAAATCTGATTGTCACAAGTTCATCAAATGGTAACATCATCTGGCAGAGCTTTGATCATCCCACACATGCCATCCTACCAGGTGCAAAGATTGGATATAACAATCTTACTAAGAAGAACCACAAACTAACCGCATGGGAAAACTCTCGAGGATCCGTCGAAGGCATCTACTCGGTTGAATTGGGACTCGACAAGAGTGTTCGCTTGACTTGGAATCATTCACTTGAATATTACACTTCAGGTGTTTGGAATGGACGCTATTTCAGCAACTTTCCTGAAATGCAAGCCGGATACGGATTGGCATATTCTTTTGAATACAAGTCCTATGAGAATGGGGTGTACTTCACCTATTCTCTTTCGAATAAGGCTTTGCCATTCTATGTTTTCCTGGATACATCTGGGCAAATGAAGATAACACTATGGCAGGCTCAAACTCAAGACTGGATAGTGGTTTGGACTAAACCAATCCTTGAGTGTCAAGTTTATGGCTTTTGTGGGGCTTTTAGCATTTGTAGTGAGAATAATGTAGGTCCTTTCATATGCCAATGTTTGTCAGATTTCGAACAACAGTATCCAAAAGATTGGGGTTTGCTTGACTACTCTGGTGGGTGCTTGAGGCGAAACTCTTTGCAGTGTGGTGACAAAGATAGCTTTTCAAAGATGCCTAACATAATACTGTCTCAAATCAGCCCATCAGCCAATGCTTTGGCAATAGATAACGCCAGGAAATGTGAATTGGCGTGCTTACAAAATTGTTCTTGCAGTGCATATGCTTACTTTACCAATGGTAATAGCAGCGGCAATAGCATTCAGTGTTCACTATGGTACGGAGATCTATTAAACATAGAACAGCTTGGCGACAAAGGAAATGATCTTTACATCAGACTAGCTCCTTTGCGGGACCAATTGGGTTCTAGGATGAAACCTTCAACTAAATGGACTATAGTCGGTGTGGTTCTCTCTGGGACTATATTCTTGTTGGGGATCACTTTCCTTTTCCTTTGTAAATGGTGGATAAAAAGATTCACCAGATCACCAAACCAAGAAAGGGGTTATGCATTTTTAACAGCATTTAGGTACAAACACCTCAAACTTGCAACAAAGAATTTCTCAGACAAGTTAGGCAGCGGCGGTTTTGGTAGTGTCTTCAAAGGGACATTGCCTGACTTGACTGCCATTGCGGTGAAGAGACTTGAAGGTATTTCTCAAGATCAGAAGCAATTTCGAAACGAGGTAAGTACTATAGGCTTAATCCAACATGTTAACCTTGTTCGCCTTCGTGGCTTTTGTTCTGAAGGTAGGAAACTAATGTTGGTGTATGATCTAATGCCTAACGGGTCCCTAGAAAAACATCTATTTCATCAAAACAATTCGAGAATTTTAAATTGGCAGCAGAGGTACCAAATTGCAATAGGGACAGCAAGAGGGTTGGCTTACCTACATGAGGAGTGTAGAGATTGCATCATACATTGTGATATCAAGCCAGAGAATGTACTCCTAGATGCTGGTTTTTCTCCTAAAATAGCAGATTTCGGTCTTGCTAAGCTTTTAGGTCGTGACTTTAGTCGAGTTCTGACAACCGTGAGGGGAACTATAGGTTATCTTGCTCCGGAATGGACTTCGGGTGTTTCTATCACTGTGAAGGCAGACGTCTATAGCTATGGGATGATGCTATTTGAAATTATTTCAGGAAGAAGAAACTTAAAGAGGTCCAAGGATGGGAAGGTTTGGTTCTTCCCTACTTGGGCTGCTAGAAAAGTGGTATCTGGAGGACAGCCAGTGCTTTCAATTTTGGACAGCAAGTTAGAGGGAAATGCGGACATTGAAGAACTTGACAGAGCATTTAGAGTGGCTTGTTGGTGCATCCAAGAAGAAGAGATTCAAAGGCCATCAATGGGACAAGTGGTTCAGATTCTTGAAGGACTCTTAGAGGTGAATCCTCCTCCGATCCAAAGGTACCTCCAAGCGATGGTGGAGAACGAAGACATAACAAATTTCTTCTCTGAATAGATATCTGTAAAGTACTAATTCGAGACTGCAGCACAACAACTTAATGAACAATGCTACCATTTTACCACACTAGCTTTTAGGCCAAATAGATTTTATATGGTAAATTATGTTCACTTATTGGAACTTCACAATCAATATAGGTCTGCACTCCATGTATACAAACGTAACTTGACAAGAGGAATTACCTACTTTTTTCTTTGCATATACCATGTCTTTTATTAATAGTTCTTTTCCTCTACTGTAAATTTTTACCACGCTCAAATTGATTTTGTTTACAAATAAGCTAGGTCCTAAACCTGACCTGACTACTACACCACAGTTATATCTCTTTCTTCCTGTCTAGACTTGAACGCCCTGTCAATGAATCCTAATAGTCTTATGAGGAATGAATTGTACTCTCCCATACAGTTCAAGAACTCTTTCTTATCCTTCTCTAGGATTCTTAGATATATTGGTTTGCTTGTCTTTGTGTGCCATTCAGATTGTTACTGAATCTACGGTAATCCAACACTACAAAAACTTGTTTCTTAGAGTGATTTTCAATTTCATCAGCTAAATAACTAAACCACCAGTGTAGGTAGAGAGAGAGAGAGAGAGAGAGAGAGAGAGAGAGAGAGAGAGAGAGTCATGTATAGCGAATAGGAACTATTAGAATCAAGAATCATGTATATATATAGTCAAGTCAGTAGCGCATAGCAACTATAAAGACATTGGAACGAGAATTATACGATCACTAGAAAACAGGACGATAATTCATGAAAACTTCTCTCCCACATAGAGACAGAAAGAAAAGGATACAAATTGCAATAATCATGAGATACAAAAAAGAACACAAATTCCATTGAGCAAGGGAATCATCAAATAATAAGTCACTATGACATCATGTTAAATCACCAATTGACCAAAAATAAATAATGGTTAAATATACGCAAAAAAACAGATATCAAACTAATCCAGAAATGAAAAAAAAAAAATGTCATATGGACTAGTGCATACTCATTTAGTCCCGCCGGCCTTTGTCAGATCCTGTTAAAAATATAAAAATAAAATGAAAGACAATAATGAGATTTACATATCAAAAAACAGTCCATGGATTACATCCGAGTCCAGAAATTGCAACCAGGCCAGTTGGTTCACTGATCAGCTGTTTCCAGATGAGATTCCATAATGCAAGGATTATCTCCATCTAAAATCACTGCAAGCTTGCAGCAGCCATTGAGTTGTTTTTCCACTATCGGATTTCAATAATAGCAAAAACTTACAGGTATTAATATACTGCACTACTTGGGGATCAGCGAGACTTACCAACTACTCAAAAAGAAAGCTTGTGCCATGCCACATCTATTGCAAATTAGATAACTGTGGGAGTACGTTCATTAATCAACAAAATATTCTCACTGCAGGCACAATAGGAGGTTATATAAAAAATCAATGGGCATGCATTTGACTACGACATGAACAAAAATTTATAAAAAAATGAAATATTATATTTGTATTTCAAGAGCTTTTGTGATAGTCATTTTTTGCATATTGTTTGCCGCTACACATTAGAAGCATTCAGGTTTTCCAACAAAAGTGAACTCACATGTAACATGATTTCATTACATGGTTTGTTTAAACACCGCTAGCAATTTCAGCAATACTCACACCTCGTTTTGATCTCCTCGTCGATGTTACCCTGCCACTACGAACACTTAAGCTGCTAATCTTCTTGCTGCATTTTCTTCTACATCTAGCCCCAATTGATAAGTTACAGCAAACAGATTTGCCTTGGGGTGATTCCCCACTTTCATCCACCTTCAACTTAGGGAACTTCATGTTTGTCCCTTCAATCAGTTCATTTGAATCACCAAGGTTCCCCAGATAACAAAGAGGATCAATGTAGGATGATGATGAAGAGACTATGCCTCTTACATTTATAGTCTTCACAAGCTTATAGAATTCTTGTAATTCACTGAAACATGAGTGATCAGAGTATGGCACAGAATATATGTAGCGATGAAATTTTGTGTAGGGACTCATATCTTCATACTTCTGATTTCTACTAACATGATCCTGATCAGTTGCCGTTTCTTTCTTCTGTCCCTGAAAAACTTTCAAAGAAGAACCCACAGAATTGTCGTTTTGATCAAGGGACTTCACCACCCATGGGAGACCAGATGGCATGATTCCAATAGTGGGGCTTATCTTATTTAATTCTTCAAGAGTGTTTATGCTGAAACTGTACATAGGGACTCCTCTCACTCTAGTCAGACTTGTATTTGTTGTAAAGATGCCATGAAAGCCCAAGAGGTGCATTGTTTGCAAGCGTTCTGGCCAAACCCAGATCTTCAGAGGACAGCAATAAGCAAGGTGAGATTCGTTAATAACATGAATTGTATATCGATGAAGTTGAACTCTTTAATTAGTCAATAAAAATGATGTGTTTCAAGATTCAACAGAACACTATGCCCTCCAGCTGACTAAGTTTTAGGAAAGCATGAGCTAGTGGCATAACCATGAAACATGCACAAGGCAAAGAGATCCACAAATTTGCCTGACATACTTGGAGATCTCTGCCAAAAGATGAGGCAATCAATTAGATAAATAACATAATTTACATGATATGGTCTGTACTGGTTTTTGATAACATGCTGCCTGACTACGTGTTAATCATTTAATAATTTCCACCAACGATGTTGGCTATATTTCATGTATTCGAAGATTCATGACAGTGTGAAGAGAGCGTAGCAAAATATTCAAGGTTGTATTGCAGACCTTAATGTTTAGAGCTTTTGCTATGTGAATGAGAAGGTCTTCTTTCCCAAGTGTATTGATGGCAATGATGACATCATGATCAGGATAAGCAGAAATTATTTTGACAACCTGTCCAGGAACATTTCAGAGCTATCAATTAAGAAATAAATAAAGTAAAATAGAACTGACTAGCATATTTCTTTCAACTCTTCATACACAATAGAACCTCAACTATGTAAGATATACAACCATTCAATGATTTCAATGTTTTTCATTTTTCAAATCTGCTAAATTGAACTTCAAAAAGAGCTATTCGTGAGCCACATTAGTTACCAGGAAATCGAGAGGTAATGCATGGAAGAAATGTCAAGAAAATTACTTTAAGTGGAGGAACAGAAGACATGATCTGGGTTTCAACTGAAAAAACAAAAGACCTTACAATAATAAGCTGAGCTGCCGTAGAGATATATTATAAGATTGATTCCATAGAAGTTTCATTTCCAAAATCATGATAAAAGTGCACCACCATTTCAAGCTCAAGACAAGAAAGTTCAATTAGGCATACATGAAGAGGAACACCATCTTCTTAGTTCAGAGAACGAACCTTATCAAAAAGAATAAAATGTGCAACGCCATGAAAGAATCCTTGGAAAGTGTGAACTATAATAAAACTATAAGTAGAGCAGCTAATAATCACATAAGATTTACACTCAATATGGTCTATACACTCAACCCATAAGCGGCTGCGTATTGTCGTCAGTTTCTCCAAAGACTGGCATGTAAACTGTAGCCATTAACCTTGATATAGAATAGAAGAATTTCGTATTAACTTCATTTTAAATCACTGTAAACTACATATTCAAGCAAAAAGCGACAAGTTCAATCAGGCAAACGCGAACCAAAACAATATTCTCAATTTAACTTCCCTTTATCATTCCACAAATCTCCAAACACATAAGCAAAGCATAAAAAATGAATCATGAATTCAAATCTCGCGACAACAACAACAATTACAATTGATAATTTTAGCTCACCTGATTAGCAACAACTTCTCTAGGAGGAAACGAGTACGACGGATTGCAATACGTATTATCCATGTAAAGAAAATCAATAGTACCCCCCTTAAGAGCCTCAACAAGTACACTCCTCCCCACCAAAGCCCTCTCCCTAGTCCCTTCCCACCGAAAATCGCCGGTGTAAAGCAACCGACCGAACTCCCCCTCAAACAAGAACATCACAGCACCTATACCAACAAAAACAATAAAAATCCAATCTTTTCAATGTACAAACCCTAAAAACTCAGAAACCACAACAAATCAAGCTTATTCTAGGTACCAGGACAGTGATCGGCGTTGATCACGGTGACATCGAACGCGATTTCCGTTCCGGATGATGGAGAGACGAGGGTGAGCGAGCGAGAGGTCCCGACCTCCAAAGCCCTAATCAGGGAGAGGTCGAAGTCGGGGAATTTGGGGGGAAGAGCGTGGCGGTGATCGGCGAGCAGAACAACGGGCCTCTGCGCCATTTGGAAGAGAGGCCCTTGGTGTGATCGGCGTGGAGATGGGTGAGGAAGTAGGCTTGGCTTTCTTCGCTCCATTGATCCACCGATATCATGCCCTTCTCCATTGGAGGAGGAGCTCTTCTTCGTGTTTTAGGGTTTCGTTGTGAGTGGTTTTGCGATTGAGTGTTTGAATTGTGGTTTTCGCGGGAATTCGTAGTTTTTGTTTTGGAGGAACTGAATTCAAATTTGGCGCGCGAGGATTGAAATGGTCTTAGAAGGGATCGATATCAGAGATCCACGGAGGAACTATAATTTCATACTGAACTTTAGGGTCGACGTCGATTTGTGTCTGCACAATCTTCGTTGAAAAATTAACGGGCACCAATAATCGAGTATCCATTTCTAGTGTTCATGTAAGGATGCAAACGAGTTGAGTTGGGTTGGGTAGGGTAGGGTAGGGGATGGGAACCTCATCCCCATGCTCCTATAGTCCTACCGACTTAACAATTCTTCACCCATACTCATTTGGGGACGAATTATCATACCTATCTCCATATCTATCTAATCTTTGTGGGGATGAGGAATGAAAATTTTTCCCCATTTCACTCTTCATTAGGCCATCCAATTGTTGGTGGATCATCCTATTGAAGAAGGGGCTTTGTGTAACACGTTGGGTTCAAGCAAGGTATGTTACTTTCTTATAAAAAAAGGCTTAATAGTCAAATATATCATAATGTTTGATGATTTTTGAAAATATATGCTAACATTTTAATTTTAGCATATACATCATAACATTTCAAATTAGATCAAACTGTATCCTCAAGTCTTAATTTTTCAATTTTACCCCTAAAAATAATAACTTGACTTTAACAAAATACAAAATAAAAAGCTAGCTAAATCACTTTATATCACAGTTTTTTTTTTTTTTTTTTTTTTTTTTTTTATGAATAGGGGATATATCACTGTTGTGTTCACCATTAAAATCCAAAAAAAAAAAAAAAAAAATGTCGCACTAAGGGCACCCCGCAATCCTCTCAGGGCACCTATATCACTGTTGTGTTCACCACTAAAATCCAAAAAAAAAAAAAAGTCGCACTAAGGGCACCCCGCAATCCTCTCAGGGCACCTCAATGATTAGGGCACCCTAGCAATTTATCAGGGCACCCCAGTACTTTTACCAAAATGCCCTTTCGTTTGATGTGCGAGCACCCCACCAAATTGAATGAAACCCTTATTTTCTCCCTTCCATTACCACATCAAGGCCTCAATATACCAAATCCCCTCACTTTCTTGCTTGTTTAAAGTAGATTTGTTGTTTTTATGATCGGACGATGTGTTTAACTTCAATCCCATAGTGTTTGGTCACACAGGGTCGTGATATGTCTTTTGGTCTCGGACGTCCATTGCCGAAATCATTGTGTAAGTGTCGGTTAATATCAACCGATGCTTAAGTGACAATGACCCTTAGACCATGTGGTTGTGTATCTCGAGACTACGGTTTTGGTCTCGGTGGCTTTGTTCAGAGACATTAAGCTATGTCTCGGTTGCTTCCAACCGAAGTGTAATAAAAAGCTACGTTTGGGATTAAACTCGGTTGGTAATAGCGACACCTTTTGTTAGTTATCGGTTATAGGGTACCAAGACACTACAACATGTCTCGGTCTGTGTGACCAGATAAATTCGTGTCCGTGGCTCACATTTATAAATGAAAAAAAAAAAAAAACCTCACAAAAACCATAAAAACTAACTTCTTGTGTGCGACGTCGTCTCCCACTTATTTTCTTCAACCATTAGACTCTAAAAACACTTAAAACTCGTTGAATCTCGGACAGCGACGGATCGACAAACGCAATTGACAAGGGTTAGTGCGCACTCTTTGATCAACAAACGCAATGTCGGCCCGCGACGGATCGACTTAACTTCGTAAAAAATTGAGTTTGCAAAAGTGAGGTGAACTAAAAATGGCGGGGTGCCCTTAGCGCGACTCGAAAATAATAATAGAACAAAATAAAATGCAAAGTCCTTCACAAATTGAGTCGCCATTGCTAATCTTGCATCCTCTTCTTGATCTCGTCTCCTCCAATTTGATTCTCGTTTTCGGTATTGTTTTTTTTTTTTAACTAGGAACGAGACTTTATTTTATATAGCCAAAGACATTATGTACATGGCGAGAAACAATGTGCTTCCTTAAAACAAAGTCGAAAAAAACTTTATTAGTGAAGTAGAGAAAAAACGCGCCGTCCCTAAAAAAATACCTTTATCCCTTGCCATGATGATTGCCAATGATGTAAGCTCATCGCCGCGCGATCTGCATGATCTATACACCTTGAACTAAATTGAACTGTATTACGTAACGACTGAAAATTTGACTATTTGTGAATGATGTTGTGTATTATATATTTATACTCGTATTTGAGTGACCGAACAATAAAGTCGGTGAACGAGTAGGAAAATTTAGTCACGGGTACACGTGGGGATTTAAAACACTGTTAAAATACAATTAAATGAACTTTTTTGATAATTTAATTAATTAGTTGGCGAGACAAGGCGAGACTACGCGCGCTACAGGAGTCGGGGCAAGATAAGACGGACCGCGGAATGATGTTTGAACGCGGGAGTTGGTTAATTATGCATTATACGGGCTATGGAGTGGAACTTGTTAAAGTGACACCACTCAAATGAGGAGAGCCATGAGATTTGCTTCGAGATTTGTGTGTATGATGAGATGTGATAAAGTGATAAAAGACCCATAAGGGTAGCTGTTTTATAAAGTGTAAAAGTAAGTAGAAGGGCAAAATGGTCATTTCACATTTGTTTCATCTATATAAAACAAACTAAAACTCTAAACGTCACTATTCACCTTCTTCTCCCACCAACAGCCGACACTGTTCACACACCTCCCACCTCTCGTCCCTGCTCTCACCGGCGATCAGACACGAGCCTCGCCGGAGGTCCCTCCGCTTGCCGGAGGTGCGTTTCTCCCTCCCTCTCAATCTTCTCCCTCGGCCCTCGCAATCTTTCCTCTCGGTTTCTTCGGTTTCTCTCTCGTCGGTCTCCCACTCCACCCTCCTCCACGACTATGCCACGATCTCGCCGGAGCTCACTCACCGGAGGTCGTCTCTCTTTCTCTCTCTCTCGGTTTCTCTCTCACTCTCACTCTCGACCTGTCCACTCTCCCTCTTGACTCGACAGTCTTCTCTCCTCCTCCCCTGACGACTGTCACCACCTCCCTCCACGGAAATGGACGGCGGACCCTTGCCGGAGACACCTCAGTCATTGGAGTAGGTATACCTCTTGACCACTCTGCTTTCTCTCTCTCTCGACTGTCTCTCTCTCTCTCGCGTTGGTCACTGTTTTGCTGTTTTTGTGACTTTTTCATCAACTATTTTTGGGCATGTTGTGGCTGGTGGGACCGTCCTTAGTCGAGGTTGATCGGAAGTGACCCTACGACGACTCCACTGGCCGGAGGTGTCTTTCCCCCATGTGTGGCAGTTGTGTTTTCCATGGGTGTGTTGTGGACAGTTTAGAGGTGTTGGTGTGTGGGTTTCAATTTGAGAAGTTCAGTTGAGTGTGTGTACAGTTGTGTGGGGTGCGTGATAGTGTGGTTGTGTACACCACAATGGGGTGTACACAACAGTGTGTGGGTCACAATAATCATTTCAAGTTTTGATTACGGTATCTCTTTGTTTAAGTGTCATTTAATCTATCGATCTGGTGAAGTGTTTTCCGGCATTCCCATGCCATGATGACCTTTCCTCGACGTCGAACAACACCAAAATATAGCCATGAAGGTTTCGATTACGGTGGTTAGTCAGTTTTAGTTGATTACTTCATGGTCGTTGTCGAACTGTTTTGAGGTTTCACAGGTTTGGTTCAGTATATTATATGAGTTGCGTGTGATACGATTTTGAATGAATCGCGTTTCATGTTGAGTAAATGAGTATGTACTTTCTGAATCGATCTTACGTTAGAGTGAAATTACGCATGTGTGTTCACATATTGTTAAATGGTTATGATTTCATGGTCACGTCGCCGGTCCTCGAGACTATGGCGTGACCTAATTAACGACTGAGCCGAGCCTAAGATGTGTGATTAGGCTTACATACCTTATGTCTTTCAAACCCGAGAGAGAGTATTTATTATTTTATCGATTTGTCTAGTTGTTTGAGTCCTTAAAACATTGGGAAAACACTAGGGAATTAACCTAGGGTTAGTTGATGACTTGAACCATTAATTAGAGTTTCAGAACCTATCAGATAGCGGGAAACTCGGGGGATGCGCGTTAGGATTCGCGGGAGTGTTGTTACACGGGTTGCGATAGTTCAGGTAAGTACACTTGTCTTAAAAAGCATTTGTATGTTTGTAAGCCAGTAAGAAAATGTCATGTGATTCATTATCATTTATTCAATCTTGTTATGCTCTATTATTGGTATTCAGTTCCATTTCTTGTTGTGTCTTTCCCGGCGTAAGTGTTTCGTCTTGAAAGTACTAGGACCTGCACTATAGGGATAAAATGCGGGCACTCGTGCGCACGAGTGTGTGACCACCCTTAGTGATCGTGTGACACCGAGTACTGGGTGGGTGGGTTCGAGTCCCTCCCGTCATAGTTGTGCCTTCGCTTGTGTCTATGCCCGGGAAGACCTCGCGAGGTCTTCGCCGTTATGCTATGATTTAGACCACTTATGAGCCTCTTTTGATTCCTTGGAACACACTTGACTTTCGATTGATATCTATTAGTCTGTTTATCATGCATCTTGTCTATTTAAATTCCTGTCTTTTTATTATTGCATGATATCTAGACTGTTTTACTTGTTTTATCATGAATTACTGTTATCTTCTTCTGGAATTACATTCAATTTTCTCCAGTTGCTCACCATCTAGTTTGTGATGGTGGGTGCAGATAGAACAGAGTGCAGTAGAGGCAAGGAGCCCTGCTTAGGTGACTTTTGT
Source organism: Stephania japonica (assembly GCA_039657345.1). Taxonomy (NCBI): domain Eukaryota; kingdom Viridiplantae; phylum Streptophyta; class Magnoliopsida; order Ranunculales; family Menispermaceae; genus Stephania; species Stephania japonica. The sequence continues at coordinate 80,114,439 of CM077556.1, read as the reverse complement.
GAGGATTAGCGGCTGGACTTGGAGACTATTTTGTAGGTTTCCTTATGTTTTGCTTTTATGTATATCGTTTCATATATATGCTTTGGGATTATTGAACTTGACATTTTGATGAGATTGGTATCATGTACCTTTATATTTCGAATTGTACGTGAATACCCGAGGTTTTCCACAATTAAAGAATTCCTAATTTCTCTTTGATTGAGTTATTTCCCCTTGTTATTTATTGTTTAGTCTTCTGTTGTGTATTATTGTAATAACTCTTTCATAAACTACTAAATTGATTAAATTGAAGGTTGACTAGGCTCGTCAGGTTGCCAAGTGATGACTTGGGGCTTGCACGGATCTAGGCCGGGCGTACCCAATTGCACGGGGAAATTGGGGCCACACATATTCGCTCAAGCCATACACCCCATGCAATAGCTAGGACCAATGTTTTCCATAAGGTTTTCTTTTTCTGACCCGGACAACTCACACATATGCCGTTGAGGCACTCACTAATCCGCTGAGGACAAACCTAAACCAACCGCAACTCGTCCATTAACCACCACCAATGCCGAGAAGTAAAGGAGCAGTGCAGAAAGAGGTGATCGATCGTCTCTCCATCTGCCTTACATAGAGAACACATAGATGGCTGTTGGTACCACTCCGGTCTTTTCTTTTGCATGATATCTGCTGTGTTCGTTCTCCCATTGCCCGTCACCCATGCAAAGAACTTTACCTTCGATGGGGCAGTACTTTACCAACCCTAAAAATCTAACTCGTGTCACATATCAATTTAAGATGTACGTGGACCCATTTGCCGTGATACAGTTGTCCAATTCTCGGTCGTCGACACCAAGGTATGTTATTTTTGTTTGGTATTTGTATTATATTGCATTACTCGAATATAAATTCTAATGTCCCAAACGTGTGAGGACGTTTGAGTGTGAGCGTTGGTGTTAGGAAATGGGTTCGTGCCGAGAAAAACGTGAATTACAGGTTTCGAGCGAACAATTGATAGGTAATTAGCAGTCCATGGGATTAATTGAATTAAAAACACAAACAAAATGCAAGATAAATAATAAATAAAAAATTAGTAACATGTTCGGTACGTGGGTACGTGCGAGGCCCCGCGACGTGCGAGTCGTGGTTCGAAACGGGTCCGAGAACGCGAGGTTTGTGCGAGAAATGGCTAAGTTATGAGTGAAAGTCATCTATTAGAGTCACCATTGTTGATTCAAAGTGGTTGAATGGAGTGAAAGAGGGCCAAGGAATGTGTCTCAGGATACGTGTGTAAGTGTGGATGAGAGGGGGTATATAAACCACCCCACCAACTTTTCTCTCTCATCTCTCATTTCTATCTCTTCTTCTCATCAACTAAAAACGGATTATGGGTGTTGGGGTTTGTGATTTTCGAAGCCAAAGGAGTGATCTACTACGTATTTTAAGGTGAGATCTCAACTCTCCACGTGTCTCTTTACGTCTAGACGCCTATTTCTAGCGTTTTCGTCGCGTTGAGTTTTGAGACAAATTGGAATTTCGATTTTTATTGGATTGTGATTATGGAATTGATGACAAAGGGATGGATTTATGGTTTTGAAATGGTTGTTTTAATGATATGGAGTTTTATGCAATTTTGGTGGAATTTTTGGAATTTTGGACATGATTTAATATCGGGGATTTATGGATGTTGAAGACTAGATTGTTGATGGTTTGGAATTGCTTTTGGCATCCCTAAGAGTTTGGGATAGGCTCAGAACGCGGTGACACGAGCTAGGGTTTCGAAAATCACATTTTGTACATTTTGTGTGCAGGGTTCGACGCCACGAGGGACATCGTGGAGTATTTATGCCCATGGCATCGATCACGACACTCATAACAGAGGCTCTAAGGGTTGTCACGCTTTAAGTGACGTTGTGGAGAGGAAAGCCCTACGACACCACTCACGGCGTTTGAGATAGAGAGTCTCAGAAGTCATACTTTATGTGACGTCGCAGGGTTCTAACCCCCACGCGCCACCTGTGGCGTGACACTGTTCACAATGAACATTTTGAGAAACTTTCAAAAAATCTCGAGGATCTCTGGTATTCAAATGGGTCTTAAAACGACCCAATACCCCAAAAATTGACCTAATTATACTAGAATAATTAGAGAAAATTGGGTAAATTAGAGGTAAATTAATGAAAATTTGTAATTTAATTTACTATCAGGGGTTATAGTCATTGACGGGTCACACAGGGATTCAAAAGTGGCGAGTCGGAGTTTGTGTGAGTGCTTGTTAGCTTGGATACAGGTAAGTAAACCAATTAATGAGGAATTTTACAGTTATTTCTTAAGTTTTAATTTATTGTTATTACTCTGTTCTTTCTATTTCTTAGAATTTCTATTGGTTGAGTGGTTCATTGACAAGTAAGTCATGACTGTTATTTTATATGTGATATGAGCTCTTATCTGGGCATTGTTGATATCTCCCAATTCAGTGCATATTAGGGGCACTTATCTGGGTTCATGGATATCTCATAGTCACATGGGTTAAGGCTATATATATACATATATGTATAAAAGTAAGGATAAGTTTGGTAAGTGATTGTGTTCTCGTCTTGAACCCGAGTCTGCTAGGCTTTTGCCGTGACTCAAAGACCTTTAGGTCGAACTACTTGCTATTCGGATTCGTATTCAGGACCCTCACTTTTAGATTGATTTATTAACAATCTTGTGTATTCATGCGTTCCATGTTCCTTTCTTACTATCTGCATAAATTAGACTGTGTTATTTATTTCGAAATGTTGTATTTATGTCCTGCTTAGCATTACTTACCTGTGCTCATCATTCTTTTGTTTGACGGAGTGCAGATCCACAATCCAGCAAGGGGAAGGCTCCACTGCTAGGAGATATCATTTGAGGATATAGGGTGTTTCTTCTCTTGACAGGTGTATGTTTTTTTGATGACAACGTTCCCCCGCTTGGTCCTCCAAAAATGACGTTGATGACTCCTCCATTCTTCATATGTTTTTCTTTTTCAGCCTCTCTATAAGCGGGTCGCTCTTCTGCTCTTACAGTTTTTTTGTCTTTATGTCCCTCATTATTGTTCTTGACAAACTTGTTTAGGCGTCCTTTCCTAACTTAGAATTTGATTTCTTCCTTTAATTGTCTGCAATCCTTTGTTTCATGACCATAGTCTTCGTGGAGCCGACAATACATGTTCTTGTCTCTATCAGAGACTTTAGAGCGCATAGGTTTTGGCCATTGTATAAACGGATTAGATTCGATTTCAAACAATATCTGGCCTCGCTTAACAGAAGTATATTGGTTGAATCTGTTGGGATTCTCGGGCCTAAAAGGGCCCCCAGGGTTAGACTTAGCTTTTATTTTTTAGGACAATCACGATTTCTCATATCTTCCTTACTGCGCTTCCTATCTTCAATCATATGATCTGGTTGAATTAATTCCTTAACAACCATGTATTTCCCCACCTTCTTTTGCAATTCTGCCATTGATGTAGGGGGTTCTTCACCAAGGAGACCTTGAGGTGCTCATTGGTAGTCCCATTTGTAAGGGCTACTATTGCAATCGATTTATCAAGGTTGGGGACCTTGAGAGCCTCCTTTATAAATCTTCTGAGATACTCTCGCAAGCTCTTTCCATGCTTTTGGCATATAGCCACTAGAGATGCAGAGCTTTGGGCACGAGTCTTCCCACTAATAAATTGATGGACGAACATTGCACTGAGTATATCGAATGATTCTATCGAGTTAGGCGCAAGCCGTTGATACCAATTATGCACTGGTCTTCTCTGTGGAAAAGCCTTGCATTTGACCGCATCAGATACACCATGTAACAACAAGACCACGTTGAAATTAAGAACATGTTTGGTTGGATCATTGATGCCATCATACTTGTCTAGACTTGGCATTTTAAAACCTTTTGGCAAAGGCTCATCGAGAATTTCATGGATGAATGGCGTGGTTCTGGCTTTATAAACCACTAACCTCATGACATATTTGGCTGATATTGCTTGCCCTAGTCGTTCATGGACTTGTCGACAGACCTCCTTTTTTACTATTGTGTTTCGATCCTTAGGGGTTGTGCCCTGATCTGGAGCCTACAGAGGCTTCCTGTCATGACCCATTTTCCAAATAAATCCGTAGGCCTACCTGCTCCATAACTCACCAACCAACTCAGTTGTTAAGTTATAAACCAAACTAGTAAGTCTTTTATCAACACTAACTCTTTATCATTTATCAACAATTGAGATTTAATAAATGAATCATAATCGCATCGGAATATTATTAAATAAAACTTAATCAAAGTTTTGACATAAAAACTATTTATGGCCTTCAAAAATTCTCAACTATAATAATACCTCTCCAATTCAAATTCTTCAAATCCCATGTAACGGCCCGATTTTCAATGGCCGTTATTGATGAGAAATTGCGGACGTGGACGCCCGCAGCGGGGACGTTCGTGGGTCCCATAGTGAAGACGGAGCACGGACCAGGATAGGGTTTACGATCCGTTTTGTGTGCTCTACAGTGGTGAAGTTGCGATGTATAGGTCCAAATTAGTTAAATGGCATCGCAATATGTGTGTTAATGTAGTTTATTAACGAGTGAGGAATGGCCTCGGGGTGCGTGCGGACACGGGACACGAGGCACGGGGTGTCGGGTAGTCGGGAAACTACGGTGAGCTTACCCGTGAATTTTGGTAATTTGTTGAATGGAATAGATACTTGATATAGGCTAAATTAATTAGAAATCAATAAGTCCTATAGTTGGGCTAAATAAAATAACAACGAGTTGGATGGTTCTCGAGATGCACAATGGAGAGAATTGATGTGTCAAATGTCATGATAGGGTGTTAGTAAGTTGGAGTGACACGGGGTGACCATGAACCCTTGGATTGTTCTCGAGATTTGTGTACACACTTGATGAAAATCAAGTATATATATATACTTGTTTGACCAGATCAAACAATGAGGAGAGAAAGAGTGGGTTTTGAGGAAGAGAAGAAGAGAGAATCGGTGAGTGGGAAGAAGAAGAGAAGATTCTTGGAGTTGGGGAGAGTGATTGGTGGCATCCAACAACAAGATCAAGAGGTATGGATTCATCAAACTTGAGTTTTATGAGATTTTTGGTGTGGGTTAGAATTTGTGAAGTCCGAAAATATTGAGGGATTAAACACTGTATTTGTTGAAATTTAGTGATTATGATAGTGGTATGACATGGGTTGAGTAGTGGAGCAAATTTGGGAGAAATTGAAGGATTTTCTAAAATGGGTTTTGAAAACGTGATTTCCATGATTTGTGGATTTTGGGGTTTAATTATGTTTAATTTGTGTTAAAGGAGGTAATTGAGGATATTGATGTATTATGGAAACATGAGTATTGAATTTATGGGGTTGGAGAGTCAAAATGTTAAATTTGGAAATTTCTGGACAGCGAGCAATTAGCGCGCTAATTGGAGGAATTAGCGCGCTAATCACGCTGATTGAAGACAATAATGAACAGTGATTGAGATCAATTAGCGCGCTAATTGATCTTATTAGCGCGCTAATTGTTCACTTTGGACTCCCAAAAATTGGAAAATGAGAAAATGAGTCAAACTAACATTATGAACACATTAATTGATCATAAAACCTCACAAATGAATTCCGGGAGTCTCGAAATAGTAATTGGAGTCGGAGATTTGGAGGAATCGGATTTGGGATTTGGGTTTCGGGTAATCGGAGTGCGATATAGGTGCGTAAACCCCAACAGAAACACATCTGGAGTATTTAATTCTTTAAAATTCTTGCGTTTATTATTCTTGAAATTCATATTCATTGTGATCATGTGTTGGTCGGGTTATTGGTTGGTGTTGGATTTGTTTTCACTATCGAAGTTTATTCGGGATGATTGTGGCACGTGATTAAGCATGCTAGATTGTAGCGCGTGTACTTGCGCCGCCGGTGGATTGTGTCCCGAGCCGCGGGGTGCACGTGTTCGGTGGATCGTGATTTGTTCCGGTCACCGTTAGTGGTCGGGTGGATCCAGTGTGGTGTGTTTCCTACGGGCGCTCGGATTGACGAAGTATGATCTAGTATGTGAGATTGCATTCTACTTTTGTCTGGTTTTAACGTAATGGTTGTGGAGCATATTGTTGACATTATGATTATTCGTTGATCATCTTGCATGCTTGTTACCTACACATGCGAGGGTTTTATGGTGCCGTACTCTTTGCATGTGTAGCTAACGTTAGTTATTGGCTTACGAATCTGTTTATTATTTACTCGATGGTTTTCTTTGGGAGTTTACTCTTTGGACTCGTCACCGTATGTGTTGGGTGATTTGAGTGCGGGATTTGATAAGTGCGGGGACAAGGAGACACGTAAAGATTATCTGTGGATTTGAAGGCGTGAACTACTCCTTTTATACTGTTGTTGATTGTATGTATTTGTTTTATCTTTGGGTTTGGGTTGTGAGAGTTATATTCTAGTTTGTTTATGACTTTGAGGATGACACTTGATTTATATTTGGGGACTACATTTTGGTATGGTTTCCACATTAGATTAATTGATATTTAGACTTGTTACATTTGGTATCATTTAATGATTTGAGACTTCGCATTGCGTAATTTATGGTTAAATGATATTAAAAGGCATAATTTAAGGATAAATGATATTAGAGGAACTAAAGTTAACAGGAAATTGATTGATAATGGATAACTGGGCGTGGGACACAGCTGGCGGTTGAGTGGTCAGTTGTGGGCCCACGTGGCCTCCCGTGGCGGACCAATGTGGAAAATTGGGGCCGCCACATTTTGGTATCAGAGCTTAGGCTCGGTTTGGAGATTTAATAAGAGTATAAACTTGATGAATAAATCTTAGATGTGGAAACCACAAGTGAATGATATAAAGTCTTAGTTGGGAAGTGATGCGAGGCGGGTAGATTCAGGAAATTATATATATATACGTGTATGTTTTGATTGTGTATTACATATTACACGCGTATATATACTGAGTCTGATCCAATGCACGTTAGTTGTGCAGTTTATGATGGACGGACAGACTCCTACTACTCCGCCGACTACTCAGCAGGAGGTTGGGGAGACTAGTGATCATACCACTAGTGACATGGCGATTTGCGAGCTATGATGCGAGAGAGGTCTGACTGAGCGAGCAGATTGATTCACGCGGAGAAGCATGCAGCTATTGAGCGAGCTCGATGATCATTTGGCGATGGAGTACATTCGGAGCTCGAGGACACCAGAAGTAGCACCGATCATTGAGCGTGTCGCACGCACTGTTACCACGAACAGACAAGCATTAGCACCATTTGTTGCTACACGAGCGGTTGGGTCGAAGACAGTTATAGAGAGGGTTGAGCTGTGGTAGTGCCAAGCAAAGACTACGGCGGTGACACCCACCACTACTGAAGCGACGAGATAAGGACTTCGGCGCTAGGAGTAGGATGTCGAGAGCGGCGAAGATGGTGAAGGATTTTATGAGGTTTAACCCCACCTACTTCATTGGAGTTAGTGATCCTGAGGTTGCCGGTCGGTGGTTAATGACACATCGACGACTACACCAGCTGCTGGAGGTACCCGAGGTAGACCAGGCACGTATTTCCGGTTACTGTTTGAGGGGTCAGGCTGCAATTTGGTGGACCACCTACACTGACATACATGCTACGCCAGCGACGTGGGGGGAGTTCCGACAGCTATTTCTGGACGAGTATATTCCCACGGAGGTGCAGTTACGATTGAGGGAGCAGTTCTTAGGTTTGCGACAGGGTACCATGTCGGTATCACAGTACATGGATCGATTCAGGTACCTGGTGATGTATGCTATGGATGTGGCGAATACCGAGAGACTTCAGATCTACTACTTCATCCGGGGACTGGATGAGAGGATCGGAGGTGTGATAGTCGCGACTGGTGCAGAGACGCTACAGATTGTTTATGATAGGGCGTTGGCTCGCGAGACATATTTGTTGAAGAGCGAGGAGCAATCAGATCATCGTACACCCAGAGATGATTTGCAGTTTGATCATGATTTCAGTGACGATCGTGATTCGAGGGATGATCAGTACTACTATGATGACGGGCAGATAGATAGGAGTCGCGAGGACGACCAGGACCAGACTGATGATCAATTCAATAATGTCGATCGCCAGGTGGTACATGAGATTGTACCTATACCGAGACAACAACCGAGACAGTCGTACAGACAGAATCAGGATCAGAGGGACCGGAGTTGTGGTCAGCGCTCTGAGGACCGACAGTCTGGAGGCAGGGACAGACGTAAGTGTTATCGGTGCGGACAGAGAGGTCACATCAAAGTGAATTGTCCTGGAGCCTCTCCAGCATCAGAGATTCCACAGACCAGGAAGAGAGTTCACATTATAGTACCGCCAGTCAGAGAGACGACCCGACAACATGAGTAGGGTACGTTGTTTTACTAGTCCTTTTTCATGCATTCGTTGCATATAGGCTGGTTAGTTTATTTTTTTGAACCAGCATGTTCTAGTGGATGTGTTCACTAGGGTTTTGTGAGATTGTGAGATTAGTAGATGTGTTCACTAGGAGGTGGTTGTGAATCGGTAGATGTGTTCACCGGGAGATTGTGAACCTGGTTGATTAGTTCACCAGGAGGTTGTGAAACCTGGTTGATTGGTTCACCAGGAGTCCATTTGCAATTGGTTGTTGTGGGATTGGTTGATGTTTTCACCGAGGGGGACTGGTCGATGTGTTCACCAGGGACTGGTTGATATGGGCTGGTTGATGAGTTCACCAGGGATTGATTTATACACCGGGAGTGAGTGGACGACTGGTTGATCGGTTCACCAGTGAGAGGTTGATTTGTTCACCTAGATTGAGGTTGATTTGTTTACCAAAGTTAGAGGTTGATTAGTTCACCGAAAGTGTTAGTGGAATAGTGATTGATTAGGTTGGCTACATTTATTTAGATTAGTTGACCTGATAGATAATTGTATCTACGTTATAGTTCTCTGAGACGAGATATTAGTTATCTCAAATTTCGGGACGAAATTTCAAATTAGTTGGGAAGAACTGTAACGGCCCGATTTTCAATGGCCGTTATTGATGAGGAAATTGCGGACGTGGACGCCAGCAGGGACGTTCGTGGGTCCCATAGTGAAGACGGAGCACGGCCGGATAGGGTTTACAGTCCGTTTTGTGTGCTCTGGTGGTGAAGTTGCGATGTATAGGTCCAAATTAGTTAAATGGCATCGCAATATGTGTGTTAATGTAGTTTATTAACGAGTGAGGAATGGCCTCGGGGTGCGTGCGGACACGGGACACGAGGCACGGGGTGTCGGGTAGTCGGGAAACTACGGTGAGCTTACCCGTGAATTTTGGTAATTTGTTGAATGGAATAGATACTTGATATAGGCTAAATTAATTAGAAATCAATAAGTCCTATAGTTGGGCTAAATAAAATAACAACAGTTGGATGGTTCTCGAGATGCACAATGGAGAGAATTGATGTGTCAAATGTCATGATAGGGTGTTAGTAAGTTGGAGTGACACAGGGTGACCATGAACCCTTGGATTGTTCTCGAGATTTGTGTACACACTTGATGAAAATCAAGTATATATATATACTTGTTTGACCGATCAAACAATGAGGAGAGAAAGAGTGGGTTTTGAGGAAGAGAAGAAGAGAGAATCGGTGAGTGGGAAGAAGAAGAGAAGATTTGCTGGAGTTGGGGAGAGTGATTGGTGGCATCCAACAACAAGATCAAGAGGTATGGATTCATCAAACTTGAGTTTTATGAGATTTTTGGTGTGGGTTAGAATTTGTGAAGTCCGAAAATATTGAGGGATTAAACACTGTATTTGTTGAAATTTAGTGATTATGATAGTGGTATGACATGGGTTGAGTAGTGGAGCAAATTTGGGAGAAATTGAAGGATTTTCTAAAATGGGTTTTGAAAACGTGATTTCCATGATTTGTGGATTTTGGGGTTTAATTATGTTTAATTTGTGTTAAAGGAGGTAATTGAGGATATTGATGTATTATGGAAACATGAGTATTGAATTTATGGGGTTGGAGAGTCAAAATGTTAAATTTGGAAATTTCTGGACAGCGAGCAATTAGCGCGCTAATTGGAGGAATTAGCGCACTAATCACGCTGATTGAAGACAATAATGAACAGTGATTGAGATCAATTAGCGCGCTAATTGATCTTATTAGCGCGCTAATTGTTCACTGGACTCCCAAAAATTGGAAAATGAGAAAATGAGTCAAACTAACATTATGAACACATTAATTGATCATAAAACCTCACAAATGAATTCAGGAGTCTCGAAATAGTAATTGGAGTCGGAGATTTGGAGGAATCGGACTGGGATTTGGGTTTCGGGTAATCGGAGTGCGATATAGGTGCGTAAACCCCAACTGAAACACATCTGGAGTATTTAATTCTTTAAAATTCTTGCGTTTATTATTCTTGAAATTCATATTCATTGTGATCATGTGTTGGTCGGGTTATTGGTTGGTGTTGGATTTGTTTTCACTATCGAAGTTTATTCGGGATGATTGTGGCACGTGATTAAGCATGCTAGATTGTAGCGCGTGTACTTGCGCCGCCGGTGGATTGTGTCCGAGCCGCGGGGTGCACGTGTTCGGTGGATCTGTGATTTGTTCCGGTCACCGTTAGTGGTCCGGGTGGATCCCAGGTGTGGTGTGTTTCCTCTGGGCGCTCGGATTGACGAAGTATGATCTAGTATGTGAGATTGCATTCTACTTTTGTCTGGTTTTAACGTAATGGTTGTGGAGCATATTGTTGACATTATGATTATTCGTTGATCATCTTGCATGCTTGTTACCTACACATGCAGGGTTTTATGGCTGCCCGTACTCTTTGCATGTGTAGCTAACGTTAGTTATTGGCTTCAGAATCTGTTTATTATTTACTCGATGGTTTTCTTTGGGAGTTTACTCACTGGACTCGTCACCGTATGTGTTGGGTGATTTGAGTGCAGGATTTGATAAGTGCAGGGACAAGGAGACACGTAAAGATTATCTGTGACTGAAGGCGTGAACTACTCCTTTTATACGCTGTTGATTGTATGTATTTGTTTTATCTTTGGGTTTGGGTTGTGAGAGTTATATTCTAGTTTGTTTATGACTTTGAGGATGACACTTGATTTATATTTGGGGACTACATTTTGGTATGGTTTCCACATTAGATTAATTGATATTTAGACTTGTTACATTTGGTATCATTTAATGATTTGAGACTTCCGCTGCGTAATTTATGGTTAAATGATATTAAAGGGCATAATTTAAGGATAAATGATATTAGAGGAACTAAAGTTAACAGGAAATTGATTGATAATGGATAACTGGGCGTGGGACACAGCTGGCGGTTGAGTGGTCAGTTGTGGGCCCACGTGGCCTCCCGTGGCGGACCAATGTGGAAAATTGGGGCCGCCACATCCCAACCCCATGATAATAAGTATAAATAAAAACAAGATGAATGGTTCAATCTTGAACCATACCAAATCAAAAATACTCATCTAGACAACCAGAGCTACTCCTTTCACTTTGTCGACTCTCGACGAAAAATCTGTAGGGGAAAAATGTTGGGCGAGCACAAAAAAAATGCCCAAAATTAGTTGAGCATAGAATTGATACTAAAACGAAAAGGTTATGATAGAATTGATAATTTTCAAAAGTTAGGATATAATTGATACAACTTGTAAGAGTTAGGATATTTTTTTATCATTAGGCCAAATAAAAACTTCAAATTTTTCTCGTATGTGTCCTGTGCAAATACTCTAACTTGTAACACAATTTTGGACTGTCCGAATTTGAAGTAGCTACATGAAATTGTTGCTCTTTGAGTTTACCTTCTAATGGAAAAAACCTCATTTCATTTGGATTTTAAAGGCAAGAGATATGGCTAAAACACTAAGCTTGTTCAAAATAGACTTTGCGAAACTTAGTCAATTTGATGTTGTTCTCGCCTAAAGTTTGTGTTCTCATCTTGAAACCTCCAAACAACTTCAAAACACATCGAACCATGTGAAATACCATCATTTCAATACTCACCTTTGCCTCGCTTTCTTCCACCTTGTGATCTGTGTCAACACGCTTTTCGAGGCAAATCTCCTCCTATCTTAAACATATGCTTTCTATTCACCAAAAAACCAACAAAATATAGCCGATTAGCAACAATCACTTATTAATGGCCCAAATTAGGGTAAATTACAAAATGCCCCGTGAGGTTTGATGTGATATTCACTTTAGTCCCTGTGTTTTGAAAATTATACACTTTGGTCCCTCCTATAAACTTTTGTCTAAATCATAGTTGAGTTAAGGTGAAAAGACAAAAACGTCACTACAAAAGACACAACAACTAATTAAACACAATACTTTTTCCTAAAAGAGAAATTAAACCCAACACTCTTTCCGAAAAAGGAAATTAAACCCAACACTTCTTTACTCCTCACTTAAGCTTTTTCTAATATAAAAATAATTATTGGGACAAACTTTTTTGTCTTGGATTTACCCATTCTTATTAATTAATTAACAATTATATTAAGTGTTAATTATTTTTATTTTTATAACTTTAATGATATTTTGTGTGTTCTTAACAAATTATAGAATAGTGTTTCTTCAAAAAAAATATAAATGGTGTAAATTGAGAAGACAAATGTAGGAATTAATTAATAATTTTTTTACTTTTTTGTATACCAATTTTTATATATTTATTCATTTCATGGTAAATATCAACGTGGGTTTATTATTTTGGTTGTTAAGCCATCTTTTATTAAACATGATTTATCAATTTACTTTTATTAACTCAAAACATATATAGGGATGTATTATGGCACAAATAAATAAATATATACGTAAATACTAAAATATACATAAAGAGACTAAAGTGGATTATTTTTAGATAAAGGAAAATATGTAAAACCTTGAGGGTATTATTGATATAACAAAATTGTCACATCATCAAAAAATAACATAATAATAATGTTTTGAGTTATCATTACACAAGGATGAACTTGCTTAATCAAAAGTAAACTAGAGGGACTAAATTGCATATTTATAAAAACACATGGATTAAAGTACATGTTTCATCAAATCTCATTGAGGCATTTTATATTTTACCCCCCAAATTATTAACATAATGCAACTTATAAATGTGCTAAAATAAGCACGGCATCATAATTGTGTCCTAAGCTTATGACACCTGTACAGTTACGATTGTATTCCTCATATATACAAGTGAAATAATACTCATCACTCTCTATCGGTTAAACAGAGTCACACCATATGCATTTCTCAATTTTCTTTTGTGATTTGATTCAACATTCATTGTTAAGTGTTTAATTATGCATTGTTTGGTGTAGTAATTTAGGTATTAGTGGACTCTAATTATCTCGTTTGTGGTGATAAACTCTCACTTTTGTAGATTTCAGGTATTTCAAGCCTAGAACATGAATTCGAAGAAAATATGGCATTCGAGGAAGAAAATATAAAGTTCGGGATTGAGCGACACCAAATTGGTCAAGTCTAGTTAAGTTTCTTAATGACCCTGCTTCAATATAAATCGATTAGATAGCGGCAGGACTTGTAATTATCAAGAATGGTTTCCACACTGCTAGCTCTCTAAGCAGATTTTTAATTAGTACTATAATGATGGCATTGGCAACATTAATTAATACTTGTACATCCTAAAACTACACTAGAAACATCAGTTAATCTTCTTGAGATTTTGTTACTTAAAACATCTTCTTCTTTTTTTTTTTTTTTTTTTTTATAGAATTAGAATCTAGAATGTTAGAATTGAAGGAAATGCACAAAATTAACTTGACCAGCTAAGTAGCTAGGCAATGATCTTTTCAAGGCAGGAAGACTTGGACCAATTAGTTACCTTCACGTATAGGGTGGAAAATTTGAATAAAACCACATATGGAGACTTTGAGCCTGGTTGAAGAAGAAACGTTTGATAAATGACTCAAAATTTGAAAGAAAAAGTCCTAAGTGTTACATGTGCAGCTAAGTAATTGAATGATATTTTTACAGGATGAAAGCAATATGAGAATAGATTGAGAGGACAATGAGTGAAAGTGAATCTTTATTGCTTCACTAAAGGTGGTAAATTACAAATTAACCAAATTAATCATTGTTCTTCCATATTTAAAGATCATTTCTTTTAACAAACGGCATGTAACCATTGGATGCCATCACTTCACCTTAACAAATTGTCTTTATCAACTACTTTCAAATAAAATTGTCCTTTGCAACAAAATTTATGAATCAACAGACTTAGTAAGTCAATGCCAGACCAGTTGCTATATTATTTTGAAGGGCATGCACCTCTGAACTCAAACTCAACCAATTTGCTGGAAAAAATAAGATTCTAACAACACTATTTCATGCATCTTTTGTTCTACTCTCCAACTTCTCTTCTTCATAACATCTAAAACACACCTCTGCAATGGTACTAAGCCTACTAACACCATCTCATCAGGCCAATCCATTTCAGAAAATCAAACCATAGTCTCTCAAAACGGCAACTTTGAGCTCGGCTTCTTTGCACCGGGTAGCTCTCGCAAATACTACATCGGCATTTGGTACAAAAAGGCCTCAATACAAAACCGGGTAGTTGTTTGGATTGCCAACAGAGATGAGGCCCTTAGTGATTCTCCCTCTTTAGAACTCAAGCTCCTAGACAATGGGAATCTTGTGCTTTTAAACCACTTCAAAATCCCAATATGGTCGACTAATAACACCTCGAAAGCAGGCAATTCTTCTGAATTGGTACTGGGTGATGATGGGAATCTAGTTTTGAGAGATGGGTCGGATCCATTGTCTCGTAATTTGCTCTGGCAAAGCTTTGATAACCCGACCGATACAACTCTACCAGGTGCGAAGACAGGATATGATAAGCGAACGAAGGTTTCGACTAAGCTTACATCCTGGAGGAATTCAGAGGATCCGACCAGCGGTATCTACACTTTAGAAGCTACACCAGATGGACATTTTGGTGTTCATTGGAATGGATCTCAAGAGTATTGGACTACCGGCACCTGGAACGGCCGCACTTTCAGCCAAACTCCGGAGATGAGATCGAATAGCTTGTTCAATTTCAAACGCGTTTCAAATGAGAACGAGACGTATGTCACCTATTCTCTCAACAACAGGGCAGTTCTTTCTAGAACTGTTTTGGATTTATCAGGGCATTACAAGCAGTTTCTATGGATGGATGGAATGCAGGATTGGAATGTGATTTGGTCTCAACCATTAGGGAAATGTGCGGTTTACGGTTTGTGCGGAGCTTTTGGTATTTGCAGTGAAAATGGTGCTTATGTTTGTCAATGCTTGCAAGGTTTCCAAACGAAGTCTCCAAAAGATTGGGACTTGCTAGACTACTCTGGTGGTTGTGTGAGGGAAACCTCAGTGCAGTGTGGAGGCAAAGATTGGTTTTTAAAGGTACCAAATGTAAGGTTGCCTGTGAACTCTAAGGCTTCAAAGGTCCATACCGACGAAAATTGCAAATTGGCTTGCTCGAACGATTGCTCTTGTGGTGCTTATGCTTACACAAGTACCGGGTGCTTTACTTGGCATGGGAATCTGCTCAATATACAGCAACTCGATAGTGGTGGGGATGATTTGTATCTTCGATTGGCTGCTTCAGAAGTATCGAATTCTGGTAGAAAGGTTTCAGTCGTGTCGGTTATTGTGTGGTTGGTTTCAGGAATTATAGCTCTTGCTGTCATTTTGGTACTGGTAATTGTTAGAAGATCGCGAGGAGTCAAAGTTAGGACATCAAGGAAAGAAGAGGACAACCCGAGGCCAATTCATCAGTTCACTTTTCTAACAGCATTTAAGTATAATAATAATAATAATAATAATAATAATAATAATAATAATAATAATAATAATAATAATAATAATAATAATAATAATAATAATCTAATGCTGCAACACAAACACACGTATACTTGCTTGCTAATGAAAGTTTATTCGACGAAATAGCTATGATCTACTTTTTGTGTTTCTTCTCATGAAGTGCTGCAGTGTATCTGTTATGATCTACTTTAAGTCATAATTTTCATAATGCACGATCCAACAATTATACTTCTAATTCTATCTCTATGTATGCTATAGCTCCCCCATCTATCTCTAAGTATGCTAGCTCTAGCTAGACAGTATAATGAATCATCAAATGTGCAACTTTGATAAAACCATTTAGCTAGCTTAAGCTGATAAAAGTACAATTATTTCAATAATGTTAATGTATGTCCTTTTTCAGCAACCACACACAACCAAATAAAATTTCAACAATTTAGATTTGCAGACCAGGGTGGAAAGTTCGGCTATAATAATCGCACAATTGAAGGATAGGAGATAACCTCATGGAAGAACTCTTGTGAATACTTAACTAGAGATCTCTTTAGAGGCAGAACAAGGCAGTCAAGAATTAAAGTTTTAAGCGGAATGGATTTCATCAGTACTTCACTTTTAGATGTCATTGATATATATGATATGGAAGTATAGAGAAAATCTAATTAATCAGCAATTCAGTTTATATATGTCATCTTGGGAAGTACATAGCCTTTGTGCTGTATATGCTTCAACTTAATAGTTTTCTACTACAACTTTGCTATGCAAAGCTCAATCTCAAAAGAGAGAAGGAAAAAGAAAAGATCTTGTGATGAACAAGTTAATAGTTTTCTACTAAAACTTTGTGCTATATCATTTCCTCTGATTCTTCAAACATCAAACCAGATAATACAAGCCTAATTTAGACTCTTAGACAGTTAGACTCAACAAGCTTTTTCAGATTCTTCATAACCTTTCCAAATTACATCATCAAATGTATTGAATCGAGGAGATAAAAAACATAGGTTTCATATAGTCAATTTCCAACTAATTTTGAACCGAGGTATTGCTTTTGTATTTGTTATATTCTTCGCAACTTCGTTGGGGCACTAGGATATTAATGCCATTGAGCTCTTCGTCCCTTCGCACAAATACGTGTTGCTAAGAGGTATTGTGCACCTTAATTTTTATTTTATTTTTTTTCAGAAGTGCACTTTGATTTTGATTTTCCTCTTTGGAACTCTTTTAACTTCTATTTCTTAGTTGTCAAAGCATCTTAAGTGAGATGGTAGAGACAATAAGGCAAGTCGGGAGGTCGTGAGTTCGACTCCCACTGAAGTCACAAAAAAAAAAAAATCTATTTCTCAGTATTGACGCCACTCCGACTTTTCTTTGAATTTTCATGTCTTATTCTATCTTTATGAGTTTTTACCACACATCCACCTAAACATTTTCATTTATGTTAAGTTCATTTTATTTTTATTTGATCTATTCCGTGAAGAGTGACAAAAGTTTTATATTGGTTATCAACCTATCATAAGATTCACAACCCTCCCAATTTTTCAAGAATTGAAAATAAGGGCCTCCCTCCCCTATTTTTTTGGATCCGAAAAAAAGTTTCCTTCTATTTTTAGATATGGAAAATGGGCTTCAGAGTCTTTTGAATTTGGAACCGGCTATGTGGCAAATATAATATCTTACATACGTGGAGTTTACATGTACGTAATTCACAGCAGCTAGCAATAAAGCTTCAATCACAAATTAATTAGTTGGATGTCATTTACATGAATCCAATTTTTTTAATTATTTATCTAAATTCATAAATATGTTCCATATGGCAGATGGGTTTTTACATCGATTTCAATCGCTACTCGTCTGCCTTCATAACAAGTGAAACTGATGGATAACACTAATGTCGATACAAATATAGCTTGTTAGGTAGTAGATCAAGACAACCTTCAAATTCAAAATTGCATTAATTCAAGGTGGTTCGTATCTTATCTTTTACATTAATGCGTTCTTCCTCTAATGAGATGGTTGAGACATCACTTACCAAAAGGTAAGGTTTTAAGAGGTCATGATTCAACTCCCACTGAAGTAAAAAAAAAAAAAAAAAATCTATTTATCTATGGTGTGGTGCAAAAAACCCAACATTTCTTTTTTATTTTACAGACCTTAGAACATTTGATATTTAGTGGCTCGCAAAGAATGGAAGAAAGAAATGAAAGGGAACAAGGAAAAAATAAAACTAAAGGAATAGTAATGAATGACCTTTCTTATTATCATAAAATTTCCATAACAATTGTTATTATCTATAGTGGTTACCAATAAACCCGTTCGCTTCGCTCGCAAGAATAATTCTAACTCGTTCTAACCTAAAAAAGGACATCTCCTTCTCTCCAAAACGCTAAAATTCTTTTTTTGATTCGCTTTTATGATTTTTGTTCTTGAACCACCGCTGATCCTCTTAATGATCAGCGATAGTTCCAATCAAATCCCTTTTGCTCTTTATTCATTCAATAAACAACAGATCTAATTAAATTTGTAGAGATTGATCTATCCTTGTTGTGGTGCATCTTCATCAACGGTGTCTGTTGGAGCACAAGCTAACCCTTGTTATTAGGATTTGTGCTCAACACAAAAGAGAGGAAAATGTTCTCTCTGTCTCGATGAGCCAGAGAGCATTGTATTGCTCATACATATACTCAGTACAATTACATCAGTGTCGTTAGATGTGATCAATATGTAAGATCTCGAGATCAAACTAACACAACCTAGACTCACATGTCCACACACTTTGTCACTCCACCAACACCTACAATTACAAATATACCTTCATACTTACATTAGTGATTTAGTCTAATATTCCCCCTCAAACAAAGGGGAAGATTGACGATCCCAAATTTGTCCCTAAGAAACTAAAATTGGGAAGCAACAAAACATTTGGTGAAGATATGAGCTATCGATCCAATGTGGGAACATGATAAACCCAGTAGTTGCCTATACAAGCACCTTGTCACAAACATAATGTATGTCCAGCTCAATGTGTTTGGTTCTTGCATGATATACGAGGATTCTTTGCCAAAGAAAGAACATTCATGTTATCACACCACATAGTAGGGGGAGCTATCGAGAGGAACAAACAGTTTAGAAAGTAATGAACAAAGCCGGGAAATCTCAAGAAGTGACTGAGCTAAGGCTCAGTATTGGACTCTGTAGATGACCGAGAGACAACTGGTTTCTTTTTGGATTACCAGGCTACTAAATTTGGACCAAGGAACACAAAGATACCCAACCCACCGATCGCAATCATCTGGAAACGATGCCCAAGTAAGCATCGAAAAGCTAGTCACAAACAGATTAAAGCCTAGTCCGAAAGTAATTCCCATGTCACTCGTGCCTTTCAAATATCGAAGAACTCATTTCACATCAAGTCCTATGAGACAATTGGAAATCATGTCTTCAACACCGATCGGTGCACCGCCTAGAGCCAAACTATTAGCAAAACCTTTCATCCGAAGTAGATAATTACTCATCTGTCTTGATTCTTTCTTTGTTGACAGTAGTTGCTTCTTGAATACATGAACATGTGATATGTTACTCTTGCCACAATGAGCCTCAATCGCCAACCAAAGTTCATGTGTCGTACATCGTATGGTAGGATCCACAATGCTATTTAGTATATCCGGAGAAATTGCAGTCATCAACCAACAATAAAACATACAATCTCGTCCAAACCAGAACTTGTACGATGGATTTGGAGAGCCATCTTCAAGAAGCTTAGCAAGACACTCCACCTACCAAACAAGTATCCATCCAGGTCAAATCCCTCAATAACTCGGAACGATAGTAGCCTTCCATAGTAGAAAATTTTTAAATCAAGCTTGATGGAGACAAACTGGTGATAGAATTCCTAAATGGGCCACTCGACGGACCTATGCTATTAGAACTCATCCCATACTGAGAAATCGATACATTTGGTGAAGCCGGTGTTGATCCAACCTCAAATGCAAAAAAACCACCATCCATTTCAAGATATTATAAGTTCTTCACATATTTTCATCAACAAATGAACATACACACTCAGATCTAGTCATCTCAGATGTAGATCTACATTTTTTAAATACAAATCTAGAACATCAAACCCTATATCAAGCCAGCGAAACTAATCAGTTAGTATATATACCCTATTATTGTGTTTATTTATATTATTATGATGCATCAATGTCTCCAAGTATAGTTAATAAATATTTATTTTTATTAATTGTAGGTTTCCTTTGTATTAGATAAAAAAATAATAAAAATGGGGCCTTATAGAGTATTTTTGGTGATTCATTTCGTAAAACGCGCATTTGATTACTCTCCATCACCAAATCAGCTTAAGGCAATGGCATGAATGACTTTTCACACAATTTTAGGGCTTTGACTGAGCCTCCTTACTTGTTGACCAAGCTTAACAATCTTTGACCATCCGTTTTTTGGTTCTCTCATCCAGGCGACACCAATAGAAGATTAACACATGGCGGATACTCTCTCTCTCTCTCTCTCATCCAGGCGACACCAATAGAAGATTGACACATGGCGGATACTCTCTCTCTCTCTCTCTCGCTCTCGCTCTCTCTCTCTCTCTATATATATATATATCCATCCTCTCCTCCATTATTTATCATCATCTTCTTTACCAAAAACTTTGGTTTTTCATATTTTGATAGTTTAGGGGTTGTTTTTTGCCCTGAGCTCACCTTCGGGTGACACTCATTTAGTTGTATTTTCATGCTTTCTTAGTGTAACATAGAATGTGAGAGATTGATAGATTTGACAAAAGATGAGATCGAATTCACCATGACCTTGGGGTCGAAGACCATTAAGTTTGATCTTCTCATGAACTCTCTATTTATTATTCTAGTTTATATATTTTTTAGACTCGATGTGCTTATTTGAATGTTTTATGTTGATGAATCATGTTTAGTTACATTTCTTGTTCTACTTAATGTTATTTTTAGTGTTTCAGACTCTATGCTTTGATTGCACTGATCACGTAGTCACTGAAATTAAGGAAAGATAGTCACCGAGACCTCAGGGCTATCGAACCGGAATTGAACGCTACAACTTAATATGCTAGGGTACCTCGACCGATTGCCTAGAATTTGAGAGACCTTATAGCGTTTTGAACTTAATGCTTTGATGCTCTTATGCTACTCGCACAGACCTATGGAGCCCGAGAGTTGAGATAGTATTCTCGCCACCGAGACCTTAGAACAAGATGACTTGTAGAATACCTGGTCTATAAATTGAGTTGAACACATCTTTTGATTAATTCGTTGCACATTTAATTTAATTAATGAATTCAAGTCTAAAATAAATTTGTTCTTATTGTTTATGTTTCCTAGATAGTTTAATAATTCTACTACTTGTTGTTTATGTTACAAATCGCCTAATCTACTATAGTGTTATGCACAACTATTCCTTGTGAATTCGATAAACCTAGCAGCGTAAACAATTGTTTTAGCTTTACACTTGGGGCTCGCCATCAGAAACCTCCAAACAAGATTTCCAGAGTCACAAAATCCAAGAAACTTCTGATATGATGATTTGAATCACAAATGCATAAGATGTGAACAACAACCAAAACAATCAACCACAAAACTCACCAGATCTATGTTCTATCGTTGTAGATCTACACAATCGGCACATCAACTCTCCGATCAGTTCTTGAAATCTTAAGATTTGAACTCATCCACACCACATCTGACTTAAAAGCTCTCGATCTACACTCTTGGAGTACAGATCTATACTCTCTCGTTGTAGGACTGCCTAAACTAATCGCGATCTCCAAGTCTTATTGTGATTTGTTAGATCCGAGGCTTCTAGTACACAATCTGCTCGAGACACTACAGATATGTGCATCGCCACCTTCGATTTATCATCGTTAGCATTAGCTATGCGGCTCTAGTACCATATTGGAGCACAAGCTAACCCTAGTTATTAGGATTTGTCCTCAACACAAAAGAGAGGAAAATGTTCTCTCTTTCTCGATGAGCCAGAGAGCATTGTATTGCTCATATATATACTAAGTATAATTACATCAGTGTCGTTAGATGTGATCAATGTGTCATATCTCGAGATCAAACTAACACAACCTAGACTCATATGTCCACACACTTTGTCACACCACTAATACCTACAATTACAAATATACCCTCACACTTACATTAGTGATTTAGTCTAATAGTGTTAAGTGGATTTGTGCGGCTCGCTGGATTGATTTATCTTTAGTTTTTACTTTATAGTTAGTTTTATTCCCTCGTTGGAAGTTTTTAATTTGTCTTCTCCTTGTTGGAAAGTTTTGTTATTCGTTTTCTGGTTCTAGTACTTTTGTGTATCATCATGAGTTTCAACGTTATAGAGAGCAGTCTCTGATTGTCAAACTGTTTCAATTTCGAAAAAAAAAGTCAAATTAATGGCAGTTCGTTTGTACAAATTGTTAAACATTTTCAAATTAAATGTTTAGTCTCACATTAGTTAGGAACTTCAAGTTTAAAGAGTATATATGTACTCTTGCACCATAGTGTGTGTAAAATAAAATACAAGTGCTATGCTCGGTGAGGCACGCGCACGTGCGGCGCGGCGCATATGGCGCATTTTAGGCACTTTTATAGGCGCACTTTGCACTTGGCACGAGGCACGTGCATGTGCATGCATATGTGTGTTAGCTAACCATAGGTAAAAATTTTTACCATTAATTTTTACCATTTTCGAGATTAAATGGGTAATTAGTAGAGTGGCTTAGTGGGTGCGGCTTGAACCGCTCTCCATTAAGGAATTATCGCTCCACTACTCCATTGCATCAATGCTTGATCGCTCCATTATTCCATTGCATCAATGCTTGATTGTTCCACTACTCCACCACCCCATTTTCACTCTAACCGGTCATGACCGGTGCTCTAAAAAAGGGGAGGTTTGGGGAGGAAGAAATCATCTCGACATTCACCAGCAATTGCTCTTGTTTTTCATCTTTAACTACTGCAAAGTGAAAGGTGGGCATACTTCATCGTATCCTTTAGGATATTTGTTGACTCTTGCAGTGTAGAGAGCAAAACTTCCTTTAAGAAAGTGGCAGTGTTACACGCTTTGAAGTCTTTTGCAATTCCCCTGATCTAACAATGTAAAGGAAGTTTTTGTCTGTCGTTGCAATGGCTTCAATCAAAGAACTGTCGACTAACATTATGAAGTTGGATCGTTTCGATAGAGGCGATTTCCTGAGGTGGCAGAAGCAAGTACATTTCTTGCTAGTGGCTCTTCATTTGGTGTATGTTTTGGATACACTAAAACCTATGGAGTCCGACGATGAAACTGTCGAGCAGATGAGGAAGAGACAGAAATGGGATACGGATGACCACACCTGCAGAGGTTACATTCTGAACACCATGAAGGACTCACTGTTCGACCTCTACCATGACTTCCCCTCCGCCAAGGAGCTGTGGGAGAAATTGGAGGCAAGGTACCATAAGGAGGATGCGACAAGTAAGAAATTTCTTATATCAAAGTTTATTAATTTTAAAATGGTTGATGAAAGGTCTGTCATGGAACAATTCCATGAAGTTGAGAGGATTATAAATAATTTCTCTCAACACAATCTTGTCATGGATGAAACAATTGTTGTGTCTTCTATTATTGATAAACCGCCCCCATCTTGGAAGGAGTTCAAACAAACTCTTAAGCATAAAAAAGAGGACATATCTCTTGATGAACTTGCTAACCATCTTCATGTAGAAGAGGATTGTCGCATGCAGGAAAATGAAAAAGAGTAGAATGCTCAAGAAATTTCAAAGGTGCATGTGATGGAAGCTGCTAAGTTCAAAAACCCCTGCTGAACAGGCCTAACAAGCCTAGTGGTTTCAAAAATCCTAATGGTTCGGGAAAACCAAACAACCAAAACTAGAATCAAAGGAAGCAGAAAGTCACTTGTTGGTTCTGCGGGAAAGATGGCCACTTCAAGTCCGAATGTCATCATTGGAAGAGGAAGCAAGGAAAAAATCATGCTTCCTCTAGCGCTGCCAAAGGTGCAGGTAATGACAATGATGATCTCATTGCTATGATATCTGAAATCAACATCGTTGAAAATGATATGGCTTGGTGGGTTGATTCTGGTGCTACTCAACATGTCTACAAGAACAAGAGGTTCTTCAAGACCATGGAGGCAGTAGATGAAAATACTGTCCTGTACATGGGAAATGATGCTACTGTCCCTGTTAAAGGCATATGTACTGTTGATTTGAAGTTTACTTCTGGCAAAATTGTAACACTCACTAACGTGTATTATGCACCAGAAGTGAGGAAGAATCTTGTGTCGAGTGGTCTTTTGAATAAGTTTGGATTTAGGCTTGTCTTTGATGCTGACAAGTTTGTACTCTCCAAGGGAGGGATATATGTAGGGAAGGGGTATGCTTATGAGGGCATGTTTAAGCTCAATGTAATCGCTTTATCTAATAAGAATGTTGTTTCTGCATATCTTGTTGAGTCTTCTTCATTTTTATGGCATCATAGATTATGACATGTTCATTTCGTAAAATTATATGATATGGTAAACTGGAATTACCGCTTTATTTTGATAAATATGAAGGAAATTGCAATACATGCATGAAAAAAAAAAACTAGAAATCCATTTCCTAATGTTGAAAGAAATTCAAAGTTGCTAGACTTAATACATTCTGATGTATGTGACATACATAGTACACCATCTATAGGAGGCAATAAATATTTTATAACATTTATTGATGATTATAGTAGGTACTGTTATATTTATTTGTTGCATTCCAAAGATGAGGCAATGGTTAAGTTTCGGGCCTATAAGGCAGAAACTGAATTGCAATATGGGACCTTTATAAAATGTTTAAGGTCTGATAGGGAGGAGAGTACTATGATCCAAAGTACTTTGAATCCACTGGAATAGTCCATGAGACTATCGCTCTTATACACCACAACAAAATGGTGTGGCTGAGCGTAAATATCGTGTTTTAACCGAAATGGTTAATGCTATGCTGTCAAACTCTGGTTTGAGTAACGGATTTTAGGGAGAGGCATTGCTGACTGCATGCCATATTTTGAACAGAATTCCACAAAAGAGGAATAAAGTCACCCCATATGAGCTTTGGAATAAGCGAAAACCAAATCTTAATTATTTAAGAGTTTGGGGTCAGAGAGCAAATAGTAAAAGTACCGAACTCAAAAAAGGAAATTGGGTGAAAGGGGAGTGGATTGCATATTTATTGGATATGCACAACACAACAAAGCATATAGGTTCATGGTAATTGAGTCTAATAACTCGATTTCAGTAAACACTGTAATTGAATCAAGGGATGCAATCTTTGATGAGACAAGATTTAAATCTGTTACTAAAAGTATTCCTGAAGAAAACCAAAAAGGGAAGGAAGTCATAGAAATTGAAAATGACAAAGAAATAGTAGAAGTTCCTGAAATTCGAAGGAGCAAACGAGCTCGGAAAATTAAGTCATTTGGTTCTGATTTCTATACATTTCTAGTTGAAGGAAGTAGAGAAACAGTAACTAGACAAATTCCGTATTGTTTTAATACGGATGCTGATCCTCAAACAGTAGAGGAGGCAATGAAAGAAAGAGATGCAGCTTTTTGGAAAGAGGCATTAAATTATGAGATGGATTCAATAATGGGAAATAACACTTAGGAGCTAGTTGATCTACCTCCTGGGTATAAACCCATTAAATGCAAATTTCTCTTCAAAAGGAAAAGAAGAGTTGATGGATCCATTGAAAAACACAAAGTGAGACTGGTTGCTAAGGGTTTCACCTAAAAGCATGGAATAGACTATTTCGATACCTATTCACCAGTAGCTAGAATTGCTACTATCGATTGCTTATTGCAATTGCAGCCATAAATAAGCTGGTCATCCACCAAATGGATGTTAAAACAAATGCTCCTAAATGGAGAGTTGGATGAGGAAATATACATAGAACAACCTGAAGGGTTTATTATGCCCGGTCATGAGAATAAAGTGTGTAGATTGCGAAAATCATTTTACGGTTTAAAGCAAGCACCAAAACAAGGCACCAAAAATTTGACCAGGTTGTACTTACTTTTGGATTCAAAATAAATGAATCGATAAATGTGTATATAGCAAGTTTGATGGAAAAGGCAATGGTGTCATTATCTCTGTCTTTATGTAGATGACATGTCGATTTTTGGAATTGATTTGGAACAAGTTCAGTTGACCAAAAGGTTTCTTTCAAGCCGCTTTGAAATGAAAGATATGAGACAAGCTAATGTTATACTTAATTCAGATTGTAAGAGATGAAGGGAGTATTATTCTAACTCAATCTCATTATATTGAGAAAGTTCTCAATAGATTCAATCACTTAAATTGTGCCCCAGCTTTCTACCCCACTAGATTCAAGTATTAAGCTAGTGAAAAATACAGCAATCCAAGTTTCACAACCGGAGTATTCTAGATTAATTGGATGTTTAATGTATGCAATGACATGCACTAGGCCTGATATTGCCTTGGTAGTAGGCAAGTTAAACAGATTTACAATTAATCCAAGTGAGTTACATTGGTTTACAACTCGAAGAGTTTTGAAATATTTGAAGAAAACAATTAACTATGGTTTATGCTATAGTGGATATCCTTCAGTCTTAGAAGGATTTTCGGATGCAAGTTGGATTGTGAAAGATCAAGATCATGCATCTACAAGTGGGTGGATTTTCACACTTGCTGGAGGAGCAATCTCGTGGGCTTCAAATAAACAAACTTTAATGGCTGGTTCTACCATGGAATCAGAGTTTATTCAAGGCTGGCCTCGCTTCAAAAGAAGCTGAATGGCTACGTGAATTATTACACGAGATACCATTGTGGCCTAAATCGATAGCTCCAATCTCTATCCATTGTGATAATGAGGCCACATTGGCAAGGGCTTATAGCCAAGTGTACAATGGTAAATCCAGACATATTGGACTGAGACACAGTTGTGTCAGAGAATTGATAACAAGTGGAGTTATCACAATTGACTATGTGAGATCTAGTCAAAATTTGGCAGTCCCCTCACTAAAGGATTGCCAAGAGACTTGGTAAATAAAACATCAAGGGGGATGGGTCTCAAGCTCATGAATTATAGGTCACCAATAGTGAAACTCAACTCGACGCCTAACATTACGTTAAGTCTTGAGTTCAATGCAGTCAAATTCATTATAAGTGTGACTGTGAGCACTAAATTTTAATAATCATCCCAAGGTTGTTAGTGCTCGGTACCTGCATGTAAAGAGAGGAGGTTGAGATGATCTCTTAATAGTCTTCTAAAGGTACTTAAATTGCGGGGGTACTAGAATGGAGACTACCTATGTGGATGTGAAGTGCGGCCGCTTCAAGGAGTTCAAGGGGCTTAGCTCCAAAGACATTACGAGAAGATAAGGGACACAAGGCTAATGTTGAATGTGTCAGGATATTTATGGCTATTTGCTAGTGTAAGTTATATGCGTGATATGTTTATGCTACATATCGAATAGAATCATTGGTTCAAAGTGTATCTACCATGTAATTCTGATATGATGTAATGAACTTTTCAAAAGTTAGTGGTTCAAATCGCAAGATACCATTAGTTATGCATATAATGTTTGAGATTTCGTGGATTGAATGATCTGAATATTTTGAAAATGGCGGGGGATTGTTGAACATTTTCAAATTAAATGTTTAGTCCCACATTGGTTTGGAACTTCAAGTTTAAAGAGTATATATGTACTCTTGCACCATAGTGTGTGTAAAATAAAATACAAGTACTATGCTCTATGAGGCACATGCGCGCGCGGCGCAGCGCATATGGCACATTTTAGGCGCTTTTATAGGTGCACTTAGCACTTGGCACGAGGCACGTGCATGTGCGTGCATATGTGTGTTAGCTAACCATAGGTAAAAAATTTTACCATTAATTTTTACCATTTTCGAGATTAAATTGGTAGTTAGTAGAGTGGCTTAGTGGGTGCAGTTGAAACTGCTCTCCATTATGGAATTACTGCTCCACTACTCCATTGCATCAATGCTTGACTGCTCCATTATTCCATTGCATCGATGCTTGACTGTTCCACTACTCCACTACCCCATTTTCACTCTAACTGGTCATGACCAGTGCTCTATAAAAGGGGAGGTTTGGGGAGGAAGAAATCATCTCAAAATTTACCAGCAATTGCTCTTGTTTTTCATCTTTCACTACTGCAAAGTGAAAGGTGGGTATACTTCATCGTATCCTTTAGGATATTTGCTGACTCTTGCAGTGTAGAGAGCAAGACTTCCTTTAGGAAAGTGGCAGTGTTACACGCTTTGAAGTCTTTTGCAATTCCTCTGGTCTAACACAAACAGGATTAGCGAATCAATGTACTTGATTCTACATCTGGTTTTGCCTTGAGCCATGAATGATTAATGAAATTTCAATTTCCCTTCAAAAAAAATAGTTTGAATGAGTTTTTATAAGATTCTCTATTGGAAGGACAGAAATTTCATCGTGACTTGACTAATATGTACCCAAGTAGGTAAGAACCAAGAACAGAGGATTTGGAAATTTGTAGACCTACCGATGTAAGAAGATATGATAATTAAAGTAGATGAACTAATTAAATAACTTCTTTTCTTCTAGATACATAACTAATACCCAAAGAGGCATAAATATATAAAAGAGAAACACTTTAATTATCAACCAATTTAAAATATATTACAACAAAGCCTCATATCCCAAATTAGTTGGGTTGCCTACATGGATCAAACTTTTCTACTTAGCTCAATTAAATGCACTTGACGGTGAACTTTCATAATCCCTTAAATCTTTCATAATTAATGCATCCCAAATTCTCTTAGGCCTACTCGTATATCATCGAATTTATTCAAATTCTATATCCAATTTTTAATTGGGCATTTGCATGTTGTCTTTGGATATGTTTGAACCTCCACAATAGCCATTCCTAATTTTTACATCGATTGGTGTTACTCCTACTTTTTTTTTGTATCTCTGTATCTCATTCAGTCTTTACGAGTTCAATTTAAAACATATTGCAATTTTTTATAGATAAAATCATGAAACCAAGTACTGAAATTGGACTTGAACCCTCAAAAAATCAAGATTAATACCATAAATAGAACATCTATATCTCTCCCCACTAAACAAAAACACTTCTAGGCTTTCAGTCATACAAGAGAATTTCTGCTCCAAGAAAGAAAACGTGAAATATACGTGAAAGGAAATTAAGCTAGTGAGAGACAGTGCACATACTTTTAAAAATTTAGTGGGCTTTGATTTTGAAGTTTCCTTTTGAGTCTATTTCTCATTTGTCCCATTCATCAATTTGAATTTTGAAAGTTCAACTCCCTACACATTCAATCTTCGTGGAATTGAAGTTTGATCATGACTTAGCAGGTCAACAAATTCATATGTAGCAGTTACATACCTAGTTATATTGGTGTTACATAAATGTTATTGTATATGTATTTAAATAATTAGTGGTTATTGTAGAGAAGTAGCTCATTAGTTAGTTTTTGGTTGGTTGTTGTAATGTAGATCTCTATAAATATGTGTATAGAAGTTGTTAGTTTCTGAATGGAATAAGTTTATTGTATATTCATCTTGTGTACAAGGACGTCTATATATACACGTACAAGGCATAGAATACAAAAGGAAAGTGCAATCACAAATGGAAACTATTAATGACACGAGATACTATTTTCCTTTAACTGTTGAATATATTATTGAGTTGCCATAACTAGTCGAGATACTATTTTCCTTAACTGTTGAATATATTATTGAGTTGCCATAACTGGTAGTTTCCTTAACTAACCAGTTTCCTTAACAGAAATCATATATAGATATGAAAAGAAATATTTCAAGTCTTTCTCTCGTTCTCTCATTCTACCCAACCTCTCTATCTAATCTCTCTTCTATCTCAACCCACCCTTTCTTCTTAAATATGTTCTCTTCTATCTAATTCAATCTAACGTTCTCAATTATCTTTCCCCATTTTCATAGCCATTTAAAAGACTACTTGGTATAATTGTTCTTGCTCGTGATCAGCTTTTTAATTCAAGAAACCCAGCAAGGTGTCTAAGAAAGTTTGCGCAACCGAGATGAACACCAATTCAACTCCTCCGCTAACATCGTTTCTCATTGCTTTGTTGCTGTCCATCCTTTCCTTTGCTCCCCATCATAGTATGGGCGCGTCTACTAGTGCTGTCGATTCGATATTTGCTGGCCAATCTCTAACAGCAAACCAGAGCTTAGTTTCCAAATACGGCAAATTCGAACTTGGATTCTTCACACCAGGTAACTCTCGGAACTACTACGTGGGCATTTGGTTCAAGCAAGTCGCCGCAATCCAGAAAAAGAAAAACATTGTTTGGGTGGCAAACAAAAATAAGCCCATAACCACTAATGACTCATCTTCCTCAGAGTTCAAGCTCTTGGAGGCCATCAAGTCCTCCTCGTAAGTACAAACAGCAACTACTCCTCTAAAGTCTCAGTTTGGTCTACCAATTCAACAATCTCAAAAACCATGAATGATTCCACCGTTAAGGCTGTCCTTGGAGAGGATGGAAATCTGGTTGTCACAAGTTCATCAAATGGGACCACCATCTGGCAGAGCTTTGATCATCCCACACATGCCATCCTATCAGGTGCAAAGTTTGTATATAACAATCTTACTAAGAAGAACCACAAACTAACCGCATGGGAAAACTCAGAGGATCCGTCCGAAGGCATCTACTCAGTTGAATTGGGACTCGACAAGAGTGTTCGCTTGACTTGGAATCATTCACTTGAATATTACACTTCAGGTGTTTGGAATGGACGCTATTTCAGCAACTTTACTGAAATGCAAGTGAGATACGGATTGGCATATTCTTTTGAATACAAGTCCTATGAGAATGGGGCGTACTTCACCTATTCTCTTTCGAATAAGGCTTTGCCATTCTATGTTTTCATGGATACATCTGGGCAAATGAAGATAACAGTATGGCAGGCTCAAACTCAAGACTGGATAGTGGTTTGGACTAAACCAATCCTTGAGTGTCAAGTTTGTGGCGTTTGTGGGGCTTTTAGCGTTTGTAGTGAGAATAATGTAGGTCTTTCCATATGCCAATGTTTGTCAGGTTTCGAACAACACTATCCGAAAGATTGGGGTTTGCTTGATTACTCTGGTGGGTGTTTGAGGCGAAACTCTTTGCAGTGTGGTGACAAAGCTAGCTTTTCAAAGATGCTTAACATAATACTGTCTCGAATCAGCCCATCAGCCAATGCTTTGGCAATAGATAGCGCCAGGAAATGTGAATTGGCGTGCTTACAAAATTGTTCTTGCAGTGCATATGCTTACTTTACCAATGGTAATAGCAGCGGCAATAGCATTCAGTGTTCACTATGGTACGGAGATCTATTAAACATAGTACAGCTTGGCGACAAAGGAAATGATCTTTACATCAGACTAGCTCCTTCGCAGGACCAATTGGGTTCTACTGTAAAAGAAAGCTTGTGCCTTGCCATATCTATTGCAGATTAGATAACTATGTGAGTAGGATCATTAATCAACAAAATATTCTCACTGCAGGCACAATGGGTATGCAATTGATTAGGACATGAACAAAACTTTCTAACAAAATGAAAAATTATATTTGTATTTCAAGAGCTTTTGTAACATTGTTTACTGATACTCATTTTTTGCATATTGTCGACACACATTGAAGCATTCAGGTTTTCCTAACAAAAGTGAACTCAATCATTACATGATTTCATTACAAGGTCTGTTTAAACACCGCTAGCAATTTCAGCAATTACTCACTCCTCATTTTGAACTCCTCTTCGAAGTTACCTGCCCCCACGAACACCTAAGCTGCTGATCTTGTTGCTGCTTTTTCTTCTAAATCTAGCCCCAAAAAACAAGTTACAGAAACAGATTTTCATTGGGCTAATTCACTACTTTCATCCACCATATCGACATTTTAGCATCCATTGGAATGAATCTCAAGAGTACTGGACTACTGGCGCGGGAACGACCTCACTTTCAGTCAAACACCCGAGATGAGATCAACTGACTTGTTTAATATCAGCAACATTTGGAATGAGAATGAGACTTATATCACCTAATTTCTAAAGTCTCAACAACAAGGCTGTTCTTTCCACAAATGTTTTGAATTTATCAGGGCATTACACAGTGTTTCTATGGATGAATGGCATGCAGGATTGGAATGTGCTTTGGTCTCAATCATAGAGGAGATGTTCAGTTTATGACGTGTCTCCAAAGGGGCTTTACCTGATTCAACTCCCATAGCTGTGAGGAAACTTGAAGGCATTAGTCAAGGAGACAAGCAATTTCAGAGCGAGGTAAGCACTCTTGGCTAGTCCAACATGTTAATCTTGTTCGACTACTTGGGTTTTGCTTCAAAGGGAACAACAGAATTGTCAAATGGCTCTTTAGTTTCACATCATTTCCACCAAGATGATTCAAAAGTTTTAAATTGGAGTACTAGATACCAAATTGCAGTTGGGAGTGCAAGAGGATTGGCTCATCTCCACGACAAGTGCCGAGACTACATCATTCACTGCGATATCAAGCCAGAAAACATACTTTTAGATGCAGATTTTACTCCCAAACTCGCAAGCTTTGGTCTGGCAATGCTTATTGGCCGTGAATTCAGTAGTGACTTGACGATTTTAAGATTGAGGAACAATAGGATATCTTGCACCAGAATGGACTACAGGCATAGCCATTACTGCCAAGGCATATGTTTACAGCTATGGACTTGACGATTTTAAGATTGATCCACACATCCTATAATCCAAAATCAAGAAATAAAATGCATGAATCATGGCGATATGTTCTCTATCAATTGAGTAGTACCTTCCATGTATCACAATGCATTAAATTTTTCAGCAATAGTCGTCATGACTTAATGAATAAACCTTATGTTTACTCCGGTCCTCACTAAATGATATTTCTCAATAGATCAAATAATGCTTAAATGTGTACACAATACATAAGTGAGCAAATATCTAAATAGAGTTTCAACAACATCATTCTTACAATGATAATCACATAATGGACCTAAGTCCCATCCTATCAACACGATCCTTAAACTTCATTGGTGGTATGCCTTTAGTTAAAGGATTCGCTATCATTAATTCAGTGCTATTATGCTCAATGACCACTGTTTTGTCCTTAACACGCTCCCTTATGGCTAAGTACTTAATGTCGATGTGCTTGCTTCGACTCCCACTTTTGTTGTTCTTAGCCATAAAAATAGCACCTAAATTGTCACAATACATTCTCAATGGCCTAGAGACAGAGTCCATAACTCTTAGCCCTGAAATGAAACTCTTTAGTCAAACACCTTGAGAAGTAGCCTCAAAACAAGAAACAAATTCAATTTCCATAATGGAAGTATCAATTAATGTATGCTTTGCACTTCTCCATGATACAGCTCCACCAGCTAGCATGAAAATAAATCCCAATGTAGATTTATGCGTATCAATGTAGCTAGCAAAGTCAGAATCTGAGTAGCCAATGACTTCCAATGTATCAGTTCGTTTGTATGTAAGCATGTAGTCCTTTGTCCCATGAAGATATCTCATGACCTTCTTTGCAACTCTCCAGTGGTCCATACCAGGGTTACTCTGATATCTTCCCAATATCCCAACAGCAAAAACTATGTCAGGTCTAGTGCAAACCCGAGCATACATCAAGCTTCCAACAAGTTGAAGCATAAGGGATATTTATCATTTGTTCCCGCTCAAGGTCATTATGTGGGCATTGGTTCAAACTAAACTTATCACCCTTCATAATAGGAGCTACACTTAGTGAACAATCCTTCATTCTGAATCTTTCTAAAACTTTATTGAAATAGGCTTCCTGAGACATACCATGAATACAACGGATCCTGTCTCTATGGATCGTAATGCCAATAACATAGGAGGCATCTCTCATGTCTTTCATATCAAAGCTATTAAAAAGGAATTGCTTCACATCATGAAGCATATCCTTATCATTTGTTGTAAGTAAAATATCATCCACATATAGAATAAGAAAACAAATTTTGCTCTCACTAACCTTCTAATATATACAATTATCCATAATGTTCTCAACAAAGCCAAATGAAGATATGACATCATGAAATTTCAAGTACCACATTTGGGAGGCTTGTTTCAATCCATATTTGGATTTCTTAAGCTTGCAAACCAAATTCTCATTGCTAATTGAGGAAAATCCTTCTAGTTGTTTCATGTAAACATTTTCCTCTAGTTGACCATTAAGTAATGCAGTTTTCACATCCATTTGTTGCAATTCAAAGTCAAAATGTGCAACCAAAGCCAAAATTATACGAAGAGAATCTTTCTTAAATACAGGAGAAAAGGTATCCTTGTAAGCAATTCCTTCTTTTTGTGTGAATTATTTTGCAATAAGTCTGACCTTGTATCTCTCAATGTTGCCTGATGAGTCATTCTTTGTCTTATAGATCCATTTGCATCCAATGGACTTGGCTCCTTTAGGCAACTCAACAAGGTCCCAAACGTTATTTGATGACATAGAATTCATTTCATCAATCATAGCATCATGCCATAATTCAGATTCAACACAATTCATGGCTTGTGAAAATGTTTCAGGATCACTTTCGACTCTGAAATTATAGTCCAATTCTTCCAGATACACAGTGAAATCACTAGGTATTGCTGACCTTTTAACTCTAGTATACCTTCTTAATGTTGCATCAACATTTTCTTGAAGATCATTTTGATCAACTTGTTCATTTACTTGAGGTGCTTCATGAACAAGTGGTTGTGCTACCATTTCAAGTTCTTCATAAACAACTTGATCTACTGGAGGATCGTCAACAACATGTGGAGTTTGAACTCTTTGTTCCTCAATTCTTAGTGGAACCTGAGCAAAACTTGGAATGACATACATGTGACTACTTGATGTAGAAGGAAGATCATCAAAATGAACCCTTTCAGGAACATTATCCTGAAAATGATTCCTCCCACTAATCATGTCATTCTCTAGAAACTTCGCATTTCTAGATTCCACAATTCTAGTGCAATGAGAAAGACAATAGAAGCGATATCCTTTAGACCTTTCGTCATATCCAATGAAATACCCACTAATGGTTTTAGGATCCAACTTCTTTTCATGTGGATTATAAATTCTCACATTACACGGACATCCCCAAATGTGTATATGTCGCAAACTAGGCTTCCAACCTTTCATAACTCAAATGGTGTCTTTGGGACAGCCTTAAGAGCTTCACTCCACAAAGAGATAGGTAGAGTTGCATTACTACACATACTCCTAACCATATTTATTAAAGTTTGGTTTCTTCTTTCTGCTACACCATTCTCACTAAGAGAACCCGGATTGGTGTATTGAGGAACTATTCCTTGCTCTTGAAAAAACGTAGCAAATGGACCAAATACTTGTCCATCCTCAGTGTATCTACCATAATACTCACCTCCTCTGTCAAATCTGACAATCTTAATATGTTTCCTACTTTGTTTCTCTATTTCAACCTTGAAAACTTTAAAGGCATCCAAGACATACATGAAACGTGAGAAATCATCAATAAAGGAGATAAAATATTTTGGACCAGTCTTAATGTCCATATCCGAACAACATATATCAGTATGGATGATTTCTAATAATGCTAAACTTCTATGAGCACTTTTTTTGGATACTTTAGTCTGCTTTCCCTTAATGCAGTTCACGCAAATATCAAAACCAGTAAAATCTAAAGCACTCAGTACTCAATCATTTAATAATATTTTGATTCGATCCTTGGAGATATGTCCCTATCTCCGGTGCCATAGCATAGAAGATTCACCATTCATGACACTTCTTTTCAAACTAGTAACATGCATAGCAGTGGCATCATTTTCCAAATTTAAACAAAAAAGACCATTCATTAAAGTACCATGTCCTACGACATTTTATTTAAATAGTAAATCAAAAGATGTTCCAGAAAAGTTGATGTGAAATCCCAAATACAACAAATTTAAACTGAAATTAAGATCCTGAAAAAATTAGGTACATAGAAAACATTGTCTAAATTCAGAATAAAACCACTTGACAGCTTAAGACTACATGTCCCAACAGCTTCCACATGTGAGTGCATTTTGTTCCAGAATAAATGCTCAGCTCACTTCTCGCTGGTTTCTGCAGATTTGTCATATCCTGCAATGTATTTGAAACATGGATTGAAGAACCCAGAGTCAATCCACCAAGTTTCATGTAAAGTATCAACCATATTAGACTCAAAACAAACATATGAAATTGATATACCTTTCCTCTTAAGCCACTATTAGAATTTGATGCAATCGTTCTTTATGTCTCCCTTCTTTTTACAGAAGAAACACTTGGATTCTTTCTTCATAATTCCACCTTGGGGTTGCATTTTGTCTTTCGCCTTCCAGTTGGCTCTCTTTTCCTTTTTCTTCCTATTCACTGTCAACAACACACTGCTTTCTCCTTCTTCCATTATCAGTCGACCCTCCTCTTGAACACACATTGTTGTCAATTCATTAATTGACCATTTGTCCTTATGTATGTTGTATGAGACCTTAAATGGGGCATACTATGAAGGAAGTGTGTTCAAGATGTAGTGAACAAGAAAGCTTTCGGACATATCAACCTCTAGTGTTTTGAGTCGGGCCGCAATATCCCTCATACGTACAATGTTCTCAATGATGACAATTTCATAATCAGGGTACTGGCCAGAGCTTTATCAGATGTCTGAAACTGATCCTCAATGGCCTTTAGGAGTAGACAAGCATTGTCATACTTATCAACCGTTCCACGTCTACTAGCAGTGATGTTCGCTTTAATGAACATCACACAAATGCGGTTAGATCTTTCCCATTTTTCATAAAGATCTACTACATTAGGTTTCCTAGACTCAGTAATGGGTGTCGGTTCATTCTTGCGTATGGCCAAATCCATGTCTAACATTCCTAGATGAAGGAGAACTCTCTCCTTCCATACCCTATAGTTCTCGCAATTTAGTGAAGGAATCTCAAGTTTTAGTTCAGAACCTAAAACTGGTACTTGAGTAGCTACAAATAATAAACATACAAGCTTAATACC
Source organism: Stephania japonica (assembly GCA_039657345.1). Lineage (NCBI taxonomy): Eukaryota > Viridiplantae > Streptophyta > Magnoliopsida > Ranunculales > Menispermaceae > Stephania > Stephania japonica. Next base: position 80,077,488 of record CM077556.1, on the reverse strand, counting down.
AAATAGAGACTACAAAGAATATGTTTTTACCAATGCAAAACATAATTAATACATGAATCAAATGTCATAAAAACATGTATGTGGGCTAATGTTATACTCAATTATATTCATATCTACTAAATAATAAAACCGTCAAATTATTTTCCTTTTCTTAATTCCTGTGGGTAAATTAAGAAATACAATTTGACATTTTACTTTAGTTAATTATATGAATATAATAAAACTTCATGTGGGATAAATTTTATTACATGCACATAATTAGCTATAATTAATGCATAATGTGACTCTTGTAATTAAATTAATTAAACAAGTCTTTACTATTAATGTAGATGTTGTGGCTACTCTACATTAATATAAAGCACGCATGTATGAGTCACACGACATTTATGTACTAATTTCTTAATGTATTACATAAAATTAAGGCAATACTTTCATATTATATACATGCATATACATGACACGTACATTATCTTGTGTCTTCAAAACATGCACTGTATACATACTAGAGAATAAAGACATGTCATAATATATGTGTATAAATAATTTTGTGATATAAGAACATCACAAAAGTACATGTCAATATATATTAAACATAAATCATAAGAAACAAATTTTTTTTATTGTCTCCAGTTACTTTAAATGCAAAAATCATGACATCTACACATGGCAGATAATGCAATGATCGACTAAAGTGTTTGGTGTGTGACGTGGTATGTAAAGATGTGGTTTATTTCGTTTCAATCAAAAAATCAAAACAGAAAATTAAAACTGCCTAAATAGAAGGAAACGAAATAGGAAACCAAATTAAGAAATTCGAAAACTAAAAATCCAAATATACCAGGACCATAATTTTGAAAACACCAAAATCGAAATTTAAGAATTTAATCAGCCTTGTTGAAATCACGTTTGATTGTAATAAACACCGAAATTGAAAATAACAACTTAATTAAACACTCGATATCATGAAAATCTATGAATCAGCTCAAGACCAACAACAAGACAGAGGCATTGACAAAGCTCCTGATACCAAATATAAAGCATATTAAGATGACCTTTGTGATCACAATCATGCACAAAGATCAAATATGCGAAAATTAAATAAACTTAAAATACCTCCCGCGACTTTTGGAAGTTCCTGTAGGATTTTGAACACAAAGAAGTGGAGAGAAAAGAGCTTAACACCAGTTGCTCTGTCTCAGTTTCTCATCACATTCATACATTTCAGAAATTACAGCTTCATAAGGTTTGTTACAAAAGCTGCAGATTTTTCTTCTGCACATTACCAAAAGTCCAAACTAATGATCTACTTCACCATACTTGTGAAGTCCTTTTCACCTAAACAATGACAAGTCCATACTTGACCATGTCTTGCTTAAACATACAAGTTAAACTAAGAAATACATAACAAAAGACACATAATTATATTTTCAGATACAACAAAAATGTCAACTGTCATCACTCCTCCTTGGCATTTTTGCTGGAAGCACCAAGGCTCGTTCTTAATGTTTCAAATCTGATTTTAGGCAGCCCTTTTGTCAAAATGTCTGCAACTTGTGACTCTGAATTACAATGAACAAGCTTAATTTCATTATCCTTCTCAGCTTCTCTGATGAAGTGATATTTGATTTTGATGTGCTTTGTCCTACCATGAAAAATAGGATTCTTAGCCATAGCCACTGCAGATTGATTGTCAAAAAATATGACAGTAGCTTCTTCTTCATCTTGCTTTAAGTCTTTCATCATCTTTCTCAACCAAATGGCTTGATTCACAAATGCTGCAGTAGCTGAAATATACTCGCTTCCGCGGTGGATCGAGCTACCACTTCTTGTTTCTTTGAACTCCGGTGATAAAACCGTAACCCAGAGAGAATGCATAGCCTCGAGGTGCTTTTCATGTCATCAATTGAGCCTCCCCAATCACTGTCTGCATAGCCAATCAACTTCACATCTAAGTCATTTTTAAACCAAATTCCAAAATCAATGGTTCCCTTGACATATCTGAGCACCCTTTTTGCAGCCTTGAAATGATTTTGACTTGGTTCTTGCATAAATCTTGACAACAAGCTTGTAACATACATGATATCAGGTCTGGATGAAGTAAGATACAACAAACAACCAATAAGACTTCTGTAAACTCCAACATCAACTTTATCGAAGCCATCTTCCTTGCTCAATTTTTCATTTTGAGCTAAGGAAGTATCAACTTTGCTACAATTCTCCATTCCAAACTTCTTCAAAACCACTTTGGCATACTTTGCTTGACATATAAAGGTTCCTTGATTTGTTTGATGAACCTCCAAACCAAGAAAGAATGTCATGTTACCCAAGTCAGTCATCTCAAAAACAGATTCCATTTCCTTTTTGAAGAGCTTCACAAGCTCAATGCTACTTCAAAGTGATAAGAAGATCATCTACATACAAGGACACTAACAAAGAAATCAACATTTTGTGTCTTCACATATAATGTAGCTTCACTTAGGCTTCTCTTGAATCCCAACTGCAGGGATAATCATCAATTCTTTGTACCAAGCCCTTGGGGCTTGTTAGAGTAAATCATTAATTTACTATGTTGTAACTTTGATTTACTGCTTCGTTATTTACTGCTTCATGTGTAATCACGTGCTCAGCACGAGACTCTTGATATATATATATAATGTGGGCTATGAGAGAAATCACTTACTCTCTCTCAGTTTACTAATTTCTTTCTCTTCAAGTTTTCGTCTTCACAGCAAAACTAGGGTTTTTCTATTCTATCAACATGGTATCAGAGCCATGAAGGCTCATGCCGTGATCGTTCCGAGATCACCACCACCACCGGAGTAAAGGTAGCGGTCATTCAAACTGTGACGGTTTCTGAGATGGTGGATAATCAGACTACTCCCTTCTTCAGATCTGGTTCAAGAGAGGTTGGATCGGGATTGATGGTGACCAGATCTACATCTGGTTCATCAGGATCTACCACACAATATCCGACGATGACCCCTTTCGGTAACTCTCTTAACCAAATTGTGTCTATGAAGCTAGATCGTACTAATTTCTTGGTCTGGAAGGCAATGGTCCTACCAATCTTCTGAGGGTGCCGTCTAGATAGACATCTGTTAGGAACGTTGAAGAGTCCGCCGAAGTTCTTACCAGAGTCAAGCGATCCAAATCCTTCATATGAAGACTGGTATGGAAAGGATCAGTTTTGTCTTGGATGGCTCATCAGTGCGATGTACAACGAGATTGCTCATGCAGTGGTTGGTGCTGACTATGCTCATGAAGCATGGAAAAGGATTGAAGAACACTGTGGATCTCACAACCGGGCTCAAGTTCAAGTGTATAGACGAAAGATTCAAAATACAAAGAAAGGGTCTATGACGATGTCTGAGTTCTTACTCAAAATGAAGGAGATGGCCGATTTCCTTGCAACAGCAGGTTCTCCTGTTTCTGATGATGATTTTGTGTCAAACACTCTTTCCGGAATGGATGGTGAGTATCTTCCGATTATTTCAGTTTTACAAGAGAATGAATCCCTAAGATGGATAGAATTACAGGCATCTCTACTGAGTTTTGAGATGATCTTAACTCAGTTCCATGGTCTCAACAAGATGAGTTCCTTGTCTATCCAAGATACAACACATCAAATGAATTTCGCAGAGATTAAGCAAGTTCCGGTGGTTCACAAACTCGCAATCAAATAATGGTGGTCGTGGCTCAAACAATCGCAATCGTGGTGGTCGTAGTCGTGGACGATGGGGCTTCCGGTCACAGAATAGTAATAAACCGACATGCCAAATATGTGGGAAGTTCGGACATTCTGCGGCAGTCTGTTACTTCAGACAGGACATGAAATATATGGGAGCTCCGACTGCTCAACCCCAACAGGGTGCACCATCACAACAACTGCGTTTCAACTCGACGCCTACCGAACCTGCTCATCCACCACCAAATACCTTCTATGATGCTTCTGAACCAGGTTCGGATACTTCATGGTATGCAGATAGTGGTGCTACATCCCATATCACTTCGGACCCATCTCAGTTGCATAATTGCATGCCCTATCAAGGTAACAACTCTCTGACTATTGGTAATGGACATTCTCTCTCTATATCTCGGTATTGGAACTGCAACAGCTGTCGTCTTCTAGCTCGAGTCTGTTGTTTCAAATACATTGTGTGTGCCTCGTATTCGTAAAAATTTATTGAGTGTGTCTCAAATGGCTCGTGAGAATAACATTCTAATCGAATTTTATGCTCGTGATTGTTTTGTGAAGGATATCAGAACTAGGAAGGTTCTGCTTCATGGTACTCTCCACAATAGTTTGTATCGATTCTTTGGACCTCATCCTCCCTCTCACGGACGATACCGCTTTAGTTGCTTTCAATAAGAATTTGCCTACATTATGGCATTCCGATCGGGACATCCCGCACAAATGCACATTGCGTAAGGTGTTACAGCTTGGTGAATGTGTCCAATAAGTCTTTTAAATTTTGTTCAAGTCGTCCTTTAGGTAAGAGTCATGCCTTACCTTTTCGCTTGTCTACCCACCATTCCTCGAGTATTTTGGATCTCATTCACACCGATGTTTGGGGTCCCTCTCATGTACCGTCTCATCGGTGGTTTTCTTTACTATGTGCACTTCATGGACGATTGTACACGATTTACGTGGATTTATCCATTAAAGGCCAAATCGATGTTTTCAACGCTTTTCGCATTTTAAAAGTTAGTTGAAAATCTGCGTTTTCTACACGCATCGAAGGATCAATCGATCGGGGAGGGAGTATAGGTCCCCGAAGCCATTTCTAGACTCTTGTGGTATTGTTTTTCAACACTCTTGTCCACATGTTCATGAACATAATGGGAAAGCTGAATGTAAACATCGTCACATTATTGACATGTGTTTAACATTGTTAGCTCATAGTTAATTACCCTATAAATACTGGTGGGATGCATGTGAAACAACAGTTTTTCTTATCAATAGACTTCCATCTAGAGTGTTGTAGGGTCAATCTCCTTACGAGAGGTTGTATGGGCGTCCACTAGATTATTCGATTTTAAGAGTGTTTGGATGTGCCTGTTTTCCATACTTACGACCATACAATGCCCATAAACTGCAGTTTCGTTCTGAGAAATGTCTCTTCTTGGGGTACAGTTCATCTCACAAAGGCTACAAATGTCTTCATAAATCTGGGAGAGTTTTTATCACTCGTCATGTATTATTTAATGAAGATGAGTTTCCTTACTCTTCTCTCTTTTCTTCATCATTTCTGCCTGATGGATCAGGTGGATTGTCACTGGTCAATCTTCCAGTTCCACAGTTCACGACTAATGGCCCATCTATTCCATCTTTATCCTCAACATCTAGAGCCCATACGTCTGGTTCAACCCCTTCCTCTGTTCATGAAAGGTCTTCTGCTTCTTTGCCTATATCTGAGTCCTCTCCTCAGTCTGATACTACACCTTCTTCTGATGTATTTAATAACAAAACTTTGGTAAATTCTACAACTGTCCCTTCTGTAACAGAAGGTGATCCTGTTGTCACAGTTGAATCTGAGGCACCACAAAATGTTCATCCAATGATCACTCGAGCTAAGGATGGTATTTCTAAGAAAAAGGCTTTTGTAGCAACCACTTATGTGTATGAGGATATTCCTCAATCTGTGGACATGGCACTCAAGGACCCTAAATGGAGAGAGGCCATGGAGACTGAGTATAGAGCACTTATTAAGAATGGCACATGGTCTTTGGTACCTGCTCACTCATCTCAGAATTTTGTTGATAATAGGTGGATTTTCACAGTTAAAAAGAATTCTGATGGCTCTATCAATCGATACAAAGCTAGATTAGTGGCTCGAGGCTTCAAACAGTTGTCGGGTATCGATTTCGATGAGACATTTAGTCCAGAAGTAAAGGCCTCCACAATTTGTATTATTTTATCGATTGTTGTTCAATTTGGTTGGTCGATTCGTCAACTTGATATTCATAATGCCTTTTTAAATGGGTCATTGATTGAGGATGTCTATACAAACCAACCTCGAGGATTTATTGATAGTTCAGTTCCTAACTATGTTTGTAAACTTCATAAAGCACTTTATGGTCTTCGTCAAGCTCCTCGTGCTTGGTTTGATAGACTGAGATCCACTTTACTGTCATGGGGTTTTTTAAATTCCAAGGCTGATAACTCTCTCTTTATTTTTCACTCTTCTTCGGCTGTTTTATATATTTTGGTTTACGTCGACGATATTATTGTCACTAGTTCTAATTCTGAACATATTCAGCAGTTTGTCTCCAAATTAAATGCTTCTTTTGTTTTAAAAGATATTGGTGATTTAAACTTATTTTTGGGGATGGAGGCTAGGCGTGATACTCGGATCAAGCTTCTCACTCAAACAAATTTATATAAAACAATTACTTCATAAAGGAGGCATGCTCCAGTGCTAAGGTTGTTGATACTCCTGCATTAGTGGGCAAGCTTCTCTTTTCTGATACATCTCCTCCATTTACGGATGCTACGTTATATCGTAGTTTGCTTGGTGGTATGCAATATCTGGTCCACACTAGACCAGATATTGCATTTATTGTTAATAGGTTGAGTCAATATCAGAGTTGTCCGACTATTATGCATTGGCAAAGTGCGCCAAGAGGGTCTTACGTTATCTTAAAGGTACAAATTGATTGGGGTATTTGGTTTCGACCTAGTACACATATGTTTGTCACCGGTTTTTCTCGATGCAGATTGGGCAAGATCTCCCGACGATAGCGATCTGTTTCGTGGTTTGCGCCTTCCTTGGCTCAAATTTGATATCTTGGCAATCCAAGAAACAACACGTTGTTGCCAGATCCAAGATCGAGTCCGAGTATCGGCATGGCGCAGTCTCAAGCAAAGATTACATGGATACAATCGTCGCGTGCCCGAACTTCGCTTTTCTCTTCCTATCGCTCCAAATGGTATGTGTGACAATATTTCGCTCAAGCTTTGGCTCATAATCCCGTTTCTATCGTGCTAGGACCAAAATATTGAATTGGACATACACCATGTGAGGATAAGGTGTTGTCAGTCAACTCTCTATTCGTCATGTACCTAGTTATGATCAAATTGCAGATGGATTCACCAAAGCTCTTGCCGCTTCTCGTTTTTTTTTTTCTGAGCAAACTTGGTGTCGTTGCTCTCCCCTTCATTTGAGGGGGGATGTTAGAGTAAATCATTAATTTACTATGTTGTAACTTTGATTTATCGCTTCCTTATTTATCGCTTCATGTGTAATCACGTGCTTAGCACGAGACTCTTGATATATATATATATATATATATATAATGTGGGTCATGTGAGAGAAATCACTTACTCTCTCTCGCCATCGATTTCTTTCTCTTCAAGTTTTCGTCTTCACAAAGAAACTAGTGGTTTTGCTATTCTATCAACAGGCTTATTTTAAACCATATAAAGCTTTCTTCAAAGAAGAAAACCTTATCTTCTTCCCCTTCTTGATGAATCCCAGAGGTCGCTCCATAAAGATTTCTTCTTGAAGATAACCATTCAAGAAGGCTGATTTTACATCAAGTTGGTAAATCTTCCAACTTTTTGAGCTACTAAGGCAATGAGAAGCCTAATTGTATCATACCTTGCCACAGTGCAAAAGTATCTCAGATAATCAACTCCAAATTGTTGTGAGTACCCCTTCACAACTAATCTGGCCTTGTGTTTGTTGACTGAACCATTGGGATTTAATTTAATTTAGTTCTGAAAACCCATTTCACACCAATTACTTTTTTGTTTGCTGGCTTGTCAACCAAATTCCAAGTTCCATTCTTCTCAATCATTTTCAGCTCCTCCTGCATTGCATGCTTCCAATCCGATGATTTCATTGCTTCTTCAAGTGTTGTTGGCTCAAGAAGTACCACATTACATCTTGCATAAATGTCCTCCAAGAATCTGGTACCTCTAACTGCAAATTTTGATTCTGAGTCACTACTTGAATCATTTTCTTCAACAATCACATTTTGACTTTGAGAATTGGACAGAACTGAATTTATGTCCATTTGTTGCACTTCATGACTTCTCCCATCCCAAAATGCTTCTTCATCAACCTTCAAATCCCCGCAAATCATCACATTTTCAGTTTGCAAGTTGAAGACTCTGTACCTTTTGCATTACTATCGTAGCCGAGAAAACTCCAACTTCGATTTGCGATCGAGCTTATCTCTTTTTACTGTAGAATGTGAGCATAACAAATGCTGCCAAAAACTTTGAGATGCTCAATAGATGGTTTAACATCGAACCAAGCTTCAAAAGGAGTCATTTCTTGTAGTGCTTTTGTAGGAAGTCTGCTCAAGATAAAAAGTGTCAAAACTTCTTTGGAAGTTTTTTTTCAAACATTAAACATCTAGACATCTCCATGACAGCTGTTTTTCCTCTCGCTCACACCATTTTGGGGTGTAGCTAATCGTGAATTGATGTTGAATTCCTCGCTTCTTCACATAGCTTCTTGAAGTTTTTGTTAGTGTACTCGGTGCCATTATCGATCTAAGAACTTTGATCTTGAAATTACTTTGATTCTCCACCATGACTTTGAATTTCGAAATGTACTCAAGACTTCGATTTTTGTTGTAGAAAATACACCCAACAAAATCTTGAGAAATCATCAATGAAGAGAACAAAGTATTTGCTGCCATTGAGTGAGGGAATACTCATAGGACCACAAACATCACTATGAATCACTTGCAGTTTTTCCATAGCTCTCCATGATTGATTTATTGGAAAGGGGATTCTAGCTTGCTTGCCAAGTTGACACACTTCACAAACACCATCTTGATCATGCATATGAGGCATATTTTCAACTAAAGATTTTTCATGCATTTGTTTAAGTGACTGAAAATTTGAATGACCAAATCTTCTATGCCAAAGTGAGAAATGATCAATAGAACCAGAAAAGGCATGAGCACTCCACATATTCAGATTCAAAGAAAAGCTTCTATCTTTCATTTTTACAATCATCAAATCATTTCCAGTAGGATCTATAATTGTGCAGGCCATATCTTTACAAGAAAATGAATAATTCTTCTCAAGTATTTGACCAACACTAAGTAAGTTTTGATCTATTTCAGGCACATATAGAACTTCAGAAATGAATTTGATACCTGTAGGAGTTCTAACGGCAATTTCTCCTTTGCCTTTGACTTCTAGAAATTCTTCACTTCCAATTTTAACTTTGGAGGTATATGATTTGTCAAGCTTTTGAAACATGCTTGCTTCCGAGGTCATGTGATGAGTGCATCCACTATCAATCAGCCATGAATCAGTGCTGGTTTTGGCTGCACAACAAGTTGCCACGAAGAAGTTAACCTCTTGTTCTTGATTTTCTGCAACTTGTGCTTGTTGGCTTTCTTGGGCTCTTGATTTGCAAACTTTCTCAACATGTCCAAACTTTTTACAAGACCTACATTGAACCGTGTTTGTACTAGCAAAATTTTTCTAAATGATTTGTTTTTTTACAATTTGGACATGGAGGAAATTTGCCTCTTCTTTCTTTGAGTTTATTGTTTTCGCCTTCTTTCTTGTTTTTTCTTTCATTTCTTCTACCTTTGAAGTTGGACTGAAACTTTTCTTTGTTTTTCATTACAAGAGCATTCTCTGTATGATCTTCCAACCTAAACATTCTTCTTTGCTCGTGGCTTGCAAGGCATTCACTAACTCAGCAAGTGAGATTTTTGTAAGATCCTTTGAATCTTCAAGAGAGGAAATTTTTGCTTCAAACCACTCAGGTAGACTCACAAGAACCTTCTCAACCACCCTTTTATCAGCCAAATCTTCACCAAGAATTTTGATTTGGTTCACAACTTTAAGAAATCTATCAGAGAACTCCTTCACATTCTCTATTTCCTTCATCTTCAAGGCTTCAAACTCCCTTCGCAAGTTCAAGACTTGCATTTGTCTTGTTTTTTCACTTCCTTGGAACTCTTCCTTAAGCCTATCCCAGGCTTCTTTTCCCGTTTCACATGCCATAATGCGTGTGAATATAGGCTCAGCCACAGCTGAGTGTATATAGGAAAGAGCTTTGAATTTTTTTGATGTCTCTTCAGCATGGTGCTTAATTTGTGCAATGGTTGGATTTGCTCTCAAAGGAGGAGGATCAACTCCCGTATCCACCGCCTCCCACAAGTCCAAAGCCCCTTCAACAAAGCCTTCATTCTCACAAATTTCAAATTTGATAGTTCTCACCATTGAAGATTGGAGGTGGCAAAGCACTCCAACATTGTTTAAAGCCATTTCGTTGAAGTTGGTCTTTGTTTGATGAGGATCTTGACTTGTTTTCTCTCAAAATCACAGCCCACAAAGATCAAAGATAAGCTCTAATACCACATGTAGGATTTTGAACACAAAGAAGTGGAGAGAAAAGAGCTTAACACCGCTTGCTCAGTACGCTTTCTCATCACATTCATACATTTTAAATTACAGCTTCATAAGGTTTGTTACAAAAGTCTGTAGATTTTTCTTTCGCACATTACCAAAAGTCCAAACTAATGATCTACTTCACCATACTTGTGAAGTCCTTTTCACCTAAAGAATGACATGTCCATACTTGACCATATCTTTCTTAAACATACAAGTTAAACTAAGAAATACATAACAAAAGACACATAATTATATTTTCGATACAACAAAAATGTCAATCGTCATCGCTTCCACTCCTTTATTCTCCCTTTCTAGATGGTGTTTTCTTAAGGTTTTGAAAAGAACAGGAGAAGAGACCAACAAGTACGATTGCATTTAATATCAAAAGGATTACCGTCTCATCAACACTTATCAAAACTACCCTTGACAAGTGTGGGTGTTGTGTGGGTCCCACATGTCAATTAGTCAAGTATTTGTTATTAATAATACTTACAACATATAGTTCAAATTCATATTGCATAAGCTAATAGTATTCTGATAATGCAAGTCTATTTTCTGTAATCATGCACAAAGTAAGAAAGCGTGAAATATACGTGACATATGACTCAAACTATAATTCATATTGAACCTTCAGTCTTACAAGAGAATGTCTCCGCCAAGAAAGAAAGCGTGAAATATACGTGAAAGGAAATTAAGATAGTGAGGCATTTTTCCTCTCGAGTCTATTTCCCGCCCGTTTCTTGTGTTCATCAATTGAAGTTTGAAAGTTGACTAACTCAATTGAAGTTTGAATGTACTATTCCTACACATTCAGTCTTGGTGGAATTGAAGTTTGATCATGACTTAGCAGACCAACATATTGATATAAAGCCCTTAAATACACTAAATGTAATCAATGTTCCTACACATGCTCAGCTTTTTAATTTAACAAACCCAGCAAGCGGCCTACGAAAAGATGAACACCAATTCGACTCTGTTAACATCATTTCTTATAGCTTTGTTGCTGTTCATCCTTTCTTTTGCTCCCCATCATAGTATTGGCACGTCTACCAGACTGCCGATACCATGCTTGCAGCCAATCTCTAACAGGAAACCAGACCTTAGTTTCCAAAGACGGCATATTCGAACTTGGGTTCTTCACTCCAGGTAACTCTCAGAACTACTACATCGGCATTTGGTTCAAGCAAGTCGCAGTTGTCCAGAAAAAGAAAACCATTGTTTGGGTGGCAAACAGAAACAAGCCCATATCCGCGGATGATTCATCTTCCTCAGAATTCAAGCTCTTAGATAATGGTCATCTAGTCCTACTTATAAGTACTAAGACCAACTACTCCTCTAAAGTCTCAGTTTGGTCTACCGCTTCAACAACCTCAAAGACCATTAATGATATCTCTGCAAATGCCGTGCTCGGTTACAACGGAAATCTGATTGTCACAAGTTCATCAAATGGTAACATCATCTGGCAGAGCTTTGATCATCCCACACATGCCATCCTACCAGGTGCAAAGATTGGATATAACAATCTTACTAAGAAGAACCACAAACTAACCGCATGGGAAAACTCTCAGGATCCGTCCGAAGGCATCTACTCGGTTGAATTGGGACTCGACAAGAGTGTTCGCTTGACTTGGAATCATTCACTTGAATATTACACTTCAGGTGTTTGGAATGGACGCTATTTCAGCAACTTTCCTGAAATGCAAGCCGGATACGGATTGGCATATTCTTTTGAATACAAGTCCTATGAGAATGGGGTGTACTTCACCTATTCTCTTTCGAATAAGGCTTTGCCATTCTATGTTTTCCTGGATACATCTGGGCAAATGAAGATAACACTATGGCAGGCTCAAACTCAAGACTGGATAGTGGTTTGGACTAAACCAATCCTTGAGTGTCAAGTTTATGGCTTTTGTGGGGCTTTTAGCATTTGTAGTGAGAATAATGTAGGTCCTTTCATATGCCAATGTTTGTCGATTTCGAACAACAAGTATCCAAAAGATTGGGGTTTGCTTGACTACTCTGGTGGGTGCTTGAGGCGAAACTCTTTGCAGTGTGGTGACAAAGATAGCTTTTCAAAGATGCCTAACATAATACTGTCTCAAATCAGCCCATCAGCCAATGCTTTGGCAATAGATAACGCCAGGAAATGTGAATTGGCGTGCTTACAAAATTGTTCTTGCAAAGTGCATATGCTTACTTTACCAATGGTAATAGCAGCGGCAATAGCATTCAGTGTTCACTATGGTACGGAGATCTATTAAACATAGAACAGCTTGGCGACAAAGGAAATGATCTTTACATCGACTAGCTCCTTTGCGGGACCAATTGGGTTCTAGGATGAAACCTTCAACTAAATGGACTATAGTCGGTGTGGTTCTCTCTGGGACTATATTCTTGTTGGGGATCACTTTCCTTTTCCTTTGTAAATGGTGGATAAAAAGATTCACCAGATCACCAAACCAAGAAAGGGGTTATGCATTTTTAACAAAGCATTTAGGTACAAACACCTCAAACTTGCAACAAAGAATTTCTCAGACAAGTTAGGCAGCGGCGGTTTTGGTAGTGTCTTCAAAGGGACATTGCCTGACTTGACTGCCATTGCGGTGAAGAGACTTGAAGGTATTTCTCAAGATCAGAAGCAATTTCGAAACGAGGTAAGTACTATAGGCTTAATCCAACATGTTAACCTTGTTCGCCTTCGTGGCTTTTGTTCAAGGTAGGAAACTAATGTTGGTGTATGATCTAATGCCTAACGGGTCCCTAGAAAAACATCTATTTCATCAAAACAATTCGAGAATTTTAAATTGGCAGCAGAGGTACCAAATTGCAATAGGGACAGCAAGAGGGTTGGCTTACCTACATGAGGAGTGTAGAGATTGCATCATACATTGTGATATCAAGCCAGAGAATGTACTCCTAGATGCTGGTTTTTCTCCTAAAATAGCAGATTTCGGTCTTGCTAAGCTTTTAGGTCGTGACTTTAGTCGAGTTCGACAACCGTGAGGGGAACTATAGGTTATCTTGCTCTGAATGGACTTCGGGTGTTTCTATCACTGTGAAGGCAGACGTCTATAGCTATGGGATGATGCTATTTGAAATTATTTCAGGAAGAAGAAACTTAAAGAGGTCCAAGGATGGGAAGGTTTGGTTCTTCCCTACTTGGGCTGCTAGAAAAGTGGTATCTGGAGGACAGCCAGTGCTTTCAATTTTGGACAGCAAGTTAGAGGGAAATGCGGATATTGAAGAACTTGACAGAGCATTTAGAGTGGCTTGTTGGTGCATCCAAGAAGAAGAGATTCAAAGGCCATCAATGGGACAAGTGGTTCAGATTCTTGAAGGACTCTTAGAGGTGAATCCTCCTCCGATCCAAAGGTACCTCCAAGCGATGGTGGAGAACGAAGAAACAACAAGTTTCTTCTCTGAATAGATATCTGTAAAGTACTAATTCGAGACTGCAGCACAACAACTTAATGAACAATGCTACCATTTTACCACACTAGCTTTTAGGCCAAATAGATTTTATGTAGTAAATTATGTTCACTTATTGGAACTTCACAATCAATATAGGTCTGCACTCCATGTATACAAATGTAACTTGACAAGAGGAGTTACCTACTTTTTTCTTTGCATATACCATGTCTTTTATTAATAGTTCTTTTCCTCTACTGTAAATTTTTACCACGCTCAAATTGATTTTGTTTACAAATAAGCTAGGTCCTAAACCTGACCTGACTACTACACCACAGTTATATCTCTTTCTTCCTGTCTAGACTTGAACGCCCTGTCAATGAATCCTAATAGTCTTATGAGGAATGAATTGTACTCTCCCATACAGTTCAAGAACTCTTTCTTATCCTTCTCTAGGATTCTTAGATATATTGGTTTGCTTGTTTTTGTGTGCCATTCAGATTGTTACTGAATCTACGGTAATCCAACACTACAAAAACTTGTTTCTTAGAGTGATTTTCAATTTCATCAGCTAAATAACTAAACCACCAGAGAGAGAGAGAGAGAGAGAGAGAGAGAGAGAGTCATGTATAGCGAATAGGAACTATTAGAATCAAGAATCATGTATATATATAGTCAAGAATCATGTATATATATAGTCAAGTCAGTAGCGCATAGCAACTATAAAGACATTGGAACGAGAATTATACGATCACTAGAAAACAGGACGATAATTCATGAAAACTTCTCTCCCACATAGAGACAGAAAGAAAAGGATACAAATTGCAATAATCATGAGATACAAAAAAGAACACAAATTCCATTGAGCAAGGGAATCATCAAATAATAAGTCACTATGATATCATGTAAATCACCAATTGACCAAAAATAAATAATGGTTAAATATACGCAAAAAACAGATATCAAACTAATCCAGAAATGAAAAAAAAAATGTCATATGGACTAGTGCATACTCATTTAGTCCCGCCGGCCTTTGTCAGATCCTGTTAAAAATATAAAAATAAAATGAAAGACAGTAATGAGATTTACATATCAAAAAACAGTCCATTGCATTGATGGATTACATCCGAGTCCAGAAATTGCAACCAGGCCAGTTGGCTCACTGATCAGCTGTTTCCAGATTAGATTCCATAATGCAAGGCTTATCTCCATCTAAAATCACTGCAAGCTTGCAGCAGCCATTGAGTTGTTTTTCCACTATCGGATTTCAATAATAGCAACAACTTACAGGTATTAATATACTGCACTACTAGGGCTCAGCGAGACTTACCAACTACTCAAAAAGAAAGCTTGTGCCATGCCACATCTATTGCAAATTAGATAACTGTGGGAGTACGTTCATTAATCAACAAAATATTCTCACTGCAGGCACAATAGGAGGTTATATAAAAAATCAATGGGCATGCATTTGACTACGACATGAACAAAAATTTATAAAAAAATGAAATATTATATTTGTATTTCAAGAGCTTTTGTGATACTCATTTTTTGCATATTGTTTGCCGCTACACATTAGAAGCATTCAGGTTTTCCAACAAAAGTGAACTCACATGTAACATGATTTCATTACATGGTCTGTTTAAACACCGCTAGCAATTTCAGCAATACTCACACCTCGTTTTGATCTCCTCATGGATGTTACCCTGCCACTACGAACACTTAAGCTGCTAATCTTCTTGCTGCATTTTCTTCTAAATCTAGCCCCAATTGATAAGTTACAGCAAACAGATTTGCCTTGGGGTGATTCCCCACTTTCATCCACCTCAACTTAGGGAACTTCATGTTTGTCCCTTCAATCAGTTCATTTGAATCACTAAGGTTCCCCAGATAATAAAGAGGATCAATGTAGCATGATGATGAAGAGACTATACCTCTTACATTTATAGGCTTCACAAGCTTATAGAACTCTTGTAATTCACTGAAACATGAGTGATCAGAGTATTGCACAGAATATATGTAGCGATGAAATTTTGTGTAGGGACTCATATCTTCATACTTCTGATTTCTATTAACATGATCCTGATCAGTTGCAGTTTCTTTCTTCTGTCCCTGAAAAACTTTCAAAGAAGAACCCACAGAATTGTCGTTTTGATCAAGGGACTTCACCACCCATGGGAGACCAGATGGCATGATTCCAATAGTGGGGCTTATTTTATTTAATTCTTCAAGAGTGTTTATGCTGAAACTGTACATAGGGACTGCTCTCACTCTAGTCAGACTTGTATTTGTTGTAAAGATGCCATGAAAGCCCAAGAGGTGCATTGTTTGCAAGCGTTCTGGCCAAACCCAGATCTTCAGAGGACAGCAATAAGCAAGGTGAGATTTGTTAATAACATGAATTGTATATCAATGAAGTTGAACTCTTTAATTAGTCAATAAAAATGATGTGCTTCAAGATTCAACAGAACACTATGCCCTCCAGCTGACTAAGTTTTAGGAAAGCATGAGCTAGTGGCATAACCATGAAACAAGCACAAGGCAAAGAGATCCACAAATTTGCATGACATACTTGGAGATCTCTGCCAAAAGATGAGGTAATCAATTAGATAAATAATATAATTTACATAATATGGTCTGTACTGGTTTTTGATAACATGCTGCCTGATTACGTGTTAATCATTTAATAATTTCCACCAAGGATGTTGGCTATATTTCATGTATTCAAAGATTCATGACAGTGTGAAGAGAGCGTAGCAAAATATTCAAGGTTGTATTGCAGACCTTAATGTTCAGAGCTTTTGCTATGTGAATGAGAAGGTCTTCTTTCCCAAGTGTATTGATGGCAATGACGACATCATGATCAGGATAAGCAGAAATTATTTTGACAACCTGTCCAGGAACATTTCAGAGCTATCAATTAAGAAATAAATAAAGTAAAATAGAACTGACTAGCTTATTTCTTTCAACTCTTCATACACAATAGAACCACAACTATGTAAGATATACAACCATTCAATGGTTTCAATGTTTTTCATTTTTCAAATCTGCTAAATTGAACTTCAAAAAGAGCTATTCGTGAGCCACATTAGTTACCAGGAAATCGAGAGGTAATGCATGGAAGAAATGTCAAGAAAATTACTTTAAGTGGAGGAACAGAAGACATGATCTGGATTTCAACTGAAAAAAAAAAACGACCTTACAATAATAAGCTGAGCTGCCGTATTGATTCCATAGAAGTTTCCTTTCCAAAATCATGATAAAAGTGCACCACCATTTCAAGCTCAAGACGAGAAAGTTCAATTAGGCATACATGAAGAGGAACACCATCTTCTTAGTTCAGAGAACGAACCTTATCAAAAAATAATAAAACGTGCAACGCCATGAAAGAATCCTTGGAAAGTGTGAACTATAATAAAACTATAAGTAGAGCAGCTAATAATCACATAAGATTTACACTCAATATGGTCTATACACTCAACCCATAAGCGGCTGCATATTGTCGTCAGTTTCTCCAAAGACTGGCATGTAAACTGTAGCCATTAACCTTGATATAGAATAGAAGAATTTCGTATTAACTTCATTTTAAATCACTGTAAACTACATATTCAAGCAAAAAGCGACAAGTTCAATCAGGCAAACGCGAACCAAAACAATATTCTCAATTTAACTTCCCTTTTATCATTCCACAAATCTCCAAACACATAAGCAAAGCATAAAAAATGAATCATGAATTCAAATCTCGCGACAACAACAACAATTACAATTGATAATTTTAGCTCACCTGATTAGCAACAACTTCTCTAGGAGGAAACGAGTACGACGGATTGCAATACGTATTATCCATGTAAAGAAAATCAATAGTACCCCCCTTAAGAGCCTCAACAAGTACACTCCTCCCCACCAAAGCCCTCTCCCTAGTCCCTTCCCACCGAAAATCGCCGGTGTAAAGCAACCGACCGAACTCCCCTCAAACAAGAACATCACAGCACCTATACCAACAAAAACAATAAAAATCCAATCTTTTCAATGTACAAACCCTAAAAACTCAGAAACCACAACAAATCAAGCTTATTCTAGGTACCAGGACAGTGATCGGCGTTGATCACGGTGACATCGAACGCGATTTCCGTTCCGGATGATGGAGAGACGAGGGTGAGCGAGCGAGAGGTCCCGACCTCCAAAGCCCTAATCAGGGAGAGGTCGAAGTCGGGGAATTTGGGGGGAAGAGCGTGGCGGTGATCGGCGAGCAGAACAACGGGCTCTGCGCCATTTGGAAGAGAGGCCCTTGGTGTGATCGGCGTGGAGATGGGTGAGGAAGTAGGCTTGGCTTTCTTCGCTCCATTGATCCACCGATATCATGCCCTTCTCCATTGAGGAGGAGCTCTTCTTCGTGTTCTAGGGTTTCGTTGTGAGTGGTTTTGCGATTGAGTGTTTGAATTGTGGTTTTCGCGGGAATTCGTAGTTTTTGTTTTGGAGGAACTGAATTCAAATTTGGCGCGCAAGGATTGAAATGGTCTTAGAAGGGATCGATATCAGAGATCCACGGAGGAACTATAATTTCATACTCAACTTTAGGGTCGACATCGATTTGTATCTGCACTATCTTCGTTGAAAAATTAATGGGCACCAATAATCGAGTATCCATTTTTAATATTTATGTAAGGATGCAAACGGGTTGGGTAAGGTAGGGTAGGAGATGGGGACTTCATCCCCATGCTCCTATAGTCCTACCGACTTAAATATTCTTCACCCATACTCATTTGGGGACGAATTATCATACCTATCTCCATACCTATCTAATCTTTTGTGGGGATGAGGAATGAAAATTTTTCCTCATTTCACTCTTCATTAGGCCATCCAATTGTTGGTGGATCATCCTATTGAAGAAGGGTATGTTACTTTCTTATAAAAAAAGGCTTAATAGTCAAATATATCCTAATGTTTGATGATTTTTGAAAATATATGCTAACATTTTAATTTTAGCATATACATCATAACATTTCAAATTAGATCAAACTGTATCCTCAAGTCTTAATTTTTCAATTTTACCCCTAAAAATAATAACTTGACTTTAACAAAATACAAAATAAAAAGCTAGCTAAATCACTTTATATCACAAGTTTTTTTTTTTTTTTTTTTTTTTATGAATAGGGGATATATCACTGTTGTGTTCACCATTAAAATCCAAAAAAAAAAAAAAAATGTCGCACTAAGGGCACCCCGCAATCCTCTCAGGGCACCTATATCACTGTTGTGTTCACTACTAAAATCCAAAAAAAAAAAAAAAAAAGTCGCACTAAGGGCACCCCGCAATCCTCTCAGGGCACCTCAATGATTAGGGCACCCCAGTACTTTTACCAAAATGCCATTTCGTTTGATGTGCGAGCACCCCACCAAATTGAATGAAACCCTTATTTTCTCCCTTCCATTACCACATCAAGGCCTCAATATACCAAATCCCCTCACTTTCTTGCTTGTTTAAAGTAGATTTGTTGTTTTTATGATCGGACGATGTGTTTAACTTCAATCCCATAGTGTTTGGTCACACAGGGTCGTGATATGTCTTTTGGTCTCAGACGTCCATTGCCGAAATCATTGTGTAAGTGTCGGTTAATATCAACCGATGCCTAAGTGACAATGACCCTTAGACCATGTGGTTGTGTATCTCCGAGACTACTGGTTTTGGTCTCGGTGGCCTGTTACCGAGACATTAAGCTATGTCTCGGTTGCTTCCAACCGAAGTGTAATAAAAAGCTACGTTTGGGATTAAACTCAGTTGGTAATAACCGACACCTTTTGTTAGTTATCGGTTATAGGGTACCAAGACACTACAACATGTCTCGGTCCTGTGTGACCGATAAATTCGTGTCCGTGGCTCACATTTATAAATGAAAAAAAAAACCTCACAAAAACCATAAAAACTAACTTCTTGTGTGCGACGTCCGTCTCCCACTTATTTTCTTCAACCATTAGACTCTAAAAACACTTAAAACTCGTTGAATTCCGGACAGCGACGGATCGACAAACGCAATTGACAAGGGTTAGTGCGCACTCTTTGATCAACAAACGCAATGTCCGGCCCGCGACGGATCGACTTAACTTCGTAAAAAATTGAGTTTGCAAAAGCGAGGTGAACTAAAAATGGCGGGGTGCCCTGAGAGGATTGTGGGTGCCCTTAGCGCGACTCGAAAATAATAATAGAACAAAATAAAATGCAAAGTCCTTCACAAATTGAGTCGCCATTGCTAATCTTGCATCCTCTTCTTGATCTCGTCTCCTCCAATTTGATTCTCGTTTTCGGTATTGTTTTTTTTTTAACTAGGAACGAGACTTTATTTTATATAGCCAAAGACATTATGTACATGGCGAGAAACAATGTGCTTCCTTAAAACAAAGTCGAAAAAAACTTTATTAGTGAAGTAGAGAAAAAACGCGCCGTCCCTAAAAAAATACCTTTATCCCTTGCCATGACGATTGCCAATGATGTAAGCTCATCGCCACGCAGTACCGCAGTCACACTGAACTAAATTGAACCTGTATTCTGTAACGACCCGAAAATTTGACTATTTGTGAATGATGTTGTGTATTATATATTTATACTCGTATTTGAGTGACCGAACAATAAAGTCGGTGAACGAGTAGGAAAATTTAGTCACGGGTACACGTGGGGATTTAAAACACTGTTAAAATACAATTAAATGAACTTTTTTGATAATTTAATTAATTAGTTGGCGAGACAAGGCGAGACTACGCGCGCTACAGGAGTCGGGGCAAGATAAGACGGACCGCGGAATGATGTTTGAACGCGGGAGTTGGTTAATTATGCATTATACGGGCTATGGAGTGGAACTTGTTAAAGTGACACCACTCAAATGAGGAGAGCCATGAGATTTGCTTCGAGATTTGTGTGTATGATGAGATGTGATAAAGTGATAAAAGACCCATAAGGGTAGCTGTTTTATAAAGTGTAAAAGTAAGTAGAAGGGCAAAATGGTCATTTCACATTTGTTTCATCTATATAAAACAAACTAAAACTCTAAACGTCACTATTCACCTTCTTCTCCCACCAACAGCCGACACTGTTCACACATCTCCCACCTCTCGTCCCTGCTCTCACCGGCGATCGGACACGAGCCTCGCCGGAGGTCCCTCCGCTTGCCGGAGGTGCGTTTCTCCCTCCCTCTCAATCTCTCCCTCTCTCTCGGCTTCACTCGCAATCTTTCCTCCCTCACTCGATCTCTCGGTTTCTTCATCTCTCTCGTCGGTCTCCCACTCCACCCTCCTCCACGACTATGCCACGATCTCGCCGGAGCTCACTCACCGGAGGTCGTCTCTCTTTCTCTCTCTCTCGGTTTCTCTCTCACTCTCACTCTCGACCTGTCCACTCTCCCTCTTGACTCGACAGTCTTCTCTCCTCCTCCCCTGACAACTGTCACCACCTCCCTCCACGGAAATGGACGGCGGACCCTTGCCGGAGACACCTCAGTCATTGGAGTAGGTATACCTCTTGACCACTCTGCTTTCTCTCTCTCTCGACTGTCTCTCTCTCTCTCTCGCGTTGGTCACTGTTTTGCTGTTTTTGTGACTTTTCATCAACTATTTTTGGGCATGTCGTGGCTGGTGGGACCGTCCTCAGTCGAGGTTGATCGGAAGTGACCCTCCGACGACTCCACTGGCTGGAGGTGTCTTTCCCCATGTGTGGCAGTTGTGTTTTCCATGGGTGTGTTGTGGACAGTTTAGAGGTGTTGGTGTGTGGGTTTCAATTTGAGAAGTTCAGTTGAGTGTGTGTACAGTTGTGTGGGGTGCGTGATAGTGTGGTTGTGTACACCACAATGGGGTGTACACAACAGTGTGTGGGTCACAATAATCATTTCAAGTTTTGATTATGGTATCTCTTTGTTTAAGTGTCATTTAATCTATCGATCTGGTGAAGTGTTTTCCGGCATTCCCATGCCATGATGACCTTTCCTCGACGTCGAACAACACCAAAATATAGCCATGAAGGTTTCGATTACGGTGGTTAGTCAGTTTTAGTTGATTACTTCATGGTCGTTGTCGAACTGTTTTGAGGTTTCACAGGTTTGGTTCAGTATATTATATGAGTTGCGTGTGATACGATTTTGAATGAATCGCATTTCATGTTGAGTAAATGAGTATGTACTTTCTGAATCGATCTTACGTTAGAGTGAAGTTACGCATGTGTGTTCACATATTGTTAAATGGTTATGATTTCATGGTCACGTCGCCGGTCCTCGAGACTATGGCGTGACCTAATTAACGACTGAGCCGAGCCTAAGATGTGTGATTAGGCTTACATACCTTATGTCTTTCAAACCCGAGAGAGAGTATTTATTATTTTATCGATTTGTCTAGTTGTTTGAGTCCTTAAAACATTGGGAAAACACTAGGGAATTAACCAAGGGTTAGTTGATGACTTGAACCATTAATTAGAGTTTCCGAACCTATCAGATAGCGGGAAACTCGGGGGATGCGCGTTAGGATTCGCGGGAGTGTTGTTACACGGGTTGCGATAGTTCAGGTAAGTACACTTGTCTTAAAAAGCATTTGTATGTTTGTAAGCCAGTAAGAAAATGTCATGTGATTCATTATCATTTATTCAATCTTGTTATGCTCTATTATTGGTATTCCGTTCCATTTCTTGTTGTGTCTTTCCCGGCGTAAGTGTTTCGTCTTGAAAGTACTAGGACCCCGCACTAGAGGGATAAAATGCGGGCACTCGTGCGCACGAGTGTGTGACCACCCTTAGTGATCGTGTGACACCGAGTACTGGGTGGGTGGGTTCGAGTCCCTCCCGTCATAGTTGTGCCTTCGCTTGTGTCTATGCCCGGGAAGACCTCGCGAGGTCTTCGCCGTTATGCTATGATTTAGACCACTTATGAGCCTCTTTTGATTCCTTGGAACACACTTGACTTTCGATTGATATCTATTAGTCTGTTTATCATGCATCTTGTCTATTTAAATTCCTGTCTTTTTATTATTGCATGATATCTAGACTGCTTTACTTGTTTTATCATGAATTACTGTTATCTTCTTCTGGAATTACATTCAATTTTCTCCAGTTGCTCACCATCTAGTTTGTGATGGTGGGTGCAGATAGAACAGAGTGCAGTAGAGGCAAGGAGCCCTGCTTAGGTGACTTTTGTGAGGATTAGCGGCTGGACTTGGAGACTATTTTGTAGGTTTCCTTATGTTTTGCTTTTATGTATATCGTTTCATATATATGCTTTGGGATTATTGAACTTGACATTTTGATGAGATTGGTATCATGTACCTTTATATTTCGAATTGTACATGAATACCCGAGGTTTTCCACAATTAAAGAATTCCTAATTTCTCTTTGATTGAGTTATTTCCCCTTGTTATTTATTGTTTAGTCTTTTGTTGTGTATTATTGTAATAACTCTTTCATAAACTACTAAATTGATTAAATTGAAGGTTGACTAGGCTCGTCAAGTTGCCAAGTGATGACTTGGGGCTTGCACGGATCTAAGCCGGGCGTACCCAATTGCACGGGGAAATTGGGGCCGACACATATTCGCTCAAGCCATACACCCCATGCAATAGCTAGGACCCATGTTTTCCATAAGGTTTTCTTTTTTCGACCCTCGACAACTCACACATATGCCGTCGAGGCACTCACTAATCCGCCGAGGACAAACCTAAACCAACCGCAACTCGTCCATTAACCACCACCAATGCCGAGAAGTAAAGGAGCAGTGCAGAAAGAGGTGATCGATCGTCTCTCCATCTGCCTTACATAGAGAACACATAGATGGCTGTTGGTACCACTCCGGTCTTTTCTTTTGCATGATATCTGCTGTGTTCGTTCTCCCATTGCCCGTCACCCATGCAAAGAACTTTACCTTCGATGGGGCAGTACTTTACCAACCCTAAAAATCTAACTCGTGTCACATATCAATTTAAGATGTACGTGGACCCATTTGCCGTGATACAGTTGTCCAATTCTCTGTCGTCGACACCAAGGTATGTTATTTTTGTTTGGTATTTGTATTATATTGCATTACTCGAATATAAATTCTAATGTCCCAAACGTGTGAGGACGTTTGAGTGTGAGCGTTGGTGTTAGGAAATGGGTTTGAGCCGAGAAAAACGTGAATTACAGGTTTCGAGCGAACAATTGATAGGTAATTAGCAGTCCATGGGATTAATTGAATTAAAAACACAAACAAAATGCAAGATAAATAATAAATAAAAAATTAGTAACATGTTCGGTACGTGGGTACGTGCGAGGCCCCGCGATGTGCGAGTCGTGGTTCGAAACGGGTCCGAGAACGCGAGGTTTGTGCGAGAAATGGCTAAGTTATGAGTGAAAGTCATCTATTAGAGTCACCATTGTTGATTCAAAGTGGTTGAATGGAGTGAAAGAGGGCCAAGGAATGTGTCTCAGGATACGTGTGTAAGTGTGGATGAGAGGGGGTATATAAACCACCCCACCAACTTTTCTCTCTCATCTCTCATTTCTATCTCTTCTTCTCATCAACTAAAAACGGATTATGGGTGTTGGGGTTTGTGATTTTCGAAGCCAAAGGAGTGATCTACTACGTATTTTAAGGTGAGATCTCAACTCTCCACGTGTCTCTTTACGTCTAGACGCCTATTTCTAGCGTTTTCGTCGCGTTGAGTTTTTGAGACAAATTGGAATTTCGATTTTTATTGGATTGTGATTATGGAATTGATGACAAAGGGATGGATTTATGGTTTTGAAATGGTTGTTTTAATGATATGGAGTTTTATGCAATTTTGGTGGAATTTTTGGAATTTTGGACATGATTTAATATCGGGGATTTCTGGATGTTGAAGACTAGATTGTTGATGGTTTGGAATTGCTTTTGGCATCCCTAAGAGTTTGGGATAGGCTCAGAACGCGGTGACACGAGCTAGGGTTTCGAAAATCACATTTTGTACATTTTGTGTGCAGGGTTCGACGCCACGAGGGACATCGTGGAGTATTTATGCCCATGGCATCGATCACGACACTCATAACAGAGGCTCTAAGGGCTGTCACGCTTTAAGTGACGTTGCGGAGAGGAAAGCCCTACGACACCACTCACGGCGTTTGAGATGAGAGTCTCGTAAGTCATACTTTATGTGACGTCGCAGGTTCTAACTCCCCACACGCGCCCCGTGGCGTGACACTCGTTCACAATGAACATTTTGAGAAACTTTCAAAAAATCTCGAGGATCTCTGGTATTCAAATGGGTCTTAAAACGACCCAATACCCCAAAAATTGACCTAATTATACTAGAATAATTAGAGAAAATTGGGTAAATTAGAGGTAAATTAATGAAAATTTGTAATTTAATTTACTATCGTGGGTTATAGTCATTGACGGTCACACAGGGATTCAAAAGTGGCGAGCCTGAGTTTGTGTGAGTGCTTGTTAGCTTGGATGTGTAAGTAAACCAATTAATGAGGAATTTTACAGTTATTTCTTAAGTTTTAATTTATTGTTATTACTCTGTTCTTTCTATTTCTTAGAATTTCTATTGGTTGAGTGGTTCATTGACAAGTAAGTCATGACTGTTATTTTATATGTGATATGAGCTCTTATCTGGGCATTGTTGATATCTCCCAATTCAGTGCATATTAGGGGCACTTATCTGGGTTCATGGATATCTCATAGTCACATGGGTTAAGTGAGGGCTTAAGAGATTAACAGTTGGGTGAGTTTTATAGTTGTTTGGAGATTTGTAGGTTTTGGGAAAATTGGGGAAAATGGTTGATATGATGGATTAGAGTTGTGAGTTCGATTTTAAATGGTTGTATGAGATTATGAGGGTAATTAGGATCAGTATTTTGGTAGAAATTACGTTGTGAAGTTATGTGTTCTCGATTCACTTGGAACCCGAGATTTGAAACTGTTGCGCTAGGCAGGAAAGATAATAGGAATAAGTGGTTGGTGAATGTATAAATTTTTGCTGTTACGTGACTCAAAGACCTTTAGGTCGAACTACTTGCTATTCGGATTCGTATTCAGATCCCTCACTTTTAGATTGATTTATTAACAATCTTGTGTATTCATGCGTTCCATGTTCCTTTCTTACTATCTCGCATAAATTAGGATCGCGCCCGTGTTATTTATTTCGAAATGTTGTATTTATGTCCCGCTTAGCATTACTTACCCTCTTTAAATATATGTTGAATTCATATTGTTATGCATTGATTTTGTTATTTAGTTGATAATTGATGAATTATTGCTCATCATTTTTTGTTTGACGGAGTGCTTAAGATCCACAATCCAAAGCCAGGGAAGGCTCCATCGCTAGGAGATATCATTTGAGGATATAGGGTGTTTCTTCTCTTGATTAGTGTATAATTAAATTTTTTGATGACAACGTTCAAAGACCCCCCGATTCGTATTCGACCCTCACTTTTAGATTGATTTATTAACAATCTTGTGTATTCATGAGGTCCTCCAAAATGACGTTGATGACTCCTCCATTCTTCATATGTTTTTCTTTTTCATGTTTTTCTTTTTCAAATTTCTCTATAAGCGGGTCGCTCTTCTGCTCTTACAGTTTTTTTGTCTTTATGTCCCTCATTATTGTTCTTGACAAACTTGTTTAGGCGTCCTTTCCTAACTTAGAATTTGATTTCTTCCTTTAATTGTCTGCAATCCTTTGTTTCATGACCATAGTCTTCGTGGAACCGACAATACATGTTCTTGTCTCTATCAGAGACTTTAGAGCGCATAGGTTTTGGCCATTGTATAAACGGATTAGATTCGATTTCAAACAATATCTGCCCTCGCTTAACAGAAGTATATTGGTTGAATCTGTTGGGATTCTCGGGCCTAAAAGGGCCCCCAGGGTTAGACTTAGCTTTTATTTTTTAGGACAATCACGATTTCTCATATCTTCCTTACTGCGCTTCCTATCTTCAATCATATGATCTGGTTGAATTAATTCCTTAACAACCATGTATTTCCCCACCTTCTTTTGCAATTCTGCCATTGATGTAGGGGGTTCTTCACCAAGGAGACCTTGAGGTGCTCATTGGTAGTCCCATTTGTAAGGGCTACTATTGCAATCGATTTATCAAGGTTGGGGACCTTGAGAGCCTCCTTTATGAATCTTCTGAGATACTCTCGCAAGCTCTTTCCATGCTTTTGGCATATAGCCACTAGAGATGCAGAGCTTTGGGCACGAGTCTTCCCACTAATAAATTGATGGACGAACATTGCACTGAGTATATCGAATGATTCTATCGAGTTAGGCGCAAGCCGTTGATACCAATTATGCACTGGTCTTCTCTGTGGAAAAGCCTTGCATTTGACCGCATCAGATACACCATGTAACAACAAGACCACGTTGAAATTAAGAACATGTTTGGTTGGATCATTGATGCCATCATACTTGTCTAGACTTGGCATTTTAAAACCTTTTGGCAAAGGCTCATCGAGAATTTCATGGATGAATGGCGTGGTTCTGGCTTTATAAACCACTAACCCATGACATATTTGGCTGATATTGCTTGCCCTAGTCGTTCATGGACTTGTCGACAGACCTCCTTTTTTACTATTGTGTTTCGATCCTTAGGGGTTGTGCCCTGATCTGGAGCCTACAGAGGCTTCCTGTCATGACCCATTTTCCAAATAAATCCCGACCGGCCTACCCTGCTCCATAACTCACCAACCAACTCAGTTGTTAAGTTATAAACCAAACTAGTAAGTCTTTTATCAACACTAACTCTTTATCATTTATCAACAATTGAGATTTAATAAATGAATCATAATCGCATCGGAATATTATTAAATAAAACTTAATCAAAGTTTTGACATAAAAACTATTTATGGCCTTCAAAAATTCTCAACTATAATAATACCTCTCCAATTCAAATTCTTCAAATCCCATGTAACGGCCCGATTTTCAATGGCCGTTATTGATGAGGAAATTGCGGACGTGGACGCCAGCAGGGACGTTCGTGGGTCCCATAGTGAAGACGGAGCACGACCGGATAGGGTTTACAGTCCGTTTTGTGTGCTCTGGTGGTGAAGTTGCGATGTATAGGTCCAAATTAGTTAAATGGCATCGCAATATGTGTGTTAATGTAGTTTATTAACGAGTGAGGAATGGCCTCGGGGTGCGTGCGGACACGGGACACGAGGCACGGGGTGTCGGGTAGTCGGGGAAACTACGGTGAGCTTACCCGTGAATTTTGGTAATTTGTTGAATGGAATAGATACTTGATATAGGCTAAATTAATTAGAAATCAATAAGTCCTATAGTTGGGCTAAATAAAATAACAACAGTTGGATGGTTCTCGAGATGCACAATGGAGAGAATTGATGTGTCAAATGTCATGATAGGGTGTTAGTAAGTTGGAGTGACACAGGGTGACCATGAACCCTTGGATTGTTCTCGAGATTTGTGTACACACTTGATGAAAATCAAGTATATATATATACTTGTTTGACCGATCAAACAATGAGGAGAGAAAGAGTGGGTTTTGAGGAAGAGAAGAAGAGAGAATCGGTGAGTGGGAAGAAGAAGAGAAGATTTCTTTGGAGTTGGGGAGAGTGATTGGTGGCATCCAACAACAAGATCAAGAGGTATGGATTCATCAAACTTGAGTTTTATGAGATTTTTGGTGTGGGTTAGAATTTGTGAAGTCCGAAAATATTGAGGGATTAAACACTCAGTATTTGTTGAAATTTAGTGATTATGATAGTGGTATGACATGGGTTGAGTAGTGGAGCAAATTTGGGAGAAATTGAAGGATTTTCTAAAATGGGTTTTGAAAACGTGATTTCCATGATTTGTGGATTTTGGGGTTTAATTATGTTTAATTTGTGTTAAAGGAGGTAATTGAGGATATTGATGTATTATGGAAACATGAGTATTGAATTTATGGGGTTGGAGAGTCAAAATGTTAAATTTGGAAATTTCGGACACGAGCAATTAGCGCGCTAATTGGAGGAATTAGCGCGCTAATCACGCTGATTGAAGACAATAATGAACAAGTGATTGAGATCAATTAGCGCGCTAATTGATCTTATTAGCGCGCTAATTGTTCACTGGACTCCCAAAAATTGGAAAATGAGAAAATGAGTCAAACTAACATTATGAACACATTAATTGATCATAAAACCTCACAAATGAATTCCAGGAGTCTCGAAATAGTAATTGGAGTCGGAGATTTGGAGGAATCGGACCGGGATTTGGGTTTCGGGTAATCGGAGTGCGATATAGGTGCGTAAACCCCAACGAAACACATCCGAGTATTTAATTCTTTAAAATTCTTGCGTTTATTATTCTTGAAATTCATATTCATTGTGATCATGTGTTGGTCGGGTTATTGGTTGGTGTTGGATTTGTTTTCACTATCGAAGTTTATTCGGGATGATTGTGGCACGTGATTAAGCATGCTAGATTGTAGCGCGTGTACTTGCGCCGCCGGTGGATTGTGTCCCGAGCCGCGGGGTGCACGTGTTCGGTGGATCTGTGATTTGTTCCGGTCACCGTTAGTGGTCCGGTGGATCCTGTGTGTGGTGTGTTTCCTCTCCGGGCGCTCGGATTGACGAAGTATGATCTAGTATGTGAGATTGCATTCTACTTTTGTCTGGTTTTAACGTAATGGTTGTGGAGCATATTGTTGACATTATGATTATTCGTTGATCATCTTGCATGCTTGTTACCTACACATGCAGGGTTTTATGGCTGCCCGTACTCTTTGCATGTGTAGCTAACGTTAGTTATTGGCTTCTGAATCTGTTTATTATTTACTCGATGGTTTTCTTTGGGAGTTTACTCACTGGACTCGTCACCGTATGTGTTGGGTGATTTGAGTGCAGGATTTGATAAGTGCAGGGACAAGGAGACACGTAAAGATTATCTGTGACTGAAGGCGTGAACTACTCCTTTTATACGCTGTTGATTGTATGTATTTGTTTTATGCTGGGTTTGGGTTGTGAGAGTTATATTCTAGTTTGTTTATGACTTTGAGGATGACACTTGATTTATATTTGGGGACTACATTTTGGTATGGTTTCCACATTAGATTAATTGATATTTAGACTTGTTACATTTGGTATCATTTAATGATTTGAGACTTCCATTGCGTAATTTATGGTTAAATGATATTAAAGGGCATAATTTAAGGATAAATGATATTAGAGGAACTAAAGTTAACAGAAATTGATTGATAATGGATAATCGGGCGTGGACACAAACGGTGGCGGTTGAGTGGTCGGTTGTGGGCCCACGTGGCCTCCGTGGCGGACCAATGTGGAAAATTGGGGCCGCCACATTTTGGTATCGTAGCTTAGGCTCGGTTTGGAGATTTAATAAGAGTATAAACTTGATGAATAAATCTTAGATGTGGAAACCACAAGTGAATGATATAAAGTCTTAGTTGGGAAGTGATGCGAGGCGGGTAGATTCAGGAAATTATATATATATACGTGTATGTTTTGATTGTGTATTACATATTACACGCGTATATATACTGAGTCTGATCCAATGCACGTTAGTTGTGCAGTTTATGATGGACGGACAGACTCCTACTACTCCGCCGACTACTCAGCAGGAGGTTGGGGAGACTAGTGATCATACCACTAGTGACATGGCTGATTTGCGAGCTATGATGCAGAGGCTGACTGAGAAGCAGTTGATTCAGCGGGAGCAGCAGCTATTGCAGCAGGCTCAGATGGCTGAGCTGATGGAGTACATTCGGAGCTCGAGGACACCAGCAGTAGCACCGACTGCTGAGCGTGCTGCACCTGTTACCACGCAGACAGCATTAGCACCGGCTGTTGCTACACAGGCGGTTGGGTCAGAGACAGTTATAGAGAGGGTTGAGCCTGTGGTAGTGCCAAGAAAGACTACGGCGGTGACACCCACCACTACTGAGAAAGCGAAGAGATAAGGACTTCGATCGCTAGGAGTAGGATGTCAGAGGCAGCGAAGATGGTGAAGGATTTTATGAGGTTTAACCCCACCTACTTCACTGGAGTTAGTGATCCTGAGGTTGCCGGTCGGTGGTTAATGACACATCGACGACTACACCATTCTTTGGAGGTACCCGAAGTAGACCAGTGCACGTATTTCCGCACATCTTGTTTGAGGGTCAGTGCAGTTTGGTGGACCACCTACACCGACATACATGCTACGCCGACGACGTGGGGGAGTTCCGACAAACTATTTCTGGACGAGTATATTCCCACGGAGGTGCAGTTACGATTGAGGAGCAAGTTCTTAGGTTTGCGACAGTGGTACCATGTCGGTATCACAAGTACATGGATCGATTCAGTACACCTGGTGATGTATGCTATGGATGTGGCGAATACCAGAGACTTCAGATCTACTACTTCATCGGGACCGGATGAGAGGATCGGAGGTGTGATAGTCGCGACTGGTGCAGAGACGCTACAGATTGTTTATGATAGGGCGTTGCTCGCGAGACATATTTTCTGAAGAGCGAGGAGCAATCAGATCATCGTACACCCAGAGATGATTTGCAGTTTGATCATGATTTCAGTGACGATCGTGATTCGAGGGATGATCAGTACTACTATGATGACGGGCAGATAGATAGGAGTCGCGAGGACGACCAGGACCAGACTGATGATCAATTCAATAATGTCGATCGCCTGGTGGTACATGAGATTGTACCTATACCGAGACAACAACCGAGACAGTCGTACAGACAGAATCAGGATCAGAGGACCGGAGTTGTGGTCAACGCTTTGAGGACCGACAGTCTGGAGGCAGGGACAGACGTAAGTGTTATCGGTGCGGACAGAGAGGTCACATCAAAGTGAATTGTCCTGGAGCCTCTCCAGCATCAGAGATTCCACAGACCAGGAAGAGAGTTCACATTATAGTACCGCCAGTCGAGAGACGACCCGACAACATGAGTAGGGTACGTTGTTTTACTAGTCCTTTTTCATGCATTCGTTGCATATAGGCTGGTTAGTTTATTTTTTTGAACCAGCATGTTCTAGTGGATGTGTTCACTAGGGTTTTGTGAGATTGTGAGATTAGTAGATGTGTTCACTAGGAGGTGGTTGTGAATCTGGTAGATGTGTTCACCAGGAGATTGTGAAACTGGTTGATTAGTTCACCAGGAGGTTGTGAAACTGGTTGATTGGTTCACCAGGAGTCCATTTGCAATTGGTTGTTGTGGGATTGGTTGATGTTTTCACCAGGGACTGGTCGATGTGTTCACCAGGGACTGGTTGATATGGACTGGTTGATGAGTTCACCAGGGATTGATTTATACACCAGGAGTGAGTGGACGACTGGTTGATCGGTTCACCAGTGAGAGGTTGATTTGTTCACCTAGATTGAGGTTGATTTGTTTACCAAAGTTAGAGGTTGATTAGTTCACCGAAAGTGTTAGTGGAATAGTGATTGATTAGGTTGGCTACATTTATTTAGATTAGTTGACCTGATAGATAATTGTATCTACGTTATAGTTCTCTGAGACGAGATATTAGTTATCTCAAATTTCGGGACGAAATTTCAAATTAGTTGGGAAGAACTGTAACGGCCCGATTTTCAATGGCCGTTATTGATGAGGAAATTGCGGACGTGGACGCCATCAGGGACGTTCGTGGGTCCCATAGTGAAGACGGAGCACGACCGGATAGGGTTTACAGTCCGTTTTGTGTGCTCTGGTGGTGAAGTTGCGATGTATAGGTCCAAATTAGTTAAATGGCATCGCAATATGTGTGTTAATGTAGTTTATTAACGAGTGAGGAATGGCCTCGGGGTGCGTGCGGACACGGGACACGAGGCACGGGGTGTCGGGTAGTCGGGGAAACTACGGTGAGCTTACCCGTGAATTTTGGTAATTTGTTGAATGGAATAGATACTTGATATAGGCTAAATTAATTAGAAATCAATAAGTCCTATAGTTGGGCTAAATAAAATAACAACAGTTGGATGGTTCTCGAGATGCACAATGGAGAGAATTGATGTGTCAAATGTCATGATAGGGTGTTAGTAAGTTGGAGTGACACAGGGTGACCATGAACCCTTGGATTGTTCTCGAGATTTGTGTACACACTTGATGAAAATCAAGTATATATATATACTTGTTTGACCGATCAAACAATGAGGAGAGAAAGAGTGGGTTTTGAGGAAGAGAAGAAGAGAGAATCGGTGAGTGGGAAGAAGAAGAGAAGATTTCTTTGGAGTTGGGGAGAGTGATTGGTGGCATCCAACAACAAGATCAAGAGGTATGGATTCATCAAACTTGAGTTTTATGAGATTTTTGGTGTGGGTTAGAATTTGTGAAGTCCGAAAATATTGAGGGATTAAACACTGTATTTGTTGAAATTTAGTGATTATGATAGTGGTATGACATGGGTTGAGTAGTGGAGCAAATTTGGGAGAAATTGAAGGATTTTCTAAAATGGGTTTTGAAAACGTGATTTCCATGATTTGTGGATTTTGGGGTTTAATTATGTTTAATTTGTGTTAAAGGAGGTAATTGAGGATATTGATGTATTATGGAAACATGAGTATTGAATTTATGGGGTTGGAGAGTCAAAATGTTAAATTTGGAAATTTCTGGACAGCGAGCAATTAGCGCGCTAATTGGAGGAATTAGCGCGCTAATCACGCTGATTGAAGACAATAATGAACAGTGATTGAGATCAATTAGCGCGCTAATTGATCTTATTAGCGCGCTAATTGTTCACTGGACTCCCAAAAATTGGAAAATGAGAAAATGAGTCAAACTAACATTATGAACACATTAATTGATCATAAAACCTCACAAATGAATTCCAGGAGTCTCGAAATAGTAATTGGAGTCGGAGATTTGGAGGAATCGGACTGGGATTTGGGTTTCGGGTAATCGGAGTGCGATATAGGTGCGTAAACCCCAACAGAAACACATCTGGAGTATTTAATTCTTTAAAATTCTTGCGTTTATTATTCTTGAAATTCATATTCATTGTGATCATGTGTTGGTCGGGTTATTGGTTGGTGTTGGATTTGTTTTCACTATCGAAGTTTATTCGGGATGATTGTGGCACGTGATTAAGCATGCTAGATTGTAGCGCGTGTACTTGCGCCGCCGGTGGATTGTGTCCCGAGCCGCGGGGTGCACGTGTTCGGTGGATCTGTGATTTGTTCCGGTCACCGTTAGTGGTCCGGGTGGATCCCAGGTGTGGTGTGTTTCCTCTGGGCGCTCGGATTGACGAAGTATGATCTAGTATGTGAGATTGCATTCTACTTTTGTCTGGTTTTAACGTAATGGTTGTGGAGCATATTGTTGACATTATGATTATTCGTTGATCATCTTGCATGCTTGTTACCTACACATGCGAGGGTTTTATGGTGCCGTACTCTTTGCATGTGTAGCTAACGTTAGTTATTGGCTTCGAATCTGTTTATTATTTACTCGATGGTTTTCTTTGGGAGTTTACTCACTTTGGACTAAATCACCGTATGTGTTGGGTGATTTGAGTGCGGGATTTGATAAGTGCGGGGACAAGGAGACACGTAAAGATTATCTCGTGGATGAAGGCGTGAACTACTCCTTTTATATACGTTGTTGATTGTATGTATTTGTTTTATCTTTGGGTTTGGGTTGTGAGAGTTATATTCTAGTTTGTTTATGACTTTGAGGATGACACTTGATTTATATTTGGGGACTACATTTTGGTATGGTTTCCACATTAGATTAATTGATATTTAGACTTGTTACATTTGGTATCATTTAATGATTTGAGACTTCCGCTGCGTAATTTATGGTTAAATGATATTAAAGGGCATAATTTAAGGATAAATGATATTAGAGGAACTAAAGTTAACAGGAAATTGATTGATAATGGATAACTGGGCGTGGGACACAGCTGGCGGTTGAGTGGTCAGTTGTGGGCCCACGTGGCCTCCCGTGGCGGACCAATGTGGAAAATTGGGGCCGCCACATTTTGGTATCAGAGCTTAGGCTCGGTTTGGAGATTTAATAAGAGTATAAACTTGATGAATAAATCTTAGATGTGGAAACCACAAGTGAATGATATAAAGTCTTAGTTGGGAAGTGATGCGAGGCGGGTAGATTCAGGAAATTATATATATATACGTGTATGTTTTGATTGTGTATTACATATTACACGCGTATATATACTGAGTCTGATCCAATGCACGTTAGTTGTGCAGTTTATGATGGACGGACAGACTCCTACTACTCCGCCGACTACTCAGCAGGAGGTTGGGGAGACTAGTGATCATACCACTAGTGACATGGCTGATTTGCGAGCTATGATGCGAGGAGCCGAGCGACGATTGATTCAACGGGAGAGCAGCTATTGCAGCGAGCTCGGATGGTGAGCGATGGAGTACATTCGGAGCTCGAGGACACCAGCAGTAGCACCGACTGCTGAGCGTGCTGCACTTGTTACACGCAGACAGCATTAGCACCGGCTATTGCTACACAGGCGGTTGGGTCAGAGACAGTTATAGAGAGGGTTGAGCCTGTGGTAGTGCCAGCAAAGACTACGGCGGTGACACCCACCACTACAGAAGCGACGAGATAAGGACTTCGACTGCTAGGAGTAGGATGTCAGAGGCAGCGAAGATGGTGAAGGATTTTATGAGGTTTAACCCCACCTACTTCACTGGAGTTAGTGATCCTGAGGTTGCCGGTCGGTGGTTAATGACACATCGACGACTACACCAGCTGCTGGAGGTACCCGAAGTAGACCAGGCACGTATTTCCGGTTACTGTTTGAGGGGTCAGGCTGCAGTTTGGTGGACCACCTACACCGACATACATGCTACGCCCGACGCGTGGGGGAGTTCCGAACGGACTATTTACGGACGAGTATATTCCCACGGAGGTGCGATTACGATTGAGGAGCGATTCTTAGGTTTGCGACGTGGTACCATGTCGGTATCACAGTACATGGATCGATTCAGGTACCTGGTGATGTATGCTATGGATGTGGCGAATACCGAGAGACTTCAGATCTACTACTTCATCCGGGGACTGGATGAGAGGATCGGAGGTGTGATAGTCGCGACTGGTGCAGAGACGCTACAGATTGTTTATGATAGGGCGTTGGCTCGCGAGACATATTTGCTGAAGAGCGAGGAGCAATCAGATCATCGTACACCCAGAGATGATTTGCAGTTTGATCATGATTTCAGTGACGATCGTGATTCGAGGGATGATCAGTACTACTATGATGACGGGCAGATAGATAGGAGTCGCGAGGACGACCAGGACAGACTGATGATCAATTCAATAATGTCGATCGCCAGGTGGTACATGAGATTGTACCTATACCGAGACAACAACCGAGACAGTCGTACAGACAGAATCAGGATCAGAGGGACCGGAGTTGTGGTCAACGCTTTGAGGACCGACAGTCTGGAGGCAGGGACAGACGTAAGTGTTATCGGTGCGGACAGAGAGGTCACATCAAAGTGAATTGTCCCTGGAGCCTCTCCAGCATCAGAGATTCCACGAGACCGGGGAAGAGAGTTCACATTATAGTACCGCTCGATCGGAGAGACGACCCGACAACATGAGTAGGTACGTTGTTTTACTAGTCCTTTTTCATGCATTCGTTGCATATAGAATTTGGTTAGTTTATTTTTTTGAACCAGCATGTTCTAGTGGATGTGTTCACTAGGGTTTTGTGAGATTGTGAGATTAGTAGATGTGTTCACTAGGAGGTGGTTGTGAATCTGGTAGATGTGTTCACCAGGAGATTGTGAAAGCTTGGTTGATTAGTTCAGTTCACCGGGAGGTTGTGAAAGCTGGTTGATTGGTTCACCAGGAGTCCATTTGCAATTGGTTGTTGTGGGATTGGTTGATGTTTTCACCAGGGTGGTCGATGTGTTCACCAGGGACTGGTTGATATGGGCTTGGTTGATGAGTTCACCAGGGATTGATTTATACACCAGGAGTGAGTGGACGATCGGTTGATCGGTTCACCCATGATGAGAGGTTGATTTGTTCACCTAGATTGAGGTTGATTTGTTTACCAAAGTTAGAGGTTGATTAGTTCACCGAAAGTGTTAGTGGAATAGTGATTGATTAGGTTGGCTACATTTATTTAGATTAGTTGACACGATAGATAATTGTATCTACGTTATAGTTCTACGAGACGAGATATTAGTTATCTCAAATTTCGGGACGAAATTTCAAATTAGTTGGGAAGAAGCGTAACGGCCCGATTTTCAATGGCCGTTATTGATGAGGAAATTGCGGACGTGGGCCTTGCGAGGACGTTCGTGGGTCCCATAGTGAAGACGAGCACGACCGGATAGGGTTTGATCCGTTTTGTGTGCTCTGGTGGTGAAGTTGCGATGTATAGGTCCAAATTAGTTAAATGGCATCGCAATATGTGTGTTAATGTAGTTTATTAACGAGTGAGGAATGGCCTCGGGGTGCGTGCGGACACGGGACACGAGGCACGGGGTGTCGGGTAGTCGGGGAAACTACGGTGAGCTTACCGTGAATTTTGGTAATTTGTTGAATGGAATAGATACTTGATATAGGCTAAATTAATTAGAAATCAATAAGTCCTATAGTTGGGCTAAATAAAATAACAACGAGTTGGATGGTTCTCGAGATGCACAATGGAGAGAATTGATGTGTCAAATGTCATGATAGGGTGTTAGTAAGTTGGAGTGACACGGGGTGACCATGAACCCTTGGATTGTTCTCGAGATTTGTGTACACACTTGATGAAAATCAAGTATATATATATATACTTGTTTGGCCAGATCAAACAATGAGGAGAGAAAGAGTGGGTTTTGAGGAAGAGAAGAAGAGAGAATCGGTGAGTGGGAAGAAGAAGAAGATTTCTTTGGAGTTGGGGAGAGTGATTGGTGGCATCCAACAACAAGATCAAGAGGTATGGATTCATCAAACTTGAGTTTTATGAGATTTTTGGTGTGGGTTAGAATTTGTGAAGTCAGAAAATATTGAGGGATTAAACATTGTATTTGTTGAAATTTAGTGATTATGATAGTGGTATGACATGGGTTGAGTAGTGGAGCAAATTTGGGAGAAATTGAAGGATTTTCTAAAATGGGTTTTGAAAACGTGATTTCCATGATTTGTGGATTTTGGGGTTTAATTATGTTTAATTTGTGTTAAAGGAGGTAATTGAGGATATTGATGTATTATGGAAACATGAGTATTGAATTTATGGGGTTGGAGAGTCAAAATGTTAAATTTGGAAATTTGGACATGACGAGCAATTAGCGCGCTAATTGGAGGAATTAGCGCGCTAATCACGCTGATTGAAGACAATAATGAACAGTGATTGAGATCAATTAGCGCGCTAATTGATCTTATTAGCGCGCTAATTGTTCATTGGACTCCCAAAAATTGGAAAATGAGAAAATGAGTCAAACTAACATTATGAACACATTAATTGATCATAAAACCTCACAAATGAATTCCAGGAGTCTCGAAATAGTAATTGGAGTCGGAGATTTGGAGGAATCGGACTGGGATTTGGGTTTCGGGTAATCGGAGTGCGATATAGGTGCGTAAACCCCAACAGAAACACATCTGGAGTATTTAATTCTTTAAAATTCTTGCGTTTATTATTCTTGAAATTCATATTCATTGTGATCATGTGTTGGTCGGGTTATTGGTTGGTGTTGGATTTGTTTTCACTATCGAAGTTTATTCGGGATGATTGTGGCACGTGATTAAGCATGCTAGATTGTAGCGCGTGTACTTGCGCCGCCGGTGGATTGTGTCCCGAGCCGCGGGGTGCACGTGTTCGGTGGATCTGTGATTTGTTCGGTCACCGTTAGTGGTCGGGTGGATCCCAGGTGTGGTGTGTTTCCTCTGGGCGCTCGGATTGACGAAGTATGATCTAGTATGTGAGATTGCATTCTACTTTTGTCTGGTTTTAACGTAATGGTTGTGGAGCATATTGTTGACATTATGATTATTCGTTGATCATCTTGCATGCTTGTTACCTACACATGCAGGGTTTTATGGCTGCCCGTACTCTTTGCATGTGTAGCTAACGTTAGTTATTGGCTTCTGAATCTGTTTATTATTTACTCGATGGTTTTCTTTGGGAGTTTACTCCTTTGGACTAAATCACCGTATGTGTTGGGTGATTTGAGTGCAGGATTTGATAAGTGCGGGGACAAGGAGACACGTAAAGATTATCTGTATTTGAAGGCGTGAACTACTCCTTTTATACGCTGTTGTTGATTGTATGTATTTGTTTTATCTTTGGGTTTGGGTTGTGAGAGTTATATTCTAGTTTGTTTATGACTTTGAGGATGACACTTGATTTATATTTGGGGACTACATTTTGGTATGGTTTCCACATTAGATTAATTGATATTTAGACTTGTTACATTTGGTATCATTTAATGATTTGAGACTTCCGCTGCGTAATTTATGGTTAAATGATATTAAAGGGCATAATTTAAGGATAAATGATATTAGAGGAACTAAAGTTAACAGGAAATTGATTGATAATGGATAAGCGGGCGTGGGACACGGTGGCGGTTGAGTGGTCGAGTTGTGGGCCCGCGTGGCCTCCGTGGCGGACCAATGTGAAAATTGGGGCCGCCACATCCCAACCCCATGATAATAAGTATAAATAAAAACAAGATGAATGGTTCAATCTTGAACCATACCAAATCAAAAATACTCATCTAGACAACCAGAGCTACTCCTTTCACTTTG
The DNA here is from genome assembly GCA_039657345.1 of Stephania japonica. Lineage (NCBI taxonomy): Eukaryota > Viridiplantae > Streptophyta > Magnoliopsida > Ranunculales > Menispermaceae > Stephania > Stephania japonica. The sequence continues at coordinate 80,038,030 of CM077556.1, read as the reverse complement.
TCGACTCTCGACGAAAAATCTGTAGGGGAAAAATGTTGGGTGAGCACAAAAAAAATGCCCAAAATTAGTTGAGGATAGAATTGATACTAAAACGAAAAGGTTATGATAGAATTGATAATTTTCAAAAGTTATGATATAATTGATACAACTTGTAAAGGTTAGGATATTTTTTTATCATTAGGCCAAATAAAAACTTCAAATTTTTCTCGTATGTGTCCTGTGCATATACTCTAACTTATAACACAATTTTGGACTTCTTAGAGTCCGAATTTGAAGTAGCTACATGAAATTGTTGCTCTTTGAGTTTACCTTCTAATGGAAAAAACCTCATCTTATTTGGATTTTAAACGCAAGAGATATGGCTAAAACACTAAAGCTTGTTCAAAATAGACTTTGCGAAACTTAGTCAATTTGATTTTGTTCTCGCCCAAACTTTGTGTTCTCATCTTGAAACCTCCAAACAACTTCAAAACACATCGAACCATGTGAAATATCATCATTTCAATACTCACCTTCGCCTCGCTTTCTTCCACCTTGTGATCTGTGTCAACACGTTTTTCGAGGCAAATCTCCTCCTATCTTAAACATATGCTTTCTATTCACCAAAAAACCAACAAAATATAGCCGATTAGCAACAATCACTTATTAATGGCCCAAATTAGGGTAAATTACAAAATGTCCCGTGAGGTTTGATGGGATATTCATTTTAGTCCCTGTGTTTTGAAAAATATACACTTTGGTCTCTCCTATAAACTTTTGTCTATATCATAGTTGAGTTAAGGTGAAAAGACAAAAACGCCACTACAAAAGACACAAGAACTAATTAAACACAATACTTTTTCCTAAAAGAGAAATTAAACCTAACACTCTTTCCGAAAAAGGAAATTAAACCCAACACTTCGTTACTCCTCACTTAAGCTTTTTCTAATATAAAAATAATTATTGGGACAAACTTTTTTGTCTTGGATTTACCCATTCTTATTAATTAATTAACAATTATATTGTGTGTTCTTAACAAATTATAGAATAGTGTTTCTTCAAAAAAAATATAAATGGTGTAAATTGAGAAGACAAATGTAGGAATTAATTAATTATTTTTTTACTTTTTTGTATACCAATTTTTATATATTTATTCATTTCATGGTAAATATCAACTTGGGTTTATTATTTTGGTTGTTAAGCCATATTTTATTAAACATGATTTATCAATTTACTTTTATTAACTCAAAACATATATAGGGAAGTATTATGGCACAAATAAATAAATATGTAAATACTAAAATATACATAAAGAGACTAAAGTGGATTATTTTTAGATAAAGAAAAATATGTAAAACCTTGAGGGTATTATTGGTATAAAAAAATTGTCGCATCATAAAAAAAAACATAATAATAATGTTTTGAGTTATCATTACACAAGGATGAACTTGCTTAATTAAAAGTAAACTAGAGGGACTAAATTGCATATTTATAAAAACACATGAATTAAAGTACATATTTCATCAAACCTCATGGGGCATTTTATATTTTACCCCCAAATTATTAACATAATGCTACTGATAAATGTGCCAAAATAAGCACGCATCATAATTGTGTCCTAAGCTTATGACACACTGTACGATTACGATTGTATTCCTCATCTATACAAGTGAAATAATACTCATCACTCTCTATCCGTTAAACAGAGTCACACCATGTGCATTTCTCAATTTTCTTTTGTGATTTGATTCAACATTCATTGTTAAGTGTTTAATTATGCGTTGTTTAGTGTAGTAATTTAGGTGTTAGTGGACTCTAATTATCTCGTTTGTGGTGATAAACTCTCACTTTTGTAGATTTCAAGTATTTCAAGCCTAGAACATGAATTCGAAGAAAATATGGCATTCAAGGAAGAAAATATAAAGTTCAGGATTGAGCGACACCAAATTGGCCAAGTCTAGTCAAGTTTCTTAATGACCCTGCTTCAATATACATCGATTAGATAGCGGCAGGACTTATAATTATCAAGAATGGTTTCCACACTGCTAGCTCTCTAAGCAGATTTTTAATTAGTACTATAATGATGGCATTGGCAACATTAATTAATACTTGTACATCCTAAAACTACACTAGAAACATCAGTTAATCTTCTTGAGATTTTGTTAGTTAAAACATTTTTTTTTTTTTTATAGAATTAGAATCTAGAATGTTAGAATTGAAGGAAATGCACAAAATTAACTTGACCAGCTAAGTAGCTAGGCAATGATCTTTTCAAGGAAGACTTGGACCAATTAGTTGCCTTCACGTATAGGGTGGAAAATTTGATTAAAACCACATATGGAGACTTTGAGCCTGGTTTAAGAAGAAACGTTTGATAAATGACTCAAAATTTGAAAGAAAAAGTCCAAGTGTTACATGTGCATCTAAATAATTGAATGATATTTTTACAGGATGAAAGCAATATGAGAATAGATTGAGAGGACAATGAGTGAAAGTGAATCTTTATTGTTTCACTAAAGGTGGTAAATTACAAGTTCTTGCTTGAGATTCATTAGATGCATTTTGTCCCTCTTCCATATTGAAAATGCCTTTTTTTTTTTTAAGAAACGGGATCAAGTAACCATTAAAGTAATTAAGCTATATCGTAGTAAAAATTTTGATCAAACCCTTAATGTAATTATTTACTAAACTGTAAATAGTGTTTTGTTCTTGCCCATAATTTTTTCACTTGTTTTAGGGTTTAAATTTCACGTGCTAAATCAATGGAAGAGTTTTGATCTATATATGTCAATGCAACTAATTTGAAACCAAATTAATCATTGTTCTTCCATATTTAAAGATCATTTCTCTTAACAAACGGCATTTAACCATTGGATGCCATCACTTCACCTTAACAAATTGTCTTTATCAACTACTTTCAAATAAAATTGTCCTTTGCAACAAAATTTATGAATCAACAGACTTAGTAAGTCAATGCCAGACCAGTTGTTATATTATTTTGAAGGGCATGCTAAAACACACACTATTTCATGCATCTTTTGTTCTGCTCTCCAACTGCTCTTCTTCATGACATCTAAAACACACCTCTGCAATGCTACTAAGCCTACTAACACCATCTCATCAGGCCAATCCATTTCAGAAAATGACACCATAGTCTCTCAAAACGGCCACTTTGAGCTCAGCTTCTTTGCACTGGGTAGCTCTCACAAATACTACATCGGCATTTGGTACAAAAAGGCCTCAATACAAAACCGGGTAGTTGTTTGGATTGCCAACAGAGATGAGCCCCTTAGTGATTCTCCCTCTTTAGAACTCAAGCTCCTAGACAATGGGAATCTAGTACTTTTAAACCACTTCAAAATCCCAATATGGTGACTAATTCCACCTCGAAAGCAGGTAATTCTTCTGAATTGGTTTTGGGTGATGATGGGAATCTAGTTTTGAGAGATGGGTCGGATCCATTGTCTCATAATTTGCTCTGGCAAAGCTTTGATCACCCGACCCATACAATTCTACCAGGTGCGAAGACGGGTTATGATAAGCGAACGAAGGTTTCGACTAAGCTTACATCCTGGAGGAATTCAGAGGATCCGACCAGCGGTATCTACACTTTAGAAGTTACACCAGATGGACATTTTGGTGTTCATTGGAATGGATCTCAAGAGTATTGGACTACCGGCACCTGGAACGGCCGCACTTTCAGTCAAACTCCGGAGATGAGATCGAATAGCTTGTTCAATTTCAAACGCATTTCAAATGAGAACGAGACGTATGTCACCTATTCTCTCAACAACAGGGCAGTTCTTTCTAGAACTGTTTTGGATTTATCAGGGCATTACAAGCAGTTTCTATGGATGGATGGAATGCAGGATTGGAATGTGATTTGGTCTCAACCATTAGGGAAATGTGCGGTTTACGGTTTGTGCGGAGCTTTTGGTATTTGCAGTGAAAATGGTGCTTATGTTTGTCAATGCTTGCAAGGTTTCCAAACGAAGTCTCCAAAAGATTGGGACTTGCTAGACTACTCTGGTGGTTGTGTGAGGGAAACCTCATTGCAGTGTGGAGGCAAAGATTGGTTTTTAAAGGTACCAAATGTAAGGTTGCCTGTGAACTCTAAGGCTTCAAAGGTCCATACCGACGAAAATTGCAAATTGGCTTGCTCGAACGATTGCTCTTGTGGTGCTTATGCTTACACACGTACCGGGTGCTTTACTTGGCATGGGAATCTGCTCAATATACAGCAACTCGATAGTGGTGGGGATGATTTGTATCTTCGATTGGCTGCTTCAGAAGTATCGAATTCTAGTAGAAAGGTTTCAGTCGTGTCGGTTATTGTGGGGGTGGTTTCAGGAATGATAGCTCTTGCTGTCATTTTGGTACTGGTAATTGTTAGAAGATCGCGAGGAGTCAAAGTTAGGACATCAAGGAAAGAAGAGGACAACCCGAGGCCAATTCATCAGTTCACTTTTCTAACAGCATTTAAGTATAATAATAATAATAATAATAATAATAATAATAATAATAATAATAATAATAATAATAATAATAATAATAATAATAATAATAATCTAATGCTGCAACACAAACACACGTATACTTGCTTGCTAATGAAAGTTTATTCGACGAAATAGCTATGATCTACTTTTTGTGTTTCTTCTCATGAAGTGCTGCAGTGTATCTGTTATGATCTACTTTAAGTCATAATTTTCATAATGCACGATCCAACAATTATACTTCTAATTCTATCTCTATGTATGCTATAGCTCCCCCATCTATCTCTAAGTATGCTAGCTCTAGCTAGACAGTATAATGAATCATCAAATGTGCAACTTTGATAAAACCATTTAGCTAGCTTAAGCTGATAAAAGTACAATTATTTCAATAATGTTAATGTATGTCCTTTTTCAGCAACCACACACAACCAAATAAAATTTCAACAATTTAGATTTGCAGACCAGGGTGGAAAGTTCGGCTATAATAATCGCACAATTGAAGGATAGGAGATAACCTCATGGAAGAACTCTTGTGAATACTTAACTAGAGATCTCTTTAGAGGCAGAACAAGGCAGTCAAGAATTAAAGTTTTAAGCGGAATGGATTTCATCAGTACTTCACTTTTAGATGTCATTGATATATATGATATGGAAGTATAGAGAAAATCTAATTAATCAGCAATTCAGTTTATATATGTCATCTTGGGAAGTACATAGCCTTTGTGCTGTATATGCTTCAACTTAATAGTTTTCTACTACAACTTTGCTATGCAAAGCTCAATCTCAAAAGAGAGAAGGAAAAAAGAAAAGATCTTGTGATGAACAAGTTAATAGTTTTCTACTAAAACTTTGTGCTATATCATTTCCTCTGATTCTTCAAACATCAAACCAGATAATACAAGCCTAATTTAGACTCTTAGACAGTTAGACTCAACAAGCTTTTTCAGATTCTTCATAACCTTTCCAAATTACATCATCAAATGTATTGAATCGAGGAGATAAAAAACATAGGTTTCATATAGTCAATTTCCAACTAATTTTGAACCGAGGTATTGCTTTTGTATTTGTTATATTCTTCGCAACTTCGTTGGGGCACTAGGATATTAATGCCATTGAGCTCTTCGTCCCTTCGCACAAATACGTGTTGCTAAGAGGTATTGTGCACCTTAATTTTTATTTTATTTTTTTTCAGAAGTGCACTTTGATTTTGATTTTCCTCTTTGGAACTCTTTTAACTTCTATTTCTTAGTTGTCAAAGCATCTTAAGTGAGATGGTAGAGACAATAAGGCAAGTCGGGAGGTCGTGAGTTCGACTCCCACTGAAGTCACAAAAAAAAAAAAAAAAAAAAAAAAAAAAAAAAAATCTATTTCTCAGTATTGACGCCACTCCGACTTTTCTTTGAATTTTCATGTCTTATTCTATCTTTATGAGTTTTTACCACACATCCACCTAAACATTTTCATTTATGTTAAGTTCATTTTATTTTTATTTGATCTATTCCGTGAAGAGTGACAAAAGTTTTATATTGGTTATCAACCTATCATAAGATTCACAACCCTCCCAATTTTTCAAGAATTGAAAATAAGGGCCTCCCTCCCCTATTTTTTTGGATACGAAAAAAAGTTTCCTTCTATTTTTAGATATGGAAAATGGGCTTCAGAGTCTTCTGAATTTGGAACAGGCTATGTGGCGAATATAATATCTTACATACGTGGAGTTTACATGTACGTAATTCACAACAGCTAGCAATAAAGCTTCAATCACAAATTAATTAGTTCAATCACAAATTAATGAGATGGTTGAGACATCACTTACCAAAAGGCAAGGTTTTAGGAGGTCGTGATTCAACTCCCACTGAAGTAAAAAAAAAATCTATTTATCTATGGTGTGGTGCAAAAAACCCAAAATTTCTTTTTTATTTTACAGACCTTAGAACATTTGATATTTAGTGGCTCGCAAAGAATGGAAGAAAGAAATGAAAGGGAACAAGGAAAAAATAAAACTAAAGGAATAGTAATGAATGACCTTTCTTATTATCATAAAAATTCCATAACAATTGTTATTATCTATAGTGGTGTACCAATAAACCCGTTCGCTTCGCTCGTAAGAATAATTCTAACTCGTTCTAACCTAAAAAAGGGCATCTCCTTCTCTCCAACTAAAATTCTTTTTTTGATTCACTTTTATGATTTTTGTTCTTAAACCACCGCTGATCCTCTCAACGATCAGCGATAGTTCCAATCAAATCCTTTTGCTCTTTATTCATTCAAGAAACGACAGATCTAATCAAATTTGTAGAGATTGATCTATCCTTGTTGTGGTGCATCTTCATCAACGGTGTCTGTTGGAGCACAAGCTAACCCTTGTTATTAGGATTTGTGCTCAACACAAAAGAGAGGAAAATGTTCTCTCTGTCTCGATGAGCCAGAGAGCATTGTATTGCTCATATATATACTCAGTACAATTACATCAGTGTCGTTAGATGTTATCAATATGTAAGATCTCGAGATCAAACTAACACAACCTAGACTCACATGTCCACACACTTTGTCACTCCACCAACACCTACAATTACAAATATACCTTCATACTTACATTAGTGATTTAGTCTAATATCCCTCCTCAAACAAAGGGGAAGATTGACGATCCCCAGTTTGTCCCTAAGAAACTAAAATTGGGAAGCAGCAAAACATTTGGTGAAGATATGAGCTATCTGATCCTATGTGGGAACATGATGAACCTGCAGTTGCCTAGACAGTATCTTGTCACGAACATAATGTATGTCCAGCTCAATGTGTTTGGTTCTTACATGATATACATGATTCTTTGCCAAAGCGGCAACATTCATGTTATCACACCACATAGTAGGGGAGCTATCGAGAGGAACAAACGATTCGAGAAAGTAATGAACAAAGCCAGGAAATCTCAGCAATGACTGAGCTAAGGCTCTCGTGTATTCGGACTCTGTCGATGACCGAGAGACAAGCTGTTTCTTTTTGGATTACCAGCTACTAAATTTGGACCAAGGAACACAAAGCATACCCACCACCGATCCGCAATCATCGGAAATGACGCCCAGTAAGCATCAGAAAAGCTAGTCACAAACAGATGAAAGCCTAGTCCGAAAGTAATTTCCATGTCACTCGTGCCTTTCAAATATCGAAGAACTCATTTCACATCAAGTCCTATGAGACAATTGGAAATCATGTCTTCAACACTGATCAGTGCACCAGCCAGAGCGAAACTGTTAGCAAAACCTTTCATCTGAAGTAGATAATTACTCATCTGTCTTGATTCTTTCTTTGTTGACTGTAGTTGCTTCTTGAATACATGAACATGTGATGTAACGACCCAAATTCTCCACGACCCAACCTATGGGTATTTTGGTAATTTCATGATAAAAAATATGTTGGGTGTTTGATGTGAAAATATAATTCTAAACTTGTAAAATTAAATATGAGTTAGGGAGTAAGTAAAGTTTTATTTTAAATAAGAAAGCCCAATTGAGATTATGACCCAAAAGGGCATTTTAGACAAGTTGTAAATAGTCGTAACCCTAATCCCTAACCCTAATGCTATTTAAGCAAATCAAAGAAAACCATAGCCCCAATTTTGTAAAACACCCACATGGAGAGGAGGAGAACAAGAGGAGAGTTCAAGCTCAAGAGAGGTACAACCTCACTTCCCTCCTTGATTTCTTTATTATTTATTGAAGATTTGGAGACCAAAGGGTCGATGGCGTCGACAGCGGCAAGAACGCGAGGAAAATAGAAAAGAAAATAAGAAAGGAAAGATTTGATCTATGTTAGAATGAGATTTTGGAAAGGATTTTGAGTCAAAGACTCCATTGAAGGCATGGTGAGACTCTAATACTCTCTAGATTTATTGTCTTAGTGTTGGTATTGGCAATGAGAGTTGATGATTTTCAAAGTTTGTTCAATATTTCTTAGATCTAGTCTTGAAATGGGTTATAGAAATCTTTAAGCTTTATGATAACGAGTATTATGGATGAATCAATCTTGTTTACCATGGTTTGACGGTACATGAAAGGATTTCCCCATGATTTTAGCAAATTGAACGCGGTTGAAGTTTATTGATATGGATTTGGCATTTAAGGTTGAGTTGAGATTTAAAAAAGGACTTTGAATCTTTTCTTTAGGAAATAAACTTATTCGATAAATTTGTGAACTTTGACTGAATATTGTCATTCGAGAATTTAAAGTATAAATTGAGTCTTGTATGATAATTTGAATTTTTTAAATATAATTAATCGAACGTCTTCGATTTTTGTTGGAAAAATTAAGTCTTAGCGGATTTTCCTTGTTTTACATCACCGCATTCTTATTATACTCAAATCATTGACTCTAATTTTAAGTGTAAATTTTAGAGTCATGAATGACCTTTAAGTGAAGTCAGCTATAAAATAGAGTGAATTTCTAAGGTCTAGACAATTGATGTTAAACTTGTATGGTTGTAGATACATAAAGTAATTATTCTTTCAAATTGTCTAGATTCGCGAGACGGTTCACATCGAACCCAAACGCGAGAGGATCGAGATTAGGATTCGTGGCGAGTGCAGGTAAGTGGGGAGCTTGCTCAATTATCAAATATGGCATGATTATTAGTTATGCTTAGGATTCATAATTTGAGTTAAAGACTTGAGATTTATGGGTTGCGTCATGGTATTGGCTCAAACCTACGTATCTATGGAATGTGAATGCACTGTTATTCATGGCCCCAGAATGTATGGAGTTCCACCGAGGGTCTTATTAGCAAGTAAATCTATAAGAATACCTCAGAATGTTGTGGTACCACCGAGGGTCGTTAACACCCCAGGATGTGTGGAGTTTACCACCGAGGGCTTTACTTGACTAATTGAATTCATAAGTATGTCACGTAGGGACATGAGTTGGAGTTACCTTCTCTTGTACTCTTGAGACATAGGGATGTGCATCGGTGATGGCTTGGACGAACCTACTGTTGATTTGATGGGACAAACGAGAGGGCACATAAGGCATGTGTGCTAGCTGGTTGTTTCCATCACTTTGAGAGTAGGAGAATCGGTCACGGATTCTTGCCAATATCTAGTCTGCATTGAATGGAACATCGACTTATCGTATTATTATATTTTATAGTACATAATCTCACGAAACCCCCTCATTTGTATGAAAGTTTGAAATTATGAAATGATTTGTCAATCTCTTTAATGTTATTCATTATTATTGTTGTTACAATTTGTGACTTACGAATCTTATGTCTATGAAAGTCCTTGATGGTTCATTATAAGTCTATTTTTTATGACATCCTGCTACCATGCTACTATTTAATAAATCCTTGTTTGTTTTCAAATACATGCTAGACTTTGCATACTTATTAGGTATTACTTGCATATTTGATGGTTGAGCGGGTTTTTCGCATCACTGAGCTCCGTTGGTTCTTTTAGCTCACCCCACTTACATCTCAGGTATCCACGACAGTGCTAGGTTGAGGCAAGGGAGAGACGAGCTTGAAGTCTCTTCTTGATGTGAGCCTTTGTTGATATATATATATATATATATTATGTATATTTGATTTTGAAACTATTCAACTTTGAAAAAAATAGATCTTTGGGTAGCTTGAATCCTAGTTACCTTTAGTTGATCAACTTCAGAGATTTAATAAACTTGTTTAGTTTAAATGAGCATGAACCCATATATAGTTTTATTAATATTCTATGAACTTAAATCTTTTGGCTTTTCTCTTTATATTTATTCCGCAGGTTTATTTGTTTAGGCGTGCCAGACTGTTATTTGGGCCTGGTTCAGGTATTGGGTCTAAGTGGCGGTCTGGGCCGGGCGACCCGACCTTAGGTCGGGGGCGGGTCGTCACATGTGATATGTTACTCTTGCCACAATGAGCCTCAATCGCCAACCAAAGTTCATGTGTCGTACATCGTATGGTAGGATCCACAATGCTATTTAGTACATCTGGAGAAATTGCAGTCATCAACCAACAATAAAACATACAATCTCGTCCAAACCAGAACTTGTACGATGGATTTGGAGAGCCATCTTCAAGAAGCTTAGCAAGACACTCCAGCCTACCAAACAAGTATCCATCCAGGTCAAATCCCTCAATAACTGGAACGACAGTAGCCTTCCATAGTAGAAAATTTTTAAAATCAAGCTTGATGGAGACAAACCGGGTCGATAGAATTCCTAAATGGGCCACTCGACGGACCTATGCCATTAGAACTCATCCCATACTGAGAAATCGATACATTTGGTGAAGCCGGCGTTGATCCAACCTCAAATGCATAAAAACCACCATCCATTTCAAGATATTATAAGTTCTTGACATATTTTCATCAACAAATGAACATACACACTCAGATCTAATCATCTCAGATGTAGATCTACACTTTTTAAATATAAATCTAGAACATCAAACCCTATATCAAGCCAGCGAAACTAATCAGTTGGTATATATACCCAATATTTTGTGTTTAATTACATTATTATGATGCATCAATGTCTCCAAATATAGCTAATAAATGTTTATTTTCATTAATTGTAGGTTTCCTTTTGTATTAGATAAAAAAAATAATAAAAATGGGGCCTTATGGAGTATTTTTGGTGATTCATTTCATAAAACGCACATTTGATTACTCTCCATCACCAAATCAGCTTAAGGCAATGGCATGAACGACTTTTCACACAATTTTAGGGCTTTGACTGAGCCTCTTTACTTGTTTACCAAGCTTAACAATCTTTGACCATCCGTTTTTTGGTTCTCTCATCCAGGCGACACCAATAGAAGATTGACACATGGCGGATACTCTCTCTCTCTCTCTCTCTCTCTATATATATATATATATCCATCCTCTCCTCCATTATTTATCATCTTCTTCTTTACCAAAAGCTTTGGTTTTTCATATTTTGATAGTTTAGGGGTTGTTTTTTGCCTCGAGCTCACCTTCGGGCGACACTCATTTAGTTGTATTTTCATGCTTTCTTAGTGTAACATAGAGTGAGAGAGATTGATAGATTTGACGAAAGATGAGATCGAATTCACCATGACCTTGGGGTCGAAGACCATTAAGTTTGATCTTCTCATGAACTCTCTATTTATTATTCTAGTTTATATATTTTTTAGACTCGATGTGCTTATTTGAATGTTTTATGTTGATGAATCATGTTTAGTTACATTTCTTGTTCTACTTAATGTTATTGTTAGTGTTTCACACTCTATGCTTTGATTGCACTGATCACGTAGTCACTGAAATTAAGGAAAGATAGTCACCGACACCTCGGGGCTATCGAACTGGAATTGAACGCTAGAACTTAATATGCTAGGGTACCTCGACCAATTGCCTAGAATTTGAGAGACCTTATAGCGTTTTGAACTTAATGCTTTGATGCTTTTATGCTACTCGCACAGACCTGTGGAGCCCGAGAGTTGAGATAGTATTCTCGCCACCGAAACCTTAGAACAAGATGACTTGTAGAATACCTAGTCTATAAATTGAGTTGAACACATCTTTTGATTAATTCGTCGCACATTTAATTTAATTAATGAATTCAAGTCTAAAATAAATTTGTTCTTATTGTTTATGTTTCCTAGATAGTTTAATAATTCTACTACTTGTTGTTTATGTTACAAATCGCCTAATCTACTCTAGTGTTATGCGCAACTATTCCTTGTGAATTCAATAAACCCGGCAGCGTAAACAATTATTTTGCATTATTATTACTACCGCGAAGCTTTACACTTGGGGGCTCGCCATTAGAAACCTCCAAACAAGATTTCCAGAGTCACAAGATCCAAGAAACTTTCGATATGATGATTTGAATCACAAATGCATAAGATGTGAACAACAACCAGAACAATCAACCACAAAACTCACCAGATCTATGTTCTATCGTTGTAGATCTACACAATCCGCACATCAACTCTCCGATCACTTCTTGAAATCTTAAGATCTGAACTAATCCACACCACATCTGACTTAAGAGCTCTCGATCTACACTCTTGGAGTACAGATCTATACTCTCTCATTGTAGGACTGCCTAAACTAATCGCGATCTCCGAGTCTTATTGTGATTTGTTAGATCCGAGGCTTCTAGTACACAATCTGCTCGAGACACTACAGATCTTTGCATCGCCACCTTCGATTTATCATCGTTAGCATTAGCTATGCGGCTCTAGTACCATATTGGAGCACAAGCTAACCCTAGTTATTAGGATTTGTCCTTAATAAAAAAGAGAGGAAAATGTTCTCTCTGTCTCGATGAGCCAGACAACATTGTATTGCTCATATATATACTCAGTATAATTACTTCAGTGTTGTTAGATGTGATCAATGTGTGAGATCTCGAGATCAAACTAATACAACCTAGACTCACATGTCCACACACTTTGTCACACCACTAACACCTACAATTACAAATATACCCTCACACTTACATTAGTGATTTAGTCTAATAGTGTTAAGTGGATTTGTGCAGCTCGCTGGATTGATTTATCTCTAGTTTTTACTTTATAGTTAGTTTTATTCCCTCGTTGGAAGTTTTTGATTTGTCTTCTCCTTGTTGGAAAGTTTTTAGGTCTTCTCCTTGTTGGGAAGTTTTGTTATTCGTTTTGTGGTTCTAGTACTTTTGTGTATTATCATGAGTTTCAACGTTGTAGAGAGCAGTCTCTGATTGTCAAACTGTTTCAATTTCGAAAAAAAAAAGTCAAATTAATGGCAGTTCGTTTGTACAAATTGTTGAACATTTTCAAATTAAATGTTTAGTCTCACATTAGTTAGAAACTTCAAGTTTAAAGAGTATATGTGTACTCTTGCACCATAGTGTATGTAAAATAAAATACAAGTGCTATGCTCGGTGAGCCAAACGCGCGCGCACGCGGCGCGGCGCATATGGCACATTTTAGGCACTTTTATAGGCGCACTTAGCACTTGGCACGAGGCACGTGCGTGTGCGTGCATATGTGTGTTAGCTAACCATAGGTAAAAATTTTTACCATTAATTTTTACCATTTTCGAGATTAAATGGGTAATTAGTAGAGTGGCTTAGTGGGTGCAGTTGAAACTGCTCTCCATTAAGGAATTACTGCTCCACCACTCCATTGCATCAATGCTTGACTGCTCCATTATTCCATTGCATCAATGCTTGACTGTTCCACTACTCCACTACCCCATTTTCACTCTAACTGGTCATGACCAGTTCTCTATAAAAGGGGAGGTTTGGGGAGGAAAAAATCATCTCGAAATTCACCAGCAATTGTTCTTGTTTCTCATCTTTCACTACTGCAAAGTGAAAGGTGGGTATACTTCATCGTATCCTTTAGGATATTTGCTGACTCTTGCAGTGTAGAGAACTAAACTTCCTTTAGGAAAGTGGCAGTGTTACACGCTTTGAAGTCTTTTGCAATTCCCCTGGTCTAACAATCTAAAGGAAGTTTTTGTCTGTCGTTGCAATGGCTTCAATCAAAGAACTGTCGGCTAACATTGTGAAGTTGGATCGCTTCGATGGAGGCGGATTCCTGAGGTGGCAGAAGCGAGTACATTTCCTGCTGGTGGCTCTTCATTTGGTGTATATTTTGGATACACCAAAACCTATGGAGTCCGACGATGAAACTGTCGTACAGATCAGGAAGAGGCAGAAATGGGAGACGGATGACCACACCTGCAGAGGTCACATTCTGAACGCCATGAAGGACTCATTGTTCGACCTCTACCATGACTTCCCCTCTGCCAAGGAGCTGTGGGAGAAATTGAAGGCAAGGTACCATAAGGAGGATGCGACAAGTAAGAAATTCCTTATATCAAAGTTTATTAATTTTAAAATGGTTGATGAAAGGTCTGTCATGGAACAATTCCGTGAAGTTGAGAGGATTAGAAATAATTTCTCTCAACACAATCTTGTCATGGATGAAACAATTGTTGTGTCTTCTATTATTGATAAACTGCCCCCATCTTGGAAGGAGTTCAAACAAACTCTTAAGCATAAAAAAGAGGACATATCTCTTGATGAACTTGCTAACCATCTTCGTGTAGAAGAGGATTGTCGCATGCAGGAAAATGAAAAAGAGTAGAATGCTCAAAAAATCTCAAAGGTGCATGTGATGGAAGCGGCTAAGTTCAAAAAGCCCCTGGTGAACAGGCCTAACAAGCCTAGTGGTTTCAAAAATCCTAATGGTTCGGGAAAACCAAACAACCAAAACCAGAATCAAAGGAAGCAGAAAGTCACTTGTTGGTTCTGCGGGAAAGATGGCTACTTCAAGTCCGAATGTCATCATTGGAAGAGGAAGCAAGGAAAAAATCATGCTTCCTCTAGCGCTGCCAAAGGTGCAGGTAATGACAATGATGATCTCATTGCTATGATATCTGAAATCAACGTCGTTGAAAATGATATGGCTTGGTGGGTTGATTCTGGTGCTACTCGACATGTCTGCAAGAACAAGAGGTTCTTCAAGACCATGGAGGCAGTATATGAAAATACTGTCCTGTACATGGGAAATTATGCTACTATCCCTGTTAAAGGCATAGGTAGTGTTGATCTGAAGTTTACTTCTAGCAAAATTGTAACACTCACTAACGTGTATTATGCACCAGAAGTGACGAAGAATCTTGTGTTGGGTGGTCTTTTGAATAAGTTTGGATTTAGGCTTGTCTTTGATGCCGACAAGTTTGTACTCTCCAAGGGAGGGATATATGTAGGGAAGGGGTATGCTTATGAGGGCATGTTTAAACTCAATGTAATCGCTTTATCTAATAAGAATGTTGTTTCTGCGTATCTTGTTGAGTCTTCTTCATTTTTATGGCATCATAGATTAGGACATGTTCATTTCAGAAAATTATATGATATGGTAAATCTGGAATTACTGTTTTATTTTGATAAATATGAAGGAAATTGCAATACATGCATGAAAACAAAAATAACTAGAAATCCATTTCCTAATGTTGAAAGAAATTCAAAGTTGCTAGACTTAATACATTCTGATGTATGTGACATACATAGTACACCATCTATAGGAGGCAATAAATATTTTATAACATTTATTGATGATTATAGTAGGTACTGGTATGTTTATTTTTTGCATTCCAAAGATGAGGCAATGGTTAAGTTTCGGGCCTATAAGGCAGAAACTGAATTGCAATGTGGGACCTTTATAAAATGTTTAAGGTCAGATAGGGGAGGAGAGTACTATGATCCAAAATACTTTGAATCCACTGGAATAGTCCATGAGACTACTGCCCCTTATACACCACAACAAAATGGTGTGGCTGAGCGTAAATATCGTGTTTTAACCGAAATGGTTAATGCTATGCTATCAAACTCTGGTTTGAGTAGCGAATTTTTGGGAGAGGCATTGCTGACTGCATGCCATATTTTGAACAGATTTCACAAAAGAGGAATAAAGTCACCCCATATGAGCTTTGGAATAAGCGAAAACCAAATCTTAATTATTTAAGAGTTTGGGGCTGTAGAGCGGTAGTAAAAGTACCTGAACTCAAAAAGAGGAAATTGGGTGAAAGGGGAGTGGAGTGCATATTTATTGGATATGCACAACACAGTAAAGCATATAGGTTCATGGTAATTGAGTCTAATAATTCGATTTCAGTAAACACTGTAATTGAATCAAGGGATGCAATCTTTGATGAGACAAGATTTAAATTTGTTACTAAAAGTATTCCTGAAGAAAACCAAAAAGGGAAGGAAGTCATAGAAATTGAAAATGACAAAGAAATAGTAGAAGTTCCTGAACTTCGAAGGAGCAAATGAGCTCAGAAAATTAAGTCATTTGGTTCTGATTTCTATACATTCCTAGTTGAAGGAAGTAGAGAAACAGTAAATAGACAAATTTCGTATTGTTTTAATACGGATGCTGATCCTCAAACAGTAGAGGAGGCAATGAAAGAAAGAGATGCAGCTTTTTGGAAAGAGGTATTAAATGATGAGATGGATTCAATAATGGGAAATAACACTTGGGAGCTAGTTGATCTATCTCCTGGGTGTAAACCCATTAAATGCAAATTTCTCTTCAAAAGGAAAAGAAGAGTTGATGGATCCATTGAAAAACACAAAGTGAGACTGGTTGATAAGGGTTTCACCCAAAAGCATGGAATAGACTATTTCGATACCTATTCACCAGTAGCTAGAATTGCTACTATCAGATTGTTTATTGCAATTGCAGCCATAAATAAGCTGGTCATCCACCAAATGAACGTTAAAACAGCGTTCCTAAATGGAGAGTTGGATGAGGAAATATACATAGAACAACCTGAAGGGTTTATTATGCCCGGTCATGAGAATAAAGTGTGTAGATTGCGAAAATCATTGTACGGTTTAAAGCAAGCACCAAAACAGTGGCACCAAAAATTTGACCAGGTTGTACTTACTTTTGGATTCAAAATAAATGAATCTGATAAATGTGTATATAGCAAGTTTGATGGAAAAGGCAATGGTGTCATTATCTGTCTTTACGTAGATGACATGCTGATTTTTGGAACTGACTTGGAACAAGTTCAGTTGACCAAAAGGTTTCTTTCAAGCCAGTTTGAAATGAAAGATATGGGACAAGCTGATGTCACACTCAGAATTCAGATTGTAAGAGATGAAGGGAGTATTATTCTAACTCAATCTCATTATATTGAGAAAGTTCTCAATAGATTCAATCACTTAAATTGTGCCCCAGTTTCTACCCCACTAGATTCAAGTATTGAGCTAGTGAAAAATACAGGCAATCCAGTTTCACAACTGGAGTATTCTAGATTAATTGGATGTTTAATGTATGCAATGACATGCTCTAGGCCGGATATTACCTTGGCAGTAGGCAAGTTAAGCAGATTTACAATTAATCCAAGTGAGTTGCATTGGTTTACAACTCGAAGAGTTTTGAAATATTTGAAGAAAACAATTAACTATGGTTTATGCTATAGTGGATATCCTTCAGTCTTAGAAGGATTTTCGGATGCAAGTTGGATTGTGAAAGATCAAGATCATGCATCTACAAGTGGGTAAATTTTCACACTTGCTGGAGGAGCAATCTCGTGGGCTTCAAAGAAACAAACTTTAATGGTCGGTTCTTGGAATCGAGATTGTGCCTCGGCTTCAAAAGAAGCTGAATGGCTACGTGAATTATTACACGAGATACCATTGTGGCCTAAACCGATAGCTCCAATCTCTATTCATTGTGATAATGACACTACTAGAAAATGCATTTTTTACGACAAACAATATTTGTCGCAATAAAAATGAATTTTGTCACAAAAAGGTATTTGCGACAGTCATGCGACGTTTATTGCATTGTAGCAAAAACTCGGTGTGGCAAAAACTTTGCAACAATAAAATGCTGTCGTAAATAGTTTTTGCGACAAAATTATTTTCGTAGCAAAAGTATGTGTCGTATTAGAATTTTCTTTTACAACAAAATACAGTAACATTTTTTGGATGTCGCTAAAACATTTACAACGATTATATGTTATAGCAAATGAGTAACATGCATTTAAAACATTTGTTTGTAACTCATATATAGCGTTGCAAAAAAACATTTACGACATTCATTTGCGACATTAAATAACATAGTAGATTTATCTTTATTTTTAGGATAATATTTTGTGACGCTTTATTTCCGTCTTAAGTATATACGAACATTCAATTTTAAAATCATTATTTTTTTGATAAAATTAAAATCATTATTAGTCAAAAAAATAATTATTTTTTTTGAAAACACAAGAAACAATTATTACAATGTTTTTCTAGCTTTTAGCTAGTAAATATAGAGACAATAGTATGCTAATTTACAAATATGGTTATATCTCTAAGAAATAAAGATAAAACATAATGAAAAGAATTTTAATAGATAATAACAACTGTTGTGTTTTGTTCACCACATTAAAAAATAAAAGCACAAATATAAGCAATATTTGTAGAATTCAACCCTTCTACCAAGTATTTATACTTTAAAAATGATTTATTAACTAAAACAACTTAATACTACTAAAGAAATGTTTTCAAACAAATACTACTAAAGAAATAAAAATGTGCCACTCATAATATTTTCCTTCATATCTTGTGCCATCTTCATTGAATCCCTTTTCTCACAAAAAAGATCTTCATTGAACCCTGAAAAAAAATAATAATTAGAATATATAAAAACTTCAAAAAAAAGCAAAAAATTCGAATGAAAAGGGGGTAGAACTTAAGAAAAAATAAATAAAAATTAGAGACTTGTTTTGACAAAGATCACATAAAAAAAATTGTCAAAGAGAAAATGACAATCAATGTGACCAATCTTCAAGGTACAATATAAATTTTATAAAAATTTTGACAGAGTTTTCTTATTAATTAAAATACCTTCACATCACTTCAAATAAAACATCGAATCACTTCATATATTCAAAATTAGATCAAGAACAAAACATTCTCTCTAACAGTTGACTATAACTTAATATTCATCCCAGAATATTGAGATAAATATGTGATCCAACATACATCAATAATGAAACCATATGATCAGTTGGAGAGTTGAAGCTACATTCATTCCTCTTAATTCAAAAATCAAAAGAAAACATCACAACTGCCAACTTTAAGTACAAATCAAAAGATATATTCATTTGAGAGGATGCACATTGACATCATCAACAAGTTGAAATATGTAATCCTGCAATTTTGTTGTAACCATCAACAAATACATGAAATATTCTAACCCTAACATGATTTATTAAATTTTATATCAGTGCTAGAAAAAATCTCCAATCAAACAAAGTCACCACTTAGAACAAAAACATTTTGAACCACCCCAACAGATAGATTGGTTGAAACAAAAAAACAAAATTCAAAGACTGAATAAAATAAGGCACATAATAATAAGAAGTTAGAAGCAAATATAAGTAAAGTGATGAATCATGCATGCATCAACAATCTACTTAACTTTCATTTGACAACTTTTTTTTTGACTAATCCATTTGACAACTTTGATTTCAACTTTAATGGTTCAATTTTTTGAGTTCTAAAGATGGGTACAAGAAAGCACAAAAGTATTTGAATCAATTATCAAATAGAGTTAATTTTAATCCAAAGCAAACATCTTTTTTTTAACATAATCAAAATGAACTCATATGATTGTCACAATCTCAAATTACTAATGGCCATGAGAGACATGTACAACCCAAGTCAATAGTATCCAACATGATAAAAGGATCATAAGACAATCAAGATTTCACATATATAGGTTGCTACAGCCGGATCGAGGCAAGAACTACATTGCTTCCTATATGATACAACCTAAGCACTTAACAATAAAATAAAGTATATCTAGCCAAACCTATGAAAAAAAATGCCTAACTGACATAAACTAAGTACCAATTACAGATGCAGCATGTTATACAAATACACACTCTAACATCCAAAAGGAACGCAAAGCTTTATACAGAGATGCATCATTTTGGCAACACAAATAAGTCATTCCACTACAAAACCGTCCATCGTGAGAGCCTGACATTTTATAAGTCCATATGACGAGAAAACCATATATGCTCCAGACATGAATTCACTAAAAAAGTATATATATTAAACTACAATTCACATAAAATAATC
The DNA here is from genome assembly GCA_039657345.1 of Stephania japonica. Taxonomy (NCBI): domain Eukaryota; kingdom Viridiplantae; phylum Streptophyta; class Magnoliopsida; order Ranunculales; family Menispermaceae; genus Stephania; species Stephania japonica. The sequence continues at coordinate 80,017,973 of CM077556.1, read as the reverse complement.
AATCACCATACAATATAAAAACAACAGCCATAGGGGCCATAAATAATTTATGACAAAAACTCAACAATAGCATATGAAAAATCTCAACAAAAGTGATAACGGTTTAAATGTATAAGAGATCGCATATTGTTAATAAATAAAGCATCCACTTTGTTTTTTATGAAAAATCAATTAAGTGAAAAGAAATTTGCAAAGTTGATATTTAAAAAAAGAAATAGGAAATATATATTTGATAGACGAAAAAACGCAATGTGATTAATGAGACGTAGAAGGTCCATCTGAAAATAAATATATATAATGAAAATTTAAGAAATAATGAGTGAATTGTTAATAAATAAATTGAAAAACTGAAGACCTAATATTTGCAAGATTTATATCAGAAACTCCATGAACCTACACAATTGAAAAAGTAAAAATTAAAATGAAAACTCAGTTAATTAATTGAACATAAATAAAAAGATTAAAACTCACCTGCTCAGTCGCATTAGGATCAAAGCGAAGATTAGTATTCCCTTGTTGAGACTCAAGCATTTGAATGACTCTATCATATTTAGAATTAACTTCATCAATAATAACTTGAGCTTTTCTTCGTTCATCTTCACGAATTCTTTCTTCGTTTATTTTGTGGTTGCTGCTATCATTTTTCAGCACCCTCAACTGAGTCTCTTCCAATGCGGTGAATGTAGTTTGTTGCAAAAATTAAACGAAGATACTCTTGGAATAACTCTTTGAACTGTCAGGTTGCAATCTTCTGCTTGTATAGGTTTTGGAATTCACTATTCTTTTGTAAGAAATTTGTTTGTTTTAAGCAACAGCTCAATGTGAAGGTGATGCGTTCTTCTTCTTTTGTATCCATAGTTACAACATAATGAAGTGCAAAATGAAGCACTAAACTTTATTTTACCGTTGCTGACTCCAAATTCTACTTGTGTTGCAGTAGATGCAATATAATCTCAATCTAATTTCATCTGTGAGATCTAATTATATATCGTCTCTAACTGTTTTGCTGTTCAACGACTGCCTTACTTCAAATATTACTTGATTGATAATTTGTTACATTATTGAGATTAAATGATGTTTTCTGGTTGTTTCAGGTTCATGCATGCATGTGTTCATCATTTGGTCAGTGAGAAGTGCTTTTCATCAGCTTATCCTTGTTATTTGTTGTCACACATTCAGGTACCATGTTTTATGTCTTTTGGCTTTAACGTAATTTCATTTAGACAATAGATTATCTCAAATTGGGAAGGAAGAAAGCCATCATTTATGAACTGCAACATAGCCAAGAAAGAGTATAAGCTAATTCTCCAGGCATATATGCCGCAACCATCAACTTCTCTATATGTTATATATCTAGTACTGAACTAACTCATCAAGAGTTGCAGAGGAAAATGTGTGAGTACGTGACAGAGGGCCAGTGGGAAAATGGGCAACACACCATCAATATTCAGCTAGGCTCGATCGGTAGTCATCAATTCATGATTTTTTTAGTGTATGTAGTGGTGGTGGTTTTGTGGTTAATTAGGGGTTTCGAGAAGCAATAAACAAAAAGCAAATGAAGACTTCCTGGAATCTGATGATACATCAAGCCCTAAAGTTACCACGTCTAGTGCAGGGTCCTCAAAGATAAATTTGTATGGCAAATCTTAATCAGAAATGAACTTTCTATTATTCATTAGACCTTGAATTCTATTGTTGTCTTCTGAGCTATGACGCTGCTGTCTGCTAGCAAATGTAAAACAAGTATATGAAGAAGTATTTCTAGTTTAACTAGTACCTTCAATGTAAAACAAGTAAATATTTGGTTTTTGTTTGGGGGATTCATGTGCCATTTCCTTTCTTTTGATCTGATTTTTGATTGTCGTGACAAATGTTTATTATACCTTGTTTTGGTGAACAACGAGATGCAGCAACCACAACCAATGTCAGGGATCAAGTACCGTATGCCATTATCAAAGCAGCAAAAGGTGCTAAGGTAGTTGATGGCATGTTTTCATTGTTCTAGAGTTCTGCTCTCCCACTGTATTCTTCTCATTTGCTAGTCAATTGATAATTGGCAAACAGGCCTACGAAAAATTTGAGGATCCCATCTATGTACTCTAGAACAACATTCCTATCGACACGCAGTATTACCTTGAGAATCAAATTTGATCTATGTACTCTAGAACAACATTCCTATCGACATGCAGTATTACCTTGAGAATCAAATTAGCAAGGTTAATTAGTTGAAGTATTTTCTTCAGTACCTCTATTTATTTTGTCACATTATCATCATTCCTTGGCACCCTAGAGAGTGGATTTACTCTTAACGCTAATTATATCTGCAACTTTTTGCCTGCATTGATTTGTAAACAAGATTGTCCTTTATTTCAAATAATCCCCATGACAGAAACGACTTTCAAAAGAAGAACTTCGTTATTTACTTGTTTTGCATAGGGTGGCATACATGAAAAATAATGATTTCCTATCTGGTGCGCTCTTGATTATTATTGTTTGATTTATAAATGAATTCTAGTCTTATACATATTGATGTGCCCTCTTTGTATATGCACTACTTTCATGGAGCTATTTAAATGGAACACATCGTGGCTATATTATCATGTTAGAATTCACATTGTTGGATTGGAACCCCTCTTTTTTCTGCTCTATTCAACTAACGAATTTCTATCTTGCAGCCACTTTTAAGAATATTTGAGCCTATTCTAAAGAAGGCAAAAGGAAGGAACTTCTTCATGGAAGTCACACGAGATCTATCTCAATTTCAACACCTTCAAATGGCGGCATGATGAAGTTCGCCAAGAAACAACTTAGTTGCATTGGGTGCAAGCTCAGCAAGACTTATTATTAACCTAACTTAATCAACTCATCAATTTTACCCCCAAATTCAAGAACGACCCTAATTAACCCACTAACTCAAACAACTTCCCAAACCCTAACAAAGAACTAAGGATCCAAATTAGACAAATTGAAATCACAAATCATGAACAAGACAGCTTTGTGGATTGACGATGAGGAAGAAGAGGAAGGCAGCTTTGAATATGTTGTTTAAAACATCTATAGTACAGAGGATCAAGAAGAGGAACGTACAGATTTAAAAAAAAAAAAAGTAAAGGAAGAACAGAGATCGATACTCACAAAGCCAAGATTTGATTTTGGATTGACGATGATGAGAACTCTAATGCTAATGCAAGCTCTCACCAAATTTAGAAATCAAATTCAGCCCCTTTTCTTCGTTCTGTCACGATCGCGAGAAAGATTTTCGGTCTCTCTCCAAGTCGATCGCGCGGGATTCTTTGGCGCCGCTCCTCCTTTTCGTTCGATCGCGCGATATATATGATCACTGTTTTTTCGATCTTGCGCGCTGATATACCCTTTTCGTCGTTCTTGTTGTTCATCTCTTATATTAACACATTTGTGTTGTGTTATATATAAATCGGTACATGTAGCAAAAGCCCTAAATTTACTACCTTTTAAAACAAAATCTTAAAACTATCTCAAAAACATTATTTTTTGCCTCATTTTATAACTAACGTTGTAAGTAACAACCAATATATTGTCAATTTTATTTTTTTAATATTTATAAACTGTTTTTAACACAATTTATTTTATCAAAGTAAAAGGTACGTCACAAAAACCCTCTATTCTTGTAGTGTGAGGCCACATTGGCTAGGGCTTATAGCCAAGTGTACAATGGTAAATCCAAACATATTGGACTGAGACACAGTTGTGTCAGAGAATTGATAACAAGTGGAGTTATCACAATTGACTATGTGAGATCTAGTCAAAATTTGGCAGATCCCCTTACTAAAGGATTGCCAAGAGACTTGGTGAATAAAACATCAAGGGGGATGGGTCTCAAGCTCATGAATTATGGGTCACCAATAGTGAAAACTCAACTCGACGCCTAACATTACGTTAAATCTTGAGTTCAATGCAGTCAAATTCATTATAAGTGTGACTGTGAGCACTAAATTTTAATAATCATCCCAAGGTTGTTAGTGCTCGGTACCAGCATGTAAAGAGAGGAGGTTGAGAAGATCTCTTAATATTCTTCTAAAGGTACTTAAATTGCGGGGGTACTAGAATGTAGACTACCTATGTGGATGTGAAGTGCGGCCGCTTCAAGGAGTTCAAGGGGCTTGGCTCCAAAGACATTCACGAGAAGATACGGGACACAAGGCCAATGTTGAATGTGTCAGGATATTTATGGCTATTTGCTAGTGTAAGTTATATGTGTGATATGTTTATGCTACATATCGAATAGAATCATTAGTTCAAAGTGTATCTACCATGTAATTCTGATATGATGTAATGAACTTTTCACAAGTTAGTGGTTCAAATCACAAGATACCATTAGTTATGCATATAATGTTTGAGATTTCGTGGATTGAATGATCTGAATATTTTGAAAATGGCGGGGGATTGTTGAACATTTTCAAATTAAATGTTTAGTCCCACATTGGTTAGGAACTTCAAGTTTAAAAAGTATATATGTACTCTTGCACCATAGTGTGTGTAAAATAAAATACAAGTGCTATGCTCGGTGAGCCACACGCGCGCACGGGGCGTGGCACATATGGCGCATTTTAGGCGCTTTTATAGGCGCACTTAGCACGAGGCATGCATGTGTGTTAGCTAACCATAGGTAAAAATTTTTACCATTTTCGAGATTAAATGGGTAGTTAGTAGAGTGGCTTAATGGGTGCAGTTGAAACTGCTCTCCATTAAGGAATTACTACTCCACTACTCCATTGCATCAATGCTTGACTGCTCCATTATTCCATTGCATCAATGCTTGACTGTTCCACTACTCCACTACCCCATTTTCACTCTAACTGGTCATGACCAGTGCTCTATAAAATTGGAGGTTTGAGGAGGAAGAAATCATCTCGAAATTTATCAGCAATTGCTCTTGTTTTTCATCTTTCACTACTGCAAAGTGAAAGGTGGGTATATTTCATCGTATCCTTTAGGATATTTGCTGACTCTTGCAGTGTAGAGAGCAAAACTTCCTTTAGAAAAGTGGCAGTGTTACACGCTTTGAAGTCTTTTGCAATTCCAATGGTCTAACACAAACAGGATTAGCGAATCAATGTACTTGATTCTACGTCTGGTTCTGTATTGAGCCATGAATGATTAATGAAATTTCAATTTCTCTTCAAAAAAAATAGTTTGAATGAGTTTTTATAAGATTCTCTATTGGAAGGACAGAAATTTCATCGTGACTTGACTAATATGTACCCAAGTAGGTAAGGACCAAGAACAGAGGATTTGGAAATTTGTAGACCTACTGATGTAAGAAGATATGATAATTAAAGAAGATGAACTAATTAAACAACTTCTTTTGCTCTAGATACATAACTAATACCCAAAGAGGCATAAATATATAAAAGAGAAACACTTTAATTATCAACCAATTTAAAATATATTACAACAAAGCCTCATATCCCAAATTAGTTGGGTTGCCTACATGGATCAAACTTTTCTACTTAGCTCAATTAAATGCACTTGACGGTGAACTTTCATAATCCCTTAAATCTTTCATAATTAATGCATCCCAAATTCTCTTAGGCCTACTCGTATATCATCGAATTTATTCAAATTCTATATCCAATTTTTAATTGGGCATTTGCATGTTGTCTTTGGATATGTTTGAACCTCCACAATAGCCATTCTCTAATTTTTACATCGATTGGTGTTACTCCTACTTTTTTTTTTGTATCTCTGTATCTCATTCAGTCTTTACGAGTTCAATTTAAAACATAATGCAATTTTTTATAGATAAAATCATGAAACCAAGTACTAAAATTGGACTTGAACCCTCAAAAAATCAAGATTAATACCATAAATAGAACATCTATCTCTCTCCCCACTAAACAAAAACACTACAAGGCTTTCAGTCATACAAGAGAATTTCTGCTCCAAGAGAGAAAACGTGAAATATACGTGAAAGGAAATTAAGCTAGTGAGAGACAGTGCACATACTTTTAAATAATTAGTGGTTATTGTAGAGAAGTAGCTCATTAGTTAGTTTTTGGTTGGTTGTTGTAATGTAGGATCTCTATAAATATGTGTATAGAAATCATATATAGATATGAAAATAAATATTTCAAGTCTCTCTCTCGTTCTCTCATTCTACCCAACCTCTCTATCTAATCTCTCTTCTATCTCAATCTACCCTTTCTTCTTAAATATGTTCTCTTCTATCTAATTCAATCTAACTTTCTCAATTATCTTTCCCCATTTTCATAGCCATTTAAAAGACTACTTGGTATTATTGTTCTTGCTCGTGATCAGTTTTTTAATTCAAGAAACCCAGCAAGGTGTCTAAGAAAGTTTGGGCAACCGAGATGAACACCAATTCAACCCCTCCGCTAACATCATTTCTCATTGCTTTGTTGCAGTCCATCCTTTCTTTTGCTCCCCATCATAGCATGGGCACGTCTACTAGTGCTGTCGATACCATATTTGCTGGCCAATCTCTAACAGCAAACCAGATCTTAGTTTCCAAATACGGCAAATTCGAACTTGGGCACCAGGTAACTCTCGGAACTACTACGTGGGCATTTGGTTCAAGCAAGTCCGCAATTCAGAAAAAGAAAACCATTGTTTGGGTGGCAAACAAAAATAAGCCCATAACCACTAATGACTCATCTTCCTCAGAGTTCAAGCTCTTGGAGGCCATCAAGTCCTCCTCGTAAGTACAAACAGCTACTACTCCTCTAAAGTCTCAGTTTGGTCTACCGATTCAACAATCTCAAAAACCATGAATGATTCCACCGTTAAGGCTGTCCTCGGAGAGGATGGAAATCTGGTTGTCACAAGTTCATCAAATGGGACCACCATCTGGCAGAGCTTTGATCATCCCACACATGCCATCCTATCAGGTGCAAAGTTTGGATATAACAATTCGACTCTATTAACATCATTTCTTATAGCTTTGTTGCTGTTCACCCTTTCTTTTGCTCCCCATCATAGTATTGGCACGTCTACCAGTACTGCCGATACCATGCTTGCAGGCCAATCTCTAACAGGAAACCAGACCTTAGTTTCCAAAGACGGCATATTCGAACTTGGGTTCTTCACTCCAGGTAACTCTCAGAACTACTACATCGGCATTTGGTTCAAGCAAGTCGCAGTTGTCCAGAAAAAGAAAACCGTTGTTTGGGTGGCAAACAGAAATAAGCCCATATCCGCGGATGATTCATCTTCCTCAGAATTCAAGCTCTTAGAGAATGGTCATCTAGTCCTACTTATAAGTACTAAGACCAACTACTCCTCTAAAGTCTCAGTTTGGTCTTCCGATTCAACAACCTCAAAGACCATTAATGATACCTCTGCAAATGCCGTGCTCGGTTACAACGGAAATCTGATTGTCACGAGTTCATCAAATGGGAACATCATCTGGCAGAGCTTTGATCATCCCACACATGCCACCCTACCAGGTGCAAAGTTTGGATATAACAATCTTACTAAGAAGAACCACAAACTAACCGCATGGGAAAACTCTGAGGATCCGTCCGAAGGCATCTACTCGGTTGAATTGGGACTCGACAAGAGTGTTCACTTGACTTGGAATCATTCACTTGAATATTACACTTCAGGTGTTTGGAATGGGCGCTATTTCACCAACTTTCCTGAAATGCAAGTCGGATACGGATTGGCATATTCTTTTGAATACAAGTCCTATCAGAATGGGGCGTACTTCACCTATTCTCTTTCGAATAAGGCTTTGCCATTCTATGTTTTCATGGATACATCTGGGCAAATGAAGATAACAGTATGGCAGGCTCAAACTCAAGACTGGATAGTGGTTTGGACTAAACCAATCCTTGAGTGTCAAGTTTATGGCGTTTGTGGGGCTTTTAGCGTTTGTCGTGAGAATAATGTAGGTCTTTCCATATGCCAATGTTTGTCAGGTTTTGAACAACATTATCCAAAAGATTGGGGTTTGCTTGATTACTCTGGTGGGTGCTTGAGGCGAAACTCCTTGAAGTGTGGTGAAAAAGATAGCTTTTCAAAGATGCCTAACATAATACTGTCTCAAATCAGCCCATCAGCCAATGCTTTGGCAATGGATAACGCCAGGAATTGTGAATTGGCGTGCTTACAAAATTGTTCTTGCAGTGCATATGCTTACTTTACCAATGGTAGTAGCAGCGGCAATAGCATTCAGTGTTCACTATGGTACGGAGATCTATTAAACATAGAACAGCTTGGCGACAAAGGAAATGATCTTTACATCAGACTAGCTCCTTTGCAGGACCAATTGGGTTCTACGATGAAACATATCGACATTTTAGCATCCATTGGAATGAATCTCAAGAGTACTGGACTACTGGCGCCGGGAACTACCTCACTTTCAGTCAAACACCTGAGATGAGATCAACTGACTTGTTTAATATCATCAACATTTGGAATGAGAATGAGACTTATATCACCTAGTTTCTAAAGTCTCAACAACAAGGCTGTTCTTTCCACAAATGTTTTGAATTTATCAGGGCATTACACAGTGTTTCTATGGATGAATGGCATGCAGGATTGGAATGTGCTTTGGTCTCAATCATAGGGGAGATGTTCAGTTTATGATGTGTCTTCAAAGGGGCTTTACCTGATTCAACTCCCATAGCTGTGAAGAAACTTGAAGGCATTAGTCAAGGAGACAAGCAAGATGTCAAATGGCTCTTTAGTTTCACATCATTTCCACCAAGATGATTCAAAAGTTTTAAATTGGAGTACTAGATACCAAATTGCAGTTGGGAGTGCAAGAGGATTGGCTCATCTCCACGACAAGTGCCGAGACTACATCATTCACTGCGATATCAAGCCAGAAAACATACTTTTAGATGCAGATTTTACTCCCAAACTCGCAAGCTTTGGTCTGGCAAAGCTTATTGGCCGTGAATTCAGTAGTGACTTGACGATTTTAAGATTGAGGAATAACAATAGGATATCTTGCACCAGAATGGACTACAGGCATAGCCATTACTGCCAAGGCATATGTTTACAGCTACGGTATGATGTTTTTTGAGATCATATCTCGAAGAAGAAACATGCATGAAGCAACATGAGAATGGGAAGATGGTTTCTTTTCTACTACCAACAAGTAGGACTGTATTTAATATAAAAGGATAACCGTCCCATCAACAGTTATTAAAACTACCCTTGACAAGTGTCAAGTTATTAGGGTGTTGTGTGGGTCCCACATGTGGGGGTCAATTTAGTCAAGTATTTGTTATTAATAATACTTGCATTCTCCCACTTGATCCACACATCCTATAATCCAAAATCAAGAAATAAAATGCATGAATCATGGCGATATGTTCTCTATCAATTGAGTAGTACCTTCCATGTATCACAATGCATTAAATTTTTCAGCAATAGTCGTCATGACTTAATGAATAAACCTTATGTTTACTCCGGTCCTCACTAAATGATATTTCTCAATAGATCAAATAATGCTTAAATGTGTACACAATACATAAGTGAGCAAATATCTAAATAGAGTTTCAACAACATCATTCTTACAATGATAATCACATAATGGACCTAAGTCCCATCCTATCAACATGATCCTTAAACTTCATTGGTGGCATGCCTTTAGTTAAAGGATCCGCTATCATTAATTCAGTGCTACTATGCTCAATGACCACTGTTTTGTCCTTAACACACTTCCTTATGGCTAAGTACTTAATGTCGATGTGCATGCTTCGACTCCCACTTTTGTTGTTCTTAGCCATAAAAATAGCACCTAAATTGTCACAATACATTCTCAATGGCCTAGAGACAGAGTCCATAACTCTTAGCCCTGAAATGAAACTCTTTAGTCAAACACCTTGAGAAGTAGCCTCAAAACAAGAAACAAACTCAATTTCCATAATGGAAGTAGCAATTAATGTCTGCTTTGCGCTTCTCCATGATACAGCTCCACCAGCTAGCATGAAAATAAATCCCAATGTAGATTTACGTGAATCAATGTAGCCAGCAAAGTCAGAATCTGAGTAGCCAATGACTTCCAATGTAGCAGTTCGTTTGTATGTAAGCTTGTAGTCCTTTGTCCCATGAAGATATCTCATGACCTTCTTTGCAACTCTACAGCGGTCCATACCAGGGTTACTCTGATATCTTCCCAATATCCCAACAGCAAAAACTATGTCATGTCTAGTGCAAACATGAGCATACATCAAGCTTCCAACAGCTGAAGCATAAGGGATATTTATCATTTGTTCCCGCTCAAGGTCATTATGTGGGCATTGGTTCAAACTAAACTTATCACCCTTCATAATAGGAGCTACACTTGGTGAACAATCCTTCATTCTGAATCTTTCTAAAACTTTATTGAAATAGGCTTCCTGAGACATACCATGAATACAACGGATCCTGTCTCTATGGATCGTAATGCCAATAACATAGGAGGCATCTCTCATGTCTTTCATATCAAAGCTATTAAAAAGGAATTGCTTCACATCATGAAGCATATCCTTATCATTTGTTGCAAGAAAAATATCATCCACATGTAGAATAAGGAAACAAATTTTGCTCTCACTAACCTTTTAATATATACAATTATCCATAATGTTCTCAACAAAGCCAAATGAAGATATGACATCATGAAATTTCAAATACCACATTCGGGAGGCTTGTTTCAATCCATATATGGATTTCTTAAGCTTGCAAACCAAATTCTCATTGCTAATTGAGGAAAATCCTTCTAGTTGTTTCATGTAAACATTTTCCTCTAGTTGACCATTAAGTAATGCAGTTTTCACATCCATTTGTTGCAATTCAAAGTCAAAATGTGCAACCAAAGCCAAAATTATGCGAAGAGAATCTTTCTTAAATACAGGAGAAAAGGTATCCTTGTAATCAATTCCTTCTTTTTGTGTGAATTATTTTGCAATAAGTCTGACCTTGTATCTCTCAATGTTGCCTGATGAGTCATTATTTGTCTTATAGATCCATTTGCATCCAATGGACTTGGCTCCTTTAGGCAACTCAACAAGGTCCCAAACATTATTTGATGACATAGAATTCATTTCATCAATCATAGCATCATGCCATAATTCAGATTCAACACAATTCATGGCTTGTGAAAACATTTCAGGATCACTTTCGACTCTGAAATTATAGTCCAATTCTTCCAGATACACAGTGAAATCACTAGGTATTGCTGACCTTTTAACTCTAGTATACCTTCTTAATGTTGCATCAGCATTTTCTTGAAGATCATGTTGATCAACTTGTTCAATTACTTGAGGTGCTTCATGAACAAGTGGTTGTGCTACCATTTCAAGTTCTTCATGAACAACTTGATCTACTGGAGGATCGTCAACAACATGTGGAGTTTGAACTCTTTGTTCCTCAATTCTTAGTGGAACCTGAGCAAAACTTGGAATGACATACATGTGACTACTTGATGTAGAAGGAAGATCATCAAAATGAACCCTTTCAGGAACATTATCCTGAAAATGATTCCTCCCACTAATCATGTCATTCTCTAGAAACTTTGCATTTCTAGATTCCACAATTCTAGTGCTATGAGAAAGACAATAGAAGCGATATCCTTTAGACCTTTCGGCATATCCAATGAAATACCCACTAATGGTTTTAGGATCCAACTTCTTTTCATGTGGATTATAAATTCTCACTTTACACGGACATCCCCAAATGTGTATATGTCGCAAACTAGGCTTCCAACCTTTCATAACTCAAATGGTGTCTTTGGGACAGCCTTAGTTGGAACCCGCCTCTTTTTAATATATACACAGCCATTTTAAGAGCTTCACTCCACAAAGAGATAGGTAGAGTTGCATTACTACACATACTCCTAACCATATTTATTAAAGTTTGGTTTCTTCTTTCTGCTACACCATTCTCACTAAGAGAACCTGGATTGGTGTATTGAGGAACTATTCCTTGCTCTTGAAAAAACTTAGCAAATGGACCAAATACTTGTCCATCCTCAGTGTATCTACCATAATACTCACCTCCTCTGTCAAATCTGACAATCTTAATATGTTTCCTACTTTGTTTCTCTATTTCAACCTTGAAAACTTTAAAGGCATTCAAGACATACATGAAACGTGAGAAATCATCAATAAAGGAGATAAAATATTTTGGACCAGTCTTAATGTCCATATCCGAACAACATATATCAGTATGGATGATTTCTAATAATGCTGAACTTCTATGAGCACTTTTTTTGGATACTTTAGTCTGCTTTCCCTTAATGTAGTTCACGCAAATATCAAAACCAGTAAAATCTAAAGCACTCAGTACTCAATCATTTACTAATATTTTGATTCGATCCTTGGAGATATGTCCCTATCTCCGGTGCCATAGCATAGAAGATTCACCATTCATGACACTTCTTTTCAAACTAGTAACATGCATAGCAGTGGCATCATTTTCCAAATTTAAACAAAAAAGACCATTCATTAAAGTACCATGTCCTACGACATTTTATTTAAATAGTAAATCAAAAGATGTTCCATAAAAGTTGATGTGAAATCCCAAATACAACAAATTTAAACTGAAATTAAGTTCCTGAAAAAATTAGGTACATAGAAAACATTGTCTAAATTCAGAATAAAACCACTTGACAGCTTAAGACTACATGTCCCAACAGCTTCCACATGTGAGTGCATTTTGTTTCCAAAATAAATGCTCAGCTCACTTCTCGCTGGTTTTCGCAGATTTGTCATATCCTGCAATGTATTTGAAACATGGATTGAAGAACCAGAGTCAATCCACCAAGTTTCATGTAAAGTATCAACCATATTAGACTCAAAACAAACATATGAAATTGATATACCTTTCTTCTTAAGCCACTATTAGAATTTGATGCAATCGTTCTTTATGTGTCCCTTCTCTTTACAGAAGAAACACTTGGATTCTTTCTTTATAATTCCACCTTGGGGTTGCATTTTGTCTTTCCCCTTCCAGTTGGCTCTCTTTTCCTTCTTCTTCCTATTCACTGTCAACAACACACTGCTTTCTCCTTCTTCCATTATCAGTCGACCCTCCTCTTGAACACACATTGTTGTCAATTCATTAATTGACCATTTGTCCTTATGTGTGTTGTATGAGACCTTAAATGGGGCATACTGTGAAGGAAGTGTGTTCAAGATGTAGTGAGCAAGAAAGCTTTCGGACATATCAACCTCTAGTGTTTTGAGTCGGGCCGCAATATCCCTCATACGTACAATGTTCTCAATGATGACAATTTCATAATCAGGGAACTGGCCAGAGCTTTATCAGATGTCTGAAACTGATCCTCAATGGCCTTTAGGAGTAGACAAGCATTGTCATACTTATCAACCGTTCCACGTCTACTAGCAGTGATGTTCGCTTTAATGAACATCACACAAATGCAGTTAGATCTTTCCCATTTTTCATAAAGATCTACTACATTAGGTTTCCTAGACTCAGTAATGGGTGTCGGTTCATCCTTGCGTATGGCCAAATCCATGTCTAACATTCCTAGATGAAGGAGAACTCTCTCCTTCCATACCCTATAGTTCTCGCAATTTAGTGAAGGAATCTCAAGTTTTAGTTCAGAACCTAAAACTGGTACTTGAGTAGCTACAAATAATAAACATACAAGCTTAATACCAAATAGAGACTACAAAGAATATGTTTTACCAATGCAAAACATAATTAATACATGAATCAAATGTCATAAAAACATGTATGTGGGCTAATGTTATACTCAATTAGATTCATATCTACTAAATAATAAAACCGTCAAATTGTTTTCCTTTTCTTAATTCCTGTGGGTAAATTAAGAAATACAATTTGGCATTTTACTCTAGTTAATTATATGAATATAATAAAACTTCATGTGGGATAAATTTTATTACATACACATAATTAGCTATAATTAATGCATAATGTGACTCTTGTAATTAAATTAATTAAACAAATCTTTATTATTAATGTAGATGTTGTGGCTACTCTACATTAATATAAAGCACGCATGTATGAGTCACACGACATTTATGTACTAATTTCTTAATGTATTACATAAAATTAAGGCAATACTTTCATATTATATACATGCATATACATGACACGTACATTATCTTGTGTCTTCAAAACATGCACTGTATACATACTAGAGAATAAAGACATATGTCATAATATATGTGTATAAATAATTTTGTGATATAAGAACATCACAAAAGTACATGTCAATATATATTAAACATAAATCATAAGAAACAAATTTTTTTTATTGTCTCCAGTTACTTTAAATGCAAAAATCATGACATGTACACATGGCACATAATGCAATGATCGACTAAAGTGTTTGATGTGTGACGTGGTATGTAAAGATGTGGTTTATTTCGTTTCAATCAAAAAATCAAAACAGAAAATTAAAACTGCCTTAATAGAAGGAAACGAAATAGGAAACCAAATTAAGAAATTCGAAAACTAAAAATCCAAAAATACCAGGACCATAATTTTGAAAACACCAAAATCGAAATTTAAGAATTTAATCAGCCTTGTTGAAATCATGTTTGATTGTAATAAACACCGAAATTGAAAATAACAACTTAATTAAACACTCAATATCATGAAAATCTATGAATCAGCTCAAGACCAACAATAAGACAGAGGCATTGACAAAGCTCTGATACCAAATATAAAGCATATTAAGATGACCTTTGTGATCACAATCATGCACAAAGATCAAATATGCGAAAATTAAATAAAATTAAAATACCTCCCGCCACTGTTGGATGTTCCTGTAGGATTTTGAACACAAAGAAGTGGAGAGAAAAGAGCTTAACACCAGTTGCTCTGTATCAGTTTCTCATCACATTCATACATTTCGAAATTACAACTTCATAAGGTTTGTTACAAAAGCTACAGATTTTTCTTCTGCACATTACCAAAAGTCCAAACTAATGATCTACTTCACCATACTTGTGAAGTCCTTTTCACCTAAACAATGACAAGTCCATACTTGACCATGTCTTGCTTAAACATACAAGTTAAACTAAGAAATACATAACAAAAGACACATAATTATATTTTCAGATACAACAAAAATGTCAACTGTCATCACTCCTCCTTGGCATTTTTGCTGGAAACACCAAGGCTCCTTCTTAATGTTTCAAATCTGATTTTAGGCAGCCCTTTTGTCAAAATGTCTGCAACTTGTGACTCTGAATTACAATGAACAAGCTTAATTTCATTATCCTTCTCGAACTTCTCTCGATGAAGTGATATTTGATTTTGATGTGCTTTGTCCTACCATGAAAAATAGGATTCTTAGCCATAGCCATGCGGATTGATTGTCAAAAAAAATGACAGTAGCTTCTTCTTGATCTTGCTTTAAGTCTTTCATCATCTTTCTCAACCAAATGGCTTGATTCACAATTGCGATAGCTGAAATATACTCTGCTTCGGCGGTGGATTGAGCTACCACTTCTTGTTTCTTTGAACTCCAGTGATAAAACCCGAACCCAGAGAGAATGCATAGCCTGAGGTGCTTTTCATGTCATCAATTGAGCCTCCCCAATCACTGTCTGCATAGCCAATCAACTTCACATCTAAGTCATTTTTAAACCAGATTCCAAAATCAATGGTTCCCTTGACATATCTGAGCACCCTTTTTGCTGCCTTGAAATGATTTTGACTTGGTTCTTGCATAAATCTTGACAACAAGCTTGTAACATACATGATATCAGGTTTGGATGAAGTAAGATACAACAAACAACCAATAAGACTTCTGTAAACTCTAACATCAACTTTATCGAAGCCATCTTCCTTGCTCAATTTTTCATTTTGAGCTAAGGGAGTATCAACTTTGCTACAATTCTCCATTCCAAACTTCTTCAAAACCTCTTTGGCATATTTTGCTTGACATATAAAGGTTCCTTGATTTGTTTGATGAACCTCCAAACCAAGAAAGAATGTCATGTTAACAAGTCGGTCATCCGAAAAACAGATTCCATTTCCTTTTGAAGAGCTTCACAAGCTCAATGCTACTTCCAAAGTGATAAGAAGATCATCTACATACAAGGACACCAACAAAGAAATCAGCATTTTGTGTCTTCACATATAATGTAGCTTCACTTAGGCTTCTCTTGAATCCCAACCGCAGGAGATAATCATCAATTCTCATTTGTACCAAGCCCTGGGGCTTGTTAGAGTAAATCATTAATTTACTATGTTGTAACTTTGATTTACTTAACCGTTTATTTATCGCTTCATGTGTAATCACGTGCTCAAAGACGAGACTCTTGATATATATATATATATATAATGTGGGAATGTGAGAGAAATCACTTACTCTCTCTCGGCCATCGATTTCTTTCTCTTCAAGTTTTCGTCTTCACAGAAAAACTAGGGTTTTGCTATTCTATCAACATGTTATCAGAGCCATGAAGGCTCACGCCGTGATCATTCCGAGATCACCACCACCACCGTGATCGTTCCGAGATCACCACCACCACCGGAGTAAAGGTAGCGGTCATTCAAACTGTGACGGTTTCTGAGATGGCGGATGATCAGACTACTCCCTTCTTCAGATCTGGTTCAAGAGAGGTTGGATTGGGATTGATGGTGACCGGATCTACATCTGGTTCATCAGGATCTACCACACAATATCCGGCGATGACCCCTTTCGGTAACTCTCTTAACCAAATTGTGTCTATGAAGCTAGATCGTACTAATTTCTTGGTCTGGAAGGCAATGGTCCTACCGATCTTCCGAGGGTGCCGTCTAGATGGACATCTGTTAGGAACGTTGAAGAGTCCGCCAGAGTTCTTACCAGAGTCAAGCGATCCAAATCCTTCATATGAAGACTGGTATGGAAAGGATCAGTTCTGTTTTGGATGGCTCATCAGCGCGATGTCCAACGAGATTGCTCATGCAGTGGTTGGTGTTGACTCTGCTCATGAAGCATGGAAAATGATTGAAGAACACTGTGGATCTCACAACCGGGCTCAAGTTCAAGTGTATAGACGAAAGATTCAGAATACAAAGAAAGGGTCTATGACGATGTCTGAGTTCTTACTCAAAATGAAGGAGATGGCCGATTTCCTTGCAACAGCAGGTTCTCCTATTTCTGATGACGATCTTGTGTCAAATACTCTTGCCGGACTAGATGGTGAGTATCTTCCGATTATTTCAGTTTTACAAGAGAAGGAATCCCTAAGATGGACAGAATTACAGGCATCTCTACTGAGTTTTGAGATGACCTTAACTCAGTTCCATGGTCTCAACAGTATGAGTTCCTTGTCTATCCAAGATACAACACATTCAGTGAATTCTGCAGAGATTAAGCAAGTTCCAGGTGGTTCACAAACTCAGCAATCAAATAGTGGTGGTCGTTGCTCAAACAATCACAATCGTTGAGGTCGTAGTCATGGACGATGGGGCTTCCGGTCACAGAATAGTAATAAACCGACATGCCAAATATGTGGGAAGTTCAGACATTTCTGCGGCAGTCTGTTACTTCAGACAGACATGAAATATATGGGAGCTCCGACTGCTCAACCCCAACAGGGTGCACCATCACAACAACTACGTTTCAACTCGACGCCTACTGGACCTGCTCATCCACCACCAAATACCTTCTATGCTGCTTCTGAACCAGGTTCAAATACTTCATGGTATGCAGAAAGTGGTGCTACATCCCATATCACTTCAGACCCATCTCAGTTGCATAATTGCATGCCCTATCAAGGTAACAACTCTCTGACTATTGGTAATGGACATTCTCTCTCTATATATGGTATTGGTACTGTAACAGTGCCGTCTTCTAGCTCGAGTCTGTCGTTTCGGAATACATTGTGTGTGCCTCAGATTCAGAAAAATTTATTGAGTGTGTCTCAAATGGCTCGTGAGAATAACGTTCTAATCGAATTTTATGCTCGTGATTATTTTGTGAAGGATATCAGAACTAGGAAGGTTCTGCTTCATGGTACTCTCCACAATGGTTTGTATCGATTCTTTGGACCTCATCCTCCCTCTCACAGACAGTCTGCTTTAGTTGCTTTCAATAAGAATTTGCCTGCATTATGGCATTCCAGACTGGGACATCCTGCACAACAGACATTGCAGAAGGTGTTACAGTTGGTGAATGTGTCCAATAAGTCTTTTGAATTTTGTTCAAGCTGTCCTTTAGGTAAGAGTCATGCCTTACCTTTTCAGTTGTCTACCCACCATTCCTCGAGTATTTTGGATCTCATTCACACTGATGTTTGGGGTCCCTCTCATGTACTGTCTACTGGTGGTTTTCTTTACTATGTGCACTTCATGGACGATTGTACATGATTTACGTGGATTTATCCATTGAAGGCCAAATCTGATGTTTTCAACGCTTTTCTGCATTTTAAAAAGTTAGTTGAAAATCTGTTTTCTACACGCATCAAGAAGGATCAATCAGATTGGGGAAGGGAGTATAGGTCCCTGAAGCCATTTCTAGACTCTTGTGGTATTGTTTTTCAACACTCTTGTCCACATGTTCATGAACAGAATGGGAAAGCTGAAACATTATTGACGTGTTTAACATTGTTAGCTCATAGTCAATTACCCTATAAATACTGGTGGGATGCATGTGAAACAGCAGTTTTTCTTATCAATAGACTTCCATCTAGAGTGTTGCAGGGTTAGTCTCCTTACGAGAGGTTGTATGGGTGTCCACCAGATTATTCGATTTTAAGAGTGTTTGGGTGTGCCTATTTTCCATACTTACGACCATACAATGCCCATAAACTGCAGTTTCGTTCTGAGAAATGTCTCTTCTTGGGGTACAGTTCATCTCACAAAGGCTACAAATGTCTTCATAAATCTGGGAGAGTTTTTATCACTCGTCATGTATTATTTAATGAAGATGAGTTTCCTTACTCTTCTCTCTTTTCTTCATCATTTCTGCCTGATGAATAAGGTGGATTGTCACTGGTCAATCTTCCAGTTCCACAGTTCACGACTAATGGCCCATCTATTCCATCTGTATCCTCGACATCTAGAGCCCATACGTCTGGTTCAACCCCTTCCTCTGTTCATGAAAGGTCTTCTGCTTCTTTGCCTATATCTGAGTCCTCTCCTCAGTCTGATACTACACCTTCTTCCGATGTATTTAATAACAAAACTTTGGTAAATTCGACAACTGTCCCTTCTGTAATAGAAGGTGATCCTGTTGTCACAGTTGAATCTGAGGCACCACAAAATGTTCATCCAATGATCACTCGAGCTTAGGATGGTATTTCTAAGAAAAAGGCTTTTGTAGCAACCACTTATGTGTCTGAGGATATTCCTCAATCTGTGGACACGGCACTCAAGGACCCTAAATGGAGAGAGGCCATGGAGACTGAGTATAGAGCACTTATTAAGAATGGAACATGGTCTTTGGTACCTGCTCACTCGTCTCAGAATGTTGTTGATAATAAGTGGATTTTCACAGTTAAAAAGAATTTTGATGGCTCAATCAATCAATACAAAGCTAGATTAGTGGCTCGAGGCTTCAAACAGTTGCCGGGTATCGATTTCGATGAGACATTTAGTCCAGTAGTAAAGGCCTCCACAATTCGTATTATTTTATCGATTGCTGTTCAATTTGGTTGGTCAATTCGTCAGCTTGATATTCATAATGCCTTTTTAAATGGGTCATTGATTGAGGATGTCTATACAAACCAACCTCGAGGATTTATTGATAGTTCAGTTCCTAACTATGTTTGTAAACTTCATAAAGCACTTTATGGTCTTCGTCAAGCTCCTCGTGCTTGGTTTGATAGACTGAGATCCACTTTACTGTCATGGGGTTTTTTAAATTCCAAGGCTGATAACTCTCTCTTTATTTTTCGCTCTTCTTCGGCTATTTATATATTTTGGTTTACGTCGACGATATTATTGTCACTGGTTCTAATTCTGAACATATTCAACAGTTTGTCTCCAAATTAAATGCTTCTTTTGCTTTAAAAGATATTGGTGATTTAAACTTGTTTTTGGGGATGGAGGCTAGGAGTGATACTACTGGACTGTTTCTCACTCAAATAGCCTATATAAAACAATTACTTCAGAAAGGAGGCATGCTCCAGGCTAAGGTTGTTGATACTCCTGCGTTAGTGGGCAGGCCTCTCTTTTCTGATACATCTCCTCCGTTTACGGATGCTACGTTATATCGTAGTTTGCTTGGTGGTTTGCAATATCTGGTCCACACTAGACCAGATATTGCATTTATTGTTAATAGGTTGAGTCAATATCAGATTTGTCCGACTATTATGCATTGGCAGGCGTTGAAGAGGGTCTTACGTTATCTTAAAGGTACAGCTGATTGGGGTATTTGGTTTCGACCTAGTAGACATATGTTTGTCACCGGTTTTTCTGATGCAGATTGGGCAGCATCTCCTGACGATAGGCGATCTGTTTCGGGGTTTGCAGTCTTCCTTGGCTCAAATTTGATATCTTGGCAGTCCAAGAAACAACACGTTGTTGCCAGATCCAGTACTGAGTCTGAGTATCGGGCATTGACGCAGGTCTCGGCAGAGATTACATGGATACAATCGCTGCTGTCTGAACTTCAGTTTTCTCTTCCTACTGCTCAGTGGTATGGTGTGACAATATTTCTGCTCAAGCTTTGGCTCATAATCCTGTCTATCGTGCTAGGACCAAACATATTGAATTGGACATACACTATGTGAGGGATAAGGTGTTGTCAGGTCAGCTCTCTATTCGTCATGTACCTAGTTATGATCAAATTGCGGATGGATTCACCAAAGCTCTTGCTGCTTCTCGTTTTTCTTTTCTTCGGAGCAAACTTGGTCTCGTTGCTCTCCCCCTTCGTTTGAGGGGGGATGTTAGAGTAAATCATTAATTTACTATGTTGTAACTTTGATTTACTGCTTCGTTATTTACTGTTTCATGTGTAATCACGTGCTCAGCACGAGACTCTTGATATATATATATAATGTGGGCTGTGAGAGAAATCACTTACTCTCTCTCAGTTTACCGATTTCTTTCTCTTCAAGTTTTCGTCTTCACAGAAAAACTAGGGTTTTGCTATTCTATCAATAGGGCTTATTTTAAACCATATAAAGCTTTCTTCAGCAAGAAAACCTTATCTTCTTCCCCCTTCTTGATGAATCCCAGAGGCTGCTCCACAAAGATTTCTTCTTTGAAGATAACCATTCAAGAAGGCTGATTTTACATCAAGTTGGTAAATCTTCCAACTTTTTTGAGCTGCTAAGGCAATGAGAAGCCTAATTGTATCATACCTTGCCACATGTGCAAAAGTATCTGTATAATCAACTCCAAATTGTTGTGAGTACCCCTTCACAACTAATTTGGCCTTGTGTTTGTTGACTAAACCATTGGGATTTAATTTAGTTCTGAAAACCCATTTCACACCAATTACTTTTTTGTTTGTTGGCTTGTCAACCAAATTCCAAGTTTCATTCTTCTCAATCATTTTCAGCTCCTCCTGCATTGCATGCTTCCAATCTGATGATTTCATTGCTTCTTCAAGTGTTGTTGGCTCAAGAAGTATCACATTACATCGTGCATAAATGTCCTCCAAGGATCTGGTACCTCTAACTGCAAATTCTGATTCTGAGTCACTACTTGAATCATTTTCTTCAACAATCACATTTTGACTTTGAGAATTGGACATAACTGAATTTATGTCCATTTGTTGCACTTGTGACTTCTCCCAGTCCTAAAATGCTTCTTCATCAACCTTCAAATCCCTGCAAATCATCACATTTTCAGTTTGCAAGTTGAAGACTCTGTACCCTTTTGCATTACTACTGTAGCCGAGAAAAACTCCAACTTCTAATTTGCGATCGAGCTTATCTCTTTTTACTGTAGGAATGTGAGCATAACAAATGCTGCCAAAAACTTTGAGATGCTCAATAGATGGTTTAACATCGAACCAAGCTTCAAAAGGAGTCATTTCTTGCAAGTGCTTTTTTAGGAAGTCGTTCGAAGATAAACCGTGGCTTAAGTGCTTTTCTTACGCCCAAAACTTCTTTGGAAGTTTTTTTTCAAACATTAGACATCTAGACATCTCCATGACATTCTGTTCTTCCTCTTGCTCACCCCATTTTGTTGTGGGGTGTAGCTAACTGTGAATTGATGTTGAATTCCTGCTTCTTCACATAGCTTCTTGAAGTTTTTGTTAGTGTACTCGGTGCCATTATCAGATCTAAGAGCTTTGATCTTGAAATTACTTTGATTCTCCACCATGACTTTGAATTTCTGAAATGTACTCAGCACTTCTGATTTTTGTTGTAGAAAATACACCCAACAAAATCTTGAGAAATCATCAATGAAGAGAACAAAGTATTTGCTACCATTGAGTGAGGGAATACTCATAGGACCACAAACATCACTATGAATCACTTGCAGTTTTTCCATAGCTCTCCATGATTGATTTATTGGAAAGGGGATTCTAGCGTGCTTGCCAAGTTGACACACTTCACAAACACCATCTTGATCATGCATATGAGGCATATTTTCAACTAAAGATTTTTCATGCATTTGTTTAAGTGACTGAAAATTTGAATGACCAAATCTTCTATGCCAAAGTGAGAAATGATCAATAGAACCGAGAAAAGGCATGAGCACTCCACATATTCAGCTTCAAAGAAAAGCTTCTATCTTTCATTTTTACAATCATCAAATCATTTCCAGTAGGATCTATAATTGTGCAGGCCATATCTTTAAAAGAAAATGAATGATTCTTCTCAAGCATTTGACCAACACTAAGCAAGTTTTGATCTATTTCAGGCACATATAGAACTTCAGAAATGAATTTGATACCTATAGGAATTCTAACGGCAATTTCTCCTTTGCCTTTGACTTCTAGAAATTCTCCACTTCCAATTTTAACTTTGGAGGTATATGATTTGTCAAGCATTTGAAACATGCTTGCTTCCGATGTCATGTGATGAGTGCATCCACTATCAATCAGCCATGAATCAGTGTTGGTTTTGGCTGCACAACAAGTTGCCACGAAGAAGTTAACCTCTTGTTCTTGATTTTCTGCAACTTGTGCTTGTTGGCTTTCTTGGGCTCTTGATTTGCAAACTTTCTCAACATGTCCAAACTTTTTACAAGACCAACATTGAACTCCAGGTTTGTACCAGCAGAATTTTTCTAAATGATTTGTTTTTTTACAATTTGGACATGGAGGAAATTTGCCTTCTTTCTTTGAGTTTATTGTTTTCTCCTTCTTTCTTGTTTTTTCTTTCATTTCTTCTACCTTTGAAGTTGGACTGAAACTTTTCTTTGTTTTTCATTACAAGAGCATTCTCTGTATGATCTTCCAACCTAAACATTCTTCTTTGCTCGGTGGCTCGCAAGGCATTCACCAACTCAGCAAGTGAGATTTTTGTAAGATCCTTTGAATCTTCAAGAGAGGAAATTTTTGCTTCAAACCTCTCAGGTAGACTCACAAGAACCTTCTCAACCACCCTTTTATCAGCCAAATCATCACCAAGAATTTTGATTTGGTTCACAACTTTAAGAAATCTATCAGAGAACTCCTTCACATTCTCTGTTTCCTTCATCTTCAAGGCTTCAAACTCCCTTCGCAAGTTCAAGACTTGCATTTGTCTTGTTTTTTCACTTCCTTGGAACTCTTCCTTAAGCCTATCCCAGGCTTCTTTTCCCGTTTCACATGCCATGATGCGTGTGAATATAGGCTCAGTCACAACTGAGTGTATATAGGAAAGAGCTTTGAATTTTTTTGATGTCTCTTCAGCATGGTGCTTAATTTGTGCAATGGTTGGATTTGCTCTCAAAGAAGGAGGATCAACTCCTGTATCCACTGCCTCCCACAAGTCCAGCCCCTTCAACAAAGCCTTCTCTCAAAACTCCTTTATCAAGCATAAGCTCTAATACAACATGTAGGATTTTGAACACAAAGAAGTGGAGAGAAAAGAGATGCTGCAGATCGTTTCTAATCACATTCATACATTTTAGAAATTAATTTCTTAAGATTTTGTCCAAAAATGAACCATAGGAGATGGGACCATGTCTTGCTTAAACAACAAGTTAAACTAAGAAATACATAACAAAAGACACATTTATATATCAAAAAAAGGACTCCTTTATTCTCCCTTTCTAGATGGTGTTTTCTTAAGGTTTTCAGGAGAGGAGACCATCAACACATTTTATCAAAAAACTACTTATCCTTGACAAGTGTGGGTGTTGTGTAGGTCCCACATGTCAATTAGTCAAGTATTTGTTATTAATAATACTTACAACATATGGTTCAAATTCATATTGCATAAGCTAATAGTATTCTGATAATGCAAGTCTATTTTCTGTAATCATGCACAAAGTAAGAAAGCGTGAAATATACGTGACATATGACTCAAATTATAATTCATATTGAACCTTCAGTCTTACAAGAGAATGTCTCCACCAAGAAAGAAAGCGTGAAATATACGTGAAGGAAATTAAGCTAGTGTGAGGCATTTTTTCTTTTATATGATGGTAGTGGTCCTAGTACACATATTTTCAAATTTTAGTGGGTTTGATTTAGATTTTTCCTCTTGAGTCTATTTCCCGCCCGTTTCTTGTGTTCATCAATTGAACTTTGAAAGTTGAAAGTTTGATGCACTAACATTCAGTCTTGGTGGAATTGAAGTTTGATCATGACTTAGCAGACCAACATATTGATATAAAGCCCTTAAATATACTAAATGTATTCAATGTTCCTACACATGCTCAGCTTTTTAATTTAACAAACCCAGCAAGCGGCCTACGAAAAGATGAACACCAATTCGACTCTGTTAACATCATTTCTTATAGCTTTGTTGGTGTTCACCCTTTCTTTTGCTCCCCATCATAGTATTCACACGTCTGCCAGTACTACCGATACCATGCTTGCAGGCCAATCTTTAACAGGAAACCAGACCTTAGTTTCCAAAGACGGCATATTCGAACTTGGGTTCTTCACTCCAGGTAACTCTAAGAACTACTACATCGGCATTTGGTTCAAGCAAGTTGCAGCTGTCCAGAAAAAGAAATTTATTGTTTGGGTGGCAAACAGAAACAAGCCCATATCTGCAGATGACTCATCTTCCTCAGAATTCAAGCTCTTAGAGAATGGTCATCTAGTCCTACTTATAAGTATGAAGACCAACTACTCCTCTAAAGTCTCAGTTTGGTCTACCGATTCATCAACCTCAAAGACCATTAATGATACATCTGCAAATGCCGTGCTCGATTACGATGGAAATCTGATTGTCACAAGTTCATCTAATGGGAACATCATCTGGCAGAGCTTTGATCATCCCACACATGGCGTCCTACCAGGTGGAAAATTTGGATATAACAATCTTACTAAGAAGGGCTACAAACTAACTGCATGGAAAAACTCAGAGGATCCGTCCGAAGGCATCTACTCGGCTGAATTGGGACTCGACAAGAGTTTTCGCTTGACTTGGAATCATTCACTTGAATATTACACTTCAGGTGTTTGGAATGGACGCTATTTCAGCAACATTCCTGAAATGCAAGTGGGAAACGAAATCGCATCTTCTTTTGAATACAAGTCCTATGAAAATGGGGAGTACTTCACCTATTCTCTTTCGCATAAGACTTTGCCACTTTTTGCTTACCTGGATACATCTGGGCAAATGAAGATAACAGTATGGCAAGTTCAAACTCCAGACTGGATAGTGGTTTGGGCTAAACCAATGCTTAAGTGTCAAGTTTATGGCGTTTGTGGGGCTTTTAGTGTTTGTGGTGAGAATAATGTAGGTCTTTCCATATGCCAATGTTTGTCAGGTTTTGAACAACATTATCCAAAAGATTGGGGTTTGCTTGATTACTCTGGTGGGTGCTTGAGGCGAAACTCTTTGAAGTGTGGTGAAAAGATAGATTTTCAAAGATGCCTAACATAATACTGTCTCAAATCAGCCCATCAGCCAATGCTTTGGCAATGGATAATGCCAGGAAATGTGAATTGGCGTGCTTACAAAATTGTTCTTGCAGTGCATATGCTTACTTTACAAATAGTAGCAGCGGCAATAGCATTCAGTGTTCACTATGGTACGGAGATCTATTAAACATAGAACAGTTTGGCGACAAAGGAAATGATCTTTACATCAGACAAGCTCCTTCGCATGACCAATTGGGTTCTAGGATGAAACCTTCAACTAAATGGACTATAGTCGGTGTGGCTCTCTCTGGGACTATAATCTTGTTGGGGATCACTTTCCATTTCCTTCGTAAATGGTGGATAAAAAAATTCACCAGATCAGCAAACCTAGAAGGGGACCATGCATTTTTAACAGCATTTAGGTACAAACACCTCAAACTTGCAACAAAGAATTTCTCAGAGAAGTTAGGCAGCGGCAGTTTTGGTAGTGTCTTCAAAGGGACATTGCCCGACTTGACTGCCATTGCGGTAAAGAGACTTGAAGGTATTTCTCAAGATCAGAAGCAATTTCGAAACGAGGTAAGTACTATAGGTTTAATCCAACATGTTAACCTCGTTCGCCTTCTTGGCTTTTGTTCTGAAGGTAGGAAAATAATGTTGGTGTATGATCTAATGCCTAACGGGTCCCTAGAAAAACATCTATTTGATCAAAACAATTTGAGAATTTTGAATTGGCAGCAGAGGTACCAAATTGCAATAGGGACAGCAAGAGGATTGACTTACCTACATGAGGAGTGTAGAGACTGTATCATACATTGTGATATCAAACCTGAGAATGTACTCCTAGATGCTGATTTTTCTCCTAAAATAGCAGATTTCGGACTTGCTAAGCTTTTAGGCCGTGAATTTAGTCGAGTTCTAACAACCGTGAGGGGGACTATAGGTTATCTTGCTCCGGAATGGACTTCGGGTGTTCCTATCACTGTGAAGGCAGACGTCTATAGCTATGGGATGATGTTGTTTGAAATCATTTCAGGAAGAAGAAACTTAAAGAGGTCCAAGGATGGGAAGGTTTGGTTCTTCCCTACTTGGGCTGCTAGAAAAGTGGTATCTGGAGGACAGCCAGTGCTTTCAATTTTGGACAGCAAGTTAGAGGGAAATGCGGACATTGAAGAACTTAACAGAGCATTTAGAGTGGCTTGTTGGTGCATCCAAGAAAAAGAGATTCTTGAAGGCCATCAATGGGACAAAGTGGTTCAGATTCTTGAAGGACTTTTCAAATAGATTTTAGAGGTGAATCCTCCTCCGATCCAAAGGAATTACCTCTTTGCATATAAGCAATGGTGGAGTCCTAAACGAAGACTATACACCACAACAAATTTCAATGAATCCTTATAGTCTTATGAGGAATAGATATTGGTCCAATCCAAATTCAAATAATTCATCAATCCAACTAAATCCAATTTGCAAAATGCGGACCGGACTGGATCAAATTCCACGGATTCACGTTCTCCTATCCAAAAGTTTATGAATTAAACTTAATAAAATGAATCACAAAAATTATGCATATCATGATTGACAAATTTACAAAATACATCCCACAAATCTATATATAGTATATTTCCCACAAATTTGTCATCACAAGAACCTTCAAAATGTCCCTACATAAATAAAAATGTCATCCACAAACTCCGCCATATACCCAAACAAAAGCACAAAAAAAATGCACATTGCAACATACAACTCACAAAAAAATGTCTGAAATGTAATAAAAGAGGTAAGAACAAGCAAAGCCTTTGAGATACTATATAGTTTAAAGTTGATGGTTTGAGTAAATGTTCTTAGAGACACTATAGTACATATGACGAGATATGTATGTGTTGATGTGATAAACGGATTTGATCGGATTGAATCCGCGATATTTAAATGTGGATCTGTAATTCAATCCAGTCCAGCCGAATTAGTGATTTTTCAATCCAATTCAATCCAAGGGATCAAAAAATCGATCCAATTAGTGATAATTGGTCCGAATTGGACCAGATCCACGGATTAGTGCAATCCGTGTGCACCCCTAAGTGTGGGTGGAGAGAGAGAGAGAGAGAGAGAGAGAGAGAGAGAGAGAGAGAGAGAGAGAGAGAGAGTCATGTATATATATAGTCAAGTCAGTCGTGCATAGAGCCTATAAAGACATTGGAACGAGAATTATACGATCACTAGAAAACAGGACGATAATTCATGAAAACTTCTCTCCCACATAGAGACAGAAATAAAAGGATACAAATTGCAATAATCTTGAGATACAAAAAAGAACACAAATTCCATTGAGCAAGGGAATCATCAAATAATAAGTCACTATGATATCACGTTAAATCACCAATTCACCAAAAATAAATAATGGTTAAATATACGCAAAAAAACAGATATCAAACTAATCCAGAAATGAAAAAAAAAAAAAAAAAAAAAATGTCATATGGACTAGTGCATTCTCATTTAGTCCCGCCGGCCTTTGTCAGATCCTGTTAAAAATATAAAAATAAAAGTAATGAGATTTACATATCAAAAAACAGTCCATTGCATTGATGGATTACATCAGAGTCCAGAAATTGCAACCAGGCCAGTTGGTTCACTGATCAGCTGTTTCCAGATGAGATTCCATAATGCAAGGCTTATCTCCATCTAAAATCACTGCAAGCTTGCAGCAGCCATTGAGTTGTTTTTCCACTATCGAATTTCAATAATAGCAAAAACTACAGGTATAATATACTGCACTACTTGGGCTCAGCGAGACTTACCAACTACTCAATGGGCATGCATTTGACTACGAACACTTAAGCTGTTAATCTTCTTGCTGCATTTTCTTCTAAATCTAGCCCCAATTGATAAGTTACAGCAAACAGATTTGCCTTGGGGTGATTCCCCACTTTCATCCACCTTCAACTTAGGGAACTTCATGTTTGTCCCTTCAATCAGTTCATTTGAATCACTAAGGTTCCCCAGATAATAAAGAGGATCAATGTAGCATGATGATGAAGAGACTATACCTCTTACATTTATAGGCTTCACAAGCTTATAGAACTCTTGTAATTCACTGAAACATGAGTGATCAGAGTATGGCACAGAATATATGCAGCGATGAAATTTTGTGTAGGGACTCATATCTTCATACTTCTGATTTCTATTAACATGATCCTGATCAGTTGCTGTTTCTTTCTTCTGTCCCTGAAAAACTTTCAAAGAAGAACCTGTTGTCCGGAACAATAAATAATGATACTAATATATATGAATAAACAAGTTTTACAAATAATTAATAATAGAATCAATCAACAAAATAAATTTCTAACCGGAGGCTTGCACAGAAGCAATGTCCTAAGACAGAAATTTCCTTGAATTCGGTGATTGAATTTTCTTCAAAGATCTGCCCCCAGGATACAACCGGAAGCCCTTTCGAACCAAAAATCACCAAGTTCAAAAGTCTGTCAAACTGTGATTTTCCTTCTCTCTCAAAAACGAAATTCGAAAAATATATGTATCTCCAATGTTTTAGTTCTACTTAAATAGAACTTGAGGCACTGGTTCAAACCAATGTGTCTGTTCAAAACAATATATTCAACAGTCACACCTATTCTCAACAGTTGTACTTGTTCTCAACAGTAGCACCTGTTCACAAAATAACTAAATTAACTACCAATAATTAATTTCGAAAATAAAAAATAAAATAAAAATTTATTTGATTTTACAAGGCTAACAAATCTAAGTCCAAAGCCCCCAAGGCCCTATCTTTGATTTTAAATATAATTATATATATATTTATACCTATTACCCAATGGGTGCCAATTTTGACTCTATCCATTGGGTTTTTCTAAAGCAAATCTTTAGAGTAGATGTTTGTATATAAAGAGTTTGTACTCTTTGAAGTGAGCAATGTGGGACTAAAGAGGTTTTCTATTCAAACTCACTTGAAACATTTTTCAAGTTCTAACAACACCCACAGAATTGTCGTTTTGATCAAGGGACTTCACCACCCATGGGAGACCAGATAGCATGATTCCAATGGTGGGGCTTATCTTATTTAATTCTTCAAGAGTGTTTATGCTGAAACTGTACATAGGGACTGCTCTCACTCTAGTCAGACTTGTATTTGTTGTAAAGATGCCATGAAAGCCCAAGAGGTGCATTGTTTGCAAGCGTTCTGGCCAAACCCAGATCTTCAGAGGACAGCAATAAGCAAGGTGAGATTCGTTAATAACATGAATTGTATATCAATGAAGTTGAACTCTTTAATTAGTCAATAAAAATGATGTGTTTCAAAGATTCAACAGAACACTATGCCCTCCAGCTGACTAAGTTTTAGGAAAGCATGAGCTAGTGGCATAACCATGAAACAAGCACAAGGCAAAGAGATCCACAAATTTGCCTGACATATTTGGAGATCTCTGCCAAAAGATGAGGTAATCAATTAGATAAATAACATAATTTACATAATATGGTCTGTACTGGTTTTTGATAGCATGCTGCCTGATTACGTGTTATAGACTGAATGAAAAGAGTAATCTATGATTGATAATTGAAACGAAAGAGAGACTCAAATGAGAGAAAGAGTTAAGAAATTTCAAAGCTCAAATTTTTCGAATATTAACTTTCGAATGAATCGAAGTTCATTCGTTCGTTCTTATTTATAGACGAACCGATGTACATACAGACAAAAATCACCTATGTCTCTGCGATTATCTTTAGAATCTTTATGTAACTGTCTTTTTAACTTTATATCATTACATATTGATAATCCTACTATCTGAATTGTTTGAATGATATCACCATAAGTGAATCTATTATAATTTAAAGTTCCATCGCATTTTTCTCTTAATATATGTCTAACCTTTTCTGCGAATGAGTATGGTAATCCGGAAACAAATCTTTCTTTATAAAATGGAGTTTCATCTGTAGTTAAAGTATAAACTTTTGATAAGAATGTATCTTTATACCATCTAAAATCGGATAATGTTCTGCATCTTAAACTTTGTAAATTGTTCTCTAATTTTTTCTTCAATATGACTTAATGTTCCTATGAAATGCCAAATTATATTGGTTAACAAGGTTCTTACACCATTAAATGATTCTCTTCCATTGTTATCTAATACTGGATTTCCATTTTCGTCTCTAGCTATTGAATTTATAATTTCTTGTCTTTGAGTAGTTGATAAAGAATTATTCCACCAGCCATTCATTTGACCAGTAAGTCCTACGGATATTGCACCTACAATATGAGGTTCTGGATGATTTTGAGTACATGCTGCTGCATAAGTTATCATTTGTTGCATTACTTGTAAAATTCTGTATTCTGATAATCCATCGATATTCCATTCATAAATTGAATTTCCGTCAAACTTAATTCTTTTATTATCCTTTTCTTCTAATATCATGTCTACAGGAGATGGTCTAGAATAATAAGGTTTAGTATTCCATTTATTATATATATTATGTTTTCTAGGATAATGGATTTTATTTATATCTAAGTCAGATGATGTTTCAATACTGGATTCTGTCATTTTTATTGGACTGATTTCTAATGAATGTTCTGATAAACTATCAGATGTTATTGATTGATTTTCTTCTAAAATATTTATTTCAGGCATTTTTTCTTTTGTATCTTTTTGATTTATTTTTAGAGTACTAATTTTTTATGCTATTGTCTGTAATAATTCATCTGAATAATTTAGTTTTATAATGGGTATATTTCTAAAATTATCTTTTATCATAGGCTTTTTTAGTATTAATTCATTTTCTGGTTTTGTATTTTTAGAGTTTTCAGTATTTTTACTAGTAGAGGGATTATTATGAGAAATGTTTGATAAAGAGGATAGATATATATTAGTATAATTATTCTGTTCAATTATATGATTTAAATCTTTTCTTGATATAGGTCTTTCTTCTTCAAACGTAGTTTTTAATGGTACTGCCTTAATGTTTTCATTGATTTTAATAGAAGTTAATGGAGGATGAGTTTGAATGTATTTTTCGCCTTTTGTTCCTTCCCATACGGTATTTATCTTATGTATTATTTTTGGAATGAGGATAATGTTAAATAATCAAAAACCGAATGTTTTGTTTATTATTTTTAATATAGGCAAAATATTTTTCTCTGAATATTGCTTGTTGAGGTTTTGAACAAATTTTACAAAATATTGGGGTCAATGGATGTTTAAGAAATTGTTCTTTTAAATTATGATAATCTATTTCAAAATCTTCTTCATAATCTATTTTAACCATATTAACTTGATAATCATTAAAATCATTGATGGAAACGTTATCTTCTGTTGGTGTAACAGGATAAGCTATATGAGTTGGTAATTTTGTTGTTGATGCATAAACAGGTTGGGTTTCATAATAATTTTCAGTATTTGATGAAGATGGAATTGTAGAACAAGATTTTCTTGATGCAAAATTTATTTCAACTAATCCGTCATCATGGGCTATTATAGTATGTATTTGATCATTTGTTTTATCTACAGGATTCTCTTCTTTATTTGTATCTTGAATTAACCATGTTTTTGGTATGTCTATATCTTTCCAACTTAATTGTTTTCTAGTTATTACTTTATTTGCTAAATTTGTTAAAAATAAAGTTGATGTTCCCTTTTGTAAATTCGTATATGCTATCATAGGATTATGGTATGCATTAATTTATAATAAATTCGATAAACTACCGCAACATTTGAACATATTCCTTTCATTTCAAATCCTTGTGTGTATAAACTTAATGTTGATGCTTCATGTGCGAATTGATCATGTAAACTAATTGTGAAATTAGGAAAACAATTAAAGAAAATAGGTCCTTCAGACAAACTTCCTTCAATTATTCCTAATAATGAATCATTAAACTTTATGTGTCTTTTATCTCTAACGGATGCTAATACAGATGTATTTAGTCCTAAAGCAGTTAATGGCTTTATTGCAACTTGTATTAATCCTATATGTAAATATTTGTATTTTTCTTTATATGTATTTATTTTTTCTGGAGAAATTAACAGTATTTCTTGTCCTTCTGCATCAATTGATCTAGTTTCTTCTTCTAATTTTACTATATAATCTTGATTTTTGGAGAAAGTTCCATGAGTATATATCTGTTTGGGATCTATGGTTGGTAAATTTCAATTTTGCAGTGATTGTTCAATATCTACGTATGATATTTCACTTATATTTCTTAAATCTAATTTTGACTTCATTTTTTCTTCTGGCTTTATGATTGATTGATGATCAGATTTTGATGTCGAGGTGGATGATTCAAACTTAGGACTATGTTTTCGTAATGAAAGAGAAGATTTCATTTTCTTCATTAATTAACTCATGTCTCACCTGGGTTCTTAGAGTTCTAGCTTGGTCAACGATTTACTGCTAGACTTACGCTCCCTCTCGCTAGCCTTACTACGCGACTAGGAAAGCTCCTAACTCCAATGGCGAAGGTTAAACACAAGATAAATTAATGTAAAGAAAACGAAATTTTAACTTTCAAAAGAAACGTCATAGTAATAAGTTTTGCAAATCCTTTTCGAAATCACAATCGAAATCATAATCAAACTTGAAATTGAAATTGATAGTAAATACTTACAGGAGATGAGATTATAGAACTTGATTTGAGGGATGGATCTGGATTCTTTGAGGAATAAGGCTCTGATACCAATAGGGCAGGATCGGGTTCAACAAAGAATCGGTAATAGGGATTATGGTTATAGACTGAATGAAAAGAGTAATCTATAATTGATAATTGAAACGAAAGAAAGACTCAAATGAGAGAAAGAGTTAAGAAATTTCAAAGCTCAAATTTTTCGAATCTTAACTTTCGAATGAATCGAAGTTCATTCGTTCGTTCTTATTTATAGACGAACCGATGTACATACAGACAAAACTGACACTATTAAACATTATTACAAACACTATTCATTTTGACGAAATTATTGGTGAATACTATTCACCATTATTGTCGACATTATTACAACGACTTTTTTACAATCGACGCAAACAACACAACCCACTGACACTCCACACAACAATTTACATAAAAAGACAAAAATTGTGACTGCTGTTGTCACATCGGCTTTATTAGCTGGATGAAATGATTCTGTCTTGATACTGTGATCTTAAGAAAATTATGACTGCTGTTGTCACATCGGCAGAAAATTGTGACTGCTTTTGTCACATTACTTTATTGATGGTCGGATGCATTATTGAGCTTCTTGTGGTGATGACTTGATCCGAAATGATGTCGATTTCTTCTGACATTAACTATTCTTGATAAGCTTCTTGATAGGCATGCATTAATTTCTTCACGTGATGCTTTCTTGAAGACCACTTGATGATGACACGACTTGATGATGATCATGATGATCCATTATGGATCTTATCTGTAATTTTGATAATGGCAGGCATTGGGCCTGGAGGCATGGGCCTGGATTATGAATTGGCATGGGCCTGAGGCAGGCATAAGCCTGGTGATGGCAGGCATGGGCCTGGAGGCATGGGCCTGGATTTAAGAATTGGCATGGGCCTGAGGAAGGCATAAGTCTGGTGATGGCATGGGCCAGGAGGCATGAACTTGAATAACATAATTGGCATGGGCCTGAATTCTGAATTAATGGCATGGGTGGCCTGAATAACATAATTGGCATGGGCCTGGATTTTCTTTGCTGACACTGAATTAAATTAATATAGATCAACAATATAATTAATATAGATCAACAATATACTCAGGGGCTCATGAGCTTTCTTCATGATCTGAATGATTTCTTGATGAGGCAGACCGTGATTCTTCAATTCTTTGAAGTCTTTCATTTATTTTCCTGGATTCTTCTTGCATTTTCTTCAACTCTTGAAGAATGAGACTTGATGTATCTATTGTGGTGTCTGATGATGATGTGAAATTTGAACTACATCTTCATTCTTGACTGATTCTATTTATTTTTAGGCAAACATAGTTATCTGAAAATATGAGGATAGAAAGCGATTGTCTAGAGTTCTCCAAAGTCCTTCATAAACATAAGTATTATCAATTCTCATTGATGTCTATAAAGATTTCTATTTTTGGGCACCCTAATAAAGTCCAAAGAGTTATAAGGGCTTTTTCTTCATCATTTGGACCAATTGAAAGCAAGAGTCGCATAAAGCTGTATTGGCTTGTTGATTTGAACATCTGGCTGAAGGCCGAAATTATATAATTCATCCACTAACCAATTTATGAGAGGATCACAGATACCGGGATCCATGAATCTTTCAATTAATATCCTTTTCTTATTTAGTCTTTTCAAAAGAACTGAATCTTTTTTCAAAAGTAGAGCTTCATTAAATTTCATAAAATCTCATTGAGATATTTTTGAATGGAATTATAAAGGAGTATGGTATTGATTTGATTATCAAAGTGAGGCTGTGATAATGAGTATATATTTAGGAATGGAATTAGGGAGTATGGTAATATAAACAGATAAAAAGCTTTTGATAACTGAATCATTGATCAGAATTAGAATTGATCAGAATTGGAAGCTGTATTGTACTGGCTAAATAATTGAGAGAATTTATTTTGTCTTTGATAAGTGTAAAGAGATTTACCCTTATCCATGATGATCTGAAACAAAGAATGAATTCATAGGGTTACTAGGAATTCTCTGGATAAGAAATCAGGAAGGGAGTTATTTTCTCCTTTTATATATTCAATATCAAAATAAAAAATACTTAAAATAGCTTGCCAACGAGCAAATATTTATTTTGAAACTAAATTTTTTATATCTTTCAAAAGTATTTCTTTTGCTGATTTACAATCAACTCTTATCAAAAATTCTTGATTCAAAATATCTGCTTGAAATTTTTGAACGGATAAAACAATTGCAAGAATTTCCTTTTTGAAGGTAGCGTAATTCTTTTGGATATTATTCCAAAGTCTTGATGCATAACAAACAAGCTGTTCATTTCCTTCAGGGGTTTTTTGGAGTAATATACCTCCATATCCTATGTCTGAGGCATCTGTCTGAATTATTTTTGGATAAGTAGAATTGGCTAAATGTAAGCATGGTAATGCTTTTACTTTAATCTTGATTTTTTGTATTGCTTTTGTATGAATAGGGGTCCAAATAAATTTATTATCTTTTTTAAGAAGTTCTAAAAGACATTTTTTATCTATGGCCGAATTTTTATAGAAATCGGATAAGTAATTTAAACAACCTAAAAATCTTTGTAACTGTTTTTTATCTATTAATTGATCAGGGAATTTATTGCAAATTCTATGACTCTATTGATTGGAGTTATTGTTTGATTCTGTATTTGAAATCCTAAAAAGTTTATTGTTATTTGAAAAAGTTTTATTTTCCTTTGAGATAATACTAATCCATTTTTAATTATTATAGATTGAAATGTATACAAGTGTTTCCAATGTTCATCTATTGATTTAGAAAATATAAGGATGTCGTCTATATAAACTAAGATATATTCATAATAAGGATGAAATACTTCATTCATCATTTTTTGAAATTCTGATGGGGCGTTTTTGAGACCGAATGGCATAACATTCCACTGATATTGTCCGAATGGAGTGTTGAATGTTGTTTTATATCTATCTTTATTTGTAATTTGTATTTGCCAAAATCCTCGACTTTAAATCAAATTTTGAAAATATAATCGAATTGGTTATTCTCTTTATTAAATCATTCTTATTTGGTAAAGGATATCTTATAGTTTTTAAAACATTGTTTAATGGTTTATAATTTATAACAAGTCTTGGTGCTCCTCGTTCTAATTCTGCTGCATTTTCTACATAAAAAGCGGTACAGCTCCATGGTGATTTAGATGGGGTTATTAATTTCTTTTGTAACAAATCTTTTATTTCTTGATCACATAATTTTAGTAATCTTTCATTCATTTGTGAAGGATTGGCTTTCGTAGGTATTTTATCTTCATTAAAATCATTAATGTAAGGTAAAGAAACTTGATAAGTTTTTCTATCCCAAAATGCTGAGGGTATTTCTGAACAACATTTAATAATTAACTGATCTTGAAACATTTTAATTTTTTGTTGAATGGGTGGAGTATTTATAATCTGTTCTGTTTTTAAATTCTTAATTTCTGATTTTAATTGTCCTATAAAAGTTTGTTTATGTTTTACCAGATTAATTAATTGATTTAAATACCTAGTTTTTGGTTTATTAAAAAAATTAAAATTAACTTCTTTATTTTCAATACTTGATTTTATTCCACTGGATGTAACCGAGAATGGTTGAATTTTTTGTAAGAATGGAGTTCCTAATAACATATCATGTTGTAAATCTTTAACTATTATAAAGGATGTTAGTATACAAACATTATTTTTACATATATGAGCAATAGGAATTTTTAACTTGATTACTGATTTATTTCCTTCTGCTGTTGATATTCGACTGTTTGTCTTTTCACAGTATTTTAAAGGGATTAAACCTTCTCTTATACAATTTAAATCTGCACCTGAATCTATTAAAGCTTGTAATGAGCATTTAAAATCTTTTATTTTTGAAGTTATTGGAGTAAACCATCGTTGATGAGAATATGATGTAAGTGTTTCTATGAATACATTATTATCATAAATTGAAAGGTTTTCATAATTTATATTCTCGTCTTCTATTTTAATTATTTTTTCTTTAAGAATTTTTATTTCTTCTTTCAACTGATTTATTTCATACTGTAATAAATTTATAGTTGGTCCTGTAAAGGATTTAGATCTTTTATTAACTTCTTGAATTATATCTTTCATAGTATGATAATTATTATGTAAATTGATTTGGTTTTGAAATTTTATTTCATTTTCGTTTATCTGAGAAGTATTTTCAATTTCCTTTTCTGTATTTAAGATTTCTGTATAATATTTATATTTTAATATTGGATCTTCTATCTGTTCACCGATATCTAGAATTAATTTTTCATGTGCTGTTAAAACATTAATTTCATTTTCTGAATCTGAGGTAGATGTATACGTATTCTGTATATTTTCTATGCATTTACATGTTTCTGAAGAACTAGAGTTATCACTATTTGCAACTTCATTTACTTTCTTTTTATAGTTCTTTAAATGACATTTATTTGCGTAATGACCTGATTTTCCACATTTAAAACATTTATTAGTTTTATTTTTAGCAAATTTATAATTTTTTTATAAGTTTTTCTCTTAGGTTTATAATAAAAATCTGGATTGTTTTTATTATTAAATCTTTGTAATCTTCTTCTCCGGTAATTTGGTTTATTAGAATGTATTGGTGTTTCAGCAACTTCATGACCGAATTGATAACAAAAATCACCTATGTCTCTGCGATTATCTTTAGAATCTTTATGTAACTGTCTTTTTTTCAACGAAGATTGTGCAGACCCTAAAGTTGAGAATGAAATTATAGTTCCTCCGTGGATCTCTGATATTATTAGTGTAACTCAGATTGGGCTGCTTCTCCTGATGATAGAAGGTCAGTTGCAGGTTATGCAGTGTTTCTTGGTACTAATCTGGTATCTTGGCAGTCAAAGAAACAAGCTGTAGTTTCAAGATCCAACACTGAGTCCGAATACAGGGCACTTGCTCAAGTAACTGCCGAATTGGCCTGGTTGCAGTCTCTTATGCAGGAACTGCAGGTTCCTTTATCTGCTTCTCCTACAATATGGTGCGACAACATGAGTGCCACAGCCTTGGCAAAGAATCCTGTGTATCATGCTCGTACTAAACATATTGAACTTGATGTTCATTATGTACGAGATAAGGTTCTTGCAGGTAAACTATCTGTTCTTCATGTTCCTACTGTAGATCAGATTGCAGATATATTTACAAAAGCTTTTACGGCATCTAGATTTAGCTTTCTTCGAGACAAACTTGGGGTTGTTTGGTTACCCCTACGTTTGAGGGGGGATATTAGTGTAACTCATTAAGTGTACAAATGTTATGTATTGTTATAATGGAGCATGTGGTGTTGTGTGAGTGTGTATGATGTATGATGTATGTAATGAATCTAATGGTGCATGTTGTATTGTGGTTTGAGTGTGTGTCTAATATGGATGGTCCAGATGATGTCTCGAGGAATGGTATGTAACGAGAGATCAAAAGGGCTGTTATGTAAATTCTACTTTTAATATAAATACAGCGCTCATTCTCTCTGAAGGTAGAGAGAATGAGACCCTTCTCTGTAGGTTTTCGTCTCCTCATTTGATCTTTACAACAGTTCAAACAGATATCGATCCCTTCTAAGACCATTTCAATCCTCGCGCGCCAAATTTGAATTAAGTTCCTCCAAAACAAAAACTACGAATTCCCGCGAAAACCACAATTCAAACACTCAATCGCAAAACCACTCACAACGAAACCCTAGAACACGAAGAAGAGCTCCTCCTCCAATGAAGAAGAACTCGGTCGGTTGCTTTACACCGGCGATTTTCGGTGGGAAGGGACTAGGGAGAGGGCTTTGGTGGGGAGGAGTGTACTTGTTGAGGCTCTTAAGGGGGGTACTATTGATTTTCTTTACATGGATAATACGTAATGCAATCCGTCGTACTCGTTTCCTCCTAGAGAAGTTGTTGCTAATCAGGTGAGCTAAAATTATCAATTGTAATTGTTGTTGTTGTCGCGAGATTTGAATTCATGATTCATTTTTTATGCTTTGCTTATGTGTTTGGAGATTCGTGGAATGATAGAAGGGAAGTTAAATTGAGAATATTGTTTTGGTTCGCGTTTGCCTGATTGAACTTGTCGCTTTTTGCTTGAATATGTAGTTTACAGTGATTTAAAATGGAGTTAATACGAAATTCTTCTATTCTATATCAAGTTTAATGGCTACAGTTTACATGCCAGTCTTTGGAGAAACTGACGACAATATGCAGCCGCTTATGGGTTGAGTGTATAGACCATATTGAGTGTAAATCTTATGTGATTATTAGCTGCTCTACTTATAGTTTTATTATAGTTCACACTTTCCAAGGATTCTTTCATGGCGTTGCACGTTTTATTCTGTTTTGACAAGGTTCGTTCTCTGAACTAAGAAGATGGTGTTCCTCTTCATGTATGCCTAATTGAACTTTCTCTTCTTAAGCTTGAAATGGTGGTGCACTTTTATCATGATTTTGGAAATGAAACTTCTATGGAATCAATCTTATTATATATTTCTACGGCAGCTCAGATCATGTCTTCTGTTCCTCCACTCAAAGTAATTTTCTTGACATTTCTTCCATGCATTACCTCTCGATTTCCTGGTAACTAATGTGGCTCACGAATAGCAGATTTGAAAAATGAAAAACATAGAAACCATTGAATGGTTGTATATCTTACATAGTTGAGGTTCTATTGTGTATGAAGAGTTGAAAGAAATATGCTAGTCAGTTCTATTATTTATTTCTTAATTGATAGCTCTGAAATGTTCCTGGACAGGTTGTCAAAATAATTTCTGCTTATCCTGATCATGATGTCGTCATTACCATCAATACACTTGGGAAAGAAGACCTTCTCATTCACATAGCAAAGGCTCTGAACATTAAGGTCTGCAATACAACCTTGAATATTTTGCTACGCTCTCTTCACACTGTCATGAATTTTTGAATACATGAAATATAGCCAACATCCTTGGTGGAAATTATTAAATGATTAACACGTAATCAGGCAGCATGCTATCAAAAACCAGTACAGACCATATTATGTAAATTATGTTATTTATCTAATTGATTACCTCATCTTTTGGCAGAGATCTCCAAGTATGTCAGGCAAATTTGTGGATCTCTTTGCCTTGTGCTTGTTTCATGGTTATGCCACTAGCTCATGCTTTCCTAAAACTTAGTCAGCTGGAGGGCATAGTGTTCTGTTGAATCTTGAAACACATCATTTTTATTGACTAATTAAAGAGTTCAACTTCATTGATATACAATTCATGTTATTAACGAATCTCACCTTGCTTATTGCTGTCCTCTGAAGATCTGGGTTTGGCCAGAACGCTTGCAAACAATGCACCTCTTGGGCTTTCATGGCATCTTTACAACAAATACAAGTCTGACTAGAGTGAGAGCAGTCCCTATGTACAGTTTCAGCATAAACACTCTTGAAGAATTAAATAAGATAAGCCCCACTATTGGAATCATGCCATCTGGTCTCCCATGGGTGGTGAAGTCCCTTGATCAAAACGACAATTCTGTGGGTTCTTCTTTGAAAGTTTTTCAGGGACAGAAGAAAGAAACAGCAACTGATCAGGATCATGTTAATAGAAATCAGAAGTATGAAGATATGAGTCCCTACACAAAATTTCATCGCTGCATATATTCTGTGCCATACTCTGATCACTCATGTTTCAGTGAATTACAAGAGTTCTATAAGCTTGTGAAGCCTATAAATGTAAGAGGTATAGTCTCTTCATCATCATGCTACATTGATCCTCTTTATTATCTGGGGAACCTTAGTGATTCAAATGAACTGATTGAAGGGACAAACATGAAGTTCCCTAAGTTGAAGGTGGATGAAAGTGGGGAATCACCCCAAGGCAAATCTGTTTGCTGTAACTTATCAATTGGGGCTAGATTTAGAAGAAAATGCAGCAAGAAGATTAACAGCTTAAGTGTTCGTAGTCAAATGCATGCCCATTGAGTAGTTGGTAAGTCTCGCTGAGCCCAAGTAGTGCAGTATATTATACCTGTAGTTTTTGCTATTATTGAAATTCGATAGTGGAAAAACAACTCAATGGCTGCTGCAAGCTTGCAGTGATTTTAGATGGAGATAAGCCTTGCATTATGGAATCTCATCTGGAAACAGCTGATCAGTGAACCAACTGGCCTGGTTGCAATTTCTGGACTCTGATGTAATCCATCAATGCAATGGACTGTTTTTTGATATGTAAATCTCATTACTTTTATTTTTATATTGGTATCAGAGCCTTATTCCTCAAAGAATCCAGATCCATCCCTCAAATCAAGTTCTATAATCTCATCTCCTGTAAGTATTTACTATCAATTTCAATTTCAAGTTTGATTTTGATTTCAAGTTTGATTATGATTTCGATTGTGATTTCGAAAAGGATTTGCAAAACTTATTACTATGACGTTTCTTTTGAAAGTTAAAATTTCGTTTTCTTTCTGTTAATTTATCTTGTGTTTAACCTTCGCCATTGGAGTTAGGAGCTTTCCTAGTCGCGTAGTAAGGCTAGCAGAAGGGAGCGTAAGTCTAGCAGTAAATCGTTGACCAAGCTAGAACTCTAAGAACCCAGGTGAGACATGAGTGAATTAATGAAGAAAATGAAATCTTCTCTTTCATTACGAAAACATAGTCCTAAGTTTGAATCATCCACCTCGACATCAAAATCTGATCATCAATCAATCATAAAGCCAGAAGAAAAAATGAAGTCAAAATTAGATTTAAGAAATATAAGTGAAATATCATACGTAGATATTGAACAATCACTGCAAAATTGGAATTTACCAACCATAGATCCCAAACAGATATATACTCATGGAACTTTCTCCAAAAATCAAGATTATATAGTAAAATTAGAAGAAGAAACTAGATCAATTGATGCAGAAGGACAAGAAATACTGTTAATTTCTCCAGAAAAAATAAATACATATAAAGAAAAATACAAATATTTACATATAGGATTAATACAAGTTGCAATAAAGCCATTAACTGCTTTAGGACTAAATACATCTGTATTAGCATCCGTTAGAGATAAAAGACACATAAAGTTTAATGATTCATTATTAGGAATAATTGAAGGAAGTTTGTCTGAAGGACCTATTTTCTTTAATTGTTTTCCTAATTTCACAATTAGTTTACATGATCAATTCGCACATGAAGCATCAACATTAAGTTTATACACACAAGGATTTGAAATGAAAGGAATATGTTCAAATGTTGCAGTAGTTTATCGAATTTATTATAAATTAATGCATACCATAATCCCTGCAGTAGCATATACGAATTTACAAAAGGGAACATCAACTTTATTTTTAACAAATTTAGCAAATAAAGTAATAACTAGAAAACAATTAAGTTGGAAAGATATAGACATACCAAAAACATGGTTAATTCAAGATACAAATAAAGAAGAGAATCCTGTAGATAAAACAAATGATCAAATACATACTATAATAGCCCATGATGACGGATTAGTTGAAATAAATTTTGCATCAAGAAAATCTTGTTCTACAATTCCATCTTCATCAAATACTGAAAATTATTATGAAACCCAACCTGTTTATGCATCAACAACAAAATTACCAACTCATATAGCTTATCCTGTTACACCAACAGAAGATAACGTTTCCATCAATGATTTTAATGATTATCAAGTTAATATGGTTAAAATAGATTATGAAGAAGATTTTGAAATAGATTATCATAATTTAAAAGAACAATTTCTTAAACATCCATTGACCCCAATATTTTGTAAAATTTGTTCAAAACCTCAACAAGCAATATTCAGAGAAAAATATTTTGCCTATATTAAAAATAATAAACAAAACATTCAGTTTTTTGATTATTTAACATTATCCTGTCCAAAAATAATACATAAGATAAATACCGTATGGGAAGGAACAAAAGGCGAAAAATACATTCAAACTCATCCTCCATTAACTTCTATTAAAATCAATGAAAACATTAAGGCAGTACCATTAAAAACTACGTTTGAAGAAGAAAGACCTATATCAAGAAAAGATTTAAATCATATAATTGAACAGAATAATTATACTAATATATATC
This sequence comes from Stephania japonica, assembly GCA_039657345.1. NCBI lineage: Eukaryota > Viridiplantae > Streptophyta > Magnoliopsida > Ranunculales > Menispermaceae > Stephania > Stephania japonica. The sequence goes on along the minus strand of CM077556.1, from coordinate 79,974,408 downwards.
TATCCTCTTTATCAAACATTTCTCATAATAATCCCTCTACTAGTAAAAATACTGAAAACTCTAAAAATACAAAACCAGAAAATGAATTAATACTAAAAAAGCCTATGATAAAAGATAATTTTAGAAATATACCCATTATAAAACCAAATTATTCAGATGAATTATTACAGACAATAGCATCAAAAATTAGTACTCTACAAATAAATCAAAAAGATACAAAAGAAAAAATGCCTGAAATAAATATTTTAGAAGAAAATCAATCAATAACATCTGATAGTTTATCAGAACATTCATTAGAAATCAGTCCAATAAAAATGACAGAATCCAGTATTGAAACATCATCAGACTTAGATATAAATAAAATCCATTATCCTAGAAAACATAATATATATAATAAATGGAATACTAAACCTTATTATTCTAGACCATCTCCTGTAGACATGATATTAGAAGAAAAGGATAATAAAAGAATTAAGTTTGACGGAAATTCAATTTATGAATGGAATATCGATGGATTATCAGAATACAGAATTTTACAAGTAATGCAACAAATGATAACTTACGCAGCAGCATGTAAAACTCAAAATCATCCAGAACCTCATATTGTAGGTGCAATATCCGTAGGACTTACTGGTCAAATGAATGGCTGGTGGAATAATTCTTTATCAACTACTCAGAGACAAGAAATTATAAATTCAATAGCTAGAGACGAAAATGGAAATCCAGTATTAGATAACAATGGAAGAGAATCATTTAATGGTGTAAGAACCTTGTTAACCAATATAATTTGGCATTTCATAGGAACATTAAGTCATATTGAAGAAAAAATTAGAGAACAATTACAAAGTTTAAGATGCAGAACATTATCCGATTTTAGATGGTATAAAGATACATTCTTATCAAAAGTTTATACTTTAACTACAGATGAAACTCCATTTTATAAAGAAAGATTTGTTTCCGGATTACTATACTCATTCGCAGAAAAGGTTAGACATATATTAAGAGAAAAATGCGATGGAACTTTAAATTATAATAGATTCACTTATGGTGATATCATTCAAACAATTCAGATAGTAGGATTATCAATATGTAATCATATAAAGTTAAAAAGACAGTTACATAAAGATTCTAAAGATAATCGCAGAGACATAGGTGATTTTTGTTATCAATTCGGTCATGAAGTTGCTCAAACACCAATACATTCTAATAAACCAAAATACCGGAGAAGAAGATTACAAAGATTTAATCCAGATTTTTATTATAAACCTAAGAGAAAAACTTATAAAAAAAAATTATAAATTTGCTAAAAATAAAACTAATAAATGTTTTAAATGTGGAAAACCAGGTCATTACGCAAATAAATGTCATTTAAAGAACTATAAAAAGAAAGTAAATGAAGTTGCAAATAGTGATAACTCTAGTTCTTCAGAAACATGTAAATGGATAGAAAATATACAGAATACGTATACATCTACCTCAGATTCAGAAAATGAAATTAATGTTTTAACAGCACATGAAAAATTAATTCTAGATATCGGTGAACAAATAGAAGATCCAATATTAAAATATAAATATTATACAGAAATCTTAAATACAGAAAAGGAAATTGAAAATACTTCTCAAATAAACGAAAATGAAATAAAATTTCAAAACCAAATCAATTTACATAATAATTATCATACTATGAAAGATATAATTCAAGATGTTAATAAAAGATCTAAATCCTTTACAGGACCAACTATAAATTCATTACAGTATGAAATAAATCAGTTGAAAGAAGAAATAAAAATTCTTAAAGAAAAAATAATTAAAATAGAAGACGAAAATATAAATTCTGAAAACCTTTCAATTTATGATAATAATGTATTCATAGAAACACTTACATCATATACTCATCAACGATGGTTTACTCCAATAACTTTAAAAGTAAAAGATTTTAAATGCTCATTTCAAGCTTTAATAGATTCAGGTGAAGATTTAAATTGTATAAGAGAAGGTTTAATCCCTTTAAAATACTGTGAAAAGACAAACAGTCGAATATCAACAGCAGAAGGAAATAAATCAGTAATCAAGTTAAAAGTTCCTATTGCTCATATATGTAAAAATAATGTTTGTATACTAACATCCTTTATAATAGTTAAAGATTTACAACATGATATGTTATTAGGAACTCCATTCTTACAAAAAATTCAACCATTCTCGGTTACATCCAGTGGAATAAAATCAAGTATTGAAAATAAAGAAGTTAATTTCAATTTTATTAATAAACCAAAAACTAGGTATTTAAATCAATTAATTAATCTGGTAGAACATAAACAAACTTTTATAGGACAATTAAAATCAGAAATTAAGAATTTAAAAACAGAACAGATTATAAATACTCCATCCTTTCAACAAAAAATTAAAATGTTTCAAGATCAGTTAATTATTAAATGTTGTTCAGAAATACCCTCAGCATTTTGGGATAGAAAAATTTATCAAGTTTCTTTACCTTACATTAATGATTTTAATGAAGATAAAATACCTACGAAAGCCAATCCTTCACAAATGAATGAAAGATTACTAAAATTATGTGATCAAGAAATAAAAGATTTGTTGCAAAAGAAATTAATAACCCTATCTAAATCACCATAGAGCTATACCGCTTTTTATGTAGAAAATGCAGCAGAATTAGAACGAGGAGCACCAAGACTTGTTATAAATTATAAACCATTAAACAATGTTTTAAAAACTATAAGATATCCTTTACCAAATAAGAATGATTAAATAAAGAGAATAACCAATTCAGTTATATTTTCAAAATTTGATTTAAAGTCAGGATTTTGGCAAATACAAATTACAAATAAAGATAGATATAAAACAACATTCAACACTCCATTCGGACAATATCAGTGGAATGTTATGCCATTCGGTCTCAAAAACGCCCCATCAGAATTTCAAAAAATGATGAATGAAGTATTTCATCCTTATTATGAATATATCTTAGTTTATATAGACGACATCCTTATATTTTCTAAATCAATCGATGAACATTGGAAACACTTGTATACATTTCAATCTATAATAATTAAAAATGGATTAGTATTATCTCAAAGGAAAATAAAACTTTTTCAAATAACAATAAACTTTTTAGGATTTCAAATACAGAATCAAACAATAACTCCAATCAATAGAGTCATAGAATTTGCAAATAAATTCCCTGATCAATTAATAGATAAAAAACAGTTACAAAGATTTTTAGGTTGTTTAAATTACTTATCCGATTTCTATAAAAATTCGGCCATAGATAAAAAATGTCTTTTAGAACTTCTTAAAAAAGATAATAAATTTATTTGGACCACTATTCATACAGAAGCAATACAAAAAATCAAGATTAAAGTAAAAGCATTACCATGCTTACATAATTCAGACAGATGCCTCAGACATAGGATATGGAGGTATATTACTCCAAAAAACCCCTGAAGGAAATGAACAGCTTGTTTGTTATACATCAAGACTTTGGAATAATACCCAAAAGAATTACGCTACGGTCAAAAAGGAAATTCTTGTAATTGTTTTATCCGTTCAAAAATTTCAAGCAGATATTTTGAATCAAAAATTTTTGATAAGAGTTGATTGTAAATCAGCAAAAGAAATACTTTTGAAAGATATAAAAAATTTAGTTTCAAAACAAATATTTGCTCGTTGGCAAGCTATTTTAAGTATTTTTGATTTTGATATTGAATATATAAAAGGAGAAAATAACTCCCTTCCTGATTTCTTATCCAGAGAATTCCTAGTAACCCTATGAATTCATTCTTTGTTTCAGATCATCATGGATAAGGGTAAATCTCTTTACACTTATCAAAGACAAAATAAATTCTCTCCATTATTTAGCCAGTACAATACAGCTTCCAATTCTAATCAATTCTAATTCTGATCAATGATTCAGTTATCAAAAGCTTTTTATCTGTTTATATTACCATACTCCCTAATTCCATTCCTAAATATATACTCATTATCACAGCCTCACTTTGATAATCAAATCAATACCATACTCCTTTATAATTCCATTCAAAAATATCTCAATGAGATTTTATGAAATTTAATGAAGCTCTACTTTTGAAAAAAGATTCAGTTCTTTTGAAAAGACTAAATAAGAAAAGGATATTAATTGAAAGATTCATGGATCCCGGTATCTGTGATCCTCTCATAAATTGGTTAGTGGATGAATTATATAATTTCGGCCTTCAGCCAGATGTTCAAATCAACAAGCCAATACAGCTTTATGCAGCTCTTGCTTTCAATTGGTCCAGCGATGAAGAAAAAGCCCTTATAACTCTTTGGACTTTATTAGGGTGCCCAAAAATAGAAATCTTTATAGACATCAGCAGAATTGATAATACTTATGTTTATGAAGGACTTTGGAGAACTCTAGACAATCAGTTTCTATCCTCATATTTTCAGATAACTATGTTTGCCTAAAAATAAATAGAATCAGTCAAGAATAAAGATGTAGTTCAAATTTCACATCATCATCAGACACCACAATAGATACATCAAGTCTCATTCTTCAAGAGTTGAAGAAAATGCAAGAAGAATCCAGGAAAATAAATGAAAGACTTCAAAGAATTGAAGAATCACGGTCTGCCTCATCAAGAAATCATTCAGATCATGAAGAAAGCTCAGGAGCCCCTGAGTATATTGTTGATCTATATTAATTCAATTCAGTGTCAGCAAAGAAAATCCAGGCCCATGCCAATTATGTTATTCAGGCCACCCATGCCATTAATTCAGAATTCAGGCCCATGCCAATTATGTTATTCAAGTTCATGCATCCCGGCCCATGCCATCACCAGACTTATGCCTTCCTCAACTATGTAAGATATACAACCATTCAATGGTTTCTATGTTTTTCATTTTTCAAATCTGCTAAATTGAACTTCAAAAAGAGCTATTCGTGAGCCACATTAGTTACCAGGAAATCGAGAGGTAATGCATGGAAGAAATGTCAAGAAAATTACTTTGAGTGGAGGAACAGAAGACATGATCTGAGCTGCCGTAGAAATATATAATAAGATTGATTCCATAGAAGTTTCATTTCCAAAATCATGATAAAAGTGCACCACCATTTCAAGCTTAAGAAGAGAAAGTTCAATTAGGCATACATGAAGAGGAACACCATCTTCTTAGTTCAGAGAACGAACCTTGTCAAAACAGAATAAAACGTGCAACGCCATGAAAGAATCCTTGGAAAGTGTGAACTATAATAAAACTATAAGTAGAGCAGCTAATAATCACATAAGATTTACACTCAATATGGTCTATACACTCAACCCATAAGCGGCTGCATATTGTCGTCAGTTTCTCCAAAGACTGGCATGTAAACTGTAGCCATTAAACTTGATATAGAATAGAAGAATTTCGTATTAACTCCATTTTAAATCACTGTAAACTACATATTCAAGCAAAAAGCGACAAGTTCAATCAGGCAAACGCGAACCAAAACAATATTCTCAATTTAACTTCCCTTCTATCATTCCACGAATCTCCAAACACATAAGCAAAGCATAAAAAATGAATCATGAATTCAAATCTCGCGACAACAACAACAATTACAATTGATAATTTTAGCTCACCTGATTAGCAACAACTTCTCTAGGAGGAAACGAGTACGACGGATTGCATTACGTATTATCCATGTAAAGAAAATCAATAGTACCCCCCTTAAGAGCCTCAACAAGTACACTCCTCCCCACCAAAGCCCTCTCCCTAGTCCCTTCCCACCGAAAATCGCCGGTGTAAAGCAACCGACCGAGTTCTTCTTCATTGGAGGAGGAGCTCTTCTTCGTGTTCTAGGGTTTCGTTGTGAGTGGTTTTGCGATTGAGTGTTTGAATTGTGGTTTTCCGGGAATTCGTAGTTTTTGTTTTGGAGGAACTTAATTCAAATTTGGCGCGCGAGGATTGAAATGGTCTTAGAAGGGATCGATATCAGAGATCCACGGAGGAACTATAATTTTATTCTCAACTTTAGGGTCTGCACAATCTTCGTTGAAAAATTAATGGGCACCAATAATCGAGTATCCATTTTTGGTGTTCATGTAAGGATGCAAACGGGTTGGGTAGGGTAGGGTTGGGGATGGGGACCTCATCCCCATGCTCCTGTAGTCCTACCGACTTAAAAATTCTTCACCCATACTCATTTAGGGACGAATTATCATACCTATCTCCATACCTATCTAATCTTTGTGGGGATGAGGAATGAAAATTTTTCTCCATTTCACTCTTCATTAGGCCATCCAATTGTTGGTGGATCATCCTATTGAAGAAGGGGCTTTGTGTAACACATTGGGTTCAAGACCCAGGAAAGTAAGGTATGTTACTTTCTTATAAAAAAGGTTTGATAGTCAAATATATCCTAATGTTTAATGATTTTTGAAAATATATGCTAACGTTTTAATTTTAGCAAATACATCATAACATTTCAAATTAGATCAAACTTTATCCTCAAGTCTTAATTTTTCAATTTTACCCCTAAAAATAATAACTTGACTTTAACAAAATACAAAATAAAAAGCTAGCTAGATCACTATATATCACTGTTTTTTTTTTTTTTTATGAATAGGGGATATATCACTGTTATGTTCACCACTAAAATTCAAAAAAAAAAAAAAAAAAAGAGTCGCACTAAGGGCACCCCGCAATCCTCTCAAGGCACCTCAATGATTAGGGCACCTCAGCAATTTATCAAGACACCCCGGTACTTTTACCAAAATGCCCTTTAGTTTGATGTGCGAGCACCCCACCACCAAATCGAATGAAACCCTTCTTTTCTCCCTTCCATCACCACATCATGGCCTCAATATACCAAATCCCCTCACTTTCTTGCTTGTTTAAGGTAGATTTGTTGTTTTTATGATCGGACGATGTGTTTAACTTCAATCCCGTAGTGTTTGGTCACACAGGGTCGTGATCTGTCTTTTGGTCTCGGACATCTATTGCCGAAATCATTGTGTAAGTGTCGGTTAATATCAACCGACGCCTAAGTGAGAATGACCATTAGACCATGTGGTTGTGTATCTCCGAGACTACTGGTTTTAGTTTCGGTGGCCTGTTACCGAGACATTAAGTTATGTCTCGGTTGCTTCCAATCGAAGTGTAATAAAAAGCTACATTTGGGATTAAACTCAGTTGGTAATAACCGACGCCTTTTGTTAGTTATCGGTTATAGGATACCAAGACACTACAACATGTCTCAGTCCTATGTGACCAATAAATTCGTGTCCGTGGCTCACCTTCAAAAATGAAAAAAAAAAAAAAAACCTCACAAAAACCATAAAAACTAACTTCTTGTGTGCGACGTCCGTCTCCCACTTATTTTCTTCAACCATTAGACTCTAAAAACACTTAAAACTCGTTGAATCTCCGGGTAGCGACAGATTGACAAACGCAATTGACAAGGGTCAGTGCGCACTCTTTGATCAACAAACGCAATATCTGGCCCACGACAGATCGACTTGACTTCGTAAAAAAATTGAGTTTTCAAAAGTGAGGTGCCTTGAGAAGGCATTTGAATGGGTATGTAAATTGTTGGGTTGGACGAGGGCATTTTTGTCAATTGGTCATAAAATCAGTTTTAACTAAAAATGGCAGGGTGCCCTCATAGGATTGCGGTGTGCCCTTAGCGCGACTCAAAAATAATAATAGAACAAAATAAAATGCAAAGTCCTTCAAAAATTGAGTCGTCATTGCTCATCTCGCATCCTCCTCTTGATCTCGACTCCTCCAATTCGATTCTCGTTTTCGGTATTGTTTTTTTTTTTTAACTAAGAACGAGACTTTATTTTATATAGCCAAAGACATTATGTACATCGCGAGAAACAATGCGCTTCCTTAAAACAAAGTTGAAAAAAACTTTATTAGTGAAGTAGAGAAAAAACGCGTCATCCCTAAAAAAATACCTTTATCCCTTGCCATGACAATTGCCAATGATGTAAGCTCATCGCCACGCAGTGCCGCAGTCACACTGAACTAAGTTGAACCTGTATTCGTGCAGTCGGGATTTACAAAAGTGGTAACCAAAAATACATTATGTGGTCACATTACATTCTGCCCACCCAAATAAATCAATAAGTACAAGTAGTAGGCATCCCAGCTATCATCCCCTTCCTAAAGTCAAAGTTTAAAACCTTCATAAAGTATGACATCTACCCTCACCACAGATGTTCTGCCCAAGATCCCATCAAAACATTTTTCCTCCATGTTTCAAATACCTTCTTCGGTGAGACCCACCAATCCACCTGATGTTTAATGGAATCGCGGACTGAAGTCTAGCTTCTTTGGTTCCCTTAAAAGAGGTGATTGTTTCGCTCAAGCCATACACACCATGCAATAGCTAGGACCCATGTTTTCCATAAGGTTTTCTTTTTCTGACCCGGACAACTCACACATATGCCGTTGAGGCACTCACTAATCCGCTGAGGACGAACCTAAACCAACCGCAACTCGTCCATTAACCACCACCAATGCCGAGAAGTAAAGGAGCAGTGAAGAAAGAGGTGATCGATCGTCTCTCCATCCGCCTTACATAGAGAACACATATATAGACGGCTGTTGGTACCACTCCGGTCTTTTCTTTTGCATGACATCTGTTGTGTTCGTTCTCCCATTGCCCGTCACCCATGCAAAGAACTTTACCTTGGATGGGGCAGTACTTTACCAAATTGTTTCCCCCAAAATATGGTTTGAATTGTGATTGTCCCCATTGAGCATCATCATCGCAGATCAGACAGTCTATTTACCAAATTGTTCCGCTTCTCATTTTCGGATATCCACCCTATTTCGATTGATTCCAGCATTTTGAAGTCGATTGAGCAACATAGCAAATTGGGGAAACTACACTATGTAACAACCCTAAAAATCTAACTCGTGTCACATTTCAATTTAAGACGTACGTGGGCCCATTTGCCGTAATACAATTGTCCAATTCTTGATCGTCGACACCAAGGTATATTATTTTTGTTTGGTATTTGTATTATATTTTATTACTCGAATATAAATTCTAATGTCCCAAACGTGTATGAGGACGTTTGAACATGAGCGTTGGTGTTAGGAAACGGGTTCGAGCCGAGAAAAACGTGAATTACAAGTTTCGAGCGAACAATTGATGGGTAATTAGCAGTCCATGGGATTAATTGAATTAAAAACACAAACAAAATGCAAGATAAATAATAAATAAAAATTTTGTAACGTGTTCGGTACGTGGGTATGGGTACGTGCGGGGGCACGCGACGTGCGAGTCGTGGTGCGGAACGGGTTCGAGAACGCGAGGTTTATGCGAGAAATGGCTAAGTTATGAGAGAGAGTCATCTATTAGAGTCACCATTGTTGATTCAAAGTGGTTGGATGGAGTGAAGGAGGGCCAAGGGATGTGTCTCAAGATACGTGTGTAAGTGTGGATGAGAGGGGGTATATAAACCACCCCACTAACTTTTCTCTCTCATCTCTCATTTCTATCTCTTCTTCTCATCAACTAAAAACGGATTATGGGTGTTGGGGTTTGTGATTTCGAAGCCAAATGAGTGATCTACTACGTATTTTAAGGTGAGATCTCAACTCTCCACGTGTCTCTTTACGTTTAGATACGCCTATTTCTAGCGTTTTCCTCACGATGAGTTTTTTAGACAAATTGGAATTTCAATTTTTATTAGATTGTGATGACGGAATTGATGACAAAGGGATGGATTTATGGTTTTGAAATGGTTGTTTTAATGATATGGAGTTTTATGCAATTTTGGTGGAATTTTTAGAATTTTGGACGTGATTTGATATCGGGGATTTCTAGATGTTGAAGACTGGATTGTTGATGGTTTGGAATTTCTTTTGACGTCCCTAAGAGTTTGGGATAGGCTCGGAACACAGTGACACGAGCTAGGGTTTCGAAAACCACATTTTGTACATTTTGTGTGCAGTGTTCGACGCCACGAGGGACGTCGTGGAGTATTTATGCTCATGGTGTCGATCACGACGCTCATAACAAAGGCTCTAAAGGTTGTCACGCTTTAAGTGACGCTGTGGAGAGGAAAGCCTTATGGCACCACTCACGGCGTTTAAGACAGAGAGTCTCATAAGTCACGCTTTATGTGACGTCGCAGGGTTCTAACCCCCACGACACCACCTGTGGTGTGACACTGTTCACAATGAACATTTTGAGAAAATTTCAAAAAATCTCGAGGATCTCTGGTATTCAAATGGCTTAAAACGACCCAATACCCCAAAAATTGACCCAATTACACTAATAGAATAATTATAGAAAATTGGGTAAATTAGAGGTAAATTAATGAAAATTTGTAATTTAATTTTGTTGTCAGGGGTTATAGTCATTGACGGGTCACACGGGGATTCGAAAGTGGCGAGTCGGAGTTTGTGTGAGTGCATGTTAGCTTGGATACATGTAAGTAAACCAATGAGGAATTTTACAATTATTTCTTAAGCTTTAATTTGTTGTTATTGCTCTGTTCTTTCTATTTCTTGGAATTTCTATTGGTTAAGTGGTTCATTGGCAAGTAAGTCATGACTGTTATTTTATATGTGATATGAGTTCGTATCTGGGCAATGTTGATATCTCCCAATTAAGTGCATATTAGGGGCACTTATCTGGGTTCATGGATATCTCATAGTCGCACGGGTTAGGACTGGAAAGATGTGTTCTCGTCTTGAACCCGAGTCTGCTAGGCTTTTGTCGTGACTCAAAGACCTTTAGGTCGAACTACTTGTTATTCGGATTCGTATTCAGGACCCTCACTTTTAGATTAATTTATTAACAATCTTGTGTATTCATGCGTTCCATGTTCCTTTCTTACTATCTGCATGAATTAGACTGTGTTATTTATTTCGAAATGTTGTATTTATCTCCTACTTAGCATTACTTACCTATGCACGTCATTCTTGTGTTTGACGGAGTGCAGATTCACAATCCAGCAAGGGGAAGGCTCCACTGCTAGGAGATATCATTTGAGGATATAGGGCGTTTCTTCTCTTGACTGGTGTATGTTTCTTTGATGACAACGTTCCCCCGCTGACTGCTGGTCCTCCAGAAATGACGTTGATGACTCCTCCATTCTTCATATGTTTTTCGTTTTCAGCTTCTCTATAAGCGGGTCGCTCTTCTGCTCTTACAGTTTTGTTGTCTTTACGTCCCCCATTATTGTTCTTGACAAACTTGTTTAGGCGTCCTTTCCTAACTTGGAATTTGATTTCTTCCTTTAATTGTATGCAATCCTTTGTTTCATGACCATAGTCTTTATGGAACCTACAATACATGTTCTTGTCTCTATCAGAGACTTTAGAGCGCATAGGTTTTGGCCATTGTATAAACGGATGAGATTCGATTTCAAACAATATTTTCCCTCGCTTAACGGAAGTATATTGGTTGAATCTGTTGGGATTCTCTGGCCTAAAAGGGCCCCCCAGGGTTAAACTTAGCTTTTATTTTTTAGGACAATCACGATTTCTCATATCTTCCTGACTGCGCTTCCTATCTTCAATCATATGATCTGGTTGAATTAATTCCTTAACAACCATGTATTTCCCCGCCTTCTTTTGCAATTCTGCCATTGATATAGGGGTTCTTCACCAAGGAGACCTTGAGGTGCTCATTGGTAGTCCCATTTATAAGGGCTACTATTGCAATCGATTTATCAAGGTTGGGGACCTTGAGAGCCTCCTTTATGAATCTTCTGAGATACTCTCGCAAGCTCTTTCCATGCTTTTGGCATATAGCCACTAGAGATGCAGAGCTTTGGGCATGAGTCTTCCCACCAATAAATTAATGGACGAACATTTCACTGAGTATATCAAATGATTCTATCGAGTTAGGCGCATGTCGTTGATACCAATTATGCGTTGGTATTCTCTATGGAAAAGCCTTGCATTTGACCGCATCAAATACGCCATGTAACAGTAAGACTGCGTTGAAATTAAGAACATGTTTGGTTGGATCACTGATGCCATCATACTTGTCTAGAATTGGCATTTTAAAACCTTTTGGCAAAGGATCATCGAGAATTTCATGGATGAATGGCGTGTTTCTCGCTTTATAAACCACTAACCCCATGAAATATTTGGCCGATATTGCTTGTCCTAGTCGTTCATGGACTTGTCGCCAGACCTCCTTTTCTACTATTATGTTTCGATCCTTGGGGTTGTGCCCTGATCTGGAACCTACAGAGGCTTCCTGTCAGGACCCATTTTCCAAATAAATCCCGACCGGCCTACCCCGCTCCATAACTCACCAACCAACTCGGTTGTTAAGTTATGAACCAAACTAGTAAGCCTTTTATCAACACTAACTCTTTATCATTTATCAACAATTGAGATTTAATAAATGAATCATAATCGCAGAGGAATAATATTAAATAAAACTTAATCAAAGTTTTGACATAAAAACTATTTATGGCCTTCAAAAGTTCTCAACTATAATAATACCTCTCTAGTTCAAATTCTTCAAATCCCAACCCCATGATAATAAGTATAAATAAAAACAAGGTGAATGGTTCAATCTCGAACCATACCAAATCAGAAATACGCATCTAGACAACCAGAGCTACTCCTTTCTCTTTGTCGATTCTCGACGAAAAACCTGTGGGGGAAAAATGTTGGGTGAGCACAAATAGTTCAACGGTGCTCAGTAAGTCGAGTTAAGTTACGGGCGTTATGAACATTCCATTTAGTAAATGCAAAATTAAACAAAATGCATGACCTGCAAATATTTAATATGACGAAAGGAATAAACAAGAAAGTATATAAATTAAGTATTTAACAATGCATTAAAATGTGCAAATGCTAGACTTGTATGAGCTACTATGATAGACTTCTCAAACCCACTAAAGTTCATGAAGGTTGACCCTACTATAGTCGTAACAGTGTCAATACTTCATTCCCTTACACTGTGCAAGATTCGCCTATCACCAAGTCCATATCTCGTCCAACTGGACATAACACCTACTACCAAAATTTATTGAGAATATGGGATATTATTCTCGATTATTAAATATTCATTATGGGCAAGCTGCCCTAAGTTGTTCTCCCTTGTACGGTCCAACTGTCCCAAACTCCTGGTCGAACTAGTAGCATCTGATGTAAAGACTTCTAGCGAGCTCCACTAAGTTGTCTACATACAATGTCTAACAATGCACCTTGATCTACCCACATGAATTACTTATATGATTCCTATCATATAGTCTAGTATATAGGTAAATAATCATAAAACTAATAACTTAAATCCCAACTTACCTAGTACGCTAATTTCAAATTTTCTAATTGGCACTCATGAGCGTACACCGATATTCGATAAACCTAAATAGGTTAAATTCCACTAACTATATAAGTTAAATAAAACTAATTTCGAAAATCTTTCGAAAAATACATTTTTGAATACTTATTCAAAACATTTTAAAGAATATCTTCTTCGTTCATATTTGAAAACCCACCATTTTATTTTATTTTATTTTATATTTTTTAAATCAACAATAAATTTTTCAACGAAACTTTTCTAGTTTAAAAAATTCCAATCAACAAAGAACATTGTTTCAATATCTTAATAACATATAGATCTCACACAATATTCGAGTTGATCAATAGAAAACCCGATTAAACCTCAACATCAATAGAAAAAATTTAAAAACTAAATTAAAAGAGATTACCTAACGCGAGGAACTCCAAAGATCGCCTCCCTCGTTCCCCTCTCGGCTCTCTCTCTATTTTGTGTGAAGCCTTTCCGCACACGTTTATTGAGTTTTAAAAGGAGATCAATCAAGATCCTATTTACTCCCACAAATCGCATCTTCCTTAATTCTTTTTCCCTCCCTTGCACACCAAGTTGACCACATTCAACGTACCTTAAATTTTAGGGGTTTCAAGATTTAAAATCTCTAACTTCCTAAATAATGAGATTTCAAACCTTTACTTTCTGAAAGTAATGGTCTCATCAATTAATGAGAAATTTAATTCTTACGTTCCATATTAGTTTGTTCAAAATCAAAAGTGTTGGCCACTCCAAACCCTAGTGCCTCCTAGTCTTAATCTGTGGGTCCCATAAGCTTTCAAGTGAGCTAGGGTTTTCTAGTTTACACAAACATGATATATCTTATTTTGTTAGAAATTAGGGTCGTCACACTTCCATTTAATCCTATCGGTGTCCTCTGCTGAGGATTTCTACTTGGTCTTGCAGTTGACTGAGTTTTTCTCTAAGGATTTCATAATAGTAATTAGTGAATTATCAAAAAATAATAAATAATTAAATAAAATACGGGAGCGAGGTTATGTCCGGGAACATACGTGGTGCAAGTCGTGAGATGAAACGGGTCCGAGAATGAGAGTTGTGAGCGAGAATTGGTTAAATTGTGAGGACAAGTCACCTATTGAAGTCATGCATTGGTGTTATAGTTGGTGGATGAAGTGAAGGTGGGACACAAGATGTACCTCAAGATGCGTGCATGGGTATTGATGAAGTTGGAGTATAAATATTCATCAACTTTTCTCTCTCCTCTCATTTGTTTTCTCTCTCAATCGAACTCAACAAAAAAGGAATGTGGGTTTCGGGATTTCTCGAGCTTGTTGCGACGTCGGAGATCGACCAATTACACATAAAAGGGTAAAATCCCGACTCCTCTCATGTTTATCTACGGTTTGGCGTTAATTTTGTGGATTCTCATCATGACGATTTTGGACGAGATTTTTGAAAAATGTTGGAAATAAGTTTGGGTGATGTTTTTGGAATCAATTGGTTGATCAATTGATGTTTTGGTGATTGTTTTGTGTGTTTGAAGAAATTTGAATTTTTTGTGATTTTTGATGAATTTTCGTGTGATTTGCGAATCAGGGTATTTATCGGGGTTTCAACACAAAGTGAGGTGTGTTTGTTGTTGATTTGGACGTCCCTAAGAGTTTGGGATAGATTCGAAATGCGACGACACAGCTGGAGTTTCGAAAAACCTCAGAAAATATGTTATGTCTGCTACGCCGCGAGGGACGCCGTGAGAATTTTCTCCCACAGCGTAGGTCACGGCGTCCGAGACTGCAAGAAAATTACTATGCACGCTTTAATTAGTGTAGTGGGTTTTGGCCTGGTGACGACTCGGCGGCGCGAGGAACAGTAAAAACAGATAAATTTTTGAATAAATTTCTAAATTTTGGGAAACTTTGGGTTACTATCTAGGGTCACAGAATGACTTTAATTGAACCAAATTTGGGTTAAATGATTGCCAAACTTTGAGAATTCGAGTGAGACAACTTAAAGGGTACGCGAGTGTCACGACCCTCAAATTTAATTTGTGATACGTGTTGTGCTTTCAGGACCGTGACCTACTTGTTGTGATTTTTCATATTACTCAAGCCTCGAAAGTCGACACTAAGGTATATTTTATTTTGTTGTGATGTTTGTATTATTATTTATACCCGAATTTGAACACTGTATGTCCTAATATGTGTGGTTTTTGTTTATTAATCGTCGCGGATTTTTGTGTGTGATTCGCCTCAGAGAAACTGAAAATTTAGGGTATAATATGGGTAATTAAACCGAAAAATGATAATTAGTGAGTTATCAGAAAATAAAAAATAATAAATAAAATGTAAGAGCGAGGTTATGTCCGGGAATATACGTGGTGAGAGTCGATAGTTGAAACGGGTCCAGGAACACGTGTTTTGTGCGAGAAATGGAGTAGTTTGAGTCACCCATTGAAGTCAAACATATGAGTTAGAGTTGTTGGATGGGTTGAGGGTTAAGACACAATATGTGCCTCGAGATCCGTGCATGATAAGAGATGAGGGAGTGGTATAAATACCAACTTTTCTCTCTCATCCCTTCAACTTATCATTTCGATCCAACGTGAGAAGGAGGTGACGATGGGGGTTTTGGTGATTTCGGACTCGTTGCGACGTCGGGGATCGACCAATCACGCGTAAAAAGATAGGATCCCTATTCCTCTCGTGTTTGTAGATAGCGGTAAAAGGTCGATCCAAAGAGATTGGTTTCTTTCTTAGGTAAGAAAAATACAAAAAAAGGAAATTAGGGCTTTAGAGAATATATATATATATTAAAAATAAAGAAATTAAATGGAACGATAATCTAATGGGAATGAATCTAGGTATTCAGTTTCACAGTCTCGCCAGACAACTTGGGTTTGATTTTATTAATTGTCGGTTCATGAAAAGTATGAAACTAATCTATGATCTAGTGCAGCTATAAATCCGGTGACGCACTCGGTTCCTCGCACTTCCTGATGTCGATAGCCAAGGTACGATCGTTGACTACTTCCCTAACCAAACACGCAACCTGATCGCTAGTGCTCCAGATTTAACACATTGGTCGCATTTCTTCGATTCGCGAAGGCACTACACCTAGACAACCGGATCGCTAGTGCTCCCGATTTAGCCTAGATCCCTAAGGTATTTAACCGGTCCCAAAAGGGTCTAATCAATTGGTATGGTCAATTGCCACTAGTGTGGTTTTGTCGCACAAGGACGGGTGCTTACGACTCACTGACATGTAAATTAAGGTTTAAACTAGTGTTTAACCTCAATTATTCAAATAATACCAAAGAAAATAAATAATAGAAAAGAATCAATAATAATTAAAAATAAATAAACCTGATAAAGGATTCCCAAGTCGTAGACTTGACTATCCACTTCAACCTAGATAGAGGAACTAGCTAGACATAATTAAACTAAACTAAAAGAAAAATAAAAATAAAATAGATCCTCCCTTTTCTTTCTAATCCCTAAGTCCTAATTTATATATATTCCTCAAATTTGGTCTCTGGAAGAGAGAGAAAACTGTTTTGTGTATTTTTTCGTTCAGGACACGTGTCGCTATCTGTCAATTCTGTGCTTTGCTGACGTGTCGTGAGATGATTGGGCGAGAAGCTGGAGCGTTGCATGGTGACGTGCTGGAGCGAATGGGAAGCGGACATGTGGCGGATGAGTTGGTGGAGAAGAATCGCGCGACTCTCACCGAAGTTCTGGGAGTTCGTACTGATGCGGATCTCGAGGCAAATCGAGCAACTGAGGCGACGAGAACCTTGCTTGTCCACGTGGTAGCCTGTGAGTGGTGATGACGTTGTTGGAGTGATGATGTGGCGGAAGCGGATTGGCTGGAACGGCCTGTGTGACACGGTCTGTCCAATGGGGACGTGCCACGTGGCATATCCGGGACTCCTAGTACCTAACTCTCTTGTATACTCCGAAACAAACCCTCCGATGTTCGATTTCTACAAGTGTATACTCTATTTTGAGTATTTTTTCGCTCCGGATCCAACCGTGCACTCCGTTTCTCCTAAAAACGAAAATTAAATATAATTAGATATATATTTTCATATTATTCCAATAAATCACTAATTTCCTAAAATATGCATTTATCACTATAAAATAAGATAACTATAGTCCAATTACATCTAATAACCTATACTAAATTATGCATAAATGAACACTTATCAAACACCCCCAAACTTAGACTTTGCTCGTCCCGAGCAAATGAGTGAATGAAAACATATACTCTACTCCTATACTACAATGACTAATCTTAACAAACCTATACCCTTCACCAACTTAAGTTTGAGATCCTTTTTTATTTAAATATGCCACTCAAAAGACCATCACCCAAAAGAAGTTCAGAGTCAAATAGTGTGAAAACGGAATCCAAACATCAGTGAAAATCACCCTTTCAAAAACTAGAATCAATCCAGACAAAGGCCTTCAACTACTCAAGATTTTACAGAGTCATTACATTAAAGCACACAAGTTCAGAATTTCTTATAAATAGTGCATCAACACCGAAAACGGGACTATGAACGAAAAATGCAACACACTATCCATAAATGTTGACTAAACACACCTGAGAGAGACAATCAGACTTAAATATGAAAATGTGGAATAACACATTGGAATAACTCAATTGATCTAGCTATAAGCACTCGGTCAAATCTTTTTAGTTAAGAGTTTTCATAACTTCCGCCTTAATGTGTATATACACTCTATTTTCTCCAAAAATTTTAAAAGTAGTACGGTCCCTGCTCCATTTCCAGTGGAAACCGTTTTTCTCACTTTTTCCCACTACAAGATTCCCTGCTCCTTTTCCTATAGAATCTATGGGACTCTCTAAAATTTAAGAAAACTCTTGTTGACCCTTCTCACTTTCACTATAATCAAACAAGTCATCCAATGCATGTTCAAGTCCAATCATTCCCCAAAAGTGGTTAAGTCATATGAATTGATGTCTCAAGTGAGCTACATTCTCGTTCTAGCACCCTAGAAATCTTAAAACTTACAAAATAGGATTGTCTGCCTCTTTGGTCTCTAGCACAATGCTTAAACTTCATACTAGCTCTCTTATAAGTAACCTCAAAGATGTTGGACAACGCTTTAAATTAAGTACAACTCCTAATATTCAAAAGGGTTCAAGTCTCAAAAGTAGCTTAATTTGAACTCATATCCACAACAAAAACCACTCAACAAGGTTTTAGGCAACTCTACGTGCAACAAAATGACTCTAAACATGCATAGACTCAATAATGCAACTAAATAACTACAAAAATGCATAAACTAATATGAACAACTACCAACCTAATGATGATGCAATGCATAGCATGTCATAACAAGAAAATGAGGTGAAAAGAAAAGAAAAACACCACCATAACTTACCAAACCCATGGAATACGCATAAAAATAATAAAACGATCATACTGTCATGCGCTAATTCCATTCATTCAACACTCCACTATACCTAAAACACCCCAAACTTATCCCAAACCTTGTCCTCAAGGTTTAAAATAAGAATGAGAATATCAACTACAAAATGAAAGAAAATGAGGTGAAAAGAAAAAGAAAAACATCATTGACGCGCGCTGAACGCGTCAATAAAATATATAAACCTAAACCAACTATTTTGTAGATAGCGGTAAAGGGTCGATCCCACAGAGATTGGTTTCTTTCTTAGGTAAGAAAAATACAAAAAACAGAAATTAGGGTTTTAGAGGGAATGTGTTAATATATTGAAAATACATAAATTAAATGAGAGGAAATCTAATTAAAAGATAGAAGTCTAGGTATCCAGTTTCACAGTCTCGCCATACAACTTGGGATTAAATTTATTAATTGTCGGTTCATGAAAAGTATGGAACTAATCCATGATCTAATGCAGCTATAGAACCAGTGACGCACTCACTTCCTCGCACTTCCTGATCTCGATAGCCAAGGTAGGACCATTGACTACTTCCCTAACCAAACACGCAACCTGATCGCTAGTGCTCCAGATTTAACGCATTGGTCGCATTACTTCGATTAGTGAAGGCACTACACCAAGACAACCGGATCACTCGTGTGTCCGATTTAGCCTATATCCCTAAGGTATTTAACCAGTCCCCAAAGGTTCTAATCAATTGGTATGGTCAATTGCCACTAGTGTGGTCTTTTCGCACAAGGACGAGTGCTTACGACTCACTGACATGTAAATCAAGGTTTAAACTAGTGTTTAACCTCAATTGTTTAAACAATACCAAAGAAAATAAATCATAGAAAAGAATCAATAATAATTATAAATAAATAAACCTCATAAAAGATTCCCAAGTCGTAGGCTTGACCGATCCACCTTCAACGTAGAAGAGAAACTAGCTAAACATAATTAAACTAAACTAAAAGAAAAATGAATAATCCATCCCCCTTTTCTTCTCTAAGTCCTAATATATATTCCTCAAATTTGGTCTCTAAAAGAGAGAAAACTATTTTGTGTATTTTTTCATTCAGGACACGTGTCGCTATCTGATTGGGTCAATTCTGTGCTTTGCGACGTGTCGTGAGATGATTGGGCGAAAGTTGTGGTCGTGTGACGTGGCGGACTCTGATAGGCCGAAGTGTTGCGTGGTGACGTGCTAGTCCAACCGAACGTGGACACGTGGCGGGCGAAAGTGGAGAAGAAGCTCGTGTGAAGTCGTGCAAAGATCTGGGAGTTCATGTTGGCACCCATCCGAGGCAGATCAACGACTGAGGCGAGGAGCTACTAGGCTTGGCCACGTGGCACGACGTGGTTGGTGGAGCTATGTGTGAGGCGACGTGGCGCGAATCAGATGACGACACGTGGAGGCGCTTGTGCAGTGAAGACGTGTGATGCGGCTGGACGAATCAGGATATGACACGTGGCACTTATGTGCGTTGGACCACTTAGAATTCGACACGTGGCACTGTTAGACTCCACTTGCTCAATTGTGCATCGCGCACTTCGAGGCAAACTCTCCGGTATCCGATTACTACAAGTAAATACTCTATTTTGAGTATTTTTCCACCCGGATCCAACCGTGTGCTCCGTTTCACCTGAAAACAAAAATAAAATATAATTAGATATATATATATATTTTCATATTATTCCAATAAATCACCAAATCCTTAAAATATGCATTTATCACCATAAAACAAAATAAATATAGTCCAATCACTCCTAATAACCTATACTAAATTATGCCTAAATGAACACTTATCAATAGGATCCCTACTCCTCTCGTGTTTGTCGTCAGTTTGGCGTAAGTTTTGCAGGTTTTCGTCACGACGATTTTGGTGATTGAGTGAGAAATTGGTATTTTGGTCATTGGTTTGTGGATTGGAAATTGTTTGGGATTTTTGGGAATTTTTGAAGAAATTTTGTGATATTTTTCGAAATCGGGGTGTTTTGTCGTTGTTTCAACGTAAAGCGAATTGGGTGTTATGTTGTCATGGACGTCCCTAAGAGTTTGGGATAGACTCGGAGCACGGCGACACGAGCCGTGGTTTCGAAAAACCCCGAATGTGTTGTTCTGTTGAACACGTCGCGAGGGACGCCGTGAGGAGTTCTCTCCCACGGCGGCACTCACGACGTCTCAGCAACTAGCTCGAAAAACGCCATCCAGAACAAAAGGTCATGGCGCCTCGACGACGTGACACTGTTCACAAGGTCAATTTTCTAAAAATTTTGAAAATTTTAGAGATCTCTCGGGTATTCAATTGGGTCTGAATACGATCCAATACTGTAGAAATCAACCCAATTACACTAATTAAAACAATTATGAAAAATTGGGATAACGTAGAAATTTATATCGATTTACAGACGTTGAGAATTCAAGTGGGATAGCTTAGAGGATTAGAGGTTTTGCGATCGATTGAGGTACGTTATTCATACGATTGTAAGCCAATAAGAAAATATACATTAATTCATTTTCCTTTATTGCTATTTCTATTTGAATTGAGCTATTGTTGGAATTCTGTTTTTATATCCTTGGTTGAGTGTCTTGGCGTAAGTGTATTATGAAGGTACTCTTGAGTCCATATTAGCGGGTAAGTGTGAACACTGCTTGTGAGAGTGTTGTCCCACCCCTCTAATAGTGGGTGATACCCCGAGTACTGGATTGTTTGGCCACTGTTGTGACTATAAAATTGGGGTATTGTTGTACCGCCTAGATATTAACCACTTATGGGCTTCCTTTGACTCTTTGGACACTCAAATTTCGTTGTAATGCTTGCAAATCTGTTTATCATGCAATTTGTAATATATTCTGCTTTTCATTACCGCATGATATTTTTCTGCTCATTTCACAAATCTTGAATTACTGTTTAGTTTCTTCTGGCATTACTTTCATATTTTTCATGCACTCACCGTCTAGTTTGTGACGGTGGTGCTTGATAAAGCAGAGATGAGCAAGGAGAAGGAATTGATGCTAGGTGATATCCTCTGAGGACTCTCAGAGCGATCCTTTCTTTTACTCACTGTAACGGCCCAAATTAATTTAATTGAGTATTAGGTTAATCACGATGATTAACGGTTAATTCGAGCGTTACGTGGACAGTTGGGTGACTCAGATGTGGGAACCCAGGTTATATTTATGATATTTGTGCATGGTGTGATGCCTAGTATTGCGATGTTGAGTGTATTAATTATTTTTATGTATATAAACATCGCATGTGTGAACGTTGATATCGGGCAAGGTCACGAGTCGGGTATATGTCCCGAAATGCGTGTCGGGGACCAAGTACCGAGTATCGAGTAGTCGGGGTACGTGACATGGGATTGTCGGGTAGCTGAGAGCTAGTGTGACCTCACATATGATTTTTATGAATTAATTGGTGGTCAAGCCTAAGGTGTGTGAGCCAAATCAAACTTATTAAGTAAATTCCTAAGGTTGTAGCTAGGAAAATAAGGGTACATATAATGATCCTCGAGATAAACAATAAGGAGTTGCAAGAAGAGCTGTGTCATGATAAGGTGTCCAAAAGTTAGGTGACACAAGCTAGTTAGGAAACCATTAGATCATCCTTGGGATGCGTGCACACATTAGATTAGAACAAATGATATAAATACCAACGATGAATGCTCAACATGCATAACAAACCATTTCTGATCAAATTTTGGAGGTTCTGTGAAGGGAAATCTAGGTTTGAGAGAAGAAATCCGAGCTTGGAGAGGTGACTTGGGGATCAAATACCAAAATCCAAGGTAATCAACACATTCTAATCTTGCAATTTATATAGAAACGTGGGTGTTGTTGGGTTTGAAGTATAAAATGGATTTCTTGTGGATTTCATTATTGTTTTTGCTGGAATTGTGGTTTGTGAGGTTGGTTTTGATGAATCATGTAAATTCAAATGGGATTTGTGCACAAAAAGAGTGGTTTGGTGATTTCGGATTTTAGACACATGCACACTTTGATCCTCTGTTTTGAGTGAAAATCTTGTTTAATCGGTGTTTTGGAGAGGAATTTGATTCGATTGGAGTGTGTGAGTGGTTTCTAGGACGATTGGTGAGGTGTTAGGAACCAAAAAAACCCAAAATTCGTTGCTGGAATTATGGGCAGAGCACACCTAGCGCGCTAGGCATGATGTTTATTTTCGGGTATTCCACTACTTAGGTTTAATAAATTCTCATAAAATACACATTTAAAGGCTTCTGCTATGATTAACTAACCTACTAGATGTTTAGGAGAATTAAACAATTTAATATAGTAGGATTAGCTAGACGGAGCGTCACTTCACAGAGCTGCTGATGTGGCAGTAGTGATGACGTATCCGGTGACGTGGTAGGCACTACTGGGCTTGCGGGGATGAGAGCGTGGGTCACGGGACGACCTCAGAAATTGGGGTTGTCACACTCACAGTAGGTTTTTGTTCTTTTGGTTGTGATTATTGTATTATATGTTTTGTTAAACACTGAGACATGTATTAGGGATTGAGAGATTATGGATATCATGTATGATCGCTTTGTTCAGCTTTGATCACCAGACATGCATGTATTTATCCACTTCTTAGGGTTTCCACATGATAGGTTATCTATTTGTCTTGATTTTCATTTATGTTGATTATAGTAATTTTCACTGCTGCGAATTTTCTTATAACTTTATAATCCTATAACTCACACATTTAAGTAATAAAGAAATGATGTATATGAGGATTTGAAGCTGACTAGGATGCGTAGACTTCGCGAGTAAGAGCTCGGGGGTCCACGTAGGTTGTGACAACTCGCCCCGACCTAGGGTGGGTTGCTCGACCCAAACCGTTACTTAGACCCGATACCTGAACCGGACCCAAATAACGGCTTGACACGCCTAAATAAACCTGCGGAATAATCAAACTAACGAGATATATGATAATAAGAATGTGGAAGATAATCATAATAAAACCATATATCATCTTGAAAGTCATAATAAGGGTTTATCCCTTCAAATCAACTGGAGTCCTTTTTCCAAAAAGCTTCCAAATCCTAAAAGCTTCCAAAACTTCATAATGACATCATAAAGGTTCAAAACTACCCATAAACTATGTCTTAAGTTACAACCCGAGTACAAGATTTATAAAACAACTAATAATAGCAAAGTACTAGTAATATACGAGGCTCATAAGTGCAAGGGAACTTCAAGATAGGTCATTTCCCTTACTCCTTGCGTGTCCTATCAAAATAAATCTATTACACTTGTAAATATAACCACGTATTGTAAGTGGGGTGTCTCTAAGCTAAAGAACACAATGAGCTCAATAAGAGGAAGACTCAAATCTTTTCAAACATTAAATACGCAAGTACTACCTAGTACTCATGCAAGCAAAAGGTTCTAATCAATTGGTACGGTCAATTGCCACTAGTGTGGTCTTATTGCACAAACATGGGTGCTTACGACTCATGGCATATGAATTGAAGTTTAAACTAGTGTTTAACTTCAATTGTCAAAATAATACCCAAGAAAATAAATTACTATGAAAAACAAATTAAATAAATAAATAAATAGATCTCACATATGTTTTATGCCAAAAAGAATGATTTGATCCACTTAGGTCAGATCGATGAGTTTAGCCGGCCATCGACGTCATAAACTCCATTAAAATCCAAAAACAAAGTGTAGAAGAAAAGGAGAGAAAAAAAAATTAAAAACACAGAGAAAAGGAGAAAACAATCTGTCTCGACCTCCCCGTCAAAAACCCTAATTAATACTCTTAAATTTGGGTCCCCAGAGGTGAGAGAAACTATTTTTCATAATTTTTGGCGTCCAGGACACGTGGCGCATGTGATTGGTGGAAAACCGGTGTCGCGACGACGTGGGGCGCGGCGATTGGTTGAACCGACGCCCACGGATGACGTGGCGAGCTCGATTGGTGGAAAAGGCTTGCGTGACGGCCGGACGTGGAGGCCGCGACACGTGGCGTCTTCTCGGTTCACTCGGAAGAGATATGAATGATGCGTTGGACGAATGGGCGATCGCCATGTGGCGATGACGTGGCGAGCAAGAATCGCGCGTTCATCACCGAAAAACTGGGAGTGCGGTTGACGCGAATCTCGAGGCAGATCGGGCGGTCTGGAGCGAGGCACCGAGTTGTGTGTCTCGCGTGGCGCGCCGCATGTGCGAGCTGCAGATGTGGCGTCTCGCGATTGGTTGGCGGGTTTGTCGGTGACGTGGGCGGTCCAATGGGACGCCGACACGTGGCATTTTCGAATTCCACTTCCCCTACTCTTGTGTACGCCCCAAAATAAATCCTCCGGTGTCCGATGTATTTTTTCGCCCCGGATCCAACCGTGCACCCAAAAAGTCCTGAAAATGACAAATAGAGATAATTAGGCCCATAATTCGGAGAATCAACACTAAAATCTATAAATAAACTATATATATTATGCATAAATAACAACTTATCAAATACCCCCAAACTTATGACTTTGCACGTCCCGAGCAAGGGTGTAAATGACACACAAACAAACAAACTAGACTCCTACTATAACTATGCACTGACTCTACTAAACTATACCTGATTCAAAAGTTCATGGAGTTCCTTTGGTTTACATAGTTGCCAAGTTAACAAGCCACTCAAGAAATTTCGGAGTTATGATATGTCAAGACTCGCAACTCAAACACAATTAAGATCACATTTTCAAGACAAAGATGCAATCAAGACAAATGCCATCAACTACTCATGGGTTTTCTTGGTCTATACATTAAAGCACGCAAG
Source organism: Stephania japonica (assembly GCA_039657345.1). Classification (NCBI taxonomy): domain Eukaryota; kingdom Viridiplantae; phylum Streptophyta; class Magnoliopsida; order Ranunculales; family Menispermaceae; genus Stephania; species Stephania japonica. Next base: position 79,948,929 of record CM077556.1, on the reverse strand, counting down.
TTTAAAATCCTACTAAATTTTAGTGAAAGCACTCGAGCTATATCTTTTTTATTTGAGGAGTTTTCATAAACTTCCGCCTTTATTCTTTATTCTTTTTTTTTTCTATTCCTTTCTCCATTTTTTTTTTTTCAAGTGAAACGATCCCTGCTCCATTTCCTATGGACCGATTTTCTCACTTTTTCCCACCACAAGTTTCCCTGCTCCATTTCCTATGGAAACTTGTGGGACTCTCAATATTAAGAAAACTCCTGATAGCCCTTCTCACTTTCACTATAATCAAGCAAATTCCTCAATGTAGGTTAAAATACGATCACTTGCACCATTTTGACCGTCTACCCATTTTGGTATCTAGCACAAGTTCAACCAACATACTAAGTCTCTAATCATGAATTCCTAAGAATGTTGGGCTACGACTTGATTGAGTGTTTCTCCTAATTTCGCCTAAGTTTCAAGTGAACAGGCAACCATAAAATACTCATCCATAACCAAAGGCATGAAACAAAATCTCGGGTGACTCTAGACCATAAAGACTACACTGAAAACATGCATGAAAGTGTATCAACTCCTAATGGAATGAGAAAGTGTGATATGGAATGAAAAGAAATGGAAGAAATGGATGAGCAATATATATCAAACACCACCAATACCATCCTCTAACCACATGTAGCCGCATATATATAAAAAATTTAAACGATCTCACCTGCAGTCTTTCGCATAGAACACCATCCAACTCAATCCACAAGTCCTAAAGTACCCCCAAGCTTATTTCGAACCTTGTCCTCAAGGTTCAAGACAGGTTAGGAGGCATACATGAACATACAAGATGGTAAAAAAAACATGGTAGATATAAAAGCAAGGAAATGATACAAAATCATGCATAAAACCGACACTAATCCTAAATCCACAAACGAAATGAAGATGGGTAACCTTACCGGATCGCAATGTGACTAACCATACGTACGTACATGTGAGGAGCCATCGAGCAATACCGAGCTCTCAAAATCAAAGTGTGCAAGGTAGAGGTCGCAACACCGTAAAAAGTCACAATGAAATAATAGTAAGAATACCACGAAAAAAAGAAGAAAATAAAATCAAAGGGATAGAAGCTTGGGGTGCCTCCCAAGAGCGCCTTTTTTTAACGTCGTTGGCTCGACTCAGTCTGACTCTCTCTCAGTCAAGGTACTCTACAACTGTTAGAGTCTCGCTCTCGATCTCGTGCTGTGGGAAGTTCTCATAGAACGGCTTCAGTTGGTGCCCATTCACCTTGAAAACTTTCCCTGTATCCTTGCTCCTGATCTCAACTGCACCATGTCCAAACACATTAGTAACAACAAAAGGTCCAAGCCATCGTGACCTCAACTTCCCTGGATGGAGAGTTAATTTAGAATTATAAAGCAAGACTTTTTGACCGACTACGAAAGTCTTACGAGATAAGTTGCGATCGTGGAACGCCTTGGTTTTATCCTTATAAATTCGAGCGGACTCGTAGGCATCGTTCCGGATCTCCTCCAATTCTTGGAGGTCCAACTTTCTCTCTTTACCTACCGTTGCGTCGAGTTCCATGTTGAGTTGTTTGATGCCCATAGAGATTTATGCTCTAACTCGACCGGCAAGTGGCACGATTTGCCAAAAACTAAGCGATACGGAGACATTCCGATTAGCGTTTTAAACGCCGTTCGATAAGCCCATACTGCGTCATCAAGACGCGTGCTCCAGTCCTTCCGTGATGGGTTGACGGTCTTCTCCAAAATGGCTTTAATCTCCCTGTTTGACACCTCCGCTTGGCCACTGGTCTGAGGATGATAGGCCGTAGACGTACGGTGTGTAACGTTATACTTACGCAGGAGATTTTCAACCATACGGTTGCAGAAATGGGTACCTCGATCACTGATCAAGGCCCGTGGAACGCCAAAAGTTGAAAAAATTTGTGATTTCAAGAAATCGCATACAACTGACGAATCATTGGTACGAGTGGCTTTAACTTCCACCCATTTGGACACGTAGTCCACCGCCAGTAAGATATAAAGAAAACCATGTGACGGTGGAAATGGCCCCATGAAGTCGATCCCCCAAACATCGAAAATCTCACAGAATAGGATCGAGGTCAGTGGCATTTGATTCCTGTGACTCAGGGTACCAGCCAACTGACATCTAGCACAGGTCTTGGAGTATATATATGAATCATGAAAAATGGTGGGCCAGTATAGTCCACTCTCCAAGACCTTCATAGCAGTCCTACGTGGACCGAAATGGCCGCCGCAAGCGTATGAATGACAGAATGCCAATATAGATTGCGTCTCCGTCTGGGAAACACATCGACGAATAACCTGGTCTGAGCAAAACCTCCACATGTATGGGTCATCCCATACATAGTATTTGGAATCACTCCGAATTTTATCCTTTTGGGCTCGCGTAAGATGAGGTGGAAACTCTCGTGTAACAAGGTAGTTTACCAGATCTGCAAACCAAGGGAGTTCCTCAGCAATTGCTATGAGATATTCATCAGGAAAATCATCTCGTAGCGGGACAGGTGCTTCACCATTCTCGATACGACTGAGATGGTCAGCAACAAGATTTTCGGCACCACTTTTATCTTTAATCTCGATGTCAAACTCTTGTAACAAGAGTATCCATCGAATGAGACGAGGCTTAGCTTCCTTTTTGGCCATAAGGTGTTTTAATGCAGCATGATCAGAGTAGACGACCACCTTAGTTCCTAAGAGATAAGGCCGAAACTTCTCCAAGGCGAAGACGACAGCTAGAAGCTCCTTCTCTCGTAGTGGTGTAATTCGGTTGGGCGGGATCGAGAGTTCGGGAAGCGTAGTATATGACATGAGAAGCGCGCCCGACTCGTTGCCCAAGCACAAAGCACCCCAGCAGCGTGGTTGCTTTGGCCTCGCACATAATCTCAAAAGGTAGCTCCCGGTTGGGAGCTCGAATCACCGGAGTAGAGATGAGAGAGTCTTTGAGGGCATCGAATGCACTCTTACATGCCTTATCAAGATCGAAAGGCACGTCCTTCGAAGAAGGCGGCGAGAGGGGTTGTGCAATTTTGGAGAAATCCTTAATGAATCGCCGATAGAAACCGGCATGGCCAAGAAATGATCGAATTTCTCGCACATCGTGGGGTAAGGCAACTTTTGAATTACTTCAATTTTTTTGGGTCTACCTCCACACCCCTAGCGAGATACGATGTGACCCAAGATAAGACCTTGATCCACCATGAAGTGACATTTCTCGTAATTGAGGATCAAGTTCTTCGGATACATCGGTGAAGAACCTTAGTCAAGTGGCTAAGGCAAAGATCGAATGAATCACCGTAAACAAGTGAAGTCATCCATGAATACTTCGATGAAGTGCTCAACGAAGTCGAGAAGATGCTCATCATACACCTACGGAATGTAGCGGGTGCATTGCATTGACCCAAATGGCATGCGCCGGTAGGCATAAGTACCAAAAGGACAAGTGAAGGTGGTCTTTTCTTGATCCTCGGGTGCTACGGGAATTTGGTGAAAACCAGAATACCCATCTAAGCAACAATAGTGAGACCTACTCGCTAAACGCTCTAGCATCTCGGTCAATGAAAGGCAATGGGAAGTGGTCTTTCCTAGTGGAAGCATTGAGCTTCGTAATCAATGCAAACTCGCCATCCGTTTTGGATGCGAGTTGGGACTAACTCACCTTGTGAGTTTGTGACCACTTGTGATCCCCGTTTTCTTGGGAACCACCCGAATGGGGACCCGACCCACTTGCCGTCGGAGATCGGGTAGATCATCCCAACACAAGGAGCTTCGAATCTCCTTTTTAACCACATCCATCATTGGTGGGTTTAGTCTCCGTTGTGCTTCTCGTGAAGGTTTAGACCCTTCTTCCATATGTATCTGATGCATGCATGTGGAAGGGCTAAGACCTTTGATGTCAGCAATCGTCCACCCTAGGGCTTCTTTGAACTCTTGAAGCACATGAATCAACTTCTCTTCCTCTGGTAATGTGAGTTTGGTAGAGATGATCACTGGTAATGTATCATTCGCACTTAAAAACACATATTTGAGGTGGGTGGGTAATGGTTTGAGCTCCAGTGTGGGTGCTCGCACCATAGAGGGGAGAAGTGTAGAGTTCGAAGTAGGTAAGTCGAGATAAGCTAAGGTGGGAAATTAGAGTGGAGCAGAGTCCAGCTCAGAGATCAGCTCCTCAATTTCAGTATCGAGGATGAAACATTGCTTTCGCAAGGAATTGGTGTCAAGATGATTCTCTAACACCACTTTCACATCGTCACCTTTCATGAGAAAGGTATCCCTGGACAAGTGAGTCTTTGTCCAAGGCAAACACCATAGAAGAGGCATCGCGGGGATGGCGCATCGCATCATAGATGTTGAACTTAATAAGTTCACCATCAAACTCCATGGTCGAGCACCATGTGAACATCAATCTTGGTCTTGGCGGTCTTAAGGAAAGGGCCAAGCAAGGCGAGGAGAAATGGGGGCATGGCGAGTCTTCATATCGATGATATAGAAGTCGGCGGGAAAGATGAGCTCACTAACCTTCACTAGGATGTCTTCCAAGACACCCACGGGGCGAACGACGATCGGTCACCCAAATGTATGACAATCCCAAGTATCCTTTAGAGGCCAGCCTTCAATGTCTCATATATAGATAGTGGCATGACATTGATAGAGGCGCCGAGGTCGCACATAGCTTCTTGGATCTCAACTTCACCAATTGTGCAAGGGACAGTGAACATGCCCGGGTCCTCACACTTGGTGGGCAACTTTTTGCGTAGGATAGCTGAGATGTTCTCACCTACAGTGATTTTCTCGTTGCCTTTGAGGCGACCTTTGTTGGTGCATAGGTCCTTGAGCAGCTTAGCATAGCGGGGCATATGTGCTAAGGCATCAAGAAGTGGGATGTTTATCGCCACTTTCCTCAAGATTTCCAGAATTTCCTTCTCTTCTCCCGCCTTTTTATGTTGATTGAGGCGTTGAGGGAACGGGGGTAGAATCTTAAGAGAAGGTTGTGTTTCTTTATCCAAGTTTACCGTTTCAGTGTGAGACGGTTGAACCTCGAGTTCCTGCTCGACTTCCTTGGATTTAGGGGCATCCTCCAACTCTCTACCACTACGAAGTGTGATAGCATTGACATTCGCATTTGGATTCGGGTGCGGTTGAGAAGGAAGCCTGCCTTTCTCATCCGTCCGCCCAACTTGTAGGGCCAATTGCCCTAATTGCACCTCGAGACTTTTAATGCTAGAAGCATGACTCGTGATGGTTTCATTTTTGAGTTGGGTCAATTCTTTAGAGAATCTGTCTTGATTAGCAATGAGTGTCCTCATCATTTCCTCTAAAGACCCCGAATTTTGAGCGGGTTGGGGTTGTGGAGGGAGGGGTTGTCCCCTTGGAATATACTGTGAGAAGTTCTGATTTTGTGGCCCATAACTTAAATAGGGGCTTTTAACGGCATGATTGTAAGTGTTATTGAAATTGTTGCCGTATTGATTCCTCGGTGGTCCTTGGAATCCGCCACCTAAAGCGTTTGCTTGCTCGTTCTCGAACAAGGTAGGACACGAGTCAGTAGAGTGGTCCTTGGCTGTACAGAAGCCGCAAGCTTTAACTTGAGCTTTTCCCGAGGTGAGGAATCGCTCCATGAGATCAGTGAGTTTATCAAGCTTGCTATTGGCAGAATTTGACCCTACTCCATCAGAAAGACTTCGTGAAGGTCTGTCATCCTCGTCATCAATGTAATGACGTGACTGACTTGCTATAGAGTCGAACAGATCAAACATTTCCTCGGTGGTCTTACATCTGTAATCGCCTCCACAGGCATTGTCAATCATCCGTTTCTCCAGGGGTGTGAGTCCCATATAGAAAAAACGAATAATGGAGAGGTTGCTTTGGCCATGTTGGGGGCATTGCACAAGTAAGCGCTTATAACGACCCCAATAATCGCCAAAAGATTCGCCCCGTTTCATTTTGATGCTACATATCTCTCTAGTAAGTTGGGAAGCTCTAGATTCAGGGAAGAACTCTTTGAGGAATGCAGAAATCATGTCGTTCCAATTTGTAATGGAACCAGGGGGAAGATAGAAAAGCCAGTCTTGAGCTTTGTCCTTTAGACAGAAAGGAAAAGCTGAGAGTTTGACTTCGTCTTCATCGACTCGAGGGGGAATCATGGTCCTACATTTAGAATGGAAGTCTGATAAGTGTTCATTTATGCATAATTTAGTATAGGTTATTAGGTGTAAATGGACTATATTTATCTTGTTTTAAAGTGATAAATGTGTGTTTTATGTATTTCAGGGATTTTATATGAGTTGGGCATTTTTGGAACCAAAAGTGTGTGTTGGACCTAATTGACAGTTGTTCAGTCCAGAAAGTGTAACTTTTACATAAGAAATCGGAATGACTCGCCGTTGGTCTTGTTGGAAAGAAAACTTTGAGACGGACATTTTCATCTCTCACAAGCATCACAAAATTCGGACTCTAAGTGGCTCAAAATTGCAGTACAAGTCACGGCCAGACTTCATCGAGAAAATCACGCCGTGTCCTCCAATCCGCTCGCGCCACATCGCCACAAAGCAGTTGACTGCCAACCAGACCGTGCCACGTGTCCATCCTAACCCTCTACGTTCTCTTCACGCAAAATCTCACGCCTTTTGTGTGCGTTGGCTCATGCCATGTGGCGACACTTTGTTCGCCCAACTCATCCTCACCACGTCACAACAACAACTCCTCACCAATCCGTAGCTGCCATGTGTCTCTCTCTTTCTCACACTACAACAGAATTCACATTCCGCATTAACGCCGCCTTTACAATTTGCGACGAGGAACTCGGAAATTTCACATATTTTTGGGATTTTTGGAGTTTCAACCAAGGGGAAATTGTTCTTATAAATACCAGGAGACTCTCAAACGAGGAGATCTTTATTTTTAGTAGTAGTTTGCATTAGTTTAGTTTAGTTATGTTTAGTTAGTTCCTCCATCTAGGTTGAAGGTGGATCAGTCAAGCCTACAACTTGGGAATCTTTTATCAGGTTTATTTATTTTTAAATTATTATTGATTCTTTTATGTGATTTATTTTCTTTGGTATTATTTGAACAATTGAGGTTAAACACTAGTTTAAACCTTGATTTACATGTCAGTGAGTTGTAAGCACCCGTGTTTGTGCGATAAGACCACACTAGTGGCAATTGACCATACCAATTGATCAGAACCTTTTGGGACTGGTTAAATACCTTAGAAATCTAGGCTAAATCGGGAGCACTAGCGATCCGGTTGTCTAGGTGTAGTGCATTCACAAATCGAAGTAATGCGGCCAATGCGTTAAACGGAGCACTAGCGATCAGGTTGCGTGTTTGGTTAGGGAAGTAGTCAACGGTCGTACCTTGGCTATCGAGATTAGGAAGTGCGAGGAACCGTGTGCATCACGGGTCTATAGCTGCACTAGGTCATAGACTAGTTCATACTTTTTATAAACCGACGATTAATAAATTCAATCCCAAGTTGTATGGCGAGATCGTGAAACCGAATACCTAGATTCATTCCCATTAGATTTTCGTTCTATCTAATTTCTTTATTTTTAAATATTTATATATTTTCTCTAAAACTCAAATTCTTCTTTTTTGTATTTTTCTTACCTGAGAAAGAAACCAATCTTTGTGGGATCGACCCTTTACCACTATCTACAAAATAGTTGGTTTAGGTTTAATATATTTTATTGACGCGTTCGGCGCGCGTCAATTTTTGGCGCCGTTGCCGGGGATTGGTTTTTCTTTCTTTGGTTATTTTTGTTGTATTTTTATTTATTATTTTTTGTTTATTTATTTATTTTTGTATATAGTCCCTTGTTTCTAATATTTTTGCAGGAAATTTCTCAATGGCCTCCTACTACCATAATTATGATCGATTCGAAGATTCATACTATCATGGTATGAATGGGGTAGGTATGTCACATAATGGACATCAATTTTCTAACTCGCATTCTTTTATGCAACAGGTCGAGGCTTGCGATTTTTGTGGGGAATCCTTTCATCCCACGTATGCTTGTCCTTACCATCCGAGGTATGGAAATCATCACAGTTCTAGCTATGCATCGCCACACCCCGACTTTTGTATGTCTAGGCCAAGTCCACTGAGTCCTCAACAAGAACGGAGAACCATTAAAGAAATGGAGAAAGACATGATCTCTCGATCGGCTTTCTCCAAGCACCAAAAAATCCTCCTTGACTACTGGAGCAATTCATCATATCGCAGGATACATATAGTTCCATGCGAAATCAGCCTTCAAGGGATATAATTAGGTTTCTCCTAGATACCGAGCAAGACATGAACCTCACCGAGCAAGAATTGGATCAATGGATTGAACAAAGGGATCAAGAATTTGAAGAAGAAATAAATTCAATTCTCCAAAAGATATCGGTTGAGACCATGAGTGCAATCCCATTAGAGAGTATTGAGGTGAATGAGGCTACACCGATTGAGGACGATTGGAGTGAACCAGAGGAAACAATTGAAGTTTCCTTACATGAGCGGACATTAGCATTGCGCGAGAATGAAGCGGAGGAAGCCGAGAAAGAAATCGATGTCATTTTAGAAAGGCCGGAGGAGCTGCAAAAAGAGAGCAAGGAAGACCAACCTCTGGTGTTGGTGAAGCCACCCACCCTCCCATGCATACCTGTTAAATTTATAAAGGGGTGGTCATAAAGGAGCGTTCGCAGATCTTCTATACGGCTGACACCTTTGTGTCAGATGACCATGATTTGATAGATTCATATGTGTTAGAGGTCCCGGATGAGCTCCTACATCTGAAGGAGGGCATGTATGATGAATTGCCCAAAGCTATAGATGCTCCATTCGTTGTCGACATCTCGAAAGGAGAGGGCATCACGTGATCATTCACGACAAGTCGAGCTAACGACTTTAACCAAAAGCGCTATTGGGAGGCAGCCCAAGTTTTTTTTTATGTTTTTTTAGCATGCTTATTTTTATATTTGTTTAGTGCACTCACCATTATCCCATTTTTGACTATTTACAGGTGTTTGATACTCGTTTGTTGAAGCACCGGAGTTGAGAGCCCGATATCACTTGTTGAGGTTCTTCGGTATACATGGTTAGTCGATTGGGATCTGGTAAGTTCTAAGGTTTGAAATTATTAGGTTAGTTTTTGCGTCTGCTGGAGGTAATTAGATATATATTTCCTGAGTTGAGCATTTTTATCACCGTGCTTCATATTTCATGAGATATTATAGTCCATTAGGTTATGCATATTCATTTTAGCATGTCATTTCCCCGTTGTTTCTTTCACTTCCATATTCTTTTCATCTCTTTTCTCTTCATTTTGTAGTTTGATATTCTCATTCTTGTTTTAAACCTTGAGGACAAGGTTTGGGATAAGTTTGGGGGTGTTTCAGGTATAGTGGAGTGTGGGATGACTGGATTTGCGCATGACAGGTATAATCGTTTTATTATTTTTATGCGTATTTCATGGGTTTGGTAAGTTATGGTGGTGTTTTTCTTTTCTTTCCTTTCACCTCAAATTTTTTATGACATGCTATCCATTGCATCATTTAGGTTAGTAGTTGTTTATATTAGTTTATACATTTTTGTAGTTATTTAGATGCATTATTGTGTCTATGCATGTTTAGTGTCATATGTTGCATATGTTGCATATGTTGCATTTAGAGTCACCCGAGACTTTGTTCATGCCTTTGGTTATGGATGAGTACTTTATGGTTGCCTGTTGACTTGAAACTTAGGAGAAATTAGGAGAAACACTTAATCAAGTCATAGCCCAGCATTCTTATGACTGCATGATTAGAGACTCAGAATGTTGGTTGAGCCTGTGCTAGATACCAAAATGGGTAGACGGTCAAAATTATGCAAGTGATAATATTTTAACCCACATTGGAGAATTTGCTTGATTATAGTGAAAGTGAGAAGGGCTAACAGGAGTTTTCTTAATATTGAGAGTCCTACAAGTTTCCATAGGAAATGGAGCAGGGAAACTTGTGGTGGGAAAAAGTGAGAAAATCGGTCCATATGAAATGGAGCAGGGACCGTGTTACTTGAAAAAAAATGGAGAAAGGAATAGAGAATATGAAAAAAAATAAAATAAAATAAAGGCGGAAGTTTATGAAAACTCCTCAAATAAAAAAGATTTAGCTCGAGTGCTTTCACTAAATTAAGTGGGATTTTAAACTTGCATACTTTAATGTATAGATCAAGAAAACCCATGAGTAGTTGATAGTGTTTGTCTTGACCATATCTTTGTCTTGAAAATGTAATCTTAATGGTGTTTGAGTTGCGGTTCTTGACATATCATAACTTTGAAATTTCTTGAGTGGCTTGTTAACTTGGTGGCTATGTAAACTAGAGGAACTCCATGAATTTCTGAATCGGGTATAGGATTAGTTGAGTCAACACATATCTATATTAGTACTTTAGTTTATTTGTGTTTTGTCATTCACTCCTTTGCTCGGGGCGAGCAAAGTCTAAGTTTGGGGGTGTTTGATAAGTGTTCATTTATGCATAATTTAGTATAGGTTATTAGGTGTAAATGGACTATATTTATCTTGTTTTAAAGTGATAAATGTGTGTTTTATGTATTTCAGGGATTTTATATGAGTTGGGCATTTTTGGAACCAAAAGTGTGTGTTGGACCTAATTGACAGTTGTTCAGTCCAGAAGTGTAACTTTTACATAAGAAATCGGAATGACTCGCCGTTGGTCTTGTTGGAAAGAAAACTTTGAGACGGACATTTTCATCTCTCACAAGCATCACAAAATTCGGACTCTAAGTGGCTCAAAATTGCAGTACAAGTCACGGCCAGACTTCAGTCAGAAAATCACGCCGTGTCCTCCAATCCGCTCGCGCCACATCGCCACAGCAGTTGACCTGCCAACCAGACCGTGCCACGTGTCCATCCTAACCCTCTACGTTCTCTTCACGCAAAATCTCACGCCTTTTGTGTGCGTTGGCTCATGCCATGTGGCGACACTTTGTTCGCCCAACTCATCCTCACCACGTCACAACAACAACTCCTCACCAATCCGTAGCTGCCATGTGTCTCTCTCTTTCTCACACTACAACGAATTCACATTCCGCATTAACGCGCCTTCACAATTTGCGACGAGGAACTCGGAAATTTCACATATTTTTGGGATTTTTGGAGTTTCAACCAAGGGGAAATTGTTCTTATAAATACCAGGAGACTCTCAAACGAGGAGATCTTTATTTTTAGTAGTAGTTTGCATTAGTTTAGTTTAGTTATGTTTAGTTAGTTCCTCCATCTAGGTTGAAGGTGGATCAGTCAAGCCTACAACTTGGGAATCTTTTATCAGGTTTATTTATTTTTAAATTATTATTGATTCTTTTATGTGATTTATTTTCTTTGGTATTATTTGAACAATTGAGGTTAAACACTAGTTTAAACCTTGATTTACATGTCAGTGAGTTGTAAGCACCCGTGTTTGTGCGATAAGACCACACTAGTGGCAATTGACCATACCAATTGATCAGAACCTTTTGGGACTGGTTAAATACCTTAGAAATCTAGGCTAAATCGGGAGCACTAGCGATCCGGTTGTCTAGGTGTAGTGCATTCACAAATCGAAGTAATGCGGCCAATGCGTTAAATCTGGAGCACTAGCGATCAGGTTGCGTGTTTGGTTAGGGAAGTAGTCAACGGTCGTACCTTGGCTATCGAGATTAGGAAGTGCGAGGAACCGTGTGCATCACCGGGTCTATAGCTGCACTAGGTCATAGACTAGTTCATACTTTTTATAAACCGACGATTAATAAATTCAATCCCAAGTTGTATGGCGAGACTGTGAAACTGAATACCTAGATTCATTCCCATTAGATTTTCGTTCTATCTAATTTCTTTATTTTTAAATATTTATATATTTTCTCTAAAACTCAAATTCTTCTTTTTTGTATTTTTCTTACCTGAGAAAGAAACCAATCTTTGTGGGATCGACCCTTTACCACTATCTACAAAATAGTTGGTTTAGGTTTAATATATTTTATTGACGCGTTCGGCGCGCGTCAATTTTTGGCGCCGTTGCCGGGGATTGGTTTTTCTTTCTTTGGTTATTTTTGTTGTATTTTTATTTATTATTTTTTGTTTATTTATTTATTTTTGTATATAGTCCCTTGTTTCTAATATTTTTGCAGGAAATTTCTCAATGGCCTCCTACTACCATAATTATGATCGATTCGAAGACTCATACTATCATGGTATGAATGGGGTAGGTATGTCACATAATGGACATCAATTTTCTAACTCGCATTCTTTTATGCAACAGGTCGAGGCTTGCGATTTTTGTGGGGAATCCTTTCATCCCACGTATGCTTGTCCTTACCATCCGAGGTATGGAAATCATCACAGTTCTAGCTATGCATCGCCACACCCCGACTTTTGTATGTCTAGGCCAAGTCCACGGAGTCCTCAACAAGAACGGAGAACCATTAAAGAAATGGAGAAAGACATGATCTCTGACTGGCTTTCTCCAAGCACCAAAAAATCCTCCTTTGACGGCTGGAGCAATTCATCATATCAGCAGGATACATATAGTTCCATGCGAAATCAGCCTTCAAGGGATATAATTAGGTTTCTCCTAGATACTGAGCAAGACATGAACCTCACCGAGCAAGAATTGGATCAATGGATTGAACAAAGGGATCAAGAAGCTGAAGAAGAAATAAATTCAATTCTCCAAAAGATATCAGTTGAGACCATGAGTGCAATCCCATTAGAGAGTATTGAGGTGAATGAGGCTACACCGATTGAGGACGATTGGAGTGAACCAGAGGAAACAATTGAAGTTTCCTTACATGAGCCGGACATTAGCATTGCGCAGAATGAAGCGGAGGAAGCCGAGAAAGAAATCGATGTCATTTTAGAAAGGCCGGAGGAGCTGCAAAAAGAGAGCAAGGAAGACCAACCTCTGGTGTTGGTGAAGCCACCCACCCTCCCATGCATACCTGTTAAATTTATAAAGGGGGTGGTCATAAAGGAGCGTTCGCAGATCTTCTATACGGCTGACACCTTTGTGTCAGATGACCATGATTTGATAGATTCATATGTGTTAGAGGTCCCGGATGAGCTCCTACATCTGAAGGAGGGCATGTATGATGAATTGCCCAAAGCTATAGATGCTCCATTCGTTGTCGACATCTCGAAAGGAGAGGGCATCACGTGATCATTCACGACAAGTCGAGCTAACGACTTTAACCAAAAGCGCTATTGGGAGGCAGCCCAAGTTTTTTTTTTTTATGTTTTTTTAGCATGCTTATTTTTATATTTGTTTAGTGCACTCACCATTATCCCATTTTTGACTATTTACAGGTGTTTGATACTCGTTTGTTGAAGCACCGGAGTTGAGAGCCCGATATCACTGTTGAGGTTCTTCGGTATACATGGTTAGTCTGATTGGGATCTGGTAAGTTCTAAGGTTTGAAATTATTAGGTTAGTTTTTGCGTCTGCTGGAGGTAATTAGATGTATATTTCCTGATGTCGGTAGCCAAGGTACGACCGTCGACTACTTTCCTGACCAATTACGCAACCTGATTGCTAATGCTCCAGATTTAACACATTGATCGCATTACATCGATTAATGAAAGCGCTACACCTAGACAACCGGATCGCTAGTGCTCCCGATTTAGCCTAGATCCCTAAGGTATTTGATCGGTCCCAAAAGGTTCTAATCAATTGGTACGGTCAATTGCCACTAGTGTGGTCTTATTGCACAAACATGGGTGCTTACGACTCACTGGCATATGAATTGAAGTTTAAACTAGTGTTTAACTTCAATTGTCAAAATAATACCCAAGAAAATAAATTACTATGAAAAACAAATTAAATAAATAAATAAATAGATCTCACATATGTTTTATGCCAAAAAGAATGATTTGATCCACTTCAGGTTCAGACTGATGAGTTTAGCCGGCCATCGACGTCATAAACTCCATTAAAATCCAAAAACAAAGTGTAGAAGAAAAGGAGAGAAAAAAAAATTAAAAACACAGAGAAAAGGAGAAAACAATCTGCCTCGACCTCCCCGTCAAAAACCCTAATTAATACTCTTAAATTTGGGTCCCCGAGAGGTGAGAGAAACTATTTTTCATAATTTTTGGCGTCAAGTTCTAACATGACATTGAAACCATACTCGCAACACATCATGTAGAAGCCAAAGAAATGTAATTTGCAACCAATCATAAGCATATAAATGAACACATAAATATCTATGAGCATAGATCTAGTTCATGTTCATCATAGTCGTGGAAATAGGTTCATTTTCTAGGAATTAGCATATAAGTAAAGTTTCCCATATCCAAATAATCATCATGTAGTCTAAGTACTCTTTGGAGCCTAAACAAATAAGAATACCATTCTTACATAGAATGTCGCAAGGTTCATTTACCTATATCATAATGAAGTTCATTAATGATAACACGTTAGAAGTTATTTGACATGTAGTACAATGCATTCCAATGATCGGCTAACATGCATATTTCATAAGTTCACCATTTGCAACACAATGACATAGTCTATGTATCGATATCGCAAGTCATAATCCAGCCACCACAATATACATGTATACATAAAGGTTTCACAACAACATATGATAAGCATTCATTTATTTCATGTATGATAACATTAATCATTCTTCATTTATACAATCAACACATGTCATACATGGAAAAACCATATAAAGGGTTCAAATGAAATGCGATAGATATATACTAATATAGTTCGTTGTTTCATTCAATGTGAACTAGATATTGGTAGGAATCCGGTGACCGAATCCTCTACTTTTAGGTTGGAACAATAACTAGTGGAAACGCAATGGCCGCTGCGCCCTCTAAATGATTGCACCAAAACAAGAGTAGTTTCATCCAAGCTGTCACCGCTACACGTCCCAAAGAACCATCAAGTAACAAAGGATGGAACTTCAAACCCTTGCTCTCGAATGGTTCACTTTATGCATTCTATTAGTCAGTAAAACCCTCAGTGGTGAACTACCACTAAACATCTTAGGGCATTTAAAATATATACTACTTGCTAATTTGGCCCGCGGTGGAACTCCACACACATTCTGGGGCATCGAATAACATGAAGGGAAAAATAGTGCATTCACAATTCCATAGATAATAGAGATCCAAACCAATATCACGACGCAACCCATACCTGAGTCATTCGATTCAAAACGTGAATTCATAATCATCTACAATTCAAGCCATATTTAATGCATGAGCGAAGCTCCCCACTTACCTGGACCCACCGCGATGCCTACACTGACTCCTCGCGCACTTGGGGTCCCATAAGAACCGCCTCGCGAATCTAAATAGTTCATACAATACTACATAAGAAATCACTCGATTTAAAGTTGAGTATTCTTCTTATTAATTTGTCTTTGGGGACCCACTAGTGCGGGTCCCACGGATTTTGTGCCATTCGAGGCCTTTGTCGGGATGTCGACGCGTGTCGTGGATTGAACTTTATTTTATTTTATATTTTTTTTAAATTGCAGGGATCAATGGTTGACCAGGGGCCTTTCAAGCCCCTGGTCAAACCAGTCAAGGTCCCCCCCAATGGTTGACTCGCCCCTGGAATTGTCTAGGGCCGTCGGCCCTGAGTGACAGGGTGTGTCGTGGGATGGGGTAAGCAATGCTTCCCCCTCCCCAACCCTCGGACAGATGTCCGAGGGCGGTTCCCAGTGCTCACCGGCACTGGGGACCATTCCATCCGGCTGGCCAAAAGTGTGGCCGGTGGCGGTGGCGGTGGTGGTAGGAGAAGTGGGGTGGTCGTGTGCCACCACCTTCCCCTCCGCGGTCTTCATGGGGTGCCATTGGCACCCCACGACCCTCTTAATGGCAGCGCCGCTGCTCTCCCTTGGCGGTGCCTCGTGGCGCCGCTACCTCTCTCCGGTGGCTCCTAGAGGTGCCGCCACCTAACCCCCCTATAACCCTTAAACCCACAAAAGAAATAAGAAATAAGAGAAAAAGGAGAAAAAGAACCTTCTTTGGAGAAAATAAGTGGTTCCTTTCTTTGGGGCTGTACCTAGCTTGGGAGTGTCATTGTTCTTTAGAGTATGGTTGTTCTCCTTCTCACAAATTTGTAATTACAACAAAGTGGTAGCTATCCTTACCAGGGTCATTTGGTAACAATAATTAGCGAGTTATCAAAGTAATAAGCGGAAGCAATTAATCTCAACTAATAAATCAACTTCGAAATCTCTAAATCATCTAAGTCATAATGTCCAAAAAGATCTCTCAACCCATAACCCCATATACAAAAAAATAATATAAGTAGCTAATACACCAAAATGTCACCTATATCAACGAGAGGATGGCCGCTCAAAGTATATCACCTAACTGCACGGCCTTTCCTTTGCTGGACTGCGGATCGCACTCGGTCACACACAAGAATGACGAGCCCAGGTAAGTAACGCCAAGCAGGAACAACAATAAATACAGTATTTCGAATTTAAATAAATGAACATTCAATTCATGCCGATAGAAAGAAAAGGATAGGGAGCACATGAATATATAAAAACTGTAAATAAATAAATAAACAATCGAAATGGAGTGTCCCGGAATACAAAGGAAAAGCCAAGTGGTCCCGACTAATTGAAGTCGTTATGCCGAGGACAGAATCTCCTCTAAGGCTAGGAGTCGAGGACAGCATCTCCTCTAAGACTCCCACGCGAGTGCAGACTCCCCAGCAATCTGGTGGAGAACTCTCACCCCGTACATGTCATTACAACCAATCCGTATCCCAGTAGTAAACCCCGGTATAATACACCGCGAGTCCGAATTCGCAAGGATCACGTTTGACACACTTGCCTTAGAACAACTCAAAAGGAATGGAATAACAAGAAGGTATTGAAACAAATATCAATAAATAATTCAAAGCTCAAGAAATAACTGTAGTGTTCCTCACTGGTTTACTTACCTCGATCCAAGCTAATTCGCGCTAACACGGACTCCGACACGCCCCTTATGGTCCCCGTGTGCACAATAATCCTGATAACGCAATTTATATCAATTTCCTCAATTTCCTATGATTTTTCCAAATTTCTAGCTATTTTTGCCAAATCTCACGTTTTCCAAGGCGAAAAACCCCGACAAAACGTCCCGTAAAAATTCGAATATTTCACTTTTCTAAGAAATTCCCAAATTTCTCTTTATTTGATGAAAATATAATTTTCTAGAATTTTCTAGAATTTTTCCTATTTTTCTTGAATTTCTTTCAATTAAAATCAATTTTAATATATTTAATTGAAATAAATATATATATTTTTTTATTAATAAAATAATATGTGGGTCGCGGGTCGGGTCTGACCCGACCCGGCTGGGTCGGGTCATGACCGGTTTGACCGGTCCACCAG
This sequence comes from Stephania japonica, assembly GCA_039657345.1. Taxonomy (NCBI): domain Eukaryota; kingdom Viridiplantae; phylum Streptophyta; class Magnoliopsida; order Ranunculales; family Menispermaceae; genus Stephania; species Stephania japonica. Next base: position 79,931,540 of record CM077556.1, on the reverse strand, counting down.
GGTCAAACCGGGTTTGACCGGTCCACCTGGGTCAAACCAGGTCAGACCCGGTCTGACCCAAACCGGGTCGGGTCACCTTGACCGGCCCGGTTCTCTCATCTTCTTCGTTGCTTGCTGGAAAAATTTCCAAAGAAGCAACAAAGCAACAACCTCTTTTCTTTTTTTTTTTTTTTTTTTCTTTGCAACAACAACAATCACATACACCTAACCACCATCATCAACCCCATTTTCACCATTTGAATCCACCCTTCCCTCAACAACAACCTCAACAACAAATCTCGGAAAAATCACAACGACAACACCAACAACGAAATCAATGACTCCTTACCTCGATCTCGCCTCGACGGTGCGTCCACGCTTTCCGCGAATCGCCGTTCTCCTCTCCTTGAACTCCCTTCTCTCGATCGATTTCTCCCTTTCTCAAATTTTTTTTTGATCGAAAGTGTGGTTGTGGTGACGGTGGTGACGGTGGTGTGATGAAATTGGGGGTATTTTGGTCAAATGACCAAAATACCCCTCACCCTTATATATACCATTTACAACTTTATTGCCCTTTTGGTCTTTTCACAATTTTACCTACCAACTTTGCTAACTTAATTGAGTGACTTAGTTGACTTTTGGTCTTTCACTCTAGCCTCTCCACCACATCTTTTGTGCAATCCTAACTCGACTCGCGCCGCACTACGCGTGTCTTGCGCACTTGGTCGAATTGTGTACCACTTGTTTCGATAAATTTGAATTTATATTTTATCAGTGTTTTTAATTAAGTTTTGTTCCTCGAACTACCAACTCTCGTATACAACGCCTTTACACGTTAAAAACTTGAAATTGTACAAATGAAATACAATATATTACAAACACCATACAAAAATTAACATACCTCGGCGTCGACGTCCGAGAATTGATGACTTGTACACAAAGCATGGGCCCACGTATCACCTATTTTGACACGTGGCATAGGTTAAATTTTTAGGGTCGTTACGATCTTTCCCAACTAAGCGGAATTTCGTCCTCGAAATTTAAACGAAATTAAAAGGAAAGACTTACCGAACTCGAAGAGGTAGGGGAAACACTCGCGCATATATGACTCCGGCTCCCACGTCGGCTCCTCGTCCCCGTGGTGCGCCACTTGACGAGAAGCGATGGGATCTCCTTATTCCTCGGGGTCTTGACCTTGCGGTCTACAATACTGGATAGGTGCTCGTCGTATGTAACATCATCTCTTAAGTCTATTTGGCTCAAATCTCGTCGGTCGTTTGCCCTCCTTGGACCTATCCAGTCGCAACATCGATATGTGAAAGACGGGATGAATCGCCGACATTTGAGGTGGTAACTCTAGCTCGTACGCGACTCCTTGCCTACCCGTTTCACCACTCTGAACGGACCAATGAACCTCGGCGCAAGTTTCCCCTTGATCCCAAACCTCTTGTGCCCCTTCAATGGCGATACTTTTAGGTATACAAAGTCTCCGACCTGTTATTCTAACTCCCCGTGGTACAAGTCATAATACTTCTTCTGTCTCTCTGCGCACCCTTCAATCTCAAACGGATCTGGCGTATCTTCTCTGTGTGATCTACCACAATCTCCGGCCCAATCGCCGCCACATCCTCGGGCTCCGCCCAACAAGATGGAGATCTACACGGCCTCCCGTACAATGCCTCAAATGGTGCCATGCCGATATCGGCTCGATAAGCTGTTATTATATGCAAACTCACACGAGATGAATGTACTCCTCCCAAGATCCACCGTACTCTAACACACACATCCTCAACATATCTTCGAGAATCGGATCAAACGCTCGATCGTCCATCATCTACGTGGGTGATAGGCGGTACTAAGATTCAACTTCGTGCCAAAGCGTACTGCATGCTCGCGGATCTACGATGTAAGCTCGCGACCCTGTCAGATACAATCGACAACGGTACCCCATGCAACCTAACAATCTCTCTCTCGTAAAGCTCTGCCAGTCTGTCTACCCGATGTGTGGTCGAGATCGGTATGAAGTGCGCGGATTTAGTTAATCTGTCCACAATCACCCAGATGCTATCATGTCGTTGCCGAGATCGAGGTAGCCTACTAATGAAGTCCATTGCAATGTGCTCCCACTTCCAATGAGGAATGGGAAGTAGCTGTAATAACCCACCAGGTCTGCGATGCTCAGCCTTAACACGCTGACAAATATCACACCCTCTAATAAAATTCGCAACATCGGTCTTCATCCCTGGCCACCAGAAGAGACGACGCACCTCTGCATACATCTTAGTCCTGCCTGGATGAACCGTAAATCGTGAGCGGTGTGCCTCATGAAGTATCTCATCGCGTAACTCAGCCACTGATGGAATCCACAGTCGTCCTCTAAATCTCAAGCATGAGTCTGTCGACTGACTCCAATCTGGATGATCCGAACTCTGCGCCAACTCTAAAAAATTTTGATACTGCTCGTCTGTCTGCTGGCCCTCGAGTACGCTCTGTATCGACACTGTCTGAGTCCTCATCTGCCCGCAAATCATTACTTTAGTATCGATTGGAATGTCCTCGGTACAAATCCTCTCAACCGCCTCGAGCAAACTGTAATCGTGCGTCATGTGGCAGATAACAACATCTGAGTTTGACCCTCTACGGCTCAATGCGTCTGCAACAACATTAGCCTTCCCTGGGTGGTACTCCAATGAGAAATCATAGTCTTTCAGGAACTCAAGCCATCGCCTCTGTCGCATATTCAATTCTTTTTGCGTGAAGAGATACTTCAAACTTTTGTGATCAGTAAATAGGACGAATCTCTCCCCGTAGAGATAGTGGCGCCAAATCTTCAATGCAAAAAACCACCGCCGCTAACTCCAAGTCGTGAGTAGGGTAATTCTTCTCATGAATCTTCAGCTGTCGGGACGCGTAGGCAATCACTTTACCTTCCTGCATTAGAACACAGCCCAAACCAATCTTAGAAGCATCGGTGTTCACCTCAAAACCCTTCCCCGATTCGGGTAAAACCAAAACTGGTGCGGTAGTCAGTCGTTCCTTCAATGTCCTGAACGCCTGCTCACAGTCATCGTTCCACTGAAATTTGACATCCTTCTTCGTCAACTGCGTCATCGGTGCCGCGATCCTCGAGAAATCCTGTACAAAACGCCAATAATAACCTGCCAAGCCCAGAAAACCTGCGGATATCTGATGCTGATCTCGGTGTCGGCCAATCGCTAACCGCCCTGACCTTAGCGGGGTCCACTGACACTCCATCGGTCCCAACAATGTGGCCTAGGAATCCTACCTCTGTCAACCAAAACTCACACTTACTAAACTTAGCGAATAATCGATGCTCTCGCAGTGTCCGCAAAGTCAACCTAAGGTGCTCTTCGTGCTCCTCCCGAGTCTTGGAATATATCAAGATGTCGTCGATGAACACAATGACAAATCTGTCAATCTTGTCTCAACACTCGATGCATCAAATCCATGAACATCATTTGGGCGTTAGTCAACCCAAACGGCATTATCGAACCGATAGTGTCCATATCGTGTGCGAAATGCGTCTTCTCCATGTCCTCTCGCTCTTATCCTCGGTGATGATGGTACCGGATCTCGAGATCAATCTTCGAGAAACACTGCGAACTCGTCAACGGTCGAACAAATCGTCGATGCGAGGAAGTGGATACTTGTTCTTCACCGTCGCCTTGTTCAACCGTCGTAGTCGATGCATAATCTTAAGTGCCGTCTTTCTTCTTCACAAACAATACCGGCGCTCCCAAGGCGACATACTCGGTCGAATAAAGCCTAACTCCAACAACTCGTTGAGTTGCCCTCTCAGCTCATCTAGCTCTTTCGGAGCCATGCGATACGGAGGAATAGAAATGGGTTTGGTCCCTGGGACCAAGTCAACGATGAAATCTATCTCCCTAGGTGGTGGCAAGCCTGGTAACTCTGCTGGAAAAATGTCGGGAACTCGCATACTACTGGTACATCCTCTAACCTAGTCTCTACTCTGCCTGTCGTACTCAACACGCCAGCGAATGTCTCTACATCTACGCTAGTGGCGACTCTACCCCTGGTGATCGGTAAATTGGTCGAAGTCCCCTGGAAGCTAAACTCTGGATGCCCCAGAATCTGAAACATGATCCTCTTACCGTAGCAGTGAATCTGTGCATGATAAGCACCCAACCAATCCATGCCTAGTAGTGCATCAAACTCCAGGAACTCCAACACTCTCAGGTCTGCAGGTAAGGTGTATCTCTCTATCTCTACCGGACAGTCTACACACACTAAATTCGGGTAAATCTTGTCCCCAGCAGCCGTGCTAAGGATCAAGGGTCTCTCTAATCGAATAGGTCTCAACCCTAACTCGTCAACCATACGACCCGAAATAAAAGAAAACTGTAGAACCGGAATCAAACATGGTATGCATAAATCGACTGCAAATGTAAACCGTACCCTCAATCAAGTTCCGAGTGAGGCGATCGCGTACGGTGCGGCGATGGCATGAACTCGCTCCCGGCTCGTGGTGTCCTCGACCCAACCGTGGGCAAGCGGCGACAAAGTGGCCTAACCGTCCGCACTCGAAACATGCTCCCCTCGAGACCCCGAACTAAGCGGACCACGCCGTGTCCCGTCTCGGTGCCGACCGAACTCGTCCACGACCCGATCGCGTCGTCCCTGTCGGTATCTCTCGCTCCCGACCACCGCCTCGCGCCTCGTCCCTCGATGTTGTCTATCTTGGCCCGACCGAGAGGCGTGGTGGCTGAACACTAGCATAACTCCGAGCCGGAGCGGATGCTACAACTGCTGCGGTGGGTGGAGATGCTACTGATGCTACACTATGAGCTCGGTCTCTCTGTGACCACTGCCTGAATCTCTTCCTCTTCTTACCATCCCCCGAAGGCCTCCCCGACTGAGAAGGTGCCGATGAAATAGCCTGTGCCCCGGTGCGTGTACTACCAAAACCCTCACTGGCCATAGCTCTCTCATACGCCGCCTGTAGTGTGCTCGGAGCTGTCGTCACTACCATCGAACCTATCGAATCAAGTAGCCCGTGTACAAAGTAATAAGCCTGGTCGGCGTCCCAGATCTCGCCGCTCCTCCGCATACTTCATCGTCGTAGGTATCGGTCCATGTACTGCATCACGGACTCGTCGGCTCTGCCGAATATTCTGAAACTCGGTCCTCTTCAAGTTACGAACCGTAGGAGGAATGTACTTCTGCTCAAATCTCTCCTTGAACTCAACCCAATCTCGGGGCTTCCCCTTCGTGGCCACCGTAGTGCGCCACCAGACATCGGCCTCTCCGAACAATGAAGCGGAAGATATACTAGGCTGCATGTGGGCCGGTGTAGCAAGAATGTCGTGAATCTTTTCGTGACTCCTCAAAAAGATTTCTGCTGCCTCAAGATTCATACCTCCGTAAAACTTTTCGGGCTGATGCCTCTGAAATTCTCTGGCCTGCCTCGCCTCCGGCGTAGCCTTAGTACTCAGAGTAGTCGGGGTACTAGGCGTCTCATTGAGTGACGTACTCGGTGTCGATGGTATCACCTCCGTCTGAGTAGGCAATGCAACCCCTGTCTGTGCTATCGGAGCTACGGTGGTCTCCGGCATCGCTGAAATCGGAGTAGGAGCTGTCGACGTCGCCGCGGTAGCTGGTGTACCAATTTCCTGTGCAACAGGCAACTGAGAAGTAGTCGGCGTAGATGGTGTCGCCGTGGGGGTGCTCTCAATAGTCTCAAGATCTCCTCAAGTCGATGATCTTGACTCATAATCCTTTGAGTCCACATCTGGAACTCCTCCATACTGACTCCTCTAGGACCTGGCGTCCCACTATCATCACCTGAACCCGGCTGATCCGCCATCGCAGTCTGCAATTAGGCGAATCTCCGAATCAGTGAATAGCTAATCGATATAATCATAATACACCATCTCAAATATAACATGTACATTACAAGTTTCGATTTTTCCCAAACTCTCCTCACTTCCCAACTTATACTTAAATTAAGTTCATAGGGTTCCACTCTAAGTTCAAACAATATCCTAACTTCCGCTTTCCAATGTCTTAATGGATTGTGATTTAACTTCAAGAGTATTTTATTCAACCTGGCTCTGATACCAACTGTGACGGCCCCGAATTCCACAACCCTAGAATCGGGCGCCTCCCGGCCTGGACCCGCGCGAACCCCCGAGCCAATCCCGACGAGTCACGCGGGGCCAGTGAGCCTATCCTTACCATTCAATCATTTGTTAATAATTTAAAAGTGAAGTCAATTAATTAGCGAGTTATCAAAGTAATAAGCGGAAGCAATTAATCTCAACTAATAAATCAACTTCGAAATCTCTAAGTTAGGACAAAAACCTAGGGTGTGGGAACCCCGTATATCATATATATCATGTAAAGCAAGGAGAGAATCATCTAAGTCATAATGTCCAAAAAGATCTCTCAACCCATAACCCCATATACAAAAAAATAATATAAGTAGCTAATACACCAAAATGTCACCTATATCAACGAGAGGATGGCCGCTCAAAGTATATCACCTAAGCGCACGGCCTTTCCTTTTTGGATCATGGATCGCACTCGGTCACACACAAGAATGACGAGCCCAGGTAAGTAACGCCAAGCAGGAACAACAATAAATACAGTATTTCGAATTTAAATAAATGAACAGTCAATTCATGCCGATAGAAAGAAAAGGATAGGGAGCGCATGAATATGTAAAAACTGTAAATAAATAAATAAACAATCGAAATGGAGTGTCCCGGAATACAAAGGAAAAGCCAAGTGGTCCCGACCAATTGAAGTCGTTATGCCGAGGACAGAATCTCCTCTAAGGCTAGGAGTCGAGGACAGCATCTCCTCTAAGACTCCCACGCGAGTGCAGAGTCCCCAGCAATCTGGTGGAGAACTCTCACCCCGTACATGTCATTACAACCAATCCCGTATCCCCAGCCGTAAACCCCGGTATAATACACCGCGAGTCCGGAATTCTGCAAGGATCACGTTTGACACACTTGCCTTAGGACAACTCAAAAGGAATGGAATAACAAGAAGGTATTGAAACAAATATCAATAAATAATTCAAAGCTCAAGAAATAACTGTAGTGTTCCTCACTGGTTTACTTACCTCGATCCAAGCTAATTCGCGCTAACACGGACTCCGACACGCCCCTTACGGTCCCCGTGTGCGCAATAATCCTGATAACGCAATTTATATCAATTTCCTCAATTTCCTATGATTTTTCCAAATTTCTAGCTATTTTTGCCAAATCTCACGTTTTCCAAGGCGAAAAACCCCGACAAAACGTCCCGTAAAAATTCGAATATTTCACTTTTCTAAGAAATTCCCAAATTTCTCTTTATTTGATGAAAATATAATTTTCTAGAATTTTCTAGAATTTTTCCTATTTTTCTTGAATTTATTTCAATTAAAATCAATTTTAATATATTTAATTGAAATAAATATATATATATTTTTTTTATTAATAAAATAATATGTGGGTCGCGGGTCGGGTCTGACCCGACTCGGCTGGGTCGGGTCATGACCGGTTTGACCGGTCCACCAGGGTCAAACCGGGTTTGACCGGTCCACCTGGGTCAAACCGGGTCAGACCCGGTCTGACCCAAACCGGGTCGGGTCACCTTGACCCGGCCCGGTTCTCTCATCTTCTTCGTTGCTTGCTGGAAAAATTTCCAGCAAGCAACAAGCAAAGCAACCTCTTTTTTTTTTTTTTTTTTTTTTTTTTTTCTTTGCAACAACAACAATCACATACACCTAACCACCATCATCAACCCCATTTTCACCATTTGAATCCACCCTTCCCTCAACAACAACCTCAACAACAAATCTCGGAAAAATCACAACGACAACACCAACAACGAAATCAATGACTCCTTACCTCGATCTCGCTCGACGGTGCGTCCACGCTTTCGCGAATCGCCGTTCTCCTCTCCTTGAACTCCCTTCTCTCGATCGATTTCTCCCTTTCTCAAATTTTTTTTTGATCGAAAGTGTGGTTGTGGTGACGGTGGTGTGATGAAATTGGGGGTATTTTGGTCAAATGACCAAAATACCCCTCACCCTTATATATACCATTTACAACTTTATTGCCCTTTTGGTCTTTTCACAATTTTACCTACCAACTTTGCTAACTTAATTGAGTGACTTAGTTGACTTTTGGTCTTTCACTCTAGCCTCTCCACCACATCTTTTGTGCAATCCTAACTCGACTCGCGCCGCACTACGCGTGTCTTGCGCACTTGGTCGAATTGTGTACCACTTGTTTCGATAAATTTGAATTTATATTTTATCAGTGTTTTTAATTAAGTTTTGTTCCTCGAACTACCAACTCTCGTATACAACGCCTTTACACGTTAAAAACTTGAAATTGTACAAATGAAATACAATATATTACAAACACCATACAAAAATTAACATACCTCGGCGTCGACGTCCGAGAATTGATGACTGTACCACAGCATGGGCCCACGTATCACCTATTTTGACACGTGGCATAGGTTAAATTTTTAGGGTCGTTACAGTTGTATACAAACATAACAAGATGACATAAATGCCCTTATGGGCCTTGAGACCAATTTTCTTGTTGAGCCCATTAGAACTTATTACTTGAGATTTATTCTCTTAGTCTAAGTCTTTCTAAGATTAGTTTGTGTATCAATTTCAATTGCACACACACTTTAGTGTAAGATTATTAAAATGCCCTTAAAAAGAGGGTCGGAGAAATTTAGGTCGTTACATAGGTCTAGGCCGGGTGGGCCCCAGTTTTATGGGAAACTGGGGTTGTCACAGCGAGGATCAGAGTTGTGCAGTATTTTAGGTACGTTTTTCGTACGATTGTAAGCCAGTAAAAAATACACATTAATTCATTTTCCATTATTGTCATTTCTATTTGAATTGAGCTATTATTGGAATTCCATTATATATTTCCTTGGTTGAGTGTCTTGGCGTAAGTGTGTTGTGAAGGTACTCTTGGGTCCATATTAGTGCGCAAATGTGAGCACTGCCTGCAGGGGTGTTGTCCATCCCCTAATAGTGGGTTTCACCCCGAGTACTGGATTGTTGTGATTGTGGATTGTGGTACTGTTGTACTATGTGGAAATTGACCACTTATCGACCTCTTTTGACTCTTTGGACACTCAAATTTTGTTTTTATGCTTGCCAGTCTGTTTATCATGCAACTTGTTACATTTTCTGTCTTTCAATACCGCATGATCTTTGAACTGTTTATTTGGTAAATCTTGAATTACTGTTTAGTTTCTTTTGGCATTACTTTCATATTTTTCACGCACTTACCGTCTAGTTTGTGACGGTGTTGTAGATAGAGTTGAGACGAGCAAGGGGAATGAGATGTTAGGTCATATCCTCTGAGGACTCTCTGAGCGATCCTTTCCTTTACACATTGTAGGTTTTGTTCTTTTGACTGTGATTATTATATTATACGTTTTGTAAAATACTGAGACATGTATCAGGGATTGAGAGACTAGGGATATCATGTATGATCGCACTGTTTAGCTTTGATCACCAGACATGTATGTATTTATCCATTTCTCAGGGTTTCCACATGATAAGGTATCTATTTTTCCTGATTTTTGTTTATTATTTATAGTTGATTATAGTGATTTCCACTGCGAATTTCCTGATAACTTTATAATCCTATAACTTACACATTAAAATATTGTCGTATTTGAGAATTTGAGGCTAACTAGGATGCGTATACTTCGCGGGTAAGGGCTCAAGGGTTCATGTAGGTTTAGGCCGGGGCGGGACCTAGTTTTATGGGGAACTGGGGCCGTCACACTCAACTAATTTAAACCCTTTTTTTTGCCCACACATCATTTTTTTTATTTTCGTATAATGTAAATTAAAGATTTATTCATACATATGCATTAAAGCTTAATATTTTATTTTATTTTATGTATTCATGTATATAATACGCATATAGTAGTGTACGTACATATGCTACTTAATTATATACATATAATCTAAGTACATAATTCTTTTGTTAAATTAAACAACTATGGGTACCTTCTAATAAGTTTTATATGTTATTTTCATATGTATATGCATGTGATTCAACTTACTATTTGTGCTTTATGAATAACTAAAAAAATTAATTAAGGTATTAACATATCATTGATTTATAAATTATTTTTTTTGTGAGTTCTCGTACATTAATTCAAACATGAGGCTTACAAATTTTTAATATGTAAATTGATCAATATGAATGATCATGAAAAAAAAATTTCCAAAATTAGTTGAGGATAAAATTGATACTAAAACGAAAAGGTTATGATAGAATTGATCATTTTCAAAGGTTATGATAGAATTGATACAACTTGTAAAGGTTAGGATATTTTTTTGTCATTAGGCCAAATAAAAACTTCAAATTTTTCTCGTATGTGTCCTGTGCATATACTCTAACTTGTAACACAATTTTGGACTTCTTAGAGTCCGAATTTGAAGAAGCTACATGAAATTGTTGCTCTTTGAGTTTACCTTCTAATGGAAAAAACCTCATCTCATTTGGATTTTAAACGCAAGAGATATGGCTAAAACACTAAAGCTTGTTCAAAATAGACTTTGCGAAACTTAGTCAATTTGATTTTGTTCTCGCCCACACTTTGTGTTCTCATCTTGAAACCTCCAAACAACTTCAAAACACATCGAACCATGTGAAATATCATCATTTCAGTACTCACCTTCGCCTCGCTTTCTTCCACCTTGTGATCTGTGTCAACACGTTTTTCGAGGCAAATCTCCTCCTATCTTAAACATATGCTTTCTATTCACCAAAAAACCAACAAAATATAGCCGATTAGCAACAATCACTTATTAATGGCCCAAATTAGGGTAAATTACAAAATGTCCCGTGAGGTTTGATGTGATATTCATTTTAGTCCCTGTGTTTTGAAAAATATACACTTTGGTCTTTCCTATAAACTTTTGTCTAAATCATAGTTGAGTTAAGGTGAAAAGACAAAAACGCCACTACAAAAGACACAAGAACTAATTAAACACAATACTTTTTCCTAAAAGAGAAATTAAACCCAACACTCTTTTCGAAAAAGGAAATTAAACCTAACACTTCTTTACTCCTCACTTAAGCTTTTTCTAATATAAAAATAATTATTGAGACAAACTTTTTTGTCTTGGATTTACCCATTCTTATTAATTAATTAACAATTATATTAAGTGTTAATTATTTTTATTTTTATAACTTTAATGATATTTTGTGTGTTCTTAACAAATTATAGAATAGTGTTTCTTCAAAAAAAATATAAATGGTGTAAATTGAGAAGACAAATGTAGGAATTAATTAATTATTTTTTTACTTTTTTGTATACCAATTTTTATATATTTATTCATTTCATGGTAAATATCAACTTGGGTTTATTATTTTGGTTGTTAAGCCATATTTTATTAAACATGATTTATCAATTTACTTTTATTAACTCAAAACATATATAGGGAAGTATTATGGCACAAATAAATAAATATATATGTAAATACTAAAATATACATAAAGAGACTAAAGTGGATTATTTTTAGATAAAGGAAAATGTGTAAAACCTTGAGGGTATTATTGGTATAAAAAAATTGTCGCATCATCAAAAAACAACATAATAATAATGTTTTGAGTTATCATTACACAAGGATGAACTTGCTTAATCAAAAGTAAACTAGAGGGACTAAATTGCATATTTATAAAAACACATGGATTAAAGTACATATTTCATCAAACCTCATGGGGCATTTTATATTTTACCCCCAAATTATTAACATAATGCTACTTATAAATGTGCTAAAATAAGCACCGCATCATAATTGTGTCCTGAGCTTATGACACCTGTACAGTTACGATTGTATTCCTCATCTATACAAGTGAAATAATACTCATCACTCTCTATCCGTTAAACAGAGTCACACCATGTGCATTTCTCAATTTTCTTTTGTGATTTGATTCAACATTCATTGTTAAGTGTTTAATTATGCATTGTTTAATGTAGTAATTTAGGTGTTAGTGGACTCTAATTATCTCGTTTGTGGTGATAAACTCTCACTTTTGTAGATTTCAAGTATTTCAAGCCTAGAACATGAATTCGAAGAAAATATGGCATTCGAGGAAGAAAATATAAAGTTCGGGATTGAGCGACACCACATTGGCTAAGTCTAGTCAAGTTTCTTAATGACCCTGCTTCAATATAAATCGATTAGATAGCGGCAAGACTTGTAATTATCAAGAATGGTTTCCACAGTGCTAGCTCTCTAAGCAGATTTTTAATTAGTACTATAATGATGGCATTGGCAACATTAATTAATACTTGTACATCCTAAAACTACACTAGAAACATCAGTTAATCTTCTTGAGATTTTGTTACTTAAAACATCTTCTTTTTTTTTTATAGAATTAGAATCTAGAATGTTAGAATTGAAGGAAATGCACAAAATTAACTTGACCAGCTAAGTAGCTAGGCAATGATCTTTTCAAGGAAGACTTGGACCAACTAGTTGCCTTCACGTATAGGGTGGAAAATTTGATTAAAACCACATATGGAGACTTTGAGCCTGGTTGAAGAAGAAACGTTTGATAAATGACTCAAAATTTGAAAGAAAAAGTCCAAGTGTTACATGTGCATCTAAATAATTGAATGATATTTTTACAGGATGAAAGCAATATGAGAATAGATTGAGAGGACAATGAGTGAAAGTGAATCTTTATTGTTTCACTAAAGGTGGTAAATTACAAGTTCTTGCTTGAGATTCACCCGAAGATGCATTTTAGTCCCTCCTGCATACTTCGTTTGTGAAAATGCTTTTTTTTTAAAGATTTCGGGATCAAGTAACAGCTAAAGTAATTAAGCTACATCGTAGTAGAAAATTTTGATCAAACCCTTAACCCTGTAATTATTTACTAAACTGTAAATAGTGTTTTGTTCTTGCCCATAATTTTTTCACTTGTTTTAGGGTTTAAATTTCACGTGCTAAATAGAGTGCAATGGAAGAGTTTTGATCTATATATGTACCCAACCCCAACTAATTTGAAACCAAATTAATCATTGTTCTTCCATATTTAAAGATCATTTCTTTTAACAAACGGCATATAACCCTTGGATGCCATCACTTCACCTTAACAAATTGTCTTTATCAACTACTTTCAAATAAAATTGTCCTTTGCAACAAAATTTATGAATCAACAGACTTAGCAAGTCAATGCCAGACCAGTTGCTATATTATTTTGAAGGGCATGCACCTCTGAACTCAAACTCAACCAATTTGCTGGAAAAAAATGGATTCTAACAACACTATTTCATGCATCTTTTGTTCTGCTCTCCAACTGCTCTTCTTCATGACATCTAAAACACACCTCTGCAATGCTACTAAGCCTACTAACACCATCTCATCAGGCCAATCCATTTCAGAAAATGACACCATAGTCTCTCAAAACGGCCACTTTGAGCTCAGCTTCTTTGCACTGGGTAGCTCTCACAAATACTACATCGGCATTTGGTACAAAAAGGCCTCAATACAAAACCGGGTAGTTGTTTGGATTGCCAACAGAGATGAGCCCCTTAGTGATTCTCCCTCTTTAGAACTCAAGCTCCTAGACAATGGGAATCTAGTACTTTTAAACCACTTCAAAATCCCAATATGGTGACTAATTCCACCTCGAAAGCAGGTAATTCTTCTGAATTGGTTTTGGGTGATGATGGGAATCTAGTTTTGAGAGATGGGTCGGATCCATTGTCTCATAATTTGCTCTGGCAAAGCTTTGATCACCCGACCGATACAATTCTACCAGGTGCGAAGACGGGTTATGATAAGCGAAGGAAGGTTTCGACTAAGCTTACATCCTGGAGGAATTCAGAGGATCCGACCAGCAGTATCTACACTTTAGAAGTTACACCAGATGGACATTTTGGTGTTCATTGGAATGGATCTCAAGAGTATTGGACTACTGGCACCTGGAACGGCCGCACTTTCGGCCAAACTCCGGAGATGAGATCGAATAGCTTGTTCAATTTCAAACGTGTTTCAAATGAGAACGAGACGTACGTCACCTATTCTCTCAACAACAGGGCAGTTCTTTCTAGGGCAAGCGAGCAAGTCCATTTGGAAAACTCCGGCGACGCCGAAAGTAAAGGTGTTTGCATGGCTTGCATGGATAAGGTCTAATGTGGCCTTCCCCGCAAACTTTTCAGGAGTGTTTGGTGGTTGTGATACCCCAAATCCAGGGACTAAGCGAAACGTACTTTGGCTGACTAGGACACTGGGCGATTTGGACACAGAGGAATAATCGAATATTACTAGATGGAAGTTTGGGAGAGCGCCAAAAGAGGGCCAGCATCTGTCCTTTTCGAAAATAAGGATTTCAAGGGGTATCACTGGTCCCAACTCTCGGGACAATGGAATTCATTACTGTTATAAAGGGCAAATGACGGCTGGGTGTATGGATGTGTGAGATCTTGGGGGTATTTATGGGAGGGAGGTACAATATGGGGGATGGTTTGTGCTTACTTCTCCTAAAAGGGGGTGATACGGATGTGTGCATTTAAGGGAAGTAATTGGGGTACTAGGTATCAAGCTCACTGCACTGTGACGGTTGTGCAGGGTGATTGTGGGGGTCATGAGTTGGTGGAAGAGAAGGACAGATGGCCTGCGCGTTTATGGGACAGATTTTGGTTATAGGGGTCATGATTTTTAATTTTTGTTGTTTGTGCTGATTGATTTTTACCAATGTGGGACTAAACTTTTCGGTATGATCCGTCGTCGCTACCATCTCGAGGGAGAGCACAACTCGAGGCACACATCCGATCACTGATATACATGCTTTGTCTCAGCCAACACCATCTGCTCTGATACCAATTGTTCAATTTCAAACGTGTTTCAAATGGAATGCAGGATTGGAATGTGATTTGGTCTCAACCATTAGGGAAATGTGTGGTTTACGGTTTGTGCCGAGCTTTTGGTATTTGCAGTGAAAATGGTGCTTATGTTTGTCAATGCTTGCAAGGTTTCCAAACGAAGTCTCCAAAAGATTGGGACTTGCTAGACTACTCTGGTGGGTGTGTGAGGGAAACCTCATTGCAGTGTGGAGGCAAAGATTGGTTTTTAAAGGTACCAAATGTAAGGTTGCCTGTGAACTCTAAGGCTTCAAAGGTTCAGACCGACGAAAATTGCAAATTGGCTTGCTCGAACGATTGCTTTTGTGGTGCTTATGCTTACACAAGTGCCGGGTGCTTTACTTGGCATGGGAATCTGCTCAATATACAGCAACTCGATAGTGGTGGGGATGATTTGTATCTTCGATCGGCTGCTTCAGAAGTATCGAATTCTAGTAGAAAGGTTTCAGTCGAGTCAGTTATTGTGGGGGTGGTTTCACGAATTATAGCTCTTGCTGTCTTTTTGGTACTGGTAATTGTTAGAAGATTGCGAGGAATCAAAGTTAGGACATCAAGGACAGAAGAGGACTACCCGAGGCTAATTCATCAGTTCACTTTTCTAACAGCATTTAAGTACTTTCTGAAGGACATGAGGTACTTTGCATATTAGACAAAAAGTTGGAACGAAATGCAGACGTCGAGGAGCTTACTAGAGCTTTTAGGGTGGCTTGCTGGTGCATTCAAGTAGAGGAGGTTCAAAGGCCATCAATGGGGCAGATTGTTCAGATTCTCGAGGGGCTCTTAGAGGTGAATTCGCCTCCAATCCCAAAGTACCTTCTAGCTTTATTGGAGAATGAAGAACCATAAACTTCTTCTCAGAGTAGTTCTTTCATATGTTAATATGTTCAATAATCTAATGTTGCAAAACAACTGGGTGGCCAATGGTTTGGTACGGTGTGGGAGTAAGAAGTCATGGGTTCGAACTCCAGTAGGTTCAAGTTGTTTCTTTCTTATAAAAAAAAAATAATAAAATAATAATAATAATAATAATAATAATAATAACAATAATAATAATAATCTAATGCTGCAACACAGACACACGTATACTTGCTTGCTAATGAAAGTTTATTCAACGAAATAGCTATGATCTACTTTTTGTGTTTCTTCTCATGAAGTGCTGCAGTGTATCTATTATGATCAACTTTAAGTCATAATTTTCATAATGCACGATCCAACAATTATCCTTCTAATTCTATCTCTAAGTATGCTATAGCTCCCACATCTATCTCTAAGTATGCTAGCTCTAGCTAGACAGTATAATGAATCATCAAATGTGCAACTTTGATAAATTCATTTAGCTAGCTTAAGCTGATAAAAGTACAATTATTTCAATAACGTTAACGCATGTCCTTTTTCAGCAACCACACACAACCAAATAAAATTTCAACAATTTAGATTTGCATGACCAGGGTGGAAAGTTTGGCTATAATAATCGCGCAATTGAAGGATAGAAGATAACCTCATGGAAGAACTCTTGTGAATACTTAACTAGAGATCTCTTTCAAGGCAGAACAAGGCAATCAAGAATTAAAGTTTTAAGCGGAATGGATTTCATCAGTACTTCACTTTTAGATGTCATTGATATATATGATATGGAAGTATAGAGAAAATTTAATTAATCAGCAATTCAGTTTATATATGTCATCTTGGGAAGTACATAGTCTTTGTGCTGTATATGCTTCAACTTAATAGTTTTCTACTACAACTTTGCTATGCAAAGCTCAATCTCAAAAGAGAGAAGGAAAAAAAAAAAATCTTGTGATGAACAAGTTAATAGTTTTCTACTAAAACTTTGTGCTATATCATTTCCTCTGATTCTTCAAACATCAAACCAGATAATACAAGCCTTATTTAGACTCTTAGACAGTTAGAATCAACAAGCTTTTTCAGATTCTTCAAAACCTTTCCAAATTACATCATCAAATGTATTGAATCGAGGAGATAAAAAACTGTTGGACTAAGTGGTTAGTCACTCTAACTCCGACCGGTATTTTGATGGAAACAAACAAGGTGAAAATATACTAATAAGTTTATCAAGTGTATTTCAGTTTCGTCAAAGGTTGCGAAACATCACATCACGGACATTTGAGCGTTCAAGCAATTCAAGTTCAAGACTCGACATACACAAAGGAATGAAGGCAAAAGATCAAGACCATGAGCTGTAAAATTAATGTAAGGTATTCAAGTTCACTTAAGCAAGCCTATTGCATTAGTTCATGCATATCGTGATTTTAAAATGGATTTTCAAATGTCAAGTGACTACTCGAAGATTTCGGTCTTATAAGTCTAAACTATGTTAAACTATATGTGTATGTTAATATCGCATTTTGAAAATCATTGTGAAAGCTTTTGAAAAAGAAAAACTTGTTTTTGAAAGATCTTTGAAAAGAAAAGCGTATATTTGCGAAAAGTCCCTCGCAAATCATGAAACCGAGATTTTCCATTTTTCGGGATTTGTGAAAATATCCAGACCGTCCAAATAGGCCATATGACCCATAACAAACATGTATAATATGTTATATGAGGGTTTATTGGGTCTAGGACGTGTTAAAGGGTCGCTAACACAAGGGACGTAATTAATTATTTTGAGGTCCCCCGGTTAGCACGCTAATACTATTATTAGCGCGCTATGTGCAGAGTTAGCGCGCTAGGTCATAAAATTAGCGCGCTAATTGCAGTCCTGACAGCTTTTTTATAAAGCTGAAAAATTCGCTTTAATTCGAATTTTTGATCAAATCTCGGCCCTTGGATGCACACAACGGTCATATATGGGTCTATAAATATATACAACACTTCCAAACACACAAGACACATAAATTAGGTTTTGAAATAAAAGAAAAAAATTTTTTTGTGCTCAATTTTTTAAGAGAAGGAGCTTGGGGTTTTCAAGCTACACTTAGAGGCTGTTTCTTCAACTTCAAAACCAGCATTCTTGGGGCACTCTAAGGAGTACTACAACCTCTTCAACACTGATTTTTCAAGTCATCTTCTTGTGGTTGTAAGAAAGTCCATTCCCTAGCTTTTCTTGTGCTTAAATTATATATTCTTGTGTGATTGATTTGGGAAACTACTTGTTGTGTTTTTTAAACACACTTGTATTGGGTTTTGCTCTTAAACTTGATTCATTAAACCCTTGGACAGATTTGAACAAGAATTCGTGCTTAAACTTGATTTTTATCAAACTTATTGTTCTTTGGATTTGAAACCGGTTTTGCTCTCATCAATCTATTTAAAACGGTTTCATATTTGAGTTTTGCACAAAATCAGTTTTATATTTGCATTTCTCAATTGTTTTCATACTTGCATGCATAAGAGTGATTAGGCTCTAGGTGGCTTGCTTGTATTTGAATTTGATACCACTTTACTTTGTAAAGTATATTTCAATTGTATTCAAATCTTGATTGTAAGACTTAGTGGGATCTAAGTCGAAAGAGAAGACCTAGTTGAGGCTAGGCATATATCCTAGTTGCGGCTAGGTGGGAAAATTCCTAGGTGGGTCTAGGTGGGGAAAATCCTAGTTGCGGCTAGGTGGTTGTATAAGACCTTATTGCGGTAAGGCATCGTGTAAAAGACCTAGTTGAGGCTAGGCATTCACTAGGCTAGTTGGCTTAGGTTGTAACACTTATTGATAATATAAGTGGGGGTTGAAAATCCTAACTGGGGAGGTTAGGTAGTGGATGTAGATCGGTTGGATCGAACCACTATATATCGTGTGTCTTATTTCCATCTCTTCTACCCCCTTCTTGATTGCATAGCATTGACATTTTTCATTGGTGTACGCATTATCATTATTATTTGTTCTTAAAGTTTTAAAAAGGCAATAAACTCTCGGTAACCCAATTCACCCCCCCTCTTGGGTGACCTTCAATTGGTATCAGAGCGGGTTATTGCTCAAAGTGTTACTAACGTATCTTTGAGTGTTTTTGTGCAAGGATGCAATCTCTAGATTTTTCTCGCCTTAGGGAAGGTAGCTCATCCGTCCGACCTCCCTACTTTGATGGAACAAATTATGCTTATTGGAAAGTTCGAATGAAGTTTTACATTAGAGCACAAGGGAGACATTTGTGGGACACAATTGAAAATGGCTACTCTCCACCGAACAAGTCCTTAAAAGAATACACCGCCGAAGAGATCAAGATCGAGCTCTCAAATGATCAAGCCATGAATCATTTGTTTTGTGCACTAAGTGAGAACGAATTCAACCGAGTTAGCGCTTGTCAAACGGCCAAAGAAGTGTGGGAAAAACTCGAAGTGCATTATGAAGGTACACAACAAGTCAAGAACACCAAGTTGAGGATTCTTGAAGAACATTATGAGACTTTTCGAGTGGAGCCCCATGAAGACATTGCCACGGCCATCACTCGGTTCACAAAGCTCTTGAATGAGATCAAAAATCTAGGCAAACATTATGACCAAGAGAACTCGGTGTACAAGTTCCTTAGAGGCTTGCCTAAGGAATGGGATGCAAAGAAATATGCTATTCAATCGGCTCAAAACCTTTGAAATTATACCTTTGATGCATTATGCGGAGAATTGACGGTTCATGAATTTGAGCTAAGAGACCGTGCTAGATTGGAAGCACTTGGTGGTTCGACCAAGAGAGAGTCAAAGAAGGAGCATGCCTTAAAAGCTACATGCCTATCGGGCAAAGATGATGGGAGCTCAAGTGAAAGTGACTCAATTGAACAAGAAGTTGCCATGCTATCAAGAAAGCTCAAGAAGGCAACATACAAAAGAGACAAGTACAAAAAGAAGTACAAAGGTGCAAACTACGGAAGCAAGTCACGCGAGATGATTTGCTATGAATGCGGCAAACCGGGACATAGAGCATCGGAATGCAAGTACTTGAGAAGAAGCAAGGGACATGAATCATCATCATCATCATCTAGCTCCGACTCCGAGTCAGAAAATGAGAAAGCCATCCTTTGCCTTATGGCAAAGAGTGAGGTAAGTGACTCTTCATCTTTTAATTATGATGATGTAAATGCATTGGATGATATGTCTTTTATTCATGACCTTAGGAATGAATTAGAAAAGGAGGTCAAAAAGACCAAACAACTCAAAAAGAGTTTGATCAAAGCCATTAGTGAGATTGAATCTCAAAATGAGATTATTGATGATCTCCAACAGGACTTAGAATTGGCCATAAATGAGAAAATAGGCTTAGCAAAAGAAATAGAGGACTTGACCACTACGGTGACCAAGTTTACAAGTGGCACCAAAATGTTTGACATGATGTTGGGCGCACAACGACGTGCACTCAACAAGAGAGGCATAGGCTATGGTGCAAGCCTATTGAGCTATGAAAAGCTTTTGGCCGAGTCTAAGATATGCTTAAAATGCAATAGATCTCATAATGTTGGCAAATGTGTCCTAAATAGGACCAATAGAGGTAAACTTGCATGGGTAGAAAAGAATGTATGTGATACACATGTTAGGGAACACACAAAGTGTATGGGTACCAAAGTCCATGATTTATAGAGTAAATTAGATTCACTTTGGAACATGAATGCGCTAAAACGACAAATTGATATATAGGAGTTGAGCATGATAGGCCTTGCTTTAGTCACATACACATAGCATGCATATCTTGTTATTTTTGATGTCAAGACTTGTATTTCACATACATTTTATGTAGGACCATGATGAATTAATACAATGTAGCCAAGCACTTTTAGGCTAAATTCATTGACACGGCATGAGTTAGGCATTTCTCATAAATCGGACCTTCTACACATGTTTTAAGTATTTTAATCATCTTTATATGATATTAATGAAGTGTACATGAAGTTTGGGGTTAATCGGAGTTGTACGTCAAAAACTCAAAAATTTTAATTCGAAATTCCAGAGAGGAATTAGCGCGCTAGGTATTTCTATTAGCGCGCTAGGTCTAGCAATTAGCGCGCTAGGTCATTTAATTAGCGCGCTAATACCCCCTGACCAGACAAACTTCACATTCACCATGTTTTAAAGGCATATGTTGAAGCCATTGTTTTAAATTGGGGGAGACCTTTAGATAATGAGAATGACATTGATAGGGGGAGACCTTTATACCTATTTTTTTTGGTATCTATTCTTTTTGGGGTTAAGACATGTACCAAAAATGAGGAATTTGTTGGTATCACAAACTGAATCATGCATGTTGATAGGGGGAGCCTAGCTTCTCGATTGTTTCCTTAAGCTTTCATTTGATGCATATCGATAGGGGGAGCATTTACTTGGTATCATTTTCCTAAAACGGGGGAGGAGCCTTTCTAATGGTATCATGATTTATCCGTGCCCCACTTTTTGATGGTATCAAACGGGGGAGAAAAAGTGTTGAACTTGAGAACATATAAATTTTATCCATTATTGTGATGTTCATACACTTGTATTATGTTTTATGCTTGTCAAGTTCACATTGTTTGTTATCATCAAAAAGGGGGAGATTGTTGGACTAAGTGGTTAGTCACTCTAACTCCGACCGGTATTTTGATGGAAACAAACAAGGTGAAAATATACTAATAAGTTTATCAAGTGTATTTCAGTTTCGTCAAAGGTTGCGAAACATCACATCACGGACATTTGAGCGTTCAAGCAATTCAAGTTCAAGACTCGACATACACAAAGGAATGAAGGCAAAAGATCAAGACCATGAGTGTAAAATTAATGTAAGGTATTCAAGTTCACTTAAGCAAGCCTATTGCATTAGTTCATGCATATCGTGATTTTAAAATGGATTTTCAAATGTCAAGTGACTACTCGAAGATTTCGGTCTTATAAGTCTAAACTATGTTAAACTATATGTGTATGTTAATATCGCATTTTGAAAATCATTGTGAAAGCTTTTGAAAAAGAAAAACTTGTTTTTGAAAGATCTTTGAAAAGAAAACTGTATATTTGCAGAAAAGTCCCTCGCAAATCATGAAACCGAGATTTTCCATTTTCGGGATTTGTGAAAATATCCGGACCGTCCAAATAGGCCATATGACCCATAACAAACATGTATAATATGTTATATGAGGGTTTATTGGGTCTAGGACGTGTTAAAGGGTCGCTAACACAAGGGACAGAATTAATTATTTTGAGGTCCCTGCAGTTAGCGCGCTAATACTGTTATTAGCGCGCTATGTGCAGAGTTAGCGCGCTAGGTCATAAAATTAGCGCGCTAATTGCAGTCTGACAGCTTTTTTATAAAGCTGAAAAATTCGCTTTAATTCGAATTTTTGATCAAATCTCGGCCCTTGGATGCACACAACGGTCATATATGGGTCTATAAATATATACAACACTTCCAAACACACAAGACACATAAATTAGGTTTTGAAATAAAAGAAAAACATTTTTTTGTGCTCAATTTTTTAAGAGAAGGAGCTTGGGGTTTTCAAGCTACACTTAGAGGCTGTTTCTTCAACTTCAAAACCAGCATTCTTGGGGCACTCTAAGGAGTACTACAACCTCTTCAACACTGATTTTTCAAGTCATCTTCTTGGGGTTGTAAGAAAGTCCATTCCCTAGCTTTTCTTGTGCTTAAATTATATATTCTTGTGTGATTGATTTGGGAAACTACTTGTTGTGTTTTTTAAACACACTTGTATTGGGTTTTGCTCTTAAACTTGATTCATTAAACCCTTGGACAGATTTGAACAAGAATTCGTGCTTAAACTTGATTTTTATCAAACTTATTGTTCTTTGGATTTGAAACCGGTTTTGCTCTCATCAATCTATTTAAAACGGTTTCATATTTGAGTTTTGCACAAAATCAGTTTATATTTGCATTTCTCAATTGTTTTCATACTTGCATGCATAAGAGTGATTAGGCTCTAGGTGGCTTGCTTGTATTTGAATTTGATACCACTTTACTTTGTAAAGTATATTTCAATTGTATTCAAATCTTGATTGTAAGACTTAGTGGGATCTAAGTCGAAAGAGAAGACCTAGTTGAGGCTAGGCATATATCCTAGTTGCGGCTAGGTGGGAAAATTCCTAGGTGGGTCTAGGTGGGGAAAATCCTAGTTGCGGCTAGGTGGTTGTATAAGACCTTATTGCGGTAAGGCATCGTGTAAAAGACCTAGTTGAGGCTAGGCATTCACTAGGCTAGTTGGCTTAGGTTGTAACACTTATTGATAATATAAGTGGGGGTTGAAAATCCTAACCGGGAGGTTAGGTAGTGGATGTAGATCGGTTGGATCGAACCACTATATATCGTGTGTCTTATTTCCATCTCTTCTACCCCCTTCTTGATTGCATAGCATTGACATTTTTCATTGGTGTACGCATTATCATTATTATTTGTTCTTAAAGTTTTAAAAAGGCAATAAACTCTCGGTAACCCAATTCACCCCCTCTTGGGTGACCTTCAATTGGTATCGAGCGGGTTATTGCTCAAAGTGTTACTAACGTATCTTTGAGTGTTTTTGTGCAAGGATGCAATCTCTAGATTTTTCTCGCCTTAGGGAAGGTAGCTCATCCGTCCGACCCCTACTTTGATGGAACAAATTATGCTTATTGGAAAGTTCGAATGAAGTTTTACATTAGAGCACAAGGGAGACATTTGTGGGACACAATTGAAAATGGCTACTCTCCACCGAACAAGTCCTTAAAAGAATACACCGTAGAAGAGATCAAGATCGAGCTCTCAAATGATCAAGCCATGAATCATTTGTTTTGTGCACTAAGTGAGAACGAATTCAACCGAGTTAGCGCTTGTCAAACGGCCAAAGAAGTGTGGGAAAAACTCGAAGTGCATTATGAAGGTACACAACAAGTCAAGAACACCAAGTTGAGGATTCTTGAAGAACATTATGAGACTTTTCGAGTGGAGCCCCATGAAGACATTGCCACGGCCATCACTCGGTTCACAAAGCTCTTGAATGAGATCAAAAATCTAGGCAAACATTATGACCAAGAGAACTCGGTGTACAAGTTCCTTAGAGGCTTGCCTAAGGAATGGGATGCAAAGAAATATGCTATTCAATCGGCTCAAAACCTTTGAAATTATACCTTTGATGCATTATGCGGAGAATTGACGGTTCATGAATTTGAGCTAAGAGACCGTGCTAGATTGGAAGCACTTGGTGGTTCGACCAAGAGAGAGTCAAAGAAGGAGCATGCCTTAAAAGCTACATGCCTATCGGGCAAAGATGATGGGAGCTCAAGTGAAAGTGACTCAATTGAACAAGAAGTTGCCATGCTATCAAGAAAGCTCAAGAAGGCAACATACAAAAGAGACAAGTACAAAAAGAAGTACAAAGGTGCAAACTACGGAAGCAAGTCACGCGAGATGATTTGCTATGAATGCGGCAAACCGGGACATAGAGCATCGGAATGCAAGTACTTGAGAAGAAGCAAGGGACATGAATCATCATCATCATCATCTAGCTCCGACTCCGAGTCAGAAAATGAGAAAGCCATCCTTTGCCTTATGGCAAAGAGTGAGGTAAGTGACTCTTCATCTTTTAATTATGATGATGTAAATGCATTGGATGATATGTCTTTTATTCATGACCTTAGGAATGAATTAGAAAAGGAGGTCAAAAAGACCAAACAACTCAAAAAGAGTTTGATCAAAGCCATTAGTGAGATTGAATCTCAAAATGAGATTATTGATGATCTCCAACAGGACTTAGAATTGGCCATAAATGAGAAAATAGGCTTAGCAAAAGAAATAGAGGACTTGACCACTACGGTGACCAAGTTTACAAGTGGCACCAAAATGTTTGACATGATGTTGGGCGCACAACGACGTGCACTCAACAAGAGAGGCATAGGCTATGGTGCAAGCCTATTGAGCTATGAAAAGCTTTTGGCCGAGTCTAAGATATGCTTAAAATGCAATAGATCTCATAATGTTGGCAAATGTGTCCTAAATAGGACCAATAGAGGTAAACTTGCATGGGTAGAAAAGAATGTATGTGATACACATGTTAGGGAACACAAAGGTGTATGGGTACCAAAGTCCATGATTTATAGAGTAAATTAGATTCACTTTGGAACATGAATGCGCTAAAACGACAAATTGATATATAGGAGTTGAGCATGATAGGCCTTGCTTTAGTCACATACACATAGCATGCATATACTGTTATTTTTGATGTCAAGACTGTATTTCACATACATTTTATGTAGGACCATGATGAATTAATACAATGTAGCCAAGCACTTTTAGGCTAAATTCATTGACACGGCATGAGTTAGGCATTTCTCATAAATCGGACCTTCTACACATGTTTTAAGTATTTTAATCATCTTTATATGATATTAATGAAGTGTACATGAAGTTTGGGGTTAATCGGAGTTGTACGTCAAAAACTCAAAAATTTTAATTCCGAAATTCCAGAGAGGAATTAGCGCGCTAGGTATTTCTATTAGCGCGCTAGGTCTAGCAATTAGCGCGCTAGGTCATTTAATTAGCGCGCTAATACCCCCTGACCAGACAAACTTCACATTCACCATGTTTTAAAGGCATATGTTGAAGCCATTGTTTTAAATTGGGGGAGACCTTTAGATAATGAGAATGACATTGATAGGGGGAGACCTTTATACCTATTTTTTTTGGTATCTATTCTTTTTGGGGTTAAGACATGTACCAAAAATGAGGAATTTGTTGGTATCACAAACTGAATCATGCATGTTGATAGGGGGAGCCTAGCTTCTCGATTGTTTCCTTAAGCTTTCATTTGATGCATATCGATAGGGGAGCATTTACTTGGTATCATTTTCCTAAAACGGGGGAGGAGCCTTTCTAATGGTATCATGATTTATCCGTGCCCCACTTTTTGATGGTATCAAACGGGGAGAAAAAGTGTTGAACTTGAGAACATATAAATTTTATCCATTATTGTGATGTTCATACACTTGTATTATGTTTTATGCTTGTCAAGTTCACATTGTTTGTTATCATCAAAAAGGGGGAGATTGTTGGACTAAGTGGTTAGTCACTCTAACTCCGACCGGTATTTTGATGGAAACAAACAAGGTGAAAATATACTAATAAGTTTATCAAGTGTATTTCAGTTTCGTCAAAGGTTGCGAAACATCACATCACGGACATTTGAGCGTTCAAGCAATTCAAGTTCAAGACTCGACATACACAAAGGAATGAAGGCAAAAGATCAAGACCATGAGCTGTAAAATTAATGTAAGGTATTCAAGTTCACTTAAGCAAGCCTATTGCATTAGTTCATGCATATCGTGATTTTAAAATGGATTTTCAAATGTCAAGTGACTACTCGAAGATTTCGGTCTTATAAGTCTAAACTATGTTAAACTATATGTGTATGTTAATATCGCATTTTGAAAATCATTGTGAAAGCTTTTGAAAAAGAAAAACTTGTTTTTGAAAGATCTTTGAAAAGAAAACGTATATTTGCGAGAAAAGTCCCTCGCAAATCATGAAACCGAGATTTTCCATTTTCGGGATTTGTGAAAATATCCGGACCGTCCAAATAGGCCATATGACCCATAACAAACATGTATAATATGTTATATGAGGGTTTATTGGGTCTAGGACGTGTTAAAGGGTCGCTAACACAAGGGACGAATTAATTATTTTGAGGTCCCTGCAGTTAGCGCGCTAATACTATTATTAGCGCGCTATGTGCGAGTTAGCGCGCTAGGTCATAAAATTAGCGCGCTAATTGCAAATTCCCGATCTGCGACTTTTTTATAAAGCTGAAAAATTCGCTTTAATTCGAATTTTTGATCAAATCTCGGCCCTTGGATGCACACAACGGTCATATATGGGTCTATAAATATATACAACACTTCCAAACACACAAGACACATAAATTAGGTTTTGAAATAAAAGAAAAACATTTTTTTGTGCTCAATTTTTAAGAGAAGGAGCTTGGGGTTTTCAAGCTACACTTAGAGGTCGTTTCTTCTTCAACTTCAAAACCAGCATTCTTGGGGCACTCTAAGGAGTACTACAACCTCTTCAACACTGATTTTTCAAGTCATCTTCTTGGGGTTGTAAGAAAGTCCATTCCCTAGCTTTTCTTGTGCTTAAATTATATATTCTTGTGTGATTGATTTGGGAAACTACTTGTTGTGTTTTTTAAACACACTTGTATTGGGTTTTGCTCTTAAACTTGATTCATTAAACCCTTGGACTGATTTGAACAAGAATTCGTGCTTAAACTTGATTTTTATCAAACTTATTGTTCTTTGGATTTGAAACCGGTTTTGCTCTCATCAATCTATTTAAAACGGTTTCATATTTGAGTTTTGCACAAAATCAGTTTTATATTTGCATTTCTCAATTGTTTTCATACTTGCATGCATAAGAGTGATTAGGCTCTAGGTGGCTTGCTTGTATTTGAATTTGATACCACTTTACTTTGTAAAGTATATTTCAATTGTATTCAAATCTTGATTGTAAGACTTAGTGGGATCTAAGTCGAAAGAGAAGACCTAGTTGAGGCTAGGCATATATCCTAGTTGCGGCTAGGTGGGAAAATTCCTAGGTGGGTCTAGGTGGGGAAAATCCTAGTTGCGGCTAGGTGGTTGTATAAGACCTTATTGCGGTAAGGCATCGTGTAAAAGACCTAGTTGAGGCTAGGCATTCACTAGGCTAGTTGGCTTAGGTTGTAACACTTATTGATAATATAAGTGGGGGTTGAAAATCCTAACCGGGGAGGTTAGGTAGTGGATGTAGATCGGTTGGATCGAACCACTATATATCGTGTGTCTTATTTCCATCTCTTCTACCCCCTTCTTGATTGCATAGCATTGACATTTTTCATTGGTGTACGCATTATCATTATTATTTGTTCTTAAAGTTTTAAAAAGGCAATAAACTCTCGGTAACCCAATTCACCCCCCCTCTTGGGTGACCTTCAAAAACATAGGTTTCATATAGTCAATTTCCAACTAATTTTGAACCGAGGTATTGCTTTTGTTTTTGTTGTATTCTTCGCAACTTCGTTGGCACACTAGGATATTAATGCCATTGAGCTCTTCGTCCCTTCGCACAAATAAGGGTGTTTCTAAGAGGTATTGTGCACCTTAATTTTTATTTTATTTTTTTTCAGAAGTGCACGTTGATTTTGATTTTCCTCATTGGAACTCTTTTAACTTCTATTTCTTAGTTGTCAAAGCATCTCAAGTGAGATAGTAGAGACATTAAGGCAAGTCGGGAGGTCATGAGTTCGACTCCCACTGAAGTAACAAAAAAAAAATCTATTTCTCAATCAAACCATCTCTAGTGAGATGGTTGAGACATCACTTGCCAAAAGGCAAGGTTTCAGGAGGTCGTGGTTCAACTCCCACTTAAGTAAAAAAAAATCTATTTCTCTATGGTGTGGTGCAAAAAACCCAACATTTCTTTTTTTTATATTTAGTGACTCGCAAAGAATGGAAGAAAGAAATGAAAAGGAACAAGGAAAAAATAAAACTAAAGGAATAGTAATGAATGACCTTTCTTATTATCATAAAAATCCCATAACAATTGTTATTATCTATAGTGGCGTACCAATAAACCCGTTCGCTTCACTCGCAAGAATAATTCTAACTTGTTCTAACCTAAAAAAGGGCATCTCCTTCTCTCCAAAACCCTAAAATTCTTTTTTTGATTCACTTTTATAATTTTTGTTCTTGAACCACCGCTGATTCTCTCAACGATCAACGATAGTTTCAATCAAATCTCTTTTGCTCTTTATTCATTCAATAAACAACAGATCTAATCAAATTTGTAGAGATTGATCCATCCTTGTTGTGATGCATATTCATCAACGATGTCTGTTAAAGCATAACCTAACCTTGTTATTAGGATTTGTGCTCAACACAAAAAAGAGGAAAATGTTCTCTCTGTCTCGATGAGCCAGAGAGCATTGTATTACTCATATATATACTCAATACAATTACATCAGTGTCGTTAGATGTGTTCAATATGTAAGATCTCGAGATCAAACTAACACAACCTAGACTCACATGTCCACACACTTTGTCACTCCACCAACACCTACAATTACAAATATACCTTCATACTTACATTAGTGATTTAGTCTAATATCCCCCCTCAAACAAAGGGGAAGATTGACGATCCCAAGTTTGTCCGTAAGAAACTAAAATCAGGAAGCAGCAAAACATTTGGTGAAGATATGAGCTATCTCATCCTATGTGGGAACATGATGAACTTGCAGTTGCCCAGACAGTACCTTGTCACGAACATAATGTATGTCCAGCTCAATGTGTTTGGTTCTTGCGTGATACACATGATTCTTTGCCAAAACAACAACATTCATGTTATCACACCACATAGTAGGGGGAGCTATCAGAGGAACAAACAGTTTAGAAAGTAATGAACAAAGCTAGGAAATCTCAGCAGTGACCTGAGCTAAGGCACAGTATTCAGACTTTGTAAATGACCGAGAGACAACTGGTTGCTTTTCGGACTGCCAAGCTACTAAATTAGGACCAAGGAACACAGCATACCCAGCCATTGATCTGTGATCATCTGGAAACGACGCCCAGTCAGCATCAGAAAAGCTAATCACAAACAAATGAGAGCCTGGTCTAAAAGTAATTCCCATGTCACTCGTGCCTTTCAAATATCGAAAAACTCATTTCACAGCTTGCCAGTGAGTCACAGTTGGAGCTTGTTGATATTGACTCAACCTGTTGACAATATAAGAAATGTCTAGTCTTATGTGGACCAAGTATTGTAAGCCCCTTAAGCTTCTATACAGAGTGGCGTCATGGAATAATGGACTGCCATCTGCATAGCATTAAGAATACTCCTTTTTCAGTGGAAAAGGGTGTATTAATCGACTTAGCATTAAGCATACTCCCTTTCTTAAGTAACTGATCAATATAAGTAGTCTGGGTGAGGTAAAGACCACTTTTATCCCTTCAGGCTTCCATTCCTAGGAAATAATTTAGCTCACCAATGTCTGACGAGTGTCGAATGCGTCAAAATAAATATTTATATATAGTCCCGATAAGATTACCAATGACCACAAGAACTGCAGTAATGGCAACCACGGGATCGAACCACAAAGACCAAGTTTTCAACCTAGGGTACGAAATAAAACCTAACTTGGAGTGTTCACAGAGATAATCTTTAATTTCACTAAAAACAATAATGAAAATATCAAGTAAATAAATCAATTAAGAGGGGGGAACAATCCAAACCATCGGCATCACAAATCTCCTCAATTTGGCATAATTTTACATACGGTCCTTAATCTAATCAAAGCATGCAAATCATAGTAAATTAGTGTAGCTATAGACCAGGTAACGTACGCAAGTCCTCGCACTTCCCAATCTCGATGGTCAAGGTACAACAATGACCACTTCCCTAGTCAAACGCATAACCCTATTCTAGTGTTTCGGGTTTAATGTGATGATTGCAATGGGCTTTGTGAAGGCACTACACTTAGACAACCGGATTACTCGTGTGTCCGATTTAGCCTAGATTCCTATGGTATTCAACCGGTCTCAAAAGGGTCTAATTAATTGGTAGTGTCAATTGCCACTAGTGTGGGCTTATTGCATAAAGGCAGGTGCTTACGACTCACTGGCATATAAATTGAGGTTTAAACTAGTGTTTAAACTCAATTGTTCAAACCATACCAAAGAAAATAAAATACTATGAAAAACAAATTAAATAAATAATAAAATAGATCTCACATATGTTTTGAGGCCAAAAAGGGTGATTTGATCCACCTCTGGTTCAGACTGATGAGTTTAGCCGACCATCGTCGTCATAAACTCCATTAAAATTTAAAAACAAAGTGTAGAAAAAGAGGAGAAAATGCTATAAGCCGCTAAGAAAAGAAAAAAACAATAGATGTCTAACTCCCTGCCAAGAACCTTAATTAAAACTGCAAAATTTTGGTCCCCAATGCCTATTTTCGAGTTTGGTATACGACACGTGCACCGAGGACAATCTGTAGTTATTTTTTGGTGTTTATTTGGACTCTGCCATGTGTCACAGCGTGATTGGACGAGTTTGCTGTGAGCTGCTGCTGTGGCGCATGCAGATTAAATGAGAGGAGGTCGTGTGACGTGCTGGACGAGCGAACGTTGACACATGGCGACGCGTGAGTGGCTGGGACAGCTGTTGTTGACTCGCTGGACGAATGAGCGGACGACAAGTGGCGGGCTGAAGGTACGTGAGCACACACAAGAAGTCGTCAAAAATATGGGAGACACCACCGGCAAGCATCCCGAGGCAGATCGACGCACGCGCATGAGAGAAGTAGCTAGGCGAGTGACGTGGCACTCGTTGAAGAGTTGACCAGACACGTGTTGGTTTCTGATTGGCTGGGAAAGCTGTGTGTGACGTGCCTGGACCAATAGGTGACTGCCACGTGTCCATCTAAAACTCTAATTCACCTACTCTTTTGTATACTCTAAAAGAGGCCCTCTAGTATCCGATTTCTTCAAGTAAATACTCTACTTTGAGTATTTTTCCGCCCTGGATCCAACCGTGCACCCTAAAAGTCCTGAAAATGACAAATAGAGATAATTGGGCCCATATTTCGGAGAATCAACACTAGAATATATATATATAAAAACTATATATAATATGCATAAATAACAACTTGTCAATGTCCTTTAAGGAAAAACAATCATTCAACTGAGAGATAAATGATTGAATAAGAGAGGACTAGGGCCCAGTTACGATTATATCATTAACATACAACAAAATGTAAAGAACAAAAGACCCTTACGATATATAAACAAAGAATTGTCAGCTTTAAAGTTTTGAAAGCCCCAAGAAACAAGAGTTGATCTCAGTTTTTCAAACCATGCCCTAGGAGCCTGTCTTAGTCCATACAATGCCTTTGTAACTTACAAACATGAGAAGGACAAGATGGGTTCACAAAGCCTTGGGGTTGATTAGTAAAAACTTTTTCACCTAAAATACCATTCAAGAATGCATTATTTATGTCAAGCTGTCGAAGAGACCACCAAAACTGGACTGCCAGAGAAAGAATGACTCGAATTGTAGCAGCCTTGGCAACAGGACTCTAGGTCTCATCAAAATCAACACCATGAACTTGTTTGAAGCCCTCAACAACTAATCGAGCTTTGTATCGATTAATGCTTCCATCAAAATTTCTTTTGATGGAAAAATCCATTTATTTCCTATAATGTTCTGATATGGTGCTGAAGGAACTAGAGGCCATGTGTTATTCTTCATTAAAGCCTGATATTCCTTATCCATAGCCTTTTTCCATTTAGGAATCCTGAGTGTTATTTCACAAGTCTTAAGAATATCATCTGATTCAGTAACAGAGGTAGCTAAAAACAATTTCTTTTTACTAATCCCATCCTTAGCTCTAGTTATCATATTATGAGTGTTGTGTGGAACACTTGTATTAGGAACAGAAATAGACCCAGCATGAGTATCAACAACAGGAGAATTAGAATCAACAACAGGGATAGAAGAATCAGAAGATGCAGAATAATGAGTAATAGAAGAATACATCACTAGCATAGTATTTGGATAATGTAAAGGAACAGAAGGAACAGGGGTATACACAGAAGACATAAAAGGTCTGGAGTGAAATAATTTCAAATAAGGAAATTCATGCTCCTGAAACACCACATTTGTAGTAATGAATACTCTCCCGGCTAAATTCATACACTTATACCTTTTGTTAATATAACTATACCCCAAAAACAAGCATTTTTTAAACCCAAATTGATATTTATGATTATCGAAGATAGGGAAAACAGGTACACCCAAAAACTTTAAGTAAGTTGTAATCAGGAGGAAAATGAAAAAGTTTTTCATAAGGAGACGTACCCCGAAGTACCTTAGTAGGTAACCTATTAACAAGAAATGATGTTGTTTCACAAGCAACCCATCAGAATTTCAAAGGTAACCTACTTGTAGCTAATAAAATCAAACTCATTTTAACAATGTGTCGATGCTTACGTTCAGCCCTACAATTTTGTTCATGTGTATGAGGACACGGATGCTTAAAAATAATGCCACATGAATCAAGAATTAGTTTAAATGACCTATATTCTCCACCCCAATCAGACTAGACACGTTTAATGGTTGTTTGAAACTGGTTTTTAACCATGGTTTTAAAATGTAAAAATGCCTTAACAGCATCAGACTTGACTTTTAAAAGATATAACCACGTGAATCTGGTACAATCATCCACAAAGTGTATATAGTAATTAAATCCACTGGGAGAAGTAATAGGAGCAGGCCCCCATAAATCTGTGTGAATTAAATCAAGAACATGAGAGCCAATGCGATAAGAAGTAGAAAAAGGTAAAACATGTATTTTCCCAAAAGGACAATGAGAACAAGAATCAATTACAAAATTGACTTGTAAATGAAGATTATTATGCATAACCTGGTGTAACATTTTGTGTGCAGGGTGTCCCAGTTGAGAATGTCATAGACTAGCAATTCTTTATTAGATGCAAGAAAAGTAAAAGGATGAGCAAGAGAAGACTTCATCGAACCAAAAAAGCGATAGAGTCCATTGTGAAGAAAACTATGAAGAAACACCTTATTGGTGTGAAAGTCCTTCACAAAACAATCATTGGAACGATATTCTATCAAGACATTATTATCCCTAGTTAACTGAGAAACGCTAAGTAAATTCTTCCTAATACAAGGCACATACAATGTATTATGAAAAGATGATTTCAAGTTAATATATGGGATTAAAGCAATTCCAGTGCTAGAACTATTTAAAAACTCACCATTACCAACCATTAATGAGTTATTACCTCTACAAGGCATGCAATTCATCATCTGAGACTGATCAGCAGTAATGTGAGAAGAAGCACCATTGTCCATGTACCCAAATATGTCCTGAACAAGTTCAGTCGACCCAAAGAACAAGTTATAAGACTGAGGAGAAGCTGCTATATGGAATTTTGGTTGAGAAGGTACAGTAGTTGTATTTTGTTGAGCCCCCATATACTTCATGTCTCCTCGAAATTAACATACAATAGCAGAATGGTCGAACTTCTCATAGATTTGACAGGTTGGCTTCGAATTATTATTATGCTTGAAACCACCACAACCTCTGTGATGACCACCACCTCGTCCACGAGATCTAGAGCCATTACTACCACTCTGATTACCCGAGCCATTCTGTGAACTCGAAGAACCCTGATTAGAACCAGTCTGAGACTTATAACCATTTATCTGCTGACCAGGTTTAATCTCGGCCGAGTTGGCTGATGGAGAGGAATCTTGAATAGTCATCGAGTTAGTGCCTTGACTGACTTGGAACTGTTCAAGAGTGCTTTCAAAATCCAGAAGAATAGACTGAAATTCTTACCAATCAAGAACATGAATCTGTCGCTATAAGACCGCTGTAATTGGAATATACTCCACATCAAGTCCTATGAGACAATTGGAAATCATCTGAAGTAGATAATTACTCATCCGTCTTGATCATTTCTTTGTTGACTGTAGTTGCTTCTTGAAGACATGAACACGCGATATGTTACTCTTGCCACAATGAGCCTCAATCGCCAGCCAGAGTTCATGTGTCGTACGTCGTATGGTAGGATCCACAATGCTATTTGGAATATCTAGAGAAATTGCAGTCATCAACCAACAATAAAACATACAATCTCGTCCAAACCAGAACTTGTATGGTGGATTTGGAGAGCTATCTTCAAGAAGCTTAGCAAGACACTCAAGCATACCAAACAAGTATCCATCCAGGTCAAATCCCTCAATAACTGGAACGACAGTAGCCTTCCATAGTAGAAAATTTTTAGAATCAAGCTTAATGGAGACAAACAGGCTGATAAAATTCCCAAATGGGCCACTCGACGGACCTATGCTATTAGAACTCATCCCATATTGAGAAATCAATACATTTGGTGAAGCCGGCGTTGATCCAACCTCAAATGCATAAAAACCACCATCCATTTCAAGAAATTATAAGTTCTTGACATGTTTTCACCAACTAATGAACATACACACTCAGATCTAGTCATCTCAGACGTAGATCTACACTTCTTAAATACAAATCTAGAATACCAAACCCTATATCAAGCCAGCGAAACTGAATAGTTGGTATATATACCCTATTTTGTGTTTATTTACATTATTATGATGCATTAAAGTCTCCAAATATAGCTAATAAATGTTTATTTTTATTAATTGTAGGTTTCCTTTTGTATTTGATAAAAAAAATAATAATAAAAATGGGGCCTCATGGAGTATTTTTGGTGATTCATTTCGTAAAACGCGCATTTGATTACTCTCCATCACCAAATAAGCTTAAGGCAAGGGCATGAACGACTTTTCACACAATTTTGGGGCTTTGACTGAGCCTCCTTACTTGTTGACCAAGCGTAACAATCTTTGACCATCCGTTTTTTGTTTCTCTCTCATCCAGGCGACACCAATAGAAGGTTAACACATAGCGGACACTCTCAATATATATATATATATATATATCCATCCTCTCCTCCATTATTTATCATCTTCTTCTTCACCAAAAACTTTGGTTTTTCATATTTTGATAGTTTATGGGTTGTTTTTGCCTCGAGCTCACCTTCGGGCGACACTCATTTAGTTGTATTTTCATGCTTTCTTAGTGTAACATAGAGTGGGAGAGATTGATAGATTCGACAAAAGATGAGATCGGATTCGCCATGACCTTGGGACCGAAGACCATTAAGTTTGATCTTCTCATGAACTCTCTCTTTATTATTCTAGTTTATATATTTTTTAGACTCGATGTGCTTATTTGAATGTTTTGTGTTGATGAATCATGTTAAGTTATATTTCTTGTTCTACTTAATGTTATTTTTAGTGTTTCACACTCTATGTTTTAATTACATTGATCACGTAGTCACTGAAATTAAGGAAAGATAGTCACCGAGACCTCGAGGCTATCGAACCGAAATTGAACGCTAGAACTTAATATGGTAGGGTACCCCGACCGGTTGCCTAGAATTTGAGAGACCTTATAGCATTTTGAACTTAATGCTTTGATGCTCTTACGCTACTCGCACAGACATGTAGAGCCCGAGAGTTGAGATAGTATTCACGCCACCGAGACCTTGGGACAAGATGACTTGTAGAATACCTGGTCTATAAATTGAGTTGAACACATCTTTTGATTGATTCGTCGCACATTTAATTTAATTAATCAATTCAAGTCTAAAATAAATTT
The DNA here is from genome assembly GCA_039657345.1 of Stephania japonica. NCBI lineage: Eukaryota > Viridiplantae > Streptophyta > Magnoliopsida > Ranunculales > Menispermaceae > Stephania > Stephania japonica. The sequence goes on along the minus strand of CM077556.1, from coordinate 79,895,508 downwards.
GTTCTTATTGTATATGTTTCCGAGATAGTTTAATAATTCTACTACTTGTTGTTTATGTTACAAATCGTCTAATCTACTCTAGTGTTATGCGCAACTATTCCTTGTGGATTCGATAAACTCGGCGCAAACAATTGTTTTGCGTTATTATTACTACCGCGAAGCTTTACACTTGGGGCTCGCCATCAGAAACCTCCAAACAAGATTTCCAGAGTCACAAGAACCAAGAAACTTCAAATCTGATGATTTGAATCACAAATGCACAAGATGTGAACAACAACCAGAACAATCAACCACAAAACTCACCAGATCTATGTTCTATCGTTGTGGATCTACACAATCGGCACATCAACTCTCCGATCAGTTCTTGAAATCTTAAGATATGAACTCTTCCACACCACATCTGACTTCAGAGCTCTCGATCTACACTCTTAGAGTGCAGGTCTATACTCTCTTGTTGTAGGACTACCTGAGCTAATCGCGATCTCTTAGTCTTGTTATGATTTGCTAGATCCGAGGCTTCTAGTACACAATCTGCTCGAGACACTACAGATATGTACATCACCACCTTCGATTTATCATCGTTAGCGTTAGCTATGCATCTCTAATACTATATTGGAGCACAAGCTAACCCTAGTTATTAGGATTTGTCCTCAACACAAAAGAGAGGAAAATGTTCTCTCTGTCTCGATGAGCCAGAGAGCATTGTATTGCTCATATATATACTCAGTACAATTACATCAGTGTCGTTAGATGTGATCAATGTGTGAGATCTCGAGATCAAACTAACACAGCCTAGACTCACATGTCCACACACTTTGTCACGCCACTAACACCTACAATTACAAATATACCCTCACACTTACATTAGTGATTTAGTCTAATAGTGTTAAGTGGATTTGTGCAGCTCGTTGGATTGATTTATCTTTAGTTTTTATTTTATAGTTAGTTTTATTCCCTCGTTGGAAGTTTTTGATTTGTATTCTCCTTGTTGGGAAGTTTTTAGGTCTTCTCCTTGTTATGAAGTTTTGTTATTCGTTTTGTAGTTCTAGTACTTTTGTGTATAATCATGAGTTTCAATGTTATAGAGAGCAATCCCTGATTGTCAAACTGTTTCAATTTCAAAAAAAAAGGTCAAATTAATGGCAGTTCGTTTGTACAAATAGGATTAGTGAATCAATGTACTTGATTCTACGTCTGGTTCTGTATTGAGCCATGAATGATTAATGAAATTTCAATTTCTCTTCAAAAAAAATAGCTTGAATGAGTCTTTATAAGATTCTCTATTGGAAGGACAGAAATTTCATCGTGACTTGACTAATATGTACCCAAGTAGGTAAGGACCAAGAACAAAGGATTTGGAAATTTGTAGACCTACTGATGTAAGAAGATATGATAATTAAAGAAGATGAACTAATTAAACAACTTCTTTTGCTCTAGATACATAACTAATACCCAAACAGGCACAAATATATAAAAGAGAAACACTTTAATTATCAACCAATTTAAAATATATTACAACAAAGCCTCATATCCCAAATTAGTTGGGTCGCCTACACGGATCAAAGTTTTCTACTTAGCCCAATTAAATGCACTTGACGGTGAACTTTCATAATCCCTTAAATCTTTCATAATTAATGCATCCCAAATTCTCTTAGGCCTACTCGTATATCATTGAATTTATTCAATTTCTATATTCAATTTTTAATTGGGCATTTGCATGTTGTCTTTGAATATGTTTGAACCTCCACAATAGTCATTCCCTAATTTTTACATCGATTGGTGTTACTCCTACTCTTTTTTTTGTATCTCTGTATCTCATTCGGTCTTTACGAGTTCAATTTAAAACATATTGCAATTTTTTTATAGAGAAAATCATGAAACCATGTACCGAAATTGGACATGAACCCTCAAAAAATCAAGATTAATACCATAAATAGAACATCTATATCTCTCCCCACTAAACAAAAACATTACTAGGCTTTCAGTCATACAAGAGAATTTCTGCTCCAAGAAAGAAAACGTGAAATATACGTGAAAGGAAATTAAGCTAGTGAGAGACAGTGCACATACTTTCAAAAATTTAGTGGGCTTTGATTTTGAAGTTTCCTTTTGAGTCCATTTCTCATTTGTCCCATTCATCAATTTGAATTTTGAAAGTTCAACTTCCTACACATTCAATCTTCGTGGAATTGAAGTTTGATCATGACTTATCAGGCCAACATATTCATATGCAGCAGTTACATACCTAGTTATATTGGTGTTACATAAATGTCATTGTATATGTATTTAAATAATTAGTGGTTATTGTAGAGAAGCTCATTAGTTAGTTTTTGGTAGGTTGTTGTAATGTAGGATCTCTATAATATGTGTATAGAAATCATATATAGATATGAAAAGAAATATTTCAAGTCTCTCTCTCGTTCTCTCATTCTACCCAACCTCTCTATCTAATCTCTCTTCTATCTCAATCTTCCCTTTTCAAATATTGATAAGTGTTCATTTAGGCATTAAGTTAGTATAAGTTATTAGGTGTAAGTGGACTATATTTATCTTATTTTGTGGTGATAAATGCATATTTTAGAGATTTAGTAATTTATGAAATAATTCTAAAATATATATCTAATTATATTTAATTTTCATCTTTAGGTTAAACGGAATGCACGGTTGGATCCGAGGCAAAAAAATACTTACGGTTGAATATTTACTTGCAGTAATCGGATATCAGAGAGTCTGTCTCGAAGTATGCACCGACAGTTGGATAATTGGAGTCCTGCAAACTTCCACATTGCAAATTTCAGCTTTTCACTTCTTTTAGCCACGCGTCAAGCTCCTACTGGCCAGCCTCGTCACAGCAAACCACAGCAACCAATCACAGCGCAATACGTGTCCGGTCAAACCTTCTCCCACTCATCTGCGCAAAAGCATGCTCGCGTGTCTCCTGATGCTGCCATGTGTCGACCACTTGATCGATCACTTCGTCACACACATCCATCCCAGCCTATCACAGTGCGCCATGTCATCCGCTCAACCCTCCGCCTTTTCTCTCGCGCGAATTCGCGCCTTGCGCGTTCGTTTCCCACGCGACACGTGTCGCGTCAAAGAGCCCTCACCACGTCACAACAGCTCTTCCAGCCCAATGAGATCACGCCACGTGTCTCTCTCAACACCAACATAGCACACTTTCTACGCACCGTCGGCCGCGTTCATGTGTTCAACCAACCTAAAATATTTTTATAAATATCAGTAGGCTCTGAAAATAGGGGTAACCCAGTTTTACCTTTGTTTAGTTCGCTGTTTTATTTTGAACTAGGGTTTAATTTAGTTAATCTCCTTCAACTAGGTTAAAGGTGAATCGGTCGAGCCTTGTGATTTGGGATTCGATTAGGAGGTTTATCTATGCATGATTTTATTGATTCTACTATATGGTTTATTTCCTTTGGTTATGTTTATTATATTAAGCTTAGATTTAATTGTTTGTATAGTGTTGTGCATGCATATTAGATTGATACTCTCTGTCATTGAAGTCGAAACGTCCATCCTTATGCGGTGGACTCATATTTGAGACAATTGTCCATCCGGTCAAAGCGCCTTAGGGATCTAGGCTAAATCGGGAACACGAGTGATCCAATTGTCTAGGTGTAGTACCTTCACGAATCAAAGTAATGCGGTGAATGCGTTAAATCTAGAGCACTAGCGATCAGGTTTCGTGTTTGGTTAGGGAAGTAGTCAACGGTCATACCTTGGCTGCCGATATCAAGAAGTGCGAGGAACAACGTATGTTACCGGGTCTATAGCTATACTAGTATAATTTGATTTGTATCTTTTGACATAAGTTGTGTGACGACCCCAATTTCGAGGCCGTCCCGTGACCCACGCCCTCCGCCCGCAAGCCCAACAGTGCCTGTCACATCATTGGACACGTCATCACTGCTGCCACGTCCGCAGCTCTGTGAAGTGATGCTCCGTGTAACTAATCCTACTATATTAAGTTGTCTTACACATCTAGCAGTTAGTTGATAATTACAATAACGTCATTAGCGAAAGCATTTAATTTGTATATTATGATAATTTATTTAACCTAAATAGTGGAAAACCCGAAAATAAACACCATGTATATAACTGAGGCGAAGTAAACAGAAACCCATATGCATGTGATAAAGTTCTAAAGTTCCCAAAACCCAGAAAAATAATATATGCATACATGATATCAAAATACGAGCTATCAACAGCAACGGCATCAGAGATAGTCGCCTGGACATCTGCGGTAATCCACTAACAAAGTCCATGGTAAGGTGTTCCCATTTCCACTGAGGAATGGGTAACGGTTGTAGCAATCCACCTGGTCGTCTATGCTCCGTTTTCACCTGCTGACATATGTGCACCCTCGAACATAATCGCCAACATCAGCCTTCATCCCCGGCCACCAAAACAATCTTCGCAAGTCGTGGTACATCTTGGTTCTGCCCGGATGAACTGTATAATGCGACCGGTGAGCATCCTCTAATATGCTATCTCTGATCTCTGGTACCGCCGATATCCACGGTCGACCTCTGTGCCGCAAACATCGATCCACCGTCTCTGTCCAATTAGTGCACTCGGATCCCGTGCCAAACCACTGAACCGCTCATAAAGCCCATCAGCCCTCGACACTCCGATACCCGCTCTAAGTGACACTGTCGATACTCTCATCTGACCACAAATCTGAACATCGTGCGTAGCGGCAATGTCCGATATGCTCATAAGTGATGCTACCTCCAACAATCCCATAAGTAGCATATCGATCTGGCTGTCAACTCTGCATCTACTCAAAGCATTTGCCACTACATTGGCCTTGCCAGGGTGATACTCGATCGTGAAATCGTAATCCTTCAGCAACTCTAACCATATCCTCTGACGTATATTCAGATCTTTTTGTGTGAAAAGATAGCGCAGACTTTGATGATCAGTGTAAAGGATAAACCTCTCTCCGTAGAGGTAGTGTCTCCAAGCCTTCAGCACAAACACAACTACCGCAAGCTCCAAATCATGTACGAGGTAGTTACACTCATGTGGTCGCAATCGTCTGGATAAATAAGCCACTGGTCGTCCTTCCAGCATAAGAACACATCCCAGTCCAGTTCCCGATGCATCAGTGTAAACTGTCAAACTCTTCCCTGACTCAGGTAATGTCAACACTGGTGCAGAAGTCAATCTCTTCTTCAACTCAAGAAATGCCTGCTCACACTCCTCAGACCACACAAAAGGAACATCCTTCTTCGTCAACCTCGTCATCGATGCTGCTATCGTGAAGAAATCTTATACAAATCGACGGTAATAACTTGTTAAACCCAAGAAACTCCGTATCTCAAAAATAATCTCCGGTCTCTTCCTAGTCAATCACCGCTCTAATCTTGTCCCCCTCCACAGAAATGCCCTGACCGCTGATCACATGTCCCAAAAACTTCACTTCCCTTATCCAAAATTCACACTTACTGAACTTCGCATACAGTCGATGCTCCCTCAACGTCGTTAATACTGATCGAAGATGACTCTCGTGATCCTCTCGTGTCCGACTGTATATCAATATATCATTAATGAAAACTATCACATATCTGTCCAAATAGCTTGATGCATCAGATCCATGAAAACTGCTGGAGCGTTCGTCAACCCAAACGGTAACACCATAAACTCGAACAACCCGTATCTGGTACTAAAAGCAGTCTTCTTGATATCTTTTCTCGAATATACAACTAGTGATATCCCGAACGTAAATCAATCTTCGAGAAAAATTGTGCACCCGTCAGCTAGTCAAACAAATCGTCGATCCTCGAAAGTGGATAACGGTTCTTAATTGTCACCTGATTCAGCTTCCGATAATCTATACACACGTCCTCATCGATCCATCCTTCTTCTTCACAAATAATACTGGCGCTCCCCAAAGTGACATACTCGGATGAATGAAACCCTTCGCCAACAATTCTTCTAACTGTCTCCTGACCTCCTCCTGCTCCATCGGTGACATCCGATAAGGTCTGCTAGATATAGGTTGGGTCCCTGGTATCAACTCTATAAATGGACTTCAGGGACTGGGGAACCATAGCTCGGGCATAGGGGAGCTAGGCGGATCGGATTGATGGGTCCGAGAAGTCGGAGTGCGTAGTTACAGGTGTGTAAAACCCTTGAGAATGTTACACTTTAAATTCATGCGTGATTTATTCTAGTTAAATGATAAAGTACTACCCGAGTCAAACATAGCATGAACTAGTCTACTGTGAATAGATAACGTACCCTCGATTAGCTGCCTGGTAGCTCCCGAATCTGGTTGTGCCACTGCATGCACTCTGTCCCTATCCGGACCCTGATCACGTCGTGGCGATGGTGCTCTGCACTCGTACCTCAAGTGTCCTCTCTAACCGCACCTAAAACATCTACGCGTCTCTCGCCTCCAGTCTGCCCATCATCAGATCTCTGACCCTGACCCCGATCCTTCTGACCCCTGTCACGCCACTGGTCACGCGTCGAACGTGCCAAATATATATCCCGTTGATATATACCGGATCCTACAATGGATTTGTAGTAGCGGTAAAGACGGGGTCGAACCACAAGAACCAAGTTATTCCTTTAGGAGGTGCGAAAAGGGAAAATCGGGAGTTTTAATAATGAACTAGATTAAGAGAAAACAAGAAAGTTAGCAAGCAAAGATAATCAAGTAAAGAAGTAGAAAAGTAGAGAAGTAAGAATTCTATAAGAAAAATGATCCAAGCCATCAACTTCACACGGCTATCCTATGACAAATACACTTATCATTGACCTAAACAAAGATAGATTGAATGTCGTGATCTAGTGTAGCTATAGAATCCCGTAAGACGTGAATTCCTCGTTCTCCTATTACCGATAGTTAGGGTAAGACCTCTAACTATTACCCTAGTCAATTCACATAACCCTAGGCACGTACTTGGGTTCAACATGATGACCGCTCTAATTCATGATTCATGAGAACACTACACCTAGATAACTTAGGTACAACAAGCGTGTCCGATTCAACCTATGTTTCTAAGATACATGGTCTAAAACTCGTGAGGGGATTAACGCAACCAGAGCGACCACTTGCCACAAATACGAGTCTTTTGCACGATTACGTATGCATTCGACTCGATGGCGATAGGTTTCAAACTACAACTAATGCGATGGCCCTTCACATCAATCAAGTAATCAACCATAATATTAAGAACAATACCAAAGAAACTAGAAAACAACAATCAATCAATGAAATTAAAGAATAAATAGATCTTACAGCGGTTAGAAAGTCATAGAATAGCCGCGGTCGGTCTCCGGCTTGAATCCTTAAAGGATTAGCCGGACATAATTGAAGAAATACACCAAGCTCTTTTTATTGAAGAAAGACTAAAAGTACAAAAATCCTAAAATAATATGTTGTCGCCTCCGTATGTTCTTCTCCGAACAAAGGATGCCTCTACCAATCTCTCAAACCCCAATTTATAGATGTGTCTTTGTAACGGTTGGAGTGATTTATGCCCATTTGAATGTTTTTATGATTAATGCCATGATTTATGGCGCATGATTGATGGAAAAGGCTGATTGGAGTGATTTGTGGCGTGTGATTGGTGGAAACGGCCGATTGGAGTGATTTGTGGCGCATGATTGGAGAATAAGGCCTGTGAGACGCGAGTTTGACCAATAAAATCCCAACACGTGGCGTAATTAGATTAGATCGGCATCCAATTATCGCAAGTAAATACTCTATTTTGAGTATTTTTCTGTCCCAAATTCAATCTGTGACCTCGGATCCACCTAAAAGTGAGAGATGAGTATAAATTTAGTGGTATTTTGGAGACTTTGACATAAAAACACCCATAAACAAATGGTAAATAATGCATAATAAACGACTTATCGACCACCCCGATCCCGTCCCGATATCGCTTGAGGTCGCCTGTCGTTCTTGCTTTCAACAGTGCGAGATGTAGTAGCATACACCACCTGCCTCTCATTTCCTCTCCGCTGCTCAGGACGCCTATCTCGTCGACCCTGATCTTGCCTCTGCTGATCAAACTGATCCCTCTGTCTCTTCGGCCTCTGATCAGACCGAGAAATCGCTCCAGATCTGTCTATCGCTCACCCCTAGGTCATAGGTATGTCTCACGTGACAATGTTCTATCGTATACAGCATGTAAAGTCTCAGTTCCACTCGCAACTATCACACCACCTATCCTCTCATCCAAACCCCTGATGAAATAGTAGATCTGGAGTCTCTCGGTGTTCGCCACGTTCATGGCATACATCATAAGGTACATGAATCGATCCATGTACTGTGATACCGTCATGCTACCCTGTCTCAATGCCAGAAACTACTCTCTAAGCCTCAACTGCACCTCGGTGGGACTATACTCATCCAAAAACAACTATAGAAACTCAACCCACGTCGATGGTGCGATATGGATGTCGGTGTAGGTCGTCCACCAAATCGTTGCTTGGCCTCTCAAACAATACCCTGAAATACGTGCCTGATCCGTCTCCGATACCTCTAATAACTGGTGTAAGCGCTGGTGTGTCATCAACCACCGTTCTGCAACCTCTGGATCACTAACCCCAGTAAAGTAGGTGGGGTTGAATCTCATTAAGTCTTTCACCATCTTCGCTGCCTCTGACATCTTACTCCTGGCAGTTGAAGCAACAACCTGCGGCTCGGTAGTAGTAGGCGTCACCTCCGTACTATCGGCTGGTAGCACAACAGGTTCAGCTCTCTCTCTCAATGTCTCAGTCCCTGCTGCCTGTATGTCAACTGTTGGTGCGATCACAGCCGAAAGAGTAGGTCCAGCTAACTCAACAATCGGTGCTACTGCAGGTATCCTCGAGCTCCGTATGTACTCTATGAGCTCAGCAATCTGTGCCTGTTGTAGTAGTTGCTAATCCGTAACTCTCTGTATCATGGCTCGCAAATCAACTACCTCCCTGGTGGTATGATCACCGGTATCTCCAGCCTCCTGTTGAGTAATCGGTGGGATAGTAGGAGCCTGTCCGTCCATGGTGGTCTGCATCAATTTTCGTGTCCGGATCAATTCCCAATATACGTATGTGTATAGTATATATGAATACAATATTACATATATCACATAACAATCCTAACTCTACCCGTTTCCATTGCTTCCCAACTAAAAGTTCTAGACAACTCGTCGGGTTTCCACATCTAATTTGGTTTAAAGTTTATGCTCTTTCCTTAACTTATTTAATTTAAGGCCTTATCGACCTTGCTTTGATACCAAACTTTGATGGCCCCCAATTCCGAGGCCGCCTCGTGGCTTCATATTTCCCCTGCTAGTGCATCAGAAACTTCTGCCACGTCACTCTCTATCTATTTAACCTGACATTCTCGAGTTTTCATGCCATTTAATTTTAGAAATTTACAATTTACAGCGGAAGTCTCAATCTTACCAAAAGAAATATATATATAATTACTGATTTATCCTATAGTGAAAATCCCGGAAAGTAATGTACATATGGCGATCAACTATAACAGTTAATATATAAAAGTACAGGTGTGAAATATAGTCTCCCAGTACCCAAAGTACTATACAAAATATCAAAATATATAGATATCAACACACGTACCAGCAAGCCTCGGCGTAGGTAGGTCAGATTTAATCGCCGAGAATCCCTTACCCTTGCTAGTACTAGGATCTGCGCTCAGCCATCACAAAAGGCAGATGACGAGCCCAGTACGTAAAACCCAACTGAACACCACTACTGCATTTACTGATTGTTATTCAATTTGAGCTGTTATTATTGATAATCTACGAGTCCATTCCTACTGGGACGGTTATGGTTCCGTCTATGTATCCGGGTTGTGTGGTCGCTTGCTGGGTGTGTGGTCTACGACACAGTCGTAAGGTCAATGATGTTGGCCACGACAGGGCTCCTGGTCCTCAATTCACATCTAGGATTAGCTGGTTCACACCCATTTGTATATCTTTGTGTTTATATTCATGCGATGAGCTTTTAGGCAATTATCTGCATTTTCCTTCAATTCGCATGTTTATTTAACACTATTTATTGATTTCATTTTACATTCTTAAATTGTGATGCACGGTAGTTTTCCTTGGGATTTTACTTACTGGGCTCGTCATCTACCTTTTGTGATGGCTGAGCGCAGATCCTAGTACTACCAAGGGTAAGGGGATTCTCGGCAATTACATCTGACCTACCTACGCTGAGGATTGCTGGTATGTGTGTAGATATCTATATATTTTGATATTTTGTATAATACTTTGGGTACTGGGATACTATATTTCACACTTGTACTTGTATGTATTAACTGTTATAGTTGATCGCCATATGTACAGTACTTTCCGGGATTTCCACTATAGGATAAATCAGTAATTCTATATATATATTTCTTTTGGTAAAATTGAGACTTCCGTTGTAAATTGTAAATTTCTAAAATTAAATGGCACAAAACTTGAGAATATCAGGCAAAATAGATAGAGAGTGACGTGGCAGAAGTTTTGATGCACTAGCAGGGGAAATGTGAAGCCACGGGGCGGCCTCAGAATTTAGGGCCGTCACAAGTTGACGACCAAATTCAATCTTTTTATCGAACCGAACTTGTATGCCTTGACCTAAATGTTATTTTTATTAATTGTTTTTAACTTAATTTTAATTGCTTTTATTTATTTTTTTATACTTAGATTAGGTAATTAACTCATTTTCTCTAAATCCCGATTTCCTTTTTGTTATTTTCTTGACCTTAGAAAGAAAACCAATCTCTATGGGGTTGATCCTGTAACGACCCCTATTTTCATCTAGGGCACCGCCCGGCCTAATCCCATAATTAAGCCCTAATTACAACACGTAGGACCTAATTACATATTAGTCAGTCTGTACTACCTATTATCTCGTGAATTGGATTCAGGGATAAGAAAATCCCTTATCATTTTATAAGAATTATCAAATTAGCAGAAGTCTTTAACGTATTAGTGGAAGTATTTTATATAAATCCTAAATGTGGAAACTAGGAAATAACAATCACAATATCAATATGCAATAAACGGCGATCATATAGACAAAGTGAAAGTCAAAAGTCGAGTGAACTAACTCTCGTCCCAATGAATAACCCAAGCAAAAGAAGTATATAAGCAGAATACAAAAATATAACTTACATCTACAGCAGCTACACGTTACGAGCTCAGAGGTAGTCGTCGATCTTCTCCTTGCCCGATCTGGTACTGCTCGACGGACCTACACCCATCATCACAAACTAGACGGTGAGTATAGTGATATTTAAGTGATAACCGGGGAATTCTATACTACATTTCCAAAGTAAAGACAGACATTTAAATGCATAATATAGCAGAAAAATGTGTTGAGAAAGTAGTGCATATAAATATCACAGTTAACCAAATTAGATAGACTGACACAGGCTAAGTCGAGATGATCTACGTCCGGTCGGCAGTGAGAAATATCAACCAGCCTTTTCCACTATCATATGGAGATACTCTCAACATACTTTGTAAATTTTAAATATATATATATATATATATAACTTGCCGACAACCCCGTAGTTCAAGCTACATGATGCCACCCTAGTAATAGTGGTGAGTGTCGAAAACCCCGAGGTTCAGTGACCCCGTGAATCCACCCATCTCTCGTGCAATGGACACTAGATAATCTCCAACTTTTGTTTCAAGGGTTTTCATTTCTAAGGTTCTACGATATCAACAATAAGTTAGGTTGTAAAGCCCCAAAGAAAATGGAATACAAACCAATTACCACAATAACCCTAGTGCATGTATCTCTAACATCAATTATAACATAATTCACAACAAAATATGGCATATCAGGAAAGGAGTCAATGAAACCATCACAAGGTATTATGCTATTACAACATTCAACTTGAATAGAGCAAGGAAAACATGATGGTAGATTACTAACAGTAAGTCATCAAATTGACTGAAAAGAGAATTAATATGAATGAAATAAAGTAGAGAGTTCCTACAGTTTCACTTACAAGTCACAGAATAGCTATGGCTATCCGGCCTCGCGACACTCCGACTATCGCTCCCGAACTCCCATAACACCCATAAGTCCCTGAAAAGTTATTTCATATCATTTATTTATTTATTTATTAATATTTTGTTACATAGATATATTTTATATTTATATATACCTATGTGTATATGTATATATGTATATACATACATGTGTATGTGTATGTGTATGTGCATGTATATATATACTTACATATATACATGTATGTATATTTATATATATATAAATATATATATATATATATATACATATATATATTTATTATTTATTTATTATTTATTATTTATTATTTATTTTTATTTATTTTTTATTTTTTATTTTTTATTTTTTATTTTTTATTTTTTATTTTTTATTTTTTATTTTTTATTTTTTTTTTTTTTTTTATTTGGGGGGGGGATTGGATCGTCCCCCCCCCCACTCTTCTTCTCCAAGAGAGGCGCGCAACAATGACGTATCTCTCGTTTCTTTTTTTTTTTTTTCTTTCTTGTTGATTTCTTTCTTTCACTCCTTCAATCCATCAACATAATAACAACACCACCAACAATCCATCAACATAACAACGACACCACCAACAATCCAAATCACCATTGAAGCAACAATTTTTCAAGCTTCAACAACACAACACTACAACACCAATAACAACAACGACGAGAACAACAACTTACCTCGTCTTGACGTCATTGTCGTGCCTCAAACTTTCGATCTCCCCTTCTCCCTCTCTCGGACTCTCTCTTCGAACTCTCTCTCTCTCACGGTTCTTTTTTTTCCAATTTGTGGTGTGTGGTGGTGGTGGTTTTGGGGTTAGATAAGAAAAATTAACCAAATTACCAAAATGCCCCTCAATCTTATCATCTTTCTTAATAAGCCAAAGCCCTTTTTTGTCATTTCACAAATCTTTTCTGATTTTTTTAAATGTATATATAATATAAATATATATAATTACATGTGTCCAATTCAATTTAATTAATTTGTGACCATAGGCTATGGTTTAATGTACATTAATTTAATTACATTGCATTTAACTAAGTTTAGACTTACCACAAGTCTCTCTCTACCCGGTACCTCGACTCGCACGTAACTCGAGGCGTATCCCCGACCACGTCTCGACATCGATAGCTGCAAGTACTGACTTAGCCAACCTACACACATACACAGCACTAGGAATACATCAATACAAACATAAAATTTACCTCGGCCACATGCCTCATCGGTCTGTGTGCGCATCTCATGCGGGCCCTACGTCACGGGTTGGTGATCTTGATTAAGAAATTAATCAAGATTAACAAAATTTGGGCCATGACAAATATTCCCAACAAAATGAAAATTTCATCCTCGAAATTAATTCAGGTTAGGGTATACCTGACTCAAAAAGGTACGGAAAACGGTCTCGCATAAAATCTTCCCTTTCCTAAGTGAGTTCTGAGTCGTTGTGGAACTACCACTTGACGAGTACTTTCACGATAGACTTGTTCCTCAGCTGTTGTACCTTTCGGTTTAGGATCTGGATAGGTTGCTCCTCATATGAACAATACTCGCTCAGGTCGATCTGACTCAAGTCAACCGTCGGTCGCGCACCTGCCTTCGACTCAGCTAGTTAAAGCATCGATATATGGAAGACCCGATGAACACCTGACATCTACGGAGGAAGTTCTAACTCGTACGCAACCTTTCCAACTCGTTTCCTAACTCTGAATGGCCCGATGAAACGCGGTGCAAGCTTGCCTTTTACACCAAATCTCTGCAGACCTCTCCGAGGAGAAACCTTAAGGTAGACATAGGCTCCCTCGGGATAAGTGAGATCTTGTGATACTTGTCTGCATAATTCTTTTGTCTTTCTTGAGCTCCCTTAAGCTTCAGTTGAATCTGTCGTACCTTCTCTGTATGATCAACAACAATCTCATGTCCTACTGAGAATCTGTCCTTTGGCTCAGCCCAACATGATGGCGAACGACAGGGTTTGCCATATAAAGCCTCAAATGGCGCCATCTCAATGCTAGCCTGATAACTGTTGGTGTATGCAAACTTACACGACGGTAGGTATTTCGCCCATGATCCGCTAAACTCTAGCACACAAGCTCGTAACATATCCTCTAGGACCTGATTGAGTCTTTCGATCCGTATTCAGTTAGTCCGAGGGTGAAAGGTCGTGTTGAAATGTAGCGTGTACCGTATCGCTCCGCATACTCTGCCACATCCTGGATGTAAAGTTAGCATCTCTGTCTGATACAATAGTTAACGGTACCCCATGCATCCTGATAATTTCTCTCTCAAACAACACGCTCAACTGATCAATCGTGAATTTAGTCGAGTTCTGACAACCGTGAGGGGGACTATAGGTTATCTTGCTCCAGAATGGACTTCGGGTGTTTCTATCACTGTGAAGGCATGGGATGATGTTGTTTGAAATCATTTCAGGAAGAAGAAACTTAAAGTGGTCCAAGGATGGGAAGGTTTGGTTCTTCCCTACTTGGGCTGCTAGAAAAGTGGTATCTGGAGGACAGCCAGTGTTTTTAATTTTGGACAGCAAGTTAGAGTGGCTTGTTGGTGCATCCAAGAAGAAGAGATTCGAAGGCCATCAATGGGACAAGTGGTTCAGATTCTTGAAGGACTTTTAGATGTGAATCCTCCTCTAATCCAAAGGTACCTCCAAGAAATGGTGGAGAACGAAGACAACAAATTTCTTCTCTGAATAGATGTTTGTAAAGTACTAATTCGAGGCTGCAAATTAAATAACAACTTAACAAACCATGCTACTGTTAATTTTTTTAAAAATAAATTAAAAAACAACAAGTGAAATTGACAATTCTTTGATGGATTGCATTACTTCTTTGATTGATTAATGTTTACACACATCACACACATATTTATAACTAACATGCAAATACTCCAATACTTGGTCAACATGACCCATTCACACCACTATGACCACTACACAAACATGTCTAACTCACATCCTTATACCTATAACTACCCATTACACATTCATGTACCAACTAACACACTTTTGTACTCATAACATAAAATTTGAATCATAAATTCCAACCGTTACCGTTCTACTACACTAGATTTTATATAGTAAATTATCGTCACTTCATGTGAATTCATCATTCATATAGCATGTCTTTTTTTAAGAATTTTTTTCCTCTACTGTAAATTTTTACCGCGCTCAAATTGATTTTTGCTTACAAATAAGCTAGGTCCTAAACCTGACCCGACTCCTACACGACAATTACATCTCCTTCTTCCTGTCCAGAAGGAATTGGTCAACAAACACCTTATCAATGAACAGCTATAGCCTTATGAGAAATGAATTGTACTCTCCCATACAGTTCAAGTACTCTTTCTTAGCCTTCTCTAGGATTCTTATAATACATTGGTTTCCTTGTCCTTTTATACCATTCAGATTATCATTGAATCGAAGGCAACTCAACACTAGAAAAACTTGTTTCTTTTAGTAATTTTCGATTTCTTCAACAATATAACCAAACCACTGGTGTGGGCGGAGAGAGAGTCATGTGTAGTAACTAGGAACTATAAGAATCAAGAATCATTTATATATATGATATATATAATGTGCGACAATGGTCAATTTCCATTCATGTGGGGGATTGTTGGATTAATAATGACACATTTTAATAGTCATATATTATTTAACATATGAATGAGAAATTGAGGCGTACATTACTGTAGTGATTATATATGGGCGAGAGAAGTCTAGCAATGATGGTGAGCATTCACGGAGGGAAATTGATGCAAGTTGACTTTTCTACTTCAATAAGGCCAGAAAACATATCGAACTGGTGATAGTCACAATAAGATGATTACATATATAATTCACTCAAAAAAAACCCCTCGAATGCATACAGTAAAAAATTAAGAAACTAGGGCTTGAGCACTTACAATCACCATAAGTCTTCGTCTTCCATCTTAATGAGTAGACTTAAACATAAATGATGATCCCAGCACTAGTACATTCAATGCCACTAAAACTAGAAACTGTAAATATCTTTCCTGGTAGGCTCTGTTGTAATAGTGAGCAGTACATCATGCAGTGTAACATCAGCCAATCACTAGAAAAGTTCAAACTCCATTAGAAAAGCACAATGATACTAATTTGAATTAAAATGAAGTGCAATATTCTACAATCATCATTTTGTATCTCCCCATGCCCCCACTTCCCTTGTAAACAAATGATTATATGTATGCATATTGCAGGCATTTTTTGGATTGATTCAAGCCAAAGAGATGTGCAAGTTGCTTATCATTTGCCACTCAAGCATCTTTAACTTTAGAAAACTAAAATAATAACTTTAGACCATAATACCGATGAGCTGAGAAGGTGACAAGACTTCTCTTCCCATATTCCTAATCAGTTAATGATTACCTCTAGGAAAGTTAATAACTTCACACGATAGATTGCGCAAGAGACAGTCATGGAGAATCATTAAAAGGATAATAACTGCATTGTAAGTAATTCAGTCAAGATTAACAGGACATATAATTGATGGTTTTCGCAAATGCAGTTCTAGTCTGTGCAGGACTTGACAGAAAAAAAAAAAAAAAAAAAGGAACATGATAATTATGGCAGAGAAGGAAATATACTAAATGCTCAATCGCGTATTCCATTAGTTATTTTGGCGTGTGGCTCGATTTAAACTTCTTATCAAATGTCATAGTAGAGTTTTGAAAGTCATGGATTCTAAATTTCTAATATAGGCTTTCAAGCAGACAGAAAGAAACTCTTGTGCAGGCCTTGCGAATTTGTCACACACAACATCATAAGTCATAACTCATATTTTCATCTCATAAACTTTCTCAAATGGAACATCGTATGGGAAACTACTATGCCTCTCTTGTCCTGTTATCCACAAGGTATGTGTTTGTAAATATATATGTTAGATGTTATATATTTACATTAATATGTAATCATGCCCATATAAAATTATTATGGTGTCCTATTTGTTGTACGATGATTGGAAAGGTATATAACGGTTGAAGTAGTGTTGGATTCATAGTATATCAACATACATGCATGGACGAACCAACGTGTTGGTTGCAAATTAAGTGTGTATGTAACTACTTACGAAAGAGTGCTTGATGTACATGAATCTTGTTTATGTGTGCATGAGTTTTGAAACAATACGTCACTGGAATTATTTCATATGTTTGTGGATGACATGTATGCATGACATCACTAAACATTGAAGAGATCAAAACGTTTCAATTATTGGTTAATACATGTACGAGACATGCTTTCAATCGTTGTATGTTTTGTTTATCGACACAATTATATACTATAAATATCCTACTACCCTCCAACGTAAAGGTTAAGTTTTTCTATTCTGTATTGTTATTAAAAACAAAAGCAGACCCGTTTTCTTCCTATTTTTTTCTTCAAAACACTATTTTTGTTAGAGAGTGAGTACCACAATTTGATCCACTTGTTCCTACGTTATGAAGTGATGCAGTCGTAGGATCGTGATTGTTGTATACTGGGAGACAAATGCTACCAACCGCAAGCACGTTTGCGGGGCATTTTTGTCTTAAGGAGATAGAGTAATTAGACTCTGGCCTCAATCTACAAAATTTCGTTTCATCAAGTTGGTAGCATTTTCAACATCAATTCAGCCATGACTTCTACAAGCGATGTGGTGGAGCTTCCAGACACCAACAATATACACATACAAGACATGGGAACAAGAATTATACAATCACTAGCAAACAGGGCCATGATTTATGAATACTCCCCCCCAGAGATCAAGAAGAGGATAGAAATTGCAACAATCATAAGAGATTAACACAAATTCCATTGAGCAAGGGAATCACCAAATATTAACAGTCACTATGATATATTATCACGTTAAATCACCAATTGACCTAGAATAAATAATTGTTAAATATAAGCAAATATAGATATCAAACTAATGCAGAAAGGAAAAAAAGAAAGAGGCATATGTGACTAGCGCTTTGTCAGATTCCAAGACCAGAAATGGTAACCAGCTAGGGCAGTTGGTTCACTGATCAGCTGTTTCCAGATGAGGTTTCTAATGCAAGGCTTATCTCCATCTAAAATCACCTCAAGCTTGCAGCAGCCATTGAGTTGTTTTTCCACTATGGGATTTCAATAATAGCGAAAACTTACAGGTATTAATATACTGCACTACTTAGGCTCAGCGAGACTTGCCAACTACTGAAAAAGAAAGATTGTGCCTTGCCATATCTATTGCAGGTTTGATAACTATGTGAGTAGGATCATTAATCAACAAAATATTCTCACTGCAGGCACAATGGGTATGCAATTGATTAGGACATGAACAAAACTTTCTAACAAAATGAAAAATTATATTTGTATTTCAAGAGCTTTTGTAACATTGTTTACTGATACTCATTTTTTGCATATTGTCGATACACATTGAAGCATTCAGGTTTTCCTAACAAAAGTGAACTCAATCATTACATGATTTCATTACAAGGTCTGTTTAAACACCGCTAGCAATTTCAGCAATTACTCACTCCTCATTTTGAACTCCTCATCGAAGTTACCTGCCCCTACGAACACCTAAGCTGCTGATCTTGTTGCTGCTTTTTCTTCTAAATCTAGCCCCCAAAAACAAGTTACCAAAACAGATTTTCATCCGTTTAACGCCATGCCATAAATGCTTCTAATGACGCTCACCCAAAAAGCCCTCGGTTCCGTCTGAAATCTCCATAGCCATTTGCACGCCAAGGTTGTGTTGCGGATGAGGAGATTGCCGACGCCGAGGCCACCGAGCTTTTTGGAAGTTTCACCTGCTTCCATGCAACTAATGCCCACGATGACTCAACCTTTTCCAAAGGAAATGTCGCATCATCTTCTCCGCTCTCTTCGCCACCTCTGAAGTAGGAGTGGGCACGGGTCGGGTTTGGGTCGACCCGACCAGATACCCGACGACCCGACTCATGTCGGGTCTTTGGAAAACTAACCCGTAACCCGACCCGACAGGCAGCAAACCCGATATAAACCCGACCCGTTTAGGGTCGGGTCATCGAGTGACCCGGTTTCATGAAAAAAAAAAAAAAAAAAAAAAAAAAAAAGCGGTTGTCGGGTCGGGTCGGGTCGGGTCATCGGGTGAGATTCAGCTGGATTAAACTGCTTACCTTATGGACAGTGCATCCACTGAGATTTTCTGGATTCTTCATAGGAGTGGACAGAGTTGGGGCTTAGTTAGGGTTATTTTGGTCGGGTCGGGTCGGGTCGGGTGCACTTTGATCATACCCGAAACCCGACCCGATTCCCGACGGGTCGGGTTTTTTGACCCGACTCTTTTTTTTTAACCACTCTACCCGACCCGCCACCCGAGTCAGGTGACCCGCCACCCGAGTCGGGTGACCCGACCTGAGTCGGGTGACCCGACCTGAGTCGGGTCATCGGGTTTCGTGCCAACCCCTACTCTGAAGGCATCCGAAAGAGGGACATATAGTATGTCAGAATTGAGTCAAGCACGGATGCTATTAATGCGACTCTTCCTCCTTTTGATAAGAAGCCTCTCTTCCATCCATCCAATCTGCACGCAATCTTCCTAAGCACCGGTTCCCAGAAATCTACATGCAATGGGGAGCCACCTAGTGGCATCACTAAGTACTTCAATGGCCAAGTACCTACTTGGCAGTTAACATCCCCTGC
The DNA here is from genome assembly GCA_039657345.1 of Stephania japonica. Classification (NCBI taxonomy): domain Eukaryota; kingdom Viridiplantae; phylum Streptophyta; class Magnoliopsida; order Ranunculales; family Menispermaceae; genus Stephania; species Stephania japonica. The sequence continues at coordinate 79,875,803 of CM077556.1, read as the reverse complement.
GGCCCAACTTATTGCATCCTCAGGCACGTTAATTCCCACCAACGAGTATTTTTCCAAGTTCAAGCTCAGCCCTGAAATTGTGCAAAACGATTGGACCAAATGCATCATGTTTACCGGTGCCTTCTCCAAGTTCCTGATGAAGAGTAAGGAGTCATCCGCATATTGGAGATGAGTGACATGTGTAGTGTAACGGCCCGAATTTAATTCGCCGTTATTTGTGACGTATTGCAGACGTGGCGAACAGCTCAGACACTCGTGGGACCCGCAGCTAGGCTAGAGCGCGCCTGGAGTTAGGTAAATAGTTATTTCGTGTGTTGTTTTGTTTAATTTGCGATGTTTATGTTAAAATAGGTTAAACGACATCGCGATGTGTGATTATATTTTAATTGACGTGTGAGGTTGTGTGTTAAGTATTCGCCTCGATATGCGTGTCGACGCGAGTACCGAATAGACAAAAGATGAAATATTAGGCCGGAGAAAAATATTACACACATTAAATGAATTAAATGTGATAAAATAGTAAATTGGTAGGCGCCTAGGGACACGCGGGGTCGTGGTCGACACGCGTGGGTGGTACCGGTAGTGTGCACGCCCGAGTACGCTCGTTGGCGCGCACGGCGGAATTTTATAGGCGAAAATATAGGTGAATGTGTATATTTATATATATAGGTGAATTGATATATATATATATAAATATATATTAAAAAAAATTAGGTAATTAAGAAAATAAATGTGAAATTACCAAAAAGGGTATGGAAGGAAATAAGGAAAGAGATAGACATGAGGGGCAAAGTGGTCATTTCCACCATCAAACCGCCTTCTCTCTCTCTCTCGATAAATCGAAGAAGAAAAAAAAATACAGAGACGAAGAACAGAGAAGAGAACGAAGAAGAGAAGCCGAGACGAAGAGCGAGAGGCGAGAGGAGGAGAGAGAGGAGATTGATTTCGCGGTGGAGAGGTGAACGAGGTGAGTTTGTGTTGTTGTTGTGTTGTGGCGTGGTGTGTGTGTGTGGTGGTGAGGTTCGGCCATGGCGTCACCATGGCCGAACCAGAAGCAAAGCGGGAGACAATTCTCCCCTGGCTGGCCGTGTGAGTGGAGATCAAAAAGAGAAGAAGAAGCAAAAAAAAAAAAAAAATAAAAATAAAAATAAAATAATAAAATAAAATAATTTACAGAGCAGAGGCTCTGTTTTGGCGAGAGGAAGAAGGAGAGGGTGAACCGGGCCGGTTCGGTTCAACCGGTTCGGCCCGGTTCACACACCACAGTAAAAAAAGAATAAAAAATAAATAAATAAATAAAGAAAAATGGAAAAGAAAATTCAGAAAAATAGGGAAAAATATGGGAAAAATTGTATTTTGACCAAATAAATAGAAATTGGAGAATTTATATGGAAAATGAGAAATTCAAAAGTCGGAGGAGACTTTATACCGGGGTTTTTACCTCGAAAAACGTAAAATTGACATAATATGTCAAATTGAAGCTAATTCAATGATAAATAATCTTAGGTACATTTGGGGTGATAATTTTGATTGTCGAATGATTATTGGAGCAAGACGGGGTTTGATTTCGGGACGCGGAGTGCAGATTGAGGTGTGTAGTATCCCAACTGAAATTAATTGAGTATTTATTCCTTTTGGCATTTGAATTCAATTTCTTTCATTTCAATACTCTACTCTGGTTATGGTTATATGGGCGGACGTTGAGCGAGGCTCCCTCCGTACCATTCTTGTGTGTATGTCCACTACACCATAGCACGTACTACCAGATCGATCTCGGTGAATAGTACGACCCGAGTGTCACGTCGTAGCGTGTCGGTACGCCGTAGGTGTAACGCCGGCCATCGAGCGGATCCAGATGCTTGCCCTGCTTAAGTTGGACTCGCCGGCAGTATTCTGTGGAAGAGTCCGAATTATGGTGTAGTCTGACCCTAGGGGCTAGGAACACACTTTGGGTTTTTTTCTATTATTTATTCATGCGATGAGCACAGTTGTCTGTATTTGTTTCCGCATGTTTATTTAATAGCTTTATTTAAATTCCAGTATTTACTTTTAGAAATGCTCACATAATTTCCTTGGGAATACTCACTCTGGACTCGTCATCTGCTTTTTGTGATGGCTTGAGTGCAGATCCTAGTACGAGCAGGGGCAAGGGCAAGCTGCCAGAGTACTGTTGAACAGAGATAGCCTGACTCGTACGTTTGTATTATACTTACTTTGTTTTATTATGGGTTTGGGGTTTTGGAGAAACTTTATATATATTGAACTTTTTGGTGATTTCAGAGGTACTTATGATTGTGCATGGGTTTTCCACATTAGGTTTATGGTTTAGGTTACACATTTATAGTATCACTATCCGAGTAATGCATTAGAAAGGCTTCCATTTGTGTGAATTTGAGGATCTTATAATGATTTAACATATAATTTGACTTCAATACAACCTAATAAATAAATGGATAATTAATAAGGTTTAAAAAGATAAAATGGAGGATGTAATCCAATGTAGAGCACAGTTGTCGCTAATAAGACAGACTGTGGGTCCGCATTGGCCCTGTGGCTGTCTATTTAGAAAATGGGCCGTTACAGTTTTGGTATCAGAGCCTAGGTTTAGAAAAACCTAGGGCTCGAATTTGAGGAATACCTGATCATAAACCTATTGAATAAGCTTTAGATGTGGAAACCCAAAGGAAATTGCCTAAAGTCTTAGTTGGGAAGCAATGAGAGATGGGTAGAAATCAGGGATATACGTGTTATGTTTTTGTTTGTATACTACTTACGTTACACGTATATTCGTACCGAGGCACGTTCTTCGATGCAGATACCGTTGGACAGGTAGCCTTCAGGTACGACTCAGCTAGAGGTTGTGAATACTAGCGATCCTGCTAAGTCGACATTGACATTAGAATCGTTAGCGCGGACAATGGATGATAGGTTCGCACAGTTGTTGGATTTATTGAGGACTCGTGAGACCGTGACAGTTCCTATTACAGTTATAGTTGCACCATTGGTTACTACTCCTGCAGTTGTTGCTCCCACTACTACTGAGACTCATGGACAGACTGCAATAGTTGTAACTCCTTCAATTACTGAGCAGCCAGCTGTAGCGTCTTCATTAGGGAGTTTGATGACAGTGGAGGCGAAAAAGTTGAAGGATTATCTTAGATTCTCTCCAGGATACTTTTATGGAGCCGGAGACCCAGAGATAGCCGGGAGGTGGCTATTGGCTCACGAGAGATTACATTAGATGTTACTAGTTAATGAGGTGGATAAACCGAGATTGGCAGTCAGATCAGGGTCGCAAAGGTGACAAAGATCGTCGGGATAATCGAGATAGACGCGATGATCACGAGGTAGCATATTCTGCGGCCTCTACATCAGTTGATCGGCCGAGACAACAGCAGAGACAAGATAGAGGTCGAGGCCAGAGCCGAGGCCAGAGTCAGGCACAGAGTCAGAGGACTACTGGCAGATCAGACACTCGAACTTGTTATTATTGTGGTCAGGCGGGACATCTTGTGGCGGAGTGTACCAGACCAGCGCTAGTACCATTACAGACTAATCAGGCCAGAGATAGGGCCCAAACAACTATTTTTGGGGTTACACAGCCAGATCGGGAGGCGACCAGACAGCTTATTGAAGGTATGCTATCTGTTTGTGATATTTTTATGCATGTGATGTTTGATTCCGGCAGCACACTTTCCTTTATATCTGGACATATGGTAGGATTGTTAGGATTAGATGCACAAACTTTGGATACACATCTTGTTCTCAGCACGACAGCTGGGGATAAGATTTATCCTAATCGAATTTGTCGGGATTGTGTGGTTGAGATTGAGGGACATCAGTTACCTGCTGACTTTAGAGTATTAGAATACTTGGAATTCGACGCGATGCTCGGTATGGATTGGTTATCGTCGTATCATGCACAAATCGACTGTTTTAGCAAGACGGTGACATTTCACATCGAGGGAATTCCAAAGTTTTCATTTGTCAGAAATGCGTCAGCATTACCTATCACTCGAGGTCGCGGCTACGACTCGGGAGATGGAGGCGTTTATGGCGGTAGTTGAGCGGAGCGAAATCGGAGATTAGAGTGGAAGATGTTCCAATAGTGTGTGAGTTCCCGAGGTGTTCCCAGACGATTTACCGGGTTTACCACCTCTCTAGAAGCGATTAAGTTCATTATTGAATAGATTCCGGGGGCGCTTGTAGATACATAGTCGGCCGTACGGGATGTCGACATCCGAGCACGGGAGTTAAGGTCAGTAGAGGAGTTCTTTGCGAAGGGTTTCATTCATCCCAGTATGTCTCCTTAGGGCGCACCAGTTCTTTTTGTTAAAAAGAAGGATGGATCTGTGAGGATGTGCGCAGACTACAGGAAGCTGAATCAGGTGACGATTCGAAATCGTTATCCACTTCCTAGGATTGATGATTTATTCGATCAGTTGGCGGGTGCTAAGTTTTTCTCAAAAATTGATTTACGATCGGGTTATCATCAGTTGAGGATTCAGGAGAGTGATATCGAGAAGATGGCTTTTAGCACTCGCTATGGATTATTTGAGTTCACAGTCATGCCATTTGGGTTGACTAACGCGCCGGCGATCTTCATGGACTTGATGCACAGAGTGCTCAGGTCGTTTTTGGATCGTTATGTGATTATATTCATCGACAACATCCTGATTTACAGCAGGACTCGTGTGGAGCACGAGAGGCATCTCAGAGAGGTGTTGATGACGTTGAGAGAGCATCGACTTTACGCCAAGTTCAGCAAGTGCGCATTTTGGCTGAGTGAGGTGAAGTTTTTGGGGCACGTCATCAGCGATCAGGGTATATCAGTAGATGGTGACAAGATTCGAGCTATCATTGATTGGAAGACACCTAAATCTCTTTATGATATTCGGAGTTTCCTGGGTTTGGCAGGATATTATAGGCGCTTTGTACAGGATTTTTCGTTGATTGCAGCGCCGATGGCGAGGTTGACCAAAAAGGATGTCATATTTGATTGGTCGCAGGAGTGTGAAGATGCTTTCTGGGAATTGAAGAGGCAGTTGACTTCTGCACCAGTTTTGGCCTTACCTGTGGCAGGTAAGGGCTTCTTGGTCTACACGGATGCTTCCGGTACTGGGTTGGGATACATGTTGATGCAAGATGGACATCCAGTGGCCTATTTATCGCGACGATTAAGACCACATGAGGAGAGTTATCCAGTGCACGATTTGGAGCTTGCGACAATCGTGTTTGCACTGAAGGCTTGGAGACATTATTTGAAAAGTTTATACTATTTACCGACCACCAGAGTTTGAGATATTTGTTCACTCAGAGGGAGTTGAACATGAGACAGCGGAGATGGCTCAAGTTCCTGAAAGACTACGATTTCACTATCGAGTATCATCCGGGGAAGGCGAATGTCGTAGCTGATCCGCTGAGCAGGAGTGACATCGAGAGTCAAACAGGACTGCGGCATATGACACATGAGCACGGGTTGCTTGAGGCTGCGTCGGTGTTGTGTGTGACGAGTCTATTCTTGAGCTACATATTTGCGGCCGGATACGAGTTCCTACGGTGTCTCAGAGCGGGTTCTTGAGTTGCGAAGAAGCGATGCCGGTATTTACGGATCGGTGGGCGGCTCGGGATCGGGGTGCACCGAGTGGTCGAGGTTCGAGACGGGTGCTTGAGACACGGGGGTCGTTTGTGGATACGGAGTGCCGGAGCTCGAGAGAGTATTCTCGAGGGACACACACCGGTCGCGATTTCGTTCATCTGGTCGAACCAAGATGTATCACGATCTTCGGCGATTATTTTGGTGGCCGGGGATGAAGGCGACGTGGGGAGGTACGTCGGAGTTGTCATATTTTCCGGCGGGTGAAAGTTGAGCACGAGAAGACCGGTTGGGTTGCTACGGCCATTGCCCATTCCTCGGTGGAAATGGGAACATGTGACCATGGACTTCGTCGGTGGCCTACGCGGACTACGAGGAGACACGACGCGGTTTGGGTAGTTATCGACGGGTTGACGAAGTCGGCACATTTCATACCGATCGCCATGAAATATTCGGTTACAGTGAGCACTATTTTCGAGAAAGAGATTGTCGGATTGCACGGTGTACCGGTATCCATTGTTTACGAGAGATCAGAGGTTTACTTCGAGACTTTGGGAGAGTATGCGAAACGGTTTGGCACTCGACTACAGTTTAGTACTGCGTACCATCCTCAGACTGACGGGCAGTCAGAGCGGTTGATTCAGATTCTCGAAGATATGCTCAGGGTGTGTATTTTACAGTTTGGAGGATTGTGGGAAGATTATCTGCCGTTGTGCGAGTTTGCGTATAACAACAGCTATCAGGCGAGTATCGGGATGCCACCATTTGAGGCATTATATGGTAGGCCCTGCGAGATCACCGGCGTGTTGGGCGGCACTTGAGGAGGATACAACGGCTATAGGACTGAGGTTGTTGTGGATCACTGCGAGAAGGTGAGGCGATTAGACGAGAGACTTCGGGCGGCGCGGGATAGACGAAGAAATACGCGAGATAGGTATCACGGGGATCGAGCTACGAGATTGGAGACATGGTGTATTTGAAGGTTTCGCCCTGGAAGGGTCATCGAGAGATTTGACATTAAGGGGAAACTAGCACCAAGGTTCATTGGACCGTTCGAGTGGAGGAACGTGTTGGCAAAGTGGCATACCGTTTTAGAGTTATCGCCCACAGTTAGCGGGGTACATCCGGTGTTTCACATATCCATGTTGAGGTTAGCAAGGTCGGGACCGAGACCTATGATTGATATACGTCGGATTGAGGTGCGACCGGACGTGTCATTTGAGGAGCGACTGTGGAGATCATGGATAGGAGGATTCGGACTTTGAGGAACCGGGAGATCCCGAAGGTTTTAGTTCGTTGGCGGTATCATGGGCGAGGGACTGCTGGGAACTCGAGTCTACGATGCAACGACGGTATCCCCACTTATTTGCCGGTAAGTAGTTAAGTTTAATCTAAATTTCGGGACGAAATTTCACCTAGTTGGGAAGAATTGTAACGGCCGAATTTAATTCGTCGTTATTTGTGACGTATTGAGACGTGGCGGACGGCTCGGACACTCGTGGGACCCGCTAGGCTAGCGCGCACTGGAGTTAGGTAAATAGTTATTTCGTGTGTTGTTTTGTTTAATTTGCGATGTTTATGTTAAAATAGGTTAAACGACATCGCGATGTGTGATTATATTTTAATTGACATGTGAGATTGTGTGTTAAGTATTCGCCTCGATATGCGTGTCGACGCGGTGCAGAATAGACAAAAGATGAAATATTAGGCGGGGAAAAATATTACACACATTAAATGAATTAAATGTGATAAAATAGTAAATTGGTGGGCGCTAGGGACACGCGGGGTCGTGGTCGACACGCGTGGGTGGTATGGTAGTGTGCACGCCGAAATACGCTCGTTAGCGCGCACTGGCGAATTTTATAGGCGAAAATATAGGTGAATGTGTATATTTATATATATATATAGGTGAATTGATATATATATATATATATATATATAAATATATATTAAAAAAAATTAGGTAATTAAGAAAATAAATGTGAAATTACCAAAAAGGGTATGGAAGGAAATAAGGAAAGAGATAGACATGAGGGGCAAAGTGGTCATTTCCACCATCAAACCGCCTTCTCTCTCTCTCTCTCTCTCGATAAATCGAAAGAAGAAAAAAAAATAGACGAGACGAAGAACAGAGAAGAGAACGAAGAAGAGAAAGCGAGACGAAGAGCGAGAGGGAGAGAGGAGGAGAGGAGATTGATTTCGTGGTGGAGAGGTGAACGAGGTGAGTTTGTGTTGTTGTTGTGTTGTGGCGTTGTGTGTGTGTGTGGTGGTGAGGTTCGGCCATGGCGTCACCATGGCCGGCCGAAAGCAGAAGCAAAGCGGGAGACAGTTCTCTGCTGTTGCTGAGTGAGGAGATCAAAAAAAGAAGAAGAAGCAATCGAAAAAAAAAATAAATAAATAAAAAATAAATAAAATAATTTACAGAGCGAGAGGCTCTGTTTTGGTGAAGGAAGAAGGAGAGGGTGAAGCAGAGCCGGTTCGGTTCAACTCGGTTCGGCCGGTTCACACACCAAATAAAAAATAAAAAAAAAAAAAAAAGAGAAAATAAAGAAAAATGGAAAAGAAAATTCAGAAAAATAGGGAAAAATATGGGAAAAATTGTATTTTGACCAAATAAATAGAAATTGGGGAATTTATATGGAAAATGAGAAATTCAAAAGTCGGAGGAGACTTTATACCGGGGTTTTTACCTCGAAAAACGTAAAATTGGCATAATATGTCAAATTGAAGCTAATTCAATGATAAATAATCTTAGGTACATTTGGGGTGATAATTTTGATTGTCGGATGATTATTGGAGCTAGACGGGGTTTGATTTCGGGACGCGGAGTGCGGATTGAGGTGTGTAGTATCCCAACTGAAATTAATTGAGTATTTATTCCTTTTGGCATTTGAATTCAATTTCTTTCATTTCAATACTCTACTCTGGTTATGGTTATATGGGCGGACGTTGAGCGAGGCTCCTTCCGTACCATTCTTGTGTGTATGTCCACTACACCATAGCACGTACTACCAAATCGATCTCGGTGAATAGTACGACCCGAGTGTCACGTCGTGGCGTGTCGGTGCGCCGTAGGTGTAACGCCGGCCATCGAGCGGATCCAGATGCTTGCCCTGCTTGAGTTGGACTCGCGCGTGTGATACGTGGAAGAGTCCGAATTATGGTGTAGTCTGACCCTAGGGGCTAGGAACACACTTTGGGTTTTTTTCTATTATTTATTCATGCGATGAGCACAGTTGTCTGTATTTGTTTCCGCATGTTTATTTAATAGCTTTATTTAAATTCCAGTATTTACTTTTAGAAATGCTCACATAATTTCCTTGGGAATACTCACTCTGGACTCGTCATCTGCTTTTTGTGATGGCTTGAGTGCGAGATCCTAATATGAGCGGGGCAAGGGCAAATTTGCCGAGTATTGTTGAACAGAGATAGCGACTCGTACGTTTGTATTATACTTACTTTGTTTTATTATGGGTTTGGGGTTTTGGAGAAACTTTATATATATTGAACTTTTTGGTGATTTCGAGAGGTACTTATGATTGTGCATGGGTTTTCCACATTAGGTTTATGGTTTAGGTTACACATTTATAGTATCACTATCAGAGTAATGCATTAGAAAGGCTTCCATTTGTGTGAATTTGAGGATCTTATAATGATTTAACATATAATTTGACTTCGATACAACCTAATAAATAAATGGATAATTAATAAGGTTTAAAAAGATAAAATGGAGGATGTAATCCAATGTAGAGCACAGCTGTCGCTGATAAGACAGACTGTGGGTCCGCATTGGCCCTGTGGCGGTCTATTTGGAAAATGGGCCGTTACATGTAGCTTCTTGTCCCACCTTAAAACCTTCAATCAATCCATTGCCTTTGGCCTTGTCAATCATTCTTCCTAACATGTCGGCAACGATAATAAAAAGGAAGGGGGAAAGAGGGTCACCCTGTCCAATCCGCGTTGACCCTTGAAGTTTCCAACCGGACAACCATTAACTAGGACAACATAGTTTGCAGAGGAGATGCAACCTTTCATCCACATTCTCCACTTATCCCCGAAACCATTCCTACTCAAGACGAAATCAAGAAACTTCCATTCCACCCGGTCATAAGCCTTTACAAAGTCGAGTTTCAACACAAAACCTTGTATTGGGCATTTCGTAACAAATTCTACCACCTCGCTAGCGATAAGAACCGAGTCTAGCATTTGTCTCTCTGGAACAAAAGCATTTTGCTCCTTTGAGATGGTATACTGAAGGACCTCCCTCAAGCGATGTGCAAGGACCTTGGCCAAAAGTTTGTACATTGAAGTTACCAAACTAACAGGTCGAAAGTCCTCTATTCGCCCAACATTATAGCCTTTGGGGATCAAACAAATGAATGTTGAGTTCATGTTCTTACGATCCCATTAGAGTGAAAATCATGGAAAAACTTCATGATATCCTCTTCGATGACACCCCAAGAGCTTTTGATAAAGGCAAGTGAAGCCATCAAGTCCGGGGGCTTTATCCATATCGCATGAGTTGGTTGTTGCCCATACCTCATTTTCCATAAATGCCATTTCCAAAAGAATCGATGCATGTGTAGGAATTGTCCCCCACTCAATACCGTTAATCTCCCATCTACACTCCATCTCATTTGTGTGGAAGTTCCTGTAGAAGTCAACAATTTCCTTTTTAATTCGATCCCCATCCTCAGTGTACTCCCCACCCTACACCTGAAGCCTATCAATCACGTTCTTGTTTTTCCGACCGCCTAGCAGGTGATGGAGAAATTTGGTGTTGGAATCACCGTCCTTCACCCATTTAGCTCGCAATTTCTGACTTGCAATCCTATTTTCGGTAAGTAGAATTTTTTCAAATTCTAACTTTGTTGCCCTCCGTTCCTCCACCCTTTGCTCGTTCCAATCTATGCTTCATTCAATCCCATCCAATGTGATTGACATAGGTTTGTTAGGATTAGTCATTGTAGTATAGGATTAGAGTATAGGTTTTCATTCACTCCTTTGCTCAGGACGAGCAAAATCTAAGTTTGGGGGTGTTTGATGAGTGTTCATTTAGGCATGATTTAGTAGAGGTTATTAGGAGTTAATGGACTATATTTATCTTGTTTTAAAGTGAAAAATGTTTGTTTTATGTGTTTCAGGGATTTTATATGAGTCGGACGTTTTTGGAGCAAAAGGCGTGTTATGAACTTTATTGAGTGATGTTCAGTTCAGAGGGCATACTTTCACATACGAAGTCGAAATGACTCGTCATTGATCTTGTTGGAAAGAAGAATTTGAGACGAACATTTTCATCTCTTACAATCATCATGAGATACGGATTTGAAGTGGCTCAAAAGAACGACATACAGTTGGCAAAGTTTGGCCAAGTTTCTTAATGACCCCTCTTCAATATAAAGACCATAAATTTCTCATCTCAAATTCAAATTACTTGTCGTTTCCTTTGATGGAAATTAAACTCCAAACTGAATATTTTCATGTCTCCCAAGCCACTTCAAATTCGGCCATTAAGTGGTTCAAAATTGCATTGCAAGGCAGAGGAGTTTTTCACGCCGTGAGGACGCCGTGATGAACAAATTCTCAAGGCGTGACTCACATACGAGTGAACCAGTGAGCTAAAAAAATACACCGTGAGGACGCCGTGAACATGCCATCTTTGCCCTGAAGACTCAAAATTTTGGAATTTTACATACTTTTCGGGATTTTTAGGTTTTCAACCCACTTTGGGGAGTTCCTATAAATACCAATAAACTTTAATTCAAAAAGAACTCTTGTTTTACTTTCATTTTACATTAGAAACTAGGTTTTCGGCTTGATTATGTCTAGCTAATCTTTTCCCTCTAGGTTGAAGGTGGATCGGTCAAGCTTTGTGACTTGAAATTCTATTATGAGGTTTATGTATATTTAATTCTCTTGATTCTTTTCTATGGTTTATTCTCTTTGGTATTGTTTTTAATCATAGGGTTAGATTTGATTGTATGTATAGCGTTGTGCATGCATATTAGGTTGACTACCCTTAGTCGTTAAAGTCGAAACGTCCGTCCTCACGCGGTAGACTCAAACTTGTGACAATTGGCTAACCGATCAAGTACCTTAGGAATCTAGGCTAAATCGGGAGCACTAGCTATCCGGTTGTCTAAGTGTAGTACCTTCACGGACCAAGGTAATGCGGCCAACGCGTTAAATCTGGAGTACTAGCGATCAGGTTGTGTTTTGTCAGGGAATTAGTCAACGGTCGTACCTTGGTTGTCGATATCAGGAAGTGCGAGGAACCGAGTGCGTCACCAGGTCTATAGCTGCACTAAATCATAGGTTAGTCTCATATCTTTCATAAATCAAGGATTAATGGAGTTATTCCCAAGTTATATTGCAAAGACCGTGAAGCTGAATACCTAGATTTTCTTTCAATGATTTTCTTTGTTTTCATAGTTTTTTAAAGTTTCCAAAAGTTTTACAAAATCCCCTGTTTCTCTTCTCTCTCCTTGAAACCTAAGTCAGTTACCTAGTCCTTGAGGTTCAACCCCAAACTTGCCGCTACGGCAGTCCTTGTGGTTCTTGGTAATAAACGAGGTAATTTACTTTGACGCGTTCAACGTGCGTCATTTCTTCTCATCAATCTTTCGGTTGTGATCAACTTTAAATCACATAATTTCCGTAACATATGGTTCAAATTCATATTGCATAAGCTAATAGGAACAATAGTATTCTGATAATGTAAGTCTATTTTCTGTAATCATGCACAAAGAAAGAAAGCGTGAAATATACGTGACATGACTCAAATTATAATTCATATTGGGCCTTCAGTCATACAAGAAAATGTCTCCACCAAGAAAGAAAGCGTGAAATATACGTGAAAGGAAATTAAGCTAGTGAGACATTTTTTCTTTGATATGACGGTAGTGGTCCTAGTACACATTTTCAAATTTTAGTGGGGTTTGATTTAGATTTTTCCTCTTGAGTCTATTTCCCGCCCGTTTCTATTTCCTACACATTCAGTCTTGGTGGAATTGAAGTTTGATCATGACTTAGCAGACCAACATATTGATATAAAGCACTTAAATATACTAAATGTAATCAATGTTCCTACACGTGCTCAGCTTTTTAATTCAACAAACCCAGCAAGCGGCCAACGAAAAGATGAACACCAATTCGACTCTGTTAACATCATTTCTTATAGCTTTGTTGCTGTTCACCCTTTCTTTTGCTCCCCATCATAGTATTGGCACGTCTACCAGTACTGCCGATACCATGCTTGCAGGCCAATCTCTAACAGGAAACCAGACCTTAGTTTCCAAAGACGGCATATTCGAACTTGGGTTCTTCACTCCAGGTAACTCTCAGAACTACTACATCGGCATTTGGTTCAAGCAAGTCGCAGTTGTCCAGAAAAAGAAAACCGTTGTTTGGGTGGCAAACAGAAACAAGCCCATATCCGCAGATGACTCATCTTCCGCAGAATTCAAGCTCTTAGAGAATGGTCATCTAGTCCTACTTATAAGTACTAAGACCAACTACTCCTCTAAAGTCTCAGTTTGGTCTACCGATTCAACAACCTCAAAGACCATTAATGATACCTCTGCAAATGCCGTGCTCGGTTACAACGGAAATCTGATTGTCACAAGTTCATCAAATGGGAACATCATCTGGCAGAGCTTTGATCATCCCACACATGCCACCCTACCAGGTGCAAAGTTTGGATATAACAATCTTACTAAGAAGAACCACAAACTAACCGCATGGGAAAACTCTGAGGATCCGTCTGAAGGCATCTACTCGGTTGAATTGGGACTCGACAAGAGTGTTCGCTTGACTTGGAATCATTCACTTGAATATTACACTTCAGGTGTTTGGAATGGGCGCTATTTCACCAACTTTCCTGAAATGCAAGTCGGATACGGATTGGCATATTCTTTTGAATACAAGTCCTATCAGAATGGGGCGTACTTCACCTATTCTCTTTCGAATAAGGCTTTGCCATTCTATGTTTTCATGGATACATCTGGGCAAATGAAGATAACAGTATGGCAGGCTCAAACTCAAGACTGGATAGTGGTTTGGACTAAACCAATCCTTGAGTGTCAAGTTTATGGCGTTTGTGGGGCTTTTAGCGTTTGTCGTGAGAATAATTTAGGTCTTTCCATATGCCAATGTTTGTCAGGTTTCGAACAGCATTATCCAAAAGATTGGGGTTTGCTTGATTACTCTGGTGGGTGCTTGAGGCGAAACTCCTTGAAGTGTGGTGAAAAAGATAGCTTTTCAAAGATGCCTAACATAATACTGTCTCAAATCAGCCCATCAGCCAATGCTTTGGCAATGGATAACGCCAGGAATTGTGAATTGGCGTGCTTACAAAATTGTTCTTGCAGTGCATATGCTTACTTTACCAATGGTAGTAGCAGCGGCAATAGCATTCTGTGTTCACTATGGTACGGAGATCTATTAAACATAGAACAGCTTGGCGACAAAGGAAATGATCTTTACATCAGACTAGCTCCTTTGCAGGACCAATTGGGTTCTACGATGAAACCTTCAACTAAATGGACTATAGTCGGTGTGGCTCTCTCTGGGACTATAATCTTGTTGGGGATCACTTTCCTTTTCCTTCGTAAATGGTGGATAAAAAGATTCACCAAATCACCAAACCTAGAAAGGGGATATGCATTTTTAACAGCATTTAGGTACAAACACCTCAAACTTGCAACAAAGAACTTCTCAGAGAAGTTAGGCAGCGGCGGTTTTGGTAGTGTCTTCAAAGGGACATTGCCGGACTTGACTGCCATTGCGGTGAAGAGACTTGAAGGTATTTCTCAAAATCAGAAGCAATTTCGAAACGAGGTAAGTACTATAGGCTTAATCCAACATGTTAACCTCGTTCGCCTTCGTGGCTTTTGTTCTGAAGGTAGGAAAATAATGTTGGTGTATGATCTAATGCCTAACGGGTCCCTAGAAAAACATCTATTTCATCAAAACAATTCGAGAATTTTGAATTGGCAGCAGAGGTACCAAATTGCAATAGGGACAGCAAGAGGGTTGGCTTACCTACATGAGGAGTGTAGAGATCGTATCATACATTGTGATATCAAGCCAGAGAATGTACTCCTAGATGCTGATTTTTCTCCTAAAATAGCTGATTTCGGACTTGCTAAGCTTTTAGGTCGTGAATTTAGTCGAGTTCTGACAACCGTGAGGGGGACTATAGGTTATCTTGCTCCGGAATGGACTTCGGGTGTTCCTATCACTGTGAAGGCAGACGTCTATAGCTATGGGATGATGCTGTTTGAAATAATTTCAGGAAGAAGAAACTTAAAGAGGTCCAAGGATGGGAAGGTTTGGTTCTTCCCTACTTGGGCTGCTAGAAAAGTGATATCTGGAGGACAGCCAGTGCTTTCAATTTTAGACAGCAAGTTAGAGGGAAATGCGGATATTGAAGAACTTGACAGAGCATTTAGAGTGGCTTGTTGGTGCATCCAAGAAGAAGAGATTCAAAGGCCATCAATGGGACAAGTGGTTCAGATTCTTGAAGGACTCTTAGAGGTGAATCCTCCTATCCAAAGGTACCTCCAAGCAATGGTGGAGAACGAAGACATAACAAATTTCTTCTCTGAATAGATATCTGTAAAGTACTAATTCGAGACTGCAGCACAACAACTTAATGAACAATGCTACCATTTTACCACACTAGCTTTTAGGCCAAATAGATTTTATGTAGTAAATTATGTTCACTTATTGGAACTTGACAATCAATATAGGTCTGCACTCCATGTATACAAATGTAACTTGACAGAGGAATTACCTACTTTTTTCTTTGCATACTACACCACAGTTATATCTCTTTTCTTCCTGTCTAGACTTGAACGCCCTGTCAATGAATCCTAATAGTCATATGAGGAATGAATTGTACTCTCCCATACAGTTCAAGAACTCTTTCTTATCCTTCTCTAGGATTCTTAGATATATTGGTTTGCTTGTTTTTGTGTGCCATTCAGATTGTTACTGAATCTACGGTAATCCAACACTACAAAAACTTGTTTCTTAGAGTGATTTTCAATTTCTTCAGCTAAATAACTAAACCACCAGAGAGAGAGAGAGAGAGAGAGAGAGAGAGAGAGAGAGTCATGTATACCAAATAGGAACTATTAGAATCAAGAATCATGTATATATATAGTCAAGTCAGTCGAGCATAGTAACTATAAAGACATTGGAACGAGAATTATACGATCACTAGAAAACAGGACGATTATTCATGAAAACTTCTCTCCCACATAGAGACAGAAAGAAAGGATACAAATTGCAATAATCATGAGATACAAAAAAGAACACATTCCATTGAGCAAGGGAATCATCAAATAATAAGTCACTATGATATCATGTTAAATCACCAATTGACCAAAAATAAATAATGGTTAAATATACGCAAAAAAACAGATATCAAACTAATCCAGAAATGAAAAAAAAAAATGTCATATGGACTAGTGCATACTCATTTAGTCCCGCCTCACCAATTGACCAAAAATAAATAATGGTTAAATATACGCAAAAAACAGATATCAAACTAATCCAGAAATGAAAAAAAAAAATGTCATATGGACTAGTGCATACTCATTTAGTCCCGCCGGCCTTTGTCAGATCCTGTTAAAAATATAAAAATAAAATGAAAGACAGTAATGAGATTCCATAAATTGCAACCAGGCCAGTTGGCTCACTGATCAGCTGTTTCCAGATTAGATTCCATAATGCAAGGCTTATCTCCATCTAAAATCACTGCAAGCTTGCAGCTGCCATTGAGTTGTTTTTCCACTATCGGATTTCAATAATAGCAAAAACTTACAGGTATTAATATACTGCACTACTTGGGCTCAGCGAGGCTTACCAACTACTCAAAAAGAAAGCTTGTGCCATGCCACATCTATTGCAAATTAGATAACTGTGGGAGTACGTTCGTTAATCAACAAAATATTCTCACTACAGGCACAATAGGAGGTTATATAAAAAAATCAATGGGCATGCATTTGACTACGACATGAACAAAAATTTATAAAAAAATGAAATATTATATTTGTATTTCAAGAGCTTTTGTGATACTCATTTTTTGCATATTGTTTGCCGCTACACATAGGAAGCATTCAGGTTTACCAACAAAAGTGAACTCACATGTAACATGATTTCATTACATGGTCTGTTTAAACACCGCTAGCAATTTCAGCAATACTCACACCTCGTTTTGATCTCCTCATGGATGTTACCCTGCCACTACGAACACTTAAGCTGCTAATCTTCTTGCTGCATTTTCTTCTAAATCTAGCCCCAATTGATAAGTTACAGCAAACAGATTTGCCTTGGGGTGATTCCCCACTTTCATCCACCTTCAACTTAGGGAACTTCATGTTTGTCCCTTCAATCAGTTCATTTGAATCACTAAGGTTCCCCAGATAATAAAGAGGATCAATGTAGCATGATGATGAAGAGACTATGCCTCTTACATTTATAGGCTTCACAAGCTTATAGAACTCTTGTAATTCACTGAAACATGAGTGATCAGAGTACGGCACAGAATATATGTAGCGATGAAATTTTGTGTAGGGACTCATATCTTCATACTTCTGATTTCTATTAACATGATCCTGATCAGTTGCAGTTTCTTTCTTCTGTCCCTGAAAAACTTTCAAAGAAGAACCCACAGAATTGTCGTTTTGATCAAGGGACTTCACCACCCATGGGAGACCAGATGGCATGATTCCAATAGTGGGGCTTATTTTATTTAATTCTTCAAGAGTGTTTATGCTGAAACTGTACATAGGGACTGCTCTCACTCTAGTCAGACTTGTATTTGTTGTAAAGATGCCATGAAAGCCCAAGAGGTGCATTGTTTGCAAGCGTTCTGGCCAAACCCAGATCTTCAGAGGACAGCAATAAGCAAGGTGAGATTTGTTAATAACATGAATTGTATATCAATGAAGTTGAACTCTTTAATTAGTCAATAAAAATGATGTGCTTCAAGATTCAACAGAACACTATGCCCACCAGCTGACTAAGTTTTAGGAAAGCATGAGCTAGTGGCATAACCATGAAACAAGCACAAGGCAAAGAGATCCACAAATTTGCATGACATACTTGGAGATCTGCCAAAAGATGAGGTAATCAATTAGATAAATAATATAATTTACATAATATGGTCTGTACTGGTTTTTGATAACATGCTGCCTGATTACGTGTTAATCATTTAATAATTTCCACCAAGGATGTTGGCTATATTTCATGTATTCAAAGATTCATGACAGTGTGAAGAGAGCGTAGCAAAATATTCAAGGTTGTATTGCAGACCTTAATGTTCAGAGCTTTTGATATGTGAATGAGAAGGTCTTCTTTCCCAAGTGTATTGATGGCAATGACGACATCATGATCAGGATAAGCAGAAATTATTTTGACAACCTGTCCAGGAACATTTCAGAGCTATCAATTAAGAAATAAATAAAGTAAAATAGAACTGACTAGCTTATTTCTTTCAACTCTTCATACACAATAGAACCTCAACTATGTAAGATATACAACCATTCAATGGTTTCAATGTTTTTCATTTTTCAAATCTGCTAAATTGAACTTCAAAAAGAGCTATTCGTGAGCCACATTAGTTACCAGGAAATCGAGAGGTAATGCATGGAAGAAATGTCAAGAAAATTACTTTAAGTGGAGGAACAGAAGACATGATCTGGGTTTCAACTGAAAAAACAAAAGACCTTACAATAATAAGCTGAGCTGCCGTAGAGATATATTATAAGATTGATTCCATAGAAGTTTCATTTCCAAAATCATGATAAAAGTGCACCACCATTTCAAGCTTAAGACGAGAAAGTTCAATTAGGCATACATGAAGAGGAACACCATCTTCTTAGTTCAGAGAACGAACCTTATCAAAACAGAATAAAATGTGCAACGCCATGAAAGAATCCTTGGAAAGTGTGAACTATAATAAAACTATAAGTAGAGCAGCTAATAATCACATAAGATTTACACTCAATATGGTCTATACACTCAACCCATAAGCGGCTGCGTATTGTCGTCAGTTTCTCCAAAGACTGGCATGTAAACTGTAACTATTAAACTTAATATAGAATAGAAGAATTCCGTATTAACTCCATTTTAAATCACTGTAAACTACATATTCAAGCAAAAAGCGACAAGTTCAATCAGGCAAACGCGAACCAAAACAATATTCTCAATTTAACTTCCCTTCTATCATTCCACAAATCTCCAAACACATAAGCAAAGCATAAAAAATGAATCATGAATTCAAATCTCGCGACAACAACAACAATTACAATTGATAATTTTAGCTCACCTGATTAGCAACAACTTCTTTAGGAGGAAACGAGTACGACGGATTGCAATACGTATTATCCATGTAAAGAAAATCAATAGTACCCCCCTTAAGAGCCTCAACAAGTACACTCCTCCCCACCAAAGCCCTCTCCCTAGTCCCTTCCCACCGAAAATCGCCGGTGTAAAGCAACCGACCGAACTCCCCCTCAAACAAGAACATCACAGCACCTACACCAACAAAAACAATAAAAATCCAATCTTTTCAATGTACAAACCGTAAAAACTCAGAAACCACAACAAATCAAGCTTATTCTAGGTACCGGGACAGTGATCGGCGTCGATCACGGTGACATCGAACGCGATTTCCGATCCGGACGACGGAGAGACGAGAGTGAGCGAGCGAGAGGTCCCGGCCTCCAAAACCCTAATCAGGGAGAGGTCGAAGTCGGGGAATTTGGGGGGGAAGAGCGTGGCGGTGATCGGCGAGCAGAACAACGGGCCTCTGCGCCATTTGGAAGAGAGGCCCTTGGTGTGATCGGAGTGGAGATGGGTGAGGAAGTAGGCTTGGCTTTCTTCGCTCCATCGATCCACCGATATCATGCCCTTCTCCATTGGAGGAGGAGCTCTTCTTCGTGTTCTAGGGTTTCGTTGTGAGTGGTTTTGCGATTGAGTGTTTGAATTGTGGTTTTCGCGGGAATTCGTAGTTTTTGTTTTGGAGGAACTGAATTCAAATTTGGCGCGCGAGGATTGAAATGGTCTTAGAAGGGATCGATATCAGAGATCCACGGAGGAACTATAATTTCATTCTCAACTTTAGGGTCGACATCGATTTGTGTCTGCACAATCTTTGTTGAAAAATTAATGGGCACCAATAATCGAGTGTTCATTTCTGGTGTTCATGTAAGGATGCATACGGCTTGGCAAAGGTAAGGTAGGGTAGGGTAGGGTAGGGGATGGGGACCTCATCCCCATGCTCCTATAGTCCTACCGACTTAAAAACTCTTTACCCATACTCATTTGGGGACGAATTATCATACCTATCTAATCTTTGTGGAGACGAGGAATGAAAATTTTTTCCCATTTCACTATTCATTAGGCCATCCAATTGTTGGTGGATCACCCTATTGAACAAGGGGCTTTGTGTACCAACCATTTGAGTTGTCTGATATGTGGTTACGAGTGTAAGAGGTTGAGTTTCCCTGGGAAGCAAGGTATGTTACTTTCTTAATGTTTGATGATTTTTGGAAATATATGCTAATTAATTTTAGCATATGCATCATAACATTTCAAATTAGATCAAATTGTATCCTCAAGTCTTAATTTTTCAATTTTAACCCTAAAAATAATAACGGGACTTTAACAAAATACAAAATAAAAAGCTAGCTTAGATCACTTTATATCACAGTTTTCTTTTGAGGCCGGCTATGTGCACCCCGGTCAACACTCAGGGCACCCCATTTACAAGGCCACCCATCGAATTTATAAGGGCATCCCCCAAATTGGACAAAAATGCCCTTGAACCCTAAGGCTGAGGCACCCCACCTATTTTAGCTATACCTTAAACCGTAGAACTGGTTTCCATTTTTTCGAAACCTTATTTCCTACAAAAAGCTCTCATTGCCATCGTGATTTGGAGGCGAAATCAACTAAATCACGTATTTTTCATCGTTCTCTCCCACATATTCTGGTTTTTTCGAGTTGGACGGTTTTTCGCCCATTGGAGTGGTCGGCGGCTAGGGACAGGTTCGGGTTTGAGTTCATTGTGAAATCGAGAGGGAAAGTAAGGTACGTTTGAGTTTTTGTTCGATTTTATGTCCATTTGGTTCGTTTTCTTTGTAGTCGTCTGTGAAAATGCTTAAAAATCTGGGTTTTTTTCCAAACGACACTTAGCCCATATAAAATTTCATTACATTTCGGACATAAGTAACCGAGATTCTTGGTTTTGTTTCGGTGATAGTAAACCGAAGGTCGTATATTACTTATGCGTAGGTTTAGTCTCGGAGGATAAATACCGAAACTTTGTGATAGATCTCGGTTTCGTCATACCGAAATGTTTCCTTATGTTTCGGTTATGGTATACCGAAAATTGTGTTTTGCTATCGGTTGTGCCATACCGATTCAGTGTTGAAAATATATTTTTTGGGGTTTTTTTTGCTGCACAAGAGATTATATGGTTACAATGTCTTTCTCTATCAGATATGGCTTGAGGAAAATGTACTGTTTCCGAGAAAGGATGTCGATGGAGAGCCCACGAGAGCACAACGAGCATCGGTCGTGGGCCGCTGCTCCTTCGGTCTCGTTGCTCCTACGGCTCTGCTGCGCTCTCGCTGCTGCTCCTTTCGCTCCTCGCTATCGCTGCTCCCTCGCTCTCGCTGCTGCTTGCTCCCTCTGCTTGTGATGTCTGTGGTAAGAGGAAGGCACATACTGCATCATATCGAAAGGCGAAAGTGCAAGCTGTTGAGGGTGTACGTGGACGCAGACCGGTAAGTGATAACGTCGAGGATGAGGCATCTCATGTCCCTGTGGGGAGCAGTAGTCGGGGTGGTGCAGATGGGGATGAGGCCCGCAGGGCCGCAATGGAAGAAACCACCACATCCCAACCACAAGTAACTAGGAGTAGTAGCGGTATTATTGGTGGGAATGTTGTGGAGCTCGAAGATGACCCATCTGCTCCTTTCCCTGGCGGTCCTATTGACCGCTCTTTGTTGAAGAGTTTTAAGGATCATGTTGCGGCAGCAATTTGGAATAATGAGGTATGTAGCCTTTTTTTTGGCAAAATATCAATTCATTTTCAATCAAATTATTACTTTTGCTATTCATATACGATAATGTATTTATGAATTATATTTTTTTGTAGCATCGACCGTTGCTTAAGTGCATAAACCACGGGGCTCAAATAGCTGAGTGGGATTTGCAATCTTGTCACCCCGATACCCAGGGACTGCAAAGAATCATTCAGAGGTCAGGTTTGGCTCCACTAATAGATTGCTCCTATCGGAAGGCCAATAAGGAGGTGATATCAGCTTTTGTCGAGCGGTGGCAGCCGGAGACCAATACATTTCATTTACCATTTGGTGAAATGTCCATCACGCTCGAGGACGTGAGCATTTTACTGAAGATCCCAGTGACGGGCAAGGTGGTGGCGGTTGAGAATTTTTCAAGGTACACAGAGGAGTCCCGCAAGGATGCAATTGAGTTAGTTTCAAAACTGCTCGGGGTTTCTCCTGACGAAGCAGAGGAAGAGGTTAACATTACGAAAGGGTCTCACAAGTGCGAGTAGTTTGGTGAAGAGTCGTTTTTGCCCACCCAAGTCCAAGTCTTCCAAGATTTCCGAGTTCTCCTACTATGTACCCTCCAGTGGAATGCACTGCACGTGCATACTTTTTGTACTTGCTCTCTTGCACCCTATTCGCCGATAAGAGTGGGTCACGAGTTTCAATTTCATTATTGAAGCTTCGGAGAACTTGGATGAGGTCGGGACTTACGCATGGGGTCTTCTTGCTCTAGCTTATCTTTACCGTCATCTCGGGTCGCCCACCAGGGTAGAAGTGTCGCAGATTGCGGGGTACCTAACTTTGCTCGAGGTACATATTTCTTGTGCTTTACTTGTGAATCGGCCAATACAAATCCAAGACTTCTTTTTTAATTTTTGTTGATTCTTTTTTTAGGGATGGGTATACGAGCACTTCCCACTCCGGCCTCTTTGCGTCGAATGCGAAATACATGGACCACCTTCACCACGTGTCTCGAGGTGGGTACGTAAACACGAGACGGTAGCTAAGCTAACGTGGACAAGCTAAGTAGTATTCGTAGGACCCTTGATAGGTTACGACCAAGTGAGGTACTTTGTTTTATTACTTTGAGTTTGATATTCCAATTTATCAAACTTCATATTTTAATATAAATTGTTTGTTTCATTGGTGTAGGTGACGTGGGACCCATACAGTGACATCAGGACAGGCGGTATTGTTCTACCGATGGCCTTCTACTCTGGTTGTCTGAAGTACATGGAAGTTGTGGAGCCATACCATCCAGGAGAGGTTCCTTCGAACTTGGCCATGTTCAAGGAATACCGCCGTCTCCATATCGCCCCCTCGAAGCAAATCGAGGCCGCACCGCAATGAAATACTCGGTTAAGTACTCATTCCAACTGGAGAATTGGGAAAGGTGGCGTAGCCATTCACTCTGTTGAAGATCGAGGGAGAAGGCGAGGTTCGAGTTCATGGCTGCACCGAATATCGCCATGGTTCACACGAGTTTCACATCCTACCATTGAGAACCCAGCCGCACGGTGATGACTTCACGATACGGTTGGTGATAATGAGTTATTGGAGGTAAGAGCCTTGCAACCATTTGAATTTAAGTTGGTTTATCACATTTCTTTTGTATTATTTATTCATAGTTTCTCTATTGGTTTTGAAGCGTAATCGACGGGCATTGGATAGCGTATTAGCATGGATAGACTTGCTTGGCGGGTACGGCCAAGATGGAGGTCTTGAGAAAATGGCGAATGATGTCGTGGACTACTTGACGGGTAGGGGTCTTGGTACAGTACCACCACCACCACGACCAACACCACAACACCGAGTGCACCTACGCTCCTTCACAACATGATAGTACCCCAACCGAAAGTGTGCCTACCCCAAGTTCTATTGAGCCTTCGGTGAGAAAGAATGCCCCCTCGCCCACTCCAAGTTCTAGCCACCACCTAAGAGGAAGTCCCCCACGACAACATATGTTAGTCGCAAAGCGAAAGAAAGCAAAAGGGCTCAAGTGAAAAAACATGTTGTTTGTCTTGTTCAATTGGTATTGTTTAACTTGTTTGGTATTTGATGATGGATGATGATTAACTTGTTAATTTGGTATTGTTTACCTTCTTCGGTATTGTTCTATTGAATTGATAATATTTGACTTGTTAGTCATGTTTGAATTGATGTGTTCTACTACTATTTGTTGTTCTATTTTTGTCACTGCCATGTTTGCAATAAGTTACCACAGCACAGAGAAATCCACGGCCACGCAGGAACGAGAACTACTGAGAATTATCGGTTATGCATGACCGTGATTGGTCCATCGAGCTCGGACACCTCCATGCGAACCCTGCCATATTGGCCAAATTTTATATAGTATCGGTCATGCACACCCGCAAGTAATGTCTAACTTACGATCAAGGGGTACCGAAAACCTATGTATGGTCTCGGTAGTTCATCACCGAAATTATTACGCAACTATTACACATAACGACTCGGCCTCCTATTATCACAACTTTACAGATAAAATCGGTTACGGAATACCGTAATTCATAAGTTAGTCTCGGCTATGAAATATCGATTGGTAATTAAGGGTCTCGGTTGCATTGGACCGATGCTCACATGCAAGGAACACACATTAAATCGGCCACATGCTACCGCAATTATTTGCAGTAAATCGGTTATAATGTTCTGTTACTCTGGTCTACTTTTCGATCATTAGTCACCGTAATTTAGCAAGAATCTCGATGTCATGTAACCGAAGTATTTAGGGCACCCCATTGTTGGATGCTCACGAACCTTAATGTCCGAGATTACAATGGGTGTCACGGTTCTGTCTGTCCGAGACTTGGGGGTAGTTTTCGACCTTCTGTAACCGATCCTTTTAATTGAGAGTAAAAACTTGGTATATCATGAATTTATCCATTCAACAAACATCAATTCAAGTTACATACATCAACAAAAGTACACAAAAGCATCATGCCAAGTTTCGAAGACATAATATTCATTCAACAATATCAATTCAAGTTTGCTTAAGGTGACGCTAAGTCTACCACGAAGGGCGTGTGTACATGAGAAGATTGAACCGGGACTTGTGCTTGGATGCTAATACCAAAACCCCACCCTTGAGCATCAACATTCGTGAAGGTCTTCCACACCAAGAATACAGGGGGAGCCGGTGCATTAGGCTTGAATATGACCTGTCAAATGGAGGAGCAACATAAAAGAAAGAATAAGTAACGTGCATTGACATATTAACCAAAATTTGATACAAACGCTAAAAACTTACCCTAACCCAATGAGTGTTGTTGACATTTGTTACGCCAATAACTACCCGATCTTTCAAAGGCGGAGGGGCATTACGTAGAGGAAGAAATGTCATGCAACAACCATATGACACGTTGACAAGCACAACATTAAATGTTGTTGCAATTAGAAGTCCCATGTCTGGAAGGGTCATCCACTTGTCAGACCCGACATCCTTACCTTCAAAGAATTGCACAGCTCCATTAATTTGGTCGAAGTAACTTCCAAGCAAATCCTTCCAAAACTCTTGGTTCTCTTGTAGTTCATTAACCATAGCTGTTCTAACCCTTTTCCAACCATCTATATCGAGAATCCAAGACCGCGGCAACACAACGAAAGCCACAATTTCCATCGCTATCCACATTTATCGTAGTCTCAACATGTTGAATCCAATCCGGTTGTATAGTGTGAATGAATCCAATCTCGAGATACTCCCATAGATGCTCCACGTGTTCGATGTACTTTATTCCTAACTTGTTTTACTTTCCTTCGCGCACTTTGGCTTCGGCGGGTGTAAGTACATATTCAAAGCCACTTGGATCTCTCGTCGTAGAAGTATCATCTTCCTCGGCTTTCCTCTTCATCCCTCTCTTCCCTTTTTTCATTTTCTTGCTCCCTATAACATAATTACCAAAACTATCAAGACTCGGTCTCCCCCTTGTCTTCACTTTTGCCTGTGGTGCAATACATGACGTCGAGGAAGGACAACTAATCTCTCTTAGTTGTTGAATAGTCCTAACACGCGAATCCTCATCAACGAATGTTTCAACCTTAGACACAACTCTTTGAAGCTCGTCATTTAAGTTATAGGTAGTCCGATTCACTGATGCATCGGGTACCATACTCAACTCCTTCCAATACACATGTATGTCTTCAAGTGGTATAGGTGAACCAGCTAAAATATGTACATTAAGCTCGTGTGCACACGGAAGCCCACAAGTGGTACGTAGGTCACAACCACATAAGCTCCGGTCTGTCCCAACATTCACCCCACGTTCAACCTCGTTACGAATCAACTTAAGAGCTTTCAGGGATACATAACCCCGCAAACGGCGATACAATCCATCCATATATCCATGTTGCACAACATTCAAACTAACCTCAAACGACGATTTGATCCTGTTATGTTGTATGTCTAACATTCCATGAATTACACTCCACAACGCCTCAAAGTTTGTAGTACATGTGCCGAGATGCTGTTTGAGAGTGGAATGTGCAGACTCAACCCTTTGCGTTGTGGTTTCTCCAAGATGAAAAAGTGGATTTGTCCATGCACGTACAAATCTATTCTTGTAATCCCGCAACCAAATATCCTCCAAATAATTAAACAGACCTTTCATATCTGCATACTTAACACGTAACGTAGCCAACATAAGCTCGAATGATGCTTCGGTCGTAGCATACATCAAATCCGTTCACCTCTTATTGAAGAGTTGAAAGTCATCATTTCGTGCGAACATCTTTTTTGTGTTGGTCAACACCATTTTGTTGATATGCCATGTACAAAGCTGGTGGGAACATTGTGGAAAAACTTCTTCAATTGCATTGATTAGGCCCAATTCTCTATTAGTGACAAAAACACTAGGTGTAGGCCACCCGTCTAGTAAACCTCTCAAAATGTTCAATGCCCATGTGTAGTTGGACATAGTCTCTGAAGATAAAAAACAAAACCCAACCGAGAATGTAATGTCTGTCGAAGTGACCCAACAATCTCCAACAACGGCAATCGGTACCTATTGGTCTTATATTTGCAATCCATTAGAAGAACGTATGGAAAAGACCTCAATAAGTTTATGGAGTCAGGATGGGACCAAAACAAGTCTGTAACTACATTCGATTCGGGGTCCTTCCTATGCCATGACAGATACATATTGTCTTCCAATAAATGTAAGAGTTGTTGCATTTGAGTTCTCCCACTAGCTTCTTTAATTCAATTCCTTTGTCGTGCATTATATATTGTCCGCAATGTTGAAGCATTGTTCTTATCCCTTTGCCTCAAAGTGTTTAGGATCTGTCGTGGCATAACATTAGCCTTACTCATTTGATCCAAAATAGCTGCCTCATCCTGAGTCAATCTTCCAGCATATGAGTGCCCTTCCAAGGAATTCACAGAGTTGTGGTTGTGTATGCCACATACCACACTTACATACCAATATGAGTCTGGGTGTTCCTTGAGTTGAATAAGAAAAGGGCACTGACATTTTTTCGTACCGGTGTTTGGTCTTGTGTTGTCCTCTTCCTCTGCGTTTGTCAACTTACGTGGCATCTTCTCAATTAGTTCAGCTTTAGCAATTCCAACTCTTTGGGAAATACCCCTATATGTTCCGGATCTCTCACATGCAATTGTGACCCTTCCCCTACGGCCATTCCCTCCGGCATCAGACTTCTTGATAACCAGGACAAACTTTCTAGCACGTCCTGTCTCTTGTACCCATTTGAGTGCTTCTTTTCTAGTTTCAAATGGTGCATCCCGTTTGAAAACATAAGAGATATCTTGAAATGCACTTGTCGATGCTACTTCCTGCAAGAATAATTCAAATATCATAAGTACTCGGTGTTAAAAGTTAGAAAATCCTTAAAAACGTAATTCTCGGTAGTACAGGGTCGACACGTAAAGGATAGTTTCGGTAGGCCACAAACCGAGACCATTTAATATATCTCGGCACATGACCACCGAGTCCACTAGTAACCCATTAGAAAAATGTTCGGTTATCTACTACCGAGAATTACGTTTAAGTATCGGTTGTGTGTCACCGATATATATACAGATATCTCGATCCTGTATGGCTGAAACAATCGTGTACGTGGTACATTTGCATATTGAGAAACCCTAGACCTAAAAAAGCTTTAAAACTCACCTCCAACTGCCTCGATTCATCGTCACTTGAGTTTTGTTCTTCCATTGTACACTAAAACACCAAACGATTTGCTCCAAACCCTAAGTAAATGAGAATCATCAAACACCACCATTGTCAACACTAAAACACACCAAACGCAAGATTCAAACACTCAAAAACTGAACAATGGATGAGGATACCGACCTTGTATAAACTTTTTCAGCCAATAACGTCGTGACCGATCGTTGACTTTAACCGAGGCAGGTATAGGGATTGAACGGGAGTAACCAAGCTCAAAAATGGGGTGGGGTGCCTTGGTAATTCTGATTTTTTGGGTTTTTGTTGTAGATTTAGGTTGGAGGGCACATCAGTCATTACACATACAATTGAAAAAAATGGGGTGCCATGAGTGTTGACCGGGGTGCACATAGCCGACCTCTTTCTTTTTTATGAACAGAGGATATATCACTGTTATGTTCACCACTTAAATCCAAAAAAAATAAGAGTCGTGCTAAGGGCACCCCGCAATCCTCTCAGGGCACCCCATTGATTAGGGCACCCCATCAATTTATCAGGGCACCCCCAGTACTTTTACCAAAATGTCCTTTCGTTTGATGTGCGAGCACCCCACCACCAAATCGAATGAAACTCTTTTTTTCTCCCTTCTATCAACACATCAAGGCATCAATATACCAAATCCCCTCACTTTCTTGCTTGTTTAAGGTGGATTTGTTGTTTTTATGGTCGGACGATGTGTTTAACTTCAATCCCGTAGTGGTCGGACGATGTGTTTAACTTCAATCCCGTGTTGTTTAAGGTAAATTTAGGCATGATTTAGTATAGGTTATTAGGAGTTAATGGACTATATTTATCTTGTTTTAAAGTGATAAATGTTTGTTTTATGTGTTTCAGGGATTTTACATGAGTCGGACGTTTTTAGAGCAAAAGGAATGTTATGAACTTAAATTGAGTGATGTTCAGTTAAGAGGGCATAACTTTCACATACGAAGTCGGAATGACTCGTCGTTGATCTTGTTGGAAAGAAGACTTTGAGACAGACATTTTATCTTTTCCAAGCATCATGAGATATGGATTTGAAGTGGCTCAAAAGAGCGAAACACTGTTGGTAAAGTTTGGCCATGTTTCTTAATGACCCCTCTTTAGTATAAAGGCCATAAATTTCTCATCTCAAATTCAAATGACTTATCGTTTCCTTACTTGGAAAGTAAACTCCAAACTGAATATTTTCATGTCTCACAAGCCTTTTCAGATTCGGCCTCCAATTGGTTCAAAATCACAATACAAGGCAGAGGAATTTTTCACACCGTGAGGACGTCGTGATGAACAAATTCTCAAGGCGCGACTCACATACAAGTGAACCAAAAAGCAAAAAAAATACACCGTGAGGATGCTGTGAACACGTTGCCGTCGCCCTGAAGACTCGAAATTTTGAGATTTTACATATTTTTGGGGATTTTTAGGTTTTCAACCCACTTTGGGGTGTACCTATAAATACCAATAGACTTTAATTCAAAAAGAACTCTTGTTTTACTTCCGTTTTACATTAGAAACTAGGTTTTTGGCTCGATTATGTCTAGCTAATCTCTTCCCTCTATGTTGAAGGTGGATCGGTCAAGCTTTGCGACATGGAATTTGTGGCGGCCCCAATTTCCACATTGGTCCGCCACGGGAGTCCACGCGGGCCCACAACTGACCATGTCACTTCCAGCTGTGTCCCACGTCCAATTATCCATTATTAATCCATTTCCTATTAACTTTAGTTCCTCTAATATCATTTATTCTTAAATTATGCCCTTTTATATCATTTAACCATAAATTACGCAGCGGAAGATTATGCAGCGGAAGTCTCAAATCATTAAATGATACCAAATGTAACAAGTCTAAATATCAATTAATCTAATGTGGAAACCATACCAAAATGTAGTCCCCAAATATAAATCAAATGTCATCCTCAAAGTCATAAACAAACTAGAATATAACTCTCACAACCCAAACCCAGCATAAAACAAATACATACATACAATCAACAGGCGTATAAGAGGAGTAGTTCACGTCTTCAGTCACAGATATTCTTCACGTGTCTCCTTGTCCCTGCACTTATCAAATCCTGCACTCAAATCACCCAACACATACGGTGACGAGTCCAGTGAGTAAACTCCCAAAGAAAATCATCGAGTAAATAATAACAGATTCAGAAGCCAATAACTAACGTTAGCTACACATGCAAAGAGTATGGGCAGCCATAAAACCCTGCATGTGTAGGTAACAAGCATGCAAGATGATCAACGAATAATCATAATGTCAACAATATGCTCCACAACAATTACGATAAAACCAGACAAAAGTAGAATGCAATCTCACATACTAGATCATACTTCGTAGATTCGGATGACCCCGACTGAGCACATCAAGTCTAAACCACATCCGAACTACTAACGGTGACCGGAACAAATCACAAACCCACCGAACACGTGCACCCCGCGGCTCGGATCACAATCCACCGGCGGCGCAAGTACACGTGCTACAATCTAGCATGCTTGATCACGTGCCACAATCATCCCGAATAAACTCAGATAGAGAAAACAAATCCAACACCAACCAATAACCAGACCAACACATGATCACAATGAATATGAATTTCAAGAATAATAAACGCAAGAATTTAAAGAATTAAATACTCCAGATGTGTTTCGTTGGGGTTTACGCACCTATACCGCACTCCGATTACCCGAAACCCAAATCTCAGTCCGATTCCTCCAAATCCCCGACTCAAATTACTATTCCGAGACTCCTGGAATTCATTTGTGAGGTTTAATGATCAATTAATGGGTTCATAATGTTAGTTTGACTCATTTTCTCATTTTCCAATTTTGGGAGTCAAAGTGAACAATTAGCGCGCTAATTGATCTCAATCACTTGTTCATTATTGTCTTCAATCGGCGTGATTAGCGCGCTAATTTCTCCAATTAGCGCGCTAATTTCTCATTGTCAGAAAATTTTCAAATTACAAGTTTGAACTCCAAACCCATAAATTAAATTTCCATGTTTCCATAAAACATCAATGACCTTAATTGCACCATTTAAACACGAATTACCATAATCAAACCCCAAAATCCACAAATCATGGAAATCACATTTTCAAAACCCATTTTGGAAAATCCTCCAACTTCTCCCAAATTTGATCAAATATATAACCCATATCATATCATTCTCATAAACACTAAATTTCCATAAATACGATGTTTAGTCCCTCCAAGAAATTCGAATTTACAAATTCAAACCCACATCAAAAATCTCATAAAAATCCAAGTTTTATGTATCTATACCTTTGATTCTTGTTGTAGGAAGCCACAAATCAACCTCTCCACACTTTAATGGTTATTCTTCCTCCTCTTCTTCTCCTCCAACGATTCTCTCTCTCTTCTCTCTTTCACTCTCTCTCAAAACCACACTTCCTCTCCTTTTGATCGGTCAACACACATACATATATATACTTGGTTCCCATCAAGTGTGTGCACGAATCTCGAGGAGTATCCAAGGGTTCCTGATCACCCTGTGTCACTCCAACTCCTTACACCTTACCTTGACACTAATGGCCCTGTTGTGCATCTCGAGAATCATCCAACTGTTATTGTTTTATTCAGCTCAACTATAGGACTTATTGATTTTCAATTGATTTAGCATATATCAATTATCTACCCTATTCAATAAATTCTCAAAATTTATGGGTAAACTCACCGTAGTTTCCCCGACTACCCGGCACCTCGTGCCTCGTGTCCCGTGTCCGCACGCACCCCGAGGTCATTCCTCACTCGTCAATAAACTACATTAACATACATATCGTAATGAAATTTACTAATTTGTACATTTTCATCACAATTTACCACAACAAGCATACAAAACGGATTGTATACCGAGTTCGAGTGCGCTCCAGCCTCGCTGTGGAACCCTCGACCGTCCTCGCTGGCATCCACATCTGCAATGACGTCATAATTAACGGCAATTTTAATTCGAGCCGTTACAGAATTCTACTATGAGGTTTATGTATATTTAATTCTCTTTATTCTTTTCTATGGTTTATTCTCTTTAGTATTGTTTTTAATCATAGGGTTAAATTTGATTGTATGTATAGCATTGTGCATGCATATTAGGTTGACTACCCTTAGTCATTGAAGTCGAAGCGTCTGTCCTTACGCGGTAGACTCAAACTTGTGACAATTGGCTAACCGGTCAAGTACCTTCGGGATCTAGATTAAATCGAGAGCACTAGCGATCCGGTTGTCTAGGTGTAGTGCCTTCACGAACCGAGGTAATGCGGCCAACGCGTTAAGTTTGAAGCACTAGCGATCAGGTTGCATGTTTGGTCAAAGAAGTAGTCAACGGTCGTACCTTGGCTGCCGATATCAGGAAGTGCGAGGAACCGAGTGCGTCACCGGGTCTATAGCTGCACTAAATCATAGATTAGTCTCATATCTTTCATAAATCAAGGATTAATAGAGTTATTCCCAAGTTTTATTGCAAAGACCATAAAGCTAAATACCTAGATTTTCTTCCACTGATTTTCTTTGTTTTCATAGTTTTTTAAATTTTCCAAAAGTTTTACAAAATCCTCTGTTTTCTCCTCTCTCTCCTTGAAACCTAAGTTAGTTACTTAGTCCTCGAGGTTCAACTCCGAGCTTGCCGCTACTGCAGTCCTTGTGGTTCCTGCTAATAAATTAGGTAATTTACATTGACGCGTTCGGCACGCGTCAATTCTTCACATCAGTCTTTCGGTTGTGATCAACTTTAATTCACATAATTTCCGTAACATATGGTTCAAATTCATATTGCATAAGCTAATAGGAACAATAGTATTCTACAATGTAAGTCTATTTTCTGTAATCATGCACAAAGAAAGAAATCGTGAAATATACGTGACATGACTCAAATTATAATTCATATTGGGCCTTCAGTCATACAAGAGAATGTCTCCACCAAGACAGAAAGCGTGAAATATACGTGAAAGGAAATTAAGCTTGTGTGGCATTTTTTCTTTTATATGATGGTAGTGGTCCTAGTAGACATATTTACATATTTTAGTGGGTTTGATTTAGATTTTTCCTCTCGAGTCTATTTCCCGCCCGTTTCGTGTTCATCAATTGAAGTTTGAATGTACTATTCCTACACATTCAGTCTTGATGGAATTGAAGTTTGATCACGACTTAGCTGCCCAACATATTGATATAAAGCACTTAAATATACTAAATGTAATCAATGTTCCTACACATGCTCAGCTTTTTAATTTAACAAACCCAGCAAGCGGCCTACGAAAAGATGAACACCAATTCGACTCTGTTAACATCATTTCTTATAGCTTTGTTGCTGTTCATCCTTTCTTTTGCTCCCCATCATAGTATTGGCACGTCTACCAGTACAGCCGATACCATGCTTGCTGGTCAATCTCTAACAGGAAACCAGACCTTAGTTTCCAAAGACGGCATATTCGAACTTGGGTTCTTCACTCCAGGTAACTCTCAGAACTACTACATCGGCATTTGGTTCAAGCAAGTCGCAGTTGTCCAGAAAAAGAAAACCATTGTTTGGGTGGCAAACAGAAACAAGCCCATATCCGCGGATGATTCATCTTCCTCAGAATTCAAGCTCTTAAAGAATGGTCATCTAGTCCTACTTATAAGTACTAAGACCAACTACTCCTCTAAAGTCTCAGTTTGGTCTACCGATTCAACAACCTCAAAGAACATTAATGATACCTCTGCAAATGCCGTGCTCGGTTACAACGGAAATCTGATTGTCACAAGTTCATCAAATGGGAACATCATCTGGCAGAGCTTTGATCATCCCACACATGCCATCCTACCAGGTGCAAAGATTGGATATAACAATCTTACTAAGAAGAACCACAAACTAACCGCATGGGAAAACTCTGAGGATCCGTCCGAAGGCACCTACTCGGTTGAATTGGGACTCGACAAGAGTGTTCGCTTGACTTGGAATCATTCACTTGAATATTACACTTCAGGTGTTTGGAATGGACGCTATTTCAGCAACTTTCCTGAAATGCAAGCCGGATACGGATTGGCATATTCTTTTGAATACAAGTCCTATGAGAATGGGGTGTACTTCACCTATTCTCTTTCGAATAAGGCTTTGCCATTCTATGTTTTCATGGATACATCTGGGCAAATGAAGATAACACTATGGCAGGCTCAAACTCAAGACTGGATAGTGGTTTGGACTAAACCAATCCTTGAGTGTCATGTTTATGGCTTTTGTGGGGCTTTTAGCATTTGTAGTGAGAATAATGTAGGTCCTTTCATATGCCAATGTTTGTCAGATTTCGAACAACAGTATCCAAAAGATTGGGGTTTGCTTAACTACTCTGGTGGGTGCTTGAGGCGAAACTCCTTGCAGTGTGGTGACAAAGATAGCTTTTCAAAGATGCCTAACATAATACTGTCTCGAATCAGCCCATCAGCCAATGCTTTGGCAATAGATAACGCCAGGAAATGTGAATTGGCGTGCTTACAAAATTGTTCTTGCAGTGCATATGCTTACTTTACCCATGGTAATAGCAGCGGCAATAGCATTCAGTGTTCACTATGGTACGGAGATCTATTAAACATAGAACAGCTTGGCGACAAAGGAAATGATCTTTACATCAGACTAGCTCCTTTGCAGGACCAATTGGGTTCTAGGATGAAACCTTCAACTAAATGGACTATAGTCGGTGTGGTTCTCTCTGGGACTATATTCTTGTTGGGGATCACTTTCCTTTTCCTTTGTAAATGGTGGATAAAAAGATTCACCAGATCACCAAACCAAGAAAGGGGCTATGAATTTTTAACAGCATTTAGGTACAAACACCTCAAACTTGCAACAAAGAATTTCTCAGAGAAGTTAGGCAGCGGCGGTTTTGGTAGTGTCTTCAAAGGGACATTGCCTGACTTGACTGCCATTGCGGTGAAGAGACTTGAAGGTATTTCTCAAGATCAGAAGCAATTTCGAAACGAGGTAAGTACTATAGGCTTAATCCAACATGTTAACCTTGTTCACCTTCGTGGCTTTTGTTCTGAAGGTAGGAAACTAATGTTGGTGTATGATCTAATGCCTAACGGGTCCCTAGAAAAACATCTATTTCATCAAAACAATTCGAGAATTTTGAATTGGCAGCAGAGGTACCAAATTGCAATAGGGACAGCAAGAGGGTTGGCTTACCTACATGAGGAGTGTAGAGATTGCATCATACATTGTGATATCAAGCCAGAGAATGTACTCCTAGATGCTGGTTTTTCTCCTAAAATAGCAGATTTTGGTCTTGCTAAGCTTTTAGGTCGTGACTTTAGTCGAGTTCTGACAACCGTGAGGGGAACTATAGGTTATCTTGCTCCGGAATGGACTTCGGGTGTTTCTATCACTGTGAAGGCAGACGTCTATAGCTATGGGATGATGCTGTTTGAAATCATTTCAGGAAGAAGAAACTTAAAGAGGTCCAAGGATGGGAAGGTTTGGTTCTTCCCTACTTGGGCTGCTAGAAAAGTGGTATCTGGAGGACAGCCAGTGCTTTCAATTTTGGACAGCAAGTTAGAGGGAAATGCGGACATTGAAGAACTTGACAGAGCATTTAGAGTGGCTTGTTGGTGCATCCAAGAAGAAGAGATTCAAAGGCCATCAATGGGACAAGTGGTTCAGATTCTTGAAGGACTCTTAGAGGTGAATCCTCCTCCGATCCAAAGGTACCTCCAAGCAATGGTGGAGAACGAAGACATAACAAATTTCTTCTCTGAATAGATATCTGTAAAGTACTAATTCGAGACTGCAGCACAACAACTTAATGAACAATATTACCATTTTACAACACTAGCTTTTAGGCCAAATAGATTTTATGTATTAAATTACGTTCACTTCTTGGAACTTCACAATCAATATAGGTCTGCACTCCATGTACATAAATGTAACTTGACAAGAGGAATTACCTACTTTTTTCTTTGCATATACCATGTCTTTTATTAATAGTTCTTTTCCTCTACTGTAAATTTTTACCACGCTCAAATTGAACGCCCTGTCAATGAATCCTAACAGTTCAAGAACTCTTTCTTATCCTTCTCTAGGATTCTTAGATATATTGGTTTGCTTGTTTTTATGTGCCATTCAGATTGTTACTGAATCTACGGTAATCCAACACTACGAAAACTTGTTTCTTAGAGTGATTTTCCATTTCTTCAGCTAAATAACTAAACCACCAGTGTAGGTGGACACACACACACAGAGAGAGAGAGAGAGAGAGAGAGAGAGAGAGAGAGAGACATGTATAGCGAACAGGAACTATTAGAATCAAGAATCATGTATATATATAGTCAAGTCAGTCGTGCATAGCAACTATAAAGACATTGGAACGAGAATTATACGATCACTAGAAAACAGGACGATAATTCATGAAAACTTCTCTCCCACATAGAGACAGAAAGAAAAGGATACAAATTGCAATAATCATGAGATACAAAAAAGAACACAAATTCCATTGAGCAAGGGAATCATCAAATAATAAGTCACTATGATATCATGTTATATCACCAATTCACCAAAAATAAATAATGGTTAAATATACGCAAAAAAACAGATATCAAACTAATCGAGAAATGAAAAAAAAAATGTCATATGGACTAGTGCATACTCATTTAGTCCCGCCGGCCTTTGTCAGATCCTGTAAAAAATATAAAAATAAAATGAAAGACAGTAATGAGATTTACATATCAAAAAACAGTCCATTGCATTGATGGATTACATCCGAGTCCGGAAATTGCAACCAGGCCAGTTGGTCCACTGATCAGCTGTTTCCAGATTAGATTCCATAATGCAAGGCTTATCTCCATCAAAAATCACTGCAAGCTTGCAGCAGCCATTGAGTTGTTTTTCCAATATCGGATTTCAATAATAGCAAAACCTTACAGGTATTAGTATACTGCACTACTTGGGCTCAGCGAGACTTACCAACTACACAAAAAGAAAGCTTGTACCATGCCACATCTATTGCAAATTAGATAACTGTGGGAGTACGTTCGTTAATCAACAAAATATTCTCACTGCAGGCACAATAGGAGGTTATATAAAAAATCAATGGGCATGCATTTGACTACGACATGAACAAAAATTTATAAAAAAATGAAATATTATATTTATATTTCAAGAGCTTTTGTAACATTGTTTACTGATACTCATTTTTTGCATATTGTTTGCCGCCACACATTAGAAGCATTCAGGTTTTCCAACAAAAGTGAACTCACATGTAACATGATTTCATTACATGGTTTGTTTAAACACCGCTAGCAATTTCAGCAACACTCACACCTCGTTTTGATCTCCTCGTCGATGTTACCCTGCCACTACGAACACTTAAGCTGCTAATCTTCTTGCTGCATTTTCTTCTAAATCTAGCCCCAATTGATAAGTTACAGCAAACAGATTTGCCTTGGGGTGATTCCCCACTTTCATCCACCTTCAACTTAGGGAACTTCATGTTTCTCCCTTCAATCAGTTCATTTGAATCACCAAGGTTCCCCAGATAACAAAGAGGATCAATGTAGCATGATGATGAAGAGACTATGCCTCTTACATTTATAGGCTTCACAAGCTTATAGAATTCTTGTAATTCACTGAAACATGAGTGATCAGAGTATGGCACAGAATATATGTAGCGATGAAATTTTGTGTAGGGACTCATATCTTCATACTTCTGATTTCTACTAACATGATCCTGATCAGTTGCAGTTTCTTTCTTCTGTCCCTGAAAAACTTTCAAAGAAGAACCCACAGAATTGTCGTTTTGATCAAGGGACTTCACCACCCATGGGAGACCAGATGGCATGATTCCAATAGTGGGGCTTATTTTATTTAATTCTTCAAGAGTGTTTATGCTGAAACTGTACATAGGGACTGCTCTCACTCTAGTCAGACTTGTATTTGTTGTAAAGATGCCATGAAAGCCCAAGAGGTGCATTGTTTGCAAGCGTTCTGGCCAAACCCAGATCTTCAGAGGACAGCAATAAGCAAGGTGAGATTCATTAATAACATGAATTGTATATCAATGAAGTTGAACTCTTTAATTAGTCAATAAAAATGATGTGTTTCAAGATTCAACAGAACACTTTGCCCACCAGCTGACTAAGTTTCAGGAAAGCATGAGCTAGTGGCATAACCATGAAACATGCACAAGGCAAAGAGATCCACAAATTTGCCTGACATACTTGGAGATCTCTGCCAAAAGATGAGGCAATCAATTAGATAAATAACATAATTTACATGATATGGTCTGTACTGGTTTTTGATAACATGCTGCCTGATTACGTGTTAATCATTTAATAATTTCCACCAAGGATGTTGGCTATATTTCATGTATTCGAAGATTCATTACAGTGTGAAGAGAGCGTAGCAAAATATTCAAGGTTGTATTGCAGACCTTAATGTTTAGAGCTTTTGCTATGTGAATGAGAAGGTCTTCTTTCCCAAGTGTATTGATGGCAATGATGACATCATGATCAGGATAAGCAGAAATTATTTTGACAACCTGTCCAGGAACATTTCAGAGCTATCAATTAAGAAATAAATAAAGTAAAATAGAACTGACAAGCATATTTCTTTCAACTCTTCATACACAATAGAACCTCAACTATGTAAGATATACAACCATTCAATGGTTTCAATGTTTATCATTTTTCAAATCTGCTAAATTGAACTTCAAAAAGAGCTATTCGTGAGCCACGTTAGTTACCAGGTAATCGAGAGGTAATGCATGGAAGAAATGTCAAGAAAATTACTTTAAGTGGAGGAACAGAAGACATGATCTGGGTTTCAACTGAAAAAAAAAAGACCTTACAATAATAAGCTGAGCTGCCGTAGAGATATATAATAAGATTGATTCCATAGAAGTTTCATTTACAAAATCATGATAAAAGTGCACCACCATTTCAAGCTTAAGACGAGAAAGTTCAATTAGGCATACATGAAGAGGAACACCATCTTCTTAGTTCAGAGAACGAACCTTATAAAAACAGAATAAAACGTGCAACGCCATGAAAGAATCCTTGGAAATTGTGAACTATAATAAAACTATAAGTAGAGCAGCTAATAATCAAATAAGATTTACACTCATTATGGTCTATACACTCAACCCATAAGCGGCTGCGTAGTGTCGTCAGTTTCTCCAAAGACAGGCATGTAAACTGTAGCCATTAAACTTGATATAGAATAGAAGAATTTTGTATTAACTCCATTTTAAATTACTGTAACATATTCAAGCAAAAAGCG
The DNA here is from genome assembly GCA_039657345.1 of Stephania japonica. Lineage (NCBI taxonomy): Eukaryota > Viridiplantae > Streptophyta > Magnoliopsida > Ranunculales > Menispermaceae > Stephania > Stephania japonica. The sequence goes on along the minus strand of CM077556.1, from coordinate 79,836,672 downwards.
ACAAGTTCAATAAGGCAAACGCGAACCAAAACAATATTATCAATTTAAGTTCCCTTCTATCATTCCACGAATCTCCAAACACATAAGCAAAGCATAAAAAATGAATCATGAATTCAAATCTCGCGACAACAACAACAATTACAATTGATAATTTTAGCTCACCTGATTAGCAACAACTTCTCTAGGAGGAAACGAGTACGACGGATTGCAATACGTATTATCCATGTAAAGAAAATCAACAGTACCCCCCTTAAGAGCCTCAACAAGCACACTCCTCCCCACCAAAGCCCTCTCCCTAGTCCCTTCCCACCGAAAATCGCCGGTGTAAAGATACCGACCGAACTCCCCATCAAACAAGAACATCACAGCACCTACACCAACAAAAACAATAAAAATCCAATCTTTTCAATGTACAAACCCTAAAAACTCAGAAACCACAACAAATCAAGCTTATTCTAGGTACCGGGACAGTGATCGGCGTCGATCACGGTGACATCGAACGCGGTTTTCGATCCGGACGACGGAGAGACGAGAGTGAGCGAGCGAGAGGTCCCGACCTCCAAAGCCCTAATCAGGGAGAGGTCGAAGTCGGGGAATTTGGGGGGGAAGAGCGTGGCGGTGATCGTCGAGCAGAACAACGGGCCTCTGCGCCATTTGGAAGAGAGGCCCTTGGTGTGATCGGAGTGGAGATGGGTGAGGAAGTAGGCTTGGCTTTCTTCGCTCCATCGATCCACCGATACCATGCCCTTCTCCATTGGAGGAGGAGCTCTTCTTCGTGTTCTAGGGTTTCGTTGTGAGTGGTTTTGCGATTGAGTGTTTGAATTGTGGTTTTCGCGGGAATTCGTAGTTTTTGTTTTGGAGGAACTTAATTCAAATTTGGCGCGCGAGTATCCATTTCTAGTGTTGTAAGGATGCAAACGGGTTAGGTAGGGTAGGAGATGGGGACCTCATCCCCTCGTATAGTCCTACCAACTTAAAAATTCTTCACTCATACTTATTTGGGGACAAATTACCATACCTATCTAATATTTGTGGGAATGAGGAATGAAAATTTTTTTCCATTTCACTCTTCATTAGGCCATCCAATTGTTGGTGGATCACCCTATTGAAGAAGGGGCTTTGTGTACCAACCATTTGAGTTGTCTGATATGTGGTTACGAGTGTAAGAGGTTGGGTTTCCCAGGGAAGCAAGGTATGTTACTTTCTTAATGTTTGATGATTTTTGGAAATATATGCTAATTAATTTTAGCCTATGCATCATAACATTTCAAATTAGATCAAATTGTATAAATCTTAATAATGGGACTTTAACAAAATACAAAATAAAAAGCTAGCTTAGATCACTTTATATCACAGTTTTCTTTTTTATGAATAGAGGATATATCACTGTTGTGTTCACCACTTAAATCCAAAAAAAAATAAGAGTCGTGCTAAGGGCACCCCGCAATCCTCTCAGGGCACTCCATTGATTAGGACACCCCAGCAATTTATCAGGGCACCCCCGGTACTTTTATCAAAATGTCCTTTCGTTTGATGTGCGAGCACCCCACCACCAAATCGAATGAAACTCTTATTTTCTCCCTTCTATCAACAAATCAAGGCATCAATATACCAAATCCCCTCACTTTCTTGTTTGTTTAAGGTGGATTTGTTGTTTTTATGGTCGGACGATGTGTTTAACTTCAATCCCGTAGTGTTCGGTCACACTGGGTCGTGATCTGTCTTTTGGTCACGCGTAGGCGTGAGGGGGGGATGCGGATGGTGTAGACTAGATCTAAAGGGTGACCGCACACTGCCTGTGAGTGGTGGTGCCACCGGGGATGGGCCGCTACAATGTGTGACCGATAAATTCGTGTCCGCGATTCACCTTCAAAAATGAAAAAAAAAAAAAAAAACCTCACAAACACCATAAAAACTAACTTGTTGTGTGCAACGTCCGCCTCCCACTCATTTTCTTCAACCATTAGACTCTAATACACTTAAAACTCATCGAATCTCCGGGCGGCGGCAGATGGACAAACGCAATTGACAAGGGTTAGTGCGCACTCTTTGATCAACAAACGAGATGTCCAGCCCGCAACGGATCGACTTGACTTCGTAAAAAAATTGAGTTTTCAAAAATGGGATGCCTTGAGAGGGCATTTGAATGGGTATGTAAATTGTTGGGTTGGATGAGGGCATTTTTGTCAATTGGTCATAAAATCAGTTTTAAGTAAAAATGGCGGGGTACCCTAAGAGGATTGCGGGGTACCCTTAGCGCGACTCAAAAATAATAATAGAACAAAATAAAATGCAAAGTCCTTCACAAATCGAGTCATCATTGCTCATCTCGCACCCTCCTCTTGATCTCGACTCCTCCAATTCGATTCTCGTTTTCGGTATTGTTTTTTTTTTAACTAAGAACGAGACTTTATTTTATATAGCCAAAGACATTATGTACATCGCGAGAAACAATGTGCTTCCTTAAAACAAAGTTGAAAAAAACTTTATTAGTGAAGTAGAGAAAAAACGCGTCATCCCTAAAAAAAAACCTTTATCCCTTGCCATGACGATTGCCAATGATATAAGCTCATCGCCACGCAGTGCCGTAGTCACACTGATCTAACTTGAACCTGTATTCGTGCAGTCGGGATTTATAAAAGTGGTAACCAAAAATACATTATGTGGTCACATTACATTAGCCACCACCAATGCCGAGAAGTAAAGGAGCAGTGCAGAAAGAGGTGATCGATCGTCTCCCCATCGCCTTACATAAAGAACACATAGACGGCTGTTGGTACCACTCCGGTCTTTTCTTTTGCATGACATCTGCTGTGTTCGTTCTCTCATTTACCAAACATCTGCTGTGTTCGTTCTCTCATTTACCAAACATCTGCTGTGTTCGTTCTCTCATTTACCAAATTGTTCGGCTTCCCATTTTCAGATATCCACCTTATTTCGATTGATTCCAGCATTTTGAAGTTGATTGAGCAACATAGCAAATTGGGGATCTCCACTCTATGCAATCTTCGTCTAAACCTTATGTAACAACCCTAAAAATCTAACTTGCGTCACATGTCAATTTATGACGTACGTGGGCCCAATTGTTGTGATACAGTTGTCTAATTCTAGGTCATCGATGCCGAGGTATGTTATTTTTGTTTGGTGTTTGTATTATATTTTATTACCCGAATATAAATTTCAATGTCCCAAACATGTGAGGACGAGTTCGAGCCGAGAAAAACGTGAATTACGGGTTTCGGGTGAACAATTGATAGGTAATTAGCAATCCAGGGGATTAATTGAATTAAAAATACAAACAAAATACAAAATAAATAATAAATAAAATTTTGTAATGTGTTCAGTACGTGGGTACGTTCGGGGGCACACAACGTGCAAGTCGTGGTGCAGAACGGGTCTGAGAACGCGAGGTTTGTGCGAGAAATGGTTAAGTTATGAGTGAGAGTCATCTATTAGAGTCACTATTGTTGATTCAAAGTGGTTGGATGGAGTGAAGGAGGGTCAAGGGATGTGTCTCAGGATATGTGTAAGTGTATATGAGAGGGGGTATATAAACCACCCTACCAACTTTTCTCTCTCATCTCTCATTTCTATCTCTTCTTCTCATCAACTAAAATCGGATTATGGGTGTTCGGGTTTGTGATTTTTGAAGCCAAAGGAGTGATCTACTATGTATTTTAAGGTGAGATGCCAACTCTTCACGTGTCTCTTTACATTTAGACGCCTATTGTAATGACCCAAAAATTTGGTTATTTGTATATGATGATGTGTATTACGTATTTATACTCGTATTTGAGTGATCGGACAATGGAGTCGATAAACGAGTAAGAAAATTGGATGAGCAGGGATCGACAGTTGAGTTAAGGGTACACGGGGGATTTAAAACACTGTTAAAATACAAATAAATGGGATTTTGCATAATGTAAATAATTATTTGGCGAAATGAGGCAAGACTACACGCACAACGGAGAAATACAGATCGAGGAATACAAGGTTTACACGGGAGTTGGTTAACTAAGTGACTTACGAGTCAAGTGTTGGAGAACATATAAGAGATTGTTAAAGTGACATAACTTTAATTTAAGGAGCCATGGGATTGGCCCCGAGATGCATGGGTGTTTTAAGATGAAATATATAAGAAAATATAACAAACTAAAGGGGTATAAGGGTCATTATGAATAAAATGATGTATATATATATATGTTTATAAGAAAAAAAAAACCCTAATAATTCATAAACCCTTCACTTCGCCTCCCTCTCTCCTCTCCCACTTTATCTTTCTCGGTCTCCCACTCCACCTTCCTCTATGACTGCCACGACCTCACCGGAGCTCGTTCACCGTAAGTCTCTCTCTCTCTCTCTCTCTCTCTCTCTCTCTCTCTCTCTCTCTCTCTCTCTCTCTCTCTCTCTCACTCTCCCCCTCTCGGTTTTTCTCTCCCCCTCTCCCTCCACCGTCCCTCTCCTTCTTGGCTGAGCACACCACCGACCTCACTGGTCCAGAGGTGGTCCAAACCTCGTCGAGGAAGGCGACTGTCACCGGAGACTGGTGATTTCTCTCTCTCTCCCTCTCCCTCTCGTTTTCTTTCACCCTCGGTCGTGCACACAATGTGCCATGGAGGTCTGCCCACGTACTGCCGAACTGGGATAGTGGATACGGTCGTCGAAGACGATCCTAGGTGGTCACCGGAGCAGAGGTTCGTCTCTCTCTCTCTCTCTCTCTCTCTCTCTCTCTCTCTCTCTCTCTCTCTCTGCTCTCTTCTCTTCTCTTTTTCGTTGCATCACGTTCGTTCGTTGCGGCTCACTTATTCTTTGCTATGGCCGGGGACGATGGGAGATAATTTATGGTGGCTCAACGAAGTCCTCACAGTCCCGGAGCAGTCAACAACGCGGCAGACATAGAGATTTTTTATGTGAGAGTTGTATACACTGGATTTTTTTATCATTTTTACACTGTTTCGATTTACGCCACTGTGATGATGGGCTGTCGTGATTGGACCGGTCGGAGGCGATGAATGGTGGACTACCGAAGCCCTGACGGATCTATAGCACCCCCAACTCATGGCATTAATATAGGGATGTAAGTTTATGTTGTTGTTCATTATCCAATGTATGTGTGTTGTTGTATTGATCGCCTGGAGAACCACCGTGAGTGGCGGCACCACCGTTGGACCACCGTGACTGGAGCGTTGTCATGGACCCCACCAAGCTCCTGCTTGAGTCCCACATCCCTCCGGAGTGGTCAAACTAGTGTTTACAGTGCAAGATATTGTCATTTCATATGTTATGTTTGTTTGAGTCTCGTCGGAAACCGCCACATTCCGTGGCGCTTTTTGTCAGACCACCACTCGTGGGGGGTTGCTGGGGATCATACCAAGCTATGGTTAGTGTCTCACAACCTCTGAAGTGTTCAAAACAACGTTGTTAATGTGTATTGTTGTGATTTCATGTGGTGTCGATGTCTAGTCCTTATTTGCGTGTGTTAACGTAATTTCGAGTTGTGGAGCATGCCTCCTGCTTTCCCATGCCGTGGTGGTACCTTCCCAACGTCGGACAACACCAGCGAGGATCCATGCTCACTGGTACATAGTTGGTTTGTGTTCGTAATGAGTTATGGTTATGGTTGTGTGTCTATGTTGTTTATACGTCGACGTTAAAAGGTTGTGACATCGTGGCCACGTCGCCGGCCCTCGAGGCAATGGCGTGACCTATTTACGACTGAGTCGAGCCTAAAATGTGTGATTAGGCTTACATACGTTATGGTTTTCAACCCGAGATAGAGTATTAAGCTTTCTATCGATTTGTCGAGTTGTTTGAGTCCTTAAAACACTTGGGAAAACGTTAAGGTTAACCTAGGGTTTAGTTAATGACTTGAACCATTAATTAGAGTTTTCGAACTTATCAGATAGCGAGAAACTCGGGGATACACGTTAGGATTTGCAGGATTGTTGTTACACGGGTTGCGATTAGTCAAGTAAGTACACTTGCCCACGTTAGTATGCCAGTAAGAACATTGCATGTGATTCATTATTGTTCATTGTTGCTTGTTGATATCGTTGTTGGCATTCCTATCCTGTTGATTCCTTGGTATATGTGTTCTTGGCGTGAGTGTGTCGACGTGGTTTTTAGGCCTGTGTCCCTCTTTATCAAGCTGCGCTAGTGTCGTGTCATTGCTCGGGATGAGCCAACGTCCTCTTTCCGTATGTTTGGAGGCTGTGTTCCTCTAATTTGCGCTAATGTTGCGACATTGCCCGGGGAGAACCAGCATCCTCTTTCCGTATGCTGTGATTTTACCACTTACTACCTCGTTTGTTTTCTTAGAACACATATGTTTTCGATTGATATCTGATAGTCTGCTTATCATGCACCTTGATCTTGTTATATTTCCTATCTTTCAGTTACCGCATGATATTTAGACTGTTTTATTTGATGTTCATGAATTACTGTTATTTTCTTTTGGCATTACTTTCAATTTTCTCTCAGTTGCTCACCGTCTAGTTTGTGACGGTGGATGCAAATTTACTAGAGCATTCGAAGGGTAAGGAACCTTGCTTAGGAGGTTTTTTGGTGAGGATTTGCGGCTAGATTCAAGCACCTTAGCCTAGGTTATGTTTGATTTATGCTTGTATGTTGATTTCTTTTTATATATACATCATGTTGGTTTTAATTTGGGATCGTAGGTTATTTGATATCATGTACAGCTTTAATTGGTTTTCATTTGAGGGACATAAATATTCGGGGTTTCCACATATATAAACTTCCTGATTTTCGTTTAACTGAGTTATTTCCAATACTTGTTTAGTTTTCCACTGCGTATAATTGCAATAACTCTTTCATAAATTGTTAAATTAATTAATCGAAGGCTAACTAGGCTCGTCAGGCTCGCTGAGCACCTACTCAGGACCTGCACGAGTCTAAGCGGGGCGTGTTCCAAATGCATTGAGAATTTAGGGCCGTCACACCTATTTCTAGCATTTTCGTCGCGATGAGTTTTTGAGACAAATTGGAATTTTGATTTTTATTGGATTATGATGATGGAATTGATGACAAATGGATGGATTTATGGTTTTGAAATGGTTGTTTTAATGATATGGAATTTTATGCAATTTTGGTGGAATTTTTAGAATTTTGGACGTGATTTGATATCGGGGATTTCTGGATGTTAAAGACTGGGTTGTTGATGGTTTGGAATTGCTTTTGACGTCCCTAAGAGTTTGGGATAGGCTCGAAATGAGGTAGCACGAGCCGGGGTTTCGAAAAACCCCACATTTTGTGTGCAAGATTCGACGCCACGAGGACGTCGTGGAGTATTTATGCCCATAGCGTCGATCACGACGCTCATAGCAGAAGCTCTAAGGGTTGTCACGTTTTAAGTGATGTTGTGGAAGGATCTACGCACCACTTACGGCGTTTGAGACAGAGAGTCTCAGAAATCACGCTTTATGTGACGTCGCAAGGTTCTGACCCCCACAGCGCCACCTGTGGCATGACATTGTTCATAGTGAACATTTTGAGAAAATTTCAAAAAATCTTGGGGATCTTTGGTATTCAAATGGGTCCTAAAACGACCCAATACCCCCAAAATTGACCCAATTACACTAATGAAATAATTATAGAAAATTGGGTAAATTGGAAGTAATTAAATTAACAAAATATTATAATTTAATTTATTGTTAGGGATTATAGTCATTGACGGGTCACACGGGGATTCGAAAGTGGCAAATCGGAGTTTGTGTGAGTGCGTATAGCTTGGATACAGGTAAGTAAACCAGTGAGAAATTTTACAGTTATTTTTTGAGCTTTAATTTGTTGTTATTACTCTGTTCGTTCTATTTCTTGGAATCTCTATTGGTTAAGTGGTCCATTAGCAAGTAAGTCATGATTGTTATTTTATATGTAATATGAGCTCGTATAGTGGCGATTTCCGGCGAGGCTTCAACATACAAAACACATGAAATAACGACTCTTTAGTTCGGAATGAAATTGTTTTCGGCCACTTTTAAAGTTGTGGGACCCACATATGAGTTTGGTGGGGTCCCCGAAAATGGTGGTCCGGCGGTGGCGCCGTTGAGGTGGTTTTGTGACATGAATCACAAACCGTGAGGTCTTGTTGATATCTCTCAATTCTTCTCGCCAAGTGAGCATATTCCGGGGGGCACTTATCCAAGTGGGTCTCTGTATTTTCCGTCACGTGGGTTCATGGATATCTCATAGTCGCTTGGATATAGGTAAGTAAACCGTTCTATTTCTTGGAATCTCTATTGGTTGAGTGGTCCATTAGCAAGTAAGTCATGATTGTTATTTTATATGTAATATGAGCTCATATCTGGGGTACTGTTGATATCTCTCAATTCAGTGCATATTAGGGGCACTTATCTGGGTTCATGGATATCTCATAGTCCCACGGGTTAGGACTAGTAAGTTGTGTTCTCGTCTTGAACTCGAGTCTGCTAGGCTTTTGCCGTGATTCAACGACTTTTAGGTCGGGACTACTTGCTATTCGGATTTGAATTCATGGCCCTCACTTTTAAATTGATTGATTAACAATCTTGTGTATTCATGCGTTCCATGTTCCTTTCTTACTATCTGCATGAATTAGATTATGTTATTTATTTCGAAATGTTGTATTTATGTCCTGTTTGGCATTACTTACCTGTGCTCGTCATTCTTGTGTTTGACGGAGTGAAGATCCACAATCCAGCAAGGGGAAGGCTCCACTGCTAGGAGATATCATTTAAGGATACAAGGCGTTTCTTCTCTTAACTGGTGTATGTTTCTTTGATGACAACTTTCCCCCTCCAACTGCTGGTCCTCCAGAAATAAGGTTGATGACTCCTCCATTCTTCATATGTTTTTCTTTTTCAGCCTCTCTATAAGCGGGTCGCTCTTCTGCTCTTACAGTTTTGTTATCTTTATGTCCCCCATTATTTTTCTTGAAAAACTTGTTTAGGCATCCTTTCCTAACTTGGAATTTGATTTCGTCCTTTAATTGTCTTTAATCCTTTGTTTCTTGCCCATGGTCTTTATGGAACCTACAATACATGTTCTTGTCTCTATCAGAGACTTTAGAGCGCATAGGTTTTATCCATTGTATAAACGGATGAGATTCGATTTCAAACAATATCTGCCCTCGCGTAACGGAAGTATATTGGTTGAATTTATTAGGATTTTTGGGCCTAAAAGGGGCCCCCGGAGTTAGACTTAGCTTTTGTTTTTTAGGACAATCACGATTACTCATATCTTCTTGACTGCGCTTCCTATCTTCAGTCATATGATCTAGATTGAATTAATTCCTTAACAACCATGTATTTCCCTAGTTTCTTTTGCAATTCTTTCATTGTTGTAGGGGGTTCTTCGCCAAGGAGACCTTAAGGTGCTCATTGGTAGTCCCATTTGTAAAGGCTATTATTGCAATCGATCTATCAAGGTTAGGGACCTTGAGAGCCTCCTTTGTGAATTTTCTAAGATACTCTCGCAAGCTCTTTCCATGTTTCTGGCATATAGCCACTAGAGATGAAGAGCTTTGGGCATAAGTCTTCCCACCAATAAATTGATGAACGAACATTTCACTGAGTATATCGAATGATTCAATCTAGTTAGGCGCAAGCCGTTGATATCAATTCTGCGTTGGTCTTCTCTATGGAAAAGCCTTGCATTTGACCGCATCATATACGTAATGTGACAGCAAAACCTCGTCGAAATTAAGAACATGTTTGGTTGGATCACTGATGTCATCATACTTGTCTAGACTTGGCATTTTAAATCCTTTAGACAAAAGCTCATCGAGAATTTCATGGATGAATGGCGGGGTTCTAGCTTTATAGACCATTAACCCCATGACATATTTGGTCGATATTGCTCGCCCTAGTCGTTCATGGACTTGTCGCCAGACCTCCTTTTTGACTATTGCGTTTCGATCTTGGGGGTTGTGCCTTGATCTGGAGCCTACAGAGGCTTCCTGTTAGGACCCATTTCCCAAATGAATCTCGACCTGCCTAGCCCGCTCTATAACTCGCCAACCAACTCAGTTGTTAAATTATGAACCAAACTAGTAGCCTTTTATCAACACTAACTCTTTATCATTTATTAACAATTGAGATTTAATAAATGAATCATAATCACACAGAATATTATTAAATAAAACTTAATCAAAGTTTTGACATAAAAGCTATTTATGTCCTTCAAAAGTTCTCAACTAGAATAATACCTCTCTAATTCAAATTCTTCAAATTCCAACCCCATGATAATAAGTATAAATAAAAACAAGGTGAATGGTTCAATCTCGAACCATACCAAATTAGAAATACTCCTCTAGACAACCAGAGCTACTCATTTCTCTTTGTCGACTCTCGACGAAAAACCTATGGCGGAAAAATGTTGGGTGAGCACAAATAGTTCAACGTTGCTTAGTAAGTCGAGTTAAGTTATGGGCATTATGAACATTCCATTTAGTAAATGTAAAATTAAATAAAATGTATAACCTATAAATATTTAATATGACGAAAAGAATAAATAAGAAAGTATATAAATGAAGTATTTAACAATGCATCAAAATGTGCAAATGCTAGACATGTATGAGCTACTGTGATGGACTTCTCAATCCCACTAAAGTTCAGTTGACCCTACTATGGTCGTAACACTGTCAACACTTCATTCCCTTACACTGTGCAAGATTCACCTATCTCCAAGTCCATATCTCGTTCAACTGGACATAACACCTATGTGACAACCCCAAATTCCCAATGCATTTGGGAACGCCTGGCCTAGACTCATACAGATCCCTGAGTCAATACTCGGCGATCTGGTGAGCCTAGTCAGCCTCAAATTATCAAATTACAAGTTTTATGAAAGAGTTATTGCAAATATAATACAGCGGAAGAAAATTTAATACTAAACAATTATTGGGAGATAACTCAGTCAAACGAAAAATTAGGAATCTATGTAAATATGGAATGTGACGGCTCCAAATTCTCAATGCATTTGGGTACGCCCGGCTTAGACCCATGCAGGCCCCGAGTAGATACTCAGCGAGCCTGACAAGCCTAGTCGGCATCCAATTAATCAATTTAACAGTTTATGAAAGAGTTATTGCAATTATACGCAGCGGAAAAACTAAACAAGTATTGGGAAATAACTCAATCAAATGAAAATTAGGAAATATATATAAATATGAAAACCCCAAGTGTTCATAGTATCCATCTCAAATGTGATCCCTAGTTCAATAACCAACATCGTATATATAAAACATCATACAAAAAGCAATAAACATGAATCAATCTAACCTAGTCCTGAAGTCGTATACTCTGAGTGGTCCTCAGAGAAAATCACCAAGTAGAGGGCCCTTGCCCTTGCTGCATTCCGGGATATTTGCACCTATCGTCACAAACTAGACGGTGAGCAAGTGAGAGAAATCGAAAGTAATGCCAGAAGAATTTCACAGTAATTCATGAATATCAAATAAAGCAGTTCAAATATCATGCGATAATTTAAGACAGGAATATAAATAGATAAAAGTGCATGATAGGCAGACTGAAATAATAGCAATCGAAACATGCGTGTTCTACGAGTCAAAAGAGGCCATAAGCAGTCAAAATTCACAACAATAACCACAACAATTCAGTGCCCAAGTTCACACAACACCAGGGGTGGTCAGGCACTCCTGCAGAGAGTGGGTTGCGTTTCCCCAACTGGTGCGGGCCACATGACACCTTCACAATCAGTACCCAGGTTCACACAACACTGTGGGTAGTTGTGGCGGCCCCAATTTCTACATTGGTCCGCCACGGGAGGCCACGCGGGCCCACAACTGGCCACGTAACTGTCAGCTGTGTCCCACGCCCAACTAAGCATCATTATCAATTAATTCAGCCTAAGTTAGTCATTAATTAACATTTTAATATTTGTAAACAGCGGAAGCTTAAAATATGTCATTTTATCAAATTATAGAGCATTAATCCTATGTGGAAAACCCGGTAAAGTACACTGTATTCAACATAACAAAATGTGATACACTCATGCACCGGTATCTCAAACAAATTCCCCATAAACCCAAAAATAAGTCAATACAAAGCAAAATAAAAACATACAAGACGAACTCCGTCGGTGACAAGGTCACGATAGTCCGCAAGAGTCTCCTTGCCCCCGGTCGTAGTAGATCCCGCACTCAATCATCACAAGAAGTAGATGACGAGTCCAAGTGAGTAAAACCCGAAGTACACAAACCAAAGCATTTATAATAAAGGAAGCCAATAATCGTTAAATAAACATGCGCGTAAAACAAGGGCAATGGTAATTAAGACGCATGCATACATAACATCGATAAACACCAATAATGGATGTGTGCCGTGTAGCAGACTGAACCCTAATCCAGACATCGGTATTCCCTCGGTGGCTTCTCCAACCCCCTCACCGGTCCGAACCCTTATTCTGTCCCTATTGTCCAGCCTACCCAAGTCCGCCCACACATCACAGAGTAAACCAGAAGATCCGGCGGTGAATGACAAAACCAACCGTGCAACATATGTATGAATATGGAAATAGAGTAAACAAAGATAAACAATAATAGCTGGAATCAAATGAAATCAAATAAATAAACACTCGAGTGTGTTTCTTAAGGGTTTTACTTACCTCAACCGTACTCCAATTACTCGATATACGTTCCGATATGATCCCGCTCTCGCCTCGGGATACGCGCCCGACACCCGACTATGGTCTCCTAAGTCCCTGGTGTCCGAATGAGTCATTTTATGTGATTTAGTATCAAACTAATTGATTTTATATCGTGACCATAAAAATTAGAATTTTATTCCAATTTTTAGTCAGAAGACGTTCTTTCGAGTTACACCAGGGGTGCCAACCACCCCAAAAGTCTTGAAATTCACTTTTTCAACCATTTTCTAATTTCTCACATTTTCTCTGATTTTTCAGAATTTTTCCATAATTTTTCTTATTTTTCTGGATTTTCTTTTCCATTTTTCTTTTTTTTCTCTTTTTTTTCTTTTAATTTAGGGGCGGTTCGGAACCGACCGGTTCAGTTGGCCGAACCGGCCGGTTCAGGGCCGAACCGGCCCTTCTTCTTCTTCTCAAGAGCAGAGCGTCTCGCTCGCTCTTTTTTTTTTTTTTTTTTTTTTTTTCATTTATGAATCGAGAGAGGAGAGGGAGAGGGGAGAACGACATGTTGTCGTCTCCCTCCTCGGACGAATCGCTCTTGCAGTTCGTCCGAGCTCCCAAATTCCACCCCGCCACCACCAAACCACCACATCCGCCAACACCACCCTCCAACAATGAACACAAAACACAACAATATACAACACAACAACTCACCTCGTTTGCCTCTCCACCACGAGACCACCACCTCTCCTCCTCTCGGTCTCTCGCTCCTCGTCTCGTCTTCTCTTTTCTTCTTCTTCGGTCGATCAAAATGTGGAAAATAGTGGTGTCGGTGGTGTTTATCCACATTTTTGGAGTGAAATGACCAAAATGCCCCTCATGTCTATTTCTTTCCTTCTTTCCTTCAATACCCTTTTGGTAATTTTGCATTTTCTATTTTATTTTTCTGATTTTTAATATATATTTATATATATATATATATATATTAAATTCCTTATATACATATATATAAATATATATATACATACTCACCTATACTTTCGCGCCTAGAATTTCGTTGTGCGCGCCGACGAGCGTACTCGGGCGTGCACACTACACTACCACCCACGCGTGTCGACCACGACCTCGCGTGTCACTAGGCGCCCACCAATTTACTATTTTTGTCAAATTTATTTTATTTTTATCGAACTAAACGCATTCCCCGGCCTAGTGTTCCCGTCGCTCGCCCTTCCAGTTCCCGCGTCCGCACGCATCTTTAGGCGAATACCCGACACTAAATCTCACCCGATCTAAACAATATTAAACCACACCTGCGATGTAATGAGTCATAGTCTAGTCATTATCATCACAGTTAGTCAAACAATCAGTCAAAAATAATATTTCCCGCCCAACCATGCGTATCTTCGCCAGTCCGTGGTGTCTCCGTGGACCTAAGTTGGCGTCCACGTCTGAAAATACGCAAATAACGGCCTTAATAAAATTTGGGCCGTTACAGTAGTAATAATTCCGATAGGAAATACCATAGTTTCCCCAACCAGTGCGAGCCACATGATATTATATCGACACACTTACGTCAAGAACACACATACCAAGCAAATAAAGGAATTTGAATGCCTACAATGGATAATAGCAAGAATAGCAATAAATGATAATGAATCACATGAGAATTTCTTAACTGGCTTACTAATATACACAAGCTTTAAGGCAAGTGTACTTACGTGAACTATCGCAACCCGTATACAACACTCTCGCGTTCCTAGCACGTATCCCCGAGTTTCCCGCTACCTGACAAGGTCGGAAACTCCAATTAAATGGGTTAAGTCATTAACTAATCATAGGTTGATACCCCTTGCATTTTCCTATCATTTTAAATGACTCGAATAACTCGACAATCAAGTAGAAAACGAATACTCTCTCTTGGACTTGAAAACCACAATAACAACCTCTACTGGGATATCATGACATCGATAATCATAATGCATGTAAGCCTACTCATGAGTTAGACGCTCGGCACGGTCGTAATTAGGTCACGTCATAGTCCCGCAGACTGGCAACGTGACCACGACGTCACTACCATCCAATCGACTTAAAAACATAATATCAATATCGTTCAATAGTAATGACTCAATAAGAACTCAAAATGACTATACATCGGCGAGTAGGGAAGCTCGCGGGTGTGGTCCAACATCTGTAGAGTGTCAACACGACATGGAAAAGTCGTACGCGTGCTCTACGTCACGTCAACGATCACTCGACGCGATGAAAGTACTCACACATGAATTCGCCATTACAACGACTCATCACCATCAATATGGACACTCAGAGAGTTATGGGACACATATGAGAGTTTTGTTGTGATCCCCGACACTCCCTTAGTCATGGCGTCAGGCGGCAGTGCCGACCATACACGATGGTTCGCGACGAGACGCGCAACAACAACATCACATGAAATGACACTCACAAAACTCACCACCACTAATAGAGACACTCCGGAGGCTATGAGACTCCATGATAGACATGGTAAGGTCTCCGAAAATCCCTCAAGTCATCGCGTCGATGGCAGAGCCACCGTGATAGTGATTTCCAACGATAAAAGTATAACATACATAAAATGTATAAATGATATAAATAAATAACAATGCCACTGTTTTAGGCCACTCCAAGAGTCGTGAGACACAAGTATGGACTTAACTTAGTCCCCGACATCTCTGGTCACGGTAGCACAGCGATGGCGTCGCCCACGGCAATGAATTCCGGCGAGGACTCAAACAACTACAACACATGAAATAATGAATCTAAAACATTCAAAACACAACTGGTTCGGACACACCGGAAGGATGTAGGACACCAGCAAGGGCAAGATCGGTCCCCCAACTGTAACAACCCTCAAATTTTAACCCGACTTGTATAGTACTTGTCAAAATCGTGACCCGACTACGTGATACTAGACAGTATTTCGAACCTCGGGAGTCGACACCGAGGTGATTTTATGATTCTTTGATGTGTGTAATAATATTATAGTTTAAATGCGTGTCACGAGTCATTCGGGCGATTTTTAAAATAGGTGAGTTTTCGTCTAGGTAAACGGGGGAGAAAAATACAATAAATAACATATTAAAAGAATTGTTGAATAAATTATTTATTTGTACGAGACAAGGCGAATGTATGCGTATGACAGAGAAATACGGACCGAGGAGGCAAGATGGGTCGGGGAAAAGTTGTTGGAAAACACGGGTGTTGGATAAATACACAACAAATGGACCATGATGTAGGATTGTTAAAGTGACACACTCCAATAATGGAGCATCAATAGAGTAACCTCGAGATGCGTGGTTAAGTGGAGATGAAAGGCCATGCTTGAGACAACACCCTACCTAACATACTATTCACCACTATTCACACCATACCCATTTGATGTTAAAAAACAAAAAAAAAACACACCCACCTCCTCTCTCCACCACTCTCACTCACGGTTCCCTCTCACTCTCATTTCTTTTCACTCATCTCACACGTTCACTCTCCCTCACTCTCTCGTTCACGGTCTCGTCTCGCTCTCCCTCACGACCTCCCTCTCCCTCATCTCACCACCGCCGTTGCTCTCGCCGGTGGACCGGACCGGGACGTCGAAGTTCTTGTCAACCGGAGGTATGCATTCTCTCCCCTCTCTCTCGTGTTCACTCGATCTCTCTCTCTCTCTCGGTTTTCTCTCTCTCTCGTCTCGGTTTGCTCTCTCACTCTCACGAAACCACCTCTCCCACTGGAGATGGTGGTGGCCGGGTTCACTCCCTCACCGGAGATCTCTCTCTCCATCCTCTATTTCTTTTCCTCCTCTCTCCTCTCTCGATCGATCCATGAAAAAAAAAAAAAAAAAAAAAATTGGAAACAGAGGCGCCGTGCGCTCGTTTCGTTAGAGAAGAAGGGCGGTTCGGCCCGAACCGGTCTGGTTCGGCTGAACCGGGCCGGTTCGGCCTGAACCGGCCGGTTCGGCCTGAACCGTCTGCAGTTCTACGAACCGCCCTTAGATAAAAAAAAGAGAGAAAATAAAGAAAAATGGAAAAGAAAATCCAGAAAAATAGGGAAAATTATGAAAAATTCAGAAAAATCCAGAAAATATGAGAAATTAGAAAAAAATGGTTCACAATGAGTTTTGGGATTTTCTCGGAAATGTTGGCGAGATGTAATCGGGGTTTTAGCCTCGAAAAACATAAAAAAATGATATAATATGTCAAATCGAAGCCAATTTAATGACTTGACCTATTAATACGAGTTTCCAACCTTGTCGGAGTAACGGAAAACTCGGGGTACGCGTTAGGAGTCGCGGGAGTGTCATACGCGGATTACGATAGATCGTGTAAGTACATTTGTCTTAAAAAGCATTTGTACGTTAGTAAGCCGATTTAGAAAATATCATGTGATTCATTTTCACTTCTTTGTGTTTGTTACTATCGAATTATTGGCTTTCCATTCCTTATTCCTTGTATGTGTGTTCTTGGCATAAGTGTGTGTCTCGAAGGTACATGCGGCCGCACTAGAAGGGATAAACGCGCGGCACTCGTGCGCACGAGTGTTTGACCACCCCTAGTGATTGTGTGATACCATGTCTTGGATTGTTGTGGATATTGTTGTGGATTGTTGTGGTATTGTTGTGGAATTTAGACCACTTATTGCCTCTCTTGACTCGTAGAACACGCATGTTTCGATTGCCTTCATTTTCGATCTGTCTATCATGCATTCTTGTATATTTAAATTCCTATTTTTCAGTACCCGCATGATATTTAGACTGCCTTGGTTGTTATTTCATGAATTACTGTTATATTCTTCTGGCTTTACTTTCGATTTCTCTCAGTTACTCACCGTCTAGTTTGTGACGGTGGGTGCAGATAGGGCGGAGAGCAGTAGGGGCAAGGGACCTTGCCTAGGAGACTTTTTGTGAGCAGTTGGACTTGAGGTACCGAGATGTAGGCTCATGATTATTTCATTTTGTATGACGTTTATATATATGTTTGTTTTGGGCGGGATATATGTTTTGAGGTGGATTCCATCAATCCATTTTGTTGACTTAGAATTGAACATGTTGGGTTTTCCACATTTATATAGATTCCTAATTTCCCTTTGATTGAGTTATTTCCCAATATTTGATTAGAATATGATTTTGCTTCCGCTGTGTTATAATTGCAATAACTCTTTCATAAAACGTGAAATTTTGATGTTTTGAGGTCGACTAGGCTCGTCGGGTTCGCTGAGAACTGACTCGGGACTTGCACGGGTCTAGGCCGGGCGTACCCAAATGCATTGGGAATTTGGGGCCGTCACAGTTGGTATCAGAGCACAAGGTTATATAGACCTGACTCTTGATGTAAATTCATAAAACACAAGCCATTAAAACCAGCGGAAGTTAGGAACGGTCAAACTGAGAAGTGGAAACCCTAGGATCCCGTAGAAACTTAGTTGGGGAAGTAATGGGTTGAGTCGAATTATTTTAATACATATTATGATTATTATGTGTATTATTATAATATACGGTAGCTATAGACTGATCGAGAAGTTCGTTCTCTTGATTTAGACGACGATGGCGGATCAGACCGGTCAGGGTGACGATAGCGGCACATCTGGCACACGATATGCCAGTGCGGACGATGTGCATGCCTTGACTCAGAGAGTTGCGACGCAGATTTGCATTACGGGAAATGTTACGATTGTTGAGGACACTCGTACCAGCCTACCGCTACACCATCGACTCCGACTACACCATTGCCACATACTACTACCCGAGGCGAGAGACCCCGATTGGCTTTGCGGCATCCACGCTCCGATTCCGTTAGAGCGCACCGAGGGAGTGTTGTTGCACACCGACACGCAGATCGAGGCGGAGACACATCCTTTCTCGACGAGAGATAGCTCGAGCGACAGAGACACCCTACGCCAGGCTATTGCAGAGGTTACTCCGATTACGACTCCATCGAAGAGTCCGGAGCCACCGCGAGGCGAAGCGATGATGGAGGAATTTAAGAGACATGATCCTATGAAGTTCTATGGCGGCACAGATGTTAGAGCAGCAGAGTTGTTTCTGAAGAATCATGAGAAGATTCATTCGATCATCGCCACGGAGGACCACATGCGAGCGACTATCTCTTCGTCGATGTTACATGGAGAGGCAGATGATTGGTGGACGACGATCATTACTACTAGAGGTGTTCCGAGAGACTGGATCGACTTCAAGACCCAGTTTAATCAGAAATACTTTCCACCGACGGTGCTTCGAGCAAAGAGGAATGAGTTCATGGCGTTGAGACGGGCGCCAATGAGTCGGTGATGGAGTACATGGGTAGGTTCTCATCGTTGTTACCTTATGCTGGAGGATCGGCCGACACCGAGACTGATCGAGTGTATTATTTCACTGAGGGTTTGTTACCTGCGATCGGTGGTTCTGTAGTCACTACGCAGCCGGAGACTTTACAGATTGCATACGAGCGGAGTTTAGCTCGAGAGGGTTACCTACTTACTCATCCTGAGGAGACCAGATCGGTCGGACCAGAGTCCCGATTGGAGGAGCACCATCAGGTCAAGAAGAGGAAGAAGAATAGGTGGAATTTCCGTGACCGTAGGACTCAGAGTGTAGGGTCCGTTGCACAGTCGACTACTCGTCCGACACATATTGCTCCGCCAGTACCCAGTTTTGCCAGTCATCCACCACCGGCCTAGTCGACCGGGACGCGATCACGAGAGAGACTATCGAGAGTAGAGGTATCGACCAGGGAGACGAGAGAGGAGGACACAGGGGTCTGGTCAGACTCAGACACAAAGTTTCGCACAGGGACGAGGCCAGAGCCAGACTCAGGGATCGCAGGATACCCGCACTTGTTTCAGGTGCGGAAAGGTCGGTCACATACAGAGGGA
The DNA here is from genome assembly GCA_039657345.1 of Stephania japonica. Taxonomy (NCBI): domain Eukaryota; kingdom Viridiplantae; phylum Streptophyta; class Magnoliopsida; order Ranunculales; family Menispermaceae; genus Stephania; species Stephania japonica. The sequence continues at coordinate 79,817,169 of CM077556.1, read as the reverse complement.
GTGCCCTCAACCACCAAGAGTACCGCCACAGCATCATCAGCATCAGAGAGAACGCGTTCAGGCGGGCATTGAGCCCGACTGGGGGCATCCCGAAACCTTGTCGAGGGTATGATTTCTATTTGCGGTACTTTCATGCATACCATGTTCGATTCCGGTTCCTTGTTTCATTTATTCTTTGGTCGAATGGTAGATAAGCTAGGTTTGAAACCCGTTAGGCTTAGTAAACCCTCATCCTTAGCTTACCATTCTGGAGATAAAATTTACCCGAATTTGTTGTGTCTCGATATTTCGGTAGAGATAGGGGTTATGAGTTACCGGTAGATATGAGAGTACTCGAGTTTTGGAGTTTGATGCTTTGTTGGGCATGGATTGGTGGGATCGTTTCATGCTCACATTAGTTGTTATGAGAAGAGAATCACGATTCCGTTAGTAGATGGTTCGGAGCTCAGCATTCAGGGTACGGCATCACTACTTCCTATCACCAGCTCAGGATTAGGGATGAAGATCGAGAAAAGACGGCGTTCAGCACGAGATACGGTCATTTTCGGTTACTGATCATGCCGTTCGGCTTGACTAATGCACCGCAATGTTCATGGATCTCATGCATCGTGTGATGAGGGAATACCTTGATCGGTTTGTGATTGTGTTCATAGACGACATCCTCATCTATTCCGGGACTCGTGAGGAGCACGAGGGCATCTACGAACAGTGTTGCGGACTTTGAGAGATCATCGATCGTTTGCCAAGTTCAAGCAAGTGCGAGTTTTGGTTGCGGAAGTCCGATTCCTTGGGCATGTTGTTGGAGCTACCGGTGTTCTTGTTGATCCGAGAGAAGGTTAGAGCGATGATTGAGTGGCCTACGCCGACACCGTTACGCAAATTCGCAGTTTTCGGGATCGCGGATACTATCGCCGATTTGTGAAGACTTCTCCAAGATCGCCGCTCAGATGACGAAATTGATTAAGAAGAATGCAAAGTTTGATTGGAATGAGGAGTGTGAACATGCATTCAACACTTTGAAGCGAGAAATTGACTACCGCGCTTTGTGTTAGCGTTGCCCGAGACTGGAAAAGACTTAGTCGTGTACACTGACGCGTCGAAGGTTGGCTTGGGTGGTGTATTGATGCAGGAGGGCAGAGTTATCGCTTATGCATCTCGACAGCTGAAGGTTCACGAGAGGAACTACCCGACACACGACTTAGAGTTGGCTGCGATAGTGTTTGCATTGAAGATATGGAGGCACCACTTGTATGGCGTACGTTTTGAGTTGTTCACAGACCACAAGAGCTTGAAGTACTTATTCACTCAGAGAGAACTGAACCTGAGACAAAGACGTTGGCTAGAGTTCTTGAAGGACTATGATTTCTCGTTAGAGTATCATCCGGGGAAAGCTAACGTGGTTGCTGATGCTTTGAGCCGTAGAGGATCTGATGCTGAGGTGGTCGTATGTCAGATGACCCACGAGTATGGTCTTCTTGAGGCAGCCGAGTTGATAAGTTCAGCGGACGTACCGGTGACTACCAGGACACAGATTTGTGGTCAGATGAGGTTGCAGACCGTTTCACTGCAGACTGTTCTCGAAGGACAGCAGGGCGATGAGTCGTACCAGCAATTCAGTGAGATGGCTGACAGTTCAGAACATCCAGACTAGAGTCGGTCGACAGACTCGTGCTAGAGGTATCGCGGGCAATTGGGGTTTTCCATTGGTGGCTGATACGTGTGACCTAAGAATGTGCATTGACATGCGACATCTCTTTGGTGGCCAGAGATAATTTTTGAGGTGTCGAAGTTGTTCGATCGTGGGACATACCAGCGTGTGGAGGTTGAACGTTGAAGCCCTGGAGAACAACTGCACCACCTACCCATTCTTCGCTGGAAATGGGAATGTATTGATATGGATGTCGTCAGTGGTTGCCCCGATCTCCTCCTGGTTACAATAGCATCTCGGGTAATTGTGGACAAAGTTGCGAAATCCGCAGAGTACCTTCACTTGTGCGAGGTTGTGCACGACAACAGTTGTCAGGAAAGTATCGGTATGGCACCGATTGAGGCGCTATGCGATAGGCCTCATAGATTCATTTCCTGTTGGGCTGAGCCAGAGGATGTTGTGGCAGTTAAACCTGGAACTGTTGAGGATCATATTGAGAAGGTACGGTAGATTTGCCCGAGATTTAAGAGTGCCCAGAAGTGGCAGAAGAAATACTTGACGAGTATCACGATGAGCTTCAGTACGATTCGGGGAGATTATGGATACCTGAAGGTCTCTCCACTAAAGGGTCACAAACGGTTCGGAGTCAAGAAATGACTCACTATGATTTTAATCGGTCTCGTTAGGAGTTGCGAAGAGTCGTTAATTTAGTTTACTTATTAGATTAATTTCGAGGACGAAATTCTAATAAGTGGGGGAGACTGTAACAACCCTCAAATTTTAACCCGACTTGTATAGTACTTGTCAAAATCGTGACCCGACTACGTGATACTAGACAGTATTTCGAACCTCGGGAGTCGACACCGAGGTGATTTTATGATTCTTTGATGTGTGTAATAATATTATAGTTTAAATGCGTGTCACGAGCCATTCGGGCGATTTTTAAAATAGGTGAGTTTTCGTCTAGGTAAACGGGGGAGAAAAATACAATAAATAACATATTAAAAGAATTGTTGAATAAATTATTTATTTGTACGAGACAAGGCGAATGTATGCGTATGACAGAGAAATACGGACCGAGGAGGCAAGATGGGTCGGGGAAAAGTTGTTGGAAAACACGGGTGTTGGATAAATACACAACAAATGGACCATGATGTAGGATTGTTAAAGTGACACACTCCAATAATGGAGCATCAATAGAGTAACCTCGAGATGCGTGGTTAAGTGGAGATGAAAGGCCATGCTTGAGACAACACCCTACCTAACATACTATTCACCACTATTCACACCATACCCATTTGATGTTAAAAAACAAAAAAAAAAAACACACCCACCTCCTCTCTCCACCACTCTCACTCACGGTTCCCTCTCACTCTCATTTCTTTTCACTCATCTCACACGTTCACTCTCCCTCACTCTCTCGTTCACGGTCTCGTCTCGCTCTCCCTCACGACCTCCCTCTCCCTCATCTCACCACCGCGCTTCTCGCTCTCGCCGGTGGGACCGGACAGGGACGTCGAAGTTCTTGTCAACCGGAGGTATGCATTCTCTCCCCTCTCTCTCGTGTTCACTCGATCTCTCTCTCCTCTCGGTTTCTCTCTCTCTCGTCTCGGTTTGCTCTCTCACTCTCACGAAACCACCTCTCCCACTGGAGATGGTGGTGACCGGGTTCACTCCTCACCGGAGATCTCTCTCTCCATCCCTCTATTTCTTTTCCTCCCTCTCCCTCTCTCGATCGATCCATGAAAAAAAAAAAAAAAAAATTGGAAACAGAGGCGCGCGCGCCTCTGTTTCGTTAGAGAAGAAGGCGGTTCGGCCCTGAACCGGGCCGGTTCGGCCCTGAACCGGCCTGTCTGTTCGGCCTGAACCGGCCGGTTCAGCTTACTGAATCGGCCTCAGTTCTACGAACCGCCCTTAGATAAAAAAAAGAGAGAAAATAAAGAAAAATGGAAAAGAAAATCCAGAAAAATAGGGAAAATTATGAAAAATTCAGAAAAATCCAGAAAATATGAGAAATTAGAAAAAAATGGTTCACAACTGAGTTTTGGGATTTTCTCGGAAATGTTGGCGAGATGTAATCGGGGTTTTAGCCTCGAAAAACATAAAAAAATGATATAATATGTCAAATCGAAGCCAATTTAATGACTTGACCTATTAATACGAGTTTCCAACCTTGTCAGGTAACGGAAAACTCGGGGGTACGCGTTAGGAGTCGCGGGAGTGTCATACGCGGATTACGATAGATCAGGTAAGTACATTTGTCTTAAAAAGCATTTGTACGTTAGTAAGCCAGTTTAGAAAATATCATGTGATTCATTTTCACTTCTTTGTGTTTGTTACTATCGAATTATTGGCTTTCCATTCCTTATTCCTTGTATGTGTGTTCTTGGCATAAGTGTGTGTCTCGAAGGTACATGCGGCCGCACTAGAAGGGATAAAACGCGGCACTCGTGCGCACGAGTGTTTGACCACCCCTAGTGATTGTGTGATACCATGTACTTGGATTGTTGTGGATATTGTTGTGGATTGTTGTGGTATTGTTGTGGAATTTAGACCACTTATTGCCTCTCTTGACTCGTAGAACACGCATGTTTCGATTGCCTTCATTTTCGATCTGTCTATCATGCATTCTTGTATATTTAAATTCCTATTTTTCAAGTCCGCATGATATTTAGATCGCCTTGGTTGTTATTTCATGAATTACTGTTATATTCTTCGGCTTTACTTTCGATTTCTCTCGGTTACTCACCGTCTAGTTTGTGACGGTGGGTGCGGATATAGAGAGCGATAGGGGCAAGGGACCTTGCCTAGGAGACTTTTTGTGAGCAGTTGGACTTGAGGTACCGAGATGTAGGCTCATGATTATTTCATTTTGTATGACGTTTATATATATGTTTGTTTTGGGAACCTGGGATATATGTTTTGAGGTGGATTCCATCAATCCATTTTGTTGACTTAGAATTGAACATGTTGGGTTTTCCACATTTATATAGATTCCTAATTTCCCTTTGATTGAGTTATTTCCCAATATTTGATTAGAATATGATTTTGCTTCCGCTGTGTTATGATTGCAATAACTCTTTCATAAAACGTGAAATTTTGATGTTTTGAGGCTGACTAGGCTCGTCAGGTTCGCTGAGAACTGACTCGGGACTTGCACGGGTCTAGGCCGGGCGTACCCAAATGCATTGGGAATTTGGGGCCGTCACACCAACAACCTCCCTAGCGGGGTGCTCCGGCCAACAACACTTCTGGTTATAGCTATTCCAGCGAGACAACTAAAAACAGTTTAACATAAACATAACCACACCACTTGTAAAAACTGAGATCCAAACACATATATATATATATGCAAATCTATCGACCATTCGAGGTTGTAGGATCTCTGGTGGGCCAAGTAGGCCCACCCATAACAGTCCCCGATGATCGGTGGCAACTCCGGCAGCCGCCCAAAACCCAATCAGCAAAACAGTAGAAAAATAGTAGAAAACAGGGTATTAGTGAATTTCGGCCATGTATACAATGGCTACGACAATGGAGATGCTCTGGGACTGTCGGGGACTCCGGTGAGTCACCGTAGGTCGTCCACGACCGGCTCCCATCATGGCAGCATCACCACAGTGAGGAAAAACAAAAAAAAAATCGAGAGAGAGAGGAGAGAAAGAGAGCAAATACAAGAGAGAGAAACAGATGGAGAAACCGGGATAGTAAGAGAGCAACCTCGACTCCGACGAGGACTCCGGTGACTACCATTGGCCGTTTCTGACGATGATAGTTCCATCCCAGTATAACTGCCCTTAAGCCCGTCCCAATGGAAGGTGCACAGTCGAGAGAAACGAGAGAGAGAGAAACCTTCGGCGAGCTACCCCGCCACTTCTGGACCTCCGACGATAGCAGTGTGCACGGCCAAGTTGGGAGAGGAGTGGGCCGAGAAGAGTGAGAGAGAAGACCGAGAGATAGAGAAAGTAAACAAGAAATCGAGAGAAAAAGAGGGAGAAAATGAGAGCTCACCACCCTACTCCGGTGACCGTCGACTCTCCAACGAGATTCAAACCACCTCTGAACTAGTGAGGTCGATGGTATGCTCGGCCGAGAAAGAGACGGTGGAGAGAGAGGAGGGAGAAAACCTAGAGGAGAGAGTGAGATCGAGAGAATACAAAGGAGGGAAGGAGAGAAGACACCTCCGGTGAGAGATCCGGCCGTCCAACGTCGGTCGTGAGAAAGGTGTGAGGATGGTGAGAGTGAAAGGGACGAGAGGTATGGGTGTGTGTGTTTATATGTATATTTATATATAAAAGTGATGATGAATAGTAATTCAATAGTAAAGTAGGTAATGTGTTGTCTCATTTGTGGCCTTTCATCTCAACACACACTCATCTCGAGGTCCATCTCACGGCTCCTCAAATTACAGCTGTGTCACTTTAACAATCTATATCTCATAGATTGTATGTTGCGTATCTATCCAACTCCCCGCATTCAAACAACGTTCTTCGATCCAGTTCGACTCCTCACACGCATAGTCTCATCTTGTTCCTTTAAATAATTATTTAAATTATCTAAAAATTCATTTATTTGTATTTTAACAGTGTTTTACTCCCCCGTTTATCTAGGCGAAGCCTCACTCAATTTAAAATCGCTCGAACAGCGCGAGACCCGTAATGAACTACAATACTAATACACACATCACAAAAACATAACATTACTTTTTTGTTGACTACCGAAGCTCGAAATACTGTCCAGTACCACGTAACCGGGTCACAGTCCTACATAAATCGGTTCAAATTTGATGGTTGTTACATGGAAAATCCCATAAATGGAACATTCATGTATAATAAGCCATTAAATGAAACATTACATGATATAAATCCCAAACTATAATCCCGAGTCCAATGACTTAACAAAATATGGTATATAATAATAATAAACAACATACAAACAAATCATATAACTTACTCTAGGGTTCCTCAAGTCCAGCCGCTCACAAAAAGTCTTCTAGGCAAGATTGCTTGACTCTACTGCACTCCACTTTATCTGCACCCACCGTCACAAACTAGACGGTAGACGGTGAGTAACTGAGAGAAAATCGAAAGTAATGCTAGAATAATATAACAGTAATTCATGAATTATCAAACATGGCAGTCTAAATATCATGCAGGAATTGAAAGACATGAATTTAAATAAACAAGGTGCATGATAGACAGTCTGGAAATAATAACAATCGAAATATGCATGTTCTACGAGTCAAGAGAGGCCATAAGTGGTCTAAAATCCACAACAAATCCACAACAACGATGTTGCAACATCGATAACCACAACAATATCCACAACAATCCAGTACATGGTATCAAACAATCACTAAGGGTGGTCAAACACTCGTGCGCACGAGTTCCCGCGTTTTATCCATTCTAGTGCAGGCCGCATGTACCTTCGAGACACACACTTATGTCAAGAACACACATACAAGGAATATGGAATGGAAATGCCAACAAGTAGATCATAGCAAACATGATGGAATGATAATGAATCACATGGTATTTTCTTGACTGGCTTACTAACGTACATAAGCTTTAGGGCAAATGTACTTACCTGACAACGCAACCCATATAACAACACTCCCGTGAATCCTAACGTGTATCCCCGAGTTTCCCGCTACCTGATAAGTTTGAAAACTTTAATTAATGGGTTAATTCATCAACTAACCCTAGGTTAAATCCTTAGTGTTTTCCCAACATTTTAAATGACTCGTAAACGTTTTAAGACTCGATCAACTCGATAAATCAATTGGAAGCACAATGACCACGACGTCATAACCGTTCAATCAACATAAAACATAATATTGACTTCGACAATAATGACTCAACACGAACAATAATGAAACTCGAGTGTGATCCAACATCCACGAACATATCGGGTCTTTGTAAACCGAAATGACCATATACCCGACCCGTTTAGGGTCGGGTCGTCAGTGACCCGATTTCCTAAAAAAAAAAAAAAAAAAGCGGTCGTCGGGTCGGGTCATCGGGTTGGTCGAGTAGTTGGAATATCTTCATAGAGTTGGTCGGGTCGGGTGACCTTTGATCCGAAACCCGACCCATACCCGATGGAGTTATTTTGACCGACTCTTTATTTTTATCCACTCTACCCGAAAGAGTCGGGTGACCGACCGACCTAAGTCGGGTCACGTTTTACGTAAGCACGTTTTACATCACATCAACGACTACTCGACGCGATAGAAAGAACTCACGCATGAATTCACCATTACAACAACTCTAAACAAGAACGGCGTATACAAACACTAAAGCCACTATTATGGACCACTCCAGGAGTAGTGAGACACAACCATGAACTTAGCTTGGTCCCCGACACGGTGGCTCAGCGGTGGCGTCGCCAAAGTAGTGGCTTTCCGACGAGCAGTCCCAACAACACCAAAATGAGACATCAAACAAGAACGCACCACTGTCACCACTGGTTCGAACTTCTGGAGAGCTGCGAGACACCAACAAGGCGTGGTAGCCTGCAACACCGCCAAGCATGGCAATTTTCGATGAGGATACAAGAAAAATAGTAAACATGTCAAACAACGAGGAATCAGCCACCACTACACTACGCCGCGATGGGGGTTGCTTTGAGACTGTGAAGCTCCGGGGATCCACCGTGTAACGCCTCCGACCAGCCCCAACTCAACAAACCGCCGCCACAGTCCAACAGATCAAAAGAAATAAAAAAATAAGGTATGTATGTGAAAACGATGATGTAACTGTCATACCAACATAACCATTGTTATTGGGGTGTTCCAAGACTCCCGTGACCACTTAGAGTCGTCTCGACAACCCTCCTACGACCGCAACCACCATCCCAGTCCGGCAGTACGTGAACAGCACAACAGATGTGAAACAAGAGAGAGAGAGAGAGAGAGAGAGAGAGAGAGAAAGAGCACGAACCTCCAGCGAGGTCCGACCACCCAAAGCTGCTGGTGGTAGGTGGTGGTGCACCAGGGTGGAGGAGGAGAGTGGGGAGTGGTGAGAGAGAGATCGGTTGGTGAGGAGGGTGAATAGTGAATGAGTAAAGTGGTGTAGGGTTCCTTTTATAGACAAATCTTTATCCCCACCTATGCACTCATCTCGATGCTGGTCCCATGGTTGTCCTCATTGAGTTGTGTCACTTTAACAACCCCCTATGTGTACTCCTTTTAGTGACTCGTGTGTCACTTAGTTAACCAACTCTCACGTTGATCTTGCGTTCCTGGTCCGTACTTCATCAATTGGCTCACCGCACCTGTTTTCTCGCCCTTCCCGTCAACTAATTATTTAAATTATCCAAAAAATCATTTATTTGTGTTTTTATTGTGTTTTACTCCCCCGTTTACCTAGGTGAAACCTCACTCAGACTACAAATTGCCCAAACGGCTCGAGACACGTATTAGACTAAAATACTAATACACATATCAAAGAATCATAAAATTACCTCGGTGTCGACTCCCGAAGTTCGAAATATAGTCCAGTGTCGCGTAGTCAAGTCACGATCCTGACAAGTGCAACACAAGTCAAGTTAAAGTTGAGGGTTGTTACAACCTACTACCAAAATTTATTGAGAATATGGAATCTTATTCTCAATTATTAAATATTCATTCTGGGCAAGCTGCCCTATGTTGTTCTCACTTTATATGGTCCAACTGTCCCGAACTCCTGGTCGAACTAGTAGCATCTGGTGCAAGGACTTCTAGCGAGAACTACTAAGTTGTCTACATACAATGTCTAACAATGCACCCCGATCTACCCACATGAATTACTTATATGATTCCTATCATATAGTCTAATAGAGAGGTAAATAATTATAAATAGGTTAAATGCATTAACTATATAAGTTAACTTTAATTTTTTTGATAATAAAACTAATTTCGAAAATCTTTCGAAAAATACATTTTTGAATACTTATTCAAAACATTTTAAAGAATCTCTTCTTCGTTCGTATTTGAAAACCCACCATTTTATTTTATGTTATTTTATATTTTTTTAAATCAATAATAAATCTTTCAATAAAACTTTTCTAGTTTAAAAGAATTACAATCAACAAATAACCTTGTTTGAATATAGATCTCACACAATACTTGAGTAGATCGATAGAAAACCCGATTAAACCTCAACATCAATAGAAAAAATTTAAAAACTAAATTAAAAGAGATTACCTAACTCGAGGAACTCCAAAGATCGCCTCCGTCGTTCCTCTATCGGCTCTCTCTCTCTCTCTCTATTTTATGTGAAGCCTTTCCGCACACATTTATTGTGTTTTAAAAGGAGATCAATCAAGATCCTAAATTTACTCCCCAAATCACGTCTTCCTTAATTCTCTTTCCCTCCCTTACATACCAAGTTGACCACAATCAACATACATTGAAGTTTTAGTTCAAGATTTAAAATCTCTAACTTCCTAAATAATGAGATTTCAAACCGTTACTTTCTGAAAGTAATGGTCTCATCAATTAATGGAAATTTAATTCTTATTTTCCATATTGGTTTGTTCAAAATCAAAAGTGTTGGCCACTCCAAACCCTAGTGTCTCCTAGTCTTAATCTATTGGCCCCATAAGCTTTTAAGTGAGCTAGAGTTTCCTAGTTTACACAAACATGATATACCTTATTTTGTTAAAAATCAAGGTCGTCACATTTCCATTTGATCTTGTCGGTGTCCTCTGCTGAGGATTTCTACTTGGTCTTGCAGTTGACTGAGTTTTTCTCTCAGGCTAAACAATTCTCGATCTTTCTCTGTCGCTGGGTCTCCGACCTTCATTTTTTTCTTTCCTACTCTTCTTCTTTCGATTTGTTCTCTTGGATCTGAACTTGCATCTAATGGATTTTGTGGCTCATGTCGCGATTCTGGTTGTCGTTGCAATGTCTTGCTCTTTTGTCGCACAGGATCTTCACGAACCCGTGGATGAGTCTCCCTTTGTTGATTTGGTGTACCAGTATTTCTCATCGTGACCAACATGGTTGCCCTCCTTCTGCGCCAAATGTTGCATCAACCGCAACCTCGATAAATGGAACATGGATCTACAAGAGGAACGCTGCGAACTTATCGCTTGACATCCCTGAGGTGGCTTGCAAGAAAGATCTCCGGAGGTGGTGACTCTGGGAGAAATACTATGATGCCAAAGTCAGAACAGATAATAGAAAAGCTTTTAGGTTTGTAAATTGTAATCAGTGTGCATACCTTTAGAGAACTACCCTTTATAATATATAGTTATGTTGTTTCCAATATTGATTATTTCCTTAACCGTCGGATTAATTGCTTTTCGAGACTCATTTTCTTAATTGAGCAAGCTTCCTTAATATCCTTTTTAATCAGGGAAATCCCACAAAATCATTATCTAATTAATGGGATCTCATAAATTTAGGGATATTGTCCCTTCTGACTAAGAAAGATCCCACAAATCATTCCCTAATTAGTGAGATTTCAAAAAATTGGATATCTCGTCCCTGAATATAACTTTCTTTATGTTTAAAGAAAGTTTTTCAGATCTTATTCTCGAGTGAGTTTCTTTAATAGGACCGGCGTATATTTCAAAGTTTCTTTCAACCCATAGAATGTGTATCTCAAGGTTTGGATATTCTACTATATCAATAAATTTAAAATTTAAAAATCTTAAATATTTTGACAACATATAACTTAACAATATCATTTAATTTTGTAATAAAACATTTTCTTATAGTGACTATAGCTTTTTTTATACAAATTTGAATTTATAAAGATAGTATAACAATAATTTGTATTTTAAAACTTTGTATTTTTAATTTCATGATTTTGTAAGCATAACAAAAAAATAAAATAAAATAAAAAATGGAGGCAGTGCACCATAGACAAAAAAATAAATAAACAAATATACATTTATGCCGGCAAGATTACCGGTATAGCTGAATGCACCCTAAACTAATAATTGGAGACGAGCAATACTCCTCTTTAAGCTGTCCAACTCTCTTAGATAACATCAACACTTACTTCTGCACGCCTGAATCACTAAATTAAAATAGTGAAAAGTAGAGGCCCGGGGATGTACCTCCATCATCAAGTAACAACAAACAATAATGTGAACATACGTACTCATAGAGAAGATAATATATAACTTCAAATTTAAGGTTGCCCAAATCAAGCCCGGTATTGAGCACCAAAAAAAAAAAAAAATAAAATAAGCCAGGTGTCGAAGACCAATATTTAATGGTCCACACATGACACACGACCTAAACATAAATATGAGCATGGACGGACCACCCAATAATTATATCTCTAGCTATCTCTACAAACAAAAAAGGAAAATAGTTGATAGGTGGTTCTGGTCTCCTGCCTAACCCAACCTTCTTCCATCCCAGTCCACTCGATGCGTTTCAGATAAGTGAGCATTGTCACCAAAAACTATTAAGTCAACAAATCAACGAATGGGTTGATCCAGTCAAACAATAATATCTTTATTATTAGTCTTTTTTTACTTCAGCATTAGTAAAACCTATATAGATCTTCAAAAAGCTAAGAAAAATACTAGAATTGATTAGAATTGATGAGACCAGTACATCTCACTCAAAGTCACATCAATCAATTGGAGTTGTCTATATGTCATCAACTAACATTTTATGTATTGAAATCAATTTATACATGCATCCGTAAATAACTTAAAATTTTGATATGACTTTCAATCTAACATACTTATTATTATTATTTTAACACTTTTTTCTTTTATTATAAATATGCATTGCAAATTAAAATATTATATTCTACACACATTACAACTTAAAATTGAAATAGCACAACTTATACAACGACGACGATAATTTACTGTAACATCACCAAATCCAACACCAATGATGTTTGTATCGTAGTGAAAAATGCATACTTTCACATGTAAATTTAGGTAAATTCTTTGAATATATATTTAAAAAAATCTCAATCACAAATTGTCATTAAAAAAAAATGTGAACTTAGTGTGAAATGGGCTTTATGGTCCCTCAATCAATAAGGTTGAACTAGTGAAACAATACACTATTATATTCTTAACGTATTTCAACTAAAGAAACCCCTATAAGTACAAACGGTTAGTAAGTACAATTGAAATAAAGTTGTAGTCCCTTAATGACTCAAGTTCAAGATATAAAATGAAAACATATGTTGGAAGCTACTCCATTTATATAATGTGCCGCCATAGAGTATAAAAAGCAGTTTAAAAAAAATAAAAAAGTAAAAAAAATAAATGGGTTAATTAGTTAAAATATTTAACCTTTCAACTTTTATTATTATCTTAACCTTTTTAATATTTATTATTATATCTTAACTTTTTAAAATTGTTTGATTTGTATTATATGCTATTTTTTAACTTCAAAAATTGATAAGTTGACACCTACATATTAAATTTTAAAACCCACTTCATCATCGTAATTATTAAAATAATCATTAAATTTATTATTTATATTTATTTGCAATCATTATTTGAGTAACATATCATCAAATTTATACTTTAAAAGTGACACCTGGATACAAATACAATTTAGAAAGTTTAATATAAAACAAATTTATGATATAATAACAAAAATTAAAAAATGTTAGGATAGTTTAATCCATTTAGCTAAAAAAGTAAGACGTCAGTAATATGTGTCGTTCTGATTCGACTTCCACCAAAGTATTAAAAAAAAAAAGTCGAGGATATTTTAACCGTCAAAATAAAACTAATATAACTTATACGTGCAAGAGTCCGAGTCTCCGAGGAGTCAGCACATTTAGAGCTCAGACGACAAAACCAACCAAAGCCCTCTCCTATTTCACCTTCGTCTCCATCAAAACCAAAACCTCCATTAACAAAGCTTCAAACACAAAAACCCAGAAAACACAAAACGAAAACAAAACCCTAACCCTAGAATCCCCCAGCGATGTCATCCTCGTCCTCATCCCCCACAAAGCCCCCAGACTCCCCCAGCCGCCACCCCCTGTCGGGCCACCGCCGCCTCGGCATCGCCGTGGACCTGAGCGACGAGAGCGCCTATGCGGTCCGCTGGGCTGTCCAGAACTACATCCGCCCCAACGACGGCGACTCCGTGATCCTCCTCCACGTCCGCCCCACCTCCGTCCTCTACGGCGCCGACTGGGGCTTCGTCGACACCGCCGCCGCCACCGCCACCGCCACGGAAGACGAGGCGCAGAGGAAGAGGATAGAGGACGAGTTCGACGCCTTCACGATGAGGAGGCTGGGGGAGGTGGCGGAGCCGCTGGCGGAGGCGGGGATCTCCTTCAAGATGCATCTTGTGAAGGATCACGACATGAAGGAGAGGCTGTGCTTGGAGGTCGAGCGGTTGGGGTTGAGTGTCGTCATCATGGGGAGTAGGGGCCTGGGGAAGAGGACTGGGAAGGGGAGGTTGGGGAGTGTCAGTGACTATTGCGTCCATCACTGCGTGTGCCCCGTCGTCGTGGTTAGGGTTCAGGATGGCCAGGGGGGTGACGGTGGGGGTGCGCCGGAGGTCGCCGTCGTGAGGGAGGCGGCCGCGGAATCGGGATCGGAGGAGGAAGAGCGGGGAAAGGTGAGGGCTTTTTGATTCTTGCTTATTGTTATTGATTGAATTGTTGGTCACTTGATAGAAACTGAAGAAATTCGACGGCGCAGGGTTTAACTTAGGATTTTAAGTATTACTAATTTGTTGTTGATTGAATTATTGCCATTGTTGGCGACTTAATAGAAAGTGAAGAAATTCGACGGAGTTAACTTAGGACGTAATGATTAGAAAGGATTTAAAGTGTATTAATTTGGATAGCTTGGTGATAAGTGCAATTATATAGTTTGATCCATGTAGCTGACCCGACTAATCTGGGATGGAGGCGTTGCCATTGTTATTGTTGTTGTTGTGAAATGTGAATTATTTATTTCTATGGAAATGGATTTAGTTAGGTAAGGTTCCTTTTAGGTGTTAATTCATGCAGTTGAGACTTCTAAGTTTGATCTCAATTTGTGTTACGAGCTTCTAGTTAGAGACTTGGGAGTTGTGTTTTCTTTTGGGGTTACTAAATGATGCCAAAAGCTTCTAACATAATCGATACAGGTTAGTGGCATTCTCATTGATGAAACGTTTGTGGGATTATTTGGTGTTTTAACTCTACCAATCTATCCTTCTCTATTATATTATTTTCAATCACTAATTTGACGTAAATATGCATTGTCTACAACCTCCTTTCTCTCCGGCGAGTAATCTCACTTTTCCTCTTGTAATGTTTTGGTAAGATGCCTAAGGCCACAGTGTTGAGAAGAAATGCTATCAGAAGTTTCTCTTAACTTATATTTCAAATTTATTAAAATTTTTGCCTAACTAGAACTCTAGGTTGTGCTGCTGTCTTTTGTTGTGATGTATTGCATTGATAAGACTAGTTCTTTTTTTTATTCTCCATGCCTTTTGCATTTGGTATTTAAGGCTCCAGCAGTTTGTTGATAATATCTGTAATCTCAGCTGTTTTCCTTGTATCTTTTTTTTTCCTTTTCTGGTTACTCAACATGGTTATGTACTGTGTGATCTGTGTAGGCAAATGATTTAGAAAACTATCTGCTTTTGTTTACTAAATAGCTTGGTTCCTAGAGGTTGTCTACCCACCCCAAAATTGATTTTTATTATCAATTTAATATTTGTTTTGGTTGATGATCCATCTCCTAAAGGTAAGCTGTGTGAGATCACTTGGAAGAGTTTGAAACACAAACTGGCAAACCACCATGTTCTGTATACAGTTGTTGAATTAGCCAATAATTAAGGAAGCGGCTAAACGAACCCCCACTTTTTGCTTAGAGGATCCCATTACTCTTTGTACACCACTTTTTGTACCCCATTTTTTTTCTATACAATGGTTAAAACCGAGAAAAATGGGGTATTCTTTCAGTTTAGAAAAAAAAAAAAAGTGAGGTATTTAAAGTAAAAAATAAAGTGGGGTACACGAAGTAATAGGTGTCCTCTAAGAAAGAAGTTAGCCATTGCCATAATTAATTTAGCTACATTGCCTTATTTGGCTATTTATTCCTACAACTTTTTCATGGTTATGTTTTGCTCTTATATAAATGTGGCTATCTATATGAATCGTCGTGCCAAATTCGTTTCTAGTGCTCATTTAGTCATTTTGTCTTGATTGTGCATGTATTATAATGACATATAGCTGGTGTCAAATTGAGGTTAAAAAACACGATTCCTTTTTCACCATTAAGTGCTAAAACCTTTTTTTTTTTTCCTAACTAATGCTTCTCTTTCTTCTCATATCCTTGTTCCTATCTGTTTTTTGTGTCTTTCGTTTATGTAGCTATTTTTTACCAATTCTAATAAACCTCCACTTCATTAAAATGGTAAATAAGAAGTGGACCTAATTGTATTTCAAAAGAAAGAACAAAGTTTTAAGAACTAAAGAAGCGTAAAAACGAAAAAAGACATAAGAAGCAGGATTCATTGCAAAGCCAAAGCCCCATAATAGTCAATCTTCCTGTTAATTACAAAATACGTTATGACTAAATGGCAATAGAAATAAGTTCTTCATACTCCCCACAATATTTTACAAGGTCGTGCTTTTTGTATTAATTTGGGATTGAGGCTATTGTTGTGATTTTCGTAATAAAGGATAAAGGAAAAGGAGATGATTTTAACACGATCATGCTTATGAGTTATGATAGAATCATAAATAACTTCCTTCTTTTTTTATGCTCAGTGATCAAGAAAGATAATCGAATGCTGCGAATCCAACATCTATGCATATACTCTTGTAAATGGTTCCCAAAGCAAACATATTCTTGATGCCTCTAATATGCTCTATTCTTTTTTATCATTTTTCTCTTGCTGCTGGTTTCCTTTTTTTCACATTGTTGGCCTTATGTATAAAATATTGGTTTCGGTATTTATTTTAGTTTTAAATATGTGGTAATAATACTAGCCGTTGTGAATTGTGATGAATGGCAAAGCTGCTAAAATATTTTTACCTTTTATGACTTTGTAAATGTTTTCCTTAAAACAAATGGGCTTTATAAGAATTTGCACCAATTATGCTTAGAATTTACTTTAGGAAAACAATTGAAATGTGATGATTAAGGTTACCATTGTTGGGAATGCTGACCAACGACATTCCTTGCCGGAAGGAACTTCCAGGTTTTGTGGTTCCTGGAAAAGTTAGAAATGGAAAGGTTTGTGCAAAGTCCCACGTTTGTAGATTGTAAGGGTGACAAGGGAATTTCTAGAAAAATTGAACTGGTGACAAGCTTGGTCTGGGTGAAGCGCAACTGGCACGACTCATTTATGGTGTACTGATAGAACTCAACTTGAAAATTTTTAATGTGGAAAAAACTTCATTTATGGTATTATGTTTAATGTGAATATGTGAATTCACTGATTGTTAAGGAAAAAACCATGCACAAGAAATTTTTCGCACTAAGGGAATTTGAGTGACTTTTAGCTCATCTGCACTACTCTAAATTGAGTTTGAACTCACTAAATGAATTTTTTGATGCAGATTGTATGATTTACTCTTTTTATTTGGTTTGGAAATAAGGGGATTAATTTTTGCTTCTGTCATTTTCTTCATTTGTAGGGAGAGAAGATGCTTTGAGTAAGTGCGATTGCGGATTGTCGACGCTGTTGTTTCTGGATGTTGTTGTGCCTTGTAAATTCACAGTTTGTTGCTTTTCCTGTTGTGTCCCTTCGTTTGCGCTGAATTCCATTGAGAACCTGCTTCTCATATGTTAATACAGAGAGAATTTGCTAGTCAATAGTTTCTGCTTGTTTCATTTTACCTTGTTTTTATTTGGCTTACATTGCTCTCTTTTTTTGGACTATCCCGCCCCAAGTCACACACCGCATGGGTGTGGGAGCTCCAAACGTTGGTATTTTCATTTCCAAGACTCAGTCTCAAGTCACTGGTTAAGGGACAATGACCAAGCTTCTAATTGCGCACTAGGTGTTGGTTATATTGCTCTTTTTGTCCTTGTAAAAATTTATGTTGCTTGCCAGGACTTCGTTTTCATTGAGATATTGAGATTGCAAACACAGCATCTTGAAAAAGAAATGAGAAACAACAAATTTTTTCTTCATCAAAAACAATAAAAAGTGGCTCATGACAAGAGTATTGATTCCTAGATTTACGAGGAGCATATGATAATGATGTACTGAAATTTTTCAGCAACCATCACAAAAGTAAATACTTTCAACGCACATATTGATCAAATCATCAATAAATACATGCTCAAATCCCATACTTTTAGGTCCAACCAATACAAAAGAAATATGTTTTAAGTTGATAAAGATGAATAAAAACCAAACTATGACAGACATAAGTTTTGCTGGAAGAACAACAAATGGTAGAATGTCTTATGAAAACCCAAGGAATTCTTCGCTGCGACTTTTGCGAATAGAAGAAGCCTCAGCAAGCCGCACGTTTGGCCATTTGCTGCTGGCATCCATGAAATGGTGACGATGGTGATGAGTTCCTCTGGTTCCAGCGTGGGGTGGCAGGCGCCCATGGTGATCTTTGTTTCGCTTGGGTGACCTCACTGAATGGCCTCTCAGTCCCTGGCTGGATGAAGGCAAGCCCTTGCCAATGGCGGCATTGTGGATTCCCTTTCGTACGAGCTTGTGTTCAGCAGATCTCAGGCTGCGCTCGCTCGGGTGGGCAGTAAGAGACGACCGAGCTGAGCGCTCTGTAGGCTCCTTGGATGAGCTAGCTCTGAGGTGATGCTTGTTGTAGTAAACTAGATGTGGCAAGAGACTGTGTAGGTACTTCTTCAACTGCTCATCTCCTACGTTAATCTGCGCTGGGTTGCCTTCTAAATTAAGGGAATGCAGGGAAGCATAGTTTGCTGCAAGTTGGCCAAGGCATTTTGCAGTTGAAATTTTGTTGAAGCGCAAATCGAGGATGTTCAGTTTCAGGAGCCTGTGAAGACCTTCAACTTCACTAATCTTGTTTCCGGCGAGGAAGAGTTCCTTAAGAGAGGAACAAGAGGCTAGGCCTTCAGAGGACGATAAAAAAGTCAAGTCAGAAAAAATGCTTAGAAAAGTTCATGCTGCCAAACATGCGTTGCATATCAATTTTAACGAAGTGGTTAAGCTTCTAATTCTCAAACATGCCATGAGAAAACTGTTGCTACAAAGAAAAGGCGAAACAATCCAAACGTTTCAAAAAACCGACAAAAAGCTCTAACTATAGTCGTGGCAAAGATAAGCAATACATTTTTTCTCGATTCAACTCAAATTTAAAACTTCGTATAATGGAAAGTAACAAACAAACTAACCATCTAGTAGTGCTAGAGTTAGAATTGAAATTTTCCACAAGCATAACAATAAGCATCATGGTTTTCAAACTTCGGCTATTAATACTGGCATCCAGAACCACATGCCAAAGGTCCAAAACCTAAAGGAATCCAAGATAATAATTTGATTATGAGCTTTTTCCTACATCGATTACAAAGTTTTTAACTCTTCATAAATATGGAAAGTGGTTCGTGGGAATCAAAATCCCCGCTCAATTCTTGCAAGTAGGGTTCCTCAACCGAAAAAAAAAAAAAAAAAATGGACTGCAGAATATAGCTTTAAAAGGAAAACACCATTCCCAACTGAAAAAAAGTATTGCTAATCGATGCTTTAGAATACTTATAACAGAAATGAAAAATGAGAGGAAAAATGAAAATTAACATCTCTTCTTGTGAAAGCTCCGATATGTATTTCCAGGGTGTATCAGGACAGAGTTAAATTCGACGAGATAGGGGTAGACTGAAGTTAACTTGGGATGTGTTAATTAGGAGGGACTTGAATGGTTTGGAATGCTCACCATCAATTGCACAAAATCGAGCATAATGGAAGAGTTTGATCTATGTAGCCGACCCCAATTAATTTGAAATTGAGGCTATGTTGTTGTTGTTAATGTTGTAGTATCAGGCCAGAGTTAAAAACCTCAATTTATTGTGCAATCATAAAAGATGCACCTGTTTTCAAGATGGCACAAGTACGCTAGTTTCAAAAATGCGATAAGATCTTTTGGCAATGAGTTCAAAATAATAGGAAAAGATCCGTACCATGACCAATTCGCAGTATCCGGTTATAGCTCAGGTCAAGCACTCTGAGACGCCCAAGTTCACGAAGCCCCTCAATATTAGAGATATTGTTCTTTGACAGATTCAACACATGGAGACCTCGTGGAAGTGCACCAGCGGTAATCCTCACTGAAACGAGCAGAAACATTATGAATCCGAGTGAAGAAAAAGATGCAACAAATAAGTGAAGAGAATTACACAACAGTACAAGAATCACAAAAAGGATTGATAGGAGAGCACCAGAAAGCATAAAAAAACTCATACCTATGGAATTCCCAGACAAACTAAGCACCTTTAGACTAACAAAAGCACTAAGAAATGGGATCACAACCAATCCTAGGTTGTTCAGCTGCGCTGCAGTGGATGTTGCAGTCAAAGAAGAGATGTAGTGTTTAGCAGCTTCCATGCCATAAGTGTTCTTAGGATCCAACTTTGCGTTTGTAACATTATTCCAAACATGGGAGGCTTTCTTTACCATGTCAATTGATTGAGTGTCACTTATTTCATCCAGTGGGCGGCTGTCTCCAAGATCGATCTTGCTAACCCACTCTTCAATTCTCTTCAGCTTGAATTCTGCATTTAGCAGTTCCTCCCCATTCTGGACCCCAGATGATTCACTTTCATGTTTATTCATATCATCCCCAATTCTTCCGGAAACCATGGAGGCTCTCTCATAATTAGCGACGTCGTATTCATCATATCCATCCCCTATTTGACTGTCACATTCTATTTTTTTGCTCCCCAATATATCCTTTTCTTTTCCTTCACCTTCCATTGCATGAAATTGAGCATTGTTTAAAATCTCTTTCCTCCTTGCCTTGAGAGTATCAAGATCCTCAGAAGATCTAGTACGGCATCTTCTTAAAAGTTGAGAAGGTGAATCATTTTCTGATGAGTGTAACAACACTCTCACACTAGGTAAAGAGCGTGATTTTTCAATTCGAGGAGTAAGAGGTGTGCTTGGACCAAACTCACTGACATGCTCACTGGCTAGTTGAGTAACAAAGGGTTTACGCCTTTCTTCTTCTACATGCTTCTCATCTCCAATTGAGAAAATGGATTTACCACGTAATTCATCATCGTTTCCTTGAACCAATGACGCACTCAAATCTGGGTGAAACTGGTTAAAAGAATTAATATCAGTATCATATTGTTCAAACAGTTCCACCTCGTTTTTCCAGTAAGAGGCTTTTGCAGAGCCATTCCCTTGCGATTCCGAGTTATTCCCATTTGACCCGTCAGAGAAACCTCGATCAATCTCATTCTCAGTCTCCTCATCACTGGCTGCTCTTATTTCCCTGTGTAAATGACTTCCAACAGATTGACTTCTCTTAAGAAATGCTCTTTGACTAACCTCTGCATTTTCTTCGGGCTTCCAGCAATGCTCTAGCGAAGAAGAGCTCATTGCTTTGTCTATACTACCGTCAGAAGGGTTATCATAATTTTCCTTCAACACTAACGGATTCAAACAACTTGAAAACCTCACTGCTTGGTTATCAACATAATCATGATGGGCTTTACTCATCGTTTCAGCAGTTTGATGTACTTCCTTCTGAATAAGAAAAAACAATGTGCCACAAAGAAAAGATCATATTGAGCATACTAGACTTAAGAACCGAAATTCCAACTTTGACAAATAAAGTTACCCTTCTCCATACCTTATACTTATGGTGGTGGATGTTCATATGAAAGCAAGAAAATCTAACCATTGAATGACGCAGAAACAAGCTTCATTCACGCGCAACTTGTGCATTCGGAACAAAAAAAATGAATGATATGCAAGTGTTGTGCCCGTCGGTCTCCCATAATTCAAGCAACAGCAGTCTATGAATTTTAAAATGCAATTGACAGCATTGGAAAACGGCAATCTACGAAACCTTTCGAGCACTATCCACGACCAACATTAGCCATAATCGAGGGAGAGACCCTCGAGAACACGACACAATCTCCAAATGTGCGATGATCTAGTTCTCCTTAGCACACATAACTCAGTCAGCAACTTCCCATAACTGCCCCACACCAAAAAGGCGGTGCGAGAACGATCCGACTTTGCAGCAGCGGCCAGAGTGGAAACGCTCAATGTCGTCAACTAGGTGAACTGAGATTAAACATAAAGAGTGCTATTGATCCTGCACCAAGAAATAGACAAGAAAGCCATCCAAGCTCAAGATTCAGAAGGAAAGAAGACTACAATACCATTAATCAATACAAAAATGGAGAATTACAGCTTATGAATGCCCAAACACAATGCAATAGCATCAAAAGGGACCATTGAATTCATGGAGACACCAAAGGAACTCAAAATCTCCATTACTAAACATGATAAAAATAAGAACCGATCTCAAACACCAAAGCAACACAGTACCAAAAAAATCATGGCCTATAATCCTCTAAACAACAGAATCATGAATTGAAGAATTCCTTCAACACAAAACTACATACCCCAAAAAATATCCAAATTTTTTCAATCCATCTCAACCATCCCACCTAACAATCCACAAAAAAGATGCAAACAATATAAACACAGTACAAAGCATTCAACAAGGGCAGATATCATTAAATAGAAACAGAGAGAACGATTTCCAACTACCCAAAAAGGTACAACACCACCAAAATCTCGCAAATACAAAAACACCCAATAATCAAGAACCAAAAAACCCAATACCCATCATTCGATCTCCAATAAAAACAAACAAGAACACCATAAACAAGACAGAATTACAAAAACAGGGCACCCACTTCTCCCAAACTCCAGATCGCAGCACCGATTGAAACCAGGATATCTAACAGGTACCCAGATCTCAGAAAACGATTGTCTATGATGGGTGTCTCTCAGATTGGCGAAATATCAATTGAAGAGACGACAAGGAGACGAGAATGAGAGGTCATGCGAGGCTCAAACGCAACCCTACCATGTACCCACAAAGGTAGATATAATAGTTGGATTTGGCGTTCAATGTGTGTGTTTGTGTAAGCAAAATCGATTCTTTAAATCATCAAAATTTCGCATCGGATTCAATACGGATGATTTACGATGAATGAATAGAAATCTCTGTTTGTTTGTTTTTTGTTTTTTTTTTTTTCGGTGCTTTGATTCATTTATTGCCCTGTTTTTGTGTGGCTCGGTATTGCGTCCACACATGCACTTTGAGACACTCGTGGCTTCTTGGGTTTGCTTTGCTTTCAATTTAATTAAAGCCCTAATTTTTTCACCTCAAAAAAACCCTAATTTTGACGCACACTTACAAAAAATGTCATTTTATTTTTTAGACCTTACATTTTTGACAATAATGTCTCATCTATGGCTTAAGATCTTCTGACGTTAAACATGATTACGATTGATAGTTCACAAAAATAATAAAAATAAAAAATAAAAATTATAATTTTTTATTATATTCTTTCGCTTTCTCTTGAATTATAGAGTTAGGATAATCAACTAACTCTCGTAAGATTAGTTAAATCGTTTAAAGTTACACATAATGTTTTATAATTTCAAATCAAAAAGAATTAAAAATGCATAATGTTCGGGCAAATTTAAAATCTTATCCCACTGGAAGAGACTTGGATTCTTAACCACTAATCGAAGAGATTACATACCAAATTAATTATACAATATATTTTTTTTCAAGATTTTGAGTATGTTTAAGAAAGCAATATATAGCACTCGAGGAAAATGGGGATATGTGGAATGTTTTCTTTCAACAGTCATGCATATGCCATATCACACGCAAAAAATAAGTTATGCATCAGAAAAGCAAAATTTTTATGGTTTTTTTTAATATTTTTCATGCTGTACTCTACAATTGTAAATATTTTTTATATGAGAAAATTACACTAACTAAATTCATATTATGGCAGATCTCTAGAGGCAATTTGTACAATTTTGCATCTCATAATTGATTCAAAATCTGATCAGCAGGTGACATGGTTTTGGTGTTACATCTGACCAAATTAATGAGTTATGAGAAGACATGCATCATGCGTTATAGCTTAGCAGAATCTACATTCAACGTCCTAATATTGCTCATGATGTTATCATGAATAGTGTCGTTATGTGTCCCTCTTTACGTCTCGTAGTTTATGATGACCATATATGTTCGATCTTTGTGGGGAATCCCGGAAAGCCTCTCTTAATCATGGATTAGCTGTGATAAACAGAATGATCTTTAAACAACCTAACGTTAAGTAAACAAATTAAAGCCCATGAACCAATTTGTTCAAAGACTTGTTTTTCTATCTAAAAATATTCCTTTTTTTTGTATGAATAATATGGAGGCAGTGCTCTGTGCGTAAAAAATATTAGTTAACTAAATACATAACACTGGACTATGCTTCTTTTTTTTTTATTAGAAGTTTACTAGGGGCAATCTTTCCTCCTTTAAAAAGCCTATTTGTCTAAATGACAAACTTACGAAAGAGCTGCCGACGAGTAAAGTTAGAGACCCTAAAAGGACTTAATGAACCCTGTTCTCTCTTACGATTTAGCTATTCTATATATTTTTAGTGATTAACGGTGAATTATACTTCTATGTTAAATTATCACGGCTTTGCCGTACACAAGTGCGCGAGCCCATGGATCTCCTTCATTAGAACTGACATTGTCCCCAACTTAACCACCTTATGTGGAGTTTCATCTCAAAAGGCATTGATACTAGTTTATGAGAAATCGTCACATATATACTTATCTATGAAGTCATATTTAATCGATGTGGGACTAAACCCTTTCGGTCCACGCATCTTCAACACTCCCCATGAACCAAAAGTCACATGATTCAAGGGGGCTTTTTTATCTCTTATGTCCCATTCTAACCATGAGCTTTAATACCATGTTAAATTATCACTGTCGCGTCGTACACGCCTATGCGAGCTCGTAGATCTCTTCCACTAAAATCGATATTCGGGTTATTGGTGGAATCTTTCGACAATCACATGACTTGTAATAAGACTAGTTACACCAGTATATATAATCTCCCATGGTGATATAAGAATCTTTTTGTTTCTAAAAAATCTATAAAGCTTTGAAAAGTTGATAAGACCTGAGAATTAATTGATTCTTCGTCACCTCGATTTATCTTATCATTGTGATACCTTAATTTGCTACGTTTTTAAGAGAGCGAGTTTGTGTTCTATCAATCGAATTATTAATTGATTTGGCCATCAATGTCAGTACTTCAGGAATAAATATCAAACATCCTGTGATGACTATGTCTACCCTAATATTTGTCGTTCATTTTTATTTATTTTTTTCAGAAGGTTCATTTTTTTATGCTGGTGTACCATTGCTTAAAAAGAGTATTAGAAGCAATGAAATGTTTATCGTTCAAGGAAACTAGTAATTTCAAAGTTGTAATCTTGGAAGATTTCACAATGACAAGCGTAAACTAGTCAGTAAAATCCAACCATCTGCCATCCCAACCGAACAATCATTTTTGAAAATCTAGTTAAATAAATTGAGTGTATATCATTTTTGCTTGCAAAAATGAATCAATCACCATACAAAAAAAAAAAATGAATCAATCACTAGTTTACTGCTCATTGAGTCACCATTGATAGTAGGGCTTTTGGGTTGGGCCTGTGTACAAGTATTTTGTATTTGGATTGGGTTTGGACAAACATTTAGGCCCGAATAGAGAAGATAGGTTGGGACTGGGATTGTTCACTTAAGATGCTTGTGTTGAGCTCAAGAAAGAAGGACAACAGTGAAGGAGTCCGGTATACTTGCACCACAATAAAGCATAGGCTAATGTTGAGTCTGTTGATAATTTGTACTATCTGTTAGGTCGTATGTTTAGATTGTATTTCACAATCTCAATGTCAATCAAACTATGCAAGAGAGACCAATAATGGAACATCAAAACTCACGTTTTTGGCACGTGATGGAAGGGGTAATGGGAAGAGTGTTGAAAGATCTACAGTGAAAGGGGGATCAAGGCTTTTTTTATACATGTAAACATATATAGTTAGAGGGTAAAGTTGTCCACAATGAACACTGTAAGACCTACTTAAGAGGGTTGAAAAATCTAGAGTAACAAATTTATGACTCTTTTTATATCTACTAATTTCGATACGTGCTACGCACGTGTGAACCACTCGCTACGCTCGTGAGAAATAAATTATACCCAATATTCTATGTCAAACAAAATAATAAATCTACTTTGAAAAAAAATAAATAAATCTAAAATTTTTATGTGTGTGTGTATATATATATATATATATATATATATCTTTTAAACTTGGAGACAAATAAAAATGAATTTATATATTTTGAACATGATTTGATTTTTGTTTTGAAGTCATGAAACGTATCAATTGTACTACTTGAGTAATCAAGTATTTATATATTCATTCGTCATGTATCTGCATTAATTTGATTAAGCTCCAATCACTTCTCATAGATCTAGGCATTTTTTAATGAGATTGATGCAATAAATCAATAGATAAAGCAAAAAAAACATTATTGATATCAACATAAAATTTGATGCAAGAAATCAATAAGATACCGAAAGAAATTTCTACTTCACTACAGCTTTATCAATTACATCTAAATACGAAACACATAAAATTTGATTATTTTTTCAATTACAAGTGAAACAAAAAAGAATTTAGAAAATAAAGTTTGATTTTTGAATGTTTGAGGATCACTACATTTGATGCTCGAACTCGAAGATAGTCACCAGTCATTTCCTTGCCCTAACTAGAGGTGCACACGGATTGCACTAATCTGCGGATCCGATCCAATTCGAACCAATTATCAATAATTGAATCGATTTTTTGATCTCTTGGATTCGATTAGATTTAAAAATCACTAATCTGACTGGATTAAATAGATTACGGATCCCACATTTAAAAAATTAGATCCAATCCGATCCAATCCGTTTATCACATCAACGCATATACATATTTCATTATATGTACTATAATATCTCGAAGAGCATCAATTCTAAACTATATAGTATCTCAAAGATTTTACTTGTTCTTACCTCTTTTATTACACTCCAGAAAAAAAAAATTGTAAATTGTATGTTGCAATGTGTACTTTTCTGTGCTTTTGTTTGGGTATATGGTGGAGTTTGTGGATGACATTTTTATTTATGTAGGAACTTGCATTTTAAAGATTCTTGTAATGAAAAATTTGTGGAAAATATGTTATATATAGATTTGTGGGATGTACGTTGTAAATTTATCAATCATGATATGCATAATTTTTGTAATTCATTCAGTTAAGTTAATTTCATGAGTTTTTGGATAGGAAAACGTCAATCTGTCGAACTTGATCCAGTCTAGTCCGCATTTTGTAAATTAAATCGAGTTGGATTGATGAATTATTTGGAGTGTACTGGATTGCAATTTTTCAATCCGCAATAATTGGATTGGATTGCGGATTGACCCTAATTAGACTAGATCCAATCCGTGTGCACCCCTAGCCCTAGCTGCAAGTAGTCCCTATACATGGAGTAGAAGAACTCAAACATTGAGCCTCATCGTCAATGTATGATATAATGCTTATTGATTAATGTTGAGCAATTATTGAAACGTAAGATTTTGATCTTGAAATAGATTGCTCCTTAGTAATTATTATATCAAAATTTTTTCACACAGTAAAAACAATTGGGCAACTAAATCAAGTTAGAAACACCTAAGTTTGATGTGAACAGTATAAAAATAAAAAAGGCTTAAAAACAAGTGCATTTCCAACAATTAGTGCAAAAAAAATATTCCATAAATGTAGGTTAACACGATAGTTTAAGATTGGGATGATCAACAAAGCTACTACATTCATGTTTGGGGTAACGCAACATGGTCTTTTACTACTAAAATGCAGGCAAAAGGTAAAAAAAGCAAACTGAATAAAATAGTTCAATATGATTAGTATCTTACAAAATAGAATTTGTAAGTGATCAAGTCATTCTTCCTTTCACTAGAAAATGAACAAAAATATAAACACATACGTTTTTTTTAATGTCTTAAAGTCACCAATTTTTCGTAGGGGTAGAGATAAAAGTTCAATAACAATAAGTTTACTAATTGAACCACATCATAAGGAAGACCAAATTGCATAGCTTTTCAATGATGGATGGTAAAATTTTGTAAAAAATATTGGGACCCTTTAAGTGTTTAGTGTCTTTAAAAGGTCTTGCAATCTCCTTAACAAGGCAATCATTTCATTTTTGAGCATCAATTTCATCGAATATTGATTTTACTTGATCCAAACAAGATTTGTAGTAAAGCCTATGTATCAAACCCACCATTTTCTTTCTTGAATGTGTACAATCAAATCATATATTCATAATGTCAATTCACACCCTCAAATGTAGTTGTAATTTAGTAACTTACAATACCTTTAATGAGATAGTTATTTGAAGTCACTCAATGTGCATAAATCTTTACAAAGATCATTATACATATTAAAGTAAATTATATGCTCAAATATACGATTAAGTTTTTTTTTTTAAATAAAATTGTCAAATCGATGGAATTAGTACAAAGGGTGAATGTATGATGGACAATGGGATTCAATTACTTTTTCTTTCCTTTGTGAATGCAATATATGAGAATATAGCAATTGGCAAAAGATCATTTAGGGAAAAAAACTTTATATGTGAAATACCTTCAAATATCACGCTTCAATCACCTCCAATTCTCAAAAAAATACCACGCTTCAATCATTAAAAACACAAGTATAGCACCCAAAAAAAAAAAAAACACAACATTCTTCCTCATATTATACTATTTACTGTTTTTTCTTAGTTTTCGTCTTCTTGATAATGAAATAAGACTTCAAAGGATTACTTTGACAAAAAAAAAAACCTTCAAAGCACCTCATGAAGTAAAGTCCATCCTAATTTGAAAGTGCACATAAAGAATAAAATGAAGATTGAGACACAAAACTTCTCAAGAACTCTCACCTACCTACTACTATACAGACGCGTCCATGTTTTTCTCCCACCCCTACTAACACCTTCTACTCTATTCTTTGCAAAGCACCCATTTTTTCTAGGTTTTCGTTGTAGAATATTCAAATAAAGACTTTTCGATTATCAATCTACACATTTGGTTCATTGTTCCATTGGTTGATTGATTGATTTTTTTTTCGATTCAACGAAGAAGTCTGTTCCTACTTTGTAATTTGAGTTTCGACCCTTTTTCATTACATATGCCTCCATCAAAGTACCATCACCATAACTGATCAATCGATTGAAGAGATAGAGATCTGAGTTTATTATTTGATCAAACTATGTGCGCGCAAACGAAGAATTGGGAGAGGTGGAGCGACAGATAAATTGAGGGAAGTCATCTACCCGACTGAGTATGACTGACGTGAGAGATTAAGATTTTATTAAGAAGGGTTTCATGCTAAAAAAAAAGAGGCCCACTATGTGTACCTCAGTCATCACTCAAGGCACCTTATTTTTTTTTTGTATGTGTAATGACTCATATGCCCTCCAACACAAATCCACAAAAAAAAACTTTGGACACCTCACCACCCTATTTTGATGCGTGACCACCAAACTCCACCACCCATATGCTCCCAACCGATCCTGTCATCTTCGTCGATGGTCGGACACAACTTTGGGCACCCCACCACCCCATTTTAAGGGTTGGAAGCATAAGTTTTGGTGTGTTTTGACCTTTTTGTGTTTAGTTTTTCCGCATTTTGAAATGTACCACATACACGAAAGTGTCGGACGTATAGGACCGAAACATAAGAGGATGTCTTAGTTGTCAACAACCGAGACATCCTCTTATGTCTCGGTCTCGTTTCTAACCGAACCCATTGTGAAATAGGTAACTTGTTCGATCGGTTACTGGGTACCGAGACATAAGAGGATGTCTCAGTTACCAACAACCGGGACATCCTCTTATGTCTCGGACTCTTTGATAACCGAACACATTGTGAATTAAGTTACTTGTTCAATCAGTTACTTGGTACCGAGATGTACTGTAGAGTCTTGTTCATGCAGTTCCGAGACTTACTAAATAGTCTCGGCCCTGTGTAGCCGAACATTTCGGGATTGTGGTTAAACTCAGTGATGGGCACATACACATGAAAGACAACAACACAAAATAAAAGAACAACAAACTCAACAAAAGACACCCTCGAACCCTATACGATTCAACATCAGTCATCTACCACAAGTCATCATTCAAACCCTCACCTCACAAACACTGCAAACACTCACTCGACCCTAAAAACAACAAATCAAAGGGCAAACGAGTAAGAAAATGAAGAGATTTGATAGATTCAATCGTCGATTTATGATGAGGAGTGTGAAAGAAGATTTGGTAGTGAGATGCCTTATATTGATGAAAAAATGTATTTTTTCATCTAACTCAGGAGTGCTTTAAAAATTTGATGGATGCCTTTATAAATAAATGTCATGAATAATGACCGAGTGCACACAGCCGACCTCACCTATCTCTAGCACGTGCTGGTAAGATGTAATCATGATTTTAATTTGTGCAGCAAACGTACGTGTGTATGGAAGTATGTCCCATATCATTGGTTACTTTTACAAGGAGAGTCGTTGATGTGAAGACAAAATTAAAGGATAAAGTTGTCCACAATTAACACTACAACAGCTTCCTTAAAAAGGTTAAAAATATACAGTAACAATTTTAAGGCTTTTTTTTTTATATAAGTATAGATACTAGTCAGTAAAATCCAACCATCTGCCATCTCAACTATACAATCATTTTTGAAAATCTAGTTAAATAAATTGAATGTATATCATTTTTGCAAAACAAATGTGAATCAATCACCATACAAAAAAAAAAAGTGAATCAATCACTAGTTTACTACTCACCGAGTCATGACCAGTCACCAGTCACGACAAACGTCAATAATTAAACATATTAGTTGGGCTTTTGGGTTAGACGTAGTACAAATTTTTATATTTGAGTTGGATTTGAACAAACATTTAAGGCCGAATAGAGAAGATAGGTTGAGCTGGACAACGTTTTTCAAGCATTTATTGATTGTTCACTTAAGATGCTTGTGTTGAGCTCAAGAAAGAAGGACAACAGTGATGGAGCCCTGTATACTTGCACCACAATAAAGCATAGGTTAATGTTGAGTCTGTTGATAATTTGTACAATCTGTTTGGTCGTATGTTTAGATTGTATTTGCACAATTTCAATGTCAATCAAACTATGCAAGAGAGACCAATAATGGAACATCAAAACTCACGTTATTGGCACGTGATGGAAGGGGTAATGGGAAGAGTGTTGAAAGATATACACTAAAAGGGAAATCAAGGCGCTCTTTATATATGTAAAGATCAACTACATATAAAAGCACGAATTTTTAATTTTTAAGTGGTAAGCAAAATGTTTTCATCGTTTTTATTTTTGTGTCATTTTACATACATCCCCAAATTACATTTTTTTATTATTTTTTGCACTCATATACATCAATACATGTGAATTACATCACCCACACACACTCTCTCTCCCCCCATTTTTCATGTTTTAATTTTTTGCCTAAGTTATCTTCAATTTATAAATTATTTTAATATGTCTTCTTACTTTGATTTGTACATTATGTGATTCACATTATAAATTACATACTTATAACCTTACACAATCTTAAACTTTGTACGTAATATGAACTCAATAAAATTCAATTATAAATTCTTACGAGTGTAGCGAGCATGCGAAGCACGTAACGAAACCAGTATGTATAGATGTATATATTTATTTAGAGTTAATTTCCACTTCAAATCACCACAAAATCCCTTCAACATTTTTTTTAAAATACTTTCGAACATTTTTACTACATAAACACTTTTAATTTTTAATAGTCAAATGTTAAAACTTCTCAAGTGAGATAATAAAGACATCATTTATCCAAAAGACAAGATCTCGAGAGAACGTAGTTTGACTAACACTAAAGTCAAAAAAAAAAAAAAAAAAAAAAAAAAAAAAAAAAAACTTTTAATTGTCAAAGATTACCCTCAAAATAAAATAAAAAATAAAAAAAATCATACACAGTTACACTATACAATAATTGATTCAAAGATTTAACAGTCTCCAGCTTTGAATACCGTACCACTAAGTGCGACCCATTAAGCACCACCAGGGCAGCTGCCACGTGTTTCGACTTCAAAGACTAGCCATCACCATCTAAAACAAATAGTTACTGGGGTTCCAAGTTTCCATTCAATAATAGACAATCCCAAAATGGAACAAAAATGTGGACATAAAGTCTCTAACGTTGTCACTTGTCATCACAATAAAATATTTTAAGATTTAAAATCCATAAGGGGAGAGGACAACCAATTGTGGCCAATAACATTGATCTATCGTTGCTGAGAACTCAAGAAACTTGGAGAAATCAAAACTCGAACCACACCACAAATTCATTACTAATTAAATTAACTAATAAACCATGTAGATCATATCATAACTTAAAAAAAAAAAAAAAAACTAAACAACGACAAAAAAGAGATAATGACCGCACCAAACTAAATTCTCACCACCAATCCAAAATAATTCTCTACTCACTTGTTTGGCTGACAAATAAACCAACCAACCACACAAAAAGCAACACAATGCTACATGGCCAAAGCAAATATGAATATACAAATATTAAACCAAAGGAAAATGATAATCTAACACTCTTAACGCACACTTTGAGTGTCTATCCTTATCTTTTAACTATTTATAATATTTTGTTAAATATAATATCCACACCTGAATGTCTTTTAGTCATTTATGATATTTTGTTAGACGTGAGACCCACACTTAAAAAGACAAAATAATCATAAATAACTAAAAGATAAGAATGTGTGCCCAAAATATAAATTGAGAATGAGTCATTTTATCATTTTTCTAAACCAAAATCAACTATGACCTCACAATATTTTCTAAGCTTTCTTATAAAACAAGACAACGAATCCTATTCTCAACCATATGAATGAAACTCTTCAGATCTATCGTTAAGGGCATCCACAATGATTGTATCTAAAAATAGGCTATTAACATGTAACGTCATCAATTTATAAACCCACTATTTTCTCTTTCCTATATCTATTTTTTCTTTAGAATAGTTTAAACTCTCTTTAAACTTAAATGAGACCCACAATCACATTACACCTTATACTTTAAAATTTAAAATATTTATTAAAAGTCACATTAATATTTTATACATTATTTATAAAAAACGGACAAGAAAAAAAATGAATTAAAAGAAAAAAAGAAGCAGTCAGCCGACAAGCTGCTGCATTTTCTAAATGCCCCAAAATCACAATATCCTCTCCTTTTAGTTGTAATGGAAAGGGTATATTGTTGGGGCCTAATAGACCCATAAAAGTCGTCCATTGCAGTTACTCTAATAAACTGATTTAAATTCAAAGTTCACTCACAAATTAGACTTAATAAAATGTGACACGTTGCAATTAAGAAAGGAAAATATTAGGGAAAAGAAAGGATATATCCAGGTTAGGTTTTATCCAGGCACGTGGGGGTGTTGATCCCATCGACAACCAATCCTCAAATATCATTACAATTAATTAATGAAAAGCACACCACTTGATTGATGTAATAGGGGTGGGCCTCCATTGCCTATATCAAGAAATGGGGACAACCACACACACTACAACTAATCTTCTTAGTTAATTGTTAATGACATTGTTTAAGGTGCTCAATCCAAGATATTTTCCTACATAACAAGCATTAAGAAAAGAAGAGACCATACTGGGCAAGAGTATCAAAGATTCAAAGTTTAACAATTTTTTTTGTTACCAATTCACATATACTTCACAAATCACAAGGGTTAATTTCAACCATGTGACGTCACTAAATTTATATTTTATAACAATTTGATCACAAAACTCAACTTTGTTACAAAAAAATTATCCAACTTTTTAAAATATTTCACAAAAGTTAACTTTGTTCTCTTTTATCACTTATCCAACAAAAAAATATGAGTTGACATTTATTTTGCCTTAAAATTTAAAATAACACATCATGATGGACATCTAATTCAACTCATTAAAGATGTCATGATATATACGAAAAAGTATGAGTTAACATTTTTTTTGCCTCAAAATTTAAAATAGCATCTAATTGAACTCATTAAAAGTGTCAAGAGAATATATCAATGTAATATTTTCTTACAAAAATCTTTCCCAAAACCCAAACCCATCTTCATCTTCTTCTATCTGTTCTTTTAATTTGCGGGTGGACGTTTACTTTGGTCACCATCTATTTCATGAAAATTTTTCATTGAGTGCATCCATGTCTCTGATTTTTAACAACTTTAATTTCTTGAAAATTTGTGTTTTTTTGAGTGAAATTTAAAGCAATTTTGAATGATTTACTTTTTGTGTGTATCGTGTTTTCGAAATGCGAAATTGGGGTGACGCTACAACCTACAACTCCTATCGACTAGCTAGGGTAATCAATTTCGCGTTGAATGTTTGTGGGGAGGGTGGGGAGATTTAAAATAGGGAGAGAAAGAAAGAAGAGTGAGGTTTTCCTGGTGATAAGAGAGGGATAGAGCGAGAGGAGCAAGTGAGAAGAGAGAGGAAGAAAGTGTAGAGAGAGTGTGAGGGAGATCGAGAGAAAGAGTGTGTGGGAGATCGAGAGAGGCAACCGCGATTCGCGACGGTGGCTATTACTGGCGCGAGCGGCGACGACGAAGAAGCAGCGGTGTAAGTGGAAGTGTGTGTGTTTGGGTTGAGTTTGTGAGCCGAGAGAGAGAGGGAAATGAGAGGGAGAGAGTGTGAGAGAGAGAGAGAGGTGCTAGAGGTGTCGCGAGAGAGAGAGGTAAGGAGTGATAGGGCGAGAGTTTCGAGAAAGAAAGAGAGAAAGGTAGAGAGTGTGCGAGAGAGGGTGAGGTGACGTGTGAGAGTGTGAGAGAGGGGGTGAGAGGTGGCGTGAGAGAGAGAGAGAGGAGGGTGAGAGTGCCGTGAGAGAGAGGGGGAGAGTTTGTGAGAGAGAGTGAGAGGTTGAGAGGTGGTTTGTGAGAGAGAGAGGACGAGATAGTGAGAGAGAGAGGACGAGATAGTGAGAGAGAGAGAGGACGAGATAGTTAGAGAGAGTGAGAGAGTGAGAGAGAGAGGACGTGATAGAGAGTGAGAGAGTGAGAGAGTGAGAAGTGGTGTGAAAGAGAGAGAGGTCGAGATAGTGACAGAGGGGGAGAGTGAGAGTGTGTCGAGAGAGAGAGAGAGAGTGAGAGAGAGAGTGAGAAAGAGGGTGAGAGAGTGGGGAAGAGTGTGAACAACCAGAGAAAGAGTAGTGTGTGGGTTTGGGTTTGGGATTGGGTTGAGTATGGTAGGCTTAGAGAGAGAGAGAGGGCGTGAGAGAGTGTTTGTTTTGATGTATTTAGCAAACGATTCTATGTTGGGAGAACCGATATTTTTAATTATTCTTTTTATAAATATTTTGTTGTTGTTTAGTTTTCATTTCAATAAAATAACTATTTTTTTTTTCACAGGGAATATTAATCTTTTTTTTTGTAGGTAAAGGAATATTAAATTGAAGAACAAATCGGAAGAAAAATAGTAAGAACAAAAATTTATTTATTTATTTATTTAATATATTTATAGTGTAATAGATTTTTTAAGAAAATGTGTTTATTGCATGGTGTGTGTAATTTAAATATTTTATTTTTAAATAGTTAGTAAAGAATGTGAACATCATAGTTAACAAAATATTACAAATATTAAACCTTATATAAAAATTAATTTTTTTTAGTGGTGGTCGTAGTTTATTGTGTGTAGTGATAAATGCATGATAATTATTTGGCACATTTTACAAGTGAGTGGCAAATCGACCCAAAGATAAATATTATCGTGTTATTTATTATCGGTGTTTGATTATTGCGACAAGATATCAATTACAAGTTAGTATTAATGTAGTGTCCGGTGTATACACTATTAGTCGCCTCACCATCTCCAACAACGACAAAAAGGAAAAAATCTTTTACTTACAAATTTAATTTGTAAGTGTTAAAATTGTAAGTAAAAGTTTTTACTTACAAAATGTCGTTGGTAAAAACATCGTAAGAATAGAGTCGTCGGTAAAAGTTTACACTTACAAACTTAATTGTAAGTAAAGAGATCCTTTTTGACTTGCGAACTCACCATCATAAGTAAAAGTGTATAATATGTATTAATAAAATTTCTATTCGTTTTCAATAATATTCATTAATATAACTACATTTTTTATTTGAATATTATTTTGTTTAATTTTTGTGCCTTTCATTATTTTTTCACGTTAATTTAATGAGTTTCGTTTTGGTATAAAAAAATTTAATGAGTTAGAGAACTTAAATAAAATACAGTTAAACTTAAATAAAATACAGTTATTTATTCTTGATTATTGTTCTGATCAGTTTTTCATCAATTTGACAAACTTTGTCTTATTCGGGAGCCCAAAGCTAGCTAGAGTAAATTTAGCTGGGTAACCAAACAATGTTCCAAAGCTCATTCAACCAACAACTAGAAAGAGAAGAAAAAATAAAGTTAGACAGTTTAAAATTCATTTATAATTTTCTTCATTAAAAAAATTAAAGAAATTAAAAAAATAGAATACAACCTTCAAAAATAGAATACAACCTTCAAAAAATAGAACAATAGAATACAACCTTCAAATAGAATACAACCTTCAAAAATAGAATACAACCTTCAAATAGAATACAACCTTCAAATAGAATACAACCTTCAAATAGAATACAACCTTTAAATAGAATACAACCTTCAAATAGAATACAACCTTCAAATAGAATACAACCTTTAAAAAATAGAATACAACCTTCAAAAAATAGAATACAACCCTAAACCCTAGACTATAGGCGCTGCCCCGTCCGGATATAGTTATTTCCAATGATTCGGTCAACCATCGTACAATGAAAAAATCATGCCACTACTCATCTTTGAATACGTCAGTCCATTCTTCTCCTTCTGCTCTGGGCACGACCATGAAAGGAAGTAGCTCAATTGCTAACTGTGACCGCAATTGATCATGTTCGAACTCACTATCTACCACTTGAAGCTTCGATAACTACGATTAAGAATAATAACATTATAGACGATATATTTAGTAAAAACTATCGTGCCTCAAATCCTCATTTTGATCATTTTTTCGTTTGATATATATGTAATCTTTTTTACATTATCAATGCGGTAAATTATGTAGGTCATGGAAGGTAGGAACATCCCGTTTCAATTTTATGCATTTGGAGAAATTGTTAAGGTTCCGTATGGCATTGAGTATAGCAGACCCCCATCAATGACCATGATTATTAAGTTTGGAACGAGTAAACATGAGTTGATGGATCACGTGTATAACACGTTTGGTATTTCGATCATCGAGACTCTCATTACGATGACATATCGTCACGTAATAACTCATCCATCAGGTTCACAATATTTTATCCCCGTGTCGTTGCAAGACGAGACCCACTTCGAGTTGATGTGGTCAACGGTGTGGCGAATCTACCATTATCGGCGAAGGTAGAGATTTATTTAACCTTCGAGCCAATCGAGCCTTATCAAAATTCTACTTTGTACATTCACAAGTGGTAGAAGAAAATGTGGGCATGACATGCCCGCATCAATGATGGAAAGATTACGTATGCAATCACCTATAGGTGATGTTGTGCAAGATAGATTTGTTACTTCGATTGATGATGACATTAGTGCCCCTGAGTGATGACCGTAACGAGGACCACGACAACGACATTGACGAGGACGTATGTCCCCTCGAGGATCTTGCGCCATCATCGTTAATTGGGAAAGTATAAATGTTGTTACGAGACGACCCAACCTACGAACCTCCAGGGGCGGAAAACTTGCAAGATGATGAGCAATTTGCAATTGACGAGGAGGAGTGGATGGAAGAAGCAAGCGATGAAGAAGATTACCTACCATTGCGGTGTATAATGAAATTGATTGGGAAGTGGCTAATTCTACGCAACCCAACATTCTCATCATTCGATTGGATGGGACATGCCTAATTTTGAGTTGGAAAGAGGAATGTGTTTTGCCAATAAGAAAGACTTGCAGCATGCCATAAAATTGTGGCATGTTAACAACTTTTGTCAATACCTTGTTATGGAGTCAACTACAACCTTATGGGTATTGAAGTGCAGAAGTCCGCCGGAAGCTGGGTGCATGTGGCGTCTCCGTGCTTGTTTGCGAAAGAAGAAACAATTGTGGGAGATCACTCAGTTAGACGAGCCGCACAGTTGTATAAATCCCGGCATAGAACGCAGATCATGCCCAACTCGACGCCAACATGCTTGCACGTGAGATACAAAGCGTTGTCGAAATAGATCGGGCAATTGCTATCAAGGCCTTGAAAGAAATGATTAAGCTAAAATACTCACATGAAGTTCCCTACAAGCGAATGTGGGATGCTAAAAGGAAAGCAATTGCAAATGCATTCGGAGATTGGGACGCGTCATATGCTACGTTACCAAGATGGTTGGCGGTTTGTACATAATAAGAGCCCGGGGACGAAGATTGAGTGGTCACATAGACAATGGGCTGCGAGATGAGATCGGGACGAGCATCCTCAATTTCGTCGTGTGTTCTTCGCATTTGAAGCATCAATCGAAGGGTTCAAACATTGTAGGCCTCTTCTACTGATTGACGCGACATTCTTGTATGGCAAATACGATGGTAAGCTAATGATTGCCCTATCTGTTGATGGTAATGGACATCTACTTCCGTTGCATTTGCGATTCTACGGAAAATGAATCAACCGACTCGTGGGGGTGGTTTTTGAGAATGTTGCGCAAACACGTGACCGATAGAGATGGTATTTGTATTATTTCGACCGTCACTCTGGCATTCTCGATTTGTTAACACACCAAACAAATGGTTTTTGTCCACCAAGAGGATACCATCGTTATTGCTGCTGCGACACTTGACCGAGTAATTTTAACACGCATTTCAAAAATGATTCGTTGAAGAATATCCTATCTCGAGTGCTGGTCAACATCAAGTGAGGAAATTTGATGCATGCATGGAGCGTTTTGCTTATTTGTCATCGGGAACTCCTCGGTGTCTTCAATATGTGAATGCCATTCCCAAGGAACTCGGACTCAATCGCACGATGGAGGCTGCGATACGGATGGATGAATTCTAACGGGGTTGGTATGTATTCGATAGTAGTTATGTTTGTTATCCTATATGTGTTTTCACTGTGTCTTGATATTAATGATACGGCATTATCTTACCATTGTAGAATGTTTTAACGGTGTATTGAAAGGGCACGATTCTTGCCGATAACAACAATGGTTCAAATGATTTACTACGAGGTTGGTGACATACACCAACCGACGCAAGGAGGAAATCGATGAAGCAATATCGCACGGCTCAATTACACGAGATATGCCATGGATAAAATTGCATATTATCAACAATCTGCAAGGAGACATTACGTGAAATTGATAAATCGCGACAATGGTGAGTTTGAGGTGCTCACCTGGACGTCATGGCGATCGTATGCATAAAGGCAACAATACACAGATTGTTATCTGAGGAAGCGGTATTGCAGCATTTGCAATAAATGGCAATCGTTTGGTTTCCCTTGCTCACACGTGTTAGGTTGCATGTGCTCATATTCGAATTGATTATACACAATTTATTAAGCAATACTACGGGATGGACGTGTACGCACGATGCTACTCTTCTCAATTCAAAGCCATCCCCGATGAGAAGTATTGGCCGACTTTTGCGACGAAGATTTTACAGATCCTAGGTGTAGACGTGGCGAGGAGACCAAAGGGAACACGAAGGCAAAATGAGATGGATCTTCCTAATGTTTCGAGGACCTTGCGATGTGGCATGTCATCAAGAAGGACATAAACGAAGAACATGTCCGAATAGAGATCGTGCTCGAGTCCCTACAAGGAGGAACCGTTGCGGCGTTTGTCGTGCGAGAGGACATAACAAAAAAATTGTCCATCCATATCTCAACCCCAACCACCCAATCCAAACCAATGAGTGGATTTGTATTTAGTTTGTAAACGGTGTCAGTTGATAATTTCATAACATTTATATTAATATAGTATAACCTTATGTTACGTAAAGTAATAGATACGTATTTGTTAATGTTATAACTCATAGTAATGATTTGTTGTGAGTTTTAAAACTACTCGACCAATTTGTTTAATCACACGATTGCGAAATGAGTACACATGGAACCAGGACCATCTGATCCTTCTCTTCTACGCCTCCAATCTACACACAGGTCATCGCAAGTCGGAGGGTCGGGTATATGCATTTAACATGTATGTGCATAATATTTATGCAAAAACGTTTAATACACATATATATCGACATATTTTTCAATTGTAAGGTACATGATACAATGCGCGTGCGAAGAAGACTGGGTGTTGTTGATCGACGGATTAATTATCATTCTCGAATGATCCCTTACCTACGATCTAGTGGATTTTATGGTGTCTCACGCGTAGGATTTTTAGACTTGATTGGGCTTTGATCACCGCTTTCATTGAGAGATGGCGTCCAGAGACACATACGTTCCACATGCGTTGCGGTGAGTGTACAATAACACTCCAAGACGTTGAGATTCAGCTCGGGTTACCAATTAATGGTATACCTGTGACTGGAAGCACAGATGTCGACTATCTCGCGGTGTGTGAAAGACTACTTGGTGCGAGACCTGAACCACTTCACGTAAAAGGGAATAGAGTTCGTGTTTCATGGCTCGAAGACAATGTGCCACCTATAGAGGATGACAGCAATGAGGAAATGGTTCGACGTTATGTTCGTTCATACATTCTACAACTTATTGGTGGTTGTGTGTTCGCTGACAAGTCGAATCAATATGTTCATTTGATGTTTCTTCCGTTGCTCGAGGACCTTCAAACAGCTGGACAATATAGTTGGGGAAGTGCATGTTTGGCATATTTATACAGGGAGTTGTGTCGTGGATCTCGCTCTGGTGCGCACGAGGTCGCTGGTGCGACAATTCTTATACAACTATGGGCCTGGGATAGATTTCCATTTATAGCACCAAGGCGCAAGCCTGTTCCTAGAGGTCCACCTCGAACGTGTGATGGAGTATACATGCCCAATGACGTTCCTTTGGGATATCGGTAATAAAAATGTTTCTCATGTTATTTTTAACAATTCATTGGGTCTTTTTAATTTACGACAAATTTATTGTTTTGTATACGAGATGGATAGTTGCATTTTTTCGTAACTAGGACTGCCACACACGTTATATCATCATTTCGTGATGCACTTGACACGCAGAGGAGAATGCGTGGAGTGGCAACCATACGTCGATGTCATCGAGTCACTTCCACAATTATGTACTCAAGGTCACGGAGTCGGCGTTCGACGTGTCCTTTAATTTGTTTCCATATAGTTGAGTGGCATAGACCGGAAAAGGTCATGAGACAGTTTGGCCGACACAGTCGTGCCACCACCGTGATTTTGACACACGTCTGCACCGCGTCCAATTGAGAGGACACCCTCAAGAAAATTGGGCAAGTGTATCACGAAGATATATAGAGTTGTGGGAAAATCGTAGTAATACGATAGCCACGATACAACAAGAAGGGGAACACGATCACGAAGAGTACATGAGGTGGTACAGATCTATCACCAGGCAATACATTGGACATAACGGGGCTCTGCGCGAATTCTCGGTAACGTTGAAACTATAATGCTATTATCTTCATGAGTCATATTTAAAATTGTTAACCAAATACTACATTTTTTTGTATATTAGTCTACATTTGCGCGTCAATTGGAGCGAGTGTTCTCTGATGACGGGGTCGAACAAGGCATGGCTGCTCTACATGAAGGCATCAGAATCTTAGATGAGGATGAACGGCAAAGGACTACTATGTGGAATGATGAAAATGTAGTTGAGCGGGATGACATAGATGACGAAGCATCTCAAGAAGAAGAGGAAGAACAACAAGAAGAGGATCAAAGCCTAGCGAGATAGAGGGAGGAGAAGAAAAACAACGACGACTCGGACTGGGTGAGAGCGATGAGACGTTCTTCTCCACCACCTCCAACTCGTCCAACTCCAAGAACGTCAAAGACTATTGGTGAGAGCAGCGAGACGTTCTCCTTCGCCACCTCTAACCCGCCCTTCTTCTTATGGGTACTCTCCTTTGTCGGCCCCAACGCAATCGAATGCTCATATGTTTTTGCCTATGACACCGAGCATGAGTGTTCATCCATATCATTTTGATCCATATGCTCCCTGGGCCATCATCTTCGTACATGGACCATAGAATGCCTACACATTCAATGCATGGTTCATTGCCTCAATACATGCCAAGTCCATTTACTCCGCCATATTATAACTACAATATTCCATATAGTGGAGATGGCTCATTCAGACCCTTATTAGGCATGCCACTTCATGTTCCTTTCACCCAACCACATACAGGAAGTCAATATGTTGTAATGGTTCAACCCCCTATCTTTGATAGCACTGGTAGTAGAGGTCAATCGAGCCAACACGAGGAAGAAGTTCAGTCGAGTCATCGAGCTCAACAAACTCAGCCGGACGTACAAGCACGGAGAAATCCACGTCGAAATAGAGTACGACCGGTTTGCCACACGGAGAGAGCGTGCGTCGACGTCGATAGAACTGCATCATACCTTTGTATGAGTGGGTTGATAGGAGTGTTTAGGGTCTCTTATATGTCATGGAGATGGGGTTGTACATTTCGATGAATGGCAAGAACTATAAATACAAACTCCTAGCCTTTTTGCTTCACATTAGCATGTTGCTTTCAAATAAAAAAATGAAAAAAAAAATTCAGAGCTATTAGGGACTTTTATTTGCTGGAAATTGTAGTCCTTAGGAGGTTATTCATCATCAAGAAAGCGATCTAGTTATATACAATCAAGCATCAACCTTAAGGTATGCTCATATCCCACTTATTTGCATAAAAGTGAGTATACCTGATGATACTTTGAATTGCATAATGGTCATTTGTGTAAATATTTTTAGGTCTTTTTGGTGTCGGATAGTATCAACGTTTAATTTATAGACTAAGTACATCTAATATAACCTAGATTGTCACCAGCAAACGTCGAGAGATATATATGAGTCCGTTTGCGATATAGTTTGGGTGACGAGAGGCCTATTGGACTAGGAATCTTTGCGTGAAAAAGTGAGTATACCGATGATACTTTGAATTGCATTTCATTTCCTTTTATTACTTATTGATTGGCAGTCTTTGTGACTATATGGTGCCTTTGTACTCTAATATAATGATATTTGTTGATAATCTTTACTCTTTGAACTTGTTCATCGTGATATTGTTTTGTTGATGCTTTCATTGTATCATTTCGTGTGCTCTATGTCTTCATTTGATGTTTTTAATGGTAAATGAGCTTTAAATAGCATGCTATTAGGATTAGAGAATTTATGAATGAGACTATGGACTTTGTACTCGACTTGATTAGTCTATTAGCTTGTCCATATGCCTTTACCATTCTATACGGAGTCATTTTTTAATAAATAAAGTAGTGGTTGGTGAAAATAGTGACAACGAACCATGACATACTCACTTAAGTAGGTTTAAGAAATCAAACGTAATTACTAAATTTAGTTACACATTTGTTTATTCATTTCGTAATAATTGATTATGACATTTACATTTGTTTGTAACTTACTCTTCAACCTTAAAAAAGTCATGTCGAGCGAAATAGTGCATCGTCATCGGGGACGGATCTAGTGGACGATCCAAGCGAGACGATCGGTGGTCGCAGAGATCGTCCATCTCGCGACGTGGATCGTTCGCTAGTACGATCTCCCGTGATGATCTTGAGTCTCAACAGCGTCAAGAAGCGCTCGTTCGTCGTCAACGGCTTGCTCAACGGCAGCTTGCTTACCTTCAACAACTTTTTGTCCAACAACGGCGTTCACACCATCAATCACAATTATTTCAAGAAGATCCTCGTCCGCCTTTATGCGCAAACACCACCAGGGCCCTCTCCTTCAAAGAATCGGGGCCATCTTTATTTGGCCATGATGATCCAACCACTCAACAGCTTACTCCTCTTTTTGGCATCGCAACTCCCTCCACCTATCGTGGTCACGTTACTTCTACTGAAGCTACCCACGCATCTCCCTCCCATCAGCAGTACTACCAGCATGTCCCGATTGCTTCATTCGACTCTAGTATGCATGCCTCCCCATCGAGGAGTCATGATCATGTCGAGCCTGCATCACATTCATCCAATACTTCAAGCCACCCTTCGAGTGAGCCATCTATTATTGGTGCCTCCCGTAGATCACAACAAGACGATGAGCCAGCTAGGGCCCCGAGACGTAGAACTAATGATGACCGAGGCGCGGGGCGGGTGTTTTTGACCGTAAAAACTACGAAAGAATTGTAAGTCAATGAAATATTATTACGTATATATACTTACGTTTAATGAACTTACTATAATATTGGTCTAACTTTTTTTTTGTAAAAATGTAGTGGTACTTTCTTGCATCCGTCATCCGAAGTGTCAAAGCAAATAACGCGGATATATAAATTCGCTTTACATAAGGATGGCTATCTTGTTGGGATACGG
The DNA here is from genome assembly GCA_039657345.1 of Stephania japonica. NCBI lineage: Eukaryota > Viridiplantae > Streptophyta > Magnoliopsida > Ranunculales > Menispermaceae > Stephania > Stephania japonica. The sequence continues at coordinate 79,772,916 of CM077556.1, read as the reverse complement.
TTCCTAACCATATCAAGGAGCAATATTTTAACGATTGGGCGGTAAGAGATTTTTAAATAAGAAAATTAAGTTTCGTTTACTTTTACTTAGCATATGTTGAAGACTTGACTTTCTATTACTACAGACTCATTTCGATTGGAGACGATCAGATGATGCTATGGTCAGACATTTGTACGACAGGCAGATTGCCACTCGTTATGTTGACTTTGTTAGTAAGATGGTGAGGAAGCCGACAAAACCATCACATGTATCTCTGGAGGTTTTTGAGCATTACAAGAAGATGCGGTCTACTCCAGAATATAAAGCAAAGTCAGAACAAGCGAGCCGAAATCGAAGATCAGAGGTGGGGGGACCTGGTTCGGGTTCGTGCACGTGCACGGAGGTGGAGCCATATCCATCTATGAGCATTCGTTGAGACCGGTATGTTTTTGGGCATACATACATAGATACATACATATATATGTATACATTAGATTCATATAAGTTTCAAACTTAAATTTAAGTTAAACATATTTTATAGGAGAAGGAACTCGGTAGAAAGCCGACTGCTTTGGATTTATGTTTATATCTCCATACAAGGAATCATGATAACGTTACTTTCTTGGATCCTAGAGCAGAGGCGATTGCCGTAAGAAACTACTTGACCATAACTCTTTTTTGTTAATTATAGGTATCAATGACTTATATGACTTGTCAATGTTTAAATTCTTAATACAGGCGGCTATACATGAAAGGACCACAGAGCTTTCACAGTTGCAGCCAGACACTCCAATTGATGAAACAGAATTATATTTGGAGATTGTGCAGCGAAATGATAAAGGCCGGAGATTTGGTCTTGGCTGGACACCGTCAGGGTCTAAGATGCGTCGACATGATGAAGCTGGATCTTCTTGTCCTATATTGAAAGATGATGAGTCATTTGACCAATACAATAAGGAATTCGAGGAGATGCAAGCAATAATACTAAAGATGCTTAATGACACGTCTGTTAATCACGATCAATTGCTTGAAATGCAAGGACGGTTACAGTGCATGGAACAGGGTTTCATGGAGAGATCAGCTGCACAAAAAGGCAAGATGATGTTGATGATGATGATGTTGATGATGATGATGCCGCTCACAATGACTCAACTACCGAGGATGATGAATGATGATTTCTTTTTCACAACATCCAAAAAGGTTAGATTTTTTTGGTTCATTTTTTACTTGATACTTATAAGTTTTTTTTATTAGGAACCATTATAAATCTTATTAATTTATTAGGAACCATTATAGAGACATAAATCATGTAAATCATATATTGAGTCGAGATTATTGGAGTAATGTTTGTTATTCACTAGTTTTTTCTATTTGTATTCTTTATTTGAATATTGAATTGGGAGACTCAAAAGGTTTTACTTCTAAATAGAATGTTTGTTTTAGGTCTACATTGAACATTTATTAAGAATGATTTTAGAAGATTGCCCTAATTCACTATTGTAATAGTTTGAATATTTTGCCCCTGTGTAATTTATTTTGTTCAATCTTCGTCTTTAGTAAACTTAAATCGTCCTTAAAATGGGTCTAGTTACTTTTTAGGCTAAGCGTAGAGCTTTTTTCGAAAAAGAATTGAACTTTGATTGTTTGGTGTTTTCCTGCTAATTGTGCGTGTCCGAACATTTTTTTTCTTCCCCTCCTACTTAAGATTGAAAATTAGGACTGGTTTGTTGTGTTTGCTAAGATAAGAAGTTGCCTCGTTTACCAAATGTAGATAATTTGATGGAGGCTCTATTATTGTTGTCACACTTTTTCGGGGATGTACATCAGGTTAGTTTCACCCAAAATTACTCTGGAACTCTAAATACTAAGTCAATGATTTCAATAGGGATACATAGAGATGATCTCAAAAACATTGGAGTTACTTGTCGTAGTTTACAGTTTATACTACAACAAAAGGAAGTAGATTTGGGTAATTTAAATTATCTCATTTTTATTTTTATTTTATTATTTTTGGTTTTGTTTTCATTTTTTTTAGCTTTTTCTATTTCTTTCTTATTTTTCCAAACTAAACTCGATCATATCTCGTTTCGATCTATCACTATTTTTTTCTTTGTTGCTTCTTGTTCAATTACATGGATTACTTCTCCTAGTTGGATGATCATAATATAACTGTCACATAGTGCTTGTAAAGATCACAAGAATATAGTTCTTTTTCTAGAGTTATATCTTTTTGCGACCCTCTTAAAGCGGAACGGTGAATTTTCACTTTCTTTAGGGAAGTTTTTCATTTTATTAATATGATTAAGTTCAAATTCAGTGGCTCCTTTGCAGGTATGGTATGACATGATCATTCACTTTGCAATGAAAGAGTTTTATAACTCTGATCTTGCAACAATGATGCACGTAATTCAAAGAGATATTAAGGTATGTCAATGAATTAATTTGGATAGTGTTGGTTCGCCAGTGTATATGTTTTAGCTGCTCCTCTTCAATCTTTTCAATGAGCAAGGGTAGTGAAAAAAAATTCATATATCAAATCAAGGAGGAACTATACTTTCTCGTAAAGGAGTAGGTTTTACTTTGAAAGGCCTCCATAATATAGTGGGAGAGATCTCATACAACTTCAATCAGAAGTCACAATTAACTAATATGGATTATATTTCGATTTATACATCCCCAGTGACTTAACCTCACTAATTACTCATTTTATATTACAGTTTGATGCATCTTTCTACAAATCGGATTACACAAGCTATTTGTTAAAGGAACAGTTATACTTATCTTTCGCAGGACGATTGGTTCTCGAACATCTCATCATGGAGAGATTGCAACAAAAGTGACACAGTTTGTCCAGACTTGTAAGTCCATACTAATTGTACTCGTTAATATCGATTAATAAGCTTTATATATAGTTTCATCTTTTGTAGAGAATGAATAACATTATAAGTAATTAAGTGAAATATAATACAAACTCTTGTTAGCTCCAAGGAAGTGTTCTCTTGACTCTTGACCAATTAGTTCACTTTTTGCAGGTATGATTCAGAAAGCATTCAATTGGCATGCAAATATGCCTACCCAATCGCCATTAGGATGCACTCTTAATGGTATCCTTTATACTTATCTGGATTCAAAAATGTCACTTAAAGCTAAAGAAAGTAATTACTTCAATTAAAATGGATATACCATTAATGACACCCTTTATACTCTTAATGACATTATTTGCTATGCAACCCATAATTTTTTATGCTTGGACATAAAAATCAATTTAATTCAAAAGGCTGACTAGCCTTTAATAGATACTTAATTATCTTTATATGTCGTAGAGAATGGATCTCCTTTGAGTAATTTCTATGGAACATGATTACCATGAGCACAATTTATGAAAATGTAGCATCAACAGTATGTGCAATGAATGGAAGTTCTGTTTGATTGAATAGTGCTAGCTCAATCTTTAGGAGCGAATTAAAGTTAATTTCCCTGGAGACATCGAGATCAATAAAATAATGAATGCATGTTGATTTATAAGAACAAGCAAGGTTGATAGGATCTAGATCCTATATAGGAGACCCACAAGTGTAGGATCTTATGAATTGCTATGGACTCGAGAAGATTGGATTCGGAACCTTATCTTCAATTAGAAAAGAGGATTCTTTTGTGTGTGGATTTCGCATATCTTGTTTGGTGTTATGCCTTCACTTTTTTCTCGATGAGAGAACAAAGGAATAGAGTTGTATCTCTATTGAAATATATCTATATTTCGATTGGTGTAAATTAAGATGCACTTCTCTCAATAATAGTAATAACAAAGGATGGATTCTTCTAGATCCTTTGGGTGTCTACCTGGATTGCATGTGAAAAGTTTCAAATTGATTTTTATATTTAATGCTTAGATTTCTTTGATAATTGAGAAAATTTATCTGTTTTCCATTATGAATAAATATGTTCCTGTCAAATATCTATTATTTGCTGCCATTCAACCATTTATGCAATGAAAGCTTTGAATTTGGTGGACAAAGTACCTTTGTTTAAGTTTTTTATTATTGCCTTTTAATGATTTCAGAGGATCAAAGTACATTTGTTTACTACTACTCAAATACTAAATATCTAGTTCAATATCGATGGCATCCCTTTGTGTTTTTTATTTTTTTTCTTCCTTGGCAGAAAGAGAAGATCAATCACATAATTGAGAAAGCTATCTTGAAAGCTGAAGAAGATAGAGCGAAGGTGAAGAAAGATATACTACATATATCTTGTTTGGTGTTATGCGTTCACTTTTTTTTTCTCATTCAGAAGGCCTTATGGAAGAACTTGAAGAGTGTGATAAGCATATGAATCTTTTCATGTAATATTAGAGACTAGTTCTCAAAATCTTTAATATTTTCCATATTTCTTAATAATGTATTGGTTTAATGTAAATGAATTTGTTAATTTAATTGAAGAATTATAGGTTTTGTTCATTAGTTTTTTTTTTTTTAATATCAGTTTTTGTTCTTTAGTAATCTTCCAATATAAATTTTAAACATTTTACATTCAATTGTATGATATTTTTTAATATATTTGGATAGTCAAGTTTTTATACCTATTACCGGAATTAAACACTAAACCCTAAATTAGCTTTCAATTTTACATTTTTCGATGTAAAACCCTAAACTCTAAAACCCCAGTATAAAGTCTCCCCCGACTTTTGAATTTCTCATTTTTCATATAAAATCCTCAATTTCTATATATTTTGTCAAAATACTATTTTTAAATTTATGGATTTTGTTTCTCATTTTCTCTTTTTTTTTCCTTTTTTTTCTTTTTTTTTATGGTTTTCGGGTGACGGGGCACCACACCACGATGTACTAGTAAGTGGTAGCTTGCATAGGTCATGGTAGATAGAAATGCTAAAAAAAAACTCACTTGATCAGTTCGCCTGGACAATCATTAGCACACAAATGATGAAGATGGGTTTTTGCTTTTGGGAAGATTTGTAAAAACATTACATGAGACATTATCTTGACACCTTTAATGACGTCAATAGATGCACATCGATGATGTATTATTTCGAATCTTTAGGCAAAACAAATGTGAACTCATACTTTTTTTAAGATAAGTAACCAAAAAGGGAACAAAGTAACTTTTGTAAAACATTTTAAAAAGTATGATAATTTTCTTATTACAAAATTAAATTTTATTTGTGGGGTAGGGTGTATGTAGGGTGGGGGGTTGCTCCCTTTTCCCACCACCCTAACACGCAACCTCCCCACAAACTCAAAAAAATTGACAATGTATTTCTTTTTGACACTTCCGATAGAATAATTGATAATGTTAATAATATAAGTGAAAACCCAAAAACTAAATTTTTTTTATGTATTTCTTTTTGAAACCCATATTATTTTTATGTATTTTAGAATTTAAATAAAACTTGTAAAACTCATAAATTGCAAAGATATTGAAGTCTAATTTCACAAAAAAATTGAAAACTCAATTTCAAGTAATGGTTAAAAAGTTATAGTTAAAATACACAATTAAATATGATATAGCTTATATTTAATTGTAAAATGTCTTCACAAAGACAAAATTTAAAAAGCTCTCAAACATCATTTTTTATTGTTTTAAATCATAGAAATTAAGTGAAAGCTTGGACAGAGAAAAATAATTGATCTAATATGTATACTTTTTTCTTTAACAAAAAATTACAATATTGTTAACATTCTTCTCGTAAAATTTTACTAGTATCTTATTCATTTATATTGCAAGTCATTATGATTATTAGCATATCATTTGATTATTATTTTTTACTTATACATTTTTTAATTTAATGCAAAAAAAATTATTCTATATTACTAGCTCAAGTGTGATATAGCTTGAAATTGAATTATAGGCATATTCAACTCAATGTTTTTTTATAACTTTTTTAAAGCTAATAAATTCATTTCAAAGTAAACACCAAAAAATCTTATAAATTTTACAAGGAAACAGTTTGAATCGATAAATCTAAATTTAAACTCCATTAAATCCCATTAAATTATTGGGGCTTTTATAATCTTACAAATTAAGCTTGCCCCACATTCAACCCCCATTGCCCACTAAATTTTCTCAATCCGCCTCTCTCCCAACCATGAATTTTGTCAATATCAAAGTGGTGGTACGAACGGAAAGTAGTACTGTGAAAGGACTGTACAAAAAAGGCTAAGCTATCAATACCCACACAAAAGCAGTGGTGGCAGATGATTGCACCAGAACGCATACAGAGTACAGTAAAATATGGCTGTGCTGACTTGTTGCATGCAAGGCTCGTTTGGCATACTTTACACATGGTAAAGTACTAATTGTAGTCCTGTTAAAGCATTCCTATTGTAATACTTGTAAATGACTGCCTTGCCTTCTAAATACTAAAAAACATGAAGAGATGAACAACTAGAGATGATAGGAAAATCTAAACGTCGAACGCCATTAGGTTTAGCGATAGAATTGAATGCCCTTTAAGCAGACTCTAGTTCTAACGTAGACATGTACCAAATGAGATCTAAATATTAGTAATTATTTTACCTTCAAATACTATGCTCAAAAGAGTAATTAAAATTTTGAGCAATTAAAAAAAAAAAACTGTAGAGTTTAAAGTTACTATGGGCCTTTGGGCATTAAGACCTGTACTGAGTTTCCCTCTTAACGATTGATCTATGTTGTTGACAAGAATAAATAATTGAGTTTTTATTAAAATGTCAGGAATCACAATATCACAGCGAGATTGATGATCCCTCATTCGATTAGTTGAAAAAGGGAAAAATTGCTGAGTTTTTTTTTAACTCATTAGTGAAAGGCAAATTAGTCAATTTGTTTCTCCTATTTAAAGCACTAGCTTTATTTTAAAGAGAGAGAGAGAGAAAACGACCTTGATTGAAGAGAAATTTGGAGAGAGATTTATATTCTTCAAGCCCTAACTTTGAAGTACCATTTAAATATTTGATTGAAGGTCCAAACGGATTGTGTTTGAGGCAAGATTCGAAAGGGAGATTCGAGGCGTTAAGCTTACATCGTCATTAGTAAAAATTTCACTTTACCCTCTTCTAGATGACATCCTCCATATTCTCTTGTATTAAGTTCTTTGGCCAAGATATGTTTCTATGTTTGTTGTTTTGATGGTTTGTGATGTTCATATCTCTAACTAGTGTTAGAAAATACTTTTGTATTCCCATTTGCCATAGTGGAGTGTTTTCCTAAATGTTAGTCACCTCGTGATTTTACTTCTCACTTTGCGAAAGTTTCCACGTTAAGTCTTGTGTGTCGTGGTTTGATTCTTGCATTTCCATTGTTTTTTATTTGTTGGATTGTTCATTTGTGGTTGTGATCCTTATTTGGCGACACAAGAGGGGTAGATTATTTGTTGGTGTAGATTCATCTCCATCAAAGTGGTATCAAATAGTGGTTGAAGTTCTTGTTCCTTGTATTTAGCAATGGATGACCAAATATTCAATCCAAACAAAATGATTAGTTTGAATGGTTCTAATTACCATGCATGAAAAAAGAAGATGGATGATGGATGACACTCTCTATATGATGGAGTATTATCGACCGATGTTCAAGACCGAAAAATCCTAAGGCATGTTCGATAAAGAATGAAATATCTTTCATCAACAAGTATGTAAACTCATTTGACAATGGGTTGATGATAATGTTTCTAGCCATATAGAAGAGGAGACCAATGCATGTGTTATATGGACTAAACTTTTCGGTCCGCACATTCCAACAATTTTCACCTTGGACCGAAATCCATCCAAGATGGACACATCTCATGATCCGTCGTCGCTACCATTTCAATGAAGAGCAACTCAAGGTGGTGATGGCGACAACGATGGATCATGCCGTGTGCCCATCTTGGATAAATTTCAGTCCAAGGTGGAGATTGTGAGGATGTGTGGACCGAAAAGTTTAGTCTCACATTGATTATTTATGACTTTTTAAATAAGTTCATAAGAGTAGATGTTACATCTCATAGTACTGGGACATTTAAGAGTAAAACTCCACATCTAATATCGAGGTGGTTAAATTGAGGACAATATCGATACTGGTGAAGATCCACATGCCCGTGCACGAATGAAGCCAACAGTCGACAAGAATAAATAATTGAGTTTTTATCAAAATATTAGGAATCACAATATCAAGAAAAAAAAAAAAAGAAAAAAATGAAAAAGCATCCTATGATCCGATCCACACATCAAAGTTACCAGCTATAATTCCACTTTCCAAAACAGTCAAAACCGACTTTTCGGTGTAAAACAAAAAAAGGAAGTCATCGCCAAACACGCCCTTAAAAACTAACTAATCTGGTAAAAATGGCGCGGTGGGACGGACATTCCTTTGCAGTTTGCCCCACCCACCAAAACTCGCCACGCCGTTTGCGTGACAGTGAGTGATCACATATAATTGTCCAATCGCAATGTTCATCGAGATATGCAGTTCACGAAACACGAGGTTAATTTGGGAGACAGACGGTTTAATTAATTAAGAACGGCTTTATATCCACAAGTTTGGAACAAATTAGACCACAAATAAATTAATTTAGGAAACATTGAAAACTTTTGAAACACTTATAATAAAAGATTAAGTAATGGTTAGAGATTAAGATCGGATTAACGAATCGACGATACAGACGGCTGTACCTTCAGATCGGACGGTCGAAGTTGAGGAGATGAGATCGACGGCTGTGGATGGATCTTGGCTTAGTTTGCAGAAATGGAGTATCGCAGTACTCTCGTCGTCTGATGAAGATGAACTCGAATCAGCCTCGCTTGATGTCGTCGTCGTTGTCGTCGTCGTCGTCGTCGTCGTTGCTAGAATCAGAGCTCTCTTTTGGCTCTTCAAAGGCTGAATTGAAGCGTATGATGTGGTTTCTTGTCCTTCTCCGTCGAAGATATGATGAGACGAAGAGGCGCAGCAGAAATCGTCCTGAAATTTGATGACGACACACAATTACACAAACGATCGAAACAAGAGCCGAAAATGAGATTTGGAAAGGCGAGTCGACGAATCGACGAACCTGCGAGGCGAGATCTGCATTTTCACGCAATCGTTTCAGAGAATGAGAATCTCGAGGAAAAAAGGAATCGCAGAATCTGCTAGAAGACTCTTCGCTGCTCGAACAGCTCGCGATTGGCGGTGGCGGCGTGGAGGACCACGGAACGACCTGGTTCTCTCCATCTTCATCTTCTTCATCTCCATCATCATCGCGACTGCCATCACCGCCATCACTAGCACTGCCACTACCACTACTATCATCGTCATCATCGCCATCGTCATCGTCATCGTCATCGTCATCGTCATCTTCATCAATTTCATTTCCGCCGTGGCTCTCCTCCTCCCCCTTGCCTCTCTGCTCCTTCCCCTTCATACACTGCTCGCACACCGACAACGTCGGACCGAGCTTCGCTCCGGTGGCCTGCCACGGCGTGACGGACTGGCACGAGCGGCAGAGGAGGCTCCGGTAGTGCCTGGCGACGAGGAAGTTCGCGCAGTGGACCTTGGAATCGCAGTCCCAGCACAGGCTCGCCTGATCCGATTCGCAGTACATCCGCGCAGGAGCGCTGCAGAGCTCGCATTCCTTCATCGCCGAAACAACACCAAACCAAACCCTAGCAAGTCAAAATCACGCAAATCGCAAGTCCAACAAAACCCCAAAACGATCGGCCTTCGCTGAAGCGGAGCAAAACTGGTGTGACTAGATAAAAGCAGGTGCGGGGAACCAGGAAATGTTGGTGGACGGACGGAAATACCCTTTCAAGTTCGTGGTATGGTGGGGGAGGGGTGTGGGGGTATTTGGGGGATTTTGGGGATGGTTGAAACGAGAGTAGTCATGAGCGTTACGGTCATGCGGTGGGAGCGGTTTGGGCCGTAGATTGGGAGCGAACGTGGCGAGGAATGAAGGTGGTTATTTCAGTGCGAGTTGTTGTACTGGATAGTTTTCGGAGTAGGATCCACGTGGAGCGATTGGAAGAGAGGGGAGATTCTCTTGTTCCTACGTGGCAGATTTGGCGCCCCGTCATTCGCTGTAGCACGTGAAGTCACCTGGGATTGGCGTGTGACGTGTCATTTATTGGCCCCAGTGACTGGAATAGAATAATCCATTCCATGTATTAATTTTGGAAAAGATAAATATTTTTATTTTTATTTTATTTTTATCACAAGTTTAGATAATGGGGAGCTATACTTTGTTTTGTCTCTGTTATGAATTTACTAGTTTTTTTTTTTTTTTTTTTTCTTAAATAGTTGTATTGTATTGATGTTCATTAATTAAAAAAAAGTACAACAATCAATTATAGTGAGAATAATAAGTATTCTTATTATAATAAGGTACAAAACAAAAATCTGACATCACACACACGATGGTGCGATAACAATCACCTTATCAGACATAACCCAAGACAACCACCTCTTTATATGGAGACAACATCCTACTATTAAGTATAAAAAACTCGAAATCTAATCAAGTCATAAGCAACATTCATCGGTGACAGGAAAAATTTATTAGTAATTTCAATCTTACTAAAGTGTAGTAGACAAATTAAATATTTATCAAGTTTACAAGATTTGGTCCAACTAAAAGCAAATTGGGCCATTGAGTGCAAGACTATAGATTGTTGTACTTGTTTTAGATAATAGAAGAGAGAGAGAGAGAGAGAGAGAGAGAGAGAGAGAGAGCGAAAAAAAAAAAACCTCTATTGAAATATCTTTTTCTACAGTGCAAAATGTATTGAAATATCTTTTTCTACAGTGCAAAATGTATACGAGTTAGAACCAAAGTCAGGTAATTAAAATCTGACCTTAAATTATTCTATAAAGTTTTACAATAAAATATCAATTAAAGGTACTTATATTGTTATATACCTCATTTACAAGCTACATTCACTTACTCTCCTCTCCTCTCCTCTAGAAAGATGGAAAATAAGGGAATCTCACAATAGAGAATCTAGAGATGCGAAGTAGCATCGTGGCGAGATGATCGCCAAGACTGAGAAAATATGGGACCCATTTGGCATTTTGATATTGTATGGTTTTGGTGGTACATCCCACGTGAAACGTTCCAAGTGTCACGAACATAATCAATCCGTAACGCTTACTTGTAATTCCGAAGAAAGTCAGTCCAAATTAAAAAAGATAAATATTGAAGAATAAATCCGAAGTTTTTGAGCCGTTGAGCTCCATTTTGACTAATCCAGGAGTTTTTATTGATTACTTTTTAAAATTATTTTTCACGCGTTTCGCACGTTGTCTCTCTACATTTTATGTGGAAGTTTCAAAATTATTGGGATTTGGTTTTATTTTACTACTAGTAGTGGTTTCAATGAACTGCATTTTTTTTTTTTTTGAGTAACTATGGGCATTCAGAGTCTTTGTCTGATTAGTCTTATGAGCCTAAAATTATGCAATGAGACTATCAATAATCTGACATTTGGTTGTTGTGAAAAATTGATATCTTGTTCGTGCGCCTAATCTACACAACTTCGTCATCGCCCTTATTATTAGGTCACACCCGTATAAGTTGACTGTGCTTTCTCTTCACTACTGCTACTAAATAATTTGTGGCGCATTATGACATTATTCAATGTGGTTGCTATATTATTTATGATACTATTATCCTTCACAAAATATGAAGTACTCATAAAAAAAAAAACATATGAGGTGCATTTTACAAGTTTTCAACAAAAAAGGTACATTTTACAAAAACACTTCTTCAAAAATTAAACAACATTTTTGAAATTCAAGGCAACTTTTATACTCTCCTTTATACCTATATAACTTCTCAAAAGAAAAAAAAAACTCAAGTATTTAGTAATTACAACTAACTAACATCTGTATTTTCATAAAAAGATAAGTATGCCTTTTTATAAGATAAAATACATAATTAAATATAATTAATATGTAATCGTAATTAAAGCGCCTGCCCTTTATTTGTGTTAATGAGTAAGAATGTGATTTGCACACATAATTAATGTCTTTTTAATGATTTAATACTCTTTTAATGTGGTGTGCAAAAACGACTTATATTGTCGACAGAAAGAAGTAAGATAATAAATCTTTCAAAAAATCTATTTGGACACTAAGGGTCCGGACTCAAAGGGAGGTTTTTGAGATTTTTGTAAATATTAAAGGAGTGTTACAAGTTATAATTTTGAAGTCATTGATTGCTTGAGGATGACTTTGAAATAAAAAATTTTCAAAAAATTCTCTAAGGGTCCGGACTCATGAGTCCAAGTAGCACTACTCTAAATCTTTTTCCTTTTTTGAGAAAATAAAATATTTTTATTAAAATTTATCATGTGTGTTATCAATTCTCACGTTGGCCCTGTCACGCCCCATAACTCAATTTTTTTCATCCGTGAAGAGAACGGAGTCCCCAAATGAATATTAATTAATGTATGACGCGCACATGTAAGTTATAGTTTTATATACAAAGCTTCATAACCCAGTTGTGTATATGTATCCTACCAAATAAATAAATAAATTGTGTATATGTATGCTCTGATAAAAAAATAAAATAAAATTGAATATATGCATGGAACATGTTTCGAGAGTGACTTTAGAGCTCGACTGGGTAGGGTCTTATTTGGGGGCATTGTCATAAGGGTCGTCTCCCAATGCGAATGTCTTTTATGACCCAACGCGTATGTTTTTAACGTATCACAAGCAGCCAAAAGGAAACTATTAGAATGAAAATGGTAATGATACACTATAACATATATTGACCCATAAAAATTCTCTATTCAGCTTTAACTCATGTGTTATACACTAAAATTTATATATAATTTATATCTCGAGATACACATAGGTTGCTCTTATAAACTAATATATATCGTCGTGTGACTTTTCATTTAGTGTAGTGTGTAGTGTGTAGTGTGCCGTATGTGTGCAATGCATGGTTTCGTAACTTCATTCTTTTATGGCGGTTGCAAGTTGGGACTTGGGGAGCCCATCTATATGCGTGGACGAGTGGAGCAGATTTAAGCTATTAGAATATGTAAGGAAGAAGGGGAGGTTGACACGTGTGTGGTGACAAAAATTCAGACTTTTTTTTTTTCAATATGATAGGTTCTCTGCATTTGTACCTCGTTATGGGTGTAACGTCTAAGTCTTAAGGTCATACTATTAATTAAGTCTCAGTATCTTCGAAGGATTGGACCATACGTTTAGATAAAGCGTGTGCATTGCAATTTCATTCTTTCTTTCTTTCATTTTCAAGATTCTGTACTTGAGATTGACTCCCAATATATAGTTTTCATACACATATAATAGTTTAAACTTTGGACTCTATTAAATACTTCAATCGGTAAAAAATATAAGTCGTATAAGGTAAAGATATAAAAATTAAAAAAATTTAATTAAGAGTGTAACTTATATATATATCTTTTTACATTAAATGAATGGAAGAATTATAAATATTCAAATTGTATAAGAGTAAAATAGGTAAAAAATAATAAGTATATTCTTGAATTCTGAAAACGTCTTACAATTTTAAATAAAATATTTTTGCTAGAACGAAGGAGTAGTTAATGTGCATGGACATATTAGGTGGATGTCGTGATGCGTATATATTGATGGATTTGATCTAGTCTGAGTTAGTTTTTAATTTTTTTTTTCGTCAAAGAAAAATATATGAATGAAGGTTTCTAACCCAAATGGGTAATGACACAGTATATTATGCAACTGGGAACCGAAGTCCACACCATACACCACAATGGCGCATCGACAACCCTAAACAGGAACAACTACCCTATAATGGGGAATACAATCCTTTGACAAAAGAACAACAACACTTGAAGGAGACAACAAGCTTTACAAACAAAACAACAAACCTACAACTCAATATCTAACGTGGAAGTAGGATTACAGAAGAGCAACAACCCAAAAAGAAAACTATTGACTACCATTGACGTACTGTCAAACAACCTTTGCTACTTCACTCGTCGTAGTACTTTTGGCTATTGGCTTGCCGATTTACAGCTTGAGTCACATACATAAAGCCAATAGTTCAAAAACTTCTTCACAACCCCCAAGAAAGCTTTTTCTTCATCTCTAACTCGCTCGACCCCTTCCACTAGATACACCATTATCTAAAAGGAGGGAGATTAGGAGCGTCGACGATCTAGATCACTCTAGATCTGGCGCTTTTCTTACCCCTTCCAGATCCAACTCACCAAAAGCTAGAGCTAGATCTAACATATCTAAGATTTAGATCTAGGATGCACACACAAAAAAGAGAAAAACAAAAGCAAAATAGAGAAAAGGGAAAGGTTGCGGGGGGCAATCGACAACACTCACGACCACCAGAGTGAGTTGCGGCACTGCCCGAGCCCCATTGAGACGCGCCGACTTGAGAAACCCTAGGTGGAGACTATTCTCCTAGGTTGAACCAAATTTGCTAAAGTTGATTGGTGGAGAACAAATAGAAAACCAAGAGTTATTTTTAATTAATGCTAAGGTTTTGAATTGTTATAATTTTTAGATTTTATACCAAAAACTTTTTCCAACCTTTCTTACTTTAGCTCGACTAATTTAATAAAAGTTAGTCGAGAGCCATCACTTCAAGAAAATTGATCTTTAGCAACACTTAATTATGTTGTTATATCATATGTTGTTAAATTATTGAATTTAACATATAATTATATATTACTATTTGGGACAAAAAATTGATTAATGACTGATTAAATATTATAAAACAAAGTGTTCAATTAAATTTATAAATCGTTTTATATTAATTTCTTAATTAAATATATTTTGGTTGCACATTAATTACGTATTAAATAAATTTTAACAACGTAAAGTATGACAATATATTTTTTTATAGTGTTGGGATGCATTAATTAGGAAGGACTTGAATAATTTGGATTTTGGAATACTTAACATCAATTACATTGAATTGAGCACAGGGGAAGAGTTTGATCCACTTACTGACCCCAAATAATTTGAGGCTAAGATTATGTTGTTGTTTCAGAAATGACATAAGCCAGCTTTTAGAAAATTTGTACTTCATGATAAACACTTCCATGGTCACCTAAAAAACATGAAATGGAGAGCATACAAAATTGTAGGAAAAAGAGTAAACCATCAAGAAATTTTTTTTTTGGAGACCCAAATCATTGCTTTAAATGAGAGACTTAAGCACAAGAAGAGTAATCAATTAAGATAACATAAACTCTGAATGACAATGTATAAAGGACGAGATTAAGAAAACTCCTTCATTGTCTATGAATTTAGTTGTTATATAATACATTGCTAAAATTTATTAAATTTTAAATTACGGGTAAATTGTAAATTGGTTCATGAGGTTTACTTCTAGTTAGTCAAAAGTATCATTGAGTTAGTGGCAAATTAAAATATTACTATTATATTACTTTTTGATAATGTGTTATAATTATTTTACCAACAATACCTTTTAAGTTTTTTCAAATTCTCTCTTTCCTAGTCAACACTATTTAACAAATTATCATCTTAGTCCCTTAATTATAAGGACAATTTATTTTATTTTTTGATATCAACTATATGTACATAAGTATATTTATTTGTTCAAGAATTATTCATATGTTTTTGATGCGTGCCGAGCGCGTCAAAATAAATATATATCCCGATGAGATTACCAATAACCACAAGAACTGCAGTAGTGGCAAGCACGGGGTCGAACCACAAAGACCAAGTTTTCAACTTAGGGTACTAACCTAAAACTAACCTAGAGTGTTCAAGAAAATATCTCTAATTTTACTAAAAACAATAATTAAAATATAATGTAAATAAATCAATCAAAATGGAAAAGAACAATCCAAACCATCAGTTTCACAAATCTCTTCAATTTGGCATAATTTTACATATGGTCCTCAATTTAAAGCATGCAAATCACAATAATTTAGTGTAACTATAGACCCGGTAATGTACGCGGGTTTTCGTGCTTCGATGTCGGCGCTGCCAAGGTACGACCGTTGACTACTTCCACGACCAATTACGCAACCCGATCGCTAGTGCTCAGATTTAACGCATTGGTCGCATTACTTTGATTAGTGAAGGCACTACACCTAGACAACCGGATCGCTAGTGCTCCCGATTTAGCCTAGATCCCTAAGGTATTTGACCGGGTCCCAAAAGGGTCTAATCAATTGGTATGGTCAATTGCCACTAGTGTGGTCTTGTCGCACAAGCACGGGTGCTTACGACTCACTGGCATATGAATTGAAGTTTAAACTAGTGTTTAACTTCAATTGTTAAAATAATACCAAAGAAAATAAATTGCTATGAAAAATAAATTAAATAAATAATAAAATAGATCTCACATATGTTTTATGCCAAAAAGACTGATTTGATCCACTTCCAGTTCAGACTGATGAGTTTAGCCGGCCATCGACGTCATAAACTCTATTAAAATCTAAACACAAAGTGTAGAAAAAGAGGAGAGAAAAAAAAATAGAAAACACTGAGAAAAAGAAGAAAACAATGTATCCCTGACTCTCTGCCAAAAACCCTAATTAATACTCCTAAATTTGGGTCCAGGATGCCTATTTTCGAGTTTGGTGTGTGACACGTGCGTCGAGGACAATCTGTGGCTATTTTTTGGTATTTTTCTGGACGTTGCCACGTGTCACAGCGTGATTGGCTGAAAAACTGGAGCATGCTGACGTGGCGGCCGCGGATTGGAGGAGAGGAGTCGCGTGACGCGCTGGACATGGGCGCTGACACGTGGCGGTTCCTGGTTCGCTGGAGCTGCTGACGCGTGCATTGCTGGATGAACCAGAGGCTGCCACGTGGCGATGACGTGGCATGGGCGAAATCGCGCTTCTCGTGCGAAAATCTGGGAGTGCAGTTGAGCATGCATCCCGATGCAGATCGAGCGAATGAGGCGAGGAGACGGTTGAGAGAGGTGATGTGGCGGGACGTGGCACGCGCAGATTAGTGGAACTGGGCGACGTGGCACGATTTGATTCGGCGAAAGACTGTGTGTGACGCGGTCAGTCCAATGGGGACTCGACACGTGGCAGTTTCGAACTCCAATTCACCTACTCTTGTGTACACCTCAAAACAAACCCTCAGGTGTCTGATTTCTGCAAGTGTATACTCTATTTCGAGTATTTTTTTCGCCCGGATCCAACCGTGCACCCCAAAAGTCCTGAAAATGACAAATAGAGATAATTAGGCCTATAATTCGAAGAATCAACACTAAAATATATAAATAAACTATACATAATATGCATAAATAACAACTTATCAAATACCCCAAACTTAGGACTTTGCACGTCCCGAGCAAAGGTGTAAATGACAAACAAACAAACTAGTCTCTTAATATAACTATGCACTTACTCAACTAAACTATACCCGATTCAAAAGTTCATGGAGTTCCTCTGGTCTACATAGTCGCCAACTTAACAAGCCACTTAAGAAATTTCGGAGTTATGATATGTCAAGAATCGCAACCCAAACACAACTAAGATCCCACTTTCAAGACAAAGATGAAGTCAAGACAAAGGCCATCAACTACTTATGGATTTTCTTGGTCTATACATTAAAGCACGCAAGTTTAAAATCCCACTAAATTTAGTGAAAGCACTTGAGCTAAATCTTTTTTATTTGAGGAGTTTTCATAAACTTTCGCCTTTATTCCTTTTTTTTATTCTCTATTCCTTTCTCCATTTTTTGTAACACGGTCCCTGCTCCATTTCCTATGGACCGATATTCTCACTTTTTCCCACCACAAGTTTCCCTGCTCCATTTCCTGTGGAAACTTGTGGGACTCTCAATATTAAGAAAACTCCTGTTAGCCCTTCTCACTTTCACTATAATCAACAAATTCCTCAATGTGGGTTAAAATACTATCACTTGCACAATTTGACCGTCTACCCATTTTGGTATCTAGCACAAGCTCAACCAACATACTAAGTCTCTAATCATGAATTCCTAAGAATGCTGGGCTACGACTTGATTGAGTGTTTCTCCTAATTTCTCTTAAGTTTCAAGTCAACAGGCAACTATAAAATACTCATCCATAACCAAAGGCATGAAACAAAATCTCGGGCGACTCTAGACCATATAGACTACACTGAAAACATGCATGAACGTGTATCAACTCATAATGGAATGAGAAGTGTGATATGGAGTGAAAAGAAATGGAAGAAATGAATGAGCAATATATATCAAATACCACCAATACCAACCCGCATGTAACCGCATATATATATATATATAAAAAAATTTTAAACGATCTCACCTGCGGTCTTTCGCATAGAACACCATCCAACTCAATCCACAAGTCCTAAAGTACCCCCAAACTTATTTCGAACCTTGTCCTCAAGGTTCAAAACAAGTTACGAGGCATACATGAACATACAAGTGGTAAAAAGAACATGATAGATAAAGAAGGAAATGATACAAAATCATGCATAAGACTGACACTAAACCTAAATCTACAAACGAAAAGAAGACGGGTAACCTTACCAGATCTCAATGTAACTAACCATACGTACAGACATGTGAGGAGCCATCGAGCAATACCAGGCTCTCAAAATCCCAGTGTGCAAGGTAGAGGTCGCAACACCTGTAAAAAGTCACAAGGAGATAATAGTAAGAATACCACAGAAAAAGACTAAAAGAAAATCAAAGGGATAGAAGCTTGGGGTGCCTCCCAAGAGCGCCTTTTTTAACGTCGTTGGCTCGACTCGGTCGACTCTCTCTCGGTCAAGGTACTACTCTACAATCGCTAGAGTCTCGCTCTCGATCTCGTGTTGTGGGAAGTTCTCATAGAACGGCTTCAGTCGATGCCCATTCACCTTGAAAACTTTCCCTGTATCCTGGCTCCTGATCTCAACTGCACCATGTTCAAACACATCAGTAACAACAAAAGGTCTGAGCCATCGTGACCTCAACTTCCCTGGATGGAGAGTTAATTTAGAATTATAAAGCAAAACCTTTTGACCGACTACGAAAGTCTTACGAGATAAGTTGCGATCGTGGAACGCCTTGGTTTTATCCTTATAAATTCGAGCGGACTTGTAGGCATCGTTCCGAATCTCCTCCAATTCTTGGAGGTCCAACTTTCTCTCTTTGCCGGCTGCGTCGAGTTCCATGTTAAGTTTGTTTGACAGCCCATAGAGATTTATGCTCTAACTCGACCGGCAAGTGGCACGATTTGCCAAAAACTAAGCGATACGGAGACATTCCGATTGGCGTTTTAAACGTCGTTCGATAAACCCATACTGCGTCATCAAGGCGCGTGCTCCAATCCTTCCGTGAAGGGTTTGCGGTCTTCTCCAAAATGGCTTTAATCTCCCTGTTTGACACCTCCGCTTGGCCACTGGTCTGAGGATGATAGGCCGTAGACGTACGGTGTGTGACATTATACTTACGCAAGAGATTTTCAACCATGCGGTTGCAGAAATGGGTACCTCGATCACTGATCAAAGCCCGTGGAGCGCCAAAAGTTGAAAAAATTCGTGATTTCAGGAAATCGCATACAACTGACGAATCATTGTTGCGAGTGGCTTTGACTTCCACCCATTTGGACACGTAGTCCACCGCCCATAAGATATAAAGAAAACCATGTGACGGTGGAAATGGCCCCATGAAGTCGATCCCCTAAACATCGAAAATCTCACAGAATAGGATCGAGGTCAGTGGCATTTGATTTCTGTGACTCAGGGTTCCGGTCGACTGACATCTGGCACAGGTCTTGGAGTATATGTATGAATCGTGAAAAATGGTGGGCCAGTATATCTCACTCTCCAAGACCTTCATAGCAGTCCTACGTGGACCGAAATGGCCGCCGCAGGCGTATGAATGACAGAATGCCAATATAGATTGCGTTTCCGTCTGAGAGACACATCGACAAATAACCTGGTCTGAGCAAAACCTCCACAAGTATGGGTCATCCCATACATAGTATTTGGAATCACTCCGAATTTTATCCTTTTAGGCTCGCGTAAGATGAGGTGGAAACTCTTGTGTAACAAGGTAGTTTACCATATCTGCAAACCAAGGGAGTTCCTCAACAATTGCTAAGAGATGTTCATCAGGAAAATCATCTCGTAGCGGGACAGGTGCTTCACCATTCTCGATACGACTGAGATGGTCAACAACAAGATTTTCGGCACCACTTTTATCTTTAATCTCGATGTCAAACTCTTGTAACAAGAGTATCCATCGAATGAGACGAGGCTTAGCTTCCTTTTTGGTCATAAGGTGTTTTAAGGCAGCATGATCAGAGTAGACGACCACCTTAGTTCCTAAGAGATAAGGTCGAAATTTCTCCAAGGCGAAGACGACAGCTAGAAGCTCTTCTCTGTAGTGGTGTAATTCAGTTGGGCAGGATCAAGAGTTCGGGAAGCGTAGTATATAACATGAGAAGCGCGCCCGACTCGTTACCCAAGCACAGCACCCACAGCGTGGTTGCTGGCATCGCACATAATCTCAAAAGGTAGCTCCCAGTTGGGAGCTCGAATCACTGGAGTAGAGATGAGAGAGTCTTTGAGTGCATCGAATGCACTTTTACATGCCTTATCAAAATCGAAAGGCACGTCCTTCTGAAGAAGGCGACAGAGGGGTTGTGCAATTTTGGAGAAATCCTTAATGAATCGCCGATAGAAACCGGCATGGCCAAGAAATGATCGAATTTCTCGCACAGTCGTGGGGTAAGGCAACTTTTGAATTACTTCAATTTTTGCCGGGTCTACCTCCACACCCCTAGCAGATACGATGTGACCTAAGACAAGACCCTGATCCACCATGAAGTGACATTTCTCGTAATTGAGGATCAAGTTCTTCTGGATACATCGGTGAAGAACCTTAGTCAAGTGACTAAGGCAAAGATCGAATGAATCACCGTAAACGGTGAAGTCATCCATGAATACTTCGATGAAGTGCTCAACGAAGTCAGAGAAGATGCTCATCATACACCTCTGGAATGTAGCAGGTGCATTGCACAACCCAAATGGCATGCGCAGTAAGCATAAGTACCAAAAGGACAAGTGAAGGTGGTCTTTACTTGATCCTCAGTGCTACGGGAATCGGTGAAAACCGAATACCCATCCAAGCAAAGCAATAGTGAGACACACTGCGCTAAACGCTCTAACATCGATCGATGAAAGGCAATGGGAAGTGGTCTTTCTTAGTGGAAGCATTGAGCTTTCTGTAATCAATGCAAACTCGCCATCCGTTTTGGATGCGAGTTGGGACTAACTCACCTTGTGAGTTTGTGACCACTGTGATCCCCGTTTTCTTAGGAACCACCTGAATGGGACTGACCCACTTGCTGTCGGAGATCGGGTAGATCATCCCAGCGTCAAGGAGCTTTAGAATCTCCTTTTTAACCACATCCATCATTGGTGGGTTCAGTCTCCGTTGTGCTTCTCGTGAAGGTGTAGACCCTTCTTCCATATGTATCTGATGCATGCATGTGGAAGGGCTAAGACCTTTGATGTCAGCAATCGTCCACCCTAGGGCTTCTTTGAACTCTTGAAGCACATGAATCAACTTCTCTCTTCTCGGTAATGTGAGTTTGGTGGAGATGATCACTGGTAATGTATCATTCGCACCTAAAAACACATATTTGAGGTGGGTGGGCAATGGTTTGAGCTCTAGTGTGGGTGCTCGCACCATAGAGGGGAGAAGTGTAGAGTTCGAAGTAGGTAAGTCGAGATAAGCTAGGGTGGGAAAATAGAGTGGAACAGAGTCCAACTCAGAGATCAGCTCCTCAATCTCAGTATCGAGGATGAAACATTGCTTTCGCAAGAAATTGGTGTCAAGATGATTCTCTAACACCACTTTCACATCATCACCGTTCACGAGAAAAGTATCCTGGACAAGTGAGTCCACACTGTCCAAGGCAAGCACCATAGAAGAGGCATCGCGGGGATGGCGCATCGCATCATAGATGTTGAACTTAATAAGTTCACCATCAAACTCCATAGTCAGAGCACCACTATGAACATCAATCTTTGTCTTAGCGGTCTTAAGGAAAGGCCTGCCAAGCAAGATTAAGGAGAAATGGGGGCATGGCTGAGTCTTCATATCGATGATATAGAAGTCAGCAGGAAAGATGAGCTCACTAACCTTCACCAAGATGTCTTCCAAGACACCCACAGGACGAACGACAGATCGGTCTGCCAAATGTATGACAATCCCAGTATCCTTTAGGGGGCCAGCCTTCAATGTCTCATATATGGATAGTGGCATGACATTGATAGAGGCGCCGATGTCGCATATAGCTTTCTGGATCTCAACTTCACCAATTGTGCAAGGGACAATGAACATGCCCGGGTCCTCACACTTGGTTGGCAACTTTTTGCGTAGGATAGCTGAGATGTTCTCACCTACAGTGATGTTCTCGTTGCCTTTGAGACGACCTTTATTGGTGCATAGGTCCTTGAGTAGCTTAGCATATCGGGGCATATGTGCTAAAGCATCAAGAAGTGGGATGTTTATCGGCACTTTCCTTAAGATTTCAGAATTTCCTTCTCTTCTCCCGCCTTTTTAGATTGAATGAGGCGTTGAGGGAACGGGGGTAGAATCTTAAGAAAAGGTTGTGCTTCCTTATCCAAGTCTACCGTTTCAGTGTGAGAAGGTTGAACCTCGAGTTCCTACTCGGCTTCCTTGGATTTAGGGGCGGCCTCTTTAGGCTTAGGGTCTTTAGGGGCCTCCTCCAACTCTCTACCACTACGAAGTGTGACAACATTGACATTCGCATTTGGATTCGGGAGCGTTTGAGAAGGCAACCTGCCTTTCTCATCAGTCCGCCCAACTTGTAGGGCTAATTGCCCTAATTGCACCTCGAGACTTTTAATGCTAGAAGCATGACTTGTGATGGTTTCATTTTTGAGTTGGGTCAATTCTTTAGAGAATCTGTCTTGATTAGCAATGAGTGTCCTCATCATTTCCTCTAAAGACCCCGAATTTTGAGCGGGTTGGGGTTGTGGAGGGAGGGGTTGTCCCCTTGGAACATACTGTGAGAAGTTCTGATTTTGTGGCCCATAACTTAAATAGGGGCTTTTAACGGCATGATTGCAAGTGTTATTGAAATTGTTGCCGTATTGATTCCTCGGTGGTCCTTGGAATCCTCCACCTAAAGCGTTCGCTTGCTCGTTCTCGAACAAGGTAGGACACGAGTAAGTAGAGTGGTCCTTGGCTGTATAGAAGCCGCAAGCTTTAACTTGAGCTTTTCCCGAGGTGAGGAATCGCTCCATGAGATCAGTGAGTTTATCAAGCTTGCTATTGGCAGAATTAGACCCTACTCCATCAGAAAGACTTCGTGAAGGTCCATCATCGTCATCATCAATGTAATGACGTGACTGACTTTCTATAGAGTCGAACAGATCAAACATTTCCTCGGTGGTCTTACATCTGTAATCGCCTCCACAAGCATTGTCAATCATCCGTTTCTCTAGGGGTGTGAGTCCCATATAGAAGAAACGAATAATGGAGAGGTTGCTTTGGCCATGTTGGGGGCATTGTACAAGTAAGCGCTTATAACGACCCCAATAATCGCCAAAAGATTCGCCCCGTTTCATTTTGATACTACATATCTCCCTAGTAAGTTGGGAAGCTCTAGATTCAGGGAAGAACTCTTTGAGGAATGCAGAAATCATGTCGTTCCAATTTGTAATGGAACCAGGGGGAAGATAAAAGAGCCAGTCTTGAGCTTTATCCTTTAGGCAGAAAGGAAAAACTGAGAGTTTGACTTCGTCTTCATCGACTCGAGGGGGAATCATGGTCCTACATTTAGAATGGAAGTCCTTGATGAAGGTGATTGGATCCTCACGATCCAGTCCATGAAAGACGGGGAGCAGGTTAATGAAACCTGATCTGAGCTCAAAATTGCCCCTGTGGGCTGGATATGCGATGCAGTGTGGATGATGGGCTAGGAGATCCTGTATCCCATCATTCGCCATCCCAATGGTAATGCGATGGTCGGCCTGAGGTTATGCCCAAGGATTAGCTTGTGGCCTTTGTGGATGAGGATCAACCACTCTTTGGTCGAATGGTTGATAGCGATGTGCTGCAGGCCTTTACTGCTCCACTGGTGCATGTGGTTCAGCTGGTGCGTCAAACTGTTGGGGAGGAATAACTAGGGGTTCCTCCTGTCCCTCACGTGGGGCAACGTGTGCATGTGGGTTCCCAATGTGGTCAGCCATCGGAGGGGTTTGCTTGTCGTTCAGTTGAACTCTAGAGGTTTGGTTCCTCTGCCTAGTTTCTTTTGAGTTCCGACGACAAGTCTTCTCGATCTTTGGATCAAGAGGGAGTAAAGATCCAGCGGACAACGATCGACGAAGACAGCGGGACATAAAAGTGAACACAAAAGAAATAAGAGGAAAAAAAAAACCTAAGTCAAAAAGAACTTGATCCCCGGCAACGGCGCCAAAATTTGATGCGTGTCGAGCCCGTCAAAATAAATATATATCCGGATGAGATTACCAATAACCACAAGAACTGCAGTAGTGGCAAGCACGGGGTCGAACCACAAAGACCAAGTTTTCAACTTAGGGTACTAACCTAAAACTAACCTAGAGTGTTCAAGAAAATATTTCTAATTTTACTAAAAACAATAATTAAAATATAATGTAAATAAATCAATCAAAATGGAAAAGAACAATCCAAACCATCAGTTTCACAAATCTCTTCAATTTGGCATAATTTTACATATGGTCCTCAATTTAAAGCATGCAAATCACAATAATTTAGTGTAGCTATAGACCCGGTAATGTACGCGGGTCTTCGCGCTTCCTGATGTCGGCAGCCAAGGTACGACCGTTGACTACTTCCCTGACCAATTACGCAACCTGATCGCTAGTGCTCCAGATTTAACGCATTGGTCGCATTACTTTGATTAGTGAAGGCACTACACCTAGACAACCGGATCGCTAGTGCTCCCGATTTAGCCTAGATCCCTAAGGTATTTGACCGGTCCCAAAAGGGTCTAATCAATTGGTATGGTCAATTGCCACTAGTGTGGTCTTGTCGCACAAGCACGGGTGCTTACGACTCACTGGCATATGAATTGAAGTTTAAACTAGTGTTTAACTTCAATTGTTAAAATAATACCAAAGAAAATAAATTGCTATGAAAAACAAATTAAATAAATAATAAAATAGATCTCACATATGTTTTATGCCAAAAAGACTGATTTGATCCACTTCAGGTTCAGA
This sequence comes from Stephania japonica, assembly GCA_039657345.1. NCBI lineage: Eukaryota > Viridiplantae > Streptophyta > Magnoliopsida > Ranunculales > Menispermaceae > Stephania > Stephania japonica. Next base: position 79,747,789 of record CM077556.1, on the reverse strand, counting down.
CTGATGAGTTTAGCCGGCCATCGACGTCATAAACTCCATTAAAATCTAAACACAAAGTGTAGAAAAAGAGAGAGAAAAAAATAGAAAACACTGAGAAAAGAAGAAAACAATGTATCCCCGACTCTCTGCCAAAAACCCTAATTAATACTCCTAAATTTGGGTCCCGGATGCCTATTTTCGAGTTTGGTGTGTGACACGTGCGTCGAGGACAATCTGTGGCTATTTTTAGGTATTTTTCTGAACTCTGCCACGTGTCACAGCGTGATTGGCTGAAAAACTGGAGCATCGACGTGGCGGCCGCGGATTGGAGGACAGGAGTCGCGTGACGCGTGCTGGACATGGGCGCTGACACGTGGCGGTTCCTGGTTCGCTGGAGCTGCTGACGCGTGCATTGGTGGACGAACCAGAGGCTGCCACGTGGCGATGACGTGGCGTGGGAGAAATCGCGCTTCTCGTGCGAAAATCTAGGAGTGCGGTTGAGCACGCATCCCGACGCAGATCGAGGGAATGAGGCGAGGAAACGGTTGAGAGAGGTGATGTGGCGGGACGTGGCACGCGTAGATTGGTGGAACTGGGCGACGTGGCACGATTTGATTCGGCGAACGACTGTGTGTGACGCGGTCAGTCCAATGGGGACTCGACACGTGGCAGTTTCGAACTCCAATTCACCTACTCTTGTGTACACCTCAAAACAAACCCTCAGGTGTCCGATTTCTGCAAGTGTATACTCTATTCCGAGTATTTTTTCGCCCCGGATCCAACCGTGCACCCCAAAAGTCCTGAAAATGACAAATAGAGATAATTAGGCCTATAATTCGAAGAATCAACACTAAAATATATAAATAAACTATACATAATATGCATAAATAACAACTTATCAAAAATTAATAAAACTCATGTTGTGTAAAAAATAAATAATAATAAAATGTCAATATGTTTATTATTTAATAATAATGATAATAAATTGATAATCTATATTTTTGAAAGGAATTTGGTGCTTAGCAATCAAAATTGTAAAACCATGTTGATTTTCACATTAAACTAAAAAATATGTAAAAAGATGTATAAGTTTATATATACCAAAAATAAAAAACTATTAATTAAATTGTCACATTATTTTTTAATTTACACCTTTCTATAATTTATAAAAATAAATACACAAGATATTATTAAAGGCCATAAAAGTAATAAACCAAGACTAAAACCAAATGCTACTATATTAATAATAATTAATATACGTAATTACATACAAAAAGTTTATCAAAAAAGTTATTTTAAAGAAGATTTATTAAAAAAGTCATGATTTATTTAAAAATATTTGGTACTTGTGTGTTTGTCTCTTTATAGTGATAAATTAGTATTTTCACATTAATTCAACCATAGTTTAGAAAAAAGTTAATAGAAGGGACTAAAGTGCATATTTTTAAAACTTCGGGGACTAAAATGCATATTATTGTAAACCCTAAGGACCAATTTTTGTTTTACCCTTAAATTAATATATAACTAACAATTATTTTTAACGATAAATGATTGATTAAATACTAAATTTTAAATTAATATATAACTAAATGTTATTTATACATCATTACACATTAAAATTTAAAATTTTAAATATGGTGGCATATTAATTAAGGAGATATATATACTTCACATATATATGTAGCTACCACGATTAGAATCCACAACTTTTGTTTGAATAGCTTATCTCGTTCCCACACTTTGCCCCTATTGAAGATTTTATGATAAATGCAATTTTTCCTTGTCCTCGAAGATTTTAGGTAGATAAGATTAAATGCTTATTACGCTTCTCCACAATGCTTAACAAATGGCTATTTTCCATCACTGCATACTTTGCCACATATGTATTGTCTCATCACTTTTTTTTATTTGATAAGATATGCAAGATGTCTCTTCTAGGCCTAAACTTTGTCAAGTTTGTTAAGAGTTTTAGTGTCATTACATATACTAGTAATGAGGGCGTCCATAGATTTACCAAAAAAAAAAAAACTGAGGGCGCCCATATAAATTGTAATAAAAAAATGTGGCAACTGATAATCAAAACATCTAATATCCAAAAAGAGTAAAAAACAATGCATTTCTTATATATTGACAACCTTATCGCCTAATTTTTTTCCTTCTAGAGCATTTTGTATACAGTTTGAATATTATTCAATGTATGTATGGCAACTTGTCAAGGTCTGGAATATTGTTCATCAGAAAATAGTACTTGTTTGCCTCATCCTTCAATGTATTTTGTCACAAAAAGGTAGGATCCATGCTTTAAGATCACACAATTGAATATGGAAACTAACAAGATATATAAATTTTAATAATTCATTTAATCACCATAATCATCATCATCATCATCATCATCATCAATCACGCCTCTATTGAAAATATTATCTTTGCCTTTGCTGTTCAGTTTGCATCTGTATAATGTATCTTCATTTCTTAGGTCTTGTTGGGTCGATTTCACCTCCATATATGGGGAGCTGAATTGTTGGTATATATATATGATCAGTTTTGTATATGTACTCCTACTTGGGCTACTTTTGTGTTGTAATAGTCGAAAAGCGTATATATATTTTGAGTCAGAATCTAAAGCTTTTGCCACGACTAATTCCATACTTGAAGCAACTAGTGTATGTAAGTTCTTACAGTTAATATGGAGAATAAAGTACATGTACCATAAACTTTAATGTGAATTCCTAATTTTTCTAGGTGCAAGAGAAGAATATTTAGGAATAAAAGGTTCTCTGCATTGAGACACTGCATCCTTAAATAAAGAGGAAGTTCAAAACCCAGGACAAGCCCAAGCCCTACACATGTAAAGTCTTGTATTCCCCTTGTGTACACATTATGTGTGTATTCCCCTTGTGTACACATTATGTGCCCCACACTTTCCATATTTGGATTTTTCATAGTTTGGCTATATTTGCATCACTGCCTCATATATATGCATGGAGTTACTATCAAAAAAATATATATGCATGGAGTAGGTGCGACAACAAATGTTTACTAATCTATAGAAGTCCATGACACCTAATTTGTATAATTGAAAATCTATTTGCGAGGGGAGGATTGCCATTAACTTATATTTTCCGAATCTATACATAAATTCTTGGACCATGGTACAACATGCTGTTAGAGATGTTGGGATAGTCGACATAGACTACTTAGAAAGAAAAATACTTATAGGTGTTGAATAGACACTCCACATCTTGCCTGACATTTTTGAAGGAACCCCACTTTCAAACTTGTAGCCACACTCTCCACACCTTGGATTGGACAATAGGGACAATTCATGTCGGTGAGTCGTAAACGTGTAGTGTCGTAAACAAGTCATAACCCATATAATGCAAATCCATGACATGACATGTTTATTAATCGTGGTAATCGTTTTCATGTATAAGTGGGCCGTGATATAAACATATCGGTATTTGTGTCACGTGCTTATTAAATATTTTATTTAAATTAATTTATTTAAATTTTATAATTTGTTTACTACATTTTGAAAAATATCTATATGAACAAATTCAAATGAACATAATTAAATAGACAATAAAATTTAATGGAGATGTAGTCTTAAGTCTTACTTTACTTTTTCATTCAAGTTTTTACCATTTAGTATTAATAATGAAGGAAAAATGACTCGCAACAAATAACATATACAAGACAACAAGAATCCTCTAAGAAAACGTGTAAATTTTCATATTTTTAATAAATAGTTATTAATAAAACTTTAAAACTGAATAATATACTAAAAGTAAAATAAATATTTCTTTTAAAAATAAAGTTAAGTATGGAAAAGGATGTCTGCAAATAAAAAATAAATCATGTTATTAACATATATTCAAATAGGTGAATTTTGCAATAATTTATTTATTATTACATATTTATTATTTATAAATCATTCTTTAATCGTGTTAAACGAGTTATAAATGAGTCAAACAGGTTAACATGTTAATAGCTCATTTATTAACCGTGTATAAATATGTTAACTTGTTCATGATCCAGACATACTTATGTCAAACCCACGATATTTATTACGTGTCGTGTCGTATCGTGTAAATGTTTCATGACCCAAATTGCCAGCTCTAGACATTATATTATAAAATTGAACACGTACCAATCAGTGTTAATTAAGTTCAAATGTCACGTATGTTGAGGAATTATTTGTCAAAATTCCAGCATAATTGTTTGCTTTTTAAAAATATTATAAATAGCATGATCAGTATGGATGGATCTCTTCTCAATTATTACAAAAAGGCATTTTGAAATAAAACTCGACACCCAAGCCAAAAAATAACATACTTGAAGCTATATTCTTACAATATGTAAAAGTAAATTGTAAGAGAGGAGAGGTGAGAACTAGTGTATTCTGATTTATCCTTATAATGAAATAACTTTTTTAATGTATTTAAAAGTTGAAACTAACAAAAGAAAAAAGTTGAAACCAAATTTCATAACATTGAATAACTTTATATACTAACGCGATCTTTTATTTTTGCTTTTCACGTGGTGCCCGGCGTCTACTGCAGCAATTGAGCTCGATCGAGTACTATCGGGAAGGAAGACGACATGGTCGTCATCTCCCCTCCCTCCCATCTCAGATTAGCAAGCAAAAAAAAAAAAAAAAAGAGGGTGTTGCAGGGCTGTTCGCTGGAAATTTCCAGCGAACAACTCTGGAGAAGATGACCCAAACTTGACCTAACCCGGATGGGTCAAATCGGGTCATGGCCTGACCCGGTTGGGTCGGGTAAGACCCGGACCAATCGGGTCGGGTCAGACCCGACTTGGGACCCATCCCTATTATTATATTAATAAATAATTATTTATTTCAATTAAATATATTTAAAAAAGATTTTAATTGAAATAAAATTCCAGAAAATAGGGAAAATTCATGAAAAATTTTGAAAAATTATAGAAAATTATATTTTCATCAAACAAAGATAAATTTGGAAATTTCCATGAAAAGTGAAGTATTCGGGGTTCTTATGACGTATTTTGTCTGGGTTTTTGCCTTTAAAAGGGTGAAATTGGCAAAAATAGCCAAAAAATTTAGAAAAAATTTATTATTAAGGAAAATATGGGAAATGGATTTAAAAATATAAATTTTTCCAAAAAGGCCATAACATGATGTAAATGAATAAAAAAAAAATAATGACCAGGTGTCTAGTAGATTGGTAACAAGCGTGCAGAGTCGTTTGGTGGCGTGTGAGAACCGCGAGCGCGGAGTTACGTGCGGTATTTGTGAGTAAAACCAACCAGAGTATTTACATTATTTCAATTGTGCATTTATTTGAATTATTATATTAGTTGAGTAGTAATCTCTTGTGGATTATATGAATTGTTGAAATGCCTTTGTTTTATCCATCCTTAGTGATTTATCGGCTTAGTTTTGATTGGATTCCTTAATGAGTGGTATATTTGGGTTTAAGTGGACAACATGGTGCTCACGGTCTATACCGTGAGTACACGGACTCTGGACGTGGTTAAACCCGCAGTTTGGGATTGCGGTGGCCGTAAGTTGAACTGTGTGTGACGCTGCGGTGCCCGTATGCGAACTAAATGTGACCTGGGGCTAAGTGCCTTATTCTAGACTGCCTTGGGTTTGTGTAGGTCCAGAATCTGTCTTGAAAGTTAGGTTGCAAACTAAATGTGGCAACCAGGTGGACTTGGGACACTTAGATTCCTTTTCTTTTGGCTTTGTGTTCTTGACACTCATTCATCGTTGTTATCTCCGTGATTCACTTATCATGCTGTCTTTTATATTCTTCGTGATATCCATGCATGATACTAGTTTAGCTATTTACTTGACATTTGAAATACTATTTAGACTCTATTGGTATTTTACTCTCTACATCATTGTGCTCACCGTCTAGTTTGTGACGGTGTACAGACCGGCGAACAGACCAAGGCAAGGGATTAGCGCTAGGCGATTGAAGGCGAGGACCACGAGGCATTCTCCTCTTGTGTATTGAGTATGTTTTGTATTAAGTATCTATATTATTTTGTTGAACATAGGATTATGGGTTATGAGAGATCTTGGGCATGTAGAACATTATTGATACTCACTTTTGATTCATAAGGTGGATATGATTACGGGGTTTCACACCCTAGGATTGTCTTAACTGGTGTGTTTTGAAGTTATTGATTAGTTTGGAGTTTAAGTGCTTCCGCTGTATCTGATAATAACTCACTAATTAATTAACTTTACTTATAAATATGTAATAAATGATAAATAGTAAGGAAGACTGACTAGGCCTGCGTGACTCAGCGAGACTGGATCGGGGGTTTGCGTAGATCTAGGCCGAGCGGTGCCCAATTTAAGGATTGTGAAATTTGGGGCCTGTCACACTGCTTATTTGCGCATTCGGTTGCTCTACGAGCTCCAACGACAGTCCTCTCCGTCACGGTTAGTCGAAAAGAATCGAATTAGGGTTTCATTTGATGTTCTAATTGCGATTCTTCATGGGTTTTATTAGGGAACTGTGAATTCAATCTCCTTTTCATTGATTGCCGAGCGCCGTAGACATCGCTTTGGCGGCATTGTTAGGTGAGATTCTTCGATCAAGTTACCGGCTTTGAAGCATCAGCGTTAAATTTGGTTTCTTTTTTATTACCATATATACTTGATTACTATTCTAATTTGAGTTCTTGAAGGATTGTACCAAAAAATTTGAATTTGTGAGTGCAGAGTTTTTGGGACCGACTAGTTAGTCACTTGAACCTCGTCGAGGTCGCAATTTGAATCTTATAATTTTTTGAGACATATCTCTATTAAGAGTGTGTCTTATACGGAATAGTTTGAGAAAATCCTGGACACTGCAGTATCGAAAAAAGACACTAAAGCACATTTAAATTAAGAACAAAATTAGCCACGCCGAAAACTTAAACTAAAATAATCTATCTGTTCTGTGCCAAAATATGATCCTACGCAGCTGTAGTAGATTCCTACCTAATTCTGACATTGATTATCGGTATGGATAAGCCTTACTGTATATGCAATGCTAAGACCAAACAATTGAGGAATCAAATCTGAATGCTAAAAGTGAAAAGACAACAAATTGTATAGAAAGAAAAAGAGATAAGTTGATTATTAAAGAGATCTCTCTTATAATAATACTTGCTTAATTTCTTTTGTCGATCTAACATGACTTATAACAATTTAATTAGTTATAGATTGGAGTCATGCCCTCATTATTTTATTGTAATTATTTTTTACTTTCCAACAATCAACAAGGATTGTTCGAGTTTCAACTGTTGGTAAAGAGAAGAAGACAGAGAAAAGGGAGGGGGGGACCAATGCATTAAGAAAGCAACTGAATGTGTTTAACTGCATCAAATCCAACATTTCCTTTTCTAATCAATGATTCTTTCTTCAAAATCTATTTCTTGCTTTTTACACAAGTCAATCTACCTAAAATCACCTCCACATGTTTGGCATATCGGTCTTAACTGTTATCACGGCTGCACCTTAAGTCGCTCTTAGAAAAAGATTTTCCAATCCAAGTTCACTCATAAAAACCTGAGAATTGTGAGTCGACACCAATTAATTTGGGATTGAGGTTATTTTGTTGTTGTTGTTGTTGTTGTTGTTGTTGTTGTTACTTTACTAGCTATGCTCTTGTCTTGGGCTTATTGAGTTGCTATTTAGGCTAGTTAGGTAGAATTAAAGGGTAACTCAACTCGTCGGATTGAGAGTTTGTTATTACTTAGCCCAGCTGAAGTTTGCCAATGAATTTGCTGCTATGTTAGAGAACAAATTTCACAACTTTAAGGTTGCATAAGCTTGGTTTCCGAGGCCCCATGTCGGTCTCCATGTTTGGATTGTTCCCAATGTTAAGTTGTTTGCATCAATGTGATATAGTTATACTGTTAATAAGAAAAATTGTGAGTCCTAATAACTCATTAAATTACCCTCCAGAAATATCACTGTTTAAAAAACTAAGTAATCTATGAAATATCAACACGAATGCTTCTTACACACGGGAAACAAAGTGAGTGGCATTGACCGAGCAAACTCAAATGTTTTGCTCGCCAGCAACCAAATTGGATGCCCAAGTACTCCAAGAACAAAACTATTTATGAGAGGAGGACGGCAGGGGCATAAAAATACAAGAAAACAGGACACTTGTGTCTAGCAAATACCCTTCAATGTTTCCAACAATCAAGGACAAATCTGCCACCCTCGCAACTCCAAACACTTTCATAAATCAACATTGAAAGAAAACTTGAAAATTTTACTGAGGAATAGGCAAACGAGCAAACTAATTCTGCAACTAGTCTTTTAGGAGCCATGGAAGTAAAGGAAAGGCTACTCTTTCTTTTTGTTGTTCTTCCCAACTTCATTGCTATACTGCTTTTATCACAGTCATTATCTTGCAATGCTGTTGTGAGCATTACTGCAACTCAGAATATCACTGATGGTGAGACCACCACTTCAGATGATGGAAGCTTCACCATGGGCTTCTTCAGTCCAGGCAATTCGACCAAGCGCTACTTTGGAATTTGGTTTGCCCAACTCACACAACAAACTGTTGTTTGGACTGCAAACAGAGAGACTCCCTTGAATGGCTCCTCTGGAGTTTTCATGATCTCTAGTGTTGGCAATTTTGTGGTTGTGGATGGAAAAGGGGACAAGGTTCTTTGGTCTTCGAGTGTGTTGGTTTCGTCGAAAAATTCAATTGGAGAGCTATTGGATTCCGGGAATTTGGTGTTAAGGGCGAGGGAGAATGATGACCCGGAGAAGGTCTTGTGGCAAAGCTTCGATCACCCAACTGACACTTTCCTGGCTGGGATGAAATTCGGACTGAATGTCAGGACTGGAGAGAATCAACTTCTCACGGCGTGGAAGAGCAGTGATGATCCATCATCAGGGAACTTCACGCTGGGCTTTGACCTGAATAAAATTGCGCAAATTGTTATCTGGAATGGTTCAAACAGGATTTGGAGAAGTGGGCAGTGGAACGGCCAGATGTTCACTGGTATCCCCGGGATGACATCTTTTCATCTCTATGGATTCAACGTTATCTACGACGATGATGAAGGTAAATTATACTGCATTTACACTGACAAGGACAACTCTACCATTTCAAGGTTCGTCTTGAGTCCTGAAGGGAAGTTGGAGAGATTGTATTGGAACTCAAGCCTCTCGGATTGGGACCTTAGCTGGCTCGAACCGTACCAGGAATGTGATTTATATGGGACATGTGGATCAAATGGATATTGCAATCAGTATGTAACTCCTATGTGTTGCTGTTATCCAGGATTCCGGCCTTTGGATCCTAGAGAGTGGGATTCAGGAAACTGGAGTGGAGGGTGTGTGAGAAAAAAGGAGCTGAAATGCAGCAATGGTAGTGTCTCGGACGGGTTCTTGAAGCTTTCAGGAATTAAGCTTCCAGACAATTCGAAAATAATATTATCTATTGATAGAGATTATAAATGTGAAGCAGCTTGTATGAGTAACTGTTCCTGTGTTGCTTATGCTTATGACTCGACAGGGTTGGGTTGCTTGGTGTGGGATGGGGACATTAAGGATGTTCAGAAGTTCTCTTATGGTGGACAGGATGTTCATTTGCGCTCGACAAGTCAGATTTGAAGAGTAAGTTAATCTAAACCATGTTAAGTATTCGTCTTAATAATTGATTATAATTCACGGTTACTAGATAGGAAGTTAATTTTTTGTCTCACTAGTCACAGCAGTATTTGTATTTGAGGATGAAATCTGAATTTTGTTGAGATACTTAAACATCAAATATTATACAAATTGAGTTTTTTGGAGATATTAAGCAAACAGAAGTAAGAACCATAAATATGTTTCTAATCCTTTCTGGTCTGCTTGCAAAGCCTTGAATTTATTTAAATACATCCGGCCGTCTTGAGTATTGGAATTTGGCACAACACAATAGGAATGACTTTATCATTGTCTATAGTTAGCAGCCTTCATGATAAAAGCCAAGTACATGTTCCTTCACATCATTGTCTGAATTGTATTTCAAAATAATGCTAGTCCATATTGATGTTGAGTTATTTGAAAATTTTAATAAACCTAGGACCTTAAGATAAAGATGGATCACCTATGAAACGAACAGTCGGCTTTTGTCGTCCTAATATCTGTCATGTTCATGGTTTTTGCTTTTGGTTCCACTTATCAGTTGTGACAAACAATAGTGCCAACATAAATTTTCATGTGTAACAATTCTGGTTCTATCTTTTGTTGAAATAGTTGATTATTCCTGGTCTTCCTTTTTCCCTTAGGACCAGAAAAATGGAAACTGTTAGTTCCAGCCCTGGCACTCGCAACGTTAGGAGTTGCAGTGGTGCTTCTATACAGCTTCTCTACATGGAGGCGTGCAAGAAGAAAAAGTGGTAATTGAGTTACTGTAAATTTTCATCTGGTGAATATAGTCATGCACTTATATTTTGCAATTTCTACAATTTAGAGGGGATTCAAAAACACAGCCAAGAGTTAAATTTCTTAGATCAGGACTCTGTCAAAAACTCCAACAGAAATTATCTTGATAAGACTGAATTTGAAGATGGTACCGACAAAGGGAAGAGCAGTGACCTGCCTACATTTGGCCTGGACTCAATTCAAATAGCCACCAATGGCTTTTCTTTTGCTAATAAGCTAGGACAAGGAGGTTTTGGTCCTGTTTATAAGGTAAGAAGAATAAACTACACTGCAAGTAGCATAAAATTTGAATGATATTGTGAACACAAAATGATGCTTAATGATTGAACAGGGAAAGCTGTTGAGTGGTCTGGAAATAGCAGTGAAAAGACTCTCAAAGGGATCAGGTCAAGGAATGATGGAGTTCGAAAATGAGGTTATATTGATAGCGAAGTTACAACACAGAAACCTTGTTCGGCTTTTGGGATGTTGTATGCAAGGCGAAGAGAGGATGCTGATATACGAGTACATGCCCAACAAAAGCTTGGACACATTTCTTTTCGGTAAACACACTCATCACTTATGTTCCATATTTGTTTTATCATATACACATTTATATTTATACTAACAATTCACCTGTACACAGATCAAACAAAACGGGCACAGTTAGATTGGAGAATCCGCTTTAATATCATTGAAGGGATCGCTCGAGGCCTTCTTTATCTCCATCGAGATTCTCGTTTGAGAATCATCCATAGGGATCTCAAAGCAAGTAACATTTTGTTAGACGCGGACATGAATCCAAAAATCTCTGATTTTGGAATGGCAAGGATTTTTTGTGGGAACGAAAACCAGGAAAACACAATGAAAGTGGTTGGAACATAGTGGGTGTCAATTACTTCATGGATATGTTTTTACTCTATTGAGCTCATAAAAAACAATCTTCCTCTTCATGGCGTTCTGCATCTTTTTATTTGATTTATTGAGTAATAAAGCTCCACCATGGAATATATCTAATCTATTTTCATGATAATGCAGTGGTTACTTGGCCCCGGAGTATGCCATGGAAGGGCTTTTCTCTGTGAAATCTGATGTCTTCAGTTTTGGCGTAATCTTACTCGAAATTTTGAGTGGTAAAAGGAACTCTAGTTTTTGTCACCATGATAGGGCTATCAACTTACTAGGTCATGTAAGTGAAAATCTATGAACAATTTTTTCGCATGATTCTTATCGAGCAAGGAGTCCTTGATTGTTCTGATGAACATAGTGATAACAGTTCAAAATTTGATGGAATTTGTTTTCAGGCATGGGAGGTTTGGAGTGAAAACAGGATGCTCGACTTGCTGGATCCAATGATGCAAAACTTGCCTTCAACAACTGAAGAAGTGCTGAGATGTATTGACGTTGGACTACTTTGTGTGCAAGATGATCCGAGCGACAGGCCAACAATGGATGTCGTTGTTTTCATGTTAGGGAGCGATGCAACTGTCCTTCCTATGCCTAAAAAGCCTGCATTTTCGACAGGGAGAACTCCTAGGGAGAGTGATCAGCAAGCATCTAGCTCAGAAATTTGTTCTGCTAACGCTGTGACGATCTCCGCAATCTATGGCAGATAAGGTTTTAAATCGTCCGAAATTTACATGATAGTTTTATTTGAGGTTTACCAAGATGGTTTTCATGTGAAATTAACAATTCATTGTTTGAGATATAGAATCCTTTTTAAGAAAGTCATTTCTCAGTAGTTTGGCTTGAAAAGCACCAAATATTTTCGTAAGTTGCCTTACTGGCCTTTATTATAAGCTTGTGTTTGTGTTCAAAAGTGGCTTAAAACAAATATCATATATTGCAATTACGTTTCAGTTAACTGACAATATGTTTTCATTCAACAATCAGTCTCTCGTATTGAAACTTTAGTTAATTAGTTATTTGTTCTGGATCCGATTCAGTGGTAGAAAAGTGAGGACACAAAAGATGCATGTGATTCACAAGTATTCGACACAGCAAAAAATGTGCCACAAAACTTTTTTTTATTGTGTTCTAGAACTATCGTAAAAAGATTGTCAAGAAAAGTACTCCTTTTTTACATTGACGTTCCTTTAAACCCAAAAGGTTGATATTCCTACAAATCCAAAAGTGTACAACAATCTATTAAATACGACGATAATAGATGATACAACACTTTGAAACTTGAATCAACATCCTTACGAGAAATGCAACAACCACACAAGGGGACAACAACCTCTCGAAGCAAGTCAACAACCCTACACCAGGGGTCAAGAAAAAGTGCTTGTAAAACTGAATTCAAGTAAGTTCCTTGTAGGGCTCCTTTCATAAAATTGAAACAGAGATCTCACTTACATGAAAATGAATTCCTTGCAACCTAATTTGCTTTATCCACCGGATTGAAAGAAGAGACATTACTTAAGGCAATCAAATTCCTCTTGCTTAATCAAATAATTGTTTATTTGTAATGTATTTTTTTGGTTACATATTTGTAATGTATTTACTAAACCTTGAAAAATTTCTCCAAAATCATAACATTTAAAAAGGAAAAAAAAAAAAAAAAACAGAAAAGAAAGAAGAAATGCAGTTTCTTGAAGAATGTTTCAACTTACGAGTTAAAGTTGGTGTAGTCTCTTTGGTTTTGAACTATGCGTCAACTATAATAGGCATAAATGTATGTATATTAAATTATTTAATAATCTCAAATTGTAGAATAATCAACCGACCATTATCACTAATTCAAGTTTTGATTTTTTTTTTTTTTTTTTTTGGTAGGAAAAGTTTCGATTTTTTGTTATAGATAAGCCCATAGATTGTAATTGTTTATTAGAGTCCTAATTCAATTAATTAATTATAATCATCCGGCAAGGCCCTCAAGTTGAGTCCCTATAATTTGTGCCAAACATTCTAATAAGATATAGGAGTAGTACTAATTAATTTAATGATCAATACATGTAGTTGAATTCTTGTGGACCACTAGTAATTTATAGATTCAACTACGCAGCTAAAGCCATTTGACTTCTGTTTTGGCATGCTACCTTTATATACATTTTTATATATTGCACAGTTGTGCCACCCCTCTCCATTAATTAATTCAACTTTCTTTTTTAAATCAAATGAAACGAAGGAATTGTTTATTATATACTAATTGCGTTTATCTTTTTGTATTTTGTTAATAGAGAGATTCTCCATTCATGGACTGCTCTTTGAACAAATTTCTTCCTAATCTTGATTATATGTCTAACCAATGGTGGTTGGTTTGAGTGGTTGGCGACTTGATTAGTGACACTTAACGACTTGATTAGTGACACTTAACCATATATAGATTTAAGTTAGTTTCTTGAGTAGGTTTTTTTCCCTTTCGAGCCTTGCAGAAGATCGATTGAACTTGAATAATTAACGCAAAAAAAAAAAAGAAAATGATATATAATTTAATACACTTTTGCGCGCATACTTTTTTATTTTTAGCTATTTATGACTCTTTTTTGTCTCCCTAGGCGTGGGCCTCACATCAAACAAAACACCATAAATGGGCTAAAAAATAAAATGTAAGCCCGAAATGTGCGTCCATAGTGTGTTAGATTATCATTTTCCTAAAAAAAGTAGTTCAACGATTGCCATAATCTTCAATTAATGTAGCAAAGCTAGTTCTTTGAGTTTGAGGATATATACTATAGGAAAATGCTAGAACGCATCCCACCCACCCCCTAGCCAATCATGTTCTGAATCTTGAAATATGTAAGCTCGCATTCGCATCTCGAGGTGGACACAGACAGTAGAGTAGGGGGTGTGCATCCGATGTGCATTCTAGCCTTCTAGGGGTGTCATTCTAGCACTGTCCTGCATATACTATAGGAAAATGCTTGAATGACATCCTAAAGTCACACCCATAGTCATACCCAGTGACGAGACGTGTAAGTCTACATTTTTTGTAGTTATCCGTGCGCTCCTCAGAATACACACCCCACATATTATGCACCGGAAACTACATCCCTAACACTCATTTTTTTGGAGTACTTAACTTGGCTAAACCTAACTCGCCATCTTATGGAAATTTCCCTGCAGTAAATCCATGCTCTAACTACGACAAGTGTCAAGATAGGTTGGAGTTAATTAATTAAGGTGCGTATTTCTCAAAAAAAAAAAAAAAAAAAAAATTAAGGTGCGTAGGAGTTGGTGTCAAAAAAAAAAGGTGCGTAGGAGTTAATTAAGTCACTGGTTCCGCGTAGATTGAACACATTGTGTATCCCTCTAGACTAGGGGTGGGCAAACCGCGGTTTAGTTTGAAAAACCACCAAACCGCTACCAAATCGAGGGTCTACGGTTTGGTGATTTTCCAAACCGCAACCAAACCGCAGATCACCAAAACCGCATTAAACCGAACCGCGGTTTGGTCGGTTTGGTTTCGTGGTTTTCATGTAATTTATTTTCAGGAAAAAAAAACCACAAAAAAAAAAAAAAAAAAAACAAGCAAAAAAAAAAAAAAAGCCAAAAAAAAAAAAAATGAAAAAACAAAGAAGCCAAAATGAAAAAACAAAGCAAGCAAAATGCCCTCGGTTTGGTTTGTATTTACTAAGATGTGAGATTTGTAGTTTTTTTTTTTAATTTTTAGGGTTTTTGGTTTGTATTTACCAAAATGCCCTTGGTTTGGTTAAACCGCGGTTTTCTCAAAATGAAAACCGCGACCAAACCGCGAATCTGCGGTTTGGTCGTTTTCCAAACCGCGACCAAACCGCGAGCTTCAAAAACCAAATCAAACCGTGCAGTTTGGTCGATTTGAGCGGTTTGAGCGGTTTTTTAAAAACCGCTGCTCACCCCTACTCTAGACTTACTATTGAATGGTTAAAAGTCATTAGTTGAGGTCGTACCCACGGTTAATAAACTATTTTGGCTTTGACAAAAAAAAAAAAAAAAAAAAAAAAAGGTTTATAAACCTTGAAAAAGTATAGCTATTTTTATGAGAAAAAAATACTTTTGTTTAATTATTTATTAACTTCTTATGGAAAACTTTCCATATAGTACACCTGAATTAAAGATAGGAATAGCATTACAAGGTTGTCACTTGTCACGTTGGTGCCCGATGATTCTCAATTTGATGTAGACTCAAGTTACGGTAGTTTAAGAATCCACATGATATCCTGAAAAAAAAAATCCATACAATATACTAATTAGAATGAAATATTAATTGTAACTAAATTCCTTTTTTTTTTTTTTTTTTTTTGGGTAGGAACTAAATTCCCATTTAATTAAACGAAACATGAGATTGTCCCTAAGGCCAATGGTATAATATACTAATATAACAACAGCTTACAACACGTATGATCTTTTAAATAAAGGGTAAAATCTTGATGTTGCTACCAAGGGTGCACACGGATTACATTAATCCGCAGATCTGATTTCACTAATTGGACTAATTTTTTTATCCCTTAAATTAGACTTATTAAAAAGTTACTAATCCGACTGGACTGGATCGGATCGGATTACGGATCCTACATTAAACAACCGTAGATCCAATCCAATCCAATCAATCGTTTAACACATCAACACATATACATATTTGATCATATGTACTATAATATCTTAAAGTGCATCAACTTAAACTGTCAACTCTAAACTAAAATATGTAAAAGACTATGCTCGTTCTTAACTCTTTTAATTATTATGAACATTTTTTTGTAGGTTATATGTTTAACGTGCACTTTTTTGTGCTTTTATGAGAGTGTATGGCAAAGACTTGTGAATGACATATTTACTTATGTAGGAACTTACACTTTAAAGGTTATTGTGATTAAAAGTTTGTAGAAAATATGCTCTATATAGATTTGTGGGATGTATATTGTAAATTTGTCATTCATGTGATGAATACTTTTTGTGATTCATTTGATTAAATTTAATTTCAAGAATCTTTTAATAGGAAAACATCAATCCGTGAACTCGATCCAATTCGGTCGCATTTTGTAAATTGATTGAATTAGATCGATAAATTATTTAGACTAATTGGACTATAATTTATCAATCCGTAATAATTGGATTGAATTATAGATTAACCTTAATTGGAACTAAATCAAATTTATGTGCACCCGTAGTTGCTAATATGAAATGTTTTCTACATTAGCCCATTTTGGTAATAAATACAGTACAATTTTTCGTCATAAAAATGTTCATTATTATGCGTTTTTCATGTGTTTCTAAGCTCTCACTCTCACAGCAGTGCTGCTGCTCTAGATTTGAATGCCAACGCCTCTGTTTGGTTGGAGTTACATGTAAGGTATAAAGATTGACTTAAATAAGTCTGATCTTTATGAGAGATGAGTTTTTTACTTAAAGATATTTGGTTCAAGTTCAAACATTTTGGTATTGTGGTCATTAAAATAAGGAAAAGTGAGTGAAAAGTCTTAAATGCTCATATTAATTATTCAACAACCAAACCAAATAAAAAAATGAGATAAAAAGTCATTGAAGTTTAGACATTTTAACTTTTTGTCGAGATCATATTGAACTTATCTAATGATAGATCCCCTCTGTTATTTAATAAAGTGATATTTAAATGCTTTGGTAAGATCATGTTTTATTAACACTTGAACCAAATACAAGCCTTACCGCTAAGTCTAAGTTTAGATAAGCTAATACTCGAACCTAACCGGCTCCAAGTACTTGAATTTGTGCTTTATTAGGACTAAAGTTGTGCTTTGTAGACATTAACAGATAAAAGTAACAAATACAAAGAAGCAAGTCTTTTTTGTGTCGCATTATGTACATCAAATCACGTGTTGCACCTAGCTCGAGGCGTATCCGACAAACAACCTAAAAAGTAAAACTGGTCCGCAAAGCAATGACCGCCAGGCACGAGGAAAGCGAGCGAACCTCAAGAAGACAAAAAAGCCCGCGCGCGCCACGCCCACACTCTCTACCCACCTAAACTAACTCACTGTCCTACTGCCACGTGCACAATCTACCTCACACACGCATCCCAAGACAACTCTTTCAATCCAACGGCATGTATTATCTATCACGAGTTCAATAACGCACGTGTGGAGTCGTCCGTCCATACAGTGTAACTCTTGCAAGAAAAAAAAAAAAAATGCTATTGTGACATGCAGTTGCTACACACTTGATGTGTTTGTTACTTAAAAGCCAGTCAATGTATTTCACTTTTTCATCGATTATTTTTATAAGTTTTTTAAAATAATTATGATTTGCATATTACAACCTTTATGTCAAAAAAAAAAAAAAAAAAAAACTAGCTACAGCCTAAAATATAGCAGTTGGACTAACAAGCTGCATCAAATACAATTTTTAGAGGTAAGTTCAAATTCTTTTAAGTGGTGAAACTATCACTCTAATAAAGGAATTGTTGGGCTGAGACTGGCAGATGAAGTTCTCATGGATACCAAGAACTTGTAAACTTATGCGCGGACTCCATGGCGAAATTAGACATTGCTCGATTAGAGTTAAGGAGATACAAGAACAAAACGGACATGTTTAACATTTACTTCATGAGAAGTGTTACAACGACAATGAGAAGTTACATCCAACATACAATAGTTCACAAGATCCATTTATTTTCACCTTGATATATGAGCACACACAAATCTCGATGTATAACACGTGAGTCGAGGCCACTTAAGATGACTCTTATAAATGAGTGTGTTGGGGTGTGACTTGCGTATTTTAATTCAAATATTTTTCTTTTAACTCATTTGACCAAAAAAATAAAATAAAAAAAGAAAAAGAAAATTACTTCTCAAAACCAAACGTGTTGAAAAACAAAGAACAACAAAGTGGCACGTGCACCTAAAAATGAAATGTATGTCACTTGACCTTGTGTCATCATCGTCAGCGCCGTCACATATGACATTCCTTTCCATTCAAACCTCCGTTCAACCAATCCTCTCATTTATGTTCTTTGTTTGTGTATCCAAATCCATCTCTCCAACTCTGCAATCTTTGAAGACTCTCTGTTTTTCATGCCCAAAATGAAGAACAGCAACAACAACAAACCCCTCTTGTTGTCAATTCTCTTCTTCTATTGCACAATCTCCCAATCCATCGCTGCCAACACCATATCACGAGGCGAATCCATCAAAGAAGGCGAAACCATCATTTCTAAGGAAAAAAAATTCATGCTCGGCTTCTTCAGGCCACCAAACTCCACAAACCGCTATGTGGGCATTTGGTACAACAACATTCCAGTCCAACCAGTGGTCTGGATCGCCAACAGAGAAACCCCAGTTCGTGATTCCTCTGGAGAGTTGAGAATTGGTGAAGATGGGAACCTAGTAGTCTTCAATGGGCAATCAAAGGACCCTCTTTGGTCTTCTAATGTGTCGTCTCTGCCCGTCAACACGACCGCTGTTCTTGGCGATGACGGGAACTTTAGGCTATGTGCTGGGAGTGATGAATTGGGGACTAATTGCAGGGTTTTGTGGCAGAGCTTTGATGAGCCAACTGATACTTACTTGCCCGGAATGCGAATCGGGATGAATCGACAAAAAGGGGAGAAATGGCAGGTGTTGAGTTCTTGGAAGACAGAGAGGGACCCCTCAAAAGGGGGGTTCAGATTGGGGTATGATGAGAGTGGTGGGTTGGCTCAGATTGTGTCATGGAATCAGACTAGGAGGTATTGGAGAAGTGGGGTTTGGAACAATCAAGTCTTTGTTGGTGTGCCCAACATGAGGAGTGCTCGGTACATATATGGTTTCAGTATCTCCAACGAAGGGAACATGGTGTACTTCAGTTACAAGGCTTACGGATCTGAAATCATAAGATTCAAGATCAGATGGGATGGGAAGATCGAGCAGCTAAGATGGAATGAAAGGAAAAAAAATTGGGACTCGTTCTTTACATTGCCTAGTAACGAGTGTGATGTTTACAACAAATGTGGAGCTTATGCAAGTTGTAACAATGTTTCGATGGCGCCGCGGTGTGAGTGTGTTAGAGGGTATGAGCCGAGGTTTCGCGAGAGATGGGGGGTGGGGGATTGGTCTGGAGGGTGTGTGAGGAAGGTGGCGTTGCAATGTGAGAGGAATGGTACTGGTGAGGGGGATGGTTTTTTGGTGAGGGATGGGGTGAAGTTGCCGGATTTCTGGTCGCTTCCGGCGGCGGATAGGAGTAGAGAGGATTGTGCGGCTGAGTGTTTGAAGAATTGCTCCTGTAAGGCTTATGCTCATGAGAATGGGCTTGGTTGCATGACATGGAATTCTGATTTGGTTGATATGGAGGACTTCATTGGCGGCGAGTTTAAGTTATATATCCGCGTCGCCAATTCTGAACTCGGTAAGCTTTCATTTTTGTTTCTAAACTTGTGTTTTTGAATCTTATAACAGGCTTAATTAGCTTAATGAATTTGCTCATCTAATATGTAGACAAGGAGAAAAAAAGCCCGAAAAACGCGATTATAATAGCGCTAGTATTGGGGATATTCCTCTTAATCTCTTCTGGTTATCTGCTTTGGAGGTTCTTAGGGAAAGATAAAGGTGAGGCATTGATTGAAGAATTTGCATATGTTGTGCACAATTGTTCTTTCATTTTTTTTTAGTGTTTGATGAATGTTGTCCATGAATTTGTGCTCTAATCAGGTTTATGCAAAAAGGGGGATAGAGAAGAATTCGTGGGAGATGTAAGCAGAAGTAGAGATTTTGGTGGGGTGGAATTCTCGGGACAGCATGACAAAGGAGACGACGAAGAGAGAGATGCGCCCGATTTGCCAATGTATAGTTTTCAGACTATAGCAACTGCGACGGACCACTTTTCTTTGGCAAACAAACTAGGACAAGGGGGTTTTGGTCCTGTTTACAAGGTAGATTTTTAATGAAAATGTAGATATTTGATGCTTTAGATTGTGTAGCATAGGATAATTGATCTGGATTTTTTGTTTGTTGATGTGTTATAGGGTATATTTCCTTGTGGAACGGAAATCGCGGTTAAGAGACTATCAAGGCAATCTGGACAAGGCTCGGAAGAATTCGAAAATGAAGTTAAACTGATTGCTAGACTACAACACAGAAATCTGGTGAGGCTTTTAGGTTGTTGCATTCAAGGAGAAGAAAAGATGTTGATCTACGAATACTTGCCGAACAAAAGCTTGGATGCTTTCGTTTTTGGTTAGTATCGATCCCTTCATTGTTTAGAGTTTTGCAAAAGCATGCTTTTACAATTGTGATGTATCAAACTGATGTTCATTCCATTTTTTGATGGACAGATCCTAACAACCAATTGCGGTTAGACTGGGAAAAACGTTTCAATGTAATTGAAGGAATTGCAAGGGGACTCCTTTACCTACATCGCGATTCGAGATTGAGAGTTATTCATCGTGATCTAAAAGCCAGCAACATTTTATTAGACGAGGAGATGAACCCCAAAATTTCAGATTTCGGCATGGCAAAGATATTTGGTGGGAATCAAAATCAGGCTAATACAAACAGATTGGTAGGAACATAGTAAGTATCAAACGCAACTGCTTAACTTCAGTCATTTATGTACATAATTTTACACATACGATCTCATATCTTATAATTTCAAAACACAGTGGCTATATGGCTCCCGAATATGCAATGGAAGGGCTTTTTTCTGTGAAATCCGATGTCTATAGCTTTGGGGTACTAATACTTGAGATAGTAAGTGGAAAGAGGAACACACATTATCGCGATCACGATCATAGGAGTATCATTGGCTATGTAAGTTGGAAAACACCCTTCTTATTTCTGTTCCTATTTTATTCATGCTATTCAGATATTCTTTTTATGTCGAAATATCTAACAATCAAATGAATTTTGCCGTTTCTTTCAGGCTTGGAACTTATGGCATGAAGAGAGAGCCGTCGATTTTGTGGATCCATTTATAAGCAATTCATCATGTCCTATGACTGAGGTGTTGAGATGCCTACACATTGCGCTATTGTGCGTGCAAGACTCGACAAATGATAGACCTACGATGGCATCTGTTGTTTTGATGTTGGCAAGTGAAGCCACAACTCTTCCCATGCCAAGGGAACCCACATTTACAGTGGGAAGTTCTGTCGGGATGGACTCGTACGTCGAAACATCTGAAGTCTTGTCCAACAACAATGTTACAGTCACTGTGGTGGTTGGAAGATAGTTGTTTCGAGACTCCAATTCATTCTGTACAAAGTATACCAAATTTTCAAGTTTCATGACATGTACTTGGTGCTATTAAAGCTTATACAGTTCTGTTTTCAAAGAGGAACTATATAGATTTGAATTCTTCATTTGAGATGTGTATTTCTTTTCTTTACCTTGATGAATTTTTTGTACATTGAAGAGTTTTTCATTTTTCTGTATGGATGGATTCAGATTGGTATGTCTATATCTATAGATATTTACCTATCTAGCTGTAGAATATCAAGCTCAGATTGTTCTCAGATAAAAGTTCTTGCATACTTTTAAACAATGGTTGGTTGTTTATAGAATATGCCTAGAGAAGACTTAGTTCAGAGAATCATAATCAAGTCTGATGTCTTCATAACTATTGTATTGATGATTTCAAATGTTTTGACAATTATTTATCAAAAAAATGTTTTGACAATTATTTATCAAAAAATTGTTTTGACAATTACTCGTCTAAATTGAGGTCTCTAGCTTTGATTTTTCAACTTTGTATGCATTAGAAAGTTGGGCAAAACAGGGCAACATGGGCTTATTGGTTTTGGTCTGTTAGGATATGGTAGTTTAGATAAAATTGAGTTGTATAGATAGATTTATTCGGTTAAGACTTGAGGTTAAGATTTGAGATCATTCGGTTGTAACCAAAGATATTATGGTTGTAATTATTATGCATATAAATAGGTGCTATGTACTCAAGAAAGATACACAACAAACATTATTCTCTTTTAGAAATTAACATGGTATCAAAGATAGGCTATGGGTAATCTCTTGTTTTTTCTTTATTTTGGTCAAAATCCCTGACTTCGTCTCTGTGGTGCTCAATCACTTTGAACTATCTTTAGAGTTATTCAACACATCTATCTGTTCTCCGATTGTGTGACTTTGCATGCTTGTGTGTGCATCTCTTTGTGCATGTACGCATCACAACCACTCATCTACCTACTCCACCTCTGCTCTTGGCATTTGCGGACATATATTGCGTGCATGTTCACTCTTGATTGGCTCATCAGTCGATCCTCTGCCAATATGTCGTGGGTTACGACATCTGTTTATGCTTCGTGAGTTGTCATTCAATACACAATATTTGATATCTGTCTGCAGTATGCTCCTGTGCTATCGCTCCATTGATTTAGTTGTCCAACTCTAGTTGGTTTTGGAAAACTCATCTTGAGTTTGGAGGGTGTTATGATATGGTAGTTTAGATAAAGTTGAGTTGTTTAGATAGATTTATTCTGTTAAGATTTGAGATTATTCGGTTGTAACCAAAGATATTATAGTTGTAACTGTTATGCATATAAATAAGCGTTATGTACCCAAGAAAGATACACAACAAACATTATTCTCTTTTAGAAATTAACATGGTCCTAACTATATTGTGTTAGAAAATGCTAATTTCAAAATTGGGAAGCAATACAAAGAAGAAAACATGCAATTCTGTGTAGTTGAATTAAAAATAATCAAGGGAAGAGGGAAAAGAAAGTTAAATTCTAAATCATCTTGATAAGGCTACCATTATTTGATAAGTCTGCATCAATTCAAAAACATCTAGTACCAAATTGCTCTTATGAATTGACATCATAAACTGACTGCATAGTTGTATATATTCTAAGCCACCTCGTTATGCATCTTCTTTCAGGGAGCCATGATCTCTGTTGCATTCACTTGTAATGTTGAAAATCTGTCGGATCTCTTCCGGCGTTTTTCCTTTCATCATATCTGCGATCTTCCCGGCAGTCAGATCATACAAATTCTGATGTCTCAAGTCATTTGCTGCTAAAAATAGACCGAAAAGAACTATTCTCTATGTTCAATAACCCCTTATGCCAACTCTTAATCTCATTCTAATTAAGTATGCCTGAAGTTTTTCGAACTCATAATGCATCTCGCAATAGTCAATCACTAATTCGAGGATCTTGCTGGTAATATTTGGCAAACGTAGACTGCCATTAAAGGGGTCATTTTCCATCATTTGCTCGATAGTTTGCGACTGGATAGCGAGGACTTTATTTACCTCAAACGCATAGCCATCTGAACTCACCAGTGTCACCTTTAAGGGTCCAACAAGAACTTCATATTAGACAACAGTCAGATATGAATTTGAGTCACAACTACACTGTCAAAAGTTCTTTTGTGGGATCTCTCAGTTCATGGAAATTAAAGATAAGCCAGAATTATATGACTAAATAAAAAAAGAAAAAAGCAAAACAAAGACTAATAGTAATATTCAGCATTACATCAAATAGGGCGACAAAGCCTTAATCCAAATTAGTTGGGTTGGTTACATTAAATTCTTACAACCGTTGAATTTATTGAAGTTCTATTACATTTAGTTTTTAACTATGGTATTTGCAGTTGTCTTTGAATTGTCAAAACTAGTACAACCGCCCTTCCTTAATATTAACGTTGATTGCTTCAACGATACTTCAAATTAAGAAAAAAGTTATGTTCAATTCGCTACCAGGGAAAGCTAGTCTTGCATCATATGATTCATATCAGAGTTCCCAAAAAGTGAGATGTGAATGCAAGATATGTATATTACTAAGTTCATGTTGTTAAGGAATATTGTGCAATTAGGAAATATAAACAAATCACTCATGTAATTATGTAGTGCGCTAATCACTCCCTTGATTATGTGCTACTTTATTTAGATATTTCCTTTTGTATGTAATTGCATCTCTATATATATAGACATGTAATAGATCAACCATACAATAAACTTATTCTATTATGAAACTAATATGGTATCAGAGTCTTTTTGTCGACTTCCTTAACTTCGATTGTTGCCCTAATCTTTTGTGTGCATGTTGTTCTTCTTGCTCCGTTCTCGTTTTCGCTCTCTTTCGTAGTAGTTTTCTTCACGTCCCCTCTTTTTGTTAATGTTCGTTGTTCGCCTTCTCAATTTTGTGGTTTTGTGCATTATCTTCTTTGCGGTTCGCTCCTCTATTTTGTGATTCCTTTGTGATGCCTCTTGTTTGTCCTGCATCTCATCATAAGAGAAAAGTATGTATCGGTTTTTTGGTTTTATGTTTCTTCTTTCATGTTTTGGCTTCTTTGTTTGTCCGCAAGTCCCTCTTTATTTTTTTCGTGATTCAGATGTGCGTCCTTCTTCAGATTTGTGTGTTGCGGATTTGATCTTTATTTATCCACCTTTGTTATGCGTTCATCAGCTGTTGTCTCCCTTGTGCGTCATCACCACTCTGCTTCTGTTTTGCTTGCTTTTTGTTTTTTTTTTTTTTTTGTTTTGTTTTGTTTTGTTTTTTTTTTTTTGTTTTTGTTTTTGTTTTTGTTTTTGTTTTTTTTTTTTTTTTTTTTTTTTTTTTTTGTTTGTTTGTTTTTGTTTTTTTTTTTTTTTTTTTTTTTTTTTTTTCGTTATAAGTTTAGGGTTCTTTACTCGTTTGGTAGGTTTCTCTTATGTGCGAGACACAACTCTATATTCTGGTTGTACGAGACTAGGGGTGCACACGGATTGGATCCGGTCCAATTAGGGTCAATCCGCAATCCAATCCAATAATTGCGGATTGGAAAATTACAATCCAATCCAGTCAATAATTCATCAATCCAATCCAATCCAATTTGTAAAATGCGAATTTGGATTGGATCAAGTTTCATGGATTGACATTTTTATATCCAAAGATTTATGAAATTAAACTTAATCAAATGAAACACACAAATCATACATTTCATGAATGATAAATTAACAAATACATCTCACAAAATCTATAACATATTTTTCAAAAACTTGTCATCATAATAAGCTTCAATATGCAAGTCTTACATGAATAAACATGAAAATTAAGTGCATGTTGCAAACATAAAACCCACAAAAACATGTTTGAAACATGACAAAAGAGTTGAGAACAAGCATAGTCTTTGAGTTCTTATGAAAACCTAAACACAACATACAAGTGAAGTGATAACAAAATAGGAAACAAAAACTTTCTTCCATTGCTAATCTCTATTTTCTTCAAGACTCTTCTCATATCTTAGTTATATGCTCCCACTTTGAGTTTTTCAAATTAAAAAAAAACTCACACACACACATGAACACATTCATATGTGCTTATGTAAACGGATTGGATTGGGATTTGGATCCGCGGTTTTTCATTGAAGAATCCGTGATCCAATCCAATCCGGCCGTAGGATCGATTTTTCAATCCAATCCGGTCCAAGGGATCAAAAAATTGATCCAATTAGCGATAATTGGTTCGAGTTGGATCGGATTCGCGGATTATGCCAATCCGTGTGCACCCCTATACGAGACACAACTCTGTCCTCTCTGGTTGTGCGAGAAACATCTCCAATAGTTGTTTCGCCGACTACGCTCCATTAGTCGTTTCATCGACTCTGCTCCGATAGTCATTCCGCTGACTATGCTCCATTAGTTGTTCCGTCGACTCCGCTCTGATAATCGTTCCAACGACTCTGCTTCGATAGTCGTTCCGTTGATTTTACTCTGATAGTCGTTCTGCCGACTATGCTCCGTTAGTCGTTCCGTTGACTCCGCTCTAATAGTCGTTCCAACGACTCTGTTTCGATAGTCGTTCCGTCGACTTTGCTTCGATAGTCGTTCCATTGATTATGCTCCGTTAGTCGTTCCGTCGACTTCGTTGTTCTGTTATTTTATTGTCTCGTTATTCGTGCACTGTCCGTTGACTTCGTTGTTCAGAATTCCAGACCGAAGTCAATCCGAATTCTGTCCGGGTTAGTTTTATTTTAGTTTACAAACTCAAAGTGGTTCTATTGTTCCCACTTTGAGTTTGAGGGGTAGTGTTAAGGAATATTGTGCAATTAGGAAATATGCACAAATCACTCTTGTAATTATGTAGTGCACTAATCACTCCTTTGATTATGTGCTACTTTATTTAGATGTTTCATTTTGTATATAATTGCATCTCTATATATAGAGACATGTAATAGATCATCGATACAATAAACTTATTCTATTACGAAACCAACACATGTAAAACCAAAAGTACTAGCAGACTCATCTTTTTATTAAATTGCAGAAAGAGAGGTTCCCCCACTCAACTGAACTCTCTATGCCTGTCAATTTGAAGAAATGAATGGTTCTATATTTTAAAATTCAAACTGATCATATATTCTTTTGGTGTGCTGAATAATTCTAGGTTCACATTAAATTTCTATGAAGTGATCAAAATTCTTGGCTAAAGAAGAAATAAATCAAGAGAAGAAATAAATCAAGAGAAGAAAAAGAGAACTTACTTTAGTTTGGTTGAGGGCCACTTCTGAATGATCATGAAACTGAAATGCATGGTTTCTTCATTTTTCTTGATTTAATCTTAAGATAGCTAGGTTGAAGGGTTCAATGAATGAGGAAAATTAAACACTCTTCATTTGTGTGGACAATGTAATGCAGCTGTAGTTGCACACTGTTGGTTGGTCCATTAAAAGTTTTGACTTGGTGACCTGTTAGTCCTTTGCATTGTCTTCGGGATCCGTGTGGTCGCATCTTGATGTGTTATGCAAGGGGCTCCAACTAGACAATTTCGTTCCGTCCCTTGATTAGTTAAAGTGTGTTGTTAGGGAAAGAAATTAATGGTATATTGATTAACTAAATTAATGATTTTTTGATTTCCTAACCCGACAAATATTTTTGAAAGATTTTAATAGATGCAAACAGAGATCTCTAATTGTATTGACTCATATATACTTGAAATTAGGTAGCCAATTGGGCCTAGTCCTTAAGTGCTTAAATTGCTTATAATCAAATAGACCCTCCTATTCAAGTACATAACTTTTCTTTAATTAAAAGATAACAAAATGCCTCTTAAGTGTTATGGTAAAAATATTACTTGCCAAAAAGATAAGACCTTGGGAGATCATGGTTCGATTATCACAGAAGTAAAAAAAAAAAAAAAAAATAAAAAAATGCCACATTAATATTAATGAGGACATCAACTATGCACAAACAGCGCAAACTCCTATTTAAGTGCATAAAACATGTGATTTAAGGTGTCTATTTAATGTGTCAATTAGTGTTAAATTAACAATTTTAACGCAACTCAAGAAAAAAGAATAAAGCACTCAAGAAATGTCTCAATTTCCATGAAAAAGTTGTCAAGAAAAAAGAATAAAGCACTCAAGAAATGTCTCAATTTCCATGAAAAAGTTGTAATCAACTTCTTTCATCATGAAAAGAGCTCCATGTTTTGGATTCATTTATTCATATCACAAAGGCCACAAATTTTGACTGATTTGACATTGCTTGTCTTTCCCACCTTTGGTTTTATGCCTTGTTTGGTTAGAGGTCGAGTTATTTATCGCAAGATAACTTGTAGGGAGTTGATAACTAATCTTGTTTGGTTGCCTAACTTATCTGCAAGTTATCTCTAAACTTATACTCTAAGGTGAGAGATATCCCTCCCTTCTCCATATAGAGTTATTTCTCAGGAGTTGTGGACACAATTAACCCTTGTTAATGTGCCTTTTATTACTATCTTTCTTAGTTGAAGGCTATTTTTATCAATTCATATCTTTTTTTTTATAAGATGCCAAATCATATCTTTTGTTTATTTTTTTTAAATTTGTAACTATCCTGCAAGTTTAAAGTTGAACAAAACATAAAAATATTAACTCTAAGGAGATAATTTTAAACGAACACTGCAAATTAGCAAAAATGAACTCTGTTATATATACATGGAGATGCATTTTTTTTCCTAAATTTCTTACATGGTATATAGCAGCAATTGCACCGACTACTCTATGG
This sequence comes from Stephania japonica, assembly GCA_039657345.1. Taxonomy (NCBI): domain Eukaryota; kingdom Viridiplantae; phylum Streptophyta; class Magnoliopsida; order Ranunculales; family Menispermaceae; genus Stephania; species Stephania japonica. Next base: position 79,719,537 of record CM077556.1, on the reverse strand, counting down.
TCACATGCTGTTATGCCTTATATAGGGCGACTTCCCAACTCATTTTTTTATTCATAAGACTTGAACTTGAGATGTTTGAGTCGAGTCGAGTCCCTTATCACTGAGATAAATTATATTGATTAATTCATGATTGGATACTACCCAACCTTACACAAGATGACATTCCTAACTTAATTTTTTATTTTTATTTTTTATTTATAAGACTCGAACTCGAACTCCCTACAAAGTTAATACTCCAACCAATCAAATACTAGTATTTATGTGGAATAAAGCTAGAAAATCAAGTGTTAAATCAGTGACACAACAATGAGAGAACTCACTCATCTAACCATTCTCACTCTCTTCTTCATTTCAATCTCAATCCCCTCCAATGGAGCACACACAATCACAGACACTCTCACCCAACAAACACCCATCACAGAATCCCAAACACTCATCTCCAAATCACACACTTTCGAGCTCGGGTTCTTCTCCCCACCCAACTCCCACACCAATCTCCTCTACTTGGGCATCTGGTACAACCAAATCTCTCCCAAAACCATTGTTTGGGTTGCCAACAGAAACTCCCCAATCCCACCTCCCCTGTTTCCTCTATTTCTCTCCACCTCAACCACACCGGAAACATTGTCATTCTCGATCATAACCAAAACCCCATCTGGGAAGCCCCATCAAATCGCTATCTCAAACCAGGTAGGCCGATTGCCCAACTATTGGATTCAGGAAACCTTGTAATCAGAGAAGAAATCGACGAAAACCCTGAAAACTATCTCTGGCAGAGCTTCGATTACCCAACCAACACGCTCTTGCCGGGCATGAAACTGGGTTGGGATCTGAAAACAGGGCGGGATCGGTTCCTCTCGTCGTGGCGAAGGGCGGGCGATCCTTCCATTGGTGAGTTTTCATTTGTGATTAGTAGAATTGGGTCTCCAGAGATTTATCTCTTGAAGGGTGAGACCCCATTGTACAGAAGTGGTCCATGGAATGGTGTTCAGTTCAGTGGAGTACCTGAAATGGAGTCTAGTGAGGATATTAGATTCGAATTCGTTGACAATGCGAAGGAGATTTCGTACTCGTTTTCGCCTTTGCGCGATGAATTGGCTGCGTCAAGATTGGTTCTTGATGAATTGGGGATGGTTAGGAGGTTGGTGTGGTTGAATAGGACTCAGAAGTGGAGTTTGTTTTGGTTTGCTCCAAAAGATCAATGTGATGATTTTGGGGCTTGTGGTGGTAATGGGATTTGTGATTCAAATCAGTCTCCGATATGTAAGTGTCCAAGAGGGTTTGAGCCGAGGAATCAGGTTGAGTGGGATTTGAGAGATGGGTCTGATGGGTGTGTGAGGAGGAGGGAAGAGGTGGATTGTAGGGAGGGGAATGTGGGGTTCCTGAAGCTTGAGAGGATGAAGTTGGCTGTTTCGAAGAGGGTTTTTGTCGATCCGAAAATGAGTCTGAAAAAATGTGAGGAGAGGTGTAGGAGGAACTGCTCTTGTACTGGGTTTGCGAATTCAGATATTAGGGGGAGAGGTTGCATAATGTGGAGTGGAGATTTGATTGATATGAGAGAGTACAGTTTTGGCGGGCAAGATCTCTATGTTCGCGTTGATGCTTCCGAACTGAGTAAGTTTTTTAGAGTCTAGATCTTCTCTTTTGTTCTTCCTTAATGGAGTTCATGATCTCTTTTGATCAGTAGCCATTGAAACTCGAATTACATCTTAGTTGGAAGCTTAACTTTCGAAATTGAGTAATTAGTTCCTAAGAATGTAACCATTTGAAGTTTATAGTGAAGAAATGAAACCAATCGTAAGTTTGGTTTCCTTCGTTGTTGTATCACGAAAAGAACAATTGAAACTTTTTACTAATCGAAAATGGATGCATTGGTTTAACAAGAAGTTCAATTAGCTTATTTTCCTTGCTATGTACACAGTTTCCATTACGGCCAATTTAAATCTCTGCAGAGAAAAACAGAAGGACGATTTACATTATTGTCGCAGTTGCGGTCTCTTTAACAATTCTCTTACTTGCCTTGAATGCATTCTTAATGTGGAAGTATAAGTTGGCAGAAAAATGGTGGAAGAGAAAAGAAGGGAGAGGTAAAGATTACATTTTCCTGTTAAATCTATTACTTTTTGGTAATGAAATTTATATGTTTCTTCCCCATTTGACAAATCTTACTTTCAATCAGTTGGTAAGATCAAAAGCCAAGAAATGCCACTATTTGATGTGTTCACGTCGAGTTCAAGACAATGCTTGGATGATAGCAAGAAAGATGAACTGGAGTTGCACTTGTTTGATTTTGATACTATAGCAAGTTCCACTAACAACTTCTCGGAAGCGAATAAGCTTGGGCAGGGTGGTTTTGGCTGTGTTTATAAGGTAGATTTTCTCTTGGTCTCATGTAACTGAAATCAAATTGAAAATGCAGAACTGGAGTTTCTGATTGTGAATTTTTTTTCTTGATGGTTTGCAGGGTATATTGGCAGATGGGCAACAAATAGCTGTTAAGAGACTTTCAAAGAATTCCGGGCAAGGAGTGCTAGAATTCAAAAATGAAGTTACATTGATCGCGAGACTCCAGCACAGGAATCTCGTTAGGCTTTTAGGTTGTTCTGTTGAGGAGAAGGAGAATTTGCTAATTTATGAGTACATGGAAAACAAAAGTTTAGACTCCATTCTTTTTGGTTAGCACCTTGAATTCAACTTAAATTTTTTAAGGAACACTATATATTGTTTTGCTACTTTAAGTCTGATCTAGCTTTGAATCTTAAAAAAAAATATCAACCAAATATGAGCCTAAGCACCAACCTTAATCTGTGAAATATTTCTAGATAAAACCAGAAGCAAGTTGCTAGATTGGCTCAAGCGCTTCAACATCATTTTGGGGACTGCCAGAGGACTTCTTTATCTTCATCAAGATTCGAGATTCAGAATTATTCATAGGGATCTCAAAGCTAGCAACATTCTTCTGGATGGAGAAATGAATCCAAAAATTTCAGATTTCGGCATGGCTAGAATTTTTGGAAGTGATCAAACTGAAGCAAATACGAGTAGAGTTGTTGGAACATAGTAAGTGCCATTCCCCTACAAATGCTTGATTTCTCCTATCAAGACGTTGCACGGCCGCTTATAGATTTAACTGTTAGTCCAAACAATCTATAATAAACTTAAATCAGAACATGGCACTGTTATCACAAACAACTAAACATGCTGATTAAAAAAAAAAAAAAAAAAAAAAAAAAAAATGATTAATAAACAAAGTGTACCGAGAGGCTTGCAATGCAATGTCCTAAGGCAGAAAAATTTCCTCCAATTCGGTCGAATTCAACTAGGAGTTCTGTCATCAAAGCACCAATCAAAAGAGCCTTCAAAGCGCAAAATCGTCTCTCTCTTAAACACAAATTGCTTGAAAAATTTATTTCGAAAACCACCGATTTAGATCTGTGTCAAAGAACTCCTATTATAGATAAACATCTAACTGTCCACTTAGTGGACAAGTTATTCCCATAACTATCTAATTAGTGTGCCACTAATTTGATAGTTATCAACATGGTGCTTTATTTCGTTTAAATTTCAAAACCGAAAATAAAAATAAAACTGAAAAATAAAAACTTGAGTTATGAATGGCTAAGTCTTGAACAAACCAAAGCCCCAAAGGCCCAAGGCCATTGTCAAAGATTATTTAATTAGGGTGTTTTCCTAGTGAACCCCATGGTCCACTCATTCTAATTCACTTCTCACTTCACTCACTTAAACAATAGTGAAGTGAGTTGAAACATATATTAAGTGAGAAAACCAAACCTTTCTCTCCTATGTGGGACTAAAGGTTTTTGCTCTTTTCCAATACAAAACTTGAACTTCAATGTTCAACATTAACTTCCTATACTAATGATATGCAGTGGTTACATGTCTCCTCAGTATGCGATGGATGGGATCTTCTCTGTGAAATCAGACGTCTTTAGTTATGGTGTTTTACTTTTAGAGATAGTGAGTGGTAAGAAAAACCAAGGATTTTACCATCCAGACAACGATCTTAATCTTCTCGGACATGTGAGTAAATTTGATTCTTCAAGCCGTCGTTTGTTCCTTTGCGCGTTTATGTGTATTATTTAAATAAATATAACATTCATTCTTATTCTGCATATCACTATCATAAATAAATTTGGATCTTTTCAGACATGGAATTTATGGGAAGAAGGCAATGGCTTGGACCTAATGGATGCGGTGATGCAAGATTCATATTCGGCAACCGAAGTACTTAAATGCATTCACATCGGTCTTTTATGCGTTCAAGAACGTGCAGAAGACAGACCAACTATGGATTCTGTTGTTTTGATGCTAAATAGTGAAGTCCCAAAACTGTTGCAACCTAAACAGCCTGGGTTTTGTTTGGGAAAGACACCTACTAATATAAATTCATCTTCCTCTAAGCAACAAATGCATACTGTAAACCATGTCACTCTCACCGTGATGCAACCGAGGTAGCAACGGATGTCTCACGACATTAAAAAATCTCTCCTTGTATATATACTACTTGTATGTGTTCCTTCACTCATTTGGTTATTCAGTTTTGTTTTGCTTAGTTTTGCCATGTATTCACTATTCACATAAACGATTGATTCTAAGATGCATTTTTTTGTGATACACAAAAAGTCTACTTTGTCCTTTTCAACTGAATGTCTTTGGTAGTTAGAATTGTATTAATTTTATATTACAAATGTATGATTCTAGAATACCAGTTGATGCACCTTTTCAAAGATATCCTTTTTTGTTTGAAAAGTAATTTATATGCAAGTTATTAGTCTATTAGACTTTCCTATGTTGGTGTAGTAAACAATATATTTTGACTTGAGTTCTACAAACTTTCAAACAGACACCTGGCACGATTTGGATGGAAGAGTACTCATTTTCTAAGAACCGCACAAGCAGACATTGAGGACTGTGATATTGATAGATGATAGATGATAGATGATAGGGGCAGTCAAACAATGCATCAAAATAAAAAAAAGGTTCCCACAGGGGATCTACAACCGACTCTACAATGGAGGGCCTTTTCATCATCACTTTCTTCCTCAATTTCATTTTTTTATGCACTCTCTCATCTGCAAGTGATACTCTAACTCTAAACCAGCCTCTCTCTGATGGGCAAACACTAGTTTCATCAGACCAGAACTTTGAACTTGGGTTCTTCAGGCCTGGGAAATCCCATCACAGATATGTGGGCATTTGGTTCAAGAACTTCACACAAACAGTGGTCTGGGTGGCTAACAGAGAAAACCCATTAAAGGATTCATCTGGGGTTTTGACTGCAAGAGGTGATGGGAATATTGTCATCTTAAATGCTTCAAAGAGTGTTATTTGGTTTTCAAATGTTTCAACAGAAGTGAAGAACCCAGTTGCTCAGCTACTAACAACTGGAAACCTTGTTATCAAAGATGGAAATCAAGGTAATTCAGGAAATTATTTATGGCAGAGTTTTGACCACCCTTGTAACACATTGCTTTTAGGAGTGAATAACAGTAGACATAACGCTCTCACGTCGTGGAAGAGCGCTGATGATCCTTCTATAGGGGACTTCTCTTATGGAGTTTATTATGATGGATTGCCTCAATTGATACTGAAACAAGGTTCAGTTAAGAAATTTAGAAGTGGACCATGGAATGGTTTGCTGTTCAGTGGACTTCCATATTTTTTGTACAATCCAGTTTTCAATCCTAGTTTCAGCAGTGCTGCAAATGAAAGAGACTCCGTGTTTAAGATGATTATACTTAATCAATCTGGGTTGCTTCAACGCTTTACGTGGAACAATCAACTTCATGAATGGAGACTTCTGTTCACAACGCCTCAAGATGATTGTGATCGCTATGGGCACTGTGGAGCGAATAGCATATGCAGCATCAACAGCAGTGCCAACGACAAAAACCAAGTTTGCGAGTGCTTTCAGGGTTTCACACCCAAATCGCCGCAAGCTTGGCAAATGATGAATTGGTCGGACGGATGTATAAGGAGAACACAGTTGGACTGTGGGGAAAGTGATGGTTTTTTGCCAATTCAGAAAGTGAAATTGCCTGATGTGTTGCGTATTTCGGCTAACAATTCGTTGAGTCTTGATGAATGCAGGATGGAATGTTTAAAGGACTGTTCTTGTGCTGCTTTTGCAAATTCTGACTTCAGTGAAGGTGGTAGAGGTTGCGTTCTTTGGTTTGGGGATCTGATTGATATTAGACAGATTACTGATGAGGGTGTTCAAAACCTATATATAAAACTGGCAGAATCAGATCTACTAGGTACAAACATTTTTCTTTTTTTTGGTCTAGTTCTCAAAAGTGTTTTGGTCATTTACTTTTCCATTCCTACATTGGCTAAGCAGTGTTTAGGTGCATTAGCTTAACTTTAAAACAATAATTAAAAAAATAGGCAGCATGAAGGGATTGGGAATTGTTATGCATGAGTTACAAACTAAGATGGAAAATTGGAAATCAACAGCCTAACTGGGTTTTCATCATCATCATCATCATCATCATCATAATCATCATCATCATCATCATCATCAGGTCTTATTGTTTTTCAAAATATAAATCATTGAGTCTGTTCTTGTTTCTGCCTTGTAGATCTGACATCCTTAAATAATTCCCTTGTATGGGATTTGAGACAGTAATCACTCAACTCTGTCTTGGGAATGGCTTGCCTAATGTTCTTGCTTCTATTAGAAAATAGTTCGTATCAAGCTTGTTCTAGTTTTGCCTGATAGATGTGATCAATTAATTTGAATGTAGGTGGTAATCCCTTAACACTATGTTTTGGCACTAGGCGTTCCCATTTGCGGAATGTCGGGTAAGAAAGTAGGGTTTGATAGTTCACTCTTAATTGTTGTTTGATCACATCTTTATGTATGATCTTGGTTGAAGGGGAGGGTTTTTGCATCTATAAAATGTTCTTGTAAAGTATATACATGTGGGGCTCTTGTTTCTTCATGTTTTAAGAAAAAAAAAAAGAAGCAGTTATGACAGTTTGGTCAATATTATGTGCAGCTTCGATCAAGAAGAATCGCAAGAAACGCACTCCTCTGTTGATCTCCATCATCCTATCAGTTGGCGTAGTCGTGCTGCTGCTTGCTTTGGTCATTTTGTGTTATTTGAAGAAGAGAAGAAAAAAAGGAGGTAAGATAATTTCACAACCCCTAAAACATTGCGTTTTTTCGGAAAGCTTGATATGCTCAACAATTTTCTTTTCCTAATATTTGTAGTTGATGAAAGCCAGAGTGAAGACATAGACCTACCTTTATTCGACTGGAGTACGATAGTATCTGTTACGGGCAATTTCTCTTACAAAAATAAGATAGGAGAAGGCGGCTTTGGTCCTGTATACAAGGTAGTTCCGATCCATTGATTAGTATATACCACCATAATCACAAATGCTAATGTCTCACATTGTTTATGATTACTCTTAGGGTGTGCTAGTGGAGGGACATGAAATAGCAGTGAAGAGACTCTCGATCAATTCTGGACAAGGCATAACTGAGTTCAAGAGTGAGGTCTCACTGATTTCAAAACTTCAGCATCGAAATCTGGTTAAGCTCTTGGGCTGCTGCCTTCATGGAAATGAAAAGTTGTTGATATACGAGTACATGCCAAATAAAAGCTTGGACCAATTTATATATGGTTTGCCCTCTTCGATTCTTTCAGCGTCTAGATTGCAATTAGATTCTATTAGTATTAAATCTTATGTTAAAATTTTGTAAATTAATCTCTAATTTGTGCTGAACTGTAATTATGACAGATAAGGAACGAAGTAATTTGCTGGATTGGCGGAAACGGTTCGACATTATCATGGGAATCGCACGTGGACTGTTGTATCTTCATCAAGATTCTAGGTTACGAATAATTCATAGGGATCTCAAGACCAGTAACGTTCTCCTGGATGGTGAGCTGAATCCAAAAATTTCTGACTTCGGCATGGCAAGAATTTTTGGGGGAGATCAGACTCAGGCAAAAACAAGCCGAGTAGTTGGAACTTAGTAAGTACTGAAGTAAATGCATTAAAAATGTGGCATCATACTCTAAAGGTACTGACTAATGCATAAAAATGCAATGCAGTGGTTATATGTCACCGGAATATGCATTGGAAGGTTTCTTTTCCACGAAATCAGATGTCTTCAGCTTTGGCGTTGTGATGTTAGAGATAGTTAGTGGCAAGAAGAATAGAGGATTTGGTAATTCGGATGAGGAACACAACCTACTCGGCAATGTAAGTATGAGATACCGACACATTTCATTTTACAGATGTTAGCATAACAATATTTTCGAAAAACAACCAATTCATGAACTGAAACTGTTTCAGACTTGGACGCTGTGGAGCGAAGGCGTTCCTTTGAAAGTAATGGACACAGCTTTGGAGGAGTCATGTATTACAAGCGACGTATTAAAATGTATCCAGGTTGGCCTACTATGCGTGCAACAGCTTCCGAAGGACAGGCCGAGCATGTCATCTGTGGTGTCTATGCTGAGCAGTGAGACTGCATCGCTTCCTCAACCTATCCTTCCCGGTTATTTTACGGAGACCAGCATTGATGTAGTAAAAGAGGAAAGCCATAGTGAAAATGGGGTTACTATCACATTATTAGGTGGTAGATAAGTGCCCCCAGTACTTATTGACAGATATCTGTAAAGATTTCAATTTTTTTGTATGTTTATCTCCAGTGAATGCAAGAAAAGCCTCATCGAGTTGATTGAACCTCCCAAGACTAATTTTTTTTTTTTTTTTTTTTTTTTTTTTTTTTACTTAAGTAGGAATTGAACCTTGATCTCTCAAGGTCTTGTCTTTTTGGTAAGTGATGTTTTTACCATCTCACCTGAGACGCTTTGACATCCGAAGACTTAGTTTTTCATCTAAAACTGACCAAGAGGACAAACCTCCCTATATAAGGTGTTGCTTCTCAATTTGTATTGTGGCAATGCTGCAATGCTGCAATGAAGGAATAATGATTCTTGATCTGCTTCAACTCTTGCACGTCGAGCAACGATGGGGGAAGACGATGTCGTGATTTTATTCATGCATCACTAGAATTTTAGAAGGCCATCAAACTAACAGAACTAGTAGAATGACATGAAGCGTCACAACGACGGTCTGTATGTCCTGATGGAGTCAACGCAAGTCTTGCAACTGTGATGGTCAAAATTAATACGTTATATTCTCTCAAGGGGAAATGACCAAGGAAGAAAAACGTAACAAATTGAACAAAATTAGAATTTTAAAAAATTGAAAGAGATGGATAGAGAGAAGAATTAAGTCATGGATATTGACTTTAACAAATGAAGAGCAAATAAAATTGACAAAAAAAAAAAATGAAAGTGATGAATGGTGAGAAAAATTAATAACAATAATAGAACCCTTACATTTTATCCAAAAAAATATTTACATTCTACATCTCAATATCTCATTAAAAACATATATAAAAAAGAGGCATGGAGTAACCCAGTTTTGACACCGATCTAGTTGGATGCCGTTCAAAACACCTTGAGATATGTGTGCACGCATCACGAGGTGAAAACAAAACATCACTAACCACCATAAAACTTAAAGTTTGAATTTGATTTTTGCTAATAAAAAAAAAAGCCTAAAAGTTTGGGAGTTCGTTTGACTACAAGAGAGCATTAATAACAATTATATACTTCCTTTGGTAAAAAATATTAGGCCTTTTGCTCACAACACATATTAAGAAAATATTAATTGTGAATTTAAATTATATCTTTGCCCATAAATTCTTTAATTCCTCTCTCTCTCTCTATTTTAGGTGTATATTTGTGCATCTACTGTTCTGCAAAAAAAAAAAAAGAAAAGAAAAGAGTTACTATATCACTATTTTTTCTTCGCTTGTGATGTTCTATCATCGTTGTTTATGAACATTGTCGGTTTGATTTGTTTTGATTTGATTTACATTACACTTCGCTAAATTTGTACAAAATTAGTGATGGAAATCAAACCAGAACTGTAGATCACAAAAGAACTGAAAGCGAGACTCTCGATTGAGCGAAAGAGAGAGACATTCAATCCACAACAAATACGAGACGAGATAGAGAAAAGATGAGATGAGGAGAGAAGAGATGTCGGCGTGAGAACAAACCAGAGACACGGGAGGAAGAATGAGCTTTTTTTATTTTTTTATTTTTTTATAATTCAGTTGAACCGGGTGGTAATTGTGTCCACGACAACTCCTTAGAAATAACTCCACTAAAGGAGTTGGGGGAGATATCTCACACATAACGTATAAATTGATAAATAACTTCAAAAAAAAATTGAACAACCAAACAAGATTAATTTTTAACTCTTTGTAATTTATCTCTTCCGCTTCTGAGGTGGAGGAGAGATTTTGTAAAAAAATAAGAGGGAGTAATTTTTAGTCGGAGTCTTGATTGTAATGCGGGAAAAAAAAACTGCCTTGTGTGAATTGTTGTCATGTGGATTGACTTCGCGGCTTTTGCCTTGAATAACCAACACAAACACCAACGCCAACACCTCCAACACCAACAAGCTTATCAAACCATGGAAAAGTTGAAGCTTGTTAATCATCACCAATGGAGGCCCCTTCTCACCACCCTCTCCGTCTTCTTCTGCATTTTCATGTCAATCTCTTCTATTTCAACAACAACAGACACTCTGTTGGCAAACCAATCTCTCACTGACGGCCAGACCCTCATCTCATCAGACCAAACATTCGAGCTGGGCTTCTTCAGCCCTGGCAAATCCAACAACAGATATCTAGGCATCTGGTTCAAGAACAGCAGCTCTGCAGTGGTTTGGGTGGCCAACAGAGCAAACCCAATTTCAGACTCATCAGGAATCCTAACATTCCAAAATGGGAACCTCATTCTTCTCAATGGATCAAAATCCGAAACCCCTGTTTGGTCTTCAAACATGAATACTACAGTTGCAAGCCCAGCTGCCCAACTACTCTGGACTGGAAACTTCGTAGTGAGAGATGGGAATTCAAGCAACAATTCAGGGAGGCTTGTTTGGAGGAGCTTTGATTACCCGGTCGACACGCTATTGGTTGGAGTTAACATCAGCAGACACAAAGACCTGGTTTCATGGACGAGCAGAGACGACCCTTCACCGGGGCGCTACTCTTTCTCCGTTGACACTCCCAGGCCATCTCAATTGGTGCTGCGAAATGGCTCCACCACATGGTTCCGGTCAGGGCCATGGAATGGTTTGAGATTCACTGGTCTGAGTTACTTCTGGCTCAACCCCGTTTTTACGCCTAGTTTCAGCTCCGGTGCACCGGAGACTGATTTGGTTTATAGGAGGATAGTGTTGAGTCCATCTGGGAAGCTTGAGAGATTATCATGGAACAATCAAAGCCGCCAATGGAGTGTTCTCTACTATGTGCCTAATGATGTGTGTGATGAGTACGGTTTCTGTGGCGCTAATGGTGTCTGCGACATGGGGAAAAGCCCGGTTTGTGAGTGTTTGGCGGGATTCATGCCGAAGAACTGGGAAGAGTGGGGGAGGATGGATTGGAGGGGTGGGTGTGTGAGGAGGACTGCGTTGGAGAATGGAGGGAGAGATGGGTTTTTCCAAATTCAGAAGTCGAAATTGCCCGATGTGTTGGATTATTGGACTAGTAGCGATATGAGCCTCGACGGGTGCAAGAGGGAATGCTTGAGAAATGTTTCTTGTGTGGCGTATGCAAATTCGGATATCAGTGAAGGAGGGAAGGGCTGCATTATGTGGTTTGGGGACTTGATGGATATCAAAGTGCTTGATCCGGATGGATTGCAACAACTATATTTAAAATTGGCGTCTTCGGATATAGGTATCATGTGGTATTAGCAACTTCATCTCAAATTATTACCAGCTTTAGACATAGTCAATAATAGTTCATGCTTAATTTTTTACTGCTAGGCAGAACTTTAGAAATCAAATCAAGGGGATTCAGCCACTGATTTTTTTTTTTTTTTTTTTTTTTTTTGCAATTTGTTCAAGTTTGATGCAAGTGATCATTGATCTTTTTGAGTTTCTGGCTGTGTAGAGGCACTTACTAGTTCCGGCAAGAAAAACATACCAATGGTGCTGATAGTTGTCCTCTCAGTTGGTGTGCTGATTGCTATCTTAGGTGTAATTGGCTGGTATATTATTCGACGTAGAAGGAAGAAAACAGAAGGTAAGACGGGACTGTTACAACTCGCAATGGGGAAGAATTTTGAATCTACTCTTACAAATGATTCATTTGTCTACAGGTGAAAGAAACACAGATGATGATGACCTAGATTTACCCTTATATGATTGGATTACCATTGCAGCCGCTACGGGCAACTTCTCATCCACAAATAAAATTGGGGAAGGAGGCTTTGGTTCTGTTTACAAGGTAGCTAATTAGTTTTAATTGACTGATACTTTATCTAAAAAGAGTTTTACTTGATTGATATTCATAGGATATGTCACAATTGATTGCAGTATTTTGCACGAATTGTGTCTCAAATCGCTTGATTAATTGGCGCCATTATGATCTTCAGGGCAAGCTAGTGGAGGGTCAAGAAATAGCAGTGAAGAGACTTTCCATGGATTCAGGACAAGGCATAACTGAGTTCAAAAATGAGGTGTCATTGATTTCGAAACTTCAACATCGAAATCTGGTTAAGCTCTTGGGCTGCTGTATTCATGGACATGAGAAGCTATTGATCTATGAATACATGCCGAATGAAAGCTTGGACTATTTTATATATGGTTTGTCCCTTCAACTGTCTTTAATGACCAACAAAGCAAGTGGCTTGGTGGTGGGGAGCACCACCTAGCAACCTTGAGGTCGTAGGTTCAAGTGTGCTCACTCCAGTACTGACAGATTGGATTGTTCGGTTGCAACGAGAATTCACTCAATCTATAAGAAGTGGAGGTAGTAACACTCAAACCTGCAACCGCAAGGTTGCTATGTGGTACTCCCTACCACCAAGCCACTTGCTTTGGCGGTATCTACCATGCGTGCTAAAATAGAAGTATCTGCAATGACTAGATTGCAAATATATTCTACTTGCATCTAAAGATTTTAAATTCTCAAATCAAAAGCCTCTAAAATAATCTATAACAGACAAAGAACGAAGCAATTTACTGGATTGGAAAAAACGATTCGACATCATCATGGGAGTCGCTCGTGGACTCTTGTATCTTCATCAAGATTCAAGGTTGAGAATTATTCATAGGGACTTCAAGACTAGTAACATTCTTCTGGATGGAGAGCTTAATCCTAAAATTTCTGACTTTGGCATGGCAAGAATTTTAGGAGGGGATCAAATTGAGGCAAAAACAAAACGAGTTGTTGGAACTTAGTAAGTACCGAAATCGATGAATTAGGAATTTGGTAATGTACTCTAAAGGTATTGATCAATTTACTGATTTCAATGCAATGCAGTGGTTATATGTCCCCGGAATATGCATTGGAAGGTTTCTTTTCGACGAAATCAGATGTCTTCAGCTTTGGTATTGTGGTATTGGAAATAGTTAGCGGCAAGAAGAACAGAGGATTTGGTAATTCGGACGAGGAGCATAACCTACTCGGCAATGTAAGTGTGACATATATACTAACATGTTTTCTTTCTCAAGTTACCAAGCATCACAATGTTTTCAGAAAAATGACCACCTCATGAATTGAAACTATTACAGACCTGGACTCTATGGAAAGAAGGTAAGCCTATGGAACTAATGGGCAATGCGTTGGAGTCATGTATTCCTAGTGAAGTCCTTAAATGCATTCAAGTTGGCTTACTGTGTGTGCAACAGCTTCCAAAGGACAGGCCAACTATGTCATCTGTGGTGTCTATGCTGAGCAGTGAAATGGTATCTCTTCCTCAACCTATACTTCCAGGTTATTTCACAGAAACCAGCATTGGTGTAGTAAAAGGGGATAGCCACAGTGAAAATGGAGTTACTATTACATTATTAGGTGGGAGATAAATTCTCTCTTTTGGGGCAGATGATAGATATCTGTAAAGAGTATGTTTTCCTTCAATGAAGACACGGAGCTTAGTTTTAAATGCAACTTCTTGTATTTACTTAATAGGTATATATTTGATCTAAATTTGGCCAAAACTAGTTAACTTCTACTTAGTGATTAATGTTGTTTGTGATAGCTAATTGTTGCCACAAATATAATTTTCTGACAGCAAATTGTTGTCACAAATATGTCTAATTTTGTTTCTTGAAAAAAAAAATATCAATTGTGGCAGTTTCGTGCCCCGAAAAATTCTATTGTGGGAGTGAAAAATTGCTACCACAGCTTTTTCGTGTTAAAAGAGGTGTCACAAACGCCGTCAAGATACTTTTGATGGCAGGCTTCGGTGTCATAAACGTATTTTTGACAGTTATTCTGTGACAAATACAAAAAGGGCTCTACCGGCCCTCCAATTGAGTGAAACTAAGATTCTTTCCATAAGAAAACTTGTCACTTGATGATGGTCCTTCATCTGTTGAAGACCTTTCATAGTAAAAACCTGGTTGTTTGGGCTGTGGTAAATTCGCGCTTTCACTCCCCAACATCATAACCACAGATGGCATTGTTGGCCTGTCGTCGAGACGCTGTTGAACACACAAGAGGCCTACTTGAATACATCTCAACACTGCAGATCTACTTGACACATCCACTGTAAACACTTCATCGACTAGTTCCAGTGCCCGATCTTCGTTCCAAAGGTTCCATGCCTATAACAAAGAAGTTTTCATCAATTTTTGTTCATAAACCAACATACATGATCAAAGCATGTGTATAATCAGATGATATATGTAAATTTGGAACTTAGAGACTCACATGTCCTAGGAGGTTGAAGTCATGGCCTGCAAGATAAAATCCTTTGTTTCTCTTGCCACTCACTATCTCCAATGTCAAGACGCCGAAGCTGAAGACATCAGATTTCATTGAGAAAAGCCCGTCTGCAGCATATTCCGGAGACATGTAACCACTGAATTGAGTCCATCATTGAAGCAAAACACATTAATTGGTTGTCAAAATTCACAGTAAATGTGTAGATAGATTTGAGTAAAACCACTAATAGTATAGAACCTACTATGTTCCGACCACTCTTCTTGTGTTTGCTTGGGTCTCGTCTCCACCAAAGGTTTTTGCCAATCCAAAATCGGAGATTTTAGGGTTCATTTCTCTATCGAGCAGAATATTAGCAGCTTTGAGATCTCTGTGGATTATTCGAAGTCTCGAGTCTCTATGCAGATAGAGTAGTCCTTGTGCTATGCCAATAATAATGTCAAAACGTTTCTCCCAACAAAGTAATTGACTCCTTTCTTTATCTGCAAAGTAATAAAAAGAATGTTTTTTTTTTTTTTTTTTTAATTTGAACATATATACATTCTTCCATACAATTTATGAAGCGAAAAATTGATGAAATTAACGAACCGAAGATGAAATTATCTAAGCTTTTGTTGGGCATGTACTCGTAAACTAACATCATTTCTTCTCTCTGAATGCAGCACCCAAGAACCTTAACCAAATTCCGATGTTGGAGTTTGGAAATCAAAATAATTTCATTCTTGAACTCCCTAAGGCCTTGTCCAGAGTTTTCCGAAAGCCTCTTCACGGCTATTTCTTGCCCATTTGGCAAAATACCCTAGAAAATTTTTAACGCCGATATTAATCACTGATCTTCATGAACCGATTTAAACCACAAGCATGTCGACATGGAAGTTTACCTTGTAAACGGGGCCAAAACCACCCTCCCCAACTACTTTGTTGTTCGAGAAGTTATTTGTAGCAGTTGCTACTGTGACAAAGTCGAACAAAGGCAACTCTAGCTCTCTTGTGCTGTCTCGGTCTTGGTTTATGCTCCCTTCACCTGCATATTAACATAACAATAAAATGGAATTCAACAATCTGGTAGAGAACATGGCTAAGCATAAATTCAATATGGACAAGTTCAGTTACAATACCTCTTTGTCTCCTCCTAGTACTCAAAATGAAACACCATACAATTGAAGCAACTAGAAGTATCCCGGTAACAACCGATACCGAAGCCACCACTACCGCTCTCTTTTTCTTCTTGTTGGAACCACCTTGCTGTGCCTCTATTTAGACATTAGTTTATTAGTTTCCTCTATAATCAAATTTTCATATCAAGCATCTATGTAATAATAGTATAGTACTAGTACTGAAGTTTGATCATTTTCTTTTTTGATATTTGTGGGTATCCAGTATTCCCAAGCTTGCCCTTAATGAAGTTTGATCATTAAGGGAATGTAGCAAGTTTTAAACAACAGAGACACATACCAAGTTCAGAAGCAGCCATTCTCACATAGAGATCTTGTCCACCACCAGCAGTGAACTCTCTAAGATCAATCAGATCCCCAAACCACAACACGCATCCGCTCCCCGAATCCCTAACATCCGCATTCGCAAACGCCGTGCAAGAACAATTCTTCAAACACTTCATCCGGCATTCACCAAGTCCCATACTCATGTTCACCCAAGCAAATGTAGAGTCTGGGACCTTCAAAGAAGAAAACTTCACAAACCCATCTCCCTTTCCACAATCCAAACTAGTCCTCCTCCTACACCCACCAGACCAATCCACTCTACTCCAATTCTGTGGCGCATTCGGCACGAACCCTTTCAAGCACTTGCAGGGAACAGGGTCATCTACATTGCAAACCCCATGAGCACCACATAGGCCATACTTGTTGCATTGGTCCTTCAACACA
Organism: Stephania japonica; assembly: GCA_039657345.1. Lineage (NCBI taxonomy): Eukaryota > Viridiplantae > Streptophyta > Magnoliopsida > Ranunculales > Menispermaceae > Stephania > Stephania japonica. Next base: position 79,702,851 of record CM077556.1, on the reverse strand, counting down.
CTAATCATCACAACCCATTGAAGCCTCCTATCATTCCAAGTGACTCGATACAGAGACCCTGTTGGGTCCAATCGAAGCATTGACACAACTGCTTCAGTTCTCCTGAACGCGTAGTACACCTCTTCCTTGTCATACACAAAGATTGGCTCGAAAACAGGGTTCTTCTTCAATTCAGGGGTTCCACTGAATTGAATCCCTGTCCACGGCCCTGTTCTGTACAGATTCGTAGACCCATTTCGAAGAACCAGCCCTGGAAACCCCCGACGCTCCATCTCGTAAACGAAATCGCCATTAGAGGGGTCGTCGGAGCTCTTCCAAGATCGCAACTTTCGACTCAGACCCAATTTCAAATCGCACCCGAGTTTCATTCCATCGATCAAATTGTCAGATGGGTGATCAAAACTCTGCCAAACATACCCATTTGAGTCGTCATTTGTTGAGATTTGTGATTTGATGACCAGATTTCCATTGTCCAGAAGCAGAGCAAAAACAGGGGTGTGGGTTCTGTTTGAGGGGTTTAACGAAGAAGAGGACCAAATTACATGGTTGGTTTCATTGACAAGTGTGAGGTGGCCATTGTTGTTGAGCTTGAGAGCTGGTGATGAGGAACTGTGAAATGGGTTGTCTCTGTTTGCGATCCAAACGTATGTTCGAATTGGGATTTTGTTGAACCAGATTCCCAAGTACCATATGTTGCTGTTGCTGTTTGAATTGGTGGGAGTGAAGAAGCCAAGTTTGAAGTTTTGGTTTGAAGAAATTAAGGTCTGATTGAAAGAGAGAGTTTGGTTTATGGTAATAGAGTTTGTAGCTGTAGCTGTTGCAAGTGATGACATGTGGAGGAACAGAGGAAGCAGAGTATGTGCAGAGATGAAGAAGAGAAGAAGAGCAGTGCCTTCCATTGATGGATTCAACTTCAATCCTCTGCTTCGTTTCAATTTTTGTGTGAGTTACAGTAGCGCGGTCATTTCAAAAAGCCTTGTGGATTTAATAGGAGTTGAGAAATCCTTCTAGCTTGACTAATTTCTTGGAATGGAGTTCATATGATTTGACTTTAACATGGTGTTCATTTTTTTTTACCTTAGGATCATATGGTGTTGAGTAGAGTTTAGGTAAATAGTATCGTTTTTGTTCCTCAACTTTCATGTTTTTCTTGATTCGGCCTTAAACTTTCATCATTTCAGTTTTAATGCCTGCACTTACATTTCTTTCCACTTATCTTTTTGTTAAGTTAGTAAATAACGGTAACTAACAAAGCAATTCACGATCAATTTTTTAAGTTTATGAATCAATTGTGAACTGCCTGTAAACCGCTCATGAATTTGCGATCAAAACTCTCCAAACTTAAGAATAAGACTAAGAAAGTAGAGGGAAATAAAAATTTAGGAACAAAAAATGAATAGATGAAAGTTTAATGACTTAATCAAGAAAAACGTGAAGGTTGAGGGGCCAAATATTTATTTTTACTTGTAATTTATGTTTCTACCGTTTTGATTTGTCCTCTCCAAATCTTGCCATTTGACAATTGATGCTTCTACCATCACACCATCACACCAGAGATGCTTTGGATATGTTGCTACCAATTTGAGTAAAAAAAATTGTTCGATGTTACCTTTCTAAACAAAAAAAATATTTGTTCAATCTTATCGAATATGAACATGACTTTTATGGTCTAAGTTTATCATAGACCTTGCGAGAATAACAGGTCCACCGAGGATTTTAATAGCTATGCGAGCCCGTTATGGACCCGTTCTGGACTAGACTCACCTAGACTTTATGAATTTGTTGTGTCTAGCTTGTGCTTTATAGGTCTGTTATGATGGTTTTCACTTCAATAAGACTTGTGTTTCACAAGACAACAAGGATTGTTGATGGTGAGCTTGTAATAAAAGAGAACACTAACTCTTGTACATCATTTAGAAAACTTGGAGGGGTGTACTCAAGTACGTTAGACAAACAATTACTATTGTAGAGTTTTTGGCCATCGACAAAGGCAGAGCCAAGATTTGAAGCCCCATTGGCTAGACTGAGGGCCACAACACAAGGGAACCTTGTATGTTGTTATACCAAAGAAATTTGTAACGACTTCAAAGCGTGTAACGCTGCCACTTTCCTAAAGAAAATTTTGCTCTCTATACTATACTGCAAGAGTCAACAAAAATTTTAGAGAATACGATGAAACAAAAAAGCAAATACTAGTTTAATTTCGAGATGATCTTCTTCCTCCTCAAACCTTTCTCTTATAGACCTCTGGTCAAAACCAGAGAAGGAAGGAGGGTCAGCATTGAATGGACTCAATGACAACTGCCCAAAAAGTTTTACACATGGTTAGCCCTACTTATGCAGCACTTGCACCATGTGTGTAGTTCACTTTGCATAGTTCTTATAGTTTTTCTTTTACAAACAATGTAGTGCAAGAGGATATATACTTTTAAATTTGAAGTTTCTAACCAATGTGGGACTAAACACTTCTTTTGAAAATGTCCAACATATGTGGCTCTACCCCTGGTCGTTGAGACAAAGAGGTGGATAGACCATAATTGAAGGGGCAAAGGGGGCGGCCGCCACCTTTGGTTCTCAGACCTTCTAATATGCTCCATTTTAACATCATTAATGAGAAGCATTTAACATTTGAACCACCGAGTGAGACTTTCTTCTTCAACTTCATTAATAACTAAGTTCTTGTTTAAAGCTTCTCGTGCGGTGATGGCCTCCAAGGTAGTTGGATGAACATGTCCCGCGATGGATAACATATTATGTAGGCCCCTATGACTGCTCCTTGGATTTTAGTTCAAAACCGTCTATCTAGACTTTTTTGTTTGGAATTCAAAACATATCTTCATCATGCTTAGACCTATATATAATTTCACTGATGAACGCCTTAATCATTTATCATTGTTGTAGAGTTAATGACAAAAGTTAGAATCTAGTCTAATTGAAAGTTTATTGAAGGGAATTTTTATATTCATTATTTTGAATAAGAGTTAATTCTTTTGTTGATATTGGCTTGAATATGGGTGGGGTACTTAACTCAGATGAGTTTTGAATGTTTAAGTTAATGTGTTGAGAGTTGTAGAGAGTGAGAAAGTTGGAGACTTGACGTTGGTGTAATCTTCTGAATTAATAAAATCTCTATTCTTTGTCATGGATTGAGTCACATTGTCAAACCACGTAATTCTTTGTGTCGATTGTGTGCATGTGTTGTTTCGCTGGTTCGCTTTAACATCTTTTATAATTGATCATCTTGCAAAACCGATTGAAGATGCAAATCAGTTAAAAATTCGGTTTTTTTTTTTATTATATTTGTTTCATTAATACAATTACAGTTTCCTCTTTTATTATATCAATTAATGCAATACTCCTTTCTGGTAAAAAAATATTAGGCTTTTTGTTCAAAACACATATACAAAGAAAAACACTAATTGTAAGTTTAATTACATTCTTGCTCATATTTAATTATTTATTTCATCCCATAAAAAAATTAGTATTTAATTATAATTAAATGTTTAAGTTAAAAGAGAGATAAAATAAATACAAACTCTTCTGTTTCTCCAATTCCAAAAGTAATAACTTGAAAGTGTAGATTTAAGAAGTGATGCAATTTCACTGCTCTGCATAGACACTACATAACCAAGAAGAAACAAGGGGATATAACGTAGCTACTAAGGAAAAATATGTAGAGAGAAGAATGAGTTGTATTGTTCTTTCTTTAGATGCTTTTCAAAACTTAAACTACATAATTATATAGGCTACTCAATATATAGCTGTTAAAAAACTTTTAGGAAACAACATCTAAATAATGAAAAGATTCATAAAACTATATTCTTGACTCAACGATTAATTAATTGTCAATTAGCTGAGTTTCTTTATTTGTTGAACTTCCACTTCAGATCTGCCAACTTCAATACATTTTACTCCTTCAGATGGAACACATAGACTACAACTCAAGGTTGTTGTGTCCATTATTTACATAGCCTTCTTTCCACAGCTTATTGGCATATGCTTAATTCCAACTGAGACAATACAGAGTCCCTGTTGAGTACACTGGGAACCTTGAAATCACAGACCCATCTGTGCTTTTGAAGGAGAAGTATCCCTCTTCATTGTCAAACACAATGCTTGGATGGAAAACAGGGTTGTAAGTCAATTCAGGGGTTCCAGTGTATTGGATTCCAGTCCATGGCCCTGCTCTGAAGAGCTTCACAGTCCCGTCCCGTTTCAAAGAATCGGTTCTGGGAAGCCGTTAGGGACTATTTCGTAGACGAAATCGCCATTGGAGGGGGTTGTCGGAGCTCTTCCAAGATCGCAACTTTCGATTCATACCCAATTTCAAATCCCATCCGAATTTCATACCCTCAATGACATTGTCAGATGGGTATTCAAAACTCGGCCAAACATACCCATTTGAGTCGTCATCACCATCATTAACTGTACTAGATTGTGATTTGATGACCAGGTCTCCTTGTCCAGAAGCAGAGAAAAAACAGGGGAGTGGGCTCTGTTTGAGGTGTTTTTAGAAGAAGAAGAAGAAGACCAAATTACATGGTTGGTTTGATTGACAAGTGTGAGAAAGCCAATGTTGTTGAGCTTGAGAGCTCGTGAGGAAGAACCAGGTTCCCAAGTACCACCTGCTGTTGTTGATTGAATTGGTGGAAGTGAAGAAGCCAAGTTCGAAGTTTTGGTTGGAAGAAATCAAAGTCTGATTAAAAGTGAGAGTTTGGTTTATAGTTGTAGCTGTAGGCTATTGCAAGTGATGATATGTGGAGGAAGAACAGAGAGAGCAGAGTATGTACAGAAATGAAGAACACAAGAAGAGCAGAGCCCGCCATTGATACCATTCACAAATCGTTTCAACTTCAATCCTCTGCTTCCTTCACCAGTCCTTGGTATAACTATAGTGGACACGTCCTACATTTTTAAGTCATTTTTTGCCTATCTTGGTGCGTGTCTTTCTTGAGTTAAAGATTTATAGTAACGTGCTGTACCTTTTATGAGTATAAAAAGTTGAGTAATGCACAACCTGGACGGATGTGGTCTAATGGTAAGAACAAAAACAGGATTGTGTGAGTTAGGCGTATATCTTCAGTTTCGATTTCTCATAATACCCAAACCTCGACCACTGATGGTCTCTTTTTGCAATCTTAGAGCTTATATGACTAATTAGACAAATGTTTAGATACTCATGAGTAATAATAATAAAAAAGAATTGAGTAAGGCAAAGGTTATGGGCTCGATTTGCGGTTGCTCCTGTGGGACTAGTAGAAGAAAGAGGGCGGCCGCCACCTTCTGTTAGCAGATCTTCTAATTTGTTCTACTTGAACATCATTATTAGGAGCATTTAAAATTTGAGCCACCAAGTGATCAGTTGTCTCTTTCAACTCCAATAAAATATAACGTTGTTCTTGTTATGACAAGAGCAACTTTCATCTCCAAACACAGCACTCACTGACCACCTTCTTAAATTTCTAGAACAAATTAAATTTCTTAACTTGACTTTATTTGAAATTCAAAACACATATTCAACATTATTAGAGCATCACTGTTGTAGAGTTATAGCACGTAAGTTAGAAACCTAATCTAATACAAAATCTATGTATTTATACTAGTGCTTATTATTTTGAGAAAGCTTTAGAATTTTATTATGATTAGTCATCTTTAAAGATCAATTGAAGATGCTATGCCGTCAATTTCCTCTTTTACTTTGTCAATGTCCTGTCACAAATACTTTTGATGGCATGTTTGGTGTCATAAAAGTATTTGTAACAGTTCTGTGGCATTATCTTTGCCGTCACACTGCTGCCGCAAAAGGTCTTTTGTGACAAATTATTTTCTCGTTTTTAATGATACAAGCAAGCCAACTAATTCATAGACAAAAAGCCCTCTTCCCTACAAATAACACCCAAACTGAAATTCATTCCCTCAAAACCTTAAAACTAAAGGAAAAGCTAGGCCACTTTTTTGACGAAAGAAAGAAAGAAAACCTATTGTTGCAGAAGACCAGTGGTTTACTGGTCTGTCAAGCTTGAATCCGAAACATTGATTATGAATCATGTTACAAGAAAATAGTGTTCTAGTGACTCGATCTCTTCTGTCTATAACATGTCAATGTTGGCTTAATTTGCCTTCACTTGCGAGATTAAGGACGGTGAAAAAATGACAGGTTCACTTTCCAAACTTAATTGATCAACACACCTACATAGAAGTATCACATAGTGAATGGATGCATTCTCAATCGTTCTCCAGGAAATAAAATAGAAAACACAAAGGAAATGGATCAAATAACTAACCAGAAGTTCTGAAGAGGACTTTCTGTGAGGGTCCTTTTGGACGCTGCAAAGAAATAACTCGATAGTGATACTTAGACGATTAGCAATGCCGTTAAGACCCTTATCGAGCTTGCTTGAGTTGAAGGATTGATAACATCATGAAGCTCCAAGGACAGCACAACATCAAAGCTGATTAAACACACAATAAGAGAACATCATTCAGAAAACCTTTTTGAACATAAAAACTAGATGAAAACTGAACTAAAGTACTCTAACCATTCAGGAATAGCAAGACAAATATGAACTTCACTAGCAATGTAACAACCATAAAAGACATTATAGATGAAGGAGCATGACAACATGAATTTCAAGGTAAAAAACATACGAGAACAACGCGTGAGAGAAAAATGATTTTATAGAAACTTGAATCAAATGCAACCTAAATATATTTTAAGGAAAGCCTCAAGATCTTGAATTTATAGAGATCTTTTGTGTTTGGATACATTGAAGCTCGTCAAATGCGTCAATAAAATAATACCTTAAACCAACTATTTGTAGATAGTGGCCAATGGACGATCCCACGAAGATTGATAATCTTTCTAAGGTTCTAAAACAAAGTAAGAAAATGGGGTTTTAGAGAAAATGACTTAATCTAATTACTAATAAATTAAATAAATAACATAAATAGTTTTGCGAACTGTTAATTAAAATACCAAGGTCTAGACATACAAGTTTGGTTCGATAAAAGATTGGATTTGGTCGTCGGTTCTACAAATTATGTTTAATTCAATTTTAATAGGTTATGTGACGGCCCTAAATCTCTTGGGGTCGCCCGTGACCCACGCCCTCCGCCCACAAGCCCAAAGCAGCGCCTGTCACGTCACTGAACACGTCATCACTGCTGCCACGTCCGCAGCTCTGTGAAGTAACGCTTCGTGTAACTAATCCTACTATATTAAGTTGTTTGACACATCTAGCAAGTTAGTTAAATTCATCATTAGCGGAAGCATTTAATTTGTATATTATGGGAATTTATTTAACCTAAATAGTGGAAAACCCGAAGATAACACCATGTATATAACTAAAACGAAGTAAACAGTAATCCATATACATGTGATAAAGTTCTAAAGTTCCCAAAACCTAGCAAAATAATATATACATACATGATATCAAAACACGAGCTATCAGCAACAACGGCCTCAGAGATAGTCACCTAGTACCTCCTTTCCCTTGCTTTTGCTCGTATCAGGATCTGCGCTCAGTTGCCCAACATATACAACAACGAGCCTAGTGAGTAAATTCCCAAGAGAAGTCTACAAGATAATCATGAAAACCACAATAACCTGCAAGACATGTGAATATGACTCTGGCAATAGGAATCATATTCCCATGAGTGGCAGTAACCAACATTCACAACAAATATGACGATCACACACAGTGAATATAAAACAACATTCGAGTAATCCGGTTCAACCAACGATATCAATAAAAACTAGATAGAGGTGTGACAGAGTCTAACAAAACTAGATCATACTTTGTGAATTCGGATGTCCCGGCTGAGCACATCAAGCTTAAACCACACCCGAACCACTAATGGTGACCAGAACAAATCACAACCCACCGGACACGTGCACCCCGCTACTCGGGTAGCTATTCACCGGCTGCGCTAAGTACACGCGCTACAATCTAGCCCGCTCAATTTCGTACCACGACCATCCCGATTAATCTCCGACCATGTGAACAAATCAAACACCGACCAACACATGATCACAGTGCATAAACATGGCAACCAGATAAATAACAAAGCGATAAATGAACAATTTGATAAACAATCATTTACATGGACACACCACAAATGAATTAAAGTGTAACATTCTCAAGGGTTTTACGCATCTGTAACTATGAACTCCGACTTCTCGGACCCGTCAATCCGACCCGCTTAGCTCTCCTATGCCCGAGTTATGGTTCCCCAGTCCCTGAAGTCCATGTTGGGTTTTGGGGTTCATGCACAGCGGAGATTTCAAAACTATTTTGAAAAAAAAACCATAACAGGATCCGAATCTGATTCCATTAAAACACGTTTATACTATGAAAACTTAATCATACCTCACTCGCAATGTACCTTTCTGAAGGTTAATCGATCTCTAAGGCGCTGCCAACAACAAACGTCCTTTATCAGTAGTCCACACACAAACAGCGGCCGAGATTTGAAGTGCTAGCTTCGAGAGAATACCAAACCTTTTGTTTCTCTCCAAAAAGATCCATAGCATACCAAAAAACCCTAAGTCGTTTTCTGAAACGAAAATAAAGTTTTTGGCCTTTTAATTTTTTCGTCCTTGTATTCTAACTCAAAGCGTCTATTTATACAACCCTTGTATATAAACAGTTAAGTAAATTACACATATACCCCTACTTAAAGAAGTATAAGTGTAATACACTACAAGAACGTTTCTGTCATGAATTTTATCATATAAAATTCATTTTTCTGAATCATCTTATAATCTCGCAAAACCATTCTCAGTGTGCGACCCAATAAGCTCATACAACGTTGGCAGTGTACCAAAACATATTTTGGTATACAAGTCATAAGCGGCCTCTAGCAAGACATTATGACTACCCAAGTTGTACGAATATAAAATCGATACAACCTAATCAATAGTGTATATAACATCCTTTTGTCACACGATATCCTTTGATTAAACATAAGGCATGGAATTGTCATCCAACATGTTCAATCGTACTAGTCTCGATCTCTATGTAGACTGAAAACATCCAAATGACATTGATCAATATCAATTCACTTAGACTGTAACGGCCCAATTAATATTTGTCGTTATTTTATGACGTCATTACAGACGTGGACGCCAGCGTGGACATTTGTGGGTTCCACAACGAGCCTGGAGCGCGTCTGTATTAGGTAAATAGTTATTTTGTTTGTTGATTTGACTAATTTGCGATGTTTATGTTAAAATAGGATAAACGACATCGCGATGTGTGTAATTATATTTTAAATTGACGTGTGAGATTGTGTGATGAGTATTCGCATCGATATGCGTGTCGACGCGGGTACCGGGTAGATTAAAGACGAAATTTTAAGTTGAGAAAAAATATTACACACATTAAATAGATTAAATGTGATAAAATACGTAAATTGGTGGGCGCCTAGTAAAACGCGGGGTCGTGGTCGACACGCGTGGGTGGTACGTTAGTGTGCACGCCCGAGTACGCTCGTTGGCGCGCACGACGAAATTTTAGGCGCGAAAGTATAGGCGAATATATATATTTATATATATATGTATATAAGGAATTTAATATATATATATATATTTAAAATCAGAAAATAAATAAATAATAGTGAAATGGCCAAAAAGGGTATTAGAGTGTGAAAAAGGAGTATAAGATCATAGGGGTAAAATGGTCATTTCACCCCAAAATTTTGATAAACACCATCACTGTCTTCTCGCCTTCTCTCGATAAATTGAAAAAAAAAAAAAAACAGAACAGAGAAGCGAGAGGAGGAAGAAGAAGAGAAGGGGAAGACCGAGAGAAATCAAAAGGAAGTGAGCTCGCGGGATCGTGGAGAACAAGGTGCGTTGATGTTGTTGTTGTTGTTGTTGGCGGATGTGAGATGATGTGGTGGATCGGTGGTGGTGGAATGGAGCTTGGGAGCTCGGACGAACTGCAAAAGCAGTTCGTCAAGGAGGAGACGACATCCATGTCGTCTCCCTCTCCCTCTCCCTCTCCTAAATTCAAAGAAAAAAAAATGGGGGCTGTTGGAATAGAGCACTGCATGTGCTCTGTTCCAACGAAGAAGAAGGGGCCGGTTCGGCTCGGTTGAGCCGAACCCGGTTCGGCCCAGTTCGGCCGAACAGCCCCTAATTAAAAAAAAAACAAACAGTTTTGAAAAAAAAAATTCTGGAAAATTCATAGAAAATTCATATAAAATAGGAAAATTTTAGAAAAATTATATTTTGATCAAACAAAGGAATTTTGGGATTTTCTCGGAAATGTTGGCGAGATATAGTCGGGGTTTTAGCCTCGAAAAATGAAAAATTGACATAATATATTAAATTAAAGCTAATTTAGTGATAAATGGTAATAGGTATAATTCGGGTGATAATTTGAATTGTCGGTATTTATTGGAGCTGGACTAAGGTTTGGTTTTCGAGACGAGGAGTGCGATTTGAGGTGTGTAGTATCCCAATTGAACTTCACTTTAAGTATTTACAGTTTGATTTATTTGAATTCAGTTCCATTTATTCTCTACTCCATTTTATTATTGCTTTACGGTGATTGAGTACTCTCACCTGGTGACTTTACGGTAGTGGAGTTACTCCTACCTGGTGCTTATTCGTTACGGCCATAGAGTCCACTAAATCATAGCACTTGTCTAGGTATACGCCGGTGAATAGGCTACCCGGGTATGGTAGGCTTGTGTGGGTGCGTCGTGGGTCTACGCCGACCACCTAGAGGGTCCAGGGCCAACCCATTAGTGTGTTTTCATGGGTCATGACTGGGGAAAAGCCCGAAGTATGATTTAGTTTGATTTTTATGTGCACGTACTTTGTTTCGTCACTATATTTATGCATGCGATGATCTTTCTTTTACAGTTGTCTGTATTATTTCTTTGTTCCGCATGTTTAAATTATAGTATTTAAAATTTCAGTACTTTTACTTCCGTAATTACTTGGTGAATTTCCTTGGGATTACTCACTTTGGACTCGTCATTTGTCTTTTTGTGATGGCTGAGTGCAGATCCTAGTACGAGCTGGGGAAAGGGCAAGCTTGAAGACTATATCGATTGACAGCTCTAGCCCTACTCGTACGTATGTTTATATTTACTCGTTTTATATTGGGTTTTGGGCTTTTGAGAGATAGGTTGTATATTTTGATATTTTGTGAATCTTCGAGGATATGTATATGATGTACATTTGATATGGTTTCCACTTAGGCATTATGCTCATAATATACATGATAAATCTTTTTGTGGTTAGCAAATATTCCGCTGCGTAATTTGAGGTTAAATAATATTAAAGGAATAAAAGTTAACTCATAACATCAAAGTTAACTAGAAATTAATTAATAATGGATAAATGGGCGTGGGACACAGCTGGCAGTGACGTAGACAGTTGTGGGCCCGCGTGGCCTCCCGTGGCGGACCAATGTGGAAATTGGAGCCGCCACATTTTGGTATCAGAGTGAGGTCAAACTTTGAGAATTGGAGATTGAATAATAGTATAAACTCAATGAATAAATCTTAGATGTGGAAACCACAAGTGAATGATTAAAGACTTAGTTGGGAAGTGATGTGAGGCGGGTAAATTTAGGAAATTACATATACGTATGTTTTGATTGTATACTATATATTATACGCGTATATACTGAGTCTGATCCACTGCACGTTGGTTGTGCAGTTTATGATGGACGGACAGACTCCTACTACTCTCAGACTACTCAAACAGAGATTGGGGAGACTAGTGACCATACCACTAGTGAGGTAGCTGATTTACGAGCCATGATGCGAGACGGCGAGCAGAAGAAGATTATTAAATAGAGGAAGAAGCGATTTCAAAGAAGCTCAGATGGCTGAGTTGATGGAGTATATCCGGAGTTCGAGGATGCCAGCAGTGGCACCGACTGCTGAGTGTGTTGCACCTACTACTACTCAGACATCCTTAGCACCAGCTGTTACTACGCAGGCGGCTGGTTCAGATACAGTGATAGAGAGGGTTGAGCCTATTATAGCGCCAGTAGAGACTACTGTGGTGTCAGCCACTACTACAGAGAAGTAGATAGGGACTTCGACTGCTAGGAGTAGGATGTCAGAGGCAGCGAAAATGGTGAAGGATTTTATGAGGTTTAACCCTACGTACTTCACTGGAGTCAGTGATCCTGAGGTTGCAGGACGATGGTTGATGACTCACTGACGACTACACCAGTTGTTAGAGGTACCTGAGGTAGATCAGACACGTATTTCAGGCTATTGTTTGAGGGGTCAGGCCGCAGTTTGGTGGACCACCTACACTGGCATACATGGTACGCCAGCGACGTAGGGAGAGTTTAGACAGTTATTTCTGGACGAGTATATTCCCACAAAGGTGCAGTTACGATTGAAGGAGCAGTTCTTGAGTTTGCGACAGGGTACCATGTCAATTTCTCAGTACATGGACCGATTCCGGTATCTCATGATGTATGCTATGGATATGGCTAACACGGAGAGATTACAGATTTATTATTTCATCAGGGGTCTGGATGAGAGGATTGGTGGGGTGATAGTCGCGACTGGTGCGGAGACGTTACAGATTGTGTATGATAGAGCATTAGCTCGCGAGACATATCTACGATACCGGGGTGAGCTTGGAGACGGGTCTGGACAGAGTTCTAGGTCTGATCAGAGACCGAAGAGACCGAGAGATCAGTTAGACAGACATAGACATGATCAGGGTCGACGAGATAGGCGTTTCGAGCAGTAGAGAGGAGATGAGAGGCATTTAGTGTACATTGCTGCACCTGCACCATTTGAGCAGCCACGACAGCGTATTCGAGATGGAGGAGGTCGTGGTAGAGGACAGAGAGGTCGGGGTCGTGACAGGGCTCAGGTACATATAGTGTCACAGTCGGATTGGCAGGATACGCGACGATGTTTCAGATGTCATCAGGTCGGACATATACATAGAGATTGTCCGATGTCAGCTTCATCCTCACGACCACAGATTGAGCCAGTTAGGGAGAGGGCTCATGCAGCTGCTACACTTACTGCCGTACAGCCGGAGCGCGATGCGACTCGTCAGCTTGTCGAGGGTATGTTATATATGCGATGTCTTCATGCATGTATTATTTGATTCCGGTAGTACTTTGTCGTTTATATCGGGACGTAGGGTCGGACAGTTAGGGTTATCTATTGAGACTTTAGATCCACATCTTGTCCTCAGTACGGCTGTTGGGGACAAGATTTACCCTAACCGGATATGTCAGAATTGTGTAGTAGAGATTGAGGGACACCAGTTACCTGTCGACTTTCGTGTCCTGGAGTATTTAGAGTTTGATGCTTTATTGGGTATGGACTGGTTATCAGCGTATCGTATCGTGCACACATTGATTGTTTTGGTAAGGTGATAGTATTTGATATTGAGGGCATTCCGGTATTTACTTTTGTTGGTACGGTGTTAGACTTACCGATTACCAGAGGTCGATTAGCTATGACACAGGAGATGGAGGCGTTTAGGATGGTGGTTGAGACCGACCTGAGACCAGAGGTTAGATTAGAGGATGTCCCAGTAGTGTGTGAGTTTCCTGAGGTATTCCCCGACGATTTGCCAGGTTTACCACCTCCTAGGTCAGTTGAGTTTATGATTGAGTTGATTCCGGGGACGCAGCAGATATATAGCCGACCGTACAGGATGTCAGCGTCGGAGCAGGGAGAGTTGAGGTCCCAATTAGAGGAGTTGTTGTAGAAGGGTTTTATTCATCCCAGTATGTCTCCTTGGGGCTCACCAGCCCTATTTGTTAAGAAGAAGGATGGTTCTTTGAGGTTGTGCATAGACTACAGGAAGCTGAATCAAGTGACGATTCGAAATCGTTATCCACTTCCTAGGATTGATGATCTATTCGATCAGTTGGCGGGTGCTAAGTTTTTCTCGAAAATTGATTTACGATCTGGTTATCATCAGTTGAGGATTCGGGAGAGTGATATAGAGAAGACGGCGTTTAGTACGCGTTGTGGATTGTTTGAGTTCACAGTCATGCCATTTGGGGTGATTAATGCGCCGACTATCTTTATGGATTTGATGCACCGAGTACTACGGCCATTTTTGGATCGTTATGTGATTGTATTCATCGATGATATCTTAATATACAGTAAGACTTGTAAGGAGCACGAAAGACACCTCAGAGATGTTTTGATGACATTGAGGGAGCATAGATTGTACGCTAAGTTCAGCAAGTGCGCTTTCTGGCTGAGAGAGGTGAAATTTCTCAGACATGTCATTGGTAGTCAAGGAATATCTGTTGATGGAGACAAGATTCGAGCGATCATTGATTGGAAGACACTTGAGACAGTTGCAGACATTCGTAGTTTCTTGGGGCTTGCGGGTTATTATCGGCGGTTTGTGCAGGATTTTTCGTTGATTGCAGCGCCGATGACGAGGTTGACCAAGAAGGATGTCAAGTTTGAGTGGTCTGAAGACTGTGCGGCAGCATTTTTAGAGTTGAAGAGGAAGTTGACTTCGGCGCCAGTGTTGGCTCTACCTGAGATAGGGAAAGGCTTCTCGGTCTACACAGATGCTTCCAGGACTGGGTTGGGATGCGTATTGATGCAGGAAGGACACCCAGTTGCATATTTATCGAGGCGATTGAGACCCCACGAGGAGAATTATCCGGTACATGATTTAGAGCTCGCTGTAGTTGTGTTTGCGCTCAAGGCTTGGCGACATTATCTTTATGGGGAGCGGTTTATGTTATTCACAGATCATCAGAGCTTGAAATATTGATTCACTTATAAAGATCTGAATATGCGGCAAAGACGGTGGCTCGAGTTACCGAAAGACTACGATTTCGCGATTGAGTATCATCCTGGGAAGGCGAATGTAGTTGCTGATGCATTGAGCCGGAGTGGTGTAGAGAGTCAGACTGTACTGTGGCAGATGACTATGAGCATGGATTGCTGGAGGCTGCAACGGTGTTGTGTTTGTCAGATGTTTTTGCTGATGTTCATATCTGTTGCCAGATGCGTGTTCCTGTTGTGTCGTTAGAGAGGGTCGCTGAGTGGCAAAGGGCTGACGAACATTTTGCTTGCTTCATTTGTCGGCTCGGGATCCGGGTTGCACAGATTGGTCTAGTGGTTCGGACCGGTGCTTGAGACACGGGGCGGGTTGTGGATACCCGAGGTGCGGGAACTACGTGATAGCATTCTTGATGACACACCGTTCGCGGTATACTGATTCATCCTGGCGGGACCAAGATGTATCATGATTTGCGACGTTTATTTTGGTGGCCTGGGATGAAGGCCGATGTGGGTGATATGTGAGAGCTTGTCATATTTGTCGACGAGTTAAGGCCGAGCACGGGAGACCAAATTTGGATTGTTACGACCACTACCGATTCCACGGTGGAAATGGGAGCATGTTACGATGGATTTTGTGAGCGGGTTGCCACAGATCATGCGAGACGTCATGATCTTGTGTGGGTTGTTATTGACATGATTGACGAAGTCGCACACTTCATTCTTATATTGATGAAGTATTCGTTTCCTCAGTTGAGTATCATTTTTGAGCGAGAGATTGTTAGACTACATGGAGTACCGCTATCTATTGTGTCTGACAAAGATCCCAGGTTGACTTCGAAGTTGTGGGAGAGCATGCGGAGCGATTTGGGACGAGACTACGATTCAAGACGGCTTATCATCCTCAGACAGATGGTCAGTCAGAGAGATTGATACGGATATTGGAGGACATGCTCAGAGCATCCATTTTGCAGTTTGGAGGTGCTTGGGAAGAGTATTTGCCGTTGTGCGAGTTCGCGTACAACAACAACTATCAGCGAGTATTGGTATGGCACCATTTGAGGCCTTGTATGGTAGACCTTGCGAGATCACCAACTTGTTGTTGCAAGCGCGGTGATGATGTGGCAAAGTGATTGGACTGAAGTTGTGGTTGATCATACGAGAAAATTCGATAAATTAGGTTGAGATTGCAAGCAGCTCAAGATAGGCAAAAGAAGTATGTTGATAGGTATCTTGAGGGTTTGAGTTATGATGTGGATGACTTGGTATATCTGAAAGTTTCGCCCTGGAAAGGACATCAGAGGTTTGGAATCAAGGGGAAACTAGCACCGAGATATATTGGACCGTTTAGAGTTATAGATTGGAGTTGCCAGCAGAGTTAGCAGGCGTTCATCCAGTGTTTCACGTGTCTATGTTGAGATTAGCTAAGTCAGGACCGAGGCCGATGGTGGATATTAGACAGATTGAGGTTCGTCCTGACGTTTCATATGAAGAGCAACCCGTTGAGATCATGGATCGTAGAGTTCAGACTTTGAGGAACAGGGAGATTTCGAAGGTGTTGGTATGATGGCAACATCAGGGACTGAGGGACTCACCTGGGAGCTCGAGTCGACTATGAGACAGAGATATCCTCAGTTATTTACTGGTGAGTGTTGATTATAACTTAAATTTCGGGACGAAATTTCAATTTAGTTGGGAAGAATTGTAACGACCCAATTAATATTTGCCGTTATTTTATGACGTCATTACAGACGTGGACGCCAGCGTGGACATTCGTGGGTTCCACAACGAGCTTGGAGCACGTCTGTATTAGGTAAATAGTTATTTTGTTTGTTGATTTGACTAATTTGCGATGTTTATGTTAAAATAGGATAAACGACATCGCGATGTGTTTAATTATATTTTAAATTGACGTGTGAGATTGTGTGATGAGTATTCACATCGATATGCGTGTCGACGCGGGTACCGGGTAGATTAAAGACGAAATTTTAAGTTGAGAAAAAATATTACACACATTAAATGGATTAAATGTGATAAAATACGTAAATTGGTGGGCGCCTAGTAAAACGCGGGGTCGTGGTCGACACGCGTGGGGTACGTTAGTGTGCACGCCCGAGTACGCTTGTTGGAGCGCACGACGAAATTTTAGGCGCGAAAGTATAGGCGAATATATATATTTATATATATATGTATATAAGGAATTTAATATATATATATATATAAATATATATATTTAAAATCAGAAAATAAATAAATAATAGTGAAATGACCAAAAAGGGTATTAGAGTGTGAAAAAGGAGGATAAGATCATAGGGGTAAAATGGTTATTTCACCCCAAAATTTTGATAAACACCATCACCGTCTTCTCGCCTTCTCTCGATAAATTGAAAAAAAAAAAAATAGAACAGAGAAACGAGAGGAGGAAGAAGAAGAGAAGGGGAAGAAGGCGAGAGAGATCAAAAGGAAGTGAGCTCGCGGGATCGTGGAGAACAAGGTGCGTTGATGTTGTTGTTGTTGTTGTTGTTGTTGGCGGATGTGAGATGATGTGGTGGATCGGTGGTGGTGGAATGGAGCTTGGGAGCTCGGACGAACTGCAAAAGCGGTTCGTCCGAATGTCGTCTCCCTCTCCCTCTCCCTCTCCTAAATTCAAAAAAAAAAAAATGGGGGTTGTTGAGAACAGAACCTTGCGTGTGCTCATTGTTCCAACGAAGAAGAAAAGGGCCGGTTCGGCCTGACTGACCGGCCGGGCCAAACCGCCCCTAATTAAAAAAAAACAAACAAACAGTTTTGAAAAAAAAAAATTTCTGGAAAATTCATAGAAAATTCATATAAAATAGGAAAATTTTAGAAAAATTATATTTTGATCAAACAAAGGAATTTTAGGATTTTCTTGGAAATGTTGGCGAGATATAGTCGGGGTTTTAGCCTCGAAAAATGAAAAATTGACATAATATATTAAATTGAAGCTAATTTAGTGATAAATGGTAATAGATATAATTCGGGTGATAATTTGAATTGTCGGCATTTATTGGAGCTGGACTAAGGTTTGGTTTTCGAGACGAGGAGTGCGATTTGAGGTGTGTAGTATCCCAATTGAACTTCACTTTAAGTATTTACAGTTTGATTTATTTGAATTCAGTTCCATTTATTCTCTACTCCATTTCATTATTGCTTTACGGTGGTTGAGTGCTCTCACCTGGTGACTTTACGGTAGTGGAGTTACTCCTACAGTGTCTTTACGGTGTTGAGATCACTCCCCACCTGGTGCTTATTCGTTACGGCCATAGAGTCCACTAAATCATAGCACTTGTCTAGGTATACGCCGGTGAATAGGCTACCGGGTATGGTAGGCTTGTGTGGGTGCGTCGTGGGTCTACGCCGACCACCTGTAGGGTCCAGGGCCAACTCATTAGTGTGTTTTCATGGGTCGTGCACGGGGAAAAGCCCGAAGTATGATTTAGTTTGATTTTTATGTGCACGTACTTTGTTTCGTCACTATATTTATGCATGCGATGATCTTTCTTTTTTACGAGTTGTTTGTATTATTTCTTTGTTCTGCATGTTTAAATTATAGTATTTAAAATTCCAGTACTTTTACTTCCGTAATTACTTGGTGAATTTCCTTGGGATTACTCACTCTGGACTCGTCATCTGTCTTTTTGTGATGACTGAGTGCAGATCCTAGTACGAGCTGGGGAAAGGGCAAGCTTGAGGACTACATCGATTGACAGCTCTAGCCCTACTCTTACGTATGTTTATATTTACTTGTTTTATATTGGGTTTTGGGCTTTGAGAGATAGGTTGTACATTTTGATATTTTGTGAATCTTCGAGGATATGTATATGATGTACATTTGATATGGTTTCCACTTAGGCATTATGCTCATAATATACATGATAAATCTTTTTGTGGTTAGCAAATATTCCGCTGCGTAATTTGAGGTTAAATAATATTAAAAGAATAAAAGTTAACTCATAACATCAAAGTTAACTAGAAATTGATTAATAATGGATAAATGGGCGTGGGACACAGCTGGCGGTGACGTAGACAGTTGTGGGCCCGCGTGGCCTCCCGTGGCGGACCAATGTGGAAATTGGGGCCGCCACATAGACTAGGCCTTTTAACAGTCTAACACATCGAGGGATCCACTGGATATCTCTCTATATGAGAGGGATAAATTCTATCTCGATTACATAACTTCACTACATTATTCACACAGTAATCAATCACAACCTTTATAATCTTCCGTTTAAAGACAACGTTTGATTGCGTCAAATCACTGTGTTCCTAATATTGAAGGCTCTAGTAATCTCAAGTCAGAGGACTGAATAATATACATATCATGAGAAACAACTATGACTTAATCCATGTGATGTTCTCATAGTGGGTCGGTTCAGTACTTTGTTCCCTAACAAGTACTCATGATCTTGATTCGTATTCCTATACGTATGATCATCGTATGATCATCAATTAAGACTCACACTAGTCTTAATTCATTATAGTTCCCAGTATAATAATCGACTAGGGACATTTAGGATATTTCTGTAAATACTCATGGATCTTATTATAATGTAAATATGCAAATCAATTATAATAAATAGCAAATGAAATCCTCTATTTTATTAACTAAAATGTATTCATAAAGACTGTCAATGGATTGACCTAGGGCACATTTTCCAACAGTCCATTTATAATGTTTTATATTATTAATAAAACACATTATCTAATTTTATGACATTATATCATATTTTTCAAATTTGAGTTATGGTACCTCTTTCGGACTATGTCGGGGTTCCAAAAATACTCGAAAAGTCCAAAACTACTTTTCTACCTTTTCCTTAATTTTCTATATTTTTCTAGAATTTTCTCCAATTTTTTGATATTTTTCAACTATTTTTTTCCTATTTTCCAAAAAATAATATATATATATATAATACATATTATTTAATTTAATAAAAAAAAATTTATTTGGGGGGCCCACCTGGATCGGCCGGTCAGTAGTGGACTGACCTTTGGCTGGCCGGTTCGGCCGACTGGCCGGGCCGATTCGACCTGGCCTGGTTCGGGGATGACACGCGTTGAGCGCGTGCGTCTCCTACCTCCAGAGACGATTTTTTTTTTTTTTTCTTCACTTCTCTTCTTCTTCTTCCTTCTTCTTCCTTCCTCTTCAACCTCTCACCCATTAGAGACCTCCAAGACATCAAAATCCCACTACAAATCCACCAAAATAACACCAAATTCTCGGATCAAAATACATGTAAATAAACCCAAAATTAACCAAATCACCTCAATTTTCTACAAATTTGATTCAAAATGATGTAATTCATCAAAAAAAAAACCTCAAAGACACCAAATCCAACAAAAATAGTGGTGATTTTCAACATGAAACCTTAATTCATCCTCAATCAAATTTTCCACGTTTACATCAAAAGCTCAAGTTTTAAGAGATGAATTTACCTTAGATCTTGTGTTTGAAATATTATAATCCAGTTTTCAAGCTCCAAAGATCCGGTTCCAGCAAATAATTCTCCTCCAGAACTCGAAATCTTCCTTTCAAATTTTCTCTCATCTCTTTTTGCATGTTAAACCCGATCATAGGTATTTATATGGGTTGGTTTTAATCTAGTGTGAGCACGCATCCCGAGGATGATCTAACGGCCACTGATCACCTTGTGTCACCTAAGTTCCTAAACACCTTACCATAACAACACATGCCTCGTTTCACCTTATTGTGCATCTCGAGTACAATCCTATGCACCCTGATTTATTTAGCTACAACTATAAGACTTCAATTAATCCATTAATACATTTATTCAACTTTAGGTTAAACCACCTAATAAATCATATAAAAATCATATATTAGTCACACTAACACTCAGCTACCCGGCAACCCATGCCCCGTACCCGACTACACGATACCCGTGCCGGTCCCCGACACGCACTTCAAGACCTATACCCGACTCGTAGCCTTGCCCGTTATTAACTTACACACATGTGATGTTTATATAAATATTAAATTCCTACATCACAATAATAGACATACAACATACACAAATAACACAAAATAACCTGGGTACTCATATCCAAGTCCACCCAGCTGTCCACGTAACGCCCGAATTACCGTTAATCCTCGTGATTAACACTAATCCCGATTAAATTAATTTGGGTCGTTACAGGTTAGCTATAGGATTCGACATGCGCCAAAATCCTTAGTTCTCCTAGTCTCGACAACCAATGTATGATCGTTGGCAACTTCCCTAATCAACACACAACCGTAGATACGGTAATAGGATTTAATGCATTGACAACAATAAATTCTATGAAAACACTTACCCTAGATAACCGAATCACAACTCGTGCTCGATTTAACCTAGATTTCCCTATTACCTAACTCTTCTCGAAAGGTACGAATCAATCAATGGAATTGGTCACTACTTGTGTTAAATAACCTACCTGATTACGTATATAGGGTCTCTAACTAGTTGTAGACCTAATGACTAGAAATGCGCATAGGCCCTCTACACAAACCTAGGTATAGATCATATAATGAGCATATCAATAGAAAAAATACCCAAACTGAAATAGAAACTGAAATTAAAGTTAAGAAAACCTCACAAATCCATTGGAAGTAATGGTCGAACCTTTCTTTACTTGCTTCTGAGAATTCTTAATTTGTGTATTGATTTGATGCGCCATTCGAGGTAAATCCATCTTGCCCGTGTGCGTGCTTGCAGATTTTCTAACTGCCATGTGCCACCACCTCAACAGATATAACATATATATCTTCTGTGCCTATCTTCAAATTAACTGATCATCATATGCATTATTGCGTCATCTTGCAACATCTCAAATTCTTG
Source organism: Stephania japonica (assembly GCA_039657345.1). Taxonomy (NCBI): domain Eukaryota; kingdom Viridiplantae; phylum Streptophyta; class Magnoliopsida; order Ranunculales; family Menispermaceae; genus Stephania; species Stephania japonica. The sequence goes on along the minus strand of CM077556.1, from coordinate 79,681,231 downwards.
GCTTTCTAACTCTACTCCGAGATTTCGACTATAGACCCCATAATAGGGATAATTTCATACATGGTCACTAAACTCTAGAGCTTGTAACACTTTAGTCACAAAATTCTAGTTTGTAACATAAAAATCATCAAAAATTTTAAAATATTTCACAAAAAGTCACTTAGGCCTCTTTTACGGCAACAAAGTACGACGTGGCACTATATTTGGTATGGTAACTTTTAAGATTGAAATTAGATTGCCTCAATAGATGTCCATCTAACATTTATTTAGTAAATGTGTCAATGAAGGCACAAGATTTACAACAAAAGACCTAATTCGCAACAAAATCATCAATAGAGAGCAATTACAGTGCAAATGAGAGAAGATACAGTTGTTGATGAACCGGAATGCTTCGGATCCGCCATGGCTGTTGTGGACGCCAACATAGGTCGCGGAGGGAGAGGTGAAGACTTGGCTTTGGTCCTCCAGTGACTAATTGGCTTGAACCACTGCGATTGAGTGTAGTCCCACGTGACTTCGGATGATCGAACTCGATCGAATCACATCGATTGTGATCTTCAAAATTAGGGTTTTGAGATTGAAATTTCGAGATTTGAAGACCTCAAACTAGGGGTGACAATTCGTGTCGGCGAGTTGTAAATGTGTCGTATCGTAAATAGGTCATGACTTATATAATGCAAACCCATGACATGACATGTTTATTAATTGTGTTAATCGTTTTCGTGTCTAAGTGGGTCGTGTTATAAATATGTCAATATTCGTGTCACATGTTTATTAAATATTTTATTTTAACTTTTTAATTTATTTCAATTTTATAATTTGTTTACTACATTTTTAAAAATATCTATATGAACCTACTATATGAACCTAAAAAAAATATCTATATGAATAAATTTAAATGAACATAATCATAAATTTTTATAAATTTTATAATGGAAATGTAGTCTTAAATTTCACTTTACTTTTTCATTCAAGTCTCTACTCTTTACTGTTAATAATGAAGGGAAAATGACTCATAACAAATAACAAATAACATATACAAGTTTTACTCTTTAATTCCCCTTTTGGCAACTAGCCCTAACCCTAAAATTACTTTTTTGAGTTTTCTCTCTTGATTCAAGATTTTGAACCACCGCTGATCTTCTCTTTTGATTGGCGGTGGTTCCAATCTTCATCTCTTCGTATTTTATGTGTTCAATAAAGTGCAGATCTTTTCATATTTGAGAAGATTGGATCTACTTGTTGCAATACAACTTCCTCAACGCTTGTTTTTGGATCTATGCGGCTATTGGGTTGGTTATTATTTTAGTTGTATTTTTAGGTAGTTTGTGTGACGGCCTCAAATTCCAAGTTCGCCCGTGGACAACTACTTCCTTGCCTCAGCTCCTGAAGCCTCTGCCACGTCACCCATACTCCTCACTTATCTGACACTTTGGTGTGTCTTGTCAATTTATTCTTTAGTTTATATATATATATAGGTTTAGATTTAACAATAAGCTAATTAACATTTATAATGAATAACAACAGAAGTCTTTATTTCACCAAAATGAGTATATAAAGTTTTAATATTCAGCCTATAATGGAAATCCCGACAATACTGTACATATAAGCGAACAACTATAACAGTTATATATATACAAATACAGGTGTGAAATATAGTCTCCCAATCCCCAAAGTAATAATACAAAATATCAAAAGTATAATATCAACACACGTACCAGCTGACCTCGGCGTAGTTCAGTCAGATGTAATCGCCGAGAATCCCTTACCCTGGTTAGTACTAGGATCTGCGCTAAGCTATCACAAAAGGCAGATAACGAGCCCAATAAGTAAAATCCAAGGAAAACCACCGTGCATCGTAATTAAAGAATGTAAATGACAATCAATAAATAGTGTTAAATAAACATGCGGAAAGAAAGAAAAATGCAGACAACTGCTCAAAGCTCATCGCATGAATATAAACACAAAGATATACAAATGGGGGTGAACCAGCTATCAAGATGTGTACCGAGGACCAGGAGCCCTGTCGTGGCCTACACCATCGACCCTACGACTGTGTCCTAGACCACACACCTAGCAAGCGACCACACATTCCCGGATACATAGAAGGGAAAACTCCACCATCCCAGTAAGAATGGACTCGTAGATTATAAATAATTTATAGCTCAAATGAAATAACAATAAGTAAATGTAGTAGTGGTGTTCAGTTGGTTTTACGTACTTCAAACCGCGCTAAAAATCTCGAAAATACCCTCGGTCCGACCCCCGACTAGTCCCCGAGATCTAATTCTGAGGTTTATTGATCAATTAAATAATCAGTTAGGTTCGATTTCATATTTTAATTTAAAGTTCAGGGTAGTATTAGCGCGCTAGGAAGATCAATTAGCGCGCTAATTGATCTTTGGCACTGTTCATCATCTTCCCCAGCGTGATTAGCGCGCTAGTGTTCATCTTCTAGCGCTAATTGCACGTTGCCTATAAATTTCAGAATATGATTTCTGGGTTTCTATGATTCCTAACACCTCACAACATCATATAAACACCTCATACACTCCAAATTCATCAAATTCTTCTTCAAAACACCCATTAAACAAGTAATTCACTTAAAACAAAGAATCAAAGTGTGCATGTTGTAAATTTGAAATCACCAAATTCCTTCAATTTTCCTACAAACTCAATTCAAACTCATGTAATTCATCAAACTAATCCTCGATAGCAATAAATCAACCAAAAACAGAGATGAATTCTCAAAATTTCGTTTGAACCTCAACAACTCAAATACCAAGCAGTTTTTTCACAAAAACTAAGAATTTGTAAGTAGATTACCTCAAATCTTGTTGTTCGAACGCCCAATCTAGCCTCCAAACCCCCCAGTTGCATTCTCTATTACAGTTTTTTTCTCCTCAGAACTATGAAAATTGATTGAGAATTTCTTGATTTGCATGTCTCCACCGATCACTCGATATTTATATGTTGTGTTTTAATCTGGCGTTCACACGCATCTCGAGGTTAATCGAACATTCCTTGTCAACTTGTGTCTCCTAGTTCTTGGACACCTTATCATGACACTAATTGCCTTGTATCACATCTGTTGTGTGTCTCGAGGTATATCCTAGGTGTGCTGATTTATTAAATTTCAACTATAGGATTTGCATATATCAATTTGATTTAACACCTATAGCCTATCTAAGTCATCACATAATTTCCATAAATTGGTAAATAGGGTCACACTAACTTCCCGACTACCCGGCTCCCAGTGCCCGCATCCGCACACATCCCAAGGCGGTCCCACACTTTGTGTACCCCAATTTATTCACTTAGCCTAAGGTTTTATTTAAATCTCATTTATCAAATCCTAACTATAGTCATGTTATGATTATTCTATTCTAACTCCAACGCCCGGCCTCACGGCTATCGTACCCCCGTGTGGGCGTGTTCTACGAAACGGAACCCCGGCGCTCAAGTTCGTTCGACAAGTAATTATAGATACACACCTGTGATGAATAATGCATTATAACAATAAAATATTAATACATCACAGAACTCAAGAAAACAACAGTACACAGTCAGTCCCTAGGTCCTAGTCATGCCTAGTCTATCCGGCGTCCACGTGTCGTCCGAGCTGGCATCCTAATATGAAATTAATTAAAATAACGACGTTAATAAATAATGGGTCATTAAAGTTTTAGTCTTCCCTTTGTTTGAAGTCTTGATTTTGTCTTCTCCTTTGTAGGGAATTTTTAGCTTTTCTTCTCCTTGATGGAAAGTTTTGTTATTCATTATGTGGTTTTAGCGAATGTTTGTGTATTGTAATATGTTTCAACGTTGTAGTGAGCAGTCCTTAATTATCAAACTGTTTCAATTTCATAATCACATTCACAGCCAAAGTAACGATAGTTCTTTTGAACAAATAGGATTAGTGAATCAATGTACTTTTTTTTTGGTAAATAATCAATGTACTTTTTTTGATTATATGCCTGGTCCTTTCCGAGCCATTAATGATTAATGAAACTTCGATTTTTCTTCAAAAAAAAACATATACAAGACAACAAGAATCCTATAAAAAATGTGTAAATTTTCATATCTTTTAATAAATAATTATTAATAAAATTTTAAACCTAAATAATATATTAAAAAGTAAAATAAATATTTCCTCTAAAAATAAAGTTACATATGGAAAAAGGATGTCTTTGAATAATATATTAAAAGTAAAATAAATATTTAAATAAAAATAAAGTTAAAAGTATCCAAATAAAAAATAAATCATGTTATTAACATGTACTCAAATAGGTGAATGTATATTCAAATAGGATGAATTTTGTAATAATTTATTTATTATAACATATATATATATATATTATTTATACATCATTCTTTAATCGTGTTAAGTGAGTTATAAACGAGTCAAGAAAGTTAACATATTAATGTCGTGTTAAATGTTTCATGACCCAAATTGTCATCCTTACCTAAAACTGGAGAAGAAGAAGAAAAGAAGTGAAATCGTGTCGCGTGAGAAAAAGTTGAACAAATCCTCCTCTGCTCCTACGTCCACCACATTAGGGCTCCGATCAAAGATCTCTCTCTGTTTTTATATTTTTTTCCTTTTATTTTTTTTCAAGTAAACAACGTCTCTGTTTTTAAATCTTAATTCTGTTGCGACTTATGAGTTTGAGACACTTACAATGGAATGTTAGATGGGCATTCTTTTTTTAAATCTTAATTCTGTTTTTAAATCTTAATGTTAGATGGGCATCTTAATTATGAAATTAACAAATATGAGCTATTAATAAGTATTTTAGAGAGTTTCAAGCCTAAAGACATTAAATACACAACTAAAATTAACAAAAATACTGACTTATCACATAAATATCAATTTCTGTGACCATATAACTGGCTTATTGAGTGAGTTAATTTGGCCAAGATCTTTTGCACACAGTACCACCCGTTGCATGTATTCGTCTGCAAATTCAATATACAATCTTGTTACGGTTTTGCAGCCTGTAATATCACTTTTGGTTGGAGACCAGTGTCTATCTTGCAATTATGAGGCAATCCATAAGTGAGGATTTTGTACAATTTGAGCACATTGAGGGAGAAAGAGAATCCCCTATCGACCTTCCAATTGTGTGAAAGACACCTTATTTCCATAAGAAAAGTTCTCACTTGATGATGGACCTTCATCTGTGCAAGATCTGTCATAGTAAAAACCAGGGTGTTTGGGCTGTGGCAAATTAGTGGTATCACTACCCAACATCATGACCACAGATGGCATTGTCGGCCTGTCATCTGGACGTTGTTGCACACATAGGAGACCTACTTGAATGCACCTCAACACTTCACATCTACTTAACTCATCCTCCATTACCATAACTCCATCCACCAGTTCCAAGGTCTTATCTTCATTCCACAGGTTCCATGCCTAAAACAAACAAGATCGTAACTGTAAATATACTTTTCAAAATGTATATCAAAGGTGACAAAGGCTAAATAAGATAAAAGTACTCGCACATCAGGATGCATAGCAAGTGAATTACTATGACAGTGCTTCAGCTTTTCTGTACATTTACATGAACTTTGGATTGAAGATGCATATAAAAAGGGAAGGGAAATAAAATAAAACTCCGATCAAGCTTACATGACCAAGAAGGTTAAAATCACCGCCTCGATAATAAAACCCTTTGTTTTGCTTGCCACTCACTATCTCCAATATCAAGACGCCAAAGCTGAAGATATCCGATTTCATTGAGAAAAGGCCGTGTGCAACATACTCAGGAGACATATAGCCACTGCATTCAACCATTGTAGTAAAATTATTGGTAAAAAAATCAAAGTAGATGCCTAAATAGAAAGAATACTGAAATACCTACTATGTTCCAACCACTCTTCTTGTGTTTGCTTCAGTCTCGTCTCCTCCAAAGATTCTTGCTAATCCAAAATCTGAGATTTTAGGGTTCATTTCGTTATCAAGTAGAACATTAGCAGCTTTGAGATCTCTATGGATGATCCTAAGTCTTGAATCTCTATGTAGATAAAGAAGTCCCAGTGCTACTCCATTGATGATGTCGAGACGTTTTCGCCAGCTAAGTAATTTACTTCTTGCTTGATCTGAGAGGAAGCAACATACATCGTCAACATACTACACTATAAGTTAATTGAAAGAATAAAAAAAGTAGATGAAAGAAAGACAAGATGAAAAAACAAACCAAAGATGAAAGAGTCCAAGCTTTTGTTAGGCATGTATTCATAAAGCAGCAGCATCTCTTCTCTCTCAATGCAACATCCAAGAACCCTAACTAAATTTCGATGTTGGAGTTTAGAAATAAAAATGACCTCATTCTTGAACTCATGGAGGCCTTGTCTTGAGTTCTTCGAAAGTCTCTTCACCGCTATTTCTTGCCCATTTGATAATTCACCCTAGGAAGTTTTTTCTTGATATAATTAGGTGTTTTAAGATTGTTTTCATGTAAATCATGCAATCATTGAATATAGGAATGGAAGCTTACCTTGTAAACAGGACCAAAACCTCCTTTTCCAACTATATTAAAATCAGAGAATTTACTGGTAGCAGTTTCTACTGTAACAAAGTCGAAAAATGGCAACTCCAGTTCTTCAGTAGCACCATATTCCCCCCTTGATCATAGCTGCCTGCATCTGTAGATAAAGAAAAATGAGGAATCCAATATGAAGTACATCGTGACAAAACTCACAGAGATCATATTCAATAATGTCAAAAGACTATAAAATATATCATGCGATTGACAAAAATGATAAGTTTCCATAAGCATGCCTACATCAAAGCATTTCCCTTTTTTCTGCAATAGTTTTCAAAAACACGGTATTAGCAATTTGTTCAGAAAGTAAAGTTATATTACCTTTTTTCCGCCACTTCGTTCTTTTAATAAAACACCAAACAGTCAATATGACAAGCAATGTCCCAACAACTACTATTATGGACGCTAGCACAGCAACTGGTCTTTTCTTCTTGCCGGAGCCACCGTGTTGAACAACTTGAGCCCCTAAAAAGATATAAAACAGTATTAGGATACAAGGAAGAGCAGACCTTTCCTTTTTTTGTCCTAGAATCCTTCGAAAAAGTCCTCTAATCTAAAACTCATCCGCAGAACATATATGCTTTATTCTAATAACTACAGAGCCAGAATTGAAGTCATTCAACCAATTAAGTAAATACTAATAGGGGTCGTGTGAATTCTAGTCTTTCAAAAGCAAAAGTAGATTGAACTATTGGAGATTAAATTGTAATAAAATAGAGAATTTCCAGTTCCGTAGAAACAATCATCATAGGCAAACATTCAATTAAGTCAGACTTCCAAAACAAAATATTATTACAAAGGGTCGTCGTCTTTCATTCGAACTCCCAATTATAGCTAGTAAACCCATGAGGATGTCAATCAAACAGTAGGAACATTTTCCATTGAAATTTTGTTAGTTCAACTCTAATTGGATGTCCAAAAGCATTAATCAAAAGGAAAACAAATTAATTGTTTAAGCATGAGGAGTAAGGTAGAAGAACACACACCCAATTCAGAAGCAGCAAGTCTTACATAGAGATCTTGGCCAGCCCCTTCACTTAACTCTCTAATATCAATAAGATCCCCAAACCACAATACACATCCACTCCCAGAACCCCTTATGTCGGTATTCGAGTAAGCCGTGCAAGAGCAATTCTTCAAGCACTTGATCTGGCATTCTCCGAGACTCATATTCTTGTCCACCCAAGAAAATGCAGTGTCAGGGACCTTCACAGAAGAAAATCTCTGAAACCCATCTCGGTTGTTGCAATCCAAAGCTGTTCTTCTTCGGCACCCGCCAGACCAATCCGCTCTATTCCAATCATCTGCTGATTTCTGCTCAAACCCCTCTATGCACTTGCACACAAAAGGCTCATCAATGTTGCAAATCCCATAAACCCCACAAAGCCCATATCTGTCACATATGTCCTTTACCAAGTTAAAAGCCAAAACCCAATCGAGGATCTTATCATTCCATGTTTGGCGAAGAAGCAACCCTGATGGGCTCAAGAACAACCTTGAAACCACAGAGTCATCGTTGCTCATGGCTTCACCATACAAGTCTTTGCCTTGGTCGACAAAGATGAACTTGTACATGGCGTTGCTTTTAACATCTGGTGTTCCACTGTACTGAACCCCATTCCACGGTCCTGAACGGAATAACTTCACAGACCCGTTTCGAAAAATCAATTCTGGGAGGCGATGAGCTGGATTCATCTCGTAAACAAAATCACCCATTGAAGGATCGTCCGAACTCTTCCACGATGTCAGTTTTCGATTGAGTCCACTTCTCAAATCCCAACCCATTTTCATTCCAACTAACAAAGAGTCAGTTGGGTAGTCGTAACTCTGCCAGATGAACCGCTTTGGATCTTCTGATGATACAACAATCAGATTTCCATTGTCCAATAGCCGAACAATCGGATTCTGGGTTCTCCCAGGTGTACCATCATTTGGAGAAGACCAAATAACTTGGTTGGTTTGATTGAGAAGTATGAGATCGCCATTGTTGTTGATATTGAGCACTGCAGACGATGAATTGCGAAGCGGGCTGTTTCTGTTAGCGACCCAAACGATTGATTTTGTTGGGCTTTTCTGCAACCAAATTCCCAAGTACCATCTGTTAGAATTGGCGGGAGTGAAGAAGCCAAATTCAAATATTTTGGCGGGAGAGAGTAAGGTCTGGTTGGGAAGGAGAGGTTGTGTTAGAGTTAGTGTGAGTCTCGAATTTGCAGAACAAATGCATAGCAATTGTTGGAGAGAAACGAAGGCGAAAACGAGAAGAACAGGAGCACCCTCCATTGTGATGCGCAATCCCAATCTGTGTTACAATTTTTTAGTCTGGTCAAAGTGTATCAGCATTTCCCCCAATTATGTGGAGCAACGGTCTGCGAACGGGGCGCGCCAACAACCTTGACGATCTGCATTTCAAATTTTTGACAAAAATAGCATGGCTATTCTATTCATTAAGATTGTTTGATAAAGTATCAAATCATCAATCCCTTTCAACACCTTTTTTTTTTTTTTTTTTTTTGACTAAAATATATTTTCATTCGTTAAATTACAATTACATTTGATTTAACAACAAAATTATATCAATAACAATCTTTTTCACTCTTTGATAAGATCGAATCCACATTGCTAAAGTTTGTAAACTTATGTGCAACTTATATGCTTGTCATTTGCATCCATAACAATAGAATCACAACAAAAAATAAAACTTATAACAAGAAAAGATGAACAAAAACTTCCGACGAGGGAAGACAAACACAGACAGCCAAAAAAAGAAAACAACAACTTATTGAAAAAGAAAATATAGTGAAAACATCAAACCAACAACTAACGCAGATCCATACACGAGCATATAGAAGTGAGGATGAAATTAAATTATAGTAGATGCATGTGTGGAGGAGAGGCAAGTGATGTGTCAATGATGAATCTGACAACTGTTGTAGGTCGAATGAAACTGAATGTGTCAGATCTAAATAGATCTAACTTTTTTATTGAATAAATAAAAATAAATATTATTATTAAAATAACTATTCAAGAATTCCAAGTTTATGATGATACGAGCGGTGGTTGAACCAAAATATCTAGTAAGCGGCCCCTCTTTACTTCCGCCCTTGAAGATTAGTATATAAACAAAATCTAGTCAGCGGCCCCCTTCTTACTTCCGCCCTTGAAGATTAGTATATATTGTGTAAAACACATTACGGAGAAATTTCTTAAATATGAAATAGTCAATTAAAAAAAAAAAAAAAAAAAGAGTCTAGCTAAGTGCACCACATCATTTACTAAGTGCGCCCCTAGAAAAGTTTAACTTAAAAAAGTCAATCCTACTCCAAAATGACCCTTTATGACCCTCACTGTGATTAGTGCACCCCATTACAATTTCTAAGTGTACTCCACACTCTCTTCTTTGTGATTTGTAGGCATCATCGAGTGTGGTTCGGTCTTGAAGGTCCGAATCTTTTGTTGGAGAATCGGTCAGAGCCCACCGAACCTCTAGTTGGAGAGTCGGTCACAACTTGCCGAACCTTTAATTGAGAATCGGTTGGAACCCACCAAACCTGCAGATCGGCAATTGTCAACTAAATCTTACCAAAGAGGTTTAATTGGATAACACCAAGCCTAGTGGATAAGTCTCGGTTACATGTTGTCGAACATAATATAGATGTCTCAACCAAGGTTTTGGAGTTGGTGCTTCAGTTCGGATGTAAAAGTATTTTGGTCAAAATGTGGGGTGCACTTAGAAATTTAAATTTAAATTTGAGGTGCCACACAAAATGAGATGCACTCAGTAAACGGTGGGATGCACTTAACTAGACTAAAAAATAATGAACTAATGAGTAATAACCTACCTGGAAACATTTTGTGTAGGTGAAACAATAAACAAGAAGGTTGAGTTCACTAATTGTGGCAATTAATTAATGATTGAATTGATCGACTAAAGGATTTGTGGCAATTAATTAGTTCCATTGATGCCACATGTGCTCACTTTCATAAACAGTTGAATTTTGTCTCCAACAAATCAAATCCCAAAGTACTATCACATTGGACTAATTGATGAAGACTGCCTGTATTAGATAAAGTGCACCAATTTTTCAAGATCCCAAAATACTATCACATTAGACTAATTGATGAAGACTGCCTGTATTAGATTAAGTGCACCAATTTTTCAAGAGTGAGAGACATGAACTAGAAGAAGTGAAGAACACATACCGCCAGTTCATAAGCAGTAGTGAACTCTCTAGATCAATCAAATCATCAAACCACATCTAACATGCACCCTAGAAAATGTACGGACAGGGTCATCCACATTGCAAATCCCATAAACCCTACAAAGCCCATATCTGTTACATATGTCGTTTTGCACATTAATGGCCAAAATTCAAATCTGCAACTCTCTCATTCTATGTTAGCCTATGAATATTCCCTAAAGGGCTTAAATACAACCTTGAATTCATAGACTCATCATTACTTACTGACAAGATATACAACTCTTCATCATTGGACACAAAAACAGGCTTAAAAATATAATTGTTCTTCACCTCTCCCACTGAACTGAATTCCATTCCACAGCCCTGTCCTGAACTGCTTCGCAGTCCCATTTCGAATAACCATTAGACTACAATTCGTACAAGAAATCGCCCATTGAAGGGTCGTCCGACCTCTTCGACCCAGTTTTCAAACCCCAACCCATCTTAACTGAACTGACCACACATTCTTAAGTCACATTCAACTTGGAGCCCCCTACTCGCGATGTGTTGCACTGCAGGATACGTAAAGTTGGCATCGTAAAGCTGGCATCTTGAGGTTTTATTTCAGTACTTCTCTTTTTGGTTGAGTAACAAACAAATACATTGGTTGTTTGATTGACTGTCTAACTGAAAGGAGAACAAAAGATGAGGTGAGCGGGTTAGTTTAACAGCTTGTATATTATAATCATGTTTTTATTTGCTTGTTATATTATATTATATATTTTTTTGATGAAAAGATATTCATTCATAAAAATTGTTAAGTGTTACATCTGATTTAATAATGAAATTATATCAATATCAACCCTTTCCCACACATTGAGATCAAAGTGACATTGCAAAAAGTTTGTAAATTCAAATGAAACTTATACGCTTGTCGAATATTTCAAATCGACCATTCTATATAGTTATAAACAAAAATAATCTCAAAAAAAAAGAAGAATATATGGCTTATTCGACCTAACTAAATCCTAGATTAATAATTGATTGAGAGTTGTCAAACCCTCGACAATTCAAACTTATGTCATTCATGGCTCATGGCTTGCATGCTCCATGAGTATCTCGATCCATTTCTTACAAAAAGAACTCCAAAACCTCACAATAAGGAGAGGAAAAAAATTCAAATCTCCCTACAAGAAGAGGAACACTCAAACCTCCTTACAAATATATAAAAATTTAAAGCTGTTGGAGTATATAATCACACATCGAAAAAATAATAAGAGTTGGAGTAGTATATAAGCGATGTAGATTAGATCTTAACAAAAATCAATTAGAAGAAAATAAAAATAAGAGAGGGGTTACCGACATAGATCGGAGCAACCATTAGCGGTAGCCCAAATCATTGTAATCATGTTAATTTGTTATAGAAAAAAGAAAAAAAAGGAAAATTAATTGCCTAGAGATGGCAGGGGTGGTAAAATGTGTCCAAAACATGATAACACGACACTACTAAGTTGAGTTTATGCGAAGACGAGTTGACACTACTAAACAAAATAGTAAAATGCTAGAATGACAACATTATGTTATAATAAAATGCACAATAGCTAATATGGCGTATGAGCCCACATCAATAGTAATTTTGCTAATATTGATTGTTTGTTAATGTTGCATGTTCTATTTCCATCAATATTTATTGGTAATTTAAATCTAGAATATGCAGTTCGACCTCCAGGTAATAATGAAGTTGCTACACCTGATGATGTAGTTGCCAATACAATTATTTTCTTGGATCTAACCTTAAAAAGGTTTTCCCAATACCCCTCGGACCATCTACGAAAAATAAAGTTGATTCATTCTTGAAAACTTTATCAAGTATAGAATCATATGCATATTTTTGGACACGATTCAACTTTGATGTAGCCTCCAAGTCATTACTATCAACAACGATGCCTAATTATTCATTTATTTCTCTTGTGTTGTGATAAGTATCGTAAAAAAATAACTGGATAATCAACTAAAGAAAATTATGTAATACCTTTTCCGTTGACTCTAGAATAGTATTAATTTCTTGCAGTACTTTGAAATCCACTTCAGCTGATGATAAATATTGACGCTCAATATCCCGACACATTTCACTTTTGTATTTCTCCCATAAATAATGAGGATTCTCAGGGTTACAATGTATCAATATTGTAGCAAACAATCGACGCAAATTAAACGACATTTGATACATTAATGCTTTTTCCAAACACGACTCCCAACTGTTATCAGCCTTAAGTAACATGTGCAACACAACTGCCTCTTTATACGATTCCACACAAATACCATTGAAAACTTTTAGTTCTTCAAAAGATGTACATCCTTTAATGTGATTTAATCTGCCACCTTCTAGTGGACTCATTGCAACAATTCTACCGATAACCTGACGTTTTATCCTTCTTGACCATTTTCTTATTTGTTGATTCCAAACAAAATGCTCGGGAAATTCTCGATATAACATGGTGCAAGCTAATTCATCATTGTTCATGTTAAAGAATTCAATTAACATGGAACGAGATGACAATCCATTATCAACTACATTTTCTAAAGTGTCGTTCTTATTAAACTTGACCAATTGCTTTACTTCCAAATGTAGTTGTAGTGTGATGACTGGTGGATGTATTTCATTTGGATGAAAGCCATAGATGCGCCACATTGACTTTGGAGCTGCTACCCAACGTGCTGATTGAAAGTTCTCAATCTCATCAATCCCAGCATTTTCATTGTTGTCATTGCATTGAAATGCTACGTTGTCATGTCCTTTGTATATGTATTTATATAAATATTTAACAACTTTAATAGTTGAGCAACCTCAATATTCAGGTGGCAGTCAAACTTAGCAAGGAAGTACGAATTATACGAGATAACCCAACGATTATCTAATTTTTCTCTAACCATTGGTCTATTTCCGTCATCACGTCTTCTATACTTTGGATATGAATCTTTCCTATGCACAGTACAATCACGAAAAGCTTTGGGGTAAGACATTTACCATTTGCATCTATGCATACATTATTTGGGTTTAAATCACCACATGGACCATGCATTATGTGTGACACAACAACTTTATAGAAGTGAGGATGATCTGATTCGACTGGAAGCTCAGCACAAACGAAAGAATCAAAGGAAATTAGGTCTATCAATTTTGATGTTGGTTCCAAGACAATAAGAAAATGAGCATGATGAATACCCCGTTTTTGAAACTCAACAATATAGACATATACGACAACAGGACCAAAGATCTGTTTCTTCATAATCTCATTTTTAAGGCATTCTAGCTTCGATTTAAATATGTGTGCAGCAAGATCATGTCTATTTTGTATCTTATCTCTATGTCAAAGCTCTTGTTGTATTTCAGGCCAATAAGGATTACAAGTGATGGTGAGAAAATGTTTACTTTTCCAAAATGTTGAACCAACGCCATTGCATCCATATATCTCTTTCGCATATCCCTTGGTCCACCAATAAAAGATGCAGGAAGAACAATCATACGCCCGATGTTTAAACTAGTAGTCTCACCTGTATTAATAGAATTAGCGATCCCTTGATATAACTTAGATCGTATCTCATCTTGCCTAAAATGAATAAAATCTAACCTTGATGTCTCCATCTTAACATACATGTCAACCACATATTGCTGCAACAACCTACCCGAATGTGGCAAAATGGAATTGTGCACATCTCTAATTTGAAGTTTATAGTAGTAGTATTCGTGACAAGATAAACAATTTTCATTTTTTTATAGAATTCACTATAAAAAAACATGAATAAATTAGTACAACGTCTTTTAAAAGTTAAAATAGTATTAGAGTCAAACTAACTACGAGAAGAAGTTATATTATTTACCTTCATTTTCATTGTGAAGGAACTCGAAGGTGAATTTATTAAACGAGGATCAAGATTAAAATTGTTATTGTACTTAACATGTACTCCGGTAAAGACTTTTTTCTTAATGCCTTGATGCCAACCCACATCTCCATAAGGAAACAATAAAGGATATTATAAAGGATCATAGCACCCATAATGATAGTAGATTTTATTACCTTCTCCAGAATGGTTATATATAAGGATATCTCGCTTAGTTGGTTATGCACATAAGTCATCATCTACCCAAATAGCAGCAACTTGACTAACTGAAGGCTTATTGAATCTTATTTGATCAAGATTGACACTCAAAACTATCTCAACAACATGATTGTCCAAGATTTTCGTACTTAAATTACGGAAAAACTTTGCATATGGGTTATCACTCATCATACCAATTAATCGTTTTAAAATTTTATCATCCATCCTATCCAAGCCACTACCACACATTCGGTTCTATATTTCATGTTCAGTATCATAAAAGTACAATTACAAAAAGGAGGGTTCGTCACTGATAGGGTGCAAATTATTTATATAATGATAAATCTACCCTTGCACTCTAAATGTGTATACACCCATATTACTTCTTGAAAGTGTCTTATCACACTTTACACCAAATGATGTAAATCTAAAATTGTTGTTATAGGTAGGAACATTGTTCGAGAATTCGTCTGTTTCTTTAGTTTTTGATGTGAATAAGTCAAACATTTATTGGGAGACAACATTAGGGATGAGAGATACTTGTCCATTTGAACAGCAAAAACCCTTAGTTTCATGAACAAATCTTCGAGCACCACAATTTTGACAAGAGGCTACAGATGGTAATATATCTGCTAAACGTATTATGTTATCAAAATCCATTGCCACAGAACATCTTTGTGTATTTCTTGATCCTATATTACCAATAGAAAAGGTCAAAGCAGACTAAGTTTCTAATTGTTGAATAAAGATGTATTACTCTCTAACTAATAGTCATAACCTATCGTAACACTTATGTATGATCAAGTGGCATACCATTTTATAGAAGTTAAACTAATACATTTTTTCTAGTTAAAGATAATTGGCACATACTCGTTGCATTCACCTATTTTTTTCCCTATATAGTTGTCTTTGACGTGATCGTCTCCTCTGCTTTTCCTCTTCTATCATGGACAAATAGTTTGACCTATCTACCTCTCTACACAAACTATTTCTAGCCTTTCTCATAACTCCACTGTGTTAAATAGATTAATATAATATACAAAACTTCGTTAGATTTACATGTTTACAAAACACATAAAAAGTATATAATGAATTCACAAATAATAAGACAATATTGTTAGGAAGTTTAGTAACCTGGATCAACATCTTCGATAGCCATTACAGCCAATGATTGCATTGTCGGCTTAATAACACTAAACAAATGATTACAAAACAAACATAAGAAATTAATGACTAACATAAAATAATTTGCATTGGTATATCTTCTAAAAATGTCTAATTTTTCAAACAAGTTTATGTTAATGGTTTCGTAGAGTACTTTGGAGGTGTTCGATAAAACGCTCTTGAGGTTATTAGTTTGATTTCTTTAATATGGGTTTGTATTGGTAGCTTAACATTTTATACCGTACACAGAAATTACAAAAAAAACATTATCCACAACAAAAAACACCAGAAACAATTATTAAAAAGGAAGGGTAAAACCAATTGCAAATTTATGTCTATGTACATTTCAACTTATTCGGAAATCATAAAAATATGAGAAACATCTTCATCATCATTGCCAAAACGATATTTAATTATCATACTCAATAACCAATAAAGAGTAGTGCCCGACCATCCATGCTTGATGGAAGATATGCTTTTTAAAATTAATTACATTATTAGAACCAATACAATTAGCTTTAGGCATAGTAATTAATGACAACATATCTAAAAGTATAAAATTAAATAATTAAAGCTAACATATCAATGGTGGTACTATCCCATCCACCAAGATGGCTAGCTAGTCTCCTCATCCCTATAAAAACACTGTAAAAGTACTTATATAATTTGATACACCTTGAAATATGCAATCAAATCACTATTTAAATGGTAATTTGATCTCTAACAACTTTCAAGTTTTCCATCAACCCTTAAAAATAACCATATCAATGTAGTCACATCAAATAATACATCTACCAAATGGACAATTCAATCCCTGTTTTTTGGCTTAACATTCCTTCAAACAATTGGTTGTCATTCTAAGTTTGTAGGTTAAATTAAAGAGTGATCTTGCGTAGCCTTAAATCGATGGGGGAGTTAGAAGGCTTCAAAGGGTTTTGATCGAAATCGGTAATGGATTAGGGAAAGGGGTAAAATAAAGAATTCAAGTAACGAAGGAAATGAGAAGTATTCTCACTTTTATTATATTGATATATATTAGTACTTAGGTTGTTTTAAAAAATAGGAGGATCTTTTATTTATTTTTCTTTTGGGTTTTTAGTTTAATTATATATAGCTAGTTTTTCTTCTAGGTTGAAGGTGGATCGGTCAAGCCTACGACTTGGGGTTTCTATTATGAGGTTTATTTATCTTTATTATTATTAGTAATTCTTTTATATGATATATTTCCTTTGGTTCTGTTTATAATATTATGATTAGATTTAATTATGTGTAAAGGCATGTGCATGCATATTAGGTTGATTATCCTCTGTCATTAAAGTCGAAATACGCGGTAGACTCAAACTTGTGACAATTGGTCATCCGATCAAGTACCTTAGGGATCTAGGCTAAATCGGGAGTACTAGTGATTTGGTTGTCTTGGTGTAGTGCCTTCATGGACTAAATTAATGTGGCCAACGCGTTAAATTTGGAGCAATAACAATCAGGTTGCGTGTTTGGTTAGGGAAGTAGTCAATGGTTGTACCTTAGCTATGCGACATCAGGAAGTGCGTCACCGGGTTTATAGCTGCACTAGATCATAGATAGTTTCATATTTTTTTTATAAATCGACTATTAATAAAATCAATCCCAAGTTGTATGGTAAACATCATGAAGCTGAATACCTAGATTCACTCCCATTAGATTTTCGTTCCATTTAATTTCTTTATTTTTAAAATATTTATATATTCTCTCTGAAACTCAAATTTTCCTTTGTTTGTATTTTTCTTACCTTAGAAAGACCACCAAACTCTGTAAGATCGACCCTTTACTACTATCTACAAAATAGTTGGTTTAGATAATATATATTTTTTGGTAGGATTTAGGTAATATATTTTATTGACGTGTTTGACGCGCGTCATATATATATAGGTACTTCTACCATGAGAACCAAATATATATCCATGCCATGGGAACCCCTCAAAATGTGTTGTGCATTTATATCGTCTCGATTAATGCGTTGGATTTAAATCCAATGGTTCTAAAATATAGCTTGAACATTATTAAAATATATTTATCATATTAAGTATGATAATTCGTAACTCAATCAACGTAACACTATCAATTTTTAACAAAATTAAATTATTCTATTTGAGAAAGATAGTTTTCTAAATAAAATAAAAATTGAGAAAGTAGTTAAACGACAAAAGGCCAAGGAGTGGAGATCAAAATGAATACTTTCATAAAATTGATGGGGCGCGGGGATTCCTCGCCCTACATAGATCCCCACGGGCAAGGCATGGGGCGAGAACGTTCTCCTCGTAGGGAACTTTCGAGGATAAATCCTCACCCGCGCCCCCGAAGACGAGGACGGTAACTTTAATCCTCGCCCTGTCTTGCCCTATTTGCAATCCTAGCAGAAGCGAAACGTCGCTAGAAGCCCTCACACACAGTGGATCTGGGAGGAAAGTGTGCAGGAGCAGGAAGGAGCGTAAATCCTAAGCGCCGTGCTATGTCTTTGACTTAATATACAAATTTATCAATATAAATAAGTGAGGATATAATAACAAATTCAAAAAAAGTTAGGATATAATGACAAAAGTTAAGATATTTTAACCAATATTAATCCTTTCTCTTAAGATAAATCCCACATCGAGTATATAAATACAAAATAAATGAGTTATAAGTTTGGATTGGAGACCTCATCTTGCCTTGCATTTAGGTGAAGTCTCAAACCTTAAGCCCCCACTCATTCACTCTCCCTCTAAATTTGGACTTGAGAATTTTATCCTACAAATTCTATTACTTTCCAACAAAATAACCCATTTAACTAGTTCAAACGTACCAAAAAAAAAAAAAAAAAGTATAACGGATTTATGGAGATGTGTTATTATTTAATTATATTAATGGTTGAATTAAGGAACGAGTCATTGAACGCATTTGAGAGTTCATAATATCCATGAATTCAACTTTGACTTCCATTCAAAGGACGCGCGAGCTTTCTGATCGACGAATTGACGTTGCAATGACTTGGCAGGGAAAGGTGAATTCTCAAACCCTAATTTCGTTTTCCGAACTTTTGTTTGGTAATTAGGAATGCATTTTAGCTGCACTTGTTCAAATGGGATCGAATGCAAA
Source organism: Stephania japonica (assembly GCA_039657345.1). Taxonomy (NCBI): domain Eukaryota; kingdom Viridiplantae; phylum Streptophyta; class Magnoliopsida; order Ranunculales; family Menispermaceae; genus Stephania; species Stephania japonica. Next base: position 79,662,123 of record CM077556.1, on the reverse strand, counting down.
CATAATGCAAACATGTTAAGTGTTGCAATGGTGAAAACGCAATTCATTTTTTTCAACAAATTACTACTCAAAAGCTTGGTTTTTCAATATATGTGGAAAGAATCCGCTATAAGAAACTGTGAATTAGGTTTACGATAGACCGAATTCTGACTTTTTCATGGGTACAACTATAGAAATGACTTAGAAATCAAAAACATTTAGGAGAGACGAGTCACTTATTCAAAGCAAAGGAGAAGAAGGACGCTTGTACCAATCTTTAAAAACAAAGGAGATATTTAAAGTTCTTCAAACTACCAGGAAATTAAACTTACGAGTCATACTATGAAACTTTGGGAGAGGATAATTGACAATAGGCTAAGAAGAGAAACAACAATATCAGAAAATCAATTTGACTTCATGCCTGTAAGGTCAACTATGGAGAATTTTCATTGTAAGAAGCTTGATGGAAAAATATAGAAAAAGGAAAAATGATCTTCATATGGTATTTGTAGATTTAGAAAAAACATATGATAAGGTTCTTAAAGATGTTTTTTGGTGGGTTCTAGAAAGAAAAGGGGTACATGTTTGATACATAGACACGATTGAGGATATGTACTAGGGAGTAGTAACTAGTATAAAGACATTCGGAGGAACTACAAAAGAATTTCCCATTATGATAGGACTACATCAAGAACCGACCTATAAATGGCCCCATTAGAAAAGTTAACTTAATAGAAATTGAAGAAATTCGACGAGGTAGGGGTAGATCAAAGTTAATTTGGGATGCATTAACTATGAGAGATTTGCATGTTTTGGAAAGCTCACCATCAATTGCATTACATCGAGCATAATGGAAGAGTTTGATCCATGTAGCCGAGCCCAATTAATTGGAGACTGAAGCTATGTTGTTGTTGTTGTAATTACCTAGAGGTGGCACATCTCTTTTCCCTTAACTAATTTAAGTCTTAGACTTTTCAAATTTCAAACTTGTAAATGTAAAAATTTTAAAAACTCTTGGCTAGTGGTTGTTGCATTTGTAGTCCGCTCTCCCTTGAATTCGAAATTAGTCTGGGCAAAGCTTTGAATACCATAACAATCATCTAAATAATTATTTGCCAAAGAAATGGAGAAGAATAACATCGAAATCATTTCAGAAATTTGCATTACGAGAATCTAGTAGAAAATAAAAATAATTAAAATTACTGTAAGTAAATGTATCAATATATATTATATACTTGGAACAAACAACAAAGCGGGCTTTAATCCCAAAGTAGTTGGGGTCAGCTACATAGATCAAAACTCTTCCATTGTGCTTGATTTAGTATTGTGTGTCGTGCAATTCAAGGAAATCTAGAGGTGTAAAATATAGTATAGTTTGAGCACAAAGAATGACAAAAAAAAAAAAAAAAAAAAAAAAAAAGAAAGAAAGAAAGAAAGAAAAAGAAAGAAAGAAGAAAGAAAGAAAGCGCACCCCTATCGACCCTCCAATTGTGTGAAAGACACCTTATTTCCATAAAAAAACTTCTCACTTGATGATGAACCTTCATCTCTGTAAGATCCAACATAATAAAAACCAGGCTTTTTGGGTTGTGGCAAGTTTGTGCAGTCACTACCCAACATCATAACCACATGTGGCATTGTCGGCCTGTCTTCTGGACGTTGTTGCACGCACAAGAGACCTACTTGAATGCATCTCAACATTTCAAATTTACTTAAAATCTTCCTCCATAGCCATGAATTCATCCACTAGTTCCAAGGCTTTGTCTTCATTCCAAAGATTCCATGCCTAAAAGGAACAAATTATTGAAAATTTACTTTGCAGAACATATACTAAGGCAATGATACACTAAGCACATTAAGATGCATATCAAATGAATTTAAATGACAGTTAAGAGGTGCATCCCTTCAGCATTTCTGCACATATACATGCACTTTGGACTGAAGATAAATAAGGGAAAGGAAAACAATAGTATAGAAGTTCAATTATTCTTACATGACCAAGAAGGTTAAAATTGTTGCCTCCACAATAAAATCCTTTGTTTCGCTTGCCACTGACTATCTCCAATATCAAGACGCCAAAGCTGAATATGTCCGACTTCATTGAGAAAAGCCCATGTGCAGCATACTCAGGAGACATATAGCCACTAATTCAACCATAGTAGCAAAACACATTATTTGAAATCAAATTAAATGCCTAAATAGATAAGAGTACTAATGTACCTACTATGTTCCAACCACTCTTCTTGTGTTTGCTTCAGTCTCATCTCCTCCAAAGATTCTTGCTAATCCAAAATCTGAGATTTTAGGGTTCATTTCGTTATCAAGAAGAACATTAGCAGCCTTGAGATCTCTATGGATGATCCTAAGTCTTGAATCTCTATGTAGATAAAGAAGTCCCACTGCTATTCCATTGATGATGTCGAAACGTTTTTTCCAACTAAGTAATTTACTTCTAGCTTGATCTGAGAAGAACCAACATACAAGGCGAGTTTCGTGAACAAACTACTCTTCAAGTTAATTGGAAGAATAAAAAACATAGAGTAAAGAAAGACGAGAAAATGAACAAACCAAATATGAAAGAATCCAAGCTTTTATTAGGCATGTATTCATAAATCAACATCATCTCTTCTCTTTGAATGCAACATCCAAGAAGCCTAACTAAGTTCCGGTGCTGGAGTTTAGAAATAAAAATGACCTCATTCTTGAACTCATGGAGGCCTTGTCTAGAGTTTTTTGAAAGCCTCTTCACTGCTATTTCTTGCCCAGTTGACAATTCACCCTAGGAATGTTTTTGACATAATTAGAATATTTAAGATAACTTTCATGTAGATCATGCAATTACTAAATCTTACCTTGTAAACAGGGCCAAACCCGCCCTTTCCAATTATATTACAATCAGAAAATTTATTAGTAGCAGTTTCTACCACAACAAAGTCAAAAGATGGTAAGTCCAGTTCTTCAGTAGCACCATATTCTCCTTGATTGTTGCTTCCTTCATCTGTAGATCGACAAAACCACAAAATAAAAATGAAGAATTCAATATAAAGTAGATCTTAAGAAAATTCACATAATATTCAATTATGTCGATCGAAAAACTATCAAAACTATTGTGCGATTGATAGAATGATTGAGTCTCATTAGCATGCCTACATCAAAGGATTCCTGTTTATTTATCTGCAATAGTTTTCCAAAATGCTATGTAGTAATTTGTTTCGAAAGTTTATATTACCTCTTTGCCGCATCTTCGTCCTCTTAATAAAACACCAAACAATCAACGTGACAAGCAGTGCCCCAATAATTGCTATCATGGATGCTAGCACAGCCACTGGTCTTTTCTTCTTGTTGGAACCACCTTGTTGAGCGGCTTGAACCCCTACTAAGATATCAGATCACAGTATTAGGATACACAATGAGCCTACCTTCCCTTTATTCACTAGGCCCTTTCATAAAATCCTCTCATCTAAGATTGTATCAGTAGAATATATATGCTTAATCTAAAAACTTCTGAATTTATAGTGGTTCAAGCATTCAAGCATATACACCAAAAAAAAAAAAAATTAAAAAAAAAAACCATTCAAGCATAAATTTATAGGGCTGAATTCTAGTTTTTCAAAAGCAACAATAATTCGAACTATTGGAGACTAACTTTAGTAAAATATACAGTTCAGTAGAACCACTGAGAATCCTCTCTTGAATTTGTAGGCAGATTTTCAATTAAATTAGTGTTCCAACTCCCAATTTTGGCTAGTAAACTCATGAGGCTGCCAATCAAACAGTAATTAGAACATATGCTACAAAAATTCAGTGAACTCTCAAGTGAAAAGGAGGCCCCAAGTGAAAAGGAGGCCCCTAGGTGTGTGGTGCAGTGGCAAAGAAAGGAGCACCATAACATGAGGTTGGGTCATGGGTTCAATTCTTGGTAGCAACATTATATTTCCTTGGCTTCTCTTGAATCATGGGGTTGGGGTGTCCAACTAACTCCTTTGGATTGGTCAAACTGAAATAAAGAGGGAGCCGAAAAAAGGTTTCCACGCCCATGGTTGTACAAAAAAACATTTGAAAAAAGTCTGTCTATTATTGCCTCCAATTGAATTGGTATGGTAAAGTTGCTTAAATAGGTTTCATAACTAATAGGTCATCGGATCAAGTCCTACTATCCAACTCCATATAGTTTGTCCCGCAAATCATAGGATCGGGGTGCCAAGTTGGCTCTTGTGGGATTAGTCTAACCGAAGGCTGGGACACCCATGACCATGATTATGAACAAAAAATATATATATACATATATATAGTTTGAGCTTGAGCAATAGCAAATGAGCAAATGAGCAAATGGGGTAGAAGGAACACACACCCAGTTCAGAAGCAGCCAGTTTTACATAAAGATCTTGTCCATCCCCAACACTGAACTCTCTAATATCAATGAGATCCCCAAACCACAACACACATCCACTCCCAGAACCCCTAATGTCGGTATATGCGTAAGCCGTGCACGAGCAATTAATCAAACACTTGGTCCGGCATTCACCAAGTCCCATACTCTTGTTTACCCAAGTAAATGCAGTGTCAGGGACCTTCACAGAAGAATACTTCACAAACCCATCTCCCTTGTCACAACCCAAACTAGTCCTTCTCCTACACCCACCAGACCAATCCAGTCTACTCCAATTCCCCGGCGAATTCGGTGCAAACCCCTTTAAGCACTTGCACAGAACAGGCTGATAGTCATCATGAAAATTGCAAATCCCATAATCCCCACAAAGCCCATATTTGTCACATATGTCTCTTTGCACGTCCATGGCGTCAACCCAATCGAGGATTCTGTCATTCCAAGTTTGGTGAACAAGCAACCCTGATGGCCTCAAGAACAACCTTGAAATTACAGAGTTGTCGTTGCTCATCACCACAAAATACAGCTCTTGTTCATTAGACACAAAGATTGGCTTGAAAATGGTGTTGTCTTTAAGGTATGGAGTCCCACTGAACTGAACTCCGTTCCACGGACCTGTTCTGAACTGCTTCCCCGACCCGTTTCGAAGAAATATTTCTGGGAGCGCACCGCCTAGCTCCATCCCGTAAGTGAAATCGCCCATGGACGGGTCGGCCGAGCTCTTCCAAGACGTCAACTTTCGATTCAGTCCACTTCTCAAGTTCCAGCCGTTCTTCATGCCAGGGATCCCACCCAAGAAACTATCAGTTGGGTGGTCGAAACTCTGCCAGCTATACTCATTTCCATTTGGATCATCTGATGGTACTACCACCAGATTTCCACTGTCCAGAAGCCGAGCAATCGGAATTCTGGGCTCTCCGAGAACCTCCATTAGAAGACCAAACGACATGGTGGGTTTCATTCACGAGTACGAGATCGCCATTGTCGTTGATCTTGAGAGCTTCTGAGGTTGAATTGAGAAGTGGGTTGTCTCTGTTGGCGACCCAAACGATTGATTTCATTGGGTTTTTATGCAACCAAATTCCCAAGTACCAACGGTTAGAATTGGCGGGAGTGAAGAAGCCAATTTCAAATATTTTTGCGGGAGAAAGTAAGGTCTGGTTGTGAAGGAGAGGTTGGGTTGGGGTTATTGTGTCTCTAGCATTTGCATACGAAGTGCAGAGCAACGACTGTAGGAGAGAAATGAATCTGAAAACGCGAAGAACATGAGGAGCCTCCATTGGTATGCATTGAGAATGTTCTCTGTTCAACTTGTCTTCTTTAGTGTAAAATTAAAAATACTGTGTGCGCACGCTTTATTTTTTAACTATTTATAAATCTTTCTTATCTCTCAAGATAGATCTCACATATAATAAAATACTATAAATAATTAAAAAAATAAAAGATGTGCGTTAAAAATGGATAGATTATCATTTTTCAATTACAAATCAGCAAGAAAAGTCATCCCAAATGGCATGACCTCCGCCCATGTCATTGTAAGAAGATTTATTTGTTTCTTTGTTTTTGAAAACGTTCACGTCAGATTTTGGTGCCACAGAAGAAGTCTCTCTGCCCAGTCAACTACGACACCTTGACATTTACGGCACATTTGATAAGCATTGTTGATGTCCGTTGAATATACGTTGATTTATTTACAAACATCAATATACAAATCAACGGGCACTATCAACAACTAACAACTCTGTTTTCTTCTGGAAAAAAAAAAAAAAAAAAAAACTCTGTTTTAAAAATGTCATTCAATCGTTTTCTAAATATGAGAATGTTAGGATTAATTAATTTTAAGGGCTCTATTGACTCTTGACTCTTGACTCAAATGTACGCAAAAATATTATTTTATCTCCAACTCAAAAACATTAAATTTTACTATCAAACCACTTTGAGGAAAGTTTTTATTATTTAAATATGTTTATGTTGACTTGTGGACTCGCATTTAACAAAAGTTAAAAAAAAAACAACAGTTAAACAGAACAATTTTAAAATTTTACTTCGCGTACCCCACTTCTTATTTAGTTTACCCCACTTTTATTTTTAAAATTTTTAAAATAACTTGCTCTCCTCATTATCCATACATCACTTTTAAAGAAATGTCGCCGCACATTTCAAAAGAATCGAGGCAACACCTTTGAAGAGTGTCGGACATACAGAGCCAACACTTCTAAAGAGATTTCAGATATACAAGGTTGATACCTCTTTTGAGGTCTCACGACTCCAACTGATAGTACGAAGATAACTCGGTCTCAGTGAGTGATGGAGGGATTCCAGTCGAAATCTCTTTAGAGGTGTCGGCTCTATAAGTTCCAAATGTGCAGGCGACCAAAATGAATTAAAAAATTTCAAAACTCCCAAAAAATACATGAAAATGGTAATAAAAAAATAGTGAGTTTTACTTGGAATCGCTTAATATTTTTGATTCCACCGAAACTTTGTACTAAAAAATGCAAGATTCAATCTTCAAATCAAAGCCGTAAATCTAAAAACAAATTTACAAACAAAATGACTAAAAAAAATTCTAAGAAAACTTTGAAATCGACACTAAAAGAAATGATGAATGCATCCACAGTGTCGAATTTATGTGGTTTTACTCAGATTTCGTTGGATTTAGATTTTTGATGAGTGCATTTTGAGAGAAATGACTGAGATATGAGTGAGTAAAAATCCTTTTTATATAAAATGATAAGTGATAATTTTACAAAACTGGACCCTTTTACCCGCCCAAAAAAAAAAAGAAAAATTGATGGAATGGCAGATGCCGTGATGACCTTCTTGAGATGAAACTGACATGGAACCGCCACGTCAAAGAGAAATTAATAAATAAAACGAGAAATAATGTAACTACCAAGACTTTAATGCAATTATTAAGACTTTAAACTCATCTTCTCCTCCTCATATAGTCGTTATAACTCGTGCTCATTGTTTAGCAGTATTCAATAAGAAAAATTAAAATGATTAAAAATTATGTCGTCCATCAACTACGTTTGTTGGAGATGTATAAATCAAAATATAATAGTGTGACTTCATATAAGTACTTAAAGGGTGGATCCTCTCCAAAATAATACCAAGATATTTTGAAGTAAAACCTCACCACTGTGACTTGAATGTAGATTAAAGCGGAGACAATATTAGTACTAATGAGATCCATAAACCCTAAAATACGGCTTGAGTGGGGCCAACACCATTAAATTGAGCGATATAAAATAGTTTGATCCATATAGCCAAACCTAACTAATTTGCTAATTTATCAATGACGCTTTATTGTTTACTGCCAAAGTTTATTGATGGTAAACCTACTCATTTCATTCATAACTTCAACTCAACCATACATTTGCAGTTAGCAAAAAACCATGAACATGAGTTGAGCAAAAGACCATGAACGTGAGTTTCCCTAAAACATGAGTTGTTGTCAATATTAGATCTCAATATTAGAGTATTTTTTTCTATGACTTTAATTTTATCAAGTTTTAATAAATCCCCATAATAGAATACCAACAGATACAAAAAGAGCTCTAACGACCCTCCAATTGTGTAAAGCTCAGATTATTTCCATAAGAAACTTTCTCACTTGATGGACCTTTATCTGTTGAAGACCTTTCATAATAAAAACCTGGTTGTTTGGGCTGCGGCAAATTTGCTATCACTCCCCAACATCATAACCACAGACGGCATTGTTGGCCTGTCGTCGAGATGTTGTTGTACACACAAGAGACCTACTTGAGTGCATCTCAACACTGCAGATCTAATTGACACATCCACTGTAAACACTTCATCGACTAGTTCCAGTGCCCGATCTTCGTTCCAAAGGTTCCATGCCTATAACAAAGAAGTTGTCATCAATTTTTGTTCATAAACCAACATATATGATCAAAACATGTGTGATACGCAAATTTGGAACATAAAAGACTAACATGTCCTAGGAGGTTGAAGTCATGGCCTGCAAGATAAAAATCTTTGTTTCTCTTGCCACTCACTATCTCCAATATCAAGACGCCAAAGCTGAAGACATCAGATTTCATTGAGAAAAGCCCTTCTGCAGCATACTCAGGAGACATATAACCACTGCAGTCCACCGTCGAAGCAAAAGACATCGGTAATTAGGAATCAATGTAAATGTGTAGATTGATAGAAGTAAAACCCCTAAAAATTCCAACAACTAATAGTAAAGCACATACTATGTCCCAACCACCCTTCTTGTATTTGCCTCCGTCTCATCTCCTCCAAATGTTCTCGCCAACCCGAAATCAGAGATTTTCGGTTTCATTTCTCCATCTAGTAGAATATTACCAGCTTTAAGATCTCTGTGGATGATTCGGAGTCTCGAGTCTCTATGCAGATAAAGTAGTCCTTGTGCAATGCCAATGATAATGTCAAAACGTTTCTCCCAACTAAGTAATTGACTCCTTTCTTTATCTGCAGAGAGATAAAAAGAATGTTACATGTACTTTGAACACACATATATTTTTCCATACTATTGATGAAGCGAAAAGATGATGAAATTAACGAACCGAAGATGAAATTATCTAAGCTTTTGTTGGGCATGTACTCGTAAACTAACATCATTTCTTCTCTCTGAATGCAACACCCAAGAACCTTAACCAAATTCCGATGCTGGACTTTAGAAATCAAAACAATTTCATTCTTGAACTCTCTAAGGCCTTGTCCAGAGTTCCCTGACAGCCTCTTCACCGCTATTTCTTGCCCATTTGGCAGGATGCCCTGGAAAATTTTTAACGCTGATATTAATCACTGATCTTCATGAACAGATTTAAACCACAAGCTTGTTGACATGGAAGTCTACCTTGTAAACGGGGCCAAAACCGCCCTCCCCAATTACTTTGTCATTAGAGAAGTTATTTGTAGCAGTCGCTACTGTAACAAAGTCGAACAAAGGCAACTCTAGCTCTCTTGTGCTATCTTCCTCTTGGTTTATGCCCCTTTACCTGAAATCAATATAACAATAAAATGTATGTAGGAGTTGAACAATCTGGTAGAGAACATAGCTATGCATAATTCATGATGGAGAGTGCCAAAATTCAATATTCAGTTACAATACCTCTTTGCCTCATCCTGGTCCTCACAATGAAACACCATACAGTTGAAGCAACCAGTAGTATCCCAGCAACAACCGATACCGACGCTACCACAGCCGCTCGCTTTTTCTTCTTCTTGGAACCACCTTGCTGTGCCTCTATTTAGACATTATTTCATTAGTTTTTCTCTATAATCATATCTCATAACAAGCATCTATATATGCATACTAGTACTGAAGTTTGATCATTAAACTACAACAATAAAACATACCAAGTTCAGAAGCAGCCATTCTCACATAGAGATCTTGTCCACCACCAGCAGTGAACTCTCTAATATCAACTAGATCCCCAAACCACAACACGCATCCGCTCCCCGAACCCCTAACGTCCGTATTCGCATACGCCATGCAAGAACAGTTGTTCAAACACTTTATATGACACTCACCAAGTCCCATACTCATGTTCACCCAAGCAAATGTAGTATCAGGAGCCTTCAAAAAAGAGAACTTTTGAAACCCATCATCTCCAACTCCATTAGAGCAATTCAAACTAGTCCTCCTCCTACACCCACCAGACCAATCCACTCTACTCCAATTCTGCGGCGAATTTGGCACGAACCCCTTCAAGCACTTGCAAGGAACAGTCTCATCACTGTTGCAAACACCATGAACCCCACAAAGCCCATACTTGTTGCATTGGTCCTTCAACACATTGATCATCACAACCCACTGAAGACTCCTAGAATTCCAACTGAGACGGTACACAGACCCTGTTGAGTCCAACCGAAGTATAGAAACTACTGATCCAGTGCTTCTGAACGAGTAGTACACCTCCTCGTCTGTTTGCACAAAAAATGGTTCGAAAACAGGGTTCTTCTTTAATTCAGGGTTCCACTGAATTGAATCCCAGTCCATGGCCCTGTTCTGTACAGATTCACCGACCCTTTTCGGAATACTAGTTCTGGGAATCCACGGCGCTCCAATTCATAGACGAAATCGCCATCAGAGGGGTCGTCGGAGCTCTTCCAAGATCGCAAATTTCGGTTCAGACCCGTTTTCAGATTCCACCCAAACTTCATTCCATTGATCAGATTCTCAGATGGGTAGTCAAAACTTTGCCAAACATACCCATTTGAGTCGTCACCACCATCATCATCTGTACTAGTTTGTGATTTGATGACCAGATTTCCATTGTCCAGAAGCAGAGCAAAAACAGGGGAGTGGACTCTGTTTGAGGTGTTTAAAGAAGAAGAGGACCAAATTACATGGTTGGTTTCATTCACAAGTGTGAGAAGGCCATTGTCGTTGAGCTTGAGAGCTGGTGAGGAGGAACTGTGAAGTGGGTTGTTTCTGTTTGCGATCCAAACGTATGTTCGATTTGGGATTTTGTAGAACCAGATTCCCAAGTACCATCTGCTGTTGTTGATTGAATTGGTGGGAGTGAAGAAGCCAAGTTCGAAGCTTTGGTTGGAAGAAATCAAAGTCTGATTAAAAGAGAGAGTTTGGTTTATAGTTAGAGAGTCTGTAGCTGTAGCTGTTGCAAGTGATGATATGTGGAGGAAGAACAGAGAGAGCAGAGTATGTACAGAAATGAAGAACACAAGAAGAGCAGAGCCCGCCATTGATACCATTCACAAATCGTTTCAACTTCAATCCTAACATTTTTAAGTCACTTTTAGCGTGACCTAAGGGCAAGAAGTTGAAAAACTTGAAATCCTTGTAGCTTGACTTTTCTGAGATGGACTTCATATGATTTCAGTCTAATATAATATATGTAAGTTATGTGAGTTTGTATACAACAACAGTTACCAGTTATGAGAGACACACCTGCTTAGCCGCCCTTCATTGCGGGGTGCACATGCATCTTGAGGGATATGGAGGGTGGATGAGCAAGTGCATGTCCTATTTGGAGCACAATAACATTCTCCTATATTTTAGTTATGAAAAGTGCTCGAGTAACTCAAACGGGGCACATATTTGAGGGTGTCCTATGTATACACATCAGTTTTTATGCGCTCACACATCGATGCACAAATTAAAGGTCACTTAGGATACTAATAAGTGTTTGTCCATTTTCATGAGACTATTTTTTTTTTGGTAGGAATTTATTGTAGAGAAAATGAATAATTTTCTTGTGTTAGTTGTCCTGGTATTTAGGAAAATCAATTTCAGCTTTACTTAGTCAATAAGAGTTTGTTTCACATATTAGATAGTGGCTAGTTTCTCGTTGCTTCAGTTATGTACTTACCTATTTATTGGCTGTTTATGATCAATAAAAAAAAACTTTTCCCTGCTTCTTCTACCTTCTTCTTTCTTGTTTTATCAGTGGTATCAAAGCCCCACTGGGCCTGACAACAAAAGAAGAAAAGTAGTAGCTTTGAGTGCTTTGCAAACATAGTGAGAAAGAGAAATGTCCAGCGACGGGATCTTTGTGTAGCCAGCAATTCCACGCTTTGATGGTCACTATGACCATTGGAGTATGCTTATGGAGAATTTCTTGAGGTCCAAGGAATATTGGACAGTTGTTGTTTCTGGAGTAGCAGAACCAGCAGTAGGTGTAGTGCTGACAGATGCGGCAAAGTCAGAATTTGAGGCGCTGAAGTTAAAGAATCTTAAAGCCAAAAACTATCTCTTCCAAGCTATTGATCGATCAATCTTGGAAACCATTCTTTGCAAAGACACATCCAAACATATTTGGGATTCCATGAAGAAGACGTATCAAGGTATAACGAAAGCTAAGAGACAGCAGCTTCAAACACTTCGTTCAGAGTTTGAAATGCTTCAAATGAAGTCAGGAGAGTCTGTAACAGACTATTTCTCTAGAACGATGGCAATCGTTAATAAGATGCGGATGCATAGAGACAAGACAGAGGATGTTTTTGTAGTTGAGAAAATTCTTCGATCTTTGACACCAAAATTCAATTTTGTCGTGTATGCTATAGAAGAAGCTAATGATGTTGATTTGTTGTCAATTGATGAATTGCAAAGCTCCTTGTTGGTTCATGAGAGAAAACTTAACCAGCAGGAAACTGAAGAACAAGCATTAAGGCTTTATCAGCAAAACACTTGGCATCTAATAGCATAGTTAGAGGGAGAGGAAGAGGCAGAGGCAGAGGACGTGGCCGAGGCGGTAGCAACAACAATAATCATGGGAGCCCACAACAAAATTCTCAAAATAAAAATAGTCAAGGAAGAGGCAGGGGGCGTGGAAGCTGTCAATCAACATTTTATAGATCAAAGTCCGTAGATAAGTCTAATGTTGAATGTTTTAGATGTCACAGGTATGGCCATTATAAATCAAAATGTAAAACTGATTTAAATGGACAAACTGGAGATCACACTCATTTTGCAGAGGAAGAAGAAGAAGAAGAAGAGGTGTCTCTCCTAATGGTGTGCCATGTGAAGGAAGAAACTCACCACAACATGTGGTATTTAGACACTGGGTGCAGCAACCACATGTGTGGAAGAAGGGGGCATTTTCTTACCTGGATGAAACCTTTCGCAGTTCTATGAAATTTGGCGATGATTCCAAAATTTTGTGATGGGAAAAGGAAAGGTAACAATTCAAACTAAAGAAAATTCCATCCATACTATTGCTAACGTGCTTTTCGTGCCAGATTTAAAGACCAATTTGCTTAGTGTGGGTCAGTTACAAGAAAAAGGATATGAGATTGTCATTAAAGACGGAGTATGTCAGATTCGAGATGCAAAGTTGGGCTTCATTGCTTAAGTCAATATGACAAAAAATCGTATGTTCCCACTTTATCTCCACACCACCACACATCCATGCTTCTCGGCAAAATCAGAAAATGAGGCTTGGCTATGGCACATTCGTTACGGGCATTTGAATTTTGGCAGATTAAAAACACTTCATCAAAGGACATGGTGATAGGTCTTCCTCAAATTGCAGCTCCTAACAAAGTTTGTGAAGATTGTATTGTCAGCAAACAACATCGTCTTCCATTCACACAAGGAAAATCTCTCAAAGCAAAGAAAGCATTAGAGCTGGTTCACTTTGACATTTGTCATCCCATTACACCATATTCTAATGGCGGTAAAAGATATGTAGTTACTTTCATTGATGATTATAGTCGTAAAATATGGGTTTATTTTTTGCAAGAAAAATCTGAAGCTTTTGCAGATTTTAGGAGCTTTAAAGCACTTATTGAGAAAGAAGCTAGCAGCCCAATAAAAGTTCTTCGCACAGATCGTGGTGGATAATATAATTCACATGCATTTGCAGAGTTTTATGCCCAACATGGAATCAAGAGACAACTTATAGCAGCTTACACACCCTAATAAAATGGTGTGTGTGAGAGGAAGAACCGCACAATTATGAATATGGTGCGAAGCCTTTTGACAACAAGTGGCATTCCAAAAAACTTATGGCCTGAAGCAGTTAATTGAAGCATCCACATCTTGAATAGAAGTCCCACACTTGTTGTCCAAAATATGACACCAGAAGAAGCATGGAGCGGAAGGAAACCTGTTGTAGATCATTTCCGAATATTTGGGTGGATTGCCTATGCCCATGTACCAGATGAGAAGAGGAGGAAGCTAGACAACAAGGGAGAAAAATGCATTTTTCTTAGTGTTAGTGGTGAGTCCACAGCCTATAAACTATACAATCCTAACACCAAGAAAATTTTGGTTAGTCGTGATTTTTATTTGATGAACAAAACACCTAGTCATGGAATCAAAATTGTGTTCAAGGAGGCATTCCCGCAGATTTTGATGATGAAGAACAAGAGCAGCAGCCTATGGAGAATGAGCAAGTAGAGGAAGCCATTCCAAACCCACCTGCAACTGAATCGTAAAGGCCTCAACGTGTTCGGAGAAGACCAGCATGGACGAGTGATTATGAGGTAACTGGAATTGACCCAGGAGATGACCCACTTACACATTTTGCTTTGTTTTCAGATTGTGATCCTACCAGTTTTGAAATTGTTGTCAAAGAACCAAAATGGAGGGAGGCTATGGCTGTTGAAATTTCTGCCATTGAAAGAAATAATACATGGGAGCTATGTGATCTTCCAAAAGGGCAGAAGACAATCGGTGTCAAGTGGATTTACAAGACGAAGTTGAAGGAGAACGGCGAGGTTGATAAATATAAGGCACACTTGGTAGCTAAGGGGTACATGCAAGAGTTTGGTGTTGATTATAAAAAAGTATTTGCTCCAGTTTCCAGGCATGATACAATCAGATTGGTGATTTCAATGGCAGCTTGAATTCATGGCCTATCTTCCAGCTAGATGTAAAATCAGCATTCCTCCATGGAGACTTAAAAGAAGAGGTATTTATTGATCAACCTCTTGGTTTTACAGAAGAAGGCAATGAGCATAAAGTGTATAAGTTAAAGAAAGCTCTATACGGATTAAAACAAGCTCCTCGAGCTTGAGCTTGTTTTGCTCGAGGAGCTTGTTTTAATCGTATAGAAACTTATTTTTTGAAGGAAGGATTTCAGAAATGTCCTTATGAACATACACTTTTTATAAAGCTTGAAAATGGAGGGAAAATGCTTATTGTTTGCTTGTATGTAGATGATTTAATCTATACTGGCAATGATAAAGTCATGTTTGAAAGTTTTAAGAGTTCCATGACGACTGAATTTGAGATGTCTGATCTTGGCATGATGCATTATTTTCTTGGCATTGAAGTTGTGCAATTTGCTAGTGGAATTTTTATTTCTCAACAGAAATATGTGCGAGAAATGTTGGCAAGGTTTCGAATGAAGGATTGTAATCCTGTAAATACTCCATCTGAGTATGGCGTAAAGCTACACAAAGATCACAAGGGAAAAAAAGGTTGATGCCACTGTTTACAAACAAATAGTGGGGAGCTTAATGTATTTGACAGCCACAAGACCTGATATAATGCATGTTGTAAGTATGATCAGCAGGTACATGGATTGTCCTACATAAATTCATCTCTTGGATGTAAAGAGAATTCTTCGTTACTTGCAAGGTACTAAGGAATTTGGGCTGTTCTACAAAAATGAAGAAAAATCATGTCTATCTGGCTTTACAAACAGTGATTATGCTGGAGATGTGGGTGATCGAAAAAGCACATCTGGGTATATTTTCATGATGGGGACAGGTGCTGTTTCATGGTCATCAAAGAAGCAACCTATTGTCACATTATCTTCTACTGAAGCTGAATTTGTTGCTGCAACAAGTTGTGCTTGTCAAGCTATTTGGCTAAAGAAAATTCTCAGAGAGCTGCATTTCAAGGAACAAGAAGATGGACCCATTCAGATTTATTGTGACAACAACTCAGCAATCAAGCTTTCAAGAAATCCAATTTTACATGGTCGAAGCAAACACATAGATGTCAAGTATCATTTCTTGAGGGATCTCTCAAATGATGGAGTCATTAATCTTATTTACTGCAGGAGTGGAGATCAGGTTGTTGATATTCTAACCAAGCCTCTCAAGTTTCCTGTTTTTCAGAAGCTCAGGAAGCTACTTGGTGTTTGTCGATTGAATTATTCAATCTGAGGAAATGTGCTCTATGTTTCTGTTGTTAAACTGAATGTTAAGTTTGTAACATCAGTTTAAAGGAAGGAATGTAGAGAAAATGAATAATTTTCTTGTGTTAGTTATCCCGGTATTTAGGAAAATCAGTTTCAGTTTTACTTAGTCAATAAGAGTTTGTTTCACATATTAGATACCGGCTAGTTTCTCGTTGCTTCAGTTATGTACTTGCCTATTTATTGGTTGTTTATGATCAATAAAAAAAGTTTTTTCCCTGCTTCTTCTACCTTCTTCTTTCTTGTTTTATCATTTATGAGACTATTTTAATTCACCCTAGTATTTTTCAAAAAGTTATTTAATTTTTAATATATTTACAACAAAAATATATATATCAAAAGTGGGTTACCTAATCGTTTTCTTTAACTATAAGAATTTTTTTTTTTGGTGGTAGTTAATGTGAAGCCTTTATAAGAGTGGCCATCTTTTTTTTTTTTTATTTCATGAGAGTGGCCATCTTGTTAATCCAATTTGCTCCATTCACCATACTCAAAAGTTAAAATCGAGAGCTTAGTAGGGAGAACCAATCACAATGTTGGCATCTCCAAAATCATTTTGCATTATAAGAAGTGAGTAAAAAATAAAATTAATTTAATTAAGGCTTAATTGTTTAAAATATCCTAACATAATAATATTTTCCAACTTTTGTTATTATATTATAACCTTTTAAGATTTGTTATTATATCCCAACTTTTTTAGATTGTTAAATTTGTATCCTAACCATTTTTAAGCCCTAAATATGATGAGGTGATACTTAAATAATAAATTTTAAAAACCACCTCATCTTTTTTTAAAAAAAAAACCACCTTATCAATTATGATTACTAAAATAATTACTAAATTTATTATTTAGGTGTTACCTCATTAAATTTAGTGTTCAAAAGTGACTTGAGATATAAATCAAACAATCTATAAAGGTTATGATATAATAATAAATTTAAGAAATTTAGGATGTAATAACAAAAATATAAAATATCTCTTCAAAAAAAGAAAAAAAAAGTTATAAAATAGGTTAAAATATTTTAACCAATTTTATCTTTAATTAATATAAGTGAATGTGTATCAATATATAGATTACAAGAAAAAACACGTAACGACCTTCTAGTGATGTAACAATGACATTTTTTTCATGAGAGAATTTCTCCACTTTGAGGACAATGAGGAGGGGACCTTTCAGTGTCGTAATTAGGGGTGCACACGGATTGGATCTAGTCCAATTAGGGTCAATTCGCAATCCAATCCAATTATTGCGGATTGAAAAATTACAATTTAATTCAGTCCAAATAATTATTCAATCCAACTCAATCCAATTTGCAAAATGCAGACCAGATTGGATCAAGTTTCACGGATTGACATTTTTCTATCCAAAGATTCATGAAATTAGACTTAATTAAATAAATCACTAGAATTATACATCTCACGAATGACAAATTTACAACATATTTTCCATAAATCTATATATAACATATTTCCCACAAACTTGTCATCACAATAACCTTCAAAATGTAAGTTCCTACATAAATAAATATATCATCCACAAATCTTCACCATAGACCCCCACAAAAGCATAAAAAAGAATATGTTGAACTTACAACCTATAAAAAAAAGGTCGAAAGCATAATAAAATAGTTAGAGTAAATAAACAGAATAATTCTAAACTTTCACGTTTTTCTCAAAATAATCCAAAACTTTTAATTTTCTCAAAATAATATCAAAATTTACTTTTGATTTCAATTTTATCCCATCTACTTTTTTTTAGATAAATTTGATGTGAGGTGGCATATTAAATTAATAAAGTTGTTGATTGAGAGAGTGTCAAATTAATAAAAGAAAAAATGACTCATTTTGAATTTTAAAATTTATAAGAAACTATGGAGAAATCAAAGAAATACAAAGTAAAAAAGTAGATGGGATAAAATTGAGATCAAAAGCAAAGTTTATGATTATTTTGAGAAAATTGAAAGTTTGAGATTATTTTGAAAAAAACTTGAATGTTTGGGATTATTCTGCCTATTTATCCAAATAGTTAAGAACAAGTATAGTCTTTTAGATATTATAGTTTAAAGTTGATAGTTTGAGTTGATGTTCTTAAAGATACTATAGTACATATGATCAAATATGTATATGTGTTGATGTGCTAAACGGACTGAATTGGATTGGATCCGTGGTTTTTTAATGTAGGATCCGTAATCTGATCCAATCCAGTCAGGATTAGTGATTTTTTAATCCAATCCAGTCCAATGGATTAAAAAATTGATCCAATTAGTGATAATTGGTCCAAATTGGATCCCCGGATGCGATCTGCGTGATTAGTTGTAATACTCAGGATGTTTCGACATAAACTGCTATTTGGATAGATCCCATGCCGTCGCAAATACTTCTTGCGATGGACATGGCTGTAACAATTGACTTAATGGCCATTTGCAACGACTCGAGTCAAGGCATCTCTTGAAACTGAGGAGAGTTCGTGGAATATAGCTTTTTAGTTTTACTATAATTAACGATGACAGCTAATGTCACGGGTCACTGATGAGAGGGTTTACCCTAAAAAAATTTCTCACTCAATGCCACTACATGGTTGCATGATAGTCTTTGGGCAAAGCCTTAGAATGTATGCTCAAGGCCTTCTCTAGGGTCACCTTTGCCTTCCTGCCCATACCACCCCTAGGAGAGGTTCCCCTCCTATAGTAGATGTTAAGACGTTCATGACCCTCCAATAGAGAACATCCAAAAGTGAAAACCAATCATATTTTGACTTGGTCAACGCTAAAGTCAAGGAAAATCAACGATACTCTCGCTAAGGTTTTACTTTGCCCGTGCAAAGGCGTGACCTTGCTTGTGCCAAGGTATATCCCAAGCTTTCACTAAAGTAAGTGTCAAGTCGCCATTGTGCTCGCGCCAAGTCACCGCTGTGCTCGCGTCAAGGAGAGCATCTTGCTCGCGCATGTGCTCACTTAAATACGCGATGTACCAACTTAGGTACACACCCATGCCCATTTAGGTACGCGTGTCGTGCCCGCTTAAGTACACGTCGTGCCCACTTAGGTATGCACTGTGCTCATTTAGGTATGCGCACCCGTGCTCGCTTAGGTACGCGTCGTGTCCACTTAGGTAAACACCGTACCCACTTAAGTACGCACCGTGCCCACTTAGGTAAACACAGTGCCCCATTTGGGTATGAGCCATGTGTTGAACCTCAATCCAACTCCTAAGTCCCACAAAGCCTTTCGAGTCCACCGAGACTCGATCATTTGCTGAGTTATCCTGCTGTTCAGCCCAGCATACTCCGATCCTGCTATTGGGGTGGTAATAAACCTCCTCTGGTCGAAATGTTCAATGCCCTCATCGAATTGCTCAGTTCCTGCCGCTTTTGGTAGTCTGTTATCTCCTTCTCAAACTGCCATAGGGTAGTGTCCCGTTCCAGAGTAGGTTCCTCCACATCAACCCATTTGATCAAGTAGAAAATTCGCCTGTTTTTCTTACTCTGACCACGCACTTCGTGGTTAAGAATATGCTCGATTTCTCTTGCAAACTCCTCCCGTATAAGGGTGGAGCTTGTCTGGCTGCACTCTGCCTTGGATCTGCCTGATCTAAATGGAAAGGTTTAAGGTAACTGACATGAAATGTAGGGTGTACCTTCAACCTCTCTGGTAGCTTGAGTCTGTAGGCTACCCTTCCAACTCGTTTGACCACTTCAAATGATCCCTCATATCACTGAACCAGACCCTTGTGCATCTCCTTCTTGTTGAACTTCTTCAAAATTTGAGGAGTAAGTTTCAACAAGACCAAGTTTCATTCTTGGAACTCCAGGGGCCTCTGCTCTGATCAGCATACTTCTTCATCCGCCGAATAGCTTTAGCCAAGTTGTCTTGAGTTGATTCCCGCAACTCCTGCTTGCTTCTTACAAAGTGATAAGCCATTGTGCATGATCTCATCAACTTTGATTTTGCTACCTCGTGTGGGGCTGGCTATTATCCCGTCGCCACCTCGATAAGGCTCATTTCCGTAGCAGAACTTCTATGGTGATTGTAGCAAAATTGGGCCGAATCAAGCAAGAATACCCAGTTAGAACGGCTTGCTTTCACGTAGTGTCTGAGGTAGTCCTTCAACAAGGCATTGATCCTCTTCGTTTGCCCATTCATTTGAGGATGGTTGGCTGTTGAAAATTTCAACTTTGAACCCAACAAGTTGAAGAGGGCAGTCCAAAATCGCCCTGTGAACCTTGTATCACGATCGCTTATGATGTCCTTTGGAATCCCCCAACATTTTGCCACATATTTCAAAAACAACTCTACAGACATGTCTGCATCACAATTCTTCGAAGCAGCAATGAATGTTGTATACTTCGAGAATCGATCCACCACTACCATAATGATAGTCATCCCCTGCGACTTGGGAAGACTAGTGATGAAATCTATGGAAATACTTCTGAAGGGTCTGTCTGATACTGGTAGAGGCTCCAACAAGCCTGTTGCCTTTCTTCTCTCTGTCATGTCTTACTAGGACACAAGACAAGTTCCTACGTACAGATCCACGTCTTCCTCCATCTTTAGCCAAAAGAATGAATGGGACAGGAGGGCAAAAGTACGCTCCATGCTCGGATTTCCTGCCCACCAAGCATCATGAGTCTCCTTCAAGAGTTCTCGCCTTAATCCACCTGTACTAGGAACATATTGACGTCCTCCTTTAGCATAAAAACTCCATCTTCAAATCAGAATCTCCAAGTAACACCTTCAACTACTTGCTTCACCAGTTTCATGCAAACTGGATCTTTTCTCATCTCCTCCTTGATTCGAGGCAAGAATTGGTTTTCCAGCACTGCAATTGCCGAGACCACCTCAGCTACCACCTTCCGATTGAGAGCATTAGGGACTGAATTAAGCCTTCTAGTCTTGTATTTGAACTGCACATCATACTTCGCCAGGAAGTCCAGCCACCTTGCTTGCTTTTGGGAGAGTTTCTTCTGGGTCATGAAGTAGGTGATTGTTGCATTGTCTGTGCGCATAATGAAATTCATCCCAAGCAAGTAGTGCCTCCAAATTCTGAGGGCATGCACCACAACAAGCATCTCCTTCTCGTGAGCTAGATATCGATGTTCAACATCCTTCATCTTCCTGCTCTCAAAGGCAATGGGGTGTCCCTCTTGGACAAGCACCGCCCCTAAGGCCCTATCTGACGCGTCGGTATAAACTTCAAAAGGGAGTTGAAGTTTGGTAGGGTCAGTACTGGTTCAGAGGCAATGACCTGCCTCAATCTCTCCATCGCCTGAACACACTTCTCTATCTACGATCATGCACGATTTTTCTTCAAAAGATATGTCAGCAGTGCCACATTTTTAGAGTAGCCGTCCACGAACCTTCGATAATAATTCGCCAATCCAAGGAATGATCGAAGTTCAGGAACTTTTGTGGAGTTGGGCCACTCCACAATTGCATGAATCTTCTCTGGATCCATCAACAACTTCCCCTGACTTACAATATGGTCAAGAAAAGTGATGGTTTATCTTGCAAACTCACACTTTTCCTTTTTTACAAACAGCTGATTAGTTCGCAAAGTAGTTGGAGCTTTCCTCAAGTGATCAACATGATCTTGGAGGTTCTAACTATATACAACAATATCATCCAAATAAACAACTACAAATCGATCAATAAGTTTCCGCAATACATCATTCATCAAATTACAAAATGTGGCAGGGGAATTTGTAAGACCAAAAGGCATAACATGATACTCAAACGAACCATACCTCGTCACCATGGCCATTTTAGGTTCATCTCCAGCAGCAATACGAACTTGATAGTACCCTGATCACAAGTCTAACTTGGTGAAGTACGAGGCACCAGACAAGTGATCAAACAATCTGCCATCAAGGGAATTGGGTATTTGTTCTTCAATGTGAGCTTATTCAAGGCCCTGTAGTCGACGCACATTCGAAGGGACCTATCACGCTTCTTTTGAAATAGAACCGAGGCTTCGAATGGTGCCTTGGATGGCTGAATGAACCTCGCATCCAGCAACTCCTCTAACTATTTTCTCAGCTTCTCTAACTCCCAGGAACCATTCGATAAGGGGCCTGGACTGGCAGATTTAAGCTTGGTACAAGCTCAATAGCATGATCAATTGTTCTTTATGGTGGTACATGCTTTGGAAACTCTGGAGGCATGACATCTTTAAACTCCTCCAGCACACTAGCCACTACATCAGGGACCTTCATCACAACTCATAGCTTCATCTCCACCAATGCTGCCAAGTAAGTTGGCTGCCCTTTTCTCAGACCATCTTTGATTTGAATCATCGATAGATGGGTCTGTTTGTCACCTTCCTTCCTTATAGCATCACCAACAACGGGTACAAAACAAGGATGTGACTTATTCATGATGAACAATCTCCTTAGAAAAGGCATTAAGGCAATACTTCCCGGATAGAGAAAATCGTTCCTTATAATGATATCAAAATCATCAAGAGGAACTGCCATTAGATTGATCTTCCCTTTCCAAGATCTAATATTGATGTTAACATTAGAGGCCATACCTTGGATTTGCTTGGCCTTTGAATTCACAGCCTTCATGCGATTGGAATTTTCAGCAAGCGTGAGCTCTAGCTTGCTCACCATATGATCTGTAAGGAATGAGTGTGTCGCCCCCAAATCCACCATAGCAAGGACCTTGTGTTGGTTCACCATCGCCTTCACGTAGAGCAATCCCTCCGATTTGCTTGGCTTTGCTTGTTGAATAATATTCAACAACTACAATGGGTTTATTCGAGTCTCAGTAGTATTTTCTGCAATCAAGGCAAAAATTTTCTCCTTCTTTGGACACTCCTGCGCTCTGTGAGACCCATTGCAAATGAAACAACCCTTTGTGGATGATAAGGATTATGCATCTACTTTAGGTGTCGGCTTCGAGTTTGGTTTCTTCGAAGGAAACGATTTTTTTTGCCCTTCTTTGAGTAATCCTTATGGGGTTTCTTCTCCTTGTTCTTCCCTTCCGAAGGCGAAGAACTAGTCTTAAAATCAACAAAACTATCAGCAGTAGCAATCACTCCAGGTAAGTCCTTCACACTTTGCCTCTTTAGCTTAGCTTAAGCCCACGTCTGCAAGCCAGTTGTGAAATTGAAGAGTTTATCCTCCTCTGATATGTTCTTGATGTCTAGCAGCAAAGAGGAAAACTCCTTCACATACTCCCGAACAGAGCCTGTCTGCTTCAGTTTTTGCAAAGCCTCCCTCGCTTGCCAAGCTAC
The DNA here is from genome assembly GCA_039657345.1 of Stephania japonica. Lineage (NCBI taxonomy): Eukaryota > Viridiplantae > Streptophyta > Magnoliopsida > Ranunculales > Menispermaceae > Stephania > Stephania japonica. Next base: position 79,638,909 of record CM077556.1, on the reverse strand, counting down.
ATTAGTGGGTAGGAATTGATCCTTCAATTCTCGTTTCAGTACATCCCACTCGATGATCTTCGGCCTCCTAGCAACAACATCATCATCAACTCTGATTCTCCACCAGAGCTTTGCATCTCCCTCTAAGTACATTGAGGTTAGGATGACCTTCTAATCATCCGGTGTTCGCACTGTGGCAAAGTACTACTTCATGTTCCAAAGAAAGTTCTCTAGTTCTTTGGCACTCCACTTACCAAAGAACTTTTTTGGTTCAGGAACTTTGGGCTTAGGTAGCTTTGTCGCCTCTGCAACCTCTGAGGTTCCGCCAACAGCCTTCTTGAGAAGACTCACCTCCACACCAATAGTCTCTGCTGTGTCAGTGGTAAGCTCGTTAACCGCACAAATATACTAGCTCATCAAAACGAGTTTCCCAACTAGAGACCATCCCCATATGAGATTTCTCTCTAGCCACCAATGAAGAAATGAGTGCTTCCAAGCCTCCAACTCATTCCACCAAGCAAGAACTCTGAGCCTCTTCCCTTTGCACACTGAGTGTTGGTACGAGCTGTTCCAAGTAAGACATCCTCTCACTTAGATCCACAGCTGCTCGGGTCGCCATCGTCGCCAAACGAAGCTCTAATACCGTGACGGCCCCAAATTCCCAATGCATTTGGGTACGCCCGGCCTAGACTCGTGCAGGCCCCGAGTCAGTTCTCAACGAACCTGACGAGCCTAGTCAGCCTCAAAACATCAAAATTTCACGTTTTATGAAAGAGTTATTGCAATTATAACACAGCGGAAGCAAATTACTTACAACTCAAGAATTGGGAAATAACTCAATCAAAGGAAATTAGGAATCTATATAAATGTGGAAAACCCAATATGTTCAATTCTAAGTCAACAAAATGGATTGATGGAATCCATTTCCAAACATATTCCCCAGTACCAAAACAATCATATATATAAACGTCATACATAAAGAAATAAACATGAGCCTACATCTCGGTACCTCAAGTCCAGCTGCTCACAAAAAATCTCCTAGGCAAGGTCCCTTGCCCCTACTGCTCTCCGTCCTATCTGCACCCACCGTCACAAACTAGACGGTGAGCAACTGGAGAAAAATGAATGTAATGCCAGCAGAAAACAACAGTAATTCATGATAATTCAAATAAAGTAGTCTAAATATCATGCGGAAATAAAAAGACAGGAAATTAAATAGACAAGATGCATGATAAACAGACTAATGGATATCAATCGAGAGTTAAGTGTGTTCCAAAGAATCAAAAGAGGCTCATAAGTGGTCTAGTCCATAGCATAACGGCGAAGACCTCGCGAGGTCTTCCCGGGCATCGACTCAAACGAAAGCGCAGCTATGATTGGCAAGGGACTCGAACCCCAGTACTCGGTGTCACACGGTCACTAAGGGTGGTCACACACTCGTGGCCACGAGTGCCCACGTTTTATCCCTCTAGTGCAGGTCCTAGTACTTTTCAGACAAAACACTTACGCCGGGAATCACACAACAAGAAATGGAATGGAATACCAATAATAGAGAATAACAAGACTGAATAAATGATAATGAATCACATGAAATTTTCTTACTGGCTTACAAACATACAAATGCTTTTTAAGGCATATGTACTTACCTGAACTATCGTGACTCGTATGACAACTCCGAGATCCTAACGCGACTTCCCGATTTCCTATACCGCACTCCAATTATCCAGTCCAGCTTGAATAAATGCCAAACAAATCAAAATTACCACCCGAATTATACCTAAGATTATTTGTCATTAAATTAGCTTCAATTTGATACATTATATCAATTTTCACGTTTTTCGAGGCTAAAACCCCGACTATATCTCGCCAACATTTCGAGAGAATCCCAAAACTCATTTATGAACCCATTTCCTAATTTATCATATTTTTCTGAATTTTTCAATATATATATATATTTTTGCTATTTTTCTTCTATACATATACATATATATACATATATATATACATACATATATATAGATACATATATATATATATTTATATTATATTAGAGAATGATGCACGTGTGCATCTTCTCCTTTCTTCTCTTTTTAACCGAGAGACGCTTGCGTCTCTCGGGTTTTTTTTTTTTTTTTTCTCTTTGAGAAGGAGAGGGAGAGAGAGAAACAGAGAACACGAACCTCCGGCGAGGGTTCCGGCGAGGTCGTGACTGGCCTGACGAGGGAGAGGGGCGGCGGTGGTGGGAGAGAACGTGAGGTGCGGTGTGATGGAGAGAGAGCCCGAGACCGAGAGAGAAGATTAGACAACCGAGAGTGAACGAGTGGGAGACGTCTTCCCCGTCGACGGTGGCTCCCCGGTCACCACTAACCTCGTCGGGATCGGTGGTGCAGTGATGGCAGTAGGGAGGAACGAAGAGAAGAGGTGGCGGTGGTGTTTTGATAGAGATGATGAATAGTAGGGTTTGGTTATGAAACGGATTGTATATATATAAAATCAAATGACCTTTTTGCCCTTCTCCCTTCTCTTCACACATTTAAACACAGCTACCCTTATGGGTCTTTTACCACATCATCTCATCTTAGCAAACACACACAACTCTAGGCCAATCTCATGGCTCCTCACCATTAGGCTGTGTCACTTTAACAATACTAATCACATAGTCCGCATGTTACATATTTAACTAACTCCCACGTTCAAACGACGTTCCTCGGTCCGTATTTCCCCGTCAATTGGCTCGTCGTGTCCATTTTCTCGCCACATCCCATTAACTAATTTATTAAATTAATTAAAATTCATTTATTTATATGTTTTACTCCCCCGTTTGACTAGTCGAAACCTCACTCAATTAAATATCGCCCAACCGCGCGAGACTCGTAAAATACTAACATACTATTACACACAATCAAAGAATCATAAAATCATTTCGGCGTCGACTCCGAAGTTCGAAATATTGACCCGTATTCACGTAGCGGGTCACAATTCGACAATTGCCGTACAAGTCGGATTAAAAATTTGGGGTTGTTACAGTCTCCCCACTTATTAGAATTTCGTCCCCGAAATTTATCTAATAAGTAAGCTAGATTAACGACTCTTCGCAGCTCCTAACGGGACCGATAAAATCTCGAGTGAGTCATTTCTTGACTCGAACCGTTCGTGACCCTTCGGTGAAGAGACCTTCAGGTATTCATAATCTCCCGAATCATACCGAAGCTCATCGTGATACTTGTCAAGTATTTCTTCGCCACTCCCGAGCACTCTTAAGTCTCAAACCAAACTATCCACAACTACCCGAGATGCTATCGTAACCACGAGGAGATCGGGGCAACCACTAACGAAATCCATATCCATATTTACCCAATTCCATTAAGAAATGGGGGGGGCCGTAGTAGTTCTCCGGGTCATCGATGCCCAGCCTCTACGCGCCGGAATATCACACGTTCGAACAACTTCAACACCTCGAAAATCATCCCCGGCCACCAAAAGAATGTCGCATATCGGCGCACATCTTAGGTCGACCGGATACACAACAAAACCAAAACGATGAATCTCCTGAAGTAACTCTTCACACATCGCCCACCAATGGAAACCCCGATCGCCTGCGATACCTCTAGCATGAGTCGTCGACCGACTCTTGTCGGGCAATCGGAACTATCCACCATCTCACCGCACCGTGGTATGACGCATCGTCTTGCTTGTCCCTCGCGCACAATGCCAAATGAGATGGTCTGCAATATCGTTTCACCACGTATCTAGGTCTTGGTAATCATCGCACGTCCGCATTGAACTCATCAACTTGATCGCTTCACGTAAACCACGCTCATAGGTTCTTTGACACACGACTACCTCCGCATTCAATCCTTTGAAGTGCAATGCATCAACAACAACGTTGATCTTCTCGTATCCACCAAACAACGCACGTAATGTTTATACCTAATTCGCACCAACCAAGGCTTCGAACTCTAACAACTATAGTACTCGCATCTTTATCGGCAACTCGTAGCCTCCTAACACTATCGAAATGTCAAGACTATGCACATTCAAGTATCTCGCATCCCGACATCGTGACTAGGATTAAGGTCTGCGCTACATCTATTGAGTTTTTCAATCCTAACAGTCTACCAAACGCACAACAATCAAGGGATTAACATAACTTGAATCGAATACGATATGCATGCAAGTACCGCAAATGAAAAGCATACCCTCATTAATGTGTCTGGACGCCTCCTGATCTGGCTCAACAGCAGCCTGAACACGCTCTCTCTGCAGTACTTGGTGATCTTTGCGACGATGCTCTTTCTTGGGGCCGAGAGCACTCCCCTCGAAGGTGACCGACTGTCCGCATCTCGTAACACGTACGGTTATCCCGCGACCTCGAGTCTGACTCGGCCTCGTCCCTGTGTAGAACCATGAGTTTGGGTCTGACTAGACCTCTGCGTGCTCCTCTGCCTAACTCCTCGATCAGCATCCCTGTTCTCAGAAATCTGCCTCTGCGTCTGCTGGTCAAGTCGATTAGACTGCGGTGAATGACTGGCAAAGCTTGGCACGGGTGGAACGGCTTGTACCAAACGTGTGGTTTGCTGTGCAACAGATCCTACACTCTGTGCCCGATGCTCACGATTATCTCATCTGCTCCTTTTTCTCTTCCTGTCCTGCTGATAGTGACTATCTGATCGGGTCTCCGCTCTGTTCGCCCTAACCTCGTCCGGATGCGTGAGTAAGTAACTCTCCCTCGCTAAACTACGTTCGTACGCAATCTGCAAAGTCTCCGGCTGTGTAGTGACTACAGAACCTCCAATCGTAGGTAGCAAACCCTCGTGAAATAATAGACTCGATCGTCTCGGTATCTGCAGATCCTCCAAAGATAAGGTAATAGTGCAATAAACCTACCCATGTAATCCATCACCGACTCATCATCGGTGCTCGCCTCTCGTGCCATAAACTCATTCCTCTTCGAACGAAGAACAGTCGGTGGAAAGTACTTCTGGTTGAATTGAGTCTTGAAGTCAATCCAATCTCTCGGGGTGCCTCGGGTAGTAATGATAGTCGTCCACCAATCATCCGCTTCCCCCTGGAGCATAGATGAGGAAATCGTCGCTCTCATGTGATCCTCGGTCGCGATGATAGTATGAATCTTCTCGTGATTCTTCAGGAAAAGCTCTGCGGCTGTTACGTCTGTACCACCAAAGAACTTGACTGGATCGTGTCGCTTGAATTCTCTCCACTGCCTCGCCTCAGCAGTGGCCTTAGTGCTCTTCTCCGGAGTAGTGACCGAGGAGTAAGCCGGAGTAGTCTCGCAAAGCAACAATCGGCATAGTCGGCGTCTCCATCGTTTGTACTATCTCCGTCTGTAATGGAGGTGTCTCCGCCTCGATCGACGTACCTGTCGCATCAACTATTCCTTCGGGAACTGCCGCTAACGGAATTGGGGCGGTAGAATTCGTAGCTACTGGAGTCTCCATTCCCTGAGTAACCGGAACGGGTGGAATAGGAGTGGTCGGGGTTGATGGTGTCGCGATAGTCGGTGCGGGTATCGTCAACGACCGCACTAGATCTTCAAATCTCTGGTGTCCAAGCGCGAAACTCCTCCGTAGTGACAAATCGAGAATCGTCGTCCCGTTGTCGTCGCTCGGACCGGCTTGATCCGCCATTACTGTTTGAACCAATAAAGCGATACTTCGAATCAATGGATAGCTATCGATACGATATAATACACACAACAATCATAATATGTACAAAGTTAAATCTGACTTATCCCAAACTCCCCCATCTAAGTTTTTAAAAGGATTATAGGGTTTTCCACTCTAAGTTCAACCATTCCTAACTTCCGGTTGTCTTAATGGTTTGTGTTTTAACTTGAAAGTCGGGTCGTTATAACCTTAAGCTCTGATACCAACTGTGACGGCCCCAAATTCCCAATGCATTTGGGTACGCCGCCTAGACTCGTGCAGGCCCCGAGTCAGTTCTCAACGAACCTGACGAGCCTAGTCAGCCTCAAAACATCAAAATTTCACGTTTTATGAAAGAGTTATTGCAATTATAACACAGCGGAAGCAAATTACTTACAACTCAAGAATTGGGAAATAACTCAATCAAAGGAAATTAGGAATCTATATAAATGTGGAAAACCCAATATGTTCAATTCTAAGTCAACAAAATGGATTGATGGAATCCATTTCCAAACATATTCCCCAGTACCAAAACAATCATATATATAAACGTCATACATAAAGAAATAAACATGAGCCTACATCTCGGTACCTCAAGTCCAGCTGCTCACAAAAAATCTCCTAGGCAAGGTCCCTTGCCCCTACTGCTCTCCGTCCTATCTGCACCCACCGTCACAAACTAGACGGTGAGCAACCTGGAGAAAAATGAATGTAATGCCGCAGAAAACAACAGTAATTCATGATAATTCAAATAAAGTAGTCTAAATATCATGCGGAAATAAAAAGACAGGAAATTAAATAGACAAGATGCATGATAAACAGACTAATGAATATCAATCGAGAGTTAAGTGTGTTCCAAAGAATCAAAAGAGGCTCATAAGTGGTCTAGTCCATAGCATAACGGCGAAGACCTCGCGAGGTCTTCCGGGCATCGACTCAAACGAAAGCGCAGCTATGATCGGCAAGGACTCGAACCCCAAGTACTCGGTGTCACACGGTCACTAAGGGTGGTCACACACTCGTGGCCACGAGTGCCCACGTTTTATCCCTCTAGTGCAGGTCCTAGTACTTTTCGGACAAAACACTTACGCCGGAATCACACAACAAGAAATGGAATGGAATACCAATAATAGAGAATAACAAGACTGAATAAATGATAATGAATCACATGAAATTTTCTTACCGGCTTACAAACATACAAATGTTTTTTAAGGCATATGTACTTACCTGAACTATCGTGACTCGTATGACAACTCCGAGATCCTAACGCGACTTCCCGATTTCCTATACCGCACTCCAATTATCCAGTCCAGCTTGAATAAATGCCAAACAAATCAAAATTACCACCCGAATTATACCTAAGATTATTTGTCATTAAATTAGCTTCAATTTGATACATTATATCAATTTTCACGTTTTTCGAGGCTAAAACCCCGACTATATCTCGCCAACATTTCCGAGAGAATCCCAAAACTCATTTATGAACCCATTTCCTAATTTATCATATTTTTCTGAATTTTTCAATATATATATATATTTTTGCTATTTTTCTTCTATACATATACATATATATACATATATATATACATACATATATATAGATACATATATATATATATATATTTATATTATATTAGAGAATGATGCACGTGTGCATCTTCTCCATTTCTTCTCTTTTTAACCAGAGACGCTTGCGTCTCGGTTTTTTTTTTTTTTTTTTTTTGAGAAGGAGAGGAGAGAGAGAAACGAGAGAACACGAACCTCCGGCGAGGGTTCCGGCGAGGTCGTGGGCCGACGACGAGGAGAGGGCGGCGGTGGTGGGAGAGAACGTGAGGTGCGGTGTGATGGAGAGAGAGCCCGAGACCGAGAGAGAAGATTAGACAACCGAGAGTGAACGAGTGGGAGACGTCTTCCCGTCGACGGTGGCTCCCTGGTCACCACTAACCTCGTCGGGATCGGTGGTGCGGTGATGGCGTAGGGAGGAACGAAGAGAAGAGGTGGCGGTGGTGTTTTGATAGAGATGATGAATAGTAGGGTTTGGTTATGAAACGGATTGTATATATATAAAATCAAATGACCTTTTTGCCCTTCTCCCTTCTCTTCACACATTTAAACACAAACTACCCTTATGGGTCTTTTACCACATCATCTCATCTTAGCAAACACACACAACTCTAGGCCAATCTCATGGCTCCTCACCATTAAATTTGTGTCACTTTAACAATACTAATCACATAGTCCGCATGTTACATATTTAACTAACTCCCACGTTCAAACGACGTTCCTCGGTCCGTATTTCCCCGTCAATTGGCTCGTCGTGTCCATTTTCTCGCCACATCCCATTAACTAATTTATTAAATTAATTAAAATTCATTTATTTATATGTTTTACTCCCCCGTTTGACTAGTCGAAACCTCACTCAATTAAATATCGCCCAACCGGCGCGAGACTCGTAAAATACTAACATACTATTACACACAATCAAAGAATCATAAAATCATTTCGGCGTCGACTCCCGAAGTTCGAAATATTGACCAGTATTCACGTAGCCGGGTCACAATTCTGACAATTGCCGTACAAGTCGGATTAAAAATTTGGGGTTGTTACAAATACCAATTGTCACGGAATCACTAATGAGAGAGTTTACCCTAAGGAAAATTTTCTCACTCAATGCCACTCCGTGGTGCCTAAGGGTCACCTTAGTTCAACACTTCCATAAAATTCACACTAATAAGCAACAATAGGCACAAAGGGGAGCTTTACTAATATTTGATTGATGGGTTATAACTTTACCACTTTATGCTTCCCCAAGCATAAGGGGTTGGCTTTATAGAAAACAGTATGAAGTGGTTACATAATCGAATGGACACATGTCCTAGTTTACAAGCATCAAAGACTGAGTAAAACACACCACACTCCCATGTAGTCAAGCAATGGCCTAACTGCTTGCCTCCTTTGCTGCCACCTGGCCTCGTAACTGCTATGACTACCTGGTCAATGGGCACATCTTCCATGTGCTAGGGACTTGCTTGGACGTGCTCTGGTCATGCTCTGAGCCATGACCAAGGTAGTTGCATAACCACCTAGGAACTGCCGAACTTAACTTGGTTCATCCAAACCTAGGGACGCTCCTTGATTTCAGGGTCATGCTTGGTGGTGCCTAGCTCAGCCTAGGCATCCTTGGGTGCATGCCGGAGCCTGGCTAAGCCCAAGTCCTACCGGCACGGAGGTGGTTGCATGATGGTCTTTGGACAAAGCCTTAGCATGCACGCCCAATGCCTTCTCTAGGGCCACCCTTGCCTTCCTGCCTATACCACCCCCAAGAGAGGTCCCCCTCCTATAGTAGATGTTAAGCCGTTCCTAGCCCTCCAATAGGGAACATCCAAAAGTGAGACCAATCATACTTTGACCTGGTCAACGCCAGAGTCAAGGAAAGTCAAATGTGCTCCTATCAAGGTCTTGCCTTGCCCGTGCCAAGGCGTGACCTTGCTCGTGCCAAGGTATGTGCCAAGCTTTTCGCTAAAGTATGTGCCAAGTCGTTGATGTACTCGTGTCAAGTCACCGTTGTGCTTGCGCCTTGCTCGCGCACGTGCTCACTTAGGTACACGCCATGCCAACTTAGGTACATGTATATGCCCACTTAAGTACGCATGTCGTGCCTGCTTAGGTACATGTCGTGTCCGCTAAGGAACGCGTTGTGCTCGCTTAGGTATGCACCGTGCCCGCTAAGGTACGCGCGTCGTACCCGCTAAGGTATGCACCTGTGCACACTTAGGTACACGCGTCTGTGCTCGCTTAGGTATGCGTCGTGTCCACTTAGGTAAACACCGTGCCCGCTTAGGTACACGTCGTGTTCACTTAGGTACGCGTCGTGCCCACTTAGGTAAACACCGTGCCCACTTAGGTGCGTGTCGTGCCCATTTAGGTAAACACTGTGCCCACTTAGGTACGAGCCATGTGTTGAACCCCAATCCAATGCCTGAGTCCCATGAAGCCTTCCGAGTCCACAAGACTAAGTCATTTGTTGAGTTATCCTGCTGCCCGGCCAAACATATTCTAATCCTGCTATTGGGGTGGTAACAGCTAACCATTTGTAGTAATCGCAACGATATTTTAACCGTTGCAATTATGCTTCAAAAACAATAAGAGTGGCTAAAAAAAGGTTTGGACACTTATGATTATCAAAACAAAAAGAAAAAAAATTTTGCAAATCGCCACAAATATGGTGGGCCTTCAATTTTGATGGCATATGCATATCAACTTGGCGTCCTTTTGAATCCCAACTAAAAACCATGAATAAGCGTATATAACATTAAATTTGGTACTAGATAAGAAAAATATATTGTGTTAAAAATTCAAGTCATAGCCTAAGGCCTTATTTGGTTGGGGTAGAGTTGGCAGTGTGAGATAATTTAGGAGGGAGTTGAAACTAATTTTGTTTGGTTAGTTTTATATATTAACCCAACTTCTTTCCAAGTTATCTTCCAACACAATTTTGTTTGGTTGGTATTTATGTCAATCGTCACGTTTTACTATTTTTAAAATTTCCATCTTTCCTATAAGTTCAAAGTTAGATCAAACATGAAATATGAACTTATTTACATTGTGAGTTAGCTCCAGTGAGTTATCTCCTTCCATAAAAAAAAAAAAAAAAAACCTCACTCGCAAGTTGACAAAAATGAACCAAATAGGGCCTAAAAGTTTTACTAATACCAGGATGCCGTTAGTCATGCCAGACATCTCTATTTCAAAGAGACAATTGGTAGTTGTGATGGAGATGGACAAATTTACAAATTTGTACGTGCTGGTTTTTTTTTTTTTTTTTTTTTTTTTTTTTTTTTTTTTTTTTTTTCAAATACGTGCTGGTTGAAATTAATGAATGACATGCTGTCACAGTGTAGTGGGAATTGAGAAAAAAATGAAAGAAATTGATAAGGAGAAATTAGTAAAATTAGAATATCACCTAATATTTATATTTTTTATACTATTTGGTATTTAAGATTACTCTGACTAAGAATGTAAATGGGGCGGAAAATCCCCACAGGTGACAGGGATTCTCCACAACGAGTATGGTATGGGGATTTTAAAAGGTGGGGGTGGGGGTGGGGGTGGGGGTGGGGACAAAATTACAGATCCACACGGGTTTGGGTAATAAAATATATATACAGAGATCCTCAATGGAAATTCTCATATGTCAATTTATATACAATATGATATTTATATATAAATATAATATAATATTATATAGTTTCTGTAATGGCCCAATTATTAATTGCAATTATGTATGATGCCATTACAGACGTGGACGACAACTCAAACGTTCATGGACCTTGCAGCTAGGTCGGAGCACGCTTAGATTAGGTATACAGTCCGTTTTGTGTGCTATTTGATGTGTTTATTCAAATTAGGTTGTTTACATCGCAATGTAGTGTGTTTATCTTTGATGTTTTGATGAACTTGGATTGATATATATATATATATATATATATATATGTTGATGGGTTTTTCACACTAGAAATAATGCTATTTTATTTGATTTACTTATTGAAGTCTTCCGCTGATTATTTGGAGATTTTAACAGATGAAAACGAGTTTATAAGCTAACTTATTTAATTAATTTGAAGAAAGTTAGCGATAATTTGATTGACAGATAATTTCTTGCATGTGGGACATAGCTAGGCCGATTTAGGTAGGGTTATGGGCCTGCGGCACATGAAGTGGCGGATCTCCAATTTTGGGGTCACTATAGTTTTCATTCCGAAACAATCATTATATACATAACAAACAAACGTTAATGAGATTTATAATTTAATTTATTTAGTTAACTATATGTTTTGTTTTGAATTGTTTGCAACTATGTTTATATTTTACAATTTTAGGATAATGCATTGAAAAGAAAATTTAGGATCAAATGAGAAAATTGTAAAAACCTTATTTTATAGAATCCTCCTAATCTTTTTTTAATAGGTCAATCGGATTTAAATGCTACATTTTGATATTCTTCGTCCAACAATGATTAAGATTTGTGGTTTAAAGAGATATGGATATAGAGTGACTTTAAAGGATATTTTGAATTTGTTCTTTTCTTTTTGCATATTATTGTCAATGATTTTGTCGAAACTTAATTACAAGTATTAGCACTTGAAGGTTAGAACTTTCGTAGCATGATTTTTTTTTTTGGTAAATAGACAAAATAATCTCAAACTTTACATATTTTCTCAAAATAATTCCTAACTTTCAAATTTTTCAGAAAAATCTCAAACTTTGGTTTTAGTCTCAAATTTATCCCACATGTTTTTTGTCTCAATTTTGATGGCCCTTGTGATCTGGGACGAGGAAGTCAAAGATGAGGATGAGGTCGCGGGGATGTGGGCGGTGAGGAGGGAGGGACACATGGTGAAGATGCGGGCTGGTGGAGGTGAGGAGGAAGGAGGTGAAGCGGTGGATGTAGTGGCGGATGGCGGTGTGAAGGGAAGGGGTTAAGAGAGAGGGCTTTGGTGGAGTCTACGCTCATGATTTGAAGCAGAGAATTTTCTCTTTGAATTCATCTGATGAGGGGGAGATTTGTAGGTCATAGAGATAGTTGTGATTGATGGAGTGGAGTTTGGTGGGTATTGGGTGATGGTTATTTGTAAGTGCTTGGAATTGGATGCTCTGAACTAGTGGTGTTGTTGATGGAGTTGAATGAGAGGCACTGAGGAGATAATGCTGTAAGAATTGAATCGCTATGAAATTGTACCACTATATTCACTCACTCTAAGCGCACTACGTGCTCTAAGAGATTGATTTGGCTATGAAAGTAGAGGGATGAATTGGCCCTTTTGCCATAAAAAAAAAAAAAAAAAAAAGCTAGGATAAAATTGAGACCAAACTAAAAGTTTAGGAATTTTTTTGAAAAATTTGAAAGTTTAGAATTATTTTGAGAAAGTTTGCAAAGTTTTGGATTATTCTAATATTTACCTTTTTTTTTTGAAATATTCATTGTATGATATGTTGATGCTTTATTTTTATTGGAATTTCTAACAATTATGTTGTTATTTATGCATCTTTGCTATCTTATTTTTTATAATTCTTTTTTTAGGAAAATCAAATGGAAAGAAATATTTTCTCACAGTGATTCGCCATCCTCATAAAAATCTTCATAAAAATTCTCATGGGATGGGGCGGGGATTCCCTATCCCCTAAAAAGTTCCCATAAAAATCTTCATGGGAATTCTTAATAGGGAATGAAATAGAAATTTTTTTTACCCATAAGGATTTTTTATCCCCACAAAGATTATACGGAAATGGGATGGGTATGGATTCATCCCAAATGGATATGAGTATGGTAATAGGTGATGAGTTCGTAAGTGAGGATGATATCCATCCCCTACCCTACTCATTTGCATCTCTACTCTATACTATAGATTTTACAACTAACATATCCCTATCTAATATTTATATTTTTTTATACTATTTGGTATTTAAGATTAGCTTCCATTTCCTAAGTTGAATGATAAAATTTTAGGGCGGCTCTGCTTCATATGGGCATAAAGTAGCTTAGGCAAGTGGACGAAGATTTTATACTCTCTTCATTCTAATATAAGCCGTTTTACACAAAACACACATATTCAAAAAAGACTTAATTATTCCTACAAAAAAAAAAAAAAGAAAAGACTTAATTATAGGTACAACTTACATTCTTGCCCATTGATTAAAAAGAACAAGTGCTTTAATTACATCATTAACTTTATTAATTAATTCTCGATTTATTGTATCTAATAAAAAGAATAAATGTTTTAGCTTTAATAGAATATATGTATTGAAGGAAAGGTAAAATGAGTATAAAAGTACAAAGCTGTTTTGAATTTGAAAATTGTCTCGTACTTCCAAACTCTCGTACCAAACTATTAGATCATCTAATTAATTGATTAAAATCGTTTTATACTTTTGAAAAGAGAGTTTTTGTCCTACCAAAAAAAATAAATAAAGAAGAGAGTTTTTGTAAAACGCCTTTTATAAATGAATGGATGAGTCTCAACTTAATTTTTTTTTTTGAGGGAGAGTCTCAACTTAGTTATATTGATTAAACTCTGGTCGGGTATGCAAGCATGTGAACAGCGGCATCAATCATCATCTAGAAAAACCTGAATTGGGATGATATGTAGTTACAATATATGACTTCTGAAAAAGAGAAAAAACCGCCTTTTTTGAACATCACTAGATTCGACACGGACGACGGTTGCATTAACTCCTGGTCTTCATTAGCTACAGCATAGAGAGACAGCACAGACACCTGAAATCATAGAAAATGAAGCTCCACTCTTTCCACAATCACCACCACCAATGGAGCCCCTTCTCACCACCCTCTCTGTTTTCCTCTGCTTCTTCATGTCTATCTCTTCTTCTTCTTCAACAACAGACACTCTGTTGGCAAACCAATCTCTCACTGACGGCCAGACTCTCACCTCATCAGACCACACATTCGAGCTGGGCTTCTTCAGCCCCGGAAAGTCCAAAAACAGATATCTGGGCATCTGGTTCAAGAACAGCAACTCCACTGTGGTTTGGGTGGCCAACAGAGCAAACCCAATTTCAGGCTCATCAGGAGCTCTAACTTTCCAAAGTGGGAACCTCATTCTTCTCAATGGATCAAAATCCAAAACCCCTGTTTGGTCTTCAAATTTAACATCAAAGCTTCAAAACCCAGCTGCCCAACTTCTCTGGTCTGGAAATTTTGTGATCAAAGATGGGATTTCCGGGGGTTTGATTGTTTGGAAGAGCTTTGATTACCCAGTTGACACCTTGTTAGTTGGAGTGAACATCACCAGACACAAAGATTTGGTTTCATGGAAGAGCACTAATGACCCTTCGCCAGGGCAGTACTCTTTCTCCATTGAGGCTCATGGGATGACTCAGTTGGTGCTTCGCAATGCCTCGGCCAAGTGGTTCCGAACGGGGCCTTGGAATGGCCTGGAGTTCCCTGGTCTCGACTATTTCTTGTTCAACCCCAGTTTCGCGCCTAGTTTTCGGTCAGGGACTGAAGGAGGCGAGTCGGTTTATAGGAGAATTGTGTTGAGCCCAACTGGGTGGCTTCAGAGATTGACATGGAACAATCAGAGCAGTGAATGGGATGTTCTCAATTCTGTGCCTCAACAGGACTGTGATAAGTATGGTTTTTGCGGCGCTAATGGCGTCTGCTACGCGGGGAAAACCCCGGTTTGCGAGTGCTTGGCGGGGTTTGTGCCGAAGAATTGGCAAGAGTGGGGGAGGATGGATTGGAGGGGAGGGTGTGTGAGGAGGACTGAATTGGAGAATGGAGGGAGAGATGGGTTCTTGGCTATTCAGAAGTTGAAGATGCCTGATGTGTTGGATTATTGGACTAGTAGCAACATGAGCCTCGACGGTTGCAGGAAGGAATGCTTGAGGAATGGTTCTTGTGTGGCTTACGCGATTTCGGATATCAGTGAGGGAGGGAAGGGCTGCATTATGTGGTTTGGAGACTTGATGGATATCAGACTGTTTGATAATGATGGATTGCAACAACTATATTTAAAATTGGCCTCTTCTGATATAGGTATGTTTTGTTAGCAACTTCATGTCAACTTTTCATGCTTGTACTACTAGGCAGACAGTAAAAAACCAATTAAGATGGCACCAATTGAAGAGAATTGATTCTTTTTAGGTATCTGATCTACACAAAAACTTGCTATTTAAAGGATTTTGAAAATACGCTATTAAAAGGTTATAATGTCTATCTAATGCCTGGTATCTACAAAATTCTCAACTTCAATTTATATTTTCATTTTTTGCTATTTGTTCAAGTTTGATATGAATGACTGATCTTTGGATATGGTGGTTGTGTAGAGGCACATAGTAGATCAAGCAAAAAAAACACACCTGTGGTGGCTATAGTTGTCCCGTCTGTTGGTGTGCTGATGGCTATCTTAGGCATAATTGGCTGGTACATTATTCGATCTGCAAGGAAGAAAACAGAAGGTAAGACATGACTCTTCGAGCTCGCAACTAAAAAAAACTTTCCATTTATTTGCAAATGACTCATTGTCTATAGGTGATGGAAATGCTGAGGATGACGACCTAGACTTACCCTTGTATGATTGGACTACCATTGCAACCGCAACGAGTAACTTCTCCTTTATGAACAAAATCGGAGAAGGAGGCTTTGGTCCTGTTTACAGGGTAATTATTAGTTTTACTTGACTGACAGTAATGGGATATGCCACAATAGATAGCAGTATTTTGCGCGTATTGTTTCTCAAATCACTTAATTGGCATTATGAACTTCAGGGCAAGCTAGTGGACGGTCAAGAAATAGCAGTGAAGAGACTTTCCATGGATTCTGGACAAGGCATTACTGAGTTCAAAAATGAGGTTTCATTGATTTCAAAACTTCAGCATCGAAATCTTGTTAGGCTATTGGGCTGCTGCATCCATGGACATGAGAAGCTGTTGATCTACGAATACATGCCAAATGAAAGCTTGGACTATTTTATATATGGTTTGTCTCTTTCGACTGTCTTTAATGACCACAAAGCAAGTGATTTGGTGGTTGGGACTTGGAAGCACGGCTTACTAACCTTGAGGTTGCAGGTTTAAGTGTGCTCTCCCTCCAATTCTTACTGATTGGATTGTTTGGATCGTCATGGAAATTAGCTTAATCTGTAGGGGTTGAGGGAGGAACACTCGAACATGCAACCTCAAGGTTGTTAGGTGGTGCTCTGTGCCACCAAGCCACTTGCTTCGGCTATATCTAAAATGTTTGCTAAAATAAAAAAAAAATCTGCAGTGCTAGACTGCTACAATATTCCATTTGTATTGAAAGAGTTGGTAATTTGCAACTCTGTTGAAATCTCAAATTGAAAGACTGTAAATTAATTTGTAAGTCTTGCTGAATATGAATTTCGACAGATAAAGAACGAAGCAATTTACTGGATTGGCAAAAACGATTCGACATCATCATGGGAGTTGCTCGTGGACTCTTGTATCTTCATCAAGATTCAAGGTTGAGAATTATTCATAGGGACCTCAAGACTAGTAACATTCTTTTGGATGAAGAGCTTAATCCCAAAATTTCTGACTTCGGCATGGCAAGAATTTTCGCTGGGGATCAAATGGAGGCAAACACAAAGCGAGTAGTAGGAACTTAGTAAGTACCGATTTGATGCATTTGGAGTTTGGTGGTTTACCCTTTAATTAAGGCACTGATTTATGGATAATAATGCAATGCAGTGGTTATATGTCCCCAGAATATGCATTGGAAGGTTTCTTTTCGACGAAATCAGATATCTTCAGCTTTGGTGTCGTGGTATTAGAGATAGTTAGCGGCAGGAAGAACAGAGGATTTGGTAATTCGGACGAGGAGCATAACCTACTCGGCAATGTAAGTATGACATACTTGCATGTTTTTTTTTTTTTTCTTAAGATGCTAGCATCATATTGTTTTAAAAAAAATTTGAGTAATTCATGAATTGAAGCTGTTTCAGGCTTGGACTCTATGGCAAGAAGGCAAGGCTATGGAAATAATGGACATAGCATTTGAGGAGTCATGCATTCCAAGTGAAGTGTTAAAATGTATCCAAGTTGGCCTATTGTGTGTGCAACAACTCTCAAAGGACAGGCCAAGCATGTCATCTGTGGTGTCTATGCTGAGCAGTGAAACTGTATCACTTCCTCAACCTATACTTCCAGGTTATTTTACAGAGATCAACATTGATATAGTCAGAGAGGAAAGCCACAGTGAAAATGGGGTTACTGTGACTTTATTAGGCGGTAGATAATTGTGTATAATTAATGATAATGAAATACAAGGAAGTAAGAGCTTCAATGAATTGTATAGCCTAGAGAGAGATTTTTTTTTTTTTTTTTTTTTTTAAAGAAATCAACTTGTAACCCTCTGACTTGATATGAACCCTCAACTTATAAGCCTCAAAAGACTTCTTATGCTTCCATATTTTATTTGGAGTGATTCAAACTTCATTTCAAATAAATTTTATGGGATGCCATCATGTATTAGGTAGGCTTTTGAACATTAGAGATCCCTAAATAAATAATCAAATCAACTTGGTTTAAAAAAAAATCAAATCAACTTCCTATGTTATATTATTAATTACTCTCTTTCTAATGAGATCGTTTTTTCTTCTATTTGATCGAAGTCCATTTACAAATGGTTGTGTGTTTTCTGTGAATATTGTTTTTTTTTTTTTTTTTCATAGTATTCATATATATACGTTGAATTTGTTGAAGTTATGTGGAGGCAAGTTTAATTTCACTATAATCAAAGGATACTTTAATTTTGAATGAAACCTCATACTTTTTTTTTTAAAGTACTACATGCTAATTAGTATTAAGGTCTTTTGAAGTAAAAAATTAGATTGGGCGTAGGAACACACCATTTGCATGAATGCGACAAACAATTATTTTTACTTTTTGATTAATGATCGCTAATGATCGTTGATGATTTGAAATCAAGATAAAATTTCTTTGGCTCACCATTCTCTATTGAAGAGAATATTGCCGAGTGGCTCACTTCCAAACTAACAAATTGGCATTTTTAATGAAAAAATAATATTTTATCAAAATCATATATTTCAAAACGTTATGAAATAGTTATTGCACGATTTTCAAATAGGCAGCAGTTGAGCTATAACATTACTCAATCTAATCAAGACATTGCTAGTTTTTTATTTCATTCAATGATGAGAGATGATTTACAATAACTAGCAACAAATCCTTCAGTGTTAAAGAATATTTAACATAGATAAGCCTTGCTGAGTCAAATTTTGAAAAATTTAAAATTTAAAGTTCTACAAAGTCATCTGATGATGATTCTGATCCCAATTTTCCACATACCACCTGAAAATTCAGTCCATTTGTGAGTTTATCAATGGAGGGGATTACTCTTCTTGTTCTAATTTTTGCTCTTCAAATATCAGTTGCAATAGCTGCAGACTCGCTAAATATTAACCAAACTCTCACTTTCAATCAAACCTTAGTTTCTTCAAACCAAACCTTCCAACTTGGCTTCTTCACTCCCACCAATTCAAACAACAACAACAACAACAACAGATGGTACTTGGGAATCTGGTTCAACAAAATCCAAACTCGAACAGTCATTTGGGTTGCTAACAGAGACAACCCACTCTCCAATCCCTCATCAGGAGCTCTCAAGATCAACAGCAATGGCCTTCTCACACTCTCCAATGAAACCAACCATATAATTTGGTCCTCTTCTTTAAACACCACAAACAGAGTCAACTCCCCTGTTTTTGCTCTGCTTTTGGACAATGGAAATCTGGTCATCAAATCACAAATCTCAACAAATGATGACTCAAATGGTTACGTTTGGCAGAGTTTTGACTACCCATCTGACAATCTCATTGAGGGTATGAAATTTGGGTGGAATCTGAAGACAGGTCTGAACCGAAAGTTGCAATCTTGGAAGAGCTCCGACGACCCCTCCAATGGCGATTTCGTCTATGAAATAGTCCCTAACGGCTTTCCAGAACCGATTCTTCGAAACGGGTCTGTGAAGCTCTTCAGAGCAGGGCCATGGACTGGAATTCAATACAGTGGAACCCCTGAATTGACTAACAACCCTGTTTTCCAACCAAGCTTTGTGTTTAGCAATGAAGAGGTGTACTACTCCTTCAAAAGCACAGATGGGTCTGTGATTTCAAGGTTCCTAGTGGACTCAACAGGGTCTCTGTACCGTCTCAGTTGGAATTCTAGGAGTCTTCAGTGGGTTGTGATGATCAATGTGTTGAAGGACAATGCAACAAGTATGGCCTTTGTGGAGTTCATGGTGCTTGCAACATTGATGTGGCTGTGCTTTGCAAGTGCTTAAAAGGGTTCGTGCCGAAGTCCGTGGCAGATTGGAGCAGCATGGATTGGTCTGGTGGGTGTAGGAGGAGGACTGGTTTGAATTGCTCTAATGGAGTTGGAGATGATGGGTTTGTGAGGTTCTCTTCTGTGAAGGTTCCTGATACTACATTTACTTGGGTGAACATGAGTATGGGACTTGTTGAATGCCAAATGAAGTGTTTGAAGAATTGTTCTTGCATGGCGTATGCGAATACGGACGTTAGGGGTTCGGGGAGCGGATGCGTGTTGTGGTTTGGGGATCTGATTGATCTTAGAGAGTTCACTGCTGGTGGTGGTGGACAAGATCTCTATGTGAGAATGGCTGCTTCTGAACTTGGTATGTTTTATTGTTGTTTAACACTTGCTTCCTTCCCTTAATGATCAAACTAACTCAGTAAGGGTGAGTTTGGAAATAGTCAGACTCGCCTAAATACCACGAATATCACTTCAGTACTAGTACAATTCTAGTACTACCTAGATGCTTGTTATGAAATTATAGAGGAAACTAATGAACTGATGTCTAAACAGATGCACAGCAAGGTGGTTCTAAGAAGAAAAAAAACCGAGCAGTGGCGGCTGTAGTTTCAATATCAGTAATCACCGGGGTACTTCTGGTGGCTTCAGTTATATGGTGTTTCATTGCGAGGACTAGGATGATGCAAAGAGAAAACATAAACCAAGAGGAAGAGAGCACAAGGGACTTAGAGTTGCCTTTGTTAGATTTTGTCACAGTAGCAAATGCCACTAATAACTTCTCTTATGACAAACTAATTGGGGAGGGTGGTTTCGGGCCTGTTTACAAGGTAAATTAATTTCATCTACTAGTGAGTTAAATTTGTTCATGAAGAAGATCAGAGATTAATACCGGCGTTTGAAATTTCCTAGGGTATCCTGCAAAATGGGCAAGAAATAGCGGTGAAGAGGCTTTCGAAGAACTCTGGACAAGGCCTTAGAGAGTTCAAGAATGAGGTTATATTGATTTCTAAACTCCAGCACCGGAATTTAGTTAGGCTTCTTGGATGTTGCATTCAAAGAGACGAAATGATGTTAATTTACGAGTACATGCCTAACAAAAGCTTGGATAATTTCATCTTCGGTTTGTTAATGTCCTCATTTTTTTCTCTCCTATTGTTCAATTCAGTTCTTTCTATTGTATGTTCAAACAACACTTGTATTTCTCGGCAGATAAAGTAAGAAGTAAATCACTTAGTTGGGAGAAACGTTTTGACATTATCATCGGAATAGCACAAGGACTTCTTTATCTACATAGAGACTCGAGGCTTCGAATCATCCACAGAGATCTCAAAGCTGCTAATATTCTGCTTGATAGAGAAATGAACCCGAAAATCTCCGATTTTGGATTGGCGAGAACGTTTGGAGGAGACGAGACCCAAGCAAACACAAGAAGAGTGGTCGGAACATAGTAGGGATTTTACTTATATCAATCTATACATTTACTTTGATTCTTAATAACTGATGATATGTTTTGCTTTTAATGGCAAACTACAGTGGCTATATGTCTCCTGAGTATGCCGCAGATGGGCTTTTCTCAATGAAATCTGATGTCTTCAGCTTCGGCGTTTTAGTATTGGAGATAGTGAGTGGCAAGAGAAACAAAGGATTTTATCTTGCAGACCATGACTTCAACCTCCTAGGACATGTAAGTCTCTGTGTTCCGAATTTTCATCTGTCATCTGTTACACATGTTTCAAATGTATCTGATGAACTTCTTTGTTCTAGGCATGGAACCTTTGGAACGAAGATCGGGCCATGGAACTAGTCGATGAAATGTTTACGAATCAGGATGTGTCAAGTCGATTTGTAGTGTTCAGATGCATTCAAGTAGGTCTATTGTGTGTGCAACAACGTCCCGATGACAGGCCAACAATGCCTACTGTGGTTATGATGTTAGGGAGTGAAAGCACGTATTTGCCGGAGCCCAAACATCCTGGTTTTTACTATGAAAGATCTTTCATGGATGAAGGACAATCATCAAGTGACAAGTTTTCTTATGGAAATAAGGTCTCTTTCACACAGTTGGAGGGTAGATAAAGTCCTTTTTGTTTGGGATTCTATAACTGTATATAGCATATGCACGTATATATGTATTAAGATGATCAATCATAATAGAATTGAACTTTTATTCAAAATAATGAATACGAGAATTTACTTCAATAGACTTTCAATTAGACTAGATTTCTAACTTTTGTCATTAACTCTACTACAATGATTAAGGCAAAGTTTATCAGTGAAATATATATACATATAGGTCTAAGTATGTTGAAGATATGTTTTGAATTCCAAACAAAAAAGTCTAGATAGGCGGTTTTGAACTAGAAATCCTAAGAGGCAGTCATGGGGGGCCTTTATGTGTTATCCATCGCGGTCGGGACAAGTTCATCCAACTACCTTGGAGGCCATCGCAGCTCGAGAGGCTCTAAACAAGAACATAGTTAGCATTAAAGAAGTTGTTGAAGGGGACAGCCTCACTTGGTGGTTCAAATGTTAAATGCTCCTTGTTAATGATGTTAAAATAGAGTATATTAGAAGGTATGCGAACCAAACGTGGCGGCCGCCGCCTTGGCCCTCCAACTCCTATGACCAAATCTCTAATAGTAATTAGGATTCTCGATGTAGTGGCCAGACCAAATTTTGAAGTGCAATGGGTTATAGTCAAGGTAACATCTCATACTTTATTTTTATAATTAAACTTTCAAGTGTAGCTTTCAAGTTAACATGAGTTATAATTTGTTGTTAATGGACAATTTAATTTGTGAAGCTATACCAAGATATAAACAACTTTACTTCATAAACTAATACACATTCCAATCATATAAACAATTTTACTTGATAAACTAATACACAAGTGTGGATTAGTCGATGCTATTAACACCGAATACTACGTGAGAAACTAAAAAAAAATAACACACATTGAATAACACTAACAATTGTTTAACAAAACTAAATAATTATTTACAAAAGTACGGAAGAATTCATGAAATTAAATTAAAATTTAATTAATTAAGTACCAACTGATTAATATCAACAAAAATAAAAAATATGTCAAAATATGCAACAAAGATATTTACGAGAAATTAGTAAAAACGAGCTTAACAAACTTAATTTTTATATATATAAATATAATAATATTTTTAGAAAAGGTAAAATCAAACTTGAGTTGACTTTGAACTCATTAGCAAGATTTAATTAGGAAAGATAAAGAAAATATAAATAATATTTGAGAAAATGATAATATTAATAATGATAAACATATCATTAAAAAAATAGACAAACTTTTTGATCTTTTTCTCTCAATTTTTATTGGGGATGATTCTTTTTTTTTTTTGATGGGGTGAGATAGTTTTATTTCTTTGACAAATTGAGGTGGGATAATAAAAGAAATGATGTTTTTCTCTTAAACAAATTTAAGTAATATAAAAGAGGTATTTTTAATTTGAGGTGGGCTAGAGTCCATCCATGTTGACTTTAGGTCTATTAGTGCTTCGATCGACCTAAATTATTCTATTAAGATCTACGATGAACTTAAAAAATAAAAGCTATGACCATATACGATAAAATTGAACATTTTTTTGAGTCCATTCAAAAAATTTGACCATATTCGATTAGATAGAACTTATACAAAAGCTATGACAATAAAAGCTATGACAAAAGGTAAAATTTAACATTTGTTGTCAACAAAAATTGAACACCATTCAAAAAAGTAAAATAAAATAATAAAATTTGAACACCATGTTAGATTCTAATCATATGAAGTCCATTCCAAGAAAAGTCAAGCTAGAAGGATTTCTCAACTCCTATTAAATCCACAAGGTTTTTTGAAATGACATGCTACTGTAACTCAGGAAAGACTCGTACAGACGACAGACAGACAAACAAAAATTGAAACGAAGCAGAGGATTGAAGTTGAACGATTTGTGAATCTATCAATGGCGGGCACTGCTCTTCTTGTGTTCTTCATTTCTGCACATACTCTGCTTTCTCTGTTCCTTTTCCACATATCATCACTTGCAATAGCTACAGCTACAGACTCTCTAACTATAAACCAAGCTCTCACTTTTAATCAGACTTTGATTTCTTCAAACCAAAACTTCAAACTTGGCTTCTTCACTCCCACCAATTCAAATAACAACAACAATGACAGATGGTACTTGGGAATCTGGTTCAACAAAATCCCAATTCGAACATACGTTTGGATCGCAAACAGAGACGACCCACTTCACAGTTCCTCCTCACCAGCTCTCAAGCTCAACAACAATGGCCTTCTCACACTTGTCAATGAAACCAACCATGTAATTTGGTCCTCTTCTTCTTTAAACACCTCAAACAGAGCCCACTCCCCTGTTTTTGCTCTGCTTCTGGACAATGGAAATCTGGTCATCAAATCACAAACTAGTACAGATGATGATGGTGGTGACGACTCAAATGGGTATGTTTGGCAGAGTTTTGACTACCCATCTGAGAATCTGATCAATGGAATGAAGTTTGGGTGGAATCTGAAGACGGGTCTGAACCGAAATTTGCGGTCCTGGAAGAGCTCCGACGACCCCTCCAATGGGGATTTCGTCTACGAAATGGATCGCCGTGGGTTCCCAGAACTAGTATTCCGAAAAGGGTCGGTGAATCTGTACAGAACAGGGCCATGGACTGGGATTCAATTCAGTGGAACACCTGAATTGAAGAGCAACCCTGTTTTCGAACCAAGTTTTCTGCACACAGACGAGGAGGTGTACTACTCGTTCAGACTCAAAGGCTCAGTAGTTTCTATACTTCGATTGGACTCAACAGGGTCTCTCAATCGGATCACTTGGAATGATAGGAGTCTTCAATGGGTAGTCATGTTAAGTGTGATGAAGGACCTATGCAACAAGTATGGGCTTTGTGGAGTTCATGGTGTTTGCAACATTGATGACACTGTTCCCTGCAAGTGCTTGAAGGGGTTCGTGCCGACGTCGCCGCAGAATTGGAGTCGAGTGGATTGGTCTGATGGGTGTAGGAGGAGAGTTGGTTTGAATTGCACTAATGGAGTTGGAGATGATGGGTTTCAGAAGCTATCTTTTGTGAAGGTTCCTGATACTACATTTGCTTGGGTGAACATGAGTATGGGACTTAGTGAGTGTCAAATGAAGTGTTTGAAGAATTGTTCTTGCACGGCGTTCGCGAATGCAGATGTTAGGGGTTCGGGGAGCGGATGCGTGTTGTGGTTTGGGGATCTGATTGATCTTAGAGAGTTCACAGCTGGGGGTGGCCAAGATCTCTATGTGAGAATGGCTGCTTCTGAACTTGGTATGTGTTGTTTAAAACTTGCTACATTCCCTTAATGATCAAACTTCATTAAGGGCAAGCTTGGGAATACTGGATACCCACAAATATCAAAAAAGAAAATGATCAAACTTCAGTACTAGTACTATACTATTATTACATAGATGCTTGATATGAAAATTTGATTATAGAGGAAACTAATGAACTAATGTCTAAATAGAGGCACAGCAAGATGGTTTCAACAAGAAGAAAAAGCGAGCGGTAGTGGTGGCGTCGGTATCGGTTGTTACCGGGATACTTCTAGTTGCTTCAATTGTATGGTGTTTCATTTTGAGTACTAGGAGGAGACAGAGAGGTATTGTAACTGAACTTGTCCATATTGAATTTATGCTTAGCCATGTTCTCTACCAGATTGTTGAATTCCATTTTATTGTTATGTTAATATGCAGGTGAAGGGAGCATAAACCAAGAACAAGACAGCACAAGAGAACTAGAGTTGCCTTTGTTCGACTTTGTCACAGTAGCGACTGCTACAAATAACTTCTCGAACAACAAAGTAATTGGGGAGGGTGGTTTTGGCCCCGTTTACAAGGTAAACTTCCATGTCGACATGCTTGTGGTTTAAATCGGTTCATGAAGATCAGTGATTAATATCGGCGTTAAAAATTTTCTAGGGTATTTTGCCAAATGGGCAAGAAATAGCGGTGAAGAGGCTTTCGGAAAACTCTGGACAAGGCCTTAGGGAGTTCAAGAATGAAGTTATTTTGATTTCCAAACTCCAACATCGGAATTTGGTTAAGGTTCTTGGGTGTTGCATTCAGAGAGAAGAAATGATGTTAGTTTACGAGTACATGCCCAACAAAAGCTTAGATAATTTCATCTTCGGTTCGTTAATTTTATCAATTTTTCGCTTCATAAATTGTATGGAAGAATGTATGTATGTTCAAGCAAAAAAAAAAAAAAACATTCTTTTTATTTCTTTGCAGATAAAGAAAGGAGTCAATTACTTTGTTGGGAGAAACGTTTTGACATTATTATTGGTATAGCACAAGACTACTCTATCTGCATAGAGACTCAAGACTTCGAATCATCCACAGAGATCTCAAAGCTGCTAATATTCTGCTCGATAGAGAAATGAACCCTAAAATCTCCGATTTTGGATTGGCAAAAACCTTTGGTGGAGACGAGACCCAAGCAAACACAAGAAGAGTGGTCGGAACATAGTAGGTTCTATACTATTAGTGGTTTTACTTAAATCTATCTACACATTTACTGTGAATTTTGACAACCAATTAATGTGTTTTGCTTCAATGATGGACTCAATTCAGTGGTTACATGTCTCCGGAATATGCTGCAGACGGGCTTTTCTCAATGAAATCTGATGTCTTCAGCTTCGGCGTCTTGACATTGGAGATAGTGAGTGGCAAGAGAAACAAAGGATTTTATCTTGCAGGCTATGACTTCAACCTCCTAGGACATGTGAGTCTCTAAGTTCCAAATTTACATATATCATCTGATTATACACATGTTTTGATCATGTATGTTGGTTTATGAACAAAAATTGATGAGAACTTCTTTGTTATAGGCATGGAACCTTTGGAACGAAGATCGGGCACTGGAACTAGTCGATGAAGTGTTTACAGTGGATGTGTCAAGTAGATCTGCAGTGTTGAGATGTATTCAAGTAGGCCTCTTGTGTGTTCAACAGCGTCTCGACGACAGGCCAACAATGCCATCTGTGGTTATGATGTTGGGGAGTGAAAGCGCGAATTTGCCACAGCCCAAACAACCAGGTTTTTACTATGAAAGGTCTTCAACAGATGAAGGACCATCATCAAGTGAGAAGTTTTCTCATGGAAAGAATCTTAGTTTCACTCAATTGGAGGGTCGGTAGAGCCCTTTTTTTTTTTTTTTTTGTATGGTATTCTATTTTGGGGATTTGGGGGATAATGTATATGTTGTGTAATGTTTCCACATGTATATACGTGTAAAAGTTGGAGGAGAGAGAGAGTTTCACATGCTCTACCCTTCTATCATTTCATTTTTAGAAATTTCTCATTTTTCTATTTTTTGTTGTTTTAAGATGTATTCATCCCCGATGTTTTTGAAAAATGAAAATCCCAACTTTTTTTTTATTGAAAAGGAGGCATACATGCCTAGTTACAGAGGACACATCCTAGAAAAGACACTTCCCTTACATCATCTCTAATAATAGAAGTGAGGACAGATGGGCAGTGTTGAAGATCGTATGAACCAACATTGTGATGAGTAGCGAAATTCGCCATCTAATCTATTGTACGGTTCCCCTCCCGATATACATGAACAATACAAAGCTCCCAGTTCCATCCTATCATCTCTCGGATCAAAGAGATCAACTGTCGATGGTGATTGTTAGGACAATTACCCCCATTTAGTACATCCACAAAAGATTTATTATCCAATTCTAATATGACTCTTCTACAGTTCCGCTCCCATGCAACTTGGAGTCCCAATAAGGCACCCCAAAGCTGTGTGTCAAAAACTGAGCACGTTCCCAAGTTAATAAGGAAACCCACCACCCAATCACCATTCGGGTCCCTCAAAAGTCCACCCCACACTTGCAGTTTGGGTATCTTATTTAAAGGCCCGTCCGAGTTAACTTTTATCTAACAATTAGGAAGTTTATCCCAACCAATGAGCTATAAGGCTCTCTTCACTGTATGAATGACGATAGAGTCGCAAACTAACTGGAAGAAACTCACCTTAACAAAAATTAAGTCCCATAGAGAGGCCTGTGACCTTTCTTTACCAGCAGTCACCACTTGATTACGTCTATTCCATAAGGACCAGCAGGTTGTCGAAAAAAGATTGGTCATTTGACGCCCATAAAGGATTTCTCACTTCTCACTTCTCAAACTATCTAAAAACCAAACTTTAAAGGGTGAGGTCATAAAAGAGATTAAATCAATACTACTGTTGCATTTATCCCAGATTAGAGCTGAGGGTGGACATTCCCAGAGTATATGATTCAGCGTATTGGTTCCCTCCCCGCATAGGCCGCACTTGTCGCCATCTGTCATGCTGCATCTCTTATGAACAGAGTTTGTGAGAATTGCATCACAAGTAGCCAACCAGAGGGATGTACGTATTTTTTCAGGGACTTCACACTTCCAAATCACACCCCAGAATGGGGACTGAGGCTGCCCATCTATAAGAGAAATGGAAGAATAAACTGAGGATGTGGAGAAATTATCCAATGGTGGTAAATACCCAATACATCATATCATTTTCATTCGACGTAACGTCCAGGGGGAAGGGGGAATCGCCGCGATACAGAGAAGTACGGCAGCAGGAAGTAAATTATATAACAAATCCCAATTCCAAGCACCCAAGGATAAGACTGTGACGGCCCCAAATTCCCAATACATTTGGGTACGCCCGGCCTAGACCCGTGCAGGTCCCGAGTCAGTTTCTCAGCGAACCTGACGAGCCTAGCCAGCCTCAATTTATCAAAATTTCAAGATTTATGAAAGAGTTATTGCAATTATAATACAGCGGAAGTAAAATCATATTCTAATCAAATATTGGGAAATAACTCAATCAAAGGGAAATTAGGAAACTATATAAATGTGGAAAACCCCGATATAGTCATATCCAAGTCAACAAAATGGATTGATGGAATCCACCTCAAAACATATTCCCCAGTTCCAAAACAAACATATATATAAACGCCATACAAAAAGAAATAAACATGAGCCTACATCTCGGTACCTCACGTCCAGCTGCTCACAAAAAGTCTCCCAGGCAAGGTCCCTTGCCTCTACTGCTCTCCGTCCTATCTACACCCACCGTCACAAACTAGACGGTGAGCAACTGAGAGAAATCGAAAGTAAAGCCAGAAGAATATAATAGTAATTCATGAAATATCAAATAAGGCAGTCTAAATATCATGCGGGTACTGAGAGATAGGAATTTAAATAAACAAGAATGCATGATAGACAGACTGGAAATGATAGTAATCGAAATATGTGTGCCTTACGAGTCAAAAGAGGCAATAAGTGGTCTAAATTCCACAACAATTCCACAACAGCGATGTCGCAACATCGAAATCCACAGCAATATCCACAACAATCCAGTACATGGTATCACACGATCACTAGGGGTGGTCAAACACTCGTGCGCACGACTGCTCGCGTTTTATCCCTTCTAGTGCAGGCCGCATGTACCTTCGAGACACACACTTATGCCAAGAACACACATACAAGGAATATGGAATGGAATGCCAACAAGTATATAATAACAAACACAACGGAATGAAAATGAATCACATGGTATTTTCTTAGCTGGCTTACTAACGTACAAATGCTTTTTAAGGCAAGTGTACTTACCTGAACTATCATAACCCGCGTAAAACGCTCCCGCGACTCCTAACGTGTATCCCCAAGTTTCCCGCTTCCTGACAAGGTCGGAAACTCATATTAATAGGTCAAGTCATTCACTAAACCTAGGTTTAAACTTATCATTATCCCCAATGTTTTGAATGACTCGAACGACACGACAATTTAATCAACAAAGGAATACTCTCTCTCTCGGGTTTTGAAAACACAATATGTATAAGCCTCATCGCGAATCATAGGCTCGGCTCAGTCGTATGTGGGTCATGTCATGGTCTCGAGGACCGACAACATGACCACGACGTCATAGCCATTTATCGCCACGCGATGTTTGAATACCAACCAACACTTAACCATAACTCCACGTGAAAACTGAACCGACATGTACAAAAGAACATGGAACCTCACTGGTGTTGTTCGATGTTAGTGAAGGGTTTCCTTAGCATGGAATGGCTGGGAAATACCCTCGAACATCGGTGTTCAAACACATTGACAAAAAAACTCTCAAACTTCATATTTGTATAAAACATAACAATTTCTCCAACACCTAAAATATTTCGGACACAACCAAGGATTGCAAGACTTCCAACAATGTTAGATGAGATCCCCGACAACCTCCACTGGTGGTGGTCCGGCCGGTAGCGCCGTCAAGAGTGGCGGTTTCCGGCGAGGCTCCACCGCACCTATTCACATGAAATGACAACTTTTTAACGCTAAATAGGGCTGTTTTGACCACTCCGAAGACTGTGGGACCCACGTAGGAGATTGGTGGGGTCCCCAACAGCGTCTCAGTCATTGTGGTCCGGTGGTGGCGTTGCCGGTGAGGGCGTTTCCCAGCGAGAGGGTAAAAACCCTATAAAACCAACTTATTGTGTGTACACTAGTAGGGACTTTGCATGGGCCCTGAGGAGGGTTGCTCCGGGACGGTCTGGACTCCGGTGAGTCACCGGAGGTCGCCTATAACCAGTCCTCATCACGGCACCCACCCCAGCAGCCCACATGCACACACAAAAAAATGAAGAAAACAAAAACAGTGAGCCGAGGGAGAGAGAGAGAGAGAGAGAAAGAAATAGAGGGATGGAGAGAGAATCTCCGGTAAGGGAGTGAACCCCGGTCACCACCATCTCCAGTGGGAGGGGTGGTGTCGTGAGAGAGAGAGAGATAGAGCAAACCGAGACGAGAGAGAGAGAGAAAACCGAGAGGAGAGAGAGAGAGATCGAGTGAGCACGAGAGAGAACGGGGAGGATGTGGGACCTCCGGCGAGCTTCTCCGTCACCACTGGACCTCCGACGACGGCGAGGACTCGGCCAGCTGAAAGGTGAGTGGACCGAGAGAGAGGGAGGCCGAGAGATGAGAGAACAGTGAGGGAGATCGAGAGAGAGAAGAGAAGCTTACCTCCGGTCAACCGTGATCTCCGGCGGCCTAGTCCAGTCACCGACGACGAGCAGAGACGGTGAAGAGGTGGGAGAGAGAGGGAGCTCGTGAGTGAGAGTGAGAAGAAGGTGAAAATCGTGAGAAGAGTGAAGAGAGTGAGCACGGGAGAGATGAGTGTTTGAATGAGGGGGTGAGGTGAGTGACGTGTGTGAGATGGTGAGATGAGTGTGACGTGAGTGATGGGGTGGATGGTGAGTGATGGGAGTGGGTGGGGTGTGAGGAGATGTGAGTGATGGGAGTGGGTGGGGTGTTTGAAATTTAAATGGGTATGGTAGGAATAATTTAATAATGGGTGTGTGTCCTAGTTGTGTCCACTCATATTCTTATCAACCCACACATCTCAAAGTTGACCCTAAGGGTTCCCCGACCCATCTGGCCTCCTCAGCCCATATTTCCCCGTCACATGCACACTTTTACCTTTGTCTCACACAAATAAACTATAAAATTGTTAAATAATTCTTTTAATTATATTTTTAG
Source organism: Stephania japonica (assembly GCA_039657345.1). Classification (NCBI taxonomy): domain Eukaryota; kingdom Viridiplantae; phylum Streptophyta; class Magnoliopsida; order Ranunculales; family Menispermaceae; genus Stephania; species Stephania japonica. The sequence continues at coordinate 79,607,840 of CM077556.1, read as the reverse complement.
TCTCCCGTATACCCGTAACCCAGTTGTCGAATCCCGCGCGTCCATTTTTCCCACTCGTTCACCGGCTTCACAGTTCGGTCACTCAAATACGAGTATAAATACATATTACACATCATCATTCACAAATAACCAAATTTTCGGGCCGTTACAAAGACATAATTTTCCATGATATCATTCTTCCTAGAGTCCAGAATAACCCCCAAAGCTAAATCATGAAGATTTTGGTTCATGTCAAGCTTGTTATCCAACAAAAAAAGAATTGATCTCCCATTCCCAATATTCCACCTATTACCAGCGAGAACATGTTCCCAGACTTTACCAATATTATGCTAGATATGCAACCCTTTGGTGAGCCAGGAAAGTTGGTGATCTTTTAGATGTGAATCCATATTTGCCTCATAAGAGACGGACCCGCAAAGCATCATGATTCAATAAAAGACCCCATCCAAGTTTCATCATGAATGTTTTGTTTATATTGAACATACTTTTAACTCCCAAACCACCAAGTTGTTTGGGTAGACAAAGTCTTTCCCAAGTAACCAAACTTGGTTTCTTCAAATTCCAGATGGATCCCCAAATGAACCCCTGCAAATTTTGTCAATGGCTTCACATGTACCTTTAGGCAACAAGGAAGTTTGCACATTATAAAATGGGATAGTAGCAAGTGCAGATTTACAGAGGGTAGTTCGTCCTGCCAATAATATTTTTGTTGTATTCCACATGCGCGCTCTCCCTTGCACCCTCTCTTTTAGTTTTGCATAGTTTTCCTTCACCACTCGGCCATGGATGAGAGGGACACCAAGATAGACCCCAAAATCCTTTGTTATGGTGAAGTTAAGGATTCTTGCAATCTTCTCAGCTAGCTGGAATCTGTGTTCGGTGAGAAGAAGACTTGATATTTTGAAACACTAACCTTGTGACCATAGTACTCACAAAAGACTCGAAGTATCGCATTGATCACATTCGTCTGCTCATCCGAAGCTTCTGCAAATAATATAAGGTCATAGACAAAGAAAAGATGAGATATGGATAAATCATTGCCAAACTTCGGAGCCTTCTAAGAACTATTAGTCACTGTTGCATTTATAGCTTGAGAGAGCCTCTCCATACAGAGTACAAAAATATATGGAGACACTGGGCAACCTTGCCGAACTCCACGAGTAGGAGAGAAAGGAGAGGAAACCTCCCCATTCCAAAGAACTTGAAAAAAACTGGATGAAAGACTACTGAGGATAGCATTAGAGAGATAAGTAAGGATTCGTGCATCATTCTGTGTGTCTTCAATAAACCTCCAGCTCAACCAGTCATAAGCCTTTTCTAAGTCAATCTTCATAGCAAACCACCTTTTTCTCGCCTTGATAGTTCGCATAGAGTGGAGAAGTTCTTAAGTGATAAGTATATTATCAGAGATGTGCCTACCCACAACAAAGCTAGTTTGGGTCGGATCCACCAAAATGGGCATTATTGGTTTCAATCTATTTGCAACTATCTTGGTCACCAACTTACAGCTCACAGAGCATAAGCAAATAAGTCTGAATTGGTGGAATCCTTCAGGTGTATCCACTTTGGGAATGAGGTAATTAGTGAATGATTTATGGCTCTTTCCACTCTTCCATTTACAAAAGTAGACTTTATGATGTTACAAATCGCCTCACCAAGAATCTCCCAATTCTTTTGAAAGAAAAAAGTAGGCACCCCATTGAGGCCACAAACCTTATTTGGTGCCATGGAGAAGAGGTGATTTCATCATTTGATATAGGTCTCTCCAAGTCACTATATGCATTACAACAGGTAGGGGAGGGAATTTATCTCTTATAAAATATGGCAAGCCATTAGCAGTGTCTCCTGTATACACATTGATAAGTGTTCATTTAGGCATTAATTAGTATAGGTTATTAGGTATAATTGGACTATATTTATTCTATTTTATGGTGATAAATGCATATTTTAGGAAATTAGTGATTAATTGAATAATTTGAGAATATATATCTAATTATATTTAATTCTCATTTTTAGCAGAAACGGAGTGCACGGTTTGATCCGGAATGAAAAAATACTCAAAATAGAGTATACACTTGTAGAAATCGGACATCGGAGGAGTTGTTTTGGGCATACACAAGAGAGGGAAAAATTGGAATTTAACGTGACACGTGGCGGCGTCCCATTGGACCGACAACGTCACACAAGCCGCCCAACCAATCAGTGCTAACCACGTCAGCAGCTCCCACGTGAATCAGCGCCACGCGTACTCACAGATCATCGCCTCGGTCGCCGCCGTTCAATCTGGCTCGGGATGCGTGCTCAACCGCACTCCCAGATTTTCGCACGACTCTTGCGCGAATTTTCCCGCGTCCAGCCCGCCACGTGGCCTCGCCTGGTTGGTCCAGCACAGCGCGCGTTAGCACCTCAGCGAACCAGCACCTGCCACGTGTCGAAGCCTCCTCTATCTGCACGTCATCGCCAGCAATCTCCTCCAATCAAACGCTGCCACGTCAGCGCGCCACACCAGCTCCTCCAATCAAATGTCGCCACGTCAGCAAAGCCCAGAATTCACCCAATCCGGTTCTGCCATGTGTCAAGGCCGAAAATACACCCAAAAACAGTTTCTCACCTCTATAAATTAGGATTTTGGGAGAAGGAAATGATGATTGAAGTATCCGGGATCCGAGAGCCAATTGTATCCAATTTCATTTTTAGTTTAGTTTTTGATTATGTCTAGTTAGTTAGTCCATCTAGGTTGACGGTGGATCAGTCAAGCCTACGACTTGGGAATTCTTTATCAGATTTATTTATTTTCAATTATTATTGATCTTCTCTATTATTTATTTTCTTTGGTATTATTTTAACAATTGAAGTTAAACACTAGTTTAAACTTCAATTCATATGCCAGTGAGTCGTAAGCACCCATGTTTGTGCAATAAGACCACATTAGTGGCAATTGACCATACCAATTGATTAGAATCTTTTGGGACTGGTTAAATACCTTAGAGATCTAGGCTAAATCGGGAGCACTAGCGATCCGGTTGTCTAGGTGTAGTGCATTCACAAAGCCCAATGCGACCAACGCGTTAAATCGAGAGCACTAGCGATCAGGTTGCGTGTTTGGTTAGGGTAGTAGTCAACGGTCGTACCTTGGCTATCGAGATCAGGAAATGCGAGGAACCGCGTGCATCACCGGGTCTTGTATACACATCTCTAAAGAATAGAGAGGCCTCATGACAGAGAGCATTTTGATTCTCGGACCACTCCCCATTGGATATATAGAGTCCATGGATCTTCTTCTTTCTTGCTCTTTGATTTACCTTTGCATGAACAAAATTAGTGCTTCTATCCCCAAGCATAGACCAGTCAGTATTCGCACTTTGTTGCAAAAAAAAGGTCCTCTTGGAATAGAACAACTTCCAACTCTTTTCTAAGTTCTCTTTCAAGAATCATGAGGTTACGTGACCGATGAGTTTCCGTAGCCTTTTGGATCCCTGCAATACATGCCATAAGTTTTCTCTTCCTCTGAAATATATTACCAAAGAATTCCCTATTCCACTGGTGAGCAAGGGGTGAGAATTTGGCCAAGGACTCGTTTAGAGGTAGAAAGGTGTCCTAGTTCTTCCGAATGAAATTTTTCCAATCCAGATGTGTCTCCCACGCATTAAGGAATTGTGGAGTAGATATCCGGGCCGGTGGAGAATCTTCCAAATTAAAAGAGATGAGTAAGGGACAATGATCCAAATGATCTTAGCAAGGTGAGAGAGACTATGAATCACCCCAAGTCTTCCCCATTCAGTATTGATGATGACCCGATCAAGCCGTTGATGGCATAGTTCCCTCGACCAAGTGAATGAAGATCCAAAGAAAGAAAGTTCAAAGAGTCCACCACATTCCACCCATCCAAAAATTCTCTTACAAACTCTAGCAGGCCTGGCACCCCCCATTTTATCATAGGGATGAAAAATAACATTAAAATCACTAGCTATCAGCCATGGTCCCTGACGCACGCCAAACACATCAATAAAATATATTACCTAAACCAACTATTTTGTAGATAGTGGCAAAGGTTCGATCCCACAGAGATTGGTAGTCTTTTTAAGGTAAGAAAATACAAAAAGGGAAAATTGGGAGTTTTAGAGAGAATATATGAATACTTTAAAAATAAAGAAATTAAATGAGAGGAAATCTAATCGGAGTGAAAAGTCTAGGTATTCAACTTCATGGTTGTCGCCATACAACTTGGGATTGATTTTATTAATCTTTGGTTTATAAAAGATATGAGACTCAACTATGACCTAGTGTAGCTATAGACCCAGTGACACACTCGATTCCTCGCACTTCCTGATATTGGCAGCCAAGGTACGACCATTGACTACTTCCCTAACCAAACACGCAACCTAATCATTAGTGCTCCAGATTTAACGCGTTGGCCGCATTAATTCGATTCGTGAAGGCACCACACCTAGACAACCGGATCGCTAGTGCTCCCGATTAAGCCTAGATCCCTAAGATATTTGACTGGTCCCGAAAGGGACTAAACAATCAGTATGGCCAACTGTCATAAGTATGAGTCTACAACGTAAGGACATACTTTTTGACTTCAATGACAAAGGATATCAATCTAATATGCATGCATATGCCTTTACATACAATTAAATCTAACCCTAGAACTAAGAATAATACCAAAAAGAATAAATCATAGAAAATAATCAAAAGCATTAAACATTGATAAACCTCATAATGAAATCTCAAGTTGCAAGCTTGACCGATCCACCTTCAACTTAGGCGAAGGGGATTAGCAAGACATAATCAAAATCAAAACCCTAGTTTCTATGAATTCTAATCATAAAACAAAGGACTATTTCGAATTAGATTCTACTAGTATTTATAGGAAAACCCCAAAAAAGGTTTAAACCATAAAAAGTTCAAAAAATATGCAAAAATCCCAAAATTTCAAGTTCCAGGTTGCAGCGTCGCTGCCATGCCGCAGAGAGAAATGGTCACGACTTCCTCATGGCGTGGAAAACAGTGAGCTTCTGTTCTGGACGCAGAGGCTCACATCGTAGGGTGTTTTGTCCACGGCGTGAAAACTTTTTCTGCCTTGCAATGAGATTTTGGACCACTTAGAGGTCGAATCTGAAGAAGCTTATGTACATGAAAATGTTCATTTTGGAGTCTAATTTCCAACAAACTAAATGGAATGTTATTTAGATTTGAGATGAGGAAGTTATGGCCTTTATACGGAAGAGGGTCATTAAGAAACTTGACCAAACTTTGCCAACTTTGTGTCGCTCAATCCCAAACTTTGTACTTTCTTCCCCGAGTGTTGTATTTAATTCATATTCATGGTCTAAGCTTGAAATACCTGAAATCCACAAAACGAGAGTTTGTCACCACAAATGATAGAAATATAGTCTATAAACACCTATAAATCTACACTAACTAATGCCTAAATGAACACTCATCAGTCCCGGGGTTTGAGTAGCTAGAACCTCTAGAATATCCCAAAGTTGTCGTCAAATGATAACATTTGGACTTCCATAAATAATAGTAATAGTGAATAACGTAGAAGCACACCACTGAACATTTATATGAATGAATTGCTAGTGGTTCTTGATAATAGTGATATTGAGAACATCCCTCTATAAGACCCAAATACCGTCTGAGTAGGCAAGAGCCTCAATCTAATGTGAGTGATAGAATTTTAGCAGTTTAATAAGATTGTTTGCTTGAGATCCACTGATCCTTGTTTCAGTAAGTACAAGAATTTTGATGTTGTGGATGGAAATCAATGACTTCAGATACCTAGCAAAACTTTTTTTGCCGCTCCTTGACAACTCCACACAATTGTTAGTATCAGCATAAAGAAATTAAATAAAGGGAGGGAAATACCCATGGAAAAGAAATCAGAGCTCTTGTAACAACCTTTAAATTTAATTGGTGACACTTGTCATGTTTCAGGGCCATGACCTGACAGTCATGACTTGCCATATTGCCTAAGCCTCGGGAGTTTACACTGAAGTATATTTTATTTTTCTGTAATGTTTATACTATTATTTATACCCAAATGTGAACTCTATATGTCCTAGTACGTAATTTTATTTTATTTATCGTCACATATTTGTGTGTGAGATTTGCCTAGGAAAAACGAAAAATTTTCGAGCAAAATGGGTATAATACGGGTAGTTAAACACTGAGAAATAATAATTAGTGAATTATCGAAAAATAATGAATAATTAATTAATTTGTGAGTGCGTTGTTGTGTTCGGGAATGCACGATGTGCGAGTCATGAGGTGATACGGGTTCGAGAACGCAGAGTGTAAAGTGAGAATTGGTTAAGTTGTGAGGGTGAGTCATCTATTCGAGTTATGGGTTGTAGTCATAGTGGTTGGATGGACTAATGGAGAGACAAAAGATGTGCCTTGAGATGCGTGTGTGTTGGATGATAAGGATGAAGTATAAAGCCATTACCTTTTATCTTTCCCCTGTCTCATTTTTCTCACTCAACGAACGAATAAGAAAGTGGAGCGTGGGTTTCATAATTCTCAGGCTCAGATTCGCAACAAGGATCGACCGACTATGAGTTAGAAGGTAAGATCCCGACTCCTCTCGTGGTTGTTTATGTTTTGACGCCAATTTTGTGAGTTTTAGTCGCAGTGATTTCGGACGATAGGCGCGAAATGCGGCGACGTGAGACGGGGTTCCAGAAAACCTCAGAAATGAGTTCAGGATGTCACGCCACGAAGGACACTGTGGCGTGCAAACCAAAATCAATTTTGGAATCGACGTTTTAGATGACGTCATGGGCCAAAAACCCTGGCAACATCATCTACGACTGTAACGATCCCAAATTTTTAACTGACTTGTGTTATACGAGTCAGGATTGTGACCCGGCTACATGAGTACTGGATGGTATTTCGAACTTCGGTAGTCAACACCGAGGTAATTTTATGATTCTTTGACTTTGTGTATTAGTATTTTAGTATTTTATGGGTCTCGAGACGTTCGGGCGATTTTTAGTTGAGTGAGGTTTCGCCTAATTAAACGGGGGATAAAAACTCAATAAATAAATTTTCTAATAATTTAAATAATTAGTTGATGGGATGTGGCACAAAAACGGGCGCGACGAACCAAATTACGAAATAATACTGACCGAAGTGATGCAATATCAACGTGGAAGTTGGATAGTTTCACAACATATGGGTTATAGGATAAAAATTGTTAAAGTGACACAGCATGATGAGGAGAGCAATGGGATTAGCCTTGAGATGTGTATGTGTGTTAAGTCATGATGATGAGGTAAAAGACCCATAAGGGCAACTGTCCAAGAAATGAACAAGTGTTTACTTAAAGGCAAAAGAGTCATTTTACACTTAGTACACATATATAAACAAAAAGAAAGAAAACCCTAATACACACTATTCATCATCTTCCCAACTCAACAGCCGCCACTATTCACCTCCTCCCTCCTCTCGCCACTGCCACCACGTCCCACCGGAGACGCCAACTCCGACGAGGCCAGCGAGACCGGAGAACTGCCGTCGATGAGGTGAGACATTCCTTTCTCTCATTATCTCTCACCTTACGGTCCCTAGCTCTCGATTGTGCAAGCTCTCTATCCCTCTCACTCTCAGCTGGAGTGTCACCATCGCCACCCACTACGGAGCTGACCTCTCCACCACCCACGGGAGACGCTTAGGTAAGCTCCTCCTCTTTCTTTCTTCTCTTTCTCTCTCAGCAGTTCACTCTCTCTCTCTCTCTCACTCTCATTCTTCTCGACCTCTACGTCGTGACTGTGGCTCCTCCTCCTTGGACTGACAACCACCCTCACCCTCACGGTGCTGGAATCTTGGTCACCCACCGGAGACACCAAGGTGAGCCATCCTCGACTGTCCCTCTCTTGTTTTTTTTGCTCATTGTTTTTCATATTTTTAGGACTATTGTATGATTTTGGTACCACGGTTTGGATGACCGGCACTGGTGCTGGTCGAGGCTGACCGAAGGTCATCCTCCGGTGACTCTGCTAGTCGGAGGTGACCCTATGTGTGACAGTTTGATATGTGTGTATGGGTGACGGTTTGGTGAGTGTGTATGCATGGGGTGTACATTTCACTGTGTATGTACACCACAGTGGGTTGTACACAACAGTGGTGTGTGTGTGCGTTGTGAGAATCAACTAGTGGGTGTACCAAGTGTGGGGTGTATCAAATGTGGGGTGTGTGTATTATTGTATGTGTGTGTGAATAAATAAAAAGGATGATAGGTATGGACATTTTTTAAAATGATTGTAGGCTTGTGTTAAGGCCCAATAAGGACCCAATACACTCATTATAATAAGGGTCCATAATAAATTACAAATAGTATGTATATGGGTTGTGTAGAGCCCAATAAGGACTCAATATAATATGCGCAACTTAAAGCCCAAAACAAAGGCATAAAATGTAAGAATGAGCCTATATATCTAGGCCCAATAAGTGTCCACATAAAAAGCTTACTTAGGCGAGTATAAGCTTGATAAATGGGTCCAACAAGAGCCCAAAGATAATTATATTTTGAAAAAGGGCAATAACCATAGAGATGGATTGATCCACAATGGTTGAGTCGCCTTAATTAAATGTATTTAAACTAAACATACGAGAAACACCCTAAGACAAAGTACTAATTCTAAATCAACATTCGAGGTTTAAACCTATTATCAGGTAGTCGAGAAACTGCGGGAGTGGTACCGGGTTGCGCTAGTTCAGGTAAGTACATACGTACCTTGTATGCGTGTATGTTAGTAGGCCAGTAAGGAAATAGCATGTGATTTATACATCATCTATTCATTGATATTGTTGAATTGATTCCTTGTTTGAAATTTCATTCCTTTTTCTTGGTTGTATGTTCTTGGCATGAGTGTGTGTCTCGAAGGTATCATGTAATCTCGCACTAGCTAGGACAACGAGGGTGTCCTCTACAGGGGTAACTGACCACCCCTAGTATTGTGTGAACTGGGTACTAGATTCGAAAGGTGTTGCGATGTCTCTCAATTTCAAGCTAGGCTAATGTTGCGACATTGCCCAAGGAGATCTTGCGAGATCTTTGCCATATTGCTCTGAAATTAGACCACTCATGGGCTTCTTTTGAATCTTAGAATATGCAAATTTCGATTGTTTATCTATCAGTCTGTTTATCATGCACTTAATTTACTTACTCTTCTGTTATTTCATTTCCGCATGATATTTAGACTGTTTTGTTTGTTAAAATCATAAACTATTGTTACATTCTTCTGGCACTACTTTCGATTTCTTCAGTTGTTCACCGTCTAGTTTGTAACGGTGGGTGCAGATAGGGTGGAGAGCAGTAAGGGCAAGGGGCCCTGCCTAGGTGACCTACTTTGAGGACTAGCAGCGGGATCAGAGAGACATTATAGTAGGTGTTTATGTTTTGTTGATTTGTATATCGTTTCATATTTATGTTTTTAGGATTATTGAACTTGACATTTTTTATGAGATTGGTATCATGTATATATGTTTATCGAATTGTACATGAATACCTGGGGTTTTTCACACTAATAAAATTCCTATATTTCCCTTGATTGAGTTATTTCCTCTTTGTTATAATTGTTTAGTCTTCCACTGTGTATTATTGTTGTAACGGCCCAGCCCACCTCGCAAGGCACGCCATCTGGCACCGCTAGTCACAGGCAGGGACACATCCCCATCTATAGTGCCCCCACCTGTGGTCTTTTGCCCCCACGGTTCTAACTGGGGTCCCCTTGCGGGGCGAGCTGGGCCGTTATATAAAAGGCGCAAGTGGTACACGGTTCGTTAGTCTGGTGCTCTTAAGCCCCAGGACCCCAGTTCGAACCGTGGGGGCGAAAGACCACAGGTGGAGGCATTGTGGATGGGGATGCTTCCCTGACTGTGACTAGTGGTGCCAGCTGGCGTGCCTTGCGGGGCGGGCTGGGCCGTTACAATTGCAATAACTCTTTCATAAATTACTAAATTGATTAAATAGGAGGCTGACTAGGCTCGTCAAGTTGCCAAGTGATGACTTTGGATCTGCACGGGTCTAGGTCGGGCGTACCCAATTGCACGGGGAAATTGGGGCCGTTACAACGACGTCCAAACCAGTGAGGTTAAAGTTTCACACTTTATGTGACGTCATGGGACTTATACCGTTGCAGTGTCACCTGCGGCGTCTGAAATAGTAAAAACAAATTTAAAAAAAAAAAAAGAATTTCAAAACTTTTGGGAAACTTTGTGGTTTATCTAGGGTCACGAAATGACTCTAATACAACCTCATTGGGCTTAAATGATTACCAGGCTTTAGGAAATCAATTTAACGAGTTAGAGAATTACGCGAGGATCAGTGTGTTGCGTGGTTTGAGATACATTTGTACGTTGTTAGTAAGCCAGTAAGAAGGTGCATAATAATTCATTTTCCATTATTGTTATTTCTATTGAATTGAGCTATTCGTTGGAATTCCAATCTTATATTCCCTGGTTGAGTGTCTTTGACGTAAGTGTGTCGTGAAGGTACCCGTGGGTTTATATTAGCTGGGCTAACATGAACATTCTGCAGAAGTATTATCCACCCACCTAATATTGAGTTTCACCCCGAGTATTGGATTGATGTGGATTTGTTGTGGATATGGAAATGGTTGTGGATGGATGTGGTTGTGGATATGTTGTGGCTATTGACCATTTATGGGCCTCTTTTGACTCGATAGACACTCAAATATCATTGTTATACTTGTCATTCTGTTTATCATACCTGATAAGTTGTTATTTATACATAATATATATAGTTTATTTATAGATTTTAGTGTTGATTCTCCGAATTATGGGCCTAATTATCTCTATTTGTCATTTTCAGGACTTTTTGGGTGCACGGTTGGATACGGGGCGGAAAAATACTCAAAATAGAGTATTTACTTGAAAAAATTGGACACCGGAGGATTTCTTTCAGTGTATACATGAGAGTTGGGTAATTGAAGTTTTACGGTGCCACATGTCATCCATCCATTGGCTAGATGGCGTCGCGACCGATGTTGATGCAGACAAAGCTACTTGCGTACGAGATAACCGAGAGAGCTCGTTGTGCATCACCGTGGAGAAGAGCCGTGTCACGGCCAAGTGGAGAACACGTTTTACAAATTAGAAACGTGTGCGTTAGTGTTGTGAAGGAGGTGGTGATCCGGTGTAGTGCGACACATAGGAGTTGATATGCATGCTTGAGAGTTCATAGGATTGGTTTCGAGATTTGCATCAACATGGATCGATGATGATCAAGTGATGCCTAATAATGCTCGTGTGCATGGAAACAGAATAGGAGTATATTTTTTGTTTGTTTGTTTAGATAAGATTGTATCTACATATATTATATATATATATATGGATCGGGAGATATATATGGAGATATCTACTGAAGGCCATCCAATATATATATGTAGAGTCGGGAGGAGACGAGGATGGTTTTTTCTCTTTTTTCTCTCTGTTTTTTTTATTTTTTTCTCTCCTCTTTTTCTACACTTTGTGTCTAGATTTTAATGGAGTTTATGACGTCGATGGCCGGCTAAACTCACCAATCTGAACCGGAAGTGGATCAAATCATTCTTTTTGGCATAAATCATATGTGAGGTCTATTTTATTATTTATTTAATTTGTTTTTCATAGTAATTTATTTTCTTTGGTATTATTTTAACAATTGAAGTTAAACACTAGTTTAAACTTCAATTCATATGCCAGTGAGTCGTAAGCACCCATGCTTGTGCAATAAGACCACACTAGTGGCAATTGACCATACCAATTGATTAGACCCTTTTGGGACCGATCAAATACCTTAGGAATCTAGGCTAAATCGGGAGCACTAGCGATCCGGTTGTCTAGGTGTAGTGCCCTCACTAATCGATGTAATGCGACCAATGCGTTAAATCCGGAGCACTAGCGATCAGGTTGCGTAATTGGTCAGGGAAGTAGTCAACGGTCATACCTTGGCTACCGACATCAGGAAGCGCGAAGACCCGCATACATTACCGGGTCTATAACTACATTAAATTACTGTGATTTGCATGCTTTAATTAGATTGAAGACTGTATTTAAAATTATGCCAAATTGAAGAGATTTGTGAAACTGATGGTTTGGATTGTTCTTTTCCATTTTAATTGATTTATTTACGTTGTATTTTAATTATTATTTTTAGTAAAATTAGAGACATTTTCTTGAACACTCTAGGTTAGTTTTAGGTTAGTAACCTAAGTTGAAAACTTGGTCTTTGTGGTTCGACCCGTGCTTGCCACTGCCTTGCAGTTCTTGTGGTTATTGGTAATCTCATCGGGATATATATTTATTTTGACGCGCTCGACACGCATCAAATTTTGGCGCCGTTGTCGGGGACCAAGTTTTTTTTTACTTAGGTTTTTTTTTTCTTTTCTCTTATTTCTTTCGTGTTCACTTTTATGTCCCACAGTCTTCGTCGATCGTTGTCCGCTGGATCTTTACTCCCTTTTGATCCAGAGATCGAGAAGACTTGCCGTCGAACTCAAAAGAAACTAGGCAGAGGAACCAATCCTCTAGAGTTCAACTGAACGACGAGCAAACCCCTCCGATGGCTGACCACATCGGGAACCCACATGCACACGTTGCACCACGTGAGGGACGGGAGGAACCCCTAGTTATTCCTCCCCAACAGTTTGACGCACCAGCTGAGCCACGTCCACCAGTGGAACAAGAAAGGCCTGCCAAGACATCGCTATCAACCATTCGACCAAAGAGTGGTTGATCCTCATCCACAAAGGCCACAAGCTAATCCTTGGGCACAACCTCAGGCCGACCATCACATTACCATTGGGATGGCGAATGATAGGATACAGGATCTCCTAGCCCATCATCCACACTGCATCGCATATCCAGCCCACAGGGACAATTTTGAGCTCAGATCAGGTTTCATTAACCTGCTCCCCGTCTTTCATGGACTGGATCGTGAGGATCCAGATCACCTTCATCAAGGACTTCCATTCTAAATGTAGGACCATGATTCCCCTCGAGTCGATGAAGACGAAATCAAACTCTCAGCTTTACCTTTCTGTCTAAAGGATAAAGCTCAAGACTGGCTTTTCTATCTTCCCCCCGGTTCCATTACAAATTGGAACGACATGATTTCTGCATTCCTCAAAGAGTTCTTCCCTGAATCTAGAGCTTCCCAACTTACTAGAGAGATATGTAGCATCAAAATGAAACGGGGCGAATCTTTTGGCGATTATTGGGGTCGTTATAAGCGCTTACTTGTGCAATGCCCGCAACATGGCCAAAGCAACCTTTCCATTATTCGTTTCTTCTATATGGGACTCACAGCCCTGGAGAAACGGATGATTGACAATGCCTGTGGAGGCGATTACAGATGTAAGACCACCGAGGAAATGTTTGATCTGTTCGACTCTATAGCAAGTCAATCACGTCATTACATTGATGACGAGGATGACGGACCTTCACGAAGTCTTTCTGATGGAGTAGGGTCAAATTCTGCCAATAGCAAGCTTGATAAACTCACTGATCTCATGGAGCGATTCCTCACCTCGGGAAAAGCTCAAGTTAAAGCTTGCGGCTTCTGTACAGCCAAGGACCACTCTACTGACTCATGTCCTACCTTGTTCGAGAACGAGCAAGCGAACGCTTTAGGTGACGGATTTCAAGGACCACCGAGGAATCAATACGGCAACAATTTTAATAACACTTACAATCATGCCGTTAAAAGCCCCTATTTAAGTTATGGGCCACAAAATCATAACTTCTCACAGTATGTTCCAAGGGGACAACCCCTCCCTCCACAACCCCAACCCGCTCAAAATTCGGGGTCTTTAGAGGAGATGATGAGGACATTCATTGCTAATCAAGACAGATTCTCTAAAGAATTGACCCAACTCAAAAATGAAACCATCACGAGTCATGGTTCTAGCATTAAAAGTATCGAGGTGCAATTAGGGCAATTGGCCCTACAAGTTGGGCGGACGGATGAGAAAGGCAGGCTTCCTTCTCAACCGCACCCGAATCCAAATGCGAATGTCAATGCTATCACACTTCGTAGCGGCAAAGAGTTGGAGGAGGCCCCTAAAGACCCTAAGCCTAAAGAGGCCGCCCCTAAATCCAAAGAAGTCGAGCAGGAGCTCGAGGTTCAACCGTCTCACACTGAAACAGTAAACTTGGATAAAGAAGCACAACCTTCTCTTAAGATTCTACCCCCGTTCCCTCAACGCCTCAATCAACATAAAAAGGCAGGAGAAGAGAAGGAAATTCTGGAAATCTTGAGGAAAGTGGCGATAAACATCCCACTTCTTGATGCCTTAGCACATATGCCCCGCTATGCTAAGCTGCTTAAGGACCTATGCACCAACAAAGGTCGCCTCAAAGGCAACGAGAAAATCACTGTAGGTGAGAACATCTCAGCTATCCTACGCAAAAAGTTGCCTACTAAGTGTGAGGACCCGGGCATGTTCACTGTCCCTTGCACAATTGGTGAAGTTGAGATCCAGAAAGCTATGTGCGACCTCGGTGCCTCTATCAATGTCATGCCACTATCCATATATGAGACATTGAAGGCTGGCCCTCTAAAGGATACTGGGATTGTCATACATTTGGCAGACCGATCTGTTGTTCGTCCTGTGGGTGTCTTGGAAGACATCTTGGTGAAGGTTAGTGAGCTCATCTTTCCTGCTGACTTCTATATCATCGATATGAAGACTCAGCCATGCCCCCATTTCTCCTCAGTCTTGCTTGGCAGGCCTTTCCTTAAGACCGCCAAGACCAAGATTGATGTTCACAGTGGTGCTCTGACCATGGAGTTTGATGGTGAACTTATTAAGTTCAACATCTATGATGCGATGCGCCATCCCTGCGATGCCTCTTCTATGGTGTTTGCCTTGGACAGTGTAGACTCACTTGTCCAGGATACCTTTCTCATGAAAGGTGACGATGTGAAAGTGGTGTTAGAGAATCATCTTGACACCAATTCCTTGCGAAAGCAATGTTTCATCCTCGATACTGAAATTGAGGAGCTGATCTCTGAGCTGGACTCTGCTCCACTCTATTTTCCCACCTTAGCTTATCTCGACTTACCTACTTCGAACTCTACACTTCTCCCCTCTATGGTGCGAGCACCCACACTGGAGCTCAAACCATTACCCACCCACCTCAAATATGTGTTTTTAGGTGCGAATGATACATTACCAGTGATCATCTCTACCAAACTCACATTACCAGAGGAAGAGAAGTTGATTCATGTGCTTCAAGAGTTCAAAGAAGCCCTAGGGTGGACGATTGCTGACATCAAAGGTCTTAGCCCTTCCACATGCATGCATCAGATACATATGGAAGAAGGGTCTAAACCTTCACGAGAAGCACAACGGAGACTGAACCCACCAATGATGGATGTGGTTAAAAAGGAGATTCGAAGCTCCTTGACGCCGGGATGATCTACCCGATCTCCGACAGCAAGTGGGTCAATCCCATTCAGGTGGTTCCCAAGAAAACGGGGATCACAGTGGTTACAAACTCACAAGGTGAGTTAGTCCCAACTCGCATCCAAAACGGATGGCGAGTTTGCATTGATTACAGGAAGCTCAATGCTTCCACTAGGAAAGACCACTTCCCATTGCCTTTCATCGATCAGATGTTAGAGCGTTTAGCAGGTAGGTCTCACTATTGCTGCTTGGATGGGTATTCTGGTTTTCACCAGATTCCCGTAGCACCTGAGGATCAAGAAAAGACCACCTTCACTTGTCCTTTTGGTACTTATGCCTACCGGCGCATGCCATTTGGGTTGTGCAATACACCTGCTACATTCCAGAGGTGTATGATGAGCATCTTCTCTGACTTCGTTGAGCACTTCATCGAAGTAT
The DNA here is from genome assembly GCA_039657345.1 of Stephania japonica. Classification (NCBI taxonomy): domain Eukaryota; kingdom Viridiplantae; phylum Streptophyta; class Magnoliopsida; order Ranunculales; family Menispermaceae; genus Stephania; species Stephania japonica. The sequence goes on along the minus strand of CM077556.1, from coordinate 79,591,977 downwards.
TCATGGATGACTTCACCGTTTACGGTGATTCATTCGATCTTTGCCTTAGCCACTTGACTAAGGTTCTTCACCGATGTATCCAGAAGAACTTGATCCTCAATTACGAGAAATGTCACTTCATGGTAGATCAGGGTCTTATCTTGGGTCACATCGTATCTGCTAGGGGTGTGGAGGTAGACCCGGCAAAAATTGAAGTAATTCAGAAGTTGCCTTACCCCACGACTGTGCGAGAAATTCGATCATTTCTTGGCCATGTCGGATTCTACCGGCGATTCATTAAAGATTTCTCCAAAATTGCACAACCCCTCTGTCGCTTCTTCGGAAGGACGTGCTTTCGATCTTGATAAGGCATGTAAGAGTGCATTCGATGCGCTCAAAGACTCTCTCATCTCTACTCCGGTGATTCGAGCTCCCAACCTGGGAGCTACCTTTTGAGATTATGTGCGATGCAAGCAACCACGCTTGTTGTGGGTCGTGCTTGGGCAACGAGTCGGCGCGCTTCTCATGTCATATACTACGCTTCCCGAACTCTTGATCCTTGCCCAACCGAATTACACCACTACAGAGAAGGAGCTTCTAGCTGTCGTCTTCGCCTTAGAGAAATTTCGGCCTTATCTTTTAGGAACTAAGGTGGTCATCTACTCTGATCATGCTGCCTTAAAACACCTTATGGCCAAAAAGGAAGCTAAGCCTCGTCTCATTCGATGGATACTTTTGTTACAAGAGTTTGACATCGAGATTAAAGATAAAAGTGGTGCCGAAAATCTTGTTGCTGACCATCTCAGCCGTATCGAGAATGGTGAAGCACCTGTCCCGCTACGAGATGATTTTCCTGATGAACATCTCTTAGCAATTGCTGAGGAACTCCCTTGGTTTGCAGATCTGGTAAACTACCTTGTTACACGAGAGTTTCCACCTCATATTACGCGAGCCCAAAAGGATAAAATTCGGAGTGATTCCAAATACTATGTATGGGATGACCCATACTTGTGGAGATTTTGCTCAGACCAGGTTATTCGTCGATGTGTTTCCCAGACGAGACGCAATCTATATTGGCATTTCTGTCATTCATACGCTTGCGGCGCCATTTCGGTCCACGTAGGACTGCTATGAAGGTCTTGGAGAGTGGGCTATACTGGCCCACTATTTTTCATGATTCATATATATACTCCAAGACCTGTGCTAGATGTCAGTCGACTGGTACCCTGAGTCACAGGAATCAAATGCCACTGACCTCGATCCTATTCTGTGAGATTTTTGATGTTTGGGGGATCGACTTCATGGGGCCATTTCCACCGTCACATGGTTTTCTGTATATCTTACTAGCGGTGGACTACGTGTCCAAATGGGTGGAAGTTAAAGCCACTCGCACCAATGATTCCTCAGTTGTATGCGATTTCTTGAAATCACGAATTTTTTCAACTTTTGGCGCTCCACGGGCTTTGATCAGTGATCGAGGTACCCATTTCTGCAACCGCATGGTTGAAAATCTCCTGCGTAAGTATAATGTTACACACCGTACGTCTACGCCTATCATCCTCGGACCGGTGGCCAAGCGGAGGTGTCAAACAGGGAGATTAAAGCCATTTTGGAGAAGACCGTCAACCCGTCACGGAAGGACTGGAGCACGTGCCTTGATGACGCAGTATGGGCTTATCGAACGACGTTTAAAACGCCAATCGGAATGTCTCCGTATCGCTTAATTTTTGGCAAATCGTGCCACTTACCGGTCGAGTTAGAGCATAAATCTCTATGGGCTGTCAAACAGCTCAATATGGAACTCGACGCAGCCGGTAAAGAGAGAAAGTTGAACCTCCAAGAATTGGAGGAGATTCGGAACGATGCCTACGAGTCCGCTCGAATTTATAAGGATAAAACCAAGGCGTTCCACGATCGCAACTTATCTCGTAAGACTTTCGTAGTCGGTCAAAAAGTCTTGCTTTATAATTCTAAATTAACTCTCCATCCATCCGGGGAAGTTGAGGTCACGATGGCTCGGACCTTTTGTTGTTACTAATGTGTTTGGACATGGTGCGGTTGAGATCGGGAGCCGGGATACGGGGAAAGTTTTCAAAGTGAATGGGCACCGACTGAAGCCGTTCTATGAGAACTTCCCACAGCACGAGATCGAGAGCGAGACTCTAGCAGTTGTAGAGTACCTTGACTGAGAGAGAGTCAGACTGAGTCGAGCCAACGACGTTAAAAAAAGGCGCTCTTGGGAGGCACCCCAAGCTTCTATCCCTTTGATTTTATTTTAGTCTTTTCTGTGGTATTCTTACTATTATTTCATTGTGACTTTTTACAGGGTGTTGCGACCTCTACCTTGCACACTGGATTTTGAGAGCCTGGTATTGCTCTGATGGTTCCTCACATGTCTGTACGTATGGTTAGTCACATTGCGATCTGTGGTAAGGTTACCCATCTTCATTTCGTTTGTGGATTTAGGATTAGTGTCAGTTTTATGCATGATTTTGTATCATTTCCTTGCTTCTATATCTACCATGTTTTTTTTTTACCATCTTGTATGTTCATGTATGCCTCCTAACCTGTCTTGAACCTTGAGGACAAGGTTCGAAATAAGTTTGGGGGTACTTTAGGACTTGTGGATTGAGTTGGATGGTGTTCTATGCGAAAGACCGCAGGTGAGATCGTTTAAATTTTTTATATATATGCGGCTACATGCGGTTGTAGGATGGTATTGGTGGTGTTTGATATATATTGCTCATCCATTTCTTCCATTTCTTTTCATTCCATATCACACTTTCTCATTCCATTAGGAGTTGATACACGTTCATGCATGTTTTCAGTGTAGTCTTTATGGTCTAGAGTCACCCGAGATTTTGTTTCATGCCTTTGGTTATGGATGAGTATTTTATGGTTGCTGTTGACTTGAAACTTAGGAGAAATTAGGAGAAACACTCAATCAAGTCGTAGCCCAAACATTCTTAGGAATTCATGATTAGAGACTTAGTATGTTGGTTGAACTTGTGCTAGATACCAAAATGGGTAGACGGTCAAAATTGTGCAAGTGATAGTATTTTAACCCACATTGAGGAATTTGCTTGATTATCGTGAAAGTGAGAAGGGCTATCAGGAGTTTTCTTAATATTGAGAGTCCCACAAGTTTCCATAGGAAATGGAGCAGGGAAACTTGTGGTGGGAAAAAGTGAGAAAATCGGTCCATAGGAAATGGAGCAGGGACCGTTTTACTTGAAAAAAAATGGAGAAAGGAATAGAAAAAAAAAGAATAAAGAATAAAGGCGGAAGTTTATGAAAACTCCTCAAATAAAAAAGATATAGCTCGAGTGCTTTCACTAAAATTAAGTAAGATTTTAAACTTGCGTGCTTTAATATATAGACCAAGAAAACCCATGAGTAGTTGATGGCATTTGTCTTGATTACATCTTTGTCTTGAAAGTGTGATCTTAATTGTGTTTGAGTTGCGAGTCTTGACATATCATAACTCCGAAATTTCTTGAGTGGCTTGTTAACTTGACAACTATGTAAACCAAAAGAACTCCATGAAATTTTGAATCAGGTATAGTTTAGTTGAGTCAGTGCATAGTTATAGTAGGAGTCTAGTTTGTTTGTTTGTGTGTCATTTACACCTTTGCTCGGGACGTGCAAAGTCCTAAGTTTGGGGGTATTTGATAAGTTGTTATTTATACATAATATATATATAGTTTATTTATAGATTTTAGTGTTGATTCTCCGAATTATGGGCCTAATTATCTCTATTTGTCATTTTCAGAACTTTTTGGGTGCACGGTTGGATACGGGGCGGAAAAATACTCAAAATAGAGTATTTACTTGAAAAAATTGGACACCGGAGGATTTCTTTCAGTGTATACATGAGAGTTGGGTAATTGAAGTTTTACGGTGCCACATGTCATCCATCCATTGGCTAGATGGCGTCGCACTGATGTTGACTGTACAGCGCTACTTGCGTACGAGATAACCAGAGAGCTCGCTGTGCATCGCCGTGGAGAAGAGCCGTGTCACAGCCGTGGAGAACACGTTTTACAAATTAGAAACGTGTGCGTTAGTGTTGTGAAGGAGGTGGTGATCCGGTGTAGTGCGACACATAGGAGTTAATATGCATGCTTGAGAGTTCATAGGATTGGTTTCGAGATTTGCATCAACATGGATCGATGATGATCAAGTGATGCCTAATTAATGCTCGTGTGCATGGAAACAGAATAGGAGTATATTTTTTGTTTGTTTGTTTAGATAAGATTGTATCTACATATATTATATATATATATATATATATATATATATATGGATCGGGAGATATATATGGAGATATCTACTGAAGGCCATCCAATATATATATGTAGAGTCGGGAGGAGACGAGGATGGTTTTTTCTCTTTTTTCTCTCTGTTTTTTTTATTTTTTTCTCTCCTCTTTTTCTACACTTTGTGTCTAGATTTTAATGGAGTTTATGACGTCGATGGCCGGCTAAACTCACCAATCTGAACCGGAAGTGGATCAAATCATTCTTTTTGGCATAAATCATATGTGAGGTCTATTTTATTATTTATTTAATTTGTTTTTCATAGTAATTTATTTTCTTTGGTATTATTTTAACAATTGAAGTTAAACACTAGTTTAAACTTCAATTCATATGCCAGTGAGTCGTAAGCACCCATGCTTGTGCAATAAGACCACACTAGTGGCAATTGACCATACCAATTGATTAGACCCTTTTGGGACCGATCAAATACCTTAGGAATCTAGGCTAAATCGGAAGCACTAGCGATCCGGTTGTCTAGGTGTAGTGCCTTCACTAATCGATGTAATGCGACCAATGCGTTAAATCCGGAGCACTAGCGATCAGGTTACGTAATTGGTCGGGGGAAGTAGTCAACGGTCGTACCTTGGCTACCGACATCGAAGCGCGAAGACCCACATACATTAGGGTCTATAACTACATTAAATTACTGTGATTTGCATGCTTTAATTAGATTGAAGACTGTATTTAAAATTATGCCAAATTGAAGAGATTTGTGAAACTGATGGTTTGGATTGTTCTTTTCTATTTTAATTGATTTATTTACGTTGTATTTTAATTATTATTTTTAGTAAAATTAGAGACATTTTCTTGAATACTCTAGGTTAGTTTTAGGTTAGTAACCTAAGTTGAAAACTTGGTCTTTGTGGTTCGACCCCGTGCTTGCCACTACTGCAGTTCTTGTGGTTATTGGTAATCTCATCGGGATATATATTTATTTTGACGCGCTCGACACGCATCAATACCATTTGTGTTATTTTTTGCCTTTTAATACCTCATGATTCTTAGACTGCTTTATTGGTTATTCATGAATTACTGTTTATGTTCTTCTGGCTATATTTTCAATTTTATCACGTACTCACTGTTTAGTTTGTGATCAGCGGGTGCAGATAGGGCTAAGACGATGATGTTAGGGTCGGCTATACGGATTTAATCTTTCGTATTTAATACATCACAAGTGATACCTCTATATTATTAAATTTTTTCAATTTTTATTGTGTGGAGTTTTCTAATTGAAGTTTTTTTTTTTTTTTTTGAAAACTCTAATTGGAGTATTTACAGTCTGCCTTTTGAGTTTTCTTCTAGATCATAGCTCGGCTGCCTTTGAAACATTTTTCTATGATAGCTATATCATAGTAGTCATTATTGTAATGTCTAACAGATGCTATTATACTAAACCAGTCAATCAATCAATTTGTGGCTCATACACAAGGTGCAACTTCGGATTCAACCACCATCGTTGAATTGGAGGTACCACAAAAATATGCCCAGTTTTTTAAAATTAATTAGAAAAATCCTGCTCAGTTTATATGCATATATTCCTAAAAGTTGAAAACAGTTTATTTTTCTTACATAGATGCTATGAAACATAATTAATTAATTACAGTTAGAAACCAGAATTGGACTAAAGTACAGTTAGCGAAATCTTATTCTTATTAATCTTACTTCTTCTCTTTGGGCCTAAAATACGAAATTGAGATTTATTTTTTGAGTTTACCACGTGATATCTGTAGTTAATTGCGTCGATCAATTCACGTTGACGCACTATTAAGTCGCATATAGTCTAGTCCTCCCAACTCAGTTTTTCCTAGGGGTGCACACAGATTGGATTCAATCCAATTAGAGTCAATCCATAATTCAATCCAATTATTACAGATTGAAAAATTACAGTCCAATCCTAGTCCAAATAATTCATCAATCCAACTCAATCCAATTTACAAAATGCGGATCGGACTGGATCAAGTTCCATGGATTGACGTTTTTCTATTCAAAGATTCATGAAATTAAACTTAATAAAATGAATAACAAAAATCATACATCTTATGAATAACAAATTTACAATATACATCCCACAAATCTATATATAGCATATTTCTCACAAACTTGTCTTCACAATACTCTTCAAAATGCAAGTTCCTACATAAATAAATATGTTATCCACAAATATGCATCATACACCCTCACAAAAAGTACAAAAAAAATGTGTACATTGCACAACCCACAAAAAAAGATCGAAAACGTAATAAAAGAGTTAAGAACAAGCATAGTCTTTTAGATATTATAATTTAGAGTTGATAGTTTGAGTTGATGTTCTTCAAGAAACTATAGTATATATAATCAGAGATGTATGTGTGTTAATGTGCTAAATGAAATGGATCAGATTGGGTTCTGCAGTTTTTTAATGTAAGATCTGCAATCCAATCCAGTCCAGCCGGATTAGTGATTTTGCAATTTAGTCCAGTTTAAGGGATAAAAAGAATTGATCAAATTAGTGATAATTGATCTGAATTAGATTGAATCTGTAAATTAATGTAATCCATATGCACCACTAATTTTTTTCAATTTATAAAACTCGAAATCAAGACCCGGGTTAATAGAAGTCAAACCAATTGGTTCACGAGTCAAGAACCCTTGTACAAACATTTGTCTTATTGTAGCTTTGGTGTTCGGTGTTTATTACGGATAGTGAGATAACGAACTCAAATTTAATGTTTTTTATCTTCAGCCAGCCAAGGCACATAAAAAATCTTCTCCACTGAATTTCCCCAAATCTCAGGAGACGAAAACATCAAAATTCCTCTTTTTTTTTTTCACATATTCTATGTATAATTCTTCAATTCTTCAATGGAGGGTTGTGTTCATCTGTTTGATCCTGATTTCCTCTGTAAATGCAACCGACACACTTACAACCACCCAATTCATCACCCAAAACCAAACCTTGATTTCATCAAACCAAACATTCAAACTGGGCTTCTTCACACCATCCAATTCAGACAAGACTAGATGGTACTTGGGAATCTGGTTCAACAAAATCCCAGTCCAAACAATTGTTTGGGTTGCTAACAGAGACCACCCACTTCACAGCTCCTCATCAGGAGCTCTCAAGATCAACAACAACGGCAATCTCATCTTGATCAACCAAGCCAACAATGCCATCATCTGGTCCTCTACTACTTCTCCTTCTTCTTCAATTGGCAACCCAATTGCCCAGCTATTGGAATCTGGAAACCTAGTCATCAAATTCAAAACAGAGGAAACAGGGCAGCCAAGTAGTAGTAGGTTGATATGGCAGAGCTTTGACTACCCAACTGACACCACACTCAATGGGATGAAAATTGGGTGGAATTTCAAAACTGGGTTTGCTTGGAAACTCCGATCATGGAAGAATTTGGGGGACCCTTCAATGGGTGATTTCGTTTATGAAATGGAGCCTCGTGGGTTCCCAGAAGTAGTTCTCCGAAATGGGTCTATGAAGCTCTTCAGAACAGGCCCCTGGAATGGAATTCAATACTCTGGAGCTCCAGAGCTGAAGAACAACTCCATTTTCGAACCCGTCTTCGTCTCCAACGACGAAGAGGTGTACTTCGCCGCGAAAACCAACGACAACTCAGTGATTACTAGATTGGTTTTAGAGCCATCAGGGTTCATTTATAGGTATACATGGAATGCTAAGAGTCTTCAGTGGGTTGTGATGATCAATGTGTTGAAGGACCAATGCAACAAGTATGGCCTTTGTGGGGTTCATGGAGTTTGCAACATTGATGAGGCTGTGCTTTGCAAGTGCTTGAAGGGGTTCGTGCCGAACTCTCTGGCGGATTGGAGTAGAGTTGATTGGTCTGGTGGGTGTAGGAGAAGGTCTCGTTTGGATTGTGGAAAGGGAGATGGGTTTGTGAAGTTTTCTTCTTTGAAGGTCCCTGACACTACATTTTGTTGGGTGAACAAGAGTATGGGACTTGTAGAGTGTCAAATGAAGTGTTTGATGAACTGTTCTTGCACGGCGTTTGCGAATGCAGATGTAAGGGGTTCGGGGAGCGGATGCGTGTTGTGGTTTGGTGATCTGATTGATATTAGGGAGTTCACTGCTGGTGGTGGTGGACAAGATCTCTATGTGAGAATGGCTGCTTCTGAACTTGGTGTGTGTTTTTCTTGTTCACCACTTATTTCATTCATTTAATGATCTAACTAGATTGAAGTATAAATAAAACTGTTACTTTGTAACTAAATTATGATTTTAACATTGATCGGATTGATCAGTAACCATGATTACAAGAAGGGACTAGATTAGATTTCAAGTTCAATTTCTAAGCTTTTGAACTGATGTGCAAGTAGAGGTAGAAAATGGTGGTGGTACCAACAAGAAGGAGAAGCTCACAGCGGTGATAGCATCGACATCAGTAGTCATTGCGGTGCTGCTCGTTGCTTTGATGATTTGGTGTTTTGTTAAGAGGACAAAGATGAGGCGAAGAGGTATATATCGGTCATTAAATTAAATCTTAATCTTCCATCAATCTGCAGCTTTTTTGGACAGTTTATAGATTTGGCGAGAACATGATTTTCACTGGATTATGATAACTTTTATCTTGTATTCGATTGTTCAATGAGATAATTTAGTTTTGTTAATCGACAGGGGAAGGAAACATTGGTCTAACAGAAGATGGTGCTTCTAAAGCCGAGAGTGATCTTGAGTTGCCTTTGTTTGACTTTGTTACAGTAGCAACTGCCACTAATAACTTCTCTCATGAAAATGTAATCGGCGAGGGTGGCTTCGGTCCTGTTTATAAGGTAACTTCTATGTCAATGATCATAACATTCACATCAGCTCTTGAGGAGTCATTTCAATTGTAAAATTGTGCTATCTTTATCTAGGGAAAATTGTCGAGTGGGCAAGAAGTAGCAGTAAAGAGGCTCTCGAAGAATTCTGGTCAAGGCATTAGTGAATTTAAGAATGAAATCGTTTTGATTGCTAAACTCCAACACCGGAATCTAGTTAGGCTTCTTGGTTGTTGCATTCAAAGAGAAGAAATGATACTGATTTACGAGTATATGCCTAACAAGAGCTTAGACTACTTCATCTTCGGTTCGTTTAGTTCTTCACCATCTTTTTTCTCTCTTATTCATGTGTGTTCTATAAACTGCATAATCGATAAGTTCACAAGACTCACTCTCGGATGCTTTATCTTTTTAGATCAAGCAAGAAGTAAGTTACTTGGCTGGCAAAAACGCTTCGATATAATAGTTGGAATAGCACAAGGACTTCTTTACTTGCATAGAGATTCAATACTTCGGATCATTCATAGGGACCTCAAAGTCAGTAATGTTCTCCTTGATAGTGAAATGAACCCGAAGATCTCAGATTTTGGTTTGGCAAGAATCTATGGAGGAGATGAGAAAGAAGTGAACACAAGAAGAGTTGTCGGAACATAGTATGTATTTCCATATTCTCATGAATTCTGGCATTTTCTTTCATTCATTACTAATATGTTTGCTTCGATGGTGGATTTGCAGTGGTTACATGTCTCCAGAGTACGCCGCAGAAGGGTTTTTCTCTATAAAATCAGATGTCTTCAGCTTCGGCGTACTTGTATTAGAGATAGTCAGTGGCAAGAGAAACAAAGGGTTCCAACATTCTGATCATGACCTCAACCTTCTAGGCCATGTAGGTGTATACATTTCAAACTAATACCATATATAATTCTATCGAAAATTAAAAGATCGACGAACTTGTTTGTTTCAGGTATGGAACCTATGGAACGAAGACAAGGCCTTGGAGCTAGTCGATGCGACTATTTTTATCGAAGATGAGTTAAGTAGATTAGAATTGCTGAGATGCATTCAAATTGGTCTCTTGTGTGTGCAACAACGGCCAGACGACAGGCCGACGATGTCATCTGTTGTTATAATGCTGAGCAGTGATAGTCCAAATCTACCACAACCCAAACATCCTGGTTTTTACTATGAAAGGTCTTTTAGTGAAGGTCCCTCTTCAAGTGATAAATTCTCTTATGAAAAGAATGTCTCTTTTACAACAATAGAAGGTCGTTAGTTTTTTTATTTTTTCCAGCTTCCAACATTGATACACATTTACTCATAGTAGTTAAATTGTTTAAATTCCTGCTTCTTGTAATAACGTAAAAGCACAATAATTTTGACAATGCCATCTTTGGTTGGTTGGAGTGATTAGAGGCTCGATTCTTTTATCTCTTTTTCTTTTTTAATTAGAAGACACTGGTCTTCTTGATAAGAACTTGGTGTCGAACTAGAACAACAAAGCCTCAATCATACTCGTCATTATAGTTGACTTTAATATATTAATGACATATGCTTTCCAAATTTTTCAAGTCATTTATAATCAATACGTCCCAAATTCACTTAGGTTTATCTCAACATCATCGAATTTCTTCAACTTCTGTTGAGTTGAGGTATCTCATTTATGTCTACCCCCATTATCCAATTTCTTCTTCTAGCTTCATCTTCTTCTTGTCCGAAGGAGGGAATGGTGGAGCTGGATGAGAGAATGACTGTTAATAAAATAGATGAGCAAAAGGAATAAGAAAGTGAGCTCCCAAGTGATCGATGAGGTGGTGTGCTAAACGATGAGCACGAGTTATGACTATACGACGGAGAGATGGTGAGTTTAAGTTTTAGTAGTTGCATTATATTTTATTGATTTCTCTCAAGTTAAGGGGTTATAGTTTCTGGAAAATGATAATCTAACACACTCTCAACGCATACTTTGGACGTACACCCTTATATTTTAACCATTTATGGTTCTTTCTTGTCTCCCCAGGCGTGAGCCCCATATATGACAAAACACTATAAGTGGATAAAAGACAAAGGTGTGCTCCCAAAGTGTACGTTAAGAGTGTGTTAGATTATCATTTTCCATAGTTTCTAACTAACTCATGCAAAATTATTTGTCATAGCGGTGTCATATCAGTTTCACGTTAAGAAGAAGGTGAGGAAGTAGTTATGCAAATGGGTAGGGTGGGTAGGGGATGGGGACCTCATTCCCATACCCGTACCCACTAAAATATTTATCACCCATACCCATCTGGGGATGAATTTCGTTCTCATCTCCATACCCATCAAATCCCCGATGGTATGAAGAATCCCCGTGTGTTGAAATATGTAAAAGAAGTTTATTTCCTTGTCTAGAATGTACAATACGGTGCCCTATTTATAGAATGGTACAGAGTTAATTTACATAATTAGTGGAGACATTACACAATTATTATAACATTACATATATAATTGGAGACATTTACATAATTAGTGTAACGTTACACAATTAGTGAAGACATTACACAATTAATGTAACGTTAGATAATTGGAGACATTACACAATTAGTGTAACGTTACACAATTATCATACTAATGGTTAACTCTAACACCGTGGATAAAATATTTTACCCATTTCATTCCCATTGGAGATCCTCATGGAAGTTTTCATGGAAATTTTTGCGGGGATAGGGAATCCCAGTGAAAAAATATTCTTCGATCCCACTTAATTTTCCTCAAAAAAATAATTATAAGAAATAAAGAATAAAAAATACATATGTAACAACACAATTGTTGAAATTCCAACAAAAATAAAGTATAATATATCATGCAATTAAAGTTCTAACCTCTAAGTGTTAACAATTCAAAATCTTATTAAGGATTTTTGTCATATGTATAATGAATGTTTCGAGTGGAAACTATGTAATATTATATTATATTTATATATAAATATCATATGGTGTATAATTGATATGTGGGGATCCCTATGAGTAATTCTCATAGGTGGACCATTAGGTATCAGGATCCCTTTGGGGTCACCCATGGGTATCCCCGTGAGAATCACCCATGGGAATCACCCATGGGTATATTACATCACCCATCCCCGTACTCATACTAGTATGGGTATGAGATATCGTACCTATTCCCACCCCCTATACACATTTAAAATCTTCATATCTGTACCCATTAGGATAAATCTCCATCACTTGTGGGTATTACCCTATCTATTTACATTTCTATAAGAAAGTTCTCATGTGGGATTCATTATTTGACGTGCCGTGTTGTCAAGAGTGCCCTCAAAATTAGGCAATCCTAAATATTATCGTATTTGGAAAATGATTGGATCACACATTTTAACACGCAATTGTTGATGGTGCCCCTTGATTTTATGTATTTATGTTTGTAAATACATAAAACGATGTATATTTAACGAATACCAACAACTGCATACCAAATGTATGCGATGTCAATGTGACGTGTATGTCATCCTAGCCAAGTAGAAGGGCGTAGTTGGCGGGCAGAGAGACTTCTTCAGTGGCACTTAAAACTGACGTAGATGTTACAAAAAAAAATCTTACTGAATGACATCACGAAAGTCACACCCCAAGTCACATTTGGGATGACTTATCAGACCAGTGAAACATTTACTTTTATTTGGGATGACTTTTCCTTGGCTGATTTCTAATTCTCACCTAAAGAAGACAATGAAACAAAGAACATTCTCCATGTATCCCAATGGAGGGTACTCATGCATTTGTTATACTAATGCGAGAGACACTCTAACTCCAACCCAACCTCTCCTTCACAACCAGACCTTACTTTCTCTCGCCAAAATATTTGAATTTGGCTTTTTCACTCCCGCCAATTCTAACCGTTGGTACTTGGGAATTTGGTTGCATAAAAACCCAATGAAATCAGTCGTTTGGCTCGTCAGCAGAGACAACTCACTTCGCAATTCAACCTCAGGAGCTCTCAAGATCAACAACAATGGCGATCTCATACTCGTCAATCAAACCCACCATGTTGTTTGGTCTTTTAATGGTGGTTTTGGCTTTGGTTTTGGTTCTGGTTATGGGAGATCCCAGAATCCGATTGCTTGGCTATTGGACAATGGAAATTAGTATAGCTGGCAGCAGGGCCAACTCAAGGCTTTTAGGGGCCCTTGGCAAAATTCAAAATTCGGGCCTCCTAAAAAAAAGTGGAGCTCATGGTTCGCAAATATTTTTTTTAAAAGCGCAAGGTAGACGATACATAATTATAAAGTTTTTTTTCTACGACCGGCAATGGATTTTGCATTACATTTGCAAAGTTAAAAAGGTTTTTTTTATTAGGGTATTATTTAAAATTTACTCTTCTTCATTTTATTTCAATGAACTAGCCAAAAAAAACTTATTGAACACGATGCAAATGTCACGGCCCAAATTTTTAATCTTAGATTTTAGGTGTAATCGGGGTCACCGATCCGTGATGTGGACCGTGTCGGGACACGCATCATTGACTGAGGCACATGACCGAGGTATATGGTACGTTTGATGTGGTGAATGCTTAGTGTAATGTATGTGTGTACCTTATACCGGAATAGTTAAGTTCAATTGTGTCAACGAGTCGGCGCACGTGGGGAAATGCATCGAGTTGCTTGAGAGCGCGGGGCACCGAGTGTCGAGCAGTTGGTGGGGTTAGTGGGACCAATAGTGGGTCCATAAATGAAATTAATACACTAATCATATATTCAATTAGAGGTGCACATAGATTGCACTAATCCGCGAATCTAGTCCAATTCGGGCCAATTGGACTGGATCGGATTACGAATCCCACATTTAAAAACCATGAATTCAATCCGATCCAATCCATTTATCACATCAACACATATTCATATCTCATCATATGTACTATAATATCTAACCGAGCATCAACGCAAACTATCAACTCTAAACTATATGGTATCTCAAAGACTTTACTTGTTCTTACCTCTTTTATTACACTTTAGAAATTTTTTTTGCTTTTGTTTGGGTATATGGTGGAGTTTGTGGATGACATTTTTTTTATGTAAGAACTTGCGTTTTGAAGGTTCTTGTGATGACAAATTTGTGTGACATATGTTATATATAGATTTGTGGGATGTACATTGTAAATTTATCAATCATGATATGCATAATTTTTGTGATTCATTTGATTAAGTTTAATTTTCATGAATTTTGGATACGAAAACGTTATTCCGTAGAACTTGATCCAGTTTGGTCCGTATTTTGCAAATTGAATTGAGTTTGATTGATGAATTATTTGGACTAGACTGGACTACAATTTTTGAATCCGTAATAATTGGATTGGATTGTGGATTGACCCTAATTGAACTGGATACAATCCGTGTGCACCTCTATATTCAATGTGCCTAAATTTATTAAATGGACAAATTAACTAGATTGTCTATAGTTTGAAAGAAAAATACATAAACCATAAATGAATCTAGTGATGATCCTAGGTTTGGGATGTGAGGCATGATGCGTCATTAATATGTGTCACTTGGGGAGTTGGAAATTTATGAACCATGAGACCGACCTCGAGATGCACAATGAATAGTAGATCATAACAAGGGTATAAATACCAACTTAGTGGATTTTTTCATCAAAATCACCATCCTTGCATGCAATTCTAGACAGCCGATGGAGGATTTTAAGCTGAAAATCGGAGGTTTGGGGCTAGAGGATCAAAGGTTGAGAGCTTAGGATCAAGGTAATCATCTTCCTCAACTCTCTATGCTTCAAAACTCCATTAAAATGAAAATGAAATTTGGGGGTTTTCATAAAAACGATCTTCAGGGTTTGTTTAAGGTTTTTAGATGATCCTTATTTGTATTTGAGTCTATTTTAACATGCAAGTGGGATTTTTAAACGGATTTGGTGTAGGGTTTGTGTTTTGGGAAAAATGATAGCATATATGTTAATGGTATGGAATTTGATGAAAGGTTTTGATTCTTATGTTTCTGGGTGGTTGGTTGTGTTCCCATGGGATGAGTATGGGCCGAAAAAGGCTAAGGGAGTGGCCATAGGGGTCGATGTGACGACCCTCTCTTAATCTAGGGCATCGCCAGGCCTAATCCCGTAATTAAGCCCTAATCATAGCCTCGTAGAACTTTACTTTGTATCAGTCAGCCTTAATCCATTTATGATATTTAGTGTTAATCAAAACTTTATTAACTTGGTTTGTTATTTAGCGGAAATCTTAGTTAATTAAATTATATGGAAAACTTATAAAGACATGCGGAAGTAAATTAGTATATTATGCGAAAAACTTATAAAGATATGCAGAAGTAAATTAGTATATTATGTAGAAGCCAATTGATATAATCCTAAATGTGGAAAAACCAGGAAATGACATCATATATATCAGATAACCTCAAACACAATAAAACAGTCTAAGTCTGGACAGGGGAAACTACGCTCAACCCAAATATACATCTAAAGTCTATAAAGGCATGTAGTATCTAATACAGACAAAATATCAAAATGGACCCACAACAAAAGTCGTGTCGCGCCGCTGCTCAGGGATAATCTCCTATCTTCTCTTTGCTTGGCCGGCTAGTAGACGGATCTGCACCCATCGTCATAAAAAGGAGGGTGAGTACAAGAAATAAATATAATCCCCGATGACAAGTTTAAATTGCATTTCTAAAATAATCGACTAGTATTTAAAAACATATAACTAGGAAAGCTGAATAATAAACCATATGCAAATAAACACCAGAGTTAAACAAGTGAAGGTGACACTAGACTAAGTAGTGTTGAATTAGGTCCGATCGGTAGTGAACTGCGTCACTCCGACTCCATAATCATAAATCATAAGAGACTCTAACCCAAGTGAGGCTAGGGACTCTAACCCCAGTGTATAGACCACTTCAGGTGTCATACAAAGTCAGGTAAACTATGCCAACCTCCCCAGGGACTTTAACCCCGTGAGTTACGCACATCTCTATCGAGTACGGGACCTAATTACAAAAACTACTTTTTATTTTTAAGAAAGACCAAGTATGGAATGTCAAGGCATAGATAAGTCTAACACCTAATCAAATAGGGAGTACAAGTCCATATGAACATTTTAAAATATGTACTAGCCAATAACATGCTATTAATCATTTGAGCAACAAGAAATAAGCATGGCACAAGGATAGAATCAATGAATATCAAGAGGTAGAGGATATCATGATAATAAGGCTCAATCAAGTGAGCATAGAACACAATCAAAAGACATGATATTAGAATACAAAGGAAATACAATCAACAATGACTATGTAAGAACAACAATTAATGGAATGAAATGCTAAGTAAAAATGTCATTGGGTATACTCACTACAAGGAATTCCCTAGCTTATCCGGCCTCTCGACAACCCAACACTCGTTCCCGAACTCCCAGAACACTCCCTTAGGGTCCTGGAAGGTTTATACATGTTTTTATGTTGATTAGGGTCGGTTTAGATGGGTGTTGTAGGAATTATTAAGAACTTGCAGGAATTTCCCTGCAGTTCAGGCACCTAGCGCGATGGGTACAAGGAGCGCGCTCCTTTGAAAGTGGAGTGCGCTCCAGCTTCTAGGAAACCCAAAATTTGCAACCAGAATTTTGAGTTCTTCCCAAGCTAGGGCCCTCATCCTTCGCCTTGGGCCTCTGTTCCCTCCACCAGAGACCCAACAACTCCTCCATACAACAAACATACACTAGACTCTCCTATATTCATCATTCAATTCAATTAAATTAAGTAATTAAGCATGCATTTCATAAATTTAATGAAGAACACCAAGAAAACTTATTTTTCCCAAGTTATGAAATCACCACTAATTTTCAAAAGGATTGACACCATCTCTAGTGTTTTCCAGTGGAGAATTCAAAAATGAAACTAGATTTCAAAAACATCACCATTTTTATGGTTCGAAAATCATAAAAATTGAAATCACAAGAAAATCCCAAATTTTTGCAAAACTTGCACAAAATCTGAAATTTGCAACTCATCTTGGTTAGAAATAACATTAGCCCCACTTTGAAAATTGATTTTGAACAAAAAAAGAATAAACCCCATGATACAAACATATAACCAAACTCAAATTGTAAGTGTAGGAGTATACCTAGGTGTAGTGATGTTTGATCCTTAATTTGTTTCTTTTAGATGATGCACCTCTCTTCCCCTTGCTCCAATTGATCAAGAAAAACCAGCAAGCTTTTGTTTTAGCTCTGGATTTTTTTTGAGTTGAACACATGCATTATGAAGCAAGGATGAAGGAAATGGGTATTTATAGTTAATGTTCCATCTAGTGTATTCTACCATGTTTCTAGGTTGATCCAATGCCCCAAAGTGACTCCTAATTCCACTAGTTTTCCAAGCATGTGACATAGCATGTTGACACCAATTCATTGAAGTGTGTGCTAGCACATATCCCGAGGTAAGTCCAAGTGTGAATTTTTTCATTCAAACCATATGACTCTAATTTGATTCATAACAATATAAATGCAACCATATGCTTAAAATTAATTCCATTATGCATATGACATTCTATCAATTCATATTAATATTAAACAAGACTCCCCAGTTCCCAGTTCACACGCAACTCGAGGCGTGTCCTCGCTCTTGTCTCGACGCCTACACTATACAAATCAACTTAGTAAGTCTACACATTACATTACATTACACTAGGCATACAATCAATATCAAAAATACCATATACCTTGGCCACGTGCCTCGGTCGGTGTGCGCATCATGGTGTGGGTTCCACGTGATGGGTCGATGACCTGATTAAGGAAATCAAAACGAGGTTAAAGATTTGAGCCGTGACAGTTGAAAACGCCATAATTCCTTGTTGGAATTTTGGGTTTTGACGCAAGCAGTGCGCTGAACAAGGTCTCCACACGTTCTTGAATTAGAAAAGACGACTTTGTTCACAAAGAACAGTAACGTGCTAGGAAATTTTCCCCAGCTCGCTAGGCACTGTGCAATCATTTATTTTTAAAATTTACTAAAGGGTCTGATTTGACTAAATGAATACAAGACTTATTCAACCGACCTAAAAACACTCTAAACCCTACCTAAATATAATAGAAACCCAAGGAAATGTACCGAGAGACCGGGTGCGTGAGTTGGGGCGTCGGGAAGGCGGTTAGGCTAGCAATTATTGCGTGAAATGTGAGTAGACATACTAGACATTTGTTTTCATTTTATTTTCGTGTTAAATTTTGAATTTTATATTGGTTGATATGTGTTAATCCTTTGTACTCCAAATGCCATGCTTGTTGAATGATCTGCTCAATTATGAGTATTTAATTTAAGACATTTCTTTCGAATTACTAATTGTTCTTTATTGCTCTCTTTCCTTGAATACTTAAATAGATGTGCGCGATCACGGGGTATGGGACCTAGGGTGTCGGGATCTATTCAATTAGTGTTACAGGCCTACTACATGACGTTGTTAGACAAAATCCTCGACCAAGTAGAGTAGTACGACATGCATGGTTATTGACCTACCACATGAGGTCCATGTGTGGCTAATAAGGGTGGTACGAAGTGCTCGTGTACAGACCTATTACATGAGGTCGTTAGGATGGAGGGTTAAAGCCAATAAGGGTAGTACCGATGTACACTACAAGTAATTTTATATTCGAATCAATCTTACTTGTGTTCTTTTGGTATTTATAGCATGTTTTCTATTTCAATATAATCCTTTTTCTGTTTCATGTTGTTAAATACCTATTTTGTGCATTTGGAAATGTGGATAAATGTCTATTCTGGTCTACTATTATTTTTACTATACTCACCATCCTTTTTATGACGATGGGTGCAGATCCGTCGACTAGCAAGCCGGGCAAGGAGAAGATTGGCGACTATCTCTAAGCTTTCGACATATAACTACCTTTGACTAACGTAGGTTGTTTTGATATTTTGTATTATGGTTATTATGTCTTTGATACTTTTGGGTTGTACATACAGGGTTGAATGATTAGTTGCCCGACTTCTATTGACTATCATGTTGTTTATATTCGCCATCTTATTATATATTCATATGATCGTTATTTTCTAGTTTCGACACTTAGAGTTGAATTATGATCGCCTAACACGTTATGGAGGAAGATTTAAGTAAACTTGACGTGTTGAGATGCATTCAAGTGGGTCTCTTGTGCATGCAACAACGTCTCAGACGACAGGCCAACAATGCCAGCCATGGTTATGATGTTGGGTAGCGATACCCCAGAATTTTTTTGTAGCCCAAACAGACTGGTTTTTACTATGATGGATCTTACACAGATGAAGGTCCATCATCAAGTGAGAAGTTTTCTTATGGAAATAAGGTCTCTTTCACACAATTGGTCAATATGGTGCTCTTCTTTTGTTTTCTTTTCTTTTTAATTCTTTGTACTCAAACAATACTATATTTTACACCTCTGGATTTCCTTGAATTGCATTGCACACAATACTAAATCGAGTACAATGGAAGAGTTTTGATTTATGTAGCCGACCTAACTACTTTGGGATTAAGGCTTTGTTGTTGTTATTGTTGTTCCAAGTATATATTGGTACATTTACTTACAGTAATTTAGTTATTTTTATTTTCTACTCGCTTCTTGTAATGCAGATTCGTATAATGATTTCAATGTTATTCTTCTCCTTTTTTTTGGCAAATAATTATTTAGATTATTGTTAGGGGCATTCAAAGCTTTAGGACGCACAACCCGACTATTTTCAAATTCAAGGGAGAAGGGACTACAAGCACAACAACCACTAGCCAAGAGTTTTAAAAAAAATTTCATTAACAAGTTTGAAAGATGAAAAGGCTAAGACTTTTAGTTAAGGGAGGAGAGATCCTAAATTTTCTTCTTTTTTTTTTCTTCATTTTTAATAGAATTCGGTAAACTTGATTTTTTTTTCTTTTCAGAGCCCATTTGGTATTTATAGGAATATTTTAAGTCTTTTCTTATTAATTTTTTTTTACCGTGGGTTTCCAGACTATTCAATAGCCTAGACAAACTTGACACAACGAAGAATCGAACGGATGTCAAAGGGGTGCCCAACTCATATAAAATCCCCGAAATACATAAAACACACATTTATCACTTTAAAACAAGCTCTAACCCACGTTTTTGCCATTGTAACACTTGAACATGTTTGCATTCAAACTCATTTGAACAAGTGCAGCTAGACGGCATTCGTAATTACATAACAAAAGTTCGAAACGGAAATTATTTGAGAATTCTAACCTTTTAAAAAATTCCATTTGAGAATTCACCAACAAGGTTTCAAAGCGACTCTACATGCGACTAAATTTAAACATTCCTAAAATATATAATGCAACAAAAAAGAAAAAAGAAAGAATAAAAAATAAAAAAAAAGCATGAACTACTATAAACTATTACTAACCTAAATGATGTAATGCATAGCATGTCATAACAAGAAAATGATGTGAAAAGAATATAAACACATGACCATAACCCTAAAGTCATTGCAGCATCAATTCGTAAATCAAAGTTTAAACTAGTGTTTAACCTCAATTGTTCAAACAATACCAAAAAAATAAATCAATCAAAGAGCTCGAGCGTCCTTCAAATGGAAATCAAAGTCGAATTCATGGATATGATGAGCTCTCAAATGCGTTCAATGAGCTGTGATTCACTCCTTAATTCAAATATTAATACAATTAAATAGAAAATAATTTATTTGAAAAAAAATAGGAAATTAATTTTAGGGGCTGTTTAGCCACTTTCCTAAATTAATTGTGTTGGGGTGAGGGTGGGGTAAACAAGAGTATTTTAGAGATTAAAAAAAAAATGGGTACGTTCAACAATTGAAATTCAAAAGTGAGATATACTTGAGTTATGAGGTACATTAAGTAAATTTTAGGGGCTGTTTAGCCACTTTCCTAAATTAATTGAGTTAGCTCTATTAATCAAAATCTTCTATTGTATTTGATTTAATATAATTAATTACGTGCTTTCCAAAATCTTTTAGTTCTTCTAGCCAATGCGTCCTAAATTCACGTGAATTTAACCTCTATATCATCAAATTTCTTGAACTTCTATTGAATTTTTCAAATTCACTCAAGTCATCAAGTAAAACCATGAACAACATGCATGTTTCATGTTGTGCAATTCGCCTCGAAATACATGTATGCTGAAATAAATGGCGCGCAACCAGGTTAGTGTCTTTCCTGGGTTAATCTTTTGGGTTAGTAGCAGGCTCCTACCAAAAAGTCTAATATTTATGAGCCATTTAATCCCAACCAACTTTGAACAAGGCACAGGCACAGCGGTCAAGTTTGGGCAGCTGAGCCATCTATTCGCTCCCATTTTAGTCTCTCACTTAGATACACTCCACAATCTCTCCTCCCAGATCTGGAAGCTACGACAATGAAGTTTCCGGGACGAAAACATACACTTGGATGTGACACCGAGACAGTGACACCATCAAATGTCACAAAAGAAGTTCCATCCATTCCACTATGAAACAGAGCTTCACTGTGTTCATCAATGGAGGCTCTGCTTCTTCTTCTTCTCCTTCTCTCTTTCGATTCTCTCACACTTTCGAGAGACACCCTCACTCCAAACCAACCTCTCCTTCACAACCAGACCCTACTCTCTCCCAACCAGATCTTCGAATTAGGGTTCTTCACACCCACCAATTCAAACAACACTAGTTGGTACTTGGGAATCTGGTTCCACAAAATCCCGACTCGAACACTCATCTGGGTCGCCAACAGAGATACCCCACTTGACAATTCCTCATCCGGACTCCTCACCGTCAACACCAATGGCGATCTCTCGCTCTTCAATCAAACCCACCACGCTGTCTGGTCTTCCAATGGCGGCTCTGTCTCTGGGAGAGCCCATAATCCGATTGTTCGGCTTTTGGACAGTGGAAACCTGGTTGTTGTTGAATCTGAATCTGATGCCCCAAATGGGTTTATATGGCAGAGTTATGACTACCCATCTGACACTTTGTTGGATGGGATGAAGATGGGGTGGGATTTGAAGACTGGGCTCAATCGAAAGCTCACATCTTGGAAGAGCTTGAGTGATCCTTCAATGGGCGATTTCGTTTACGAATTGGACCGTCGAGGGCTCCCGGAGATGGTTATGCGAAACGGGTCGGCGAAGGCGTTCAGGACGGGGCCGTGGAATGGAGTCCAGTTCAGTGGGACTCCGGAGGTGAAGAACAATTCCATTTTTAAGCCTGTTTTTGTGTCTAATGATGAAGAGTTGTATTTCTTGTCTGTAAGTAATGATGAGTCTGTGATTTCAAGGTTGTATTTGAACCCTTTAGGGGAGATTCGTAGGCTAACATGGAATGAGAGAGTTTCAGATTGGATTGTGACTATTAATGTGCAAAAGGACATATGTAACAGATATGGGCTTTGTGGGGTTTATGGGATTTGCAATGTGGATGAGCCTGTTCTCTGCAAGTGCTTGCATGGGTTTGTGCCGAACTCGCCGGATGATTGGATTAGAGTGGATTGGTCTGGTGGGTGTAGGAGAAGGACTGGTTTGGATTGTCATAAGGGAGGTGATGTGTTTCAGAGATTATCTTTTGTGAAGGTCCCTGATAGTACATTTTCTTGGGTGAATGAGAGTATGAGTCTTGGTGAATGTCAGGCAAAGTGTTTGAAGAATTGTTCTTGCACGGCGTACGCGAATTTCAATATTAGTGGGTCTGGGAGTGGATGTGTTTTGTGGTTTGATGGTTTGATTGATCTTAGAGAGTTCAGTGCAGGTGGTGGCCAAGATCTCTATGTAAGACTAGCTGCTGCTGAACTGGGTGTGTGTTCTTCACTTCTTCTAGCTTTTCGCCTGTGCTTAAATAATTTGTTTCCTTTGGTTTAATAATGATTTTTGATGTCCGATTATTGTTAGGCGGTCTCATTAAATAGTAATGGTGGGAGTTACAACAATTGATGGCCTTTATGATTTGAAAACTACTTGATTGAAGAATTTTCCATGATTTCAATAGGGGATTTTGATTGTTTCTGATGAACTCGAGAATTGTCTGTTCACTACGTGTCTGGTTCCAATGTCGTAAGTCATTGTAACTTCAGGAATACTAGGTACCTCTGGATATATGCTTGAACAGTTGAACTTGAAGGTTGAATAACTTCCAGGCTAATTCTATATTTATTAAAGTAAGACATGGAGGCTGTAATGACGAAGTCGTAGATGAACAGTTTTTCTGAAAGAATTTTTATTTGTATCCTAAAAGTTTGATGTGATGTTATTTCTTGTATTCTAACATTTTGATCTGATGTCTTAGTGGGTGTACAAGATCCTGGTTCCAAAAAGAAGAAAAGGCCAGTAGCTGTGATAGCATCAGTGACAGTAATT
This sequence comes from Stephania japonica, assembly GCA_039657345.1. Lineage (NCBI taxonomy): Eukaryota > Viridiplantae > Streptophyta > Magnoliopsida > Ranunculales > Menispermaceae > Stephania > Stephania japonica. The sequence goes on along the minus strand of CM077556.1, from coordinate 79,568,563 downwards.
ATCGGGACACTACTCATTGGAGCAATCCTTTGGCATTTAATTGAAAGGACCAAGAGTAGGCAAAGAGGTAATATGACTTTACTTTTGCAATAAATTACTAAGTTGGTTCTTTCAAGATTTTGAAGAAAAAGAATTGTGAAATCATCCCTTGGTGTGAGCGTCATCAACAATTCTCAATCGCTCTATCACTTGAACAATGTTATTGGTAGTTTTTACATGAATTGAATATGATCTCAATGAATTATGTCTAGTTGTATTTTATACATGTTGGATTCCACACCATCAATTGCACTAAATCGAGCACAATGGAAGAGTTTGATCTATGTAGCTGACTGCACCATCAATTGTTGTTGTGGTATTTCTTGTTGGACTCTTCAATTTTACTGTATGCATTTGTTAATCTGCAGGTGAGGAACACCTCAATCGAGAGGAAGATAGTGCTACTGAAGCCCAAGGAGAACTAGAATTGCCACTGTTTGAATTTGTTACGGTGGAAACTGCTACTAATAAATTCTCTCATGGTAATATAATTGGAGAAGGTGGTTTCGGACCTGTTTATAAGGTAAATTTACATACAAATCATTGATAATCACATTATTCGCATGAAACCAATCTCAAATATTCTAGCTATGTTAAAACTTTCCTAGGGAGAACTGCCAAATGGGCAAGAAATTGCAGTGAAGAGGCTTTCAAAGAACTCTAGACAAGGCCTCAATGAGTTCAAGAATGAAGTCATTTTTATTTCTAAACTCCAACATCGGAATTTAGTTAGGCTTCTTGGATGTTGCATTCAGAGAGAAGAGATGATGTTGATTTACGAGTTCATGCCCAACAAAAGCTTGGACTCTTTCATCTTTGGTTCGTGCCCTTTGTCTCTCTTTTCTACCCTTTACTATGATGAGTTTTTTTATTTTTTTTGTTATTATTATTTTTTTTATTAAATCGAATAATGTATTACAAAACTCACTATCTCTATCACTTCCTCTCAGATCAAACTAGAAGTAACTTGCTTAGCTGGAAAAAGCGTTTTGACATCATCAATGGAATAGCACTCGGACTTCTTTATCTACATAGAGATTCAAGACTTAGGATCATTCATAGAGATCTCAAAGCTGCAAATGTTCTACTTGATATGGAAATGAACCCTAAAATCTCAGATTTTGGATTGGCAAAAATCTTTGGAGGAGATGAGACTGAAGCAAACACAAGAAGAGTTGTTGGAACATAGTAGGTCTTTATTGTTTACAGTATAGGGATTCTAGAAATTTAATTTGATTACCAATTACTTTGAAAAAAAAAATCGATTATTGATATGATTTGCTTCAATGGTGGAATGCAGTGGTTATATGTCTCCAGAGTACGCTGCAGACGGGCTTTTCTCAATGAAATCAGATGTCTACAGCTTTGGTGTCATGATATTGGAGATAGTGAATGGCAAGCGAAACAAAGGGTTTTATCATCCAGGCAATGACTTCAACCTTCTAGGTCATGTAAGCGTAATTGAAATTTTGTTCTATTTGCCTTTTTCTTTATTTAAGATCTTCAATCCAAAGTACACTATAAATGTGCTGAATTGCTAGATGGATACCCTTCTTAATTGTCATTGGCCACTGGATACACATCATGATGTGTTGTGTCTTTTTGATGCATTTCATCAAAATCCAACTGATTATGTTAAGATAGAACACCTGTTAGCAAATGATTGCCTTTGATGTACATTTTGTGGAGTGAATTAACAGTGACTAATGTATTTGTTTTAGGCCTGGAACCTTTGGAATGAAGACAGGGCGTTGGAACTTGTTGATGAAGTTGTGGTTATGGAGGATAAGTTAAGTAGATTTGAAGTGTTGAGGTGCATTCATGTAGGTCTGTTGTGTGTGCAACAACGTCCAGACGACAGGCCAACGATGCCATCTGTAGTTATGATGTTGGGCAGCGATAGCACAAATTTGCCACAACCCAGACAGCCTGGTTTTTACTATGAAAGATCTTTGTGGACGAAGGTCCATCGTCAAGCGAGAAGTTTCTTGCGGAAATAAGGTCTCTTTTACACAGTTGGAGGGTCGATAGGGGCTCTTTTTCTCCTCCTATTTGCTCAAACTCTACCTCGTTTTACACCTCTAGATTGCCTTGAGTTGCACAACATATCATCCTAGGCAACTCAAAATTGTAAGGTAGTTTTTTTACTACAATGCATGCATAAATGCAGATTGGCTCAATTATTTCATCATAATTTTACATGTTTCTGTGACTCCTTTTTTCCCTTAAAAATGCTTGGTGGTTATTTTGATTTTGGTCTGTTGGACTGTTTGTGCAGAAATCACCAGATTATTTGAATAGAGCGGATTGGTCTGGTAGGTGCAGCAGAACAGCTTTGGTTTGCAACAAGAAGAAAAGACAGGCCACGCAACAATGACATCTGTGCTTATGATTTTGGGTAGTGATAGCGCAAATTTGCCGCAGCCAAAACAGCCTGTTTTTTTACTATGAGGGATCTTGCACAGATTAAGGGCCATCATCAAATGAGAAGTTTTCTGTTGGAAATAAGGTGTCTTTCGCACAAGTGGAGGGTCGATAGGGTGCTTTTTTTCTCATTCTTTTTGCCCAAAACTTACTACATTTTGCACCTCTGGATTTCCTTGAATTGCACAGCACACGATGTGAGGCAATTGGAAATTGTTGAGGTAATACTTTTATAACACTGTAATTAAATGCTTATGGGCTCAATTTTATGATTTACATGTTCCTCTGACATAACCTTTTTCCCTACACTCTGCTGATTTTGGTTGTGCAAGTGTTCTTTTTCAAGAGGGTGAGTAAAAGTGGCAATGTCTTACTAGCAAAGTCTGTATGTCACAAATAGAAGTTACAAAATCACAAGACGAAAGGTGTTGAGCAATCTGACATTTCAAAAGAGCCAAAATATGTGAAAGTAAAGTAATCCATGATAGAGATCAGCTAATCAACAAAACAACTTGCTTTCCTTTATATCTCCATCAAATGAAAGACAAGATATTCAAAATCTTTGATATGTTGGATTGTAACACCAAAACAGCCGTTCAAATCCTCTTGGAGCCATTTTGACAGAAAGTTTAAATCCATTTGATATTGAGCTTGAGGAGGACCGAGCGGCCTCTAGTAAAAGCCATTGGGTAAAGTCCTAAACCACTTATGTCCAGAGACGCTGAGGCATAGCAAATTTTTTGGTTAAGAACAATCTTTGATACTGTGTTTGACCTCCGTATCAGTCTCTTTCAAGATGGTTTCTTTGGAATTTTCATATATGCCAATGCCTCATGCCTTATGGCAGGATCCAATCTATTAGGCTCTATCTTAGAAAGTCCAGTGGTAATTCTGCATGATGTGTAAAACCACCTTCTTACTAAAATTTGAATAATAAAAAATTTAACTAGTCCACCACATTAACAACATCTGCACTTTTAATTTCAACTTATCTACATTATATTTGCCTATATGAAGCTTACCAAGAATTTGTTAGCTTATATGTGTCTGTCAAGCATATAAATTCTCCTAGCCCAGCTGACTTGAATGTTTTAAGTCTTCTTCTTGTATTATTTTGAAGTCAATGTTACTTTTAGAGCAAGAGGAAGGAAAGTACTCAACAAAAATAATACACAGGTCTGTGGTTCTATCATTTCCTTATAGTTTACATTTAGATATTATATAATTATGAGATTGGGAGATCAAAATTTTTGTTTGCACTGTACCATGACCATGTCAACTGATTTGAATAGTCAACGGGTCAGTCCTCATCTCCTAGCGTGTATATGCAGCCATGGATGTCACAAAAAAACTTTTTACGTGATATGTTTGGTGCAAGTCGCTTAAACTAACGTGAAGCAGTCAGAATCTCTGGTTAAATTCAGTACTGTATTATTGAAATTGCAGATTGTTAAATGATTATGAAAGCATTCCACCAATTGCATTAAATGGAACGAAGTGGAACAGTTTGATCCTAGTAGCCAACCCCACTAATTTGGGATTGAGGCTTTGTTGTAGTTGTTTCTAGGAGAACATAAATAGCGTAATGGAATGAAGATTATAGAGGTCTATGGAAGGCTTACATATTCTCTATGATTCTATACTTTGTTGTTTAAGAATTACGAAGGCTGTGGGAAGGAGTGGAGTTGATATTCAGAGGTGGTTATTGGAATGGTGTTCAATTTGCTGGGCTTCCTGAAATGAAACCGAGCTCATTGTTTCCTTACAAATTTTCTCTTATGAAGAGGAGGTTTACTTCACTTTGGAGTTCAGCAATCAATCCGGTGTTGGACAACTAATTACTCTCAACCAATTTGGGGATGTTTCATATGTTTCTTATAATGCTAGACTCCATAATTGGTTTCCTAATCATATTGGGCCAATGACCAGTGCCAAGATTACAACTACTGTGGTACATATGGCTCTTGTAACATTAGTAACGCTCCAGTAGTATGTCAGTGTCTTCATGGATTTATACCCAAATCCTCGAAGGAGTGGAATTCGATGGATTATTCAAGTGGGTGAGCAAGCTTTAGTTGCAGGAATGGAGAAGGATTTCAGAAATTTAGTGGTATCGAAGTACCAGACATGAAAAATGCTGTCCTTATATCAAAGATAGGCTTAAGTAATGTGAGGCAGAATGCTTGAGTAACTGTTCTTGCGCTGCTTATGCACTTGCTGATATAAAAGAAGGGAATGGCTGCTTGCTTTGGTTTGGGCATCTGGTCGACATTGGAAGTTTTCAAGTTAATGGGCAAGAGCTGTATGTAAAGATAGCGGCTTCACAATTAGGTAACTTTTTTTTTGAAGATAAAGTTTCATTTCCCTTGTTTGCTCTAAATAAGCTGTCGGATTGGGTAACTGCTATGTTGAGGCTATGTAAGAGGGATTTAAATGATTTGGAAACCACACCTTCATTTGCACTAGATCGAACGCAATGGAAGAATTTGATCCATTTAGACCCAACTAATTTGGGATTGAGTCTATGTATTGGATAACTGCTAGCAATTCATCTTTACTTCTTTCATGAGTACAATATAAATGTTAAAAAGGATAATTCTATGGTTTGAATATGAAATGATTTTCAGGCTCCTGCATTCATTAGAAGTTAGAACAAATAGATAGATGCCTTGTCGTGGTGTTATATGAGAAACTTGAAATAATGTCTTAGACGAGGGAATCCAAAATAACAAAGAAAAAGAATGAAACTTTGTCTATCCTATCTTTTATTCTTAAAATCTTTGAACGTAAGTTTTATCTCAACATTTGAACAGATGTGGAAGTAGAGGTTCAAAATGGTGGCTCCATCACCAAGAAAAAGCTAGTGGCCGCGATAGCATCAGCATCAATGGTCACTGGGGTACTGGCCGTTGCTTTCATAATCTGGTGTCTTGTTAAGAGGACTAAGATGAGGCGACGAGATATTGTAGACTTGTAATTAAATCTTGATCATTTAACAACTGCACTACATTACTATGTTGGATTACAATTTGTGAGCTTGGTTGGAACATGGTTTCACTGATTCATGTTAATTTCTATGTTGGATTCGATTTATTCAGTTCAATCATTTAGTTTTGTTCATCTGCAGTGGAAGAAAACATTGATCATAGAAATGATGGTACTACCGATTCCCAAAGTGATCTTGAACTGCCTTTGTTTGACTTTGATACAGTAGCAACTGCCACTAATTACTTCTCTAATGGTAATGTAATTGGGAAGGGCGGTTTTGGTCCTGTTTACAAGGTAAAGGTTTTATAGCAATGACCACAAATTTCAAAAGGAGCCATCTTATATATAAAAATAATGTTAACTTTTCCAGGGTGAATTGTCAACTGGGCAAGAAATAGCTGTAAAGAGACTCTCAAAGAACTCTGAGCAAGGCCTTGATGAGTTTAAGAATGAAGTTATTCTGATTGCCAAACTTCAGCACCGAAATTTAGTAAGGCTTCTTGGTTGTTGCGTTCAAAGAGAAGAAATGATATTGATTTACGAGTACTTGCCTAACAAAAGTTTAGACTACTTCATCTTCGGTTTGTTCATTTCTTAATCAGCTTTCTTTAATCTTAGTCATGTGCTTTCTTCCTAGTAATTGCATAATGCAACAAGTTTGCGAGATTAACTCACTCAGATGCTTCGTCTTTTTCAGATCTAGCAAGAAGCAAGTTACTCAGCTGGCATAAGCGCTCTGACATTATAGTCGGAATAGCACAAGGACTTCTTTATCTACATAGAGACTCGAGACTTAGGATCATTCATAGAGACCTAAAAGCCAGTAACATTCTCCTTGATAGTAAAATGAACCCGAAATTCTCAGATTTTGGTTTGGCCAGAGCCTTTGGAGGAGAAGAAACAGAAGCGAACACAAGAAGAGTGGTTGGAACATAGTACGTATATCTCTATTCTCATTATTGACATTTTCTTTGATTCCTTACTTACATGTTTGATTCCATGGTTCTCCAGAGTATGCTGCAGAGGGGCTTTTCTCAATGAAATCAGATGTCATTAGCTTTGGTGTATTGATATTAGAGATAGTGAGGTCCAGCTTAGTGGTAAAAGGTTCGCCAAGCTAGGGCTCTTAAGCCTCCAGGACCCCGGGGGGGGGACGACATAGAGGTGTGGTGCGACTTTAGGGAGTGCCATACCACCTGTGCGGTCCAGTCGCGGCTCGCGGGTGGGCTGGGCCGTTACATAAGCAAGAGAAACAAAGGAATTCCATCATTTAGCCCATTATATCAACCTTCTGTTAAGATTTATGAACTTGTTTGTCTCAGGCATGGAACCTTTGCAATGAAGGCAAGGCTTTGGAACTAGTCGATGCGACTATTGTTATGGAGGACGAGTTATGTAAATTAGAATTGCTGAGATGCATTCAAGTTGGTCTTTTGTGCGTGCAACAATGTCCAGACGACAGGCCAATGATGCCATCTGTGGTTATGATGTTGGGCAGCAATTATGCGAATTTGCCCCAGCCCAAACAGCCTGGTTTTTACTATGAAAGATCTTTCATGTTTGAAGTCCCACCATCAAGTGAGAGATTCTCTTATGGAAATAAGGTTCTCTTATGGAAATAAGGTTCTTTTACTATTTCTCCCTCACTATGTGCTCAAAACTGTACTGCAATTTTTCACCTCTGAATTGCCTCGGCTTGCACAAAGACAGTACGAGACAATTCAAAATTGTTGAGGCGGTCTTTTACCATTACTGTATATGCATATGTGATCAATTTTATGATCCTCAACGTTCCTATGACTTCTCTTTTTTCTATAGCTCAAGACAGCATTTACAATAGGTTTTTGGATTGCAAACTGATGGTTTTGGGGGCAAATTAGCATTTCTATCTTATATGAGGTGATTTAAAATCTTGGGAACATCTGCAACTAAAATACTACAACCTATAGGCCATCCAATCGATGCGACTTGGCTTTTCTTAAACATGAACGCTGCTCCATCAAATGATAAGCGTAAGACGCGAAATCTGTGAAATCTTTGAGGGCTTAGAACATCCAAAAGGGTGGTAATTGTCCAACCAGAGTCCTTTCAATCCATCTGAAACCAAAAGGAGGGTGATGATATCGAGCTTAATTAGGACTTTTGAGATGCCTCAGCAAAAGTAGTTTAAGGCAGTTCTTTGAGTCTCTGATAATCTTTCCTATACCACTTGTGATCTGAGAGACCTGATAAGTGTTCATTTAGGCATAATTTAGTATAGGTTATTAGGTGTAATTGGACTATATTTATTCTATTTTATGGTGATAAATGCATACTTTAGGAAATTAGTGATTTATTGGAATAATTTGAGAATATATATCTAATTATATTTAATTCTCATTTTTAGCAGAAACGGAGTGCACGGTTGGATCCGGAACGAAAAAATACTCTAAATAGAGTATACACTTGTAGAAATCGGACACCGGATGAGTTGTTTTGGGCATACACAAGAGCGGGAAAAATTGGAATTTAATGTGACACGTGGCGGCATCCCAATGGACCGACAACGTCACACACAGCCGCCCAACCAATCAGCGCCAACCACGTCAGCAGCTCCCACGTGAATCAGCGCCACGCGTACTCAAAGATCATCGCCTCAGCCATCCGCCGTCGATCCGCCTCGAGATGCGTGCAGGTGCTGTCTCCCAGATTTTCGCACGACTCTTGTGCGCGTTTTCCCGCCCAAGCACTCGCCACGTGTCCTCGCTGGTTGGTCCAGCTCACGCCACGACAAAGCACCTCAACGAACCGCTTCGCCATGTGTCACGCTCCTCTCACCGCACGTCACGCCCAAGACTCTCCTCCAATCCAGCCGCGCGCCACATCGCCCGCCACACCAGCTCGCTTAATCACGTGCCGACACGTCAGCAAAGCCCAGAAATCACCCAATCCAGTTCTGCCACGTGTCAAGGCCGAAAATACACCCAAAAACAGTTTTCTCACCTCCAGAGACCAAATTGGAGGGATATAAATTAGTACTTAGGGATTAGAGAAAGAGAGGAGGATCTATTTTATATTTATTTTTAGTTTAGTTTAATTATGTCTAGTTAGTTCCTCCATCTAGGTTGAAGGTGGATCAGTCAAGCCTACGACTTGGGAATCCTTTTATCAGGTTTATTTATTTTTAATTCTTATCGATTCTTTTCTATTATTTATTTTCCTTGGTATTATTTGAACAATTGAGGTTAAACACTAGTTTAAACCTTAATTTATATGCCAGTGAGTCGTAAGCACCCGTGTTTGTGCGATAAGACCACACTAGTGGCAATTGACCATACCAATTGATCAACCTTTTGGGATTTGGTTAAATACCTTAGAAATCTAGGCTAAATCGGGAGCACTAGCGATCCGGTTGTCTAGGTGTAGTGCATTCACGAATCAAAGTAATGCAACCAATGCGTTAAATCTGGAGCACTAGCGATCAGGTTGCGTGTTTGGTTAGGGAAGTAGTCAACGGTCGTACCTTGGCTATCGAGATTAGGAAGTGCGAGGAACCGAGTACGTCACCGATTCTATAGCTGCACTAAATCATAGACTAGTTCATACTTTTTATAAACCGACAATTAATAAATTCAATCCCAAGTTGTATGGCGAGACTGTGAAACTGAATATCTAGACTTCCTTCTTTTAATTAGATTTCCTCTCATTTAATTTCTGTATTTTCCATATATTTACACATTTTCTCTAAAAACTCTAATTTCCCTTTTTGTATTTTTTCTTACCTGAGAAAGAAACCAATCTCTGTGGGATCGACCCTTTACCAAGACCGATGCATAGATTCAAGTTTCCGTATTATTTATTCTAAGTATTTTATGTGTTCTTCCATGCTGCATACTTTCGTTTTTTATTACAATTTATGCTGGCTATATTTTACTGTCAACCAGAACATCATAGTATTTGTATTCTCTCATTGGTTTTTTTATTTGTGTGTGAAAGCATCTGTGTCTTCCTACTTCGATGCATTATATATAGGCCTATATGCATCTACCAGAAATTTTTTAGCTTATTTATTTTGGTCAAACACAAATATTCGTGCTTAGCTGACTTCATTTTCATTCTTCTTATCATTATGTGTTCTGAATCAGTGTTTTAGAACCTTAGAGAGCAGGAAAAATGAGATTAGCTCACGGGTTTAATAAAAATAATACGCTGATCTGAGGTTCTATTATAATCTTTGCAGTGCTGGTAGCATGACTTGCACAATGTGATTTGACCATGTCGATTGGCTTGGCTTGTTCAACCGGGCCAGTCCTCATCTCCTGGTGTGAATCTAAATCCATGGATGTCACTGATAAAGACGCTTTTATATGTAACATGTTAGATTGTGTAAGCACTTTAAACTAAGTTACATTCAGATGGTGAGAATTGTTTATAAATTAACTGTATTATCAAATTGTGAAGTCAGAAGAATGATTTTGACCCTTTTGAATCGAGCTGCATTTCGACATAAATAGCTTGACGGAACTTGAAGACTAATAATGGTGATCAATGGAAAGCCTTCATTTACTTGTTTTCTTTGCTTCTGTACTTCATTCTATTAGGAATTCTAAGGCCGGGGACACTGTTACATCAACTCTACTTCTCACTGATGGTCAGACCTTGGTGTCCGCAGGTGGCAGGTTTGAATTAGGCTTCTTCAACCCGCAAAGGTCTCCTAATCGTTACTTGGGAATATGGTACAAGGAATTAACAAGTGATGAAGGAATTGTTTGGGTGGCAAACAGACAGACTCCGCTCAGTGAAACCAACAGCACGTTGAAGATCAGTAATGATGGAAATTTGATCATAGTTAATAAAAATGGGAGCATAGTTTGGTCCTCAAACTCGTCTGAGTCCAACCCAGAGAATTGTATCAGCTCAACTGCTTGATAGCGGAAATCTCGTTTTGAAAGATCAGAACGACAACGTTCCCAGCAATTATCTGTGGCAGAGTTTTGATCACCCAAGTGATACATTGGTACCAGGCATGAAGCTTGGATGGAACTTGAAAACGGGTATGAACCGGTTCTTGTCTTCATTGAAGACCATTGCCGATGTATCTATTGGCAACTACAGGTTTGGGATTGATCTCTATGGAGTTCCTCAACTTATGCTGTGGCAAGGCGAGGATTTGCAATTCAGAGCTGGTAACTGGAATGGTGTTAGATTTCCTGGGTTTCCAAGCATGAATCCAAGCCCGTTGTTTCCTTACAATTTCATCTCTAATGAAGAGGAGGTGTATTTCACTTTGGAGTTCAGCAATCAATCTGGTGTCGGACATTTAATGGCCCTGAACCAATCAGGGATTGTTACGTACGTATTATGGAATGCTATTCTCCATAATTGGATAATGAATAATATTGGTCCGGTAGGCCAATGCCAATATTACAACTTCTGTGGTGCATATGGTTGCTGTAACATAAACAATGCACCAGTAATATGTCAGTGCCTTGATGGATTCATACCGAAGTCTGCGGAGGAGTAGAATTCGATGAATTATTCTAGTGGGTGTGTTAAAAGAATGAACTTTGATTGCAGGAACGGAGAAGGATTTCGGAAGTTTAGTGATGTTAAAGTATCAGACATGAAAAATGTTGTACTTAAACCAAAGATGGGCTCTAGTGAATGCGAGGAGGAGTGCTTGAACAACTGTTCTTGCACTGCTTATGCAGTTGCAGACATAAAAAAAGGCAATGGCTGCTTGTTTTGGTTTGGGGATCTGGTTGACATTAGAAGCCATCCAGTTAATGGACAAGAACTATTTATAAAGATGGCAACTTCTGAATTAGGTAACTTCGGTTATATCTGTGTATTTTCTTTTAAAAGGTTTACATTTCCCTTGTGTGTTTGCACTTCTTGTTAACTTGTTTTCTTTTGGGGAGTTCAATGCCATTGGAAAAGAATTCAAATCAAAAATTTTCTTTTTAAATCTGCTTGATGAGAAAACAGAATGGTTGATTCAAGAACATTGCTAAGTGATTGTGTTACTCCAAGTTGTGGAACCTGAGGCCTCTCATAATCATTACACCGTTTAACTTCAAATAAAATGTTTAAGTGCAATTCGAGTGTTATGTTGCAGTCTTGCAGACGTTGGATATGATTAAGTTGCATTATGATTAATTGGTGTCGGCAATACATGGATAAAATGCTTTCACTATGCTCGATTTGATGCTGTTGATGAGGTGCTTTGATAATCCTTTTCTGCTTCACATTTTTCAGTTCATGGAAAGCCCAAGATCAGTGAGAAGGGACGACTTATACTCGTAGTCACTTGCGTGCCATTGCTTTTGGGAATTCTTTTCTTGGGGCTCAAATATATATGGAATAGAAGAAAGCAAAACAAAATAGGTACGAACATAAGCTCCATGCATGCTGTATCAGCTGATGCAATATGTGTAAATATGCATTCTAAATTGTTTGGCTTGTCATGTCTTTGATTATGACAAAACTAATGTAATTTCAAAATCCATTTAGGCAGAGAAAACATTGAGGTCTCTAAGGAGCTGGAACTACTAATGCTTGATTTTGATATTGTATCGGCAGCCATGGGAACTTCTCTTTTGGTAATAAGATTGCAGAAGATGGCTTCGGTCCTGTGCACAAGGTTATATACGAGCATGCAAAAACCAAATTAATTTTGTAACTTGTTAGGTGAATTGCAGAAGTATTTCTTATTTTTTTTATTTGTTGTTGCAAATTGTTAGGGTAAACTGCCTGATGGACATGAGATAGCTGTTAAAGACTTTCAAGGAGCTCATTTCTAGGGATGAAGGAATTAAAAAATGAAGTTATATGGACCAGTAAGCTTCGACATCGAAATCTTTTACAGCTTCTAGGTTGTTGCATTGAAGGAGAGGAGAAGATGTTGATCTATGAATACATGCCTAATGGAAGCTTAGACTCCTTTATCTTTGGTATCCACTCAACTGCACTGTTTTATCTCTTAATTGCTTAATATATCATTGGATTCCATCTATATTTATGTTGTGGTTTGATGTTTAATTATTGTAGATCAAAGAAGAAGTCATGTACTAGATTAGAAAAAACGGTATGATATTATTTGTGGGATCGCTCGAGGGCTTCTTTACCTTCATTGGGATCCTTGGCGAACCATTATTCATAGAGATCTAAAATCTAGTAACATTTTGCTTGACAACAAAATGAATCCAAAAATCTCGGACTTTGGATTGGCAAGTTCTTTAGGTGGATATCATAGTGAAGCTGAAGCAAATGCAAATTCAGAGGTCGGGACATTGTAAGTGCTACTATATGTTTTATCTCATTCACGAATATTTCGTGTGCTACAATAAATACATATATCCTTAATTCGTTTTTCCTTCAATTTGTGTAGTGGCTATATGTCTCCAGAGTATCCATCTGACGAGCCCTTTTCTCTGAAATCCGATGTATTTAGCTTTGGGGTTGTAATTTTAGAAATAGTGAGCGGCAAGAAGAATCAAGGGTTTTACCATCCAAATCATTGTCATAGTGTTCTTGGACATGTAAGTATAGTGTTCATATCGTAAATACTTTTGCTATTCTCAGCATGCATTTGAAAAATGTTAAGATCTTTGTGTTACTGGTCATTTTGTTATCACGATGACTAATTTGTATGTTCTATTTGAAAATTTGAGAATTTGCATCCTAATTGGCTAGATAACAATTCATTCTCAAATGAACAGGCATGGAGTCTATGGAATGAAGACAATGCCTTAGGATTAGTTGATGCTAATGTGAAAGACTCTTTGATTATATCTGAAGTGCTGAGATGCATTCATGTGGGGCTGCTATGTGTTCAACAATGCGCAGAAGATTGACCAATTATGGCCTATGCTATTTTCATGTTAGGGAGCGAGACTTCAAGTTTACCTCAACCAGAACTTCCTGGTTTCTTCACTGAAAGAAATCCTGATCAAGACTCAGATTCTACCTCAAAAATACACAAGTCATCTAGTAATGCTGGTAATTATGTGACGATCACATCACACTACAACAAAATGTACTTTTAATTTTATCGGATGTCTCCGAAGAGGCCAACAAAATGCCTTTTAAATACAAACTTTATGAGAATTGTAATAAACTGTCACTAAAACTGATTTCAGTTGACATTTAGTATTAAATAAATACTATTATTGAAACAGTACCTAAAATCATTATAAGTGATAATGAATTTTTTAAGAAATTTAAAACAATTCTGAATGACATTTTTTTTATTGTCATTAATAAAGTAAGGTCAAATAGCGTGGGTGTTAGACTGTTAGTGTTATTCCTAAATCCATTACTTTATTCTCACTTGGTTCACTCTGTTTCGTTTGTGTCGAATTTTTTTTTTTTTTTTTTTTGTCAAAGGAAAATTATATTGATATTGATCCTAACCCAAAAACGGGTAAACTATAATGATTGTAGCTCAGATCTAAAATCCACACAATGCATATAATGGTGCGGAAGAAGCAACCTAAAATGGAGACAAGCATCTTTTGATAGGAATATGTAAAAGTATATTGCCTAACAATGGTGAACATGATAGCGAAAAATAAGTTTTGGTGAATGGAAAATGTAGAAAAAATCAAAGAGAACACCAAAAGATGTTCACACAGTTGGGACCACAATTTACGCCTGCAGAGCCTTGCTCAGTTGCATTATATAGAACAGTCTTACCCGGACTCGGCACTTTGGGTTGGAGGGTCAGTCGACACGGATACAGACATGGAATCCGTATCGACCCTCCAACTTAGATGTTGAACGCGACAGTTGCTGCAGATTCAAGGACCGATATGTATTTGCAAATGATTTCGATTTGGAAAAGTGAAGATAAGATTTACAGGAGAAGTCGAAATGAAAAAGATGAACAGTATGCTAATCAAAAAAGGAAGATGAACAAATGGCTGATGTGAATGATGACATGTGAAAAAGGCCAGCTATTAGTGTGTGTAGGGGCTGATGGAATGAACAGTTTGGCTGATGTGAACTGACAAACTTACCCTCATTTGAACAGTTTCGTTGACATGTGGAAAGAAATTCTTACCCTTTTGACTTTCCAAGCAACAAGGAAAATGACAAATTTACCCTTTTGTTTGCCTGTTGGCTTAGTTACAATTATGCTTTTTTATTACTTTAGTAGTGAATTTTATGTTTACTACACTTCAGACATGATATAAAATACATATTTTACATATTTTTTCCTACCGTATCCAAGTACCTGTGTCTAGATTTTTGGGTACTTTTAGCCGAGTCCCCATGTCCTCTAATTAGAGAAAAGCCAAGTTCGACACCTAGATAAGTATCCGTACCTGATACCCGTATCCGAGTCTGAGTAACATAGCCGTGCAAACAAAAATGTTGATCTTCTAATATTATCCAACCAGCAGTTCAAAGATAATGATAGAACCTCATATCAGTGTATTATTTTTAACCCTGTGAGCTAGTCTCCTTTCCTTGCTCTCTAAGATTTTAAGATACTGATTCAGAACATAATGATAAAAAAGAATGAAAATGAAGTCAGCTAAGTAAGAATATTTATGTCTGAAGTGTACAAAACATAAAATTCACTACTAAAGTAATAGAAAAGTATAATTGTAACTAAGCCAACAAGTTTTTCTTTCCAAATGTCAGCGAAACTGTTCAAATGAGGGTAAGTTTGTCAGTTCACATCAGCCAAACTGTTCATTCACATCAGCCCCTACACACGCTAATAGCTGGCCTTTTTCACATGTCCATCATTCACATGTCAATTCACATCAGCCATCCGTTTATCTTCCTTTTTTGATTAGCATACTGTTCATCTTCTTCATTTTGACTTCTCCTGTAAATCTTATCTTCACCTTTTCAAATCGAAATCGTTTGCAAATACATATCGGTCCTTGAATCTGCAGCAACTGCCGCGTCCAACATCTAAGTTGGAGGGTCGATACGGATTTCATGTCCGTATCCGTGTCGACACGACCTCCAACCCAAAGTGCCGAGTCCGGGTAAGACAGTTGCACAGCATGATTTGACCGTGTCAATTGGCTTGGCTAGTTCAACAGGGCCAGTCCTCATCTCCTGGTGTGAACCTAAATCCATGGATGTCACTGATAAAGACCCTTTTGCATTTAACATGTTAGATTGTGTGAGCACTTTAAACTAAGTTACATTCAGATAGTGAGAATTGTTTATAAATTAACTGTATTATTGAATTGTGGAGTCAGACCTTTTGAATCGAGCTGCATTTTGATGTAAATAGTGTTATGGAGCTTGAAGACTAATAATGGTGATCAATGGAAAGCCTTCATTTACTTGTTTTCTTTGCTTCTATGTTTCACTCTCTTAGTTATTCAAAGGCGGGGGACACTGTTACATCAACTCTACCTCTTACTGATGGCCAGACCTTGGTGTCCGCAGGTGGCAGGTTCGAATTAGGCTTCTTCAACCCGCAAAGGTCTCCTAATCGTTACTTGGGAATATGGTACAAGGAATTAACAAGTGATGAAGGAATTGTTTGGGTGGCAAACAGACAGACTCCTCTCGATGAAACCAACAGCACGTTGAAGATCAGTTATGATGGAAATCTGATCATAGTTAATAAAAACGGGAGCATAGTTTGGTCCTCAAACTCGTCGAATCCAACCCAGAGAATTGAATCAGCTCAACTGCTTGATAGCGGAAATCTCGTTTTGAAAGATCAGAACGACAACACTCCCAGCAATTATCTGTGGCAGAGTTTTGATCACCCAAGTGATACATTGGTACCAGGCATGAAGCTTGGATGGAACTTGAAAACGGGTATGAACCGGTTCTTGTCTTCATCGAAGACTATTGCAGATGTATCTATTGGCAGCTACAGGTTTGGGATCGATCTCCATGGAGTTCCTCAACTTCTGCTGTGGCAAGGTGAGGATGTGCAATTCAGAGCTGGTTACTGGAATGGTGTTAGATTTCCTGGGTTTCCAAGCATGAATCCAAGCCCGTTGTTTCCTTACAATTTCATCTCGAATGAAGAGGAGGTGTATTTTACTTTGGAGTTCAGCAATCAATCTGGCGTCGGACAGTTAATGACCCTGAACCAATCAGGGATTGTTATGTACGTATTATGGAATGCTATACTCCATAATTGGGTTATGAATAATATTGGGCCGGTAGACCAATGCCAATATTACAACTTCTGTGGTGCATATGGTTGCTGTAACACAAACAATGCACCGGTACTATGCCAGTGCCTTGATGGATTCATACCGAAGTCTGCGGAGGAGTGGAATTCGATGAATTATTCTAGTGGGTGTGTTAAAAGAATGAACTTTGATTGCAGGAACGGAGAAGGATTTCGGAAGTTTAGTGATGTTAAAGTACCAGACACAAGAAATGCTGTTCTTAAATCAAAGATTGGCTTAAGCAAATGCGAGGAAGAGTGCTTGAACAACTGTTCTTGCACTGCTTATGCGCTTGCAGACGTAAAAGAAGGCAATGGCTGTTTGCTTTGGTTTGGGGAGCTGGTTGACATTAGAAGCTATCCAGTTAATGGACAAGAACTATTTATAAGGATGGCAGCTTCTGAATTAGGTAACTTCTGGTATTTGCGTGTCTTTTTGTCAAAAGATTTACATATGCCTTGTGTGTTTGCAATTAGTTTTCAACTTGTTTTCTTCTGGGGAGTTCAATGTCATTGGAAAAGAAGTCAAAACTGAAAAACGCTTTTTAGAGTTGCTTGATGAGAGAACAGAATGATTGATCCAAGATTATTGCAAGTGATAATTGAGTTCCAAATTGTGGAATACAAGCAATCTCATTCTGTTACCACTTTAATTGTTTCAAGTCAAATTTTTGAGAGCGATTTGAGTGCAATATTGCAGATGCTAGATATGATTAAGTTGCATTATATTTTCCGTATGCGTGGCAAAACACCAACAACAAACACACAACAAAACGTGTGAATCCCTAATTAATTGGTGTTGGCTACTTGATCAAATGCTTCCACCAGGCTTGATTTGGTGCAGTTGATGTTGTGCTTTGACAATCCTTTAAATTTTAACATTTTCTAGTTCGTGGAAAGCCTGAGATCAATGAGAAGAGACGACGACTTATGGTCATAGTCACTTGTGTGCCATTACTATTGGGAATTCTTCTCTTGGGGCTCATCATATATAAATGGAACAGAAGAAAGCAAAACAATATAGGTATGTCTATAAGCTCAATTAAGTATTAGCTGACGCAATATGTACATCGTGTATATGCATTCCAAATTTTTTGGCTTGTTATGTCTTTGATTGCGCCGACATTAATGTGATTTCAAAAATCATTTAGGCAAAGGAAACATTGAGGACTCGAAGGAGCTGGAACTACCTATGCTTGATTTCGATATTGTATCAGCAGCCACGGGGAACTTCTCTTTTAGTAATAAGATTGGAGAAGGTGGATTTGGTCCTGTGTACAAGGTTTAAACGTGTATATGTACCAAATTAATTTTTTTTGTAACATGTAAGGTGATCGTATCACGAAAGTATATTCATTTAGTTTTCACATACGTTTTTGTTGCAAATTGTTAGGGTAAACTGCCTGATGGACAAGAGATAGCTGTTAAAAGACTTTCAAGTTGCTCATCTCAAGGGATCGAGGAGTTCAAAAATGAAGTAATATTTATTAGTAAGCTTCAACATCGAAATCTTGTGAGGCTTCTGGGTTGTTGCATTCAAGGAGAGGAGAAGATGTTGATCTATGAATACATGCCTAATAAAAGCTTGGACTCCTTTATCTTTGGTATTCACTCAATTGCATTGCTTTATCTGTTAATTGCTTAATTTGTTAGACTCATTCTATACAATATGCTTTGATGCTAATTCTTGTAGATCAAAGAAGAAGCCATGTACTAGATTGGAAAAAACGCTACGATATTATTTGTGGGATCGCTCGAGGGCTCCTTTACCTTCATCGGGATTCTAGATTAAGAATTATTCATAGAGATCTAAAGTCGAGTAACATTTTGCTTGACAACGAAATGAATCCAAAGATCTCAGATTTTGGATTGGCAAGATCATTTGGTGAAAATCAAAGTGAAGCAAACACAGATAGAGTGGTCGGGACATTGTAAGTTCTAACTTTTATCCACTTCATGAATTTTTGTTACGCTGCACAACACACTGACAAACACATAGTATTATGTACGCCTAAGTTTTTTCTTTCATCGTGTGTAGTGGTTATATGTCTCCCGAGTATGCATCAGACGGGCTCTTCTCTGTGAAATCCGATGTATTTAGCTTCGGGGTAATAATTATAGAAATAGTGAGCGGCAAGAAGAATAGAGGGTTTTACCATCCAAACCATTACCATAATCTTCTTGGACATGTAAGTAGTGTTCATATTCTAAATACTTTTGTTATCAGATTTTGCTTAGTCTCAGCATGGGATTGGAAAATGTCAAGTTCCTTGTGCTAATGTCCTTTTTGCTTTCATGATGACTAATTTGTATGTTTTATTTGAAAATTTGAGAATTTGCATTCTAGTGAGCTAGATAACAATTCATTCTCAAATTAGTAGGCATGGAGGCTATGGAATGAAGACAATGCCTTAGAATTGATTGATGCCAACATGAAGGACTCTTTGATTATATCTGAAGTGCTGAGATGCATTCATGTGGGGCTGCTATGTGTTCAACAATGCGCAGAAGATCGACCAAGTATGGCTTCTGCAATTTCAAAGTTAGGAAGTGAGACTTCAAATTCGCCTCAACCAAAACTTCCTGGTTTCTTCACTGAAAGAAATCCTGATCAAGATTCAGATTCAACCTCAAAAATAGAGAAGTCTTCTAGTGGTACTGGTAACGATGTTACGATCACATCCTTAGACGGTCGATAGCCTTTTTTTTTCTAGGGTAATGGTATTTTAGCAAATTAAAGTCACTCATCATGTTTGGAAACCATGTGGAATTCTTGAGTTGTGTATAAGATATATACCGATATGTATTGCACGGTTTTCAAGTAGTAGTTTGAACTCAAGTGTGCGATTTTTTTTTTCTCTAGTGTCCGTCTTGAATGTGTCAATGCCTTGCACCTTTCTTTGTCAATTTAGTGACAACGGTAGTGCATGTAGACTTTTTCGTTTATTCATTTCCTTCTCTTTAAATTGATTTATAATTACAACCGTTGGATGTATATAACTCGTCAAAGTGAATGAGGGCAGAACAATTCAAAGCCTTGGTCGTAGTCAGTTCAAACACATAAATCCAGTCCACTTGCAGCCATGTTGATCAAAATGACTAAGATTCATGACTTATCCACATATGCCTCTCCAATGAGGGCAGTTTGTAATTTCAGCACCTCATTTTTGTACACTTAATTGTGTGCAGATCCAATTAACTTACCAAGTGTTTCAATTTATAACTTGTGTGCTAGGCATGTCAACTGACTGCATATTTTTGGTGGAAGTGAAGAATATAATACTAGAGCAGATAGATCTGGCAAATAAAAAAATATGTCTAGTTTGATATAAATAATTGACAGCACTAAGATTGCATCAATAGTTTTTTCAATTTCATGAAAGGCAACTTCTACTCCTTTAAAAGGTGTACTTGTCTCAAATTACAGGTTCAAGAGGAAGAATTTATAATCTTACTTAAGTGTTGGGCACAAACCGAATCAAACGGTCATAGAAAAGACTAATTAGGGCTAGGTTGGTCGTATTGGTGGAGACATAACTACTAAAATTCATAGTAAACCTGATTTATTACAGAAAAGTTTACGATAAACCCTTTTTTTTTTGGTAGGAACGATATACCTTTTTCTTAAATCAATCAATGGCAAAATACATTAAATAGGAGAGGACTAGACATAGAATCAATTACCTTTGCTGAAGGTACACTGATTTGCTAATCTTTGATTATTCAAAACAACATTCAACTACTGCCACAAAAGTTGATTTAGAACAACTGTGCTATAACAAATGGAACAATATGCAATCAATGAATATTCAAGACATATGTCCGTAACACAACAATACATATACATATTACTAGAATCATAATGAAAAATAAGGGAAGACACAAAAACCTTTGATGAGACAGGACAACTACTTATTGAGTAAGATAATCTAATGAAAATATCAAACGAATAATTATAAGATCAAATTCATGCAAAAATATATAAAAAGTGAGGGTAAAATTGAATGAGGTACATGTTTGCATGGACTAAGAGCTAGTGGTACTAATTATGAACTGATAATTGCTACAGGGCAAATAAAAATTGATCATCTCGAATTTAAATAGCGACTCTATCATATTTCTTTTAGCTATAATGAATAAAATCTCGTTTCTATCATTAAAAAAAAAGATGACTCTAATTTTTTCTTGAGTAAATAATAAAATAAAGTAATTAATTCTTCCATATTAGGCATTTAAAAAAAACTCTTCCATATTGGGCTCAATTTAGCGCACATATAAAACCTTTATTATCAACAACTGGTTGGTTCCATTCTAAGGAACTCGTTCTTGCGATGTTTGGAGTTCGAATTTTGTGAATTAAAAAAAAAAAATAAAAAAAAAAAAAATAATAATAATAATAACAATAATAATAAAAAAAAAAAAAAACTGTCCTTCCCCCTGAATGGACCGGACAGTGGGTGGGCGTAGATTTATTGACCAAAACAGGTTGGAGAGATAGGGTTTCTAAAAAAGCTATATATACTCATATCTTCCAATGCCGGTTGTGAGCATAGATTATGAAACCCTAGCTATCGAGAGAGATCTGGTGTTCCAAGTGAGGCTCCTTGATCCGTCCGATGAGGGATCTTACGTGTTATGCGGTGATCGATTCATCTTAGGTTTCAAGTTCTTCCCAAGTTTCGTTCCTTCCATCAATTCAATCGGATGGGTAGTCGAAACTCTGCCATCTTTTCTAATCTTACTTTTGTTACAATAAATTCTTTGAAGTCTTTACATGTTTCTTTGATCATGAAATGAAGTTGATTTTTTGGTTAATTGATCCGATTAGGGCTCCGTTTTGGGATCTAGAAGGCAGTGATGCAAGAAAACTCTAAAATCATGAGGTTTTGGTATTGGATGATGTGTCTGTTTAAGAAAGTACTGATTTTTGTGTTAAAGTTGCCACCTTTGAATTGGAAATTACATGAAACTCACTCATTCAACTTGTAGGCCTAGATAAGTGATATGTAGCCATCAAAAGTGCATTAATTTATCAACTTTGTAGACCAGATATGTACCCATCAAGAGTCAATTAACTTAGCAACTTGTAGGCCTAGATGTGCTAAGCTTAAATTATTACTATTCTTGTTCAACTGACTTTTTTTTTTAATTAAATTTTGTTTAGGTCAATGATGTGAATGGATAGATCAAGTAGAATTGACTTGTTATAAAGTATGATTAAGAAAGTCATTCGTACGCATTCTGCAAAAAAGATTATTATTACAAGAAGTTAGGTTGTTTAAGATTTTTACCTAATTAATGGTTAGTGGCATTGCTTGGTTTACTGAACTTTTAAATAATTGTAAAAACGATTGATCCCTTTTGAGTAAGAGATTAACTATAGATATAGGATAAGAAGAACATGAGTCCCATGAGGGAAGTCTAGTTCTAGTTAATCAAACTTTAGGGGCCTCTGGTTCATTGAAGAAAACGCGAATTCTGAATCAGCTCAAGCTCAGTGCTTGATAATGTAATCTTGTTTTAAAACTTCCGAATAACAGTGATTAGTAGAACTAACTGTGGCAGAGTTTTGATTACCCATGTGACACATTGATAAATGGGCATGAGGCTGGGATGGAACTTGAAAACTGGGCTGAATCGCTTTTTGTTTTTATGGAAAACTACATCAGATGCTTCTCAAGGAAACTTCAAGGTTGGGTTAGTTGTCAATGGAGTCATTCAAGTAATGATATGGCAAGGTAATGATATAATATTCAATGCGGGTTATTTCAATGGTATTTGTATTTTGAAACCTACTACGGTAACCCAAAAAGTTAACTCAAGAACGACACGCACCTGCTTGCGCGTCGTCCATTTCAGAGCACACACATCCGAAAACACATTGCGTGGCACCCAAAAACCTTTGTGTCATTCCTGGGTTACAAAAACACTTTCTTTTATTTTTTGGTTTCCTGGTATCAATTTGAGTTCAAGTTTTTCCCTTAGAACTTTTTTTTCTAATTATGATGAGGTGTATTTGATTTTGTAAGATAGATACCAATGTTTACGTACTGGTTGTGAACTAATATGGATTCAGATGTTTATACCTTTATGGATGGAACAATCAACCTCATGATTGGTTTCCTTACCCAATTGCACCAGCAGAGAAATGTTCAAATTACAATTTCTGTGGTGTATGGCTCCTGAAATGTGAGCAATTCATCCATGGCATTGTCAGTATTTGGATGGATTTGTACCAAGATCTCTTTATGATTGATATTCAATTAATCCAACGAGTGGCTGTAAGTGCTAAAATCATACATTTCTTGTGAATATTATCCTATGCTTAATTATGTGTATGTGTAATAGGATGTCTTTTGTAATGTTTACCGTGTCTCCAGAGTGTGCAGCAGATGGCCTCTACTCTGTTAAATCTGACATGGTTAGCTTTGGGGTGATAATTTTGAAAATAGTGAGATTGTAAGTGGCGAGAAAAGTCGAGGATTTTACCATGCAAATCATTCGTATAATCTTATTGGACATGTATGTGTATGTATCCTTTACGAATTCAAATTGAATCCAACATGTTAGTTTATGCAAGATTGTGTGAGAATATGTTCTTTGAAATCAAATCCAACAGATCAGTTTTTCTTAGAGTCTTTGTTTAATTTTGAAAGAATACACCTTTCAAATCCTATGCCGACTGGTTAATGTCCTTTTGGTTAATTTTCCTCATCACCAAGCTAACCATTCTCAGATCAATTAAAGGCATGGAGTCTGTGGGAGGAAGGTGACGTTTTAGAAGTGGTGGATGTCAATGTCAAGAACACCTTGATTGTATCTGAAGCACTGAGATGCATTCATGTTGGACTTATGTGTGCAAGGACGATCAGATGATTGGCCAAGCATGTCTTCAGGGATCACAATGTTAGAAGCGAGATTTCAAATTTGCTCCAACCAAGAAACTCTGGTTTTTCTCCAAAAGAGATCCTGAATAATCATGTAGTACAAGTGAGGTGATGATCACATTCTTTAGGGTTTAGGGTTTATTTGATCTTGAAAGGTCATTCAATTGCACGACTTTACCTTATGTTGTTGTTCTCTTACTGTATTTATGTTTTCAATAACTTTACTTAGAGCTTAGAGGTTAATTGAACTCCTTGACTAAGATTACTCTTTTACTGTTCTTGTAACTCCTATGTTTTTAACCTGGTAAACTCTTTAATTAGTATGACAAGCCTCTAACAAGGTTCATGTTTAACAAAGTTTTAGTTTGTACCAAAAAAAAAAAAAAAAAAGAAGCTATAGTTGAATCCTTGAGAAAGGTTTTGTCAGGATATCTGCTATCTGATCTAATGAGGTTCATGTTTAACAAAGCTTTAGTTGAATCCTTTTAATGATAAAAGAAAATTATTAATCTAGCTCCAGGTGTTTAGTTCTAGAGCATCGGATAAGATATGTAGATACGAGAACGTGAAAGTTACAATTCATGTTAGAGAGTACCAAAGTAATTTCTGCATTTAATGATCTAGGGCTTTAAACTGTGCTTAGTGCTACTTCTTCACTTACTATGTAATGTTTTCTGAAATACCAAGACCAGGAAATGATTTTTTTTTTTTTTTAATTTGACTTCAGACCAAGAAATGATTGGGAAACTAGATTAAATAGAAAAAGATTGAACGATTGGTGCAGAAGGTTTGTCTTCAATATTTGATGGCCATTTTTATGTACCAAGACCTGTTATCTTTAGGTGAGGAGGAATGCGGTACAAGGAAAGACCAAGATCAATTGTACCAGAAAGGTAACAAGGAATTTTTTGAATGTCGCATTGAATGGCATCTATAGTAGTGGTACTATAATAAAGTTGTGCATCATAAGCTGAATAACTAGCATAATATTCTTGTAGATGAACACCTATGGAAAATTGCATTGAGAATTTGTGATCTTGTATCGTATATTTTAGAAGTACTTGGTTCAAGGTAGATGTGAACGCTGTTATATGAATGACTAAAATATCAAATTTAATAAAGTTGTGAGATCATCAATAATTCTAAGCAATTCAGAGTTGTATTATAATAATCAATATCCTGGATGATGTCCCTCAAAGTGTTGACCAAGTGAAATTGGTTGGTGATCATCAAAATGCAATTTAGAGTTGTTATATATAAAAGGACCATTGAAGGGTAAGCAAAACATGACCAAGATTTTTTCAAAAAAAATAAAAAAATGACTAAGATGATAATAGTATTATGGAAAAAAAAAGCTGTGAGATCTGGACCTTTTATTCTACATTATAATTTGGACAATCAACTCTTTCTCACTAATAAAATTTTCAATGCACCTTCCTTGGAGGATGTCTCTGAAGAAGACCAAGCCTCTAATATGCAATAAAGTAAGTTAGTATTTAATTATTTTAAGTTGTGAGCCTTTGAAAATAACTTCAAATTGTCAGAAGCATTGATCAACTAACTAATATCATTGAATTAATGGTCAGGATGATCTGATTCTTTTGGGCTAGAACTCCATTTTAGTTCCAAGAAGAAGGAGCATAATTGTTATGAAGTGAACTAGAAGAGTAATGATCATAATGAAAGGATTTCATTTCCTTTTGTTCTGTTTTTCTATTCTCTATCTTTCAGGAAATTCAGAAATTGGAGACTCTGTTACACCAACTCTAGCTCTAAAAGACGGTCAGACCATAGTGTCTGCTGGTGGCAATTTTGAACTGGGCTTCTTCAATGCTGAGAATTCCAAAAACCGTTATGTGGGGATATGGCATAAACAAGCACCAATTAGCAATGAAGGAGTTGTTTGGGTTGCCAATAGAGAGAATCCTCTTAATGGAACAGATGGCGTATTGAAGATCAACAATGAAGGAGATCTCACCCTAGTTAATCAAATGGAGAGCATAGTTTGGTTCTCCAATTCAACCAAGAAAACACAAAGTCCAGTAGTAGCACAATTGCTAAACACTGGTAATCTTGTCCTAAAAGAACAGAATGATAATAATCCCGACCACTACTTGTGGCAAAGTTTTGATTATCCATGTAACAAGTTGCTACCAGGCATGAAGCTCGGATGGAACTTAAAGACGGGCATGAAGCGGTTTTTGTCTTCGTGGAAGTCAACATCAGATGCTTCTTTAGGTGATTTTAAGTTTGGGATAGATCTCCATGGAGTTCCTCAATTAATGCTATGGCAAGAAAATGGCTTACTATTCAGAGCAGGTTATTGGAATGGCGTTCGGTTTCCTGGTTTTCCAAACATGAATCCGAACCCTAACTTTCCTTGCAATTACATCTCTAACGAGGAGGAGGTCTACTTCATATTAGAGGTTAGCAACCAATCTTCTGTTGGAAATGTATTGACACTGAATCAATCTGGCAGGCCTGCCTTTTGGTCATGGAATGATCGAACTCATAATTGGTTTTCTTACACTGTTTCTTCACTGGACCAGTGTCTGTATTATAATTTGTGTGGTGCATATGGCTCCTGCAATGTAACCAATGCGCCATTAATATGTCAATGTTTGGATGGATTTAAGCCAAGATCTCCTAAAGATTGGAATTCAATGAACTGGACGAGGGGTTGCATTCTAAAAACACCATATGAATGTAAGCAGGGAGATGGGTTTCGAAAAATTAGTGGTATTAAAGCACCTGATACTAAGAATGCTGTGCTCAACTTAAATATGGGATTAACAGAATGCGAAAGGGAGTGTTTGAAGAACTGTTCTTGCACTGCTTATGCACTTGCAAATATAAGAGAAGGTAATGGCTGCTTGCTATGGTTTGGAGATCTGGTTGATATTAGGACCTATCCACTTAATGGACAAGAAATCTTTGTAAGGATGGCAGCATCTGATGCAGGTGTGCTTTGTTTTTACTTTTTTCCAATCTAAAGTTCTTCAAGCCTTCTACCTAAAATTATATGTTCGCTCTTTGTTTTTGAATTGCCCTTATTAGTCAGTTTCTAACTATAATTCTAATTTCACAATTAAGATTATCGAAAGGGTCGGAGCAATGGAAAGAAACGTTTGGTGCTTTTGGTCACTTTCATACCACTTCTACTTGTATTGGGAATGCTCTTCTTGATTGCTGTCAAATGCATAACGAAGAGATCAAAGCGAAACAAAATAGGTAGGTGCATTATACATGTGCTTAATTCAATTATTTTTATTTTATTTTATTTTTTACTATTATAGATTCTGATGTAGTTTTGGAAAGCAATGAAGAAAGAACCAAAGAGTTGGAGCTACCATTGCTTAATTTTGATATTGTATCGGCTGCCACTGGAAATTTCTCTTTTGGTAATAAGATTGGGGAAGGAGGTTTTGGCCCTGTCTACAAGGTAAGCTGATCAGTATAAAATGAAATATTTGAACAACTAAAGTTCAACTTTGGATGTGCTTATTTTGTTTCCATAACTATTTTTGCAAATTATATACCAGGGTAAGCTACTTGATGGACAAGAGATAGCCGTGAAAAGACTTTCCAAGAGTTCAACTCAAGGTCTTAAGGAGTTCAAAAACGAGGTTATGTTGATTGGTAAGCTTCAACATCGAAATCTTGTGAGGCTCCTTGGTTGCTGCATTCAAGGAGATGAGAAGATGTTGATCTATGAATACATGCCCAACGGATTTGGATTCATTTATTTTTGGTATTCACTCTGACTCTATAGCTTTCATTCTTCAGTTAAATTTGTGTATTTTAATTCAATCAATAGGATGTCCAAATACATGACTTGTTTGAACAATGACTTCCTCGCAGACCAAAGAAGAAGCCATTTACTAGATTGGCAAAGGCGCTTTGACATTATCTGTGGGATTGCTCGAGGACTCCTATATCTTCATCAAGACTCTAGATTAAGAATTATTCATAGGGATCTGAAAGTTAGCAATATTTTGCTTGATAATGATATGAATCCAAAAATCTCTGACTTTGGATTGGCACGATCATTTGGTGGAAAAAATAGTGAAGCAAATACAAAGAGAGTGGTTGGGACTTAGTAAGTGCTACCCTTACTTTCGAATGCATCACATATTACTTCTCATTTCTTTCATCTAATTCATTGCCATTTTGGCATGTGCAGTGGCTACATGTCTCCAGAGTACGCGGCTGGTGGATTCTTCTCTGTGAAATCTGATGTCTTTAGTTTTGGAGTGATAGTTTTGGAGGTAGTGAGTGGAAGTAAGAATCGCGGATTTTACCATCCAAACCATTACCCTAATCTTCTTGGACATGTAAGTATGCATACCCTTAATTTATTTGATGATACACCGTGCTTGCAAGTACAAATTAATCATAGCATGATACGCTTTCAAGTTTTTATGCAATTACTTGCATAGGCGTGGAAGCTTTGGAACGAAGATAATGCTTTGGAACTGGTGGACGCGACTGTCAAGAACGCTCGATTATATCTGAAGTGCTGAGATGCATTCATGTGGCACTTCTATGTGTCCAACAACGCCCAGATGATCGACCAGGCATGTCTCATGTGATCTCAATGTTAGGAAGTGAGACCTCAAACTTGCCTCAACCGAAACGCCCAGGTTTCTTCACTGAGAATAGTTTTGATGACACGGATCCCACATCAAAAATGCAAAACTCAGGCAGTTGTAATGAGGTAACAAACACTTTGGTAGATGGTCGATAGTTGTTAATTTGATTTATGGATCTCTGTGCAGCAGTAGAAAATTAAGCTCAAGATTACTAAATCCTATGGGTTGCAATTCGAAATCCTTTTCCCTTTAACAACCTTACTTTTGCTTTTGTAATTGTAAAATTTTTTTACTAAAAAATTGTAAAATAAGGAGCCTGAGGGCTTGAAAATGAACTTTACTCACATTCATAACTTCATTTGTGTTAAGAATCTAAGAGTACACGTTTGTTTGGTCTTTGATCTGCCCCTACATTTCTATTTTGATTTTCATCAGAATGGGAAAAATGGAATTCTAGAGTGGCTTAAATTAGTATGGCATGTAGGGCTTATTTGGTACCTTGCTTATTGCTTATATTTTCTTTATATGGACAAGTACTTCTAAGGTATGAATACAGCCTCAGTCCCAAATTAATTGGGCTTATAAGGTATAGATATATTTATATATTTATGAAAATCACTACTTCAGTAGTTATGGCTAATTTTAGCTAATAAGCAGTCACATTAGCCAATATCAAACACGGGTTATATACGACATAAAAACTACTTAGACTGCGCCATGTCAATAATAAGCATAAGGAGTCATGGTTCCAAACTACTTAGACTGCGCCATGCCAATAATGTCACCTGCAAATCAATTGCCATCTAGTAAATAATGTAGAAGGTGTCAAGATTGACCACACAATATAGGACTAGAAATGTAACTATGAGAAACAAAACTAAAAGCCATAGGATATATTCACACAGAATCAACATTTTCTTCAAAGATTGTGTAACTAGATTTCAAGACCAATTAATTAACTTAGAATAGTCAACCTATCAAAAAAAGTGGGTGCGGCTATCGAACTCTAGTTTTGCTTCTTTCACCCCACCCATGTGAAATGACTCAACTACCCCTTTATAAAGGGTTTTTACCATGCATACCCTAGTCACCTTTTTCTCCAACCGCACTTTTACCACCAATCAAAATTTGAGAAATCCGAGTTAAACCCATCAATTTGATGTTATAGGTGCATTTTCATCTCTTTTAGCATCAATTTTATGATTTTTTGGAGTTTTTTTTTTTTTCTTTTTTAAGTCGGTATTGTATGTAGATTTGTTGTTGGATTTAGGGCTTCAATTTGGGGCTTGAATCTTACATTTTGGATACAAAGTTTCGATTGATTCAAAAATATCAAGCGATTTCGAGCAAAACTCACTATTTTTTCATCATTTTCATGTAGTTTTAAGGAGTTTTGAAAAAAAAAATATTCGTTCTTGTTGCTCACGGGGTTCGGACTCACATGGCTTACAGCTCTTAAGAGGTGTCGACCACATAAGGCCAACACCTCTAAAGAAGTCTCGGTTGGATCCCTCCGTCACTCAGTTAGACTAAGTTTTCAACACAATCTCGGTTGGATTCAACCGACACCTCTTTAGAGGTCTCGATCAGATTCAACCATTACTCATTTATAGGTCACGGTTAGAGTCGGTCGATACCTCTTCAAAGGTGTCAACCTTGTGCGACCGAATTTTGTGGGCAACACTTTTTGTTTCTATGACACATCGCGACCACATCTAACCCTTGCTCAACGAAAAAAATAGTCTTACAACACTTGGTGACATAGTATAAGTGTTTTACAAAGACTAAAACCGAAAAATATGAAGGATTGAGGGGTGTTGGAGTGAGGGTGATGAGGTATGGGGTGAGCAAGGATATTTTTAAATTTTAAAAAAAAAATTTAGATAAATTAAGTAAAAGTGAGGTTAATGAAGTAAAAAATTAAGAATGGAGTTAAAAGAAGCAAAAGGTGGAGTCGAAATAGTCGCACCCAAAAAAAAAAAATACTTAGAATAGTCAGAATTGTTGAATCAGCAACTTTGACAATCTTAAAATATTGTGGGCAAGTCTCCTTTAAGTCTTCTCCAATCTTCTAAACTAGATGAACCCAGTTATGAATGCTCTACTAATTTCAAATATAAGTTCTTGAATCAAAAGAAAGTATGAGCTATCATCTGCAAAAATGGGGGAACAGAGAACAATACTGGATTGAAAATTTTCCCTTCCCTATTGTTCATCATATATCTACTTAGTTTCTTCAGAAACTCTTCAGCTGGTGATACAATCACTCCTACTATGTCTTTAATTGATAATGGTCAATCCTTGGTTTCCTCCAGTGGTGACTTCGAACTCGGATTTTTCAGTCCCGGTAGCTCGCCGAATCGTTACTTGGGCATATGGCTCAAGAAGATACCAAGTCGAAGAGTAGTATGGGTGGCCAACCGAGAGAGGCCTCTTAGTGAAAGCAATGGAATGTTAAATTTAACTAATGAGGGAATTCTCATTTTACTTGATCAAACAAGGGAGATAGTTTGGTCATCCATGAATTCATTTACAAAAATGCAGAATCTGGTATCAGCTCAACTGCTTGATTCGGGTAATTCATCGTAAAAGATCAAAACAATACCGATCCAAACATCTATATATGACAGAGTTTTGATCATCCATGTGATACATTGCTACCAGGGATGAAGCTTGGATGGAACTTCAAAACAGGACAGAACTTGTTATTGTCTTGATGGAAGACCGCATCAGACCCTTCTCAAGGTGAGTATACATTCGAGGTTGAAGCTCAAGGGATCCCTCAACTTGTGATAAAGAATGGAGGGAATGTAGTTGTTCGAATGGCGTCTTGGAATGGCATTCAGTTCACTGGTTTTCCTAATAAGAGTTTGAATTCAGTCCTAAGGTATCAATTCATTTCTAACTATGAAGAAGCGTACTTCACTCTTGTCTCGGGCAATCAGTCCTTTGTTGAGGAGCTGTTGGTGCAAAGCCAATCTCAATTTCTTCACCTAACATGGGATTCACAAAAAAGCGAATGGATCATTTATGAGCCTACTCCAATGGATCAATGTTTGCCGTATGATGTTTGTGGTTCATATGCTTTGTGTACTATGGAAAATTTGCCACTGTTATGCGAATGTTTGGATGGATTTGTGCCCAAGTTGCCGGAAAGTAATGGAAACCGGTGAATCAATCTAGCGGGTGCATTAGGAGAGCGGCATTGGATTGTGGGAATGGGGAGAAGTTTAAGAAATATAGTGGGGTGAAATTGCCAGATACAAGGAATGCCATTGTTGACAAGAAGATGAACATAACTAAATGTGAAGAGGAGTGCTTGAGGAACTGTTCTTGCTCGGCTTATGCAGTTGCAGATATTAAAGAAGGCAATGGATGTTTGTTATGGTTTGGTGATCTGATTGATATTAGAAGGTTTGATGATAATCAACAAGAACTGTTTCTGAAGCTTGCAGCCTTGGAATTCGGTAAGTTGGATTTTTTATTTTTTCTCTATTCAGAAGTATAAGCTATAGTAAAAATAATATAATGTTGTTATAATTTTTTATGTTACTCAACTGCATTAAATCAAGCTAACGGAAGAGTTGAATCCATGTAGCCAACCCTAACTAATTAGAGATTCAGCTGCTTTTTTGTTCTTAATTTGCAAGCAAAAGGTTTCATTGACTGCTCTATATAATTCAGTTTTTTATGTCTCAGATAAGGGCAAGGGTGGCCTCAAGAAAACGAGAGTTGTTTTCTCCTTTGTCATATTTGTGCCCCTACTACTAGGAATGCTCCTCTTGGGTCTTACCCTTCATATTTGGAGGAGAAAGCAAAAGAAAAAAGGTAAGCTAGAGTACTTCTAGGTATTTAGTAAATGAAATGTTGAATCTATTTGTTTTCAATATATTTTCAACACAAAACTCCACCTATTTAGGACATTATTTGCGCTACATTGTCGGTCCTAAGTCTGGATAGAGGAGGACCCCGAACCACATTTTCCATATGGAAATTGGGTGAGGGAGTTTCAAATCCATTTTCCATACCTAGAAAATGGGGAGAGTTGTGATAGGTTGACAATCAGCCTAGAACTTGTGTAGCTCTTTAGAATGGATCAAACAAATGAAGCAAACTTGGGATGCATTAATTAGGGGAATTAAATGATTTGGTAAGTAGACCATCAATAGCACTAAATCGAGTGCAATGGAAGAGTTTGATCCATATAGCTAACTCCAACTAATTTGGGATTGATACTTGAGAAAGGCTCGTCAAATCCATCCACAAAAAAAGGCTCGCTAAAGCATCTCTAGCGAGATGGATGAAGCATCACTTGTTAAAATGCTTGGTTGAAAATGTCATGGGTTGACTAATGCTGGTTGGAGTCAAGTTGTTGGTTTGTTATCAAAAGAAGAGGACTCACTATCATTATTTGAAAAGAGATCTACCAACAACACCACCAACACACATGACCGACACGTAGTGTGGGGTCCCTTGATTTTTGTAACAAGGTGTGTGCGTGCATCTCAATGTGTATTGCACGGATACCGATAAATGTGTGTCAGTCCTGCTTTTTCATGGCGAGGTTACAATAGTAGGGTCCTAATTAAATACATAATTCTGAGGTTATTTATAATGGATGCTTCAGTATATACCTATTTGAACTTTTGGAATATACAAATTGATCCATAACATATTTTAAAACAATTATTATTTGTACCCATAATAGTTTTATTTTATTCCATTTTTATTTGTTTGTTTGTCCATGCTAGGTTACAATAGCAGGGTCCTAATTAAATTCATAATTCTGAAGTTATTTCTATTGGATGCTGCAGTATATACCTATTTGAACTTTTGGAATGTACAAATTGATCCATAGCATATTTTAAAACGATTAATGTTTGACCCCACAATAATTTTATTTTATTCCATTTTTATTTTTTAACAATTTTAATATATATATATATATATATATATATAGAAATGCTACAATGGAGATCAAATATATACTTAATTATAAGGTGAAGTTAAGTCAAGGTTGTACGGAAAGATTGACTAGCATTTTGTTTGAGCCTGGCTAAACGCACCCAACTTAGGGCACCCCAGCAAAAAAGTCAATTTTACTATAAAATGACATTTATGCCCCTCGTTGCGATTAGTGCATCCCACCACCTTTTCCTCTCATTTTGTGCACCCATCATCCCTCCACACACTCTCTTATTGTGATTTGTAGGGCATCATCATCAAGTCGCTTGCGCGACATCGCAAGTCCAAATCTCTTGTTGGAGAGTCGGTCAGAGCCAAATGAACCTCTAGTTGGAGAATCGGTCAAAGGCTGACGACCCTTTGATTGGAGAGTTGGTCGAACCCACCGAACCTTTAGGTTAACAGTTGTTGTTAAACCAGAGGGATATGCAATGACTTCAAAGTGTGTAACACTGCCACTTTCCTAAAGGAAATTTTGCTCTCTACACTGCAAGAGTCAGCAAATATCTTAAAGGATACGATGAAGCAATATCAACTTTCACTTTGCAGTAGTGAAAGATGAAAACAGGAGCAGATGCTGGTGATTTTCGAGATGTCTTTCTTCCTCCCCAAACCTCTTCTCTTATAGTGAATGAAGTGGGGTAGTGGAGCAGTTTTAACTGCATCCACTCAGTCAAGCATTGAATGGGTTTATTAACTACCCATTTAATGCTTAAGTGGGTCAGTTAAATAACTACCCACTTATAATTTTGAAAATGGTAAAAAATAATTTTGAAAATGGTAAAAAATAATAGTAAAAGAATTTTACCCATGGTTAGCTCATACACATATACACACACGTGCTAAGTGCGCGCGCGCGTGTGGTTCACTTTGCATAACACTTATATTTTATTTTACATACACTGTGGTGCAAGAGTACATATATGCTCTTTAAAATTGAAGTTTCTAACCAATGTGGGATTAAACATTTCTTTTGAAAATGTCTAACAGTTGTTAACTAAATTTCACCAAAGAGGTTCGGTTGGACAACACTGAACCTAAAAGATAAGTCTCGATCACATGTCGTCGAACCTAAAATAGATGTCTCGATCAAGGTTTTGAAGTTAGGTGCTTTGGTTGGGATGAAGGGGTACGTATTTTGGTAAAATGTGGGGTGCCCTCATAAATTGAAATTCAAATTTGGGGTGCACTCAGAATCAAAATGCCATAAGTAAATGTTAGGGTGTGTTTAGGCGGACTCTTTTTTTTGTCATTGGTCAAAACTGAAAATTTTTTGGTTTAAAAAGGTAAATGGCTGGTCTATTATATGAATCGACACTAAAGATTTTTCCAACATCTGTAAGATCTTACTCACTTTTTTGAGATATTAAGATCTTATTCACTTTAAGTTTAAACATATGGGTTCCATGGCACATTTTCATTCATTTCTATTAAATGCAATGGTTTAGATTTCAATGATTTTTTTTATTTATGTATTTTTTATTTTTCTTTTATAAACAGTTGCTTGCTCTTTTGAACATTTAAAATGTCAGCTGGTTCCTTTCCATTGATGCATTGAACCATTGATCATTAAATATTTTTTATTGTACTTAAATTTTTTTTCATAAAATGTGGCATTGGTACAATCTAGGCAGAGAAAGCACTGGAGAAGACTCAAAGGATCTTGAGCTACCGTTGTTTGATTTTGAAGTCTTATCTGCTGCCACTGGGAATTTCACCTTTGTTAACAAGATTGGACAAGGGGGCTTTGGTTCTGTTTACTATGTAAGTTCACATAATCTTGTTAATTCTGTTGAATATATATGCATTGAAATATTCATGTGCGCTTAAATTTAGATGAAAATCCAACGGACTCCAACAGCTGTGTAACAAATTTGTGTCTGAAATATGCATGTCATTTTATTTACTTCTCTTATTTCTTTAGCATCCATGATGTACCAGTATCTTTTTTTCTTTTACATGATTCTATAGGGCAAGCTACTTGATGGACAAGAAATCGCAGTGAAAAGGCTTTCAAAGAACTCTAGTCAAGGACTGAATGAGTTCAAGAACGAAGTTATATTGATAAGTAAGCTTCAACATCGAAATCTTGTAAAGCTTCTTGGTTGTTGCATTCAAGGAGAAGAGAAGATGTTGGCATATGAGTACTTACCAAACAAAAGCTTGGACTCATTTATTTTTGGTAATTATCTAGTATTATGCTTCACGTAAAACTTACTCTTGTTTTGTTATGCATATGGATTTTGATCATGGATTTAATTTGAATAGATCATACAAAAAGGTCCATGCTAGAATGGCAAAAGCGCTATAACATTATTTATGGGATCTCTCGTGGACTCCTGTATCTTCATCAAGATTCAAGATTAAGAATTATTCATAGGGATCTCAAATCTAGCAATATTTTGCTTGACAAAGAGATGAACCCGAAAATATCTGACTTTGGCTTAGCAAGATCATTTGGTGGGGATCAAAGTGAAGCAAATACAAATAGAGTGGTTGGAACATAGTAAGTATAGATTGTTGATTATGTTTTTTTTTAAACCATTTTTTTTTTTAAAAGTATATTGTTGATTATGTTTTGAATTTATATACCCCCACCCAAAATTACTTATACTTAGCAACTCATTTGTTCATTATGATGTTTCTAACAATGTTGCGCTCAGTGGTTATATGTCTCCAGAGTATGCAATAGATGGGCTTTTCTCAACAAAATCTGACATCTTTAGCTTTGGAGTTATAGTACTCGAGATTGTAACAGTTCAAAAAAACCGAGGGTTTTGTCATCCTGAGCATTACCACAACCTCCTTGGGCATGTAAGTATGTATGATCAATTATTAGTCACACTTATTTGTACCAATTAAAGCTTGCATTATTTCTCCTATACATCCTATATCAGTCACAATTCTTAACTGTTTTTTGAATCTTTTATTGAATTGTTGATTTATCTTTAACTAGCCGACCTCAACTAATTTGGAATTGTGGCATTGTCGATGATGATGAATTATATAGGCATGGATGCTCTGGAGAGAAGGTGACCCTTCAGTTTTGATAGATACAACAATGGGAAAATCAGTTACATTAGCTCAAGCGTTGAGATGCATTCACGTTGGTCTTCTATGCGTCCAACGAGATGCAGATGACAGGCCCAGTATGTCTAGTGTGGTTTCCATGTTGAGGAGCGAGATTGCTAACTTACCTCAACCAAAACAGCCCGGTTTCTTTGTGGAGAGAAGTCCTGAAGAAGGAAATCAAGAACAAGAAGATTGTAGTGCAAATGAGATGACAATCACGTCTTCACAAGGTCGATAGTTTCATTCCTCTGTTTAACAAAATTAGCAGATAATTTAGTTGAAAGCTAAAAAGACATGCAGCAGATGATTTAGAAATTGAATGCTACTACCTCATGTAGCTATTAGAACTATATGATTAATTTAAATTATAATTTCAAAGCAATCTGGTTAACCAAAAGCAGCTAATTTTAATCATATTAAATGTACATCATTTTATTATTATTATTATTATTATTATTATTATTTTTTTATGATTGTGGATGTTTGAACTGTCTGGATCCCTCTCGGTTAAAGCTTGACTAATCTCATGGGGCTAGGAGCGCGCCTCTATCGTGAACTCAAATGTTGATGCAATTGTCGCAAATATCATATCATATTGAACATCATCAAGAGCTCATTAATGATCAAACAATTTGGTTCTTCGATTGATTTATGTTTTAAGAGTGCGGCTATTTGACCTGAATGAAATTGGTACAGTTGTAAAGTCACTAAGATGTGTTTGATGACCAAGAGGTTATGAAATTAGATCTAAATGTATATTGTTTTCTTCGAATTCATCAAATTGGAGCATCTAACTAACTCTTGATCCTAAGTAAGGAGGAGTTGTAAAAATGTTCGGACACCCACAACTATTGCAAGACAAGACACAATCAATCAAAAGATCCCCAAATCAGGCAACATCGTGATCTCAACAATCCTCCAACTCTATTGGAGATGCTGGAATATCGATTCGTAAGAACACAATATTATAGGTTATATGTGTGGAGACTCGAGTGGATGCCCCACTTGTTGGGTTTTTCAACTCATTAGTGAATGGCAAATTAGTCAATTTGCTTGCTCCTATTTAAAACACTTGCCTTATTTTGGAGAGAGAGAGAGAGAGAGAGAGAGAGAGAGAGACTTTGATTGAGGAGAAATTTGTGGAGAGATTTGTGTTCTTCAAGCCTTAACTTGGAAGCATCATTTAAGTGCTTAATTGAAAGTTCAAACCGATTCCGTTTGAGGTGAGATTGGAAAGGGAGATTCGCGCCGTCGAGCTCTACATCACCATTGGTAGAGATTTCACTTTGCCCTCTTCTAAGACATCCTCCACATTTCTCTTGTATTAAGTTCTTTGGCCACAATATGCTTCTATGCTTGATGTCTTGATGATTTGTGATGTTCATACCTCTAACTAGTGTTAGAGAAGACTTTTGTATTCCCATTTTCATGGTGGAGAGTTTTTCATAGGTGTAAGTCACCTCGTGGTTTTACTTCTCACTTTGAGAAGGTTTCCACGTTAAAAGTCTTGTGTGTTGTGGTTTGATTCTTGCATTTCCATTGTTCTTTACTTGTTGGATTGCTCATATTGTGGTTGTGGTTTTTATTTGGCGACACAAGAGATGGGTAGATTATTTGTTGGTGTAGGTTCACCCCATCAGAGTGGTATCAGAGCGTGGTTGAAGTTCTTGTTCCTTGTGTTTAGCAATGGATGACCAAATATTCAATCCAAACAAATGATTAGTTTGAATGGTTCTAATTACCATGCATGGAGAAAGAAGATGGAGGACATCTCTATATGAAGGAGTATTATCAACCTGTGTTCAAGACCGAAAAACCCAAAGGCATGTCTGATAAAGAATAGAATATTTGTCATCAAAAAGTGTGTAGACTCATTCAGCAATGGGTTGATGACAATGTTTCTACCCATATAGAAGAGGAGCCAATGCACATGTTATATGGACTAAACTTGAAGAGTTGTATGCTCGAAAAACAGGGAACATGAAGATGATTTTGATGAAGAAATTCATGGCCTTGAAATATCAAGAGAGAACCCCAGTTTTGGATCATTTGAATGCATTTAAGAGAGTTGTGAACCAATTACCAAAGATTAACACCAAGTTTGATGATGAGGTTCAAGCTATATGGCTTATTGCACACACGGATTCTTGGGATACATTTCAAATGACATTGTCTAATTCTGCTACAAATGAAATTTTTTCTCTCGATTCGGCATCGAATGACATTGTGAATGAAGAATTAAGACAACAATCACTTCATAGCTCTTCCTCATAAACACAAACAAAGATGTTGGTTACAGAAAATAGAGGGAAAAGCAAAAGCAAAGGACCGAGGTCATATGATAGAGGTAGAAGCAAGTCCAACAAATTTGCGAATGTTGAGTGTCATTATTGTGGTCTAAAGGGGCACATAAAGAAGTATTGTTGAAAACTCAAGAGAGACAACAAGAATGGGAATGAAAAGAAAAATGATGATGGTAAGAAAGATGAAGTTGCTATTATCACGGATGTGTTTCCTGTTATATGTGATGATGATGTGGTTAGTCTTGCATGGCATGAGACTAATTGGGTTATTGATAGTGGTGCCTCAATTCATGCTACATCAAGAAGAGATTTCTTCACATCTTATACATCCGGAGACTTTGGCGATGTTAGGATGGGGAACAATAGTTTGTCTAAAGCCATTGGCATGGGTGATGTATGCCTAGAGACTAATAATGGTTCTAAGTTAGTCTTGAAGAATGTGAAGCATATCCTAGATATTTGCATGAATCTTGTTTCAGCTAGTAGGCTTGACGATGAAGGATTTTGTAGCACCTTCAGTGATGGCAAATGAAAGCTTTCTAAAGGTTCCATGGTTATGGCTAGAGAGAAGAAGTGTTCTTCACTGTATTTAATGCAAGCAAGGGTATATGATAGTAGAATCAATGCATTTGAGAATGATGATACAATTGAGTTATGGCACAGGAGACTTAGTCACATGAGTGAGAAGGGCTTAACAGTTTTGGCAAAGAAGAATGTGCTCT
Organism: Stephania japonica; assembly: GCA_039657345.1. Classification (NCBI taxonomy): domain Eukaryota; kingdom Viridiplantae; phylum Streptophyta; class Magnoliopsida; order Ranunculales; family Menispermaceae; genus Stephania; species Stephania japonica. The sequence continues at coordinate 79,529,428 of CM077556.1, read as the reverse complement.
CAGGGGTAAAAAATTCACCTTTGAAGAAATGGGTTCACTGCTTGGCGGGGAAACAAGATAGAGTTGCTTTCAAGTCATCTAGTTCTCATTAAGAAAGCCAGAAATACTTTATCTTGTACATTCTGATTTGTGTAGTCCTATGAAGATAATGACACTTGGTGGTGCTATTTACTTTGTCACTTTCATTGATGATCATTCAAGAAAGTTGTGGGTTTATACCTTGAAGACAAAGAACCAAGTGTTTGATGTATTCAAGAAGTTTCATGCCTTAGTTGAGAGACAGACTGGGAAGAAGTTGAAATGCATTAGATCCGACAATGGTGGTGAGTATTATGGCATTTTAGATGAGTATTGCAAGCAACAAGGCATTCATCATCAAAAGACACCTCCTAAAACACCTCAGTTAAATGGGATAGCTGAGAAAATGAATAAAACTCTAGTTGAAAGAGTGAGATGTTTGCTTTCAGAAGCAAAGTTGCCTAAATCCTTTTGGGGTGAAGCTTTGAGTACAGTGCTTTATGTGTTGAATTTGACACCGTGTGTTCCTTTGAATCTAGATGTTCTAGAGAGAGTTTAACAAGGAAATGATGTTTCCTATGATCACTTACGGATGTTTGGGTGCATAGTTTTTGTTCATATTTCGAAAGATGAGAGGTATAAGCTTGATGTCAAGACTAGACAATATGTATTCATTGGCTATAGGCAAGATGAGTTTGGCTACAGGTTTTATGATCCAGTTCAAAAGAAACTTGTAAGAAACAGAGATGCAGTGTTTATGGAGGATCAGATCATTGAGGACATAGAGAAGACAGTTAGTTCAGTGCCTAATGTCAGTGGTTATTTGGTTGATTTTGGGTCATTTGCTTCACTGCGTGTTCATACACAAACCTCATATGCAATTCATGATGATCAACATGATAGTGGTAATGTTGATATTTCGTAGAGGTTGAGTTAGGTGATGATGATGATCATGAGCTACCAATAGTGCCAAAGGCTCCAGCTATTATTCCACGTAGGAGATCTAAGAGACAAAATGCCTTCTAGTCGATATCTGCCCTGCGAGTTTGTGTTACTTAGTGACAGGGGAGAGCCTGAATGTTATTCAGAAGCTATGCAAGATGAACATAAAGAGAAATGGGTTGAGGCAATGGATGATGAGATGAAATCATTGCATGATAACCATACTCTTGAGTTGGTTAAGTTATCTAATGACAAAAAAGCTTTGAAGAATAGGTGGGTGTATAGAGTGAAGTATGAAGAGCACACTTCACAACCTCGATACAAAGCTATATTGGTTGTTAAGGGTTTTAGTCAAAAGAAAGACATCGATTATGATGAGATCTTCTCGCCGGTAGTCAAGATGTCATATATTCGAGTTGTTTTAGGTTTGGCAGCAAGTCTTGATTTGCAGGTTAAGCTGATGGATGTAAAGACCGCTTTCCTTCGTGGTGACTTAGATAAAGAAATTTATATGGAACAACCAGAGGGTTTCAAAGTACATGGAAAAGAAAATTATATGTGCAAGTTGAAGAAAAGTTTTTATGGCTTGAAGCAAGCACCGAGACAGTGGTACAAGAAGTTTGAATCAGTTATGGGGGAGCAAGGCTACCATAAGACTACTTCTGATCATTGTGTTTTCATGTAGAGATTTTCTGATGATGATTTCATTATATTGTTGCTCTATGTTGATTATATGTTGATTGTTGGTAGGAATGCTTCGAGAATTGCAAAGTTGAAGAAGCAGTTGAGCAAGTCATTCTCTATGAAAGACTTGGGTCCGGCAAAGCAAATTCTTGGTATCCGTACTTTGTGAGACAGAAGTTCCAAGAAGTTGTCTATGTCACAAGAGCACTATATAGATAAAGTTCTTGAAAGATTCAACATAAACAAGGCTAAGGTAGTAAATGCTCCTTTAGCTAGTCACTTTAAGTTGGATGCTCAGCAGTATCCTTCTACAGATGAAGAGAAACAAGATATGGAGAAAATTCCATATGCCTCCGTAGTGGGAAGTTTAATGTATGTTATGGTGTGTACCAGACCAGATATAACATATGCAGTTGGTGTGGTCAGTAAGTTCTTATCTAATCCGGGACGAGAGCATTGGGATGCAGTCAAGTAGATTATGAGATATCTACGAGGTACTACTTATTTGAGACTCACTTTTGGTAGTGGAAGTCAGTGTTGATTGGTTACACGGATGCAGATATGGCCGGTGATTTGGATACTCGGAGGTCCACTTCAGGTTACTTGATGACTTTCTCAGGTGGGGTAGTATCATGGCAGTCCAGGTTACAAAAATGTGTTGCATTTTCTACCGTTGAAGCCGAGTTCATTGTAACAACCGAAACATGTAAAGAGTTGTTGTGGTTGAAAAAGTTTATTCAAGAAATTGGTTTCAAGTAAAAAAGATATGCTTTGTTTTGTGACAATCAAAATGTCATTCACATGAGTAAGAATGTTTCATTTCACTCGAGGACTAAGCACATTAATGTAAGGTATCATTGGATACGAGATGTTTTTAATGAAGGCTACTTGAGATTGAGAAGATTCACGCTAATAGTAATGGTTCTAATATGTTTACAAAGGCATTGCCAAGTTTGAAGTTTGAAGTATATTGCGACATAGCGGGATTGGTGATCCCTCCTACACTTAGTTGAAAAAGGGGGAGATTGTTTGGTTTTTCAACTCATTAATGAAGGGCAAATTAGTCAATATGCTTGCCTCCTATTTAAAGCACTTGCCTTATTTTAGAGAGAGAGAGAAAACGACTTTGATTGAGAAGAAATTTGTGGAGAAATTTGTGTTCTTCAAGCCTTAACTTGGAAGCATTATTTAAGAGCTTGATTGAAAGTCCAAACCGACTCTGTTTGAGGCGAGATTGGAAAGGGAGATTCGCGGTGTCGAGCTCTACATCACTATTGGTAGAGATTTTACTTTGCCCTCCTTTATGTGACATCCTCCACATTTCTCTTGTATTAAGTTCTTTGGCCAAGATATGCTTCTATGTTTGATGTCTTGATGATTTGCGATGTTCATAACTTTAACTAGTGTTAGATAAAACTTTTGTATTACCATTTTTATAATGGAGAGTTTTTCATAGGTGTTAGTCACCTCCTGATTTTACTTCTCACTTTGATAAGGTTTCCAGGTTAAAAGTCTTGTGTGTTGTGGTTTGATTCTTGCATTTCCATTGTTTTTTACTTGTTGGATTGCTCATATTGTGGTTGTGGTCTTTATTTAGCGACACAAGAGAGGGATAGATTATTTGTTGGTGTAGGTTCACCCCATCACCACTTTCCTAAATCCTATATGTAAACTAGTCACGACACTTATTCAACTTGGATTGGGTCCTTTATTACAAAAAAATAGTTGTTAAACGGACCTCACTTCTTGCTAGATGTACCTTATTACTTCTTATATCTCACTTCTTTTTTCTTTTTTTAAATACCCCACTTTTCTTTTAAGAATTCCAAAAATACCACCCTCGCCAACACCCCCTCAATCCTCTTATTTTTCTTGAATTTATCCGGTGTATAGCAAATTTAAAATGCAAAAAATTGAAATACAAAGTAGCAATGGGGTACATTTAGCGAGAAGTAGGTCGATTTAGCCACTTCTTTACAAAAATTGAAGAAACTCATCCCAACAATCACAGAAAAATCCAGTTGTCGCTCAACTTCTCTACGCAATCCCAATTCGTTATTTCTGTACTATTGCTCGTGAATGTTTGGATAGATTTGTGCCCAATTCGCTGGAAATGTGGAATTTGTCAATTGGGGTGACGGGTGTACAAGGAAGAAGGAAATTGGTTGAGTAGGGTTTGGTGATACTGCAAATTCAGTGGTGAATTTTGTCGATGAGTGTGGCAGAATGTGAGGAGAAATGCTTGAAGAATTGTTCTTGCACTGGGTACGCGCAGGCCGATTGCACCAGAACCTCGTGGGAACAGTCAACAGTCAGACTCACTTGGATAACACGGATATCAAAGAAAAAAATAAAAATAAAAAATAATGTCAGGGCCTGCTTTACCTATCAAAGGCAAGAGCTGTTTGTCAAGATGGCAGCTTCTGAATTAGGTGTTGTTTAACTTTAACCCTTTATTTAATTCAAAGCTTCATCAAGTATTAGCTAAGAACTCTAGATTTGATGAAATGTGAGGTTTAATTCCTACTTTGATCATTTAAATAAATAGTGTTGATCTAAGTGTCTTAGTCACAGTTGTACGTGTCATGAGCGATTAAGCATAGTAGAAGCATCAGCCATTATACAGCATATGTAGAGACAGGCTTTGTATCATTAGATGGCAGAATCATAGAAGAGTAGTATTGCAGAGATCAAGAGAATATAAAATAGTGAGCAGGACAAAAAATCAGGTCATTATATGGCTCAACTTTACCATATGTTGTTGGTCTCTTACTGTATTTATGTTTTCATTAACTTTACTTGGAGGTTACTTACACTCCTTGACTGAGATTACAATTTCTATTCTTGTAAAAACTTTTAACAAGAATATATACAGATGAACAGTTTTTTTGTTTTTTTGTTTTTTTTTTTTTTTTTTAACCTGATAAATTCTTTAATTTGAACTTGAGAAGGGTTTTTGACAAGATGTCTGCTTTTTGATTTAATGAGGTTCATGTTTAACAAAACTTTAGTTGAATCCTTTTTATGATAAAATAAAATTATTAATCTAGCTCTCTTGTAAGAGAATGAGAAAGTCGCAATTCATGTAAGAGAGTACCGAAGTAATTTCTGCAGTTAATGATCTAGGGCTTTAAACTCTCCTTAGTGCTACTCTTCTTCAAATACTATGTTATGTTTTCGGAAATACTAAGACTAGGAAATGAATTTTTTTTTTTTTAACTTTTGACCAAGAAATAATTTGGAAACTAGAATAGAAAAAGATGAATGATTGGGAGCTCCCCCCTCCTATACGGTGTTCGACTCGGGGTGAACTCGGAGTTGGCGGATAGTTTGGATACCAAGTGGCTTAGACCAAAAAAAATAGATGAATGATTGATGCAGAAGGTCTGTCTTCAAGATTTGATGGCCATTTTTATTTACTAAGACCAATTATCTTTAGGGGAGGAGGAACGCAGTACAAAGCAACACCAAGATCAATTGTGCCAGAAAGGTAACAAGGTATTTTATGAATGTGGCATTGAAAGGCATCTATAGTAGTAGTACTATAATAATGTTGTGCATCATAAGCTGAATAAGTAGCATAATATTCATGTAGAGGAACAACTTTAGAAAATTGCGTTGTGAATATGTGATCTTGCATCGCAGATTTTAGAAGTACTTCAGTTATATGAATGGCTAAAATACCAAATTTAATAAATGTTGTGAGATCATCAATTGATATAAGCAATTTAGAGTTGTTATATGATGAGTATTGACCAAGTTATTGGTTGGTGAAATGCATTTAAAAGAACCATGGAAGTGTAAGCAAAACCTAAAACCCTAAACCCTAAAGAAAAGCTGTGAGGTCTGAACCTTTTATTCTACATTATAATTTGGACAATCAACTCTTTCTCACTAATAAAATTTTCAATGGACCTTCCTTGGAGGATGTCTCTGAAGAAGACAGACCCTCTAATATTCAACAAAATAAGTTAGTATTTAATTATTTTAAGTTGTGAGCCTTTGAAAATAACTTCAAATTGTCAGAAGCATTGATCAACTAACTAATATTATTGAATTAATGGTCAGGATGATCTGATTCTTTTGGGCTAGAACTCCATTTTAGTTCCAAAAAGAAAGGAGCATAATTGTTACGAAGTGAACTAACTAGAAGAGTAATGATCATAATGAAAGGTTTTCACTTCTTTTTGTTATGTTTTTCTATGCTCTATCTTTCAGGAAATTCAGAAACTGGAGACTCTGTTACAGCAACTCTAGCTCTAAAAGACGGTCAGACCATAGTGTCTGCTGGTGGCAATTTTGAACTGGGCTTCTTCAATGCTGAGAATTCAAAAACCGTTATGTGGGGATATGGCATAAACAAGTACCAATTAGCAATGGAGGAGTTGTTTGGGTTGCCAATAGAGAGAATCCTCTTAATGAAACTGACGGCGTATTGAAGATCAACAACAAAGGAGATCTCACCATAGTTAATCAAGTGGGAAGCATAGTTTGGTCCTCAAATTCAACCACGACAACGCAAAGTTCAGTGGTAGCACAATTGCTAAACACTGGTAATCTTGTTCTCAAAGAACAGAATGATGATAATCCTGACCACTACTTTTGGCAAAGTTTTGATTATACATGTAACACGTTGCTACCAGGCATGAAGCTTGGATTGAACTTAAAGACGGGCATGAAGCGGTTTTTGTCTTCGTGGAAGTCAACATCAGATGCTTCTTTAGGTGATTTTAAGTTTGGGATAGATGTCCATGGTGTTCCTCAACTAATGCTATGGCAAGGAAATGATTTACTATCCAGAGTAAGTTATTGGAATGGTGTTCGATTCCCTGGTTTTCCAAATATGAATCCGAACCATATCTTTCCTTGCAATTACATCTCTAACGAGGAGGAGGTCTACTTCATATTAGAGGTTAGCAACCAATCATCTGTTGGAAATGTATTGACACTGAATCAATCTGGCAGGCCCGCCTTTTGGTCATGGAATGATCGAAGTCATAATTGGTTTTCTTACACTGTTTCGTCCCTGGACCAGTGTCTATATTATAACTTTTGTGGTGCTTACGGCTCCTGCAATGTAAACAATGCACCATTAATATGTCAATGTTTCGATGGATTTAAGCCAAGATCTCCTAAAGATTGGAATTCAATGAACTGGACGAGGGGTTGCATTCGAAAAACACCGTATGAATGTAAGCAGGGAGATGGGTTTCAAAAAATTAGTGATATTAAAGTACCTGATACTTAGAATGCTGTGCTCAACTTAAATATGGATTAACAGAATGCGAAGGGGAGTGTTTGAAGAACTGTTCTTGCACTGCTTATGCACTTGCGAATATAAGAGAAGGCAACGGCTGCTTGCTATGGTTTGGAGATCTGGTTGATATTAGGACCTATCCACTTAATGGACAAGAAATCTTTGTAAGGATGGCAGCTTCTGATTCAGGTGTGCTTTGTTTTTACTTTTTGACACTCTAAAGTTCTTCATGCCTTTTTTCCTATAATATAATAATAGGTTCACTCCTTTTTTTTGAACCTATATAATAGGTTCACTCTGAATAAATTATAAATAAAGAATTGAATATAATTGGTACTAAGCCCGTAGCAACTCAAACTGAAATGCCCTTTTTCTATCTATAGCAAGGTTGCAGGGAATGCACACAGGATCGCTGTTTAAGTACTAGAGTCCAAACTTTGTTCATTCTAGGTTATCTATGTTTAGAGGAAACTCTGAAAGTTTGTTTTGGTTCTTTTTGTACTTAACTATCACATATTTAACATGTTTGAATTGCCCTTATTAGTCAGTTTATAATAAGACTTAATTTTAATTTAGATTATCAAAAGGATCAGAGCATTGGAAAGAGACGTTTGGTGCTTTTGGTCATTTGCATCCCGCTTCTACTAATATTGGGAGTGCTCTTTTGGTTTTTGTCAAATGCTTGATGAAGAGAACAAAGCGAAACAAAATAGGTTGGCAGACGAGTTTACTTGCATTTTTTTTTTTTTTTTTGGCTGTCATAGATTCTAATGTAGTTTTGGAAACGTTGAAGGTACAGAAAGCATTGAAGAAACAACCAAAGAGTTGGAGCTACCATTGCTTAATTTTGATATTGTATCAGCTGCCACTGAAAATTTCTCTTTTGGTAATAAGATTGGGGAAGGAGGTTTTGGTCCTGTTTACAAGGTAAGCTGATCATGATATTATGAAATATTTTGAACAACTAAAGTTCAACTTTGGATGTGCTTATCTTGTTTCCATAACTATTTTTGCAAATTATATACCAGGGAAAATTACTCGATGGACAAGAGACAGCCGTTAAAAGACTTTCCAAGAGTTCAACTCAAGGTCTTAAAAAGAGTTCAAAAATGAGGTTATGTTGATTGGAAAACTTCAACATCGAAATCTTGTGAGGCTCCTTGGTTGCTGCATTCAAGGAGACGAGAAGATGTTGATCTATGAATATATGCCCAACGGAAGTTTGGATTCATTTATTTTTGGTATTCACGCAACTCCATAGTTTCATACTTCTGCTAGATTTATTTAATACAATCAATATATGGCTAGTTTGGATAATTACTTCCTTGCAGACCAAAGAAGAAGCCATTAGTTAGATTGGCAAAGGTGCTATGACATTATCTATGGAATTGCTCTAGGACTCCTTTATCTACATCAAGATTCTAGATTAAGAATTATTCATAGGGATCTCAAAGTTAGCAATATTTTACTTGATAGTGATATGAATCAAAAATCTCTGACTTCGGATTGGCACGATCATTTGGTGGAAGTCATAGTGAAGCAAACACAAGTAGAGTGGTTGGGACTTAGTAAGTGCTACCCTTATTTTTGAATGCATCACATATTACTTTTCATTTCCTTCATCTAATTCATTGCCATTTTGGCATATGCAGTTGTTACATGTCTCCAGAGTACGCGGCAGGTGGATTCTTCTCTGTGAAATCTGATGTCTTTAACTTTGGAGTGATAGTTTTGGAGGTGGTGAGTGGAAGTAAGAATCGAGGATTTTACCATCCAAACCATTACCCTAATCTTCTTGGACATGTAAGTATGCATGCCCTTAATTTCTTTGATGATAGACCGTGCTTGCAAGTACAAATTAATCATAGCATGATATGCAATTCAAGTTTATCCACGCGGAAAAAATGTTCATCTTACGGTTCTTCAATTACTTGCCTAGGCATGGAAGCTTTGGAACGAAGATAATGCTTTGGAATTGATGGACGCGACAGTCAGGAACTCTTCAATTATATCTGAAGTGCTGAGATGCATTCATGTGGCACTTCTATGTGTCCACCAATGCCCAGATGATCGACCAGGCATGTCTTATGTGATTTCAATGTTAGGAAGTGAGACCTCAAACTTGCCTCAACCAAACGCCCAGGTTTCTTCACCGAGAAAAGTTTTGATGAGACGGATTCCACATCAAAAATGCAAAACCAATGTAGTTGTAATGAGGTAACAGTCACTTTGTTAGACGGTCGATAGTTGCTGATTCGATGTATTGAATTTATTGATCGATCTCAGTGAACCAGTAGGAAATTAAGCTGGCTGAGGACTTGGATATTGAATTCACATTTCTAAGTTCATTTGTGTTAAGAAAATCTTTAAGCAAATATGCATTTGTTTGGTCTTCATCTGCATCTATAGGTATTTTTTTTATCTTCATCATAGCATGTTATATGCTCTCAACCTGCCAAGTAAAAGCACATTTTAGAAGTAAAACTAGATTCCATGATAGACTGTTCAACTCAGAATTGTTGAATCTTCAACCTTTATTACAACTAGATTCCAAGATATACTAATCACTTGCCTTTTGGCAATGCTTGGAAAGTCGTGAGTTTGACTTTCTTAAATCAAAAAATTTTATATAAAAAAATAAAACTAATAAATTATGTTATGGGCTTAAGTCATAGTTGGACTGTAAGGGCCTGTTTGGTAAGAGTGTTAGCTTAGTTAAGCTCAGGCTTAGTTGTAAGATTGGTGTTTGCTTGGAGTGTTAGCTAAGACGTAGATTTACCAAAGCACTTAAACTCATGCTTACCAAAAGACACTCTCCCCTGTCTTTAGGTAAGCTCAATTCAGTGGGAGAAAGTTACAAAATTACCCTCATTATGTTTACAAAATCGCAGCAGCCCATCGTTACCATCGCAGCAGTAACCTCATCTTCTCCATCGAAGCTTCAACTGTCTATCGAGTGAGTGATTCGTCGGCCTCCTCTCCATCTTCTCCATTGCATCAACAACTCATCTTCATCTTCGATCTCCGTCTCAACAACAACCCATCTTTCCAATATTGATTAATTAGGGCTTTCATGTATGTTGCTCTAATTTCTTTTTAATGGTCTTTCTTTCTATCCAATTTTGCACACTTTCGTATCTGATTCAAGATGTGCTTTACCTTCATATCTGATTCAAGGGTTCCATCTCTTTATTTGGATTGTTTCCTTCCAATGGAACTGATGAAGGCAGGGTGTTGGAATACCAATGTCGTTTGAATGAGTGGTGGGAATTATCTTCTTATGTTTGGATTGCTTTTGCTTTACTTACTGATACGGGATGAACATTGGATGAATTGTGTTGAAGCACTCAGGAAAGAATGGCGTCTGGACTATAATGGGCATAAGGCATTTTTTTTTTTTGTTCTAAAATTGGTTGTCAATATGGTTTTTTTATGGGCAAAAGTATAGGGAATGCGTCGAAATTTTGTTACTTTTGTATTATCTATTTTTTGTACATATATACATCACTTGTATATAATATATACTCCGATGCATGCGAGTGGGTGTTGGGTGGGGGAGCCATTGAATATGGCAAAAGAAGATGAAGAGATGTTGAAAGGGCATAACTGTCCAACAAAAAATCTTCCATAACACAATGGGTTTTGGAGCAAACACAGGATTACCTAAGATATGACTTGTGTTGGGCAAGCAAATGTGGAAGGCCAAACGGGCCCTAAGAGGTTTATCTCTCCCAACGAAAGGGACTCTACACATTGGACTCAGTAAAGCGGGTCTCAGTCCACTCAGTGGGACTATATTTCAGTTCTATTTGGCTTTCAAAAGAGAAGATGTGTACTGCACCATATGCTTGCAAGGATATATGGCAACCCATCAGTTGTTTCAGAGTTGGTGTTGCACCAATCTGGTGTGGTTCAGAGGTTCACATGGAATAATATATACAAGGCATGAATTAATGGGTGGTGTACAAGAGTGTGCCATCTTATCTGTGTGATATTAAACAATGCAGTTGTTGTTTGGCCTGGAATGGAGATCAGCAATTGATATCAGGGCAAGTTCTCTTTGTCAAGATGGCAGCTTCTTAATCAGTTATTGTTTTTTTTTTTTTTTTTTTTTTTTTTTTCCATTCAAAGATTCATCTATTAAGATGAAATCTGTGGTCAATTCCTAATCTGATCATATAAATAAATAGTAGCGTCGAACTTGGTTGTGTGAGGTGAACGTTTTACTCGCATTCTACAAAGATTTAAATTGCTATATTCCTCATGAGAATAACCTCGATTCAATTGATTGATCTAGAGACGTGAAAAATATGAGAAAAGTACTTGGTTCTAAAGAGATTTATTTAAGTGCTCTGAAGAAAATCATGGGAATGTATATTACATTGATTTTAGGGAGCTTGATACTAACTGAAGCATCAAAATATATTAGGGGATGCCAACCTAGTATTAAGCCGGTAGCTCCACTGGTTTGGCATGTTAACTAGTACATAAGGTTGAGAGTTCAAGTCTTTTCGTGTCGGAACTCAAATTGTAATAACTTAGGGTGGTGTAAACTGGGTTTTATATTAGGAGATAAGATGCCATTGCCTTAACTCTAAATAAAGAATTTAAGTGTGGTGGATCCCTTCCAAATAGTACCATAGTACTGGTCTTTGAAGTAGTCTCACTTCTATTATACTTACAAAAGTCTAATATTTCTATCAAACCTTTTGATATTATGATTTGAAATGATATCTACTAATAAAATCTTATTTAAAATCAAGAGAAAAATATAGCCCTACCTCCAATCTTTGTTTCCACAATGACAAGTCTAGAATAAAGATAAAACTGCTGTTAGAAGTTATTTTTGTTTTGTTTATTTTTATCTTTTAATGAAGTTAGTCTTAAAAAGAGAATAAATATGGAGACTTGGATCATATAAAAGACTCAAATCTTATTCATTTGGCATTGGTGATATCAACCTTCAACCAGTGAGATTATGGAGATATACCAGAGATTTTATCCATAATTGATAGAAGGGCCGCGAGAAATTTTACTGTCAGATTCTCGATTTCAAATAGTAAAACCAAATTATGCAAGTCAAAAATTGTAATTTAATTGGTAGCTATAAAATTAATAGTCAAATATCGGTGGTTGAGAATTTATTACCCATGTCATTGCATTAGAGATCAAATCGTAATCTGTATTACTGCAAATACTTAGTTAGATTGTGAGGGAATGCAGTGTTTCTCTAATGTTGGTAATGGATGCTTTATTTTCACTTGCTTTCTTTGCTGCTATACTTTGTTTTCTGAGAACCTCCAAAGCTGGGGACACCATTACTCCTTCCCAACCTCTCATCGATGGCCAGACCATAGCGTCCGAACAAGGTATGTATGAACTTGGATTCTTCACTCCTCCAACTTCCCAATTCCGCTACTTAGGAATTTGGTACAAGAAGATATCTAGTGGAAGAATTGTTTGGGTGGCAAATAGAGCAAGCCCTTTCATCGACAAGCATGGTATGTTAAAGCTCACAAAGGAAGGAAAGCTCATCCTACTCAACCAAACTGATGATCAGACCATCATTTGGTCCTCCAATTCATCAAAGACGACTCAAAATCAAGTCTCAGCTCAACTACTCGACACGGGCAATCTCGTCGTGAAAGACAATAAGAACAACAATGATGATTATTTGTGGCAGAGCTTTGATTACCCATGTCACGTAATGCTTTCAGGGATGAAGCTTGGAAGGAACTTCAGAACTGGGCAGAACTGGTACATTTCATCATGGAAAAGCATATCAGATCCTTCGCCGGGCATCTTCGCATATGGGATTGATACGCAAGGGGTCCCTCAGCCCATGCTTCGGAAGGGAAGCGATGTGGTGTACAGAACAGGCTCATGGAACGGTGTTCAGTTCTCTGGAACTCCATATCTGGTTCAGAACCCATTCTTTGAATACAATTTCATATCCAATGAAGATGAGGTGTACTTCTCTTACAAGCTGCGAAACCAATCTGTAGTTGTAGACTTCTTGATACTTAGTCAATATGGATTACTACTGTCCTACTCATGGAATGACAGAATCCATGACTGGGATGTGTATGATACAGGGCCACTAGATGTGTGTCAAGGCTACAACGTATGCGGTGCTTATGGTGTATGTAACGTTGAGATCCCCCAGAAATGTGAGTGTTTGCATGGTTTTGTTCATGAATCTTGGAGAGAATGGAATTCAGGTGGGTGTTCTCGAAGAACACAGTTTCGTTGCGGAGAGAAGGAAGGATTTCAGAGGATTGCGGGAGTGAAACTGCCTGATACAAGGAATGGCAAGTTGAACATGTCGATGAGCATGGCGGAGTGTGAGGCAGAGTGCTTGAAGAACTGTTCCTGCACCGCTTATGCCATTGCAGATGTTAGTAAGAACAATGGCTGCTTGCTTTGGATGGGACAGCTGATGGATGTTAGAAGCTTAATGGGTCATGGCCAAGATCTCTATTTAAAGATGGCAGCGTCAGAACTTGGTATGGATTTCATAAATTTTTTTTTTTTTATCAATTTATAGTCTTAAAATTAAGTAAGATACTATTGATATTGGTTCTAATGATTCATGGTGTGCAAGAAGCAAAATTAGAAATAGATAAATGAGTTGCAATTACGAATACTTTGTTAACACATGCTTGATTATTGTTTACGATAGTATCATTAATGTTGTCGATGAATCTCAATCTGGAAAATTGTATAGTTGGCATAGACGTCCTATTTAATTTGAATAGTTGATTTGGTTACATATCTAAAAACAACAACCAATCCACAATCCAAATTAGTTGGAGTTGGCTACATGGATCGAACACTGATCTGCTCAGCTCGATTTAAAGCAGCTTAGTTACACACGAAAGCATACACTAAATATACAGATGAAGAAAACTTAATAAAAATTGACTTTATTTTTGTGTTTTTAGCAATATATATCTGATGGCTTACTGGTAATAACATTGTATCTTGCTAACATTATGTTTTTGGTCGAGATTCTAACATTATCTTTAACAATATATAATTCAGATCAAGGAAAGGTTGATCATTCTCGTCTAAAGAGACGATTACTGTTGATTGTCATCTGTGCGCCTCTTATCTTAGGAATGCTACTGCTCTTTCTCATAATACGCATTTGGAAGTCCAAAATGCAAAACAAAAGAAGTAGCTTGGTTGAAGAAACCACTAATGATGAGTTTGCGCTACCCGTGCTTGATTTTGCTTTAATATTGGCGGCTACTGACTCTTTTTCATGCAATAATAAACTCGGCGAAGGTGGTTTTGGTCCTGTTTACAAGGTATGATTTCCAATTATATAAATGATGCAATTATCAACTTATGATTTTTTTTTCTTCCTGTCACTGTAATTCCAATGCCAATTTTTCAAATAGGGCATGCTACAAGATGGCCAAGAAATAGCAGTTAAGAGACTTTCAAGGGACTCAGTTCAAGGTCTAGATGAGTTCAAAAATGAGGTTAAACTGATAAGCAAGCTTCAACATCGAAATCTTGTTAAGCTTCTTGGTTGTTGTATTAAAGGAGAAGAGAAGATGTTGATCTATGAATACATGCCGAACAAAAGCTTGGATTTGTTTATTTTTGGTATTGATCTTACAACGTCATCCCAAGCATAGTTTCTAGCAAATCTTTTGATTCATCTAATATATGGATGTGTCTTATGAATTTCAGAAGTTTAATAAAAATGTTTATTCTCCTAGATCCAACAAGAAGCTCATCACTTGATTGGAGAAGGCGTTATGCCATTATTTGTGGAATTGCTCGAGGACTTCTCTACCTTCATCAAGATTCAAGATTAAGAATTATTCATAGGGATCTCAAATTAAGTAACATTTTGCTTGATAATGAGATGAATCCAAAAATTTCTGATTTTGGCTTGGCAAGATCATTTAGAGGGGATCAAGTTGAAGCAAACACACGTAGAGTGGTTGGAACGTAGTAAGTAACACATGGTACTCTTAGAGAAAAAAAAAATCATATTGCTTTAGTTAAATCTGTTGTAAATATTTCTCTTGTTCCCCTTCCATTTTATATATATATATATATATATGTCAATAATTATTTTGCTACAACATTGATATCTCCATGCAGTGGTTATATGTCTCCAGAATATGCAATTGACGGGTTGTTCTCTGTAAAGTCTGACATTTTTAGCTTTGGAGTTATAGTGTTGGAGATCGTAAGCGGCAAGAAAAATAGAGGATTTAATCATCCAGGCCACTCCCTTAACCTTCTCGGGCATGTGAGTATCTATGCAATGCATGATAACCCTCTATTTTATAACTAATACTATAACATAAAGCAGTATTTACATGCTTTAGAACTGTAGCATTTTTTTAATATAGCTAACACAATTGCACATATTGCAATTCCAATAGGCCTGGAAGCTATGGAAAGAGGGCAATTCGGTTGAATTGCTGGACATAACCAATGTGAGCAATTTCTCTACGAGTGAAGTGATGAGATGTATTAATGTTGGCTTGTTATGTGTGCAAAAATGCGCAAACGACCGACCAAACATGGCTTCCGTGGTTTTGACGCTGGGGAGTGAAAGTACAAAACTGCCTCACCCTACACACCCTGGTTTTTTCACAGAAAGGGAACATGGAGACTCAAGCTCTTCATCGAAACAACCAGAATACCTGCTTAGCTCAAATGAGTTGACAATCTCTACATTGGATGGTAGATAATCCATCACACACACATTTGGTATAGAAGTTCTTGTGCATGAAAAATGTGTAAGATTCAGGTTGTATGTAAGAATGTTTACTGTGTATTAAAACCTTGGTGAAATAACCGTATGTGGTTACAACTGAATACAATGCTGGTTGTAACTGAGAAACAAAAACAAATGCAAGTACTTAAATAAAGTATGCTAAAAGTAAATCAAACCAGACACCATAGAACTTGTTCACGCAGTTTGGTCCATGACCTACATCTGCGAGGCTACGCCAAGATGTAAAATCCACAAAGACAGAGTTACAGATTTACGCAACACCCGAACAAGTAATCCCTCACTAGGTTTGTTACACTACCCTTTTCCCTTACAATGCACTCTTCACAAATTTTCCGATACATGCACGGTGAGGCTCCCCCTCATTGGATTACTCAAGCTTTTACTTGGTGCGTCGAGTTCCCCTCTATGGAATACAAGTCTCCTACTTGCACTGTAAGGCTCCCCTTCACTGGAACACTCAAGTCCCCTTGATGTTTACATCTTGATAAAGAAATGAACAACAAAGAGGTATACAAACTTTATCACTTTGACACATTATATATATAGACCGATGATACACATAATCTTAACTACATCCATAAGATATGTCCAATTTTCAACTTCAAATAACCACCATTCATGTCTCCGCATCTTATCAGATCTTCAATTGGTCTTCACTCGCTTGTGGATAAGATCAAATCCTTAACAAACTGGTTCAGATATCCTGTTGCAAACGCTCAGATATTTTGTTGCAACCGAGTATCTTCATCCAACCACCAAAAGTCTATCTTCTTATTTGAGCACGTAAATCATGCTTTGGGTGAGTCATTTACCAAACCATCAATCTGTACAACATGATGACAGTTCAAACGGTCGATCACGACACTAACAATCTCCCCTTTATCATTATGTTGTCACAAATGGTAAATGAGGTAGGGGCGTATACGACAACTATCACCAATACAATCAAATGAAGGGAAAGTTAGAAACTTAACTTAACTACCTTCTTGCTTCGTCAGATAACTGGTCATAAAAAGTATCTTCCATATAATTACAGTGCTCAGCCAATAGTAAACATAAATACGAAAGAAAAAATATAAACACTGTTGATGAACTTCCAATATCAATAGCTCCAGCTTCGATTGCAACAACTTCAGCCATCTTGTTGCACCGTCTTCAACATCTTTAGCAAATCGTCAAATATGCCCTGATGAAATAGAACTAGCGAAAAACTTCACAAACTCCCATTCAAACAGTAGACAAACATACTTAAGAAAGTAAAAAGAAACAGAACTCCCTCAGTTACATATTCTCCACCTTTCTGATATCATAATGACAATGCCTTTGAGCTGGGAAAGACATGCCAGACAAGTTAACATCATGAGGAGCAAAAGCTTGCATAAATGAAAGAGCCTTTTAAACAGGTTGTTTGGCACAACTTCAATAGCAACCATGAGTTCCTTCTCTTGTTTTCCCCCAGGTCCATTGAGTCACTTCCATGAAGATTAGAATCAGAGGTTCGAGTAGAAGAATATGGCACACAGAGTATGGCGGCAGTGGTTCTGGCCTTCTTCTACTTTGTCTTCCAAGGCTTGGATGGACCGGCTTTAGCATCATGAGTTGCAACTGCAGGATTAGTGTGACGGCCCCAATTTCCCGTGCAATTGGGTACGCCCGGCCTAGACCCGTGCAGGCCCTAAGTCATCACTTGGTAACCTGACGAGCCTAGTCAGCCTTCAATTTAATTAATTTAGTACTTTATGAAAGAGTTATTGCAATAATACACAGCGGAAGACTAAACAATAAATAACAAGGGGAAATAACTCAATCAAAGGGAAATTAGGAATTCTATAATTGTGGAAAAACCCCGGGTATTCATGTACCATTCGATAAGCATATATACATGATACCAGTCTCACCAAAAAGAAATACTAAGTTCTATAAACCAAAACATACATATATAAAGCGATATACAAATGAGCAAAAACATATAACCTACTCTAGGGTTCCTCAAGTCCAGCCGCTCATATAAAGTCTCATAGGCAAGGTCCCTTGTCTCTACTGCACTCCGCTATATCTGCACCCACCGTCACAAACTAGACGGTGAGCAACTGAGAGAAATCGAAAGTAATGCCAGAAGAATATAACAGTAATTCATGAATTATCAATCAAGGCAGTCTAAATATCATGCAGGAATTGAAAGACAGGAAGATAAATAAACAAGGTGCATGATAGGCAGACTAGAAACAATAACAATCGAAACATGCGTGTTCTACAAGTCAAGAGAGGTCATAAGTGGTCTAAAATCTACAACAATACCACAACAATCCACAACAATCCAGTACATGGTATCACACAATCACTAGGGGTGGTCAAACACTCGTGCGCACGAGTGCCCGCGTTTTATCCCTTCTAGTGCAGGCCGCATGTACCTTTGAGACACACACTTATGCCAAGAACACACATACAAGGAATATGGAATGGAATGCCAACAAGTAGATAATAGCAAACACAACGGAATGAAAATGAATCACATGGTATTTTCTTTACTGGCTTACTAACGTACAAATGCTTTTTAAGGCAAGTGTACTTACCTGACCTAGCGTGACCCGGTACTCACTCCGAGACTTTAACGCGCTTCCCGTGTTTCTCGACTACTTGACAATGGTTTAAGTCCCGAATATAGGTTTAAGATTAGTATTTAGTTTTAGGATGATTCTCATAACTTTGTTTCAATTCCTTTATGTATTTGTTTTGGGCCTTAAGTTGTGCCTATCATATTAAACTCTTATTGGATTTTACACAACCCATATACACACCAATTGAGACTTGTTATGGACCTATATTACAATGAGTGGATTGGGCCCTTGTTGGGCCTTATTATAAGTCCATATTCATTTAAAACAAATGTCTATACTTATAATCTTGTTTACTTATTCTCAAACCTACAATAATATACATTATGGTCACACACACAATTGATGTGTACACCCCACTGGTGTGCAAACTAACACTTCACACACCCCGCTATTTTGTGCACACATACCCCGTTGTTGTGTGCACCCCACTGTGATTTTCCATGTTTACATGCATTAGTACATCACTTTATTACTTGAAACTAGGTTATATACACATTTTCTAATATGCACCCCCTATACAACTGTTGTGTACACCCCACTGTGGTGTACACACATTGTACACCCCTCACATAATATTCACACCCCAAGACAGTTTCCATGCAAAACGAAACTCACACCTATACATCTCATAAACAGTCCCACTACAGTGCACACACCCACACCCCCAACTGGGGTGTGCACATACACAGTCACACCCCATACACCTAAAACAGCCACCCCACACTCATATTAAGCAAAACCGTCACCCACATGCACCAAAACAATCCACATACACTTCACACAACTACATCTACACACTCCAACACAACCACCCATGAAAGCAGTCCCAAAGGGTACCCCACACCCCAACTGGGGTGTGCACATACACTGCCACACACCTCGTCCAACATGCACATCAAAACCGTCACAAAGAGGAGAAAAATTTTCAAAACTAAAAACAGTGAAACCGAGAGAGCGAGGGGACAGTCGAGCTCACCTTGGTGTCTCCGGTGGGTGGCCGAGGTCCAATGCCGTGAGGGTGACGGTGGTGACTGGAAAACGAGAGAGAAAAACAGTCGAGAGTGAGAGAGAACACGTGAACTGCCGAGAGAGAGAAGAGAAGGAAGAGAGGGAAGAGAGGAGCTCACCCAACGTCGTCGGTGGTGGTGGAGGGATCAGTTGCCGTGGTCGAGGGTGGCGGCACAGCTGAGGGTGAGGGAGAGCACGTGAGGCCGAGAGCAATGTGGACTGGCCGAGAGTCGAGAGCGTGGAGAGGAAAACCAAGAGTGAGTGCGTGAGTGAGGAAACGAGAAATAGAGAGAGACGTTGGAGAGAGAGACTCACCTCGTCGGGGTCAGTGTCGCCGGTGGGAGGCGGCGGCAATGGCGAGAATGGTGGGGAGCTGAATAGTGACGGCTAGGGTGGGGAAGATGATGAATAGTGTGTTAGGGTTTTAGGGTTTGGTTTGTTTTTATAACAACAAGTTAGGCCGAAATGACCCTTTTGCCTTTGAGTTTACACTTGCCCAACCCTTGGCCAGCTACCCTTATGGGTCTTTTGGCTTATCCTCTTAATCTAACACATCCCCATCTCTATGACCATCCAATGGCTCTCCTCACTCACTTGTATCACTTTAACAATCTTATCCTATATTAACCCATTAATTTTATTAAATTACTAATAAGGTTACACAAATTCTCGCCTACTCGGCGCACCGTGCCCCGCGTCTGACACGCTTCTCGAGGCAGTCCCACTCTTGGGATTCGAATAAATTCCCTCATGCTTATGTTATACTTTATTGTTAGAGTTTTATTTCCTCAACTTAGGTCATATTTTTCATTTGGCTTTGTTTATTAATAAAATCCACTAAAACGGTTCCCGAAAAAACCCCATATAACTAGGCGACATCTCACTCAATTAAAATATAGCCCAAACAGCTCGAGACCCGTAGAATACTATAATACTAATGCACACAATCAAAGAATCATAAAATCACTTCGGTGTCGACTCCCGAAGTTCGAAATACTGTCCAGTATTCACGTAGCCGGGTCACAATCCTGACAAGTGTAATGCAAGTCAGTTAAAAATTTGGGGTTGTTACAATTAGCTTCTAGCAACAGACAACAAGAGAGAACAATTCCCAGGTGATGAGCGCTAGTGATGTTATCTATCCCCTTAAATCATTTCACCAACTTAACATTTATTTGTTAAGATAAATACAAATAACTTATAAATCATAAACAAATAAATAAATAAATCCGCTACGCACAACGACTTTAAAGTGATAAATAAGGCAATGGTACTCTCTTCCTTTTTAATGTAAAATTAAAACAACTTTAATCAAAATAAATTTGGAGTTTGTACCAGTTGACATTACAAAAAAAAAAGAGTCCTATCTCTCTCCATGGATTTGCATGGCCCAACTTGGCTTTGCATTCACGAAGCCCCTCTTCAGCTTTTGTCCATTCAAGATGTGGTGCATACTCGTTCTTAATTGCCTTCCAGGCTTTAACATCAATTGAGAGAACATATCCCTCCAAGTGAGCCTTCCAATAAGTGCAGTTGGCATTGGTAAGCATTGGTAGCCTCGTGTTTGATAGACCTTCAAGTTTGTCTGTGTGGCGGCCCCAAATTCCAGGGTCGCCCCATGCAACAGATATTTCTCCAGCTCACGCACCAGAAGTATTTGCCACGTCGTTTCTCTCTTTCCATATCTGATAATCTTGAAATTAATGTTGTTTATCCATAAGCAACAACGGAAGTCTAGTGATTACAAAAAAAATATATATATATATACATAACTTATGTTTCATCCAATAGTGGAAAACTCGGTTGTACTTGCATATAAGCGATCAAACTATAGCAGTAATATATACAAGTATAATAGTGATTACGGTCTCCCGTCCCAAAATAATACAAAATATCAAAAGAATATAACTAACAACGCACGTACTAGCAAGCCTCAACGCAAGTAAGTCAGATATAATCGCCAATAATCTCCTTACCCCTGCTGATACTAGGATCTGCACTCAGTTATCACAAAAACCAGATAACGAGTCCAATAAGTAAAATCCCAAGGAAAACCACCAGGCATTTTAATTTAAGAATAAGAAAAACAGCCAATAAATAGTGTTCAATAATCATGCAGAAAGAAGAAAAATGCAGGCAACTGCTTAAAGTTAATTGCATGAGTATAAAACACTAAGATAACAAATGGGTGTGAAACAACTACATAAGATGTGAATCTAGGACCAGTAGCCCGGTCATACCCTACTCCAACAACCCCGCCCTGTGTCCTAAGCCACAATCTCCCAAGCGACCACACACCCGGAATACCAGACGGAACGTCACCGTCCCCACAAAGATAAACTCAGATTATCAATAAAATATAGCTCAATGAATAGAAATAAGTAAATGCAGTAGTGGTGTTCAATTGGGTTTTACATACCTCAATCCGCACTCACAAACCTCGAAAATATCCCCGGTTCGACCCTCGATTGGTCCCCGACTCCAACGACTGTCTGAGAACTCCTAGGACCTAATTCCAAGGTTTATTGGTCAATAATTTGGTTTATAATTGATTATGTTCCATTTCACACTGTTTTCCATTCCAGAGGATCATTAGCGCGCTAATTGATCTTAATCACTGTTCATCATCATTTTCCAAAGGGTAATTAGCACGCTAATTCTACCTATTAGCGCGCTAATAGCGCTCTATCCAGCTTTTTCAGATCTAAATTTTTGGATTCCAACCACCATACAAACCCATTTAATCCATTCAACTACCTTCAAAACTCCTCAACAACACCCAAATACATCATCAACACGAATTTATCAATATCAAACCTCAAAATCAAAGAATCATTAAAATCACATTCAAAACCCATTT
Source organism: Stephania japonica (assembly GCA_039657345.1). NCBI lineage: Eukaryota > Viridiplantae > Streptophyta > Magnoliopsida > Ranunculales > Menispermaceae > Stephania > Stephania japonica. The sequence goes on along the minus strand of CM077556.1, from coordinate 79,507,271 downwards.
TTAGAAAATCATCCAATTTCTCTCAAACTTGATCAAATACATAACCCATGTCATACCAACCTCATGAACCTTAAATCTCAACCAAATACAGTGTTTAATTCCTCAACAATTCGAATTTTCTCAAATTTCTCACCAACACTAAAAATTCATAAAAACACAAGTGTTGATGAATTTTTACCTTGAATCTTGGTGTTAGACACCTCAAATCCCTCTCCACACCTCAGTTGATGATCTCTTCCTCTTCTTTTCCTCCAACCGATCTCTCTCTTTCAATTTCTCTTTTCCTACCCATTTTGACCGATCAACCATGTATATATATACTTGGTTTTAATCAAGTGTGTGCACACATCTCGAGAATAATCCTGGGGTCACTGACCACCCTGTGTCACTCCAACTTCTTGACACCTTATCATGACACTGGTTGTCTCGAATCTCTTTATTGTGCATCTCGAGAATAATCCCAAGGATATTATATTTTTCAGTTGTAACTATAGGATTTGTATTTATCCTATGATTCAATTCATATAATTTATCTATGCCCTTAATTAAATTTCCATAAATTGTAATTAAGGTCACACTAGTTTCCCGACTACCCGGCACCCTATGCCCCGTGTTCGACATGCACCCCGAGGCGGTCCCATACTTAGTGTACCAGATTTTATTATATTTAACCCCTAAATTAAGGTCATACTATATTGTTTAAATCCATCAAAGCCCCAACGCCCGGCCTTACCACTACCGAACTCCCGTGTTGGCTTGTTCTACGAAACAAAACCCCGGCTCTCAACTTGCCCGCCAAAATAAAGTAAATACACACCTGTGATGAATTTTACATAAATGATATAAAAATACATCACAGAATTTACCAACCATAAAAAATCAGGTAGTTACCTAAGTCAGTCTCAGGTCTAGCCTCTACATGACGTTCACGTGTCATCCGAGCTGGCGTCCTAATCATGAATTAATCAAAATAACGGCGTTAATAAATAACAGGCCGTTACTGCGCCTTTTATGTAACGGCCCAGCCATGGCGCACCCCTCTGGCACCACACAGGCAGTGTGAGCCATGGACCGCAGCCCCTCCCACACCATCTGGCTCCCCCAAGCCAGTCTTTCGCTCCCCAGACTCGAACCTACGCCCTGAGGGATAAGTATACAGGTTTAGCAAGTCTGGTACCACTGAGCTGTTCCAGCACGAAGGCACCGGATCCCATCAGAACTCCGCAGTTAAGCGTGCTTGGCCGAGAGTAGTACTGGGATGGGTGACCTCCTGGGAAGTCCTCGACAGCTCAGTGGTACCAGACTCGCTAAACCTGTGTACTTATCCCTCAGGGCGCAGGTTCGAGTCTAGGGGGCGAAAGACTGACTTGGCAGAGCCAGATGGTGTGGGAGGGGTCATGGCTCCATGGCTCACATCGTGCTGTGCCGAGAGGGGGTGTGCCCCATAGCTGGGCCGTTACAGTCTGACTCGTTTCCCAGAGACATTTTGGTTAGTACACAGATCTCACTTGTCTCTATAAACAAAGATTTCGCAGTACCTGCTCTGATACCAATTGAAATAACTGTATGTGGTTACAACCGAATACAATGTTGGTTGTAACTGGGAAACAAAAATGAATGCAAGTACTAAAATAAAGTATGTTGAAAGTAAATCAAACCAGAGACACCAGAGAACTTGTTCACGCAGTTAGGTCTACGACCTACATCTGTGCGGCTACATCCAGATGTAAAATCCACTAAGACAAAGAGTTATAGATTTACACAACATCTGTGCGGCTACATCTATGTGGCTACACAATGGACTTTACAATGAACTTTACATAAGTCTCCCGATACTTGCACGGTGAGGCTCCTCCTCACTGTAATACCCACGCTTTCATTCGGTGTATCAAGCTCCCCTCAATGGAATACAAGTCTCTCACTTGCACTGTGAGGCTCCCCTTCACTGGAACACCTAAGTCCTCTTGGTGTTTACATCTTGATAAAGAAGTGAACAACATGTTCATAATACAAAGTTAAATAGGGATACAGTCTCTATCACTTTGACACGTTACATAGACCGATGAAGGACGCATAATCTTAACTACATCCATAAGATCTACCTAATCTTCATCTTCAAATAACCACCATTCATTGACTTTATCACGTGGTTAAAATGTCTATGAACTACAACCACCACATCTTATCAGATCTTCGGTTGGTCTTTAGTTGGTTGTGGATAAGATCAAATCCTTAACAAACTGCTTTAAAGATCCTGTTGCAACCGCTCAGACATTCTGTTGCAACTAAGTATCTTCATCCAACCACCCAAAGTCTATCTTCTTATTTGAGTACGTGAATAATGCTTTGGGTGAGTCATTTACCAAACCAACAATTTGAACAACATGATGACAATCCAAACGGTCAATCACGACACTACACTTGGTAACCTTAATTATATGCTCCATTTGTAGATTCTACTATATTCCTTCTTCAACTTTGGTAAAATTTAAACATTGATGCAAAAAATATCTATGCTCTCGATTCGTCCCTTTTTTCCATTTTATTTTTTTTATATCATGGTGTCTACTATTACCTCTAATTATTCCACATGAAACAAATCCAACACTACAAAGATATATATGACGATCTCAAGGAAACATGAGTGAACAAATAGTAGATTCAAACGGGGTTCTTATCCAAAACAGATTTGGCAATATCATACTAGCCTTAACACCAAACAAAGAATGTAATTGTGGATCTCTACTCAAATAGTATCGAAGAAACTCACTTCAGAGTAGCCTCTCTTCTATTCAAGAAAAGTCATTATTTCTATCAAACCTTTGAGAATACATATTGAAAGGACATCTACTAATAAAATCAAATTTAAAATTAAGAAAAGAAAAATTGGCTCTCCAATTTTTGTTTCCACAATGACAAGTCTGGAATAAAGATAACACTACTTGTAGAAGTTTTTGTTTTCATACTTCTATCTTATAATGAAATTGAGACTTAATTAAGAGAAAGTAAATATGGAGACTTTTGAGATATTTCAGCATGTGTGAAGCTACGTGCCATGTTTAGAAAAACAGTCCCTGGTCATATGCCACTTCATAATCCCTCAACTGCCAACAACTCCATGTAGAAAATGGAGTGCCATTTTGAAGTAAACACACCAAGAGAGTTGTATGTTTTTTGTTGTTCTATTCTCTTGTAATCAGTTCTCATTGATATAAACAATCCGTAGAGATCTCACCCGTGGACGTAGGTCATATTGACCGAACCACGTAAATTCTTTGTGTCCTGACTTGGATCATATTAGAGTCAATTCTTACTTATTTAGCAATTAATGATCATATTAACTGTTTAAGACTTTAAACAGTGAGATTATGGAATTTGGCCAGAAATTTTGTTAAAAATTGATAGGTCTTTAGAAATTTTACTATTGCCTTCACAATCTCAAATAGCAAAGCCGAACCAAGTCAAAATTTTAATTTAATTTGTAGCTATCAAGTAGTAGTCAAGTTTGGTGGTTGAGAATTTATTTCCCGCGTCATTGCATTAGGTTCAAATCATATCAATATTGCTAGAAATGCTTACTTAGAATTTGAGAGGCTGCTGTGCTTCTCTGGTGCTTACAATGAATGATGCTGTTAATTTACTTGCATTCTCTGCTGCTGTTATCTGTTTATTGAGAAGCACCAAAGCTGCGGACACCATAACTCCAGCGCAACCTCTCCGTGATGGACAGACCATAGTGTCGGCACTAGGCATGTATGAACTTGGTTTCTTCACTCCTTCGGCGTCTCATTTTCGCTACTTAGGAATCTGGCACAAGAAGATCTCAAGTGGAACAATTGTTTGGGTTGCAAACAGAGAAAGCCCTGTCATCAATAAACATGGTGAGTTGAAGCTCACAAAGGAGGGAAAGCTCATCCTATTCAACCAAACTGATCAGACCATTATTTGGTCCTCCAATTCATCAAAGACGACTCAAAATCGAGTCTCAGCTCAACTACTCGACACGGGCAATCTCGTCGTGAAAGAAATGAACAACAACAACAGTGCCGACTCCAATGAGTATTTGTGGCAGAGCTTTGATTACCCATGTCACATAATGCTTTCAGGGATGAAGCTTGGAAGAAACTTCAAAACTGGGCAGAACTGGTACATTTCATCGTGGAAAAGCGCATCGGATCCATCGCCGGGCAGATACACCTACGAGATTGACACACAAGGGGTCCCTCAGCTCAGACTTCGGAGCGGAAACTTTGTGTTGTACAGGACAGGATCATGGAATGGTATTCAGTTCACTGGAACTCCATATCTAACTCAAAACCCAATCTTTGAGTACAAGTTCATTGATAACGAAGAAGAGGTGTACTTCACTTATGACCTGCGAAACCAATCTGTTGTTTTAGACCTTGTGAGGCTTAATCATTCTGGATTGGTGATGGCCTATGAATGGAATGATGGGAGCCATGAATGGGATGTGTATGATGATGCAGGGCCTATAGATTTATGTCAACTATATAATGTATGCGGCGCTTATGGTTTATGTAACATTGAGGCCGCGCAGAGATGTGAGTGTTTACATGGTTTTGTGGATGAATCTCTGAGAGAAGGGAATTCAGGTGGGTGTGCTCGAAGAACATGGTTTGATTGCGGACAAGGTGAAGGGTTTCAGAGGATTTCGGGTGTAAAACTGCCGGATACGAAGAATGCTGTGGTGAACATGACGATGAGCTTGGCGGAGTGCGAGGAGAAGTGCTTGAAGAACTGCTCTTGTACTGCTTATGCCATTGCAGATGTTAGTGAGAATATAGGCTGCTTGCTTTGGATGGGAGAGCTGCTGGATGTTAGAAGTTATATGGGTCATGGCCAAGATCTTTATTTAAAGATAGCAGCTTCAGAAGTTGGTATGGATTTCTCTGCTTTTTTTTTTTTTTTTTTTTTTTTTTTTTCTTTCTATCAATGGAGAAAATTTGCATTGAACCAAGTACAATGGAAGAGTTTGATCCTTATAGCCGACCCCAATTAATTTGGGACTGAGGCTCTGTTGTGTAATCTTTAATGGATCTACTTTAATTTATCAACTATAAAATAAACAAATACCTTCTTCCATTGTCATCCAAATTGAGAATGAGTTTTCCCCTCTCTGCCTTCTCTCATAAGTAAGATGCCTTGATGGTGAGACCCATTTAGTTTTTTATATTAATCATATCCCAATAACTGTAAAACAGATATTTGATTCATATCCTTATGAAGAGAGGAGGGAGGGTATTAAAACCCCAACACTAATACCTGAATATGCCCAAACCACCCTCAAATGTGGGCCCTTAATATTTGAGTTTATCTTAATAATACATGAGTCACTTAATAGAGATTAAAATAATCTAACAAGCTCCCACTTGACCCATGTTATGACTTGGTGATTCAAAATAAAAACATAAGTATGCATCATTCATTGAATCAATCAAGTCACTTTTCACTGAATTAAAATAATCAGATCATGCATGGCAGTCACAAGTCATTAATTTAATCGACATAATTTCTTCCACGTATCACAATCAGCTCAATTAGTATAACTTTAATAAGGATATTTTCAATCTTCAACCATAATGTTATCTCACTAAAACATAATGAAGATATCGAGTACATTAAGCATAAACAAAGCTTAAATTGAATTCACAAGTGTCACAACGATAATATGAGCAATATAACTATAAATGTATGTATACATACCATAAAATTACGGTAACAAAGACTTGTCTATAATGCCAATACTTTCAACATGTTGTTGTTGTTTATCAATGGAGAAAATTGTATAATTGGTGCATGTAGTTATCCAATTTACTAGTTGACTTGGTAACATTTGAAACATTAATAACCAAGCCTCAATCCCAAATTAGTTTGGGTTTGCTACATGCATCAAATGCTTCTGCTCAACTCGATTTTAATTAGCTTGATTATGCATGAAAGCACACACTAAATTTACAGATGAAGACAACAAAATTGACTTTTATTTTCTGTTTTTAGATATGATGACTGACTTGCTAGCATTGATATTATATCTATCTAACATGATGTTTAACAATTCAGATCATGGAGAGGTCAATGATGCTCATCGAAGGGTACGATTGGTAATGATAGTCATCTGTGCGCCTCTCCTCTTAGGAATGCTCATGCTCATTCTCATTATACGCATTCGGAAGACCAAAATGCAAAACAAAAGAAGTGGCATTGTAGAGGAAGACACCGACGATGAGTTCTCACTACCACTGCTTGATTTTGCTATTATATTGGCGGCTACTGACTCTTTTTCATGCAATAATAAACTCGGCGAAGGTGGTTTTGGTCCTGTTTACAAGGTATGGTTTCAAATTATACAACGATGCAATAATCAACTTCTTAGGATTTTTTTGTCCTGTCTCTCTTAATTCTCATAGCCAAATTTTCAAATAGGGTATGCTACAGGATGGCCGAGAAGTAGCAGTTAAGAGACTTTCAAGGGACTCAGTTCAAGGTCTAGATGAGTTTAAAAATGAGGTTAAACTGATAAGCAAGCTTCAACATCGAAATCTTGTTAAGCTTCTTGGTTGTTGTATTAAAGGAGAAGAGAAGATGTTGATCTATGAATACATGCCGAACAAAAGCTTGGATTTGTTCATTTTTGGTATTGATCTTAAATCTACATCTCTAGCACAGTTTCTTTGTTTGTTTTTTTTTTTTTTTTTTTTTTTTCATATATTTTGATTGAACTTGTGGATTTTGGAAATGTTCATTCTCCTAGATCAAACAGGAAGCTCATTACTTGATTGGAAAAGGCGTTACGCCATTATTTGTGGAGTCGCTCGAGGACTTCTCTACCTTCATCAAGATTCCAGATTGAGAGTTATACATAGGGATCTCAAATTAAGTAATATTTTGCTTGATAATGAGATGAATCCAAAAATTTCTGATTTTGGCTTGGCAAGATCATTCAAAGGAGATCAAGTTGAAGCAAACACACATAGAGTGATTGGAACATTGTAAGTAATACACATTTTAGTTGAATCTGCTGTAAATATTTCTCTTTTTCCCTTCCTTAATTCTTTACATCAGTCTGATAACTATTTTGCTCACAATGTTTATATCTGCATATGCAGTGGCTATATGTCTCCTGAATATACAATCGACGGGCTCTTCTCAGTAAAATCAGACGTTTTTAGCTTCGGAGTTATAGTTTTGGAGATTGTAAGCGGCAAGAAAAATAGGGCATTCAATCATCCAGGCCACTCCCTTAACCTTCTCGGACATGTGAGTGCCGATGCATAACAACTCTGTTTTATAACTAAATGCCATAACATAATTAACCAGTAACTTTTCATGTTTTATTGTTGCTGCTAATGCATCGGATTGGCTTATTTTACCATAACATTTTTGGAACATCGATAGGCCTGGACGCTGTGGAAAGAAGGCAATGCAGTAGAATTACTGGACAAAGCCAGTATGAGTTATTTCTCTACAAATGAAGTGTTGAGATGTATTCATGTTGGTCTGCTATGTGTACAACAATGCGCAAACGACCGACCGAACATGGCTTCCGTGGTATTGATGCTGGGGAGTGAAACTGCAGCATTGCCTCACCCTAAACACCCTGGTTTCTTCACTGAAAGAGAGCGTGGAGACTCAAGCTCTTCATCAAACCTTCCAGAAGTACTACGCAGTTCAAATGACTGATAATGATTTATAGTCTCTATATTGGAGGCTAGGTATGTAATTCAATACATACACATTCACAGTTGGTTAATTTAGAACCTGAGCATATATGAACACTTTCAGGGTATACAAGAATGGTTATGGATACCCTTAACACAGACTTAAATTATAAGGCTAAATGTTCTCTTCATTTAATTTGCTGCTTCCACAATTGTCACTTGGTGCCACGACTACTTATTGTTTATATTTTACTCACCTAAGTAAGGAGTTGATTTTGAAAATCCTAAACGCGATGGAATTTTTTAATAGTTATAGGTGTCTCATCACCCCTAAAATAAACAACTACCTTTCAACAATATTTAATCTATGGAAAATGCAAATGTATCCAACTTTGGTCATCGGCCCAGTCGGATGTCATGCATTTTGCCTCAAGATATGCATGCACACATCTCAGCATATATTGCACAACATCTTACTGAGTTGGTGCCCAAATTGGGTTACTCTAGCAGTTCATCTATTGGGCCTTACCTATGATCGATTTGTTCTAAGTGGTAAGGGACTCATTCAAGGAGTTCAAGGACTTGGCTCCAAAGACATTCCCGAGAAGATACCGGATACAACGCCAATGTTGAATGTGTCAAGATATTTAAAGCTATTTGTTGGCGTAAGTTATATGCGTGATATGTTTATGTTACATATCAAATGGAATCATTGGTTCCAAGACTATCTACCATGTAATTATGATATGATGTAAAGAATTTTTCACAATTTAGTAGTTCAAATCGCAAGATACCATTATTTATGCAATTTAGTAGAGCAAAATTTCTTTAAGAAAGTGGCAAAGCTACACGCTTTGAAGTCGTTGCAAATTCCTCTGGTCTAACCTGGGGGGGGGGTTTAATTTGATTTGAGAGAGTGGGGTTTTGATACGTCACAGTGTGGTGTCTTTAACATAGGATTTGTAGAGATATTGTATAAATGGGAAAACGTGCTACTATTCCTCGTTCCCCCAGTTAAATAGCGATGGCATTAGCGACAGGGTCCTATCGCTAATTCCCGTCGTAAAATAGTCAAATTGGTCAGAATTAGACTCACATTACAATCTTATCGCAACCTCGTCACAATTTAGAGACGGCTATCCCCGTCGCTAATTGTTGACGCGCTTCGGACATTTTTTTCTAGTGTTTTTATTGATTCAATTAATAAAAATTTTACTTTTGCTTATAAAAAAATAAAATTATTTTACTTCAAAAAAATAAAATAAATATGCTCCTTTAGCTTTTATTTTTATTGAACCCAAAATTTGCCATCAACAGTGAACTAAACTCTGCCATGTCGTTTGTAACGTTTTACAGCTTGTGCACACTGCACTCTCACGTGCTTACGTACGTACGTTTCACAATATGTGGTTCACATTCTATTTTCCGAGGCCAAGTTCGCTTTAAATTTTGTGACAGGTGCAGAGTACAGTCGGCACCGATCATAATTTGACTTGTATGCTGTGTGATGTCATGTGTGACGTGTCCATGTCCTTGAGACATATGTCAAAAAATAAGAGGCCCGCTATGTCCACCCCAGTCAAGGTACTCTATTTACATGGGCACCCATCAAATTTCTCAGGGCACCCCGAGTTAGACAAAAATACACTTTTTCATCAATGTGAGGCACCTCACCACTAAATCTTCTTTCGCACTCCTTGTCATCACAAATTGACATCTCAATCTACCAATTCTCCTTATTTTCTTGTTCGTTTACCTCTCGATTTGTTATTTTTTAGGGTCAGGGTGAGTGTTTACGTTGTTTGCGAGGTGGGGAGTTTGAATGATGACTTGTAGTAGATGGTTAATATTAAATCGTATAGGGTTCGAGGGTGTTTTTCGTTGAGTTTGTTGTTCATTTATCTCATGTTGTTGTCTTTTTCATGGGAATGTATGTGACGACCCCAAATTCCACAATCCTAAAATCGGGCACCTCCCGGCTTGGACCCGCGCAAAATCCCAAGCCAGTTCCGTCGAGTCGCGCGAGGTAAGTGAGCCTATTCTTACCATTCAATCATTTATTAAGCATTTAAAAGTGAAGTCAATTAATTAACGAGTTATAAAAGTATAAAGCGGAAGCAATCAATCTCAACTGATCAATCAACCTCGAAAGCTCAAGTTAGGACAAAAACTTAAGGTGTGGGACCCCGTATATCATATATATCATGTAAATCAAGGAGAGTATCATCCAAATCATAAATATCCAACAGTCTCTCAACCCATAACCCTATGTACAAAATAGTACAAGTAACTAATACAACCAAAAAATCACCTACATCAGCAGAGGAGGGCCACTCAAAGTATATCGCCTAACTGCACTGACTTTCCTTTACTAGACAGTGGATCTGCACTCGGTCAAACACAAGAATGACAAGTCCAGGTAAGTAATGCCAAGCACGAACAACAACAAATGCAGCATTTCGAATTAAATGAATAAGTAGTCAATTCATGCAGATAGAAAGAAAGGACAGGGAGCGCATGAATATATAAAGACTGTAAATAAATGACTGAGCAATCGATGTTGAGTGTCCCGGAATACAAAAGAAATGCACAAGTGGTCCTGACCAATCAAAGTCATTTGAGCCGAGGACAAAATCTCCTCAAAGGCCCGAAGTCGAGGACATAATGTGGCGGCCCCAATTTCCACATTGGTCCGCCACGGGAGGCCACGCGGGCCCACAACTTTCCACGTCACCGCCAGTTGTGTCCCACGCCCAATTACCCATTATCAATCAATTATCAATCAATTATCAGTTAACTTTGATGTTATGAATTTATTTTTATTCCCTTAATATCATTTAACCATAAATTACGCAGCGGAAGATTTACTATCAATATAAATATTTAACCTGAATTTCATGTATATTATGAGCAAAGTGCCTAAGTGGAAACCATATCAACTGTACATCATATACATATCATCTAAGAATCCTCAAAATATCAAAATATACAACCTATCTCTCTCAAGCCCAAAACCCGACATAAAACGAATAAATATAAACATACGTACGAGTGGGGCTAAAATTGTCAATCGATGTACTCTTCAAGCTTGCCCTTCCCCCGGCTCGTCTTAGGTCTGCACTCAGCCATCACAAAAAGACAGATGACGAGTCCAGAGTGAGTAATCCCAAGGAAATTCACTAAGTAATTACGAAAGTAAAAGTACTGGAATTTTAAATACTATAATTTAAACATGCGGAACAAGAAATAATACAGACAACTGTAAAAGAAAGATCATCGCATGCATAAATATAGTGACGAAACAAAGTACGTGCACATAAAAATCAAACTAAATCATACTTCGGGCTTTTCCCCAGGCACGGCCCATGAAAACACACTAATGGGTTGGCCCTGGACCCTCTAGGTGGTCGGCGTAGACCCACGACGCACCACACAAGCCTACCATACCCGGGTAGCCTATTCACCGGCGTATACCTAGACAAGTGCTATGATTTAGTGGACTCTATGGCCGTAACGAATAAGCACCAGGTGGGGAGTGATCTCAACACCGTAAAGACACCAGGTAGGAGTACACTCCACTACCGTAAAGTCACCAGGTGAGAGTACTCAGCCACCGTAAAGCAATAATGAAATGGAGTAAAGAATAAATGGAATTGAATTCAAATAAATCAAACTGTAAATACTTAAAGTGAAGTTCAATTGGGATACTACACACCTCAAAACGCACTCCTCGTCCCAAACCAAACCTCGCTCAGCTCCAATAGCACTCGACAATTCAAATTACCACCCGAATTATACCTATTACCATTTATCATTAAGTTAGCTTCAATTTAATATATTATGTCAATTTTTCATTTTTCGAGGCTAAAACCCCGACTATATCTCGCCAACATTTCCAAGAAAATCCCAAATTTTCTTTATTTGATCAAAATATATTTTTTCTAATTTTTCCTATTTTATCTGAATTTTCTATGAATTTTTCAGATTTTTTTTTTTTTTCTAAAAGCTTTTTTCTTTTTTTTTTTTTTTTTTTTATTAAGTTGGGTTGAACCGGACCGGTTCACCCGGTCCGGTCGCCCAACCGAACCGGACTGGCCAACCGGGTCGGTCGACCCGCCCAGGGGCCGGGCGGGTCGACCCGACCCGGTTGGTCATCTTCTTCGTTTTAATAAAGGCGCAACGCCGCCTTTTTTTTTTTTTTTTTTTTTTTCCATGGAAGATAAGGAGAGGGAGAGGGAGAGGGAGAGGAGATTGGGGGAGACGATTGTCGTCTCTCTCCCTCGGACAAATTGCTCTCGCAATTCGTCCGAGCTCTCGAGCTCCCCCCCACCATTGATCCACAAAATCGCCACCTCCACCATCATCCAACGACATACAACATCAACAACAAAACATCAACAACAAAACATCAACAAAATCTCACCTTGTTCTCCTCGATCCCACGAGCTCCCGATCCCTCGATCTCTCTTCCTCCTTTCTCCCGATTCCTCCTCTTCTTCTCTTCAATCCAAAATTGGGGAAAATGAGGAACTGTGGTGACGGTGGTGGTGTTTATCAAATTTTGGGGTGAAATGACCATTTTGCCCCTAAGTTCTTATCCTTTTCCTTAATAAACAAATACCCTTTTTGGTCATTTCACAATTATTTCCTTAATTTCCTGTATTTTAATATATATATATTTATATATATATATACATTAAATTCTTTATCTACATATATATATATATATATATAAATATATATATATATTCGCCTATACTTTCGCGCCTAAAATTTCGTCGTGCGCGCCAACGAGCGTATTTCGGGTGTGCACACTATCGTACCACCCACGCGTGTCGACCACGACCCCGCGTGTCCCTAGGCGCCCAATAATTTACATATTTTATCACATTTAATTCATTTTATATGTAATATTTTTTTCTCTCAACTTAAAATTTCATATTTAATCTACCCGGTACCCGCGTTGACACGCATATCAATGCGAATACTCATCACACAATCTCCCACGTCAATTTAAAATATAATTACACACATCGCGATGTCGTTAACCTATTTTAACATAAACATCGCAAATTAGCCAAATCAACAAACAAAATAACTATTTACCTAATATGGCGGTACTTCAGCCTCATTGTGGGACCCACGAGCGTCCCGCTGGCGTCCATGTCTGTAATGACGTCATAAAATAACGGCAAATATTAATTGGGCCGTTACAATTCTTCCCCAACTAAATTGAAATTTCGTCCCGAAATTTAAGTTATAATCAACACTCACCAGCGAATAACTGAGGATATCTCTGTCTCATAGTCGACTCGAGCTCCCAGGTGAGTCCTTCAGTCCCGTGATGATGCCATCGTACCAACACTTTCGGAATCTCCCTGTTCCTCAGAGTCTGAACTCTACGATCCATGATCTCAACGGGTTGCTCTTCATATGAAACATCAGGACGAACCTCAATCTGTCTAATATCCACCATCGGCCTCGGTCCTGACTTAGCTAACCTCAACATAGACACGTGAAACACTGGATGAACGCCTGCTAACTCTGTTGGCAACTCCAATCTATATGCTACTGTCCCAACACGTGCTATAACTCTAAACGGTCCAATATATCTTGGTGCTAGTTTCCCCTTGATTCCAAACCTCTGATGTCCTTTCCAGGGAGAAACTTTCAGATATACCAAGTCATCCACATCATAACTCAAACCCTCAAGATATCTATCAGCATACTTCTTTTGCCTATCTTGAGCTGCTTGCAATCTCAATCTAATTTGCCGAATTTTCTCAGTATGATCAACAACTTCAGGTCAGTCCAATCACCGCCACGTCCTCGAGTCTTTGCCCAACAATTTGGTGATCTGCGCAAGGTCTACCATACAAAGCCTCAAATGGTGGCATACCAATACTCGCCTGATAGCTGTTGTTGTACGCGAACTCGCACAACGGTAAATACTCTTCCCAAGCACCTCCAAACTGCAAAATGGATGCTCTAAGCATGTCCTCCAATATCCGTATCAATCTCTCGACCGACCATCGTCTCGAGGATGATAAGCCGTGCTAAGCTGAGCCTCGTCCCAAGCTGCGCCTCGCATGCTCTCCCACGACTTCGACGTCAACTGGGGGGTCTCTCGTCGGATACAATAGATAGCGGTACCCCATGTAGCCTAACGATCTCTCGCTCAAAAATGATACTCAATCGAGGAAACGAATACTTCATCGATATAGGAATGAAGTGTGCGGACTTCGTCAATCTATCAATCACAACCCACACAAAGCATCATGATGTCTCGTAGTCCGTGGCAACCCGCTCACAAAATCCATCGTAACATGCTCCCATTTCCACGTGGAATCGGTAGTGGATCGTAACAATCCAAGTGGTCTCCGTGCTCGGCCTTAACCTCGCCGACAAATATGACAAGCTCTCACATATGCACCCACATCGCCTTCATCCCAGGCCACCAAAATAAACGTCGCAAATCATGATACATCTTGGTCCCGCCGGGATGAGCGTATACCGCGAACGGTGTGCATCCTCAAGAATACTATCGCGTAGTTCCTGCACCTCGGTATCCACAACCCGCTCTCGTGTCTCAAGCACCGGTTCGAACCACTAGACCAATCTGTGCAACCCGGATCCCGAGCCGACAATGAAAGCGAGCGAAATGTCCGTCGACCCTTTGCCACTCGGCGACCCTCTCTAACGACACAACAGAACACGCATCGCGCAAACGAGATATGAACATCGCAAAAAAGCATCGACAAACACAACACCGTCGCAGCCTCCAGCAATTCATGCTCATGTGTCATCTGCCGCAGCACAGTCTCACTCTCTACACCACTCCGGCTCAATGCATGTGGCGGCCCCAATTTTCCACATTGGTCCGTCACGGGAGGCCACGGGGGCCCACAACTGACCACTCAACCGCCAGCTGTGTCCCACGCCCAATTTTCCATTATTAATCAATTTCCGGTTAACCTTGATGTTATAAGTTAACTTTTATTCATTTAATATCATTTAACCTCAATTTACGCAGCGGAAGATTTACTAATCATTAAATGATACCAAATGTAAAAAGTCTAAATATCAATTAATCTAATGTGGAAACCATACCAAAATGTAGTCCCCAAATATAAATCAAGTGTCATCCTCAAAGTCATAAACAAACTAGAATATAACTCTCACAACCCAAACCCAAAGATAAAACAAATACATACAATCAACAACGTATAAAAGGAGTAGTTCACGCCTTGATCACGTGAGATAATCTTTACGTGTCTCCTTGTCCCCGCACTTATCAAATCCCGCACTCAAATCACCCAACACATACGGTGACGAGTCCAGTGAGTAAACTCCCAAAGAAAACCATCGAGTAAATAATAAACAGATTGAAGCCAATAACTAACGTTAGCTACACATGCAAAGAGTACGGGCAGCCATAAAACCCTGCATGTGTAGGTAACTAGCATGCAAGATAATCAACGAATAATCATAATGTCAACAATATGCTCCACAACCATTACGATAAAACCAGACAAAAGTAGAATGCAATCTCACATACTAGATCATACTTCGTAGATTCGGATGACCCCGACTGAGCACATCAAGTCTAAACCACATCCGAACTACTAACGGTGATCGGAACAAATCACAAACCCACCGAACACGTGCACCCCGCGGCTCGGGTCACAATCCACCGGCGGCGCAAGTACACGTGCTACAATCTAGCATGCTTGATCACGTGCCACAATCGTCCCGAATAAACTCCGATAGAGAAAACAAATCCAACACCCATTGACAACCAGACCAACATATGATCCCCATGAGTATGTATAGCAACAACAACAGTATATGCAAGAATTGAAAGAATTAAATACTCAAATGTGTTTCTGTTGGGGTTTACGCACCTATACCGCACTCCGATTACCCGAAACCCAAATCCCAGTCCGATTCCTCCAAATTCCCGACTCCAATTACTATTCCGAGACTCCTGGAATTCATTTGTGAGGTTTAATGATCAATTAATGGGCTCATAATGTTAGTTTGACTCATTTTCTCATTTTCCAATTTTTGGGAGTCCAGTGAACAATTAGCGCTAATGAGATCAATTAGCGCGCTAATTAATCTCAATCACTTGTTCATTTCGTCTTCAATCAGCGTGATTAGCGCGCTAATTTCTCCAATTAGCACGCTAATTGCTCGCTGTCCAGAAATTTCCAAATTTAACATTTTGAACTCCAAACCCATAAATTAAATTCTCATGTTTCCATAAAACGTCAATAACCTTAATTACACCATTTAAACATGAATTACCATAATCAAACACCAAAATCCACAAATCATGGAAATCACATTTTCAAAACCCACTTTCCAAAATCATCCAACTTCTCTCAAACTTGCTCAACCACACAAACCCATATCATAGCACATTCTTAAACCTTAAGTCTCAACAAAATACAGTGCTTAACCTCTCAATAAATTCGAATTTTACAAATTCAAACCCACTCAAAGAATCTCATAAAAATCCAAGTTTGTTGTATCCATACCTTAGATTCTTGTTGTAGGAAGCCACAATCACCCTCTACACACCTTGATGATGTTGTTCTTCCTCCTCTTCTTCCCCACCGATCTCTCTCTTCCTCTCAAAACCACACTTCCTCTCCCCTTTTGATCGGTCAACACACATACATATATATACTTAGTTTGATCAAGTGTGTACACAAATCTCGAGAACAATCCAAGGGTTCATGGTCACCCTGTGTCACTCCAACTCACTAACACCCTATCATGACATTTGACACATCAATTCTCTCCATTGTGCATCTCGAGAACCATCCAACTGTTGTTATTTTATTTAGCCCAACTATAGGACTTATTGATTTCTAATTAATTTAGCCTATATCAAGTATCTATTCCATTCAACAAATTACAAAAATTCACGGGTAAGCTCACCGTAGTTTCCCCGACTACCCGGCACCTCGTGCCTCGTGTCCCGTGTCCGCACGCACCCCGAGGTCATTCCTCACTCGTCAATAAACTACATTAACATACATATTGCGATGCCATTTAACTAATTTGGACCTATACATCGCAACTTCACCACCAGAGCACACAAAACGGACTGTAAACCCTATCCGGCCGTGCTTCGTCTTCACTATGGGACCCACGAACGTCCCTGTTGGCGTCCACGTCCGCAATTTCCTCATTAATAACGGCCATTGAAAATCGGGCCGTTACAATGCATCAGCAACTACATTCGCCTTCCCAGGATGGTACTCAATCGCGAAATCGTAGTCTTTCAGTAATTCGAGCCACCGTCTTTGCCGCATATTCAAATCCTTCTGAGTGAATAGATAACCTCAAACTCTGGTGATCTGTGAATAACATAAATCGCTCCCCGTAAAGGTAATGTCGCCAAGCCTTGAGCGCAAACACAACTGCAACTAGCTCTAAATCATGTAACAGATAATTCTCCTCGTGGGGTCTCAATCGCCTCGATAAATATGTAACTGGGTGTCCTTCCTGCATCAACACGCATCCCAACCCAGTCCCAGAAGCATCTGTATAGACCCAGAAGCCTTTCCCTGTCTCAGGTAGAGCCAACACTGGCGCCGAAGTCAACTTCCTCTTCAACTCTAAAAATGCCGCCTCACAGTCTTCGGACCACTCAAACCTGACATCCTTCTTGGTCAACCTCGTCATCGGCGCTGCAATCAACGAAAAATCCTGCACAAACCGCCGGTAATAGCCCGCAAGCCCCAAGAAACTTCGAATGTCTGCAACTGTCTCAGGTGTCCTCCAATCAATTATCGCTCGAATCTTGTCTCCATCAACAGATATTCCTTGACTACCAATGACATGTCCGAGAAATTTCACCTTTCTCACCGTAAAGAAAGCACACTTCTTTGAACTTAGCGTACAATCGTGCTCCCTCAACGTCATCAAAACATCTCTGAGGTGTCTCTCGTGCTCCTCACGAGTCTTACTGTATATTAAGATATCATCGATGAACACAATCACATAACGATCCAAAAATGGTCGTAATACTCGGTGCATCAAATCCATAAAGATAGCGGTGCATTAGGCACCCCAAATGGCATGAACTGTGAACTCAAACAATCCATAACGCGTGCTAAATGCCGTCTTCTCTATATCACTCTCTCGAATCCTCAACTGATGATAACCAGATCGTAAATCAATCTTCGAGAAAAACTTAGCACCCGCCAACTGATCAAATAGATCATCAATCCTAGGAAGTGGATAACGATTTCGAATCGTCACTTGATTCAGCTTCCTATAGTCTATGCACAACCTCAAAGAACCGTCCTTTTTCTTAACAAATAGGACTGGTGCGCCCCAAGGAGACATACTGGGATGAATAAAACCCTTCTGCAACAACTCCTCTAATTGGGATCTCAACTCTCCCTGCTCCGACGCTGACATCCTGTACGGTCGGTATATATCATTGCGCCCCGGAATCAACTCAATCATAAACTCAACTGACCTAGGAGGTGGTAAACCTGGCAAATCGTCGGGGAATACCTCAGGAAACTCACACACTACTGGGACATCCTCCACTCTAATCTCTGGTCTCAGGTCTGGCTCAACCATCGTCCTAAACACCTCCATCTCCTGTGTCGTAGCTAATCGACCTCTGGTAATCGGTAAGTCTGACGCCGTACCAACAAAAGTAAATATTGGAATGCCCTCAATATCAAATACTACCGTCTTACCGAAACAATCAATGTGTGCGCGATACGCCGATAACCAATCCATACCCAATAAAGCATCAAACTCTAAATACTCTAGGACACAAAAGTCGACAGTGGCGGTGTCCCTCAATCTCTACCACACAATTTCGGCATATCCGGTTAGGGTAAATCTTATCCCCAAAGCAGCCGCATGCGAGGACAAGATGTGGATCTAAAGTCTCTACGAGATAACCCTAAGCGTCCAACCCTACTCCCGATATAAACGACAAAGTACTACCGAAATCAAATAATACATGCATAGAAACATCGCATATAGATAACATACCTCGACAAGCCGACGAGTCGCACCTCGATCCATTTGTACGACGTAGGTGTACTAGCGGCGAGCATGAACTCTCTCCCTACCGCCTCAATCTGCGGTCGTGATGACGAAGGCGACATCGACAATTAATCGTATATGCCCGACCCGATGACATCTAAAACATCGTCGTGTATCCCGCCAATCGACCGTGATACTATATGTACCGAGCTCGTCACGACCCCGACCTCTCGTCCTCTACCACGACCTCCTCCATCTCGAACACGCCGTCGAGGTCGCTGCTTCAGTGGTGGAGTACGAACGTACACTACCCGCCTCTCGTCTCTCTCTCGATGCTCGGAACGTCTATCTCGTCGACCCCGATAATCATGTCTCTGTCGATCGATCGCTCTCTCTGTCTCTTCGATCTTTGATCGACCGAGAGCTCTGTGTCGCCGCCCCGTCTCCAAGCTCACCCCGTGTCGTAAATATGTCTCGCGAGCCAATGCTCGTCAAAAACACTCGTAGCGTCTCCGCACCGCCGCAACTATCACCCCACCAATCCTCTCATCTAGGCCTCGATGAAGTAATAGATCTGTAACCTCTCCGTGTTAGCCACATCCATGGCATACATCATGAGATATCGAATCGATCCATGTCTTGTGACACCGACATGTTACCCTGTCGTAAACCCAAGAATCGCTCTCTCATCCTCAATCGCACCTCGTAGGAATGTACTCATCGAGAAATAGCTCGCCGAAACTACGCCCACGTCGATGGTGTAGAATGTATGTTAGTGTAAGTAGTCCACCAAAGCTGCGCCCGACCTCTCAAACAATACCCCGAGATACGCGCTCGATCCGCCTCGGGTACCTCTAACATTTGGTGTAGTCGTCGATGTGTCATTAACCACCGGCCGCAACCTCGGGATCGCGACTCCAGTGAAGTACGTAGGATTAAATCTCATAAAATCCTTCACCATCTTCGCCGCTCTCGACATCCTACTCCTAGCGATCGAAGTCCCTACCACCGCTGCTCAGTAGTGGTGGGTGTCACCACCGTAGTCTCTACTGGTACTACCACAGGCTCAACCCTCTCTATAACTGTCTCTGACCTAGCGCTTTGTGTAGCAACAGCCGGTGCTAATGCGGTCGAGTGGTAGTAGGTGCAAGACGCTCGGCGATCGGTGCTTCTCTTTGGCGTCCTCGAAGTCCGAATGTACTCCATCAACTCGACCATCGAGCTCTTCTGCAATATCGCGCTTGCTCTCTTGAATCAATCGCTCTTCTTTCGTCGCCTCTCGAATCATAGCTCGCAAATCGCCCACGTCACTAGTGGTATGATCACTAGTCTCTCCAACCTCTGGCTGAGTAGTGGGCGGAGTAGTAGGAGCCTGTCCGTCCATCCTAAACTGCACAACCAACGTGCAGTGGATCAGACTCAGTATATACGCGTATAATATATAGTACACAATCAAAACATACGCATATGTAATTTCCTAAATTTACCCGCCTCACATCACTTCCCAACTAAGCCTTTAATCATTCACTTGTGGTTTCCACATCTAAGATTTATTCATTGATTTTATACTATTGTTCAATATCCAATTCTCAAAGTTTGACCTCGCTCTGATACCAAAATGTGGCGGCCCCAATTTCCACATTGGTCCGCCACGGGAGGCCACGCGGGCCCACAACTGTCCACGTCACCGCCAGCTGTGTCCCACGCCCAATTACCCATTATCAATCAATTATCAATCAATTATCAGTTAACTTTGATGTTATGAATTTATTTTTATTCCCTTAATATCATTTAACCATAAATTACGCAGCGGAAGATTTACTATCAATATAAATATTTAACTCGAATTTCATGTATATTATGAGCAAAGTGCCTAAGTGGAAACCATATCAAGCGTACATCATATACATATCATCTAAGAATCCTCAAAATATCAAAATATACAACCTATCTCTCTCAAGCCCAAAACCCGACATAAAACGAATAAATATAAACATACGTACGAGTGGGGCTAAAGCGTCAATCGATGTACTCTTCAAGCTTGCCCTTCCCCGGCTCAGATCTTAGAGTCCGCACTCACCATCACAAAAAGACAGATGACGAGTCCAGAGTGAGTAATCCCAAGGAAATTCACCAAGTAATTACGAAAGTAAAAGTACTGGAATTTTAAATACTATAATTTAAACATGCGGAACAAGAAATAATACAGACAACTGTAAAAGAAAGATCATCGCATGCATAAATATAGTGACGAAACAAAGTACGTGCACATAAAAATCAAACTAAATCATACTTCGGGCTTTTCCCCAGGCACGGCCCATGAAAACACACTAATGGGTTGGCCCTGGACCCTCTAGGTGGTCGGCGTAGACCCACGACGCACCCACACAAGCCTACCATACCCGGGTAGCCTATTCACCGGCGTATACCTAGACAAGTGCTATGATTTAGTGGACTCTATGGCCGTAACGAATAAGCACCAGGTGGGGAGTGATCTCAACACCGTAAAGACACCAGTGTAGGAGTACACTCCACTACCGTAAAGTCACCAGTGAGAGTACTCACCACCGTAAAGCAATAATGAAATGGAGTAAAGAATAAATGGGCGAATTCAAATAAATCAAGCTTGCGTAAATACTTAAAGTGAAGTTCAATTGGGATACTACAAACCTCAAAACGCACTCCTCGTCCCAAACCAAACCTCGCTCAGCTCCAATAGCACTCGACAATTCAAATTACCACCCGAATTATACCTATTACCATTTATCATTAAGTTAGCTTCAATTTAATATATTATGTCAATTTTTCGTTTTTCGAGGCTAAAACCCCGACTATATCTCGCCAACATTTCCAAGAAAATCCCAAATTTCCTTTATTTGATCAAAATATATTTTTTTCTAATTTTTCCTATTTTATCTGAATTTTCTATGAATTTTCCAGATTTTTTTTTTCTAAAACTGTTTTCTGTTTTCTTTTTTTTTTATTAAGTTGGGCTGAACCGGACCCGGTTCACCCGGGTCCGGTTCGCCCAACCGAACCGGACTGGCCAACCGGGTCGGTCGACCCGCCTAGGGACCGGCCGGGTCAACCCGACCCGGTTGGTCATCTTCTTCGTTTTAACAGAGGCGCAGCAGGCGCCTTTTTTTTTTTTTTTTTTTTTTTTTTTTTCCATGGAAGATAAGGAGAGAGGGAGAGGGAGAGGGAGAGGGAGAGGAGATTGGGGAGACGATTGTCGTCTCCCTCCTCGAACAAATTGCTCTCGCAATTCGTCCGAGCTCTCGAGCTCCCCCCCACCATTGATCCACAAAATCGCCACCTCCACCATCATCCAACGACATACAACATCAACAACAAAACATCAACAACAAAACATCAACAACAAAACATCAACAAAATCTCACCTTGTTCTCCTCGATCCCACGAGCTCCCGATCCCTCGATCTCTCTTCCTCCTTTCTCTCGATTCCTCCTCTTCTTCTCTTCAATCCAAAATTGGGGAAAATGAGGAACTGTGGTGACGGTGGTGGTGTTTATCAAATTTTGGGGTGAAATGACCATTTTGCCCCTAAGTTCTTATCCTTTTCCTTAATAAACAAATACCCTTTTTGGTCATTTCACAATTATTTCCTTAATTTCCTGATTTTTAATATATATATATATATTTATATATATATATACATTAAATTCTTTATCTACATATATATATATATATATATATATATATATTCGCCTATACTTTCGCGCCTAAAATTTCGTCGTGCGCGCCAACGAGCGTACTCGGGCGTGCACACTATCGTACCACCCACGCGTGTCGACCACGACCCCGCGTGTCCCTAGACGCCCAATAATTTACATATTTTATCACATTTAATTCATTTTATATGTAATATTTTTTTCTCTCAACTTAAAATTTCATATTTAATCTACCCGGTACCCGCGTCGACACGCATATCAATGCGAATACTCATCACACAATCTCCCACGTCAATTTAAAATATAATTACACACATCGCGATGTCGTTAACCTATTTTAACATAAACATCGCAAATTAGCCAAATCAACAAACAAAATAACTATTTACCTAATATGGCGGTACTTCAGCCTCACTGTGGGACCCACGAGCGTCCCCGCTGGCGTCCATGTCTGTAATGACGTCATAAAATAACGGCAAATATTAATTGGGTCGTTACACATAATCTCCTCTAAGACCTCAATGTGAGTGCCGAGTCCCCAACAATCTAGTAGAGAACTCTCACCCCGTACATGTCATCAGAACCATTCACGTATCCCCAGCTGTAAACCCCCGGTATAAATACACTAAAAGCCTAGAATTCTGCAAGGACCGCGCTTGACACACTTGCCTTAAGACAACTCATAAGAATGGAATATCAAGATAGAATCGAAACAATATCAATAATAAATTCAAAGCTCAAGAAATAACTTTAGTGTTCCCCACTGGTTTACTTAGATCAATCCAAGCTAATCGCACTCTCGCGGACTCCAACTCGTCCCTACATAGTCTCACGTGCTAATACTCCTGATAATACAATTCATTGTGATTTTTCATTAAGTTTTATCCAATTTTTCCTTATTTATATTTATTGTGTTTTCGGGTCGAATTCCAGGTTATTGGGTTGTATTTAGATCCATTTAGGTACCCCGAGAAGTCCCCAATTTGTTTCGAAGTTTTTCCAAAATTTGATGAATTTTGGCTCTGGGCGCCGCCGAGACGCCGTGAGGGTTTTACCCTCGACGGTGCCACCGAGACGTCGTGGGGTTTTACCCTCAGCGACGTCTCTACAGCGTGGGGCAGACTCTACCTGTAACGGCCTGAATTTAATTCGCCGTTATTTGTGATGTATTGCAAACGTGGCGGAGAGCTTATACACCCGTGGGACCCGTAGCTAGGCTAATGCGCGCGCCTGGAATTAGGTACATTGTGTTTTGAGTGTTGTTTTGACTAAATTTGTTATGTTTATGTTAAAATAAGTTAAACGATATCGCGATATGTGTAATTACATTTCAATTGACGTGTGAGATTGTGTGTTAAGTATTCGCCTCGATATGCATGTTGACGTGGGTATTGGATAGACTAAAAGAAGAAATATTAGGCCGGAAAAAATAATACACACATTAAATGAATTAAATGTGAAATAAAATAGTAAACTGGTGGGCGCCTAGGGACATGCGGGGTCGTGGTCGACACGCATGAGTGGTAAGGTAGTGTGCACACCCGAGTACGCTCGTTGGCGCGCACGACAAAATTTTAAGCGCGAAAATATAGGTGAATATATATATGTGTAATTTAAAAATATATATTTATATATATTAAAAATCAGAAAAATAAATAAATAATTGTGAAATGACCAAAAAGGGTATTTGTTTGTTAAGGAAAAAGATACGAACTTAGAGGCATTTTGGTCATTTTGTCCAAAATATTGATAAACCCACCACCGACACCCACATTTCTCCATTTTCGATCGATTGAGAGATCGTGAGAGGAAGAAGAAGGAGAAAAGAACGAGAGAGACTGAGGAGGAGAGATCGAGAGCGCGACGACGACGAGGTGAGTGTTGTGTTGTTGGCTTCTTGTTCTTGTTGTTGTGTGCGTTGGTTGTTGATGTTGTGGTGGTGGTGGTGGTGATGGTTCGGTGGAGGTGGGGTGGAGCTCGAGAGCTCGGATGAACTGCGAGAGCAGTTCATCCGAGGAGGGAGACGATATGTCGTCTCCCCTCCCTCCTAATCTATTGAGAGATTAAAAATAGTTTTTAAATAAGATAAAATATAGAAAATTAGAGAAAAATAACTAAAAATTATGGAAAAATTATGAAAAATCCAGAAAAATATGAGAAATTAGAAAATGGTTCATAAATGAGTTTTGGGATTTTATCAAAATTTTAACGAGATATTTTCGGGGTTTTTACCTTGAAAAGCGTAAAATTGACATAATATATCAAATTGAAGCTAATTCAATGACAAATAATTTTAGGTACATTTGGGTGATAATTTTGACTGTCAGGTGATTTTTGGAGCTAGACCGGGGTTTGAATTTCGGGACGCGGAGTGTGGATTGAGGTGTGTAGTATCCCAACTGAAATTACTTGAATATTTACTTCTTTTGGCATTTTGAATTCAATTTCTTTCATTTCAATACTCTATTCTTGGATATGGCTATATGGGCTGATAAGTGTTCATTTAGACATAATTTAGTATAGGTTATTAGGAATAATTTGACTATATTTATTTTATTTTATGGTGATAAATGCATATTTTAAGGATTTAGTAATTTATTGGAATAATATGAAAATATATATCTAATTATATTCCATTTTTGTTTTTAGGAGAAACGGAGTACACGGTTGGATCCGGAGCAGAAAAATACTTAAAATAGAGTATACACTTGCAGAAATCGGACACCGGAGGGTTTGTTTCGAAGTATACAAGAGAGTTGGGTACTAAGAGTCCCGAATATGCCACATGTCACGTCCCCATTGGACGGACCGCGTCACACACAGTCGTTCACCCAATCACAGCCCGCCACGTCGCCCAGTTCCACCAATCCGCGTCCGCCACATCTCCTAGCCAAGCTGTTCCTCGCCTCAGTCGCTCGATCTGCCTCGAGATATACATCAATACGAACTCCCAGAATTTTGGTGATAATCGCGCGATTTTCCCAGCCAACTTGTCCGCCACGTGGCAGATTCCCATTCGCCTACCGTGTCTATAGTCAGGTGCTCAGCCACTCACGCGTCGCCACGTCGTGCCTAGTCATCACTCCAGCACGTCACCTAGCTGTTTCTCGTCCAATCAGAGCCCGCCACGTCAGCGATCACAACAAACTCAACCAATCAAGCAGTGACACATCAGCAACACCCAGTTTTTGCACCAATTACACGCTGTCATGTGTCACGACGTCAATAAACTCCTAAAAATTATGAAAATTAGTTTTTCTCACCTCCAGATACCAAATTTTAGGGATATATATTAGGACTTAGAGAAGAA
Source organism: Stephania japonica (assembly GCA_039657345.1). Lineage (NCBI taxonomy): Eukaryota > Viridiplantae > Streptophyta > Magnoliopsida > Ranunculales > Menispermaceae > Stephania > Stephania japonica. The sequence goes on along the minus strand of CM077556.1, from coordinate 79,481,562 downwards.
GAAAGAGACCAAGTTTTACTTTTTGTTTAGTTTGTTGTTTTATTTTTGAACTAGGGTTTAGTTTAGTTAATCGCCTTCAACTAGATTGAACGTGGATCGGTCGAGCATTGTGATTTGGGACTCCATTATGAGGTTTTATCTATGCATGATTTTATTGATTATTTTCTATGATTTATTTTCTTTGGTATTGTTTGAACAATTGAGGTTAAACACTAGTTTAAACCTTGATTTGCATGTCAGTGAATCGTAAGCATCCGTCCTTGTGCAACAAGACCACACTAGTGGCAATTGACCTTACCAATTGATTAGACCCTTTTGGAACCGGTTTAATACCTTAGGGATCTAGGCTAAATCGGGAGCACTAGCGATCCGGTTGTCTAGGTGTAGTGCATTCACAAATCGAAGTAATGCAACCAATTCGTTAAATTTAGAGCACTAACGATTAGGTTGCGTGTTTGGTTAGGGAAGTAGTCAACGGTCTTACATTGGCTATCGAGATCAGGAAGTGCGAGGAACCGAGTGCATCACCGGGTCTATAGCTGCACTAGATCATAGGTTAGTCTCATATCTTTTATAAACCGAGGAATAATGGATTAGTTTCCAAGTTGTTTGGCGTAGACCGTGAAGCTGGATACCTAGGCTTTTAATTTCTTGTTCTTCTCTTCTCCCCCTAGAAACCTAAGTCAGTAGTCTAGTCCTTGAGGTTTGACCCCGAGCTTACCACTACTGCAGTCTTTGTAGTTTCGGGGTAGAATCAAGAATTATATTTAACGTGTAACGACGTGCGTCATGGGCGGACGTTGAACAGGGCTCCCTCCGTTCCATTCCTGTGTGTATGTCCATCACACCATAGCACGTGCTACCAGATCGGTCTCGGTGAATAGCACGACCCGAGTATCACGTCGTGGCATGTGTCGATGCGCCGCAGGTGTAACGTCGGCCATCGAGCGAATCCAGATGCTTGCCTTGCTTGAGTCGGACTCGCCGATAATATTCTATGGAAGAGTCCGAATTATGGTGTAGTCTGACCCTAGGGGCTAGGAACACACATTGAGTTTTTCCTATTATTTATTCATGCGATAAGCGCAGTTGACTGTATTTATTTCGCATGTTTATTTAATAGCTTTATTTAAATTCCAGTATTTACTTTCAGTATTGCTCACTTAATTTCTTTAGGAATACTCACTCTGGACTTGTCATCTGCCTTTTGTGATGGCTTGAGTGCAAATCCTAGTACGAGCAGGGGCAAGGGCAGCTGTCAGAGTACTGTTGATCTGAAATTGCCTGACTCGTACGTTTGTATTATATTTATTTTGTTTCATTTTGGGTTTGAGAATTTTGAGATACCTTGTGTATATTAAACTTTTTGTGACTTCAGAGGTATTTATGATTATGTATGGGTTTTTACATTAGGTTTATGGTTTAGGTTACAGATTTATAGTATCATTATCCGAGTAAATGTGCTAGAAAGACTTTCAATGTGTTTAATTAAGGATTTTATGATCATTTAACATATAATTTATTTTCAATAAACCTTAATTAGTAAATGGACAGTTAATAAGGTTTAAAAAGATATAATGGAGGATATAATCCAATGTAGAGCAAAGCTGTCGCTGGTAAGACAGACTGTGGGTCCACATTGGCCCCCGTGACGGTCTATTTGAAAAATGGGTCGTTACACTGCCCCAGACGTATGTGGGGGACAGAGAGACCCCCCTTTGTCCCCAGCGCCGTGCTTGGCGCCGTGGGGGTAATGCCCCACGACGACAGTTGCGACATCGCCACCTGAAGGACTGTCAGGAGTGTTTTCCTACCTCCGGCTCAAGTCGCCTTGAGCCGATTTGGTCCATTTTTCCTCGGGGACTCAACACCATTCCAAAAAAACCCTCGACACACTCCAAAACGTCCGAAATCCTCAACGAAAAATCCAAAACGAAAATCATTCGAAAAATCCCCAAAAATTCCTCAAAATCTCAAACTTTTCCAAATCGAAAATCATCTTCACAAAACTTGTGTTGATCGTGGAGAGGATCACTAAAACATTGAGAGATCTTACCTCGGATCGCCCGAAACCATCGCCGTCGTGCCGTTCTGGCCACCACAACCGTTGGTTGCTTGAGAGAGACGTTAGGGAAGGAGAAGAGAGAGAGAAGAGAAAGAAAGGGGTGGGTGCGGGGTTTATATACTCTTCACCCAAATCTTATCCCAACACCCATCCCTAGGCCATCAAGTGGTTCATAATCACCCCATCCCACCAACTCAAGTGACTCCATTGGGTGACTCTAGTTGACTTGCTCCTCACTCTAGCCTATCTTCCTCATCCTTTGTGTGTCCGGACTCGACCCGCATCGCACTCCACGTGTCTTGCACACTTGGTCAAATCGCGTACCAATTATTTCGATTATTTTAGAGTTTGTATTTTATCAGTGTTTTTAACTTAATTTTGTCCCCCGGACCACTAAACATCATCTCACACAACCAACATTTGCACACAAAAGTCCTCACACGTTTGGAACATTAAAATTAGTGTTAAGGCTATACAGTATAATACAAATATTGAATAAATATAACATACCTCGATATCGACGTCAAAGAATTGATGACTGTACCACGATGGAGGGCCCACGTACCACCTGTATTGATACGTGACACGGGTTAAATTTTAAGGTCGTTACATTGTACCTATCACTGAGTTCAACTACAATCCGTAATGTTCGGCCACACAGCGCCGAGACTATTGAGTAAGTCTCAGAATTGCATGAACGAGACTTTGCAGTATATCTCGGTACCAGGTAACTGATCGCACAAGTAACTTATTTCACAATGGGTTCGGTTATCAAAGAGACCGAGACATAAGAAGATGTCCCAGTTGTTGGCAACCGAGACATCATTTTATGTCTCGATCCTGTGCGTTCGACACTTTCGTGTATGTGGTACATTTCAAAATGTGGGAAACTCTAAACACAAAAACGTCAAAACACACCAAAACTCATGCTTCCAACCCTCAAAATGGGGTGATGGGGTGCCCAAAGTTGTATCCGACCGTCGACGAAGATGACAGAATCGGTTGAGAGAATAAGGTTGGTGGAGTTTGGTGGTCACACATCAAAATGGGTTGGTGGGGTGTCTAAAGTTGTGTTTTTTTTTTTTTTTTTTGTAAATTTGTGTTAGAAGGCATATGAGTTATTACACATCTAATAAAAAAAAAAAAATGAGATGTCTTGAATAATGACCGGGTGCACACAGCGTGCCTACAAAAATGGTACTTGTAAGGGAGCCATTTCTTTTTTTTATTATTATTATATGTTACTAGTCGAGCTCAGATTTCGAATAAGGCAGTGAGATTAGAGTCGATACCACGTGGGAACAAAAAAAAAAAAAAAAAAATCGATCAACCCTACTACTCATAAGGGACAACTTTGAGCACGTTTTTTCTTCGTCATATATTAAAACCATAGTGGTTTTTAAACCACACACGATTATCCATAAATAAAATAAAATACAGTGGGCTCTACGTTGTCCTTTCTTCACAAAAAAAAAAAAAAAAAAAGGATTGAGTACCAAAAAAATAAAAATCAAAGACTAGCTTAGTGACAGCACTAGACTGAAATCATGCTCATAAACATAATTAAATAGAGAAATCGTTTTCCAATAAGATACTAAAATATGATTTAGCTAGATCAAAATCTTTTTTTTTTAAGTAAGATTAAAATCTGTTAATTAATTCACAAAGAGCTCTTGCATACAAGGTCATGAAGTCCCTTGAAATACTGATGAGCAAACGAGTCCATTTCTTGCTTACTTCGAACCAAACCGATCTCCATCTCCACGCCTTCATTGTTACTATCTGAAAAAAGAATGGATCCTGTTCTAGCCATCGACACAAACTCGAACTTCTTCGGCCTCCCGAACCCGAAATCAACCTTGTTAAACCCGAATTGAGGCGACCCGGCAATTGAACAAGTCCTGTTAGGACCTGTGTTTAGTGTTCTTGAGAGCCTAAGTTCTGGATCATTAGCAACTGCAACACTTAGCCCTCTCATGGCCTTCACAATGCAATCTACAGCAACAACAATCCCATTTTCACTCACTATGTCAAACACTTTTGCACTCACTTTAATGGGCACACAACAGTTTCCAATGTAAGTTGGGGGGATTGGAGGGTCTGTTCTGCCTCTACAATCAACAAGAAACACAATTGATGTTTGTTCATCATGTGTACTACTACTACTACTACTCATCACAACTTGTTCATGTTGATATGAAGTTTTGGTTAAGCAAATCCAAGTGAAAGCACAAGCCAACACAAACCTTGACAGCTTAATTGGCTTTGCTGATTTACAAGCCAAGGTCCGTCTCTTGAGCCTCTCGATATCGGCTTTAGAGAGGTCAAACGTCGCCATTACGGCCTTCTCAGACACTTCGTGGCTCTTGGACACCAACAACCAATTGTTGCAATCGTTTTCCGACATGGCTTTGGATCGAATTAGCCTAATCAGACCTTCCAAATACAGCTTCTCCAATCCATTAGGATCCTTGACTGTTTCTCGGTCGAACGATGGAAGCAATGAAAACGATGGCGCCTCATTGCCTAATCGGCAAACCGAAGACCATGAATTGAGGAACAAAGACACAGCTCGGCCGTCCATGGTCGCATGGTTACAAACGATTCCTACACATACACCCTTATGAGGAAACAAAGTGACTTGTGAGGCGAGGAGAGGCACTTGTTTCTTCGACTTAGTTGAGATCAATTGTGGCACTAGAGGGTGAAGGTCATCAACATGTCTTGCATAATTGTTACTCGATAAATGGTCGAAATTGGCATTTGATTCCGCGACGGTGAGCCTCGTGGAGTCGCCGTTGTTGTAGGTTATGATGGGCTTGTTGGATTGTGGAGGCCATGAGAGAGTGCCTGATAAAGGGTACCAGTGTTGGAGTGTGAGTGAGAGTGAGTGCTTGATTTTGGGAACAATGGTGCCTATGAAGTAGTGATAATCTATTGATTGTAAGGTGTAGAAGAATAGGATCTCTGCTGGTGGTCTTATCAAGTAAGGGAGATCAAAGAAAGTGAGTGGGAGAGTGGAACATTTAGAAGAAACTGAGCGGGGTGGTGGAGTAATGTTGAAGACCTGCAAAATCTTCACTTCGCAGTGTGACATTGGTTCTGCAATTAGCTAAAAAAAGTGAATTACATTTAGGAATCATGCACACAATAATTCATTTATATAAGAGTACTGAAAGTACTATGCATAGCACCCAATAATTGAATTGGATTAAATGGATTATTAATTGTTCATCTACTGCTTTATTAGGTGCATTTATTCTCAAAACGGTGGATGGAAATATTTATTTCCATCTTTTTTATAAAATTGGAGGATGGTAGAGCGAAACATTCTTGAGAAATCAACACCAACCGGTTAGTTGTTCATATGGTAACAAGAGGCATCCCATAATTAATTAAGAGGTTTTTTTTTATTATTATTTTTTATGTAGAAGGGCATAAGCCGAGATGTACAGACGAGAAGAATATTTTAAATTTGGTGAAGTGATTTCAATGATTAATAAGCCTTGAGGAAGTTCCTTTCCATAGTTTGAGAGTGCATCCGTCGCTCTGTTCCTTCGCGATAACTATGATAAATATCAAGATTCAATCCCTATCGAGAAATCTTTTGATATCCATGATTAGTAGAAAATGAAAGAACCATTGCGTGGCCTGGCCTTTCGGTTTCTATGTACGTATCCTCCAATGGCCTCTCATAACAATATTTGCTTATAAATAGAGCTGTGATAGAGCCGTGATAGAGTCGTGAGGCCGTGATTGAGCCCCCAGAGTACGCCAAAATAGCAGTCACCCCTCTCACAACAATATTACTTATAAATATCAATATATATTGGTGAAGTCCTTAATTTCAATTACTTTGTGAACACATGTACAAAATTTTTCTCCAAAAAAGACTAACAATATTGGAGGAGAGATTCATGCGGCATGCCCATACGTACTCTAAAGTCATCCTCTATTGATGTAAGACATTTTGGACGTATGCGGGGTGTATATTTTACCTTTTAATTTATTTATGATTATTTTTTATCTCTTAATGTGTGAATCTACATTTAATAAAATATTATAAATGAGTTAAAAGATAAAATGTGCGTCTAAAATTTATTAAATTATTATTTTTTATTGTTTAATTGGCTAAACTTGTGACTTTTTTTTTTGTTCAAATGTCACCAAGTGCATGCATCTTCAAAATGCATTAATGAGATTGACACATTAATTTATTAAATTTCAACACATACCTGCATCTTCAAAATCTATTGAGACTATAGTTTAATTTATTCACTTTCGGCACCGACTTAGTCGTATGCTGTGTAATACACACCGAGATGTATGTATACGTATCTCGAGGTGAAATGCACTGATTCGTCTGAGATGTCAGTGCCCAAAGTGGATTTTTGCATTTCACAAAATCACAATTACATTTTAGTACTCCATTAATTTGCTTAACTTGATCAAATCCAATCAATTAATAATGAATTAGACTAAGATATCAGTTTCATTAGGTCCAAATACAATTTTTAGGTCTATAATAGGCAAATATATGTGTTCTAAAGATTTTAGAAAAAATATGTTAACATTTTAATTTTGACAAAAATATTTTAATCTTTTGATTTATACATATCTGGTAGGGTAACCGTGTGTCCTTTAAAGAGGATTGATTGAGGCAGATCAAAGTGACGGCATGAGCCTTGAGAGGTCCAATAGAGCAGCTAGCCTTGGAACCTAAGGAGGCAAAGTTGTGTGAGCAAGAGAGACAACATGTGTTTGTGAGGTTTTTCTTAATTATATTTTTTATTTTTAATAATGACGTGGCACTAAAAATAATAAAAGCATTGGTGATGTGGCATTTCCATTATAATGCATGACTCCAAAACTCTTCACGGATGAAGCACGAGATCCCTTAATGGAAAACTGTGACGATGGATGGGTTTTAATCCAAGACAATTCTAAGCCCATTAGAGTTAGAGCTTTCTTCTTGGGTCTGGCGTCATCAGTTGTAGTTGCATAAGTTTGGACTATTCTAAATATTGTTACTCATTGTACTCATATTCAACAAAGAATAGAAGTTCTATCTGATGCGAAAACAGTAATTGAAGCCCTTGAAAAGAAATCTGATTGCCCCCATAAACTAAAACCAATATGTCATGATGTGAGAAGTGCACTTCAGTACAGAGAACCATCCGTTTTTAAATTTGTTCCTAGGGAAAGTAACGTATTAGCTCACAACCTTGCCAAATAGTCTTAGCTCTCCAATCAAATTGTATCTGGTTGGAACCCATTCCTCAATGGGTCTTTTCTGAAATTGCAATATAATATTAGACTTCAAAAAAAAAAAAAAAAAAAAAAAAAAAAAAAAAAAAAAAAAAAAAACTAGGAGAAGGACTTGATTAAGGCTCTATTTAGTACGCATAAATTAGCTTATCATCTAACTTATCAATTAGATTATAATCTATTTTAATAAAGTTATGTTTGGTTAACAACTTATTTTAAAAATAAACTAGATGGTCCGTTATAGTCATAAACTCTTATCTTTACTAACTATTAGGTTTTAGGACGTTTGTTTAGTTTTTCCTTCCGATTTTATCCTTGATTTTCGTTTGTCCATAGATAGCCATGTAAAATAGCGGAATCTTTAAAAATAAGAGAAAGCCGATGGCCAGCCCTATGTTGACATTGTTTTGGAAACAAAATAGTAACTCGTTAATTATTATTATTATAATAGAAACGTGTAACGTGCACGTAACAATATTAGCAGTCCCTAGAACTAAATAGCCAGATGGTGTTTTTCTTTCTCAAATTTTTTGATGAAACTTTTTCTTTCTCAAATAAAAAATTCAATTAATTCTCACCAAAAAAGAAAATTCAATTAACTCTTAGAAAAAAAAAAAAAAATCAATTAACACTTAATTCTAAACATGAACAGACCATTCATCTTTCATAATTTTAATATTAATATATATATATATATAAAATCATAAATAATAAATATTAAATTTAGATTAAAGTAATAGGATGTTAATTATTATAATAAATTTAGGCAGTGGCTATTCAGATCCTACTTTTTATTTTTTGTACCTCATTTTTAAATTTTTTTTAGCCCCTAGTGAAATGACATTCCTGCCCTTATATATAAAATTTTCTCTTCATACCCCCACGCTGCGCAAACAAAACTCCCACCCTCTTCAAATCGCTCCCCACCGCCGACCTCTGACTGGCCAAATAAGTGCGAAATCACACAAAATAAACTCAATAAATTCATTCTCTAGTCGATTCCCTTTCGTTTGGTTTTTTTTAGGTCATTTGGTGGTTATTTGACTGTTCTAAGGTTATTGCATTTTTTTTAGTGCTTCAAGTTTGGTGTTGATTGGCGCATTGTAGGGAGGAAAATGTTGAAGGAATTACCAAAACGAAGTAAACCCAAGCAATACGAGATAATTTTTGGTGTTTTTTAAGGCTTTTTTCATCTGGTTAGAAGTTGAATTTTTTGTGATGTCGCCCGTAATGTGCGGACACACAGGACCGAGATGTACAGCATGTGTCTCAGTTCTGTGTGCCCGACAATGTATAGTTATAGCGGTGTATGTTGACTGAGACCCATAGTTCCACGTCGGCTTTGTGTGACTAGGAAGCACTTGTAAGTCTCGGCCCTGCCGCGCCGAGATGCTGCCCGTACCCTATCGAATTGCTTTTTGTACCCCAACCTAACAAACACCACTCGAACACACTTAAGTGTTTCGGTCCAAGATCTACGAAATACACTTGTGATTTCGCACTCTACACGCTGATATGCTAGTCATACCCCACCAAATTGTTGTGGGCACCCCACAATAGTATACTTATTCTATACAAGACAATCGAAGGAACGAAACCTCAAGATCTGTTAAGGTAGTGGCTGCACATGACCGATAGTAGGGATGGATAAACCGCAATTTGGTGGTAAAATCCACCAAACCACCACCAAACCGAGGGTTCGCCATTTGGATGTTTTGCAAACCACCACCAAACCGCGAACCCTCAAAACCGCAACCAAACTGTCCATGATTTGTGCGGTTTTGTCACTTTGATTTTACGATTTTCTTGCGACATTTTCAAAAAAAAATGTCATAGATTCCACGGACTCATGTTGGGAGGTAAGTAAGAAGGGAGGCGATGGCAGCGAGGTTGTTTGAGCAAGTGAGAAGATGAGGGAGGCGAAGGAGTTGTCGAACAAGAGAGGAGGTAGGCGGAAAGTCAAAATTACAAATTAGGGTATTCGACTAGTCGTGATATGTTTACTTGTTTAGGGTTTTAGGGTATATATTTATTAAAATTCCTTAACTACTATTTGGTTTGGTAAACCACAATTTTTTAAAAATAAACACCGCCACCAAACCGCGAAAATTGCGGTTTTCAAGTTTTCTAAACCATCCCCAAACCACGAATCCAAAAAATCAGACCAAACCAAGTGGTTTGGGCGGTTTGGATGGTTTGGGCGATTTTGTAGAAACCGATGCCCACCCCTAACCGATAGGCATTCATAAGTCTCAGTTTGGATGGACCGATACCAATTAAAGCATGTTAGTTGAGTGTGTTCGATACCTTCCCAACCCTCTTGGTTAAACCTGGCCGAGATCTTTTACAAGGTTTCGGCCTTATGTGGTTGTACATTTCGACACCTCCAACTGAAAACCTAAGAAACCCACAAAGTTCACAAAATACCACCAATACACTTGAAATCTTTTGATTTGACTAATATAGGTTTTTGTTTACTTTGTATTATGTATATACTTGATTTTGGTAACAAAACCCAGAGCAATTCTGTGAGGCCCCAGTTCCACGATCCTAAACTGGGCCTCGCCCGGCCTAAACTTACGTGGACCCCCAAGCCAATCTCGCTGAGTCACTTAAACCTAGTCAGTTTTCCCTTACCGTTTGCCGTTATTAAACAAATTAAAAGTTGAGTTAATCAATTAGTGAGTTATCATAGTAATAGCGGAAGCAGTTAAATCTCAAACTAATAGCAATAACCCTAAGACACTAGTTAGGACAGCCTAGAGTGTGGAAACCCTACATATGTATATCATCAATAAATAAGTCAAATGAGAGTACATAGAGATATACATGCCCAAGATCTCTCAAAAATCCAAATCCTAATGTTTCAAAACAAATATATATAATAATACAAGAAAGATAACCAACATCAGTCAAGAGGAGAGTCACTTTGTATCCTTAGATCAAATCCCGTAGCTGTGGAGCCTTCCCTCAGCTGGACTGTGGATCTGCACTTTGTCAAACATAAGAATGATGAGCCCAGGTAAGTAACGCCAAGCATGACATATATACAACATTTTGAAATAAATAAATCAGTCTAATTCATGTTGATAGAAAGAAATGTACAAGGAATGCATGAATATAAAAGACTGTAAATAAATCAATCGAAAAGTGAGGGTCCAGAATATAAATCCGAATAGCAAGTAGTCCTGACCAAAAGGTCGTTGAGTCACGGCAAAAGTCGGGTTCAGGACGAGAACATAGCCTAACAGCCCTAACCCTTGTGACTATGAGATACATGGTGCCCAAATAAGTGTCCACAACGTACACTTAATTGGGAGATATCGACATTGCCCAGATAAGAGCTCATATCACATATAAAACAATAACTATGACTCACTTGCCATTGGACCACTCAACCAATAGGAATTCCAAGAGATATAATGAACAAAGCAATAAAAACAAATTTAAGCTCAAGAAATAACTATAAAATTCTTCACTAGTTTACTTACCTGTATCCAAGCTAATACTCTCTCACACGAACTTTGACTCGCCTCCGACAAATCCCCATGTGACCTGTCAATGACTATAACCCTTAACAGTCAATTAATTACAATTTCTCGTTAATTTACTTCCAAATTACCAATTTTCTATATTTTATTCATTGGTGTAATTGTGTTAATTTCTCAAGTATTGGGTCATATTCAGACCCATTTGGATACTTGAAAAATCTCCAAAAATTTTTGAAAATTTTCTAAGAATTCCACTATGATCAATGTCACGTCGTGGAGGTCAGAACCATGCGGTATATAACATAAAGCATGACTTCTAATACCCTTTATCTTGGACGCTGTAGCGACCCTAAAAATTTAACCCGTGCCACGTGTCAATACAAGTGGTAGGTGGGCCCTCCGCTGTGGTACAGTAATCAATTCTCGGACGTCGACATCGAGGTATGTTATGTTTGTTCGATGTTTGTATTATACCGTACAGCCTTAACACTAATTTTGATGTCTCAAACGCGTGAGAATTTTTATGTGCAAGTGTTAGTTGTGTGAGGCAATGTTTAGTGGTTCGGGGGACAAAATGAGTTAAAAACACTGATAAAATACAAACTCTGAAATAATTGAAATAATTGGTACGCGGTTCAACCAAGTGCGCAAGACACGCGGAGTGTGGCGTGGATCGAGTCCGAATACACAAAGGATGAAGTAGATAGGCTAGAGTGAAGTCAACTAGAGTCACCCAATGAAGTCACTAAAATAGGTGAGATGGGGTGATCATGAACCATTAGATGGGCCTAAAGATGGGGGTGTTGGGCCAAGATAAGGAGAGATGTATAAATACCCCACACTCCATCTTCTCTCTTTTCTCTCTCTTCTCTTTCTTCTCTTTCTTCCTCTTCTACCATAACGTCTCCTTCAAGTCACCGGTGGACTGTGGTGGCCAGAGCTGCGCGACGGCGGCGGTGTCAGACGAACCAAAGTGAGATCTGTCATCCCCTCGTCATTCTTTACGCATTGATATGAGTTTTACCTGTGTTCATCGTGATGAAATTTGAACACCACACCACCTATCTAGAGCACATTTACTGTCCAACTCGGTTTCTTTGTACGTATCCTCCAATAGCCTCTCATAACAATATTTGCTTATAAATAGAGCCGTGATAGAGCCCCCAGAGTCCGCCAAAATAGCAGTCACATTGGTGAAGTCCTTAATTTCAATTACTTTGTGATCACACGTACAAAACTTTTCTCCAAAAAAGACTAACAATATTGGAGGAGAGATTCATGCCGCATGCCCATACGTACCCTAAAGTCGTCCTATATTGATGTAAGACTATAGTTTAAGAAAAATGATAATCTAACACACTTTAGACGTTCACTTGAGGCGTACATTTTATCTTTTAACTTGTGTATGGCTATTTCTTGTCTCTCAATGTGTAGGCCTACATCTAACAAATCACCATAAATAAGCTAAAAGATAAAGTGTGCGTTTAAAGTGTATTAAATTATTATATTTCATAGTTTAATTGGCTAAACATGCATCTTTTTTTTGGTCAAATGTCACCAAATGCATGCATCTTCAAAATGCATTAATGAGATTGACACATTAATTTATTAAATTTCAACACATGCAAACATCTTCAAAATGCATTTAGACTATAGTTTAATTTATTCTCTTTCGGCATCGACTCAATTACATGCCGTGCAATACACACCGAGATGTATGTGTACGTATTTCGAGGTGAAATGCACTGATTCGTCTGGGATGTCGGTGCCCAAAGTGGATTTTTGCATTTCACAAAATCACAGTTACATTTCACCACTCCATTAATTTGCTTAACTTGATCAAATCCAACCAATTAATAATGAATTAGACTAAGATATCAGTTTCATTAGGTCCAAATACAATTTTTAGGTCTATAATAGGCAAATATATATATTCTAAAGATTTTAAAAAAAATATATGTTAACATTTTAGTTTTGACAAAAATATTCTAATTTTTTGATTTAGATATATCAGGTAGGGTAACCGTGTATCCTTTAAAGAGTATTGATTGAGGCAGATCAAAGTGACGGCATGAGCCTTGAGAGGTCCAATAGAGCGGCTAGCCTTGGAACGTAAGGAGGCAAAGTTGCGTGAGCAAGAGAGACAACATGTGTTTGTAAGGTTTTTCTTAATTATATTTTTTATTTTCAATAATGACATGGCCCTAAAAATAATAAAAGCATTGGTGATGTGGCATTTCCATTATCATGCATGACTCAAAAACTCTTCACGGACTAAGCACGAGATCCCTTAACGGAAAACTGCGGCGTTGGATGGGTTTTAATCCAAGACAATTCCAAGCCCATTAGCGTTGGAGCTTTCTTCTTCGGTCCGGCATCATCAGTTGTAGCTGTAGAAGCTTGGGTTATTCTAAATGTTGTTACTCACTGTACGCATATTCAACAAAGAATAGAAGTTCTATGTAATGCGAAAACAGTAATTGAAACCCTTGAAAAGAGATCCGATTGCCCCCATGAACTGAAACCAATATGTCATGACGTGAGAAGTGCAATTCGGCATAGAGAACCAGCGGTTTTTAAGTTTTTCCTAGGGAAAGTAATGTACTAGCGCACAACCTTGCCAAATAGTCTTAGCTCTCCAATCAAATTGTATCTAGTTGGAACTCATTCCTCAATGGGTCTTTTCTGAAATTGCAATATAATATTAGACTTCAACAAAAAAAAACAACTAGGAGAAGGACTCGATTAAGGCTCTATTTAGCACGCACAAATTAGCTCATCACCTAGCTTATCAATTAGATTACAGTCTTGATATATTCATGTGTTCCTTGTACCTTTTTTCTATCAACATGAATTAGACTGCTTTATTTATTTTTAAATGTTATATATATGTCCTGTTTGACATTACTTACTTGGGCTCCTCATTTTTGTGTTTGACGGAGTGCAGATCCACAGTCCAGCAAGGGAAACGCTCCACAACGTGGAGACTTGCTTTGAGTATACGAAGCAGCTCTCCTCTTGTTTGATGTAGGTTACTTTTGTATTATTGTATATTGTTGTTATGAAATACTAGGTTTATGGGTTTGAGAGATATTGGGACATGTATATCTTGATGTGACTCTCCTCTTATTTGTTTGATGATGATATACATATGCGAGGTTTCCACACTCTAGGTTGTCCTGACTAATGTTTTGGAGTTATCATTTAGTTTGAGTTATACGGCTTTCACATTACTTTATAACTTACTAAATTGGATTAACTTGACTTTTAATTGCTTAATAAATGGTAAATCATAAGGAAGGCTAACTAGGCTTGCATGACTCAACGAGATTAGTCCACATAAGTTGAGGCCGGACAGGACCCAATTTAGGTTGTGGAATTGGGGTCATCACAAATACATTCGGACATTTGGATTTCACATTCAGGTATAAATAAATAATTCAGTCACCACAGAAAAACAAAATATACTTTGGTGTCTACTCTGAGGCTTGGACAAGTACGTCCTGTGACGACTCCTCTCATAATCTAAGGCATCACCTGACCTAATCCCATAATTAAGCCCTAACTCTATCCATGTAGGACTTAACTACGTATTAGTCAGCCTTTACAACCTATACACCTCATTACTCGTGTTCAGGATAATTAATACACATGTTCTACCAGTTATTGAAATTTAGAGTTAATTAAAACTTTTATTAAAATAGTTATTTAGCAGAAGTCTTGACGATTATGCAGAAATGATTTAGTAATTTATGCGGAAGCAATCATATTAAATCCTAAGTGTGAAAACTAAGCAAATACCTCACATGCATATAACCACAAATGTAATAAACAGTGTGACAGTCTAAGTTAGGTCAGGGAACTAACGCTCAACCCAATATACAACCCAAAGTGTATCAAAAGACATAAAGTAACTAATACAACAAAATACCAAAAAGACCTACAATCGAAGTAGTGTCGTGCCGGTGACTCAGAGGTAATCGTCGATCTTCTCTTTGCCCGGCTTGCTAGTTGACGGCTCTGCACCTATTGTCATAAAAATGACGATAAGTACAAGAAAATAACAATAATCCTAGATGATATGTTTATTTCACATTTCTAAATATTCTAATGGTATTTAAAAGCATATAAATAAGAAGTACTGAAAGATTAACCATATGTTAGTATATACCAAAGTTAAACAAGTGATGCCGACACTAGGCTAGTAGTAGTGATCTAGGTCCAGTCGGTCGTAAGCCATGTCACGCCAACCTATTTTATCACAAGGGACTCTAACCCAAGTGCCACCAGGGACTCTAACCCCGATGTGTTGATTACCCCAGGGTTTCTAACCCTGAGTGACACACACAACCAAGAAACATGTGCCGACATCCCCAGGGACTCTAACCCTGTAATTCGGGCACACCTCGATTGAGTAAGGGACCTAAATACTAAGACTGCATTATATATTCAAGAATGACTTAGTTATGGAATGGTCAAGGCATAGGGACAACTAAAGGCCTACACGAAGTGAGTACAATTCCATCAATGTAATTATCATTGTCTCTACACTAATAACATGTTATTTATAAGTCTATTTAATCAGTAAAACAACAAGGAATGACATGGCATTTGTAAAATAGAATCAGTGAATCATCATAAGAAATGAATATCACGAAGTCAAGCCCAACATGTGAGCAACACCAAACAAGGCTTATGATATCAGAATACAAACATCCTACAGTAAAAAAAGACTATGAAACAACAATTAAACATTGGAAATGAAATGTAAAACAAAACATCATCGGGTATACTCACAATACAAGCAAATTCCTTAGCAAATTCGACATCTAGACAGTCCGATTCGCACACCCGAACTCCCAGAATAGTCCCCTAAGCTCCTGAGGTGTTTAGACATGTGCTTGGGTGGTTTAGGGTTGGTTAAGGTGGGTTTAAAATTGTGTTAGGTGTTGCAGGGAAATTGGGAAAAATACAAAAAAATGACTACCCAGAACACTCAACGCGTTGGTTAGAATGTCATGCACGGTGAGTGCAGTAACCCAGAAATTTGCAATCAATTTCTGGGTTCTTGCAACTCAAGATTATTCTTCCCCACCCTCTTCTGGACCTTGTTCACCTCCACCAAGGTCCAGCATGTAACGACCCAATTCTAATTTGTCGCTATTTATGACGTCATTACATACGTAGACGACAGCTTGGACACTCATGGACCCCACATCTAGGTCAAAGAATGTCGGATTAGGTATACAGTCCATTTTGTATGCTATTTGCTCTGTTTTGCGATGTATATGTTCAATTTAGTTAAATTACATCGCAATATATGTGTTTATATTGATTATTACCAAGTGAGATAGTGTGACGGGTATTCGCCTCGAGTAGCGTGTCGACACGGGTACCGGGTAGGCGAGTTACATGTACACTTGGTCAGGGGAACATTACACACATAATAAATGACTAAAATGCATTAAATAATTAATAATAAATGTCATTGTACGGATTAGTGACTCGACGTTTCACAATTTCGCAAGTCGCAGCACGAGTGTCGAGCGTAAGAACGTCCAGGGAATCAATTATTTGTTAATCAAGGATAAGGTTAAAATGAAGTCATGCATTCAAGTCACTAATGGGTACACAATTTGGCCCAAATCTTAGCCACAAATCATGTATGGAGATTGGTAAACACCCATGATGCACTTTTGGGTATGTAAAGCCAAGAATTCTCATGCTTATCACCTTTTCTCTCTCTTGACACCAAGAAATTCGAAAATTTGAAGTTTGTTGTGAGGGTTTGGAGCTTTTGAGTTGAAGATTGAGGAGTGGATTGCTTGGAATCATCAAAGCCAAGGTTGGGATCACTTTCTTTTCTTCTTTATTTACTATTTGGTCCTAATTTTGTGGGTTTTGGTGTTGATCCGGGGTATGTGAGTGTTTGATCACTGATTTTTGGTGGTTCTTGGTCCTACGATGGTGTGGTTAGTGTTGTTATTGGTTTCAAGTTGTTGTAGAGAAAAGAGAAGAAAAAAAGAGAAAAAGGAAAAAGAAAAACCGAGACGCGTTGCGTCTTTGTTTTGGAGAAAATGGGGGAGGAAACACGTAAGCGCGTACATGCGTGCACCCCTGGGCTTAGCTGAGCTGGTCGGGCCCAACCTATTTGGTCCAGACCGAATCTGACCCAATTTGGTCAGGTTAGACCCGATTCAGGGGGCCCACCCCATATTATTTAATAATATATATTTTTTAAAATTAAATTAAAAACAGTTTTAAATAAATTAAATTATAGAAAAAAATAATGACTAGAAAATTATGGAAAATTCAAAAAACCCAGAAAAATGTGAGAAATTAGAAAAGGACTTGAAAATGGGTTTCAAGGTCTTTCATGCATTTAACACCCCGGTGTAACTGGAAAAATGCACCATAACTAAAAATTAGAATAAAATTCTAATTTTTGTTGTCAAAATATAAAATCAATTAATTTGACACTAAATCACATAAAATGGTTTATTTAGACACTGTGAACTTATGAGATTATAGTCGGTGTTGAGTGCGCATCTCGAGACATAAGCGGGATCGGACTAGTGTATTTTACGAGATTTGGAGCGCGGTTTGATGTGTGTAGTAACCCAACTGAAAATCATCTTGAGAATTCACCTGTTTGGCATTTGAATCTCAGACCTTTTATTTAGTGCTCTACTTTCCAGATTTTTTTACGGTCGATTGAGTTTACTTCTGTCAGGTTATACTCAGTTGCAATGCTTGTGGAACACTAGACCATAGCATATGACCTACGGTGAATAGTCGACCCAAATATTATTTCTTAGGCATATGTCGATGTGTCGTGGTCAACGCCGGTCACTAAGCAGATTAAGGGATTTCAGTCAGTTTGAGTTTACTCACTGGCGGTGCTTAGGGATAGTCCGAAGTATGGTTCTAGATTGGACCGAGATTCTACACGCACATTTGTTTCTTTACTATTTGATATACATGCGATGTACTTCTACAGTTGCTTGTACTATTTTCTTCCGCATGTTTATTTAATAGTATTTTAAATTCCAGCATTTATTTATTTATGTATTTACTCGGTGAAGTCCTTAGGTTTACTCACTCTGGACTTGTCATCTGTTTTATTGTAATGACTGAGTGCAAACCCCAGAGTAAGAGCAGGGGGAAGGGCAAGCTAGAAGATTTTATGTGACGGACTGCCCAACTTAGACTCATACGCTTGTTTTTCTTTATTCGTTTTATGTTGGGATGGGTTGTTTGAGAGTTACCAAACTTGTACCTAACCTATTTGAGGTATATTTTGATATTTTGAGATATATGGATGACTGTACCTGTATATTTGGCACTTTGGATAGGTTTTCCACTTTAGGACTTACTCTTAATATGATTTCATGATATTATAGTTTTATTTTGAAGAATCATATTTAAGTCTTCCGCTGATTAATTTTTGATGCTAATCACAACGATATAATAGATGAGTTTGAATCTAATAGATAACTTGAATAAAATTAATGAATTTAACTTAAAAGTTAGCAGTAAAATGGTTGAGATATTGAGGTATGATGCGCGTGGGACATAGTTGGAGTGTGACATGGCAGGGTTGTGGGCTCGCGACGCATGACGTGGCAGCCTCGGGATTTGGGGCCATTGTATTTGGTATCGGAGCCTAGGTTTATGGTACCTAGGGCTTGGATTAGAGTTAAGCAAGAGCTTGAACTTTAATAAACTTTAGATGTGGAAACCAAAAGATATGCCTATAATCCTAGTTGGGAAGTGATGTGAGGCGGGTAGTTTCAGGAACATATATACGTGTTATGTTTTTATTGTATACTACATACGGCATACGTATATATCGTGACTTATCCGATGCATGTTTTTGATGTAGATTCATATGGGCAGATAGTCTCCTACATCTACCCCGCCGATGACGCAACCGAAAGTCGGTGAGACTAGTGACCCCACTCGAAAGGCGTTGACTCTGCAGTCGTTATCGTAGAGGGTCACATAGCACCAAGTTTTACATTAGGCGCAAATGGCCGAGATTCTTGAGTACATCTGGGGCCAGAGAACGGCGACAGCTGCACCGACAACTACATTAGTTATATCGACTACTCAGGCATGATTAGCCCTGATGGTGACTATAGAGGCTCTTGCTCAGGCAACAGGGTTTGAGACATTGGTCGAGAGGACCGCTCCAGTTGTGGCACCTGCTGATATAACGGTGGTTACACAAGCTACTACCGAACAGCTCGATGTGACTTCGACATCAAGCAGTGTGATGTTGGTGGAGGCGAAGAGGGTCAAGGATTAATTGAGGTTTAACCCCAGATATTTCTATGGAGTTGGCGCTGGTTATTGAAGTTTAACCCAGAGTTGGTTGGGCGCTGGTTATCGACACATCGGTAGCTTCATAAGCTATTGAAGGTCAAGGAGGCGGACAAGATGCGACTCTCCAGTTATTGTTTGAGAGGAGAGACATGTAATGACCCTTAAATTTAATTTGTGTCACATGTCATGTTTAGGACCGTAACCTGACTATCATGACTTGTCATACTGTCTGAGCCTCAGGAGTCGACACTGTGGTATATTTTATTTTTTTGTGTTGATTGTACTATTATTTATACCTGAATGTGCATGTCGTATGTCTTAGTGCATGATTTTGCTTTGTTTATCGCACTGGATTTGTAAGTGAGGTTTCGCCTAGGAAAACGAGAATTTTTAGACAAATAGGTATAAATCGGGTATTTAAACACAAGAAATGATCATTAGTGAATTATTGGAAATAAATGAAATAAATAATTAATATGTGAATAAGTTGGTATATCCGGGAACACACGACATGCGAGTCGTGATGTGGTACTGGTCCGAGAACTCAAGGTTTGAGCAAGAAATGTTTAAGTTGTGAAGTTTAAGTCACCTATTGAAGTGTGAGTTATAGTAGGTGGCTAGAGCAAAAGAGGACCCTAAAATGTGTCTCAGGATACGTGCGTGAGAGAAGATGAGTGAAAGGTATATAAGCTCATCCCATCAACTTTCCTCTCTCATCTCATTTCATTTCCTCTCTCATCAACAAAACAAAAATCAAAGGGAGCGTGGGTTTTGGAACTTTCAAGCTCGGATTCACGTCGGAGATTGACCAATAACGCGTTAGAAGGTGAGATCTCGACTACTTACGTGATTCCCTAAGTTTTGATGCCTGTTTTGAGGGCTTTCGTCGCGATGATTTCAGACAACATTTTGGAGATTTCATTTTTATTGAAGTTTGATGATGTATTTGTGATCAATGGGTTGATCAAAGAGTGTTGGTATGGCTAGTTTGATGATTTGAGAGTTGTTGATATTTTTGGGGGATTTTCGGCGTAATTTTTGAATTGGGGTTTTGTTAAGGTTTTGACCCAAAGTAAAGGTTGTTTTGAATGGTTTTGGACGTCCCTATAAGCTTGAAATAGGCTCGGAACGCGACGACACGACCCGGGGTTTTGGAAAACCCCGGATAAGTGTTCAGGGTTTCACCCCACGAGAGACGCCATGGAGCTTTACCTCTCATGACGTCCAAACCAGAGACCCAATGGTTTGACATTTTAAGTGGTGTCGTGGGACAATACCCTTGGCGGCGTAACTTACGGTGTCCAGACCAAAGAGTTGGTAATTCGGCGTTTTAAACGACGCCGTGGAGACTTGAACTTAGTGGCGTCACCCACAGCGTCCCAAACAGTAAAACACTTATTTTTCAAAACATTTTCAAAACTTTTGTGAAACTTTGGGGATTTTTTAAGGTCATGTTATGACTCTAATCCAAGAAAGTCGAGCCTAAATTAATATTATAAATTTAGGGAACTAAATTGGAAAAGTTAGATCTGCACGAGGAACGGGGTTTTCGCGTTGATTGAAGTACGTTAGTAAGCCAGTAAGGAGGTACATAGTAATTCATTTTTCATTATTGTTGTTTCTATTGAATTGATCCATTTGTTGGAATTACATTCTTATATTTCGTGGTTGAGTGTCTTTGGCATAAGTGTGTCGTGAAGGTACTCTTGGGATCATGGTTAGTTGGGCTAACATGAGCACTTCCTGCAAGAATGTTGCTCACCCACCTAATCATGAGTTTCTCCTCGAGTACTGGATTGTTGTGGATTTGTTATGGAAATGGTTGTTGATTTATTCTGGATATGTTGAGGCTTGTTGTGGTTATAGACTGCTTATTAGCCTCCTTTGACTCGATAGACACTCAAATATCATTGAAATGTTGGTCAGTGTGTTTATCTTGCAATTTGTGTTATTTATCTGACTTTAAATATTGCATGATTCTTAGACTGTTTTATTGGTTATTCATGAATTACTGTTTATGTTATTCTAGCTTTACTTTCAATATATCACATACTGATGAGTGTCCAATTAGACATAATTTAGTGTAGGTTATTAGTAGTTAATGAACTATATTTATCTTTTTTTTAAGTGATAAATGTGTGTTTTATGTATTTCAAGGATTTTATATGAGTTGGGCGTATTTTGGATCGAAAGTGTGTGTTAGACCTAATTGACAGTTGTTCAGTTTAGAGGACATAACTTTCACATCCAAAGTTGGAATGACTCGTTGTTGGTCTTGTTAGAAAGAAGACCTTGAGACCAACATTTTCTTATCTCATAAGCATCACGAAATTCGGAATCGAAGGGGCCTAAAATTGTAGTACAAGTCACAACTAGATCTTCAGTTCGAAAATCATCTCCACCACTCTGCTTGCGACACGTCAGCCCAATCTTCTCCACAATTCTCTCGCATGTGCTGTTGTGGCTAGGTGTCGCACAACCACCTTCTCCAGCACATCATGACATCACCTCCAGAGAATGAAATCATGCCACGTCAGCATCACAACAAATTCCTCCAATGAGACGATGCTACGTGTCCCTATCACAATTCAGCAACGCAATACACATTGCTTATTCCAAGCTGTCCTCAACGCTTTCTCCCGGCATCCACGCACACCTCAACCAGGAACTCCGAAAAATTAGGAATTTCACATGTTTTTAGGATTTTTAGAGTTCCAACCTACTTGGAATTGCTTCTATATATATCAAAGGACTCTCGACTCTCTTTTCCTCTCTCGACTTATCTCTCTCCCTCTTTTTTTATTTTTCTTTGTTCTTTGAGTTCTTCAACCATGAAGAACTAAGTTTATAGCCTAGGCAAGACTGCGAGGGAGGTTCGACTGTGCATATTCAATGGATTTGTGAGATTTATATATTTTAATTTCAAGCTTTTCATTATTATTTTATTTTCTTTGGTATTGTTTGAACAATTGAGGTTAAACCTAGTTTAAACCTTGATTTACATGCCAGTGAGTCGTAACCACCCGTCCTTGTGCGACAAGACCACACTAGTGACAATTGACCTTACTAATTGATTAAACCCATTTGGAACTGGTAAAATACCTTAGGGATCTAGGCTAAATCAGGAGCACTAGCGATCTAGTTGTCTAGGTGTAGTACCTCACAAATCGAAGTAATGCGGCCAACGTGTTAAATCTAGATCACTAGCGATCAGGTTGCGTGTTTGGTTAGGAAAGTAGTCAACGATCGTACCTTGGCTGCCGAGATTAGGAAGTGCGATGAACCGAGTACGTCACCGAGTCTATAGCTACACTAGGATAATTTGATTTGTATCTTTTGACATAAGTTGATGACCAAATTCAATTTTTTTGTCGAACCGAACTTGTATGCCTTGACATAGGTGCTATTTTTATTAATTGTTTTTAACTTTATTTTAATTGATTTTATTTATTTTGTTTATATTTAAGATTAAGTAATTAACACATTTTCTCTAAATTCTCTGATTTCCTTTTTGTTATTTTTTCACCTTAGAAAGAAAAACCAATCTCTGTGGGATTGACCATTTGCCACTATTCTACAAATAGTTGGTTTAGGAAAAATATATTTTATTGACGCATTCGACTCACATCACGTACTCACCATCTAGTTTGTGACAGTGGGTGCAGATCGAGCGGAGACTAGCAAGGGAAAGGAACCGATGC
The DNA here is from genome assembly GCA_039657345.1 of Stephania japonica. Lineage (NCBI taxonomy): Eukaryota > Viridiplantae > Streptophyta > Magnoliopsida > Ranunculales > Menispermaceae > Stephania > Stephania japonica. The sequence goes on along the minus strand of CM077556.1, from coordinate 79,458,709 downwards.
TTGTTGACTTCCTTTGAGGACTCTCGTAGCAATTTCTTTCTTGTTATACTATAGGTTCTGCCTTTTGACTTATGAATATTGTATCTTATGTTTTTTATAACAATGGGGTACATTTTGGGAATTGAGTGACTAAGAATATCACATCGTACTGTTACATTTGGTTACCAGATTTACATGTTTATCCATTCTCAAGGTTTCCACACTTTAGGTTGTTCCTGATTTCATATTTATTGAGTTATTTAGTAGATTATAGTTTGTTTCCGCTGTGAACTACCTGATAAAGATATAATATAATAATTCAACCTTTAAATTGTTTAATTAGTAATGAAAGGGAGATTTGAGGCTGGCTAGTCATGCGTTGACTTCACTAGTATAAACTCAGAGGTCTACCTAGGTATAGGTCGGGCGAGACCATGTTTTATGGGGAACTGAGGCCGTCACAAGGTGGCGACTGTTTGAAGGACAACATGCACTAACACTCATCTAGAGCCATCGTCATGGGTAGAGTTTAGACAGTTTTTCTTGGACGAGTACATCCCTATGGAGATCTAGTTGAAACTCAGGGAGGAGTTTTTGGTCTTAAGACAGGGCACCATGTCAATACTTCATTATATGGAGAGGTACCTCATTCAGTATTGATGAGGTAGGTACGGAGAGACTTCAGATATATTATTTCATTCCAGGTTTGGATGAGAGGATTGCGAGTGTTATGTGTTGATGATGTCCCAGTTGTTTGCGAGTTTCTTAAGGTTTTCCCCAATGATTTGCCAGGTTTACCACCACCTAGAGCAGTTGAGTTTATCATCTAGCTTATACTTGGGACACAACCGATTTACAATCTACCTTACAGGTTATCAGCATCCGAGCATGAGGAGTTAAGGACCTAGTTAGAGGAGTTGTTGCAGAAGGACTTTATTCACCCCAGTATATCTCCTTGGGGGCTCCAGTTCTTTTTGTTAAGAAGAAGGACGGTATTATACGGATGTGCGTGGATTACAGGAAGCTGAATCGGGTGATGATTTGGAGTCATTACCCAATTCCCAGGATCGATGATTTGTTTGATCAGTTGACATAAGCCAAGTTCTTCTCAAAGATTGGTTTACGCTTGGGCTATCATCAGCTGAGGATTCAAAAGAGTGACATTGAGAAGATGGTATTTAGCACGAGATACAACTTGTTTGAGTTTATAGTCATACCATTTGGGCTGACTAATACACTGACGATCTTCATGGACATGATGCATAGAGTCCCGAGGCCATTCCTGGATCGATATGTGATAGTATTCATCGATGACATCCTGATATACAACAAGACTCGTGTAGAGCACGAGAGACATCTCACGGAGGTTTTGTTGACGCTGAGAGAGCATAGGCTGTATATCAAGTTCAACAAGTGGAATTTTTGGCTGAGTGAGGTAAAGTTCCTTAGAAATGTTATTAGTGATCGGGGAATATCGGTTGATGGTGACAAGATACATACGTTTATCAACTAGAGGACACTAGAGTCTGTTTCTGACATCCGCAGTTTCTTGTGGTTAACGGGCTATTACCGGTGGTTTATGCAAGATTTCTCATCTATTTCAGTGCCAATGACGAGGTTGACCATGAAAGATGTCAGGTTTGAGTGGTCTAAGGAATGTGATGATGCATTTTGAGAGCTGAAGAGGAAGCTGACTTTCGCGCCAATTCTAGCATTACTTGAGACAAGGAGAGGCTTCTCAATCTACACTGATGCTTTCGGCACTGGGTTGGGATGCATGTTGATGCAGGATGGACACCCAATTGCGTATTTGTCTAGCGTTTGAAACCCCACAAGGGGAATTATTCGATGCACGACTCAAAGCTTGCGGCAGTCGTGTTTGCACTGAAGGCCTGAAGACATTATCTCTACGGAGAGCAGTTCATAATGTTCACGGATCACTAGAGTTGGAGATATTTATTCACTCAGAGGAATATGAATATGCGACAGAGGAGATGGCTCGAGTTATTGAAGGACTACGTCTTCGCTATTTACCATCCTGGGAATGCGAATGTTATAGCTGATGCGTTGAGTCGGAGCAGCATTGAGAGTCAGACTGTGCTACGAAAGATGACACATGAGTATGAATTGTTGGAGGTTGCGTCGGTGATGTGTTTAACTGAGGCTACGAACTTGTAGTCAATGCCTTATCATAAAATTATTTATATATATTTTTGAGTTAAAAAAATGTCTAAATTTAGTCTTTCCACATTTTGCCATGTCTCCAACTCAAAAAGCATGTTATGGAACTACAAATCATCCTCATAAAACCATCATGAATTGCATCAAAAATAAAAAAAGAAGAAGAAAATGAGCAAGAACAACATAGAGAAACTACAAAAAAGAATATTTAAACTTTGTTGCAATCTTGTGGAATAAACTAAAAAACAGATATCATAAATCTAAAGAACACTTACCAGTTGTTAACAAATATACATCAATTCTAAAATCGTTTTGTTTTTAAAATTGTGATTTACTCCTGACAAAAAAAAAACAAAAGAACAAAAAATTAGAATCAAAACCCAAAAGAAAAAGATTGACTTTTTCATATAATCTCCATTTGAAATTAATTTATATACATGTTGGATGTAAACGGTTTTCGAAATTAAATTAATGCATATTTGTAACTAGAGTAGTGCTACTTGGACTCATGAGTCCGGACCCTTAGGGGGTTTTTTGAAAATTTTTATTTCAAAGTCATCTCAAGCAATCAATGACTTCAAAATTATAACTTGTAACACTCCTTTAATATTTACAAAAATCTCAAAAATCTCCCTTTGAGTCCAGGACCCTTAGTGTCCAAATAGATTTTTTGTTGTAACTACTAAGAGAGATGAACAGTTTTGATCATTTGTAATGGATATTATGACTCCTTAGTAAGGGTATCATTTTCCTTAAATTGAGCACCATTATTAAGAGTAAATTAGTGCTGAGACCTCTCTCTTTTTCCTTCAATTGCCGTTTTACAAATCCCAATTAAAACTTGTATAGTCAAAATAAGAAATTTTATAAAAGTTAGGCCACAATATGTATGGGATTTGAAAAGCCCAAGAAGAAGTTACAATATTAAGGAAATTTGAAAAGCCTCATTAAAAGTGTGCCACGTGGCAATTGGAGGTGTTCTCATCTTCCCATTAGATTAAAAAGGACAAAAAATCTATTTGGACACTAAGGGTCCGGACTCAAAAAATTTTTGTAAATATTAAAGGAGTGTTACAAGTTATAAAAGTATGAGGATGACTTTGAAATAAAAATTTTCAAAAAAATGGACTCATGAGTCCAAGTAGCACTACTCTAAAAAGGAATAGTAAAAAGTATAGAATCTAAAGAGTTTCTACCAAAAACAAAGGGAGAGGCTAAATGAATCCCACTAATTACTCCACATATTTAATTTTAAATTTTTGCTTCATGTACTTCACTTTTTTTTCTTAAAATTTTAAGAATACTCTTGCTTAATGTATCCACTTTTTTATTTCGTGTATCCCATCACCCTTACGATTACCCCAATACCGCTTGCTTACTGTACCCCATTTTTTTACTTCGTGTACTCCATCACCCTCGCCCTCACCCCAATACCCTTGCTTAGTGTACCTCACTTTTTTATTTCGTGTACCTCATCACCCTCACCCCAATACCCTTACATGCGGGTGTCAAACGAACAAAGTCGACACCTCTGATCAAAACTTTGTACATAAAAGGCAAGATTTAAGCCTCAAATCAAAGCCCTAAACCCAAAACAAATTCACAAACAAAATTACTCAAAAAAGAAAAAGAAAAAAAACCTCGTAATCGCCACTAAAAGAGATGATGAATGCACTCACATCGTCGAACCCATGTGATTATGCTTGAATTTCGTTGGATTTGACCAATTTTTGGTGAGTGCGATTTAAGAGAGGTAACTGAGGTACGAGGTGAGTGGGGTGAATGAGGTATGGTATATGAAGGGATAGTTGGGTAATTTTACAAAACTGGGGTACGTTTAGCAATTAGAAGGGTATGGTGAGTAAAAACCATTTTTATATGGAGGGTAATTGGGTAATTTGTAAAACTGGGGTATGTGGAACAATTGTCCTTTTAGCCGCTCCAAAAAAAAATCAACAACTTAAAACTTGAATTCAATATATATCTTGGGGTATGCCACACGGCGGTACGAGAATGCTTGAAACCACCACGTGGCATACACAAGATGTAGCTTCATTATATACTAGTTAAAATCTCGCGCTTCGCACACAGGTAAAACTAAGTTTCAATATATTAGTTAAAAAATAATTAATTAATGAGAACAAATTGAAAAAGAAACTAAAAAAATAATCCTACTACATAATCTCGGATAAGTTTTAAGTGAAGAATAATATCATCTAATTTCTTTGCAGCAAAAATAGGCAATATGTGTCTTGAAATTTTAAAAAAATTTACATATGATTATATAAAAATATAATCCTAATGAAATTAATTTGATGAGAAAAAAAGTGATAAAAAAAGAAAAAAAAACATATATAAACATTGATGAAATTTCGATTTAATACTATTTGAATATAAAAAACATCGGAAATTAAAAATAGTTATCATAAAGTTGAATAAAGCAAGAAAAAATAGCTGAAATAATCCAAAAAAAAATGATATGGTAGAAAAGTGTGACATAAGGATATATAATATAAACTTATGATCTTGTTAAATAAACTTAATGCTTACTAGAGATTGTCAACCAATAAATGTCATTTATTCAATCTTTTTGTTATTAGAGTTTTGATTCAATCCTAAAATGAAAACAAAAAAAATCAAAATCAAAACAAAAAAGTAGAAAACTGATAATAATGAATACGCGTTGGAAGATATAGATTCCCAATATATGAAAAATGCATTAGAATCTATAATCTATATTGAAATGAGACATTGATCTTGTGAATAAACTTAAAAATGGAGATTATTGATCTAAACAACACATACTAGTAATTGTCAACTATATATATATATATATGTCATTTTCTAAAATATTTTTGTTTGCTCCTAAAAAGGAAAAAAAAGAGATCAAAATAAAAACCCAAAGGTAAAAAATCTGAATATAAAAAACATCGAAAATAAAATAGCTATAAAAAAAGTCAAAACCTCTCCTCCCAAGTTATAACTTGTTAATCGGACAATCTTATAGTAAAAACTCCAGCCTTCAACGAAGACACTCCCTCAAGCCACCAAAACCTATAAACTAAGAAAATGGAGATCATTGATCTAAACAACACATACCAAAGATTGTGAACTGATATATATCATTTCTAAAATATTTTTATTTGCACTTGAAATGAAAAAATAATCAGAATCGAAACCCAAAAGTAAAAATCTGAATATAAAAAATATAAAAAATAAAATAGCTATGAAAAAGTCAAAACATTTCATCCCCAATTATAACTTGGTAATCGAACAATCCTATAGCATAAACTCCAGCCTTCAACGACTACGCTCCTTTCAACCACCAAAACCTTTCCTCCCCTCTTTCATTAACGTGAGATCAGATGAACCGCGTTTGAGCACACACAGTCGAAAGATAAATAGAAAGGGAGAGAGTGAGAAGATTTGGTGTTGTGAAAGTGGGAATATTTTTTTAGTGTTGGAACGTTTTTTTATCTTTATTATGATTAGTAGGAATATAAGACGTTACTTTATTCTTATTAGAGTTGGAGAGATGACGTGACATTTGACCATTATTAGAGTTGGAGTTGAATTTTGGGAGTGAAAACGTTTTTTTTGAAATGGGGATCATTAAAGTTAGAGATGATGACGTGACGTTTTTCCATCAATAGGGTTGGAGTTGAATTTGGGGAGTGGAAACATTTTTTGAAATGAGATTTTAATAAGGGACGACTTTAAGATGTGCCACGTGGTGTTACGAAAATGATGAAAAGTGACATGTGGCAATCCCAAGACATTTCCTTAATATATATATACATTTCCTTAATATATATATAGTCCTTCTACCATGGGACGTAGTTAACCAAAGTACTTAAGTACGTATTTATTTTTTTTTTAAATGTATAATTACTTTTTTAGTTATTATAATTATAATAAAAACACATTTAAATTATATAAATCTCAACTAAGTAATATTTATCATTCCGAGCACATCACATATGCACCCTAATAACAATAAATTGATAAACTTTCAATATATACACGAAGTATATACATAAAAATGACAACTTCTTACTTCTATCTAAAAAAGTAAAACTATTTTGTGAAAAAAAAAAGTAAAACTATAAAAGATATAGTGTAAACCTATAGAAACGAGTGCCTATTTTTTGTGGTTATTAATATTACCATTGCAAGGTCTGATTCTTATAAGACTTTACACTAAAATAATCTCTTTTACTTAGTTTTTTAAGACAACAAAAATATTTACCTTTCAAGAAAGAGGATCAAATCCCATCAACATCATTAATTATTTTAAGTCCATGTATGTAGGATGTTATATACACTACTCCGACACCAATTTTCTATTTTTCATAACGAAAAATGGGGGAGGGATCAATCCTAGCTAAACTCATTTTTATATCGAAAAATAGGGAAGGGAGATCTCAAGGCTATTTTTTTCATTTCTAAAAATTTGGAGAGGTTATTGACGACCATCATAAACTTTTGTCACTATTTATAAAATAGAACAAACATATATGATTTAATAAATGAGACTTGCTAAATTTAGTGCGTACGCGTTGAGTTTTTGTTCAATTAATGCTAGAGAAGATTTACATATAATGATTACTTTTAAAGAAAAAATTGTTTAAGAAATAAATAATATATCTATTTCTAAGGATATAATTTCGTATGTATCAGAATTATGATTGACATTATAATCTAATTTTGTTTAAATAAGGTGTTATTTTTTTAAAAAAAGAAATGTATAATTAGTGATTGCAAGATGTTGCCTAGGCCTTAGGCGAGCGGTGTCCTTCTATGTAATTCTTAAAAATTTGAAGGGGTTATTTACAATTAAGTTTGATTAAAAATTAAATACTTACCCAAATTGAAATCTTGACACAATTAATGGTACATATGGACCGAGAAACTTATTAGTATTTTGAAGTGTATATTAAGTAATAATCAAGTTTCAAAAAAAAAGTAATAATCACATTGATTAATAGATGATTAGTGTTATTTAAGGACTTATAAATAAATAAATACTTATACGATGACCTCTAAATAAATATTATTTCCTTTGCCTAGGCAACGTCTTGCCTAGATCAGGGAAATCACCTCATGATCGCCTTAACACCTTGCAATCCTTGTGTATAATGAATGGAATTTTGTGCTTTTAAAGTTGTAAAGAAAATTGCAATTAAGTTTTTATTTTTGAAGGCTGAAAATTATAATTAAGTTGATCAATTAATTTCTTATAATAATTAATAAATCTGTATAAAAACTACAATACATAATAAAAAATTAATGTTTATTTTTGTCAACGATTTAATTCTATATGTGGTAAACAGTTGTATTAGGGAATGGAATGAATAGAAACATTTTTTTTCCGTTGAAAAGGCATAAAATGAATTAAAAATAAACTTTTTGATTCTATAATTTTTTTTAATATAAATATAGCTGATTTGAATTTTTTCATATATTGTGCTAAAAGAAACTGACTCAAATATTATATTTGTCCTACCAAAAATAAAAAATAAAAAATATTATATTTGTAGTAATTAGCCCAACTTTAGTTTAATTTTATTTGGTTACAAGTGATCCAATGCATAAGTTAGTAATTTTTTATAAGGTAGTTTGATTTGGCTTAAATTAAACTTCAACCACTTAATTCTATACCATTTCATTGTTCTTAAAAAAATTCAATTTTTTTATGATCGACCTCTATGGAGTAAACTCACGACTTCTCTAAACCTTGTTTTTTGATAATTTAATTATTTTTTTTTGAAACCTGATAATCTAATTAATTACAAATGTTATATATTTATTGTACTATATAAATATTAATTCAATTAAATATAATTAAAACATAGTACTATGATTTAGTTCACCTAATTAATATATTTATTTTTCAACAAAAGAGTCAAATGGGACTCTGATCACTCATACAGACATAATAGTCATCTCAATGTAATTAATTATAAATATATTGGGACAATTCTTTAATAACTTTATTCAAACTATGGTGTTTAATTTTTCAAAGACCCTATTAATTTATTTTATTTAGATAATTAGCTTAATCTTCTAAAGAAATATTCATGAGGTGTCTAAACTCTTGTTCTATATCAGTGTAAACAATTGCATAGTCGATTTGATTTAAATGATGCATATAGTTCAAGATTAAGTGAGGACAATATTATATTTATTAGCTTATAATAGCTAGTATATCATCAATTATGCATACATCATCTATACAATATTGTAACAAGAATAACACTAGTTCTAATGGTCAGTGAATTCAAAAAAATGAAAGAAAATAAAAACTGATCTAAAGGTCCAAATAAGCAACGGATTAAAGAACCCCACCTATTTGAAATGGTGATGGGTGTGTTTTTTAAAAACTGATCTAAAGTAATACTTACATTTGTATTAGCACAGGAAGGTAATAATTAATAGAGTAATACTATTTGAACTCATGAGTCCAGACTCTTAGGCAGTCTTTTGAAATTTTTTTATTTCAAAGTCATCCTCAAGTAATCAATAACTTTGAAATAACAACTTGCAACACTTCTTTAATTAATATTTACAAAAAATTTAAAAACTCTCCTATGAGTCCAGACACTTGAGTCCAAATAATTTTTTGTAACTAATAATTATGTTTTTTTAAACCTTTGATGTATGTGTTTCGATGCAAATTAATTGGATGTGAGAGTGTGGCGTTTCAACTTTCAATGTACTTTCAACGTAATTAATGTTCATCACTTGCATAGCAACTGGAACAACAGATTGCCGTATCAATCTAAGTCTCATATTAATCATTTGGTTGATATTGGTATTTTCTTGATTCTCATGGTAGAATCATATATGTTCTTCCAGAACTCAAATATATATCCATATCATGGAAATCTCTCGTAATATGTTATGCATTAAATACTTTATGCATTTATGGCGCATCGATTAATGTATTGGATTATAATCCAATGATTGTAAATAGTGTACTCATGATATGAGTATATATTTAGTTCCTATAGTAATAGTACCTTATATATAAATATATATATATATATATATATATATATTAGTCGATTTCCTGCGCTTTGCACAGAATTATTAAATCTTTTTTTTAAAATTAATAAATTAATTTATATGGACATACTGTAATATTTTTACAATTAGTTTTGCAATTCATAATAATCAACTCATTCTTCTTATAAATAAAAATATACAATAAGAATAAGATTAATTACGGTTTAGGGTGATTTGAATCGAAGATGAAGATTGATCTGAACAGATTTGTGTTATTTTTTTGGATAAAGGAATTTTATTAATCTGTCAAAAAATACATGTACAAAAAAAATGTGGAAACAAAAATAATCTTACCTATTGTTATGATATGGATGAACAATTGATATCAAGACTTTGTATAACTAATCATTGTCAAGCATGACTCTTACATTGAGTGGTAATATCAAGCACGGCTCTTACTTGCATCCATATCCAATGTACTCATTATTTCATGTGTTGTCAACATTGCTTGTAAAGAGTTGTATGACATGTGATGTATGGTAACTTGTAAACATTGTCTTAGTACATTTATCATCATCACCAAAGGGCCTGTATAAAGGGTGTCAACCTCATTGTAAAAACACACCAAGTTGAATGACAACTTCTCATTTCAACTCTCTCATTTCTCCTCTTCTACTTTGTAGTTATAGTTTGTTGTAGTTCTTTGTAGTAGTAGAAGTTCTTAGTTCTTCTACTTTTCTTCTCTAGTTCTAGCAAGTCTCAATTCAATTTACAACACGTTATCAGCACGAGCTTGCTCTAGCATTAAGAAGATCTTGAAGTTCAAGAAGGCTTGTTAAAAAGACAAAGCTAGGAAGGTATAACTTTTATGAGTTCGGTTTATTTCTATATTATCTTGGTTGCTTCACTTTTATATGCATGCTTTATTCATATATTATGCATTATAACGTCACCGATTGCGAAAGTATGCTATGTAGTTGCATCTTGTACGATCTTCTACATCAGAAATCAAAAGTCAATATGTGACATAACTAGTTTTTTCGCTATACTGCAAACGATTAATTATGTTCCATTCTTGATTTTTTTTATATTGCAAATAGTGTTATGAGTTTGGGTTGATAGTGAGTAAGCCTTGTCCCCGGTAAAGTTAAACATTGAAAGGGAGACGAGTTATCCCGTTCGAGGAGGCATGGTTTTAAGTAGACTTCGTCTCGCCACCCAACCTGGAGGTTGTCCCACCAACTCATACAAGTATTAAATTTTGTGTATTTATAATCAAGTTGTGAACATATATTTAATGGTATATTATCTATTTTGTATAAAAAGAAAACTATTTAGTTTATCCCTATTTTATAAAGATTTTGTTTAATTATAATTGAATTAATTACCTTAACAATATTGACAATACTAATTACTTGTCAAGGCAACGGGATGCTCAAATTATATATAAATTATCTATGCAAGGCTATGCGTATAAATATTTATTCGTCAAAATCTCTTTAGACTCTTTAGAGATTTGAAAAGTGAATATTTCACTTTATATTATCATTTCACCTCATGGAGCTATCTATATCAAGGCCAAAATTGGTGATGCTCCAAAAGGCTCAAATGAGCGGCTGGGTCTCATGCTACAAAATTTATATCAGTCAAATATCATTTATTATTCTGCAATTTCAATTACCTTTATATTGAGGCTATGCAAAAATATGACTGATGAGACAAATAAAAGCCACGTGGCTCGCCTCGATGTATTAATGCAACAAATTATCGAGCGCGCACGTCAATCCATTAAATATTAATTATGGATTGAATCTTTGTCTCGTGGTAGCTGAGTAAAATACTAAGATATTATAAATATAATATCACTCATGTCCAATTGGTTTAGCTTCAAATTAAGAAGCATATGCTGCATACAATGACCATGATCGCAATTACAAATTTATGGACGTGGAAAAGGTGAAAAGATATGGTAAAAGTCATATTGACAATTTCATTGATAGTCAAAATAAAAAGTGGTGCACCACTAGAAAGGGTAAATTAGTATTGACAAGGAGCGCTCATAATTGTGACATTTTTTTTGTCACGTATGAAAGGCTATGCTGCCTAAATATTGTCATATATACAATACCCAAATATTTTTACCATGTTTTTGTTGACTAATGATCCAAAAGTTTGAGATATTCATATTTTATTACGAAAAGGATATTTCTTTAATACCATATTGTTTTTCAATGTAGAAATGGATCATCAAGTTATTTGTTCAGATTATGACGATATATGTCTTGTTGATTGTGCTACAACGCACACTATCCTCAAAAGAAGAGAATATTTCTCCAATTTGAACTTAGCTGAGGCTAATGTTCAAACAATATCTGGCATCTCCAATTTGATTAATGGCTCGGAAGAGCAAATATTATGTTGCCTAGGGGAACAATAATTCATGTTGACAATGCCTTATACTCTGAAAAATTCGGAAGAAATTTACTCAGCTTTAAAGATATTCGACAAAATGGATATCACATTGAAACCATGAACGAAAATAATAGAGAATCTCTATGTCACATTGGTTTCAAATGGAAAAAAAAGAAGTGTTAGAAAAATTCTCATCTTTATCCTATGGATTATATTTTACTCATATAAGGCACGTCGAAACGAATGTCATCTTAAATAAGAAAATTAATGATCCAAAGACATTCATTTTATGGCATGACCGGCTTGGTCATCCAGGATCATCAATGATGCGAAGAATAATTAATAATTCGCATGGAAATCCTTTAAGGAGTCACAAAATATTTTCTGCTGGTGATTATAATTGTGCTAGTTGTTCTCAAAGTAAATTGATAGTTAAATCATCTCCAAGTAAAATTGTTGTGGAATCCCCAATTTTTTTAGAACGCATTCAGGGAGACATATGTGGACCTATTCATCCTCACTGTGAACCATTTAGATATTTCATGGTTTTGATAGATGCATCAACTAGGTGGTCACATGTTTGTTTGCTTTCGACCCGCAATGTTGCATTTGCTAGAATTTTAGCGTAAATCATTAAGTTAAGAGCACAATTCCCTGACAACCCAATCAAGACCATCCGTCTTGATAATGCCGGGGAATTTCAATCTCAAGCATTTAAAAATTATTGCACGTCTATAGGAATTACCATTAAACATTCTGTTCCACATGTGCATACCCAAAATGGTTTGACAGAATCTCTAATCAAACGCATTCAATTAATTGTCAGACCTTTAATCATGAGAACTAAGTTATCAACTTCAGTTTGGGGACATGCAGTCCTTCATGCAGCATATATCATTCGTTATAGGCCTATTGCATACCATGAACATTCCCCCATGCAACTTATTTTAGGTCAACAACCAAATATTTCACACTTAAGAATTTTTGGTTATGCAGTGTATGTTCTTATACCGCCTCCCAATAGAACTAAGATGGGTCCACAACAAAAACTTAAGATTTATGTTGGATTTAACTCATCGTCCATTATAAGATACCTTGAGCCTTTAACAGGGGATTTATTTTACTGCACGTTTTGCTGATTGTCACTTTGATGAAGCAATTTTCCCACCATTAGAGGGAGATAAGAAGTCAATTCAAAAGGAATGGCGCTAAATTGCTTGGAATGTATCAACTTTATCACATTATGATCCACGAACAAATCAGTGTGAACTTGAGGTTCAAAAGATCATGCATTTGCAACAAATTGCAAATCAATTACCAGATGCATTTAATGATGCAAAACAAGTGACAAAATCACATATTCCAGCTGTAAATGCTCTTGCAAGAATTGATGTCTCTGTGCAACAAAATGCACAAGAACCAACGAAACGCTTAAAGCGTGGAAGACCGGTTGGTTCAAAGAAAACAATTCCTCGAAAGAGGAAAACGGGAATAAAAATAAATACAAATCAAAATACTCATGAGAAAGCACAAGAATCATTTGATAAGGGTTTGTCAGAACAAGTTGATTCTGATGTGGAACAACTTCCTCTAGAAAAATATGAAAATAATGAGATCTCAATAAATTATTTAAACTCTGGTAAGATTTGGGATTGAAATAAAATTGTTCCTGATGATATATTTGCTTTCAATGTGTCATTTGAAATATGTGAAAATGATGATGATCCAGAACCACGATCAATGGACGAATGTCAAAAAAGACCTGATTGGCAAAAATGACAAGATGCTATTCAAGCAGAGCTAAACTCGTTAAGGAAACGAGAGGTTTTTGGACCAATTGTCCAAATGCCAGATGGCGTAAAGCCTGTTGGATATAAATGGGTATTTGTACGAAAGAGAAACGAAAAAAAATGAAGTTACAAGGTACAAAGCAAGACTTGTAGCTCAAGGTTTCTCACAAAGACCTGGCATCGATTATGAGGAAACATATTCTCCTGTTATAGATGCAATCACATTTCGGTTCTTGATAAGCCTTGCAGTCTTTGAAGGGCTTGATATACATTTAATGGATGTCGTTACAGCATATCTGTACGGATCTCTAGACAGTGAGATATATATATGAAAATCCCTGATGGATTTGTAATATCTGATGAAATAAAATCAAAACCTTATAACATGCATTCTATAAAATTACAAAGGTCTTTGTACGGGTTGAAACAATCCGGACGAATGTGGTACAAACATCTTAGTGATTATTTACTGAAAGAAGGATATGTAAATAATTCACTTTGCCCATGTGTCTTCATTAAAAGATCATCAACTGGATTTGTGATTATTGTTGTATATGTTGATGATTTAAATATAGTGGGAAACCACGACGATATCGTTAGAACATTCGAATACTTGAAAAAGGAATTCGAGATGAAAGAACTTGGAAAAACAAGACTTTGTCTTGGTTTGCAAATTGAACATTTTTCAAGTGGAGTACTTGTCCATCAATCAAATTATATTGAATAATTATTAAAAAGATTTTATATGGACAAAGCACATCCATTGAGCTCTCCAATGTTTGTCAGATCACTTGAAGTGGATAAGGATCCATTTTGACCTCAAGAAAGTAATGAAAAGCTAATTGGTCCGGAGGTACCATATTTAAGTGCAATTGGTGCACTTATGTATCTTGCAAATTGTACAAGACCCGATATTACTTTTGCTGTCAACCTACTTGCAAGATATAGCTCTTCACCAACTCGAAGACATTGGAATGGTGTTAAACACATTTTTCGATATCTTTGAGGAACAAGTGACATGGGTTTATTTTACTCGAGAGGGGTAAAATTGAATCTCCAAGGTTATGCTGATGCTGGATTTTTATCAGATCCCCATAAGACCCATTCTCAAATGGGATATGTATTCACCTGTGGTAATACTGCTGTATCATGGAAGTCAGTAAAACAAACTATGGTTGCCACTTCTTCCAATCATTCTGAAGTACTTGCAATTCATGAAGCAAGTCGTGAATGTGTTTGGTTGAGAAACATGATTGAACATATTCAAGAATCATGTGGTTTGCCTTCAATAAAAGATTCTCTAACCATATTATATGAAGATAATGCAGCATGTATTGCACAATTAAGTGAAAGATTCATAAAAGGGGACAGAACAAAACATATTTCACCAAAATTCTTTTATGCACATGAGCTTCAGAAGAATGGTGAAATTGATGTCAAGTAAATCCGATCGAGCGATAATCTTGCTGATTTATTCACAAAAGCCTTACCAACTACGACATTTAAAAGGCTTACATATGGTATTGGCTTGCGTAAACTTAAAGACATTGTAAGTAAAGAAACTGAACAAGTTTTACCCATGTTCACATGAGGGGGAGTTATTGATTAGTGTATTGCACTCTTTTTCCCTTAGCTATGGTTTTATCCCATTGGGTTTTCCTAGCAAGATTTTTTTAATGAGGCAATCCTAACAATATTATACTCATCTTAAGATTAATAAGAAATGTGTACTCTTTTTCTTTTGCTAGATTTTTTTCCACAGGGTTTTTTTCTAGTAGAAGTTTTAACGAGGCACATTCTCTCAACAATTATCATCCAAGGGGGAGTGTTATGATATGGATGAACAATTGATCAAGACTTTGTATGACTAATCATTGTCAAGCATGGCTCTTACATTGAGTGGTAATATCAAGCATGGCTCTTACTTGCATCCATATCCAATGTACTCATTATTTCATGTGTTGTCAACATTGCTTGTAAAGAGTTGTATGACATGTGATGTATGTGTAACTTGTAAACATTGTCTTAGTACATTTATCATCATCACCAAAGGGCCTATATAAAGGGTATCAACATCATTGTAAAAATACACCAAGTTGAATGACAACTTCTCATTTCAACTCTCTCATTTCTCCTCTTCTACTTTGTAGTTGTAGTTCGTTGTAGTTCTTTGTAGTAGTAGAAGTTCTTAGTTCTTCTACTTTCCTTCTCTAGTTCTAGCAAGTCTCAATTCAATTTACAACACCTATCAACGTATAAAAAGTCCCCTTTGTATACCTATAAAATATGCAAAAAAAAACTCCGTCTCTTTAGAAAACATAACCAATTAAAGTTCTAAAGGATCGTAGTTGTGAGTCTTATTGATGAGTGTTCATTTAGGCATGATTTAATATAGGTTATTAGGAGTTAATGGACTATATTTATTTTTTTTAAAGTGATAAATGCTTGTCTTATGTGTTTCAGGGATTTTACATGAGTCAGACGTTTTTGGAGCAAAAGGCGTGTTATGACTTTAATTGAGCGATGTTCAGTTCACAAGCTATAACTTTCACATCTGAAGTCAGAACGATCACCGTTAGTCTTGTTGGAAAGAAGACTTTGAGAAGAAAATTTTCATCCCTCACAAGTATCATGAGATACGGATTTGAAGTGGCTCAAAAAAGCGACACACAGTTGACAAAGTTTGGTTAAGTTTCTTAATGACCCCTCTTCATTATAAAAGTCATAACTTCCACATCTCAAATTCAAATGACTTTTTGTTTCCTTTGATGGAAATTAGACTCCAAGATAAAAAGTTTTATGTCTCACAAGCTTCTTCAGATTTGGCCTCTAAATTGTCCAAAATAGCGTTGCAAGGCAGAGGAAGTTTTTACACCATGAGTCACACCGTGCTTAACAAATTCTCACGGCGTGACTCACATACGTCTGAACCAGAGAGCTCAAAAAAATGCCGTGAAGACGCCACCAACACGCTGTCGCCCTGAAGACTCAAAATTTTAGGATTTTACCTACTTTTTGGGATTTTTTGGTTTTCAACCCACTTTGAGGTGTTCCTATAAATACCAATAGACTCTCAAATGAAATTAACTTTTGTCTTACTTCCGTTTTACATTAGAAACTAGGTTTTTGGCTTGATTATGTCTAGTTAATCTCCTTCCTTTAGGTCAAAGGTGGATCGGTCAAGCTTTGCGACTTAGGATTCCTCTATGAAGTTTATTTATATTTAATTCTCTTGATTTTTTCTATGGTTTATTCTCTTTGGTATTGTTTTTAATCATAGGGTTAGATTTGATTGTATGTATAGCGTTATGCATGCATATTAGGTTGACTACCTTTAGTCATTAAAGTCGAAACGTCCGTCCTCACGTGGTAGACTCAAACTTGTGACAGTTGGTCATCCGATCAAGTACCTTAGGGATCTAGCCTAAATCGGAAGCACTAGCGATTCAATTGTCTAGGTGTAGTTCCTTCACAGACTGAGGTAATGCGGCCAACGAGTTAAATCTGGAGCACTAGCGATCAGGTTGCGTATTTGGTTAGGGAAGTAGTCAATGGTTATACCTTGGCTGCCAACATCAGGAAGTGCGAGGAACCGAGTGCGTCACCAGGTTTATAGTTGCACTAGATCATAGATTAGTATCATATCTTTCATAAACCAAGAATTATTGGAATCAATCCCAAGTTGTATTGCGAAGACCGTGAAGTTGAATACTTAGATTCAATCCCATTGAGTTTCTCTATTTTCAAAGTTTTTAAAGTTTTTAAAAGTATTCAAAACCACCTGTTTTCTCTTTTCCCTTAGAAACCTAAGTCAGTAACCCAGTCCTTAAGGTTCGACCCTGAATTTGCCACTACTACAGTCTTTTGTGGTTCCTGATAATAAATCGAGTTACTTTGATACGTTCGGTGCGCGTCACTTATGACCACCCATCTTAGTCCACTCAAAAAAGAATCTCATAAAAGCCACCATCCATATTTCTACCCCAACCCCTTACTCAATTAATATTCAATTCTTACAATAATTGACGTAGGCAAAAGAAAATATGTAGAGAATGATCCGCAGGAAAAATCCGTCATCAAAAACCAAAAATTCAGAGATTCCCCAGCAAACCAACATTAAAAACAAAATACACCAGCACGTCAAGTTGTCTCTTATCCCATAGCCAGCCGTTCACATAAAAGGATCTAAGATGTGTCAATTCCTCGCCAGTTCATTGAGACTCCAAGCCTTGAACAGATTTGTGCTATTACTGTTGTCCAATTGGATATGAGAAATTGGATTTGATGAAGAAGAATAACTGAAGTTATAGTTGGACATACCAAATTGGGATTTGAGTGAAGGTTAGGTGTTTGAGTTTATGAAAACCCGAATTTATGTGTCGTTCTTAATCGTAATTATTTCTTCGTTTTTTGCAAGCTAGTTAGGCTTATCGTTGTTCAAGAAATTGGGGGATAAATATAAGCTAGTTGGGCTTTTCATTGTCTAAGAAATTGGGGGGATGAATATATCCTAAGACAACCAATAATACAAATAAATAAATAGCAGAAAATAGGAAAAATGAGAAAAATAGAAAACTGAAATGGTGAGAGGAGAGAGCATGATAACTTTCTCTCAGCTCCAACTTATATATATGTGTGTGTGTATGTACTTCTACTATGGGAACCAAATATATATACTCATGCTATGCACAACACATTTTGGGGATTCCTGTGGCATGTGCATTTATGATTCGTCGATTAATGTGTTGGATTAAAATATAATGGTTATAAATAGTGTACTCATGACATGGGTATATATAGGGAAATTCTACAATTGAGAGATAAATAGATATAGATAGATTTTAAAAAAAAGGATAATGATAATCTAACACACTTTAAGCGCATATTTTGTTTTTTAACTAGTTATGGCTTTTTCCTGTCTCCCCATACGTGAACCCCACATCTGACAAAATACTATAAATAACTAAAAAATAAAGTGTGCGCTCAAAGTGTGTTAAATTATCATTTTCTTTAAAAAAAGGACAAGTAAAAATCTTACTTACATTGTCTTCAAAATCAAAGCTTATTCAAGGCCCGGTCAGATGCCATATATATATCAGATTTGCTAAGAAAGAAAGTAAGCTTGTGATTAGTTTATTAACCAATAAGCTAGCTCCTAAGCCCTATTTAACGTTGACAAACAAATTTTCTATTATTTACTTCAACTTGTAATAAATAATATTGAGTTCAGCAGTTACCACAATCTCCCTTAATACTTCTTTTAACACTAATATAGTTCCAAGCAATGCATATATACAGTCTTATAATTAAACAAGAAATGTCTTTGTGTTTACTTATTCAAACATTTGATTGAGATGTAAGCCAGTTTTATAATGAAATAAGATAGCACAGGAAATAACAAGGCAATTCAAGTATCTCTCTAGTAGTAGACTTGACTTGCAGTTTGTTAATGAAGTCAATCTATCTGTAATGTAGAGATCAAGAAAAACTAATCACCCAAAACTTAGTGAAACCAAAATCAAGATGCTTAATCTAGGTCATGCAAAATCTTTGAATAGAAAATCCCATAATTAATGACTAAGACAACAATTCATTTTTGCAGTAGATGCATTAAGGAAATGTGCTTATACTACATATATCATATATGTAGGTTTAATTCAAAGTTTTTCTTATTGCGAGGTCAGTTGCAATGAGGGACATCTTTATCTCAATTATAAAATTATCAAAAGTGGTTTCCATCCTACCTAAAGTGCACAGTATAGACTTTTTTTTTGGTTCACAATCCCATTGTATTTTGAATTTAGGGATGGTAAACTTGTATCTCAAGGTAAACACAAACGACTAATGTGGAGGTGGATTGGGGTGTGACGTCAGGGGTGTTATATAACAATAACAACAACTTAGCCTCGATCCTAAATTAATTGAAGTCGCTACATGTATCAAACTCTTTTATTATGCTCGATTTAGTGCAATTGATGGTGATATTTTCAAACCATTCAAATTCCTCATAATTAATACATCTCAAGTTAACTTTAGTCTACTCATATCTTGTTAAATTTTTTAATTTCTATTAAGTTGAATTTTTTAGTGAGAGACCACGTTCTAAGATTTATAATGAACATAAGGAATTTGTATTAGCCCTAATAACATACCATTTTTTTTTTTTTTTTTGAAACCAATAACATACCATTTTTTAAACCATTTTAGAATGGCATTTTGACTTATTGACAAAAAAAAAAAATAGCATTTTGACTTCAAAATTGTGTTAGTACCAAATGACATCAAATATGCCTGTCACCACCTCAACAATGCCAACAATTACAACCAATTCTCAACATCGATTGAACTGTAATTTCTCTGCATCAATGGCAACAATCATCAACTCAGCAACAACAATACACAGATCATGGGAACCCTTTATTTCGTCACTAATTCTCTTCTCTCACATGTTCATCCTCATTAACCCCACCACATCACTTGACACCATAACTCCAACTACGCCAATCAACGATGGCCAGACCATAATCTCACCCAACTCCAACTTCGAATTGGGATTCTTCAGCCCAAATCCAATCAACTCCCCAAATCGCTACTTGGGCATTTGGTACAAAAAAATCTCACCCGGAACACTAGTCTGGGTCGCCAACAGAGACCGCCCAATCCCCAACAACGCAACTTTGAAGATCAACAGCGACGGAAATGTCGTCGTCGTTGCTAATAAAAAACAGAGCATTTTCTGGGCATCAAAAAACTCATCAAAATCGGTCAACACCGACCAAAACTTGATCGCCCAGTTGCTTGATTCGGGCAATTTTGTGTTGAGATTCTCAAACAACGACGACCCAGATGAGTATTTGTGGCAGAGCTTTGATTACCCAACAGACACTCTGCTTCCGGGGATGAAAATTGGGTGGGATTTGAAAACTGGGCTGAACAGAGCACTCTGTTCTTGGAGAGCTTTTGACGACCCTTCAATGGGGAATCACAGTTATGTAGTTGACATTCATGGGGTCCCTCAAGTGGGGATTTGGAAAGCAGGGCAGTTCAGCTACAGAGCTGGGTCATGGAATGGTCTCAGATTCACTGGTAGTCCACAATTGAATGAAAACCCTGTTTTTGATTACACATTTGTGTACAATCCAAACGAGGCCTATTACTACACAACATGGGCGAAGAACAACTCTGTTGTTACAAGGTTTGTGTTGAACAATTTGGGCATTGCTCGGCGCCTCACATGGAATGACAGGAACAAGGACTGGGTGGTGTATTCGTCGTCGCCACGAGACCAGTGTGACTCATTTGGGCTATGTGGAGCTCATGGGATTTGCAGCACTGATAGCTCTCCTATGTGCAGGTGTTTGGAGGGGTTTGTACCCAAGTCGGTGTCGGATTGGAATGCAATGGATTGGTCTAATGGGTGCGTTAGGAGGTCGAAAATGGGGTGCGGCGAGGGGGAGGGGTTTCGGTTGTATCCTAGTGTGAAGTTGCCTGATACTAGGAGTTCATGGGTGAGTTTGACAATGGAGATGAAGGAGTGTGAGGGGATGTGCTTGAGGGACTGTTCTTGCTCGGCTTATGCCAGCGCGAATGTGAGGGATGGAACGGGGTGCTTGCTTTGGTTCGGGGATTTGATCGATATGCGAAGGCTTGTCGATAATGGACAAGGACTTTACATCAAAATGCCTGCATCAGAACTAGGTGAGTTGTTAGTTTTAGGTGATAGGAATGCATTGTTAGGCCTAGAATTCTAGTTTTAGTGGCTTGGTTCATGAACATTATAGTTGAATGTTTTACAACGCAGTTCGTTATTCCCATAGCAAAAAACGTTTGATTCTCATCGTCGTGGGTGTGCTGGTGCTTTCGGCAATGGTGTTCTTGTGTTTGGTCTTATACATTTGCAAGAAAAGAAGACAGAAGAAAAAGGAGGAGAAGATAGGTACAATTTATTTCAATAGCACTACTCTTAAAAAGTGTTTGGTTAAGGCAACATTTCATTTCTACGATGTATTTGTTTTCTAGGATTCCATTTCATATCATTCCTAACCATTGCCTTATTGCATGGCATTGTCTGATTTTTTGAGTTCGTATAGTCAATTTAATTTCATTGTCTTGATTTAATAGCATTCATGTCCCTTGGTGCTCTACTTGTCCATTGATATGTACTTGATCTACTTCTTGTTTTGGTTTACAAGAAATGCAAATTATCAACAAGCCCAAGAAAATCGAAAAACGACAGAACAACAGAACGTGGAAACACACGAGGAAAAAATACCTAGGAATGGAAAACTCTTGCTCATAGAAATGCTGAGATTACGGAATAATCGAAGTGAAAAAATTGCTAATGATGATATGTATTCCTATAGCTAACATATATGATTTGGTCTCTTTTATTGCAACAAAGCTTCAATTTGTCTCATTTTCTAAACAAATGCAACATTGTACGACTTCTTAATATTTGATTGTACCAGGTGAAACACCAAGAAGTGGAAGAACATATGCTATTAAGGAAGACTCAAATGAGGAGCTGGAGCTGCCTCTGTTCACATTTGATACAATATCGAATGCCACGGACAATTTCTCCGAAGCTAACAAACTCGGAGAGGGTGGTTTTGGTCCTGTTTTTAAGGTAAGCTCGCTCTTAACTTCTCTCAAATATGAATGGCAAAGGTCTCTATTTATCCACTTTCATAGTTTTGATTCAGAAAACTTAATAGGGTAAACTGGGCGAGGGCAAAGAAATAGCAGTAAAAAGGCTGTCTAGAAACACAGCCCAAAAGCTCAGCGAGTTCAAAAGTGAGGCCGAGCTGATTGCAAAGCTTCAGCACCGGAATCTCGTTAAGCTGCTTGGCTATTGCATTGAGAGGGATGAAAGAATGTTGGTGTATGAGTTCATGGCCAACAAGTCTCTCGATTTTTTCATCTTCGGTATTCTCTCAACTTTCCACACTTGTGCTAGCTTGTAGTAATTTTTGGAATACAATCTTTATTAATGCAGAAACTATTGATTTTGGAATCCTGAACCAAATTGATTTGCTGTCATAGATCAAGTAAGAGGCTTGCAATTAGATTGGCAAAAACGCAATCAGATAATTGTTGGAATCTCTCGAGGCCTTCTTTATCTCCATCAAGACTCTCGGTTGCGAATAGTACACCGGGATTTGAAAGCGAGCAATGTTCTACTTGACGATGAGATGAAACCGAAAATCTCTGATTTCGGCTTGGCACGGTGTTTTGGTGGAGATGAGATTGAAGGGAACACAAGCACAGTCGTCGGAACATAGTAAGTTCTACAATATCGTTTCCCATGTGAAGTTCTTTTATCTTCTAACTCAAAAGAGAAAAAGATGAAGAAAAATATTTACTGAGTATAGAATCTTAGTTTCATGTCATCTAGTGTTTCTTGCCTAAAGATGATTTATCCATCAAGACTTTCTTGTTCTAGATAAGTCCTTTATTTTGGATGCAATAGGAGTTGTTTAGAGTTGTCAATTCTGCTCTTAGTTTGTAAAGTGTTTTAATAAGTATCCTATACTTTAAAATTGCGTTTAGTTTGTATGTCATTGATTTCTGTATGGTGTATATAGTCATAAACAAATTGACCATGGAACGAAGAGTGAACCATATATTGTTTCTCGGAATTCTTAAAATCTTCGTCTGATTCTTTATTCATCTAAATCTCTGCTTCTATACTTTGCAGTGGTTATATGTCCCCGGAGTACACAACGGATGGACTCTTTTCAGTAAAATCTGATGTCTTCAGCTTTGGGGTTCTTGTGCTAGAGATTATCACTGGAAAGAAAAACCGAGGATTTTACTATCAAGATCACAACCTTAACCTTCTTGGCCATGTAAGTACACAAATCGTCGTCAAACCCGCTTTCCTTGTCAAGATATATGAAGGAAAAGAAAAAAGAAAGTTTCCCCATTGAACTAGAAGTGTACTAGCACAAATTATTTGCATAGTGCCGATCAACATTTAAGGCTACCGGTTTGAACTTACTCCCCTAGTTATGCATTGCTGATTTGTAGGTATGGAGACAATGGACTGAAGGTAGCCCTTTAGATTTGATCGATGAATCACTAGTACTCAACTCTTGCACTCTTGCTGAAGTCAAAAGATGCATGCACGTGGGGCTTCTATGCGTGCAGCACTGCGCAGAAGATCGACCAAGCATGTCTTCTGTGGTTGTGATGCTGAGCAACGAGACCACGAACTTCCCCTTGCCTCAACATCCAGGTTTCTTCACAGAGAGAGTTCTGTATCAAACAGAATCATCAGGTAACCAAGAATATTGTACTGCAATTGATATGACAATGACATTGTTGGAATCTAGATAGTAGTACAAAATACTAATTTGAAGTGAATTGTCTCATACATTCACAAATTTTTAACCAAATGTTGTATACTAAATTTGCACCAAAAACTGTCTTTACATGTATAAAGATTGAGGTTTCTCCAGCCTCTAATTCATTTACAAGCAAGGTTAAAAATTTTGGCAACATGGTCTCCCCATAAATCAGGTTGGCTGTCATTGAACTTAGGTATGAATTATTTTCTTCAACAAGAAATGGACATGAACTACTCAATAGGAAGTCAGATGGCATTTCAATGGCTGTTTTGGCTTGTGCATGTTGGAAATTTTCAAAACAAAGGAAATGCTTAGTCCCATATGGTTAGAAAGTTCTATATAGTTTAAAGAGTAGATATACTCTTGCACTACTTTAAGTGTAAAAAAGAACCACAAGAGCTATGCAAAGTGAGCCACATGCGTGCTGCACATTTTAGGCGCACTTACTGGTGTGTATGTGGCTAACCATGGTTAAAATTTTTTACTATTTTACTAATTTCGGATTTAATAAGTGAGTGGTTAATAAATTGACACCCTCAACTTAGTTGGCAGTTAATGGGTGTCCCCCACTCTTCCCCATTATCCTATTTCTTCTCTAACTGACTTGACCAGAGGAATATAAGAGAAGACGTTTAGGGGAAGAAGAACATATCAAAAATTCACAGCAAAAGCTATTGTTCTAGCTTTCACCACTGTAGTGACAGTTAAGTTTACTTCATCGTATCCTCTACGATTTTTGCTGACTCCTGCAGTATTGAAAGCAAAATTTCCTTTAGGATAGTGGCTTAGATACACGCTTTGAACTCATTGTTGATTACTCTGGTCTAACAATGCATGCATACGTAGATCTAGGGGTACACACGGATTGGATCCAGTCCAATTAGGGTCAATCTGCAATCCAATCCAATAATTGTGGATTGAAAAATTACAGTCCAATCCAGTGCAAATAATTCATCAATTCAACTCAATCCAATTTGCAAAATGCGGACTAGACTGGATCAAGTTTCGCGGATTGGCATTTTTATATCCAAAGGTTTATGAAATTAAACTTAATCAAATGAAGCACACAAATCATACATTTCATGAAGGCAAATTAACAAATACATCATGCAAAATATGCAACATCTTTTACAATTTTCACTCTTAGAAAAGTAATTCCAAACTAGTGAAGCGGACTTACGTGGTATTTTCTTTGCACTTTTGAAACAATATTTCTCCTTAAGGACCTCAACTGCATTAAAAGATGGTGATGATTGGATGGATCCCTTTACAAGTATATATTAGGCATTGAGTTTGCATTAGCGGTGAAAATAGTTGATTGCGCCCCCACTCTCTTTCATTTTGTTGATCGTGGATTCATGGCGTACAAAAAAATTATTAGCAAGAGTTACAAAAGATTGAATCGACCAAACTAAAAAAAAAAACAATGGAAGTGAATGGATCATCTTCCACAAATCAATGCTAATTTGAAAGATTGAATCGAAACAAAAAAAAAACTTTTTGATGCGATTGCACTGTTGAGCGAAAATGGAGAAACTTGGAGCCCTAGAGAGTGTACAAGATAGGAGAGGACGTCGGAGGTCGGAGGCTCGAAGTCGGACAACAAAGGCTCATAGTCGATGCGGTCGTCGGAGCCCTAGGAACAGGGGAAAGTCACAGATGAGAGGGGGGAGGGAGTGTAACGCAAACGCAAGGGGGCGGGGGAGGGAGAGGCACGTACGGGGGGGGGGAGGGAGAGGTGCGGATCGAGGGGGAAGGGAGAGACGAGGTGCGGACGAGAGGGGGAGGGAGAGGCGAGGCACGGATAGAGGGACTAATTGTAAGGCGAAGCTACGGACGAGAGGGGAGTGGGGGTGTCGGCTGTTTTTGATTTGGTATAGTGAGTTAGGGTTTTAGTTTAAAGGTGATATTTATATGTGCTTATGTGGTAAACGGATTGGATTGGATTGGATCCGCGATTTTTCATATAAGAATCTGTAATCCAATCTAGTCAACGGATTAATGATTTTTCAATCCAATCCAGTCCAAAAATTAGTGATAATTAGTTCAAGTTGGACCGAATCCGCGGATCATGTCAATCCGTGTACACCCCTACGTAGATCCGTTATCAGTGCAGAAATGGAATGAGTTTTCGCTTTGCCATTAGCATCGGTGTGAGTCATCGAAGCTAAAAACTGACGCCTATTAACTTGCTTAGATGGATTAACAGTAAAGCTTTAATACCATGGCGAGTTAAACCTCTTATGACATATTTTAGCTAGCTCAATCTGTTGCAGCAATGGAGATTTTGCATCCGCGTTGATGATGTTAGTAAACTCATTGTAAAAAATGATTTAAAGCACTCAATAGGGCTTATGTTAGTTTTAGTTTTTGAACACAAGGAAGCAGAGAAAAATCAATTTTCCTTTTCTTTGTTCTTTCCTCACACTTATCATCTCAGTCTTACAAAAATTGCAGATTTACCTTCTGCATATTAGCAAAAGTACTAACTAACTAATCACAGACTTAATCATACTCTCACCATATCACCGACTTCATCATTCAGTTCCATACTTGCTCATGATGCCTACAAAAACTTACAAGTTAAACTAAACAAGTACGTAAAATAAAGATGCATCATTAATTATGCAGTGCAGAATTTCCACAAATGTCAACTATCAGCAGGTTCAAAATACCTGCAATTGAGAGGAAAAACATTCGTAGGGGTTTTGAAGCATAAAGATGATCACCAAAGTATTGGGCAGAAAGCAAATATAACCTTAAACTAAGAAATGGAGCATTTAAGAAACAGAAAAAACGCTTTGCCATGTCAGCATTTGTGGGAAGAAATGCTACCTTACCAGTTACCAGTATATTTGCATTTTGCACCAAATGCGCATAACAAATATAATGCCTATTTTCAAACGATGAACCTCATATTCTCCATTTTAGCTGATGCATGTCATGCAATCTAACAACATCTAGGAGGACTGGGAAATTTTTGTGTTCCACTGATGTCAAAGGAATCATTTTTGAATATTTATTGCCAATATGAAGGAAGCTGATGCATACAGTAAGGAATCTATAAGAAATTAGTGAAGAATATGGAAGAACTTGATAGAAACTAGGTAAGAAGAGAGAAGAATTAGAGATAGAAGAATACTACAAAGTAGAGAGAACAAGAGGAAGGAGACTTGTAATATTTATTTTTGTATATGTAATAATCTTATATGCACGTAGAGCATCTCCAATGGGGTTGTAGATTGGGGTGGATGTGTGTCCACATAGGATTGGATAGACATTAGGATAAAAAATTGTCTCCAATGGGAACATAGATTGGTAGTGAGTGGGTGATGTGGCATATATAGACACTTTGTCTACCGCACCCTCTACTTCTGGAGGCGGCGATAGACACTGTCCATAATGCCGCGCAATAGAAAAGTCGAATTAGCATAATGAAAAAGGAAAGAAAATATAAATAACGCCTAAAAAAAGGGAAAAAAATTTTAACCGCCTAAAAAAGAGAACAAAAAAATAATAAATGCCTAAAAAGGAAACTTGTAGATTTGTTCAACGAAATCCATATTCCGCAATATTGGAGCCGATTTTAGGTATTAGATGTGGATTTACTCCAAAGCCCCTTCCATAATGTTGATGTGGCAGTAATCAATCCACATTTACCATTGGAGATGCTCTTACAGCTTTAGTAACAAGACCCGTAACCAACTCTATATCTGTAAATCTAACCGTATATGCAACAGAAACCATTTCGTGCCAAATGACCAAATGTAACAATTAAAGAAAGAGAGGGCTGGGCATTCCAACTATGAGGGTAATAAAACAAGGTCATGAAACCCCATTACAAGGGAGAAACCTAATAGTCCTTTTATATCATTCTATTCAACTTTTTTGTTTTGATAGATGAAGATATCCAAGCCACCATTATGCGGACACCAAACTGATGATGGCCCGACTAATTCCTTAGGGGTTATGAGGGCGCCCCCACCACTAATCAAAGGTCGAAGGAAAAATAATACAGTTGTTGCGAGTTGAACCATCACCGCGGTGGTCTTTGTTAGAGTAGTAAGGCCACTTTGAAACCACTGCACTACATCAGTCTGGTGTAGTGCAGCTTGAAAAGTAACAACTATTCAACTTTGAAGTTCAAAAGTAACAGAAAGCTTGAAAAGGCAGCAACCATTAAAATCACTATTTAATATTCCTAGCGATTCAAGACACGGGCAGCTTGATATGAACTTACTCGCGACTTGTATATCCCCAAAGGTCCCAAAGGTAACAGTACCAAGAAAGAAGTCCTTGAGACGGGGTAAATCCACGTTATCAGGAAAGCTAATTAGTAAAGTATCGCTTTCAGTGAAATAAATCATTAAAGCTGTCAGAATTTGGGAGGTGAAGAGGTGTTTGGGTAATCTAATTGGCGTCTTCGTGGACATTTTGATGTAGGTGTTTCGAGCATTAAGGAAAATTGCAGCAAGAACCCATTTGTAGACATTAGGTAGATCAGATTTATTAGTGTAAGTCATTAATGTAACTCATTGTCTGTAATATTGTCTGTAAGTGTGTACGTAATGCGTCTATCATAGTGTAGGTTGTGTGTGTAAAATGAGTATATGAAATGGATGGTTCAGATGATGTCTCGTATAAGTAATGTAACGAGAGATTAAATGATCTAATAAGGCTTCTACATCTTCTGCAGTGTCTGATTGGTCTTCTTGGGTTTCTTTATCTCTTCCTACTCATTGTTCTTCATCTTCTACTTGTCAGTCGTTTGGTTCCCTTTTACCTAGTTTGTCTACTTCTTTTGATTATCCTTCCCCTGTGTTACCTAGTCCATTTGAGACACCCACTGAACCAGTTTCTGGTTCACCTGTGACTTTTCCTAATACTAGTGACTCAAATAATATACATCCCATGATAACTAGGGCTAAAGATGGCATTAGTAAGAAAAAGGTGTTTGTAGCAAAGACAGTAGAGTTCCATGATGATATTCCTACTTCAGCTGAAATAGCTCTCAAACATCCTAAGTGGAAAGAGGTTATGGATAGGAATATCAAGCTTTGATTAATATTGGAACCTAGTCTTTAGTATCTTTATCTCCTAATCAGAATATTGTAGGTAATAAATGGATTTTCACACTAAAAAGAATTTTGATGGTTCCATTAATCAATACAAGGCTAGATTAGTGGCCAAAGGTTTTAAACAAATCCTAGTTATTGATTTTGGGGAAACATATAGTCTTGTTGTTAAAGCATCAACTATTAGAGCCATATCTCCTTTGCAGTACAGTTTGGGTGGTCTCTAAGACAACTGGACATAAATACTGCATTCTTAAATGGCTCATTGTGTGAGGAGATTTTTACTAATCAACCTGCAGGCTATGTTGATCCTAAGTGTCCTTCTTATGTTTGTAAACTACATAAAGCTCTATATGGACTGAGACGGGCACCTAGAGCATGGTTTGACAAACTAAGGACTACACTTCTCTCTTGGGGCTTCTATAATTCTAAAGCTGATAATTATTTGTTTGTTTGTCGTTCTGGTGCATCTATTTTGTACATTCTAATGTATGTTGATGACATTATTGTTACTGGGTCTCATGTTTTTGTTATTCAGTCTTTCATTTCTAAATTACATACTACTTTTGCTTTGAAAGACATTGGTGAACTTAATTATTTTCTTGGCATAGAAGCTCGAAAAGAAAGAAGGGTACCCTATATCTCACACAATTAGCTTATGTTAAGCAATTATTACAACAAGGTGGAATGCCCAATTGCAAAGCAATTGACACTCCATTCTCAGTTGGCAAACCCCTCTATGCAGATGGTGGATCTATATTCCATGACACCACTCTGTATAGAAGTTTATTGGGGGGCCTACAGTACTTGGTCAATACTCGACTGGACATTACTTTTATTGTTAATAGTTAAGTCAGTTTCAACAGTCTCTTACTATTAATCATTGGCAAGCTCTTAAGCAAGTTCTTCGATATCTTAAAGGAACTATAGATATGGTTTATGTTTTAGACAGGGTTCATAGTTATTTGCTACAGGGTTTTCTGACTCTGATTGGGCTGCATCTCTTGATGATAGAAGGTCAGTATCAGTTTATGCTGTGTTTTTTTAGTCCTAATCTTGTCTCTTGGCAGTCAAAGAAACAAGTTGTGGTTTCCAGATCTAGTACTGAGTCTGAATATAGGGCCCTCGCTTAAGTTAGTGTTGAATTGACCTGGTTGCAGTTTCTTCTTGGTGAACTACACGTTCGTTTACCTGCTCCTCCTACCATCTGGTGCGACAACATGAGTGCAATAACCTTGGCTAAGAATCATGTATATCATGCTCATACAAAACATATTGAACTTGATGTTCATTATGTCCGTGATAAAGTTCTTGTAGGTAAACTTTTTGTTCTTCATGTTCCTACTGCTGATCAGATTGCAGATGTGTTCACTAAAGCATTTACGACGTCTCGCTTTAGATTTCTCCGAGACAAACTTGGGGTTGTTTGGTTACCTCTGTGTTTGAGGGGGGATATTAGTGTAACTCATTAATGTAACTCATTGTCTGTAAGTGTGTATGTAATATTGTCTGTAAGTGTGTATGTAATGTGTCTATCATAGTGTAGGTTGTGTGTAAAATGAGTATATGAAATGGATGGTTCAGATGATGTCTCGATCATATAAGTAATGTAATGAGAGATCAGATGATCATCATGTGATATTGAGTTTACTATAAATAACAACATAACTCACTCCTCTCATTATCGAGAGAGAGTGAGACCTTTCTCTCGTTTTGGTCTTCAACCATCAACTCTAATTGATCTTCTCTGTAGAGATAAAAGGCGGAGAGTTTGAACATCAGATGTGGTGTCACGAAAAGAAGAACTCGAAAGAGTATAAAACGTTGTAAAGGGTCCATTGTGCGTGCATATAAAAACGAACATTGGCCACCTTCTCTTTTATATGATTCCATCCGAGTACTTTGTGTTGGAGCAAACAATCTAAATTTTCACAAATCAGAATATGACACACAACAAAATAATTGATAACATAGAACTAAGCATGTTGATCTAAACATAATTAATTGACAAGTGAGTTACACAAACAAAATATACTAGAGGCTAGCGAATTGCAATGTCCTAATACAGAATATTTACCTCCAATTTGGTGTTGAATTCTACTAGGAGTTTTGTCCTGAAGATACAACTGGTACGAACTTTGATTATGCACCGATCAATGAACCTTCAAACTGCGATGATGGATTCTCTCAAAACACCAAAAACACATAATTTTTACTTTGAAAAACAAACAAGTGAGTTTCTATGTGAATGCCTCTCCATATATAGAGGAAATTGTAACGGACTAAACAGTTATTGATTTTCTAATTCGAGTTTTAGAAGCACTCTCCAAGTAGACAGTTTAATTAACTGTCATGACACTTAGTGGTCTAATTAGTGCATCACTAATCAATAGCTAAGTAACTCCCAATTTTGAAAAAGAATAATTGTTAGTGCTTTGTTTATTTTTCAAAATGAAAATCAAATTTGAAAAATAAAAACATATTTAAGAGTTGGCTAAGTCTTGAACCAAACCAAAGTCCTCATCCTTGTCAAATCAAAGATTTTCAAATAAGGTGTCTCTCTTAGTGAAACCTCATGGGTCACTTACTACAACTCACTTGTCACACAACCAACAATGAAGTGTGTTGACCATATTTTTAGTAAGAAAAAAAAACATTTCTCTCCTATGT
This sequence comes from Stephania japonica, assembly GCA_039657345.1. Classification (NCBI taxonomy): domain Eukaryota; kingdom Viridiplantae; phylum Streptophyta; class Magnoliopsida; order Ranunculales; family Menispermaceae; genus Stephania; species Stephania japonica. The sequence goes on along the minus strand of CM077556.1, from coordinate 79,427,245 downwards.
GGGACTAAAGGTTTAGTTGTTACTTTTGCAATACAAACTTGAACTACAAAGTTCAACACTTTCAACATATAAGAATATATAGACTAACAAAACAAAAAGGAGGCACAAGCAATCTCTTTATAGCTTTTAAATGGAGTTGAGTGGAACCATGTGATCCATTAGTTGTCCTCAGTTAATTCGGGATTACAAATGGCTGCGTCGTTGTTGATGACATAAGTAAACTCATTGTAAAAAAAAAAATTAATGTTTGCAAAAAAAAAATAATTAATTAAAAAAAACTCCTAAGCACTCAATAGGGATTATGCAAAGAAGCACAGAAAATGTCAATTTTCATTTGATCAATATTTCTTTTCTCACACATTTCATCTCAAAAATTACAGCTTAATATAGTCTTACAAAAGCTGCAGAATTTCAAAGTCTGCACATATCAACAAAAGTACTAACTATTTTTTATTTTTTTTAAGTAAACCAAAGTGCTAACTAATTAATTATCTATATCACCATACTTGTGAAGTATTTTTCACCTAAACCATGACAGATCCATACTTAACCATGCCTTACAAAACCTTACAAATTAAAATTAAGTGAGTAAACAAAAGATACATCATTATGCTGCAGTAGAAGTTTGAAGTATTTAGATGATCACTAAAGTAACATTTGAAGAGGCTCGACGAACTTCTGCTAACTTCTTGCTTAAGTTTATCAACCATTCCTTCCCATTGGCTGGTTTTTCCTCTGAACAACTGCAGACAACGATTGTATTTAATCCATTGGCTGGTTTTTCCGTTAAACCACCGCAGATAACCATTTTCTCTAATACTGTGGCTTTTTTCAACACAATTTCTAGAAAACTTGACTTCATTCACACGTCCAAACATACCATGAATCTCCACATCTTTAAGGTGACGAAACATGCACCGGTTTGACAACTCTAATTCCCACCACTGTTTGGTATTTGCAGAAGTTGATATATCCTAAGAACCAAAAAATCAATGATTTAGTTGAGCATATTAAGAACCCATAACATTGACTATCATTAAATCATTATATAAATTAAAAAAGAAAAGGAAATTACCTGATCCAACTCCAAGATTAGTAGGTTACCTGAAAAACTAGTCTGCAAAAACAATCAAGCGTAATTTTCATTGGATGCACAAATGTGAACATTTCTATAAGCTAAAGATTTATAGAGACAACCAATAAAGAAATGTACCTTAGCCATTCCTATCTCAAGTCCTTCGATATTAGGAGATGTCTTTAGCAGGTGCATTATGACAAGAGCACAATCTCCAGAAAACCTTGTTTCCAAGTACAATTGCTTCAAATCAGGAAACTGCAAAGATAGGCTTTGTAGTGCGACGCGTGGTTCAAAGGCAACCTTGGTACAAGAAAAGGCAAATAATTGAAAAAAAAATATATGAGAAAAACCTGTTAAGAATTCATAGATGCCAAATAAAATCCATAAGCTATTAGCTATGCTATATTTGCAAGTAAAGGAGCATTTCATTCCCTAAAAAGCAAATAAATCCTTAAACTTAGAAATTAAACATTTAAGAAACCGAAAAACCCTTTGCCAAGTCAGCATTTACGAGTTGAAACGCTACTTTACCAGTTACCAGTATATTTGCACCAATTGCATTTAACAAATACAATGCCTATTGTCAGATGAATCTCATATCCACCATTTTTAGGTGATGCCATGCACATCTAACAATATCTAGGAGGCTTGGGAAATTTGATTGTGTTCCTCTGATGTCAAAGGAATCATTTCTGAATCGTTATTGCCAATATGAAGAAAACTGATGCATACATCAAGGAATCCATAAGAAATTAATGAAGAATAGGGAAGAGCAGGACAAAAACAAGGTAAGAAGAGAGACTAGAAAGTAGAGAGAACAAGAAAAAGCAGATTTAAATTCAATGTGTGGTAAAACTGTAAAACTCCTAAACATTGAAGAAGAAAACAAAAAAAATAAAAGTAGGAGTAGCACCAATTGACACAACAATTAAGGAAAGGCGATTGCAATGGTTTGGACACCTGTTAGGATGGCCTATAGATGCTCACACTAGAAAACTTAATTCAATAGAAACTAAAGAAATTCGACGAGGTAAGAGTAGACCGAAGTTAACTTAAGACGCATTAATTATGAGGTATTTGAATGGTTTGCAAAGCTCACCATCAATTGCTCAAAATCGAGCACAGTGGAAGAGTTTAATCCATGTAACCGATCCCAATTAATTTGGAACTGAGGCTATGTTGTTGTTGTATCTGTAATAATCTCATAAGCTTTGTTACAATACCCATAACTAACTCCAACTACCCGTAACTACCCCATATTATAAGTATACATGCAACAGAAACCATTTTCATTTTCAGGGCAGGAAAAATGTCAATGATCAAATGTAACAATTAAGTAACGAAAGAGTGGAGTGAACATTCCACCTATGAGGTCGAACCCCATTGCAATGGAGGAACCTAATAGTCCATTCATAGCATTCTATTCAACTTCGAAGTTCAAAAAGTAACAGAAAGCTTGAAAAGGCAGCAACCATGAGGATGTAATTAATTCTCAAGTTCCAAAGCACATAAAACTTGCAAAGGCGGCAAGCGTAAAATATGTAATGTTTGTTTTCAAAAGGAGCATATATATGCATAAGGAAGGATCTATGACTGAATTTCATGAATAAAACAATAGTACTGATTGTGATTCACCATTATATTTGGGCAAAAAAAAGCACGTACCATAAGTACCCAAGCGTTTTTTATTACAAGAGTTTCCACGTCGCAAACTGCTTCCAAAAGACTTTGTCATGTGTCGAACATACTCTTTCTTCTCGTCTTCATGAACATCCAAATCCTTCAATGGTACAAAGTCCACTTTTTCATCGACTTCCATACCAATTATAGCACTTTCTAAATAACAAAGCGTTGGTCTTGTCGAAGGTCAATTGCGGGTGCGAGGGAGGAGAGGATGTGGTGAAGGATTGGGTCTGGGAGGGAGCTGAGTCTGTCTCCATTGGTCTCTTTCTTCTTCTTGGATGCCATTGTTGGGATTATTCAGTGCCCAAGAAAATAAAAATAAAAATAAAAAAAAAAAAACCCTCCTAAAACCCCCAAATGCAGGACCCTAGCTAAAGAAGGAAGTGCTTTTGTAAAATGAAAGAGCGGGAGGAGTGTATCTAGGGGTGGCAATTCGTCTTAGCGGGTGTGTCAAAAAGGACCAACACAACACAATTATTAAATGTGTCACAATTTGCAAACACGGACACAACCTGTTTAATGGATCATATATACTTGGGTCATTTTTTACCTGACTACTAACACAATAACACGATTACATTACAAGTACATTACAAGTTTATTAACCTGTTTAACCTATTTATTTAACTTGTCAATATATTCAACAACAAAATCTACCAAAAAACAAAACATAAATCACTAACCATTCAACAAGAAACCATATAGATAAGAGCCTAAAAGGCATGCTATTAAACAATATTAATTGTGTCAAATGTGTCATTATCGGGTTAAGCAGGTTAACCTCTTTATGACCCGCATTTTAATCGTGTTAATCGTGTCAACCCATTTATAACCCAAACCCATTTTGACCAAACTCTATTCCGTTTAAAGCATGTCGTGTTCGTGTCGGGTTATGGTGTCGTGACCCAAATTGTCACCCCTAAGTGTATTTAAAGGAAAATGACTAGATGACTTACTTTTGGTACAAGTTATTGATGTCTCTTGATTTGTGCGTCGAGATTTGTGCACACACAAATTTAGTGATTCCAAATTACATCAACAGTTGTGTATGGTATATAAAGGCATGTACATTTTAACCAAAAAAAAAGGCAGCGACTATCCAAACCCCAATTTTTACTTCTTGTACCCCACCTGAGTGAAATTACCCAACTTCCTCTCCATTTTTTACTCACCCATACCCTAGTCTCCCCTATCTTGAATCGCATTTTCACCACCAACCAAAATCCAACTAAATTCGAGCAAAAACACATCGATTCAACGTCGTGGGTGCATTCATCGCCTCTTTTAGTCTCGATTTTGAAGTTTGTTTGAGGTTTTATTTCTTTTTTGAGTCGGTATTATTTGTAATTTTGTTTTTGGGTTTAGAGCTTTGATTTGATGTTTGAATCTTGCATTTTGCGTACAAAGTTTCAATAGAATCGAAAATATCAAACGATTCCGATTAAGATTTACTATTTTTTGGTCATTCCAAGAGGTATCAAAGTTCAGACACATATACATCAGACACTTCTAAAGAGGTCTCAGTTAGACCCATCTATCACCCACTATAACCTAGTTCTCTTCACAATCGCGATGGAGTCCGCCGACACCTCTAAAAGGTCTCGGTTGGAGTCGACCGCTACTTCTTTAGAAGTCTCGGTCAGAGCCAGCCAATACCTCTTTAGAGGTGTCGCCAATGCGACAGAATCCCGCGGACAACATTTCTTCACTTCTAGGACACGGCGTGACCACATCTGACATTGTTCAACGATAAAAACACTCCTACGACACTTGGTGACCTAGTACAAGTGCTTTAGAATGACTAAAATTAAGAAATAGAGAGGATTTAGGGGTGTTGGGTGAGGGTGATGGGTTGAGCAAGGATATTTTTAAAATTTTAAGAAAATTTTGAGGAAATAAGTAAAAAGTGGAGTAAACAAAGTAAAAAAATTAAAAATAGGGTATTAGAAGCAAAAGGTGGGTCCGAATAGTCGCTGCCAAATAAAAAGCAGTGTATGTTTTCTTTTTGTACATCGTTTAGGATTATTTTTTAATTTGTTTAAGATTATTACCCCTAACTATTATATTTTATAGGAGATACAAATACACCCCATCCTATAAGAAATATGCCTCTAGAAATTAAAAAATTTGACCGGAGGACGTCATAGAGGCCGAAATGTACACTTAGTAGATCCCAACCATTTGCATGAAGGCAATAGTTTTTTTTGGTCAAATTGTTCCATTGATGTTCCTAACACCCATAAAAGGGTACACCAACCTATTACATCAAGTATAACAGGTATTACAATTCGCTAAAGCTTGAACAACATCCTCACAAGGAGGGCAACATCCCGACAAATGGAGACAACAACCTCTTAAAGGAGGGCAACGACTCCATAAAACGGACAACCACTGCACACCACACGTAGGCGGAGAGAATCACCGCACATGGGCGGGAATGCTAACACCTTAACGACAACACATACAAACAAACCTTAACAACAACATATATAAACATTATTAAGTAGAAGAGAAATTAAAGATGAAAATAAGATACAAAAAACGCCATAAAGGAACCCATTAATCACCAAGGACATATTTGTCGAAGAAACATTGAAGCATACAGCTCCACCTTGACAGAGTTAGTGCAGGAAAACTGTCACTGGCCACCACTGGTTCACCGTAGTCAAACCCATTGTTCCTTTAAAGCTCCAAAATCTTCCTTCTTCAATACACTCGGACTCGTCCCTTCCACCAGCATCTAGAAGAGAAGGAAGAAGCCATAATAGATCAAAAGTCTCGATCTTACGACGGAGCAAAAGCCAGATCTAACACTCTTCCATCACTCTTCAAGACTCAAGACTCAAAAACACAAGATCTAGATCTTAGATCAAAGAAAACCAAAAATAGAAAAGGAAAAAAAGAGAAAGATGGGGCTGCTGGAAACACTCACAACCACCGAAGTAGGGGCGGACCCAGGATTTTCTTTGGCCCTGGGCTAGCTAAATGTGTGATGTATCATTCATTCATGATTTGTTATGATTAATGCACATGTTAACAACTCGAGCAGTCGCAACCAATGCAAAACAAAGACTTGGAGCGAAGTTTTTGAATAGGTAAACAACTACAAAATTTTTAAGTTTTTTTTAGTTCATTATATTTTTCAAAACCACCTAGTATCCAGATTAATCGACTACTTTAAATTCAACTAGATAGTCACGTTCCATTTGGAGGGGGATCGGACCTCTCAACATTGTCGTTTCTATACGCACAACCAGTTTCAAACTCTGGGTATGGGTTTAAGGGAATGCGAGTCGCTTTCACTCGCACCAACTACCTATTGGTATTTTCTTTACTTTATTTTTAAATAATCTAAAGATAAACAAAAATAAGTAAAATATTGATATAAATTACTAGTTAAAAAAAACCATCAACTTTAAAATTCCAATTAATCTATGAAAAAAATTAAAAAAGAAAAATCAAATCTACGATTGAATTGATGTATAGAATTTTTTTCTTTTCAAATTACTTTATTTACTTTTTTTTTAGAAAAAATAATATCAAGTGACATACTTGTAATACATTCATTTGTCACATAATATTATTGCACTCTCTTGAATTGTGCATCCAATAATCACCAAAAAATAAAATAAAAATTGTGTATCCAATTACAGTGCCCGCAAAGTTTTGGTTCAAAGAAATCTAATAAATTTGTATATCAAATGCATGCATGTATCCATAAGTAAAATTCAATATCTTTGTCATTATTTTTTCAACTAAAATAAGATAGATCAGTGGAGTGAGCTCCTACTGTTTTCTCTCTCAAGTTGATGGGTGACTTTTCAACTATTATTTTATTGCTTTTGAGTTAGGCTGGATTAATAATACACTTAGTTTGCTAAAACTTAGCCCTGGGCTAAATCAAATATTTTACTATTTTTATTGGGTAAAACACATATGCATAGAAAGGATTACGTGGAGCGTGCCCTGGGCCTACTTAGGTCCGTCCGCTAGTGCAAGCGAGCAAGCCGTAGCGTTGTCGGAGGCCCACGAAGATGATGAGAGCCGACAGAAACCCTAGCTGAGGAAGGAAGAATACGACGGCGTGTGTTTTCCTTGTTGAATTGGAAACCTTAAGCGAGAACTCACGAAGGCAATAGTTGATAGGTGCTATAAATGTTGAGCGAAGACTTCATTTTGTATTTCATTAGTTGTGATCTTGTACTGAACTCCTAATGCATCAACTTTTTAGATTATTATAATGATTTACTGCAATTCATATATTTGGTGTATGATAAATATCAGCAAATTCGATTTAAAACTTAAGTTTTAGTGTTTACTGTTTAGAGTAAGGATTTAACACATGACAATTTGTCCAATCCAGAGTCAAACTGGACATAGAGATGCCAACTTGCCTCATAACACGGGTTCCCATCCTTAAATACTTATAAAAGTCAATAAAAGGGTGGCCTAAAAAGGGTTGAAGAACTTGTTTGCCTTTCTTTGCAAAGAAAAAAAAAATCCTGTTTGCTTTATTAAGAACAAAAAACCTAACTTTTGTGCCATTATATGTGTAAGGTGGTTTAAGTGGTTTTTTTTTTTTTTTTTTTTTTTTTTTTTGAGAACATGGTGATTTAAGTTCTTGTTACTAGTTTTACAAGTAATTAATTTACAAACTATGCATATGCTTGAATCTTTCTTTCCTTCTTCCTCCTTTTTTTTTTTTTTTTTAAGGGAGAGTTGAACCACGATCTTTCAAAAGTTAAACTACGATCTTTCAAGATTTTATCTTTTTGACAAACGATACTTTTACCATCTCACCTCAAATCGTCTCCTATACATTAAAGATATTTAGTTGACCTGCTGTTCATTGACAATTCATTTTTTGAAATCTTTATAGCAACTACTAACAAATTAATTCCTAGCAATTACAGTTGTCACCGTCACTGACTGTGACATTTGTAATAAATAAGTTTGTCTTAAACACCAAGAAAAACTTTGTTCAATTTTTAAGTGTTCCGTGCAGAACTCAATTCTATTCATTAGGGAAAATAGCTAGACCTTGTGATTTGTGTTCATTAGATTTTAAGCAATGCATCTTTAATTTCTTCCGGTTGAATACCAAAAACTTGTATGGCCTAGTTAGTAATAAGGGATTTATTTTCCTTAAGTAAGGTCTCAATCTCTTGAATCTTTTGAATAATAAAGCCAGTTCAGTTAGAAAAGTCACCTTATATAAGATCTGACCGCGCTTAAGCATGGATAAGTTGGCGCTGATGAAAAGTAAAAGAAAAATCATAAGTTGAGTACTACTCAACAAAATAAAGAAGAAGCAACGTAAGAGTAGTCTTTTTTTTAATAAGGCAACATTAGATTAGTTAAGGTGTTTTAAACTCCAATCTAACATTGATTTGTCACATATGACTCATAAATTTCTTGCATTATTAAATCAATAATATGGTTGGCAAAGGATTAAGAATCACATTAACAAAACAACAAATCCCTGTTTGGAAAATTCAATCAATCATGGAAGCATCAAAGAAGTTGACACAATGAAATACAAAACAATCCAAGATTCTCAGCCCCATTTTTCAATCTATCAGACTTCGCCGTAATTCTATAATGAAATTTGACTTCAACAGCTCTCTCTGTCCACAAATCTCTTTGAATTTTTGTTAAACATGGCGCGGAAAGGAAAAACAGAGCATCAATGAGGAACTCTGTACAGAAAACTCGATTGCTCTGCTCTGTTTTCTCTCTAATCCTCTGCACCCATGTCTCATTTTTCTTCAAATTCGCCATTTCAGGCGACACAATCACTCCTACCCAGTTCATCAGTGATGGGCAGACCTTAATTTCGAGCAACAACAATTTCGAATTGGGGTTCTTCAGTGCCAACAATTCCCAGAATCGCTATTTGGGGATTTGGTACAAGAAAATCTCAACTGGAACGGTAGTCTGGGTGGCCAACAGAGACCACCCAATCACAAACAAAAACGGGACTTTGAAGATCAGTGAAGGGAATCTGGTTCTATCAAATCAAACACAGAGCATTTCCTGGGTCTCAAATTCATCAAATTCGGTCCAAACCAACCAAAATCTGATTGCTCAGTTGCTCGATTCGGGCAATTTTGTGTTGAAATTCTCAAACAACGACGACCCAAATGAGTATTTGTGGCAAAGCTTCGATTTTCCAACAGACACTCTGCTTCCAGGCATGAAACTTGGGTGGAACTTGAAAACAGGGCTGAACAGAGTCCTCTGTTCTTGGAAATCCTTCGACGACCCTTCACAAGGGGATTTCAAATACGGAATCGACAATCAAGGGTACCCTCAATTGGTCATGTGGAATAGAAATCAGTACCATTACAGATCTGGGTCATGGAACGGCCTCAGATTCACTGGCACTCCACAATTGAACGAAAACCCTGTTTTTGAGTACACATTTGTGTACAAACCAAACGAGGCCTATTACTACACAACATGGGCTCGCAACAACTCTGTAGTTACAGAGCTGGTTGTGAACAATACAGGGACAGGCACAGTTAGACGCCTCACATGGAACGACAAGAACAAAGATTGGGTGACCTACACATCACTGCCATTAGACATATGTGACACATTCAATCTATGTGGTGCTCATGGGTCATGTAACATGGACAACTCTCCAGTTTGCCAGTGCTTGGAAGGGTTTGTGCCGAAGGTGGCGGTGAATTGGAACTCAATGGATTGGTCGAACGGGTGCGAAAGGCGGTCGAGGTTGGGGTGTGGGGAGGGGGAAGGGTTTAAGAGGTATGCTGGGGTTAAGCTACCTGATACTAGGGAGTCATGGGTGAGTTTGACAATGGGGAGTAGGGAGTGTGAGGAATTGTGCTTGAAGAATTGTTCTTGCTCAGCGTATGCCAGTGCAAATGTCGTCGATGGCACGGGTTGTTTGTTGTGGTTTGGGAACTTGCTTGATGTTCGAAAGCTTATGGATAAAGGGCAAGACCTGTATGTCAAAATGCCTGCCTCAGAACTAGGTAACATTGCTTAAACTTCTTCTACTGTATTCATTACATTGTAGTCTACCTTTTGTGTTTTTTAAATTATAGGTGTACTATAGAGTTTGTTATGTTCCTTAATCAACAAATTTAGCAGCCCATACTATTGCTACGGAAGCTAGTTCTTTGTTTGGTCGATTCGAGTGGTCTGTTGTTCCCTCGTTTCTTCTTGTGGATGTACTAGTAGATGATTTGAAAAGTTATAGGTGTTCTAATGAGGCACCAATATATAGTTTGCTTTGGTTTTAAACTGGCTTGATTCGATCCAACCGTTACGGAGCTCAATTTGAATTTGCGGAGTTGAATCAGGTGAGTGGTTTCACGTAAAACTCATGAGAATTGGCTTGTTTTAGCAAGTGCAGGAATTGATGTGATCTGAGCTCTAGTTTGTAATCAGTTGACGGACTTGTTTTTTGAATGTGTTGCAATTCAGATTATGGTTCGAGAAGCAAGAAACGTTTGATACTCATAGTCATTGGCGTGCTGGTGTTTTCGATGTTATTGCTCTTGGGACTAGTCTTGTGCATTTGCAGGATGAGAAGGCAGAAGAGAAAAGGTACTGCATTTTTGTTTCTACCTCTACCTTCAACACTTGACAAATCTAACATACATGCATGTACATTCTCTTAAAAGGTGCATTTTCATTAAGACAATATTAAAAAGGTCATGATGTGCCACACACAACAAAATCCACCTAAAACACACATCATGACTCAAAAAACTCTTCTAAGAAAGGCCTCGTACTATCATAATCTATCCTATTTTTGTTTTCTAAGTGTGTTTTCGATATCATTTCTAATAATTCTCTATTGCCTGCATTTTCAGTCATGAATTTATACCTTCAGTCCCAATATTGGTACCTTGATTCAGAGGTATGTGAGTCTTAGTTTCCGACTAGTTCCTTGAGATGTCCCTGCGAGTTCTTTATCCTTAAGTGAGAAAAATCCATACTTCTACCTAGTTGAAAGTAAATTAAACGGCATTTTCATAATGAAGGCCGTCGTTTGTGTTAACCTTCTTTTTCCAATGTTGCATCTAGGCTTCAAGTTATCTGCATATCCTCCAAACTAATGAAACACTGGCTAACTCTAAATATTTTTGGTTTGTGTAGAAGGTCAACCGCAAAGTGGTGAAAGAAAATATAGTTCTGAGGAAGATCCAGAGGAGGTGGAACTGCCCTTGTTAGATTTTACTACAATATCAACTGCCACGAACAATTTTTCTTTAGATAATATGCTTGGTGAAGGTGGTTTTGGTCCTGTTTATAAGGTAAGTTATCTCTGTCTTATTAGCTAAAAATAAATGAGAGAGTTCTCAATTTATCAGTTTCATAATTTTGATTCAGAAACTTTTAGGGTAAATTACTCGAGGGGAAGGAAATTGCAGTGAAGAGATTGTTGAGAAACACGGCACAAGCACTTAGTGAATTCAAGAGCGAGGTGAAATTTATTGCCAGGCTTCAGCATCGCAATCTTGTTAAGCTTCTAGGTTGCTGCATTGAGAGGGAGGAAAGGATGTTAGTTTACGAGTACATGCCTAACAAAAGCTTGGATTTCTTTATTTTCGGTATTCTCTTAACTTCAACAACTCTATTGGTATTGTAAATCTTCGTAAATTATTTTAAATAGAGATTGAGGGATTCTGAAGGAATGCAAATTTATTATCATAGATGAAAGCAGAAGCCCTCAACTAGATTGGCAAAAGCGCAAACAGATCATCGATGGGATTGCTCGGGGAATTCTCTATCTTCATCAAGACTCTCGATTAAGAATCGTTCATAGGGATCTCAAAGCAAGTAATATCTTACTTGATAATGAGTTGAACCCGAAGATATCAGACTTTGGCTTGGCAAGATCATTTGGTGGAGATGAAATTGAAGCAAACACAAGTACAATCGTTGGAACATAGTAAGTTTTGTACATACGTCTGTGTAAAGAAAAAAAAAAAGAAAGAAAATAGGTTCTGCAGGACAAACTTAAATCATTTGTAAATTTGTGCTTCTTGCTTATATCATGAATTTTGCAGCGGCTATATGTCCCCGGAGTACACAATGGATGGTCTCTTCTCAATAAAATCAGACGTCTTTAGTTTCGGAGTTCTTGTGCTGGAGATAGTTACAGGAAGGAAAAATAGAGGATTTTATTATCAAAATCGCCTCCTTAATCTTCTTGGTCATGTAAGTCCTTACTGCTATAAGTTCCACCATTGAAAGCAATTACCACATTGGAGCAAAGGAAACTGCTCCTCTTCACTAACAAATTTCGAACTAAACAACTTTAGTATTTCTGTGTTTGTTGATGCATAGGTGTGGAGATTATGGAATGAAGGCAATCCACTTGAACTGGTTGATGCATCAATAGGGAACTCCTGCAATGTGTCTGAATTATTGAGATGCATGCACGTAGGTCTTTTATGCGTGCAACAAAGCGCAGAAGATCGCCCCAGTATGTCTTTTGTGGTTTTGATGTTAGGAAGCGAGACGATGAACTTACCTCCACCTAGACACCCTGGTTACTTTTTAGAATTAGAAAACTCTAATCAAACTGATTCTTCGTCGAGTAACCAGGAATATCAGACTGCAACTGATATGACCATGACTGTATCTGAATCGAGATAGCAGGACATGCATATTTGCAGCCACCAATTAATTTTTGATGTACTAATTCATGATTTTCTTTTAATGATGTTCTTGTAAGTTCTGTAACTGTTATATATACATAGAATTTATATAAAGCAAACAGAAGTCATTTTCCTTTCGACAGATTATATTTGCCATTTCATGGTCCTAATTTCATTCATTCCAGTACACCATTTAATTTGTTGATAGTGCTAACTTAAAACAGTTGGTGCATTGCATGTAGAGAATATGGTTTATATGTAGAAAACACTAGGTATGTAGAAGTTTTACTATTGAGAGAGGCACTACGTCAAATTTTACAAGCAAACTTTATAGGAAGCTGTTAGGGGTACATACTAAAGACACCAATTTGGAGCACTTAACGATCATGCGCCATCAATACACCTCGAGATATGCATTCAAGGTGTATCAAATGACGCACGACCGCTAGGTGCCCCAAGTCAGTGTCTTAAGTGTGTACCACAAGCATTTTCCTTCATAATATCTAACATTTGTGTTTTTGGTCAGATAGCTCTTAAAAATGGACTCGGGGCCTCGAGGAATAGTCTTAAGGTGCACGAAAGCTGGCCCAGGGAACACCTAGATTATCAATAAAAAAAAAAAAAAAAAGGCCAGCTATTTCAAGGATATAAAAGACATTTCAAACTACTGATATATCAAAGACCAAACAAAGTCTTCATCTTAAATTTTAGTCTATAGGAATCTGTCCAAGTTCTCTTTGAATTAATATATACTAACTAGCCAAATAGAAAAGCTAAAGTGTCGGCAATGTACTACTAATTGTTGATGTTGACCAACAAATGTTGTTTATTTGGAAATGAAGAATGACTTTATTAATTTAAATTAAATTAATAAAGTCATTCTTCATTTCCAAATAAACAACATTTGTTGGTCAACATCAACAATTTTTCCTAGCTTTTGCCTTGTGATCCAAAACTTCACTCTCACCTTTATTTCACAACTTATGGTTTCTCGTTTTTTTATTCCTAATTATTTCAATTTCAAAACTTGCCATATACGGTACTCTTTCAACACTACAAAACATAAGAACCGCCAGAGAGAAGGCAAGGCCATATTTGGTTTAGGATTTAAAACCAATTTTTTACCAAGAAACATTCGGATTTCATTAATCTAATTTCACTTTTAAATAAACTCGAGCATTTGTATTTTTGCTAAACAAACATCGATCGGTGACATTTTTGTGTTCTCTCGGATTCCTTAATATAGGGAACCACATAAAGCTCCGACTAATTCAAATCTTTTTCTACTTGGGCTAACATAAAGGAGAAGAAATCATTTTTATGATTTATTATAGTCAAATGCCAAACAAGTCCCAAATCTCTTGTTAGTCATTTGGGCTTTTTCCTAGAAACTTTGAAGCCTAAGCACATAAATATGCCAATGGCACAGTAACACTGAAGCATTTACAGTTGTACATGCACTCAGTGTTGCATGCTAACAACTACAATGAGAAACATTCAGAGATGCCCAAAATGGCTTCCAATCCTTCTTTTCATATCTTCAATCATGCTCTCACTCTTAGACCAACACTCAACAATTGCAAATGACACCATTACTCCAAACCTCTCTTTAAGCGGTAACCAAACTCTCATATCAAAAAGTGGTACCTTTGAACTTGGTTTCTTCACTACTTCAACTGGTTCACAAAATCACTACTTAGGAATTTGGTACAAGAAGATCTCACCAGGGACAGTGGTATGGGTGGCTAATAGAGCAAATCCTATTATAGGCAACAATGGAGTGCTCAACTTGACACAACAAGGAGACCTTGCACTACTTGATCACAACATATCAACCATTGTTTGGTATTCCAAGTCCATCAACTCAACACCAAATGAGGTACAAAACCCAGTGGCGCAACTACTCGATAATGGAAACTTTGTCGTGATGAACAACAATGGAGAGAACATAGGTGAGTTTTTGTGGCAAAGCTTTGATTACCCTTTTGACACAATGCTTCCAGGGATGAAGCTGGGGTGGGACTTGAGAACTGGATTGAATAGGTTCTTGTCCACGCAAAAATCAACAAAGGATGTCTCCCCTGGTGACTATGCATTGGGCATCGACATAGAAGGGGTTGCGCAGCTTGTTCTGTGGAAAGGAAAGGAGATTAAGTACAGGGCAGGGTCATGGAATGGTCTTAGATTCACTGGAACTCCTCAGCTGAATCCTAATCCTATCTTCTCATTCAATTTTACGTATAATCTCGACGAAGTGTACTACAGTTACGAGCTATGCAACAACTCCATTGTGACGGAGTTGGTGGTTAACCAATCGGGCTTGATTCATCGATTGACATGGAACGATCGAAACCACGCTTGGGTTTTGTTCTTTGTATTGCCATCAGACCAGTGTGACACCTATAATCTATGTGGTTCTCATGGTTCATGTAACATGGACAATTCGCCGATATGCCAGTGTTTAGAAGGATTTGTGCCAAAAAATGCAAGGGATTGGAGTACGATGGATTGGTCGGGCGGGTGTGTTCGAAGAACGGCATTGCAGTGCCAGGAGGGAGAAGGGTTTCGGAAGTATGATAGAGTAAAGCTCCCCGACACAAGATATGCCATGTTAAATAAGTCGTTGAACTTTAGAGAATGCGAGGCGGAGTGTTTGATGAACTGTTCTTGCACTGCTTATGCAGTTGCAGATATTAGAGAGGGCAGTGAATGCTTGAGATGGTTTGGAGATCTTGTTGATATGAGGAAGTTGAATGATAATGGACAAGAGATTTATATAAGAATGGCATCTTCTGATCTAGGTACATATTATATTGACATACAAGCATTGCAGTCTTTTTGTTTTGAAATTTGAAGTATTGTCACTCAGTGAATGAACTTTTATAACTGAATATTGTTTCACAAAGTAGGTTATGTAAAGCAGGACCTTTTGGGGTACAAAGTTGCAGGGGTGTTCTTTCTTCTCCTTTTGCTTCTCTTGGGCTTGGCTTTCCACATTAAGTGGAAACATAAGAAGGAGGTCAAGAAAGGTAAATAGTTTATTTGAATTATTTTAGGTGGGTTCGGTTCGAGTTTTAGTTTGCCGCTCACGGTGGTATAAATTAATCCCCCCTCATAATTTTGTGGCTCTACCGAACAGAAAATCGGAATCATTGTGTGGATCCTTATTGAAAGAAATACTAAAGGAATTATAATATTACATCAGTTTAACACAACTTCTGACATAAAAAATTTTCTTTGTTGTGTGACAGCAATTGAGATGAAATGCATTCCAAAGAGTGGCAACACACAGGAAGATCCAAAAGGGGATATAGAGCTACCAATATTTGATTTTGCTACCATAGCAACTGCCACCAATAATTTTTCTTTTGGTAATAAAATTGGAGAGGGTGGCTTTGGCCCTGTTTATAAGGTTTGTAAAAGAATTAATTACTTGGTTAATCTGCTAATGAAGTTAACATGAAATGCATGTATGAATTGATATGCTTTCATTTAATTATGACTTGATTTTTTATAGGGTAAACTATGTGACGGACTAGAAATAGCTGTGAAAAGGCTTTCAAGGAATTCACATCAAGGACTCAATGAGTTCAAGAATGAGATTATATTGATTGCGAAGCTTCAACATCGAAATCTTGTTAAACTTCTAGGTAGTTGCATTCAAGGCGAAGAAATGTTGTTGATCTACGAGTACATGCCAAATAAAAGCTTGGACTTATTTATATTTGGTATGAATCACTCTTTCCTCACCATAAATTTGTCATTTGATTTGCTTTAACAAAAAGCCTGGGCAACTTGAACTAAATTGATCTCTGTCAGATAAAATAAGGAGTCTTGCACTGGATTGGAAAATACGCTTCAACATTATATGTGGAATAGCTCGAGGGCTTCTTTACCTTCATCAAGATTCAAGACTAAGGATCATTCATCGAGATCTGAAAGCAAGCAACGTTTTGCTAGACGATAACATGGTTCCGAAAATCTCAGATTTTGGCATGGCAAGAACATTTGGAGGGGACCAAAGCGAAACAAACACTCGTAGAGTAGTTGGAACATAGTAAGTACTATTTATTACATAACACATATATCATGCTTTTGCAAATGATGTGTAGTTTCTTGTTAGTGACAAGCAATATATTATGCAGTGGTTATATGTCCCCGGAGTATGCAATGGATGGACTCTTCTCCATCAAGTCTGACGTATTTAGCTTCGGCGTCATAATGCTAGAAATAATCAGTGGCAAGAAAAACAAAGGGTTTTATCACTCCAATCACAACTCCAACCTACTTGGAAATGTAAGTTCTAATTTCATCTAGTTAAAGCAAAGCACTTGAGATGGTACATACAAAGACTAATCACATTGTTCTTTCTAATTACCTAAAATATTAGGTTATGTGTGTTTGATTTAGGCATGGAGACTTTGGAGAGACGGGAATCCATTAGAACTAGTCGACGAATCAATAGCGAGTTCGTGCGTTCCCTCCGAGGTCCTAAGGTGCATTCATGTGGCACTTCTATGTGTGCAACATTATCCAAATGATCGACTAAGTATGCCATTGGTGTCATTGATGCTTATAAGTGAAGCAACAGGACTACCTACACCTAAAGCACCTGGTTTTGTTAGGAGAAATTTCCATCTAACAGAGTCTTCATCAAGTTTTCATCAAGAATCAGTTACCACAAATGAGATGACTATTTCATTACTAGAGCCTAGGTAATACTAGACTGGTTTTCAAAAAAATACTAGACTGATTTTCTATCAAACTTTAAAGAGGGATCTTGTAAAAACTATGTGAATTTACAAATAATCAGAAAATGATTTTACTTCTTTCATTATCTATTTCATAATACTTGTCAAAAATTGTTATATTATGCATAAGAATGAAAAAGAAAATGATTAATTCACTAAAAATCTTCAGATTGCGATTGAATTGCCCGTTTACAAATTATTCTATTTATGACAAATATTATGAAAAAAAAAATTGATAAGAAAGAAACTATAATTTGCCATTGGGAGGATCGAACTTCCAAAAATAAATTGGTATCAAATCAGTAAGTTATCCACTTGTTAAATATAATGAGAAAAAATTATCTCTTTTCTACTATTTTTTTAACATGACAAATAAGTCTAAAAAAGTGACATATAAGTCGGGACAAAAAATAAAGTTTAGCACTGTGACAAATATATTTTTTTTGTCAAGTTTGTTGCACTGATGCTCTTATTACTCAAAACCCAACAATTTATTGCATTAACGATAATAGACATTACAATTCACTTGATAAGCTTGGAACACCGTTGTCATAATGAAGGCAACTGCCCTACAAAAGGGACAGCAACCTCTCGAAGGAGAGCAGCTACCCACTAAAGGGGCAACGTTCCACACACCAACAAGGCAACAAGACCTCTTCACAACCACCATCGAAGGCCATGAAGGCGTGGTGGGTGGGGAAGAGCATCGGTGACCGGGGAGGTTGCCTTGACAAACAAAAACACAAAAATAGCAGCACTGCAGGGGCAAGTTAAAGACACTTAAACAACAACCAAACACATATACAAAACCCTAATAAAGAAGCCTACAAACAGAGATTCAATATAAGAGGAACCACCAAAAATAGGGAAACCCTAACGCTACTCCATGATTGTTAAGGCGCCTTGCACTTCCCTAACATTCCTCATCTTGAATATCAGCTCTATCAACTCTTGGGCAACACCCTAGAAAGTAACATCTTTTGATATGAACTTTTAAGTCATCGTAGCACACCCCCAAATGCACACTGAAATGCACACTCATGTTACATTTGTTATTCGTCTTCACTTTAAGATATGAGCTTAGCATCTTAAGATTCAAAACACAGTTGGATATGTGGTATGTGTTCTAGGAGCGTCAGTTTAGCATTTTCTATAAGACAACCAAAATTGAGTGAAAAAAAAAATGTTTCATTTAAATCAAACAAAGCCATGAATTTCAATAAGTTGACCTAACGGGTAGATGTAGGAAGGAGGTAGGGGGTGTCTCCAACCATCAGGACTCCGTATAGTACCCCTATATTTTTATCGACTCTCACCCCTGCTACCTCTTTTCGCCCTTCTTATAGTCAATATACACCCCCTATAATTAAAATTTGCCCCTCTAACAAGATTTTTTAGATCCGCAACTAAGTTGAAGTGTGACCTTAAGGAATTGTTTGACTCCCCTTCAGCGGCCGCTGCTCTCAGACTCAGACCAATTCTTTGCTCCCCATTTTCCAAAGCAGCCATAAGTGTGATGGAATTCCAACCAAAATCAATCCACACTCTCTACTCTTTGACCAAACTTTTACATAAAAAAGTCACACCCATGAAACCAACCCAACTCCTCTCCAACCAAAACGTGCCACGTGTGAAAGAGATTCCTCTCAACATGACCAGGCCTGTACATGCCAAAATTCCACAACTGTAATTTCAACAAACCACGAGGGGCATTCGAGCGGTTTCACATTCCATGATTTGTCAATTACGCCGTGTACGTGCAAACGACGCGACCTCCAAAGCGCTCTCGCCACTTCTTTTCCACACGCGTTTCCGAAAATGCCCCTGGTAGCTTCTTCGAAGCTGTTGGGCAACTGCAAATCGACCGTCACAGCTGTACAGCCATCCTTCCACGAACCCCATTTCTCTCCACCTATATAGACCCAATCCCTAACTACCCATTTCGCAATTCACTCAAACAATCACAAATTCCATCTCAATTTCATAAAAAATGGCAGAGCACAAGAGGGGCCAGGGTGGAGTCGTTTTCGAGGACTACTTGCCAGTGATGGCTGAGAAACTTGGCGGGGATGGTCTGATTGGGGAGCTGTGTAATGGGTTTCAGCTGTTGATGGATCAGAACAAGGGAGTGATCACTTTTGAGAGCTTGAAGATGAACTCCGCCTTGTTGGGGTTGCAGGGGTTGAGAGATGAGGAGCTGTTGAGTATGCTGAGAGAGGGGGATAGCGACGGTGATGGGGCGCTTAATCAGATGGAGTTTTGTGTTTTGATGTTCAGATTGAGTCCTGATTTGATGGAGGAGTCTGAGGTTTGGTTGGAGCAAGTGTTGGAGAGAGAATTAATGGAGGGCATGTCTTGTATGTAAATTTGTGAGAGAGGGTTTTGGGTTTCATTGTTAATTTGTTATACTGACTTTAATTGTTGTATTTGGAAACGTTGAGAATACAAACTCTGCTTCAATTGTTCATGTTACTGTCTCATCTGATTATCTAATCGACATTCCAATCATGATTTTGTGAATTTCTTAGGAGAAGTGTTGACAACGAATATGTTACGCTAGAAGCCTTTGTGTTGTTCATGTGTCTCTTGAGATGTGGGTGTACATAAATTTTGATGTATAAATTTTGTGGGCCAAACGATGGTGGGGCATTCTTGTTTTCATTCTAATATTTTCCATTTGCGAGAGAGATCACCTTTTGATACATCATATCATTGTGTATCTCACCAATTGGAGCTGATTAGTTTGGTATTTTTGTTGAATTAGATTTCACACAAAATATTTATTTTTGGATGCTCTTGTGTTATGACTTCAAAATATTATCTTTAACTCGTTGGGCATAAGGACAACTGTACAAATACAAAATCTCAAGTGGATTGACATCTACGCGTACAAAGACTCGATCAAATACAAGCCCCACGTGAGGGAGATAAAAAGTACACCACATTTAAGGTAAGGATGCATTATGAACAATATATTGACTCAAAATTGATGGAGTTGCAATGTTTGAGTTTTCGTTCCCAACTCAAATTATGGTAAATTTTTTTATTTTAAAGTCATCCTCAAGCAATCAATGACTTTGAAATAACAAACTTGTAACACTCATTTGATATTTATAAAAATTTCAAAAATCCCCTTATAAGTCCAGGACTTTAAAGTCCAAATAGATTTTTTGTTATGGGTAAGCATCTAGAACTCACATCCCAATTCGTGTCTACCTTGAAATGGAATCTTATGCATCTCGAGATACAAAACATGATTAGCTAGGGATATACCTTGGGCATGCGTTCTAACATTTTCCTTAAAATATACTCCCAACTAATTAGTAAAAGTGGTATATGTTCAATTATTGTAATAAAAATATTCAATTAAAGATAAGAATAGGGTGATGACTAGCTTACATATGAGCTTTAGTGTGAAAGAGGAGTTTACATTAAAATTTTTAAAAAATATGGAGTGTCTATTTCACACTTATAATTTTATTTTTTTTTGGTATAGGAAGTTTGTGTAAAATATTAGGGTCCGAGTTCGAGCTTGGAGCCTTGTCTTTGACTAATCTTGGACTCGATGATGGAAGGACCACATGCAAGGGCCACAACTTCTAACTAGAGTTTTAAAGTTTTTTCATTCTCATGGCTCGAACTCGAGATCTCTAGTTAAAGGAGGAAGGACTTATGTCATCCTACTCAACCCTCAGGTTGAAAGATGGTTTCGTTCTTATTAAGAAAATAGATATAATTATGGACCTGCTATCATAACCCAAAAAGACTACACTTTGGTTTCAAAAAAAGAAAAAGCCTACCCTTTATAATTTGAATTCTTTTTATTTTTTTTATTTTTCACGTGGTGTTTAGCGTTAACCGCACTAACTAATTTACGCTCGGGCATTGTCGCGCTTCAAATAAGATGCGGATCTCCCAACCCAAATTTCTCTTTTCACGAGACTCAAACTCGAGCTCTTGCTTAAATGTTTGGATTCTATTTTTTATTTTTTTTTTGTTTCTCACGTAATGTCCAGTGCCAAGTACACCAACTAATCCACGCTCGGGCACTGTTGTGCTCATATGGGGGCGGGGCAACCCTCCAAACCTAGTTCTTTTCATTCACAAGACTCGAACTCGAGACCCTGCTTAAAAAATCAAATCTCTTACTATTTGGGGGCTGTTATGATATGGATGAACAATTGATCAAGATTTTGTATGACTAATCATTGTCAAGCATGGCTCTTACATTGAGTAGTAGTATCAAGCATGGCCCTTACTTGTATCCATATCAAATGTACTCATTATTCCATGTATTGTCAATGTTGCTTGTGAAGAGTTGTATGACATGTGATGTATGTATTACTTGTAAACATTGTCTAAGTACATTTATCATCATCACCAAAGGGCCTATATAAAGGGTGCCAACCTCATTGTAAAAACACACCAAAGTTGAATGAAAACTTCTCATTCCAACTATCTCATTTCTTCTCTTCTCCTTTGTAGTAGTAGTTTGTAGTAATAGAAGTTCTTAGTCTTCTATTTCCTTATCTAGCTCTTAGCAAGTTCCAATTTATTTCACAACACGTTATCAGCACGAGCTTGCTCTAGCATTAAGGAGATCTTGAAGTTCAAGAAGGCTTGTTAAGGAGAAAAAGCTAAGAAGGTATAACTTTTGTTATTTAAATAAGTTCAATTTATTTTTAAATTACCATGGTTGTTTCCTTTTATTACATGCATAACTTCTATATGCATACTTTATTCATATACCATTATAACGTCACCGATTGCGAAAGTATGCTCTGTAGTTGCGTCTTGTACGATCTTCTACATCAGAAATCAAAAATCAATATGTGACATAACTAGTTTTCTCGCTATACTACAAACGATTAATTATGCTCTATTCTTGATTTTTTATATTGCAAATAGTGTTATGAGTTTGGGTTGATAGTGGGTAAGCCTTGTCCCAGGTAAAGCTAAACATTGAAAGGAGACGGGTTATCCCGTTCGAGGTGGCATGGTTTTTAAGTAGACTTCGTCTCACCACCCAACCTGGAGGTTGTCCCACCAACTCATACAAGTAATACATTTTGCATACTAATAATCAAGTTGTGAACATATATTTAATCATATGTTATGTTTTTACATAAAGGGAAAACTCTTTTATATTAAATTTATTTTCAAAATTCTTTTCAACCATAGTTTGCATTTGTTACCTTATTATAATTCTTGTCATGATAATTCTATGCAAGGCTGTGTGTTATACATAATCATTCGTCAATTTCTCGTTGGAGATTTGAAAAGTGAATACTTCACTTTATATATATTTTCACCTTATGGAGTTATACATCCAAAAGGGTAATGCTCCAAAAGGCTCAAAATGAATTTGGGTCTCATGCTACAAAAATTTATATCATCAAATATCATTTATTATTCGCAATTTCAATTACCTCTATATTGAGGCTATGCAGAAATATGACTGATGAGACAAATAAAAGTCACGTGGCTCGCCTCGATGTATTACTGCAACAAATTATCGAGTGCGCACATCAATCCAATAAATATTAAGGATTGATTTCTTGTCTCATGATAGCTGAGTAAAATGATGAGATATTATAAAATATAATATCACTCCCGTCCAATTAGTTCAGCTTCAAATTAAGAAGCATATGTTGCATATAATGATCATGATCGCAATAAATTTATGGACGTGGAAAAGGTGAAAATATCAGGTAAAGGTCGTATTGACAATTCCACCAAATTTTGGAATAAAAGTGGTGCACCACTACAAAGGGCAAATAATTATTGACAATGAGCGCTCATAATTGTGACATTTTTTTAGTCATATATGAAAGGCTATTTTGCCTAAATATTGTCATATATATGCCCGAGTATTTTTGTGACCTTTACCATGCCTTTAAAATCAAAGGCAAAATATTATGAATATTATCATGACTCTTTTTCGATTTGTCAAATATTATTTGTCGAGATGGATCAACAAATCATGTGTTCAAGTCATGAACCAAATAAGAGCGATATGTGCCTTCATTGATTGTGCTACAACGCACACAATTCTTAAAAACAGAGAATATTTCTCCAATTTGAACTTAGCCGATGCTAATGTTCAAACAATATATGGCATCTCCAATTTGATTAATGGCTCTGGAAGAGCAAATATTATGTTGCCTGGGGGAACAACAATTCATGTTGACAATGCCTTATACTCTGAAAAATCCATAAGGAATTTACTCAGCTTTAAAGATATTCGACAAAATGGATATCACATTGAAACCATGAACGAAAATAATAGAGAATTTCTCTATGTCACATTGGTTTCAAATGGGAAAAAAGAAGTGTTAGAAAAATTTCCAGCTTTATCCTCTGGATTATATTTTACTCATATAAGGCATGTCGAAACGAATGTCGTCTTAAATAAGAAAATTAATGATCCAACGACATTCATTTTATGGCATGACCGGCTTGGTCATCCAGGATCATCAATGATGCGAAGAATAATTAATAATTCGCATGGACATCCTTTAAGGAGTTACAAAATATTTTCAGCTGGTGATTATAATTGTGCTAGTTGTTCTCAAGGTAAATTGATAGTTAAACCATCCCCAAGTAAAATTGTTGTGGAATCCCCAATTTTCTTAGAACGCATTCAGGGAGACATATGTGGACCTATTCATCCTCACTTGTGGACCATTTAGATATTTCATGGTTTTGATAGATGCATCAACTAGGTGGTCACATGTTTGTTTGCTTTCGACCATGCAATGTTGCATTTGCTAGACTTTTAGCGCAAATCATTAAGTTAAGAGCACAATTCCACGACAACCCAATCAAGACCATCCGTCTTGATAATCTTTGGGAATTTCAATCTCAAGCATTTAAAAATTATTGCATGTCTATAGGAATTACCATTGAACATTCTCGTTCCACATGTGCATACCCAAAATGGTTTGGCGAGAATCTCGATCAAACGCATTCAATTAATTGCCGGACCTTTAATCATGAGAACTAAGTTATCAACTTCGGTTTGGGGACATGCAAATTCCTTCATGCAAAGCATCTATCATTCGTTATAGGCCCACTGCATACCATGAACATTCCCTCATGCAACTCATTTTAGGTCAACAACCAAATATTTCACACTTAAGAATTTTTTGTTGTGCAGTGTATGTTCCTATACCACCTCCCAATAGAACTAAGATGGGTCCACAACGAAAACTTGAGATTTATGTTGGATTTAACTCATCGTCCATTATAAAATACCTTGAACCCTTAACAGGGGATTTATTTACTTGCACGTTTTGCTGATTGTCACTTTGATGAAGCAATTTTCCCACCATTAGGGGGAGATAAGAAGTCAATTCAAAAGGAATGGCGCGAAATTGCTTGGAATGCATCAACTTTATCACATTATGATCCACGAACAAATCAGTGTGAACTTGAAGTTCGAAAGATCATTCATTTGCAACAAATTGCAAATCAATTACCAGATGCATTTAATGATGCAAAACAAGTGACAAAATCACATATTCCAAATTGTAAATGCTCCCGCAAGAAATTGATGTCTCTGTGCAACAAAATGCACAAGAACCAACGAAACGCTTAAAGCGTGGAAGACCGGTTGGTTCAAAGGATACAATTCCTCGAAAGAGGAAAACGGGAGTAAAAATAAATACAAATCAAAATACTCCTGAGAAAGCACAAGAATCCTTTGATAAGGGTTTGTCAGAACAAGTTGATTCGATGAGGAACAACTTCCTCTAGAAAAAGAGGAAAAAGATGAAAATAATGAGATCTCAATAAATTATTTAAACTCGGTAAGATTTGGGATCGAAATGAAATTGTTTCGATGATATATTTGCTTTCAATGTGTCCTTTGAAATATGTGAAAATGATGATGATCCGAACCACGATCAGTGGACGAATGTCAAAAAAGACCTGATTGGAAAAAATGGCAAGATGCTATCCAAGCAGAGCTAAACTCGTTAAGGAAACGAGAGGTCTTTGGACCAATTGTCCAAACGCCAGATGGCGTAAAGCCTGTTGGATATAAATGGGTATTTTGTACGAAAGAGAAACGAAAAAAATGAAGTTACAAGGTACAAAGCAAGACTTGTAGCTCAAGGTTTCTCACAAAGACCTGGCATCGATTATGAGGAAACATATTCTCCTGTTATAGATGCAATCACATTTCGGTTCTTGATAAGCCTTGCAGTCTCTGAAGGGCTTGATATGCATTTAATGGATGTCGTTACAGCATATCTGTACGGATCTCTAGACAGTGAGATATATATGAAAATTCCTGATGGATTTGTAATATCCGATGAAATAAAATCAAAACCTCATAACATGCATTCTATAAAATTACAAAGGTCTTTGTACGGGTTGAAACAATCCGGACGAATGTGGTACAAACGTCTTAGTGATTATTTACTGAAAGAAGGATATGTAAATAATCCGCTTTGCCCATGTGTCTTCATTAAAAGATCATCAACAGGATTTGTGATTATTTCTTTGTATATGTTGATGATTTAAATATAGTGGGAAACCACGACGACATCGTTAGAACATCCGAATACTTGAAAAAGGAATTCGAGATGAAAGAACTTGGAAAAACAAGACTTTGTCTTGGTTTGCAAATTGAACATTTTTCAAGTGGAGTACTTGTCCATCAATCAAATTATATTGAAAAATTATTAAAAAGATTTTATATGGACAAGGCACATCCATTGAGCTCTCCAATGGTTGTCGATCACTTGAAGTGGATAAGGATCCATTTCGACCTCAAGAAAGTGATGAAGAGCTAATTGGTCCGGAGGTACCATATTTAAGTGCAATTGGTGCCCTTATGTATCTTGCAAATTGTACAAGACCCGATATTGCTTTTCTTTGTCAACCTACTTGCAAGATATAGCTCTTCACCAACTCGAAGACATTGGAATGGTGTTAAACACATTTTTCGATATCTTCGAGGAACAAGTGACATGGGTTTATTTTATTCGAGAGGGTAAAATTGAATCTCCAAGGTTATGCGATTTGGATTTTTATCAGATCCCCATAAGGCCTGTTTCTCAAACGGGATATGTATTCACCGTGGTAATATCGTCATGTATCGTGGAAGTCATAAAACAAACTATGGTTGCCACTTCTTCCAATCATTCGAAGTACTTGCAATTCATGAAGCAAGTCGTGAATGTGTTTGGTTGAGAAACATGATTGAACATATACAAGAATCATGTGGATTGCCTTCAATAAAAGATTCTCCAACCATATTATATGAAGATAATGCAAAGCATGTATTGCACAATTAAGTGAAGGATTCATAAAGGGGGACAGAACAAAACATATTTCACCAAAATTCTTTTATGCACATGAGCCGAGAAGAATGGTGAAATTGATGTCAAGCAAATCCGATCGAGTGATAATCTTGCTGATTTATTCACAAAAGCCTTACCAACTACGACATTTAAAAGGCTTACATATGGTATTGGCTTGCGTAAACTTAAAGACATTGCAAGTAAAGAAAGCGAACAAGTTTCACCCATGTTCACATGAGGGGAGTTATTGATTAATGTATTGCACTCTTTTTCCCTTAGCTATGGTTTTATCCCATTGGGTTTTCCATGCAAGGTTTTTAATGAGGCAATCTTAACAATATTATACCCATCTTAATATTTATGAGAATAGTGTACTCTTTTCTTTTACTATATTTTTTCCCATGGGGTTTTTCTTAGTAGAAGTTTTAATGAGGCACATTCTCTCAATAATTGTCATCCAAGGGGGAGTGTTATGATATGGATGAACAATTGATCAAGATTTTGTATGACTAATCATTGTCAAGCATGGCTCTTACATTGAGTAGTAGTATCAAGCATGGCCCTTACTTGTATCCATATCAAATGTACTCATTATTCCATGTATTGTCAATGTTGCTTGTGAAGAGTTGTATGACATGTGATGTATGTATTACTTGTAAACATTGTCTAAGTACATTTATCATCATCACCAAAGGGCCTATATAAAGGGTGCCAACCTCATTGTAAAAACACACCAAAGTTGAATGAAAACTTCTCATTCCAACTATCTCATTTCTTCTCTTCTCCTTTGTAGTAGTAGTTTGTAGTAATAGAAGTTCTTAGTCTTCTATTTCCTTATCTAGCTCTTAGCAAGTTCCAATTTATTTCACAACAGGGGCAACCAGTTGTTAGTGAAATCTCTTTTGCTTGCACTTAATTAAAGAGGAAAAAATTACTGAACCTTCTACCAAAAAATAAAAATAAAAAATACTTAAGGAAGTCTGGTCTAAACCAACAATAAAAACCCAAGCCCGTTCTGATTTAACGAGTATTGGTTGGGCCGAGCTAGGCTTATATAATATTTC
Organism: Stephania japonica; assembly: GCA_039657345.1. Lineage (NCBI taxonomy): Eukaryota > Viridiplantae > Streptophyta > Magnoliopsida > Ranunculales > Menispermaceae > Stephania > Stephania japonica. The sequence goes on along the minus strand of CM077556.1, from coordinate 79,399,717 downwards.
TCAAATGTACGCCCGATTCACAATAGGAAAGCCTTGCTACCCGAGCCTTTTAACATATGTTACAATCTTTTGCCAAAAAAAAAAAAAAAAAAAAGAAGACATGTTACAATCCTTGTTAGGTAAAATTAGGGGTGCACAAGGATTGCACTAATCTGCAGATTCGGTCCAATCCAAACCAATTATCATTAATTGGATCAATTTTTTGATTTCTTGGACTGGACTAGATTGAAAAATCACTAATCTGGCTGGACTGAATCAGATTACAAATCCTACATTAAAAAATTGTTGATCCAATCCGATTCAGTTCATTTAGTGCATCAACACATACATATTTGATCATATTTATTATAGTATCTTAAAGAGCATCAACACAAACTATCAACTTTAAACTATAATATCTAAAAGACTATGTTTGTTCTTAATTCTTTTATTATACTTTCGACCTTTTTTTTTGTTGGTTGTATGTTTAACTTGTGGGAAATATGTTATATATAGATTTGTGGAATATATGTTGTAAATTTGTCATTCATGATATGTATAAGTCGTGTTATTCATTTGATTAGTCTAATTTCATAAATCTTTGGGTAGAAAAACCTCAATCCGTGAAACTTGATCCAATTTGGTCTGCATTTTGCAAATTGAATTGAGTTGGATTGATGAATTCTTTGAATTGGATTGGACTGTAATTTTTCAATCCACTATAACTGGATTGGATTCAATTCATGTGCACCCCTTGGTAAAATGATGGACTCTTCTTTAACTAAAAAAAAATGGACTCTTTGCCCAACAATGTCGTAGGGTTAGTGCAATTGACATTTGGATATCACATGAAAAACTAAAAAAAATATGGATGCTTGAGTTGGGAGGACAACCTCTATATAGAGCCTGACAGTGTTTGAGCGTAAATTAGTCGATGTGGTTAGTACCAAACACGATGCGAAAAACAAAAAAAATAGACTCATTTACAAAAAATTAATGATGAACTATTCGCATGTTTCAAAACTATTTGAGGACCATTGAGTGTCTCACTTTTTCCATAAACTTTCTAAGATCTATAGACACTTCTTCTTCCATTCCTTTTCATGAATCATTGCATTCCATTTTAAAATGATGCTTCTCTCATATTGGGGTGCCTAATCCATTAACGACCTTAATGACATCTCATCTAACCTATATTACTTTCCTTTAGAAAATTATTATACGTTACTTTGTGTTTACCAAACAAACTTAAGTGATGATTCGGTAGAAAACTAATTTAAAAGAACTCAACGCTCCCTCTTTTTTATTTGTAAAAAAGTTTTGCACCTACAAAAATTTATAATAATTGATGCACTCTTTACTTAATTTAGTAGATTTGAAATACAAGATAAGTCTTAGGGCGAGATTGAAATAAATTACGAAAGCTGCTATTATGTATTTGCATAGCATAGGCTGACTGGCAAAACTGACATACGCTTATAAAAACATCCATTCGATACGCATCAGCAGACACAACAATGAAGCTAGCTAGGGTACAAAAACTAGGGGTGGGCAAACCGCGGTTTGGTTTGAAAAACTACCAAACCGCGACCAAACCGAGGGTCTACGGTTTGGTGATTTTCCAAACCGCAACCAAACCGCAGATCACCAAAACCGCACCAAACCGAACCGCGGTTTGTGCGGTTTGGTCGGTTTGGTTTCGCGGTTTTCATGCAACTCCTTTCTACTTCATCTCATAGATTTTACAGTTCCGGAACAAATTTAGAGGAGAAAAAACTACTTGCTAAAAACTTAATCGTAATTCCACTCATCAATTTCATGAAGAAAAGGAAAAGCCGGACCACTAGAAAATAAATCTAATGATCTTGTAGTGTATGTTTGTAACTTTGTATAGACTACCATGTTGGCATGTTCATTGAACTTAGTTTACATGAAATGCAGAAGTTCAATTGAAGAAAATGTTGTTTGCTTAGTAATTATATATGCTAAGACAACATGTTAGATCAAATCATTAAGTATGAATGGAGTGAAGATTTGCAATAGAGAGTGAGTGTGAAAACAAAGTGGTGAGACGGCTTTGTTATAGCCATTGTAACTAATGTACTAAATGTCCTAACAGAGTCAGTTAGGCTATTATACATTTAGGGCGATGCTGATTCATGTAACTAACTCATTCATACATATAAATAGATCAAGAGATCTCTGACCAGTAAGAAACCAGTAAGAACGAGAGAGAGAGAGAGAGAGAGAGAGAGAGAGAGAGAGAGAGAGAGAGAGAGAGAAAGGGAGAGAAGAGAAGCTCACCGGTTGAGAACGAACAGAGTCACAGACGGAGAGGGAGATGAGGGCCGAGATGAGGGTCGAGAGGGAGATGAGGGCCGAGAGTGAGAGAGAGCGAGATGAGGGCCGAGAGAGAGAGGAGAGATCGTGAGATGGGAGTGGAGAGATCGAGAGGGAGCAGAGAGTGAGATCACTGAGATGGGATCGAGAGAGAAGAAACCCCCGAGAGAGAAGAGGCGGCGGTGTGGTATGGGTTGTTTGGAGAAGAAGACGTTTGTGGGTGTTTTTTTTTTTATTTATTTTTAGGGTTTTTGATTTGTATTTACCAAAATGCCCTCGGTTTGGTTAAACCACGGTTTTCTCAAAATGAAAACCGCGACTAAACCGCGAATCTGCGGTTTGGTCGTTTTCCAAACCGCGACCAAACCGAGAGCTTCAAAAACCAAATCAAACCGTGCGGTTTGGTCGGTTTGGGCGATTTGGGCGGTTTTTTGAAAACCGCTGCCCACCCCTAACAAAAACATTTTCCACTTATTATTATCCTTGTTTTGCCACGTTTGTACATGATCAATAGAGACTATTGTCTGTTTTTTATTTGTACTAGTCAAGATCACGATATAAGGGAAAAAGTTACATCCGTACTTTTTTTTTCCGTGAATTATTGTAATTTTATTTTTATTCTTTAATTGCAGTATATCACATTTTAAAAAAATATAATTAACTTTAAATATTGGTGTTACACAAATGACACCTTTTGTAAATGCGTCATTCGTATTATGTGGCGCCACGTCATCTAACCAACACAAATGACACCTTTACAAAAGGTGTCATTTGTGTTACGTGGCGCTACGTCATCTGACCAACACAAATGACGCCTTTTGTAAATGTGTCATTCATGTTATGTGGCGCCACATCACTAATGTACCCATGTGGCAGCCACCTCACACACCCACCGCCACATCGCCACGTCACAGCCACATCACAATTCTAATTGTATGAATGACTCATTTTGTAAAGAAGTCATTAATACAATTAAAATTGTCACCTCACCCGTCACAGCCACATCACAATTCTAATTGTATGAATGACTCCTTTACAAGATGAGTCATTTATACAATTGAAATTGCCACCTCATACACCCACTGCCACATCACAATTTCAATTGTATGAATGACTCATTTACAAAATGAGTCATTTATATAAAGTCACATTGTATGAAATGAATCATTCATATAATTAAAATTACCACGTCACCACTCACTGTCACATCAGACTCAATGACGGCTCTACTAAAGGAGAAATATATTATTTTTAAAATTTTTAAAAAATTTATCTTATTTAATAAATTTTAAAGTAAATTTACCTTACTTTTTGAAAAACCCGGATATAAAGGGCCAGTATCTCTCTATATCTGCCACGTGTTGATTTGTTGCTCTCGCTTGCGTCATCTCTTTCATTGTCAAAACGCGCGGCACCGGCGAGCGGCTCAGCGGCCGCTGCTAGTCCATTCTTTCCACTTCAACATTTATCTCATATGATATAAACATCGTTACATATGATTTCCAATAATAGTTTATTTTTGTTCATAAATTAATATTAACCCTATTTTCAAAGAATTTTAATAAAAAACCAAAAAAAATCCAAGCAGTCACTTTCAAAGCCAGTTGTCCCTACCTCCACCCTCCCTTTTTCTATTCAAAACTTCCACGCGCTTGTATTTACATCGACACGTCAAATGTCCATCCTTATTTACTATTTTACCCTTCTTCCTTTTTCTCTAACCAAAATATATTGAAGAAGGAAACCTCAAAAATAAAAAAATAAAAAAATAAGAAAAATGAAGAAGGATGTTTCTTAATAATCTTATAATTTCAAAATAGGTTTCAAGCCCTTGAAGATAATCTCAATTATGCATATGGATCTTAAAGATGACTCAACATGCCCTTCAAAAAATTTTATATCTTTTTTATCGTCAGCACGAAAGGTAAAAAAAATTGTATTCATGACAAGTCTTTTCTTACTAAAGAATCTCATTTATTTGTTTCAACGAAATTAATAACAAATTCCTACAAAAAAAAATTATTAACAAATCTCAAAACGAAATAATTATTGTAAAGAGTTCAATTTTATGCTAAAAAGCTCAATTTTAAGTTGAGAGTTCTTTTTTTTTATTTATTAAAAGGAGGGAAAGAGCTTGATTTATATAAAAGTTATTATAACTAATTAATTTGAGTTGAAGCTTGACTTTTTTTTTTGGTTGATGAAAGAATAGTTGTCATATTTCATTTCTCTTTTCAACCTTAGCTTACCTCATTTGGAGGTTGATTCTTTGTTAAATATATGTATTAGATAATTACACCGATTCATAAAAGCAACCCCACTTGTTTTCCTACTAACAAAAAAAAAATTGTTATTTATAATTGTTTAATTTAAAAACTTGTGAAAATTTACATTCTAAGCAAAAAGAAAAAAATATTTTAAGAGGACGCAAGATGAACGAGACATAACTTGTCAAAAGACAAAGTTTGAAGATGCATGAGTTAAAAAAAGTAATTACACAAAAAAAAGAGTAAAGTGTTCTTTTAACTATTTAAAATTTATGGTTTTTTTTGTCAAACAAAATTTTATGGGTTTAACTTTCTCAACTGCTATCGGGCTCAAAAACCCTAATTTTTCTTCTCTGATTCTCTTAATTGATTCTACTTTTTGAACCACCGTCGATAATTTCTTTTGATCGGCGGTGGTTCCAATAACCTCGTTTTCTTCTTATTAATCAAATAAACTCTCAGATCCATTCAGATTTTGATGATTAGATGATTAGTTTCATTCATGTTGCGACCATCAGATTCACTATCGGCAATAGTCACCTCTATATGTATGTATCCTTCTCTAAGATTGTGCGTGAATTTGTGTTTATGAAGTTGGTACTAGTTATTAGGTTTTGTTTCATAGGTAGTTGTTTCCTTCTCATGTCGGAAGGTTTAGTCTATATTTCCACATCGGAAGTTTCGTATTTACTTCCCTTGTTGAAAGTTTTTATTTTTTATTGTGGTTCAAATGATGTATTTGTGAACTGCCGTATTCTAGACATTTGTCAAAATAATAGTTACTGATTGTAAAATTATTCTATTATTACAGTTGCAGTTCTTGAAAACTAACCTTATGGCGATTGCATGTTCATTTGAACAATTAGGATTCGCGAATCAATTTGCTACATTGATTGATTCTATGTTTTGTCCTGGTCTATCGAATGTACTGAAAGCCATTGATGATTAATGAAATTTTATTTCTTTCAAAAAAAAAAAAAAAACTTTCTCAACTGCTGTCATGAATGTTACAATACAACGTTTAACTGAGTAATATTTTTTGGGCTACATTAAGTATGTAATATTAGAATGGTAATACCTTGATTAGAGAAAATCTGCTAGTAATAAGATTCAAATCTGCCTCATTAAAACATTAAACAATACCATTGAATCCCTATACTACCCTCTTAAGAACTTTTCTCTTTTCTTCCATGACACTTATTTATTTTATGGTCACTTTAGTCAAAGTAGATGGTGAAGCACGTAATTTCACCTACCCTTCCTCACTTCGACCCCTCTTTTTCCCTTCATCTTCTTCTGCACAAATCAGTTGTTGGAGAGGGGAACGAGTTGAGCAGTAATGGCGACTCAGTTCCCGGACGATTTCAAGTGCCCGATTTCACTCGAGATCATGTCCGACCCAGTCATCCTGTCCTCCGGCCACACCTTCGACCGAGCCTCCATCCAACGGTGGCTGGACTCCGGCAACCGCACCTGCCCAATTACCAAACAGCCCCTACCCTCCCACTTCTCCCTCATCCCCAACCACGCCCTCCGCAGCCTCATTTCCAACTTCACCCTTCTCCAATCCTCAGCCTCGGCTCCCAAACCTCAGTCCCAACCTCCACAAACCCCACAAACCCCACAAACCCTAATCCCCACCCTGACCTCCCCCTCCTCCCCTCCCCACCTCAAACTGGAGTCGCTCATCCAACTCACCCGCCTCTCCAAGCGCGGCGGGCCCCACTTCCGCCAGCGCCTCATGGACTCGGGCGCCGCCTCCGCCGTCCTCTCCTGCGCCGCCTCCACCCACTCCCCCGCCTCCGCGAGTCCGCCCTCGCCCTCCTCCTGAACCTCAGCCTCGACGACGACGGCAAAGTCGGCCTCGTCGCGGAGGGCGCCATCGCCGTCGTCGTGGACGCCCTACTCTGCGACGCGTCTGACAATGAGGCGACCAATTGCCGCGCTTACGCGGCCACGGTTTTGACGAGTCTGGCCATGCTGGACGTTAACAAGGGCACGATTGGGGCGTTCCCGTGTGCGATTTCGCTGTTGGTTTCGCTGTTGAGGGATGGGAGCGAGAGGGAGAGGAGGGAGGCGGCGACGGCGCTGTTCGTGCTGTGTTCGTTTGATGATAATAAGAGGAGGGCGGTGGAGTGCGGGGCGGTGGCGGCGTTGGTTGAGTTGGGGGGAGTGGGCGTGGAGAGGGCGTTGGGGGTGTTGAGTCTGTTGGGGAAGTGTAGGGAGGGGAGGGAGGAGATGGGGAGGAATGTTGGGGTGTGTGTGGGGGTTCTGGTTGGGGTGCTGCGCGGCGGGGTGAGTGCCAGGAGCCTCGTTTACGCGCTTTCGGCATTGAATTCCTTGTGTTCTTGTGGTGGTGGTGGTGGTAATGGGGGAGAGAGCTTTGGGGTGGAGGTGATTAGGCATGGGGGTTGGTGTTATGCTTGGGGTTGGTGGAGGATGAGAATGACAAGATTAGTAGGAATGCTTCGGCATTGGTTCAGTCGTTGCGGAGTTGTCGATTCAGGGGGTGATTTTGATTGGTTATGGTGGCGCGCTGTTACTCGTCGCATTTTGCTGGTGAGTTCCTAGTCTCTATGTTTTTCTGTAAAGAACAAAAAAGAAAACAAGGATCACAACATTTTGTTGTTGTTGTTGTTGTTGTTGGTGGTGGTGGTGGTGGTGGTTTTTGTTATTGTATCTTGTACATTATGAATAAATAGATATATATGTGCAGTTTCTCTGTTAATGTGGGAACTGTTATTCATGACTTGTTGTTTCAGCGTCTTCAATTTTGTTATTGAAAGAAACTAGTCTGAACTTCTCATAGACATATATGTTTGGAGAGCATTGTATTGTAAACATTCGTTACACATAATGAAATAGACCAAATAGAGAATTACCTTAGAGAGAATTACTTGCGGAAGGAATCCGTTCAAGTCTCCTAATTCTCACGAGTGTCTTATCGCCATCATGAGCCTTGACACTTTGAGTACTTGTGCAATGGCTACAAGGTGCTCTTTTATAGGCCCGAGAAGAACCAATTTAGCTTCCCACATTAACACCAATTTTCATCAAATTGGTAACCTAAGAAAAGCTTAAAATGAAATGTAATTTACATATTCCCACGTTTTTAATCGACATAATGTAGATTAAAAACGTAATTTACATATTCCGATTATTATGTAAAATATAAAATGAAATTATGAGACACATAAATGGTCTAACAAGCATCACTAATCAGCATACTTAATGTAAACAACTTTTCAGTGAATTTGAACATTGTTGGCCTCATCTAATGTGTTTGCTTGTTTGCTGAGTTGGTCAAATTCTTCTACTTGTGATTGGGGATTGTTTGGTTTTTGTTGATTCTCCATGACCTGTAACTTCTACTGACTTATAGTTGATGGTTTCAGGTTTCAGGAAGGGAACTTGGTTTTTTGTTTTAGCTGAGATGTTTGTTTTATTAGTTCCACTGTCAGTCTGTCTTGAGTGTCATCTACTTGAACTGGAATTGCAGTACAAATTGTACAATATGTAAATGTAAATACATGAATGCAGTCTTTTTCCAAGAGGGGATGTGTGGATTGAAATAGTATCACATTGGCTAAGAGGACTTCATACAAGTGTGAATCGCTTCTCAATTAGTACCAAATCTTGTTGGAGTAAAACCCCACACTTTCACTGTCGAGGTGGAGGTGGTTAAGTTGTTGTTCTAGGCTTTTTATCAGCCGGCATCCCCTTATTTATTATACCGATGTCATTCTCGTGTCTCCTCTCTTGATCGACAAAGTTTGGATCCTTTAGTAACCATGAGAAAGATTTGGGGGGTTGTAGTTTGGGCTTGGATTGACATGATTCAATCTATTGATGCTATAGCATGGATTTTACAAGACTAGTAGAGATTGAATAGGATTGAAATCAGATTACTTTCTAGGTTTAGTAGTCAAGTGTTTGTAGAGAAATTAAGAATTTGAATAATGTTGAGAATTTATTACTGATATGCGATCATTACATAGTTGGGAGAGTCTATAGGATCAAGCTTAGACGTTTAGACCGTTTAAATGCTCTTCTTAAATGGACCCCATTTGGTACATTGATTTGTTTGGCCTTTTTCGCCTCTCCTTACTTCCAATCTTGCAAGAGTTAGTGGAGCATTTAACTACATATCCTGATTGAAACTAAAGGGACAAGACTATGGTGCTCATCTCACATTGCTGTAAAATCTTTATATAACTATTATTATAAACATCAACTGAGCTTATATCATTAAACAAGCAACTCTTCCTTAGTGCAGCATTACGCGTTACACATGTTCATCGCAACTCTACCAAACAGTGCATGGCACCCTCATTATTCCCATCACAAACCAACCAAGTAGTACTGCATATGCATAACACAAACTCATAATAGTACTATAATTTAAAGCTGGAGAACCTTCTTCCAAGCAGGCCTACTGCTGATGGTATCCCACCAGGCGCTCACATGCTTCCTGTCCCTGATCAGGTGCCCCTTTCCAATGCTGTTCACCAGCTTGTCTGTGAAGGGCAGGTGAGCCAGATCGGCCAAGCTGAAGAAGTCCCCGGCCAAGTACTTGCTCTTCGACAACCTCTCCTCGTACACGTCCAGCACTTTGGCCAGCTTCTCCTCGTGCTCCGCCACCACCTTGTCGTCGACCGGCAAGCCGATTAGGGGGTGCACTTCTAGCTGCACCACCATGGTGTAGACGTGGGGGTAGTAGTTCTGGCCCTCCACCTCTAGCCATTGCTCAATTAGGCCTCTGTCCTCTAGGGTGTGTCCTAGGAGCTCTGTGCCCTGGGACCTGTACTTCTCCGAGTAGTAACGAATGATTGCCCTTGACTCTGTAAAAGTCATTGTCATCAATTATGTGCATTAAATCGAGTTGAATGGAAATAGTGGATGGAAATAGTGGATATGAATATGTCGCAGACTTTAATTAATTTAGGATTGAGATTTTGTTATTGTTCGTGATTAGACTACTTGGTTGGATGTGATTAAATTGGTTAATCTCACGCGATGAATTCACTAGATTTTTGCAACGGCAGATGTTAGGGTGATCTATTTTGGGACACTCGATGATCATGTCCATCCATTCGCGAGTTAGGATTTGTGTGCACACATATCAATGCGCGAATGAATGGATACCAACCATCATCGGGCGTTCGTCCGATTGTTCCAAAACGGTTCATCCTAGTATTTTCGTTTTACAAATTCATTGTTCATGTTGATCATGTTAAGATTAGATGAACCACCACGAGATCCTAACCCTTAATATACATATAAATACATAATTCTAGCAAGAGCCCATATTTTAGGGTTAGGGTTGTTGGGATTGACAGGTAGTGCTCTGAAATATATAAAAGTCAGTTAAGAATGATTTTAGAATGAAGAATATAAGTACGATCTAAATATATAGTACCTGTCGCCTATGGATCTAGGAAGGTCTAATTTTCTTTTGAAGTACTAGGTAGGAGTGGTTATTATTGGGCTTACCATAGAGAGTGAAGTCTCCATCTTGTACCACCGGGACAACTCCGAAGGGCTGCAATTTGAGAAACTCAGGGCCCTTGTGCTCCCCTGCGAACAAATTGACCGGCACAAGCTCGAACTCGATCTCCTTCTCGTAGAAGCAAGCGAAGACCCTTCTAGGGCCGGAAGCGTAGTTAGTACCGTGCACCTTCACCACCATTGTTGGATCAACTAACTGAGAAAATAAAAACCTCTCTAAGCAAGTCTACTGAAGAGATGTTCAAGTCTTGTGGTTTGAGCACTTGTTTTGGTTCTATATATATATATATATATATACACACTTAAGCAAACATGGAGTGGAGTGTAGGTCCAGCCGCCTCAGCAATCACAAAATTTTTCTTGGAAGCAAGGGTCACGTGGTTGTGGGCTCACTCTATCAATAGTACCGTGGATGGTGCGTCGATATTTGAGGGGACATTTTTTCATGTGTATCCAACGGACCTTATAGCGTTGGTGTGGTCCCCGTTGCTGAAATAAAGAAATCAGGTTCATTTTTTTTTTTTTTTTTAGCAAAAGAAATCAGGTTCATTGATTCTATGTGGTATTCTACTGCAATAATTGTCCAAGTGCGACAATTTACTGGGTTGATAGTGGGAATATGAAAAGTTAGATGACATAAAATAATGTGACAAGTCTATAAATGAGTCAGTAATTGTCACCGGTGTCGTTAATTTTTTTTGAGCACCGCTATGTGCACCCCAATTGTTTATGAGGGCACTTCAATAGTGTATCAATTTACATGCATTTTGGGGTATCCTGAGAGGGTACTGGAGTGTACACTGTACATAGCGTGACTCTTTTTTTTTTTCAGAAGTCACTGGTGTCGTTGAAGATTAGGTTGCTTTGTGAGAATATTGATTGCAGTCAAGATCAACTGCAGTAGTATATCAATATATTGCGCTCGCCATGTTTGAACAAGGTAAAGGACAGATCGAAAGCCGCCTAGATCATCAATGTGCTTTTATACATGCATATGCTCATGTAGATATCTTTAGATTTTTAGATTTTGCATCGAGATGTATTTACACGAATCTTGTTGAGTTTTGGAAATCAAAGGAACTGACGAGTTCATGAAAGTGATGAACGACCTACACACACCAATACACACAAATTTGATGTCGTAGTAAGTCCTTCAAGTCTTCTTCTACGTAGGCTTAACCTAAGCAATCAATTAATCAAATTGACAAATTAAGTATACAACCACTATAATGATCTCTCGTTCTCGAAAAATTCAAGTTATGAACGACGATCCACACAACGACGTTTATTGAGTATTTATAGACTTAGTCTACCTACTCTATTTAGGAATTCAATCCTAAAATAATTACAACTCGAAAAAACCTCCTTTGTTTCCAATTTGCTATTTGCTAGAGTCATCCAACGATCAACACATAAGCCTTCAATTCCTTCATGAATCTTGACTCGTTGTCTCCATAGGTCAATCCATTAACAGTCTTTATGAATACATTAACAGTCTTTATGAATACATTTTAGTTAATAAAATAGAGGATTTCATTTGCTGTTTATTATAATTGATTTGCATGTTTACATTATAATAAGATCCATGGGCATTTACAGAAATATCCTAAATGTCCCTAGTCGATTATTATATTGGGAACTATAATGAATTAAGACTAGTATGAGTCTTGATTGATGATCATACGATGATCATACGTATATGAATACGAATCAAGATCATGAGTAATTGTTAGGGAACATAGTACTGGACCGACCCGCTATGAGAACATTACATGAATTAAGTCAAAGTTGTTTCTCATGATAGGTATATTTTTCAGTCCTCTGACTTGAGATTACCAGAGCATTCAACATTAGGAACACAGTGATTTGACACAATCAAATGTTGTCTTTAACCTGACGATTATAAAGGTTGTGATTGGTTACTGTGTGAATAATGTAGTGAAGTTGTGTAATCGAGATAGAATTTGTCCCTTTCATATGGAGAGAGATATCCAATGGATCCCTCGATGTGTTAGACTGTTAAAAGGCCTAGTCTAAGTGAATAGATATTGATCAATGTCATTTGGATGTTTTCAGTTTACCTAGAAATCGAGATTAGTACGATTGAACATGTTGGATGACAATTCCATGCCTTATATTTGATCAAAAGGATATCGTGTGACAAAAGTATGTTATATACACTATTGATTAGGTTGTATCGATTTGATATTCGTACAACTTAGGTAGTCATAATGTCTTGCTAGAGACCGCTTATGACTTGTATACCAAAATGTGTTTTGATACACTGCCAACGTTGTATGAGCCTATTGGGTCGCACACTGAGAATGATTTTGTGAGATTTTAAGATGATTCAGAAAAATGAATTTTATATGATAAAATTTATGACAGAAACGTCCTTGTAGTGTATTACACTTATACTTCTTTAAGTAGGGGTATATGTGTAATTTACTTAACCGTCTATATACAAGGGTTGTATAAATAGACGTTTTGAGTTAGAATACAAGTACGAAAGATTTTAAAAGGGCTGAAATTCTATTTTCGTTTTAAGAAACGACTTAGGGTTTTTTGGTATGCTCTGGATTGTTTTGGAGAGAAATAAAAAGGTTTGGTATTCTCTCGAAGCTAGCACTTCAAATCTCTGCCGCCGTTCGTGTGTGGACTGCTGATAGAGGGCGTTCGTTGTTGGCAGCGCCTTAGAGATCGATTAACCTTCAGAAAGATACATTGCGAGTGAGGTATGATTAAGTTTTCATAGTATAAACGTGTTTTAATGGAATCAGAACCCAACAGTTTATTGAGTATTTATAGACTTAGTCTACCTACTCTATTTAGGAATTCAATCCTAAAATAATTACAACAACTCGAAAAAACCTCCTTTGTCTCCAATTTGCTATTTGCTAGAGTCATCCAACGATCAACACATAAGCCTTCAATTCCTTCATGAATCTTGACTCATTGTCTCCATAAAGTTCTTCAGTTCTTTATCTTTCCTCTCGGATTTGTTGTTATACGCCATCTTGAAGTTATTTCTTGCAGTAGCGAACTTCCCGTTGTTGTAGATTGACACTGATAGTAGTCTTGTGGCAGTGTCCAACTCGTAACCAATTCCTGCTTCGACTCCATTTTCGTTTTTGTTTTTGTTTCTAACTGTGGCTGTGACTCAAAATTTGCATTGTACTCTAACTCAAAGTTGTATCTACATTCGATATCTTATTGCGTAAGGGCTTCAATCTTCATTGCTAACTAACTTAACACTGTTTTGACATTACTTTTCCAACTAAGGCAGATTGATCGAAACACAGTAATAAAAGGTTTAACAAATATCAATATGTGTTTAGAGAATTCAAAGACCACATCGTGTCAATCTATTTTGAAATACGCATTGTAGCGACCCCAGAACCCAAGGCTTGCCATGTCGTGTGTTGCAGGCCCACAATTCTGCCACTAATCGATCTATTGTGTCCCACGCGCTCCACATAATTCATCAACCCCAAACATAAGAGGTTTTATAATTTAAATGCAAGAATTCAGCGAAAGACTTAATAACATGACAATTTACAATTTCATATCATCATAATTTTAGAGCATCATTCATATGTGGAAAACTCGAAACTGTACAATGTATATAAGGTAAGTAAATATATACATGTACCTGTGTCTCAAAAGTCCCCCAATAACCCAACATAAATCAAAATACCAAAATGTACATGTACGAGTAGGTCCTGAACTGTAAACCGTCAAAGGTAGTCACCCAGTGTCTCTACGGCTCTGCTCGTACCTAGATTTGCACTTAATCACCCAACAAATATAGTGACGAGTTCAGTGAGTAAACTCTCGAAGAAAACCATCGAGTAGATAATATAGAAGCTAATAAATAAGGTTAACTAAACATGCAGTGAGTACGAGAAGCCATAGGCCTTGTTTGGTTCGTTTTTGCTATCTTACAGTGTTAGTTCAGAGTTATCTTGTAATGACCCGAAAAATATGATATGTTTATATGGCTTGGTGTAGTACATATTTATACTCATGTCTGTGTGACAGGATGATGACGTCAGTGTACGAGTAGGGTTCGCCTCGAAAACGTGCTGAACGGGGGGTTGGGTGAATGAGATATGGGTACATGGTACCGGGGGAAACGATAATTGTGGGTGATTGACAAATAAAGTACAATAATTAATTAACCCAGGAAAGGGTTCGGGTCGTTAATATTCTATTCGTACGCGATGAGGTGAGTTGTGGTGCGATTCGGAGGTGGAAACGTGGCCGGTGCCACTTAGCAGAGTCATGCAACTGCGTTAGTCTGCTGAAGCGGTAGTGGCGGTTGGGTGAATTGAAGATTAATGGATGCACCTCGAGATATGTGTTTGCGGGAAGACTGAAGAGATGAATATATATTTCTCTCTCTTCTCATGGTTTTCGATGATTCTCTCATTCGTTTCTCTTTTCTCTCGTTGAGGAGAAAGGTAGCAGCTAGGTTTCGAAGCTCGCAACGAAGCAGAGACACGGTGAGCACTTGTGTTGAGGTAAGATCTTGACTTACCTTGTGTTAGTTGTTTTGACGTTGGTTTCGGGTGTTTTGGTTCACGTTGGGAATTTGAAGGGAGTTCAGTTTTGGGTGTTTTTGGGGGTGGTGGATTGGTAACGTCGTCCCAAGGAGTTTGGAATAGCCTCGGAACGCGGTGACACGAGCCGAGGTGTCGAAAAACCTCGAATTTATATACAGGAAGGGACGTCGTGGAGCCTGTGAGCCACGACATCCAAAATAGAGAAGATGGTAATGTTCACGTTTTATGTGACACCGCCAGAGATTTTCCCCACGGTGCCACTTACGACGTCTAGAATAGTGACAGTGGAAATGAGATGTTTTAGGTGACGCCACCAGCAAAATTGGCCACGATGTGACACTATTCACAATATTAAAATTATGAAAATTAATAAAAATTTTGAGATTTCTCTCGGGTAGCCATATGGGTTTGAATATGACCCAATACTTAGGGAATCGACCTGAAAGACAAGGAAAATGGATAAAATTATGAAAATGGATAAAATTGTGAAAATTGGAGAAATTATAAGAAAATAGAAATAAAACTCTAACGTAACCAAACTGGATTTAAATTATTACCAAGTGTCTACGTGACTGATGATAAGTGTACGGGGTCAATTTGGAGACGTTCGAGAGTTGTGAACATGAGTATTCGTATTGTACTGTGTGTAATGTGAATAAAACCAATGGAAGCTTTAATATTATATCATTTGTGCATTCACTTGGATATTATCCTTGTTGAACTTTTGGAATTGTTATTGGAATTGTTATATCCTGATTTGGAACTGTATTTTGATTGAGTGATCCAAGGGCAAGTGAGTCAACGTGATCCTTGAGAGGACGGGTTACCTGGTGTAACGACCTTCAAATTTAATTAGTGACACATGCGTGTTTTAGGACCATGACCTGGTAATTGTGACTTGTCATATTGTCTAAGCCTCAGGAATCGTCACTGAGGTATATTTTATTTTTCTGTGATATTTTTACTATTATTTATACCCGAATGTGAACACTGTATGTCATAGTGCATGACTTTGTTTTGTTTATCGCCATAGATTTGTGTGTGAGGTTTTGCCTAAGAAAAATAGGAATTGTAGGGCAAAAAAGGGTATAATTCAGGTATTTAAACACTGGAAATGATAATTAGAGAATTATCAGAAAATAATAAATAATTAATAAGTGTGCGAATGCGTTGTTGTGTCTGGGAACGTATGACGTGCGAGTTGTGAGGTGGTACGGGTCCGAGAACGCGAGGTGTGAGCCAGAATTTGCTAAGTAGTGAGGTGAGAGTCACCTAATGAAGTCACATTGTTGAGTTGGAGTTGTTGGCTGGAACAATGAAGGTCCTTAGGTTGTGCCTCGAGATACGTGTATGTTGGATGATGAGGATGAAGTATAAAAACCATCACCTTTTCTCTCTCTTCTCATTTCTCTCTCACTGAACGAACAAAAGAACGGGGCATACGTTAGGATTTCAGACTTCTTGAGCTCGGATACGCGATGAGGATCGATTGACTACGCGTTAGAACGTAAGATCCCGACTCTTTACGTGATTCCACACGTTTTGACGCATGTTTTGTGGGTTTTCGTTGCGATGATTTCGGACGATAATTTTGGAAATTTGTTTTATTGAAGTTTTGGTGGTGTATTAATGATCAATGGAATGATCAATTAGGGTTTTGTTGGTGGTTTTGATGATTTGAAGGAGTTTGGAATTCTTGGAGATTTTTGGTTTAATTTTTGAATTGGGGTTCTGTCGAGGTTTCGACACAAGGCGAAGGGTGTTTTAGATGGTTTTGGACGTCTCTAAGAGTTTGTGATAGGCTTAGAATGTGGCGACGCGAGCCAAGGTTCTGAAAAACCCCATAAACGAGTTCAGGGTGTCATGTAACTGTTGGGAAATGTGCCCTAGGTCAATCCATTAACAGTCTTTATGAATACATTTTAGTTAATAAAATAGAGGATTTCATTTGCTGTTTATTATAATTGATTTGCATGTTTACATTATAATAAGATCCATGGGTATTTACAGAAATATCCTAAATGTCCCTAGTCGATTATTATACTGGGAAATATAATGAATTAAGACTAGTGTGAGTCTTGATTGATGATCATACGATGATCATACGTATAGGAATACGAATCAAGATCATGAGTACTTGTTAGAGAACAAAGTACTGGACCGACCCGCTATGAGAACATCACATGGATTAAGTCATAGTTGTTTCTCATGATAGGTATATTTTTCAGTCCTCTGACTTGAGATTACCAGAGACTTCAACATTAGGAATAAAGTGCTTTGACGCAATCAAACGTCGTCTTTAACCGGACGATTATAAAGGTTGTGATTGGTTACTTGTGTGAATAATGTGGTGAAGTTGTGTAATCGAGATAGAATTTGTCCCTCTCATATAAAGAGAGATATCCAGTGGATCCTCGATATGTTAGACTGTTAAAAGGCCTAGTCTAAGTAAATTGATATTGATCAATGTCACTTAGATGTTTTCAGTCTACCTAGAAATCGAGACTAGTACGATTGAACATGTTGGATGACAATTCTATGCGTTATGTTTGATCAAAAGGATATCGTGTGACAAAAGGATGTTATATATACACTATTGATTAGGTTATATCGATTTGATATTCGTACAACTTGGGTAGTCATAATGTCTTGTTAGAGGCCGCTTATGACTTGTATACCAAAATGTGTTTCGGTACACTGCCAACGTTGTATGAGCCTATTGGCTCGCACACTGAGAATGGTTTTGCGAGATTTTAAGATGGTTCAGAAAAATGAATTTTATATGATAAAATTCATGACAGAAACGTCCTTGTAGTGTATTACACTTATACTTCTTTAAGTAGGGGTATATGTGTAATTTACTTAAACCGTCTATATACAAGGGTTGTATAAATAGACGCTTTGAGTTAGAATACAAGTATGAAAGATTTTTAAAGGGCCGAAACTCTATTTTCGTTTTAAAAAATGACTTAGAGTTTTTGGTATCCTCTGAATCGTTTTGGAGAGAAACAAAAGGTTTGGTATTCTCTCGAAGCTAGCACTTTGAATCTCGGCCACCGTTCGTGTGTGGACAGCTAGTAGAGGGCGTTCGTTATTGGCAGCGCCTTAGAGATCGATTAACCTTCAGAGAGGTATTGCGACTGAGGTATGATTAAGTTTTCATAGTTTAAACATATTTTAATGGAATCAGATTCGGATCCTATTGGGGTTTTTCTCAAAATTGTTTTGTAATCTCCGCTGCGCATGAACCCCAAAACCCAACAGTAACAACCCTCAATTTTAACCCGACTGATATTGTACTGATTAGGCCCTTGACTCGACCACGTTATACTAGACGATATTTCGAACCTCAGAAGTCAACACTGAGGTAATGTTATGTTTCTTTGATGTGTGTATTATTATTGTAGTTCATTACGGGTTTCGTGCCATTCGAGCAATTTTTAGACTGAGTGAGGTTTCGCATAGTTAAACGGGGGATTAAAACACTGTCAAAATACAAAAAAATGAAATTTTATATAATTTAAATAATTATTTGGCGAAATGAGGCAAGGCTACGCGCACAATGGAGAAATACGGATCAAGGAATACAAGGTTTACGCGGGAGTTGGTTAACTAAGTGACTTACGAGTCAAGTGTTGGAGAACATATAAGAGACTGTTAAAATGTCATAACCCTAATTTGAGGAGCCATGGGATTGACCTCGAGAGGTGTGGAGGTTTTAAGATCAAATATAGAGGGAATTATAGCAAATTCTAAGGGTATAATAGTCATTTTGACCCAACTGATGTATATATATATGTTTTTGTAAACAAACCCTAACCCTTCTAACTCCTTACTGTCGTCCCCCCTTTTTCTCCTCCATCTTTTCCCTCCTATCACCCTCTTCAGGTCCCTCTCTTTACTCTCACCCTCACGGTCTCTCCTCTCCACCACTCTCTCTCGGCCTCTCCATCTCTCACTACTATCGGCCTCTCCTCCCTCACTCGATCTCACAGTCTCCTCTCCATCTCTCTCACTCATACGGTCTCCTCCCTCCCACTTGCACTCACGACTCACTCTCCTCTCTGGACCGTCGCCACCGCCACCCTCAACGACACCAAAACTCGCTAAAGTTATATCACTTCTTTCTTCTCTTTTCTCTCGGCCTTGCACAACCTCACCTCACGGTGTCTTTCCCTCCCTCTCTCGGCCGGTGCTCTGCTCAGCGTTGGGCGTAGTCGTGGCCGGTGGGACCGTCCCCAATCACGGCATATTGGAGGCGACGCCGCGGATGGGGTGTGTTGGACAGTGGTGTGGTATGCGTGTGATTGTGTATGTGTGTGGCTGGTGGGGTGTGGCAGTGGATTGTGTGTGTGTGGACACCCCACAGATGGGGTGTGCGTGGTGTATTGGACAAGGTGTGATGTGATATGCACACCTCACTGTTGGGGTGTGTGCACCACACAACAGGGGTGCATGATGGTGTGATACACCCAACGACTGGGGTGTGGGGTGTACCATGTATATATTGAAATAAATAAAAATATTTTAATGTTTATGGAGTTAGTGTTTGGGCTTAACAAGAGCCCAAAGAGGGACAAAATGATGTTAAAGCACATAACCTATGAAAGTGGGAATGTATTCACCATATCGAGGGACTTTTCCCAACGGTTTTGAGTCGCCTAAACAAACAATCCTAAAACAAATTTATAAAGGTTCACCCAAAGACTAAATACAAAGACTTAAACTAATATTTGGGTCTTAAATCCTTATTAGGTAGTCAAGAAATCGCGAAGTCGCGTTAGAGTCTCGGAGTTGGTTACGCGGGTTGCGATAGTTTAGGTAAGTGCACTTGCCCTAAAGCTTGTGTACATTAGAAAGCCAGTAAGAACATTGCATGTAATTCATTTTCATTCATTTTTGCTTGTTGATTCCCTTTGTTGGCATTCCTATCTTGTTGATTATTTGGTATGTGTGTTCTTGGCATGAGCGTGTTGATGTGATTCTTGAGACCTGTATCCCTCATTTATCAAGCTGTGCTAGTGTCGTAACATTGCCCGGGAAGAGCCAGCGTCTTCTTTCCATATGCTTGGAGGTCTGTGTCCCTCTGATGCTGCGTTAGTGTTGCGACATTGCCCGAAAAGAGCAAGTGTCCTCTTTTCGAATGCTATGGTTTTACTGCTTGCTGCCTCTTTTGATTCTTTGGAACACGCATGTTTTCGATTGTTATTTCTTTAGTCTGCTTATCATGCACTTTGATCTATTTATTGTTCCTGTCCTTTAATTACCGCATGATATTTAGACTGCTTTATTTGATATTCATGAATTACTGTTATTTTCTTCTGGCATTACTTTCAGTTTTTTTCTCAGTTACTCACCGTCTAGTTTGTGACGGTGGGTGCAGATAGAGTGGAATGCAGTAGGGGCAAGGAGCCTTGCTTAGGAGACTTTTTGTGAGCAGCTGGACTTGAGGTATCGAGATGTAGGTTCATGTTTATTTTTGTTTGTATGATGTTTTTACATATAATTGTACTTTTTGATGAACTGGGGTTAGATTTTAAGATGGATACCACAAGATCATTATGTTACTTTGGACTTAAACCTATCGGGGTTTCCACATTTATATAGATTCCTAACTTCCGTTTGATTGAGTAATTTCCCAATAACTGATTAGTATTAAACTTTCTTACGCTGTGTTATACAAACAATAATTCTTTCATAAAACTCAAAATTAAATGGTATGAGGCTGACTAGGCTCGTCAGGCTCGCTGAGTATTGTCTCGGGTCCTGCACGGGTCTAAACCGGGCGTACTTAAATGCATTGGGAATTTGGGGTTGTCACATGTCACACCGCGAGAGACGCCGTGGAGAGTTTTCACCCACGGCGCCGATCATGACGTGCAAACCAGTAACAAATGGGGACTCGACGCTTTATATGACGTCGTGGGTTAAAACTTTGGCTGCGTCACCTGCGACGTCTGAAAAAGTAAAAACAAAACTTTTTTTAAATAATTTTCAAAACTTTTGGTAAACTTTGGGGGTTTATCTAGGGTCAAGGAATGACTCTAATTGAACAAAATTAGGCTTAAATGATTGCCAGGGATCTAGGAAAACAAATTGAATGAGTTAGAGCTTTGTGAGGATCGGTATTTTACGATTGCTTTGAGGTACGTTAGTAAGCCAGTAAGAAGGTGCATAATAATTCATTTTCCATTACTGTTGTTTATATTGAATTAAGCCATTGTTGGAATTCCATTCTTCTATTCCTTGGTTAAGTGACTTTGGCGTAAGTGTGTCATGAAGTAACTCTTGGGTTCATATTAGCTAGGCTAACGTAAACACTTCTGCATAAGAGTTGTCCACCCACCTAATATTGAGTTTCACCCTGAGTACTACATTGTTGTGGATGTGGTTATGGAATGGTTGTGGAAATGTTGTGGATTAATGTGGCTATTGACCACTTATGAGCCTCTTTTGACTCGATAGACACTCAAATATCGTTGATATACTTGACAGTATGTTTATCATGCAATTTGTTTTATTTTTTGCCTTTCAATACCGCATGATTGTTAGACTGCTTTATTAGTTATTCATGAATTACTGTTTATGTTCTTCTGGCTATACTTTCAATTTTATCACGTACTCACCATCTAGTTTGTGACGGTCAGTGCAGATAGGGCAGAGATGAACAAAGGCAAAAAGCCGATGTTAGGTGACTTCCTCAGAGAACAAGGTTTATTACCTGACTTTTGATTAACCTTACAACCAGCATAAAATACAAACCAACAGAAATTAGGAAATAGTTGGAACCTAGAGTGGAACCCTATGATCTTGTATTTGAAGCTTAGTTGAGAAGTGAGGAAAGTTGAGGAAAAGTAAAACTTGATCCTATATGTTATATCTAATGTGATGTATTATACTATATCGATAGCTATTGACTTATTCGGAGATTCACTTTCTGTTTCAGATTGCGATGATGGATCAGACAGAGCCCAGTGATGACAGTGGGGCTGTGGGTCCTCGATTTATTAGTGTGGAGGATTTTCAGGCCTTGACACAGAGAGTTACGTTTCAATATCAGCGATTAGAGGAGATACTGAGGATATTGAGGACACCTGTTCGGCTACACCATCACCATCATCCACATCGGGAATGTCTGTTACTCAGGAGATGGATACACCAATAGTTGCTATATTTAATGCTCCTACTACGATTGTAGCAGTATTGGAGACTATTTTGTTACCACAAGTATAGGCTGAGGCAGTGCCTGTTGCTCCTCTTATTCTGATTGATATAATGCCTGCTCCATCAGCAGAGAGGGGCATTACGACCACAACGGAGGCTAAACAGTTGAGGGAGTTTAAGGGGGTACAGATTTGGTGGCGGCTGAGATGTTTTTGAAAAGCCACGAGAAGGTTCACAACATCATTGCTGCAGAAGAGCACATGAGAGCTTCCATTTCTTCTTCGATGTTATTAGGGGAGGCTGATGAGTGGTGGACTACATTGGTGTATACCAGAGGGGTGCCTAATGACTAGATAGAGTTCAAGACACAATTTAATCTGAAGTATTTTCCTCCTATAGTACTGAAGGAGAATAGGAATGAGTTCTCTACTATCCGACAGTTCGTGGATGAGTCTGTCATGGCTAGGAGTGGGCACGAAACCCGATGACTCGACTCGGGTCGGGTCACCCGACTCGGGTGTCGAGTAGCGGGTCGGGTAGAGTGGTTAAAAAAAGAGTCGGGTCAAAAAACCCGACCCGTCAGGTATCGGGTCGGGTTTCGGGTATGATCAAAGTGGACCCGACCCGACCCAACCAAATAACTCTAAGTAACTAAGCCCTGCTGAGTCTGCTACTCTGGCTCATCGTCCCGAGTCCCGACTCCCCACTCCCCAACTCTGCTGTGCATTCATCCCCTCGCCTCCCTCGCCTCGATCGATCATCGATCATCCCTTCTTCGTCGAGCAGAGCCTCCCTCGCCTTCCTCATTGATCACCCCCTCTTCGGCTCTTCCTGCTTCGGTTCGAGGTGAACAAGGCTCCAACTGCAGCCCTGAGTGCACACATTCGCTGCACTGCACCGCCATCCGCTCCGCGCCATCCACCATCATCTTCTTCATCCGCCTCACGGCCCTCACCTTCGCCTCACCTCCGCCTGCACAGTGCACACATTCGTTGCACACATCCTCCGCGACTCCGCCTCACCTCCGTCTGCAACTGCAAGTCTGCAACTGCATCATCTTCTCCACCATCATCTTTTCGATTTCATCATCTTCTTCATCGTCTCTCGACACCAAGCCACCAAGGTACTTAACCTTCTTTCTTCTTCTCTAATTTCTTCAATCTCTTAATTAATTGATTTCATTTCATCATCTTCTTCATCGTCTCTCGACATCTTTCTTCTTCATCTTCTTCATATTTACTCTTAATTGCTTGATCATTGATGGATGTTTATATTATTTGGATGTGCAATGTAGGTAACATTTTTGTGAGCCCTTCTTGTCTTCTAATAATTTGTGAGATGAGGGAGGGAGGGAGAGAGGTCATGTTGTGTTGTTCTCAAGTTATTGTCAATAAAAGTATTTGATTTGTATTGAGTTGATTTGTTAAAATTGAGTCCGAGCATGATTAAGTGATCAACTGATTGTTGATGATGTCCTCACTAGAAAACTTAATTGAGGCTAGGTTTATGTAATCTGATTTAAAATGATTGACCCTCTGTTTTGCTTCTTTGATTATTCTTTAATCAGTTGTATAATTTATTACGGAAAGTAGGGGAGTTTTGATTTTGAAGTTTGAATTGACTTATATTAATATATGTGCAATCATAAAGTTGATTTCTTATAGAAATCAAACTTTCTATTTTTTGTTTGATTCTTCAGATGACATCAACTTGTCCACATTCAATTCCAACTGTTTCAACTGAGTTAGACCTTAGTCAAGGTGTTAATCTATTCGACATTCCAACTCCAACTCCATAGCCTCCAACTCCACAGCCTCCACCTCCACAGTCTCCACCTCCAAATGAAACTAATGAATCAAGCCTCCCCTCATTACCACCTAATCCGGGTAATAAAAGAAAGAGAACTTTGGAAGCCTGGGATTATTTCACAATCAGAGAAGAGGAGCTTAACAAGCCTAGGGAATATTGCAAATTTTGTCCCAAATCCTATGCATGTCATTCCAAAAGTTGTGGGACCAAAAACTTGATTTTGCATTTGGAGAAGTGTTCGAACCCCAATCATCCGTGGAAAATTGAAAATGAGAGGCATCCTTCCAAGCAAGCAAACCTTTGTTTCTCCTCTACTCATGATGGGTCATCAGCTGAAAGTACAGTTCACTTGTTCGCAACCACCTATGACTATCACAATTGTAGGAGATTGCTTGCTAGGATAATTATTTTAGATGAGTTACCTTTCAAGTTTGTGGAAAATGATGGCTTTCGTAATTTTATTGCAGGTTTGAATTCTAAGTTTACTGTTCCATCAAGAAGAACAATTACAAGGGATTGTATGAGTCTTTACTCAATTGAAAGGACAAAGTTTAAGAAGATGTTTCGTAGGTCGTCTCAGCGTTTGTACATAACAACGGATGCATGGCAATCAATACAAAAGATCGACTATATGGTGCTCACTGCGCACTTCATTGATAGTGAATGGAAGTTGCAAAAAAAAATCTTAAACTTCTTTCAAATTCCAAATCATAAAGGCGACACCATTGGGAAAGCAATGGAGAAGTGTTTGCTAGAATGGGGCATCGAACGAGTCTTCACTGTGACAGTTGACAATGCTACTTCAAATGATGTGGCCGTCACTTACTTGGCGAGGAAAGTTAGGAATTGGGGTAGATTGGTATTAGATGGTGAGTTCTTTCATGTTAGATGTGTTGCTCATGTCTTGAATCTTGTAGTCAAGGAGGGGTTAGAGGAATTGGATTCATCTATTGAAAAGATCCGCTACTTTGTGAGGTATGTGAGGTCATCTTCTGCGTGGACACTCACCTTTAAGACGTGTGTAGAGCAAGAAAAACTTAATACTAATGGTGGTGTTTGTTTAGATGTAAGTACAAGGTGGAATTCCACTTTCTTGATGTTGGATGCTGCGTTGACCTACCAACGTGCTTTTGTGAGAATGGAAGGAGAAGGTGATGATTTGAATTTGGAAAAGATTTCATCTGATGATGATTGGGAAAAGGTAATATGTTTGTAAAGTTTTTGAAGTCATTTTATGAAATCACTAAATGAGTTTCAGCTTCCTTGCATGTGACTTCTAATAGATACTTTCAAGAGATTTACTTGGTTCATGGTATAATTCAAAAGTATTGTAAGAGCAATAATGTGTATTTATCATCAATGGCTAGGAGAATGAAAGTAAAATTCGACAAGTATTGGGGAAATACTGAAAAGACCAATGTTATGTTATATGTACCTGTTTTGCTTGACCCAAGATTCAAACTAAAACCACTTTCATATTGCTTTAATCTCATGTATGGGAAAGAAGGTGGATACGACATTTAGGAGGTTGTACGAGGCGTACAAGGCTTTTTCTTCTAAAGACGATAATAATGATAGTGAAGACGAACGAACTCAAAATCCAGACTATCCAGTTGATTTAAAGTTGGATGATATTCCACAATTTGGGCAAATCACACGACATCTTTATGAAGAAGAGAGCAATGGGAATACAACAAACTGATAACGAGGGTTTTGGGATTTGTTTGAAACATGTAGAAGCCACGAGGGACAGATTTCATGATCGATTGAAGTATGTTATTCGTATGATTGTAAGCCATCAAGAAAATGTATATTAATTCATTTTTCATTATTGCTATCTCTATTTGAATTGAGCTATTTGTTGGAATTTCATTCTATATTTCCTTGGTTAAGTGTCTTGGCGTAAGTGTGTCGTGAAGGTACTCCTTGGTCCATATTTGCAGGGTTAACGTGAACACTCCTGTAGAAGTGTTGTCCACCCCTAATAATGGGTTTCACCCCGTGTACTGGATTGTTGTGGATATATTGTGGATGTGGTTGTAGATATGATACAGTTGTGGAATGTTGTGGTAATTGACCACTTATAGGCCTCCTTTGACTTATTGGACACTCAAATTTTGTTGCTATGTTTGCCAGTCTGTTTATCATGCAATTTGTTATATTTACTATCTTTCAATACCGCATGATACCTGAACTGTTTATTTGGTAAATCTTGAATTATTGTTTATGTTCTTCTGGCATTACTTTCAATTTTTCATGCACTCGCCGTCTAGTTTGTGACGGTGGTGTAGATAGGGTAGAGGCAAGTAAGGGTAAAGGGTCGACGCTAGGTGACTTCCTTTGAGGACTCTCGAAGTGGCTCTTTCCTTTCTTTCACAGTAGGTGTTACCTTTTGACTGTTTATTATTGTTTTTGAATATAATATGGTTTTTTGGGGTTTGAGTGACAAGGGATATCATGTATTATTACTATTGAATACTGATGGTCACCAGATATGCATGTTTATCCACTTTTTGGGATCCACACTATAAGTTGTTCCTAATTTCCCTTATTTTGAGTTATTTACATGATTATAGTTTATTTTCGCTGCAAACTTACTTGATAATAATATAATCTAATAACTCACCTATTAAATTGATAAAACGACGAAAAAATAAGGATTTGAGGCTGACTAGGCATGCGTTGACTTAGCGAGTATATTCTCAAGGGTCCACGTGTGTCTAGACTGGGCGGGCCCAGTTTTATGAGAAATTGGGACCGTTACAAAAGGTGTCATCAAGTGTTCTAACTCCCCAAAAGAGCAAAACGTAGAAATACATAGCCAAATATACAACAAAACAAACACATACTGAGTAAGAACAAAAGAACTGGCTCTGAGCATGCGTAAGAGGATATCACCAAACATAAGCGCCTTGCCCCGACTCGTTTGCGAATCTGCACCTACCGTCATAAAAAGGACGGTGAGTACAAAAAGTAACACTAAACAAC
This sequence comes from Stephania japonica, assembly GCA_039657345.1. Lineage (NCBI taxonomy): Eukaryota > Viridiplantae > Streptophyta > Magnoliopsida > Ranunculales > Menispermaceae > Stephania > Stephania japonica. The sequence goes on along the minus strand of CM077556.1, from coordinate 79,373,097 downwards.
AACAATAGATATCTCAACATAAATTCTGAATATCAATAAGTAACAAGTCTATATATTAGTATATATAAAGAACTGCAAGAGATAACAATTTGCATGATAAACAGATTCAACAAGCTCAAACAATGATAATCATGTGATCGAAAAGCAAACTGATAGGTAATAGGTAATCCCAATCAAACTGTGGGTCACAAGACCTCCTCAACTCACAATTGACACATTGGGCCCGAAGGTCGTCTCCACTGTTCGATCCACTATGTGCGATCCAGTGGGCCCAAGGGTCGCCTTTATTGACCGTACATAATGCTAGGAAACACCGCAGACAAAACCGGATGCTTAATCCCTAACATACTACTGAAGGAAAACCACAGTCACGTGCCAGATGTTAAATCCTTCTGATATGCTCTAACGAGAAGCCACAGTGTGGCGGCCCCAATTTTCCACATTGGTCCGCCACGGGAGGCCACGCGGGCCCATAACTAACCACTCAACCGCCAGCTGTGTCTCACGCCCAGTTATCCATTATCAATTAATTTCCTGTTAACTTAGTTCCTCTAATATCATTTATCCTTAAATTATGCCCTTTAATATCATTTAACCATAATTTACGCAGCGGAAGATTATGCAGCGGAAGTCTCAAATCATTAAATGATACCAAGTGTAACATGTCTTAATATCAATTAATATAATGTGGAAACCATACTAAAATGTAGTCCCTAAATATAAATCAAGTGTCATCCTCAAAGTCATAAACAAACTAAAACTCTCACAACCCAAACCCAGCATAAAACAAATACATACATACAATCAACAGGCGTATAAGAGGAGTAGTTCACGTCTTCAGTCACAGATAATCTTTACGTGTCTCCTTGTCCTTGCACTTATCAAATCCTGCACTCAAATCACCCAACACATACGGTGACGAGTCCAGTGAGTAAACTCCCAAAGAAAACCATCGAGTAAATAATAAACAGATTCAGAGGCCAATAACTAACGTTAGCTACACATGCAAAGAGTATGGGCAGCCATAAAACCCTGCATGTGTAGGTAACAAGCATGCAAGATGATCAACGAATAATCATAATGTCAACAATATGCTCCACAACAATTACGATAAAACCAGACAAAAGTAGAATGCAATCTCACATACTAGATCATACTTCGTCAATCCGAGCGCCCAGAGGAAACACATCACACCTGGGATCCTCCCGGACCACTAACGGTGACCGAAACAAATCACAGATCCACCGAACACGTGCACCCCGCGGCTCGGGTCACAATCCACCGGCGGCGCAAGTACACGTGCTACAATCTAGCATGCTTGATCACGTGCCACAATCGTCCCGAATAAAATCCGATCATGAAAACAAATCCAACACCAACCAATAACCAGACCAACCCATGATCACAATGAATATAAATTTCAAGAATAATAAACGCAAGAATTTAAAGAATTAAATACTCCAGATGTGTTACTGTTGGGGTTTACGCACCTATACCGCACTCCGATTACCCCAAACCCAAATCCCAGTCCGATTCCTCCAAATCCCCGACTCCAATTACTTTCCGAGACTCCTGAAATTCATTTGTGAGGTTTAATGATCAATTAATGTGTTCATAATGTTAGTTTGACTCATTTTCTCATTTTCCAATTTTTGGGAGTCCAGTGAACAATTAGCGCGCTAATTTATCTTAATCACTATTCATTATCGTCTTCAATCAGCGTGATTAGCGCGCTAATTTCTCCAATTAGCGCGCTAATTGCTCGCTGTCCAAAAATTTCCAAATTTAACATTTTGACTCTCCAAACACCTCACAACCCATAAATTTAATTCCCATACTTCCATAAAACGTCAATGACCTTAATTACACCATTTAAACTAAAAATTTCCATTTTCAAAACCCATTCATCAAATTCACAAAAATGGTATCAAATCATAGAGCAATTAAAGATGATTGATGATCTAACCTTGGTTTGTTGATTCCCCACTCACAAAGCCTTCAAATCCTCAAATGAAACACCTCAAACCCTCTTTCTTCCTTCCATTTTCGTCCAAGTGAGAGAGAGAGGAGAGAGAAAATGACCAAAAGTGTAAAAATCACACTTATATATACATCATTTCATCTCAAATCAAATACACATCTCAAGATTTGTTTTAAGGGCCAAGATGAAGTCAAATGGTCCCATAAAATGCCAAAATTGACCTCATACCCCTTTCCTTGTCTTATTCAAATGGCACCAATTATTTGTTCTCCCGGGCGTTCCAATACCCGACTCCTAACCTCGCCCGGTGCCGTTCGCGCACAACGACGGTACCGACCGCCTCAACATCATTTATAATGAATTATTTAATGAATTTTATTATTTATTTGGTGTACCTAGTCCCCCGTCCTAATGTATTAACTATTCACCGCTCGGTCCGCGCGCCTATGCACCCGTCGCGGCGAAACCACATTACACCCATCACTCGTTAATGAACAATACAAACACACATATTGCGATGCCATTTAACTAATTTGGACCTATACATCGCAACTTCACCACCAGAGCACACAAAACGGACTGTAAACCCTATCCGGTCGTGCTCCGTCTTCACTATGGGATCCACGAACGTCCCTGCTGGCGTCCACGTCCACAATTTCCTCATCAAGAACGACCATTGAAATAATACACACGTGTGATGTAATAAGTCATGAAATAATCATTATCATTGTAGTTACACAATCAATCAATCAAAAATAACATTTTTCGCCCGATCCAGCGTACCGTAGCCTGTCTGTGGCATCCCCGACCTAAGTTGACGTTTACGTCAGAAAATACACGAATAATGCTAATAATCAAAATTGGGTCGTTACACGCATCAATGCATTTTACGAGGCGCAATCAACGCTGATTTGTGACTTATTAAAGCGTTGTCTTCGGGTTTCATTTAAAACCTATATGGGCGCGATAGAATGTCTAGAAGGGAGTCTTTTTGTTGTTATTTTGTTATAAAAGATAAAATCAAAATATTTCTCACAAAAAAGATATGTAGTATCAAAATTGCATAACCTTTTTTTTAAGTTCCTTTTAGTTTAGTATCAATGGTGGTGAAAGCTCTAAACCTTAAAATCTATTTTTTAGTTTTCTCTCATGCTTTGAGATCTTGAACCACTATCGATCTTCTCTTTTGATCGGCAACGGTTCTAATCAGTACATGTATATGCGTTTTATTTGTTTAATAAACTGCAAATCTTTTGAGATCTATAAAGATTATGTCCATTTTTGTTGCATACATCTTCATTCGTGGATCTATAGAGATGTTGCATTGATCCTCTTATTTAGTTTTATTTTTAGGTCATTTGTCTTTCTTTATATATTGAAAGTAATGATTTTGTCTTCCTTTGTTGGAAGTCTTGATTTTATTTTCCTTTGTTGGAAGTCTTAATTTTTTTTCCCTCGTGGAAAGTTTTATTTTTCGTTATGTGGTTTTAATGGTGTTTCTGTATTGTCATGTGTTTAAGATATTTGCAGAGAGCAATCCCTAATTGCTACTATAATGACGCGTTACCTTAAGCATTTGATTAGTATTAATCCGAATCCTAATTAACTCGAGTTAGGATCGTGGTTAAAGCCAATTAGTTATTATTAGCATGTGCGCAGATTTGCGTGTTGGATTGTGTTTGTATGGATTGTAATATTAATTATGAATGGAAATAATGCGATTAATGAGCCTATGAACGAATAATTGGAGAAATGATAGGGACGCCTAATACCATGTGGGGGTCATGGGTGTCATACATGAGATGTGAGGTAGGACACACGGTCGAGGGTGCTGCGTGTGTTGCGCATTTTTAGGTGTAATTATAGGCGTATTGTAACAACCCTAAAATCTAACTTGTCCCACGTGTCATCTTAGATCGTATGTGAACCCTTGCTGTGATACGTGCAAATAATTTTTGGTTATCGACGTCGACGTATTTTATTTTTGTTTGGTGTTGTGTATTATATGGTATTCCGTTTTGAAGTTAGAGGTTGTTGAGATACAATCTCAGTTTTCGTTATAATTGAGATCGATGGTAGTGTAAATTGAGAACGAAATTGGTACAAGACCTTGCCTCTAGTTTCGTATCAATTGGCGGTAGTTGAGGTTAAAATTGGGTCTAAATTAGTGCAAGTTTGGTTAAATATGACAAGATAATTGGTATATAAAAGTTTGGTATGTCGTAGATAAAGTTAAATTTTTGGGGTTTTGGTTTGACAAAGACCAATGTTATGGACGTGTTATGAATATGGATTGTTTTGTCGAGAGTTTTACTCAATTTCGTAAAAAATCAGATCCAAAACGGGAACCGAAAGTCAAAACATGTCAAAATAGGGATTTATGAGAATTAATAAATTAAAAGAAATTAAGCAGTTGGCAAGCAGCTGAGGATTTATACTTAAAAATTAAAAAAAAATCAAAAATAAAAATTTCAATCGTTCAACAGAACGAATGTTGTTTTTAGATTCTAAAGCTCTCCGACCCTTCTCTCGCACGCGGAGCTCCCGACGTCTGATTTTCGTCCGATTTCTCTCCACAAAATAGTAGAGCATCGCGAGATGGTCAGTTTGAGCCAGTTTGTCACAGTGGAAACGAGAGATTCGACATGAAATTTGGTAAAATCTCAATTCTTGGTGTTTTTTCCTCAATTCAATTTGAAATCTCATGATTTTTCTATTTCTTTCATAGAGTTTTCATAGGAATTGGTATCAATTATTGTGAATTGATGTATTGAGTTGATTTGCATCAATTTAGGATAAATTTCACCGGTGTAAGTTAAGGTTTTTGTGATTTGAAGTGATACAATTTAGTTGATAACTATTTTGAAGATGTGTTTATAGTTGATATTGATTTATATTAGTATTTTGGATGAATTGAATATTGGTTTTTGATCCAAATTGACTCAACGAGCTGTGAAAATATATAAAAGTTAGTATCGAGTGGTTGTTGGCAAGACTTGAGGATTTAACTGCGAAAATATTGATTTGGAGGAGTTTTTTCAGTTCAAAATAAATAAAGTTTGTCTTGTCAATGGCATTGGAAAATCCATAACTTCCTCGTCTGTGATCTGATTTGAAAGTTCTTGAAGTTTATAGATACTACAAGTTACTTTTTAGTCAGTATGACAAATATTAAGGTTTTCAAGGTTAAAAAGTTACCCTAAGTTCACTTGTTGAAGTTATAAATTATTATTTTTGGAACTAGCTCTCGAGCGTACTTTGGTCGCAGATTTGACGAGGTTTCGTGATTTAGTTTCACTTAAAGTTTGATCACAATATAAATGGTTATACAGGGAAGCTATTGGAATCAGTTTTAAGGTGATCTGAAGCTCTGGTAAGCCTGAAATGTCTGCTTAAAGTTGGTTGGTCGTTGTCAGTGACAATTACACGGGGGATTCGTAAGGGATGAACTTGAGTCGTGTGAGTGCGTAATAGCGTTGGACACGGGTAAGTAAACCAGTGGAAAAATTTACAGTTATTTTTTTGAGCTTTAATTTATTATTGTTATTGTTCTATATTGTTTCGGAATTCTATTCTATCTAAGTGGTCCAAGGGCAAGTAAGTCAACGTGATCCTTGGGAGGACGAGATATCTAGAATAATTGACCAGAGCCAGGAACTCGGGATGCACGATATTTTTGGTTCTATACGGGATGGGAACTCTTCACTAGATTGTTGGGGAGTTCTATATTCCAGTGGATTTTAGGATGGTGTTAGTGTACCACGTCCTAAACTCCGAGTCTGGTAGGTGTTCTCTCTTGACTCGATGAGAGTCAGTAAGTGTTTTCCCTCGACTCAACGAATTTTTCACTGGTCGGGACTACTTGCGCTTTTCTTTTTGATTCCTGAACACTCATATCGATTGATTCATATTTATTACCAGTCTTTATTTATTCATGCATTCCCTGTACTTTTCTTTCTATCAATATAAATATAGACTGTTATTTATTTCTAAATACTATAAACATCATACTTGGCGTTACTTACCTAGAACTCGTCATTCTTGTGTTTGACTGAGTACAGATCCACAGTCGAGCAAGGGAAAAGCTCTTCAGCTTGGTGTTTGCTTTGAGGACTTGGAGCTGTTCATCCTTTGGACTCAATGTTGGTTTGATATTTTGTATTATTGTATATATATGTTTCGAAAGATGGGTTTTGGGAAATGAGAGATCTTGGGCATGGATATGATGATATTTTCTCTTGTAACATGACATATGGTGATGATATACATATTCAGGTTTCCATATTCTAGGTTATCCTAACTTATGTCTTGAGGTTGTTATATTAGTTGTAGATTTTAAATGCTTCCGCTTATCTTTGAATAACTTACTAATATTAATAATTTCATCTTAAATTGCTAAATAAACGGTAAAAGGTAAGGTTGACTAGGTTTGCGTTGATTGTGCGAGGGTTGATTCGGGGTCTATGTAAGCCTAAGCTGGGCGGGGTCCAGTTTTAGGGCTGTGGTACTGGGGCCGTCACATGTGTATATATATTATTGTATATATATAAATATATATTGAAATCGAATAATTAATAAATGGCGGGTATCGAGTGACATGCGGGGTCACCAGTGGACATGCGTCAGTCAAGAGTATGTGTGCAAGTCGATTGAGCTTGTTGGCACGCCAAGAATCGAGTAACGGTGGCCGAGTAACGGTGGCTAACAAAGGAGTTGTATATATATTGATAAATATATTTATATATAAAGATATATATATATATATAATTATAATCAAAGGAAAATATTAAAGGATCATCCTCGTTATCGATAAAATGATATGAGAAAGAGATCGAGAAAATGAAGGAAAGAGCTGAGGAGCGAGCTCGTGTGGTCGAGGAGCTCAAGGAGTGGAGGCTGGACGTGGATGTGGCAATGGTTGAGATGAGTGTTGTTGTGGTTGTCGTTGGTTGTTGGTTTCGTTGTCGTTTTGTTGTGGTTCGGCTGGGGTGATATATAGTGATATTAATGGGGGTTATTGTAAGTCCTCATGTAAGGCCATATTTGGAATCTGTATGGGTCAGATTTGGAGATGTCGAAGGTGGCTGGATTGTAGTAGTTCAGTCAACCATTGCATTGGGCACTGTCTCTAGCGCACTGATCGAGCTGGGCAGGATTAATGCTGGTGGTACGAATATAGCGTTAGTCAATACGCCTAGCGCGTTATCTACACTGAAATTGGTGATAAACTGATTTGGTATGAGTTGCTTGGTGTGGACTTTATGTAACGACCCAGAAAATGTGATATGTTTATATGGATTTATGTAGTATCTATTTATACTCATGTATGTTGGACAGGACAATGACATCAAATTACGAGTAGGGTTGGCTTCGAAAAACATGTTGAATGGGGGTCAGGCAAATGAGATATAGGTACACGGTGTCAGGAAAACGATAATTATGGGCGATTAGCAAATAAAACACAATAACTAATTAACCCGAGAAAGGGTTTGGGACGTTAATATTTTATTTGTGCATATGGGGCGAGTCGTGGTGTGATTTGGACGTGGAAACGTGACCGGGAAGACGTGGTGGCACTCAGCAGAGTCATGAATTGGTGTTAGCTGCTGAAGCAGTTGAGGCGGCTGAGCAAACAAGAGTTGACGGATGCACCTTGAGATACGCATTTGCATGAAAATGGAGGAGGTTGATGTATATATATTGTTTCCTCTCACCACTTCACTTGTCTCTCTTGTTGTTTTCTCGTGTTCTCTTGTAAGGAGAAGGAGGTGCAGTTGGGGTGTTGGAGCTCGCAAAGACGCAAAGCGGTAGTGAACACGTGGAGTGAGGTAAGATCTCGATTCCCCATGTTGTTCTCGTTGTTTTGACATTGGTTTCGAGGTGTTTTGGTTCAAGTTAGGAGTTCGGTGTTGAGTGGTTTTGGTGGGTTGGATTGGTAATTACATCTCGAGGAGTTTGGGAAAGGCTCGAAATGTGGCGACACGAACCGGGGTGTCAGAAAACCCTGAATTCACGTACAGAAGTCGACGACGCAAGGGATGTCATGGAGCCTATAAGCCACGATGTCTAGAACAAAGAGGGTTGTAGTTTTCACGATTTAAGTGACCCCGCCAAGAATTTTCCCCATGTCGCCACTCACGGCGTCTGGAATAGTGCTAGTTGGTTTTTGACATTTTAGACGACGCCGCTAGGACTTTTGGCCACGACGTGACACTGTTCATAGCATTAAAATTCTGAAAATTAATAAAAACTTTGGAATTTCTCTTAGGTAACCATATGGGTTGGAATGTGACCCAATACTAGGGAAATTGTCCCAAAATAAGGGAAAATGGATAAATTTATGAAAAATGGGGGAGTTACAAGGAAATGGAAAGTAGGAGTATAATGTAATCAAACTGGATTTAAATAATTATCAGGTGACTAGGAGACTGGTGATAAGTGTACGGGGTCAATTTGAGGACGTTCGAGAGCTGCGAACATGAGGTTTCGTGTTGTACCCTATGTACTGTGAGTAAAACCATTCAGAGCTTTTATATAATTTCATTTGTGCATTTATCTGGCTATTATCCTTGTTGAGCTTTTGAAATGGTTGTTGTTATTGTTATATCTTGGTTTGAAACTCTATTATGATTGAGTGGTCCAAGGGCAAGTAAGTCAATGTTATCCTTGTAGGACAGGTTACATGAGGTCATGCCCCAGCACCAGGATTTTGGGATTTACGATATTATTTTGAAACTTGGAATTTACGATACGATCTTTTGATTCCTATATACGGAGTGAGAATTACTTCACTAGATTGCTGAGGAATTCTTATTCGCGGGGATTTTAGGATAGTGTGAATTTATCACGTCCTAAACTCTGAGTTTAGTAGGGGTTCTCCCTCGACTCGATAAGAGTTTGACAATTGTTTTCTCCTCGAACTGAAATGATTGCATCTTGGTCGGGACTACTTGCGTCTTTCCTTTGTTTTCTAGACACTCATTTATTGTTGATATCTCAGTAATTCATTATCATGTTGTTTTTATTATCCTTGGATTGCTTACGCATGATACTTGATTAGCCATTTATTTGACATCTAAAATAACATTGAGACTCCATTTGGTTGTTACTGTTCTATTTCTATACTCATCGTCCTTTTTCTAACGGTGGGTGCAGCTTCATCGTGTCGTAGAGCTGAGAATGGAAACGGACCAGCGATAGGCGATTAAAGTGTAGTGTTGTTGAGGATCTAATCTCTCCTTTTTAGGTAGGTTTATTGAATTATATGTATATGTTTAAGAATACTAGGATATGTGTTTGTGAGAAAGGTTGGGCATGTATATTATGTTGTATCTCCTCTGACTTGATGTTGGTATGCCTATGCGAGGTTTCCACATTCTGGGTTGTCCTGACTAATGTCTTAGAAGTATTTATATTAGTTTGAGTTTAATTTACTTTCGCTGTACTTTGGTACTTTGAATAACTCACTAATATATAATAACTCAAAATAAATAACTTAATAAAAGGAGAAGGGTAAGTAAGGCTGACAAGGTATATGTTAATTGCATAAGTATTGACTCGGGGTCTACGTAAGTCTAGGCCGAGCGAAGCCCAAATTTAGGGTTGTGGAATTTGGGATCGTTACAGTTGGTATCAGAGCATATTTTATGACTCTGGGATGAATGTACAATTAATGTTATTGCTATATTCTATAACTCTGGGATTAAAACTATAATTGGTATCAGTGCTTAAGTTCTATAACGTCGATATTAGAATAATTCTGATGTCACCATTACAAGTGATATCAGGGTTATGTATTATGACTCTGTGGTTAAATTAATTGAGATACCAAGGTTATAAAGGGTAGTACAGAGAAAAGATTTATAACTCTGGGGTTCAAATAATTGTGATAGTAACGTCACAATTAGTATTACAAACTAGGGTAGAGGAGCCTAAGGAATGATGTGAAGGTTATTCCTTAATCTGATATCAATGTTATAATTGGTATCTATCAGAGCTTAAAGTTGTAAAACTTCACTCTTAATTGAATCACAACCAGTTAAGAGACAAATCAGCGAAAATTAGGACAATGGTTGGACTTATATTGGAACTCTATGATATTGACTTAAGTCTTAATTGGGAAGTGAGGAGAGTTGTAAATTTTAAAACTAGACTATGAGCTATTTGATGTGTGATATATTACTATTATCAGTAACTATAGTCTTATTACGAATACGATTTTATGGTAGATTACGATGGTTGATCAACTAGGGTCCAGTGGTAGTGGTGATTCGAAGGGTTCTCAGCGGAGGATGGATGAAATGCATTAGCTGATTATGTTGCATGGTTATCAGCTGGAGGATGTTCTTCGAATTTTGAGAACACAAGCCACAATAATGTCTTCTACTTTTGTTGCACAAATTAATCAGGTTGAGTGTAGGCCAACTACGTTTAGGGATGCGAGTACTAGGGCGACAGCTGAGGGGAGACAGGGGAGGATCCATGGTAATGAATATGGGGATGAGGAAGTGTAGGTAATTGCACCAATGGTGGAAGTATATAGGGTGGCAATTCCTTATGTTCCAACGACCGGGGTCGTTAGGCGATCTTATCAGGAAGTACAAGCGGAGGACTATCAGTCATACCGTACCTGGAATAGAGGCAGCAGATCGCGGGCAGAAAAGTTATGTTACTGTTGTGGACAATAGGGACATATGGTTGTTGATTGTCCTTTGACGGTGGGGTTGCCGCAAGATCGCACTCAGCTGCATGCCCAGGAGGGAGCACATGATGTCACAGATCCTGATTTAGAACTAATGAGAGAACCACGAGCAAGTAAGATTTATTTTGCGTCTAGGCATGCTTTATACTGTTGGATCTGTATGTTAGATATGATATGAGGAGACTCCAAGTGAGTCTGAATATTAACATTGACTCTAAAAGGGTCAGGTATAAAAAAGACTCTGTTTAAGTCAAAGATTAAAAAGGGACTCTAGCGGGGGTCAGAGAGAGAGATAGGAATCGACTTTGGGGAAAGTCAATGATAGAAAAGATTCAGAGAAAGTAAATAGTTAAAAGGTACTCTAGTTGAGTAATAGTGAGGAATTGAGGAATTCTGTAGGAATACATCCTTCGAAGTATTATATACATTTAGCTATATTTGATGACTATGGGAGGTCAACTTTCAAAGAATGGTGTCAATAAGGGGCAATACTTCTGATTCTAAATGAGTCTATGCCATTGAAAGAATCACTAACTATATATAGTGGCTCTAGATGGATCAATATTTCGAAGTGATGAATGGGGCTAGTACCAAGACTCGTGGCGAGTCTATACTCTAAGAGGGTCCATAAATTCAGGTAAGATATCAGTAATTATTGGGTCTACGTGGGCTATATGGTGGTTATGGGTTTGGTGATATTTTTCACTATCGTAATTACACGGATTTTGGACATGTCTAAACCCGCAGTTTAGTGTTAAGTAGTCTCACCGTAAGTTGAAACAAATATATCTTGCGCTATGGTGATACATCATAGACTATTTGGGGAAGGTTTATTTAGGTCAATTATATGTTTGAGAAGTCAGGTTGTGTACTATGTATTGCAATCTGATGGATTTAAAACCATTAGATGACAAGGTATTAAATGCACATATTCTATGAAAAAATGATATCTGCATCAAAAAGATTCTAGCGGAATCTGTAATTTACGGGACAACCATAGGTTGGATAGGCTAGTTGTATACTACCTGTTATAGAATTTCATTTCACCTATTCACGTTGGTACGGGTACACGCGTGTAAGGTTAAAAAGATTGGTTAAATAGTATTTCCTTGCTATATGAGTTTGATAAGATTTCACTCGAGTTAAGTTTAATTTCGAGAACGAAATTCTTATTAGTTGGGAAGACTGTAACGTCCCGAAAAATGGGGCATGTTTATATAGCTTTGTGTAGTATCTATTTATACTCATATCTGTAGGACAGGACGATGACGTTAAAGTATGAGTAGGGTTCGCTTCGAAAAATGTGTTGAACGGGGGTCGGGCGAATGAGATATGGGAACACGGTGTCGGGGAAACGATAATTATGGGCGACTGGAAAATAAAACACAATAAATAATTAACTCGGGAAAGGGTTTGTCACAGCCCGAATTTCCTAACCCTTAATTAATTCTTTAAACCAGGATCACCGACCAGTGATGTGGGGCCACGTGAGATGCGCACACTGACCGAGGCACATGGCCGAGGTATATTATTTATTTGTTGTGGTGTATGCCCAGTGATATGTATATGTGTAGACTAACTAAATCGATCTTTGCAGCGATAGGCGTCGAGATGCGAGTGGGGACGCACCTCGGGTTACGTGCGAGCCAGGGAACCGGGTTGCTAGACTTGTGGTAAGTCTAAGTTTAGTCAAATGGGTGCTAATTAATTTATTTCATAACATAAGCCTATGTTATACACTTCAATTTAAATAAATTGATGCTTAGCCTATGTTCTATTTAAATGAAATCAAATATTAAAGGCCTATGGTCAAATTTAATTACGACCACCATTGGATATGCCTAGGGATGTGTGGTAGCACACACTCCCACACAAGGGTGTCAAACTTTGAGTCACATGGGCTGAATTAGTGGGACGTGTAGGAGTGAGTTATGTCCATAAGATCACATGGAGATAGGTGTTACACACTTTGATGAATGCCACTCTTATAAATACAAACTTTAGGCCCATTTGCTTTCATTTGCATATTAGAGAACCACATCAAGACTGTAAATTGAGCTGCTGGAAATTTAGGTTTGGAGAAAGGAAATCCACATCAAGAATTGGAGGTTCAAACATCAACATAAGCTACAACCTATGCATCAACTCTTCAACCTAATGCATTCAAATTGTAAGTTGTAGCTAAGAAGAAACATGAGGTTTTTTTTTTACAAAAATTAGTTTGAATGTGTTCTATTTATGTTTTGAATCAAAATGGAGGTTTTAATTTGGTTGTGCAAGTTGTATTTTCAATTTTCATGAGTTTTGCCAATTTTTTGGGTTTTTCTTATGAAACTGATTTACGAATATTTGGACTGGAAAACATGTTTGTTTGTAAATGCTTAGGTCATTTTCGAATTCCTCGTCAAATTTCACTTAGGACAACACCAAGGGTTTAAATTTTAAATTTCATTTTTTTTTATATATCAAAGTTGGGGTTTTTGAAGTTTTTGTGTTCTTCCCCAAAACCCTTTTCATGCATGTTTAAATCCCTTGTAAATTGATGTTTTGAGTTATAAACGAAGTGTCTTGTGTATGTTTGTGATGAGGAAGTTCTAGACCCTTGGTGGAGGAGTACAGGGGTATAGGGGTGATGGGGAAGATGAATCCTGAGTGGGGAAACCCAAAAAATCATTGCAAATTTTTTGGGTTTCTGCACTCAGCGCACTGGGCAATCCAGCCAGCACGCTGAGTGCAGCTAGTGCCCTAAGGAAATCCCCCAGCTCGCTGGGCACTCTTGACAACAGGAAATTTTTCTGTTGTCCTGAATTTCCTATAACCCTTAAATCCCAACATAACCCACCTTAACAGCCCTAAACCTAACCTAATATCTATCTAAACACCTCAGGGACATAAGGAAGTGTGTCGAGAGTCCAGGTGCACAGGTTCGGGTGTCGGAAGGCCGAAGTTAGCTAGGATAATTGCTTGAGGGTGAGTAATCCCACACAAACTCTTTACTTTCATTTCAATTCATTTTTACTATTGTTGGACAATCCTTAGGACTGAAAATATTACTTTGTGATCTTGATATCATGATTTATTTCTACTATATATTATTGAGCTTTGCTATCATGATATTACTTTGTGATTAAACTTAATTGACTCTTTTCATTTCACATGTCTATTTTCATTAAGTAATTGTGAAAGAATGATAAATAGCATGATATTAGAGATAGATAATTGACACGCGCCGAACTCGTTAAAGTAAATACCTGATTGCAGTAGAGGCAAACTCGGGGTCGAACCTCTAGGATTAGGTAACTGACTTAGGCTTCAAGGAGAGAAGAGAAAACTGAAGATTTTGTAAAACTTTTGGAAACTTTGAAAACTTTTGAATTAGAGTAATGCAATGGAAGAAAATCTAGGTATTCAACTTCACGGTCTTCGCAATACAACTTGGGACTGATTCCATTAATTTGGTTTGTAAAAGATATGAGACTAATCTATGATCTAGTACATCTATAGACCCGGTGACGCACTCGGTTCCTCGCACTTCCTGATGTCGACAGCTAAGGTACGACCGTTGACTACTTCCTAACCAAACACATAACCTGATTGCTAATGTTTCAGATTTAACGCTTTGGCCACTTTACCTCGGTCCGTGAAGGCACTACACTTAAACAATCGGATCGCTAGTGCTCCAGATTTAGCCTAGATTCCTAAGGTACTTGATCGGTTGGTCAAATATCATAAGTTTGAGTCTACCGCGTGAGGACGGACGTTTTGACTTCAATGACTAAGGGTAGTTAACCTAATATGCATCCACAACGCTATACATACAATCAAATCTTATGATTAAGAACAATACCAAAGAGAATAAACTATAGAAAAGAATTAAAAGAATTAAATATAAATAAACCTCGTAACAGAATCCCAAGTCCCAAAGCTTGACCGATCCACCTTCAACTTAGAGGAAGGAGATTAGCTAGACATAATCAAGCCAAAAACCTAGTTTCTAATGTAAAACTAAAGTAAAATAAGAGCTAATTTCGAATTGGAGTCTATTGGTATTTATAGGAACACCCCAAAATGGATTGAAAATCTAAAAATCTCGAAAATTAGGTAAAATCTTAAAATTTTGAGTCTTCAGGGTGGTGGTGTGTTGGCGGCGTCTTCACATCGTCTTTTTTAGCTCTCTGGTTCACTCGTATGTGAGTCGCACCGCCAGAATTTGTTAAAAAAAGTTATGGCCTTTATACTGAAAAGGGGTCATTAAGAAACTTGGTCAAACTTTGCCAACTATTTGTCTCTCTTTTGAGCCACTTCAAATCCGCATCTCATGATGCTTGTGAGATAAAAATGTCTATCTCAAAGTCTTCTTTTCAACAAGACTAACGACAAGTCGTTCTGACTTCGGATGTGACAGTTATGGCTTGTGAGCTTAACATCACTCAATTAAGTTCATAACACGCATTTTGCTCCAAAAACGTCTGACTTATGTAAAGTCCCTGAAACACATAAAATAAGCATTTATCACTTTAAAATAAAATAAATATAGTCCATTAACTCCTAATAACGTATACTAAATCATGCATAAATGAACACTTATCAAACACCCCCAAACTTAGACTTTGCTCGTCGCTAGCAAATGAGTGAATGAAAACCTACACACTACTCCTATACTATAATGACTAATCCTAACAAACCTATGTCAATCACCAAGTTAAGTTTGAGTTCCTTTTTATTTAAATCTGCCACTCAAGTAACCATCACCTAAAAGAAGTTCAGAGTCAAATAGTGTGAAAACAGAGTCCAAACATTAGTGAAAATCATCCTTTCAAAAAGCAGAATCAATCCAAACAAAAGCCTTCAACTACTCAAGATTTTTTAGAGCCATTACATTAAAGCATGAAAGTTCAGAATTTCTTATAAATAGTGCATCAACACCGAAAAAAGGACTATGAAAGAAAATGCAACACACTATCCATAAATATTGACTAAACACTCCAAAGAAAGACAATCAGACTTAAATATGAAAATGTGGAACAACACATAGGAATAACTAAATTGATCTAGCTATAAGCACTCGGTCAAATCTTTTTATTTAAGAGTTTTCATAAACTTCCACCTTTATACGTATATACACTCTATTTTCTTCAAAAATTTTAAAAGTAATACGTTCCCTGCTCCATTTCCATTGGAATCCGCTTTTCTCACTTTTTTCCATCACAAGATTCCCTGCTCCTTTTCTAGTGGAATCTGTGGGACTCTCTAAAATTTTTAGAAAACTCTTGTTGACCCTTTTTGTTTTCACTATAATCAAACGAGTCATCCAATGTCCGTTCAAGTTTAAATCATTCCCAAAAAGTGGTCAAGTCATGAATTGATGTCTCAAGTGAGCTACATTCTCGTTCTAGCACAATGCCTAAACTTCATACTAGCTCTTTTATAAGCAACCTCAAAGATGTTAGACAACAGTTTAAATTAAGCACAACTCCTAATATTCAAAAGGGTTCAAGTCTTAAAAGTAGTTTAATTTGAACTCATCCATAACCAAAAACAGTCAACAAGGTTTTAGGCAACTCTATATGCAACAAAATAACTATAAACATGCATAAACTCTATAATGCAACTTAATAACTACATAAATGATGCATGAACTAATGTAAACTACTACTAATCTAAATGATGCAATGCATATCATTTCATAACAAGAAAATGAGATGAAAAGAAAAGAAAAACACCACCATAACTTACTAAACCCATGTAATACGCATAAAAATAATAAAACGGTTATACCTGTCATGCGGTAATCCATTCATCCAACACTCCACTATACCAGTAAAACACCCCTAAACTTATCCCAATCCTTGTCCTCAAGGTTTAAAATACGAATGAAAATATCAACTACAAAATGAATGGAAAAGAGGAGAAAAGAAGATGAAATGAAAGAAACAAGTAATCAGAAAATAACATGCTAAAATGAATATGCAAAATCTAATGGATTAAAATATCTCATGAAATATCAAATATGGTGAAAAAAATGCTTTACTTAGGAACTACAGGAATATACATACCAATACCTCTAGCAGACTCGAAAACTAATGATAATAACCTAAAGCAAGAACATACCAAATCCCAAATAGACTAACTTTATATACCACCCATAGAGCCGCTACAGTGATATCGGGCTCTCAACTCCGGTGCTTTAACAAAAGAGAATAAAACACCTGTGAATAGTGACAAATGGGATAAGATGAGTTCACAATACAAATATAAGAATAATTAACTGAAAAGAAAAACAGATAGAAACTTAGGCTACCTCCCAAGAACGTTTTTGGTTAGAGTCATTAGCTCGACTTTAGAGCCATGCGTGTTAGGTCACGCTGTCCCACTCGAGCATGTCTCGAGTAGTTCCGTACACGCAGTTCCACCGTGGGAGGAGGAAACACTATATGTCAAAATGGGGGGTGGTGGAAAAGTCTCACCAACTCTAGGTACCTGACGGTCGTCTTTCTTGTCCAACCTAATCTCATCCTGAAATGACGGGTCAGAAACATGCATAGCAAATAAACATGAAACATTAGTAGGAGATTTAATAGTGTTAAAAATATCAAATGTAATGATCTCACCATCAAACTCCATAGACATGGTCCCACCAAACACATCAACCTTAGTCTTCGCAGTTCATAGGAAAGGTTAACCCAATAGAAAAGAAGGTAAGTCATGAAGAAAATCATCTCCCATATCCATCACATAAAAGTCAGCCAAAAATATAAAATCATGAATCTTGATTGGGATATCCTCGACGAACCCAACCGAGTGTACAACTCACCTATTAGTTAGGTGGATTACAACCTGAGTGTCCTTAAGATGACTATCATGAAGAGGCTCATATAAAGAACTGGACATGACATTTATGGAAGCGCTAAGATCACATATGGCACTCTCAACAGTAATATTGCCTACCTTACAAGAAACAGTAAATATACCAGGGTCTGGACATTTGGGTGGTAGTTATCTCTCGATCTGCTACTTTAGTCACTCATGTACCACCAAACTTACCTCTTCAACGTCTGCACATACCTGCTATGGGGGATCCTTAATCTCAATGACCTGTGCAACCTCCTCAACCTTCTCCTGAATATCTACAATCTGCTCAATTGGGAGAGGTGGAGGGATGTTTTCCGATATCTCAGGATCTCTACATTTCTGGAACAACTCCAAAAAGAATCTCTGCGGGAAAGGAGCTCTCATCAAGATCTCACGTCGCCTCCTCGCCTCTACCTCCTTGTCCTGCTCAAGTGTAGTGTGATGCTCTCTATGGACTACCTCAGTCTCCCTAGGCTCGCTCTTAATAGCTAATGATACATCATTTACATGCGCCTCAGGACTAGGGATGGGTTGGGCGGGCAATCTACCCTGGTCTTCGAGTCTACCTACCTGTTTAGCTATTTGACTTACTTGAACTGCTAAGTAAAGCATAGTAGCATCATTAGTTGATTTGCACTGTGTTATGTATGTCGCAAGGTTGTCTATCATGAGTGTCCTCATCATATCCTCTAAGGGTCCAGTAGTTTGAATAGGTGGGGGTTGGGGAGGGAGGGGTTGTTCTTTTAGAACGAACTATGAGAAGTTCTGATTCTGTGGCCCATAACTCCATGAGATCAGTAAGTTTGTCAAGCTTCCTATCAGTACTGCTTGACCCACTTCCACTGAAGATGTGTCTAGAGGGCTCCTCATCCTCATTGTTGTCAACATATTGACGAGATTGACTAGCCATGTATTCAAACAACTCAAACATCTCATCGGTTGTTCTATTCTTATAAGCTCCACAATAGGTGTTATCAATCATGCGTTTCTCAAGGGACCTAAGACTCTTGTAGACGAATCGGATTTATGAGTTGACCATGTTGGGGACACTATGCAATTAGTCTTTTGAATCTCCCCTAATAGTCATTGAAGGTCTCTCCTTTTTTCATCTTGATATTACATATTTCTGAGATAAGCTGAGATGATCGGAATTTGGGAAAGTATTCCCTTACGAATGTTGAAATCAAGTTATTCCAACAAGTGATAGATTCTAGGGGGAGGTAAAACAACCACTCTTTCGCTCTATCTTTAAGACAGAACAGGAAAACTAACAATTTGACTTCATTTTCCTGTGCTCTAGGTAGCTTCATCATTAAAAATTTAAAATAAAAATCTTTGATGAAAGTCATCGGATTTTTACGATCCAAGCCATGGAAGGAGGGTAAAAGGTTTAGGAAACCAGACTTAAGATCAAAGTCTCCCCAAAGTGCAGGATATGCAATGCAATGGGGCTGATGTGCAAGGAGAATTTGTATCTCTTGGTTTTTCATCTCAATGGTGATGCGGGGCTCATCATGTGTTGGTACACGTGAAGGGTTGAACACATTAGGCGCTTGTGGCAGAAATTGGGGAATTAAAGGTCCCATCGGTCCGAACGGTGCCCTATCCTGATTATGCCCTTGATTTTGATTATACCCCTCATCTCAGGGAGGATTGTGGTCGTTATCTTTCATTTTTGGAGAATATGAAATGTTAGGAGTAGCTTCGGAAGCTTACTTCCGTTGGCGCGCTTCTCTCGCGTTCCGTCGGCAAGTCTTCTCGATCTCCGGATCTAAGGGTAGATAGGATCCGGTGGAATGTGATCGATGAAAACTCCTATGCATAAAAAAAAAAGAAAAGAAAAAACCTAAATCAAGTAGGACCTAGTCCTCGGTAACGGTGCCAAAATTTAACGCATGCCGAATTTGTCAAAGAAATTTGCACGATTTCTAGACCGAAAACTACAAAAGATTGCAGTAGTGGAAAACTCGGGGCCGAACCTCAAGGACTAGGTAACTGACTTAAGTTTCAAAGAGAGAAGAGAAAACAGGAGATTTTGTAAAACTTTTGGAAACTTTAAAAACTTTTGAATTAGAATAATATAATGGAAGAAAATCTACGGATTCAGCTTCACGATATTCGCAATACAACTTGGGATTGATTCCATTATTCCTTGGTTTATAAAAGATATGAGACTAATCTATGATCTAGTGCAGCTACAGACCCGGTGATGCACTCGGTTCCTCGCACTTCCTGATGTCGGCAGCCAAGGTATGACCGTTGGCTACTTCCCTAACCAAACACGCAACCTGATTGCTAGTGCTCCAGATTTAACGCGTTGGATGCATTACCTCGGTCTGTGAAGGCACCACACATAAACAACCGGATTGCTAGTGTTCCCAATTGAGCATAGATCCCGAAGGTACTTGATCAATTGGTCAATTGTCACAAATTTGAGTCTACCATGTGAGGACGGACGTTTCGACTTCAATGACTAAAGGTAGTCAACCTAATATGCATGCACAATGCTATACATACAATCAAATCTAACCCTATGATTAAAAACAATACCAAAGAGAATAAACCATAGAAAATAATCAAGAGAATTAAATATAAATAAACCTCATAACTGAATCCCAAGTCACAAAGCTTGACCGATCCACCTTCAACCTAGAGGAAGGAGATTAGCTAGACATAATTAAGCCAAAAAACCTAGTTTCTAATGTAAAACCAAAGAAAAATAAGAGTTAATTTCGAATTGGAGTTTATTGGTATTTATAGGAACACCCCAAAGTGGGTTGAAAACTTAAAAATCCTGAAAAGTAGGTAAAATCCTAAAATTTTGAGTCTTCAGGGTAGCGACGTGTTGGCGGCATCTTCACGACGTCTTTTTTGACCTTTCTGGTTCACTTGTATGTGAGTCGCGCCGCAAGAATTTGTTTATCACGGCATCCTCACGGTGTGAAAAATCTCTCTGCATTGCAATATTATTTTGGACCTCTTAGAAGCCAAATTGGAAGAAGCTTGTGAGACATAAAAATGTTCATCTTTGAGTCTAATTTCCAACGAAGGAAACGACAAGTCATTTGGATTTGAGATGAGAAAGTTATGTCCTTCATACTAAAATTAAGAAACATGGTCAAACGTTGCAAACTGTGTGTCGTTCTTTTAAGCCACTTAAATATCTCATAATTCTTGTGAGGATGAAAATTTATATCTCAAAGTCTTCTTTTCAACAAGACCAACAACGAGACGTTCCGACTTCGGATGTGAAAGTTATGGCTTGTGAACTGAACATCACTCAATTAAGTTCATGACACGCCTTTTGCTCCAAAAATGTCCGACTCATGTAAAATCACTGAAACACATAAAACAAGCATTTATAACTTTAAAAAATGATAAATATAGTCCATTAACTCCTAATAACCTGTACTAAATCATGCCTAAATGAACACTTATCAATAATCCTTATGAATGGACTTGTCCTCTTTGTTTATTGTGTTTCATAGCATTTCTATTTTTGGATCCCTTTACCAAGTTGTTTCTTGAGGTATAAAATTAGTTTTAGAATTTATGGTCCATTGCACATTTATAGAGTGGGCAGCTCATGGGGTCATGGGACCTCGGGGATGTCGGCACTCTCCACTATACTCGCGCAACTCACGACGTAATGAACTGGGATGTTCGGCTAGATTTATGATAGATGATATATACGCATAGAGCACAACTCCGCCATGTGATGTTATTAGAAAATGACATGATAATATGTAGAGCATTTGCCCCAACAACCACAAACTGGGCCCCGCCCGGTCTAAACCTACGTGGACCCCCTAGCCCGTCTCCGACGAGTCAACGCAGGTCTAGTTAGCCTTAACTTACCAATTACTCAATACATTATTCACTCACTCACCCTGGATCGCTCTTTTTGATACACCTTAACTCTATATAATCTTTTATCCTCAATTATAGTTAGGTGTAAAGCGAAATTGTTTTTAACGCCAACTTAAAATAGTTTACAACTCAGTTAACTTAGATGTGGAAAATCCTGTCCAAACAACATTACATGTATATAACAGATCAACTGAAAACCCATAATGAACATAGACATGTAACAACAGTCAGGTTCAACTCCCCAAAGCCCCAAAATATCAAAACAAATGGATACATAGCCAAAATGTATAACAAAATGACAAAACACCTACAAAATGAGAGTAAAGCTGATGGCTCTGAGCGTGCCTCAGAGGATATCGCCAAACATCGATGCCTTGCCCCTACTCGTCCGTAGATCTGCACCCACCATCATAAAAAGGACGGTGAGTACAAAATATAACAGTAAACAACAACAATAGATATCTCAACATAAACTACTGAATTTTCAATAGTCACAAGTTTATAAATCATGCAATGTATAACAAGAAATTGAAATAGATTGCAAATCGCATGATAAATAGATTCAATAAGCTCAAACAACGATAATCAAGTAACCGAAAAACAAACGGATAGGCGAATAGATAGTCCCAATCAAACCGTGGGTCACAAGACCTCATTAGCTTGCGATCGACATAGTAGGCCCAAAACTGCCTCACCTGCTCAATCCACCCATACGAACTAGTGGGCCCGAAGGTTGCCTCCACTGAATGCACACTCTGTTAGGAAAAGCCACAGACAAAGTCTGCTGCTAAATTCCTAACACACTACCGAAAGAAAGCCACAGTTACAAGGCGGATGCTAAATCATTTCGATAGGCTCCAATGAGAAGCTACAGTCTATGCTGGCTGCTAAACTCGTTGAAACTTCTCATCACAGTCGAACTACCTAAAATAAAATACAAAGGGCTTGCATTTCAAGAATAATTAATCAAGAAATAGAAAAGTAATCATGTTGATTCTATTGTTGCCTTTACTCACCTCAAATACCGCTAAAAATACCCTCGCATAGCTTTACATGTTCCCCAATTAGTTATCAACACTCCGCTCGTCACCTGAAAATTATTCCAACCAATTTCTGTTAATTATCTCTAATTATCCCAAGTATTCCTCAATTTTCTCAAGTTTGACCCATTTTCTACAATTTTTTCTAAATTATTACTTATTTTGATTCCAGTAAGTCTTACTCTGTATATTCGTTTAATTTCGAGGTGGAAATTCTCAATAAGGAGGGGAGACTGTAACGATCGTGCCACGTGACATTTCAGGGTCGTATTGTGGGCCCAGCTAGCCGTGGTGTACTTGTTTCGATCATCGAGAGTTGACACTGAGGTATTTTATGTTTGTTTGGTGATTTGTATTATTTATTTATTACTGAATATTAAATTCAATATCCCAAATGTGTGAGGACGTGTTAAGTGTGCGTTGGTACCGTTGAATGAGTTCGGTACGAAAGAACACGCTAAATGGATATTGAGAGTCCGGGGGACGAAGGTGAAATAAAAAAACTGACAAATACAAATGAAAATAATTAATACAATTAAATAATAAATTATGGGTGCCGAGTGATACGCGTCGTGGGTGACACGCGTAAGTCGAATGGTAGTGTGTGATGGGTTTTGGGGTTCATGCGCAGAGGAGATTACAAAACAATTTTGAGAAAAACCCCAACAGGATCCAAATATGATTCCATTAAAACATGTTTAAACTATGAAAACTTAATCATACCTCAGTCGCAATACCTCTCTGAAGGTTAATCAATCTCTAAGGCACTGCCAATGACGAACACCCTCTACTAGCTGTCCACACACGAACGGCGGCCGAGATCCAAAGTGCTAGCTTCGAGAGAATACCAAACCTTTTGTTTCTCTCCAAAACGATCCAGAGGATACCAAAAAACTCTAAGTCGTTTCTTAAAACGAAAATAGAGTTTCGTCCCTTTTAAAATCTTTCGTACTTTATTCTAACTTAAAACGTCTATTTATACAACCCTTGTATATAGACGGTTAAGTAAATTACACATATACCCTTACTTAAAGAAGTATAAGTGTAATACACTAAAAGGACGTTTCTGTCATGAATTTTATCATATAAAATTTATTTTTCTGAACCATCTTAAAATCTCGCAAAACCATTCTCAGTGTGCGACCCAATAGGCTCATACAACGTTGGCAGTGTACCAAAACACATTTTGGTATACAATTCATAAGCGGCCTCTAGCAAGATATTATGACTACCCAAGTTGTACGAATATCAAATCGATATAACCTAATCAATAGTGTATATAACATCCTTTTGTCACACGATATCCTTTTGATCAAACATAAGGCATGGAATTGTCATCCAACATGTTCAATCGTACTAGTCTCGATTTTCTAGGTAGACTAAAAACATCTAAGTGACATTGATCAATATCAATTCACTTAGACTAGGCCTTTTAACAGTCTAACACATCGAGGGATCCACTGGATATCTCTCTTTATATGATAGGGACAAATTCTATCTCGATTACACAACTTCACCACATTATTCACACCGTAACCAATCACAACCTTTATAATCATCCGGTTAAAGACAACGTTTGATTGCGTCAAATCACTGTCTTCCTAATGTTGAAGTCTCTGGTAATCTCAAGTCAGAGGACTGAAAAATATACCTATCATGAGAAACAACTATGACTTAATCCATGTGATGTTCTCATAGCGGGTCGGTCCAGTACTTTGTTCCCTAACAAGTACTCATGATCTTGATTCGTATTCCTATACGTATGATCATCGTATGATCATCAATCAAGACTCACACTAGTCTTAATTCATTATAGCTCCCAGTATAATAATCGACTAGGGACATTTAGGATATTTCTGTAAATACCCATGGATTTTATTATAATGTAAACATGCAAATCAATTATAATAAACAGCAAATGAAATCATCTATTTTATTAACTAAAATGTATTCATAAAGACTATTAATAGATTGACCTATGGCACATTTTCCAACAATGTGCACGCCCGAGGGAACCTGTTGGCGCGCATAATGAAATTGTAGGCATGAAAAATACAATTATATATATATATTTATATATATAGAATATATATAAATGTGTATATATATATATATAAAGTAAAAAAAAATTGTAAAATGACCCAGTTGGGGTGGACCGGGTCGGACCCGTCCTGGGGACCCACCCATTATATAAATAATTATTTATTTTAATAATAGGTGGGTCCCCGGGTCGAGTCCGACCCGGTCGACCCCAACTGGGTCATTTTATATTTTTTTTTACTTATATATATAATTATATTTTTCATGCCTACAATTTCGTTGTGTGCGCCAACGAGTTTACTCGGGCGTACACAGTACCATTCGACTTACGTGTGTCGCCCACGACGCGTATCACTCGGCGCCCATAATTTATTATTTAATTCTATTAATTATTTTCATTTGTATTTGTCAGTGTTTTTGTTTCATCTTCGTCCCCCGAACTCTCAATATCTATTTAGCGCGTTCTTTCGTACCGAACTCGTTCAACGATACCAACGCACACTGAACTCGTCCTCACACATTTGAGATATTGAATTTAATGTTCGGTAATAAATAAATAATACAAATCACCAAACAAACATAACATACCTCGGTGTCGACTCGCGATGATCGAAACAAGTACACCCCGGCTAGCTGGGCCCACAATACGACCTTGAAATTTCATGTGGCACGAGTTAGAATTTTAGGGTCGTTAAAGCATTGCTCTATATAAATAGTGGAAAAGGCTAAGTGATAGTTCTCACTGCAGGCCGAACCTATATCAGACTGTTTAACGTGTCAGTTTCATTTGATTTCTCGGTATTTTCTAGCATGTTTATTTAGAGAATTCTTTGGTTATCATTATGCTTTTAAATACCATTCTTTTTATTTTGGAAATGTGAGTAAATAAGTCATTTGGGAATTATTATTATTATACTTTTATATTTACCGTCCTTTTTATAACGGTGGGTGTAGGTTCGTCGAGCAGTAGATACGGCAAGGAGAAGATTGTCGACTACCTCTGAGATTAGGGAGCGTACTACTGACTGACTGTAGGTTTTGATATTTTGTATATTTTACTTACTTATGTCTTTCGTATTGTTGGGTTGTATATATTGGGTTGAGCGTTAGTTCCCCATTTTTTACTATCACGTTGTTTATTTGTTTCGCCACATATTGCATATACATATTGTGGTCATCACTCTTGGTTTCCACACTTAGGTTTATTAAATTGTTTCCATTTATGTCAAAAGACTTCCACTAAATGATTAAAAGACTTCCTCTATAAATTGTTAAAACTCCTGCTAACTAAATTAACCGTTAAAAATTTTAAACAACTCTAAGTCTTTGAAATTGGTAGGATTAGTGTATTATTTATCCTGAACGCGATCAAGTTGGCAAATACGTTAAAAGGCTGAGTAATACGTAATTGGGTCTTACGTGTTGTGATTGAGGCTTAATTACGGGATTAGGCTGGACGATGTCCTAGATTAGGAGAGGGGCCGTCACAGGGTTTGAGTCGTTAATATTCTATTCGTGCGTGATAGGGCGAGTCGTGGTGTGATTCGGAGGTGGAAACGTGGTTGGGAAGACGTGGTGTCACTTAGCGGAGTCACGAATTGGTGCTAGCTACTGAAGCAGTCGAAGCGACTGAGCAAAAAAGAGTTGATGGACGCGCTTCGAGATACGCATTTGCATGAAAATGGAGGAGGTTAATGTATATATAATGTTTTCTCTCACAACATCACTCGTCTCTCTCGTTGTTTTCTTGTGTTCTCTCGTGAGGAGAAGGAAGAGCAGTTGGGGTGTTGAAGCTCGCAATGACGTGGAGTGGCGACGAACATGTGGGTTGAGGTAAAATCTCGACTCCTCACGTTGTTCTTGTTGTTTTGACGTTGGTTTCGAGAGGTTTTGGTTCAAGTTGGGAGTTTGCTATTGAGTGGTTTTTGGTGTTTTTGGTGTGGTTGGATTGGTAATTACGTCCTGAGGAGTTTGGGATAGGCTTGGAACGTAGCGACAAGAACTGGGGTGTCGAAAAACCCCGAATTCACGTATAAAAGTCGACTCCATGAGGGACGCTGTGGAGCCTGTAAGCCACGACATCCAGAACAGAGAGGGTTGTAGTTTTCACACTTCAAGTGACACAGCCAAGGATTTTCCGCACGTCGCCACTTACCGCGTCTGGAATAGTGCTAGTTGGGTTTTGACATTTTTGACGACATCGCCAGGACTTTTGGCCACGACGTGACACTGTTCACAAAATTAAAATTCTGAAAATTAATATAAACTTCGAGATTTCTCTTAGGTAACCATATTGGTTCAAATGTGACCCAATACCAGGGAAATTTACCTAAAATAAGGGAAAACAGATAAAATTATGGAAAATGGGAGAGTTATAAGAAAATGGAAAGTAGGACTATAATGTAACCAAACTGGATTTAAATGATCACGAGTGTTTAGGAGACTGGTGATAAGCGTACAGGGTCAGTTTGGGGACGTTCAAGAGCTGCGAACACAGGGTTTCGTGTTGTATCGTGTGTACTGTGAGTAAAATCATTTAGAGCATTTATATAATTTCATTTGTGCATTTATTTTACTATTATCCTTGTTGAGCTTTTGAAATGGTTGTTGTTATTGTTATATCCTGGTTTGAAACTCTATCATGATTGAGTGGTTCAAGGGCAAATAAGTCAACGTGATCCTTGTAGGACGAGTTACCTAGGGTCATGCCTCAGCGCTAGGAACTCAGGATTTATGATATTATTTTGGAACTTGAAATTGATGATACGATCTTTTGGTTCCTATATACGGGTGAGAATTACTTCACTAGATTGCAAAATAATTATTATTCGTGGGGATTTTAGGATAGTGTAAATTTACCACGTCCTAAACTTTGAGTTTAGTAGGGGGCTCCCTCGACTCGATAGGAGTCTCGCAGGTGTTTTCTCCTTGAACTTAAACGACTGCATCTTGGTCAGGACTACTTGTGCATTTCCTTTGTTTTTTGGACACTCATTTATCGTTGATATCTCCGTAATTCATTATCATGTTGTTTTTATTATCTTTGGATTGCTTACGCATGATACTTGGTTAGTCATTTATTTAACATCTGAAATTATGTTGAGACTTCATTTAGTTATTAGTGTTCTATTTCTATACTCATCATTCTTTTTATGACAATGGGTGTAGCCTCATCGTATCGCAGAGTTGAGAAAGGAAAAGGACTAGCGATAGGCGATTGAAGTGGAGGACTGTTGAGGATCTAATCTCGCCTATTAGGTAGGTTTCTTGTATTATATGTATATGTTTAAAAATACTGGGATATGGGTTTGTGAGAAGGGTTAAGCATGTATACTATGTTGTATCTCCTCCGACTTGATGTTGGTATACATATGCGGGGCTTCCACACTGTAAGTTGTCCTGACTAGTGTCTTAAGAGTATTTATATTAGTTTGAGTTTAATTTAATTCCGCTGTACTTTGGTAGTTTGAATAACTCACTAATATATAATAACTCAAAATAAATAACTTAATAAATAGAGAAAAGTAAAGAAGGCTGACTAGGTTTACGTTGATTGCATGAGTGTTGACTTGGGATCTACATAAGTCTAGGCCGAGCAGAGCCCAATTTAGGTTTATCGAATTTGGGGTTGTTACACTTTAGGTCAGGTTTAGGGGGGGTTTGAGTAGGTATACATTGGACTTGAATTGATACCAATCAATGTGACATAGGTTTTAGAGTATAAGGAAACGCAATGGAACTCCGGAAAGCTAGAAAACCCGGAGTGAAACTTAGGAAAGCTAAGCCCAGATAAGTGAAACTCTTATTTTTCATCAATTATGTAATCTAAACTAGTACTATTAAAGCACATAATACTAGAGATTGGAAATGACGCAATGTATAGTGAGTTAACCATGTTTTATAAATGAAAATTGAATTCGAGAATAGGTTTGGCGGGACGAATCGACTTGGGGTTTAGAACTGTATTGGGTGGTCACCCATTATCGCGCCCCCAGTAACCTAGAGTATCTCGATCAATGTTTTCCATTTGAGTTGGCGACACATCAATTATAAACCAATCAGATGATCAGTGGTTGGATTATTGAGAAATGTGGGAGTGCGACTCTGTCTTGATACTGAAACCAAAATAAGTATAGTTGCATAACTTGTGGACTTACATTCAGGTACGTATTCTATATATTATTTCAATATCCTTTCATATATGCATTGGATTCATATTGTACGCTTTATTTCTTGATATTTAGTTGATAATTGATCATGTACTTTTGAGAGTCACTTACTGAGCATATAGGAACTCACCCATCTTAACAATTCCAGGTAATAGACGTGTGATTTGACTCGGGAATGGAGAAGACTAGGAGTCTACTATCTTCTCTGCAATGTAATGAGTATCCCTATATGTTGAATTATAGTTTTGTAATAATCATGGTTGGGATGTGATTTTAATACCGAGGTGTTATACCAGTTTGTATATATTGAATATTATCGAAAAAGTTTTAATTTTCGCTGCGTTTTGATTTAATTGTTTATCGATTATCGAGATATACAAATTGTTGTTAGGAAAATATGAAAAGTTGTTGGCTCTAATTAGGTCTGATTTGGTTTACCTAGGCTTAATTAGGGTTTCAAGCGGAGTATTGCCCTAATTAGGTTAGGGGATGCTACTACTACAAATTTTCAATTTTACAGTCGTATTCACAACCAAATTCATGACAGTTCTTTTTAACAAATAGGATAAAAACAAATAGGATTAGCAAGTCATAGATGATTATCAAGATTTTTATTTTAATTAAAAAAGGTTCGTTTTTATTTGTCTACTTGAAATTATATTGGAATCCTTCATCTTCTATAATTCCATTAACTTTCACTACTTAGTTATGTATACAAATTAATTTTTGCATATTGAATTAGATCGTCGATTGATCAACATATTTGATTTTAGATTGTCTGTTGGTTAGTTCATGGTGTTGTTTGAATTAGTCAATTTCGTTTGAAGAATCTGATGAACTAAAGGTTCATTTATGAGTTTATGAGAAATAAAGTCGATCTCAAAGAAAATTAATGTACTCCCTCCTTTTCATAATATGTGTCACATTTTTAGAACTTTTTTTTTTGTTTTACAATATGTGTCACATTAGGAAATCAAGGAAACATTAAATACTTTATGTTTAATTCTGACCTCATTCTATTTAGCTTTTTTTTTGACGAAAAGATATTTTCATTCATATAAATTGCTATTATATCTGATTTAACAATGAAATTACATCAATAGCAACATTTTCTTACTCCTTGATGAAATTAAATCAACGTTGCGAAAGTTTGCAAATTTATGTGCATCTTATACGCTTGTCTTTTGCATCTTCAACAATAGAACCATAACAAAAAATAAAACTTCTAACAAGGGAAGACGAACAAAAACTTCTAACAAGGGAAGACAAACACAGACTTCCAACAAGGGAAGACATTGAAAAAGAAAACCTAGTGAAAGTATCAAACCAGCAACTAGCGTAGATCCATACATGAGCATAGAGAAGTGTAGACGAAATTGAATGATAGCAGATGAATGTGTGAAGGAGAGGCAAATGGTGCCAATGATGAATCTGACAACTATTACAGGCCGAATAAAACTGAACATCTCATAACTGAATAGATACGACTTTTATTGTATAATAAAAATAAATATTGTTATTGGAACCACAGCCGATCAAAAGAAAAGATCGGCAGTGGGTTCAACTAAAGAATTGCAAAAAAATAACTAATGCTTCAAACCCTAACCACCGCTTTTCTTATCTCATTCTATTTAGTTAATGACACAATTAGTCATATTTTCTTACAAAATATCCATAATAAATGAAATCATTTTTAGGAGGGTAATTTAGTCTTATGAAATCTTTTTTTTTGAAACCGTCTTCTTATGAAATCTTAATTGTCAATCAATCATCATTTTAATTCTTATATAAATGCAACGCACATTGTGGATCGAAGAATATAGTATATAGTACGTATTCATGCGTGCGACTGTTTCTTGAGTTTCTCTACCAACTCAACGGCTATTAATTTACGCATTCCTTAAAAACCTAAACGATCAAATTAGGGTTTAGACAGAAATGTTGAAAGATACTTTTGGATACCAAATTATCAGTGAATCAATCAATAAAGTAAACAAAAGTGCAGAATGGAAGATTACACATTATGTAGTAAGAAGAACTCTTTCCTCATATGCTCAAGACGGTTCGACGTAAACTGATTCAAAATGAAGAATACATTTCGAGGTACAGTAAAAACCAATTATGTGGCAAAATTCCTGCTCAAGAAAATCAAACTGGATGGTTTAGAGTACTGCGTACGAAATAAAGACTAAAGTGGCTTGAGGGTTTCTCTGATTTAGTTTATGGTCAACTTGATGTTGCAGTTGCAAACTCGATCTCTATTAAAGAGGTACTTAGCTGAGAAACTACTAAGCCATAAATATTGCACCGGAATCAAATGCACTGCTAATTATTAATGCCATTAAAAGTGGCGCTAGAGATGATTCTAGTAGGAGTATTTTTTTTTAGGAAAGGAAGACATGCTCCCGAAAGTTGTATTATAGGAAAAAGTATATACAAGCGAGAGGGAGTGTGTACCCTCCACCTGATATTTACAAAAGAACGATAAAGAATGCTATGTACGTCAAGGGAGACTGTCCATCAGCTTCCCGACCTTAGCGGTCGCCTATGCATAAAAAGGCCATAGCCAAAACGAAGCCAAAGCTTCCAACTGTCTAGCTTTCCCTGCCGCCATGCTAATTTGGTTCTGGAGTCCAAACTCCTTTAGGGAAGGGCTAAAAAGAAAAGGTCTAAGACCTAACGAGCTCAAGCTCGTAGGAAGTTTAGACTATTTGTTGTTGTTGTTGTTGTTGTTGTTGTTGTTGTTGTTGTTGTTGTTGTTGTTTATGACCATTAGTTGTTTTTTATCAATGGCAAAACTCATCATTTGGTCCCTAAACTTTGTGTTCTTATGCTCTTGATCCCTGAACTTTTATTACTTCACATTTGGTCTTCAAACTTTCACAAAGATCTACCTTTAGTTATTCCACCATTTAAAGAGTTAAATTCCTCAAAAGTGGGCAATAGAAGTACCGCATGACTAGTCAAGAAGAATAAAGTGGTTTATATTATAGAACCGGATGACTCACATCGACCAACAAAGGTCTAAAAAATTTAATTTTACCTAAAAATGTTAAAAACTCAAAGTTCAGGGACCAAAAGCATAAAAAACTCAAAAGTTCAGGGACCATATGTAAAAAAAAAAATGAAAGATCAAGGACTACATGTACACTAATGAAAATTTAAAGACTAAAAGCATAAGAGACTCAAAGTTCAAGACTAAAAAATAAGTTTTGCCTTTATCAACCTATAGTACTGATTCAGATTGATGGCCTTCGAATTTGTCATGTGCGATTTAGGAAGTTTAGACTACTGCAAAAGCTTTCATTTTGAAGTTGGACGCTTATGATTGAGAACTTACACATCCTTGTTTTATCTTGTGTGTTTTGAACTCTAATTGTCGATCTAATACAAGATTTTTGGCCTTAAAACATCAATAAAGTAAACGAAACGAAAAGTAGGATAGTTTGTGACAGTCCAACTGTATGTCACAAAAACAGGCTTAAGTGCCGGACTAGTTAGTCATTAAAAAAGATTTTTGAGTATTGTGATGCCCAAAAGTCACGTCAATAATGGGAACCACAAGCCCAAGTCCAAGCCCAATCAAAAGGAATATCTACAGCCCAAGGCCCATTATAGAATTTTTCTTTTTCCATTTAGGTCGTGTTTGATTATAAAGATAATGTTTCATAGGAAAAAAATATTATTCATAAGAAAATTTTTCTAAATTTTATTTGATTGCACATATAAGAAAGTTTTCCCTCAAAACTCACTAACAAAAAGTTTTGAAATAAATATGAAAACTTACCATATATATTAAATATATTAATTTTTATATTTAAAATATAAATTTAATGTGTCTAAATATGAAAACTCACATTTTTTTTAAAAGAAAACTCAATTTGCTCACCATAATAAGTGAAAAGATATATAGGTCTTAATATGAAAAATTAGCAATTGTGAGAAAATGTTTCGCGAGAATATTTCAGCTATCAAACACAAGAAAGTGTCATTTTCCAACAAAATTTGTTAATTTCCTTGAAATATTTTCCTTTTTCATCCAATCAAACAGGACTAAATGTTTTTTCACTGATGGGTTGAATTTAGCTCAACCACACAACCCTATAATAAAAAAATGATTTCTCCTAACTAATACTGGTTGATCTTATCATAAAAAAAGAAAAAAAAAAAAACCAATAATGTTTGATCTACAAGACTACAACGTGATGGAGAGCTTTTTAACTACTATGAAACAGATTTACTAAGTTAGATTTTTATTTTTATTTTTTTGAGGAAATTTACTAAGTTAGATTATGTACATATTAAAATGTGAATTATTTAATTCTATCAAGGACGAAACAGACTTTTTTTTTTTTACGGAAAGATATCTATTTATAAAAATTGTTCACTATTATATCTTATTTAACAATAAAAGTACATCAATAGCAGCCTTTTCCCACACATTGAAATCAAAGTGACATTGCGAAAAGTTTGCAAACTCATGTGCAACTTATACACTTGTCGAATGTATCGAATCAACCATTCTATGTACTTATAAGTAACAATAATATCAAAAAACAAAAAAGAACATATGACTTATTCGACCTAACTAAATCCCTAGATTAAGAACTGATCGGGGCTTGTCAAGTCCTCGACAGTTCAAACTTACGCCATTTGCAACTCGTTGCTTGCTTCACGAGTATTGTCGATCCATTTCTTCAAAAAAAAAACTTCAAATCTTCTTAATAAGAAAAGAAAAAACTCAAACTTCCTTAAAAGGAGAGAAAAACTCAAAGCCTCTCGAAACTCACTTCCATTTAGCAAAAGAAGAAAATGATAAGGGGAGAGAGGGGGAAGGGACCAACGGTGTAGATTGGAGGAGCCGTCGCCAGCAGCCCCAAATCTTAAAAACTCTAAAACTTAGTTAATCATAGATTTGGTATCTAAACTTAGCTGACTAAACTCTACCTTACAGACGAAACAGAGTTGCTTGTGATTAAAAAATAAATAAATACCTGCCAAAATAAATAAATAAATAAAAATGCTCTCAATGTACTTAAACCCTATAAGCTTAGATTATTTTGCAAAAAAAAGAACCCTAAGCTAGATTATATTTTTTTTATATAATCGATCATCTTAAGTGTTCAAACCTTTTAATATGATTGAATTATCAAATTTGATGAATTGGAACATGATTATGCAATCAACAAAATGGTTCCCGCTGCCTCTCCTTCAATCCAAAACTCTAAAATCCTTTTTTTGATTCACTTTTGTAATTTTTATTTTCCACCGCCGATCCTCTCAACGATCGCGGTGGTTTCAATCAAATCTCTTTTGCTCTTTTCATTCAATAAACAACGTATCTAATCAGATTTGTGGAGATTGGTCAATCTTTGTTGCGGTGCATCTTCATCAACGGTATGTGTTACGTGAATTTGTGCGACGCACTGGATTGATTTGTCTTTAGTTTTTATTTATATATAGTTAGTTTTCTTCCCTAGTTGGAAGACTTTGATTTGTCTTCTCCTTGTTATGAAGTTTTAGGTTTTGTCTTTGTTGGAAAGTTTTGTTATTCGTTTTGTGGTTCTTATACTTTCGTGTATTCGTGAGTTTCAACGTTGTAGAGAGCTGTCCCTGATGGTCAAACTGTTTCGATTTCCAAAAAAAATCAAATTAACAGCAGTTTGTTTGCACAAATAGGATTAACGAATCAATGTACTTGATTCTATGTTTGGTCCTGTATTAAGCAATAAATGATTAATGAAATTTTGATTTCTTAAAAAAAAAAAGCATGATTATGCAGTCCTTAATTAAAAGCAATTAAGACGCTAGGACACGGTGCCCCTCTTCCTATTTCATCTAAATATATATAATTCCTACCCAAAAAAATATATATAATTTTTTGGTCTCCCTTCCCTTCCTTACAGTAAACCATGCATGCACAGTAGTACCTAAGCTCTCTCTACTCCCTCACATGCACGATGTTTGTTAACTTATGATGAAAGCTCTCTCCCAACAATCTATATGTATAATTCACGAAGACAAAAGGCACTCGCGGCACTCCCTCTCAATCTCCATTAATTTGCAACGTATACACTAATCATGTGCTTTTATTAAAGAGAGATGTGAAAACGAAAGGAGTGATACGCACGTTCCCATGGTCCTTCATCATGGGTGCAACTCCATCATTCTCAATTTGAATTTTACTTCAATTCTAACATGACTCCTTTGTCACTTTTTTTTTTGGGTGTAATGTCACCTTTTTCTTGGTCTAGTGTACTCATCATGATACAATATGCCCTTTTTTTCTTGGTTAGAGCAAGATCGATCATGAATTAATTTGTTGCAAAGCTCAAAGGACTGTTAGAAGATGTGTGGATCAAAAATTAGTCACACATCGATTAAATATAACTTTATAAAGAAGTATTATAATTGATTAATTCCTCCTACCTAGCACCGATGCCTTTTGCGATGAAATTCCACACCTAAAGTTGAAAAGTAGTTAAGTCGGGGACAATATCAGTGCTAATAGAGGAGATTCATGGGCTCAGTGGTATCAGTGCTCATGATTAAAATTTGCAACACGTTAATTTCTATACAACTCGCATAAAAAAGAGCATGACGTATTAATTAACATATAATGGAGGGCCTTGATGTAATACTCTCTCTGCATGAAAAGTTTGCAAAAGTACGCTTTCTAAGCCCATATATGTCAAGCTTATACTCGACCATTGTCGATATTGAACTCGCTTATCAGGGCTCACATGTAAGATCGATGTACTCTTGTTGATTAAACTTTTAAATTTTTTTTTCTTTTCTGCCAACGAAGTGTGTAGCTTACTGATTCGATTTGAGGCTATTATTTTTTATAAAATGTAAGGCTAGGGTTTGAGTCTCAATGGAGGTTAGATAGTTTCTTTCTTATTAAAAGAAATACTTTTTTCTTCTTTTTGAAATCAACTTAATTATACGTACATACCGCACAATCTTAATTATATATTCAATTTTTATCATATAAGTCTCAATCTAAGGTGAGGAGAGTGTGGTGACTAATATTATGTATGTATGGGCTACAAATGTGAAAGTGGGGTTCATTCTAAAATGTCAAGGCAAGATGAAGTGTCCACTCCACCCATATAAGCCTTATTTTTCTTTCTAAGTAGTCGACGCATGCCTATTTCAAAATCTCCAACATTTCCTCCTCAAGTCCAACTCGGACTTGATCGACCGCAGTACATCAATCATCAATCAACTATTTTTTTGGATGTCACAAGGTCCTTGGACAATGGGTTAATTAAGTTAACCATAGGCTCTGATACTATGTTCAATTTTTATCATATAAGTCCCAATCCAAGATGAGGAGAGTATAGTGATTAATTTTATGTATGTATGAGCTACAAGTGTGAAAGTGAGGTTCACTCCAAAATGCCAAGATAAGATGAAGTGTCACTCTACACTTATAAGCCTTACTTTTCTTTCTACGTAGTCGATGTGGGACTATCTCAACATCTCTAACATGTACAGTACATATTGGACTTACCACTTTATTAGTTTAAAAAAAAATTGTGCCTTTATATCAACAAACAGAAAACATTTAGATAATCCAATCAGGTGGCCCAATATATGATTTGGCCCGGGTTTGGGACTTCGTTGGGTTCAAATTGTTTATTTCCTAAAAAGAAAAAAAAAATGAAAAAAGAAAACATGTAGGGAGCTTCGCGCGCAGCAGGTACTTGAACACTAGTAGTAATTAGTCAATTTAGTTTAACGAATGAGTTTGTTATTCATAATTGAAAACAATGCCATATATGAATCTCGATATTTGTATATCGATCAAATGCGAATCCCAACACGTCTAGACAACACCTATTGTCATCCTTGCGTAAAGTCTACATCACACAATTTAGGCCTGGTCAGCAATTTCTAATTGGGAATTCGTTCTAGTTTAAGGTTTTAAGATAAGTAGGGCCATTTGTAGATTTCAGGCTAAAATGTAGAGTACATTTGTTCTCATCCATATATACAGATATACTCTAATCAAGTCAAGCCAAGGCTTCCCAAATATCCAGTTTGACTACAATCACCATGCAGGTTTGATCACGTTGCCAACAAGACGAATTGACTCAAGAGATCCACATCATTTCATATTTTAACCAAAAAATCTCGGTAACCCTAAAATTCTTTTTTTGATTCACTTTCGTAATTTTTGTTCTTGAATGTTCCAATCAAATATCTTTTGTTCTTTATTCATTCACTAAACAACAAATCTAATCAGATATATAGAGATTGATCCATCCTTGTTGCGATGCATCTTCATCAACGATGTTGCATGGATTTGTGCATTGCGCTAAATTGATTTACCTTTAGTTTTTACTTTATAGTTAGTTTTCTTCCCCATTTGTAAGTCTTTGATTTGTCTTCTTCTTATTGAAAAGTTTTAGGTTTTATTCTCCTTGTTGGGAAGTTTTGTTATTCGTTTTGTGGTTCTAGTACTTTTGTGTATTGTCATGAGTTTCAACGTAGTAGAGAGCAATCCTTGAATCAATGTACTTGATTTTATGTATGGTCCAGTATTGAGCCATGAATGATTAATGAAATTTCGGTTTCTATTAAAAAAAAAGACAAATATATCCTACCATTTCGATTTTGGCAAAAATATCCTAACCTTTTAATTTCTTTTAAATTGTATCCTCACTTCATATTATTTGAGTAAATTACACTTAAAAATATAAAACATTACTTACACAATTAAAAATATTACTTCATATAATGCATCGTGTATGAAATCTAATGACCATTCATCATGTTAATTAATTGTGGTTTAACACATAATAACTACAAGCAATAATACAATTTGATTGAAATCCAAAGGTTAGGATGTTTTTGCAAAAAATAAACGTTAGGATATTTATGCAAAAACCTTGAAACGTAGGATATATTTTTGCAAAGAGATCCACACCATTTCTTGCTAAATGTACCCCTTACTTCTTGTATCCCAATTCAAAGTTTATCTTCCCAACCTCAACTCTCAAGAATACCTTCACCTTCACATTAGTATCCCATCAATCTTCTCATTTTTCTCGGTTTTAACTATTATACAGCAACAATTGAAATGTAATAAAGTGGGATACAGAGGAGTAATGGGGTCCTCTAAATAAAAAGTGGGGTTTGTTTATTTTATTTTTTTGACGAAAAGATATTTTCATTCATAGAAATTGCTAGTACATCTTATTTAACAATGAAATTATATCAATAACAATCTTTTCCTATTCCTTAATGAGATCAAATCAATGTTGCGAAATTTTGTAAACTTATAGACATGTAGAGTGTGTATAGCGGAACTCTTTTTTTGTATAGCCGAACTCTTTTTTTAAGTTACATATAGTTCATCTCTTTGGAAGTCGGACTCTTAAAGAGTTTGAATATGAAGGTACACGTTCTCTCTGGGTTGTAAATTTCTTCTAACAATTAATGAAGATTTGGAGTACCATCTTCTTTACAATTAAAAAAAAAACTTAGGTAAGAAAAATCTACCTCGATCAAAATTGTGGTTCACATTTCTTTGCCACTACACTACACCCTTGAGAACCTCAACAAATTATGTAAATGTATTATTATATATTTTTAATCCTAAATAGGCAATTTCATAGTTGCCCCATTAAAAAGCAATCTTGTCCCAATTACAAGCTTGCGATGAGCAATTATAAGCTTACCGACGCTCAATAGACAAACCTAATAGGTAAAAATAGACCAATAAAACCTAGGTGCGTCAACATAGTGAACCCATAGGTCACCTAGGTGATCCTAGCGGCTCTAATTGGACCTAAATAACTACCAGGATCGATGTTGACCTGGAGATCTACTAAGATTTATAACTTGGATTATTCTACCAAGACTCATAATGGACTTGGATAAAATTCACACGTAGACAGTAGAAGAGAATCAAATCTAACTAAGCAACAAAAAAAACTACAAACTTGATCCAAAGTAGTGAAGGACAGCAAATTGGTCGGTGTCGTCTCAATCAAGATCACCATCATTGAATGTCATTGCCATTGGCCGCTCCCTACTATTGACGGATCATTTCCAATGGTCAATCACCTTCATTGAATGTAACAACCCAAATTTCCCTCGACCCGAAATGAAGAATTATATTAGTAAATTAAATATTAAAATGTGTGTATGAATGACGTGTCAATTAATGTGTGAAATTAAGTCAAGTTAGAAACCAAAAGATAAGCTAAACACTCACAAATTCGTCCTAATATGAGTGGGAACAAAATAAAGTGGGCTTGGGGCTATGTAACGACTTTAAATTCTAACTTGTGCCACGTGTCAATTTAGGTCGTACGTGGGCCCATTTGTTGTGATACAGAGTCCAATTCTCGGTCGTCGACACTGAGGTATGTTATTTGTGCTTGGTGTTTTGTACTATATTGTATTACCCGAATTTTAATTCCAATGTCCCAAACGTGTGAGGACGTTAGAGTGAGCGTTGGTACGAGAAAACAGTTCAACTCGAATATTACATGAAATAACGGGTTTTCGGGCGAACGTTAGTCGAGTAATTAGTGGTCCAGGGGACTTAAATGAATTAAAAACACTGACAAAATACAAAATAAATAATAAATAAAAGTGTCAAGCACGTTAGATACGTTGGTATGTCCGGGGTGATGTGACGAACAAGTTTGGTGTTCGAAACGAACTCGGGAACGCGAGTATTGTGCGAGAAAAGGCTCAATAAAGAAATTGTGTCACGCATTAAAGTCACAAATGGGTTTTAGAGCTGGTGGCTAGAGTGAATGGTGACCATTGGATTTGTCTCGGAATTCGTATGTAGGGATAGATGGGAGGGGGTATAAAACCGTCTCTCATCACCTTTTCTCTCTCTTCTTATCTCATTTTCTCTATTCTCTACGAATCATCATTGAAACATCGTGAGTTTCCGGGGGTTTCGTCGCGGTTTGACGCCATGGGATCGACCAAACGTGAATTCTAAGGTGAGATTCCGGTTCTCCACGTGATTGTCTGCGTTTTGACAGTAATTTTATGAGATGTTTGATGGATTGGGAGTGTATTGAATGATCAAAACATGAGTTTCGAAGTGTTGTTAGTGTTTAGAAAATTTTTCTAAATTTTGGAAAATTTTAATGATTTCGACAAATTGGTGGTTTAGTCGGATTTTGGTGCAAGTCGAGGGGTGGATTGGTGTGTGTTTGGATGTTTAGTTAAATTTGGGATAGGCTTGAAGCATGGCAACGCGAGACCCGGTTCAGAAGCGTTCTGCAAAAGACGTTGTGGCGACGCCGTGAGTGTTCCAACTCACGGCGTCACCCACGTACGTCTTTGGCAGGAACCCCAGGGGATCGCGTCGTAAGGACGCTGCCATGACTAATGAGGTCACGGCGTAACTCACGTACGTGTTGGACAGTGTGACTAAATCTCCACGCTGTGGAGACGTCGTCTAGGCTATTGCATGCCACAGCGTCCCGACGGCGTGTTATTGTTCACAGGGGTGAATTTTTATAAAATTTTTGGAAACTTTCAGGGATCTATTGGATACCCAAATGGGTACGAATACGACTTAATACCTGGGTAATTGACCCAAATGGGTGAACGAATAAAATTATAGGAAATTGGTTAAAATAAGGGTTATTAATGGGATTTTAATTTAAATGTATATTAGGGTATTTTGAATATTAACGGGACACGGGAGGTCATAGGAGACATGTCAGGGGTTTATTGAGTAAGTAATAGTTGGATTACAGGTAAGTAAACCAGTGAGAACTTTTTTACAGTTATTTCTTGAGCTTTAATTTGCTGTTATTGCTCTATTTGTCATTATATCCTTTGGAATCTCTGTTAGTTGAGTAGTCCACTACAAGGGAGTTATGGTTACTAAATGTCTGTGATATGAGCTATTATTTAGACGTTGTCGATATCTTTCGGTTGAGTATACGCTGGGGGCTCTTATCTGGGTCTATGGATATCTCATAGTCGCAAGGGTTAGGGCTGGTACGATGTGTTCTCATCCTGAACCCGAGTCTTGTAGGTTATACCTCGACTCAACGACTGTTATCGGGATTCCTTGCTCTTCTATTTCGTTACTCGGACACATTTCGATTGATCTATTCACAATTTTATACATTTCATGCGTGCCTTATTCCTTTATTTCTATCAACATAAATGTGGACTACTATTTATTTATTTAGAAATGTTGTATTATTGTTCTGCTTAGCATTACTTACCTGGGCTCATCATTCTTGTGTTTGACGGAGTGCAAATCCACAGTCCAACAAGGGGAAGGCACCAGAGCTTAGAGATTTTCTTTGAGGATACTAAAGCACACCTTTCCACTTGGCGGAGTAAGTGATTTTTTGTATTATTGTATATATAAGTTGTTGGAACATAGGTTTTGGGTATGTGAGAGATTCTGGGTATGTATATCTATTGGGCTATTCTCCTCTGACTGATCATTTATGATGATATATATGCGGGGTTTTCTACACTCTAGGATGTCTTATCTTATATGGTTGTGATTAATTTATTAGTTTAAGCTTTGTTTCCGCTATATTGATGACAATTCGCTAATCAATGTTATAAAATTATAAATGAATGGTAAATAGTAATGTAAGGCTGACTACGCTTGCATGACTCGTTGAGATGGGCTCGGGGTTTCGCGAAAGTTTAGGCCGGACGGGGCCCAATTCAGGTTTGGGAAACTGGGGCCGTCACAGTTGGTATCAGAGCCGGAGTCTTAAATACTCGACTCATGATTTAAATCATAAGCCATTAAGACAGTAATCAATGGAAGTAAGGAATGGTTGATTTAGAGTGAAACCCTATGAACCTAACTTAAGTCTTAGTTGGGAAGTGAGGAGAGTTGGGGAAAATTAAAACTGGACTATGAGCTATTTGTTTGTTGTATATTATATTATCGATAGTTATGTCGTGATCGTGAGAATTACTTTCTTTTCAGATAGTGATGGTCGATCAGCCTAGTACAGGTGAGACTAGTACGAGTGATGTACAGGGCTAGTTGGATGGCATGCCACAGAGGATTTCATTGCATGATCAGCAGTTACGGGAGATTCTCAAACTGCTGAGAGCTCAGGCGACAGGATCACCTAGTAACGTCAGCAGCTCCAGTTGCTCAAACTGGGAGTGCTCAGACAGTTCAGGATACGTCAACAACACCCACAGTTGTTGTAGGAGTCACAGTGACTGAGGAGGCACCTGCACAGACAGAGATAATACCTCATAAGCCAGAAACACCGATAGAGGATGCGCCGAGCACACCGACTGACACTGGTGTTAGAGCGACGCTTGAGGCGAGACAGGCATGAGAGTTTATGAGACACCAGCCAGTGAAGTTCCACGAGGGAACTAATCTGGAAGCAGCAGAGAAGCTTATGAGGAGCCACGAGAAGATCCACAAGGTCTTGGCTACACCGACACATATGTAGCTGAATATTTCTTCAACATGTCTGTTTAGCGAGGCTGATATTTGGTGGCGCATAACCGTAGCATCGAAGAGGAGGCCCAAGGACTGGGCTGAGTTTAAAAAGAGGTTTTACAAGAAGTACATTCCTCCTGTAGTTTGTAACCAGAAAAAGGCCGAGTTCTAGATGATCAAACAACAAACAGTAGAGTCTGTTATGCAGTATATAGATCGGTACTTGAGTATGATAAAATATGCCAATGGCGCAGCCGATACTAATGCTGATCAGGCTTATTATTTCGTACATGGTCTACTGGATGCGATCGGTTCTATCGTATTGACATCGGCTTCGAGTATGTTACAAGATGCCTATGAGAGGGCTATGGATACTGAGAGTTTTGGGAGCACATGCATTGAGGCAACGACGACGTCGTCAGCACCCTCATAGTATGTTGGAGGGTCTAGAGGTGATAGGAGGAGGAAGAGAGCTAGACACTAGAGGCACGGTGATCGAGCTCAGAGCGTAGCATCAGTTGCGTCTTCACCATCTACAACGATAGTACCAGCTGCATCAATGCAGAGTTACGCTAGTTCACCTCAGCAACCAACACAGGCAGGTCCTCAACACTAGTTTTATCAGAGGACTGATTGTAGAGTCAGTGGCCAAAGATAGGGTCAGGGTTCCAATCAGGTGTACAGGGACAGAGGTCTGGTTTAGTACAGGGGTAGGCATAACGGACACAGTCTGGGTCATGATCTCAGAGAGGCTGTTTGGAGTGTGGTCAGCTGGGGTTATCAGTGCGTGTCCACGACTGGGTCGAGGACAGCGGCAGTAGCAGCAGAACCGGGAGTAGGTTCACACGGTTGCTACACCAGATCTGGTTGCCAGCCGTAGTCTTATCGAGGGTACGATTTTCATTTGTAGTTATTTCATGCATGTTATGTTTGTTTCAGGCTCTACTGTAACTTTTATTTCGGGTCGTATAATGGATGATTTGGATTTGAGACCTATTAGACTAGAGAGACCCTTGATCCTTAGCATAGCTGCTGGGGACAAGATTTACCCAAACCTGTTGTGTGTTGACTGTTTGGTAGAGATAGAGGGTCATGTCATGCCAGCAAACCTAAAAGTGTTAGAGTACTTTGAGTTTGATGCATTACTGGGCATGAATTGGTTGGGTATATCATGCACAGATCCACTGCTTCATTAAGAAGGTCATATTTCATATTCCAAAGCATCCAAAGTTTAGTTTTCAAGGGACTTCGACCAGTTTGCCTATCACTAAAGGTAGAGTCACCACTAGCTTAGATATAAAGACATTTGCTAGTGTATAGAATACGACAGAGCGAGTTGTGACTAGGTTGGAGAAGGTACTAGTGGTATGTGAGTTTCCTGACGTCTTTCTAGCAGAGTTACAAGGGTTACCACTGCCTAGTGAGATCGACTTTATTATCGAGTTGGTTTCGGGGACCAAACCTATTTCGATTCTGCCGTACCAGATGGCTTCGAGAAAGCTAGAGGAGTTGAGGAGTCAGCTAGATGAGTTACTAGAGCTGGGTTTCATCTACCCGAGTATGTCACCCAGAGGAGCACATGTTCTGTTTGTTAAGAAGATGGGCAGTAGCTTGCGGTTGTGTATTGATTACCGATAGTTGAATAGGGTGACAGTGAAGAATAAGTATCCACTTTCGCGCATCGACGACTTGCTTGATCAGCTGAAGGGAACACAGTGGTTCTTGAAGATAGACTTGAGATATGGGTACCATCAGCTAAGGATTAGAGCAGAGGATAGGGAGAAGACTTTTTTTCGCACTTAATATGGGCATTATTAGTTCACAGTCATGCCTTTTGGGCTGATTAATGCACCTGCGATGTTTATGGCCTTGATGCATGGAGTGTTGAGACAGTTTCTAGATAGTTTTTTCATCATGTTCATCGACGATATACCGATCTACTCCAAGACTCATGAGGATCACGAGAAGCATCTCAGATTGGTGTTGCAGATTCTGAGAGATCACAGGTTGTACGCCAAGTTCAGTAAGTGCGAGCTTTGGCTTACGAAGATTAGATTTCTAGGACACATCGTCAAACCAGGCGGAGTGTCAGTAGACCCCGCTAAGTCAGAGCAGCGATTGATTGGTTTATACCGAGATTAGTGTCAGATATTTGCAGTTTCCTTAGCTTGACGAGTTATTATAGACGATTTGTACGTGACTTCTTGAAGATTGCGACACCTATGATGCTGTTGACAAAGAAGGACGTGAGATTTCAGTGGAATGACAGTTGTGAGTAGGTGTTTCAGACTTTGAAGGAACATTTCACTACTGCACCAATGTTAGTATTGCCTGAGTCAGGGAAGGGTTTTGAGGTGAACACCGATGCTTCAAAGGTCGGTTTAGGCTATCTATTGATGCAGGACAGTAGAGTAATTGCCTACGCATCACGACAGCTGAAAATTCACGAGAAGAACTACCCTACGCATGACTTGGAGTTGGCGATAGTGGTGTTTTTGCTGAAGATTTGGCGACATTACCTCTATGGAGAGAGGTTTGTGCTGTTTACTGACCACAAGAGTTTGAAGTATCTGTTTACTCAGAAGGATCTGAATATGAGACAAAGGCGTTGGCT
Organism: Stephania japonica; assembly: GCA_039657345.1. NCBI lineage: Eukaryota > Viridiplantae > Streptophyta > Magnoliopsida > Ranunculales > Menispermaceae > Stephania > Stephania japonica. The sequence continues at coordinate 79,328,395 of CM077556.1, read as the reverse complement.
TGAATTCCTTAAGGATTATGATTCCTCTTTGGAGTACCACCCGGGGAAGGCCAATGTGGTTGCAGATGCATTGAGCCATAAAGGGTCAGACTCAGAGGTTCTTACTTGCCATATGACACGAGTATGGTTTTCTCGAAGCGGTCGAGTGGTTATTTTTAGTTGATATTTTGACCAGCATTAGAGTATTGATTTGTGGCTAGTTGAGGATTCAGACTGTTTCTATTCAGAGCGTACTAGATGGTCAGTGGGGTGACGAGGAGTATGGCATATTTTTCGAGTTCGCTCAGAGTTCAGATCATCCAGAATGGAGTCAGTCGACAGACTCATGTTTGAGATTTAGAGGGCGACTGTGGATTCCATCAGCTGCTGAGCTACATGATAAGATACTTCATGAGGCACACCGCTCGCATTTTATGGTTCATCCAGGCAGGACCAAGGTATATGCTAATGTGGGTCATCTATTTTAGTAGCCGGGGATGAAGACCTATGTTCGAGGGTGTGAGATTTGTCAGCGAGTTAAAGCTGAGTATAGCAGGCCTAAAGGGTTACTACATTCACTTCCCATTCCTCGGTGGAAGTGGAAGCATATAGTGATAGATTTCGTCAGTGGTTTACTTAGTCTCAGTGCGGTCATGATAGTATCTAAGTGATTGTATACAGGTTGACGAAGTCTGCGCATTTTTTACCAGTTTCAACCAGACATCAGGTGGATATGTTGGCTTTGTAGTATAAGCGTGAGATAGTTCGACTGCACAGTGTACCTTTATCGATTGTGTCTGACAGAGTGCCACTGTTTACGTCACAGATTTGGCAGAGCATGTAGGCACAATTCGACATGAGGTTGGATCTCAACACCGCCTATCATCCACAGATTGACGGATAGTCAGAGCGTCTGATACAAATACTCGAGGATATGTTGAGTATGTGAGTGTTGGAGTACGGTGGTTCATGGGAGGAGTATCTTCACTTATGTGAGTTTGCCTACAACAACAGTTATGAGGCTAGTATCAGTATGGCACTGTTTGAGGCATTATACGGGAAGCCATGTAGATTTCCATCTTGTTGGACAGAACCAAAGGATGTGGCAGCTATTGGGCCAGAGATTGATGTGGATTACACAGAGAAGATACACCTGATGAGATTGAGGCTGAAAGGTGCGTAGGAGAGGCAGAATAGATATTATGATTTGTATCATGGGGAGTTAGAGTACAAGGTCGGGGACTACGTGTACCTGAAGGTGTCTTCGACGAAGGGTCACAAGAGGTTCGGGATTTGAGGGAAGCTTGCGCCGAGATTTATTGGTCCATTCAGAGTTGGGAAGCGGATAGGCAGAGTTGCATATGAGTTGGAGTTGCCACCTCAGTTGTCTGGAGTTCATCCTGTGTTTCACATATCGATGCTTAGACTTAATAGGTCAAGTGAGGGTAGGAGGCCGATGGTGGACTTGTGCCAGATAGACTTGAGGGAGGACATCACCTAAGACAAGTAGCCTATTCAAATATTGGACAGGAATGTGAAGATTCTGAGGAACAAGGAGATCCCGTCAGTCCTAGTTTAGTGGCAGCACTACAGTGATGAGAAGCTGACGTGGGAGCTTGAGTCCTATATGCGCACGTATTTTCCCTACCTCTTCTGATTCGGTAAGTCTTTCCATCAGTTATTTTAATTTCGATGACGAAATTTCAATTAGTTGGGAAGACTGTAACAACCATAAATTCTAACTTGTGACGAACAAGTTTGGTGTTCGACACGAGTTCGAAAACGCTAGTATTGCACGAGAAAAGGCTTGAACAAGGAATTGTTCACACATTGAAGTCACCGTTTGGTGTCATAGTTGTTGGCTAGAATTAATAGAGGCCAATGGATGATCCTCGGGATTTTTGCGGGGTGTGGAGATGAGAGGGGTATATAAACCCAATTCCACCAACCTTTCTCTCTCATCTCACATTTCTATCTTTCCCATCTCATTGATTCAATGAAAGCAGTGTGGGTTCTGGGATTTCTCGATGCCATTTGACGTCACAGGAGCGACCAATCGCGAATTCTAAGGTGAGAGTTCGATTCCCCATGTCAATATATACGTTTTGGCAGTATTTTGTGGGTTTTCGTCACTGTAATTTTGGACAATGAATTGGGAAATTAGGTTTTTATTGGATGTTTTGATTGATTGGGAATCAATGGGGTGATCAAAGGATGATGGGTGAAGTGGTTTTGATGTTTGGAATTTTGCTGAATTTTGGTGAATTTTGTGGGATTTTGGAAAATCGGTGGTTTGGTTGGGTTATGACGCGAGCTGAGGTTGGTTTAGTGTATGTGGATGTTTAGTTGTAGTTGGGATAGGATCGAAGCACGGCGACACGAGTTGGGTGTGAAAAACCCCATTTTCAGAGATGTTATGCAAAAGACGCCGTGAACATTCCAACTCACGGCGTCACCCACGTACGTCTTGGGCAGTGCCTCAGGGGGAAACACATCGTGAGGACGCTGTCACGACCAATGAGGTTTCAGTGTCACTCACGTACGTGTTGGGCAAACAGCCTAATATACACGCCGTGAAGATGTCGTCCATGTCATTAGACCCCACAGCGTTTCGATGGTGTGTTAATGTTTACAGGGACCAATTATTATAAAATTTTCAGAAACTTTCAGGGGTCTCTTGGGTATCCAAATGGGTCATAATATGACCTAATACCTGGATAATCGACCCAAATGGGTGAACGAATGAAATTATGAAAATTTGGTAAAAATGAGAGTTATTAATGGGAATTTCGATGTAAATGTATTTTAGGGGTTTTTGAATATTGATGGGACATGGGAGGTCATAGGAGACGTGTCAGGGGCTCGTTGAGTGCGTAATTAGTTGGATTACAGGTAAGTAAACCAGTGAGTACTTTTACAGTTATTTCTTGAGCTTTGATTTGTTGTTATTGCTCTGTTTATTATCATATATGTTAGAATCTCTTTTGGTTAAGTGGTCTAATGCAAGGGAGTTATAGTTACTTTACCTGCGATGTGAGCTCTTATCTAGAAGTTGTTGATATCTCCCAGTTGAGTGTACGCTAGGGGCTCTTATCCGTGTCTACGCATATCTCATAGTCGGAAGAGTCAGGGTAGGTAGGTTGTGTTCTCTTCCTGAACCCAAGTCTTGTAGGTTATACCTCGACTCAATGATTGTTGTCGAAACTCCTTGCTCTTATATTTCATTACTCAAACACTCATATTTCGATTGATCTTTTTATAGTCTTATACATTTCATGTGTTCCTTATTCCTTTCTTTCTATCACCAGGAATGCAGACTGATGTTTATTTATTTTGAAATGTTGTATTATTGTTCTGCTTATAGTTACTTAATTGGGCTCGTCATTCTTGTGTATGACAGAGTGCAGATCCACAGTCCAGCAAAGAGAAGGCACCAGAGCTTAGAGATTTGCTTTGAGGATACTAGAGTACGCCTTTCCACTTGGTGGAGTAAGTAATTTTTTGTGTTATTATATATATATATAAGTTGTTTTGAACATGGGTTTTGGGTATGTGAGAGATTCTGGACATGTATATCTATTGGGCTATTCACCTTTGACTGATCATTTATGATGATATACATATGCGAGGTTTCCACACTTTTGAATGTCTTATCTTATATGGTTGTGATTAATTGATTAGTTTGAGCTTTGCTTCCGCTATATTGATGACAATTCACTAATCAATGTTATAAAATTGTAAATGAATGGTAAATGGTAATGTAAGGCTGACTAAGCTTGCGTGACTCGTTGAGATGGGCTCGGGGTTTCGCGCAAGTCTAGGCCAGGCGGGGCCCAGTTCAAGTTTAGAAAACTGGGTCACAAGCTAAAAGGGCAAAATGGTCAAAGTACACTAAAATTGGATACAACCCTAACCCTTCTACTATATAAACCCATTTGCAAGAGTTGTAGCCACCATGTCTTGTTTACACATTTAAGAGAAGAGAGTGAATGTAGAGTTGAGAGCTTTGTAGGAGAAGCTAAGGTGGTGTTCCAAGCAAGGAGAGGTAAACCCTTCCCTTTCATTTCAATCTTTTGAGTTTTAATAGAGTTTTGGTTGGAAAAGAGGGATTTACAACACTAAAGAGGTGGTGGAGCCGCGAAGGCACCACCCAAGGCATGGGCATCAGTCTCTCACCGCCGATGCTGCCCTGGGTGGTGGGATCACACCCTCGGCGCATTGGGGGAAGGAGCTTCCATTTAGAGGCTTTACCTCCCCCAACCTTACTAAGACGAGAAGAGGGGAGGAGGGGTGGTTTTCACCACCTATCCTTCACCTTACCACCCTCAACGAGGGTCAACCAGAGGGTCACCACCCTCAAGCTGATCGTCGAAGGGGAGCGAGGTTGGGACGATAGGAAGGGGGAGGAAACTCCCTCCCTCAGCGGTTTCACAGGGGAGCTCGAGTTCCCCTTAGTCAACGGGTCTCGTTAACCAATTTGATCATTTTTTTAAAGGGTTGAAATGATTAAATCCCTACGCGATCTCATGAAAGTGCATACATAGGCGCGCAAGATGGACCCAACGACGGGTCCCACCCTACACGACACTACAACATACACGCAAAACCCACACTAGTAAGTCCCAAAGGGGAATAAATGGGAAATATGAAACTCTAAAACATTGTATAGTGTCGCACAAATGTTCCTATTGGCCCCGGGTGTACAAAGGAGAGAATTAGGCGTCGCGCGAGTCGAGGTAAGTGGGAAGCTTGCTCAATTATCAAATATGACTTGCTATTAGTTATAATAGGCTTCATGACTTTCATCGAGACTTAGGATATGTAATGGCCTAATTAATAATTGTCGTTATTTTATGACGTCATTGTAGACGTGGACGCCAGCGGGGACGTTTGTGGGTCCCATAGCGAGGCTGGAGCACGCCCTGATTAGGTAAATAGTTATTTTGTATGTTGATTTGACTAATTTGCGATGTTTATGTCAAAATAGGTTAAACGACATTGTGATGTGTGTAATTATATTTTAATTGACGTTTGAGATTGTGTGTTAAATATTTACATCGATATGCGTGTCGACGCAGGTACCAGGTAGGCTAAAAGATGAAATACTAGGTCGAGGAAAATATTACACATATCAAATGAATTAAATGTGACAAAATAATAAATTGGTGGGCGACTAATAACACGCGGGGTCATGGTCGACACGCGTGGGTTGTACGGTAGTGTGCACGCCCGAGTACGCTCGTTGGCGCATACGACAAAATTGTAGTCGCGAAAATATAAGCGAATATATATATATATATATATATATATATGTAATTAAAAATATATATGTATATATAAATATATATATATATATATATGTATATATAAATATATATATATATGTATATATATAAATAAATATGTTAAAAATCAAAAAATAAATAAATAATTGTGAAATGATCAAAAAAGGTATTTGATTGTGAAGAATGAGGATAAGAACATAGGGGTATTTTGGTCATTTCACCCCAAAATGTTGATAATCACCATCGAAATCCTATTTTTCATCACCGTTTCGATCGAAATCGAGAGACCGAGGGAGAAGAAGAAGGAAGGAAAGAGAGATTTGCTGAGATAGAGAGCATGAGGTCATCACGACGTCGAGGTGAGTTGTGGTTTTGTTGTTGTTGTTGTTGTGCATTGTTGGATGGTGGTGGTGGTGGTGGTGGTGATGGTTTGGTGGTGGAGGTGGAGTTCGAGAACTCGGACGAACTGCTAGAGCAGTTCGTCTGAGGGGGAGAGACGACACCTATGTCGTATCCCCTCCCTCCCAATTACATTAAAAAAATTAAAAACCAGAGACGGGAAGAAGGAGATGCACGCGCTGCATGCCCAGGCTAGACCGACCCAGGTCGGTCCAACCACCTGAATCGAACCGGTCCAAGTGGGGCCCCCAAATTTAAAAAATAATTTTAAAATAAAATATAGAAAAAATAGAGAAAAATAGCTAAAAATTTTGAAAAATCCAGAAAAATATGAGAAATTAGAAAAAGGGTTCATAAATGAATTTTGGGATTTTCTTGGGATTTTGGCGAGATGTTGTCGGGGTTTTTACCTCATATAACGTAAAATTGACATAATATATCAAATTGAAGCTAATTCAATGACAAATGATCTTAAGTACATTTGGGTGATAATTTTGATTGTCGAGTATTTATTGGAGCTGAACCGGGGTTTATTTTAAGAGACAAGGAGTGCGGTTTGAGGTATTTAGAAAGTACTGCTTGATTTATTTGAATTCAGTCATGTTCATTTACTACTCTATTTCCTTATTACTTTATGGTGGTTGAGTACTCTCACATGATGACTTGACGGTAGTTGAGTTTACTCCTACCTGGTGTCTTTACGGTGTTAAGATCACTCCCCACCTGGTGTTTATTCGTTGTGGGGGCATAGGGTCTACTAAGCCATAGCATATGTCTAGGGATGCGCCGGTGAATATGCTACCCTGATATGATAGGCATGTGTGGGTGCACCATGGATATACGCCGGCTACCTAGGGGGTTCAGGGTCACTTGTTGAGGTATCCTTACGGGTCGTGCCTAGCAAATAGCTCGAAGTATGGCTTAGTCTGACTTTGATTGTGCAAGCACTTTGCTTTACTGCTATATTTATGCATGCGATGATCTCCCACATTTGTCTGTATTCTTTTGTTCCGCATGTTTATTTATAATATTTTAAATTCTAGCAGTTTATTTACGTATTTACTTGGTGAATTTCCTTGAGATTACTCATTCTGGACTCGTCATCTGCCTTTTTGTGATGGTTTGAGTGCAGATCCTAGTACGAGCCGAGGGAAGGATAAGCTTGAGGACAACATTGATTGACTGCATTTGCCCTACTCGTACGTTTATTTTTATTTCCTTGTTTTATGCTGGGTTTTGGGGTATGAGAGATATATATGACTTGTATATAACTTGTAGGTTATATTTTTGATATTTTGAGGATCTCAGTTGATATGTATATGGTGTATATTTTGAGATGGTTTTCCCTTAGGTAATATGCTCATAAAACACCTAGATGATTTTAATTATCCGCTGCGTACTTTGAGGTAAAATGATAATAAAGAATTTAAAACTAACTTAAATCAATGATTATTAATACATAACTTATAGTTAGCAAGAATTTGATTATACTGAGTTTACGAGTGGTCGTGGGATACAGCTGGATGATGAGTTGGAAGGGCTGTGGGCCCGCGGTGCACGTCGTAGCTGCCGATGGACTGGAAGCCGCTACAGGATGGGTTGCATAGCTTTATTGATATGAAATGCATGAACAATAGAATTGTTGTATGATCCGCATGTGAATGCCCGGACCCATAGCAGTTTTAATCTGAGGGGTCTTACTTACCTACCCATAGCCATCTTAACTTGAGGGGTAGCCATGATGTTCTAGCTCATAGAGGTCTTAACCCGAGAGGCATGATTCTATTGTAGCCTATCACATGTTTCTATTATAGTCCATAACAGTACGAATCCGAAGGACTTTGGTTGTGATTGAAAGGCATTACATGTGGATTACATATCAGTAGTGGCTTGGATGTTTTTACTGTCGTTTTGATGTTGCCATTGAAGGGACACAACGACCATTGTGTTCACTAGTGATAATCATCATCTCGATAGTGTCGAGATCGGCTACAGGGTTCTTGTCAATATTGTAAATGCATTGAATGGAACATAATGGCTTATATTTATATGAATTTTTATGTAATTCTCTTGGTTAACCTTCACATGAATGATTCTTGATGACTTAAACTTTATGATTGTGATTTATGATGTAAAATGATTTATTTACCATGCGATGAATGGTTTCTTTGTTAAATGGTACCATGTTTCCTTTATATTGAATGCTTTATGATTTCAAGCGCGTGCTAGACTTTCTCTTATATTTTTTTAGGTATTACTTGCGTATTTGATAGTTGAGCAGGTTATCCTATTACTAAGCATCATTAGATCTTTTAGCTCACCCCACTACTTCTCAAGTCCCTCGACATTCACGAAAGACAAGGGCAAGGGAAAGAGTGAACTGTCCTCCTTGACGTGAGGACTGCATTACTATCTATCTATTTGCTTTTTTTTGGATTTTTGGAAATCTATGTAAAGATTTTAAAGGTTTGTTTGGGTAGTTGGAACCTCATTTATCTGTTTGAGCTTTTGGTGGCTTTATGAATTGAGACATGGAGAACCTAGATGTCTTGAAAGCTTTAATAGGCCATGAAAACTATGTTTTATTTAGGAGGATATATGACTTGTCTATTTTTAGATTTGACATATGAAAGTTTTATTATCAATGATTCCGCACTTTTATTTCCATATTGTAGTAGTTGGTACTTCTGCAAGTTTGATTAGGCGAGCCAAGTCGTTACTCGAGACCAATTCCTATATTTGAGCTCGTTTAACGACTTGGGCCGCGACCCGATGCTATTTTGGAGGTTGGGTCGTCACATTGAATGTGGAGGACCCATACCACATCTCGTCGTCTTCATCATCTACACCAGACCATAGTTAAAAGAGTAAGTGAAAAAAAAAAGGGAGGGAGTGAGGTGAAGTGGAGGGACGGTGGATAGAAAATGAGAGGATCTCCACTACTACTTACAAATCAACATTGAGATGCGGTAGCGTTAGATGATCATGCGACGGGAGAAAAAGTCGAAGAAGAAGAGGAACAACGAAGAAGGGGGGGCTACCGACAATAGTCGCACTCGCTAGAGCGAGCGGAACGTCGCTGGAACCCTTAAGCCGCATATGAGAAAGCTTGAGTTAGGGCTTTTTTTTTTTTGGGTTTGAGGAAGCCAACGGCTAAATAAGCCTTATTATTGTTTTTCAATTCTTAAGCAAACACTATACTATATATGCAACACGAACTTTATATGAAAAAGAGTAAAATTTAGAATATATTGCAAATTTTAAGTGAATTCAAATTACATAAATAAACGTACGCTAGCATGCACTTGGTCATGATTGGAGAAACATTAAGATGGAAAAAGATGGAAAAAGATGGAAAGTACACATGAATCAAAAGGTAAAAAGAAAAGCATGCATGCTTGGAGGGAACGCAATATATTGTTATAACCCCGCATTGAGACTCATTATTTCCCCCTTACACACCCGACATTTACAGGGCTTCCATGTGCTCTCTAATCTTCTCTACCCCCTCTCCCCCAACACTAATTATAATCACTTCCATCACTGCACAAATTAACTCTCTCTAATCAAATCAAAATAAAATTAATCTCATTAAACGGGCTATTAATCTTTTGTCCTCCATAAATGATGAGCTCATTAACATGTAAGCGTTACGTACGAAAATAACAGTAGAGTTAACTAAACTTGAATTCTTCAATGTTTTCAAGCAAATTCCAATTTTGTTTACACAATGCTGCGCTGCATTTCTTTTCCTTCGTTAATTTATTATAGTTTTATGATAAAATATATTTTTTTGAAACATTCATGATAAAATATTTTATACTATTGGTTTTTTAATTATTGTATAATGTCATCTCTTTTTTTGGTAGTGCTTTGTTGATTCAATGTGTCGCCGCCTCGTTATGTCACTGCACGTGTCAGCTTTTCGAAAGCTTTCGATGAATCAGGTGGAAACTTTGACGTTTGACCTGGACTATCCACCAAGCATATTGCGACAAATCAGCTTTACGAAATCATTTGATTCGCCACTCTTTATTATCAATAAAAAATTATTTTTCATTTTTATTTTGTTTTTAATAAAAAATCTATTTTTTGTGATAAGTAAATGGGAAATATATTATTTTTTTATTTTAGTAAAAAATCTGTTGACTTTACTAATTGATAAAATAATTCTATTTGAAAAAAAAATATGTAAGATTTTATCCCGTCTAAATTAAGAAGGTTTTTTTTATAAGACTAAATTAAGAAATTACACTAACATTTAACTATTTATCTATTAATTTGAGTAATATACGTTGATCCTTCAATTCTAATATACTGAGATAAAGTAAATTCTGACGTGATTAACTTGATTAACTGCCATTTGAAATAGTCATTTTTTATCACAAAGATTTTATTCACTTAATCGCTTTCAAAGTAGTATTGCCAATTGATGTTTATTTGTTTTTTTGAAGAAATCAAAGACGTAAAAGAAACCTTTTTTACAAAAAAAAAATTAAATAATTGTGTAGAACCCACTTTGGTCATTGCCAAATAGATATAGACTAGATTTAAGTAAGTGTCATGTGATACACCTTGAATAGGTTACACAATATATCTCAAGGTGCATCGCGTGTCATCCACTGGTTGGTATGTATTTGGCATTGGCCAAGTGGGTTTAAAAATTATTTTCCTAATTAGTTATATTTTTTATTTTTTGAAAACTCCTAATTGGCTCCTATATGTTTTATACTTTGATTTTTGTGTTTGGTAGAGAACTATAACAAATGATGATTGGCGTGACAGCGTGAGCGTGACATCAACCACAGCTCATCTACTATAATCCCTACACTAATCACCCAATAAATGACAATTGAGTGTGCAATATCAATAACTAATTAGACCAGTTAGAAAACAAGTATAAATACGCGTCCTCTGCTTTGGTTTTGCACAACAAGAACAGCGGTTCCACTGTAAAGCAGAGCAACTCACAACACACAACAGAGAGATCGATTGTTGAGGATTCATTCCATCAATGGCGACCAAAGTTTACATCGTGTAAGCATTACTTTGCTTTGATTAGTAGATCTTAATCTTGGGTCTCGGTCTTTGAAATCTGAACACTTGTTTTTGGTGATTGATTGATTGTTTTTCGAGATTTGTGAAAGTCTTTTGATCAACAGTGACTTTGTTGCCATTTTTGATTGGTAAATCAAAAGTTCTTTCCCTGTAAGACTTTTTGGGTCATGGGTAATCTGTGATTTTTGAAGATCCCATGGAATTTAGGGTTTTGAGGATCTTATTGTTGTTGTGATTTCATTGATCTTTGATTCAGATACCCCAATTGACATCAAAGACACTTGAATTTTATTGATTCATTAAGATATGGAATCAAATGAGACATTTTTGGTTTGATTTTTGTGATCAAGATCCTATTTTTCTTGTTTGATCAAAAGAGGGGATACTGATTAGTGAACCATTTAATCGTTCTTGCATTTGAGGGTGTGATTTCAATTGTTATACTTTAAAGCCCTTTTTATCAAATTGGTTATCTTTGTGGACAGTCCTTTCAAATACCAACACTGGTTGTCCGAGTGGTAAGGGAACTGGTTTCCCTCAAGCGAGAGAGGTATTGAGCTGGAGTCGTGAATGGGAAAAATTGGGTTGTGAGGGCTGCCACTAATATGGGGCTTGGCAGTGCCTGAACTTGGATTAGTCGGTGCGGTTAGCGGTGGACATGCATGGGAAACCAAAAAAATGGAAATGGATGCTTATTCTGTTGATTATAGTAGGGATTTTTTTTTTCTTGAAAACGAAAAAAATTAGAGATTACTTTGCAGTAACATCGTTGGGAACTTCATGAAACTTTAAAAGACATCCATAGTAAGTAAAAGAAATCTAACCTAGATGTATACTTTAAATGGTGTTTGGTTATTTGCCTTGGAAATTTGAAGATGAGTTGTTCTTTATTCACTGAAGTACTGAACTTTATCTCTTCGAATCTTATCTGATATGGAGAGTAAAGTGACGCACACAATGTGTAGTGGACATGTTTGCGTTATGTCTCATTATGGGTGATTCGACTTTACTCATCTTTGGTTGACTTCATTTGATCCTAGTTATGCATGCCTGCTCATCTCCATGTTTTTGGCTTTTTTTTTTATCGATATGCATGCTAATTCTATACTTTTCTTTTCAAATAACAGACTGGCCATTTTTGTTCTTTCATTCATGCTTACTTTTGTAGAATCAATCATGTTAGTGATTGTAAATTTGTGATAAAGAATGTTAGTTCATGTTTTGAGCTGTGTTACGTCCCTATTTTTGTCGGTGAAGTTGATAAAATTATGCGTAAGATATGTCAAGTTCATAATTCATGTGTTAGGGAAAGTTGACTGCCGTTTATTTCTTTTCTATTGTATTTCTTAGTCTTGGCAAATATGACTAGAAATTAAACGGTGTTGTTCAAACTTCAGGTACTACTCTATGTATGGGCATGTTGAGCAACTAGCCAAAGAGATCCAAAAAGGAGCTGCATCAGTTGAAGGAGTTGAAGCGAAACTGTGGCAGGTTTGTGCTAATATCACTCCCTAGGTTTACTTAATATTGACTTGAGCGGCGTCGGCATAGAAAAGACAGATTTGTGGTTGCCAATCTCCAATCATTTTTATGTTTATCACTTTTTCTAGGAAACCATTGTCAAATGTTAGGTGTGAGATAGGACATAGTTGGTTTTCACTATTGATTTGAAAGCACTTCCTTATATTCAACCAAAAGTTCATCTCTCATAATTTCTCATATCTCACCAGGCAAAGCCCAAGATTTATTGTATTTGCTATGCTGTGTCTTATCTCCTTGGAAGCGATAAAAATTGAAATCTCCAAGAAGACATATATCTTGACTGTAGAACATTAAATGAAAGATTTTAAGTGCAATGAACGATGAAAAAAAAATTGTACCTTAGAAATGAATACGCATTGAATCACTGGATCATGATTTTGTTTATCGTATCGCAATTTTGTAAAACAAGGAACCCTGGGTGCTATTGTTGTGTAACATAACTTTTTAAAGAATGTATGGTTGGAAATGTTTAAGTTTTCAATAGCAATCTGACTTTAGATTTAACATCTTGTACCTATAGTGACGTTCTTGTGTGTGCCAGAAAGTCCATTTGAAAGGTTAAAATGCCAACATTCTTAGCTTAATTAGCCTTTTTTTTTTTTTTGTGTAAAACCTTTTAGAGTATTTCTCTACCAGACTATTTCATTCTTAATCAATGTTTTGGAGACCTTTTCATTCCATGCCATATAGTCAATATATTGGTTTACTACTCTTGCAAAATGGTCTACATTATTTGAAGTGAATGATTTGTCGGGATAGGTTCCTGAGACGCTATCAGATGAGATTCTTGCAAAGATGAGCGCACCTGCGAAGAGCGATGCACCTATCATTAGTCCTCATGAGCTTGCTGATGCTGACGGGCTTCTCCTTGGTTTCCCAACCCGGTTTGGTATGATGGCTGCTCAATTCAAGGCATTCATGGATGCCACCGGCGGTCTGTGGAGGACGCAAGCGTTGGCTGGAAAGCCCGCAGGCATCTTCTACAGCACTGGATCGCAGGGTGGCGGGCAAGAGACAACTCCGTAAGCCCTCTTTTTTCTCATCCATGAAATTAGCTATATGTTTTACTCGGCACAATTTCAATTTAACACAAATAACTTGGTTTATGCAGATTGACTGCAATTACTCAACTAGTACATCATGGAATGCTATTTGTGCCCATCGGATACACATTTGGCGCTGGCATGTTCGAAATGGAGAAGGTGAAGGGTGGTAGCCCCTACGGTTCAGGTACCTTCGCTGGTGACGGGTCGAGACAGCCATCTGAGCTTGAACTGGAGCAAGCTTTCCACCAGGGAAAATACTTTGCTGCCATTGCTAAGAAGCTCAAGGGAGCTGCTTGATTGATATGCTCAAGTTCCAATGTTGTCTATTGTTTGAAAATCTATATTGACATTTATTTTTGATTTAAACTTTCAATATTGTACTTCTCTGTCATAAGAATAATTTAGAAGGCTTTATTTATGATGTTTTCAGCCTTTTAGCTGCGGAAGTGATGTACCCAGAACAAGTGCTTTGTAGTGAAATATACTTGGTTTATTTTTCTTTCAATTCTATGAAGTTGTACTTTCCATACATCCATCTTTCTTTCAATTCCTAATTTGCTCATTTTTCATATAGAACATCAATATCGTCACAACAACAAAGATTTATCGAACCATTATAAGGCGTCAACTAAAGCTACTCCGATATTCAAAAAAGTAAATGAAAAACATTAATGGCGTCAACTAAAGCTACTCCAATATTCAAAAAAGTAAATGAAAAACATTAACATATATATTTTTTGTTAACATATATAGCCAAAAGCATGTCTGATGAGATAGTAGAGACTTGTATAATTTTTACCAAAAAAATAAGATGCATATGTAATTAAGAGCATCTATATCTATTATTATCTTTAATTTAGACTTTAGGGTTGGTAGCTAGGTAGTTGTTGGTTCTATTCAATTGTCCCTTGTTAGTATTTTTTGTGATGATGAAAGGGATGGGTTTGAAGTTTGAACATTCATTGTTGATCAATGTTGTCTCCTTATTTTTTGGGCCAGGCTATTCGGATCCCACATTTTACTTCTTTTACCTTGTTTTTGAATTTTTATTTTGTTTACCTCACCTTTTACTTAATTTACTCTAATTTTTCTTTTTAAAATTCCAACAATACCCTTGTTGACCCATACGGGCATACCCCATCACCCTCAACCCAACACCGCTCTCAATCATCTAGATTTTTCGGTTTTAGTCAGTGTAGAACACTTTGTACTAGATCACCAAGTGTTGTATGAGTGTTTTTTCGTTGAACAAGGTCGGATGTGGTCGCGATGTGTCCTAGAAACGAAAAAGTATCGCCTGCAGAATTCAGCTACACAGGGTTGACACCTTTGAAGAGGTGTCGGCCAACTCTGACCACAACCTCTAAAGGGGTAACGATCGTATTCGACTTAGAGGTGTCGGTTGAATACAACCGACATTGTGAAGAAAACTCAGTTTCAATGGGTGACGGAGGGATTTAATCGAGACCTTCTTAAGAGATGTTGACCCTTTACTTCCAACACCTCTTAAGAGTTGTTGGTCCTATGCGTCCAAACACCGCGAGCAACAAGAGCGAATAATTTTTTTTTAAAACTCATTAAAAAAACACATGAAAATGATAAAAAAAAAATAGTGGGTTGTACCTAAATGTAAGATTCAAGCATCAAATCGAAGTCCTAAACCCAACAACAAAACCGTTAACAATACCGACTTAAAAAGGAAAAAAAATCTTTAAAAACTATAAAATTGATACTAAACGAGATGAAGAATGCACCTACGACATCGAATCGAGGAGTTTCATTCGAATTTTGTCAGATTTGGATTGGTGATGAGAGTACGGTTGGAGAAAGTAGTGGCGAGTTAGTGTGAGTGGGGTGACTGAGGTATGCGTGAGTAAAAACCCTTTATATAGAGAGATAGTTAGGTCATTTCATAAGGATAGGACAAAAAAAGTAAAAAAGTGAAATACGATAGCCGCACCCTATTTTTTTTTTTTTTACGGATGGATGTTTGCACCGAGATTTACATACGCATGCAAACAAACGAAGTGTATCCAAAGTTTTACAACTGAGTGAAAATAGCATATTACCCAATAATTATCACTATTCCTGCTTACGTAAGATTCTTATCTAGGTTGTGCAAACCAAGGCCCAGTAATCATCGATCCAATATATTTGGAAGTCCATCAAGAAAAGCCCGTTAAAATATCCAAACTTGCAGCCCGGCCAGGATAAAAAAGAATAAAATTATAAATAGCACCAAGGGTAGCCATTTTGAACACTCACAAAAAAAAAAAAAAAAAGGAGCCCGACTATATGCACCCCATATTTCCATAAAGGCATTTAGATTTTGAGTGCACCTCAAATTTAAATTTCAATTTATGAGGGCACCCAACATTTTTGCTAAAATACCCCTTCCATCTCAACTGAGGCACCCAACTTCAAAATCTTGATCAAGACATCTATTTTAAGTTTGACAACATATGACTGAGATTTATCTTCTAAGTTTGGTATTGTCCAACCAAATCTCTTTAGTGAAATTTGGTTAACAAGAGGTTCAATGGGCTCTAACCGACGCTCCGACTAGAGATTCAGATATGCAAGACTGAACCACTCCATGATGCTCTACAAATCACAAGAAGAGAGTTTGTGGAGGGATGATGGTGGGGAGCACAAAAAGAGAAAAAGGGTTGTAGGGTGCACTAATCACAGTAAGGGGCATAAAGAGTCATTTTATGGTAAAATTGACCTTTTTAAAGTTAGAATTTTCGCTAGGGTACCCTAAGTAAAAGGTGGGGTGCGTATAGTCGGGATCAAAGAAAAATAAAAAGAAGGCTGGAGGAGGTCTAGATTTGACTCAGGTTGGAATCACTTATTTAACAGAAAAAAAAGCAAAAAATAGATTTAAATGGTCATAAATAATAGACTCGTAGAATTTAGATAAAATTGTTTTATTTACTTATTTTTTAATTTTTTTTGCAAAATTCTATTTTTCAGTCAAGTAGTGAGTGATCTTTCATTATTATCAATTCTATACAGCAATCCAAGTACATTATATGAATTCAATGTAAAGTTTTCTTATTGTTGTTGTTAAGTGTAAATAAAGTAAACAATAAATCTACTTGGACTCATGAGTCCGGACTCATAGGAAGATTTCTAATTTTTTTGTACATATTTAAGGGGTATAATAAAAATTTTACAAGTGATTATAGTTGTTTCATTAATTGCTCGAGGGTGTATTTGAAATTAAAAAAAATTTTGAATCCGGACTCACGAGTTCAAATAGCACTACCCTAAAGTAAATCGAGCAAAGCAGCGGCCAATAATATTCTTATAAGTTCCTCGTTTTCTTCAACACCAAGTAAACAAACAAATCTAAAGTTTGACAGGGGTTGTTGGCGGCCGGCCGGCCGCAGACCTTGCTCTAGCGGTCTTCCGTTGGCCAGTAGCTCTCTCTTTCTTTTGTCTTTATTTTCTTTTCCTTAACTTCCCTTCTTCCTTTCCTTCTCATGTTCTTCTCTTTTCTCTCCTTCTTCTCAGTTGTCTTAAGAAGAGGGGTTTTGAGTAGAAAGGAGGAGATACTAATGGAAATGGAATGAGAGTTTTTTTGGAGAGTTTTGACTGAGTTAGAGGGTGATGTCTTACTAGCCACGCCGATGCTCCAACAAGTTCTTGGTGCAACAAATGTTGTTGGAGGTGAGGCTTGTCGTCCTCTTCCCTCAACTTCGTTGTTCCTCTATTTTCTTGTCCATAGGCACTTGTAGGGGTTGTTGCAGAAGAGTGTGATGGGGTCGATTTTGAAGCAGAGGGATCTTGGGGATGATGAAGCCACACCTACAAAACAACCATGGTGGATATGGTCTAGGTTTTCTCCTTTTTGGTGATCCTTCCTTTTTGTTGTAATCTCTTATGTAAGCTTTTATGTTTATTGTTTTCCCTCTTCGAGGGTAGTCTTTCCTTTTTGTTAAGGTTTCCTTCCGATTTTTTACTAGTATTTCTTCATCAAATGTGCCTTAGAGGCTTTCGATGATGGGTCGCAATGAGGCTTTATGCCTTTGTTGCTTTTGTGGAGATACTTTTAATGTAAGGGTTCTCATCATCAATGAAGCTTTGACGACCAAAAAAAAAAAAAAACACGACAACAACATGATCTAGTCTTATAAAAAAAAAGTACATGAATCTAGACAAACTATGCAGCCCCATTTGCCTCCCTATGGACAAATTAAACGAACTAGGTAAGCTGCGTTTCCTAAAAAAAGAAAATCAAACAATATTGAAAAAGCAAACTATATTCTGAAATATTAATCAGGTAATTAATTTATTTTTCAAGCCTTGTACCAAATGATATCGAGTCTATGAGAAATATAGTTGGCAATATATTAATGTTAAAACTTAAGGCAAAATTGTTGTGATGGTATTACAATTTCGGTAGTGCTATTTGGACCCGTTAGTCCGGATTTAAAATTTTTTTTTAATTTCAAATACACCCTCGAGCAATTAATGAAACAACCATAATCACTTGTAAAATTCTTATTATACCCCTTAAATATGTACAAAAAATTAAAGAGTAGTGCTACTTGGACTCATGAGTTCGGACCCTTAGGGGGTTTTTTGAAAAATTTTTATTTCAAAGTCATCCTCAAGCAATCAATGACTTCAAAATTATAACTTGTAACACTCCTTTAATATTTACAAAAATCTCAAAAACTTCCTTTTGAGTCCGGACCCTTAGTGTCCAAATAGATTTTTTGAAAATTAAAAAACCTACTTATGAGTTCGATCTCATGAATCCAAGTAGATTTATTGTTAAAATTTAGCTAATCCAAATTCAAAAAATCTATTTGGACACTAAGGGTCCGGACTCAAAGAGAGGTTTTTGAGATTTTTGTAAATATTAAAGGAGTGTTACAAGTTATAATTTTGAAGTCATTGATTGCTTGAGGATGACTTTGAAATAAAAAATTTTCAAAAAATCCCCTAAGGATCCGGACTCATGAATCCAAGTAGCACTACTCATCCAAATTTAAGTAGCAGTTGACACTTGACACAATTTTCGAAAGATACTAGACTTAAGAAGTCCACCACAGGTAAAGCTGAATTTAAAACAATAAAGTAAATCAAAGCGAGTGATTCAAATTAAAATCTTCTTCGAGAAGACAAAAAAATGGAGCCCTAAAGACAAACTGCAGTCATAACTGCTTTGCTTTAATTTCTATATATACCATACCATCCGTCCATCCATCAAAAAACTTTGATGCGCTTTTATATTTCTGCACTAGTACACTCCAAGCTTTCTGTCTCTGATCACTCTTTAAAGTAAAAAAAGAAAATGTATACGACACCAAATTCCATTCCATTGATAATGTAATAGATCCCAATGTTCTGTTAAAGCTCTCTCCGATTAATCAATTCGAAAGTCATTTCAAAAGAAACAAAAATTCCAATCATGTAGAGAATTTCTTCATATTCAAATCCAATGCCATGATGGTATAGCCCATCCTTCACGCTTACACATTAAGCCTCTATTGGAAATTATTAAAATAACTGATGATGTGTTTTTCCTCCATTATATTAGTAGGGGTTTTTTCGACTTTATATAAGGGAAACATGTTGTTTCTCACCTTTGTACAAATATTCTTGGCAATATTAAATAAAGTCTTGTTCCTATCAAAAAAATTAAATTAACTGACGAAAAAAACGTAACATCTACAATTTTTAATGATATTGCTTTCTTGACTACTCTCCCCTTCAAAAATATAGGGAATTTTGTACAAATGGGTCTAGTTATGTGCAAACCACAAATTGACAAGGGTAAACCACAAAAAAATTTGCACTCACATTCCATATATTTTGCACCAAATTGAATTGACCTCTTTACCCTTCACAAGTCCCACAATGACTCACATGCCCTTTTTCCTTCTCACGTTGTGCACCCCACAAAGTGTCAACTTCGACCCCGACGATCCCCTCTGACCACCGGCGACACAAACTTGTGATTTCAGAGCCCACTACCATCGTCGTAAGTAGGGCTGGGCACAAAACCCGAGTACCTGACTTGGGTCGGGTCACCTGAATCGGGTGGCGGGTGGTGGGTCGGGTAGAGTGAGTGAAGAAAAAGAGTCGGGTCATAAAAGCCCGACCCATCAGGTGTCGGGTGTGATCATATTAGTAAAAGGGTACCCAACCCGACCCTACCCAACCCAACTTCAAAAATAAAGCCCATTAATAACCACCACAAAAGAACCCTAAAAATTTACTGCTTCGGTTCACCTCCACCTACACAACACTCTTCGACTTCGACTTCATCATCCACACACATCCGCTGCACATCCGCCTACTTCGGTTCACCTCCGCCTGCAGGCCTTGCACACATCCGCTGCATCATCTTCTTCATCCGCCATCTGCGCCATCCGCCATCATCTTCATCCGCCATTCGCCTATCTGCACTCGTCGACTTCATCATCTTCTTCATCGCTTCTCTGCACTCTGCAGTATTTGGTCTTCTTCATCGCCTCCTCCATGCTCCATTAACCACCACAAAGGCACAAACTAAGGTATTTATTCTATGCCTCTCGTCTTAACCATTTTTTCTCTTGTATTTGTGTATTTGATAATTGATATATTTAATTTATGTAATCTGTTTTCAAAAAAAAAAATGCAATCTGTTTAAAAAAAAATATGCAATCTGTTTTTAAAAAATGCAATCTAGCCACATTTTTTGATGATGTTTTGTGTCCGTACCTTATATATGTGCACTCATAAAGTTGATTTCTTATAGAAATCAAACTTTCTATTTTACCTTGGCTACTCACACCCACAGCTACATATATATAATATATGTATTGTGCCTTGGCTACAATTTGAATCACTTTCTAATTAATGTTCACTGAATCACTGTGATCACAAGTACCAATTTTGGTAACTTCCAACTTTGACAATATCTTGCACACTACCTACCGAAATCAACCGAGTCCATTAACGTGAAGGATATTTGAGGAGATAAAAAAATCACATGAACAAAGGTAAAGGTTAGTTCTTCAAGTTTTTTGTTTGATTTTTTAGATGACATATGTTGTTTCAACTGAGTTAGACTTTAGTCAATGTGTTAATCCATTCGACATTCCAACTCCAACTCTACAGCCACAGCCTCCACCTCCAAGGCAGGATGAAACTAATGAATCAAGCCTCCCCTCATTACCACCTAATATGGGTAATAAAAGAAAGAGAACTTCGGAAGCCTGGGATTATTTCACAATCAGAGAAGAGGAGCCTAACAAGCCTAGGGCATATTGCAAATTTTGTCCCAAATCTTATGCATGTCATTCCAAAAGTTGTGGGACTAAAACTTGATTTTGCATTTGGAGAAGTTTTTGAACCCCAATCATCCATGGAAAATTGAAAATGAGAGGCATCCTTCCAAGCAAGCTAATCTTTGTTTCTCCTCTACTCATGATGGGTCCTCAGCTGAAAGTACAGTTCACTTGTTCGTAACCACCTATGACTATTACAATTGTAGGAGATTGCTTGCTAGGATGATTATTTTAGACGAGTTACCTTTCAGGTTTGTGGAAAATGATGGCTTTCATGATTTGATTGCGAGTTTAAATTCTAAGTTTATTGTTCCATCAGAAGAACTATTACAAGGGATTGTATGAGTCTTTACTCAATTGAAAGGACGAAGTTGAAAAAGATGTTTCGTGGGTCGTCTCAGCGTTTGTGCATAACAACGGATGCATGGAAATCAATACAAAAGATCGACTATATGGTGCTTACTGCGCACTTCATTGATAGTGAATAGAAGTTGCAAAAAAAAATCTTGAACTTCTTTTAAATTCCAAATCATAAAGGCGACAAATTTGGGAAAGCAATGGAGAAGTGTTTGCTAGAATGGGGCATCGAACGAGTCTTCATTGTGACAGTTGACAATGCTACTTCAAATGATGTGGCTATCTCTTACTTGGCGAGGATAGTTAGAAATTTGGGTGGATTGGTATTAGATGGTGAGTTCTTTCTTGTTAGATGTGTTGCTAGTCAAGGAGGGGTTAGAGGAATTGGATTCATCTATTGGAAACATCCGCTACTTTGTGAGGTATGTGAAGTCATCTTTTGCGCAGTCACTCACCTTTAAGACGTGTGTGGAGCAAAAAAAACTTAATACTAATGGTGGTGTTTATTTAGATGTAAGTACAAGGTGGAATTCCACTTTCTTGATGTTGGATGCTGCGTTGACTTACCAACGTGCTTTTGTGAGAATGGAAAGAGAAGGTGATGATTTGAATTTGGCAAAGATTCCATCTGATGATGATTGGGAAAAGGTAAAGATGTTTGTAAAGTTTTTGAAGTCATTTTATGAAATCACTAAACGAGTTTCAGCTTCCTTGTATGTGACTTCTAATAGATACTTTCAAGAGTTTTACTTGGTTCATGGTATAATTCAAAAGTATTATGAGAGCAACAATGTGTATTTATCATCAATGGCTAGGAGAATGAAAGCAAAGTTCGACAAGTATTGGGGAAATACTAAAAATGCCAATATTATGTTGTATGTACCTATTTTGCTTGACCCAAGATTCAAACTAAAACCTATTTCATATTGCTTTAATCTCATGTATGGGAAAGAAGTGGGTGAAGCTATGGCAAAGAAGGTGGATACGACATTTAGGAGGTTGTACGAGGTGTACAAGGCTTTTTCTTCTAAAGATGATGATGATGATGATAGTGAAGATGAACGAACTCCAAATCCAGTTGATTTAGAGTTGGATGATATTCCACAATTTGGGCAAATCACACGACATCTTTATGAAGAAAAAAGCAATGGGAATAAGAATGAAGTAGACAAATATTTGGCAGAGATTTGTGAAAAAAATGTGGAGCCCTTTGACATCCTAAATTGGTGGAAGGTAAACTCTTCCAAATACAAAGTCATTTCACAGTTGGCGAAAGATATCTTAGCAATCCCGATTTCTACAGTTGCATCAGAATCAACATTCAGCACCGGTGGACGTGTATTGGTTTCTTTTCGTAGTTCATTGAACTCGAACACCGTTGAGACCCTTATTTGCACTTAAAATTGGCTCAAATATGGTAGTCCTCTCGATCTTAAAGGGGCTTTAGAAAGTTTTGGCGACCAATCTGGTAAGTTACTTGTAAACAACATAAATTTACTAAATTTCTTACTTGCTACTAAGTGTTAAGTGTTTTATGAGTTGTAACTTGTAACTGTAAACTCTTTTTTTATATTATCTTATTTTCAAGACTTGGAGGTTGAAGGAGAACCATCAGTCTTAGAGGAGCTTTGAGTTCTCATCATATTTTGTGTGCTAAAGAGTAGTTCTTGTAAATTAACCACTAATCATTTATTTTAAAAGTTCTCTTTCATTCTCTTATAAGTTGCAAGTAGTACTAACTATATATTTGTTTGTTTCATTTTGTAGTTTATTTTAGAGATGAAAACTTAAAGTATTGAAGATGGAATCATAGTTTCATACTCTCATGGACATTGGATATGAAGAATACTTATTTTTTTGTGGGAAAGAAGACTTGTTTTAATTATTTTGTGGCTTTTTGAAACTATTAATACAACATGTGTATCATGTATGTTGTGGGTTACTTAACTGCATTACTTATGTTGTGATTGAGTGACTAGATCACTTGACTTGTAGCCTTGTAGGCTTGTTTGCATTTATAGCCTTGTTGGTTTTGTGGGCTTTTGTAACCATTTAAAACATGTATTCTTCATTGTTCTTTCAAGTGTGTCATCATTGTTTTTGTAGGGTTTTTGTGGTTTTTAAAACTATGGATGGTAGTTGATACAACAGGTTTATCATCATTCTTAGCCTTGCTACTGTTTTTTCCATCTGTTTTTTTTTTGCACTAGTGGGTCGCCCGACACCCAACCCGACGACCCGACAATAAACGAGTCGAGTATATATCAGGTATTTTGTCTGGCGGGTTGGGTGACGGATCATTTTATACAGACCCGAGATCAGTCGGATCATCGGGTCTCGAGTTGGGTCTACCCAAACCCGACCCGTGCCCAGTCCTAGTTGTAAGAGTTAATTTCTTTAATGTTGTTGTTGGAAATGCCGAATTTGCAATGTTTTTGGCATGCATTGTAAAAGGTTTGAACAAATTTTGGTTTCTTGATAGGGTTTTATTTGTTTGCGTTGTTCGGTTGTTATTTACTATAAAAAATGGAGGATGAAGTTGTAGGAGATACGTATGTGTAAGATGGAGATGTGTTTGTTGAGTTTTGATTCTTTTTTTTTTCGTGTTCAAACTTAGGATTCCGCCTCTAGTTCGGCCTCGCAGGGCCGAACAAACGATTGTTGCTCAGTCCATAGAGGCCGATTGAAAATTTATAACAAAGAATTTTGAATTTGTTCAATGGAGCAAGAATGAACAAATTGATTTTGGCCGGTCTAAATAGGCCGAGTGAAACTTGTGTGTTCGGTCATAGATGACCAAACAAATTAGTTTGAATCGGCCTCTCTTGCCCGAATCAACTATTTTCAGCCTCATGTTTTTAAAATTCTTATTGCTCTTGAATGACGGTAACTTACCATTTTGTAGGAAAATTTGTGTTGTACTGATTATTTTGACTACACTAACGACTTCAAAACAACCACGGAATTTGGAAGTGTGTGCCCCATTGATTGTTTGTTCTGTAAAAACCAATTAAACATGACATGTTTGGTTGTGATTAACCAAACAAACGTGATTAATTCCAGCTATCATGACCAAACAAATCAAGTTGTTATAATAATAAAGTTTCGATTACTAAGTCGGGCTTAGTTAACCGCTGAACAATAATTAACTCGGTTGTATATGACCAAATGGTGAATGTTTATCCAGTCGTGTGTACACTATCCAGTTTTTTTTTTAAAAAAAAATTATTAGTTGGTAGGGCACATCAGAGTAAACTTCATTTGTTCGATATTATACAACCGAACAAACAATATTTGTTTAGTGGTATGAACCCGATCAAAAATTTTAAAATTTGTAAAAATAGTGAGTCAGCTATGCCCGACCGAACTCATCTATAATGCTAGGACAAGCTATACCGAACTATTCATAGTGTGTCGGTCCTGCATGACTGATCGAAGAAATTTTCTATATTATAACAAAAATGTTTCAACAACCTCATACCACAATGATCCAATACAAATAAACTCCATCTCCAAATAAATTTATAGACTAATCCATCAATTCAAGTTACAATTCAAAAAACTAGAAACCACTTCAATTAAATCTCCAGTTCAATTATTTCGTTTTGACTTACACGGAGGTCCCGTTTCTATTGTTGTTGTCTTGCACTTTGATGATGAAGCAACTCTTGCCACTTTGCTTGCAGGTTGGGACTAAGTGCCACCTGATATGGAGGTACCCGACGGAGCATCTAAACCAGACATCGTGAGGTGTTGTAGCACCTCGTCTGCCATCTTGATTGCGGATGCCTTATCTCCAACTGTCGGCGGCAACGCCTTCCATGCCATCACGATATCCATAACCTGTCATTCTCGCTACTCAAACAACGTCACGAATAAGCCCAAAGTCTTTTTGTTGCCCTCCTTAGTCTTATTGGGCTCCTCAATCTTCTTTGTACGAGCCATACCTATAAAAATGACATAAATATAGCCCAAGTATGAACACTCAATCATTATAATTAAATTTTCTCAAAATAATAATCTATTCGGTGGGAAGAAACCGATCAATAATAGACTGTTCAATATGAATTGATTAATTGATCAAATGTTTCTTGGTCACACTGCACCGAATAGTTCATTGTGAATCGATTATGTTTGAACGATTAACCAAAAACATGCCCTAAATCCTGGACCAACAACTAACCAAAAACATGCCCTAAAACTCGATAAAAACTATGAGAAACATATACACAACAACAAAATTTGTTCAAAAAGCATTTAAAAATGGATTGAAATCTAGAATTACGGAAATAACTATGAATCGACCAAATCTTAATAAACTACTGGACAATTCGGTGAGAATATACTGATTGAACGTCCATTGTTGGGGTTAGTTTAAACCGAACAATACTTTTTCAATCGGTCATTGTGGTCGAATGAGCGCCTATCAACAACCTTAAATAACCAACACATACAAAATAACCAGTATTGCTCAACAAAATTAGAAATTTTTTTTCCAAAAAACAAGAACATTCCATTCATCGACCAAGTTTGAACACTACTATGTTGTCCAGTCAGCATAGAACGATTGAACATGCATTGTTTGCGTGACGGCCCCAAATTTCACAATTCTAGAATCAGGCGCCTCCTAGCTTGGACCCGCGCGAACCCCAAGCCAATCCCATCGAGTTGCTCGGAGCCAGTGAGCCTATCCTTACCATTCAATCAATTATCAAGTATTTAGATGTGAAATCAATTAATTAGCGAGTTATCAAAGTAATAAGCGGAAACAATTAATCTCAACTAATCAATCAACTTCGAAAGCTCAAAGTTAGGACAACAACCTAGGGTGTGGGAACCCGTATATCATATATACAATGTAAAGTAATAACAATATCATCAATGTTATACAATATCTCAACCCATAACCTCATGTAAAAAAATAATACAAGTAACTAATACAACCAAAAGTCACCTATGTCAACAGAGGAGGGTCGCTCAAAGTATATTGCCTAACTGCACGATCTGTCCTTTACTGGATTGTGGATCTGCACTCGATAAAACACAAGTATAACGAGCCCAGGTAAGTAACGCTAAGCAAAAGCAACAATAAATACAACATTTCAAATTAAATAAATGAGCAGTCAATCCATGCAGATAGAAAGAAAAGGACAGGGAGTGCATGAATATATAAATACTGTGAATAAATACATGAGCAATCTAAATTGAGTGTCCCAGAATACAAGGGAAAATGCACAAGTGGTCCCGACCAATCAAGGTTATTGAGCCGAGGATAGAATCTCCTCTAAGACCCCTACGCGAATGCAGAGTTCCCAATAATCTGGTGGAGAACTCTCACCCCGTATATATCATCACAAACTAATCACGTATCCCCAGCCGTAAACCCTGGTCTAATACAACGCGAGTCTGAAATTCTGTAAAGATCACGTTTAACACACTAACATTAGGACAACTCAAAGGAATGGAATGACAAGATAGCATCGAAACAATATCAATAAGTAATTCAAAGCTCAAGACATAACTGTAGTGTTCCTCACTGGTTTACTTACCTCAATCCAAGCTAATCGCACTTTCGCGGACTCTGACTTGTCCCTACATAGTCCCGCGTGCTAACAATCTTGATAATACAATTCATTGTGGTTTCCCATTAATTTTTATCCAATTTTCCTTATTTATGTTTATTGTGTTTTCGGGTCAAATTCCAAGTTATTGGGTCATATTTGGATCATTAGATACCCCGAGAAAACCCCAATTATTTTGAAGATTTCCCAAAAATTTGGAAAATTCTAGGCTCTGGGCGCCGCCGAGATGTCGTGAGGGTTTTACCCTCAGCGGCGTCTCCATGGCGTGGGGCAAAGTGCCTCTGCCCCAAATGCCGTGGGGTGTTATACCCCACGACGCCTTAACAGCGTAGGGCCGATCAACTCTGCCCCAGGTGTATGTGGGCAACATCGTAGTGTTATATACCCCACGATGCCTTCATGGCGTGGGGCAGAGAGGGACACTGCCCCAGTTGTACATGAGGTGCACTGTGAGGGTTTGTCCCTCACGGCGTAGGGGACAGAGAGATCATGGTGCCCCTGTCGGAGGGACTTTCAGGGGTGTTTACTACCCCGGCTCGCGCCGCCTTAAGCCGATTTGGTCAAATTTTTATCGGGGATGCAACACCATTCCAAAAAAATCCTCGACACATTCCAAAACGTTCGAAATCCTTGCCGAAAAACCCTCATATGAAAATTGAGACATGTCGAACGCGTCAAAATATATATATTTATAATCCCGATAAGATTACCAAATACCACAAGAACTGCAGTAGTGGCAAGCACGGGGTCGAACCATGAAGACCAAGTTTTTTTTACCTAGGCATAAAACAAAAACTAAATCGAGATGTTCACAGGAATAATTTCTAATGTTAATAAAAACAATAATGAAAATATTAAGTAAATAAATGAATCAATGGGGGGAAGCAATCCAAACCATCAGTATCACAAATCTCCTCAATTTGGCATATTTTACATATGGTCATCAATCTAATCAAAGCATGTAAATCATAATATATTAGTGTAGCAATAGACCCGGTAACGTATGCGGGTTCTCACACTTCCCTATCTCGATGGTCAAAGTACAACAATGACCACTTCCCTAATCAAACGCATAACCCTATTATAGTGTTTTGGGTTTAGCACGTTGATCTTAATGGGGTTTGTGAAGGCACTACACCTAGACAACCGGATCACTCGTGTGTCCGATTTAATCTAGATTCCAATGGCATTCAATCGGTCCTAAAAGGGTCTAATCAATTGGTATGGTCGAGTGCCACTAGTGTGGTCTTATTGCACAAGGACAGGTGTTTACGACTCACTGCCATGCAAATTAAGGTTTAAACTAGTGTTTAACCTCAATTGTTCAAATAATACCAAAGAAAATAAAATACTATGAAAAACAATTTAAATAATAAAATAGATCTCACACATGTTTTTAAGCCAAAAAGAGTGATTTGATCCACCTCTAGTTTGGATTGATAAGTTTAGCCGACCATCTTCGTCAAAAACTATTATTTAAAATATAAAATATAAACAATGGTTTGTGAAAAGAAAAAGAAGAAGAAAACACTATTGATCTCCAAGAAGAGAAGAAAACAATGGATGTCTCAAACAATCCCCCCAAGTCCCAATATATAGGAGTATTTTTTGTAACGGTTGGAGTGATTTGAGCCTACAATAGGTCAACTTTTAGTGTATATTTCAAGACAAATCTTCCGGTATCCAATCACTTCAAATAAATATTCTATTTTGAGTATTTTTCCGCCCCAAATCCAACCACACACCCCAAAAGTCCTGAAAATGACAAATAGAGATAATTGGGCCCTTATTTTGGAGAATCAACAATAGAAATACATAGATAAATTATATATAATTATGCATAAATAGCAACTTATCAAAAATCATTCAAAAATCTCCAAAAATTTATCAAAAGTCCCAAAACTCTCCAAATCGAAACCTACCTTCACAAATCTCGTAGTGATCGTCTTGAGAATCTCCAAAATGTCGGGAGTTTCAATTGAGCTTGAAATCTCGACGTGGTGTCCAAATTTCATCATGAAGAACACGGGTAAAATTTAAACCAATGCGTAGAGAATGACGAGGGGATGACGGATCTCACCTTGGTTCGTCTGACACCACCGTCGCCTTGCTCCGTCCACCACCGTCCACTGATAGCGTGAGAGAGACGTTAGGGAGTGAGAGGAAAGAGAGAAGGGAGTGAGTGTGGGGTTTTTATACACTTCATCCATTCTTGGCCCAACACCCCATCCTTAAGCCCATCCAATGGTTCCTAATCACCCCATCTCACCTTCTTAAGTGACTTTATTGGGTGACTCTTGTTGATTTGCTCCTCACAATAGCCTATCCATCTCATCCCTTGTTCATCCGGACTCGACCCGCGTCGCACTTAGCGTGTCTTGCACACTTGGTTGAATCGTGTACCAAACATGTCAATTATTTTAGAGTTTGTATTTTATCAGTGTTTTTAAGTCGACTTTGTTCCCCAGACCACTGACATCGTCTCGCACAACCAACACTTGCACACAAAATTCCTCACGCATTTGGGACATCAAAATTTTTGCTAAGGCTATACAGTATAATACAAACATAAAACAAACATAACATACATCGGTGTTGATGTTCAAAAATTGATGACTGTACCACAGCGGAGGGCCTACGTACCACCTGTATTGACACGTAGCACGAGTTAAATTTTAGGGTCTTTACAGTTTGGTCACCTTAAACTAAAACAGTGCATTTTAAATCGGTCATTTGTCACCGATCGAACGTCAACTATTAACGACGCACAAATCAACTAGCATATACGATCAAAAACACTAACAAACACATATATAACCATCAAAATTGCTCATTAACAGTCAAAAAAATTGGAAAACATCCATATTTATGAAAACAACCATAAATCGACCAAGTTTTGAATACAAAAGACAAAACGACCTTCAAATTCCACCATATATAACAACAACCACATACCCTGTTGGAATATAATCCCACATTGGAAATATAAATAAGAGTTGGTGTGGTATAAAATGGTGTAGATTGGATCCTCCACAAGCCAATTAGTTTTGTGCAAAGATAGGCTCCAACCTCATTTGTATACCCACCATGTGCGCGTGTGGCCCAACACTCTCTGGGCCTATGGATTTCAATATGGTTTAGAACGGAACGATCCTGAGCTCGTATTTGAAGACCTGATTGAGCTAGCGGCGGAGTCTAGACTCGTTTGTGGACCTATAGCCTATAAAAAGAGGCCTAGGCATATTTACAGACCTATAAAGAGTAGGTTTGTGTTTGGCAAGTGACAACTAGTTCAGCCCTAGTTGCAATTAAGGGGGAGTGTTGGAATATAATCCCATATTAGAAATATAAATAAGAGTTGTTGTGGTATAAAGTGATGTAGATTGGATCCTAGCACAAGCTAATTGGTTTTGTGCATAGATAGGCTCTAACCCTATTCGTATACCCATCATGTGGGCGTGTGGCCAAACACTCTCCAGGCCCATGGATTTCTATATGATGGTTTCAGAATATAATAAGTTTATTGTATTCCAGAATGTACAGTATGGTGCCCTATTTATAGAACTAATTTATATAATCAGTGTAAACGTTACAGAATCAGTGGAGGTGTTACACGATTAATGTAGACGTTACACAATCAGTGTAAAAGTTACAGAATCAGTGTAGACGACACAAATTATTAGTTTCCTAATATCTCCCTCAAACTCAAGGTGGTGGCAACATAACCAGTTGAGTTTACAAACTAATAAGATGAAAATACACAAAGTCGACGACAATTCTGCTTGGGGACAGCAGATCACGATGAACGAATGCAAGTGATCACGGACATAATCTTCAGATAGGTAGGCGGGACAGATAAATCTGCAACAGTGTTGCAACTAACAGGCATGACGGACATTGCGAACTACTTTCGACAGCGTACAATACGTAGATAACGGGCGTGATAAGCATCGCGAATTGCGCTCAAAATTAGCGGACAGTGCACAGATGGGATAATGAAGTAACTGGACAACGAAAGAACAGAGTCGACGGAACGACTAACGAAGTTGAGTCGATGGAACAACTAACGAAACAACATAGTCAGCAGAACTAACGGAACAACATAGTCGGCGGAATGACTAATGAAACAACATAGTCGATGGAATGACTAACGGAACAACATAATCGACGGAATGACTAACGGAGCTGAGTCAGCAGAATGACTAACGGACAGCGGAGTCGACAAAGTCGACGACAGGACAACGGAGCAGACAAACGGAGAAGTCAACACCAGAGTCGACGACAGGCAGAACAAGAAGTGGGGATCTTAGGATAGACAGGCAAACGGACTGGTATAACAAACAGACATGTGTGAAGACACATAAGAGAAACAAGAGGAAATCAACACAAAAGCATAATCGAGCATAAGAACAAGCACTAAGATGTATCAAGGATTGGTCGAGTCGTCGACTCAAAAGTTGACCGACCTTAGATTAGAAACCAAGCTCTGATACCATGATAGTTTCAGAATATAATACATTTATTGTATTTTAGAATGTACAATATGGTGCCCTATTTATAGAACTAATTTACATAATCAGTGTAAACGATACAGAATCAATGGAGGTGTTATACGATTAATGTAGACGTTACAGAATCAGTGTAGACGTTACAGATTCAGTGTAGATGTTACATAATAGTAGTTTCCTAACATACCTAACCACCAATATCGACCAATAACAGTACAAATTTAAACAAATAAACAAAATCTTACTTTACAAATCGAGTTGAACTTGGGTATGACTCGAAGATCGACTGCACGTCCCCTCTGACCACCACCTAGAAGAAGCAAGACCTAGGGTGAGAACGAAGATTGACTGATTTGATATGAAGATGAAGCACGACCATGAGGGTGACACGAATATCGATCTAGGGCTTACGTTTTCCTTCTTTTTCGCAGTCGGTGTTGGGAAAAAATCAATTTAGGATACAAAG
The DNA here is from genome assembly GCA_039657345.1 of Stephania japonica. NCBI lineage: Eukaryota > Viridiplantae > Streptophyta > Magnoliopsida > Ranunculales > Menispermaceae > Stephania > Stephania japonica. The sequence goes on along the minus strand of CM077556.1, from coordinate 79,296,884 downwards.
GGCAAGGGCATTTTGAGAAGTAAATGACTTTTATGGGGTGCCCTCATCTATAAGTGGGGTTCCCACATCCTCTAGTTTTCCCTTATCAATTTGTGGTTTGCACATAGCCGGGTTGTTGCACAAAACACACATTAAAAAAATTAATTTTGAGTTTAAATTACATTTTCATCCATTAACACATCAAATATAGAGCAAGTGTTTTAATTATGTGGTTAACTATATTTAATTCTTTATTTCATCTAATAAAAACAAAGAACAAGTGTTTAATTGTATTTAGTTTTTCTTAAGAAAAAAAAATGTTTGAGTTAAAAGAGAAATAAAATAGGTATGAAAGGTAAAAATGTTCTCTTAAATTTTGAAAATGTCTTATAATTTTTTTAAGAAGAGATTTTGTAGAAGGCCTTATATTTTTGACTGGATGGAGGGAGTACTTTTTTTTGTCAAATGAGGGAGTACTTGATATGCATGGATACATGGAATTTGATTAGAGACTTGTTTGATTGGATGGAAAAAGAAAATGTTCCAAGGAAAATGGTAAATTCTGTGGGAAAATGGCATTTTTTTTTTGCGTGTGATAGTCAAAATTTTCTCGCGGAACATTTTCTCATGATTGCCAATTTTTCATATTAAGACTCGTATATTTTCCAACCTATTATGATAGGTAAATTGAGTTTTCCTTTGAAAAAAATGAGTTTACATATTAAGACACATTAAATTTATATTTTAAATATAAAAATTAATATATTCAATATATATGGTATGTTTTCATATTTATCTCAAAACTTGTTGTTGGTGAGTTTTGGGTGAAAATTTTCTTATATATGCAATCAAACACATGTAGAAAAACTTTCTTATGAACATTTACTTGGGAAAAGTTTATTTAAGAAAATGTTCTTTTCCTATGGAACATTTTCCTTGTAATCAAATGGTGCCTAGATGTTGTTTTTGTACTAAATGTAGGAAAATACTAGAAAGACATCTAGGTAAATACTAGAATGGCAATGGATAAGTCACACCCCAACACACAATAGGCCACAAGATCCATCCATGTGGTCTCTACTCGCATGCTATATATGCATCGGGATCTGTGTGCCCATATCTCGAGATGCACATGGATGGCTCTTGCGGGCAATTGTGTGTTGGGTGTGATTTCCTATTATCATTGTAGCACTTCTCGTAAATCTATTATGCATGTATTAGATTAGAGCCCTTGGGACTCGATGTTGGCCTTAATCAATGATTAATTTATTAGATTTGAGTAAATGTTTTTTGACTTAAGTGGAGTCAAACTTACGACCCTCCCAATCTTTATCTTTTGACGAGTGATGTCTCTACCATCTCACTAGAGATGCTTTGACAGATTCGGGTAAATGTTAGTTGTCTTAACCATAGATCTCGAGTTTATGTATTACATATAAAAAAATCATATTAAAAGATATTATCTTTTATTGGACTTGTAAGAGATAAATTTGGATGGATCAAGGAAGACAATTTAGGATAAAAAATGATAGTCAAGAGACACCCCACTCTACAAAAGAAACATGATCATCAGCAACAATATAGCCTCAGTCCCAAATGAATTAAGGTCGGCTACATGATTTAACACTTTCATTGTACTCGATTTAGTGCAACTGCCGCTAAGCAATAGTCGGTACATTTTAAAAAATTTAGACTTTATAATTTAGGGTTTCAGTTAAAGCTGTTGACAGGATGACCATGCCTAAGCCACAAAGTGGCATTTTCTGTATCTTTCAAATTACAAGAAAGGAAAAAAGGTTGCCATCTGATCAGTTAGAATTACAGGGTTGTCTGAATATGACAAGCCCTTGAATCACTGCCAATTGTGATATTAAAATCTAGAAAGAAATTGAGAATGAATTTGGTTGGGCTGTCTCCAATGGATGGTTGTGTATGTGAGCATTCCATGAAAAGCACAAAAAAGCATGCCTGACAGTTCCCTCACATACCTCTCCATTCAGAATAATCTCAAGAAAAATAACCCTCAAAAGAGAGGCAGTGGGCCTTCCTCTGACTTCCACTACCATATATTCCAACAAATATAATATAACATATATAACACATTAATGTAAACAAACAAACAAATTAATAAATAAAAAGTTAGATCCTCATCAACCATATGCCCTCCACACACTCAATAAATGTCTATTCTCTATGATTTCAATTTATTCCCTTTTTTATTAAAATTTCTTTTATAATTAATTAAACCTTAATTTGTTGTATCTTAAACAAACAAATTTAGGTGGCTGCAGCCTTACAAGTTACAAGTTACAAGTTACAACATACAAACATATTAATTATATATTAGTTAACAGGAACAGATCAAGAGGCCCCCTCTTTCTGCTAAATTCAGCTCATACAATACTCCAATCAGCTGCTAAATTAATTACCACCTAAACTAATCCCAAAGTAATTAAATCTCAGCTGAATTTAGCACATGTTCCTGTCACTATAGCTCGTGATGCCACCGGTATGATCAACAGTAATTAAACACTTGGACCATGCCATTATTATTACAGTCATCGATGATCTACTACTGTATTAATTAATTGATTATCTCTTCTATCAGTCATTAATCCTGCCCCGCCTACATGATTAACTTTGCACTGTAAAGCTGGTCCAACACCATCTTTGAGCTTCCCCTCCTTTACTCTTTCTTCTTTATTTCCTTTGCTCATATAGCAACTCTTCCTCCCCAGATAGCTAGCAAACAATCTTGCCATTTCTAGCTAGCTAGCTAGCTAGCTTTCTTGCGAAGGATCAAATATTCGTCGCATGCAATATATATCGATGATCATCATCAATCGATTCGTCTATATAATCATTAATTGTCCAATATTAATGTCTTTGCTCCCTCATGTAGTTTTCTCTACCTGAAAGTGCCCCCAAAGGTTGGTGTCCAAAAATCTGCAGTTGTCTCATTAGTCACTGGGAAGGTGCTTGAGATGGGCACCAGACATAGCCCTCGACTTCTTAGGTCCCGTTCAGGCCTTTCGCCTTCCTTCGATTTCTCGGAGCTCTGCATATAGTTATATTGCCATTATTCACTAACATGCATGTGTATATAACATATACATATAACATGCACATGCATGACATATTACATGTATGTGTATATACCTGATGTTGCTGCTGCTGAATTGCTGCATTTTTCATGTATGGAGCACTTAAAGCCTGAAAGTAAAGTTTTCAAACATATGAAATAATTAGTGAAAAATAAATAATTTAAGTTTGAATTATATATAAATTGTTCAAGCTTCTAATGATACTGCTGGAGTACTAAAACTTTTGATTCAAAATTTTGTCCTAAAAAAGGGAGGTAAGTGATGATGGACTTACACTAACTTGGTCATGAAGAAATTTGATGTACTCAATGGCTTCAAAGAGCACTGATGCCGTATCTGTCTGAATCAAGATTTTTAATTTCATGTATCATGTATAGGAGAGAAAAGCAAGTCAGCCCATGTATCATGAAATTGAAAAGATAGCTAGGGTAGTATATTTCAATTCATGTACAACGAATTACTTAAAGTTATTGTACTATTTGAGAAAGTAAAGAAGATTTTCATGATCGATAAATCGAGCTTGTTTACCTTTCCGAAAGGCGAAACCAGCTGTTGAAGTGCTGTAATTCTATCCCCCAACTTCTCTTTCCTCACCTGCAAACAAGGCTATAATTTACTCTCTCACTCCCACAGTTCCACACACCATAAATTAATATATGAAAAAAGAAAATTATGTATATATATACCTTAAAAGTCGGTAATGGCGATGGCGTATCGACACGAGGTTTCTTTGTAGCAGGTTCACTACTGCCCTTCTTCATGACTGAGCTTGAGTTGCGAACTTCTTCCGGTTTATGCTGCAAATTTACACAAAGAAAATTAAGTTCTCAAAACCCAAAATTACAAAGAGAATAACATATTAAACTAAACATATGAATTGACAATTTACCTTCAAAGTTAGGTTGCTGTTGCAAGTAGGCTTCCCTTCAAAGAAAGTCGGAGCTAAGAGTGGCGCTTGAGAAGAAGGGTAGAAGCTCGGTCGATTATTACTGTTGGGTGGTGGTGATGCTGTAGAGACGGCATTCCAGTAAGGAGTGTTGTTAGAGAAGTTCAACTGGTTGTTAACAATTTGTTGTTGTTTTGGAGGTGAAGATGTTTTGAGGAAGTGAGGGAATCTCGGCCAAGTAGGTGATGAAAGATCGTTCATGATCATGCCATAATTCACTGATGGTGATATTGCTCCATAAGGAGATTGTTGAGCTTGTAGGTCAGATTCAAGTAAGCCTTGAAACAACGTCGACGGAGGACAGCCATAAGAGACTGACGAATCCAAGGAGAAAGACGTCGGTAAGCCTTGACATGTCACCGAGCTTTCACTCGAGGTTGAGCGGTGTTGATCCAACACGAAACCCTGATTTGTTTGCTTAAAGGAGGAATCAGTAGTACTGACTACTACACCATTGTTAGAACAATTGTTTGAGCTCCAGTGATCTCTTTGTACCTGAACAGGTGACTCGACGACGCCTTCTTGAAACATCGAATGAAAATTGTTGTTCCTAGTTCTTTCCGTCGTCGTAGTACTATTTCGACTTCTAAAAGAACATCAAAAAATTAAAAAATTAAATAAATTGATGTCCATTAATCATCAATCTATTTAGAATTCTATTTGGGATCAATTTTCTTTAATTCTCTCAAGCTTAATTCTATCTCTTTTTCTTTTCTTTTTTTTTTTTTGGTATAGTAAAAGAAGCATTGAAGATGAACTAGTACTATTTATATATAGCTAGTTAATTAGGGTTAGAATTATATATGTGTACATGTACTTACAGAAGGGCTTGGCTCCAATCCATTGAGGAGGAAGAAAGGCCATAGCCCATCATTTGTAAGGTGGAATCCATCAAAATGTTACCACCACCACCACTCACAGAATCCGATCCTTGCGGTTTGGGGGCATCTTGAAGAACAACCGAAGAGCTACCGGAAACCGACACCACCGAATCCTCACAATTAGATGACCTAATCGCCGCTGCTGCCTCAACCACCATCTGATCTGCCGTCGCCCACCCAAAGCGCCCCCCTCCATGAATCTCATTGTTCACCGTCGAACAAGGCAAGGTCATCGACATCGTGTTTCTCGAGGAATTCCACCAGTTAGTCCCTGCAGTTGTCTGATGAAACTCATCTGCCATGGCTACAATTGCTAGATCAACAACTTGATGATGAGGAAATTAATATCGTTTGGAGTATGTGTGTGTATATATAAATGGTTGGATTCTCTGTTTGTTTTGTTTTGAATTCTGCCAAGTGTGTGGGGGTGTGTCCTTGGTTAATTAGATGATGAAAGTGATCCAATATATTGAGGTTGAGAGCTTTATATTATAAGTACTTATATAGGGAACGTTTGGTGGTACGGGACGGAAGAAACGACCGGAATTTGGTTGACATTTAAGAGATGTGATTACTGACGTTTATTTCAAAATGGAATTTGCTTTTGTCTTCCTTTTTATATTTTTTATTCATCTTTTTTTTTTCTTATTTGGAATTATTATTCTATTTTTTATTTTTGTATTTTTTATTACATATTTTATTTAATTTTTTTGAAGAAAAATAGAAGTTTTGTTAATCATTAATGCCACGATAAAGGATAAAACATAGAATCAAAAAGTACATTAATTCGCTAATCCTATTTATTCAAAAGAACTGTTATTACTTTGATTGTGAATGCTTTTGTGAAATTGAAGCCGTTTGACAATCAGGGACTACTCTATACAACGTTAAAATACATTACAATACACAAACACCTACTAGAACCACATAACATTAATTAAATAGCCTCTTTCTAAAAAAAATAACAAATAGTTTCTCAGATTAGGCATGATTTGCCAATAGTAAAAAGTTCAACTCCTATTAATATGTGGGGTTGGCCCAATGGTTAGGTCTTTGATTATGGAAGTAAGTGGTTGAGTTTCGATTCCCAAAGGAGAACAATGTTCTTTCTTATCCAAAAAAAAAAAAGTTCAATTCCTATTGGAATAATGGTGTTGCAATTAAATTAATTTCTTACGAAAAATCACATTTGATGGATATATACTATATTATTATACTAAATTGAAGAAACTAATTAATAATCAATCATTCAATATACAAACATAGACTTTCATAGAGGAAAGAAATCATGCATTCCAATAAAGTTTATTGTCAAAGAATCTCTGGTGAGAATGAGATGGACGAAGCATCACATGTCAAAAAATAAGGTTTTTGACAAGGTTTAGAGAAGCCATGAATTGGACTACCACTAAAATAATAATAAGAAAAAACTTATTATTCGAACAAATGAAGTTTAATTTTACAACATTATTAACTCATTTAACACCTAGCCACTTGAAAATCATGAGATATATATATATAATATAAATACACGTGTGGCACAATCTCTAAATTAGTGTAGAGATGTTTTTTAGATTATTGTTAAGGCATCCGAAGCTTTGCCTTGATGGTACAAGTGCTTTAAAGTGTCACTTTTATTTGTCAAAATGTATGTCGTATTTTACTTTACTATATGAGTAGCAACTTTAATATTAATATTTCCTTATTTCAGAAAAGTGATTAATTCAATCAAAGAATTTCCATGTTTTAATCTTAATTGGGTGATATTTTTTCCCTTCAATTAGAGCCATTTCTTCATGGGCGTTGGAATATTCTCATGGAATAAGCCATTAAAAACTGTCTTAGAAAAGCTATTACAACAATAGTTCTAGTAACTGTAGGAAGGAATATATAAAAGATTAAAGAATATGTAAGAAGGGAGCACAACGTGAGAATAAAAATAATTTACATTGAAACATACATGATACTATGACAATACCATAGCTGTATGACATGGACATAACGATGCGAAAGGGTCTTGGCATTTTAGGGTTTAGAGAAAGATAGTCTCTGTGCACTTTAATTGTTGAAGTGCCTATTACATCCGTATTCGAGTAGTTGCAATGAAAAGGTCTGTACCAATCAACCAATTAGATAAGCATGTATGTCCTATGTTTATTTGCATGATTGCTAACATATTTTTCATATGTTTAGCTATTTTAACTGTTCAGATTCGTGAAAAAATCAATGTGTTGATAATGAGATTATGCATTTTTATTTTTATTTTTTTTTCACCCAGACGGTTGTGGCTTAGTGGTAAGGGCGATAATGGGGTTGTGTGAGTTAGGCGCATTATCTTGGTATCGATTCCCCATACAACAGCCAAACGTTAGGCCACTGGTGGTTTCGTTGCACAATCTCAAGGCCTGTGGGACTAGTCAGACAAAAAGTCCAGATACCAACAAAGACAAAAAGTCTGGATACCAACAGTTCCTCATATATATAGGAAATTATTCTATTGTGATCTTTTTAAATCACCATGATTTCAACGGTCAATTTGATAGCCACATTAATGACGCTTAAATATATGCACTAGTATCAAAAACCTATTATATCCATTAGATCTATATCCAATAGTTGTAAACAAAAATCACCATCTATAGTAATTTTTTCCAATCCCTATGATAGAATCACACACATATACACACATATATATGGTTCTTCTAAAATGGAGACCAAATATACATCCATGTTATGGGAACCTTTCAAAATGTGTTATGCATTAAATGTTTTGTGCATTTATGTCGTCTCAATTAATTTGTTGGATTTAAATCCAATAGTTCTAAGTAGTGTACCCATGACATGGGTATATATTTGATTCTCATGGTAGAAATACCCATATATATATATATATATATATATATATATATACACAATATATTTCAGTTACTCAGTACCATTATATTTATTGTGATTTGATTAATAAGTATAGATATAAACACAAAGAAAAATATTATATGAAATTAAAGATATCATAGCTAGCATTGTGTCCCATGCTGCCGCAATAAAAATGCATTGATAATGAGATTGCATCCATGTTACAATAATAAAATTTGATCCCCACGAGAATACCAAAGGCAAGTGAAGCCTCAGAACATTCCTCCATCGGAAGCCTATCAGGCACAGTTGATGGGGACAAAAGTCAGATTTAACTGGAAGAAAGCCCTGACAAAAGGGCAGCCATGCGACCCTCCTGGAGGGAAGACAAACTACATGTAACTGAACAAAAACTAAAATAAATTAACTATAACCAAAGCAAAAGTTTCTAAAGAAACTATTACCAAAGTCTCTGCAACCCCGTACAAGTGAAGACTAGATCTAACTAAACAAACAAAAACATTATAACCACTGTGTGATGACCCACTTTCCTAATATAGGGCACCTGACCTAATCTCGTAATTAAGCCCTAATCTCGATCTGGTAAGACTTAACTACGTATTAGTCAGTCTTTCTAACTATTTACCAACTTATTCGCGTTCAGTACAAATAATACACTTGTTACATTATTATATAGAATTCATGATCAATTAAAATTTTTACTGAATTATTAGAATTAACGTAAGTCTTAGCAGATACGTGAAAGCCTTAACATTCTATGCGGAAGCCATTAAATAAATCCTAAGTGTAGAAACCAGGAAATAACGATCACATATATATATATATATATATATATATATATATATATATGAAAGAAGTGACGAACATATAGATAGTGTGAAAGTCAAAAGGTCGGGGAAACATCGTTCAACCCAATATACAACCCAATAATATAAAAAGACATAATTGTAATAATAAAAAATATCAAGAAGACCTACAAGTCAGGACAGTAACGCGCTCGAGGCTCAGAAGTAGTCGTCAATCTTCTCCTTGTCCGACCTATTGCTTGATGGATCTGCACCCGTCGTCATAAAAAAGGACGGTGAGTAAAAAAGTATAACAGTAATTCCCAATTGATATATTTATCTACATTTCCAAAGTAAAAGAACGATATTTAAAAGCATAAACAATAGCCAAGAATTGTTCTAAATAAAACATTCTAGTAAATACCGACCGAAACTGACGCAGGTTAAGTAGTAATGATTTAGGTCGTGTGTTACATCACTTCAGCCTTATTCCACTTTCATAGGGTGTGAGCTCTCTCAACCACCTTATTTGTTTCCATATTCTATCAATTCATGCCAAACACCCCGGTTCATTACGTCGTGAGTCACGCGAGTGAAGTGGAGAGTGTCAACATCCCCGAAGTCCAGTGACCCAGAATGTTGCCCACTCTATATAGTGCAATGGACCTAGATTCTAAGACTACTTTGTTGTCAAAGACTCGGGTTTGATTTACGTGTCAGGATATGGTACTATGCAAAATACCCTTATTCAAGATTACAATCCCCTATTCTAACCTGAAATTGATATCCTAATAGCATGCTATTTAGCTTGGAAACTAACAAAACAAATACAAGAAACGTAAGGCATGAAATTGAGTTCAACGAATAGCCAACAATAATATATCATGTCATCAAATCTCATTACTTGAGGAATGGCAAAAGCAAGCCATGATATTGGAACACAAGCACACACACACACATGTATATATATATATATATCAAATCGGACCAGGGAGACATGTAATAATGGAATGAAATGCAAAATGAAGACATCAATGGGACTACTCACACTCAAGCAAGTTCCTAGCTATTTCCCGGCCTTTCGACGCTCAACTTGCATTCCTACTCCCGGCACACTTCCTTATGTCCCTAAGGTGGTTAGACATGTATTAGGGTGGGTTTAGGTCAGTTAAAAGTGGGGTTAGACTTGTGGTTAAGGGTTTTAGGTGTTGCAAAAAAATTGACGAAATTGCTCGAAAAATGCCAATTCAAAATACCCAGCAAGCTGACTTGAAATGCCCAGTGTGCTGAGTGTAAAACCCATAATTTCTACAATGAAATTTTGGGTTTCTGCAGCTCGATATTTTCCTCCCCATCGCCCCCTAGACTGTAACGGCCCGTTATTTAGTAACACCGATATTTAATTATTTTCATATTAGGACACCAGCTCGGACGACATGTGGACGCCGCAGATAGGCTAGGCACGTACTGACTGTGTACTGTTGTATTTTTATTTTTTGTGATGCATTACCATTTTGTATCTATTATGTATTCTATCATAGGTGTGTATTAATATTATCTTGCGGGTGAGACTGAATGTAGGGGTTCCATCTCGTAGAACATGCCAACGCGGGGGTTTCGGTAGTTGCTAGGCCGAGCGTTGGGGAAATAACTAAATCAAACAACAATGTGACTATAGTTGTGGAATTTGACTTAATAAGAATTAAATATAACATTAGGCTAAGTAGATCAATTGGGTACACTAAGTGTGGGACCGCCTTGGGGTGCGTGCCAGATGCGGGGCACAGAATGTCGGGTAGTCGGGAAGTTAGTGTGATCATATTTACCATTTTATGAAATTTAATTGATGTTTAGCTATGTTATATAAATTAAATCAACTCAAGTATATTAAGTCCTGTAATTGTAATCAGATAAATCAACAATCATAGAATTATTCTCGAGATGCACAATACAGTAAAATTAAGACATCAGTGTCATGATAAGGTGATCAAGATTCAGTGATGCAGGTTGATTATGAGCCATTAGATAAGTCTTGAGATGCGTGTGCACGTCAGATTAACATCATAACTATAAATAACACCTGATGTGTGAGAGCATGCAAATCCAACATTTTTCTCAACCAAAATCTGAGTTCTCTTAGAGGAAATTATACTAGAGAGGGCAAATTCAAGGGTTGAAGAACGGATTTGGGCATCCAACAATGAAATTAAAGGTAATCTACACACACATGCTTGAAATTTCATAAAGATATGGTTTTATTGGGTTTTGTAGAATTTCAAAATTTATGGAGAATTTACAACTATTGTTGAAGGATTTGGTGTTTTTAAGTCTATCATGATGAATTATGAAAAATTTGTGGAAAATTGAAGTGATTATGGTAAATTTTGATTTTTATGGACATGCATGTTTGATCCGCTGGTTTTGGGTTTAATTGTGTTTAAACTGGTGTTTTAGACATGTATTTGGTGCGATTGAGGTGTGTGAGTATCGTTGATCGTGTTAGGTGTCTGGAAAACTCTAAAAACCTAGAATTCGTTGCTGGAATTATGGGCAAGGGTGTACCCAGCGCGCTGGGTACGCTAGGGACGATGAAGGTCCTTCCTGGGCGAAAAATCGTCTGGTGCGCTGGCCACCCTGCCGAGCGCACTGGGGAGCAGAACGTATGAAATTCTATTTCTTTAACTAATCCTAATTGACAATTAACCCACTTAATTAACCATTAAACACCAGTAATCAATCTTGGGAGTCACGGGACAGTATTTGGAGTCAGGGACTAGTCGTCATAACGAGGGGTGTTTCAGGGCTATTGATTGCAGTTTGAGGTACGTAAAACCCAATTGAACACCACTACTGCATTTACTTATTGTTTATTCATTTGAACTATTATTTCTTAATAATCTATGGGTATATTCTTACTAGGTTGGTTGAGGTTACTCTCGCCTATGTATCTGAGGCTTGTTGTGGTTGTTCGCTAAGTGTGTAGCGCGTGTTCTCAACTTCGATAGATGGTATCCTGAGTAGAATCTCGGTTCACAGGTTCAATGTATGCTAGTAGGGTTAATGCCGCTAGGACACCGTCGTAATGTCGATGGTGTAGGCCACGACCAAGGCTCCTGGTCCAAAGTACACGACTTAGTCAGCTGTGTTCACACCCATTTGTATTTCTGTGTGTTTATATTCATGAGATGAGCTTTGAGTAGTTGTCTGCATATTTTTCCTTCTTTCCGCATGTTTATTAAACATTGTTTATTGACTCTGTCATTTATTTATTAAATTATGATGCACGATGGTTTTCCTTAGGATTTTACTTACTGGGCTCGTCATCTGGTTTTTGTGATGGCTTGAGTGCAGGTCGTAGTACCAGCAGGGGTAAGGGGATTCTTGGTGATTACACCTGACTTACCTAAGTCGAGGCCTGCTAGTACGTTTGTTGGTATATATATTACCTTTTGAGATTTTTGTAGTAAATTTTGGGGTTGGGAGACTATTTCATACCTGCTCTTGTATATATTACTGTTATAGTTTGATCGCCTTTATGCACTGTACTATTGGGTTTTTCACTACAAGTTGAACAAGTTTAACTTAATATGCTCTTTTTACTATATTAAGACTTTCGCATTTATTTAATACTGATTATATACTTGCAATTTAAATATTAAATTTGAAATCATATATAAACTACTATTTTAGATAGCACGAAACTTGAGGTTGCAAGGTAACTTGTCGGTGTAGTAGCGTGGCATGTGCTTCTGGTGCACTGGTGGGGAAATAGCTGACCACGGGGTGACCTCGGAAATTGAGGCCGTCTTATAGACCTTTGATCTCCTCCACCAAGGGTCTAGAACATCTTCCTTAACTCAAAAATACACCAAACACTTCATTATACATCATTCATCATCAATTTAAATGGATTAAAACATGCATTTTCATGAGAATGGGGAAGAACACAAAAATCATAACTTTGTAAAATCAAACCCGATTTTCAAAATACTTGATAGTTGAGCTACTAGAAATTCATGAGGATTCTAAATCTCTCATTTGTTTTTGAAATCAACTTTAGTTAGTAACTCAAAATTCAGATTCTCAGTTTCATTCAAAAACCTCAATTTGACCCAAAACATTCTATTTTGAAAACCCAACTTGAAAACTGAAACCAAAGCTTTTGAATGCATCAATAAACACTAAAACCAATTTATAATTGCTTTCTCATCAAAGCCCCATGATTCCATACTTAGAACTCATAATTTGAAGGTATAGAGTGTTATAGAACTTGTATCTATGGTTGTGTTTGTGTGATAGATTATAGTTTCTCCTTTTGGTGATGATGATGTAGCATCTACTCTTGATTTTTATTGCTCAAAATTAGAAACCACAGCTTTGAAATTTTTTAGAAGAACATGCAAATGAGGGAGGAGAGTTTAAGTATTGTATTTGCAGTTGGCCACTTCATCAAAGTGTGTTTTTCCTATATCCATGAGATCTTGCAGACCTTATTCACTCCTAACTCCACTAATTTCTAGCCAACTAACTCACATTATGACACATGTTATATGGGGGTGTGTGCTAACACGTATCCCAAGGCATATCCATGTTTCTCAATTTTTTTAATTCAACTATAGGACTTCTATTTTGATTTAATTAACATGCATACCATAGACTATGTAAAATGAATAAATTAAATCATATAAATAAAATGTAACTCACCATATGACTAACTACCCGGTCCACCGGCTTGTACGCAACTTCGAGGTGCATCCCCACTCGCGTCTCGACGAATATGACTGCATGAACTGACTTAATTAGTATACACATACAATATACATCAACCACGTGCCTCGATCGGTGTGCGTATTTCACATGAGTCCCACATCATGGGTTCGTGATCCTGATTAAGGAATTAATTAAGGGTTAGAAATTCAGGTCGTGACCCTCTGCCTAGAGAAGTAGAAAACAAATGGTTGGATGTGCTACCCCAAAAAATTGTTGATGGAGTATCGCCATCACCAAGCCATCAGTACTCTTGTCGTAACCTCTGCGAGCACCTATAGTCAATAGCTAGGGGCGAAGCCAGACTTGGACTCAAGGGGGGCAATTATAACACATAATTTTGAAAAATGCTAAAAGGACATAGTGAATGCATACCAGAACACATATTGGGTCCTCGATCCGCGTCTTTTACACTGAGATTTAACTATGCTCGTATCCTGAGGCACACAGACGACTCGTGTGGTCTAATGTGTGATCTTTTTTTGATAGAAACGAGATTTTATTTTGTTATAGCCAATGTCTATGTGTGTTTTAATGTGCATTTTCCATATCTTTCTAGTAGCGTCCCACAAATTTAGAGTTTTTAATTAAAGTATAACATATTTTTTTATAAAATAAGTTAAAACTTTTTTTGAGGCTAACTTAAAACTTTAATTGATATGTGAAGCAGATATTGTTGGGTTTTAGGGTTCATAAGTAGCAAAAAATTCAAAATAACTTTGAAAAACCTCAATAGGATCGCAAATAAATCTATTAAACAAGATCTACAAAAGTAAGTCATACTTTGATTCGTGATATCCTTCTGTGATTGTTCGATCTTCAAGACATTCAAGCGTTCGTCCTCTATCAGAAATCCATACACGAACGGTGACCGCAATTTGGAGTACTAACTCCAAGAGAGATAGAAAACGTTTTTCTCTCTTAAAATCTTGAGAATACGAAAACTGGAAAAACAAAATTCTTCTTTCATTTTTGGGTATGACCCTTTATTTATGTGTAGATAAGCTCTCACTTAAAACCCTATTCGTAATACAACTATTGTATTTGCATTGTTTACGTAAATTCGAAATACAACTATTGTATTTACGTTGTTTAAGCAAATTACACATATACCCCTATTAATAAATTATCATATAATGAATCATAAGGGCTTATATATTATGAATTTTATCTTATAAAACTCAATACTCTAGACCATTTGAAATTGCACAAATCCATTCTTTATGTGTGACCCAATAGGTTCATACGACATTAATAGAGAACCAAAACCATTTTGGTATACAAGTCATAAGCGGTTTTTAGCAAGGCATTATGACTATCCAAAGTAGCATGAATATCAAAATCGATACAACTTAATTAATAATGTATATCATATCCTTTGATTAAATATGAGGCATGAAAAGTCACCCTTAATGTTCAATCGTACTAGTCTCGATCTTTATATAGATTGAAAAAATACAAGTGACATTGATCATATCAATTCACTTGAACTTAGCCATTTAACAATCTAACACATCGAGGGATCCACTGATATCTTTCTCTTTACGAGAGCGGCAAATTCTTTCTTGATTACACACCTTCATATATTGTTCACATGATAACCAATCACAATCTGTATAATCGTCCGGTTAAAGACAACATTTGATTGTGTCAAATTACCATGCTCCAAATATTGAAGTCTATGGTAATCTCAAATTGAATGACTAAATGATATACCTATCAAGAGTAACACCTATGACTTAATCCATGTGGTATTCTCATAGCGGGTTGGTCCATTATTTTGTTCCTTAACAAGTATTCATGATCTCGATTCGTATCCCTATACGCATGATCATCACATGACCATCAATTAAGACTCACACTTGTCTTAATTCATTATAATTCATAATATAATGACCAACTAGAAATGTGACGCCCCTAAATTTCACAATCTAAGAACTGGGCACTGCTCGGCCTAGACCTGCGTAAACCCCCAAGCCAATCTCGTTGAGTCACGCAGGCCTAGTAAGCCTTTCTTACCATCTACCATTTATTACGCTATTTTAATGTAATTAAATGAGTTATTCTAGTTAATGAGTTATCAGGTAATAGCGAAATTATTAAAATCTCAAACTAACCCAAAACAACTCTAAGATACAAGTTAGGACAACCTAGAGTGTGGAAACCCCGCATACGTGTACCTTCATAAGTATAATAAGTCATAGGAGAATCTAATACGGTATAACTATCCCAAAGCTCTCACAAACCCATATCCTAATATATTAAAAACATAAACATATACTACAATAAACCTACATTGTAGGCAAGAGAAGATCGTCTAGCAACTCTCAACTTCAATCACCTAGCTCCGGTATTTTCCTACCGTCCCTGTAATGTGATGGGGTTGTACCCACCGTCATAAAAAGGACGATGAGTATAGAAAATAACGGTAATAACCAAGTGGAGTTTCAATATAATTTTAAATGTCAAATAAGTGGCTAAACCAGTACCATGCAGGAATATCACAAAGATAATACAAACCGCATGATAGTAAATCACTGAGAAATCAACGATAATTGAGTGTCCAAGAAAGTAGCGAAAAACGCAAGTAATCCCGACCAAAAGGTCGTTGAGTCACGGCAAAAGCCCGACAAACTTGGGTTCAGAACGAGAACACGGCCTACCAGCCCTAACCTTTGCGACTATGAAATATCCATAGATCCGAATAAGAGCCCCCAACGTACACTCAATTGGGAGTTATTAACAGCATCCAGATAAGAGTTCATATCGCAAATAAATAGTAACTATGACTCACTTGCTTTTGAACCACTCATTCAGAAATCCACGAAAAATAATGTTAACAATCCACTACAGAATAGATATCACAAATGTAATTTAAGGAAACATATTTCACCAAGAAATACTACTCAAGAAATATAACAGCCCAATTTAAATGTACAAATGAAATAATATAAATACTCTCATTGGTTTTGCTCACAGTACTACACAACCTCCGTGTACACTACACGCTCGTGGCTTTCACACGCCCCCAAAACTACTCCACACATTCATCATCCTCTCACTAAGCACCTGGTGATCATTGCCGTTCCAATTTGGTCGTGTTAGAGTTTTATTTCCCTTTAATTGCAATTCGCTATTAATTTCCCCATTCTACCCAATTTTTCATAATTTTACTCGTTCACCTATTTGGGTCGACTACCCGGGTATTGAATTGTATTTGAACCCATTTGAATACCCGAGAGATCCCCGAAAGTTTTTGAATAGTGTCACGTTGCCGGGACGCCGTAGGATTTTTCTTCTTGGTAGCGTCCCCACGGCGTGAATATGGGCACACTGCCCCACACGCCGAGGGTGGTGCCATGATCCCATTGGTCATGATAGTGCCCTCACAGCGTGGAACACTTGGGTTGTCTGTCCTAAACGTCGTGAGTGGCGTCGTGAGCATTAGACGTCGTGAGCTGGAATTCTCACGACGTCGCCACGACGTCCTGCCCAAAATGCCTCTATAACAGAGTTTTTGACACCCCGGCTAGCGTCACTGTGATTCGAGCCTATTCCAACTTCGACAACACATCCAATACCATGCCGAACCACCCTCAGCTCATGTCAAAACCAGACCAAACCATCGATTTGTGGAAATCACCCAAAAATCCTCAAAAATTCAGAAAACCTTCAAATCACCAAAACCAACTTACAAAACATCAATTACTCACCCTATTCAATCCCAATCTATTAAAACAACCCATAAGAATCAATTTTCCAAAATCGTTGTCCGAATTCACTGCGACAAAAATACCCAAAATAGGTGTCAAAACATAGAGTAACGCGTAGGGAGTCAGAATTTCATCTTAGATCGCGTTATTGGTTGATCCCAGTCGTCATTGCGGCTCGAAACCACCGAAACCCTCATCTTCTTTTCGTTCTTCACGTAAGGAGAGAAAAAGAAAGAGAAGAAATGAGAGAAATGAGAGGAAAAAGAGGGTTGACTCACCTATTTATAGGTGAGTCCCCATCTTGGCCCATTTCCGCATCTCGAGGCACATCTGAAGGTCCATGATCACACCAGCCAACAACCACTATGAAACATACTTGTGTGCCTCCCTTCTTGTCCTTATCCAATTTAACGAAGTTTGAAAAATTCTCAGGTGTTTCTGCACACGACATACACCACACTTGTACCGTCGCATGTGAATATAATTTCTAACGACCCAAATGTATTTTTGAATTAATTTATTTATTATATTTTATTTTTTGATCGTCCACGAAAATAGTTCCCCAAACTCGTGTACCCGTATTTTGTTCTCCCATACCCATTCGTCACGTTCATTGAGGCAAATTCCACTCGAAACTCGACGTCACCGTCCTGTCACACAGACTCGAGTATACATCGATAGTACACGTCATCACACAGAAATAATACGAATTTTTGGATCGTTACAAGGGATATTTAAGATATTTCAATAAATACCCATGAATCTATTATAAGGTAATCATGCAATCACTTATAATAAAACAGCAAATGAAAAACCTCTATTAACTAAAACTATAAGATAAATAATGTTTATAGATTGACCTAGGGCACATGCCCCAACAGATATCACATATTTTTTCAATTTTTAATTAAAGTAAACAACAAAATTTACTATTTATTGCCCAATCATCTCTGGCGAGATAAGTATCACTTGCCAAAAAGTAAGATTTGGGGAGTTCGTAAGTACGAATCTCACTTTAGTTAAAAATGACTATTTGATTGTAAATAGGCCATTATGCCTGTTTATCTACCAAAACAAATTGACTTTACATCACTAGATGTGGTTGACTTAATCAATCTGTCTTTAACTTAGGGTAAATGAGGTAAATCAAAAAGTTCAGGGACGAGATATGTACATAGGGTATATGGGATAACAAAAAAGTGTGGGGGCCAAGTTACATTTTTATTTATCAAAAGGGGGCTAATAAACAAATATACATGCGGTTATAAGGGGTAATAAAAAAGTTGGAAGGGGCCATGGCCCCCTAGCTCCTACTTGTCTCCACCTCTATCAATAGCCACATAATATCCCTGTTATACTTCTCGAACGAAGTTATAGGTAAAAGGAGGGTCATTGTCGACTACGCCGGAAGCTCAATGTCGACTTAAACACCATCAACCGCTACAAATGGAGATAGAGGGGAAAGAAAGGAGAGGCAGACAAAAGAGAGGATATAAGGAAAGAAGAGAAAATAGCATAAATTTTCTATTATTTATTGCATTTATTGGAAGTTCCTCATTTCATAGCATTAAGAATTCAATTAACTAAATCACCAAAAAAAAACACTATTTATTGTAAAGTAAAGTAAGCTAGCTAGGAAAGCATATACTAAAAGAGAAAGCAATAAAGAAGATAGAAGAATAGGAGAAATTTTTATTAAACTTGGTGTAGCTCATTACATAGATGTAAGCCTTTATATAAGCAAATACAAGAATGGGAAAGGCCATATGTTACAATTACAAGAGTAAAAGACATTAAGTAAATATGTAACCATTGGTGGAGTAATGGTTGAATTGGAAGGGTCATCCACTACCCATTTAACTTCATTTACAACATTCCTCCTTGGATGACACTTGCTAAGAGAATATTCCTCATTAAAACCTCTACTAAAAAAAAATCAGTGGAAAAAAATCTAAAAAAGGAAAAAGAGTATTGATATAGAGTATAATATTGTTAAGCTAGCCTCGTTAAAAACCTTGCTAGGAAAACCCAGTGAGATAAAACCATAGCTAAGGAAAAAAAATGCAATGCATTAATCAATAACTCCCCCTCATGTTGACATGGATGAAACTTGTTCTATTTCATTTCTTACAATATCTTTGAGTCGACGCAAGCCAATACCATAACTAAGCCTTTTTAAATGTTGTGGTCGGTAAGGCATTTGTAAATAAATCGGCAAGATTATCACATGATCGAATTTGCTTGATTTCTATTTTACCATTCTTCTGAAGCTCATGCATATAAAAGAATTTTGGTGAAATATGCTTTGTTTTGTTCCCTTTAATATATTCTTCACTTAATTGTGTGATACCTGCTGCATTATCTTCATGTAATATGGTTGGAGAATCCTTTATTGAAGATAAACCAGATGATTCTTGAATATGTTGAATCATGTTTCTCAACCATATACATTCACGACTTGCTTCATGAATTGCAATTATTTCTGTATGATTGGAAGAAGTCGCAACCATAGCTTGTTTTACGGACTTCCATGATATAGTTGTATCACCACAAGTGAATACATAACTTGTTTGAGATCGAGCCTTATGAGGGTTAGACAAATAGCCAGCATCGGCGTATCCTTGCAAATTCATTTTTACTCCTCTTGAGTAAAATAAACCATGTCACTAGTTCCTCGAAGATAAAAAAATATGTTTAACACCATTCCAGTGTCTTCGAGTAAGTGAAGAGCTATATCTTGCAAGTAAATTAACAGAGAAGCAATATCTGGTCTTGTACAATTTGCAAGATACATAAGTGCACCAATTGCACTCAAATATGGTACCTCTAGACCAAGTAGCTCTTCATCATTTTCATGAGGTCAAAATGGATCCTTATCCACTTCAAGTGATCTTACAACCATTGGGGAGCTCAATGGATGTGCTTTATCCATATAAAATCTTTTAAGATTTTAAAAAGATTTTTTTGATGTAATTTCATTTATGGACAAGAATTCCACTTGGAAAATGCTCAATTTGCAAATCAAGAAAAAATTTTGTTTTTCCAAGTTCTTTCATCTCGAATTCCTTTTTTAAATATTCAGATGTTCTCATTATGTTGTCATGGTTTCCCATGATATTCAAATCATCAGCATACATATCAATTATCACAAATACCGATGATGATTTTTAATAAAGATAAATGGACAAAGTAGATTATTTACATATTCTTCTTTAAGTAAATAATCACTGAGGTGTTTGTACCACATTCGACCAGGTTGTTTCAATCCGTACAAAGACCTTTGTAATTGTATAGACTGAGTATTATGAGGTTTGGATATGGGCACTTCAAGTTCCTTAGGAATATTATATATATATATATATATATATATATCTCATTATCTAGGGATCTATACATATATGTTGTAACAACATCCATAAGATGCATATCAAACCCTTTAGAAACTGCAAGACTTATTAAAATTAGAATGTAATTGCATAAGACTCATAATCAATGTCAGGTCTTTGTGAGAAACCTTGAGCTACAACTCTTGCTTTATATCTTGTAATCTCATTCTTTTCGTTTTTCTTTCGTACAAATACCCATTTATATCAACAGGCTTAACGCCATCAGGCGTTTGGACAATTGGTCTAAAAACTTCTCGTTTTCTTAACGAGTTTAACTCTGTTTGGATAGCCTCATCCCACTTTAGCCAATCATGACTTTTTTGACATTCATTCACTATTCGTGGTTCTAGATCATCATTTTTGAAAAATCTCATAGGATACATTGAAAGCAAAGATATCATCTTGAACAAATCCCTTTTGATCCCAAATCTTGCCAGAATTCAAATAATTAATTGAGATTTCACTATTTTCCTCTTTTTCAAGAGGTAATTGCTCCTCATTAGAATCAACTTGTTCTGAAGAATCCTTATTAAATGATTCTTGAGCTTTTCTCAGGAATATTATGATTTTCATTTATTTTTACTCATATTTTCCTCTTGCGAGGGACTGTATCTCAAGCATTTTGTTGGTTCTTATGCATTTGGTTGCACGTGAACATCGATTCTTGCTGGAGTATTTACAACTAGAATATGTGATTTTGTCATTCACTTTATGTCAATAAACACATCAAGTAATTGATTTGCAATTTGTTGCAAATGAATGATTCTTTGAACTTCAAGTTCACACTGATTTGTGCGTGGACCATAATGTAATAAACTCGACGCATTCCAAGCAATTTCACGCCATTCCTTTAGAATTGGTATTTTATCTCCCCCTAATTGTGGAAAAATTGCTTCATCAAATTGACAATCAACAAAATGTGTAAATAAATTCCTTGTTAGGGGCTCAAGGTATTTGATAATAGATGATGAGTTAAAACCAACATAAATTTCAAGTTTTCGTTGTGGACCCATTTTAGTTTTATTTAAGCATATGAAATAAAACATAAACTTTATAATCGAAAAACTCAAATGTGAGATATTTCGTTGTTTGTCTAAAATGAGTTATATAGAACTTAAAATGAACTAAATACTTTGTATAAATGACTTGACGTTTCAAAACTAAAATTAGTACATAAATCATATGCATCTATTTAGCCGATGCATAAGTTAAAAGTATTTACTATAATAATGAATAAGCTCATATGTTTTAATAAATAAATTATAAGCAGAAAAACGAGCGTTTCCACAACAATTTTACTTTTGGATGATTTAGCTAACAATTTACCTTGAGACTAATAACTGAACTGTGACTATTAATTGATAAGTTTTTTTGTTCCGCAATTAATGCCCGCGCGAATTTTCAATACTATTCGCGTAATTGATGATCATGGATAATCAAATCGATTATTTCATCTTATGGATGTCATCAGATCATATGACGACATTTATTTCACCAATATACATTTTCAAGTAAAATCCAAAAGGTAATATTGGGAATTTAAATTCTCAGATGAAACAAAATCATTCTGAGTAACTTCTAGATAAGACATTGACAACATTATAGTTGTACCAGATATTCAATAAACATTAGCCTCCGCGAAATACTCTTATATTATAATGTACATGTAGTACAATAAGCAAGACATGCATTATTCGCCATTATTTAGCTCATGATTTGAACACATCTTAATGTGTCAATTTTATTGAGCTACTTTAAATAGTAAAATTCATAATTTTGCCTTAATTCTGAAGGTGGTAAAAGGTCACAATATTCGGGTATATATATGAAAATATTTAGACAAAATAACCTTTCATATTTGACAAAAAATGTCACAATTATGAGTGCTTATTGTCAATAATAATTTGCCCTTTCTAGTGGTGCACCACTTTTTATTCCAACTTTTAGTGGAATTGTAAATATGATCTTTACCATATCTTTTCACCTTTTTCACGTCCGTAAATTTGTTATTGCGAGCATGGTCATAGTATGCAAAATATGCTTCTTAATTTGAAGCTGAATCAATTGGATGGAAGCGATATTATATTTATAATATCTCAATATTTTACTCAGCTACCATGAGACAAGAAATCAATTCATAATATTAATTGAATTGATGTTCACACTCGATATTTTGTTGCATTAATAAATCGAGGCAAGTCACGTGACCTTTTTTTATTGTCTCCTCAATCATATTTCATAGCCTCAACTTAGAGGTAATTAAAATTGCAGAATAATAATCAATATTTGACTGATATATATTTTGTAGCTTGAGACCCAACTGCTCATTTTAAGCTTTTTGGAGGATCATCGATTGTGGTTTGGATATACCGAACTCCATGAGGTAAAAAGAAAATATAAAGTGAAATATACAGTTTTTATATCCCTAAAGAGATATTTGGCGAATAAATATTAGAGTTATATGCACAGTATTGCATGTATGGTTTATTTGTAATTGCCTTGACAAATAATTTTTTGTTAATAATATTAAGCAACACATACACATTCAATTATAATTGAACAATATTTTAGAGAATAAAGATATAGTAAATAGTTTTTCACAATTTTGTATAAAATATGTAATATACAATTAAATACATGTTCCTAACTTGATTAGTTATATACAAAATGCACTATATGTATGAGTTGGTGGGACAACCTCTAGGTTGGGTGCCGAGGCAAAGTTTACTTAATAACCATGCTTCCTCGAACGGGATAACCCGTCTCCCTTTCAATGTTTAGCTTTACCGGGGACGAGGCTTACCCACTATCAACTCAAACTTATAGCATAATATGTATTATAAAAATCAAGAACATAATTAATCGTTAATAATTTTATAGGAAAAAACTATGTCGCATATAGACTTTTGATTTCTGATGTAGAAAATCGTACAAGACGTAACTACAAAGTATACTTTCCTTGTCAAGGACGTTACATATAATCCATTATGCGTAAATAATTTTTTTTATTTTTTTATTTTTTTTGTAAAGTATTTCATAATGCATGACGTTACACCAAATGAATTTGTTCATAAACTATACTTAGAGCTATATGCATATATATATAATGAAAGATATGACCCATTAATATCTAAATAGAAATATATTCAAACATGTTGCCCTTTTTTATTTACTTCCATAACTAGCTAGACGTTGTAGACTTTCATGAAAACCAAGGCATGGAGTAAGAATCGCCCCTCCACATGAGTCTTGGAATGGTGGTTCACAAATGTGACCTATTTGTATAGCCAAAATGAAGCACAATTACAAGCCATATATATTTACCAACTATAAATTAATTATTAGCTAGATAGCCAGCCAACCAATCATTCATTTTTTTTTCTCATTTGATGAGCTATATATACATAACAATATGCATGGAGGGAAAGCAATGAAAGAAAGAGATCTAGAGAGACATTGAAAATTCATTGAGACCGCACCACACCACTAAGTGGTGAAGTAGTAGAAAGGGAGCTAGGAGAATGTGTTATAAATATTAACATATTATATTAGTTTTGGGGACCATAGTAATAAAAATATTTTATTGTTTTAAATTTTAGTAGTTTTCAAGGTAAGCATACGTGAATGTATTTCCAAGTGAAGGTCTATCTTTGTCTTTCCATATCCACGAGGAGCATATGGGAGGTGAAGGAAGTGGAAGTCACATTGCATATTGTAAGGTATATGATATAATTAATGAAACATGGGTAGATAAAAAACACAATGGTTTAGCAAAATATATATTTTAGAGTGATGACGATGTTAGTGCCAAATGTGATGGAATAATTAAATGTTGACCAACTAAGCATTAGAGTACCTCAACAGCTAGAGAAAATATCGACAGTAGCCATGCATTTACTTATCAACACAAAGTGACCGATAAAAGGAACGTAAATAAAGAGTGAATATGTTTTTTCTTTCTTTGAAGTAGTGTAAAAATGAATATGCATGCAATTCAAAGTTTAATTATATATCAAATCAAGATACCTAACTAAACACCCAAAATCAAATTAATATATATTATACTTTCCTAGCTTTATTGAGCAACCTCATGCTGATAACGTGTTGTAAAATAAAGTAAGCTAACTAGGAAAGCATAAACTAAAAAGATAAAGCAATAGAAAAGATAGAAGAATAGGAGAAATTTCTATTCAACTTGGTGTAACTCATTACATGGATGTAAGCTCTTTATATAGGCAAATATAAGAATGGAAAGGTCATATGTTACAATTAGAAGAGTAAAAGACATTAAGTAAATATGTAACCATTGGTGGAGTATTGGTTGAATTGGAAGGGTCATCCACTACCCATTTAACTTCATTTACAACAATACTAAATTTGATTTTTTTAAATTGAATAATTAATTGTGTTTAAAATAGGGGTCGCGCTATGTGCAAGACACATAAGTGTAAGGGCAAGTCACCAAGAAAATAAAAAAAATACACACACACACACAAAATATTTGGCCCATATGAAAGTACCAACTTACCCCATTACAAACCCAAATTCTCTCCCCTGTCTTCTCTCTCTCTCTCTCTCTCACGGTTCCTCTCATGTCCTATTTGTGCACACCATAAAATCGCCTCCAATTCCTCTGACCACCAGTGACGCCACATTAGTTTTTTCAAGTCTAGAGATTGTAACAATTGTTGTATGTTTGCCTTCATGTTTGATGCACGAAAATAAGCTTTGAAGCTGTTTGAATTGATGAGTTTGAACACCTTTGTTTAGTTTTTTAGGGCTTGGTCATTTGGCATCATAGTTAGGTATTGACGATCGAAAATGAAGGATGAACATATAGGGAATGATGATGTGCAACATGTAGAGGTAGATATTGCAATAATTCCTTGGTTTGTCGATTTTTTTGTCAAATTTTCGATTTCGCACTCTAACTCTAGTTCGCCCCCGCAGCGTCAAATCAAACTTGTATATTCGGTTACAGCCAACCGAACAAGTTTCAACTGTTCGGTTGATGGTAACCGAGCGTACACATTTGGTTCGGTTGATGGGAACCGAACATTGACAAGTCGTTTGGTCATGTGTGGCTGAACCTCCTATTTTTTAGACCTTTGACGGGTTCGGAAACACTTGACGTCATCGACAGAGTAAATTTTGGGATGCTTTTCAATGGGTTCAAAGACCTTTGGCTTGGGATCATGGCGAGGGAAGACGTCTCCCTTTTTGGCCTTGATTACCCACAATCGTCTCTTATGGTTTATCTATAAAATTCAATTATAGTTTATGATCTTATTTGATCCACTACCACTTTCAATTCCTCACCACCTAAACCAAGAGAATAACTTTGTCAAACGATTCCAAGCCTAAGGTTCGATTTGGATTCGATTTAAGAGACGAAGAGATTGTTGAGACGAAGGGGTCTAGGATTCGATTCGGTTGGACAAATTGGTGTGGAGTGCCCTTCTAAATCGAAAAGGGTATTTAGGGAAGAAAAACATTACATTGGGGTGCCCTTATAAATTGAAAGGGGCACCCTTAGTGTGTGGCTTGCCTTTACACTTTGTGGCTTACATAGCGCGACCCTTAAAATAACATAATTTTTATGCCTTTTTCTTATAAAATAGCCTCTCTTTTTTACAAAAAAAAAAAAAAAAAAAAAAAAAAAAAAAAAAAAAAAAAACAGTTTTTGCACCCACCAATGCTTGAACCCATGATTTCTTACTTCCAAATGCCCTACTAAACCATTGGACCACTCATTTGGTTAAAATAACATAATTTTTTTGTTATATATTGCATTTCATGACATTCAATTAAAAAATAAAATGGAAAGAAAATTACAATATATATATATATACACATGACGTAAGATAAATTAAATTTTTGCCTAGGGTTTGCCCTAATTTGCACTTTCTAATAATTGGTTTATATTTTCTTGTCGAAAAGAAAATAATTGTTCTCTATTTTCAAAAAATATACATCTATTACTCTTTCTAGTAGTTGTTTTTTCAGTCGCATGGATGGATCAGCACGAAAACAAGACCTAAATATGATCATATATTGCATGTTCAAACATATATAGTCCTACAAGAATCTTCTTTAATGTCAAAGTATCTCTGGTGAAATGGTAAATACATCACTTGACAAAAAGGTAAGACCTCTGGAGGTTATAGTTCGACTTCCACTGAGGTCAAAAAAAAAATCTTCTTTAATATTATTATTGTATGAGGGGAAGGATTATTAATTAAACCGACAATTTCTTAAATCCATATTATCACGGGGCGCCTCGTTGGTTTCACAACCTTAATATGACATGTACTTTTTTCTTCTAATTAATTAATTAATTGAATCTTTTTTTTTTTGAGGTATTAAATTAATTGATTAGATTTGTTTTAAAAAAAAGAAAGTGTATACATGCACTTTTGGGTAATAGGTAGTACATCGAAAGGGACTAACTTAAGTGCATGTTAGAGAGGAATGTATCCATAATTTATAGACAAACCAAATACCTTTAAAGATAGCTTTTTCCTTAAAAACTAATCCATCAACTAATTAATTAAAGGGCAATCAAATAATTGAGCCACGGAATATACAATATATGCATGACTGTACAAAGTTTACAAACTAGCTTGCTTGTCCAACAAATTAAAAGAAAATTGATAAATATCATATATATATATATATATATATATATTTTGGTAGGAGTATCATATATATATATATATATTCAATTGCGAGCTATATATATAATATATAAAGCCGCCCACAATCAATATATTTTATGAACGACTTTCTACAAGATCGTTGAGAGAGAGTCAAATTAAGGTTTTATGTGGTCGTCCAATACAGCGTTGATGATTTGAATCCACAGTAAATTTTAATTGACCTTGGTACAGCTATCTCACTATAGTTTAATTTCAACATCACGAAAAAATATATGAAATTGGTGTAGCATTTGTTAGGTAATTCTCATTACTTCCATTTCTATTGAGAGCAAGGTTCTAAGTATCTAACGGCACCATCGTTTTCATGAGAATTCCAAAGCTATAGGTAGGCTTGAAAATAAATTATAAAATAATTTTCAAAATCAACGGTAACCTAAAAGTCAAATCAAAGATTTGGGTCAGTTTTTTATTTTTATTTTTTTCAAGAGGTCAGTTTTTTTTTTCTTAAGAAATTAAAGTGCATACATTTCTTTTATTTTTTATTTTTTATATCAAGTGCATGCATTTCTTAATTCCCTTATAAATGTCACTAATGTAATGACAAAACTATTTCTCTTAAAAATGATAATTTAACACACTTTAGGCGCACACATTGGGTACATACTTTGTCTTTTAACTTATTTATGATTTTTTCTTGTTTCACTAGGCGTGAGCTCACATCTAACAAAATACCATAAATAAGCTAAAAAATAAAGTGTGCGCCTAAAGTATATTAGATTTTTATTTTCTTAAATATACTGGTAGCTCCTTACAAAAAAAACTATAAAGGCTAGCTCACGATCCCTAGTATATGTGTGGGCGCTTAAAAAAATCCTTATATGCATAGAAGTAATTAAATAATTATTT
Source organism: Stephania japonica (assembly GCA_039657345.1). Lineage (NCBI taxonomy): Eukaryota > Viridiplantae > Streptophyta > Magnoliopsida > Ranunculales > Menispermaceae > Stephania > Stephania japonica. The sequence goes on along the minus strand of CM077556.1, from coordinate 79,268,881 downwards.
TTTCAATAAACAATAATTAATAATTATCTAGACTAAATAGCAAACTCAAAATAGTTGACGGTGAAGCTCTTTTGCTAATGTTTTCCGAAATTGTCCATATATACTAGAATGCAACTCGTAATTATATCTCCGCCCAGGTCCACCGGCTTTGGGCCAGGCTTGGGTTCTTAAACATGCAATAAAGCTCGGCCCAACCTTAGCCCGTAAAATCTCGCAAATATGTTGGATGGGCCTGGGTTGATGTTTCTTACCCAGGCTTGGCTCGGCTCGGCCCGAGCCCAACCCGAGTAGATTAATTTCACTTCAATTTTATTATTTAATATTATTATATTATTTTTTCAAAAATATTTAATAATATTTTTATATTAATTAATAATTAAATTGTAAGTATAGCATATTGATGCTTTATAGTTAACTAGTCATTGGCACGTGATCTACAATAATAATGCATCAAAAAAAATTCAATTCAAATCTGATACTAAATTTGAGAGATCAAATAAGTTCTTTTTTATTGTTAATCCATATCACCATCTCTTATTTCTCACTAAGCCTATGTGATGGACCAAGAATCAATCTAAAAAAAATAATGTTCACCATCAATGCCCTTGAAAATTCATTATTCTCCCAAAAAAAAGTAAACAAAAATTCATATAACCCGACTTTTATCTTCGCTTCTTCATGTTTTGATTTCTAATCATTGCCCTTGTATCTTCTATTCAGTTCGATCTTCCATTGTATTATTTATGTACAGTTTCCTTGTATGTCCGACTATTTATTAGAAGTGTTAACTTTTTCCCTTTACAATTTTTTTTTTGGTAGGATTCCTTTAAAATTTTAAAATATGGGTATCAAACCTTTAAAGAAAAAATAAAAAATTAAAAAAATATATAGTAATCAAACAAACCCCCAAAACAAAAGGTGTTGTATAAAAAAACAAAAGGTGTAACGCACAGATGGATTGAGATTTAAAAAAAAAACTCATTTGTTTTAATTGGACAATAAATTCAAATCATGCGCTATTTCATGAACTAATTTTTTACTATTCAAAAATAAAATTAATTCTTTAATAACCTCTCACTTACAAATCCCTTTGTCTTCTTTTTTTCTTCCCATGGACGACCAATTGCTCTCTCCATTGAATCATTCAAATTAAATAATCTTTGCTGTCAAGATTGTTTGTATTCACCTTTTTGTGTTCTTGGTATTTGGTATAACCCAAAAATGAGAGACATAGAGAGAGATATGGGAGAAAATTGAGTTAATTAAGGTAACCGATTCAATTAACTTCTCATATTTGCTTTGCATGCTTTGTGAATTTCGATTATATGAGAAAACCGTGGAGTTAATTAAGATAACCAAACTCTTCAATCACCACGTGACACAATCAAACCGAAAAAAAAAAAGTAGTTCATTTTAAACAATAAAAAATAAAAAAACTTAAGTACCATTTTTTGTTGCTAGGACATGAATTGTAAAAAAGAGTTTTTATACTTGGCAAAGAAGGGTAAACTTGTATTAAAGGTTATTTTGGCCTCGCCTTAACTACCTTGGAGGATTTTCATTATATATAAGATTACATAATTTACATTACAAGAAGATTTATTTTTTACAACATCTAATAATGTACTTATACAAAACGTAGTTAAAACTTATCTTGAATTCTCTACGTTGTTCAAAATTTTAAAATATTAAATTAACACTAAACAATATATTTTCTTATAAAAAATAATAATAACTTATGAAGTTAACAAATCATTACTTATGATTTTTGTAATTAATTATTATTTAAAATATATTCGTTATGTGTCAATTAACTTTTAACAGCATAGCTTTTTACAAAATATATTATTTTTCTCTAGTGACCATTAACTAATAATTTCTTTTTAAGCTTAAAAGGCACATTGATCATTTCTAACCCAAAAGGGTAAGCCAACCTATAACAACATTTCAACGAGTGAAATGCAATAGATATTACATTGCATACTTAAGCTCGGAACTTCCCTAATCAAAAATAGGGAGAATTACCCACAAAAGGGGAGAACTACCCCCACATAAAGGGGACAACTACCTCAATTTAGCTAAACATCCACTTAAGGAGACAAACCTAAATTAAAACATAAACTAAACCTAGAACAAACAAAATTGAAACTTAAAACCAAATTAAAGCCTATCAAAAGAGGTGAAAAATAGAGAAGTTCCTACCAAAAAAAAACAGAGAAGTAGACTACCACAACATCACCATGGAACCGCCATGACCATTCACTGCCATTACACTACTGCACTTTATGGAACATGCTAGAATGACACCCCAAATCATACTCTAGTGGCATGGCATGTGACCTCATGTAAAAATGGGTTTTAGGCACGAAGTTTTTGGTGTATAACAAGCGGGTTGTGTATCCCGAGGCATGCACAGATGACTCTTAAATATGCGAGTCCACACGCCACGTCACAGGGTATGAATTGGGGTGTTACTTTGGGGCATCATTCTAGCATTTTTCTAAGTCGGAGAAGAGAGAAAGTTAAGAAGCTACCTCATCTCACCATTCCAATTTTCTATTTTTCTATTTTTCTCACTTTTCTTATTTTCTGTTATTTATTTATTTCTATTATCAGTTGTTACAAGAGATATAATTATATTCTATCATACAACACGCCAACCAATCAAATTCACTGAATTAAGTATTATGTGTGCATCTATTAATAATTAATAATATTGGTTATTTTACCCATAAATGCATTAATAGAATGAGTACGTTCAACTCGAAACCATAGACATATACATGGAATGGAGTGTAGTGTAGTACAGGTTATATCATACGACATATTAACCAATCAGATTCACTAAATTAAGTATTATATGTGCATCTATTAATAATCAATAATGGTTATCTTATCAGCGCATGAATTAATAGAATGAATACGTTCAACTCGAAACCATGGGCAGATACATGGAATGGAGTGTAGTGCAAGTTGTGACGACCCAAAAAAATATGTTATGTCTGTGTGACAACGTGTATTACCTATTTATACTCATGTCTGTGTGATAAGACTGTGACATCGAGTTACGAGTAGGGTTTGCCTAGAAAAACGTGACGAACCGATATTAGGTGGACGAAACACGGATACATAGGTCCGAAAAATAATTTTGTAGGTGATCGAAAAATAAAATTCAGTAATTAAATAATATTGGAATATATTTTAGGTCGTAAGTAATTCCATTCGCGTGCGACGATGCGAGTCATGGTGCATCTTGAGCGTAAAAACGCTAGAGATAAGGCCAATTATTGGTCAATCAGATAGGAACAAACAGATAGTCCCTATGTGTGTCAAACAGTGGTTTGGGCTAGTGTAAATAGAGGCAACAAGATAGACCTCGAGTTACGTAAACACTCCAAGATGTTGATTAACCTATATAAAGGTGAGTCAACTCATTTCTTTCTCTTCTTTCTCTCCTCGCCAAGAAAACGAAAAGAAGGGTGAGGGTTTTAGACTTTCGTCATGGACCAATGCCAAGGGATCGCGCCACGACGCAAATAGATGTGAGATTTCGACTCCCCGTTCGATTCTCGTCATTTTGGCGTCGATTTTGTGTATTTTTCGTTCGAGTTGTGATTTCGATGGTTGGATGTTTTTATGATCTTATAACGGTTTTAGATGGGTATCGAGGTCCCTGCGAGGTTGGGATAGGCTCGGAACATGAGGACGCGAGCCGGGGTTGCGAAAAACTATGGCAGTCACATTTTGGTTGTAACTCTGTGGGGGCTAAAGGCCCCACGACGTCTGGAGTAGGGGTTGTCCTGCCTTGTGCTTTAAGTGGCGTCGCTAGGGTTAGACCCCCACAACGTGACACTGTTCGCAGGACCAAATTTCTGAAAATTATTACTATGTGCTTAGTGAACTGGTGACGAGCGTACGAGATCGGTTTGATGTGTGAGAGTCGCGAATGCAAAATTTCACGTTGTACAATGAGTAAAACCAGTAGGAGTATTTATATTACTTCATTTGTGCATTTAAATTGGTCTTTTATCCTTGTTGAAAAGTATTTCTTGGTGAAATATGATTTCTTGAATTTCATTTGTGATGTCTATCCTTAGTGGATTATCGGCTTATTTTCCTTGGATTCCTTAATAGTGGTATTTTGGATCTAAGTGGGCGATATGGTGGTTATAGGTGCGGTGAGACTGCTTAGTGATCTCTTTCACCACCATAACTACACAGATTTTAGACATGCCTAAACCAGCAATTTAAGATTTGTAGTCTAACCATGAGTTGAACTGTGAGTAGGCTCCAGTAGGGTGACTCATCTTAAACCGTTTGAAATGGTTTATTTAGATTCAGAATCTGTCAGGGGAGTCAAGTTGTGAACTTTGTATGGCAACCTAATGGACTTGGAACACTTAGATGATTTTTTGTGTTGTGCTCTCGACACTCATTTATCGTTGATATCTCAGTGATTTATTATCATGTTGTATCTTATTATCTTTGTGATATTCACGAATGATACTAGTTTAGCCGTTTATTTGACATTTGAAATTATATTGAGCATTCACTTGGTTGTTACTGTTATTCTCTATACTCACCGTCTTTTTTATGACGGTGGGTGCAGCCCCGTCATACTGTAGGGCTGACAAGGGAAAAGGATCGGAGATAGACGATTGACGTTGAGGATAGCTAGGTGACCTCCTCTTGCTTACAGTGTAGGTTCTTTGTATTACTTATGTATTTGTTTTTGATACACTGGGATAGGGGTTTTTATGAGATCTTAGGACATGTATACAGTATTGGACTCTTTTTTGACTTGTTATATTATTTAGATGTATACATATGCGGGGTTTCCACACACTAGGTTGTCTTAGGGTTATTCAATTTAGTTGAAGTAGAATTTGCTTCCGTTGCACTTTGATAACTTATTAAATTGATTAACTCCACTTTTAAATGGCTAAATAAATGGTAAATGGTAAGGAAGGCTGACTAGGCTTACGTTGACTCATCGAGGTTGGCTTGGAGGGTCTACGTAAGTCTAGACCAGGTGAGGTCCAATTTAGAGTTGTGAAATTGGGGCCGTCACACAAGTTCTATTCCCCTATAAAATTCCACTTCTCATCCATTCTTCTTGCAATCCACTTGGTTTTTTTTCCTTTCCCCTTCAAAAAATTGGAAGAAAAAAAAAACATAGTACAATTTCACTATTTAAAAATTAACATATTTTTAAGGGTGTAAAATAATTTAATAAACCTTCTATTGTATAGTTTCAAAAATATATCCCCATCCCCACTTAAGAACTTATCACCCATCCTCATACCCATATTGTTGGGATATGGGACCGAAATATAGCCACATATTGGTTAGGTGTGACTTCATAAAGAAGTACTTAAGTTGTAGTTCTCTCCCAAATAGTACTGAGGTTTTTTGGAGTAAAATTCTCACACCTGCGGGTTGAAGGTGGTTAAGTAGGGATAGTATAGGTACTAGTGAGATCCACGGACCCACGGATAAAGGCGCAGGCAGGCACAACACATACCTATCTGGTGATGAATTTTCATACCCATCCCTATACTCATGTAATCCCCGCGGGGATGAAAAGATTTTCCCCATTTCATTCTCTATTTGGGATTTTCATATGAGTTTTTATGAGGATTGGGAATCTCTGTGAGGGAAAACTTTTTCCCATTTCATTCCCCATTGGAGATCCTCGTGGGGATTTTTATGGAAATTTTTATAGGGATGGGGAATCATCGGGGAGAAAATGTTTCTACGCACTTAATTTTCCTCAAAAAAAAATAATTATAAAAAATAAGGTTTTAAATATACATACATAACAACACAATTGTTGAAAATTCTATTAAAAATAAAGTATCAACAAATTATGCAATAAAAGTTCTAACTTTTAAGTGCTTAAGCTTGTAATTAAGTTTCGACAAAATTATTGACCATATTATGCAAAAAGAAAAGTTGAAATTCAAAATAATATTTAAAGTCACTCTATATTCATATCTCTTTAAACCGCCAAGTAATCAATTTCTTCATCATTGTTGGATGAGAAATAACAAAAATAAAGCATTTAAATTTGATTGACCTATTAAGAAAAGATTAGGAGGATCCCATAAAATAAGGTCTTGCAATTTTTCTCATTTGACCCTAATTTTTTTAATAAGAAAGATATAATTGCCCCTACCTAAGTTTGAACCCATGACCTTTAGTACCAAACACTATACCAAACCTTTTTTTTTCAGTATATTTGCTCCTAAAATTGTAAAATATAAATATAGTTGCAAACAATTCAAAACAAAAACATATAGTTGACCAAATAAATTAAAATTGTAAATCTCATTTAAGTTTGTTTGTTATGTATATAATGATTGTTCCAGAGTGAAAACTATGTAATATTATATTATATTTATACATAAATATCCTATGTTGTATAAATTAATATATGTGGATCTTCATAGGTAATCCTCACAGATATCCCCCATTAGGGACCTCATAGGTAATCCTTGTGAGGATACATGTGGATATATTTTCTCATCCATCCTTGTATATTTGTGTAGGTATGAGATTTTGTTCCCAGCCTTGTATAAAATCCTAATACACTAGCTCATACTTGTTGTGGAGAATCCCCTTTACGCGTAGAGATTTTTCGCCCCACTTGCATCCCTACGATGGTGACTACTAAAACAAGGGCAAAGGGGATAGCTAGATTTGAGAACTAATAAACCATGTAGTTAGGGGTGCACGCGGATTGGATCCAGTCCAGTTAGCATTAATCCACAATCCAATACAATTATTGCGCATTGAAAAATTACAGTTCAATCTAGTTCAAATAATTCATCAATCCAACTCAATCTAATTTGCAAAATGCGAATCGGATTGGATCAAGTTCTACGGATTGATGTTTTCCTATCTAAATATTCATGAAATTAGACTTAATCAAATGAATTACAAGAATTATACATCTAATGAATGACAAATTTACAACATACATTCCACAAATCTATATATATCATATTTTCCACAAATTTGTCATCACAATAACCTTCAAAATGCAAGTTCCTATATAAATAAATATGTCATCTATAAATCTTAACTATACACCCTCACAAAAGTACAAAAAAAGTGCACGTACATACATTCTACAAAAAAAAAGGTTGAAAGCATAATAAAAGAGTTAAAAACACGCATAGTCTTTTAGATATTATAGTCTAGAGTTCATAGTTTAAATTGATGCTCTTCAAGATATTATAGTACATATGATCATATGTGTATATGTGTTGATGTGCTAAACGGACTAGATCAGATTGGATTTGCAGTTTTTTAACTTAGGATCCGTAATTCAATTCAGTCTAACTGAATTAGTAATTTTTCAATCCAATCCAGTCCATTAAATCAAAAAATTGATGTCTGAATTAAATTAGATCCGTGGAATAGTGTAATCGGTGTGCAACCCTACGTGCAGTAGAAAACTAGCTATAGCTAGAAAGCTCTCTTTAAGCAGCTGACCAACCAGTAGAAGAGGCGGCGTCAGGTCTCGCACGACCTCCACACAAGCGCACACGTCATGCTTATGACCTCCCGGTCACCAGTCTTCTATGGGTCAAAAGCTGGGGCCCACACATCGCACGCGTGCCACGACATTCCGGACCCACCTAACAAGAGTCAATACCCGATTGAGACAGCTTCCACCTGTAAATCATTTGGCGTAGCCCACACGTACCACACTCCACAACTTCTACTTCTATTCCATTCTAGCTAGTACTAGTCTCTCATAATTTTCATTTTAATAATTGTGTGTCCCAATTTTTTTTTTATTTTTCCAGTCAATCGCATCTTAGACTTAAATAATCTCAAGAACTTATTGATGAAAAAAATCTTACAAATTAATTAGTTAGCGCACTATAACTCACCAACTCAATGGAAAATAATTATGGTTCGATAATATATAAATTCCTGTTTCAATTAAAAATAAACATTCCCCTAGAACACTATGTTTCTAATAAAAAAAATATCAATTTGCCTTCAATAAATAAGTTCAACCCAACTAGATCTTCTCAGCAACGTCTCTAAACCCTTAATAGATCTCTTTTTTTGGTCAAATTTCATAATGGAAGATTTGAACTAATCTTCTCTTTTGATCAGTGGTGGTTCCAATCAACATACCTCATTGCGTTTTATTTATTCAATAAATTGTAGAGCTTAGCAGATATATGAATATTAGATCTATTTTTATTATAGTATATCTTTCACAATACTTGTTCATGGATCTGTGCAGCTGTTGGGTTAGTCTTCTTCTTTAATTTTTTATGTTTAAGTAATTTGTCTTCTTCTCTGGTTGGATATTTTGATTTTGTCTTCCCTTGTTTGAAGTCTAACCAGGTTTTATTCCATCGTTAGAAGTTTTGTTTCTCGTTATGTGATTCTAGTGGTGTTTGTGTAACGATCCAAAAATTTATATTATTTCGTGTGATGACGTGTACTATCGGTGTATACTCGTGTCCGTGTGACAGGACGGTGACGTCGAGTTGCGAGTAGAGTTCGCCTTAAAGAACGTGACCAACGGGTATCGACAGAAGAATTACAGATACACGTTGGGGAAATAAATTTAGTGGACGACCGAAAAATAAAATATAATAATAAATTAATTCAAAGGACTTACGGGTTGTTAGTAATGTCGTTAGCTCGCAATGGTGCGAGTCGTGATGCAGGCCGGGTGCAGAAACGTCCGAAGAAACTTAATTATTAGTCAAAAGAGGATGAGAACAAGGAGGGAGTCACCCAAGTGAGTGCATTAAAGTAGATGGGCTGGTGTGTTTAGGGCCATCAGATGTGCTTTGAGATGTGAGTGTGAACCAAGATGAGGCCCACACTATAAAAAGGTGGGTCAACCCATCTTTCTCTCTCATTTGTCTCTTCTCTCTCTCCTCTCTCTCCCTAACGTCCCTCCCAAGCAACCGACGGTTGTGGTGGCCGGAGCGGCGTGATGGCAGCGATTTCGAGTGATCCGAGGTAAGATCCCTCATCTCCTTGCCACATTCTACGCATTGGTATAAGTTTTACCCGTATTCGTCGCAATGAAATTTGGACACCATATCGAGATTTCAAACTCAATCAAAACACTCGACATTTTGGTGGTCCTCTTGACGATCACTACGAGATTTGTGAGAATAATTTTCGATTTGGAGAGTTTTTGGATTTTTGATGAACTTTTGGGGATTTTTAAATATATTTTTTTTTGAGTTTTCTGTTGAGGATTCTGGACATTTTGGAGTGTGTCAAAGATGTTTTGGAATGGTGTTGCATCCCTGATGAAAAATGGACCAAATTGGCATAAAGTGGCGCGAGCCGGGGGTGATTAACACCCCGAAAAGTCCCACAGACAGGGGCATCAAGCGCGACGCTGAGGAGAGAGAGGGGTCTCTCTGTCCCCCACGCCGTGGGGACGCCGTGAGGAATAAACCCTCACGGCGCACCCTACATACGATTGGGACAGAGTCCCTCTCTACCCCACGTCATGAAGGCGCCGTGGGGTATAAAACCCCCACAGCGCGACCCACCTACGCTTGAGGCAGAGTCGATCTGCCCCACGCCGTGGAGACGCCGCCGAGGGTAAGACCCTCAAAGCATCTCGGCGGCGTCCAAAACCCAGGAAATTTTCTAAAATTTCATGGAATATTCAGAATGAATTGGAGACTTCCCAGGGTAACTAAATAGGTTCAAATACGACCCAATAACCCGGAAGTCGACCCAGAAACATATTGAAAATAAATATGGAAAACTAAAAGGGGATTTCAATTAAACGCGGAATAAAACAATAATAATACCAAATTGCAACGAAAATGCTTACCAGGTACTGAGTAGACCGATGACGGCTTGCGGGAACGTTTGGTAGCATGTGAAAGCCTTGAGCGCGGAGTTACGCGCGGTAGTTGTGAGTAAAACCTACCGGAGTATTTACATTATTTCATTTGTGCATTTATTTGGGCTATTATATTTGTTGAGCAGTATTTCCTTGTGGACTATGAATTGTTAAATTTTCTTTGGTTACATATATCCTTGGTGGTTTATCGGCGTGGTTTTTGCTTCCATCCCTTGAGTTATCCCAAGGCAAGTGTGTCAAGCGTGATCCTTGTAAAATTTTGGGCTTGTGGTGTATCATACTGGGGTTTACGGCTGGGGATACGTAATTGGTTGTGATGACATGTATGGGATGAGAGTTCTCCACCAGATTGCTGAGAACTTTGCACTCGTGTAGGGGTCTTAGAGGAGATTCTGTCTTTGACTTCTAGCCTTTGAGGAGATTTTGTCATCGGCTCAATGACTTTGATTGGTCGAGACCATTTGTGTTTTTTCCTTGAATTTCAGGACACTCAATTTCGATTGCTCATTCATTTATTTACAACCTTTATATATATATATATTCATGCACTCCCTGTCCTTTCTTTCTATCTGCATGAATTGACTGCTCAATTTACTCATTTGAAATGTTGTTAAGACTTTGTTGGTATTTTAATCTCTACATCATTGTACTACCATCTAGTTTGTGATGTGGGCAGACCGACGAGCAGATAAAGGCAAGGGACTAGCGCTATTCGATTGAAGTCGAGGACCACGAGGCGGTCTCCTCTCGTGTATTGAGTAGGTTCTTATATTATGTATTTATTCCATTTTGAAACATGGGTTATGGGGTTATTGAGAGACCTTGGGCTTGTATAATATTATGGATACTCTCTTTTGATTCACATGGTGGATATGATTTATGGGGTTTCCACGCCCTAGGTTGTCCTGACTTGCATGTCTTGAAGTTTATTGATTAGTTTGGAGTTTAATTGCTTCAGTTGTACCTGATAATATCTCACTAATTGATTAACTTCACTTGTAAATACGTAATAGGTGGTAAATGGAAGGAAGGCTGACTAGACCTGTGTCTCAGAGAAACTGACTCAGGAGTTTGTGCAGGTCTAGGCCGGGCGGTGCCCAATTATAGAATTTTAGAATTTGGGGTCGTTACATGTGTCGTGTTCTAGATGTTTGTAGAAAACAGTCCATAATTGTCACATTGTTTCAATGTTACAATCGCTTTCACAATCAAATTCATAGCCGATAGTTCTTTTGAATAAATAGGATTAGCAAGTCAATGTAATTATATGTCTACTCCTACATTAAGCCATTAATGATTAATTAATGAAGTTTCTATTTTACTTAAAAAAGAAGTTCAACTAGTGCAATGATAATTAATTTTTTTTTTGAAGTTTTTTTTTAATTAAGAGAAATATTTATTTCCCTTCAGACTTGAACATATGCAGACTCGAACCTATTATTTTACTTATAAGTGACAACAAGTGATGACAATTTTTTTGTGACTCCTCTTTAAAACCCTAAAATTCTTTTGTTGATTCACTTTTGTAATTTTTGTTCTTGAACCACTGTCGATCATCTCAACGATCGACGGTGGTTCCAATCAAACCCCCTTTGCTCTTTATTCATTCAATAAACAACAGATCTAATCAGATTTGTGGAGATTAGTACATCCTTGTTGCAGTGCATCTTTATCAACGGTGTTGCATAGATTTGTGCGGCGCGCTAGATTGATTTATCTTTAATTTTTACTTTATAGTTAGTTTTCTTCCCTAGCTGGAAGTCTTTGATTTGTCTTCTCCTTGTTGGAAAGTTTTTAGGTCTTCTCCTTGTTGGAAAGTTTTGTTACTCGTTTTGTGGCTCTAATACTTTTGTGTATTGTTATAAGTTTCAACGATATAGAAAGTAGTCCTGATTATCAAACTGTTTCAATTTCTAAAAAAGTCAAATTAATAGCAGTTTGTTTGTACAAATAGGATTGGCGAATTAATGTACTTGATTCTATGTCTGGTCCTGTATTGAGCCATGAATGATTAATGAAATTTCGATTTCTCTTCAAAAAAACAAGTGATGACAATTCATAAATGATTTAATACAGTACTGTCACAGAGTGATATATTTTTTTATTTCATTTTTTTATCAGAGCGCCTCTAACCGAACTCTATTATAGGGTTCGGTTTGTACGGTCAAACGCTAAAATAGCATTGTGCTATTTCACAGTAACACAATGCTATTTTAACATTTTTGATTTTTTTTTTGGTAGGAAACTTTTTATCTTTTAATTTTTTTTACACTTTAGGCTATAAAAATAAAAGATATTTTTTCTAAATTTTTTTATTGATCAAATAATTTATTAAAATTAATATGAATAAATAATAAAAAAGAACCTAAATAGGAAATAAAGTTTTGAAGAAGAAATAGAGTTTGATGTGGCAAAACTGTATAATAGAGGGGACAATAAAATTTTGAGGTTGGAGATGGTCTAAGAAAGAAATAAACTTATAACTCTACCTATATGTAAAACATTATATACGCTTTCCAAATTCTAATAAAGAAATCAATTTTGGCTAATCAAAAAAATAAAGAAATCAATTAATCACCCTTTAAATTTCTCCAATATTTAAAAATCGAACTCCAGCTCCTTGCAGTCTTGCACCAATAATATTAACACGTACCTAACACTTGTACAATAAATTGAGGCCGCACATTTGAGGGGCGATACAATTCAACGTCGTTATTTGATTTGTGTTGTAGATGGTCGTCGATCAGTGATGGGTTGTTGTTGTAGTTTTCAATAACTAAAGGGTTGACTCATTTGTGGACAAATTGGTCGCTTTGGTCACATAAGAAATTACTTAATCTGACACATGATGCCTCTTGCAACTTTGCGCTTGTCCTCACATGGTTTGATGGGATCTTAATTCCTTCCATCATTTTGCCAACGTGACCCAAGTGATCGACCATGTCATCCATGTCATCAACCATATATATGTAACTTAAGTATAAATTCACACACCAAAAAAAAAAAAAAAAGAATTACTAATGGGGTTAAAGTAGTGCTCATTAATATATTGTAATTGTTGTCATCTGACTTTCATCCGGCATTAATATAAGTTATACAAAAGAGTAACGTGTTTGATTTTGGCATTGTCAAATACTAAAATAAAAATTAAACATCTCCCCAAACTTCTCATAAAACAACACTATTAATTCATTAAAACTTCAACATATATACACAACATAAATAAATCAATCTCTCTCATTACTTTCTAGTCTATAAACGAAATGTAACAAAATACCTATCACTTTGTTCTAGCTAATAATATACTTATCAAATTAAGGAGTAGGTGAGAGGATTAATAAGATGAGATGATGAGATAATGCTGACGTTATAGTGAAGTGTGGAAGAAGACAAAATAGAGCGTGAGTACTCTGGAGAACAAAAAAAAGATGAAATTAAGGTAGGGCTGGAGCGACAGGTGGTGGTTCTGAAAAGAGGGGGTGGGGTCACGTGGGGGACGAAGATGCACGTGGGTACCCAAGATTAAAAAACTCTTTTTAAAAAATTAATAATGACGTTGACTGATGATGTGGAGGTACTTGGGCACCCACGAGTTGACCGACCGTGCGCGTGTGGGAGTGAGAGTGTAGGATAAGACCTTCGCGTTTTGTCAAACGGACTTCATCGTCCTAGTCAACCCCCAACACGCGCTTAATTAATGGTCCATCAGTGCCGTCCTTGAGCGCTGCCTTTCTCGCGCGTTCAAACTTAGATTAAAATACCAATACATGAGCCTCAAGAAAAATAAAAAAACAAAATAACACATGCAACAGCTTTCACTTATGAATCATTTACCCATAATAACGTATAAAATGAATATTATTCTGTTTTAAAAAAGTATATATATTGTTCTGCCTTTTATAAAGGACACGGTGCTTCCAGAGTACTTTCATTAATCACCAAAACTAATTAAAACTCAGAAAGAATGTGTACAAAAATCAATATGAAATACTAGCACAAGAGCCTCAAGAAAAAAAATATATATTTCTTTCTTTTTTTCTTTCCTTTTTTTTTTGAAAAAAAATAGATTTCATTCATTACAAATTTGCACCAAGCTAAGCAGACAATATAAGAAAATGATTTTTTGACATTCTTTTACTACATACACTTGCTACATACAAGGTGTACATTCCTTTGGAACTCGTGTGACATACATCTCAATCCAATCCATACCATTATGTATGTAGCAAATGTATGTATCCTAAAATGTTAAATTATTATCTTTCATAAATACAACTGGAGTTGAATTACACTAAGGCTCTATTTGGCAACAATAGCGTTGATAATCTTGCTGAAAACGAATAATCTAACTGACAACTAAAAAACTACTAGTTGGTAGCTGAGAGTTGATAATCTCTAAAACTATTTGTAAGAAGAAGTTGATTAAGTGACTGATGAACGTTAAATGACATAAAAAGATGTGTTTATATTGATTAAAATATATTACTCGTAATAATTTTTATTAATAATTTTATTCTACAATATGCTTACATTTTTTTTTTTTTTTTTTTTTTTTTTTTTACTTTAGTGAGAATTGAACCACGATCTCCCGAGGTTTTACCTTTTTGACAAATAATGCATTTTTTTGACCAAACAGGAGGCTATATGCCTTAGATGTTCCTCTTATTAACTCCTACAAAATCTAGGAAAAGAAACACCCCTTATATCCTCTATTATGACAAATGATGTCTTTACCATCTCATCTGAGAGGTTTTGACATATGCTTACATGTTATTATGTAATAAATATGTATACTATTTAATAATTATATATGATTAATTTTCTAAAAGAATAGTAATAATAATGATTAATGTGCCGTTATGCATGTTACAAATAAAGTAAATCGTTAATATGTTACTAATTGATATTAACACATTATCAAAATTTAAACATATTAGTAATAGTTAATATTCCTAATATGTTAGTAGATTCTTTTTAATTAGCTAATATAATACAATATAATATTGATTATGTCCAAAAAAAACTAATATGTAATATTGACACTAGCCTGTAGAAAAAATGACAGTAGACATATAATTCATTATTTTTGCCCACATATAGTTTCTAATTTTTTAATATATTATTTATATATGTTCTTATCTAAAGCTTTCTATGGGTGTGGAAGTTTTTTTTAATCCAAATTTGAATTTCGATTTTTTTTTCTAAAGCTTTCTGCTATTATTTCAGTAACAGATAGAAGCAAGGGTAAAATTGAGAGAAAAAAATAATCCGACGTTTAAAAAAGAAAACGCGCTACAAGAAAGTTGATCTTTAACAACACTTAATTATGTTATTATACCATTCGTTGTTAGAACTTATTAAATTAAACATTATTTAGGACACAAAATAATGATTAATGATTGATTAAATTTTATAAAACAAAGAATTTAATTAAATTTATAAATCATTTTATATTAATGTTTTAATTATAGATATTTTGGTTGTACATTAATTACGTATTAAATAAGTTTAAACAATGTAGAGTATGACAATATTTTTTGATGTTGTAAAAGAGACAATTTTTTCTTGTAATGCAGCGTTTACAATTTTAGCTTTTCAGCAAGCTTATTTTAATAATAACCTACTAATTAAACTCAACTTATTTATTTAACTAACTTATCAACTAGATTATATATAAGTTAGCATAACAATACAAGCCTGACATAGGCCAAAGCTTCTCAGGTGAGATGGTAAAGACATCAGTTGTCAAAAAGACAAGAACTCGGGAGATCATAGTTCGATTCTTAATGAAATAAAAAAAATAAAAATGCAAACTTGACATAGAAAAATAAGTCCTAACTAGCTAGCGTATGAGCTATTTGAATTGTAGACCTCGCTCCTGGTAAACTTAATCAAACTAAAGACCTACAATTTGGCTCACTTACACATTCGCCAACGATAAGACTAAAACTAGACTATGATAAGAATGAAATTACAATGATGAGAGCAATGTAATTTATCTGTGATGATTTTTGTTTTTTTTTGTTTTTTCATAAATTTAAATCTAATTTTAGGGCTAATATATCTTCCACGAGCATGTCTCATATTCCCTCAAAAAAAATTGTTTCCTTCTATAAATTAAAGGTTTTTTTGTTTTTATTTTTATTTTTATTTTATTTTTATAAGAAACGAACTCATATCCCTTAAATTCACACTCGGCGAGACTTAAATCTTTGACGACCAAAGTGTGTATACCAAACTAGCTAGCTAGAGCTATAGCTTGGTCATTAAGGACAACGTATCTTGGAGTCCAAATCATCATACATATATTTGTTGCCACGTGGATGATCACAGTGTGAAGGTGTTGCATAAGATGATATCAGATTTGCATCACAAAATTAAGGAATTGTGTGAGTTAATTGGTCTGATGATGGAGCGGTGGAAATAGAAGATGGCGGGTTAGATTGGAGCAAGTGTTGTATGTTTGTATTCATTACAGAATACACAGTATACACACCTTTAATTTTCTCTCCGTAAAATTTCTCTCTTTCGCCATGATTAATATTTTCTCTGAAACCAACTATTTCAATCAAGAACCCAGACCATATGTGCATACAAATTAAGGACTCTTTTTTTGACTTCGGCGGAAGTTGACACACGACTTGCCTAAACTTTATTTTTTGACAAGTTTTGATGTCTATAGAGATATTTCGGCAAGATTCTTTTTTTGATAAGAGAGAAACAATTGCCTTTACCAAGATTCGAACATGTGACCTCTTACTCCCAAACACATATTAAATTATTGAGCTACCTAATCGATTATTAATTAAGGACTCCTTTTCAAACTTCACCATTCACATTTGACAAGCTTCAAACTTTGGTACTTAGTACATGCTCCATTCTTTTTTTCTTCATTTTTTTGATGAAAAAGTTTTTTTTTGATAGGAAACGAGACTGATGAAAAAGTATCATTTAGTACAACTATAGCTACCACATCAAAAGATTGATTTCATACATCTGGCCATTTGATTGGCATATATAGGAAAAGCCACAATGAGAGAAGAAACTACTTACTTAATAAAAATACCAATGAAAAGTGTCAATTCAATAGCCGCAGACACAAATCCACACACAAGCATAAATGAAGATATGGAGTTGAAGATTTGACTTGTGCCAATATTAAATCTGATAACTGCAACAAGGAAGGATCGATCTCATACCAAATCTTATTTGACAAACAAAAAGGAAAACGATATCATGAAAGTAATTATCAATCAAAAGAGAAAATCAACGGAGGTTAAAAAATTAAAATCACAAAAAAAGAGCAGAGTGAAAAAAAGAGCGTTTTATGGTTTTGGAGGAGGCGTATACCTTTTTATGACTAATAGTGTTAGTTAAAATTGTGATTAGCACTTAATTATATACAATTCTTTTAAATTATTATGCATTATATATAAGACATTTTTAATTTTTTAAATATAAATAAGTTAAACCCACAAAGCCAAAAGGGTTAGAGCACGGGCACGGGCACTGGCACAGGCAGGGGTAGGCGTCCGTTCCTAACACTTCTCTATAGTATTCAAATACAGTTTCTTTTTTGTTTTTGAAGTGGTTCAGACACAGTTTTTATCAACTCTTACCTTTTTTCTTCTTTATTAAAATAATTTCAACGGTCAAGATTTTTTGAATTAAAAAATTTCCCGTTTAACTTAATTTTCTGGTCCCCTAGTTAATTATATACTCGTGCGTAGCATTATATAAGAGCCAAATAAAAAAGCTCTAGGCTCTCACAATGCTAGCTAAAGAGAATAATCTCTCCCCTAGTTAATTATATACTCATGCGTAGCATTATATAAGAGCCAAATAAAAAAGCTCTAGGCTCTCACAATGCTAGCTAAAGAGAATAATCTCTCCTTTTTTTTTTTTTCCCAAATACCATCTTAGTAAAATTTTCTCTCTATATATATTTTCTTTTGGTTGGTGAAGTTGTTAAGAGTGTTCTAGGTCCTATTAATAAATCTTCTTGAAGATAGAGCTCCTAAAACTTTGTGGAAGAAAGTTCAGTACATATATCCTTTAATTTTATAATAATACCCATTACATATATAAAAGTAAGGAATGCTGGGAATTAGGCTTTATATTACCGGTTTAAAGTTGCATTGCATTCAGATACCATGTAGTGCCGTCTCTTACAATATTCCTCACCATTTTAGGTGAGACAAGTTTAATTATATACAAGTATATGGAAAATGAGTATGTGAAGTTCCTAATTAACTTCTCTCTCCAGAATCCTTTATATATGTCCTTCTAAAGATAAGGGCATATAAGTTAAGGTACCATCATTCACTATATATGGCCCTCATAGATGGCTTTTGCAGTTCACGGTGTCCTAGCTAGCCAGTACAGCAGATTTAATCAGGTTTGTGATGGACCTGATGGTCGGTGGCAGCACTAGATACCAGAGTATATACACTCTTAGTCTCCTACTCATGTTTGATGGGTCATGAAGACCATTTAATTATAATAATTGTGGGGCTGTCCAATATGGGCCATGTTTTGGGCCTTTTCTCTGCTGACCAGATCGATCGAAGCCAACCAACAGCAAAACGATAGAATCTTCACAACTGGAGAGTAATAAATTAATGTAAGATGGACACGTCAGATGAACATGTGGTGTTAGCGTCCGTTCGTTTGTGCATCAGATTATGTGCAATATACAACGGTGCGTGAATAGATGAACACTATATTAGATGTTTGTCCCGAGTGTCTCATTATCGAGTCGTTATAATATTTTTTTTAATTAAAAATAACTTTAATTCACATGATTTTTATTTGGAAGATTTTATAAAATAGTAACAGATGTGTCACACTGAAAGACATATTGACCTAATTAAAAGCCGTTTATGCAGCTTCGACCAACGTGTTATGCATTGAGTTTTATATATGCCCACATCTTGAGGTGTGCATAGATTGCGACTAATAAAAAGGCTCGGTGACTTTTGGTGTGACATACCTGAAGTAAAATTTGAACTCACTATTTTTACTTGCTCCACAATCCATTCACACCTGTAAGATTCTAGCAGGCCTTTTACAAAACCCACATGGCTAAAAGCCCAAATCAGATATACATTTTTTATGGCATTAAAAAAATGGAAATTTTATACGGACCGTTCTGCATTCTGAGCAATCATATAATAAACAGATTGTTCGATTCAATTGGTAGACCCTATATGGCTATATATCAAGAAACAAGTATCAACAAAGCAATCACAACAACATTGTTGATCTTGATAATCAATTTTGGATTAGTTGAATTGAGTACGTTGCGTATAGAAATTAATAGATGTTGCATGTATATATAGTACTGTTTTTGAAGGCATGTGATGTTAATTGGTGGAGGACCGTTTTCTGCGGGTCCAAAATGGCTGGGAGTCTCTGAAATCTCTGAAGAAGGGGAGAAGAGGACTGTGGAAGGGCATGCAGGTGATGGGCCTCATTAAGTCCCCCCAGTACTTGAGACTGCCATTGATCGATATCACTCTCAGTGCCATCACCATTGCCATCAAATTGATGTTAGGTTGACACTATTATAATCTATACATATCTTGGGATATTCATTAATTTGTATTAATTTTAAGGCACGTAGTTGTGGATGCAATTTTTGTGGTTCCTTCTTATAAGAAAACAATAATGATTAGTACTCTCCTACCAAAAAAAAAAAAAAAATGATTAGTACTCTTATTATGCATAATTATTAATTAATTGTCACGGGCTATAAGAGTTTTCCCGTTCACTTCATTTTCCAGTTGGCAAGTGCATACAGAGCCCATGGTTTAATAACGGCCCTTGGACTATACAAAACGATAGTGAGGCCCAAAGATCAAGAAATATTTTGAGACAACAATGACGCCTTTGTCTTTTCTGCCAGTAAAATGTTGACCAGAAATTCTTATAGATATCTAAGAATCCGGAAAAGTGTTGGACACAAGTGCACATGTGGGTATGTAAATAGGGTTAGAGCTCATCTTGTACAAAACTTAGTTTATGCTAGGATTCAATCTACATTAATTAGATACCACACCAACTCTTATTATATTTTCGATGTAAATTATATATTTCGACACTCCCCTCAAGTGTAACTAAGCCTGAACTAGTTGTCACTTGCCAAAAAATAGATCTATTTTTAGAGGTCTGGACAAACATATTTAGCCCTACTCTTATAGTCTTATAGGTCTACAAACGGGTATAGACTTCATCGCTAGCCTAACCAGTTCGATCGTCAAATATGAGCACAGGATCGTTCCGCTCTGATACTATATAGGAATCCATGGGTCTCGAGGGTGTTGGGCTACATGTGCATATGTGAGTATATAAATGAGGTTGAAACTCATCTTGCATAAAACCAACTGGCTTGTGCTAGGATCCACTCTACAACACTTAGAAATCACACTAACTCTTATTATGTTTCTGATGTGGGATTATATATTCTAGCACTTCTCCATCCTTTTTAAATTACTTTTGATTCAATTACTACGTTGGGCTGGGTGCCCACCATATATGGATTGGGCTTGGATCTTGAAATTTTTAATAAGCCCAACTCGACCTCGAGCCTAAACCTGCGAAGTCAAACCAATTAACAAGCGAGCCTAGGTTTAGGCTTTTGGCCTAGGCATGACCTGTAGTTAAAGTGGAGGCCTGAGTTTAGGCTTTTGGCTTAGGTCAAGCTGTCGTAGGCTCGGGCTCGGGCTTGAGCTCGAGCTCGAGCTGCCAGGCTTGGTGGGCACCCGACACAATGAATTGGTCTAGTTGAGGCTGGTTGAGAGTAATTTAGACAAAAAAATAATAATAATAATAACTAAATTTTTACACAAAGAAACGTCTCAACCTGTCTTTCAAGAATTAAAGTAATTTATCACACCTTCCGTCAAATCTACTAAAAATATGTTCATTTGTTTCACATGCTGATTGTATAAATTGTCTTTTGGTATGTCGTTTATTATATAATTTTTTTTTGTTATGTTGATTATATAATTGAGTACTATACATGCATATAAATGGACACAAGGGCTTGTCTTTGGAATAGATGCCTATGCTAATAAATTGGTCCATATATGATATGGACACATTTGCTCCTACTTCTCTTTCCATCTTAATTAACTTTTTAAATCGGAGAGGCTAAAAGCCTGAAACAGATTCACTTTTTTAAAAAGGTTAAGAGGCATATGTTACGTTTAGGTATAAATGTGAGCATGTATTTTTGATGGTACATTATGTTACGTTTAGGTATACATGTAATCATGTATTTTTTATGGTACGTTTTGCATAATCTCTAAATAAGTATGGGACTTTTCACCAAAAAAAAAAATATCTGTAAATAAGTATGTGACTTTTCACCAAAAAAAAAAAAAAAAAAATTTCTAAATAAGTATGTGGCTTTTCACCAAAAAAAAAAAAAAAAAAAAAAGATATGTGACCGCGGTAGTAACTTTAAGTCATACACAAACCTAAGATGGCGTGGGAGGCACAGCATGTATGCATTCCTCGTACGTGGTCCACAAAACGTGTGCCCACACGCTGAGCATGCTTACTGGCATTGGCTACGAGCTAGGTACATATTTGCTTTCAGATTGGATGCTCATGCTTTTACGTACTCCATGCTAGCTGGTTCATAAAAAACTAGCTATTGGATGCATCACACATGGAATTAAATGATAGAGAAATGCTTGCAGCTAGATCGAGTTGCATACTTGTCTTACAACCTTTGAATGCAGAATCGATGAAATCAGTTGGATACACATTGAAATGCGTGCTCACACATCTTGATGATCTAATTGTCTACATTGATGTTGTACCTAGCTAAAGGTTGTAATTAGATCTGTTCATAGGTCGAGCTTGGACCAGACCCGAGCCTAAGTACTTTGGCCCAATCTCAGCGCACGACCTATGTTCGGGCCTATATCTTGGCCCAAGCCTGGCCCAAGCAAAAAATAAAAGTCTAACCTATGTAAAAAATACAAAATCCAAACCCGACCCATCAAACCCACATATATTTTTTTATTAATAAGATAATTATATATTTTAAATAAATAAGTATTTTAAAAAATCTTCCTTCCATAAAGTTAAAAATGGAGTATAGTATTTTGTAGATTTTGTATGTATTTATGTTAACATACAAATAAAACACAAAAGGTGGATGTTGCATGTTGGTAAAGTACAATGATTTAGGGTTTAGGGTTTTGAGTTCAAGCCTTGTCTTCTACATATTTTTTGAAAACTTAGACATTTATTTAATGGCGAGCCTTAAATTGGTCATAAGCGGGCTTGGTCCTAAGAAAACTTGTCCAAGTCCTACCTATTGGCCATGGGCTTGGGCGGGGCAGGTGGGTACCCAAGCCAGTGAATAGGTCTAGCTATAACAAATGTATGTATCCCCTAACATTTTCTTAAATGATAATATATATGTTCATTATCCACTATTTTAGGTATGTGCAATTAAATTGGTCTTGTATATAATTAAAGAAAATGATTTTCTAGCCTACTTTAAGCACTAAGAATTGACACCTACTTATGTGGCCGACACTGACATGGGAACCCATGTCATTGGTAGTACGGTGTTAGTCACTCAGTCTAACCAACTGATTGACTGTTAAGTGCAAGAAGAGGTCAATGTCTTGAAGGAAAATCTAAATTTTTGAATGAGAAATTAACAATACCCCTTTCCATTGTATATTGCACTACGGGATACGTAAACACACATCGATTCTGAGGTGTGAATTGGACATGTTGTTTCCAGCGTGCAGTTCTGTAACGACCTGAAAAATATGTTATGTCTGTGTGACGACGTGTATTACCTATTTATACTCCATGGTTATGTGACAGGACGGTGACGTTGAGTTACAAGTAGGGTTTGTCTAGGAAAATGTGAAGAACGGGTATCGGGCAGATGAAATACGGATATACGGATCCGGGAAACGATTTTCGTGGATGACCTGAAAATAAAATATAATAATAAATTAATATGGGAATATGTTTGGGCCGTTAGTAATTCCATTCGCGCCCGACGGTGTGAGTCGTGGTGCATGCTGGGGCGCAAAAATGTCTGAGATAGGGCCAATTATTTAGGTCAAATGAGATAAGGAAAAGGGGAGAGTCACCCATTGGTGTCACCTAAGTGGTTGGGATAGTGTGAATGGAGGCCATAAGATCAGCCTCAAGATACGTGTGTGAGCCAAGATGAAACTCACATTATATATAGGTGGTCAACACACTTTCTCTCTTATTTCTTTCATTTTCTTCTCTCTTTGGATCGAGAAAACGGGATTGAGGGGCTGGGTTTCAGTTTTTTCGTCGAGGATTAACGCCAAGTGTAATGACCCTCAAATTTAATTGGTGACACGTGTTGTGTTTTAGGACCGTGACTTGTCATATTACTCAAGCATCGGGAGTCGACATTGAGATATATTTTATTATTCTGTGATGTTTGTACTATTATTTAGACACGAATGTGAACTCTGTATTTCCTAGTGCGTGATTTTGTTTTGTTTATCGTCACATATTTGTGTGTGAGATTCGCCTAGAAAAAACAAGAATTTTAGGGCAAAAAAGGTATAATTCTGATATTTAAACACCGAGAAATGATAATTAGTAGATTATAAAAAATAATAAATAATTAATTAATATGCAAGGGTGTTGTTGTGTTTGAGAACGCACGATGTGCGAGTTGTGAGATGGTACGGGTCTGAGAACGCGAGAATTGACTAAGTTATGAAGTTCAAGTTACCTAATGGAGTCAATCAAGTGTGTTAGAGTTGGTGGCTGAAATAAATGAAGATCACTAGATACTCCTCGAGATTCGTGCGTTGAAGGGATTGAAGATGGATTATAAAAGGCACCACCTTTTCTCTCTCCTCTATATCTCATTTTTGGCAAATGAGAGAACGTTGTGAGCGTGAGGGTTTCAAACATGTTTGAGCTAGGATCGACGTCGGGGATCAACCAACTACATGAAATAAGGTGAGATCCTGACTCCTCTCGTGGTTGTCTACGATTTGGTGTCAATTTTGTTGGTTTTCATTGCAACGAATTCAGACGATATTTTTGGGTTTCGGTTTTAATGAGTTTGAGTGATGGTTTTGTGATCAATTGGTTGATCAAATAAGTATTTGTTGATTGAGTTGATGATTTTGAAGAGTTTGGTGTTTTTGGAAATTTTTGGTAAATTTTGGAGTAATTTTCGAATCGGGGCATTTGTCGGGGTTTCAACGCAAGGCGAAGTGGTTTTTGTATGGTTTCGGATGCCCCTAAGAGTTTGGGATAGGCTCGAAATGCGGCGACGCGAGCCGGGGTTTCGAAAAATACAAAAATGAGTGCAAGGTGTCACCCCGTGAGGGACGCCATGGAGACTTTTCTCCCACGACATCAGTCACGGCGTGCAAACCAGAGATGGTTTGGAGAATCGACGCTTTAGATGACGCTGTGGGCCAAAAACCTGGCGGTGTCCAAACCAATGAGGTTCAAAGAACCCACACTTTATGTGACGTCGCGAGACTTATACCCTGGCGGCGTCACTTACGGTGTCTAGAATGGTAAAAATAGGAATTTTTCAAAACTTTTGGGAAACTTTAGGGGGTTTATCTAGGGTCACGGAATGACTTTAATTGAAACAAATTGGGCTTAAATGATTACCAGACTTGAGAATTCGAATTGAACAAGTTAGTGAGTTGCATGAGGATTGAATTTCACGATTGCTTTGAGGTACGTTTGTAAGCCAGAAAGAAAGTATGCATTAATTTATTTTCCATTATTGTTGTTTCTATTAAATTGAGCCATTTGTTGGAATTTTATTCTTATATTCCTTGGTTGAATGTCTTTGACGTAAGTGTGTCGTGAAGGTATTCATGTATTCATATTAGATGGACAACACTTCTGCAGAAGTGTTGTCCAACCACCTAATATTAAGTTTCACACTGAGTACTGGATTGTTGTAGATTTGTTGTGGATGTGGAAATGGTTGTGGATATGGATGTGGAACTGGTTGTGGATTGTTGTGGCTATTAACCACTTACGTGCCTCTTTTGACTCGATAGACACTTGAATATCTCTGATATACTTGTTAATCTATTTATCATGCAATTTGTGTTATTTTCTGCCTTTTAATATCGTATGATTCTTATACTTCTTTATTGGTTATTCTTAAATTATTTTTTATGTTCTTCAGGCTATACTTTTAATTTTATCACGTACTCACCATCTAGTTTGTGATGGTGGGTGCAGATAGGGCTGAGATGAGCAAGGGTAAGGAGCTGATGATATGTGACTACCTCTGAGGACTCTCGGGGTGGTTCTTTCCTTTACTCCACTGTATTTGTTGCCTTTTTGTATTGTGAATATTGTATATTATGTTTTGAATACAATGGGGGTACTTTTTGGGAGTTGAGTGGCTAGGGATATCATGTACTATCATATTATCACATTTGTTACTAGATTTACATGTTTATCCATTTCTCAGGATTTCCACATTATAAGTTATGTTCCTTATTTTTCCTTTATTGAGTTATTAATTGATTATAGTTGATTTTCACTGCGAATTTCCTGATAATTATATAATCATATAACTCTCACTTTTAAATTGATAAGTAAATGATGAATTTGAGATTTTGAGGCTAACTAGAATGCGTTGCTAAGGACTTGGGGGTTTACGTAGGTCTAGGCCAGGTGACACCCAGTTTTATGGGGAATTGGTCACAATACGTATTAGAGACAAAGGTTTATTACCTGACTATTGATTAACCTTACAACCAACATAAAACACAAACCAACGGAAATTAGAAACTAGTTGGAACCTAGTGTGAAACCATATGATCTTGAATTGAAGCTTAGTTAGGAAGTGAGGTGAGTTGAGAAAAAATAAAACTTGATCCTATATGTTATATCTGTTGTGATGTATTATACTATATCGGTAGCTATTGACTAATTCAGGTATTTGCTTTCTGTTTCAGATTGCAATGATAGATCAGATGGAGCCCAGTGATAATAGTGGGACTGTGGGTCCTCGAGTTATTAGTGTGGAGGATTTTTAGGTCTTGACATAGAGAGTTGCGTCTCAAGATCAGAGGTTAGAGGATTTCCTGAAGATATTGAGGACACCTGTTGCGGCTACACCATCACCACCATCTACCTCAGGAGTACCGATTACTCAAGAAATGGATACTCCAGTTGTTGCTACATTTACCGCTCCTACGACTATTATAGCGATACCGAAGACTGTTGTGTTACCATCGGTATAGGCTAAGGTAGTGCCTATTGCACCTATTGTTTCGACTGATATAGTGCCTTTTCTAGCAACAGAGATAGCATTAGAGCTACAACGGAGGTTAGACAGTTGATGGAGTTCAAGAGGCATAACCTGAAGGAGTTCTTTGGGGGTACATATTTGGTGGCGGCTGAGATGTTTCTGAAGTGCCACGAGAAGGTCCACAACATTATTGTGACAGAGGAGCATATGCGAGCTTCCATTTCATCTTCGATGTTGTTAGGGGAGGCTGATGACTGATGAACTACTTTGGTGTATACCAGAAGGGTGCCTAACTACTGGATTGAGTTCAAAACACAGTTTAATCTAAAGTATTTTCCTCCTACAGTTCTAAGAGAGAAGAGGTGTAACGGCCCTAAAATATAAATCGTGCCACGTGTCAATTTAGGTCGTACGTGAGCCCATTTGTTGTGATACAGTTGTTCAATTCTCGGTCGTCGACATCGAGGTATGTTATTTTTGTTCAGTGTTTTGTATTATATTTTATTACCGAAATTTAAATTCCTATGTCACAAATGTGTGAGGACATTTGAGTGTGAGTGTTAGTGTTGGGAAACGGGTTTGGCTTGATAGGAACGTAAATAACAAGCTTCGGGCGAATAATTGTCGGGTAATTAGCAGTCCGGGGGAATTTAATGAATTAAAAACACTGACTAAATACAAAATAAATAATAATTAAAAGTTGTATATTGCGTTCGATACATTGATATGTCCAGGATTAAACGACGAGCGAGTCGTGGTACGGAACGGGTCCGGGAATGCGAGTATTGTGAGAGAAAATGATGAAGTATTGATGTGAGTTACTCATTGAAGTCACAATTAATGTGTCAAAGTGGTTGGATAGATTAAGTGGTGGCCAAGGGATGTGCCTCGGGATGTGTGTGTGGGTGTAGATGATGAAGTGGGTATATAAACCCATATCACCTTTTCTCTCTCCTCACCTATTTCTCTCATTTGTTCTCAACGATCGAAGCAGCGCAATGTGGGAGGATTCCGTGATTGTCGACGCGATTTGACGCAAAGGGATCGATCAATCTCGAATTCTAAGGTAAGGTCCCGGTTGTCCACGTGTTTGTCTACGTTTTGGTGTCAATTTTGTGAGTTTTCGTCGCGACGAATTTGAGTGAGATTTTCGAGAAATGTTGGAAATGAATTTATATGATATTGATCAAATGGATGAATTATTGATAATTTGTTAGTTGGTTTTGTTGATTGGAGAGGTTGTGGAATTTTTTATTGATTTTTCTAAATCGGCGGTTTGTCGAGGTTTTGACGCGAACCAAAGGTGGTTTAGGATAGTCACGGACGTCCCTAAGAGTTTAGAATAGGCTCAAAGTGCAATGATGCAAGCTGGGGTTTTGAAAAACCTCGGAAAGGGCTTGCAGGGCCCACGTCGCGAGGGACGTCGTGGGCATGTATTGCCCATGGCACCACCCACGGGGTATGAGGCAGTGGCCTTTGAAATCACGCCGTGAGGGCATTCAATGGGGTATGAGGCAGTGGTTCAAAGGGGCATTTTTACTAAAATTTCAGGAAATTTTGGGGATCTTTCGGGGATTCAATTGGGTTCAAATACGATCCAAAACCTCGAAAATAAACCCATTATACTAATAAATAATTATAAAAATTGGGTAAATTAGAAAGCAAATAATAGGATTTGTCATTTAATTGAATTATCAGGGGTTTTAGTTGTTGACAGGTCACACGGGATTCATAAGAGATGAGTCAGAGGTCGTATGAGTACGAATTAGCTTGGATATAGGTAAGTAAACCAGTGAGGAATTTTACAGTTATTTCTTGAGCTTTAAATTATTATTGTTATTGCTCTATTCCATTTTTTTTTTGAAATTTCATTTCATTGAGTTGTCCAAAGGCACGTGAGTCAACGTGATCCTATCTAGATTTTCGGGTCTTCTGAGGTAGCATGCCAGAGGTCAACGACTGGGGATGCACGATATTGTTCTAGTTCTATATGGGGTGAGTATTTTTATTTGGACTACCGGGGAATCTCATCCGCGTAGATGTTAGGAAGACGTGATTTTACCGCGTACTAAACGTTAAGTCTTGTAGGTGTTTACCTCGACTCAACGACCGTTTGGTCATGACTATTTGCACCTCTTTATTGTTTCTGGGATGCTCATTTTTTATTGCTCAGTTGATTTATTTACTGTCTTATTTATTCATGCATTCTTTGTCTTTTCTTTCTATCGGCATGAATATGTACTAGTTGTTTATTTATTTTGAAATATTGTATTTATGTCCTGTTTGGCGTTAATTACCTAGGCTCATCATTCTTGTGTTTAACGGAGTGCGGATCCACAGTCCAGAAAAGGAAAGGCTCTACAATTAGGCGATATCTTCTGAGGATACAGGAGCACGTCTTTCCACTTAACTGATATATGTGACGTTTCTTGTATTATTGTATATATTATTTTTGAAACATTGGGACTTAGATTTTTTTAGAGATCTTGGGCATGCATATCTATATGTTGTTCTCTTCTGACTGATCATTTATGATAATACACATATGCAGGGTTTTCCACACCTTAAGATATCTTATTTTGAATGGTTATGATTATTTCGATTAGTTTGAGGACTGATTGCTTCCATTTTAATAATGTTAACTCACTAATCGACGTTTTCAACTTGTAAATGATTTAAAATGGTAAATGGTAAAGGAAGGCTGCTAGGTTTGCGTGACTCGGCGAGATTGGCTCGGGGGTTCACGTAAGTTTAGGCCGAGCGGGGCCATTTTATGATTGTGAAACTAAGGGCATCACAAGAGGAATAAGTTCTCTACTATCAAATAGTTCACATATGAGTATGTCATGGCGTTTATGGGACGGTACCTACAGTTGCTACCCTATTTTGGGGGTTCAGCAGACAAATATATGTTGACACGGTCTATTACTTCACTCAGGGTTTATTGCCTGAGATTGGAAGTGTTATAGTCTCCATAGAGCTAGAGGTACTACAGAGAGCTTATAAGCAGAGCTTGGATAGGGAGAGTTACTTGCGCACACATCCAAAGGTGGTTAGACCTGTTAGACTGGAGACACGTTTCGAAAGCCGACAAGACTAGAAGAGGATGAAGAATAGGCAGGGTTTCAGGGACAGTAGAGCCCAGAGCAGTGGTTCTGTTGCACCACCACCATGACCTGCACAGATGACAGTTATTGCACCAGTACCTGCACAGAGTTTTACTAGTCGACCACCACAATCTACTTGACCTGCACATCAACAACGGAGGTAGTATTATGAGAATAGGGATACGGGTAGAGAAGGTGGACATTCACGGACCCAAACACAGACATAAAGGTCTGGACATGCACAAACTCAGAGGTCTGGTTATACTTAGAGACCTCCACAGGGACTTGGGCAAGGTTAGACACAGGGTCAGATGTCATCTGGATAGCGGGAGACACGTACTTGTTTCAAGTGCGGTCAGACTGGTCATCTACAGCTTTAGTGTCCATTGCTGATGAAAGCTCAGTCACAACATCACCAACAGCAGCGGGAGAAAGTCCAGGTTGTTGTTGAGCCAGACCAGGGAGCTTCTTGTAACCTTGTTGAGGGTATGTCTTTGATTTGCAATACTTTTATGCATACCATGTTTGATTAAGGTTCTACAATTTTATTTATTTCTGGACGTATGGTAGATGCATTAGGTTTGAGACCCACTAGGCATAGCAGACCCTTGATCCTTAATACAGCTGTTGGGGATAAGATGTACCCAAACTTGTTATGTGTTGATTGTTCAGTAGTTATAGAGGGTCATGATTTGCCTGGTAATTTGAGAGTACTAGAGTTTCAAGGACTAAAAACATAAAAAACACAAATTTTAAGAACTAAATGATGGGTTTTGCCAAGATAAAAAGAAATCGGACATTAAAGGCAAAACTCATCATTTGGTCCCTGAACTTTATATTTTTTATGCTTTTGGTCTATGAACTTTTATTACTACACATTTGGTTCTTAAACTTTCACAAAGGTCTATATTTAGTCCATCATTCAAAGTGTTAAATTCCGCCAACGTGAGTAACAAAAGTGTTGCGTGACTAGTCAAGAAGAGTAAAGTGGTATATATTACTAAACCGGGCAACTCATATCGACCAACAAAAGTTGAAAAAAAATTTTATCCCAAAATATAAAAAACTTAAAGTTTAGGGACCAAAAACATAAAAACTCAAAAGCTCAGGGATCAAATATACAACAATGAAAATTGAGGGACCAAATGTACACTAATAGAAGTTCAGGGACCAAAAACATAAAAAACTCAAAGTTCAAGGACTAAAAAGTATGTTTTGCCTACACAAAAAATATACTTTAACCCTCGACTTAATTAATTCTCAGAAAAGTGATCACATATGCATGCAAATTAGAGTTGCTATCACTTGAAGTGCAATATGTTAATTATACATATACAAAATCTCAGTAAACACTAAACATGCATATGTACCCTATATATACATTATAAGGCACCAACCACGTGGATGACTTGTTAATCTGACATGGGATTAGTTGGGTAAGAGGTCGGAAGTTCAGGCCTTATATATAGTGACAATTGTTGTGGTTGCTTTCTTATAAAAAAAATCACTATAAGGCTCTTTTATATAATTAATTGCACAAGGTACCTATAGTTAAGACTTAACAATAATTTTTAGTCGTTTCGATCTTAATATATAAGAAAATGATAATCTAACACCCGTTCAACGCGCACTTTAGGCGTACACCCTTGTCTTTTAGCCATTTATGATGTTTTGTTAAATGTGGAGCCCACGCATGGGGAAACAAGAAAAAGTCATAAATGGCTAAAAGACAAGGGTGTGCATCCAAAGTGTGTATTGAAAGTGGACAATTTTATCATTTTGTTATATATATAATTAGCAATAGTTGCCTTGCTTAACAAATTTAATCGGAAAGCAACCAATTAATCAGTCTACTTTTAATTTAATTCATGTGGTTTGATGCACATGTACTCTTGATGAATTTTAATTATGCCGTGACATTTATATATAATTATAAGTAGCTATACACGTTCCATATATAAAAATGAAAACACTAGAATGACACCCTAGTTAAGTGCACCACAATTGACATATTCCTGTGACGTGGCATACTAGCCCGCACCCATAGGAGCCAACATGTGCGCACCTCAAAATCACTACGTGTGTCATACACCAAGAACTATTTTGCACATACCCATTTTTACATAGGGCCCATGCTCCACATCATAGGGGTGTTACTAAGGGTGTCATTATAGTATTTTCCAAAATGAAAAATATATGTACCCATCTTTCATAATGGAATTGCTAGAATGACACCCAAAGTTATGTTGGGAAATGTGCCCTAGGTCAATCCATTAACAGTCTTTATGAATATATTTTAGTTAATAAAATAGAGGATTTCATTTGTTGTTTATTATAATTGATTTGCATGTTTACATTATAATAAGATCCATGAGTATTTATAGAAATATCCTAAATGTCCCTAGTCGATTATTATACTGGGAACTATAATGAATTAAGACTAGTGTGAGTCTTGATTGATGATCATACGATGATCATACGTATAGGAATACGAATCAAGATCATGAGTACTTGTTAGGGAACAAAGTACTGGACCGACCCGCTATGAGAACATCACATGGATTAAGTCATAGTTGTTTCTCATGATAGGTATATTTTTCAGTCCTCTGACTTGAGATTACCAGAGACTTCAACATTAGGAATACAATGATTTTGACGCAATCAAACGTTGTCTTTAATCGGACGATTATAAAGGTTGTGATTGGTTACTGTGTGAATAATGTGGTGAAGTTGTGTAATCGAGATAGAATTTGTCCCTCTCATATAAAGAGAGATATCCAGTGGATCCCTCGATATGTTAGACTGTTAAAAGGCCTAGTCTAAGTAAATTGATATTGATCAATGTCACTTAGATGTTTTCAGTCTACCTAAAAATCGAGACTAGTACGATTGAACATGTTGGATGACAATTCCATGCCTTATGTTTGATCAAAAGGATATCGTGTGACAAAAGGATGTTATATACACTATTGATTAGGTTATATCGATTTGATATTCGTACAACTTGGTAGTCATAATGTCTTGCTAGAGGCCGCTTATGACTTGTATACCAAAATGTGTTTTGGTACACTGCCAACGTTGTATGAGCCTATTGGGTCGCACACTGAGAATGGTTTTGCGAGATTTTAAGATGGTTCAGAAAAATGAATTTTATATGATAAAATTCATGACAGAAACGTCCTTGTAGTGTATTACACTTATACTTCTTTAAGTAAGGGTATATGTGTAATTTACTTAACCGTCTATATACAAGGGTTGTATAAATAGACGCTTTGAGTTAGAATACAAGTACGAAATATTTTAAAAGGGCCGAAACTCTATTTTCGTTTTAATAAACGACTTAGAGTTTTTGGTATCCTCTGGATCGTTTTGGAGAGAAACAAAAAGTTTGGTATTCTCTCGAAGCTAACACTTTGAATCTCGGCCGCCGTTTGTGTGTGGACAGCTAGTAGAGGACGTTCGTCATTGGCAGCGCCTTAGAGATCGATTAACCTTCAGAGAGGTATTGCGACTGAGGTATGATTAAGTTTTCATAGTTTAAACATGTTTTAATGGAATCAGATTCGGATCTTGTTGGGGTTTTTCTCAAAATTGTTTTGTAATCTCCGCTGCGCATGAACCCAAAAAACCCATCAAGTTATACTCTAGTGACATGGCATATGGAACCTATGTAAAAATAGGTGTTAGCCACGTTGATCTCGGTGCATGTCACACGAGTGTGTATCCCGAGGTGAGTAAAAATACCTACTAAAGATGCGGTCCACACGCCACGTCACAGGGTGTGACTTTGGAGGTGTCATTCTAGCATTTTCCTTTCAAAATATATCTAGATATATAGCCCAATATATATTTATAGAGCATGCACTCATAGCCAATTAGTGGCATGTCTATCGATTTGTTATGTGGTCACCTATATATTACATATGATCATACGTAGAGGCAGAACTAGAAAATTTATTAAGGGGGCCGAACTTTAACCTAAATCTATTCATAAGTTTGGATCTCACCTGATATGCGCACCCGACATCGTGGATCTCGCTTAAATAGTAAAAAAAATAAAATAGTACAGACCAGACCCTACCTAAGAACATTATATTATGTGCGATAATTTTTTGTGCAGACTACGTAGATTAATTTGCATTTGTAGTTCGGGTCACACCTTCATAAAATTTATAAAATATATTAGTAGTTTTACTTTAAAAAAAATTGTATTTTTACTTAAAAATGAATTGTTGAAATACAAAAATGAGTTATTAAAAACAAGGTTTGGGTTATGCTTACCTAAATCTAACTAAGCTTGACTCATACAGGGCTTAAGTGGATCACATAAAATAAGATTTGTGTTGAATAAAAGAATTATACTAAAAAATTTAAATATAGTAATAAACTAATAATTGTAAGATTTACAGAATAAATTAATAAGATACTTCAAAGTTCTACGAGAAAGTAGTTGAATTATATGATTTTTTGTCAAACCAAAAAAAAATATTAGATTAACTTATTAATGATTTCTCATTCTTCGAAGTTTTTTCTATATTATTTTTAATCTTAAAATAAAGAAAATGAGGTAAAGAATTTTAAAAATTTTATTTTCACGAGGCGTTTCATGATTATATATAATTTTTGTCCATTACTAATTGGATATTTTTGTAACATTCTAATCGCAACTCGAAATTGGGTTCTATAAGATTTTAATAAAAATAGATTACAATACCAACCTTTTTAACAAGTGTTTACACGACTCACTTAGGTTACCACTTAACAATTTATATTCCACAATAATTAATAAGGAATTAAACTTACCTTTTTTGGTTTTAATTGTGTATACACATTGTGTCAAAAAAAAAAAAAAAAACTGTGTATACACATTGCTTAAATAATATATTATCCATCTACTACAAATCAACTTGTTCGATGTATACATCTTAAAGTGTAGCTCCCCTTATATGAATGATTAATTAACCAATAACTTAAGTGAAACAATACAAAATTATATATAGAATTAACACTACACAATTAATGTATACATTTTTTTTCAGAAAATTAATGTATACATCTTGAAGTATAGCTCCCCTTATAAGAATGATTAATTAACCAATAAATTAAGTGATGATCTCTCTATTGGAAAATAAAAGGTCTCGAACAAAAGGACGGGGTGAACCGATTATCGATGAATAAACTACCACCCCAAAAAAAAAAAAAAAAAAAAAAAAAAAAAAAAAAAGAATATTAATAACTAAAGCATTTAGAGACATATTGTTATTATGATCATAATTGGGTGGAATAAGCATGATTAGAGTTGGCCATGAAAGTCTAATAAAGAGAAAATTAAATAAAGTTGGTCACCAAACATAAAGAACTAATTCCATGTCGCGTATCTTTGTCTTTATTTGTATTGCAAGTAAAATAAGCACAATTATGTATAAACTGCATGCATGTATAATATAATTAACATGAAAGCATCGGCTTTAGCTTATAAGCGAGTAAATTAGAATTTCCCACCATGTATTTTCCTTTTTAATTATTCCCCAATGTATCCCCTCATTTGAGCTGCAAATTAGGGTTTCTGAAGGAGCAAGTCAAGGTTAATAATGATACCTTATACACCTTTATAAACATGCTTATAACATCTATTGAATATGGTAATGATAAAGAACTATGACCCACGTAAAATTAGGGTGGGCAAAAGACGAAATCAGGTTTGGAGACAACTTTATAGTCATAATCATATGGTCCTTAGACTTCATTTTAAGTTATTGAGGCACTACAGCCCTAAAATTGGGGGGGTGCTAATTGTTTTTTGCAATACCTTCACATAGAAAAGTACTATATTTTCATTGTGGTTTTAATTGATATGTTTGATTTCTTATAGAGCAGGTGAGATTACTAATCTTCAAGGTTTTTGGAGCAACATTTCTGTTCTTTTTTCTTTTAATTAGGTGAGGGCTGAAATGCTCTAGTTACATTGCGCACATTTATACAAAAACAAACTCCCATGATATCTTCTTAAAGAGTAGAGGTGATTCATTGTTGTTGTTGTTTTTTTTTTTTTTTTTTATAAGAAAGAAACCACAGCTTACTCACTATAAGATTCAACTCCATACTTCTTACTTAGAGTTGATTCATTGTGGTTGGTATTGAAAAAGTGAGAACCTCTTGACATTTGGAGCAACATTTCTTTTTCTCATTTCTTTTTCAGATGTTATGAATAATATCTTTTGTGCAAGAAACGATTGAGGATAGAAATTTAGGGCATTATGAAAAAAAGTTAATTTAGGGCATTATAAAAAAAATTAGGGCATAATATATTCATGTGGGGTCACTCTTTAAATGAGTTGTCATAGTTGATGGAATAAGAAGTATTAATATTGCGTACCATTGCACTTTATTATGCAAAATGATTTATTTCGATTATGAAATACAATATTTAGAGTTGAAGCAAAGATACATCAGTCAATTTGGTCATTTAATTTTTTCGTCAAAAAAAAAATAGTTATTTAATTTGATTTCAAAATAGAGCAAAGAATGAAGGGATCGACTTAAAAGTAATCTCATATAGTAATCGTTATTTCTATTTATAACTATCGTGTACATGTTGAGATTCTCGATCAATAAAATTTTTGAGTTGACATTTATATATCATATATCTCTCTCGATTAAAACAAAATACGTATAGATACATGTACAAATCCTTTCATTATTTTTGTAAGGGCAAAAATTAACAGAAGTATGCTAGTCAAGGTTTAGCTACCACGATGGCTTATAAGTTTAGAGTAGAAACTCTAAGTTTACTTGATATTTTGGAGTACATTAATCTTTTATTTAATTTCAATTAAATATAATTTACTTGAAATACCATATTTATTTTTAGATATATAAATAACAATAACACTACTCCATTATCATATAAAATAACTATGCTAGTTTAGGCCTAGCTAGCTATCTATACAAGGGATGACATTGTAATGGCCCCTTAACTTAATCTAGGGCACCGCCCGCTCTAATCTCGTAATTAAGCCCTAATTACAACACATATGATCTAATTACGTATTAGTCAGCCTGTACTACCTATATTCTCGTGGATCGAGTTCAGGAATAAGTAATTCCCTATCACTACTATTTACCATTTTATAAAAATTATCAAATTAGTGGAAGCCTTTAACATATTAGCGGAAGCATTATATATAAATCCTAAATGTGGAAACTAGGAAATAACGATCACAATATAAATGTGCAATAAACGACGAACACATATACAAAGTGAAAGTCAAAAGTCGGGTAAATTAACTCTCGTCTCAATGTACAACCCAAGCAAAAGACATAAACATAATACAAAAATATGACCTACATGTACGACAACTACGTGCTACGAGCTCAGAGGTAGTCGCCGATCTTCTCCTTGCCCGGTCTAGTACTGCTCGACGGACCTACACCCACTGTCATAAATTAGACGGTGATTATAGTGATATTTAAGTGATAATCGGAGAATTCTATACTACATTTCCAAAGTAAAGACAGATATTTAAATGCATAATATAGCAGAAAAAGGTGTTGAGAAGGTAATGCATGTAAATACCACGATTAACAGAAATAGACAGATTGACACAGGCTAAGTCGAGATGATCTATGTCTGATCGGCGCTGAGAACTATCAGCCAGCCTTTTTTCACTATCGTATGGAGCTACTCTCAACATACTTCATCAATGGCGGAGCCGCGCTCCACACGAATATGTATATATAAGACTTCCGATAACGTTCAAGCTACGTGATGCCACCGAAGTAATAGTGGTGAGTGCCGAAAACCCTGAGGTCTAGTGACCCCGTGAATCCACCCATTTCTCGTGCAATGGACACTAGATAATCTCCTACTTTCGTTTTAAGGATTTTTCATTTTTAAGGCTCTACGATATCAACATTAAGTTAGGCTACGAAACTCCAAAGGAAATAGAGTACAAGTCCAATTACCACATATAACCTTAGAGCATGCATTTCTAACATCAATTATAACATAGTCCACAACAAAATATAACATATCAGGAATGGAGTCAATGAAACTATCGCAAGGCATCATGCTATTTCAATATTCATTATGAACAGAGCAAAGAAAGCATGATGATAGAACACAAATAACAAGTCAACAAATTGACTAAGAAGGGAAAATAATAGGAATGAAATAAAGTAGAGAGTTCCTACATTTTCACTTACAAGTCACAGGATAGCTCTGGCTATCCGGCCTCACGACACTCCGACTAGTACTCCCGAACTCTTGAAACACCCCTAGGTCCCTGAAAGGACATTTCATATCATTATTTATTTATTAATATTTTATTATATATATTTTTTGTATATACATATATATATATATTTATGTATATATATATGTATATATATATTTTATTATTATTTTATTTTTTAGGGGGGGTTTGGGCCTTTGAACCAGGTCTGACCCCGAACCGGTCCCCCTCCCCATTTTTTGTAGCGTCTTTGCTTTTTTTTTTTTTTCAATCCAATAATCAACAACTCCAACACCAACATCAACCCCATAGCATCACCAATCCACCATTAACACATTGATTTCTTTAAAATCAACTTCATCAACATCACTATCAACGTCTATAAAAACAATGTCAACATCAACAACAAAAGACTCACCTCACCAACACCGTCGTCGCACCTCCAAGCTCTTGACCTCGATCTCCCCTCATCCAACCTCTCTTTCTCTCCTTCTTTCCTCTCAGTTCCGAACTCTCTTTCTCTCTCTCTCTCTAACTTTTTTTGATCGGTTGTGTGGTGGTGGTGATTTTGGCGTTAAATAAAAAGGGTAGCGAAATTACCAAAATGCCCCTCAATCTTATCCTCTTTCTTAATAAGCCAAAGCCCCTCTTGGTCATTTTACAATTTTTCTGATTTTTAAATATATATATAAATATATATAATTCAATTCAATTAATTTATGACCATAGGCTATGATCTAATGTGCATTAATTTAATTACGTTGCATTTAACTAAGTTTAAAATTACCACAAGTCTTGTTACTTGGTACCTCAGCTCACACGCAACTCGAGGCGTGTCCCCGATCGCGTTTCGACTCAATAGCTGCAAATACTAACTTAGTTAGTCTACACACATACAAACACTAGGAATACACCATCACAAATATAAAATTTCCTCGGCCACTTGGCTCGGTCGGTGTGCGCATCTCATGTGGGTCCCATGTCATGGGTCGGTGAGCCTGATTACGGCCAAAATCTTGGGTTAGAAATTTGGGATGAGCCGAGTACTTTATCAAGAATTTTTTTATTTCATATTGCTCTTGAATTTTAAGTGAATAATTTAGATGCTCTTAACAAAGTCAGAGTTTGGTTCTATTTGGTAGCACTAGCTAATAATCTAGTAACTGGTAGTTAAAAGCTGATAATCTAGCTGATCAATTATAAAATCGTTTGGAAAGGAAGATGATTAAGTAGCTGATAATTGCTACTGACATAAAAAGACATATAAAATCATATAATGTTATTTATTAATAGTTACTAATGGATAAGAATTATATATATGTTACTCATGTTAGTTATATTTTATCAATATTAATTAAACCATGTTTTCTCCATATTAGTGCTAAGTAAAAAAAATATATATTAGTGATCGATATTATTACTTACATGTATGTTAATATTTTCTTTATAAATATTTGATTATATTTAATAAAATTATGTTTAATAAACACTAATTTTAACATATACGCTATATTTAAAAAAAAAATAAAATTGACAGAACAAACGTATGTGTATATTTTTTTTAGTCAAAGTGAACGTACCCCCTAATGTATTCCTTTTATTATGCGGAAGTTATTTATTTTTTTTTTGAAGGATTGATGCCGATGTTATCTTGTGAGTACGGAAAGCAGTAAAATTGAGAAATAAAATGTTATCCATCCTTTCAAAACCAAAACGGGGTTTAAGATTTTTGGTTTTCAACTAGCTTATTTTGAGACTTATCAAAACATAACTTATTTATTAAACTAACTTATAAATTAAATTATGTAACAAAAAAAAAACTTATAAGTTAGATTATAAAATCAGTTAATTTGTGTTTGCCAAAAACAACCTTCTTCATTCCAAGTTTGTAATATAGTCGAATAAAAAAGAAAAATACACTTTAGCACCTAAATTCTAATCAAGCTAACGTGACATTAATTGACTGGGTGGATCCGCTTACTGCTCCTCTTCACTCAAGCAGAGAAAAATGCAAACGGACGAGTAACCGTATTAAGTCAGTCCGTCAGTCAGTATAACTGTACATGTTACTTAAGCGAAATACTCTCAAGATTATTTTTTAAAAGAGACCCGCTACATTTCCCCAGATTTTGACCTAGATTTTGCACCGACCACATCAGGAGTTGTCGATTCGGCCTTGAGATACGTGCGTGTGCATCGTGAGGCAAAAACGGATGTCTCCCGATGTAGCCAGTGCGAAATTTGGATCAAAATCTGGGGAACTTTATCATTTTCCTTTTTGAGACACGCTACATTTCCCTAGATTTTGATCCAAATTTCACATCGACCACATTAGGAGCCGTCGGTTTGGTCTCGAGATACGTGCGTACGCATTGCGCGGCAAAAAACGGATGGCTCTCGATGTAGTCGGTGCGAAATCTGGGTTAAAATATGGAGAACTTTATCATTTTCCTTTTGAGACCTGCTACATTTTTCCAGATTTCTCACCAACCACATTAAGAGCCGTCGGTTTGGCCTCGAGATACGTGCGCACACATATAGTCATAGTGACTGTCACCTGACTGAGCATAACTCATTAGCTCGATATGAAATCTAGGTGCCCAATCATAGTGAGTTCCTTTAGCAAGGTCCATAGAGAAATATTAGAATGACAATACAATGTCATAACACAAGACATAATAGATGATGTGTCAAAACATCTCTGGTCAAATGGTAGAGATAACACTTGTCAAAAAAATAAGGTGTTGAAATCAAAAAAGAAAATAAATGAAATGTCACATGGGCCCATATCAAAATTTTATAAAAGACACATCCAATACCTCATTTTAATATGAAACCTACATGACACATTATCTATTGTACCTCGTGTTGTGAAGCATTATCCATGTCCATATTATAAACTTGGTCACAAAACTCACATTTTTAGAATGGACGCTGCTGCACAACGTACTTCTACAAGACTGCAACTCTCTGAAAATTGAACTGAACTATTCGAACAAACGGGGCTATTTCGGTAATTTTACATACCGCAGCAATTCCTTTTAAAAAGCTTTCCGTTCCAAAAACGCCCCTATCAAATTGTTTGTTCAAAGTCCCTCTGTTTCTGTTTCTGTTTCTGTTTCTGTTTCTCTCTTCAGCCGCGTTAATGGCGAAACGCTCGACAGTTTTGATTCCCATTTTAGGGCTTCTACTGATAATCACCTCTCTTCTCCCAATCTCACACAGCGACTCGATCCACGACCTCCTAAAGCGAAACGGGCTCCCCCCAGGCCTCCTCCCGAAGATCGTCAGATCGTTCAATCTCGACGACAACGGCCTTCTCGAAGTCAATCTCTACGGCCCCTGTTTGGCCAAGTACGAAAACAGAGTCCACTTCGAGAGCGTCATCAGAGGCAATCTCAGCTACGGAGAGCTCACTGGGCTGGTCGGCCTCTCGCAAGAAGAGTTGTTTTTATGGCTACCCGTTAAAGACATCATCGTTGATGATCCCTCTTCGGGTCTGATTCTGTTCGATGTTGGCGTTGTTCATAAGCAATTCTCGCTCTCCCTCTTCGATGACCCCCCAAATTGCAAGCCCGATGAGGAACAATCCGGGCTCAGCTTTCGATCAGGTTAGTTACCCAGATTTTAATTTGGGTTTCTCAGATCCCCTTTTGTCCGATTGTTCTGTCGATTCAGTTTTCGTTTGATCTCTGGTTCCATAAATTATGGATTTTTGGGGATGGAACGGAATTGGGTTTAATTGATTGTGGATTTGATGTTTCGCAGGCGGTTTCGAGAAGGGAAAGGGTGTTGAAGTGATGTGATGAGAGAGTGGTGATTGACTGTCGCTGCTCTGTTTTCTCTGTTTCGGTTTTGTTTTTCATTTTATGTTGTTCGGTATATGGTTTTCAATGTTGTTGTAGATTTAGAGAATAGGAACTAAAACCAGAGCTGTAAAAAGGACTAGATATGTGAATCAAGAATTTCGCTGTTCTTTACTGATCAAGTCGTTCAATTTGATTGCTACAAAAAGGGGTTTTCGATTGAGGAATCGCACAAATTCCCTTTTGAATTCAAGAGTTTTGGCCATCAAATTTGGTTAGATTTGGTGTCAAACATTAGTGTATCCTCATTTGGTTCATTTAGTAGTCTTGTGTTAATCATTGCAAGTGTTCAAGTTGTTCAATTTGATTTTCACAAAAAGGGGTTTTAGATTGAGCAATCACACAAATACCCTTTTGAATTCAAGAGTTTTGGTGATCAAAATTGGTTAGACTTGTCATCACACATTAGGGTATCTAGGCTTCATTTGGTTCATGTAAGTAGTAGTCTTGTGTTCATCATTGTAAGTGTTCAAGTTGTTCTATTTGATTTTCACAAAAAAGGGTTTTAGATTGAGCAATCACACAAATTCCCTTTTGAAATCAAGAGTTTCGGTGATCAAAATTGGTTAGACTTCTCATCACACATTAGGGTATCTAGGCCTCATTTTGTTCGTCTAGTAGTCTTGTGTTCATCATTGCAAGTGTTCCGAGTTGTTCAATTTGATTTTCACAAAAAGGGATTTTAGATTGAGCAATCACACAAATTCCCTTTTGAATTCAAGAGTTTTGGTGATCAAAATTGGTTAGATTTCTCATACATTAGGGTATCTAGGCCTCATGTGGTTCATTTAGTAGTTTTGTGTTCATCATTGCAAGTGTTCAAGTTGTTTATTTTGATTTTCACAAAAAAAGGGTTTAGATTGAACAGGAACACAAATACCCTTTTGAATTCTAGAGTTTGGATGATTGAAATTTGTTGGATTTGTTATCACACATTAGGGTTAGGGTATCTAATGTTCTAATCTTTTGAGGAAAAGTTGACAAGGCAATGGCCTGACCGTCCTTGCTTGTCTTGTCTACTGAACTGGCTGTCATTGGTTGTATCGAATTTTGCTGTTAAGGGCATCTGATGAGGGCGTTACGTGTGTAGCGCCAGTGTGTTCATTTGTTTTTCATTTTAGAAGATGCGTTGCAGTGTCTGTGTTTGTGTGTCAGTCAGTGGTACTAGCTGGTATGGGTTATGGCTTGTTTGGTATCTTGTGAGAAAACTAGATATTTGCAAACTGGGTCCCATTTTTATAACAATGTAATCCACATTATTATATTGGAGCTCTTTGTTGGTCAACAACTCATCTCATGCACTGTGTTTGAACATGGAGAAAAAATATCACCCTGTATTGTCGGTTCTTATTGTGCCAGTGCTCTTGGTATGGTTCCTTCTTGTCTTCTTCAGCTTGTTGTGTTGTCAATCTTCAAGGATCACCTCCATATGGCGTATTAATTGAATAAGGCAGTAGTTTGTATTTGTGGATGGATGTCAATGTTAAACTTAAGAGGTATTGTGAATTGACACTTTAGACTTGCATATTAGAACTTGAAAAATGCTAGAGTAACTCATTTTTGGTACTGACATCATTAGATTTCATTTATTTTTGCCTCAAGATGTGCATGCACGTATCTCAATGTGTTAACGACATTTAATGGGGTCATTGTCAAATGTGAGTTAAAAAGTGGATTACTCTTAAAAGGCTTCTTATAACTTTGTGGAAGGTTTGTAATTTTCTCTTTAATTATTGAATGGAACTTACATAGGTTACGTAAGACCTCATATTGTAGGATATAAGTGTGGATCTCTTTCAAAGTAGCATTGAAGCCTTTCAGAGGAAAACCTCTCATATGTGAGTGTAAGGTGGTTAAGTTGGGGAGTAATGTTGGCGAGAAAATGCTTGGGTTACCTACTTTGGGCACGGATCTAATCGGAGGTGCGCATGCACACATCTTGACGTATATTTCACGACATCTAATTTGGTTGGTGTCCAAAGTAATATCAATGCCCGGAATTCATTAAATACAACTGAGATTGATCTAGACCCAAATTGTATTTGGAGTAATTTTTTCAAGAAATTGAAGCTATATACAACCGAGGATAGTACTGAAATCTAAGAAACTGTGGGGACAAACTTATACAGTAACTTCTATAGTTTAAGTTTGGAGCTATTAAAAAAGTAA
This sequence comes from Stephania japonica, assembly GCA_039657345.1. NCBI lineage: Eukaryota > Viridiplantae > Streptophyta > Magnoliopsida > Ranunculales > Menispermaceae > Stephania > Stephania japonica. The sequence continues at coordinate 79,225,358 of CM077556.1, read as the reverse complement.
TGCCCTTTTTTAAAATTTATTAAATAGGGTTAATTTCTTTAAAATCACAAAAGTAATGTATGGTGCCTTTTTAAAAGGCGTCATTGGTGAGTGATGTGGCAGGTGAATGTGATGCGGCAATTGGATTGTATGAATGATACAACTTGTATCTCATCCATATCCTTATTTGTCTAAATTAAAAATACTACATATACATCAACCCAAACTACACTAAAATACATATTGGGTGTGTTCCACACTAAATCGAGGCGCATATAGATAACTCACACACCAATGTGCATTTTGGTATGTCCGTGTAGCATTCCTCAAACCTAATACCATTTTCATTGAATTCGTCCAACAATTAATTTTTCAAGTACACAACACGACGAAATTAACATTTTATTTTCACCTTTGCACATTGTTAGGAAAACATGCATCATAAATCTATATTATTATAATAGGGATTTTTGGCAGTTGACGGTGAAGCCTATTTGGCCACCAAACTGGCAAAAATGCCCTTCTCTAAACATGTTGGGTAAAATAATATGCCACTGGATAGTTTTGGAAATTTGTATTTTTAAAAGGGACAGTTTAGGAATAACACTAAATTCCCTTTTTTTCATCATCAATTCCGTTTCGCCTTAAAAGAAACATCAATTTTGTTTCCTTAAAAATAGGCATAACTTTAGTAGTAATGAAGTTCAAAATTGAAGTAGTTTTCAAACGGTTTGCTCTCTCTCAAACTTCAAATTCATCTCTCTCTTGCCTATTGAAACTGTAAATCAGTTTCATATACCTTTGGGAGATGTGGGTGAGGCAGATATGTTCTATTAACTATTTTTACTATTCTATCAATATGTTTAGATTTTTTTTTTGGTAAATAATATGTTTAGATTTTTATTGTTCTATTAATACCTTTAGATTTTGAATATTCAAAGTACTTTATGATACTCAAATATTTAATTTTTGAAGTTAAAAATATTTTGATAGGTGGCAGGTTCTTCTATGTTTTTTATTCTCTAAGATTTTGGTTTTCAGGTTTTTGCCACTATATGGCCAAGAATAGGTTTTGGTTTTTAGGTTCTATATGGGCACTGCAGAGGATAATTTGCAGTCTGGTTATGGAGCTTTACCTTGGGAAATCACACTAGGTGGAGGGAATTTTGCTATTTTGAAGGGTTAGATAAGGTCATGAAGTTTATAGTTGAGGGGTCAACTAGGCATTACTTTATTGCACTCGACGAGGTGTGTGCCTAAAATCCATTGGGCGCCATGTCATGCGTCACGAGTCCAAAACTTTGCCACAACACTACACAACTGTGCCCCGCGTGCACTAACATCCCAATACAAATCATATATCGCTAATTTTATATCATTTTAATTAATAATTGGTTCAAGTTAGCATATGGACTTGTTATCATCTGTTAAACCTCAAAATATTAAGCGGAAGACTTATAATTATCAAATTGTGTGTGAAAAGCATATTTAAGGGTATTTTCCGAATGTGAAAACCATACAAAAATATCATCAATATATATATGTCAAATATGATCAATCAAAATACCAAGATGAACCTCAAAGTCATATACAGGTCAAAACGTATCACTCATAACCCATACTCAGCATAAAACGATAAAAGTAACAAACATACCAGTAGGGAAGTCCACAGTCTGATCACAAGAAGTCCGCGAATGTCTACTCTGGTGTCTGCGTCTGCAATGACGTCATAAATAACGACAATTAAAAATTAGGCCGTTACAATACAAGTAAGAGAAAAACAAGTAGCAAAAAAATGAATAAATATTGAAATCCAAGAAACTACCATGACATCAAAGAAACTCATACAAAGGTATGATGCAGTTCTATCGACGTCGACGTTGCTCCTTCGTTAGGCGAACCGGATGTACTCTATTTCGACCTGAATTTCTCTGTGCTTGTACGTCTGACTAAGTCTGTTGAGCTCGATGAGTCGACTTGTAACAACCCTCAATTTTAATCTGACTAGTGTTGCACTGGTTAGGAACGTGACCCAGCTACGTAATACTAGGAAGTATTTCAAACTTCAGGAGTCGACATCGAAGTGATTTTGTGATTCTTTGATTGTGTGTATTAGTATTTTAGTATTTTATGGGTCTTGAGCTGTTCGGACGATTTTTAATTGAGTGAGGCTACGCCTAGGTAAACGGGAGAGTAAAACACAGTGAAAACACTAATAAATGAATATGTGTGTAATTTAAATAATTATTAAATAGACAAGGTGAAACTACGCGCATTTCGAGAGTCAGAACAAGGAAAGACGGATTGAAGAACGTCGTTTGAACGCGGGAGTTGGATAGTTACACAACACACAGGTTATGTGATAGTAATTGTTAAAGTGACACATCATAATGAGGAGAACCATGAGATTGGCATTGAGATGTATATGTATGTTGAGATGTGATAAAGGGGTAAAAGACCTATAAGGGCAGCTGTTTTGAAGAGTGTGAGAAGGATGTTGAAGGGCAAAAGGGTCATTTGATCCATTTATTTGAGTATATAAGAAACAAAACCCTGATTTCACTATTCACCATCTTCCTCAATGAACTCACTGCCGCCCCTCCTCCTCTCTCCACTCGGCCTCACCGGAACTGATCACGTCGGAGGTCCATGATCTCTCCCTCTCATTCTTTCGGTCTCTCTCTCATTCTCTCGGTCTTCTCTCTCAGTTTTCTTTTCTTCTCGGACTCACGTTCTCTCTCTCCCTTCTCGACTGTTCGTCCTCCTCCTCCCTAGACCGGCAACCACTACCTCCCTCCCGGCACTGGGACCTCGACCATCCACCGGAGACACCTAGGTGAGCTTCTCCCCTCTCTCTTTCATCTCTTTCTCTCTCGGCAGCAAGTTTTCTCACTCCTACAGTTCATATTTTTACTCACCGCACACACACTTTTCTCACTCACTCCCGACCACCGTGGGGTTACCTCCGACCGGGAACTTAGGCGTAGACTACCCTTGTAGGTCTTGACATTCCCCGAAGGGCCTAACATCCGGCGAGTAGGTCGTTTCTCCGACGAGTTATGAGGGTCTTTTCCAAACTGATTTTGACATTTTGGGTTATTTTTGGAACTATTTTGCTTACTGTTTTAGGGCTTCCATGGCCAATGGGACTGCCCCCAGTCACGGCTGATCGGAGGTGAACCTCTGGTGACTCCACTGGCTGGAGGTGGTCTCTCAAGTTGCAGCAGTTGTGTGAGTTATATGTATGTGTTTTCTTTCATTTTTTAAAAACTATTTTAGTATTTGGGACTTATAGCGTTTGCCGGAGCTGCTGGGGTGGTCGGGGACAGTCGTGGATGGGTCCTCCCTGCCCACCAAGGCCTCACGTCCTCGTAGTGTCGCTGGATTTGAGTATATATGAGTGTGAGTCATGGTTTGGTTGGCTATGCTGTAAGGTGTTCATATTTGACGATTTTCATGGAGTTACCAGAAACTGCCATTAACCGGCGCTATGGGCCGGACACCACATCCGAGGGGCTGTCGAGGACCATGGCTTGCCTTTGTTGGTACCTCGCTGTCCTTTGGTATGTCCAAATCAGTTGCGTTGGACTGTTTTAACCTAGATTTCATTTTGGTATGTTGTTCTCTTCCTCGCTGAAAAATCGCCATCACGAGCGGCGTTGTAATCAGACGCCATGACCAGGGGAGCATTGGGGCTCACGCCAAACTCTTGTGCACGTCTCATAGCCCCAGAGCATCTATATGGATAGTGGCAAGTTGTTTTATCGATGAGTTCATGCGTTGGTTTTGTTTTACTATCACGTCATGTAGTCGTTAACGTGACGTTAAGCATGCCCCCGACCTTACCATGCTGTGAGGGTACTCTACAGATGTTGAATCACACCCGCGAGGTTTCTTACTCGCCAGTGTATGGTTATTTTGACTTCGTATTGAGTCGTTATTATCGAGCGACGTCGATATTATGTTTTTAAGTTAGCTGAATGGTAATGACGTCGTGGTCACGCCACCGGTCCTCAAGGCTATGGCATGACCCACATATGACTGAGCCGAGACTATGATTAATGAATAGGCTTACATGCGTTATGGTTGTCAATGTTGGGATATCGTAGTCATTATTATGGTCTTTCAAATCCGAGAGAGTATTTATTTTTCTATTGAATTGTCGAGTTGTTCAAGTCTTAAAACATTGGAAAAAATGCTAGGGTATTAACCTAGAGTTAGATAATGACTCGACCAAATAACTAGAGTTTCCCGAACTTGTCAAGTAGCTGGAAACTCGGGGATACGTATTAGGATTCACGAGAGTGTGTTCGCGGGTTGCGATAGTTTAGGTAAGTACACTTGCCTTAAAAGCTTGTGTATGATTTGTAAGCCAGTAAATGCCATGTGATTCATTATCATTTATTCAGATTTGTTTTGCTCTATTATTGGTATTCCATTCCATTCCTTATTGTGTGTTTCTCGGCGTAAGTATTTCGTCTCAAAAGTACTAGGACATGTACTAGAGGGATAAAACGTGAGCACTCATGTACAGGAGTGTGTGACCACCTTTAGTGACCGTGTGACACCGAGTACTGGGTGGGTGGGCTTGTGTCCCTCCCATCATAGCTATGCATTCACTTGTGTCGATGCCCGGGAAGACCTCGCAAGGTCTTTGCCATTATGCTATGATTTAGACCACTTATGAGCCTCTTTTGATTCCTTGGAACATACTTGACTTTCGATTGATATCTATTAGTCTGTTTATCATGTATCTTGTTTATTTAAATTCCTGTCTTTCTATTACTGCATGATATTTAAACTGCTTTACTTGATATATTATGAATTATTGTTATCTTCTTCTGGCATTATATTCGATTTCTTCAGTTTTTTACCGTCTAGTTTGTTACGGTGGGTACAGATAGAGTAGAGTGCAGTAGAGGTAAGGATCCCTGCTTAGGCAACTTTTTGTGAGGATTAACGGCTGGACTTGGAGACTATTTAGTAGGTTTTATGTTTTGCTTATTTGTATATCGCTTTATATATATGTATATTTTGGTTTATAGAACTTGGTATTATTATCGAGATTGGTATCATGTATTTTGGTTTATCAGATTGTACATGAATACCCGGGGTTTTCCATATTATAGAATTCCTAATTTCCCTTTGATTGAGTTATTTCCCTTATTATAATTATTTAGTCTTCCGCTATGTATTATTGCAATAACTCTTTCATAAATTGTTAAATTTGTTAAATTGGAGGCTGACTCGTCAGGTTACCGAGGGATGACTTGGGACTTGCATGGGTCTAGGCCGGGCGTACCCAATTGTAAGGGGAAATTTGGGCTGTCACACGACTGATCTTTTTCCTCGTGTTGACTCGATCCACCTCTACTACTAGCTTCTTGTATGTGGTGTGGGTGAAAAGAACATGTAGTGGCATGCCTAATAAGTGCATGAATGAGCCATCTCCACTATATGAAATATTGTAATTATAATATAGCAGAGTAAATGGACTTGACATGTATTAAGACAATGAACCATGTATTGAATGTGTAGGCGTTTTATAGTCTATGTAGGAAGATGATGGCCTAGGCGCATATGGATTGAAATGATAAAGATGAACACTCATGCTCGGTGCCCTAGGTAAAAACATATGAGCATCAGGTTACGTTGGGGGCGGCAAAGGAGTGTACCCATAAGAAGAAGGACAGGTTGAAGGTGGTAGAGGAGAACGTCTGCTACTCTCACCTATAGTTTGTGTCCTTATTGTTTTTCTTCTCCTCCCTCTATTTGCTAGGCTTTGATCCTCTTCTTGCTATTCTTCCTCTTTTTCTTGAGAAACTTCATCATTTATTTCCGGCTCAACTACATTTTCATCATTCTTCATAGTAGTCCTCTGCCGTTCATCCTCATATAAGATTCTAATGCTTTCATGTAGAGCAACAATGCCTTGATCGATCCCGTCATTAATGAACACTCGCTCCAATTAACGCGTAAATGTAGATTGATATACAAAAAAAACAATGTTAGTTAACAATTTTAAATATGACTCATGAGGATAACAACATTATAGTTTCAAACTTACCGAATATTCGCGTAGAGCCCCGTCATGCCTAATGAATCGGCTGGTGATAGATCCGTACCACCTCATGTACTCTTCTTGATCATGTTCCCCTTTTTGTTCCATTGTGGCTATAATATTACCACAATTTTTCCACAACTCTATAAATCTTCTATGATACACTGCCTAATTTTTTAGGGTGTCCTCTCAATTGGACACGGTGCAGTGGTGTGTCGAAATCACAGTTAGGTGGTACGACCTGTGTTAGTCCAAACTGTCTCATTACCCTTTCTGGTCCATGCCACTTGACTATATGGAAACAAATTAAAGGACACATCGAACGCCAACTCTTATGACCTTGAGTACAGAATTATGGAAATGGCTTGAGGACATCAGCGTATGGTTATCACTCCATGACATTCTCCCTCTGCGTATCAAGTGCATCACCATATGATGATAAAACATGTGTGGAAGTCCTAGTAACCGATAATGCAACTATATACAAAATAATAAATTAGTCATAAATTAAAAAGACGCAATGAGTAATTAAAAATAATATGAGAAACATTTTTATTACCGATATCCCAAACTAACTTCATTGGGCATGTATACTCCATCACATGTTCGAGGTCAAGCTCTAGGAGTAGGCATGTGCCTTTGTGCTATAATATGGAAACCTATCCCAGGCCAATAGTTGTATAGGAATTGACGCACTAGTGACCTTATGCGCATTGGAGTGAGATTCGCGACATAACTCCCTGTATAAATTAGCCAAACATGCACTTCCCCACTATACTGTCCATCTGTTTGAAGGTCCTTGAGTAACGGAAGAAACATCAAATGTACATATCGGTTTGACTTGTCTGCGAACACACAACCACTAATAAGTTGTAGAATATACGAACAAACATAACGTCGAACCATGTCCTCATTGCTGCCATCCTCTATAGGTGGCACATTTTCTTCGAACCATGAGACAAGAGCTCTATTCCAAAAAAGGTCAAGTGCATCAGGTCTTGCACCAAGTAGTCTTTCACACACCTCGAGATGGTCGGTATCTGTGCTTCCAGTCATAGGCATACCATTAATAGGTGACCCGAGCTGTATCTCAACGTCTTAGAGTGTTATCGTACACTCGCCACAACACATGTGGAACGTATGTTTCTCTGGACACCATATCTCAACGAAAGCGGTGATCAAAGCCCAATCAAGTCTGAGAAATCCTATGCGTGAAACCCCATAAAGCCACTAGAACATAGGTAAGGGATCATTCAAGAATGGTAATTCACCCATCGGTCAACAACACCCCGTCTTCTTCACATGCACATCATATCATGTACGTTATAATTAAAAAATGTGTCGATATATATATATATGTATTAAACATTTTTGCATAAATATTAGACATATACATGTTAAATGTATATACCTGATCCTTCCAGACTTACGATGATTTGTGTGTAGATTGGAGGCGTAGAAGAGAAGGATCAGATGGTCCTGGTTCCATTTGTGTACTCGCGACAACTGTGAGACTAAGAAAATTAGTAGAGTAGTTTTAAAAGTCACAACGAATCATTAGTACGAGTTAAAACATTAACAAAGAGTTATCTATTACTTGACGTAACATCTCTGAATACTATATAAATATAAATGTTATCAAATTACCAATTGATACCATTTACAAACAAAATACAAATACCCTCATTGGTTTAGTTAGGGGGTTGAGCTTTTGTTGGACAATTTTTTTTAGTCATGTCCCTCTGCACGATGACTTGAGTACGATCTCTATGTGGACATGTTGTTCGTTTATGTCTTTCTTGATGACATATGCCACATCATAAGGTCCTCGAAATATTAGGAAGATCCATCTCATTTTGCCTTCGTGTTCCCTTTGGTCTCCTTTGGCCACGTCTACACCTTAGATCTAGTAGAATTTTCATTGCAAAAGTCAGCTAATACTTCTCATCGAGGATGGGTTTGAATTGAGAGGAGTAGCATCGTGCATACACATCCATCCTGTAGTATGATTCAATAAATTGTGTATAATCAAATCAAATAAGGGCACATGCAACTAACACGTGTGAGCAAGGAAAATCAAACGATTGCCATTTATTGCAGCTGCAATACCAGTTCTTCAGGATAACAATTTGTGTATTGTTGACTTTATGCATGCGATCACCATGACGTCCAGTGAGCATCTCAAACTCACCATTATCTTGATTTATCAATTTGATGTAATATCTCCTTGAAGATTGTTCATAATGCGCAATTTTATCCATGACATATTTTGTGTAATAAAGCTTGTATGAGATTGCTTCATCGATCTCCTACTTGCATTGGTTGGTGTATGTCACCAACCTGTAGTAAATCATTTGAACCATTGTTGTTATTGGCAAGAATCGTGCCCCTTTCAATACACCGTTAAAACATTCTATAATAGTAAGATAATGTCGTGTCAGTAATATCAACACAGTGATAAAAAACTATTGGATAACAAACATAACTTATATCGATTACATACCAACCCCATTAGAATTCATCCATCCATACTGTATGCCTTCGTCATGCGATTGAGTCCAGAGTTCCTTGGGAATGACATTCACATATTGAAGACATTGAGGAGTTCCTGATGAAAAATAAGTAAAATGCTCCATGCATGCATCAAATGTCCTCATTTGATGTTGACCAGTATCTCGAGAAAGGATGTTCTTTAATGATTTATTTTTGAAATTCGTGTTAAATTACTGGTCAAGTGTCGCAGGCAATAATAGTGGTATCCTCTTAGTGGACAAAAATCATTTGCTGGTATGTTAACAGCCTCAAGAATGCCAGAGTGACAGTCAGAAATAATACAAATACCATCTCTATCGGTCACGTGTTTGTGCAACATCCTCAAAAATCACCCCAACGAGTCTGTTGATTCGTTTTCTGCAACTGCAAATGCAACTGGAAGTAGATGTCCATTACCATCAATAGATAGGGCAATCATTAGCTTACCACTATATTTGCCATAAGAGTATGTCACGTCAATCTGTAAAAGAGGCCTACAATGTTTGAACTCTTCGATTGATGCTTCCAATGCGAAGAACATACGACAAAATTGAGGATGCTCTATCCTGATCTCATCTGCAGCCCATTGTCTATGTGACCACTCAATCTTTATCCCTGAGCTCTCATTATGTACAACTGCCAACCATCTTAGTAACCTAGCATACGACGCGTCCCAATCTCTGAATGCATTTGCAACTGCTTTCCTTTTGGCATCCCATATTCACTTGTAGGGAACTTCATGTTCGTATTTTAGCTTAATCATTTCTACCAAAGCCTTGATAGTAATTGCCTGATCTATCTGGACAATGCTTTGTGTCTCACGTGCAAGCATGTTGGCGTTGAGTTTGGCATGGCCGCGTTCAATGTCGGGATTTATACAGCTGTGCAGCTTGTCTAATTGAGTGATCTCCCACAATTGTTTCTTCTTTCGCAAACAAGCATGAAGACGCCACATGCACCCAGTTTCCGGCGCACTTTTGCACTTCACCACCCATAAGGTTGTAGTTGACTCCACAACATGGTATTGACAATGGTTGTTAATATGCCATACTTTGATGACATGCTACAAGTCTTTCTTTTTGTCAAAGTACATTCCTTTTTCCAACTCAAAATTAGGTATGTCCCATCCAGTCAAATGATGAGAATGTTGGGTCGCAGTAAAATTAGCCACTTCCTAATCAATTTCATTATACACCGACAATGGTTGGTAAACTTCTTCATCGCTTGCTCTTCCATGCACTCCTCTTCGTCAATAGCAAATTGCTCATCATCTTGTAAGTTTTTTGCCCCTGGAGGTTTATAGGTTGGGTCGTCTGTAACAACATTAATATTTTCTCAATCAATAGATGGCGCAGAATCCTCGAGGGGACATACGTCCTCGTCGATGTCGTCGTTGTCATCGTCCTCGTTAGGGTCATCATTGGGGGCACTAATTTCACCATCAATCGGAGTAACAAATCTATCTTGCACAACATCACATATAGGTGATTGCATATGTAATCTTCCCATCATTGATGTAGGGCATATCATGTCGACGTTTTCTTTTACCACTTGTGAATGCACAGTAGAGTTTTGAAAAGGCTCGATTGGCTTAAAGGTTAAATAAATCTTTACATTCACTGATAATGGTAGATTTGCCATTATTGACCACATCAACTCAAAGTGGGTCTCGTCTTGCAACGACACGGAGATAAAATATTGTGAACCTGATGGATGGGTTATTACGTGACGATACGTCATCTTAATAAGAGTCTCAGTGGACGAGATACCAAACGCGTTATACACGTGATCCATCAACTCATGTTTACTCGTTCCAAACTTAAGAATCAGGATCATTGATGGGGGTCGTTGTACTTGATGCCTTACGAAACTTTAACAATTTCTCCGTATGCATAAAATTGAAATGGGATGTTCCTACATTTCATGACCTACATAATTTACCACATTGATAATGTAAAAAAGATTACATATATATCAAGCGAAAAAATGATCAAAACGGTGATTTGAGGCGCGATCGAACTTTTGAAAAAATCCTCATCAAAGATTATTCTTGTTCCTATATCAAAATGGAACATCTTGTAGTAATTTTTTAAAATGATTTGAATTTTATCCTAAGGTTGTTCTAGGAGCCTCTTGGGAAAGGAACGAGTCCCTTCTAAGGAACTTAGTATCGACTGAGTATTCAATTTTCTTAGAGTCCCATCTTGGGAAAGGGAATGAGTCCCTTCTAAGGAACTTAGCTTAGTCATTAGAAAATACAAATCATATTCAATTTCCGTGTCTTTTACTCTTTTTTTCTTATTTATTCGCTATTCAATATGATGGATCCGACCAAATAGATTCATATTGAATCTAGCAATGTTTATATTGGTTAAAACAGACATATAAGTCATGTTATACTGTTGAATAACAAGTCTTCAATTATTCTAAATAAAAAAGATTACATTTTTTTTATCACTCAATTGTTGTCTCTATTTTTAATTATTTAAAAATATTTTACTACAAGCAATAAACTATGACAATCACTACTAAAAATTAGCTTTTCTATAGCTTTAGATTTATCCACCTTCTTGAAATGCAATAAAAGATAGGCATTACTTAAAAATAAAATAAAATAAATAAAAGACATACATTTTAATTTAAATGGTCTTAATGGGGTTTAACTTTTGTAAAATTTTGTTAACTACAATGTTAATCTGCAACATCCTTTGGTAGCTATTTTTAAAAGCAATTAGTAGTTACGTTAACTAAAAGCAGTTAATAGTTAACCTATAACTTTTCTTAAAAGCTATGAAAGACATGTGACAATATTGGTAAAAAAATAATTAAATTTATGTCACAACGTTTTTCATAAGCTATGAAAAACCTTCTTTCTAGTTGTGGATTCTAATAGTTTCCTTTTATTTAAAAAGTTATTTTTTAAAGCACAAAATAATTAAATACACAGTTAAATTACACATACCATGCAATAAACACATGCTACTTAACCACATTTTTCTTAAAAAAAACTATGCAATTACACAATATAAAAATAATAAATAAATAAATTTTAGTTCTTACTATTTCCCTTATGTTTTGTTCTTCAATTTAATATTTTCCGACCTACAAACAAAATAATATTCCCTGTAAGAAAAAATAAAGTTAGTAATTTTATTCAAATGAAAAGTAAATAACTATAAAAATATTATTAAAAAATAATTAAAAAAAAAACCTGCACCTTAACAACCTCTCTCCATCGATCTTGTGGATTCAACTTCAACCATGCTCTCTTCTCCCCACGTCGCCCAACACCCAACTCTCTCTAAATAAATCTAACTAACCAAACACACACACACACACACACACACTCTCTCTCTCTCTCTCTCTCTCTCTCTCTCTCTCTCTCTCTCTCTCTCGGCTTTCTCTCCTACCTCTCTCTCACTCTCTCGGCTCTCCCAACTCTCCGGCTCTCTTTCCCATTCTCTCTCTCATTCTCTCGGCTCTTCTAGCTTTCTCTCGCATTCTTTCACTCTCTCACTCTCTCGACTCTCCCAGCTCTCTCTCTCTCTCTCTCTCTCTCTCTCTCTCTCTCTCTCTCTCTCTCTCTCTTTCTCGGCTCTCCCGCTCTCTCTCTCTTAATCTCTCGCTCTCTCTCTCTCGTTGTTGTTGCATTGCTGCTCCGCTACTACTACTTCCCTATTTCCTCTCAGACCAAGCTCGCTCTGTCTTTACCAAACTCTCTCTATTTCTTTCCCTAACGTCCCCTTTTCTCCTTCTCTCCCTCACGTCCCCTTCTCTCGCTCTTTTAAACTTCCAACCCACTAAAGTCACCTCACCATCCCCAACGAACATTCAACCCTCCATTAAAGACTCTACCCCCTCTCAATCCATAGGTCTTTGGCAATAGGGAGCGGAGAATATATTCTCTGCGGTTTCACAGAGAATATATTCTCCGCCGTGAAGCCATATGCATCACGAATTGTGCCTTTAGTAAAGGCACAATTCGTGATCCACGTGGCATCCACATCACCCGCATCACACACGAATAGCGCCTTTCGGTCCATGTCACATGAATAGCTCTTTTAGAAAAGGGGCTATTCGTGATCCACGTAGCATCCACATCACTTGCATCTCATGAATAGCGCTTTTTTGAATGCACTATTCGTGTTGAGAATTCGATCTATGTCACAGGATATTCGTGTGAGTCCTACGTGACGTGGAGTTGCCATGTCACACAAATAGCGTGTTGAGAATTCGATCTATGTCACAGGATATTCGTGTGCGTCCTACTTGACGTGGAGTTGTCATGTCACACAAATAGCGTCTTTCCAAAAGGCACTATTTTTGTGATTTGCATAAACTCACGTGAGTCACTGTTTCCATGTCTAATATCGCCTTTACAAAAGACATAATACATTATTTTAACAATAAAAAGAAAACCCACTATACTTTACAGATTTAAAATTAAATTAACTGTACGGATGTGATTTTTTCGTTAGTTTATAGTTCAATTGAATAGAAATGAAGAGGACTTAACTTTGGTGGCAAAGTTGATTGGTAAGATGTCATGCTAAAAGTCTGATCATGACATAAGGATAAGTCTTGATCTTTGGTCTCTACTCTTCATAACTGTAAAGTGAGGGGCCTAAAATTAAAAAAAGAAGTGTAGTCGTCTCTGCTCAATTGAGTGATTAATAGCAATCACGTACCAAACACACACTTTTGAACATTAAAAGAATGAAAATTTTTAAAGATGGGCTGTATGCCACCGCGTACCTTTGCATAAGGACTGGCAGCAAAGATTTACGCAAAGGTACCCGTGGAGCTCAATACTTAACTTAATCAAGTTTGAGATGGGCTCTTTCCAAGTCTTTGAAAATGTGTGGGAGACTACCTGATATGATGGGTGCATTTCATGTGGAATTAAAAGATTAGCTTAGGACCTCAACACTACCGAGATTAATTTTCTAAACTCCTTATCATTATCACCAAGCAAGTGTAGCTCAATTATTCTGTATCAAGTCACTTAGGAAAAATGGCAGATGGTTTGAGTTTCCCCGAGTGCAAGTTTTAAGGGCCATGAGCTTTATCGTATAAAAAATGAATTTTGATCTTCATTTATCAATCTTTCTTTTTATTGAAAACTCATTTATCAATCTTTAAAGCATTTCTAGCACAAAATGTGGATTAATTGTAGTTGTGAATTCACATTATGTCATCGCTGTGTCTAACCTGTATATGGATATGTATGATTTTAAATAGACGTTGAACTTCATAAGCTTTTTTTTTTTGGTAAAGACTTCATAAGCATTTTCAAAAGCACAAGGTGTACATATTTCACCTTTTGAGTCACTCTTTTTTATTCTTTAGAGTCCCAGTAAGTGCACCCCAGAAAAAGTCAAACTTAAAAAAAAGTCAATTCTACTACAAAATGACCCTTATGCTCCCTCACTGTGATTAGTGCACTCCATTACAATTTGTAAGTGCACCACACACTCTTCTTTGTGATTTGTAGGCATCATCGAGTGGTTCGCCATTGAAGGTCCAAATCTCTTATTGGAGAGTCGGTCGGAGTCCACCGAACCTCTAGTTGGAGAGTCGGTCATAGCTTGCCGAACTTTTAATTGGAAAGTCAGTCGGAACCACCGAACTTTTAGGTCGGCAGTCTTAACTAAATCTCACTAAAGAGGTTCGGTTGAACAAAACTGAGCCTAGTGGATAAGTCTCGGCTACATGTCGCCGAACCTAATATAGATGTCTCGACCAAGGTTTTAGAGTTGGGTGTTTCAATTCGGATGAAAGGGTACTTTGGTAAAAATGTGGGTTGCACTTAGAAATTGAAATTTGAATTTGGGGTGCCATACAAAAGTGGTGCACTTAGCCGGACTCATTTTTTATGTTCATTTTAGAGAGAATTGCTAAAGTCACCATAGATTGCACATATAGAAGTAAACATTAAGAATAGACAATGTCTATATTTCCTCAAGCCACATTAACACATTACCAATCCTATATTGTATTTGAGAAAGTTCTCTAGTTCCAATATGTCTATTGTATCCCAGATTTGGAGCCGCTGACGACAGCTACTCTATTCTACGTTGGTAGTCCCTCCCCCTCTCTCCTCATTTCTTTTTCTTCTTTTGCTAAATGGAAGTGAGTTTTTCTTCTCTTTGTCGGGAGGCTATGAGTTTTCCTCCCATTGAAAGAGGCTTTGAGTTTTTCTCTCCTTGTAGGGAGGTTTGAGTTTTTTTCTCTCCTTATTATGAGTTTTTGGAGTTTTTTTTTTGCAAGAAATGAAGCAACGATACTCATGGAGCATACAAGCCAGGAGCCGTGAATGGCATAAGTTTGAATGGTTGAGGGCTTGACAATTCTCGTTTAGTTATTAATCTAGAGATTTAGTTAGGTCGAATAAGCCATTATGTTCTTTTTTTTGTTTTTTTGAGATAATTGTTGCTTAGAAGTATATAGAATAGTCGATTTGATACATTCGAGAAGTGTATAAGTTGCACATGAGTTTGCAAACTTTTTACAATGTCACTTTGATCTCAATGTATGAAAAATGGTTGCTATTGATGCAATTTCATTATTAAATCATATGTAATAGTGAACAATTTTTATGAATGGATATTTTTCATAAAAAAAAATGTGTATTGCATCCTACTTGTTACATTTTCTCTCCCCTGTCCATTGTTCACTTTTGCATTGGAGAGGCTACAAGTTCACTGTTTTTTTCCCTTTTGGGATGTTTGCTTTGTGGAGTTCCGGATCTGGATTGTCATTCCTGATCTCAAATTACCTTGGCCCCCAAATTTTGCTTATCGGCTTAAGGTTATTGGATTTGGATTATATTAGATACATCCATTAGTTTATGGGCCGCAATTAGATTATAAGGGGTTACCCTTAACTAGTAGTTTGAATTAAAACCTTGGGAATGGAGTCGTTAAAACTCTGGTCTAGAGGTTTTTGCCACGACTCAAATGGTCCTACCAACCTCGAATCCAGAACCAATCGGGGTGCAAGCCTCGGATACTCAGGCAATGGAAATCCGATAAAAAGAAGAGATTTGATCCAACTAAGTCTCAACCTAACAAAAACTCCAATATCAAATAATTGGATGACCCAATAATTTGGTATGAGATTTTTTTGAAGCCCAAACAAGCAAGTTTCATTTCATTGTCAATGGAGATCATTTACCACATGGGAAGAGATCGCCATGGGGATGACATTCGATGCTAGTTGCGCCAATCGGTGGGCTACAGTATTACCTTCATGGGCCACATGAGAATAGTCTAGATCTCCTAACTACGTATTGAGATACAAAAATCCCTGCGATTAGGGGGCCATCCACATCATCCAGGTGTTTTGAGGAGAGGGCAGTGATCACCAGGTGGGAGTCACTATCTCTAACAACTAGAGCAAAAATAACCCCTTCACGAATTGCTGCCACTTCCTCCACTGCCCGTGAAACTTTCCCTGGGAGCTCCGAGCAAAAACCCTTACCACTGTTCCTTGATGATCTCGAAAGACACCACCAACATTGAAGAAATTGGAACCAAGAACAACAGATGCATCGATATTAAGCTTCAGTCGCTCAAGGGGTGGAGGAGACCATTTTGGGGAGATTTTGTAGATCCATCAACAACTCTGCCAATAGCTTGACCTCTTTAGAACCCAGAAAACTAGAGATCAATTCGGTTCCAGTTAAGGGTTTATAACTTGTTCAATTTATCGAAGAGGAGTTTATTTCGATCTTGCCAAACGAATCATAACCCTGCACTGAGGAGGGCAAGGTGGATCTTGTGGGGTAATTTAAAAATCCCAAAGAGCATATCCATAACAGAATCACCAACAAAAGTGGCTAAGTCAGGCCATTGGTTCCATTCCTTTCATAATTTCATTCGACTCTTGCACCAGAAGTCTCCCTCTCCGATCCACAGATACCACAAATGTCTGATCGGATCTTTCGCCAAAGCCTTATACTCTGCTTGAAGATCTTGAGATAGTTCCTTACTTTTTGGATTTCCAAGATATGAGAGAACTGCCAAGAAAAACTAGAATACCAGTTACCGACCTTCGGGACTCCGAGCAAGTAGCCCAATCAGAATTAGAGAAAGCTTTGAGAGATAAATCAGATTGAGCAGAAAAAAACAACCCTTGTCTTGTGCACATTTTATGTACCAAAGAACACGATGGACAACTTTTAAATGTAGATCTGTAGGCTTATCCGAAAATTGAGATAAATGTTCTATGGCATAGGAAATGTCTGGACGAGTTGTGAACAAATAAAGCAACTACACGGTGGTGTTCAAAAGAGGATCTCTTGTAGTGGCATTCAACATATAACTAACAACCATAGGGGAATGTGCAGGTTTGCTATCAAGAAAACCAGCATCTTTAAGAAGATCCAAAACATATTTTCTTTGACATAAATTTATACCCTCTGTTGTCCTATGTATCTCAAATCCCAAAAAATATTTCAAACTACCCAAAATTTTAATTTTGAAAGTAGTGTGAAGATATTTCTTGATCGCTTCAACTTCAGTAACACTATTTCCAGTGAGAATCACATTATCGACATATACAAGAAGGGCTGTGATATTGTAGTCTGTTACTTTAATGAAAAGAGAAGGATCTGATGGTGCCTGGTTGAAATCTTGACTTAGAAGAGCAGCTGTGAGCTTTAAATTCCATTGACGACTTGCTTGCTTCTAACCGTACAATGACTAATGTAATTTGCACACTTGATTTGGCTTATCAGCAAGCACACCTGGAGGTAATTCCATGTAAACTTCTTCATCAAGATCTCCATGCAAAAAAACATTATTGATATCTAGTTGATCCAAGACCCAATCTTTTGCTGCCGCAACTGCAAGAAGGGTATGAATTGTGGTCATGCGAGCTACTGGTGAAAAAGTTTCTAAATAATCAATGCCAGCCTGTTGAGTAAAACCTTTTGCCACCATCCGTGCCTTACACCTTTCTATGGACCCATCTGCCTTTTGTTTGATTTTTTAGACCCATTTGCAACTCATTAGTTTTTTGTCTGGTGGTAAGACAGTGATGGTCCATGTTTTATTTAGTTCCAGTGCATGTAATTCCTCTTGCATAGCTTCTCTCCAACAACCATGGTCCATGGCCTCAGAAAAATTTTGGGGCTCATTAATGGAATAAGAGAAGTAGAAAAAACATGATGGGATGGTTCAAGATTTGAACATGAATAAACCAAAGACAAAGAGTGAGGAGAAGTATGTACCTCCCGAACTTCTGTTGCAGAAGAAGAATTGGTTCGTCTAGATAAAGAATGGTTATAATCATGCAAGTATGAAGGCAATTGCTTTTGTCGATCTGATCGCCTTGGTGGTGGAGACACTGATGGAGTATGAGATGTCTCCGTGAATGGAACAAACTCATAAGGTTTGAGATCGGAAGCCCCGTTTGAGGCGAAGGCTCAGGCAACACCGGAGGTGGTGTTTGATGGTCAGGAAATGGAAAGATATCCTCCTAAAAAATTACATTCCTAGAGAAAAATATTTGATGATTATTTAAATCATAAAGTTTATAGCCTTTTATTCCTGCCCCAAAGCCAAGAAAAATACATTTTCTAGCACGTGGATCGAATTTGTTATGACTCATAGGATATGAAGAAGCAAAACTCAAACAACCAAAAACTTTTAAACTTGTCAATTTTGGTGGTTTGTTGTATAAAAGCTCAAAAGGTGTTCTGTTATGTATAATGGGAGAAGGAACTATGTTGATGAGATGAACAACATGAGCAACACAATCTGCCCAAAAAAGTGGGGAAGTTTTGCTTGAAAACTTAAAGCACGAGCCACATTGAGAATATATTGATATTTGTGTTCAACTTTGCTATTCTGCTCAGGTGTGTAAACACATGATTTTTGGTGAATGATTTCTTTTTCCAAATAAAAATTCGGCATGTCAAATTCTTTTCCTTGATCAGATCTAAACGTTTCATCTTAATGTTGAATTAAGTTTTAATAAGAGTACAAAAATTTTGCATTAAGGATCGTGTTTCACTTTTAAATGCATAAAATAAACCCATGTGACCCGACTAAAATCATCAACAGGAGTTAAAAAATAAGAGTAGCCACCTAAAGAAAGATATGGACTTGGACCCCAAATGTTGATGTGAACTAATTCAAAACAAGCACTTGATTTACTTTGACTAATGGGAAAAGATAATTTCTTTTGTTTGAAAAAATGACAAGTCTCACATACAAAATCATCATTTGGTAAAATAATGTTTGAATCAAGTTCATTCAAAGACTTTACTCTAGAATTTGAAGTATGTCCAAGTCGATAGTGCCATATGTTTGTGCTTGGGGAGAAGACTACAAAACAACCATGAGAGACTTATCGAAAAATCGACTGAACAAGCTGATATAAACCATTCACTTGTCTAGCCGAACCCATCATCTTCCCCAATTGAAGGTCCTGGATAGTACACAAATCAGATTTAAACAATAAAGTGCAATTAGCAGAAATAGCAAGGCGACTCGCAAAGATAAGATTTAAATGAAAATTAGGAACATGGAACACATTTGTAAGAACAAAATCTTGATTAAAAATTATTGTTCCTATATATGTAACAGATATGATCTAAGTTTGGGAGTCGGAGATACATATTTGACACTGGTGTGTAGGAAGATAAAAATGATAAGGAACAAGCAATATGATCAGTAGTTCCAGTGTCGAGCACCTAACAATTTTTATGAGTAGAGGAAGTGGATGTGTGATCCATACTTGCCATGCCACAAATTGAGGAGAAACTTGCAGCAAGAGAATTGACATTTCCATTATTACCTAAATTTGCATGACCAGATTCAGAAGTACCCTGAATGAGTGACATTAATTTATTGTATTGTGTAGCATTAAGAGTGTAACCTCCCCCTTGGTTTACATTCCCTTTGTTGAGTTCCTCCCCTGCAACAACTTGCCTATTTGATGTCTCCATATGATTCACCATATGTGGGTTCTTTTTGAACTTGAAACCCAGAGGAAAACCATGCTTTCGATAACACTTGTCCACATCGTGGCCAAGTTATCCACAATACGAGCACTGAACTTTTAGACCAACATCAGCTTTTTCCTTGAAATTGTGAGTAGCTTTATTGAAAAAAACAGCAGGTTCACTACTTTGTTGTTGTGAACCCCCTGTTAGTTGGGTTTCATGTTGTGCAACAAGGGCAAAAACCTTTGTAATAGTGGGTAAAGGTTCCATGAGCATAATCTATGACTTTACAGTTGAAAAGCTCTCATTCAAGCCTTTCAAAAAATGAATTACATGGTCTGACTCTTGATACACTCTCACAGTTAAAAGAGCATCACATTTGCAGTTTGGGTTACAAGAACAAATGGGAATAGGTCGTAGATTAAACAACTCATCCCATAAAATCTTCAATTGCGTAAAATAATCAGTAACAGTAAGAGTACCTTGATGAAGTTGATAAATCTCTTCTTGTAATTCAGCCACACGAAAAGAATTACCTTGTGAGAATCGATTCTTCAGGTCAAGCCAAACATCTCGTGCTGAGTCGATCCAAATAACACTTTTTGCGATTGACTTGTTCACCGCATGAATCAACCATGAAATAACCAAGGTGTTACAACGTTCCCACGCTGAGAAGAGTTGGTCTTTTTTGTTGGGAACCTCAATTGAGCCATCGATGAACTTTAATTTATTCTTTGACTGCAAAGCCATTCACATTGCTCTAGACCAAGAATGGTAGTTGAAATCCGTGAGAACATCAGAAACAAGGACCAATGATGGGTTCTAATTTGGATGAATGTAAAACGGATTGGAAGGAAATTCTTCTGGTCTTCGTGAATTATCCTACCTCCTATCTTCCGCCATGTTTCTATAAACAAGAAGGAAGAGAAACAAAATAGAGGCAAGAGAAAAAATAGAGTCAGAGTTGAACAATCGTTCTGATACCATAATAAGAAAATAAAAGAATGAGCAAAATAGAAGAAAACACTCTTCTTTGTTTTGTTGAGTTTTGTGTGTTTATATTGTTTATACCAAGCGAGATAGTATGACGCGTATTCACCTCAAGTAGCATGCAGGCATGGGTACCGAGAAGACGAATGATTAGTACATTATGCTAGGGGTTTATACACACAATAAATGATAACAATGCGATAAATAATTAATATAAAATGTAACGACCCAAATATTCTCTGACCCATTTTAAAGGTATTTTATTAATTTTATAATAAAATATGGGAACAAATCGAATTGTTACACAAAAAAAATTAATATTAACAAGATTTGGATTTGGACTAAGTGAAAATAGGTGGAATGGGCTTGATGAGAGAATTGGGCCCAAATGGGTATTTACGTAATTTGGGGTTAAATTGTGAACAACCATACTTTAAAAACCCTACCTATATAAACCTCTTATAAGATTGAAGCCTCTTTTGTGTTGAAACCCTAAACTTGGAGAGGGAGGAGAAGAGGAGGAGGCTTGAACAACAAAGGGGGATGTAATCCTTTGGTGGGTTTTCTTTATTTTTCTTTTCTTTTTTTTCTTTTTCTTCTTTTCTTCTTCTTTGATTTGGAAGAGAAAGGAGGGGTGGCGGCTCCCCTTGGAGCCGCCGGTTTTGGGGGCGGTGCTTGGTGGCGCCGCCGGAGAAGACAGTGGCGCCGCTGCCCCTCAGCGTCACCACCGCCTATTATGCGGGGGGTGGCTTTAGCCACCCCATTATGGGAGGAGGAAGGGGGTGGCAAAAACCACCCCACTTCCTCCACCACCGCCACCACCACCACCACCGCCACCGCGGCGGGTGAGCCGCGGTGGAGGGGTCCCTAGTTCTGGCGAGCACTGGGGACCACCCTCGGACATAGATCCGAGGGTTGGTGGGGTGGGGGGAGAACCCCACCCGTGAAGAAACAAGGACGCCAGGGGCGTCTGCCCCTGGTTTGGTTCCAGCTGCAAACAGGCCCCTGGACCTTTCCAGGGGCCAGTTTGACCCCTGGGGGGCTGGTGGACCCTTGACCAGGGCTTGGGATGCCCGTTGTCAACCCAAACAGGGACCAAATTGGTCCCTGGCCAAAATAAATTGGAAAAAAAATAAAAAAAAAATAAAATAGGAAAATTTACGATGGGCGTCGACAACCTCGACAAAGCCCTCAAACGGCACATTACGTGGGACCCACACTATTTGGAGCCCCCAAATATAAATTAATAATTAAAAATACAAAACTTTAAATTAGTAAAATACTTATGTAGTTTTATATAAAATTGTATAAATTGCGTAGATTCGCGAGGCGGTTCACGTGGGACCCCAAACGTACGAGGAGTCAGTATAGACGTCGCGATGGGTCCAGGTAAGTGGGGAGCTTCGCTCATGCATTAAATATGGCTTGATTATTAGATAACTAGGATTGCATGTTTTGAATGTAAAGACTTGGGAATGGGTTGCGTCGTGATATTGGTTTGGATCTCTATTATCTGTGGAATTGTGAATACATTGTTTTGCCTTTATGTTATTCGGTGCCCCAGAGTGTGTGGAGTTCCACCGCGGGTCAAATTAGCAAGTGGTCTATATCTTGGACGCTTCAGAGTGTGTGGTAGTTAACCACCGAGGGTTAGCTTGACTAATTGAATGCATAAGGTGAATTATTCGAGTGTAAGGGTTTGGAGTTCCATCCTTTGCTACTTGATGATTCTTTGAGACGTGTAATGGTGACGGCTTGGATGAATCTATCTTTGTTTTGGTGCGATTATCTAGAGGGCGTAACGGCCATTACGTTTCCACTGATTATTGTACCAATTCGAAAATAGATGATTCGGTCACCGGATCCTTACCAATATCTAGTTCGCATTGAATGGAACAACGACTTATATTAATATTTATATCTATCGCATTTTATTTAAATCTTTCGTGTGACTTTATTTGTATGTCATGTGTAAATTTATAAATGAATAATAATGAAAATTATTATGCATGACTTAAATGAATGTTTATCGAATGTGTTGTAAAATTGTTATGTTTATGTATAGTAATGTGAATGGAATATGACATAAATTATTGATCTGAAGATTATTGGATAACAAATTTGGAAATAGAAATATTAGTTATTTATTCTTCTTGGAATATGAATCCACTTTTAGTTGCTATGAGCATGAACCATATCTTTAATTGTATCGAATTATGTGTTCAATTAATATGCTTATACTTTTGTTATGATTTACATGTATTCGGTTATTACATGTTGTGTTATGCGTATGGATTGAATGTCATGTAGAATTTGCATGAGTACTAGGTAGTACTTGCATATTTAATGTTTGAGCGAGTCTTTCCTCTTATTGAGCATCGTTGGTTCTTTAGCTCACCCCACTCTACCCCACAGGTCCCTCTACCAGCGCAGTAGACAAGTAAGGCAAGAGAAAGGATTTATCTTGAAGTGCCTTCATATGTGAGACTCATATATTAGAAGTTTAACATTATTATTAATCGTTTTGTAAACCTCGTACGTGGGTTATAGATTGAGAATTAGTAATGGGTAGTTCTGAACCTTTTTATTATTATTATGAAGTTGTATGAGACTTTTAAATATTTAAGATTATGGATCTTATTATTATATACAGGATTATATGATTTTATTATGATTAACTTTTACACTCATATTATCATATATCTTGTTAGAATGATTATTCCGCAGGTTTATTTAGGCGTACCAAACCGTTATTTGGGCCTGGTTCAGGTATCGGGTCTAGGTAACGGTATTAGGCCGGGCGACTTCACCCTAGGTCAGGGACGGGTCGTCACATAAAATGTCGAATATATGTTAGTGACGCGAATGTGACACGCGAAACAGTTTGAGACCCGATACCAAAATGCCCAAGGATTAGTTGGTTTGTTGTGAGCAAGGATGAGGATGTGAGAACAAAGTTCACATTTAAGTCACTTTAGGAGGACTAATTGACTTCATCTTGACCACAAAATGTGTTTATGGACTTGGTGGGCACGTTAGATGACAATTTTACTATAGATATCAACAAAAATTCATCCCTACCACATTTTCTCTCTCATACTTAAGACTTGGACGAAAATGGAGGTGGTAGTGAGGGTTTGTTGAGCTTTGGAAAGTTGTTTGGAGCACAAGAGAACTTGGGAATCGAATATAACAGTTAGATTCGAACTTTCTTCTCCGTTCTCTATCTATCGAATGCATTTTCTTGGATTTCGATGAGGATTTCGGAGTCGTGAATCGAGCACACTGGTTTGTAGGATGTTGTTATAGTTTCAAGTTGTAGTTTTGAAGCAACAGTTGATGGTTTTGGTGTTGCTTTTGTTGTTACTTTGTATTTGAATGGATTTTAGGGTTTTAGCCAAGAAATCTCTGAGTTTTTGTCTCGGACAAATTTTGACAAGGGTTTTTGATTGGTTATGGTGGTTTGGGTGCATAATGAGTATTTAGGAGGAGCGTGGACCGCGATGATGAGACGAGGGGGGTCCAAGAACCCCAGGAGGCGTCTTTGGTGTTGAAGCGCACGACATCTTTTGCGGTGCCTAGACTAGAGGCCCCCTCCACCCCACGCTTTATATCGTGTCGTGGGAATGGAAGCGTGACAGTGTGAGTCACGACGCCAGGATTAGGGCTCATTGTCTTGGGTACTGTGAGCATTTATTCACGGCGGCACCACTTACGACATACAGAACAGTGACAGAAAAATAAAATTTTGAAATAAATTTGGCCTATTGGAGGTTTACCTAGTGGTTTATATAACCCATATGGAAGGTTTAATAGTTATTGTTGACAATGATTTGTTATGGAATAAGAACTTTCGAGGTTTGGGGATTGATTGGGTTTGTTGAAAATCAAGTTTTAGGTTGATTTGACGGGTATTTTACACGTGATTGGTGGAGTGTATTGGCATTGACGTTAGTAAGCTAGTGGGGCGGGTTTGAGGCATGTAGTGTCCCAACTGAAATTCATTTTGAGTATTTACTGCTTTAATGTTTGAATTCATGTCCTGTTATTTATTTAAACTCATATCCAATATTTATTTACGATCGATTGAGTTTACTCCCATCGAGTTTTTCTCATTGAGTTTATTCTATTGCGTTGGCATTGTAGCACATTAGACCATAGCAAGTGCTTTACGGGTATGTCGGTGGATTGTCGAGCCGACTACTGATTTTTACTATACATATGTCAGTGTGTGGTGGTCTAAGCCAGCTATCGAGCTTACTCAGGGATTTCAGTGTGACGGCCCCAATTTCTCCATGCAATTGGGTACGCCCGGCCTAGACCCGTGCAGATCCAAAGTCATCACTTGGCAACCTGACGAGTCTAGTCAGCCTCCTATTTAATCAATTTAGTAATTTATGAAAGAGTTATTGCAATAATACACAGTGAAAAACAAAACAATTATAACAAAGGGAAAATAACTTAATCAAGGAAAATATAGGAATTCTATAAGTGTGGAAAACCCTGGGTATTCATGTACAATTCGATAAGCATATGTACATGATGCCAATCTCATTAAATATGTCAAGTTCAATAATCCTAAAAAAACATAAATATGAAATGATATACAAATTAGCAAAACATAAACACTTACTATAATGTCTCTCTGATCCCGCTGCTAGTCCTCAAAGTAGGTCTCCTAGGCAGATCCCCTTGCCCTTACCGCTTTCCACTCTATCTGCACCCACCGTCACAAACTAGACGGTGAGCAACTGAAGAAATCGAATGTAATGCCAGAAGAAGATAACAATAATTCATGATATAACAAGTAAAACGGTCTAAATATCATGCGGTAATAGAAAGACAAGAATTTAAATAGATCAAGTGCATGATAAACAGACTAATAGATATCAATCGAAAGTCAAGTGTGTTCCAAGGAATCAAAAGAGGCCCATAAGTGGTCTAAATAATAGCATAACGGCGAAGATCTCGCGAGGTCTTCCCGAGCATCGACACAAGTGAAGGCACAACTATGATGGGAGGGACTCAAACCCACCCACCCAATACTCAGTGTCACACGGTCACTAAGGGTGGTCACACACTCCTGTACATGAGTGCCCGCGTTTTATCCCTCTAGTGCAGGTCCTAGTACTTTTTAGACGAAACACTTAAGCCGGGAAACACACAGCAAGGATTGTAATGGAATACCAATAATAAAGCATAACAAATCTGAATAAATGATAATGAATCACATGACATTTTCTTACCGGCTTACAAATCATACACAAGCTTTTAAGGTAAGTGTACTTACCTGAACTATCGCAACCCGGTACCACTCTAAGACTCTAACGCGTTCCCTGCGAGTTCTCGACTACCTGATAAAGGTTTAAATCCTGAGTATTGATTTAGAGTTAGTACCTCGTCTTAGGGTGTTTCTCATGTGTTTAGTTCAAATGCGCTTAATTAAGGCGGCTCAAACCACTGTGGATCAATCCATTTCTATAGTTACTATCGTTATCCTAAAACTTATCTCTCTTTGGGCTCTTGTTGTGCCTATTTATCAAGTCTACACTCACCTAAGTAAGCTTTTTGTGTGGACTTTTATTGGGCCTAAACATAAGCCCATTCTTATATTTATGCCTTTGTTTTGGACTTCAAGTTGTATCTATTGTATTGAGCCTTTATTGGGCTTTTATTTAGGCCATAACCTAACCCATTTACATAACACTAATGTGTGTTATGGGCCCTCATTAGGTAAGGTCTGTGTTGGGCCTTTAGTGGCCTAAACACAAGCCCATGACTTACATTTTACATAATTTTAAACTAAGTATTATAGGCCCATATACATTATCTCTTTTTATTCAATACACACACATGAAATGACACACCCATAACCAAGTACACCCCACTGTTATGTGCACACAACACCCCACTGTTGTGTGCACCCCACTGTCCTACACACACCCACATAAATACACACACACAACTATAATAATACACTTTATGGTCACATACCTAATACACATAATACACCCCACACCCCAACTATGGTGTACACACCCACACATTGCACACACCCCACTATTATGTGCACACAACACCCCACTGTTGTATGCACCCCACTGTTATACACACACACACACACACCTCTTGGCTGATTCACACAAAGTACACACACATGCATAAAACGTGGTTGTTGGGCAAGGGGAAAGGGGTCATTTCCGGTTAGCAACGTCGTCGGAGAGTCCCCTCCTATCAGCCTCGACTGAGGGATGACACACCAGCCATGGCGAGCCAAAACAGTGGCTAAGACCGCCACCAAAATAGTCACAAAAACGCATGAAAACACTGAGAGAAGAAGTGAGAAAGAGAGAAGTCAAGAGAGAGGGAAAACTGAGAGTGTGAGAGGGAAACAATCGAGATATATATCTGCTTCGGTGACTAAGGTGTCTCCGACGAGGGTCCGCTGTCCCAGCACCGTCGAGGGAGGTGGTGACGGTCAAAAGAGGAAGAGAAGACAGTTGAGTGGTAGAAAGAGAACGTAGGGTTGAGAGAGAGAGATGGGAGAGGCTCACCTAGTCGTCTCCGGTGGGTGGTCGAGGTGGCAGCTCCGTGGAGGGTGGCGGTGGTGACAGTCCAGGGAGGAAGAGAGGACTGCCGAGAGGAGACAGTCGAGAGGTAAAGGCCGAGAGAGAGAGGGAATTGTCTCACCTCGTTGATGGCGGTCCTCCGTTCTCTCTGGTCTCGTTGGCATCTCCGATCTTAGGTGGGACGTAGTGATAGTGAGGAAAGGTGGGAGGAGGATGAACAGTGACGGCTTGGAGTTGGGAAGATGATGAATAGTGATTAGGGTTTTAGATAAAAACATTGTATATATATGTATATAAATTTAATCAAATTTATTCTTTTACCCTTACTTTCATCTCAACACACTCTCTTATCTCGAGGCGACACCCACCTATGAGACATCTTACCTTGTTTCCCTCATGTGGTGTATCCCAAGACTTATCCTAAGCCTATTACATTTATTCCACTCAACTATAGGACTTATGTAATTAAAATCCAAAAATAAATCATATAACCTATGTTAAGCCATCAATTGAACTTAAATAATTAGTACTCGATGTCATACTCATCCCCGTCTATCCGGTACTCAGTGCCCCACGCTTCTCGAGGCAGTCGCACACTTGGTGTTCAATCATATTAATTATGCCTAAATTATACTTTATTTGATTAAATCATATTTCCTCAACTATGTTCATATTCATGATTTGACTTCATTTTTCACATTTAATACCCACTTAATCGATTATTGAAACCCCGTTTACCTAGTCGGAAACCTCACTCAGATTTAAAATTGCCCGACTGGCTCGTGACCCGTATCATACTATCATACTAATACATGCATCATCATCCACAAATAACCAGATTTTTGGGTCGTTACATTCAGTCAGTTCGAGTTTACTCACTGGTAGTGCCTGAGTGATAGTCCGAAGTATGGTGCTAGTTTGACCTAGATTGTGCACGCATTATGATTCACTGTTATTTGATATACATGCGAGGGCCCTTCCCAATTTCCTGATTCTTTTCTTCCGCATGTTTATTTAATAGTATTTTGATTCTAGCATTTATTTATAGTATTTACTCAGTGAAGTTCTGTAACGACCGTCAAATTTAATTGGTGACACGTCTCATGTTTTAGGACTTTGACATATCAGTCGTGACTTGTCATATTACTCAAGCCTCGAGAGTCATCACTAAGGTATATTTTATTTTTCTGTGATGTTTATATTATTATTTATATCTGAATGTGAACTTTGAATGTCCTATTGCGTGATTTTGTTTCATTAATTGCCATAAAATTTTATGGGATATTTGCATCGGAAATATAGGAATTTTGGGTATAATACGAATAATTAAACATTGTAAAGTGGTAATTAGTGAATTATAAGAAAATAATAAATGATTAAATAAAATACGAGAGCGATGTTCTATTCGGGAATGCACGACGTGCGAGTTGTGAGGTGAAACGGGTCAGAGAACGAGCGGGGTGAACGAGAACTGGCAAAGTATTGAAGTTGTAGTCATCCATTGGAGTTATGTATTGGAGTTAGAGTTGTTGGATGGAATGAGGGAGAGACACAATATGTGCCTCGAGATCCGTTCAGGCGAGGAGATAAAAGGGATATATACATATCACCTTTTATCTCTCCTCCCTACCTCTTTCTTCTCTCTCAATTGAACTACACGAACTAGAGAACGAGGGTTTTCAAATTTTTGAGCTCGTTGCAATGTCGAGGATCAACCAACTACGCGTAAAAAGGTAGGATCTCGACTTCCCTCGTGATTGTCTATGGTTTGGTGTAAATTTTGTGGGTTTTCATCACGATGATTTTGAATGAAGTTTTCGAGAAAAATTAAAATTAGTTTGGAATCAAATGGGTGATTTATTAATGATTTGTGAATTGATTTGATTATTTGAAGCAATTTGGAATTTTTGGAAATTTTTGTGTGATTTACGAATTGGGGTATTTGTCGGGGTTTCGACGCAAAGTGAGGTGTGATTGTTATTGTTTTGGACGTCCCTAAGAGTTTGGATAGGCTTGTAACGTGACGACACGAGCCCGGGTTCCGAAAAGCTCGAAAAGTGTATTCAGTGTGCCATGCCGGGAGTGAAGTCGTGGAGATTTTCTCCCACGACGTCAGTCCACGGTGTCTGAGGCAATGAGCAATTCATTGTTCACGCTTTAAGTGACGTAGTTAGAATTTTCCTAGTGACGTTTGGTACAGTAAAAACAGTTTATTTTTAAATAAATTTCTAAAATTTTAGAAATTTTTGGGGGACTATCTAGGGTCACGGAATTACTTTAATTGAATCAAATTTGGATTAAATGATTGTTAGACTTTGAGAATTTGAGTGGGACAAGTTAGGGGGTTACGTAAGGATCAGAGTTTTGTGGTATTTGAGGTACATTTTTCGTACGATTGTAAGCCAGTAAGAAAATGCACATTAATTTATTTTCCATTGTTGATGTCTCTATTTGAATTGAGCTATTTGTTAGAATTCCATTATATACTTCATTGGTGGAGTGTCTTGGCGTAAGTGTGTCGTGAAAGTACTCTTGGGTCCATATTTGTTGGGCCAACATGATTGTCCACCCTCTAATAGTGGGTTACACACGAGTACTAGATTGTTGTGGATATTGATGTAGACGTGGACTGTTGTGGCAATGGATGTGGTACTGTTGTGGATGTGGAAATTGACCACTTATGGGCCTCTTTTGACTCTTTGGACACCAAACTTCGTTGCTATGCTTGCCAGTTTGTTTATCATGCAATTTGTTATATTTCTTGTCTTTCAATACCACATGATATTTGGACTGTTTATTTAGTAATTTCTTTTGGCATTACTTTCATATTTTTCACGCACTCACCGTCTAGTTTGTGACGGTGGTGCAGATAGAGTAGAGACGAGCAAGGGAAAGGAGTTGATGCCAAGTGATATTCACTGTGGACTCTCGGAGCTTTTCTTTCCTTTACTCACTGTAGGTTTTACTTATGTTGGTTGTGATTATTGTATTGTATGTTTTGTATAACACTGGGATGCGTTGGGATTGAAAGACTAGGGATATCATGTTATATCGTACTGTTTAGCTTTGATCACCAAATCTGCATGTATTTATCCATTTCTCAAGGTTTCCACCTGATATTTTACTGATGCTTTGAACAGAAGGGGATCTGATGATGAGGTAGTTGTGTGCCACATGACTCACGAGTATGCATTACTCGAGGCAACTGAGATGATGAGTTCAGTTGATGTGCCAGCTATTACCAGGACACAAATTTGTAGTCAGATAAGGATGCATACTGTTTCACTTTAGGTAGTTCATGAGGGATAACAAATTGATGAGTTATATCATTGTTCACTGAGATGGTTGATAGTTAAGATTATCCAAACTGGAGTTAGTCAGCAGACGCATGTATGAGGTATCGATGACTATTGTGGATTCCATTAGTGGCTGATTTGTGCACTGAGATACTTCAGGAGGCTCACCATTTGTGTTTTTCTGTTCATTCGAGTCGGACCAAGATGTATGCCGATATGCGACGTCTCTTTTGGTTGTTGAGGATGAAAGCCAATGTTTTAAAGTTTATATGAGTGTGTAAGATATGCCAACGTATGGCTGAGCATAGGCAACCTGGAGGATTACTGCAGCCTCTTCCTATTCCATAGTGGAAGTGGAAGCACATTGTTATGGATTTTGTTAGTGGTTTACCTCAATCTTCTCTCGGACATGACAACATCTGGGTAATTGTGGATAGACTGACGAAATCTACACATTTCATTTCGGCATCCATTACACACAGGGTTGATAGATTGAGTTTTCTCGACTAGCATGAGATAGTCAGAATGCGCGGAGTTTCGTTATCTATTGTGTCAAACAGAGGACCGCAGTTCACTTCAATGTTATGGCAGAGTATGTAGGCTCAGTTTGGCACCAGACTTGAGTTCAGTACAACGTACCATCCACATACAAATAGACAGTTCGAAAGATTGATTCAAGTGTTATAGGATATGCTTAGGATGTTTGTACTGGAGTACGAAGGATCTTAGGAAGAATACCTTCATTTGTGCGAGTTTACATACAACATTTTTCAGGCTAGTAATGACATGACATCGTTTGAGGCATTGTATGATAGACCTTGTAGATCACCATCGTGTTGGGCGGAGCTTGAGGATTTGGTGACAGTTGGACCTAAGATTGTTGATCATACTGAGAAGGTGCGATAGATTCGTCAGAGATTGAAGGGTGCTCAAGAGAGACAAAATAAATATTACGACAAGGATCACAATGAGTTACAGTACGATGAAGGAGCGTATGTGTATTTGAAGTTTTCGCCTTTGAAGGGTCACAAGAGGTTAAAAATCAATGGAAAACTTACACCTAGGTTTATTGGTCTTTTCAAGATTGTGAAGAGAGTTTGCAAGGTTGCTTATGAGTTGGAGTTGCTGCCTTAGCTCGCTGGAGTTCATTCAGTTTTCTATATTTCTATGCTTCGACTAGACATGTCAAGCAAAGGACGATTACCGAAAGTAGATCTGAGTCAAATTGATTTGCGTGATGATGTCACTTATGAGGAGCAGTCAATTCAAATTATGGACAGGAAGGTCAAGATACTGAGGAATAAGGAGATACCTTCAGTATTCGTTAGGTGGCAGTACCACGGAGACGAGGAGTTGACCTAGGAGTTAGAGTTCTATATGTGCGACTTTTTCCTCATTTATTTTGATTCCGGTAAGTTGTTATTTTGAGTAATTATTAGATAAAATTTGAAGACAAAATTCTAGTATGTTAGGAAGACTGTAACGACCCTCAAATTTAATTGGTGACACGTGTTGTGTTTCAGGACCGTGATCTGGCAGTCATGACTTATCATATTTCTCAACCCTCGGGAGTCGACACTGAGGTATATTTTATTTTTCTGTGATGTTTGTATTATTATCTATACCCGAATGTGAACTTTGAATATCCTAGTGCGTAGTTTTATTTTATTAATCGCCACGAAATTTTGTGGGAGATTCACATAGGAAAAACAAGAATTTTAGGGTATAATAAATATGATTAAACATCAAAAGTGGTAATCAGTGAATTATCAGAAAATAATAAATAATTAAATAAAATGCGAGAGCGATGTTATGTCCGGGAACGCATGACGTGTGAGTCGGCAGTGAAACGGGTTCGAGAACGAGTGGGGTGAACGAGAATTGGCTAAGTATTGAAGTTGTTGTCACCCATTGAAGTTATGTATTGGAGTTAGAGTTATTGGATGAAATGAGGGAGAGACACAATATGTGCCTCGAGATCTGTGAAGTGAGGAGATGAAAGGAATATATATCACATTTCTCTCTCCTCCCTATCTCTTTCTTCTCTCTCAATCGAACTACACGAACTAGAGAACAAGAGTTTTCAAATTTTCGAGCTAGTTGCGACGTTAGGGATCGACCAAGTACGCGTAAAAAGGTAGGTTCCTGACCCCCACATGATTGTCTATGGTTTGGTGTAAATTATGTTGGTTTTTGTCACGATGATTTCACATGAAATTTTCGAGAAAAGTTGGAAATAAGTTTGGGTGTTGTTTTTGGAATCAAATGGGTGATTTATTAATGATTTGTGAATTGGTTTAGTTGTTTGACGTAATTTGGGATTTTTGGTGATTTTTTGTGTGATTTATGAATTGGGGTATTTGTCAATGTTTCGACACAAAGCGAGGTGTGTTTGTTATTGTTTTGGACGTCCATAACAGTTTGGGATACGCTCGAAACTCGACGACGTGAGCCGGGGTTCCGAAAAACCCTGAAAAGTGTGTTCAGTGTGCCACGTCGCCAGGAATGCTGTGGGAGAAAATCTCCCACGACGTCAGTTCATGGCATCTGAGGTAGTGAGCAATTCACTATTCACGCTTTAAGTGACATCGTGGGATTTTCTTTGGCTGCGTAACGAAGGCGTCTGGAATAGTAAAAACAGTTTATTTTTAAATATATTTCTAAAATTTTAGAAAATTTTGGAGGACTATTTAGGGTCACGGAATGACTATAATTGAACCAAATTTGGGTTAAATGATTGTCGGACTATAAGAATTCTAGTGGGATTACGCGAGGACGGAGTTTTGCGGTATTTAAGGTACGTTTTTTGTACGATTGTAAGCTAATAAGAAAATGCACATTAATTCATTTTCCATTATTGATGTCTCTATTTAAATTAAGCTATTTGTTAGAATTCCACTCTATATTTTCTTGGATGAATGTCTTGGCATAAGTGTGTCGTGAAAGTACTCCTATGTCCATATTAGCTGGGCCAACGTGAACACTTCTGCAAAAG
The DNA here is from genome assembly GCA_039657345.1 of Stephania japonica. Taxonomy (NCBI): domain Eukaryota; kingdom Viridiplantae; phylum Streptophyta; class Magnoliopsida; order Ranunculales; family Menispermaceae; genus Stephania; species Stephania japonica. The sequence continues at coordinate 79,191,982 of CM077556.1, read as the reverse complement.
TATTGTTCACCACCTAATAGTGGGTTACACGTCGAGTACTGGATTGTTATGGATAATGATTTGGATGTGAACTATTGTGCTATGGATGTGGTACTGTTGTGGATGTGAAAATTGACCACTTATAGCCCTCTTTGACTCTTTGGACACTCAAACTTTGTGCTATGCTTGCCAGTCTGTTTGTCATGCAATTTGTTATATTTCCTGTCTTTCAATACCGCCTGATATTTGGACTGTTTATTTAATAATTCTTGAATTACTATATAGTTCTTTTGGCATTACTTTAATATTTTTCACACACTCACTGTCTAGTTTGTGATGGTTGTGTACATAGAGCAGAGATGAGGAAGGGAAAGAAGTTGATGCTAGTTATATTCTTTGAGGATTCTTGAAGAGTTTTTTCCTTTACTCGCTGTAGGTTTTACTTCTTTTGGTTGTGATTATTGTACTGTATGTTTTGTATAACACTGGGATGAGTTGGGATTGAGAAACTAGGGATATCGTGTTATATCGTACTGTTTAGCTTTGATCACCAGATATGCATGTATTTATCTGTTTCTCAGGGTTTCCACATGATAGGTTACTGTTTTTCCTGATTTTCCATTTACAAAGTTATAGTTGATTATAGTACCTTCTGTTGCGAATTTTCTGATAACTTTATAATCCTATAATTCATACATTTAAATTATAAAGTAATGATGTATAGAAAGATTTGAGGCTGATTAGGATGCGTAGGCTTCGTGAGTAAGGGCTCGGGGGTCCATGTAGATCTACGTTGGGCGGGATCGAGTTTTATGGGGATCTGGGCCGTCACAAGTTCCTTGGAATTACTTACTCTGGACTTGTCATCTGTTTTATTGTGATGGCTTAATGCAGACCCTAGTGCGAGCAGAGGGAAGAGCAAGATAGAGGATTTCCTATGATTTGACTGCATATCCCTAATCGTACGTTTGTTTACTTTTATTGATTTATGTTGGGTTTTGGGACATGAACGATTTTTGGACATGTATATGACATATTGAGGTCCATTTTGATGTTTTGATGGAACATGGCTGATACATATATATATATATATATATATATATATATTGATGATACTTTGAATGGGTTTTTCATACTAGGAATAATGCTTTTCACATAAATTACATTTCATATCTTACTGATTTACTTATTCAAGTCTTTCGCTAAATATTTTAAGGTTTAAACATATGAAAATGAGTCACTAGGTTAACATTTAAATGTACAATTATACAATGATATAAATTTAGCAGAAATTTGGATTGACATATTCTCACGGTGCGCATGGGACATAGCTGGGCGGGTTCTAGGCAGGGTTGTTGTGGCGATCTCAAATTTTGGGGTCACTACATTGTTTGTGAGTTGGGAGAGGAATATACTAAGTTGCATATGCATTTTGCTGGAACGACATGGTTTAGAAGAGGGACATTCCACTAATTACTGGGAATGATGAGCTCAAGAACTTGATCAATACCTTCAACTGTAGGGGACAATACTGCTAAGGTAAAGTCTCTCGATACCCAATTATCTTCAAAAATTTGAACTGTCTCGCCATTCCCAGTTCTCCAAATCAGGCCATCTACTAGCACTTCTCGCCCCCATAATAAACTCTTCTAGAGGTACGAGGACATTGAATTAAGCTTATGATCAACATCTAAAAAGGTGGAAGCCGAGAAGTATTTACCTTTGAGGACTTGACTAGCTAGGCCTTCTAGGTTCTTGAATATCTTCCATGCTTGTTTGGAAGGCAGAGCTTGATTAAAACACACCAAGTCTCGAAACCCTAATCCTCATAACTTGTTAGGCTAAGAAAGATACTTCTAATTAAGCCATGGGATCTTCTTCCTAGAGCTGGATGAGCCCCACCAGAAATTTCAAATATAGCCTCTGATCTCCTTACAAATACTTATAGAGAGCTTAAAAACATTCGTCACATAGTTGGCATATGTTAGACCGCACATCCATAGGGCATCTGATTGGCCTAGATTATCCCAATTTCTCTCATAATCTAGTAAATCTCCAAACTCCTTGATTTATCAAATTCAAAATATAAAATCTCTATAATCCTCGATATATGTATATATCCTTAAAATTATGCTCACAGTTTTATTCTATTGGATAAATCCATCAATGATTTCAATTATCTAAAATCCTCATTATACGTGACAATCCTCAAGTCATATTCCATATCTTAATCTCCAAATGTGAAGCATATCAGAAAATCATCCTATTAAAATTTACATATTTTACAAAAAATTTCGGTAGTCTCCCCTAAAAATAGGTTGTCGACACCAAAAACTTGACAAACAACAGCTTTGAGAGAATGCCTAGAAAGGCGCAAATCTCCACAACAGTTCACAATATAATATTAAAATGAATTAAAGATCGAATTTCCCTCCAGTTCACTAGTCTCAACTTAAAAACTCATTTACAGTCATGTCGGTTCCAAAATCTATATTTATAGTTTCGAACTTCAAACATTATTTAATCCTTAAGAACCACGCCAATGGTATCAAAATATAGTTGGGTCGTAATGCTATTACCACTGTTACAAGACCTATCGCTCCTTCCCTTAACCAGAATAACATAATGGTTTGTAAAACAATTCATTAAATAAGAAATAGGAATTTAAGCAACATGTCAATACCCTAATGAACACTTCTTATATTTTCATGGACTTCATAACATGATATTGCCAACAGAAGATAAAATGATTTCAGATAAGTAAATTCCTACATTGTTCAAATTACCTGTATAACCAAATCCAAGATTCTCCTTCAGGTTCTTTTTATAAGTTGTTTTGGGTATCTTAGTTGTTTAAAAATGTAAGTTGTGCACATAAATCTAGGTTTATTTTGCCTTTTTTACCCCTATTAATAAATGTAAACAATGAAGCAATCTCTCCCACTCCACTGCCTTATTAATGCTTCTTGTGTAAGAGTTCTCTCTATCTATGAATCTGTGAAGCTCTGTAACTGGTGATCTTGCGGGATCATAGTGACCTAATCATCAATGCGAGAACCATTTCGACATGTTCGACCACTCTGCGATGAATCGATAGAGTAGTGATCGTCATCGTGTACGTATGGATGTTATTTTTGTGGTTTTCTTCATCAAATTCATCTTCAATGTATTCATCTAAAAAAAATCATCTTCAATGTCTATGTTGTGATGCATGTGTCGTTGTTGAAGTGGAGGAGTTGAATTGGTTGGATTTTGGTTGTGCAGTTTGATTTTTGATCTTTTTGCAACGAATTTTGAGCTTTTTTTGTGTTATGGTGGTGAAAATTTGGTTGATCGATGTTCAAGTAGCTAAAGTGATTAGATTGATTTTGGTTATGAAAACTTATATCTCTCTATATTGAAACTACCAAGAAAATGCATAAGAGACCAAAAGGGGAGAAGAAAATGCAGGGGGCAACAGATGGTAGTGGCGATTTCAAGATCAGAGGCTGTTAGGGTTCGGGATCAAGGGTCTGAGGCAGAGATATAGCAGATTTGTTTCGATTAGATATGGTTGTCGACGATGACGATACATATGATTTGTTTCGTTCAATTTGCAATATTACTTTTACTTGTTTTGTTTTGTTCAGTTTCAATTAGATGTGGTGTACTGTTAAGTGCTTTCACCTTCAACAATGGTGTTTTTTAAGTGCAGATGTTGAAATTTGATGAAGAAGAAAAGTAGAAGAGTGTGCCCTTTCTATGAATCGACCCAGATAGAACGAAAAAAAAGAAGCCACCGAACTGTTTTTCACTTAAACCTAAACATATTAATGGGTCTTTTAACAAAACCAAAAAAATATTAATTAGAGGTAATTTAGTAAGACTCATATGTAATCAAGGAATTTTTACACTCTCTGTATAATCCTTAAACGACTAACAAAATGACTGGAGGGAGCAATAAGAGATAAATGCATTTCAACGAGAATCAACAGGTAAATATCAACGTGTGGCCACAACTTTCTTGTTAGCGTGCCACTAAAGTATGATTGGTACCCGAGTGAAATGAAAAAAAATATTATAAACGACTTTTAATGCACTATATGAGGATAATTGTCAAGCTGCGTTAACTAATCCCGTTGTAGTTGTTTCGATTTTTGACAACTCCTTCAGGATCCCACAGGAAACATACTTGGCGAAAAGTCAACTATCGAAGTCTCAAGACTTGGACGTTTGACCCACATTACACTTGATGCATGAGTGCATGATCGACAAATGTGCGATGCATAAACAAGGTGTTAAATGCATCATAATATAATAAATAGTGATAAAGTGATTACTGTAGGATTTACTTACAACCAACCAACTTCGAGCTAAGTTTTTGGGGTCCTTAGAACGTCAGATCACCTCAAAAGTGGTTCCAATAGCTTCCCTACATACCCAATTATGTTTGAGTCAAATGTTAAGTAAAATAAAATTATGAAACCCCATGAAAACTATGACCAAAGTATGCTCGAGAGCTAGTTCCAAACACAATTATTTATAACTCCAACTAGTTTTCAACTTGATAATTTATGGTAACTTTTTAACCTTTAAAACCTCAATATTTGTCATACTCACCAAAATGGAACTTGTAGTACTCATTTTGTATTTTTCATAGACTCCAAGAACATTCAAATCAGATCACATATGGAGAAGTTATTAATTTTTCAAAATAACCTATTGATAGGGCAACACTAGAAAATCATTCGACACCACATTAAGCAGAGTTCCACGACCCGTGGAGTCAAATTGGATCAACACCAATATTCAAGTCATCCAAAATCCTAATATAAATAAATTTCAATTATAAAAATAACTTTTAAATAGTTATCAACTAAGTCGCATCAATTTGATTCACAAAAATCCTATCCCACGCCAGTGGTATTTATCCAAAATTGACATGAATCAAACCAATACATTAATTTACAACAATTTCTATCATTTTCCATCAAAACCTCGAGATAAATCAAAATATTGCGATAATTCAAATTGAATTAAGCAAAAGTATCATACATGAGAATTTACCAAATATTAAGCCAAATACCTCACTTCTACCATGAAAACTTAGTTCAAACTGACTGTCTCGCGATGATCTACAAATCAGGTGAAAATCGGATGTATAAAGATCTGCGAGTGAGAAAACACGTTAAGAGGGTTAGAGGAACGAAAATAGTTTCGTTCTGTTGAATGATTTTATGTTTTGGTTTTTATTTCTTTTTCTTTTTATATAAAACCATAGCTGCTTGTCAGCAGTTTAATTTCTTTTCATTTATTAATTCCTGAAATTCCTATTTTGTCGTGTTTTGACATTCAGGGCTCGTTTTCAATTCGATTTTTTACCAAATTAAACTAAACTCTCGGCACGACAATCCATCTTTATAACACGTCCATAATATTGGTTTTGGTCACACCATAACCCCTAAAATCATAACTTTGTTTATGACATATCAAACTCTCACTGACCAATTCTCTTGCCATACAAAATCAAACTTGTACCAATTTGGACCCAATCTCAACCTCAGCTGTTAGCAACCGACACGAAACTTGAAGCATGGTCTTGCAACAACTTCATTCTAATTTAGCACTACTACCAATCCCGACATGCAAGTAAACCGAGACAAGATACTCGCGTGATGCTTAACACTTAAATTATGAGCTTTTTTAGCAACTAGTTATTTATTTTTCACTCTGATATGCACTTCCAACCCCGATTACGACAAATTGAGGATACACCTCAACACACTCTGGCGTCGCAAATGCATTCACCAATGAAAAATAATATTTACATAGTGATTTCTCTTTTTCACTGATTCAAGTCCTAATCCACAACATGTGTCGTGATTAAGACCAACTAATCTCGTAATTAAGTCTTAATACAAGTTTATTGAAATCAAGGAAGTAAGCTATGTTTTGGTCCCTTTCTTTGAGCCATTCAACCCGAGATCATTGTCGCCAATGCATCTCTTTTAAGTATAACAGTCACTCAAAATTACTTTCCAACTTTTAATTTGAGAGACAACTCCAGGTTGATATGAGGTGGGGTATAATGCTTGAACGCTTTTCTTCTTCTTCTAAATCTCCTCATTAAGCTTGCCAAAAGTCATCGAACCACAATTTCCCAATGCCTTCCATAATTTCGAAGGGATTTATTGACATTAGTGAGGGGTGAAGAGAAATGGGCAGAAGGAACCCAATTATTGGAGATTGGTTCTCTATAGTCCTCAAATATGGCCTAGTATGGTTCAAATTTGAAATTGCCACTTCCTCATCACATCTTGGTGTTGTGTGCCCGAACCCTCAATTGCAATGAAATAGGTCGATCATAACTAGAATTTATTCATCCAAAGTTGATTTTCCAAATACCTATCCAGTCGCTGTTGTATGTTGTCTCCTTATTCTCTCTTATTGTTCTAGGTCATAATAGGCCCTTTGTACCCCATATCAGTTAAGCAACAATGTGCCACAGTGATTTGGAAGTCCAAAATCTATTGAACATTCTCATCTCTTCCCCCTATTTTCTCCTTTGGACTAGTCACTTCATTAAAGTCCCCTCCATAAACCCATGGAAGGTTTAGTAGAGAGTGAAGTTAGACTGTATAGTTCAAGATTGATGCTGGTCTTCTTTTTTTGGGCTCCCATAAAAATTAGTAAATCTCCAAAAAAATCCATCATAAATAGTTATAATGACCCTATAATCTAACTCGTGCCATATATAATTTTAGGTCATACGTGGGCCTATTTACCGTGATATGTGTATTCAATTCTCAGTCGTTGACTCCGATATATCTTTTTTTTGTCTAGTGTTTGTATTACTTATTTTATTACCTGAATATTAATTCCAATGTCTAAATGTTTGAGGACGTTTGTGTTTGCGCATTGGTGTTGGGAAACGAGTGCAGCCTGAGAAAACGAGTGTTACGGGTACCGTATGAAGTGTTAGCGGACAATTAGTTGTTCAGGGGGATAATTGAATTAAAACACTGACAATATACAATTTAAAATAATAATTAATTTGTAAAGACCCCAAAATCTGAGACCACCATGTCATGCACTGCGGGCCTACAACCCTACCACAAACTCGGCCCAGCTGTGCCCTACGCGCATCAAGTACTATCAGTCAACCCAATAACTGCTAACTTTTATATCCTTTACCTTAATAAGGTACCAAGTTAGCCAGTGGAATTAATTTTATCAGTTTATTATTAATTTCTATTTAACGGAAGACTTGAAATCATGATATCATCAAATATAAAGTAAACAATCATGTAATCAAACATTTTCCTAGTGTGGAAAACCATTCAAAGTGTCATCAATATATATATATATATATAAGGATCCATGCTTCTCAAAACATAAAAAAAATAGTATCATATACAACTCAGGTAACTCTCAAGTCCTAATCCTAACATAAAACAAGTAAAGTAAACTAACATATGAGTTAGACGCAGAAGTTGATCAAAGGAAATCCTTAAGCTGCCCTTCCCCCTACTTGTACTAGGGTCTGCACTCCATCATCAAAACAAAACATATGACTTGTCCAGAGTGAGTAATCCTAAGGAACTTCACCGAGTAAATAACATAAATAAATGTTGGAATTAAAATACTATTAAATAAACATGCGAAAGAAAAGATTCAAGAAACTGGGAAGGACCCTTACATGAATATCAAATAGTAGTGAATCAAACTGCGTGCAAAATTTAGGTCAGACTAGCACCACACTTCAGACTATCACCCAGACATTGCCAGTGAGTAAACTCGAATTGACTAAAATCCCTGAGTTCGATCGATGGCCGGCGTAGACCACGACGCATCGACATGTGCATAGAAAAAATCAGCAGTCGGGCCGAAAATTCACCGACATTCCTCTAAAACACATGTTATGGTCTAATGTGCCACATGCCAACGCAATAGGATAACCCAGCGGGAGTAAACTTAACCGACCGTAAATAAATATCGAAAATGAGATTAATTGAATAACATGACATGAATTCAATAAATCAAGTAGTAAATACTCAAAGAGAATTTCAATTGGGATACTATATACCTCAAAACGCGCTCCACTAGTCTATTAATGCCAATACATACACCAACCGTGTGTCAACTACCCATTAATTGAACCTATTACCTGATTTTTGAATAACCTAATCAAATCCCAAACCTTGGAAATCCATTCCATACTAATCATCGTCAACCTATTAAGCCTTCCATATGAGTTATATAAACCCCTAGATTTACCCTCAATAAGCCAATTTATTTTTAAAATTTTATTTTTCAAATTCTGTTTGGAACGCCGTGAGAAGCGTCAACGTGACCTACGCCACCAAGGGTCTACCCCCACAGTGTGACTTAAAATGTGGGGTGGAGGGTGGCCATTGGTTTGGACGTCGCGGGCAACGTCTTGGGATTTAACCCCAGCGACGCCTTTTGCGGCATATGAACCGTAGATGCCCCCTGGGGTTCTTGGACCCCCTCGAATCATCGCCGCAGTTCGCACTCTTCCAAATTTCTCATGAGTCAACCAACCAACCATGCGAAACAAAAAAAACTTCGACAAAATCTGTCCAAGATTAAAACCGTGAGATTTCCCAGCCAAACACCCAATATTTCAACAAAAAAACTGGTGTTCTCGAATCACACCCCGAAACCCTCGTCAAAACCCGAGAAAATGCACCCGATAGAAAGACAACGAAGTAAAGAGTTTGAATCTTACATTTTTAATCGAGTTCCAAGCCTTTTTATGCTCCAAGCAAGCTCCCAAAGTTCACAAAAGCATAGCTTATTTCACCATTTTCATATAACACAAGAGAGGAGAGAGAAAGGTGGTGAATGTATGAGAAAATGAGATATTTATACTGAACTTGTCATCTAGTGTGTTTGTCTATCACTAGGCTTGATCTAATTGTTGGTGTGTGGGGTTCATACGCAGCGGAGATTACAAAACAATTTTGAGAAAAATCCCAACAGGATCCAAATATGATTCCATTAAACTATGAAAACTTAGTCATACCTCAGTCGCAATTTACCTTTCTGAAGGTTAATCGATCTCTAAGGCGCTGCTAACGACGAACACCCTATATCAGCAGTCCACACACAAACGGCGACCGAGATTTGAAGTGCTAGCATCGAGAGAATACCAAACCTTTTTGTTTCTCTCCAAAACGATCCAGAGCATACCAAAAAACTCTAAGTCATTTCTAAAATGAAAATAGAGTTTCAGCCTTTTAATCTTTCATTAGTGTATTCTAACTCAAAGTGTCTATTTATACAACCCTTGTATATAAACGGTTAAGTAAATTACAAATATACCCCTACTTAAAGAAGTATAAGTGTAATACACTACAAGGATGTTTCTGTCATGAATTTTATCATATAAAATTCATTTTTTTAAACCATCTTAAAATCTCGCAAAACCATTCTTAGTGGGCAACCTAATAGGCTCATACAACGTTGGCAGTGTACTAAAACACATTTTGGTATACAAGTCATAAGCGGCCTCTAGCAAGACATTATAAGTACCCAAGTTGTACGAATATCAAATCGATACAACATAATCAATAGTGTATATAACATCCTTTTGTCACAAGATATCCTTTTGATCAAACATAAGATATGGAATTGCCATCCAACATGTTCAATCGTACTAGTCTCGATCTCTAGGTATACTGAAAGCATCCAAGCAACATTGATCAATATCAATTCACTTAGATTAGGCCTTTTAACAGTCTAACACATCGAGAGATCCACTGGATATCTCACTCTATATGAGAGAGACAAATTCTATCTCGATTACACAACTTCACCACATTATTCACATAGTAACCAATCACAACTTTCATAATCATCCGGTTAAAGATAATGTTTAATTGCGTCAAATCACTTTATTCCTAATGTTGAAGTCTCTGGTAATCTCAAGTCAGAGGACTGAATAATATACATATCATGAGAAACAACTATGACTTAATCTATGTAGTGTTCTCATAACGGGTCGGTCCAGTACTTTATTCCCTAACAAGTACTCATGATCTTGATTCGTATTCCTATATGGTATGATCATCGTATGATCATCAATTAAGACTCACACTAGTCTTAATTCATTATAGTTCCCAGTATAATAATTGACTAGGGACATTTAGGATATTTCTGTAAATACCCATTGATCTTATTATAATGTAAACATGCAAATCAATTATAATAAACACCAAATGAAATCCTCTATTTTATTAACTAAAATGTATTCATAAAGACTATTAATGGATTGACCTAAGGCACATTTCCCAACATCTCTCACTTGCTCTAGGACCAATCATTCATGCATCTAATGCCTAATGATCTAACATGACCACAATGTTTCGCTTGTGGAAGAGCCTTTGTCAATAGATCCGCAATGTTGTCTTCAGTAGGTACTCTGCAAATCTTTACGTCTCCCCTCTCAATGATTTCTCTGATAAGATGAAAACACCTGAGTATATGTTTGGATCTGTGGTGTGATCTAGGTTCCTTGGCCTATGCTATTTCCCCGTTATTGTCACAATACAAACAAACAGGGTTAACAATACTTGGAACCACACCTAGTTCAGAAATGAACTTTTTGATCCAAACAGCCTCCTTTGCTGTATCGGATGCTGCAATACACTCAGCCTCTGTTGTAGATTCTACCACAGTCTCTTGCTTTGAACTTTTCTAGCTTACTGCACCCCCATTCAAAGTAAACACATATCCAAACTGCGATCTGAAATCATCTATATCAGTTTGAAAACTTGCACCTGTGTAACAATTTACAACTAGATCATTTTTAAAACTTCCATAGACCAAGAACACTTCTTTAGTCCTTTTTAAGTTATTAAGAATGTTTTTTTACTGCTATCCAGTGACTTTCACCTGGATCTGACTGATATCTGCTTGTAGTGCTCAAAGCATATGATACATCAGGCCGAGTGCATAGCATGGCGTACATGATAGATCCAATAGTAGATGCATATGGAATCTTATTCATACGGTCTCGCTCATCATTTGTCTTAGGACATTGAGTTTTGCTGAGACTTATGCCATGAGACATTGACAACAATCCTCTTTTAGAGTCTTGCAAAATGAACCTATTCAACACCTTGTCTATGTAAGCACTCTGACTTAAACCGATTAGCCTCTTATATCTATCCCTATATATCCTTATCCCTAGGATATAGGTAGCATCTCCTAAGTCTTTCATTGAGAAACACTTCCCTAACCAAGACTTGACACTCTGCAATGTTGGGATGTCATTTCCAATGAGTAATATATCATCAACATACAGTACCAGAAAAACAACTACACTCCCACTGATCTTCTTGTATACATAAGGCTCATCTTCATTCTTAATAAAACCAAAATCCTTGATTGCTTCATCAAAACGAAGATTCCAACTCCGAGAAGCTTGCTTTAATTCATAAATGGATCTTTGAAGCTTGCATACCTTCCTAGAATTCTCAAGATGTACAAAACCTTCAGGTTGTGTCATATACACGTCCTCAAGCAGCTTTCCATTAAGAAAGGTTGTTTTTACATCCATTTGCCATATCTCATAGTCATAATATGCAGTAATGCAATTAAAATTCTTATGGATTTAAGCATGGCTACTGGCAAAAAAATTTCATCATAATCAACACCTTGAGTCTGCCTGAAACCTTTTGCTACCAGTCTTGCTTTAAAAGTATGCACATTGCCATTCATGTCAGTTTTCTTCTTGAAAACCCCTTTACATCCAATGGTCTTACCACTTTTATGTAAATCAACCAAGTACCAAACTTGGTTATCATACATGGATTGCATCTCATAATTCATGGCACTTAGCCATTTATCTAAGTTTTGTCCAGACATAGCTTCCTGATAAGTGGTGGGCTCATTTTGATCCATAAGCAACACATCACGACTATCAGTAATGAGAAATTCGAATATCTCTAGCTCATGTCTTACCCTACCAGATTTATGTTGGCCTTGTGTCACCTGCGGAGGTTCAACTGGTTCAGAACGTTGTTGAACTTCCAGTAGCGGTTCAGTGTTTATCTGTGATTCTTGAACTTCTTCAAGATTTATTTCTCTCCCACTCGTGTCTTTTGAAATAAATTATTTTTCCATAAAGGCACCATACCAAGCAACAAACACTTTGTTCTCAGCAGGATTATAAAAGTAATATCTTTTTGTTTCCTTAGGATACCCTACAAATAAATACTTATCTGATTTAGGTGCTAGTTTTTCTGAGACTTGTCGCTTTACGTAAGCCTCACAACCCCAAATCTTAAGAAAAGACAAACTAAGTCTCTTCCCATACCATATCTCATATGGTGTTTTATCAACCACTTTAGAAGGAACTCAATTTAGAGTGAAAGCTACAGTTTGTAATGCATAACCCCAAAAGGATAATGGAAGATCCGCATGACTCATCATAGATCGAACCATATCTAATACGGTTCAATTTCCCCTTTTAGAAACTTCATTCCATTGTGGAGTTGCTGGTGGAGTTAATTGTGAGACAATTTCACAATTTCTAAGACGATCATCAAATTCTTGGCTCAAATATTCACCACCTCGATCTGATCGAAGTGCTTTGATAGTTTTACCAAGTTGATTCTACACTTCATTTTGTAATGTTCAAAACATCTCAAATGATTCAGCTTTATGTTTCATAAGATATACACAACCATATCTGCTGAAATCATCAGTAAATGTAATGAAGTACTGATAACCTCCTCTAGCCATTGTGTTTTTAGGACCGCATACATCAGTATGTATTAGACCTAATAAATCATTGCCCTTTCATTATGTCCAGTAAAGGGACTTTTAGTCATCTTGCCTAGTAAACAAGATACGCACGTTTCATATGATTCCAAATCAAATGAATCTAGAAGTCCATCTTTATGGAGCTTCGTTATGCGTTTCTCATTTATGTGGCCGAGACGACAATGCTAAAGATAGGTTTGATTCAAATCATTTGACTCGAATTTCTTTGTATTTATGTTAAAGACTGGAGTATCAGTGGACCTTTTCATGCTTAGAATATAAAGACCATCACACAAATTAGCATTTACATAAAAATGCCTTTACAAGAAATTGAACATCTATTATTCGCAATAATAAAATCAAAACCATCCATATCCAAACATGAAATAGAAATGATGTTTCTGCTTATGGCAGACACATAATAACAATTATTTAAAGTTAAAATAAGTCCACTAGGTAAGACTAAGTCATATGATCCAACAACCAGGGCAGCAAGTCTTGCTCCATTCCCTACGTGCAGGATGACTTCTCATTTTTTCAACTTTCTACTTCTGGTGAGTTCCTTCACATTTATACAAATGTGAGATCCACGTCCGATATCCAATACCCAGGAATCACTAGTAGATAAATTAATTTCAATAACATAAATACTTGAGGTGGTAGTCGCATTACCCTTTTTCTTCTTTAGATCTTCCAGATAGAGTTTGCAATTTCTAAACCAATATCCAAGTGCATGGCAGAAATGACAATTTCCTTCCTTTTCCTTTTGGTGCTTTAAAACAGGAACATGATGGGGCTTGAATTGTTCCACAGGCTTTGCGACAGGTGTAGCAGCAGCCTTGGCAACTTTAGCCTTGCCTTTGCCTTTCTTTATTATTCCCTTTCCCTTTTGGACCATCAGCACATTACTAGAGGCTTTCTTGATATTTTGTTTAGAAGTTTTGAGCATCAAATGCAACTCTGAAATTGATTTCTCCATATTATTCATATTATAGTTCATCACAAATTGTGGATAACTCTCCGGTAATGAATTTAGGATCAAATCCATAGCCAAATCTTGGCTTATGAGAAATCCAAGTCTATCAAGTTGGTCAACATAGCCCTTCATCTTCAGAACACGAGGACTAACTGACGCACCCTCAGTCATCTTACAAGAATGCAGGTTCTTGACTGCCTCGAACCTTTCTTGCCTAGCTTGCTATTGGAACATTTCTTTCAGCGTTATAGCCATGTCGTAGGCTTCCATTAGTTCCATGTCCTTCTGAAGTTCAGGAACCATAGTTGCCAACATAATGCATGCAACATTAGTAGAATCGTTGACATGCTTATTATGCGCATCCTTAACAACTTTTGTAGCATTGGTTGGTGGGTCCTCAGGGATCGGATCATCCAGAACATACAACTTGCGTTCATGCTTGAGAACGATTCTCAAGTTTCTGAACCAGTCAAGAAAGTTAGTCTCAGATAACTTATCCTTCTCAAGGATAGATCGCAGTGACAGGGGATTATTGTTACTTGAAGAGGCCATTGATCTATAATAAAGATTATGCAGAGTTTATTTTAGTATAGAGGAATACACTCCCACTAAATTAACAACCCTCCTAAGACACACTAGTTATTTAGGGGACTAAAATCCATATTTCACCTAATTCTATGATAGCTATGGCATGAAACACAGAACTAGATTATTTAGGTAGGTAACAGTTACCAATTACATCTTATGTAATTTTTAGATCCTTTTATGTGATATGGGACATCTTATGTCTTAGCATGTTTTTATCTCATCGTTTGCCTAAAGCTCAAAACTATTTTGATGTCTTTATTAAGTCAAACCATTTTAATCATTTAGGTAACTCTTACCCAACTTGTCTCACTAAGATAACACAATATACCCAGCTATGGCTGAAACTATATTAGTGTGATCGAGGCCTTGACAAGTGTTTAAAATGGATAGCGTGAGACTTAAAATTTAATAGAGGGATTTTATTCAGTTTTAGTGATTTTATGTAAACAGTGATATATCATATATTTTATTGATTTGTTAAATCACTAAACAATTTGGAGATTTTTACTGTTCACTAATAAAAGAATTTTCGTGTGTTAGGATTAGTTAGACGGCGGTCCCACTGGTCGGTCAGCGGTGGTGGTTTCGCTATAGAAAATCATATTTTTCGCTGATTTTACTATACTAAATTTACCCTTTAATTTATCCAAAATTAAGTCAATTAAAACAGTTTTAATTAACTCGGGCCCACATCTAACTAATCATCTTATCCTAATCCAATTAGGACTTTAGATATTTGAATCCTAGCATATCACCAATAACAAACTTCTCCATATTTATCTCTTATCCAATAGGGATAATGAAACCGATTTTGCATATATCTCCTAATCTAATTTGTTATCTATCTTTATCAAATAGAAACTTCATAACAAAATAGGTATAACAAGATAAATAAATAATTTCGAAAATTAATTATTTATTTTGGATTTAAGATATTTGAGTCCTAGTATATCACCAATGACAAGATTCTTGATATTTATCTCCTATTTTAATTTGTTATCTATCTTTATCAAATAGAAACTTCATAACAAAATAGATATAACAAGATAAATAAATAATTTCGAAAATTAATTATTTGTAATTTCGATCTTCATCCAAATAATCACAAACATGTAATTGAATCATGAACTACTATCCCAATCGAACCTAATGGTGTCATGGATCATAGAACACGAAACTCAATTCATTAAAATTATTCAAATTAACCTAATATGGTTACTAGCATGTACGAAACTAATTTCAATTAAATCACGAATATATGTATCATATACACAAAATATGATAATAAATCTCACAGAAAACTTATGTATATCACATATACATCAACTATTAACATGCTTTCAATCATATATCATAAAAAAATATGCAATGAGTTTAATGGAATCAAACTCGAAGGCTTTGATACCACTGTTGTTGTTTGGGGTTCATACGCAGCGGAGATTACAAAACAATTTTGAGAAAAACCTCAACAGGATCCGAATCTAATTCCATTAAAACATTTAAACTACGAAAACTTAATCATACCTCAGTCGCAATGTACCTTTCTGAAGGTTAATCGATCTCTAAGGTGCAACCAACGACAAACGCTCTCTATCAGCAGTCCACACACGAATTGCGGCCGAGATTTGAAATGCTAGCTTTGAGAGAATATCAAACCTTTTTGTTTCTCTTCAAAACGATCCAGAGCATACCAAAAAACCCTAAGTCGTTTCTAAAATGAAAAGAGAGTTTCGGCCTTTTAATATTTCATTAGTGTATTCTAACTCAAAGCGCCTATTTATACAACCCTTGTATATAGACGGTTAAGTAAATTACACATATACCCTCACTTAAAGAAGTATAAGTGTAATACACTACAAGGACGTTTCTATCATGAATTTTATCATATAAAATTTGTTTTTCTGAACCATCTTAAAATCTCGCAAAACCATTCTTAGTGTACAATCCAATAGGCACATACAACGTTGGTAGTGTACCAAAACACATTTTGGTATACAAGTCATAAGCGGCCTCTAGTAAGACATTATGACTACCTAAGTTGTACGAATATCAAATCGATACAACCTAATCAATAGTGTATATAACATCATTTTGTCACACGATATCCTTTTGATCAAGCATAAGACAATGAATTGTCATCCAACATGTTCAATCGTACTAGTCTCGATCTCTAGGTAGACTGAAAACATCAAAGTGATATTGATCAATATCAATTCACTTAGACTACGCCTTTTAACAGTCTAACACATTGAGGGATCCAATGGATATCTCTCTCTATATGAGAGGGACAAATTCCATCTCGATTACACAACTTCACCACATTATTCACATAGTAACCAATCACAACCTTTATAATCGTCCTGTTAAAGACAATGTTTGATTGCGTCAAATCACTGTATTCCTAATATTGAAGTCTCTGGTAATCTCAAGTCATATGACTGAATAATATACATATCATGACAAACAACTATGACTTAATCCATGTGGTGTTCTCATAGCGGGTCGGTCCAGTACTTTGTTCTCTAACAAGTACTCATGATCTTGATTCGTATTCCTATATGTATGATCATCGTATGATCATCAATCAAGGCTCACACTAGTCTTAATTCATTATAGTTCCTAGTATAATAATCGACTAGGGACATTTATGATATTTCTGTAAATACCCATGGATCTTATTATAATGTAAACATGCAAATAAATTATAATAAATAGCAAATGAAATCCTCTATTTTATTAACTAAAATGTATTCATAAAGACTATTAATGGATTGACCTAGGGCACATTTCCCAACACTAAAGCCCTTGTGAGGTCAATAATTCAACCCAAATAATTGCTCTAATGTGGACTTTTTCACTTGACCTTATCCTTCTCACAACTCGTCAAACGATTCCTTGAGCATTTCGATACCTGGTCCCGCACTATGTTGCGTATCAATCGCATATACTTGCGTCACTAACAACTAAACGAGATTTTATATTAATTATTTAATGCATTTTATCATTTATTATGTGTGTATAAACCATCGACCTAATGTATTAGTCATTCACCTACATGGTACCCATGTTTACACGCTATTATAGGAAAATACCCGTCTCATTATCTCGTTCGGTAATAAACAATATAAACACATATATTGCGATGCAATTTAACTAAATTGAACATATACATTGCAAAACAGACAAATAGGACACAAAAATGAACTGTATATCTGATCAGGGTGTCTTTCGACGTAGCTGCGATGTCCACGAGCGTCTGAGCTGTTGTCTGCATTTGTAATGACATCATAAATAACGACAAATTAGATTTGGGCTATTACATAATCGATGTGTAATGTGTTCGGTACGTTGGTACGGTTGTTAGCACACAGCGGTGCGAGTCGTGGTGTGGTTCGGGTATGGGAATGCCTGAGAAATCGAGTTGTTTGAGCAAAAATGGATAGGAGCCAAAGACCAAGTCAACCAAAGTCATCCATGTGAGTAAGTGAAGTTGGTGGGCTAGTGTGAATAGGTGCCATCGGATGGACCTCGAGCTACACGTGTGAATGATGATAAGTGGGGAATATATATAGTGTAATGACCTAGAAATTTGACTATTTGTGAATGATTGTTTGTACTATGTATTTATACTCGTATTTGAGTGATTGGACAGTTAAGTCTGTAAATGAGTAGGAAAACTAGTTGAGCGGGCATCGACAAATGGGATACGTATACCTGGGACTTTAATACACTTGAAATGATTAATAAATACGCCAATTAATGATAATTGAGCCGAATAAATGCCGAGAGAGCGTCGACAAGACCAAAACACGTGACTCGTGAGTTGTGGGATTTTTGGAGTGCGAGAACGTAAGTACAGGCCAGAGAGTAGGTTAGTTAAGTGGTGCGTGTATCCCCTAGTGGAGTCATATTGAGAGGTGTTAGAATAGGTGGACAACTAAAGTGGTGTTAGTTGGACTGACCTCGAGATGCGAGCATGTGTGGGGATGAGGTGTAGGCCTATATAAGAACCAACCCCACATTTTTCTCACACTTCTCTTTTTCTCTCCTCTTTTCGTCTTCTCTTCTTCTCTCTCAAAATTGGAGAGCAAGAAATTAGGGAACAACCAATGGAGGGCTGTCCACCCTACATGAGAAGCCACTGGAGCTATAGGGATTCACTGGAAAAGGTGAGATCTCCTGTCTTTTTGTAATTTTTTTTCCCTTTCCCTATTTTGAGTTTTCTTGTGTTTAATTCACTATTTTATCGTCGCTATGACCAATGGTGGCTTGCTGGAGGAGATTTGGTGTTCCACCAGTCTCGGCAACCCCTAGAGCGATCAACACGCGGTATAGGCGTCGATGTTGTTATTTAATTCCAATTTAATAGTAAATTGTTTGGGTTTTCAGATTTGGTGTTTATTTTGGGTTTTCTATTGAATTCGGGCATCCCATGACAATCCAAAGTTGATTTCGGGGAGTCTCGAGGCCCAGAAACATGTTGTTAAAGATTTTCGAGAAGTGGAGTATCAAATTAGTGTCTGCATTTTCTGGGTTGTTGTCTTTAGTCCAACATCGTGGAGACATTGTCCGGTTTGTAGGTCTCGCGATGTTACCTACATATATGTGAGACAGATATGAGTTCAGTTTTCACCGCAGAGACGTTTTGGTGTTTTTGGTCATTGCGGCGTGAGTCACGGCACTGCGTATAGTGTCTGAATAATTTAAGTTTTTCGTATATGGAAGGCGTTTTGTGTGAAATTGTCTTACAACTTGTATGCAGCGTGCTTTGTGGGTGAACGCCGTGTACAAGTTTTTCTTGTTTGATTATTCACGGCTCTGCTGAAGCTTAAGTTTTCTGTTTCGTATGTTGGGCTTATATTGTGTAGATGCATTTGGGTGTGTGGCGGAACCTCCAAACGTGCTAGACCTGCTGAACCAAGTCCAGTGCCTGGCCAGACCAGGACCGAGTCGAGTCAGGCTAGATCCGACCCAACCCAGAAAATAATATAAAAATAAAATAAAATAGAATAAATTCTTAAAAAATAAAAGAAGAATCCAGAAAATATAAGAAGAATCTAGAAAACAATATTTTAACCATAAACCCCATATTTGGGGTTCAAACCATTGACTGATAGTTTGGGGACCCACGCAAAGAGTGCGACGGGTACGCAACGTACTAGGTGCATTAATAAGCTAGTAAGAAAATATCATGTAATTTTATTTCCTCTATTAATTATTATTGTTGAATTGATCTCATGTTTGACATTCCATCCTATTCCTTGGTTGTGAGTTCTTGGCGTAAATGTGTGTTAGAGTACTTAGCCCTGCACTAGAGGGATAAAACGTGAGCACTCGTGTGCACAAGTGCGTGACCACCTTTAGTGATCGTGTGACACAAAATACTGGGGGCTTTTGTCTCCTATTATGGCAATGCCTTCGCTTGTGTCGATGCCCGAGGAGACCTCTCATAGTCTTCGCCATTGTGTCATGATTTATACCACTTATGGGCCTTTGTTGATTCTTGAAAACGCAAATTTCGATTGATTATCTGTTAGTCTGATTATCATGTACTTGTTTATATTTCCTGTCTTTCGATTACCGCAGGATTCATGAACTACCTTGTTTGTTAAATCTTGAATTACTGTTATATTTTTCTAGCATTACTTTCATTCTATCAATTACTCACTGTCTAGTTTGTGAAGGTGAGTGCAGCTAGGGCAAGTGACAACAAGGACAAGGGACCGACGATAGGTGACTTCCTCTGAGCACTTCTCGAGGACGATATCTTACTTTGCTGCCTAGCATGTATTTACTTTGAGTTATATGTGTTGTTTTGAAAATATATCAGATAGTATTGGGTTGTGAGGTTTGGATATCATGTACATGCCCTTATCATATTGTGGTCACCAGGCTGTGCATATTTATCTTGTATTCGGGGTTCCACTTTAGTAAAAAATCTTGATTTCCTTTTGAGTTATTATATGATGATAGTTGAATTCCGTTGCGTATCGATCTGATAAGCTTTGAAATCTAATAACTCATAATTTGAACGGTAAAAGAACGATTTGAGGTTAACTAAGCGCATATATACATGTCGAGTATCGACTAGGGAGCCTATATGGGTTTAGGCCGAGCATTCCCAATTGCTTCAGAAATTGGGGCCGTCACATATAGGGCCATCACCTTTTCTCTCTTTTCATTTTTATCTCTTCTCTCTCTACTCAATTAAAACCGATTTGGGAGGTTGGAGTATCAAGGTTTTTGGGCGCGAGTCAAAGGTCGGGGATTGACCTTTAACGTGTATTACGGTTAGATTTCGGATCCAAGTCCAATATTCGTTTTAACGTCTATTTTGCGGGTTTTCATCGTAATTTTTCGAACACCATATTGGGCCACAAATTTTCTTGATTTATTGATGGTTTTGATGATCTGGGTTGGTAATTGAGGTTGTTGATATGTTGTAGGTGAGAATGGGAGTTCTTGGATGTTTTTGTTGAATTTAGAGGATTTTGGTTGGATCGATAATTCGCAAATGCTTTGACAAGCTTTGGCGATGGTTTTGAGTTGTGTTTGAGGTTCCTACAAGTTTGGGATAGGCTCGTAACATAGCGACACGAGCCGAGGTTTTGAAAAGCCCCGAAATTCATTTTCTGGTCTTGACGCCATGAGGGATGCCGTGGACCCTAAAGCTCCATGACATCGATCACGATGTCTCGAACTGGGGCAAACCCTATCCCCATACTTTATGTGATGTCGTCGGGTTTTGACCCCCACGGTGCCACATGCGGCATGACATTGTTCCCAAACACAATTTTTGGTAAAATTTTGAAAACTTTAGGGATCTCGCGGGTATCCAAATGGTTCTGAATACTACCTAATACCTAGGTAATTGACCTAATTAAGAGATTGAGCAAAATTATGGAAAATTGGGTAAATTGAGGAAAATTAACAGAAATTGTAATTAAATGACTACCAAGAGGTATAGTTCATTGACTATCGCTCGAGATTTGATGGATTATCGGGCGTTGGAGTGCATATTAACATCATATACAAGTAAGTAAGCAGTGAAAAATTGTATAGTTATTTCATCGAGCTTTAATTTGTTCTTGTTATCGCTCTATTCCTATTTTGGGATTCCATTCTATTGAGTTATCTGAGAGCAAGTGAGTCAATAGTAATCCTTGAAAGGACGGGTTATCTGAGGTAATATGCAGAGCCAGGAACTCGGGATACACTACACTGATTACTAGTTTTATACAAGGTGAGAGTTCTTAATTGGACTACCTGGAAGTCTCTCATCTTCGTGGACTTAGGATTGCATAAGTGTACCACGTCTTAAACTGCGAATCTTGTAGGGTTTTCCTCGACTGAACGACCATTTGGTCAGGACTACTTGCACCTCTTTGTTTGATTTACTGGACACTCATTTTAGATTGATTCATATTTATTTACAATCTTTATATATCCATGTGTTTCCTGTACCTTTCATTCTATGTGCATGAATTAGACTGCTTATTTATTTTAAAATGTTGTATACATCTTGTTCGGCGTTACTTACCCAGGCTCATCATTCTAGTATTTGATTAAGTGCAGATCCGCAGTCGAACCAGTGTAAAGGCTCCTCCGATAGGTGACTTGCTTTGAGGATACCGGAACGATTCTCCTTTAAGCATCGACTTAGGTTTTGTTACATTTTTGTATTATTACATATATTTTGTTTTGAACTCATTGGGATATGGGTTTGTGAGAGATCTTAGGACATGTATACATTGATGTTACTCTCTTTAACTTGATATACTTGATGATGGTATCTTGGAGATTATTCTGTTAGTTTGAAGATTAATTGTTTCTGCTATACTTTGATAACTCGCTAATCTTGATGTTTGATAATTATGGTAAATGGTAAGATCGACTAGGTTTGCGTTAACTTCGCGAGATTGGCTTGGTAGTCCACGTAAGTCTAGACTGGGCGGGGTCCAGTTTAAGGTTATGGAACTGGGGCTGTCACAATAATATTGTTACTATTAATGTGACCAAGAGAAAAAGATTGAATCTTGACTTCCCAATCATCCTAAAATCTAATTCGTGCCACATGTCATTTTAAGTCGTACGTAGGCCCACTTGTCGTGATATGCGTGTCAAATTCACGGTTGTCGACACCGACGTATGTTATTTTTCTCTGATGTTTTTTATTATATTTTATTACCAAAATGTAATTCCAACGTCGCAACGCGTGAGGAAGTTTGTGCAAGCGTGTTGGAGTTGTAGAGCGACTTCAACCTAGGGAAAATGCATGAAACGGGCGCTTGGCGAACTATGGACGAGTATTTGGCTGTCCAGGGGACTATTAAACTCAAACACTGAAAAAATGTGATTTAAAATAATAATTAATCGATGTGTAACATTTCAAGTACGTTGGTATGTACGTGAGCACACGACGGTATGAGTCGTGGTGCAGTTCGGTTATAGGAACGCCGGAGTGCTAGTGTTTGTGTTAAAACAAAAAGGAATGATGGACCAAGTCACCATGTGAGTCACAAATTAGAGTGCAAGGTAGGTGGGCAGGTGTGAATATGAACCATTAGATGATCCTCGAGATACCTGTGTGGATGATGATAAGGTGATGACTACAAAAAGTGCTCCACTAACTTTTCTCTCTTATCTCTCTCTTTTCTCAACGAAATCGATGACAAGGGATTTTTGTCGCAAAACGACGCTAAGGGAATGACCAACTATGCGTACTAAGGTGAGATCTTGACGCACCACTTGATCCTCGTCTTTTTGACGCCTATTTTGCGCGTTTTTACCGAAAATCTTTGAGGACCATGTTGGGCCATGATTTTTTGGGAATTTTGATGATGATTTGTGGAGGTTTTGGTGATTATGCGATGCGATTAGGGTTGTAGTTTTGGTGGCTGAGTAAGAATTCAGATTTGGGCAAATTTTGTTGGTTTTTGGGGATTTTTATTTCATTTTTGAGTCAACGAATTCAGACGTGTTTGATGTGAATTGGTGAGAGTTTAGGGTATTATTTGAGGTTTATATGAGGTTAGGATAGGCTTGCAACAAGATGACACGAGTTAGGGTTCGAAAAAACCAAATATCCAGGTAATTGACCTAATTGCACGATTGCATAATGATATAGGGAATTATGGAAAATGAAGGAAAAACATGGGAAATTTGAGGAAATTAATGGGAATACTAAATAAATGACTACTAAGGGTTGTAGATTAGTGACGGGCACACATGGATTCATAGGTGACGAACCAGATTCGTGTGAGTGCGTGTAGAATGAATTGCAGGTAAGTAAACCAATTAGGAATTTTACAGTTATTTTATTGAGCTTTAATTTGTTATGGTTATCGCTCGTTATCTATATTTGGATTTCCATTTTGATTAAGTTGTCCGAGGGTAAGTGAGTCAACAGTGATCCATGGAAAGAGTGGCGGTCTGAGGTGACATACTAACGTCATGATCTCGAGATGCACTGCATTGTTATTCGTTTTGTGCGAGATGTGAGTTCTTAGCTGGATTACTAGGAAGTCTTACGATCTCGAGGATTTAGGGATTGTTGAGTGTTGACCATGTCCTAGAATTCGAGTCTTGTCAGATTTGCCTCGACTCAATGACCATTTGGTCGTGACTACTTGCGCCTCTTTGCTTGATTTCTTGGACACTCATATTTCGATTGATTACTATTATTTACAGTCTTTATATATTCATGCGTTCCCTGTACCTTTCTTTCTATCTGCATGAATTAGACTGCTTATTTATTTTGAAATGTTGTATACATCCTGCATGACATTACTTACCTAACTCGTCATTCTTGTGTTTTACCGAGTCCAGATCCGCAGTTGAGCAAGGGAAAGGCTCGTCACTTAGGTGATTTTCTTTGAGGATACCGGAGTGGTTCTCCCTCTCTGATTAATGTAAGTGCTTCTCGTCTTTTGTATTATGTATATATAGGGTACTTCTATCATGGGAACCAAATATATACTTATGTCATGGGTACACTATTTGAAACCATTGGATTTAAATCCAACACATTAATCGAGGCGGCATAAAGGCATAAAACAATTAATTCTTAACAAATTTTGAGAGGTTCACATGGCATGAGTATAAATTTAGTCTCCATTCTAGAAGAACCCATATATGTGTGTGTGTGTTGTTTGTTTGATCACAAATTGGGTGTATTGGATTTGAGAGATCTAGGGACATGTATACGATATGATTACTCTCCGGTGACTTGATTATAATTGATGATGGTATACATATGTGGGATTTCTACACTCTAGGTTGTCCTGACATGTGTCTTGGAAATTATTCAGTTAGTTCGAGGTTTAATTGCTTTAGCTATACTTGATAACTCACTAACTTGAATAACTCATTTAAAATGTTATAATAATACTTAAATTAATGGATAATGGTAAGGAAGGCTAACTAGACTTGCGTTGATGTCGTGAGGGTTGACTCGAGGGTCCTCGTAAATCTAGACTGGGTAGAGCCAATTTAAGGTTCTAGAACTGGAGTCGTCACAATAATAGCTCTCCACTTTGTCCATGAAAATGACGTGACAACTATTAGGGAATCCCAATTCTTGTTTCAATTGCTTAGCTATAAAACCAAACAACCTAGTTTTCGATAAGAAAACTAGACTCAGAGATTCCCTGCGGATCAACTTTCTTAAGGAAATCTGGGTGCAGAGGTTACCCAACCCCTGCACATTCCAACATAACAAACTCATTGTGCCTGGTAGTCCTCCACGCCAGGAGACGCCAATAAGTCAGGAAGGGAAACTACATACCCAAACTAAGTTTTTAACTTCTTTTCAAAGGCTTGTAATATTGATTTCACCACATCTAACTTTCTCTTCATGTTCGTTGATGTAGTAGACACAGGGGCATTCGTGGGAGCAATAAGACTTGTGGTGGTCAAGTGACTCCCCAGATGGGAAGGATGTCATGTTTTCCCCTCGAGCCGCTTGTTTCCATTTTTTAGATTTCTTGATTTGTTCCTTTGTCGAATTAACTATGTTACGTAGGCAGGCCTGATTTTGTAGGGGGCCTAGTGGGCCAACGCACCAGGCCCCCCAATGTGAGAGGACCTCATTTTGGTCATGAAGTAAGGGGTAGATCTTTAGTTTCACATTTTTTATAAGTTGAGAATAAAACATACTCCCTTTGTTTAAAAATGTAAGTTGATTAAGGTAAGGGCACAAGAATTAAGACATTCTTAATTACGAGTGTAATTTACATCTACATCCTTTGACATTAAATGAATTGAAGAATTGTAGAATCATAAATATTTAAATTGTGTAAGGGTAAAATGGGTAAAAAATAATAAATACAATCTCGAATTCCAAAAATAACTTACAATTTTGAACAAGAAATTCTCGCTAAAACGACTTATATTTTTAAACGGAGGGAGTACTTCCTTTTTGCAAACCATAAAAATAAAATCTCTCAATTATTCTCTCATCCCCACATCTCTCATGTCCCTTTTTCTTGGTGATTAATTTATTTTCTTTTTTGGGGAAGTAATTATCTTATTCAATATCCTATGTCTCTAGTTTTTTATCATAATGTTTTTCTATTCCAACAAATGTATTATAGTGTAAATTTCAAAAAGATATGAGTTGTGCACTTTTGTGTTGTGGGTTGAAGGTAAATCTAATCTTGTTTTTACTCAAATAATCATTGTATATGGTATTGGACAAAAATACTAAATCAACAAGTTTTTTCTCTTTACACCTAGTAGACCTCAATATCAAAGCTTCATATCAAGTTCAACACTTTTTTCTTTAAAATTATACTAATTATTGTTTATGTAAAAAATGTGTTACGTAAAAAAACCCTTTAGCTTTGAACTTGTCTTATTTTCATTTTAATGCCATTACCTTTTTTTTCTGGGGAGTGCACCGTTTTTTTGGAAACGGCTAAACGGGCCCCTCCATTTAGTAAACGGATCCCGTTATTTTGCTTCCAATTTCGCCATATGTGAAAATGTCTAGAATACCTTTCATATAAATAAGAAATTTGTTCAGCATACCCCAACGACTCCCTTCTTCATTGTTTCATCTCCTCGTCACACCCACTCCCACTCCACCGAAATCATTCCCTTGTATTCGGCTGACCAAATACACACCATATCGACTTGGTAAGTTTGTTCTTCACTTGATATCGACTTGGTATGTCTTTTTTTTTTCTAAGTATTTGAGCATCATTTTATTGATGTTCTTCATGGTTGTTTGTGTGATTCTAGGGCTTGGGAGTTTTGTTGAATCGTTGTTTGTTGTTACAAAATATCTATGGAATCATTAAAACGAATCCACCCTGACGATGAAGAGGTATTTTTTTGCATAGCCGATTTGTTTGCTTAGAGGAATAACCTTTATTGTTACTAGCAATCATGTGTCTTGCAGAGTAACAGAGTAGAGATTTATAGTACACTTCTCGGCTCTGTTACTCCGCAACTTATAGAATGGTATCGGTCTATAAATACCGAAATGTTTACTTTAGGTTACAAAGTATTTACTCTGTAATTCATATTTTATTTGCGGTCATGTTTATCCGACACCTATGTTGGGGTGTCGGCAATGTTACTCCACCACAATATGTTTTTTCATCTAATTATTGTTTTCTCGTTGTTTCTCGACTAAATTTTGTTTTGTCTGGTTCGTGTAGGCTACCGCTCGTGACACAATAGGTACATCTTTTATGGAGTCATTTCCATACTTGATGGAGTATTTTACACTAACATCACAATTCAAGACTAGAGAGGATGTTATCAGTTGGGCTCAAGCGACTGCCAGACAATGTGGGTTTGTTTTTATTATATTGAACTCAGATTCTGGCTCCGATCAAGGCAGATAAGCTAGATTATCACTTGGTTGTGAGAGGTATAGGAGATTTGAAGTCAAAATAGGAAAGGCAAAGCAAGTATTGCAAGATGTAGAGAACAAAGGCAATGAGGACATCAAAAAGGTATCCAAAACGAAGAAGTGTGGTTTTCAATTCAAGATCAATATGAAGCATGAACTCGATGGGTTGTGGCTCGTTCGAGTTGTATGTGGGGTACATTATCATCGTATCAGTAATTCTTTGGTTGGGCATGTTGTAGATGGGAGGCTCACAGTACATGAGAAATATATTGTTCGAGACTTGAACAATACGAGTGCAAGGCCAAATGACATTTTAATTTATATCAAGACCTAGAACAACGACAATGTCACTACTATGAGGACAAATTACAATGAAAGGGCTAAGTTGACAAGTATTGAAGCCGATGGAAAGAGCATGATGCAATTAGTACTCCACAAGTTGGACAAGCTCAATTACATTGAGCAACATGATTACTTCAAAGGCACTAACAGTGTGAGATCTCTATTCTTTGCCCGCCCAAATTCAGTGCAAATGTTTCGTTGTTCCCTCACGTGTTAATCATGGATTGCACATACAAGAAAAATCGGTACAAGTACCCACTCCTTGAGATTGTTGGTGTTACATCCACACACAAGACCTTTCTAGTAGCACTTGTTTTCCTAGGTAAGGAGACTATGAATGACTATTCATGGGCCCTTAGGCAGTTAAAGTCATTACTTGATGGGTGGCAACTTTCGGGTGTTATTTTGACGGATAGGGACTTGGTTTGGTTGCGGCAGTAGAGGAGGTGTTCCCTGTAGCTACACACTTACTTTGTTCATGACACGTGGATAAGAACATTGTTGCAAACACAAGGGATTTATTCACTCTCCAAGAGGACTTTGATTGTTGATATGGCATGTAGATGAACTTGGTGCAATCCCAAATTGAGGCATGTTACAATGGTCGGATTAAGGAACTAAAGAAAATATATGTTGGAGTCCCGGGGTTGTATGACTATGTTAGGGACACGTGGTTGTGGAAAAAAAAGTAGTTCGTGTATGCTTGGACAAGCGAGGTACTACACTTTGGGAATGCTACTACCAATTATATTGAAGGTGCTCATAATGTACTGAAGAAAGAGCTTGGGACATAACGGGGACACTTTGAGGATGTTTTTAACACTATTCGCAAGGTTCTTACACACTAACAGAATAACTTGGAGGCATTATTCAATTGATCCATGCACATAGTGGAACACGAATTTCAGCACCGCATGTCCAACAACATTGTAGGCTTTGTGTCCAAACATGCATTGGATGTAATTAGCAGGGAGGCAAGATTAGTTAGTGAACGTGGGGTTGATCATGTTTCTTCACTTTGTGGTTATGTGCTTTGGGTCACTCATGGATTGCCATGTGCGCATGAGATCTCTATGCATATGTTTGATTGTAGCCCTATCGGGCTTGATGAAATCCCCCCGCATTGGAAGAAATTGAACATGATGCCCATTGAGCCTGCAAGTGATGGTGAGTTAGACTACCTTTACCAAGTTGAAATAGATGGTGTAGAGGCTAAATATAAGAGTTGTGGTCCTGACATGCGGGCGAAGATTGTACAAAAGCTAAGGGAGATCACTTGCCCTGCTTCAACTCTCCTTTTTGTACTGGAAGAAGAACTTGCAACTAAGGGTCGACCCAAGAAGAAAGGCAAGAACTTGAAAATGAAGATGTTGAAGAGCAAGAAGACCGCAATTGACAATTCCACTAAGAGAGATCCTTCTGGTTTTGAGTACACAGAGGCTAAAGCAACTCAATAGTCCGTGGCACAGGCTTCTGCATGAGCCAATCAAATAAGCCAAGTGAACCAAGTCAGCCAAGTCAGGGACCTTCATCTTCAAAACTTGCACGTGGAAAGGGTCGTGGAAAGGGAAAAGTAATCAAAACCATTGCATCGAGACGACCTAGGACCCAAACTCAGGTAAGTGAGGGATACATTGCTGAGTACCACCATTATGGCGCACTTACTGTATTAACACTCTTGAAATGCAGCCTGAGGGAAATTGTGGGTTTCGGGTGATAGCCGATGCTGTAGGCTATGGATCTGATGAAAGATGGAGACAGGTGCGGCTAGAAATGTTTGAAGAGTTGATTAGGAATGAGGCCATGTACATGAATTTGTTTCAAGACATCGAGTATGGTAAAATTAGATATGCAATCAATTTCTATGATAGCCCCGCTGAAGGGAAATATTGGCTTTCATTACCAGATATGGGGATAATTGTGAAAAACTGTTACAAGGTGGTTTTTTGGTGTTGGCCAAGGAAGGGTTCGCTCTTTGTCTCCCTAACAGACATGCAGCCCCACCTATCTCTGAGACAAGAATAGTTTGGTTGTTGCTTTTCAATGGAAATCATTTTGTTAGAGTGAGTTACTTACCATAATCCAAATTTTTTATTTCATTCTTTATGATGTTTACCCGCTAACATTTACATATTTTGTTATCATTTGCATCTTCTAATGAGAGACGATGCTCTTTTAGCACCAACTTCATGACAATGGGATATGTTTACTGACGAAGATAACAAAGAATGGGCGGTCAGACTCAACATTCTTCCATGACCATAATCAAATATGGAACCCGTTGTTACTCTTGATTAGGATGCAACATTCACCCTTTTTTTAGGTGTTTATGTTGCAATGTTGGCTTTCTATAAATGCGTGGGTGTATATGGGTGATAAATGTGTAATTACGCATCATATAGCATTGCATATTACACGGTTGGGACTTATATTTTCAATATTTATCATGACTAATGCTCTTTATTGAAACCACACCCAAGAGGGGGGTGAATTGGGTGTGTCGAGAAGTTATTGCCTTTTTAAAACTTTTATGCACAAGTAACAACGAATATCAATGCTATGCAAGAGAATGAGGTAGAAGAGATGGAAAGCGACACACGATTTATTGTGGTTCGATCAAATGATCTACATCCACTACCTAACCTCCCCAGTTAGGATTTTTAACCCCTCACTTATATTCCAAATAAGTGTTACAACCTAAGCATACAAGCTTAGAATGCCTAATTACAATTAGGACTTCCTATCTAGCCGCAACTAGAAATTGTGCCTAGCCTCAACTAGGTCTTCCCCTTTGACTTAGATTCCACTAAGTCTTACAACCATACCCTTACAACAATTTGCTGAAAAGAAATGAGATACACTTTACAATATAAAGTGATATCAAATTCAAACACTAGCAAGCCTCCTAGAGCCTAACAACTCTAATGCATGCAAGTATGAGAATGGGTGGAAAATGCAACGTGTCACTGATTTTGTTGCAAAATCCAGAAATGAAATCGTTCTTAAAATCCAATGTATTTATGCAAAACCGATTTCAAAGCAAAGAACAATAGTTTAACAAAAATCAAGTTTAAGTGCAAAACTTTTGTTCAAATCATTCTTAGGGTTTGATAAAATAGGTTTAAGTGCAAAACCCAAGATAATGGTGTTAAAACACACAACAAACTGATTTTGATTCACAACACACAAAACTATGTATATTAAGCTCAAGAAAAGGAATCTAGAACAAGGACTTGCTTACAACCAAGAAGATGACAAAAGAGACCAGCTTTGAGGAGATTCTTGTACTCTTTGAGTGCTTCAAAGTCTTTGGATTTTTGTGCTTGTGGACAGCCTCAAGAATCTCCTTTGTCTCATTCACAAAAATCAAAGTGCTTCTTTTTGAATCTTTTGAGCTTTTGAGTGTTTGTGTTCCTTGTTGTGAGAAAACTATGTTCTAGGTGATTTTATAGTGCTAGGTATCCCATCTTGACAGTTTGTGACCGTTGTAGGGATCCAAGGGTCCAAAATCCATCATAAATTCAAAATAAGGCTCGTTTTCCAGCTCTTAAAAAAAGCTGTCAGGAGGGCAATTAGCACGCTAATACTGAGACCTAGCGCGCTAACTCTGCACTTAGCGCGCTAATGGCAGTATTAGCGCGCTAACTGCAGGGAGCTCAAAATAATTATTTTATCCCTTTGTGTTAGCGACCCTTGAACACGTCCGGGACCCTACCAACCCTAATGTAACATGTTATACATGTTTATTATAGGTCATTAAGCCTAATTGGATGGTCGGGATATTTTTATAAACCCCGAAAATGGAAAATCACGATTTCATAACTTGCGAGGGGCTTTTCTGCAAGTTTTACAGTTTTCTTTTCAGATATCTTTCAAAACAAGTTTTTCTTTTTCGAAAACTTCAACAATGTTATCCAATATGCAAATGTTCATTAACATATGGTTTCACAATGTTTAAACTCATAAACCTAGTCATATGTTAAAATTTCGTTTTGAAAGTTCATGTAACCTTATGACTTTTGAAAAATGATTTAGGAAACTTGATATGCATGATCTAATGCATTTGGCTTGCGTGAAAGAATTTGGATACCTTACATCAGAATTACAAATTGCAGCTCGATCTTTCGTCTTCATTCCTTCACGAATGCCGAGTCCTGAACTTGTATGACTTGAATACCCGTGATGTGTTGTTTTGCATCCTTTAACAAAAACTGAAATACACTTGATATTAATTAGTACATTTTCACCTTGTTTGTTTCCATCAAAATCTCGGTCGGAGTTAGAGTGACTAACCACTTAGTCCAACAATCTCCCCCTTTTTGATGAAATCAAACAATGTGAACTTTAAAAATATAGAGCATAATCTAATTGTGTATTTCATTCAAAATTATACATTTTATTTGTGCAAGTTCAAACACATCAACATTTTCAAGTTCAACCCACATTTCTCCCCCGTTTGATAACATCAAAAAGTGGGGCCAAGCTCCCCCTTTGAAGACGTACAACGATGCATAGTAGAATCAGTAAAAAACCATATACGCTCCCCCTTACTTTATGCATATGAGAAGACAATAGACGGAAGCGTTACACAATCGGATATTATAAACCATAGGCAAGCAAGAAACAACCATATAGAAACTCAGAGATACGCAAAAAAAACATGATATAGATAGCATAAAGCAATGTGAACATAGTTGTGGCTTCACATGAGCAAAGGGGAGATATGTAAAACATCAAAGCCTAACAGTTTGGAGCCTAGTGCTCACCTACATGTAGTGTCTCTATACACCAAAAAGAAACGACCATATAGAACCTAATGCTGAATAAGTAATAAAAAGACTAAACACTCCTCCTTGAGGATGATGGTCGACGTGCAGAACTGGAAGAATGATCATTTCGCGCGGGGTTCACCGGAAGGAATTGACCCTCAATACGACGAAGACGATCATTTTAATGCTGGATGCTCGCCTCGACGGTAGCAAAGGTCTGAGTCATGGTAGCAAAGGTCTGAGTCATGTAGGAGTGCAGGTAACCCAGCTGTGCAGAGACGTAGGCTGACGAGGGGGACATATCTGGTGGAGGTGTGAAGCCGCCAAATGTAGAGGGAGGTGGAGGCGGGGCTGTCTCGTAGGGCTGCGACGGCGGGGGTGGAATGGTGGAGTCATGATGAACTTCCTCATCGCCATCATGGTCAGCATCGCCAGCAAAGCCTCCATCGTCATCATGGTCATCACCACCAAAACTGTAGCTATACTCTAAGTAGTCGGGCGCGTCATATGGAGCAACCGGAGGGTCCGTAGGCAATGGAGACTCATATCCACCATAATACCTACCATCCGGGATTGCATCTTCACGTGTCCACCGCTCCCTATCGCGTATGTTACGGTACTTCATGGCCTTCAGAGTGGCCATGTCAATGGTGTCATAGACAGTGAGGGGACGACCGCCTAACGCAAGATCTACTTGGGCAGACTCCAAGTAAGATGTGATGATATGTGCATAGGGGAGATGACGACCTGAGCTGCACGTGCTCGTAATATAACCAATGATAATATGTGGCAGACTGAGAGGAATGGCACGAAATAGATGCCCAAGAACGAACATGTCAAGAAGAGTGACATAGTTCTTACTTCCACCTCGGGGAAGAATAACTTTGTGAAGCACTTTATGAAGGAGATGGGGCAGCATTTTAAAATCGGTATCAGTTATACCGGTTGGATATACAGTTAACGTTCGTTTTGGCCGAAGAAAAGAGTTAAGAACTTCGAGACGATCAAAAGGACAACTTAGGAATTTGCACACTACCGTAGTAGAGGGAGGGTGCAATGGAATATTGAGCCGTTGGGCAAGATTGTCAGGCGTAATCTCAATGGAGCGCCCACCAACAGAAGACCGTAATACAAATTGGGTCGATGTTTCAAGATTGGAGTAAAAGACACGAACCAATAGGGGGTTGTAATTTGCGTTGTGAGAACAAAAGGTGGTCCATCCAGCGGAATCAAGAATCTCCCGAATTGGGAGGTGAGCCCTATCAAAAAATGCGAAATCGACAACGGCGGGTCGAAGAATTTTGGCATCCGTTAATCGGGGAGCCACGGACTCGAGGACCGATGGGGCCTCATGAACGGATTTGGCGCGACCCTCACGTTGAGGGGCAACCGCCGGAGTGGGGGCGGGTTGTGAGGATTCCGACTCACCGGAGGAGGAGGAGGACAGTTGGGCAACACGGCGTCGCGATGGACGACGAGAGGACGTGGCTTGGGTAGGACGAGAAGACGTGGTGGGGGCGGTTGGACGGGGATTGGTGGTGGCGGTCGGACGGGAGGAGGGACGGGTGGAGGGACGGCGAGTCGACATTGTCGAAAAATGGAGAGAACGTGATGACAAGAAACAAAGAAATTGAAGAAATTGACAAAGAGAGGTGAGGAACTTACCCGAATGAGGCGAGATGGTGGTGGAGACGGTGAGAGGAGAGGAAAGGAAATGAGTTGTGTGATGTTTTTAGGGTAGAAATGAATTTATACTTGTCTTGGCCGATCTTCATTAGCGCGCTAATGGCAGTATTAGCGCGCTAATGGGTCGTTTCATATTCTGGGCCAGTAACGTATTAGCGCGCTAATGTCTGGAATTAGCGCGCTAATTTCCTCTCGGAAAATTTTTGGCACACAACCATTAGCGCGCTAATTACCACCATTAGCGCGCTAATTTCCCTCTGGAAATTTTGGACATGAAATTTTTCGATTTTTGACATACAACTCGGATTAACCTCAAACTTCTTGGGCACCTCAAAAACACCATATAAATAGGTTTAGAACAACTAAAACATGTGTAGAATGTCCGATTCTCGAACCATTCCTAGCTCACGCCGAATGTTAGAAAATTGATCTCTCGGTAAGGGCTTTGTGAATATATCAGCTAATTGGTCCTCTGTGGACACATGGACAAGTTTAACATCGCCCTTTTGGACGTGATCACGAAGAAAATGGTGCCTAATTTCAATGTGTTTCGTTCGAGAGTGTAACACCGGATTTTTCGATATGTTTATCGCACTTGTGTTATCACAGTAAATTTCAGCACACCCAACTAGGATTTGATAATCCTCAAGTTGTTGTTTCATGTATAGAACTTGAGCACAACAACTCCCGGCAGCCACATACTCGGCCTCCGCCGTAGACAAAGCCACAAAATTTTGCTTTTTGCTAAACCATGAGATAAGTGAGTTTCCTAGCAAATGACAAAATCCGGAAGTGCTTTTCTTGTCAACTAGACTTCCCGCATAATCAGAATCAACAAAACTTCGAAGTTCAAAACTCTTGGTTTTGTTGAACCACAATCCTAAGTCTTGTGTTCCACTTAGATATCGAAATATGTGCTTTACACATTTTAAGTGGGACTCTTTAGGATCGGATTGAAATCTAGCACATAAACACACACTAAACATAATGTCGGGTCTACTAGCGGTCAAGTATAGGAGGCTACCTATCATTCCACGGTAAAGTTTAGGATCTATGGATTTTCCTAGTTGGTCTTTGTCCATTTTGATAGTTGAACTACTAGGAGTGTCACATGCTTTCAGATTTTCGAATTTGAACTTCTTTAGCATGTCCCTCACATACTTTGCTTGATTTATAAAAATGCCATGCTTGGATTGCTTTATTTGCAAGCCTAGAAAGTATGTTAGTTCACCCATCATGCTCATTTCAAATTCATTTGTCATCAATGATGAGAATTCATCACATAAACGTGTGTTAGATGACCCGAAAATGATATCATCAACATAGATTTGAACGAGTAGCATATCATGTTTTTTAATCAAAATAAACAAAGTGGGGTCTAGTGTTCCTTTCTTGAACCCTTTCTCGAGTAGAAATGCACTAAGTCTATCATACCAAGCTCTAGGGGCCTGTCTTAGTCCATACAAGGCTTTTTGAAGATGATAGACATGGCTTGGATGTTCATGATCTTCAAATCCCGGTGGTTGTTCTACATATACTTCTTCTTGGATGAACCCATTTAGAAATGCACTTTTGACATCCATTTGGTATAATAGAAAACCGTTGTAGCAAGCATAAGCAAGCAACATGCGAATTGCTTCTAGTCTTGCTACGGGTGCAAAGGCTTCCTCATAATCAATTCCTTCTTCTTGATTGTAGCCTTGTGCAACCAACCTAGCCTTGTTTCTTATGATTTCACCTTTTTCATTCTTTTTGTTTCTAAAGAC
This sequence comes from Stephania japonica, assembly GCA_039657345.1. Classification (NCBI taxonomy): domain Eukaryota; kingdom Viridiplantae; phylum Streptophyta; class Magnoliopsida; order Ranunculales; family Menispermaceae; genus Stephania; species Stephania japonica. The sequence continues at coordinate 79,156,240 of CM077556.1, read as the reverse complement.
CCATTTGGTACCTATGGTTGAGTGGTCCTTAGGTCTAGGTACTAATGTCCATACTTTGTTCCTAACAAAGTGGCTTAACTCTTCTTGCATAGCCATTACCCAAAACTCATCTCCTAGGGCATCATCTATCTTGGTGGGCTCGGTTTGTGACACAAAAGCTAAGTGTCCTTCATCTCTTTGCAATGTTGACCTAGTGATTATTCCTTTGTTTGGATCACCTATGATTTGTTGAGATGAATGACCAATGTGGAGTCTTGAATTCTTAGGCATACTTGTTTCGGATTCCTTATTTGACTCAAGCTCTTGACTATTTGAGGTTTGTCCTAGAGTACCATCATCTTCATCATCAATCTTCAATTTTTCAAGATTTTGCATTAATTTGACTTTGGGATCTACTTCATCAAATTTCACATGAATAGATTCTTCTATGGTTTTGGTCGATTTGTTAAACACCCTATATGCTTTGCTATGTGATGAGTACCCTAGAAAAATGCATACTTTAGACTTTGGGTCAAATTTATCTAATTGATCCCTATCATTTAGAACATAGCAAGTGCAACCGAACACCTTAAAATAACTTATGTTGGGTTTTCGGCCTTTCCATAGTTCATAAGGAGTCTTTTTCACTTGCTTTCGGACGTTTACTCTATTTATAACATAGCATGCCGTGTTAATGGCTTCGGCCCAAAAATGCTTAGCTATGTTGTACTCATTTAGCATAGTCCTACACATTTCTTGGAGTGTTCTATTTTTTCTTTCAACAACTCCATTTTGTTGGGGTGTTCTAGGAGAGGATAATTGGTGTGTATAACCATGTTTATCGCAAAAATCCTCTAAGTTCCTATTTACAAACTCACCACCTCTATCACTTCTAATGATGGTGATTTTGTATCCCTTTTCATTCTCTACTAAAGCGCAAAACTTTACAAATACATCGAACACTTCATGCTTGTGAGATAGAAAATACACCCATGTATACCTTGTAAAGTCGTCAACAATAACAAAGCAATATGATTTACCTCCTAGACTTTGTGTTTGGGTAGGTCCGAACAAATCCATATGGATAAGTTCTAAAGCTCGAGTTACATCACTTGTTACTTTCGTCTTAAATGACGATTTCACTTGTTTACCGAGGATACAAGGTTTACATTCCTTATCTTTCTTAAAGGAGCACTTGGGTAGGCCCTTAACTAGATCATGCTTGGTCAATTTTGACAAATTTTCCATGCTAGAATGTCCTAGTCTACGGTGCCACAACCATGCATCACAATCACTTTGTGCACTCAAACATGAAACATTTTGCATATTCATCTCATCAAAGTTAATGGCATAAACATTCTTATCTCTATATGCTATAAACAAGATTTCATGCTTTTCATTCTTAACAATGCATTTCGATGATTCAAACATAACATGAAATCCTTTGTCACACAATTGACTAATACTAAGCAAGTTATGCTTCAAACCATCAACAAGGTAAACATTAGAAATAGAAAGTGAATGGTTACCGACGGTTCCGAGACCAATAACTCTTCCTTTGTTGTTGTCTCCAAATGTAACCTTTCCACCGTCATGCCGCTTTAGCTCAATGAATTGATGTGCATCTTCGGTCATGTGTCTTGAGCACCCGCTATCTAAGTACCATGGGGTGCTCTTCCTTGCATCCTACACAATGGGAAACACACTAGACTTTGGTACCCAAACACCTTTGGGTCCGAGAAAGTTAGTGTCATAAACATTTTTAACTACCCATGCTAGTCTACCCTTTTTGGCCTTTTGTAAGGCACATTTCCCAACCACATGAGTCTTATTGCATTTAGAGCATCTACGATCATCATTGAGCAATTTCTTGTAGCTTAACAAGTTTGCTCCATAACCTATGCCTCTTTTGTTGAGCGCACGTCGTTGTGCTCCCAACATCATGTCAAACATTTCCTTGCCATTGGTGAACTTATGCACCGTCTTAGTCAAGTCCTCTACTTCCTTGACTAAGACATTTATCTCCTTTATGACTTCATTCAAGTCACTTTGGAGATCACTAATGGTCTCATTTTGTGACTCTATCTCACCAATTGCTATGGTTAAGCTCTTTTTGAGTTGTTTGGTCTTTTTGACCTCCTTTTCCAACTCTTTCCTAAGTTCATCAAGATTTGGAACATCATCCAAATCATCTATATCATCAAAATTAAAAGAGTTTGAATTTACCTCGCCTTGTGCCATGAGACAAAGTATTGCCTTTTCACTCTCCGATTCGGATTCCGAACTTGATGATGATGAGTCATCCCAAGTTGCCTTGAAGCTCTTCTTTCCCTTCTTCTTGTCAAACACCTTCTTAGATTTGCACTCCGCCTTGATGTGACCCGGTTTGCCACACCCCGAAGCATATGGTTTCGTTTGACTTTCCTCCCTTGCTTCCACTTCGGAACTTCTTCTTATACTTGTCACGCTTGTATATGGCCTTGTTGAGCTTTCTTGAGAGCATTGCTACTTCCTCCTCAAGATCATTATCATCACAAGATTTTTCATCTTCAATGATTTCTACCGATGCACTAGGGGAGCTATTTGCCTTCAATGCAATCTCCTTTCTTGAGCTCTTTGTACCTCCACTTAATGCTTCCAATCTTGCTCGGTCTTTGAGCTCAAATTCATGGACCGTTAATTCTCCACACAATGCATCGAAAGTGTAGTCTCCAAGATTTTGTGCCGATTGGATAGCATACTTCTTGGCATCCCATTCCTTAGGCAAGCCTCTAAGGAATTTGTATACCGATGTCTCTTGATCATAGTGCTTTCCAAGGTTCTTGATCTCATTTAACAACTTGGTGAACCGTGTGATGGCGGTGGCGATATCCTCATCGGATCCAACTCGGAAGGTCTCATAGTGTTCCTCAAGGATCCTCAACTTTGTCTTCTTTACTTGCATGGTGCCTTCATAGTGGACCTCAAGTTTTTCCCATACTTCCTTCGCCGTTTGGCAAGCACTCACTCGGTTGAACTCATTCTCGCTCAATGCACAAAATATGTGATTCATGGCTTGATCATTTGAAAGTTCACTCTTGATCTCCTCGGCGGTGTATTCTTTCAATGGCTTGTCGGGTGGAGTGTACCCACTTTCAATTGCGTCCCATAGGAATCTATTTTGCGCTCTTATGTAGAACTTCATTCTCACTTTCCAATGAGCGTAGTTGGTTCCATCAAAATATGGAGGCCTACTCGAGGAGTTACCTTCCCTAAGGCGAGCCGAATCAAGACTTTGCATCCTTGCACAAAAACACTCAAAGATACGTTAGTAATACTTTGAGCAATAACCCGCTCTGATACCAATTGAAACCACACCCAAGAGGGGGGTGAATTGGGTGTGTCGAGAGGTTATTGCCTTTTTAAAACTTTTATGCACAAGTAACAACGAATATCAATGCTATGCAAGAGAATGAGGTAGAAGAGATGGAAAGCGACACACGATTTATAGTGGTTCGATCAAATGATCTACATCCACTACCTAACCTCCCCGGTTAGGATTTTTAACTCCTCACTTATATTCCAAATAAGTGTTACAACCTAAGCATACAAGCCTAGAATGCCTAATTACAATTAGGACTTCCTATCTAGCCGCAACTAGAAATTGTGCCTAGCCTCAACTAGGTCTTCCCCTTTGACTTAGATTCCACTAAGTCTTACAACCATACCCTTACAACAATTTGCTGAAAAGAAATGAGATACACTTTACAATATAAAGTGATATCAAATTCAAACACTAGCAAGCCTCCTAGAGCCTAACAACTCTAATGCATGCAAGTATGAGAATGGGTGGAAAATGCAACGTGTCACTAATTTTGTTGCAAAATCCAGAAATGAAATCGTTCTTAAAATCCAATGTATTTATGCAAAACCGATTTCAAAGCAAAGAACAATAGTTTAACAAAAATCAAGTTTAAGTGCAAAACTTTTGTTCAAATCATTCTTAGGGTTTGATAAAATAGGTTTAAGTGCAAAACCCAAGATAATGGTGTTAAAACACACAACAAACTGATTTTGATTCACAACACACAAAACTATGTATATTAAGCTCAAGAAAAGGAATCTAGAACAAGGACTTGCTTACAACCAAGAAGATGACAAAAGAGACCAGCTTTGAGGAGATTCTTGTACTCTTTGAGTGCTTCAAAGTGCTGGATTTTTGTGCTTGTGGACAGCCTCAAGAATCTCCTTTGTCTCATTCACAAAAATCAAAGTGCTTCTTTTTGAATCTTTTGAGCTTTTGAGTGTTTGTGTTCCTTGTTGTGAGAAAACTGTGTTCTAGGTGATTTTATAGTGCTAGGTATCCCATCTTGACAGTTTGTGACCGTTGTAGGGATCCAAGGGTCCAAAATCCATCATAAATTCAAAATAAAGCTCGTTTTCCAGCTTTTTAAAAAAGCTGTCAGGAGGGCAATTAGCGCGCTAATACTGAGACCTAGCGCGCTAACTCTGCACTTAGCGCGCTAACTCTGCACTTAGCGCGCTAATGGCAGTATCAGCGCGCTAACTGCAGGGAGCTCAAAATATCTATTTTATCCCTTTGTGTTAGCGACCCTTGAACACGTCCGGGACCCTACCAACCCTAATGTAACATGTTATACATGTTTATTATAGGTCATTAAGCCTAATTGGATGGTCCGGATATTTTTATAAACCCCGAAAACGGAAAATCACGATTTCATAACTTGCGAGGGGCTTTTCTGCAAGTTTTACAGTTTTCTTTTCAGATATCTTTCACAACAAGTTTTTCTTTTTCGAAAACTTCAACAATGTTATCCAATATGCAAATGTTCATTAACATATGGTTTCACAATGTTTAAACTCATAAACCTAGTCATATGTTAAAATTTCGTTTTGAAAGTTCATGTAACCTTATGACTTTTGAAAAATGATTTAGGAAACTTGATATGCATGATCTAATGCATTTGGCTTGCGTGAAAGAATTTGGATACCTTACATCAGAATTACAAATTGCAGCTCGATCTTTCGTCTTCATTCCTTCACGAATGTCGAGTCCTGAACTTGTATGACTTGAATACCCGTGATGTGTTGTTTTGCATCCTTTAACAAAAACTGAAATACACTTGATATTAATTAGTACATTTTCACCTTGTTTGTTTCCATCAAAATCTCGGTCGGAGTTAGAGTGACTAACCACTTAGTCCAACATTTATATGTCTCACAGGTGATATGAGCTTGTGTCACGAAATCACGTTCTGTTCACACAGAGGACGCTGTCCATTGAGCTCTTTACGGTGTGATGAACATATGACCAAACTAGTTCCTTTAGACGAAGGCGTCGTGAAGGCACCGTCCATTGAGGATGTCACGGCGTGACAGATAAATGAGTGGACCAGAGAGGAGTTACAAAGATGCCATCCACTCAACTATCCACGTTATGACCCACGAATAAATAGCCTAGCAGTGTATTGACAAGACGTCGTCATGACGTCACCTTTGCAAATAGTCATGGCGTCTCCACGACGTCCTGAATAGTAACTCTGCAAATTTAGAATTTTCTATTTTATTTGATGTATTGATTTGATCCGGGATTTTGGGGGAGAGACATATAAATAGGAATTAAGGTTTTTCAAGCTTTACCATGTCCAGCTAATCTCTTTATTCTAGACTGGAGGTGGGACGAAATTGTCAATGATTAGGAGACTCATATGAGGTTTTATTTATTTATCTATTTATGATTTCTACCTTAGTCTTATTTCCTTTGGTTCTGTTTTTATAAACATGGTTAGATCTACATGTGTGTAAAGTACTGTGCATGTTTGTTAGGTTGAATAACTATCGTCACGGAGTTGAAACGTCTGTCCTTACGCGGTAGACTCAGATTAGTGACAATCGACCATTGGGTCAAGTGCCTTGGGGATCTAAGTTAAATCAGGAACACTAGCGATCCGGTTGCTTAAGTGTAGTGCCTTCACAGAACACATTAATACGACCAACACTTTAAATCTGGAGTACTAGCGATTAGGTTGTGTGTTTAGTCAGAGAAATAGCTAACGATCATACCTTGGCTATCGAGATTTGGAAGTGCGAGGACCCGAGCGCGTCACTCTGTCTATAGCTACATTAGGTCAAAGGTAGGGTTTTCATATACTTTTTATGAACCAATGATTAATGAGTCGACTCCCAGTTATTTGAATAATCCCGTGAAGCTGAAAGTCTATAACTCTTTCTTCTTATATCTTTCAAGTTTTTGAATTAGTTGATTTTCTCTCTCACATGTTACAAACATCCTTTCCATCTTACCCCGCCATAAAAACCTAAGTTGAACTACCCAGTCCTTGTGGTTCGACCCCGAACTTGTCATAACTACAGTCCAACAACTGTTCAGTCTTGATCAGGTAAATTTCTTTGACGCGTTCGGCACATGTCAATGGGTATAACAAAATGGATATGATGTAACTTTTTTTGTGTTCTCTGATGGAAATTGGTTACTTTCTTTAACACATCAACATCATAGTGTCCATCTTGTAGAGCCTCTCCTTCTTCTTATGGTGTCACTTCATCGCACGAGGCTTATTCGACGTGTAGTTACTACGCAAAATGGGTTTAAGAAATGGCATACGGTCGTACATCCACCCTTATACAAACCACATTTATTATGAAAACAAGATTTATTACGAAAAAAAAATTTACTATGATGATTAATCATTCATTGAAACTCAATACTTTACCTCTAACAATGTCATATATCCAGAAAACTAGGTGACTTTTATCGTGAATGGCAATGACCAATTGACGGTACAAGAATGCAAGTGCTGCAGCACCCCATGCATAGGAACCAATCTTATCTACGTGTTCCAAAAGTTGAAGGAGTGAAAGGGAGACTCTTATACCCGACTTGTTAGAGAATAAGGTAGTTCCAAGAAGGTATAAGAGGTACGCTTGGACCAAGCATTCGGGACTAGGATATACATTGGGAGATCTTTTCCTATTGGGTTGTTTCTCTCCTTTCATTGGCCCTATGAATCGATCGTTCAACCATGCCAAACTAACAGTAAGGCCAGCCCTAGTCCTAATCTCCTCGTCAACATCTGTAACCGACACCCCCAATAGCCTACTAACCATTGCAGCTTTACAATCCTTGAAAGGTGCAACAACGGTCTTACCAATGACCGAAATGCCGAGAAGGACACGTACGTCTTCAAGTGTGATCGTCATGTCCTCAAAAGGTAAGTGAAACGTCTTGGTTTCAGGCTGCCATCTCTCGACAATGCCAGAAATATAGACTCTATTACCTCCATCGTATGGAGTGTTGCCCAATGGTGCTAAACTAGAATCGTTCATCAACTTCTCCATTTCTTTCTTGGGGTGTTGCTCGATTGTCTTCCATGTGGAGATATGATAACCATGGTTTATGCACTTTAGTAGTCTTCGACCCTACAAAACATATATAGCTTATGAAAATAAATATATATAATTATGTTGTAACAGCCAAAATCTACATTGGACCGTTACGGGAGGCCACGCGGATCTACAACTGGCCACGTGACGGCCAGCTGTGTTCCATGCCCAACTCAACCAAACTTTACCTTAAATCATACAGTGAAAGTATTGATCATCAAAATATATAGCGGAAACCAATATTTAATACAAAATCCTATTATGGAAACCAAACCAAAATATGACTATATCATATATAAAAGTCAAGATTATCTCAAGGTGTCACAATGTAAACATTGCTCATATATAGGGTATAGTATGTCTCACAACCCATCCTAAACAAAAACAAGATATATATATATATATATATATATATGTAAACATGCACACGTACGAGTGGGATAGTGCTTAGTCAGTCAGTCATAGATATTCCTCGAGTTTTCCTTTTCCCCTGCTTGTACCTGGATCTGCATTCAAACCATCACAAGAAGCCAGATGACAAGTCTAGAGTGAGTAATCCCAAGGAAATTCACCAAGTAATTACATAAATAAAATGCAGAAATAAAAAAAGACTATAAATAAACATGCGGAACAAAAGAATATAGATGACTGCAGAAGGTCATCACATGCCTATCAATGGTAAAGAAACAAAGTACATAGACACTCGAAATTAGACTGAACCATACTTAGGGCTATCTGCCAGGCACGACCCGTGAGTAAAAAGCATCCAATGGGTTGACCTTGGACCCTCTATGTGGTCAGCGTAGATCCTCGACGCACCCATACATGCCTACCATACCCGGGTAGTACAAATTCACCAGCGCATGCATAAACATCGATATGGTTCAGTGGACTCTATGCCCAGCATGAATAATCACAAGGTGGGGAGTAATCGCATCACCGTAAAGACACCAGGAAGGAATAATACAACTTCTATCGTAAAGACACCAAATGATGGTACGTTCAGCCACCGTAAAGAATGCACCATATGGGAGTAAGCTCCACCATCGTAAAACAAAGAGAAATAGATTTTCGAATAAATGGACAGAATGTAAGTCAAGCGGGAAATATTAAAGTGAAGTTCAGTTGGGACACTACACACTTCAAACTGCAATCCAAGCGTCATTCCTATCCCAAATTCATTCCCAAATGATAATCCAAATCACCGATGAATCAACCTAAATCCATAAAGTCCCAATCAAACACACTAATCCCAAATCATCATAAACCTCAAAAACTCAACTCAAATCCCCAAATCACCAATCAAACTACCGTTTAAATCCTTCATACAACTCATATAAACCTATATACTAGACCCCATTTGGTAAATTTTTATTAAAAATCTTAGTCCCAAACTGTCCAAGACACTGTCGAGTTTAGCCCTAACGGTGTCTTCACGGCGTCTTGGACGTCGTGGATACGTCGTCATATTATCTCATCATGACATTTTCAAAACGACTCCCTACATTTTTCTCAAATCACGCCTCTGCCCAAGACACCACGAGTGGCGCCGTGGCTTCTAAACCTCACGCCGCGCTTGACGACGTCTTCGGTAGATAAGGTTTTCCAAAAATTTTGAACCCTTTCGACTCGACGCCATGATATGTGCTCGCTCCAACAACTCATTAAACACCCCACAAAGCCTATGAAACCAAAACCCCTCGACAACACACATCCAAAACCCAAATTTGACATTTTTCGACTAAAAACCCTAAAAATCACTTGGAAATCAAATCACCCATAGCAACAATACCAAAACCACATCAAACACACTCAAGACCATTTAACAATTCATAGCAACACCATTCAAACACTGGTGTGCTCGAAACCCCATCGAAATCCTCATCAAAACCTACAAAGTACCCACCAAAACGTAAAAAAGGAGATCGGGATTGAAACCCTAACCTTTTATCAATTTCCCTCGAGTTTTTGTGCTCCAAATCGCCTCTTGAATTCACTCAAACTGTCTCCAGCTCCCTCAATTTCGTTCTCATTGTTTGAAAGAGAGAGAAAAAGTGGTGAGACACCAACAACACCTATATATACCTCTTATTCATCATCTATCAACATACATATCTCCATGCAGATTTGAAGGGCTGAGATGGGTCAACTTATCCCATATAACGCCAAAAGAAAACCTTGTTGACTTGGTTCAACAAGTCCTAGCTACAACTATTTAGTTTCTTGGGTGTTCCAATACCCAGCTTCGAACTATTCACTGTCCCGTTTCTGCAACTAACGATCCCAAACGCTCCCATACCATTTATTATGAGTTATTGAGTGTGTTTTATTATTTACTTAATGTGTTTAGACCCCAGCCTAATGTACTAATGATTCGTCACCCAGTATTCACTCCTATGCGCTAGTTCCAGCGAACACCCGTTACACCAACTCGTACGTCAATAAATAATATAAACAAGCATATTGCGATGTACAATAACTGAATTGGACATAAACATCGTAATCACACATCAAAAAGCACACAAGACGGACTGTATACCTAATCCGGACTCTTCGAATCCTCCCTATGGGCCTTCCCTACTGGCATCCACGTCTGCAAATGACGTAACACATAACGAGAAATTAGAATTGGGCCATTACATATGCATATAATCGAACCAAATTTACGATACGTTATTCCTCCACATATCCAACAACGCGTGGTATCTGAACGACGGTAGGAAACTTAAAGCAGAGGGACCACTAGGAAAACTTGTGCCCTTCTCACCTACAGAAGACACGACCTCGACTTCAGCATCTCCAAAATTTGACTCACCAACCTTGGATTTCTTCACTTGATGGTGTTTGGCTTCAATGTCCCTTTACTTTCGATTAGAGTTAGTGGGTCGTTTCCTTACTGGCACCCCTCCAACACTACAGGCACCTCTCCTGCACTTGAGAACCTGAGGTAGTAGTATCCCTCGACTGATCACCGCTCCCACCACCCCTCCTGCCACCCCTCCTGAGCCTCCCACCTCGGGGAGGCGCTCTACTTCTAGGTCTAGCCATACCTAAACAAAGTAAATCAACAAAAAACTGTCATCATAAATGGGATAACATACATGTATCTCACAAACATGTTGCAGTGCAATACATCACATCATATACCCCAACATAATAAATACAAAAAATACATACAACGGTGGGTACATGAAGTAAATATATTGGGTAGAAAAAGTAATTGAACATAATTAGGGTACAGGAAGGTAAAATGTGGGGTATATGAAGTAAATATTTGGGGTAAGCAAAGAAAAAATGTGGGGTATACCAAGTACTTACAACATTGTTGAGGTAATTATGTGGGGTACAAATTAGATAACGGCCTTAACAAATCGACATAAAAACTCCATATTGAACTATCATAACCGAAAGAACAATATATTACAAACATGTTGCATCTCAATGCATCATATACCCTATGCACACACTTACTGTACCCTATTCCAGTACTCACTTCACAACAAACACAAAAAATGCAAACAATAGTGAGGTACATGAACTAAAAATGTGGGGTACAAAAAGTAATTCAACATAAATGGGGTATAATCAGTCAAAATATTGGGTACATATATAGTAACAGTTTTGTCACACCGACATTTATAGCAAAGATGTTGGCCCAACGTAGTCATCATCAACAGTAGACCTTACGGTTTGAATGCACTGTAATGTAATAAATATTACTACCTTACTTTTCCATTACCAAATCAAACCTTTCAGTTCAACATGGCCGATAGCCTTTTAAGTGTATCGGCTCTGAGCGGCCATCCAGTACAGGGAACGAATGGCTCCAACCCAGAAGCCGTAACTTCATATTATCGAACCAGATGCCACAAAAATACATTTAAACGATGTGTAATTTCATTACGAATAAAACCCACAAGATTATAGTGTCGAAACTTACCAAATCAACCGCAGTGGATACAAAGAATGTCACGGTGCTCCTTCGTTCCTCGTGATTTTTCAACACCAGATCTGTCGGGCTTTACCTCAAAGTAACCTTCCCATAACCCAATGACCTAGATTGATTGTTTTCTATGTTTCGTTGAGGTTTGATTTGGGGTATGAGTGGGATGAATCAGTTAGGGAATGTTTCATTTCTTGGTTGGAGATGGGGGTATTTTTGGGATATTTCAAGAACGTTGGGGTCCGTTTAGTAAAAAAAGTCTAAAAGTGGGGTACGTTGAAGCAAACGGGGCCTATTTAGTAAATTGAGGGGTCCGTTTAGGCATTCCTTTTTTTTTTCTTTTCAGAAACCCTTTTTTAGTTACTAACCCCATTTTATATTTCTATGATATTATTGTTGTCTTTTTCTTACTAACTATTTTTAACTCCACCCTTGATAAAGTGTTATATTTTCTATTGTTAGTCTCAAATCAAAGAAAGGAGGGAAATCTAAGAATATCCTGATTTGTTAATTTTAAGTCCAAAACATATGGTTTATAATTAGTTGATATTAAATTCAATGTATGCAATTGCAAACTCACATAATCTTTAATTGAGATTAATTAAAAACATTCATTTTTATACAAAGGCCCATTTTTAAGCTTCGCCCCATACCTTAAAAATGACAGCAGCCCAGACCCTGTACGTAGGGGCACCTCCTCCTATAACATGTCCACTTCAATGCATGGTTCCACTTCTAGCACCACAGTCGGTAGAGTAGATTCCATAGGGCTAGGAGGCGCATTCGGTAGAACATTGAGAGCAGACTTTGGTGGGCCTAGTTCAGTAATCACACACAAAGCCTTTTGCCCTTCAAAAGCGGGCCATCAATAGTCATTAAGGCACTAGACACCCTATCCACATTAGTCGTAGCCAAGACTGTCTCAGAATTAGAACTTGAACTGCTCAGATTGTGGGAAACCGAAATTATAGGTGCGGGATCAAATTTGAATTCTCCCCCGTAATGGCATCATCGTCTTCCGCAAAACTCGGATTCGAATGAAAACCTCCCCCTCTTTGAGAACCACCTCGAAAACTACCACGTCCCCAGGGACGACGAGATGCCATCCCCATATGACCCCGAGACCCTTCATAGTCTTGTTTGGACTCGGTTCTCTCCTTTCCACTACTCAAATGTAAAAATTTCCTATCATAGTCGCCCAACTCCATTAATTCCACATCTTCCACAGATCCCAACGGTTCACCCAAAAATAAGGCTACTTTCCTCGTCATACATGCAAGAGGAGCATTGTGCACTTGGATCCAAAATGAAGCATGAGAAAAATCCATGTTGGATATCTCCCGTATACCAGTCGGCTTAACTAACACATGCAATTGTCGATCAAAATCCCAGGGACCACCAGAGAGCACCATCTGTCTATCATCCTTAGATTTGAAATGAAAAACAAAAGTGTTGTCTCTAGTTATGAGTTCAATCTTAAACCTATAAATAGCATGCCACACTTCCTTGATTGTCTTGATAAAGTCATAACGATTGGGGGATTCTATTACCAATAATTTTCCCAACTAGAGATTTATCATATTTTGTCATACCCTCATTGGAAATGTCCTTCCCCATGGTAATGGGAACATTACCACAGCCATCTTAATAGATTTGAAATTTGCTCAAAGACATATTTTCTATTAACTTAATGTGTTTATATACACAAACATACAAATAAATTTATAGAAATATTAGAATGAATCCTTAATTGATTTGTGATTGATTGATTGAATTTTTAATTAGTTCAATCAATCAATATGATTGATTTGGTTCAATCAATCGATATGATTGATTTGTGATTGATTGATTGCATCTTTAATTGGTTCAATTAATCAATGTGATTCCTTAAATCAAGTATTGCTCCTATGCTCCCCCTCAAGTTGATGTGTGAAGATTTGAAACATTCAGCTTGCCCAACAATGTAGCAAACTGTTCCTTGCCTAAAGCCTTAGTGAAGATATCTGCAATTTGATTCTTTGAATGAACGTTTTGTGGAGAGATTTCTTGGGTTTGCTCTCGTTCTCGTACAAAGTGGCAGTCCATTTGAATGTGTTTTGTCTGTTCATGATAAACTGGATTTGCAGCAATATAGAGCATAGCTTCATTGTCGCAAAACATTGCAGTGGGTTTTTGTTGAGGTGCTCCCAACTCAATTAGCAACCCGCGTAACCAAATAACCTCACTAATTGTTGTAGCCATGGCACGGTATTCCACCTTCACAGTTGATCGCGCCACAACAGATTGTTTCTTAGATCTCCATGAAATTGGTGCCATGCCTAAAGTGATGAAGTAGCCTATTGTTGATCTTCTTGTTAAGGGGCATCCTCCCAAATCATCATCACAATATGCTGTAAGTGATGGGATTTCATCAGCTGATAGAAAAATGCTTTGCCAAGGCACTGATTTTAAGTATCATAAAACTCAATTTGCAGCATGCATATGTTCTTTATTTGGTTTGTTAACATATTGACTCAAGAGGTTAACTACATAACATATGTCCGGTCAAGTAATAGATAGATATAATAGTCGACCAACTAATCACCTGAACTGACTTGCATCTATTGATGAATAAACTTAATGTGCCATTAAATTCGTGACTGCACAGTGGACAAATTTTGAAGCTGATTAATGAACGTATTTGAAAGGGCAATTTTAGATCATTCTAGGCAAATGAAGCGTCTATCTTTTGGAGTTTCCCATAAATAGTTATGGTTGTTTAAGTAACTAAGGGTCAGAATTTATTATTTTTAATTACTGTATGAAATCTAAGAGTCATGTTTAAAGCTATAAATAGAGTTGTATCTCAGTTGTAAAATCAAGATAGAAGAAAACTTGTTTAAGAGTTAATAGAAAAAGATATTGTGCTCTCTTATTCTTTCTTCCAAATAAAGAACAAGCACTCTGTTTTTATCAAATTGGTATCAGAGCTATGGTGAATCCCGAAAGTACATCATTGGGGCAAATGCCGCTGCCATGACTCACCAAGTTGAACTATGTCAATTGGAGTATTCATATGTGTGCATTGCTCGGTGTGCAAGATGCATGGGAAGTAGTCAAAAAGGGCTATGACGAGCCAAATGCAATAGTCAATCAAACTGCGAATCAGATAAATGCGTTAAAAGAAATGCATATAAAAGATAAGACTGTGCTCTATTTACTGTTCCAAGCAATGGATGTGTCAGGTTTTGAGAAAATTGCTGGTGTAACAACTTCAAAGGAAGTGTGGGACACTTTGCAAAAGGTGTTCAAAGGTGCCGATCGAGTTAAACAAGTACGAATTCAAACTCTTCGAGGTGAGTTAGAGGCCATGAAAATGAAAGAGTCAGAAGGAATCTCTGACTACATTACGCATGTGCAAACAGTAGTGAATCAACTTAAACGAAATGGAGAAATTCTAACTGACGTAACGGTGGTGGAAAAGATTTTGTGATCACTGATCGAGAATTTTGAGACTGTTGTTTTTGCAATTGAGGAGTCAAAGAATTTGGAAGAGATGACCATTGATGATCTTGCTGGTTCTCTTGAGGCATATGAACCACACAAGAAAAAGAAGAAGAACAAGTCGCTTGAAGAAGCGCTGCAAGCCAAGGTGTCTATCAAAGACAAAAGGTACTCCATACTCAAAACTTTCGTGGTAGAGGACGTGACCGTGGAGGTCGTAGCAATAATCGTGGTGGTGGAGGCCGTGGTTGAGGTGGTAATATGAGGAGAAGGGGCAGTTAAGCCAACATAATCGATGAGGTAGAGGGCGTGGTCATGGTAGAGGCACCCGATCAAATCATTCAAATGTTGAGTGCTATAACTGTGGCAAGCATGGGCACTACACAAAAGAGTGCAAATCAAATGTTGAATGTTATAATTGCGGTAAGTATGGGCACTATGCAAATGAGTGCTATTCCGAAAAAAAGGTAAAAGAAAACGCGAATCTAGTGTTGGGAAATGTGCCCTAGGTCAATCCATTAACAGTCTTTATGAATACATTTTAGTTAATAAAATAGAGGATTTCATTTGCTGTTTATTATAATTGATTTGCATGTTTACATTATAATAAGATCCATGGGTATTTATAGAAATATTCTAAATGTCCCTAGTCGATTATTATACTGGGAACTATAATGAATTAAGACTAGTGTGAGTCTTGATTGATGATCATACAATGATCATACGTATAGGAATACGAATCAAGATCATGAGTACTTGTTAGGGAACAAAGTCTTTGGACCGACCCGCTATGAGAACATCACATGGATTAAGTCATAGTTGTTTCTCATGATAGGTATATTTTTCAGTCCTCTGACTTGAGATTACCAGAGACTTCAACATTAGGAATACAGTGATTTGACGCAATCAAACGTTGTCTTTAACCGAATGATTATAAAGGTTGTGATTGGTTACTGTGTGAATAATGTAGTGAAGTTGTGTAATCGAGATAGAATTTGTCCCTCTTATATAAAGAGAGATATCTAGTGGATCCCTCGATGTGTTAGACTGTTAAAAGGCCTAGTCTAAGTGAATTGATATTGATCAATGTCACTTGGATGTTTTCAGTTTACCTAGAGATCGAGACTAGTACGATTGAACATGTTGGATGACAATACCATGCCTTATGTTTGATCAAAAGGATATCGCGTGACAAAAGGATGTTATATACACTATTGATTAGGTTGTATCGATTTGATATTCGTACAACTTGGGTAGTCATAATGTCTTGCTAGAGGCCGCTTATGACTTGTATACCAAAATGTGTTTTGGTACACTGCCAACGTTGTATGAGCCTATTGGGTCGCACACTGAGAATGGTTTTGCGAGATTTTAAAATGATTCGGAAGAATGAATTTTATATGATAAAATTCATGACATGTAAACGTCTTTGTATTGTATTACACTTATACTTCTTTAAGTAGGGGTATATGTGTAATTTGCTTAACCGTCTATATACAAGGGTTGTATAAATAGACGCCTTGAGTCGAGAATACATAGTTGAGGACGAAAAATTAAAAGGGCCATTAACTCTATTTTCGTTTTAGAAACAAAAAGGGTTTTTGGTATGTTCGAATTGTTTTGGAGAAAAAAAGGGGTTTGGTTTTCTCTCAAAGCTAGCACTTTGAATCTCGGTCGCCGTTCGTGTGTGGACATCTAGTAGAGGGCGTTCGTCGTTGGCAGCGCCTTAGAGATCGATTAACCTTCAGAAAGGTACGTTGCGACTAAGGTATGATTAAGTTTTCATAGTCTAAACGTGTTTTAATGGAATCAGATTCGGATCCTGTTGGGGTTTTTCTCAAAATTGTTTTGAAATCTCCGCTGCGCATGAACCCCAAAATCCATCAGTGGTATCAGAGCCTTCGAGTTTGATTCCATTAAACTCATTGCATGTTTTATGATATATGATTGAAAGCATGACAATAGTTGATGTATATGTGATATACATAAGTTTTCTATGAGATTTATTATCATGTTTTGTGTATATGATACATATATTCGTGATTTAATTGAAATCAGTTTCATACATGTAAGTAATCATGTTAGGTTCGAATAATTTTAATGAATTGAATTTCGTATTCTGTGATCCATGACACCATTAGGTATAATCTTTATTTTTGTGTATTGATGCATGGATGAAATCTCGTAATTCAAAGTATGCATATTTAGGTTACATTAATTTAAGTTTCTTAAATTGTAAAGTCTGAATATTAATTCGAAACTAATATGATTAGGTTCGATTGAGATAGTAATTCATGATCTAATTACATGTTTGTGATTATTTGGATGAAGATCGAAATTGCAAATAATTAGTTTTCGAAATTATTTATTTATCTTGATATATCTATTTTGTTATGATGTTTCTATTTGATAAAGATAAGATAACAAATTAGATTAGGAGATATATGCAAAATCGGTTTTATTATCCCTATTGGATAGGAGATAAACATAGAAAAGGTTGTTATTTGTGATATGCTAGGATTCAAATATCTAAAGTCCTAATTGGATTAGGATAAGATGATTAGTTAGATGTGGACCCGAGTTAATTAAAACGTTTTAATTGACTTAATTTTGGATAAACTAAGGGGTAAATTTGGTATAGTAAAATCAGCGAAAAATATGATTTTCTATAGCGAATTTCAATTTTCGGAATTAAGATTTGTCTTCTAAAAAAAAAAAAAAAAAACGGGGGCGCTGCCGTCTAACTAATCCTAGCGCACGGAAATTCTTCTATTAGTGAATAGCATAAAATTTCCTAAATTGTTTAGTGGTTCTACAAATCAATAAAATATATGATATTTCATTGTTTAATTAAAATCACTAAAACTGAATAAAATCCCTCTATTAAATCTTAAGTTTTTTGCCATCCAATTTTAAACACTTGTCAAGGCCTCGATCACACTAATATAGTTTCAGCCATAGTTGGGTGTATTGTGTTATCTTGGTGAGATAAGTTGGGTAAGAGTTACCTAAATGTTTAAATTGGTCCGACTTAATAAAGCTATCAAAATAGTTTTGGACTTTAGGCATATGATGAGATAAAAACATGCTAAGACATAAGATGTCCTGTATCTCATAAAAGTATCTAAAATTACATAAGATGTAATTGGTAACCGTTACCTACCTAAATAATCTAGTTTCGTGTTTCATGCCGTATTTGTCATAGAATTAGGTGAAATATGGATTTAGTCCCCTAAATAAACAAGTATGTTTTAGGAGGGTTGTTAATTTAGTGGGAGTCTATTCCTCTATACTAAAATAAACTCGCATAATCTTTATTGTAGATCAATGGCCTCTTCAAGTAACAATAATCCCCTGTCACCTGCGATCTATCCTTGAGAAGGATAAGCTATCTGGGACTAACTTTCTTGATTGGTTCAGAAACTTGAGAATCGTTCTCAAGCATGAACGCAAGTTGTATGTCCTAGATGCTCCGATCCCTGAGGACCCACCAGTCAATGCTACAAAAGCTGTGAAGGATGCGCATAATAAGCATGTCAACGATTCTACTGATGTTGCATGCATTATGTTGGCAACTATGGTTCCTGAACTTCAGAAGGACATGGAACTAATGGAAGCCTACGACATGGTCGTAATGCTTATTTGAAGGAAATGTTCCAACAACAAGCTAGGCAAGAAAGGTTCGAGACAGTCAAGAACCCGCATTCTTGTAAGATGACCGAGGGTGCGTCGTTAGTCCTCATGTTCGAAGATGAAGGGCTATGTTGACCAACTTGATAGACTTGGATTTCCCATAAGCCAAGAGTTGGCTACGGATTTGATCCTAAATTCATTACTGGGAGAGTTACTCACAATTTGTGATGAACTACAATATGAATAATATGGAGAAATCAATTTCGAGTTGCATTTGATGCTCAAAACTCGCGGAACAAAATATCAAGAAACCCTCTCGGTAATGTGTTGATGGTCCAAAAGGAAAGGGAATGAAGAAGAAAGGCAAAGGCAAGGCTAAAGTTGCCAAGGCCGCTGCCGCACTGTAGCAAAGCCTATGGAACAAGTCAAGCCCCACTGTTCCTCGCTTCAAAGCACCAAAAGGAAAAGGAAGGAAATTGTCATTTCGCCATGCACTGGACATTGGTTCGAAATTGCAAACTCTATCGGAAGATCTAAAGAAGAAAAAGGGTAGTGCGACTACCACCTCGTGTATTTATGTTATTGAAATTAATTTATCTACTAGTGATTCCTGGGTATTGGATACCGGATGTGGATCTCACATTTGTATAAATGTGCGGGGACTCACCGAAGTAGAAAGTTGAAGAAAGGAGAAGTCATCCTCCGCGTAGGGAATGGAGCAAGAGTTCTTTGCCTCTGGTCGTTGGATCATATGACTTAGTTTTATCTAGTGGACTTATTTTAACTTTAAATAATTGTTATTATGTGCTGCTTGAGCGAAACATCATTTTTGTTTCATGTTTGGATATAGATGGTTTTGATTTTATTATTGCGAATAATAGATGTTCAATTTCTCGTAAAGGCATTTTTTATGCAAATGCTGATTTGTGTGATGGTCTTTATATTCTAAGCATGAAAAGGTCCTGAGATACTCCAGTCTTTAACATAAATACAAAGAGATCCAAGTCAAATGATTTGAATCAAATATCTTTGGCATTGTCGTCTTGGCCACATAAATGAGAAACGCATAACGAAGCTCCATAAAGATGGACTTCTAGATTCATTTGATTTGGAATCATATGAAACGTGCGTATCTTGTTTACTAGGCAAGATGACTAAAAGTCCCTTTACTGGACATAGTGAAAGGGCAAGTGATTTATTGGGTCTAATACATACTGATGTATGCGGTCCTATAAACACAATGGCTAGAGGAGGTTACCAAGACTTTATTACATTTCTCGATGATTCAAAGCAGATATGGTTATGTATATCTTATGAAA
This sequence comes from Stephania japonica, assembly GCA_039657345.1. Classification (NCBI taxonomy): domain Eukaryota; kingdom Viridiplantae; phylum Streptophyta; class Magnoliopsida; order Ranunculales; family Menispermaceae; genus Stephania; species Stephania japonica. Next base: position 79,136,482 of record CM077556.1, on the reverse strand, counting down.
CATAAAGTGAATCATTTGAGATGTTTCGAACATTTCAAAATGAAGTGCAGAATCAACTTGGTAAAACTATCAAAGCACTTCGATCAGATCGAGGTGGTGAATATTTAAGCCAAGAATTTGATGATCATCTTAGAAATTGTGGGATTGTCTCCCAATTGACTCCACCAGCAACTCCACAATGGAATGGAGTTTCGAAAGGAGAAATCGAACCTTATTAGATATGGTTCGATCTATGATGAGTCATGCGGATCTTCCATTATCCTTTTGGGGTTATGCATTACAAAAGCGCAGCTTTCACTCTAAATCGAGTTCCTTCTAAAGCGGTTGATAAAACACCATATGAGATATGGTATGGGAAGAGACCTAGTTTGTCTTTTCTTAAGATTTGGGGTTGTGAGGCTTACGTAAAGCGACAAGTTTCGAAAAACTAGCACCTAAATCGATAAGTGTTTATTTGTGGGGTATCCTAAGGAAACAAAAGGATATTACTTTTATAATCCCGCCGAGAACAAAGTGTTTGTTGCTCGATATGGTGCCTTTATGGAAAAACAGTTTATTTCAAAAGACACTAGTGGGAAAGAAATAAATCTTGAAGAAGTTCAAGAATCACAAATAAACACGAACCTCTATCGGAAGTTCAACAACGTTCTGAACCAGTTGAACCTCCGCAAGTGACACAAGGCCTACGTAAATCTGGTAGGGTAAGACATGAGCCAGAGAGATTCGGATTTCTCATTACTGATAGTCGTGATGTGTTGCTTATAGATCAAAATGAGCCCACCACTTATCAGGAGGCTATGTCTGGACCAGACTCAGATAAATGGCTAAGTTCCATGAACTCTGAGATGCAATCCATGTATGACAACCAAGTTTGGAACTTAGTTGATTTACCTGAAGGTGGTAAGACCATTGGATGTAAATGGGTTTTCAAAAAGAAAACTGACATGGATGGCAAAGTGCATACTTTCAAAGCAAGACTTGTAGCAAAAGGTTTCAGGCAGACTCAAGGTGTTGATTATGATGAAACTTTTTCGCCAGTAGCCATGCTTAAATCCATAAGAATTTTAATTGCCATTGCTGCATATTATGACTATGAGATATGGCAAATGGATGTAAAAACAGCATTTCTTAATGGAAAGTTGCTTGAGGACGTGTATATGACACAACCTGAAGGTTTTATACATCCTGAGAATTCTAGGAAGGTATGCAAGCTTCAAAGATCCATTTATGGATTAAAGCAAGCTTCTCGGAGTTGGAATCTTCGTTTTAATGAAGCAATCAAGGATTTTGGTTTTATTAAGAACGAAGATGAGCCTTGTGTATACAAGAAGGTCAGTGGGAGTGTAGTTGTTTTTCTGGTACTGTATGTTGATGATATATTACTCATTGGAAATGATATCCCAACATTGCAGAATGTCAAGGCTTGGTTAGGGAAGTGTTTCTCAATGAAAGACTTAGGAGATGCAGCCTATATTCTTGGGATAAGGATCTATAGGGATAGATCTAAGAGGCTAATCGGTCTAAGTCAGAGTGCTTACATAGACAAGGTGTTGAATAGGTTCAGTTTGCAAGACTCTAAAAGAGGATTGTTGCCAATGTCTCATGGTATAAGTCTCAGCAAGACTCAATGTCCTAAGACAAATGATGAGCGAGACCGTATGAATAAGATTCCATATGCATCTGCTATTGGATCTATCATGTATGCCATGCTATGCACTCGGCCGATGTATCATATGCTTTGAGCACTACAAGCAGATATCAGTCAGATCCAGGTGAGAGTCACTGGATAGCAGTAAAGAACATCCTTAAGTACTTAAGAAGGACTAAGGAAGTGTTCTTGGTCTATGGAGGTTTTGAAAATGATCTAGTTGTAAATGGTTACACGAGATGCAAGCTTTCAAACCGATATAGATGATTTCGAGATCGCGATCTGGATATGTGTTTACTCGAATGGGGGGAAAAGTTTGGAAAAGTTCGAAGCAAGAGATCGTGGCAGATTCTACAATGAAGTTTCGAGTATATTGCGGTCGATGCAAAGAAAGGAGGCGATTTGGATCAAAAAGTTCATTTCGAATTAGGTGTGGTTCCAAGTATTGCTAACCCCGTTTGTTTGTATTGTGACAATAACGGGGCAATAGCACGAGCCAAGGAACCTAGATCACACCACAGATCCAAACATATACTCAGCGTTTTCATCTCATCGAGAGAAATTATTGAGAGGGAGACGTAAAGATTTGCAGAGTACCTATCGAAGACAACGTTGCGAGATCCATTGACAAAGGCTCTTCCACAAGTGAAACATGATGGTCATGTTAGATCATTAGGCATTAGATGCATGAATGATTGGCCCTAGAGCAAGTGGGAGATGTTGGGAAATGTGCCCTAGGTCAATCCATTAACGATCTTTATGAATACATTTTTAGTTAATAAAATAGAGGATTTCATTTCTTTGTTTATTATAATTGATTTGCATGTTTACATTATAATAAGATCCATGGGTATTTATAGAAATATTCTAAATGTCCCTAGTCGATTATTATACTGGGAACTATAATGAATTAAGACTAGTGTGAGTCTTGATTGATGATCATACAATGATCATACGTATAGGAATACGAATCAAGATCATGAGTACTTGTTAGGGAACAAAGTATCTTGGACCGACCCGCTATGAGAACATCACATGGATTAAGTCATAGTTGTTTCTCATGATAGGTATATTTTTCAGTCCTCTGACTTGAGATTACCAGAGACTTCAACATTAGGAATACAGTGATTTGACGCAATCAAACGTTGTCTTTAACCGAATGATTATAAAGGTTGTGATTGGTTACTGTGTGAATAATGTAGTGAAGTTGTGTAATCGAGATAGAATTTGTCCCTCTTATATAAAGAGAGATATCTAGTGGATCCTCGATGTGTTAGATCTGTTAAAAGGCCTAGTCTAAGTGAATTGATATTGATCAATGTCACTTGGATGTTTTCGAGCTTACCTAGAGATCGAGACTAGTACGATTGAACATGTTGGATGACAATACCATGCCTTATGTTTGATCAAAAGGATATCGCGTGACAAAAGGATGTTATATACACTATTGATTAGGTTGTATCGATTTGATATTCGTACAACTTGGGTAGTCATAATGTCTTGCTAGAGGCCGCTTATGACTTGTATACCAAAATGTGTTTTGGTACACTGCCAACGTTGTATGAGCCTATTGGGTCGCACACTGAGAATGGTTTTGCGAGATTTTAAAATGATTCGGAAGAATGAATTTTATATGATAAAATTCATGACAGAAACGTCTTTGTATTGTATTACACTTATACTTCTTTAAGTAGGGGTATATGTGTAATTTGCTTAACCGTCTATATACAAGGGTTGTATAAATAGACGCCTTGAGTCAGAATACATAGTTGAGGACGAAAAATTAAAAGGGCCATTAACTCTATTTTCGTTTTAGAAACAAAAAGGGTTTTTGGTATGTTTTGAATTGTTTTGGAGAAAAAAAAGGGGTTTGGTTTTCTCTCAAAGCTAGCACTTTGAATCTCGGTCGCCGTTCGTGTGTGGACATCTAGTAGAGGGCGTTCGTCGTTGGCAGCGCCTTAGAGATCGATTAACCTTCAGAAAGGTACGTTGCTACTAAGGTATGATTAAGTTTTCATAGTCTAAACGTGTTTTAATGGAATCAGATTCGGATCCTGTTGGGGTTTTTCTCAAAATTGTTTTGAAATCTCCGCTGCGCATGAACCCCAAAATCCATCATCTAGTCGCGGAAGAGGAGACAAGAGAAGATGGTGTTCTCATGGTGGCCTACAGAAATACCATTCCCGATAGCGATACGATGTGGAATCTCGATACAGGTGCTAGTACCACATGTGCGGGCACAAGCACCTATTCAAGGAGATGCGAGAGGTTGAAGATGGACACGTGTCATTCGGAGACGCGTCAAAGATCCAAGTAAAAGGACAAGGTACAGTTCACTATTTACAAAAAGGTGGTACAGAAGGATTAATCGAGGATGTTTATTATATACCTAATCTAAAGAGCAATATTTCGAGTTTGAGGCAATTCATGGAGAAGGGATACTCGGTATTCATAAAAAATCGGGTACTATGATTAAAAGACAATCGAGGGCATTTGGTAGCACGAGTCAAAATGGCCCAAAATCGCACGTACAAGCTCAACTTACGAAACGTTCGCGAAAGATGTGTACAAGTTGACAAGGAAGACAAATCGCGAGTGTGGCATCTAAGGTTCGGTCACCTTCATTACAGTAGCCTAAAGGAATTGATCAAGAAGAACATGGTTCATGGGCTACCAGACCTGGACTTCACCACCAAGTTTTGCGAAGGATGTTTACTTGGCACGCAAGCAAGGACTTCATTTCTGAAAAATGCAAAATACCATGCGAAAAACCACTCGAGCTCATACATATTGATATTTGCGGACCAATCACTCCAAAATCTTTTGGTGAAAAAAGGTACTTCATTACATTTATTGATGACTACACTCGGAAAACATGGGTTTACTTTCTAAAAGAAAAGTGTGAAGCTCTAAATTCATTCAAGAAGTTTAAAGTGTTGGTAGAAAAAACCACCGGCATGCTCATCAAAGCCGTCAGGTCAGATAGAGGCGGGGAGTACACATCAAGCGTCTTCACAAATTTTTGATGGGAACAAGGCATCAAGCGATTCTTGACTGCACCATATTCACCTCAACAAAATGGTGTAGCTGAAAGAAAGAATCGAACCATTCTTGATATGGTTCGGTCGATGACGAAGAGCAAGAAAATTCCAAAGGAATTTTGGGTGGAAGCAGTGTTATGTGTAGTCTATGTGCAAAATCGATGCCCTCATATGAAGTTGGAAGATCAAACACCGGAAGAAGCATGGAGTGGACAAAAACCAATGGTGTCTCACTTAAAGGTGTTCGGTAGTGTGGCCTACACATATGTACCGAATCAAAGAAGGACCGAGCTTGATGACAAAAGCAAAAGGTATATCTTTATCGACTATGATGAAAAGACAAAAGGTTACAAGTTGTTTGATCCAATTAAGAAGAATGTAGTGGTCAACTAAGATGTGCTTATAAATGAGTCAAGTTCGTGGGATTAGGAAAACTCAATAGAGGTTATATTTGAGAAAGGAAAATCATCTACCAGTACAAGACAACCAAGCATACAAGATTTGTACGACTTGATAAGTGAGGTACATTTAATACGCCTTTTGGCAGATGCCGAAACAATTACATTTGAGGAAGCAGTACGAAATGAGAAACCTACTCGGCATGAAGGACAAAAGAGAATTAAGTTTAAGGAGGGGTGTTGATGAATAAACTTAATGTGCCATTAAATTTGTGACTGCACAGTGGACAAATTTTGAGGCTGATTAATGAACAAATTTGAAAGGGCAATTCTAGATCATTCTAGGAAAATGAAGAGTCTATCTTTTGGAGTTTTTCATAAATAATTATGGTTGTTTAAGTAACCAAGGGTCTAAATTTATTATTTTTAATTACTGTATGAATTCTAAGAGTCATGTCCAAGGCTATAAATAGAGTTGTATCTCAGTTGTAAAATCAAGAGAGAAGAAAACTTGTTTAAGAGTTAATAGAAAAAGATATTGTGTTCTCTTATTCTCTCTTCCAAATAAAGAACAAGCACTCTGTTTTTATCAGCATCAACAAACCCATCATCTTTTGTAGTGAACTTGATATTTTACTCAATAGGAGAGGAACAAGGGCGACAACCTTGCATTCCACTTTCTTTTAGAATGTCTAATGTGTATTTTTGCTGACTCAAAAAAAATACCATATGATGATCGGTCTACTTCAATTCTAAGGAAATACCCTAAACCTTTAATACTAAAAGTCTTATCAAGGTATGATTTCTCCTGCTGAATTTTGGTGAGAACATTGACAGCTAAAATCACATCATCAACATAAATTAATGCCAGGATGAAACACTTTTGATTTAATTAAATGAATAGAGAGTGATCGACCTTAGATCGGAAAGAATTAATGGTAAGCAAAGCCTGTGTGAACTTGTGATACCAGTTTCGTGAAGATTGGCACAAACCATATAATGATTTGTTGAGCTTACGAACTCTTGTCTCCCCCTGTTTTGCAAAACCTTAAGGGATCTTCATGTAAACTTCTTCTTCAAGATCACCATGAAGGAAAGCATTATTGACATCCAACTGATGAATATGCCAGTTTTTCATAGAGGCAATTGCTAAGACACATCTAATTGTATTTAATTTGGCAATAGGTGCGAACGTCTTTTGAAAATCAATGCCCTCTACTTGTGTAAAACCTTTGGCGACTAGATGAGCCTTGTAACACTCAATTTCTGTAACGGCCCAATTAATATTTGCTGTTATTTTATGACGTCATTACAGACGTGGACGCCAGCGTGGACATTCGTGGGTTCCACAACGAGGCTGGAGCGCATCTGTATTAGGTAAATAGTTAATTTGTTTGTTGATTTGACTAATTTGCGATGTTTATGTTAAAATAGGATAAACGACATCGCGATGTGTGTAATTATACTTTAAATTGACGTGTGAGATTGTGTGATGAGTATTCGCATCGATATGCGTGTCGACGCGGGTACCGGGTAGATTAAAGACGAGATTTTAAGTTGAGAAAAAATATTACACATATTAAATGGATTAAATGTGACAAAATACGTAAATTGGTGGGCGCCTAGTAAAACGCGGGGTCGTGGTCGACACGCGTGGGTGGTACGTTAGTGTGCACGCCCGAGTACGCTCGTTGGCGCGCACGACGAAATTTTAGGCGCGAAAGTATAGGCGAATATATATATTTATATATATATGTATATAAAGAATTTAATATATATATATATATATGTAAAATCAGAAAATAAATAAATAATAGTGAAACGACCAAAAAGGGTATTAGAGTGAAAAAGGAGGATAAGATCATAGGGGTAAAATGGTCAATTTACCCCAAAATTTTGATAAACACCATCACCATCTTCTCGCCTTCTCTTGATAAATTGAAAAAAAAAAAAAACAGAACAGAGAAACGAGAAGAGGAAGAAGAAGAGAAGGGGAAGACCGAGAGAGATCAAAAGGAAGTGAGCTCATGGGATCGTGGAGAACAAGGTGCGATGATGTTGTTGTTGTTGTTGTTATTGTTGTTGTTGGCGGATGTGAGATGATGTGGTGGATCGGTGGTGGTGGAATGGAGCTTGGGAGCTCGGACGAACTGCAAAAGCAGTTCGTCCGAGGAGGGAGACGACATCCATGTCGTCTCCCCTCTCCCTCTCCCTCTCCTAAATTCAAAGAAAAAAAATTGGGGCTGTTGGAACAGAGCACTGTGTGTGCTCTGTTCAAACGAAGAAGAAGGGGCCGGTTCGCCCGGTTCGGACGAACCGCCCCTAATTAAAAAAAACAAACAGTTTTGAAAAAAAAAAAATTCTGGAAAATTCATAAAAAAATTCATATAAAATAGGAAAATTTTAGAAAAATTATATTTTGATCAAACAAAGGAATTTTGGGATTTTCTCGGAAATGTTGGCGAGATATAGTCGGGGTTTTAGCCTCGAAAAATGAAAAAATTGACATAATATATTAAATTAAAGCTAATTTAGTGATAAATAGTAATAGGTATAATTCGGGTGATAATTTGAATTGTTGGCATTTATTGGAGCTGGACTAATGTTTGATTTTTGGGACGAGAAGTGCGATTTGAAGTGTGTAGTATCATAATTGAACTTCACTTTAAGTATTTACCGTTTGATTTATTTGAATTCAGTTCCATTTATTCTCTACTCCATTTCATTATTGCTTTACGGTGGCTTAGTACTCTCACCTGGTGACTTTACGGTAGTGGAATGTACTCCTACCTGGTGTCTTTACGGTGTTGAGATCACTCCCCACCTGGTGCTTATTCGTTACGGCCATAGAGTCCACTAAATCATAGCACTTGTCTAGGTATACGCTGATGAATAGGCTACCCGGGTATGGTAGGCTTGTGTGGGTGCGTCGTGGGTCTACGCCGACCACCTAGAGGGTCCAGGGCCAACCCATTAGTGTGTTTTCATGGGCCGTGTCTGGGGAAAAGCCCGAAGTATGATTTAGTTTGATTTTTATGTGCACGTACTTTGTTTCGTCAATATATTTATGCATGCGATGATCTTTCTTTTACAGTTGTCTGTATTATTTCTTTGTTCCGCATGTTTAAATTATAGTATTTAAAATTCCAGTACTTTTACTTTCGTAATTACTTGGTGAATTTCCTTGGGATTACTCACTCTGGTCTCGTCATCTGTCTTTTTGTGATGGCTGAGTGCAGATCCTAGTACAAGCCGGGGAAAGGGCAAGCTTGAGGATTACATCGATTGACAGCTCTAGCCCTTCTCGTACGTATGTTTATATTTACTTGTTTTATGTTGGGTTTTGGGACTTGAGAGATAGGTTGTATATTTTGACATTTTGAGGACCTTAGATGATATATATATGATGTACATTTGATATGGTTTCCACTTAGGCATTATGCTCATAATATACATGATAAATCTTTATGTTGTTAGTAAATATTCCGCTACGTAATTTGAGGTTAAATAACATTAAAGAAACAAAAGTTAACTCATAACATCAAAGTTAACCGGAAATTGATTAATAATGGATAATTGGGCGTGGGAAACAGCTGGCAGTGACGTGGACAGTTGTGTGCCCGCGTGACCTCCTGTGGTAGACCAATGTGGAAATTGGGGCCGCCATATTTTGGTATCAGAGTGAGGTCAAACTTTGAGAATTGGAGATTGAATAATAGTATAAACTCAATGAATAAATCTTAGATGTGGAAACCATAAGTGAGTGATTAAAGACTTAGTTGGGAAGTGATGTGAGGCGGGTAAATTTAGGAAGTTACATATGCGTATGTTTTGATTGTATACTATATATTATACGCGTATATACTGAGTCTAATCCACTGCACGTTGGTTGTGCTGTTTATGATGGACGGACAGTCTCCTACTACTCCGCCGACTACTCAGCAGGAGATTGGGGAGACTAGTGACCATACCACTAGTGAGGTAGCTGATTTACGAGCCATGATGCGAGCGGCGGCGAGCAGATTATTACGATAGGAGCGAAGATTACTTCAACAGAGCTCGGATGGTGAGTTGATGGAGTATATCCAGAGTTCGAGGATGCCAGCAGTGGCACCGATTGCCGAGCGTGTTGCACCTACTACTACTCAGACAGCCTTAGCACCAGCTGTTACTACGCAGGCGGCTGGGTCAGATACAGTGATAGAGAGGGTTGAGCCTATTATAGCGCCTGTAGAGACTACTGTGGTGACACCCACTACTATAGAGTAGCAGATAGGGACTTCGACTGCTAGGAGTAGGATGTCAGAGGCAGCGAAAATGGTGAAGGATTTTATGAGGTTTAACCCTACGTACTTCACTGGAGTCAGTGATCCTGAGGTTGCAGGACGATGGTTGATGACTCACAGACGACTACACCAGTTGCTAGAGGTACCCAAGGTAGATGAGGCACGTATTTTAGGCTATTATTTGAGGGTCAGGCCGCAGTTTGGTGGACCACCTACACTGACATACATGGTACGCCAGCGATGGGGGAGAGTTTAGACAGTTATTTCTGGACGAGTATATTCCCACAGAGGTGCAGTTACGATTGAGGGAGCAGTTCTTAAGTTTGCGACAGCGTACCATGTCAGTTTCTCAGTACATGGACCGATTTCGGTATCTCATGATGTATGCTATGGATGTGGCTAACACGGAGAGATTACAAATTTACTATTTCATCAGGGGTCTGGATTAGAGGATTGGTGGGGTGATAGTCGCGACTGGTGCGGAGACGCTACAGATTCTGTATGATAGAGCATTAGCCCGCGAGACATATCTACGACACCGGGGTGAGCTTGGAGACGGGTCTGGACAGAGTTCTCGGTCTAATCAGAGACCGAAGAGACCGAGAGATCAGTTAGACAGACAGAGACATGATCAGGGTCGACGAGATAGGCGTTTCGAGCAGAGAGAGAGAGAGATGAGAGGCGAGGTAGTGTACGTTCTTTGCACCCGCACCATTTTGAGTGCCACGACAGCGTATTCGAGATGGAGGAGGTTGTGGTAGAGGACAGAGAGGTCGTGGTCGTGACAGGGCTCAGGTGCATATAGTGTCACAGTCGGATTGGCAGGATACGCGACGATGTTTCAAATGTCATCAGGTCAGACATATACAGATTAATTGTCCGATGGCAGCTTCATCCTCACGACCACAGATTGAGCCAGCTAGGGGGAGAGTGCATGCTGCTGCTAGACCTATTGTCGTACAGTCAGATCGTGATGCGACTCGTCAGCTTGTCGAGGGTATGTTATCTATATGCGATGTCTTCATGCATGTATTATTTGATTACGGTAGTACTTTGTCATTTATATCGGGACGTAGGGTCGGACAGTTAAGGTTATCTATTGAGACTTTAGATCCACATCTTGTCCTCAGCACGGCTGCTGGGGATAAGATTTATCCTAATCGGATATGCCGGAATTGTGTGGTAGAGATTGAGGGACACCAGTTACCTGTCAACTTTCGTGTCCTAGAGTATTTAGAGTTTGATGCTTTATTGGATATGGATTGGCTAGCAACATATTGTGCACACATTGATTGTTTTTGTAAGACGGTAGTATTTGATATTGAGGGCATTCCAGTATTTACTTTTGTTGGGACGGCGTCGGACTTACCAATTACCAGAGGTCGATTAGCTACGACACAGGAGATGGAGGCGTTTAGGACGGTGGTTGAGCCAGACTTGAGATCAGAGGTTAGAGTGGAGGATGTCCCAGTAGTGTGTGAGTTTCCTGAGGTATTCCCCGACGATTTGCCAGGTTTACCACCTCCTACGTCAGTTAAGTTTATGATTGAGTTGATTCCGGGGACGCAACCCATATACTGTCGACCGTACCGGATGTCAGCGTCGGAGCAGGGAGAGTTGAGGTCCCAATTAGAGGAGTTGTTGCAGAAGGGTTTTATTCATCCCAGTATGTCTCCTTGGGGCGCACCAGTGCTATTTGTTAAGAAGAAGGATGGTTCTTTGAGGTTGTGCATAGACTACAGGAAGCTATATAAAGTGACGATTCGAAATCGTTATCCACTTCCTAGGATTGATGATCTATTCGATCAGTTGGCGGGTGCTAAGTTTTTCTCGAAGATTGATTTACGATCTGGTTATCATCAGTTGAGGATTCGGGAGAGTGATATAGAGAAGACGGCGTTTAGCACGCGTTATGGATTGTTTGAGTTCACAGTCATGCCATTTGGGGTGACTAATGCACCGGCTATCTTTATGGATTTAATGCACTGAGTACTACGACCATTTATGGATCGTTATGTGATTGTATTCATCGATGATATCTTAATATACAGTAAGACTCGTTAGGAGCACGAGAGACACCTCAGAGATGTTTTGATGACATTGAGGGAGCATAGATTGTACGCTAAGTTCAGCAAGTGCGCTTTTTGGTGAGAGAGGTGAAATTTCTCGGACATGTCATTGGTAGTCAAGGAATATCTGTTGATGGAGACAAGATTCGAGCGATCATTGATTGGAAGACACCTGAGATAGTTGCAGACATTCGTAGTTTCTTGGGGCTTGCGGGTTATTATCGGCGGTTTGTGCAGGATTTTTCGTTGATTGCAGCGCCGATGACGAGGTTGACCAAGAAGGATGTCAAGTTTGAGTGGTCTGAAGACTATGAGGCAGCATTTTTAGAGTTGAAAAGGAGGTTGACTTCTGTGCCAGTGTTAGCTCTACCTGAGACAGGGAAAGGCTTTTTGGTCTATACAGATGCTTCCGAGACTGGGTTGGGATGCGTGTTGATGCAGGAAGGACACCCAATTGCTTATTTATCGAGGCGATTGTGACCCCACGAGGAAAATTATCCAGTACATGATTTAGAGCTAGCCGCAGTTGTGTTTGCGCTCAAGTCTTGGCGACATTATCTTTATGGGGAGCGGTTTATGTTATTCACAGATTATCAGAGCTTGAAATATTTATTCACTCAGAAAGATCTGAATATGCGGCAAAGACGGTGGCTCGAGTTACCGATAGACTACGATTTCGCGATTGAGTATTATCCTGGGAAGGCGAATGTAGTTGCCGATGCATTGAGCCGAAGTGGTGTAGAGAGTCGATGTGTCTTTGCAGAGATGACACATGAGCATGGATTCTTTGGAGGCTGCGACGGTGTTGTGTTTGTCGATACTTTTGCGATGTTCATATCGTTGCCGGATGCGTGTTCTGTTGTGTCGTTAGAGAGGGTCGCCGAGTGGCAAAGGGGTCGACGAACATTTTGCTCGCAAATCACTGCCTGGCTCGGGATCGGGTTGCACGATTGGTCTAGTGGTTCGGACCGGTGCTTGAGACACGGGGCGGAGTTGTGGATACCGAGGTGCGGGAACTACGTAATAGCATTCTTGAGGATGCACACCGTTCGCGGTATACAGTTCATCCTGGCAGGACCAAGATGCATCATGATTTGCGACGTTTATTTTGGTGGCCTGGGATGAAGGCCGATGTGGGCGCATATGTGAGAGCTTGTCATATTTGTCAGCAGGTTAAGGCCGAGCACAGGAGACCAGCTGGATTGTTACAACCACTACTGATTCCACAGTGAAAATGGGAGCATGTTACGATGGATTTTGTGAGCGGGTTGCCACAGACTTCGAGACGTCATGATGCTGTGTGGGTTGTTATTGATAGATTGACGAAGTCTGCACACTTCATCCTTATATCGATGAAGTATTCGTTTCCTCAGTTGAGTATCATTTTCGAGAGAGAGATTATTAGGCTACATGGAGTACCGCTATCTATTGTGTCTGACAGAGATCCCAGGTTAACTTCGAAGTTGTGGGAGAGCATGCAGGAGCAGTTTGGGACGAGACCGCAATTCAGTACGGCTTATCATCCTCAGACAGATGGTCAGTCAGAGAGATTGATACAGATATTGGAGGATATGCTTAGAGCATGCATTTTGCAGTTTGGAGGTGCTTGGGAAGAGTATTTGCCGTTGTGCGAGTTCGCGTACAACAACAGCAATCAGACGAGTATTGGTATGCCACCATTTGAGGCTTTGTATGGTAGACCTTGCAGATCACCAGCTTGTTGGGCAAAGCACCTGAGGATGTGGCAGTGATTGGACCTGAAGTTGTTGTTGATCATACTGAGAAAATTCGGCAAATTAGATTGAGATTGCAAGTAGCTCAAGATAGGCAAAAGAAGTATGTTGATAGGTATCTTGAGGGTTTGAGTTATGATGTGGATGACTTGGTATATCTGAAAGTTTCGCTCTGGAAAGGACATCAGAGGTTTGAAATCAAGGGGAAACTAGCACCGAGATATATTGGACCGTTTAGAATTATAGCACGTGTTGGGACAGTAGCATATAGATTGGTGTTGCCAGCAGAGTTAACAGGCGTTCATCCAGTGTTTCACGTGTCTATGTTGAGGTTAGCTAAGTCAGGACCGAGGCCGATAGTGGATATTAGACAGATTGAGGTTCGTCCTGGCGTTTCATATGAAGAGCAACCCGTTGAAATCATGGATCATAGAGTTCAAACTTTAAGGAACAGGGAGATTCCGAAGGTGTTGGTACGATGGCAGCATCACGGGACTGAGAGACTCACCTGGGAGCTCGAGTCGACTATGAGACAGAGATATCCTCAGTTATTTACTGGTAAGTGTTGATTATAACTTAAATTTCGGGACGAAATTTCAATTTAGTTGGGAAGAATTGTAACGGTCCAATTAATATTTGCCGTTATTTTATGACGTCATTACAGACGTGGACGCCAGTGTGGACATTCGTGGGTTCCACAACGAGGCTGGAGCGCGTCTGTATTAGGTAAATAGTTCTTTTTTTGTTGATTTGACTACTTTGCGATGTTTATGTTAAAATAGGATAAACTACATCGCGATGTGTGTAATTATATTTTAAATTGACGTGTGAGATTGTGTGATGAGTATTCGCATCGATATGCGTGTCGACGCGGGTACCGGGTAGATTAAAGACAGAATTTTAAGTTGAGAAAAAATATTACACACATTAAATGGATTAAATGTGATAAAATACGTAAATTGGTGGGCGCCTAGTAAAACGCGGGGTCGTGGTCAACACGCGCGGGTGGTGCGTTAGTGTGCACGCCTGAGTACGCTCGTTGGCGCGTACGACGAAATTTTAGGCGCGAAAGTATAGGCGAATAAATATATTTATATATATGTATATAAGGAATTTAATATATATATATATAAATATATATATTTAAAATCAGAAAATAAATAAATAATAGTGAAATGACCAAAAAGGGTATTAGAGTGTGAAAAAGGAGGATAAGATCATAAGGGTAAAATGGTCATTTCACCCCAAAATTTTGATAAACACCATCACCGTCTTCTCGCCTTCTCTCGATAAATTGAAAAAAAAAAACAGAACAGAGAAACAAGAGGAGGAAGAAGAAGAGAAGGGGAAGATCGAGAGAGATCAGAAGGAAGTGAGCTCGCGGGATCGTGGAGAACAAGGTGCGTTGATGTTGTTGTTGTTGTTGTTGTTGTTGTTGTTGGCGGATGTGAGATGATGTGGTGGATCGGTGGTGGTGGAATGGAGCTTGGGAGCTCGGACGAACTGCAAAAGCAGTTCGTCCGAGGAGGGAGACGACATCCATGTCGTCTCATGTCGTCTCCCCTCTCCCTCTCCCTCTCCCTCTCCCTCTCCTAAATTCAAAGAAAAAGAAAAATGGGGGCTGTTGGAACAGAGCACTACGTGTGCTCTGTTCCAACGAAGAAGGGGCCGATTCGGCCCGGTTCGGCCGAACCGCCCCTAATAAAAAAAAAAAACAATTTTGAAAAAAAAAAATTCTGAAAAATTCATAGAAAATTCATATAAAATAGGAAAATTTTAGAAAAATTATATTTTGATCAAACAAAGGAATTTTGGGATTTTCTCGGAAATGTTGGCGAGATATAGTCGGGGTTTTAGCCTCGAAAAATGAAAAAATTGACATAATATATTAAATTGAAGCTAATTTAGTGATAAATGTTATTAGGTATAATTCGGGTGATAATTTGAATTGTCGGCATTTATTGGAGCTGGACTAAGGTTTGATTTTCGGGATAAGGAGTGCGATTTGAGGTGTGTAGTATCCCAATTGAACTTCACTTTAAGTATTTATCGTTTGATTTATTTGGATTCAGTTCCATTTATTCTCTACTCCATTTCATTATTGCTTTACGGTGGCTGAGTACTCTCACCTGATGACTTTACAGTAGTGGAGTTTACTCCTACCTGGTGTCTTTACGGTGTTGCGATCAGTCCCCACCTGGTGCTTATTCGTTACGGCCATAGAGTCCACTAAATCATAGCACTTGTCTAGGTACATGCTGGTGAATAGGCTACCCGGGTATGGTAGGCTTGTGTGGGTGCGTCGTGGGTCTACGCCGACCACCTAGAGGGTTCAGGGCCAACCCATTAGTGTGTTTTCATGGGTCGTGCCTGGGGAAAAGCCCGAAGTATGATTTAGTTTGATTTTTATATGCACGTACTTTGTTTCGTCACTATATTTATGCATGCGATGATCTTTCTTTTACAGTTGTTTGTATTATTTCTTTGTTCCGCATGTTTAAATTATAGTATTTAAAATTCCAGTACTTTTATTTTCGTAATTACTTGGTGAATTTCCTTGGGATTACTTACTCTGGACTCGTCATCTGTCTTTTTGTGATGGCTGAGCGCAGATCCTAGTACGAGACGGGGAAAGGACAAGCTTGAGGATTACATCGATTGACAGCTCTAGCCCTTCTCGTACGTATGTTTATATTTACTTGTTTTATGTTGAGTTTTGGGACTTGAGAGATAGGTTGTATATTTTGACATTTTGAGGACCTTAGATGATATATATATGATGTACATTTGATATGGTTTCCACTTAGGCATTATGCTCATAATATACATGATAAATCTTTATGTTGTTAGTAAATATTCCGCTGCGTAATTTGAGGTTAAATAACATTAAAGAAACAAAAGTTAACTCATAACATCAAAGTTAACCGGAAATTGATTAATAATAGATAATTGGGCGTAGGACACAGATGGCAATGACGTGGACAGTTGTGGGCCCGTATGGCCTCCCGTGGCGGACCAATGTGGAAATTAGGGCCGCCACATTTGTACTACTCTCGCTTAGGCACGCTTAACTGCGGAGTTCTGATGGGATTCGGTGCCGTCGTGCTGAACCAACTCAGTGGTACTCGACTCGTGAAATTTGGAATCTTATCCCTCAGGACCCAGGTTTGAGTCGAGGGAGGCGAAAGATCGTGTGGAGGGACACGGATGGGGTAGGGCTTTGTACCACTCTGGCTGTGACTAGCGGTGCCAGTGGGGTGCGCCCCCATGGAGCCAGTGCCAGTGGTTGCGGCTAGTGGATCCACCTGCGGGTGGGCTGGACTGGGCTGGGCCGTTACAATTTCACCATTGGGTTTATACTTGATTTTGTATACCCATTTTGAATCAATAGCTTTCTTCTCTTGTGGTAACAATTCCAGACTCCAAGTGCCATTTTCTTCTAGTGCTTTGATTTCCTTCTTCATGGCATTTCTCCAATGTTTATATTGCACTACCTGAGAAAATGTTCTTGGCTCATCATTGGTTGTCATGGCCGCAAGGAAAGCTTTATGTGAGTTTAAAATTTTTTTGTATGAAATGAAATGTGAAAGAGGATATATTATCGGGTTCCTTGTTAGAGTGGTTGACTGCGGGTGCACAAGGGATGGTGGCAGGCTAACGACAAAATCATGCAAAAGCTTTGGTTGTGTCTTGATTCTCTTGCCAATCTCTTATGATTCCATAGAATCAACTGGGAGAAGTGTCTATTTTTCTGTAACATCTGCATATTCATTTAGCTCATGTGGTAATGAATCGGGTGTACTCGATCCTCATGAGCTACAAGATAGAGTGAATGAGATCTCAACATCAATAGGAACTTGCTACTTCGGATGATTTGGAATATGTGATGGTTTATGACTTACTTTGTATGGGAGAAAATCTTCAATAAAATCTCTAGAGGTGTAAAAATGATGTTCAGACATGCAGTAGACTCGATATCCCTTTATGCCATTGAGATAACCAAGAAACACGTACAGTTTACCTCGTTCATCAAACTTGTCACCATGCTTACTATGCATGTCAGCTAGACAACCGATAACTTTTAGATTGTTGTAATGCGGTTTCTTCCAAAGTAACACCTCATGAGGTGTTTTATTATTAATGATCCTTGATGGTAGCCGATTAATTAAGTTGTTAAAATGCATTTTCCCCAAAATTGAATAGGTAGTCCAGCTTCAAATCTCAAGGCTCGAGCCATCTCCAATAAGTGTCGATGCTTCCTTTCAACAACACCATTCTGTTGTGGAGTGTAAGAACAAGTTGTTTGGAGAAGTATTCCTAGTTCATGATAAAATTTCATCATGGCCGTAGATTGAAACTCCGATCCATTATCGGTTCCTATTTGCTTGATTTTCTTCCTGAACTGAGTGTTGACCATGTTGTAGAACATAGGTATAAAATGCTTCACTTCTGATTTGTATTTCATGAGATAAACCCATGTTCCTCTGCTATACTCATCAACTATAGAGAGAAAATAACAAGCATCCTATAAGTATGAAGCTTGATAAGGCCCCTATATATCACAATGAATTAAATCAAAACTTGAACTCATCTTTATTTCACTTAAAATAAAAGGTTTTCGAGTTTGTTTGGCTCGTATGCAAGAATCACAAAAAAAAAAAACATATTGAAATCGTTAAAAGATAACTACAAACTTTGAAGCTTTTTTAGATGAAGGATGGCCCAATCCCCTATGCAAAATATTTGGCTGTGTGGTGCCCATAACTGCCATTGCCGCACTGCCCCTTATTGCCTTTAAGTAGTAGAGACCTTCGTAGTGTTTACCCACTCCAATTAGGTTCCTCGAATGTAAGTCCTACATTACACAAAAATTCCAAAAAAAAATGAGAACACAATTATTATCCTTGGTTAGCCTGCTAACAAATAGTAAGTTGTACTTGAAATCTAGAATCTCTAGAACATTGCTGATCTTTGTTCCATTGGGGAGTGTTATTTCGCCTATCCTTTTGACAGGGATTGTATCACCGTTTGGAATTTTAACTTGTGCGCTATCCACATTCAATTTATTGTCTAATACTTTACCATTGCATGTGATATGTTCAGTCGCACCTGAATCAATCACCCAAGGCTGAGAGAAGTCGATCTTACCATCCGTGTTTGCGACCGATTGTGCTAGTTGAGATGCCAATTTTCTTGATCCCGACTCTTTGCCAAGATATTACAACAATCGATCAAACTGATCGGTTGAAAGCCATGGAACTAGACTAACATTGCTCTCAACTTGTGCAGCCTTTGGTTCTACCTTTTTTTTGCCCCTATCTTTTTGAATAACACTTTGATTTGTACCAGATTTATGCCAACCTAGACGGTACCCAACGATCTCATAGCATTGATATTGGGTATGTCCCAATTTTTGACTTATCCGCACTATGGTCTTTGCTTTCTCACTCTTCGATCTCTGATATAGCGATTCGTATGGAAAGTTTCCGCCTCTATGTGTGGTCTTCTACTAGCAGATATGTTTCTTTGTTGCTCGTCTTCAGTGACTAAGTGATAAGCATATCCCAAAGAGAGCATTTGTTTGGTGCTCAAGATTTGAGTCTTAATAATAGAGAAAACCTCTTCAAGACCCATCAAGAAATCATAAAGTTGCTCTCTTTCTCTCTCTCACAAATTACGTAATTCTTTTTGGTAGTCACACTTACACCTAGAGCATTGACACTTGGGAAGTGGTGAGATAGCTCGAATCTCGTCCCATAAAGCCTTCATCTTGGTGTAGTATGCTTTTGGTGCGTTGCCCTTTCTTGATTTGAATCTCATCCCATAAAGCCTTCATCTTGTTTGAGCTCGTATGCTTTTGGTGCGTTGCCCTTTCCGAACCTTTCTTTAAGATCCACCCAAATCTCTTGTGCGATCTTGACATATCAGACACTTCCTCTCACATCCTCATCCATTGCACTTTGCAACCTCACCATAGCATTGCATCTCATCCAATGCTTCAAATCTGGTGATCCTGCTGTGGGCATTGAGATGGAACCATCCACGAACCCAATTTTGTTCTTGGCGAACAAGGCATTACTCATATCATTTGCCCACTCTACATAATTTCCTTCTCGGAGTAGTTCACTTATGTAAACTTGCCCGGGATTATCAGAAGGATTTCGGTAGTAAGGAGATGATGCATCGAAATTGTTGAACTCGTTTATAATTTGCGACATCTTGATAAAATTAGTTTTGAAATGCAGTGAACAAATTTATTATGCTCCATAATAGATTTGAAATTTGCACAAAGGCATATATTTTCTATTAACTTAATGCGTTTATACACACAAGCATACAAATGAATTTATGGAAATATTAGAATGAATCCTTGATTAATTTGTAATTGATTGATTGAATCCTTAATAGGTTTAATCAATCAATGTGATTCCTTAAATCAAGGATTGTTCCTATATATCTTGAGCACAACACATCTTCAAATCAAAGGGATCCATACGAACAAATAAAATTGAGAAAAGAAACTAATAAAAATAAAAAAAATCCACAGAATCGTGGAGAGACTATCCTTCACAACGAAGGAGAAACTATCGCCTTTTTTTGAGAACAGAGAACATATCTCTTGCTATTGTTTATTGGCCTAATGATGAAAAATATCCTAAACTTTACAAGTTGTATCAATTATATCATAACCTTTAGAATTTATCAATTATATCATAACCTTTGGAATTTAGTATCAATTATATCCTCAACTAATTTAGACCATTCTTTTTGTCCACACAATTTTTTTTTAATTTTCTTATTATGCCAATTAAAGATTTATTCATACATATGCATTAAAGCTTAATATTTTTTATGCATTCATGTATATAATACACATATAGTAGTGTACGTACATATGCTACTTAATCATATACATATAATCTAAGAACATAATTCTATTCAAGTACATAATTCTTTTGTTAAATTTAACAACTATGGATATATTCAAATAAGTCTTATTTATTATTTTCATATGTATATGCACATGATTCAACTTATTATTTGTGTTTTATGAATAACTAAAAAAAGTTAATTAAGATATTAACGTATCATTGATTTATAAATTATTTTTTTGTGAGTTCTCGTACATTAATTCAAACACGAGGCTTTCGAAATTTTAATATGTAAATTGATCAATATGGATGATCATGAAAAGAAAAATTAGAAGATTATGTTGATTTTAAAGAAAAAGTACTCAAAATTAGTTGATGATAGAATTGATATTAAAAAGAAAAGGTTATGATAGAATTGATACAACTTGTAAAAGTTAAGATATTTTTTTATCATTAGACCTTGTTTATTTGTTTGAGAAGTAAATTGTTTGGTATGAGATTTGGAATAAAAAGTTGGAAGGTGATATAGTGACTTTCACCGTGACACAAACGAGTCGCACAACACACGTGACGTGTTCAACTTTTGTCTGTGATGGGCTCCACCAACAACCACTTAATATTGAACACGTGTGCTAGCACGACCAATTTGTGTCACCAGAAATGTCACGAAATCATTTTCCTAAAAAGTTATGAGTTCAAACCTTGGTACGTGTAAAAATTGTTTCATTCCTATTAAAAAAATAAAAATAAATAAAAAACAAAATCCAACTCCAACTTAACCGATTATAAGAAATTCGATTAAATCCAAGGTTTAGCTTATATGCTAAAATATATTTTTTTTGAAGCCATATGCTCAAATATTTTTATGCACACACATACATAGCCTATCTTACGTACGTATCTATACTTTTAAGAGAATTTTGTTTTGCTTATTTTATTTTTTTGATAGAAAAGAAATAATTTTTGCGCCCATCAAAGTTTGAACCCATAACACTTACCTCCAAATCTGATTTTGGTTTACTTATGACAAGAAAGCAATCAAACATACTTGTTATTGAACAATTGAAAATGAGACACGTGCACGCGATAAGCTTGACTTAGACTAGCTATGAGACGCAGGAACAACAAATATCTTTCTTTAAATACAACATAATTGCAAGGATGCAAAAAAATCTCTAATACATTGATTTTCATTTTTTTGTTTTTTTGAAAGCTCTCTAATATATTGAATTGCATTACAAGCTAAAAAGATTTAATTTTTGCCAACTATGCTTATGGTGCATAGGAAAAGAAATGCACCAAGAGGTCGGGTAATCAAATCATTAAAAAATTGGTTCACTGGAAGAGGAAGTATGATTCACATCGTGATGGATACTAGTTCTAACCGATGTTGCCATATATAGCAGTCAATTTAGACCCTCCTAAAAACAACTTTTGTTTTTCAAAAAAAAAAGAAAAATAAAATTTCAGGTGGATTAATTTTGAAGTCAGAGGCGGCCTAGCTTATTAAAGACATAGTGTCTTCTAGTATACATACATTTTGAGGTTTTTTATTTTTTTTTATTTTTTTTAAGTTTTTGAGAAAACAAACATTTCAAGGTTCAACTTACGTTTGATGGAAATTAATATTCATGGTGTAATTTCATATATGGCCACTGGACTTTAGGTATTATAACATATTGGTCATAAAATTTGATTTTGTAACAAAAAAATAACTAAACTTTTTATAACGTTACACAAAAATTATTTCCGGTTATCACTCTGACAAAGATAATTTTGTGATACTTTTGAGGAAAATTGGACGGTGAATACTCAACCTGAAAATCCAATATTGTTCTCTACTTAGCTTATGTTGGCCTCTGTTTCCTCAACATCTCTTGAAAATGGCTTTAGATTTGCAAAAATTAAGCACGATGTACAAGGTGGGATGAAGGAATTTGACGAAGATGGATGAGAAAAGAGGACCGGCACACACACTTGACAATTTGATGATTGTCTTTGACCATCCTTGCTGATCTGTTTTGATATGTTTTTAGGGCATTTGATGAATTGGTTCTCTTTTTGTGTAGGGACATTGATGACCTCGATTGCCCATATCATCAATGTTGTGATTGAGTCAGGAGTGTTGTATCTCGTATAGTTTACAACTTTTTTTTCCTTCCAATTTAGCGGCTAAGAAAAATAGATGAGACTATTGTGGCAACTACACGAGAGATTTAGTGTTGGAGGCTTGGAGCAGTAATTTGTACAGTAATTAATCAATTCATTTCTCAAAAAAAAAAAAAGAGTCCGGCTAAGTTCACCTCACCGTTTACTTGGTATACCCCGATTATACGTGACACCCCAAATTCAAATTTCAATTTATAAGGGCTTTACCAAAATATCTATTTATCCCAACCGAAACATCTAACTCCAAAACTTTAGTCGAAACATCTATTTTAGGTTCGGCGACATATGACCAAGACTTATCTTTTAGGCTCGATATTGTCCAACCGAACCTCTTTGACTGACTCTCCAACAAGAGACTCGACCTATAAGGCTGAGCTACTCGAAGATGTCTTAATAATTTCAAGAAGAGAGTGTGCGGATGGATGATGGTAGGGTGCACAAAACGAGAGGAATGAGTGTTGGGGTGCACTAATCGTAGTGAGTGGCATAAGGGTTATTTTAAAGTAGAATAGAACTTTTTTCTAAGTTTAACTTTTTGTTGTGGTGCCCTAAGTAAATGATGGGGTGCACTTAACCGGGCTCTTAATTAATTATGAAATCATGGGATTTTAAACGTGTTTAATTGTATATATAACTAATTACTCATTGCTATAATTTAGATATTGTATATAACTATTTAATCAATTCATTTCTTTCTTCTACTTAATTAATTATGAAATCATGGGATTTTAAACGTGTTTAATTGGACCTCATTGCTATAAATAGCTTATAGCTCATTAGATATTGTATATAACTAATTAAGGCAGACTCATGCTTCTAATAGGTATATCCTCAAATACACATTTACATTTTAGCTAACGCGGAAGGATGTCTTCTCAAAATGAGATTTTGCCCAAGTCTGCTGACTTGCACCCAAGTGTTTGGGGAGACTACTTCTTGGTAGGGGTGGGCAGCGGTTTTCAAAAAACCGTCCAAACCGTTCAAACCGACCAAACCGCACGGTTTGGTTTGGTTTTTGAAGCTTGAGGTTTGGTCGCGGTTTGGAAAACGACCAAACCGCAGATTTGCGGTTTGGTCGCGGTTTTCATTTTGAGAAAACCGCGGTTTAACCAAATCGAGGGCATTTTGGTAAATACAAACCAAAAACCCTAAAAATAAAAAAAAAAACCCACAAATCTCTTCTTCTCCAAACAACCCCCCACCGCCGCCTCTTCTCTCTCGATCCCATCTCACTCTCTGCTCCCTCTCGATCTCTCCACTCCCATCTCACGATCTCTCCTCCTCTCTGCTCCCTCTCGATCTCTCCACTCCCATCTCACGATCTCTCCTCTCTCTCTCGGCCCTCATCTCGCTCTCTCTAATCTCACGGACTCTCTCACTCTCGTTGTTCTCTCTCATCTCCCTCTCGGTCTGTTCGTTCTCCTCCTCCCTGAACCGGCAGCCACCACCTCCCTCCCGACACCGGGACCTCGACCATCCATAGGAGACACTTAGGTGAGCTTCTTCTCTCTCTCTCTCTCTCTCTCTCTCTCTCTCTCTCTCTCTCTCTCTCTCTCTCTCTCTCTCTCTCTCTCTCTCTCTCGTTCTCACTGGTTTCTTCTCCTCGTTGGGCTGCTGTTTGCCTTTGGACGTCGCTGCCGTGGGTGGTGGTGGTCGGGGACGGTCTGGAACGGGCCCTCGTGGCCCACCGGAGCTCCCTTATTCCCGAGAGACCTTCGAACATTGCATAAATTGCTGTTTTTTGCTTGCTGGTTTTTTTTTTTTTGCTTGCTGGTTTTTTTTTTCCTGAAAATAAATTGCATGAAAACCGCGAAACCAAACCGACCAAACCGCGCAAACCGCGGTTCGGTTTGGTGCGGTTTTGGTGATCTGCGGTTTGGTTGCGGTTTGGAAAATCACCAAACCGTAGACCCTCGGTTTGGTCGCGATTTGGTGGTTTTCCAAACCAAACCGCGATTTGCCCACCCCTACTTCTTGGAGCACGCTTGTGATGTTTTGGTAACACTTACTTGTATCGCGGAACTTTTGAAGTTATTAAATAGCTTTACATTAAATTTATTCTATATATATGCCCTTGATATTTTGGTTGAACTAATGGCATGTCTCCGCTTTTTCATAGGCACTTGATGCTTATGTACATGAAGTTGAGAAATTGAAAGAACAAGTGAGGAACATACTAAAGGAGACTGAACTTGAACCCTCCACACAACTGAATTTGGTTGATGCACTCCAACGCCTCGGTGTATCATACCACTTTGAAATGGAAATTGAAGAAGCAATGAAACAAATGTTTGATCATGAAATGATTCAATCCTTCCTTCACAACAACGATCTGTATAGTGTCGCTTAGTGTTTTCGGTGTCTAAGACAACAAGGATACAACATTTCAAGTGGTAATTAATCAACTCTAGTGACCATTACATAATTGTTGTCCCCTCTATTCACTTGTTTGCAACTTAAGATGGTGTTAATGAATGCAGATATCTTTAGCAAGTTTAAAGACGAAAAGGGTGACTTCAAATCAAGCTTAATTGATGATGTAAAAGGCATGCTAAGCTTATATGAAGCTGCTCATGTTAGGATTCATGGAGAAGATGTTCTAGAGGAAGCCCTTATTTTCACTACCACCAACCTTACATCTATGATGAAGAGTAGTCCTTCATTAAGCTGTTCTCCTCTTGGAAGACAAATCCAACATTCACTTGAACAGCCTATCCACAAGGGCATGCCAAGACTCGAGGCAAGGCGGTATATCTCGTTGTATCGAGAAAATGAGAAGTGGAGTCACTCTGTAAGAGAGCTTGCAAAGTTGGATTTTAATTTGGTACAAGCATTGCATAGACAGGAATTATCTGAAATTTCTAAGTATGCCTTCTTCAACTGCATTTGCCTTAATTTCTCTTCCATTTCCAATAAGTCATCATATTGTTTACCAATTATAACAATGTTTAATGTGTGGATTAACATGTAGATGGTGGAAGGATTTGGACTTTGCTTCTAAGCTACCCTTCGCTAGAGATCGATTGGTGGAATGCTACTTTTGGGCTATTGGGGATTACTTTGAACCTTCATACTCCGTTGCAAGAGTTTTCCTAAGCAAAGTTATAACCCTCACAACAATAATAGATGATACCTTTGATGTGTATGGAACACTTGAAGAATTGCAGCTCTTCACTGATGCCATTGCGAGGTTAGATATATACATGTTCTGTTAACTCTCTTAATTTTTTAAGCTAATGTTTCTTATGGTGACTTTCTCCTTATGTAGGCAATGGTTATAAGCATATATATATATATATATATATATATATATATATGACATAACCTATTGATTAATTTCAGGTGGGATTCTTCATGTATAAATCAACTTCCAGAATATATGAAAATATTTTACCAAGCGCTTTTGGACGTCTATGCAAAAATGGAGGAAACGATGAGCAAGGATGGGAGTTCTTATCAAGTACATTATGCCAAAGAAGCTGTAGGTTTTATCTGTATATATTCTTCATTTCATAGACATCAATCATATTAACATGGCCTCATGATCGCAAATTAATTTTTCTTGTGTTGTCAACACAGATGAAAGATTTAGTTGGCGCCTACTTTGTTGAGGCGAAATGGTACAATGAAGGCCATGTACCAAAACTGAAGGAGTACATAAGTAATGCACTAGTATCTTCAGCATACTACATGATCACTACTACATGTCTTGTTGGCATGGGAAAGGTCATGTCAAAGGAGGCTTTTGAATGGGTGAGGAGTGCTCCAAAACCGATTAGATCTTCGACTTTAATCGGGCGACTTATGGATGACATAGTATCTCACAAGGTATACATATATGTCTTACATGATCAACTAGTCCCCTACCTTAAAACGTAAGATTTCACATGAAAAAACACTAGTTAACATGGTAGCTAATCAGTCTGTTTGAATTGATTTCTGAAGTTTGAGCAACAACGGGGACATGTTGCTTCTGCGGTTGAGTGCTACATGGAGGACAATGGTGTCTCAGAGCAAGAGGCCTGTGATGGTATTAACAAAATGATCGATGAAGCATGGAAGGATGTAAACGAAGAGTGCTTTTCGCTCAACAAAGACATTCCGAGGCCTTTGCTAATTCGAGTCGTTAATCTTACTCGAATGCTCTATGTGATTTACAAGTATGAAGATAGTTTCACTCATTCTAGTACAAGACTAAAAGAAAGTGTGGCATTGTTGTTCGTTGATCCTGTTCATCCCTGACCCTCAAAGGGACTTATTTATTTCTTGAATGAATATCCTCTGTTTTGCTGAAGTGTTGCAAACACATGTGGAACCTTAAATGGTACTGAATGAGGAAACTAATTAATGATAGATTTCCTATATAATTGTATTTGACTTCAATAGGAATCTTAAATGGTACTGAATAAGTTTCTTCGTACGAATCTCCATATTTAGTTATTTATTTATTAACTTTTGTGAAAATCAAACCACCAATCTTCTCACGTTTTACGTAGAAATGGTAATATATAATCCATTTGATCATTTGTATGTAAGGCATTTTGCACAAAAAAAAAAAATCTAATTACTTTTAGTCGCCAGGGATTACCCATACTCATCGGGATTTAATGTGTATAGGGATAGGTATGAGAATTCATCCTCAGATGGATATGGGTATGGGTATAGGTGATAAATTTTTTAATGGGTACAGGTATGGAAATGAGGTCCCCATCCCCTACCCTACCCATATAGGAATGAGGTCCCCATCTCCTACCCTACCCATTTGCATCCCTATTAGAGGTGTTAGATTTTTTACTCCAAAAAACCTTAATACGTTACTTTTAAGGAGAGATCAACAAAACACACACTTGTATATGTATGTTTACGATTATTTAACTAGTGAGCATATTTTCAAAAAAAACAAAAAACAAAAAATAAAAATAAAAAACAAAAAACTAGGGCCAAGCTATTCGAACCCCACTTTTTGCTCTTTATACTTCGTTTTTGAATTTTTTTTAACCCTCTTGTGAAATGTCTTTGATGCCCCCATATATAAAGAAGCTTTACTCCCTCATATCCCTCTACTCCCACGAATTTTTTTGAACCAAGAAAACCTCACGGAAAACCCAAGAACTCCACCCCCTCACTCGACCTCCAACTGACTAAATAAGTGTGAAACAGCACAAAATAAACTCGAAAACTTGGTTCTCTAGTTCATACCCTTTTGTTTGGTATTTTTTGGGAAATTTGGTAGTTATTAGATTGTTCTAGGATTATTGCATTTTTTTTAAGGCTTTGAGTTTGACAATAATTGGCGCATTGTAGGGAGGAAAATGTTAAAGGAATCAGCAAAACGAAGTAAACTCGAGCAGTATGAGATAATTTTTGTTGTTTTTATGACTGTACCGACACACAAGACCAAGATGTACAACATGTGTCTTAGTCCTGTATGTCTGACAATATATTGTACATAGCGGTATATATTGGTCGAGACCCATAGTTTCATGTCAGCTTTGTGTGACTACGAAGCACTTATAAGTATCGGCCTTGTTGCGTCGAAATGATGCTCGTACCCCATCGAATTGCTCTTTATACCACACTCTAACAAACACTGCTCAAACCCTCTCAAGTATTTTGGTCGAAGATCTCCAATATACACTCATAATTTCGCACTCTAGGCACTGATATGCTAGTCATACCCCCACCAAATTGTTGTGTGCACCCCATAATAGTCTATTTATTCTATACTAGAGTATCGAAGAAATGAAACCAGAATATCTATTAACGTAGCGGCTGCACATGACCGATAGGCATTCATAAGTCTCGATTTTGATGAACCGAAAGCAATAAAAACATTTTAGTTAAGTGTTGTCGATACCTTTCCAGCCCCCTCGGTTAAACCTGATCGAGGCCCTTTACAAGGTCTCAGCGGTCGCACATTTTGGCACCTTCAACTGAAAACCAAGGAAACCCTCAAAGTTCAAAAATGTGACCAATACACTGAGAATCTCATGGAGAAAAAACCCACAAAGTTGTAGGGCAAAAAAATTATTCAAAAGACCAAAAGAAAACAAAGATAATCGTGGTGGTCCCTCAAGTAGATCTAGTGGGTTTCAAGTTACTAAAACACTCCTAATGCACTGACGACCTCAAACGAGTGTTCGATAAGTCAAGAAAAATGAAACAATGAAGGTGGTGACAAGTTTGGTTATAGGGTATGTGAGTTAGGTAAGTGTGTTGAAGATGACGGTAGTTTTGGAATAATTTACAAAAAAATGGGGTAAAAACAGTAAAAAAAATTAAAATTGGAGTATAACGAAGTAATAGGGTAAATGAACAAAAAGTGGGGTCAAATAGCCTGGCCCAAAAACTAATGTGACTATATTTCAGACCGCACATATTCAACCCTTACATTAATTTTGGAAAAATAAATAAAGATATTTGATTATATACAGGTACGGCTCGAGCTAGCTAGCATGTTTGAATCAATTAGCCACATGAAAAATGAAGATGCATTCAAAACCTATAAATATTTAATTGTACATGTGATATATATAAATAGTTAGACACAATTATTAGTTTGGGATTATTTAGACACAAAACTCTGAAGTTTGAGATTATTCTTAGTGTTTATCCTTTTCTTCAACAATCAATAAGGATTGATGAATTACAGTGTTTTTTGTTGTATAAGGTGGATTTGGATTTCGCTTCAAAGCTATCTTTTGCCAGAGACAATTAGTGGAGGCGTACTTATGGACCGTAGGAGCTTATTTTGAGCCTTCATTATAACGACCCGGAAATTTGGTTATCTGTGAATGATGATGTGTAATATGTATTTATACTCGTATTTGAGTGACCAGACTGTGAGGCCGGTGAACGAGTGGGAAAACTGGACGCGCGGGATTCGACAATTGGGTTATAGGTACATGGGAGACTAAAAACATAATTAAAAGAATTATTTAACAATTTTATAGTTTATTTATGTGAGACAAAGGTAAAAGTGTGCATGTGACGGGGAAATACGGACCGAGGAGGTGAGATAGGTCGGGGAAAATGTTTGAGAAATATACGGGTGTAGGGTTAAAAATTTTGCATAGTGACACAATCAAATAATGGGGAACCCTTGGGTTTAACTTTGTGATGTGTGGGTTGGTAAAAATGGGTAGACACAACTATCATACCCATTTAAACATTCAAACACACACCTACCCCCATCACTCAACTCACCTCACACGCCACCCACTCCCATCACTCAACTCACCTCACCACCTACCCATCACACACGTTACTCTCACCTCACCCCTTCATTTAAACACTCCTTCTCAACGTCACTCTTTCATTTCACTCATCTCTCTCTCACTCTTCTCTCTCCTCACAGGTTCTCTCTTTTTCACTCAACCCTCACGGCCTCCCTCTCCCTCTTCTCACCACCGCCCTCTCCTCTCACCGGAGATCGAACCAGGCTTGTCGGAGATACGTTGTCGACTAAGGTGAGCCTCTTCTCGTTTCTCTATCTCTCCTTCTCGGTTGTTCTTCCTCTCGGCCTCCCTCTCGGCTCACTCGTCTCTCGGCCTGGCCAAGTCCTCGCCGGTCGTCGGAGGTTCAGGGGTGACCGGGAAGTTCACCGGAGGTTCCCTACCTCCTTCCCTTTCTCGGCCTCTCTCGTTCTCACAATCTCTCTCTCTCTTGTATGCTCTCATGTTCTCTGTTTCCTCTCGGTTTCTACCTCTCCTCTTTCGGCTCTCTCTCAAGAAGAGCCACCACTGGCCCTAGTCGGACCAAAGGTGGCCAGGGTTCATTCCCTCACCGGAGACCTCCCTCCCTCTCTTTATTTCTTGCCTTCTTTTCCTCTCTTGGTTAACTGTTTTCCTGTTTTTGGGTTTTGTGTTACGTCACTGTTAGGGGCTGCCGTGACGGGGACCGGTCATGGACGACTCCCGGTGACTCACCGGAGTCTAGACCATCCCGGAGCACACTCCCTCATGACCCATGCAAGGTCCCTATTAGTGTACACACATTAAGTTGGTTTTATAGGGTTTTTACCCTCTCGCCGGAAAACTCCCTCACCGGCAACACCACCACCGGACCACGATGATGGGGACGCTGTCGGGGACCCCACCAAACTCATACGTGGGTCCCACAGCCCTAAGAGTGGCCGCAACAGTTTCATTTCGAGTTAAAATGTTATTTCATGTGTTTGGTGTGGTGGAACCTCGCCGAAAACCGCCACTGCCGGCGGTGCTACCGACCGGACCACCACCAGTGGAGGTTGTCGAGGATCTCATCTAACATTGTTTGAAGTATCGCAACCCTTGGTTAAGTTCGAAACAGTGTTATTAATACGTTTTGACGTCATTTCATGTGTTGCCGTCGTCGAGTCGTTATTTGCGTGTGTTAAAAAAAATTTCCGAACTGGTGGAGGGTTTTTCAGCATTCCCATGCCATAATAACTCTTCCCTCGATGTCGGACAACACCAACGAGTTTCCATGCTCGTTGGTACATGTCGGTTCAGTTTTCATGTGAAGTTATGGTTAAGTGTTGGTTGGTATTCAGACATCGTGTGGCGATGAATGGCTATGACGTCGTGGTCATGTCGCCGGTCCTCGAGACCATGACATGACCCACATACGACTGAGCCGAGCCCATGATTTGCGATGAGATTTATATATATTGTGTTTTCAAAACCCAAGAGAGAGATAGTATTCCTTTGTCGATTAAATTGTCGTGTCGTTCGAGTCATTCAAAACATTGGGGAAAATGATAAGTTTAAACCTAGTTTTAGTAAATGACTTGACCCATTAATACGAGTTTCTAACCTTGTCAGGTAATGGAAAACTCGGGGATACGTGTTAGGAGTCGCGGGAGTGTTATACGCGGATTTCGATAGATCAGGTAAGTACACTTGCCTTAAAAAGCATTTGTACGTTAGTAAGCCAGCTAAGAAAATACCATGTGATTCATTTTCATTCCGTTGTGTTTGTTATTATCTACTTGTTGGCATTCTGTTCCATATTCCTTGTATGTGTGTTCTTGGCATAAGTGTGTGTCTCGAAGGTACATGCGGCCTGCACTAGAAGGGATAAAACGCGGGCACTCGTGCGCACGAGTGTTTGACCACCCCTAGTGATTGTGTGATACCATGTACTGGATTGTTGTGGATATTGCTGTGGATTTCGATGTTGCGACATCGCTGTTGTGGAATTTAGACCACTTATTGCCTCTCTTGACTCGTAGAACACGCATGTTTCGATTGCTTTCATTTTCAATCTGTCTATCATGCATTCTTGTTTATTTAAATTCCTATCTTTCAGTACCTGCATGATATTTAGACTGCCTTGGTTGTTATTTTATGAATTACTGTTATATTCTTCTGGCTTTAATTTCGATTTCTCTCAGTTGTTCACCGTCTAGTTTGTGACGGTGGGTGCAGATAGGACGGAGAGCAGTAGGGGCAAGGGACCTTGCCTAGGAGACTTTTTTGTGAGCAGCTGGACTTAAGGTACCGAGATGTAGGCTCGTGTTTATTTCTTTTTGTATGATGTTTATATATATATGATCGTTTTGGGACTGGGAAATATGTTTTGAGGTGGATTCCATCAATCCATTTTGTTGACTTGGATATGACTATACCAGGGTTTTCCACATTTATATAGATTCCTAATTTCCCTTTGATTTAGTTATTTCCCAATATTTGATTAGAATATGATTTTGTTTCCGCTGTGTTATAATTGCAATAACTCTTTCATAAATCTTGAAATTTTGATAATTTGAGGCTGACTAGGCTCGTCAGGTTCACTGAGAAACTGACTCGGGACCTGCACGGGTTTAGGCCGGGCGTACCCAAATGCGTTGGGAATTTGGGGCCGTCACAGTTGGTATCAGAGCCTAGGTTTGAGGAGCCTAGGGATGAGGTGTAGGTTATTCTTTAATCTGATACCAACATCATAGTTGGTATCAGAGCGCAAGGTTATATAGACCTGACTCTTGATTTAAATTCATAAAACACAAGCCATTTCAACCAGCGGAAGTTAGGAATGGTCGAACTTAGAAGTGGAAACCATATGATCCTGTAGAAACTTAACTGGGGAAGTAATGGG
Source organism: Stephania japonica (assembly GCA_039657345.1). Classification (NCBI taxonomy): domain Eukaryota; kingdom Viridiplantae; phylum Streptophyta; class Magnoliopsida; order Ranunculales; family Menispermaceae; genus Stephania; species Stephania japonica. The sequence goes on along the minus strand of CM077556.1, from coordinate 79,104,189 downwards.
TTGAGTCGAATTATTTTAATACATATTATGATTGTTATGTGTATTATTATAGTATACGGTAGCTATAGACTGATCCGAGAAGTTCGTTCTCTTGATTTAGACGATGATGGCGGATCAGACAGGTCGGGGCGACGATAGCGGCACATCCGGCACACGATATGCTAGTGCGGACGATGTGCATGCCTTGACTCAGAGAGTTGCGACGCAGGATTCGCAGCTATAGGAAATGTTACGACTGTTGAGGACACTCGTACCAGTTACCGCTACACCATCGACTTCGACTACACCATTGCCACATACTACTACCCGTGGGGCAGAAACCCTGATTGCTGCGGCATCTACGACTCCGATTCCGTTAGAGGCAGTACCTGAGGGAGCTGTTGTTGCACCTGATACGCAGACCGAGGCGGAGACACATCCTTTATCGATAGAGATAGCTCGAGCGACAGAGACACCAGCTACGCCAGTAGCTATTGCAGAGGTTACTCCAGTTATGACTCCATCGAAGAGTCCGGGAGCCACTGCTGAGGCGAAACAGTGGAGGGAATTTAAGAGACATGATCCTATGAAGTTCTATGGCTGCACTGATGTTAGGGCAGCTGAGTTATTTCTGAAGAATCATGAGAAGATTCATTCGATCATCGCCAGGGAGGATCACATGCGAGCGACTATCTCTTCGTCGATGTTACATGGAGAGGCAGATGATTGGTGGACGACGATCATTACTACCAGAGGTGTTCCGAGAGACTGGATCGACTTCAAGACCCAATTTAATCAGAAATACTTTCCACCGACTGTGCTTCGAGCAAAGAGGAATGAGTTCATGGCATTGAGGCAGGGCGTTAATGAGTCAGTTATGGAGTACATGGGTAGATTCTCATCATTGTTACCTTATGCTGGAGGATCGACCGTCACCGAGACTGATCGAGTCTATTATTTCACTGAGGGTTTGTTACCTGCGATCGGTGGTTTTGTAGTCACTACGCAGCCGAAGACATTACAGAAAGCCTATGAGTGTAGCTTGACTAGAGAAAGTTACCTAAGTACTCACCCAGAGGAGTTTGAGCGTGACCAGTCTGAGTTGCAGTTAGAACACCAATCAGAGAAACAAGACAGGAAACGAATGAGGAATCCAAATGACAACGGTGGTTCTCGAGGGCGGAGGGTGTGTTACCAGTGCGGACAACTCGGAAATTTTCAGAATCGATGTCCAGACTTGTACGAGGACCAGCAAGATGACGATCAAACTCAAGCCATTGAGGACGTGCACATGGAGAGTGAACAACAGTTGACAGTGGTTCGTAATCCTACAGGAGGTGAGGAATCTTCCTGATTTTCGCACATGCATGGGACTAATTATTTGAAACTTTAGGTGCTTAAATGCGATGCCGGACGTCATGTGACAGAGCTAGGCTCGAGACTAGCTAGAGTAGTACCGTTTAAACTTAACAGAGTTGTTTATGGTGAGATAGACCTAACTTAGACTAGAGTCCAAAAGAGATGGTAAGTTTGGGCACAATGGGTTGCCAAAACTAGCCACAAGTACACCTAAATAAAGGCAGGACCAGACGGGTTGTGATTCATCTTACGATGCATGAACACGTAGTGTACATGGTGGCCACGGTTGCAACTTTGTCGAACATATTTACTACCTGGGTAAGAATGAACGTGCGTTGAAACGCGAGTAGGTTGGGAGGTCATTACGGGTTTGGCGTGCGAGTCGCGATCGTAGCGTCTTACTTCGTAATTACCTGACTTGTGTGGTAGTGGTTGAGGGTGTCTGCGATGTGGTCGTTGACATTCTTACCATTTTGGGGAAATGGGAACGGTCTAGAGAGACCGTAGTTGCGTCAGGCTGTTTGAAGTGGTTGGTGACCTACAGTCTAAAGACTGAGATGAAATCAAGCTGTTCGAAGTGGCAGAAGCCCACAGTTTGATAGATGTGGAGAAAAGGAATGGATTTAGGACGTTGTACTGTTTGAATAGACTTTGTACAAGTCTGCAGTTCAATACCTAGTGTCAAGCTGTTGGAAGTGACTCTCGCGAGAGTCCACAGTTAGTCATAGCTTATTGAGCTGTATGAAGTGACTTTGCATTGCTCCACAGTTCAACGACGAGGAACGAGCTATCTGAAGTGACTCCGAAGTAGTCCGCAGTTCGAGGAATAATCCAAGCTAACCAAAACGGCTCTAAGCCGCAGTCTGGAGGAGGTGACAATGGGTGTTAGGTATCCTTATTCACTCGAGATAGAGCTAATTTCGAGGACGAAATTTTTGTTAGTTGGGGAGACTGTAACAACCCGAAAATTTGGTTATCTGTGAATAATGATGTGTAATATGCATTTATACTCGTATTTGAGTGACTAGACTGTTGAACGAGTGGGAAAACTGGACGCGCGAGATTCGACAATTGGGTTACAGGTACATGGGAGACTAAAAACATAATTAAAAGAATTATTTAACAATTTTATAGTTTATTTATGTGAGACAAAGGTAAAAGTGTGCATGTGACGGGGAAATACGGACCGAGGAGGTGAGATGGGTCGGGGAAAATGTTTGAGAAATATACGGGTGTAGGGTTAAAAATTTTGCATAGTGACACAATCAAATAATGGGGAACCCTTGGGTTTAACTTTGTGATGTGTGGGTTGGTAAAAATGGGTAGACACAACTATCATACCCATTTAAACATTCAAACACACACCTACCCCCATCACTCAACTCACCTCACACCCCACCCACTCCCATCACTCAACTCACCTCACCACCCACCCCATCACACACGTCACTCTCACCTCACCCCTTCATTTAAACACTCCTTCTCAACATCACTCTCTCATTTCACTCATCTCTCTCTCACTCATCTCTCTCCTCACGGGTTCTCTCTTTTTCACTCAACCCTCACGGCCTCCCTCTCCCTCTTCTCACCATCGCCCTCTCCTCTCACCGGAGATCGAACCAGGCTCGCCGGAGATACGTTGTCGACTAAGGTGAGCCTCTTCCCGTTTCTCTATCTCTGCCTCTCGGTTGTTCTTCCTCTCAGCCTCCCTCTCGGCTCACTTGTCTCTCGGCCTGGCCAAGTCCTCGCCGGTCGTCGGAGGTTCAGGGGTGACCGGGAAGTTCACCGGAGGTTCCCTACCTCCTTCCCTCTCTCGGTCTCTCTCGTTCTCACGATCTCTCTCTCTTTTGTATGCTCTCATGCTCTCTGTTTCCTCTCGGTTTCTACCTCTCCTCTCTCGGCTCTCTCTCAAGACGAGCCACCACTGGCCCTAGCCGGACCAGTGGTGGCCAGGGTTCATTCCCTCACCGGAGACCTCCCTCCCTCTTTTTATTTCTTGCCTTCTTTTCCTCTCTTGGTTAAATATTTTCTTGTTTTTGGGTTTTGTGTTTCGTCACTATTAGGGGCTGCCGTGACGGGGACTGGTCATGGATGACTCCCGGTGACTCACCGGAGTCTAGACCATCCCGGAGCACACTCCCTCATGACCCATGCAAGGTCCCTATTGTGTACACACATTAAGTTGGTTTTATAGGGTTTTTACCCTCTCGCCGGAAAACGCCCTCATCGGCATCACCACCACCGGACCACGATGACGGGGACGCTGTCGGGGACCCCACCAAACTCATACGTGGGTCCCACATCCCTAAGAGTGGCCGCAACAGTTTCATTTCGAGTTAAAATGTTGTTATTTCATGTGTTTGGTGTGGTGGAACCTCGCCGGAAACTGCCACTGCCGGCGGTGCTACCGGCCAGACCACCACCAGTGGAGGTTGTCGAGGATCTCATCTAACATTGTTTGAAGTCTCGCAACCCTTGGTTAAGTTTGAAACAATGTTATTAATGCGTTTTGACGTCATTTCATGTGTTGCCGTCGTCGAGTCGTTATTTGCGTGTGTTAACAAAATTTCTGAACTGGTGGAGGGTTTTTCAGCATTCCCATGCCACAATAACTCTTCCCTCGATATCGGACAACACCAACGAGTTTCCATGCTCGTTGGTACATGTCGGTTCAGTTTTCATGTGAAGTTATGGTTAAGTGTTGGTTGGTATTCAGACATCGCGTGGCGATGAATGGCTATGACGTCGTGGTCATGTCGCCGGTCCTCGAGACCATGACATGACCCACATACGACTGAGCCGAGCCCATGATTCGCGATGAGATTTATATATATTGTGTTTTCAAAACCCAAGAGAGAGATAGTATTCCTTTGTCGATTAAATTGTCGTGTCGTTCATGTCATTCAAAACATTGGGGAAAATGATAAGTTTAAACCTAGTTTTAGTAAATGACTTGACCCATTAATACGAGTTTCTAACCTTGTCAGGTAACGGAAAACTCGGGGATACGTGTTAGGAGTCGCGGGAGTGTTATACGCGGATTTCGATAGATCAGGTAAGTACACTTGCCTTAAAAAACATTTGTACGTTAGTAAGCCAGCTAAGAAAATACCATGTGATTCATTTTCATTCCGTTGTGTTTTTTATTATCTACTTGTTGGCATTCCGTTCCATATTCCTTGTATGTGTGTTCTTGGCATAAGTGTGTGTCTCGAAGGTACATGCGGTCTGCACTAGAAGGGATAAAACGCTGGCACTCGTGCGCACGAGTGTTTGACCACCCCTAGTGATTGTGTGATACCATGTACTGGATTGTTGTGGATATTGCTATGGATTTCGATGTTGCGACATTGCTGTTGTGGAATTGTTGTGGAATTTAGACCACTTATTGCTCTCTTGACTATTAGAACACGCATGTTTCGATTGCTTTCATTTTCACTCTGTCTATCATGCATTCTTGTTTATTTAAATTCCTATCTTTCAGTACCCGCATGATATTTAGACTGCCTTGGTTGTTATTTCATGAATTACTGTTATATTTTTCTGGCTTTACTTTCGATTTCTCTCAGTTGCTCACCGTATAGTTTGTGACGGTAGGTGCAGATAGGACGGAGAGCAGTAGGGGCAAGGGACCTTGCCTAGGAGACTTTTTGTGAGCAGCTGGACTTGAGGTACCGAGATGTAGGCTCGTGTTTATTTTTTTTTGTATGACGTTTATATATATATGATCGTTTTGGGACTGGGAAATATGTTTTGAGGTGGATTCCATCAATCTATTTTGTTGACTTGGATATGACTATACCGGGGTTTTCCACATTTATATAGATTCATAATTTTCCCTTTGATTGAGTTATTTTCCAATATTTGATTAGAATATGATTTTGTTTCCGCTGTGTTATAATTGCAATAACTCTTTCATAAATCTTGAAATTTTGATAATTTGAGGCTGACTAGGCTCGTCAGGTTCACTGAGAAACTGACTCGGGACCTGCACGGGTCTAGGCCGGGCGTACCCAAATGCATTGAGAATTTGGGGCCGTCACATTCATACTCTCTTGCAAGATCCTTTCTAACTATAGTGTGAAATATAATATCTATAGTCGACGGAATTTTTTATGTTTACGGCACAATTGAAGAATTAAAGCTCTTTGTCGACATCTTTGAGAGGTATGATACATGCTCTCTCACTTAATTTTGTTTATCCTCTAATGTAACGGCCCATTTTTCAAATAGACCGCCACAGGGTTAATGCGGACCCACAGTCTGTCTTACCAGCGACAGCTGTGCTCTACATTGGATTACATCCTCCATTTTATCTTTTTAAACCTTATTAATTATTCATTTATTGATTAAGTTGTATCGAAATCAAATGATATGTTAAATCATCCAAAAATCCTCAATAAACACAGCGGAAGCCACGCTAACACATTTACTCGGGTAATAATACTATAAACGTGTAACCTAAACCATAAATCTAATGTAGAAAACCCATATATAACCATAGATACCTCTAAATCATCAAAAAGATCAATATACATAAAGTTTCTCAAAACCCCAAACCCATAATAAAACAAAGTAAATATAATACAAACGTACGACTCAGGCTATCTCGGCTCAACAGTACTCTGGCAGCTTGCCTTTGCCCCTGCTCGTACTAGAATCTGCACTCAAGCCATCATAAAAGGCAGATGACGAGTCCAGAGTGAGTATTCCCAATGAAATTAAGTGAGCATTAATTTAAGTAAATACTGGAATTTAAATAAAGCTATTAAATAAACACGCGGAAATAAATACAAACAACTGTACTCATCGCATGAATAAATAATAGGAAAAGTGCAAAGTGTGTTCCTAGCTCCTAGGGTCAGACTACACCATAATTCGGACTCTTCCACAGAATACTGCCGACGAGTCCAACTCAAGCAGGGCAAGCATCTGGATCCGCTCGATGGCCGACGTTACACCTACGGCGCATCGACACATGCCATGACGTGACACTCGGCCGAGTTCGATTTGGTAGCACGTGCTATGGTGTAGTAGACATACACACAAGAATGGAACGGAGGGAGCCTCGCTCAACGTCCGCCCATATAAACATAACCAAGAATAGAGTATTGAAATGAAAGAAATTGAATTCAAATGCCAAAATAGATAAATATTCAAATAATTTCAGTTGGGATACTACACATCTCAATCCGCACTCCGCGTCCCGAAAATGAAACCCCGTCTAGCTCTAATAATCACCCGATAATCCAAATTATCACCCCAAATGTACCTAAAATTATTTATCATTGAATTAGCTTCAATTTGACATATTATGTTAATTTTACGTTTTTCGAAGTAAAAACCCTAACAACATCTCGCCAAAATCCCAAGAAAATCCTAAAAACTCATTTATTGACCCATTTTCTAATTTCTCATATTTTTTTGAATTTTTCTGAATTTTTTCATAATTTTTGGCTATTTTTCTCTATTTTTCTATATTTTATTTTATTTAAAAACTGTTTTTAATTATTTAAATAAAATAATAAAATGAAATTAAAAATAAATATTATTTAAATATTATGATGGGTCCCCTGAACCGGGTCGGCCCAGGTCCGGTCCACCTGGACCGGGTCCGGGTCGGGCCCGGTACAGGTGGGCTCGGTCCAGGCCCACCCGGGTTGGGCCTGGACGACCCGGTCCAGGTGCGTGCGTGCGTGCACCCTTCCCCCCATCATCTTCCCCAGAGGAGCTAAACATCGCCTCTAGTTTCTTTTTTTTTTTTTTTTTTTTTTTTTTTTTTTTTCCATTCTTCTTCTTTCTTCCTTTCTTTCTTTACCAATGAAATTAGAAGGGTGGGGAGACCACACATCATCTTCCTCCTCGGAACCAACTTTAATTCTCGGCCATGGCGCCGCCATGGCCAAGCTCACCACCTCCACCACCACAACGCACACAACAACACACCACACCCACAACAACCGAATCACACCACTCATCTCGACGTCGCCGTGCTCGTGAACTCCCCGAGCTCCTTCACCGCCCTCTCCTTCTTCCTTCTCTTCTCTTCGCCTATTTTTTTTTTCGATTTAATGAAGAAGAAACGGTGATGGTGGAAAATTACCGAAATACCCTTGTGTCCATCACTTTTTCTAAACAGCCCCATACCCTTTTTGGTAATTTCACCATTATTTATTTATTTTCTGATTTTTCATATATATATTTATATATATATATATATTAAATTACCTATATATATATTTATAAATATATATACACCTATATTTTCGCGTCTACAATTTCGTCGTACGCGCCAACGAGTGTATTCGGGCGTGCACACTACCGTACCACCCATGCGTGTCGACCATGACCCCGCGTGTCCCTAGGCGCCCACCAATTTATCATTTTATCACATTTAATTTATTTAATGTGTGTAATATTTTCTCCGGCCTAATATTTCATCCTTTTGTCTATTCGGTACCTGCGTCGACACGCATATCGAGGCGAATACTTAACACACAATCTCACACGTCAATTAGAATATAATTACACACATCGCGATGTCGTTTAACTTATTTTAACATAAACATCGCAAATTAAACAAAACAATATACAAAATAACTATTTTCCTAACTCCAGGCTTGCTCTAGTCTAGCTGCGGGTCCCACGGGTATCTGAGCTGTTTGCTACGCCTGCAATACGTCATAAATAACGAGGAATTAAATTCGAACCGTTACATCTAATGATAGGGAAATTACTGAAGAACTTAATATATTGGAATACAATGATGATCAGAGATTCAGAATACACAATAAAACAATAAGTAAAGCACATTCAATAGGTGGTAGACAATGACATTATTTTCTAAGAAGATGATAATCCAACCCACTTTGGACACACACTTTATTTTTTAGCTATTTATGATATTTTGTTAAATGTGGGTCCTACACTTGGGAGACAAGAAAGAGTCATAAATGGCTAAAAAATAAAATGTGTCTAAAGTGTGTTAGATTATCATTTTCCATAATTAGTATTGGATAAAAGATTATTAATTTACAAGGTAGGATAAGCAAAACTATGTAATTAGCATCATAAAAGGTAATAAGATTTGGTATCATAAGTGCTTAGAGTACAAAGGAAAAGAAAAACTAGCAGTTGGAAATGCAATCTTCTATCTACTTCTCATGTTGGTAATTCACACTACAATAGAAAAAGGCTTTAATGACAGTTTTATACCGTCATTAAAGGTCTTTAATAACGGTTATCAACCGTCACAATATCCGTCATGTTATGAAGAGTTATGAAAGCTCAAGGCCTTTTGTAACGGTTTTAGACCGTTATCTTATGTCAAAGTTGATATCTGAAGAAATCTTTTAATAACGGTTTTAAACCGTTATTAAAGGGTGTTCATTTATTTATTTTTTTAAAAAAAAATGTACTGATCTGCAGCATATAGAAGGTCGTCGATTTTGGTTTTATAGTACCGATCAGCCAATACTATATAGTTACCATTACTTTCCTAAAAAAAAAGAATAATTAATATTACCATTGGACTGATCAACCAATACAACAAATTCTTTTTTTTTTAATTGGAAATTGTAGTGTTTAAGATTACTTCGTGCCACAATCATAACAAGATAAAAAAGAGATGCAACCCTGAGTGGAAGTGGAACCGAACACTAAATATAACAAAGCATTATTGATCATCGACCATTCATGATCAATAACCACAAAACAAAAGATAAATTCCATATTTTCATACATAACATATACTATTTACAACTTCTCATCACCATCATTCCCACCACCTCCATTGCCATAACCAACATATGTTTCCACAATTGGCACAGCAGGCGCCATCGAGAACATGGTGGTGTTGAGAGTCGCCACTCGAATAGGCCTTACCTGACCATTACTTGAAGAATGCTGACAATTGCTAACCTCTTCTTTTCCTTGACCCCTATTCAAGTCTGATTTTTCAAACTTCCTAATTATGATTTTAGGCTTTGAGGATGGCCGCGCTGTCCACCGGAGCTTCAAGCAGAGCCGGCGGAATTTGCTACCGAGGGCAGTTAGCATGGCAGAGAACTGGGAGTAGCAGGAAACAGTTTGATCAGGAGCACTCTCAGATTTCATGATCTGAAGTGTAGAGATAACAAAAAAAAAAATAGTTTTAGTTTTGGAGGTGACATGAATTATTTAAAGATGAAAGATCAAAAGATGCAGAGATCATTCTACTAATTTCATTTAGAGAAGCACATCATTGAAGACTGTGCATTGTAAGCACTTTTCATATCACTATCGTGCCCCCCTAAGAAAGAATATTATGATCGCTACACTAATCTTATAGTTATAAAACTCCAAAACAAGAGTAAAAGAACATGCATCAAGCTAAGAATAAACACCCATTCGAACCCCACCAGCTAAGAAACATCAAAACAATAGAGAACCATCAGAGAACCTTCTTCAATAGAACAACCCCATAAAAAAAGTTTGAAAAAAAAATGGGACATAGAAAGAGAGGCAAGAACCGACCTATTGGATGTGCTCTGTAGTAGAGAATATTGAAGACCACATAATGCATAAATTAAGTAGAGTTTCAGTGAAAGGTTGTGAGAGAGAGAGGTCGTGAGCACAAAGAGGAGAGAGAGAGGTCGTGAGCAGAGAGAGAGAGATGTCAGTCATGAGCACAGAGAGGAGAGAGGTCGTGAGCACAGAGAGAGGAGAGGGTCCATTTTTTTTGTTTTGTTTAGACTATAGATAACGGTAGGCGTTATCAAAAATCAAAGATAACGGCTACCGTTATCTTTGCTTCTCATTAATAACAGCCTTGCTACTGTTATTAAAGTATAAATATGTTGTAGTGATCACACTCTGTCAAATCCTCCTTGTCCCTCGTATAAAAAAGAATCTATTAAGTATCTCCAAAATTACTCATGATAATGATTTAATTGCTGAATTTCATGATTGTTCTTGCTTCTTCAAGGTCAAGACTACAAGTCAAATGTTGTTGCTCTACTCACTTGATCTCCTGCTGATTTTTCATTCAAGACTTCATAATGCTTCTTTCTTTTCTTTTCTTTTCTTTTTTTTTTTTTTGTTTTTTTGTGCAAACATAAAGCTTCTGCTTCAATGGTGTCTTCTACAACCTTTACTTCAGTTCCTAATTAATGTTTCTTGTTCTCTTAGTACTAGTTCTAGTTCTGATTTACATAATGTTTCTGCCAATTGTGACTCCAATGCTGTAAATAAGGTAGATAAATCTTTAGCATGCTAAGCTTGGCCATCCTTCTATTTTATTCTTAAAATTATTTCTGCATATTATTGTTCCTAATGCTTCTATTAGTGTTTCAACTTTTGCGATTCTTGTAAATTTCCTTATTTAGGCATGAGTTTTTGCACCTTACCCTCTTGCATTGGTGTATCCGATGTGTGTGGACCTTTTCATGTTCATTCAAATAATGGTTTTCGATATTACATTGTTTTTGTTGATGCTTTTATTAGATATTCATGGCCTTTTCCTTTGAAATCAAAATCCGATGCCCTTTTTTGCCAAAAAAAAATAATTTCTGATTCCTTTTCCAACTACTATATTACTACATTAGTGTAGTAGTTGAGACTTACTAATTGTTCACTACTTGGCCCTTTATGAGGTCTGGCTTTCAAGCATTCTAGTTTTTCAAGATTTTTTTTTTTTTTTTTTTTTATGTAGGATGGTGCGTCTCCTTTAGAATAATTAGGGATAATCTTAAACACCACAATATCATGTACCAAAAGAACACCACGATATCAAAAAAGAAAAAAATAAAAATAAAAAAATGATGCCTTAGGAGTCTTCATCAATTTTCATAGAGTTGTAGAATAAGAGTTGAATACTTCTCTCAAGTCCTTAGTCCTTCAAGTTGATAAAATGGAATACAGTATAAAGGGATGTCAGACATCAAGTTGCCTTGATATTTAGTGAAGCGTCTTCTCCAGATCATAGGACCACACTCACACTCGCTCTTAAACTTTGGACTTGCGTATGCCAACTTAGAAAAGTAATAGCTTATAATTGATAATAAGGTTCTAAAATTCATATAAAAAATAAGGTTCTAATAGCATCTTTATTACAATTTTTTTTTTTTTTAGAATATATTACACACTTTTTTTTTTTCAGAATTTGTTACACTTTTACATATGAGAAAACCTTCAATCAAATCATTATCGCACACTTTTATCATCCTTTTTGTCTTTTTGATAAGGGCACTTCTAGCATCTTTATTACACACTTCTTTGTCACCAAATCATTATTATTGGAGAGTAGACAACCGCAACAATGATCTTAGCTCCTATGTTTGTCACACAACCTACCAAGTGTATTTAGAAGGCACAAGAAGAAGAGGTGATTTCTTGTGGAGTGATATTCCAGTCCCCTCCTCCATGTCAATGTCTTCAATCTGCATTCCACTTGGTAATTTCCAATCAAAACAATACAGAAGATTTGCAAGTGCTAACTCCACATGCAAAATTCCCATAGTCATTGCAGGACAGATCCTTCGCCCTGCACCAAAAGGCAAGAACTCGAAATGTTGGCCCTTGTAATCAATCGAACTTCCCTCGAATCTCTCCGGAAAGAACATATCCGGATTGTCCCAATACTCGTGGTTCCTTCCAATTGCCCACACATTCACCATCACCCTTGTTTTGGGGCTTATATCGTAGCCATTCACCTTACAGTGATTCATACACTCTCTTGGAATCAACAGGGGTGCTATAGTGTGCAATCTTAGAGTCTCTTTCACTACTATCTTCAAGTAATGAAGCTGCTCGAGATTGCCTTCTTCGACCATCCCTTTCTTGCCCACACTTGTTCTGATCTCCTCTTGAGCCTTCTTCATCAATTCAGGCTTCCTTGCTAATTCCGTCATCGCCCACACCGTGGTGAGAGAACTTGACTCTAACCCCCCGAAAAAAATGTCCTGCAATGACCAACGCTATTGTGTATTAGGATTCAATGATTCAGCCGCAAAACCAATTAATTGAATAGCATACCATTAGAATTGCTTTGATGTGGTTCAGGGTGATGTGAATTGCCGAAGACTCGTCTCTCATTATCCCTGGTAGCTCTTACCAAATGCAATCCTGCAAATTACTCTGTTGATTAGAGAAAATATCTCCTGTGTCAAGTCCACTGGCCTCATTGAAGAACAAGATTTCGTTATCAAATTCACCATGTTAGCCACCTCTTCAGCTCTAACAGCCCCAAATGAGTGAACCCTTTTCGGGCTGAATAGCTCCTGAACAAAAATCCTCCTCATCTCCCTCCAGTACTCGTTGCAGGGTGCTAAAGCAACGTCTTGGAAATTGTAGGAGAGGCGCTTGAGAGTTAGCAATGAGGGCCTAGAGTAGAAGTTGATGTCTTGTGTTTTCAAGATCTCTCTTGCAGTATCAGCAGAGGAGACTACTAGCAATGGCACGCGGCCGAGGTGTAGGAGCATGACGGGCCCATAGATGTTGGAGAGTTTCGAGAGAGAACGGTAAGGCAAGTGGCCGAGTTGGTGAAGATTTCCTATAATTGGAAGCTTTGGAGGGCCTGGAGGAAGATGATTTGGTTGTTGGGTTTTGCTTTGTTTGAGAAGAAGAAGAAAAAGGAGGGGAATTGCTAACACTAACAGTGAAATCAGATGGAGCCATTGAGATATCAAAGTGGAGATGATGATGGCCATTTAGACGTGTGAACAGTATCAATTCTATTTAGATTCCGAATTTATAACATGGCCATTTAGACTAGTCAACATCAATTCAGATTCTAAATTTATAACATGGCCATTTAGACTAGTGAAATCAAGGGGAGCCATTGAGATATCAAAGTGGAGATGATTTTATTTATTTATTTTATCTTATTTTATTTTTTGCCAACCAATTCAGCTCAATAATTTGTTATGAGATTTGGAAGGAAGAGTTCAGGTATTCAAACATGGATGCAAAAATTGTTTCTTTGCTCTCTAAAAGAAAAAGTGGATATGATTTTTCAATTTTTTATTTATTATTTTCGGAGATGATGGCTATTTAGACTATAGCTAGTGAACTTCAATATATTCAGATACTCATCTAGCAACATGCTGTCAAAACTATTATATATGCAGCAAGCTAGTGAACTTCAATATATTCAAATGATGGCATTTTTTTTTAATAAGATTTGTTTTTTGAATTTTCCTTTAAATTAGAAATTAGTTAGGATTTATATGTATCTCTTTGACTTGTTATGTAGAAGTCGTTAGATACTTATTTAAATATCTAATAGTACGAAAAAAATAATTGTAACTCCTCTCATTTTTTGAGAAAACTTTTAATTTTCATTAAAAAGTAGTATGGGCTTGAGATCATTTTGAAATGACAACCAATAGTATTTTTTTTATAGCCCTTCTAACTTTCACCGGTGAAAACTACCAAATATGGTATGTCAAAATGCAGTCGTATTCGGAGGCTTTTGATCTTTGGGAAATCGTAGCGGAAGATAGGCAAGAGCAACCACTTCCAGCAAATCCGACTCTTGCTCAAATCAAGCATCACAATGAAAAAATGGCAAAAAAGTTTAAGGCCAAATCTGTAATTCAGAATGCTGTGTCAGACTCTGTCACGGCCCAATTTTCTAATCTTGATTAACTTGCTTAATTAGGATCACCGACCTGTGACGTGGGGGGTCGCATGAGATGCCCACACTGACTGAGGCACATGGCTGAGGAAAATTTTATATTTGTATTGGTGTATGCTGAATGTCGTGTATGTGTGTAGACTAACTAAGTAAGTTCTTGCAGCTATCGACGTCGAGACGCGAGCGGGGACACTCCTCAAGTTGCGTGTGAGCCGGGGTACCGGGTAGCGAGACTTGTAGTAAGTCTAAACTTCGTTAAATACAAATTAAAATAAATTAATACACAGCCTTGGTAATTAAATTAATGCACATTAGTTGAATTGGCCTATAGTTTATTTAGTTAGGAAATCATAATTTAATATTCTATAGTTTGTTTTGAATTAAATTAACCTTAGGACAGACCTCGGGATCTGTGCTGCCAGACACTCCCATGTTGACAGTCACTCATGTTGTGTCATATGAGAAGCTGGACTGCCTAGTTAGTGACCATCGGATTTACCTCGAGATACAGAATGCATACAAGATTAGGACACCACCTATAATTAACACTTGATGAGTGGGTGTTCACTATTTACATGCAAAATAGATCCAAACTGAAGAGAGTAGAGGATTTCTGGAGGGATTTGAGAGAGGATTTTTGAGCTGGGAGTGAAGATCCACTAGATATAATTAAGGTAATCACCACAACCTCTCTATTTCCATTAAAATAAATGGGCGGTTTTGTGTTTAAATCGGATTTGAACTGTGATTTTGATTTCAAAAGTGTTATTGTTTCATATTTTGGTTGTTTCAACTATTATCTATGGTTTTGATTCAGATTTTTTTTGAAGAAACTTGGGTTTTTGGGAGAAAACTTTGTAAAAAGTCCAGCATGAATCGATCTGGTTTGACCAAGGTTATTTTGTGTTTTGAGTAGTTTTTGAGTCTAATATGGTATATTATGATCATGCATGTTGTTTTGGTTGGGTTGGTATACCCATGACGCCTAGAAAACCAGAATTTCTCTTTGGAAATTCTGGGTTTCACATTGTCCAGCGTGCTAGGCAACTGGCCAGCGCATTACCAATTCTATAGAAGATGAAGTACTGTTCCCCACAAGAAGAGTAGCGCGCTAGGTAACTGGCCAACGCGTTGCTAATTCTGGAGAAGATGAAGTACTGTTCCCCACAAGAAGAGTAGCGCACTAGGCAACTGGCCAATGCGTTGGGCGCTACATTGTTCACTTAGGAATAGTAGAACGGTGGGCACATGGCTAGCGCGCTGGTCACTATTTACATTCCACTTTTAAATAAAAATATTAAAAGATGAAATTCACCAATCAAGTGTACGACCTATATAACTGACACAGTTCGACCCTAAGTATTATCTAAACACACCAGGACTTAGAAGAGTATACCGAGAGTCTAAAGACGTGGGTGTCGGGTGTCGGGAGGTCATATAGCTAAGACTATTGCATTAGCTTGTAAGTGAAACTGCGGAAACTCGTTACTTTATTTCATTCTGGTCATTTATCATTTTTCAGTCTATTTGTAGACTTGGTGATTTAGTTCCCACATCATGCTTCCTTTATTTCTATTCATTATGAATGTTGATATAACATGATGCCTTGTTTGATATATCATTGACTCCATGCTTTCCTATAAGCTTAACGTTGTCTTGAAATGTGGCTAATGGATATTTAGAAAATGCATGTTATAAGGTTATTTGTTATGTTGGACTTGTGTTCTATTCCTTTAGGGCTTTGTAGCCTAACTTATGTTGAAATCACAGCATTGTAGGATATAAATTCTTGAAAATCTAAAGTAGGGATTATCTAGTGTCCATTGCACACGAGATGTGTGGATTCACGGGGATTTTGGTGTTTTCGGGTCTCCGACACTTGCCACTACACTTGGGTGGCACACGTGGTATGAGTCATGAGGTTGTCGGCAAGGATAAATGATTTATACGCGTAGAGCACAACTCCGCCACTTGAACTTATTAGAATATAAAAAAAAAATTATTATTATATGTTGAGCACAACTCCATACAGTAGTGGAAAAGGCTAGGTGATAGTTCTCACCGCCGACCGGACGTAGATCATCTCGACTTAGTCTGTGTCAGTCTATGTATATCTGTTAACGTTGGTATTTACTTGCATTATTTATTCAGCATTCTTCAGCTACTTTTTGCTTTTAAATACATTTAGTTTAAATTGGAAATGTAGTAATATAATTCCTCAGTTATCACTTAAATATCACTATACTCACTGTCTAGTTTGTGACGGTAGGTGTAGGCCCATCGAGCAGCACCAAGCCGGGCAAGGAGAAGATCGACGACTACCTCTGAGCTCTGAGTGCGTAGCTGCCCGTACATGTAGGGTACTTTTGTATTATGTTTACTTATGTCTTTGTACTTTTTGGATGTTATTGGGATGAGTGTTAGATTACCCGACTTTTGGCTTTCACTTTCTTTATATATGTTCGTCGTTTGCTTGCATATATATATATATATGGTGATCGTTATTTCCTGGTTTTCACACTTAGGATTATAAAATTTGCTTTCGCTAACATATTTAAGACTTCCACTATAAACTGTACAGACTTCTGCTAACTACATTAATTGTTTAAACTAGATAATATAGGTAGTAAAGGTTGACTTCCAACGTGTCGTGTTTAGGGCTTAATTACAGGATTAGGCCAGGCGGTGGCCTAGATTAGGAGAGGGGGCGTCACAGTTGGTATCAGAGCATAGGTTGTAGAACCTTAGGGACAAAGCATAGAGTTGACCAAGAACTGTGATACCAATTTTCCGGTCGGTATCAAAGACCATGTTATCAATAAGTAAAGCATAAATTTGAATAAAACACACACCGTAGAAGTGGAATCTTGATAAACCTTGCCTAGAACTTATTTTGTTAGGAATTGAGTAAAAATAAGTTGGGGATTTGTATATATATACTATCCTTTTCAATATGTATATATATATATATATACGCGGTATACTTCATAGTAGCTGATAGGAGATCGTTGTTGTAACGACCCAAAGATTTGGCTATTTGTGAATGATGATGTATATTACGTATTTATACTTGTATTTGAGTGACTGAACAATGAAGTCGGTGAACGAGTAGGGAAACTTAACGAGTGGGGATCGACAGTTAGGATGCGGGTACACGGAGGATTTAAATCACTGTTAAAATACAAATAAATGAAATTTTGTATAATTTAAGTAATTATTTATGAGACAAGGCAAAACTACGCGCGTGACGGAGAAATACGGACTGAGGAGCGCAAGACCAATACGGGAGTCGGATAGCTATGTGACATACAAGACTATGAGAAAGAATTTTTTTAAAATGACATAGTTTCATAAGGAAAGTCATGGGATTGGCCTCGAGGTGGGTGTGTGGTTTGAGATGAAATAAAGAAAAAAATAAAAGAAAAAGGGTATAAAAGTCATTATGATCAATTGTATATATATATGTGAAAAACCTACACCACAAAACACTATTCATTATCTTCTTCCTCTCCTCTCTTCTCTCCCCCTACCAAACTGGACTCCGCCAGAGTTACTGGTCGTCGGAGGTGTCTCTCTCTCTCTCTCTCTCTCTCTCTCTCTCTCTCTCTCTCTCTCTCTCTCTCTCTCTCTCTCTCTCTCTCTCTCTCTCTCTCTCTCTCTCTCTCTCCCACTCGCGTTCATTGGTTTAGGGTCACTCCGCCGCCTGGCTGCTGCTGTGATGAGTTGCAATGAGCGGGAGAGATTGGGAACGATCCATGGTGGTCCACTAGTGTTCTCACCTCCCCGGAGCAACTCAATATCACGATGTAGTGGTAGTGCAGTGGTCGAACTGTGTTCAAGTTCCTCGCGTCGGGCAGCATTGTGAGGCAGTTGTCGTGGTCGGAGATGACCTGATGGAGGTCACCGGAGTCCGTGCAAGTTTTGGAGTCCCTCCCAATCACGGTAGTCATGTAGGTGTTATTCATTTTCTTATTTTTGGTGAACTGTTGCCCTATTTTCATCTTTTTTTAAACTGTTTTGGTATTTGGGACTTGTAGCATTTGTCGGAGCCGCTGGGGCGGTCGGGGACAGTCGTGGATGGGTCCTCCTGGCCCACCAAAGCCCCACGTCCTCGTAGTTTCATTGGATTTGAGTATATACGAGTGTGAGTCGTGGTTTGGTTGGCTATGTTGTAGGGTGTTCATGTTGGACGGTTGTCATGGAGTTGCCGGATACTGCCACTACCAACGGCGCTATGGGCTAGACACCACGTCCAAGGGGCTTTTGAGGACCATGGCTTGCCTTTGTTGGTACCTCGCTGTCCTTCAATGTGTTCGAATCAGTTGCGTTGGACTATTTTAATCTTGATTTCATGTTGGTTGTTTTTTTTTCTCCTCGCCAGCATTTGTTGTCGTGGGCGACACCACCACTGTACCACCGTGATCGGGGATGTTGGGTACCAAGCTAAGTCCATGCTTGTGTCTCACGACTCTCGGAGTGGCCTAAAACAGCGGTGTTATTGTTTATATTATGTCATTCATGTGTTGTATGCGTATTGTACCCTTCTCGCCGGAAACCACCCGTTATGGCGGCACTGTCGTCGACACGATGTCATGGGGGATTTTCGAAGACCTTACCGTGTTTTTGATGGAGTCTCACAGCCCCGGAGCGTTCATATCAATGGTGATGAGTCGTAATGGCGAAGTTATACGTGAGTTGTTTCTATCACGTCAAGTAGTCGTCGGCGTGATGTAGAGCATGCACATGGCCTTTCCATGTCGTGTTGACACTCTACAGACGTTAGACCACACCCGTGAGGTTCCTAAACTCGTTGGTGTATAGTCATTTTGAGTTGTGTTGTTTTTACGGATTTGCGTTTAAAGGTCGGGAATTGGTTATGACGTCGTGGTCATGTCGCTGGCTCATCGAGGCTATGATGTGACCTACATACGACTGAGTCGAGCCTACGATTCATGAGTAGGCTTACATGTGTCATGGTTATCGATGTTGTGATATCGTAGTCATGGTTATTATTGTGGTTTTCAAACCCGAGAGAGTATTCGTCTTCCTATCAAATTGTCGAGTTGTTTGAGTCCTTAATACACTTGGGAATACACTAAGGTTTAACCTAGGTTTTAGTTAATAACTCGACCCCATTAATTAGAGTTTCCAACCTTGTTAGGTAGCGGAAAACTCAGGGATACGCGTTAGGATTCGCGAAAGTGTTGTTATTCACTGGTTGCGTTGTCAGGTAAGTACACTTGCCTTAAAGCATCATTTTCATTTATTCAGATTCGTTACGCTCTATTATTGGTATTCCATTCCATTCTTTGTTATGTGTTTCTTGGCGTAAGTGTTTTATCCCAAGAGTACTAGGACCTGCACTAAAGGGATAAAACACGGGCACACTTGTACAGGAGTGTGCGACCACCCTTAGTGACCGTGTGATGCAGTATTGGGTGGGAGGGCTATGTCCCTCCCATCATAGTTATGCCTTCGCTTGTATCGATGCCCAGGAAGACCTCACGAGGTCTTCACCGTTATGATATGATCTAAACCACTTATGGGTCTCTTTTGATTCTTTAAAACACACTTGACTTTCGATTGATATCTATTAGTTTGTTTATCATGCACTTGATCAATTTAAATTCCTGTCTTTCTATTATCGCATGATATATAGACTGTTTACTTGATATATCATGAATTACTATTATCTTCTTCGGACATTACCTCCAATTTTCTCAAGTTGTTCACCATCTAGTTTGTGACGATGAGTGCAGATAGAGCGGAGTGCAGTAGAGGCAAAGAACCCTGCTTAGGTGACTTTTTGTGAGGATTAGCGGCTGGATTTGGAGACCCTAATGTAGGTCTATTATTTCTTTTGCTAAGTTGTATGACATTTTATATATATGCTTTTGATCATTAAACTTGGGGGCATTTTGAGATTGGTTTCATGTACTTATTCATATCTCACATCTGTTTGTACATGAATATTTCGGGGCTTTTCATATTATAGATTGTATAATTGATTGATTGAAAGTTGACTAAGCTCGCCAGGTTCGCCGAGTACTGTCCACATGCAGACGACGATGATGGATGCACGCGAGACAGGCGATGTGGGTGCTTGCCGCGGTCAGCCTCCTACTATGTCAGATGACGATTATCAGAGGTTAACGGATCGAGTAGTGGCATAGGGACAGCAGATGGTTGACCTCATGACCTTCATGACAGCACAGATCACCGCACTTACTCAAGCCATCGCCGCTACTTCTGCGGCTACCACATATTTGACGACTGGACCTACTACTGTATCACCCATCGTTCTAGATACTGCACCCGTATCAGATACACCTATTATTAAGGGCACGGTAGCGACGCCGACTCTTTCGCTAATGACCGTTTCGACGGCAAAAGTAGTAGAGATGACTCCGACTCCCACACCTACACCTTCAAGCTCAGTAATAGGGTGGTAAAGGCCGAGGTAGAGGTAGAGACCGCGAGGGACCATGTCAGGGACGGAGACAGACTCCGATTTAGGGACAGCCACAATCCGGTCAGCACAGACAGATTTCATGTTACAGATGCTAATAGGTGGGACATTTAGTGAGGGAGTGTCAATAGCCAACAGAAGTGTACTCACCATAAAAACGAGAGCTAGCTTACATGGTAGCACAACCAGATAGTAGTGCCACACAGAGTCTCATCGAGGGTACGATTTCTATCGCCGATAGAGAGTCATGCTTTATATGATTTGGGTTCCACTATTTCTTTCATTGTTGAGCGCATGATAGGCATATTAGGACTGACACCGATTAGGCTTAGAGTATATTTGATGTTGAGTACCGCCACTGGAGATAGGGTTTACCATAACTGTCTAGTTGAGAGAGTCCCAGTAAAGATTAGTGGAATAGAGTTACCCGCAAACTTTTATAGTCCTTGAGATGTTAGAGTTCGACGCTCTTTTCGGAATAAGCTGGTTAACAGCATACCACGCTCACATAGATTGTTTCACTAAGTCCATCGTTTTTGAGATTCCAGGACATTCGATGTTCGTACACCAAGGTAGTACAACGAGAGCAAAGAAGACTAACCTCTAGTGTTGGTGAAACCACCCTGGCTCCCATGCATACCTGTTGAGTTTAAAAAGGGGGTGATAGTAAAGGAGCGTTCGCAGATTTTCTACACTGCTGACACCTTTGTGTCTGACGATCATGATGCGACATAATTATGTTTTAGATGTCCCGGATGAGCTCTTAAATCTAAAAGAGGGCATGCCTGTTGAATTGGCTAAAACTATAGTTACGCCATTCGTTGTCAACATCTTGAAAGGAAAGGGCATCATGTGATTATTCACACCAAGTTGAGCTAACTACTTTAACCAAAAAGGCTCTTGGGAGGCATCCCAAGTTTTTTTCCTTTATGCTTTTTTTAGCTTGCTTATTTTTATATTCGTTTAGTAAACTCATTTTCTCCCATTTTTTACTATTTACAAGTGTTTGATAATCGTTTGTTGAAGCACCAGAGTTGAGAGCCTGATATCACTGCTGAGGTTATTTGGTATATATGGTTAGTCATATTGGGATTTGGTAAGTTTTTTTTTGCTTCAGGTTATTAGGATTAGTTTTCGAGTCTGTTAGAGGTATTGGTAGTATATTCTCGTAGTTTTCTGAGTAGAGCATTTTTTATCACCATATTTTATATTGCATGAGATGTTTTAGTCCATTAGGTTTTGCATATTCATTTTAGCAAGTCATTTCCCCATTACTTGTTTCTTTCACTTCCATGTTCTTTTCACCTATTTTTCTTTCATTTGTAGTTTGATAGCTTCATTCTTGTTTTAAACCTTGAGGATAAGGTTTGGGATAAGTTTAGGGGTGTTTTACAGGTATAGTGGAGTGTTGAATAAATGGGTTAGTGTGACAGGTATAACCGTTTTATTATTTTTATGCGTATTCCATGGGTATAGTAAGTTATGGTGGTATATTTCTTTTATTTTCACCTCATTTTCTTGTTATGACATGCTATGCATTGCATCATTTAGGTTAGTAATAGTTTATATTAGTTCAACATTTTTGTAGTTATTTAGTTGCATTATTAGGTCTATGCATGTTTAGAGTCATTTTGTTACATATAGAGCTGTCTAAAACCTTGTTGAGTGTTTTTTATTGTGGATATGAGTTCGAATTACGCTACTTTTGAGACTTGAACCTTTTTGAATATTAGGAGTTGTACTTAATTTATAGTATTGTCCAATATGTTTGAAGTTGCTTATTAGAGAGCTAGTATGAAGTTTAGGCATTGTTCTAGAGACCAAATAGGTAGGTAGCCGTATTTTGCAAGTTATCAGACTTCTAGGGTGCTACAATGTAAATGTAGCTCACTTGATACATCAATTCATATGACTTAACCACTTTTGGGGAATGATTAGACTTGAACGAATATTGGATGACTCATTTGATTATAGTGAAAGTTAGAAGGGTCAACAAAATTTTTCTAAAAAATTTTATAGAGTCCCACAGATTCCATAGGAAAAAGAGCAGAGAATCTTGTGGTGGGAAAAAGTGATAACGCGCGCGGAACGTGTTAATAAAATATGTTTCCTAAATCAACTATTTTGTAGATAGCGTTCAAGAGTCGATCCCACAGAGATTGGTGTCTTTCTTAGGTAAGAAAAATACAAAAAAGGGAAATTAAGGTTTTAGAGAAAATATATAAATATTTTAAAAATAAAGAAATTAAAAGGAAATGAATCTAGGTATTCAGTTTCACAATCTCGCCATACAACTTGAGATTGATTTTACTAATTGTCGGTTCATGAAAAGTATGAAACTAATCTATGATCTAGTGCAGCCATAGACCCGGTGACGCACTCGGTTCCTCGCACTTCCTAACCTCAATAGCCAAGGTAGGACCGTTGACTACTTCCCTAACTAAACACGCAACCTAATCGCTAGTGCTCCAGGTTTAATGCATTGGTCGTATTACTTCGATTCGTAAAGGCACTACACCTAGACAACCGGATCGCTAGTGCTCTCGATTTAGCCTAGATTCCTAAGGCATTCAACCGGTCCCAAAAGGGTCTAATCAATTGGTAAGATCAATTGCCACTAGTGTGGTCTTGTCGCACAAGGACATGTGCTTAGGACTCACTGACATGTAAATCAAGGTTTAAACTAGTATTTAACCTCAATTGTTCAAATAATACCAAAGAAAATAAATCATATAAAAGAATCAATAATAATTAAAAGTAAATAAACCACATGAAGATTCCCAAGTCGTAGGCTTGACTGATCCACCTTCAACCCAGATGGAGGAACTAACTAAACATGATTAAACTAAACTAAAAGAAAATTAAATAATAGATTGATATTCCTTCCTCTCTAAGTCCTAATATATATTCCTAAAATTTGGTCTTTAGAGGTGAGAAAAACTAATTTTCATAGTTTCGGGAGTTTCTTAGCTTTCGAGACAGGTGGCAGCATGTGATTGGGTGTTTTTTGTGTTCTGCTGACGTGTTACGCTGTGATTAGCCGAGAGGGGAGCGCCACTGATGTGGCAGCATCTGATAGGCCGAGAAGCTGGTGCGTGACGTGCTGGTAGGTGACTGGGTGACACGTGGATGACTCTCATTGGTTGGAAGGTGAGTTGGTGACGCGCTGGACCAGTGAGAAGCGGACACGTGGCGGGCTGAGTGAATTCGCGTATAGGAGAAGTGCAAATTTCTGGGAGTTGGTGCTGTCACGCATCCCGAGGCAGATCGAGCGACTGGAAGAGATGAGGAAATGTGAGAAAGACGTGGCGGACGGTGATTAGTGGAAATGGGCGACGTGGCAGACTGTGATTGGGTGAACAGCTGTGTGTGACGCGACCGGACCAATAGGGATGCAACACGTGACCATCCGAAACTCCAATTCACCTACTCTTGTGTACACCCCAAAATAAACCATCCGGTGTCCGATTTCTGCAAGTGTATACTCTATTTTAAGTATTTTTTTGCCCCAGATCCAACCGTGCACTCCGTTTCTCCTAAAAATGAAAATTAAATATAATTATATGTATATTTTTATATTATTCCAATAAATCACTAATTTCTTAAAATATGCTTTTATCACTATAAAATAGGATAACTATAGTCCAATTACTCGTAATAACTTATACTAACTAATGCCTAAATGAACACTTATCAAACACTCCCAAACTTAGACTTTGCTCCTCCCGAGCAAAGGAGTGAATGAAAACATATACTCTACTCCTATACTACAATGACTAATCTTAACAAACCTATGCCCTTCACCAATTCATGTTTGAGTTCCTTTTCGATTTAAATATGTCGCTCAAAAGGCCATCACCCAAAAGAAGTTCAGAGTCAAATAGTGTGAAAATGGAATCCAAACATCAGTGAAAATCACCCTTTTAAAAACTAGAATCACTCTAGACAAAGGTCTTCAACTACTCAAGATTTTACAGAGCCACTTCATTAAGGCATACAAGTTCAGAATTTCTTAAAAATAGTACATCAACACCAAAAAAATGACTATGAGCGAAAAATACAACTCACTATCCATAAAATGTAGACTACATACACTTGAGAGATAATCAGACTTAAATATGAAAATGTGGAATAGTACATTGGAATAACTCAATTGACCTAGTTATAAGCACTTGGTCAAATTTTTTTATTTAAAAGAGTTTTCATAAAATTTCGCCTTTATGCGTGTACACACTCTATTTTTTCCAAAATTTTAAAAGTAGTACGATCTCTGTTTCATTTCCTATGGAAACCGCTTTTCTCACTTTTTCCCACCACAAGATTTCCTGCTCCATTTCCTTTGGAATCTGTGGGACTCTCTAAAATTATTTAGAAAACTCTTGTTGACTCTTCTCACTGTCACTATAATCAGGCGAGTCATCCAATGCATGCTCAAGTCTAAATTATTCCTCAAAAGTGGTCAAGACATATGAATTGATGTCTTAAATGAGCTACATTCTTGTTCTAGCACCCTAGAAATTTGGTAACTTGCAAAATAGGACCGTCTGCCTCTTTGGTCTCTAGCACAATGCCTAAACTTCATACTAGCTCTTATAAGCAACCTCAAAGATGTTGGACAACACTCTAAATTAAGTACAACTCTTAATATTCAAAAGGGTTCAAGTCTCAAAAGTAACTTAATTTGAACTCATATCCACAATAAAAAACACTCAACAAGGTTTTAGACAACTCTACATGCAACAAAATGACTATAAACATGCATATACTCAATAATGCAACTAAATACTTACAAAAATGTATAGAATAATGCATATCACTACTAACCTAAATGATGCAATGCATAACATGTCATAATAAGAAAATGATGTGAAAAGAAAAGAAAAATGCCACCATAACTTACCAAACCCATGTAATACGCATAAAAATAATAAAATGATCATACCTGTCATGTGCAAATCCATTCATTCAACATTCCACTATACCTGAAACACCTCCAAACTTATCCTAAACCTTGTCCTTAAGGTTTAAAACTAGAATGAGAATATCAACTACAAAATGTAAAGAAAAGAGCTGAAAAGAACATGGAAGTGAAAGAAACAAGTAATGGAGAAATGACATGCCAAAATGAATATGCAAACCTAATTGACTATAATATCTCATAAAATATAAAGCACGGTGATAATAATGCTCAACTTAGGAAATCTAGGGAATATATATCTAATTACCTCCAGCAGACTAAAAAACTAACATAATAATCTAAAACCTAGAACTTACCATATCCCAATTAGACTAACCATATATACCAGAGAACCACAGCAGTGATATCGGACTCTCAACTTCGGTACTTCAACAAACGAGTATCAAACACCTGTAAATAGTCAAAAACAGGATAATGTTGAGTGCATCAAACAAATATAAAAATAAGCAAACTAAAAAAACATAAAAGAAAAAGAAAAAAAAAACTTGGGTTGCCTCCCAATAGCGCTTTTGGTTAAAGTCATTAGCTTGACTTGTCGTGAATGATCACGTGATGCCCTCTCCTTTCGAGATGTCGACAACGAATGGCGCATCTATAGCTTTGGGCAATTCAGCAAACATGCCCTCCTTCAGATTTAGGAGCTTATCCGGGACCTGTAACACATATGATTCTGTCGCATCATGGTCATCTGACACAAAGGTGTCGACTGTGTAAAAGATTTGCGAACGCTCCTTTATGACCTCCCCCTTGTAAGGTTTGACAAATATGCATGTGAGGGTGGGTGGTTTCACCAACACCAGATGTTGGTCTTCTTTGCTCTCTTTTTGTGGTAATTCCGACCTTTCTAAAATGACATTAATTTCCTTCTCGACTTCATACATTTCATTCTGTGCAATGATAATGTCCGGCTCATGAAAAGAAACTTCAATTGTTTCCTCTGGGTCACTCCAATAGTCCTCAACCAGTGTAACCTCATTCGCCTTAACACTCTCCAATGGAATTGCACTCATGGTCTCAGCTGATATATTTTGGAGAATTGACTTTATTTCTTCTTTAGCTTCTTGATCCCTTTGTTCAATCCATTGGTCTAATTCTTGCTCGGTGAGATTCATATCTTGCTCTGTCTCTAATAGAAACCTTATTATGTCCCTTGAAGGCTGATTCTGCATGGAACTATATGTGTCAGGCTGAGATAATGAATTACTCCAGTCGTCAAAGGGGTATTTATTAGCACTTGGAGAAAGCCAGTCAGAGATCATATATTTCTCAATGGCTTCAATGGTTCTCCGTTCTTGTTCAGGAATCCGTGGACTTGGCCTAAACATATAGAAGTCGGGTTGTGGCGATGCATAGCTAGAACCGTGATGATTTCTATACTTCGGATGGTAAGGACAAGCATACGTGGGATGAAAGTATTTCCCAAAAAAACCACAAGCCTCGACCTGTTGCATATATATTAGGACTTAGAGAGGAAAGAGGATCAATCAATTATTTATTTTTCTTTTAGTTTAGCTTAATTATGCCTAGTTAGTTCCTCCATCTAGGTTGAAGGTGGATCAGTCAAGCCTATGACTTGGGAATCTTCATGAGGTTTATTTATTTTTAATTATTATTGATTCTTTTATATGATTTATTTTCTTTAGTATTATTTGAACAACATGTCAGTGAGTCGAAAGCACCCGTCGTTGTGCGACAAGACCACACTAGTGGCAATTGATCTTACCAATTGATTAGACCCTTTTGGGACCAATTGAATACCTTAGGAATCTAGGCTAAATCGGGAGCACTAGCGATCTGGGTGTCTAGGTGTAGTGCCATCACGAATCGAAGTAATGCGACTAATGCTTTAAATCTAGAGCACTAGCGATCAGGTTGTGTGTTTAGTTAGGGAAGTGGTCAACGGTCCTACCTTGGCTATCGAGATTAGGAAGTGTGAGGAATCGAGTGCATTACTGGGTCTATAGCTGCACTAGATCATAGATTAGTTTCATACTTTTCAAGAATCGATAATTAGTAAAATCAATCCCAAGTTGTATGGTCAGACTGTGAAAGTGAATACCTAGATTCATTTCCATTTAATTTCTTTATTTTTAAAATATTTATATATTTCCTCTAAAACCTTAATTTCCCTTTTTTGTATTTTTCTTGCCTAAGAAAGACACTAATCTCTAAGGGATTGACCATTTACCGCTATCTACAAAATAGTTGGTTTATGAAACATATTTTATTGACGTGTTCGGAACGCGACAATTTTTGGCGCCATTGTCGGGGATTGATTTTTCTTTCTATTGTTTTTGTTGTATATTTATTTTTTTTATTTTTGTATATAGTTTGTTGTTCCTAATACTTTTGCAGGTAACTTCTCAATGGCCTCCTACTACCATAATTATGATCGATTCGAAGACTCATACTATCATGGTATAAATGGGGTAGATATGTCACATAATGAACATTAGGATCTGAGAAAAACTAATTTTCGTAGTTTCGGGAGTTTCTTGGTGTTCGTGACACGTGGTAGCGTGTGATTGGGTGTTTTTGTGTTCTGCTGACGTGTCACGCTGTGAT
Organism: Stephania japonica; assembly: GCA_039657345.1. Classification (NCBI taxonomy): domain Eukaryota; kingdom Viridiplantae; phylum Streptophyta; class Magnoliopsida; order Ranunculales; family Menispermaceae; genus Stephania; species Stephania japonica. Next base: position 79,076,223 of record CM077556.1, on the reverse strand, counting down.
TAGCTGAGAGGGGAGCGCGCGCTGACGTGGCAGCATCTGATAGGCCGAGAAGCTGGTGCGTGACTTGCTGGTGGGTGATTGGGTGACACGTGGATGGCTCTCATTGGTTGGAAGGTGAGCTGGTGATGCGCTGGACCAGTGAAAAGTGGACACGTGGTGGGCTGAGTAAATTCGCACATAGGAGAAGTGCGAATTTCTGGGAGTTGGTGCTGTCACACATCCCGAGGCAGATCGAGCAACTGGAAGAGATGAGGAAATGTGAGGAAGACGTGGCGGACGGTGATTGGTGGAACTGGGCGACGTGGCAAACTGTGATTGGGTGAATGGTTCTGTGTGACGCGACCGGACCAATGGGGATGCGACATGTGGCCATCCGAAACTCCAATTCACCTACTCTTGTGTACACCCAAAACAAACCATCCGGTGTCCGATTTCTGTAAGTGTATACTTTATTCCAAGTATTTTTTCGCCTCGGATCCAACTGTGCACTCCGTTTTTACAAAAAATGAAAATTAAATACAATCAGATGTATATTTTCATATTATTCCAATAAATCACTAATTTCTTGAAATATGCATTTATCACTATAAAATAGGATAACTATAGTCCAATTACTCCTAAAAACCTATACTAACTAATGCCTAAATGAACACTTATCAAGTGAGAAAGCGGATTCCACTAGAAATGGAGCAGGGATGGTACTACTTTTAAAATTTTTGGAAATGTCATTGTAGTATAGTGGTGAGTAGTCCCGCTTGTCATGAAGGTGACCTGGGTTCGATCCCCGGCAATGGCACTAAAAATTGACGTGCACCAAACGCGTCAATAAAACATATATACTTAAACTAACTATTTTGTAGATAACGATAAAGGATCGATCCCACAGAGATTGATGGTCTTTCTAAGGTAAGAAAAATACAAACAAAAGGAAATTAGGAATTTTGAGAATGTGTAAATATTTCAAAAATTAGGAAATCTAATGAAAGGATAGAAGTCTAGGTATCCAGTTTCACAGTCTCGCCATACAACTTGGGATTGAATTTATTGATTGTTGGTTTATAAAAGATGTGAACTAATCTATTATCTAGTGCAGCTATAGACCCGATGGCGCATTCGATTCCTCGCACTTCCAGATGTCGGTAGCCAACATGTGACCGCTGATTAGTTCCCTAACTAAAACGCAACCTGATCGCTAGTGCTCTAGATTTAACGCGTTGGCCGTATTACCTCAATTCGTGAATGCACTACACCTAAACAACCAGATCGCTAGTGCTCCCGATTTAGCCTAGATCCTTAATGTACTTGACTGGTTGGTCAATTGTCACAAGTATGAGTCTACCATGTAAGGACGGACGTTTCGACTTCAATGACAGAGGATATCAACTTAATATGTATGCACATGCCTTTACACACATCCAAATCTAATCCTAATATTATAAACAATACCAAAGGAAATAAATCATAGAAAATAATCAATAATAATTATAAATAAATAAACATCGTATAGGATTCCCAAGTCGCAAAGCTTGACCGATACAGCTTTAACCTAGGCGAAAGAGATTAGCCGGACATAAAAAAAACCAAATTCTAATGCAAAACGGAAGTAAAACAAGAGTTCCTTTCATTTGAGAGTCTATTGGTATTTATAGGAACACCCAAAGTGGGAGGCGTGGCATGGTGTGTTGGTGGTGTGTTCACGGTGTCCTCATGGCATGTTTTTTAGCTCTCTGGTTCACTCGTATGTGAGTCACGCCATGAGAATTTGTTCATCATGGCGTCCTCACGGCGTGAAACATTCCTTTGCATTGCAACGCAATTGTGAACAACTTAGATGCCGAATTTGAAGAGGCTTGTGCGATATAAAAATATGTAGCTTGGAGTCTACATTCCAATAAAGGAAACGACAAGTCATTTGAATTTGAGATGAGGAAGTTATGGCCTTTATACTGAATAGGTGAAAATGTCTACCAACTATGTGTCACCCTTTTGAGCCACTTCAAATCCGTATCTCATGATGCTTGTAAGAGGTGAGAATGTCTGCCTCGAAGTCTTCTTTCCAACAAGACCAACGGTGAGTCGTTTTGACTTCGAATGTGAAAGTTATGTCCTCTGAACTGAGCATCACTCAATTAAGTTCATAACACGCCTTTTTCTCTGAACACGTCCGACTAATGTAAAATCCTTGAAACACATAAAACAAGCATTTATTACTTTAAAACAAGATAAATATAGTCTATTAACTGCTAATATCCTATTCTAAATCATGCCTAAATGAACATTCATTAGCCAACAACTAAGTGTTGTACATGTTATATCAAACAATTTGTAGTGGTACGAATTGACATAAATAAAACGAAGTTATAACTAATTAACAATGAAATTAAATACCAAAGAAAATTAATTAAAAACTCCAATTGGTGGCTTGCACAATAGCAATGTCCTAAGTCAAAAATTTCTTGTAATTCAATGACTGAGTTTTCACAAAGATATGCCCTTGGGATATTACCGAATGTCCTTTTGAAACAAAGTTCATCAATATTGAAAGTCAATCCAAATTGTGTTTTGCTTGTCTCTTAAATAGTATGTATTTCAAAAAAACAAGTTCTTAGTATTTTAATTCTACTTAAATAGAATTTGATGCACTGTTTCAAAGTAATGTGACTATTCAATTTCAAAAACAATACTTGTTAGTGTTATTAAGTTGCACCTGTAACACCATATAACATGACATGCAAATATCGACGAAATTAGTGACTGATAAAATTTGTCGCTAAAATCACGTTTTGTGGTTAAATCGATTAGCGACAGGTAATCCGTCGCAAAAAGGCTCGTCACTAGTTCCAATTAGGGACACATTTTTAGTACTGTCGCAAATTAGTAAATCATTGTTTATCAGTCGCCATCTGATCAAACCGGTCAAAATAAACCTCCATCGCTAATTGGACTTTATTTTGTAGTTAATTTTTGATGCACTGTTTCAAAGCAACGTGATTATTTAATTTTGAAAATAATACATGTTGGTGTTATTAACAGTCGCACTTGTAACACCATATAACACGATATGCAAATATCGATGAAATTAGTGACAGATCAAATTTGTCGCTAAAATCACCTTTTTGTCGTTAAACTGATTAGCAACGGGTAGTCAGTCGCAAAAAAACTCGTCGCTAGTTCCAATTAGCGACATATTTTTAGTACTGTCGCAAATTAGTAAATCATTGTTAATCCGTCACCATCTGGTCAAACAAGTCAAAAGCAAGCTCCATCACTAATTGGACTGTAATTTAAAGCTAATTTTTGTCATTGTTTTTGTTCATTTTGTGAGTGATAACCAAAATTAATTGTCAAAATACTCCTTCCAGTAAAAAATATATGATGTTTTGAGATTTTTTGGTTTCAAAAATATAAGACGTTTTTAGTATTCGAGGGAACTTTGTACCTCTTATACCTATTTTACCCCAATTTTAACTCAATCATTTAATTATAATTAAACACTTATTTTTCTTTTATTGAATGCAATAAAAAATTAAATGTGGATAAGAATATAATTTAAACTCATAATTAATGCTTTATTAATATATGTGTTTTGAGTGAAAAACTTTATATTTTTGATGGGAGGAAGTAGTTAATTTTAAAATAAGAAAAATTTAAGTAAAAAAACAAATTCAATATGATGCACAAATTTTAGTTGGTTGCAAAGTCTTAACCTCAAATCTTTGGTTATAGCTTAATAATCTCAAATCTTAACAAAATAAATATATCTAAAGAGTTCGACTTTATCTAAACGATATCTTGAGCCTACCGCAGCCACGTTTCAAATTCCTTCTCTCATCATCAGCTTCCAAACCCCAAGAGGAATTGCTGGAATTGGACCTGTGCGTCATTCTCTTACAACCAACCATATTCACATATATGGAAGCTTGGATTGTATGCGTTGGGCTAAACTAGGCCTATATGATTGATTATCCCTATACAACTTGCCCACTCTGACACATCAAAAATCTTGTTCTCTGCACAAACAAAAGCACGTGCATCGTATACCCTGCTTTGGAAACAACGAGGATCCACCTTCAACCCACCCATAAATTCTTGGACGGATGATATTGGTGGTAATCTTGACACCAACCGGTTTTTGCACCACATGTTTCACCTAGTATAGTAGAGGGATATTATATCATTTTATTGGAAATGATGTAGAAGTTTTAATGAATTGCAAAAACTTTTCATAGCCAGAGCAATAATTGATCATATGTCATTTTCATTAAAAATGATGTAGAGGTTTTAGTGAACAAATATTGGTGGTAATCCTGACACCAACCGGTTTTTGCACCACATGTTTCACCTAGTATAGTAGAAGAATATTATGTCATTTTATTGGAAATGATGTAGAAGTTTTAGTGAATTGCAAAGTCTTTTCATAGCCAGAGCAATAATTGATCATATGTCATTTTCATTGAAAATGATGTAAAAGTTTTAGTGAACAAATATTGGTGGTAATCCCAACACCAACCGATTTTTGCACCACAAGTTTCACCTAGTATAGTAGAGGGATATTATGTCATTTTATTGGAAATGATGTAGAAGTTTGAGTGAATTGCAAAGACTTTTCTTAGCCAGAGCAATAATTGGTCATATGTCATTTTCATTGAAAATGATGTAGAAGTTTTAGTGAACAAAAATACTATCTGGACTAATAAGGTATTTTTTAAAAATTTTACAAATATTAAAGGAGTTTTGTAAGTTGTTATTTTGAAGTCATCTATTGCTTAAGAGTGACTTTGAAATAAAAAAATTTCAAAAACCACTCTAGGATTCTGGACTCATGAGTCCAAGTAGCACTACTCTTTAGTGAATTGCAAAGACTTTTCCTAGCCAAAGCAATAATTGATCATGAAAAAAAAAATTTTGAATCCAATCATGACAATTTTTTTTGTCAAAAATCATGATATCTAAAATCATAGAAATATGTATCAACTTAAATGGCGTATCACAACTTTAGGCAATGAAGCAGACATCATTCAAGATCTCTAACACTAAAGATTTTATCGCATCATGATCATCCAACACAAAGGTGTCAGTAATGTAAAAAATCTACTAATGCTCCTTTACTTCCACTTCCTTTTTAAACTCAACAAATATGTGTGGGAGGGTAGGTGATTTCACTAGCACAAGAGATTGGTCTTCCGTGTTCTCTATTTGCATTTCCTTCGACCTTTTAGAAATGACTTTGAGTTTCATCTCATTTTTGTCCTTTTCATATTTTCCAATGATAATGTCTGCCTCACTTGAAGAGACTTCAAGTTCTTCCTCTATTTCACTCCAATAGCCCTCAACCGTTGTAACCTCATTCACCTCAATACTCTTTAATGAAATTGCACTCATGGTCTCCGCTGATATCTTCTAGAGAACTGACTTTATTTCTTCTTCAACTTCTTAATCCTTTTCTTCAATCCATTGGTTCAATTCTTGCTCTATGAGGTACATATCTTGCTTAGTCTCTAAAAGAAACCTTATTATATCCCTCGAAGGTCGATTCTGCATAGAACTATATATGTCAGGCTGTGGTAATGAATTACTTCAGTAGTCAGATGGACATACATTAGTGCTTGGAGAAAGCCAGTCAAAGATCATATCTTTTTCAATGTCTACAATGGTTCTTCATTCTCGTTGAGGAATGTGTGGATTTGGCCTAGACATATAGAAGCCGGGTTGTGGTAATGAATAGCTAGAACCGTGATAATTTTCATACCTTGGATGATAAAAACAAGCATACATGGGATGAAATTATTCCCCACAAAATTACAAACCTCGACCTGTTGCGTAAAAGATTGCAAGTTAGAAAATTGATGTCTATTATATGACATACCTACCCCATTCACACCATGATAGTATGAGTCTTCAAATCAACCATAATTATGGGAGTATGAGGGCATTGTGGAGTTACCTGCAAAAATGTTAGGAGCAAGGAACTAGATACAAAAATAAATAAATACATACATAAAAGAAAAAAATAGAAAGAATAATCAATCCCTGACAACGACGCTAAAAATTGACCCGCACCAAACACGTCAATAAAATGTTAACCTTAACTAATTATTTTGTAGATAGTGGCAAAAGGTCGATCTCACTGAGATTGGTAGTCTTTCTAAGGTTGAAAATAACAAAAATGAAAAATGGGGTTTTGAAAGTAATTTAATTAATTAATCTAAATACAAAGAAAATAAATTGACAAAGTAAATAGCTTTGCAAACAATTAATTAAAATACATAGGTCTAGAAAAATCTTTTATTGGGAAGACAGTGAGGATGTAATGTAGAATTAGAGTCGGTTCTTTACGCTCTTAGGGAGTACCCTATAGCAAAGGCGGTCTGGGAAAATCTTTTAATAGGAAGACAAAGGCTTAACTTCTTTAGTGATAGCCAAAAAGAATGGTTGGACGCTAATCTAAAAGAAGGTGCCTGATCTTCTCGGAAGACCTTATTTTGTGTCACGTGCTAGGTTCTTTGGTTTACAAGAAAAGAGTTTGTCTTTAAGGGTATTCAGGCGTCAGTTATTGAGGTGATTTCTCAAGCTCGAGATAGAACATATGAGATAATTAGATGTGGCACTCGAACACGCACCGTTGGTCTTTAAGGGCAAGCTGAGAGGGAGACATGATGGGGGAAACCAGATGAGGTTTGGACAAAACTAAATTGTGATGGGGCAGTAACGAATGACCTCTCATGTTCATTTGTTGTAGGGTTGTTACGAAATGACAGAAGAGAATTTATCTCTGGTGTCCAAGTCAAGTTGGGGCAGTTGTCCATTGTTGTCAGCAAAAATTTGGGCGTTATGGTACGATGTCCACATGGCAAAGGAGAAATGACTCACTAAGGTGGTGATCGAGAAAGACTCATTAGAAGGTGTTTCACTCGTGGATCTTCGCCAAACTCTGGTCTTTATGGACATCCAGATCGAGGAGATTCAATGAACCCTTCATCAGATGGAGGGTAGCTAAATTAGATACATCCCCATATGCTTGTGCAAACTTCCCAATGAAGAATGCACGCGGGTTACAGTATGAAGCTCATAAACTAGATATAGAGCCTCATTGTATTTCCTTCTTGTTAGCATAAGATAAGTGCGATATCACAGTGTAATTCTCGGCCCATTTTTTTGGGTCGTCTTCCTACAAAAAAACACATAGGTCTAGACATACAAATTTGGTTCGACAAAAAATTGGATTTGGTCGTCGATATATGTATATAAGTTAATCATTTGGATCCTAGTGTAGCTATAAACCAAGTGACGCACTCGGTTTCTCTTAGTTTCTAGTCTCGGTAGTCAAGGTACAACCATTAACTACTTCCCTAACGAAACGCACAACCCTGGACTCATGCGATTGGGTTTAATATGATGATCGCATTAATACGATTCGTGATAACACTACACCTAGACAACTAGATCGCTAGTGCTCCCAATTTAGCCTAGGTACCTAAGGCACTTGATCGATCATAAAAGGGACTAACTAATTAGTATGGTCAATCGTTACAAGTACGAGTCTATCGCATAAGGACAAATGTTTCAACTCGATAACGAATGGTAGTCAATCTAACTTGCAAGTGAGAGCTCTTCACAATGCAATCAAATATAACCCTAGAATTAAAACAACGCCAAAAGAAATAGAAAACAAAAGAAAAACAATAGAAATATTAAGTTAAATAGATCTTACAAATCCATTAATAGTGGTGGTCGAACTCCCCACATAGACTTGCCTAGGCTAAAAGATTTAACCTCGCATAATTGAAAAACACAAAACAGAGTAAAAGGGAATAGAGAGAGCGGTCAAAAAGTTGAGAGCAGAATAAAAGTCGAATCCCCTCATGTTGTTCGATCCTCGCTGTCTCCTTATATACCTCTATATCTTTCTACATATAATATATATATATTTGGGTACTACTACCCTAGGAACCATAAAAATACCTACACCATCGGTACTTTATTTACAACCATTGGATTCTAATTAGGAAAAGGGGGATTTCAGCCCATAAACTTTTGGTGGAAGAGGTTATTACCCTTAAACTAAAAGTGGGAGGATTTCAACCTGTAAACTAAAAAAATAAGAGGAGTTTCTTTAAATTTTCGTTAATTTTTTGTTATATGCAATGTGTTGGCATGGTTGTGGCCCCCACAAAAAATTATGAAAAAAAAATTAATCACTTTTTTTTTACAAAAAACTTAATCCCTTTAATTACCCAACGAAACACCAAATTTAAACAACTTACAAAAATAAATCACAAAAAATAAGGCAAAACTTAAAAAGAAAATTTTTGAAACTTAGAAAGTTTTTGGTGGGTCTTTCATGCATCTGTGACATCATTGCCCCACATTCTTAACAAAAAGTAAGAAAAATATAATTTTTTTTAATAATACATTAAAGTGGAATTCACAAGCTGGACATACTCAATTACTTAACGAGTTAGGCTCTGGTAATCCGACTTCAATTTTTCAATTAGTCACCCGCCACCTGCCACTCATCACTTGAGTCCAACGACTCAACCAATTCAGATAAGGTTTCATACACATCCCTGACTAAATCTTCTCAGCAACAAGCTCCACTTGTATCTATTTTTTGTGATCTATTTTTTATTTTTTATTTTTCAATAAGTTTGTGCTTGTAATGTGGGTTATACGTAAAAATAAAGTGAGTAAATACAAGAAGAGCAGGTGTCCCATCTCCTCGTTGTAGATAAGATTTAGTTAAAGTGGTACATAAAACCTTGTCCAACTCGGTTGAGTCACTAGACTTGACGCGCGGCGAACGCGTCAATAAAATATATTTTCTAAACCAACTATTTTGTAGATAATGGTAAATGGTCGATCCCACAGAGATTGGTGGTCTTTCTAAGGTAAGAAAAATACAAAAAGGGAAATTAGGGTTTTAGAGAAAATGTGTGAATACTTAGAAAATACATAAATTAAATGAGAGGAAATCTAATGGGATTGAAATCTTGGCATTTAGCTTCACAGTTTTCGCCATACAACTCGGGATTGAATTTATTAATTGTTAGTTTATAAAAGATGTGAACTAATCTATGATCTAGTGTAGCTATAGACCAGTGAGGCACTCAGTTCCTCGCACTTCCTGATGTTAGCAGCCAAGGTTCGACCATTGACTACTTCCCTAACCAAACACGTAACCTGATCGCTAGTGCTCCAGATTTAACACGTTAGTCACATTACTTTGATTCATGAAGGCACTACACCAAGACAACTGGATCACTAGTCCTTTCGATTTAGCCTAGATCCCTAAGGTACTTGGTCGGATGGCCAATTATTACAAGTTTGAGTCTATCGTGTAAGGACAAACATTTCGACTTCAATGACTAAGGGTAGTCAATCTAATATATATGCACAATGCTATACATAAAATCAAATCTAACCCTATGATTAAAAACAATACCAAAGAGAATAAACCATAGAAAAGAATTAAGAGAATTAAATATAAATAAACCTCATAACAGAATCCCAAGTCGCAAAGCTTGACCGATCCACCTTCAACCTAGAGGGAGGAGATTAGCTAGACATAATCAAGCCAAAAACCTAGTTTCTAATATAAAACAGAAGTAAAACAAGAGTCCTTTTCGAATTATAGTCTATTGGTATTTATAGGAAGACTGCAAAGTGGGTCAAAAACCTAAAAATTCGTAAAAATCTCAAAATTTTGAGTGTTCAGGTATCGACGCCGTGGCGGTGCCATGAGAATTTATAAAACTCGACGTCCTCACGGTGTCCTTTTTTAGCTCTCTGGTTAACTCGTATGTGAGTCACGCTATGAGAATTTGTTTATCACGATGTGAAAATTTTCTCTGCATTTCGACGCAATTTTGGATCATGTAGAGGCCGAATCTGAAGATACTTGTACAAATGAAAATGTTCACCTTGGAGTCTACCTTTCAAAAAAGAGAATGAAAAGTCATTTGGATTTAAGATGAGAATGTTATGACCTTTATACTGAAGAGGAGTCATTAAGAACTTGGCCAAACTTTACCAAGAGTGTGTCGCTTTTTTGAGCCACATCAAATCCATATCTCATGATGTTTATGAGGATGAAAATGTATGTCTCAAAGTCTTCTTTCCAACAAAACCAACGGCGAGTCGTTTCGGTTTCGGATGTGAAAGTTATGCTATCTGAACTGAACATCTGTCAATTTAGTTCATAACACGCCTTTTGCTCCAAAAATGTCAAATTCATATAAAATCCCTGAAACACGTAAAACAAACATTTTTCACTTTAAAATAAGATAAAGATAGTCCATTAACTCCTAATATCCTATACTAAATCATGCCTAAATGAACACTTATCAGGACTCAAGTGGCGAGTGGTGGATGACGAGTTAAAAAATTAACCCACGTTATAAGTGCAAACTTACTGAAAAATAAAATAAAAAATAGATTACAAAAAAATAGATACAAGTGGAGCTCATTGCAAAGAATATTTAGCTAGGGATGTGCATGAAACCCTATCTGAATTGGTTAAGTCGTTGGACTAAAGTGATGGGTGGCAGGTGGTGGGTGACTAGTTGAAAAATTGAAGTCGGATCACCAGAGCCTAACTCGTTAAGTAATTGGGTATGTCCAGCTTGCGAATTCCTCTTAAATATATTTATTAAAATCAAGATTTTTTAATTTTTTAATTTTTTTTACTTTATGTTTAAGAATGTAGGGCAATGATATCACAAATACATAAGAGACCCACCAAAAACTTTCTTAGTTTTATTTTTTTTAAAATTTTTTTAAAATTTTTAAGTTTCACATTTTTTTTTGTGATATCTTTTTTAAGTTGTTTAAGTTTAGCATTTCGTTGGGTAATTAAAGTGATTATTTTTTTTTACCAAAAAAATGTGATTAATTTTTTAAAAAAATGTGATTAATTTTATTTTTTATATTTTTTTAGGGGCTACAATGACGCCAACACATTGCATATAATAACAATTTGACGAAAATTTAAAAAAGTGGTAAATTTCTCTCGTCTTTTCAGTGTAGGGCTGAAAGCCTCTCACTTTTAGTTTAAAGGGTAATATCATCTTCCTCCCAAAGTTTATGGGTTGAAACCCCTCTTTCCGATTATAATCCAACACATTAATCGATGCGTCATAAATGCACAAACTATTTAATGCACACATATTTTGAGAGGTTCTCATGGCATGAGTATATATTTAACCTCAATTATTGAATTTCCTAATAAATATATAATAATAATAATAATAATAGTAATAATAATAATATGTATATAGTATGTTTATAAATAAAATATTCCCTAACAAACCAAAACAGAAACTCACTTCTTCAACTCCACAACTCCACATAAACGCACGGACATTACATGGATCGTTGGATCTTCATCATGCCAAGATTGTCGCATGTCGAGGTTGGTCCCATGGACATTTCATGCATGTACATCAATCTCGATATTATTGCCACACCCGATCCACTCCTCTACCAATTAACGCACGCACGTTTCACCTATATGCCGCCTCCACTCTATGTATGCCACGTCATCACCCGTGTTCTTCACTCTATGAACGTTTTAGATTCACTCCCCTGAGATAACTTGCAAAGGAGATAAAACTAATCTCATTTAATTGTTCAACTTTTTTGCAAGTTATCCTATAACTTACACTTAAGGAAGAGAGATATCCCTCATTTAGATGAGTTATCTCACTAGAGTTTGTGGATGCAATTATTCTTAATTAATTATATTTTATTACACACATGGACCACATCTATCTTTCTTGTTTGAAGGGTATTTATGTCAATTCATATATTTTATTATCTAAAATTTTACAACTTTCCTATAAGTTTAAAGTTAAACCAAACATGAAAATATGATATTTCACTGTGAGTTAACTACGCTCGCAATGTATGTTAGCAAAATTAAACCAAATGAGGCCTTAGTAAATGTAGTCATGTCTAATGAAAATGTCCCTCGTAACCCTCATTGCATTTTGTGCACCTCTCACCCCTTTCTCATGTTTTGTGCACCCTACCTTCATCCTTCCATGTAACTTCCTCTTGTGATTTATAGAGCATTGTTGAGTGGCTCGGTCTCGCAAGTTCAAATTTCTTGCTAGAGAGTTGATTGGAGCCCACTAAACCTTAAATTGAAGGGGTCGGACAAGGCCCATCGAACTTATAGTTCGACAGTTGTCAACTGAGTTTCAACAAAGGTTCGTTTGGACAAAACCAAACCTAGAAGATAAATCTTGATCATATGTCGTTGAACCTAAAATAAATGTCTCGATCAGGGTTTTAAAGATAGGTGCAGTTGGAACCAAGGAGTATTTTAAAAATTTAGACAAAAAAAAGTCGGGGTACTCTCATAAATTGAAATTTTAAATTCGTGGTGCACTCTAAATTGGTATGCCCCCGTATATATTCTTTATATTTTGTTTGCATCGCATAGACATACAAGTTATTAACATGACCTCGGATAGAAATCTAACTCAAGAACGGATCAAATCTCTTAAAAAATAATAGAAAAAGGGAGGAAGATAAGAAGAAGATAAAATGAAGTAAACTGAACCTTTTTCTTTTTTGCCCTTTTCATTATCATATGGGGTTTTAATATATTGGGAACATTAAACCAGTGACCAATACTACACAACACGTGTGATTTTACATAGGATAAATATAATGTAATTAACGACAATATATCGACTACAAACCCTCTTAAGACTAATAACAGTATCCCTAATTAACGTTTGTACCTACCATTACCAACCATGTAAAAAACACTTTGTCCTTAAAATGGTAGAAAAGCAAAATCCAGCTCCAACGTGCAATAGATTGCAATGTCGTCCGCTTTACAAAGCTCGTAAATCACATACTCGGCTAATTCAATAAAAGCACTTCCAAGTGTTTTGATTGTTGAAGGAGCACTTTGGTGCAACAAGTAATTGATGACCAGAACATATATCAATCCCATATCCAAGAATCATCTTCTTGGAAACCATATTTCCAATCAAAATGCCACCTCTTCCACCAAAAAAAGAAAGCAAAAGCAATGCATGTAGCCTCCTCGAAGATCTTCCTATCAAAGTAGGTGAAGAAAGATGGAGTCCTTAACTGGTTAAGTACATGAGGTATGAAAGAACTTGTAAGGAGAAAATATCGCCCTCTCTTGAGAACAGAGAAGGGAACTCTTATTAGTGTTTGTTTGTTTGAAAAGTAAAGTGTTTGGTATGAAATTTGGAATAAGAGGTTATGAGTTCAAACTTTGTAGGTACAAAAATTGTTTCATTCCTATAAAAAAATAAAAAATAAATAAAAAACAAAATCCAACTCCAACTTAGATAATTATATGAAATTGGATTAGATCCAAGTTTTAGCTTATATGCTCAAATTTTTTTTTTGAAGCCATATGCTCAAATATTTTTATGTACGTATCTATACTTTTAAGAGAAATTTGTTTTGCATTTTTTTTGATAGAATAAAAGAAACAACTTTTGCACCCATAAAGATTTGAACCCATAACCTCTTTTTTTCCAAATCAGATTTTACTTTACTTATGAGAAGAAAGCAATCAAACATGCGTTAGAAAAGGTAAATCTCGACCTTATTGTTATTCAAAAATTGAAAATGAGACAGGCGATAAACATTAGACTAGCTATGAGATGCATGAACAATAAACATCTTCATTTTTTGAAACCATAAACATATTTTTTTTTATCAATATTAATATAAAAATTTGCAAAAGAGTTGGAGGGTAATTTACCCATTGTTGTAAATATTTACAACATAGTAGGAATTCTTCTCCACTGCCCACCAATCACAAAAACCACCATAGAACTCCAAAGTATTCATCACATCCCAATCTTCCAGCCCCTCTTACCACATACCACATCAACCCAAAAATGTGAAAGTTTTGTTCACCACTTGGGCCTTTATGAGGTTTGGCTTTCAAGCATTCTAGTTTTTCAAGATTTTTTTTTTTTTTTTTTTTGTAGGGTGGTGTGTCTCCTTTAGAATAGTTAAGGATAATCTTAAACACCACAATATCATGTACCAAAAAAACACCAAGATATCAAAAAAGAAAAAAATAAAAATATTATGCCTTAGGAGTCTTCATCAATTTTCATAGAGTTGTACAACGAGAGTTGAATACTTCTCTCAAATCCTTAGTCCTTCAAGCTGATAAAATGGAATACAATATAAAGGGATGGCAGACATCAAGTTGCCTTGATATTTAGTGAAGCCTCTTCTCTAGATCATAGGATCACACTCATACTCTCTCCTAAACTTTGGACTTGGGTATGCCAACTTAGAAAAGTAATAGCTTATAATGGATAATAAGGTTCTAAAATTCATATAAAAAACAAGGTTCTAATAGCATCTTTATTACAAATTTTTTTTTTTAGAATTTATTACACATTTTTTTTTTCAGAATTTGTTACACTTTTACATATGAGAAAACCTTCAATCAAATCATTATCGCGCACTTTTATCATCCTTTCTTTTTTTTTTTTTTTTGATAAGGGCACTTCTAGCATCTTTATTACACACTTCTTATGTCACCAAATCATTATTCTTGGAGAGACAATGATCTTAGCTCGTATGTTTGTCACACAACCTACCAATTGTATTTGGAAGGCACAAGAAGAAGAGGTGATTTCTTGTGGAGTGATATTCCAGTCCCCTCCTCCATGTCAATGTCTTCAATCTGCATTCCACTTGGTAATTTCCAATCAAAACAATACAGAAGATTTGCAAGTGCTAACTCCACATGCAAAATTCCCATAGTCATTGCAGGACATATCCTTCGCCCTGAACCAAAAGGCAAGAACTCGAAATGTTGGCCCTTGTAATCAATCGAACTTCCCTCGAATCTCTCCGGAAAGAACATATCCGGATTGTCCCAATACTCGGGGTTCCTTCCAATTGCCCACACATTCACCATCACCCTTGTTTTGGGGCTTATATCGTAGCCATTCACCTTACAGTGATTCATACACTCTCTTGGAATCAACAGGGGTGCTATAGTGTGCAATCTTAGAGTCTCTTTCACTACTATCTTCAAGTGATGGAGCTGCTCGAGATCGCCTTCTTCGACCATCCATTTCTTGCCCACACTTGTTCTGATCTCCTCTTGAGCCTTCTTCATCAATTCAGGCTTCCTTGCTAATTCCGTCATCGCCCACACCGTGGTGAGAGAACTTGACTCTAACCCCCCGAAAAAAATGTCCTGCAATGACCAACGCTATGGTGTATTAGGATTCAATGATTCAGCCGCAAAACCAATTAATTGAATAGCATACCACTAGAATTGCTTTGATGTGGTTCAGGGTGATGTGAATTGCCGAAGACTCATCTCTCATTATCCCAACTAACACATCTATGATGTCTTCATCCTGCTCTGCTCTCTCGAGATGCTCGTCTATGATCTCTTGGTAGAACATCCACGACCCCCACGATCGACAACGATGGAAATAAATCCGAGGCGGAGAAACTGCCTGACAAGGCCATGAACTTATGTACAAACTCCGAAAACTTGCCACCATCAAAATTTCTTCCCTGATAGCTCTTACCAAATGCAATCCTGCAAATCACTCTGTTGGTTAGAGAAAGTAGTTCCTCTGCCAAGTCCACTGACCTCATTGAAGAACAAGATTTCGATATTGAATTCACCATGTTAGCCACCTCTTCAGCTCTAACAGCCCCAAATGAGTGAACCCTTTTCGGGCTCAATAGCTTATGAACAAAAATCCTCCTCATCTCCCTCCAGTACTCGTTGTAGGGTGCTAAAGCAACGTCTTGGAAATTGTAGGAGAGGCGCTTGAGAGTTAGCAATGAGTGCCTAGTGCAGAAGTTGAGGTCTTGTGTTTTCAAGATCTCTCTTGCAGTATCAGCGGAGGAGACTACTAGCAATGGCACGCGGCCGAGGTGTAGGAGCATGACGGGTCCATAGATGTTGGAGAGTTTCGAGAGAGAACGGTGAGGCAAGTGGCCGAGCTGGTGAAGATTTCCTATAATTGGAAGCTTTGGAGGGCCTGGAGGAAGATGATTTGGTTGTTGGGTTTTGCTTTGTTTGAGAAGAAGAAGAAAAAGGAGGGGAATTGCTAACACTAACAATGAAATCAGATGGAGCCATTGAGATATCAAAGTGGAGATGATGATGGCCATTTAGACTAGTGAACATCAATTCAGATTCTAAATTTATAACATGGCCATTTAGACTAGTGAAATGAAGGGGAGCCATTGAGATATCAAAGTGGAGATGATTTTATTTATTTATTTTATTTTATTTTATTTTATTTTTTGTCAACCAATTCAGCTCAATAATTTGGTATGAGATTTGAAAGTAAGAGGTCAGGGATTCAAACATGGATGCAAAAATTGTTTCTTTGCTCTCTAAAAGAAAAAGTGGATATGATTTTTTAATTTTTTATTTATTATTTTCAGAGATGATGGCTATTTAGACTATAGCTAGTGAACTTCAATATATTCAGATACTCATCTAGTAACATGCTCTCAAAACTATTATATATGCAGCAAGCTAGTGAACTTCAATATATTCAGATGATGGCATTTTTTTAATAAGATTTATTTTTGAATTTTCCTTTAAATTAGAAATTAGTTAGGATTTGATATGTATATCTTTGACTTGTTATGTAGAAGTCGTTAGATACTTATTTAAATATCTAATAGTACGAAAAAAATAATTGTAATTCCTCTCATTTTTTGAGAAAACTTTTAATTTTCATTAAAAAGTGGTATGGGCTTCAGATCATTCTGAAATGACAACCAACATTATTTCTTTTACAACCCCTCCAACTTTCACCGGTGAAAACTACCAAATATGGTATGTCAAAATGCAGTTGTATTCAAAGGCTTTTGATCATTGAGAAATCGTAGCGGAAGATAGGCAAGAGCAACCACGTCCAGCAAATCCGACTCTCGCTCAAATCAAGCATCACAATGAAAAAATGGCAAAAAAGTTTAAGGCCAAATCTGTAATTCAAAATTCTGTGTCAGACTCTGTCACGGCCCAATTTTCTAATCTTGATTAACTTGCTTAATCAGGATCATCTACCAGTGACATGGGGGTCGCATGAGATGCACACACTGACTGAGGCACATGGCCGAGGTAAATTTTATATTTGTATTGGTGTATGCTAAATGTCGTATATGTGTGTAGACTAACTAAGTACTTGCAACTATCGACGTCGAGATGCAAGCAGGGACGCTCCTCGAGTTGCGTGTATGCCGGGGTACCGGGTAGCGAGACTTGTTGCAAGTCTAAACTTAGTTAAATACAAATTAGAATAAATTAATACACATCCTTGGTAATTAAAATTATGCACATTAGTTGAGTTGGCCTATAGTCTATTTAGTTAAGAAATCACATTTTAATATTCTATAGTTTGTTTTGAATTAAACTAACCTTAGGACTGACCTCGGGATCAGTGCTACCAGACATTCCCATGTTGACAGCCACTCATGTTGTGTCATATGAGAAGCTGGACTGCCTAGTTAGTGACCATCGGATTTACCTCGAGATACAGAATGCAAACTAGATTAGGACACTACCTATAAATAACACTTGATGAGTGGATGTTCACTATTTACATGCAAAATAGATCCAAACTGAAGAGAGTAGAGGATTTCTGGACGGATTTGAGAGAGGATTTTTGAGCTAAGAGTGAAGATCCACTAGATATAAGTAAGGTAATCACCCCAACCTCTCTATTTCCATTAAAATAAATGGTGGTTTTGTGTTTAAATCGGATTTAAACTGGGATTTTGATTTCAAATGTGTTATTCTTTCATATTTTGGTTGTTTCAACTATTATCTATGGTTTTGATTCAAATTTTTTTGAAGAAACTTGGGTTTTTGGGAGAAAACTTTGTAAAAAGTCTAGCATGAATCGATCTGGTTTGACTACGGTTATCTTGTGTTTTTGGTAGTTTTTGAGTCTAATATGGTATATTATGATCATGCATGTCGTTTTGGTTGGGTTGGTGATACCCATGACGCCTAGAAAACCAAAATTTCTCTTTGGAAATTCTGGGTTTCGTGCTGTCCAGCACGCTAGGCAACTGGCGCGTATTACTAATTATGTGGAAGATGAAGTACTGTTCCCCACAAGAAGAGTAGCGCGCTAGGCAACTGGCCAATGCGTTGCTAATTCTGGGGAAGATGAAGTACTGCTCCCTATAAGAAGAGTAGCGCACTAGGCAACTGGCTAACGCATTGGGCGCTACACTGTTCACTCAGGAACAGTAGCGCGCTGGGCACATGGCCAGCGTGCTGGTCACTGTTTACATTCCAATTTTAAATAAAAATATTAGATTAAATTCACCAATCAAGTGTACGACCTATATAACTGACACACTTCGACCCTAAGTATTGTCTAAACACACCAAGACTTAGGAAAGTGTACCGGGAGTCTAAAGACGTGAGTGTCGGGTGTCGGGAGGCCGTATAGCTAGGACTACTGCATTAACTTGTAAGTGAAACTGCGGGAACTCTTTACTTTATTTCATTCTGGTCATTTATCATTTTTTAGTCTATTTTTAGACTTGCTAATTTAGTTCCCACATCATGCTTCCTTTATTTCTATTCATTATGAATGTTGATATAAAATGATGCCATGTTTGATATATCATTGACTCCATGCTTTCCTATAAGCTCAACGTTGTCTTGAAATGTGGCTAATGGATATTTAGAAAATGCATTTTATAAGGTTATTTGTTATGTTGGACTTGTGTTCTATTCCTTTGGGGCTTTGTAGCCTAACTTGTGTTGAAATCATAGCATTGTAGGATATAAATTCTTAAAAATCTAAAGTAGGGATTATCTAATGTCCATTGCACACGAGATGTGTGGATTCACAGGGATTTTAGTGTTTCGGGGTCTCCGACACTCGCCACTACACTTGGACGGCACACGTGGTATGGGCCACGAGGTTGTCGACAAGTATAAATGATTTATACACGTAGAGCACAACTCCGCCACTTGAGCTTATTAGAATATAGAAAAAAATTATTATTATATGTTGAACACAACTCCATACAGTAGTGGAAAAGGCTAGGTGATAGTTCTCACCGCCGACCGAACATAGATCATCTCGACTTAGTCTGTTAGTCTATGTATATCTGTTAACGTTGGTATTTACTTGCATTATTTATTCAACATTCTTCAGCTACTTTTTGCTTTTAAATACATTTTGTTTAAATTGGAAATGTAGTAATATAAGTCCTCAGTTATCACTTAAATATCACTATACTCACTGTCTTGTTTGTGACGGTAGGTGTAGGTCCATCGAGCAGCACCAAGCCGGGGCAAGGAGAAGATCGGCGACTACCTCTGAGCTTTGAGCGCGTAGCTGCCCGTACATATAGGGTACTTTTGTATAATGTTTACTTATGTCTTTGTACTTTTGGGATGTTATTGGGATGAGTATTAGACTACCCAACTTTTGGCTTTCACTTTGTTTATATATGTTCGTCGTTTGCTTGCATATATATATATATATATATATATGGTGATCTTTATTTCCTGGTTTTCACACTTAGGATTATAAAATTTGCTTCTTCCAACATATTTAAGACTTCCGCTATAAACTGTACAGACTTCTGCTAACTACATTAATTGTTTAAACTAGATAATATATGTAGAAAAGGCTGACTAATACGTAGTTGGGTCCAACGTGTTGTGTTTAGGGCTTAATTATGGGATTAGGCCGGGCGATGGCCTAGATTAGGAGAGGGGGCGTCACAGTTGGTATCAGAGCATAGGTTGTAGAACCTTAGGGACAAAGCATAGAGTTGAGCAAGAATTGTGATACCAATTTCCCAGTTGGTATCAAAGACCATGTTATCGATAAGTAAAGCATAAATTTGAATAAAACACACACCGTAGAAGTGGAAACTAGATGAACCTTGCCTAGAACTTCTTTTGTTAGGAATTGAGTAAAAGTAAGTTGGGGATTTGTATATATATACTATCCTTTTCAATATGTATATGTATATACGCGATATACTTCATAGTAGCTGATAGGAGATCGTTGTTGTAACAACCCTGAAATTTGGCTATTTGTGAATGATGATGTGTATTACGTATTTATACTCATATTTGAGTGACCGGACAATGAAATCGGTGAATGAGTAGGGAGACTTGACGAGCAGGGATCGACAGTTAGGATATGGGTACACGGGGGATTTAAATCACTGTTAAAATACAAATAAATGAAAATTTGTATAATTTAAGTAATTATTTATGAGAGAAGGCGAAACTACGCGTGTGACAGAGAAATACGGACCGAGGAGCGCAAGACCAATACGGGAGTCGGATAGCTACGCGACACACGAGGCTATGAGAAAGAATTTTTTTAAAATGACATAGTTTCATAAGGAAAGTCATGGGATTTGTCTCGAGGTGGGTGTGTGGTTCGAGATGAAATAAAGAAAAAAATAAAAGAAAAAGGGTATAAAAGTCATTATGATCAATTGTATATATATATACATAAATGTGAAAAACCTACACCACAAAACACTATTCATTATCTTCTTCCTCTCCTCTCTTCTCTCCCCCCACCGAACCGGACTCTGCCAGAGTTGTTGGTCGTCGGAGGTCTCTCTCTCTCTCTCTCTCTCTCTCTCTCTCTCTCTCTCTCTCTCTCTCTCTCTCTCCCACTCGCGTTCACTAGTTTAGGGTCACTCCGCCGCCTGGCCGCTGAGTTGCGATGAGCGGGAGAGGTTGGGAACGATCCATGGTGGTCCACTAGTGTTCTCACCTCCTCGAAGAAACTCAATATCACGGTGTAGTGGTAGTGCAGCGGTCAAACTGTGTTCAAGTTCCTCACGTCGGGCAGCATTGTGAGGCAGTTGTCGTGTCGGAGACGACCTGATGGAGGTCATCGAAGTCCGTGTAAGTTTCGGAGTCCCTCCCAATCATGGTAGTCATGTAGGTGTTATTCATTTTCTGATTTTTGGTGAACTGTTGCCCTATTTTCATCTTTTTTAAACTGTTTTGGTATTTGGGACTTCTAACATTTGTCAGAGCCGATGGGGTGGTCGGGGACAATCGTGGATGGGTCCTCCTGGCCCACCAAAGCCCCATGTCCTCGTAGTGTCGCTGGATTTGAGTATATGCGAATGTGAGTCGTGGTTTGGTTGGCTATGTTGTAGGGTGTTCATGTTGGACAGTTGTCATGGAGTTGCCGGATATTGCCGCTACCGGCGGTGCTATGGGCCAGACACCACGTCCAAGGGGCTTTCGAGGACCACGGCTTGCCTTTGTTGGTACCTCGCTGTCCTTCGATGTGTTCGAATCAGTTGCGTTGGACTATTTTGATCTTGATTTCATGTTGGTTGTTTTTTTCTCCTCGCCAGCATTCGCTGCCGTGGCGACACCACCACTGTACCACCGTGATTGGGGATGTTGGGTACCAAGCTAAGTCTATGCTTGTGTCTCACGACTCTTGGAGTGGCCTAAAACAGTGGTGTTATTGTTTATATTATGTCATTCATGTGTTGTATTCATGTTGTACCTTTCTCGCCGGAAACCACCCGTCATAGCGGTACTGTCATCGACATGATGTCATGGGGCATTTTCGGAGACCTTATCGTGTTTTTTATGGAGTCTCACAGCCCCGGAGCATCCATATCAATGGTGATGAGTCGTAATGGCGAAGTTATGCGTGAGTTGTTTCTATCATGTCAAGTAGTCGTCGGCGTGACGTAGAGCATGCACATGGCCTTTTCATGTTGTGTTGATACTCTACAGACGTTAGACCACACCCGTGAGGTTCCTAAACTCGTTGGTGCATAATCATTTTGAGTTGTGTTGTTTTACGGATTTGCGTTTAAAGGTCGGGAATTGGTTATGACATCGTGGTCATGTTGTCGGCTCATCGAGGCTATGACGTGACCCACATACGACTGAGCCGAGCCTACGATTCATAAGTAGGCTTACATGGGTCATAGTTATCGATGTTGTGATATCGCAGTTGTGGTTATTATTGTGGTTTTCAAACCTGAGAGAGTATTCATCTTCCTATCAAATTGTCGAGTTGTCTGAGTCCTTAATACACTTGGGAATACACAAGGGTTTAACCTAGGTTTTAGTTAATGACTCGACCTGTTAATTAGAGTTTCCAACCTTGTTAGGTAGCAGAAAACTCAGGGATACATGTTTGGATTCGCGAAAGTGTTGTTATTCACGGGTTGCGTTATCAGGTAAGTACACTTGCCTTAAAGCATCGTTATCATTTATTCAGATTCGTTATGCTCTATTATTGGTATTCCATTCCATTCCTTGTTGTGTGTTTCTTGGCATAAGTGTTTTATCTCAAGAGTACTAGGACCTGCATTAGAGGGATAAAACGCGGGCACACTTGTACAGGAGTGTGCGACCACCCTTAATGACTATGTGACGCAGTATTGGGTGGGAGGGCTTATGTCCCTCCCATCATAGTTATGCCTTCGCTTGTGTCGATGCCCAGGAAGACCTCACGAGGTCTTCGCTATTATGATATGATCTAGACCACTTATGGGTCTCTTTTGATTCTTTAGAACACACTTGACTTTTAATTGATATCTATTAGTCTGTTTATCAAGTACTTGATCTATTTAAATTCATGTCTTTCTATTACCGCATGATATTTAGACTATTTACTTAATATATCATGAATTACAGTTATCTTCTTCTGGCATTACCTCCAATTTTCTCAAGTTGCTCACCGTCTAGTTTGTGATGATGGGTGCAGATAAAGCGGAGTGCAGTAGAGGCAAGGAGCCCTGCCTAGGCGACTTTTTGTGAGGATTAGCAGCTGGATTCGGAGACCCTAATGCAGGTCTATTATTTCTTTTGCTAATCGTATGACATGTTATATATATATATATATGCTTTTGATCATTAAACTTGGGGGCATTTTGAGATTGGTATCATGTGCTTATTCATATCTCACTTCTGTTTGTACATAAATATTTCGGGGCTTTCCATATTATAGATTCCTAATTTTCCCTTTGACTGAGTTATTTCCCTTATGTTAGTTTATTTACTTTCCGCTGCGTAAAATTTGCAATAACTCTTTCATAAATTGTATAATTGATTGATTTAAAGCTGACTAGGCTCGCCAGTTTTGTCGAGTACTGGCTTAGGGACCTATACGAGCCTAGGGCAGGCGTACCCAATTGCACAAGGAAATTAGGGCTGTCACAGTTGTCCACATGCAGACGACGATGACCGACACACGCGAGACAGGCGATGTAGGTGCTTGCCGCAGTCAACCTCCTGCTATGTCAGATGACGATTATCAGAGGTTAACGGATCAAGTAGTGGCATAGGGACAATAGATGGTTGACCTCATGACCTTCATGACAGCACAGATCGCCGCACTTACTCAGGCCATCACCGCTACTTCTGCGGCTACCACACATCCGACGACTGGACCTACTACTGTATCACCCATCGTTCTAGATACCACACCCATATCAGACACACCTATTATTCAGGGCACAGTAGTGACGCCGACTCTTTCGCTAGTGACCGTTTTGATGGCAAAGGTAGCAGAGATGACTTCGACTCCTATACCTACACCTTCAGGCTTAGCAAAAGGGTGGTAGAGGCTGAGGCAGAGGTAGAGGCCGCGAGGGACCCTGTCAGGGACAGAGACAGACTCCGATTTAGGGACAGCCACAATCCGGTCAGCGCAGACAGATTTCATGTTACAGATGCAAACAGGTGGGACATTTAGTGAGGGAGTGTCAACAGCCAATAGAAGTGTACTCACCATAAAGCTGAGAGGTAGCTTACATCGTAGCACAACCAGATACTAGTGCCACATGGAGTCTCATCGAGGGTACGATTTCTATCGCCGATAGAGAGTCATGTTTTATATGATTCGGGTTCCACTATTTCTTTCATTGTTGAGCGCATGATAGGTATACTAGGACTGACACTGATTAGGCTTATAGTATATTTGATGTTGAGTACCGCCGCTGGAGATAGGGTTTACCATAAAAGTCTAGTCGAAAGAGTCCAAGTAAAGATTAGTGGAATAGAGTTACCCGTAAATTTTATAGTCCTTGAGATGTTAGAGTTCGATGCTCTTTTCAGAATAAACTGGTTATCAGTATACCATGCTCACATAGATTGTTTCAATAAGTCCATCGTGTTTGAGATTCCAGGACGTTCGATGTTCGTACACCAAGGAAGTACACCGAGAGCAAGGAAGACCAATCTCTAGTGTTGGTGAAACCACCCAGCCTCCCATGCATACCTGTTGAGTTTAAAAAGGGGGTGGTAGTAAAGGAGCGTTCGCAAATTTTCTACACTACTGACACCTTTATGTCAGACGATCATGATGCGACATAATTATGTTTTAGAAGTCTCGGATGAGCTCTTAAATCTGAAGGAGGGCATGCCTGTTGAATTGGCTAAAACTATAGATGCGCCATTTGTTGTCGACATCTTGAAAGGAGATGGCATCACATGATTATTCACACCAAGTTGAGCTAACTACTTTAACCAAAAACGCTTTTGGGAGGTACCCCAAGTTTTTTTCCTTTATGTTTTTTTTAGCCTGCTTATTTTTATATTTGTTTAGTGAACTCATTTTCTCCCATTTTTTACTATTTACAAGTGTTTGATAATCATTTGTTGAAGCACCGAAGTTGAGAGCCCGATATCACAACTGAGGTTATCTGGTATATATGGTTAGTCATATTGGGATTTGGTAAGTTTTTTTTTTTTGCTTCAGGTTATTAGGATTAGTTTTCGAGTCTGTTAGAGGTATTGGTATGTATATTCTCATAGTTTTCTGAGTAGAGCATTTTTTATCACCATATTTTATATTGCATGAGATGTTTTAGTCCATTAGGTTTTGCATATTCATTTTAGCAAGTCATTTCCCCATTACTTGTTTCTTTCACTTCCATGTTATTTTCACCTATTTTCCTTTCATTTGTAGTTTGATAGCTACATTCTTGTTTTAAACATTGAGGGCAAGGTTTGGGATAAGTTTGGGGGTGTTTTACAGGTATAGTGGAGTGTTGAATGAATGGGTTAGTGTGACAGGTATAACCATTTTATTATTTTTATGCGTATTCCATGGGTATAGTAAGTTTTGGTGGTGTATTTCTTTTATTTTCACCTCATTTTCTTGTGATGACATGCTATGCATTGCATCATTTAGGTTAGTAGTAGTTTATATTAGTTCAGCATTTTTTTAGTTATTTAGTTGCATTATTGGGTCTATGCAAGTTTAGAGTCATTTTGTTACATATAGAGCTTTCTAAAACCCTGTTGAGTGTTTTTTTGTGGATATGAATTCGAATTACGCTACTTTTGAAACTTGAACCTTTTTGAATATTAGGAGTTGTACTTAATTTATAATGTTGTCCAATATGTTTGAAGTTACTTATTAGAGAGCTAGTATGAAGTTTAGGCATTGTTCTAGAGACCAAATAGGTAGGCAGCCGTATTTTGCAAGTTATCAGATTTCTAGGTTGCTAGAATGTAAATGTAGCTCACTTGAGATATCGATTCATATGACTTAACCACTTTTGGGGAATGATTAGACTTGAACGGACATTGGATGACTCCTTTGATTATAGTGAAAGTTAGAAGGGTCAACAAAATTTTTCTGAAAAATTTTACAGAGTCCCACAGATTCCATAGGAAAAAGAGTAGGGAATCTTGTGGTGGGAAAAAGTGATGAAGTGCACTGAATGTGTCAATAAAATATGTTTCCTAAACTAACTATTTTGTAGATAGCGGTCAAGGGTCGATCCCACAGAGATTGGTGTCTTTCTTAGGCAAGAAAAATACAAAAAGGAAAATTAAGGTTTTAGAAAAAATACATAAATATTTTAAAAATAAAGAAATTAAATGGAAATGAATGTAGGTATTCAGTTTCACAGTCTTGCCATACAACTTGGGATTGATTTTACTAATTGTCGATTCATGAAAAGTATGAAACCAATCTATGATCTAGTGCAACCATAGACCGGTGACACACTCGATTCCTCGCACTTCCTAATCTCAATAGCCAAGGTAGGACTGTTGACTACTTCCCTAACTAAACACGAAACGTGATCGCTAGTGCTCCAGGTTTAATGCATTGGTCGCATTACTTCGATTCGTAAAGGCACTACACTTAGACAACCGGATCGCTAGTGCTCTCGATTTAGCCTAGATTCCTAAGGTATTCAACCGGTCCCAAAAGGGTCTAATCAATTGGTAAGATCAATTGCCACTAGTGTGGTCTTGTCGCACAAGGACGGGTGCTTACGACTCACTGATATGTAAATCAAGGTTTAAACTAGTATTTAACCTCAATTGCTCAAATAATACCAAAGAAAATAAATCATATAAAAGAATCAATAATAATTAAAAGTAAATGAACAACATGAAGATTCCCAAGTCGTAGGCTTGACTGATCCATCTTCAACCTAGATGGAGGAACTAACTAGACATGATTAAACTAAACTAAAAGAAAATTAAATAATAGATTGATCTTCCTTCCTTTCAAAGTCCTAATATATATTCCTAAAATTTGGTCTTTGGAGGTGAGAAAAACTAATTTTCATAGTTTTGGGAGTTTCTTAGCTTTCGTGACACGTGGCAGCATGTGATTTGGTGTTTTTTGTATTCTATTGACGTGTCACGCTGTGATTAGCCGAGAGGGGAGCGTCGCTGATGTGGCAGCGTCTGATAGGCTGAGAAGCTGGTGCGTGACGTGCTAGTAGGTGACAGGGTGACACGTGGATGACTCTCATTGGCTGGAAGGTGAGCTGGTGACGTGCTGGACCAGTGAGAAGCGGACACGTGGCGGGCTGAGTGAATTTGCACATAGTAGAAGTCGTGCAAATTTCTGGGAGTTGGTGCTGTCATGCATTTCGAGGCAGATCGAATGACTGGAAGAGATGAGGAAATGTGAGAAAGACGTGGCGGACAGTGATTGGTGGAATTGGGCGACGTGGCAGACTGTGATTGGGTGAACGGCTGTGTGTGACGCGACCGGACCAATGGGGATGCGACACGTGACCATCTGAAACTCCAATTCACTTACTCTTGTCTACACCCCAAAACAAACCATCCGGTGTCTAATTTCTGCAAGTGTATACTCTATTTTGAGTATTTTTTCGCCCCGGATCCAACCGTGCACTCCATTTCTCCTAAAAATGAAAATTACATATAATTAGCTGTATATTTTCATATTATTCCAATAAATCACTAATTTATTAAAATATGCATTTATCACTATAAAATAGGATAACTATAGTCCAATTACTCGTAATAACTTATACTAGCTAATGCCTAAATGAACACTTATCAAACACTCCCAAACTTAGACTTTGCTCCTCCCGAGCAAAAAAATGAATGAAAACATATACTCTGCTCCTATACTACAATGACTAATCTTAACAAACCTATGCCCTTCACCAATTCATGTTTGAGTTCCTTTTCGATTTAAATATGCCGCTCAAGAGACCATCACCCAAAAGAAGCTCAGAGTCAAATAGTGTGAAAATAGAATCCAAACATCAGTGAAAATCACCCTTTTAAAAACTAGAATCACTCCAGATAAAGGTCTTCAACTACTCAAGATTTTATAGAGCCACTTCATTAAGGCACACAAGTTCAGAATTTCTTAAAAATAGTGCATCAACACCAAAAAATGACTATGAACGAAAAATACAACTCACTATCCATAAAATGTAGACTACACACACTTGAGAGATAATCAGACTTAAATATGAAAATGTGGAACAGTACATTAGAATAACTCAATTGACCTAGTTATAAGCACTCGGTCAAATCATTTTATTTAAAAGAGTTTTCATAAACTTTTGCCTTTATGAGTGTACACACTCTATTTTTTCCAAAATTTTAAAAGTAGTATGGTCCCTATTCCATTTCCTATGGAAACCGCTTTTCTCACTTTTTTCCACAACAAAATTCCCTGCTCCATTTCCTTTGGAATCTGTGGGACTCTAAAATTATTTAGAAAACTCTTGTTGACCCTTCTCACTGTCACTATAATCAGGCGAGTCATCCAATGCATGTTCAAGTCTAAATTATTCCTCAAAAGTGGTCAAGACATGAATTGATGTCTCAAATGAGCTGCATTCTGGTTCTAGCACTCGAGAAATCTGGTAACTTGCAAAATAGGACCGCCTACCTCTTTGGTCTCTAGCACAATGGCTAAACTTCATTCTAGCTCTCTTATAAGCAACCTCAAAGATGTTGGACAACGCTCTAAATTAAGTACAACTCCTAATGTTCAAAAGGGTTCAAGTCTCAAAAGTAGCTTAATTTGAACTCATATCCACAATAAAAAACACTCAACAAGGTTTTAGACAACTCTATATGCAATAAAATGACTCTAAAAATGCATATACTCAATAATGCAACTAAATACTTACAAAAATGCATAGAATAATGCATATCACTACTAACTTAAATGATGCAATGCATAACATGTCATAATAAGAAAATGATGTGAAAAGAAAAGAAAAATACCACCTTAACTTACCAAACCCATGCAATACGCATAAAAATAATAAAATGATCATACCTGTCATGTGCAAATCCATTCATTCAACATTCCACTATACCTGAAACACCTCCAAACTTATCCTAAACCTTGTCCTCAAGGTTTAAAACTAGAATGAGAATATCAACTACAAAATGTAAAGAAAAGAGGTGAAAAGAACATGGAAGTGAAAGAAACAAGTAATGGAGAAATGATATGCCAAAATGAATATGCAAAACCTAATGGACTATAATATCTCATAATAT
Organism: Stephania japonica; assembly: GCA_039657345.1. Lineage (NCBI taxonomy): Eukaryota > Viridiplantae > Streptophyta > Magnoliopsida > Ranunculales > Menispermaceae > Stephania > Stephania japonica. Next base: position 79,047,431 of record CM077556.1, on the reverse strand, counting down.
ATAAAGCACGGTGATAAAAATGCTCAACTTAGGAAATCTAGGGAATATATATCTAATTACCTCCAGCAGACTCAAAAAATAACATAATAATCTAAAACCTAGAACTTACCATATCCCAATTAGACTAACCACATATACCAGAGGACCTCAGCAGTGATATCGGACTCTCAACTCCGGTACTTCAACAAACGAGTATCAAACACCTGTAAATAGTCAAAAACGGGATAATGGTGAGTGCATTAAACAAATATAAAAATAAGAAAACTAAAAAACATAAAAGAAAAGGAAAAAAAACTTGGGTTGCCTCCCAATAGCGCTTTTGGTTAAAGTCATTAGCTTGACTTGTCGTGAATGATCACGTGATGCCCTCTCCTTTCGAGATGTCGACAATGAATGGCGCATTTATAGCTTTGCGCAATTCAGCAAACATGCCCTCCTTCAAATTTAGGAGCTCATCCGGGACCTCTAACACATATGATTCTATCGCATCATGGTCATCTGACACAAAGGTATCAACCATGTAAAAAATTTGTGAACGCTCCTTTACGACCACCCCTTGTAAGGTTTAACAAATATGCATGGGAGGGTGGGTGGTTTCACCAACACCAGATGTTGGTCTTCTTTGCTCTCTTTTTGCGGTAATTTCGGCCTTTCTAAAATGACATCAATTTCCTTCTCTGGTTCATACGTTTCATTCTGTGCAATGATAATGTCCGGCTCATGAAAAGAAACTTCAATTGTTTCCTCTGGTTCACTCCAATAGTCCTCAACCGGTGTAACCTCATTCGCCTCAACACTCTCCAATGGAATTGCACTCATGGTCTCAACTGATATATTTTGGAGAATTGACTTTATTTCTTCTTCAGCTTCTTAATCCCTTTATTCAATCCATTGGTCTAATTCTTGCTCGGTGAGATTCATATCTTGCTTAGTCTCTAAAAGAAACCTTATTATATCCCTTGAAGGCTGATTCTGCATGGAACTATATGTGTCAGGCTGAGATAATGAATTACTCCAGTCATCAAAGGGGTATTTATTAGCAATTGGAGAAAGCTAGTAAGAGATCATATATTTCTCAATGTCTTCAATGGTTCTCCGTTCTTGTTGAGGAATCCGTGGACTTGGCCTAAACATATAGAAGTCGGGTTGTGGCGATGCATAGCTAGAACCGTGATGATTTCTATACTTCGGATGGTAAGGACAAGCATACGTGGGATGAAAGTGTTCCCCAAAAAAACCACAAGCCTCGACCTGTTGCATATATATTAGGACTTAAAAAGGAAGGAGGATCAATCAATTATTTATTTTTCTTTTAGTTTAGTTTAATTATGTCTAGTTAGTTCCTCCATCTAGGTTGAAGGTGGATCAGCCAAGCCTACGACTTGGGAATCTTCATGAGGTTTATTTATTTTTAATTATTATTGATTCTTTTATATGATTTATTTTCTTTGGTGTTATTTGAACATGTCAGTGAGTCGAAAGCACCCGTTGTTGTGTGACAAGACCACACTAGTGGCAATTGATCTTACCAATTGATTAGACCCTTTTAGGACCAATTGAATACCTTAGGAATCTAGGCTAAATCGGGAGCACTAGCGATTCGGTTGTCTAAGTGTAGTGCCTTCACGAATCGAAGTAATACGACCAATGCGTTAAATCTAGAGCACTAGCGATCAGGTTGCGTATTTAGTTAGGGAAGTGGTCAACAGTCCTACCTTGGCTATCGAGATTAGGAAGTGCGAGGAATCGAGTGCGTCACCGGGTCTATAGCTGCACTAGATCATAGATTAGTTTCATACTTTTAAGAACCGATAATTAGTAAAATCAATCCCAAGTTGCATGGCGAGACTATGAAACTGAATACCTAGATTCATTTCCATTTAATTTCTTTATTTTTAAAATATTTATATATTTCCTCTAAAACCTTAATTTCTTTTTTTTGTATTTTTCTTTCCTAAGAAAGACACCAATCTCTGTGGGATCGACCCTTTACCGCTATCTACAAAATAGTTAGTTTAGTAAACATATTTTATTGACGTGTTCGGCACGCGTCAATTTTTGGCGCCGCTGCCCGGGATTGATTTTTCTTTCTTTGATTTTTGTTGTATATTTATTTTTTTATTTTTGTATATAGTCTGTTGTTCCTAATACTTTTGCAGGTAACTTCTCAATGGCCTCCTACTACCATAATTATGATCGATTCGAAGACTCATACTATCGTGGTATAAATGGGGTAGATATGTCACATAATGAACATTAGTAGGTGAGAAAAACTAATTTTCGTAGTTTCGGGAGTTTCTTGGCATTCGTGACACGTGGCAGCGTGTGATTGGGTGTTTTTTGTGTTCTGCTGATGTGTCACGCTGTGATTAGCCGAGAGGGGAGCACGCGATGATGTGGCGACATATGATAGGCCGAGAAGCTGGTGCGTGACGTGCTGGTGGGTGATTGGGCGACACGTGGATGGCTCTCATTAGCTGGAAGGTGAGTTGGTGACACGTTGGACCAGTGAAAAGTAGACATGTGGCGGGCTGAGTGAATTCGCGCATACGAGAAGTCATGCGAATTTCTAGGAGTTGGTGCTGTCACACATCCCGAGGCAGATCGAGCGATTGGAAGAGATAAGTAAATGTTAGAAAGACGTGGCGGACGGTGATTGGTGGAAGTGGGCAACGTGGCAGATTGTGATTGGGTGAATGGTTGTGTGTGATGCGACCGGACCAATGGGGATGCAACATGTGGCTATCCGAAACTCCAATTTACCTACTCTTGTGTACACCCCAAAACAAACCATCCGGTGTCCGATTTCTACAAGTGTATACTTTATTCTGAGTATTTTTTTGCCCCGGATCCAACCATGCACTCCGTTTCTACTAAAAATGAAAATTAAATATAATTAGATGTATATTTTCATATTATTCCAATAAATCACTAATTTCTTAAAATATGCATTTATCACTATAAAATAGGATAACTATAGTCCAATTACTCCTAAAAACCTATACTAACTAATGCTTAAATGAACACTTATCAAGTGAGAAAGCGGATTCCACTGGAAATGGAGCTGGGATGGTTCTTCTTTTAAAATTTTTGGAAATGTCATTGTAGTATAGTGGTGAGTAGTCCCGCTTGTCATGCAGGTGACTCGGGTTGGATCCCCGGCAATGGCACCAAAAATTGACGTGCGCCAAACGCGTCAATAAAATATATATACTTAAACTAACTATTTTGTAGATAACGATAAAGGATCGATCCCACAGAGATTGATGGTCTTTCTAAGGTAAGAAAAATATAAACAAAAGGAAATTAGGAATTTTGAGAATGTGTAAATATTTCAAAAATTAGGAAATCTAATGAAAGGATACAAGTTTAGGTATCCAGTTTCACAGTCTCGCCATACAACTTGGGATTGAATTTATTAATTGTTGGTTTATAAAAGATGTGAACTAATCTATGATCTAGTGCAGCTATAGAGCCGATGGCGCACTCGGTTCCTCGTACTTCTTGATGTCGGCTGCCAAGATATGACCGTTGACTACTTCCCTAACTAAACACGCAACCTGATCGCTAGTGCTCTAGATTTAATGCGTTGGCCGCATTACCGCAATTCGTGAATGCACTACACCTAGACAACCAGATCGCTAGTGCTCTCGATTTAGCCTAGATCCTTAATGTGCTTGACCGGTTGGTCAATTGTCACAAGTATGAGTCTACCGAGTAAGGACGAACGTTTCGACTTCAATGACAGAGGATATCAACTTAATATGTATGCATAGACCTTTACACACAATTAAATCTAATCCTAATATTATAAACAATACCAAAGGAAATAAATCATAGAAAATAATCAATAATAATTATAAATAAATAAACATCGTAATGGATTCCCAAGTCACAAAGCTTGACCGATCCACCTTTAACCTAGGTGAAAGAGATTAGCCGGACATAAAAAACCTAATTTTAATGCAAAACGGAAGTAAACCAAGAGTTCCTTTCGTTTAAGAGTCTATTGGTATTTATAGGAACACCCCAAAGTGGGCTGAAAACCTAAAAATTTCATAAAGTAGGTAAAATCCCAAAATTTTGAGTTTTTAGGGTGGCGCAGCGTGTGGGCGGTGTGGTTGGTGTGGCGTGTTGGTGGTGTGTTCACGGTGTCCTCATGGCATTTTTTTTAGCTCTCTGGTTCACTCGTATGTGAGTCACGCCATGAGAATTTGTTCATCATGGCGTCCTCACGGCGTGAAACATTCCTTTGCTTTGCAACGCAATTGTGAACCACTTAGAGGCCAAATTTGAAGGGGCTTAAGCGACATAAAAATATGTAGCTTGCAGTCTACATTTCAATAAAGGAAATGGAAAGTCATTTGAATTTGAAATGAGGAACTTATGGCCTTTATACTGAAGAGGTGAAAATGTTTGCCAATTGTGTTTCGCCCTTTTGAGCCACTTCAAATCCATATCTCATGATATTTGTAGAGGTGAAAATGTCTGGCTCGAAGTCTTCTTTCCAATAAGACTAACGGTGAGTCATTTTGACTTCTGATGTGAAAGTTATGTCCTCTGAACTGAGCATCACTCAATTAAGTTCATAACACGCCTTTTTCTCTGAACACGTCCAACTCATGTAAAATCCCTGAAACACATAAAACAAGCATTTATTACTTTAAAACAAGATAAATATAGTCCATTAACTCCTAATATCCTATTCTAAATCATGCCTAAATGAACATTCAATAGCCAACAACTATGTGTTGTACATGTTATATCAAACAATTTGTAGTGGTACGAATTGACATAAATAAAACGAAGTTATAACTAATTAACAATGAAATTGAATACCAAAGAAAATTAATTAAAAACTCCAATTGGTGGCTTGCATAATAGCAATGTCCTAAGTCAAAATTTTCTTGTAATTCAATGACTGAGTTTTCACAGAGATATGCCCTTGGGATATTACCGAATGTCCTTTTGAAACAAAGTTCATCAATATTGAAAGTCAATCCAAATTGTATTTTGTTTGTCTCTTAAATAGTATGTATTTCAAAAAAACAAGTCCTTAGTGTTTTAATTCTACTTAAATAGAATTTAATGCACTGTTTCAAAGTAATGTGACTATTCAATTTCAAAAACAATACTTGTTAGTGTTATTAACAGTTGCACCTGTTCCACCATATAACATGACATGCAAATATTGACGAAATTAGTGACTGATAAAATTTTCGCTAAAATCACGTTTTGTGGTTAAACCAATTAGCGACAAGTAGTCCGTCGCAAAAAAGCTCGTCGCTAGTTCAATTAGGGACACATTTTTAGTACTGTCGCAAATTAGTAAATCATTGTTTATCAGTCGCCATCTGATCAAACCGGTCAAAATAAAGCTCCATCGCTAATTGGAGTATATTTTGAAGTTAATTTTTGATGCACTGTTTCAAAGCAACGTGATTATTTAATTTTGAAAATAATACCTGTTGGTGTTATTAATAGTCGCACTTGTAACACCATATAACACGATATGCAAATATCGATGAAATTAGTGACAGATAAAATGTCGCTAAAATCACTTTTTTGTCGTTAAACTGATTAGCAACGGGTAGTCAATCGCAAAAAGGCTCGTCGCTAGTTCCAATTAGCGACATATTTTCAGTACTGTCGCAAATTAGTAAATCATTGTTAATCCGTCACCATCTGGTCAAACAAGTCAAAATCAAGCTCCATCACTAATTGGACTATATTTTTTAGCTAATATTTGTCACTTTTTTTGTTCATTTTGTGAGTGATAATTAACCAAAATTAATTGTCAAAATACTCCTTCCAGTAAAAAAATATATGATGTTTTGAGATTTTTTGGCTTCAAAAATATAAGACATTTTTAGTATTCGAGAGAACTTTGTACCTCTTATACCTATTTTACCCCTATTTTAACTCAACCATTTAATTATAATTAAATACTTATTTTTCTTTTATTGAATGCAATAAAAAATTAAATGTGGGTAAGAATATAATTTAAACTCATAATTAATGCTTTATTAATATATGTGTTTTGAGTGAAAAACTTTATATTTTTTATGGGAGCAAGTAGTTAATTTTAAAATAAGAAAAATTTAAGTCAGAAAACAAATTGAATATGATGCACAAATTTTAGTTGGTTGCAAAGTCTTAACCTGAAATATTTGGTTATAGCCTAATAATCTCAAATATTAACAAAATAAATATATCTAAAGAGTTCGACTTTATCTAAACGATATCTTGAACCTACCGCAGCGACGTTTCAAATTCCTTCTCGTCATCATCAGCTTCCAAACCCCAAAAGGAATTGATAGAATTGGACCTGTTCGTCATTCTCTTACAACCAACCATATTCACATATATGGAAGCTTGGATTGTATGCGTTGGGCTAAACTAGGCCTATATGATTGATTATCCCTATACAACTTGCCCACTCTGACACATCGAAAATTTTGTTCTCTGAACAAAAAAAAAAGCACGTGCATGGTATACCTTGCTTTGGAAACAACGAGGATCCACAACCCACCCATCACCATCCTTGGACGGATGATATTGGTGGTAATCTTGACACTAATCGGTTTTTGCACCACATGTTTCACCTAGTATAGTAGAGGGATATTATGTCATTTTATTAGAAATGATGTAGAAGTTTTAGTGAATTGCAAAGACTTTTCATAGCCAGAGCAATAATTGATCATATGTCATTTTCATTGAAAATGATGTAGAAGTTTTAGTGAACAAATATAGGTGGTAATCCTGATACCAACCGGTTTTTGCACCACATGTTTCACCTAGTATAGTAGAGGAATATTATGTTATTTTATTGGAAATGATGTAGAACTTTTAGTGAATTGCAAAGACTTTTCATAGCCAGAGCAATAATTGATCATATGTCATTTTCATTGAAAATGATGTAGAATTTTTAGTGAACAAATATTGGTGGTAATCCTAACACCAACAGGTTTTTGCACCACATGTGTAACCTAGTATAGTAGAGGGATATTATGTCATTTTATTGGCAATGATGTAGAAGTTTTAGTGAACTGCAAAGACTTTTCTTAGCTAGAGCAATAATTGATCATATGTCATTTTCATTGAAAATGATGTAGAAGTTTTAGTGAACAAAAACACTATCCGGGCTAATAAGGTGTTTTTTAAAATTTTTACAAATATTAAAGGAGTTTTGTAAGTTGTTATTTTGAAGTCATTTATTGCTTAAGAGCGACTTTGAAATAAAAAAATTTCAAAAATCACTCTAGGAATCCGGACTCTTGAGTCCAAGTAGCACTACTCTTTAGTGAATTGCAAAGACTTTTCCTAGCCAAAGCAATAATTGATCATTTAAAAAAAAAATTTGAAGCCAATCATGACAATTTTTTTTTTGTCAAAAATCATGACATCTAAAATCATAGAAATATGCATCAACTTAAATGGCGTATGATAAGTCGGTAATAGTGTCATAGTATTTTTATGTATTTGAGTGTTTTTATAGTAAAGTCTTCAAAATATTAGTCTAATTATCTGTATTTGTCATTTTCAGGTATTATAGACCGCGCGATTGAAATCAGACTGAAAAACTATGTAAAATGGAGTATTCATATGCCTAGATATGTTTTACATCGAAAAGCGTGCTAGTGCGTATCTCGAGGCTGCTTTGGTGGACCCACACATTACGACATGCCGTTCAAGAAGAAGAAGAGAATTGGAAGTGGATAGATTTGTTAGTTTTATATAGGATATATATAGATCGATTATTATTATATATATAGATATTATATATATAGATAGAGATATAGATCGATCATTATACATATATATATATAGATCAGAACAGAAGAATATAGAGATATCGACCAGATCAAAAAGGAAGATAAGACTCTCGGCTCTTTTTCTCTCTTCTCTCCTATTCTATCCTTCTCCATTTTTTTATTTTTCTTTGTACTTTGAGTTCTTCAACCATGAAGAACTAAGTTTATAGCCTAGGCAAGACTGCGAGGGAGGTTCAATTGCGCATATTCAATGGATTTGTGAGATTTATATATTTTAATTTCAAGCTTTTCATTATTATTTTATTTTCTTTGGTATTGATTGAACAATTGTGGTTAAATACTAGTTTAAACCTTGATATACATGTCAGTGAGTCGTAAGCACTCGTGCTTGTGCAATAAGACCACACTAGTGGCAATTGACTTTACCAATTGATTAGAACCTTTTGGGACCGGTCAAATACCTTAGGGAGCTAGGCTAAATCGAGAGCTTTAACGATCTGGTTGTTTAGGTGTAATGCCTTCATGAATCGAAGTAATGCGGCCAACGCATTAAATCTGGAGCACTAGCGATCAGGTTGCGTGTTTGGTTAGGGAAGTAGTCAACGGTCGTACCTTGGCTATCGAGATTAGGAAGTGCGAGGAACCAAGTGTGTCACCGGGTCTATAGCTACACTAGGATAATGTGATTTGTACTTTTTACATAAGTTGACGACCAAATTCAATCTTTTTATTGAACTGAACTTGTATGCCTTGACCTAGGTGTTATTTTTATTAATTGTTTTTAACTTTATTTTAATTGATTTTATTTATTTTGTTTATATTTAGATTAGGTAATTAACGCATTTTCTCTAAATCCCCCGATTTCCTTTTTGTTATTTATTTTACCTTAGAAAGAAAACTAATCTCTGTCGGATCGACCCTTTACCGCTATCTACAAAATAGTTGGTTTAGGTTTATTTATTTTATTGACGCGTTCGACGCGCTTCAATTTTTGGTGCCGTTGTCGGGGATTGGTTTTTCTTTCTTTGGTTTTTGTTGTATATTTATTTATTTATTTTTGTATATAGTCCCTTGTTTCTAATACTTTTGCAGGAAATTTCTCAATGGCCTCCTACTACCATAATTATGATCAATTCGAAGACTCATACTATCATGGTATGAATGGGGTAAGTATGTCATATAATGGACATCAATTTTCTAACTGGCAATCTTTTATGCATCAGGTCGAGGCTTGTAATTTTTGTGGGGAATCCTTTCATCCCACGTATGCTTGTCCTTACCATCCGAGGTATGGAAATCATCATAGTTCTAGCTATGCATCGCCATAACCCGACTTCTGTATGTCTACGCCAAGTCCACGAAGTCCTCAACAAGAATGGAGAACCATCAAAGACATGGAGAAAGATATGATCTCCGACTGGCTTTCTCCAAGCACCAAAAAATAAAAAGATTTAGCTCGAATACTTTCGCTAAATTTAATGGGATTTTAAGCTTGCATGCTTTAATGTATGGATCAAGAAACCCATGAGTAGTTGATGGCTTTTGTCTTGACTGCATCTTTGTCTTAAAGTGTGATCTTAATTGTGTTTGGGTTGCGGTTCTTGACATATCATAATTCCGAAATTTCTTAAGTGGCTTGTTAACTTGGTGGTTATGTAAACTAAAGGGACTCCATGAATTTTTGAATCGGTTATAGGATTAGTCGAGTCAGTACATATATATTAGTAGTCTAGTTTATTTGTGTTTTGTTATTTACACCTTTGTTCGGGACGTGCAAAGTCCTAAGTTTGGGGGTATTTGATAAGTTGGTAACAGTGTCATAGTATTTTTATGTATTTGAGTGTTTTTATAGTAAAGTCTTCAAAATATTAGTCTAATTATCTGTATTTGTCATTTTCAGGTATTATAGATCGCGCGATTGTAATCGGACTGAAAAACTATATAAAATAGAGTATTCATATGCCTAGATATGTTTTACATCGAAAAGTGTGCTAGTGCATATCTCGAGGCGGCTTCGGTGGACCCACACATTACGACATGCCGTTCAAGAAGAAGAAAAGAATTGGAAGTGGATAGATTTGTTAATTTTATATATGATATATATAGATCGATTATTATTATATATATAGATATTATATATATATATATAGATAAAGATATAGATCGATCATACATATACATAGATCATAACAGAAGGATATAGAGATATCGATCAGATCAAAAAGGAAGATAAGACTCTCGGCTCTTTTTTCTCTCTTCTCTCCTATTCTATCCTTCTCCATTTTTTTTATTTTTCTTTGTACTTTGAGTTATTCAACCATGAAGAACTAAGTTCATAGCTTAGGCAAGACTGCGAGGGAGGTTCAACTGCGCATATTCAATGGATTTGTGAGATTTATATATTTTAATTTCAAGCTTTTCATTATTATTTTATTTTCTTTGGTATTGATTGAACAATTGTGGTTAAATATTAGTTTAAACCTTGATTTACATGTCAGTGAGGCGTAAGCAGTCATGCTTGTGCAATAAGACCACACTAGTGGCAATTGACTTTACCAATTGATTAGAACCTTTTGGGACCGGTCAAATACCTTAGGGATCTAGGCTAAATCGGGAGCACTAGTGATCCGGTTGTCTAGGTGTAGTGCCTTCATGAATCGAAGTAATGTGGCCAACGTGTTAAATCTGGAGCACTAGCGATCAGGTTGCGTGTTTGGTTAGGGAAGTAGTCAACGGTCGTACCTTGGCTATCGAGATTAGGAAGTGCGAGGAACCGAGTGCGTCACCGGGTCTATAGCTACACTAGGATAATGTGATTTGTACTTTTCATATAAGTTGACGACCAAATTCAATCTTTTTATTGAACTGAACTTGTATGCCTTGACCTAGATGTTATTTTTATTAATTGTTTTTAACTTTATTTTAATTGATTTTATTTATTTTGTTTATATTTAGATTAGGTAATTAACGCATTTTCTCTATATCCCCCGATTTCCTTTTTGTTATTTATTTTACCTTAGAAAGAAAACTAATATCTCTGGGATCGACCCTTTACTGCTATCTACAAAATAATTGGTTTACGTTTATTTATTTTATTGACGCGTTCGGCGCGCGTCAGCGTATCATAACTTTAGGCAATGAAGCAGACATCATTCAAGATCTCTAACACTAAAGATTTTATCGCATCATGATCATCCAACACAAAGGTGTCAGTAATGTAAAAAATCTACTAATGCTCCTTTACTTCCACTTCCTTTTTAAACTCAACAGATATGTGTGGGAGGGCAGGTGATTTCACCAGCACCAGAGGTTGGTCTTCCGTGCTCTCTATTTGCATTTCCTTCGACCTTTTAGAAATGACTTCGAGTTTCATCTCATTTTTGTCCTCTTCATCTTTTCCAATGATAATGTATGTCTCACTTGAAGAGACTTCAAGTTCCTCCTCTGTTTCACTCCAATAGCCCTCAACCGGTGTAACCTCATTCACCTCAATACTCATTAATGAAATTGCACTCATGGTCTTCGTTGATATCTTCTGGAGAACTGACTTTATTTCTTCTTCAACTTCTTAATCCTTTTTCTTTAATCCATTGGTTCAATTCTTGCTCTATGAGGTCCATATCTTGCTTAGTCTCTAAAAGAAACCTTATTATATCCCTCGAAGGTCGATTCTACATAGAACTATATATGTCAAGCTGTGGTAATGAATTACTTCAGTAGTCAGATGGACATACATTAGTGCTTGGAGAAAGCCAGTCAAAGATCATATCTTTTTCAATGTCTACAATGGTTCTTCATTCTCGTTGAGGAATGTGTGGATTTGGCCTAGACATATAGAAGCCGGGTTGTGGTAATGAATAGCTAGAACCGTGATAATTTTCATACCTTGGATGATAAAAACAAGCATACATGGGATGAAATTATTCCTCACAAAATTACAAACCTCGACCTGTTGCGTAAAAGATTGCAAGTTAGAAAATTGATGTCCATTATATGACATACCTACCCCATTCACACCATGATAGTATGAGTCTTCAAATCAACCATAATTATGGGAGTATGAGGGCATTGTGGAGTTACCTACAAAAATGTTAGGAGCAAGGAACTAGATACAAAAATAAATAAATACATACATAAAAGAAAAAAATAGAAAGAATAATCAATCCCTGACAACGATGCTAAAAATTAACGCGCACCAAACAAGTCAATAAAATGTTAACCTTAACTAATTATTTTGTAGAAAGTGGCAAAAGGTCGATCCTACTGAGATTGGTAGTCTTTCTAAGGTTGAAAATAACAAAAATGAAAAATGGGGTTTTGAAAGTGATTTAATTAACTAATCTAAATACAAAGAAAATAAATTGACAAAGTAAATAGCTTTGCAAACAATTAATTAAAATACATAGGTCTAGGAAAATCTTTATTGGGAAGACAGTGAGGATGTAATGCAGAATTAGAGTCGGTTCTTTACGCCCTTAGGGACTACCCTATAGCAAAAGCAGTCTGGGAAAATCTTTTAATAGGAAGACAAAGGCTTAACTTCTTTAGTGATAGCCAAAGAGAATGGTTGGACTCTAATCTGAAAGAAGGTGCCTGATCTTCTTGGAGGACCTTATTTTGTGTCACTTGCTAGGTTCTTTGGTTTACAAGAAAAGAGTTTTTCTTTAAGGGTATCCAGGCGTCAGTTATTGAGGTGATTTCTCAAGCTCGAGATAGAACATATGAGATAATTAGATGTGGCACTCGAACACGCACTGTTGGTCTTTAAGGTCAAGCTGAGAGGGAGACACGATGGAGGAAACTGGATGAGGGTTACTAAATTATGATGGGGCAGTAACGAATGACCTCTCATGTTCATCTGTTGTAGGGTTGTTACGAGATGACATAAGAGAATTTATCTCTGGTTTCCAAGTTAAGTTGGGGCAGTTGTCCACTGTTGTCAGCATAAATTTGGGCGTTATGGTACGAAGTCCACATGACAAAGGAGAAAGGACTCACTAAGGTGGTGATCGAGAAAGACTCGTTGGAAGGTGTTTCACTCGTGGATCTTTGCCAAACTCTGGTCTTTATGGACATCCAGATCGAGGAGATTCAATGAACTCTTCATCAGATGGAAGGTAGCTAAATTAGATACATCCCCATATGCTTATGCAAACTTCCTAGCGAAGAATGCACGCAGGTTACAGTATGAAGCTCATAAACTAGACATAGAGCCTCATTGTATTTCCTTCTTGTTAGCATAAGATAAGTGCGATAGCACAGTGTAATTCTCGGCCCATTTTTTTGGGTCGTCTTCCTATTAAAAAATACATAGGTCTAGACGTACAAATTCGGTTCGACAAAAAATTGAATTTGGTCGTCGATATATGTATATAAGTTAATCCATTGGATCCTAGTGTAGCTATAGACCAAGTGACGCACTCGGTTTCTCTCAGTTTCTAGTCTCGGTAGTCAAGGTACAACCATTAACTACTTCCCTAACCAAACGCACAACCTTGGACTAATGCGATTGGGTTTAATATGATGATCACATTAATACAATCCGTGATAGCACTACACCTAGACAACTAGATCGCTAGTGCTCCCAATTTAGCTTAGGTTCCTAAGGCACTTGATCGATCATAAAAGGGACTAAATAATTAGTATGGTCAATCATTACAAGTACGAGTCTATCGCATAAGGACAAATGTTTCAACTCGATAACGAATGGTAGTCAATCTAACTTGCAAGTGAGACTTCTTCACAATGCAATCAAATATAACCCTAGAATTAAAACAATGCCAAAAGAAATAGAAAACAAAAGAAAAACAATAGAAATATTAAATTAAATAGATCTTATAAATCCATTAATAGTGGTGGTCGAACTCCCCACATAGTCTTGCCTAGGCTAGAGGATTTAACCTCGCATAATTGAAAAACACAAAACAGAGTAAAAGGGAATAGAGAGAGCGGTCAAAAAGTTGAGAGCAGAATAAAAGTCGAATCCCCTCATGTTGTTCAATCCTCGTTGTCTCCTTATATACCTCTATATCTTTCTACATATAATATATATATGGGTACTACTACACCAGGAACTATAAAAATACCTATGCCATCGGTACTTTATTTACAACTATTGGATTCTAATCAGGAAAAGGGGGATTTCAGCCCATAAACTTTTGGTGGAAGAGGTTATTACCCCTTAAACTAAAAGTGGGAGGATTTCAACATGTAAACTAAAAAAATAAGAGGAGTTTCTTTAAATTTTCGTTAATTTTCCGTTATATGCAATGTGTTGGCATGGTTGTAGCCCTCACAAAAAAATTATGAAAAAAAAATTAATCACTTTTTTTTTGTTACAAAAAACTTAATCACTTTAATTACCCATCGAAACGCCAAATTTAAACAACTTACAAAAATATATCACAAAAAATAAGGCAAAACTTAAAAAGAAAATGTTTGAAACTTAGAAAGTTTTTGGTGGGTCTTTCATGCATCTGTGACATCATTGCCCCACATTCTTAACAAAAAGTAAGAAAAATATATTTTTTTAATAATACATTAAAGTGGAATTCACAAGCTGGACATACCCAATTACTTAACGAGTTAGGCTCTAGTAATCCGACTTCAATTATTCAATTAGTCACCGCCACCTGCCACTCATCACTTGAGTCCAACGACTCAACCGATTCAGACAAGGTTTCTTGCACATCACTAACTAAATCTTCTCAGCAACAAGCTCCACTTGTATCTATTTTTTGTGATCTATTTTTTATTTTTTATTTTTCGATAAGTTTGCACTTGTAATGTGGATTATACCTAAAAAATAAAGTGAGTAAATACAAGAAGAGCAGGTGTCCCATCTCCTCGTTGCAGATAAAATTTAGTTAAAGTGGTACATAAAACCTTGTTCAACTCGGTTAAGTCACTAGACTTGACGCGCGCCGAACACACCAATAAAATATATTTCTTAAACCAACTATTTTGTAGATAGTGGTAAATAGTCGATCCCACAAAGATTGGTGGTCTTTCTAAGGTAAGAAAAATACAAAAAGGGAAATTAGGGTTTTAGAGAAAATGTGTGAATACTTAGAAAATACATAAATTAAATGAGAGGAAATCTAATGGGATTGAAATCTAGGTATTTAGCTTCACAGTTTTCGCCATACAACTTGGGATTGGATTTATTAATTGTCAGTTTATAAAAGATGTGAACTAATCTATGATCTAGTGTAGCTATAGACCCGGTGAGGCACTCGGTTCCTCGTACTTCCTGATGTCAATAGCCAAGGTACGACCATTGACTACTTCCCTAACTAAACACGCAACCTGATCGCTAGTGCTCCAGATTTAACGCGTTAGTCACATTACTTTGATTCATGAAGGTACTACACCAAGACAACTGGATCGCTACTGCTTTCGATTTAGCATATATCCCTAAGGCACTTGGTCGGATGGCCAATTGTTACAAGTTTGAGTCTACCATGTAAGGACGAACGTTTTGACTTCAATGACTAAGGGTAGTCAACCTAATATGTATGCACAACGCTATACATAAAATCAAATCTAACCCTATGATTAAAAAAATACCAAAGAGAATAAACCATAGAAAAGAATCAAGAGAATAAAATATAATAAACCTCATAACAGAATCCCAAGTTGCAAAGCTTGACCGATCCACCTTCAACCTAGAGGGAGGAGATTAGCTAGACATAATCAAGCCAAAAACCTAGTTTCTAATATAAAACAGAAGTAAAACAAGAGTCCTTTTCGAATTATAGTCTATTGGTATTTATAGGAAGACTGCAAAGTGGGTTAAAAACCTAAAAATTCGTAAAAATCTCAAAATCTTGAGTCTTCAGGTATCGATGCCATGGCGGCACCATGAGAATTTGTAAAACTCGACGTCCTCACGGCGTCCTTTTTTAGCTCTCTGGTTAACTCGTATGTGAGTCACGCTATGAGAATTTGTTCATCACGACGTGAAAATTTTCTCTACTTTATAACGCAATTTTGGATCATGTAGAAGCCGAATCTAAAGAGGCTTGTACAAATAAAAATATTCAGCTTGGAGTCTACTTTCCAAAAAAGAGAACGAAAAGTCATTTGGATTTGAGATGAGAATGTTATGACCTTTAAACTGAAGAGGAGTCATTAAGAACTTAGCCAAACTTTACCAAGGGTGTGTCGCTTTTTTGAGCCACTTTAATTCCGTATCTCATGATGCTTATGAGGATGAAAATGTACATTTCAAAGTCTTCTTTCCAACAAAACCAACGGCGAGTCGTTTCGGCTTCGGATGTGAAAGTTATGCTATCTGAACTGAACATCTGTTAATTTAGTTTATAACACGCCTTTTGCTCCAAAAATGTCAAATTCATATAAAATCCCTGAAACACATAAAACAAACATTTTTCACTTTAAAATAAGATAAATATAGTCCATTAACTCTTAATATCCTATACTAAATCATGCCTAAATGAACACTTATCAGGACTCAGAGTGGTGGATGACGAGTTGAAAAATTAACCCACGTTATAAGTGCAAATTTACTGAAAAATAAAAATAAAAAATAGATTACAAAAAAATAGATACAAGTGGAGCTCGTTGCAAAGAATATTTAGCTATGGATGTGCATGAAACCCTATCTGAATCGGTTAAGTCGTTGGACTCAAGTGACGAGTGGCAGGTGGTGGGTGACTAGTTGAAAAATTGAAGTCGGATCACTAGAGCCTAACTCATTAAGTAATTGGGTATGTCTAGCTTGTGAATTCCTCTTAAATATATTTATTAAAATCAAGATTTTTTATTTTTTTTATTTTTTTTACTTTATGTTTAAGAATGTAGGGCAATGATATCACAGATACATGAGAGACCCACCAAAAACTTTCTTAGTTTTATTTTTATTTTTATTTTTTAAAATTTTTTTAATTTTTAAGTTTCCCATTTTTTTTGTGATATCTTTTTTAAGTTGTTTAAATTTGGTGTTTCATTGGGTAATTAAAGTGATTATTTTTTTTACCAAAAAAACGTGATTAATTTTATTTTTTTTATAATTTTTTTGTGGGGGCCACAATGATCCCAACACATTGCATATAATAACAAATTGACGGAAAAAGGTGGTAAATTTCTCTCGTTTTTTTCAGTGTAGGGCTGAAAGCCTCTCCCTTTTAGTTTAAAGGGTAATATCCTCTTCCTCCCAAAGTTTAAGGGTTGAAACCACTCTTTCCGATTATAATCCAACACATTAATCGATGCGTCATAAATGCACAAACTATTTAATGCACACACATTTTGAGATGTTCTCATAGCATGAGTATATATTTAACCTCAATTATTGAATTTCCTAATAAATATATAATAATAATAATAATAATAATAATATGTATATAGTATGTTTGTAAATAAAATATTCCCTAACAAACCAAAACAGAAACTCACTTCTTCAACTCCACAACTCCACATAAATGCACGGACATTACATGGATCGTTGGATCTTCATCATGCCAAGATAGACACATGTGGAGGTTGATCCCATGGACATTTCATGCATGTACATCAATCTCGATATTATTGCCACACCGGATCCACTCCTCTACCAATTAACGCACGCACGTTTCACCTATATGCGGCCTCCACTCTATATATGTCACGTCATCACCAGTGTTCTTCACTGTATGAACGTTTTAGATTCACTCCCTCGAGATAACTTGCAAACGAGATAAAACTAATCTCATTTAATTATTCAACTTTTTTGCAAGTTATCCTATAACTTATACTTGGAAGAGAGATATCTCTCATTTAGATGAGTTATCTCACTAGAGTTTGTGGATACAATTATTCTTAATTAATTATATTTTATTAGACACATGGACCACATCTATCTTTCTTGTTTGAATGGTATTTATGTCAATTCATATATTTTATTATCTAAAAATTTATAACTTCTCTATAAGTTTAAAGTTAAACCAAATATGAAAATATGATATTTCACTGTGAGTTAACTACGCTCGCAATTTACGTTAGCAAAATTAAACCAAATGAGGCCTTAGTAAATGTAGTAATGTCTAATGAAAATGTCCCTCGTAACCCTCATTGCATTTTGTGCACCCCTCACCCCTTTCTCATGTTTTGCGCACCCTACCTTCATCCTTCCATATAACTTCCTCTTGTGATTTATAGAGCATTGTTGAGTGGCTCGGCCTCGCAAGTTCAAATCTCTTGCTAGAGACTTGATTGGAGCCCACTAAACCTTAAATTGAAGGGGTCGGACAAGGCCCATCGAACTTATAGTTCGACAGTTGTCAACTGAGTTTCAACAAAGGTTCATTTGGACAAAACCAAACCTAGAAGATAAATCTTGATCATATGTCACTGAACCTAAAATAAATGTCTCGATCAAGGTTTTGAAGATATGTGCAGTTGGAACCAAGGAGTATTTTAAAAATTTAGACAAAAAAAAGTCCGGGTAATCTCATAAATTGAAATTTTGAATTCGTGGTGCACTCGAAATTGGTATGCCCCCGTATATGTTCTTTATAATTTATTTGCATCGCATAGACATACAAGTTATTAACATGACCTCTGATAGAAATCTAACTCAAGACGGATTAAATCTCTTAAAAAATAATAGAAAAAGGGAGGAAGATAAGAAGAAGATAAAATGAAGTAAACTGAACCTTTTTCTTTTTTGCCCTTTTCATTATCATATGGGGTTTTAATATATTGCGAACGTTAAACCAGTGACCAATACTACACAACACGTGTGATTTTACATAGGATAAATATAATGTAATTAATAATATATCGACTACAAACCCTGTTAATACTAATAACAGTATCCCTAATTAACATTTGTACCTATCATTACCAACCATGTAAAAAACACTTTGTCCTTAAAATGGTAGAAAAGCAAAATCCAGCTCCAACGTGCGATAGATTGCAATGTTGTCCGCTTTACAAAGCTCGTAAATCACATACTCGGCTAATTCAATAAAGGCACTTCCAAGTGTTTTGATTGTTGAAAGAGCACTTTGGTGCAACAAGTAATCGATGACCAAAACATATATCAATCCCATATCCAAGAATCAACTTCTTGAAAATGATATTTCCAATCAAAATGCCACCTCTTCCACCAAAAAAAGAAAGCAAAAGCAATGCATGTAGCCTCCTCGAAGATCTTCCTATCAAAGTAGGTGAAGAAAGATGGAGCCCTTAACTGGTTAAGTACATGAGGTATGAAAGAACTTGTAAGGAAAAAATATCGCCCTCTCTTGAGAACAGAGAAGGGAACTCTTGTTATTGTTTGTTTGTTTGAAAAGTAAAGTGTTTGGTATGAAATTTGGAATAAGAGGTTATGAGTTCAAACTTTGGTAGGTACAAAAATTGTTTCATTCCTATAAAAAAAATAAAAAATAAATAAAAAACAAAATACAACTCCAACTTAGATAATTATATGAAATTGGATTAGATCCAAGGTTTAGCTTATATGCTCAAATTTTTTTTTGAAGCCATATGCTCAAATATTTTTATGTACGTATCTATACTTTTAAGAGAAATTTGTTTTGTTTTTTTTTTTTTATAGAAAAGAAACAACTTTTGCACACATCAAGATTTGAACCCATAACCTCTTTTTTCCAAATCTGATTTTACTTTACTTATGAGAAGAAAGCAATCAGACATGCGTTAGAAAAGGTAAATCTCGACCTTATTGTTATTCAAAAATTGAAAATGAGGCAGGCGATTAACATTAGACTAGCTATGAGATGCATGAACAATAAACATCTTTATTTTTTGAAAACATAAACATATATTTTTTTTATCAATATTAATATAAAAATTTGCAAAAGAGTTAGAGGGTAATTTACCCATTGTTGTAAATATTTACAACATAGTAGGAATTTTTCTCCACTGCCCGCCAATCACAAAAACCACCATAGAACTCCAAAGTATTCATCACATCTCAATCTTCCAGCCCCTCCTACCACATACCACATCAACCCAAAAATATGAAAGTTTTGTTCACCACTTGGGCCTTTATGAGGTTTGGCTTTCAAGCATTCTAGTTTTTCAAGATTTTTTTTTTTTTTTTGTAGGGTGGTGTGTCTTCTTTAGAATAGTTAGGGGTAATCTTAAACACCACAATATCATGTACCAAAAAAACACCAAGATATCAAAAAAGAAAAAAATAAAAATATGATGCCTTAGGAGTCTTCATCAATTTTCATAGAGTTGTAGAACGAGAGTTGAATACTTCTCTCAAGTCCTTAGTCCTTCAAGCTCATAAAATGGAATACAGTATAAAGGGATGGCAGACATCAAGTTGCCTTGATGTTTAGTGAAGCCTTTTCTCCATATCATAGGACTACACTCACACTCTCTCCTAAACTTTGGACTTGGGTATGCCAACTTAGAAAAGTAATAGCTTATAATGGATAATAAGGTTCTAAAATTCATATAAAAAACAAGGTTCTAATAGCATCTTTATTACAATTTTTTTTTTTAGAATTTATTACACCCTTTTTTTTTCAGAATTTGTTACACTTTTACATATGAGAAAACCTTCAATCAAATCATTATCGCACGCTTTTATCATCCTTTCTTTCTTTTTTTTTTTTTTGATAAGGGCACTTCTAGCATCTTTATTACACACTTCTTATGTCACCAAATCATTATTCTTGGAGAGACAATGATCTTACAGGGCTGTCTTCATTTAATTTTACAGGGCTGTCTTCATTTAACAGTTTTTCGTTCTGGAAACATTCTCTTGCAACAATTCAAATTGAATATGAGAAGGGGCAGTATCGTAGCCATTCACCTTACAATGATTCATACACTCTTGGAATCAACAGGGGTGCTATAGTGTGCAATCTTAGAGTTTCTTTCACTACTATCTTCAAGTAATGGAGCTGCTCGAGATCGCCTTCTTCGACCATCCCTTTCTTGCCCACACTTGTTCTGATCTCCTCTTGAGCCTTCTTCATCAATTCAGGCTTCCTTGCTAATTCCGTCATCGCCCACACCGTGGTGAGAGAACTTGACTCTAACCCCCCGAAAAAAATGTCCTGCAATGACCAACGCTATGGTGTATTAGGATTCAATGATTCAGCCGCAAAACCAATTAATTGAATAGCATACCACTAGAATTGCTTTGATGTGGTTCAGGGTGATGTGAATTGCCGAAGACTCATCTCTCATTATCCCAACTAACACATCTATGATGTCTTCATCCTGCTCTGCTCTCTCGAGATGCTCGTCTATGATCTCTTGGTAGAACATCCACGACCCCCACGATCGACAACGACGGAAATAAATCCGAGGCGGAGAAACTGCCTGACAAGGCCATGAACTTATGTACAAACTCCGAAAACTTGCCACCATCAAAATTTCTTCCCTGATAGCTCTTACCAAATGCAATCCTGCAAATCACTCTGTTGGTTAGAGAAAGTAGGTCCTCTGCCAAGTCCACTGACCTCATTGAAGAACAAGATTTCGATATTGAATTCACCATGTTAGCCACCTCTTCAGCTCTAACAGCCCCAAATGAGTGAACCCTTTTCGGGCTCAATAGCTTATGAACAAAAATCCTCCTCATCTCCCTCCAGTACTCGTTGTAGGGTGCTAAAGCAACGTCTTGGAAATTGTAGGAGAGGCGCTTGAGAGTTAGCAATGAGGGCCTAGTGCAGAAGTTGAGGTCTTGTGTTTTCAAGATATCTCTTGCAGTATCAGCGGAGGAGACTACTAGCAATGGCACGCGGCCGAGGTGTAGGAGCATGACGGGCCCATAGATGTTGGAGAGTTTCGAGAGAGAACGGTGAGGCAAGTGGCCGAGTTGGTGAAGATTTCCTATAATTGGAAGCTTTGGAGGGCCTGGAGGAAGATGATTTGGTTGTTGGCTTTTGCTTTGTTTGAGAAGAAGAAAAAAAAGGAGGGGAATTGCTAACACTAACAGTGAAATCAGATGGAGCCATTGAGATATCAAAGTGGAGATGATGATGGCCATTTAGACTAGTGAACAGCATCAATTCAATTTAGATTCCGAATTTATAACATGGCCATTTAGACCAGTGAACATCAATTCGCCATTTAGACCTGTGAAATCAAGGGGAGCCATTGAGATATCAAAGTGGAGATGATTTTATTTATTTTATTTTATTTTATTTTATTTTTTACCAACCAATTCATCCCAATAGTTTAGTACGAGATTTGGAAGTAAGAGGTAGAGGTTGAAACATGGTTACAAAAATAAAAAATGATAATCTAACACACTTTGGGCGCACACTTTGTCTTTTAGCCCATTTATAGCTATTTTTTGTCTCCCAAGGTGTGGGCCTACATATAACAAAATACCATAAATGAACTAAAAGACAAAGTGTGCATCCCAAGTGTGCGCATAAAGTGGGTCATTTTATCATTTTCCTACAAAAATGGTTTCTTTGTTCTCCAAAAGAAAACGTGGATATGATTTTTTAATTTTTCATTTATTTTTCTCAACGATGATGGCTATTTAGACTATAGCTAGTGAACTTCAATATATTCAGATACTCATCTAGTAACATGTTGTCAAAACTATTATATATGCAGCAAGCTATTGATGCGTTGGCATTTTAAATCTATCTTTGAATAAGTTTTATTTTTTGAATTTTCCTTTAAGTTAGAAATTAGTTAGGATTTGATATGTATCTCTTTGACTTGTTATGTAGAAGTCTTTACATACTTATTTAAATATCTAATGGTACGAAAAAATTAATTGTAATTCCTCTCATTTTTTGAGAAAACTTTTAATTTTCATTAAAAAGTGGTATGGGCTTCAGATCATTCTGAAATGACAACCAATAGTATTTCTTTTACAGCCCCTCCCATGTTGACAGTCACTCATGTTGTGTCACATGAGAAGCTGGACTGCCTAGTTAGTGACCATCGGATTTACCTCGAGATACACAATGCATAAAAGATTAGGACAACACCTATAAATAACACTTGATGAGTGGATGCTCACTATTTACATGCAAAATAGATCCAAACTGAAGAGAGGAGAGGATTTTTGGGGGGATTTGAGAGAGGATTTTCGAGCTGGGAGTGAAGATCCATTAGATCTAACTAAGGTAATCACCACAACCTCTCTATTTCCATTAAAATTGGTCAAATGGGGGTTTTGTGTTTAAATCGGATTTGAACTGGGATTTTGATTTCGAAAGTGTTATTCTTTCATATTTTGGTTGTTTCAACTGTTATCTATAGTTTTGATTTGGATTTTTTTAAAGAAACTTGGGTTTTTGGGAGAAAACTTTGTAAAAAGTTCAGCATGAATCGATCCGATTTGACCAAGGTTCTCTTGTGTTTTGGGTAGTTTTTTAGTCTAATATGGTATATTATGATCATGCATGTTGTTTTGGTTGGGTTGGTGATACCCATGATGCCTAGAAAACCATAATTTCTCTCTAGAAATTCTGGGTTTCGCACTGTCCAACGCGCTAGGTAACTGGCCAACACGTTGCCAATTCTGGGGAAGATGAAGTACTATTCCCCACAAGAAGAGTAGCGCTAGGCAACTGGCTAACGTGTTGGGAGCTACACTGTTCACTTAGGAACAGTAGTGCGCTGGGCACATGGCCAATGTGCTGGTCACTGTTTACAACCCACTTTTAAATAAAAATATTAAAAGATTAAATTCACCAATCAAGTGTACGACCTATACAATCGACACACATCGACCCTAAGTATTATCTAAACACGCCAGGACTTAGGAGAGTGTAACGAGAGTCTAGAGACGTGAGTGTCGGGTGTCAGGAGGCCATATAGCTAGGACTACTGCATTAACTTGTAAGTGAAATTGCGGGAACTCTTTACTTTATTTCATTCTGGTCATTTCTCATTTTTCAGTTTATTTGTAGACTTGTTGATTTAGTTGCCACATCATGCTTCCCTTATTTCAATTCATTATGAATGTTGATATAACATGATGCCTTGTTTGATATACCATTGACTCCATGCTTTCCTATATGCTCAATGTTGTCTTGAAATGTGGCTAATGGATATTTAGAAAATGCATGTTATAGGGTTATCTGTTATGTTGGACTTGTGTTCTATTCCTTTGGGGCTTGGTAGCCTAACTTGTGTTGAAATTATAGCATTGTAGGATATAAATTCTTGAAAATCTAAAGTAGGGATTATCTAGTATCCATTGCACACGAGATGTGTGGATTCACGGGGATTTTGGTGTTTCAAGGTCTCCGACACTCGCCACTACACTTTGGCGGCACACGTGGTATGGATCACGGGGTTGTCGGCAAGTATAAATGATTTATACGTGTAAAGCACAACTCCGCCACTTGAGGTTATTAGAATAAAGAAAAAAATTATTATTATATGTTGAGCCAACTCCATATAGTAGTGGAAAAGGTCAGATGATAGTTCTCACTGCCGACCGGACGTAGATCATCTCGACTTAGTCTATATTAGTCTATGTATATCTGTTAACGTTGGTATTTACTTGCATTATTTATTCAACATTCTTCAGCTACTTTTTGCTTTTAAATACCTTTTGTTTAAATTGGAAATGTAGTAATATAATTCCTCAGTTATCACTTAAATATCACTATACTCATTGTTTAGTTTTTGACGGTAGGTATAGGTTCATTGAGCAGCACCAGGCCGGGCAAGGAGAAGATCGGCAACTACCTCTGAGCTCCGAGCGCGTAGCTTCTGATCTTCTCGAAAGACATTATTTTGTGTCACGTGCTAGGTTCTTTGGTTCACAAGAAAATAGTTTGTCTTCAAGGGTATCCAGGCGTCAGTTATAGAGGTGATTTCTCAATCTCGAGATAGAACATATGAGATAATTAGATGTGGCACTCGAACACGCATCGTTAGTCTTGAAAGGCAAGCTAAGAGGGAGACACGATGGAGGAAACCGGATGAGGGTTGGGAAAAACTAAATTGTGACGGGACAGTAACAAATGACCTCGCATGTTCATCTATTGTAGGGTTGTTACGAGATGACAGAAGAGATTTTATCTCTGGTTTCTAAGTCAAGTTGGGGCAGTTGTCCACTATTGTCAGCAGAAATTTGGGCGTTATGGTATGAAGTCCACATGGCAAAGGAGAAATGACTCACTAAGGTGGTGATCGAGACATACTCATTAAAAGGTGTTTCACTCATGGATCTTCGCCAAACTATGGTCTTTATGGACACCCAGATCGAGGAGATTCAATGGACTGTTCATTAGATGGACGGTATCTAAATTAGATACATCCCCATATATACTAATGCTTGTGCAAATTTCCTATCAAAGAATGCACGCAGATTACTGCATGAAGCTCATAAACTAAACATATAGGCTCATTGTATTACTTTCTTGTTAGCATAAGACAAGTGCGATAGCACAGTGTAATTCTCGGCCCATTTTTTGGGGTCGCGTTCCAACAAAAAAATACATAAGTCTAGACATACAAGTTTGGTTCGACAAAAAATTGGATTTGGTCGTCGATATATGTATATAAGTTAATCAATTGGATCCTAGTGTAGCTATAGACCAAGTGACGCACTCAGTTTCTGTCACTTTCTAGTCTCGGTAGTCAAGGTACGACCATTAACTACTGTAACAACCCCAAAATTTTTAATTTACTTGTGATTGCACTTGTCAAAATTGTGACCCGGCTACGTGAATACTGGGCAGTATTTCAAATTTTGGGAGTCGACACCGAAGTGATTTTATGATTCTTTGATTGTATGTATTAGTATTTTAGTATTTTACGGGTTTCGAGCCGGTCGGGCGATATTTAATTGAGTGAGGTTTCGACTAGTTAAACGGGGGAGAAAAACAAGTAAAAAGTACAAATAAATGAATTTTTAATTAGTTGGCTAGACAAGGCGAGACTACGCACATTATGGGAGTCGAAACAAAGAAAAACGGACCAAGGAACGTCGTTGGAACGCGGGAGTTGGTTAATTACATAACATATGGTCTATGGAATAGAAATTGTTAAAGTGACACAACATGATGATGAACAACCATGAGATTTGCATTGAGATGTGTGTGTGTGTGTTGTGATGTGATATAAGAACAAAAAGACCCATAAGGGCAATGGTTTAAAAGTGTGTAGGAATTAAGTTGGGGGTAAAAAGGTCATTTGGCCTTATATATATATAAAAAAAGAAAACCCTACACTATTCACCTCCTTCTCCAACACCCCCACCGCCGCCTCTCTTCTCTCCATTTCTTCTCTCTCGGCTACTCATCTCCCTCACTCTCGGCCTCTCCATCTCACTCTCGCTGTTCTCTCTCGATCTCCCTCCCCACGCTTGTCGTCTCTCACCTCACTGTCTCTCCCCTCTCGGTCTCGGGTTCTCCTTCGGCCTCTCTCACTCCCCAACGTCACCACCGCCCCAAGCTTGTCGCTGACGACCGAAACGAACTGCCGGAGGGTGCTGTCGACCGAAAGTGTTGCCGCTGTCCAGCCCTTCTTAGGAGTTAAAACAGTAGTGCATGTGTGCATGATTGTGTAAGTGTAGATGACGGTTTTGGTACATATGTGGCTATTTTTGTGTGAGGGTGTGTGTGACTGTGGGTGTGTGAATGGTGGGTTGTGTGATGGGGCGTATGCACCCCACTGCTGGGGTGCATAAAGGGGCAGTACACCCCACGGTTGGGGTGTACCATATAAGAAAAAAAAAGAGAAAAGAGAAAGAAAGAGAAAAGAGAAAGAAATAGAAAAGAAAGAAAAGTTTATGTAAAAAAATATATATATATAATCCATGAAAATGAGATCTCATACTTGTGGTTCAAAATTTGGGTCCTTCCAACTTGGCTTTTACGACGTAGAGAAGTGTTGTAATATTTAATCGAGGTTCTTCATTAGTGTTGTCATTTCATGTGATCCCATTATCGAGTCGATTGACTTGATTTTGATTAAATAACCAGACTCGTTGTAGCTTCTTATTGATGTGGAATGGTTTCGAGTTTCGGTTATGGTATTATAGTTGAATATGGTTTTAGTTTGAAGATGTCACGGCATGTCCACGTTATGGTGATTCCAGATCCATTGCGAGACATAGCATTGGTGAACTATTGGTTGTTTAAGGTATATTCAAACGGTTATGACGTCATGGTTACGCCGCCGGTCCTCGAGACTATGGCGTGATCCACATACGACCAAACCGAGCCTATAATTTATGAATAGGCTTACATGTGTCATGGTTATCGATGTTGTGTTATATAGTCGTAGTTATTGTTGTAGTTTTTCAAACCGAGAAAGAGTATTCATTATTTTATCGATTTGTCAAAATGTTGAGTCCTTAAAACGTTGGAAAAAAAAACATTAGGGAGTTAACCTAGAGTTAGTCGATCACTTGACTTATTAATTAGAGTTTCCGACTTTGTCAGGTAGCGGGAAACTTGGGAATACGCATTAGGAACGAGAGTTTGTTTCGCGGGTCGCGATAGTTCAGGTAAGTACATTTGCCTTAAAAAGCATTTGTATGTTTGTAAGCCAGTAAGAAAATGCCATGTGATTCATTATCATTTATTCAGTTTTGTTATGCTCTATTATTGGTATTCCATTCCATTTCTTGTTGTGTGTTTTCCCGGCGTAAGTGTTTTGTCTCGAAAGTAATAGGACCTGCACTAGAGGGATAAAACGCGGGCACTCATGTACAGGAGTGTGTGACCACCCTTAGTGATCGTGTGACACCGAGTACTGGGTAGGTGTGGGTTTGAGTCCCTCTCGTCATAGTTGTGCCTTCGCTTGTGTCGATGCCCGGGAAGACCTCGCGAGGTCTTCGCCGTTATGCTATGATTTAGACCACTTATGGGCCTCTTTTGATTCCTTGGAACACACTTGATTTTCGATTGATATCTATTAGTCTATTTATCATGCATCTTGTCTATTTAAATTCCTGTCATTTTATTACCGCATGATATTTAGACTGCTTTATTTGTTTTATCATGAATTACTGTTATCTTCTTTTGGCATTACATTCGATTTTATTCAGTTGCTCACCGTCTAGTTTGTGACGGTGGGTGCAGATAGGGCGGAGAGCAGCAAGGGCAAGGGACCCTGCCTAGGTGATCTACTGTGAGGATTAGCAACGACATCAGAGAGACTCTTTAATAGGTTTTTTATACTTTTGCTGATGTGTATATCATTTTATATTTACATTGTTGGGATCATTGAACTTAGTATTTCTTTTGTGAGACTGGTATCATGTATATTTACCCATTGAATTGTACATGAATACCCGGGGTTTTCCACACTTATAGAATTCCTCTATTTCTCTTGATTGAGTTATTTTCCCCTTTATTATAATTGTTTTAGTCTTCCGCTGTTTATTATTGCAATAACTCTTTCATAAATTACTAAATTGATTAAGTTGAAGGCTGACTAGGCTCGTCAAGTTGCCGAGTGATGACTCGGGGCTTATACGGGTCTAGGCCGGGCGTACCCAATTGCATGGGGAAATTGGGGCCGTCACAACTACTTTCCTAACCAAATGCATAACCCTGGACTCATGCGATTGGGTTTAATATGATGATCACATTAATACAATTCGTGATGGCACTAACACTAGACAACTAGATCACTAGTGCTCCCGTTTTAGCCTAGATTCTTAAGGCACTTGATCGATCATAAAAAGGGACTAACTAATTAGTATGGTCAATCATTTCAAGTACGAGTCTTTCGCATAAGGACGAATGCTTCAACTCAATAACGAAGGGTAATCAATCTAAATTGCAAGTGAGAGCTCTTCACAATGCAATCAAATATAACCTTAGAATTAAAACAATTCCAAAAAAAAAAGAAAAACAATAGAAATATTAAATTAAATAGATCTCACAAATCCATTAATAATGGTGGTCGAACTCCCCGAGTCTTGCCTAGGCTAGAGAATTTAGCCTCGCGTAATTGAAAAACACAAAACAGAGTAAAAGGGAATAAGAGAGCAGTCAAAAAGTTGAGAGCAGAATAAAAGTCGAATCCCCTCATGTTGTTCGATCCTCACTGTCTCCTTATGTACCTCTATATCTTTCTACATATAATATATATGGGTACTACTACCCTAGGAACCATAAAAATACCTATGTCATGGATATTTTATTTACAACCATTGGATTCTAATCAGGAAAAGAGGGATTTCAGCCCTTATAGTTTTGGTGGAAGACGTTATTACCCCTTAAACTAAAAGTGGGAGGATTTCTACCTCTAAACTAAAAAAATAAGAGGAGTTTGCCCTTTCTTAAAATTTCTGTTAATTTGTCGTTATAAGCAATGTGTTGGCATGGTTGTGGCCCCTACAAAAAAATTATGAAAAAAAATTAATCACTTTTTTTACAAAAAAAAAAATCACTCTAATTACCCAACGAAATGCCAAATTTAAACAACTTAAAAAAATATATCACAAAAAATAAGGCGAAACTTAAAAAGAAAATTTACTAAACTTAGAAAGTTTTTGGTGGGTCTTTCATGCATCTGTGACATCATTGCCCCACATTCTTAACAAAAAGTAAGAAAAATATAAATTTTTTTAATAATACATTAAAGTGGAATTCACAATCTTGACATACCCAATTACTTAACGAGTTAGGCTCTGGTAATCCGACTTCAATTTTTCAATTAGTCACCCGCCACCTGCCACTCGTCACCTGAGTCCAACGACTCAACCGATTCAGACAAGGTTTCATGCACATCCCTAACTAAATCTTCTCAGCAACAAGCACCACTTTTATCTATTTTTTGTGATCTATTTTTTATTTTTTATTTTTCGGTAAGTTTGCACTTGTAATGTGGGTTATACATAAAAAATAAAGTAAGTAAATACAAGAAGAGCAGGTGTCCCATCTCCTCGTTGCAGATAAGATTTAGTTAAGGTTGTACATAAAACCTTATCCAACTCGGTTGGGTCGCTAGACTTGACGCGCGCCGAACGCGTCAGTAAAATATATTTCCTAAACCAACTATTTTGTAGATAGTGGTAAAGGGTCGATCCCACGGAGATTGGTGGTCTTTCTAAGGTAAGAAAATTACAAAAAGGGAGATTAGGATTTTAGAGAAAATGTGTGAATACTTGAAAAATACAAAAATTAAATGAGAGGAAATCTAATGGGATTGAAGTCTAGGTATTCAGCTTCACAGTTTTCGCCATAGAACTTGGGATTGAATTTATTAATTGTCAGTTTATAAAAGATGTGAACTAATCTATGATCTAGTGCAGTTATAGACCTAGTGAGGCACTCAGTTCCTCGAACTTCCTGATGTCGGCAGCCAAGGTACGACCATTGACTACTTCCCTAACTAAACACACAACCTGATCGTTAATGCTCCAGATTTAACGCGTTAGTTGCATTACGTTGATTCGTGAAGGCACTACACCTAGACAACCAGATCACTAGTGCTTCTAATTTAGCCTAAATCCCTAAGGTACTTGACCGGATGACCAATTGTCACAAGTTTGAGTCTACCGTGTAAGGACGGACGTTTCGACTTCAATGACTAAGGGTAGTCAACCTAATTTGCATGCATAACGCTATACATACAATCAAATCTTACCCTATGATTAAAAACAATACCAAAGAGAATAAACCATAGAAAAGAATCAAGAGAATTAAATATAAGTAAACCTCATAATAGAATCCCAAGTTGCAAAGCTTGACCGATCCACCTTCAACCTAGAGGGAGGAGATTAGCTAGACATAATCAAGCCAAAAAGGTAGTTTCTAATGTAAAACAAAAGTAAAACAAGAGTCCTTTTCCAAATAGAGTCTATTGGTATTTATAGGAAGACTGTAAAGTGGGTTAAAAACCTAAAAATTCGTATAAATCTCAAAATTTTGAGTCTTCAGGTATTGACACCGTGGCGACGCCATGAGAATTTGTGAAACACGACATCTTCACAACGTCCTTTTTTAGCTCTCTGGTTAACTCTTATGTGAGTCATGCCATGAGAATTTGTTCATTACGATGTGGAAATTCCCTCTGCCTTACAACGCAATCTTGGACCACGTAGAGGGAAAATCTGAAGAGGCTTGTGCACATAAAAATGTTCAGCTTGGAATCTAGTTTCCAAAAAGGGGAAAGACAATTCATTTGGATTTGAGATGAGAATGTTATGGCCTTTATACTGAAGAGGGGTCATTAAGGAACTTAGCCAAACTTTGCCAAGTGTGTGTCGCCTTTTTGAGGCACTTCAAATCCGTATCTCATTATGCTTACGTGAGATGCAAATGTTCGTCTCGAAGTATTCTTTCCAACAAAACCAATGGCGAGTCATTCTGACTTCGGATGTGAAAGTTATGCCATATGAACTGAATATCTATCAATTTAGTTCATAACATGCCTTTTGCTCCAAAAATATCAAACTTATATAAAATCCCTGAAACACATAAAACAAACATTTTTCACTTTAAAACAAGATAAATATAGTCCATTGACTCCTAATATGCTATACTAAATCATGTTTAAATGAATACTCATCAAGACTCAAGTGGCGAGTGGTAGATGACGGGTTGAAAAATTAGCCCACATTATAAGTGCAAACTTACTGAAAAATAAAAATAAAAAATAGATTACAAAAAATAGATACAAGTGGAGCTTGTTACAAAGAATATTTAGCTAGGTATGTGCATGAAACCCTATCTAAATCGGTTGAGTCGTTGGACTCATGTGACGGGTGGCAGGTGGTGGGTGACTAGTTGAAAAATTGAAGTCAGATCACCAGAGCCTAACTCGTTAAGTAATTGAGTACGCCCAACTTGTGAATTCCTCTTAAATATATGTATTAAAATCAAGATTTTTTAATTTTGTAATTTTTTTTAACTTTTTGTTTAAGAATGTGGGGCAATGATATCACAGATACATGAGAGACCCACCAAAAACTTTCTTAATTTTATTTTTTTTAAGGTTTAGGGTTTAGAGTTTAGATATCACAGATACATGAGAGACCCAACAAAAACTTTCTTAGTTTTATTTTTATTTTTATTAATTTTAATTTTTTTATTTTTAAATTTTGCATTTTTTTTTGGTTATATCTTTTTTAAGTTGTTTAAGTTTGGCATTTCGTTGGGTAATTAAAGTGATTATTTTTTTTACAAAAAAAAGTGATAAATTTTTTTAAAAAAAAAGTGATTAATTTTATTTTTTTATAATTTTTTGTGGGGGCCACAATGATGCCAACACATTGCATAAAATGAAAAATTGATGAAAATTTAAAAAAGAGGTAAATTTCTCTCGTTTTTTCTGTATAGGAGCTGAAAGCCTCTCATTTTTAGTTTAAGGGACAACATCCTCTTCCTCCCAAAGTTTAAGGGTTGAAACCTCCTCTTTCTGATTATAATCCAACACATTAATCGATGCGTTATAATGTACAAACTATTTAATGTACACACATTTTGAGAGGTTCCCATGACATGAGTATATATTTAACCTTCATTGTTGAATTTCCAATAATAATAATAATAATATGTATATAGTATGTTTATAAATAAAATATTCCCTAACAAACCAAAACTAATACTTTCACTTCTTCAACTCCACAAAAACGCACGGACATTACATGGATCGTTGGATCTTCATCATGCAAACCCATTTCGAGGTTGGTCCCATGGACATTTCATGCATGTACATCAATCTCGATATATATTGCCACACCGGATCCACTCTTCTGTCAATTAACGCACGCACGTTTTACATATATGCCGCCTCCACCCTGTGTATGCCACGTCATCACCCGTGTTCACTGTATGAACATTTTAGATTCACTCCCTTGAGATAACTTGCAAAGTAGATCAAACTAATCTCATTTGATTGCTAAACTTTCTTGTAAGTTATCCTATAACTTACACCTAAGGAAGAGAGATATCCCTCCTTTAGATGAGTTATCTCACTAAAGTTTGTGGACACAATTATCCCTAATTAATTATATTTTATTACTCACATGGACCACATCTATCTTTCTTGTTTGAAGGGTATTTTATGTCAATTCATATATTTTATTATCTAAAAATTTACAACTTTCCTATAAGTTTAAAGTTAAACCAAATATGAAAATATAATATTTCACTGTGAGTTAACTACACTCACAATGTACGTTAGCAAAATTAAACCAAACGAGGCCTTAGTAAATGTAGTCATTTCTAATGAAAATGTCCCTTGTAAACCTCATTGCATTTTGTGCACCCATCACCCCTTTTCTCATGTTTTGTGCACCCCACCTTCATCCTTCCATATAACTTCCTCTTGTGATTTATAGAGCATTGTTGAGTTGCTCGGCCTCGCAAGTTCAAATCTCTTGCTAGAGAGTTGATTGGAGCCCACTAAACCTTAAATTGAAGGGGTCAGACAAGACCCATCGAACTTATAGTTTGGCAGTTGTCAACTGAGTTTCAACAAAGGTTCGGTTGGACAAAACCAAACCTAGAAGATAAATCTTAATCATATGTCGCTGAACCTAAAATAAACGTCTCGATCAAGGTTTTGAAGATAGGTGCAGTTGGAACCAAGGAGTATTTTAAAATTTTAGACAAAAAAGTTGGGGTGCTCTCATAAATTGAAATTTTGAATTCGTGGTGCACTCTAAATTGGCATGCCCCGGTCTATATTCTTTATATTTTATTTGCATCGCATAGACATACAAGTTATTAACATGACCTCTGATAGAAATCTAACTCGAGAACGGATCAAATCTCTTAAAAAATAATAGAAAAAGAGAGGAAGATAAGAAGAAGATAAAATGAAGTAAACTGAACCTTTTTCTTTTTTGCCTTTTTCATTATCATATGGGGTTTAAATATATTGGGAACACTAAACCAGTGACCAATACTACACAACACGTGTGCTTTTACATAGGATAAATATAATGTAATTAACGACGATATATCGACTACAAACCCTCTTAATACTAATAACAATATCCCTAATTAACGTTAGTACCTATCATTACTAACCATGTAAAAAACACTTTGTCCTTAAAATGGTAGAAAAGCAAAATTCAACTCCAACGTGCGATAGATTGCAATGTTGTCCGCTTTACAAAGCTCGTAAATCACATACTCGGCTAATTCAATAAAAGCACTTCCAAGTGTTTTGATTGTTGAAGGAGCACTTTTGTGCAATAAGTAATGGATGACCAGAACATATATCAATTCCATATCCAAGAATCAACTTCTTGGAAACCATATTTCCAATCAAAATGCCACATCTTCCACCAAAAAAAGAAAGCAAAAGCAATGCATGTAGCCTCCTTGAAAATCTTCCTATCAAAGTAGGTGAAGAAAGATAGAGCCCTTAACTGGTTAAGTACATGAGGTATGAAAGAACTTGTAAGGAGAAAATATCGTTCTCTCTTGAGAACAGAGAAGGGAACTCTTGTTATTGTTTGTTTGTTTGAAAAGTAAAGTGTTTGGTATGAAATTTGGAATAAGAGGTTATGAGTTCATACCTTGGTAGGTGCAAAAGTAGTTTCATTCCTATAAGAAAATAAAAAATAAATAAAAAACAAAATCCAACTCCAACTTAGACAATTATATGAAATTGGATTAGATCCAAGTTTTAGCTTATACGCTCAAAATTTTTTTTTTGAAGCCATATGCTCAAATATTTTTATGTACGTATCTATACTTTTAAGAGAATTTTGTTTTGCTTTTTTTTTATAGGAAAGAAATAACTTTTGCACCTATCAAGATTTGAACCCATAGCCTCTTTTTTTCAAATAAGATTTTACTTTACTTATGAGAAGAAAGCAATCAAACATGCGTTAGAGAAGGTAAATCTTGACCTTATTGTTATTCAAAAATTGAAAATGAGAAAGGCGATAAATATTAGACTAGCTATGAGATGCAGGAACAATAAACATCTTCATTTTTTGAAAACATAAACATATTTTTTTTACCAATATTAATATAAAAATTTGCAAAAGAGTTGGAGGGTAGTTTACCCATTGTTGTAAATATTTACAACATAGTAGGAATTCTTCTCCACTGCCCACCAATCACAAAAACCACCATAGAACTCCAAAGTATTCATCATATCCCAATCTTCCAGCCTTCCTACCACATACCATCCATCCCAAAAATGTGAAAGCTTTTTTCCCCACATCAACCACCCCACCTTTCCTTTCGCCTATGGGGACCTCTTAGTTCCATTGTTTCCCGAGGTTTAGAGTGTGGGTCGGGCGCACTACCCTATTGGCTAAACCGATTACGGACAATGCCTAGCTGGCCCTCCCTAACCCAAGCACTTCAACTCGCAGAACCCTTTCATTGATATATGAGAAGGCCCACATCCAAATTGGGGTAGTCACAACCGAGCAAAAGTGAGCCACACCAAAACAAACATACCCCAGCAAAAACAGTAAGAACATAACCATACTTACTGAAATCTATCCCAATGACTGCCCTAGTCCGACCATCTCCAATAGCATCTTTATTACAATTTTTCTTTTAGAATTTATTACACACTTTTTTTTTCAGAATTTGTTACACTTTTACATATAAGAAAACCTTCAATCAAATCATTATCGCACACTTTTATCATCCTTTTTTTTCTTTTTGATAAGGGCACTTCTAGCATCTTTATTACACACTTCTTATGTCACCAAATCATTATTCATGGAGAGTAGACAACCCCAACAATGATCTTAGCTCGTATGTTTGTCACACAACCTACCAATTGTATTTAGAAGGCACAAGAAGAAGAGGTGATTTCTTGTGGAGTGATATTCCAGTCCCCTCCTCCATGTCAATGTCTTCAATCTGCATTCCACTTGGTAATTTCCAATCAAAACAATACAGAAGATTTGCAAGTGCTAACTCCACATGCAAAATTCCCATAGTCATTGCAGGACAGATCCTTCGCCATGCACCAAAAGGCAAGAACTCGAAATGTTGGCCCTTGTAATCAATCGAACTTCCCTTGAATCTCTCCGGAAAGAACATATCCGGATTGACAGTCACTCATGTTGTGTCACATGAGAAGCTAGACTGCCTAGTTAGTGAGCATCGGATTTACCTCGAGATACACAATGCATACAAGATTAGGACAACGCCTATAAATATCACTTGATGAGTGGATGTTCACTATTTACATTCAAAATAGATCCAAACTGAAGAGAGGAGAGGATTTTTGGGGGGATTTGAGAGAGGATTTTCGAGCTGCGAGTGAAGATCCACTAGATCTAACTAAGGTAATCACCACAACCTCTCTATTTCCATTAAAATTGGTCAAATGGGGGTTTTGTGTTTAAATCGGATTTGAACTAGGATTTTGATTTCGAAAGTGTTATTCTTTCATATTTTGGTTGTTTCAACTGTTATCTATAGTTTTGATTTGGATTTTTTTTAAAGAAACTTGGGTTTTTGGGAGAAAACTTTGTAAAAAGTTCAACATGAATCGATCCGATTTGACCAAGGTTCTCTTATGTTTTGGGTAGTTTTTGAGTGTAATATGGTATATTATGATCATGCATGTTATTTTGGTTGGGTTGGTGATACCCATGATGCTTAGAAAACCATAATTTCTCTATAGAAATTCTGGGTTTCGCACTGTGCAACGCGCTAGCCAACTAGCCAACGCGTTGCCAATTCTGGGGAAGATGAAGTACTATTCCCCACAAGAAGAGTAGCGCGCTAGGCAACTGGCCAACGCGTTGGGTGCTACACTGTTCACTTAGGAACAGTAGCGCGCTGGGCACATGGCCAATGTGCTGGTCACTGTTTACATCCCACTTATAAATAAAAATATTAAAATATTAAATTCACCAATCAAGTGTACGACCTATACAACCGACACACATCGACCCTAAGTATTATCTAAACACACCAGGACTTAGGAGAGTATACCAAGAGTCTAGAGACGCGAGTGTCGGGTGTCGGGAGGCCATATAGCTAGGATTACTGCATTAACTTGAAAGTGAAATTGCGGGAACTCTTTACTTTATTTCATTCTGGTCATTTATCATTTTTCAGTCTATTTGTAGACTTGCTGATTTAGTTGCCACATCATGCTTCCCTTATTTCTATTCATTATGAATGTTGATATAACATGATGCGTTGTTATATATATCATTGACTCAATGCTTTCCTATATGCTCAATGTTGTCTTGAAATGTGGCTAATGGATATTTAGAAAATGCATGTTATAGGGTTATCTGTTATGTTGGACTTTTGTTCTATTCCTTTGGGGCTTGGTAGCCTAACTTGTGTTGAAATCATAGCATTGTAGGATATAAATTCTTGAAAATCTAAAGTAGGGATTATCTAGTGTCCATTGCTCACGAGATGTGTGGATTCACGGGGATTTCGGTGATTCGGGGTCTCCGACACTCGTCACTACACTTGGGCGGCACACGTGGTACGGGCCACGGGGTTGTCAGCAAGTATAAATGATTTATACACGTAAAGCACAACTCCGCCACTTGAGGTTATTAGAATATAGAAAAAAGATTATTATTATATGTTGAGCACAACTCCATATAGTAGTGGAAAAGACTAGATGATAGTTCTCACCGCCGACCGGACGTAGATCATCTCGACTTAGTCTATATCAGTTTATGTATATCTGTTAACGTTGGTATTTACTTGCATTATTTATTCAGCATTCTTCAACTACTTTTTGCTTTTAAATACCTTTTGTTTAAATTGGAAATGTAGTAACATAATTCCTCAGTTATCACTTAAAGTTCACTATACTCATTGTCTAGTTTGTGACGGTAGGTATAGGTTCATCGAGCAGCACAAGGCCTGGCAAGGAGAAGATCAGCGACTACCTTTGAGCTCCGAGCGCGTAGCTGCCCATACATATAGGGTACTTTTGTATTACATTTACTTATGTCTTTATACTTTTGAGATGTTATTAGGATGAGTGTTAGACTACCCGACTTTTGGCTTTCACTTTGTTTATGTATGTTCGTTGTTTACTTGCATATATATATATATATAGTGATCATTATTTCCTGGTTTTCACACTTAGGATTATAAAATTTGCTTCCGCTAACATATTTAAGACTTCCATTATAAATTGTAAAGACTTCTGCTAACTAAATTAATTGTTTAAAATAGAGAATATAGGTAGTAAAGGCTGACTAATATGTAATTGGGTCCAATGTGTCGTATTTAGAGCTTAAT
Source organism: Stephania japonica (assembly GCA_039657345.1). Classification (NCBI taxonomy): domain Eukaryota; kingdom Viridiplantae; phylum Streptophyta; class Magnoliopsida; order Ranunculales; family Menispermaceae; genus Stephania; species Stephania japonica. The sequence goes on along the minus strand of CM077556.1, from coordinate 79,009,564 downwards.
TACGGGATTAGATTGGGCGGTGGCCTAGATTAGGAAAGGGCGCGTCACAGTTGGTATCAGAGCATAGGTTGTAGAACCTTAGGGACAAAGTATAGAGTTAACCAAGAATTGTGATACCAACTTCCCGGTTGGTATCAAAGACCATGTTATTAATAAGTAAAGCATAAATTTGAATAAAACACACACCCTAGAAGTGGAAACTAGATAAACCTTGCCTAGAACTTATTTTGTTGGTAATTGAGTGAAAGTGAGTTGGGGATTTGTATATATATAATATCATTTTCAATATGTATATGTATATACGCGGTATACTTCGTAGTAGCTAATAGGAGATCGTTGTCCACATACAGACGACGATGGTGGACACACGCGAGACAGACAATGTAGGTGCTTGCCACAATCAACTTCCTGCTATATCAGATGACGACTATCAGAGGTTAACGGGTTGAGTAGTGGCACAGGGACAACAAATGGCTGACTTCATGACCTTCATGATAGCACATATTATCGCACTTACTCAGGCTGTCATCGCTACTCCTGCACCTACCACACATCTGACGACTGGACCTACTACTGTATCATCCATCGTTCCAGATACCGCACCCATACCAGACACATCTATTATTCAGGGCACGGTAGTGATGCCGACTCTTTTGATAGTGACCGTTTTGATGGCAGAGGTAGTAGAGATGATCCCGACTCCTACACCTACACCTTTAGGCTCAACAGCAAGGTGGTAGAGGCTGAGGCAGAGGTAGAGGTCGTGAGAGACCCTGTCAGGGACAGAGACAGACTCCAATTTAGGGACAGCCACAGTCCGGTCAGCGCCGACACATTTCATGTTACAGATGCGAATAGGTGGGACATTTAGTGAGGGAATGTCCACAGGCAGCAGAAGTGTACCCACCATAGAGTCAAGAGGTAGCTCACACGGTAACACAACCAGATATTAGCGCCACACGGAGTCTCATCGAAGGTACGATTTCTATTGCTGATAAAGAGTTATGTTTTATTTGATTTGGGTTCCACTATTTCTTTCATTGTTGGACGCATGATAGGCAAATTAGGACTGACACCGATTAGGCTTAGAGTACATTTGATGTTGAGTACCACCGCTGGAGATAGGGTTTACCATAACAATCTAGTTGAGAGAGTCCCAGTAAAGATTAGTGGGATAGAGTTACCCGCCAACTTTACTGGTTATCAGCATAACACGCTCACATAGATTGCTTTAGTAAGTTTGTCGTGTTTGAGATTCTAGGACGTCCGATGTTCGTACACCGAGGTAGTACACCGAGAGCAAGGAAGACTAACCTCTGGTATTGGTGAAACCACCCTCCCTTCCATGCATACCTGTTGAATTTAAAAAGGGGGTGGTAGTAAAGGAGCATTCGCAGAATTTCTACACTACTGACTCCTTTGTGTCAGATGATCATGATGCGACATAATCATGTTCTAGAAGTCCCGGATGAGCTCTTAAATTTGAAGGAGGGCATACCTGTTGAATTGGCCAAAGCTATAGATGCACTATTCTTTTTCCTTTACGTTTTTTTTAGCTTGCTTATTTTTATATTTGATTAGTGAACTCATCTTCTCCCATTTTTGACAATTTACAAGTGTTTGATAGTCGTTTGTTGAAGCACTAGAGTTGAGAGCCGATATCACTGTTGAGGTTATCTAGTATATATGGTTAGTCATATTGGGATTTGGTAAGTTTTTTTTTTGCTTTAGGTTATTAGGATTAGTTTTCGAAATTGCTGGAGGTATTGGTATGTATATTCCCTTAGTTTCCTGAGTAGAGCATTTTTTATCACCATATTTTATATTGTATGAGATGTTTTAGTCCATTAGGTTTTGCATATTCATTTTAGCATGTCATTTCTCCATTACTTGTTTCTTCACTTCCATGTTCTTTACACTTCTTTTCCTTTCATTTGTAGTTTGATAGCTTCATTATTGTTTTAAACCTTGAGGGCAAGGTTTGGAATAAGTTTGGGGGTGTTTTACAAGTATAGTGGAGTGTTGGATGAATGGGTTAGTGTGATAGGTATAACCATTTTATTATTCTTATGCGTATTCCATGGGCATAGTAAGTTACGGTGGTGTATTTCTTTTATTTTCACCTCATTTTCTTGTTATGACATGCTATGCATTGCATCATTTAGGTTTACAGTAATTTATATTAGTTCATGCATTTTTGTAGTTATTTAATTGTATTATTGAGTCTATGCATGTTTAAAGTCATTTTGTTACATATAGAGTTGCTTAATACCTTGTTGAGTGTTTTTTATTATGGATATGAGTTCGAATTACGCTACTTTTGAGACTTGAACGTTTTTGAATATTAGGAGTTGTACTTAATTTAGAGTGATGTCTAATATCTTTGAAGTTGCTTATTAGAGAGCTAGTATGAATTTTATACATTGTTCTAGAGACCAAATAGTTAGGCAGCCATATTTTTCAAGTTATCAGACTTCTAGGGTGCTAGAATGAAAATGTAGCTCACTTGAGACATCAATTCATATGACTTAACCACTTTTGGTGAATGATTAGACTTAAACGGACATTGGATGACTCCTTTGATTATAGTAAAAGTGAGAAGGAACAACAAAATTTTTCTGAAAAATTTTATAGAGTCCCACTGATTCCATAGGAAAAGGAGCAGGGAATCTTTTGGTGGGAAAAAGTCAGAAAGCGGATTCCACTGGAAATGGAGCAGGGATCATACTACGTTTAAAATTTTTGGAAATGTCGTTGTAGTATAGTGGTGAGTATTCCCGCTTGTCACGCGGGTGACCCAGGTTCGATCCTCGGCAACAGTGCCAAAAATTGACGCACGCCAAACACGTCAATAAAACATATATACCTAAACTAACTATTTTGTAGATAACGATAAAGGGTCAATCCTACATAGATTAATGGTCTTTCTAAGGTAAGAAAATTACAAACAAAAAGAAATTATGAATTTTGAGAATGTGCACATATTTAAAAAATAAGGAAATCTAATGAAAGGATAGAAGTCTAGGTATCCTGTTTCACAGTCTCGCCATACAACTTGGGATTGAATTTATTAATTGTTGGCTTATAAAAGATGTGAACTAATCTATGATCTAATGCAGCTATAGACCCGGTGACGCACTCGGTTTCTCGCACTTCCTGATGTCGGTAGCCAAGGTACAACCGCTGACTACTTCCCTAACCAAACACGCAACCTGATCGTTAATGCTCTAGATTTAACGCGTTGGCCACATTACCTCAATTCGTAAATGCACTATACCTAGACAACCAGATCGCTAGTGCTCCCGATTTAGCCTATATCCCTAATGTACTTGATTGGTTGGGCAATTGTCACAAGTATGAGTCTATTGTGTAAGGACGGACGTTTCGACTTCAATGACAGAGGATATCAACTTAATATGCATGCACAAGCATTTACACACAATTAAATTTAATCATAATATTATAAACAAAACCAAAGGAAATAAGTCAAAGAAAATAATCAATAATAATTTAAAATAAATAGACCTCGTAAAGGATTCCCAAGTCGCAAAGCTTGACCGATCCACCTTTAACCTAGGTGAAGGAGATTAGCTGGACATAAAAAAATCTAATTTTAATGCAAAACGAAAGTAAAACAAGAGTTCCTTTCGTTTAAGAGTCTATTGGTATTAATAGGAACACCCCAAAGTGGGTTGAAAACCTAAAAATCCTAAAAAATAGGTAAAATCTTGAAATTTTGAGTCTTCAGGGCAGCGCGACGTGTGGACGGCATGGCGTGTTGGTGGTGTATTCACGACGTCCTCATGGCATGTTTTTTTAGTTCTCCAGTGCACTCGTTTGTGAGTCACACCGTGAGAATTTGCTCATCATGGCGTCCTCACGGTGTGAAACATTCCTCTGCTTTGCAACGCAATTGTGAACCAATTAAAGGTCGAATTTGAAGAGGCTTGTACGACATGAAAATATGCAGCTTGTAGTCTACATTCCAACAAATGAAATGACAAGTCATTTGAATTTGAGATGAGGAGGTTATGGCCTTTACCATCTGTGTGTCACCCTTTACCAAACTTAGCCAAACTTTACCAACTGTGTGTCGCCCTTTTTAGCCACTTCAAATCCGTATCTCATGATGCTTGCAAGAGGTGAAAATGGCTACCTCGAAGTCTTCTTTCCAACAAGATCAACGGTGAGTCGTTCTGACTTCAGATGTGAAAGTTATGTCCTCTGAAGTGAACATCACTCAACTAAGTTCATAACACACCTTTTGCTCCAAACACGTCCGACTCATGTAAAATCCCTGAAACACATAAAACAAACATTTATCACTTTAACACAAGATAAATATCGTCCATTAACTCCTAATGTCCTATACTAACTCATGCCTAAATGAACACTCATTAACCAACAACTATGTGTTGTGCATGTTATTTCAAACAATTTGTAGTGGTACAAATTGATATAAGTAAAACGAAGTTATAACTAATTAACAATGAAATTGAATACCAAAGAAAATTAATTAAAATCTCCAATTGGTGGCTTGCACAATAGCAATGTCCTAAGTCAAAAATTTCTTATAATTCGATTATTGAGTTTTCACAGAGATCTGCCCTTGGGATATTACCGAATGTCCTTTTGAAACAAAGTTCATCAATATTGAAAGTCAATCCAAATTGTGTTTTGCTTGTCTCTTAAATAGTATGTATTTCAAAAAAACACGTTCTTAGTGTTTTAATTCTACTTAAATAGAATTTGATGCACTATTTCAAAGTAATGTGACTATTCAATTTCAAAAACAATACTTGTTGGCGTTATTCACAGTCGCACCTGTAACACCATATAACATGACATGAAAATATAGACGAAATTAGTGACTGATAAAATTTGTCACTAAAATCACGTTTTGTAGTTAAACTGATTAGCAACGGGTAGTCCTTCGCAAAAAAACTCGTCGCTAGTTCCAATTAGCGACACATTTTTAGTACTGTCGCAAATTAGTTAGTAAATCATTGTTTATCCATCACCATCTGATCAAACCGGTTAAAATCAAGCTCCATCGCTAATTGGACTATATTTTGTAGTTAATTTATGATGCACTGTTTCAAAGCAACGTCACTATTTAATTTTGAAAACAATACATGTTGGTTTTATTAACAGTCACACCTGTAACACCATATAACACGATATACCAATATCGATGAAATTAGTGACAGATAAAATTTGTCGCTAAAATCACTTTTTTGTCGTTAAACCAATTAGCAACGGGTAGTCAGTTAGCGACACATTTTCAGTATTGTCACAAATTAGTATTTCATTGTTAATCCGTCGCCATCTGGTCAAACAGGTCAAAATCAAGCTCTATCGCTAATTGGACTATATTTTGTAGCTAATTTTTGTCAATGTTTTTGTTCATTTTGTGAGTGATAACAAAAATTAGTCGTCAAAATACTTTTTCCAATAAAAAATATATAATGTTTTGAGATTTTTTAGCTTAAAAATTATAAGACGTTTTTAGTATTCGAGAGAACTTTGTACCTCTTATACCTATTTACCCCTAGCTTAACTCAACCATTTAATTATAATTAAACACTTGTTTTTCTTTTATTGATTGCAATAAAGAATTAAATGTGGGTAAGAATATAATTTAAAATCATAATTAATGCTTTATTAATATATGTGTTTTGAGTAAAAAGTCTTATATTTTTTTACCGTAGTTAATTTCAAAATAAGAAAATTTTAAGTAAGAAAACAAATTGAATATGATGCACAAATTTTAGTGGGTTGCAAAGTCTAAACCTCAAATCTTTGGTTATAACTTGATAATCTCAAATCTTAACAAAATAAATATATCTAAAGAGTTCAACTTTATCTAAACTATATCTTGAGCCGGCTGCAGCCACGTTTCAAATTCCTTCTCTTCATCATAAACTTCCAAACCCCAAGAGGAATTGCTAGAATTGGACCTCTGCGTCATTCTCTTACAACCAACCATATTCACATATATGGAAGCTTGGATTGTATGCGTTGGGCTAAACTAGGCCTATATGATTGATCATTCCTATACAACTTGCCCACTTTGACACATTGAAAATCTGGTTCTCTGCACAAACAAAAGCACGTGGATGGTATAACCTGCTTTGGAAACAACGAGGGATCCTTCAACCCACCCATCGCCATCCTTGGGCGGATGATATTGGCGGTAATCCTGACACCAACCGGTTTTTGCACCACATGTTTCACCTAGTATAGTCAAGGGATATTATGTCATTTTATTGGAAATGATGTAGAAGTTTTAGTGAATTGCATAGACTTTTCATAGCCAAAGCAATAATTGATCATATGTCATTTTCATTGAAAATGATGTAGAAGTTTTAGTGAACAAAAAATCTATCCGAACCTATAAGGTGTTTTTTAAAATTTTTACAAATATTAAAGGAGTTTAGTAAGTTGTTATTTTGAAACCATTTATTGCTTGAAGATGACTTTGAAATAAAAAAATTCAAAAATCACCTTAGGAGTTCACACTCATGAGTCCAAGTAGCACTACTCTTTAATGAATTGCAAAGACTATGTAGTAAATTGCAAAGACTTTTGGTAGCCAAAGCAATAATTGATCATGAAATTTATTTTTTTTGAAGCCAATCATGACAATTTTTTTTTGTCAAAAATCATGACTTCAAAAATCATAGAAATATGCACCAACTTAAAAGGCGTATCGACAACTTTAGGCAATGAAGTAGGCATCATTCAAGATCTTTAACACAAAAGATTTTATCGCATCATGATCATCCAACACAAAGGTGTCAACAATGTAAAAAATCTACTAACGCTCCTTTACTTCCACTTCCCTTTTAAACTCAACAGATATGTGTGGGAGGGTAGGTGGTTTCACCAGCACCAGAGGCTGGTCTTCCTTGTTCTCTATTTGCATTTCCTTCGACCTTTTAGAAATGACTTCGAGTTTCATCTCATTTACTTCCTCTTCATCTTTACCAATGATAATGTCTGTCTCACTGGAAGAGACTTCAAGTTTTTCCTCTATTTCACTCCAATAGCCCTCAACCAGTGTAACCTCATTCACCTCAATACTCTTTAATGTAATTACACTCATGGTCTCCACTGATATCTTCTGAAGAACTGACTTTATTTCTTCTTCAACTTCTTGATCATTTCCTTCAATCCATTGGTTCAATTCTTGCACCGTGAGGTCCATATCTTGTTTAGCCTCTAAAAGAAACCTTATTATATCCCTCGAAGGTTGATTCTGCATGGAACTATATATGTCAAGCTGTGGTAATGAATTACACCAGTAGTCAGAGGGACATACATTAGTGCTTGGAGAAGGATAGTCAAAGATCATATCTTTTTCAATGTCTACAATGGTTCTTCACTCCGGTTGAGGAATCTGTGGACTTGGCCTAGACATATAGAAGTCTGGTCGTGGCAATGAATAGCTAGAATCGTGATGATTTTCATACCTCGGATGGTAAGAACAAGCATACGTGGGATGAAATTATTCCCCACAAAATTACAAACCTCGACCTATTGCATAAAAGATTGCGAGTTAGAAAATTGATGTCCATTATATGACACACCTACCCCATTCACATTATGATAGTATGAGTTTTCGAATCAACCATAATTATGGGAGTATGAGGGCATTGTGGAGTTACTTGCAAAAATGTTAGGAGCAAGGAACTAGATACAAAAATAGATAAATACATACATACAAAAATAGAAAGAATAATCAATCCCTGATAACGACGCTAAAAATTGACACGCACCGAAAACATCAATAAAATGTTAATCTTAACTAATTATTTTGTAGATAGTGGTAAAAGGTCGATCCCATAGAGATTAGTAGTCTTTCTAAGGTTGAAAATAACTAAAATGAAAAATGGGGTTTTGAAAGTGATTTAATTAACTAATCTAAATACAAAGAAAATAAATAGACAAAGTAAATAGCTTTGCAAACAATTAATTAAAATACATAGTTCTAGGAAAATCTTTTAATGGGAAGACAGTGAGGATGTAATGCAGAATTAGAGCTGATTCTTTACGCCCTTAGGGACTACCCTATAGAAAAGATGGTCTGGTAAAATATTTTAATGGGAAGACAGAGGACTAACTTCTTTAATGATAGCCAAAGAGAATGATTGGACTTTAATCTGAAAGAAGGTGTCTGATCTTCTCAAAAGACCTAATTTTGTGTCACGTGCTAGGTTCTTTTGTTCACAAGAAAAGAGTTTGTCTTCAACGGTATCCAGGCGTCAGTTATGGAGGTGATTTCTCAAGCTCGAGATAGAACATATGAGATAATTAGATGTGGCACTCGAACACGCATCGTTAGTCTTAAAGGGCAAGCTAAGAGGGAGACACGATGGAGGAAACCAGATGAGGGTTGGGAAAAACTAAATTGTGACGGGACAGTAACGAATGACCTTGCATGTTCATCTATTGTAGGGTTGTTACGAGATGACAGAAGAGAGTTTATCTCTGGTTTCCAAGTCAAGTTGGGGTAGTTGTCCACTATTGTCAGCAGAAATTTGGGTGTTATGGTACGAAGTCCACAAGGCAAAGGAGAAAGGACTCATTAAGGTGGTGATCGAGACAGACTCATTAAAAGGTGTTTCACTCGTGGATCTTTGCCAAACTATGGTCTTTATGGACAACTAGATTGAGGAGATTCAATGGACTGTTCATCAGATGGACGGTAGCTAAATTAGATACATCCCCATATATACTAATGCTTGTGCAAACTTCCTAGCGAAGAATGCATGCAGAATGCAGCATGAAGCTCATAAACTAAACATAAAGCCTCATTGTATTTCTTTCTTGTTAGCATAAGATAAGTGCGATAGCACAGTGTAATTCTCGACCCATTTTTTAGGGTCGTGTTCCTACAAAAAAATACATAGGTCTAGACATACGAGTTCGGTTCGACAAAAAATTGGATTTGGTCGTCGATATATGTATATAAGTTAATCAATTGGATCCTAGTGTAGTTATAGACCAAGTGACGCACTCAGTTTCTGCCACTTTCTTGTCTCGGTAGTCAAGGTACAATCATTAACTACTTTCCTAACCAAATGCACAACCCTGGACTCACGCGATTGGGTTTAATATGATGATCACATTAATACAATTCGTGATGGCACTACACCTAAACAACTAGATTGCTAGTGCTCTCGTTTTAGCCTAGATTCTTAAGACACTTGATCGATCATAAAAAGGGACTAACTAATTAGTATGGTCAATCGTTTCAAGTATGAGTCTATCGCATAAGGACGAATGCTTCAACTCTATAACGAAGGGTAGTCAATCTAAATTGCAAGTGAGAGCTCTTCACAATGCAATCAAATATAACCCTAGAATTAAAACAATGCTAAAAGAAATAAAAAACAAAAGAGAAACAATAGAAATATTAAATTAAATAGATCTCACAAATCCATTAATAGTGGTGGTCGAACTCCCTACGTAGTCTTGCCTAGGCTAGAGGATTTAGCCTCGCATAATTGAAAAACACAAAACACAGTAAAAGGGAATAAAGAAAGCAGTCAAAAAGTTGATAGCAGAATAAAAGTCAAATCCCCTCATGTTGTTTGATCCTCGCTGTCTCCTTATATACCTCTATATCTTTCTACATATAATATATATGGGTACTACTACCCTAGGAACCATAAAAATACATATGCCATGGATATTTTATTTACAACCATCGGATTCTAATCAGGAAAAGAGGGATTTCAGCTCTTAAACTTTTGGTGGAAGAGGTTATTACCCCTTAAACTAAAAGTGGGAGGATTTCAACCTCTAAACTAAAAAAATAAGAGGAGTTTACCCCTTTTTAAAATTTCCATTAATTTGCCGTTATATGCAATGTGTTGGCATGGTTGTGGCCCCTACAAAAAAATTATGAAAAAAAAATTAATCACTTTTTTTACAAAAAAAAATTAATCACTCTAATTACCCAACGAAACGCCAAACTTAAACAACTTAAAAAAATATATTACAAAAAATAAGGCAAAACTTAAAAAGAAAATTTACTAAACTTAGAAAGTTTTTGGTGGGTCTTTCATGCATCTGTGACATCATTGCCCCACATTCTTAACAAAAAGTAAGAAAAATATAAATTTTTTTAATAATACATTAAAGTAGAATTCACAAGCTAGACATACCCAATTACTTAACGAGTTAGGCTCTAGTAATCCGACTTCAATTTTTCAATTAGTCACCCGCCACCTGCCACTTGTCACTTGAGTCCAACGACTCAACCAATTCAGACAAGGTTTCATGCACATCCCTAACTAAATCTTCTCAACAGCAAACACCACTTTTATCTATTTTATGTGATCTATTTTTTATTTTTTATTTTTTCCTAAGTTTGCACTTGTAATGTGGGTTATACATAAAAAATAAAGTAAGTAAATACAAGAAGGGCAGGTGTCCTATCTCCTCGTTGCAAATAAGATTTAGTTAAGGTTGTACATAAAACCTTGTCCAACTCGGTTGGGTCGCTAGACTTGACGCGCGCCGAACGCTTCAATAAAATATATTTCCTAAACCAACTATTTTGTAGATAGATGTACAGGGTCGATCCTACGGAGATTGGTGGTTTTTCTAAGGTAAGAAAATTACAAAAAGGGAAATTAGGGTTTTAGAGAAAATGTGTGAATACTACAAAAATACAGAAATTAAATGAGAGGAAATCTAATGGGATTGAAATCTAGGTATTCAGCTTCACAGTTTTCGCCATACAAACTGGGAATGAATTTATTAATTGTCAGTTTATAAAAGATGTGAACTAATCTATGATCTAGTACAGCTTTAGACCCGGTGAGACACTCAGTTCCTCGCACTTCCTGATGTCGTCAGCAAAGGTACGACCATTGACTACTTCACTAACCAAACACAACCTGATCGTTAATGCTCCAGATTTAACGCGTTAGTCGCATTACTTCGATTCGTGAAGGCACTACACCTAGACAACCAGATCACTAGTGCTTCTAATTTAGCCTAGATCCCTAAGGTACTTGACCGGATAGCCAATTGTCACTAGTTTGAGTCTACCGTGTAAGGACAGACATTTCGACTTCAATGACTAAGGGTAGTCAACCTAATATGCATACATAACGCTATACATACAATCAAATCTAAACCTATGATTAAAAACAATACCAAAGAGAATAAACCATAGAAAAAAATCAAGAGAATTAAATATAAATAAACCTCATAACAGAATCCCAAATCGCAAAGCTTGAGTGATCCACCTTCAACCTAGAGGGAGGAGATTAGCTAGACATAATCAAGACCGAAAGTTAGTTTCTAATGTAAAACAAAAGTAAAACAAGAGTCCTTTTCGAATTAGAGTCTATTGGTATTTATAGGAAGACCGCAAAGTGGGTTAAAAACCTAAAAATTCGTAAAAATCTCAAAATTTTGAGTCTTCAAGTATTGACGCCGTGGCGACACCGTGAGAATTTATGAAACACGACATCCTCACAACGTCCTTTTTTAGCTCTCTGGTTAACTCGTATGTGAGTCATGCCATGAGAATTTGTTCATTAAGACGTGAAAATTCCCTCTGCCTTACAACGAAATCTTGAACCACGTAGAGGCCAAATCTGAAGAGGCTTTTGCACATAAAAATGTTAAGCTTGGAATCTACTTTCCAAAAAAGGGAACGACAAGTCATTTGAATTTGAGATGAGAATGTTATGGCCTTTATACTGAAGAGGGGTCATTAAGGAGCTTAGCCAAACTTTGCCAAGTGTGTGTCGCTTTTTTGAGCCACTTTAAATTCGTATCTCATGATGCTTATGTGAGATGAAAATGTTCGTTTCGAAGTATTCTTTCCAACAAAACTAACGACGAGTCATTCTGACTTCGGATGTGAAAGTTATGCTATATGAACTGAACATCTGTCAATTTAGTTCATAACACACCTTTTGCTCCAAAAATGTCAAACTTATAAAATCCCTGAAACACATAAAACAAACATTTTTCACTTTAAAACAAGATAAATATAGTCCATTAACTTCTAATATCCTATACTAAATCATGCCTAAATTAATACTCATCAAGACTCAAGTGGCGAGTGGTGGTTGACGGGTTGAAAAATTAACCCACATTATAAGTGCAAACTTACTGAAAAATAAAAAAAATAGATTACAAAAAAAAAGTAGATACAAGTGGAGCTTGTTACAAAGAATATTTAGCTAGGGATGTGCATGAAACCCTATCTAAATCGGTTGAGTCGTTGGACTCAAGTGACGGGGGGCAGGTGGTGGGTAACTAGTTGAAAAATTGAAGTCAGATCACTAGAGCCTAACTCGTTAAGTAATTGGGTATGTCCAACTTGTGAATTCCTCTTAAATATATTTATTAAAATCAAGATTTTTTAATTTTGTAATTTTTTTTTTACTTTTTGTTTAAGAATGTGGGGTAATGATATCACAGATACATGAGAGACCCACTAAAAACTTTCTTAGTTTTATTTTTTTTAAGGTTTAGGTTTAGAGTTTAGAGTTTAGATATCACAGATACATGAGTGACCCACCAAAAACTTTCTTAGTTTTATTTTTATTTTTATTTTTAAGTTTCGCATTTTTTTTTGGTGATATCTTTTTTAAGTTGTTTAAGTTTGGCATTTCGTTGGGTAATTAAAGTGATTATTTTTTTTACCAAAAAAAAGTGATTAATTTTTTTAAAAAAAGTGATTAATTTTATTTTTTTATAATCTTTTGTGCGGGCCACAATGATGCCAACACATTGCATAAAATGAAAAATTGATGAAAATTTTAAAAAAGGGTAAATTTCTCTCGTTTTTCCAGTATAGGAGCTGAAAGCCTCTCATTTTTAGTTTAAGAGATAATATCCTCTTCCTCCCAAAGTTTAAGGGTTGAAACCTCCTCTTTTTTATTATAATCCAACACATTAATCGATGCGTCATAATGTACAAACTATTTAATGTACACACATTTTGAGAGGTTCCCATGACATAAGTATATATTTAACCTTCATTGTTGAATTTCCCAATAAATATATAATAATAATAATAATAATAATATGTATATAGTATGTTTATAAATAAAATATTCCCTAACAAACCAAAAGAAAAACTTTCACTTCTTCAACTCCACATAAACGCACGGACATTACATCGATCGTTGGATCTTCATCATGCAAACCCATTTCGAGGTTGGTCCCATGGACATTTCATGCATGTACATCAATCGCGATATATATTGCCACACCGGATCCACTCTTCTACCAATTAACGCACGCACGTTTTACATATATGCCGCTTCCACTCTATGTATGCCACGTCATCACCAGTGTTCACTGTATGAACGTTTTAGATTCACTCCCTTGACATAACTTGCAAAGTAGATGAAACTAATCTCATTTGATTGCAAAGTTAGCCACCTCTTCAGCTCTAACAGCCCCAAATGAGTGAACCCTTTTCCGGCTCAATAGCTTCTGAACAGTACTCGTTGTAGGGTGCTAAAGCTACGTCTTGGAAATTGTAGGAGAGGCGCTTGAGAGTTAGCAATGAGGGCCTAGTGCAGAAGTTGAGGTCTTGTGTTTTCAAGATCTCTCTTGCAGTATCAGCAGAGGAGACTACTAGCAATGGCACGCGGCCGAGGTGTAGGAGCATGACGGGTCCATAGATGTTGGAGAGTTTCGAGAGAGAACGGTAAGGCAAGTGGCCGAGTTGGTGAAGATTTCCTATAATTGGAAGCTTTGGAGGGCCTGGAGGAAGATGATTTAGTTGTTGGGTTTTGCTTTGTTTGAGAAGAAGAAGAAAAAGGAGGGGAATTGCTAACACTAACTGTGAAATCAGATGGAGACATTGATATATCAAAGTGGAGATGATGATGGCCATTTAGACTTGTGAACAGTATAAATTCAATTTAGATTCCGAATTTATAACATGGCCATTTTGACTAGTGAAGATTCTAAATTTATAACATGGCCATTTAGACTAGTGAAATCAAGGGGAGCCATTGAGATATCAAAGTGGAGATGATTTTATTTATTTTATCTTATTTATTTTATTTTATTTTTTGCCAACCAATTCAGCTCAATAATTCGGTATGGGATTTGAAAGTAAGAGGTCAGGGATTCAAACATGGATGCAAAAATTGTTTCTTTGCTCTTTAAAAGAAAAAGTGGATATGATTTTTTAATGTTTTATTTATTATTTTAAGAGATGATGGCTATTTAGACTATAGCTAGTGAACTTCAATATATTCAGATACTCATCTAGTAACATGCTGTCAAAACTATTATATATGCAGCAAGCTAGTGAACTTCAATATATTCAGATGATGGCATTTTTTTTAATAAGATTTATTTTTGAATTTTCCTTTAAATTAGAAATTAGTTAGGATTTGATATGTATCTCTTTGACTTGTTATGTAGAAGTCGTTAGATACTTATTTAAATATCTAATAGTACGAAAAAAAATAATTGTAATTCCTCTCATTTTTTTGAGAAAACTTTTAGTTTTCATTAAAAAGTGGTATGGGCTTCAGATCATTCTGAAATGACAACCAATAGTATTTCTTTTACAGCCCCTCCAACTTTCACCGGTGAAAACTACCAAATATGGTATGTCAAAATGCATTTGTATTCGGAGGCTTTTGATCATTGGGAAATCGTAGCGGAAGATAGGCAAGAGCAACCACTTCTAGCAAATCCGACTCTTGCTCAAATCAAGCATCACAATGAAAAAATGGCAAAAAAGTTTAAGGCCAAATCTGTAATTCAGAATTCTGTGTCAAGACTCTGTTACGGCCCAATTTTCTAATCTTGATTAACTTGCTTAATCAGGATCACCGACCTGTGACGTGGGGGTCGCATGAGATGCGCACACTCACTGAGGCACATGGCCGAGTTAAATTTTATATTTGTATTGGTGTATGCTGAATGTCGTGTATGTTTGTAGACTAACTAAGTAAGTACTTGCAACTATCGACGTCGAGATGCAAGCGGGGACGCTCCTCGAGTTGCATGTGAGCCGGGGTACCGAGTAGAGAGACTTATAGTAAGTCTAAACTTAGTTAAATACAAATTAGAATAAATTAATACACATCCTTGGTAATTAAAATAATGCACATTAGTTGAGTTGGCCTATAGTCTATTTAGTTAAGAAATCACATTTTAATATTCTATAGTTTGTTTTGAATTAAACTAACCTTAGGACAGACCTCGGGATCCGTGCTGCCTGACACTCCCATGTTGACAGTCACTCATGTTGTGTCATATGAGAAGCTGGACTGCCTAGTTAGTGACCATCGGATTTACCTCGAGATACATAATGCATACAAGATTAGGACACTACCTATAAATAACAGTTGATGAGTGGATGTTCACTATTTACATGCAAAATAGATCAAAACTGAAGAGAGTAAATGATTTCTGGACGGATTTGAGAGAGGATTTTTGAGCTAGGAGTGAAGATCCACCAGATATAACTAAGGTAATCACCACAACCTCTCTATTTCCATTAAAATAAATGGGGGTTTTGTATTTAAATCGGATTTGAACTAAGATTTTGATTTCAAAAGTGTTATTCTTTCATATTTTGGTTGTTTCAACTGTTATCTATGGTTTTGATTCAGATTTTTTTTGAAGAAACTTGGGTTTTTGGGAGAAAACTTTGTAAAAAGTCCAGCATGAATCGATCTGGTTTGATTAAGTTTATCTTGTGTTTTGGGTAGTTTTTTTAGTCTAATATGGTATATTATGATCATGCATGTTGTTTTGGTTGGGTTGGTGATACCCATGACGCCTAGAAAACCAGAATTTCTCTTTGGAAATTCTGAGTTTTGTCCAGCACGCTAGGCAACTGGCCAGCGTGTTACCAATTATGTGGAAGATGAAGTACTGTTCCCCACAAGAAGAGTAGCGCGCTAGGCAACTGGCCAACGCGTTGCTAATTCTGGGGAAGATGAAGTATTGTTCCCCACAAGAATAATAGCGCACTAGGCAACTGGCCAACGTGTTGGGCGCTACACTGTTCACTCAGGAACAGTAGCGCGCTGGGCACATGGCCAACGTGCTGGTCAATGTTTACATTCCACTTTTAAATTAAAATATTAAAAGATTAAATTCACCAATCAAGTGTACGACCTATATAACTGACACACTTCGACCCTAAGTATTATCTAAACACCAGGACTTAGGAGAGTGTACCGAGAGTCTAAAGACGTAGGTGTCGGGTGTCGGGAGGCCGTATAGCTAGGACTACCGCATTAACTTGTAAGTGAAACTGCGGGAACTCTTTACTTTATTTCATTCTGGTCATTTATCATTTTTCAGTCTGATTTAGTTCCCACATCATGCTTCCTTTATTTCTATTCATTATGAATGTTAATATAACATGTTGCCTTGTTTGATATATCATTGACTCCATGCTTTCCTATAAGCTCAACGTTGTCTTGAAATGTGGCTAATGGATATTTAGAAAATGCATTTTATAAGGTTATTTATTATGTTGGACTTGTGTTCTATTCCTTTGGGGCTTTGTAGCCTAACTTGTGTTGAAATCATAGCGTTGTAGGATATAAATTCTTGAAAATCTAAAGTAAGGATTATCTAGTGTCCATTGCACAAAAGATGTGTGGATTTACGGGGATTTTGGTGTTTCGGGGTCTCCGACACTTGCCACTACACTTGGGCGGCAGACGTGGTATGGGCCACGAGGTTGTCGGCAAGTATAAATGATTTATACGCGTAGAGCACAACTCCGCCACTTGAGCTTATTAGAATATAGAAAAAAAATATTATTATATGTTGAGGACAACTCCATACAGTAGTGGAAAAGGCTAGGTGATAGTTCTCACCGCCGACCGGACGTAGATTATCTCGACTTAGTTTGTGTTACTCTATGTATATCTGTTAACGTTGGTATTTACTTGCATTATTTATTCAGCATTCTTCAGCTACTTTTTGCTTTTAAATACATTTTGTTTAAATTGGAAATGTAGTAATATAATTCCTCAGTTATCACTTAAATATCACTATACTCACTGTCTAGTTTGTGACGATAGGTGTAGGTCCATCGAGCAGCACCAGGCCGGGCAAGGAGAAGATTGGCGACTACCTCTGAGCTCCGAGCGCGTAGCTGCCCGTACATGTAAGGTACTTTTGTATTATGTTTACTTATGTCTTTGTACTTTTGGGATGTTATTGAGATGAGTATTAGATTACCCGACTTTTGGCTTTCATTTTGTTTATATATGTTCGTCATTTGCTTGCATATATATATATGGTGATCGTTATTTCCTGGTTTTCACACTTAGGATTATAAAATTTGCTTCCGCTAACATATTTAAGACTTTCGCTATAAACTGTATAGACTTCTGCTAACTACATTAATTGTTTAAACTAGATAATATAAATAGTGAAGGCTGATTAATACGTAATTGGGTCCAACGTGTTGTGTTTAGGGCTTAATTATGGGATTAGGTCGGGCGGTGGCCTAGATTAGGAGAAGGGGCGTCACAGTAGGTATCAGAGCATAGGTTGTAGAACCTTAGGGACAAAGCATAGAGTTGACCAAGAATTGTGATACCAATTTCCCAGTTGGTATCAAAGACCATGTTATTGATAAGTAAAGCATAAATTTGAATAAAACACACACCGTAGAAGTGGAAACTAGATAAACCTTGCCTAGAACTTATTTTGTTAGGAATTGAGTAAAAGTAAGTTGGGGATTTGTATATATATACTATCCTTTTCAATATGTATATGTATATATGCAGTATACTTCATAGTAGCTGATAGGAGATCGTTGTTGTAACGACCCTGAAATTCGGCTATTTGTGAATGATGATGTGTATTACGTATTTATACTCGTATTTGAGTGACCGGACAATGAAGTCGGTGAACGAGTAGGGAAACTTGACGAGCGGGGATCGACAGTTAGGATACGGGTACACGGGGGATTTAAATCACTGTTAAAATACAAATAAATGAAATTTTTTATAATTTAAGTAATTATTTATGAGACAAGGCGAAACTACGTGTGTGACGGAGAAATACGGACCGAGGAGCGCAAGACCAATGCAGGAGTTGGATAACTACACGACACACGAGACTATGAGAAAGAATTTTTTTAAAATGACATAGTTTCATAAAGAAAGTCATGGGATTGGCCTCGAGGTGGGTGTGTGGTTTGAGATGAAATAAAGAAAAAAATAAAAGAAAAAGGGTATAAAAGTCATTATGATCAATTGTATATATATATATAAATGTGAAAAACCTACACCACAAAACACTATTCATTATCTTCTTCCTCTCCTCTCTTCTCTCCCTCCCACCGAACCAAACTCCGTCAGAGTTGCTGGTCGTCGGAGGTGTATGTGTGTGTGTGTGTGTCTCTCTCTCTCTCCCACTTGCGTTCATTAGTTTAGGGTCACTCCACCGCCTGGCCGCTGTTGTGATTAGTTGCGATGAGCGGGAGAGGTTGGGAACGATCCATGGTGGTCCACTAGTGTTCTCACCTCCCCGGAGCAACTCAATATCACGGTGTAGTGGTAGTGCATCGGTCGAACTGTGTTCAAGTTCCTCGCGTCGGGCAGCGTTGTAAGGCAGTTGTCGTGGTCGGAGACGACCTGATGGAGGTCACCGGAGTCCGTGCAAGTTTTGGAGTCCCTCCCAATCATGGTAGTCATGTAGGTGTTATTCATTTTCTGATTTTTGGTGAACTGTTGCCCTATTTTCATCTTTTTTTAAACTGTTTTGGTACTTGGGACTTGTAGCATTTGTCAGAGCCAATAGGGTAGTCGGGGATAGTCGTGGATGGGTCCTCTTGGCCCACCAAAGCCCCACGTCCTCGTAGTGTCGCTGGATTTGAGTATATACAAATGTGAGTCGTGGTTTGGTTGGCTATGTTGTAGGGTGTTCATGTTGGATGGTTGTCATGGAGTTGCCGGATACCGCCACTATCGACGGTGCTATGGGCCAGACACCACGTCTAAAGGGCTTTCGAGGACCATGGCTTACCGTTGTTGGTACCTCGCTGTCCTTTGATATGTTCGAATTTGTTGCGTTGGACTATTTTGATCTTGATTTCATGTTGGTTGTTTTTTTTTCTCCTCGCCAGCATTCGCTGCCGTGGGCGACACCACCACTGTACCACAGTGATTGGGGATGTTGGGTACCAAGCTAAGTTTATGCTTGTGTCTCACGACTCTCGGAGTGGCCTAAAACAACGATGTTATTGTTTATATTATCTCATTCATGTGTTGTATGCGTGTTGTACCTTTCTCGCCGGAAACCACCCGTTATGGCGGTACTGTCGTCGACACGATGTCATGGGGGATTTTCGGAGACCTTACCGTGTTTGTCATGGAGTCTCACAGCCCCGGAGCGTCCATATTAATGGTGATGAGTCGTAATGACGAAGTTATCCGTGAGTTGTTTCTATCATGTCAAGTAGTCGTCGGCGTGACGTAGAGCATGCACATGGCCTTTCCATGTCGTGTTGACACTCTACAGACGTTAGACCACACCCGTGAGGTTCCTAACCTCGTTAGTGCATATTCATTTTGAGTTGTGTTGTTTTTACGGATTTGCGTTTAAAGGTCGGGAATTGGTTATGACGTCGTGGTCATGTCATTGGCTCATCGAGGCTATGACGTGACCCACATACGACTAAGCCGAGCCTACGATTCATAAGTAGGCTTACATGGGTCATGGTTATCGATGTTGTGATATCGCAGTCGTGGTTATTATTGTGGTTTTCAAACCTGAGAGAGTATTTGTCTTCCTATCAAATTGTCGAGTTTCTTGAGTCCTTAATACACTTGGGAATACACAAGGGTTTAACCTAGGTTTTAGTTAATGACTCGACCCCGTTAATTAGAGTTTCCAACCTTGTTAGGTAGCGGAAAACTCGGGATACGCGTTAGGATTCGCGAAAGTGTTGTTATTCACGGGTTACGTTGTCAAGTAAGTACACTTGCCTTAAAGCATCGTTATCATTTATTCAGATTCGTTATGCTCTATTATTGGTATTCCATTCCATTCCTTGTTGTGTGTTTCTTGGCGTAAGTGTTTTATCTCAAGAGTACTAGGACCTGCACTAGAGGGATAAAACGCGGGCACACTTGTACAGGAGTGTGCGACCACCTTTAGTGACCGTGTGACGCAGTATTGGGTGGGAGGGCTTGTGTCCCTCCCACCATAGTTATGCCTTCACTTGTGTCGATGCCCAGGAAGACCTCACGAGGTCTTCGTCGTTATGATATGATCTAGACTACTTATGGGTCTCTTTTGATTCTTTAGAACACATTTGACTTTCAATTGATATCTATTAGTCAGTTTATCATGCACTTGATCTATTTAAATTCCTGTCTTTCTATTACCGCATGATATTTAGACTGTTTACTTGATATATCATGAATTACTGTTATCTTCTTCT
Organism: Stephania japonica; assembly: GCA_039657345.1. Taxonomy (NCBI): domain Eukaryota; kingdom Viridiplantae; phylum Streptophyta; class Magnoliopsida; order Ranunculales; family Menispermaceae; genus Stephania; species Stephania japonica. The sequence continues at coordinate 78,989,130 of CM077556.1, read as the reverse complement.
AACATTACCTTCAATTTTCTCAAGTTGCTTACCATCTAGTTTGTGACGGTGGGTGCAGATAGAGCGGAGTGCAGTAGAGGCAAGGAGCCCTGCCTAGACGACTTTTTGTGAGGATTAGCGGCTGGATTTGGAGACCCTAATGTAGGTCTATTATTTCTTTTGCTAAGTTGTATGACATTTTATATATATGCTTTTGATCATTAAACTTGAGGGCATTTTGAGATTGGTATCATGTACTTATTCATATCTCACGTCTGTTTGTACATGAATATTTCGGGCCTTTCCATATTATAGATTCCTAATTTTCCCTTTGACTGAGTTATTTCCCTTATGTTAGTTTATTTACTTTCCGCTGCGTAAAATTTGCAATAACTCTTTCATAAATTGTATAATTGATTGATTGAAAGCTGATTAGGCTCGCCAGATTTGCCGAGTACTAGCTCGGGGACCTATACGAGCCTAGGGCAGGCATACCCAATTGCATAAGGAAATTGGGGCCGTCATAGTTGTCCACATGCAGACGACGATGACGGACGCGCGCGAGACAAACAATGTGGGTGCTTGCCGCAGTCAGCCTCCTGCTATGTCAGATGACGATTATCAGAGGTTAACGGATTGAGTAGTCATAGGGACAACAGATGGTTGACCTCATGACCTTCATGACAGCACAGATCACCGTACTTACTCAGGCCATCGCCGCTACTTCTACGGCTACCACACATCTGATGACTGGACCTACTACTGTATCATCCATCGTTCTAGATACCGCACCCATATCAGATATACCTATTATTCAGGGCACGGTAGCGAAGCCGACTCTTTCGCTAGTGATCGTTTCAACGGCAAAGGTAGCAGAGATGACTCCTACTCCCATACCTACACCTTCAGGCTCAGCAATAGGGTGGTAGAGGCCGAGGTAGAGGTAGAGGCCGCGAGGGATCCTGTCAGGGACAGAGACAGACTCCGATTTAGGGACAGCCACAATTCGGTTAGCGCAGACAGATTTCATGTTACAGATGCGAACAGGTGGGACATTTAGTGAGGGAGTGTCAACAGCCAACAGAAGTGTACTCACCATAAAGCCGAGAGGTAGCTTACATGGTAGCACAACCAGATACTAGTGCCACACGGAGTCTCATCAAGGGTACGATTTCTATCGGGATAGAGAGTCATGTTTTACATGATTCGGGTTCCACTATTTCTTTCATTGTTGAGCGCATGATAGGCATACTAGGACTGACACCGATTAGGCTTAGAGTATATTTGATGTTGAGTACCATCGCTGGAGATAGGATTTACCATAACAGTCTAGTTGAGAGAGTCCCAGTAAAGATTAGTGGAATAGAGTTACCCGAAAACTTTATAGTCCTTGAGATGTTAGAGTTCGACACTCTTTCCGGAATAAATTGGTTATCAGCATACCACGCTCACATAAATTGTTTCACTAAGTCCATCGTGTTTGAGATTCCAGGACGTTCGATGTTCGTACACCAAGGTAGTATGTTGGACTAAGTGGTTAGTCACTCTAACTCCGACCGGAATTTTGATGGAAACAAACAAGGTGAAAATATACTAATAAGTTTTATCAAGTGTATTTCAGTTTCGTCAAAGGTTGCGAAACATCACATCATGGGTATTCGAGCATTCAAGCGATACAAGTTCAAGACTCGACATACATAAAGGAATGAAGACGAAAGATCTAGGACGAGTTGTAAAATTGATGTAAGGTATTCAAGTTCACTTAAGCAAGCCTATTGCATTAGTTCATGCATATTATGATTTTAAAATGGATTTTCAAATGTCAAGTGATTACTTGAAGATTTTGATCCTATAAGTCTAAACTATGTTAAACTATATGTGTATGTTAATATCGCATTTTGAAAATCATTGTGAAAGCTTTTGAAAAAGAAAAACTTGTTTTTGAAAGATCTTTGAAAAGAAAACTGCATATTTGCATAAAAGTCCCTCGCAAATCATGAAACCGAGATTTTCCATTTTCGGGATTTGTGAAAATATCCGGACCATCCAAATAGGCCATATGACCCATAACAAACATGTATTATATGTTATATGAGGGTTTATTGGGTCTAGGACGTGTTAAAGGGTCGCTAACACAAGGGACATAATTAATTATTCTGAGGTCCCGACAGTTAGCGCGCTAATACTGTTATTAGCGCGCTATGTGCACAGTTAGCGCGCTAGGTCATAAAATTAGCGCGCTAATTGCAGTCCTGACAGCTTTTTTATTAAGCTGAAAAATTCACTTTAATTTGAATTTTTTTATCAAATCTCGGCCCTTGGATACACACAACGGTCATATACTGGTCTATAAATATATACAACACTCTCAAACACAAAAGGCACACAAATTAGGTTTTGAAATCAAAGAAAAACATTTATGCTAAAATTTTTCAAGAGAAGGAGCTTGGGGTTTTCAAGTTACACTTAGAGGCCGTTCATTCAACATCAAAACCAGCACCCTTGAGGCACTTTAAGGAGTACAACAACCTCTCCAGAACTGATTTTCAAGTCATCTTCTTGGGGTTGTAAGAAAGTCCATTCCCTAGCTTTTCTTGTACTTAAATTATATATTCTTATGTGATTGATATTAGAAATTACTTGTTGTGTTGTTAAACACACTTGTATTGGGTTTTGTGCTTAAACTTGATTTATTAAACCCTTGGACTGATTTGAACAAGAGTTTGTGCTTAAACTTGATTTTTATCAAACTTCTTGTTCTTTGGATTTGAAACCAGTTTTGTTCTCATCAATCTTTTTAAAACGGTTTCATATTTGAGTTTTGCATAAAATCACTTTTAAAATTGCATTTCTCAATTGTTTTCATACTTGCATGCATAAGAGTGGTTAGGCTCTAGGAGGCTTGCTTGTATTTGAACTTGATATCACTTTACTTTGTAAAGTGTAATTTCATTGTATTAATCAAATCTTGATTGTAAGACTTAGTGGGATCTAAGTCGAAAGGGAAAACCTAGTTGAGGCTAGGCATTTATCCTAGTTGCGGCTAGGTGGGAAAAGTCCTAGGTGGGTCTAGGTGGGAAAATCCTAGTTGTGGCTAGGTGGTTGTATAAGACCTTATTGCGATAAGGCATCGTGTAAAAGACCTAGTTGAGGCTAGGCATTCACTAGGCTAGTTGGCTTAGGGTGTAACACTTATTGATAATATAAGTGGGGGTTGAAAATCCTAACCGGAGAGGTTAGGTAGTGGATTAGATCGGTTGGATCGAACCACTATATATCGTGTGTCTTATTTCCATCTCTTCTACCCCCTTCTTGATTGCATAGCATTGATATTTTTCATTGGTGTATGCATTATCATTATTATTTGTGCATAAAGTTTTAAAAAGGCGATAACTACTCAGTAACCCAATTCACCCCCCTCTTGGGTGTCCTTCAATTGGTATCAGAGTGGGTTATTGCTCAAAGTGTTACTAACGTATCTTTGAGTGTTTTTGTGCAAGGATGCAATCTCTAGATTTTTCTCGCCTTAGGAAAGGCAACTCATCTGTTCGACCTCCCTACTTTGATGGAACAAATTATGCTCATTGGAAAGTTCGAATGAAGTTTTACATTAGAGCACAAGGTAGACATTTATGAGATGCAATTGAAAATGGCTATACTCCACCGAACAAGTCTTTGAAAGAATACACCGCTGAGGAGATCAAGATTGAGCTCTCAAATGATCAAGCTGTGAATCATTTGTTTTGCGCATTAAGTGAGAATGAATTCATCCGGGTTAGCACTTGTCAAACGACCAAGGAAGTTTGGGAAAAACTTGAAGTGCAATATGAAGGTACACAACAAGTCAAGAACACCAAATTGAGGATTCTTGAAGAACATTATGAGACTTTTTGAGTGGAGCCTCATGAAGACATAGCCACGACCATTACAAGGTTCACGAAGCTCTTAAATGAAATCAAAAACCTTGGCAAACATTATGATCAAGAGAACTCGGTGTACAAGTTCCTTAGAGGCTTGCCTAAGGAATGGGATGCAAAGAAATATGCTATTCAATCGGCTCAAAACCTTGGAAATTATACTTTTGATGCATTATACGAAGAATTGACGGTTCATGAATTTGAGCTAAGAGACCGTGCTAGATTGGAAGCACTTAGTGGTTCGACCAAGAAAGAGTCAAAGAAGGAGCATGCCTTGAAAGCTACTTGCCTATCGTCCGAAGATGATGTGAGCTCAAGTGAAAGTGACTCTATTGAACAAGAAGTGGCCATGCTATCAAGAAAGCTCAAGAAGGCAACATACAAAAGAGATAAGTACAAGAAGAAGTACAAAGGTGCAAACAACGTAAGCAAATCACGCGAGATGATTTGCTATAAGTGCGACAAACTGAGACATAAAGCATCGGAATGCAAGTACTTGAGAAGAAGCAAGAGACATGAATCATCATCATCATCATCATCTAGCTCTAACTCCGAATCGAAAAATGAGAAGGCCATCCTTTGCCTTATGGCGAAGAGTGAGGTAACTGACTCTATCTCGTTCAATCATGATAATGTAAATGCATTGGATGTTATGTCTATTATTCATGACCTTAGAAATGAATTAGAAAAGGAGGTCAAAAAGACCAAACAACTCAAAAAGAGTTTGATCAAAGCCATTAGTGAGATTGAATCTCAAAATGAGATTATTGATGATCTCCAACAGGATTTAGAATTGGCCATAAATGAGAAAAATGGCTTAGCAAAAGAAATAGAGGACTTGACTACTACGGTGACCAAGTTCACAAGTGGCACCAAAAATGTTTGACATGATGTTGGGCGCACAACGACATGCACTCAACAAGAGAGGCATAGGCTATGGTGCAAGCCTATTGAGTTATGGAAAGCTTTTGGCCGAGTCTAAGAAATGTTTAAAATGCAATAGATCTCATAATATTGGCAAATGTGTCCTAAATAGGACCAATAGAGGTAAACTTGCATGGGTAGAAAAGAATATATATGATACACATATTATGGAACACAAAGGTGTATGGGTACGAAAGTCCATGATTCATAGAGTGAATTAGATTTACTTTGGAACATGAATGTGTTAAAATGGTAGATTGATATATAGGAGTTAAGCATGATAGGTCTTGCACTAGTCACATACACATAGCATGCATATACTGTTATTTTTGATGACATGACTGCATCTCATATACATTTTATGTAGGACCATAATGAATCAATACAATGTAGCCAAGCACTTTTAGGACAAATTCATTGACCCGGTGTGATTTATGCATTTCTCATAAATCGGACCTTCTACACATGTTTTAAGTGTTTTAATCATCTTTTTATGGTGTTAATGAAGTGTCCATGAAGTTTGAGGTAAATCAGAGTTGTGCATCAAAAACTCAAAAATTTTATTTCCGAAATTCCAGAGAGGAATTAGCGTGCTATGTATTTCCATTAGCACACTAGGTCTAGCAATTAGTGCGCTAGGCCCATCAATTAGCGCGCTAATACCACCTGACTAGACAAACTTCATATTCACCATGTTTTAAAGTCATGTGTTGAAGCCATTGTTTTAAGTTGGGGGAGACTTTTAGATAATGTGAATGACATTGATAGTGGGAAACTTTATACCCATTTTTTTTGTTGGTATCTATTTTTTGGGGGAGCAAGACATGTACCTAAAATGAGAAATTTATTGGTATCACAAACTGAAACATGCATGTTGATAGGGGGAGCCTAGATTCTCAATTATTTCCTTAAGCTTTCATTTGATGCATATCGATAGGGAGAGCACTTATTTGGTATCATTTTCATAAAACGGGGAAGGAGCCTTTCTAATGGTATCATGTCTTTACGTGCCCCACTTTTTGATGTTATCAAACGGGGGAGAAAGAGTGTTGAACTTGAAAGAGTATAAATTTTGTATAACCTTTAATATGATGTACACCTTTAATATGATGTTCATACACTTGTATTATATTTTATACTTGTCAAGTTTACATTGTTTGTTATCATCAAAAGGGGGAGATTGTTGGACTAAGTGGTTAGTCACTCTAACTCCGACCGAAATTTTAATGGAAACAAACAAGGCGAAACATCACATCATGGGTATTCGAGCATTCAAGCTATACAAGTTCAAGACTCGGCATACATAAAGGAATGAAGACGAAAGATCTAGGACGAGTTGTAAAATTGATGTAAGGTATTCAAGTTCACTTAAGCAAACCTATTGCATTAGTTCATGCATATTATGATTTTAAAATGGATTTTCAAATGTCAAGTGATTACTTGAAGATTTCGGTCCTATAAGTCTAAACTATGTTAAACTACATGTGTATGTTAATATCGCATTTTGAAAATCATTGTGAAAGCTTTTGAAAAAGAAAAACTTCTTTTTGAAAGGTCTTTGACAAGAAAACTGCGTATTTGCAGAAAAGTCCCTCGCAAATCATGAAACCAAGATTTTCCATTTTCGGGATTTGTGAAAATATCCGGACAATCCAAATAGGCCATATGACCCATAACAAACATGTATTATATGTTATATGAGGTTTATTGGGTCTAGGACGTCTTAAAGGGTCGCTAACACAAGGGACATAATTAATTATTCTGAGGTCCCGACAGTTAGCGCGCTAATACTGTTATTAGCGCGCTAATACTGTTATTAGCGCGCTATGTGCAGAGTTAGCGCGCTAGGTCATAAAATTAGCGCGCTAATTGCAGTCCTGACAGCTTTTTTATAAAGCTGAAAAATTCACTTTAATTCAAATTTTTGATCAAATCTCGGCCCTTGGATGCACACAACGGTCATATACTGGTCTATAAATATATACAACACTCTCAAACATAAAAGGCACACAAATTAGGTTTTGAAATCAAAGAAAAACATTTGTGCTAAAATTTTTCAAGAGAAGGAGCTTGGGGTTTTCAAGTTACACTTAGAGGCTGTTCATTCAACATCAAAACCAACACTCTTGAGGCACTTTAAGGAGTACAACAACCTCTCTAGAACTGATTTTCAAGTCATCTTCTTGGGGTTGTAAGAAAGTCCATTCCCTAGCTTTTCTTGTACTTAAATTATATATTTTTATGTGATTGATTTGAGAAATTACTTGTTGTGTTGTTAAACACACTTGTATTGGGTTTTGTGCTTAAACTTGATTTATTAAACCCTTGGACTAATTTGAACAAGAGTTTGTGCTTAAACTTGATTTTTATCAAACTTCTTGTTCTTTGGATTTGAAACCGGTTTTGTTCTCATCAATCTTTTTAAAACGGTTTCATATTTGAGTTTTGCATAAAATCAGTTTTAAAATTGCATTTCTCAATTGTTTTCATACTTGCATGCATAAGAGTGGTTAAGCTCTAGAAGGCTTGCTTGTATTTGAACTTGATACCACTTTACTTTGTAAAGTGTAATTTCATTGTATTAATTAAATCTTGATTGTAAGACTTAGTGGGATCTAAGTCGAAAGGGAAAACCTAGTTGAGGCTAGGCATTTATCCTAGTTGCGGCTAGGTGGGAAAAGTCTTAGGTGGGTCTAGGTGGGAAAATCCTAGTTTTGGCTAGGTGGTTGTATAAGACCTTATTGCGATAAGGCATCGTGTAAAAGACCTAGTTGAGGCTAGGCATTCACTAGGCTAGTTGGCTTAGGGTGTAACACTTATTGATAATATAAGTGGGGGTTGAAAATCCTAACCGGGGAGGTTAGGTAGTGGATGTAGATCGGTTGGATCGAACCACTATATATCGTGTGTCTTATTTCCATCTCTTCTACCCCCTTCTTGATTGCATAGCATTGATATTTTTCATTGGTGTATGCATTATCATTATTATTTGTGCATAAAGTTTTAAAAAGGCGATAACTACTTGGTAACCCAATTCATCCCCCCTCTTGGGTGACCTTCATAGTACACCGAGAGTAAGGAAGACCAATCTCTAGTGTTGGTGAAACCACCCAGCCTCCCATGCATACCTGTTGAGTTTAAAAAGGGGGTGGTAGTAAAGGAGCGTTCACAGATTTTCTACACTACCGACACCTTTGTGTTAGATGATCATGATGCGACATAATTATGTTTTAGAAGTCCCGGATGAGCTCTTAAATCTGAAGGAGAGCATGCCTGTTGAATTGGCTAAAGCTATAGTTGCGCCATTCGTAGTCGACGTCTTGAAAGGAGAGGGCATCACGTGATTATTCACACCAAGTTGAGCTAACTATTTTAACCAAAAACGCTCTTGGGAGGTAGCCCAAGTTTTTTTCCTTTATGTTTTTTTTAGCCTGCTTATTTTTATATTTGTTTAGTGAACTCATTTTCTCCTATTTTTTACTATTTTCAAGTGTTTGATAATCGTTTGTTGAAGCACCGGAGTTGAGAGCCCAATATCACTGCTGAGGTTATCTGGTATATATGGTTATATTGGGATTTGGTAAGTTTTTTTTTTGCTTCAGGTTATTATGATTAGTTTTTGAGTCTGTTAGAGGTATTGGTATGTATATTCTCATAGTTTTCTGAGTAGAGCATTTTTATCACCATATTTTATATTGCATGAGATGTTTTAGTCCATTAGGTTTTGCATATTCATTTTAGCAAGTCATTTCCCCATTACTTGTTTCTTTCACTTCCATGTTCTTTTCACCTATTTTCCTTTCATTTGTAGTTTGACAGCTACATTCTTGTTTTAAACATTGAGGGCAAGGTTTGGGATAAGTTTGGGGTGTTTTACAGGTATAGCGGAGTGTCGAATGAATGGGTTAGTGTGACAGGTATAACCATTTTATTATTTTTATGCGTATTCCATGGGTATAGTAAGTTATGGTGGTGTATTTCTTTTATTTTCACCTCATTTTCTTGTTATGACATGCTATGCATTGCATCATTTAGGTTAATAATAGTTTATATTAGTTCAGCATTTTTGTAGTTATTTAGTTGCATTATTGGTTCTATGCATGTTTAGAGTCATTTTGTTACATATAGAGCTGTCTAAAACCCCGTTGAGTGTTTTTTATTGTGGATATGAGTTCGAATTACATTACTTTTGAAACTTGAACCTTTTTGAATATTAGGAGTTGTACTTAATTTATAGTGTTGTCCAATATGTTTGAAGTTGCTTATTAGAGAGCTAGTATGAAGTTTAGGCATTGTTCTAGAGACCAAATAGGTAGGCAGCCGTATTTTGCAAGTTATCAGACTTCTAGGGTGCTAGGATGTAAATTTAGCTCACTTGAGACATCAATTCATATGACTTAACCACTTTTGGGGAATGATTAGACTTGAACAGACATTGGATGACTCCTTTGATTATAATGAAAGTTAGAAGGGTCAACAAAACTTTTCTGAAAATTTTATAGAGTCCCACAGATTCCATAGGAAAAAGAGCAGGGAATCTTGTGGTGGGAAAAAGTGATGATGCGCGCTGAACGCGTCAATAAAATATGTTTCCTAAACCAACTATTTTGTAGATAGAGGTCAAGGGTCGATCCCACAGAGATTGATGTCTTTCTTAGGCAAGAAAAATTCAACAAGGGAAATTAAGGTTTTAGAGAAAATATATAAATAGTTTAAAAATAAAGAAATTAAATGGAAATGAATTTAGGTATTCTGTTTCACAGTCTCGCCATACAACTTGGGATTGATTTTACTAATTGTCGATTCATGAAAAGTATGAAACTAATCTATGATCTAGTGCAACCATAGACCTGGTGACGCACTCGGTTCCTCCCATTTCCTAATCTCAATAGCCAAGGTAGGACCGTTGACTACTTCCCTAACTAAACACGCAACTTGATCGCTAGTGCTCCAGGTTTAACGCATTGGTCACATTACTTCGATTCGTAAAGGCACTACACCTAGACAACCAGATTGCTAGTGCTTTTGATTTACCCTAGATTCCTAAGATATTCAACCGGTCCCAAAAGGGTCTAATCAATTGGTAAGATCAATTGCCACTAGTCTGGTCTTGTCGCACAAGGACAGGTGCCTACGACTCACTGACATGTAAATCAAGGTTTAAACTAGTATTTAAACTCAATTGCTCAAATAATACCAAAGAAAATAAATCATATAAAAGAATCAATAATAATTAAAAGTAAATAAACCACATGAAGATTCCCAAGTCGTAGGCTTGACTGATCTGCCTTCAACCTAGATGGAGGAACTAACTAGACATGATTAAACTAAACTAAAAGAAAATTAAATAATAGATTGATCTTCCTTCCTTTCAAAGTCCTAATATATATTCCTAAAACTTGGTCTTTGGAGGTGAGAAAAACTAATTTTCGTAGTTTCGGGAGTTTCTTAGCTTTCGTGACACGTGGCAGCGTGTGATTGGGTGTTTTTTGTGTTCTGCTGACGTGTCACGCTGTGATTAGCCGAGAGGGGAGCGCCGCTGACGTGGCAGCATTTGATAGGCCGAGAAGCTGCTGCATGACGTGCTGGTAGGTGACTGGGTGACACGTGGATGACTCTCATTGGCTGGAAGGTGAGCTGGTGACGCGCTGGACCAGTGAGAAGAGGACACGTGGCGGGCTGAGTGAATTCGCGCATAGGAGAAGTCATGCAAATTTCTGGGAGTTGGTGTTGTTACGCATCTCGAGGCAGATCGAGCGACTGGAAGAGATGAGGAAATGTGAGAAAGACGTGGTGGACGGTGATTGGTGGAACTGGGCGATGTGGCAGACTGTGATTGGGTGAATGGTTGTATGTGACGCGACTGGACCAATTGGGATGCGACACGAGACCATCCGAAACTCCAATTCACCTACTCTTGTGTACACCTCAAAACAAACCATCCGATGTCCGATTTCTGCAAGTGTATACTCTATTTTGAGTATTTTTTCGCCCCAGATCCAACTGTGTACTCCGTTTCTCCTAAAAACGAAAATTAAATATAATTAGATGTATATATTCATATTATTCCAATAAATCACTAATTTCTTAAAATATGCATTTATCACTATAAAATAGGATAACTATAGTCCAATTACTCGTAATAACTTATACTAACTAATGCCTAAATGAACACTTATCAAACACTCCCAAACTTAGACTTTGCTCCTCCCGAGCAAAGAAGTGAATGAAAACATATACTCTGCTCCTATACTACAATGACTAATCTTAACAAACCTATGCCCTTCACTAATTCATGTTTGAGTTCCTTTTCGAATTAAATATGCCGGTCAAGAGACCATCACCTAAAAGAAGCTCAGAGTCAAATAGTGTGAAAATGGAATCCAAACATCAGTGAAAATCACGCTTTTAAAAACTAGAATCACTCTAGATAAAGGTCTTCAACTACTCAAGATTTTATAAAGCCACTTCATTAAGGCACACAAGTTCAGAATTTCTTAAAAATAGTGCATCAACACCAAAAAAATGACTATGAACGAAAAATACAACTCACTATCCATAAAATGTAGACTACACACACTTGAGAGATAATCAGACTTAAATATGAAAATGTGGAACAGTACATTGGAATAACTCAATTGACCTAGTTATAAGCACTCGGTCAAATCTTTTTATTTAAAAGAGTTTTCATAAACTTTCGCCTTTATGAGTGTACACATTCTATTTTTTCCAAAATTTTAAAAGTAGTACGGTCCCTGTTCCATTTCCTATGGAAACCGCTTTTCTCACCTTTTTTCCACCACAAAATTCCCTGCTCCATTTCCTTTGGAATCTGTAGGACTCTAAAATTATTTAGAAAACTCTTGTTGACCCTTCTCACTGTCACTATAATCAGGCGAGTCATCCAATGCATGTTCAAGTCTAAATTATTCCTCAAAAGTGGTCAAGACATATGAATTGATGTCTCAAATGAGCTACATTCTCATTCTAGCACTCTAAAAATCTGGTAACTTACAAAATAGGCCCGCCTGCCTCTTTGGTCTCTAGCACAATGCGTAAACTTCATACTAGCTCTCTTATAAGCAACCTCAAAGATGTTGGACAACGCTCTAAATTAAGTACAACTCATAATATTCAAAAGGGTTCAAGTCTCGAAAGTAGCTTAATTTGAACTCATATCCACAATAAAAAACACTCAACAAGGTTTTAGACAACTCTACATGCAACAAAATGACTCTAAACATGCATATACTCAATAATGCAACTAAATACTTACAAAAATGCATAGAATAATGCATATCACTACTAACCTAAATGATGCAATGCATAACATGTCATAATAAGAAAATGATGTGAAAAGAAAAGAAAAATACCACCATAACTTACCAAACCCATGCAATACGCATAAAAATAATAAAATGATCATACCTGTCATGTGCAAATCCATTCATTCAACATTCCACTATACCTGAAACACCTCCAAACTTATCCTAAACCTTGTCCTCAAGGTTTAAAACTAGAATGAGAATATCAACTACAAAATGTAAAGAAAAGAGGTGAAAAGAACATGGAAGTGAAATAAACAAGTAATGGAGAAATGACATGCCAAAATGAATATGCAAAACCTAATGGACTATAATATCTAATAAAATATAAAGTACGGTGATAAAAATGCTCAACTTAGGAAATCTAGGGAATATATATCTAATTACCTCCAGCAGACTCAAAAAATAACATAATAATCTAAAACCTAGAACTTACCATATCCCAATTAGACTAACCACATATACTAGAGAACCTCAGCAGTGATATCGGACTCTTAACTCCGGTACTTCAACAAACGAGTATCAAACACCTGTAAATAGTAAAAAAGGGGATAATGGTGAGTGCATTGAACAAATATAAAAATAAGCAAACTAAAAAAACATAAAAAAAGGAAAAAAGACTTGGGTTGCCTCCCAATAGCGCTTTTAGTTAAAGTCATTAGCTTGACTTGTCGTGAATGATTACATGATGCCCTCTCCTTTCGAGATGTCGACAATGAATGGCGCATCTATAGCTTTGGGCAATTCATCCTTCAGATTTAGGAGCTCATCCGGGACCTCTAACACATATGATTCTATCGCATCATGGTCATCTAACACAAAGGAATCAGCCGTGTAAAAGATTTGCGAGCGCTCCTTTAAGACCACCCCCTTGTAAGGTTTAACAAATATGCATGGGAGGGTGGGTGGTTTCACCAACACCAGATGTTGGTCTTCTTTGCTCTCCTTTTGCGGTAATTTCGGCCTTTCTAAAATGACATCAATTTCCATCTCGATTTCATACGTTTCATTCTGTGCAATGATAATGTCTGGCTCATGAAAAGAAACTTCAATTGTTTCCTCTGGTTCGCTCCAATAGTCCTCAACCATTGTAACCTCATTCGCCTCAACACTCTCCAATGGAATTGCACTCATGGCCTCAGCTGATATATTTTAGAGAATTGACTTTATTTCTTCTTCAGCTTCTTGATCCCTTTGTTCAATCCATTGGTCTCTAAAAAAAACCTTATTATGTCCCTTGAAGGCTGATTCTGCATGGAACTATATGTGTCAGGCTGAGATAATGAATTACTCGAGTCGTCAAAGGGGTATTTATTAGCACTTTGAGAAAGCTAGTCAGAGATCATATATTTCTCAATGTCTTCAATGGTTCTCCGTTCTTGTTGAGGAATCCGTGGACTTGGCCTAAACATATAGAAGTCGGGTTGTGGCGATGCATAGCTAGAATCGTGATGATTTCCATACTTCGGATGGTAAGGACAAGCATACGTGGGATGAAAGTATTCCCCAAAAAAAACTACAAGCCTCGACCTGTTGCATATATATTAGGACTTAGAGAGGAAGGAGGATCAATCAATTATTTATTTTTCTTTTAGTTTAGTTTAATTATGTCTAGTTAGTTCCTCCATCTAGGTTGAGGGTGGATCAGCCAAGCCTACGACTTGGGAATCTTCATGAGGTTTATTTATTTTTAATTATTATTGATTCTTTTATATGATTTATTTTCTTTGCTATTATTTGAACAACATGTCAGTGAGTCGAAAGCACCCGTCGTTGTGCGACAAGACCACACTAGTGGCAATTGATCTTACCAATTGATTAAACCCTTTTGGGACCAATTGAATACCTTAGGAATCTAGGCTAAATCGGGAGCACTAGCGATTCGGTTGTCTAGGTGTAGTGCCTTCACGAATCGAAGTAATACGACCAATGCGTTAAATCTAAAGCACTAGCGATCAGGTTGCGTATTTAGTTAGGAAAGTGGTCAACGGTCCTACCTTGGCTATCGAGATTAGGAAGTGCAAGGAATCGAGTGCGTCATCGAGTCTATAGCTGCACTAGATCATAGATTAGTTTCATACTTTTAATAACCGATAATTAGTAAAATCAATCCCAAGTTGTATGGCGAGACTGTGAAACTGAATACCTAGATTCATTTCCATTTAATTTCTTTATTTTTAAAATATTTATATATTTCCTCTAAAACCTTTATTTCCTTTTTTTGTATTTTTTTTGCCTAAGAAAGACACCAATCTCTGTGGGATCGACCCTTTACCGCTATCTACAAAATAGTTAGTTTAGGAAACATATTTTATTGACGTGTTCGGCACGCGTCAATTTTTGGCGCCGCTGCCGGGGATTGATTTTTCTTTCTTTGGTTTTTGTTGTATATTTATTTTTTTATTTTTGTATATAGTATGTTGTTCCTAATACTTTTGCAGGTAACTTCTCAATGGCCTCCTACTACCATAATTATGATCGATTCGAAGACTCATACTATCATGGTATAAATGGGGTAGATATGTCACATAATGAACATTAGGAGGTGAGAAAAACTAATTTTCGTAGTTTCGGGAGTTTCTTGGCGTTCGTGACACGTGGCAGCGTGTGATTAGGTTTTTTTGTGTTCTGATGACGTGTCATGCCGTGATTAGCCGAGAAGGGAGCACGCGCTGACGTGGCGACATCTGATAGGCCGAGAAGCTGGTGCGTGACGTGCTGGTGGGTGATTGGGCGACACGTGGATGGCTTTCATTGGCTGGAAGGTGAGTTGGTGACGCGCTGGACCAGTGAGAAGCGGACACGTGGCGGCTGAGTGAATTCACGCATAGGAGAAGTCATGCGAATTTCTGGGAGTTGGTGCTGTCACATCCCGAGGCAGATTGAGCGACTGGAAGAGATGAGGAAATGTGAGAAAGACATGGCAGACGGTGATTGGTGGAACTGGGCGACGTGGCTGACTGTGATTGGGTGAATGGTTTTGTGTGACGCGACCGGACCAATGGGGATGCGACATGTGGCCATCCTAAACTCCAATTCACCTACTCTTGTGTACACCCCAAAACAAACCATCCGGTGTCCGATTTCTGCAAGTATATACTTTATTTTGAGTATTTTTTTGCCCTAGATCCAACCGTGCACTCCGTTTCTACTAAAAATGAAAATTAAATATAATTAGATGTATATTTTCATATTATTCAAATAAATCACTAATTTCTTAAAATATGCATTTATCACTATAAAATAGGATAACTATAGTCCAATTACTCCTAAAAACCTATACTAACTAATGCCTAAATGAACACTTATTAAGTGAGAAAGTAGATTCCACTGGAAATGGAGCAGGGATGGTACTACTTTTAAAATTTTTGGAAATGTCATTGTAGTATAGTGGTGAGTAGTCTCGCTTGTCATGCAGGTGACCCGGGTTCGATCCCCGGCAATGGCGCCAAAAATTGACGTGCGCCAAACGCGTCAATAAAATATATATACTTAAACTAACTATTTTGTAGATAACGATAAAAGATCGATCTCACAGAGATTGATGGTCTTTCTAAGGTAAGAAAAATATAAACAAAAGGAAATTAGGAATTTTGAGAATGTGTAAATATTTCAAAAATTAGGAAATCTAATGAAAGGATAGAAGTCTAGGTATCCAGTTTCACAGTCTCGCCATACAACTTGGGATTGAATTTATTAATTGTTGGTTTATAAAAGATGTGAACTAATCTATGATCTAGTGCAGCTATAGACCCGATGGAGCACTCGGTTCCTCGGACTTCCTGATGTCGGCAGCCAAGATATGACCGTTGACTACTTCCCTAACTAAATACGCAACCTGATCGCTAGTGCTCTAGATTTAACGCGTTGGCCGCATTACCTCAATTTGTGAATGCACTACACCTAGACAACCATATCGCTAGTGCTCTCGACTTAGCCTAGATCTTTAATGTACTTGACCGGTTGGTCAATTGTCACAAGTATGAGTCTACCGAGTAAGGACGGACGTTTCGACTTCAATGACAGAGGATATCAACTTAATATGTATGCACAGACCTTTACACACAATTAAATCTAATCCTAATATTATAAACAATACTAAAGGAAATAAATCATAGAAAATAATCAATAATAATTATAAATAAATAAACCTCGTAATGGATTCCCAAGTCGCAAAGCTTGACCGATCCACCTTTAACCTAGGCGAAAGAGATTAGCCGGACATAAAAAAACCTAATTCTAATGCAAAACGGAAGTAAAACAAGAGTTCTTTTCGTTTGAGAGTCTATTGGTATTTATAGGAACACCCCAAAGTGGGTTGAAAACCTAAAAATTCAGAAAAATATGTAAAATCCCAAAATTTCGAGTCTTTAGGGCGGCGCAGTGTGTGGGCGGCGTGGCGTGGCGTGTTGGTGGTGTGTTCACGGTGTCCTCATGGCATGTTTTTTTAGCTCTCTGGTTCACTCGTATGTGAGTCACACCATGAGAATTTGTTCATCATGGCGTCCTCACGGCGTGAAACATTCCTTTGCTTTGCAACGCAATTGTGAACCACTTAGAGGCCAAATTTGAAGAGTCTTGTGCGACATAAAAATATGTAGCTTGGAGTCTACATTCCAATAAAGGAAACGGCAAGTCATTTGAATTTGAGATGAGGAAGTTATGGCCTTTATACTGAAGAGGTGAAAATGTCTGCCAACTGTGTTTTGCCCTTTTGAGCCACTTCAAATCCGTATCTCATGATTTTTGTAATAGGTGAAAATGTCTGCCTCGAAGTCTTCTTTCCAACAAGACTAACGGTGAGTCGTTTTGACTTCGGATGTGAAAGTTATGTCCTCTGAACTGAGCATCACTCAATTAAGTTCATAACACGCCTTTTTCTCTGAACACGTCTGACTCATGTAAAATCCCTGAAACATAAAACAAGCATTTATTACTTTAAAACAAGATAAATATAGTCCATTAACTCCTAATATCCTATTCTAAATCATGCCTAAATGAACATTCAATAGCCAACAACTATGTGTTGTACATGTTATATCAAACAATTCGTAATGGTACGAATTGACATAAATAAAACGAAGTTATAACTAATTAACAATGAAATTGAATACCAAAGAAAATTAATTAAAAACTCCAATTGGTGGCTTGCACAATAGTAATGTCCTAAGTCAAAAATTTCTTGTAATTCAATGACTGAGTTTTCACAGAGATATGCCCTTGGGATATTACCGAATGTCATTTTGAAACAAAGTTCATCAATATTGAAAGTCAATCCAAATTGTATTTTGCTTGTCTCTTAAATAGTATGTATTTCAAAAAAACAAGTTCTTAGTGTTTTAATTCTACTTAAATAGATTTTGATGCACTGTTTCAAAGTAATGTGACTATTCAATTTCAAAAACAATACTTGTTCGTGTTATCAACAGTTGCACCTGTAACACCATATAACATGACATGCAAATATTGACGAAATTAGTGACTGATAAAATTTGTCGCTAAAATCACGTTTTGTGGTTAAACCGATTAGCGACAGGTAGTCCGTCGCAAAAAAGCTAGTCGCTAGTTCCAATTAGGGACACATTTTTAGTAGTGTCACAAGTTAGTAAATCATTGTTTATCAGTCGCCATCTGATCAAACCGGTCAAAATAAAGCTCCATCGCTAATTGGAGTATATTTTGAAGTTAATTTTTGATGCACTGTTTCAAAGCAACGTGATTATTTAATTTTGAAAATAATATCTGTTGGTGTTATTAACAGTCGCACTTGTAACACTATATAACACGATATGCAAATATCGATGAAATTAGTGACAGATAAAATTTGTCGCTAAAATCACTTTTTTGTTGTTAAACTGATTAGCAACGGGTAGTCAGTCGCAAAAAAGCTCGTCGCTAGTTCCAATTAGCGACATATTTTCAATACTGTCGCAAATTAGTAAATCATTGTTAATCCGTCACCATCTGGTTAAACAAGTCAAAATCAAGCTCCATCACTAATTGGACTATATTTTTTAGCTAATATTTGTCACTATTTTTGTTCATTATGTGAGTGATAACCAAAATTAATAGTCAAAATACTCCTTCCAGTAAAAAATATATGATGTTTTGAGATTTTTTGGCTTCAAAAATATAAGACTTTTTTAGTATTTGAGAGAACTTTGTACCTCTTATACCTATTTTACCCCTATTTTAACTCAACCATTTAATTATAATTAAATACTTATTTTTCTTTTATTGAATGCAATAAAAAATTAAATGTGGGTAAGAATATAATTTAAACTCATAATTAATGCTTTATTAATATATATGTGTTTTGAGTGAAAAACTTTATATTTTTGATGGGAGGAAGTAGTTAATTTTAAAATAAGAAAAATTTAAGTCAGAAAACAAATTGAATATGATGCACAAATTTTAGTTGGTTGCAAAGTCTTAACCTCAAATCTTTGGTTATAGCTTAATAATTTCAAATCTTAACAAAATAAATATATCTAAAGAGTTCGACTTTATCTAAACGAAATCTTGAGCCTACCGCAGCCACATTTCAAATTCCTTCTCTTCATCATCAGCTTCCAAACCCCAAGAGGAATTGATAGAATTGGACCTGTGCGTCATTCTCTTACAACCAACCATATTCACATATATGGAAGCTTGGATTGTATGCGTTGGGCTAAACTAGGCCTATATGATTGATTATCCCTATACAACTTGTCCACTCTGACACATCAAAAATCTTGTTCTCTGCACAAACAAAAGCACGTGCATGGTATACCCTGCTTTGGAAACAACGAGGATCCACCTTCAACCCACCCATCACCATCCTTGGACGGATGATATTGGTGGTAATCTTGACACCAACCGGTTTTTGCACCACATGTTTCACCTAGTATAGTAGAGGAATATTATGTCATTTTATTGGAAATGATGTAGAAGTTTTAGTGAATTGCAAAGACTTTTCATTGCCAAAGCAATAATTGATCATATGTCATTTTCATTGAAAATGATGTAGAAGTTTTAGTGAACAAATATTGGTGGTAATCCTGATACCAACCGGTTTTTGCACCACATGTTTCACCTAGTATAGTAGAGAAATATTATGTCATTTTATTGGAAATGATGTAGAAGTTTTGGTGAATTGCAGAGACTTTTCATAGCCATAGAAATAATTGATCATATGTCATTTTCATTGAAAGTGATGTAGAAGTTTTAGTGAACAAATATTGGTGGTAATCCTAACACCAACTGGCCGATTTTTGCACCACATGTGTCACCTAGTATAGTAGAGGGATATTATGTCATTTTATTGGAAATGATGTAGAAGTTTTAGTGAACTGCAAAGACTTTTCTTAGCCAGAGCAATAATCGATCATATGTCATTTTCATTGAAAATGATGTAGAAGTTTTAGTGAACAAAAATACTATCCGGACTAATAAGGTGTTTTTTAAAATTTTTACAAATATTAAAGGAGTTTTGTAAGTTGTTATTTTGAAGTTATTTATTACTTAAGAGTGACTTTGAAATAAAAAATTTCAAAAATCACTCTAGGAATCTGAACTCATGAGTCCAAGTAGTACTACTCTTTAGTGAATTGCAAAGACTTTTTCTAGCCAAAGCAATAATTCATCATGAAAAAAAAAAATTTTTGAAGCCAATCATGACAATTTTTTTTTGTCAAAAATCATGACATCTAAAATCATAGAAATATGCACCAACTTAAATGGCGTATGATAAGTCGGTAAAAGTGTCATAGTATTTTTATGTATTTGAGTGTTTTTATAGTAAAGTCTTCAAAATATTAGTCTAATTATCTATATTTGTCATTTTTCGGTATTATAGACCGCGCGATTGAAATCGGACTGAAAAACTATGTAAAATGGAGTATTCATATGCCCAGATATGTTTTACATCAAAAAGCGTGCTAGTGCGTATCTCGAGGCGGTTTCGGTGGACCCACACATTACGACATGTCGTTCAAGAAGAAGAAGAGAATTGGAAGTGGATAGATTTGTTAGTTTTATATAGGATATATAGATCGATTATGATGAAGTCCAAGAATTAGCTTGTAAATTCTTGGAAAAATATGATGGAAAGATATGACAGGATGGCATTTTAGTAATTTTTGCGAAGTTTGGGCGTTTGATTTTTGGCGTTCCGAGGGCATGGGTTTATTGGAAACGGCGTGGAGATCACAACCCACAGCTATGCTGTGACTACGGCGTTTTTCGGCGAAATTCCATCGTTTCGCCCTCCAAAATGGCAATTTTGCTATTTTTGGAAAGTTTTATTTCGATTATAACTCTCATTAGGAATTTTCGTTTTTATTGCCGTTTGCGGCGTTTGTTTCTATTTTTTGTGTAGTTTTTAGTTAGGGCTTTTTAGACTTTTTACTATTTTTGACAAATTTTAGGGTTTCGCTATTTAAGCGATCTATTGGGTGTAATTCGTAGTTTTTGGCTAAAATAAAAGATTTTTCTGAACTTTGGCTTAAGTTCTAACCTAGATCGAGTTGTGCATGGATTCGTTCAACTGGTTTGGAAGATCTCCGCTGCGTCAGTTGGTATCAGAGCCTGCTTCAGCGTGATTGGAGAAATCATGCCGCCGAAGAGGAACCAGCAGCGTATCGAGGAGGTGTATGACCGTGACAATCTGAATCGACAAATTGGCCAATTGATTAACCAACGCATGGGCGCGGTGGTCGAACAATTAACTGCCAGAATCGATCAGTTGTTTGGTCAGAATATGAATCGTATCCGTAACCATCGAAAGGAACCTGTTGGTGATGAATCAGTAGGAGATTCTTCTACCGAAGGGGAGGATGAGTATGTTGAGGAACCGAGGAGGCGCTACAGGCCGCGTGCAGTTGAGGATGATCGCAGACGATGGGATTCTGGGATGAAGACGGAGATCCCAGAATTCCATGGCACCCTTCAACCGGAAGAATTCTTAGACTGGCTGGCGTCAGTTGAAGAAGTCCTAGAATTCAAAGGTGTGCCCGAAGACAAGCGTGTGCAACTGGTTGCGACCAGATTCCGCAACAGGGCCATGGCTTGGTGGCAACAACAGAAGTTGATGCGGAATAGGAATGGAAAAGCGAAGATCACCTCGTGGGAAAAGATGAAAAAACACTTACGGGCTTGCCTTACAATTTCCAACGCCTTATGTATCAGAGGTTGCAGAATCTGAGACAAGGGGCAAAGTCAGTAGATGATTATACTATTGAGTTTTATCAGTTAGTCGCTAGAAACGAACTGCAGGAGACTAACGACCAATTAGTGGCGCGGTATATTGGTGGACTGAGGGTGCAGATCCAAGATGTCGTCAACATGTTTGATCCAGCTTCCTTATCTGCAGCGCACCAGCGAGCATTGTTGGTGGAGAAACAACAACGTCGGGGTGTGAGTAATGCTTCCAGTAATGTTAATGTTGGGACAACCAATACTGGGGGTAATATCGCTGCAATTAACCCTGCTAGTCGCACAAACAGACCTAGCACTAGTGGGATTAAATGCTTCGGTTGTGGCGAAGTTGGTCACAGGAAGTCAGAATGTAAAGGGAAGAAGGCTCTCTTTATAGAGAACGAAGAAGAAGACGGAGGGGAAGAGGCCAACATCATTGCAGAACCAGTGTTTGACACTTCTGACAACACAGACGAGGAGGTCGTGACTGGAGTTGTGGGTACTGCCTTGGTTGTAAGGCGTTCTTGTATGACACCTAGAGCTGTCGCTGATGATGAGTGGCTGCGAAATAACATCTTTCGTCTAAGTGTACCATCTGTTGTCAAAAAATAGACGACAAGGACAAACAATAGAGCAAGACCACGACAAATAATTTGGGATAATAAAAGTGAAGAAAAATGGACACAGAGATTTTTACGTGGAAAACCCCCAAACAAATTAGGGTAAAAACCACGGCAAGGATAGAAGAATTTACTATGAGAAAAATAATAGGTGTTACACAATCTCTCTATTTATAAAGGAGAAACACACGAAAATATCTCTTTATAATAGAGAACACTCACTCTCTATTTGCTCACAACACAGCACACTTGCACTTTGCACCGCTATCTTGTGCTCGAGCTTCGCTTCTCTACGCTTTGTTCTAACGCGTTGGGCCTATTTATAGGCAACCAAAGACACATTGGTCAAAGCAATCAATCAATCAAATCAATCAATCAATCAATCAATCAATCAATCAATCAATCAATCAATCAATCAATCAAAGACGCGTAAGACGCGTTTAGTGCATTTTCCTTGCATGTTCTTGCATGTGGGTCCCACGTGTGGGGCCCACATGTTTCTTCACAATCTCCCACTTGAAGATTTGATTGAGAATCAATCGATCTTCACACCATTCTTTCTTCCTTGCTATTTCCATGTTGCTTACATTTTCGTCAAGCCGCATGAGGATCGACACCGATAAATTTGTCAAGCATTGATCGTCTTCGTCGTAAAATCGCTAGGTTGTCTCGTAGTATGAATTTTTTCGCATGTCCACGGTTCCTTCTTCCACTTTCTCACGAACGAAGTGATACCGAACTCGTATATGCTTTGTTTTTGAATGAAAGGTCGATTCTCATGCGAGATGCAAGGCACTCGATCGTCACAATACAAAGTAATTTTCTCTTGTTTGTGCCCGAGTTCCTCCAACACCATCTTCAACCATATCGCTTCTTTACTAGCTTGTGTAGTCGCGACATATTCTCGCTTCGTTGTTGACGTAGCCACAACCGATCATAGCTTTTGAAACCCACCATCGTCCCGCCAAAGAAGTGTGAACACATATCCAAAGTGGTGGATTTGCTTTTATCGAGATCTCCCGCATAATCGTAATCAACATATCCACCGACAATAAAGTCCGATCCTCCGTAACATAATGCAACATTTGAGGTACCCTTCGATGTATCGTAGATCCTCTTTACAAGCATTCCAATGCTCTCTCGCCAGATTCGCCATGTACCGACTAACTACTCCCATCGCTTGGGCAATGTCCGGTCGTGTACAAATCATCGCGAACATTAAGCTTCCCATCGCCGATGCATACGGCTTTCGAGACATTTCCATCCTCTCTTCTTCATCGCTAGGACTCATACTTGAGGATAACTTGAAATTAATAGAAAGTGGGGTAGAAATTGGCTACAGCCTTGCATGTTGAAACGACGCAAGATCTTCTTCAAATAATTTTTCCGAGAAAGCCAAATCTTTCTATTATTTCTGTCTCGATGAATTTGCATCCCTAGAATCTTGTTTGCTGGTCCCAAATCCTTCATCTCGAACTCCCTAGCCAATTGAGCCTTCAATTCTTGAATACGATCTTTGTTGGGGCCCGATACCAACATGTCGTCTACATACAACAAACAAAACAATGAAATCATTGTTACCAAATCTCTTGCAATATGCGCAAGGGTCTGGCATTTAGTCCGTTGTAACCAAGGCTCATTATGAAGGAATCAAATCTCTTGTACCAACACCTCGGCGCCGCTTTAAACCGTACAGAGATTTGTTCAACCGACAAACCAAGTTCTCCTTTCCTTGTTCTTCAAATCCTTCGGTTGGAGCATATAAATCTCTTCTTCAAGATCTCCATGAAGAAAAGTCTGTCTTAACATCTAGCCGCTTCTAGATGTAGATCAAAAAAAGCACACATCGCTAGAACTACTCGAATCGTTGTAAGTCGAACCATTGGGGAAAATATCTCATTGAAATCAATGCCTTCTTTCGAGCATATCCTTTCACCACCAATCTTGCACGATACCGCTCCACTTGATCATCATCAAGCTTTGTTTGATCTTGTAAACCCATTTGTTGCCAATGGGCTTCCCGCCTCCCGGTAATGGCACTAGCTCCCATGTTTTATTTTTATGGAGAGCTTCGATTTCTTCCCGCATTGTCGCCGTCCACCGAGATGCTTCCGAGCCATGCATTGCCTCTGAAGAGTTGATGGTTCTCCTTCCTGCTAGAAGACAAGATGCAACATTGCTTTCCATAATATAACTGAAAGTGCCTGGCCCGGGTGCGTTTCTCGTGCGAGATGATCTACGAGGTTCGGAACTTCGTGTTCACCCGGTTCATTCTCCTCATACTCGGCACAGCCTTCGAAGAATCCTTTCGTTCGCATTCACATTCCACCCGCATCGTTTTAGTTTCGACATGCTATCATCTTTCTCTATTTGTTGTACTCTCGTCCTCTCGTAAAGAGAACATCTCTCGCCGACTACAAACTTGTGGTTAGTGGAATCCCACAAGCGATACCCCTTCACTCCGTCAAGATACCCCAAGAATAAGCATTTCCCGGATTTCGGATCTAGCTTTGTAGTTTTTGGGTATTGTACATAGCGTACACCGGACTTCCAAATACATGGAGGTTTGAATAGTCAACCGGTTTACCAAACCCACATTTCCATCGGTGTCCTCAACTCAATTGCCGTTGATGGAGCTCGATTTATCACGTAACAAAGCAGTGTTGATCGTTTCAAATTTCAAAACTTTTTTTCTAAGCCTCGCAAGACTCAACATAGCTCTTGTTCTTTCTAGTAGAGTTCTGTTCATCCGCTCCGCCACTCCATTTTGCCGAGGAGTGTATGCCGTAGTGAACCTGTCTTTTGATGCCTTCCTTTTTGCAAAAGCTATCAAACTCATTTCTAGTATATTCTCCTCCATTGTCACCCTCAAACACTTGATCTTCTTCCTGCATTCAAGTTCAACCCGCGCCTTGAACACTTTGAAGATTTCGAACACATCTCGCCTTCCTCTTGATTGGATACACCCAACATCTCCGGAGTAATCATCAATGAAGGACACAAAATAATTTGCTCCTCCTATTGATGTGACCGGTGCTTGCCATACATCGAGTGGACCAATTCTAGAATAGCCTTACTTCTAGAATTTGATGTGTTAAACTTCAACCGATGTTGCTTGCTTGTTACACAATGCTCACAAAATGGTAGTGACACCTTTGTGAGGCCCGGAAGTAGCTTCTTCTCAACAAGGATTTTCATTCCTTGTTCGGACATGTGTCCAAGTTTTTCGGTGCCGATCATTGTAGATCTCTCACTTGAACAACTTGAAGCAACCGATGCTTCGCCTTCCCGAAGAGTCTCTCCCATGAGCAGTACAAGTTTGCAAAGAACCTTTTCTCCCTTCATAAGTACAAGCGCTCCTCGATCGATTTTCATGATCCCTTTCTTGACTTTGATTTCACAATCAAGATCATCAAATCGTCCCAAAGATAGCAGATTCTTCTTGAGGCCTTCCACATGTCGCACTTCTTGGATAGTGCGAACAACACATCGTCATACATCTTCAACATGATGGTTCCGATGCCAATGACCTTTAGAGCATGGTCATTACAACCGCATACGTATCCTCCTAAAATAGGTTCATAGTGATGGAACCATTCTCTTCGAGAGGTCATGTGATACGTCGCACCGAGTCGATAATCCAGCATCGAGAATCTTTTCCTCGCTTTTAGTTGTTGTTGCCGCTTCGCAACACAATGCAGCTCCATCATTTGAAGTGCTAGCCACATTTCCTTCGAGGATCGGAGTTTTTCAAACTCCAACAGCTCTTTCTTCAAATGACCCTTCTTGCCACAGCTTGTAGCATTTAAAATTCTTCTTGCTTTTTGACTTTGATCTACCATGATTGTGACTCCCATCGGGGCCACGTTCGTTGATCTTCCTCTCATCACGCCGTGGCCTCCACTTGTTGTGAATCGGCTCGCCTCGTCTTCTTTGTTCTTGCGCCGATTTTCTTCTTCTAGAACAAAAATGCAACATCATCGAAGGCTAAACAATCCGTTAAGAGATTATTTGTCGATTGATGATGAGTTGATCATACGAATCCCAGTAGACTTTGAAGTAAGTTCAAGACGTTTTGCGATTCTATTTTATAACTCAATGATGTGAGTTGAGAAAATAGTGTATTCATCGCATTGATGTGCTCCGTCATCAAGTAGACTCCGCCATCCGTAGAGTGTATAATTTCCTCTTCGTAAAAATTTTGTTGTGGAGTGACTTGGCCTCGTATAATTTTCCAAGGTGATCCCTGCATCTCCTCGCGCTTTCTTCTCTTCAATGCTTGACAATACTCCATCGCCTAGTGATGAGATGAAGATTTGCAATAGCATTCTCGTCCATCTCGTCTCCATTTGGCGCGTTGTCTTCGAAATCACCGGCCTTTCGCCGATGGCCGCCAAACAATTATCCTTTCTCAGATAGCCTTCATCTTTAATTTCCACAGTGAGAAATTACTCCCGTTGAATTTCTCAATCTTGAACTTTGTCGCCATTGCTTCTATCACAAATTATCTCAACCAGGCTCTGATACCACTTGTTGTAAAAATAGACCGAATAGAGCAAGACCACGACAAATAATTTGGGATAATAAAAGTGAAGAAAAATGGACACAGAGATTTTTACGTGGAAAACCCCCAAACAAATTAGGGTAAAAACCACGGCAAGGATAGAAGAATTTACTATGAGAAAAATAATAGGTGTTACACAATCTCTCTATTTATAAAGGAGAAACACCGAAAAATATCTCTTTATAATAGGAGAACACTCACTCTCTATTTGCTCACAACAGAGCACACTTGCACTTTGCATCGCTATCTTGTGCTCGAGCTTCGCTTCTCTACGCTTTGTTCTAACGCTATTGGGCCTATTTATAGGCAACCAAAGACACATTGGTCAAAGCAATCAATCAATCAATCAATCAATCAATCAATCAATCAATCAATCAATCAATCAATCAATCAATCAATCAATCAATCAATCAAAGACGCGTAAGACGCGTTTAGTGCATTTTCCTTGCATGTTCCTTGCATGTGGGTCCCACGTGTGGGGCCCACATGTTTCTTCACAATTTTCGCGAAGTTTGGACGTTTGATTTTTGGCGTTCCGAGGGCATGAGTTTATTGGAAACGGCGTGGAGATCACAACCCACAGCTATGCTGTGACTACGGCGTTTTTCGGCGAAATTCCATCGTTTCGCCCTCCAAAACGGCAATTTTGCTATTTTTGGAAAGTTTTATTTCGATTATAACTCTCATTAGGAATTTTCGTTTTTATTGCCGTTTGCGGCGTTTGTTTCTATTTTTTGTCTAGTTTTTAGTTAGGGCTTTTTAGACTTTTTACTATTTTTGACAAATTTTAGGGTTTCGCTATTTAAGCGATCTATTGGGTGTAATTCGTAGTTTTTGGCTGAAATAAAAGATTTTTCTGAACTTTGGCTTAAGTTCTAACCTAGATCGAGTTGTGCGTGGATTCGTTCAACTGGTTTGGAAGATCTCCGCTGCGTCAGATTATTATTATATATATATATATATATATATATATATATATATATATATATATATATATATATATATATATATATATATAGATAGAGATATAGATTGATCATTATACATATATATAGATCAGAACAGAAGGATATAGAGATATCGATCAGATCAAAAAGGAAGATACTTTTCCTTGTAGATTGGATTTCCACTACATTTCTAGTTATAACCTTGTATACATTAGAGTACCAGTTACAACTCCACATTTATGCCAATTAATCACGGATTATATAGCAAAGTCACGTTTTCTTTCAATCTTGTCGTCGAATGACTATAGGTATCCTCATCGTACTTGTAAATCAGATTTGGCGTTCGAGTAAGACTGACAATACGCAATGGTAAAGGCCATGGAAGGACTCTGCTTTGACGTGTCATGAAGCACCCTTCATTTACATCCTTCCATGCTTCTTCGATCATTTTCTTAATCTCATCACAAGCTTCTTGCTCTGATGCACCATATTCCTTCATATAGCATTCTACAGCTGAAGCAACATCCCCCCTTTGTTGTTCAATCTTCAAAATTTTGTTAAAAATGAGAATTTGTATTATAATCAACAATTAGATAAACGTCCAAATTAAGGAAATAGAATGACATTCTTAATGAATATTGTACCTGATGGGAGGCTACATCGTTAAGTAGTCGTGTCATCAGACCCGATGATCTAAGAGGTTTTGGCGCACCCCTCATCCATTCGAAAGCTTCCTTCGTTATCATCTTTCCTTTACCAACAAAACTTGCAATAAGTGACAAGCAGTATCCTGCAGATTTTGATCCATTACTTAAGTATTCCTCTAGTTTTGGCGTGTGGCCTTCGCTGTACCATTTTGCCTCCATAAAATAAGCTCGAACCAATTCTTTCATCTTCAACACGACGAATTGTGCATGTTAAGATAAAATTCAAGCGGAATATAATGTTATTAAAAATCTTCGATGAATATGTCGTACTTACCGCTTCTTTGCAGTAATGCACATGATAAGAACATCCCTCCTTATCCATCACTTCCTCCAGT
This sequence comes from Stephania japonica, assembly GCA_039657345.1. Lineage (NCBI taxonomy): Eukaryota > Viridiplantae > Streptophyta > Magnoliopsida > Ranunculales > Menispermaceae > Stephania > Stephania japonica. The sequence continues at coordinate 78,960,635 of CM077556.1, read as the reverse complement.
TTTTCAAACTCATCCAAGATTGCTTGGAAGCACACTTTCATGTATTCAGGAAGTTCATTGACAGATGAAGCATCCCACCTGAAATTATGGATGAGTAGTCATTTAATTTGTGTACCATTGACCACTTCGGAAAATACAAATTAAACAAAAGTACATAACCATATCATGTAATAAAGATATAGACAAAAACCTCTCAAAGGCGCCCATGAAGAGTTTTAATTCTTCGAATGTGGCATAAACATCAAAAATATCATCGACTAGCGTTATAAAGATGACTAGTTTGGCCAGGAAAACTCTTGAAAGTGAGTCTGAAGGTTCAAAGTAAGCCGCAGTGGCCCAGAAGTAGCACTCCACTAATCTATCTCGAACGAAAGGTAGCTTCGAAACTAAGTCCAAGTCCTTCCACCACCTACATTTAAAGATATGTAATAACAGTTAAATGTGCTTGTATAGGTTGTTCGCTGCCAATCCCGTAGGTATAAAGAATATTGTTGTTTGAAATAATGGCGTACCTTGAAAGATCGGATAACTCCTGTCTGTGCAATGCTTGTACCAACTGAAAATCCAGCTTTGCTAGCCTTGTCACGGAGTCACTCAACTTTTCATTTTCTGATTCATACAGTGAGATGTAATACCTTCTTGCCTCTAGTCTTGGAATGGCCTTGTGGAAGGGTTGGTCTAGTGAATGTTTAATTTGCCTTCCAAGAGGATAACAACTAAATGAAGTACTACTATTCATCATATATGAAAGGTTGGTGGTAGTGAAAATAAGGGCTTCCTCTAGAACACCTTCTCCATGAAACCTGATATGAGCGGCTTCATATAAGCTTAGCATGCCTTTAACATCATCAATCAGGGTTGATTTGAATTCGCCCTTGTCGTCCTTGAACTTGTTAAAGACATCTGCATGCATCAACAGACCATTATACTTTTTGAGGAGGCTATTTATTCATTAATGAAAACAACACACATGCATTTACCGCTTGAAACATCGTATCCTTGCTGTCTAAGCAATCGGAAACATAAAGCGACATTGTGGATATCGTTGTGGTGAAATAAGGAGAGGGTGAGTTCAAGATCCGACATTTGTTTCATTGCCTCTTCTATTTCGGTTTCGAAATGGTATGATATACTGAGGCGTTGGAGTGCATCGATCAAATTCAGTTGTTTTGAGGGTTCATTGTGAACCTCCTTTAGTATGTTCCTCACCTCTTCCTTTAATTTCTCAACTTCTTCGGCACAAGCATGGATTGCCTACATGTCGATCGAGAATGAACTTAAATTATTAGCTTATATAATTAGCTATGAAAAGAAGAGAAGTAGATCAAACAATGTGCAACTTACTACATCATCAAATGTGTAATTTAGGAAGTAATCACCCCAGACGGTTGGGTGAAAATTCGCCGACTTGCGCACAACATCATCTTCAGCTCTGGAGGCAGAGCTCAATATGGATACCACGCTAATGGTGGACATCCTTTCTGGCTATAGGAGCACAAAGCGAAGTTAAGCCAAGTACTTATAGTGCACAAATGTGATAATGCATTTGTGCGCTTTCATGTCATTGATCTGCATCTATATATATACACACTTAAATTTTGAAAAAAACCATCTTATTACCCCCTTAAAGCCCTCAACCCACACCACTTGCTTGGTTAATTATAACATATAGATATTGTTATAGACACACGCACACACACATATTTTTACAGTTGGGCAATTTATTAGATGTTGTCACATGTTTATGCTTTGTCTGTGTTATAGCTTTCTTATGGGTTGAAAATAAATTAATCGTAGGTTCGCATTGATGTTTCATTCAAACAATACGACAGGCTGCGAGCGGGAATCTAGGTGCGGTGCCTTATCCCATCATGTGTGTTGTAATAGATTTGCTTTCTTCTCTTTGCCATGTGATTTTATTTATCTTTCTAGGTTCAATGCTTAAATTATATATAATGATATCAAAGTACTCTCTCCCTTCCATATTCTCTATCACATTAGGGGAGTTTTTTTTTTTTTTTGTTTTACAATATGTGTCACATTAGGAAATCGAAGTGTTAAATGCTATATTTCCAATTTTAACCTCATTGTATTTAATTTTTTTTTTGAAACCTCATTGTATTTAATTAATGACATCATCAATTACTCTTTTTTAAACAATACTTATAATAAATGAAGTTATTTATGAGAGGGTAATTTAGTCTTTGTTATAAAATCTTAATGATAATTATTCATCACATAATTCTTGTGCCCAAGTCAAAATGTGATTGATAATATGAAACGGAGGGATTATCTCTCTTTGGTACATTTTGTAATTAAGGCTATATGTTATCCCATGTAGTGATGTAGACCTCGTACCCATATAAAACTGTTAGTGTGTTCATATAAAACTGTTGGCACCAAACACAAAGAACACTTCGATTGAAACAAAATGTACAGTCCCAAATTGGTCAAACCATAACACATTTAATTTGAATAACATCTTTTCAAACACAGCTTAAATTAAGAATACTTTTCTTTTATAGGAAAGGGACTATTTTATTCATGATACTCAAAATAAACGACAAGTACACTTGAAAATTGAGAGCACTTAGTAGAACAGAGATGTAATTGGAGATACATTATTAGAGAGTCTAAGCAGGAAATTTACGAGTTCCACATCTTTTTGTAACCATTCTCCACGAGAGAATCGATACATTAATTATACACCAACTACAACTCCTTAGATACGTCGATTAATCACTGATCGACTGGATCTATGTATAGCAAGGCCACGTTTTCCTTCAATCTTGTCTCTGAATGAGTATAAGTGTCCTCATCGTACATGTAAATCAGATTTGGCGTTCGAGTAAGACTAACAATTCGCAATGTTAAAGGCCATGGAAGGACTGTGCTTCGACGTGTGAAGCACTCTTTGTTCAAATCCTTACCATTTTCTTAATTTTATCACAAGCTTCTTGCTCTCGTTCATCAAATTCCTTCATGTAGCACTCCACAGCTGAAGCAACATGCCCCCTTTGTTGTTCAAATTTCAAAAGATTGTTAAAACTTCGTTAGTTGTGTTACTGTTGCTTTCAAATTGATTATGAGAATTCATGTATACATCTAAATCAACATTGTAATGTAATTGTTGGTTTTTGTGAGGGCCCCACACAAAATGGAAAAGTCCAACACATAAAGCAACGAATTGGTTGTAAAATAGGAATCTTGGAGAGAGAAAATAGGAAAGAAAATTGGAGTGAATTAACGACTTCGGTGATTCTTCTAATGAGCCAGCTTTTGTGTGTTTTGGCACTATTTTTTTTTCTCTCTTTTACATTGTGCGTTCAAGGCGATGAATGCAACAACAATTTTCTCTACATTGAAGATACATCAAGATCTTGAATCTGAAGACTCGCGGCGAAGTCTTTGGTGGTTTCTTGGTGATCAAGAAAGGGTACAATTTGTGGGTGGAGTTCTTCAAGATCTTGGTGTGACCATTCAAGTTCTTTGAAGGAGTTATATTGTATTTTCCTCAATTGAGATTCTTGTACTCTTTATTCATATAGTGGATTTATTCGGAGTTTGGCCCGTGGTTTTTTTTCCCTCTGATTTGGAGGGTTTTCCACGTTAAATCTTGTGTTCTTTGTGGTGTGATTGATTTGGTGCATAGTTCGTGGCTTAGTGGATTTTATTCATCTGTCTGTCGAGTTGAAGGGGTTACTTTCTTGTTGAGTAACCCCAACAAGTGGTATCAGAGCCGTGGTTAGTTCGTGTTCAGGGAATCTTTGTGGGAATCAAGATGGTGGATGATGATGATAAATCAAGCAATATGGTCAAGTTGACGGCTACGAATTGTTCAATTTGGCAACCGATGATGGAAGATCATCTTTATTGCAAGGATTTATTTGATCCAATTGAATTTGGACAAAACAAGCCAGAGAAAATATCTGATGTTAATTGGAGGAAGTTGCACCGAAAAACTGCTGGGACTATTCGAAAGTGGATCGATCTCAGTATTTATCATCATGTCAGCAAAGAGGTTGATGCACAGGAGTTGTGGAGAAAATTGCAGAATATGTGTGAGAGGAAGGGGGCTTAGAATAAGGCTTCTCTAATTAGAAGGCTTGTTAATATGAAGTACAAATATGGGCGGTCGATGATAGAGCACGTGAATGATTTCGAAGCATTGATCAATCAATTAAGTGCTATGAAGATTGTGCTTGAGGATGAGTTACAAGCACTTTTACTCTTGAGCTCGTTGCCAGAAAGCTGGGAAACCTCGGTGGTGTCTCTAAGTAATTCTGCTCCAGGCGGTGTCTTGTCTTCATCCATAGTGCGGGATAGTCTCTTTGACGAGGAGACTAGGAGAAAGGATAAAGCCATTGAAACTTCACAAGCTCTTGTTACTACTGCAGAACATAGAGGCAGAAATCAGTCTAGAGGTCCGAGGGGGCGGAGTAAATCTAGAGGCAAGTCTCAAGGAAAAGGAAAATTCTCTTGTTATCATTGTGGCAAGGAAGGACACATAAAGAAAAATTGTGGAGTGTGGAAAATAGAACAGAATGATGAGAAAAATCAAAATAAAGTGAATGATCAGAATACTACGGCTGCTATATCAGATGCAATTGAAGACTTGGTTGTGCTTTCTTTAGTTGAGGATCAAGGTTATGTCACTAATACAGATAGTGAATGGGTTGGTGATTCCGCAACATCCTTCCATGCTACTCCGAGGAAGGATTTCTTCTCTGTTTATCGAGCAGGGAATTTTGGTAAGGCAAAGATGGGGAACAACAGTTTTGCAGATATAGTTGGCATTGGAGATGTCTTTGTGCAGACAAATATGGGTTGCACGGTAATTCTGAAAGATGTGCGACGTGTTCCAGATCTGCTTCTGAATTTGATTTCTACTCATGCTTTGGACCTATATGGTTACTACAACATCTTTGGGGACAAGGAGTGAAACTTACCAAAGGCTCAATTGTTGTTGCTAGAGGAAAATTGGGCTATACACTTTACAAGATTCAATTGAAGACCGTAAGAGGTGACCTGAACGCAATTGAAGATGATTCTTCACCAGATCTGTGGCATAGGCGGCTAGGCCACTTGAGTGAGAAAGGGTTGCAGGTGTTGGCAAAGAAGTCTCACATTCCCTTTGCCAAAGGTAAATATTTGAACCCTTGTGATGATTGCTTATTCGGTAAGCAACATAGAGTTTCTTTTTCTTCATCATCTGAAAGAAAAAGAAATTTACTTGAGTTAGTATACTCTGATGTTTGTGGTCCCATTGATGTGGAAACTATGGGAGGTGGCAGATACTTTGTCACTTTTATTGATGATGCTTCACGGAAGGTTTGGGTGTTTGTGTTGAGAACAAAATGTCAGGTTCTTGAGTACCTCAAGAAGTTTCATATGATGGTGGAACGAGAAAAATGCGTATCTTTGAAGTGCCGTCGTAGTGATAATGGGGGAGAATACACTTCAAAGGAGTTCGAGAATTATTGCTTAGAACATGGAATCAGATATGAGAAGACTGTTCCGGGTACTCCTCAACATAATGGTGTTGCAGAAAGAACAAACAGAACCATCCTTGATAAAGTCAGATGTATGTTAAGAATTGCTAAGTCGCCCAAGTCGTTTTGGGGTAAGGCTCTCAGTACTGCTTGCTACTTGATGAATCACTCTCCTTCAGCACCATTGGATTTTGATGTTCTAGAGAGAGTTTAGTCTGGGAAAGATGTTACTTACTCTCACTTGAAGGTGTTTGGATGCAAAGCATTTATGCATGTGCCTAAGGAGCAGAGACAAAAACTTGATGATAGAACTGTTCCGTGTATCCTCTTGGGATTTGGAGATGCAGAGTTTGGTTATAGGTTATGGGATCCAGAGAAGAAAAAGATTGTCAGGTCCAGGGATGTGGCCTTTCATGAATATGAGACCATAGTAGATTTGAAGACATCAAAGAAAATCATAGTTGATGATGATGATGTTTCTGGGTTGGAGTCTTCTTCCATTACTGATGCCACACATGAGGGAGACTCATTTGAAGAACATGGGGTTGATGTGCCAGAATCAGTTGATGATGCTGAGCAGGGGGAGCAAACTCCTCCACCAACAACTTTAGTTGAACCTTCACTTAGAAGGTCTGAAAGAGGGTTGTTTCCTTTTACTAGGTACCCAGTTTGAATTATGTTACAATTACAGAAGAGGGGGAGCCAGATAGCTTCCAGGGAGTTTAGATTCACAAAGACAAAGCTCAATGGATGAAAGCAATGCAGGAGGAGATGAGTTCTTTGAAGAAGAACAATACTTATGAGCTGGTGGAACTTCCAAAAGGTAGAAAACCTTTGAAGAATAAATGGGTGTACAAGTTAAAGACAGATGGCGATAAGCTAGTAAAACATAAAGCTCGTTTGGTAGTGAAGGGGTTCAATCAGAAGAAAGGAATTGACTTTGATGAGATTTTTTCCCCTGTTGTGAAGATGAGTTCTATTCGAGTGATTTTGGGTCTGACTGCTAGCTTGGATCTTGAGCTTGAGCAGTTAGATGTGAAGACTGCATTCCTCCATGGTGATTTGGAGGAAGAGATTTATATGGATCAACCTGAAGGATTTGAAGTAACAGGAAAAACACATTTGGTTTGCAAGTTGAAGAAGAGCTTGTATGGACTGAAACAAGCTCCAAGGCAGTGGTATAAGAAATTTGACTCTTTCATGATGGGTCAAGAGTATACTAGAACAGATGCAGATCATTGTGTCTACTTTAAGAAATTTTCAGATGGGAAGCTTGTGATCTTGTTGCTCTATGTTGATGATATGTTGATAGTGGGGCATGATGTTTCCTTGATTGGAAACTTGAAGAAAGAATTATCTAGTTCTTTTGATATGAAAGACCTGGGGCCGGCAAAACAGATTCTTGGCATGCAGATTATTCGTGATAGGAGATCCAAAAAGTTATTGGTGTCACAGGAAAAGTATGTTGAGCAGGTCTTGAGCAGATTCAATATGAACAATGTTAAACCAGTTAGCACACCTCTTGTTAATCACTTCACACTTAGCAAGAAATCATGTCCCTCTACTTCTATAGATATAGCGGAGATGTCAGATATTCCTTACTCCTCTGCAGTTGGGAGTTTGATGTATGCGATGGTTTGTACCCGACCAGATATTGCTCACGCAGTTGGTGTGGTCAGCAGATTTCTCTCAAATCCTGAAAAAGTTCATTGGGAAGCAGTGAAATGGACTTTGAGATATTTGAAAGGTACTTCGAAGATGTCTTTATGTTTTGGGGGCTCGAAACCTACTTTGGAGGGATATACAGATTCAGATATGGTAGGTGACCTTGATGGCAGAAAATCTACTTCGGGGTATGTGTTCACTTTTGCAGGGGGAGCTGTATCTTGGCAGTCAAAATTGCAAAAGTGTGTTGCTTTGTCCACGACAGAGGCATAATATATTGCTATAATTGAAACAAGCAAAGAAATGATTTGGTTGAAGAGATTCCTTCAAGAGTTGGGGTTGAAGCAAGAAGATGGCTATGCAGTGAACTGTGATAGTCAGAGTGCTCAAGATTTGAGCAAGAATGCTACTTATCATTGTCGCACTAAGCACATTGATATCTGATACCATTGGATTCGAGAAGTTGTGAATGATCATGAGATGAGTCTGAAGAAGATTCACGCTGATAAGAATCTAGCTGATATGTTGACGAAGGTGGTGACTCGTGAGAAGCATCAGTCCTGACCAAGTTGGTAGGGCTGAGTTGTTATTGAGCATCAAATGTGATTGAGATCTCCCCATGTGTTGGAGGGGGAGACTGTTGGTTTTTGTGTGGGCCCCACACAAAATGGAAAAGTCCAACACATAAAGCAACGAATTGGTTGTGGAATAGGAATCTGGGAGAGAGAAAATAGGAAAGAAAATTGTAGTGAATTAACGACTTCGGTGATTCTTCTAATGAGCCAGCTTTTGTGTGTTTTGGCAATATTTTTTTCTCTCTTCTACATTGTGCATTCAAGGCGGTGAATGCAACAACAATTTTCTCTACATTGAAGATACATCAAGATCTTGAATCTGAAGACTCGCGATGAAGTCTTTGGTGGTTTCTTGGTGATCAAGAAAGGGGTACAATTTGAGGGTGGAGTTCTTCAAGATCTTGGTGTGACCATTCAGGTTCTTTGAAGGAGTTATATTGTATTTTCCTCGATTGAGATTCTTGTACTATTTATTCATATAGTGGATTTATTCGGAGTTTGGCCCGTTGTTTTTTTTTTCCTCTGATTTGGAGGGTTTTCCACGTTAAATCTTGTGTTCTTTGTGGTGTGATTGATTTGGTGCATAGTTCTTGGCTTAGTGGATTTTATTCATCTGTCTCTCGAGTTGAAGGGGTTACTTTCTTGTTGAGTAACCCCAACAGTAATGTGAAATAGAATATTATTCTTAATGAATATTGTACCTGATGGGAAGCTACATCGTTGATTAATCGTTGCATCTGACTTGATGTTCTAAGAGGTTTCGGGGCACTCCTCATCCATTCGAAAGTATCCTTTGGTATAATCTTTCCCTAACTAACAAAACTTGCAATAATTAGCAAGTAGTATGCGGAAGATTCTAATCCATTACTTAAGTATTCCTCTAATTTTGGTGTGTTGCCTTCGTTGTATCATTTTGCCTCCACAAAATAAGCTCGAACTAATTCTTTCATCTTCAATAACAAAAGAAGGAAATGCCTCATGTTAATAGACAATTCAAGCTGAATGTAAATGTAAATGGAATTAAACATCTCATGTTAATAGACAATTCTTTCATCTTCGTTGTATCATTTTGCTCCTCACTGTGGAACAATCAAGAAGATCTAGACAGATTTTACAACCATGGATGTACTTAACTTACACAATGCTATTATTCATGAATGTGCAAGTTTTAGTCTACTTTGAGGATTCAGGACATTGGACTGCATATATGGTTTTGGGCATCCGCTGGTGCTGCCTTACTTGGCTTTCTTCTTTTCTTAATAGGGACTAAATGGTATCGACACTATAAGCCTTGCGGGAACCCGTTAACGCGCGTTGCTCAAGTATTTGTTGCGGCAGGCAAGAAACGGAAGGTATCCGTTCCGGCAGATGGGGATGAGTTGTATGAATTAGAAGGTTCCGAGTCTGCTATAAAGGGAAGTCGAAAAATTTATCACAGCAACAATTTCCGGTAAGCGTATGGACGTTGTCGAAAATGTTCTAAAGATTTTTTTTTTTACCTTTACATTGTTTAAGTATGATACTTATATCGATTGTGTTTAGGGTGTTGGACAAGGCAGCAACACTAACAGAGAAAGAAATGACTGATCCATCAAAGCAGAACACATGGAAGCTACACCAAGCTGCTTTCTTTCACCTGGACTGGACTGGACTGCTAATGAGTTTGCATTTATATGCTGTAAGAGAGAAACCTAAACTCATTGTACATTGCCAACATTGGTGAAGGACATGTAAAGACTCAGATTAATTATATGTAATTTGCTATATGTTGCAGGAAACAATGTTTATTTTTTAAAAAAAAAATGTTTGGAAACCCTTTCGTCGTGACGATTTAAAACCGTCATGAAAGGTTTTTTCTGTTATTTTGGATTTACATAAGATGACGGTTTTTAACCGTCACGAAAGATTTAGATAAGATGACGGTTTTTAACCGTCACGAAAGGCCTTGAGCTTTTGTAACAGTGGATAATATGACGGACTTTGTAACGGTTTTAAACCGTTATTAAAGCCTTTCGTGACGGTTTAAAACCGTCACGAAAGGTCTTTTTTGTTGTAGTGGACTTACGGCTTCTATGCAATAATGCACAAGATAAGAGCATCCTTCCTTATCCATCGCTTCTACCATTTTTTCAAAGCCATCCAAGATTGCTTCGTAACATACTTTCATGTATCCTGGAAGTGATTGACCGACGAAGCATCCCACCTGAAATTAATAGTTGTCATGGAATGTGCACGTGTATTATACTAGCTAAAAAGAGTTCCAAGAGAGCATGTATATTAAACCTCTCCAAGGCGTCCGTAAAGAGTCTTAATTCTTCGATTGTGCCATAAACATCAAAAATATCGTCGAGCCTTTCACATCATCAATTAAACTTGATTTGAAGTCTCCGTTGTTGTCCTTGAACTTCCGAAAGATATCTGTATGCATCAACAGTTTGAGGTCACAACACAATAAGAAAGGTGCAATACATACATATATATATATATATATATATATATATATATATATATATTTTTTTTTTTTTGGTACCAACAATTATATGTTTTGAGGTCACGACACGAGAAAGGTGCACTCTTACCGTGGATATATTTTCTACTACTATTTAATCTAAATGAACTTGATGACTTTCTATCAAAGGTTTGACTTGTTGTAGTCTTTAAAGGAATTCTACCACCAAAAGCCTGGCCCGTTGTAAATTTAGTATAAGTAAGTTATTTTCTTAGTACGAGCCTTTCCTTAGTTAGAAAGCTTTGTTGACATGAACAAGTTTATTGTTGATTAGAGTACATTGTGGAAACTCCATTTATCAAGTGCAAGCAATATATGGTTTGCTCGTGGTCACAGAGCTACTTTTTTTTGTTTTTGTAGTGGGGCACGGGTGGCTAATTACAGCAACAAATCGATGTAATTGTTAGGATTTGATTCAAATAAGATTTAATGATTATGTAGTTTAGATTTAGTTGATCTTTATTAGTTAAGTTTAAACCTTGAAAATAGGATCTTAGCATGATCAGTTTGGTATGTAAAGATCTATATATATAGAATGATCGACTAATGAATTGAAAAAAAATGGAGAAAAATCGATTAAAAAAAAAAAACTGATCAAAAGGAAAAATGTAGTCTGTTGGCTCTTTTTGTGTTTTGTCCTTCATTATTTCTTTTTATATTTATAATATATCAGTGATATCAGAGCATAGGATCCAAAAGGGCCTGTGAGAATCCAAGATGGTATCCACCACCACAACATCATCTCTTTCAAAGGTAAGAAGGAATATTCCACAATGCAACAATTGCAAAAATAGGGGTCACAAGGAAAGCCACATGACAACAACTGCAAAAAGAGGAGTCACAAAGAAGAAGATTGTTGGCACAAAGGAAAGCCGCAATGCTTCAAATGCAAAAACTTTGACCACTTCGAGAAAAATTACATGTTTCAAAAGGAAGATCAGACAAACATGGTGGAAGAAACCACCAAAGATATGTTTCTGTAAAGTTGATGAGAAGTGCATCAACAGATTTGGAGAAAAGTGCTCCAAAAGGTGTAGATGATGAGAAGTGCATCATCAAATGGAGAGAAGTGCTCCATATAGTGTGGATTGTGTGAAGTGCATTATCAAGCAAAGAGAAGTTCTTCGCCAATTTTTAAGTTTAATTTAATTTTATTTAATTTTAGGGAATTTGAATCAAGGAGGATATTGTTAGGATTTGATTCAAATAAGATTTAATGACTATCTAGTTTTAGATTTAGTTGATCTTTATTAGTTAAGTTTGCTAAGGTTTAAGTCCTTGAAAATAGGATCTTAGCATGATCAGTTTGGCATGTAAGGATCTATATATATAGAATGATCGACTAATGAATTGAAAAAAAAAAGAAGAGAAAAATCGATTAAAAAAAAAGAAACTGATAAAAAGGAAAAATGTAGTCTGTTGGCTCTTTTTGTGTTTTGTCCTTCCTTCATTATTTCTTTTTATATTTATAATATATCAGTAACGAGGGAAAATGAATTAATGAAGATGAAGTATGCATGTGAATTTACCACTTGAAACATTGTATCCTTGTTGTCTAAGCAATAGGAAACATAAAGCAATATCGTGAAGATTTTCGTTCCGAAGGAAGGATAGACTGATTTTATGATCAGCCATTTGTTTCATTGCCTCTTTTATTTCAGCTTCAAAGTGGTATGATATACCGAGGCGTTGAAGTGCGTCAATCAAAGTCAGTTGCTCTGAGGGTGTAGTTTGAGCCTCCTTTAGTAAGTTCCTTACTTCTTCCTTCAATATCTCAACATCATGGCATAAGCACTAATAGCCTACTCATTGAAAAAGAAGATTAATTAACATAAACCCACCATTAACTAGCTAGGTCGAATTGACTATATTACACTACAAGAGGAAAAGGCTTTAATGACGGTTTAAAACCATCATTAAAAGTCTTTAATAACGGTGCAAAACCGTCACAAGATCCGTTATGTTATGAGGAGTTATAAATGCTTAAAGTCTTTTGTGACGGTTTTGCACCGTCATCTTATCTAAGAATCCATATGGGAGGAAAGCTTTTAAACCGTTATTAAAGGGTTTTCAGAATTTTTTTTTAAAAAAAGGGACCAATTTTGTACCTACACTAGCATATAGCTTCTTTTACAAAAAATAATAATAATAAACAATAATTATTAAAAAAGAAATTAAAACTTCTTATTCAACATACAATATAAGCAGACCACACAAATCCTTGTGGTGCCACATCACACCAGGCTCCCAACACTAAATTATTTTGATATCCAAGACTGACTTGATATATACACCGCATGCAACGATGCAACATCATACTTTGGTTAATTCCCAACCCTCCTGAGGCAGTAAAACAAGTCGTTGCCCCATTCCTCTCCATCCTTGTGTTAAGAAAATCACCCAAATCGTTAAACTCTCCACTGTATGTATTACCATTGAAGGCTTTTAAGCAGACCAAGAAACTCACTGAATAAAGCGTCCTGCATCATAGAGATATATAAAACCCCAAAACAAGAGTAAAAGAGCATGCATCAAGATAAGAATAAACACCCATTCGAACCCCACTAGCTGAGAAACATCAAAACAATAGAGAACCATTAGAGAACCCTCTTCAATAGAACAAGTAACCCCATAAAAAAAGCTTGAAAAAAAAAAATGGGACATAGAAAGAGAGGCAAGAACGACCTGTTGGATGTGCTCTGTAGTAGAGAATATTCAAGACCACATAATGCAGAAATTACGTAGAGTTACAGTGAATTCGAATTGACAGACGTACCTGAATGCTAGTGGCAACTCCTCTTGATTTCGAGGCCCAGGATCAACCATGCAACATTACAGTGACTCTCCAATTTGCAACTTCTGATTTATATAAATCAAAGTTGCAGTTGTACGTCACCTTCCTCGTCACGTCATGTGAGTAAAATTTGCTTCTCTCCTCCTTTGGTTGCTCACGAAACATTCTAACTGCTCTTAAAAGAAATCCCATGTCTCCACTGCATCCCTTACTTGATTTAGAATCTCCTTCCTTCCATCGGCGTCCCTTCCCATGTCACAAATGTCTTCGAGGTCTATAATTGGATATACAAAAATTATTGTCACTGTTTTCATAATATACTTGGACTAGCAAATATGAAATGTATGCAACAACAAAAAAATCGTCACCTAACAAAATTACCTCTAGGGAGGAAACACACGACAACAATAAACGAAAACAGTGGATCAACACTCACCAACCAAATTAAGTTTCTCTTTCAATTTCAAAAAAAAAATACTTTCAAATATACTTCTTGAGCATTTGACACCGTCAATTCATCTGATAATTCCTGTCTACATATTGGATCAGCCAAAAGACTATGGAGTAACAGAATGCCAATAAACTAGCCAACATCAAGCATCCTCCAATTAATCTCATTGACTAAAACATTACAAAGGAAACACTCTTTTTATTTATTTTTAATTTTTTTTTGTTTTTTGATAGGAAGCAAGCATTATAGCTGTAGGTTATGAATTGTTATCAAAATCATATCCATAGAAATTTCGACATTTCTATGGAATTGAAAAGTTACTACTATTTCATTCAATCTAAATATTAAATAAGCTTCAAAATTTGTTAAGAGAAGCTTCAACTATGCATCATTAAACTCGTTATTACAATAAAAAAGATTGTAACCATAATATAAAAGAAAGAGCTCATAGTTGGACATCCTTTACCTGAAAGAAGTGATCCTTAGGTATCTCGTATAGCAGCTTTCCAATGAAAGACCAAATGTTGAACCCATTTTCCATTTCATGAACCGAAGTAACTGAGGTCGCAACATATCTGAAAAGGAAAAATAAGTCCACATTTGCTAATTTAACTAGTTTTAATTACAATAGCTTTCCATCCATTTGTCACAAGTCCTCTAACACCGACTTTTGTTTCATCAAAGGTCTTCATTTTTAGTGCTCGATCATACTCCTCAGTCATTTTGTTGAACACTAAGAGGGTGCCTTGATTTACCCTTTTTCCTCTCTGTTTAATTGCAGGAAACCAAAAACAATCAAAATGATTTCTACCAACTTCTATATAATAAAGCCATGCATAGAAAACAAACTAAAGAAAAAAAGGCTCATAAGAGATTTTCGATTTAGATTCAATCAGACTAACTAGTCAGAAGTACTATAACTGTGTTTCAAAAAGAAAACGAAAGAATTACAATAAATTAATTGAGATTCAACCAGACCAAATAGTTGGCATTGGCGTGAAGAAGTTCAATAATTTTTATCAGGTGCATGAAAAAAGTTGTCCAAAGAGACATGAGGTTTAGTGAGATAATGTGTCAACATCATTGTCATCCCGAGTAGGTTCTCCCATTTTCTAATTCTATCTTCAATATCTAATGCTTGTAAAACAACATCAGATGAAAAGTCCCAAACTATAGATGCCAAAACAAAAAGAGAAAATTCATAGCAATTAATTATAATAAAATCAGATTCATTGAACCAATGCAGCCAAAATCACACATGACACACACCCTTAAAGGTGAAAGGATCAAACTCTTCCATTGCGCTCAATTTAGTGCAATTGAATTCTTTCCACCCTTCTAGCTATAATGCCCAATACAATGAATTTCAGTTAAAAGCCCCTTGAAGATTAAAAAATAAGGGTCATGACACCACTTAGTTATCAATTTCATGGTATTAGCATTTCCAGAACAAAAAACCTGAATATCCAGCGTGTAATTCATTTTGACAACGGAGAATTACCGTTAACAAAAGTAGTAGAAGGAATGTGAATTTTACCTTTTTGTTGCGATTAGAGCTCGACGGAGAAACTTGTAAGCCATCTAGTTCCACCCTTTTATGAGGATCACTGTAATTGTAAGTAGAAATGCTCCCAAATCAATATAAGATGGCATAAGAGCAGTGGCAAGGCATTATATATATATACACACACACCACAAATTGAGGGAAATAAAGCATAATTAGTAGCTATGACTTCACTAACAATGATCATATTCAACATTACAAATTGGTTTTGCATCATTAATAGAAACTAACATATATGATAAAGAAATCACCACATTGAGCAAGCCTGATCAAATGAGTTACCTCATAGAATGACTATGTCTCGAACCCCGCCCCACCGATTTCAATGGCTCCAAGGATGGCTTCTGGCATTTCATTTCCAGCATTTCCATTCACAAACCTTCCCTCAAAACCCCTTCAACAACTAACTGTAAAAGATTGACCCACTTAAAATACCACAAATGTACAATAAAATGGTGGGATGCAGTGGTAGTGCAGTGGAAAGAAAGGATTCAATGAAGATGTAAATGCGGTAACGACCTTCTAATCTATCAAGAAGGTGAGACTGAATATATTTCCCATTTATCTTTCTTGAATCTAGTGTAGTGCTTGTCTACGCTACTTCTTTTGCTAGTTTGGCCATAGCCTATCCATAAATGAAACAATGATTTAGAACTTGGACATTGAGCAATTCTAATATTGACATTTAGATGTTTTGAATTAGAAAAAGAGCAGTTGAGAAGCTCAAGAATGAGAAAAGATTATATGCTCTCTAAGGTTCACACCACATATTTTTGACGTCGAATGTGAAAACTTTACACTTCCAAATGAATATGTCATGTAAATGAAAGGGGGTCGCTAACTTGTTCTTCACTTTTGAAAGGCTTTGCCAATGAACTGGAATTCTTCCAGTTTCAGTTTCAGTTTCACTATTTTCTTCCATGACTGCAAGGTCACTTTTGCAAGTGCAAAAGAAAATTATTGAGGAAATGACTAGACTATTCATTGAGGTTGACTTCCCACAATAAGTTATTCAATCTCCATGACTAAATGCAAAAAATAGCAAGGAAAAGATTGTTTAAAAGTAGGCATTGCGTGAAAGCAACGGTTTCTTTAGAAAAAAAGAACAAGAGAAAATATGGTGCAACCATGGCCAAGAATCTTATAATCACAGATGAGCTATACATGATGAAACAATATTGATTTGGCTAAGAAATTGTTAAGTCATGCAATATCAATAGACAACATCCATGAATTGTCATTACAAAAATGCTTGCCAACATAAACTTCACTAACAAGAATGAATCTTGAATATTAAAACAAGAGGACAAAATTGTAGGACATCACCACATCAACAAAAAAAATCGATTTAAATCACTTGTTGTTTTTGACAATTAATATATATTAGACAACTTGATTGATGTGTATGTTGAGGCGAAGCTAATGGTAATCGTTGACATGATAGATTAGCACATGATTATTTGAATATATATATCTACTAACCTATAATATTAATTAAAGAGATCGAGCAAGGGTAGGCAAATGGCGCTTTGCAACGTTACGATTCCAACAAGTATTAATTCGATACTCAAACCATTCGAATTGATACAAACAAACTAAAAAGGAGAAGCAACAAAAACAAAAATTCTTGAATTTCATCTGTACATGCCAATGCCGATAACCTAAACCTAATACCAAATCTCAAATCATTCATTCTCATGTCTGCATAACAAAAATCAAACAAAGAGATAGGCGGAACACAACCTGATCAAAAACCTCAGCATATTCCCGATTCCTCTACTCGCCGCTCTCAATCGAACCTCCAAATCATGAACCGATTCTTCACAACGTACAATCGAATCAATCAATCAATACTTTAAAACAACAACAACAAATTCATATATGAAAAATTGAACGAATTCGTTCGAGTCACTAATCGCATTTGAATCCTTAGATCAAAACACAGAGAGAGAGAGAGAGAGGCGAATTCAAACCTCCAAACGAAACCCTAAATCGAAGCCCTCCTTGAGAGAGATGAACGGTCGAGAGAGAGAGAGAAAGAGATGAGCAGTTGAGAGAGAGAGAGAGAGGGTCGAGAGAAAGAGTTGAGAGAGAGAGAGGGGGTTGATAGTGAGAGAATTCGTGAGGGTCGAGAGACTTGAAAGTTATCAAAAATTAAAGATAACGGTCACTGTTATCAAAAATTAAAGATAACGGCTACCGTTATCTTTACTTCTCATTAATGACAGTCATACTCACACCGTCATTAATGAATATGTTATTGAAGTATACGTATGTTGTAGTGTTATAAGCTGTTTAATGGAGGATTAGGGGAGAGAAATCAAGTAGAAGAGAGAAGGAATTTTCAGCAAATATTAATTTTATTCAATGTTCTATATCATAAAATTTAACCTAAACACCTATATATATGACCAAGGTCCTAAAACTCCTAATACAATTAGGAATTTGAAGTCCTAATGACCTTCTAAAAGTACATTAAATAAAGTGACGAAAATAATTGAAACTTTCTAATTCTAATAACACAAAACTTCTAATCCTAATCAAAATAGAAACTAACTTGTAATCTAACAAGGACTACATGAAAGAAACTTCTAATTTAACTTAATCTTTGCTTCTACGCTTGTAATGTTTTGGATAAGGCTTCATACGTTCTACATCAATTCTCCTCGGCTTGAAAGAACTCGACTTCCACGAGTTAGCAGCAAGGTAGCTCTCCAAGAGATCACGATCCAGACGCATGAACTCATCCTCAGAAATCCATGAAGCATCAGAAGTTGGACGATTCCTCCATGTCACTAAATATCAACGATATCCACCATCAGAAGAAGACACGATTTCATCATTTAAGACATTTGCAATATGCTCAAAAGATGCAGAAGTAGTTGGAAGGTGTGGCTCTGAAGCTGTAGAAGATAAACCTGTAGGAACAAAAACTTGCAAAGGAGGCTCAAAAGTACCTTGATAAGGATATAAGTTGTCAACATTGAAAACTGGATTAATATGCATATCGGATGGTAGGACAAGCACATAAGCATTTGGTCCAAGTTTTTGAAGGATACGAAATGGGCTAGAGGCACGGCCATGTAGTTGCTTAAATGAATGTGGAGGGTATCGCTTAGGACGAATGCATACCATATCATAATCACTTTCATTAAATTCTACATTCCTATGATGCACATCAACATTAATTTTATAATTTTCGTTAAAAATTGCAAGCTTTCGTCGAATATCAACATGAAGGCCATGAATGTGTTGGGCAAAAGACTCGACAGAAAAAGAGGTATGACAATCTGGTGGTAATGGAAAAAGATCCATAGGCTGACGAGGCCGATGACCAGGGAGAATTTCATAGGGGGACAATCCAGTAGATCGGTTAACTGAGCTATTATAGGCAAATTCAACAGTAGGTAACAATAAATCTCAATTACTAGGTTTCTCACCTACAAGACACATAAGCAAAGAACCTAAACTATGGTTAACTACTTCAGTTTGACCATCAGTCTGGGGATGAAAGGCAGAAGAAAATAATGTTTTCCAAAAATAACTCACAAACTTCACATCCCTATCTGACACTATTGTGGTAGGCAACCCATGAATCCTAACAATCTTCTTAAAGAACAACTTAGCAACATGAGATGCATTAATAGATTTGCTATGTAACGACCCCTATCTTAATCTAGGGCATCGCCCGGCCTAATCCCGTAATCAAGCCCTAATTACAACACGTAGGACCTAATTACGTATTAGTCAGCCTGTACTACCTATATTCTCGTGGGTCGAGTTCAAGAATAAGTAGTTCCCCATCACTACTATTTATCACTTTATAAGAATTATCAAATTAGCGGAAGTCTTTAACCTATTCGCGGAAGCATCATATATAAATCCTAAATGTGGAAACTAGGAAATAACAATCACAATATCAATATGCAATAAACGACAAACATATAGACAAAGTGAAAGTCAAAAGTCAGGTAACTAACTCTCGTCCCAATGCACAACCCAAGCAAAAGACGTATATAAGCGTAATACAAAAAAATATGACCTACATGTACGGCAGCTACGCGCTACGAGCTCAGAGGTAGTCACCGATCTTCTCCTTTCCTGGTCCGGTACTGCTCAACGGACCTACACCCACCGTCACAAACTAGACGGTGAGTATAGTGATATTTAAGTGATAACCAGGAAATTCTATACTACATTTCCAAAGTAAAGACAAATATTTAAATGCATAATATAACAGAAAAAGGTGCTGAGAAAGTAATGCATATAAATATCACAGTTAACCGAATCAGGTAGACTGATACAGGCTAAGTCGAGATGATCTACGTCCGGTCGATGGTGAGAACTATTAGCCAGCCTTTTCCACTATCGTATGGAGATACTCTCAACATACTTTGTCAATTTGGAATATATATGTATAAAACTTGTCGACAACCCCGTAGTTCAAGCTACGTGATGCCACCCAAGTAATAGTGGTGAGTGCCGAAAACCTTGAGGTCCCCCGTGAATTCACCCATCTCTCGTGCAATGGACACTAGATAATCTCCAACTTTTGTTTCAAGGATTTTCATTTCTAATGTTCTACGATATCAACAATAAGTTAGGCTACGAAGCCCCAAAGGAAATGGAATACAAAACCAATTACCACAGTAACCCTAGTGCATGCATTTCTAACATCAATTATAACATAATTAAGGAAAAGGAGTCAATGAAACTATTACAAGGCATCATGCTATTTCAACATTCAATTTGAACAGAGCAAGGAAAACATGATGGTAGATTACTAACAGCAAGTCATCCAATTGACTGAAAAGAGAAATAACATGAATGAAATAAAGTAGAGAGTTCCCACAGTTTCACTTACAAGTCACAGGATAGCTCTGGCTATCCGGCCTTGCGACACTCTGACTAGCGCTCCCGAACTCCCGTGACACTCCTAGGTCCCTGAAAGATTATTTCATATCATTTATTTATTTATTTATTAATATTTTATTACATAGATATATTTTATGTATATATATACATATATGTGTATATTATATGTATATATATACCTACATGTGTATGTGTATATATATATGTATACATATGTATATTATTTTATTTTTATTTTTATTTATTTTTTATATATATTTTTGGGGGGTTTGGACCCCTGAACTGGGTCTGACCCGGTCGAGTCCCACCAGGGGACGCACGCACACACGTGCGTCTCCCTCCCCCCTAATTTTCGTTGTTGCAGAGACGCTGCAACAACAACGTCTTTGCCTTAACATTTTTTTTTTATTTATTAATCTGAGATGGGAGGGAGGGGAGACAACGACCATGTCGTCTCCCTTCTCGAACGAACTGTAAGAACAGTTCATCCGCTCCCCCCGTCACCACCATCACCGATAGCCACTTTCATCAATAACAACAACACCAATGAACATAAACTCACCTCCGCCTTGACGTCGCTGCCGCGCCTCAAGCTCTCGATCTCCCTCCTCCATTGAGCTCTTTTTCCCGACTCTCTCTCTCGGACTCTCTCCTTTTTCTTTTTCTGTTTGGGATAGGTTGTGTGTGGTGATGGTGGTTTTGGGGTTAAATAAAAAGGGTAACCAAATTACCAAAATGCCCCTCAATCTTATCCTCTTTCTTAATAAGCCAAAGCCCTTTTTTGTCATTTCACAAATCTTTTCTGATTTTTAAAATGTATATATTTATATTATATATATATAAATATATGTGTCCAATTCAATTTAATTAATTTATGACCATAGGCTATGATATAATGTGCATTAATTTAATTACATTGCATTTTACTAAATTTAGACTTACCACAAGTCTCTCTATTCAGTACCCCGGCTTGCACGCAACTCGAGGCGTGTCCCTGACCATGTCTCAGCGTCGATAGCTGCAAGTACTGACTCAGTCAGCCTACACGCATACAAAACACTAGGAATACATCAATACAAATATAAAATTTTCCTCGCCTACATGTCTCGGTCTGTGTGCACATCTCATGCGGGGTCCACGTCACGGGTTGGTGATCCTGATTAAGAAATTAATCAAGATTAACAAAATTGGGTCGTGACATGCTACAAGGAATAAAATGTGTCATTTTAGAAAACCTATCAACGACAACCAAAATAGAATCATGACCATGGGTTGTTTTAGGCAATCCATGGACAAAGTCCATACTAAGATCTAGCCAAAGTGTACGAGGAATAGGCAAAGGAGCATATAACCCAGTATTTTGTTTTCGAGCCTTAGCCACCTGACAAATTCGACACTGAGAAACAATCCTAGTAACATCCTTTTTCAAAGAAGGCTAATAAAATCTATCCTCAACAAGAGCTATAGACTTATCTATACCAAAATGACCAGTAAGACCACCGGCATATAATTCCCAAACTAAGAACTCACGAAGTGATGTACGGGGAATACATAAGTGACTACTACAGAATAAGAAACCATCACGAATAAGAAAATCACTATGAGACTGACGATTTCCATCTAGAATATCATGATAAATATGACCAAAATCAGGACAAGTGGGATACTCATCTTTAATCTTATCAAAACCAACAACACCAACACTAAGAGAATGAAGGACACCAATAACATGACTCAAAGCATCTGCAGGTTTATTATTAATTCCAGCACGATGATGAAGGACAAAAGTGTACTCCTGAAGAAATGCAACCCATTTAGCATATCGTGCACTCAAATTTCTTTGAGAATTAATATACTTCAAAGACTTATGATCATAATAAAGAACAAACTCCTAAGGTAATAAGTAGTATCTCCAGTGACGAAGGGACTGCACAACAGCATAGAAGTCCTTGTCATAGGTAGAATAACGTTGTTTTGCTTCATTTAGTTTCTCGCTAAAATATGCAACGGGATGACCTTCCTGACTCAATACTCCACCTATACCTACACCAGACACATCACAAGATACCTCAAAGACTTCAGAAAAATCAGGATGACATAACACAAGGGCCTCAATCATTTTGCACTTTATTTCTTCAAAGGCTTTTTGAGCGCTAGAAGTCCATTTGAACTCACCTCTCTTCATACAATCAGTTAGGGAAGCGGTGATAGAACTAAAACCACAGATGAAACGTCTATAGAATGTGACTAATCCATGAAAACTACGAACATCAGACAAACTAGCGGGTATAGGCCAATTACTAATAGCTTTCACCTTTGCGGCATCAGCTAAAATGCCATCAGAAGACACAATAAAACCTAAGAAAATGACACTAGACTGAAGAAAAGAACACTTTGGGAGGTTAACATAAAACTTTTCTAACCTAAGAATATCAAATAACAGACGAAGATGACCCAAATGTTTATCCTTAGACTGACTATATACTAGAATGTCATCAAAGTAGACAACCAAGAATTTGCCAATAAAAGGACGCAAACTATGAGTCATTACCCTCATAAATGTATTAGGTGCATTAGATGACCCAAATGGCATAACCAACCACTCATAAAGACCATCTTGGGTTTTAAAGGCAGTCTTCCACTCATCACCTAGTCAAATACGTAGCTGATGGTATCACTCCGCAAATCAATCTTGGAAAATCACTTAGCACCAGCCAACAAATCTAACATACGCCAAGAACCATCCTTTTTAGGAGTTAACAATGCAGGAACTGCACATGGACTCAAACTATGTCTAATGAAACCTTTGGCCATAAGTCATTGACTTGCCTAGAAAGTTCAACACGCTCTTTAGGGTTCATTCTATAATATAAGAGATTAGGTAATTGAGAACCTGGAACAAGATCAATAGCATGTTGAATGTCTCTCATACGAGGAAGCTCATCAGGAAGTTTATTAGGGACGACATCCTGAAACTCCTCTAGTAAAGGCTTAACCTCTAGGGGTATCTTAGACTTAGTTGCAGACACATCAAGGATAACTTCACGACTAACTAATGCAAACACAAACCCAGATGGCACACCCTCCTTCTCAAACTCGTTATGGGTCAAAATATGCAATGGCTTAATGATGGAAGCTCGAGATGGAGGTTTAGAAGGCTAAGATGCAATAAGCTGAGACGCTAGCTGAGGTTTGGGCTTACTATCTACTGGTTTTGCAGGAAGTAGCTTAATGGATTTGCCCTAATATTTGAAAACGTAAGTGTTTTCTCTACCATGGTGGGTGACATCAAGATCATACAACCAAGGACGCCCTAACAAAACATGCGCAACATCTATAGGTAAAATATCACACCAAATGCAATCACTATAATCACCTAAGGTAAGTGGAACCGAACACCTCTCAGTCACTGGTAAAGAAGTCTCATCTACCCAGGCAACCTTATAAGGTTGGGGATGTGGTTCATGCTTTAGTTTCATCCTAGAAACACCTAAAGTAGACATGACATTCATTGAACTCCCACCATCAATTACGATTTTGCATACTTTATCTCCACACTTAATGTTAGTGAAGAAAATGCTAGTACGCTTCCACTCGTCAGTGTGGACGGGAGAAGACAAAATGCACGTCATAACATTCAAATATTCATTTGGATGATCCATATCCTCCTCAAGCTCATCACTTGAATCCGGAGTATCTAAGGGATTAATGAGTTGTTCATCATTTCCTACATCTTGCAAGTCTTCTAACCGACCCTCAATATCTTCCTTGAACTTATCCATATCAACTTGTAAATTCTTTTGGACTTTAGAAGCAGCACGGTTAGTCATGGTGAAAGGCTTGAATGAGGGAAAAAAAAGATTTTTTTTTGCTGATATATGACTGAATGCAAAGCAAAATATAATGAACTTATAAAATTAAACTATGTGGATGCAAGAAGAAAATGCACAAAAGTAATGATGTAAAGATAATGGTTATGCTAACTAATGAAAGAAAGCTATGGGGGAAGGCTTGGTTTGTGTGGTTTTTGGTTTAAGAAAGTAATATGGATTGGTTTAAAGTCTACCCAAGATGCGAAAATTCAGTTCCAATATGAAGAAATTATACCTTACTTGGTGACTTGTTGAGCAAGAAAGTTAGGATGGCTGCCCCAAAAATTTCAGCGAAGATAGTAACAAACAACACGTTATAGCAGTACCAAAACAACACCAAACATCACCAAAACAGCCGTGAAACTGCAAGACAGCACCACCAAGCAACAACGAAGCAATATGCAGTAGAACAACAAAACAGCGGCAGTAGAACAACAACACAACAACGAAACAACAAAGGCAGCAGAACAACAAACAATGCAGTGGAACAAAACGAGAAAGAAAGGAATAGAAGGGGGGAGAAAGAAAGAATGCAAGAACCTCTTGCTTAAGAGAGAAAGAAAGGGAAGAAGAGGGGGCATTAGAACCTAGGCTCTGATACCAAATTAATGGAGGATTAGGGGAGAGAAATCAAGTAGAAGAAGAGAGAAGGAATTTTCAGCAAATATCAATTTTATTCAATGTTCTATATCATAAAATTTAACCTAAATGCCTATATATAGGACTAAGGTCCTAAAACTCCTAATACAATTAGGAATTTGAAGTCCTAATGACCTTCTAAAAGTACATTAAATAAAATGACGAAAATAATTAAAACATTCTAATTCTAATAACACAAAACTTCTAATTCTAATCAAAATAGAAACTAACTTGTAATCTAACAAGGACTACATGAAAGAAACTCCTAATCTAACTCAATCTTTGCTTCTACACTTGTAATGTTTTGGATAAGGCTTCATACGTCATACATCACTGTTGAAAGAAGAAAAAGTAGAAAATTCAATGTGCAAACTTGCTACATCATCACAGAAAAAAATATGTTGTGCAAACTTACTACATCATCACAAGTGTAAGTTAGGAAGTAATCACCCCAGATGGTTGGATGAAAATTTGCCGACTTGCTCACAACATCATCTTCTAGTCTAGAGGTTGTGCTCGTAATTGATCCCTCACTAATGCTCGATATTCTCTCCGACTAGCTAGCTGGGAAACTGATGTGATAAATTGATAATGTTTGGGTGCTTTCATGTCCATATATAATGTTAATTGCATTTTGAACGGTTCCCAGATTAAAAATATCCAATTTTTTTGATGTAGTCACAAGTATGTTATCTGTCTGTGCAGGCTGTAGCTCTTATGAACTGTCTAACATATATTGTAGGTTTGGGTGGCTATTTCATTCCAACAATACGTAGTGATTGCAGGAATCTCTTATGCATCTCCCCCATGTGTGCTAAACTTAGTTTAATTCTTCTCTACTACATTTGATTTAATTGTTCTTGATTTAATTTGTCTTTATGTTGTTTCATTCAAACAATATGTAGTTATTGCAGGAATCTTTTATGCATCTCCCTCAATGCGTGCTAAACTTAATTTAATTTCCTCTCTTTCACATGCGATTTAATTGTTCTTGATTTAATTGTCTTTATGTTGTTGTTTCATTCAAATAATAAACGTAGTGTTTGCAGGAATCTCTTACGCATCGATCTCCCACCATGTTAATTTCTTCTCTTTCGCATGTGATTTAATTGTTCTTGATTTAATTTGTCTTTATGAGTTTAGCACAAATGTCGGTCAGATTGTGGTTTGTGTGTGTATATTATAATTTACACTTAATAATCATTAAAATATACTACTTATATTAGAGTTGAGTTTTCTAAAGCATCTCTAGTGAGATGGACAAGGCATTGTTGTCATTGAGGCATCACTTGTTGTTGGGGATGTGTGGACTTAAATATAGTTCCACATCAGTTTATTATGACTTCACACAGAAGTATACAAGGGCGGATCTCTCCTTGTTAAGTGTTTATTTATGCATTAGGTAGTATAGTATTTTACGTGTTCATGGACTTTAAATCTCTCATTTGCGGTGACAAACTCTCGTTTTGTGAATTTATGGCATTTTGAGTATAGAAAGTAGATGTGGTGCAAAACTGAAGATCAATGAAGGAAATGTGAAGTTCAGGATTGTCTGATCTGACTTTGGTGCACAACCCATAACTTCTTCATTCCAAGCTTTAATGACTCGCGACTACTTTCATTGGAGACTATACTTCGAGCCGGGTGTTTTCATCTCTCACGAGCTTCATGAAATTCGCACTCGAAGTGCCCCAGAATCACGAGGAAAGATGGTGAAATTCCCATTGCAACATCCACACCGCCACTAACGTAGTAGGTTCAGTGGAGGCCACGGCATGACCTGTGATGCCTGAACCAATGAAGTTGAGGATTCCAAGCCGGCACAAACGTCGCAGAAGGAAAGTTCCCACGATGTGACCTGCAGCGTCCAAAACAGAGACGAACGATTTTTCCGCTTTAAATGACGCCGTAACCATATGTGGCCACGACGCCACTCGCAGCGTCCTGCACAATAACTCGGGAATTAGTTATTTTTTGGACTTTTTAGGTTTAAACCCACTTAGGGGTTTCATATAAATAGGAATTATGCTTGTTTACGAAATTTCATCTTTTGTTTACACCATAACTCATGGGAAAACTAGTTTTTGCTTGACAATGCCTGTCTAAACTCTTTGATCTAGGCCGGAGGTGGATTGAACGGAGCCTTCAAATTTGGTATTCATCATGAGGTTTATTTAATCTATCTATGCATTGATTTTCTGTTATGATTTATTTCCTTTGGCATTGAACATCATCTAGGGTTAGATTTGATTGTGTGTAAGGGCCCTTGCATGCATATTAGATTAATCACCCATAGTTATTGAGTTGAAGCGTCCGTCCTTACGTGATAGACTTGCCCAAGTGACAATTGGTCATACTGATTGGTTAGTCCCTTTCGGGACAGGTCAAGTGTCTTAAGGATCTAAGCTAAATCAGGAGCACTAGCAATCTGGTTATTTAGATGTAGTGCCTTCACGAATTGTATTAATGCAATCAATACATTAAACCTAATTCGCGTGAGTCTAGGGTGGTGTTTAGTTAGAGAAGTAGTTAATGGATGTACCTTAACTGCTAAGATTAAAAAGTGCGAGGAACCGAGTGCGTCACCGGGTCTATAAGTACACTAGGTCATAACTGAATTTCATATATTTGCATGAACTGAAGACTGATGAATTACATAGGTTGTTGATAAAGTTCGAGAAGCCGAAAGCCTGGATTATTCTCCTCCATTGAGTCTTCCTTTCTAAAATTGTTTTCACTCTCTAGTTTTCTTTAATTAAATCAATATTTCAAAACCCCAATGATTTCCCTTTCTGTTTATAAATCTAGGTTATAATACTTGGTCTTTAAGGATCGACCCTGTACTTGCCGCTGCTACAGTTCCTGTAGTGTTCGGTATTTCAGAATTTACTTTAACGCGTTTGACGCTCGTCACTCCCCAAATAGAATCTAGATTTTTTTGGATTTAAGTCACACACTTATGATCTGATGGTTGTTTAGTTATGGGCCAACACTTGCCAAAGGTAAGAATTCGGGGAAGGTTGGGGATTCAACTCATGTGAAGTGAAAAGTTGGTTAATTTCTTATAAAAAATAATAAAGTTGAGTTTGCCCTTTTTTTTTGGGTAGAAATAAGGAGTTTGTCTTTTAATTATGATCTATATTTACCATTATGCAAACCTAGATGGGATTGATAGGGGAGTTTTGAGTCCTTATAATGGAAAGATTTTTAAACTTTAATTTGTCTAAAGGCGTTGTCCTTGTGATCCTACATTTCTCGAATCTAGAACTAGTAGAGGCTTTTTGCCTTGGATACCCTGATAATTGATTAAAAAAAAAGTTTAGTGTTATGCATGCGCCACCAGCTTGTTGGTACAATTCGGTTTCCCGTTCTACTTGTAGGGACATTTATGAGTTAAAGCTTGAGGCATATGAAGTATGGCCTTACGTTCCCTATTCAATCTCATTTGATCTTGCTGATTTGAGACCTTGGACGACTGTCAATGCGTCTGATTCAAACTCGACTCTTTGCATTCCTTCACTTCGTATCCATATATAGAAGTGTTTCCCGTAGCACAATTGTCTCTGCGTCGGCTGAACTGTGTTTGCAAACATAGGTCTTCGATAAACCCTTAATTAAACCTCCTCTGTCATCTCCGGTCACTGCCCTTGTACTAATTTCGTCCTCTTGATCAATGATCACTGCATTTGATTTACACTTCAAGCCAACCATAACCTTTAATTAAACTGGGTCTGGTTCCATGGCACATTATTCTTGAAATCACAATCTAGGCTTATAGAGATAACTTGGCTGATTGATTTGATGCTCTCGTTTCATAGCACATTTTTTTCTTGGAATCCCAAGGATCCTATAGGATTATACAAGTGCGAGCTACCTCGTGTAGTCTTTTCTGATTACTCATATAATAGACAATCACTACCAATGGTTGGTGTTGTTGTCCCTTAAGGAACTTCAGTCCTGGAAATGGAAATACTGATGTTGGGAGCTCCCCACACGTATAGAGTGTGCAAGTCAGGGCGAACTTGAAGTAGTCGGGTAGTTCGGATACCGAATGGTTTATGAAAAACAAAAAAGAACCACTAGTTAATGTTCGGGTTCCCTGGCCAATGTTCATGTTGGCTGCCAATTGCTCTAGTCCATCATCCTTCGTTAGCTTTGCATTATAAGAAACCTGCTCAACTGATTCTAAGTTTTGTTTCCAATACACACATAAGTCATCGACTTGAATTCCCTTTCTCGACCAGCCTTGCTTTTGATGGCGAACAAACCTCGTTGTAAGCTCCATATGAAGTTTTTTTTTCTCGTTGGAACATGTTGGGATGTGTGGACTGAAAATTTTAGTCCTACATTGGTTATCTTTGGCTTCTTGAAGAAGTTTATAAGAGCGGATGTTTCATCTTATAGTACCGAGACCTTTTGGAGTAAAACCCCACACCTAATGTTCAAATGGTTAAGTTGTGGACAATATCGGTACTAGCAGAGATCCACATGCCCGGGCACGCATGCCCGGATAGGACCAACAAGTGGTATTAGAACTTAGTTGAAGTTCTTGTTCCTTGTGTTTAGCAATGGATGACCAAATATTCTATCCAAACAAAATGATTAGTTTGAATGGTTCTAATTATCATGCATGGAGAAAGAAGATGGAGGACACTCTCTGTATGAAGGAGTATTATCAACCGATGTTCGAGACCGAAAAACCAGAAGGCATGCCTGATAAAGAATGGAATATCTTTCATCGAAAAGTGTGTGGACTCATTCGGCAATGGGTTGATGACAATGTTTCTAGCTATATAGAAGAGGAAACCATGCACATGTTATATGGACTAAACTTTAAGAGTTGTATGCTAGAAAAACGGGGAACATGAAGATGATTTTGATGAAGAAATTCATGGCTTTGAAATATCAAGAGGGAACCCCAGTTTTGGATCATTTGAATGCATTTAAGAGAGTTGTGAACCAATTGACAAAGATGAACATCAAGTTTGATGATGAGGTTCAAGTTCTATGGCTTCTTGGTACACTACCGGATTCTTGGGATACATTTCGAATGACATTGTCTAATTCCGCTCCAAATGGAATTGTTTCTCTCGGTTCAGCATCGAATGACATTGTGAATGAAGAATTAAGACAACAGCCACTTCAGAGCTCTTCCTTACAAACACAAGCAAAGGTGTTGGTTACAGAAAATAGAGGGAGAAGCAAAAGCAAAGGTTCAAGGTCACATGATAGAAGTAGAAGCAAGTCCAACAAATTTGCGAATGTTGAGTGCCATTATTTTGGTCTACAGGGGCACATAAAGAAGTATTGTCGAAAACTAAAGAGAGACAACAAGAATGAGAATGAAAAAAAATGATGATGGTAAGAAAGATAAAATTGCTATTGTCATGGATGAGTTTCTTGTCATGTGTGATGATGATGTGGTTAGTCTTGCTTATCATGAGACTAATTGGGTTATTGACAGTGGTGCCTCAATTCATGCTACATCAAGAAGAGATTTCTTCACATCTTATACATCCGGAAACTTTGGCGATGTTAGGATGGAGAACAATGGTTTGTCTAAAGCTATTGGTATGGGTGATGTATGACTAGAGACTAATAATGGTTCTAAGTTGGTCTTGAAGAATGTGAAGTATATCCCGGATATTCGCATAAGTCTTATTTCAGCTGGTAGGCTTGATGATAAAGGATTTTGTAGCACCTTCAATGATGGCAAATGGAAGCTTTCTAGAGGTTCCATGGTTGTGGCTAGAGGGAAGAAGTATTCTTCACTGTATTTAATGTAAGCAAGGGATGTGATAGTAGAATCAATGCACTTGAGAATGATGATACAATTGAGTTATGCAACAGGAGACTTAGTCACATGGGTGAGAAGGGCTTGACAGTTTTGGCAAAGAAGAATGTGCTCTCAGGGGTAAAGAATTCACCTTTTGAAGAAATGTGTTCACTCCTTGGTGGGGAAACAAGCTAAAGTTGCTTTCAAGTCATCTAGTTCTCATTCAAGAAAGTCAGAAATACTTGATCTTGTACATTCTGATGTGTGTCGTCCTATGAAGACAAGGACACTTCGTGGTGCTATTTACTTTGTCACTTTCATTGATGATCATTCAAGCAAGTTGTAGGTTTACACCTTGAAGATAAAAGACCAAGTGTTTGATGTGTTCAAGAAGTTTCATGTCTTAGTTGAGAGACAGACTGGGAAGAAGTTGAAATGCATTAGATCCGATAATGGTGGTGAGTATTGTGACGCTTTTGATGAGTATTGCAAGCAACAAGGCATTCGTCATCAAAAGACACCTCCTAAGACACCTTAGTTAAACGGGATAGCTGAGAGAATGAATAGAACTCTAGTTGAAAGAGTGAGATATTTGCTTTCAAAAGCAAAGTTGCCTAAATCCTTTTGGGGTATAGCTTTGAGTACAGTGATATATGTGCTGAATTTGACACCGTGTGTTCTTTTGAATCTAGATGTTCCAGAAAGAGTTTGGCAGGGAAAATGATGTTTCCTATGATCACTTACAGGTGTTTGGGTGCAAAGCTTTTGTTCATATTCCGAAAGATGAGAGGTCTAAGCTTGATGTCAAGACTAGACAATGTGTGTTCATTTGTTATGGGCAAGATGAGTTTGGCTACAGGTTTTATGATCCAGTTCATAAGAAACTTGTAAGAAATAGAGATGTAGTTTTTATGGAAGATCAGATCATTGAGGACATAGAGAAAGTTAGTTCAGTGCCTAATGTCAGTGGTGATTTGGTTGATTTTGGGTCTTTGCTTCGTCGCGTGTTCAGACACAAACCTCAGATGCAGTTCATGATGATCAACATGATAGTGGTGATGTTGATATTTTGCCAGAGGTTGAGTTAGGTGATGATAATGATGATTATGAGCACTTACCAGTAATGCCAGAGGTCCCGGCTATTATTCCACCTAGGAGATCTGAGAGACAGAAAATGTCTTCTAGTCGATATCTTCCAAGCGAGTTTGTATTACTTAGTGACGGGGGAGAACCTGAATGTTATGCAGAAGCTATGCAAGATGAGCATAAAGAGAAATGGGTTGAGGCAATGGATGATGAGATGAAATCATTGCATGATAACCATACTTGTGAATTGGTTAAATAACATAATGACAAGAAAGCTTTGAAGAATAGGTGGGTGAATAGAGTGAAGTATGAAGAGCACACTTCCCAACCTCGATACAAAGCTAGATTGGTTGTTAAGGGTTTTAGTTAAAAGAAAGGCATCGATTATGACGAAATCTTCTCGCAGGTAGTCAAGATGCCATCTATTCGAGTTGTTTTGAGTTTGACAACAAGTCTTGATTTGGAGGTTGAGCAGATGGATGTGAAGACTGCTTTCCTTCATGGTGACTTAGATAAAGAAATTTATATGGAACAACCAGAAGGTTTCAAAGTGCATGGAAAAGAAAATTATGTGTGCAAGTTGAAGAAAAGTCTTTATGGCTTGAAACAAGCACCGAGGCAATGGTACAAGAAGTTTGAATCAGTTATGGGGGAGCAAGGCTACCATTAGACTGCTTCTGATCATTATGTTTTCGTGCAGAGATTTTCTAATGATGATTTCATTATATTGTTGCTCTATGTTGATGATATGCTGATTGTTGGCAGAAATGCTTTGAGAATTGCAAAGTTGAAGAAGCAGTTGAGCAAGTCATTCTCCATGAAAGACTTGGGTCCAACAATGCAAATTCTTGGTATTCGTATTTTGTGAGATAGAAGTTCCAAGAAGTTGTCTATGTTATAAAAGCACTATATAGAGAAAGTTATTGATAGGTTCAACATGAACAAGGCTAAGGTAGTAAATACTCCTTTATCTAGTCACTTTAAGTTAAATGCCTAACAATGTCCTTCTACAGATGAAGAGAAGCAAGATATAAAGAGAATTCCATATGCCTCCGCAGTGGGAAGTTTGATGTATGCTATGGTGAGTACCAGACTAGATATAGCATATGCAGTTGGTGTGGTTAGTAGGTTCTTATCTAATCTGGGACGAGAGCATTGGGATGTAGTCAAGTGGATTATGAGATATCTACGAGGTACTACTTCTTTGAGATTCACTTTTGGTAGTGGAAAGCCAGTGTTGATTGGTTACACGGATGCAGATATGATCAGTGATTTGGATACTCGAAAGTCCATTTCAGGTTACTTGATGTCTTTCTCAGGTGGGGCAGTATCATGGCAGTCCAGGTTACAGAAATGTGTTGCACTTTCTATCGCTGACGCCGAGTTCATTGAAACAACCGAAGCATGTAAAGAGTTGTTGTGGTTGAAGTAGTTTCTTCAAGAAATTGGTTTCAAGCAAGAAAGATATGTTTTGTTTTGTGACAATCAAAGTGCCATTCATATGAGTAAGAATGCTTCATTTCACACGAGAACTAAGCACATTGATGTAAGGTATCATTGGATACGAGATGTTCTCAATGAAGGCTTACTTGAGATTAAGAAGATTCACACTGATAGTAATGGTTCTGATATGTTTACAAAGGCATTGCGAAGTTTGAAGCTTAAAGTACGTTGCGACATAGCAGGATTGGTGATCCCTCCTACACTTAGTTGAAAAAGGGGGAGATTGTTGGATTTTTCAACTCATTAGTGAAGGGCAAATTAGTCAATTTGGTTGCCTCATATTTAAAGCACTTGCCTTATTTTGGAGAGAGAGAGAGAGAGAACGACTTTGATTGAGGAGAAATTTGGGGAGAGATTTGTGTTCTTCAAGCCTTAACTTGGAAGCATCATTTAAGTGCTTGATAGAAGGTCCAAACAGACTTCGTTTGAGGCGAGATTGGAAGGGGAGATTCGCGGTGTCGTGCTCTACATCACCATTGATAGAGATTTCACTTTGCCCTCTTCTAGGTGACATCATCCATTTCTCTTGTATAAAGGTCTTTGGCTAAGATATGCTTCTATGCTTGATGTCTTGATGATTTGTGCTGTTCATACCTCTAACTAGTGTTAGAGAAGACTTTTGTATTATCATTTTCATAGTGGAGAGTTTTTCATAGGTGTTAGTCACCTCGTGATTTTACTTCACTTTGAGAAGGTTTCCACGTTAAAAGTCTTGTGTGTTGTGGTCTGATGTGGTGAACCTACACCAACAAATAATCTACCCCTCTTATGGAGAAAATATCAGTACTAGCAGAGATCCATGTGCTCGCGCGGGCGTGTGCACAGATGAGGGCCCAACAAGTGGTATCAAAGCCGATGGTATGGATGGGAAAAGACATGTCTGTTGGTGGTCTCATGTGTGCTTCGAGTTGTGCTCTCCCTCAGGATGGTAGCGACAATATGCGGTGTGCCCATCTTGGATGGATTTCGGTCTAAGGTTAAGATTGTTGGAATGTGTAGACCGAAAAGTTTAGTCCCACATTGGTTATCTATGGCTTCTTGAAGAAGTTTATAAGAGTGGATGTTCCATCTCATAGTACCGAGGCCTTTTGGAGTAAAACCCCACACCTTATGTTGAGGTGGTTAAGTTGGAGACAATATCGGTACTGGCAGAGACGCACGTGCCCGCGCACGCACACGTGCGGATGGGGCCCAACAGAACATTCGTTTTCCACAATTTTTGCCAGTCACTCTCAGTATCAATTTATTACCATATCAATGTGTTCCAATTTTGTTCTACCGCAATCGAGTGACCTGATTTGTCATGGTAGAGTATATACCACCCTTGGAGAAGTGCTATATCAATTTATTACCACATGTTATGCTTAGTGGAATTTGCTTGATAAGATATGTATCCTTTCGCCACTGTATACAACACATCCTAGGACGCATAGACGCTCAACCCAAAAAGAGGCTCATTAAAGCAACCATGGATTAAGAAAGTGTAGCTAACGTGAGTGTTCATTTAGGCATGATTTAGTATAGGTTATTAGGAGTTAATGGACTATATTTATCTTGTTTTAAAGTGATAAATGCTTGTTTTATGTGTTTAAGGGATTTTACATGAGTCGGATGTTTTCGGAGCAAAAGGCGTGTCATGAACTTAATTGAGTGATATTTAGTTCACAAGCCATCACTTTCACATCCAAATTCGAAACGACTCACCGTTAGTCTTGTTGGAAAGAATACTTTGAGATGGACATTTTCTTGTCTCACAAGAATCATGAGATATGGATTTGAAGTGGCTCAAAAGAGTGATACACAGTTGGCAAAGTTTGGTCAAGTTTCTTAATGATGCCTCTTCAGTATAAAGGCTATAACTTCCTTATCTCAAATCCAATTGACTTGCCGTTTTCTTTGTTGGAAAGTAAATTCGAAGCTAAACATTTTCGTAGCTCAAAAACTTATTCAGATTCGGCTTCTAGATGGTCCAAAATCACGTTGCAAAGGAGAGGAATATTTCACGCCGTGAGGACGCTATGAATAACAAATTTTGGCGGTGTGACTCACGTCTGAACCAGAGAGCTCAAAAAAGACGCTGTGAAGATGTCACCAACATGCCGCCGACTTGAAGTCTCAAAATTTCGAGATTTTACCTACTTTTCGGGATTTTTAAGTTTTCAACCCACTTTGGGGTGTTCCTATAAATACCAATAGACTCTCAAACGAAATTTACTCTTGTTTTACTTCGGTTTTACATTAGAAACTAGGTTTTTGGCTTGATTATGTCTCGCTAATCTCCTTCCTTTTGGTTGAAGGTGGATCGGTTAAGCTTTGCAACTTGGGATTCTGTTATGAGGTTTATTTATATTTAATTCTCTTGATTCTTTTCTATGGTTTATTCTCCTTGGTATTGTTTTTAATCATACGATAATATTTGATTGTATATACAACACTGTGCATGCATATTAGGTTGACTACCCTTAGTCATTGAAGGCGAAATGTCCATCCTCACATGGTAGACTCAAACTTGTGACAGTTGGCCATCTGGTCAAGTACCTTAGGGATCTAGGCTAAATTGGGAGCACTATCGATCCAGTTGTCTAGGTGTGGTGCCTTCACGGACCGAGGTAATTTGGCCAACGCGTTACATCTAGAGCACTTGTGATCAGGTTTTATATTTGGTTAGGGAAGTAGTCAACGGTCGTACCTTGGCTGCCGACATCAGGAAGTGCGAGAAACCGAGTGCGACACCGGGTCTATAGCTGCACTAGATCATAGATTAGTCTTAAATCTTTTACAAACTAAGGATTAATGGAATCATTCCCTAGTTGTATGGTGTAGATCGTGAAGCTGAATACCTAGATTTTCTTTAATTGCATTACTCTAACTCTAAAGTTTTCAAAGTTTTCAAAAGTTTTACAAAACCCCCTGTTTTCTCTTTTCTCCTTGAAACCTAGGTCAATTACCTAGTCCTTGAGGTTCGACCCTGAGCTTGCCACTACTGCAGTCTTTTGTAGTTTTCGGTCTAGAAATCGAAAATTATATTTGACGTGTTATGACGTGCATCAAATTTTGGTGTCGTTGCCGGGGATTAGGTCCTACTTGATTTAGGTTTTTCTTTTCTTTCTTTTATGCATAGGAGTCTTCGTCGATCACATTCCACCGGATCCTCTCTACCTTTTGATTCGGAGATCGAGAAGACTTGCCGACGGAATGCGAGAGAAGTACGCTAATGGAAGCAAGCTTCCGAAGCTACTCCTAGCATTTCATATTCTCCAGAAAACCAGGAGATACAAATTCTCCTTGCACATCAGCCCCATTGCATTGCATATCCTGCATGTAGGGGTGACTTTAAGCTTAAGTTCGGTTTCCTAAACCTTCTGCCCTCCTTTCATGGCTTGGATCGTGAAGATCCGGTGACTTTCATCAAAGATTTTGATTCCAATTGTTTAATGATGAAGCTACCTAAAGAACGGGAAGATGAAGTCAAATTATTGGCTTTCCTATTTTGTTTTAAAGACAAAGTGCAATAGTGATTGTTTTACCTCCCCTCGGGATCTATCACTTGCTGGAATGACTTGATTTCAGCATTCTTAAGGGAATACTTTCCCGAATCTCGATCATCTCAGACTATCTCAGAGATATGTAATATCAAGATGAAAAAGGGAGGGACCTTTAATGATTATTGGAGCAGATTCAAAAGACTAATTGCACAGTGTCCCCAACATGGTCAGAGTAAAACCTCTCTTGTCCGATTCCTCTACAAGGATCTTAGGTCCCTTGAGAAGCGCATGATTGATAACACCTATGGTGGAGCCTATAAGAAGAGAACAACCGACTAGATGTTCGAGTTGTTAGAATCTATAGCTAGTCAATCTCGTCAATATGTTGACGACGATGTGGATGAAGAGCTTTCTAGACACATCTTCAGTGGAAATGGGTCAAATAACACTGATAGGAAGCTTGACAAACTCACTGATCTCATAAAGCGTTTCATTACTTCTGGGAAAGCTCAGGCCAAGACTTGCGGCTTTTGTGATGCTTCTGGCCATACTACTGATTCTTGTCCCACCTTGTTCGGAGAACAAGCTAACGCTTTAGGTGGCGGATTTCATGGTCCTCCTAGGAATCAATACGATAAAACTAATGGTAATACTTATAATCAAGCCGTTAAAAGCCACTAATTGAGTTACAGGCCATATAATCAAAACTTCTCACAGTTCTTTCCAAGGGGACAACCCCTCCCTCAACAACCCCCACTTGTTCAGACTACTGGATCCTCAGAGGATATGATGAGGACACTCATCTATAAGGTTGACTACCTTGCGACAGACATGACACAGTAGAAAACTAGTAATGATGCTACTGTGCATGACTTTGCAATTCAGGTGAGTCAATTAGCCAAAGAGGTAGGTAGGTGTGAAGACCATGGTAGATTGCCTACCCAACCCATCCCTAACCCAAAGGCGCATGTAAATGTCGTCTCATTTGCTATTGAGAGTGAGCCTAGGGAGACTGAGGTAGTCCGTAAAGAGCATCACACTACACCTGAACAGGACGAGGAGGCGACGTGAGATCTTGATGAGAGCTCCTTTCCCATAGAGATTCTTTTTAGAGTAATTCCAGAAACGCAGAGATCCTAAGATATTGGCAGACATCCCTCCACCTCCTCCAGTTAAGTAGATTATAGATATTCAAGAGAAGGTTGAGGAGGTTGCACAGGTCATTGAGATCGAGGATCCCCCAGAGCAGGTATGTGCATACATAGACGAGGTAAGTTTGGGGGTACATGAAGTACCAGAGGAGCAGATCGAGAGAAAGCTACCACCCAAATGTCCGAACCCTGGTATGTTTACTGTTTCTTGTAAGGTAGGTAATATTACTATTGAGAGTGCCATGTATGATCTTGGCGCTTCCATAAATGTCATGTCCAGTTCTTTATATGAGTCTCTTCATGATGGTCCTCTTAAGGACACTTAGGTTGCAATCCACCTAGCTAATAGGTAGGTTGTACACTTAGTTGGGTTCATCAAGGATGTCCCAATCAAGATTCATGATTTTATATTTCCGGCTAACTTTTATGTGATGAATATGGGAGATGATTCTCTCCATGCCTTACCTTATCTTATTTTGGGTCGACCTTTCCTACGGACTGCGAGGACTAAGGTTGATGTGTTTGGTGGGACCACGTCTATGGAGTTTGATAGTGAGATCGTTACATTTGATATTTTTAACACTATTAAATCTCCTACTGATGTTTCTTGCTTGTTTGATATGCATGTTTTTGATCCACCATTTCAGGATGAGATTAGGTTGGACAAGCACGACGGTCATCATGTACTTATAGTTGGTGAGACTTTTCCACCACCCCATGCTGACACATAATGTTTCCTCCTCCCTTGGTGGAGCTGTGCGTATGAGAACCACTCGAGACATGTTCAAGTGGGACAACATGACCTAGCACGCATAATTCTGAAGTCGAGCTAACGACTCTAACCAAAAGCGCTTTTGGGAGGCAACCCAAGTTTCTATCCTTTTTCTTTTCAGTTAATTATTCTTATATTTGTTTTGTGAACTCATCTTATCCCATTTGTGACTACTTGCAGGTATTTTATTCTCTTTTATTGAAGCACTGGAGTGGAGAGCCCGATATCACTGCTGCGGCTCCATGGGTGGTATATAGTTAGTCTATTTGGGATTTGGAAAGTTTTTGCTTTAGGTTATTAGGATTAGTTTTCGAGTCTGCTGGAGGTATTAATATGTACATTCCCATAGTTTCCTGAATAGAGCTATTCTTATCACCATATTTGATATTTCATGAGATGTTTTAGTCCATTAGGTTTTGCATATTTATTTTCGCATGTCATTTCCCATTACGTGTTTCTTCCCTTCCTTGTTCCTTTCACCTATTTTCCCTTCATTTGTAGTTTGGTAACTTCATTCTTGTTTTAAACCTTGAGGACAAGGTTTGGGATAAGTTTGGGGTGTTTGACAGGTATAGTGGAGTGTTGAATGAATGAATTAGCGCATGACAGGTATGATCATTTTATTTTTATGCGTATTCCATGGGTTTGGTAAGTTATGTTGGTGTTTTTCTTTTCTTTTCATCTCATTTTCTTGTTATGACATGCTATGCATTGCATGATTTAGGTTAGTAGTAGTTTATATCAGCTCATGCATCATTTATATAGTTATTAAGTTGCATTATAGAGTTTATGCATGTTTATAGTTATTTTGTTGCATATAGAGTTGCCTAAAACCTTGTTGAGTGTTTTTGGTTATGGATGAGTTCAAATTAAACTACTTTTGTGACTTGAACCTTTTTGAATATTAGGAGTTATACTTAATTTAGAGCGTTGTCCAACGCCTTTGAGGTTGCTTATTAGAGAGCTAGTATGAAGTTTAGGCATTGCGCTAGAGACCAATGAGGCAAACGGTCATATTTTGCAAGCTTTCAAATTTCTAGGGTGCTAAAACAAGAATGTAGCTCACTTGAGACATCAATTCATATGACTTGACCACTTTTTGGGAATGATTTAGACTTGAACGAACATTAGATGACTGTTTGATTATAGTGAAAGTGAGAAGGGCCAACAAGAGTTTTCTAAAAAATTTTAGAGAGTCCCACAGATTCCACTGAAAATGGAGCAGGAACCGTTTTACTTTTAAATTCTTTGGAGAAAATAGAGTGTATATACGCATAAAGGTGGAAGTTTATGAAAATTCTTAAATAAAAAGATTTGACTGAGTGCTTATAGCTAGATCAATTGAGTTATTCCAATATGTTGTTCCACATTTTCATATTTAAGTCTGATTGTCTCTCTTTGGCATGTGTTTAGTCAATATTTATGGATAGTGTGTTGCACATTTCGTTCATAGTCCTTTTTTCGGTGATGATGCACTATTTATAAGAAATTCTAAACTTATATGATTTAATGTAGTGGCTCTGTAAAATCTTGAGTAGTTTAAGGCTTTTGTCTGGATTGATTATGGTTTTTGAAAGCGTGATTTTCACTGATGTTTGGACTCCGTTTCATACAATTTGACTTTGAACTTCTTTTGGGTGATGATTACTTGAGTGACAGATTTAAATTAAAAAGGAACTCAAACTTGACTTGGTGATTGGCATAGGTTTGTTAGGATTAGTCATTGTAGTATATGAGTAAAGTATTGGTTTTCATTCAATCATTTGCTCGGGACGAGCAAAGTCTAAGTTTGGGGGTATTTGATGAGCATTCATTTAGGCATGATTTAGTATAGGTTATTAAGAGTTAACGGACTATATTTATCTTGTTTTAAAGTGATAAATGCTTGTTTTATGTGTTTCAAGGATTTTACATGAGTCTGATGTTTTTGGAGCAAAAGGCGTGTTATGAACTTAATTGAGTGATGTTCAGATCACAAGCCATAACTTTCACATTCGAAGTCAGAACGACTCACCGTTGGTCTTGTTGGAAAGAAGACTTTGAGAGGAATATTTTCATCCTTCACAAGCATCATTAGATATAGATTTAAAGTGGCTCAAAAGAGTGAAACACAGTTGAAAAAGTTTGGTCAAGTTTCTTAATGACCCCTCTTCAATATAAAGGACATAACTTCCTCATTTCGAATCCAAATGAGTTTCCGTTGTCTTTGTTAGATAGTAAACTCTAAGCTGAACATTTTCATGGCTCACAAGCTTCATTAGATTCGACCTCTAAGTGGTTCAAAATCGCATTGCAAGGCAGAAGAATTTTTCACGCCTTGAGGACACCGTGATTAACAAATTCTGGCAATGCGACTCATATACGTCTGAACCAGAGAGCTCAAAAAAGACACTGTGAAGACGCCTCCAACACGTCGTCGACCTGAAGACTCGAAATTTTGGGATTTTACCTACTTTTCAGGATTTTTAGGTTTTCAACTAACTTTGGGGTGTTCCAATAAATACCAATAGACTTTCAAATGAACTTAACTCTTGTTTTACTTCAGTTTTACATTAGAAACTAGATTTTTGGCTTGATTATGTCTAGCTATTCTCCTTCCTCTAGGTTGAAGGTAGATCGGTCAAGCTTTACGACTTGAGATTCTGTTATGAGGTTTATTTATATTTCATTATCTTGATTCTTTTCTATGGTTTGTT
Source organism: Stephania japonica (assembly GCA_039657345.1). Classification (NCBI taxonomy): domain Eukaryota; kingdom Viridiplantae; phylum Streptophyta; class Magnoliopsida; order Ranunculales; family Menispermaceae; genus Stephania; species Stephania japonica. The sequence continues at coordinate 78,919,730 of CM077556.1, read as the reverse complement.
CTCTTTGGTATTGTTTTTAATCATAGGGTTAGATTTGATTGTATGTATAGCGTTGTGCATGCATATTAGGCTGACTACTCTTAGTCATTGAAGTCGTAACATCTGTCCTCACGCAATAGACACAACTTTGTGACAGTTGGCCATCCGTTCAAGTACCTTAGGGATCTAGGCTAAATAGGGATCCCTAGCGATCCGGTTGTTTAGGTGTAGTGCCTTTACGGACCGAGGTAATACGGCCAACGCGTTAAATCTAGAGCACTAGCGATTAGGTTGGGTGTTTGGTTAGGAAAGTAGTCAATGGTCGTACCTTGGCTGCCGACATCAGGAAGTGCAAGGAATCGAGTGCGTCATAGAGTCTATAGCTGCACTAGATCATAGACTAGTCTCATATCTTTTATAAACCAATGATTAATGGAATCATCCCCAAGGTGTATGTTGAATACCTAGAATTTATTCCATTGCATTTCTCTAACTCTAAAGTTTTCAAAGTTTTCAAAAGTTTTACAAAATCCTCTGTTTTCTCTTCTCTCCTTGAAACATAAGTCAGTTACCTAGTCCTTGAGGTTCAACCCTGAGCTTGCCACTACTGCAGTCCTTATGGTTCCTGGTAATAAATCAGGTAATTTACTTTGACGTTTTCGGCGCGCGTCACGTGACAAAAATCAAAGTAGAGGATCTACTTCTAGACATTAAGTAAAAAAAAAATCCCAATCCATGGTTTAAATCTATTGTCTATTAGAAATCTTTTTGGGGTCTCCCCACATAAACAAGCAAGGAAACCTTAGCAGCCGAAGACCTGAAAACTAGATTTGGCTTTGGGGGCCGGTGTTGTAGCGGCACCCAGTCGTCCCCGCCGATCCCCCACCTCTTTCTCCCAACAACCCAAGGCTTTCCCTCGTCTCTTCTTCTACTTTTATCTTCTATTTTTTCTCTTTTTTGTTCCCCCTTCATCTCTTTCTTTTGTTTCTGTGAAGTGATGGTGGAGTTTTGCGCGCCTGACCTGCAAAAGGTTGAGAGGAGTTTTTTAGGAGTGTCGTTGGCGTACGTTCCTAGTTCCTCAGCACACCAGTAGTCTCTTAGTGAGATCAGTTGGGTGTGCATCTCTGATCAATCTCTGGCATCGCTGATTGGATCTTGGTTGCCGCGACGACGACGACGACTCCGGACCGTGGGGGTTTTCTCCACTCTCAACGTTATGAGTGCCGCTGTCCGCAAGTAGGATGTGTCTCATATTTAGTTATGTTATTCTATAGTTTTAGTGTAGTTTGTTAGGGTTTGGTCTCCGCCATTGTACGACGTTCCCCATTGTTAAGGGTTTTATGTTCCGCTGTCCCCTTTTGAGGGGAGATTGTCATCCTTTGTGAGGTTGTTGTCCCCTTTGTAGGGTTATTGCCCTCCTTGTGAGGATGTTGTTCTAAGCTTCAGTGGATTGTAAAATCTATTATCATCGATGTAATATATTGCTTTACCCATTTTTGGGTGTAAGGAACGTCAATGCAACAACTTGACAAAAAAAAAAAAAAAATGTCTCCCTACATCAATGACAAGACAATCAATCCATGGTCTAAATTCATATTACCATTGGAAATGCTCTTGGGTTAGATATTCACCCCATTGCCAAATCATCATTTTTAATTATAAAAATTAAAATAAAAACAAAAAAGGTCACAATCACAAAGGAAAAAAAGAAGTCCTAAGCAGGAAACTTATGAGTTCATTATGGATAGAAGAAAAGAAACCAAAATTGATTGAACCATAACAAATTTAATTTTAATAACGTCCTTTGAAAAACAGATTAAGAATTGAGTAAAACATAGATGTAATTGAAGATACATTAAACTAAAAGGCCTAAGCAGGAAACTTGTGAGTTCCACATCTCTTTGTAACCATTCTCCATATGAGGATCGACACATTAATTAGGCATCAATTAATTAATGTAACTCCATACATATGTCGAATCATACCGGATCAACTGGATCTATGTATAGCAGCACAGCATTTTCTTTCATTCTTGTGTTTGAACGGGTATAAGTATCTTCACCGTTCTTGTAAATCAGAATTGCCATTCGAGTAAGACTAACAAGTCGTAATGGTAAAGGCCATGGAAGGACTGCACTTCGACGTGTGAAGCACTCTTCGTTCAAATCCTTCCATGCCTCTTCCATCATTTTCTGAATCTCATCACAAGCTTCTTCCTCCTGTACACCAAATTCCTTCATGTAGCACTCTACAGCTGAAGCAACATGCCCTCTTTGTTGTTCAAACTTCACAGTAATGTTAAAACTTTTGTTAGTTGTTTAATTATAACACTTTCAAATTGATTATAAGAATTCATTTATATATCTAAATCAACATCTAGATGAAATGTTTATAGGAAATGGTGGCATAAAATTCTTAATGAATATTGTACCTGATGGGAGGCTATATCGTTAATTAGTCGTACTATCAGACCTGATGATCTAAGAGGTTTCGGGTCACCCCTCAACCATTCGAAAGTTTCCTTCAGTATAGTCTTTCCCTTACTAAGACAACCAACAATAATTAACAAGTAGTATGCAGAGGATTTCAATCCATTACTTAGGTATTCTTCTAATTTTGGCGTGTGGCCTTCGTGGTACCATTTTGCCTCCACAAAATAAGCTCGAACTAATTCTTTCATCTTCAATAACACAAGAAGGAATTGCGTCATGTTAATAAACTATTCAAGTGAACTTCATAAATGTTAACTATAAATCTTATATATATGTCCGACTTACTGCTTCTATGCAGTAATGCACATGATAAGAACATCCCTCCTTATCCATCACTTTCTCCAATTTTTCAAACTCATCCAAGATTGCTTGGTAACTTACTTTCATGTATCCTGGAAGTTGATTGACAGATGAAGCATCCCACCTGAAATTAATAGTTGTACGTCGTAGAATGCGCATGTGTATTATACTAGCTAAAAAAAAAAAAAAAATCCAAGAGCTAGAGCATGTATATATCAATCAAACCTCTCAAAGGCCTCTGTGAAGAGTTTTAATTCTTCGATGGTGCCATAAACATCAAAACTATCGTCGACTACTGATATAAAGATGATAAGTTTGGCCATGAACACTCTTGAAAGTGAGTCTGAAGGCTCAAAGTATGCCACAGTGGCCAAGAAGTAGGACTCCACTAATCTGTCTCGGAAAAAAGGTAGCTTCGAAACTAAGTCCAAATCCTTCCACCACCTGCACAAAATCATATATATCCCTTATATACATATTAATTAGATATGAAGAAAAAAAAGATTCAAATGTCGAGGTTGACATACCTTGAAAGATCAGACAACTCCTGTTTGTACAATGCTTGTACCAACTTAAAAGCTAGCTTTGCGAGCCTTATTACAGAGTCACTTAACTTCTCATTTTCTGATTGATAAAAGGAGATGTAATACCTCCTTGCCTCTAGTCTTGAAATGGCCTTGTGGAAGGGTTGGTCAAGTGAATGTTGAACTTGTCTTCCAAGAGGAGAACAACTAAATGAAGTACTGCTCTTCATCATAGATGTAAGGTTGGTGGTAGTGAAAATAAGGGCTTCCTCTAGAACATCTTCTCCATGAAACCTGATATGAGCTGCTTCATATAAGCTTAGCATGCCTTTAACATCATCAATCAGACTTGATTCAAATTCGCCCTTGTCGTCCTTGAACTTGTTAAAGACATCTGCATACATGCGTCATCAACCCATTATTTTGCTTTTGAGGATGCTAATATACTAATTGAAACAACAACAGATATGAATTTACCACTCGAAACATTATGTCCTTGTTGTCTAAGCAATCGGAAACATAAAGCGACATCGTGAAGATTGTTGTTGTGAATGAAGGATAGAATGATTTCATGATTTGACATTTGTTTCATTGCTTCTTCTATTTCAGGTTCAAAGTGGAATGATATGCAGAGGCGTTGAATTGCATCAATCAAACGCAGTTGCTCTGAGGGTTTAGTATGAGCCTCATTTAGTAATTTTCTCACTTCTTCCTTCAATATCTCAACTTCGTCGGCACAAGCACGGATTGCCTACTCATCGAAAATGAAGATTAATCAACGTAATACCATCATATTAATTAGCGTATTATAAGCAATATTGAAAGAAAAAAAGTAGAAAACATATGCAAAGTACATATATATGCAACTTACTACATCATCACTAGTGTAATTTAGGAAGTAATCACCCCAGATATCTGGATGAAAATTTGCAGACTTGCGCACCGCATCATCTTCAACTCTAGAGGCAGAGCTCGTAGTTGGTCCCTCACTAATGCTCCGCATTCTTTCCGATTAGCTAGGTAACCAAAGCGAAGCAGAAGTAAGGCTGAGTACTTACTAGTTAATGCATAGAGTGATACTGCTTAAAAATGTTTGGGTCATTGGATTTATTAAAGATGTGTAAACCGAAAGTTAGTCCTTCATTGATTAAATACAACTTTATAAAAAAGTAATATATTAATTAACTCTTCTTAACAATGCAAAAATCTTTTTAAGATAAAACCTCACACCTTAAGTTGAAAGGTGATTTAATTTTAGGACAATATCAGTACTAAGGAGATCAATAAGCTCACGTCGCGTAGGGGGAGAGAATTTGACCGGATTTATGTGCAACTTGACCATAAATGCGGATGGTTACCGAATCAAACCTTGGGAACGTACGTTATTGGTGGCATAACATGTGATGTGACGTCGAGGTCTTGTTTTTCAAAGGCTACACAGGTTGGACAGTTTGTCTTTATAGTATGTATGATTAAACCTCATAAATACATGCATGCACTTGAACGAACGCACATTCTTTTTTTAATTTTCCTTTGGATCGTTATTGTCCGGTTTACTTATGAGTAGTACTATTTAAACTCACGAGTCTAAATTTTTAAGAGGGTTTTTAAAATTTTTTATTTAAAAGTTATCTTCAAGCAATAAATGACTTTAAATTAACAACTTGTAACACTTTTTTGATATTTATAAAAATTTCAAAATCCCCTATAAATCTAATTTTAAGAGTCCAAATAAATTTTTTATACTTATATTAGGTTTGGAAAATTATAGTGTGACAGTCTTGATATATATGTATACTGCTACCAAGTTGTTAGTGTGCCAGTGCTACTTTAATATATTTTGCATTATGATTTGTGTGTGAATACTTTTCGATGTTTGTTCAACAGTCCCATAAACTTCATTTATTAAAATCTCTTCCAATACTGAAGGATACTTCTAAGTTCTGACCATATTTTATCCACTTAGGACCACAAATAATTATTGAGGGAAACCATGCATTATTTCAATCATGTTGAAGAATTCATACTATTTCCTCGGGTAGATTTGTGCGATATCAACAACATCGAAGGTCCAAGCCTCTCAGGTAATGTGATAAAGACATCACTTGTCAAAAAGGCAAGAACTCGGAAGATCGTGGTTCAATACCCAAGCTTTCAGTCGTAGCGTTGAACTCCCCTCGATAGAATACAAGTCTCCTACTTGCACTGTGAGACTCCCGCTCACTAAAACACCTAAGTCCCATTGAGGTTTATAACTCGATAAAAAAGTGAACGTACAACACGTTCACAATACAAAGTTAAATAATCGAATAGTGAGGTACATACTCTATTACTTTGACACAATATATAGACATTGAAGTACACAAAATTCTAACTACATATCATAACAACATGCTTACGATCTGCCCAATCTTCATCTTCAAATAACCACGTCTCTCACATTTATTACGTCGTGATAAGCCTTTGAACCGCAACTCCAACTTCTATGTATACCTTAAGTTGCTCCTCAGTTAGTTGTAGATAAGATCAAATCCGTAACAAACTGATCCAGAGATCATATTGCAACCACCTTTCGTGATCTGTTGTAACCGCGTATCTTCATCCAAATCACCCAAAGTTTATCTTCTCATGTGAGCACGTGAAACATGTTTTAGGCGATTCATTTACCGAACTAACAACCTGATCAACATGATGGCAATCCAATCCATCGATCACAATCTTAACTGTTAATCTTGACACTAACAGATGCCCACCTCGAGATGCGGGCACTCGAGTTGAGGCCACATGGAAAGCTCATGTGGGCCATTGTGTATTGGGGTGTGGTTTTATCCATTGTCATTATAGAATTTTCCTAAAACTAACTGCACAACTCTCCCCGAGGAACATTTTTAAGGACCAATTAGGAATAATCACTAGTATTTTGTATAGGTGTAAAGTATGACCGACTTGTAACTAGTTAGGGGTGGAACCAAAGCTGGCTCCACCCCCACTCTAACATGCATACTATGTCTAAAGGAAAGAAAGTTGTTCCCCTAAAAGTTGTTCCCCTATGGGAATCAAACCCCAAATCTCTTACTTCCATAACCCCACATGGTTCATCAACTTTTGAGTATTGTATAGATGAAGTTAATTTATTTGATTATATTATCTTACACATAATTATAACTCACGACATTCATATATGTGAGTATTTACAAAGCAAAATGTTATTGATATATAGCTTTGTTATTATAGAAATACATGGCCCGGAGAACATTGGGCCACACACGCACACATGTGAGTATACAAATGGGGTTGGAGTCCGTTTTTACACAAAACTAATTGGCTTGTGCTAACATCCAATCTACACCACTTATATACTACACCAACTCTTATTATATTTTCAATGTGGATTATATATTACAACACTTGCCCTCATGTGCAATTGGGCCTGGACAAGTTGTCACTTGTCAAACATAGACCTACTCTTAAAGGTCTGTACAAACATGTGACGACCCCTCCCTGACCTAGGGTCAAGTCGCTCGGTCCAATACCGTTACCTAGACCCGATACCTGAACCAGGCCCAAATAACGGCTTAGTACGCCTAAATAAACCTGCGGAATAATCATTCTAACAAGATATATGATAATATAAGTGTAAAAGTTAATCATCATATAATCCTGTATATAATAATAAGATCTATAATCTTAAATATTTAAAAGTCTCATACAACTTAATAATAATAATAATAATAATAAAAAGGTTCAGAACTACCCATTACTAATTCTCAATCTATAACCCACGTACGAGATTTACAAAATGATTAATAATAATGTTAAACTTGTAATATACGAGTCTCACATATAAAAGCACTTCAAGATAAATCCTTTCCCTTGCCTTTCTTGTCTACTGCGCTGGTAGAGGGACCTGTGGGGTAGAGTGGGGTGAGCTAAAGAACCAAAGATGCTTAATAAGAGGAAAGACTCGCTCAAACATTAAATATGCAAGTACTACCTAATACTCATGCAAATTCTACATGACATTCAATCCATACGCATAACACAACATGTAATAACCGAATACATGTAAATCATAACAAAATTATAAGCATATTAATTGAACACATAATTCGATACAATTAAAGATATGGTTCATGCTCATCGTAATTATAAAAATGGATTCATATTCCAAGAAGAATAAATAACTAATATTTCTATTTCCAAATTTGTTATCCAATAATCTTCAGATCAATAATTTATGTCATATCCCATTCACATTACTATACATAAACATAACAATTTTACAACACATTCGATAAACATTCATTTAAGTCATGCATAATAATTTTCATCATTATTCATTTATAAATTTACACATGACATACAAATAAAGTCACACGAAATATTTAAATAAAATGTGATAGATATAAATATTAATATAAGCCGTTGTTCCATTCAATGCGAACTAGATATTGGTAAGGATCCGGTGACCGAATCATCTATTTTCGAATTGATACAATAATCAGTGGAAACGTAATGGCCGTTACGCCCTCTAGATAATCGCACCAAAACAAAGACAGATTCATCCAAGCCGTCACCGCTACACGTCTCAAAGAATCATCAAGTAGCAAAGGATGGAACTCCAAACCCTTACATTCGAATAATTCACCTTATGCATTCAATTAGTCAAGCTAACCCTCGGTGGTTAACTACCACACACTCTGGGGTGTCCAAGATATAGACCACTTGCCAATTTGGCCCATAGTGGAACTCCACACACTCTGGGGCACCGAATAACATAAAGGCAAAATAATGTATTCACAATTCCATAGATAATAGACATCCAAACCAATATCACGACGCAACCCATTCCCAAGTCTTTACATTTAAAACATGCATTCCTAGTTATCTAATAATCAAGCCATATTTAATGCATGAGCGAAGCTCCCCACTTACTTGGACCCGTCGTAACGCCTATACCGACTCCTCGCGCAATTGGGGTCCCACGTGAACTGCCTCGCGAATCTAAACAATTCATACAATTCTATATAAGAATTTCACTAAATTAAAAGTTGTATATTCTAATTTTTTTTAATTCATATTTGGGGACCCAAATGGTGTAGATCCCACGCGATGTGCCGTTTAAGGGCTTTGTCGAGGGTATTGACGCCCCTCGTAGGTTTTATCCTATTTATTTTATTTTATTTTATTAATTAATTTTTTTTAATTGGCTATTGCCATCCCCTTCTTCCTCACCATAATGGGTGGCTAAAGCCACCTCCCCCATATTAGGCGGTGGCGCGGCCCCCAAACCAGCGGCTCCAAGGGGAGCCGCCACCCCTATTTCCTTCTTCTTCAAAAACAAAACAAACCAAAGAAGAAGAAAAGAAGAAAAAGAAGAAAGAAAAGAAAAGAAAAAGAAGAATCACCACCACCACCAAATCAAAGAAGAAGAAAAGAAGAAAAAGAAAAAGAAAAGAAAAATAAAGAAAAACCACCAAAAGATTATCTCCCCCTTGGTTGTTCAAGCCTCCTCTTCTTCTCCTCCCTCTCCAAGTTTAGGGTTTCAACACAAAAGAGGTTTCAAACTTATAAGAGGTTTATATAGGTAGGGTTTTTAAAGTAGGGTTGTTCACAATTTAACCCCAAATTACATAAATACCCCTTTTGGGCCCAATTCTCTCATTAAGCCCATTCCACCTATTTTCACTTAGTCTAAATCCAAATCTTGTTAATATTATTTTTTTTGTGTAACAATTTGATTTGTTCCCATATTTTAATATAAATTAATAAAATACCTTTAAAATGAGTCGGAGAACATTTGGGTCGTTACAATATCCCAAATTTAAAGAATTTCGTCCTTGAAATTAAATCAAAGTCATACCTCAAGATTCAAAGAGAAATGGAAAATTCTCTTTCATGTAATCCTACCGCTCCCAAGTCAACTCTTGTTCCTCATGAAATTGCCATCGGACTTGCACTATTGCATATTCCTTATTACGTAATTTTCTTATTCTTCTATCCATTATTTGGATCGGCAGTTCATCATACGACACGTCCTCCCTTAGATCAACTTGCCCCCAATCAATCCTCGGTGCGTGTTTATTATGTGTCTTTCTCAACATGGAGATATGAAAAACATCATGTACACCCGCTAACTGTGGTGGTAACTTGAGACGAAAGGCTACTGGTCCCACCTTTTTCTTGATCTCGAATGGTCCGATGAATCTTGGAGATAACTTTCCTTTTAACCCAAAACGAAAATGCCCTTTAATAGGAGAAACTTTCAAAAGCACGAATTCCCCTTTCTTGAATACAACATCTCGATGGTCCTTATCAGCATACTTTTTCTGACGGCTTTAGGCGGTTTCTAGTCATTGCCTAATAATCTTAATTCTTTCTGTTTGATCATGAACCATTTCTGGTCCAAACAAAACCACATCTCTGACCTCGGTCCAACAAACTGCAGATCTACACGGTCTCCCATAAAGAGCCTCAAAAGGTGTCATACCAATGCTGGCTTGAAAACTGTTATTGTATGCGAACTCACAAAACGAAATGTACTTTTCCCAACTTCCACCGAAATCCAATACACAGGCTCGAAGCATGTCCTCAAATATCTGGATCAATCTCTCGGTCTGCCCATCAGTTTGAGGGTGAAAAGCCGTACTGAGATTGAGTTGAGTTCCCATCTGGTGCTGAAACCCTCTCTAAAACTGAGAGGTAAATCTCGGATCACGATCCGACACTATAGTCACCGGAACCCCATGTAACCTGAAAATTTCATTGACGTACATGCCTCCAAGTCTGTATGCTGAATATGCCATGGAAATAGGAATAAAGTGTGCCGACTTAGTCAAACGATCTATAACCACCCAAACCGCATCATGTCCTTTTTGTGTGTTCGGCAGCCCCGAAACAAAATCCATGGCTATGTGTTCTCACTTCCATTGTGGAATAGGCAATGGTTGCAATAATCCTCCCGGATTTTGGTGATCTGCTTTTACTAGCTAACAAATCTCGCAGTTCTGAATGTAAGTAGCGATGTCAACTTTCATCCCCGGCCACCAATACATTCGTTTCATATCTTGGTACATTTTATTGCCTCCCGGATGCACTGTAAACCATGATCTATGCACTTCTTTGAGTAAATCATCTCTCAACTGTCTATGAGATGGTATCCATACTCTGTCTTGGAACCTCAATGCCCCGTCACCTGACAATCTCCAGTCCTTATCATCAATTTTATCTGCCAATGACCTGTACTGTCCATACTCAGAATCGGCCCTCTGACAGTCAATAACTCTAAACAATGCCACTGGCTCCGCTCTCATCTGAACATGCTCTTGACTCCTTACTACATCTAAGTCTTCCACCGGTACTTCTTGTATTTGCATTACAACTTCGGACTCTGACTCCAATCGAATACGGCTCAAAGCATCCACTACTACATTCGCTTTCCCCGGGTGATACTCAAGTGTGAAGTCGTAGTCTTTCAAAAATTCCAACCACCTCCTCTGTCTCATGTTCAAATCACTCTGAGTAAACAGGTACTTCAAACTTTTGTGATCTGAATAAACAATAAACTTTTCTCCGTACAGATAATGTCTCCATAATTTCAAAGCAAACACCACTGCTGCTAACTCTAAATCATGCACCGGATAATTCTTCTCGTGAATCTTCAGTTGACGTGAAGCATAGGCGATTACCTTCTTGTCTTGCATTAGTATTCCTCCCAATCCAATCCCCGAAGTGTCGGTGTACATTGACAATTCCTTCTTCGGACTCGGTAGGACCAAAATAGGTGCGGTGGTCAAACGCTCCTTCAACAATTGAAAAGCTTTTTCGCATGCATCACTCCAAACATAAGTAACATCCTTCCGCGTCAATTCAGTAAGCAGTGAAGCAATCGACGAGAAATTTTGCACAAAACGCCGATAATACCCTGCTAATCCTAGGAAACTTCGTATTTCTGATGCATTTTTAGGTTGTGGCCATCTAAGGATCGCCTCAATCTTCGTAGGATCAACTGTTACACCTTCCGCATTCACCACATGGCCCAAAAATTTCACTTCGGAAGCCCAAAACTCGCACTTGCTTAGCTTAGCGTAAAGCTTGTGTTCCCTTAATGTCTGCAACACCTTCCTAAGATGCTTTCTATGGTCTGACTCAGTCTTAGAATATATCATTATGTCATCGATAAATACAATCACAAACTGATCGAGGAAAGGTTTGAAAACACGGTGCATCAAATTCATGAACATGGCTGGTGCATTGGTAAGTCCAAACGGCATCACTGTGAACTGAAAGTGACCATATCGTGTACTAAATGCTGTCTTTGGTATGTCTTCTTCTCGTATGCGCAGCTGATGGTACCCCGATCTCAAATCTATTTTCGAAAAGAATCTTGCTCCACTCAGTTGGTCAAATAAATCATCGATCCTGGGAAGCGGATACTTGTTCCGAATAGTCACCTTATTCAACTGTCGATAGTCAATACACATTCTCAAACTGCCGTCCTTCTTCTTCACGAATAACACAAGTGTTCCCCATGGCGAGACACTTGGAGAAATTAAACCTTTCTGAGTCAACTCCTCTAGTTGCTTCTTCAAGTCATTCAACTCAGTAGTCGCCATACGATAGGGTGCCTTAGAAACTGGTCTAGTACCGGGAATAAGATCAATCACAAAGTCAATGTCTCGATGTGGAGGAACTCTTGGAAGGTCAGATGGAAAAACGTCTGGAAAATCCTTAACAATAGGAATCTTCTCAATTAGAACTTCTTGTCCCCCCTCTCCCATAGAAGTTAGACTCTCAATAGTCTCTATTTCATCAAAAGTCACAATTCTACTTCGGCTAATAACATTAGCCAAAGAACAACCTCTAAACTCAAATGGAGTAGTGCCCGGAATCTGAAAGATCACCGTCTTAATGAAACAATCTATCTTAGCGTGATACGTCTCTAACCAGTCCATTCCCAATAGTGCATCATATTCTAAACACTCTAACACTCGCAAATCGAACGGCATAATGTGATCCCCAATTTTAATTATGCACCCCTCACATTATGAGAACTTCCCCCATGGTTACTCATAGTGCACTGTAGAGCAACAAATGGTTAGTCCAATAATTTGAGGAATTTGTAAAAATATCTAACGTTATAAATATATTACATTCATAAACATATAACAATATATTAACGCTTTATCTTTGATTTTTGATCCCTTCCCAATCTAGAATTTTGACATTTGTGCACATCAAGTCGACTCAAACCGATGTCCCATACCATGGATTTGTTCGACTTAAACTTGATTTTTTTTTATTTAAGGCTCTACAACTTGGGTTTTTCTAACCTAATGTTTCCCTAGGTTCTAATACATAGGCTCTGATACCAATTGTGACGACCCGTCCCTGACTTAGGGTCAAGTCGCCCGGCCCAATACCGTTACCTATACCCGATACCTGAACCAGGCCCAAATAACAGCTTGGTACGCCTAAATAAACCTTCGGAATAATCATTCTAACAAGATATATGATAATATGAGTGTAAAAGTTAATCATCATATAATCCTGTATATAATAATAAGATCTATAATCTTAAATATTTAAAAGTCTCATACAACTTAATAATAATAATAAAAAGGTTCAGAACTACCCATTACTAATTCTCAATCTATAACCCACGTACGAGGTTTACAAAACGATTAATAATAATGTTAAACTTGTAATATACGAGTCTCACATATGAAGGCACTTCAAGATAAATCCTTTCCCTTGCCTTTCTTGTCTACTATATTTGGTAGAGGGACCTGTGGGGTAGAGTGGGGTGAGCTAAAGAACCAACGATGCTCAATAAGAGGAAAGACTCGCTCAAACATTAAATATGCAAGTACTACCTAATACTCATGCAAATTCTACATGACATTCAATCCATACGCATAACACAACATGTAATAACCGAATACATGTAAATCATAACAAAATTATAAGCATATTAATTGAACACATAATTCGATACAATTAAAGATATGGTTCATGCTCATCGTAATTATAAAAATGGATTCATATTCCAAGAAGAATAAATAACTAATATTTCTATTTCCAAATTTGTTATCCAATAATCTTAGATCAATAATTTATGTCATATCCCATTCACATTACTATACATAAACATAACAATTTTACAACACATTCGATAAAACATTCATTTAAGTCATGCATAATAATTTTCATCATTATTCATTTATAAATTTACACATGACATACAAATAAAGTCACACGAAAGATTTAAATAAAATGCGATAGATATAAATATTAATATAAGCCGTTGTTCCATTCAATGCGAACTAGATATTGGAAAGGATCCGGTGACCGAATCATCTATTTTTGAATTGGTACAATAATCAGTGGAAACGTAATGGCCATTACGCCCTCTAGATAATCGCACCAAAACAAAGATAGATTCATCCAAGCCGTCACCGCTACACGTCTCAAAGAATCATCAAGTAGCAAAGGATGAAACTCCAAACCCTTACACTCGAATAATTCACCTTATACATTCAATTAGTCAAGCTAACCATCGGTGGTTAACTACCACACACTCTGTGGCGTCCAAGATATAGACCACTTGCTAATTTGGCCCACGGTGGAACTCCACACACTCTGGGGCACCGAATAACATAAAGGCAAAACAATGTATTCACAATTCCATAGATAATAGAGATCCAAACCAATATCACGACGCAACCCATTCCCAAGTCTTTACATTCAAAACATGCATTCCTAGTTATCTAATAATCAAGCCATATTTAATGCATGAGCGAAGCTCCCCACTTACCTTGACCCGTCGCGACGCCTATACCGACTCCTCGCGCGATTGGGATCCCACGTGAACTATCTCGCGAATCTAAACAATTCATACAATTCTATATAAGAATTTCACTAAATTTAAAGTTGTATATTCTAATTTTTTTTTAATTCATATTTGGGGACCCAAATGGTGTAGATCCCACGCGATGTGCCGTTTAAGGGCTTTGTCGAGGGTATCGACGCCCCTCGTAGGTTTTATCCTATTTTTTTATTTTATTTTATTAATTAATTTTTTTTAATTGGCTATTGCCACCCCCTTCTTCCTCACCATAATGGGGTGGCTAAAGCCACCCCCCCCCATATTAGGCGGCGGCGTTGTCTTCTCCGGCGGCGCCACCAGGCGCCACCCCCAAACCAGCGGCTCCAAGGGGAGCCGCCACCCCTATTTCCTTCTTCTTCAAAAACAAAACAAACCAAGGAAGAAGAAAAAGAAGAAAGAAAAGAAAAAAAAAAAAGAATCACCACCACCACCAAATCAAAGAAGAAGAAAAGAAGAAAAAGAAAAAGAAAAGAAAAATAAAGAAAAACCACCAAAAGATTACCTCCCCCTTGGTTGTTCAAGCCTCCTCTTCTTCTCTTCCCTCTCCAAGTTTAGGGTTTCAACACAAAAGAGGCTTCAAACTTATAAGAGGTTTATATAGGTAGGGTTTTTAAAGTATGGTTGTTCACAATTTAACCCCAAGTTACATAAATACCCCTTTTGGGCCCAATTCTCTCATTAAGCCCATTCCACCTATTTTCACTTAGTCCAAATCCAAATCTTGTTAATATTAATTTTTTTTTGTGTAACAATTTGATTTGTTCCCATATTTTAATATAAAATTAATAAAATACCTTTAAAATGAGTCGGAGAACATTTGGGTCGTTACAAAACATATCTAGGCCTACTCTTAGAGGCTTTAAGTTTACAAACGGGTTCAGACTTCACTGCTAGCCTAACTAGGTCTTCAAACACGAGCCTAGGATCATTCTGTTCTGATACCAAATAGAAATTCATGGGCCCTGAGAGTGTTGGGCCGCACGCGTACACATGTGGGTATATAAAATGGGGTTAGAACCCTATCTTGCACAAAACCATTAAGGTAGTGCTAAGATCCAATCTACACCACTTGTATGCCACACCAACTCTTATTATATTTTCAATGTGGGATTATATATTCTAACACTCCCCATCAAGTGCAACTAGGCTTGTACTAGTTGTTATTTGCTAAACACAGGCCAACTCTTAGAGGTCCATATAAACATGTCTATGCCTACTCTTATAGGCTATAGATTCACAAATGGGTCTAGACTCTATCGCTAGCCCAACTAGGTCATCAAATACGAGCCCAAGATCGTTCCGCTCTGATACCATATAGAAATCTATAGGCTCGGAGAGTGTTGGGCCACACACACACATGTGGATATATAAATGAGGTTGGAGCCCTATCTTGCACAAAATCAATTGGTTTGTGCTAGGATCCAATGTACACCACTTATATACCACACCAACTCTTATTATATTTTCAATGTAGGATTATATATTCCAACACTCCCCATCAAGTGCAACTATAGGCCTGGACTAGTTGTCACTTGCCAAACACAGACCAACTTTTAGAGGTTCGTATAAACATGCCTAGGCCTACTCTTATAGGTTCTAGGTTCACAAACGAGTCTAGACTCCATCACTAGCCAACTAGGTCACCAAATATGAGCCCAGGATCGTTTCACTCTGATACCATACAAAAATTCATGGGCCCGGAGAGTTTTGGGCCACACGCGCACACATGTGGATATATGAATGGTGTTGGAGCCCTATCTTACACAAAAACCAATTGACTTGTGCTAGGATCCAATCTATACCACTTATATATCACGCCAACTCTTTCCAATGTGGGATTATATATTGACGCGGCAGAGATCTTCTAAATCGGATGCTCGAACACTACGAACAAACAACCTAGAGCTAGAGAGAATTAACATCAAATTCTCAAAAAAAGAAATTTAATTTTTTATTAAAAATCAATACAGTCAACATAAAACGTTTACATAGCCCCGTATATATTGGCATTTACGTAAAAGAAAGTAGTAATAAACTAGAATTCCTAATTGGACATTGCTGACATTGACCATCACACAATATATACATATATAGTAACAATATATCATTCCTAAAAGAAAACAACTTCTAAACCACTCTAATTTGTGTAACCAACCGTGATCACTAAAATACTAAAATTAAACCACCTAATAGTAAATAAATAAATAAGATAAACTTAGAAAACTAATAATTTGCACCAGAACTCTTTGAATTGATGGGATAAGGGAAAATTAATGTCCCAAATCTCACATTCCCACAACAAAGCTATTTTGATCTTCATCATTCTCCCATTATTGGAAAAAATTCGCCCTCGAATTTTTGTACTTTCTCACGTCTTTCAACTTAGGACAACTTTGTCCTGCATCATACTCCCCCTGTTAACGAAAATTCGCCCTCGAATTTTGGTACCTTCGAGCGACTTGTAATTTGGGACAAATTTATCTTCAAAAGTACTAATCTTGACTAACTCAAGACTACTTGATGAAACAAGAAGTTGGAGAACAATATCATGAACGTTGTCAACAAACACACCGCCGTGAGAGTCTTGAAGAGCGTCCACTACTAACTCTTCATCCATGTCATTGGTTAAGGAACAAAAGTGTTTGATCGCCGCGAACTTCACTTTTGTCTCCACACCTTTTTTAATTAGGTAGTTGTCGACTTCATCACGACAACCACGTATCTTTGTTGACGACGCCTCATCACACGACACTACCAGTGACACTTGTGGTTTTGACATTAACTGTGTAACCTCAAGTACATGACCATCATCTCCAAATACCACATTCTCTTCAACAATGGTGCCATCATTGTCATAAAAAATTTACGGCTTGTTGCTGTCAAAGATGTGACCGTCATTGCATTCGATTAGATCGATGCATTCTTTTGATCGACAATCTTCGTCGTTGCACTCATCATCCCTGTCAAAAAAGGAATCTCCTTTTGTTTCTTTAAAAATAATAGGTTTTCTTTGGCAGTTTTAGGTAGGTTATTTCCAACTCGAACCCTCAACAAAACTCTCGTAATAGCCATAATAGCAGACAATTCATTCAATTGCGCCAGCAAATGTTCATGCGACGCAAAAAATTGAGCGAAACGCTGCTCGTTCCAAGCTTGATTGTGTTGATGATAAATATCTTCGACTCGTTGATTTTGATTCTTCTTCGGTGCCATAATTATCTCTAAATCACGGTTGATGAAGTCTCTGATACCAAACAGACGCATCAGAGATCTTCTAAATTGGATGCTTGAACACCACGAACAAACAACCTAGGGCTAGAGAGAGCACCACGAATAAACAACCTAGGGCTAGAGAGAATTAACACCAAGTTCTCAAGAAAAGAAAGTCAATTCTTTATAAAAAATCAACATAAAACGTTTACATATATATAGGCATTTAGTTAAATGAAAGTAGTAATAAACTATATTTATTTAATATAGTAACAACATATCAGTACTAAAAGAACAACCGTGATCACTAAAATACTAAAACTAAACCACCTAATGGTAAATAAATAAATAAATAAGATAAACTTAGAAAACTAATAATTTGCACCAGAACTCTTTTAATTGATGGGATAAAAGAAAATTAATGCCCCAAATCTCACATCCCACAACAACGCTATTCTGATCTTCATCATATATTCCAACATTCCCCCTCAAGTGCAACTAGGCCTGAACTAGTTGTCACTTGCCAAACATAGACGGACTCTTAGAGGTCCGTATAAGAATGCCTAAGCCTACTCTTATAGGATCTAGGTTCACAAACGAGTCTAGACTCCATCGCTAACCCAACCAAGTCATCAAATACAAGCCCAGGATCGTTCTGTTTTGATACCATATAAAAATTCATGGGCCCGGAGAGTGTTGGGCCACACACACATGTGAGTATACAAATGGGGTTGGATCCCATTTTTGCACAAAATCAATTGGCTTGTGCTAAGATCCAATTTACACCACTTATATACCACATCAACCCTTATTGTATTTTCAATGTGGGATTATATATTCTAACAGTTATTTTTTTGAGTATTGTATAGATTTAAGCTTCTTATACTGTGGCTCCCCTCAACTTCCTCACTCTTTCAATACTTTTCTTTTCCTGTTATTACTTTATGTTACATGACTATTAATTAGTAGTGGCTTCACAATGATGTTGAATAAATAAATAGTGATTATATTCTTACTGCAAATAATGTTTGACATTTGACAGAGTTGTTTGAGCTTAATATAATTTAAAATATGCACTTCATTCTTACATTTATATTAACTAGGTAATAATAACGAAGCTATATACATCAAAAAAAATAACAAAGCTATATATCAATATTCCAAATTAGATGAAGTTAATTTGCTTGAGTCTGTTATTATACACATAATTATCACTCACGGCATTCATATATGTGAGTATTTTACAAAACATAAAAACACTTCATTGTCTTTCTGACGGAACTTAAAAAAGACTTCACGTATTAGTGTTAAGTATTTTTTTATTTTTACGATACATATAAATTAAAGGTTGGCCTAGCCTCCTCCACTTAATGTCCGACTCGGCCGCTGTAACTAGTGTAACAGAGTTTGTTGAGTTTAGTGCCGACTCAAACACATCATTCAAATGCAACTTACTACATCATCACAAGCGTAATTTAGGACACATGGTTTTACTTTAAAATGCTTTAATACTAATCGAACGGTAATCTACTCTTATATACTTCTTTATGAAATCATATTCAATCAATATGAGATTAAATCTTTCACTCCACACATCTCTAACATATATCTGAAGATGAAAATTTGCCGACTTGTCCACCCATCATCTTCAGCTCTGGAGGCGGAACTCACTAATGCTCGACATTCTTTTTGACTAGCTAGTTTCATGTCATTGATCCGCAACCACTGCTTTTATTATCAACGGTTCCTGCATGAAACTATCCAATTTATTAGGTGATGTCACATATATGTGATCTGTCTAAGTTATAGCTAGCTTGACTTTTATGTACCGTTGAACATATAGGTTCGCGTCGCTGTTCAGTGGAGGATCTAGAAGAGGGACGTACCCCTTATATCCGTCTCCATAGTAGCACTATATATTTTTGGAAACTCAGCATCTTTCCCCTTACGGTCGACACACCCTTTTCTATAGACTATAAGTGTATCATCTGTGGGTCCTAATATGATGTGTCAGAAGCTTCTTGAGTGGATATTTTATGGTGTCAATTAGTATGTTATTATCCCAAAAAAATAATAAGTTGTTTTATGTATTGAGGAGCACGTGCTATCAGTGGATTTTTTATTCTGTTGTTGTGTTCGTGGTGTTTAAGGCGATTTGTGAATTGAATTGGAGTTTGAATATCGACGAATTTTAAAAGAGTAAGTGATTCAGTGTATAATCAGGTCATTAATTAAGTCCAAGAAGTGTTTGATACTTCTTTAAAATAGTTCGACCGAAAATAACTTTTTGGTTGACTTTTGGATGGTTCCACTATAAAATTCGACGGTTTTAAAAATATGGTTCTATTTGAAAAGGCATGGTGATCAACTCACACTACTTAATAGCGAGTAAGTCATTTTTTGGCCAAATAAGTAATTTTTTTTTTTATTTTTAGTAAGTATTAGTTTGATTACAACTTTAAGTAGGAGTTTTCTTGTTTTATGCCGTTTGTGGTATTAGCTTTCCTATTTCTTCTAGTTTTTAATTTAGGGTATTTTGGACTTTTGCTATTTTTGGCAAATTTTAGGGTTTTGCTATTTAAAACACCCTTGTTGCTGTAATTAAACGTTTTTTGATTATTGAATAAAATTCAAACTTTGATTAAGTTATTGTGCCATGAATTGCATTATTCGTAGTATTGAATAATTAGTTTGGAAGACTTCTGTTGCGTCAAGTAAGTTTTACTCGATTGTGTAATTCTATTTGTGTCGTCATTTTTGTTTGGTGCTACAGGATCGCAATCTAAAGAGTGGGTATCGGTCGCCTAAGTCTCGGACATGTGTGACCGAGATCTACTCTTTATGTCTTGAATTTTTCGATTGTATCGATCGGTTGTTTAAGTATGAGATTGATAATATTAGTCTTGGACCTATGCGATTGTGATCCACTCTTAAAGTCTTGGTCTTGTGCTACCGAATAACATGAGTGACACAAAAAATCATGAAATCGCCCTAATCCACACATCTTCGAGCTCGAAATAGCCTGAAATGGAGTCAACGAAGCTATTAAAGGTGGTTTAACAATGAAGATACGCTTGGCTTAGAGGCTTAGGTGGTTGCGGTACGTGGAAATGGGTGAGGAAGATAAGGTGTGTGCGTGTGTGTGCGTGTTTTATTTGTTTATTTATTTGACAAGGTGTGTTTTTGAGGGGAGAGTATTCTGGGGCATTTTGAAAAAGAATGGGTTAATGCTAAGCAAAAGTGGAGTTTGAGTGAGTGTCCAACCAACTTATTTTAGAGTTGAGTTGGTCTTTTATTTATTTTTTATTTATTAGCAAAGATTAAATCCGGTCTAGGTAACATAATTACATGATATCCTGCTCTAGCAACATGAAATTTTAATTGGGATTGAGTTTGGCTTTTAGATCGAGATAAGATCTAAATTTATTTATTTATTTTTGGTAATGATATCTAAGTAAATTTAGGCAGCTGTTATTCGGACCCCACTTTTTGCTTCTCGTACCTCATTTTTAAATTTTTTACTTCATTTACCTCACTTCTTACTTAATTTACCTATTTTTTTTTTCAAAATCTTAAAAATACCATTGCTCACCTCATCACCTCCCAACTCCCCTCAATCATCTCCATTTCTCAATTTTAGTCATTGAAAAAACACTTGTACTAAGTCAACATGTGACGTAGGAGTCTTTTTTATTGAACAAAGTTGGATGTGATCACGTTGTGTCCTATAAGTGAAAAAGTGACGCTCGTGGGGTTCGGTCACACAGGGTCGACACCTCTGAAGAGTTATCGACCGACTTCGAGTAAGACCTCTAAAGGGGTAATGGTCAAGTTTGACCGAGACCTCTAAAGAGGTGTTGGTCGAATTCGACCAAGATTGTGAAGGAAACTCAGTCTCTGTAGATGATGGAGGGATCCAACCGAGACCTCTTTACAGGTGTTGATCATGTGTGTTCGACACCTCTTCAGAGGTGTCACACATGTGACGACCGTCTCCCGACCTAGGGTCAGGTCACCCAACCCAGACCGCTACCCAAACCCAATACTTGAACCAAACCCAAATAACGGTCTGACACGCCTAAAAAACTTGCGAAAAAATCATAAGGACATGCAATATGGAAATAAGATGCATAATAAAATAAATAACAAATCCATATGTCTACCAAAGAACAATATTGAGTTCTCATTTCGTAAACCATGTAGGGTCGTTCAAAAGCTCCCAAATGAATCAACTAAAAAGGGGTGTAGGGTTCAACTACCCAAATGACCTATTTAATGCCAACCCAAGTTTAATAGTTCAAAATCTTATATATAGCTAATACAATATAAGGCTTACATTAAGAGAGAAGGCTTCAAGCTATCACATCTCTTTTGTCTCAATCTAGCGGCGACGTGGATACCTGAAATGTAAATGGAGTAAGCTAAAAGAAGTAACGGAGCTCAATAAGAGGAAAACCTCGATCAACTATCAAACATGCAAGTATTGTCTATAAAGCAAAATAATTCTACACATGAAGCTGTAAATCGACTAGAAAATCATTTAATGAAAAGTAATAGAGACTTGGTTCTTATTTGTAAAGGGGTGTAAGCAAGTTCCATGTCAAGCAAAACATGAAGGTAAGATTCATAATTTAATAAACAAGAAGGTGAGCAATCTTTTGAAACGCATCATGAGAGAAACTTCGCAGTTTGTAAATAAATTCCATTTATTCATGCAATGGGGTCCAATAAGAGATTTACCATAAGAAATAGTAATAAATATAAGTCGTTGTTCCATTCAATGCATTTAACTTTTGGTATGAACCCGATGACCGAAACAAATGCACTCGAGGTGATGAGAACCATTAAGACACAACAACCGTTGTGAACTCCAATTAATTCCATTAAGCCAACAACAAGTGCTTCCAAGCCATCACCGATTGTGATCACTTGTTTATTTGATGGTTCGGAATGCGGACCCCTCATTTGATGGACTGAATAGTATCATCGTAACGACCTGAAAATATATTATGTCTATGTGACAATGTGCACTATCAATATATACTCGTGTCTGTGTGACAAGACGGTGACGTCGAGTTATGAGTATGGTTCACCTAGGAAAAACGTGTTGAACGTGCATCGGGTAGACGAAATACTGGTACTGTAACGAAATTCTTTAAATTGGGGATATTGTAATGACCCAAATGTTCTCCGACCCATTTTAAGGGTATTTTATTAATTTTATATTAAAATATGGGAACAAATCAAATTGTTACACAAAAATTAATATTAACAAGATTTGGATTTGGACTAAGTGAAAATAGGTGGAATGGGCTTAATGAGAGAATTGGGCCCAAAAGGGGTATTTACGTAATTTGGGGTTAAATTGTGAACAACCCTACTTTAAAACCCTACCTATATAAACCTCTTATAAGGTTGAAGCCTCTTTTGTGTTGAAACCCTAAACTTGGAGAGGGAGGAGAAGAGGAGGAGGCTTGAACAACAAAGGGGGAGGTAATTTTTTGTGGTTTTCTTTTTTTTTTTTTTTTTTTTTTTTCTTTCTTCTTTTCTTCTTTTCTTCCTCTTTGATTTGGTGGTGGTGGTGATTCTTCTTTTTCTTTTCTTTTCTTTCTTCTTTTTCTTCTTTTCTTCTTCTTTGGTTTGTTTCGCTTTTGAAGAAGAAGGAAATAGGGGTGGAGACTCCAAGGGGGGCGACGCCTGGTGGCGGCGCCGAAGAAGACAACGCCGCCGCCTAATATGGGGGGGTGGCTTTAGCCACCCCATTATGGTGAGGAAGAAGGGGGTGGCAATAGCCAATTAAAAAAAATTAATTAATAAAATAAAATAAAAAATAGGATAAAACCTACGAGAGGCGTCGATACCCTCGACAAAGCCCTTAAACGGCACATCGCGTGGGATCCACACCATTTGGGTCCCCAAATATGAATTAAAAAAAAAAATAGAATATACAACTTTAAATTTAGTGAAATTCTTATATAGAATTGTATGAATTGTTTAGATTCGCGAGGCGGTTCACGTGGGACCCCAATCGCACGAGGAGTCGGTATAGGCGTCGCGACGGGTCCAGGTAAGTGGGGAGCTTCGCTCATGCATTAAATATGGCTTGATTATTAGATAATTAGGAATGCATGTTTTGAATGTAAAGACTTGGGAATGGGTTGCGTCGTGATATTGGTTTGGATCTCTATTATCTATGGAATTGTGAATACATTGTTTTGCCTTTATGTTATTTGGTGCCCCAGAGTGTGTGGAGTTCCACCGCGGGCCAAATTAGCAAGTGGTCTATATCTTGGACGCCCCAGAGTGTGTGGTAGTTAACCACCGAGGGTTAGCTTGACTATTTGAATGCATAAGGTGAATTATTTGAGTGTAAGGGTTTGGAGTTCCATCCTTTGCTACTTGATGATTCTTTGAGACATGTAGTGGTGACGGCTTGGATGAATCTATCTTTGTTTTGGTGCGATTATCTAGAGGGCGTAACGGCAATTACGTTTCCACTGATTATTGTACCAATTCGAAAATAGATGATTCGGTCACCGGATCCTTACCAATATCTAGTTCGCATTGAATGGAACAACGGCTTATATTAATATTTATACCTATCGCATTTTATTTAAATCTTTTGTGTGACTTTATTTGTATGTCATGTGTAAATTTATAAATGAATAATGATGAAAATGATTATGCATGACTTAAATGAATGTTTATCGAATGTGTTGTAAAATTGTTATGTTTATGTATAGTAATGTGAATGGGATATGACATAAATTATTGATCTGAAGATTATTGGATAACAAATTTGGAAATAGAAATATTAGTTATTTATTTTTCTTGGATTATGAATCCACTTTTAGTTGCTATAAGCGTGAACCATATCTTTAATTGTATCGAATTATGTATTCAATTAATATGCTTATACTTTTGTTATGATTTACATGTATTCGGTTATTAAATGTTGTGTTATGCGTATGGATTGAATGTCATGTAGAATTTGCATGAGTACTAGGTAGTACTTGCATTTTTAATGTTTGAGCGAGTCTTTCCTCTTATTGAGCATCGTTGGTTCTTTAGCTCACCCCACTCTGCCCCACAGGTCCCTCTACCAGCGCAGTAGACAAGAAAGGCAAGGGAAAGGATTTATCTTGAAGTGCCTTCATATGTGAGACTCGTATATTACAAGTTTAACATTATTATTAATCGTTTTGTAAACCTCGTACGTGAGTTATAGATTGAGAATTAGTAATGGGTAGTTCTGAACCTTTTTATTATTATTATTAAGTTGTATGAGACTTTTAAGCATTTAAGATTATAGATCTTATTATTATATACATGATTATATGATTTTGTTATGATAAACTTTTACACTCATATTATCATATATCTTGTTAGAATGATTATTCTGCAGGTTTATTTAGGCGTACCAAGCCGTTATTTGGGCCTAGTTCAGGTATCGGGTCTAGGTAACGGTATTGGGCCGGGCGACTTGACCCTAGGTCAGGGACGGGTCGCCACAGTTGGTATCAGAGCTTAGGGATTAGAACCTAGTGAAACATTATGTTAGAAAAACCTAAGTTGTAGAGCCTTAAATAAATAAAAAAAATCAAGTTTAAGTCGAACAAATCCATGGTATGGGACATCGATTTGAGTCGACTTAATGTGCACAAATATTAAAATTTTAGATTGGGAAGGGATCGAACCCAAGAAGACATGTTACTATATTGTTATATGTTGATGAATGTAATATATTTATAACGTTAGATATTTTTAAAAATTCCTCAAATTATTGGACTAACCATTTGTTGCTCTACAGTGCACTATGAGTAACCACGGGGGAAGTTCGCATAATTTGAGGGATGCTCAGGACAAAGATGATAGACATTGGCGTAGGGAAATGGAGCAGCACATATCTTCCCTGACGAAGTCACATCAAAAAGCCCTACAAGAAATGGCGTCTGCTCAAGAAAGGAATATGGCTCGTATTATGGAACTTATTCAAACACAAGGAAATGCTAGATCAGCTAATCCTCCACTAGAACCAGTCCATGAGCACCAAGTAGCAGAGGAAGGCGCGGATTCCGTCACTAATACGGTGGCAGCAGCTGCACATGGAGGAGACAAGGATACAGAGGCATATCGGAGAGGAAAATTACAAAAGGAGTTCATGAAGTATGACATACCTCGTTTCTATGGGGACAGGGATTCTGTAGAGGCTGAAGCATGAATCTTACACATGGATAAGAGGATGAAGACACTAAGTATTGATGAGTGGACTATGGTGCCTCTAGTGTCTTTCTTGTTGGAGCATCAAGCCCACAAATGGTGGTTGTCCATCGAAAGAGCGCAAGGGACTAATATGTCTTGGACACAGTTTAAGAAATTGTTTTATGATGAGTGGGTTCCTGAATCAGTAAAGGCAGCTAAGATTCGAGAATTTCTTGACTTAGTGCAAAACAGTATGAGTGTAGCAGATTATGCAGCAAAGTACAATGAATTAGCAGAGTTTGCACATGAGTACGTTCCATCTGAAACGACACGGAGGAGACTTTTTGTTGATGGGTTGACGGAGGAGATTCACTCCCTAGTGGCAGCATCAGGGGCAGAGACATTTCAGCAAACGTATAACAGGGCACTCGACTGTGAAGATGCCCTCCGCATTGATGAGACACGATCTAGTCGGTATGGTCAAGGCAAAAGAAACTTTTGACAGTTATCAGAGAGGACCTGAGAAAAACTCAAAGAAACTTCGGTTTGGAGGAGCATCAAGCGCACCGACAAACTCAGTGGTAGCATCGAAGGCTACACACCCTTTGACGGGGACCACCACACCTTCCCATGCTTCCGCACCTTCGACTAATCAGGGTGTGACATTTAAACAGCCACGTCCACCACAACAAAATAAGAATAGTGGCAGAGGATCAGTAGGGCCAAGGCCGAGTGTATCAAGAAGTGTTGCGCAGCCACAGCCGAATGCGCAGAAGCCACATATTGTATGTTTTCGGTGCAAGACGCCGGGGCATTACAAAAACCAATGTCCATATCCACTATCATCTGAGGAGAGTGCAGCCCCAGTTGCTCGAGGAAGAGTTCATGCTATGGCGGAACAGGATCAGAGAGCCGCACGACAGTTAGTCGCAGGTACGGTTTCAATTAATGGTCGTAACATGCATACATTATTTGATTCTGGTTCTACTATTTCTCTTATCTCGGGGGCTATGGTACATGCTTTGGGATTGACACCAATTAGAGCACACACATACTTGATTTTGAGCACAGTCTCCACCGAAAAGATTTACCCCAATATGACATATGAGGGGTGCATAATTAAAATTGGGGATCACACTATACCGTTTGATTTGCGAGTGTTAGAATGTTTAGAATATGATGCACTATTGGGAATGGGCTGGTTAGAGACGTATCACACTAAGATAGACTGTTTCAATAAGACGGTGATCGTTCAGATTCCGGGCACTACTCCATTTGAGTTTAGAGGTTGTTCTTTGGCTAATGTTATCAGCCAAAGTAGAGTTGTGACTTTTGATGAGATAGAGACTATTGCGAGTCTAACTTCTATGGGAGGGGAGGGACAAGAAGTCCTAATTGAGAAGATTCCTGTTGTTAAGGATTTTCCAGACGTTTTTCCATCTGACCTTCCAGGACTTCCTCCACATCGAGACATTGACTTTGTGATCGACCTTATTCCTGGTACTAGACCCGTTTCTAGGGCACCCTATCGTATGGCGGCTACTGAGTTGAAAGAGTTGAAGAAGCAACTAGAGGAGTTGACTCAGAAAGGTTTAATTTCCCCAAGTGTCTCGCCATGGGAAGCACCTGTGTTATTCGTGAAGAAGAAGGACGGCAGTCTGAGAATGTGTATTGACAACCGGCAGTTGAATAAGGTGACTGTATCCGCTTCCCAGGATCGATGATTTATTTGACCAACTGAGTGGAGCAAGATTCTTTTCGAAAATAGATTTGAGATCGGGGTACCATCAGTTGCGCATACGAGAAGAAGACATACCAAAGACAACATTTAGTACACGATATGGTCACTTTCAGTTCACAGTGATGCCGTTTGGACTTACCAATGCACCAGCCATGTTCATGAATTTGATGCACCGTGTTTTCAAACCTTTCCTCGATCAGTTTGTGATTGTATTTATCGATGACATAATGATATATTCTAAGACTGAGTCGGACCATAGAAAGCATCTTAGGAAGGTGTTGCAGACATTAAGGGAACACAAGCTTTACGCTAAGCTAAGCAAGTGCGAGTTTTGGGCTTCCGAAGTGAAATTTTTGGGCCATGTGGTGAATGCGGAAGGTGTAACAGTTGATCCTACGAAGATTGAGGCGATCCTTAGATGGCCACAACCTAAAAATGCATCAGAAATACGAAGTTTCCTAGGATTAGCAGGGTATTATCGGCGTTTTGTGCAAAATTTCTCGTCGATTGCTTCACTGCTTACTGAATTGACGCGGAAGGATGTTACTTATGTTTGGAGTGATGCATGCGAAAAAGCTTTTCAATTGTTGAAGGAGCGTTTGACCACCGCACCTATTTTGGTCCTACCAGAGTCCGGTAAGGAATTGTCAATGTACACCGACACTTCAGGGATTGGATTGGGAGGAGTACTAATGCAAGACAAGAAGGTAATCGCCTATGCTTCACGTCAACTAAAGATTCACGAGAAGAATTATCCAGTGCATGATTTAGAGTTAGCAGCAGTGGTGTTTGCTTTGAAATTATGGAGACATTATCTGTACGGAGAAAAGTTTATTGTTTATTCATATCACAAAAGTTTGAAGTACCTGTTTACTCAGAGTGATTTGAACATGAGACAGAGGAGGTGGTTAGAATTTTTGAAAGACTACGACTTCACACTTGATTATCACCCAGAGAAAGCGAATGTAGTGGCGGATGCTTTGAGCCGTATTCGATTGGAGTTAGAGTCCGAAGTTGTAATCCAAATACAAGACGTACCGGTGGAAGACTCAGATGTAATAAGGAGTCAAGAGCATGTTCAGATGAGAGCGGAGCCAGTGGCATTGTTTAGAGTTATTGATTGTCAGAGAGCCGATTCTGAGTATGGACGATACAGGTCATTGGCAGATAACATTGATGATAAGGACTGGAGATTGTCAGGTGACGGGGCGTTGAGGTTCAGAGACAGAGTATGGATACCATCTCATAGGCAATTGAGAGATGATTTACTCAAAGAAGCGCATAGATCATGGTTTACAGTGCATCCGGGAGGCAATAAAATGTACCAAGATATGAAACGAATGTATTGGTGGCCGGGAATGAAAGTTGACATCGCTACATACATTCAGAACTGCGAGATATGTCAGCTAGTAAAAGCAGATCACCAAAAGCCGGGAGGATTATTGCAACCATTACCTATTCCACAATGGAAGTGGGAACACATAGCCATGGATTTTGTTTCGGGGCTGCCGAACACACAAAAAGGACATGATGCGGTTTGGGTGGTTGTAGATCCTTTGACTAAGTCAGCACACTTTATTCCTATCTCCATGGGATATTCAAAGATACGAGACTTGGAGGCATGTACGTCAATGAAATTGTCAGATTACATGGAGTTCCGGTGACTATAGTGTCGGATCGTGATCCGAGATTTACCTCTCAGTTTTGGAGAGGGTTTCAGCACCAGATGGGAACTCAACTCAATCTCAGTACGCCCTTTCACCCTCGGATCGACGATGGGCGACCGAGAGATTGATCCAGATACTTGAGGACATGCTTCAAGCCTGTGTATTGGATTTCGGTGGAAGTTGGGAAAAGTACATTTCGTTGTGCGAGTTCGCATACAATAACAGTTTTCAAGCCAGTATTGGTATGGCACCTTTTGAGGCTCTTTATGGGAGACCGTGTAGATCTCCAATTTTGTTGGAGTGAGGTCGGGTGTTGCTTGGACCAGAAATGGTTCATGATTAAACAGAAAGAATTAAGATTATTAGGCAACGACTAGAAACCGCTCAAAGCCGTCAGAAAAAGTATGCCGATAAGGACCATCGCGATGTTGTATTCAAGGAAGGGGAATTCGTGCTTTTGAAAGTTTCTCCTATGAAAGGGCATCACCGATTCGGGTTAAAAGGAAAATTATCTCCTTGATTCATCGGACCATTAGAGATCAAGAAAATGGTGGGACCAGTAGCCTTTCGTCTCAAGTTACCACCACAGTTAGCGGGTGTACATGATGTTTTTCATATCTCCATGTTGAGGAAGGCACATAATAAACACGCACCGAGGATTGATTGGGGGTAAGTTGATCTAAGGGAGGACGTGTCATATGAGGAAAAACCATTCCAAATAATGGATAGAAAAATAAGAAAATTACATAATAAGGAATACGCAATAGTGCAAGTCCGATGGCAATTTCATGGGGAACAAGAGTTGACTTCGGAGCGGGAGGATTACATGAAAGAAAATTTTCCATTTCTCTTTGAATCTTGAGGTATGACTTTGATTTAATTTCGAGGACGAAATTCTTTAAATTGGGGATATTGTAATGACCCAAATGTTCTCCGACCCATTTTAAAGGTATTTTATTAATTTTATATTAAAATATGGGAACAAATCAAATTGTTACACAAAAATTAATATTAACAAGATTTGGATTTGGACTAAGTGAAAATAGGTGGAATGACTTAATGAGAGAATTGGGCCCAAAAGGGGTATTTACGTAAATTGGGGTTAAATTGTGAACAACCCTACTTTAAAACCCTACCTATATAAACCTCTTATAAGGTTGAAGCCTCTTTTGTGTTGAAACCCTAAACTTGGAGAGGGAGGAGAAGAGGAGGAGGCTTGAACAACAAAGGGGGAGGTAATTTTTGGTGGTTTTTCTTTTTTTTTTCTTTTCTTTTTTTTTCTTTCTTCTTTTCTTCTTTTCTTCCTCCTTGATTTGGTGGTGGTGGTGATTCTTCTTTTTCTTTTCTTTTCATTCTTCTTTTTCTTCTTTTCTTCTTCTTTGGTTTGTTTTGTTTTTGAAGAAGAAGGAAATAGGGGTGGCGACTCCAAGGGGAGCCGCTGGTTTGGGGGCGCGCCGCCGAAGAAGACAACGCCGCCGCCTAATATGGGGGGGTGGCTTTAGCCACCCCATTATGGTGAGGAAGAAGGGGGTGGCAATAGCCAATTAACAAAATTAATTAATAAAATAAAATAAAAAATACGATAAAACCTACGAGGGGCGTCGATACCCTCGACAAAGCCCTTAAACGGCACATCGCGTGGGATCCACACCATTTGGGTCCCAAAATATGAATTAAAAAAATAGAATATACAACTTTAAATTTAGTGAAATTCTTATATAGAATTGTATGAATTGTTTAGATTCGCGAGGCGGTTCACGTAGGACCCCAATCGCACGAGGAGTCAGTATAGGCATCGCGACGGGTCCAGGTAAGTGGGGAGCTTCACTCATGCATTAAATATGGCTTGATTATTAGATAATTAGGAATGCATGTCTTGAATGTAAAGACTTGGGAATGGGTTGCGTTGTGATATTGGTTTGGATTTCTATTATCTATGGAATTGTGAATACATTGTTTTGCCTTTATGTTATTCGGTGCCCCAAAGTGTGTGGAGTTCCACCGCGGGCCAAATTAGCAAGTGGTCTATATCTTGGATGCCCCAGAGTGTGTGGTAGTTAACCACCGAGGGTTAGCTTGACTATTTGACTACATAAGGTGAATTATTCGAGTGTAAAGGTTTGGAGTTCCATCCTTTGCTACTTGATGATTCTTTGAGACGTGTAGCGGTGACGGTTTGGATGAATCTATCTTTGTTTTGGTGCGATTATCTAGAGGGCGTAACGGCCATTACGTTTCGACTGATTATTGTACCAATTCGAAAATAGATGATTCGGTCACCGGATCCTTACCAATATCTAGTTTGCATTGAATGGAACAACGGCTTATATTAATATTTATATCTATCGCATTTTATTTAAATCTCTCGTGTGACTTTATTTGTATGTCATGTGTAAATTTATAAATGAATAATGATGAAAATGATTATGCATGACTTAAATGAATGTTTATCGAATGTGTTGTAAAATTGTTATGTTTATGTATAGTAATGTGAATGGGATATGACATAAATTATTGATCTGAAGATTATTGGATAACAAATTTGGAAATAAAAATATTAGTTATTTATTCTTCTTGGATTATGAATCCACTTTTAGTTGCTATAAGCGTGAACCATATCTTTAATTGTATCGAATTATGTGGTCAATTAATATGCTTATACTTTTGTTATGATTTACATGTATTCGGTTATTACATGTTGTGTTATGCGTATGGATTGAATGTCATGTAGAATTTGCATGAGTACTAGGTAGTACTTGCATATTTAATGTTTAAGCGAGTTTTTCCTCTTATTGAGTATCGTTGGTTCTTTAGCTCACCCCACTCTACCCCACAGGTCCCTCTACCAGAGCACTAGACAAGAAAGGCAAGGGAAAGGATTTATCTTGAAGTGCCTTCATATGTGAGACTCGTATATTACAAGTTTAACATTATTATTAATCATTTTGTAAACCTCGTACGTAGGTTATAGATTGAGAATTAGTAATGGGTCGTTCTGAACCTTTTTATTGTTATTATTATTAAGTTGTATGAGACTTTTAAGCATTTAAGATTATAGATCTTACTATTATATACAGGATTATATGATTTTATTATGATTAAGCTTGTTAGAATGATTATTCCGCAGGTTTATTTAGGCGTACCAAGCCGTTATTTGGGCCTGGTTCAGGTATCGGGTCTAGGTAACGGTATTGGGCCGGGCGACTTGACCCTAGGTCAGGGATGGGTCGTCACAGGTACACGGGTCTAGGAAATTATTTTTGTAGATGACCGAAAAAAATAAAATATGATAATAAATTAATATGGAAATACATTCTGGTCGTTATTATTTCCATTCGTGCGCAACGGTGTGAGTCATGGTGTATGTTGGGTACAGAAATGCCTGAGATGGTCCAATTATTAGTTTAAACGAGGATAGGAACAAGGGGGAGAGTGATGCGTACCGAACGTGTCAATAAAATAATATACCTAAACTAACTATTTTGCAGATAATGGCAAAGGGTCGATCCCACAGAGACTAGTAGTCTTTCTAAGGTAAGAAATAATAAGAAGGAAAATGGGGGGTTTGAGAATTATTGAGAGAACTAAAAAGAACTAGAGAATGAAAATAGTTTTGTAAAGAAGAATTCAATGGCGGAAAGTAACCTAGGCTTTCAGGTTCTCGAACTTGTCTAATGGCATAGAATTCATTGGTCATTGATCCATACAAAAATATGCAATTCAATTATATTCTAGTGTAGCTATAGACCCAGTGACATACTCGGTTCCTCGCACTTCCTAGTCTTGATAACCAAGGTATGACTATTAACTACTTCTTTAACCAAACACACAACCCTAGACCCAAGCGAATTGGGTTTAATGTGATGACCGCATTAATACAGTTCGTGAAGGTACTACACCTAGACAACTAGATCGCTAGTGCTCCTGATTTAGCCTAGATCCCTAAGACACTTGACTGGTCCCGAAAGGGACTAACCAATCCGTATGACCAATTGTCACTTGGATGAGTCTATCGCATAAGGGCGGACGCTTCGATGCAAGAACTAAAGGTGATCAAGCTAATTAGCAAGTGAGGATCCTTTCACAAACAAATAATTCTAACCCTAGATTCAAAATAATGCCAAAAGAAATAGAATATAAGAGAAGAACAATAAAATATAAATCAAATAGATTTCACAATGAATCCATGTCACCAACGACTTGTTCGATCCACCTCCGACCTAGATCAATAAGTTTAACCAGATATTGTTAAACAAAAACACAAGTTTTATATGTATTCTATGGTAAATAAAAGATCGAAATTCGTAAACAAGCCTAACTACTATTTATATGAACCCCTAAGTATATTTCAACCTAAAAAATCTGAAAAAAAAAAAAAAAAAAAAAAAAAAAAAAAAAAAAAAAAAAAAAAAGGTAAATTTCATGTTTCGGGGTCCACGCCACACCCTTTGGAGGTCACGACGTCACATAAAGCATAAAAGTCATTACGCCTCTGTTTTGACGCCGCAGTCACACCGTGAGAATTTACACTTGCAAAGCGGCGTCACTCATGACTTGAAACGCGATTTTGGACCACTTAAAGGCTAAATTTGAAAAAACTTGTGAGACATTTTCATGAATATGTTCAAAGTTGGAGTCTACTTTCTAACAAAAGAAATGACAAGTCATTTGAATTTGAAATGAGATAATTAAAGTCCACTAATACCTAAAATACTATACTACCTAATGCATAAATAAACACTTAACGAGAGAGCCCTATGTGAGTCATTGAGATGGCTAGCTGGTGTGTGAGTAGAGGCCACAAGATATGCCCCGAGATACGTAAACACCCAAGATGAGGATCCACTATAAAAAGGTTTGTCAACCTTTTCTCACTCATTTCTCTCTATACTCTCTCTCATCACGAGAACAAGGAATGGGGTTAAGGGTTTTATGGATTTTGAATGAGGATCGATACCAAGGGATTGCACAATAACGTAAATGGAGGTGAGATTCTGACTCCCCATTTAATTCTCGTCATTTTGGCGTATGTTAGGCGTGTGTTTATTTAATTTTTGGATCTATGGTTGGTCAGTTTTCTATAGTTTTATGGCGGTTTTGAGTGGGTATCGAGGCCCATACGAGGTTGGGATAGGCTTGGAACATGACGACACGAGCCAAAGTTGCGAAAAACCCCAATATTCACATTCTGGATTTGATGCTGCAAGAGACGTCGTGGGGCCTAAAGCCCCATGACGCCAGTCACGACATCTAGGGCAGGGGTTGTCCTGCCACACGCTTTAAGTGACACTGCCACTCACAGTGCCACCCACGGCCTGACACTGTTCATCATAACTAATTTTTTAAAATTTTCAAAAAACTTCAGGACTTCTCTCGAGTACTCCAATGTGTTCAAATGCAACCCAATACCCAAAGAATTGACCCAAAATAGTGAAATACATAATATTGTGAAAAATGGGAAAACTAACGAGAATTTACAATTTAAACAGAAACAAGACTCTAATGCGACCAAATTAGATTCGAACTAATACTAGGTGCTTAGTGGTACAAGATTGGTTTGGTGACGTGTGAGAGCTGTAAGCACGGAGTAGTGCGTAGTACAGTAAGTGAAACCAGTGGGAGTATTTATATTATTTCATTTGTGCATTTAAATTGGGTTGTTATCCTTGTTGAGCAGTATTTCTTTGTGATATATGATTTCTTTAAGTTCATTTGTGCTATCTATCCGTGGTGGATTATTGACTTTGTTTTCCTTGGATTCCTTAATGAGTGGTCTTCTGTGTCTAAGAGGGCGATTTGGTGGTCATGAGTGTGGTGAGACTGCTTTGTGTTCTTTTTCACCACTGTGACTACACGGATTTTTGGACGTGCTTAAACCCGTAGTTTAGGGTTGGTAGTCTGACCGGGAGTTGAACTGTGTGTGCTACAGTAGGGTGATTCATCCTAAACTGTCTAGAAATTTTTTAGGTCCAGAATCTATATGAGAAGTCAGGTTGTGAACTCTGTGTGGTAACCTGATGGACTTGAAACACTTAGGTTTTTTTTGCTTTTTGCTTATGACACTCATTTATCGTTGATATCTCAGTGATTAACTTATCATGTTGTCTTTTATTATCTTTGTGATATTCCTACATGATACTCGTTTAGCCGTTTATTTGACATTTGAAATTATATTGATACTCCACTTGGTTATTACTTTTTGACTTTCTGCACTTACCGTCCTTTTTATGACGATGGGTACAGCCCCGCCGTACTGTATGACGACAATAGCAATGGACCGTTGATAGACGATTGACGTGGAGGATACATATATGATCTCCTCTCATTTATTGAGTAGGTCCATTGTATTATATGTATATGTTTTGTGATACACTAGGATATAGGTTTGTAAGAGATCTTGGTACTTGTATAAATTGATATGTGTGATAGCCCAAGTTTCACAACCCTAAACTAGGCCTCGCCCGACCTAAACTTACATGGACCCCCGAGCAAGTCTCACTGAGTCACGCAAGCCTAGTCGGCCTTACCTTACCATTTACCATTTATTAAGCTATTTTAAAGTTGAGTTAATCAAATTTAGTGAGTTATCAAAGTAAGTAGCGGAAGCATTAAAACCTCAAACTAAATGACCTAACTCTAAGACACTAGTCAGGACAACCTAGAGTGTGGAAACCCCACATATGTATACATCATCAATATACCCATCAAAGGATAGTATCATAACAATATATGTGCCCCAAGATTCACAAATCCATATCCCTGTGTATCAAAAACATATAAATACATAGTACAAAGAACTTATACTATAAACAAGAGGAAGTCACCTAGTTGTCCTCAACGTCAATCATCTATTTCTGGTCTTTTTCCCTTGTTAATTCTGCAGTATGATGGGGATGCACCCACTGTCATAAAAAGGACGATAAGTACAGAGAATAACAGTAACAAACAAGTGGAGTCTCAATATAATTTCAAATGTCAAATAAATGGCTAAACTAGTATCATGCGCAAATATCACAAAGATAATAAGATACAACATGATAATAAATCACTGAGATATCAACGATAAATGAGTGTCGAGAGCATAAAAAAATAGGCATCTAAGTGTTGCAAGTCCATCAGATTGCAACAGAAAGTACGCAACCTGACTTCTTAGACAGATCCTGGACCTAAACAAACCCTTTCAGACAACTTAGGATGAGTCACCCTACCGTAGCACACACTCAGTTCAGCTCCCGATAAGACTACTAACCCTAAATTCGGGTTTAGGTACGTCCAAACGTCTGTGTAATCACGGTGGTGAAAAAGATCACAAAACAGTTTCATCGCACCTGTGACCACCATATTGCCCACTTAGACCAAAACTAGCACTCATTAATGAACGCAAGGAAAACAATGTCGATAATCCACCAAGAACAAACATTTCAAACAAAATTCAAGAAATCATATTTCACAAAGAAATATTGCTCAACAAGGATAACAACCCAATTTAAATGCACAAATGAAATAATATAAATGATCTCACTGGTTTCACTCACTATACAACGCGCTACTCTGCGCTCACGGCTCTCACACGTCGCCAAACCGATCCCATACGCTCGTCACCAATCCACTAAGCACCTGGTATTAGTTCGGATTCAATTTGGTCGCGTTAGAGTCTTGTTTTGTATTTAATCATCATTTTCATTAATTTTCCTATTTTCCAAACATTACCCATTTCCATTATTTTGGGTCAATTCCTCAAGTATTAGGTCATATTCAGACCCATTTGGATACCCGAGAGAAGTCCCAAAATATTTGAAAATTATAAAAATTTGGTTATGTGAACAGCGCCACTTTGAGAGGGTTTAACTCTAGCAATGCCACTTAAAAATTTCAAAATTTTTAAAATTTTTGAAAATTATAAAAAATTTGGTTATGTTGTCAATTTCTTTTGGGTATATTTTTTTTCTTTTTTTGTGAAACCGAGATTTCTTTCGATTTTTTTGGCAGGCTTTCAATATTTCGTTGTTAATCCCTCTTTGGAAATCTGAGTGGGGTAAGCAACGGATTAAGGAGGGACCCATGCACACTAGCGAATGACACATGTCCCTCTAATCCGTTGCAAATCCCTCTCTACTGACATACGCCAAACGCATCAATAAAATAAATCTCATAAACCAACTATTTTGTAGATGGTGGTAAAGAGTCGATCCCACAGACATTGGTAGTCTTTCTAAGGTAAGAAAATAATAAGAAAGGAAATCGAAGGTTTGAGAATGATTCATTTTATTAATGTAATTACTAAGAAATTAAATAAAGAAAGGAAATAAATTTCCAAATAATTAATTAAAATACTTAGGTCAAGATATATGAGTTTGGTTCGACAAAAGATTGGATTTGGTCGTCGTTCTATACAAAAATATACAATTCAATTATATTCTACTGTAGCTATAGACTCGGTGACGCATTCGGTTACTCGCACTTCCTGATATTGGCAGTCAAGGTAAGACCATTAACTACTTCTCCAACCAAAAACAACCGGATCGCTAATGCTCCCGATTTAATGTGTTGATTACATTAATTCGATTCGTGAAGGCACTACACCTAGACAATCGGATCGCTAGTGCTCCCAATTTAGCCTAGACCCCTAAGGCACTTGACCAATATGTCCAACTGTTACAAGTATGAGTTTACCGCGTGAGGACGAACGTTTCGACTTCAATGATTAAGGGTAATCAACCTAGTATGCATGCAAGCCTTTACGAATAAACAAATCTAACCCTAGGATAAAATCAATGTCAAAGGAAATAGAATAGAAAAAAAAATAATAAAATATTAAATCAAGTAGATCTCATAAATTCATTATGGTAGTGATCGAACTCCCTTATAGTCTTACATAGGCTATAGACTTAATGTGTCATGATTGAAGAACACTAAATACAAAAGAAATTAAAAAGAACAGAGAGGGAGAGAAATAAGTCGAGAGAGGTAGAGAGAGACTCCAAAAGTCGACCACGGAGAGTTATTAATAGTCGGCCCTAATTTTCTTTCTCGAAGTGACACGCAGATCGAGGCAAATCCAAAAGCCAAGGGAGTCGCACAAAGGAATCGTCGCACAGCTTGTTGCGTAAATATTAACTTCTTCTATACACGTGTAAGTATTTCAACGTGACACATCCAACCCTTCCAAATCTTATGCAACACTACACACCTACAACGCACCATCATTAATCACCATGCACTTTAGTGACATCACACCATTGTCATCATCCACCATAAAACTTTCATGCACATCCAAACCACCACATCTCCCGCTACCTAACGTCTTTACACACGTCATTAATTATGGCTCGAGATTTGTATATATATATATATATATATATCAATATAATAAAAACGAGAATACTTCTCATTTCCTTCGTTAGTTGAACTATCTATTTTACCCCTTTCAGTAATCTCATCCCATTTCGATCAAACTGATCCTATTTTTTCTCTCTCTCTCTCTCTCTCTCTCTCTCTCTCTCTCGCAATGCGTCTTCTCCATCAAAATTAAATTTCTATCTTTCTCTCTCAACGGCGTCTTCTCTTCGTCAATAAGTGGACTCTTTTTCTCTCGCGCAATACACTATCTCACACGGCTTCTCTCGCTCAAATTTTTAAGGATTCTCAATCAATAGATTCATGTATGGTCTATCAACCAATGCGCTTCTCTCGCTTCAAATTTTTGAGGATTCTCAATCAATAGATTTAGGTACGTGTCTATCAACCAAAGTTTTGAACCTTTCTTTTTCATGTTTTGTATTTCAATCAATGTCTTTCAGGTTAAGGAAGAAATTCTTAGTACCATTCAAAGTGAGTGTCAATTGTTTGATTAAATGCCTCAATCAATAGGAGAAGCATATAATTTATGTTTAATAGGTAATTAGACTGGACATGTACATGTAGTAAATCAATAGTGTGGATTATGATTAAATCAATATTTTTTGAAAGATTTTGATATGTCACAATGGTTTACATTGACAAGGGTTTGATTGGGACTGGTTTCATAAGATTTGATCAAGTTTTACAAAAACAGTTGAAGTAATGTAGAATTGATGTTTGATTAATGAACTGAGTGAATAAAGGGATGTAATTTATAGGTTTTTTTATTGTATTTGATAGTTTCTATTGTATTTTGATGTTTTATAATTGATTTGGGTGGGTTTCAAATATGTTTAAATGGATTCAATGATGAATTATAAAATCAGTCCACTATTTGACAATTTTGCAATATGTTGTCAAACCAACTGATGAAATTTTGATTTGTAAGGATTGTGGAGTGTGGATTATGATTAAATCAATAGTTTTTGAAAGATTTTGATATGTCACAATGGTTTACATTGACAAGGGTTTGATTGGGACTGGTTTCATAAGATTTGATCAAGTTTTACAAAAAAGCTTGGTTGAAGTAATGTAGAATTGATTTAATTTTGAAACTGAGACTTAGCACAAACTTGATGTTGTTTACTAAAGAACTCTTTGCTAAAAAATTATACTAGAAAAAATAAACATTATCTAATAAGTTCCTATATGTTGTCATTCACTCTTGTAAATGACAGTGGATTGGACAAGCATGTCATGTGTAAAACAAATGGAAAATCAATTCCATTTTTATTTTCAATTATAAATGGACTTCAGAAGACACTTTAGTTTCCCTATATATCCTTGAGGGAGTAAATCAAGCATGGTACTTCTTGGGGTGCAAGGCTTATAAAAACTTAATCAAATTTAATAGATATATTAAGTTCAAAATATTAGCTTCTTCTTATCAAAAAATAAATAAAAATATTAGGTTCTTTCGTATAGGGGTGACTCTTTGTGGTTATAGCTTCATCTGTAACAAATGAATTTAGGAGTAAAGAACCAACATATCTTCAAATTAAGCAATAAAAAGAAATAAATAAACCATTGTGATTGCATCCCTTCTCCTCCTTGTACTTGCATCCCTTCTCCTCCCTTCTCCTCCTTGTACTTGCATCCCTTCTCCTCCTTGTACTCTCTCTCTCTCTCTCTCTCTCTCTCTCTCTCTCTCTCTCTCCCTTCTTATATGTGTTTATATATTAATTAAACATTTGCTATTTAATATATACTTGTATTGCTGAAGGCAAACTTTAAAAGCATAATGTGATTTGTTTATTTTCCTTTATTGTTGATTTTATTGTTTAAATTTTTAATCTTTAATAGTAATTAGCATGTACATTCATTACATGTCCATTTATATTATTGCAAATTTGTCATTTGATTTAAGCAGATGGAGTTGGTTTGAACTTACTATCTAATTATACGTTATTTTTTGTACTTGTGGGTCTAATTAACCATGATCTCTCCTAAAATTAGATAGCAGCAAATGAACATGAAAAAGTTCTTGTAGAGGCGGAGGCCAGTAGATATATTCGAGGGCATGACTTATTAAATTAAAGCAACCTCTCAACTTAAAGGGTATCAGGTTTTGTTACCAATAAGCAGGTTTACCCTTTCTTGTAGGAATATTAAACATGTAATTAATTTTACAAAGCGTATCTTCCATCAAGCATGGATGGTAGGTACTACTCTTTATTGGTTATTGAGTATGATAAATATTGTTTTGGCAATGATGATGAGGATGTTTCTCATATTTTTGTGATTTTTGAATAAGTTGAAATGTACATAGACATAAATTTGCAATTTGTTTTACCATTCCTTTTTAATAATTGTTTCTGGTGTTTTCTACTGTGGGTAATTTTTTTTGTGATTTCTATGTAAGTTATGAAGTGTTATGCTACCAATACAAACCCATATTAAAGAAATCAAACTAATAACCTCAAGAGTGTTTTATTGAACATCTCCAAAGCACTCTACGAAACCGTCAACATAAACTTGTTTAAAATATTAAACATTTATAGAAGATATACCAATGCAAATTTTTTGATGTTATTCATTCATTTCTTATGTTTGTTTTATAATCATTTGTTTAGTGTTATTAAGCCGACAATGCAATCATTGGCTGGAATGGCTATCGAAGATGTTGATCCAAGGTTACTCAATTTCCTAACAATACTGTCTTTTATTTGTGAATTCATTATATACTTTTTATATGTGTTTTGTAAACATGTAAATCTAACGAACTTGTGTTTTATATTAATCTATTTAATACAGTGGAGTTATAAGAAAGGCTAGAAATAGTTTGAGTAGAGAGGTAGATAGGTCAAACCGTTTGTCCGTGACAGAAGAGGAAAAACAGAGGAGATGATCACGTCAAAGACAACTATATAGGGAAAAAAAGAGGCAAATGCAATGGGTATGTGCCAATTATCTTTAACTAGAAAAAATGTATTAGTTTAACTTCTATAAAAAGTTATGCCACTTGATCATACATAAGTGTTACAAAAGGTTGTGACTATTGGTTAGAGAGTAATACATCTTTATTCAACGATTAGAAACGTAGTCTGCTTTGACCTTTTCCGTTGGTAATATAGGATCAAGAAATACACAAAGACGTTCTGTGGCAATGAATTTTGATAACATAGTACGCTCAACAGATATATTGCCATCTGTAGCCTCTTATCAAAATTGTGGTGCTCGAAGATTCGTTCATGAAACTAAAGGGTTTTTGCTGTTCAAATGGACAAGTGTCTCTCATCCCTAATGTTGTCTCCCAACAAATGTTTGACTTGTTCACATCAAAAACTAAAGAAACAGATGAATTCTTGAACTATGTTCGTACTTATAACAATAATTTTGGATTTACATATACAAATGACATGACAGTGTAGCATTTCAATGCAATGACAACAATGAAAATGCTGGGATTGATGAGATTGAGAACTTCCAATCAACACGTTGGGTAGCAACTCCAGAGTTAATGTGGCGCATCTATGGCTTTCATCTAAATGAAATACATCCACCAGTCATCACACTACAACTTCATTTGGAAGGAAAGCAATTAGTCAAGTTTAATAAGAACGAC
Organism: Stephania japonica; assembly: GCA_039657345.1. NCBI lineage: Eukaryota > Viridiplantae > Streptophyta > Magnoliopsida > Ranunculales > Menispermaceae > Stephania > Stephania japonica. The sequence continues at coordinate 78,877,763 of CM077556.1, read as the reverse complement.
ACTTTACAAAATGTAGTTGATAATGGATTGTCATCTCGTTCCATGTTAACTGAATTCTTTAACATGAACAAGAATGACGAATTAGCTTGCACCATATTATATCGAGAATTTCCTGAGCATATTTTGTTTAGAATCAACAGACACGAAAATGGTCAAGAAGGATAAAACGTCAGGTTATTGGTAGAATTGTTGCAGTAAGTCCACTAGAAGGTGACAGACACTACCTTCGTCTACTATTAAATCACATTAAAGGATGTACATCTTTTGAAGAACTAAAAGTTGTCAATGGTATTTGTGTGGAATCGTATAAAGAGGCAGCTGTGTTGCACATGTTACGTGAGGCTGATAACAGTTTGGAGTCCACAAGATACCATCTCTTGCCTCTAATATTCTTGGCACCGATTTCTATTTCTTACTTCTTTGCAGTTATTCAATCTTTCAAATCGCTTGAAAGATAACTCCGAACATCTAATAAACCTTCGTATATATCTTCTCTTAATGGTCATGATATAGATTGAAGAAAATTGTGTTCAGAACAATCTCAAGGGTATTGCCGCTTACTTTGGTAATACAGCAAGGGCATCAAGGCTTTTGCAGTTTTTCCTTCCCCTTGCGACATTCAACATCATTTTTGAAGCATGTGAAGTTTATAGGTGGCCTAACACATTCTTCTAACTCAATCGATCGTCTCAATACAAAGTAATATGCCTGCCATTGCTGATAAGGTTTCTTCATTTTTAAGAAAGTCCGCAGTGGTATTAATTGCAATGGTTTTGGTTCAAAAGTAATTGATTGAGGAGGTGTTGCCCCTAAACTTACTCTTCTGTGGAGTTTCTTCACCTTTTTATACTCTTTTTATGCAATCCATGTTTCTCTTTTTTTACCCTTGTAATTATAAGACTAACAGTTCCAAGTGACTTTTGTGAAGGATATCATATTGCTTCATCTGCGGTATTCTTTGTCTCCTCTAAGTAATTATGCCAAGTTTTATTTTATTTATTTTTTTAATTTGGTCGTGTAATTTCTTATTTGGTTATATTGCATGGTTGATATACTACCTTTGTCATATAGTCATTTTTACAACTATGAAAGCATAGTACGTTCTTACTTCTCTTTTTTTTAATATTTGGAAGTAAAACTATGACATGGATGTTTCTATGCATATGTGCTTGTACGTCCTGATTAATTTCATTCTAATTCTTATGGGTTGGTGGTTGACTTCATCTGTATATTAATGCAGATTTTAAGCAAGTTGTTGGAATGAGGTAAGCCATTAATGCTCAAATAACAATACATAGTAAAATAAACAAAGGTCGATGTTTCATTAAATTCAATTTCTATACTTTTTATTGTTTTGCAGGTTCTGGATTTGGATCTTCTCCATACTTTTCATCTTTTTCAATGCTCATGGTAGGAGTTCCTACTACGAAAATATGTGCCCACTGCACTAGCTCACATTAGACCCTTTTGCTTTAACTGTTTTACTTGATTACCTGTAGGGTTTTATAACTATTTATGGCTACAATTCATTACTTTGCTGTTAAGGTCAATAAAATAAAAAGTTATTGCTTTGCCTTCATCTGATCATGAATGTATTTGTCCAATGAAGATGGTACTACTGGTAGGGCCAAAGCTAGAAGTTGTCACAATCAAATTGTGTATGAAGAGCAGTAACAACACAACTGTTGTTCACGGAAACTTCCCAATGAAGCCCACGAACAATCTATTTTGGTTTGGTCGACTTCACTTGCTTCTCCATCTCATCCACTTCATCCTATTCCAATTTATTACTGATGGTTATTACTTTTAATCATAATTCAGGCAATTGAGGATGTTGGAATGGCTATGGAAATTTACTTATCTAACCTTGCATATTTCAATGCAATCTTTGCAGCGTTGTTCAGGTTTTACATCAATTGACTTATCTGGGACATGCTAAATGGTAAGTCATTATTTGCTTGAAATTGTTCTTACTTTTCCAATATGTAACTTTGTGTGTCCTTCATCATTTTTAAAGCATTGTGTCATTTATATATATTCTTCCTATGTTGAACAGAGCAACGAGAACCCACTGGTGTGAGAATATTGAAGCATACTGCTGCAGAGCACCACTCAGACAGAGGGGGAATGTTTTTACCATTCCCTGTTGCATGATATTTCTTCTGTAGATCTCCATAAACAGGAATAACACCATGAAAAACATCATTTCTAAACCAAATTACTATTCAGCAATCAGTAATTACTATTGTGTTTCAAATTTTCTTACACATTAATTTGCTTTATACTAAAATCTTATTCAAAGTCTTTCTTATCTAGGTTCCACTGTATTATCACTTATATGCATTGAACTGTTTTGAATATCAGAGTATAGTACCAGCGAAAGAATTGTCATCCTATGGCCTTGATGCTCACCAAGCTGAATAGACTAGATAGGATGCATGACAATTCAACACTTGGGCATTCAAATGGATGAGGAAGGCTGGTACTCTGTCACTACAGAGGTGATTGCAATCTGGCAAGCCCGGCATTGTGAGTGCTTCCAAATGCCCTAAAAGACTTCCTTTTTAATGAATTTGAGCTTTAATTTCTTGTGGGTTAGATTTGTATTTCATCATTTCAAATCCCTGCTATGAATCATGTGAATGTAAATTAGGGTTTTAGGGGTGTCTTAAATTACATTTCGACATTGTTTTTACAAGACAAATGCATCATTGTTGAAATTTGGGTTCTAGAGTTTTTCCTGCATTGTACTGTTATTTGAATTCATTAATCATAGTCTCACTGTTCCTTATTCTCTTAAATATGGCAGACTTTGTTGTTTGGTACTTGATATATTTGTTTTGTGTTCCTGGCTTTCAGTGTAGCATTGCCTTGACTATATTATATGTTTTCTTAAGCAAATGTGGTGTTTCTTTCACCTCCTTGGGGAAGCCCATCCTATAAAAATGTTAAAAATTCACTCTAGACTTGTTGAAGCCAAAGATGGGTATGTTATTATTCACCTCTCTTTTTCTTATTCTTTTCGTATTCGTCCTTTTATGAACACATATATCTGATGATCTTTGCAATATTGAGATAACTGCATAGTTCCTTGCAGAAAATGAAGCAGAAGGAATTGCTATGGTGGTCTTATGGACAATGCATTCAAATTCAAAACCAAGGGGTTAGTGTTGTCTGCAATGTAGCATGTTTTAATTGAAAGCAATTCCAGTTGAAACTTTAAGAATCGTAGTTGAGCGTCTTCAAAATAAATCAATATGTCTATTTTCTTTCTCAAGCATGTGTTATTTGTATGTGTTTGTATATGTACTAGGACTTGTAATCATTTCTATTCTTCTTATAAAGAATCTATCCAACTATATTGTTTTATTTTATCTTCACATTTCCAGCTTCTTGCCACACTAGCTACACTTTCACTGTTAGGAAATGTGCCCTAGGTCAATCCATTAACAGTCTTTATGAATACATTTTAGTTAATAAAATAGAGGATTTCATTTGTTGTTTATTATAATTGATTTGCATGTTTACATTATAATAAGATCCATGGGTATTTACAAAAATATCCTAAATGTCCCTAGTCGATTATTATACCGGGAACTATAATAAATTAAGACTAGTGTGAGTCTTGATTGATGATCATACGATGATCATACGTATAGGAATACGAATCAAGATCATGAGTATTTGTTAGGGAACAAAGTACCGGACCGACCGCTATGAGAACATCACATGGATTAAGTCATAGTTGTTTCTCATGATAGGTATATTTTTCAGTCCTCGACTTGAGATTACAGAGACTTCAACATTAGGAATACAAGTGATTTGACGCAATCAAACGTTGTCTTTAACCGGACGATTATAAAGGTTGTGATTGGTTACTGTGTGAATAATGTGGTGAAGTTGTGTAATCGAGATAGAATTTGTCCCTCTCATATAAAGAGAGATATCCAGTGGATCCCTCGATGTGTTAGACTGTTAAAAGGCCTAGTCTAAGTGAATTGATATTGATCAATATCACTTAGATGTTTTCAGTCTACCTAGAAATCGAGACTAGTACGATTGAATATGTTGGATGACAATTCCATGCCTTATGTTTGATCAAAAGGATATCGTGTGACAAAAGGATATTATATACACTATTGATTAGGTTGTATCGATTTGATATTCGTACAACTTGGGTAGTCATAATGTCTTGCTAGAGGCCGCTTATGACTTGTATACCAAAATGTGTTTTGGTACACTACCAACGTTGTATGAGCCTATTGGGTCGCACACTGAGAATGGTTTTGTGAGATTTTAAGATGGTTCAGAAAAATGAATTTTATATGATAAAATTCATGACAGAAACGTCCTTGTAGTGTATTACACTTATACTTCTTTAAGTAGGGGTATATGTGTAATTTACTTAACCGTCTATATACAAGGGTTGTATAAATAGACACTTTGAGTTAGAATACAAGTACGAGAAAGATTTTAAAAGGGCCGAAACTCTATTTTCGTTTTAAGAAATGACTTAGAGGTTTTTGGTATGCTCTGGATCGTTTTGGAGAGAAACAAAAAGGTTTGGTATTCTCTCGAAGCTAGCACTTCAAATCTCGTCCGCCGTTCGTGTGTGGACTACTGATAGAGGGTGTTCTTCGTTGGCAGCGCCTTAGAGATCGATTAACCTTTAGAGAGGTATTGCGACTGAGGTATGATTAAGTTTTCATAGTTTAAACATGTTTTAATGGAATCAGATTCGGATCCTGTTGGGGTTTTTTCTCAAAATTGTTTTGTAATCTCCGCTGCGCATGAACCCCAAAACCCAACATTCACAACCCACATTTGCATTGGAGATCCTTCTTTTTGGGTTCAATGTCTTTCCATTCTTGGTGGCATCCATTTTCACACAAATTCATGGTTGCATTGGAGATGCACTTAGTTCTCATATATGTAAAAGCCTGCTCTTTTTGCAATTAGTCGGTGCTAAATTGTAATGTGAATGTGTCTTCCAGCGTTGCACCATCTATGCCTGGAAGGGTTAAAATGTAGTTAAATGTTTCCTTAACACTATCAGTCTATCAAGGACACTTTCATATCAATATGACATCCGTTAATTGATGTGGATTGGAGATTAGTAGTAATTAGTAAAGTATTGATTTCTATGCTTTGAACATGTAGACGCTATAATTTTCACCATTATTAGTAGTCAGGCTAGACATTTTTCTTGCTTGAAGTCATTGTTCTTTACCTGTGTTTCCATTTATGCTTTTTTATTTTCGTTCCACTTTAAATTTTTGTTCACTTTTCTTAATTGATAGGTTGGTGTCAATCTTGGTTTGGCGTATTGCATTTTTTGTGGAGGCCGTTTTGATGCTTCCATTTGTCATTCGGGCTTCATAATAAAACCTTTGAATTTGAAAGGATGACCTTGATCGGTTTTGTAGATATTTATACTACTCGAGTTCTTTTAACATTGTCAAATGCTCATCCAACATTTATCTATGCGGAGTTTGACTCCGCTGAATTAGAGAAGGCTTCACCATCTCGGAAAAGCGGCTTGGCTCGAAGTGGAAGGTATTTCATGTGGCATCATTATGGTTCAAAATGTTTATGTTGTTATTCAATGGCAAACATTTTCTTCTCTCCTCCTCATCAATGAGAGGTTCAAGGGAGATGAAGAAGCAGAAAACACAATTAAAGAGGTGCAAAGTGCCTTCGATGCGCTTTGTAAGTAGGTTCGGTGTCTCTTCTTCAGAAGGCGTTGAGGGCAGCTCAAGTTCTAATCGGTTGCCGACGACTTCGAGCTTGGCACACGCCATGGTGCAAGAGAGACTTGAACAGATGATCAGAGAGAGGTTTGTTCAGCCAAGAAATGAAGGTGGGAGCAGAGAAATTAAAACGTATGGCGACGGCAACAGTAACGGCACAAAGTGCATTGTCATGGTGGCAATGGACAAGTACACCTATGATCCAAGAAAGGATTTTATAGATTCCATGGTGAAGATGATAACTGCAAATCAGATTGAAGATCCCAAATATCTCAGGTGCTTGTTCAATTCTTATGTATCAATGAACTCTTCAGAATAGAAACTTTTCATTCTTCAGGTTTTCCATGAGGTTTGATGCAATCTGTTCTTGAGATGTATATATCATTATTAATTCATGAATTTCATAATTTCTATAACTTTTCAATTTCTATGATAATTTCAAAATAAATCCATACATTATAACTTCATTTCATGTATACAAACATACAAAGATCAACAGTATAGCATAACTTGTCAACCCTGCAACTAGAAAATCTGAATCTTCTTTTTTTAAAATACATAATAGGTTACTCCTGATACGGTCATGAGTTCAAATTCCAACACTAAACAAAAATGATGTATCCTTATTTAATTATTCTTCAAAATCTTACAAATGCCACAACATTTAATGACAAAGCCACATCATTTAGCAAAAATGAACTAATACGTAGAATCATAGTTTTCATAAGCCATTGGATCTTGCATTGAAGTACATGTGTGCATTTCCTTGTGTATATCCAACGAACCCTATAGTTTTGTATGTAATTTAAATTATTTCCTTCTTTAATTAAATTCCCACGAGCGAAGCGAGCGGGTTTAATCGTGCGTAGCACGTTATGAAACTAGTATATATATATATAAATATATATATATATGAGATGACTCGCCACCAATCTTTGAAACACCTATTTCACGTCACGATTTCAACACAAATCATCATAAACCCATAGATAACAAATAAGAGCTTTTAGTATAATATTTTAGAGACTTTTATCTTAAGAACATAATAAAAGTCTACCTTTTAGAGAGGGATCTGCAACGATTGATAGATTGTCCCTCTCTGATCTTTCTCTAATTGTTAGAGAGGGATTAGCGACGGAAAACGAGGGACATGGGCCAATCAATTTGCACCACATGTCTCTCACATTCCATCGCTGATTTCTCTGTAACAGTTAAAGAGGGACGACTATACCCCGACTTTCCGTTGCTAATCCGTCTCAACCTTTTCGAGAGTAATCAACAACAGATCAGTATTTGACGTCTTTTTTTAGCAAGGGATTGGCAATGGACCTCAATACGAGAATATTCAGCGCCATAATATACCGTCTCTATTCCGTTGCAAATTTGTTGCTTCATTGTCAAAATAAAGTCACATTCTATTCCGTCTTAAATCGGTCTCTGATTAGCAATGGATTAAAATCAGTCTCTAAAATCCATCTCTAATTGGCCTTATTTTTGTAGTTATAGCATTAAAAGGACATATGGAGATCAAATGGGCTAAACCAATAATAAAGGTTCTTTCTAGAGCTTTTTTGTGTTTAGAATCACATATTTGAATAAAGTTGCCAATGTGTATAATCCTCTGTTCCTTTGATCTTCTCTATTTAGGTATTATGAAATTTTATAGGTATAGATGATCAGATTGTGTTTCTAGCATGTAGTGACCACAGTTTATACTTTTCATGGAGATTCAAAGGAGTTGTGTAAATATGGATTCTAAACTTTTTATTCAGTTGGGTTTGCTAGAAGTAAAATAAGAACGAAGCAATATCTAAAGTTATCTTCACAATTATCTATCTTGGTGTTACTTCAATATGGTGAAGTTTCTTACTAATTATTCATGCACTCAGTTCTTATAATTTGATGTTTTCCTTTCAATACTTAGCCAACAAGGAGCCATTTATACATTACTTGAACACCTTAATAAAGTTAAGCTTAATATTGACTCTCAAATAAAAAATCCTAGCCCATTAGAACACTGAGTTATGCACTGAAACCTAATTACATTAGGTGATTCCAGTGAGATTCTTTGTTAAGCAATTCATGCATGGAAATTCCACAGCATACACCTAATCTTACAACAAAAGATGGCTCTTTTGATTCCCTTTGGCTTAAATCAGATGTTCTTTTTGTTGTTTGGTAATCACAAATTTCTATCCTTGTTTTGAAGTTTGTTTTCCATTTTTACTCTTTTTTTAATGACGGTTCAATATGTGCTCTTCCTTACTTGATAGTGTAAATTGGCTTCAAATGGGGGAAGTGTTCACGATTCCAAGTTGGTATTTTGTCTTATCTTCACTTTTTACATCTTTTCTTATGTTTTACTCTTTTTCTCAACTGATCTAATGAGGTGTACTTTCAATGTGGTGCAATAGTTGGATTTAACTTCGAGACTGTGCAGTAGCAGTAGTACAACAACATCAAGTTCAAGTTTGAGATCTAGGTATTCTCTTTTATTTATTTTTAATCACTACCAACGTTGTTTTGGTATCGTGTTTCATTATTAGTTTAATTTTAATGTAGACGTAGCTAACTAAACCTGATGAATTGGAACACTCATGCTTAGTTATGGTGTCAATATTGAATGCCATGTTGTTAACTACTACAAGCACCTACCTTTCCTATAATTGTAATTCCCAAAGTGAGCTTATTACTATATACTATTGGTGTTGTTATTATATAAAATGGGGTTAGAACCCTATCTTGCACAAAACCATTAGGCTAGTGCTAAGATCCAATCTACACCACTTGTATACCACACCAACTCTTATTATATTTCTAATGTGGGATTATTTATTCCAGCACTCCTCCTCAAGTGCAACTAGGCTTGTACTAGTTGTTATTTGCTAAACACAAACTAACTTTTAGAGGTTCATATAAACATGTCTAGGTCTACTCTTATAGGCTATAGGTTTACAAATGGGTCTAGACTCTATCGCTAGCCCAACTAGGTCATCAAATACGAGCCCAAGATCGTTCCGCTCTGATACCATATAGAAATCTATAGGCTCGGAGAGTGTTGGGCCACACACACACACATGTGGGTATATAAATGAGGTTGGAGCCCTATCTTGCACAAAATCAATTGGTTTGTGGTAGGATCCAATCTACATCACTTATTGTTGGGTTTTGTGGTTCATGCACAGTGGAGATTTCAAAACTATTTTGAAAAAAAAACCCCAACAGGATCCGAATAAGATTCCATTAAAACACGTTTATACTATGAAAACTTAATCATACCTCACTCGCAATGTACCTTTCCTGAAGGTTAATCGATCTCTAAGGCGCTGCCAACAACGAACGCCCTCTATCAGCAGTCCACACATCAATGGCGGCCGAGATTTGAAGTGCTAGCTTCGAGAGAATACCAAACCTTTTTGTTTCTCTCCAAAACAATCCAGAGCATACCAAAAACCCTAAGTCATTTCTTAAAACGAAAATAGAGTTTCAGCCCTTTTTTAAATCTTTCGTACTTGTATTCTAACTCAAAGCGTTTATTTATACAACCCTTGTATATAGACGGTTAAGTAAATTACACATATACCCCTATTTAAAGAAGTATAAGTGTAATACACTACAAAGACGTTTCTATCATGAATTTTATCATATAAAATTCATTTTTCTGAACTATCTTAAAATCTCGCAAAACCATTCTCAATGTGCGGCCCAATAGGCTCATACAACGTTGGTAGTGTACCATGTATACAAGTCATAAGCGGCCTCTAGCAAGACATTATGACTACCCAAGTTGTATGAATATCAAATCGATACTACCTAATCAATAGTGTATATAACATCCTTTTGTCACACGATATCCTTTTGATCAAACATAAGGCATGGAATTGTCATCCAACATGTTCAATCGTACTAGTCTCGATTTCTAGGTGGACTGAAAACATCTAAGTGACATTGATCAATATCAATTCACTTAGACTAGGCCTTTTAATGAGCCTAACACATCGAGGGATCCACTGGATATCTCTCTTTATATGAGAGGGACAAATTCTATCTCGATTACACAACTTCACCACATTATTCACACAGTAACCAATCACAACCTTTATAATCATCCGGTTAAAGACAACGTTTGATTGTGTCAAATCATTGTATTCCTAATGTTGAAGTCTCTGGTAATCTCAAGTCAGAGGACTGAAAAATATATCTATCATGAGAAACAACTATGACTTAATCCATGTGATGTTCTCATAGCGGGTCGGTCCAGCACTTTGTTCCCTAACAAGTACTCATGATCTTGATTCGTATTCCTATACGTATGATCATCATATGATCATCAATCAAGACTCACACTAGTCTTAATTCATTATAATTCCCAGTATAATAATCGACTAGGGACATTTAGGATATTTCTGTAAATACCCATGGATCTTATTATAATGTAAACATGCAAATTAATTATAATAAACAGCAAATGAAATCCTCTAATTTATTAACTAAAATGTATTCATAAAGACTGTTAATGGATTGACCTAGGGCACATTTCCCAACACTTATATACCACACCAACTCTTATTATATTTTCAATGTGGGATTATATATTCCAACACTCTCCATCAAGTGCAACTATAGGCCTGGACTAGTTGTCACTTGCCACGCACAGACCAACTTTTAGAGGTTCGTATAAACATGCCTAGGCCTACTCTTATAGGCTCTAGGTTCACAAATGAGTTTAGACTCCATCGCTAGCCCAACCAGGTCACCAAATACGAGCCCAGGATCGTTTCACTCTGATACCATATAGAAATCTATGGGCTCAGAGAGTTTTGGGCCACACGTGCACACATGTGGATATATAAATGGTGTTGGAGCCCTATCTTACACAAAATCAATTGACTTGTGCTAGGATCCAATCTACACCACTTATATATCATACCAACTCTTCTTATATTTCCAATGTGGGATTATATATTGACGCGGCAAAGATCTTCTAAATCGGATGTTCGAACACTACGAACAAACAACCTAGGCTAGAGAGAATTAACATCAAATTCTCAAGAAAAGAAATTTAATTTTTTTATTAAAAATCAATAAAGTCAACATAAAACGTTTACATAGCCCTGTATATATAGGCATTTACTTAAAAGAAAGTAGTAATAAACTAGAATTCCTAATTGGACATTGCTGACATTGACCATCACACAATATATACATATATAGTAACAATATATCATTCCTAAAAGAAAACAACTTCTAAACCACTCTAATTTGTGTAATCAACCGTGATCTCTAAAATACTAAAACTAAAGCACCTAATTGTAAATAAATAAATAAGATAAACTTAGAAAACTAATAATTTTCACCAGAACTCTTTGAATTGATGGGATAAGGGAAAATTAATGTCCCAAATCTCACATTCCCACAACAAAGCTATTTTGATCTTCATCATTCTTCCATTATTGGAAAAAATTTGCCCTCGAGTTTTTGTACCTTCTCGCGTCTTTCAACTTAGGACAACTTTGTCCTGCATCATACTCCCCCTGTTAATGAAAATTCGCCCTCGAATTTTGGTACCTTCGAGCGACTTGTAATTTGGGACAAATTTATCTTCAAAAGTACTAATCTTGACTAACTCAAGACTACTTGATGAAATAAGAAGTTGGAGAACAATATCATGAACGTTGTCAACAAACACACTGCCGTGAGAGTTTTGAAACGCTGCTCGTTCCAAGCTTGATTGTGTTGATGATAAATATCTTCGACTCGTTGATTTTGATTCTTCTTCGGTGCCATAATTATCTCTAAATCACGGTTGATGAAGTCTCTGATACCAAACTGACGCATCAGAGATCTTCTAAATTGGATGCTTGAACACCACGAACAAACAACCTAGGGCTAGAGAGAGCACCACGAATAAACAACCTAGGGCTAGAGAGAATTAACACCAAGTTCTCAAGAAAAGAAAGTCAATTCTTTATAAAAAATCAACATAAAACGTTTACATATATATAGGCATTTAGTTAAATGAAAGTAGTAATAAACTATATTTATTTAATATAGTAACAACATATCAGTCCTAAAAGAACAACCGTGATCACTAAAATACTAAAACTAAACCACCTAATGGTAAATAAATAAATAAATAAGATAAACTTAGAAAACTAATAATTTGCACCAGAACTCTTTTAATTGATGGGATAAAAGAAAATTAATGCCCCAAATCTCACATCCCACAACAACGCTATTCTGATCTTCATCATATATTCCAACATTCCCCCTCAAGTGCAACTAGGCCTGAACTAGTTGTCACTTGCCAAACATAGACGGACTCTTAGAGGTCCGTATAAGAATGCCTAAGCCTACTCTTATAGGATCTAGGTTCACAAACGAGTCTAGACTCCATCGCTAACCCAACCAAGTCATCAAATACAAGCCCAGGATCGTTCTGTTTTGATACCATATAAAAATTCATGGGCCCGGAGAGTGTTGGGCCACACACACATGTGAGTATACAAATGGGGTTGGATCCCATTTTTGCACAAAATCAATTGGCTTGTGCTAAGATCCAATCTACACCACTTATATACCACATCAACCCTTATTGTATTTCCAATGTGGGATTATATATTCCAACAGTTATTTTTTTGAGTATTGTATAGATTTAAGCTTCTTATACTGTGGCTCCCCTCAACTTCCTCACTCTTTCAATACTTTTCTTTTCCTGTTATTACTTTATGTTACATGACTATTAATTAGTAGTGGCTTCACAATGATGTTGAATAAATAAATAGTGATTATATTCTTACTGCAAATAATGTTTGACATTTGACAGAGTTGTTTGAGCTTAATATAATTTAAAATATGCACTTCATTCTTACATTTATATTAACTAGGTAATAATAACGAAGCTATATACATCAAAAAAAATAACAAAGCTATATATCAATATTCCAAATTAGATGAAGTTAATTTGCTTGAGTCTGTTATTATACACATAATTATCACTCACGGCATTCATATATGTGAGTATTTTACAAAACATAAAAACACTTCATTGTCTTTCTGACGGAACTTAAAAAAGACTTCACGTATTAGTGTTAAGTATTTTTTTATTTTTACGATACATATAAATTAAAGGTTGGCCTAGCCTCCTCCACTTAATGTCCGACTCGGCCGCTGTAACTAGTGTAACAGAGTTTGTTGAGTTTAGTGCCGACTCAAACACATCATTCAAATGCAACTTACTACATCATCACAAGCGTAATTTAGGACACATGGTTTTACTTTAAAATGCTTTAATACTAATCGAACGGTAATCTACTCTTATATACTTCTTTATGAAATCATATTCAATCAATATGAGATTAAATCTTTCACTCCACACATCTCTAACATATATCTGAAGATGAAAATTTGCCGACTTGTCCACCCATCATCTTCAGCTCTGGAGGCGGAACTCACTAATGCTCGACATTCTTTTTGACTAGCTAGTTTCATGTCATTGATCCGCAACCACTGCTTTTATTATCAACGGTTCCTGCATGAAACTATCCAATTTATTAGGTGATGTCACATATATGTGATCTGTCTAAGTTATAGCTAGCTTGACATTTATGTACCGTTGAACATATAGGTTCGCGTCGCTGTTCAGTGGAGGATCTAGAAGAGGGACGTACCCCTTATATCCGTCTCCATAGTAGCACTATATATTTTTGGAAACTCAGCATCTTTCCCCTTACGGTCGACACACCCTTTTCTATAGACTATAAGTGTATCATCTGTGGGTCCTAATATGATGTGTCAGAAGCTTCTTGAGTGGATATTTTATGGTGTCAATTAGTATGTTATTATCCCAAAAAAATAATAAGTTGTTTTATGTATTGAGGAGCACGTGCTATCAGTGGATTTTTTATTCTGTTGTTGTGTTCGTGGTGTTTAAGGCGATTTGTGAATTGAATTGGAGTTTGAATATCGACGAATTTTAAAAGAGTAAGTGATTCAGTGTATAATCAGGTCATTAATTAAGTCCAAGAAGTGTTTGACACTTCTTTAAAAAAGTTCGGCCGAAAATAACTTTTTGGTTGACTTTTGGATGGTTCGACTATAAAATTCGACGGTTTTAAAAATATGGTTCTATTTGAAAAGGCATGGTGATCAACTCACACTACTTAGTAGCGAGTAAGTCATTTTTTGGCCAAATAAGTAATTTTTTTTTTTTTTTTTTAGTAAGTATTAGTTTGATTACAACTTTAAGTAGGAGTTTTCTTATTTTATGCCGTTTGTGGTATTAGCATTCCTATTTCTTCTAGTTTTTAATTTAGGGTATTTTGGACTTTTGCTATTTTTGGCAAATTTTAGGGTTTTGCTATTTAAAGCACCCTTGTTGCTGTAATTAAACGTTTTTTGATTATTGAATAAAATTCAAACTTTGATTAAGTTATTGTGCCATGAATTGCATTATTCGTAGTATTGAATAATTAGTTTGAAAGACTTTTGTTGCGTCAAGTAAGTTTTACTCGATTGCGTAATTCTATTTGTGTCGTCATTTTTGTTTGGTGCTACAGGATCGCGATCTAAAGAGTGGGTATCGGTCGCCTAAGTCTCGGACATGTGTGACCGAGATCTACTCTTTATGTCTTGAATTTTTTGATTGTATCGATCGGTTGTTTAAGTATGAGATTGATAATATTAGTCTTGGACCTATGCGATTGTGATCCACTCTTAAAGTCTTGGTCTTGTGCTACCGAATAACATGAGCGACACAAAAAATCATGAAATCGCCCTAATCCACACATCTTCGAGCTCGAAATAGCCTGAAATGGAGTCAACGAAGCTATTAAAGGTGGTTTAACAATGAAGATACGCTTGGCTTAGAGGCTTAGGTGGTTGCGGTACGTGGAAATGGGTGAGGAAGATAAGGTGTGTGCGTGTGTGTGCGTGTTTTATTTGTTTATTTATTTGATAAGGTGTGTTTTTGAGGGGAGAGTATTCTGGGGCATTTTGAAAAAAAATGGGGTAATGCTAAGCAAAAGTGGAGTTTGAGTGAGTGTCCAACCAACTTATTTTAGAGTTGAGTTGGTCTTTTATTTATTTTTTATTTATTAGCAAAGATTAAATCCGGTCTAGGTAACATAATTACATGATATCCTGCTCTAGCAACATGAAATTTTAATTGGGATTGAGTTTGGCTTTTAGATCGAGATAAGATCTAAATTTATTTATTTATTTTTGGTAATGATATCTAAATAAATTTAGGCAGCTGTTATTCGGACCCCACTTTTTGCTTCTCGTACCTCATTTTTAAATTTTTTACTTCATTTACCTCACTTCTTACTTAATTTACCTAATTTTTTTTTCAAAATCTTAAAAATACCATTGCTCACCTCATCACCTCCCAACTCCCCTCAATCATCTCCATTTCTCAATTTTAGTCATTGAAAAAACACTTGTACTAAGTCAACATGTGACGTAGGAGTCTTTTTTATTGAACAAAGTTGGATGTGATCACGTTGTGTCCTATAAGTGAAAAAGTGACGCCCGTGGGGTTCGGTCACATAGGGTCGACACCTCTGAAGAGTTATCGACCGACTCCGAGTAAGACCTCTAAAGGGGTAATGGTCAAATTTGACCGAGACCTTTAAAGAGGTGTTGGTCGAATTCGACCAAGATTGTGAAGGAAACTCAGTCTCTGTAGATGATGGAGGGATCCAACCGAGTCCTCTTTACAGATGTTGATCATGTGTGTTCGACACCTCTTCAGAGGTGTCACACATGTGACGACCGTCTCCCGACCTAGGGTCGGGTCACCCAACCCAGACTGCTACCCAAACCCAATACTTGAACCAGACCTAAATAACGGTCTGACACGCCTAAAAAACTTGCAGAAAAATCATAAGGACATGCAATATGATAAATAAGATGCATAATAAAATAAATAACAAATCCATATGTCTACCAAAGAACAATATTGAGTTCTCATTTCGTAAACCATGTAGGGTTGTTCAAAAGCTCCCAAATGAATCAACTAAAAAGGGGTGTAGGGTTCAACTACCCAAATGACCTATTTAATGCCAACCCAAGTTTAATAGTTCAAAATCTTATATATAGCTAATACAATATAAGGCTTACATTAAGAGAGAAGGCTTCAAGCTATCACATCTCTTTTGTCTCAATCTAGCGGCGACGTGGATACCTGAAATGTAAATGGAGTAAGCTAAAAGAAGTAACGGAGCTCAATAAGAGGAAAACCTCGATCAACTATCAAACATGCAAGTATTGTCTATAAAGCAAAATAATTCTACACATGAAGCTGTAAATCGACTAGAAAATCATTTAATGAAAAGTAATAGAGACTTGGTTCTTATTTGTAAAGGGGTGTAAGCAAGTTCCATGTCAAGCAAAACATGAAGGTAAGATTCATAATTTAATAAACAAGAAGGTGAGCAATCTTTTGAAACGCATCATGAGAGAAACTTCGCAGTTTGTAAATAAATTCCATTTATTCATGCAATGGGGTCCAATAAGAGATTTACCATAAGAAATAGTAATAAATATAAGTCGTTGTTCCATTCAATGCATTTAACTTTTGGTATGAACCCGATGACCGAAACAAATGCACTCGAGGTGATGAGAACCATTAAGACATAACAACCGTTGTGAACTCCAATTAATTCCATTAAGCCAACAACAAGTGCTTCCAAGCCATCATCGATTGTGATCACTTGTTTATTTGATGGTTCGAAACGCGGACCCCTCATTTGATGGAGTGAATAGTATCATCGTAACGACCTGAAAATATATTATGTCTATGTGACGATGTGCACTATCAATATATACTCGTGTCTGTGTGACAAGACGGTGACGTCGAGTTATGAGTATGGTTCACCTAGGAAAAACGTGTCGAACGTGCATCGGGTAGACGAAATACCGGTACTGTAACGAAATTCTTTAAATTGGGGATATTGTAATGACCCAAATTTTCTCCGACCCATTTTAAGGGTATTTTATTAATTTTATATTAAAATATGGGAACAAATCAAATTGTTACACAAAAATTAATATTAACAAGATTTGGATTTGGACTAAGTGAAAATAGGTGGAATGGGCTTAATGAGAGAATTGGGCCCAAAAGGGGTATTTACGTAATTTGGGGTTAAATTGTGAACAACCCTACTTTAAAACCCTACCTATATAAACCTCTTATAAGGTTGAAGCATCTTTTGTGTTGAAACCCTAAACTTGGAGAGGGAGGAGAAGAGGAGGAGGCTTGAACAACAAAGGGGGAGGTAATTTTTTGTGGTTTTTCTTTATTTTTCTTTTCTTTTTTTCTTTCTTCTTTTCTTCTTTTCTTCCTCTTTGATTTGGTGGTGGTGGTGATTCTTCTTTTTTTTTCTTTTCTTTCTTCTTTTTCTTCTTTTCTTCTTCTTTGGTTTGTTTCGCTTTTGAAGAAGAAGGAAATAGGGGTGGAGACTCCAAGGGGAGCCGCTGGTTTGGGGGCGGCGCCGGAGAAGACAACGTCGCCGCCTAATATGGGGGGGGTGGCTTTAGCCACCCATTATGGTGAGGAAGAAGGGGGTGGCAATAGCCAATTAAAAAACATTAATTAATAAAATAAAATAAAAAATAGGATAAAACCTACGAGGTCGATACCCTCGACAAAGCCCTTAAACGGCACATCGCGTGGGATCCACACCATTTGGGTCCCCAAATATGAATTAAAAAAAATTAGAATATACAACTTTAAATTTAGTGAAATCTGTCACTAATACGGTGGGAGCAGCTGCACATGGAGGAGACAAGGATACAGAGGCATATCGGAGAGGAAAACTACAAAAGGAGTTCATGAAGTATGACATACCTCGTTTCTTTGGGGATAGGGATCTTGTAGAGGCTGAAGCATGGATCTTACACATGGATAAGAGGATGAAGACACTAAGTATTGATGAGTGGACTATGGTGCCTCTAGTGTCTTTCTTGTTGGAGCATCAAGCCCACAAATGGTGGTTGTCCATCGAAAGAGCGCAAGGGACTAATATGTCTTGGACACAGTTCAAGAAATTGTTTTATGATGAGTGGTTTCCTGAATCAGTAAAAGCAGCTAAGATTCGAGAATTTCTTGACTTAGTGCAAGACAGTATGAGTGTAGCAGATTATGCAGCAAAGTACAATGAATTAGCAGAGTTTGCACATGAGTACGTTCCATCTGAGACGACACGGAGGAGACTTTTCATTGATGGGTTGACGGAGGAGATTCACTCCCTAGTGGCAGCATCAGGGGCAGAGACATTTCAGCAAGCGTATAACAGGGCAATCGACTGTGAAGATGCCCTCCGCATTGATGAGACACGATCTAGTCGGTATGGTCAAGGCAAAAGAAACTTTGACAGTTATCAGAGAGGACCTGAGAAAAACTCAAAGAAACTTCGATTTGGAGGAGCATCAAGCGCACCGACACACTCAGTGGTAGCATCGAAGGCTACACACCCTTTGACGGGGACCACCACACCTTCCCATGCTTCCGCACCTTCGACTAATCAGGGTGTGACATTTAAACAACCACGTCCACCACAACAAAATAAGAATAGTGGCAGAGGATCAGTAGGGCCAAGGCCGAGTGTATTAAGAAGTGTCGCGCAGCCACAGCCGAATGCGCAGAAGCCACATATTGTATGTTTTCGGTGCAAGACGCCGGGGCATTACAGAAACCAATGTCCATATCCACTATCATCTGAGGAGAGTGCAGCCCAAGTTGCTCGAGGAAGAGTTCATGCTATGGCGGAACAGGATCAGAGAGCCGCACGACAGTTAGTCGCAGGTACGGTTTCAATTAATGGTCGTAACATGCATACATTATTTGATTCTGGTTCTACTATTTCTCTTATCTCGGGGGCTATGGTACATGCTTTGGGATTGACACCAATTAGAGCACACGCATACTTGATTTTGAGCACAGTCTCCACCGAAAAGATTTACCCCAATATGACATGTGAGGGGTGCATAATTAAAATTGGGGATCACACTATACCATTTGATTTGCGAGTGTTAGAATATTTAGAATATGATGCACTATTGGGAATGGACTGGTTAGAGACGTATCACGCTAAGATAGATTGTTTCAATAAGACGGTGATCGTTCAGATTCCGGGCACTACTCCATTTGAGTTTAGAGGTTGTTCTTTGGCTAATGTTATCAGCCGAAGTAGAGTTGCGACTTTTGATGAGATAGAGACTATTGCGAGTCTAACTTCTATGGGAGAGGAGAGACATGAAGTCCTAATTGAGAAGATTCCTCTTGTTAAGGATTTTCCAGACATTTTTCCATCTGACCTTCCAGGACTTCCTCCACATCGAGACATTGACTTTGTGATCGTCCTTATTCCCGGTACTAGACCCGTTTCTAAGGCACCCTATCGTATGGCGGCTACTGAGTTGAAAGAGTTGAAGAAGCAACTAGAGGAGTTGACTTAGAAAGGTTTAATTTCCCCAAGTGTCTCGCTATGGGGAGCACCTGTGTTATTCGTGAAGAAGAAGGACGGCAGTTTGAGAATGTGTATTGACTACCGACAGTTGAATAAGGTGACTATTCGGAACAAGTATCCGCTTCCCAGGATCGATGATTTATTTGACCAACTGAGTGGAGCAAGATTCTTTTCGAAAATAGATTTGAGATCGGGGTACCATCAGTTGCGCATACGAGAAGAAGACATACCAAAGACAGCATTTAGTACACGATATGGTCATTTTCAATTCACAGTGATGCCGTTTGGACTTGCCAATGCGCCAGCCATGTTCATGGATTTGATGCACCGTGTTTTCAAACCTTTCCTCGATCAGTTTGTGATTGTATTTATCGATGACATAATGATATATTCTAAGACTAAGTTGGACCATAGAAAACATCTTAGGAAAGTGTTGCAGACATTAAGGGAACACAAGCTTTACGCTAAGCTAAGCAAGTGCGAGTTATAGGCCTCCGAAGTGAAATTTTTGGGCCATGTGGTGAATGCAGAAGGTGTAACAGTTGATCCTACGAAAATTGAGGCGATCCTTAGATGGCCACAACCTAAAAATGCATCAGAAATACGAAGTTTCCTAGGATTAGCAGGGTATTATCTGCGTTTTGTGCAAAATTTCTCGTCGATTGCCTCACCGCTTACTGAGTTGACGCGGAAGGATGTTACTTATGTTTGGAGTGATGCATGCGAAAAAGCTTTCCAATTGTTGAAGGAGCGTTTGACCACTGCACCTATTTTGGTCCTACCAGAGTCTGGTAAGGAATTGTCAGTGTACACCGACGCTTCAGGGATTGGATTGGGAGGAGTACTAATGCAAGACAAGAAGTTAATCGTCTATGCTTCACGTCAACTGAAGATTCACGAGAAGAATTATCCGGTGCATGATTTAGAGTTAGCAGCAGTGGTGTTTGCTTTGAAATTATGGAGACATTATCTGTACAGGGAAAAATTTACTGTTTATTCAGATCACAAAAGTTTAAGGTACCTATTTACTCAGAGTGATTTGAACATGAGACAGAGGAGGTGGTTAGAATTCTTGAAAGACTACGACTTCACACTTGATTATCACCCAGAGAAAGCGAATGTAGTGGCGGATGCTTTGAGCCGTATTCGATTGGAGTCAGAGTCCGAAGTTGTAATGCAAATACAAGACGTGCGGTGGAAGACTCGAGATGTAATAAGGAGTCAAGAGCATGTTCAGATGAGAGCGGAGCCAGTGGCATTGTTTAGAGTTATTGATTGTCAGAGGGCCGATTCTGAGTATGGACGATACAGGTCATTGGCAGATAACATTGATGATAAGGACTGGAGATTATCAGGTGACGGGGCGTTGAGGTTCAGAGACAGAGTATGGATACCATCTCATAGGCAATTGAGAGATGATTTACTCAAAGAAGCGCATAGATCATGGTTTACAGTGCATCCGAGAGGCAATAAAATGTACCAAGATATGAAACGAATGTATTGGTGGCCGGGAATGAAAGTTGACATCGCTACATACATTCAAAACTGCGAGATATGTCAGCTAGTAAAAGCAGATCACCAAAAGCCGAGAGGATTATTGCAACCATTACCTATTCCACAATGGAAGTGGGAACACATAGCCATGGATTTTGTTTCGGGGCTGCCGAACACACAAAAAGGACATGATGCGGTTTGGGTGGTTGTAGATCCTTTGACTAAGTCAACACACTTTATTCCTATCTCCATGGGATATTCAGCATACAGACTTGGAGGCATGTACGTCAATGAAATTGTCAGATTACATGGAGTTCCGGTGACTATAGTGTCCGATCGTGATCCGAGATTTACCTCTCAGTTTTGGAGAGGGTTTCAAAGACTGAGATGGGAACTCAACTCAATCTCAGCACGCCTTTCACCCTCAGACTGATGGGCAGACCGAGAGATTGATCCAGATACTTGAGGACATGCTTCGAGCCTGTGTATTGGATTTCGGTGGAAGTTGGGAAAAGTACATTTCGTTGTGCGAGTTCGCATACAATAACAGTTTTCAAGCCAGTATTGGTATGACACCTTTTGAGGCTCTTTATGGGAGACCGTGTAGATCTCCAAGTTTGTTGGACCGAAGTCGGAGATGTGGTGTTGCTTGGACCAGAAATGGTTCATGATTAAACAGAAAGAATTAAAATTATTAGGCAACGACTAGAAACCGCCCAAAGCCGTCAGAAAAAGTATGCCGATTAGGACCATCGCGATGTTGTATTCAAGGAAGGGGAATTCGTGCTTTTGAAAGTTTCTCCTATGAAAGGGCATCACCGATTCGGGTTAAAAGGAAAATTATCTCCTTGATTCATCGGACCATTAGAGATCAAGAAAAGGGTGGGACCAGTAGCCTTTCGTCTCAAGTTACCACCACAGTTAGCGGGTGTACATGATGTTTTTCATATCTCCATGTTGAGGAAGGCACATAATAAACATGCACCGAGGATTGATTGGGGGTAAGTTGATCTAAGGGAGGACGTGTCATTTGATGAACAGCCGATCCAAATAATGGATAGAAAAATAAGAAAATTACATAATAAGGAATACGCAATGGTGCAAGTCCGATGGCAATTTCATGGGGAACAAGAGTTGACTTGGGAGCGGGAGGATTACATGAAAGAGAATTTTCCATTTCTCTTTGAATCTTGAGGTATGACTTTGATTTAATTTCGATGACGAAATTCTTTAAATTGGGGATATTGTAATGACCCAAATGTTCTCCGACCCATTTTAAAGGTATTTTATTAATTTTATATTAAAATATGGGAACAAATCAAATTGTTACACAAAAATTAATATTAACAAGATTTGGATTTGGACTAAGTGAAAATAGGTGGAATGGCTTAATGAGAGAATTGGGCCCAAAAGGGGTATTTACGTAAATTGGGGTTAAATTGTGAACAACCCTACTTTAAAACCCTACCTATATAAACCTCTTATAAGGTTGAAGCCTCTTTTGTGTTGAAACCCTAAACTTGGAGAGGGAGGAGAAGAGGAGGAGGCTTGAACAACAAAGGGGGAGGTAATTTTTGGTGGTTTTTCTTTATTTTTCTTTTCTTTTTTTTTCTTTCTTCTTTTCTTCTTTTCTTCCTCTTTGATTTGGTGGTGGTGGTGATTCTTCTTTTTCTTTTCTTTTCTTTCTTCTTTTTCTTCTTTTCTTCTTCTTTGGTTTGTTTTGTTTTTGAAGAAGAAGGAAATAGAAGTGGCGACTCCGGGGCCGCATTTGGTTTAGGCGGCGCATGGTGGCGCCGCCGAAGAAGACAACGCCGCCGCCTAATATGGGGGGGTGGCTTTAGCCACCCCATTATGGTGAGGAAGAAGGGGGTGGCAATAGCCAATTAAAAAATTAATTAATAAAATAAAATAAAAAATAGGATAAAACCTACGAGGGCCGTCGATACCCTCGACAAAGCCCTTAAACGGCACATCGCGTGGGATCCACACCATTTGGGTCCCCAAATATGAATTAAAAAAAAAAGAATATATAACTTTAAATTTAGTGAAATTCTTATATAGAATTGTATGAATTGTTTAGATTCGCGAGGCGGTTCACGTGGGACCCCAATCGCACGAGGAGTCGGTATAGGCGTCGCGACGGGTCCAGGTAAGTGGGGAGCTTCGCTCATGCATTAAATATGGCTTGATTATTAGATAATTAGGAATGCATGTTTTGAATGTAAAGACTTGGGAATGGGTTGCGTCGTGATATTGGTTTGGATCTCTATTATCTATGGAATTGTGAATACATTGTTTTGCCTTTATGTTATTCGGTGCCCCAAAGTGTGTGGAGTTCCACCGCGGGCCAAATTAGCAAGTGGTCTATATCTTGGATGCCCCAGGGTGTGTGGTAGTTAACCACCGAGGGTTAGCTTGACTAATTGACTGCATAAGGTGAATTATTCGAGTGTAAGGGTTTGGAGTTCCATCCTTTGCTACTTGATGATTCTTTGAGACGTGTAGCGGTGACGGCTTGGATGAATCTATCTTTGTTTTGGTGCGATTATCTAGAGGGCGTAACGGCCATTACGTTTCCGAAAATAGATGATTATTGTACCAATTCGAAAATAGATGATGACTTTATTTGTATGTCATGATGGATCCTTACCAATATCTAGTTCGCATTGAATGGAACAACGGCTTATATTAATATTTATATCTATAAGTGTGAACCATATCTTTAATTGTATCGAATTATGTGTTCAATTAATATGCTTATACTTTTGTTATGATTTACATGTATTCGGTTATTACATGTTGTGTTATGCGTATGGATTGAATGTCATGTAGAATTTGCATGAGTACTAGGTAGTACTTGCATATTTAATGTTTGAGCGAGTATTTCCTCTTATTGAGTATCGTTGGTTCTTTAGCTCACCCCACTCTACCCCACAGGTCCCTCTACCAGCGCACTAGACAAGAAAGGCAAGGGAAAGGATTTATCTTGAAGTGCCTTCATATGTGAGACTCGTATATTACAAGTTTAACATTATTATTAATCGTTTTGTAAACCTCGTACGTGGGTTATAGATTGAGAATTAGTAATGGGTCGTTCTGAACCTTTTTATTATTATTATTATTAAGTTGTATGAGACTTTTAAGCATTTAAGATTATAGATCTTATTATTATATACAGGATTATATGATTTTATTTTGATTAACTTTTACGCTCATATTATCATATATCTTGTTAGAATGATTATTCCGCAGGTTTATTTAGGCGTACCAAGCCGTTATTTGGGCCTGGTTCAGGTATCGGGTCTAGGTAACGGTATTGGGCCGGGCGACTTGACCCTAGGTTAGGGACGGGTCGTCACAGGTACACGGGTCCAGGAAATTATTTTTGTAGATGACCGAAAAAAATAAAATATGATAATAAATTAATATGGAAATACATTCTGGTCGTTATTATTTCCATTTGTGCGCAACGGTGTGAGTCATGGTGTATGTTGGGTACAGAAATGCCTGAGATGGTCCAAATATTAGTTTAAACGAGGATAGGAACAAGGGGGAGAGTGATGCGTACCGAACGTGTCAATAAAATAATATATCTAAACTAACTATTTTGCAGATAATGGCAAAGGGTCGATCCCACAGAGACTAGTAGTCTTTCTAATGCAAGAAATAATAAGAAGGAAAATGGGGGGTTTGAGAATTATTGAGAGAACTAAAAAGAACTAGAGAATGAAAATAGTTTTGTAAAGAAGAATTCAATGGCGGAAAGTAACCTAGGCTTTCAGGTTCTCGAACTTGTCTAATGGCATAGAATTCATTGGTCATTGATCCATACAAAAATATGCAATTCAATTATATTCTAGTGTAGCTATAGACCCAGTGACACACTCGGTTCCTCGCACTTCCTAGTCTCGATAACCAAGGTATGACTATTAACTACTTCTTTAACCAAACACACAACCCTAGACCCAAGCGAATTGGGTTTAATGTGATGACCGCATTAATACAGTTCGTGAAGGTGCTACACCTAGACAACTGGATCGCAAGTGCTCCTGATTTAGCCTAGATCCCTAAGTCACTTGACTGGTCCCGAAATGGACTAACCAATCCGTATGACCAATTGTCACTTGGATGAGTCTATCGCATAAGGGCGGACGCTTCGATGCAAGAACTAAAGGTGATCAAGCTAATTAGCAAGTGAGGATCCTTTCACAAACAAATAATTGTAACCCTAGATTCAAAATAATGCCAAAGGAAATAGAATATAAGAGAAGAACAATAAAATATAAATCAAATAGATTTCACAATGAATCCATGTCACCAACGACTTGTTCGATCCACCTCCGACCTAGATCAATAAGTTTAACCAGATATTGTTAAACAAAAACACAAGTTTTATATGTATTCTATGGTAAATAAAAGATCGAAATTCGTAAACAAGCCTAACTACTATTTATATGAAACCCCTAAGTAGATTTCAACCAAAAAAATCTGAAAAAAAAAAAAAAAAAAAAAAAAAAAAAAAAAAAAAAAAAAAAAAAAAGGGTAAATTTCATGTTTCTGGGGTCCACGCCACACCCTTTGGAGGTCACGACGTCACATAAAAGCATAAAAGTCATTACGCCTCTGTTTTGGACGCTGCAGGTCACGCTGTGAGAATTTACACTTGGCAGCGTCACTCATGACTTGAAACGCGATTTTGGACCACTTAAAGGCTAAATTTGAAAAAACTTGTGAGACATTTTCATGAATATGTTCAGCTTGGAGTCTACTTTCTAACAAAAGAAATGACAAGTCATTTGAATTTGAAATGAGATAATTAAAGTCCACTAATACCTAAAATACTATACTTCCTAATGCATAAATAAACACTTAACAGAGAGCCCTATGTGAGTCATTGAGATGGCTAGCTGGTGTGAGTAGAGGCCACAAGATATGCCCCGAGATACGTAAACACCCAAGATGAGGATCCACTATAAAAAGGTTTGTCAACCTTTTCTCACTCATTTCTCTCTATACTCTCTCTCATCACGAGAACAAGGATGGGGTTAAGGGTTTTATGGATTTTGAATGAGGATCGATACCAAGGGATTGCACAATAACGTAAATGGAGGTGAGATTCTGACTCCCCATTTAACTCTCGTCATTTTGGCGTATGTTAGGCGTGTGTTTATTTAATTTTTGGATCTATGGTTGGTCAGTTTTCTATAGTTTTATGGCGGTTTTGAGTGGGTATCGAGGCCCATACGAGGTTGGGATAGGCTTGAAACATGACGACACGAGCCAAAGTTGCGAAAAACCCCAATATTCACATTCTGGATTTGATGCTGCAAGAGACATCGTGGGGCCTAAAGCCCCATGACGCCAGTCACGACATCTGGGGCAGGGGTTGTCCTGCCACACGCTTTAAGTGACACTGCCACTCACAGTGCCACCCACGGCCTAACACTGTTCATCATAACTAATTTTTAAAATTTTCAAAAAACTTAAGGACTTCTCTCGAGTACTCCAATGGGTTCAAATGCAACCCAATACCCAAAGAATTGACCCAAAATAGTGAAATACATAATATTGTGAAAAATGGGAAAATTAACGAGAATTTACAATTTAAACAGAAACAAGACTCTAATGCGACCAAATTAGATTCGAACTAATACTAGGTGCTTAGTGGTACAAGATTGGTTTGGTGACGTGTGAGAGCTGTGAGCGCGGAGTAGTGTGTAGTACAGTAAGTGAAACCAGTGGGAGTATTTATATTATTTCATTTGTGCATTTAAATTGGGTTGTTATCCTTGTTGAGCAGTATTTCTTTGTGATATATGATTTCTTTAAGTTCATTTGTGCTATCTATCCGTGGTGGATTATTGACTTTGTTTTCCTTGGATTCCTTAATGAGTGGTCTTCTGTGTCTAAGAGGGCGATTTGGTGGTCATGAGTGTGGTGAGACTGCTTTGTGTTCTTTTTCACCACTGTGACTACACGGATTTTTGGACGTGCTTAAACCCGTAGTTTAGGGTTGGTAGTTTGACCGGGAGTTGAACTGTGTGTGCTACAGTAGGGTGATTCATCCTAAATTGTCTGGAGATTTTTTAGGTCCAGAATCTATATGAGAAGTCAGGTTGTGAACTCTGTGTGGTAACCTGATGGACTTGAAACACTTAGGTGTTTTTTTGCTTTTTGCTCATGACACTCATTTATCGTTGATATCTCAGTGATTAACTTATCATGTTGTCTTTTATTATCTTTGTGATATTCCTACATGATACTCGTTTAGCCGTTTATTTGACATTTGAAATTATATTGATACTCCACTTGGTTATTACTTTTTGACTTTCTGCACTTACCGTCCTTTTTATGACGATGGGTACAGCCCCGCCGTACTGTATGACGAAAATAGCAATGGACCGTTGATAGACGATTGACGTGGAGGATACATATATGATCTCCTCTCATTTATTGAGTAGGTCCATTGTATTATATGTATATGTTTTGTGATACACTGGGATATAGGTTTGTAAGAGATCTTGGTACTTGTATAAATTGATATGTGTGATAGCCCAAGTTTCACAACCCTAAACTAGGCCTCGCCCGACCTAAACTTACATGGACCCCCGAGCAAGTCTCACTGAGTCACGCAAGCCTAGTCGGCCTTACCTTACCATTTACCATTTATTAAGCTATTTTAAAGTTGAGTTAATCAAAT
Source organism: Stephania japonica (assembly GCA_039657345.1). Lineage (NCBI taxonomy): Eukaryota > Viridiplantae > Streptophyta > Magnoliopsida > Ranunculales > Menispermaceae > Stephania > Stephania japonica. Next base: position 78,850,347 of record CM077556.1, on the reverse strand, counting down.
TTAGTGAGTTATCAAAGTAAGTAGCGGAAGCATTAAAACCTCAAACTAAATGAACTAACTCTAAGACACTAGTCAGGACAACCTAGAGTGTGGAAACCCCACATATGTATACATCATCAATATACCCATCAAAGGATAGTATCATAACAATATATGTGCCCCAAGATTCACAAATCCATATCCCTGTGTATCAAAAACATATAAATACATAGTACAAAGAACTTATACTATAAACAAGAGGAGGTCACCTAGCTGTCCTCAACGTCAATCATCTATTTCTGGTCTTTTTCCCTTGTTAATTCTGTAGTATGATGGGGATGCACCCATTGTCATAAAAAGGACGATAAGTACAGAGAATAACAGTAACAAACAAGTGGAGTCTCAATATAATTTCAAATGTCAAATAAATGGCTAAACTAGTATCATGCGTAAATATCACAAAGATAATAAGATACAACATGATAATAAATCACTGAGATATCAACGATAAATGAGTGTCGAGAGCATAAAAAAATAGGCATCTAAGTGTTGCAAGTCCATCAGATTGCAACAGAAAGTACGCAACCTGACTTCCTAGACAGATCCTGGACCTAAACAAACCCTTTCAGACAACTTAGGATGAGTCACCCTACCGTAGCACACACTTAGTTCAGCTCCCGATAAGACTACTAACCCTAAATTACGGGTTTAGGTACGTCCAAACGTCTGTGTAATCACGGTGGTGAAAAAGATCACAAAACAGTTTCACCGCACCTGTGACCACCATATTGCTCACTTAGACCAAAACTAGCACTCATTAATGAACGCAAGGAAAACAATGTCGATAATCCACCAAGAACAAACATTTCAAACAGAATTCAAGAAATCATATTTCACAAAGAAATATTACTCAACAAGGATAACAACCCAATTTAAATGCACAAATAAAATAATATAAATGATCTCACTGGTTTCACTCACTATACTACGCGCTACTCTGCGCTAACGGCTCTCACACGTCGCCAAACCGATCCCATACGCTCGTCACCAATCCACTAAGCACCTAGTATTAGATCGGATTCAATTTGGTCGCGTTAGAGTCTTATTTTGTATTTAATCATCATTTTCATTAATTTTCCTATTTTCCAAACATTACCCATTTCCATTATTTTGGGTCAATTCCTCAAGTATTAGGTCATATTCAGACCCATTTGGATACCCGAGAGAAGTCCCAAAATATTTGAAAATTATAAAAATTTGGTTATGTGAACAGTGCCACTCTGAGAGGGTCTAACTCTAGCAATGCCACTTAAAAATTTCAAAATTTTTAAAATTTTTGAAAATTATAAAAAATTTGGTTATGTTGTCGATTTCTTTTGGGTATAGTTTTTTTTTTCTTTTTTTGTGAAACCGAGATTTCTTTCGATTTTTTTGGCAGGCTTTCAATATTTCGTTGTTAATCCCTCTTTGGAAATCTGAGTGGGGTAAGCAACGGATTAAGGAGGGACCCATGCACACTAGCGAATGACACATGTCCCTCTAATCCGTTGCAAATCCCTCTCTACTGACATACGCCAAACGCGTCAATAAAATATATCTCCTAAACCAACTATTTTATAGATGGTGGTAAAGAGTCGATCCCACAGACATTGGTAGTCTTTCTAAGGTAAGAAAATAATAAGAAGGGAAATCGAAGGTTTGAGAATGATTCATTTTACTAATGTAATTACTAAGAAATTAAATAAAGAAAGGAAATAAATTTCCAAATAATTAATTAAAATACCTAGGTCAAGATATATGAGTTTGGTTCGACAAAAGATTGGATTTGGTCGTCGTTCTATACAAAAATATACAATTCAATTATATTCTACTGTAGTTATAGACTCGGTGACGCATTCGGTTACTCGCACTTCCTGATATTGGCAGTCAAGGTAAGACCATTAACTACTTCTCTAACCAAAAACAACCGGATCGCTAATACTCCCGATTTAATGTGTTGATTACATTAATTCGATTCGTGAAGGCACTACACCTAGACAATCGGATCGCTAGTGCTCCCAATTTAGCCTAGACCCCTAAGGCACTTGACCAATATGTCCAACTGTCACAAGTATGAGTTTACCGCGTGAGGACGGACGTTTCGACTTCAATGATTAAGGGTAATCAACCTAGTATGCATGCAAGCCTTTACGAATAAACAAATCTAACCCTAGGATAAAATCAATGCCAAAGGAAATAGAATATAAAAAAAAAAAATATTAAATCAAGTAGATCTCACAAATTTATTATGGTAGTGATCGAACTCCCTTATAGTCTTACATAGGCTATAGACTTAATGTGTCATGATTGAAGAACACTAAATACAAAAGAAATTAAAACGAACAGAGAGGGAGAGAAATAAGTCGAGAGAGGTAGAGAGAGACTCCAAAAGTCGACCAGGGAGAGTTATTAATAGTCGGCCCTAATTTTCTTTCTCGAAGTGACACGCAGATCGAGGCAAATCCAAAAGCCAAGGGAGTCGCACAAAGGAATCGTCGCACAGCTTGTTGCGTAAATATTAACTTCTTCTATACACGTGTAAGTATTTCAACGTGACACATCCAACCCTTCCAAATCTTATGCGACACTACACACCTACAACGCACCATCATTAATCACCATGCACTTTCATGCACATCCAAACCACCACATCTCCCGCTAGCTAACGTCTTTACACACGTCATTAATTATGCCTCGAGATTTGTATATATATCAATATAATAAAAATAAGAATACTTCTCATTTCCTTCGTTAGTTGAACTATCTATTTTACCCCTTTCAGTAATCTCATCCCATTTCGATCAAACTGATCCTATTTTCTCTCTCTCTCTCTCGCGGCGTCTTCTCCATCAAAATTGAATTTCTATCTTTCTCTCTAACGGCGTCTTCTCTTCGTCAATAAGTGGACTCTTTTTCTCTCTCACGCAATACACTATCTCACGGCGGCTTCTCTGCTCAAATTTTTAAGGATTCTCAATCAATAGATTCATGTATGGTCTATCAACCAGCGGCTTCTCTGCTCAAATTTTTGAGGATTCTCAATCAATAGATTTAGGTACGTGTCTATCAACCAAAGTTTTGAACCTTTCTTTTTCATGTTTTGTATTTCAATCAATGTCTTTCACGTTAAGGAAGAAATTCTTAGTACCATTCAAAGTGAGTGTCAATTGTTTGATTAAATGCCTCAATCAATAGGAGAAGCATATAATTTATGTTTAATAGGTAATTAGACTAGACATGTACATGTAGTAAATCAATAGTGTGGATTATGATTAAATCAATATTTTTTGAAAGATTTTGATATGTCACAATGGTTTACATTGACAAGGGTTTGATTGGGACTGGTTTCATAAGATTTGATCAAGTTTTACAAAAACAGTTGAAGTAATGTAGAATTGATGTTTGATTAATGAACTGAGTGAATAAAGGGATGTAATTTATAGGTTTTTTTATTGTATTTGATAGTTTCTATTGTATTTTGATGTTTTATAATTGATTTGGGTGGGTTTCAAATATGTTTAAATGGATTCAATGATGAATTATAAAATCAGTCCACTATTTGACAGTTTTGCAATATGTTGTCAAACCAACTGATGAAATTTTGATTTGTAAGGATTGTGGAGTGTGGATTATGATTAAATCAATAGTTTTTGAAAGATTTTGATATGTCACAATGGTTTACATTGACAAGGGTTTGATTGGGACTGGTTTCATAAGATTTGATCAAGTTTTACAAAAACAGTTGAAGTAATGTAGAATTGATTTAATTTTGAAACTGAGACTTAGCACAAACTTGATGTTGTTTACTAAAGAACTCTTTGCTAAAAAATTATACTAGAAAAAATAAACATTATCTAATAAGTTCCTATATGTTGTCATTCACTCTTGTAAACGACAGTGGATTGGACAAGCATGTCATGTGTAAAACAAATGGAAAATCAATTCCATTTTTATTTTCAACTATAAATGGACTTCAGAAGACACTTTAGTTTTCCTATATATCCTTGAGGGAGTAAATCAAGCATGGTACTTCTTGGGGTGCAAGGCTTATAAAAACTTAATCAGATTTAATAGATATATTAAGTTCAAAATATTAGCTTCTTCTTATCAAAAAATAAATAAAAATATTAGGTTCTTTCGTATAGGGGTGACTCTTTGTGGTTATAGCTTCATCTGTAACAAATGAATTTAGGAGTAAAGAACCAACATATCTTCAAATTAAGCAATAAAAAGAAATAAATAAACCATTGTGATTGCATCCCTTCTCCTCCTTGTACTTGCATCCCTTCTCCTCCTTGTACTCTCTCTCTCTCTCTCTCTCTCTCTCTCTCTCTCTCTCTCTCTCTCTCTCTCCCTTCTTATATGTGTTTATATATTAATTAAACATTTGCTATTTAATATATACTTGTATTGCTGAAGGCAAACTTTAAAAGCATAATGTGATTTGTTTATTTTTCCTTTATTGTTGATTTTATTGTTTAAATTTTTAATCTTTAATAGTAATTAGCATGTACATTCATTACATGTCCATTTATATTATTGCAAATTTGTCATTTGATTTAAGCAGATGGAGTTTGTTTGAACTTACTATCTAATTATACGTTATTTTTTGTACTTGTGGGTCTAATTAACTATGATCTCTCCTAAAATTGGATAGCAGCAAATGAACATGAAAAAGTTCTTGTAGAGGCGGAGGCCAGTAGATATATTCGAGGGCATGACTTATTAAATTAAAGCAACCTCTCAACTTAAAAGGTATCAGGTTTTGTTACCAATAAGCAGGTTTACCCTTTCTTGTAGGAATATTAAACATGTAATTAATTTTACAAAGCGTATCTTCCATCAAGCATGGATGGTAGGTACTACTCTTTATTGGTTATTGAGTATGATAAATATCGTTTTGGCAATGATGATGAGGATGTTTCTCATATTTTTGTGATTTCTGAATAAGTTGAAATGTACATAGACATAAATTTGCAATTTGTTTTACCATTCCTTTTTAATAATTGTTTCTGGTGTTTTCTACTGTGCGTAATTTTTTTTGTGATTTCTATGTAAGTTATGAAGTGTTATGCTACCAATACAAACCCATATCAAAGAAATCAAACTAATAACCACAAGAGTGTTTTATTGAACATCTCCAAAGCACTCTACGAAACCGTCAACATAAACTTGTTTAAAATATTAAACATTTATAGAAGATATACCAATGCAAATTTTTTGATGTTAATCATTCATTTCTTATGTTTGTTTTATAATCATTTGTTTAGTGTTATTAAGCCGACAATGCAATCATTGGCTGGAATGGCTATCGAAGATGTTGATCCAAGGTTACTCAATTTTCTAACAATACTGTCTTTTATTTGTGAATTCATTATATACTTTTTATATGTGTTTTCTAAACATGTAAATCTAACGAACTTGTGTATTATATTAATCTATTTAACACAGTGGAGTTATAAGAAAGGATAGAAATAGTTTGAGTAGAGAGGTAGATAGGTCAAACCGTTTGTCCATGACAGAAGAGGAAAAACAGAGGAGACGATCACGTCAAAGACAACTATATAGGGAAAAAAGAGGCAAATGCAATGGGTATGTGCCAATTATCTTTAACTAGAAAAAATGTATTAGTTTAACTTCTATAAAAAGTTATGCCACTTGATCATACATAAGTGTTACAAAAGGTTGTGACTATTGGTTAGAGAGTAATACATCTTTATTCAACAATTAGAAACGTAGTCTGCTTTGACCTTTTCTGTTGGTAATATAGGATCAAGAAATACACAAAGACGTTCGTGCAATGGATTTTGATAACATAGTACGTTCAACAGATATATTGCCATCTGTAGCCTCTTGTCAAAATTGTGGTGCTCGAAGATTCGTTCATGAAACTAAAGGGTTTTTGCTGTTCAAATGGACAAGTGTCTCTCATCCCTAATGTTGTCTCCCAACAAATGTTTGAGTTGTTCACATCAAAAACTAAAGAAACAGATGAATTCTTGAACTATGTTCGTACTTATAACAATAATTTTGGATTTACATATACAAAGGACATGACAGTGTAGCATTTCAATGCAATGACAACAATGAAAATGCTGGGATTGATGAGATTGAGAACTTCCAATCAACACGTTGGGTAGCAACTCCAGAGTTAATGTGGCGCATCTATGACTTTCATCTAAATGAAATACATCCACCAGTCATCACACTACAACTTCATTTGGAAGGAAAGCAATTAGTCAAGTTTAATAAGAACGACACTTTACAAAATGTAGTTGATAATGGATTGTCATCTCGTTCCATGTTAACTGAATTCTTTAACATGAACAAGAATGACGAATTAGCTTGCACCATATTATATCGAGAATTTCCTGAGCATTTTGTTTAGAATCAACAGACACGAAAATGGTCAAGTAGGATAAAACGTCAGGTTATTGGTAGAATTGTTGCAGTAAGTCCACTAGAAGGTGACAGACACTACCTTCGTCTACTATTAAATCACATTAAAGGATGTACATCTTTTGAAGAACTAAAAGTTGTCAATGGTATTTGTGTGGAATCGTATAAAGAGGCAGCTGTGTTGCACATTTTACGTGAGGCTGATAACAGTTTGGAGTCCACAAGATACCCATCTCTTGCCTCTAATATTCTTGGCACCGATTTCTATTTCTTACTTCTTTGCAGTTATTCAATCTTTCAAATTGCTTGAAAGATAACTCCGAACATCTAATAAACCTTCGTATATATCTTCTCTTAATGGTCATGATATAGATTGAAGAAAATTGTGTTCAGAACAATCTCAAGGGTATTGCCGCTTACTTTGGTAATACAGCAAGGGCATCAAGGCTTTTGCAGTTTTTCCTTCCCCTTGCGACATTCAACATCATTTTTGAAGCATGTGAAGTTTATAGGTGGCCTAACACATTCTTCTAGCTCAATCGATCGTCTCAATACAAAGTAATATGCCTGCCATTGCTGATAAGGTTTCTTCATTTTTAAGAAAGTCCGCAGTGGTATTAATTGCAATGGTTTTGGTTCAAAATTAATTGATTGAGGAGGTGTTGCCCCTAAACTTACTCTTCTGTGGAGTTTCTTCACCTTTTTATACTCTTTTTATGCAATCCATGTTTCTCTTTTTTTACCCTTGTAATTATAAGACTAACAGTTCCAAGTGACTTTTGTGAAGGATATCATATTGCTTCATCTGCGGTATTCTTTGTCTCCTCTAAGTAATTATGCCAAGTTTTATTTTATTTATTTTTTTAATTTGGTCGTGTAATTTCTTATTTGGTTATATTGCATGGTTGATATACTACCTTTGTCATATAGTCATTTTTACAACTATGAAAGCATAGTACGTTCTTACTTCTCTTTTTTTTAATATTTGGAAGTAAAACTATGACATGGATGTTTCTATGCATATGTGCTTGTACGTCCTGATTAATTTCATTCTAATTCTTATGGGTTGGTGGTTGACTTCATCTGTATTTTAATGCAGATTTTAAGCAAGTTGTTGGAATGAGGTAAGCCATTAATGCTCAAATAACAATACATAGTAAAATAAACAAAGGTCGATGTTTCATTAAATTCAATTTCTATACTTTTTATTGTTTTGCAGGTTCTGGATTTGGATCTTCTCCATACTTTTCATCTTTTTCAATGCTCATGGTAGGAGTTCCTACTACGAAAATATGTGCCCACTGCACTTGCTCACATTAGACCCTTTTGCTTTAACTGTTTTACTTGATTACCTGTAGGGTTTTATAACTATTTATGGCTACAATTCATTACTTTGTTGTTAAGGTCAATAAAATAAAAAGTTATTGCTTTGCCTTCATCTGATCATGAATGTATTTGTCCAATGCAGATGGTACTACTGGTAGGGCCAAAGCTAGAAGTTGTCACAATCAAATTGTGTTTGAAGAGCAGTAACAACACAACTGTTGTTCACGGAAACTTCCCAATGAAGCCCACGAACAATCTATTTTGGTTTGGTCGACTTCACTTGCTTCTCCATCTCATCCACTTCATCCTATTCCAATTTATTACTGATGATTATTACTTTTAATCATAATTCAGGCAATTGAGGATGTTGGAATGGCTATGGAAATTTACTTATCTAACCTTGCAAATGTCAATGCAATCTTTGCAGCGTTGTTCAGGTTTTACATCAATTGACTTATCTGGGACATGCCAAATGGTAAGTCATTATTTGCTTGAAATTGTTCTTACTTTTCCAATATGTAACTTTGTGTGTCCTTCATCATTTTTAAAGCATTGTGTCATTTATATATATTCTTCCTATGTTGAACAGAGCAACGAGAACCCACTGGTGTGAGAATATTGAAGCATACTGCTGCAGAGCACCACTCAGACAGAGGGGGAATGTTTTTACCATTCCCTGCTGCATGATATTTCTTTTGTAGATCTCCATAAACAGGAATAACACCATGGAAAACATCATTTCTAAACCAAATTACTATTCAACAATCAATAATTACTATTGTGTTTCAAATTTTCTTACACATTAATTTGCTTTATACTAAAATCTTATTCAAAGTCTTTCTTATCTAGGTTCCACTGTATTATCACTTATATGCATTGAACTGTTTTAAATATCAGAGTATAGTACCAGCGAAAGAATTGTCATCCTATGGCCTTGATGCTCACCAGCTGAATAGACTAGATAGGATGCATGACAATTCAACACTTGGGCATTCAAATGGATGAGGAAATTTGGTACTGTCACTACTGAGAGGTGATTGCAATCGTGCAAGCCCGGCATTGTGAGTGCTTCCAAATGCCCTAAAAGACTTCCTTTTTAATGAATTTGAGCTTTAATTTCTTGTGGGTTAGATTTGTATTTCATCATTTCAAATCCCTGCTATGAATCATGTGAATGTAAATTAGGGTTTTAGGGGTGTCTTAAATTATATTTCGACATACTGTTTTTACAAGACAAATGCATCATTGTTGAAATTTGGGTTCTAGAGTTTTTCCTGCATTGTACTGTTATTTGAATTCATTAATCATAGTCTCACTGTTCCTTATTCTCTTAAATATGGCAGACTTTGTTGTTTGGTACTTGATATATTTGTTTTGTGTTCCTGGCTTTCAGTGTAGCATTGCCTTGACTATATTATATGATTTCTTAAGCTAATGTGGTGTTTCTTTCACCTCCTTGGGGAAGCCCATCCTATAAAAATGTTAAAAATTCACTCTAGACTTGTTGAAGCCAAAGATGGGTATGTTATTATTCACCTGTCTTTTTCTTATTCTTTTCGTATTCGTCCTTTTATGAACACATATATCTGATGATCTTTGCAATATTGAGATAACTGCATAGTTCCTTACATAAAATGAAGCAGAAGGAATTGCTATGGTGGTCTTATGGACAATGCATTCAAATTCAAAACCAAGGGGTTAGTGTTGTCTGCAATGTAGCATGTTTTAATTGAAAGCAATTCCAGTTGAAACTTTAAGAATCGTAGCTGAGCGTCTTCAAAATAAATCAGTATGTCTATTTTCTTTCTCAAGCATGTGTTATGTGTATATGTTTGTATATGTACTAGGACTTGTAATCATTTCTATTATTCTTATAAAGAATCTATCCAACTATATTGTTTTATTTTATCTTCACATTTCCAGCTTCTTGCCACACTAGCTACACTTTCACAACCCACATTTGCATTGGAGATCCTTCTTTTTGGGTTCAATGTCTTTCCATTCTTAGTGGCATCCATTTTCACACAAATTCATGGTTGCATTGGAGATGCTCTTAGTTCTCATATATGTAAAAGCCTGCTCATTTTGCAATTAGTCGGTGCTAAATTGTAATGTGAATGTGTCTTCCAGCGTTGCACCATCTATGCCTGGAAGGGTTAAAATGTAGTTAAATGTTTCCTTAACACTATCAGTCTATCAAGGACACCTTCATATCAATATGACATCCGTTAATTGATGTGGATTGGAGATTAGTAGTAATTAGTAAAGTATTGATTTCTATGCTTTGAACATGTAGACGCTATAATTTTCACCATTATTAGTAGTCAGGCTAGACATTTTTCTTGCTTGAAGTCATTGTTCTTTACCTGTGTTTCCATTTATGTTTTTTATTTTCGTTCCACTTTAAATTTTTGTTCACTTTTCTTAATTGATAGGTTGGTGTCAATCTTGGCTGGCGTATTGCATTTTTTGTGGAGGCCGTTTTGATGCTTCCATTTGTCATTCTGGGCTTCATAATAAAACCTTTGAATTTGAAAGGTTGACCTTGATCGGTTTTGTAGATATTTATACTACGAGTTCTTTTAACATTGTCAAATGCTCATCCAACATTTATCTATGGGTTTGACTCGCTGAATTAGAGAAGGCTTCACCATCGAAAAAGCGGCTTGGCTCCGAAGTGGAAGGTATTTCATGTGGCATCATTATGGTTCAAAATGTTTATGTTGTTATTCAATGGCAAACATTTTCTTCTCTCCTCCACATCAATGAGAGGTTCAAGGGAGATGAAGAAGCAGAAAACACAATTAAAGAGGTGCAGTGCCTTCTGATGCAGTTGTAGTAGGTTCAGTGTCTCTTCTTCAGAAGGCGTTGAGGGCAGCTCAAGTTCTAATCGGTTGCCGACGACTTCGAGCTTGGCACACGCCATGGTGCAAGAGAGACTTGAACAGATGATCAGAGAGAGGTTTGTTCAGTCAAGAAATGAAGGTGGGAGCAGAGAAATTAAAACGTATGGCGACGGCAACAGTGACGGCACAAAGTGCATTGTCATGGTGGCAATGGACAAGTACTCCTATGATCCAAGAAAGGATTTTATAGATTCCATGGTGAAGATGATAACTGCAAATCAAATTGAAAATCCCAAATATCTCAGGTGCTTGTTCAATTCTTATGTGTCAATGAACTCTTCAGAATAGAAACCTTTCATTCTTCAGGTTTTCCATGAGGTTTGATGCAATCTGTTCTTGAGATGTATATATCATTATTAATTCATGAATTTCATAATTTCTATAACTTTTCAATTTCTATGATAATTTCAAAATAAATCCATACATTATAACTTCATTTCATGAATACAAACATACAAAGATCAACAGTATAGCATAACTTGTCAACCCTGCAACTAGAAAATCTGAATCTTCTTTTTTTTAAATACATAATAGGTTACTCCTGATACGGTCATGAGTTCAAATTCCAACACTAAACAAAAATGATGTATCCTTATTCAATTATTCTTCAAAATCTTACAAATGCCACAACATTTAATGACAAAGCCACATCATTTCGCAAAAATGAACTAATACGTAGAATCATAGTTTTCATAGATACATGCACATGGGAAAAATATAGCTACTAAAAGCCATTGGATCTTGCATTGAAGTACATGTGTGCATTTCCTTGTGTATATCCAACGAACCCTATAGTTTTGTATGTAATTTAAATTATTTCCTTCTTTAATTAAATTCCCACGAGCGAAGCGAGTGGGTTTAATCGTGCGTAGCACGTTATGAAACTAGTATATATATATATATATATATATATATGAGATGACTCGCCACCAATCTTCGAAACACCTATTTCACGTCGCAATTTCAACACAAATCATCATAAACCCATAGATAACAAATAAGAGCTTTTAGTATAATATTTTAGAGACTTTTATCTTAAAAACATAATAAAAGTCTACCTTTTAGAGAGGGATCTGCAACGATTGATAGATTGTCCCTCTCTGATCTTTCTCTAATTGTTAGAGAGGGATTAGCGACGGAAAACGAGGGACATGGGCCAATCAATTTGCACCACATGTCTCTCACATTCCATCGCTGATTTCTCTGTAACAGTTAAAGAGGGACGACTATACCCCGACTTTCCGTTGCTAATCCGTCTCAACCTTTTCGAGAGTAATCAACAACAGATTAGTATTTGACGCTTTTTTTAGCAAGGGATTGCAATGGAACTCAATACGAGAATATTCAGCGCCATAATATACCATCTCTATTCCATTGCAAATCTATTGCTTCATGGTCAAAATAAAGTCACATTCTATTCCGTCTTAAATCCGTCTCTGATTAGCAATGGATTAAAATCAGTCTCTAAAATCCATCTCTAACTGGCCTTATTTTTGTTGTGATAGCATTAAAAGGACATATGGAGATCAAATGGGCTAAACCAATAATAAAGGTTCTTTCTAGAGCTTTTTGTGTTTGGAATTACATATTTGAATAAAGTTGCCAATGTGTATAATCCTCTGTTCCTTTGATCTTCTCTATTTAGGTATTATGAAATTTTATAGGTATAGATGATCAGATTGTGTTTCTAGCATGTAGTGACCACAGTTTATACTTTTCATGGAGATTCAAAGGAGTTGTGTAAATATGGATTCTAAACTTTTTATTCAGTTGGGTTTGCTAGAAGTAAAATAAGAACGAAGCAATATCTAAAGTTATCTTCACAATTATCTATCTTGGTGTTACTTCAATATGGTGAAGTTTCTTACTAATTATTCATGCACTCAGTTCTTATAATTTGATGTTTTCCTTTCAATACTTAGCCAACAAGGAGCCATTTATACATTACTTGAACACCTTAATAAAGTTAAGCTTAATATTGACACTCAAATAAAAAATCCTAGCCCATTAGAACACTGAGATATGCACTGAAACCTAATTACATTAGGTGATTCCAGTGAGATTCTTTGTTAAGCAATTCATGCATGGAAATTCCACAGCATACACCTAATCTTACAACAAAAGATGGCTCTTTTGATTCCCTTTGGCTTAAATCAGATGTTCTTTTTGTTGTTTGGTAATCACAAATTTCTATCCTTGTTTTGAAGTTTGTTTTCCATTTTTACTCTTTTTTTAATGACGGTTCAATATGTGCTCTTCCTTACTTGATAGTGTAAATTGGCTTCAAATGGGGGAAGTGTTCACGATTCCAAGTTGGTATTTTGTCTTATCTTCACTTTTTACATCTTTTCTTATGTTTTACTCTTTTTCTCAACTGATCTAATGAGGTGTACTTTCAATGTGGTGCAATAGTTGGATTTAACTTCGAGACTGTGCAGTAGGAGTAGTACAACAACATCAAGTTCAAGTTTGAGATCTAGGTATTCTCTTTTATTTATTTTTAATCACTACCAACGTAGTTTTGGTATCGTGTTTCATTATTAGTTTAATTTTAATGAAGACGTAGCTAACTAAACCTGATGAATTGGAACACTCATGTTTAGTTATGGTGTCAATATTGAATGCCATGTTGTTAACTACTACAAGCACCTACCTTTCCTATAATTGTAATTCCCAAAGTGAGCTTATTACTATATACTATTGGTGTTGTTATTGCTTTGCAAACAAGGATGAGATCAAATTATCTAAATGCTTGTCCAACCCTTTACCTTGCCTCCTTGTTTTCGATAAGTAGATTGACAAAGGATGAAAAGAAACAATTTACATGAACTAATTTTTTTTCAAGTTCTTACTTCTTGACTTTTCTTTTTTCTGCATGCTGTCTCATTTCAGTAAAGTGAAGCTAACACTACATAGCCCCTCCAACACTTGTCCTACATAGTTCATATTGTTCAAGAAAAGAGTTTCTTTCAATAAAGTGAGTGTTAAGTTGTTAAATATAATTTTTTTGTAGTGCAAGAACTGACATTTATATAAAGAAAATGATCTAGGTTTGATATGGTAATATTATAAGTACCAAAATGTTAGGCTCTATAGTTTCTTTGTTATGGCATGGCCTGTCACTCTATGTACTTGTGAGATGAGAACTAATTCTCTAACATACTTTTACTTTGTTATTTTTTTTAAATAAAGTGGTTGCACGAAGTTGGTTGCATGGTTGAGCTTATCCTGCTTGGTGCTTCTTTTCTTTCGTTCAAAGAAGCCTAATTCAATATTTAGTGATATAGAGTCTCAAAATTGTAGCAGGGTCATGCGCGGTCTTAAGCACTTTATTTCTTACATTGCTAACTTGCTATCAAGCCTATCATAGACTTACATAAAACTATATTTCGCAAATATTTAATAGGAAGTTTGATAATGCTCGAAGCATTCATATCCTATCTTTTGTAATTCATTTTTTACGTTGTGGACTTGAGTAATACCCATGGGTCGAACTATCTTGAATGGTGCTTGGTCATTTCTCATCCTCTCAATTGAGCTTCTTTAGGCATGCTTAAGTTCTATTTACTCTCTTTTCACACTTCATTTTCAGTTTTCTAATCTAGAGGTATGTTGACACCATATTTTGTTGAATTTGAATAACTGATGAATCTAATAATCAATTTTTACTTTTCATTTTCATTTTTTGTTTTTTTACAGTTTTATCTTGTGTATTTGTTGCTTTTCGATCAAGTACAATAAGTGAGCTAAGAATTGAAGAGGATCAATAAGAGGGGGTACTCTAAAGTATTGACAACTTAGGGGTAGGCATGTTAAAAGTCTTATCTTACATATATTTATACTGCATTTGCTACTATCAAGTACTAAGGAGCATCTATTACTTTTTTTTTTAACTTTGCATTGCTTTTTAACAATGTATATACCTTGATCAGTGGCGGTTTTTGGTAAGAAGAAAAATATTAGAGATAGTCATTGCATTTTATTTTGTATGTTTTTGGTGGTTATTCATTTGAGTTTAGTTTCTATATTGCTTCAAGTGATCCTTTACTATGTTAATGATTGTTGGATGTCATTTATGATTCATTCAATGTTTTTAGTCAGTTTCGCTAAAAGAATATGCATGAATTAAAAACAAATATAAAATAAGTGTTTGTGCAATTTCTATGTTCTCATACAACTTATAGAGTGGAGGAATTTCTGAAGCTACGTGATGTCTACAACTTTAGGCACTATAAGGGTGATTGAAAATGATTATAGATCATGAAGTTTCTTGGGTGTTCCATACCATGTATGTATGTTGGGAAGTTGAAGTTTGTATACATTTGACTTGCTTGATTGAATTACATAATGTACTTCTCTATTAGAAAATTTTGAATATTTAAATATTACATGTGTAATCATTGTGTCCATTCATGATTCTTTTTTTTTTAATGACTGAATTGTGGACGTCCTTTCTTGTGAGGCTATTTATAGTCCATTAGATTTTCCTATATTACATGTGTAGTCTTTATGTTTGTTCTTCTTATCTCTGCTTGTTATAAATTTAATGCATCATTGTTATATGTAATAGCTAGCTTGGATAGATTATAATTGCTTTATAGTATGCAAGCTTTCTTCTTACCAATCAGAATTACATTAGATGCATTTCAAGAACTAGATTAATAGGTCATTTGATTTAGCATAGTGTTGAGGGGGGTTCAACTCAAAGTTTTGATTTTGCATCTAGATGTGTTTATTAAGTGAATCTCTAGGCACATTGTAGCCAAATTTGAAATTTTAAGTGTAGAAATGTAGTTGTGCAAATCACGGGAAAGATAACACTACAGTCCTGATGATTAATAGTTGTACTTAAACTTTCTTTTTTGTCTTATATTTGCTTTATAATTTGCATATTATTGTTGTAAGTAGTTATTGAGCCTTGAACTATGTGTTTTTTATATGACATGAAAATCCTTATAAATATATATGAGAGACCTCACATTTTGTTCTCAGTTTTCTATTTATTGTTGATGGTGTGAGTAACATCCATGTTTTCATGTTCTTTAGGTCTTAGCTCATTTGATGGCATAAAGCTTTGAAGACTTTGTTTTTGTGCAGGTTGAGATTGAGAGGAGGTGCGAGGAGCTAACTCCGGACCAGCTTGTGGATGAAATGCAACTCTATTACGATGCATTGGGGGATTGCCTCAAGGGGCATGTTTACGGGTTCTGGTCCTATTGTAGCAAGAAGAGGAGTTTTGGAGATCCCGATGCTAGCACATCCTAGGGGGTCAAAGCCTTCGAAGTTGAGGTTCTCCGTCAGAGGCTCGCACAGTACGAGGCTATCATTGAGAGCCATTTGGAGTGCGCATGGACTTTGGAGTAAGCACGTCTTAGGCGCCGCCACCACCACCACCACCTCAGGAGCAATAGGCGAGGATGGATCCGACTGATCCACTGAAGCAGCAGCGCCACGACAGCGATGATTGGGACATTCACGAGTAGATGGATGAGGAGCACTTAGGTGATGAGAGTTAGGTATTTTAGTTGGTTGGTAGAACTTTTTGGTTTGCAAACAAACTTTAAACAATTTTTTGGTATGACAAACTTTGAACAACTATTTGGGATAAATTTTAGATCAAATTCACATTTTTCTAGCTCATTTTGTATAATATTGGATATTATTGTGAATGGATTGTGTTGAATATGCTTTTAGGGGATGTTAGTACCTCAAGGAGTCGTTGTAGGGGGTGCATGGCATTGGAGAAGGTTGAATTGTAGTGCTGCAGGTTTTATGTATAGGACAACCTTTCTAAAATAGAATTTGAAGAAAAAAGAATTCTAGGCACAACAACGGATTAGGGACAGATTAGAGACAGTCTAAAAAAACCCATAAAATTCTAGGTTTATGGGTTGCGTTTTGTCTCTATTCCATTTCTAATTAGAGATGTAATATTGTGAAGGTTGTCTCTATTCCATCCTAATTAGAGACGGAATAGAGACGAAACACAATAAACCCATAATTTGGGTTGAAGATTAATGGTATTTCGTATGCATTCTCGTCTTTATTCCGTCTCAATTCTATCTCTAAATAGATATGGAAAGGAATTACGTTGCTGTGGAATTTAGCATCAACAATTTTAGGAACGACTTCCGTTCCGTTGCTATTTCGTAACTATTGCTATTTCCATTGCTATTTTGTTGTTGTTCCATTGTTTTTTTGGTAGAAACGCAACCAAGTTGGGCTTTATTATTTCAAATGTAAGATATTCTGCTCAAGCAGTAACATAATGGAATTCGAAGTAAAGCTCCACCATACAAATGTCTCTCATTCTGAAATGCTTCGTTCGCCAGATGGTATGCACATGTGTTGTTGTCTTGGAATGTATGTCGAATAATCACCTCCCATTCCCTCTTAACATTGTCCCTGATGTCCTGCACCAGAGGATCATATATATGACCCTGCAAGGAGCTCAAAATCAACTCCACAGCCTCCCTCGGGTCTAGCTCTATGAACACCCTCTTGATTTCCTTATTCCAGGCTAGCTGAAGGCCATATTGGACCCCCCATAATTTCGCATAGAGTGGTGAACAACAACCCAACTTAGATTGAAAATCCGATAGAAAGTTCCTTCACTATCCCTCAACACCCCAACGCATATGGCTTCCTCCCTAAACACATATACTCCTCCGTCACAATTAATCTTATCCTAACCTCAGGTGGACATTCCCAATGGACAAAGCTCCTTGTTGCACTGTTGTTCTACATGAATAAGCCCTCTGCCTTGCATATCTCATCCATTCTACTATAAATTAAGCGAATGAGTTCAGACGTTAAGAGCACACGGTCGCCAAATATACTCTCATTCCTCCAGGCTCATAATCTCCAACAGGTCACCCCAAACAAAAGACCCCAAGATGTGATCATTTTGCTTCATATTGGTGGTGAGCCAGCCCTCGAGGTTGAAATTGAAGAATGTTGAACCACCTGTATGAGCGCAAATAGAATGTCGGACCTAGCAGGCAAGATGGCAATCCCTTAGAGCATGAATAACAGACTCCTCCTCCATCCGGTACCTGTCACACCTTCCATCTTCTCTGATTGACTTTGCTAAATATAACATATTCGAAGGTAGCTTGTTGTGTAAAGTGAGCCAAAGGAAAATCCTAATGTGTTGAGGCCCCTTCCATTTCTATATACACTCCCAACGATGTATTGAGGGATTATCGTCCACTCCCTGAGCCAGTTCATAGGCTCTCAAAACAACAAAGTTCCCTCTTTTTTTGAACATCCAGCTAGTTCAATCCAGACCCCTTCCTGGATGAGGTACTGGAATAACATGGATCCTCTCTTAAATGGCCGCAGGTAGCGGTTGTTGAATCCTCAACCTATCCCAAGTTCCAAATGGTGTAACAAACTCGGACACATATGCATCCAAATCAAGACTTTCAAAGTCATACAAGACAACTTAAAAGGGTGCCCATATTCTCTACCCACTGATCTGTCCAAAAGCGAGTTAATGTGCCATCTCCGATGTCCTAATTCAAAGAGTCCCCAGTAATTTGTAAGACATCTCCAAACTATAGAGGTCGCTCCTTTCCTCTACTGAATTGGACTATCCTCACCTTCTTTACAGTACTTTCCTTTGAGGACCTGAACCCAAAGTCTCCCTCTTTCCATGTGAAACTCCCAGCACAACTTTAGGATGAAAGCCACATTATGCTCTTGAGCTCATCACAGTCCTAAACTTCCTTTGTTTTGGAAGTACACAAAGTTTCCTACTTAATCAGGTGTACCTTATTCTTATTTGTTGTGGAACCCCACACAAAGCTCCTCAGTATTCTGTCGATCTCTTCACTCATATGGCTTGGTAAATTTGTTGTATGCATTTGAAAAGTGGGAATGGATTGTAGGCTTGCCTTTGCCTAATTAATGAGATCTCATAAATTTGGAGATGTCGTCCATTTTGACCAAGAAAGTTGTCACAAATCTTTCCCTAATTGATGAGATCTCATAAATTTGGAGATCTCGCCCCTTTTAAACAGTAATTTTCTAAAAATCTTTCTCTAATTAGAAAGATCTCATAAATCTGAAGATCTCGCCCCCAAATATAACTTTCTTCACGTTTAAGAAAAGTTTTTGAAATCTTATTCTCGGGTGAGTTTCCTTAATGAGACCGAGCGTATATTCTGGAATCTCTTCGACCAGTATAAAATGCACATATCGAGGTATAGGATATTCAACTATATCGCTAATAATCCAATCCAATGAAAATTTAACACACATTTAATATTTAAATTACTAAATTGCCCTGAGTTAGATCGGGGAAGATTCGGGTTGTTACACGACACCTCTTAAGAGATGTCGGCTCTGTGTGTACGAACCCTGCAGGTAACAAGAATGAACAATTTTTTTTCAAAACTCCTAAAAGATATATGAAAATGACAAAAAATAGTGGGTTTTGCTCAAAATTACTTGATATTTTTTATTCCATCAAAAACTTGTACCAAAAATGCAAGATTCAAGCTTAAAATGGAAGCCATAAACCAAACAACAAAACTACAAACAATACCGACTCAAAAAAGGAAAAAAAAACCCAAAAATCACAAAATTGACACTAAAAGATATGAGAAATGCACATACGATGTCAAATCGATGGAGTTTTATTTGAATTTTGTTGAATTCAGGCCAAAGGTGAGAGTGCGATTCAAAAGACGAGTGACTGAGATATGCGTCAGTGGGGTGACTAGGGTATGCGTGAGTAAAAACTTTCTTATACGGTGGGATAGTTTGGTCATTTCACAAAGATGGGTACAAAAAGAAAAAAATGGGGTTTAAATCGTTGCCTAAATTTATTATATAACTTATAGCGCATTTTATTCCATTCTCTAACATTTTTTGTTTTTTGGAACATTCTCTTACTGTTTTTGGTTCATATGCAACGTGTTTTGAATACTTTTTTTTCTTTTTTTGTCAAAGCTTCAATGAACAATGAAAACTTTACATCGACAGAACAATATGAAAGCTCCACGAGAGTAATAGAGGCATAGAGCCTCATTGCAAGTTTGCAACCTACCATCGTGGCCTCTATGACATAATTTGATAAGAAAAATGCTAGTTAAAGGAAGTCCTAACAAAAGAGAAGACTGGCCTTTACGACATAATTTGATAGGAAAAATGTTAGTTAAAGGAAGTCCTAACAAAAGAGAAGACTGCCTCTGAGAGGGACAAACAACAACTAAACAACTGCTTTTAGAAGGAGTTCAATACATACGAGATATCACCCAAAAAGACCACCAGGAAGCCCTAAAACACGTCTACTATAGTTGCTAGAGTGCCTTCACCTTCCCCAAGATCCCTCTTCTTCAAAATCTATGCCATCATTCACTTCTGAAGCACCCCTTCACATATCTAAAAATAAGACTAGGAACGACATTGTGATCCGCCTCCAACAACACTACTTCCGTTGTTGACACACCGACCCTTGTTGGAACATCGACGTGGCTGATCCGGCATCGTTTCCCAAATCTCTCAATCTCCCAAAAAGTTTTCTTCTCGGCTCTTCCTATCGGATCTCCTTTCATCCACTCGAAAACCCCCTTTATCAGCAGTGCCGAAAGGAAGATAAAAAGAGAGGAGAAAAGAGAAGGGGAAAAGGGAAAAAAAAAAAAGGGAGAAAGCAAGTAGCACAAAAGAGAGGAGGGGGGACTACCAGCAAGCTCGAGACTGCCGGAGCAAGCTCTAGGGCAGCCGCCCGCTGGAAGCCCCCCTAAGCAAACCCTAGATCTGGTTTTCCTTTTCTTGCTGCGGAAGGAAAACATGGAACGTGTGTTGATTACTTGAATAATTAGATTCAAGCATCAATGCATGTATTAAATGTCATCAATTGACTGATGAAGATAGATACAACATTTCATATATTCAATTGAGCTGTTTTTTTTTTTTTTTTTTTTTTTATTACTGTTTTTTGTGGAACCGAACTGGTTTTCTTACTGTTTGTAATATTCTACTAGAAGGGAGAGAAGGCCTACTTTAGTAATGTCATCAACGTATTGATGAAGATAGATGCTCCATCTCATAAATTGACCAGTTCGATTGTTTTTTTAAGTGATTTTTTTGCTATTCATTACTAATGATAATACTAAGGTGATATAAATATTGTGTTTACTTCCCTTTTTTACCCTTTACCCTTTGATACAAAGAAGGAAGTGTTTTTTTTAAATAAAAGAAAAATCTCATTAATCATAATGGCTCAATAAATCCAATAGAACATGACGATACATAGAATCAATTATCTTGATAAAAGCATATTGATTTGCTAATCCTAATTGTTCATAAAAATATTTAACTACCATAAAATTTAATTTTATATATCTGCGACTGTAACAATGGAATAGTATTACAATCCGTGATTGTTCTCTGAACAAACGTTTGTAACACAATAATTCGCGGACATACTAAGAACATAACAAAAAATAAAACTTCTAACAAGGGAAGAAAAACAAAAACTTCTGACAAGTGAAGAAAAACACATACTTCTAACAGTGGAAGACAAATATTTATTGAAAAAGATAACCTAATAAAAATGGCTATCAAACCAACAACGGTAAGCTTAAATCCACGCATGAGCAATGTTGGAATATAATCCCACATTGGAAATATAATAAGAGTTGGTGTGGTATAAAGTGGTGTAGATTGGATCCTAGCATAAGCCAAGTTCAATATGGTATCAGAGCGGAACAATCTTGTGCTCGTATTTAAAGACCTGATTGGGCTAGCGGTGGAGCCTAGACCCGTTCGTGGACCTAAAGCTTGTGCGCATGTGGCCTAACACTCGCCGGGCCCGTGGATTACAATAAGCAATTTAAGTGGAGATGAACTTAAGTGATGGTAGATGCAGAAGTGGAGGAGGAGCAAGCGGTGTCAATGATGGATATGATAACTGTTGTAGGGTTAAATCTCTTAAATCTGAATAGATCTTTGTTTTATTGAAAAAATAATGCTATAAACGTTGTTATTAGAATCACTGCCAATCAAAAGAGAAGATTAGCAATGGTTCAGACACAAAATCACAAAGAAAATATAAAGGGAGAAAAATGTGCTTTAGGGTTTAGAGGTAAGATAGAAGTGTTTTAATTATAAGTAAATGCTAGATATGAAAAGAGTGGTGAAATGGATATTTAAGATGTTAAAATAGCAAAACGACTTATAATCTTGGAAACGTTGTAAAGTAAAGTAAAGTAAGCTATCTAGGAAAATATAAACTAAAAGGGAAAGCAAAAGAGAAGATAGAAGAATAGGAGAAATTTCTATTCAACTTGGTGTAGCTCATTACATGGATGTAAATCCTTTATATAGACAAATACAAGAATGGCAAAGGTCATATGTTACATTTACAAGAGTAAAAGGCATTAAATAAATATGTAACCATTGGTGGAGTAATGGTTGAATTGGAAGGGTCGTCCACTACCCATTTAACTTCATTTACAACACTCCCCATTGGATGACACTTGCTAAGATAATATGTCTCATTAAAACCTCTAGTAAAAAAAACCTAGTGGGAAAAAATCTACCAAAGGAAAAAGAGTACATCATTCTCATTAGTCTTAATATGGAGTATAATATTGTTAGGCTTGGCCGTTAAAAACCTTGCTAGGAAAACCCAGTGGGATAAAACCATAGCTAAGGGAAAAAGTGTGCAATGCACTAATCAATAACTCCCCCTTATGTTGACATGGATGAAACTTGTTATGTTTTATTTCTTACAATATCTTTGAGTCGACGCAAGCCAATACTATAACTAAGCCTTTTAAATGTTGTGGTCAGTAAGGCTTTCGTGAATAAATCGGAAAGATTATCTCATGATCGAATTTGCTTGATTTCTATTTCACCATTCGTCTGAAGCTCATGCGCATAAAAGAATTTTGGTGAAATATGCTCATGCGCATCATCACCTACACACTTGATCGCCGTATTAATATGAACAGTGAAAATTATTTTTCATTAATTTGGGATTTGTTGTATGGCTAAAAATATGGGTCATATTAAGGCCAAAGAGAGTCAATGGGGGCAGTCCCCAACAACATACATGTTTGATTGGTGTGTTTTCATGTTGGGCTTCAACTTTCAAGAAATTCAGGACCAAACCAACCATAGATATTCATGGTTATCTTAAGAAATTGACAAACACAAACACATAAGAAACCATGAAATTAGTCAAAGCATCTCAGATGAGATGAAACAGGCATTTACTTGCCATAAGGCAAGTCGAGAGATCGTGAGTTCGACTCCCACTCAAGTCAAAAAAAAAAAAAAAAAAAAACCATGAAATCAAAAATGATATTTTTGTTTCCTTCAAATCTTTGTTACTAAGACAATGACCTCCCTCCAAGCTTTATCTCCTTAGAAGCTTAGTGTATCTTTGATCTGGCCTCCTTGTTGAGAGCAACAACGTGCTGATAACAGTTGTAAAGTAAAGTAAGTTAGCTAGGAAAGCAAAAACTAAAAGAGAAAGCAATAGAGAAGATAGAAAGATAGGAGAAATTTCTATTCAACTTGGTGTAGCTCATTACATAGATGTATGCCCTTTATATAGCTCATTTGCAGCAGGAAACTAGATTTGTTCTAAAACGGTGTTTATGGATGGGGGGAGTATTTGACTAGAAGGTAGAGAAACCCTATTTCAGTTTCTAAGTCATTTGTGTAGATACAAATCAATAAAACCATGATATGATGCAAAATAATAAAATGACAAACAAACCACAAAAACAAGGGGATTTTTTATCCAATTTCAGACCACGTCCTAGGCCACGCCAAGATGTAAAAGTTCCACTAAGAGGGCAAACAACAGATTTACAAGACTCTTTCACAAGTGACTCCTTCACAGGTCTTTAAAACACTCCTCACAATCCTTAGATGAAAGGTTTAATCTCAAGTCTCTTTGGAGTTTGTCTAGTTCCCCTAGATTGGATTACAACTCAAAAAACAAATGAACCGCGGTTCATTAATATCAGATCGAATGTCTCAAGACATGTATGAATGTATAACTCAAGACATGAATACGTACATTCATCTTATTACAAAGAACACATAAAAAAAAAAAAAAAAAAAAAAAAAAAAAAAACTTTGAATCTCACATTCGCTGACAATTAATGACTTGCGTGTTTTCAACATTAAGAAGAGCAACTCCCACATTCATTGAATCTGTTACTAAAGCTGTTGGATCTTAGTCGATCGAAGACCCAAACCTATGGGCCAAGTCTCGGACCTAGCGTGCCGAGACCTATATATGTTAGGTGTCTCAACCATGTTCAACGGAATAACCCACGACTTTGAAGAAATTTTTAGATCTCCACCAAAAACACATGAAAACGAGTAAAAATTAGATAGTTTTGTTGTAGATGGACTACTCTTGATTCTATCTATATTTAGCCTCCAGTTGCGAGATTGGAGCTCAAACTGAAAGCCCTGTACAACACAAAAATGACTTTAAAATTCGCCAAATAAGCCTCAAATCGAACTCCAAATGGTGTGAATAGCTTCATCGATGAAGGACCGGCGTGATTTCGTCAAACAACGAATTAGTCGGTCAGAATCGAGGATGGGTGGAGCTTGGTCTCGGTAGTGAGTTGGGAGGTGGGGTATGGGTGAGAAAAATAAACACACACAAATTATATATATATATATATGTGTGTGTGTGTGTGTGTGTGTACGCGCGTGCGCGCGTGTGTTTGTTTCGTCATTTCACATTCAGTAAACATTGAAGTTCGTTTAGCTGCTCCCTTTTTATAAGAAACCGACATTTAACTCTGATATGAATCCAACCCACAATGTCTCTCAACCTTGTCTTTAGTAAGTGGTGCCTCATCAACCATTCATCACTCTTTTTTCTTTTTTTTGAAGAGAAATCGAAATTTCATTAATCATTCATGAGTCAATACAAGACTAAAAATAAAATCAAGTACATTGATTTGCTAATCCTATTTGTGCAAACAAACTGCCATTAATTTGGTTTTTTTTTTTTCGAAATTGAAACAGTGTGGCAATCAATAACTACTCTCTACAACGTTAAAACTCATGACAATAAAGAAAAGTACTATAACCACAAAACGAATAACAAAACTTCCCAACAAGGAGAAGACCTAAAAACTCCCAACAAGGAGAAGACCTAAAAACTAGACTTCCAACTAGGGAAGAAAACTAACTATAAAGTAAAAACTAAAAATAAATCAATCCAGTGCGCTATACAAATCCACAAAACACCGTTGATGAAGATGCGTCGCAACAATGATGGACCAATCTCTACAAATCTGATTATATCTCTTGTTTTATTGAATGAACAAAGAGCAAAAAGAATTTGATTGAAACCACTGCCGATTGTTGGGAGGATCGGCGGTGGTTCAAGAACAAAAGTCCCAAAACTGAATTGAAAAAAGAATTTTAGGGTTTTGGAGAGAATGAGAGGCATCACTCTTTTTTCTTATATTGCCATGTTTAGACTTTTTTTTTTTTTTTTTGTCAAGGCCATGTTTAGAATTACCTCTAGATACACACTCCATCCTTAAAAAAATGCATCCAAAGATTAGGAAAGTTGAACTTGAAACGTCATAAAATAAATAGATACTAATAGGTCCCAATTAGGGGTGACGATTCATATTGGTGAGTCGTAAACGTATCGTTTTGAAAATAAGTGATGACCCATATAATGCAAACTCATGACATGACATGTTATTAATCATGTTATTCTTTTTCGTGTCTAAGTGGTCGTGTTATAAACATGTTGGTATTCGTGTCACAAGTTTATTAAATATTTTATTTAAACTTTTTAATTTATTTAAATTTTTATAATTTGTTTACTACATTTTTAAATTTATCTATATGAATAAATTTAAATGAATATAATTAAATAGCCAATAACATATAATGGGGATGTAGTCTTAAGTTTTACTTTACTTTTTCATTCAAATCTTTAGTCTTTAGTGTTAATAATAGAGGGAAAATGACTTATAACAAATAATATATACATGACAACAAGAATCATCTTAATAAATAAATAATTATTCATAAAATTTAAAATGTAAATAATATTAAAAGTAAAATAAACATTTCCTCTAAAAAAGTATGGTAAAAAATGTCTTAAATAAAAAATAAATCATGTTATTATCACATATTCAAATAGGAGAATTTTTGTAATAATTTATTTATTATAACATAATTATTATTGATACATTATTCCTTAATCATGTCAAACGAGTTATAAACGACTTAAGCAAATTAACATGTTAATGACTCGTTTATTAACCGTGTGTAAACATGCTGACATTTTAATGACTCAGACTCGTTTATATCAAAGTCATGACATGTTTATTATATGTCGTGTCGTGTCATGACCCAAACTGTCACCCCTAGTCCCAACCCCTGCACCAAGGCAATTTAGTGATATCTATCACTCTTGCTCAAGCAATGTGAGGAGGATGTTTTCATAAAGGGAATATAAGAGTAACCCACTTTGGACACCTAGTGAGCCCAAGTGAGTGTCCCTCCATGTGATACATCTGAAGTTTTGTGCTAAACACCTCGAGATATGTGCACACACTTCTCAAGGCATATCAAATGGAGGAACACTCACTTGAACCTACTAGGCGTCCAAAGTGGTTGTCCAAAGTGGGTTACAAAAACATTTCCCTTTCATAAAAGATAGGATGTGTGCCCAAAATATGTGTTGAAATTAAAGTGGATCATTTTGTCATTTTTCTTCCATAATTCCCTTTTTTATAGAGGTATTGCAAACTAGGGGCAAATCATAGTTCGTTGAATACATCCTCGTGTCACTCTCTCATGTTCTCGTACATTCACACGTTCACGCATTATACATGATGTAACTGATGTAACTTATACAGTTACTAGTTTCAACAAAACTCTGTTCTGCTCTGTTTAGTTAAACTTCCATTGGAGCACACTGGTTAACACATAAAACTATTAGGACGACTATGTCCTTTTCAAACATATGATTGCAACAAAGATACAATTGCACATACAATATTGAAGGGCCTAATTAATTATGATAATCTCACATCATGGATCAACTGGATTTATGAACAATAACTCCACGTTTTCTTTCAATCTTGTATCCGAATGTGTATACGAATCTTCATCATACTTGTAAATCAGATACAACATTCGAGTGAAATTCACAATCCGCATCAGTAAAGGCCTTGGAACATTGGTTGTGCTCGGCGTGTAGCAACCTTCGTTTACATCCTTCCATGCTTCTTCAATCATTTTGCTAAACTCGCAGCAAGCTTCTTGCTCCGATGCGCCATATTCCTCCATGTAGCACTCAACAGCGGAAGCAACATGCCCCCTCCTTTGTTCAAACTTCAAAATTTATTCATTAGAACTTCATTAGTTGAATCAATGGTACGTAGCTTGGATATACATGTCAAAGGAAATAACTAGCTCAAACCTTTTCTAACATTACATACCTGATGGGAGGTGACATCGTTGAATAGTCGCGCAATTAGACTAGAAGATCTAAGTGGTTTAGGCGCATCCATCATCCATTCGATACCCTCCTTCGGTATAATCTTTCCCATGCCAACAAGGCTTGCAATAATCAAACTGTAGTATGCTGAAGAAACTAATCCATTACTTATGTACTCATCTAATCTTGGCATTTGGCCTTCGCTGTACCATTTCGCTTCCACAAGATAAGCTCGAACTAGATCTTTCATCTTTAATATAGATTATATATAACACAAGAAAGAATTACATGGTCATGATGTTAATAAAAATATATATTGTTTGTGAAGCAAATATGGTGAATGTTAATATTTAGACTTACCGCTTCTTTGGCATAATGCACATGATAACAACATCCCTCCTTTTGCATCATTTCCTCCATTTTTCCATACTCATCCAAAATTACTTGGTAGCATATTTTCATGTACCCTGGAAGTTGATCAATACACGAAGCATCCCACCTAAGAAAATTGACATGATCGCTTAATTAATTAGTTATGTAACATGTGCATAATTATACCAACCAAGTGAATGGCTCCCTAGTTAATATGGTATGTACGGGGTTTCTGAAGAGTTTATATCATAGCTACTATGTAACACATGGACTTTATTGTTACTGTGTCAAATGTAAAGGTAAATAGGTCAGGGGTATTTTAGTAACTTGAGTCATGTTAATTTGGGAATAACAGACTTAGTTGTCTATACTATAAATATTGAATCCTCTGTAACAGATGAATGGCTTTTTTGATGAAATAAAACAAAATAGTTGTATGTTCGTGGAACTCAGATGAGTTCTTCAGTTTCTTTTTTTAAAAAAAAAAAAAAAAAAAAAAAAAAAAACGTGTATAATCAATGACCACTTCAGGCTATCCTCACTAATCCCCACTTAATTAGCAGTTTTTTTATTTGTATATAACTTGGTTTTTCAAGTTCTCATTTTCCTACCAAGAGAAGAAATAAAGCAAGAGAGCTTGAATTGCACCTCTCAAAGGCATCGGCAAAGAGCTTTAATTCTTCAATAGTGCCATGAACATCAAAAATATCGTCGACTATTGATGTTAAAATTGTAGCTTTAGTTAGGAACGCTCTTGCAAGAGAGTATGAAGGCTCAAAGTAAGCCCCAATAGACCAGAAGTAGGACTCCACTAATCTGTCTCTTGTAAAAGGCAGCTTCGAAGCTAAGTCCAAATCCTTCCACCACCTACATTAAATTCATAGATAATAGTTAGAATGCAGTTTAAATTAATGCTCGTCGATCTATTGGACCAATGTTAAAAGAGAAATGTTGTTCAAATGGTACACCTTGAAATATCATGCAACTCATGTTGATGCAATGCTTGCACCAATTTAAAATCCAACTTTGCGAGATTTCTTACAGAGTCACTCCAGTAGTATGTCTCATCATTTTCTTCATACACTACAACATAAAAAGGCTTTAATGACGGTTTAAAACCGTCATTAAAGACCTTTAATAACGGTTATCCACCGTTACGAAGTCCGTCATGTTATGCGCAGTCATAAAAAGTCAAGGCCTTTTATAACGGTTTTGGACCGTTATCTTATGTCAAATTTGACATCTGAACAGACCTTTTAATGACGGTTTTAAACCGTCATTAAAGTTTTTTTTTTTTTTTTTTTTTTTTTTTTTTTAATGTACTGATCTGCAGGATATAACTTTTTAAACACTATTTTGCAATCAAATTAGCTGAATAATCAATTATATTATGTGCTGATATCCCAATGTATATCAAGTTAATTACAAGAATTCTGAAAAAAAATGTTTCATCAAAGTACTTCCCTAAAACATTACAAACATAGATGATCTTTTTCAAAAAAAAAAAAACATAGATGATCAAATGAACTTTTTGAGTCGTGGTTATCAACGATCATCATGGGTGTCTTCATACGCAAGTAATAGTCGATAATCAACCAGTCACGGGACTCCGGCCGCATATTGACGGCATGAAGGTGCTGATCATCAAGGAAGCCAAGGCAAGGCTTCCAACTGAGTTCAACAAGTGGATTTATACAGGTGCTGATGAAGGTGAAGAACCATTTGCCCCACCTCTCAACTACACCACCTTGTTCATATCAGAGTGGGGAAGACTGGGTTTCAATGAAGTCGATTATGGGTCTAGCTGTCCTCTCTACGTCATGCCAATTCAAGGCTCCAGCATAATCCCAGTTGGCATTGTGTGTCTGCCTCCATAATTCACCATCAAGGTCATCACATTGGGCTACATATGAGATAAAATATGAGAAACAGATGAAATATATGAAAGGCCTATATAAAAAGTCCAACTGAAAAACTAACAGCAAACATATGAGATAAAATATAAGAAAGACTGAATGCCAAAATTTCCAACTGAAAAACTAACAGCAAATATAGAATGTCATGTAAACATTTATATATAAAAGGCCTATATAAAAAGTATCACAGACTAATTAATGCCTCAAAGCATCGATGGTGAAGAAGAAGAGAATATGGCACCAAGAAGCACCTTCTAGTTCTTGAGTAAAAATTGACCTCAATAGGAGTCTTGTGAGTTTTCTTTCCATATAATTCCTAATTTGTGGTTTAAAAATCTAAGTTATGGCCTGCATCACTTTTCATGTCAACCGCCAGCAGCACTTTTCATGGCCTGCATCAGCCAAGCAACAAGGATAAATCATGGTGAAATGGAGCTAATATAATCATTAATCTAAATGCATTTTATCTCATGTTTGTATGTGCATTTTATCTCAAGTTGGACTGCATTGTGTAGCTTACGCCACATTTTCTTATGTCGTATGTCTATTTTTAAGAGAGGAATTCCTATCCTAGGATTGAAGTTGAGCTTCAAAACTAATTAATCTTGTAATTCATGATATGGTTTTCTTGCTAGCCAATGTTACCAACGTATATCCATACCTCACAAGGGAGTACTTTCTCGTTGCAGCTCCAAAAACTGGAAGGGACGCAGTTGATGTCATGACACCAGTTGCAGTGCTTGTTTGCATCTATTCCTTGAAAAACTGCAGCAAGGCTTCCAGCAAGACTACAATGTGAGCAAGCCAAATTACAAGAAACTACTTCAAAAAGAAAACAGAAAAGAAAACAGGATCTTGTTTAAAAACCCAACATCTCATTGATTAGTAATGCATTGAAGCCATAAGATAGAGGCGAAACCCAATAACCCCAGACCCACCACTTTGGAATCTTGTCTGTTAAAAATGTATAATATACATGAAGTACGTAAAAGGTAAGAGAATTATAAATTAAGTTTGAGAATTTAGTATAACACAAACCTCGAGGGATCGATGGTGAAACCACCTAGCATGAAAACAAGTTGATCAAGCGGTGCTCCATCCGTGCCAGAAATGGTGAAAGTTCTGCAAAGTCCTGCTGAGAGCCTAAAGAGCCCATAAGCCATTTGCTGAATCAAGAATACCACCAGAAAATGTTTTAAAAACCTGCAACAGGACAAGGTATGGATGAGGACATATTTTGAAAACTCAAGCAGTAAAAATCACGAGTACCTGTTTATTTCTGGCGCAAATCCAATAAGAGTAGCAAGTCACAAGAACAAAAGCTAGGGACTCAATGACTGAAATCGGAATCTTGAGTAGACAATATGGGAGAGTGAATGCCCAAACTGGATAGAAGAGGTCCATGGAAATTGTCAGATATAATCGGAATCAGTTTAATATATATAGATGTTGATAAAAATGGATGAAGTAGATTAATGCTAGATGGTTTTACAGACTAAAGTACTAAGTTTGAATTACCAGTTTATGACGATTGGCAATTCAATAGGTCCATGGAAATTGTCAGTTATAAATTGGAAGATAACGATACTGCATGTCTGAACCTTGTTGTATAGTCAAGTTTATTCATTCTATTCGCCTCAATTTTGAATAATAGTAGTTTAACAAGCACCAAAACTACCACACACATTTATTCTCTCTTTTTAGCTTCCATTAGCACATAACTTCATTGAGGCCCCTGGATCGATTAAGCACTGAAGTTCTACAAACAGAAGCTTTTTGGCAATATATATATATATATATATATATATATATATATATATATATATATATATATATATATATAAAGTAACAAGCTTATAGAAGCTTACTTGTCCATCATTGAGGCAACATCCGACACGTACTTCGTGATCTGCACATTCACGAAAATTGCAGTTAGAATCTTTTTTTTTTTTTTTTTTTTTTTTTTTTTTTTTTGGTTCCTGCTCATCAGTTGGCTCCACAAGCTTTATGTTAATCTTTATGTTCTTGGTTCTAGTTTCAGCATCAAACAAAGTTAGAGCAACCTGCAACGAATCAAAACGTACAAGATTATTCATAGGTAAAGAGAGGTGAAAAGAACCGGAGCAGTGAGCTAAAGAAGTACTTACTCTAACAAAAACTTAGAAAACCTTGTAGTCGGTGGAAAATGGAGATCATCAAGTCTGCAAAATGAATCACATTGGAAAATGGAGATCATCAAGTCTGTAAAAACTCAACAAATAAATATATGGTTGATCAATTGGTTATCTTAAATTCGAAATGGAAGACTTAAAAACTGGGTTTTCAGTGAGCTCACACCTTCTTGCCTTATTGAATCAAACCAAATATTACAATATGCTTGCTTTCCATTTGATGAGCATAATCAGGGAAACCATGAATGTAGTGATTATCATCACAGCCACCACAGCAATGCCTGCAAATGGAACAAGGCAATAACAACACCTTCAAATTCTGGTCCTCGTCCAGCATTGATCATCATTGGACTGAATGCCTTCCAAATAATAGTTTCACTACAAGAAAGATTGAATAGTCATTAACAAGTAACAAAACACATAACAAATGTGAGAAAGAGCACACCGGAAAGAAAACTAACTTACTAGATATTGGTCGCAATGAACAGGGAGATACCCGATCCAAGTCCATATCCTTTTTGCAGTAGTTCATCTAAGCACATCACTATGATACCAGCAACACAGAACTGAACAATGATTAGAATTGCATTTCCAACTCCAAGTTGACCAACACTACCATACATTCCTGAAAGAACATATGCAATAGTAGTACTGGGAATTCTACAACTGTTGGAACAACAAGTTCCACGATATTCACACATGATGAATTGTTACTATTCACTTAATCAGTACTTTCATGCTTAATTGCTTGATTTTTACATTAAATTTTCAGCAGCCAAGGACATGGAAAGCTTAGTTTGACTCTGGCATACAGGTTGTTCCTATATAATAATATAATTAGCAATTAATTAAACTTCTAAATTAATGTTTGCTTATATAACTTTAGAACACAAAGACAAGAATTATAGTATAATTAATCAATACACCTCTCAAATATTTCCGCAGACAATTGCTTTGATTGGAGTTGGAGAAGGTGTTATTCAGTTAGGAGCAATTCACAAGGTTCCTAACACTCTCTTTTGTACAGATATCTTTCACTATTACAAAATAATTTCATGTTTAGACAACATAAATAATTTTTTTTTTGAAAACACAACATAAATAATTATATATACATATATACATGCATATTTATGTTGAAAATTAAGCATTAATTGTGTAGGTTATGGAAGATCCAAATTTTGTAGTTTTACTGTGAAAGAAGTTCAAATCAAACAAAGAGAGAGGCAGAACCAAAACCTGATCGAAAATCTCAGCACATTCCCGATTCCTCCACTCGCCGCGATCAACCGAACCTCCAAATCACGAACCGATTCTTCACAACATACAGTTGAATCAATCAATCAATGCTTCAAAACAACAACAACAACAACAACAACAACACAACACAAAACAATGGCAGCAAAGATCAATGGTTGAAGGAGTTGATGAGATTGAAAGGATTCCATACATTAGAACGGGGATCTGACGAACGAAACCACCTGATCGAATCGCCACAAAGCGAACGCCGAAATGTCGAAGCCAAGAGCGATCTGGTGAGGTTGCACGAGCGAGATTTCAAACGGCAGTGAGAGATCTAGAGCGAGATCATGAACCCTAAATCGAAGAAATGCAGAGAGTCGTGAGAGAGGGTCGGGAGAGAGAGAGAGGTCGTGAGCGTGAGGAGAGCGTTAGACAGAGAGAGGTCTTGAGAGAGAGGAGAGCGTGAGGAGAGCGAGAGGTCTTGAGAGAGGAGAGTGTGAGACAGAGAGAGGAGAGCGTGAGATAGAGGGTTCGTTTTGGGTGTTTTGAATTGGATTATAGATAACGGTAGCCGTTATCAAAAACTAAAGATAACGGCTACCGTTATCAAAAACTAAAGATAACGGCTACCGTTATCTTTTCTTGTCATTAATAACGGTTCAACCCAACCCGTTATCTTTGCTACTGTTATTAACAGTACAATATGTTGTAGTGATACAATGAGATGTAGTGCCTTGTCTCTAGTCTTGGAACGCCCTTGTGGTGGGGTTGGTCAAGTGAATGTTGAACTTGTCTTCCAAGAGGTGAACCACTTAATAAAGCACTATCTTTCATCATAGATGTAAGATTCTTGGTCGTAAAAATAAGGGCTTCCTCCAGAACATCTTCTCCATGAATTCTAATGTGTGCTGCTTCATATAAGCTTAGCATGCCTTTTACATTATCGATTAAGCTTGATTTGAAGTTGCCCTTATCGTCCTTGAACTCGGTAAAGACATCTGCAAATCAATGCAGCCATGCATATAAGATTGATAACAGTGAATGCAAACAATTTAAAAATGAAGTAAAGAAAATGCACCTTGTGTGGCAGCCTTAAAGTCGCTACAAAAAGTACATTTCTGTCACAAAACACTTTTGTGAGGGCGGTGCATCGTTGAATGTTCCATATGACAGCGCGGTCACAAAGACGCTTGTGACAGTTAGCACTACTGTCACAAATACGTTTTGCGGGCTGTCACAAATATGTTTTGCGACAACTTGTATTTGTACTTCTGTCACAAATACTATTGGGACAGCACATACGACTGGCACACGTACCTTTTGTGACAGTCCATACTTCTGTCACACGTTTTGTGACTCTGACCGTGTCTAATTCAGTCACAGTGTCTAATTCTGTAACCAATACTGTACTGCTGGTCGGTCTGCTGTCACAAACATTTAATGACAGGGCGTGGCTGCCTCTAAAAATATATTTTTTTAATAAATACTCTAAAATGTGTTTTTTTAATAGTAAAAATTATGACAATTATATAAATTTACCACTCGAAAGGTTGTATCCTTGTTGTCTAAGCAATCGGAAACAGAGAGCAATATTGTGGAGATTTTTGAAGGAGAAGATGGTCTCATGATTATGCACTTGTTTTAATGCTTCTTCTATTTCGATTTCAAAGTGGTATGAGATTCCAAGGCGTTGAAGTGAATCAATCAAAGTCAGTTGTTCTGAGGGTTCATTTTGAGCCTCCTTTAGTATGCCCCTCACTTCTTCTTTCAATTTCTTAATTTCATCGGCACAAGCACGGATTGCCTATATAGGTACAAACAAAGAAAGATGATTAGTCAACAAAAGGAAAAAAAGTTAATTAATTTATAATTTAAAAACTAGTGCTCCTATTCAAAGTTTTCAAAAACTTTAGAAATACTCCAATATCGGAAATTAATGATTCAAAATAATATGAAGGCCTAACTGGCAAATATATTTTAACATTTCGAGGTTTATGCATAAATGTCCTAATATTTTGATTTAACCAAACATAATTTGACCTTTTGATTTCTTATAAATTGTATACTCTTTGGTATTATTTGAATGTATTACACTTAAAAATATAAAAAAGTTATGGAAATAACTAGGAATATTATTTTGTTGGTAAAAAAATATGAATGTTATTTCGTATAATGCAAAGAATATGCAATCTAATGATCATTTATCGCTTTGATTGTGGTTTGGCACATAATAATAAGCAAGGATGCATTTACAGAAAATCAAAAGCTTAAAATTATTTTGAAAATTTTAAAACGTTAGGATATAATTCTACAAAAAACATATAAATGTTATGATATATTTACTTGTTACGCATATAAACTCATGTAAATAATTCTTTGCTACTAATCAATAGTATTATCCCTTTCTTATAAAAAATATTTGAAGCTTAATATTGATTGAGTTGCGCCATAAATTTTTAGCAACCTGATCACCCTTTTATGTTTGCTACTAATTAAATGTCGGCCCGAACGTAGACACTCATGACTCTAACCCTAAATCTTAAACTCTAGGTAGTTATATATGCTATGCACAAAGATCCCATTCTCATCACGATTTAATCAAATGACCTATAGACGCCCAAAACCCAAAAAGGAACAACAATTTTATCTGAAGTCTCCGAAGGGACCAAAGACATACAATAATTACTTTGAGAACTGTTTCAATCAAATGTACATCCACCCAATTTTATGAATAGAATAGACAATTTTTTTTTCTTTTTTTCTTTTTTCGATAATATTCAAAATGGTGAATTCCATCTTCTTAGGAATTTGACAGAAGAAAAGACCAGGAAAAAAAAAAGGAAAAAAATAAAATAAAATAGAAGGACGTGCAACTTACAACATGGTGGCATTTGTAATTTAGGAAGTAGTCCCCCCAGACTGTTGGATGAAAATTTGCTGATCTGCGTTCAATTTCAGCTCTAGAGGAGCCCTCGCTTATGGTCGACATTACTCCTGCCCGGGAAAGCGAAGGTAGGGGAAGCACTAACTATTATCGAGCGAGTTGCACCAAATGTAATGTTATTAATTGTTTTCTTGTCATTGAACAACACCTATCCGTAAACTATATATAATAAAATATATTACTACCATATCCAACGACACGCTAATCGAGAATGCACCATGGGCCCACATGTACAGTCTGAATTAACTCAAATTTTGTGCCATTTGTTATATATGGTTTGAACGTGAATTAATTATGGGCTCAACATGTCGGTAAGCACAATTAATCTTATAGTATCACCAATATTGTGGACAGTAGAGTTTTTTTTTTAAAATGATAATCTAATGCACTTTAGACGCACATCTGGAGTGCACATTTTGTATTATAACCTATTTATGACTCTTTCTTGTCTATCTAAGCGTGGGCTCCACATCTAACAAGATACCATAAATAAGCTAAAAAACAAAATGTGCACCCTAAGTGAGTTAGATTATTATTTTCTTTTTTTTAAGTCAAAAAAGGTATATTTATCGTTCTTAACCTAATAGGTAAGCCAACCTATTATAATATTTCAACGAGTGAAATGCAATAAATATTGCATTGCATATTGAAACCCAAAACTATCCTAATAAAAATAGGGAGAACTATCCCACAAAAAGAGAGAACTACCCCACAAAAAGGGGGAACTATCCCTATAAAGGGGGACACCTACCTCAACTTGGCGAAACATTCGTATGAGGAGACAAAACTTAAATTAAACATAAACTAAATGTAAAACAAAACAAGAATTAAATCATAACGGAAAAAGAATTATATAAAGAAAGAGATTACCCAAAGCACTTTGCTAAAATGAATTGTTAATTGTCTCGCAGATAAACCACCGCAACATTATTGTCAAGTCTTTGTGTGCTTTCAGTTGCTACCCACAATCATCGTTGCTCGCACGCACCATCGAGTGCTATCAACAACCTCTAAACACCTCATAAAATTTCAAAATCTCTCATCTTTATCATTATCCAATCTCACCTTTTTCTACCATTACTACACCATGTATCTTTATCTCATTGAAAAGTCATAGATTTAAGAAAAAATCTTTAGATCTAAGAAACAAAGAGAAAAAATAAAGAATAGACAACACAAACACATAAAGAAAAATAAATAAACAAAAATAATCAAAACCCCTATATATATATATATATATATATATATATATATATATATATATATATATATCTTATATCAGCACCAAGTAGCCCCAAGTTACTTCAGTTACTTTAATGTTATTTATAGCTCCTAATAAGTTGTTTCATATAAGTACCTCCTTACTCCCTTCTGTCAAGATTATTTGCCGTTTCGGGCAAAGCATGAAGACCAAGGTGTGCTTTAATTATAGCCTTAAATTACGTTTTTGCCCTTGAAACAAAAAAATAGAAGTAAAAATGCTTTCACATTTTTGGTATTTGGTGGACACGTGTTGTCATACGTTAAATTCACTTTCCATTTCTCCCAGACTCACTTTCCCATTTTTGGAAGGGTAGTGCTATTTGGACTCGTGAGTCCGGACTCAAAACTTTTTTTAATTTCAAATACACCCTCGAGTAATTAATGAAACAACCTTAATCACTTGTAAAATTCTTATTATACCCCTTAAATATGTATAAAAAATTTAAAAACCTCCCTATGAGTCCAGACTCATGAGTCCAAGTAGATTTATTGTTTTTGGAAATAATGAAACGAGTTTAATTACATGTTTGGGAACAAAGGGCATATTTGGAAAAGTTTATCTTGGAATGTGAAAGCGTCTTATATTGTTGAACGCCCAAAAAAACTCAAAAGAGGGAGTAATTGTTAGTAAACTCCTCAATCTATTTTGAAAAAAAAAAAAAACTCCTTAATGTACCCCTATAGCTTATATTTGCCCCCTCACTCCCAAAAAAAACTCTCTTAATTTACATCTTTGTGATCTCCAACCTTCAACCTCTTGTTGCACATCATCTTCTTTTCTCCCTTACTACAATTCTCCATGTTGCATTCCAAGATTGATTATTTGATCCTTATTAAAAGTTAAAATTCAACACAATTAAATGTTCTAACCATTAAAGAATGTGAATGGATCAAATCTCAATTAAATACTATAATCAAGTTAATGCATTTGGTGGTGAGTTGTGGAGTGTATAGACAAATAGATGGGGAGGAGTGTAGATAGAGATTAGAAAGTAGAGAGAAAATGAGATGAGTTTTTGGTTTAATTTGGGTTGGGGTATATAAAGTGAAAATTAAGTGGAATAGAAAGAAGTGGTTTATATATTAATTTAGGGTGAGTGTAGTAAGTGGGATAAGAGTTGAGGATGTCATTTAGAGAGGGTTATAGAGAGTGAAAAGTAAAATAGAGGAGGGGTGTAGAAAGTGGAAGCAAAAGAGAAAAAAGAAAAGGCAGTAGACACTAACTAAATAGATGTTTACACCTATTTAGTGTAATTTAATTTAGTGTGAGCTCATTTACGTAGGTCATTTGATGTGAGGTCAGTTATGTAGGTCTTACCCTACTTGGTCGCAAATTTAGTGTGAGGTCATTTATGTAGGTCTTACCCTACTTAATTTAGTGTGAGATCATTTAGTGTACAAATTTCGCTAAACAAACTCATGTAGTTCTTTAACGTAGGTCTTACCCTACTTGGTCGCAAATTTCGCTAAACAACTTCATGTAATAGGTCTATGTCACTAACTAAATAGATGTTGACACCTTAGGTCCCATACCCCGTCTGCCGCACACATTTATATAAAAATCAAGGAAAAACTATACGTAAGGGTTGTTTAAACATTACCAAGAAATGGTACAAACATAGAATCAATAAATTAATTCAAACAAAATGCCACACACAATTACTTAATCAGTGTGAGGATTACACAACAAGCATGACAAAGTTAACACAATTATATAACTTAAATTCAGACTTTAAATGGAAATAAAATGAAGATAATTGTCTAGTCCATTTACTCACAATTCACGCACCAATTCCTATCTCAACCAGTCTCCCGACGCCTCAAATCCTACACTTGGACTCCCAAGCCCCCTAAAACACTTCTGGACGAATCTACATTAGAACATTAAGTAATCTTGATTAATTATAGTTCCAAACTGGTCCTAGTATCATCCTAGAATGCTAGCCCATGTCTAGTCCAAGTCCATTCCAATTTCCATTGTTTTTTTGTAACTAAAAGATGTTTATCAAAACTATTTTCTCAACTGAACTGTTGCAAGCCATTTTTGGGCTTTGATAAGTGTTCATTTAGGCATGATTTAGTATAGGTTATTATGTGTTAGGGTACTATATTTAGCTTATTTTATGGTGATAAATGCTTGTTTTAGGAATTTAGTTGTTTATTTTAATATATAGTTTAATAGGGAATATTTTTATAATATATGTCTCATTATTAGGGGTGGGCAAACCGCGGTTTGGTTTGAAAAACCACCAAACCGCGACCAAACCGAGGGTCTACGGTTTGGTGATTTTCCAAACCGCAACCAAACGCATGAGATCACCAAAACCGCACCAAAGCGAACCGCGGTTTGCGCGGTTTGGTCGGTTTGGTTTCGCGGTTTTCATGCAATTTATTTTCAGGAAAAAAAAAACCAGCAAGCAAAAAAAAAAAAAACAGCAATTTATGCAATGTTCGAAGGTCTCTCGGGGATAAGGGAGCTCCGGTGGGCCACGAGGGCCCGTTCCAGACCGTCCCCGACCACCACCACCCTCGGCAGCGACGTCCAAAGATGAACAGCAGCCCAACGAGGAGAAGAAACCAGTGAGAACGAAAGAGAGAGAGAGAGAGAGAGAGAGAGAGAGAGAGAGAGAGAGAGAGAGAGAGAAAGAGAGAAAGGGAGAGAAGAGAAGCTCACCTAAGTGTCTCCTATGGATGGTCGAGGTCCCAGTGTCGGGAGGGAGGTGGTGGCTGCCGGTTCAGGGAGGAGGAGAACGAACAGACCGAGAGGGAGATGAGAGAGAACAACGAGAGTGAGAGAGTCCGTGAGATTAGAGAGAGCGAGA
Organism: Stephania japonica; assembly: GCA_039657345.1. Lineage (NCBI taxonomy): Eukaryota > Viridiplantae > Streptophyta > Magnoliopsida > Ranunculales > Menispermaceae > Stephania > Stephania japonica. Next base: position 78,810,506 of record CM077556.1, on the reverse strand, counting down.
TGAGGGCCGAGAGAGAGAGGAGAGATCGTGAGATGGGAGTGGAGAGATCGAGAGGGAGCAGAGAGTGAGATGGGATCGAGAGAGAAGAGGCGGCGGTGGGGGATAGTTTGGAGAAGAAGAGATTTGTGGTTTTTTTTTTTTTTAGGGTTTTTGGTTTGTATTTACCAAAATGCCATCGGTTTGGTTAAACCGCGGTTTTCTCAAAATGAAAACCGCGACCAAACCGCGAATCTGCGGTTTGGTCGTTTTCCAAACCGCGACCAGGCGGTTTGGTCGTTTTCCAAACCGCGACCAAACCGCGAGCTTCAAAAACCAAACCAAACCGTGCGGTTTGGTCGGTTTGAGCGGTTTGGGCGGTTTTTTGAAAACCGCTGCCCACCCCTACTCATTATATGTAGTTCTTGTTTTTAGGTAAAACGGAGTGCACAGGAAAATTATCAAAATAGAATATTTACTTAAAGTGATCGGATACCGAAGGATTTGTCTCGAAATATGCACTGAAAGTTGATTTATTGAAGTTGCAAATCACTCCACAAATTATGAGAGCAGTTTCAAATGAGCAAATCACTTAATTAAACGCCCAAAATAGTTTCAATTGTGCAAATTACTCCACTAATAATGAAAATGGTCAAACAAAGTGCAAATTACTCCAACCGTTACAAAAATACTTCTATATATTGAGCTCGAGGGATTGTTTGAATCATCCTCTATTCTTGAAGAACATTTTATATTTTATTGTAAAGACCATCCCCTCCCTCTAGGTTGGAGGTAGATAAGTTAAGCTTGCATCTTGGGATTTCATTCTGTGGATTATCTAGGCTTAATTATTTTTTTTAAAAATGCTTTTATTCAGGGAAAAAGTAAATAAAAAGAAATGATGGAAACTTGAGCTGCCTCACAAGAGCGCCTTTGTTTAATGTCGTTGGCTCGACATGTTTTTTTTTACAAAAAAAAATAAAAATAAGAGAAAGAAAAACCTAAGTCAAATAGGACTTGGTCCCCGACAATGGTGCCAAAAGTTGACGCGCGCGCCGATCGCGTTAAAGTATATTACCCAATTATTTGACTAGATACTACATAGATTGTAACAACGGAAAGTTCGGGGTCGAATCCTCAGGGATCAAGTACTTGACTAAGATTTCGATGAGACAAGAGAAATTGGGGGGTTTTAGAGGAAATGAATGAATATTATGAAAATAAAGAAATTAAAAGATTCAAGAAGAGTGATGTAACAACCCCAAATTTTTAACTGACTTGTGTTACACTTGTCAGGATTGTGACCCGGCTATGTGAATACTGGACAGTATTTCGAACTTCGGGAGTCGACACCGAAGTGATTTTATGATTCTTTGATTGTGTGTATTAGTATTTTAGTATTTTACGGGTTTCGAGCCGTTCGGGCGATATTTAATTGAGTGAGGTTTCGACTAGTTAAACGGGGGAGAAAAACGAGTAAAAAGTACAAATAAATGAATTTTTAATTAATTTAATTAATTAGTTGGCGAGACAAGGCGAGATACGCGAATTACGAGAGTCGAAACAAGGAAAAATGGACCGAGAAATGTCGTTTGAACGCGTATGGTCTATGGAATTGGAATTGTTAAATTGACACAGTTCAATGGTGAGGAACCATGAGTTTGACCTCGAGATGTGGGTGTGTTGAGGTGGAGAGTTATGCAAGTGACAACACACACACACTTTAATGTGTAATAAAGACAAATAAATAGAATGGTTACACACTTTAATGTGTAATAAAGAGAAATAAATAGAAAAGTAAAAAGACCCATAAGGGCAATGGTTTAAAAATGGTGTAGGAAGTAAGTTGGGGGTAAAAAGGTCATTTGACCATATAAATATAACAACAACAAACAAAACCCTACACTATTCACCTTCTTCTTCACACATCACCGTCGCCCACCCTTTTCCTCTTCCATTTCGGCTCTCCTCTCCCTCACTCTCGGCCTCTCCATCTCTCTCTCTCGGCCACGCGATATCTCTCTCACTCATGATCTCTTCTCTCTCACTCTCGTTGCTCTCTCTTTCGGATCTCTCTCTTCTCGGCCTCACATCTCCCCTCCTCTTCTCGGCTTCACGTCGCTGCCACCTCCCTCGCCGTCAGAGACTCCACGTCCCACCCTAGGCGAACCTCTTCTTCTCTCTTGTCTCTCGAGTTCATGATTTTATGTGGATTTTTGTAATTTTTGGGGTGTATGCATGACGGTTTGGTGGTGGGTTGGTGTACATGGGGTGCATGAATGGGGGTATGTGTACACCACTGTGGGGTGTACACACCAGCGTGTATGTGTACACCACAGTGGGGTGTACACAAAATGGTTGTGGGTGTAAAAAAATAGATTAATGTATATTATATAGTTTTAAGTAATAAAGTGACATTAACACATGTAAATATGGGGTGTAAATAGCAGTGGGGTGCACACAACAGCGGGGTGTTGTGTGCACAAAATAGTGGGGTGTGTGATGAGTGGGTTGTACACAACAGTTGTACATGTGTGTGTATAATGAAAATGTATGTGTGTGTAGGATGTGTGTATTGTGTTATATTTGAGAATAAATAAAAAGGATAAAAAGTATGGATACTTGTTTAAATGAATATGGATTTGATTAAGGCCTAATACACTCATGATAATATGGGTTTATAATAAGTTACAAATAGTGTGTTTATAGGTTATGTAAAGCCCAATAAAGGCCCAATAGAATAAATACAACTTGAGGTCAAGACGAAGGCGTAAAATATAAGAATAAGTTTATGTGTATAGGCCTAATAAGTATTCACATCAAAGGCTTACTTAGATGAGTATAAAACTTGATAAATAGACCCAACAAGAGTTATGTTTTGTAAAAAAAAAAAAGGAACAACCATAAAGATGGTTTAATCCACAACGGTTTGGGTCATAATCAACAAATGATTGTAAAACAAACACCTTAAGACTAAATGCGAGCCTTAAACTAATATTCGAGATTCAAAACTTTATCAGGTAGTCGAGAACGCACGGGGAACGTATTAGAGTCTCGGAGTGAATACCGGGTTGCGAATAGTTCAGGTAAGTACACTTGCCTTAAAAAGCATTTGTACGTTTGTAAGCCAGTAAGAAAATGCCATGTGATTCATTATCATTTATTCAGTCTTGTTATGCTCTATTATTGGTATTCCATTTTATTTCTTGCTGTGTGTTTCCCGGCGTAAGTGTTTTGTCTCGAAAGTACTAGGACCTGCACTAGAGGGATAAAACGTGGGCACTCGTGGCCACGAGTGTGTGACCATCCTTAGTGACTGTGTGACACCGAGTACTGGGTAGATGGGTTCGAGTCCCTTTCCAGTCATAGCTGTGCTTTCGCTTGTGTCGATGCTCGGGAAGATCTCGCGAGGTCTTCGCTGTTATGCTATGATTTAGACCACTTATGGGCCTCTTTTGATTCCTTGGAACACACTTAACTTTCGATTGATATCTATTAGTTTGTTTATCATGCATCTTGTCTATTTAAATTCCTGTCATTTTTATTACCGCATGATATTTAGACTGCTTTACTTGTATTATCATGAATTACTGTTATCTTCTTCTGGCATTACATTCGATTTTATTCAGTTACTCACCGTCTAGTTTGTGACGATGGGTGCAGATAGGGCGAAGAGCAGCAAGGGTAAGGGACCCTGCCTAGGGGATCTATTGTAAGGAATAGCGGCTGGATTTGGAGACTATTTTATAGGTTTCCTTATGTTTTGCTTTTATGTATATCGTTTTATATATATATGCTTTGGGATTATTTAACTTGGTATTTTGATGAGATTGGTATGTTACATATTTAACCAACTCCCACGTTCAAACGACGTTCCTCGGTCCGTTTTTCCTTGTTCCGACTCTCGTAACGCGCGTAGTCTCGCCTTGTCTCACCAACTAATTAATTAAATTAATTAAAAATTCATTTATTTGTACTTTTTACTTGTTTTTCTCTCCCGTTTAACTAGTCGAAACCTCGCTCAATTAAATATCGTCCGAACGGCTCGAAACCCGTAAAATACTAAAATACTAATACACACAATCAAAGAATCATAAAATCACTTCGGTGTCGACTCCCGAAGTTCGAAATACTGTCCAGTATTCACGTAGCCGGGTCACAATTCTGACAAGTGCAACACAAGTCAGTTAAAAATTTGGCGTTGTTATAGTCTCCCCCACTTATTAGAATTTCGTCCCCGAAATTTATCTAATAAGTAAGCTAGATTAACGACTCTTTGCAGCTCCTAATGAGACCGATAAAAATTCAGAGTGAGTCATTTCTTAACTCCGAATTGTTCGTGACCCTTTAGTGGAGAGACATTCAGATATTTATAGTCTCCCCGAATCATACTGAAGCTCATCGTGATACTCGACAAGTATTTCTTCTGCCACTTCTGGGCACTTTTAAATCTCGAGAAAAATCTATCCACAATTACCCAGGTGTTATCATGACCACGAGGAGATCGAGGCAACCACTAACGAAATCCATATCCATATATACCCAATTCCATCGAGAAATGGGTGGGGCTGTAGTAGTCCTCCAGGTCGTCGATGCCCAGCCTCTACGCGCTGGCATGTCACACGCTCGAACAACTCCGACACCTCGGAAATCATCCCTGGCCACCAAAAGAATGTCACATATCGGCGCACATCTTAGGTCGACCCGGATACACAACAAAACCGAAACGATAAATCTCCTGAAGTAACTCTTCACACACATCAGCCACCAATGGAAACCCTAGTCGCCTGTGATACCTCTAGCATGAGTCTGTTGGCCGACTCTTGTCTGGGCAATCTGAACTATCCACCATCTCACTGCACCGCTAGTATGACGCATCGTCTAGCTGTCCCTCGCGCACAATGCCAAATGAGACGGTCTGCAACATCGTTTGACCACGTATCTAGGTCATGGTAGTCATCGGCACATCCGCTGAACTCATCAACTTGACAGCCTCACGTAAACCACGCTCGTAGGTTCTTTGAAATACGACTACCTCTGCATCCAATCCTTTGCAGCGCAATGCATCAGCAACAACGTTGGTCTTCCTCGGATGCTACGCAAAACGAAAAGTTGTAATCCTTCACGAACTTAGACCAAGGCTTTTGTGTCAGGTTCAGTTCCCTCTGAATGAATAGGTGCTTCAAGCTCTCAGGATCATTACGTAACTCGAACGAGCATCGTAACGGTGACGTTCTCGTATCCTCAGCGCGAACACGATCGCAACTCACTCAAGGTCGTGGGTTGATCAGTTCTTCTCGCAAACTTTCAGATATTCAAATGCATAAGCGATCTCACGGCTTTCATCTTCTCGAAATCAATTGCATCACCGTTTACTCAAAACACGCGTCCCAAAATCTAATCTTGGGTAACAAATGCTCGTACGCGATTCAATATCTTAGCAGCGTCGACATCCTGTTTCATTCTACCACATACGCTACTCACAAGGGTCTCAATTTTGTCTTTTCGTATTATAACCCGAACATGAAATGCACCAAACCAGTTCATACCAAAAAAAAATTGAATCCTAAACTCCATCACGGACTCGCATGCACTCTGCCTCAACGCAATGAACTCGTTCCTTTTCGCTCGAAAGACAGTCGGCGGAAAGTACTTCTAACTAATTGGGTCTTGAAGTCAATCCAATCGCTTGGGATGCCTTAGGTAGCAACGATTGTCGTCCACCAATCGTCCGTCTCCCCCTGCAATATTGACGAAGAGATCTTCGCCTTCATGCGTTCATCGGTAGCGATGATGGTGTGAACCTTCTCGTGATTCTTCAAGAATAGCTCTGCCGGTCTAACGTTGATACCACCATAGAACTTCAACGGGTCGTGCCTCTTGAACTCTCTCCACTTCCTAGCCTTGGTAGTGGCTCCCACACTCTTTGCTGGAGTCGTAACTGAAGTAATATCAGCAATGGCAGCAGGTGTAGCTAATGTAGTAGGTATCTCCTTTGCTTGTGCTATCGGTGGTGTTTCAGCCTCAGTTTGCGCAACTGACGCAACAACAGCTCCCTCAGATATCGCCGCTAACGAAATCGGAGTCGCAAACTTCGCAGCAATCGAAATCTCGACTCCCCGAGTAGTATTCGTAGAAAGCAATGTAGTCGGGGCAGATGGCGTCGTAGTAGCATGTGCGGGTGTCCTTAGTGACTGCACCAACTCCTCAAATCTCTGATCCTGCGTCGCGGCCTTCTGAGACAATATACGCATCTCCTCAAGGCATCGTGACAAAATCATGTCGATATAGTCGCTCGGACTTGGCTGATCCGCTATTATCGTTTGAACAAGAAAATGACTTTCTCGAATCAATGGATAGCTACCGATACGATATAATACACACAACAATCGTAATATGTATAAAGTTAAATCCGACTCATCCCCAACTCCCCCATCTAAGTTTTTAAAAGGATTATAGGGTTTCCACTCTAAGTTCAACCGTTCCTAACTTTCGCTGTCTTAATGGTTTGTGTTTTAAATTGAGAGTCAGGTCATATAACCTTAAGCTCTGATACCAACTGTGACGTTGGTATCACAATTTTTAGACAGCTCTAAACTCTGTCCCTAAGGTTATAAAGCCTATGCTCTGATACCAACTGTGATGTTGGTATCAGGTTAAAGAATAACCTACACCTCATCCCTAAACCTAGGCTCTGATACCAACTTCACAGTTGGTATCAGAGCATAGGCTTTATAACCTTAGGGACAGAGTTTAGAGTTGTCTAAAAATTGTGATACCAACGTCATAGTTGGTATCAGAGCTTAAGGTTGTACGACCTGACTCTCAATTTAAAACACAAGCCATTAAGACAGCGGAAGTTAAGAACGGTTGAACTTAGAGTGGAAACCCTATAATCCTTTTAAAAACTTAGATGAGGGAGTTGGGGATGAGTCGGATTTGACTTTATACATATTACGATTGTTGTGTGTATTATATCGTATCGGTATCTATCCATTGATTCGAGAAAGTCGTTTTCTTGTTCAAACGATAATAGCGGATCAGCCAAGTCCGAGCGACTATATCGGCATGATTTTGTCACGATGCCTTGAGGAGATGCGTATATTGTCTCAGAGGGCCGCGACGCAGGATCAGAGATTTAAGGAGTTGGTGCAGTCACTGAGGACACCCGCACAGGCTACTACGATGACGCCATCTACCCCGACTACATTGCTTTCTACGAATACTACTCGGGGAGTCGAGATTTCGATTGCTGCGACATTCGCGACTCCGATTTCGTTAGCGGCGATATCTGAGGGAGCTGTTATTGGGTCAGTTGCGCAAACTGAGGCTGAAACACCACCGATAGCACAAGCAAAGGAGATACCTACTACATTAGCTACACCTGCTGCCACTGCTGATATTACTTCAGTTACGACTCCAGAAAGAGTGTGGGAGCCACTACCAAGGCTAGGTAGTGGAGAGAGTTCAAGAGGCACGACCCGTTGAAGTTCTATGGTGGTATCAACGTTAGAGCGGTAGAGCTATTCTTGAAGAATCACGAGAAGGTTCACACCATCATCGCTACCGATGAACGCATAAAGGCGAAGATCTCTTCGTCCATGTTGCAGGGGGAGACGGACGATTGGTGAACGACAATCGTTGCTACCTAACGCATCCCAAGCGATTGGATTGACTTCAAGACCCCGTTAGTTAGAAGTACTTTCTGCCGACTGTCCTTCGAGCGAAAAAGAACGAGTTCATTGCGTTGAGGCAAAGTGCATGCGAGTCCGTGATGGAGTTTAGGATTCAATTTTTTTTTGGTACGAACTGGTTTGGTGCATTTCATGTTTGGGTTATAATACGAAAAGACGAAATTGAGACCCTTGTGAGTAGCGTATGTGGTAGAATGAAACAGGATGTCGATACTGCTAAGATATTGAATCGCGTACGAGCATTTGTTACCCAAGATTAGATTTTAGGACGCGTGTTTAGAGTAAACGGTGATGCAATTGATTTCGAGAAGATTAAAGCCGTGAGATCGCTTATGCATTTGAATATCTGAAAGTTTGCGAGAAGAACTGATCAACCCACGACCTTGAGTGAGTTGCGATCGTGTTCGCACTAAGGATACGAGAACGCCACCGTTACGATGCTCGTTCGAGTTACGTAATGATCCTGAGAGCTTGAAGCATCTATTCATTCAGAGGGAACTGAACCTGACACAAAAGCCTTGGTCTAAGTTCGTGAAGGATTACAACTTTTCGTTTTGCGTAGCATCCGAGGAAGACCAACGTTGTTGCTGATGCGTTGTGCTGCAAAGGATTGGATGCGGAGGTAGTCGTATTTTAAAGAACCTACGAGCGTGGTTTACGTGAGGCAGTCAAGTTGATGAGTTCAGCGGATGTGCCGATGACTACCACGACCTAGATACGTGGTCAAACGATGTTGCAGACCGTCTCATTTGGCATTGTGCGCGAGGGACAGCAAGACGATGCGTCATACCAGCGGTGCAGTGAGATGGTGGATAGTTCAGATTGCCCAGACAAGAGTCGGTCGACAGACTCATGCTAGAGGTATCACAGGCGACTGGGGTTTCCATTGGTGGCTGATGTGTGTGAAGAGTTACTTCAGGAGATTTATCGTTTCGGTTTTGTTGTGTATCCGGGTCGACCTAAGATGTGCGCCGATATGTGACATTCTTTTGGTGGCCAGGGATGATTTCCGAGGTGTCGAAGTTGTTCGAGCGTGTGACATGCCAACACGTAGAGGCTGGGCATCGACGACCTGGAGGACTACTACAGCCCCACCCATTTCTCGATGGAATTGGGTATATATGGATATGGATTTCGTTAGTGGTTGCCCCAATCTCCTCGTGGTCATGATAGCACCTGGGTAATTGTGGATAGATTTTTCTCGAGATTTAAAAGTGCCCAGAAGTGGCAGAAGAAATACTTGTCGAGTATCACGATGAGCTTCAGTATGATTCGGGGAGACTATAAATATCTGAAGGTCTATCCACTGAAGGGTCACGAACGGTTCAGAGTTAAGAAATGACTCACTCTGAATTTTTATCGGTCTCGTTAGGAGCAGCAAGGAGTCGTTAATCTAGCTTACTTATTAGATAAATTTTAGGGACGAAATTCTAATAATAAGTGGGGAGATGTAACAACCCTAAATTTTTAACTGACTTGTGTTGCACTTGTCAGAATTGTGACCCGGCTACGTGAATACTGGACAGTATTTCGAACTTCGGGAGTCGACACCGAAGTGATTTTATGATTCGTTGATTGTGTGTATTAGTATTTTAGTATTTTACGGGTTTCGAGCCGTTCGGACGATATTTAATTGAGCGAGGTTTCGACTAGTTAAACGGGAGAGAAAAATAAGTAAAAAGTACAAATAAATGAATTTTTAATTAATTTAATTAATTAGTTGGCGAGACAAGGCGAGACTACGCGCGTTACGAGAGTCGGAACAAGGAAAAACGGACCGAGGAACTCTGTTTGAACGTGGGAGTTGGTTAAATATGTAACATACGGACTATAAAATAAAAATTATTATTTAAAGGTAACTTCCCCAAACTTCCTCAAAAACTACTTTGATTTCTTTGTTTTTTTTCATTTTTTTTTAATGGTTTCGATGGAAGTCAGCGAAGTTGATCAATGTTTGGCGAAACATGTCGAAGTTTCAAGCAACGTTTTGCAAGTTTTAATTAAAATCGATTTACTCCCTCACCTATTTGATCTCTCCCTTAACTACTACTCCCTCAATTACGCTAACGTCTATAACGTTACTAATTATTTTTGAGAAATATAATGTCTATTTAAAACGTTATAAATATAACGTCTATTTAAAAGATTTTAATTATAACGTCTATTTATAATGTCTAATTATTTTTTGAGAAATATAACCTCTATTTATAACGTTACATAATTGAGGGAGGGAGTTAGATAATTGAGAAATATAACGTTAACAATTTAAAAGTCGACACTATTTAAGACAAGAAACTAACATTTTCATATCAGATCCTGCCATCAGACCTCATTATTGCTTAGCGTGGATGTCTTCAACAATAATATGCAGTAGACATGTATGTGAAAATTGAATCATTGAGATTGAAGTATCTAAAAGACTACAAAAAGAATCTTCAATCTGAACTATACCAAGGTTTGCAAGATGCAACAAATGTTGGAGAAGCATGTGCAGATAGAGTAAAAGAACTATTCTTCCATCATCATATAATGGGAGCCCTAGAGATATGTACAACCGCTACCAAGATGCAATGGCAATTGTTAGAAGGTAGCGAGAAACTCGGGGATACGCGTTAGGAACGTGAGAGTGTCTACAGGTTGCGATTAGTCAGGTAAGTACATTTGCCACAAGCATTTGTACGTTTGTAAGCCAGTAAGAAAATGTCATGTGATTCATTATCATTTATTCAGTCTTGTTATGTTCTATTATTGGTATTCCATTCCATTTCTTGTTGTGTGTTTCCCGGCGTAAGTGTTTTGTCTCGAAAGTACTAGGACCTGCACTAGAGGGATAAAGCGCGGGCACTCATGCGCACGAGTGTGTGACCACCCTTAGTGACCATGTGACACCGAGTACTGGGTGGATGGGTTCGAGTCCCTTCCAGTCATAGCTGTGCCTTCGCTTGTGTCGATGCCCGGGAAGACCTCACGAGGTCTTCGCCGTTATGCTATGGTTTAGACCACTTATGAGCCTCTTTTGATTCCTTGGAACACACTTGACTGTCGATTGATATATATTAATCTGTTTATCATGCATCTTGTCTATTTAAATTCCAATCATTTTATTACCGCATGATATTTAGACTGCTTTATTTGTATTATCATGAATTACTGTTATCTTCTTCTAGCATTACATTCGATTTTATTTAGTTGCTCACCGTCTAGTTTGTGATGGTGGGTGCAGATAGGGCGGAGAGCAGCAAGGGCAAGGGACCCTGCCTAGGTGATCTATTTTGAGGATTAGCGGCTGGATTTGGAGACTATTTTATAGGTGTTTATGTTTTTGCTGATGTGTATATCGTTTTATATTTATATTGTTGGGATCATTGAACTTGGTATTTCTTTTGTGAGACTGGTATCATGTATATTTACCTATCGAATTGTACATGAATACCCGGGGTTTTTCCACACTTATAGAATTCCTCTACTTCCTTTGATTGAGTTATTTCCCCTTTATTTTAATTGTTTAGTCTTCCGCTGTTTACTTTTGCGATAACTCTTTCATAAATTACTAAATTGATTAAATTGAAGGCTGACTAGGCTCATCAGGTTGCCGAGTGATGACTCGGGGCTTTTACGGGTCTAGGCCGGGTATACCCAATTGCATGGGAAAATTGGGGCCGTCACACAAACAAACTAGACTCTTAATATAACTATGCACTGACTTAACTAAACTATACCCAATTCAAAAGTTCGTGGAGCTCCTCTGGTTTACATAGTTGCCAAGTTAACAAGCCACTTTAGAAATTTTGGAGTTATGATATGTCAAGAATTGCAACCCAAACACAATTAAGATCACACTTTCAAGACAAAGATGCAGTCAAGACAAAGGCCATCAACTACTCATGGGTTTTCTTGGTCTATAAATTTAAGCACGCAAGTTTAAAATCCCACTTAATTTTAGTGAAAGCACTCGAGCTATATCTTTTTTATTTGTGGAGTTTTCATAAACTTCTGCCTTTATTCTTTTTTTTTATTCTCTATTCCTTTCTCCATTTTTTCAAGTAAAACGGTCCCGGCTCCATTTCCTATGGACCGATTTTCTCACTTTTTCCCACCACAAGTTTCCCTGCTCCATTTCCTACGGAAACTTGTAGGACTCTCAATATTAAGAAAACTCCTGATAGCCCTTCTAACTTTCACTATAATCAAGCAAATTCCTCAATGTGAGTTAAAATACTATTACTTGCACAATTTTGACCGTCTACCCATTTTGGTATCTAGCACAAGCTCAACCAACATACTAAGTCTCTAATCATGAATTCCTAAGAATGCTGGGCTACGACTTGATTGAGTGTTTCTCCTAATTTCTCCTAAGTTTCAAGTCAACAGGCAACCATAAAGTACTCATCCATAACCAAAGGCATGAATCAAAATCTCGGGCGACTCTAGACAATATAGACTACACTGGAAACATGCATGAACGTGTATCAACTCCTAATGAAATGAGAAAGTGTGATATGGAGTGAAAAGAAATGGAAGAAATGAATGAGCAATATATATCAAACACCACCAATACCATCCTATAACCGTATGTAACTGCATATATATAAAAAAAATTTAAACGATCTCACCTGCGGTCTTTCGCATAGAACACCATCCAACTCAATCCATAAGTCCTAAAGTACCCCCAAACTTATCTCGAACCTTGTCCTCAAGGTTTAAAACCGGTTACGAGGCATACATGAAGATACAAGATGGTAAAAAGAACATAATAGATATAAAAGGAAATGATACCAAATCATGCATAAGACTGAAACTAATCCTAAATCTACAAACGAAAAGAAGATGGGTAACCTTACCAGATCTTAATGTAACTAACCATATGTACAGACATGTGAGGAACCATCAGAGCAATACCAGGCTCTCAAAATCCAGTGTGCAAGGTAGAGGTCGCAACACCTGTAAAAAGTCACAAGGAGATAATAGTAAGAATACCACAGAAAAGACTAAAATAAAATCAAAGGGATAGAAGCTTGGGGTGCCTCCCAAGAGCGCTTTTTTTTAACGTCGTTAGCTCGACTCAGTCTGACTCTCTCTCAGTCAAGGTACTCTACAATTGCTAGAGTCTCGCTCTCGATCTTGTGCTGTGGGAAGTTCTCATAGAATCGTTTCAGTCGATCCATTCACCTTGAAAACTTTCCCGGTATCCTGGCTCCTGATCTCAACTGCACCATGTCCAAACACATCAGTAACAACAAAAGGTCCGAGCCATCGTGACCTCAACTTCCCTGGATGGACAGTTAATTTAGAATTATAAAGCAAGACCTTTTGACCGACTACGAAAGTCTTACGAGATAAGTTGCGATCATGGAACGCCTTGGTTTTATCTTTATAAATTCGAGCGGACTCGTAGGCATCGTTCCGGATCTCCTCAAATTCTTAGAGGTCCAACTTTCTCTATTTTTCGGCTGTGTCGAGTTCCATGTTGAGCTGTTTGACAGCCCACAAGGATTTATGCTCTAACTCGACCGGCAAGTGGCACGATTTGCCAAAAACTAAGCGATATGGAGACATTCCGATTGGCGTTTTAAACGCCGTTCGATAAGCATATACTGCGTCATCAAGGCGCGTGCTCCAGTCCTTTCGTGACGGGTTTACGGTCTTCTCCAAAATGGCTTAATCTCCCTGTTTGACACCTCCGCTTGGCCACTAGTCTGAGGATGATAGGTCGTAGACGTACGGTGTGTAACATTATACTTACGCAGGAGATTTTCAACCATGCGGTTGCAGAAATGGGTACCTCGATCACTGATTAAAGCCCGTGGAGTGCCAAAAGTTGAAAAAATTCGTGATTTCAGGAAATCGCATACAACTGACGAATCATTGGTGCGAGTGGCTTTGACTTCCACCCATTTGGACACGTAGTCCATCGCCAGTAAGATATAAAGAAAGCCATGTGACGGTGGAAATGGCCCCATGAAGTCGATCCCCCAAACATCGAAAATCTCGCAGAATAGGATCGAGGTCAGTGGCATTTGATTCCTATGACTCAGGGTTCCGGTCGACTGACATCTGGCACAGGTCTTGGAGTATATGTATGAATCGTGAAAAATGGTGGGCCAGTATAGCCCACTCTCCAAGACCTTCATAGCAGTCCTTCGTGGACCGAAATGGTCGCCGCAAGCGTATGAATGACAGAATGCTAATATAGATTTCGTCTTCGTCTGGGAAACACATCGACGAATAACCTGGTCTGAGCAAAACTCCACAAGTATGGGTCATCCCATACATAGTATTTGGAATCACTCCGAATTTTATCCTTTTGGGCTCGCGTGAGATGTGGTGGAAACTCTCGTGTAACAAGGTATTTTACCAGATCTGCAAACCAAAGGAGTTCCTCAGCAATTGCTAAGAGATGTTTATCAGGAAAATCATCTCGTAGCGGGACAGGTGCTTCACCATTCTCGATATGACTGAGATGGTCAGCAACAAGATTTTCGGCACCACTTTTATCTTTAATCTCGATGTCAAACTCTTGTAACAAGACTATCCATCGAATGAGAGGAGGCTTAGCTTCCTTTTTGGCCATAAGGTGCTTTAAGGCAGCATGATCAGAGTAGACGACCACCTTAGTTCCTAAGAGATAAGGCCGAAATTTCTCCAAGGCGAAGACGACAGCTAGAAGCTCCTTCTCTGTAGTGGTGTAATTCAGTTGGGCAGGATCAAGAGTTCGGGAAGCGTTGTATATGACATGAGAAGCGCGCCTGACTCGTTGCCCAAGCACAGCTCCCATAGCATGGTTGCTGGCATCGCACATAATCTCAAAAGGTAGCTCCCAGTTGGGAGCTCGAATCACTGGAGTAGAGATGAGAGAGTCTTTGAGCGCATCGAATGCACTCTTACATGCCTTATCAAGATCGAAAGGCACGTCCTTCTGAAGAAGGCGACAGAGGGGTTGTGCAATTTTTGAGAAATCCTTAATGAATCGCCAGTAAAAACCGGCATGGCCAAGAAATGATTGGATTTCTCGCACAGTCGTGGGGTAAGGCAACTTTTGAATTACTTCAATTTTTGCCGGGTCTACCTCCACACCCCTAGCAGATATGATGTGACCTAAGATAAGACCCTGATCCACCATGAAGTGACATTTCTCGTAATTGAGGATCAAGTTCTTCTGGATACATCGGTGAAGAACCTTAGTCAAGTGACTAAGGCAAAGATCGAATGAATCACCGTAAAAACGGTGAAGTCATCCATGAATACTTCGATGAAGTGCTCAACGAAGTCGAGAAGATGCTCATCATACACCTCTCGGAATGTAGCGGGTGCATTGCACAGCCCAAATGGCATGCGCCGGTAAGCATAAGTACCAAAAGGACAAGTGAAGGTGGTCTTTTCTTGATCTTCAAATGCTACGGGAATCTGGTGAAAACCAGAATACCCATCCAAGCAGCAATAGTTAGACCTGCCTGCTAAACGCTCTAACATCTGATCGATGAAAGGCAATGAGAAATGGTCTTTCCTAGAGGAAGCATTGAGCTTCCTGTAATCAATGCAAACTCGCCATCCGTTTTGGATGCGAGTTGGGACTAACTCACTTTGTGAGTTTATGACCACTGTGATCCCCATTTTCTTGGGAACCACATGAATGGGACTGACCCACTTGCTGTCGGAGATTTGGTAGATCATCCCAGCGTCAAGGAGCTTTAGAATCTCCTTTTTAACCACATCCATCATTGGTGGGTTCAGTCTCCGTTGTGCTTCTCGTGAAGGTTTAGACCCTTCTTCCATATGTATCTGATGCATGCATGTGGAAGGGCTAAGACCTTTGATGTTAGCAATCGTCCACCCTAGGGCTTCTTTGAACTCTTAAAGCACATGAATCAACTTCTCTTCCTCTGGTAATGTGAGTTTGGTGGAGATGATCACTGGTAATGTATCATTCTCACCTAAAAACACATATTTGAGGTGGGTGGGCAATGGTTTGAGTTCCAGTGTGGGTGCTCGCACCATAGAGGGGAGAAGTGTAGAGTTCGAAGTAGGTAAGTCGAGATAACCTAGGGTGGGAAAATAGAGTGGAGCAGAGTCAAACTCAGAGATCAGCTCCTCAATCTCAGTATCGAGGATGAAACATTGCTTTCGCAAGGAATTGGTGTCAAGATGATTCTCTAACACCACTTTCACATCATCACCTTTCACGAGAAAGGTATCTTGGACAAGTAAGTCCACACTGTCCAAGGCAAGCACCATAGAAGAGGCATCGCAGGGATGGCGCATCGCATCATAGATGTTGAACTTAATAAGTTCACCATCAAACTCTATGGTCAGAGCACCACTGTGAACATCAATCTTGGTCTTAGCGGTCTTAAGGAAAGGCCTACCAAGCAAGACTGAGGAGAAATGGGGGCATGGCTCAGTCTTCATATCGATGATATAGAAGTCAGCAGGAAAGATGAGCTCACTAACCTTCACCAGGATGTCTTCCAAGACACCCACAGGACGAACGACAGATCGGTCTGCCAAATGTATGACAATCCCAATATCCTTTAGGGGGCCAGCCTTCAATGTCTCATATATGGATAGTGACATGACATTGATAGAGGTGCCGAGGTCGCACATAGCTTTCTGGATCTCAACTTCACCAATTGTGCAAGGGACAGTGAACATGCCCGGGTCCTCACACTTGGTTGGCAACTTTTTTGCTTAGGATAGCTGAGATGTTCTCACCTACAGTGATGTTCTCATTGCCTTTGAGACAACCTTTGTTGATGCATAGGTCCTTGAGTAGGTTAGCATATCGGGACATATGTGCTAAAACATCAAGAAGTGGGATGCTTATCGCCACTTTCCTCAAGATTTCCAGAATTTCCTTCTCTTCTCCCACCTTTTTAGATTGAATGAGGCGTTGAGGGAACGGGGGTAGAATCTTAAGAGAAGGTTGTGCTTCCTTATCTAAGTCTACCATTTCAGTGTGAGACGGTTGAACCTCGAGTTCCTGCTCGACTTCCTTAGATTTAGGGGCGGCCTTTTTAGGCTTAGGGGCTTTAGGGACCTCCTCCAACTCTCTGCCGCTACGAAGTGTGACAGCATTGACATTCGCATTTGGATTCGGGAGCGTTTGAGAAGGAAGCCTGCCTTTCTCATCCGTACGCCCAACTTGTAGAGCCAATTGCCCTAATTGCACCTCGAGACTTTTAATGCTGGAAGCATGACTCGTAATGGTTTCATTTTTGAGTTGGGTCAATTCTTTAGAGAATTTGTCTTGATTAGCAATGAGTGTCCTCATCATTTCCTCTAAAGACCCCAAATTTTGAGCGGGTTAGGGTTGTGGAGGGAGGGGTTGTCCCCTTGGAACATACTGTGAGAAGTTCTGATTTTGTGGCCCATAACTTAAATAGGGGCTTTTAACGGCATGATTGTAAGTGTTATTGAAATTGTTGCCGTATTGATTCTTCGGTGGTCCTTGGAATCTGCCACCTAAAGCATTCGCTTGCTCGTTCTCGAACAAGGTAGGACATGAGTCAGTAGAGTGGTCCTTGGCTGTACAGAAGCCGCAAGCTTTAACTTGAGCTTTTCCCGAGGTGAGGAATAGCTCCATGAGATCAGTGAGTTTATCAAGCTTGCTATTGGCATAATTTGACTCTACTCTAACAGAAAGACTTCGTGAAGGTCCATCATCCTCGTCATCAATGTAATGACGTGACTGACTTGCTATAGAGTCGAACAGATCAAACATTTCCTCGGTGGTCTTACATCTGTAATCGCCTCCACAGGCATTGTCAATCATTCGTTTCTCCAGGGGTGTAAGTCCCATATAGAAGAAACGAATAATGGAGAGGTTGCTTTGGCCATGTTGGGGGCATTGCACAAGTAGGCACTTATAACGACCCCAATAATCACCAAAAGATTCGCCCCGTTTCATTTTGATACTACATATCTCTCTAGTAAGTTGGGAAGCTCTAGATTCAGGGAAGAACTCTTTGGGGAATGCAGAAATCATGTCGTTCCAATTTGTAATGGAACCAGGAGGAGGATAGAAGAGCCAGTCTTGAGCTTTATCCTTTAGGCAGAAAGGAAAAGCTGAGAGTTTGACTTCGTCTTCATCGACTCGAGGGGGAATCATGGTCCTACATTTAGAATGGATGTCCTTGATGAAGGTGACTGGATCCTCACGATCCAATCCATGAAAGACAGGGAGCAGGTTAATGAAACCTGATCTGAGCTCAAAATTGCCCTTGTAGGCTGGATATGCGATGCAGTGTGGATGATGGGCTAAGAGATCCTTTATCCCATCATTCGCCATCCCAATGGTAATGCGATGGTTGACTTGAGGTTGTGCCCAAGGATTAGCTTGTGGCCTTTGTGGATGAGGATCAACCACTCTTTGGTCGAATGGTTGTGGGGATGTCTTTGCGCAGCCTTTCTTGTTCCACCTTGGTGCATGTGGTTCAGCTGGTGCGTCAAACTGTTGGGGAGGAATAACTAGGGGTTCCTCCCGTCCCTCACGTGGTGCAACGTGTGCATGTGGGTTCCCAATGTGGTCAGCCATCGGAGGGGTTTGCTCGTCGTTCAGTTGAACTCTAGAAGATTGGTTCCTTTGCCTAGTTTCTTTTGAGTTCCGACGGTTAGTCTTCTCGATCTCTGGATCAAGAGGGAGTAAAGATCCAGCGGATAACGATCGACGAAGACTGTGGGACATAAAAGTGAACACAAAAGAAATAAAAATAAAATAAAAAATAAAAAATAAAAAAAACCTAAGTTAAAAAGAACTTGATCCCCAGCAACGGCGCCAAAATTTGATGCGTGTCGAGCGTGTCAAAATAAATATATATCCCGATGAGATTACCAATAACCACAAGAACTGCATTAGTGGCAAGCACAGGGTCGAACCACGAAGACCAAGTTTTCAACTTAGGGTACTAAACTAAAACTAACCTAGAGTGTTCATAGAAAATATCTCTAATTTTACTAAAAACAATAACTAAAATATAAAGTAAATAAATCAATCAAGAAGGGGAAGAACAATCTAAACCATCAGTATCACAAATCTCCTCAATTTGGCATAATTTCACATATGGTCCTCAATCTAATCAAAGCATGCAAATCACAGTAATTTAGTGTAGCTATAGACCCGGTAATGTACGCAGGTCTTCGCACTTCCTGATGTCGGCAGCCAAGGTACGACCGTTAACTACTTCCCTGACCAATTACGCAACCTGATCGCTAGTGCTCCAGATTTAACGCATTGGTCGCATTACTTCGATTAGTGAAGGCACAACACCTAGACAACCGGATCGCTAGTGCTCCCGATTTAGCCTAGATTCCTAAGGTATTTGACCGGTCCCAAAAGGTTCTAATCAATTGGTATAGTCAATTGCCACTAGTGTGGTCTTATTGCACCAACATGGGTGCTTACGACTCACTGGCATATGAATTGAAGTTTAAACTAGTGTTTAACTTCAATTGTTTAAATAATACCAAAGAAAATAAAATACTATGAAAAACAAATTAAATAAATAAGAAAATAGATCTCACATATGTTTTATGCCAAAAAGTGTGATTTGATCCACTTCAGGTTCAGACTGATGAGTTTAGCCGGCCATCGACGTCATAAACTCCATTAAAATCTAAAAACCAAGTGTAGAAAAAGATGAGAAAATACTAGAAAACACTGAGAAAAGAAGAAACAATGTCCCCCCCCCGACTCTCTCCCAAAAACCCTAATTAATCCTCCTAAACTTGGGTCCCAGATGCCTATTTTCGAATTTGGTGCGTGACACCTGCGTCGAGGACAATCTGTGGCTATTTTTTAGTGTTTTTCTAGACTCTGCCACGTGTCACAGCATGATTGGCTTAAAAACTGGAGCATGCTGACGTGGCGGTCGCGGATTGGAGGAGAGGAGATCACGTGACGTGCTGTGAGTGTAAGCGCTGACACGTGGCGGTTCCTGGTTCACTGGAGCTGCTGACGCGTGCCTTGCTGAATGAACCAGGAGAGAACACGTGGCGGGCTGAGAGAACACGCAAGCGCGCCCAGAATCGGCGAAAATCTGGGAGTGCGGTTGAGCACACATCCCGAGGACGATCAATGGCGTAGGTGAGGAGCTCACGTGATGTGCTACGTAGCGTGTTAACTGCAGTGACATGGCTAAGCAAATGGGACAGTGACACGTGGCAGACTGGCGAATGGGACAGCGACACATGGCCAATCAAAACTCCAATTCACCTATTCTTGTCTACACTCCAAAACAGACCCTTCGGTATCCGATTTCTTCAAGTAAATACTCTATTTTGAGTATTTTTCCGCCTCGGATCCAACCGTGCACCCCAAAAGTCCTGAGAATGACAAATAGAGATAATTAGGCCCATAATTCGGAGAATCAACACTAAAATATATAAATAAACTATATATAATATGCATAAATAACAACTTATCAGATGCACACCCAACTGATCTCACTAAGAGACTACTGGTGTGTTGAGGAACTAGGAACATACGCCAACGACACTCCTAAAAAACTCATCTCAACCTTTTGCAGATCAGGCGCGTGCAAAACTCTGCCATCCCCTTCCTCTTCACAAAAACAAAAGAAAGAGATGAAGGGGGAACAAAAAAGAGAAAAAATAGAAGACAAAAGTAGAAGAAGAGACGAGGGAAAGCCTTGGATTGTTGGGAGAAAGAGGTGGGGGGTCGGCGGGGACGACGGCAAGCCGTTGCAACACCGGCCCCCAAAGCCAGATCTAGTTTTTAGGTCTTCGGCTGCTGAGGTTTCCTTGCTTGTTTATGTGGGGAGACCTCAAAAAGATTTCTAATAGACAATAGATTTAAACCATGGATTGGGATTTTTTTTTTACTTAATGTCTAGAAGTAGGTCCTCTACTTTGATTTTTGTCACGTGACGCGCGCGGAAAACGTCAAAGTAAATTACTCGATTTATTACCAAGAACCATAAGGACTGCAGTAGTGGCAAGCTCGGGGTCGAACCTCAAGGACTAGGAAACTGACTTATGTTTCAAGGAGAGAAGAGAAAACAAAGGATTTTGTGAAACTTTTGAAAACTTTAGAGTTAGAGTAATGCAATGGATTAAAATCTAGGTATTCAACATTTAACTTGGGGATGATTCCATTAATCATTAGGTTATAAAAGATATGAGAGTAATCTATGATCTAGTGCAGCTATAGACTCGATGACACACTCAGTTCCTCGCACTTCCTGATGTCAGCAGCCAAGGTACGACCGTTGACTACTTCCCTAGCGAAACACGCAACTTAATAGCTAGTGCTCCAGATTTAACGCGTTGGTCGTATTACCTCGGTCCGTAAAGGCACTACACATAAACAACCGGATCGCTAAGGATCCCGATTTAGCCTAGATCCCTAAGGTACTTGAACAGATGGCCAACTGTCACAAAGTTGTGTCTACCGCGTGAGGACAGACGTTACGAATTTAATGACTAAGAGTAGTCAGCCTAATATGAATGCACAACGCTATACATACAACTAAATCTAACCTTATGATTAAAAACAATACCAAAGAGAACTAACCATAGAAAAGAATCAAGATAATGAAATATAAATAAACCTCATAACAGAATCTCAAGTCGTAAAGCTTGACCGATCTACCTTCAACCTAGAGGAAGGAGAATAGCTAGACATAATCAAGCCAAAAATCTAGTTTCTAATGTAAAACTGAAGTAAAACAAGAGCTAAATTCATTTGAAAGTCTATTGGTATTTATTGGAACACCCAAAAGTTAGTTGAAAACCTAAAAATCCTAAAAAGTAGGTAAAATCCCAAAATTTTGAGTCTTCAGGTCGACGACGTGTTGGAGGCGTCTTCACGGTGTCTTTTTTGAGCTCTTTGGTTCAGACGTATGTGAGTCGCGCCGCCAGAATTTGTTAATCACGGCGTCCTCACGGCGTGAAAAATTCCTCTGCCTTGCAATGTGATTTTGGACCACTTAGAGGTAGAATCTAATGAAGCTTATGAGCCATGAAAATGTTCATCTTGGAGTTTACTATCCAACAAAGATAACGACAACTCATTTGGATTCGAAATGAGGAAGTTATGTCCTTTATACTGAAGAGGGGTCATTAAGAAACTTGACCAAACTTTTCCAATTGTGTGTCGCTCTTTTGAGCCACCTTAAATCTATATCTCATGATGCTTATGATAGATGAAAATGTTCGTCTCAAGGTCTTCTTTCCAACAAGACCAACGGTGAGTTATTCTGACTTCGAATGTGAAAGTTATGGCTTGTGATATGAACATCACTCAATTAAGTTCATAACACGCCTTTTGCTCCAAAAATGTCAGACTCATGTAAAATCCCTGAAACACATAAAACAAGCATTTATCACTTTAAAACAAGATAAATATAGTCCGTTAACTCCTAATAACCAATACTAAATCATGCCTAAATGAACACTCATCAAATATCCCCAAACTTAGACTTTGCTCGTCCCGAGCAAAGGATTGAATGAAAACCAATACTCTACTCCTATACTACAATGACTAATCCTGACAAACCTATGCCAATCACCAAGTCAAGTTTGAGTTCCTTTTTTATTTAAATCTGTCACTCAAGTAATCATCACCCAAAAGAAGTTCAAAGTCAAATTGTGTGAAAATGGAGTCCAAACATCAGTGAAAATCACCCTTTCAAAAACCATAATCAATCCAGACAAAAACCTTCAACTACTCAAGATTTTACAGAGCCACTACATTAAATCATACAAGTTTAGAATTTCTTATAAATAGTGCATCATCACCGAAAAAAGGACTATGAATGAAATGTGCAACACACTATCCATAAATGTTGACTAAACACACCAAAGAGAGACAATCAGACATAAATATGAAAATATGGAACAATATATTGGAATAACTCAATTGATCTAGCTATAAGCACTCGATCAAATCTTTTTATTTAAGAATTTTCATAAACTTCCGTCTTTATGCGTATATACACTCTATTTTCTCCAAAAAATTTAAAAGTAAAACGTTTCCTGCTCCATTTCTAGTGGAATCTGTGGAACTCTCTAAAATTTTTTAAGAAACTCTTGTTGACCCTTCTCACTTTCACTATAATCAAACAGTAATCTAATGTTCGTTCAAGTCTAAATCATTTCCAAAAAGTGGTCAAATCATATGAATTGATGTCTCAAGTGAGCTACATTCTCGTTTTAGCACCCTAGAAATTTGAAAGCTTACAAAATATGACCGTCTGCCTCTTTGGTCTCTAGCACAATGCCTAAACTTCATACTAGCTCTTTAATAAGCAACCTCAAAGGCGTTGGACAACGTTCTAAATTAAGTACAACTCCTAATATTTAAAAAGGTTCAAGTCACAAAAGTAGTTTAATTTGAACTCATCCATAACTAAAAACACTCAACAAGGTTTTAGGCAACTCTATATGTAACAAAATAACTATAAACATGCATAAACTCTATAATGCAACTTAATAACTATATGAAGGATGCATGAACTAATATAAACTACTAGTAACCTAAATGATGCAATGCATATCATGTCATAACAAGAAAATGAGATGAAAAGAAAAGAAAAACACCGACATAACTTACCAAACCAATGGAATACGTATAAAAATAAAACGATCATACCTGTCATGCGATAATTCATTCATTCAACACTCTACTATACCTGTCAAACACCCCCAAACTTATCCCAAACCTTGTCCTTAAGGTTTAAAACAAGAATGAAGCTATCAAACTACAAATGAAGGGAAAATAGGTGAAATGAACATGGAATGGAAGAAACACGTAATGGGAAATGGCATGCGAAAATAAATATGCAAAACCTAATGGACTAAAACATCTCATGAAATATCAAATATGGTGATAAGAATAGCTCTATTCAGGAAACTGCGGGAATATACATATTAATACCTCCAGCAGACTCGAAAACTAATCCTAATAACCTAAAGCAAGAACTTACCAAAACCCAAATACAGTAACTATATATACCACCCATGGAGGCGCAACAGTGATATCGAACTCTCCACTCCAGTGCTTCAATAAAAGGGAATAAAACACCTGCAAATAGTCACAAATGGGATAAGATGAGTTCACAAAACAAATATAAGAATAATTAACTGAAAAGAAAAAGGATAGAAACTTGGGTTGCCTCCCAAAAACGCTTTTGGTTAGAGTCATTAGCTCGACTTCGGAATTATGCGTGCTAGGTCACGTTGTCCCACTTGAACATGTCTCGAGTGGTTCTCGTACGCGCAACTCCACCGAGGGAGGAGGAAACGTTATGTATCAGCATGGGGTGGTGGAAAAGTCTCACCAACTACAAGTACATGACGACCGTCTTGCTTGTCTAACCTAATCTCATCCTGAAATAGTGGGTCAGAAACATGCACAGCAAACAAACAAGAAACATCAATAGGAGATTTAATAGTGTTAAAAATATCAAATGTAACGATTTCACTATCAAACTCCATAGACATGGTCCCACCAAACACATCAACCTTAGTCTTCACAGTCCGTAAGAAAGGTCGACCCAAAATAAGATAAGGTAAGGCATGGAGAGAATCATCTCCCATATTCATCACATAAAAGTCAACCGAAAATATAAAATCATGAATCTTGATTGGGACATCCTTGATGACAACTAAGTGTACAACTTACCTATTAGCTAGGTGGATTGCAACCTAAGTGTCCTTAAGAGGACCATCATGAAGAGACTCATATAAAGAACTGGACATAACATTTATGGAAGCGCCAAGATCACGCATGGCACTCTCAATAACAATATTACCTACCTTACATTGGATATTTGGGTGGTAGTTTTCTCTCGATCTGCTCCTCTGGTACTTCATGTACCCCCAAATTTACCTCGTCCACGTATGCGCATACCTGCTCTGGGGGATCCTCGATCTCAATGACTTGTGCAACCTCCTCAACCTTCTCTTGAATATCTATAATCTACTCAACTGGAGAAAGTGGAGGGATGTCTGCCAATATCTCAGGATCTCTGCGTTTCTGGAATAACTCCAAAAAGAATCTCTATGGGAAAGTAGCTCTCATCAAGATCTCACGTCACCTCCTCGTTCTGCTCAGGTGTAGTGTGATGCTCTCTACGGACTACTTCAGTCTCCCTAGGCTCACTCTCAATAGCAAATGATACGACATTTTTATGCGACTTTGGGTTAGGGATGGGTTGGGCAGGCAATCTACCATGGTCTTCACACCTACCTACCTCTTTGGCTAATTAACTCACCAGAATTGCTAAGTCATGCACAATAGCATCATTACTGGTTTTCTACTGTGTCATGTCTGTCGCAAGGTAGTCAACCTTATAGATAAGCGTCCTTATTATATCCTCTAAGGGTTCAGTAGTCTGAACAGGTGGGGGTTGTTGAGGGAGGGGTTGTCCCCTCAGAAAGAATTGTGAGTAGTTCTGATTATATGGCCAATAACTCAATTAGGGGCTTTTAACAGCTTGATTATATGTATTACCATTAGTTTTGTCGTATTGATTCCTAAGAGGACCTTGAAATCTGCCACCTAAAGCGTTAGCTTGTTCTTCAAACTAGGTGGGACAAAAATCAGTAGTATGGCCAGAAGCATCACAGAAGCCGCAAGTCTTGGCCTGAGCTTTCCCAGAAGTAATGAAACGCTTCATGAGATCAGTGAGTTTGTCAAGCTTCCTATCAGTGTTATTTGACCCACTTCCACTGAAAATGTGTCTAGAAAGCTCTTCATCCCCATCGTCGTCAACATATTGACGAGATTGACTAGCTATAGATTCTAACAACTCGAACATCTAGTCAGTTGTTCTCTTCTTATAGGCTCCACCACAGGTGTTATTAATCATGCGCTTCTCAAGGGACCTAAGACCCTTGTAGTGGAATTGGACAAGAGAGGTTTTACTTTGACCATGTTGGGGACACTGTGCAATTAGTTTTTTGAATCTGCTCCAATAATCATTAAAGGTCTCTCCTTTTTTCATCTTGATATTACATATCTCTTAGATAAGGTGAGATGATCGAGATTCGGGAAAGTATTCCCTTAAGAATGCTGAAATCAAGTCATTCCAGCAAGTGATAGATCTCGGGGGGAGGTAAAATAACCACTATTGCACTCTGTCTTTAAAACAGAATGGGAAAGCCAACAATTTGACTTCATCTTCCCATGCTCTAGGTAGCTTCATCATTATACAATTGGAATCAAAATCTTTGGTGAAAGTCACCGGATCTTCACGATCCAAGTCATGAAAGGAAGGTAGAAGGTTTAGGAAACCAGACTTAAGCTTAAAGTCACCCCTACGTGCAGGATATGCAATGCAATGGGGCTGATGTGCAAGGAGAATTTGTATCTCCTGGTTTTCTGGAGAATATGAAATGTTAGGAGTAGCTTCGGAAGCTTGCTTCCGAGCGCGCTTCTCTCGCATTCCGTCGGCAAGTCTTCTCGATCTCCAAATCAAAAGGTAGAAAGGATCCGGTGGAATGTGATCGATGAAGACTCCTATGCATAAAAGAAAGAAAAGAAAAACCTAAATCA
The DNA here is from genome assembly GCA_039657345.1 of Stephania japonica. Lineage (NCBI taxonomy): Eukaryota > Viridiplantae > Streptophyta > Magnoliopsida > Ranunculales > Menispermaceae > Stephania > Stephania japonica. The sequence continues at coordinate 78,784,322 of CM077556.1, read as the reverse complement.
AGTAGGACCTAGTCCCCAGCAACGATGCCAAAATTTGATGCGCGTCATAACACGTCAAATATAATTTCTGATTTCTAGACCAAAAACTACAAAAGACTGCAGTAGTGGCAAGCTCAGGGTCAAACCTTAAGGACTAGGTAATTAACTTAGGTTTCAAGGAGAAAAGAGAAAACAGGGGGTTTTGTAAAACTTTTGAAAACTTTGAAAACTTTAGAGTTAGAGTAATGCAATGGAAGAAAATCTAGGTATTCAGCTTCACGATCTACACCATACAACTAGGGAATGATTCCATTAATCCTTAGTTTATAAAATATTTAAGACCGATCTATGATCTAGTGCAGCTATAGACCCGGTGACGCACTCGGTTCCTCGCACTTCCTAATGTCGGTAGCCAAGGTACGACCGTTGACTACTTCTCTAACCAAACACATAACCTGATCACTAGTGCTTCACATGTAACACATTGGCCACATTACCTCGGTCCGAGAAGGCACCACACCTAGACAACTGGATCGATAGTGCTCCCAATTTAGCCTAGATCCCTAAGGTACTTGATCGGATGGCCAACTGTCACAAGTTTAAGTCTACCGTGTGAGGATGGACATTTCAACTTCAATGACTAAGGGTAGTCAACCTAATATGCATGCACAATGTTGTATATACAATCAAATGTCATCCTATGATTAAAAACAATACTAAAGAGAATAAACCATAGAAAAGAATCAAAAGAATTAAATATAAATAAACCTCATAACTGAATCCCAAGTTGCAAAGCTTAACCAATCCACCTTCAACCAAGAGGAAGGAGATTAGCGAGACATAATTAAACCAAAAACCTAGTTTCTAATGTAAAACCGAAGTAAAACAAGAGTTAATTTCGTTTGAGAGTCTATTGGTATTTATGGGAACACTCCAAAGTGGGTTGAAAACTTAAAAATCCCAAAAAGTAGGTAAAATCTCGAAATTTTGAGTCTTTAAGTCGGTGGCGTGTTGGTAACATCTTCATAGCATCTTTTTTTAGCTCTCTGGGTCAAACGTGAGTCACGCCGCCAAAATTAGTTATTCACAACGTTCTTATGGCATGAAATATTCCTCTGCTTTGCAACGTGATCTTGGACCATCTAGAAGCCGAATCTGAAGAAGCTTTCGAGCTACAAAAATGTTTAGCTTAGAATTTACTTTCCAACAAAGAAAACAGCAAGTCATTTGGATTTGAGATGAGGAAGTTATGGCCTTTATACCGAAGAGGCATCATTAAGAAACTGGACCAAACTTTGCCAACTGTGTATCACTCTTTTGAGCCACTTCAAATCCGTATCTCATTATTCTTGTGAGGGAAGAAAATATCCATCTCAAAGTCTTCTTTCCAACAAGACCAACGGTGAGTCGTTCCGAATTTGGATGTGAAAGTGATGGCTTGTGAACTAAATATCACTCAATTAAGTTCATGACACGCCTTTTGCTCCAAAAACATCCGACTCATGTAAAATCCCTTAAACACATAAAACAAGCATTTATCACTTTAAAACAAGATAAATATAGTTCATTAACTCTTAATAACCTATACTAAATCATGCCTAAATGAACACTCACGTTAGCTCACTTTCTTAATCTATGGTTGCTTTGATGAGCCTCTTTTTGGGTTGAGCGTCTATGCGTCCTAGGATGTGTTGTATACAGTGGCGGAAGGATACATATCTTATCAAGCAAATTCCACTGAGCATAACATGTGGTAATAAATTGATATAGCACTTCTCCAAGGTTGGTATATACTCTACCATGACAAATCAGGTCACTAGATTGTGGTGGAACAAAATTGGAACACGAATTGATATGGTAATAAATTGATACTGAGAGTGACTGGCAAAAATTATGGAAAACGAATGTTCTGTTGGGCCCCATCCGCACGTGCGTGCGCGGGCACGTGGGTCTCCGCCAATACCGATATTGTACCCAACTTAACCACCTCAACATTAGGTGTGGGGTCTTACTCCAAAAGGCCACGGAACTATGAGATGGAACATCCACTCTTATAAACTTCTTCAAGAAGCCATAGATAACCAATGTGGGACTAAAATTTTCTGCCCACACATCCCAACAATCTCAACCTTAGACCGAAATCCATCCAAGATTGGCACACCGCATATCGTCGCTACCATCCTGAGGGAGAGCACAACTCGAGGCACACATACGACCACCAGCAGACATGTCTTGTCCCATCCGTACCATCGGCTCTGATACCACTTGTTGGGCCCTCATCCGTGCACACGCTCGCGCGAACTCATAATTCTCTACTAGTACCGATATTTTCCCCATGAGAGGGGTAGATTATTTGTTGGTGTAGGTTCACCCCATCATACCACAACACACAAGACTTTTAACATGGAAACCTTCTCAAAGTGAGAAGTAAAAGCACGAGGTGACTAACACCTATGAAAAACTCTCCACTCTGAAAATGAGAATACAAAAGTCTTCTCTAACATTAGTTAGAGGTATGAACAGCACAAATCATCAAGACATCAAGCATAAAAACATATCTTGGCCAAAGTACTTTATACAAGAGAAATGGATGATGTCACCTAGATGAGGGCAAAGTGAAATCTCTACCAATGGTGACGTAGAGCATGACGCCGCGAATCTCCCCTTCCAATCTCACCTCAAACAAAGTCTATTTGGACCTTCTATCAAGCACTTAAATGATGCTTCCAAGTTAAGGCTTGAAGAACACAAATCTCTCCCCAAATTTCTCCTCAATCAAAGTCATTCTCTCTCTCTCTCCAAAATAAAGTAAGTGCTTTAAATAGGAGGCAAGAAAATTGACTAATTTTCCCTTCATTAATGAGTTGAAAAATCCAACAATCTCCCCCTTTTTCAACTAAGTGAAAGAGGGATCACCAATCTCGCTATATCGCAACGTACTTCAAGCTTCAAACTTCGCAATGCCTTTGTAAACATATCAGAACCATTACTATCAGTGTGAATCTTCTCAATCTCAAGTAAGCCTTCATTGAGAACATTTCGTATCCAATGACACCTTACATCAATGTGCTTAGTCCTCGTGTAAAATGAAGCATTCTTACTCATATGAATGGCACTTTGATTGTCAAAAAACAAAACATATCTTTCTTGCTTGAAACCAATTTCTTGAAGAAACTACTTCAACCACAACAACTCTTTACATGTTTCGGTTGTTGCAATGAACTCGGCTTCAGCGATAGAAAGTGCAACACATTTCTGTAACCTGGACTGCCATGATACTGCCCCACCTTAGAAAGACATCAAGTAACCTGAAATGGACTTTCGAGTATCAAATCACCAATCATATCTGTATCCGTGTAACCAATCAACATTGGCTTTCCACTACCAAAAGTGAATCTCAAAGAAGTAGTACCTCGTAGATATCTCATAATCCACTTGACTACATCCCAATGCTCTCATCCCACATTAGATAAGAACCTACTAACCACACCAACTACATATGCTATATCTGGTCTGGTACTTACCATAGCATACATCAAACTTTCCACTGCTGAGGCATATGGAATTCTCTCCATATATTGCTTCTCTTCATCTGTAGAAGGACATTATTGGGCATTTAACTTAAAGTGACTAGCTAAATGAGCATTTACTACCTTAGCCTTGTTCATGTTGAACCTCTCAATAACTTTCTCTATATAGTGCTCTTGTGACAGACAACTTCTTGGAACTTCTATCTCACAAAATACGAACACCAAGAATTTGCATTGTTGGACCCAAGTCTTTCATGGAGAAAGACTTGCTCAACTGCTTCTTCAACTTTGCAATTCTCGAAGTATTCCTGCCAACAATCAGCATATCATCAACATAGAGCAACAATATAATGAAATCATCATTAGAAAATCTCTGCACGAAAACATAATGATCAAAAGCAGTCTAATGGTAGCCTTGCTCCCCCATAACTGATTCAAACTTCTTGTACCATTGCCTCGGTGCTTGTTTCAAGCCATAAAGACTTTTCTTCAACTTGCACACATAATTTTCTTTTCCATGTACTTTGAAACCCTCTGGTTGTTCCATATAAATTTCTTTATCTAAGTCACCATGAAGGAAAGCAGTCTTCACATCCATTTGCTCAACCTCCAAATCAAGACTTGTTATCAAACTCAAAACAACTCGAATAGATGGCATCTTGACTACCTGCGAGAAGATTTCATCATAATCGATGCCTTTCTTTTGAGTAAAACCCTTAACAACCAATCTAGCTTTGTATCGAGGTTGGGAAGTGTGCTCTTCATACTTCACTTTATACACCCACCTATTCTTCAAAGCTTTCTTGTCATTTTGTAACTTAACCAATTCAAAAGTATGGTTATCATGCTATGATTTCATCTCATCATCCATTGCCTCAACCCATTTCTCCTTATGCTCATTTTGCATAGTTTCTGCATAGCATTCAGGTTCTCCCCAGTCACTAAGTAATACAAACTCGCTTGACGGATATCGACTAGAAGGCATTTTGTCTCTCAGATCTCCTAGGTGGAATAATATTTGGGACATCTGGCATTACTGGTAACTGCTCATAATCATCATTATCATCACCTAACTCGACATCTAGCAAAATATCAACATCACCACTATCATGTTGATCATCGTGAACTGCATCTGAGGTTTGTGTCTGAACACGTGGCGAAGCAAAGACCCAAAATCAACAAAAAGCACCACTGACATTAGGCACTGAACTAACTGTCTTCTCTATGTCCTCAATGATCTGATCTTCCATAAAAACTACATCTCTACTTCTTACTAGTTTCTTATGAACTGGATCATAAAACCTGTAGCCAAACTCATCTTGCCCATAGCCAATGAACACACATTGTCTAGTCTTGACATCAAGCTTAGACCTCTCATCTTTCGGAATATGAACAAAAGTTTTGCACCCAATATGACGACCCGCCCCGGACCTAGGGTTAGGTCGCCAGGCCCAGACTGCCATTTATACCCGATACCTGAACCAGGCCTAAATAATGGTCTGGCACGCCTAAACAAATAAACCTCAGGAATACACATTAGCTAAATAAAGGATAATAATTGCGGGATAAATATAAAGACATATCCTAAAGCCAATAGATTTAAGTTCGTAGAATATTAATAAACTATACATGGGTTCCTGTTCATTTAAACTAAACAAGTTTATTAAATCTCCAAAGTGGATCAACTAAAGGTAACTAGGATTTAAGCTACCCAAAGATCTATTTTAAATTTAACCCCAAGTTGAATAGTTTCAAAATCAAATATACATAATATATATCAACAAAAACTCACATCAAGAGGAGACTTCAAGCTCGTCTCTCCCTTGCCTCAACCTAGCGCTGTCGTGGATACCTGAGATGTTAGTGGGTGAGCTAAAAGAACCAACGGAGCTCAGTAATGCGGAAAACCTACTCAATCATCAAATATGCAAGTAATACCTAATAAGCATGCAAAGTCTAGCATGTATTTGAAAACAAACAATGATTCACTAAATAGTAGCATGGTAGCAAGATTTCATAAAAGATAGATGTATAATGAACCATCAAGTACTATCATGGATATAAGGTTTGTAAGCCACAAATAAATAGGAATTCATCATTTCATAGCAAAATCTACATACTCATAAGCCATCAAGTTATAACAACAATAATCATGCATAGCATTAAAAAGATTGACAAATCATTACATAATTTCAAACTTTCATGCAAAGAAGGGGGTTTCGCTAGATTATGTACTATAAAATATAATAATACGATAAGTCGATGTTTCATTCAATGCATACTAGGTATTGGCAAGAATTCGGTAACTGATTCTCCTACTCTCGAGGTGATGGAAACAACTAGCTAGCACACAGGCCTTATGTCCCTCTCATTTGTCCCATCAAATCAACAATAGGTTCGTCCAAGCCATCACCGATGCACATCCCTATGTCTCAAGAGTACAAGAGAAGGAACTCCAACTCATGTCCCTACGTGACATACTTATGAATTCAATTAGTCAAGCAAGGCCCTCGTTGGTAAACTCCACAAACATCATGGGGTGTTAACGACCCTCGGTGGTACCACAATATTCTGAGGTATTCACATAGATTTACTTGCTAATAAGGCCCTCGGTGGAACTCCACAAACATTCTGGTGCCCTGAATAACATAGATGAGAAAAACAGTGCATTTACATTCCATAGATACGTAGGTTCGAGCCAATACCACGACGCAAACCATAAATCCCAAGTCTTTAATTCAAATTATGAATCTTAAACATAACTAATAATCATGCCATATTTGATAATTGAACAAGCTCCCCACTTACCTGGACACGTCGCGATGCCTATGCTGACTCCTCGCACGCTTGGGGTCCCACGTGAACCGTCTCGCGAATCTAAACAAATCATACAACACTACATAAATAATTACTTGATTTAAAGTTAAGTATTTTCCATTTATTTATCTTTGGAAACCCACTGATGCAGGTCCCATAGGTTTCATATCGTTCGGAACCTTCATCGACATCCCCATGTAGTGTGTCGAGGGGTGGGACCGCTGTCAGGTCCCCTGGGTTAAGCGTGTGCACTTTCGATGAAGCCGTGAAGGGGCTGGGACATTCCAGCCCCTTAAATCAAAGTGTTGGGCCAGACTGGTCCCTGGTTGAATCCAGGGACCATTTTGGCCCCTAGTAAACTGGTCTAAGGGTCAGTTGACCCTAGTCAACTGGTCCAGGGTCAACTGACCCTTGACCATTCAACCTAGTAGGGGGGAGCTCGTCTCCCCCCATTGGCAGTCGTAGAGGGGAGCTTGTGCTCCCCTCCTCGACCCCGACCACCACCACCCTCCATCGCTTCCAAGTGCCGGAGGGGACCTCCGGCGGCTGGCCAGAGGGTCGCTGCCTCTCTGGTTGGTCGTCTTGGAGGAAAGAGTGGGAGCGGAGGGGTAACGGGAACCACCCCTCTTCTCCTCCTCTCCTTGGCCGAGACTGTGATGGAGGAGGACCCCCAAGTGGCACCCTCCTTGGTCTTCTCTTGAACCGCCTGAACCAGATCTCACTCTCCACGTCGACTCCGCTATGTCCACCGTCATCCACAACCCATCGCTCCATAGGAGCCGCCGCCCTCGTCTAGCACTGCAGCGCCTTGGGGCGTCTCTCGCCCCTCTTCATCTTCTGCGCCATTACTTGGCTGTTGTTCGCGCTGCTATGCACCAGTCGTCGTTCCACCGGTGTCTGTCGCCGCCTCTCGATCTCTCCATGGCAGCTTCCCTCTCTCTCTCTCTTTCTCTCTTGTGTTGTTTTGAGCAAATTAGGGTTTTAACCCCTTTATATTTGGTGGAAAGAAAATTTAAGGTTTCCACCCTATTTATTTGGATCTCTTGTCCCTTTTACTCTATAACATAAATTTTAGACGCACTTAATGCATAAACCCTTCTCTAGACCTTCAACCAAATTAATTTTCAATGACTTAGTAACTTAAAGTCTTGTCGTCGTGTGCATATAATTTAAATGGGTCACGCCAAGTTGCGATAACATATTATACATACAATATTACGACAAACACAAATAAAATATTAAATTACCAAAATGTCCTCGAGTCGGGTCAGGTAGAATTCGGGTCGTTACACCCAAACACCTATAAGTGATCATAGGAAACATCATTTTCCCTGCCAAACTCTTTCTGGGACATCTAGATTCAAAAGAACACACGGTGTCAAATTCAGCACATATATCACTTTACTAAAAGCTTCACCCCAAAAGGATTTAGGCAACTTTGCTTTTGAAATCAAACATCTCACTTTTTCAACTAGAGTTCTATTCATTCTCTCAGCTATCCCGTTTAACTAAGGTGTCTTAGGAGGTGTCTTTTAATGAAGAATGCCTTATTGCTTGTAATACTCATCAAAAGCGCCACAATACTCACCACCATTGTCGGATCTAATGCATTTCAACTTCTTTCCAGTATGTCTCTCAACTAAGACATGAAACTTCTTAAATACATCAAACACTTGGTCTTTTGTCTTCAAGGTGTAAACCCACAACTTTTTTGAATGATCATCAATGAAAGTGACAAAGTAAATAACACCACGAAGTGTCCTTGTCTTCATAGGACCACACACATCAGAATGTACAAGATCAAGTATTTTTGACTTTCTTGAATGAGAACTAGATGACTTGAAAGCAACTTTAGCTTGTTTCCCCGCTAAGGAGTGAACACATTTCTTCAAAGGTGAATTCTTTACCCCTGAGAGCACATTCTTCTTTGCCAAAACTGTCAAGCCCTTCTCACCCATGTGACTAAGTCTCCTGTTGCATAACTCAATTGTATCATCATTCTCAAGTGCATTGATTCTACTATCACATACCCTTGCTTACATTAAATACAGTGAAGAACACTTCTTCCCTCTAGCCACAACCATGGAACCTCTAGAAAGCTTCCATTTGCCATCATTGAAGGTGCTACAAAATCCTTCATCATCAAGTCTACTAGCTGAAACAAGTTTTATGCGAATATCTGGAATATGCTTCACATTCTTCAAGACCAACTTAGAACCATTATTAGTCTCTAGGCATACATCACCCATACCAATAGCTTTAGACAAACCATTGTTCTCCATCCTAACATCGCCAAAGTCTCCGGATGTATAAGATGTGAAGAAATCTCTTCTTGATGTAGCATGAATTGAGGCACCACTGTCAATAACCCAATTAGTCTCATGATATGCAAGACTAACCACATCATCATCACACATGACAAGAAACTCATCCGTGACAATAGCAATTTTATCTTTCTTACCATCATCATTTTTTTTTCATTTCATTCTTGTTGTTTCTCTTTAGTTTTCGACAATACTTCTTTATGTACCCCTTTAGACCAAAATAATGACACTCAACATTCGCAAATTTGTTGAACTTGCTTCTACCTTTATCATGTGACCTTGAACCTTTGCTTTTGCTTCTCCCCCTATTTTCTGTAACCAACACGTCTGTTTGTGTTTGTGAGGAAGAGCTCTGAAGTGACTGTTGTCTTAATTCTTCATTCACAATGCCATTCGATGCCAAACCGAGAGAAGCAATTCCATTTGGAGCGGAATTAAACAATGTCATTCGAAATGTATCACAAGAATCCAGTAGTGTACCAAGAAGCCATAGAGCTTGAACCTTATCATCAAACTTGATGTTCATCTTTGCCAATTGGTTCACAACTCTCTTAAATACATTCAAATGATCCAAAACTGGGGTTCCCTCTTGATATTTTAAAGCCATGAATTTCTTCATCAAAATCATCTTCATGTTCCCCGTTTTTTTAGCATACAACTCTTCAAGTTTAGACCATATAACATGTGCATTGGTTTCATCTTCTATATAGCTAGAAACATTGTCATCAACCCATTGCCGAATGAGTCCACACACTTGTCGATGAAAGATATTCCATTCTTTATCGGGCATGCCTTCTAGTTTTTCGATCTCGAACACCAGTTGATAATACTCCTTCATATAGAGAGTGTCCTCCATCATCTTCCTCCATGCATGATAATTAGAACCATTCAAACTAATCATTTTGTTTGGATTGAATATTTGGTCATCCATTACTAAACACAAGGAACAAGAACTTCAACTAAACTCTAATACCACTTGTTGGTCCTATCCGCGTGTGTGTGCCCGGGCATGTGGATCTCTGCTAGTACCGATATTGTCCACAACTTAACCATCTGAACATTAGGTGTGGGGTTTTACTCCAAAACGCCTCGGTACTATAAGATGAAACATCCACTCTAATAAACTTCTTCAAGAAGCCAAAGATAACCAATGTGGGACTAAACTTTTCGGTCCATACATCCCAACATATTCCAACGAGAAAAAAAAATACTTCATATGGAGCTTACAACGAGGTTTGTTCGCCATCAAAATCAAGGCTAGTCGAGAAAGGAATTCAAGTCGATGACTTATATGTGTGCTAGAAACAAAACTTAGAATCAGTTGAGCAGGTTTCTTATAATGCAAAGCTAATGAGGGATGATGGACTAGAGCAATTGGCAGCCAACATGAACATTGGCTAGGGAACCCGAACATCAACTAGTGGTTCTTTTTTTTTTCATAAACCATTCGGTATCCGAACTACCCGACTACTCCGAGTTCACCCTGACTTGCACACTCTATAGGTGTGGGGAGCTCCCAACATCAGTATTTCCATTTCTAGGACTGAAGTTCCTTAAGGGACAACAACACCAACCATTGGTAGTGATTCTCTATTATATGAGTAATCAGAAAAGAATACACGAAGTAGCTCGCACTTGTATAATCCTATACGATCCTTGGGATTCTAAGAAAAAAATGTGTTATGGAACGAGAGCATCAAATCAATCAGCCAAGTTATCTCTATAAGCCTAGATTGTGATTTCAAGAAAAATGTGCCATGGAACCAGACCCAGTTCAATTAAAGGTTATGGTTGGCTTGAAGTGTAAATCAGATGCAGTGATCATTGATCAAGAGGACGAAATTAGTACAAGGGCAGTGACCGGAGATGACAGAGGAGGTTTAATTAAGGGTTTATCGAAGACCTATGTTTGCAAACACAGTTCAGCCGACGCAGTGGCAATTGTGCTATGGGATATTAATGGCATTGATTTATGCCACTAATTCAGGAATTATTAGCAAGATTTGTAGCTCCAATTAAGTTATTCTTCTTACCATGTATTTATATATATTACTTAGGATAGTTAGCTAATAGTCAATTACATTAACTGTATATTATGTTACCTAATTTAGGTTGTACATTATTCTTTTTTAAGGAGAAAGATCTCAAGGAGAAAAGGCATTCAGCCATTTTGCTTAAACATTGTTATGGTATCAAAGCCTGCAATTTTTCTTCTGATCATCTATTCTGGGCTGTTTTCTGGTTCTTTTCTTTTGTCTTCTTCGTTTTAGGTTGATTTATTATCAACAATTTGGTTTTGTAATTTTTCAGTTTATGATGTCTACCGAAAATTTTTTCGGCAAACCCTCGGAGACTTTTGCCATTTGATTCACAGGCAAGAATTATGCTGCCTGGGAGTTTCAGTTTAGAATGTTTTTGAAAGGGAAAACCCTCTGGAATCACATCGCGGTAGTTCTTCGGCACCTACAAATGCTAAGGATCTTACGCAATGGGAAACCAAAGATGTTTGCATCATTTCTTGGATCTTAGTCTCTATTGAACCACGTATGGTTAACAATCTACATTCTTTTGGTACAGCGAAATAAATGTGGGATTACTTGAGACGCATATACCACCAAGAAAATACTGCACGACGCTTTCAACTTGAACTTGAGATCAGTCAATTCAGTCAAGGTAATCTCTCCATTAAGCAATATTATTCTGAATTTATTAACCTATGGAGCGAATATTCTGGTATTATCTTTTCTAAGGTCTCTCAAGAGACGTTGGAAGGTCTTCAGGCTGTTCATGAAGAAAGTAAGCAGGATCAATTTTTGATGAAATTGAGACCAGAATTTGAGACTGCATGGGCTGGATTGTTGTACAAAATCCGGTTCCTTCATTGGACATATGTGTTGGTGACTTATTGCGTGAGGAACAAAGGATGGCTCAATCTGGCTTATGTTGCACAAGGGAGGAATCGAGGGAAAAGACAATCGCAATGCTATAGTTGCAAGGAGTTTGGGCATATCGCACGCAATTGTACTAAGAAATTCTGCAACTACTGCAAACAAAAAGGGCACATTATCAAGGAGTGTCCTACTCATCTAGAGAATCGGAAAGCCCAAGTCTTTCAAGCTGTTGTTTCGTCTTCTATAGTTAATGACGGTGTTTTTACGACTGCAAACGCAAATCAACCAACCCTTACTCCAAAAATGGTACAACAAATGATTCTCACAGCATTCTCTGCTCTTGGACTTCAAGGTAACAGTAAGCTTACTACTTTTCCTTGGATTGTTGATTCTGGAGCATCCAATCATATGACTGGCTCACCTAATTTATTACATAATGTACAGGAGTATACTGGCATATAAAATATTGAAATCGCAAATGGCAGTAATCTTCCAATTATAGCCATTGGTGATATTACGCCTTCTTTTCGTCACGTATTTGTTTCTCCCGGATTGTCTACTAGCCTTATTTCTGTTGGTCAAATGGTGGATAATAATTGTGATGTGCATTTTTCTCGAAATGGTTGTCTTGTGCAGGATCAGGTGTCGGGGAAGGTAATCGTGAAGGGGCCTAAAGTGGGCAGAATTTTTCCTCTGCAATTTTCGATTCCTAGAAATTTGTCTTTATCTTCTATTATTGTTGAGAATAAGGCTGTCATTTGGCATAAACGTTTCGGTCATCCGAACAATGTGGTTTTGTCTACTTTAATGAATCGTGGTTTTCTTGGTAACAAAGATCAACGTTTCCACTTTGATTGCTCTACCTGTAAGTTGGGAAAAAGTAAAATTCTACCTTTTCCTTCATATGGAAGTCGTGCTAATACATGTTTTGAGATTATACATTCCGATGTTTGGGGTATTAGTTCTATTATCTCGCATGCACAATATAAATATTTTGTAACATTTATTGATGATTACAGCCGTTTCACATGGATTTATTTTCTGCGCACCAAGGTTGAAGTATTTACTGTTTTTCAAACTTTTCTAGCCTACATTGAGACGCAATTTTCTACATGTATTAAGATATTGCGGTCTGATAATGGAGGGGACTACATGTCACATGAATTTCAGGGATTCTTGCAAAATAAAGGTATTATATCTCAGCGATCGTGTCCTTATACCCCTCAACAAAACGGGGTGGCTGAACGTAAGAACCGCCAATTGTTGGATATGGTTAGAACAATGCTCTTGGAGTCCTCTGTTCCAGCTAAGTTTTGGGTGGAAGCTTTATCCACTGCAGTGTGTTTAATCAATCGCTTACCTTCTCAACAATTGAGGTTTGATTCTCCTTACCATCGTCTCTTCGGTTCACATCCTCAGTATGACATGTTGCACACTTTTGGATGTGTTTATTTTGTTCACCTGCCTTCTCATGAGCGTCACAAACTTATGGCCCAGTTAGTAAAATGTGCTTTTATGGGGTATAGTAATACTCAGAAAGGATATTTGTTCTATGACAGTGTTGCTAATCGCATGCGTATTTCTAGAAATGTGATTTTCTTTGAAAGCGAGTATTTTTTTCAGCAGCACGTATCTCATTTTGATAATGTTTGTCTTTCTACCTTTGATAATCTGTCACCACCCATTGAGCGTTTTAAATGTGACCATGTCTATCAGCGAAGACGGCCCCCCTCTCCACAACTCCTTCCCGACCCCTGATCCGGTAACTGCTCCGGTGACTGCTCCAGTGGCTCTCCGACGATCACTCTGTACCATTAATCCTCCAAATCGGTATGGTTTCTCTGCCATTTTAGCTGACACTGCAGTTCTAACTTGTTATTCTCAAGCAGCTACACAGGCATGCCGGACGAAAGCCATGCAAGAAGAGCTTCAAGCTCTTCAAGAGAATCATACTTGGGATATTGTTCCATGCCCTACAGGTGTAAAACCTATTGGATGTAAATGGGTATATTCCATAAAGCTCCACTCTGACGGGTTTCTTGACAGATATAAAGCAAGGTTGGTGGCACTTGGTAATCGACAAGAGTATGGAATTGACTATGAAGAAACATTTGCACCAGTTGCAAAGATGACTACTGTGCAACTTGTTCTTGCTATTACTCCCTCTCAAGGTTGGCCATTGCGTCAAATAGATGTTAAGAATGCTTTCTTACACGGAGACCTTAAGGAAGAAATCTATATGACTCCACCATCTAGATTATTTTCTACACCATCAGCGGATGTTTGTAAGCTCAAACGATCACTCTATGGCTTGAAACAGGCACCACGTGCCTGGTTTGACAAGTTTCGGTCTACACTTATCAACTTCTCCTTTGTCCAGAGTCAGTATGATTCTTCTCTGTTTCTTTGCAAAACTTCGAAAGGCATAGTTTTACTCTTGATATATGTTGATGATATTGTTATTACGATTACTGACTCAACTTTGATTTCACAACTTCAAGAGCACCTTCATCAGTCCTTTCATATGAAGGATTTAGGTCTTTCGCAATATTTTTTAGGTCTTGAAGTGCATTCAACTGCTGCTGGTCTCTTTTTACACCAACATAAATATATTCAGGATCTTATTTCTTTGGCTGGTCTGCAAGATGGTCGCTCGGTTGACACCCCTTTAGAGGTAAATGTCAAATATCGTCGGGATGATAAAAATTTTCTTTCCAATCCCTCTTTGTATCGTCGCTTGGTGGGGAGCCTAAATTATTTGACGATTACTCGGCCGAATATTTCATTTGTTGTTCAACAAGTTAGCAAATTTATGCAAACGCCTACGCACATCCATCTAGCGGCTGTTCGTCACATTATTCGCTATTTGCAAGGAACTTCTAATCACGGTTTTTTCTTTCCTGTCGGTACTTCCATTCGTTTAGTTGCATATAGTGATGTGGATTGGGCTGGTTGTTCTGATACCCAACGTTCTATTACCGGTTGGTGTATGTTTGTTGGTATATGTTTGTTGGTGCGATGTCCTCAGCATGTTCAGAAATTGTTTGGCTTCAGGGATTATTGGGTGAACTTGGGTTTTCTCAAGCTGAGCCTACTGCACTTCATGCGGATAATACTAGTGCCATCCAAATTGTCGCCAATCCAGTCTTTCATGAACGTACAAAACACATTGAGGTGGATTATCATTCTATTCGTGATGCCTATGATAGTCACGTTATTTCACTTCCTCATATCAGGACTGCACTTCAAACAGCTGATGTGTTTACGAAGGCTCTTTCCCGAGACTGTCATCAGTTTCTGGTTGAGAAATTGATGTTTCACAATCATCCAACATCAATTTGAGGGGGGATATTAATGGCATTGATTTATGCCACTAATTCAGGAATTATTAGCAAGATTTGTGGCTCCAATTAAGTTATTCTTCTTACCATATATTTGTATATATTACTTAGAATAGTTAGCTAATAGTCAATTACATAAACTGTATATTTTGTTGCCTAATTTAGGTTGTACATTATTCTTATTTATGGAGAAAGATCTCAAGGAGAAAAGGCATTCAACCATTTTGCTTAAACATTGTTACGGGAAACACTTCTATATATGGATACGAAGTGAAGGAATGCAAAGAGTCGAGTTTGAATCAGATGCATTGATAGTCGTCCAAGGTCTCAAATCAGCAAGTTCAAATGAGATTGAATAGGGAATGTAAGTCCATACTTCATATGCCTTAAGCTTAATCTCATAAATGTCCCTACAAGTAGAATGGAAAACCGAATTGTACCAACAAGCTGGTGGCGCATGCATAACACTAAACTTTTTTTTAATCAATTGTCAGGGTATCCAAGGCAAAAAGCCTCTACTAGTTCTAGATTCGATAAATGTAGGACCACAAAGGACAACGCCTCTAGACAAATTAAAGTTTAAAAATCTTTCCATTATAAGGACTCAAAACTCCCCTATCAATCCCATCTAGGTTTGCATAATGGTAAATATAGATCATAATTAAAAGACAAACTCCTTATTTCTACCCAAAAAAAGGGCAAACTCAACTTTATTATTTTTTATAAGAAATTAACCAACTTTTTCACTTCACATGAGTTAAATCCCCAACCTTCCTCGAATTCTTACCTTTGGCAAGTGTTGGCCCATAACTAAACAGCCATCAGATCATAAGTGTGTCACTTAAATCCAAAAAAACCTAGATTCTATTTGGGGAGTGACGAGCGTCAAACGCGTTAAAGTAAATTCCGAAATAGCGAACACTACAAGAACTGTAGCAGCGGCAAGTACAGGGTTGATCCTCAGAGACCAAGTATTATAACCTAGTTTTATAAATAGAAAGGGAAATCATGGGGGTTTTGAAAGATTGATTTAATTAAAGAAAACTAGAGAGCGAAAACAATTTTAGAAAGGAAGACTCAATGGAGGAGAATAATCCAGACTTTCGGCTTCTTGAACTTTATCAACAACCTATGTAATTCATCAGTCTTCAGTTCATGTAAATATATAAAATTCAGTTATGACCTAGTGTATTTATAGAGCCGGTGACGCACTCGGTTCCTCGCACTTCTTAGTCTTAGCAATCAAGGTATATCCATTAACTACTTCTCTAACTAAACACACAACCATAGACTCAAGCGAATTGGGTTTAATGCGTTGATTGCATTAATATGATTCGTGAAGGCACTACATCTAAACAACCGGATTGCTAGTGCTCCTGATTTAGCCTAGATCCCTAAGACACTTGACCGGTCCCAAAAGGGACTAACCAATCAGTATGACCAATTGTCACTTGGACGAGTCTATCATGTAAGGACAGACGCTTCAACTTAATAACTATGGGTGATTAATCTAATATGCATGCAAGGGCCCTTACACACAATCAAATCTAACCCTAGATGATGTTCAATGCTAAAGGAAATAAATCATAACAGAAAATCAATGCATAGATAGATTAAATAAACCTCATGATGAATACCAAATTTGAAGACTCCGTTCAATCTACCTCTGGCCTAGATCAAAGAGTTTAGACAGACATTGTCAAGCAAAAACCTAGTTTTCCCATGAGTTCTGGTGTAAACAAGAGATGAAATTTTGTAAACAAACCTAACTCCTATTTATATGAAACCCCTAAGTGGGTTTCAACCTAAAAAGTCCAAAAAATAACTAATTCCTGAGTTATTGTGTAGGACGCTGCGAGTGGCGTCGTGGCCACATATGGTTACGACGTCATTTAAAGCGAAAAAATCGTTCGTCTCTGTTTTGGACGCTGCAGGTCACATCGTGGGCACTTTCCCTCTGCGACATCTGTGGCGGCTTGGAATCCTCAACTTCACTGGTTCAGGCATCGCAGGTCACGCCGTGGCCTCCACTGAACCTACTACGTCAGTGGCAGTGTGGATTTTGCAATGGGAATTTCACCATCTTTCCTCGCGATTCTGGGGCACTTCGAGTCCGAATTTCATGAAGCTCATGAGAGATGAAAACACCCGGCTCGAAGTATAGTCTCCAATGAAATTAGTCGCGAGTCATTCAAGCTTGGAATGAAGAAGTTATGGGTTGTGCACCAAAGTCAGGTCAGACAATCCTGAACATCACATTTCCTTCATTGATCTTCAGTTTTGCACCACATCTACTTTCTATACTCAAAATACCATAAATTCACAAAACGAGAGTTTGTCACCGCAAATGAGAGATTTAAAGTCCATAAACATGTAAAATACTATACTACCTAATGCATAAATAAACACTTAACAGGGAGAGATCCGCCCTTGTATACTTCCGTGTGAAGTCATAATAAACTGATGTGGAACTATATTTAAGTCCACACATCCCCAACAACAAGTGATGCCTCAATGACAACAATGCCTTGTCCATCTCACTAGAGATGCTTTAGAAGACTCAACTCTAATATAAGTAGTATATTTTAATGATTATTAAGTGTTAATTATAATATACACACACAAACCACAATCTGACCGACATTTGTGCTAAACTCACAAAGACAAATTAAATCAAAAACAATTAAATCACATGTGAAAGAGAAGAAATTAACATGGTGGGAGATCAATGCGTAAGAGATTCCTGCAAACACTACATTTATTATTTGAATGAAACAACAACAAAAAGACAATTAAATCGCATGTGAAAGAGAGGAAATTAAATTAAGTTTAGCACGCATTGAGGGAGATGCATAAAAGATTCCTGCAATCACTACATGTTTGAATGAAACAACATAAAGACAAATTAAATCAAGAACAATTAAATCAAATGTGGTAGAGAAGAATTAAACTAATTTAGCACACATGGGGGAGATGCATAAGAGATTCCTGCAATCACTACGTATTGTTGGAATGAAATAGCCACCCAAACCTACAATATATGTTAGATAGTTCATAAGAGCTGCAGCCTGCACAGACAGATAACATACTTGTGACTACATCAAAAAAATTGGATATTTTTAATCTGGGAACCGTTCAAAATGCAATTAACATTATATATGGACGTGAAAGCACCCAAACATTATCAATTTATCACATCAGTTTCCCAGCTAGCTAGTCGGAGAGAATATCGAGCATCAGTGAGGGATCAATTACGAGCACAACCTCTAGACTAGAAGATGATGTTGTGAGCAAGTCGGCAAATTTTCATCCAACCATCTGGGGTGATTACTTCCTAACTTACACTTGTGATGATGTAGTAAGTTTGCACAACATATTTTTTACTGTGATGATGTAGCAAGTTTGCACATTGAATTTTCTACTTTTTCTTCTTTCAACAGTGATGTATGACGTATGAAGCCTTATCCAAAACATTACAAGCGTAGAAGAAAAGATTGAGTTAGATTAGGAGTTTCTTTCATGTAGTCCTTGTTAGATTACAAGTTAGTTTCTATTTTGATTAGAATTAGAAGTTTTGTGTTATTAGAATTAGAATGTTTTAATTATTTTCGTCATTTTATTTAATGTACTTTTAGAAGGTCATTAGGACTTTAAATTCCTAATTGTATTAGGAGTTTTAGGACCTTAGTCCTATATATAGGTGTCTAGGTTAAATTTTATGATATAGAACATTGAATAAAATTGATATTTGCTGAAAATTCCTTCTCTCTTCTTCTACTTGATTTCTCTCCCCTAATCCTCCATTAATTTAGTATCAGAGCTTAGGTTCTAATGCCCCCTCTTCTTCCCTTTCTTTCTCTCTTAAGCAAGAGGTTCTTGCATTCTTTCTTTCTCCCCCCTTCTATTCCTTTCTTTCTCGTTCTGTTCCACTGCATTGTTTGTTATTCTACTGCCTTGGTTGTTTCGCTGTTGTTGTGTTGTTGTTTTACTACCGCTATTTTGTTGTTCTACTGCATATTGCTTCCTTGTTGCTTGGTGGTGCTGTCTTGCAGTTTCGCGACTGTTTTGGTGATGTTTGGTGTTGTTTTGGTACTACTATAGCATGTTGTTTTTTACTGTCTTCGGTAAAATTTTTGGGGCAGACATCCTAACTTTCTTGCTCAACAAGTCACCAAGTAAGGTATAATTTCTTCATATTGGAACTGAATTTTTGCATCGTGGGTGGTCAAGTCAAGACTTTAAACCAATCCATATTACTTTCTTAAACCAAAAACCACACAAACCAAGCCTTCCCCCATAGCTTTCTTTCATTAGTTAGCATAACCATTATCTTTACATAATTACTTTTGTGCATTTTCTTCTTGCATCCACATAGTTTAATTTTATAAGGTCATTATATTTTGCTTTGCATTCAGTCATATATCAGCAAAAAAAAAATCTTTTTTACCTCATTCAAGCCTTTCACCGTGACTACCCGTGCTGCTTCTAAAGTCTAAAAGAATTTACAGGTTGATATGGATAAGTTCAAGGAAGATATTGAGAGTCGATTAGAAGACTTGCATGATGTAGGAAATGATGAACAACTCGTTAATCCCTTAGATAATACGGATTCAAGTGATGAGCTTGAGGAGGATATGAATCATCCAAATGAATATTTGAATGTTATGAGGTGTATTTTGTCTTCTCCCGTCCACATTGACGAATGGAAGCGTACTAGCATTTTCTTCACTAACATTAAGTGTGGAGATAAAGTATGCAAAATCGTAATTGATGGTGGGAGTTCAATGAATGTCATGTCTACTTTAGGTGTTTCTAGGATGAAACTAAAGCCTGAACCACATCCCCAACCTTATAAGGTTGCCTGGGTAGATAAGACTTCTTTACCAGTGACTGAAAGGTGTTTGGTTCCACTTACCTTAGGTGATTATAGTGATTGCATTTGGTGTGATATTTTACCTATAGATGTTGTGCATGTTTTGTTAAAGCGTCCTTGGTTGTATGATCTTGATGTCACCCACCATGGTAGAGAAAACACCTACGTTTTCAAACATAAGGGCAAATCCATTAAGTTACTTCCTGCAAAACCAGTAGATAGTAAGCCCAAACCTTAGCTAGTGTCTCAACTTATTGCATCTTAGCCTTCTAAACCTCCATCTCGAGCTTCCATCATTAAGCCATTGCATATTTTGACCCATAATGAGTTTGAGAAGGAGGGTTCGTCATCTGGGTTTTTGCGTTAGTTAGTCGTGAAGTTATCCTTGATGTATCTGCACCTTAATCTAAGTTACCCCTAGAGGTTAAGCCTTTACTAGAGGAGTTTCAGGATGTCGTCCCTGATAAACTTCCTGATGAGCTTGCTCCTATTAGAGACATTCAACATGCTATTGATCTTGTTCCAGGTTCTCAATTACCTAATCTCTCATATTATAGAATGAACCCTAAAGAGCGTGTTGAACTTTCTAGGCAAGTCAATGATTTATTGGCCAAAGGTTTCATTAGACATAGTTTGAGTCCATGTGCAGTTCCTGTATTGTTAACTCCTAAAAAGGATGGTTCTTGGAGTATGTTAGATTTGTTGGCTGGTGCTAAGTGATTTTTCAAGATTGATTTGCGGAGTGGATACCATCAGCTACGTATTCGACTAGGTGATAAGTGGAAGACTACCTTTAAAACCCAAGATGGTCTTTATGAGTGGTTGGTTATGCCATTTGGGTAATCTAATGCGCCTAGTACCTTTATGAGGGTAATGACTTATATTTTGCATCCTTTTATTGGCAAATTCTTAGTTGTCTACTTTGATGACATTCTAGTGTATAGTCAGTCTAAGGATAAACATTTGGGTCATCTTCATCAGTTATTTGATGTTCTTAGGTTAGAAAAGTTTTATGTTAACCTCCCAAAGTGTTCTTTTCTTCAGTCTAGTGTCATTTTCATAGGTTTTATTGTGTCGTCTGATGGCATTTCAGCTGATGTTGCAAAGGTGAAAGCTATTAGTAATTGGCCTACACCCGCTAGTTTGTCTGATGTTCGTAGTTTTCATGGATTAGCCACATTCTATAGACGTTTCATCCGTGGTTTTAGTTCTATCACCGCTCCCCTAACTGATTGTATGAAGAGAGGTGAGTTCAAATGGACTTCTAGCACTCAGAAAGCCTTTGAAGAAATAAAGTGCAAAATGATTGAGGCCCTTGTGTTATGTCATCCTGGTTTTTCTAAAGTCTTTGAGGTATCTTGTGATGCGTCTAGCGTAGGTATAGGTAGAGTATTGAGTCAGGAAGGTCATCCCGTTGCATATTTTTAGCGAGAAACTAAATGAAGCAAAACAACGTTATTCTACCTATGACAAGGAGTTCTATGCTATTGTGTAGTCCCTTCGTTACTGGAGATACTACTTATTACCTCAAGAGTTTGTTCTTTATTACGATCATGAGTCTTTGAAGTTTATTAATTCTCAAAGAAATTTAAGTGCACGATATGCTAAATGGGTTGCATTTCTTCAGGAGTACACTTTTGTCCTTCATCATCGTGCTGGAATTAATAATAAACCTGCAGATGCTTTGAGTCATGTTATTGGTGTCCTTCAATCTCTTAGTGTTAGTGTTATTGGTTTTGATAAGATTAAAGATGAGTATCCCACTTGTACTAATTTTCGTCATATTTATCATGATATTCTAGATGGAAATCGTCAGTCTCATAGTGATTTTCTTATTCGTGATGGTTTCTTATTTTGTAGTAGTCACTTGTGTATTCCCCGTACATCACTTCATGAGTTTTTAGTTTGGGAATTACATGTCGGTGGTCTTACTGGTCATTTTGGTAGAGATAAGCTCTTGTTGAGGATAGATTTTATTAGCCTTCTTTGAAAAAGGATGTTGCTAGGATTGGTTCTCAGTGTCGAACTTGTCAGGTGGCTAAGGCTCAGGCTCGAAAACAAAATACTGGTTTATATACTCCTTTGCCTATTCCTCATACACTTTGGCTAGATCTTAGTATGGACTTTTTCCTTGGATTGCCTAAAACAACCCATGGTCATGATTCTATTTTGGTTGTTGTTGATAAGTTTTCTAAAATGGCACATTTTATTCCTTGTAGCATGTCACGGCCCAATTTTGTTAATCTTGATTAATTTCTTAATCAGGATCACCAACCCATGACGTGGGGCCCGCATGAGATGTGCACACAGACCGAGGCATGTAGCCGAGGAAAATTTATATTTGTATTGATGTATTCCTAGTGTTTTGTATGTATGTAGGCTGACTAAGTCAGTACTTGTAGCTATCAACGTCGAGACGTGGTCGGGGACATGCCTCGAGTTGCGTACAAGCTGGGGTACCGAATAACGAGACTTGTGGTAAGTCTAAATTTAGTAAAATGCAATGTAATTAAATTAATGCATATTAGATCATAGCCTATAGTCATAAATTAATTAAATTGAATTGGACACATATATTTTTATATATATAATATAAATATGTACATATTAAAAATAAGAAAAGATTTGTGAAATGACAAAAAAGGGCTTTGGCTTATTAAGAAAGAGGAAAAGATTGAGGGGCATTTTGATAATTTGGTTACCCTTTTTATTTAACCTCAAAACCACCATCACCACACACAACCTATCCCAAAGAGAAGAAGAAGGAGAGAGTCCGAGAGAGAGAGAGAGAGTCCGAGAGAAAGAGCTCAACGGAGGAGGGAGTGCGTCCCCTGGTGGGACCAGACCGGGTCAGACTCGGTTCAGGGGTCCAAACCCCCCAAAAATATATATAAAATAAATAAAAATAAAAATAAAAATAAATATATGTATGTACACACATACACATGTAGGTATATATATATACATACACACATATTTGTATATATATACATAAAGTATATCTATGTAATAAAATATTAAATAAATGATATGAAATAATCTTTCAGGGACCTAGGGGTGTCACGGGAGTTCGGGAGCTCTAGCCGGAGTGTCGCAAGGCCAGATAGCCAGAGCTATCCTGTGACTTATAAGTGAAACTGTGGGAACTCTCTACTTTATTTCATTCATGTCATTTCTCTTTTCAGTCAATTTGATGACTTGCTGTTAGTAATCTAACATCATGTTTTCCTTGCTCTATTCAAATTGAATGTTGAAATAACATGATGTCTTGTAATAGTTTCAATGACTCCTTTTCCTGATATGTCATATTTTTTTGTGAATTATGTTATAATTGATGTTAGAAATGCATGCACTTGGGTTACTGTGGTAATTGGTTTTGTATTCCATTTCCTTTGGGGCTTCATAGCCTAACTTATTGTTGATATTGTAGCATTAGAAATGAAAATCCTTGAAACAAAAGTTGGAGATAATCTAGTATCCATTGCACCAGAGATGGGTGGATTCACGGGGTCAATGAACCTCGAGGTTTCCGGCACTCACCACTATTACTTGGGTGGCATCACGTAGCTTCAACTACGAGGTTGTCAGCAAGTTTTATACATATATATTCCAAATTAACAAAGTATATTAAGAGTATCTCCATACGATAGTGAAAAAGGCTGGCTAATAGTTCTCACCGCCGACCGGACGTAGATCATCTCGACTTAGCCTGTGTTAGTCTATCTAATTCGGTTAACTATGATATTTATATGCATTACTTTCTCAACACCTTTTTCTGCTATATTATGTATTTAAATATCTGTCTTTACTTTGGAAATGTAGTATAGAATTCCCCGGTTATCATTTAAATATCACTATACTCACTGTCTAGTTTGTGACGGTGGGTATAGGTCCATCGAGCAGTACCAGACCGGGTAAGGAGAAGATCGGCGACTACCTCTGAGCTCGTAGCGCGTAGCTATCGTACGTGTAGGTCATTTTTTTGTATTACGCTTATATACGTCTTTTGCTTGGGTTATGCATTGGGACGAGAGTTAGTTACCCGACTTTTGACTTTCACTTTGTCTATATGTTCGCTGTTTATTGCATATTGATATTATGATTGTTATTTCTTGGTTTTCCACCTTTAGGATTTATATATAATGCTTCCGCTAATAGGTTAAAGACTTCCGCTAATTTAATAATTCTTATAAAGTGATAAATAGTAGTGATGGGGAACTACTTATTCTTGAACTCGACCCACGAGAATATATGTGGCGGCCCCAATTTCCACATTGGTCCGCCACGGGAGGTCACACGGGCCCACAACTGTCTACGTCACCGCCAGCTGTGTCCCACGCCCAATTATCCATTATTAATCAATTTCCGTTAAACTTTGATGTTATGAGTTAACTTTTATTCCTTTAATATCATTTAACCATAATTTACGCAGCGGAAGATTTACTAACAACATAAAGATTCAACATGCATATTATGAGCAAAATGCCTAAGTGGAAACCATATCAACTGTACATCATATACATATCATCTAAGATCCTCAAAATATCAAAATATACAACCTATCTCTCAAGTCCCAAAACCCAACATAAAACAAGTAAATATAAACATACGTACGAGAAGGGCTAGAGCTGTCAATCGATGTAATCCTCAAGGTTGCTCTTTCCCCGGCTCGTACTAAGGTCTGCACTCAGCCATCACAAAAAGACAGATGACGAGTCCAGAGTGAGTAATCCCAAGGAAATTCACCAAGTAATTACGGAAGTAAAAGTACTGAAATTTAAAATACTATAATTAAACATGCGGAACAAAAGAATACAGACAACTGTAAAAAGGATCATCACATGCATAAATATAGTAATGAAACAAAGTACGTGCACAGTAAAATCAGACCAAGTCATACTTCGAGTTTTTCCCCAGGCACTGCCCGTGAAAACACCTCTACCGGGTGACCCTGGACCCTCTAGGTGGTCGGCGTAGACCCACGACACACCCACACAAGCCTACCATACCCGGCTAGCCTATTCACCGGCGTATGCCTAGACAAGTGCTATGACTTAGTGGACTCTATGGCCGTAATGAATAAGCACCGGGTGGGGAGTGACCTCAACACCGTAAAGACACCAAGTAGGAGTAAACTTCACTACCGTAAAGACACCAGGTGTCAATACTCAACCACCGTAAAGCAATAAAGGAATGGAGAAATGAATAAACAGAACAGAATTCAAATAAATCAAAATGTAAATACTAGAGTGAAGTTCAATTGGATACTACACGCCTCAATCCACACTCCGCGTCCCGAAAACCAAACCCCAGCTCAGCTCCAATAACACCCGACAATTCAAATTATCACCCGAATTATACCTATTACCATTTATCACTAAATTAGCTTCAATTTAATATATTATGTCAATTTTTCATTTTTCGAGGCTAAAACCCTCGATTATATCTCGCCAACATCCAACAACGCACACAACAACAAACAACACAACAACTCACCTCCTTCGCCTCTCCAACACGAGCTCAATCTCTCTTCCTCTTTCTCTCGATTTCTCCTCTTCGTCCTCGGTCTTCTTTTCGATTTTTCCCAAAATGTGAGAAAATGGTGGTGACGGTGGTGTTTATCAAATTTTTGGGGTGAAATGACCCTTTTGCCCCTATCCATATCTACTATTCTTAACAAAGTTCATGCCCTTTTTGGTCATTTCACTATTATTTATTTATTTTCTGATTTTTTATATATATTTTTATATATATATATATTAGATTCCTTATATACATATATATAAATATATATATACTTACCTATACTTTCGCGCCTAAAATTTAGTCGTGCGCGCCAACGAGCGTACTCGGGCGTGCACACTAACGTACCACCCACGCGTGTCGACCACGACCCCGCGTTTTACTAGGCGCCCACCAATTTACGTATTTTATCACATTTAATCCATTTAATGTGTAATATTTTTCTCAACTTAAAATTTCGTCTTTAATTTACCCGGTACCCGCGTCGACACGCATATCGATGCGAATACTCATCACACAATCTCACACGTCAATTTAAAATATAATTACACACATCGCGATGTCGTTAACCTATTTTAACATAAACATCACAAAATTAACCAATACACAAAATACTATTTACCTAATCCGGACGCACTCCAGCCTCGCTGTGGAACCCACGAACGTCCACGTTGGCGTCCACATCTGTAATGACATCATAAAGTAACGGCAAATATTAATTGGGTCGTTACAGTTCTTCCCAACTAAATTGAAATTTCGTCCCGAAATTTAAGTTATAATCAACACTCACCAGTGAATAACTGAGGATATCTATGTCTCATAGTCGACTCGAGCTCCTGAGTCCCTCAGTCCCGTGATGCTGCCATCGTACCAACACCTTCGGAATCTCCCTGTTCCTCAGAGTCTGAACTCGACGATCCATGATCTCAACGGGTTGCTCTTCATATGAAACGTCAGGACGAACCTCAATTTGTCTAATATCCACCATCGGCCTCGGTCCTGACTTAGCTAACCTCAACATAGACACGTGAAACACTGGATGAACGCTTGCTAACTCTGTTGGCAACTCCAATCTATATGCTACTGTCCCAACACGTGCTATAACTCTAAACGGTCCAATATATCTCGGTGCTAGTTTCCCCTTGATTCCAAACCTCTAATGTCTTTTCCAGGGCAAAACTTTCAAATATACCAAGTCATCCACATCATAACTCAAACCCTCAAGATACCTATCAGCATATTTCTTTTGCCTATCTTGAGCTGCTTGCAATCTCAATCTAATTTGCCGAATTTTCTCGGTATGATCAAGAACAACTTCAGGTCCAATCACTGCCACATCCTCAGGTGCTGCCCAACAAGCTGGTGATCTGCAAGGTCCACCATACAAAGCCTCAAATGGTGGCATACCAATACTCGCCTGATAGCTGTTGTTGTACGCGAACTCGCACAACGGCAAATACTCTTCCCAAGCACCTCCAAACTGCAAAATGCATGCTCTAAGCATGTCCTCCAATATCCGTATCAATCTCTCTGACTGACCATCTGTTTGAGGATGATAAGCCGTACTGAACTGTAGTCTCGTCCCAAACTGCTCCTGCATGCTCTCCCACAACTTTGAAGTCAACCTGGGATCTCTGTCAGACACAATAGATAGCGGTACTCCACGTAGTCTAACAACCTCTTGTTCAAAAATGATACTCAACTGAGGAAACGAATACTTCATCGATATAGGAATGAAGTGTGCAGACTTCGTCAATCTGTCAATAACAACCCACACAGCATCATGACGTCTCGCAGTTTGTGGCAACCCGCTCACAAAATCCATCGTAACATGCTCCCATTTCCACTGTGGAATTGGTAGTGGTTGTAACAATCCAAAGCTGGTCTCCTGTGCTCGGCCTTAACCTGCTGACAAATATGACAAGCTCTCACATATGCACCCACATCGGCCTTCATCCTAGGCCACCAAAATAAACGTCGCAAATCATGACACATCTTGGTCCTGCCAGGATGAACTGTATACCGGGAACGGTGTGCATCCTCAAGAATGCTATCACGTAGTTCCTGCACCTCAGGTATCCACAACCTCGCCCCTCGTGTCTCAAGCACCGGTCCGAACCACTAACCAATCTGTGCAACCCGATCCCGAGCCGACAATTGAAGCGAGCAAAATGTCCGTCAGCCCTTTGCCACTCAGCGACCCTCTCTAACGACACAACAGGAACATGCATCTGGCAACAGATATGAACATCAGCAAAAACATCTGACAAACACAACATCGTCGCAGCCTCCAGTAATCCATGCTCATGTGTCATCTGCCGCAGCACAATCTGACTTTCTACACCACTCCGCTCAATGCATCAGCAACTACATTCGCCTTCCCAGGATGGTACTCAATCGCAAAATCGTATTCTTTCAGTAACTCGAGCCACCGTCTTTGCCGCATATTCAGATCCTTCTGAGTGAACAGATACCTCAAACTCTGATGATCTGTGAATAACATAAACCGTTCCCCATAAAGATAATGTCGCCAAGCCTTGAGCGCAAACACAATTGCAGCTAGCTCTAAATCATGTACTGGATAATTCTCCTCGTGGGGTCTCAATCGCCTCGATAAATATGCAACTGGGTGTCCTTCCTGCATCAACACGCATCCCAACCCAGTCTCGGAAGCATCTATGTAGACCGAGAAGCCTTTCCCTGTCTCAGGTAGAGCTAACACTGGCGTCGAAGTCAACTTCCTCTTCAACTCTAAAAATGCTGCCTCACAGTCTTCAGACCATTCAAACTTAACATTCTTCTTGGTCAACCTCGTCATCGGCGCTGCAATCAAAGAAAAATCCTACACAAACCGCCGGTAATAGCCCGCAAGCCCCAAGAAACTACGAATGTCTGAAACTGTTCAGGTGTCCTCCAATCAATGATCGCTCGAGTCTTGTCTCCATCAACAGATATTCCTTGATTACCAATGACATGTCCGAGAAATTTCACCTCTCTCAGCCAGAAAGTGCACTTGCTGAACTTAGCGTACAATTTATGCTCCCTCAACGTCATCAAAACATCTCTGAGGTGTCTCTCGTGCTCCTCACGAGTCTTACTGTATATTAAGATATCATCGATGAATACAATCACATAACGATCCAAAAATGGTCGTAGTACTCGGTGCATCAAATCCATAAAGATAGCCGGCTCATTAGTCACCCCAAATGGCATGACTGTGAACTTAAACAATCCATAGCGCGTGCTAAACGCCGTCTTCTCGATATCACTCTCCCGAATCCTCAACTGATGATATCCAGACCGTAAATCAATCTTCGAGAAAAACTTAGCACCCGCCAACTGATCGAACAGATCATCAATCCTAGGAAGTGGGTAACGATTTCGAATCATCACTTGATTCAGCTTCCTTTAGTCTACGCACATCCTCAAAGAACCATCCTTTTTCTTAACAAATAGGATTGGCGCGCCCCAAGGAGACATACTGGGATAGATAAAACCCTTCTGTAATAACTCCTCTAATTGGGATCTCAACTCTCCCTGCTCCGACGCTGACATCCGGTACGGTCGACTGTATATCGGCTGCGTCCCTGGAATCAACTCAATCATAAACTCAACTGCCCTAGGAGGTGGTAAACCTGGCAAATCATCGGGGAATACCTCCGGGAACTCACATACTACTGGGACATCTTCCACTCTAACCTCGGGTCTCCGGTCTGGCTCCACTATCATCCTAAATGCCTCCATCTCCTAAGTCGTAGCTAATCGGCCTCTGGTAATTGGTAAGTCTGACGCCGTCCCAACAAAAGTAAATATCGGAATGCCCTCAATATCAAATACTATCACCATACCAAAACAATCAATGTGTGCGTGATACGCCGATTACCAGTCCATGCCCAATAAAGCATCAAACTCTAAATACTCTAGGACACGAAAGTCGATAGGTAACTGGTGTCCCTCAACCTCTACCACATAATTCTGGCATATCTGGTTAGGATAAATCTTATCCCCAGCAGCCGTACTGAGGACAAGATGTGGATCTAAAGTCTCAATAGATAACCCTAACTGTCCGACCCTACGTTCCGATATAAACGATAAGGTACTACCGGAATCAAATAATACATGCATGAAAACATCGCATATAGGTAACATACCCTCGACAAGCTGACGAGTCGCATCACGATCTGGCTGTATGGCAGTAGGTGTAGCAGCAGCATGAACTCTCTCCTTAGCAGGCTCAATTTGTGACCGTGATGCCGAAGCTGACATCGGACAGTTACTCTGTACATGTCCGACCTGATGACATCTGAAACACCATCGCGTCTCCCGCCAATCTGACTGTGACACTATATGCACCTTAGCCCTGTCACGACCCCGACCTCTCTGTCCTCTACCACGACCTCCTCCATCTCTAATACGCTGTCGTGGCTGCTCAAATGGGGGCAAAAGAACGTACACTACCGCCTCTCGCCTCCTCTCTCGTCGCTCGTAATGCCTATCTCGTCGACCCTGATCATGTCTCTGTCTGTCAGACTGATCTCTCGGTCTCTTCGGTCTCTGATCAGACTGAGAACTCTGCCCAGACCCATCTCCAAGCTCACCCCGGTGTCGTAGATATGTCTCACGAGCCAATGCTCTATCATAAACAATTTGTAGTGTCTCTGCACCAGTCGCGACTATCACCCCACCAATCCTCTCATCCAGGCCTCTGACGAAATAATAAATCTGTAATCTCTCCGCGTTAGCCACATCCATAGCATACATCATGAGATACCGGAATCGGTCCATGTACTGAGAAACTGACATGGTACCCTGTCGCAAACTCAAGAACTGCTCCCTCAATCGTAACTGCACCTTTGTGGGAATATACTCGTCCAGAAATAACTGTCTAAACTCTCCCCACGTCGCTGGCATACCATGTATGTCGTGTAGGTGGTCCACCAACTCGCGGCCGACCCTCAAACAAGAACCCGATATACGTGCCTCGGTCCACCTCGGTACCTCCAAAGAATCGGGTGTAGTCGTCATGAGTCATCAACCAACGTCCTGCAACCTCAGGATCACTGACTCCAGTGAAGTACGTAGGGTTAAACCTCATAAAATCCTTCACCATCTTCGCTGTCTCTGACATCCTACTCCTAGCAGTCGAAGTCCCTATCTGCTGCTCTGTAGTAGTGGGTGTCACCACAGTAGTCTCTACTGGCACTACAACTGGCTCAACCCTCTCTATCACTGTCTCTGACCCAGCCGCCTGCGTAGTAACAGCTGGTGCTAAGGCTGTCTGAGTAGTAGAAGGTGCAACACGCTCAGCAGTCGGTGCCACTGGTGGCATCCTCGAACTCCGGATATACTCCATCATCTCACCATCTCGTGCTCGTCAAGTAATCGTCGCTTCCGTCTGTAATAATCGCGCTTCGTCGCTCTCGCATCATGGCTCGTAAATCAGCTACCTCACTAGTGGTATGGTCACTAGTCTCCCCAATCTCCTGCTGAGTAGTCGGCGGAGTAGTAGGAGTCTGTCCGTCCATCACAACTGCACAACCAACGTGCATTAGATCAGACTCAGTACATACGCGTATAATATATAGTGCACAATCAAAACATAATTATATGTAATTTCCTAAATCTACCCGTCTCACATCACTTCCCAACTAAGCCTTTAATCATTCACTTGTGGTTTCCACCTCTAAGATTTATTCATTAAGTTCATGCTCTTGTTCAATCTCCAATTCCCAAGGTTTGACCTCGCTCTGATACCAAAATGTGGCGGCCCAAATTTCCACATTGGTCCGCCACGGGAGGCCACGCGGGCCCACAACTGTCCACGTCACCGCCAGTTGTATCCCACGCCCAATTATCCATTATTAATCAATTTCCGATTAACTTTGATGTTATGAGTTAACTTTTATTCCTTTAATATCATTTAACCACAATTTACGCAGCGGAAGATTTACTAACAACATAAAGATTCAACATGTACATTATGAGCAAAATGCCTAAGTGGAAACCATATCAACTGTACATCATATACATATCATCTAAGATCCTCAAAATATCAAAATATACAACCTATCTCTCAAGTCCCAAAACCCAACATAAAACAAGTAAATATAAACATACGTACGAGAATGGCTAGAGCTGTCAATCGATGTAGTCCTTAAGCTTGCCCTTTCCCCGGCTCGTACTAGGGTCTGCACTCAGCCATCACAAAAAGACAGATGACGAGTCCAGAGTGAGTAATCCCAAGGAAATTCACTAAGTAATTACGTAAGTAAAAGTACTGGAATTTAAAATACTATAATTAAACATGCGGAACAAAAGAATACAGACAACTGTAAAAAGGATCATCACATGCATAAATATAGTAATGAAACAAAGTACGTGCACAGTAAAATCAGACCAAGTCATACTTCGGGTTTTTCCCCAGGCACAGCCCGTGAAAACACCTCT
Source organism: Stephania japonica (assembly GCA_039657345.1). Lineage (NCBI taxonomy): Eukaryota > Viridiplantae > Streptophyta > Magnoliopsida > Ranunculales > Menispermaceae > Stephania > Stephania japonica. The sequence continues at coordinate 78,752,597 of CM077556.1, read as the reverse complement.
ACCGGGTGACCTTGGACCCTCTAGGTGGTCGGCGTAGACCCACGACGCACCCACACAAGCCTACCATACCCTACTAGCCTATTCACCGGCGTATGCCTAGACAAGTGCTATGACTTAGTGGACTCGATCTATGGTCGTAATGAATAAGCACCGGGTGGAGAGTGACCTCAACACCGTAAAGACACCAGGTAGGAGTAAACTCCACTACCGTAAAGACACCAGGTGTGAGTACTTAACCACCGTAAAGCAATAAAGGAATGGAGAAATGAATAAACAGAACAGAATTCAAATAAATCAAAATGTAAATACTAGAGTGAAGTTCAATTGGGATACTACACACCTCAATCCGCACTCCGCGTCCCGAAAACCAAACCCCAGCTCAGCTCCAATAACACCCGATAATTCAAATTATCACCCGAATTATACCTATTACCATTTATCACTAAATTAGCTTCAATTTAATATAATATGTCAATTTTTTGTTTTTCGAGGCTAAAACCCCCGATTATATCTCGCCAACATTTCCAAGAAAATCCCAAATTTCCTTTATTTGATCAAAATATATTTTTTCTAATTTTTTCCTATTTTATCTAAATTTTCTATTAATTTTTCAGATTTTTTTTTTCAAAACTGTTTTTTTTAAGAGTTGGGCTGAACCGGACCCGGTTCACCCGGGTCCGGTCCGACCCAACCGAACCGCCAACCGGCCAACCGGGTCGGCCTGACCCGCCCAGGACAGGGCCAGGTCGGCCCGACCCGGTTGGGTCTTCTTCTCCAAATCTAACCAGAAGCTCTGGTTGGATTTGGATTTTTTTTTTTAATCGGGGAGAGGGAGAGGGAGAGGGAAAACGACATGGGGTCGTCTCCTCCCCCAGACGAACTGTTCTCGCAGTTCGTTCGAACTCTCGAGCTCCACCCCACCTCCACCACTGAACCACCAAACCGCCACCACCACCATCCAACAACGCACACAACAACACAACAACTCACCTCCTTCGCCTCTCCAACACGAGCTCAATTTCTCTTCCTCTTTCTCTCGATTTCTCCTCTTCCTCCTCGGTCTTCTTTTCTATTTTCCCAAAATGTGAGAAAATGGTGGTGACGGTGGTGTTTATCAAATTTTTGGGGTGAAATGACCCTTTTGCCCCTATCCATATCCACTATTCTTTACAAAGTTCATGCCCTTTTTGGTCATTTCACTATTATCTATATATTTTCTTATTTTTAATATATATATATATTAAATTCCTTATATACATATATATATAAATATATATATACTTACCTATACTTTCGCGCCTAAAATTTTCGTCGTGCGCGCCAACGAGCATACTCGGGCGTGCACACTAACGTACCACCCACGCGTGTCGACCACGACCCGCGTTTTACTAGGCGCCCACCAATTTACGTATTTTATCACATTTAATCCATTTAATGTGTGTAATATTTTTCTCAACTTAAAATTTCGTCTTTAATTTACCCGGTACCCGCGTCGACACGCATATCGATGCGAATACTCATCACACAATCTCACACGTCAATTTAAAATATAATTACACAAATCGCAATGTCGTTAACCTATTTTAACATAAACATCGCAAAATTAACAAAAACAATACACAAAATACTATTTACCTAATCCGGAACCCACGAACGTCCACGCTGGCGTCCACGTCTGTAATGACATCATAAAATAACGGCAAATATTAATTGGGCCATTACAATATAGGTAGTACAGGCTGACTAATATGTAATTAGGTCATACGTGTTGTAATTAGGGCTTGATTACGGGATTAGGTCAGGCAGTGCCCTAGAATAAGATAGGGGTCATTACATAGCAAATCTATTAATGCATATCATGTTGCTAAGTTGTTCTTTAAGAAGATTGTAAGGATTCATGAGTTGCCTACCACAATAGTGTCTGATAGGGATGTGAAGTTTGTGAGTTATTTTTGGAAAACATTATTTTCTTCTGCCTTTCATCTCCAGACTGCTGGTCAAACTGAAGTGGTTAACCATAGTTTAGGTTCTTTGCTTAGGTGTCTTGTGGGTGAGAAACCTGGTAATTGAGATTTATTGTTACCTATTACTGAATTTGCCTATAATAGCTCAGTTAACTGATCTATTGGATTGTCCTCCTTTGAAATTCTCCTTGGTCATCGGCCTCGTCAGCCTGTGGATCTTTTTCAATTACCACCAAATTGTCGTACTTTCTATCGAGTCTTTTGCCCAACACATTCATGGCCTTCATGTTGATATTCGACGAAAGCTTGCAATTTTTAATGAAAATTATAAAATTAATGTTGATGTGCATCATAGGAATGTAGAATTTAATGAAAGTGATTATGATATGGTACGCATTCGTCCTGAGCGATACCCTCCACATTCATTTAAGCAACTACATGACCGTACCTCTGGCCCATTTCCTATCCTTAAAAAACTTGGACCAAATGCTTATGTGCTTGACCTACCATCTGATATGCATATTAATCCAGTTTTCAATGTTGACAACTTATATCTTTATCAAGGTACTTTTGAGCCTCCTTTGCAAGTTTCTGTTCCTATAGGTTTATCTTCTACAGCTTCAGAGCCACACCTTCCAACTACTTTTGCATCTTTTGAGCATATTGCAAATGTCTTAGATGATGAAATCGTGTCTTCTTTTAATGGTTGATATCATCGATATTTAGTGACTTGGAGGAATCGTTCAACTTCTGATGCTTCATGGATTTCTGAGGATGAGTTCATGCTTCTGGATCGTGATCTTTTGGAGAGCTACCTTGTTGGTAACTCATCGAAGTCGAGTTCTTTCAAGTCGGGGAGAATTGATGTAGGACATATGGAGCCTTATCCAAAACATTACAAGCGTAGAAGCAAAGATTGAGTTAGACTAGGAGTTTCTTTCATGTAGTCCTTGTTAGATTACAAGTTAATTTCTATTTTGATTAGGATTAGAAGTTTTGTGTTATTAGAATTAGAAAGTTTCAATTATTTTCGTCACTTTATTTAATGTACTTTTAGAAGGTCATTGGGACTTCAAATTTCTAATTGTATTAGGAGTTTTAGGACCTTAGTGATGTATATAGGTGTTTAGGTTAAGTTTTATGATATAGAACATTGAATTTGATTTTTCTCCCATAATCCTCCATTAAACAGCTTATAACACTACAACATATGTATACTTTAATAACAGATTCATTAATGATGGTGTAAGTATGACCGTCATTAATGAGAAGTAAAGATAACGGTAGCCGTTATCTTTAATTTTTGATAACGGTAGCCGCTATCTTTAATTTTTGATAACTTTCAAGTCTCTCGACCCTCACGAATTCTCTCTCTCTCTCTCTCTCTCTCTCTCTCTCTCTCTCTCTCTCTCTCTCTCTCTCTCTCTCTCTATCGCTCATCTCTTTTAAGGAGGGCTTTTGATTTAGGGTTTCGTTTGGAGGTTTGAGTTTGCCTCTCTCTCTCTCTCTGTTTTGCTAAGGATTCAAATGCGATTAGTGACTTGAACAAATTCGTCCGATTTTTCAGATCTGAATTTGTTGTTGTTATTTTGTTGTTGTTTTGAAGTATTAATTGATCGATTCGATTGTACGTTGTGAAGAATCGGTTCATGATTTGGAGGTTCGGTTGATCGTAGCGAGTAGAGGAATCAGGAATGTGCTGAGGTTTTTGATCAGGTTGTGTTCGACCTCTCTCTTTGTTTGATTTCTGTTATGTAGACATGAGAATGAATGATTTGAGATTTGGTATTAGGTTTAGGTTATCGGCATTGGCATGTACATATGAAATTCAAGAATTTTTGTTTTTGTTACGTCTCCTTTTTAGTTTGTTTGTATCAATTTGAATGGTTTGAGTATCGAATTAATACTTGTTGGAATCGTAACGTTGCAAAGCGCCATTTGCCTACCCTTGCTCGATCTCTTTAATTAATATTATAGGTTAGTAGATATATATATTCAAATGATCATGTGCTAATCCATCATGTCAACGATTACCAATAGCTTCGCCTCAACATACATATCAATCAAGTTGCCTAATATATATATTAATTGTCAAAAACAATCAAGTGATTTAAATCGATTTTTTTTGTTGATCTGGTGATGTCCTACAAATCTGTCCTCTTGTTTTAATATTCAAGATTCATTCTTGTTAGTGAAGTTTATGTTGGCAAGCATTTTTGTAATGACAATTTATGGATGTTGTCTATTGATATTGCATGACTTAACAATTTCTTAGCCAAATCAATATTGTTTTATCATGTATAGCTCATCTGTGATTATAAGATTCTTGGCCATGGTTGTACCATATTTTCTCTTGTTCTTTTTTTTCTAAAGAAACCATTGCTTTCATGCAATGCCTACTTTTAAACAATCTTTTCCTAGCTATTTTTTGCATTTAGTCATAGAGATTGAATAACTTATTATGGGAAGTCAACCTCAATGAATAGTCTAATCACTTCCTAAATAATTTTCTTTCGCACTTGCAAAAGTGACCTTGCAGTCATGGAAGAAAATAGAGAAACTGAAACTGGAAGAATTCCAGTTCATTGGCAAAGCCTTTCAAAAGTGAAGAACAAGTTAGCGAACCTCTTTCATTTACATGACATATTCATTTGGAAGTGTAAAGTTTTCACATTCAACGTCAAAAATATGCGGTGTGAACCTTAGAGGTATATAATCTTTTCTCATTCTTGAGCTTCTCAACTGCTCTTTTTCTAATTCAAAACATCTAAACGTCAATATTAGAATTGCTCAATGTCCAAGTTCTAAATCATTGTTTCATTTATGGATAGGTTATGGCCAAACTAGCAAAAGTAGTAGGCATAGACAAACACTACACTAGATTCGAGAAAGATAAATTGGAAATACATTTAGTCTCACCTTCTTGATAGATTAGAAGGTCGTTACCACATTTATAGCTTCATTGAATCCTTTCTTTCCACTGCACTACCACTGCATCCCACCATTTATTTGTACATTTGTAGTATTTTAAGTGGGTCAATCTTTTACAGTTAGTTGTTGAAGGGGTTTTAAGGGAAGGTTTATGGGTGGAAATGCTGGAAATGAAATGCCAGAAGCTATTCTTGGAGCCATTGAAATCGGTGGGGCGGGGTTCGAGACATAGTCGTTCTATGAGGTAACTCATTTGATCAGTCTTGCTCAATGTGGTGATTTCTTTATCATATATGATAGTTTCTATTAATGATGCAAAACCAATTTGTAATGTTGAATATGATCATTGTTAGTGAAGTCATAGCTACTAATTAATCTTTATTTCCCCTCAATTTGTGGTATATATATAACACCTTGCTACTGCTCTTGTGCCATCTTATATTGATTTGGGAGCATTTCTTCTTACAATTACAGTGATCCTTATAAAAGGGTGGAACTAGATGGCTTACAAGCTTCTCCAACGAGCCCTGATCGCAATAAAAAGGTAAAATTCACATTCCTTCTACTACTTTTGTTAACGGTAATTCTCCGTTGTCAAAATGAATTACACGCTGGATATTCAGGTTTTGTGTTCTAGAAATACTAATACCATGAAATTGATAACTAAGTGGTGTCATGACCCTTATTTTTTAATCTTCTAGGGGCTTTTAACTAAAATTCATTGTATTGGGCATTATAGCTAGAAAGGTGGAAAGAATTCAATTGCACTAAATTGAGCGCAATAGAAGAGTTTGATCCTTTCACCCTTTTAAGGGTGTGTGTCATGTGTGATTTTGGTTGCATTGGTTCAATGAATCTGATTCTATTATAATTAATTGCTATGAATTCTCTCTTTTTGTTTTGGCATCTATAGTTAGGGACTTTTCATCTGATGTTGTTTTACAAGCATCAAATATTGAAGATAGAATTAGAAAATAGGAGAACCTACTCGGGACGACAATGATATTGACACATTATCCACTAAACCTCATGTCTCTTTGGACAACTTTTTTCATGCACCTGATAAAAATTATTGAACTTCCCAACTATTTGGTCTGGTTGAATCTCAATTAATTTAAAGTAATTCTTTCGTTTTCTTTTTGAAACACAATTATAGTACTTTTGACTAGTTAGTCTGATTGAATCTAAATCAAAAATCTCTTATGAGCCTTTTTTTTCTTTAGTTTGTTTTCTATGCATGACTTTATTATATAGAAGTTGGTAGAAATCATTTTGATTGTTTTTGGTTTCCTGCAATTAAACAGAGAGAAAAAAGGATAAATCAAGGCACCCTCTTAGTGTTCAACAAAATGATTGAGGAGTATGATCGCGCACTAAAAGTGAAGGCCTTTGATGAAACAAAAGCCGGTGTTAAAGGACTTGTGACAAATGGATGGAAAGCTCATTGTAATTAAAACTAGTTAAATTAGCAAATGTGGACTTATTTTTCCTTTTCAGATATGTTGCGACCTCAGTTACTTCGGTTCATGAAATGGAAAATGGGTTCAACATTTGGTCTTTCATTGGGAAGCTGATATACCGGATACCTAAGGATCACTTTTTTCAGGTAAAGGATTTCCAACTATGAGCTCTTTCTTTTTTATTATGGTTACAAGCTTTTTTATTGTAATAACGAGTTTAATGATGCATAGATGAAGCTTCTCTTGACGAATTTTGAAGCTTATTTAATATTTAGATTGAATGAAATAGTTGTAACTTTTCAATTCCATAGAAATGTCGAAATTTCTATGGATATGATTTTGATAACAATTCATAACCTGCAGCTATAGTGTTTGCTTCCTATCAAAAAACAAAAAAAATAAAAAATAAATAAAAAGAGTGTTTCCTTTGTAATGTTTTAGTCAATGAGATTAATTTGAGGATGCTTGATGTTGGCTAGTTTATTGGCATTTTGTTACTCCATAGTCTTTTGGCTAATCCATATATGTAGACAGGAATTATCGGATGAATTGACGGCGTCAAATGTTCAAGAAGTATATTTGAAAGTATTTGTTTTATTTTATTTTTTTTAAATTGAAAGAGAAACTTAATTTGGTTGGTGAGTGTTGATCCACTGTTTTCGTTTATTGCTGCCGTGTGTTTCCTCCCCAGAGGTAATTTTGTTAGGTGATGATTTTTCTGTTGTTGCGTACATTTCATATTTGCTAGTCCAAGTATATTATGAAAATAGTGACAATAATTTTCATATATCCAAATATAGACCTCGAAGACATTTTTGACATGGGAAGGGACGCCGGTGGAAGGAAGGAGATTCTAAATCAAGTAAGGGATGCAGTGGAGATATGGGATTTCTTTTAAGAGCAATTAGAATGTTTCATGAGCAACCAAAGGAGGAGAGAAGAAAATTTTACTCGCATGAAGTGACGAGGAAGGTGATGTGACGAGGAAGGTGACGTACAACTGCAACTTTGATTTATATAAATCAGAAGTTGCAAATTGGAGAGTCACTGTAATGTTGCATGGTTGATCCTGGGCCTCTAAATCAAGAGGAGTTGCCACAAGCATTCAGGTACGTCTGTCAATCCGAATTCACTGAAACTCTACTATGTCCCGTTTTTTTTCAAGCTTTTTTTATGGGGTTACTTGTTCTATTGAAGAGGGTTCTCTGATGGTTCTCTATTGTTTTGATGTTTCTCAGCTGGTGGGGTTCGAATGGGTGTTTATTCTTAGCTTGATGCAAGTTCTTTTACTCTTGTTTTGGGGTTTTATATATCTCTATGATGCAAGACGCTTTATTCAATGAATTTCTTGGTCTGCTTCAAAGCCTTCAATGGTAATACATACGGTGGAGAGTTTATAGATTTGGGTGATTTTCTTAACACAAGGATGGAGAGGAATGGGGCAACGAGTTGTTTTATAGTCTCAGGAGGGTTGGGAATTAACCAAAGTATGATGTTGCATCGTTGCATGCAGTGTATATATCAAGTCAGTCTTGGATATCAAAATAATTTAGTGTTGGAAAACCTGGTGTGATGTGGCACCACAAGGATTTGTGTGGTCTGCTTATATTGTATGTTGTATAAGAAGTTTCAATTTCTTTTTTAATAATTACTGTTTATTATTATTATTTTTTGTAAAAGAAACTATATGCTATTGTAGGTACAAAAACGGTCCTTTTTTTAAAAAAAAAATCTGAAAACCCTTTAATGACGGTTTAAAAGCCTTTCTCACATATGGATTCTTAGATAAGATAACGGTGCAAAATCGTCACAAAAGACTTTAAGCATTTATAACTCCTCATAACATAACGGATCTTGTAACTGTTTTGCACCGTTATTAAAGACTTTTAATGAGGGTTTTAAACCGTCATTAAAGCCTTTTCCTCTTGTAGTGTAGTATAGTCAATTCGACCTGGCTAGTTAATTATGGTGGGTTTATGTTAATTAATCTTCTTTTTCAATGAGTAGGCTATTAGTGCTTGTGCCGATGATGTTGTGATATTGAAGGAAGAAGTAAGGAACTTACTAAAGGAGGCTCAAACTACACCCTCAGAGCAACTGACTTTGATTGACGCACTTCAACGCCTCGGTATATCATACCACTTTGAAGCTGAAATAAAAGAGGCAATGAAACAAATGGCTGATCATAAAATCAGTCTATCCTTCCTTCGGAACGAAAATCTTCACGATATTGCTTTATGTTTCCTATTGCTTAGACAACAAGGATACAATGTTTCAAGTGGTAAATTCACATGCATAGTTCATCTTCATTAATTCATTTTCCCTCGTTACTGATATATTATAAATATAAAAAGAAATAATGAAGGAAGGACAAAACACAAAAAGAGCCAACAGACTACATTTTTCCTTTTGATCAGTTTCTTTTTTTTTAATCGATTTTTCTCTTTTTCTTTTTTTAATTCATTAGTCGATCATTCTATATATATAGATCCTTACATGCCAAACTGATCATGCTAAGATCCTATTTTCAAGGACTTAAACCTTCGCAAACTTAACTAATAAAGATCAACTAAATCTAAACTAGATAGTCATTAAATCTTATTTGAATCAAATTCTAACAATATCCTCCTTGATTCAAATTCCCTAAAATTAAATAAAATAAAATTAAACTTAAAAATTGGCGAAGAACTTCTCTTTGCTTGATAATGCACTTCTCACAATCCACACTATATGGAGCACTTCTCTCCATTTGATGATGCACTTCTCATCATCTACACCTTTTGGAGCACTTCTCTCCAAATCTGTTGATGCACTTCTCATCAACTTTACATAAACATTTCTTTGGTGGTTTCTTCCACCATGTTTGTCTGATCTTCCTTTTGAAACATGCAATTTCTCTCAAAGTGGTCAAAGTTCTTGCATTTGAAGCATTGCGGCTTTCCTTTGTGCCAACAATCTTCTTCCTTGTGACTCCTCTTTTTGCAGTTGTTGCCGTGTGGCTTTTCTTGTGCCAGCAATCTGCTTCCTTGTGACCCCTCTTTTTGCAATTGTTGCATGAACTCCACCCTCAAATTGTACCCTTTCTTGATCACCTAGAAACCACCAAAGACTTCGCCGCGAGTCTTCAGATTCAAGATCTTGATGTATTTTTAATGTAGAGAAAATTGTTATTGCATTCACCGCCTTGAACGCACAATGTAGAAGAGAGAAGAAAAAAATTATCAAAACACACAAAAGCTGGCTAATTAAAAGAATCACCCAATTCCTTAATTCACTCCAATTTTCTTTCCTATTTTCTCTCTCTCAGATTCCTATTCAAACTCCAATTTGTTGCTTTATGTGTTGGACTTTTTTTTATTTTGTGTGAGAATTCTTTGCCAACACCTGCAACCCTTTTTCACTCAAGTGACCTAGCCGCCTATGCCACAAATCTGGTGAAGAATCATCGTCAATTGCGTTCAGGTCACCTCTGATGGTCTTCAATTGAGTCTTGTAAAGTGTATAGCTCAATTTTCCTCTAGCAACAACAATTGAGCCTTTGGTGAGTTTCCACTCCTTGCCCCCAAAGATGTTGTAGTAACCATCTAGGTCCAAAGCATGAGTAGAAAACAAATTCAGACGCAGATCCGGAACATGTCGCACATCTTTCAGAATTACCGTGCAACCCATACTTGTCTGCACAAAGACATCTCCAATGCCAACTATATTTGTAAAACTGTTGTTCCCCATCTTTGCCTTACCAAAATTCCCTGCTCGATAAACAGAGAAGAAATCCTTCCTCGGAGTAGCATGGAAGGATGCTGCGGAATCAACAACCCATTCACTATCTGTATTAGTGACATGACCTTGATCCTCAACTAAAGAAAGCACAACCAAGTCTTCAATTGCATCTAATATAGCAGCCGTAGTATTCAGATCATTCGCTTTATTTTGATTTTTCTCATCATTCTGTTCTCTTTTCCACAGTCTACAATTTTTCTTTATGTGTCCTTCCTTGCCACAATGATAACAAGAGAATTTTCCTTTTCCTTGAGACTTGCCTCTATATTTACTTCGCCCCCTCGGACCTCTAGACTGACTTCTGCCTCTATGTTTTGCAGTAGTAACAAGAGCTTGTGAAGTTTCAATACCTTTATCCTTTCTCCTAGTCTCCTCGTCAAAGAGACTATCCCGCACTATGGATGAAGACAAGACACCACCTGGAGCAGAATTACTTAGAGACACCACCAAGGTTTCCCAGCTTTCTGGCAACGAGCTCAAGAGTAAAAGTGCTTGTAACTCATCCTCAAGCACAATCTTCATAGCACTTAATTGATTGATCAATGCTTCGAAATCATTCAAGTGCTCTATCATCGACCGCCCATCTTTGTACTTCATATTAACAAGCCTTCTAATTAGAGAAGCCTTGTTCTGAGCCCCCTTCCTCTCACACATATTCTGCAATTTTCTCCACAACTCCTGTGCATCAACCTCTTTCGACATGGTGATAAATACCGAGATCGATCCACTTTCGAATAGTCCCATAGCTTTTTGGTGCAACTTCCTCCAATTAACATCAGATATTTTCTCTGGCTTGTTTTGTCCAAATTCAATTGGATCAAATAAATCCTTGCAATAAAGATGATCTTCCATCATCGGTTGCCAAATTGAATAATTCATAGCCGTCAACTTGACCATATTGCTTGATTTATCATCATCATCATCCACCATCTTGATTCCCACAAAGATTCCCGAAGCACGAACTAACCGCGGCTCTGATACCACTTGTTGGGCCCCATCCGCGCTGAGTGCGCGAGCACGTGGATCTCCGCCAGGACCGATATTGTCCTCAACTTAACCACCTCAACATTAGGTGTGGGGTTTTACTCTAAAAGGCCTTGGTACTATTAGAGGGGGACAATCTCTAATATACTTTATTTAGAAGTTTTACTTTCCAATGTGGGGCTATTATTTCGGTCCACACAACCCAACAAGTGGTATCAGAGCCGATTGTGCGGCTGGGATAAGGCATGTCTGTTGGTGGTCGCATGTGTGCCTCGAGTTGCTCTCCCTCGAGATGGTAGCGACGACGGATCATGCGATGTGCCCAAGGTGGAGATTGTTGGGTTGTGTGGACCGAAATAATAGTCCCACATTAGAAAGTAAAACTTCTAAATAAAGTATATTATAGATTGTCCCCCCTCTAATAGTACCGAGGCCTTTTGGAGTAAAACCCCACACCTAATGTTGAGGTGGTTAAGTTGGGGACAACATCGGTACTGGCGGAGATCCACGTGCTCGCGCACTCCGCGGATGGGGCCAACATTATGGAATATTCCTTCTTACCTTTGAAAGAGATGATGTTGTGGTGGTAGATTCCATCTTGGACTCTCACAGGCCCTTTTGGATCCTATGCTCTGATATAACTGATATATTATAAATATAAACAGAAATAATGAAGGAAGGACAAAACACAAAAAGAGCCAAAAGACTACATTTTTCCTTTTGATCAGTTTTTTTTTTTTTTAATCGATTTTTCTCCATTTTTTTTCACTTCATTAGTCGATCATTCTATATATATAGATCTTTACATACCAAACTGATCATGCTAAGATCCTATTTTCAAGGTTTATACTTAACTAATAAAGATCAACTAAATCTGAACTACATAATGATTAAATCTTATTTGAATCAAATCCTAACAATTACATCGATTCGTTGCTGTAATTAGCCACCCGTGCCCCACTACAAAAACAAAAAAAAGTAGCTCTGTGACCACGAGCAAACCATATATTGCTTGTACTTGATAAATGGAGTTTCCACAATGTACTCTAATCAACAATAAACTTGTTCATGTCAACAAAGCTTTCTAACTAAGGAAAGGCTCGTGCTAAGAAAATAGCTAACTTATACTAAATTTACAACGGACCAGGCTTGTGGTGGTAGAATTCCTTTAAAGACTACAACAAGTCAAACCTTTGCTAGAAAGTCATCAAGTTCATTTAGATTAAATAGTAGTAGAAAATATATCCACGGTAAGAGTGCACCTTTCTCGTGTCATGACCTCAAAACATATAATTGTCGGTACCAAAAATAAATAAATATATATATATATATATATATAATTGTTGGTAAGATTGCACCTTTCTTATTGTGTTGTGACCTCAAAACGTTGATGCATGCAGATATCTTTCGGAAGTTCAAGGACAACAACGGAGACTTCAAATCAAGTTTAATTGATGATGTGAAAGGCATGCTAAGCTTATATGAAGCTGTGCTCATATCAGGTTTCACGGAGAATATGTTCTCGATGAAGCCTTTATTTTCACTACCATCAACCTTTCATCTATGATGAAGAGTAGTACTCCGTCATTAGGTTGTTCTCCTCTTGGAAGACAAATCCAACATTCACTAGACCAACCCTTCCACAAGGCCATTCCGAGACAAGAGGCGAGGAGGTATTACATCTCATTATATCAATTAGAAAATGATGAGAAGTTGAGTGGCTCAGTAGTAAGGCTAGCAAAACCAGAGTTTAAGTTGGTACAAACATTGCACAGAAAGGAGTTATCTGATCTTTCAAGGTTCTAACTTTTTTTTACACTGCCAAATTACTAATATATAAGGGATTGACGAGCAACATATATATTTACCTATATATACTGAAATTACTGAACCTATGCGTGTTAAAACAGGAAACTTAGTATGTTGTAACAGGGAATTAAACAGTACTAGAATGTAAATAAAAGCAGTAAAGCAAACCACAACACCAAGAGATTGTTTACGCAGTTCGGTCCACGACATACGTCTGAGGGGCCACGCCCACATGTAAAATTCACTATGAACACGTACAATCTACAGGACTCCTTTAGTGACTCCCTCACTGAGCTCCTTCTAGCATCTCCCTACGCTTCTCTAGATCTCACACTCAAGTCTCCCTCTTGCAGGAATGAGGCTCCCCCTCACACTTGCACCCAAGTCCCCTTGAAGCTTTACAACTCGATAAATAGAGTGAACATAAAATTCCACATTACATATCAAAGATTGTTGAGAAATATCGCTCAATCGAATCAATTAATTCTCACCACTTTGACACACACACATACATATATATACATATGATTACAAGATTCTCAAATCCTAACAACTACTAGAATCCGATCTTCTTGATCCTCTCACTACAACAAAAGTTACTTTTAATGACATCAACTCAATGACATTTTTAGAAAAACTATCATTGAAACACTAAATAATGACATTTTTTAAAATTACTGTCATTGAAGAAGTCTTTTACAATTTTTTTTCAAATAGATGACTTTTATAAGGTTTTTATGACAATTTACAAATGTCATTGATAATTAGTTAAAAAAAGAGTTTGTTGGGTTTGAAAGTAAAAAAAGAAGAAAAACATTAGACCGCTTGCATTTAACAAAAGTCCCGCTCGCGCTGGCTAAAAAATGAAGGGTATTTCAGACCTTTTGCTCCAACAAAAACCCTTTTCGCAGTGTTCCTCTTCTCATGTGTTCCTCTTCACATCGATCATCCAGCACCCTTGTCGCAGTGTTCCTCTTCTCATGTCAAAACCCAGCTTTCGCCGCTCTTGCTTGAAACCCTAGAATCGAAGAGCAACCATTAATGGAGACGGAATAGCTAGAATCGAAGCTCTAGAGTACTCTGCAGGTTTGGATTTGATGTTGTTGATTGGATTCATCGTTTGTTGTTGCTTTCAATCACAAATTTGTTTCGAAATTATTCATTCGCACCATCAGATTTGCACCATTAACAAAGGAATCACTTCTAGTTGTCGTTGTTGAATTGATTTTATCAAAAATGTTGATTGATGTTTGTTGATGTGTTAATGTGTTTCGTGGTTTTGGTTCTTGCGAAGAAATCGGAGATGTGAAGAGAGCTGCGAATCGGCGTTAAGGTTCGTCTTCATCTCCGCCTTCTTCTCTGGTTTTCTCAACGTAATTGTATTATCTAAACCTTTTTAGGTTGTTCAGCCCTTCAATTTGTGGAGATCTCACCATTCGTCTGTTGATATTATAATATCCTGTCTTTTGTTTTTTTTTCTTTAAATAGCTCCCCCTATTTACAATTACAACATAGTGAATTCACAATTCAGGATAGAAGATTGATCTTAGGGAACCTTCTTGTTGGAAGCGAAGCTTTTTTATGTTTTGTGGATGATGTATCAAGACATGGAAGCTTCCTATACGTCTTAGGTTGACAAATATGGCTAATTTCTTCTTAACGACTCTATGGATAGCATTGTTGAGTTTGCCCTGTGATACGAAAGGACAGTCCAAGCTGAAGATTTTGTTGAGTTAATTAACCAACTGTTATTCACAATTCACTATCTGTGGTCTCTAAAACTAAAAGTCAAATCTTGGGGAGGGTAAGAGAAAGAAGTTTTTGGGGATTGGGATTGGGACTTGGGGGGGGGTTCCCTTGAAGCCCATTAATAGAAATCTCTTCATCTGACTTGCTTTTCTTGTTTAGAGAGGAAGTTGTGAGGTGGGGTCTTTCAATTTTCAAGCTTCTTCACTTATTATGCTTTGATTACCCTCCCTTGTTTGGAAAATATTCATCTGACTTGGTATTTCTCAACACACTTGACGCTTCCTCTTATTTTGGTTTGAAGCATATATGAATTGTTGGTTATGTTTTGTGAAGAACAAAAGGGAATCTGCTTTCTTTTATGTTGGTTTTGTTAGCTGTTGTTAATGGTTGTGTCATTCTTTGCTTCTTTGTGCCCTTTATGCTCGAAAGGTTCACTTTCTTGTCTTTGGGGGCTTTTGTTTGATACATTAGGAGTAGTAGCTGGTGCTTGGTAATGGTGAGTAGATTATATGCTTGTTAGTGCACATTGGGCATCTCTTTATCCCTGTGAGTGTTTAGGATTCGTCATAAAACCGAGTTGAGTTGGGGTTCTTTTGCTTTATTTGTTCTTGGTTTATATAAAGCTGCCAAGTTTATTACTTGTGCCTTGTTGAGTGCCGCAAGAAATTACCAGCTTCTTTAGTCAAACTCCCTTTACCTTTATCGGGGTTGTGGCTTCCCTTTTACATTAACAAGCAATAATTTTAGTTTGCCACCTTGACTACAAAAACCGACCATTTAGTTATAATTATTATGTAAATTTAGGTTATAATTATTATGCAAATTCAGGCTATATAAGCTTAGTTTTTTTGTGTTGTAATGTTGCTTACAAGATTTGGTTTGATTTTTAGATATTGGAGCTAAAAAGATTTGCTAAACATTATTGATTAGTTATCTTTTGGTCTTGAATGTAATGTATATGTGTTTTTTACATTATCTTTTTGTTTAGGAAAATAGACAAGAAGGTTATTGAGAAATTCTAAAATGGATAAAAGTTGGACTAAATATCCAAGATTTAGTCATGAATACCAAGAAGGTGTCAACAGATTTATTCTTGAAGCTAAGAAGAATGCGAGGAATCCCGATATGGTTATTTGTCCTTGTAAATCTTGTAAGAATTGTTCTCAACAAGAGGATAGTGTCTTGTATAATCATTTGGTCATGAATGGTTTTGATTCTAACTACAAGATTTGGATACTCCACGGGGAATCTTCAGAAGTACCTCAAAATTTTGATTCATTAGATGATGATCTTGATATGCCTGAAGCTCACATGATGTATAATGATGCATATTTTTTTAATGAAATGGGAACAAAGCATGTTGAAACCAGTGTTGAGGAGAATTATAGGAAGAAATTTGAAGATGCTACAATTCCCTTATATCCCGGGTGTACGAAATACACGAAGCTATCAACAACTATAGTTTTATATAAGCTTAAAGCGTCAAATGGTATGACTGATAAGGGATTCAATGAGCTTCTCAACCTTTTAAGGGATATATTTGGGAAGACAATTGTCTTCCAAAGTCATTGTATAAAGTGAGAAAATTGTTAAATGAATTTGATTTGGGATATGAGAAAATACATGCTTGTATAAATGATTGTTGTTTATTCAGAAATGAGAATAAAGATTTGAATTCGTGTCCCAAGTGTGGAAGCTCTAGATGGAAGGTTAATTCTCGCACTAAAAAGATTAAAGTAGGGGTGCCTGCTAAAGTTTTACGCTATTTTCCTATTGTGCCAAGGCTTAGAAGGATGTTTATGTCATCTGAATTTGTAGAGCACCTTAAGTGGCATTCAACTCATCATAGTCAAGATGGTATGGCTCGACACCCTATTGATTCATTTGCATGGAATTTGATTGATAAAAAATGGCCAAGTTTTGCCTTAGACCCAAGAAATATCCGATTTGGGCTTGCTCTCGATGGATTCAACCCATTTGGTTATCAAAGTCCTTCATACAGTTGTTGGCCGAGTGATGCTAGTAGTGTACAACCTTCCACCACACATGTGCATGTCACTTGAACATTTGATGTTGAGTTTGCTCATACCGGGACCAAAGCAACCGGGAACGACATTGATGTATATTTACAACCACTCATTGATGACTTGAAGATGCTTTGGAACATTGGTGTTGAGATGTACGATGCATATTCCAAGTCTATGTTTAATTTGAAAGCAATCTTGATGTGGACTATAAATGACTTCCCCCGCATATGGTAATCTTGATGGATGTACTACAAAGGGTGAGTTTGCGTGTGTCTGTGTGTGGTCCTAGTACATGCTCGCGTTGGTTAACATGTAGTAACAAGATGGTGTACATGGCTCATAGAAGATTTCTTTCACCAAATCATTTGTGGCGTGACAAGGAAAGTTGGTTTGATGGAACTAAAGAGAGAGGGGGACCCGACCAAACCAATGACTGGAAAAGAAATTTTAAACACATTGAAAGATTTTAAGAATGATTGGGGAAAATGCAAAAAAAGTGAGAGTAAAAAAAAGGGTGATCCAATGAACATGTGGAAGAAGCGATCGATATTTTTTGAATTGTCATATTGGAAGGTAAACCTTTATTGCTTAATGACATCTTTAGTTATTTTCAAATTTACAATTTTAATTTGATTTAAAACATCTTCTTTTTTTGTTAGCAGGACTTGATTTTGCGTCATAATTTAGATGTTATGCATGTGGAGAAAAACGTTTGTGAAAGTATTATTGGAACAATTTTGGACATGAAAGGAAAGTCAAAAGATGGGCTTGAATCCCGTAAAGATCTAGAGCTATTAGGTTTAAGAAAGGGTTTGCATCCCCAACAAAAAGGCTCTAAAGTATTTCTTCCTGCGGCTCTTCATTCATTATCAAAGAAAGAGAAACGTATCTTTTGTCAGAGGCTATTTGATCTTCAGCTACCCGATGGATATGGTTCTAATATCGAAAATTGTGTCAAAGTGGAAGAGTGTAAAATGATTGGTCTCAAGTCACACGATTATCATATGTTAATGCAACAATTAATGTTTGTTGCATTAAGAGGACTTTTAACGAAGGGGCCTAGGAATGCAATTTTACGTTTAAGTTCATTTTTCAATGAATTATGCCAGAGAGTCCTCAACAAAAATAAGTTGGAAGAACTTGAACATTACATCGTGGAGACGTTGTGTATGTTGGAGAGGTATTTTCCACCTTCATTCTTTGACATAATGATGCACTTAACAATTCATTTAGGACGAGAAGCAAGATTATGTGGACCGGTCCACTTTAGATGGATGTACCCATTTGAGAGGTAATATTGAAGGCACAACTATTTCTTTAAATATTATATTTTTTAATATCAATTTTGTTTTAAAAGAAATACTACTTTAGGTTTGTGAAGGTGCTTAAGGGATATGTTAGGAATCGTGCACGCCGGAAGGATGTATTGCCGAGTGTTATTTAGTCGAAGAATGTGTGAGGCATTGTAGTGCTTACATAAATATAGAAGTTTGTGGGATCGAAACATCTTCGTAATGCAGATCATGGAGATGAAAGGATTTTGCAAGGGCGTCCACTTTTTAAGGGTGAAGAGTTTATATTTTTTCGATGAAATGTTGAAGGTTGTTCATCTTTACGTCTTATTAAATAGTGCAATAGTTGAACCATATATCACGTAAGTATAACCAGACATAGTCCTTAAAACCTTTGATTTTTGTTGATCAAAATTATTATCTTACTTAAATTTTTATCACACTTCCTAAGGATGCATAAGGATGAATTGAAGCAAGAAGATGAACAACTTTTGGAGGATAGCTCGTTGTTATATAAGAGACATGTAGACACATTTGCTTCTTGGTTGTTGAACAAGGTAAACAAATACCACAGTTCCAAATTAAATTATTTAGAACTTATTTAGGACTTTACTTATGAACAGATTAAATTACATGAGAGTGCAAATACCACAGAGTTCTGAGAGAGGCTTAGATGGCTCGCGCAAGGTCCTAGACACATAGCAACTTCTTTTGATGGTTACATCATCAATGGAAAACGTTTTCATACATTAGATATTGAGAAGGCTACACAGAACTTTGGTGTGCATCTTGATTTGAAACTCCTTGTAAATTGAGAGATGAAAGACAAGTCATTGAAAAGTACTCTTACTATGGAGTCATAAGAAAGATTCTAATGTTGGATTTTCGTTATTTTGTGGAGCCAGTATTTCTATGTGATTGGGCCAACGTAAGTTCTGGTATAAGAAAGGAGGATGGTTTTATTTTAGTTAATTTGCATGATGGATTATGGCAATTTAAAAATGATCCATTCATATTGGCATCGCAAGCCAAACAAGTTTTTTACTCCAAAGAAAGTCCAACATCACACTGGTATGTTGTACTTAAGGCTCCATCCCGAGGTTTTCATGACTTGGAAGCATTTGATGAGAGTATGTACGCCTCCCATTCACCTTTAGACATGTCGAAAATTGATGTATGTAATGTTGATGTTGATGAGTCACATGTAAGAGAGGATTGTGAGGGTGTACTTGTGTAAATGAATTGAAAAGCTTGAATGAGCAATATGTTAGAAATTGTTTTTATGTATTTTGACTTTGTGTTTGTTTTTATGTTTTATCATTATAATCATAAAAATTTACTTCATTCATTTCTATCATATGAAAAAGGTATCTCGCTCATTAGCTATTTGGGGATGGAACAACGTGATCACATAGAGGTAAAGTAATAATTTATTTTTTCCCTTTTTTTCTATTACTTGTTCTATATAGCATTGTTTTAAATGTTGCTTAACAAAAGTTTAACATTAAGTTTTTGTTTCTTCTTTTGATAGTCCTCTCGAACAAGCTGCAAAGAGAGCAAAAAGAGTTTACAAGCTTTAATTGTCGCTTTGCCTTTCGAAATGAGAATGAAGGTTTGAGAATAGTAGAAGAAAACAAGTGATATCAATACAAATGAGAAGAGGAAAAAGATGACAACGACAAAAGAGAAAAGGAAGGAAGTGAGAATAGATGAATCTGATTTTTTTAATCTCTTAAATAATATACAAAGGGGCAAGGATGCGCCAAATGACAAAGGGATGGAAGTGAGAGTACCAAAAGACAAAGAAGATGAGGCAAGAATTACAAAGGACAAAAGGGAGAAAATGAGAATATCAAAAGAGAAAAGGAAGGAAGTGAGAATAGATGAATCTGATTTTTTTAATCTCTTAAATGATATAAACTTGGGCGAGGATTTGTCAAATAGAAAGAAAAAAGGAAGAGGGCCCACTAAATTGCTTGGAGCAAACATCGATGCCCTATTAACAACATTGCCATCTTTTTTTATCCGCCCTTTAATCCAAAGTTCCACCCTTGGTATAGACTCATCATTTCCCTTCTCAGATTTCTAAAAAAGTAACCAACTTAAATATCTAAAGAAATGAAACATTTAAAGGATAGATAATAAATAAACAAAGAAAGTTTAACTTACCAAATCATGTTCAAGTCTCGCATAGCCTTTTCGACTTAAGGTGTATGGATAAGTCACTTTTGATCTCACTTTTTTCATTTTTGTACTAAGTTGCTAAACATATACATAAATCAAAACAAAAAATCAAAATAAGAGCATTAATTTATTTAGAATAAAATAATTGTGAAGCCTTACTTTCCATTCAAGTGACTGCGAACTTGCACGAATTCATTCCATTCATGTTCTTTCACTTCGAGAGGCTTGCATGCGACGATGGTGAAACTGCGTTTTTTTCAGTTTTTTTGACAACATTGATTTCCAATTACGCCATAGCTTCCCAATTAATCGGAATACAATCTTCTTGCGGCATTCTTCAATTATGCATTTTTGCTTCAATATTAAACAAAATAAAAAAAATTATAGGTGTAAGACATATACTTAGGTAGAAATAAGAAAATAATATATGTTAGGCTTACCAGTAAAAGAAGCCAAATAGTATTTTTGATACCCATGTTCACCTTTGTCCAACTAGGTTTGTTTAGTGGTACCATTTCCTTTGCTATGACTCCTAGTAGTGAAACAAACTTTTCAGAATTCTTTCCTACGGGGTGCCCTCTTTCATTCCATTCAACTTTTAATCGAGGGTTCTCTCCGCTAATAATGTTTGCTCCAAGCAATTTAGTGGGCCCTCTTCCTTTTTTCTTTCTATTTGACAAATCCTCGCCCAAGTTTATATCATTTAAGAGATTAAAAAAATCAGATTCATCTATTCTCACTTCCTTCCTTTTCTCTTTTGATATTCTCATTTTCTCCCTTTTGTCCTTTGTAATTCTTGCCTCATCTTCTTTGTCTTTTGGTACTCTCACTTCCATCCCTTTGTCATTTGGCGCATCCTTGCCCCTTTGTATATTATTTAAGAGATTAAAAAAATCAGATTCATCTATTCTCACTTCCTTCCTTTTCTCTTTTGTCGTTGTCATCTTTTTCCTCTTCTCATTTGTATTGATATCACTGTTTTCTTCTACTATTCTCAAACCTTCATTCTCATTTCGAAAGGCAGCAGCAATTAAAGCTTGTAAACTCTTTTTTGCTCTCTTTGCAGCTTGTTCAGAGGACTATCAAAAGAAGAAACAAAAACTTAATGTTAAACTTTTGTTAAGCAACATTTAAAACAATGCTATATAGAACAAGTAATAGAAAAAAAGGGAAAAAATAAATTATTACTTTACCTCTATGTGATCACGTTGTTCCATCCCCAAATAGCTAATGAGCGAGATACCTTTTTCATATGATAGAAATGAATGAAGTAAATTTTTATGATTATAATGATAAAACATAAAAACAAACACAAAGTCAAAATACATAAAAACAATTTCTAACATATTGCTCATTCAAGCTTTTCAATTCATTTACACAAGTACACCCTCACAATCCTCTCTTACATGTGACTCATCAACATCAACATTACATACATCAATTTTCGACATGTCTAAAGGTGAATGGGAGGCGTACATACTCTCATCAAATGCTTCCAAGTCATGAAAACCTCGGGATGGAGCCTTAAGTACAACATACCAGTGTGATGTTGGACTTTCTTTGGAGTAAAAAACTTGTTTGGCTTGCGATGCCAATATGAATGGATCATTTTTAAATTGCCATAATCCATCATGCAAATTAACTAAAATAAAACCATCCTCCTTTCTTATACCAGAACTTACGTTGGCCCAATCACATAGAAATACTGGCTCCACAAAATAACGAAAATCCAACATTAGAATCTTTCTTATGACTCCATAGTAAGAGTACTTTTCAATGACTTGTCTTTCATCTCTCAATTTACAAGGAGTTTCAGCTTCAAGATGCACACCAAAGTTCTGTGTAGCCTTCTCAATATCTAATGTATGAAAACGTTTTCCATTGATGATGTAACCATCAAAAGAAGTTGCTATGTGTCTAGGACCTTGCGCGAGCCATCTAAGCCTCTCTCAGGAACCGTGGTATTTGCACTCTCATGTAATTTAATCTGCTCATAAGTAAAGTCCTAAATAAGTTTATTGTTCACATCAAGATTACTTTCAAAGTAATTTTGTTTACCTTGTTCAACAACCAAGAAGCAAATGTGTCTACATGTCTCTTATATAACAACGAGCTATCCTCCAAAAGTTGTTCATCTTCTTGCTTCAATTCATCCTTATGCATCCTTAGGAAGTGTGATAAAAATTTAAGTAAGATAATAATTTTGATCAACAAAAATCAAAGGTTTTAAGGACTATGTCTGGTTATACTTACGTGATATATGGTTCAACTATTGCACTATTTAATAAGACGTAAAGATGAACAACCTTCAACATTTCATCGAAAATATAAACTCTTCACCCTTAAAAAGTGGACGCCCTTGCAAAATCCTTTCATCTCCATGATCCGCATTACGAAGATGTTTCGATCCCACAGCCTTCTATATTTATGTAAGCACTACAATGCCTCACACATTCTTCGACTAAATAACACTAAGCAATACATCCTTACGGGCGTGCACGATTCCTAACATATCCCTTAAGCACCTTCACAAACCTAAAGTAGTATTTCTTTTAAAACAAAATCGATATTAAAAAATATAATATTTAAAGAAATAGTTGTGCCTTCAATATTACCTCTCAAATGGGTACATCCATCTAAAGTGGACCGGTCCACATAATCTTGCTTCTCGTCCTAAATGAATTGTTAAGTGCATCATTATGTCAAAGAATGAAGGTGGAAAATACCTCTCCAACATACACAACGTCTCCACGATGTAATGTTCAAGTTCTTCCAACTTATTTTTGTCGAGGACTCTCTCGGCATAATTCATTGAAAAATGAACTTAAACGTAAAATTGCATTCCTAGGCCCCTTCGTTAAAAGTCCTCTTAATGCAACAGACATTAATTGTTGCATTAACATATGATAATCGTGTGACTTGAGACCAATCATTTTACACTCTTCCACTTTGACACAATTTTCGATATTAGAACCATATCCATCGGGTAGTGAAGATCAAATAGCCTCGACAAAAGATACGTTTCTCTTTCTTTGATAATGAATGAAAGAGCGCGCGGAAGAAATACTTTAGAGCCTTTTTGTTGGGGATGCAAACCCTTTCTTAAACCTAATAGCTCTAGATCTTTACGGGATTCAAGCCCATCTTTTGACTTTCCTTTCATGTCCAAAATTGTTCCAATAATACTTTCACAAACGTTTTTCTCCACATGCATAACATCTAAATTATGACGCAAAATCAAGTCCCGCTAACAAAAAAAGAAGATGTTTTAAATCAAATTAAAATTGTAAATTTGAAAATAACTAAAGATGTCATTAAGCAATAAAGGTTTACCTTCCAATATGACAATTCAAAAAATATCGATCGCTTCTTCCACATGTTCATTGGATCACCCTTTTTTTTACTCTCACTTTTTTTGCATTTTCCCCAATGATTCTTAAAATCTTTCAATGTGTTTAAAATTTCTTTTCCAGTCATTGGTTTGGTCGGGTCCTCCTCTCTCTTTAGTTCCATCAAACCAACTTTCCTTGTCACGCCACAAATGATTTGGTGAAAGAAATCTTCTATGAGCCATGTACACCATCTTGTTACTACATGTTAACCAACGCGAGCATGTACTAGGACCACACACAGGACACGCAAACTCACCCTTTGTAGTACATCCATCAAGATTACCATATGCAGGGAAGTCATTTATAGTCCACATCAAGATTGCTTTCAAATTAAACATAGACTTGGAATATGCATCGTACATCTCAACACCAATGTTCCAAAGCATCTTCAAGTCATCAATGAGTGGTTGTAAATATACATCAATGTCGTTCCCGGTTGCTTTGGTCCCAGTATGAGCAAACTCAACATCAAATGTTCAAGTGACATGCACATGTGTGGTGGAAGGTTGTACACTACTAGCATCACCGGCCAACAATCGTATGAAGGACTTTGATAACCAAATGGGTTGAATCCATCAGAGGCAAGCCCAAATCGGATATTTCTTGGGTCTAAGGCAAAACTTGGCCATTTTTTATCAATCAAATTCCATGCAAATGAATCAATAGGGTGTCGAGCCATACCATCTTGACTATGATGAGTTGAATGCCACTTAAGGTGCTCTACAAATTCAGATGACATAAACATCCTTCTAAGCCTTGGCACAATAGGAAAATAGCGTAAAACTTTAGCAGCACCCCTACTTTAATCTTTTTAGTGCGAGAATTAACCTTCCATCTAGAGCTTCCACACTTGGGACACGAATTCAAATCTTTATTCTCATTTCTGAATAAACAACAATCATTTATACAAGCATGTATTTTCTCATATCCCAAATCAAATTCATTTAACAATTTTCTCACTTTATACAATGACTTTGGAAGACAATTGTCTTCCGGCAATATATCCCTTAAAAGGTTGAGAAGCTCATTGAATCCCTTATCAGTCATA
The DNA here is from genome assembly GCA_039657345.1 of Stephania japonica. Taxonomy (NCBI): domain Eukaryota; kingdom Viridiplantae; phylum Streptophyta; class Magnoliopsida; order Ranunculales; family Menispermaceae; genus Stephania; species Stephania japonica. The sequence goes on along the minus strand of CM077556.1, from coordinate 78,727,977 downwards.
CCATTTGACGCTTTAAGCTTATATAAAACTATAGTTGTTGATAGCTTCGTGTATTTCGTACACCCGGGATATAAGGGAATTGTAGCATCTTCAAATTTCTTCCTATAATTCTCCTCAGCACTGGTTTCAACATGCTTTGTTCCCATTTCATTAAAAAAATATGCATCATTATACATCATGTGAGCTTCGGGCATATCAAGATCATCATCTAATGAATCAAAATTTTGAGGTACTTCGAAGATTTCCCAGTGGAGTATCCAAATCTTGTAGTTAGAATCAAAACCATTCATGACCAAATGATTATACAAGACACTATCCTCTTGTTGAGAACAATTCTTACAAGATTTACAAGGACAAATAACCATATCGGGATTCCTCGCATTCTTCTTAGCTTCAAGAATAAATCTGTTGACACCTTCTTGGTATTCATGACTAAATCTTGGATATTTAGTCCAACTTTTATCCATTTTAGAATTTCTCAATAACCTTCTTGTCTATTTTCCTAAACAAAAAGATAATGTAAAAAACACATATACATTACATTCAAGACCAAAAGATAACTAATCAATAATGTTTAGCAAATCTTTTTAGCTCCAATATCTAAAAATCAAACCAGCATCTTGTAAGCAACATTACAACACAAAAAAACTAAGCTTATATAGCCTGAATTTGCATAATAATTATAACCTAAATTTACATAATAATTATAACTAAATGGTCAGGTTTTTGTAGTCAAGGTGGCAAACTAAAATTATTGCTTGTTAATGTAAAAGGGAAGCCACAACCCCAGATAAAGGTAAAGGGAGTTTGACTAAAGAGAAATTTGGTAATTTCTTGCGGCACTCAACAAGGCACAAGTAATAAACTTGGCACTTTATATAAACCAAGAACAAGCTAAAGCAAAAGAACCCCAACTCAACTCGTTTTATGACGAGAATCCTAAACACTCACAGGGATAAAGAGATGCCCAATGTGCACTAACAAGCATATAATCTACTCACCATTACCAAGCACCAGCCTACTACTCCTAATGTATCAAACAAAAGCCCCCAAAGACAAGAAAGTGAACCTTTCAGAGCATAAAGGGCACAAAGAAGCAAAGAATGACACAACCATTAACAACAGCTAACAAAACCAACATAAAAGAAAGCAGATTCCCTTTTGTTCTTCACAAAACATAACCAACAATTCATATATGCTTCAAACCAAAATAAGAGGAAGCGTCAAGTGTGTTGAGAAATACCAAGTCAGATGAATATTTTCCAAACAAGGGAGGGTAATCAAAGCATAATAAGTGAAGAAGCTTGAAAATTGAAAGACCCCACCTTACAACTTCCTCTCTAAACAAGAAAAGCAAGTCAGATGAAGAGATTTCTATTAATGGGCTTCAAGGGAACCCCCCCCCCCCCCAAGTCCCAATCCCAATCCCCAAAAACTTCTTTCTCTTACCCTCCCCAAGATTTGACTTTTAGTTTTAGAGACCTCAGATAGTGAATTGTGAATAACAGTTGGTTAATTAACTCAACAAAATCTTCAGCTTGGACTGTCCTTTCGTATCACAGGGCAAACTCAACAATGCTATCCATAGAGTCGTTAAGAAGAAATTAGCCATATTTGTCAACCTAAGACGTATAGGAAGCTTCCATGTCTTGATACATCATCCACAAAACATAAAAAAGCTTCGCTTCCAACAAGAAGGTTCCCTAAGATCAATCTTCTATCCTGAATTGTGAATTCACTATGTTGTAATTGTAAATAGGGGGAGCTATTTAAAGAAAAAAAAAACAAAAGACGGGATATTATAATATCAACAGACGAATGGTGAGATCTCCACAAATTGAAGGGATGAACAACCTAAAAAGGTTTAGATAATACAATTACGTTGAGAAAACCAGAGAAGAAGGCGGAGATGAAGACGAACCTTAACGCCGATTCGCAGCTCCTTCACATCTCCAGATTTCTTCGCAAGAACTGAAACCACAGAAACACATTAACACATCAACAAACATCAATCGACATTTTTGATAAAATCAATTCAACAACGACAACTAGAAGTGATTCCTTTGTTAATGGTGCAAATCTGATGGTGCGAATGAATAATTTCGAAACAAATTTGTGATTGAAAGCAACAACAAACGATGAATCCAATCAACAACATCAAATCCAAACCTGCAGAGTACTCTAGAGCTTCGATTCTAGCTATTCCGTCTCCATTAATGGTTGCTCTTCGATTCTAGGGTTTCAAGCAAGAGCGGCGAAAGCTGGGTTTTGACATGAGAGGAGGAACACTGCGACAAGGGTGCTGGATGATCGATGTGAAGAGGAACACATGAGAAGAGGAACACTGCGAAAAGGGTTTTTGTTGGAGCAAAAGGTCTGAAATACCCTTCATTTTTTAGCCAATATGAATGACTTTTGTTAAACGCAAGCGGTCTAATGTTTTTCTTCTTTTTTTACTTTCAAACCCAACAAACTCTTTTTTTAACTAATTATCAATGACATTTGTAAATTGTCATAAAAACCTTATAAAAAGTCATCTATTTGAAAAAAAATTGTAAAAGACTTCTTCAATGACAGTAATTTAAAAAAATGTCATTATTTAGTGTTTCAATGATAGTTTTTCTAAAAATGTCATTGAGTTGATGTCATTAAAAGTAACTTTTGTTGTAGTGGTGGTGGAAGAATTTGAACTTCGCTTCCACGCTACCTTTTGTCCGAGACAGATTAGTAGAGTGCTACTTTTGGGCCACTGTGGCTTACTTTGAGCCTTCAGACTCTCTTTCAAGAGTGTTCCTATCCAAACTTATCATCTTTATATCAATAGTCGACGATATTTTTAATGTTTATGGCACAATCGAAGAATCAAGACTCTTTACGGACGCCTTGGAGAGGTTTAATATACATGCTCTCTTGGAACTCTTTTTAGCTAGTATAATACACGTGCACATTCCACGACAACTATTAATTTCAGGTGGGATGCTTCGTCGGTCAATCAACTTCCAGGATACATGAAAGTATGTTGCGAAGCAATCTTGGATGGCTTTGAAAAAAATGGAAGAAGTGATGGATAGGGAAGGATGCTCTTATCTTGTGCTTTATTGCATAGAAGCCGTAAGTAGGACATATATATAAGATGTTTAATTCCATTTACATTCAGCTTGAATTGTCTATTAACATGAGGCATTTCCTTCTTTTGTTATAGAAGATGAAAGAATTAGTTCGAGCTTATTGTGTGGAGGCAAAATGGTACAACGAAGGCAACACACCAAAATTAGAGGAATACTTAAGTAATGGATTAGAATCTTCCGCATACTACTTGTTAATTATTGCAAGTTTTGTTAGTAAGGGAAAGATTATACCAAAGGAAACTTTCGAATGGATGAGGGGTGCCCCGAAACCTCTTAGAACATCAAGTCTGATGCAACGATTAATCAACGATGTAGCTTCCCATCAGGTACAATATTCATTAAGAATATTATGCTATTTCACATTACATTACAATGTTGATTTAGATATATACATGAATTCTCATAATCAATTTGAAAGCAACAGTAACACAACTAACGAAGTTTTAACAATCTTTTGAAATTTGAAAAACAAGGGGGGCATGTTGCTTCAGCTGTGGAGTGCAACATGAAGGAATTTGATGTACGAGAGCAAGAAGCTTGTGATAAAATTAAGAAAATGGTCGAAAAAGAGTGGAAGGATTTGAACAAAGAGTGCTTCACACGTCGAAGCACAGTCCTTCCATGGCCTTTACCATTGCGAATTGTTAGTCTTACTCGAACGCCAAATCTGATTTACATGTACGATGAGGACACTTATACACATTCAGAGAGAAGATTGAAGGAAAACGTGGCCTTGCTATACATAGATCCAGTCGATCCGTGATTAATCGACGTATCTATGGAGTTGTAGTTGGTGTATAATTAATGTATCGGTTCTCTCGTGGAGAATGGTTACAAAAAGATGTGGAACTCGTAAACTTCCTGCTTAGACTCTCTAATGTATCTCCAATTACATCTCTGTTCTACTAAGTGCTCTTAATTTTCAAGTGTACTTGTCGTTTATTATGAGTATCATGAATAAAATAGTCCCTTTCCTATAAAAGAAAAGTATTCTTAATTTAAGTTGTGTTTGAAAAGATGTTATTCAAATTAAATGTGTTATGGTTTGACCAATTTGGGACTATACATTTTGTTTCAATCAAAGTGTTCTTTGTATTTGGTGCCAACAGTTTTATATGAACACACTAACAGTTTTATATGGGTACTAGGTCTACATCACTACATGGGATAACATATAGCCTTAATTACAAAATGTACCAAAGAGAGATAATTCCTCCGTTCCATATTATCTGTCACATTTTGACTTGGGCACAAGAATTATGTGATGAATAATTATCATTAAGATTTTATAACAAAGACTAAATTACTCTCTCATAAATAACTTCATTTATTATAAGTATTGTTTAAAAAAGAGTAATTGATGATGTCATTAATCAAATACAATGAGGTTTCAAAAAAAAATTTAAATACAATGAGGTTAAAATTGGAAATATAGCATTTTAACACTTCGTTTTCGTAATGTGACACATATTGTGAAACTAGGGCTGGGCACGAAACCCGAGTACCCGACTCGGGTCGGGTCACCCGAATCGGGTGGCGGGTGGTGGGTCGGGTAAGATGAGTGGAGAAAACGAGTCGGGTCATCAAAACCCGACCCATCGGGTGTCGGGTCGGGTTTGGGTGTGATTATATTAGTGTCGGGTCGGGTCGGGTCGAGTGTGATCATATTAGTGTCGGGTCGGGTCGGGTCGGGTCAGGTTTGGGTGTCATCATGGCTTTTATAGGGTTTTTGTGGTTTTTGAAACTATGGATGGTAGTTGATACAAACTTGAGATGAGTCGGGTCGGGTCGGGTTCAGGTATCTTGTATGGCGGGTCGGATCGGGTTCGGGTATCTTGTCTGGCGGGTCAGGTGATGGGTCATTTTATACCGACCCGACCCGAGTCGGGTCGTCGCGTATCAGGTCGGGTTGACCCAAACCCGACCCGTGCCCAGCCCTATGTGAAACCAAAAAAAAAAAAAAAAAACTCCCCTAATGTGATAGAAAATATGGAAGGGAGAGAGTACTTTGATATCATTATATATAATTTAAGCATTGAACCTAGAAAGATAAATAAAATCACATGGCAAAGAGAAGAAAGCAAATCTATTACAACACACATGATGGGATAACTAGGGTTGCAAGTGGGGCGGGGCGGGGCGGGGATTGAAGATACCGTCCCCGCATCCGCGGGGGTGCGGGGCGGGGATTTTTTTCAAAAATTCCCCGTGGGGCAAACTTTGCCGCCCACGCCCGCCCCCCGCCGGATACCCCCGCGGGCGCGGGATCCATGGGGCGCGAGTAGAGAGTGATGTTTGTTGATCGAATTGTTAGGCGGGAGTTCGATACTTCGATAGTGTATATGAGAATCTTGTGCGAGACATATGGAAGATGTTGCAATCATTTTATGGTCTATGTTTGACGTCTTTCTAGAAAATGGACTATTGAATGTCCTTTCTTTATTAATTCATAATCACTTGTAATGACATATTTACCACATCAATAAAGAAGTTACATTTTAACTTTGAACACAACTAGAAAATGGACTTTGTCCTCAAGAAAGAAAATAGTAAATACAAATAGATTCAACTTTAAACACAAGTAAAAAGCTTCATTTCATTCCAAACAACAAACACATAAATAAGAGCATCCTTATATATTTTTAAAATATAAACCAGGTGACATATATATACAAAACCCAAAAGTATAAACTATGTGGCATATAGATACAAAATAACAAACTATGCGGCATATAGGTACAAAATAACAAACTATGCTAACAAGCCACAACATATTTTAATGCGTTTTTCCACATATTGAGAATATATATCTTTCAATGCATATTCATTATTGTCAAGTTTCTACTTTTCGTTTTGATTCTGATTTTTTTTTTGTTTTCTTTTTAGGATTGAATCAAAATTCTAATAACAAAATGATTAAAAAAGTGATATGTATTGGTTGACAATCTGTGGTAAGTGTTGCTTAGATCTATGATCTCCAATTTTAAGTTTATTTGACAAGATCATATGTTTTTATTATATATCCTCACTGTCTCAACAAAATTTATTTGTACATTTGAAGTTTCCTTATGTCGCACTTTTTTACCATAACATTTTTTTACTTTTAGTTGTTTTTCAACTTTTTTTTTGCTCTTTTTGACTTTTTGATAGCTATTTGGTTTTCGGTGTTTTTTATATTCAGATTTTTACCTTTGAGTTTTTATTCTGATCTCTTTTTTATTTTTCTTTTCAAGAGCAAACAAAAATATTTTGGAAATAATATATACTGATCGTCAATCTCTGTGTGCATTGTTTAGATCAATGACCTCCCTTTTTTTAGTTTATTCAACAAGATGTCAATTTGTTATATATCTTTTATTGTGGCAACAAAATTTTAATTAATCATTTTTCAAAATAAATATAGCTTCTATTCATAAAATATTAAATTGGGATTTCATCAATGTTTACATAAGTTTTTTTTTCTCTTTTTATCACTTCCTTTTTCTCATCAAATTAATTTATTAGGATTATATTTTTGTATAACCATATGCAAAAAGTTTTTAAACTCTCAAGGCATATATTCCCTAATTTTGCTACAAAAAAATTAAATGATATTATTCTTCACTTAAAATTTATTTGAGATTATGTAGTAAGATTATTTTTTTAGTTTTTTTTTCTCATTAAGTTAATTATTTTTTTAACTAATATATTGACACTTAGTCTTACCCGTACGCGAAGCGCGAGATTTCGACTAGTTTTTTAAAATGGATTCCTCGTGGGACGGAGTACGCGGCGGGGAGACGGGGATTCCCCGTGTAGTGGGGTATGGGGGCGGGGTGATGGGGCGGGGCGGCGGGGATTCCCCGCGGGGCGGGGCACGGGGCGGGATGCGGGGCGGAGCGACGGGGATTCCCCGCGGGGCGGGAAACGGGGCGGTTCTACGGGGAAAACCGCGGGGCAAAGGCATGCCCCGCCCCCCGCCCCGCCCCGTTATGCGGGGCGAACTTTCGCCCCGCGCCCCGCCTTGGCGGGGGCAAAAATGCGGGGAATCCCCGCCCCGCCGGTGCGAGGCCCCGCGGGGGGCGGGGAATCCCCGCCCCACTTGCAACTCTAGGGATAAGGCACCGCACCTAGATTCCCGCTCGCAGCCTGTCGTATTGTTTGAATGAAACATCAATGCGAACCTACGATTAATTTAATTTCAACCCAAAAGAAAGCTATAACACAGACAAAGCATAAACATGTGACAACATCTAATAAATTGACCAACTGTAAAAATATATGTGTGTGTGCACCAACTGTAAAAATATATGTGTGTGTGCACCAACTGTAAAAATATATGTGTGTGCGCGTGTGTGTCTATAACAATATCTATATATTATAATTAACCAAGCAAGTGGTGTGGATGAGGTTGAGGGCTTTAAGGGGGTAATAAGATGGTTTTTGTCAAAATATAAGTGTGTATATATATAGATGCAGATCAATGACATGAAAGCGCACAAATGCATTATCACATTTGTGCACTATAAGTACTTGGCTTAACTTCGCTTTGTGCTCCTATAGCCAGAAAGGATGTCCACCATTAGCGAGGTATCCATATTGAGCTCTGCCTCCAGAGCTGAAGATGATGTTGTGCGCAAGTCGGCGAATTTCACCCAACCGTCTGGGGTGATTACTTCCTAAATTACACATTTGATGATGTAGTAAGTTGCACATTGTTTGATCTACTTCTCTTCTTTTCGTAGCTAATTATATAAGCTAATAATTTAAGTTCATTCTCGATCGACATGTAGGCATTCCTTGCTTGTGCCGACGAAGTTGAGAAATTAAAGGAAGAGGTGAGGAACATACTAAAGGAGGTTCACAATGAACCCTCAAAACAACTGAATTTGATCGATGCACTCCAACGCCTCAGTATATCATACCACTTCGAAACCGAAATAGAAGAGGCAATGAAACAAATGTCCGATCTTGAAATCACCCTCTCCTTCTTTCACCACAACAATATCCACAATGTCGCTTTATGTTCCGATTGCTTAGACAGCAAGGATACGATGTTTCAAGCGGTAAATGCATGTGTGTTGTTTTCATTAATGAATAAATAGCCTCCTCAAAAAGTATAATGGTCTGTTGATGCATGCAGATGTCTTTAACAAGTTCAAGGACGACAAGGGCGAATTCAAATCAACCCTGATTGATGATGTTAAAGGCATGCTAAGCTTATATGAAGCCGCTCATATCAGGTTTCATGGAGAAGATGTTCTAGAGGAAGCCCTTATTTTCACTACCACCAACGTTTCATGTATGATGAATAGTAGTACTTCATTTAGTTGTTCTCCTCTTGGAAGGCAAATTAAATATTCACTAGACCAACCCTTCCACAAGGCCATTCCAAGACTAGAGGCAAGAAGGTATTACATCTCACTGTATGAATCAGAAAATGAAAAGTTGAGTGACTCCGTGACAAGGCTAGCAAAGCTGGATTTTCAGTTGGTACAAGCATTGCACAGACAGGAGTTATCCGATCTTTCAAGGTACGCCATTATTTCAAACAACAATATTCTTTATACCTACGGGATTGGCAGCGAACAACCTATACAAGCACATTTAACTGTTATTACATATCTTTAAATGTAGGTGGTGGAAGGACTTGGACTTAGTTTCGAAGCTACCTCTCGTTCGAGATAGATTAGTGGAGTGCTACTTCTGGGCCACTGCGGCTTACTTTGAACCTTCAGACTCACTTTCAAGAGTTTTCCTGGCCAAACTAGTCATCTTTATAACGCTAGTCGATGATATTTTTGATGTTTATGCCACATTCGAAGAATTAAAACTCTTCATGGGCGCGTTTGAGAGGTTTTTGTCTATATCTTTATTACATGATATGGTTATGTACTTTTGTTTAATTTGTATTTTCCGAAGTGGTCAATGGTACACAAATTAAACGACTACTCATCCATAATTTCAGGTGGGATGCTTCATCTGTCAATGAACTTCCTGAATACATGAAAGTGTGCTACCAAGCAATCTTGGATGAGTTTGAAAAACTGGAGGAAGTGATGGATAAGGAGGGATGTTCTTATCATGTGCATTACTGCAAAGAAGCGGTAAGTACGACATATTCATCGAAGATTTTTAATAACATTATATTCCGCTTGAATTTTATCTTAACATGCACAATTCGTCGTGTTGAAGATGAAAGAATTGGTTCGAGCTTATTTTGTGGAGGCAAAATGGTACAGCGAAGGCCACACGCCAAAACTAGAGGAATACTTAAGTAATGGATCAAAATCTGCAGGATACTGCTTGTCACTTATTGCAAGTTTTGTTGGTAAAGGAAAGATGATAACGAAGGAAGCTTTCGAATGGATGAGGGGTGCGCCAAAACCTCTTAGATCATTGGGTCTGATTACACGACTACTTAACGATGTAGCCTCCCATCAGGTACAATATTCATTAAGAATGTCATGCTATTTCCTTAATTTGGACGTTAATCTAATTGTTGATTATAATACAAATTCTCATTTTTAACAAAATTTTGAAGATTGAACAACAAAGGGGGGATGTTGCTTCAGCTGTAGAATGCTATATGAAGGAATATGGTGCATCAGAGCAAGAAGCTTGTGATGAGATTAAGAAAATGATCGAAGAAGCATGGAAGGATGTAAATGAAGAGTGCTTCATGACACGTCAAAGCAGAGTCCTTCCATGGCCTTTACCATTGCGTATTGTTAGTCTTAGTCGAACGCCAAATCTGATTTACAAGTACGATGAGGATACCTATAGTCATTCGACGAGAAGATTGAAAGAAAACGTGACTTTGCTATATAATCCGTGATCAATTGGCATAAATGTGGAGTTGTAACTGGTACTCTAATGTATACAAGGTTATAACTAGAAATGTAGTGGAAATTCAATGTACAAGGAAAAGTTAGATTAGTTAAGTGTAGACATCCATTTAGTTAGTTGATCACCCTTGATTTTGTGAACCGTCGACGGATAAGCCCTACCGAAAAATCTCAAATCGAATTACTAGGGTTGTACTGCAGGTACAAAAATTTTTACAGCACTCCACAACACACCCTTGATTTTTCTCAAAATCTGCACCATTTTTTTTTTTTTTTTTGGTGTAAACCACCCTGCACTCAACAATTCAAACTGATCATGGTCTTGGCCTGCTTGGCCCGCTCGTAATAGGTAACCCTTTTCAAGAAAATATCGGCTCAAATCCAGTTAGGCCTGAATATTATAAATAACGAAAAGCTTATAAAATAAGAAAGTAACCTTGGTGAAATTTGATTCTACGATTTAATATAAATAGTTGTTTATTATTTCACCATTTGAGCTAAACATCTTTCTTGTATAATAAAGGTATTTAAAATAAATATATAGAAATACAAATGGTATTATAAAAAGTAAGCAGAAATAAATATTATGAATAAATAATTTATTTATTTTTAAATGAGAACGTATATAGGCTTTTTAGGTTGGGTTTGAGTTTTATATTTTTTACATGGAGCTTGAGCAAATGTACAAGTCCACATATAAGTGATTGGGTAGACCTGAGTTAGATTATTAAGCTCGAATTTGACTCGAGTCTTAGGTCAACCCATGAGCAGGACTAGTGGTGATGACACCATTGTTTAGTGCCAAAATTATGTCGGGTTAATTACATAAAATGTCACTCGTGGCCGACATGGTGCCGATAATGTGACAATATGTAACTCGAGGAAGATCTAGTAGCTCAAAAAAGTTATTTTGTTTTAAAATTCATTAAAAAAATTTAGGAACTCAAGGAGGTTCAAGTGGGGTTTTGGAGTCTCTTTTTTGATTTGTGCAAAATTTGGAGGTTTCTGCCCAATTCATATCACTCGCGGCTCCACTATGTCGTGAGGCAGTTTATGCATCAATATCCCATTCTTTTTATCAAATATAAAATAAAACATCACCAATGTTCTTGCAAAAAAATAAATAAATAAAACATCACCAATGTCTTACATAGCGTGGTAAGCGTATATAAAAGCGTATAAATTTCTTCTAAATCTACCCTCTCCAAACATTATATTTCATTCCCTTTTCCCACAAACCCCGGGAAATAAAAAATATTCACAAGACCCCCCCAAAAAAATATACCACTACATAAAAAGATCATCAAACATATTTTGCTGTGCTGATCCAAAAAAAATATTTTTTGTTGTGATTCCTCTGCCTCAAATAAATGATGTCAAATCCACCCCTAACAACAGGGAGCCAGTACTATACTCCCATCAAACCGTGGCCGTGCCTCTATCAACATTGTGCTTCCTAGTGACCCTGATGTAGCAAAACACCGCAGCAAAGACAGCGGTGGCGAGTCCACCTATGATAACGCCCCCGCCCGCGATGGATTTGTCCGAGTGGTGGCGCTGGTGCTGCCCCAACCGTCTGATCTCCGGCGCTGCCGCGGCATCCGACGACATAGACTCCTCGCTCTCCTCCTCCCCTGATCTCCAATTCAACGGCGCCTCGGCCACCGTATTGGCCACTCCTCTATGGTTTGGCTCATCAGACCCGCTATGCCCTTCAACACTACTACTACAACTACCCATCACCACAAAAAACCCAATCAACACAACAACAACAAACATCAACCGACCCATTGAACCGCTACTCGATTGATTGATCAAACAATTCTCAATTCGTGAATTGGTTTTCAGATTTTTGGATTCTTGGTTGGGGAATCAATGCTTTGTGGTTGCTCATTTATATAGAGTGAGCCACTGAGCGTTTTACTACTCTAGCTTTTTTGGGATTTAATGAGGACCGTTTATTTAGGCTATTAAGTGAAAATAGACGGAAGTGCTCCTGAGAGTTGTTTTAATTACGGGAGTTGAGTTCTAGAAGATTCGGGGGTTTGGGGATGTTAATGTAATTTACGGTGTGTTTTAATGCTAGCGAGAGTAAAGTTGGTATAGTGAGTACACAGTTGGTGATTGTTGTGCCTTAGCTCTAGTCAACGTTAAAACACGCGGAGTAAGTACTGTGTGAGACAACTGGATCAATCTGATCCTCCGTTACACACCTCTCCCTGTTGTGGTTCCAATGTGGGCTAGATTAGAACCACGTGGACATTGAGGTTTGTTTGGATTACACGTGTTGGCTTTGCATCGCTTGGACACAAAGTGAGAACATCGAGGACTGCTTTGTACTTTAAGAAAAATTACAAGTTTGCACCAGAGCGCAAAAGCAAGGAAGGGGAGCCGTGATTCTTTTACTTCTTGTTAACTTTTTATTAACTGTTTGTGAAGGACTGTATTGCCCTCACTGTTCTTGAATTATGGATTTCGAATTGGGCCTATTTAAGTCATTTTGGGCTAAAAGAAATCATCGAATGGCGTTTTTCATAGGGCCAGGCTATTCTAACGCTACTTTTGTTCTCTTTACCTCATTATTTCATTGTATCTCAATTTTAAATTTTTATACTGCTTTTACTCCACTTTTTTATAAATTATTTCAAAACTATCATCATCTTCAACACACCTACTCAACTCACATACTTCATAACCAACTTGTCACTACCCTCATTATTTTGTTTTTCTTGTCATATCAAACACTCATTTGAGGTCGTCGATGCATTTATAAGTGTTTTAATGACTCAAAACTCACTGGATCTTCGCAAGGGACCATCATGATTATCTTCGTTTTCTTTTGGTCTTTTGAATAATTTTTTTGCCCTAAAATTTTGTAGGTTTTGTTCCCCATGAGATTCTCAGTGTATTGGTGATATTTTTGTGAACTTTTTAGGTTTTCTTAGTTTTCAGTTGAAGATGTCGAAATGTACAACCACACAGGGTTGAGACCTTGTAAATGGTTTTGGTTAGGTTAATCGAGAGGTCTGGAAAGGTATCGGTCACACTCAATCGACTTGTTTTTATTAGTATCAATTCATCAAAATCAAGACTTATGAATGGCTATCGGTCATGTGAAGCCGCTACGTTAATAGATATTGCGGTTTCATCCATTCGATACTCTAGTATAAAATAATTAGATTACTATGGGGTGCACACAATAATTTGGTAGGAGTATGTGGTGCGACCACTTGCCACAAATACGAGTCTTTTGCACGATTACGTATGCATTCGACTTGATGGCGATAGGTTTCAGACTACAACTAATGCGAGGGCCCTTCACATCAATCAAGTAATTAACCATAATATTAAGAACAATACCAAAGAAACTAGAAAACAACAATCAATCAGTGAAATTAAAGAATAAATAGATCTTATAGCGGTTAGAAAGTCATAGAATAGCCGCGATCAGTCTCTGGCTTGAATCCCCGAAGGATTAGCCGGACATAATTGAAGAAATACACTAAGCTCTTTTTATTGAAGAAAGACTAAAAGCACAAAACTCTAAAATAATATGTTTGTCGCCTCCGTATGTTCTTCTCCGAACAAAGGATGATCTTCTCAATCTCTCAAACCCCCTATTTATAGATGTGTCTTTGTAACGGTTGGAGTGATTTATGCCCATTTGAATGTTTTTATGATTAATGGCATGATTTGTGGCGTGTAATTGGTGGAAACGGCTGATTGGCATGATTTGTGGCGCATGATTGGTGGAAAAGGCCTGTGAGACGCAGTTTGACCAATAAAATCCCAAAATGTAGCAGAAAACCCCGACATCCAATTACTGCGAGTAAATACTCTATTTTGAGTATTTTTCTGCCCCGAATTCAATCGTGACCTCGAATTCACCTAAAAGTGAGAGATGAGTATAAATTTAGTGGTATTTTGGAGACTTTGACATAAAAACACATATAAACAAATGGTAAATAATGCATACTAAACGACTTATCAAATACCCCCAAACTTAGGACTTTGTACGTCCCAGAGCAAAGAAGTAGATGATACACAATCCTAAAATGCAAACTAAGACTCCTAATACTACAATGACTCAATACTAACCTAGCATGATGAAAGACATGCTTAACTAATCCTATGCCCAATTCCAAGTTAGATGGAGTTACCTTTGGTTTTTATCGCCACTAAATCTACTTGTCTTTTCAATGGAGCCTGGAGTTATGATTTGTTCAGCATTGGAGTCCGGGATATTGATAGAAATCACACTTTTCGAAATTAGATCCCGCCTAAACCAAGACCATCAACTACTCAAAGGTTTTCTAGGTCAATTCACGAAAGCGCACAAGAATGATCTCTTCATGATAGCGCATCAACGCTTTTAAGTGTACCATATGCGAGAAATGCAACCATACTCTCCACTAGTGTGGATCTAACACCAATAAGGGTCAATAGGACTTTCATGGGTTGTGGCTTGGTCAGGGTGGGGTACAAAGGAAAGGATATAAGGGAATTCAAAGCATTGGAAAGCTGAAAACTTAGACTCTCAAAAGATAAGTTATAAGAGAACATGAAGGATCACAAATGCACTTAACTGATTTTTCTTTGAATTATGTGCAATCCTCACCTTTTTCCAACCACCCGGCTCCCTGCTCCATTTCCTGCGGATACCGTTTTAGGTGGGACTCTCTATTCATGACTTAATTTTTTTTTATTTTTTATTTTTTATTTTTTTTTCATGAATAATTTTCCCTTATTTTGGGTATATAAACAACGCTTCAATCTCATTTTTTTTTTGTTCATGTCTCTTTTTAAAGATTTCAAGTCTAAGCCAAGCTTCCAATTGGGTAAGGATAGTATAAGGCTAAGGGTGTGGGTTTTGTGTTAGGTTGAAGGAAGTTAAAGTTTGGTTGGCTCGAGGGGTTAACTAGAGTAATCGCATTAGGTAGGCTAGAGGCTAAGGGTTATATCAAAGATGGCCTAAATCACTCCCTCAATGGTGGTTCGATCACAAGAAATACGCCTCAAGTAGGTGTCACCATCGTTCTAGTACCCTTGAAATCAAACTTGGCAAAAGTTTGACCATCTACCCTTTTTGGTATCTAGTACAAGGCCCAAACAAAGGTCTAGCCTCCTATTATGTGATCTCAACAACAGGACACCGTACCAAAGTGAGTTTGTCTCCAAAACCTCAAAAAATATCAAGTCTCAAAAGTGACTTATGCAACTCATCCATAACCAAAGGCATTTAACAAGGTTTTAAACAACTCTAAATGTTCTAAGCTAAATGATCCTAAATGCATCTAACATATGCAAAACATATGCAACTTAAACAACAATAAACAGCATGATCCTAGATAACATACTATATGAGATGTCACGAAATGCATGAAGATGCAAAATGATAAGAATTAGACAAGAAAAAGAGAAACACAACCATACATACCATCCCATGGAATACGCAATACTCGAGAAAAAAAAAATATAACTATTATACCTGATGTCTTGCGCAAATTCCATACCAATCAACTGAAAGTAGTCCACAATTCCTAAAATCACCCCCAAACTTATTCCAAACCTTGTCCTCAAGGTTTTTTTTTTTTTTTTTTTTTTTTTTTTTTTTTAAATAAAAAAATAATCAGGAAGGTGACAATCCACAAAGAAATAGAATGACATGATATAAATGCAAAATGTTTAAGTCTCCGATGCATAAAAAATAAAAAATAAAAAAAAAAAAACCCTAAAGGAAAGGGACTTGATCCCCGGCAACGGCGCCAAAATTTGGTCACGCGTCGAACGTGCCAAATATATATCCCGTTGATATATACCGAATCCTACAATGGATTTGTAGTAGCGGTAAGGACGGGGTCGAACCACTAGAACCAAGTTATTCCTTTAGGATGTGCAGAAAGGGAAAATCGAGAGTTTTAAGAATGAACTAAATTAAGAGAAGATAAGAAAGTTAGCAAGAAAAGATAATCAAGTAGAGAATTCAAGAAGAAAAATAATCCAAACCATCAACTTCACACGACTATCCTATGACAAATACGCGATCATTGACCTAAACAAAGATAGATTGAATGTCGTGATCTAGTGTAGCTATAGAATCCCGTAAGACGTGAATTCCTCGTTCTCCTATTATCGATAGTTAGGGTAAGACCTCTAACTATTACCCTAGTCAATTCACATAACCCTAGGCACGTACCTTGGGTTCAACATGATGACCGCTCTAATTCATGATTTATGAGAACACTACACCTAGATAACCCAGGTACAACAAGCGTGTCCGATTCAACCTATGTTTCTAAGATACATGGTCTAAAACTCGTGAGGGATTAACGCAACAGAGCGACCACTTGCCACAAATACGAGTCTTTTGCACGATTACGTATGCATTCGACTTGATGGCGATAGGTTTCGAGACTACAACTAATGCGAGGGCCCTTCACATCAATCAAGTAATTAACCATAATATTAAGAACAATACCAAAGAAACTAGAAAACAACAATCAATCAAGTGAAATTAAAGAATAAATAGATCTTATAGCGGTTAGAAAGTCATAGAATAGCCGCGATCGCCTCTCGCTTGAATCCCGAAGGATTAGGGACATAATTGAAGAAATACACTAAGCTCTTTTTATTGAAGAAAGACTAAAAGCACAAAACTCTAAAATAATATGTTTGTCGCCTCCGTATGTTCTTCTCCGAACAAGGATGATCTTCTCAATCTCTCAAACCCCTATTTATAGATGTGTCTTTGTAACGGTTGGAGTGATTTATGCCCATTTGAATGTTTTTATGATTAATGGCATGATTTGTGGCGTGTAATTGGTGGAAACGGTGATTGGCATGATTTGTGGCGCATGATTGGTGGAAAAGGCCTCGTGAGACGCAGTTTGACCAATAAAATCCCAAAATGTAGCAGAAAACCCCGACATCCAATTCTGCGAGTAAATACTCTATTTTGAGTATTTTTTACCCGAATTCAATCGTGACCTCGAATTCACCTAAAAGTGAGAGATGAGTATAAATTTAGTGGTATTTTGGAGACTTTGACATAAAAACACATATAAACAAATGGTAAATAATGCATACTAAACGACTTATCAGTATGACTAGCATATCGGCGCTTAGAGTGCAAAGTTATGAGTGTATATCGAAGATCTTCAGCCGAAATATTTGAGTGGGTTTGAGTGGTGTGTGTTAGGTTTGGGTACAAAAAGTAATTCGATGGGGTACAAGCACCATTTCAACCAACATACACCGCTATATACTACATATTGTTGGACACACAGGACTGAGACACATGTAGTACATCTTGGTCCTGTGTGTCTGCATAGTCATGAAAAACAACAAAAATTATCTTGTACTGCTCCAGTTTACTTCTTTTTTGTGGTTCCTTCAACATTGTACTCCTTATAATACACAATCAACGCCAAACTCAAAGCCTTAAAAATAAAAATAAAAAATGTAATAACCCTATAACAGTCAAATAACCACCAAATGGTTAAAAAAAAATACCAAACGAAAGGGAATCAACTAGAGAAAGAATTTATCGAATTTATTTTGTGTGGTTTCGCACTTATTTAGTCAATTAAAGGTTGAGTGTGAGGGTGGAGTTCGTGAGTTTTTTGCAGAGTGCTCTTAGTTTAAAAAAATTTGTGAAAGTAGTGGGATATGAAGAGTAAAATATCTTTATATGAGGGCATCAAAGACATTTCAGAAATGGTTAAAAAAATAAAAAATGAGGATATAAAGAGTAAAAATTGTGGTCGGAATAGCCTTATATCAAATTTGTCGCAACGATGATCGAGCCATAGTGTCAGCTCAGGTTAACCATGGTCCGATTAGTTTGGTTAGAGAGCACGTGTGGGTCACAGGGACATTCGATGGGTTCGGCACTTGTCTTTTCTCAGGTCATCCACGTGGAGCAATGCCGAATCACCGACCCGTGCAGGATGGACCTCGTTTGTCATGGCTGGAACCGACTTCTAAAATCGAGACGTCGAGAGTAGTATTTAATATAGGAAAATGGTCGAGAGTAGTATTTAATATAGGAAAATGATAAAATCACTCACTTTTGACGCATACTTTTGTCTTTTAACTATTTATCATTTTTTTTTATATCTTTAGACGTGAACTTCACATCTGACAAAATACATAAATGATTAGAAGACAAATATACACGCGTTAAGAGTGTGTTAGATTATCAGTTTCCTTTAATATACTATATAATGAATTGTTTTATTAAAAAAATTGACTTGGACTCTTAGAGACTGGGCTTTATAAATGCACACTTTGAACACATACTCTTGTCTTTTAGCTATTTATGACTCTTTCTTGTCTCTCTAGACGTAGGCCCCACATCTGACAAAATATCATAAATGGTTAAAAGACAAATATGTGCGCGTTAAAAGTGTGTTAGATTATCATTTTCTTTTAATAAACTATATAATGAATTTTTTTTTTTAAATCGGCTTGGACTCTTAGAGACGGGGCTTTTAATTTTTGAAATTTTTATAAATATCAAAGGACTTTTACAAATTATTATTTTGAAGTCATTTATTGTTTAAAGGTAATTTTGAAATAAAAAAACTTCAAAAATTCTCTAAGAGTCCAAATAGCACTACTCTTTATTTATTTATTTACTAGTTGAAAACCTTAGCTTCACGGGCGGGCCAGACTGTATACCAATACTAGATAAAATTAATTTAATAACAAAATTAAAAAATTTATCAAACTCTAATGAACTTAAAGTCAAAAACAATATCATTAAAAAACTTATAACTCAAAATATAAATATATATATATATATAAAGAAAAAATTATTTATTGAGCATTGAAGGTGTTCTTAGGTCCCTCAAGCATACATTAAGCACAGCTCACACGATCAATTAAATAATACTTACAAGACTACATAGATTTCATATTCTATAAAAAAAAAAAATTACAATATTTTATAGAAATCGTTTTTGGTACAATTTTGAAGCACAATCAATCAAAGAAATCAAATAAATTGTTTGTCATACAAATACATTTAATAAAGGACACGCCAAAAGAACTTCAAATCTAAGAAGATTTGATAGTGCATTTTCGTGGTATCTGAAAAAATTATAAAATCTTGCACTAAGATCTACTCAAGCATAGCATCAAAAGTATTAAAAAAAAAAAAAAAAGGTTAAAAGAAAAGTTAAAAGAAAAGTAAACTAAAAAAAAATATAGCCCCCAACGATATATATTAGTGATCAGTAAAATTTTGCTATTGTCCTATACAATTTTCTTCAACTTTATCTCAAACGATATGATATTCTAAAATGTAGCTAAAAACTGAAAAAAAAAAATTAAGAAAAAAAATTTGAATGGCTAATACAATCCTTATCTTTTATAAACACAAACACTCCTATCATATATAATTACAAACACCAAAATGCTTTTTTTTTCTTTTTTTTTCATAAACAATCACGCGACCATACAGAGGTAAGAGAAAAAAAGAATTTAGCCCTATAACAATACATTAGTGAGTGTTAAAAGTTTATGTTTTTTTTTTTTTGGTAGGAAGTTTATGTTATTTTTGAAAACTACTTACATGCGTATTTTCCTTAAACTCAAATACCATTGAACTAATATAATAAAAAACAGCTAAAAATTAAAAAGAATAAAAAAATAAATTGAACAGGCAATACAATTCTTTTCATATATAAACACAAACATGCATATCATATACAACTACAAATGTTATAACATTTTTTTTTTGAGAACCAGTCACCCGACCTTACAAAGGTGGGAGGATGGGACTCCTTTTTCATTATTGCCTCTTCAATGTACTCCAAACATAGTTTGCACAACCAAAAAATCTCTAATTAGATGTTTTGCCAAAAAACAAACAAACAAACAAACAAACGAAAATATAGATGTATTCAATGGAAAAAAAAGCTTTTAAAATTCATAACTATAATAGCAAAAAAAAAAAAAAAGAGAGAGAGAGAAAGCTTTCGAAAACTCACACTTTCTAAAAAATAGCCACCGTCTCTTTATATTTTTTTGTAAAAAAATCTTATCAAAGCAAATACACCTACTATATACTCCCTTCGGTCAATAATACAAGTCTTTCTAGCAAAAACTTCTTGTTCAAAATTGTAAGTCGTTTTCAGAATTTAAGATTATATTTATTATTTTTTACCCATTTTACCCTTATACAATTCAAACATTTATGATTCTTCAATTCATTTAATATCAAAGGAATCATATGTAAATTACACTCATAATTAAAGTTGTCTTAATTCTTGTGTTTTTAACTTAAACGACCTAAATTTTTGATCGGGGGAAGTATAATACATTTATGGACCGTAAACCTTAAATACATATAAGATAATTTATTTTAAATTTAAAAAATTAGGTTGTTTCCGACTTCAGTATGTAATGTTTGTAGTATTTATTATCAGTTTGCTTCTTTGACCAAAAAAAAAATTCATGCCAGATTGCTTTAGGTATATAATGTGAGTATGTACATATTTTAATTTTTTAGTGTATTATTTTTCTATCCTAATATATTGCATCAAAGTTATTACTGTCTATTCCCATGAATCCAAGACCCCCAATCCCTCCCTCCTCTCTTTCATCTTCTCCTTTTCTTCAACCCCCTTCTTCCTTTTTTCGTCCCCGTCCCGTCCCGTCCCATCCCATCCCCTAACCCCTTTCTTCCTTCCAAGTTGTTTCTGTCCACTCCCCTGATTTCACAACCCAGTCACCCCCTCTTTTTTCCAGCACTCTATTTTCTATTTCTTTCATCCATCCTCTTCTTTTCTCACCCTTGTTTGACAGCTTTCGGCCTTATTTCCCGTTGCTAACTGGTGGGTTTCTGACGCGGCCACCGCCGCTGATGACCCTCTTTTGCCTCGGTTCTGATTCGAATGGAGAAATGACAATAAGACTAATTTGTAGGTCTTGAACTATGTCAATAGTGAGCTATGTCGACGACCGACCTTAAAAGGTGGCGAGCGGTGTCAAGTGGCGTGCGATCGAGGAGGCAGTAAGGTTCAACAGTTTTGTTGTTGTTTCTTTCCTTGAAGCTAGAAACTAGGGTTTTTTATCCCTTTGGTGAGATTTGTTGTCTCCGTTGGTGAGGTTGTTGTCTCCATTTTGGAATTATTGTCCTTTTTAATGGTTGTTGCCCCCTAGTGGGAATGATGCCATACCACCGGGTGTGTGGTGTTGGATTAGTATTGTACTTCAGTTGAATGAAATGTCTATTATTCTTATTGTAATAGATTGTTTACCATGACAAAAAAAAACATAGCAGTTTATATATATATATATATAAACCTAAATATATACCCATGTCATGGGAATCTCTCAAAATGTGTTGTGCATTAAATGTTTTGTGCATTTATGTCGCCTCGATTAATGTGTTGGATTTAAATCCAATGGTTCTAAATAGTGTACCCATAACATGAGTATATATTGGTTCCCATGGTAGAAATGTATATATATATATATATTTACTTGCGTAATATAAAGTTTACTAAAAAAAAATGTTAGACGAGTAACAGATTTGTCATAACGATGAATCATTTTTTTGATAAGAAAGAAACAATTGTTTTTCCCAAAGTTTGAACTCATGACCTTTGCAAAACCAACTTGTCTGGTGAAGTTCATCTCCCCAGTGCTTCTCTTTGAAGTTCTTAGCGATGGTGAAAGGCCTACTCCGATGTTGAGTTTTTCTATCACATTCTTGTGATTAGATCTATCACTTCTTTTGTGATTAGATTGGGATTTTGGTTATTTGTTTAGTTCTTATTTTCTCTGTTGGAAAATGGGTTCTTTTGATCTTGATAAACTTGTTGATGCTCTGGATGATGCTAATGCTAAGGAGGTTACAATGGGAGGGAGATCTATGTTGCTGGTTGGGCTAAGTTGAAAATGTGTCTTATCGGGAAGCTTTATGGTACTCGTTTGGCCAATCGTGAAGGTTTCATTTCCATGATTCATTGTATATGCACTACCGTAAATGGGTTTGATTTGGAGCAAGTTGCAAGGGAAAACACTTATGTCTTCTACTTTAGATCCGAAGAAGATAGGCAGAGGATTCTTAAAGGAGGTCCATGTGTTGGATTTTGGGGTTCATGCGCAGCGGAGATTACAAAACAATTTTGAAAAAAAAAACCCCAACAGGATCCGAATCTGATTCCATTAAAACATGTTTAAACTATGAAAACTTAATCATACCTCAGTCGCAAAACCTCTCTGAAGGTTAATCGATCTCTAAGGCGTTGCCAATGACGAACGCCCTCTAATAGCTATCCACACACGAACGGCGACCGAGATTCAAAGTGCTAGCTTCGAGAGAATACCAAACTTTTTGTTTCTCTCCAAAACGATCCAGAGGATACCAAAAACTCTAAGTCGTTTCTTAAAACGAAAATAGAGTTTCGGTCCTTTTAAAATCTTTTGTACTTGTATTCTAACTCAAAGCGTCTATTTATACAACCCTTGTATATAGACGGTTAAGTAAATTACACATGTACCCCTACTTAAAGAAGTATAAGTGTAATACACTACAAGGGCGTTTCTGTCATAAATTTTATCATATAAAATTCATTTTTCTGAACCATCTTAAAATCTTGCAAAACCATTCTCAGTGTGCGACCCAATAGGCTCATACAACGTTGGCAGTGTACCAAAATACATTTTGGTATACAAGTCATAAGCGGCCTCTAGCAAGACATTATGACTACCCAAGTTGTACGAATATCAAATCGATATAACCTAATCAATAGTGTATATAACATCTTTTTGTCGCACGATATCCTTTTGATCAAACATAAGGCATGGAATTGTCATCCAACATGTTTAATCGTACTAGTCTCGATTTCTAGGTAGACTGAAAACATCTAAGTGACATTGATCAATATCAATTCACTTAGACTAGGCCTTTTAACAGTCTAACACATCGAGGGATCCACTGGATATCTCTCTTTATATGAGAGGGACAAATTCTATCTCGATTACACAACTTCACCACATTATTCACACAGTAACCAATCGCAACCTTTATAATTATCCGGTTAAAGACAACGTTTGATTGCGTCAAATCACTGTATTCTTAATGTTGAAGTCTCTGGTAATCTCAAGTCGAGGACCGAAAAATATACCTATCATGAGAAACAACTATGACTTAATCCATGTGATGTTCTCATAGCGGGTCGGTCAAGACTTTGTTCCCTAACAAGTACTCATGATCTTGATTCGTATTCCTATACGTATGATCATCGTATGATCATCAATCAAGACTCACACTAGTCTTAATTCATTATAGTTCCCAGTATAATAATCGACTAGGGACATTTAGGATATTTATGTAAATACCCATGGATCTTATTATAATGTAAACATGCAAATCAATTATAATAAACAGCAAATGAAATCCTCTATTTTATTAACTAAAATGTATTCATAAAGACTGTTAATGGATTGACCTAGGGCACATTTCCCAACATCTCCCACTTGCTCTAGGGCCAATCATTCATGCATCTAATGCCTAATGATCTAACATGACCATCATGTTTCGCTTGTGGAAGAGCCTTTGTCAATGGATCTGCAACGTTGTCTTCAGTAGGTACTCTGCAAATCTTTACGTCTCCCCTCTCAATAATTTCTCTGATGAGATGAAAACGCCTGAGTATATGTTTGGATCTGTGATGTGATCTAAGTTCCTTGGCCTGTGCTATTGCCCCGTTATTGTCACAATACAAACAAATAGGGTTAGCAATACTTGGAACCACACCTAGTTCAGAAATGAACTTTTTGATCCAAAGTGTCTCCTTTGCTGCATCGGACGCTGCAATATACTCAACACGTTGTAGAATCCGCCACGATCTCTTGCTTCGAACTTTTCCAACTTTATCGCACCCCCATTCAAAGTAAACACATATCCAATGCGATCTAAAATCATCTATATCGTTTGAAAACTTGCATCTGTGTAACCATTTACAACTAGATCATTTTCAAAACCTCCATAGACCAAGAACACTTCCTTAGTCCTTCTTAAGTACTTAAGGATGTTTTTTACTGCTATCCAGTGACTCTCACCTGGATCTGACTGATATCTACTTGTAGTGCTCAAAGCATATGATACATCAGGGTGAATGCATAACATGGCGTACATGATAGATCCAATAGCAGATGCATATGGAATCTTATTCATACGGTCTCGCTCATCATTTGTCCTAGGACATTGATTCTTGCTGAGACTTATGCCATGAGACATTGGCAATAATCCTCTTTTAGAGTCTTGCAAACTGAACCTATTCAGTACCTTGTCTATGTAAACACTCTGACTTAGACCGATTAGCCTCTTAGATCGATCCCTATAGATCCTTATCCCTAGGATATAGGCTGCATCTCCTAAGTCTTTTATTGAGAAACACTTCCCTAACTAAGACTTCACACTCTGCAATGTTGGGATGTCATTTCCAATGAGTAATATATCATCAACATATAGTACCAGAAAAACAACTACACTCTCACTGACCTTCTTGTATACACAAGGCTCATCTTCGTTCTTAATAAAACCAAAATCCTTGATTGCTTCATCAAAACGAAGATTCCAACTCCGAGAAGCTTGCTTTAATCCATAAATAGATCTTTGAAGCTTGCATACTTTCCTAGAATTCTCAGGATGTACAAAACCTTCAGGTTGTGTCATATACACGTCCTCAAGCAGCTTTCCATTAAGAAATGTTGTTTTTACATCCATTTGCCATATCTCCTAGGCAAAATATGCAGCAATGGCAATTAAAATTCTTATGGATTTAAGCATGGTTACTGGCGAAAAAGTTTCATCATAATCAACACCTTGAGTCTGCCTGAATCCTTTTGCTACAAGTCTTGCTTTGAAAGTATACACTTTGCCATCCATGTCAGTTTTCTTCTTGAAAACCCATTTACAACCAATGGTCTTACCACCTTGGGTAAATCAACCAAGTTCCAAACTTGGTTATCATACATGGATTGCATCTCGAGTTCATGGCACTTAGCCATTTATCTGAGTCTGGTCCAGACATAGCCTCCTGATAAGTGGTGGGCTCATTTTGATCCATAAGTAACACATCACGACTATCAGTAATGAGAAATCCGAATCTCTCTGGCTCATGTCTTACCCTACCAGATTTAAGTGGACCTTGTGTCACTTGCGGAGGTTCAACTGGTTCAGAACGTTGTTGAACTTCCAGTAGCGGTTCAGTGTTTATTTGTGATTCTTGAACTTTTTCAAGATTTATTTCTCTCCCACTAGTGTCTTTTGAAATAAACTGTTTTTCCATAAAGGCATCATACCGAGCAACGAATACTTTGTTCTCAGTGGGATTATAAAAGTAATATCTTTTTGTTTCCTTAGGATACCCCACAAAAAAACACTTGTCAGATTTAGGTGCTAGTTTTTCTGAGACTTGTCGTTTTACGTAAGCCTCACAGCCCCAAATCTTAAGAAAAGACAAACTAGGTCTCTTACCGTACTATATTTCATATGGTGTTTTATCAACCGCTTTAGAAGGAACTCGATTTAGAGTGAAAGCTGCAGTTTCTAATGCATAACCCCAAAAGGATAATGGAAGATCCGCATGACTCATCATAGATCGAACCATATCTAATAAGGTTCGATTTCTCCTTTCAGAAAATCCATTCCATTGTGGAGTTGCTGGTGGAGTTAATTGTGAGACAATCCCACAATTTCTAAGATGATCATCAAATTCTTGGCTCAAATATTCACCACCTCGATCTGATCGAAGTGCTTTAATAGTTTTACCAAGTTGATTTCGCACTTCATTTTGAAATGTTCGAAACATCTCAAATGATTCACTTTATGTTTCATAAGATATACATAACCATATCTGCTGAAATCATCAGTAAATGTAATGAAGTACTGGTAACCTCCTCTAGCCATTGTGTTTATAGGACCGCATACATCAGTATGTATTAGACCCAATAAATCACTTGCCCTTTCACTATGTCCAATAAAGGGACTTTTAATCATCTTGCCTAGTAAACAAGATACGCACGTTTCATATGATTCCAAATCAAATGAATCTAGAAGTCCATCTTTATTGAGTTTTGTTATGCGTTTCTCATTTACGTGGCCAAGATGACAATGCCAAAGATAGGTTTGATTCAAATCATTTGACTTGGATCTCATTGTATTTATGTTAAAGACTGGAGTATCTGTGGACTTTTTCATGCTTAGAATATAAAGACCATTACACAAATCAGCATTTGCATAAAAAATGCCTTTACAAGAAATTGAACATCTATTATTCGCAATAATAAAATCAAAACCATCCATATCCAAACATGAGGCCGAAATGATGTTTCTGCTCAAGGCAGGCACATAATAACAATTATTTAAAGTTAAAATAAGTCCACTAGATAAAACTAAGTCATATGATCCAACACCAGGGCAAAGCAACTCTTGCTCCATTCCCTACGCGGAGGATGACTTCTCCTTTCTTCAACTTTCTACTTCTGGTGAGTTCCTGCACATTTATACAAATATGAGATCCACATCCGGTATCCAATACCCAGGAATCACTAGTAGATAAATTAATTTCAATAACATAAATAACTGAGGTGGTAGTCGCACTACCCTTTTTCTTCTTTAAATCTTCCAGATAGAGTTTACAATTTCTGAATCAATGTCCAGGTGCATGGCATAAATGACAATTTCCTTCCTTTTCCTTTTGGCGCTTTGAAGCAGGAACAGGCTGGGGCTTGACTTGTTCCACAGGCTTTGCAATAGGTGCAGAAGCAACCTTGGCAACTTTAGCCTTGCATTTGCCTTTCTTCTTCATTCCCTTTCCCTTTTGGACCATTAGCACATTACTAGAGGGTTTCTTGATATTTTGTTCAGTAGTTTTGAGCATCAAATGCAACTCTGAAATTGATTTCTCCATATTATTCATATTGTAGTTCATCACAAATTGTGAGTAACTCTCTGGTAATGAATTTAAGATCAAATCCGAAGCCAACTCTTGGCTTATGGGAAATCCAAGTCTATCAAGTTGGTCAACATAGCCCTTCATCTTCAGAACATGAGGACTAAGCGACGCACCCTCGGTCATCTTACAAGAATGCAGGTTCTTGACTGTCTCGAACCTTTCTTGCCTAGCTTGCTGTTGGAACATTTCCTTCAGCGTTACAGCCATGTCGTAGGCTTCCATTAGTTCCATGTCCTTCTGAAGTTCAGGAACCATAGTTGCCAATATAATGCATGCAACATCAGTAGAATCGTTGACATGCTTATTATGCGCATCCTTCACAGCTTTCGTAGCATTGACTGGTGGGTCCTTAGGGATCGGAGCATCCAGGACATACAACTTGCGTTCATGCTTAAGAACGATTCTCAAGTTTCTGAACCAATCAAGAAAGTTAGTCCCAGATAGCTTATCCTTCTCAAGGATAGATCGCAGTGACAGGGGATTATTGTTACTTGAAGAGGCCATTGATCTACAATAAAGATTATGTAGAGTTTATTTTAGTATAGAGGAATAGACTCCTACTAAATTAACAACCCTCCTAAAACATACTGTTTATTTAGGGGACTAAATCCATATTTCACCTAATTCTATGACAGCTACGGCATGAAACAGAACTAGATTATTTAGGTAGGTAATGAGTTATCAATTACATCTTATGTAATTTTAGATACTTTTATGAGATACAGACATCTTATGTCTTAGCATGTTTTTATCTCATCATATGCCTAAAGTCCAAAACTATTTTGATAGCTTTATTAAGTCGGACCAATTTAAACATTTAGGTAACTCTTACCCAACTTATCTCACCAAGATAACACAATACACCAAACTATGGCTGAAACTATATTAGTGCGATCGAGGCCTTGACAAGTGTTTAAAATTGGATGGCACAAGACTTAAGATTTAATAGAGGGATTTTATTCAGTTTTAGTGATTTTAATTAAACAATGAAATATCATATATTTTATTGATTTGTAGAACCACTAAACAATTTAGAAAATTTTTATGCTGTTCACTAATAGAAGAATTTCCGTGCGCTAGGATTAGTTAAACGGCGTTCCCGCTGGCCGATCAGCGGGCGGTGGTTCATTCATTGACCGGTCAATGGATTTGGGAACATGGGGCATCGCCCTTTTTTTTTTTTTTTTTTTTTTAGAAGACAAATCTTAATTCCGAAAATTAAAATTCGCTATAGAAAATCATATTTTTTTCGCTGATTTTACTATATCAAATTTACCCCTTAGTTTATCCAAAATTAAGTCAATTAAAACGTTTTAATTAACTCGGGCCCACATCTAACTAATCATCTTATCCTAATCCAATTAGGACTTTAGATATTTGAATCCTAGCATATCACAAATAACAAACTTCTCCATATTTATCTCCTATCCAATAGGGATAATTAAGCCGATTTTGCATATATCTCCTAATCTAATTGTTATTTATCTTTATCAAATAAAAACTTCATAACAACATAGATATAACAAGATAAATAAATAATTTTGAAAATTAATTATTTGCAATTTCGATCTTCATCCAAATAATCACAAATATGTAGTTGGATCATGAATTATTATCTCAATCGAACCTAATCATATTAGTTTCGAATTAACATTCAGACTTATACAATTTAAGAAACTTAAATTAATGTAACCTAAATATGCATACTGAATTACAGAGATTTCATCCATGATTCATTGTATATGGACTACCGTAAATGGGTTTGATTTGGAGCAAGTTGCAAGGGAAAACACTTATGTCTTCTACTTTAGATTTGAAGAAGATAGGCAGAAGATTCTTAAAGGAGGTCCATGTGTTGGGTTTTGGGGTTCATGCGCAGCGGAGATTACAAAACAATTTTGAAAAAAAAACCCAGCAGGATCCGAATCTGATTCCATTAAAACATGTTTAAACTATGAAAACTTAATCATACCTCAGTCGCAATACCTCTCTGAAGGTTAATTGATCTCTAAGGCGTTGCCAATGACGAACGCCCTCTACTAGCTGTCCACACACGAACGGCGGCCAAGATTCAAAGTGCTAGCTTCGAGAGAATACCAAACTTTTTGTTTCTCTCCAAAACGATCCAGAGGATACCAAAAACTCTAAGTCGTTTCTTAAAACGAAAATAGAGTTTCGGCCCTTTTAAAATCTTTTGTACTTGTATTCTAACTCAAAGCGTCTATTTATACAACCCTTGTATATAGACGGTTAAGTAAATTACACATGTACCCCTACTTAAAGAAGTATAAGTGTAATACACTACAAGGCGTTTGTCATAAATTTTATCATATAAAATTCATTTTTTCGAACCATCTTAAAATCTTGCAAAACCATTCTCAGTGTGCGACCCAATAGGCTCATACAACGTTGGCAGTGTACCAAAACACATTTTGGTATACAAGTCATAAGCGGCCTCTAGCAAGACATTATGACTACCCAAGTTGTACGAATATCAAATCGATATAACCTAATCAATAGTGTATATAACATCTTTTTGTCACACGATATCCTTTTGATCAAACATAAGGCATGGAATTGTCATCCAACATGTTTAATCGTACTAGTCTCGATTTTTAGGTAGACTGAAAACATCTAAGTGACATTGATCAATATCAATTCACTTAGACTAGGCCTTTTAATGATCTAACACATCGAGGGATCCACTGGATATCTCTCTTTATATGAGAGGGACAAATTCTATCTCGATTACACAACTTCACCACATTATTCACACAGTAACCAATCGCAACCTTTATAATCATCCGGTTAAAGACAACGTTTGATTGCGTCAAATCACTGTATTCTTAATGTTGAAGTCTCTCGGTAATCTCAAGTCGAGGACTGAAAAATATACCTATCATGAGAAACAACTATGACTTAATCCATGCGATGTTCTCATAGCGGGTCGGTCCAGTACTTTGTTCCCTAACAAGTACTTATGACCTTGATTCGTATTCCTATACGTATGATCATCGTATGATCATCAATCAAGACTCACACTAATCTTAATTCATTATAGTTCCCAGTATAATAATCGACTAGGGACATTTAGGATATTTCTGTAAATACCCATGGATCTTATTATAATGTAAACATACAAATCAATTATAATAAACAGCAAATGAAATCCTCTATTTTATTAACTAAAATGTATTCATAAAGACTGTTAATGGATTGACCTATGGCACATTTCCCAACACCATGGTCGTTTGATAACCAACTCCTTATGTTGATCAAACCAAACGACATTGGGGAATTGGAAGCGTTCGATTTTACTCGTTCGCCATTTTAGATCCAGATCCCAAAAGTTCCATTGGTGTGTATGACTGAAAAAGCAGCCTTTTTTCTAGGGAATCAAATTGGGGAGGCGTAAGAGGTAGACTTTGGGGACTTGGGGGACCGTAATGGAAAATTTTTACGGGTCCGGGTCAAGATTAATCTATTGGAGCCATTACCAATAGGTCTCAAAGTTTATTTGGAGGAGGTAGATTGTAAAGTTCCCGTGGTCTTTTAATATAAGCGACTTCTGGATTTTTGTTTCAATTGTGGTCAGATTGGCCACAAACATGAAGACTGTATTATGTTGGAGGGACAGGAAGTTGATCTGAGTTTATTTAAATGCAGCAACTGGTTACGAGCTAAACATCCTAACATACAACGTCAACGTCAAGATTCATATGAGAACGCATCTCGTATGGTCTCTAGGGGGGATGATCTCAGATGGGTGGTCGGGGGCGTACGCTGCGTGATAATGGAAGGGGTTGTCAAAGAGGAGGCATGCATTATTTTCCACATTTAGAACCAGTTGAGTTTTTTAAGGAGATAGTTGTTGATTCTCTGGGCCTCAACCCACGTTTCCTTATTCGGGGGAGTTGGAGAAACGAACTTTGGGAAGTGATGATAGGGACTGCCAACTGGATAATGCCCATAAAGTCTGTGATGAGAAGGCTGACGTATCCAATCTCACCGTCCTAAATAATGTCACGCCTCAACTGTCAGGACATGTACATGTGATGGTCGATATGGAGCAAGATGTAATCTTATCTCTTAAGTTGGGTGTGTTACCTACCAATATGATGCCATCGGAGACAAAAAGTCCAGTTATTACAACTAAAGAAAAGCCTCTCTCATCTGGAACCTGCTATATCCATGTTCCTATTTCAACTAAGGGTAAGATTATTGCTTCATCGACTTCTATGCTCTTGCAGGTTTCTGAGGCCTCTCAGCTAGAATCCATGGAAGCCGTTCATAATCCCTCTAGTACTGTTGCTTCATCTACCGAACCTTCACAGAAGTGGAAGAGGCTTGCTCGTCAATCACGCCAACCTTTACAAAAACAAACATCTCGAGGACAAGAAGAAAAGAAGGCATTGAGGGATCCTACAAGTAGGAAAAAATGTCAGGGGTTAGAGAACTTTCCACTTGTAACGGCTCAATTCCACATTGGATCGCCACGGGAGGCCACGCGGGCCCACAACTGACCACGTGGCTGCCAACTATGTCCCATGCACAACTAATCATCCTTTCACCTCAAATCATACAGCGAAAGTCTTAAACATCAAAATGTACAGCAGAAGCAAGTTTTTATAATCACTTAACCTAATGTGGAAACTATACCAAAATGTCATCAAGATATATACATCAATGATCCTCAAAATATCAAAATGTAAACCTAAAAGTTATGTACAAAGCAACATATATCTCTCACAACCCATACCCAGTATAAAACAATTAAGCATAAACAAACGTACGAGTAGGGCAAATTGTAGCCACTCATAGATAATCCTCAATGCTGCCTTTCTCACCGCTTGTACCAGTATTTGTACTCAAGCCATCACAAAAAGGTAGATGACGAGTCCAAAGTGAATAATTCCAAGGAAATTCACTAAGTAATTACATAAATAAAATACAAGAATCCAAAATACTATAAATAAACATGCGGAACAAAAGAATACAGACGACTGCGGAAGATCATCGCATGCATATAAATAGCAGTGAAGCAAAGTACGTAGTCACTCGGATCAGACTAAACTATACTTCGGGCTGTCCGCCAGGCACAACCCATGAGTAAAACCATCGAACGAGTTGACTCTGGACCCTTTAGGTGGCTGGCGCAGAACACAGTATACCCACACATGCCTATCATACCCGGGTAACATATTCACCGGTGCATACCTAGACATATGTTATGGCTTAGTGGACCCTATGCCTCGCACGATAAACACTAAGTGGAGAGTAATCGCATCACCGTAAAGACACCAGGTAATGGTATGCTCAACCACCATAGTAAGCACTAGATGAGAGTAAACTCAAGTATCGTAAAGCATTAAGGAATAGAGTGATAAATGGACAAAACTGAATTCAAATAAATCAAACAATAAATACTAAGGTGAATTTCAGTTGGGATACTACATACCTCAAACCGCACTCCAAATACCATCGTAATCCAGCTAGCATGCCTCAACTGTGTGTCAAATATCCGTCTAATCTACCTAATACATCAATTCCCAATTAATCACACATATTCCCAAACCATGTAAACCTCGATACATAACCCCAAATTATCGATAAAATCATCGATTAAACACCTCAATTAGACCATATGAAACCCTAGGTCAAACCCCAATTGATAAATTTTTATTAAAAATTTTAGTCCCAAACTGTTCAAGACGCCGCCGAGGACACAGTTAAGTTCAACCCTCACGACGTTTTCACGGCGTCCTGGACGTTGCGGACACGCCGTCACACTATCTCATCACGACGTCTTCAAAACGTTCCAAATTCTCGCCTCTGGTTAAGACGCCGTGAGTGGCGCCGTGGGCGTTATCTCAGCCAGTTGGCACCTTAGGGGTTTTCGAACCCTCTCGACTCGTTTTCATGGTCCGAACCCGCTCCAACAACCCACAAAACACTTGAACAACATTGAGCAACCAAAAGCCTCCGACCCAATGTGTTCGAAATGCAAACCTCTGGTTTCCCGACTAAAAACCTGAAAATCACTTTGAACACCAAAACAACCACCACACCAACACCAAATCCACCATTTCCCACTTCAAAACCAACTAAAAAACCATAGCAACACCCCATTCATGTTGTTGTGCTCAAAACCCTCACCAAAACATTCGTGAAAATCCCTGAAAAGCACCCTGAAACGTAAAGAACGAGATGGAGATCGAGGAACTAACCTTAGTTTTGATGTTCCTTCACTCTTTGAGCTCCAAACCATCAACACAAATCACCAAACCCTCCACTATCCCTCTCATTTTTGGATTTTTCACTTGGATGAGAGAGAAAAGTTGTTGAATGTATGAGAAATCTCATATATATACATATATAAAATTTTCATCAATTCACACCCCCACATCTCAAGACATGTTTGATGGCTAGGATGAAGTCAACAAGTCCAAAAGATGACAATAACTTGACCCTTAAGTCACCTTGTTCCTATTCACTTATGTCACCAACTATATACACTTCGGGCGTTCCAATACCCAGCTCCGAACTGCAAATTATGCCATTCTCACGAACCAACGATCCCAAACACTTCCATATCATTTCTTATGAATTATTTAATGAATTCTATCATTTATTATGTATGTTAAGTTCCCCGACCTAGTGTACTAGTCATTCGTTGCCCGGTATCCGCGTATACCAGTTATACGCAGCGGATACCCATCACACTAGCTCACTCGTCGATAAACAATGTAAACACGCATATTTGTGAAGTAATTTATCTAAATTGAACATATACATCGCAACTTCACCACAAGAGCATACAAAACGAACTGTAAACCCCATCCGGCCGTGCTTCGTCTTCGTTGTGAGACCCATGAACTTCCCTGCTGGCATCCACATCCGTAATTTCATTATCAATAATGGCCATTGAAAATTGAGCCGTTACAACTCTTCCTAACTAATTTGAAATTTCATCCCAAAATTTGAGATACCACTCTCTTCTTAGGCAACCGCAATACTGATGCAACTACCCACCAGGTCAACCAATCAAAACATACACTGGGTGAACTAATAAAACCCCTAACTTTGGTGAACAAATCAACCTTAAATCTAGGTGAACGAATCAACCTATTTCAGGTGAACCAAGCAAGCTGTCACTAGTGAACAAATCGACCAGTTCTTTACTAGCTCCTGGTGAACACATCAACCAGTATCACAACCTCCTGGTGAACCCATCAACCAGTACCATGATAAACCAATCAACCAGTCGATCACTAACTCCTGGTGTACCAATCAATCAATCTCTGGTAAACGCATCAACCAGTCCTACATCAACCAGTGTCTGGTGAACCACATCAACCATTCCCTGGTGAATCACATTAACCAGTCGCTAATGAACTCCTAGTGAACTAATCAACCAATTTTACAACCCCTAGTAAACGAATCAGCTAGGACACGTTAGCCCAAAAGTAAACTAATCAGCCTATATGTAATGCATGCATGAAAAAATATGTCAAACGAAAATATACAACAATGACGTACCCTGAGCATGTTGTCGTGTCGTCTCTCTGACAGGATGTGTCACTTCATAGGCTCTTTTATCAGTCTGTGAAATCTCTGGTGCTGGAAAAACTCTCGGACAATCCATTCTGATATGGCCTATCTAATCGCACCTATAATATCTGCGTTTGTCTCGTCCTCCAGACTGTCGAACCTCAGATCTCTGACCCCAACTTCGATCTTTCGATCCTCGTCTGTCGAAATGATCGTATCGATCGATCATTTGAGATATGGGTACAATCTCATGTGCCTCCTGGCTATCATCATCGCTAAACTGATCATCAGTCTGATCCCGGTCATCCCTTGGGACTCCAATCTATCTGCCCATTATCATACTCGTGCCGATCATCTCTCGGATCACGATCGTCACTAAAATCCTGATTTCGCTGTCTCTTTGACCTCTGATCAAACCGAGGACTCTATCTTGACTGATTCGATCGCTCCTTATTCTGCAACAAGTATGTCTCCCGAGCCAGTGCCTGGTCATAAATGCACTGTAAAGTTTGACCTCCACTCACGACAATCACACTGCCAATCTGCTCGTCTAAACCCCTAATAAAGTAATAAATTTGAATTCTCTCATTATTAGCCACATCCATGGCATACTGCATCAGGTACCTGAACCACTCCATGTATACAAGCACAAACAGGTACTGTAACGGCCCAGCCATGGGGCGCACCCCCTCTGGTACCGCACTGTGCACGCAGAGCGAGTGTGAGCTATGGACCGCAGCCCCTCCCACACCATCTGGCTCGCCTAAGCCAGTCTTTCGCACCCCAGACTTGAACCTCCACCCTGAGGGATAAGTACACAGGTTTAGCGAGTCTGGTACCACTGAGCTGGTCCAGCACGGATGCACCGGATCCCATCAGAACTCCACAGTTAAGCGTGCTTCCAGACTTGCTAAACGGCCCAGTCATGGGGCGTACCCCCTCTTGCACCACACAGGCAGTGTGAGCCATGGATCGCAGTCCCTCCCACACCATCTGGCTCCCCTAAGCTAGTCTTTCGCCCCCCCAAGACTCGAACCTGCGCCTTGAGGGATAAGTACACAGGTTTAGCGAGTCTGGTACCACTGAGCTGCCGAGGACTTCCCAGGAGGTCACCCATCCCAGTATTACTCTCGCCCAAGCACGCTTAACTGCGGAGTTCTGATAGGATCCGATGCATCCGTGCTAGACCAGCTCAGTGGTACCAGATTTGCTAAACCTGTGTACTTATATCTCGGAGCGCAGGTTCGAGTCTGGGGCAAAATCGGCTTCGAGGGGAGCGGATGGTGTGGTGGGGCTGCGGTCCATGGCTCACACGCCTGCGTGTGCTGAAGGGTGCGCCACATGGCTGGGCTGTTACATAAAAAACGCCTTTTTATGTAACGGCCCAACCATGGGGCGCACCCCCTCTGGCACTCACA
This sequence comes from Stephania japonica, assembly GCA_039657345.1. Classification (NCBI taxonomy): domain Eukaryota; kingdom Viridiplantae; phylum Streptophyta; class Magnoliopsida; order Ranunculales; family Menispermaceae; genus Stephania; species Stephania japonica. The sequence continues at coordinate 78,692,074 of CM077556.1, read as the reverse complement.
GGTAGTGTAAGCCATGGACCGCAGCCCCTCCCACACTATCTGGCTCCCCCAAGCCAATCTTTCGCCCCCAGACTCGAACCTGCACCCTGATGGATAAGTACACAGGTTTAGCGAGTCTGGTACCACTGAACTGGTCCAGTATGGATGCACCGGATCCCATCAAAACTCCGTAGTTAAGCGTGCTTGGGTGAGAGTAGTACTGGGATGGGTGACCTCCTGGGAATTCCTCGACAGCTCAGTGGTACCAGACTCGCTAAACCTGTGTATTTATCCATCAGGCGCAGGTTCGAGTCTGGAGGGCCAAAAACTAGCTTGGGAGAGCTAGATGGCGAGGGAGGAGTCTGGTACCACTGAGCTGTCGAGGACTTCCCAAGAGGTCACCCATCCCAGTACTACTCTTGCCCAAGCATGCTTAACTGCGGAGTTCTGATGGGATCCGGTGCATCTGTGCTGGACCAGCTCAGTGGTACCAGACTCGCTAAACCTATGTACTTATCCATCAGGGCGCAGGTTCGAGTCTCGGGGGCAAAAGACTGGCTTGAGGGAGCCAGATGGTGTGGGAGGGGCTGCGGTCCAAGGCTCACACTACCTGTGCAGTGCCAGAGGGGGTGCGCCCTATGGTTGGGCCGTTACATAAAAAATGCAAGAGGTCACCCATCCCAGTACTACTCTCGCCCAAGCACGCTTAACTGCGGAGTTCTGATGGGATTCGGTGCATCTATGCTGGACCAGCTCAGTGGTACCAGACTCACTAAACTTGTGTACTTATCTATCAGGGCGCAGGTTCGAGTCTAGGGGCAAAAGACTGGCTTGAGGGAGCCAGATGGTGTGGGAGGGGCTGCGGTCCATGGCTCACACTCCCTGTGCGGTGCCAGAGGGGGTGCGCCCCATGGCTGGGCCGTTACATAAAAAGACGTTTTTTATGTAACGGCCCGGCCCATAAGCACCTCGGCTGCACCTGCAGCGTGTGAGCCATGGGACCGCAGCTCCTCCCCCGCCATCCGGCTCCCCAAGCCAGTCTTTGCCCCCTGCACTCAAACTTGTGCCCGAGGGATAAGTACACAGTTTAAGGCTGAGTCAGACCACTGAGCTAGTTCAAGACGGATGCTTGGATCCTATCGAACCGCGAGTAGCTAAGTATGTTTGGGCGAGAGTAGTACTGTGATGGGTGACCTCCTGGGAAGTCCTCGACAGATCAGTAGTACCAGACTCGGAGATCACCCATCCCAATACTACTCTCGCCCAAGCACACTTAACTGTAGAGTTCTGATGGGATTCGGTGCATCCGTGCTGGACTAGCTCAGTGGTACCAGACTCGCTGAACCTGTGTACTTATCCCTCAGGGCGCAGGTTCGAGTCTGGGGGGCGAAAGATTGGCTTGGGGAGCCAGATGGTGTGGGAGGAGCTGCGGTCCATGGCTCACACTGCCTGTGCGGTGCCAGAGGGGGTACGCCCCATGATTGGGCCGTTACAGGTACCATGCCTCAACGCAAGAAACTCCTCTCTGAGTCTCAGCTGCACCTCTATCGGTATATACTCATTTAAGAACAGCTGACGAAACTCAGCCCAAGTCGTCAGCTCTAGATGTGTATCAGTATAAGTCGTCCACTAGACCGCCGCTAGTCCACTTAGGCAATACCTCGAAATCCGTGCATGTTCAACCTCCGGCACCTCCAATAACTAATGTAGCCGTCGATGCGTCATCAACCAATGCCCAGCTAACTCTGGGTCGTTCACCCCATAGAAGTAAGTGGGGTTAAACCGCATAAAGTTCTTCACCATCTTCGCCGCCTCTGACATCCTGCTCTCATGTTGATGCTACTGTCAGCTGCTTAGTCATGACCGGTGTCACCACTGTCATAACTGTTGGTGCAACAACTGGGGTGGTCTTCTCGACCAATGTCTCTGAACCTACCGCCTGAACAGTGACAATTGGAGCAAGTACCACCTGAGTAGTGGGCATAACCAAAGTAGTCGTCGGTGCAGTTGTCGCCACTCTCCGACCCCGAATGTACTCGATAACATTTGCCATCTGTGCCTAATGTAAAACTTGTTGCTTCGTGACCCTCTGCGATAATGACTGTAGAGTCACAACCTCCCCAGTGGGCTCACTGGTCACACCAACCTCCTGCTAAGTCGTCGGTGGAGCAGCACTAGGAGTTTGTCCATCTATAGTAATCTGCACCACAACCATCCATCAGATTAAACCTAATATATACGCGTATCATATGTATTACACAAACAAATATACACGTATATATATTTCTGAATCTACCCGCCTCACATCACTTCCCAACTAAGACTCTAACCATTCACTTATGGTTTCCACATCTAAGGTTTATCAATCAGGTTTCTCCTCAGTTCATTACATATCATTTCCTCAAAATACCGCCTAGGTTTCCAATCAACCTAGACTCGATACCAAATTGTAACAACCCAATTCCACATTGGACCACCACGGGAGGCCACGCGAGCCCACAACCGACCATGTGGCAGCCAGCTGTGTCCCACGCCTAACTAATCGTCCTTTCACCTCAAATCATATAGCAAAAGTCTTAAACATCAAAATGTAATGCGGAAGCAAGTTTTTATAATCACTTAACCTAATGTGGAAACAATACCAAAATGTAATCAAGATATATACATCAATGACCCTCAAAATATAAAAATGTAAACCTCAAAGTTATGTACAGGGCAACATATATCTCTGACAACCCATACCCAGCATGAAAGAATTAAGCATAAATAAATGTACGAGTAGGGCAAATTGTAGCCAGTCATAGATAATCATCAATCTTGCCTTTGTCTCTGCTTGTACCAGTATCTACACTCAAGCCATCACAAAAAGGCAAATGTCGAGTCCAAAGTGAGTAATCCCAAGAAAATTCACCAAGTAATTACATAAATAAAATACAGAAATCTGAAATACTATAAATAAACACGCGGAACAAAAAAATACAGACGACTACGGAAGATCATCGCATGAATATAAATAGCAGTGAAGCAAAGTACGTAGCACTCGGATTAGACTAAACCATACTTCAGTCTATCTGCCAGGCACGACCTGCGAGTAAAACCATTCAACGGGTTGACCCTGGACCCTTTAAGCATAGACTATTGTGTACCCACACATGCCTATCATACTCGGGTAGCATATTCATCTGCGCATATCTAGACATATGCTATGGCTTAGTGGACCCTATGCGTCACACGATAAACACTAAGTGGAAAGTAATTGCATCACCATAAAGACACCGGGTAGGAATAAACTCCACTACCATAAAGACACTAGGTAATGATACGCTCAACTACCATAGTAAGCACCAGATGAGAGTAAACTCAACTATCGTAAAGCATTAAGGAATAGAGTAATAAATGGACATGACTGAATTCAAATAAATTAAGCAGTAAATACTAAAGTGAATTTCACCTCAAACCGCACTCCAAATACCGTCCTAATCCAGCTAGTACGCCTCAACTGCATGTCAAATATCCATCTAATTCACCTAATACATCAATTCCCAATTAATCACACATATTCCCAAACCATGTAAACCTAGATATATAACCTCAAATCATCGATAAAATCATCGATTAAACACCTCAATTAGACCATATAAAACCCTAGGCCAAACCCTAATTGGTAAATTTTTATTAAAAATTTTAGTCCCAAAATGTCAAAGTCACCGTCGAGGACGCCGTCAAGTTTAACCCTCACAGTGTCTTCACAGCGTCTTGGGCACCATGGATACGCCGTCACATTATCTCATCACAGCATCTTCAAAACGTGTCCCCAACATTTTCCAAATTCTCGCCTCTGGTCGAGACGTCGTGAGTGGTGCCGTAGGTGTCTCTGCTAGTGGGCACTTTAGGGGTTTTCAGACCCTCTCGACTCGTTTCCATGGTCCGAACCCGCTCCAACAACCCACAAAACACTTAAACAACATTGAGCAACCAAAAACCTCTAACCCAATATGTCTGAAATGTAAACCCCGAGTTTCCCAACCAAAAACCCAAAAATTACTTTGAACACCAAAACAGCCTCCACACCAACACCAAATCCACCATTTCCCACTTCAAAACCAACTCAAAAACCATAGCAACACCCCATTCATGCTAGTGTGCTCAAAACCCTCGACAAAACCTTCATGAAAATCCCCAAAAAATACCTCGAAACGTAAAGAACGAGATGGAGATCAAGGAACTAACCTTAGGTTTGATGTTCCTTCACTCCTTGAGCTCCAAACCATCAACATAAATCACCAAACCCTCCGCCATCCCTCTCATTTTTGGATTTTTCACTAGGAGGAAAGAGAAAAGTTGGTGAATGTGTGAGAAATCACATATATATATATATATCTTCATCAACTCACACGCCCACATCTCAAGACATGTTTGATGGCTAGGATGAAGTCAACAAGTCCACAAGATGGCAAAAACTTGACCCTTAAGTCACCTTGTTCCTATTCACTTATGTCATCAACTATATAAACTTCAGGCGTTCTAGTACCCGGCTCCGAACTACAAACTGTGACATTCTCATGAACCAACGATCCTGAACACTTCCATATCATTTATTATGAATTATTTAATGAATTTTATTATTTATTATGTGTGTTAAGTTTCTCGGCCTTGTGTACTAGCCATTCATCGCCCGGTATCCGCGTATACCCGCTATACGCAGCGAATATGCGTCACACTAGCTCACTTATCAATAAACAATGTAAACACACATATTTGCAATGTAATTTACCTAAATTGAACATATATATCGCAACTTCACCACAAGAGCACACAAAACGGACTGTAAACCCTATCTGGTCATACTCCGTCTTCACTGTGGGACCCATAAACGTCCTCGCTGGCATCTACGTCCATAATTTCATCATCAATAACAGACATTGAAAATCGAGCCGTTACACCACTACAAGTATCTAATGTATATAATATATACGGGAAAAGAAGGGGTACAACATCTGATATATCTTCTACTATATCCAAAAAATCAAAGAGCTTTACTTCTGCTAATGCTGGCTCTTCTGATTCTCTTACTGACATAATGACAGTCCTGGGAGGTCAAGACAGCTGACAGATATGACGTTGTTATGCTGGAATGTGCAGGGTCTGGGGAATCCTAACACTATGCTTTTATTACGACTTTTTATTCGCAAAACTTCCCCGGGGATAGTCTTTCTCTCGGATACTAGACTCTATGGCAAAAGAGTTGATGATCTTAAAAGAAAATTAGGTTTTCAAAATAGTTTTCATATTGATAGTAAAAGGAAAAGTTGTGGCTTGTTACTTCTTTGGAAAGAGGAATGGGATGTGGAGATTAAATCTTTTTCTCCTGGCCACATTGATTCACTTGTGTCTGTGGCTGATGGGTTTCAATGGCGATTTAGAGGCTTTTATGGTCATCCTAAAAAGGAGGAGCGACATCACTCATGGGAGTTATTAAGGAGATTGGCAAGTAAAATACACTTACCTTAGGTTTGTGGGGGTGATTTCAATGAAATTACTAGCATGATAGACAACCTGAGGGGTTTAGAAAAATCCATTTCCTCTATAATGGATTTCCAAGTTGTTCTTAATCAGTATTCTTTGACAGACTTGAGCTTTTTGGAGCCTCAGATGACATGGAATAACAAGAGGGAGGAAAAGGAGAATATCCAACAAAGATTGGATAGGTTTTTTGCTAATGTGCAATGGAAAACTCATTTTGATTTTGGAAGGGTTACAAATTTGGATTTCTATAAATTTGATCATATACATATTATATTATCTTTGGAAAGGGACAATGATAGAGGTCCAAATATGCGTGCTGGGAAAAGTTTTCGATTTGAACCCTATTCGGTGAAAAATGTTGATTGTACACAAGTAATTGATGGGAGTTAGCAGGATTGGGGAGGTTCCAGGGATCCTATGCTAAATATACAACTGAAACTAGCAAAATGTAGAGGGGAATTGCGTAAATGGAGTTCTCTGACTTTTGGAAATATTTCCAAGAGAATTGAGAAACTGAAAAAAAAAAAAAAAAAAAAAAAAAAAGAGGAGATGTATAGAAAGTGTCATGAACCAGGAATGATGCCTCAAATTAAAATATCAGAACTGCAGTTAGAGAAATTGTTGATCATTGAGGAAGAACACTGGAAACAAAGATCTCGGGCTGAATGGTTGAAGGAAAGAGATCGAAATACAAGATACTTTCATTTTAAGGCAAAACAGAGGAAGTCTAAGAACCATATCAGCAGAATTAAAAAGGAACAAGGCCTTTGGGTTAAAAAGAATGAGGAGATTGGCGAAGTTGTACAAGAATATTTTCAAAAACTTTTCACTTCTTCTAATCTTTCCCTCAATGATGTTAATAAGGCTACTGAAGGTATTCAGACCAAGTTAGATGTACAAGCAATGGAATTGTTACAGGAACCCTTCACCAGTGAAGAAATAGAATGTGCTATCTTCGGTATTGGCACCACAAAAGCTCTTGGACTGGATGGCTTTCATGATCTGTTCTACCAAAAACATTGGGATACTGTTAGGTATGACGTTACTCAGGCATGTTTGAAGGTACTAAATGACGAGGAGTCAGTCCAAGAGACTAATGCTACAAATGTAGTTCTTGTTCCTAAAAAAAGGAATATAGAGACTATAGGTGATTTTCGACCTATTAGTCTTTGTAATGGGCTTTATAAGATTGTTACCAAAACTCTTGCTAATAGATTGAAAAAATTTCTCCCTAATGCTATTTCAGAATATCAAAGTGTATTTGTACCTGGTCGGTTGATTACGGATAATGTGGTGATTACCTTTGAAATGTTACATTCTCTCCATAAAAGAAAAAAAGGGAGGCAAGGTTACATGGCTCTTAAACTTGATATGAGTATGGCTTATGACAGAGTGGAGTGGTCATTTTTAGAAGCTATAATGAAGAAAATGTTTTTCCCTGCAAAGTGGGTCAGACTTATAATGAATTATATATCTACTCCTACTTTTGGCTTTTGTGTGAATGGTGCTGTAGTGGCCATTGTTAGTCCTTCTCGAGGGATTAGACAGGGATGCCCCTTATCTCCTTATCTTTTCTTGTTATATATTGAAGCTCTATCTAATCTCCTCTCTCAAGCTGCAAGTAGGGGGCTATCTGAGGTATGGCTTATTCTAGGTTTTATCCCAAACTAAATCACTTATTTTTTGCCAATGATAGCATTATATTATGTTGTGCAAAGAAGGGTGTTGGGCAAGAAATCAAATCCATTTTGGATATATATGGAGAAATCGACACTTACTTATAGATCTAATGTTAAATCAGACGTGAGAAAGGTTATTAAAGATGATTTGGGCCTCCAAGCTGCAGTTTCACATGGAAAATATTTGGGTTTGCCAACTGTTGTGTGGAGAAATTAAGGGAAACATTTGCTGAAATCAGAGATAAGTTATGGAAGAAAATCAAAGGGTGGAAGAGGGGCTTATTCACTGTTGGGGGTAGGGAAATTTTGTTAAAAGCTATTCTTCAATCCATCCCCACTTATGTTATGAGTTTATTTAAACTTCTAGGATATTTACAAAAGAAAATCAATTCTACTCTGAGTAGATTTTGGTGGGGTGAGTCTAATTATAAAAGATAAACTTCATGGGTTAGTTGGACGAGGATGTGTATACCTAAGCAACATGGTGGTTTAGGGTTTCGAGATACTGAATTCTTCAACAAAGCTTTGCTGACAAAGCAAGCATGGAGCGTATTTACCTTTCCTGATGCTCTATCTAGTAGAATATTAAAAGGGAAATACTTTCATGGCGAAGAGTTCCTAGCAGTGCACTCAAAAGCAAAACCAAATCGTTCATACATCTGGAAAAGTATTCTTTAGGGCGAAGAATTGTTAAAGAAAGGCCTAGTGTGGAGAGTTGGGAATGGAGAGCAGATAAGTGTGTTCCATGATAAATGGATTCCTAACCCTACTTTTTACACAATACTCACACCACCAATAACATTGAATTCCAAATACAAAGTTAATGAACTTATCTCTCCAAGTCGTTCTTGGGACATAAATCGATTGCGTAACCTACTGCGGCCTTATGATGTGCAGATTATTACCTCTATTCCTCTTAGTTCTATTGAATCTTATGATAAATTGGTTTGGTTCCCTAAGAAATTCGAAAAATACTCTGTTAGAAGCGAATATTGAGTAATTGAATTAGAGACTAATACTGCAGAAGAAGCCAGTACCTCAAGGCTAAAACCTTGGTGGAATTTTCTATGGAATGCTCTTATCCTGACCAAAGTAAGAATCTTTATGTGGCGATGCTTTCATGAAGCTCTCCCTACACAAGTTGACATGCACAATAAAGGTGTTCAAATTAACATTAAATGCCAGATCTGTCAAAGGAAGCCTAAAACTATTTCTTACCTTTTGTTTGAGTGCTCGGTGGTAAAGGAGTTATGGAGGAAGTTTCTCAATGGAACCAGATCAAGGAATGTATAAAGGCGCCAATGGCCGATTGTTTGTTGAGTTTTTTCAACTCTCCTCATTGTCATATCTTGGACCTCATGTGTGCAACTATGTGGTGGATATGGCGGTGTCAAAATGAGCTTCTCTTTGCTACAGTTTCCCATCCTTCTCAGCTTGACTGGGATGCGATCTCCTTGTGGCTCCAAAAGTTCCAATCTAGTAGATCTGTAGTGGTACAGCTCAGATCTGAGCAAAGAGATGAGAATTCGAGCTCTATACAACACAAATGGCTTCCACCCCCAATCAATTTACTCAAACTGAATACTGATGCATCGGTTTGTGCACATCTTCCTTATGTGGGTGTTGGAGGCGTGATTCGTGACCATGCAGGGATGGTTTATGGGGCTTTCTCAAGACGAATCAAAGGCTCTTTCTCTCAAGATACTGCAGAATTGCGAGCTATGCAAGATGGTTTACAAGCTGCCTTGACGACGAGACTTCTGATTCATCGTGTTGAATGTGATGCTCTTGACGCGCGTCGTAACACGTCAAATATAATTTTTGATTCTACAACGAAAACTACAAAGACTACAGTAATGGTAAGCTCGGTGTCGAACCTCAAGGACTAGGCTACTGACTTAGGTTTCTAGGAGGAAAAGAAAAGAACAAGAAATTAAAAGTCTAGGTATCTAGCTTCACGGTCTACGCTAAACAACTTGGGAACGATTCCATTATTCCTCGGTTTCTAAAAGATATGAGACTAACCTATGATCTAGTGCAGCTTATAGGCCCGGTGACGCACTTAGTTCCTCGCACTTCCTGTTATCAACAGCCAAGGTATGACCGTTGACTACTTCCCTAACCAAACATGCAACCTGATCGCTAGTGCTCCAGATTTAACGCGTTGGTCGCATTACTTCGGTCCGTGAAGGCACTACACCTAGACAACCGGATCGCTAGTGCTCCCGATTTAGTCTAGATCCCTAAGGTACTTGACCATTAGCCAATTGTCACAAGTTTGAGTCAATCGTTTAAGGACGGACATTTCGACTTCAATGACAGAGAGTATCAATCTAATATGCATGCACAGTGCTATACAAACAATTAAATCTAACCCTAATATAATAAACAGAACCAAAGGAAATAAACTATATAGTAGAATCAATAAAATCATGCATAGATAAACCTTCTAATAGAGTCTCAAGTCACAAGGCTCAACTGATCCACTTTCAACCTAGTTGAAGAGGATTAACTAAACTAAACCCTAGTTAAAAAATAAAACAATGGACTAAATAAAGGTTGTTTTTTTCCTTTTTAGAGCCTACTAGTATTTATAGGAATATTTTAGTTTGGTTGAACGCGTGAACACGGTTGAGGGTGCGTAATGTTATTCCGTGGAGTTGTTTGGGAAGCCTAGCCACGTGTTAGCAGATGGTTGGTGCAGGATTTGGTAGGAGGTGACATGGCAAGGAGTGATTAGTGGAGATGGTGTGTTGACGTGCTGTGAGGAGAGCGCAACTACCAACACGTGGCATGTGGGGACACGACACGTGGCCTATCCAGAACTCCAATTACCCAACTCTCATGTATACTCCGAAACAAACCATCCGGTGTCCGATTTCTGCAAGTGAATACTCTATTTTGAGTATTTTTCCGCCCCGAATCCAATCACGCACTCCATTTCACCTAAAAATGAAAATTAAATATAATTAGATATATATTCTCATACTATTCCAATAAATCACCTAAATCTCTAAAATATGCATTTATCACTATAAAATAAGATAAATATAGTCCAATTACTCCTGATAACCTATATTAAATTATGCCTAAATGGACACTCATCACTTCTAATGTGATGAATAGTATTAAAAATTCGACAAATCTCGGCCTATAATGGTTTGATTGTTGAAGAAATACTTGGGATGTTGAATGATGAAGCTTGCGACACCATCTCCTATACCTATATAGAATACGTTAGGTCTCAGGAAGGGTGATAATGTAATTTGACATAATTATATGCCTAATTGTTTATCGTTGGTTGTAATGGAAGATATGCCAGTTGGCTATCGAATGAAATATTTGGGTTTTCTCAAAAAAAAAAAAAAATAAAGAACACATGACCTTTACTCTCAAATATCAAATCATACCATTGGGCCACCTAATTGGTTGGTTCATTTTTGTTATTTGTTATTTTTTTTTATAAGAAACAGACAATTGCCTTCCAAACAATGTACTAAACCATTAGATCTTTCAATTCGTTTAACAATGAATCATTTTTAGTGAGGTAATATTTCTTGAAAAAAAAAATCGGATTCTACTGATTATCATTTTCTACAGCACAGCTTGTGTCACAGAAATTGGGACACATGGTCCTGCAATGTTGTTGCCTCTATATATGAAATTTATTATTTTGGGACCTCTGAAGGGCCAATTGCATGTTATTATATATATGGTTGAAATGATTGATGAGTTTACAGGGCGAGTGTGGCTGAAATGGATTAGGGTTTGATGAGACCCAAATTAATTAGATGAAGAAGAGACATGACAAGGGACCCAAAATTGTGATAGTCAGCGTATAAAGTTAATATGTGGTTTGCGTGATGGAATAATTGAACTTGAAAACTACACAACGTACCAAATATGTTGTTTTGTGGCTTGTGTGAAGTTTGTTAGGCTCTCACTTTGCTTACTATCATGGATACAATTAAGGGTCTACTAATCAATGTGTGGGCACATTGACATACATATGGCTAGAGAATGATAAAACAAGGGTTCTTAAAATGGATGATTGGTGCGATAGAAGGAAGATTTTATGTAATGGCACATGGGGCATAGTGCATGTATTTTAAGAATGCATGTCTGCACCATCTTTGTAACTTTAGTACGAGTCCTTTTGGGAATAAACCTTTTTTTTTTTTTTTGGGTAGGAACTAAACCTCTTTTACATCAACCATAGGGTCATTGATAGTTAGAATTAATTGTATACAGGGGCGGAGCACGACTGTAAATGGAGGGGGCCAAATTTACATGTGTCATTAAGTTTTTTTAAAGAATACGTAATTATCATACAATTATCATTATAGTTTTTTTCAAAAAAAAAATATTATAATTTTTCTACCAAAAACAATATTATAATTTTTTTTCTCAACTTTTACATGTAATATATAGAAGAGTTCTGATCCATGCAGCCAACCTAGCTAATTTAGGATTGGGGCTTTATTGTTGTTGTTCTTAACTTTTAAATTAATGTGGTCCTACAAAGCAACGAACCTTTAATTTTTTGTCGATTTTTAGCTATCTTAATTTTATCTCTCAGTCCCTATTTATTTCTTGAAAATCTTAATCTTTGACAATTATACTTGAGTATTGCAGGGTTAATTTCACACATGGTCACTCAACTATATAGTTTGTTACACTTTGGTCACTAAACGCACATTTGTCCCAAATATATCACTCAACTTTATAAAAGGATTCACAAAAATTATTTTGGTCACTCTCTAATAAAAAAATTCAATGTCATTGTATGTGGCGCCACGTGGGACTTCATGAGAAGTCACTTAACTTCGTGAGTGATGATGTGACCAATTGCCACCTCATCCCTCTTCAGTGGCTTCACAAAGGTGACCACATCGCCTCCTACGTTGGCGCGGAAGTCGTCGCCGCCAATGGAAAGGTCTCCGGGATCCAACACCGACTTCCACTCCTGCCACTGTTCCTTCACCAACCACCATGTTGACTCACCTTCGTCAGATTTGCTCTAGTCTGAGTCATCGCCAATGCTTTCTTACTTAATTTGAAGATTTAATCTATGATCTTTGATGATGATGATGATGAATCAAGCACAAAAACATGAACAAAATAGTAAAAGTTAACAAGAGACTTACTGTGAGAAATGAAGGCAACACGGTCGCCACAGAGTATGGGATTGTGTTGTTTATGGCGAGGAATGTTGTGCAAGGTGATGTTGTTAAGGCTGGTGAGTCAGAATATTGTTTTGGGTTTATGGGATTTTAGGTTTAGTAAATGATGGATGAGTAATTTGGGTTTAATTTCATTTGGGGATTCCATCGAACAGTTGGTGTCAATTTTGAGTTTTGGATATTTTGATTTGGTTTGTTTTTTTGTAAGGAATTTAGGATTGTTTTAATTGAATCTGGATAAGTGTTGCCGTCCAGGGCATGATCTGTTGGACTAAGTAGTTAGTCACTCTAACTCCGATCGAAATTTTGATGGAAACAAACAAGGTGAAAATATACTAATAAATTTATCAAGTGTATTTCAGTTTCGTCAAAGGTTACAAAACATCACAATCACAAGTATTCAAGTATTCAAGCCATTCAAGTATTCAAGCCATTCAAGTTCAAGATTCGGCATACATAAAGGAATGAAGACGAAAGATCAAACTATGCGTTGTAATATTGATGTAAGGTATTCAAGTTCATATTACACAAGCCTATTGCATTAGTTCATTCACATCGAGCTTTTCAAATGAATTTTCAAATGTCAATTGATTACTTGAAGTTTTAAGTGAAACTTAACACATGACTTGGTCTAGAAGTTTAAACAATGTCAAACTATGTGTTTATGTTCACATCGCATTTTGAAAACTATTGTGGAAAGTTTTCGAAAAAGAAAAATTGGTTTTTGAAAGGTTTTGAAAAGAAAATTGCATATTTGCAAAAAAGCCCCTCGCATGTCATGAAACCGAGATTTTCCATTTTCGAGATTAGTGAAAATATTCATACCACCCAAATAGGCTATATGACCCATAACAAACATGTATGATATGTTATATGAGGGTTAGTTGGGTCTCAGACGCGTTAAATGGTCGCTAACCAAAGAGACGAATTAATTATTTTGAGGTCCCTGCACTTAGCGCGTTAATACTGTTATTAGCACGCTAATACCGTTATTAGCGCGTTATGTGCAGAGTTAGCGCGCTAATTGCATTCCTGACAGCTTTTTTTATAAAGCTGAAAAATTCACTTTAATTTGAATTTTTGATGGAATCTCAGCCTTGGATCCTCTAGAACGGTCATAAACTGGTCTATAAATATATAGAACACTCTCAAACAACCAAGCACAAAAATTAGGTTTTGAAAACAAAGAAAAACACAAGTGCTCAAATTTTTCAAGAGGAGCTTGGAGTTTTCAAGTCATATTTTGAAGCTGTTGATTCAACATCAAAACCAACACTCTTGAGGCATTCTAAGGAGTACTACAACCTCTCCAAAACTAATTTTCAAGTCATCTTCTTGGAGTTGTAAAAAAGTTCATTTCCTAGTTTTTCTTGTGCTTAAATTATATATTCTTGTATGATTGACTTGGAAAATTACTTGTTGTGTTGTTAAACACACTTGTCTTGGGTTTTGCACTTAAACTTGATTTATTAAACCCTATGACTGATTTGGACAAGAGTTTGCACTTAAACTTGATTTTTATCAAACTTCTTGCTCATTGGATTTGAAACCGGATTTGCTCTTATCAACTTATTTGAAACGGTTTCATATTTGAGTTTTGCATAAAATCAGTTATCTATTTGCATTCTTAATTGTTTTCATACTTGCATGCATTAGAGTGGTTAAGCTCGAGGAAGCTTGTTTGCATTTGAACTTAGTGCCACTTTACTTTGTAAAGTGTATTATTTCATTGTATTACTTAAATCTTAATTGTAAGACTTAGTGGGATCTAAGTCGAGAGGGAAATCCTAGTTGCGGCTAGGTGGGAAAATATCCTAGGTGGGTCTAGGTGGGAAAATCCTAGTTGCGGCTAGGTGGTTGTATAAGACCTTATTGCGATAAGACATTGTGTAAAAGACCTAGTTAAAGCTAGACATTCACTAGGCTAGTTAGCTTAGGGTGTAACACTTATTGATAATATAAGTGGGGGTTGAAATTCCTAACTGGGGAGGTTAGGTAGTGGATGTAGATCGGTTGGATCAAATCACTATATATTGTGTGTCTTATTTCCATCTCTTCTACCCCATTCACCTGCATAGCATAGATATTTATTGTGGTGTATGCATTATCATTGTTATTTACTCATAAAGTTTTAAAAATGCGATAACTACTCGGTAACCCAATTCACCCCCCTCTTGGGTGACCTTCATGATCAAGGAGTGATAATGTATGTTGATGGAATTTATGTTTGTTGTTTCAATGGCGGATGAAGGAGCGGCGACTGAGGAAGGAGCAGAAGTCGGAGGAGCAGGAGGCAACACGGTGGTTGGTGAAGGAGCGGCGGCGGGAGTGGAAGTGGGTGCTGGAGACCTCGCCAGTGGCGGTGACAACTTCTGAGCCGGTGTAGGAGGTGTTGTGGTTGCCTTCGCAGTGAAGCCACTTGTAACGACCCGAAAACTTGCAATTTGTGAATGATGACGTGTACTATATATTTATACTCGTATTTGAGTGATCGGACAGTGAAGTCGGTAAACGAGTAGAAAAACTGGCCTAGCGGGCATCAGCTAACAGGTTACGAGTACACAGGGGAGTTAAAACACAAAAAACATTAATAAATGATTTTTGAAAAATAAGTGTGATGATTTATTTAAAATGGAACGTAACGAGACCATGGACACACAACGGTCGAGTTGTGGTGCGATACGAGTCGAGAAGCGCAGGATCAATAAGCGAGCTGAATAAATAAGTGACAACCAAGTCACTTAGTAGAGTCAACATGGAGAGTTAGACTTAGGTGGACACTCCAAAGGGGGGAGCTGATGGATTCGCCTCGAGATGCTCGCATGCAAGTGGATGATGAGTGGGACTATATAAGGACTACTCCACCACTTGATTTCATTTTCACAATTCATTCTCTTCTCTTGTCCTTTTCTTCTCTTCTTTCTTGGTGAGCAAGACAACCATAGTGGGTGGTTATGAGTTTCGGAGCTTCACCGAAACTCCTCTCCTCGCCGGAATCAGGTGAGAACAGTGCTCGATCCATTGTGTCTCTGTTTCATTCTTATGTGGGTTTGGGTTGTGAAACCATCGCGATGATCGAAGGTGCCCGCCGGAGATGAATCTTGGTGAACCACCAGTGTCTGGGCAACCCCAGAGCAATCAACATGCGACATCGAGCCGGTGTTGTTGTTTAATGTCGATTTTATAGTTTTTCACTTTGGTTTTTCAATTTATTTGGGGATATCTCTAATTCGCAGACATTACTGACGTTTTACGATGATCCAAAGCCGATTTTGGATGGTTTTTTAGTCCGAAAACATGGTGGCGTTGATCGCCGAGAGTGGGGTTTCGATTTGGTGTTCGGTGATTATTGAAATTTTGGTTTTCTGTCCGATAACATGGAAACATCGTTCGTTTATAGCATGGCGGCATTCTCCACATATGTCTTGAATAGTACTCGAGACATGCTTCAATAGGCGTTGTCGAGGAATTGAGTTACGACGCCTCTCATAAGAGTGCTTAATCTACGCAACAAGGAAAGTTGTCGCACTTGTGGCTCACTACGCATCTTGTATAAGAGAGGACTATAAGCCAAATAAACCTACGTCGTGGAAACATTCTCTATTTTTGAACCTGAGGACGTTGTCACGGCGTATTTTCTCTTTGTGATCGCGAAACACGTTGTCATAGAATGGTCTCATAGTGTGTAAAAGGCGTGAGTATATGTATTTCGTTTTTGCTAAGCGTTGTCGATGATTGTGTTCACGATGCTTTGAAGGCGTGTTGGATTGGAACGCCCCATAGTCGTTTTCGAGGGTTATCATATTGCGGCGTGATTTTGAGTGTCCGTGTGTATCTAAGACATCGTGGGCACACCATGGGCCCATAGGCTCACAGTGTGACATATGACTGAAACAGTGGTATTTTTTGAATTTCTGAGTCCGTTTTAAAACTAACTTTTAATTGAACTTTGGTGTTTATCTTAGGACTGATTATTGACCATAAATCATTATTTGGGGTTCAAACCTTTGTCAGGTAGTCGAAAACGTGTTAGAGTCGTGGGAGTTGTACCGTGTCGCGACTAGTCAAGTACACTTGCCTACACGCTTGTGTAAGTTAGTAAGCTAGTAAGAAAATGACATGTGGTTTAATTTCCTCTATTGTTGTGATATTTGAATTGTTCCTATGTTTGGCATTCCATTCTATTCCTTGGTTGTGTGTTCTTGGCGTAAGTGTGTGTCTCGAAGGTACTTGCAGCCTGCATTAGTTGGGATAACGCGGGCACTTCTGCAGAAGTATGTGACTACCCTAGTGATTGTGTGATACCAAGTACTGGATTGTTGTGGTTATCGATGTTGTGACATCGCTATTGTGGATATTGTTGTGGATTTAGACCACTTATGGCCTATTTTGATTCTTAGAACACGCAAATTTCAATTGCTATCTGTTAGTCTGATTATCATGCACTTTGAGTTATTTCCTGTCTTTCAATTTTCGCATGATTCTTGGACTGCTTTACTTGATACTCTTGAATTATTGTTATATTCTTCTGGCATTACTTTAAACTTCTCTCAATTACTCACTGTCTAGTTTGTGACGGTGAGTGTAGATAGGGCAAGTACTGGCAAGGGAAAGGGACTGGCGTTAGATGACTTCCTCTAAGCGCTCCTCGGGGAAGATTTCTTTCCTTACCGCATAATATGTTGTTATTTGTTTTACATGCATTGTTTTGAAACATATTGGATATTATTATTGGGTTGTGAGACTTGGATATCATGTATTGTCCTCTTTATACTTTGGTCACCAGATAATACATGTTTATCTTATATTTGGGGTTCCATATTTATTAGAAATTCCTGATTTCCCTTTAAGTTATTGAATGATTCTAGTTGAATTCCGCTGCGTATTGATCTGATAAGTCTTATAATCTAATAACTCATATTTTAAACGATAATTGAATGAATTGAGCCTGACTAGGCGCATATGAACTTGCTGAGTACCGACTCGAGAACCTATACGGGTCTAGGCGGGGCATACCCAATTGCATAGGAAATTGGAGCCGTCACACCACTAGGAGGGATGGTAGTGGTAATTGGCCACATCATCAGTCACAAAGTTAATTGACTTCTCATGAAGTCCTATGTGACGCCATATAAGCAGCGACATTGGATTTTTAATTGTAGAGTGACCGGAGTGAGTTTTTTGAAACCTTTTATAAAGTTGAGTGATATATTTGGGACAAATGTGAGTTTAGTGACCAAAGTATTACAAACTTTAAAGTTGAGTGACCATATGTGAAATTAACCCGAGTATTGCAAGTCTTGTAAATACTTCTGGATGAACACTATGAAATAATGGCAAGTGTGGACACAAATATTTTAGCGGTTGAACCGAATAACAATATCAAGTAGAGCTTAATGGAAAGGACAATTACTTTAGGTAGATACGTTGAATACACGATGGTGTAAATTTCATTAGGATATGTATATCATATATTTTAATGAAATCTACATCATTGTGTACCCAAAGTATGTCGAAAAAGTTTTACCAAAAATAGAAGTATGTCAAAAAATCATTTTCCAATGGGTGGGATGAATTCATGATATAAGTTGAACCCAACATGCAATTTTGAAATATTGATTGATATATAGCTACGTTTATTATTTTTTGATAATATAAAAATAAGAACAAAGTTGTTTATACTATTAAGTACTGGTGTTAAACCATGTATATAATAGCAACAGACAATCGAAAAGAAATATACATTAGGAGAGTGAGGGGCCACATTTTTTTTGGTCAAACAGCTGCATTGTATCAATGTTCCTAACCCAAAACGGCACATCAATCTATTACAGCGAGAATAATAAATATTTTGTTACAATGAAGATAGGAACTAAGATTTGGCACCACGCACACACGGTGGTGCGACAACAATCCCTAACGAGCACAACCACCCTCATACGGGGACAACATCCTACGTGTGGAAACAAAAACTCTAGATCTAGCCAAGAAAAAAGAAATTGTAGGACCTTAATCTACCAACAACAAACGTCGCTCGCCACCCCTCAGAATCGATGTTAATTGCCTATCTAATACATATTTATTACCTATCAAATACATATTATATATACTTTCTCAAAAAAAAAAAATATTGTTATGATATGGAAGATCACTTAAATCAAGCATGTGGATGACCACATTGAATTGTAACATCAAGCATGGCTCCGACATTGAATGTAATTACTTGCACTTCATTATGTAATTTGCTCCACTATATACGTGTACTCTTTTGTTTAGCTTGTACACAATATGTAACTTGTAACCTTAGTTCAAAGTACATATGATCATCATGTTCAAGGGCCTATAAAAGGGTTCCATTTCTTGTAAAGATACATACCAAGTTGTATACAATATCTACATTCTCAACTCTAGCTCTCTTCTCTCTTGTCTCTTCTTCTCTACTTGTTCTTGTAGTTTCTAGTTTATGCTTTCCTTGCTTTAGTTCAACAAGTTTATAGTTGAATTCCCAACTTAGTTTACAACACATATTTTATATATATAGGGTACTACTACCATAGAAACCAAATATATACTCATGTCATGGATACACTATTTACAACTATTAGATTCTAATCCAACACATTAATTGAGGCGTTATAAATACAGAAAACATTTAATGCACAATATATTTTGAGGGGTTCCTATGGCATGGCTATATATTTGGTTTCCATTGTACAATTTTTCATATATATATATTACAAAGGGGGAGGGGCAGAGCCAGGGACTCGAGGACTATGGCACCTCCTACTATACATGTGGCTCCACCTATATATGTATAGTTTTTTTTTTTACTTTAGTGGGAATCGAACCATGATCTCTTAAAGCTTTGCCATTTTGACAAGTTATGTCTTTATTATCTCACCTAAGAGGCTTTGACACACCAAAGTTTGAACTCACAACCTTTTACTTCCATATAACTCATATATACTAAATCATGTCACACACAATCTGGCAACTTTTGCTTTAACTAAAGGTGGATACAATGGATGGAGTTCTTTTTGTTGGAGTTTCACTTCTGAGCATGTACTCCATGATTTTCCAAATTAATGAAATGCCACAGTGCGGTTTTTAAAAAATAAATAAATAAAAATAAAAATAAAAAATTAATACAAAACTATTAAGCCACTCAAAGTAATGGTTACGTAAGCAAACAATTGGTATCAGTGTTCATATAAGGTCTATATATAATTGGTATCATGATAAAGTTAATTACTGAGATCGATGTGTTTGTTGATCAGTAAGTAATGGCCTCTTGTGGGAATAATTAATTAATTAAGGATGGGAGATCGATGACGAATGTTAGGTTGGAGAGAGAACATACACACGTGCTTTCCAATCCTGTAAATCTATAAAGAATTATACTCTATATAACATTAGTTTTGACTTGATCTAATAAATAAGCAATATAATTACGAAAAACTAAGATCTTCATCATATTTTGTATACATTTTTTTTGAGTTGCCCATCGTCTTTCTCAATCTTAAAACGTCCATGATGTTTCGAATCTTTGTTTTAAATTTTCTAAGAAACTCGGCTACACAATTGTGTGTATAATAATTAAGATGGTAGAGATGGTAAAGACATCACTTAACAAAAGATAAAGTTTAGTCACGTCGTGTGTTGGACTATCACTAAAGCTAAAAATAAATAAATAATTAAGATGGATTTGTAACTTTGTTGTACCTTTTCTTTTCATCCCTCATGGCTCATCCTACATCAATTTCTTGCAATATGGTTCATATGGATATGGATTACGGTCGTCATTCCTTGTGTATATTTGACAATTTAATTAAAAACAATAGTGTTTACACATGCTTCATAGGTGAACCACAATATGCAGATGAGTGATTGTAAAGAATTAAGGAAGGGTTCTACAGATTTTACTTCGTGGCTCCGAGAAGAGAGATGTATAGAAGAGATAAAGAAAGTGTGGGAGTCGAATGCATTTCTGCCAGTTATGAATCGAATCAATGAATGTGGTATTGAATTAAAGACACGGGGGAAGTCGATTGCAGATAATTTCTCACAAAGGATTGTTGATATTAAGAAGAAGCTAATTCACCTACATCAAGGTAGGGACAGTTTTTCTATTCAATGCTCTAAAGAGGTTGAGAAAGAATAACATAAATTATTAGCCCAACAGGAGGATTTTTGGAGGCAGTGAGCTAAACAACACTGGCTTAGAAAGGGGCGACTCTAATACACAATTTTTTCATGCATATACAAAAGCTCAAAAAAAGAAACACTCCTTGGAAAAGCTAAAAGGAGATGACGAACATTGGAAGGAGTGGGATACTGGTTTGGCAGATTTATATGCAATTACTATTCGGAGCTATTTACATCTAAACAAGGAGACATGAGCCTCTGTCATCGAGAGCATTCCTAACAAAGTTACTGAGGACCACAATACAATCCTGCTTCATCAGTTCGTAGCTGAAGACATAAGGGAGACAATCTTCTCTATGCATCCAAACAAGAGCCCAAGACCGGATGGTATTAATTCGGCGTTCTACCAACATTTTTGGTCAATTATATGCCTAGGGTTTACTGCGACTTGCCTGTAAATTATCAACACGGGGCGACTGTCGAATGCTCTCAATGACACTTGGTCGTATTGATCCCCAAGAAGAATAAACCCAAGGTAATTATTGATTTGCGACCTATTTTGCTATGTAATGTATTGTATAAATTGTGTCAAAGGTCTTTGCTAATAGATTAAAGCTTATCCTACCTGACATTGTGTCGGAATCCCAAAGTGCATTCATCCCTGGTAGACTTATAACTAACAATGTCATCTTGGCATTTGAAGTGAATCACTGACTCTAAAGGAAGACACAAGGTAGAGACGGTTATGCGACCCTAAAAATTGATATGAGCAAAGCTTACGACCATGTAGAGTGGGCTTTTCTTAAAGCAATCATGACCAAGATGGGTTTTGTGATAAGGTGGTTTGACTTGATGTTAATATGTATTTCTTCAGTGCAATATGTGTTTATGGCTAATGGTACTGAATTTGGCCCTCTACGACCCACACGAGGCCTTCGCCAAGGTGATCATATATCCCTTTATTTGTTCTTGTTGTGTGCAGAAGGGCTCTCCTCAATTATCTCGTAACAAGTCAACCGAGGAAGTCTTCATAGCTGCAAGATTGCAACAAGTGCCCCAACAATCTCGCACTTGTTTTTCTCTGATGATTGTTACTTGTTCTTCAAGGCCACTGAACAACAAAGCCAAATAGTAAAGGAATGCCTTACTCTCTACGAAGACGCCACTGGCCAGGTCGTGAACTATCAGGAATCGTGTATTCACTTCAGCAGAAATACAACACGTGAGATACAACAATCATTATGCACGATGCTCCAAGTTTTCCATTCGACTGCAAATGGCTTCTATTTGGGTATACCAGGTAGAATGGGACGAAGTAAGGAAGAGGCATTTGCCTATATACTTGACAAGGTTCAAAACCAATTACAAAGCTGGAAAGGCAGAATGTTGTAAAGGGTAGGGAAGAAGGTCTTACTGAAGTTGGTGGTACAAACGATACCTACGTATGTGATGAGTGTGTTTTTACTTCCAAAGAGGTTGTGCAATCAACTTGAAATACTAATGAACAAGTTTCAGTGGTTGTCAGATGTCGATAAGGCGAATGGGATTTGATAGTGTGATTGGAGTAATCTTTGTAAACCAAAGAAGTTTGGGGGTTTGGGGCTTGGAAGGGTCCGAGAGTTTAACTCTACCATGCTCATGAAACAAGCTTGGTGACTGCTAGTTAGCCCAGACTCACTCGCGGCAAGGCTATTGAAGCGAGATATTTCACAAATTCGCATTTATGGAAGTCATCATTAGGCTACAATCCTAGTTTTGTATGGAGGAGTATTCATTCAGTTGTGCCGAAATTGCGAGAAGGTTGTCGATGGAGAATAGGAGATGGGAGTAAAGTTCTTATTTATCATGATCCTTGGCTACCCGATAAATTGAATCTAAAAATTCAATCATCCTACACACTAACCCTTGAACAACTGAAGGTGAATGCTCTTCTAGATATGCAAGGGAGGAACTGGGACCCTGATATAGTAAGGAACTTGTTTGATTCTAGAGACTAGTCACTTATCTTTTTAATTCTAGTTAGTGTAATAAGGAGGGAGAACGTGTGGATGTGGAGTGGTAATTCTAAGGGAACCTTCACAGTGAAAAGTGAGTATCGAGAACTTGTTGGACAGTCATAAGTATAAACCCCTTATTGTTCCGGTACTGGGGCCTTTTATGGAGTCTCAAAATACCACATAAGGTCCGTAATTCCTTTTGCGAGTTGTTAAAAATTATCTCCCAACTAGATTGAACCTCCAAGGTAGAAGAGTCTCTATTGATGGCATATGTCTTGTGTGTAAACGAGATGCGAAGGATGTTTATCATGTGTTTGTGGAATGTGCAATGACAAGGCAATTTTGGGCTGAGTTGGGGGTTCGAGATGTTCAATTACCTGACCGATCCTTCATATCATGGATGGAGAATTTTCTTGTTCGCTTTCCCAAGGAAGCAGTAGAGTTAGGGAGCCATGTTGATGTGGAATAATAAGAATTCAATGGTTTGGAGTAACAAATGTCTAACTCCACTGGAGATTGTACAAGGGGCGAGAAATTTTCTATTGGAGTGGCAGAGAGCTCATGGGGATGTTAGTAAGACTGAATTGAATTGCCCACTAGTTCACAATGGGGAGAAGTGGAAGAAACCGAAATAGGGGGAAGTGACATTTAATGTGGATGCTGCAGTGTTCAAAGAGAGGAACAGGAGCTCAAAGGCCGAAGCACTGGACTTAGAAAAGCTCTTAGTTGGCTCAAGGAAAGGCGTCTCCCTCATGGGACTATTGAAGTAGATGCCCAAGTGCTTGTCTGTGCATTAAGGAAAGGTTCTACAAATTTTTCTTATTACGGTTCCGTAATGAATGATTGTAAAGCATTGTTAATAGACTTGAGGTCCTTTCATGTTTCTTATATCCGCAGATCAGTGAATTTAGCGTCCCATACTATTGCTAAGGATGCTAGTTCTTTGTCTGGTCGGTTCGAGTGGTCTGTTGTACCCTCGTTCCTTAAAAATATACTTGAGAAAGACTTGCAATAAAGTACGTATGTTGTTTACAAAAAAATAAAATAAATAAAATAAATTGAGAGTATACTTGTGCATCAGGCGGACCTGAGCAGGCTTGGGCCAAGCCTTGGTGGGCCTAAATTATTAAGGCTATATCCAGGTCTGAAACTAAATTAAATTAGGCAAGCCTAAGTTCACTCAGGTCCCGTATAGATTAGGTTGGATGGGCTTAAATGGGTGTATCAATACTTTTATATAATATATATATATATACAATATATAAAAGCACGAATACCTAACAAATCGACAATAAGCAAATTTACTATTTTACCCTTTTCAACCTACTAATTTACTAAATTATACATTATAATTGTAATTAGATAGAGATAATGAGTTAAGTCACTCAAATCTTCAAACCGTGTTACATATACATCATTAATTTAATATTCCACTTTAACTCAACAACTAATAACTATAGTCTATACCTCATGAAAAAAAAATATAGGTATATTTCAATTGAATACATTATATATAATTAATCTTTCCAATTGAACAAGTGATTGAGTATGAAATATTTTTGACGTGTTTGAATGGTTTTAATAAATAAATATCAAAGTCAACAAACTTAAGTACATTTTAAAAAAATAAAGAGCCGTGTGTCCTATGATTTAATTTCACATAAACCTTTTTTTTTTCATTTTTCCTTTTGTCGTAGTTGGTAAAAAATATGTCTTTTGAAATTTACTTTATTTATGTATATTTTTATGTTTATTAATATAATAGGAATCATACTTTATGAATTATAAAAATATTGTTTTGTAATTGAATTAATTCCTGCGAGCAAGCTTATTCGTGCGAAGCATGTAATGTAACTAGTATATATATATACATTTGAATATTAGTTTCGTAACATGTTATCTCAAGAGATGAGCAAATCAAGTGGGTCGCATACTAGCACATTCTCAAAGTAGCCAACATAACATCAAATTTATGGACCAGTTAAGTGTCTTAGCTAGTTTTATTGCAAGTCATGTAATACTTCACCACATCAACCAAAAAAATTAGCTTTCCCCTCAAATTCTTTTAGAGAGAGAAAAAAAAAAAAAAAAAAAAAACAAAACTTTGTTGGGTATTAAAAAATCTAAACTTGTTTATAAAATAATTATCTATATTAAAAAAACAAAATATGTTAATAATATATGTACTAATATATACAGTTATACATTTTTTTTTTTTTGAAACCCAAACCTGGGTAGTATATATTTCATCAAAGAATGTGAGGAATTACAAAAGTAGCAATACATAAAGGTATGGAATCAATCCATAGACTACACACATCTTTTTCCATTGTTTGCTTGGGAAGGAAATGTGAAATATTGTTCCTCAAACATAACCCAGTCGAGTTGAGATCTAGCAGAGCTACCAAAAATAGCCTGATTTCGTTTCCTCCAAACGAACCACAGTCCAGCACTAAGGAAGACCAACTGATCTCGAAGAGGAGATTTATATACTCCAAATAGGAAATCAGCTGCAGAATCCCCAACAAAAGGAGAGATCTTATCCCACTGGATCCATTCTTTCCAAAAAAAAGCAAGCCCTCTGCACCGAAACATAGCATACAGGGGCGGAGCTAAGTAAAGCCCCGGGCATCCCTTAAAAAATTTTCTTTTTTTAGTTATATTCTGGACTAATTTAGTATTAAGCTGAGACCGAAAATCTCCAAAGCTAGCTCAATTCAAACAAAAAGTGGACATGTAAGGAATGCCGATCAAAGTGCTATTTGGACACACTTGAAGTAAATCAAAGTCACACACCAGATCATAGTGAATATTTAGTAACAGTGTTACACTTCGTTATATGTTTACATATATCTAGAAATATATCATATAAATTTTCAATATGCATATTACTTTAATTGTATCAAAACATTATTTATATTTTAAATTGAATATGATATCACCAAAATCTCCTAAAATTAAAGTAAGAAAAAATCTATAAAATTCATCGAGATTAATTTCTCAAGGGATTCGCATTGTATCTTTAAAAAATTCAATAAAATGTTCAATCGTCAAACTTTTTTTCGTTTTTTTATGAATAGTTATTTTTAATTGATAAAATATGTGATATTTTCATTATGTTTTGTTGTCAAATGATAGTTTTAATTTTTAAGTATATTGTGCGCTTAAACATTGCCGCTAATTTGACCGTAGTTTTATATATTTGAATAGAAATTGACTAAAAAATATTAATATAAAAAAATAAATTTATTGGTATTAGCCTAGGGGAACCAAAAATTCTTGCTCCGCCCCTAGCGTGCATAGTCTCCTTCTCCAAACTACAGACGCTACAAAAATCGTTGTCACGAATTTTCCTCTGAAATAATTTTGCTTCAGTAGGAAAAATATCCACTTAGAGCGCCAAATAAAGATCTTCAGTAGGAAAAATATTTCCCTTTCAAAACTTTCCCAGCCAAGCAGTCTAGATTCTTAAACTACCCCAATAGCCTTGGATTGACACCTCCAAAGATTTTCTTAAGAAAATGTTCATTTTCTATAAAATATTTTCTTTGTAATAAAAAATTTGTAACAGCCCGTTATTTTATAACGTCATTATTTAATTATTTTTCGAGTAGGACGCCAGCTAGGACGGCACGTGGAAGCCGTAGTAGGCTAGGCAGGACCCGCATCTAGGTGTTTTTGTGTGTATGAGTGTTTTATGAGTTTTGTAATGCATTAATATTATTTTAGTATCATTGTATTAATCATCACAGGTGTGTGTTTGTGAATTTTGACTGGGCAAGATTGAGAGCCGGGGTTTGGTTCGTGAGACACGCCAACGCAAGGGTATGGTAGTTGGTAGGCTAGGTGTTGGGGTTTGAGTTTAAATTCAATAATTAAAATGTGATTAAGGTTAAGGAATACAATTAAATGAGATTTAAATATACATTAGGCTAAAATATCGATAAGTACACTAAGTGTGGGACCGCTTCGGGGTGCGTGCCAGACGCGGGCACTGGGTGCCAAGTGGTCGAGAGACTAGTATGACCCTAGTTATAAATTTTGGGAATTTATTGAATGGATTTGACAATTTATATAGGTCAAATCAATTGGAATTGTAAAGTCCTATAGTTGTAGCTGGAATAATCAACACCCTTTGGATTGTTCTCGAGATGCGCAACAGGCTGGTTTGAGGCAACCAGTGTCAAGATAAGGTGTCAAGAAGTTGGAGTGACACAGGGTGATCCATGATCACAGGATTGTCCTCGAGATGTGTGCACACACTGGATGAAAATCAAGTATATATATACATGAGGATCGGTCAAATGGGGGAGAAAGAGTGAAAATTGAGAAGAGGAGAGAATCGGTGGGAGAAGAAGGAGAAGAGAAGGAAAGCTGGAGATTGGAGAGGGATTTGAGGCTAACAACAACAAGATCAAGGTATGGATTTATCAAAAACTTGGGTTGTTTGTGAAATGTTGGTGTTGGTTTGAAATTTGAGGAAATTCGGACTTGGAGGAATTAAACACTGTAGTTTGTTGGGATTTAGTGTTTATGAGTTGGTTATAGCATGGATTGGGTAATTGATCAAGTTTGAGAGAGATTGGATGAATTTGTGAAAATGGATTTTTTAAACATGATTTTTATGATTCTTTGAATTTGAGGTTTAAGCTCGATAAATTCGTGTTTAAATGGTGTATTTGAGATTATTGAGGTGTTATAGAAGTGTGGGAATCAAATTGATGGGTTGGTTTGGTGTTGGGATTCAAAAATGTAAATCTGGAAATTCTGGACAGAGTGCCATTAGCGCGCTAATAGGTGGACCTAGCGCACTAATGTCCCTCTAGAAAATGATGATGAACAGTGACGAAGATCAATTAGTGCGCTAATGATCCTCTGGAATCTGAAAAATGGGAAAATGTGAAAATGAGTCTAACTGATATCAACACTCAACTAATTGACCATTAACCCCACAAATGAATTCCAGGAATCCCAGGACAGTACAAAATTTAGTCGGGGAATTAGTGGATGATCAGACCAGGGGTATTTTCGAGGTTTGTGAGCGCGGTTTGAGGTACGTAAAACCCAACTGAACACCACCATTACATTTACTTATTGTGTTATCATTTGAGCTGTTCATTCTTGAAAATTCGAGTTTATGTATCTAGAGGTTGTGGAGATGGCTCGGGGAGTGTAACCTAGGATACAGTGGCGGGGTCAACGGTAGTAATTACGACCGGGCGACTGGTCCTAAGTTTTCACTTCTTCTTCGGCTAGGTCACAACCATTTGTTATCTTAGTATTTTGTATTCATGCGATTCATGTTGAGCAGTTGTCTACATTTTCCTTCTTTTTCGCATGATTATTTAACACTGTTTATTGGCTGGTATTACATTCTTAAATATGATGCATGGTGATTTTCCTTGGGATTTTACTTACTGTACTCGTTATCTGGTTCTTGTGATAACTGAGTACAGACCTTGGGTATCAGTAGGAGCAGGGAGGTCACGGCGACACATCCTCACCTGTTCACTGTCGAGGACCCTCTTTGGTATGTTTCTTTGGTAATAAGTTGTTTTAAATTGTTATTATTGGGAACTTGAGACCATACATTTACAGTACTAGTATATATACATGCGCTGCTAGCAATTGTCGCCTGTATACTGAGTGCTTCCGGGTTTTCCACTATAGGTTGAATAAATTAATTGTATGTTAGGCTAAATTGGTGGTATTAATGCTTCCACTGCAAAACTGTAAAACTGTAAAACAGTAAAATGTTGAATTACTAAATTAAATGGCATGAAATTAGGACATGAAAGATGAGGTGGATAGATGAGTGATGTGGCAGGTCTTCTGGAGTATGGGCTGAAGAGGGACTTGTTGCACGGGCGACCCCGAAATTTGGGGCCGCCACAAAAATAGCTTTAGCTTTTTTAGAGCGGGAATTTAAAAAAATATACTGTATTTAACTATTGTATTTGTAGCATTTTTTATTAGGCCTAATGATAAGAAAATATCTTAACCTTTACAAGTTGTATTAATTGTATCATAACATTTTCGTTTTAGTACTAATTATCTCCTTAACTAATTTTGAGCATTTTTTCTTTGAAATCAACAGTCTTTTTTTTGAAGAAAAGATATTTCTATTCACAGAAATTATTCACTATTACATCTGATTTAATAATGAAATTACATCATAATAGCTCTTTTCCTTCTCTTTGAGATCAAATCGATGTTGTGAAAGTTTGCAAACTTGTGTGCAACTTATACGCTTGTCTTTTGCATCTAAAATAAATTAACATAATCTTTTAACTTTTCTTTTCATGATCATTCATATTGATCAATGTGCACATTGAAATTTTGTAAGCCTCGTGTTTGAATTAATGTACGAGAACTTACAAAAAAAATTATAAATCAATGATACGTTAAGATCTTAATTAATTTTTTTAGTTATTCATAAAGCACAAATAGTAAGCTGAAAGTCATGTGCATATACATATGAAAATAACATATAAAAGTTATTTGAAGGTACCCATAGTTGTTTAATTTAACAAAAGAATTATGTACTTGTATAGAATTGTGTACTTAGATTATACATATATGATTGAGTAGTGTATGTACACACACTACTATATGTGTATTATATACATGAATACATAAAAAAAAGAATATTAAGCTTTAATTTATATGTATGAATAAATCTTTAAATGGTATAGTAAGAAAATTAAACAAAAAAAGATGCGTGGAAAAAAAATGGTCTAAATTAGTTGAGGATAAAATTGATACTAAATTTCAAAGTTTATGATATAATTGATAAATTCAAAGGTTAGGATATAATTGATACAACTTGTAAAGGTTGTGATATTTTTTATCATTAGGTGGCCTTTTTATTATTACTTCAAAAAAAATTTAAGGAACTTCATCATCAATTTGCTACTATATACACATTTGATTGGGTGTGGTGGACTCACGGTAATAGAAAAATTACTTTAGTGAACCTAAAAAAAAAAATTATTTTAGCCCAAATGAACCTATTTTAAAAAAAGGACCTTAGTGGAGGCGGGAGCGCGTTCGTATTAGGTAAATAGTTATTTTGTTTGTTGATTTGACTAATTTGCGATGTTTATGCTAAAATAGGTTAACGACATCGCGATGTGTGTAATTATATTTTAAATTGACGTGGGAGATTGTGTGATGAGTATTCGCATCGATATGCGTGTCGACGCGGGTACTGGGTAGATTAAAGACGAAATTTTAAGTTGAGAAAAATGTTACACAAAAAAAAAAATGAATTAAATGTGATAAAATATGTAAATTGTTGGGCGCCTAGGGACACGCGGGGTCGTGGTCGACACGCGTGGGTGGTACGTTAGTGTGCACGCCCGAGTACGCTTGTTGGCTCGCACGACAAAATTTTAGGCGCGAAAGTATAGGTGAGTATATATATATTTATATATATATATATATGTGTGTGTATAAGGAATTTAATATATATATAAATATATATTAAAAATCAGAAAAATAAATAAATAATAGTGAAATTACCAAAGAGGGTATTGAAAGGAAAGAAGGGAAATGGATATGGATAGGGGCAAAAGGGTCATTTTACCCAAAAATGTGATAAACACCACCGCCACCACCATTTTCTCACAATCGAAAAAAAAAAAAAAACGAAACAGAGAAGAAAATCGAAAAATCGAGGAAGAAGAAGAGAAGGAAGGGGGAAGAGAGAACAAGAGGAGGAGATCAAGGTGAGTTTGTGGTTTATGGTTGTTGTGCGTTGTGTGGTGTGGTGGTGAGCTCGGCCATGGCGGAGCCATGGCCGAGAATTGGAATTTGTCGAGGAGGAAGACGACGTGTGGTCTTCTCATTCTCTTAATTTCATTGGAGAGAAAGAAAAGAGAAGAAGGAAAGACGATCAATAGAGAAAAAAAAATTTGAGAAAAAAAAAAAGAGGCGCACAGCGCCTCTGTTGTGAAGAAGATGAAGGGCCGGTTCGGCCCTGAACCGGTCCGGTTTCGGCCGAACCGCCCTTAAATTAGAAAAAAAGAGAGAAAATAAAGAAAAATGGAAAAGAAAATCCAGAAAAATAGGAAAAATTATGGAAAAATTCTGAAATATCAGAGAAAATGTGAGAAATTAGAAAATGGTTGAAAAAGTGAATTTCAAGACTTTTGGGGTGGTTGGCACCCCGGTGTAACTCGAAAAACGTGCTACAACTAAAAATTGGAATGAAATTCTAATTTTTATTGTCACGATATAAAATCAATTAGTTTGATGCTAAATCACATAAAATGACTTATTCGGACACCAAGGACTTAGGAGACCATAGTCGGGTGTCGTGCGCGTATCTCGAGGCGAGAGCGGGATCAGACCGGGACGTATATCGAGTAATTGGAGTACGGTTGAGGTAAGTAAAACCCTTAAGAAACACACTTGAGTGTTTATTTATTTGATTTCATTTGATTCCAGCTATTATTGTTTATCGTTGTTTACTCTATTTCCATGTTCATACATATGTTGCACGGTTGGTTTTGTCATTCACCGCCGGATCTTCGGTTTACTCGTGATGTGTGGGCGGACTTGGGTAAATTTGGACAATAGGGACAGAATAAGGGTTCGGACCGGTGAGGGGTTGGAGAAGCCACCGGAGGAATGCCGATGTCCGGATTAGGGTTCGATCTGCTACACGGCACACATCCATTATTGGTGTTTATCGATGTTATGTATGCATGCGTCTTAATTACGGTTACTGTTTTATGCATGTTTATTTAACGATTTATTGGCTTCAATTATTATAAATGCTGGTTTGTGTACTTGGGTTTTACTCACTTTGGACTCGTCATCTACTTCTTGTGATGATTGAGTGCGGGATCTACTACGACTAGGGGCAAGGAGACTCTCGCAGACTACTTATGACCTTGTCGTGATTTGAGTTTGACTTGTATGTTTTTATTTTCTTTGTATTGACTTATTTTTGGGTTTATGGGGATTTGTTTGAGATACCGGTGCATGAGTGTATCACATTTTGTTATGTTGAATACGGTGTACTTTACTAGGGTTTTCCACATAGGATTAATGCTTTATAATTTGAGAAAATGACATATTTTAAGCTTCCGCTGTTTACAAATATTAAAATGTTAATTACTGACTAACTTAGGCTGAATTAATTGATAATGATGCTTAGTTGGGCGTGGGACACAAATGGTGATTACGTGCCGGTTGTGGGCCCGCGTGGCCTTCCGTGGCGGACCAATGTGGGAATTGGGGCCGCCACAATATTCATATTTTCTTATAACAGCGGGTGTTAAGATTCATATTATTTAAATGCAATGTCAATAAAATAATTACTTTGGTTAATGTGGTTCAAATGATGTTTAATTTTGCGCTAATCATTTTCTTGACATGAACTGAAATGTGGTTCAAATGATGGTTAATATGGTTCAAACGATGTTTAAATATCGCGCTATGTGCACCCGAGTATCCTCTCAGGGCACCTTGACTTTCTTTTATTTATGTTGGTTCTAAAAGAAAATAACACATTTGCCCCGGGCGCCCAGGTTAATCGATGGGGTGCCTACCAGGGTGCACTGAGTAATCGATTGGGTGTCCATAGCACGACACTACATTAACCGACATTACGTTTTAGGTCTCGATGGGAAATTACTGAACCTATGGTCTCGGACACACATGACCGAGACATAGGTTGTTGTGTTGGTTGGTGTCAACTGAGACATACACACATGGCACAAGACCACCGAGACCACTTGTATAGTCTCGGTGGTCACCCATCCAATTGGGTGTTTGACTACCCTTATTTGGGTGTCGGTTAGTATATATCGGCACTGTAAGACGAGTCTCGGTAAGACATGACCGAGACCACTTTAACATATGTCTTGGGTAGTGGGGGTGCGTTGCTTCACAAATTAGGGGTATTTAAGTAAAAGTTTCGGGGTGCCTGGATAAATTGTTAGAGTGCCATGAAAGGATACTAAGGTGCACATAGCGTGACTCTTAATAAAATAAAACTCTTTTTCCGACTTCAAATTTAATATTGTACTCTTAAAATTTTAAATTGTGGGTTTAATTTTGTGCTAATCATTTCTTAATAGAAATTTCGTACCAAGCATTAAAGAAAAGGAAGGGATAAACGTAATAATTCTAGTAGTGCTATTTAGACTCATGAGTCCAGTTTTGAAATTTTTTTATTTCAAAGTCATCCTCAAGCAATAAATAATTTCAAAATAATAACTTGTAACACTCTTTTAATATTTGTAAAAAATTTTAAAACCCCCCTATAAGTATGAACTCTTAGAGTCCAAATAGATTTTTTGATTCTCATATCACATGAATATGAGATGGATAGGAATAAATGTAATTATTTTAGTATCACATGAATAAAATGGCATGAAACCAAAAAAGAGAAGATAAATGTGGGAAGATGGTTTAGCTTTGGGTCAACGTAGAGAGAGAGAAAAATGGAGTACAGTGGTTTCTCTCCTTATTTAATGTTGTTCATTGATGAGGTTACCAAGTTCAAGATTGGTTAACCAAGTCTAATCTCAATGTAATCCCTTTAATACCCTTTAATTAGTCAATAAATTTAGCATACCTCCCTAAGAGTCCAGTACAAATAGATTTTTGTTACAAAAAATTTGTTTGGACTCTTAGAGCCTGGACATAAGGGGAGTTTTTCAAATTTTTACAAATATCAAAGAAGTTCTTACAAGTTGTTATTTCGAAGTCATTTATTGCTTAACGATGACTTTGAAATAAAACTTTTTTCAAAAACTCCCCTTTGAAGTCCGGACTCATGAGTCCTTAGTAGCACTATGCTTTTTTGTATACGTTGCTTTCTAGTAATTTATTTTTTTAAGGAAGGTTGGTTAACTAGTCCCAGCAATCATATAAAGATTAGGAACATGTTCCCAATTTCAATAAAAGCAGATTTGGACTTAAAGCATCTTCAATGTAGTGAATGTAGATTGTGGAAGTGGATTCTTGCGACATCATCGACGTGAAGAGGATGTCATCCATGTGGCTCAAATAGACATTGAACTTCAAAAGTGATCTCCAATTGTATATGTGGATTGAAAGTCAATTGATGAGGTGGCATTCTTTTTTAATTTAAAAAGAAACCGATTTTCAACTAACCAAAAAAAAAAAAAATGGAATCTTACGTAGCTATCAATTTGAATGTCTAGAGTTCACATCCAAAATTGACAATGCCAATTTTTTATATGCCACATTAGCATGACATTTTAAAACACTTTCTCATTAAAGACCTTTTTTTCATCTTAATGTCAATTTAATCTTAGATGGCGCGTATTGACATTCAATCAACGTTCCATTGGAGATGCTCTCAAGGGATCACACCGACGAGCTTTCAATATCAATGCTTAACTTCAATTAATTAACTGTTCATTTTGATTAAATAGGGTTATTAATTAATGTTGTCTCTTGTCACATTTCTTATATATATATATATATATATATTATACATGTTGTAAATGAAATGGATGTGGATGACTCTTCCTATTCAAACCATTTGTATTCCACCATTATGTGTGAGTGGTTACACATTCTAACATTATGTGTGAGTGGTTACACATTTCACCATTATGTAATTGTAACTTATGATCTTTGAAGGGCCTATATAAAGAGGTTCTACCTATGTAATGATATACCATATTGGAATGAAAGTTCTCTCTATTTCTCCCCTATCTCTTTTCTTGTTATCTTTCTAGTTCTTTATCTTTACCTTTCTGGCTTTGCCTTTAATTAGTTTACAACACGTTATCAGCACGAGCTTGCTCTAGTATTAAGGAGATCTTGAAGTTCAAGAAGGCTTGTTAAGGAGACAAAACTTGGAAGGAGATCATTGTCTTGGTAACAAAGATTTGAAGGTAACAAAATATCATTTTTGATTCCATGGTTTCTTATGTATTTGTGTTTGTCAATTTCTTAAGATAACCATGAATATTTATAGTTGGTTTGGTCCTCAATTTCTTGAAAGTTGAAAACCAACATGAAAACACACCAATCAAACATATATGTTGTTGGAGACTACTCCCATCGACTCTCTTTGGCCTTAATATGGCCCATATTTTTAGCCACACAACAAATCCCAAATTATTGAAAAATAATTTTCATTGTTCAAATAAATATGGCGATCAAGTGTGTAGGTGATGATGTGTTGGTATTGGCTTCCCAATTTCGTTGATGTTTTCTTAATATTAATTGGGGAAGATGAATAATTTTCTTAAGAATAAATGTATTTAACAGTTTTGAAAGTGTTTATTATGGAATAAAACGTTACACAATAGTTAGGTTTCCTAAAAGATAGGAGACCATTGAATTCCTCCCCATTATTGCAATAAACGCCTCATAATAATGTATTACATTTAATTAAATGCTAGAATTTCTAAAAAGACATGAATCGTTCATTTTGAGTTTTATTTCTTTATTGATAAAATATAAAGACACCATAATTTGAGTTTTATTACATTTATAACTTAATTCATACATTTTGTATTATAACATCACCGAATACGAGAGTATGCTCTGTAGTTGCGTCTTGTACGATCATCTACATCAGAAGTCAAAAGTCAATATGTGACATGACTAGTTTTCTCGCTATACTACAAACGATTAATTATGTTCCATTCTTGATTTTTTTTTATATATTGCAAATAGTGTTATGAGTTTGGGTTGATAGTGGGTAAGCCTTGTCCCCGGTAAAGCTAAACATTGAAAGGGAGACGGGTTATCCCGTTCGAGGAGTCATGATTTTTAAGTAGACTTCGTATCACCACCCAACCTGGAGGTTGTCCCACCAACTCATACAAGTAGTACATTTTGCATATTAATAATCAAGTTGTGAACATATATTTAATCGTATATTATTTATTTTATATAAAAAGGAGAACTATTTACGTTATTTTTTTTCAAAAGTATTATACTTGATTGAATTTGTGCCGTAATATTATTGACAAAAATCACTTATCAAGGCAACTAGATACTAAAATTATAAAGCATCTATGCAAGGCTGTGTGCATAATACTAATATTTATTCACCGAATATCTCTATAAAGATTTGAAAAGTGAATATTTCACTTTATATTATCTTTTCAACTTATGAAGTTATGAATATAAGCACCAAAATTGGTGATGCTCCAAAAGGCTCAAAATGAGCGGCTGGGTCTCACGCTACAAAATTTATATCGTCAAATATCATTTATTATTACGCAATTTCAATTACCTTATATTGAGGCTATGCGAAATATGACTGATGAGACAAATAAAAGCCACGTGGCTCGCCTCGATGTATTTCGCAACAAATTATCGAGCGCGCACGTCAATCCATTAAATATTAATTATGGATTGAATCATTGTCTCGTGGTAGCTGAGTAAAATAATAAGATATTATAAATATAATATCACTCATGTCCAATTGGTTTCGCTTCAAATTAAGAAGCATATGTTGCATATGATGAACATGGTCGCAATTACAAATTTATGGACGTGGAAAAGGTGAAAAGATATGGTAAAAGTCATATTGACAATTCCATTGATAGTCAGAATAAAAAGTGGTGCACCACTAGAAAGGGTAAATTAGTATTGACAATGAGCGCTTATAATTGTGACATTTTTTCGTCACGTAAGAAAGGTTATGTTGCCTAAATATTGTCATATACATATCCAAATATTTTTGATCTTTTACCATGCCTTCAAAATCAAGGCAAAATTATGAATTTTACCATTAAAAATAGCTCAATTAAGTATTGACACATTAAGATGTGTTCAAATTATGAGCTAAATAAAGGCGAATAACGCATGTCTTGCTTATTGTACTACATGTATAAAGAGTATTTATCAAATTTAAACTTAGCAGAGGCTAATGTTTATGCAATATCTGGTACAACTATAATGTTGTCAATGTCTTATCTAGAAGTTGTTCAGTATGATTTGTTTCATCTGAAAATTTAAATCCCCAGCATTACCTTCTAGATTTTATTTGAAAAGGCATGTCGAAACGAATGTCGTCTTAAATAAGAAAATTAATGATCCAAAGACATTCATTTTATGGCATGACCGGCTTGGTCATCTAGGATCATCAATGATGCGAAGAATAATTAATAATTCGCATGGACATCCTTTAAGGAGTCACAAAATATTTTCAGCAGGTGATTGTAATTGTGCTAGTTGTTCTCAAAGTAAATTGATAGTTAAATCATCCCCAAGTAAAATTGTTGTGGAATCCCCAGTTTTCTTAGAACGCATTCAGGGAGACATATGTGGACCTATTCATCCTCACTGTGGACCATTTAGATATTTCATGGTTTTGATAAATGCATCAACTAGGTGATCACATGTTTGTTTGCTTTCGACTCGCAATGTTGCATTTGCTAGACTTTTAGCTCAAATCATTAAGTTAAGAGCACAATTCCCTGACAACCCAATCAAGACCATCCGTCTTGATAATGCCGGAGAATTTCAATCTCAAGCATTTAAAAATTATTGCATGTCTATAGGAATTACCATTGAACATTCGTTCCACATGTGCATACCCAAAATGGTTTGGCGAGAATCTCGATCAAACGCATTCAATTAATTGCCGGACCTTTAATCATGAGAACTAAGTTATCAACTTCAGTTTGGGGACATGCGATCCTTCATAAAGCATCTATCATTCATTATAGGCCTATCGCATACCATGAACATTTCCCCACACAACTCATTTTAGGTCAACAACCAAATATTTCACACTTAAGAATTTTTGGTTGTGCAGTGTATGTTCCTATACCACCTCCCAATAGAACTAAGATGGGTCCACAACGAAAACTTGGGATTTATGTTGGATTTAACTCATCATCCATTATAAGATACCTTGAGCCCTTAACAGGGGATTTATTTACTGCACGTTTTGCTGATTATCATTTTGATGAAGCAATTTTCCCACCATTAGGGGAAGATAAGAAGTCAATTCAAAAGGAATGGCGTGAAATTGCTTGGAATGCATCAACTTTATCACATTATGATCCACGAATAAATCAGTGTTAACTTGAAGTTCAAAAGATTATTCATTTGCAACAAATCGCAAATCAATTACGAGATGCATTTAATGATGCAAAACAAGTGACAAAATCACATATTCCAGCTATAAATGCTCTTGCAAGAATTGATGTCTCTGTGCAACAAAATGTACAAGAACCAACGAAACGTTTAAAGCGTGGAAGACTGGTTAGTTCAAAGGATACAATTCCTCGAAAGAGGAAAACGGGAGTAAAAATAAATACAAATCAAAATACTCCTGAGAAAGCACAAGAATCCTTTGATAAGGGTTTGTCAAAACAAGTTGATTTTGATGTGGAACAACTTCCTCTAGAAAAAGATGAAAGTAATGAGATCTCAATAAATTATTTAAACTCTGGTAAGATTTGGGATCGAAATGAAATTGTTCCTGATGATATATTTGCTTTCAATATGTCCTTTGAAATATGTGAAAATGATGATGATCCAGAACCACGATCAGTGGATGAATGTCAAAAAAAAAGACCTGATTGGCAAAAATGGCAGCAGAGCTAAACTCGTTAAGGAAACGAGAGGTTTTTGGACCAATTGTCCAAACCCAGATGGCGTAAAACTTGTTGGATATAAATTGGTATTTGTACGAAAGAGAAACGAAAAAAAATGAAGTTACATGGTACAAAGCAAGACTTGTAGCTCAAAGGTTTCTCACAAAGACCTGGCATCGATTATGAGGAAACATATTCTCCTGTTATAGATGCAATCACATTTCGGTTCTTGATAAGCCTTGCAGTCTCTGAAGGGCTTGATATGCATTTAATGGATGTCGTTACAGCATATCTGTACGGATCTCTAGACAGTGAGATATATATATATATATATATATATATGAAAATCCTTGATGGATTTGTAATATCTGATGAAATAAAATCAAAACCTCATAACATGCATTCTATAAAATTACAATGGTTTTTGTACGGGTTGAAACAATCCGGACGAATGTGGTACAAACGTCTTAATGATTATTTACTGAAAAAATGATATGTAAATAATCCGCTTTGCCCATGTGTCTTCATTAAAAGATCATCAACAGGATTTGTGATTATTGTTGTATATGTTGATGATTTAAATATAGTGGGAAACCACGACGACATCGTTAGAACATCCGAATACTTGAAAAAGGAATTCGAGATGAAAGAACTTGGAAAAACAAGACTTTGTCTTGGTTTGCAAATTGAACATTTTTCAAGTGGAG
The DNA here is from genome assembly GCA_039657345.1 of Stephania japonica. Classification (NCBI taxonomy): domain Eukaryota; kingdom Viridiplantae; phylum Streptophyta; class Magnoliopsida; order Ranunculales; family Menispermaceae; genus Stephania; species Stephania japonica. The sequence continues at coordinate 78,653,301 of CM077556.1, read as the reverse complement.
TACTTGTCCATCAATCAAATTATATTGAAAAATTATTAAAAAGATTTTATATGGACAAGGCACATCCATTAAGCTCTCCAATGGTTGTCAGATCACTTGAAGTGGATAAGGATCCATTTCGACCTCAAGAAAGTGATAAAGAGCTAATTGGTCCGGAGGTACTATATTTAAGTGTAATTGGTGCACTTATGTATCTTGCAAATTGTACAAGACCCGATATTGCTTTTGCTGTCAACCTACTTGCAAGATATAGCTCTTCACCAACTCGAAGACATTGAAATGGTGTTAAACACATTTTTCGATATCTTCGAGGAACAAGTGACATGGGTTTATTTTACTCGAGAGGGGTAAAATTGAATCTCCAAGGTTATGCTGATGCTGGATTTTTATCAGATCCCCATAAGGCCTGTTCTTAAACGGGATATATATTTACCTGTGGTAACACTGTTGTATCATGGAAGTCAGTAAAACAAACTATGGTTGCCACTTCTTCCAATCATTCTGAAGTACTTACAATTCATGAAGCAAGTCGTAAATGTGTTTGGTTGAGAAACATGATTGAACATATTCAAGAATCATGTGGATTGCCTACAATAAAAGATTCTCCAACCATATTATATGAAGATAATGCAGCATGTATTGCACAATTAAGTGAAGGATTCATAAAAGGGGACAGAACAAAACCTATTTCACCAAAATTCTTTTATACGCATAAGCTTCAGAAGAATGGTGAAATTGATATCAAGCAAATCCCATCGAGCGATAATCTTGCTGATTTATTCACAAAAGCCTTACCAACTACGACATTTAAAAAGCTTACATATGATATTGGCTTGCGTAAACTTAAAGACATTGCAAGTAAAGAAGCTGAACAAGTTTTACCCATGTTCACATGAGGGAGAGTTATTGATTAGTGTATTGCACTCTTTTTCCCTTAGCTATGATTTTATTCCATTGGGTTTCCTTGCAAGGTTTTTTTAATGAGGCAATCCTAATAATATTATACTCATCTTAAGATTAATAAGAAATGTGTACTCTTTTCTTTTGCTAGATTTTTTCCCACGGGGTTTTTTCTAGTAGAAGTTTTAACGAGGCACAATCTCTTAACAAGAGTCATCCAAGGGGGAGTGTTGTAAATGAAATGGATGTGGATGACTCTTCCTATTCAAACCATTTGTATTCCACCATTATGTGTGAGTGGTTATATATTCCACCATTATGTGTGAGTGGTTACACATTTCACCATTATGTAATTGTAACTTATGATGTTTGAAGGGCCTATATAAAGAGGTTCCACCTATGTAATGATATACCATATTGGAATGAAAGTTCTCTCTATTTCTCCCCTATCTCTTCTCTTGTTATCTTTCTAGTTCTTTATCTTTACCTTTCTAGCTCTTTATCTTTACCTTTCTAGCTTTGCCTTTAATTAGTTTACAACAATACATATATTCATTATCTTCAAATTTTGCATTATAAACTATGGGCCAGAACATTAATTGTAGCCCAAGTTTTAGCCCAGAAGCCCAAAGCTCTATCGCCACCAATTTATATTGCTTGCCTAAGCAGCAAAATTGAATAAAACAGCTATTTAACCAAAAAAAAAAGAGAATAAAACAGCTATCCTTTCTGTAAATTTCTTTTATATAAGAAACCAATGTGACCTTGCCTGTAGTATAGTGAAAAAGTCATGTTCCTACCTCTTTGAGGTTGGATGATGGAATCCTGCAAACGTCTAAAACTTGTCCCAAGGAAACTCAATCCCTCAACCTCTTACAGAATTAGTAACTGCATAATAAACCATTAAGATACTGCTTATTACTATTGTCGTCTCTATAAATATTGTGGTCATCAGTGATTAATTGAAAGCTTAATTCAGACAATTATTTGTTCTTATTGAACTTTATGGTTGCGTGGGGTACTCCACAAGATTGTGAGTTCTATTCATCTCTGTATCATGTTGGAAGGGATATTATGCATATATTTTTAAAGTACTTTATGAATTAGTTGATTTTGTTGGGCTACTATAGAGCTATCTAGAGGAAGTTCATTTTGTTGTAGTATTATTGAGCTAATCAATTTTGTTGTGGCATCAAAGTAATAGAAGGAACAACCAAATCAACTCATAAACAAAAATAAATAAATAAAAGTTGATATGAATTATGATGGCACATTTTTTGTGGACATTTGATGTTATTACGAATAGAGCATTCAATTACCCCACCTTGTCTCCAACCAATTAAGCATCTATAAACTAAAGCCGGAATCACTTTATATCTGATCCCAAAAATGCTACTGTGTATCATCTAATCTAAGGACGTTGAAATCTTAAACCTGTTCAGCAAAAGAACAATTTTAAAGTTAGATGATTATCATCAAAGTAGAAAAGAAGTGAGGGAGTTTTACTTATAACTGTGTCCCTAGATCCACTTCATTTAATTTACCAAAGATACATAATTAAAGAAGGAAAAACAAATCAAACATTGCCTTAGTGCAGTAGTTAAAATTTACTATCGTTGTAGCTCTTTGAGATTTCAGGTTCGAATATGAAAAAGGAAAAGGCAATGAGAGGGTTTACTGGAGTGACCTATGAGTGCTCAACTTGTCTACCGTTTAGGCCCATCTAATTGGGATGAACAAATTAATTAAGCATACATTTCCTTAATTATTGTATAGCAAATATTACTTTTTGGGATCAAATAGAATAGTCATGATTTAGCTATACATATTGGTTCCAGTTAAGAGGGGTCAAATGTTCACTAGATCTTTGCCATCATTCTTATATATTCACACACGTCCCTTTCTTTCTTTTTAATAATTACCCAACAGAATTAATTGATTAACCTTATCTGAAATATTAATCATGTGATTTCATTTAAATCATGACCTAGATTATTTAATTATGCTACATGTACGACAACAACTCTAGTCATGGTAGAAGTTTCAAAGTGACGAGTTCTCTAATCTTTTTAACAGTCATGATGAGTTCATAAATTTTGATAGTGGATTAAATTTAATGAAAGTGTTTTCACCTTTTTTTACTTAAACAATTAAAGAAAGAATCATCATGCTACTTTCTTTGTACAAATATTCAACTAATTTGGGAATTAGTAATCTAATTGGAGTCTACTTGAGATGAATAAATAACATTTTCAGTAGCTGATCTATGGCCAGCAAACTCAAAAAGATGGGAATCATTTGCACCCCAATTGATGGTGTGTTAGTGCAAACCAGTTAGTCCCTATATATAAATCTAAGCTTTAGATATGCTTTTTCATGTAACTTTATGTTTAGAATTTTGCCTCTTGAGATCAATCATAGAGTATAGCATTAAGTACTGCTACCTGTATAAAAACATGTTAGAACATATAGTAGCCATAATAAAGACCATCAACTTTTTTTTTTTTTTTTTCATTTTAAACATATATACTGTATATATTAATTTATTATGATAACTACTAAAATTAATTATTTCAATATATATGTATGAAGCCCTACATATTAAAAGGAGATTAGTTAGAATATTTTATATATATAATTTTGCTTTAACCATGTTAATGATCGATAAAGTTTTAATTATATGACTAGCTGATAGGATTTAAAAAGAAAAGTAGATCGACTTATGCTAATCTTTCACATAATTAATGATGGATTTGTTCTCATCGATCAGTATTGCCACTTTCCAACCGGGCAGAACTTCTTTTAGTGTAAAAAGGTAAGAACAAGACTAATTGATATATTTAAGTAATTTTGCTTAATTATATGTATAATTAAGTTAATGTGACATAACACTTTATCTTAATGTCTGCATGAAAAAGATAATGGAGGGGACGCTGCTAAGCTGCCTTGTTTTCAGCCATCCAAAGTGGGATTTTTTTTCTATTCTGAATGGGAGTAAAGAATGTTGCAAGGTTTAATTTTACATTTAATTTTCATCATTTGTGGACTCTGTTCCGCGAACCACCATATGAGTAGTTGAGACCAATATCAAACAAAACAATGGTCCTTGTCACAATAATACAAATAAAACCACCAATGGACGGATGTGTTTGGTGCAGTTGTAAGAAACTAAATGCAATGCCTCTTAAACAACATCGAAATTTAAATCATGGATTATGAGTTATGAGTAGAGTGACTGTTGTTGGGAGGGCCCCTACAGTGTGTGTTCGACAATGCCCAGGCCCGAAGTGTTGTAGTGATTAGAAAAAAGAGGGAATTGGTCTAATTCGGGGTAATATGCATATAGTGACAGGTCTATGATCACTAGTTATTTTAATGCAACAATTATCAGAAGGGGCCCTGCATATGTGAAGTGAAGCATTTCTTAAAGGAAAGGGCAGTGGGGGTTGGATTTGGACCCATTTTTACACCAAAAATTACTAGGTTTACATACTGATGAGAAGCTCACCTAATTGTACAGCTTTCTCATTGTTTTGATAAAACAAAAGTGGAGAAAAAGTGAAAGGTGTGAGTCTTTAAAAGAGAATATTAATGATTATTCCAATGTTGGCATTTAGGGATTTGTAATGTTTCTTATTAACCTCAAAAGACAACTCTAATATTAAGATTATAAAGGTTAGCACTTAATTAACTCTGATTTTCAATTAGGCAAAGCATAGTGGATCAGGACTGTCTAAATTGATTAACCAAACAAGACTCCATCACCTGCATTGTAGCTTTAAATGTTAAGATTATAAAGGTTATAAAGGTTAGCACTTAATTTATTCTGATTTTCAATTAGGCAAAGCATAGTGGATCAGGACTATCTAAATTGATTAACCAAAAAGACTCCATCACCTGCATTGTAGCTTTAAATGTGGTGGTCATCCAACATTACAATCATATTTATATTTATAAAGCTCACCATCAATTAATCACTTGAAAACAATATTTATTGAGCCTGCTAGAATAACCCACATTTAGCACCGACATTCTTGGATGTCATCCAAATCACCTTGAGATGCATACAAATGCATCATGAAGTAAAAACGAATTCATCCAAGAGGTCGGGGTCAAATGTGAGTTACTCTTAACATTTTTCATATCCATTATTCATTGATAGTAATTCACAACTCTAAAACATTCTAAAACATTCTACTCAAGCCTGATTTTCTTTAATAAGAAAATATCTTCGTAACCCTCAAACTTGCTATTACACTGATCACCATCGTCCATAGTGATCATCACAAACTAAATCATTGAGCATGACAATTTCAATATTGATTGACTTGTATATCGTGTATTATAACTAGTTTTCTAATGGAGCTCTCTTTAAAGAGTGATATACACCTCAAGCATTAAAGACGCTATCTCGCCCCCAAATCAGCGAGCTACTCATTTGCTTGGTTACTAATTAATAAACTACATTTGTCGTTGCACAATGCTAAATCTCCCCACGTACGTCACACTCAACTGTTTTTGAGATGATTTGATAGGAAACCCACACACAAGAAACTTGTTGCCATGCCATGCAGAGAAAGACCCCTACACCGTAGGCCTACATCCTTGTCCACCCCCCTAAGTAGGGGACCCACACCACCTTGGACTAATCAAGCTCAAATGCAAGAAAGTCTTCACAATTTAACAGCACAACAACACGTGACAAATACACACCTTACTTTTGCAACGTAATCCATCCATAAGCCGAGTCCATAAAAATTGAAAGAACGTAACATAAACATAAACACAAATACTTTAACATAACATGGAGTACATGTTTACATCTTCTTTGTTCATACTTTTTACAGTGCTGCAACAAAAACAAATGAAAGAAAACACTAAAGAGCAAAGAGAGAATACTACTGCGACATCATCCATCAATGGTGCTGGTGTCGAACGCACTCCTGAGGCAAAACAGGGAACCGACCAGAGTCGGCACAGTAATCATAAATCATATGGTTGGCTCGAACCCACATCAACTGATGACTCTGGTGCACGCTCAGCTCACCAAAAACCGGCTCGTCCCACCAAAACCCCTTCCCACCACCAACACTACTACTACTACTACATCTCCTCGTGTTCTCATCCATCGTCGTACTGCTGGGGCACTCACAGCCGTCGATCTCGAACCCCCTGTACGAGCTGACGAACGGCGCGTGCGACCAGTCCGTCTTCACTCTTCCCCCCTGCGTCGCCCAGTCGTCCGCGTTCCATATCGAGCTGTACACCCCCATTGCCTGCTCCTTCGGAAACGGTATCCCCTGCTTCTCCCTGTTCGTGTACACTCTAATCGGCGTCTCGTCCACCATAAATCTGTCATTTAAGTACATCACACGAATTAAGAAATACTAAATATAATGCTTCCGTTACCAATTATATGGAAAGATCTAATGAGCTACTAAAAATATTACGTGATACTAAAAATATGACGTGATAATATGGCATAGAAAAAAAATTTATTTTATTTTAAGGATTAAGATATTTTAAATTTGATGGGCTTACATGACTTGGCGTTTGTTCCAGAGGATTGAGTAGGAATGGAAGTCTTTAGTTGGGTCGAACCAGAGACTGTTCCTCTGCTCTCGGTTGCCAACACCGTTGACGTAGATGTTGGTCTGGACTAGGACCGGTTCGCCGGAGGTGTTGCCGAGGAACTCGAAATCAAATTCGTGGTGGTTCGGGCCCTCAGATGACATCTGCAATCAAAATCCCAAATGGGTTTATAAACTTGACAAATTGATATAGATTTGGTTGATGATGATTGATGAGTGTTGTAAGTTTATACATAGAATGCAGTGACGGTCCCTGCAGAGTCCCCCTCTGCAAGCTTGATCTGCACTGTTGTTTTCCCATACATGTACTTGCTCTTAGAAGCAAACCCAGCGCCTGAAATTAATCAAACAAACCGAAAATTAACTCCACAATCAACACAAACATTGACTACAAACCCATGAATGTAATGTGGGAGTACCAGAGTAGGTGTCAAGTTTGAGTTTGAGTTGCTCTCCTTCATTGATGACATGGTCAAGAGCCCAACTAGCTTGGAAGAGCTCATCAAAATTTCTTGATTGAACTCCACCCGCTACAGAACTTAGCACAATCAAGCTGAGAACAAAAAGCTTGGAACTCAAAATCGCCATTTGAAGTGATTGAAGCGATGAAGCTTCTTCTACCATGCAAATGCTCTGTTTTTGCTGTGCACACTCACTCAGTCACACTACATTTATATAGGCCCCAGAGTGGCTTCCACACCAAGCCCACGCTGCCACGTCGGACGCCACGTAGGATCACGGTGTTCGAATTTTTATGAAAGTTAAAAAAAGAAAACTAGCCGTTAGGTTGGGCTCCGTCAGCTTAGCTGGAGACTGCTGCAACTGTGCTCAGAGGGTGTGGGGGCACTGTACGACCTGTCTCTGTTTTAAAGGATGAGTGTCAGAATAAGACCAATGGGAGTCGTCCACGTTTCGATTACAGCTGGGTTTTGATGGGTTTTGATCAGCTGTACAGTTGGCATGTTAAAAGTGGAGCTTGATTTTTACTTTGGTTATGACGTCACGTGCCAGTTGTGCGTCGAGCGTGCTCTGCATGTATTAAATTATTAATCAATGTTTGTGATTAAAATGAGAGAGAGGGCATTGTATTGCGTTGATGTGGTGTCCCATCTTTAGGTTTGTATTTTGTACACTCCCCAATGATTCTCACACTTTAATCCACCTAGGATTCCGAAAAGGCCCCTAGCTAGAGGGTATGGTTTGAGATATTTTGGGGGCGTATCTGTAATCTGACAAGGATAGTACATTTAGGGACCTTGCCTTGAAATCAGAAAATGATTTTTTTTTTTGAGTGAATAGTAACGTTGAAATGGAATTATTCCTCTTTTCTGGATAGTGCATAGCACCCAAATGCCATTGCATCCCCTTTTTTCATCTTTAGAATTTAAATTTGGTCATCAAATGATGGCACGAAATATGAATCCGTGCATGAAATATGAATCCGTTCACTCCCTCTTGTTGCACAGGTATTCGTGGGTATTAAGATAACAATAAATCTATTTTGACTCATGAGTCCGGATTCATAGGGAAGTTTTTATATTTTTTGTATATATTTAAGGGGTATAATAAGAATTTTACAAGTGATTATGGTTGTTTCATTAATTACGTGAGGTTGTATTTGAAATTAAAATAAATTTTGAGTCCGGACTCACGAGTCCAAATAGCACTACCCTTAAGATAAACTTAACTATTCTTATAAGGTTGCAATTAATCGGAGTCTACTTTAGTTACTCGAACAATCATGAGGATCATAGAACCACAAAGAGTACTTCTAATCAAAAGATTAAATTCTTTTTTATTCTTATGACTCGAGATGAAGACTTTTGACTAAAATAATTATAGAAATTCATGGCATTCTACCTTTAACTCTTCAAAAAAAAAGCTTGGAGTTATGGATTGGATGACAAATTTTGCTCAAAAATTTACTTAGGATTTTTATTTTGTTAATTATGTCCCTTTGAAACTACCTCTATTTTAGACGATGTAAGAGGAGTGGCTCTCCTCCGGCTTATGATAAAAAGAAAAAAAAGAATTTTTGCTTTTACAGAAATTTAGGCTTTGAGGTTCATATAACCACAAAAGAGTGCTTCTAATCAAAAGTTTAAATTTTTTGTATTCTTATGACACGAGATGAAAACCTTTGATTATAAAAAAAAAATATAGGAATTCATGTCATTCTACCTGCACTCTTCTAGTTGAAAAAAAAAGTTTAGAGTTCTGATTGGGTGACAAATTTTGCTCGAGAATTTACTTAGGGTTTTCATTTTGTTAATTCATGTTCCTTTGATATTACCTCCGTTTTATAAGAGGATGTAAGTGGAGTAGCTTTCCCCGACTTTTATCAAAACAAAAATTTTGGCTTTTACAATATAATCTAGTTGGTTTTTTATATGAGTAGAAAATAATATGGTTATAAATTTAACATTCTTCCTACCTATTGTTGCCTAACACATTTAAACCCTAAAACCATATTTCTCTCATTCTCCGCTTATTCTTGTTCGGGCGGCGGGCAGCTGACCTTTCTCAACAACAGCATCATCGATGTGCAACCAACATTCTCAATAAAACAATGTTTCAGTTGTTTTTATTTTTTTCATGTGTTCTTCATGTGTTAGTGTTGCCTATTTATCCTTAATCTTGTTTCTTAGATCTAAAGATATCTTCTTAGATGTAGGGCTTTTTAATGAGAGATAGAGACAAATAGTGTAGCAATGGTAGAAGAATGTAAGACCGGGGGATGATAATGATGAGAGATTTTGAAATTTTATGAGGTGTTCAAGGGTTGTTGATGGCCCTCAGCGTTGCACATGCAACGATGAGTATGGGTAGATAAAGCATACGGAGTCTTGACTATAGCGTTGTGGCGGTGTTTCGTCTGTGAAGTAATTAACAATCTATTCTGGTAAAGTATTTTGAGTGGTCTCTTTCTTTATATAATTCTTCTTCCGTTAGAATTTATTTTTTATTTTGTTTTATGTTTAGTTTATGTTTAATTTAAGTTTTGTCTCATGAGGTGAATGTTTCGTCAAATTGAGGTATTAGGTGTCCCCCTTTTATGGGGGTAGTTATTCCTTTTTGCGTGGTAGTTTTTTCTATTTTATCAAAATAGTTCCAGACTTCAGTATGCAATGTAGTTTTTATTGCATTTCTTTCGTTGAAATGTTGTAATATGTTGGCTCACCCTCTTGGGTTATGAACAATGAATGTGCTTTTTTTAGGCTTAAAAAAAACATGGTTATATAAAATAATAAATTTTTTGCAATAAACTTAATTTATTTACTATTATAAGAGAGGAATTATATGAACAATGCTAAGGTGACCCACTATGGACACTCCTATGAGCATGCACCTTGACTTATTTTATTATTTTTTTAACAATTTTTTGGTCGTAGTGACTATCCGTAGTGGATAACTTTAGCAATATCCTTAACCACAAAATTGTAAAAAGAATAAGAAACTAAAAATTAATGTGCGTGCTCATAGTGAGTGTCCGTAGCTGGTCACCTTAATATTTTCTCCGAAAAAAATATACTAGAGTGGAAATATCTATACATATATAAAAAGAGTCCTAAGCTCTACAACTGTAAATATTTTAACCTTCTTGTAAACGGTGTGCAAATCAAATGCTTGACTTGCTTGCCTCAAAGAAATTATGTTCATGTGACTAACTTTTCACACGCACATTCATACACATGTTGAAATCATTTAAATAAATATGATTGTCATGCTTGCAAATATGAATGCAAAATCAAAGGACAAAAATAAAATGCATGCCAAATGTGAGTGTGAAAACTACCATAGTAGATCTTCTATTAATTCTTCCTCCATAAGCTCTCACATTGGCCTCAAAAAAAAAAAATGCAATCATAGGATTTAGTTAATAAAATTTCTTTCTTATGTATAACCAAAAGGAACAAAACATGAAAAAGCTAATCTAGGTGTTTAATACATTTAAGATCATTTTGTTGCATAAGAAATATAGACAGAAATTACATTATTTAAAAAATTTTTGAACAAACATTATTTGAATTTCAGTGTCAAGATTTTAAAGTTCTATGCTAATGATGATGATATTGTATATAATGTATCGAAAGCTGAATAATTCGTTAAGAAAAAAAAATTTAAAACATATGTGACAATGTTGCCCGTTGTCGTTGCTTTTTACTATGTACATAGTTTAAATATCAATTTTTTTTTATAGACAAGGGAATTGCATCCATTTGATTCTTATATATGATGTTAAAATTAAGTTATGGCAAGTGTAGCGAGAGGCTCCACAAACTAGGATCTAGACATGCATGGATGGATAAAAGGGCCCAAAGAGTATGTGATGAGCGTGGGTAGTACTTGAAAATTAATAAGGCTCTCGGATAAGGAACAATGAACCGAGCTTGACTTGCGGTTCTTTGAATCTATCTGTCTGACACATTGAGGACTAGAAGTGAGAGCAAGGCATTCCAATGCAGTCACTATGTCTTATTCGATAGGACAGGAAGTTTTATCAAACCCTATTTTTACTGTTCATTGGAAAAGCCAATTAAGATGAAAGTGTATGTGTTAACTGTTATTGTTACCTTGTAAAAGGGGTAAGTCCGTGACAGGACTCAACTTGGTCGACAAGAAAGCTTAAACTAAGGTACGCATTTTCAATTAATAGGGTTGGGTATTCCACATTTTCTCCACATGAGCAATAATAAATAAACTTAAATTATTCTTAAACTAACAATTTAACAAATTATTGATTCATTTAAAAGATGATAACATCTCAATTAACGATTATTAGCCTTGTATTAGTATTCACTACATCAATTTTATTAGTCATTCTATAAAAAGCTCATTATCAAAAAAAAATATAAACCATTTTTGAAATTCTATAGAACTTTTGTACGGCTTATTCATTTTACCTTTAAACATTTATTTTTTATTAAATAAAATAAAAATTAGTGTTGTTAATCACGTAATTAAAGTGCAGACGAGAATGTAATCTAAACTTTTAATCAATATTTTCTTTAATTTAATTAGGAGTATGTGTTTTGGTGTAAAATGACCTGTCTTAATTATTCTAATTTAATGGTGTGGCCCTGAACCTGTACTAATTTTGTTCACATGATATGTATGTGTGTTTTAGATGAGAATAAGGCGGCTGTAAGGGAAAAAGGGGACCTCACGTGAAGCATAAGCTTCAAAGTTTTGGTGTTCCTCATCTACAAACAAAACAAAAATAATTTACAAATCTTTGGTAGCTCGCTCGCATGCACTACTCTTTTTATATTCGATCACGAGAGCCCCAAAAATAAAAACAGTAAGATCGATGACGTCTTTCGACCTAGTAGTTCTCACTTTCCCATTTTAATTTTTCTTTATGCACGTTTGGGAAGTCGCGTAACAGAGCACATATTTTGGTAAGCGTATTCTCATAAGCTGACAACTTGCATTGAAATCCCATATCTATCAACCACCACTAAGTATCAGAGTATGTAATCAATCCCATATCATATCAACCCCCACTAACTGTTGGAGTATGTATGTATGTTGAGTACTTCAGAAAAAAAAAAAAATAAAAAATAAATAAATAAATAAATAAAATAAAGGTTGAGTAGATTGAATCTTAGGTTGTAATTTGGTAACTCTTATTTTTTCCTCTTATTTTACAAGTCTTATTTAAATAGAAGTTTAGAAAATTAAGAATGTTTGGTAATTGCATTCATATAACTTATTTTGAATAAATCTTTTGAGAAATAAGACGAAAAACCTCTTATTAAAAAAGTTAAGTTCCTTAACTTTTTAAATAAGCGCCATACCACTTATTCGGTAAGAGATTTTGCCCGACTTTCTCTAACTTCGAATGACTTTTGGACGATTCAGATTTTGGGTATACCATGAACTAACTCTTATCTCACGAATCGACAAAAAACTTGCGAAGGGAATGTGAGGAGAGATTGGGATGAGGTCATGGCAAAAGGAAGCAATGAATCAAATCAAACAACTCAGGAATTACAGAAACTCAATCCATTCCTTTTGTTTCTAGCGATTAAAATCACAAAAGAAGTGATGGGAATCCTTAATAACAACATAATTCAAATTGAAGAATTGAAAAAAGAGAGAGATTCGAATTTTAGGGTTATAACAAAAATCATTAAACTGAGATTCTCGAAGTCGGATTTGTTAATATGCGTACCTTGAGAAGATGAGAAAATAGAGGAAATGAAGATAAGCAGAGAGTACACTATTTTTTTTGATATATTGAAAGGGCAACACTATTTTTTGATATATTGGTGGCGTTAATGTTGTCGATCTGCATTTTTTTTAGGAAGTTGATCTGATTAGAGCTGTGGAGATGAAGATAAGCAGGGAAAGAACATAGAAGAACACCTACAATTTGCAGAGGGATGAATTAAAAATCATGATGTTAATGATGATACTTGTGATTATGATGGTGAAGACGCTGCTATTGTTGTTGGATATTGAAAAATTTAAGATATAAAGCAAAGAGATCTTACTTAGTATAGATAAAGGGAATTACGATTGTGCTGGTGATGAATTACCTCGATTTACAAATTTCATTTTTTTTAATAAAACTATCATAAACTTTCTAGGAGAGAAGATGCTAGTCGTAAATTATTCTCTCTTAGGCAATAATTTAACTTTGCAAGTATGCTAACCAAACAAGCAACTTTTATATAGGAGGTTTTTATTTGTTCTTTCCAAATGTGTTGTAAAATATAAGTTCTTATTTAATAAGCTCTTATACAAAGAGTCTTAATAGATAAGTGCTAAATAATTAAGAAGTAGAGTAACCAAACACTACCTTAACATAAGACAATTAATTTTGTATAAGATGGCTCTAATTAACTCCGGCCTTTATATTTAGGTACCCACATATGAATGTGACACGCGCCGACGCGTCAATAAAATAAATATATTAACCTAAACCAACTATTTTGTAGATAGTGGTAAAGGGTCGATCCCACAGAGATTGATGTCTTTCTTAAGTAAAAAAAATACAAAAAAGAAGAATTTGAGGTTTTAGAGAAAATATATATTTTAAAAATAAAGAAATTAAATGGAACGATAATCTAATAGGAATGAATCTAGGTATTCAGTTTCACAGTCTCGCCATACAACTTGAGATTGAATTTATTAATTGTCGGTTCATGAAAAGTATGAAACTAATCTATTATCTAGTGCAGCTATAGACCCGGTAGAGCACTCGTTTCCTCGCACTTCCTAATCTCGATAGCCAAGGTACGACCGTTGACTACTTCTCTAACCAAACATGCAACCTGATCGCTAGTGCTCCAGATTTAACGCATTGGTCGCATTACTTCGATTCATGAATGCACTACACCTAGACAACCGGATCGTTAGTGCTCCCGATTTAGCCTAGATCCCTAAGGTATTTGACCGGTCCCAAAAGGTTCTAATTAATTGATATGATCAATTGCCACTAGTGTGGTCTTGTCGCACAAGCACGGGTGCTTACGACTCACTGACATATAAATTAAGGTTTAAACTAGTGTTTAACCTCAATTGTTCAAATAATACCAAAGAAAATAAATCATATAAAAGAATCAATAATAATTAAAAATAAATAAACCTCATGAAGATTCTCAAGTTGTAGGCTTGACTGATCCACCTTCAACTTAGATGGAGGAACTAACTAGACATAATTAAAAACTAAACTACAAAAAAACAAAATAGATCCTCCTCCTTCGATCCTACATATATATGATCGATGTCCTTCAGTAGATATATCTATATATATCTACCGATCCATATATATATATATATATATAATATATGTAGATATAATCCTATCTAAACAAACAAACAAAAATATACTCCTATTGAGCATTAATCAGGCATCACTTGATCATCATCGATCCATGTTGATGCGAATCTCGAAACCAATCCTATGAACTCTCAAACATGCATATCAACTCCTATGTATCGCACTACACTGGATGACCACCTCCTTCACAACACCTAATGGATGGATGATGTGGCGCCCCAATTTCCACATTGGTCCGCCACGGGAGGCCACGTGGGTTTCTAATTTGTATCAAACGTGTGAAGCCTAAAACCGTCAATCGATGTATTCTTCAAGCTTGCCCTTTCCGGCTCGTACTAGAGGGTCCGCACTGCCCATCACAAAAAGACGATGACGAGTCCAGAGTGAGTAATCCCAAGGAAATTCACCAAGTAATTACGGAAGTAAAAGAAGCGGAATTTAAAAGACTATAATTTAAACATGCGGTACAAAGAAATAATACGAGACAACCGTAAAAGAAAGATCATCGCATGCATAAATATAGTGACGAAACAAAGTACGTGCACATAAAAATCGACCAAGTCATACTTCGAGCCTCTCTTGGGCACAACCCTCAAACACACCAACAGGTTGTCCTGGACCTAGTGGTGGACCGGCGTAGACCCACGACGCACCCACACGAGCCTACATTCCAGTGAACTATTAGCGCGTTTAATGATATGAATTAGCGCGCTAATTCATCTAAGTCACTTGTTCATCATTTTCGAGAGGGTAATTAGCGCGCTAGGTCCTCCAATTAGCACGCTAATCGTGCTGTCATTTTTACAGTTGAAAAATTTTCACTCCAAACCACCTCATACACCATTCATTTGGTCCCAACACTACTCATGGATGGATGACATGTGGCACCATAAAATTTCAATTGACTTAAAAACACCACCATTTCATGCCATTCTCATTCACATTTATCCACAACAAAACCAAGTGTATACAAATTCAAACCCACTCAAAGAATCTCGAAACAAATCAATCATGGCTGTTTTTTTTTTCCTTCTTCTTCTCCTCCAACGATCTCTCTCTTCTCACAAGCTTTCCCTCTTCAATGTTTGATCAAATGTGTGCACGAATCTCGATAATGATCCAATGGTTCTTGATTTTTTCTTCAAGTAAATACTCTATTTTGAGTATTTTTTCGTGTCCCGTGTCCACACGAATCCAACCGTCAACAATCTACTCCGTTTCTCCTAAAACGAAAATTAAATATAATTAGATATATATTCTCATATTATTCTAATAAATTCTAATTTCTTAAAATATGCATTTATCACTATAAAATAAAATAAATATAGTCAAATTACACCTAATAATCTATACTAAATTATGCCTAAATAAACACTTATGAGAGTGTATGTAGTAGTACAACACTACTTTGGAAACCCATGGATTTCTACAAATAATTTTGTTTATTTGATCAAATCAATTAGGGAATGATCCTCCATATAAATTACTAATAAACAAATTAACTGGCAGAATGTAGATCTCTGGTCAATGTAGCAGCTTTTATTTTCTCTTTACATAGATGGTTGTCTCCAGTTTTAAATATATTGTGTTTCTTATGAATGTGTACCAGCTTTATGCTGTGAAGGGCTTGATGATCACCCACCATTCAAAGCTCCATTTATTGTGTATGTGAGGTCTCACTAGTAGTGGAGAAGTGAGAAGATTAGGTGGAAGCGTCAAAGTATTACTATTTTTTTGGGGTAGATCGAAGTATAAATATTTAATAGTTTTGTTTGCCAAAGACATACGAAAGTAGCTTGGTATCCCATCCAAAATTTATTTTAATCCTATCGAAAAAAAGTAGCATGGTAAGATCCGTTTCAATAGCTATAAAGCGATGTAATATACATTAGATGTGATAAATTGAGGAGCGGCTAAGCGAATCACACTTTTCGCTTAGAGGACTCTATTACTTCTTTGTACCTCACTTTTTTGTCTTTTAATTTTTGTTATCCAATGGTTTAAAAGTTTAAAGCGAGAAAAATGAGAGGATTGAGGGATGTTGGGGTGAGGGTGAGTGTATTCTTAGGAGCTGAAGTTGGAAGGAAAACTTTGAAGTGGGGTACAAGAAGTAAGAAAATATGTTTAGCAAGACCTTTTAGCCATTGCAAATTAATTTGCTTATTACTTGGTACTAACTAATTAGGTAGCATAATGATTTGGTACATGATTTGGAAGTAAGAAGTCATGGGTTAAAATCCTTGTGAGGGCAAGACCGCAAGTTATTTCTAATTCTTATAAAAAGAAGGAAAAATGTTAGAATGACACTCTAAAGTCACACCTTGTGATGTGACGTTTGAGTCTGTATGTTTGGTAGTTATCCGTGTGCGCCTCAAAATACAGACCTCGTGTATTATGCATCGAGATCTATGTGCCTAAGATCCATTTTTATATGGATCAAATGCCACGTCACTAGAGTGTGACTTTGGGGTGTAATTTTAGCATCTTCCAAAAAAAAAATAATTTGCTTATTACTTGGGTGAATTAAATATCCATTGTCCATTGTCCATGTACAAACAATGCTCTAGCAATACCTCCAAAAAAAAAAACTACTATACTAGAAAAATTTTAAATTTTGTAGTTACCTACTGAAGCCCCCCGTTGATATTGAGTTTTTCATGTATTTGTAGATACGTAGTTTATAGTCGTAGTACTCAATATAAGGCCAGTCTTGTTTGGTTCATTTTTGCTAACTTACAATGTTAGTTTGAGGTTATCTCCTTGGAGTTTATATTTTTATGTTTGGTTCAACTTTAAAACTTGCAGGGAAGCTGTAAAATTTTAAACAATAAAAATATGAATTGACATAAATAACATAAATAGCAATGTAACGTACTCATATGGACTTCTTTAATTTTTTTATTCCAATGTTTTCACCATTTACTATACGATCACTTCTTGATCTTTACATTAGTTCACCGAACGCAGCATCATTTAGCTTTTTAGTACTGATTAATACTTTATTGACTTCTCATTGGAAGTCCATATGCAGCGATAGCTAGCTACATGATAGAATTCAATTATTTGCAAATACTTCCTTCACAAGCCATCTCCTCACTTATTTAATCTACCGAGATTGACAAGATTGGGAAACAAATATTTTCCATAGCTTTATCTACACTAATCTGTATATTAAAGTCCCTAATGTGTAGGGTACTCATGGGGAACAATGCCTATAGTCAGTGTATATATATATACATAAGTAAATGTTATGTGCTTTAAGCGACTGTCATTGATAGTGTTTGCATATCTATTTATTTTTTTATAGATGCAAAGATGACAAGGGCTTACCGATTAGGGAATGATATAATCAATATATAATAACAATAAGAAATCCTACTATAAATCTTCAAAGATCTAAAGTCTAAACATTTGGATGCCAACTTGGATCTAATATATCCTCGTTTAAATGACAAAGCTTTAAAAACCTTATGGCTGCACTTGTTTACTGGGGAGACTTTGTTTTTGTTGAAATTGGAGAGCCACTTTGATGGTACTGTTGTTGCTTTGTTAGGTAGGGGGACCAGTGTAGGTGAGCCATTGCCACCTCATTAGCATCATTTTTTTTTTCTTGAAAACCATTAGCATCATTTTGATTTGGAGTTTTTGCTTTATAACACCAAGGGCATAAATGAATCAAACAACGACCTTTGATCGTCACCATTAGTCAGGTAGTTTAAGAGCATCTCCGATGCAAATGTGGATTGGGGAAAACTTGCCATGTAGGATATGCAATGAATATATTGGAATTAAAAGGCCTTGAGTAACGTAATTATGCACGGATTGATAATATGCAGCTATTTGGGTGAAAAAATAGACAATATCTATTCTCTAAGTCTACTTTTAGAAGGTACAACTCTACCGACATCAACAATTCTTTCTAAAATATATAAAAATAATAATAAAAATTTAAAATTAAAGGTCAACTAACATTAGTATACATTGGATAGCAATTTTAAACTTCAATATCTATTTAAGCCACATAAGATGGACACCCCCTCCCTATTAATAATATAACAAGATTCATAGCTACAATCCACATTTAACATGAGATCGAGATCTTTATTATTGATATAACAAGGTTTTGCGATAAATATTATGGTTTGACTCCCGTTAAAATAAAAAGAAAAAAAATTTTTTTTTTAATCTTCTCCAATTTTATCTTTTCACCAGTAATGCCTCATTCATTTTATCAAAGATGTTTTGACAAGAGATATGAGTTTTAATGGCTTAACCAATCACCAACCACGTTGTAGCTCAATGGTTTAGTCCGCCGTCCTTATCAATGATATTAATAATTTGAATTTTCTTGTTTTAATTAATAATGGGAGTGGGTTTGGTACAGTTGCACTGCGTGCAGTTGGAACAGTTCCGGTAGCCAATTGAATAAATTACATCCGTACGGTTATTTTTCTTTTTTATTCGTAAATTACTATGATTTTCTTTTTTATTCTTTAAGTAATGTATATCGCGTTTACGAAACGCGAAATGGAGTGACGTGGAACCACAGCAATGTATTCCGCGTTTACGAAACGCGAAATATGGAGTGACGTGGAACCACAGTAATGTATTCCGCGTTTACGAAACGCGACATTTGGATGGCGCCTTTCCAAGAGGCGCCATCTGCACCACCTCGTTCCACCTCACCTGCAACACGAATGGCGCCTTTTGTAAAGGCGCCATTCGTGTTGCCACCTCACCTCACATCTCCCGCGCATCTCCCACACACCTCATGTCTCCCACACGTCTCCCACACTTCTCCCACACGTCTCACACACGTCTCACACTTCTCCTACACGTCTCACACGTCTTTGCTCCCCACATGCACACCACGCATGCATGCACTTTGCATGCGTGGTGGCATGCGAGACCACACATGCATGCATCTCGCATGCATGCGTGGTCCGGCATGCATGCATCTCGCATGCATGCGAGGCCACCACGCATGCATGCCGTGGCAAATGGATGCCAACTTCACGGTTTTCACGGGTGTAGTGCAGAGAATATCTGCAAGCACCGACCCGTACAACCCCTATCCACGACCCCTACAACCCCTATCGATGACCCCTACAACCCCTATCGATGACCCCTACGGTTAAAAGTTGGTTGGTGAGGATGGTGGGAGATTTAAAATAGGGAGAGGGAGAGAGTCAGTGAGGTTAATGAGAAGAGAGGGTTCGAGTAAGTGTGGAGCAGTGAAAAGAGAGGAAGAAAGTGCAGAGAGAGTGTGAGGGAGATCGAGAGAAGCAGTGTGAGGGAGAGGAAGAGTGTGTGTGGAAGAACGAGAGAATGCGGCGACGGTGACGGCTACGACGAAAGGCTGCGGTGTAAGTGGAAGTGCGTGTGGGTTGAGTTTGTTAGCCGAAAGAGAGAGAGAGGAGCAGTAGAGAGGGAGAGAGTGTGAGAGAGAGAGCTGCCATAGGTGTCGTGAGAGAGAGAGGTAGGGAGTTACGTGGAGGGTTTGTGGAGAAAGAAAGAGAGAAAGGTAGAGAGTGTGCGAGAGAGGGTGAGGTGCGTGTGAGAGTGTGAGAGAGGGGGGAGAGAGGTGCCGTGAGAGAGAGAGGAGGGTGAGAGTGGCGTGAGAGAGAGATAGGGGGAGAGTTTGTGAGAGAGAGAGTGAGAGAGTGAGAGGTGTTGTGTGAGAGAGGTCGAGACAGGAGAGAGAGTGAGAGAGAGAGGACGAGATAGTGAGAGAGATTGAGAGAAAAAGAGGTCGAGATAGTGAGAGAGTGAGGACGAGATAGTGAGAGAGTGAGGACGAGATAGTGAGAGAGAGTGAGAGAGGGAGAGGTCTTTGTGAGAGAGAGAGAGAGATAGTGAGAGAGAGAGAGAGAGAGTGAGAAAGAGGGTGAGAGGGGGAAAAGTGTGTGGTAACAACACGAAAGAGAAAGAGAAGGAAAGAGTAGATGGGGTTGGGTTTTGATTTGGGATTGTGTTGAGTTTGTTAGCTTAGTGAGAGAGAGGGAACAGTTGAGCGTGAGAGTGTTTGTGTTTTAATGTATTTAGCAAATGATTCGTTGTTGGGAACGTTTAGCCGAGATAACCGATATTTTGAATTATTCTTTATATTAATATTTTATTGTTGTTTAGTTTTCATTTTGAATAAAATAACTAAATTTATTTTTTTTTACAGGGAATATTAATTTTTTTTTGTAGGTAAAGGAATATCAAATTGAAGAACAAAGGAACAAAAATAGTAAGAACGAAAATTTATTTATTTATTTATTTAATATATTTATAGTGTAATAGATTTTTTAAGAAAATGTGTTTATTGCATGGTGTGTGTAATTTAAATGTTTTATTTTTAAATAGCTAGTAAAGAATGTGAACATCATAGTTAACAAAATGTTACAAATATTGAACCCCATAGAAAAATTAATTTTTTTGTAGTAGTGGTAGTAGCTTATTGTGTGTAGTGATAAATGCTTGATAATTATTTGACATATTTTATAAGTGAGTGACAAATCGACCCAAAGATAAATATTATCTGGTGTTATTTATTATCGGTGTTTGATTATTGCGACAAGATATTAATTACAAGTTAGTATTAATGGAGTGTCTGGTGTATACACTATTAGTCGCCTCACCGTCTCCAACAACGACAAGAAGGAAAAAAACTTTTACTGACGAATTTAATTTGTAAGTAAAAGTGTTAAAATTGTAAGTAAAAGTTTTTACTTACAAAATGTCGTTGGTAAAAACATCGTAAGAATAGAGTCGTCCGTAAAAGTTTACACTTAAAAACTTAATTGTAAGTAAAGAGATCCTTTTTTTACTTATGAACCACCATCATAAGTAAAAGTGTATAATATCTGTTAATAAAATTTCTTTTCGTTTTCAATAATATTTATTAATATAACTAGATTTTTCATTTAAATATTATTTTGTTTAATTTTTGTGCCTTTCATTATTTTTTCACGTTAATTTAATGAGTTTCGTTTTGGTATAAAAAAATTTAATGAGTTAGAGAACTTAAATAAAATACAGTTAAACTTAAATAAAATACGAGTTATTTATTCTTGATTATTATTCTGATCACTTTTCCATCAATTTGACAAACTTTGTCTTATTCGGGAGCCCAAAGCTAGCTAGAGTAGATTTAGCTGGGTAACCAAACAATGTACCAATGCTCCTTCAACCAACAACTAGAAAGAGAAGAAAAAATAAAGTTAGACAGTTTAAAATTCATTTATAATTTTCTTCATTACAAAAATTAAAGAAATTAAAAAAATTGAATACAACTTTAAAAAAGCCATAGGATGTTTGAAGCTTGTACCGACTTTGCAATAGGCTCATGCATCTTACATGCACCCAATTAATACGAAGAAAATAAGTTGAAACGTATAAAATGCATTAGGATTAATCAACAAATGTAGGTGAAATGCAAATTAAAACCTTTGTAGAGATTGCATGTACTGACATGGATGAACCCATGAAATTAAGAGACAATGCAGAATCGAGATGAAGTGCAAGACGCAACAATGTTAAGAGGAACTCTTTGATGATTTGCGACGTGATGAAATAAAAATTAGTTGTGAGGTCAACGTGAGAGATACGACCGTGAGCCTAGGAGATAGGGAGAGAAATTGTTGGGTTTTTAACTTATTATCTTTTGAAACAACGTGTGTGCATTGGGGGTAGGATGTAGGGGGTTCCGGGTGTGTGTTCCACGTCCGTGTTCGAGTACGTAGCAAGATCCTTATCTTTTTTGTGTCTATCTTCTTATTTTTGATATATTTTTTTGCCTATCTTTTATTTATTTTAGATTTATCGAAAAAAAATAAAAACCATTTAATTATTATTTACTTGTACAAAAGACAA
Source organism: Stephania japonica (assembly GCA_039657345.1). Classification (NCBI taxonomy): domain Eukaryota; kingdom Viridiplantae; phylum Streptophyta; class Magnoliopsida; order Ranunculales; family Menispermaceae; genus Stephania; species Stephania japonica. The sequence continues at coordinate 78,631,158 of CM077556.1, read as the reverse complement.
AAGTCAAAATTAAATATTATATTTCTTGTTTCGTCCCTTTTGAGTGAAAGCTTAATTTATTAATTAATTAATTATATTCTTCTTCTTCATCTTTTTTATAGTTTGGTAGTTTCCCTTTTATTGAGTATATATATTGTAAGTAAAAATACATATTTACTTACAAAGCTATACATATTACTTTCCTCTAAGATTCATAAGCAAAAGTTAGTATTTTTACTTGCAAACAAAAGTAGTTTATATAAATATATTTTTGTGAGTAAAAGAAATCATATAACTCACTAAAAACTATTGTTGAATTGGGTCGATATTCACTTAATAATTATTAGCTTTTGCTTAGAACTCATGAGTCATAAGTACAAACAATACTTTTAGTTACAATTATATCAATTTTTTTTACAAACTTAAGAGTCATAAGCAAATATGGACTTTTACTTACACTTTTTATATTCGTAATTGAAAGTTTTGTAATTAAAAGTCGAATTTCTTGTAGTGAACATCAGTAACAAAATACGTAATCTCGCATTCACAAGTGTCCTCACACTGCTCTCTAGTGCTGATAGTAGACTATAGGTGTTGCCCCGTTCGGATATAGTTATTTCCAATTGTTCGGTTAACTATCGTACAATGAAAAAATCATGCCACTGCTCATCTTTCAATACGTCGGACTATTCTTCTCCCTCTTCTCTGGCCACGACCATGCAAGGAAGTAGCTAACTTGCTAACTGTGACCACAATTGATCATATTCGAACTCACTATCTACCACTTGAAGCTTCGATAACCATTGATTAAGAATAATAACATTATAGACGATATATTTACTAAAAACAATTAAGCATTAGTGTTAACTCCTTCCATTATAAATTAAATCAAAGTTAAAGTGAAAAACAAACCTCCGTTTCTCCTCCTCAGAGCCAAACTCGAACAACAAGTTCTCAAGCAAAATTCAAACACGAATAAGACTTCTCACCGCCCAAATGCCATAGGCACCATCTTCCTCTTTATCAAATCGAAATCACTTGTACATGGAGTGCTCAAAGTAACTAATGTAACACGGAGAGGGAGAGAAAAGAAGACCTTCGAGAGTGCAGAGAGAGAGAAGTTGTTGAAAAATTACTACAAGATGCTCCATTTTGATATAGGAACAAGAATAATTTATGATGAGGATTTATTGAAAAGTTCGGTCGTGCCTCAAGTCCTCATTTTGATCATTTCTTCGCTTGATATATATGTAATTTTTTTACATTATCAATGCGGTAAATTATGTAGGTCATGGAAGGTAGGAACATCCCGTTTCACTTTTATGCATTTGGAGAAATTGTTAAGGTTTCGCAAGGCATTGAGTACAGCAGACCCCCATCAATGACCATGATTATTAAGTTTCGAACGAGTAAACATGAGTTGATGGATCACGTGTATAACGCGTTTGATATTTCGTCCACTGAGACTCTCATTACGATGACGTATCGTCACGTAATAACTCATCCATCAGGTTCACAATATTTTATCCCTGTGTCGTTGCAAGACGAGACCCACTTTGAGTTGATGTGGTCAACAGTGGCGAATCTACCATTATCAGCGAAGGTAGAGATTTATTTAACCTTCGAGCCAATCGAGCCTTATCAAAATTCTACTGTACATTCACAAGTGGTAGAAGAAAATGTGGACATGCCATGCCCTGCATCAATGATGGAAAGATTACGTATGCAATCGCCTATAGGTGATGTTGTGAAAGATAGATTTGTTACTTCGATTGATGATGACATTAGCGCCCCCAGTGATGACCGTAACGAGGACCACGACAACGACATTGACGAGGACGTATGTCCCCTCGAGGATGCTACGCCATCTGTTAATTGGGAAAGTATAAATATTATTACAGACGACCCAACCTACGAACCTCTAGGGGCGGAAAACTTGCAAGATGATGAGCAATTTGCAATTGACGAGGAGGAGTGGATGGAAGAAGCAAGCGATGAAGAAGATTACCAACCATTGCTTAGGTGTATAATGAAATTGATTGGGAAGTGGCTAATTCTACCGCAACCCAACGTTCTCATCATTATTTGGATGGGACATGCCTAATTTTGAGTTGGAAAGAGGAATGTGCTTTGACAATAAGAAAGAATTGCAGCATGCCATAAAAGTGTGGCATGTTAACAACTATTGTCAATACCTTGTTATGGAGTCAAGTACAACCTTATGGTCATTGAAGTGCAGAAGTGCGCTGGAAGCTGGGTGCAAGTGGTGTCTTCGTGCTTGTTTGCGAAAGAAGAAACAATTGTGGGAGATCACTCAGTTAGACGAGCCGCACAGTTGTATAAATCTCGGCATAGAACGCAGTCATGCCCAACTCGACGCCAACATGCTTGCACGTGAGATACAAAGCGTTGTCGAAATAGATCAGGCAATTGCTATCAAGGCTTTGAAAGAAATGATTAAGCTAAAATACTCACATGAAGTTCCTTACAAGCGAATGTGGGATGCTAAAAGGAAAGGAATTGCAAATGCATTCGAAGATTGGGACGCGTCATATGCTACGTTACCAAGATGGTTGGCGGCTGTACATAATAAGAGTCCAGGGACGAAGATTGAGTGGTCACATAGACAATGGGCTGCAGATGAGATCAGGACAGAGCATCCTCAATTTCGCCGTGTGTTCTTCGCATTCGAAGCATCAATCGAAGGGTTCAAACATTGTAGGCCTCTTCTACAGATTGACGCGACATTCTTGTATGGCAAATACAGTGGTAAGCTAATGATTGCCCTATCTGTTGATGGTAATGGACATCTACTTCCAGTTGCATTTGCAGTTACGGAAAACGAATTAACCGACTCGTGGGGGTGGTTTTTGAGAATGTTGCGCAAACACGTGACTGCTAGAGATGGTATTTGTATTATTTCTGACCGTCACTCTGGCATTCTCGAGGCTGTTAACACACCAGCAAATGGTTTTTGTCCACCAAGAGGATACCGTCGTTATTGCCTGCGACACTTGACCAGTAATTTTAACACGCATTTCAAAAATGATTCGTTGAAGAATATCCTATCTCGAGCTGCTGGTCAACATCAAGTGAGGAAATTTGATGCATGCATGGAGCGTTTTGCTTATTTGTCATCAGGAAGTCCTCAGTGTCTTCAATATGTGAATGCTATTCCCAAGGAACTCTGGACTCAATCGCATGATAGAGGCTGCTGATACGGATGGATGAATTCTAACGGGGTTGGTATGTATTCGATAGTAGTTATGTTTGTTATCCTATATGTGTTTTAACCGTGCGATATTATCGACACGGCATTATCTTACCATTGTAGAATGTTTTAACGGTGTATTGAAAGGGCACGATTCTTGCCGATAACAAAAGAATGGTTCAAATGATTTACTACAGGTTGGTGACATACACCAACCGACGCAAGGAGGAAATCGATGAAGCAATATCGCACAGGCTCAATTACACGAGATATGCCATTGATAAAATTGAATATTATCAACAATCTGCAACGAGACATTACGTGAAATTGATAAATCGCGACAATGGTGAGTTTGAGGTGCTCATTCGGACGTCATGGCGATCGTATGCATAAAGGCAACAATACATGATTGTTATCTGAGGCGGTATTCGTGTATTTGCAATAAATGGCAATCGTTTGGTTTCCCTTGCTCACAAGTGTTGGCTGCATGTGCTAATATTCGAATTGATTATACACAATTTATTGAGCAATACTATGGCGGCCCCAATTTCCACATTGGTCCGCCACGGGAGGCCACGCGGGCCCACAACTTCGTCACGCGTCACCGTAATTTGTGTCCCACGTCCAATTATCCATTATTAATCAATTTCAGGTTAACTTTGATGTTATGATTTAACTTTTGTTTCTTTAATGTTATTTAAACTCAAATTACGCAGCGGAAGATTTACTATCAATATAAATATTTAACCTTAATTTCATGTATATTATGAGCAAAGTGCCTAAGTGGAAACCATATCAACTGTACATCATATACATATCATCTAAGAATCCTCAAAATATCAAAATATACAACCTATCTCTCAAGCCCAAAACCCAATATAAAACGAGTAAATATAAACATACGTACGAGTAGGGCTGAAGAGTCGTCAATCGATGAAATCCTCAAGCTTGCCCTTTCCCCGGCCAGACTAGGATCCGCACTCACCATCACAAAAAGATAGATAACGAGTCCAGAGTGAGTAATCCCAAGGAAATTCACCAAGTAGTTACGAAAGTAAAAGTCTTGGAATTTTAAATACTATAATTTAAACATGCGGAACAAGAAATAATACGTGAATAACCGTAAAAGAAAGATCATCGCATGCATAAATATAGTGACGAAACAAAGTACGTGCACATAAAAATCAAACTAAATCATACTTGGGCTTTTCCCCGTGCACGACCCATGAAAACACACTAATGGGTTGGCCCTGGACCCTACAGGTGGTCGGCGTAGACCACGACGAACCCACACTAGCCTACCATACCCGGTAGCCTATTCACCGGCGTATACCTAGACAAGTGCTATGATTTAGTGGACTCTATGGCCGTAACGAATAAGCACCAGGTGGGGAGTGATCTCAACACCGTAAAGACACCAGGTAGGAGTACACTCCACTACCGTAAAGTCACCAGTGAGAGTACTCACCACCGTAAAGCAATAATGAAATGGAGTAAAGAATAAATGGAACCGAATTCAAATAAATCAAATCAGTAAATACTTAAAGTGAAGTTCAATTGGGATACTACACACCTCAATCCGCACTCCACGTCCGAAACCAAATCCCAAATTTCAGCTCCAATAACACCCGAAAATCCAAATTATCACCCCAAATGTACCTAAGATTATTTATCATTGAATTAGCTTTAATTTAATATATTATGTCAATTTTTTCGTTTTTCGAGGCTAAAACCTCGACTATTATCTCGCCAACATTTCCAAGAAAATCCCAAATTTTCTTTATTTTATCAAAATATATTTTTTCTAATTTTTCCCTATTTTATATGAATTTTCTATGAATTTTCCAGATTTTTTTTTTCTTTCAAAACTGTTTTTTTTTTATTTTTTATTTTTTATTTTTTATTTTTTATTTAGGGGCGGTTCGGCCGAACCGGACCGGTTCAGGGCCGAACCGGCCCTTCTTCTTCTTCTTCTTTTCATGGAACAGAGCCAAATGGTTGTTCCAAAGAACGATCTCTTCTTCTTTTTTTTTTTTTTTTTTTTTTCATTTCTTTCTTCTCTTTCTCTCCATTAATGAAATCAAAAAGGTGGGAAGACCACACATCACCTCCCTCCTCAAGTGTTTTCAAATTCTCGGCCATGGCTCCGCCATGGCCGAGCTCTCCACCACCTCCACCACACAACACAACGCCATAACAACAACAAACCAACACCACTCACCTTATTCTCCTCGATCCCACGAGCTCGTCGCCTCTCCTTCTCCCTCCTCGGCTTCTTTCCTCTCGGCTTCTCTTCTTCTTCGATTTATCGATTTGTGGGAAAATGAGGAACTGTGGTGACAGTGTGGTGTGTATCCCCAATTTTTGGGTAAAATGACCCTTTTGCCCCTATCCATATCCATTTCCCTTCTTTCCTTCAATACCCTCTTTGGTAATTTCACTATTATTTATTTATTTTTCTGATTTTTAATATATATTTATATATATATATATATTAAATTCCTTATACACACACATATATATATAAATATATATATACTCACCTATACTTTCGCACCTAAAATTTTGTCGTGCGCGCCAACGAGCGTACTCGGGCGTGCACACTAACGTACCACCCACGCGTGTCGACCACGACCCCGCGTGTCCCTAGGCGCCCAACAATTTACATATTTTATCACATTTAATTCATTTTTATGTGTAATATTTTTCTCAACTTAAAACTTCGTCTTTAATCTACCCAGTACCCTCGTCGACACGCATATCGATGCGAATACTCATCACACAATCTCCCACGTCAATTTAAAATACAATTACACAAATCGCGATGCCGTTAACCTATTTTAACATAAACATCGCAATATCAAACAAAACAACACACAAAATACTATTTACCTAATCCGGACGTATTCCAGCCTCGCTGTGGGACCCACGAACGTCCACGCTGGCGTCCACGTCTGTAATGACGTCATAAAATAACGGTAAATATTAATTGGGCCGTTACAAATACTACAGGATGGACGTGTACGCACGATGCTACTCCTCTCAATTCAAAGCCATCCCCGATGAGAAGTATTGGCCGACTTTTGCGACGAAGATTTTACCAGATCCTAGGTGTAGACGTGGTCGAGGGAGACCAAAGGGAACACGAAGGCAAAATGAGATGGATCTTCCTAATGTTTCGAGGACCTTGCGATGTGGCATATGTCATCAAGAAGGACATAAACGAAGAACATGTCTGAATAGAGATCGTGGTCGAGTCCCTACTATGAGGAACCGTTGCGGCGTTTGTCGTACGAGAGGGACATAACAAAAAAATTGTCCATCCATATCTCAACCCCAACCCCCAATCCAAACCAATGAGAGGATTTGTATTTTGTTTGTAAACGGTGTCGATTGATAATTTCATAACATTTATATTAATATAGTATAACCTTATGTTACGTAAAGTAATAGATACGTATTTGTTACTGTTATAACTCGTAGTAATGATTTGTTTTGAGTTTTAAAACTACTCGACCAATTTGTCTAATCACACAGTTGTAGCGAGTACACATGGAACCAGGACCATCTGATCCTTCTCTTCTACGCCTCCAATCTACACACAGGTCATCGCAAGTCTGGAGGGGTCAGGTATATACATTTAACATGTATGTGCATAATATTTATGCAAAAACGTTTAATACACACACATATATATATATCGACATATTTTTTAATTGTAAGGTACATGATACAATGCGCGTGCGAAGAAGACTGGGTGTTGTTGATCGACGGATTAATTACCATTCTCGAATGATCCCTTACCTACGATCTAGTGGCTTTTATGGTGTTTCACGCGTAGGATTTTTTAGACTTGACTGGGCTTTGATCACCGCTTTCATTGAGAGATGGCGTCCAGAGACACATACGTTCCACATGCGTTGCGGCGAGTGTACGATAACACTCCAAGACGTTGAGATTCAGCTCGGGTTACCAATTAATGGTATGCCTGTGACTGGAAGCACAGATGTCGACTATCTCGCGGTTTGTAAAGACTACTTGGTGCAAGACCTGAACCACTTCACCTAAAAGGGAATAGAGTTCGTGTTTCATGGCTCGAAGACAATGTGCCACCTATAGAGGATGACAGCAATGAGGAAATTGTTCGACGTTATGTTCGTTCATACATTCTACAACTTATTGGTAGTTGTGTGTTCGCTGACAAGTCGAATCAATATGTTCATTTGATGTTTCTTCCGTTGCTCGAGGACCTTCAAACAGCTGGACAATATAGTTGGGGAAGTGCATGTTTGGCATATTTATACGAGGGAGTTGTGTCGTGGATCTCGCTCTGGTGCGCACGAGGTCGCTGGTGCGACAATTCTTATACAACTATGGGCCTGGGATAGATTTCCATTTATAGCACCAAGGCGCAAGCCTGTTCCTAGAGATCCACCTCGAACGTGTGATGGAGTATACATGCCCAATGACGTTCCTTTGGGATATCGGTAATAAAAATGTTTCTCATGTTATTTTTAACAATTCATTGGGTCTTTTTAATTTACGACAAATTTATTGTTTTGTATACAAATGGATAGTTGCATTTTCTGTAACTAGAACTGCCACACACGTTATATCATCATTTCGTGATGCACTTGACACGCAGAGGGAGAATGCCGTGAAGTGGCAACCATACGCTGATGTCATCGAGTCACTTCCACAATTATGTACTCAAGGTCACGGGAGCTGGCGTTCGACGTGTCCTTTAATTTGTTTCCATATAGTTGAGTGACATAGACCGGAAAGGGTCATGAGACAGTTTGGGCTGACTCAGGTCGTGTCACCTCACTGTGATTTTGACACACGTCTGCACCGCGTCCAATTGAGAGGACACCCTCAAGAAAATTGGGCAGTGTATCACAGAAGATATATAGAGTTGTGGGAAAATCGTAGTAATACAATAGCCACGATACAACAAGAAGGGGAAAACGATCACGAATAGTACATGAGGTGGTACAGATCTATCACCAGGCGATACATTGGACATGACGGGGCTCTGCGCGAATTCTCGGTAACGTTGAAACTATAATGCTATTATACTCATGAGTCATATTTAAAATTGTTAACTAAACACTACATTTTTTTGTATATTAGTCAACATTTGCGCGTCAATTGGAGCGAGTGTTCTCTGATGACGGGGTCGAACAAGGCATGACTGCTATACATGAAGGCATCAGAATCTTAGATGAGGATGAACGGCAAAGGACTACTATGTGGAATGATGAAAATGTAGTTGAGCCGGACATAGATGACGAAACATCTCAAGAAGAAGAGGAAGAACAACAAGAAGAGGATCAAAGCCTAGCCAGATAGAGGGAGGAGAAGAAAAACAACGACGACTCAGACTCTGGGTGAGAGCAGTAGACGTTCTTCTCCACCACCTCCAACTCGTCTAACTCCAAGAACGTCAGAGACTATTGGTGAGAGCAGCAGACGTTCTCCTTCGCCACCTCTAACCCACCCTTCTTCTTATGGGTACTCTCCTTTGCCGGCCCCAACGCAATCGGACGCTCATATGTTTTTGCCTATGACACCGAGCATAAGTGTTCATCCATATCATTTTGATCCATATGCTCCTGGGCCATCATCTTCGTACATGGACCATAGAATGCCTACACATTCAATGCATGGTTTATTGCCTCAATACATGCCAAGTCCATTTACTCCGCCATATTATAACTACAATATTCCATATAGTGGAGATGGCTCATTCATGCCCTTATTAGGCATGCCACCTCATGTTCCTTTCACCAAACCACATACAGGAAGTCAGTATATTGGAATGGTTTAACCCCCTATCTTTGATAGCACTGGTAGTAGAGGTCAATCGAGCCAACACGAGGAAGAAGTTCAGTCGAGTCATCAAGCTCAACAAACTCAGCCGGACGTACAAGCACGAAGAAATCCACGTCAAAATAGAGTACGACCGGTTTGCCACACGGAGGAGCAGCGTCGACGTCGATAGAACTGCATCATACCTTTGTATGAGTGGGTTGATATGAGTGTTTAGGGTCCCTTAGATGTCATGGAGATGGGGTTGTACATTTGGATGAAAGGCAAGAACTATAAATACAAACTCCTAGCCTTTTTGCTTCACATTTGCATGTTGTTTTCAATAAAAAAATGAAAAAAAAAATTCTGAGCTATTGGGGACTTTTATTTGTTGGAAATTGTAGTCCTTAGGAGGTTATTCATCATCAAGAACGCGATCTAGTTATATACAATCAAGCATCAACCTTAAGGTATGCACATATCCACTTATTTACATAAAAGTGAGTATACCTGATGATACTTTGAATTGCATAATGGTCATTTGTGTAAATGTTTTTGGGTCTTTTTGGTGTCGGATAGTATCAACGTTTAATTTACAGACTAAGTACATCTAATATAACCTAGATTGTCACCAGCAAACTTCGAAAGATATATATGAGTCCATATGAGTCCGTTTGCGATAGTTTGGGTGACGAGAGGCCTATTGGACTAGGAATACTGCATGAAAAAGTGAGTATACCTGATGATACTTTGAATTGCATTTCATTTCCTTTTATTACTTATTGATTTGTAGTCTTTCTGACTATATGGTGCCTTTGTACTCTAATATAATGATATTTGTTGATAATTTTTACTCTTTGAACTTGTTCATCGTGATATTGTTTTGTTGATGCTTTCATTTTATCATTTCGTGTGCTCTATGTCTTCATTTGATGTTTTTAATGGTAAATGAGCTTTAAATAGCATGCTATTAGGATTAGAGACTTTATGAATGAGACTATGGACTTTGTACTCGACTTGATTAGTCTATTAGCTTGTCCATATGCCTTTATCATTCTATACGGAGTCATTTTTTAATAAATAAAGTAGTGGTTGGTGAAAATAGTGACAACGAACCATGACATACTCACTTAAGTAGGTTTAAGAAATCAAACCTAATTAGTAAATTTAGTTACACATTTGTTTGTTCATTTCGTAATAATTGATTATGACATTTACATTTGTTTCTAACTTACTCTTTAACCTTAAAAAAGTCATGTCAGGCAGAAATAATCCATCGCCATCTGGGACGGATCTAGTGGACGATCCAGCCAGATGATCTGGTGGTCGCAGAGATCGTTCATCTCGCGACGTGGATCGTTCGCTAGTACGATCTCCCGCTAATGATGCTGAGTTTCAGCAGCGTTAAAACGTACTCGTTCGACAACAAACTTGCTCAATCGGCTAGCTTGCTTACCTTCGACAAGTTTTTGTCCAATCACAATTATTTCAGCAATATCCTCGTCCGCCTTATGCGCAGCACCCCCACCAGGGCCCTCTCCTTTAGCAATCGGGGCCATCTTTATTTGGCCATGATGATCCAACCACTCAACAAGCTTACTCCTCTTTTTTGGCGTCGCAACTCCCTCCACCTATCGCTGGTCACGTTACTTCTAGAGAATCTACCCACGCATCTCCCTCCCATCAGCAGTACTACCAGCATGTCCCGATTGCAACCTTCGAATCTAGTATGCATGCCTCCCCATCGAGGAGTCATGATCATGTCGAGCCTGCATCACATTCGTCCAATACTTCAAGCCACCCTTCGAGTGAGCCATCTATTAGTGGTGCCTCGCGTAGATCACAACAAGACGATGAGCCAGCTAGGGCCCCGAGACATAGAAGTAATGATGACCGAGGCGCGGGGCGGGTGTTTTTGACCGTAAAAACTACGAAAGAATTGTAAGTCAATGAAATATTATTACGTATATATATACTTACGTTTAATGAACTTACTATAATATTGGTCTAACTTTTTTTTGTAAAAATGTAGTGGTACTTTCTTGCATCCGTCATCCGAAGTGTCAAAGCAAATAACGCGGATATATAAATTCGATTTACATAAGGATGGCTACTGTTGGGATACGGTTCCCAACCATATCAAGGAGCAATATTTTAACGATTGGACGGTAAGAGATTTTTAAATAAGAAAATTAAGTTTCTTTTACTTAGCATATATTGAAGACTTGATTTTCTATTACTACAGACTCATTTCGATTGGAGACGATCAGATGATGCTATGGTCAGACGTTTGTACGACAGGCTGATTGCCACTCGTTATGCTGACTTTGTTAGTAAGATGGTGAAGAAGCCGACAAAACCGGCACATGTATCTCTGGAGGTTTTTGAGCATTACAAGAAGATGCGGTCTACTCCAGAATATAAAGCAAAGTTAGAACAAGCGAGCCGAAATCGAAGATCAGAGGTGGGGGGACCTGGTTCGGGTTCGTCTGTGCACGGAGGTGGAGCCATATCCATCTATGAGCATTCGTTGAGACTGGTATGTTTTGGGGCATACATACATAGATACATACATACATATGTATACATTAGATTCATATAAGTTTCAAACTTAAATTTAAGTTAAACATATTTTATAGGAGAAGGAACTCGGTAGAAAGCCGACTGCTTTGGATTTATGTTTATATCTCCATACAAGGAATCATGATAATGTTACTTTCTTGGATCCGAGAGAGAGGCGATTGCCGTAAGAAACTACTTGACCATAACTCTTTTTTGTTAATTATAGGTATCAATGACTTATATGACTTGTCAATGTTTAAATTCTTAATACAAAGCGGCTATACACGAAAGGACCACGAGCTTTCACGGTTAAAATGGACACTCCAATTGATGAAACAGAATTATATTTGGAGATTGCAAACGAAATGATAAAGGCCGGAGATTTGGTCTTGGCTGGACACCGTCAGGGTCTAAGATGCGTAGACATGATGAAGCTGGATCTTCTCGTCCTATATTGAAAGATGATGAGCCATTTGACCAATTCAATAAGGAATTCGAGGAGATGCAAGCAATGATACTAAAGATGCTTAATGACACGCCTGTAAGTCGCGATCAATTGCTTGAAATGCAAGGACGGTTACAACGCATGGAACAGGGTTTCATGGAGAGATCAGCTGCACAAAAAAACCAAGATGATGTTGATGATGATGATGATGCCGCTCACAATGACTCAACGACCGAGGATGATGAATGATGATTTCTTTTTCACAACATCCAAAAAGGTTAGATTTTTTTGGTTTATTTTTTACTTGATACTTATAAGTTTTTTTTATTAGGAACCATTATAAATCTTATTAATTTATTAGGAACCATTATAGAGACATAAATAGAATGTTTGTTATTCACTAGTTTTTTCTATTTGTATTCTTTATTTGAATATTGAATTGGGAGACTCAAAAAGGTTTTACTTGTAAATAGAATGTTTGTTTTAGGTCTACATTGAACATTTGTTAAGAATGATTTTAGAAGATTGCCCTAATTCACTATTGTAATAGTTTGAATATTTTGCCCTGTGTAATTTATTTTGTTCAATCTTCTTCTTTAGTAAACTTAAATCGTCCTTAAAATGGGTCTAGTTACTTTTTAGGCTAAGCGTAGAGCTTTTTTTTTGAAAAAGAATTGAACTTTGATTGTTTGGTGTTTTCCTGCTAATTGTGCGTGTCCGAACATTTTTTTTCTTCCCCTCCTACTTAAGATTGAAAATTAGGACTGGTTTGTTGTGTTTGCTAAGATAAGAAGTTGCCTCGTTTACCAAATGTAGATAATTTGATGGAGGCTCTATTATTGTTGTCACTCTTTTTCGGGGATGTACATCAAAGTTAGTTTCGCCCAAAATTACTCGGAACTCTAAATACTAAGTCAATGATTTCAATAGGGATACATAGAGATGATCTCAAAAACATTGGAGTTACTTGTCGTAGTTTACAGTTTATACTACAACAAAAGGAAGTAGATTTGGGTGATTTAAATTATCTCATTTTTATTTTTATTTTATTATTTTTGGTTTTGTTTTCATTTTTTTTAGCTTTTTCTATTTCTTTCTTATTTTTCCAAACTAAACTCGATCATATCTCGTTTCGATCTATCACTATTTTTTTCTTTATTGCTTCTTGTTCAATTACATGGATTACTTCTCCTAGTTGGATGATCATAATATAATCTGTCACATAGTGCTTGTAAAGATCACAAGAATATAGTTCTTTTTCTAGAGTTATATCTTTTTGCGACCCTCTTAAAACTGGAACGGTGAATTTTCACTTTCTTTGGGAAGTTTTTCATTTTATTAACATGATTAAGTTCAAATTCAAAGTGGCTCCTTTGCGGGTATGGTATGACATGATCATTCACTTTGCAATGAAAGAGTTTTATAACTCGATCTTGCAACAATGATGCACGTAATTCAAAGAGATATTAAGGTATGTCAATGAATTAATTTGGATAGTGTTGGTTCGCCAAAGTGTATATGTTTTATTTGCTCCTCTTCAATCTTTTCAATGAGCAAGGGTAGTGAAAAAAAAATTCATATATCAAATCAAGGAGGAACTATACTTTCTCGTAAAGGAGTAGGTTTTACTTTGAAAGGCCTCCATAATATAGTGGGAGAGATCTCATACAACTTCAATCGAAGTCACAATTAACTAATATGGATTATATTTCGATTTATACATCCCAAAGTGACTTAACCTCACTAATTACTCATTTTATATTACGAGTTTGATGCATCTTTCTACAAATCGATTACACAAGCTATTTGTTAAAGGAACAGTTATACTTATCTTTCGCAGACGATTGGTCCTCGAACATCTCATCATGGAGAGATTGCAACAAAAGTGACACGCTTTGTCCAGACTTGTAAGTCCATACTAATTGTACTCGTTAATATCGATTAATAAGCTTTATATATAGTTTCATCTTTTGTAGAGAATGAATAACATTATAAGTAATTAAGTGAAATATAATACAAACTCTTGTTAGCTCCAAGGAAGTGTTCTCTTGACTCTTGACCAATTAGTTCACTTTTTGCAGGTATGCTTCTGAAAGCATTCAATTGGCATGCAAATATGCCTACCCAACTGCCACTGCAGGATGCACTCTTAATGGTATCCTTTATACTTATCTGGATTCAAAAATGTCACTTAAAGCTAAAGAAAGTAATTACTTCAATTAAAATGGATATACTATTAATGACACTCTTTATAACATTATTTGCTATGCAACCCATAATTTTTTATACTTGGACATAAAAATCAATTTAATTCAAAAGGCTTACTAGCCTTCAATAGATACTTAATTATCTTTATATGTCGTAGAGAATGGATCTCCTTCGAGTAATTTCTATGGAACATGATTACCATGAGCACAATTTATGAAAATGTAGCATCAACAGTATGTGCAATGAATGGAAGTTGTTTGATTGAATAGTGCTAGCTCAATCTTTAGGAGCGAATTAAAGTTAATTTCCCTGGAGACATCAGATCAATAAAATAATGAATGCATGTTGATTTATAAGAACAAGCAAGGTTGATAGGATCTAGATCCTATATAGGAGACCCACAAGTGTAGGATCTTATGAATTGCTATGGACTCGAGAAGATTGGATTCTAGAACCTTACCTTCAATTAGAAAAGAGGATTCTTTTGTGTGTGGATTATGCATATCTTGTTTGGTGTTATGCCTTCACTTTTTTCTGACAGAGAACAAAGGAATAGAGCTGTATCTCTATTGAAATATATCTATATTTTGATTGGTGTAAATTAAGATGCACTTCTCTCAATAATAGTAATAACAAAGGATGGATTCTTCTAGATCCTTTGGGTGTCTACCTGGATTGCATGTGAAAAGTTTCAAATTGATTTTTATATTTAATGCTTAGATTTCTTTGATAATTGAGAAAATTTATCTGTTTTCCATTATGAATAAATATGTTCCTGTCAAATATCTATTATTTGCTGCCATTCAACCATTTATGCAATGAAAGCTTTGAATTTGGTGGACAAAGGACCTTTGTTTAAATTTTTTATTATTGCCTTTTAATGATTTCAGAGGATCAAAGTACATTTGTTTACTACTACTCAAATACTAAATATCTAGTTCAATACTGATGGCATCCCTTTGTTTTTTTTATTTTTTTTCTTCCTTGGCGTAAAGAGAAGATCAATCACATAATTGAGAAAGCTATCTTGAAAAGTGAAGAAGATAGAGCGAAAGTCAAGAAAGATATACTACATATATCTTGTTTGGTGTTATGCCTTCACTTTTTTTTTTTTTCTCATTCGAAGGCCTTATGGAAGAACTTGAAGAGTGTGATAAGCATATGAATCTTTTCATGTAATATTAGAGACTAGTTCTCAAAATCTTTAATATTTTCCATATTTCTTAATAATGTATTGGTTTAATGTAAATGAATTTGTTAATTTAATTGAAGAATTATAGGTTTTGTTCATTAGTTTTTTTTTTTTTTTTTTTTTTTTTTTTTTTTTTTTTTATATCAGTTTTTGTTCTTTAGTAATCTTCGAATATAAATTTTAAACATTTTACATTCAATTGTATGATATTTTTTAATATATTTGGATAGTCAAGTTTTTATACCTATTACCCGAATTAAACACTAAACCCTAAATTAGCTTTCAATTTTACATTTTTCGATGTAAAACCCTAAACTCTAAAACCCCAGTATAAAGTCTCCCCCGACTTTTAAATTTCTCATTTTTCATATAAAATCCTCAATTTCTATATATTTCGTCAAAATACTATTTTTTAATATTTTTATGGATTTTGTTTCTCATTTTCTCTTTTTTTTTCTTTTTTCCTTTTTTTTTTTCTTTTTTTTATGTTTTTCTGGGGTGACGGGGCACCCCGTCGCCAAATGACGTGGCATGGTGCCCGTTACCCCAGAAAAACATAAAAAAAAGAAAAAAAAGGAAAAAAAAACAAAGAAATCAACGTGTAGCGTGCCACGTCAACAACATCACCTATACCAATAAATGGTGCCTTTACAAAAGACGCCATTTATTCCACATCATCTCCCCACAGTCAATAGCGCATTTAGTAAACGCAGAATACATTACTTTTATAATTTTACAAAAATTTCACTTATTTAACAAATTTTAAAGAAAAATAACATTACTTTTTGGATTCCCCAATTCGCAAATTTGACAAATTTGGTAGGACACTGGACAAACGAAAAAAAAAATCACAAATTTGACAGCATTATGTTTATGGATATTGAATTAATCCACATCCATCATGAATGTAATAAAAAAAAACCAATGGTCTTATGGGCCCTTGTGTAGTAATGGGCAAGACTTTGCTTTCCGGAGCTGAAACTTTGATTCCCTTATGGCATCTCCAATGGAAGTTTGGCATGGATTCTCTCTCCAATCCACCGCCAAACTTCGTGCCAAGCTAAAGGCAAAATGGGTGAGATGTGTGGGGCCCACTGACTTATTATCAATTTTTTTTTTAAATGTGAATGAGTTTGAGTAGATGTGTGGAGGAGGTTGTGATGGGGCCTACTTTTAGTGTGGGATTTGATATGAAAGGTTGAGATAGAAATAATATTTTTATGTACTATTTACTAAAAAATAGTGCAAAAGTTGCTCCATTTTGTTGTAATGCATTAATAGTGTGGGATGTGAAGTATGACGTTAGTTGAGTGAAGGAGGGTTGGATGATGAAACAGTATTATGTTAGCGCAAGGGTTATCTTTTTTTTTTTTTTAATTAAAGTTAGTTATGGACCACACTTTTTTAGTTTAAAAAATATGATTTTGAGTAAACATAAGAGAAAGTTTGTGATGAAGCCCTACTTTTGGTGTGAGATTTGGTGTGAAAGATTGAAGATGAAAATAGTGTTTTGTGTACTTTTACACTAAAATGGTGTAAAAGTTGCATCATTTTAGTATTTTGCATTGGAGATGAATATCTTTCATTTGATTTTATTTTTATTTTTATTTTTTATTATTAAGAGACTTTCATTTGAACTTATGAAGTGTGAATTCATTACATAAAAAGATAAAAAACTCAAAGCACAATACCAATAATCAGTTGGCCCGATAAGGGAGTTAATCCCTGTGACGACCCTAATTTTAAACAAAATAAAATATATCATGTTTGTGTAAACTAGAAAACTCTAACTCACATAAAAGCTTTGGGGCGCCCTCAGATTAAGACTGGGAGACACTAGAGTTTGGAGTAGCTAACACTTTTGATTTTGAACAAACCAATATGAAAAGTAAGAATTAAATTTTTCATTAATTGAGGAGATCGTTACTTTCGGAAAGTAACAGTTTGAAATCTCATTATTTAGAAGTTAGAGGTTTTTAAATCTTGAAACCTCTAAAATTCAAGGTACGTTGAATGTGGTCAACTTGGTGTGCAAGGGAGGGAGAGAGACTTAAGGAAGGCGTGATTCAGGGAGTAAATTTAGGATTTTGATTGATCTCTTTTAAAACAATAAACGTGTGCGGACAGATTTCACAAAAAAATAGAGAAAGTGCCGAGAAAGGGAACAAGGGAGGCGATCTTTGGAATTTCTCGCGTTAGATAATCTCTTTTAATTTAGTTTTTAAATTTTTTCTATTGATGTTGAGTTTTAATCGGGTTTTCTATCGATCTACTCAAGTATTCTATGAGTTATATATGTTATTAAGATATTCAAACACGTTTCCTTTTGATTGAAATTATTTTAAACTAGAAAAGTTTCATAGAAAGATTTACTATTGTTTAAAATAAAATAAAATAAAATAAAATAAAATAAAATAAAATAAAATAAAATAAAATGGTGAGTTTTCAAATATGAACGAGAATGGTGGGTTTTCAAATATGACATGACAAAGAAGAGATTATTCAAAATGAGTATTTCTAAGGGTATTTTTCCAAAGATTTTTGAAATTAGTTTTAATATAAAAATATGTAAGTCAATTTATATAGTTAATAAGCATTTAACCTATTTAGGTTGATTGAACTTCGGAGTACACTCGTGAGTGCTAAGTAGACATTTTGAAATCAACATACCAGGTAAGTTGGGATTTAAATTATTGGTTTTATGATTATTTATCTCTCTACTAGACTATATGATAGAAATTATGTAAGTAAGCCATGTGGGCAGATCGGGGTGCATTGTTAGACATTGTATGTAAACAACTTAGTGGAGCTCGTTAAAAGTCCTTGCATCAGATGCTACTAGTTCGACCAGGAGTTTGGGACAGTTGAACCATACAAGGGAGAACAACATTGGACAATTTTTCCCATAATGAATATTTAATAATTGAGAATAAGAATAAGATCCAATATTCTCAATAAATTTTGGTAGTAGATGTTATGTCTAGTTGGACGAGATGTGGACTTGGTAATAGGTGAATCTTGTACAGTGTAAGGGAATGGAGTGTTGACACCGCAACGACCATAGTAGGGTCAACTTTTATAAACTTTAGTGTGTTTGAGAAGTCTATCATAGTAGCTCATACATGTCTAGTATTTGCACATTTTGATGCATTGATAAATATTTTGTTTATATACTTTCTTTTTTATTCCTTTCGTCATATTAAATATTTGCAAGTCATGCATTTTATTTAATTTTGAATTTACTAAATGGTATGTTCATAACACCTGTAACTTAACCCAACTTACTGAGCACCGTTGAACTATTTATGCTCACCCAATATTTTTTCCTCACAGGTTCTTCATCGAGAGTTGATAAAGAAAAAGAAGTAGTTCTGGTTGTCTAGAGGAGTATTTCTGATTTATGATTTGGTATGGTTCGAGATCAAACCATTCACCTTGTTTTTATTTACATTTATTATCATCGTGTTGGGATTTAAATAATTTGAACTAGAGAGGTATTATTGTATTTGAGAACTGTTGAAAACCATAAATAACTTTTATGTCAAAACTTTGATTAAGTTTTATTTAATAATATTCCGCTGTGATTATGATTCATTTATTAAATCTCAATTGTTGATAAATGATAAAGAGTTAGTGTTGATAGAAGGCATACTAGTTTGGTTCATAACTCAACAACCAAGTTGGTTGGCGAGTTCTGGATCGGGCTAGGCTGGTCAGGATTCATTTGAAAATGGGTCCTGACAATTCCCTTAAGATCAACTCTAATGCAACACCAAATAGCCGTATTGGCACTGTATTGACTGATTTGGCATTGGATTATCTCCAATCCAACGACAAATCAAACCCTAACTTGGCGTTGTGCTACAGTATCGCGCCAGATACCCACGCGCTATGTTGGTGTTACATGGGAACCACAAATAAAATATACAAACAATTCCTGAATTTTAGAAGATTTTTGATTTTTTCAATTGGGTTGAGGATTTTGTGGAATTGACTTCGCGAGTTTCCTTTTTTTTCAATTTTTTTAATTCGGTTTTTCGTACTTAAATATTTATTTATTATTTTTTAAATAAAATTTTAAGCAAAATAATTTGTAAAAGAAAGTAAATCAAAATATTGAATAAAATAATAAAAAATATTTGTTATGAAATAACTAATGTTTGGTATAAAAGATAGTGTAGTTGGGTTGGAGATGAGAATAATATTTTTTTTGTACTTTTTGCATTAAAATGGTACAATGCATTGGAGATGCCTTAAGCAAGGTCTCAAGTTTAAGTCTTGAGAAAAAAGAAAAGCAAAACAAAACAAAACAAAACAAAAAAATTGAGTTGAGAGGGTTGCCCTATATAAAGCACAACATTTTATCAAAACAGAGAAATTAATAAACTTAGAAATCTTCATTTAATTCTGCATTTCGTCAAGTCATTCTACAAAGCGAGGGTATATGTAATCATCAATCACTAATAATTTACCTCTTAAAAAAATAAAAATGGCACTTAGAAGAAAAAAGGACTGAATCAGTTCATGAAATTTAATTTAGTAGCAACAATTTTGAGTCTTGATCATATCAGATCAATTCCAATTTGCCTTGCATCAGTACCTCCTTCAATTGCTCCATTATAGCATTCATATTAATGTTTGTCACCTGCAAAACCATCATAAGAAATGTTTGAATATATCATGTTAATTAATTAAGCTACAAATATTCTTCTTCAATGCTAATAGTTCATCTGACCTCCACAAAAACCAAAATTAGAGCAACATTTCTGATGCTTGTGACATTGACTTCAGTGACAATAAAGCCAAGGTTATTGATCGTCTCCATGAATCTAGTGAAGCACCCTCTCTTTTTCTTGCACAAAATCTTCAGTAAAAGCTTGTTATTTCCAATGTGAATCACCTCAAATTCATCCTGCACACAGCATCAATTAATTATTTGACAAAGAAAGATCAAAATGTATATGTTAGAAAATTCGCCAATCTCACAAAAGAACAGATTTTTTTTTTCAAGTCGTTGAACGATAATTAATTAAGCTTTGATAATAAACCTGATGGATGTCACAATTCTCCAACTCTTGAACCAATTTATCATTTGTGCCCGTCTTCCCTTCTTCCTCGGAAACCATTAGTCCATCCATCTCTTGAAGCTCATCGTCGAGGCTCTTTGCATGATTTTGCAGCATTTCAATGTAAGCAATGGCATCCTCAATAATACTTGCCTTCTTCAGCTGCTCATTATAATATTTTGCATTATGCAAGCAAAAATAACAATTAGAATTAATGAAGATCATATCATATATGAAGAGAAAGGTAGTCGCGGATCAACATTAGTTATAATTGGCACGAGCGAGCGCAAAACCATAAGCCTCCCGGCGAGTTTTTCTCTCCTCCTCCTCTCTGCTTCCAGGTTCTTGGATTTGAACTCTGTTACAACTGCTTTGGCTTTCTTCTTTCTTGCTCGCCCGCCCGCCTTTGCGCTCATCTTGCTTAATTGGTCACCATCTTCAACCACGCTGCAGATATCACTCATGGACTCCATTGGTTTTCCTTCTTTTTTATAGGAGATGGATGGGAAAATTGAGACGTAGATTAATGTGAAGAGGAGGCCATGATATGTACATCTTTTATATATAAAGGGAGCAGGGGGAGAGCATATTGGAGTTTGTTAGGCAACTGGCATGTACTAGTGTACTTTGAATTGCATAACAAACAGAGATCATCACAGTTACTTAAAAGAAGGTGTGGTTCTCGTTCTGTCACTTGAGGTGGTGTTTGTTTCTTTTGTAACTGAATTAGACTCATGAGCCAAAGATGCACATTTTTTTTTTTTTTTTCTTATTTGATATTCCTTTTAAAAAAAATAATATTGAGGTATTGCTTCAAAAAGATAAATAACAGAAAAGGAACAGAGGAACAAGAACCAAGCTCTTTCATACAGAAATCAATGTTCAATTATAATCCTTCTTATTTATAATCATCAGAGAAAATTTTCACTCAAATATTTACTTAATTTAGCTATAGTTTAACATTTTAAAGTATCTTTGTACACTACTGTATTTGCTAATATTTCAGGTAATACATTTACCTCTCCAAAAACTTATGCATTATCTTTAGTCAGAGTAAATCATGCATGTTGGTACATTAGTTGTAAGTTGTAACAAATGAAGTGTGGGTTAATGCTCCTTGACTATAAGAAAAATGATTCTACGACCCATATGGGACACGCTCCTGCTCAACTGCTCTTGATTCGTAGGAAGCTCATGCATCTGGAGGCATGTGGAAGGTGAGTGAGCAGGTGCATGTCGCATTTGCGTGTCCAATCTGGGGCACAATAATATTCTCCTAGTTACAAGTCAAGTTCAAGCACACCTGTGTAAGAGTAAACATAATAAAAAGAAAGTTTAGGGATTTGACCTTTAAGCTCTAAAGAAGGTTGACATAACTTTTTTCTTATCAAAAAAAAATTATATCAAATGGTAATGAGAATTCTGTATGACTTTATTTCACATGCTTTCCAAACTAATAGATTTTGTTACAATATTTTCCTAACTTCTTATTGTTACAAGCTAATAAGTTCAATTTTATAGATTTTTTAAGTGCTTCAAAAGTTTTATCAACCATAACCATTCCCAATGATAAGGTGTTGGCAATAGGTTATGTTTGATACAACTTTTAATATTAAAAAATCCTTTTCATTTTCTTGGTCAAAACTACTACTATTAATTCAATATTCAGACTTACCCAATTACTTCATACTCGAGTAGTTGTCAGCTAATAACGGCTTTGGCTATCTCAAAAGGAGAAACTCTATGTATAAGGTATAAACTCGAGATCACTAGTTAAAGAATTCGAGTGTCGAGCCACTTGGACATCTCCTATTAGTGAAAGAAAATATTAAAATGACAATAAGTAAGTCACACCCTAAAATATATTAACATACAAGAGCCCTTCATACGATCTCGACCCATTTATTATGCACTGAAATCTATGTATGCTCTTATGAGTTGCTTATTGATCACTCTAGTGAGCCAATGCGTGGGTGAGACTTCCTATTGTTTGTCATTGTAACACTTCTCTCGGTCAAAACCCTCTCCATGACCTCGCAAAACCTTTTCTCCTTCTCTGTTGCACCTCAAAAATGGCCTCTCTCTCTCGCCTTCTCTACCGCACCTTCTGCACATCTCTCTCAACAACAACAACAGCAACAACCACGCCCACAATGGGCTCCATTGTAGACAAGCTCTTCAAAGAGCGAAACCTCGCCAAGCTCGCCGAGAAGTTCAAGAAGTCCTCCGAAAGCTACCGCTTTCGCTGCAAGCACCGATCTACCAAGTCACAGTTCGCCGTCTCGCATCCGCCAAGCGCTTCTCCCTCATCGAAGACATCCTTGAATCCCAGAAGAAGTACAGCGACATGTCCAGCGAAGGCTTCGCCATTAGACTCATCAAGCTCTACGGCGAATCGGGTATGTTCGATCACGCCCGCAAAGTGTTTGATGAATTGCCTAGCTTAAGATGTCGTAGAACTGTTAAATCTTTCAATGCCCTACTCAATGCTTGTGTTGATTCTAAGAAATTTGATGATGTTGAGAGGGTTTTTCACGAAATGCCGTCGGAGCTGTCGGTCGATCCCGATGTGTATTCGTTTAATATCATGATTAGGGCGTTTTGTGAAATGGGGTCTTTGGATTCGGCGGTATTGATGTTGGATGAGATGGGGAAGAAGGGGGTGGAGCCTAATTTGATTTCTTTCAATACCCTTTTATGCGGGCTTTATGATTCTGCGCGGTTCGATGAGTGTGAGAAAGTTTGGATTTTGATGGAGAAGAGCAATGTGAAACCGGATGTTAGGAGTTACAATGCGAAGTTGCGAGGACTTGTCGCGGTAGGGAAGATATCTGAGGCTGTTGAATTGGTTGAGGAACTTGGGAGGAGTAGTGAGATTAAGCCTGACATTCATAGTTTCAATGCTTTGATTAAAGGGTTTTGCAAAGATGGGAATTTGGAGGAAGCTAAGAGGGTTTATGATGATTTGTTGAAAAAGGATTGTGTACCTATTAGATCGACATTTGAGGCGCTCATACCCTCTCTTTGTGAGAATGGTGATTTCGATTTAGCTTTCAAGTTATGCAAAGAGAGTATGAGCCGTCGTTGTATGTTAGATGTGGGGGTGTTACAAGGTGTGGTTGACGGGTTGTTTAAGAAATCGAAGGTTGAGGAAGCGGAGAAGCTTGTTGAGCTTGCAAGGGCAAATAGTTATAGTAGGTCAAGCGTGAAAATGCCTAGTTGAAAAGAGTGGATTTTCCGGATTCGCTCATCAAATCATACTGTAAGTTACAGTTTATTGAATTTCAGTTTTGAAGTTTCTTGAATTTATGCAATTTTTTGCTTTATGCTGCGCTCTAGTGAATGCTTTATGATTTCTGTGATCATGTTCATATCTGAGAGTAGTTTCTCACTTTTTACTTAAATATTAGAGTTTGATGAGATTGTAATGTATTTAGGTTTGAAATTTCTTGGAACTTTAGTTTGTTTGAATCAGAAAGAAGTGTATGTTATGTGGTAGCTAATAAAGGCCTTAATGTTAGTATTATAATATGGTATATTTTAGGGGAAGTATTAGGAATATGTAGTTAATGTACTAGGGTTTTTGGTGATTTAGTATAAAAGGATGTAAAGACTCTACACTAGTTAGTTTTTATCAAATGAATTGAAGAATTGAATCTTAAAACCCCGGATTGGGTGTTTGTCTTTCATTCCTCCTCCTTTGATCCTCTCTACATTAGTATATTTTGTGAGAAAAATAAAGCTGAATGGGAATAGATACAAAGGGAGAGGGATATTTTTAGGAAAATCTAGTTTGAAACTTCATTCTTTATCATGTTCAATTGGGCGACATGTTCCTTTTCCGGTCACAATGTTTGTAATGATCATTGTACTATGCAGAATAAATATGATTCATGTAATATGCTGTGAAACTACATCTTTTGAAGATGGATCACATTTTTTGGCTGTTTAAGAAAACTTTTGAACCAATCGACCGAGGCCTTTGGGAACCTTGTAAGGTTTTTCTCATAGTCCACGAAGTAGAGACCAAATCTCTTGGTGTATCCTGAGTTCCATTCCCAATTGTCTAGTAGTGACCAAACGAAATATCCTTGGACATTGCAGTCATCTTTCCTGCATTGTTTCAGTTAGATAGCTTCAAGAATTGAGAAATTGTGCATGCAGGAATGGAATCTTGGTTGTGAAAATGCAAGGCTGAATTGTAATAAATGAAACTACAAGGTTATTGGTACCATATAGCAGCAGATAAATTTGAAAGATAGTCGCGGTGGTAATTTATCCTTTTATAGTCCTCTAGTGCCTCGCTTAAGTCCATCGATGGTCTGTTTGGATCATCCATACCTGCAGTAGTGAACTTGAATCATATCATTTGTAGGAAATGACCTGTTAGTTTCTAAAGGTTAAGTGCTGACCATTTTCGGTTATAATCACTGGTGGATTTCCATAGTTATCCTTCACGTATCTTGCCAACTTTCTGATGCCCCAAGGAACAATGTGGAGCCAGCCTGAGGCAGCCTGTTGGGTGAACCTATAAGCATACTGGTAACTTGAAAACCTATGCTTGAGGTGAGAATATGTAAATATAGTAAAGATAGGAAGTGTACTCTTGGTCCAATTGGAGCTCCACCTCGAGAAGCTACAATTGAGCACATTTTGCATGTGTCAGAACTCTTCCTTACAACCTTTCAAAAAGCACATAAAAAGTTCGATGGTATTGCTTGGAATCTTACAAGTTGTGATGACGTCGTAATCAGATGAAGCATCCTGCAATATCAATTTCCTAATCTGCAGTCGATCATTCTTGGCGTAGAGGGTTGTGTAGTGGTTCAAGCCAATGAAGTCATAGGACCCGATCAATAACTGGGACATTTCTGATGTGAACTTAGGCAATCTATCACCAACAATATTCTGCATTGAAAGGGGATATTTGCCGAATACAAGGGGATCGAGAAACCTGTTAACAATCTCTTGCTTGTTATTCACATAGCTACATCATAGTCGCGTAGAAGCCTTAGATTTTATTCATATTTCTATTTGAGTTATAAACCTTTGTGTGAGCAGTAAGACGTACCATCCTAGGCCAAAATCCAGTGCTCTTTGTGCTGCTTCCAAGTCCTCATCGCTGTTGGAAATCGGTTCATACCATTTAGCATCAAGGGCTATTCCAATTGATCCACCTTGTTTTTTCTAATGATGGAAAAAGATTGTTCATGCTTTACCTTACATTTTAGGATCAAAATTAGTTTGCCAATTGGGACAGTGAACAATGAAAATTACCTTGAAATGGAGCTGGTATGTGCGAAAAGCAACAGCATGAGACAAAAGGATGTTATGAGCAACTTCATATGGCTCAGTAGATGATTTTCCTTGTTTACACATTAGGTGGAAAAGAAGCGAACATCTTCCTGGAGCTTGAATGCCCGTGTCATAACCTTGGATTGAGAATCCATGAGGCTCATTGAAGGTGATCCAATTCTTCACCCTATCGCCAAAAGCTTCGAAGCAAGTGTATGCATAATGCTCAAAGTCAACTCTACAAATGGAGGAGATTTTCAGCAAATGTAATAGAAGACTTACAGTTCACGTCTTTCACAGTTACTTACATGCTTTGTTTGCTTAACCATCCATTGTACCTATCTTCAAGTGCCTGTGGAAGATCCCAGTGGTACAGAGTTGCAAATGGTTGAATTCCTGATGAAAGAGAAGCAAAACCATTATTAGAATAAAACTTCTGGTCAGTAGCTGCGCTGCAAGAAATTGTTTAATGAAGGACCTTGTTCCAGTAGAGCATCAATGAGGCTGTTATAATAACTTATGCCCTCTTTGTTTGGTTCTCCTGTTCCATCTGTTTAACATTTGCTACTTAGTGAAACAGTAAATCATACGGATAAAGTAGATAGAACAAGCACATTATAGTTGTCTTACTGGGAAAGATCCTTGACCACGATATCGAGAACCTATACGCATCCATTCCCAAGTCTTTCATCAAATCAACATCTGTCTGCAATTTGAACTTTTACATTTCTATTCATGAGATGTTGAGTTGCTCTTTTTTTTTTTAATGAAATATGATTTGCATGCATGAAATGAACTTTTTTTTTGGATAAAGGAAGTCGTATTAAGAATAAAAAAATGTACAACTTACAAAAATTGTGGTCTATCCAGTTCTATATAGGCTATACAAAGCTCCTGTACACTATGTACATAATTTTCTTAATAGTAGTCTTATCCAAATGGAATCAACTTTCATTGTTTAATATACTTCTGTCAACATGTTTATCCTTATCTATTGTGATCTATTCTGTTGTGTGAAGCATGTTAAGTTACCTGTCATGTGACTGATGTTACAGTGAACAAGTTGGTAAAACACGTATCATGATCTTAACTTACTAGATTTTGCTCTATAAAGTTTGAACTTCACCTTAAACCGGTGGTACTGATCGACAGTCCTGTCTGCATTGCTGAAATCAATGATTCTGCCTGTTAAGACATTCACAAACTTATTTCAAATTCATTGATTCCTGCATGTTGTGGAAATTTGCAGACCCTGAACTATAATATTCTTCAACTGTGTACTCAAACCTGGTCTCCTGCTGAAAGTATCCCATATACTAGCTCCTCTGTAACCCTCATTGACAGCTCCTTCATACTGTGATCATCGAAGATCCAAAATTGATTACACACCCATTTTTCATTTCAGGTACCCAGTATCAGATAACATATAAAACTTGAAGAACAGCAGCATTTGTGATTTATATATGCGAAACCTGAAATGCCGACGATGCAGTTCCAAATACAAAACCATTTGGGAAGTCAGCTCTGCTGATTGCCACAACAATATTCCCAAATAGAATCTTCATCAAAATGAGGATTATGATGATGCCCATTTCATGAAATCTTTCTATGAAGCCACTAAAAAGAAAAACTAAGCTAGTTCTTAAGGTCATGAAGTTTAATTTGGCAAGGTTTTGATATGAGAAGAGTAATAGGTATGTGGTGGTGTTTGGTTGTTTGTGTGACACTGAGCTTTTGCTTTGTGTATACGCCAAAAAGGATTCTTGAAGATGTTTTGCTTAGCTGCTGTGCTGGGAAAGCTTGGGAGATTGAGATGGTCAGCAAAGTGTTGTTCACTCTCTCTCTCTCTCCCTCTTTTGAAGACAAATCCTTGCCTCTGCCGCCTATTTTAACACGTGTTATCTTTCTTTCTTTCTTTCATTTGGTTCTTTTGTTATGCTTGTTTACATTTATGGAGGTGTATTCAATTGAAAGATTTGAAAGAATTTTAAAAGAGTTTGAAGGATTTTGAAATCGAGGTGTATTTAATTTGGATTTTAAAGGATTTTAATGGACTTTTGAAAAGTCAAGGAGTATTCAATTATGATTTGGGTGGATTTTAATGGATTTCAAAAAAGTGTAGATGTATTCAATTTTTAAACACATTAGGATTTTGATAGATTTTAATGGATTGTGATGGATTTCTATTAAAAAAATACACATAACCAAATCTCACCTCTACCCATGAGATTTGAATGGATTTTGAATCAACTCTTTCCAAATCTATGAAATTCATGAAAATCATCACTTGAAAGAATCCATAGATTTGTTAGATTGAATACACCCTCCTATAGATTTGTCTCCTATAGATTTGTTAGATTGAATACACCCTCCTATAGATTTGTTAGATTGAATACACCTCCCTTTAAGAAAATGCTGAAATGAACACAACATAGGAACCTACTTGTTAGTGTTGGGTTAATTTTACTAATGGTCATTCAACTTTGTGGTTTGTAACACTTAGTCATAAAACTCCAACTATATAACAAAAAAATTACCAAACTTTTTAAACACAGACATAAAAGTCATTTGGACAACCTTCCAACCATCACTCAGGTGAAAAAAAATTCATCATGATTGACTGATGTTCAAGGATAATCAAATGATGGAAACTGATCAAATATTAGAAAACCACTATTCATTCACAATTGGTGGACATTCAAAGATGCAAGCACAACTACACTTTCCTCATTGGCAAGATATATTTGTTCGAGTCCTTAACTAAATCCCTTTTCAAACAATATCCCACTTTAGATCTATGTGAAAATCAAATTACATAGGTTATAATTTTATCTTCAATTAAGTGAGAGCTTTTCTACAATCTCTCCCAATTTGTTGAGTCTCAAAATCTAACAATTAATTAATTAATCTGTAAATTATTATCTTTTCATTGTCTTCAATGCAGAGCTCAGCTTGTGCTGCCCTTCACAATCATACAATAATGCCTTGCTTGAAAACAATGAAAAGAGAGGACAAGAGGAGAGAACGTAGTCTACACTTTTTACATCCAGATCTATTGAATAATAGTTTAGGCGGTGTAAAATCAAGAACGCCCATTCCACTGTAGTCAATAGGTCAGCCCAAATTGTTTTGTATCCACCTAGGAAGATGATGAATAGTGAGCTTTTAATGTTTGATTAATTAAGTTCCACCATTTGATTATCCTCGAACATCAATTCATTCACGATGAAGTTTTTTTGGCCGGAGTTATGGTCGGAGGTTGTTCAAGTGACTTTTATGTAGTGTTTTAAAATGTTTGGTGATTTTATTGTTACAAAGTTGAGTTTTGTGATCAAAGTGTTTCAATTTATAAAGTTGAATGACCATAAGTGAATTAGCCGTGTTAGTGTCCGTGCATTTTTGTATGAGATATGCATGCACACACCCTGCTTGTATGTTCGGATATTGACAAGTGCGTGTCCATGCCAGGGTATAGTAACAAACTCTTTTTTTTTTTTATAAAGATATATCATGAGACCCATTTGTCTAATTTACTCTAAGGTCATTATTGATAGTGGCAGAAAAAAAGGTATTCAAATATAATTATAGTCCATTCGGTAAAAAATATAAAATCCTTTGCTAAAAGCATACATGTTAAAGAAAATAGTAATTATGAGTTTAAATTATATTCTTACTCGTATTTAATTATTTATTTCATCCAATGAAACAAATACAAGTGTTTAATTATAATTAAATGTTTAAGTTAAAAGATGAGTAAAATAGGTATAAGAGACAATTTTCTCAAATTTCAAAAATGTCTTATATGTTTTGAAGTTAAAAAATCTCAAAATATCATATATTTTTGACTGAAGACAGTATTTTGTTTTAAATTAAGTTGAAAGAAAGTGTTTGAGCTTTCATCATTTAATATATGAATTAGTTATAACATAATTAGAGGTCTTGATTTTGAGTTCTATGAAGGAAAACAACTTTTAAAACTTTTGACTAGAGGTTGCACGTTTTTCGTCATTTCCTCCTAAAGATCAGGATTAGTAAAAGCAAAACTTCTACTCAAATACCTTGACAATAGTTTTAAAAAAATTCTACTCAAATCCTGGCGTTTATCTATAACATTTGAATTGCGTCACGACTATCACCAAAAAATAAAAAAATAAAAAAAAAAAAAAAAATTGCGTGACGACACAATCAAATTAACGATTGGAGAAGCTTTTAGTTTCTGATCAAGAAATGTACGTTTTCTTTGCTTAATTGATTAACGCTCTATGTGTTCTCTACAAGTAAACCAAAGATCAAACTATGTTAGCCCATCCTATATAAAGTGACGAGAACGTCACGGAATTCGCATTTCCAAAATGCCAGCTTAACTTCAGTCCTTATCTTTTTTGTCCACCAAACGAATTTGTGGCATATGATGACGATGATGATATTTATTTATGTATTTCTTACGAGAGACCAAGTGCTTATATATAATCTTTAGATTTATTCACTTAACGATCGACCAACTCTCATAGTCAAATATTTGGACAGAAAAGTATTGCCTATTGGGTTTTTGGATAAGGTACTATGTAGTTGATGATAAGTTAAATCCCAAAAAACTCTCTTTGATTTTCTAAAGTTCTTTAAGAAACCTTTATTACTAAATCGTGCTATACTAGTTTTTCTTGTATTGCTATGCTTATTGTACCAATTAAGAAAATTAAAAACATTAAGGATCTGAAAAGCAATATGCTTCGTGATTAGAGCACTATCTAGCAATTTCTAGGTTTCACGGCTCAATTTAATTGTATATTACAAGCTAATAGGTACTCTATTATTTAACTTTTATATGGATGGTTGCAATACCAAAACATCTTGATGAGATAGATGAGACATCACTAACTAAAAGCAAGGTTGGGAAAGGATGTTGGACTTATGTTGACTCAAAAGCAGGGTTGGGAAAAGGATATTGGAGTTATGTTGGAGTCAAGTTGTCGATTTTTTATCCAAATGAAAATAATAATAAACATAACTGTTGCAATTGCATTATGCAAGCACTTACCACTGTTAGATGAGTTAGGTATTGATGTCGAGGCAGTTATAGATGCTTTGAGGGGTCGTAACTTTTGATCCAGGAATGTAATTAATTATTATAATACATTTTCGAAATGACATTTCGTGATCTACAACTATTCTTGGAGCATCGCTCTTTGGGATTGAGTTTCGCATATTCAAATTCTTTCGTTTTGGGCTTCATCGGGGGTTTTCTTTTATTTAGGGTATTTTCATAATTTTTTAATTGTTTGGGTATTTTTGTCTTTTTACATATATTACGTTTTTAGGATTTATGTCAGGCTATATAAAGTTGTGTTAAGGTTATTTTCAAAGTTAATCAATTATTAGCAAGTTTATTAGATTTTGAGTTTCTTTACAAAAGCTTTAAGGATTTTTCGATTTTCTCTGCTTAAACGTTTACGCTGCACCAGGTATACACATCTCTAGTTGTGCATCATCGTTTAATCTAATGGTGTTTAAATGTGACTTATCTCGAAGTACTACTCCATGTCATTCTCTTTGAATCCTGCAACTAATGGGCTTATGAATGAAGGCCGGACCCAACGTTTTAATATTTAGAAGCCCAAACATGACTTCAATTTTCGGTTCAAATGTCTTTAAGAAATAAGAATCACTAGTGTCTCAAGAGCCCATAAAGCAACAGTGGTAATTAATTTTTTTTCTTGAGGCCTAAATAGAAAAGACTTAATTGGTTAAAATATCATAACGTTTTACAACTTCTCTTGTTATATTCTAACTTTTTTGAATTTGTTATTATATCATCAATTTTTTTAAATTGATAAATTTGTATCTTAAGTCACTTTTTAACTTCAAATTTAATGAGGTGACACTTAAATTATAACTTTAAAAGCCACATCATCACCTATAATTACTAAAATAATTACTAAAATAATTACTAATTTATTATTTAAGTTTAGTACTTAAGTGTCACCTCATCAAACTTAAAGTTAAAAGTGACTTTGGATAAAATAATATATCAATCTAGAATGATTATGATATAACAAAAAATTTGAAAAGGTTAAAATATAATTTTAAAAGATTAGGATATTTTAACTAATTCGGCCAATAGAAAAATTTACTAATGGTGGTTGACACAATTAGAAGCAGGTTGTTGTCTCTTAACTAGTGCCTCGATTCGAGTCATAAGAATGAAAACACTAAGGTTTGAAGCTCCCTCCACTTATGCGGTGTGCGTCTTGGGATGAATTCAGAATAGTCAGATAGTCCAGATATTGACTAATTTAGAAAAAAAAAAAAAGAAGAAAATTCATTTCATCAAAGGAGATCAAATAGTACAAGAACAAATGTATGACATCCTTCCAGACCTGGTGAGTGGTGGTGCACATTTTGGTCCATAGCTAATTTTGCTAAGGTGTGAGGAACTCTATTACTTTTTCTAGATATCCAAGGGAGGCCTCACCGAGATCAACATAATTATACAAACTTCTCTCAACCTAAACATAATCACTCAACTCTAAGTCCCTATATTTGGTGATTCAACAACTTTGAGAACTTTGAACAATTTTTATGCCAAATAAACCAAAGATTTTACCCGTATCTTGATGGCCAAAAATTTTACCCAAATTTTATCTCTCCTATCAATAAGTGCTGACCTAAATGGAAGATAACTTTAGGTGAACTCGACCTTTTACTTCTAATTTTTTTTTTTGATAGGAAAGAAATAACTTTGTACTCCCCACCTTGTGAAGAGTTGTAAGGTGAACTCATGAGTACTTTTACTTATAAAGGGTAAATTATAACGTCACCGATTGCGAAAGTATGCTCTGTAGTTGCGTCTTGTACGATCTTCTACATCAGAAATCAAAAATCAATATGTGACATAACTAGTTTTCTCGCTATACTACAAACGATTAATTATGCTCTATTCTTGATTTTTTATATTGCAAATAGTGTTATGAGTTTGGGTTGATAGTGGGTAAGCCTTGTCCCCGGTGAAAGCTAAACATTGAAAGGGAGACGGGTTATCCCGTTCGAGGTGGCATGGTTTTTAAGTAGACTTCGTCTCACCACCCAACCTGGAGGTTGTCCCACCAACTCATACAAGTAATACATTTTGCATACTAATAATCAAGTTGTGAACATATATTTAATCATATGTTATGTTTTTACATAAAGGGAAAACTCTTTTATATTAAATTTATTTTCAAAATTCTTTTCAACCATAGTTTGCATTTGTTACCTTATTATAATTCTTGTCATGATAATTCTATGCAAGGTCATTTGTGTGTTATACATAATCATTCGTCAATTTCTCTTTGGAGATTTGAAAAGTGAATACTTCACTTTATATATATTTTCACCTTATGGAGTTATACATACCAAAAGGGTAATGCTCCAAAAGGCTCAAAATGAGCTACTGGTCTCATGCTACAAAAATTTATATCATCAAATATCATTTATTATTCTCGCAATTTCAATTACCTCTATATTGAGGCTATGCAGAAATATGATCGATGAGACAAATAAAAGCCACGTGGCTCGCCTCGATGTATTATCGCAACAAATTATCGAGTGCGCACGTCAATCCAATAAATATTAAGGATTGATTTCTTGTCTCATGGTAGTTTGAGTAAAATGATGAGATATTATAAATATAATATCACTCCCGTCCAATTAGTTCAGCTTCAAATTAAGAAGCATATGTTGCATATAATGATCATGATCGCAATAAATTTATGGACGTGGAAAAGGTGAAAATATCAGGTAAAGGTCGTATTGACAATTCCACCAAATTTTGGAATAAAAGTGGTGCACCACTACAAAGGGCAAATAATTATTGACAATGAGCGCTCATAATTGTGACATTTTTTAGTCATATATGAAAGGCTATTTTGCCTAAATATTGTCGTATATATGCCCGAGTATTTTTGTGACCTTTACCATGCCTTTAAAATCAAAGGCAAAATATTATGAATATTATCATTACTCTTTTTCTGATTTGTCAAATATTATTTGTCCAGATGGATCAACAAATCATGTGTTCAAGTCATGAACCAAATAAGAGCGATATGTGTCTTGCTGATTGTGCTACAACGCACACAATTCTTAAAAACAGAGAATATTTCTCCAATTTGAACTTAGCTGATGCTAATGTTCAAACAATATCTGGCATCTCCAATTTGATTAATGGCTCTGGAAGAGCAAATATTATGTTGCCTGGGGGAACAACAATTCATGTTGACAATGCCTTATACTCGAAAAATCCGAAGGAATTTACTCAAACTTTAAAGATATTCGACAAAATGGATATCACATTGAAACCATGAACGAAAATAATAGAGAATTTCTCTATGTCACATTGGTTTCAAATGGGAAAAAGAAGTGTTAGAAAAATTTCTAGCTTTATCCTCTGGATTATATTTTACTCATATAAGGCATGTCGAAACGAATGTCGTCTTAAATAAGAAAATTAATGATCCAACGACATTCATTTTATGGCATGACCTAAGCTTGGTCATCCAGGATCATCAATGATGCGAAGAATAATTAATAATTCGCATGGACATCCTTTAAGGAGTCACAAAATATTTTCATTTGGTGATTATAATTGTGCTAGTTGTTCTCAAGGTAAATTGATAGTTAAACCATCCCCAAGTAAAATTGTGGTGGAATCCCCAATTTTCTTAGAACACATTCAGGAGACATATGTGGACCTATTCATCCTCACTTTGTGGACCATTTAGATATTTCATGGTTTTGATAGATGCATCAACTAGGTGGTCACATGTTTGTTTGCTTTCGACCCGCAATGTTGCATTTGCTAGACTTTTAGCGCAAATCATTAAGTTAAGAGCACAATTCCTCGACAACCCAATCAAGACCATCCTGTCTTGATAATCTTTGGGAATTTCAATCTCAAGCATTTAAAAATTATTGCATGTCTATAGGAATTACCATTGAACATTCTGTTCCACATGTGCATACCCAAAATGGTTTGGCGAGAATCTCGATCAAACGCATTCAATTAATTGCGGACCTTTAATCATGAGAACTAAGTTATCAACTTCAGTTTGGGGACATGCAAATCCTTCATGCAAAAGATCTATCATTCGTTATAGGCCTAGTGCATACCATGAACATTCCCCCATGCAACTCATTTTAGGTCAACAACCAAATATTTCACACTTAAGAATTTTTGGTTGTGCAAAGTGTATGTTCCTATACCACCTCCCAATAGAACTAAGATGGGTCCACAACGAAAACTTGGGATTTATGTTGGATTTAACTCATCGTCCATTATAAGATAAGATACCTTGAACCCTTAACAGAGGATTTATTTATGCACGTTTTCTTGATTGTCACTTTGATGAAGCAATTTTCCCACCATTAGGGGGAGATAAGAAGTCAATTCAAAAGGAATGGTGCGAAATTGCTTGGAATGCATCAACTTTATCACATTATGATCCACGAACAAATCAAGTGTGAACTTGAAGTTCGAAAGATCATTCATTTGCAACAAATTGCAAATCAATTACAGATGCATTTAATGATGCAAAACAAGTGACAAAATCACATATTCCATTTGTAAATGCTCCCGCAAGAATTGATGTCTCTGTGCAACAAAATGCACAAGAACCAACGAAACGCTTAAAGCGTGGAAGACCGGTTGGTTCAAAGGATACAATTCCTCGAAAGAGGAAAACGGGAGTAAAAATAAATACAAATCAAAATACTCCCGAGAAAGCACAAGAATCCTTTGATAAGGGTTTGTCGAGAACAAGTTGATTCGATGAGGAACAACTTCCTCTAGAAAAAGAGGAAAAAGATGAAAATAATGAGATCTCAATAAATTATTTAAACTCGGTAAGATTTGGGATCGAAATGAAATTGTTCCCGATGATATATTTGCTTTCAATGTGTCCTTTGAAATATGTGAAAATGATGATGATCCGTAACCACGATCAGTGGACGAATGTCAAAAAAGACCCGATTGGCAAAAATGGCAAGATGCTATCCAAGCAGAGCTAAACTCGTTAAGGAAACGAGAGGTTTTTGGACCAATTGTCCAAACGCCGATGGCGTAAAACCCGTTGGATATAAATGGGTATTTGTACGAAAGAGAAACGAAAAAAATGAAGTTACAAGGTACAAAGCAAGACTTGTAGCTCAAGGTTTCTCACAAAGACCTGGCATCGATTATGAGGAAACATATTCTCCCGTTATAGATGCAATCACATTTCGGTTCTTGATAAGCCTTGCGGTCTCGAAGGGCTTGATATGCATTTAATGGATGTCGTTACAAACATATCGTACGGATCTCTAGACAGTGAGATATATATGAAAATCCCGATGGATTTGTAATATCCGATGAAATAAAATCAAAACCTCATAACATGCATTCTATAAAATTACAAAGGTCTTTGTACGGGTTGAAACAATCCGGACGAATGTGGTACAAACGTCTTAGTGATTATTTACCTTGAAAGAAGGATATGTAAATAATCCGCTTTGCCCATGTGTCTTCATTAAAAGATCATCAACAGGATTTGTGATTATTTGTATATGTTGATGATTTAAATATAGTGGGAAACCACGACGACATCGTTAGAACATCCGAATACTTGAAAAAGGAATTCGAGATGAAAGAACTTGGAAAAACAAGACTTTGTCTTGGTTTGCGAATTGAACATTTTTCAAGTGGAGTACTTGTCCATCAATCAAATTATATTGAAAAATTATTAAAAAGATTTTATATGGACAAGGCACATCCATTGAGCTCTCCAATGGTTGTCGGATCACTTGAAGTGGATAAGGATCCATTTCGACCTCAAGAAAGTGATGAAGAGCTAATTGGTGGGAGGTACCATATTTAAGTGCAATTGGTGCACTTATGTATCTTGCAAATTGTACAAGACCCGATATTGCTTTTCTTTGTCAACCTACTTGCAAGATATAGCTCTTCACCAACTCGAAGACATTGGAATGGTGTTAAACACATTTTTCGATATCTTCGAGGAACAAGTGACATGGGTTTATTTTACTCGAGAGGGTAAAATTGAATCTCCAAGGTTATGCGATTTGGATTTTTATCAGATCCCCATAAGGCCCGTTCTCAAACGGGATATGTATTCACCGTGGTAATATCATTTGTATCGTGGAAGTCAAGAAACAAACTATGGTTGCCACTTCTTCCAATCATCTCAAGTACTTGCAATTCATGAAGCAAGTCGTGAATGTGTTTGGTTGAGAAACATGATTGAACATATTCAAGAATCATGTGGATTGCCTTCAATAAAAGATTCTCCAACCATATTATATGAAGATAATGCAGCATGTATTGCACAATTAAGTGAAGGATTCATAAAGGGGGACAGAACAAAACATATTTCACCAAAATTCTTTTATACGCATGAGCTTCAGAAGAATGGTGAAATTGATGTCAAGCAAATTCGATCGAGTGATAATCTTGCTGATTTATTCACAAAAGCCTTACCAACTACGACATTTAAAAGGCTTACATATGGTATTGGTTTGCGTAAACTTAAAGACATTGCAAGTAAAGAAACTGAACAAGTTTCACCCATGTTCACATGAGGGGGAGTTATTGATTAATGTATTGCACTCTTTTTCCCTTAGCTATGGTTTTATCCCATTGGGTTTTCCATGCAAGGTTTTTAATGAGGCAATCTTAACAATATTATACCCATCTTAATATTTATGAGAATAGTGTACTCTTTTCTTTTACTATATTTTTTCCACAGGATTTTTCTTAGTAGAAGTTTTAACGAGGCACATTCTCTCAATAATTGTCATCCAAGGGGAGTGTTATGATATGGATGAACAATTGATCAAGATTTTGTATGACTAATCATTGTCAAGCATGGCTCTTACATTGAGTGGTAGTATCAAGCATGGTCCTTACTTGTATCCATATCAAATGTACTCATTATTCCATGTATTGTCAATGTTGCTTGTGAAGAGTTGTATGACATGTGATGTATGTATTACTTGTAAACATTGTCTAAGTACATTTATCATCATCACCAAAGGGCCTATATAAAGGGTGCCAACCTCATTGTAAAAACACACCAAAGTTGAATGAAAACTTCTCATTCCAACTATCTCATTTCTTCTCTTCTCCTTTGTAGTAGTAGTTTGTAGTAGTAGAAGTTCTTAGTCTTCTATTTCCTTATCTAGCTCTTAGCAAGTTCCAATTTATTTTACAACAGATTTTACCCGTATCTTGACGGCCAAAAATTTTACCCAAATTTTATCTCTCCTATCAATAAGTGCTGACCTAAATGGAAGATGTATTTTTTTTTGATAGGAAAGAAATAACTTTGCCCCCACCAAGGTGAACTCGACCTTTTACTTCTAAATTTCATACCAAACCATCTCCCCCCCTCCCCACATTAAGTTTTCTGGTTCCACCTCTGGAACCACCCAATTGATTAATGGAAAATGTTGAATAGCGATCAAACTAGGGGTGGGCACGGGACGGGTTTAGGGGTGGGCATGGGTCGGGTTTGGGTCAACCTGACCCGATACGCGACGACCCGACTCGGGTCGGGTCGGTATAAAAATGACCCATCACCCGACCCGTCAGACAAGATACCCGAACCCGACCCGACCCGCCACACAAGATACCCGAACCCGACCCGACCTGACACATATCAAGTTTGTATCAACTACCATCCATAGTTTCAAAAACCACAAAAACCCTATAAAAGCCATGATGACACCCGAACCCGACCCGACACTAATATGATCACACCCGACCCGACACTATTATGATCACACCCGAACCCGACCCGACACCCGATGGGTCGGGTTTTGATGACCCGACTCGTTTTCTCCACTCATCTTACCCGACCCACCACCCGTCACTCGATTCGGGTGACCCAACCCGAGTCGGGTACTCGGGTTTCGTGCCCAGCCCTAGATCAAACCATGTGCATGAGATTCGTCTAGTGCTACCTTTTGATCACGTCCACTAATATTTCTTTCGTATGTGCTATTCAAATTCCTATTCTCAGACACTAAATTTTTTTTTTTTTTTTTGAGAAAATTCTCAGAGATTAATTTAATTTCCAATATTTGTTCAATTTTACATCATATTGTGGCAATTGTGTTGAATTTTTTAAAATAACAAAAATTAATAAAATATAACAGTGAGATTGATTTCTAGCATGCACAAAACATACAATCAAGCATACTAATACATTAATTTTCAACACGTTGCCCGACAAAATCCATCAATTAATTGAAACTCTACTTGAACCAACCACACAAAAAGAATCAAAACTCGACTATTCGTACCTTACGTTTTGCTATTTCGTCATGACCCAAATTTTTAATAATTGATTTGTCCGTAATGAAGAATGACCGTGACATGGCCTCGAGGCGGGTACACAGTCCTAACACTTAGCTCAAAGACTGAGTAATATATTATTTTTGGTGTGATGGATGCCTAGTGTGATGTATGTGTGTACCTTATACCCGTAGTTAGTTAGTTCGATTGTTTATTTGATTCAGCACGCGTGAGGATGCGCCTCAAGTTGTGTGCGAGTCGTGGGACTGGGTAGAGGGTGACATGGTAAGTCTTAAATTACTTAGAAAAGATTAAAATATCTAATGTATTATACATATGGTTAGTACATAATTGAATGTAGCTTAAGTTGTAGCTACAATATAGCCTAAAATGAAATGACCATAAATAAGCCTCGAGATTCGCACAAGCACACATTACCATGAAGCCTTTTGTCATTTTTGAGTTAGATGGCTGATTTGAGTGGGCTAGTAGGAGTGGTTTAAGACCCTTAGATTTCATGGGGATGTGTGAATCTAATTGATGAAAATGTGCACTATATAAAAAACACTTTGTTTTCTTCTTCATTACTTTGCATGCTCACAACACCAAGGAAGATGAAATTTAACAAAGCTGAAATTTTATTTGGGGAGATTTGAAGAGTTGGGAGTGCTAAAAAAAATTTAGAAGTCAAGTTAGAAGATCACAACACAACTAAGGTAATCATCTTTTTCACCTCATTTTCATTAAAATAAGGTCAAAATTTGGGGGTTTTTGTTAAAAGAATTTCTAAGATTGCTCACTCATTTTTTTTACATCTCTTATAAATGGAGAGTTCATTGTGCTCACCAATTTAAGGATCTGAAACTGATTTTTTCAAATGGATTGTGCTCTTGAAGTTTTTGATGCATGCATGTTAATGTTTTGATCTAACATCTGTAAATTGAGTATAACTCTCTTATACAAACTCCAAATGGGGCGAATCATAAGCCGTTGAAAAGCTAACTCAAATATTCACAACTTTTGTTTTGGAGAAATGTTGAAATTCAAACTCATTCTAACTTAAAATGCTCTGAAATTAGGTAGTTGAAATGCTATTACAAGATTTTTAAAATCAACTTTGACAAGGCATAACACTCTTAATTCTTATTGGATTAAGCTCATCTTTTAGTATGTTGTAGTTGGGCATGTTATCTACCTTGATTTTTGGAGCTATAAATCTGGAGAAATGATTTTTACAAACTTGTTGATCAGATTTTGATTATAATTTGAGCCGATTTTAGATTTCGATTTTCTGAAACCTTCCACTCATCGAATTTAACTCTATTTTTCAGATTAATGATCCTTTATGTTATTTCATTGTCCATCAATTTTCATATCATTTCGGATTGTCTAACATGTGTTTTCAAACGCGTTTTGAATTACCAAAGTTATGTTTCTAAAACTCAAATACATTAGATTGATTTTGTAATTGTATCTCCAACCCATCTAATCAACTTCTAATTGGGTTTTAATTGCTGATTTATGTTTACTAACACTAAAACTGAGACTTAGAGTTTTTCAAAGTCATTTTCGGATATTTTGAGTTATTTGTAGTCATTTAGATTAGTTAAAAGGTGATAAATTACAAAAATAAATATGGATTGAAAGGAACTAAATGGACTCTAACACACTAAGAACAATTAAAATGGATACCATGAACTTAAAGGAAGATCTCGGGAGTCTAGATGCATGAATTTGGGGAGTCGGGAGGCCAGTAAACTAGGAATTTTGGCATGACTTGTGAGTAATCCCATTGAGATCTTTATTTACATTTCATATCCTTATTTATTATTGTTCTATAGTCCATCTTCACTATACTTTGCTTTTGTACTGTAATATCATGATGTTGTTTGATATTCTTTACTTGTCAAGTTTGAATGTCATGATATTGCGTTGGTTGAACTCTTGTTAAATCTATTCATATGCAAATGTCTTACCTTGTTGTGTTAATGATCTTACTTTCAAATAGCATGCTATTATTCTTGTTGCGTTGATCGATCCTGTTCATACTTCTAATGATGATAATACATCTCTTTATATTATTGTTGTGAATGAAACCTTGACGAGCTTTGATTTCGGTATTATTGGTTTGAGTGTGACTTGTGTAATGTTATGATCTGAGAGGGGCGGTATTCCCGTAGGACCAACTTATCGGGCACTTTCCACGAGGACGTGTGGAGATGTGTTCCTAGTTAACACCATTATGGGTAGGAATTAGTTACTTAGTATGTCATGAATAACTTCTACCGAACTTGAGCTCGCCATAGGATTGTGTTCCTTACGAATATATCAAAAGGAGTTTATGGAGACAAAGATGTGTTCCTTCACGTGGTCTGGGGGAACTCGATAAGTCGGGATGTGTTCCTCATATAGGCTGAAGGACCTCTGTCGTTGAGTTTAGGACCTCCCACGTGTTCGAGCTTAGTATCACTCCTATTACACCTTTAGTCTTTATTTTCGCACTTAATGACTTACTAGTTTACTATGGTATTTGCTTGCATATGTTCCTTGTTGTCATTTATTTATTGCCTTTTATGCACTTAGTTACCTGTCTTTCTTTATTCGAAATGTGGATAAACAAGTCTTCGGGAGTTATTGTTATTTTCATGTACTTATCGTCCTTTTATGACGATGGGTGCAGATTCATCGAGCAGTAGGATGAGCAAGGAGAAGATTGACAACTACCTCTAAGCCTTGAGCGCGATACTGTCCTAACTTGTAGGTTTTTGATATTTTGTATTATTATTACTGTTACGTCTTTTAATACTATTTGGGTGTACATTTGGTTAAGTGATAGTTCCCGACTTTTCTTGACTTTCACACTGGTTTATATTTGCCATTTCATTATATATATATATATATCATGTAATCGTTATTTCCTGATTTCCACACTTAGAATTTATTTTATTTAATAAATTGTTAAGACTTCCACTTAAATTCATTAATTTAGTCAAAGTTTTAATTAACTCTAAAATTCGTATAATAATGTAACAAATGTAATGCTTATCCAGAATGTGTGAAATTAGGAGAAAAGTTGTAAAGGCTGACTAATATGTAATTATGTCCTACATGGTTGTGATTAAGACTTAATTATGGGATTAGGTCGGGCGGTGCCCTAGATTAAGAAACATGTCGTCACATATTTGTACCCCGTTTGTATCCCATTTTAAAGTTTTTTTCTTTGTTTACCCCACTTTTTACTTTGTTTACCCCAATTTTTCTCAAAATTTAAAATACACTTGCTCACCCCATTATCCTCATCCTCACCCCAACACCCCTTAATCCTCTATGTTTCTCGGTGTTGGTCATTATATAACATTTGAACTAGGTCAATAAGTGTCATAGAACTAGTTTTTTTTGTTGAACAAGGTCAGATGTAGTCGCGTTGTGTTCTAGAAGCAAAATAGTGTCACCTGCCGGGTTTGGTTGCATAGGGCCAAAACTTCTAAAAAGGTCTCCATTGGATTCGACTGCTACCTCTTAGAGAAGTATCGATCGGTCGACGGCATGCCTTTTTAAAGGTCCCGATTAACTTCGACTAAAATTATGAAGAGAACTTGATCTCAATAGGTAATGGAGGGATCCAACAAGACCTCTTTAAAATTTTTGGCTATTAGATCCATTTCTCAAATGAATCCTGCTAGCCTAGCCCGATGCATAACTCGCCAACCAACGTGCACGTGGAGTTATGAACCAAACGAGTAAGTCTTCTTCAAAACTAACTCATTTTATTAATTAATTATTCATTTGTTAACAATAAAATTGGTAAGATAGATCATAATTGCAACAAAATAATAATGATTAAAATTTATTCAAAGATTTAACATAAAGGTTATAATGTTTCAAAAGTTCTCAATTAGAACAATAATTCTCTAATTTAATTTTTTTAAAAATCCAATCCCCATGATAGTAATTATAGACAAAAAGAAAATTGATGGTTCGATCTCGAACCATATAAAATCAACAATCAGAAAGACTCCTCTAGATAGCCGGAGTTGTTCCTTTGTTAACTCTCGATGAAGAACCTGTGGGGGAAAATGTTGAATGAGCATAATAGTTCAACAATGGTTAGTAAGTTTAGTTAAGTTACCAATATTATAATCATTCCATTATTATAATGCAAACTAAAATACTAATACATGACCTGTAAGAATATTTAATATGACGAAAGAGATAATCATGAAACATAATAAAAAGATAAATAATTCATGCAAATCAAAATATGCAAATGCTAGGCATGCAAGAGTTCCTGCAACTGAATTTCCCTGCCAAAACTGAAGTTCATGAAGGTTGACATTACTATGGTCATAGCGGTGTCAACACTTTATTCCCAACACTATGGAACTTTCATTCTATCACTAAGTCCACATCTCGTCCAACTAGACCAAACATTTGCTACTAAAATTCATTGAGAACATTGGATTTTATTCTTATTCTCAATTTGTTGGTTAAACTCAGATAGTGACACCGTTTGACAAGTCTGGGTAATTGTGATGACTTGTTCCTCCAAACATGGCACCGCCTAGCCTAATCCCGTCATTAAGCCCTAAGCCCAATCACGTAGGACTTAACAATGTATTAATAAACCTTTTTGTTTCATTTACCTCGTTACTCGTGTTTTGGATAAGTATGATGTATTTCTCATTAGTTGTGATTTTTAGAGTTAATTAAAACTTTTTCAATTTATAAGTTATTCAGCGGAAGACTCAATAAAATTTGTGAAAGCATTATAAAATACCTACTATGGAAACCCGATAAATATACGATCACATGAAACCAAAAAGAGTATTACATGCATCAGTCGGAGAGTCTAATCTTTCAACCCAATATACAACTCAAAAAAAAATAAAAAAACATAAGTAATAAATACACAAAATGATCACCTACAAAAGTAGCATAAACTACTCATTAAGGCTTATATATACTCGTTGATCTTCTCCTTCCCTAGTCTGCTATTCGAGGTATTTGCACTTGTTGTCACAAACTAAACGGTGAAAACAATAAAGTAAAAGTAATTTTCGAGACTATTCATCTACATTTCTAATATATACAAGAATGGTAATTGAAAACATACAATAGATATGAAGAAAGAAAAGTTGAAAGAAAAGTATGCAAGCAGTTACCAAGCTACTACAAAGGATAACAAAATGAGAAGTCACACAAAGCTAGGTTAGCTGACTACCCCAGAGAATTTAACCCCGTGTGCCGCACTAATGACATCACTAAGGACTCTAACCTAGTGTCACCAGGGACTTTAACCCTGTGTGTCGCGCAATGTCATATAATAGGGAACCTAGATTGGTGGATTTCACTAGACATATTTGGCCATGAGATAGAATTATAGAATACATCAACATAAAACAATCCAAGTGACTCTATATCAATACTAAATGGAATGAAATGGAAACAATTGCCTTGACAGGTT
This sequence comes from Stephania japonica, assembly GCA_039657345.1. Taxonomy (NCBI): domain Eukaryota; kingdom Viridiplantae; phylum Streptophyta; class Magnoliopsida; order Ranunculales; family Menispermaceae; genus Stephania; species Stephania japonica. Next base: position 78,586,601 of record CM077556.1, on the reverse strand, counting down.
TGCCTACATAACATGCAAAAGTCCTAGGCAATATCAGCTTCCCGACACTCCAAACTCGCATCCCATACCCTGATGTCAATTACCCAAGTTCTTGATGCCAATTTAAGTTATATTAGATGTGTTTAGGCCTTTGATTAAACGTTAAGACAATTCGACACCAGAACGACCTAAAACATTTACATAAAGGACCATTATACGGAAAAGCCTCGTCTTTCGACCCATTTTGACAAAGTAAATAGCTTAAAGTAGAAAACCTAATGGTTCTAGGTTGTTCCTCTCTATATCAACTTTTTGGCGATATACGAAAGCTTAAAAACGGAGTTAAAATAAAGAATATACGACTGTTTTAAGAAAATTAGTCAAAACTATGTCAAGGCTACCCAAAATGTAGAGTGTGCTCCACGTTTAACTGGTGTGCGCTCCATGGTCGGGTATAACTGCAAAAATGCAGTTTTGCACTCTCAAACTGCTGAAAACATAACTCAAATGTTCTCAAGACATACCATAACCCAAAACACATTCAATAACCATAAATCATCATACATGCAACCTATTTGAGTTGATTTAAATAAAAAACTTACATATATTTGACATCATAAACATGCATGTTGATCAAAAAGTCCAAGAACACTAGAAAATTTTCAAAACCCATATCTGATGATTTCAAAACCAAATAGGAAGCTTTTTAGTAGCTGGATTATTAGCTCGAATGAGGAATTTGAAAATGCTATTGGTTTATGAAAATAAACACATCTATCAAACTGAATTTTAGAACATCCGTTTCTATATTTGAAAACCTAAATTTTGAGCAAACTTCTTAATTTTGAAATTAAGACTTCGAAACCCAAATTCAAGGTTTAATATGTTCAAAATCAGTGAAATTAAACATATGAACTCATTTGAAAAGAAAACCCCGTTGACCCCCTCCTTGAATATTCATTAAAACATAAAACATGAAAATTAAGTTACGTATGGTTGATGGCTTGATTCCTTAGCTTGAGTCCTTGTTGTTTTTGATCCCTTGATGCACTCCCTTACTGATTCTCAAATTTTTCTGCAACTATTCACTAAAGCCCTAATTTTTTTGTTCATGCAATTTGCGAGAAAAACATCAATTTTTTTTCTATTTATATTGTTCTTCTCATCAAGTGTGTACACACTTATTACTAGAAGATCTAATGACTCACTTTTGGTCCTACAACCCAATAATTACAGCTTATTAACACACGAATTGACATAAAGATCCATAGTGATGTGTTGCCAAACGGATCTCGAGGCTTGTCTATTGTTATTCAATTTTTTCTTACTTTGTAGATACAACTATAGGCATTTTCAGTTAATTACTTAACCACCATATACTTAGACAAATAATTAAATTGGTCACATAGATGTATTCAATTAAATAAATGCCTCACCTACAACTCTCTACCGGCCCCCCGCTAGCATGCATTTCGAGGCATGTCCCCACTTGTATGTCGAATTACAAATAAACAAACTAAAATAAAGATTCGGTTGTAGTGTACACACATACATCACACCAAAAATAATATATTACTTGGTCTTCGTTCCGAGTGTTGGACTGCGTACTCGCTCTTGGGTTGACACTCGTGAGTGTCAACTAGGAATTTGAAAATTAATATACCAGGTAAGTTGAGATAAAGTTATCTTTATTATGGTTGTTTACCTTTTATTAGTTATATGATTTGGTGAATAAATTAGATAAAAATTAATTACACATCAAACTTGAATTTTGCTAATCAAACTTATTTTTGAACACCGCTCAAAAACCCTGAGGTACACATTCAAAATATTTTGAAGAATCCCATCGAAATCTGTGATTGAAAGTCTACTATTTAATTTATTTTATTACTGTTTTTATTTATATATTTATTTATTATTATTTTATTTTTTAATTAATTAATTTATTATATATTTTTTTTATCAAAATATGGGATTGGGCAGTTTTGGATTGATCGACCCATCATGCTCAACTACACAGGTTGGGCTTGATTGGCCCAACTATGCAGGTTGGGCTTGATCGGCCCAAGCACACTGGCTGGGCCTGGGTTCAATCCCAAGCTCAGTCTCGATTTTTATGGGGGAGCGCACACGATACGCTCCCCTCCATCTCTCTCTCATGTAGTGCGCAGTTCGTGCGTCCATTCATTTCTTTTTTCTTTTTTCAATTTCGAATCATTCAACCATTATTGATTTAGAAAAACTTGATAAATCTATAGTTTCAAAACAAGATTTTTCCTTTTAAAACCAAACATTAAACTCATTGATTCATTCAAGAGAAAAAATGATTCAATTACTAAATAAATTGAATAAAGTTTTCGTTTCCTTTCCCTCAACTCATGTAGGAAATAATTAAGGAGTTTTTAAGATGTAAAATCTCTAACTTCCTAAATAGTGAGATTTGAATCCCTTGCTTTCCTTAACGGTTTTCTCTAACTAATCAATTAATGGAGAATTAAATCTTTACTTTCCATAACGGTTGTAGAAGATCTGATGCAAATGAGAGTTTGTGTTAAATTAAGATTTTATTTATTAGATAAGATGGTTTAGTTTAGTTTGTTTTTTACTTCAATAAGAGTCGAACTACAACCTCCCAAGGTTATGCCTTTTGGCAATTAAGTGATGTCTTTACCATATCAACAGAGGTGCCTTGACAAATGGTTTAGTTTAGTTAGATTACAAGTTCTATGTCCTTTTTGTGTCAAAGTTAGAGTTTAAATAAGAGTCAGTAGTAGTAAGAATTTTATTAGAATTACAGTTATTTCTTTTGGTATCATATTAGATTATGAGTTTTATTATTTTACAAGCCTCTATAAAGGCTATATGTAATAGTTTAGGGGTTGATTATTGATTTTTTTAAAAAAGAATAGTGTTTATTTTTTAGATAATTAGGATTTAATTTTAAGACCCCGAATTGCATTATTTGTGTGTTGAACAATCAGTTTGGAAGACTTGTTACGACCCGAATTTCTAACCCTTGATTCATTCCTTAATCAAGATCATCGACCCGTGACGGGGGACTCACGTGAGATGCGCACACCGACCAAGAGACGTGGTCGAGGTATATTTTATATTTGTTGTGGTGTATGCCTAGTGCTTTGTAAATGTGTAGACTAATTAAGTCGATTCATGTAGTTATAGATGACGAGAAGCGAGTGGGACGTGCCACGAGTTGTGTGTGAGCTGGAGGACCGGGTAGTTAGACTTGTGGTAAGTCTAAACTTAGTTAAATGTGATTCAATTAATTTATTACATAGCCTATTGATTTTTAATTAAATGAAATAAAATTAGATATCCTATAGTTTTAACAAATATTAAAGAAACATGGATATGCCTCATGATATGTGCAAGCATACACTCCCACAAAATTTGTATCAAACTTGGAGTCACTTGAGTTGAATTAGTAGAGTGTTAGGAGCCATCTGTGTCCATGAGATGTCCTAGATATGTGTATGCATACCATGATTAGAATCCCCAAACTATAAAAACCCATCTTCAACATTCTTCTTCATTGTGCATATCCTTGCAAGAAAAATTAGTATCGTAGACACCTGAGACTTGGTTGGAAATGATGTTGGAGAGGGGAGATTCATTATAAAGGAGGAAATCAAAGTGTCAACAAGAAAGCTAGGATCCTAGGTATATGTCTAAACCTCCAAACACTTTCAAATGCATGAATTTGAAGTATTGATCATAGGGCTTTTGTTTTAAAGTAAGTGTTAAGTGTTTTCATAACTATTTTGAAGAAATTAAACCCTTTAAATTATTTCCCAAACTTGAATTTCGGATTTCACAAATATTACTCAAAAGTTAAATTTTCATATTAAACTAATTTTTTGGATTTTGGATTTGAAAACATGTTTGTTTGCTAAATCTAGTTTTATTTTCAAAATCCTTGTCGAAAATCAATTGGAATAGCACCAAGGGCTTTGAATTTCAGAATCAATTTCAACAAGGTGTGTTCTTTAGTGACTTTTGGTGTTCTTCACTGTTTTTGTGGAAATGCATGTTTAAATTCATGAATGTTTGATGATAATCAAAGTGCCTGCCTTGTTGTCGATGTTGGAAGGTTGTACTGGACCTTGGTGGAGGAGAAAAAGTCCAGGGGGCAATGGAGTAGTGAATTCTCGAGTGGGAAACCCAGAAAATCGATTGTAGATTTTCTAGGTTTCTGCACTCAGCGCACTGGGCAATCTAGCTAGCACGCTGAGTACAACCAACGCGCTAGGGAAAATCCCCTAGCGCACTGGGCACCCTGGACAATAGGAAATTCTTGCAAGTCCTCAAGTTTTATGCAATAATTAAACACCTACCTAAACCACGTTACCCGACGCTAAACCACTCCAATTCATGGTTAAACACTTCGGGGGCATAGAGAAGTGTGTCGAGAGTTCGGCTAGTTTAGGCGTTGGAAGGCTAGAAAATGGCTAGGAACTTTTCTTGAGGGTGAGTAATCCCATTTGAGATATTGATTTACCTTTCAATTCCACTTTATTGCTGTTGAATAGTCTAATTGACTATATTTATGCCTTTGTATTATGAATTTCATGATTTGTTGTGGAATTATCTCATATTGAGTCTTGTTATCATGATATCTTGTTGGCTTATATTTCACTAATTCCTTTCGTATGCAATATGTCTTGCCTTGCTGTTTATTTGATATTTAATTCACGAATAGCATGCTATTAGGTAGTTCTTTCGATATGAAATGTGGCTTGTACTCTTGATATGGCGTGCTTTGCATAACACTTAAACTTAACTCATTTTCTAAACTAAGAGACTTTATTGATAATAAAAGTAGTGTTAGAATCTAGGGTCCATTGCACAATATAAAGTGGGTGGCTCACGGGGTCACTGGACTTCGGGGATGACACTCTCCACTATACTCACGAGACTCACGGGGTAATGAACCAGGGTGTTCGACGAGAATTGAGATAGATAATTTATAGCGTGTAGAGCACAGCTTTGCCACTTGAAATTATTAGAGTTTGATGAAATATGTAAAACATAGCTCCATAAAATGGTGGAAAAGGCTAAGGGATATTTATCTTCGCCGACCGAATCTAGATCATACTACTTAGCTATATATTTGGTTGTACTTTCCAATATTTCTTAGCATGTTTTATTTAAAGCATTTCTTGGCTATTATTATGCTTTTAAAACCGTTCTTTTACTTTGAAAATGTAGATAAATATATCATTTGGGAATTACTGTTATATTTTTGTACTCACTGTCTTTTTTATGATGGTGGGTGAAGATCCATCGAGCAGTAGGTTGAGCAAGGAGAAAATTGTCGATTCCTTTGAGCTTCAAGTGTGCTATTATCGGACTTGTAGGTTCTTTTGATAATTTTATATTATTATTATTATTATGTCTTTGATACTATTGGTTATACATTAGGTTGAGTGATAGTTTCCTAACTTTTGACTTTCATATTGTTTATATGTTCGCCACTTATTTCATATATATATATATATATATTGTGATCGTTATTCCCTAGTTTCCACACTTAGGATTTATTTAAATTTTCGCATGAATTGTTTAAGACTTTTGCTAATTCTGTTAAGACTTTCGCTAAATCATTAAATTGTTAAAAGTTTTAATTAACCTTAAATTTCACTAAATGGTAGGATTAGTGTATTATTTATCCTGAAAGTGATCAAGTTGGCAATTGGGATAGAAAGGCTGAATAATATGTAGTTAAGTCTTTAACTCTTAAGGGAACTAGATTAGGGCTTAATTATGGGATTAAGTCAAAGCGGTTCCTTAGATTAGGAAATGGGTCGTCACAAGATTTCTCCTACATCAGTTTGGTATCAGAGTCTTAAATCGGTTTGTGTAATTATGCAATTAAGGGTGGAGTTTGTTTTTGGTGAAAAACCAAAAGAGGAATAATCCGACGAGGATTAATTTGTATCTGAAGAAGAAATAGGTGGAGTTTTTTTTCTTTACGACAATGACAATGTAGATCCAATTTTCTTCGAGGTGGATTTTGACAACTTAGACGAGGGCTAAAGTTCGACGATGATGGGCACGACTTCGTGGAGGATAAGGTAATCTTTGGAGATGATGACTTTATCATTTGGTAGTTTCCCAAAAAATCCTTAAGTACTTGATGTGATTGTTGGTAGTATAGTTGTCAATAAATCTTATGTGAAGGACTTTTGCAACTATCATAACTTTGTTATTAGCCTTTTAGATTATGAGATCAAGCATATCTTTGAAGATAAATTTGTCTTAGATCACAAGCCGGATAAAGGAACGAAAATTCGAAGTCTAATTTTCTTGAACAACGGGAGAATGATGAAGATGAAAACCATAGACGTCGTCTGTGGGAGAATGATTCAAGCATTGAATTTAAGCAAAAAAATTTTCAACCGGGAGAGAATGATGCAAATAAGAGTTTATGTTAGATTAGGATTTTATTTATTAGATAAGAAGATTTAGTTTAGTTGGATTACAAGTTCTATGTCCTTTTTGTGTCAAAGTTAGAGTTTAAATATGAGTCAGTGGTAGTAATAATTTTATTAGAATTATAGTTAATGTTTATTTTAATATCCTATTAGAATTAAAAGTTTTATTATTTTACAAGCTTATATAAAGGCATATCTAATAGTTTAGGGGTTGATTATTGATTTTTTTAATAAAGAACAATGTTTCCTTTTTTAATGAATTAAGATTTAATTCTCAAGGCCTTGAATTGCATTGTTCGTGTGTCGAATAGTCAGTTTGGAAGACTTCCTGTGACAACCCCTCTCCTAATATAGGACCGCCCTGCTTAATCCCATAATTAAACCATAATTCTAGCCTCGTAGGACTTAACGATGTATTAGTCAGCTTTACAACCTTTTTATCTCGTTTCTCGTGTCCAAATCCATTTATGGCATTTTGTGTTAATTAAATCTTTATTAACATGTTTTATTATATAGTAGAAGTCTTAGTCAATTAAATTATGCGGAAACTTATAAAAATATATGGAAGCAAATTAGTATATTATGAGGAAGCCAATTGATATAATCCTAAGTGTGGAAAACTAGGAAATGATCATATATATATATATCAGATAACCTGAAAATACTATAAAATAGTCTAAAGTCTAGTCGGGGAACTAATGCTCAACCCAAATATACATCCAATGTGTAAGAAGACATATAATATCTAATAACGACAAAATATCAAAATGGACCTATAATAAAAGTTGTGACGTGCCGCTGCTCGGAGATAATCGCCTATCTTCTCTTTGTCTGGCCTGCTAATGCTCGACTCTGCACCCACCTTCATAAAAAGGACGGTGAGTACAAGAAATAAACAGTAATCCCCGATGACAAGTTTAAATTGCATTTCCAAATATAATCAATTGGTATTTAAAAGCATATAACTAGGAAAGCTGGAAAATAAACCATATGCAAATAAATATCAGAGTTAAACAAGTGAAACTGACACTAGGCTAAGTAGTGGTGAATTATGTCTAGTTGGCGATAGTGAACCGCGTCACTCCTGACTCCATAATCATAAATCACAAGGGACTCTAACCCCGGTGTGTACACCGCCTCATGAACTTTAACCTCGATTGTCATACAATGTCAGGTAAACTGTGATGACCTCCCCAGAGACTCTAACCCCGTGAGTTGTGCACATCTTGATGAGTACGAAATCTAATTACAAAAACTACTTTTTATTTTCAAGAAAGATCAAGTATGGAATGTCAAGACATAGACAAGTCTAACACCTAATCAAATTGGGAGTGCAAGTTCATATGAACATTTGAAAATATGTACTAGCCTAATAGCATGCTATTTAACATTTGATTAATCAACTAGACAACAAGGCATAAGCATGGTACAAGGATGGAAGCAATGAACATCGAAAGGAAATAGATATCAATAAGACTCATTCAAATGAGCATAGAACACAATAAAATACATGATATTAGATTTCAAAGACAAAGTAGTTAACAATGACCATACAAGAACAACAAGTTAATGGAATGAAATGCTAAGTAAAGTCATCAACGAGTATACTCACAATTTAAGCAAATTCCAAGCCTATCCGGCCTCTCGACACTCCGAATCACACACTCGAACTCTAGAGAATTCCTTTTAGTTCCTGAAGTTGATTTATATCATTTTAATTGATTTAAAGCCACATTAAGTAGATTTATAATATTAAACCAAAAATTAGAATTTTATTCTAATTTTTAATTGGCACATTTTTCGGGTAACACTAGGGTGCCAAATGTCTGAAAAGTCTTGAAAACCAATTTTTATCTTTTTCCCGATTTCTTATATTTTTCAGAATTTTTCCAAAATTTCTAGCTAATTTCTATAATTTTTCTATATATATATATATATATTTAAAACAGTTTTTCTTTTTTTTTAAATTTAAATGGGTGAATCGGGTCCAACCAGTCCAATCGGGCCGGCCCCCGGTCCAGAGACCGCACGCACGCACGCACGCACGCGTGCGTCCTTCCCCCCTTATGGCACTGTTCATCATCTTCTTTTTTTGTTATGAGAACACCTCTGATTTCGAAACTTTAGACAATGTCCATAGTGATTTTTCACAAGGAATCGAAATATGAATTTAGATTTCAAAAACAACATCTTTTAATAGCTTGAAATCAAAAAAATTGAAATCATGCAAAAACCCTCTTTTGAGCAAAAACTTGCAAAACTGAAAATTGCTTTTAAAATTTGAATTGATGATTTCATTTGACTTCAAACAATGTAAAATACTCTATGAAATTGTTTGGATACAACAACCCCAACCTTTGAACCCCAATCTTTTAAAAACTAGTTGCATCAAAGTTGAAGAACAATGAATAAACACATTACCTAATTTGTGTGGATGATTTCCTAGCTTGATTTCCCTTGCTTTGTGATTTCTTTACTTTCTTGTAGTTTGTTTGCAAATTTTCCAGCAAGCTCTGTAGATTTTTTTGTGTTTATAAACATGCATAATGAAGCAAACAAGACAAGAGGGGTTTATATAGGTAGTGGGTTCATCTAGTGTGCCCTCCCTTGATAGGTTGATCAAAGGCTTCAAATCAACTCCTACACCCACTAACTTTCCAACAATGTGACACAACATATTGACACCAATTCATGGGAGTATGTGCTAGCACATATCCCGAGGTAAGTCCTATGGTTTGTTAATTTTTCCTTTAAACCTATAGAGCTCTAATTGATTTGCATTAATACATATAACTATAGGCATTTGAAATAAATTCCTTAAGTCATAATGATATTCTATAAATTCATATTAATATTATTCAAGACTCACTAAAGTGTTACTACTCGTTTCCCCGGTTCACACACAACTCGAGGTGTTCCACGCTCTAGTCTCAATACCTATAACTGTACAAACCGACTTAGTAAGTCTAAATAATACATAACCCTAGGCATACTATCAATACAAAATATAAAATACCTCGGCCACAATGACCTGGAGGACTCCTACAGCCCATACCTATTCCTCGGTGGAAGTGGAAATATATTGATATGGATTTCGTCAGTGGTTGCCCCGATCTCTCGTGGTCATGATAACATTTGGGTAATTGTGACAGATTTGCGAAATCTGCAGTACCTTCACTTGTGCGAGGTTGCGCACAACGACAATTGTCAGGCGAGTATCGACATGGCACCGATCGAGGCGCTCTGTGATAGGCCTCATAAATTTCTTCCTGCTGGACTGAGCCAGAGGATGTTGTGGCAGTTAGACCTGAAACTATTGATGATTATGCTAAGAAAGTACGGTAGATTTGCCTGAGTCTTAAGAATGCCCAAGAGTGGCAGAAGAAATACTTGACGAGTATCACGATGAGCTTCAGTATGATTTAGTGGAGACTACGTAGATCGGAAGGTCTCTCCATTGAAGGGTTATGAACAATTCGGAGTTAAGGAATGACTCGCTCTGAGGATTATCGGTCTTTCAGGATTTGTAAAGAGGAATGGTAAGGTCGTTAGTTTAGTTTACTTATTAGTTAATTTCGGGGATGAAATTCTAATAAGTGGGGAGACTGTAACAACCTTCAATTTTAACCCGACTAGTGTTGCACTGGTTTGGACCGTGACCCGGCTACGTGACACTAGACAATATTTTGAACTTTGGAAGTCGACACCGAGATAAGTTTATGATTCGTGATGTGTGTATTAGTATTGTAGTTCATTACAGGTCTCGAGTCGTTCGGGCGATTGTTAGTCTGAGTGAGGCTTCACCTAGATAAACGGGGAGTAAAACATAGTAAAAATACAAAATAAATGAAATTTTGGATAATTTAAATAATTATTTGGCGAGAAAATGCGAGACTACGCACACGATGGAGAAACACGAACTGAGGAGCGTTATTTAGACTGGGAGTTGGATAGCTACGCAACTACCGCAATACTTTATTAAGAGTAAATGGGGTTTGTTAAAGTGACACAACACAAGGTGAGAATACCATCGGATCGACCTCGAGATGTGTGTGGGTGGTGATAACAAAAAGTCTATAAAAAGACCACCTACTTTACTATTCACTTTTTCTCTCTCCCTCACCAACCTATCTCTCTCTCTTCTCTCTCTCTCTCTCTCTCTCTCCTCCCCCACTCCTTTCCTCCTCCTCCCTTGGCGAGCCGCCACCTCTCTAAATAGCGCTGGAGTGTCAAACACTTGCCGGAGGTGTCTCGGTCGCCGGAGAACGTAGGGTCCCTCTATTTTATTCTTTTTCTCGTTCTCTCCCTCTCTCTGTCTTTTTCTCATAAGATCTCACTGTACTCTTGTTCTCGGCTGTGAGGGAGTTTCCATGACCAGGGATTGACCGGAAATGACCACAGTATTCGCCGGATGTGGACAGTTTATGACTACTATTCGTGTGATGCACTGTCTCTATCGGGTGTTGTTTGTGGGTGTTGTACAGTTGGGCTGGTGTTGCAGTGACCAGGGGCAGGTCGGGGACGACATCTCGATGGTTCACCAGAGTCCTCGAATGCCCCAGAGCACACCACCGCGTCACGCTTGTGAGGTTATGATTAGTTTTGCAGTCGACGTTCATATGTACTCTGTTTTTTGTGCTTCGTCGGAAATTGCCCACTAGGGCGGCGTTGCCGTCGACGTCGTGACCTGGGGGACTACCGAAGACCTCGCCATGTCCAGGAGGGTGTCTCATAGTCCTCTAAAGCGTTCAAAATAGCGGTGGTGAACTTTGATTTGTTATTTCATGTGTTGTAGTTGGTTTTGCGCCTCGTTGGAAATTGCAGCTATTAGCGGTGCTATTGGTTGAACCACCATATGTGGGGATTTTCGGGGATCTCACCTAACCTTTTTTGTTGATGTCTCGCAACCCCTGGTGTGTCCAAAACAGTAGTGTGATGCGTGATTGTTTATGATTTCATGTGAATCTTGAATTTGTTTCTTGTTTGTATGTGTGAACTCCGACTAAGGCGAAGTGTTTTCGGCCATGCCATGCCAAGGAAACCCTTTCCTAACATCAAATAGTATCAACATGTAGTCAAGAAGGTCTCAATTGTTATTCGGTTGTGATTCGAAATGAGTTGTGGTTACGGTTTAATGTTTGAAGTTTATGGATTGGTTATGATGTCGTGGTCACACCGCCGGCTCCTCGAGGCTATGACGTGACCCATATATGACTGAGCCGAGCTTACGATTCATGAGTAGGCTTACATGCGTTATGGTTATCGATGTTGTGATATCGTAGTCGTGGTTATTATTATGGTTTTTCAAACCCGAGAGTATTCATTTTCCTATCGATTTGTCAAGCTGTTTGAATCCTTAAAACACTTGGGAAGAACACTAGGGTTTAACCTTTGGTTTAGTTGATGACTTGACCTATGAATACGAGTTTTCGACCTTGTTAGGTTGCGAGAAACTCGGGGATATGCGTTAGGGACGCGAGAGTGTCTACGGGTTACGTTTAGTCAGGTAAGTACACTTGCCACAAGCTTGTGTATGTTAGTAAGCTAGTAAGGAAATATCATGTGATTCATTATTATTCATTTGTACTTTGCTTTTATCCATTGTTGGCATTCCGTTCTATTATTTTCCTTGGTATGTGTGTTCGTGGCGTGCGTGTGTCGGAAGGTGTTTCGTGGCCGACACTTAGTTGGGAAAACACAAGGCTTTCCTGCAGAGACTGTCTGACCACCCCTGGTGTTGTGTGTTACCAGGACACTGGGTATTAGGAGTAGTTGCGACTGCTTTTATAATCATGTTGCGATAAGTGTTACGACATTCCCGAGAAAATTTTGAGATCTTTCCGTATTGTATGATAGACCTCTCATGGGCCTCTTTTGATTCTTAAGACACACATGTTTCGATTGATATCTATTAGTTTGTTTATTACGCACCTTGATCTATTTAAACTTCTATCTCTTTCAATTACTGCATGATATTTAGACTGCTTTACTTGTTGAATCATGAATTATTGTTATATTCTTTTAGCATTACTTTTGATTTCTCTCAGTTGCTCATCGTCTAGTTTGTTACGGTGGGTGTAGATAGACCGGAGTGCTTTAGGGGAAAGGGGAACTCTGCTTAGGAAATTACAGCTGAGGACTAGCGGTTGGATCGACGTACATTAGAGTAGGATTTTATATTGCTTGGATGTATGCTCGTTTATATATAAGTTGTTATTGTTGAACTTGGGTTAATATTGATGTCATGTATTGTTCATCTCGGATTTTTACATGAATATTCGGGGTTTCTACATACTAGATTCCTAATTTCACTTTGACTAAGTTATTTTCTATATTGTTTAGTTTGTTTATTTTTTCGTTGTGTATAACTTGAAATAACTCTTTTATAAACTGTTAAATCAATTGATCGGAAGCTGACTAAACTCATCAGGTTCGCTGAGTACCGACTCCAGATCGACACGGGCGTACCCAAATGCATTGGAAATTTGGGGCCATCATAGCCTGATAGGCCCAATTATGCAAGTTGGACTTGATCGGCCCAAGCACATTGGCTGGGCCAGGGTTCAATCCCAGCTCGAGTCTCGATTTTTATGGGGGAGCACACACGATGCGCTCCCTCCATCTTTCTCATGTACTGCGCAGTTCGTACGTCCATTCATTTCTTTTTTCTTTTTTCAATTTTGAATCATTCAACTATTACTGGTTTAGAAAAACTCGATAAATCTATAGTTTCAAAACAAGATTTTTCCTTTTAAAACCAAACATTAAATTCATTGATTCATTCAAGACAACAACGATTCAATCACTAAAGAAATTGAATAAAGTTTTCGTTTCCTTTCCTCAACTCATGTTGGAAATAATTAAGGGTTTTCTAAGATAAAAAATCTCTAACTTCCTAAATAGTGAGATTTGAATCTCTTGCTTTTCTTAACGATTTTCTCTAAATGCTTAATTAATGAAGAATTAAATATGTACTTTCCATAACAGTTTGTAGAAGATATGATGCAAATAAGAGTTTGTGTTAAATTAAGATTTTATTTATTAGATAAGATGGTTTGGTTTGTTTTTACTTCAATGGGAGTTGAACCACGACTTCCCAACGTTATATCTTTTGGTAATTAAGTGATGTCTTTACCATCTCACCAGAGGTGCCTTGACAAGATGGTTTAGTTTAAATAGGAGTTTGTAGTAGTAAGATTTTTATTAGAATTACGATTAATGTTTCTTTTGGTATCCTATTAGAATTAGGAATTTTATTATTTTACAAGCCTCTATAAAGGCCACATATTTAATAGTTTAGGTGTTGATTGTTGATTTTTTTAAAAAAGAACAGTGTTTCTTTTTTAGATAATTAGGATTTAATTCTAAAGACCCTGAATTGCATTATTTGTATGTTGAACAATCAGTTTGGAAGACTTGTCACGACCGAGTTTCTAACCCTTGATTAATTCATTAATCAGGATCATCGACTCGTGACTTGGGACCCACGTAAGATGCGCACACCGACCGAGGCACGTGTCGAGGTATATTTTATATTTGTTGTGGTATATGCCTAGTGCTATACAAATATGTGTAGACTAATTAAGTCGATTCATGCAATTATAGACGTCGAGACGCGAGCTGGGACACGCCTCGAGTTGCGTGCGAGCCGAAAGACCGGGTAGCTAGACTGGTGGTAAGTCTAAACTTAGTGAAATGTGATTCAATTAATTTATTACATAGCTTATGATTTTTAATTAAGATGGAATCAAAGTAGATGTCTTATAATTTTAACAAATATTGAAGAAACATGGATATGCCTCGTGATATGTGCAAGCATACACTCTACAAAATTTGTGTCAAACTTGGAGTCACTTGAGTTGAATTAGTAGAGTGTTAGGAGCCATCTGTGTACATGAGATCTCCTAGATATGTGTATGCATACCATGATTATAATCCCCAAACTATAAAAACCCATCTTCAACATTCGTTTTCATTGTGCATGTCCTTGCAAGAAAAATCAGTGTTGTAGACACCTGAGACTTGGTTGGAAATTTCTGTTGGAGAGGGGAGGTTCATCATCATGGAGGAAATCAAATTGTCAACAAGAAAGCTAGGATCCTAGGTATATGTCTAAACCTTCAAACACTTTCAAATGCATGAAAATATTAATTAAGTGTTAAGTGTTTTCATCACTATTTTGAAGAAATTAAACTCTTTAAATCAGTTTCAAACTTCGAATTTCGGATTTCATAAATATTACTTAAAAGTTGGAATTTTCATATGAAACTGATTTTTTGGATTTTGGATTTGAAAACATGTTTGTTTGCTAAATCGATCTTTATTTTCGAAATCCTTGTCAAAAATCAATTGGGATAGCACCAAGGGCTTTGAATTTCATAATCGATTTCAACAAAGTGTGTTCTTTAGAAACTTTTGGTGTTCTTCATTGTTTTTGTGGAAATGCATGTTTAAATTCATGAATGTTTGATGATAATCGAAAGTGCCTAACTTGTTATCGATGTTGGAAGGTTGTACTAGACCTTAATGGAGGAGAAAAAGGTCCAGGGGGCAATGGAGTAGTGAATTCCCGAGTGGGAAATCCAGAAAATTGATTGCAGATTTTCTAGGTTTCTACACTCAACGCACTGGCAATCTAGTTAGCACGCTGAGTACATCCAACGCGTTAGGGAAAATCCCCTAGTGCATTGGGCACCCTGGACAGCAAAAAATTCTTGCAAGTCCTCAAGTTTTTTGCTATACTTAAATACCTACCTAAACCACCTTATACAACTCTAAACCACTCCAATTCATGGTTAAACACTTCAGGGGCATAGGGAAGTGTGTCAAGAGTCCGAGCGAGTTTGGGCGTCGAAAGGCTAGAAAATGGCTAGGAACTTTTCTTGAGGGTGAGTAATGCCATTTGAGATATCTATTTACTTTTCAATTCCACTTTACTGTTGTTGAATAGTCTAATTGACTATATTTATGCCTTTGTTTATGAATTTCATAATTTGTGGTGGAATTATATCATATTGAGTCTTGTTATCATGATATCTTGTTGGCTTATATTTCACTTATTCCTTTCATATGCTATATGTCTTGCCTTGCTATTTATTTGATATTTGATTCACGAATAGCATGCTATTAGGTAGTTCTTTCGATATGAAATGTGGCTTGTACTCTTGATTTGGCATGCCTTGCATAACATTTAAACTTAACTCATTTTCTAAACTAAAAGTCTTTATTGATAATAAAAGTAGTGTTAGAATCTAGGGTTCATTGTACAATATAGAGTGGGCATTCACGGAGTCATTGGACTTTGGGGATGTCGGCACTCTTTTACTATACTTGCGCGACTCACGACGTAATGAACTAGGGTGTTCAACGAGAATTGAGATAGATAATTTATATGTGTAGAGCACAGCTCCACCACTTGAGGATTATTAGAGTTTGATGAAATATGTAAAACACAGCTCCATAAAATGGTGGAAAAGGCTAAGTGATATTTCTCTCCGTTGATCGGACCTAGATCATACTACTTCACCTGTATCGGTTGGTTGTACTTTTCGGTATTTATTAGCATGTTTTATTTAGAGCATTTCTTGGTTATTATTATGCTTTAAAATACCATTCTTTTACTTTGAAAATGTAGATAAATATATCATTTGGGAAGATCCATTAAGCAGTAGGCGGGCAAGGAGAAGATTGGCGACTCCTCTGAGCTTCGAGTGTGCTACTATTCGACTTGTAAGTTCTTTTGATATTTTATATATTATTGTTATTATGTCTTCAATATGATTAAGTTGTACATTGGGTTGAGCGATAGTTTCTTGACTTTTGACTTTCATATTGTTTATATGTTCGCCACTTATTTCTTATATATATTGTGATCGTTATTCCCTGATTTCCACACTTAGATTTATTTAACTGCTTCCATACTTAGGATGAATTGTTTAAGACTTCCGCTAATTCTGTTAAGACTTTCGCTGAATCATTAAACTGTTAAAAGTTTTAATTAACCTTAAATGTCACTAAATGGTAGGATTAATGTATTATTTTATCTTGAAAGTGATCAAGTTTGTAATTGGGATAGAAAGGCTGAATAATACATAGTTAAATCTTAAGGGATCGAGATTAGGGCTTAATTACTAGATTAGGTCGAGCGGTTCCTTAGATTAGGAAAGTGGTCCTTACAAGATTTTTGTTGCATCAGTTTGGTATTAGAGCCTTAAATCGGTTCGGGTAATCATGCAATTGAGGATGAAGTTTTTTTTGTGAAAAACCAGAAGAGGAATAATCTGACGAGGATGAATTTGTATCTGAAGAAGAAATAGGTGGAGTTTTTTTCTTCACGACAACTACAAAGTAGATCCAATTTTCTTTGAGGAGGATTTTCACAACTTGGACGAGGGTTTAGGGTTTAGGGTTTAGTTCGACGATGAATGGGCACGATTTCGTGGAGGATAAGGTAGTCTTTGGAGACGACGACTTTATCATCTAGGTAGTTTCCCACAAAATCCTCAAGTACTTGAAGTGATAGTTGGTAATACAGTCGTCAACAAATCTTCTGTGAAGGACTTTTCCAACTATCAGAACTTTGTTATTAGCTTTTTAGATTATGAGATCAAGCGTATCTTTGAAGATAAATTTATCTTAGATCACAAGACGCATGAAGGAACAAGAACTCGAGGTTGAATTTTCTTGAACCAAGGGAGAATGATGAAGATGAAGACCATAGACGTCGTGTGCGAGAGAATGATTCAAGTATTGAATTTGAGGACGAATTTTTTCAATAGGGAGAGAATGATGCAAATAAGAGTTTGTGTTAGATTAGAATTTATTTATTAGATAAGAAGATTTAGTTTAGTTGGATTACAAGTTCTATGTCCTTTTTGTGTCAAAGTTAGAGTTTAAATATGAGTCTGTGGTAGTAATAGTTTTATTAGAATTACAGTTAATGTTTATTTTAATATCCTATTAGAATTAAAAGGTTTATCATTTTACAAGCTTATATAAAGGCTACATATCTAATAGTTTAAGGGTTGATTATTGATTTTTTAATAAAGAACAATGTTTGTTTTTTTAGAGAATTAAGATTTAATTCTAAAGGCCCTGAATTGCATTGTTCGTGTGTCGAATAATCAGTTTGGAAGACTTCCTGTAACGGACCATCTTCTAATATAGGGCACCGCTTTGCCTTATCCCGTAATTAAGCCCTAATCCTAGCCTCGTAGGACTTAACTATATATTAGTCAGTCTTACAACCATTTTATCTCGTTTCTTGGATCCAAATCTATTTATGGCATTTAATGTTAATTTAAACTTTATTAACATGTTTTATTATTTAACGAAAGTCTTAGTCAATTAAATTATGTGGAAATTTATAAAAATATGCGAAAGCAAATTAGTATATTATGCGGAAGCCAATTGATATCATCCTAAGGGTGAAAAACCAGGAAATGGCATCATATATATCAGATAACCTCGAAATACCATAAAACAGTCTAAGTCTTGTCGGGGAACTAACGCTCAACCCAAATATACATCCCAATGTGTAAGAAGACATATAATATCCAATACAGACAAAATATCAAAATGAACCTATAATAAAAGCCGTGACGTGCCGCTGTTAGAGACAATTACCTATATTTTCTTTGTTTGGCCTGTTGGTACTCGACTCTGCACCCACCATCATAAATAGGACGGTGAGTACAAAAATAAACAGTAATCCCCGATGACAAGTTTAAATTGCATTTCCAAATATAATCGACTGGTATTTAAAAGCATATAACTAGGAAAGTTGAAAAATAAACCATATGCAAATAAATACCATAGTTAAATAAGTGAAACTGACACTAGGCTAAGTAGTGATGAATTAGTCCATCGGCAGTGAACCACGTCACTCCAACTCCATAATCATAAATCACAAGGGACTCTACCTCGATATGTGTTTACCGCCTCAGGGACTTTAACCCGAGTATCATACAAAGTCAAGTAAACTGTACCGACCTCCCCAGGGACTCTAACCTCTATGAGTTGCGCACATCTCGATCAAGTACGAAACCTAACTACAAAAACTACTTTTATTTTCAAGAAAGATCAAGCATGGAATTTCAAGGCATAAATAAGTTTAACACCTAATCAAATTGGGAACACAAGTCCATATGATCATTTTAAAATATGTACTAGCCTAATACCATGCTATTTAACATTTGATTAATCAACTAGACAACAAGGCATAAGCATGGTACAAGGATGGAAGCAATGAACATCAAAAGGAAATAGATATCAATAAAACTCAATCGAATGAGCATAAAACACAACAAAATACATGATATAAGATTTCAAAGGCAAAGTAGTTAACAATGACCATACAAGAACAATAAGTTAATGGAATGAAATGCAAAGTAAAGTCATCAATGGGTATACTCACAATTTAAGCAAATTCTTAGCCTATTTGGCCTCCCGACACTTCGACTCGCGCACCCGAACTCTCGAGAATTTCCTTTAGTTCATGAAGTTCATTTCATATCATTTTAATTGATTTAAAGCCACATTAAGTGGATTTATAATATCAAACCAAAAATTAGAATTTTATTCTAATTTTTAATTGTGACAAAATTTTCAGATAACACCGGGGTGCCAAATGTCTAAAAAGTCACGAAAACCAATTTTCTATCTTTTTCCCAATTTCTTATATTTTTCGAAATTTTGGGAAAAGCCAAATGTGCGAAAAGCCACCTCATGGCAGAGTGATACGGGGGATGAAAGACAATTTTTGAGCAACATTTTAAGCAAAGTTGAGTTGGTGTTTAACCTCTTTGTACCAAACTATGAGGAGTTAAATATGGCTTGTAACTGGCGTGAGATAAATGATGTAGGACACTCGTTGTGGAGCTAAACTCGCAGGAAACAATTGATTTTATTTTGGACTCATCACAGGGTCATTTTGAGATCCACTTATTCATAATATTCTAAAGGAGACGGACAAGGAGTGGAGTATAGTTATCAACTACACATTTTGAGAGAATAATGCATGTGCAGACTACATGACTAAGGAAACTTTTTAGTGTGATGTTAATTTTAAGATTTAAGAACATATTTTCAATTAAATCTTCATATTGTTAGAGCATGATATCCTACAGTTACAGATATAACATAGACTAAATTTGGTCTTTACTTATCAAAAAAAAAATCCTTTTATACATAGGGGTAGTTGAATAATTTTATAAGGGTGGGGTGGAAAAAGTAAAACTTGCGTGTGAATACTCGTTGCCAATCAAAAACATGAAGCACATTGAAGCATGTGCACTAAAAAGAAAGTGACATCCAGGGCCCCTTAATTTGGTACAAATTTCAAATTGATCTTACAACTCAGTACTGATCCAGACATGTGTATTTAGTGGAAACAAGGAAAAAGTTATTTTCTGTCACAATTGATTTGATTTGTACGTTCATAACTTCGACACAATAATCAACAAAAAATATCTAATACTGTTTATTTCCTGTCTTCCATAAATCATGTTTCACATTTTAATTTTAGGGTATCTCGAATGTATTGTATCTCTAATTCTTACCACCAAATCTCATATTGAAAGTGGATCTCACCACAAACTTCTTTCTATATTTATCCAAAACTATACCAAAACTTTTTAAAAAACAATAAATTAGTGGTTCCACATTCAAACCCAAAAAAAAAAAAAAAAAAATTTGTAACAAAAAAAAAAGATGGGCATACGGCTTGGGTTTGGAGCATTAATTTTTTTTTTTTTGTGATTATTTAGTTTGAACTACCGCCGATCTTTCTCTTTTGATCGGCGGTGGTTCCAATAACAATCTTTATTTTTATTTATTCAATAAAAGTCAAATCTATTCAAATATATATGAAATGTTTCGTTTCATTCGACTTGAAGTATTGTCATATTCATCATTGGCATCAATTGCCTCTCATCCACACATGCATTTGTTATCACTCAATTCCGTCCCCACTTCTATATGCTTGTGTATGGATCTGCGTTAGTTATCGGTTTTGTATTTTCACAAGGTTTTTTATTTCAGTTATTGTCTTCCCTTGTTAGAAGTTTGTGTTTATCTTCCTTCATCAGAAGTTTTTGTTCGTCTTCACTTGTTGGAATTCCATTTCTTGTTATGGTTATATTATTGTAGATGTAAAAGACAAACGTATAAATCGCACATAAGTTTGAAAACTTTTACAACGTCAATTTGATCTCAAAAAGAAGGAAAAGGGCTACTATTGATGTTATTTTATTGTTAAATTAGATGTAATAGTGAACAATTTCTATTAATAGAAATATCTTTTCGTCAAAAAAAAAAAAATTGGGTCCGACTTGGCACCAATTTGGTGCGGATGAACAGTATCATGCCATATAGTTTATCCGCACCAAATTGGTGCAAGACTTCGCGCCATATAGTTCATCCACGCCAAATTGGTGCAATATATGGCATTGGGTTAAAATGCCCTTATACCACGTACCAAGAATAGTAGTTCCCGAGTCCTTTTTATGGTAAAAATTATATTGTCGGCCAGTGTAGGCCTAGGTGGCTCATCACAAATACCAGTCCTAACATTTGTTATGCACTATATATAGATGAGCTTCTTTTGGCTTCTCAGTGGCTCTATCATCTATACACATAATTTTGTAACATATAGATCTTCATGATCATTGCCATATTTTAAATACTGGTGAATCTCATTAAATCCATGGCCTTCGCAAATGTTAACAAGTTTGGCCCGTGGTTTTTTTGTTTTCCACGTTAACACTCGTTACACTCTCCGATTCATTTAGAAGTTGTAGGCGTTGAGTAAAAAAACACTTTTATTGCAGTGGCAGATCATTCATTTGTGTCTATACATACTTCTCCTTGGCCTCAAATCAAACTATAAACAACATAAGCCACAACTAAACAACATAAGCCACAACTTGGTTGCCAAGCCTCCCAAAGAATATTTCGCTGTGAGTCCGTAACGAAGCAATTAACTCTTATTAATCAAAGTAACGAATTATATATCAATATAGTTGATTATAGTATGAGTCACATTCTTTGCTTGTTGATAGTTTGGGATGTGTATAAATAGGTTGGGCATAAGGAGAAGGTGAACAAAATCAGTCAAGCATTACGAAAAGCTGAAACCCCGATTGATAGTTTGATTATGATCGATGCCCTTCAACGCTTGTCCATTGATTACCACTTTGAAGAGGAAATACAAGAAACTTTAAGTAGTCAGCATGGAAGAATTAAGGCTTATAATGGTAGAGACTGCAATTTGTTCGATGCTTCTCTCCGCTTTCGTTTGTTAAGGCAAGAGGGCTACCCTGTTCTCTCAGGTCTATATAGTTCTTATTTTCTTCTCTTCTATTTACATTTCAAGTGATTCATATGTTGGTAACTTTACTAATCAATTGCAAGAGTTGCATTGTGGATGCATAACAGATGTGTTTAATTTATTCACCGATGACGAAGGGAGGTTTAGGCTTCACTTCGGCAAAGACATAAGAGGAATGATGAGTTTGTATGAAGCTGCACAATTTGGAGTACAAGGGGAGGAGATACTAGAAGAAGCCAGTGCCTTCGCTAGAGCTCAACTTTGTGCGTCGGTGGCAGAACATGGAGACATACAGAACGGTCTATCGAAGATGGTGCTGGACACAATAGAACATCCCTATCACAAGACCATACCAAGATTCATGACAAAACACAACATCAAAACCTTTTATTATGGATCCATTAATAGTGGTCTAATAGAAGATCTTGCCAAAGAGGACTTCGTAATTGTTCGGTCTCTCTACCGAACAGAGATCTCGCAAATCTCCAAGTAAGTTATTGATGTGATGAACTAGTATACATGAATGGAAGGGAGAGTTCACTTCAATATAGTTTTAGGGAAAGGTTTTAACATTTTCACAAAATTTATTGACTAGGTGGTGGAGAGACTTAGGCTTATCAGAAGAATTGAAGTTAGCAAGAAATCAGCCAGTAAAATGGTACATGTGGTCTGTCGCAACTTTTGCAGATCCTAGGCATTCGAACCAAAGAATCGAGCTCACCAAAGCCTATATCACTCATCTACCTGATAGATGACATCTTCGACGTCTATGGCACTCTAGATGAGCTTGTTCTATTCACTGATGCCATCAACAAGTAAGTTCTTTAAGTCCATCTCTATATATACACTTTTCAATGCAGTAACAATATTGTAGGAATTGTTCATTTTATTTTCGAGCAAATCATGAATGGCGAAATGAAATGCAGATGGGATCTCAAAGCCATGGAGACACTGCCACATCAAATGAAGTTAGTCTACAGAGCAGTTTATGATACAACTAATGAAATCAGCTATAAGGTTCTAGGAAAACATGGATGGGACCCCTCTAACTCCCTCCGAAAAGCGGTATATACGCTTTCAATAGTTTCGTCGATCTAATTATGTTTTATGTGATTCCTACTATATGCAATATTGCTAGTAATTGGAAGATACGTCTCTAATAACGGTAAAATGAATGGTGAATACAGTGGACAAGCCTCTGCAATGCATTCCTAGTGGAGGCAAAGTGGTTCGCCTCGGGTTACGTACCGGACGCCGAGGAGTACTTGAAGAACGGAATCATAAGCTCTGGAGTGCATGTAGTGTTTGCTCACACTTTTTTCCTACTTGGAGAAGGTATAACAAAGGAGGCCATACGACTGATAGACCAAACTCCAAGCCAGGTCTCCTCTGTCGCCGCAATTCTTCGACTCTGGGATGACCTAGGAAGTGCCAAGGTAAATCTCCATCAAAGACACTCAAGACTGCTCTTACTATTGTAATATTGTCAAGAGTCGCGCTAAAAGCACCCCGCAATCCTCTTAGGGCACTTTAGCAATTTATCATGGTACCCCGGTACTTTTACTAAAATGTCATTTCGTTTGAAGTGCCAACATCCCACCACCAAATCGAATAAACCCTTCTTTTCTCCCCTCCATCATGACATTAAGGCCTTACCATACCAAATCTCCTAGCTTTCTTGCTTGTTTAAGGTAGATTTGTTGTTTATATGGTCGGACGACGTGTTTAACTTCAATCTCGTATTGATTCGGTCACACAGGGCCGTGATCTATCTTTTGTTCTCGAACGTTTATTGTCGATACTATTGTGTAAGTGTCGGTTAACATCAACCAACACTTTAGTGAAAAGGACCCTTATATCATATGACTGTGTATCACCGAGACTAGTGGTTTTGGTCCTGGTGCTTCCAACCGAAATATAATAAAAATCTACGTTTGGGATTAAACTCGGTTGGTAATAACCGACACCTTTTGTTACTTATCGATTATAAGGTACCGAGACACTACAACATGTCTCGGTCCTGTGTGATTGATAAATTCATGTTCGTGGTTCACCTTTGATCGGTTATAGGGTATCGAGACACTACAATATGTTCGTGGTCCTGTGTGATCGGTTATAGGGTACCGAGACACTACAACATGTCTCGGTTGGTACTAACTTGTCATGTGCGACGTCCGCCTCCCACTTATTTTCTTTAACCATTAAATTCTAAAAACACTTAAAACTGTCAAATCTCCAGTGGCGATAGATCAACAAACGCATCGACAAGGCTAGTGTGCACTCTTTGATCGACAAACGTGATGTCCGGCCCTCGACGGATTGACTTGACTTTGTAAAAAATTAAGTTTTCAAAAGTGGGGTGCCCTAAGAAGGCATTTGAATGAGCAAGTGAATTGTTGAGTTAGATGAGGGCATTTTTGTCAATTGGTTATAAAATCAATTTTAATTAAAAATGGCGGTGTGCTCTGAGAGGATTGTGGGGTGCCCTTAGCGCGACTCTATTTTCAAATGCAACTTAATTGAATCATTTTTTGGAATTTCCTATAATTCACGACGCATATCTCACGTCACAAAAAAGGACTTTGTGTGTGTGTGTGTTTTGTTTTGTTTTGTTTTATTTTTGTTTTTCTTTTAAAAGAAAGAAACCAACTTTTCGTGCCTCGAATGGAAGGACTTGTATGAGTTTAATGAACGAATTAATGTCAATTAATGTAGCTTTTATTGTGAAGGGACTACAATTGATAGGTTCTCCAAATAAAATCTATTAGTGTTAGACTCGGACATCGTCCCGAAATACTATGAATCTATATTTATTTTTTATTGTAAATCTATTTTTATTTATATAAATAAAATTTGTTTAAAAAAATTAAAAGATATAAAATATATGAAGAATAGTGTAATTATAAAAATCGTAATCTTCGACTAAAAATATGAAAGATGAAAAGTATTTGCACTAAATTTTATATAGCTATTATATTTTATATTTTAAAAAACTAAAAAAGTCGTCGTAAAAAAAATGAAAATAATGTACTTACACTATTAATTAAGATATTGATATTAATTAAGTTAACTATTTACAGTGACACGTTGTAACATGTATAAAGCTTGTAACATGTATATAGCTTTTTATATATATATATATATATATATATATATATATATATATATATGTGTGTGTGTGTGTGTGTGTTTGTGATCAAAATTTCTATGGCTAAAAACATGAAAAAAACTACATCCGTACTGTATATTTTCTTTAAAATCTGTAAATTACTGTAGGTTTTTTTTTTTAATTCTTTGATTAATATATATTGCATTTTCAAAAGGCGTCGCTAAAACAGTGTTTATGTCACGCT
This sequence comes from Stephania japonica, assembly GCA_039657345.1. Lineage (NCBI taxonomy): Eukaryota > Viridiplantae > Streptophyta > Magnoliopsida > Ranunculales > Menispermaceae > Stephania > Stephania japonica. The sequence goes on along the minus strand of CM077556.1, from coordinate 78,561,489 downwards.
GGAAGTGAATCACACAAACACAACACTAATTGCGCCTTTTGAAAAGGCGCAATTCGTGTATGACGTGGCAACGAATGACGCATTTTCTGAATGCGTCATTCATTGAAAAAGAACTTGGGGCGTTAACACGAATGACGTGTTACGTGGCGCCACGTCAACTGAACAACACGAATGACGCCTTTACAAAAAGCGTCATTCGTGTGATGTGGCGTCACGTCAACTGAACAATACGAATGACGCCTTTACAAAAGGCGTCATTCGTATGACGTGGCACACCACATGGATGTGGGCTTTCAACGAATGGCGCATTTTGCGAATGCGCCATTCGTTGAAAATACAGTGGTGCCACGTAACACAAATGATGCATTTTGTAAAGGCGTCATTCGTATTGTTTAGTTGACGTGGCGCCACGTAGCTCGAATGACGCCTTTATAAAAGGAGTCATTCGTGTTGTTGCCCAGCCACTTGGCAACATCACACACTCATCACTATGTTACACTTAATAACGCCTTTAGTAAAGGTAAAATATATTATTTTTAAAATTTTTAAAAAAATTACCTTATTTAATAAATTTTAAAGTAAAACAACTTTACTTTTTGAAAAACCTCCTAAAAACACATTGTTGAAAAAATTGTACATGGACATGTATAGGACGAGAACCAAGAAGGGTACGATGGATCGTACATAGAGTGCTACATGAAGGACAACAAAAGCTGCACACTTGAAGGGGCAAGAGAGCATGTGGCAGGTTTGATCTCAAATGCGTGGAAAAGATTGAATAAGGAGAGCCTCTCTCCAAATCCCTTACCAAAGTCTTTCATAAAGGCCACCTTTAATTTTGCAAGGATGGTGAGTTTGATGTACAACTACGACGACAAACAACGCCTTCCATCTCTTGAGGAGCACATTAATTATATGCTCTGTAATGACACATTTCCCTTCTCATCATAATTCATAAATTAAGGAGACACTCTATATCACCAAAAAAAAAAAATGTAAGCTAATTTTCATGGTTCCTATCAAAAGTGATATATAAGTAAGGTCGTTTGGGTTTCAAAAAAAAAGTAAGGTCGTTTGAGTCGTCCGATTAAAGTTTTCAACTTGGACGAGTGTGGCCTAGTAGTAAGGGTGATGACGGAATTGCATAAGTTAGGTTAGGCGCACGACCTCGATATCGATTTTTCATGACAACTAAACGTCGGGCCATTGGTGATTTCGTTGTGCAATCGTAGGGCTAGAAAAACTAGTCAGACAAAGAGTCTAGACATCAACTATTACTCAAAAATAAAATAAAAAATCAGATTAAAGTTTTCCATGTAGAAAAAAATGTACTCAGTAATCTTTTTTATAAGTAAGCATTTTATTTTTGTTGTTTCCTGCATGGTATTAGCTCGAAATTGAAGTATCAAGTTAAGGATTTGAGTCCGGAGGACCACGTTTGGTTCTTTTTTGGTTCCTTTTACTAGCGGATTAACTATGTCAAGAAGCATTCAAGAACTGAATCTCAGTTTTTCATTATTGCTGTTTTCAAAGTTCTGTACAACCTCTATACATTCTAATTGAACCTATTACCCTAATCAAAGCTTCCTAAAATAACATCTAATAATACATCAACATATGCATATGGTAGTGCAAATCACAAATACCCAACTTGCCAAGCAAAGCCAAAAATTATTGTCGTCTCAATGCTTTAGTGAGTAAATCAAGCCAGTTGTGTAGAAGTCATAACATAAGTAGGCCGAATGAGACCACTGCGAATTGCATCACAAACAAAATGACAATCAATTTCAATGTGTTTGGTTTGCTCATAAAAAACTGAATTTGTAACAATACGTAATGTTGCCTGACTATCACAATAAAGTGGAATTGGAGTCGAATGTGTCACACCAAGTGCCAATAAGAGCCCCTTCAACCATTGTAATTCACAAGTAGTACTCGCCGTAGCTCTGTACCTTGCCTAAGTTGAAGATTCGAAAACAGTACGTTGCTTCTTAATTTTCCAAGAAATTGGTGAAGTTCCCAAAAAAATGACCATCTGGTTACTGAACGACGAGCAGGCAACTTGCCCAATTAGAGTCACACCAAACATTATTTGCAAATCACTATTGCTTTAAACAAAATCCCTTGAGCAGGATTACCATTCAAATACTCAGAAGACAACATTCCAATGAGCATCAAGTGGCTGTTGCATAAATTGAGCCAAAATATGTACACAATAAGATGACTCAGGTCTTGTAACTGACAAGTAGATGAGACGTCCAACCAAATGCCTTTATTGCTCCAGATCAATCATTAAATGGCCTTTTTCCAAGGCCAAATTATGATTTTGGTCTAAAGAAAAGGAAGAAGGTTTAGCACCAAAAAGCCCAGCCTCAGAAATAATATCCAACGCATATGTGCTCTACCATAAGAAAATACCCTTAGGACTTCGAGCAACTATAATTCCTAAGAAATATTTCAATTAAGATTGATGATTTTATTTTGTTTTGGAAGAAAATAAGATTGTTGATTTTTGTTAGACTTTTCACGCCATCCACAAGTATGCGAGGTCCAAAGTCGTCCAAGTCTCTTTCTCTTGTTTAAGTAAGGGCTACCTCAATGGGTGAGGTAGAAATTTGAGAAGATGCACGTAGTTGGCGTGAGTTCAAATGTATATAGCAAGAACTTAATACAAATGTACGTATATATACATCATTGTCTGGCTTGTTTTGCTCTATAAATACTGTAATAGAGTCTGTTTTACGACTGTTTTTGATGGAATAAGATTGTTCTGTAATTGAGCTTGATAGAACAGTGTGATCTTAGTTGTGCTACATATATGGAATATATGGTAATTAATATGATAATATAACTATTTTTTTTTTTTGGTGGATGGCATTAACTAGTATTCGCCAACCACAACCGCTTGGCCCCGTGAATTGGTACGTGTGGTAATTAATGTTATTTTATCCAAATTTGACAAACCAATTATGGCGCCAGACCCAATAAATTTAGGCTATCTTCAGCCACAAACTCCATTTTCTCTTCTACTCCATTTCTTCCATCTCTAACCATGAACTCCATTTGTTCTTCTAAACTCTATATTTAATTTCTATTCTTTTTTATTATTTTCAAAAATATTTATTCTTTTATTTATTTATTTATTTATTTTTGAAGAGATCTTTTATTTATTTATTTATATTAATTTTAGTAAATTATTTAACCAATAAAAATAAAAATAGAAATATTGCTATTTTAGCAATCATCAAATCTGACGTTCCTACAGTGGAACATTAAAATACAAGAAGATTTGACATTGGGTTGGAGGAACCTTAGTTGGAATTGCTATTAGGGAAAACTTCTGTAAATGAAAATTTATAATATAATAAAAAATAATTAGATTAAAAAAAGTCGTATCAATCAACCTAAAAATTATAAAAGAGTAGTTGTAATGGTCTAGACACAATATATAAGAGACAACCATAAAAAACCTAGTTAAAAAACTCGAAAAAATAAAAATTTAACAATGTAGGATTAGATCTAAGAAAACATAAGAAGTGTGATTAATTAAAAGATTTCATTAAGAAAACTAAAGCAATTAATGTGATGATTAAAACCAATTAATTAATATATGTATTTATTTTTCTTAATCAAGTTTAAGATTAATATTTGTATTTATTTTTTCTTAATTAAGTTCAAGAGGAAAATATAAATTGGATTGTGATTAAAAAGAGAGTGATAAGAATAATCTATGATGAAGAATTGAGAATGGAGAAAGAGAGTTGAAATGAGAGTTAACAAAATTTTTTGAAGCTTTGAATGAATACTTATTCATTCGAGCTTTCTATTTATAAACAGAACTTTGTACATACAAACAAAACTGACACTATTACAACAAACATTATTGTTGACTTACTATTACAACAAACATTATTGTCGACTTACTGTTACAATAAACATTATTGACGACTTACTGTTACAACAAACATTATTGACAGACACTATTCAACAAACTTTCAACAACACTATTTTAACAAACTTTATAAAGTTGACACGATATAAAGACTGGATGTCAACCAAAGTGACATAAAAACACACAATAATTTACATAAGAAAACAAAATTGTGACTACTTTTGTCACATCACTTTATTAGTTGGATAATTCTGGCTGGATGATGTTGATGTCTGACTAATCTTGATAAACTTGAATGAATTATTGGTGTTTTCTTGAGGATTTATGATGATCTTATCTGTATGAGAGATGATATGGGCAGGCATTAAGCCTGGAGGCATGGGCCTGGATTAAGAATTGGCATGGGCCTGAGGCAGGTATAAGACTAGTGATGGTAGGCAGGGGCCTGAATAAGCTTAATTGGCATGGGCCTGAATTAACTTGATTTGGAGGCATGGGCCTGAATAAGCTTAATTGGCATGGGCCTGAGTTAACTTGATTTGGAGGCATGGGCCTGAATAAGCTTAATTGGCATGGGCCTGAATTAACTTGATTGACATGGGTCTGAATTAATATAAGTCAATAATATACTCAGGGGATCCTGAGCTTCCTTTATGTTCTGAATTATTTTTTGATGTCATTGAATGAGTTTCTTCAATTTTTTGAAGTCGCTCATTAAGTTTTCTGGATTCTTCTTGCATTTTCTTCAATTCGTGAAGAATGAGACTTAATGTGTCTAAAGTGGCTTCTGATGATGATGAAGATACTTGAACTTGATTTTCATTCTTGGCTGATTTTGGTTTCTTTTCATTTATTTTTAAGGATGTTTCTTTATAAGTCTTTGGAGGAGGAGGAATTATGCCGAATGATGGAGAAGACTGATGTGCAACTTCTTCTTTAAAAGAATTAACATTAAACTTGTCCCACCATTTAATATAAATTTCTCTAACTAAATGAGTAGCTAGATTTCCTTCAATATCTTTGAGTGCTGTGGTATTGTAATTCCATTTTAATATATAAGAGATTGTATACTTAGATGTAAACAAGAATAAGTTTAACCCTTCCTTTTTATAAAGGGCATTGATATCAGAAGGAAGAATTGGTTCAATTGGACCGAATCGAGATAACCATTCGTGATGAAACCAAGGAGGAAAATTACATCCTATTGATTTTTTATACGTGATGTACCATGAATGACCTTCTGTTGGCTTCTTGTAAAACAGTATGACTTTCCAAGCTTCAATATAATCATTGTAGCTTATCGGTATTATTGTTTGTTCTTCTGTATTTCTAATATTCTTCAAAGCAATTGGTTGATGAAAATGACAAGGCATTTTAACTAAGCCATGTTGCTTAGACCATTCATCACTTGATAAAACTTTCTGAATTTTGAATTTTGAATAGGCAATTTCTTCAGAATTAGGCTTCTTGAAATGATAAAAAATAATTGAGCATGTTTGTGAAAGTAAAGCTTCATAAAATTTCATTGAGACATTTGGCCTTTTTGGGATGAAATTATGATGATTAGGAATTATGACATTGATTTAATTTTCTAGATTGAGGCTATGATGATAAGCATCAAGAAGAGAAACAGAGAAATAGCTTTGTTCAATTTTTATATCATATGGCCCAATCCAAGGTGAGGAGAATGTGGTGACTAATTTTATGTATGGGTCATAAGTGTGAAAGTGGGGTTCACTCCAAAATGCCAAGGCAAGATGGAGTGTCCACTCAACACTTATAAACCTTATTTTTCTTTCTAAGTAGTCGATGTGGGACTATCCCAACATCTCCAACACTCCAACACTCCCCCCTTATGTCCAACTCGAACTTGACCGCAAAACATCAATCAACCATTTTTGTTGGATGTCTACAAGACCCTTGGACAATGTAAGCCAACCATCTGCTTTGATACCATGTTCAATTTTTATATCATATGACCCAATCTAAGGTAAGTAGAGCATGGTGACTAATTTTATATATGGCCTACAACTGTGAAAGTGGGGTTCACTCTAAAATGTCAAGCAAGATGGAGTGTCCACTCCACACTTATAAACCTTTCGTTTTCTTTTTAAATAGTCGATGTGGGACTATCCCAACATCTCCAATACTCCCCCCTCAAGTCCAACTCGGACTTGACCGTAGAACATCAATTAACTATTTTTGTTGGATGTCTACAAGGCCCTTGGACAATGGACAATTAAGCCAACCATTGACTCTGATACCATGTTCAATTTTTATAATAAGGTCCCAATCCAAGGTGAGGAGAATGCGATAACTAGTTTTATGTATGGGCTACAAGTGTGAAGTGGGGTCACTCCAAAATGCCAAGGCAATATGGAGTGTCTACTCCACATTTATAAACCTTTCGATTTCTTTCTAAGTAGTCGATGTGGGACTATCCCAACATCTCCAACACTCCAACACTCCCCCCTTATGTCCAACTCGGACTTGACCGCAAAACATCAATCAACCATTTTTGTTGGATGTCTACAAGACCCTTGGACAATGTAAGCCAACCATCGGCTTTGATACCATGTTCAATTTTTATATCATATGACCCAATCTAAGGTAAGTAGAGCATGGTGACTAATTTTATATATGGCCTACAACTGTGAAAGTGGGGTTCACTCTAAAATGTCAAGCAAGATGGAGTGTCCACTCCACACTTATAAACCTTTCGTTTTCTTTCTAAATAGTCGATGTGGGACTATCCCAACATCTCCAATACTCCCCCCTCAAGTCCAACTCGGACTTGACCGTAGAACATCAATTAACTATTTTTGTTGGATGTCTACAAGGCCCTTGGACAATGGACAATTAAGCCAACCATTGACTCTGATACCATGTTTAATGTTTATAATAAGGTCCCAATCCAAGGTGAGGAGAATGTGATAACTAGTTTTATGTATGGGCTACAAGTGTGAAGTGGGGTCACTCCAAAATGCCAAGGCAATATGGAGTGTCTACTCCACATTTATAAACCTTTCGATTTCTTTCTAAATAGTCGATGTGGGACTATCCCAACATCTCCAACACTCCCCCCTCAAGTCCAACTCGGACTTGACCGTAGAACATCAATCAACCATTTTTGTTGAATGTCTACAAGACCCTTAGATAATGGGCAATTAAGCCAACCATTGGCTCTGATACCATGTTCAATTTTTATATCATATGGCCCAATCCAAGGTGAGGAGAGCATGGTGACTAATTTTATATATGGGCTACAAGTGTGAAAATGGGTTCACTCCAAAATGCCAAGGCAAGATGGAGTGTCCACTCTACACTTACAAACCTTTCTTTTTCTTTCTAAGTAGCCGATGTGGGACTATTCCAACATCTCCAACACTCCCCCCTCAAGTCTAACTAGGACTTGACCGCATAACATCAATCAACCATTTTTGTTGGATGTCTACAAGGCCTTTGGACAATGAGCAATTAAGCCAACCATCGGCTCTGATACCATGTTCAATTTTTATATCATATGGCCCAATCCAAGGTGAGGAAAGCATGGTTACTGATTTTATATATGGGCTACAAGTGTGGAAGTGGGGTTCACTCCAAAATGCCAAGGCAAGATGGAGTGTCCACTCTACACTTACAAACCTTTCTTTTTCTTTCTAAGTAGTCTATGTGGGACTATCCCAACATCTCCAACACTCCCCCCTCAAGTCTAACTAGGACTTGACCGCATAAAATCAATCAACCATTTTTGTTGGATGTCTACAAGGCCCTTGGACAATGAGCAATTAAACCAAACATCGGCTCTGATACCATGTTTAATTTTTATATCATATGGTCCAATCCAAGGTGAGGAAAGCATGGTTACTAATTTTATATATGGGCTACAAGTGTGGAAGTGGGGTTCACTCCAAAATGCCAAGGCAAGATGGAGTGTCCACTCCACACTTATAAGCCTTTCGTTTTTCTTTCTAAATAGTCGATGTGGGACTATCCCAACATCTCCAACATTCCCCCCTCAAGTCCAACTTGGGCTTGACCGTAGAACATCAATCAACTATTTTTGTTGGATGTCTACAAGGCCCTTAGACAATGGACAATTAAGCCAACTATCGGCTCTGATACCATGTTCAATTTTTATATTATATGGCCCAATCCAAGGTGAGGAGAGCATGGTGACTAATTTTATGTATGGGCTACAAGTGTGGAAGTGGGGTTCACTCCAAAATGCCAAAGCAATATGGAGTGTCCACTCCACACTTATAAACCTTTCATTTTTCTTTCTAAATAGTCGATGTGGGACTATCTCAACATCTTCAACACTCCCCCTCAAGTCCAACTCGGAATTGACCGTAGAACATCAATCAACTATTTTTGTTGGATATCTACAAGGCCCTTGGACAATGGGTGATTAAGCCAACCATAGGCTCTGATACCATGTTCAATTTTTATAATAAAGGTCCAATCCAAGGTGAGGAGAATGTGGTGACTAATTTTATGTATGGGTCATAAGTGTGAAAGTAGGGTTCACTCCAAAATACCAAAGCAAGATGGAGTGTCCACTCCACACTTATAAACCTTCTTTTTCTTTCTAAGTAGTCGATGTGGGACTATCCCAACATCTCCAACACTCCAACACTCCAACAAGCTTTTCAATTGATAACTGGATCCCTGATCAGAATTGGAGGCTGGATTATTGTACTCGCTGAATAATGGATAGAATTTATTTTGTCTTTGATAAGTGTAAAGAGATTTACCCTTATCCATGATGATCTGAAACAAAGAATTTTATAGAGTTACAAGGAATTCTCTGGATAGGAAATCAGAAAGGGAGTTATTTTCTCCTTATATATATTCGATATCGAAATAAAAAATACTTACAATAGCTTGCTATCGAGCAAATATTTGTTTTTAAACTAGATTATTTATATCTTTCAAAAGTATTTCTTTTGCTGATTTACAATTAACTCTTATTAAAAAATTTTGATTCAAAATATGTACTTGAAATTTTTGAACCAATAAAACAATTGCAAGAGTTTCTTTTTTGACAGTAGCATAATTCTTTTGGGTGTTATTCCAAAGTCTTGATGTGTAACAAACAAGTTGTTCATTTCCTTCAGGGATTTTTTAAAGTAATATTTCGCCATAACCTATGTCAGAGGCGTCTGTTTGAATGATTTTTTGATAAGTAGAATTGGCTAAATGCAAACATGGTAAAGCTTTTACTTTTGATTTAATCTTTTATATTGCTTCTGTATGACTACAGGTCCAAAGAAATTTATTATCTTTTTCCAGAAGTTCCAAAAGACATTTTTTGTCTATTGTTGAATTTTTATAGAAGTCTGATAAATAATTTAAACAACCTAAAAATCTTTGTAACTATTTTTTATCTATTAATTGATCAGGGAATTTATTTACAAATTCTATAACTCTATTGATTGGAGTTATAGTTTAATTATGTATTTGAAATCCTAAGAAGTTTATAGTTATTTGAAAAACTTTTATTTTTCTTTGAGACAATACTAGTCCATTTTTAATTATAATAGATTGAAATGTATACAAATGTTTCCAATGTTCATCAATTGATTTGGAAAATATAAGAACGTCGTCTATATAGACTAAAATACATTCATAATAAGGATGTAATAGTTCATTCATCATTTTTTGAAATTCTGATGGGGCATTTTTAAGACCAAGTGGCATAACATTCCATTGATACTATTCGAATGGAGTGTTGAATGTTGTTTTATATCTATCTTCATTTGTAATTTGGATCTGCCAAAATCCTGACTTTAAATCGAATTTTGAAAATATAACTGAATTGGTTATTCTTTTTATTAAATCATTCTTATTTGGTAATGGATATCTTATGGTTTTTGAAACATTATCTAATGGTTTATAATTTATAACAAGTCTAGGGGCTCCTCATTCTAATTCTGCTGCATTTTCTACATAAAAAGTTGTACAACTCCATGGAGATTTTGATGGGGTTATTAATTTCTTTTGTAACAAATCTTTTATTTCTTGATCACATAATTTTAATAATCTTTCATTCATTTGTGACGGATTGGCTTTTGTAGGTATTTTATTTTCATTAAAATCATTAATGTAAGGTAAAGAAACTTGATGAGTTTTTCTATCCCAAAATGCTGACGGTATTTCTGAACAACACTTAGTGATTAATTGATCTTGAAACATTTTAATTTTCTGTTGAAAAGATGGAGTATTTATTATTTGTTCTGTTTTTAAAATTTTAATTTCTGATTTTAATTTTCCTATAAAAGTTTGTTTATGTTCTACCAGAATAATTAATTGATTTAAATATCTAGTTTTTGGTTTATTAATAAAATTGAAATTAACTTCTTTATTTTCTATACTGGATTTTATTCCACTTGCTGTTACGAAAAATGGTTTAATTTTTTGTAAAAATGGAGTTCCTAATAACATATCATGTTGTAAATCTTTAACTATTATAAATGATATTGGTACACAAACATTATTTTTACATATATGCGCAAGAGTGATTTTTAACTTAATTAATGATTTATTTCCTTCGGCTGTTGAAATTCGACTATTTGTTTTTCACAATATTGTAGTGGAATTAAACCTTCCCTTATACAATTTAGATCTGCACAGGAATCTATTAAAACTTGTAATAAACATTTATAATCTTTTATTTTTAAGGTTATTGGAGTAAACCATCGTTGATGCGTATAAGATATGAGTGTTTCGATAAATACATTATTATTTACATCTTGAATTATATCTTCTATTTTAATTATTTTTTCTTTAAGAATTTTTATTTCTTCTTTCAATTGATTTATCTCATATTGCAACGAATTTATAGTTGGTCCTGTAAAAGATTTAGATTTTTTATTTACATCTTGAATTATATCTTTCATAGTATGATAATTATTATGTAAGTTAATTTGATTTTGAAGTTATATTTCATTTTCATTTATCTGAGAGGTATTTTCAATTTCTTTTTCTTTATTTAAAATCTCAGTATAATATTTATATTTTAATATTGGGTCTTCTATTTGTTCACCGATATCTAAAATTAATTTTTTATGTACTGTTATAACATTAATTTCATCTTCTGAATCTGAGCTAGATGTATATATATTCTGTATATTTTCTATGCATTTACAAGTTTCTAAAGAACTAGAGCTATCACTTTTTATTACTTCATTTACTTTCTTTTTATAATTTTTTAGATGACATTTATTTGTATAATGACCTAGTTTTCCGCATTTAAAGCATTTATTAGTTTCATTTTTATTAAATTTATAATTTCTTTTATAATTTTTTCTCTTAGTTTTATAATAAGAATCTTGATTGTTTTTATTATTAAATCTTTGTATTCTTCTTTGCTATAATTTGGTTTATTAGTTTGTGTTTGAGCAACTTCATGACCGAATTGATAACAAAAATTACTTATATCTCTACGATTATCTTTAGAATCTTTATGTAATTGCCTTTTTAATTTTATATCATTACATATTGATAATCCAACCATTTGAATTGTTTCAATTATATCACCATAAGTGAATCTGTTATAATTTAAAGTTCCATCACATTTTCCTCTTAATATATGTCTAACCTTTTCTGCGAATGAATATGGTAATCCTGAAACAAATCTTTTTTTATAAAATGGAGTTTCATCTGAAGTTAATATATAAACTTTTGTTAAGAATGTATTTTTATACCACCTGAAATCGGATAATGTTCTGCATCTTAAACTTTGTAATTGTTCTCTTATTTTTTCTTCTATATGACTTCATGTTCCTATAAAATGTCATATTATATTAGTTGTCAAGGTTCTTACACCATTAAATTGTTCTCTACCATTGTTGTCTAACATTGGATTTCCATTTTCGTCTCTGGATATAGAATTTATAACTTCTAGTCTTTGATTAGTTGATAAACAATTATTCCACCAGCCATTCATTTGTCCTACAAATCCTACGGATATTGCGCCTACTATATTAGGTTCTGGATGGTTCTGTATTTTACATGCTATTGCATAAGTTAACATTTGTTACATTACTTGTAAAACTCTATATTATGATAATCCATGTATAATCCATTCATAAATTGAATTTCCATCAAACTTAATTCTTTTTTCACTTTTTTCTTCTAATATCATATCCACATGAGATGGTCTTGAATAATAATGTTTACTTTTTCGAATATTATAAGTTTCATGTTTTTTACGATAATGGATTTTATTTATATCAAAATCTGATGACATTTCAATGTTGGATTCTGTTATTTTAACTGGGCTAATTTCTACTGAATTTTCTGATAAACTATCAGATGTTATAGATTGATTTTCTTCTAAAATATTTATTTCAAGCATCTTTTCTTTCTTATCTTTTTGATTTATTTGTAATGTACTAATTTTTGATACTATTGTCTGTAATAATTCATCTTATATTTGGTTTTATTATAGGTAAATTTCTTAAATTATCTTTCATCATATGTTTTTTTTAATATTAATTCATTTTCTACCTTTCTACTTATAGGTTTTTCAGTATTTTTACTAGTAGAGAGGATACCATGTGAAGTATTTGATAAAGAAGATAAATATATATTAGTGTAATTATTTTATTCTATTAAACGGTTTAAATCTTTTCTTGATATGGGTTTTTCTTTGTCGAAAGCATTTTTTAATGGTACTGCCTTAATGTCTTCTTTTATTTTTATAGAAGCTAATGGAGGATGAGTCTGGACGTATTTTTTACCTTTTAGTCCTTCCCATACAGTATTTATTTTATGTATTATTTTTGAATTAGATTGTGCTAAATAATAAAAAAACTGAATGTTTTGTTTATTATTTTTATTATAGGCAAAATGTTTTTCTCTAATAATTGCTTGTTGAGATTTTGAACAAATTTTACAAAATATTGGTGTTAATGGATGTTTAAGAAAATTTTCTTTTAAATTCTTATAATCTATTTCAAAATCTTCTTCATAATCTATTTTAACCATATTAACTTGATAATCATTAAAATCATTTATGAAAACATTATCTTCTGAAGGTGTAACAGGATAAGCTATATGTGTTGGTATTTTTGATGTTGATGCACGGGCAGGTTGAGTTTCATAATAAGTTTTAGTATTTAATGAAGGTAGAATTGTAGAACAAGATTTTCTTGGAGCAAAATTTATTTCAACTAGTCCGTCGTCATGAGCTATTATAGTATGAATTTGATAATTTGTTTTATCAACATGATTCTTTTCTTTATTTGTATCCTGAATTATATAACCCTGTTTTTGAAATGTTTATATCTTTCCAATTTAATTGTTTTCTAGTAATTACTTTATTTGTTAAAAATAAAGTTGATGTTCCTTTTTGTAAATTTGTATATACAACTGCAGGGATTATTGTATGCATTTATTTATAATAAATTTTTATAAACTGTTGCAACATTTGAATATATTCTTTTCATTTCAAATCCTGGAGTATATATACTTAATGTTGATGCTTCATGTGCAAATTGATCATGTAAACTAATTGTGAAATTAGGAAAACAATTAAAGAAAATAGGTCCTTCTGACAAACTTCCTTCAAATATTTCTAATAATGAATCATTAAACTTTATGTCTTTTATCTCTTACAGACGCTAATACAAAAATATTTAGTCATAAAGCAGTTAATGGCTTTATTGCAACTTGTATTAATCCTATATGCAAATATTTGTATTTTTCTTTATAAGTATTTATTTTTTTGGAGAGATTAGAAGTATTTCTTGGCCTTCTGCATCAATTGATTTAGTTTTTTCTTCTAATTTAACTATAAAATCTTGATTTTTGGAGAAAGTTCCATGAGTATATATCTATTTTGGATCTATAGTTGGTAAATTCTAATTTTGCAGTAATTGTTCTATATTTACATATGAGATTTCACTTATATTTCTTAAATCTAATGTTGATTTTATTTTTTCTGGCTTTATAATTGATTTATGATCAGATTTTGATGTCGAGGTGGATGATTCAAACTTAGGACTATATTTTCTTAATGAAAGAGAAGATTTCATTATAAATTGGATTGTATATAGGATTAATACAAGTTTGATCAAGTTCTTAATGAAGTTCAAGATGGAAGTGATAAATTGAAAAACACAAAATTTATCTCTTATTGAATTGTAAAGCATTGATTAGAAAACCAATTTATGTGTTTTTCAATCTTATATTAATTTATGATCTCTTTTTAACACACACACACACACAATTTATCTCTTGTTGGTATCAGAGCCTTGTTTAATTGAAAATCCAGAGCCATCTTCAAGTAAATCAAGTTCTCCATTATCATCTCTTGTAAGTATTTAATTGGTTTTAAGTTTTGATTATGATTTCGATTGTGATTTCGAAAAGGATTTGAAAAACTTATTACTATGAAAATTCTTTTGAAAGTTAAAATTTCGTTATCTTTCTGTTAATTTATCTTGTGTTTAACATTCGCCATTAGGTTTGGAGCTTTCCTAGTCGCGTGGTAAGGCTAGCAGACGGAGCATAAGTCTAGCAGTAAATCGTTGACCAAGCTAGCACTCTAAGGACCCAGGGGAGATATGAGTGAATTAATAAAGAAAATGAAATCTTCTATTTCATTAAGAAAATATAGTCCTAAGTTTGAATAATCCACCTCGACATCAAAATCTGATCATAAATCAATCATAAAGTCAGAAAAATGAAATCAACTTTAGATTTAAGAAATATAAGTGAATCTCATATGTAGATATAGAACAATCACTGCAAAATTGAAATTTACCAACAATAGATCCAAAACAGATATATACTCATGGAACTTTCTCCAAAAATCAAGATTTTATAGTTAAATTAGAAGAAGAAACTAAATCAATTGATGCAGAAGGCCAAGAAATACGTCTAATATCTCCAGAAAAAATAAATACATATAAAGAAAAATATAAATATTTGAATATAGGATTAATACAAGTTGCAATAAAGCCATTAACTGCTTTAGGACTAAATACTTCTGTATTAGCAATCGTAAGAGATAAAAGACACATGAAGTTTAATGATTCATTATTATGAATAATTGAAGGAAGTTTGTCTGAAGGACTTATTTTCTTTAATTGTTTTCCTAATTTCACAAATAGTTTACATGATCAATTTGCGCATGAAACATCAACATTAAGTTTATATACTCAAGGATTTGAAATGAAAGGAATATGTTCAAATGTTGTAGTAGTTTATAGAATTTATTATAAATTAATGCATACAATAATTCCCTTCAGTTGCATATACAAATTTACAAAAAGGAATATCAACTTTATTTTTAACAAATTTAACAAATAAAGTAATTAATAGAAAACAATTAAGTTGGAAAGATATAGACATATTAAAAACATGGTTAATTCAGGATACAAATAAAGAAGAGAATCCTGTTGATAAAACAAATGATCAAATTCATACTATAATAGCTCATGACGACGGACTAGTTGAAATAAATTTTGCTGCAAGAAAATCTTGTTCTACAATTCCATCTTCATTAAATAATGAAACTTATTATGAAACTCAACCTGCTCGTGCATCAACATCAAAAATACCAACACATATAGCTTATCCTGTTACACCTTCAGAAGATAATATTTTCATAAATGATTTTAATGATTATCAAGTTAATATGGTTAAAATAGATTATGAAGTAGATTTTGAAATAGATTATCAGAATTTAAAAGAACAATTTCTTAAACATCCATTGACGCCAATATTTTGTAAAATTTGTTCAAAATTTCAACAAGCAATTATTAGAGAAAAATATTTTGCCTATATTAAAAATAATAAAAAAAACATTCAATTTTTTTATTATTTAACACAATCTTGTCCAAAAATAATATATAAGATAAATACTGTATGGGAAGGAACAAAAGGTGAAAAATACATCTAGACTCATCCTCCATTAGCTTCTATAAAAATAAAAGAAGACATTAAGGCAGTACCATTAAAAAATAATTTCGATGCAGAAAAACCGATATCAAGAAAAAATTTAAACCATTTAATAGAACAAAATCTTCTTTGTCAAATACTTCACATGGTATCCCCTCTACTAGTAAAAATATTGAAAAACCTATAATTAGAAAGGTAGAAAATGAATTAATATTAAAAAAACCTATGATTAAAGATAATTTAATAAATTTACCTATAATAAAATCAAATTATTCAGATGAATTATTACAGACAATAGCATAAAAAATTAGTACATTACAAATAAATCAAAAAGATAAGAAAGAAAAGATGCTTGAAATAAATATTTTAGAAGAAAATCAATCTATAACATCTGATAGTTTATCAGAAAATTCAATAGAAATTAGCCCTGTTAAAATAACATAATCCAACATTGAAATGTTATCAGATTTAGATATAAATAAAATTCTTTATCCTAAAAAACATGAAACTTATAATACTCGAAAAAGTAAACATTATTATTCAAGACCATCTCCTGTGGATATGATATTAGAAGAAAAAAGTGAAAAAAGAATTAAGTTTGATGGAAATTCAATTTATGAATAGAATATAGATGGATTATCAGAATATAGAGTTTTACAAGTAATGCAACAAATGTTAACTTATGCAATAGCATGTAAAATACAAAACCATCCATAACCTAATATAGTAGGCGCAATATCCGTAGGATTTACAGGACAAATGAATGGTTGGTGGAATAATTGTTTATCAACTAATCAAAGACTATAAGTTATAAATTCTATATCCAGAGACGAAAATGGAAATCCAATGTTAGACGACAATGGTAGAGAACAATTTAATGGTGTAAGAACCTTGACAACTAATATAATATGACATTTTATAGGAACATGAAGTCATATAGAAGAAAAAATAAGAGAACAATTACAAAGTTTAAGATGCAGAATATTATCCGAATTCAGGTGGTATAAAGATACATTCTTAACAAAAGTTTATACATTAACTTCAGTTGAAACTCCATTCTATAAAGAAAGATTTGTTTCAGGATTACCCTACTCATTCGCAGAAAAGGTTAGACATATATTAAGAGGAAAATGCGATGGAACTTTAAATTATAACAGATTCACTTATGGTGATATAATTCAAACAATTCAGATAGTTGTATTATCAATATGTAATGATATAAAATTAAAAAGGCAATTACATAAAGATTCTAAAGATACTCGTATAGATATAGGTGATTTTTGTTATTCGGTCATGAAGTTGCTCAAACACAAACTAATAAATCAAATTATAGAAGAAGAAGATGAATACAAAGATTTAATAATAAAAACAATCAAGATTCTTATTATAAAACTAAGAGAAAAATTATAAAAGTAATTATAAATTTAATAAAAATAAAACTAATAAATGCTTTAAATGCGGAAATCAGGTCATTATGCAAATAAATGTCATCTAAAAAATTATAAAAAGAAAGTAATATAAATAAAGAAAAAGAAATTGAAAATACCTCTCAGATAAATGAAAATGAAATAAAACTTCAAAATCAAATTAACTTACATAATAATTATCATACTATGAAAGATATAATTCAAGATGTAAATAAAAAATCTAAATCTTTTATAGGACCAACTATAAATTCATTGCAATATGAGATAAATCAATTGAAAGAAGAAATAAAAATTCTTAAAGAAAAAATAATTAAAATAGAAGATGAGAATATAAATTCTGAAAATTTTTTTGTTTATGATAATAATGTATTTATCGAAACACTCACATCTTATACGCATCAACGATGGTTTACTCCAATAACCTTAAAAATAAAAGATTATAAATATTCATTACAAGCTTTAATAGATTCAGGTGCAGATCTAAATTGTATAAGAGAAGGTTTAATTCCATTATAATATTGTGAAAAAACAAATAGTCGAATTTCAACAGCTGAAGGAAATAAATCATTAATTAAGTTAAAAATCACTCTTGAGCATATATGTAAAAATAATTTTTGTATACCAACATCATTTATAATAGTTAAAGATTTACAACAGAAACTCCATTTTTACAAAAAATTCAACCATTTTTCATAACAGCAAGTGGAATAAAATCCAGTATAAAAATAAAGATGTTAATTTTAATTTTATTAATAAATCAAAAAACTAGATATTTAAATCAATTAATTAATTTGGTAGAACATAAACAAACTTTTATAGGACAATTAAAATCAGAAATTTAAAATTTAAAAACAGAACAAATAATAAATACTCCATCTTTTCAACAGAAAATTAAAATGTTTCAATATCAATTAATCACTAAGTGTTGTTCAGAAATATCGTCAGCATTTTGGGATAGAAAAACTCATTAAGTTTCTTTACCTTACATTAATGATTTTAATGAAAATAAAATACCTACAAAAGCCAATCCCTCACAAATGAATGAAAGATTATTAAAATTATGTGATCAAGAAATAAAAGATTTGTTACAAAAGAAATTAATAATCCCATCAAAATCTCCATAGAGTTGTATAGCTTTTTATGTAGAAAATACAGCAAAATTAGAACGAGGAGCCCCTAGACTTGTTATAAATTATAAACCATTAAATAATGTTTTAAAAACCATAAGATATCCAATACCAAATAAGAATGATTTAATAAAAAGAATACCAATTCAGTTATATTTTCAAAATTTGATTTAAAGTCAAGATTTTAGCAGATCCAAATTACAAATGAAGATAGATATAAAGCAACATTCAACACTCCATTCGGATAGTATCAATGGAATGTTATGTCATTTAGTCTTAAAAATGCCCCATCAGAATTTCAAAAAATGATGAATGAAATATTACATCCTTATTATGAATATATTTTAATCTATATAGACGATGTTATTATATTTTCCAAATCAATTGATGAACGTTGGAAACATTTGTATGCATTTCAATCTTTAATAATTAAAAAAATCAATTGATGAACGTTGGAAACATTTGTATGCATTTCAATCTATAATAATTAAAAATGGACTAGTATTGTCTCAAAGAAAAATAAAACTTTTTCAAATAACTATAAACTTTTTAGGATTTCAAATACAGAATCAAACTATAACTCCAATAAATAGAGTCATAGAATTTGCAAATAAATTTCCTGATCAATTAAAAGATAAAAAAACAGTTACAAAGATTTTTAGGTTGTTTAAATTATTTATCAGACTTCTATAAAAATTCAGCAATAGATAAAAAATATTTTTAGAACTTCTTAAAAAAGATAATAAATTTCTTTGGACCCATAGTCATACAGAAGCAATACAAAAGATTAAATCAAAAGTAAAAGCTTTACCATGTTTGCATTTAGCTAATTCTACTTATCAAAAAATCATTCAAACAGACGCCTCTAACATAGGTTATGGCGGAATATTACTTTAAAAAACCCCTGAAGGAAATGAACAACTTGTTTGTTACACATCAAAACTTTGGAATAACACCCAAAAGAATTATGCTACTGTCAAAAAAGAAATTCTTGCAATTGTTTTATTAGTTCAAAATTTTCAAGTTGATATTTTGAATCAAAATTTTTTAGTAAGAGTTGATTATAAATTAGCAAAAGAAATACTTTTGAAAGATTTAAAGAATCTAGTTTCAAAACAAATATTTGCTCGATAGCAAGCTATTTTAAGTATTTTTGATTTTGATATCAAATATATAAAAGGAGAAAATAACTCCCTTCCTGATTTCCTATCCAGAGAATTTCTTGTAACTCTATAAAATTCTTTGTTTTAGATCATCATGGATAAGGGTAAATCTTTTTACACTTATCAAAGACAAAATAAATTCTCTCCATTATTCAGTCAATACAATAATCCAGCCTCCAATTCTGATCAGAGATCCAGTTATCAATTGAAAAGTTATTTCTCTGTTTTATCTTCTTGATGCTTATCATCATAGCCTCAATCTAGAAAATCAAATCAATGCCATAATTCTAATCCTCATAATTTCATCCTAAGAAGGCCAAATGTCCCAATGAAAGTTTATGAAGCTTTACTTTCACAAATAGGTTCAGTTATTTTTTATCATTTCAAGAAGCCTAATTCTGAAGAAATTGCCTATTCAAAATTCAAAATTCAGAAAGTTTTATCAAGTGATGAATGGTCTAAGCAACATGGCTTAGTTAAAATTCTTGTTATTTTCATCAGCCAATTGCTTTGAAGAATATTAGAAATACAAAAGAACAAACAATAATACCGATAAGCTACAATGATTATACTAAAGCTTGGAAAGTTATACTGTTTTACAAGAAGGCAGCAGAAGGTCATTCATGGCACATCACGTATAAAAAATCAATAGGATGTAATTTTCCTCCATGGTTTTATCACGAAT
Source organism: Stephania japonica (assembly GCA_039657345.1). Taxonomy (NCBI): domain Eukaryota; kingdom Viridiplantae; phylum Streptophyta; class Magnoliopsida; order Ranunculales; family Menispermaceae; genus Stephania; species Stephania japonica. The sequence goes on along the minus strand of CM077556.1, from coordinate 78,541,282 downwards.
GGTTACCTCGATTCGGTCCAATTGAAGCAATTCTTCCTTCGATATCAATGCCCTTTATAAAAAGGAAGGGTTAAACTTATTCTTGTTTACATCTAAGTATACAATCTCTTATATATTAAAATGGAATTACAATACCACACTCAAAGATATTGAAGGAAACCCAGCTACCCATTTAGTTAGAGAAATTTATATTAAATGGTGGGACAAGTTTGATGTTAATTCTTTTAAAGAAGAAGTTGCATATCAGCTTTCTCCATCATTCGGCATAATTCCTCCTCCTCCAAAGACTTATAAAGAAACATCATTAAAAATAAATGAAAAGAAACCAAAATCAACCAAGAATGAAAATCAAGTTCAAGTATCTTCATCATCATCAGAAGCCACTTGAGACACATCAAGTCTCATTCTTTTCGAATTGAAAAAAATGCAAGAAGAATCCATAAAACTTAATGAGCGACTGCAAAAAATTGAAGAAACTCATTCAATGACATCAAAAAATAATTCATAACATAAAGGAAGCTCAAGATCCCCTAAGTATATTATTGACTTATATTAATTCAGACACATGTCAATCAAGTTAATTCAGGCCCATGCCAATTAAGCTTATTCAGGCTCATGCCTCCAAATCAAGTTATTTTAGGCCCATGCCAATTAAGCTTATTCAGGCCCCTGCCTGCCATCACCTGGCTTATGCCTGCCTCAGGCCCATGCCAATTCTTAATCCAGGCCCATGCCTCCAGAGCCTAATGCCTGCCCATATCATCTCTCATACAGATAAGATCATCATAAATCCTCAAGAAAACCCCAATAATTCATTCATGTTTATCAAGATTAGTCAGACATCAACATTATCCAGCCAAATTTATCCAGCTAATAAAGTGATGTGACAAACTTAGTCACAATTTTGTTCTCTTATGTAAATTATTGTGTGTCTTTGTCACTTTGGTTGCCATCCAGTCTTTATGTCGTGTCAACTTTATAAATTTTGTTGAAATAGTGTTGTTGAAAGTTTGTTTGAATAGTGTCTATCAATAATGTTTGTTGTAACAGTAAGTCGTCAATAATGTTTGTTGTAACAGTAAGTCGACAATAATGTTTTTGGTAATAGAGTCAGCAATAATGTTTGTTGTAATAGTGACAGTTTTGTCTGTATATACAAAGTTTTGTTTATAAATAGAAAGCTCAAATGAAGAAGTATTTATTCAAAAGTGAAGCTTCAAAAAATTTTGTTTACTCTCGTTTCAACTCTCTTTCTCCAGTCTCAATTCTTCATTATAGATTATTCTTATCACACTCTTTTTAATCACAATCCAATTTATCACTTTCTAATTGAATCCGATCCTGTCATATTTGGTTCAATTGAAACAAGAGGGAAGTGATAAATTGGATTGTGATTAAAAAGAGAGTGATAATAATAATCTATGATGAAGAATTGATACTGGAGAACGAGAGTTGAAACGAGAGTCAACAAAATTTTTTGAAGCTTAACTTTCGAATGAATATTTTTTCATTCGAGCTTTCTATTTATAGGCAAAACTTTGTACATACAGACAAAACTGACATTATTACAATAAACATTATTGTTGACACTATTACAACAAACATTATTTTCGATTTACTGTTACAACAAACATTATTGACGACTTACTGTTACAACAAACATTATTGACAGACACTATTCCAACAAACTTTCAACAACATTATTTCAACAAACTTTATAAAGTTGATACGACATAAAGACAAGATGACAACTAAAGTTACATAAAGACGCACAATAATTTACATAAGTAGAAAAAATTGTGACTACTTTTATCACAGCACTTTATTAGCTGGATAATTCTGGCTGGATGATGTTGATGTCTGACTAATCTTGATAACTTGAATGGATGATGTTGATGTTAGACTAATCTTGATAAACTTGACTGAATTATTGGGGGTTCTTGAGGATTTATGTTGACCTTATCTGTATGAGGGATGATATAGGCAGGCATTGGGCCTGGATTAAGAATTGGCATGGGCCTGAGGCAGGAATAAGCCTGGTGATGGCAAGCAAGGGCCTGGAGGCATGGGCCTAAATAAGCTTAATTGGCTTTGGCCTGAATTAACTTGATTGGCATGAGTCTGAATTAATATAAGTCAATAATATACTCAGGGGATCTTGAGCTTCTTTCATTTTCTGAATTATTTTTTGATGTCATTGATTGAGTTTCTTCAATTTTTTGAAGTCGCTCATTAAAATTTTTGGATTCTTTTTGCATTTTCTTCAATTCGTGAATAATGAGACTTGATGTGTCTAAAGTGGCTTCTGATGATGATGAAGATACTTGAACTGAATTTTCATTCTTGGCTGATTCCGGTTTCTTTTCATTTATTTTTAAGGATGCTTCTTTATAAGTCTTTGGAGGAGGAGGAATTATGCCGAATGATGGAGAAAGCTGATATGCAACTTCTTCTTTAACATAATTAACATCAAACTTGTCCCACCATTTAATATAAATTTCTCTAACGAAACGGGTAGTTGGACTTCCTTCAATATCTTTAAGTGCTGCGATATTGTAATTCCATTTTAATATCCAAGGGATTGTATATTTAGATGTAAACAAGAAAAAGTTTAACCCTTCCTTTTTATAAAAGGTCCTTGACATCAAGAAGAAGAATTGCTTCAATTGGAGTGAATCGAGGTAACCATTCGTGATGAAACCATGGAGGAAAATTGCATCCTATTGATTTTTTATATGTAATGTACCATGAATGACCTTCTACTGGATTCTTGTATAATAGTATAACTTTCCAAGCTTCAATATAATCATTGTAGCTTACCGGTATTGTTGTTTGTTCTTCTGTATTTCTAATATTCTTCAAAGCAATTGGCTGATGAAAATGACAAGGCATTTTAATTAAGCCATGTTGCGTAGACCATTCATCACTTGATAAAACTTTCTGAATTTTGAATAGGTAATGTAACGACCTGGAAATTTAGTTATTTGTGAATGATGATGTGTAATATGTATTTGTACTCGTATTTGAGTGATCGAACAGTGAAGTCGGTGAACGAGTAGGAAAACTGGACGAGTGGGATTCGACAATAAGGTTACGGGTACACGGGAGACTTAAAACATAATTAAAAGAATTATTTAACAATTTTATAGTTTATTTGTGTGAGACAAAGGTAAAAGTGTGCATGTGACGGGGAAATACGGACCGAGGAGGTGAGATGGTTCGGGGAAAATGTTTGGAAAATATACGGGTGTTGAGTTAAAAATTTTGTATAGTGACACAATCAAATAATGGGGAAACCTTAGTTAAATTTTGAGATGTGTGGGTTGGTAAAAAAATGGGTGGACACAACTACCATACCCATTTAAAAAAAAATTCAAACACACAACTACCCCATCACTCAACTCAACTCACACCCCACCCACTCCCATCACTCATTCACCTCACCACCCACCCCATCACTCACGTCACCCCATCCCTCACTCTCATTTAATCACTAACGTCATGCACACTCTCTCTCCCATTTTCACTCATCTCTCCCGTGCTCACTCTCCTCATTCTTCTCACGGTCTTCACCCTCTTCTCACTCTCAGTCACGGTCTCTCTCACTCTACTACCTTACCACCACCCTCTCCTGTTCACCGATGATCGAACCAGACCCGCCGAAGGTATGCCATCGACCGGAGGTGAGCTTCTTCTCTTCTACCTCTCTCCCTCTCGGTTCTTCTTCTCTCTCGACTTCCCTCACTCTTCTCTCTCGGTCATACCTTTCTTCCCCCTCTCAGATTTCTCATGTCGAACCAGCCACTGGCCCTGGGCGGACCAGTGGTGGCCGGGGTTCACTCCCTCATCGGAGATCTCCCTCCCTCTCTTTATTTTTTTCCTTATTTTCCTCTCTCGGCTCACTGTTTTCTTGTTTTTGGGTTTTGTATTTCATCACTGTTGGGGGCTGCCGTGACGGGGACCGGTCATGGATGACCTCCGGTGACTTACCGGAGTCCAAACCGTCCTGTAGCACACCTTTCACGACACACATGTTGTTGCTATTGGTCTCTTACAGTTTGGGTCGATTTTAACGAAATTTTACCCTCTCACCGGAACTGACATGACCGGCGGTGTTGTTGACCGGACCACCATGCTAGGGAGGTTGTCGAGGACTAGATCTTACCATATTAGTGTCCTACAACCCTCCAGTGTGTACAAATCCAGTAGCGCTTTAAACGATTTTAGTTTCATTTTTCATGTGTATGGTAGTGTTTGTTGGCCAGAAACTGCCGTGACTGGCGGTGCCACTGCCAGACCACGATGACTGGGACGCTGTTGGGGACCCCACCAATCTCCTACGTGGGTCCCACCGTATTTGGAGTGGTCAAAATAGCCCTATTCAGCGTTAAAAAAATCATCATTTCATGTGAATAGGTGTGGTGGAGCCTTGCCGGAAACTGCCACTCTTGGAGGTGCTATCGGCCAGACCACCACCAGTGCAAGTTGTCAAGAGTCTCACCTAACATTGGTTGAAGTCTCGCAACCCTTAGTTAAGTCCGAAATAGCGTTGTTAAGGTGTTTCATCGCGATTTCATGTGTTGTCAACGTCGAGTCCATATTTGCGTGTGTTGAAGTAATTCCGAACTGGGGGAGGGTTTTACAGCATTCCTATGCCATGATGACCCTTCATTGACGTCGGACAACACCAGCGAGGTTCCATGTTCTTTCGTACATATCGGTTTAGTTTTCATAAGGAGTTATGGTTAAGTGTTGGTTTATATTGAAACATCATGTGGCGATGAATGGTTATGACGTCGTGGTCATGTCACCGGTCCTCGAGACCATGACATGACCCACATACGACTGAGTCGAGCCTATGATTCGTGATGAGGCTTATACATATCGTGTTTTCAAAACCCGAGAGAGAGAGTATTCATTTTCTATTAAACTATCGAGTTGTCAAGTCATTTAAAACATTGAGAAAATATTAAGGTTAAACCTAGGTTTAGTTAATGACTTGACCTATTAATACGAGTTTCCGACCTTGTCAGGTAGCAGAAAACTCGGGGATACGCGTTAGGAGTCGCGGGAGCGTTGTACGCATGTTACGATAGTTCAGGTAAGTACACTTGCCTTAAAAAACATTTGTACGTTAGTAAGCCAGCTAAGAAAATACCATGTGATTCATTCTCATCCCGTTGTGTTTGTTGTTATCTACTTGTTGGCATTCCATTCCATATTCCTTGTATGTGTGTTCTTGGCATAAGTGTGTGTCTCGGAGGTACATGCGGCCTGCACTAGAAGGGATAAAACGCGAGCACTCGTGCGCATGAGTGTTTTACCACCCCTAGTGATTGTGTGATACTATGTACTAGATTGTTGTGGATATTGCTGTGGATTTGGATGTTGCGACATCGCTGTTGTGGAATTGCTGTGGAATTTAGACCACTTATTGCCTCTCTTGACTCGCAGAACACGCATGTTTCGATTGTTGTCATTTCTAGTCTATCTATCATGCATCTTGTTTATTTAAATCTCTGTCTTTCATATACCGCATGATATTTGGACTACTTTATTTGAAAATTCATGAATTACTGTTATATTCTTTTGGCATTACTTTCAACTTTTCTCGGTTACTCACTGTCTAGTTTGTGACGGTGGGTGCAGATAGGGTGGAGTGCAGTAGGGGCAAGGGACCTTGCCTAGTAGACCTTTTGTGAGCGGTTGGACTTGAGGTATCGAGGTGTAGGCTTACGTTCATTTCTGTTTGTGCGATGTTTTACATATATATATATAATTGTTTTAGAACTGGGGATATGATTTTGAGGTGGATTCCATCAATCCATTTTGTTGACTTAGAATTGAACATATTGGGGTTTTCCAATATTTGATTAGAATATGATTTTGCTTCCGCTGTGTTATAATTGCAATAACTCTTTCATAAATCTTGAAATTTTGATAATTTGAGGCTGACTAGGCTCATCAGGTTCGCTGAGAAACTGATTCGGGACCTGCACGGGTCTAGGCCGAGCGTACCCAAATGCATTGGGAATTTAGGGCCGTCACAGGTAATTTTTTCAGAATTAGGCTCCTTGAAATAATAAAAAATAACTAAGCCTGTTTGTGAAAGTAAAGTTTCATAAAATTTCATTGAGACATTTGGCCTTCTTGGGATGAAATTATGAGAATTAGGAATTATGGGATTGATTTGATTTTTTAGATTGAGGCTATGATGATAAGCATCAAGAAGATAAACAGAGAAATAACTTTTCAATTGATAACTGGATCTTTGATCAGAATTGGAGGCTGGATTATTGTACTGGCTGAATAATGGAGAGAATTTATTTTGTCTTTGATAAGTGTAAAGAGATTTACCCTAATCAATGATGATTTGAAACAAAGAATTTTATAGAGTTACAAGGAATTATCTGGATAGGAAATCAGGAAGGGAGTTATTTCTCCTTTTATATATTCGATATCGAAATCAAAAATACTTAAAATAGCTTGCCATCGAGCAAATATTTGTTTTGAAACTAGATTCTTTATATCTTTCAAAAGTATTTCTTTTGTTGATTTACAATCAACTCTTATTAAAAATTTTTGATTCAAAATATCTGCTTGAAATTTTTGAACCGATAAAAAAATTGCAAGAATTTCTTTTTTGACAGTAGCATAATTCTTTTGGGTGTTATTCGAAAGTCTTGATGTGTAACAAACAAGTTGTTCATTTCCTTCAGGGATTTTTTGAAGTAATATTCTGCCATAACTTATGTTAGAGGCGTCTGTTTGAATGATATTTTGATCAGTAGAATTGGCTAAATGCAAACATGGTAAAGTTTTTACTTTTGATTTAATCTTTTGTATTGCTTCTGTATGACTATGAGTCCAAAGAAATTTATTATCTTTTTTGAGAAGTTCCAAAAGATATTTTTTATCTATTGCTGAATTTTTATAGAAGTCTGATAAATAATTTAAACAACCTAAAAATCTTTGTAACTGTTTTTTATCTATTAATTTATCAGGGAATTTATTTGCGGATTCTATAACTCTATTGATTAGAGTTATTGTTTGATTCTGTATTTGAAATCCTAAGAAGTTTATAGTTATTTGAAAAAGTTTTATTTTTCTTTGAGACAATACTAGTCCATTTTTAATTATTATAGATTGAAATGTATACAAATGTTTCCAATGTTCTTCAATTGATTTGGAAAATATAATAATGTCGTCTATATAGACTAAAATATATTCATAATAAGGATGAAATATTTCATTCATCATTTTTTGAAATTCTGATGGGGCATTTTTAAGACCAAATGGCATAACATTCCATTGATGCTGTCCGAATGGAGTGTTGAATGTTGTTTTATATCTATCTTCATTTGCAATTTGGATCTGCCAAAATCCTGACTTTAAATCAAATTTTGAAAAGATAACTGAATTGGTTATTCTCTTTATATAATCATTCTTATTTGGCAATGGATATCTTATGGTTTTTAAAATATTATTTAATGGTTTATAATTTATTACAAGTCTAGGTGCTCCTCGTTCTAATTTTGCTGCATTTTCTACATAAAAAGCTGTACAACTCCATGGAGATTTTGATGGCGTTATTAATTTCTTTTGTAACAAATCTTTTATTTCTTGATCACATAATTTTAATAATCTTTCATTCATTTGTGAGGGATTGGCTTTTGTAGGTATTTTATTTTCATTAAAATCATTAATGTAAGGTAAAGAAACTTGATGAGTATTTCTATCCCAAAATGCTGACGGTATTTATGAACAACACTTAGTGATTAATTGATCTTGAAACATTTTAATTTTCTGTTGAAAAGATGGAGTATTTATTGTTTGTTTTGTTTTTAAATTTTTAATTTCTGATTTTAATTGTCCTATAAAAGTTTGCTTATGTTCTACTAGATTAATTAATTGATTTAAATATCTAGTTTTTGGTTTATTAATAAAATTGAAATTAACTTCTTTATTTTTTATACTGGATTTTATTCTACTTGCTGTTATGGAAAATGGTTGAATTTTTTTGTAAAAATGGAGTTCCTAATAATATATCATGTTGTAAATCTTTAACTATTATAAATGATGTTGGTATACAAATATTATTTTTACATATATGCGCAAGAAGGATTTTTAACTTAATTAATGATTTATTACCTTCAGCTGTTGAAAGTCGACTACTTGTTTTTTCACAATATTGTAATGAAATTAAATCTTCTCTTATACAATTTAGATCTGCACTTGAATCTATTAAAGCTTGTAATGAACATTTATAATCTTTTAATTTAAAGTTATTGGAGTAAATCATCGTTGATGCATATAAGATGTGAATGTTTCGATAAATATATTATTATCATAAACTGAAAGTTTTCAGAATTTATATTCTCATCTTCTATTTTAATAATTTTTTCTTTAAGAATTTTTATTTCTTCTTTTAATTGATTTATCTCATATTGTAATGAATTTATAGTTGGTTATTTAAAATCCCTATATAAGATTTATGTTTTAATATTGGGTCTTCTATTTGTTCATCGATATCTAAAATTAATTTTTCATGTGCTGTTAAAACATTAATTTCATCTTCTGGATTTGAGCTAGATGTATATATATTCTTTATATTTTCTATGCATTTTCTGAAGAACAAGAGCTATCACTTTTTACTACTTCATTTACTTTGTTTTTCTAATTTTTTAAATGACATTTATTTGTATAATGACTTGGTTTTTTGCATTTAAAGCATTTATTTGTTTTATTTTTATTAAATTTATAATTTCTTTTATAATTTTTTCTCTTAGTTTTATAATAAGAATCTTGATTGTTTTTATTATTAAATCTTTGTATACTTCTTTTCTATAATTTGGTTTATTAGTTTGTGTTTGAGTAACTTCATGACCGAATTGATAACAAAAATCACCTATATCTCTACGATTATCTTTAGAATCTTTATGTAATTGCCTTTTTAATTTTATATCATTACATATTGATAATCAAACTATCTGAATTGTTTGAATCATATCACCATAAGTGAATCTGTTATAATTTAAGTTCCATTGCATTTTTATCTTATTATATATCTAACATTTTCTGCGAATGAGTATGGTAATCCTGAAACAAATCTTTCTTTATAGAATGGAGTTTCATCTGAAGTTAATGTATAAACTTTTGTTAAGAATATATCTTTATACCACCTGAAATCGGATAATGTTCAGCATCTTAAACTTTGTAATTGTTCTCTTATTTTTTCTTCTATATGACTTCATGTTCCTATAAAATGCCATATTATATTAATTGTCAAGGTTCTTACACCATTAAATTATTCTCTACCATTGTCGTCTAACATTGGATTTCCATTTTCGTCTCTGGATATATAATTTTTAACTTCTAGTCTTTGATTAGTTGATAAACAATTATTCCATCAACCATTCATTTGTCCAGTAAATCCTACGGATATTGCGCCTACTATATTAGGTTCTGGATGGTTCTGTATTTTACATGCTATTGCATAAGTTAACATTTGTTGCATTATTTGTAAAACTCTATATTCTGATAATCCATCTATATTCCATTCATAAATTGAATTTTCATCAAACTTAATTCTTTTTTCACTTTTTTCTTCTAATATCATATCTACAGGAGATGGTCTTGAATAATAATGTTTACTTTTTCGAGTATTATAAGTTTCATGTTTTTTAGGATAATGGATTTTATTTATATATAAATCTTATGACATTTCAATGTTGGATTCTGTTATTTTTATTGGGCTAATTTCTAATGAATTTTCTGATAAACTATCAGATATTATAGATTGATTTTCTTCTAAAATATTTATTTCAAGCATTTTTTCTTTCTTATCTTTTTGATTTATTTGTAATGTACTAATTTTTGATGCCATTGTCTGTAATAATTCATCTGAATAATTTAGTTTTATTATAGGTAAATTTCTTAAATTATCTTTCATCATAGGTTTTTTTTAATATTAATTCATTTTCTACCTTTCTACTTATAGGTTTTTCAATATTTTTACTAGTAGAGGGGATACCATGTGAAGTATTTGATAAAGAAGATAAATATATATTAGTATAATTATTTTGTTATATTAAATGGTTTAAATCTTTTCTTGATATGGGTTTTTTTCATCGAAAGTATTTTTTAATGGTACTTTATTTTTATAGAAGCTAATGGAGGATGAGTCTGGATGCATTTTTCACCTTTTGTTCCTTCCCATACAGTATTTATTTTATGTGTTATTTTTGGACAAGATTGTGTTAAATAATAAAAAAATTGAATGTTTTGTTTATTATTTTTAATATAGGCAAAATATTTTTCTCTAATAATTGCTTGTTGAGATTTTAAACAAATTTTACAAAATATTGACGTCAATGGATGTTTAAGAAATTGTTCTTTTAAATTCTGATAATCTATTTCAAAATCTTCCTCATAATCTATTTTAACCATATTAACTTGATAATCATTAAAATCATTTATGAAAATATTATCTTCTGAATGTGTAACAGGATAAACTATATTTGTTGGTATTTTTTATGTTGATGCATGAGCAGGTTGAGTTTCATAATAAGTTTCAGTATTTATTGAAGATGGAATTGTTGAACAAGATTTTCTTGAAGCAAAATTCAAAATTCCTCATCATGAGCTATTAAAGTATGAATTTGATCATTTGTTTTGTCGAAAGGATTCTCTTATTTATTTGTATCTTAAATTAACCATGTTTTTGGCATGTCTATATCTTTCCAACTTAATTATTTTCTAGTAATTATTTTATTTGTTAAATTTGTTAAAAATAAAGTTGATGTTCCTTTTTGTAAATTTGTATATGCAACTGCAGGGATTATGGTATACATTAATTTATAATAAATTCAATAAACTACTGCAACATTTGAACATATTCCTTTCATTTCAAATCCTTGAGTATATAAACTTAATGTTGATGCTTCATGTGCAAATTAATCATGTAAACTAATTGTGAAATTAGGAAAACAATTATGGAAAATAAGTCCTTCAGACAAACTTCCTTCAATTATTCCTAATAATGAATCATTAAACCTTATGTGTCTTTTATCTCTTATGGATGCTAATACAAAAGTATTTAGTTCTAAAGCAGGTAATGGCTTTATTGCAACTTGTATTAATCCTATATGCAAATATTTATATTTTTCTTTATATGTATTTATTTTTTCTGGAGAGATTATTACCAATTTATAATGAAACAAGAGGGAAGTGATAACAATTGAACTTCATTAAGAACTTGATCAAACTTAGGAAAACACATTAGATTATTCTTAATCACAATCCAATTTATCACTTCTCGATGTTTTTGCCATAATATGGACAACTTCATTCGCTTGTTGATTAACATGATTGATCCTTCTTTTGTCATGTCTTCTAATCAATGTTTTACAATTCTGAAACACCTCTTCCACTTCAAGAAGATTATATTGGGGATGTCTTTCGTGATTCCTCCAATCGATTGAAGCAAGTCCGATTCGAAAACCATGTTCTCAATCCTTATGTAAAAATGAACCATGGGATAGGATTGTAAAGGTGACACAATCCAATAATGGAGAACCCATAGATCAGCCTCGAGATGTGTGTGTAGGGGAAGATGAAGGGCTAGGCATGTGACAACACATTACCTAACCCACTATTCATCTACTATTGACATCTCCTTTTTATATATATATATAATATATATATATAAACACACACCTCTCATATATCTCTTCACTCACGTCACTCTCTTACACCCCCACTCATCTCACGTCACTCACCTCACGTCACCTCACCTCACACTCATTTAAACACTCATCTCACGTCACTCACCTCACCCTCTCCCATCTCATGCAAACACAACTCTTACTTTTCTCTCACTCTCCAAACTCACCACCGCCCCAGGCTCGTCGCCGACGACCGAAACGGACTGCCGGAGGGTGCTGTCGACCGGAGGTATGTGCTCTTCGTTTCTCTCTCTCCCTCTCGGTCTTTCTCTCACTCTCGGTTTCTTTCTCTCCCTCGGCCATGTATGTCTCCTCTCTTCACGGTGGTGGTTGTCCATGATGTCGCCGGACAAGGAAAGTGACCATGACAGTCGGAGATGGCCCTTGGTGGTCACCGGAGTCGAAGTCGTTCCCTATCTCCCTTCCCTTCTCTCGATTTTTCCACTCTCACTGTTTTTATATTTTGTTTTGTTGTTGAAACCGTGATGAGGTGTGTGTCGTATAAGTGTTTTGGTGAAAATGAGTGGGGTGTGGCGTTGGACGGTGTGTGTGGGTGGACAGATTTGGCATGAGTGTGTAGTGAAAATATGATGGTGTGTGAATGGATGCATGTATTTGCATGAACACCCCTACGGTTTGGGGTGTGACACCGTGCACCCCACTCTTTGGGGTGCGAGATGAAGCCGTACACCCCCACCATTGAGTGTGGGGTGTACCATGTGTGAGTGGGTGAATGAATATGGATACATGCATGAATATGTATGTGCACCCCACAGTTTAGGGTGCGTGATAAGACGTGTATGACAACGGGGTTCACACAATAGCGGGGTGTTGTGTGCACAAATCAGCGGGGTGTACACAACAGTGGGGTGTTTTGTACACCTAACAGTGGGGTTTACTTAGTGATGTGGTGGTCATATAATGTGTATGTGTGTAAATAAAATAAAATAAAAATAAAGTAGAAGTATGGGCACTTTATGAATAAAATAAAGTGATTTAAATGGCCTTGTGTTAGGGTCCAATAAGGGCCCAACATAACCTATATAAAATGGGGCCATAACAAGTAAATAATTGCATGAAAATGGGCTTACATATTTCAATCCAACTAGAGTCTAACAAATGATACAAACACATACACATCAACTTAAGATTTAATGCTAAACCTTACCCTAATATTCAAGATTTAAACCCTTAACAGGTAATCGAGAAATCACGGGAGACGCGTTAGGATTTCGGAGTTCGTCACACGGGTCGCGATAGTTCAGGTAAGTACACTTGCCTTAAAAAACATTTGTACGTTAGTAAGCCAGCTAAGAAAATATCATGTGATTCATTTCCATTTCTTTGTGTTTGTTATTATCAAATTATTGGCTTTCCATTCCATATTCCTTGATTGTGTGTTCTTAGCATAAGTGTGTGTCTCGAAAGTACATTCGGCCTGCACTAGAAGGGATAAAACACGGGCACTCGAGCGCACCAGTGTTTGACCACCCCTAGTGATTGTGTGATACCATGTACTGGATTGTTGTGGATTGTTGTGGATTGTTGTGGTATTGTTGTGGAATATTGTGGAATATAAACCACTTATGGCCTCTTTTGACTCGTAGAGCACACATGTTTCAGTTGCGTTTGTTTTTCAGTCTGTCTATCATGCAACTTGTTTATTTAAATTCTCGTCTTTCCATTCCCGTATGATATTTAGACTGTCTTGTTTGTTACTTCATGAATTACTGTTATATTCTTCTGGCTTTACTTTCGATTTCTCTCAGTTGCTCACCGTCTAGTTTGTGACGGTGGGTGCGATAGGACGGAGAGCGATAGGGGCAAGGGACCTTGCCTAGGAGACTTTTTGTGGCTGCTTGGACTTGAGGTACCGCGATGTAGGCTCATGTTTATTTCTTTTTGTATGACGATTATACACCTTAACTCGTCAATCTAACTCATTGCTACTCTTATGCCAATTGCCTCTGTTTCTAATGGGTCACACCCACACTGAAATGCTTTTGTCGTCGCTTGAACAAATCGATCAATGAGTCTCTAATTATTGCACGCATCCCCACAAGCCCCTCAGTCTCGAATATCGCTACGTCTATATTGCATTTTGTCCAACCAACCTCAGGGGGATTCTATGTCATGCTAGTACTTTGTGGAGGGATCTGACTGTTGCCAATGTTAGATTTCTTCCTCACTTCAACTCATGAAGTATACCAGTCTATACCTTGACAGATCATATGAGGTAGGAGGAGATCACTCTTCTTCCAAAACAAATTATTTCTAAAGTTCCATATATACCACATCTTCATACACACTTCATTGACCGACAAATTTGAATCTTGACACAAATTGAAGAACCACATAAATCTTCAATTTGTAGGAATACAATTTTGCAAAAGTCGTCATATAAAATGCTTCATTTTTGCTAGAATTTTAAGGTTCCACAGTTTCAACTAATCCCTTGGGTCGCCACTAAATCCCCATCTCTACTCAATTCAACTACAACTTCGATATCCCGAGTTTACTTTATAGATGTCATCCTTCGAATACTTCTAAATTAACTTATTACAATCGTAGTTACTCATATGACTCTCACATTTTTCACATTAAAAATCTTTACAATAAGAGACGTACTCAATATGATTTGTTGTTATTGTTGTTAACTGAAGTGTGACCCAAATTAACTAATTGGACAAAAACTACGTCACTCTTGGGCGTGTTCCTCGTTGAAGGTACTGGACTATATATGTGTACAAGTATAAAACCCTACAAAGATATTTTGATTTAAAGCTGTGGTTGTCAGAACGTCACGTCAAGTCATTTTCGTCCCAACTAGAGGCACCCACTCCTATTAATTGGTTCCAAGAAATCCAAAACATTCATCACAAATCTTTCATCTTAACAGGATCTCTGTTTGTAGCTAGCTACTAATACAATCATGGCTTCTTCTAATAACTTGTGTTTGTCTAACAAAAACATCAGTAGAGAATATTGTAGCATGGTAAGTTCCTAAATTAATTGTTGCAATTTCAATGTACATATTGGTTGATTAATTATTTAGTTTAACAGTATTTTATACTGCATATATGGTTGGTTTTCTAGGTTACCGCATCAAACCATGAAAAGTCGAAGAATATTGTTAGAAAGGAACTGCTTAATGCAGAGAGCTCCAAAATTTGCATGTCAATGATCGACGCGCTACAGAACTTAGTCGTTGATTATCATTTTCAAGAGGAAATAACAATGGCTTTAACTAGGCAATGCAGGGCTATTGTGGAGAGTAGCGGCCGCGACGACAATGGCACCCTTGATTTATATGATGTCTCTCTTTGCTTTAGGTTGCTTAGACAACAAGGGTACCATGTCTCTGCAGGTAACTGCCTAGCTAGTTTTAGTTTTTCACTTATAAAATATGTTATTTAACGTCACTAACATTTTTATGAGTATATATGTGTGAAACAGATGTGTTCAACAAATTTATAGACAAAGATGGGAAATTCAAAGTGTCATCAACTAAAGAAGATGTGAGGGGAATGTTAAGCTTGTATGAAGCAGCAGACTATGGAATTGAAGGGGAAGACTCACTAGAGAATGTCAAAGTGGTCATTCTCAAGCAACTTCACACTTCATTAATAACTATGGAGCATGATTTAGCAAAGCTAGTCGAGTACACTTTAGAATGCCCTTCTCAAAAGAGGTTACCAAGGTTCATGACCAAACAATACATGGAACTTTACGAGAAAATCGGAAGAAAGAACGATGTCCTGCTCGAATTCGCCAAAATGGATTTCAACATTGTGCAAGCTCTGCATAAGAAAGAACTAGAACAATTTGTAAGGTGGTGGAAGGACTTGGGTCTTGCAGAGGAGATGGAGTTTGCAAGAAATCAACCTCTTAAGTGGTATACATGGTCCATGGCTACCCTTTCAGAACGTTTTTCGGAAGAGAGAATTGAACTCACCAAACCTATAGCGCTTATATACATGATGGATGACATCTTCGACGTTTATGGGACCCTGGACGAACTACTTCTCTTTGCACAAACAATCAACATGTATACACTTACCTAATCATTATGTTTCAAAATTCTTTCTAAGTAAATTAATATATAGTTGGTTATTGCTTTAAAGAGAATATTTCTATTATTTATTTATTTATTTATTTATTTTTTAACTTTTGTCATGTGTAAATTATGAGTGTGTGTTTCAATATTGTAGGTGGGACCTGAAGGAAATGGAACATATGCCAGATAAAATGAAGAAGTTCTGTAGAGCTTTGTTTGAGACTACTGAAACTATAAGCTTAAATGTTTTCAAAGAGCACGGATGGAATCCCTTAGACTCGCTTCGCAATGCGGTAATTCAGCTGACCTTGTTAGTTGCTACATAATTTATTTGCTACACAGTTTGTAGCATTTGTTTCAATAATGTCTACTTGTGCAATATTAATATTGTCTACTTGTGCAATATTTTCTTTTGCCCATACAGGCATAGGCTTTTGTTTGGTGCCATGTTTTCAGTAAAATGTCTGGTCTGAGATTTTTGCCATAAACCTTGACGCTTTAAAGAATCAAACGAGATGCATTAGGTATAGCTCACCTAATTCAAACTCTATGTAAACTGATAGACACGGAACAACTTTGAGAAACAAGTATGTAACATTAAATTAGAGAAGTTGCACCTTTTGTTCAAGTATAGCCCCACGTTTAAATTGTCTAATACAAGTGTTTAAGTCAATTACGACAATTTAATATTTTTAAATATTTTCCAAAGCTTGAACCAAACAAGTCCATGCAGATTAGGACATTTCAAAGCAAAATGAAACAAAAAAATTATGAGCTATATTACCCTTTACACGGAAGCCTAATTACAATACCACTTTCACGCACTCTCGGGAAAATAACGAGATTTGTTTAGGTTTTGCATTAAATCTAATAGAAAGGAAGAATTTGAGTTATGCAATCGACATCAATTAATTTGATATCGAGGCTTTTGTTGTTATTGAACAGTGGACAAGTCTTTGCAATGCATTTCTAGTAGAGGCAAAATGGTTTGCCTCGGGACATGTACCAGGCACCAAAGATTACTTGAAGAATGCAATTATAAGCACAGGAGTGCATGTTGTCTTTGTTCACATTTTCTTCCTAATTGGTGAAAGCATAACAAAGCAGACTCTGCAACTGATGGACCAAATTCCAAGCCAAGTCTACATCGTAGCAACAATTCTTCGTCTTTGGGATGACATGGGAAGTGCAAAGGTAACCATTAATTGTTGGTCCCCGCCTTCTCTATTTTCCTTAAGTGCATGGTATTTACATTCTCGATCATTTTAATTCTCTGCGTAAAAACCAAATTAATAATGAACAGGATGAGAATCAAGAAGGGAATGATGGATCATACATCAAATGCTACATGAAGGAAAACAACAACTCAACAATGGAAAGTGCAAGGCAACATGTGCTTGAAATGATAAGCAATTCATGGAAACAACTGAACAGGGAATGCCTATCCGCAAATAATCCCTTCTCGCCTTCTTTCACAAATGCATTATTCAATGCCGCGAGGATGGTTAGCTTAATGTACAACTACGACGAAAACCAACAATTACCAACCTTGGAGAAGCTTATTCAATCTACCATATTTGAAAGCATTCCCTTGTAATACAAGTTCTTTCCCTCCCCCTCACCAACCAAGTGAATGGGTTATTGGTTTGAAATTATATATATGAGGTTACTTGAGTTAGAAGTTGGAAGTTCGAGCCTCATGGTGGGCAAGTTGTAGTTTCTTTCTTATAAAAAAAGTTATTTCCCTCCCTCTCTCTATCTATATACGTTGATGTATTGCAAGTAAAATTTGTATTAATTTAATGTGGGTGATCTTGTTAATTAAAGAGATAGCATCTTTTATTCTTTCTTGCTAATTGATTTTGGGGAGTTCTTAATTTTGCTAGTTTTTCTGACATTTTTTTTAAAATACTGATAAAAGGCCTTTTGAAAAAAGAATCATGGTATTAGTGATTTTTTTGACAATCACAATTAATAGTGAGCTTTGTTAAGGTTGGAGTTTGTAAAATAAAAAAATGTTAGACCTTTAATCACTAGAACAATTTTGAACTTTAATATAGGTTTCAAAACCTCTATTAAATATGATTGTTATAAATGTCATGTAAGAAACGTGTTCAATGGTCGTGTTTTAATTGCTAAGACATGTAGTATGTAGAAGTTACTTAAAACCCCTATCAATTATGTGTTATTAAATGTTAAAACTCTTCAATAAGTTAAAATACGACTCATCGGAACACATTTCTCACATGTCATTTAATAACACCATTTTTAATAGGGGTTTTGAAACCTCTATTGAAAGACTAAAATTGTTCTAATAAGTTAATATTTACTCTAAGTCCAATATATAGATCTTGGTAGAATAATTTAGGTTTGTTAGGATCTTCATTTGGTTATATGCCTTTACTCTGACTTGTTAGATCTGTTTATTGTACTTCAGTAAGTTCTTAAATTGATCTTGAGAGAGTTGCTTTTATTGAGCTTGTAACAAAAGAAATAAAAAGAAATAAACAAGAATAGTGGGCTTTGTTATAGGCCCTTGTTGATGCTATGTGATAGGAAATCATCGTATGTTAATGGTTGTCTTGAAATCTGGCTTGTTTTTAGACGAGGTGGGCTCTGGTTGCCATGTGGGGGATCGGGGAGTGTTGGCTATGGATTTTGGGGATTACGCTATTGTCATCACTCATAATCCAGATAACGATACTACAAGGTGCGTGAGTGGTTGTTTGGTTAATTTTGTGACTGTTAGTATTGGGGGTTTTAGTTGTTTTGATCTTTTTGTTATATTTGGAAGTTTTATTGCGTTTTCTAGTATCTAGATTGAATTTTTTGTTTTTTTTTGAAGAGATCTAGATTGAAGTTATACTTTGCTTATTTAGTTTTTTCTTTATTATTTTTTATGAGTATTTGGATTTCTATTTGGTTTTTTGCATTAGTTTTGATTCTTTTAGGTCTCTGTGTAGTCTAATGGGTAAATTTTATTAATGCAAAGATGATTGCAAGTTCATGATAATGTCTTTTGTCTCTTGATTGGATTTTGATGTATTCTTTTTGTGTTGCAAAATTCTTGATGAATTAAACAAGTGCAGCAATTGCAGTCATTTGATTCAAAAAGTTGTTTTCGAGATCAGCAAGGTCCATTGTTTTCACCCAAGCTTGCAAGATGCCAAGGCAATCCTAGGTGATTTCCTTGGCCTGGGCAAGGTGGTGCCTTGACTATATCTAGCGGATGAAATAATATTTATTTAGAGTTCCCTAAATAACTATTTATTCTTTTATAGGTCCTTAAGTATCATTAATTGTTTATTAGTCATTGTGATTCCTATTCAATATTTATACTTCTGAAATTTTAATAAGTCTTTAGGTCTTTCAGTAACATTAATTGTATGCTTAGATGATTTTTCTCTCAAATGCCTAGGCGATGCCTAAGAGATGCCTTGCATTCACTAGATTTGACGTTGTTGAGAAACATAATTTAGGGTCCCAGTCAAGATATGATTTTTTTTTAGCATCCAAGATATGATTTATTGGTGCTTATGTACTGCTTTGTGTGTATATCTCAACCTGCTACCGAGTGCAACAACAACATAGACTCATTACCAAATTAATAGGGGTTAGCTACATAGATCAAACTCTTCCATTGTGATCGATTCAAACCTGCTACTGAGTTATGGTAAATTAAAGCAACAACCTAAATTATAGTTTCAATTGTATAGATAAAATTCTAGTCATTTCAGTTTCTGATGACTAAACTCACTTGTTATATCAGGATCAAGCTGTTGTCTTGTGCCAAATGGGTGACGAGTCGTGATTGGTTGGGTTGTAGGAGGAAGGACTGAGAAGCATATGCTCAAGGCTGGAAATGCTTATCACAAATACAAGGTCAAGAGGAACTGATGATGCCCCAAGGTGTGGTGGTGATAACTGACGCGCGCCGAACGTGTCAATGAAATAAATAAACTTAAATCAACTATTTTGTAGATAGCGGTAAAGGGTCGATCTCATGAGATTGGTTTTATTTCTAAAGTAAAAAAAAAACAAAAAGGAAATCGGGAGATTTAGAGAAAATAAGTTAATTACCTAATCTAAATATAAACAAAATAATAAAAGCAATTAAAATAAAGTTAAAAACAATTAATAAAAATAACACCTAGGTCAAGACATACAAGTTTGGTTCGATAAAAAGATTGAATTTGGTCATCAACTTATGTCAAAAGATACAAATCAAATTATCCTAGTGTAGCTATAGACCCAGTGACGTACGTGGTTCCTCGCACTTCCTGATATCGGCAGCCAAGGTACGACCGTTGACTACTTCCCTAACCAAACACGCAACCTGATCGCTAGTGCTCCAGATTTAACGCATTGGTCGCATTACTTCGATTTGTGAATGCACTACACCTAGACAATCGGATCGCTAATGCTTCCGATTTAGCCTAGATCTCTAAGATATTTGACCGGTCCCAAAAAGGTCTAATCAATTGGTATGGTCAATCGTCACTAATGTGGTCTTATTGCACAAACACGGGTGCTTACGACTCGCTGACATGTAAATCAAGGTTTAAACTAATGTTTAACCTCAATTGTTCAATCAATACCAAAGAAAATAAAATAATAATGAAAAGCTTGAAATTAAAATATATAAATCTCACAAATACATTGAATATGCGTAGTCGAACCTCCCTCATAGTCTTGCCTAGGCTATGAACTTAGTCATTTATGGTTACAGAACTCAAAGTACAAAAAATAAAAGAATGGAGAGGGAGGGGAGAAGAGAGAAAGGAAAAGAAAGCCGATCCTCTTTTTTCTCTTTTTTTCTCTTCTTTTCTGTTCTCATCGTTCTCTATATCTATCTATATATATATATAATAATCGATCTATCTATCTATCTATATATATATATATATATATATATATATAATCGATCTATATATATCCTATATAAAGCTAACAAATTTATCCAATTCCAATTCCCTTCTTCTTCTTGAATGGCATGCCGTAATGTGTGGGTCCATCGAAGCCGCCTCGAGATGCGCATTAGCAAGCTTTTCGATGTAAAACATATCTAGACATATGAATACTCCATTTTGTATAGTTTTTCAACCCGATTTCAATCGCGTGGTCTATAATATTTATGGAGTCCCTTTGAAAATGACAAATACAGATAATTAGACTAATATTTTGTTTAAAATCCCACTTAATTTAGTGAAAGACTTTACTTTTTACTATGGAAACTTGTGGGACTCTCAATATTAAGAAAACTCTGTTAGCCCTTCTCATTTTTACTATAAAAACACTCAAATACGTGAATGATCACGTGATGCCTAGGGGTGGGCACGGGTCGGGTTCGGGTCGGACCCACCCGATACCCGACGACCCGACTCATTCGGGTCGATATAAAAATAAAATTACTAAGAAACTATTACCGACTTATCATGCACAAGCACGGGTGCTTACGACTCACTGATATGTAAATCAAGGTTTAAACTAGTGTTTAACCTCAATTGTTCAATCAATATCAAAGAAAATAAAATAATAATGAAAAGCTTGAAATTAAAATATATAAATCTCATAAATCCATTGAATATGCGTAGTCGAACCTCCCTCGCAGTCTTGCATAGGCTATAAACTTAGTCCTTCATGGTTGAAGAACTCAAAGTACAAAAAATAAAAGAATGGAGAGGGAGGGGAGAAGAGAGAAAGGAAAAGAAAGCCGATCCTCTTTTTTCTCTTCTTTTCTCTTCTTTTTTGTTCTCATCGTTCTCTATATCTATCTATATATGAATCGATATATATATATATATATATAATAATAATAATAATAATAATAATAATAATAATAATAATCGATCTATATATATCCTATATAAAGCTAACAAATCTATCCACTTCCAATTCTCTTCTTCTTCTTGAATGGCACGCCGTAATGTGTGGATCCACCGAAGTTGCCTCGAGATAAAACATATCGCATATGAATGCTCCATTTTGCATAGTTTTTCAGCCCGATTCAAGCGGTTTATAATAAGCTAATATTTTTTTCGATGTAAAACATATCTAGACATATGAATACTCCATTTTGTATAGCTTCCTCCTATTTTTTTTTCAACCCGATTTCAATCGCGTGGTGTAGATATAATAGATTGGTTTCTTTCTAGGAAAATGATAAATATGAGAGGAGATAATTAGACTAATATTTTGAAGACTTTACTACAAAAACACTCAAATACATAAAATTACTAAGAAACTATTACCGACTTATCAGTAACCAGGTCAAAAGGTCGGTCTCATTGCTACTAGGAGGACTGGTCACTACTGCTGCCAAGGCAGATAAGAGTGCTTAGTAAGTTTTCTATTGTTGACTCCCTTGCTTCCTCCTATTTTTTTGTTCTCCTCTTCATTTTGTTGCTTCAGACGACCTTTTGTTCAGTTGACCTTTTGTTAATTTTGGAAGATACACTAGAGTTCTATTTCAAACTTTGGCATACATTTTCTTTCTTAATGTGATCTTAATTCTTGCGTCGTTTTGGTGCTGTTGACTGATGATTGGTATTTGCCTATGAGCTCTTGAAGTGTTTTAAGTGTGTATTGTTGTTGCTTTCTTGCCTATTGAGATCGTTTCGTATAAATCAGTTAATTTTTCTATGTGCTTAATCTTCCCTATTCAAATGTTTGGATCGATAGCGTCACAGTGAGCATCTTGTTTTGTAGCCAACCAATTTTCAAGAGGATATAGCATGATAGATGTTATTTGTAGATGATATTGTTTTAGTGGACAAAGCAAGATATAGATTGAAAAAGAAATTAGAACTTTAGAGGAACACATCAAAATCTAAAAGCTTTAAGTTGAGTAGGACGAGGATCAAATGCATGCATTGTGAGTTAAAAAATACTAGGGATCAAGATAATGTAGTACGTGTAATTGGACTATATCTATCTTATTATATGATGATAAATGTATAGTTTAGGGATTTAAGGAATAATATAGAAATATATATATCTAATTATATTTAATTTTTGTTTTTAGGTGAAACGGAGTGCACGATTGGATCCGGGGTGAAAAAATATTCAAAATAGAGTATTTACTTGCAGTTATCGGATACCGGAGGATTTGTCTCGAAATACACATTGGAGTCTCGCGGTGCCACGTGTCGAATTCTTAATGGTCCAGCGCGCACAGAAATTCCACGTGTTGTGTCCTGATTCGTCCAGCCTAATCACACAAGTCTTCACTGCACCAGCGCCTCCACGTGTTATCTGATTCGCGTGTTCGCATCACAGCCTCTGCACCAATCAGTTCGTGCCACATCGACAAGCCCAAATGCTCCTCATTTTAGCCGAGCGATCTAACTCGGGATGCATACCAGCACTAATTCCCAGAAATTTGCCAACTTTCTCCGCATTCGCGTACTCCAGTTGCATGCCACGTGGCGTCAACCTATTCGCCCAACACGTCTTCACTTAGCTGCTCCCCCAATCAACTTGTAATGACCCTAAAAATTTAATATGTGCTACGTGTCAATACAAGTGATTCATGGGCCCACGCCGTAGTACAGTCATCAATTCTCGGACGTCAACGCCGAGGTATGTTAGTTTTGTATGGTGTTTGTATTATATTGTATTTCATTTGTACTATTTCAAAGTTTTTAACATGTAAAGACATTGTATACAAGTGTTGGTAGTCCGGGGAACAAATTTAAATAAAAACACTGACAAAAATATAAAATAAATAATAGTTAAAAGGTTGTAAAGTCCGTTGTTACGTTGGTACGTCTGTGGTGACGCGATGAACAAAGTTAGTGTTATGAGTCAAGTGCGAGAATACCCGAGGGAAGCTTTGAGTATTGTTTGAAATGGATGAGATCAAAAGACCAAAGTCAGCAAAAAGTCACCTATTTGAGTCACTAAAGTTGGTAGAGGTGACTGCAAAATGACCAAAAAGGGCAATAAATTTGTAAAGGGTATGGATAAGGGTGAGGGGTATTTTGGTCATTTGACCAAAATCCCCCAAAACACCAACACGCCATCGCCATCACCATTCTCACATCCCAAATCAAAAGAGGAAGAAGAGATCAAGGAGAGGAGAGCGGCAATTCGCGAAGAGCGTGGACGCGACGTCGAGGCGAGATTCAGGTAAGGAAGTTATTGATTTTATTGTTGGTGTTGGTGTTGTCGTTGTGGTTGTTGCCGAGATTGTTGTCGAGGTTGTTGTTGAGGAGATTATGGATTTAAATGGTGAAAATGGGATGTTGATGATGGTGGTAATGTGTGTGTTGATTGTTGTTGTATTGTTTTAAAAAAAAAAAAATTCTCTCTGTTCTCTAAGGCGAGCGTGTGCTCCTCATCCAGGGACGATTTCGTCTCTAGTTCTCTAGAGACGAAATCGTCTCCCCCTTTTTTTTCTTTGCTCTTTCCTCTTCTCTCTTATTTCCTCTCTCAAACCATCTTCAACCTCCAAATTTCAAAGGCCAATTTCAACATCAACAACACAAGTTACCATAAATTTATGGATTCAACATGCATGTGATATAGTCCCAATTTGTACATAATACCTGAAATTCAACCGTGGAATCGATTTTAAAACTCCATTTCATCTAAACTCGACTTCAATTCTTATAAAAACCAGTAAAAACAGATTTTAAACCTAAAACTGATTAAATGGAAAAACCTCATTTTTGAAGCTCCCTTAATGGAAATAACTAAGAAGACTAGATGATTATCTTAATGAAGCACCCTTAATCTAGCCTTCTAGTTCTCTAAATTCACTGTATTTAACTCTTCCTCTTTCCCCAGATCCAGCCTCTCTGATTTTGCATGTATTATTTTTTTTTAAGTTCTGTCCATCAATCCTCATATTTAATGCCTTGGTCTAATCTCCCTCAACGCATGCATCCCGAGGAAGATCTAAGGGTCTCTGTTCACTAGATCCAGGTCCAGCTGCCTTGTTGACACAACTTTATGACACCATTATCTTGAGATCTCACACACCCATCTCCATGTTTATCTTATGACTCTTTTTATTTTC
The DNA here is from genome assembly GCA_039657345.1 of Stephania japonica. NCBI lineage: Eukaryota > Viridiplantae > Streptophyta > Magnoliopsida > Ranunculales > Menispermaceae > Stephania > Stephania japonica. The sequence continues at coordinate 78,516,477 of CM077556.1, read as the reverse complement.
CTTCAACTACAAGATTTATATTGATTTAATTTATTCAATTAATCTACCAACTATAGGCACCTACCTATTTAATTTATGTATTCTTATATTGACTAACCTATACTTAGTCTCATCAACTCCCTACCACCCGACAGTCAATCTTCGTACCCCACACGCACTTCGAGTAAAATACCTAACTCGTAACCTTGCCCAACATCAACTTACACACATGTGATGTTTATATAAATAATAATACATTCCCACATCACAATAATAGACATACAACATATACAAAGAACACAATATAAGTTGGGTACTCATATCCGAGTAAGCCCAGCTCTCCTTGTAACGATCGAATTAACCCGTTAATCCCCGTGATTAACACTAATCCTGATTAAATAAATTTGGACCGTTACATAGTTATCGATCATGGATGAGTATTTTAGAAAGGTCAGAGGAACTACAAAATGAGAACAAGGAAGACCAACATCTGGTGTTGGTAAAACCACCCACCCTCCCATGCTTACCTATTAAGTTTAAAAAGAGGTGGTCGTAAAGGAGCGTTCGCAAATTTTCTATACGGCTGATGATAAGTGTATAAATTACGCATCATATAGCATTCTATATTGCACAGCTGGGACTTTTATTCTTGCGCTCATTTATGTGTCTAACATGTGCTACAGGTTTAGAATATGAAATCACACTTTGTCCATACAAGGACGTCACCCCATGCAAATTACCCACGGCGTAACTGATGAACGAGTGGACCAGAGAGGAATGTGAAGGATGCCGCCAGGACACCGTCCCTTGAAGATAGCTACGTGCATCACCCACGTACAAGTGGACCAGCATCACATCAAGAAGACACCGTCCAGACACCGCCGAGACGCCGTCAGATCTACTATTTAAGAAGATGCCGTGAAGACGCCGCTTTCATTCTACCCACGACGCCTCCACGACGTCTTGCACAGTAACTTCGTAAATTCAGATTTTTTTTGTTTTATTTGATGTATTTAATCGTGATTCGAGATTTGGGGGGAGACATATAAATAAGAATTAGAGTTTTTGAGAAAGGACATCTTTTGTTTTGGGGAGAAGAATAAAGAAATCAATTTTCAAGCTTTACCATGTCCGACTAATCTCCTTATTTTAGGTTGGAGGTGGAACGGGGTTGTCATTGATTGGGAGACTCATATGAGGTTCTATTTATTTATTTATGATTTCTACCCTAGTCTTATTTCCTTTGGTTCTATTTTTATAAACATGGTTAGATCTACATGTGTAAAGTACTATGCATGCTTGTTAGGTTGAATACCTACTGTCACCGAGTTGAAACATCCGTCCTTACGCGGTAGATTCGGATTAGTAACAATTGACCATTGAGTCAAGTGCCTTAGGAATTTAAGTTAAATCGGTAGCACTAGCGATCTGGTTGCTTAGGTGGAGTGCATTCACAGACCACATTAATGCGACCAACACATTAAATCTGGAGCACTAATGATTAGGTTGTGTGTTTGGTCAAAGAAATAACCAACGGTCGTACCTTGGCTTTCGAGATTTGGAAGTGCGAGGACCCGAGTGCGTCATCGGGTCTATAGCAACACTAGGTCAAAGGTAGGATTTTCATATACTTTTTGTGAACCAATGATTAATGAGTCAACTCTCAATTATTTGAATGATCCCGTGAAGCTGAAGGTCTAGAACTCTTTCTCCTCATATCTTTTAAAGTTTTTAATTATTCAATTTTCTCTCTTACATGATACAAATTTCCCTCTCTCCTTACCCCGCCATAGAAACCTAAGTTGAACAACTTAGTCCTTATGGTTCGACCTCGAACTTGCCACAACTATAGTCCAACAACTGTTGAATTTTGATCAGGAAATTTTTTTTGACGCGTTCGGCGCACGTCAGTTGACACCTTTGTGTCAGATGATCATGATGCGACAAAATCATATGTGTTGAGGTCCCGGATGAGCTCCCAAATCTAAAGGAGGACATGTCTGTTGACTTGCCTAAAGCTATAGATGCGTCATTCGTTGTCGACATCTCGAAAGGAGAGAGCATCATGTGATCATTCACACCAAGTCGAGCTAATGACTTTAACCAAAAGCGCTATTGGGAGGCAACCCAGTTTTTTTCCTTTATGTTTTTTTAGTTTGCTTATTTTTATATTTGTTTAGTGAACTCATTTTCTCCCATTTTTGACTATTTACAGGTGTTTGATACTCGTTTGTTGAAGAACCGGAGTTGAAAGCCCGATATCACTGCTGAGGTTCTCTGGTATATATGGTTAGTCTAATTGAGAATTGGTAAATTCTTGTTTTTAGGTCTTTAGGATTAGTTTTTGAGTCTACTGGAAGTAATTAGATGTGTATTCCTTAGATTTTCTGAGTTGAGCATTTTTGTCATTGTGCTTTATATTTTATGAGATATTTTAGTCCATTAGGTTTTTCATATTTATTTTAGCATGTCATTTCTCCATTACTTGTTTTTTCATTTCCATATTCTTTTCACCTATTTTCTCTTCATTTTGTAGTTGATATTCTCATTCTTGTTTTAAACATTGATAAGGTTTGGGATAAGTTTGGGGGTGTTTCAGTTATAGTGGAGTGTTAAATGAATGGAATTTGCAAATGACATGTATGATCGTTTTATTATTTTTTATGCATACTCCATGGTTTGGTAAGTTATGGTGGTATTTTTCTTTTCTTTTCTTTTCACCTTATTTTCTTGTTATGACATGTTATATTGCATCATTTAGGTTAGTAGTAGTTTATATTAGTTTATGCATTTTTGTAGTTATTTTGTTGCATTATTGAGTCTATGTAAGTTTAGAGTCATTTTGTTGCATATAGAGTTATCTAAAACCTTGTTGAGTGTTTTTTATTGTGGATATGAGTTCAAATTAAGCTACTTTTATGACTTGAACCCTTTTGAATATAAGGAGTAATACTTTATTTAGAGCATTGTCCAACATCTTTGATGTTGCTTATAAGAGAGCTAGTATGAAGTTTAGACATTGTGCTAGATACCAAAAAGGAAGGTAGTCTTATTTTGCAACTTATCAGATTTTTAGGGTGTTAGAACGAGAATGTAGCTCACTTGAGACATCAATTCATATGACTTAACCACTTTTGGGGAATGATTGAACTTGAACATGTATTGGATGACTTGTTTGATTATAGTGACAGTGAAAAGGGTCAACAAAAGTTTTTTAAAAAATTTTTAGAGAGTCCCACTGATTCCAAAGGAAAAGGAGCAGGGAATCTTGTGGTGGGAAAAAGTAAGAAAAACATATTCCACTGGAAATGAAGCAGGGACCGTACTACTTTTAAAATTTTTGGAGAAAATAGAGTGTATATACGCATAAAGGAGGAAGTTTATGAAAACTCTTTTGAATAAAAAGATTTGATCGAGTGTTAATAGCTAGATCAATCGAGTTATTCCAATGCGTTGTTCCACATTTTCATATTTAAATTTGATTATCTCTCTTTGGTGTGTTTAGTCAACATTTATGGATATATAGTGTGTTGCACTTTTCGTTCATAGTCCATTTTTTTGGATTGATGCACTATTTTTAAGAAATTCTAAACTCGTATGCTTTAATGTAGTGGCTCTGTAAAATTTTGCGTAGTTGAAGACCTTTGTCTAGATTGATTCTAGTTTTTGAAAGAGTAATTTTTACTGAATTTTGGATTCCGTTCTCACAGAATTTTGACTCTGAGCTTCTTTTGGGAGATGATTGATTGAGTGGCAGATTTAAATAAAAATGGAACTAAACTTGACTTGGCGAAGGGCATAGGTTTTGTTAGGATTCATCGTTGTAGTATTAGGAGTATAGATCTTCATTCACTTCTTTGCTCGGACGAGCAAAGTCTAAGTTTGGAGGTGTTTGATGAGTGTTCATTTAAGCATTATTTAGTATAGGTTATTAAGTGTAATTGGACTATATCTATCTTATTCTATGATGATAAATGCATATTTTAGGGATTTAGAGATTTATGGAGAAATATGGAAATATATATCTAATTATATTTAATTTTTTTTTTAGGTGAAACGGAGTGCACGGTTGGATCTAGGGCAGAAAAATACTCAAAATATAGTATTTACTTGTAGTGATCGGATACCAGAGGATTTGTTTCAAAATACATACTGAACAGTTGAGTAAGTGGAGTCTCGCAATGCCACGTGTCGAATTTTTAGTGGTTCAGCGTGCACAGCAGTTCCATGTGTCGTGTCGTGTCCTGATTCGTCTGCCGGATCACACAAGTCTTCACTGCACCAGCGCCTCCACGTGTTGTCATATGATTCGCGTACTCATTACAGTTGCCTCTACACCAATCAGCTCGTGCCACGTCGCTAACCCAATTGCTCCTCGTCTCAGCCGAGTGATCTACCTCGTAATGCGTATCAGCACTAACCCCCAGAAATTGCCGACTCTCCGCGTTTGCGTACTCTAGTTGCATTCCACGTGGTGTCGGCCTATTTGCCCATCGATTCTTCACTAGCTGCTCCCTCAATCAACTCCTGTCGTGTGGTGCCTAGTCACCCACCAGCATATCATAACACGCCTTTTCGCCTATCAGATGATGCCACGTCAGCGAGCAAGGTTGCCTCATCCAATCAGACGTTGACAAGTTAGCGACCACAGTTTTTCCACCAATCAGCTGCTGCCAAGTGTCTTGAACTGCAAAAAAAGTTCCAATCCAGTCCCAAATGCAGAAATCACTATTCTAATTATGAAAATTGGTTTTTCTCAAGGACCAAATTTTAGGATATATATAAGGACTTAGGGGTGTGAGATGAGGATCTTTATTTATTTTTCTTTTGGTTTTTAGTTTTATTATGTCTAGCTAGTTTCTCCTCCAAGTTGAAGGTGGATCGGTAAAGCCTACGACTTGGGAATCCTTTATGAGGTTTATTTATCTTTATTATTATTGATTCTTTTCTATGATCTATTTTCTTTAGTATTGTTTATAATATTATGGTTAGATTTAATTGTGTGTAAAGGCATGTGCATACATATTAAGTTGATATTATTTGTCATTGAAGTTGAAACGTCCGTCCTTATGTGGTAGACTCAAACTTATGACAATTGGTCATGCAGTCAAGTACCTTTGAGATCTAGGCTAAATTGGGAGCACTAGCGATCCGGTTGTCTTGGTGTAGTGCCTTCACGGATCGAGGAAATGCGGCCAACATGTTAAATCTAGAGCACTAGGGATCATGTTGCATATTTTGTTAGGGTAGTCAATGGTTGTACCTTGGCTTCCGATGATAGGTTAGTATTTATAGGATTTAATAGTCTATTTTAATATAGTTCAGTGTTTAAAGTCTTCAAAATACATGTCTAGTTATATTTAGTTTTGGTTTTCAGGTGAAAAGGAGTGCACGGTTGAATCCGGGGTTGAAAAATACTCAAAATAAAGTATTTACTTGCAATATTCGGATATCGGGAGAGTTTATCTCGAAATATACACCGACAGTGGAGTAATTAGAGTAGCATTGCCATGTGTCGCTTTCTTATTGGTCCAGCACATTAAAACACATTGGTTATGTATGCCAGCAGCGCCATGTGTCAGAAGCCCATTGGCCAAGCCGCGTCAAACAGCAACTGCCCGACCAATCACAGCGTGCCACATCATCACAACAACAACATCACCACCAATCAGCGCCTGCAACGTTCTCTCTCACAGCTTCTCTCAACCACTCATGTCCAACCACGTAGCCAAGCCAAGCGCTTCTTTTTGTCAAGTTGCTCGATGGCCTCGGGATGCGTGTCCATATAAACTTCCAGATCTTCGGCGATTGACGCGAGTCCTTCCCGTGTCTTAACCACCACGTGTCCACACTGCAACCCCTTACTCGCACGTCACCACGCAACACTCCAGCTAATCAGTGATGGACACGTTAGCACACACTCTTCTCTCCACCAATCAGACAGCGACACGTCAGCAAAGCCCCCGAAATCACCCAATCGGATGCTGCCACGTGTCACGAACGCCAATAACCACCAAAATAGTTTTCTCTATCTTCCAGAGACCAATTTTTAGTAGTTTTATATATTAGGACTTTAGGGATTATCAGAAAAACAATCTATTATTCTTTGGAGAATTCTTTGCATTATTTTCTTTGGAGTTTTATGAAGAACATGTCCGGCTAATCAGGTCATTGCCTAGGTCGGAGGTGAAGCAAATCAAGATTATGGATTCATGACATAGCTTGTGAGATCTAATTGTTTTATTATTTAATTTAATTTCTTCTATTTCTTTGTTGTTGGTTTTCATGAATATGGTTTAAATCTAGGGTATGTATATGGTCATTGCATGCTTCTAGGTGGAAAATCTATAGTCAATTGACTCAATTGTATCCGTAATTGTACTTTTGAGACAATATAAGTGACAAACATTCACCCGATTGCCGTCAAAACCTTTCGGTTCTTGAGTGTACAATAATTGAATCTAGGTTAAATCGGGAGCGACGCGATTCGATTATCTAGGATTAGTATTCTCATGGAAATTTATTACTACGGTTAATTTGTTAAACCTTATGGTGGATGTCTAGGGTTATGCATTAATTAGGGAAGTAGTTAGTGGCGGATGTCCTAGCTATCGAGATTAGGAGAATTATGAATTTATGGCGGATGTCAATTTTCTATAGCTAATCTAGGGAAATTTGAATTAATAATTGTTTTGGGAAAGATTGACGACCATGATATGCCATTGAATCTTGATCTTGTCTTGTGGAAACATAGATTTAGGTATTTTAAATTAATTGTTCGTAGACCTAGGTGTTTACTTTTATTTATTTAATTTATTAGTAACTAGATTAATTAATTAAGTCATTTTTTTAAACCCCCATTTTCTTTCTCTTAGAATCTTAGAAAGATTACCAATCTCTGTGGGATCGACCTTTTGCTACTATCTGCAAATAGTTGGTTTAAGGAATTATTTTATTGACTCGTTCGGCGCGCGTCAGCCGACATCAAGAAGTACGAGGAACCGAGTGCATCACCAGGTTTATAGCTGCACTATATCATAGATTAGTTTACATCTTTTATAAAGCGACAATTAATAAATTTAATCCCAAATTGTATGGCGAGACTGTGAAATTGGATACTTAGACTTCTATCTTTCATTAGATTTCCTCTCATTTATTTCTTTATTTTCAAAATATTATTACATTCTCAAAAATCTTAATTTCCTTTTGCTTATATTTTCTTACTTTAGAAAGACCACTAATCTATATGGGATCAACCCTTTACCACTATCTACAAAATAATTGATTTAAAAAATATATTTTATTGAAACGTTCGACGTGCGTCACTATTGCCGCCAAGGCAGATAGGAGTGCTTAGTATGTTTTCTATGGCCGACTCCCTTGCTCCCCCCCTTTTTTTTTTGTTCTCCTCTTCATTTAGTTGCTTCAGACGATCTTTTGTTAATTATATTCAAGGTTGCTTCAGTCGACGTTTTGTTAATTTTGGACGATACACTAGAGTTCTATTTCAAACTTTGGCATACATTTTCTTTCTTGATGTGATCTTAATTCTTGCGATGTCTTGGTGTTGTTGACTGATGATTGGTATTTCCCTATGAGCTCTTGAAGTGTTTTAAGTGTGTATTGTTGTTGCTTTCTTGCCTTTTGAGATCATGGGTGGTTTTATATAAATCAGTTAATTTTTATGTGCTTAATCTTCCCTATTCAAATGTTTGGATCGATAGTGTCACAGTGAGCATCTTGTTTTGTAGCCAACCAATTTTTAAGAGGATGTAGCATGATATATGTTATTTGTAGATGATATTGTTCTAATAGACAAAACAAGATATGGACGGAATAAAAAATTAGAACTTTGGAGGAACAAATCAGAATCTAAAAGCTTTAAGTTGAGTAGGACGAGGACCGAATGCATGCATTGTGAGTTAAAAATACTAGGCATCAAGATATTGTAGTGATAAAAGTAGGGGAAGTATAAGTTCCTAAGGTGAACCACTTTTGATATCTCGGATCAATCATGCAAAATGTTGGTAATATAAATTGAGAATGATGTTTTTGAAATATTGTACCAAGGTAAGAGAAAAATTTTATGGAAGTGCAATTAAGTCGATTATGTTTTATGGAAGTGAATGTTGGGTAGTAAAGAAATATAGTGGAAATGATACCCCCCCTCACCCCCAAAATAAATAAATAAATATAGTGGAAATGAGAGTGCTTAGGTAGATGTGTGGTAAAACAAGTAGAGAGATAAAATAAGAAATTCAAAAATTGAAAGAAAAGTATGAGTAGCATCAATTAATGCAAAGAACATGTGTATATTATATCTATGTTTATATAATTAGAGTCCCGCTAAGGGCACCCTGCTGATTAGAGCACCCCAACAATTTATCAGGGCATGCCAGTACTTTTACCAAAATGCTATTTCATTTAAAGTGCAAGCACCCCACCACCAAATGAAACACTTCTTTTCTCCCTTCCATCACGACATCAAGGCCTTAATATTTCAAATCCCCTCACTTTCTTGCTTGTTTAAGGTAGATTTGTTGTTTTTATGGTCAGATAATGTGTTTAACTTCAATCCCGTAGTGTTCATTCATACAAGGCTATGATATGTCTTTTGGTCTTGGACGTTCATTGTTGATATCATTGTGTAAGTGTCGGTTAATATCAACCGACACCAAAGTGAGAATGACCTTTAGACCACGTGATTGTGTATCACCGAGACTATTGGTTTTGGTCTTGGTGACCTATTACCAAGACATTAAGCTATGTCTCGGTTGCTTCCAACCGAAGTATAATAAAAAGCTAAGTTTGGAATTAAACTCGGTTGGTAATAACCGACATATTTTCTTAGTTATTGGTTATAGGGTATCGAGACACTACAACATGTCTCGATGTCTCGGTCCTGTGTGACCGATAAATTTGCATATATGGTTCACTTTCGAAAATAGAAAAAAAAACCTCACAAAAATCATAAAAACTAACTTGCCGTGTGCAACATCCGCCTCCTACTCATTTTCTTCAACCATTAGACTCTTAGAAACACTTAAAACTCGTCGAATCTTCGAGCGCCGACAGATCAACAAACACGATTTAAAAGGGCTAATGCGCACTCTTTGATCGACAAACGCGATGTTCGACTCGCGACGGATCGACTTGACTTCGTAAAAAAATCAAGTTTCAAAAGTGGGATGCCGCGAGAGGGCATTTTAATGGGCATATGAATTGTTGGATTGGATGAGGACATTTTTGTCAATTGATTACAAAATGAGTTTTAATTAAAAATGGCGGGATGCCCTAAAAAGATTGTGAGGTGCCCTTAGGAGACTCTATAATTATTGCTTGTAAAACATTAACATAATAGTGTACAACAAAGAACATGTGTGGAGCATAATAGCATATAGCTATTTTTGCATTCTTCGTCATCTTCTTCAATGTAGATGTTCTATAATCAATTAGTTCTTAACCCTGCTGTATTTTTTATTTAAATATCATAACGCATAAACATTTTTCTTGTTAATTTGTTGTATGTAGGTGTGTGAATCCTTTTCAGGCCCATTAGTGAAAAACATGTTTTTTTGTGGAACGTTGTCATCCTTTTAGGTGCATTGTTGTCCTTGCCAGTGCGGGAAAGTTGCGTTGCAAAGGATGTCTTGATGAATGGACAGTCGAAAACGTTGTACACAACTAAAGACGTCAACCCTGACAACAAAAGGCACCAACTCTGGCTAGATGGTATGGAGTCTATAACTTACTTAAAACTTGAGATCATTCTTATGTAAAAAAAAACTTGAGATCATTATTTTACGGGTTAATTTTATAGGTGGTCACCAAACTTTATGTGTTGTAACACTTTGGTCAATAAAATCTACTTTGTAACAAAAAAATCATCAAATTTTTTAAAATGTTTCAATAATGTCACTTGAGTCTTTTTTTCTTGACAACAGAGAATGATGTGGCGCTTAGGTGTCATTGATAAGTTAGGATTGATATTAATTTCTCTTGAGATACGTTCCTAAACATCTATATGCCCAACTGATAGTCCTTATTAATTGTGTCAAAAATAATGACACAACACTCACGACACAATTAATTAAGAACTCACAAATGTGTTGAGGGAAAAAAAGATAAAAAGAAAGAGAGATTTTGAACAACTTCAACCAAGAAGAGGACTTGGATTCTTCATTTTTATTTTGTTACAGTAGAGATAGGATCAGAGGTGGTTTTTGCTCTCAAAACCATAAGCACATCGATGCCCTCGTTGCCCTCTCGTTGCCGCTGTACGTTGCGCTGTCATTGCAATTTGTTGGGGTTTTGAATCAATTGATGATGTTGATGTTGAAAAAGGAGCAGAGGTGGATTCGGGATGAGGGGCAACAGAGAGTGGAGTAGGGAGACGGGGTAACATCTAATGTTAAAAACATGAGATTCCAGTTAATCCTAAATCAGTCGCAACTAATTAAATTAGCAAAAACATTGAAACAACAACCTCAAGGAAGAACACAAACAATGAATTAATGACAAGTAACAACAAAAGATGCAACTGCAAACTTTCTTCAACAACAAATTACCACAACAAAAATCAGTTGTTCAATCTCTTTTTTTTTTCTTGAATACATTTGTGAGTTCTTGGGTCGTGAGTGTTGTGCCATTATTTTTGACACACTTAATAAGGACTAGCTATCAGATGGGCATCTAAATGAAAAAGTACGTATCCCAAGAGAAACTAATATCAATAGTAACTTATCAATGCCACATAAACGTCATATTATTCTTTGTTGCATAGAAAAGAGGCCCAAGTGACTTTATTGAAATATTTAAAAAAGTTTGGTGATTTTTTTGTTACAAAGTAGACTTTAGTGACTAAAATGTTACAACATGTAAAGTTTGGTGACCATTTATAAAAGTAACCCTCATTTTACCTCATGACAAAAAAAAAACCTATGGAGACGCACTTTCTTTTTATAAATGCATTTTTTAAATAGAAACAAAAATTTCATTAATCATTATTGCTCAATATATTCAATGGAACAAAACTAGATATAGAATCTATTGCCCTAATGAAGGTGCATTAATTCGTTAATCCTAATTGTTCAAATAACATCTAACTACCATGATTGGTTTTGAAACACTATCATTGCAATATTTAAAACAGTGTAACAAATGGGGATTGTTTTCTTACAAACTGTTAGAATGAGACAACACATAGACAATACTTGAACCATAATAAAAAATAAAACTTCCAACTAAAGAATAAAAACAAAACTTACACGAGAGAAGAAAACTAAACTTCCAATAAGGGAAAACAAACTACTTAGTAAATAAAATGACCAAATGTTGACTGAAAAAGTACCAACTCCACAGTCGCAAGTGTAAATCCACACACAACCGCTGAAAAGTATTCACACGTAGAGGAGTAGCGATCAAAACCAATGGTAAATCCGACAACCTCAATAGAGATAAAATACCTCATATCTGTTGTAAAATAAATTGGAACTTGCTAAGAGCTAGATAAGGAAATAGAAGACTAAGAACTTCTACTACTACAAACTACTACTACAAAGGAGAAGAGAAGAAATGAGATAGTTGGAATGAGAAGTTTTCATTCAACTTTGGTGTGTTTTTACAATGAAGTTGGCACCCTTTATATAGGCCCTTTGGTGATGATGATAAATGTACTTAGACAATGTTTACAAGTAATACATACATCACATGTCATACAACTCTTCACAAGCAACATTGACAATACATGGAATAATGAGTACATTTGATATGGATACAAGTAAGGGTCATGCTTGATACTACCACTCAATGTAAGAGCCATGCTTGACAATGATTAGTCATACAAAGTCTTGATCAATTGTTCATCCATATCATAACACTCCCCCTTGGATGACAATTGTTGAGAGAATGTGCCTCGTTAAAACTTATACTAGAAAAAACCCTGTGGGAAAAAATCTAGTAAAAGAAAAAGAGTACACATTTCTTATTAATCTTAAGATGAGTATAATATTGTTAGGATTGCCTCATTAAAAAAACCTTGCTAGGAAAACCCAATGGGAAAAAACCATAGCTAAGGGAAAAAGAGTGCAATAAACTAATCAATAACTCCCCCTCATGTGAACATGGGTAAAACTTGTTCAGTTTCTTTACTTGTAATGTCTTTAAGTTTACGCAAGCCAATACCATATGTAAGCCTTTTAAATGTCGTAGTTGGTAAGGCTTTTGTGAATAAATCAGCAAGATTATCGCTCGATTGGATTTGCTTGACATCAATTTCACCATTCTTCTGAAGCTCATGTGCATAAAAGAATTTTGGTGAAATATGTTTTGTTCTATCCCCTTTTATGAATCCTTCACTTAATTGTGCAATACATGCTGTATTGTCTTCATATAATATGGTTGAAGAATCTTTTATTGAAGGCAATCCACATGATTCTTGAATATGTTCAATCATGTTTCTCAACCAAACACATTCACGACTTGCTTCATGAATTGCAAGTACTTCAGAATGATTGGAAGAAGTGGTAACCATAGTTTGTTTTACTGACTTTCATGATACAGCAGTATTACCATAGGTGAATACATATCCCGTTTGAGAACGGGCCTTATGGGGATCTGATAAAAATCCAGCATCAGCATAACCTTGGAGATTCAATTTTACCCCTCTCGAGTAAAATAAACTCATGTCACTTGTTCCTCGAAGATATCGAAAAATGTGTTTAACACCATTCCAATGTCTTCGAGTTGGTGAAGAGCTATATCTTGCAAGTAGGTTGACAGCAAAAGCAATATCGGGTCTTGTACAATTTGCAAGATACATAAGTGCACCAATTGCACTTAAATATGGTACCTCTTGACCAATTAGCTCTTCATCACTTTCTTGAGGTCGAAATAGATCCTTATCCACTTCAAGTGATCTGACAACCATTGGTGAGCTCAATGGATGTGCCTTGTCCATATAAAATCTTTTTAATAATTTTTCAGTATAATTTGATTGATGGACAAGTACTCCCCTTGAAAAATGTTCAATTTGCAAACCAAGACAAAGTCTTGTTTTTCCAAGTTCTTTCATCTCGAATTCCTTTTTCAAGTATTCGGATGTTCTAACGATGTCGTCGTGGTTTCCCACTATATTTAAATCAACATATACAACAATAATCACAAATCCTGTTGATGATCTTTTAATGAAGACACATGGGCAAAGTGGATTATTTACATATCCTTCTTTCAGTAAATAATCACTAAGACGTTTGTACCACATTCGTCCGGATTGTTTCAACCCGTACAAAGACCTTTGTAATTTTATAGAATGCATGTTATGAGGTTTTAATTTTATTTCATCGGATATTACAAATCCATCAGGGATTTTCATATATATCTCACTGTCTAAAGATCCGTACTGAGATATCCGTAACGACATCCATTAAATGCATATCAAGCCCTTCAGAGACTGCAAGGCTTATCAAGAACCGAAATGTGATTGCATCTATAACAGGAGAATATGTTTCCTCATAATCAATGCCAGGTCTTTGTGAGAAACCTTGAGCTACAAGTCTTGCTTTGTACCTTGTAACTTCATTTTTTTCGTTTCTCTTTCGTACAAATACCCATTTATATCCAACAGGCTTTACGCCATCTAGCGTTTGGACAATTGGTCCAAAAACCTCTCGTTTCCTTAACGAGTTTAGCTCTGTTTGGATAGCATCTTGTCATTTTTGCCAATCAGGTCTTTTTTGACATTCGTTCACTGATCGTGGTTCTGGATCATCATCATTTTCACATATTTCAAAGGACACATTGAAAGCAAATATATCATCAGGAACAATTTTATTTCGATCCCAAATCTTACCAGAGTTTAAGTAATTTATTGAGATCTCATTACTTTCATCTTTTTCATCTTTTTTCTAGAGAAAGTTGTTCCATATCATAATCAACTTGTTCTGACAAACCCTTATCAAAGGATTCTTGTGCTTTCTCAGGAGTATTTTGATTTGTATTTATTTTTACTCCCGTTTTCCTTTTTCGAGGAATTGTATCCTTTGAACCAACCAGTCTTCCACGCTTTAAGCGTTTCGTTGGTTCTTGTGCATTTTGTTACACAGAGACATCAATTCTTGCAGGAGCATTTACAAATTTGGAATATGTGATTTTGTCACTTGTTTTGCATCATTAAATGCATCTGGGTAATTGATTTGCAATTTGTTGCAAATGAATGATCTTTCGAACTTCAAGTTCACACTGATTTGTTCGTGAATCATAATGTGATAAAGTTGATGCATTCCAAGCAATTTCACGCCATTCCTTTTGAATTGACTTCTTATCTCCCCCTAATGGTGGAAAAATTGCTTCATCAAAGTGACAATCAGCAAAACGTGCAGTAAATAAATCCCATGTTAAGGGCTCAAGGTATCTTATAATGGACGATGAGTTAAATCCAACATAAATCCCAAGTTTTCGTTGTGGACCTATCTTAGTTCTATTGGGAGGTGGTATAGGAACATACACTGCACAACCAAAAATTCTTAAGTGTGAAATATTTGGTTGTTGACCTAAAATGAGTTGCATGGGGGAATGTTCATGGTATGCAGTAGGCCTATAACGAATGATAGATGCTGCATGAAGGACTGCATGTCCCCAAACTGAAGTTGATAACTTAGTTCTCATGATTAAAGGTCTGGCAATTAATTGAATGCGTTTGATAAGAGTTCTTGCCAAACCATTTTGGGTATGCACATGTGGAACAGAATGTTCAATGGTAATTCCTATAGACATGCAATAATTTTTAAATGCTTGAGATTGAAATTCCCGGCATTATCAAGACGGATGGTCTTGATTGGGTTGTCAGGGAATTGTGCTCTTAACTTAATGATTTGCGCTAAAAGTCTAGCAAATGCAACATTCATGGTCGAAAGCAAACAAACATGTGACCACCTAGTTGATGCATCTATCAAAACCATGAAATATCTAAATGGTCTACAGTGAGGATGAATAGGTCCACATATGTCTCCCTGAATGCGTTCTAAGAAAACTGGGGATTCCACAAGAATTTTACTTGGGGATGATTTAACTATCAATTTACCTTGAGAACAACTAGCACAATTATAATCACCAACTAAAAATATTTTGTGACTCCTTAAAGGATGTCCATGCGAATTATTAATTATTCTTCGCATCATTGATGATCCTGGATGACCAAGCCGGTCATGCCATAAAATGAATGTCTTTGGATCATTAATTTTCTTATTTAAGACGACATTCGTTTCGACATGCCTTATATGAGTAAAATATAATCCAGAGGATAAAGCTGGGAATTTTTCTAACACTTCTTTTTTCCCATTTGAAACCAATGTGACATAGAGAAATTCTCTATTATTTTCGTTCATGGTTTCAATGTGATGTCCATTTTGTCGAATATCTTTAAAGCTGAGTAAATTTCTTCTGGATTTTTCAGAGTATAAGGCATTGTCAACATGAATTGTTGTTCCCCAGGCAACATAATATTTGCTCTTCCGAGCCATTAATCAAATTGGAGATGCAGATATTGTTTGAACATTAGCATCGGCTAAGTTCAAATTGGAGAAATATTCTCTGTTTTTAAGAATTGTGTGCGTTGTAGCACAATCAAGGCACATATCGCTCTTATTTGGTTCATGACTTGAACACATGATTTGTTGATCCATCG
Organism: Stephania japonica; assembly: GCA_039657345.1. Lineage (NCBI taxonomy): Eukaryota > Viridiplantae > Streptophyta > Magnoliopsida > Ranunculales > Menispermaceae > Stephania > Stephania japonica. Next base: position 78,500,816 of record CM077556.1, on the reverse strand, counting down.
GACAAATAATATTTGACAAATCGAGAAAAAGAGTCATGATAATATTCATAATATTTTGCCTTTGATTTTAAAGGCATGGTAAAGGTCACAAAAATACTCGGGCATATATATGACAATATTTAGGCAAAATAACCTTTCATATATGACTAAAAAATGTCACAATTATGAGCGCTCATTGTCAATAATTATTTGCCCTTTGTAGTGGTGCACCACTTTTATTCCAAAATTTGGTGGAATTGTCAATACGACCTTTACACGATATTTTCACCTTTTCCACGTCCATAAATTTATTGCGATCATGATCATTATATGCAACATATGCTTCTTAATTTGAAGCTGAACTAATTGGACGGGAGTGATATTATATTTATAATATCTCATCATTTTACTCAGCTACCATGAGACAAGAAATCAATCCTTAATATTTATTGGATTGACGTGCGCACTCGATAATTTGTTGCAGTAATACATCGAGGCGAGCCACGTGGCTTTTATTTGTCTCATCAGTCATATTTCGCATAGCCTCAATATAGAGGTAATTGAAATTGCAGAATAATAAATGATATTTGACTGATATAAATTTTTGTAGCATGAGACCCAACCGCTCATTTTGAGCCTTTTGGAGCATTACCCTTTTGGTATGTATAACTCCATAAGGTGAAAATATATATAAAGAGAAGTATTCACTTTTCAAATCTCCAAAGAGAAATTGACGAATGATTATGTATAACACACAGCCTTGCATAGAATTATCATGACAAGAATTATAATAAGGTAACAAATGCAAACTATGGTTGAAAAGAATTTTGAAAATAAATTTAATATAAAAGAGTTTTCCCTTTATGTAAAAACATAACATATGATTAAATATATGTTCACAACTTTATTAGTATGCAAAATGTATTACTTGTATGAGTTGGTGGGACAACCTCCAGGTTGGGTGGTGAGACGAAGTCTACTTAAAAACCATGCCACCTCGAACGGGATAACCGTCTCCCTTTCAATGTTTAGCTTTACTAGGGGACAAGGCTTACCCACTATCAACCCAAACTCATAACACTATTTGCAATATAAAAAATCAAGAATAGAGCATAATTAATCGTTTATAGTATAGCGAGAAAACTAGTTATGTCACATATTGATTTTTGATTTCTGATGTAGAAGATCGTACAAGACGCAACTACAGAGCATACTTTCGCAATCGGTGACGTTATAATGGTATATGAATAAAGTATGCATGTAATAAAAGGAAACAACCATGGTAATTTAGAAATAAATTGAACTTATTTAAATAACAAAAGTTATACCTTCTTAGCTTTTTCTCCTTAACAAGCCTTCTTGAACTTCAAGATCTCCTTAATGCTAGAGCAAGCTCGTGCTGATAACGTGTTGTAAAATAAATTGAAACTTGCTAAGAGCTAGATAAGGAAATAGAAGACTAAGAACTTCTACTACTACAAACTACTACTACAAAGGAGAAGAGAAGAAATGAGATAGTTGGAATGAGAAGTTTTCATTCAACTTTGGTGTGTTTTTACAATGAGGTTGGCACCCTTTATATAAGCCCTTTGGTGATGATGATAAATGTACTTAGACAATGTTTACAAGTAATACATACATCACATGTCATACAACTCTTCACAAGCAACATTGACAATACATGGAATAATGAGTACATTTGATATGGATACAAGTAAGGGTCATGCTTGATACTACCACTCAATGTAAGAACCATGCTTGACAATGATTAGTCATACAAAGTCTTGATCAATTGTTCATCCATATCATAACAATATCTAAATATATTTGTAGTTTATTATAGATAAAAGTAAAAATATGTTGGAACCGCCGCCCAATCAGAAGAGAAGTTTCGCGATGGCTCAAAAGTTCAAATATAAGTAGAAAACCAGACAAAGCAAAGAAATATTTTATGGTTTTAAGAGAGTGGCAGTCTGGTGATTGAAAGATACAATAATACCATAGCAAATGCATTTACGAACCACCAAATGGTAGCTTGAAAGTTTTATTAATCACAAAAAATATATACAAATCAGAGGTAGTGTGTATCCCGAGACTCGATCAACTTACATTTTTACTTGCAAAAAGAACAAACAAAGACCCAACTACTATGGGTGAGCTTACAATTCCACTGACGATAAAAAAACAACAATTAGTAACATTATTTACATACATGGATCATCTTTATAATAAAGATACAAAATTTCACAATTCCACCCGATCACTTATAAAGTTTAGGTACGAGGGAACACATTCCCTCCAAAATTGTAAATTCTTTTGGTAATTAATATAAGATTGGAGTACCATCTCTTTTATAAAAATTATTCAATTTCTAGTTGAATATTTTTAAGTGGCATCTCTATTGATTTAGTATGCGGTCACTTATAAAGTTTAAGTGTAAAGATGCACATTCCCTTGAGGTTGTAAATCTCTTTTGGCAATGAATGAAAGATTGGAGTATCATCTCCTTTAGGGTTGTAAATCACTTGCAAAGTTTAGGTGTTTTGTGTTTTCTTGAATTTTTATTGAATAAAATTGAATTTTTTGTTTTAAGAATTGGTATTAATTCTCTGCTGGCCTTTTTCTTTTGTCTTAAATGTAACTTTTTTTTTTTTTTTTTTTTTTTTTTGAAAACCTTAAAAGTAACTTTTGTGTGCAATTTAGTTAGTTTTAAAGGCTTCCACTGCTTGCCTTCCTTGGAATGAACCATAATTCTAGTCTGTTATTTGATTATTTCCTGATTTCATAATGTTATTTGGTGTTTAATTTGGCTGGGGAAGCATGAAAGAATGAGCTGTTTATTGAAGGTTTAATTTTGGATTTGGTTAAGTCAGGTTATTGCCTATTTGTCACGTGTTGCTTTTTCTTTTTTTTTACTATATTTATATTTTTTTGAAAACTTCTTCTTTTACTATTACATATCAATTGTGGTTTCGTATACATCTCTTAACAATCTAATGCTATAAAAACAAAACAAAAAAACTTGGGATCTGGTGAACGTGGAAGGGTTCACGTCTCACTCTACTCTAAAGATCCATGTGACTATGACTCCATATGTATATATGTATAGTAGTTCCCAAACATGAAATAAGTTCTGAATCTTGTTCTTTCAATTCTCAACAGAGCAAATTTTATTAAACTCTAAAAAATCAGTTAATTGAGAGTACAGATCCGTATTTATACTAACTCACTTGGTGTAACTAATTATGTGATTAATTAAGTTAATCACACAATCAGCTCACCTAATTACATAACAAACTATCAGTACAAATGACCACTTACTGAGTCACACATAATGTGTGTACAACTTAACAACTGTGCCTCGAGATACTAATTACATATCACTAAAGCTACCACAATACACAGCAACAACACAGTATACTTCATCCCCTCCTCAAGATGAGCTATGTGCCAATCACATAAGCCCATCTTGGACAGTAGATTAGAGAACACAGTAACTGAAAGAGACTTAGTGAACAAGTCTGCAAGTTGTTGCTGCGAAGGTATAAACTGGGGAATACCAAAGCCCTTCTTGTATTGATCTCGGACCAAGTGACAATCAATGTCAAGATGCTTGGTCCTCTCATGAAAAACAGGATTTTTGGTGATATGTAACGCAGCTTGGTTGTCACACCACAATGGAATAGGCAAAGTGACAGAAACCAACAGATCAGAAAGAATGTAGGATACCCATTGAAGCTCACACACAGTACTAGACAAACATCTATACTCAGCTTCAGCAGAAGATTTAGAAACAGTGGATTGTTTCTTGGTTTTCCAAGAAATCAAAGCACCACCAAGAAACACACAGTATCCAGTAAGTGACCGACGAGAAAATGGACAAGCTGCCCTGTCACAATCAGAGTCATCAAATCTACAATCCATAGGTAGAGTAGCAGCAGTTCCTTTACACTCAGAAAGACCAGTATCAGTAAGCAAGTCAATAACATGTTTCCTCTTATTCACATGCCTCAGATCGAGCTAATTCCAAACCAAGAAAGTATCTAGCTTGACCCAAATCTTTTATAGTAAAAGCTTGATGAAGGAAAGCCTTGACGGATTGAATAGAAGAAAGAGAGGAGCCAGTCAACAAAACATCATCAACATACACCAGAAGAACAAGAAAATCATCCCCTTTATGCAAAACAAAAAGGCAAGGATCATGGACAGACTGCTGAAAACCATACTTATGCAAATGAGAAGTAAACTCTTGATTCCATTGCCTTGAAGCTTGTTTAAGACCATAAAGAGACTTCTTGAGTTTACAAACTTGATGAGGTAAAGCTTTGGTATAACCATTAGGGGGTTTAAGGTAGAGATCTTCATCAATATAACCATGTAAGAAAGCATTATTCACGTCCAGCTGATTTAAAGGCCAGTCCTTTGAAGCAGCCAAAGCCAAAACAATTCGAACTGTTACAGTTTTGGCAACGAGAGAAAAACTCTCTGTATAATCCACTCCCTCAATCTGAATATAACCTTTAGCAACTAAGCGAGCCTTGTATTTATCCACAAGGAGCCATCAGGATTGAGTTTAACTTTGTAAACTCCCTTGGGAAGTTCAGTGACATCCCAAGTACCATTAGCCTCTAAGGCATTTAATTCAGCTTGCATAGCATTCATCCAATTAGGATCGAGCTCAGCTTGTTTAAAAGATGTAGGTTCCTTGATATGAGATACAACAGCTAAAAAAGGAATGTACTGACTTGTCATGGCAGGAGAAATAACAAAGGAAAAGTGGGTGGTTTTATATGAAGAAGATAAAGGAATAAGAGAAAAATCGGTAGGTGGAGAAGAACTCACAGAATAAGTCACAAAATCATTCATCCAGCTAGGAGGTTTAGTAAGTGTTTGACTCTTCTTTTGAGGCAAAACAGGAATAGGAACAGGAGGTACAATAGGAGACTGGGCAGGAAGTGGTTCAGGGGAAGGACCATGAACATGAGGTGAAGGTAAAGGTAAGACCAAGGAGTCAGAAGAAGAAGAACAAGATTTAAAAGGAAAACAAGACTCAAAGAATATAACATCACGAGACACAAAAACAGATTTAGTATCCAAGTTATAAAGCCTATAGGCCCGGAGAATAACTTATCTTTATGAGGAAAGGTATTAGTAGCAAAACATAGACAACCAAAAGACCTCAAAAAATTATAATCAGGAAGCTTATCAAACAAAACTTGGTAAGAAGATTTCCAGTCAAGAAGAGAAGAGGGAAGTTTATTAATAAGATAGGTAGATGTGAGTATAGCATTTCCCTAGAAATCCTTTGACAACCCTGACTGGAAAATAAGAGCTCTCGGGACTTGTAACAAATGTCTATGTTTGCGTTCAACAACACCATTTTGTTGAGAAGTATATGGAGTGGACCTTTGATGGAGAATACCCAGTTTAGATACAAGAAGTGAAAGAAAATTATTAAGAAACTCAGTGCCATTATCTGCTCTTATAGTATGAACAGACGTGTTAAATTGAGTTTTAACAAACTGAAAAAAACTCTCAATCAAGGAGGAAGTAGAAGATTTACATTCCATTAGATACACCCATGTAAATCTGCTAAAATCATCCACAATGGTGAGAAAATAATGAGCACCTTGGAGAGATGCCTTCTTATAAGGCCCCAGACATCCAAATGTAACAATCGAAAAGGAAAGGTAGACTAAATAGAACTTAAAGGAAAACTGAGTCTACATTGTTTAGAAAATTGACATACATCACAAGGGAAAATATGAGAATGTAAAGTAGAATCAGAAATAGCAGAATCCAAATGTTTAAGTGCAACATTGGAAGGATGTCCCAACCTATTATGCCAAGAAAAAGAAAGACTATAGCTTGATTACAATGAACTAGTTTATTCTGTGTATTAGTAAGAAGACAATCAAAGAAGAAGCATTATTGGTCACTTGTTTGCCCTTCATGAACCTCTCAATTCCTTGTTGAATGATATTGGCCATGTGCACTTGGAATTCTTCATACTTAGGAGCAACATCTTCAGAAAAATCTATTGGAGATTCTGTGACGGCCCCAGTTTTACAATCCTAAACTGGGCCCTGTCCGGCCTAGACTTACGTGAACCCCCGAGCCAATCTCGCCGAGTCACGCAAGCCTAATCAGCCTTCCTTTACTATTTACCATTTTAAACAATTTACAAGTTGAGAATATTGATTAGTGAGTTATCATTAATATAGCGGAAGCAATTTCATCTTAAACTAATCAAAATAACCTTAAGCATACCAAATAAGACAACCTAGAGTGTAGAAACCCCACATATGTATATCATCAATAATGAACCGTCAGAGGAGAATAACATATAGATATACATGCCCAAGATATCTCAAAACCTCAAGTCCCAATGTTTCAAAAACAATATATTCAATAATACAAGAAAAGTCACCTATATCAGACAAGCGGAAAGAATTGCTCCGATATCCTCAAATTAAATCTCCAAGTTGTGGAGCCTTTCCCTTGTTGAAATGTGGATCTGCACTCCGTCAAACACAAGAATGATAAGCCCAGGTAAGTAACGCCAAGCAGGATATAAATAAAACATTTCGAAATAAATAAATAAAGCACCAGTCCGTATTCATGCCGATAGAAAGAAATGACAGGGAATGCATGAATAAATGCGACTGTAAATAAAAATAGAGAGACACAAGCAGTCCTGACCAAACGGTCGTTGAGTTGAGGTAAACACCTACAAGACTCGGAGTTTAGGACGTGGTACACTCACAATGTCCTAAAGTCCACACGGATGAGATTCCCTAGTAGTCCAAGTAAGAACTCTTACCTCGTATAGAACCAAAAAGAGTATCGTGTATCCCGAGTTCGTGGCTCTGGCCTTTTACCTCAGATAACTCGTCCTACTAAAGGATCACGTTGACGCACTTGCCCTCGGACAACTCAAAGGGATAGAATTTCCAAAAATAGGAGTAGAGCAATAACAATAACAATTTAAATCTCAAGAAATAACTGTAAAATTCCTCACTGGTTTACTTACCAATATTCAAGCTAATTTGCACTTACAAGACCTCTGACTCGCCTCCTACTAATCTCGTGTAACCCGTCAACAACTAAAACTCCTGATAATTCAATTAAATTACAAATCTTATTAAATACTTCATAATTTACTCAATTTTCCATAATTATTTTATTATTTTACTCGTTTATGTATTCGAGTCGATTTCCTAGGTATTGGGTCATATTCGGACCCATTTAGATACCCGAGAGGTCCCCGAAATCATTCAAAAATTTCTTGAAAATACCCCTGTGAACAGTGTTACGCCTTGAGTGGCGCTGTGGGGGTCCAACTCTAGTGGCGCTCCTTCACGGCATGGGTTGGTGCTCACTGCCCCGACGTCGTAGGTGGTGTCGTGGGCCTTAGGCTCCACGACGTCTTTCGTGCTGTTGCGCTCAAAACGCAATAGTCGGGGGTTTTTGCACCCCCGGCTCACGTCGCTGTGTTTCAAGCTTATCCCAACCTCACTGGGACATCCGTTACAACACTAAACCACCTTCGGTTTGAGTCAAAACCTCGACAAAACCATCATTTTGGAAAATAGTTCAAAAATTCCAAAAATTCTCCAAAAATACTACAACTTCTCAAATCACCAAACGAATTCACAATTCAACAATAAATCACCCATTGGATCATAAAACCATCATCTAAACTCATTTCCAACATTTCTCGAAAATCTCGTCCAAATCCATCGCGACGAAAACCCTCAAAATTAGCGTCAAAACATAGATATACATTTGGGGAGTCGGGATCTTACCTTAGAATTTGAATTTAGTCGATCCCTTGGTGTCAATCTGTGTCGCAAAATCTGAAAATCACCCCCACACGTTTCTTGTTTGATCGATGAGATAGGAGAGAAAGTGAGGAAAAAGAAAAGTTGATGTGGGTTTATATACCCCTTCCCCTCATCACACTCACGCACACATCCCGAGGCGTATCCTTTTGCCCTCCTTCACTCCATCCAACCACCTTAACACAACATTGTGACTTCAATGGGTGACTCCCGCTTACAACTTAGCCATTCTCTTGTACAATACTCGCGTTCCTGAACCCATTCCACTCCACGACTCGCTCGTCGCGTATTTTTGGACGTATCGACGTATCAAACATGGTATACGACTTTTAATTATTATTTATTTTGTATTTAGTCAGTGTTTTTAATTTATTAAATCCCCTGTACCGCTAATTACTAGACAACTAATCGCCCGAAAACCGTTATTCACGTTCTCATTGCACCAAACCCGTTTCTCAACACCAACGCTCATACTCAAACGTCCTCGCACGTTTGGGACATTAAAATTTACATTCGAATAATAAAATATAAGAATAGCAATGTACCATGGTGAAGAAGGAGAACTAAATGGCCATCATAACCTCTAGTTTGATATCTCAATGGCTCCCCCTAATTTTCACTCTTATTGTTAGCAATTCCTCTCCTTTATCTTCTTCTCAAACAAAGCAAAAGCAAACAACTAAATCTTCCCCCAGGCCCTCCAAAGCTTCCAATAATAGGAAATCTCCACCAACTTGGACACTTGCACAACCTATGGACCCCTGATGCTCCTACACCTTGGCCGTGCACCATTGCTAGTTGTTTCTACTAGAACCAACTTGTTAACTATAAAACGCCTTGATGTGGCTTTTGCTGGCTTTTGCGCTGCATAGTGAGTACTGGAGATAGATGAGGAAGATCTTTGTTCTAGAGCTAATGAGTGCGAAGAGGGTTCATTCATTTTGGCCTATTCGAGCTGGAGAGGTCGCTAACATGGTGGATTCTATCTCCAAATCTTGATCTTCATCGAGACCGGTCGACTTAACAGAGGAGCTACTTTGTATGGCCACCAGAGTGATTTTCAGGATTGCATTTGGGAAGACCTATGTAGGATAAGCATTTGATAGCGGCAAGTTTACAGGGGTTGTAAACAAGGTCGTTGCTTCTTTTCTTCTATATATTGATTATATACAAAGTCTGTTGTTAGTTTTTTTCTGTCTTTGATCTCAAAATATATGTGCATCTTTTAGAACTAATTTAATGCTTTGCAAATCTTCTGTATTGGCTGCAGAACATTTTTCTGGCAGGGGTAGATTCAAGTGCAATTGTCGTGGTGTGGGCGATGGCAGACTTAGCGAGGAAGCCCGAGCTAATGAAGAAAGCTCAATACGAGATTAGAACAAGTGTGGGCAAGAAAGGGAAGGTCGAAGAAAGTGATATCGAACAACTCCACTATTTGAAGATGGTATTGGAAGAGACTCTAAGATTACACTGTCCAACACCTCTTTTGGCTCCGATATAAGGCCCGGAACAAGGGTGATGGTGAATGTATGGGCAATCGGGAGGAACCCCATGCACTGGAACAATCCATATGAGTTATGTCCCGAGAGATTTGACATTTCGATTTCTTGCCCCGGCATGACTATGGGAATGTTGAATGCAGAGCTAGGACTTGCAAATCTTCTGTATTGTTTCGATTGGGAATTACCAGGCGGAATGAATGCTGAAGGCATTATGGACGAGGGGGTTGGAATAGCACTCCACAAGAAGTCTCCTCTTCTTTTTGTGCCTTTGAAATTCAATTGGTAGGTAGTTTTGAAATCTTGCAAGCTAGCAGGAATCATAATTGGGGGTTTATTGAATATTTTCATGTACAAGTGTGTAATAAACCGTTATATTAATTATCATTTGTTGAAGCATATTTTTCTTTTTTTGGGTACAGAAGGATATTATTTTTTATTTTTTATTTTTTTTCTGGCGAATGAAGCATATTATCTTTTGTGAGTTTAAGGTATACTGTCAATTGTCAATTTCAATTTATTACCTCACTATAAGATGCCTTAACTGTAACTGTGAAGCAAATATTGACCAATCCAGAAGAACTAAACTAGTCCAATATCTTCACCTTGTTCCAACGAAAAAATTACATTCGTACGGTTGTTTTTTTTTTTAAATTCGTAAATTATATTGATTTACTTTTTATTCTTTAATTGATGTATATCGTGTTTTCAAAATGCGAAATTGGGGTGACGTGGAAACACACATACAAATGGCGCCTTCTACAAGAGGTGCCATTCTATCCACCTCAGCACCACACATACAAATGGCGCCTCTTGTAGAGGCGCCATTCTATCCACTCTGCCACCTCAGCACCACACATACAAATGGCGCCTCTACAAGAGGCGCCATTCTATCCACATCACCACGCATCACGAATGGCGCGTTTCGGAAATGCGCCATTCGTGTGCCACCTCACGTCTCCCACGTTACGCCACACGTCTCCCACATTCCACCATATGGATACCACGCTCCACCATATGATACCACGCATGCATGCACTGCATGCGTGGGATGCCACCACGCATGCAGTGCATGCATGCACTGCATGCACATGGAAGCATGCATGCACTGACCACGCATGCATGCATGCGTGGTCATGCATGCATGACCAACTGACCACGCATGCATGCATGCATGGTCACGCATGCATGTATACGTACATGCATGGATGCATGTATGCATGTATGCATGTATTCGTGGGTGGGATGCGAGACCGACCACGCATGCATGCGTGGTACACGAGTTCACGGGTGCGTACACCACGCGTGAACGCATTGCAGAGAATCTCTGCAACCACTGCCCCCTACAACCCCTATCGACGACCTAGGGTCATCAATGGCGCGTTGAATGTTGGTTGGGGACGGTGGGGAGATTTAAAATAGGGAGAGGGAGAGAGGCAGTGAGGTTTTCGTGATAAGAGAGGGATAGAGTAACTGAGGAGCAGTGAGAAGAGAGAGGAAGAAAGTGTAGAAAGAGTGTGAGGGAGATCGAGAGAAAGAGTGTGTGGGAGATCGAGAGAGGCAACCGCGATCGGCGACGGTGACGGCGACGGCGAAGGCGGCAGTGTAAGTGGAAGTGTGTGTGTTTGGGTTGAGTTTGTGAGCCGAGAGAGAGAGAGGGAATAGCCGAGAGGGAGAGAGTGTGAGAGAGAGAGAGAGAGGTGCTAGAGGTGTCGCGAGAGAGAGACGTAAGGAGTGACATGTAGGGTGAGAGTTTTCCGAGAAAGAAAGAGAGAAAGGTAGAGAGTGTGCGAGAGAGGGTGGGGTGCCGTGTGAGAGTGTGAGAGAGGGGGTGAGAGGTGGCGTGAGAGAGAGAGAGAGAGGAGGGTGAGAGTGCCGTGAGAGAGAGAGGGGGAGAGTTTGTGAGAGAGAGTGAGAGGTTGAGAGGTGGTTTGTGAGATAGAGAGGACGAGATAGTGAGAGAGAGAGAGAGAGAGAGGACGTGATAGTGAGAGAGAGTGATAGAGTGAGAGAGTGAGAGGTGTGTGTGAGAGAGAGAGGTCGAGATAGTGAGAGAGGGGGAGAGTGTGAGAGTGTGTCGAGAGAGTCGAGATAGTGAGAGAGAGGGGAGAGTGTGAGAGAGAGAGAGAGAGAGAGAGAGAGAGAGAGAGAGAGAGAGAGAGAGAGAGAGAGAGTGATAAAGAGGGTGAGAGAGAGGGGAAGAGAGTGTGAACAAACAGAGAAAGAGTAGTGTGTGGGTTTGGGTTTGGGATTGGGTTGAGTATGTTAGGCTTAGAGAGAGAGAGAGAGGGCGTGAGAGAGTGTTTGTTTTGATGTATTTAGCAAACGATTCTATGTTGGGGAGAACCGATATTTTTAATTATTCTTTTTATAAATATTTTGTTGTTGTTTAGTTTTCATTTCAATAAAATAACTATTTTTTTTTTCACAGGGAATATTAATCTTTTTTTTTTGTAGGTAAAGGAATATTAAATTGAAGAACAAACCGGAAGAAAAATAGTAAGAACAAAAATTTATTTATTTATTTTTTTAATATATTTATAGTGTAATAGATTTTTTAAAGAAAATGTGTTTATTGCATGGTGTGTGTAATTTAAATATTTTATTTTTAAATAGTTAGTAAAGAATGTGAACATCATAGTTAACAAAATATTACAAATATTAAACCCTATAGAAAAATTAATTTTTTTTGTAGTGGTGGTCGTAGTTTATTGTGTGTAGTGATAAATGCATGTAATTATTTGGCACATTTTACAAGTGAGTGGCAAATCGACCCAAAGATAAATATTATCTGTGTTATTTATTATCAGTGTTTGATTATTGCGACAAGATATCAATTACAAGTTAGTATTAATGTAGTGTCCGGTGTATACACTATTAGTCGCCTCACCATCTCCAACAACGACAAGAAGGAAAAAATCTTTTACTTACAAATTTAATTTGTAAGTAAAAGTGTTAAAATTGTAAGTAAAAGTTTTTACTTACAAAATGTCGTTGGTAAAAACATCGTAAGAATAGAGTCGTCGGTAAAAGTTTACACTTACAAACTTAATTGTAAGTAAAGAGATCCTTTTGACTTGCGAACTCACCATCATAAGTAAAAGTGTATAATATCTATTAATAAAATTTCTATTCGTTTTCAATAATATTCATTAATATAACTACATTTTTTATTTAAATATTATTTTGTTTAATTTTTGTGCCTTTCATTATTTTTTCACGTTAATTTAATGAGTTTCGTTTTGGTATAAAAAAATTTAATGAGTTAGAGAACTTAAATAAAATACAGTTAAACTTAAATAAAATACAGTTATTTATTCTTGATTATTGTTCTGATCAGTTTTTCATCAATTTGACAAACTTTGTCTTATTCGGGAGCCCAAAGCTAGCTAGAGTAGATTTAGCTGGGTAACCAAACAATGTTCCAAAGCTCATTCAACCAACAATAGAAAGAGAAGAAAAAATAAAGTTAGACAGTTTAAAATTCATTTATAATTTTCTTCATTAAAAAAATTAAAGAAATTAAAAAAATTGAATACAACCTTCAAAAAAGCCATTGGATGTTTGAAGCTTGTAGCGACTTTGCAATAGGCTCATGCATCTTACATGCACCCAATTAATATGAAGAAAATAAGTTGAAACGTATAGAATGCATTAGGATTAATCAACAAATGTAGGTGAAATGCAAATCAAAACCTTTGTAGAGATTGCATGTACTGACATGAATGAACCCATGAAATTAAGAGACGATGCAGAATCGAGATAAAGTGCAAGGCGCGACAATGTCAAGATGAACTCTTTGATGATTTGCGACGTGATGAAATAGAAATTAGTTGTGAGGTCAACGTGAGAGATACGACCGTGAGGCTAAGAGATAGGGAGAGAAATTGTTGGGTTTTTAACTTATTATCTTTTGAAACAACGTGTGTGCATTGGGGGGTTGGATGTGGGGGGTTCCGGGTGTGTGTTCCCACGTCCGTGTTCAAGTACGTAACAAGATCGTTATCTTTTTTATGCCTATCTTCTTATTTTTGATATTTTTTTGTGCCTATCTTTTATTTATTTTAGATTTACTTGTACAAAAGACAAAATTCAAAATTTAATATTACATTACTGTTTCGTCCCTTTTTAGTGAAAGCTTAATTTGTTAATTAATTTTCTTCTTTTTTTTCTTATTTTTTCTAGTTTGGTAGTTTCCCTTTTATTGAGTATATATATTGTAAGTAAAAATACATATTTACTTACAAAGCTATACATATTACTTTCCTCTAAGATTCATAAGCAAAAGTTAGTATTTTTACTTGCGAACAAAAGTAGTTTATATAAATATATTTTTGTGAGTAAAAGAAATTATATTACTCACTAAAAACTATTGCCGAATTGGGTCGATATTTACTTAATAATTATTAGCTTTTGCTTAGAACTCATGAGTCATAAGTACAAACAATACTTTTAGTTACAATTTTATCAATTTTTTTACAAACTTAAGAGTCATAAGCAAATATGGACTTTTACTTACACTTTTTATATTCGTAATGGAAAGTTTTGGAATTAAAAGTTGAATTTCTTGTAGTGAACATCAGTAACAAAATACGTAATCTCGCATTCACAAGTGTCCTCATTCTCGCTCTCTCTAGTCGACAGTAGACTATAGGCGCTGCCCGTCCGGATATAGTTATTTCCAATTATTCGGTCAACCATCGTACAATGAAAAAATCATGCCACTACTCATCTTTGAATACGTCAGTCCATTCTTCTCCCTCTTCTCTGGCCACGACCATGCAAGGAAGTAGCTAACTTGCTAACTGTGACCGCAATTGATCATATTCGAACTCACTATCTACCACTTGAAGCTTCGATAACCACTGATTAAGAATAATAACATTATAGACGATATATTTAGTAAAAACTATCGTGCCTCAAATCCTCATTTTGATCATTTCTTCGCTTGATATATATGTAATCTTTTTTACATTATCAATGCGGTAAATTATGTAGGTCATGGAAGGTAGGAACATCCCGTTTCAATTTTATGCATTTGGAGAAATTGTTAAGGTTTCGCAAGGCATCGAGTACAGCAGACCCCCATCAATGACCACGATTATTAAGTTTGGAACGAGTAAACATGAGTTGATGGATCACGTGTATAACGCGTTTGGTATTTCGTCCACTGAGACTCTCATTACGATGACGTATCGTCACGTAATAACTCATCCATCAGGTTCACAATATTTTATCCCCGTGTCGTTGCAAGACGAGACTCACTTCGAGTTGATGTGGTCAACAGTGTTGAATCTACCATTATCAGCGAAGGTAGATATTTATTTAACCTTCGAGCCAATCGAGCCTTATTAAAATTCTACTGTACATTCACAAGTGGTAGAAGAAAATGTGGGCATGACATGCCCTGCATCAATGATGGAAAGATTACGTATGCAATCACCTATAGGTGATGTTGTGCAAGATAGATTTGTTACTTCGATTGATGATGACATTAGTGCCCCAAAGTGATGACCGTAACGAGGACCACGACAACGACATTGACGAGGACGTATGTCCCCTCGAGGATCTTTGCGCCATCCGTTAATTGGGAAAGTATAAATGTTGTTACGAGACGACCCAACCTACGAACCTCCAGGGGCGGAAAACTTGCAAGATGATGAGCAATTTGCAATTGACGAGGAGGAGTGGATGGAAGAAGCAAGCGATGAAGAAGATTACCAACCATTGCCGGTGTATAATGAAATTGATTGGGAAGTGGCTAATTCTACTGGAACCCAACATTCTCATCATTCGACTGGATGAGACTTGCCTAATTTTATGTTGGAAAGAGGAATGTGCTTTGACAATAAGAAAGACTTGCAGCATGCCATAAAATTGTGGCATGTTAACAACTTTTGTCAATACCTTGTTATGGAGTCAACTACAACCTTATGGGCATTGAAGTGCAGAAGTGCGCCGGAAGCTGGGTGCATGTGGGGTCTCCGTGCTTGTTTGCGAAAGAAGAAACAATTGTGGGAGATCACTCGGTTAGACGAGCGCACGGTTGTATAAATCCCGGCATAGATGCGATCATGCCCAACTCGACGCCAACATGCTTGCACGTGAGATACAAAGCGTTGTCGAAATAGATCGTGCAATTGCTATCAAGGCCTTGAAAGAAATGATTAAGCTAAAATACTCACATGAAGTTCCCTACAAGCAAATGTGGGATGCTAAAAGGAAAGCAATTGCAAATGCATTCGGAGATTGGGACGCGTCATATGCTACGTTACCAAGATGGTTGGCGGTTGTACATAATAAGAGCCCGGGGACTAAGATTGAGTGGTCACATAGACAATGGGTGCGAGATGAGATCAGGATAGAGCATCATCAATTTCGTCGTGTGTTCTTCGCATTCGAAGCATCAATCGAAGGGTTCAAACATTGTAGGCCTCTTCTACAGATTGACGCGACATTCTTGTATGGCAAATACAGTGGTAAGCTAATGATTGCCCTATCTGTTGATGGTAATGGACATCTACTTCCAGTTGCATTTGCAGTTACGGAAAACGAATCAACCGACTCGTGGGGGTGGTTTTTGAGAATGTTGCGCAAACACGTGACCGATAGAGATGGTATTTGTATTATTTCTGACCGTCACTGTGACGGCCCCAATTTCCCCGTGCAATTGGGTACGCCCGGCCTAAACCCGTACAGGCCCCGAATCATCACTCTAAGCAACTGACGAGCCTAGTCGACCTTCGATTTAATCAATTCAAGTAGTTTATGAAAGAGTTATTGCATTAATACACAGCGGAAGACTAAAACAATTATAACAAAGGGAAATAACTCAATCAAAGGGAAATTAGGAATTCTATAAATGTGGAAAACCCCGGGTATGCATGTACAATTCGATAGGCATATATACATGATACCAGTCTCAATAAAACTATACCAAGTTCAATAATCCCAACGAAACAAGTATGAAACGATATACACATCAGTAATCAAAGTATAATCACCTACTATAACGTCTCTCAGATGTCCTGAAACTCCTCAAAGTATATCACCTAGGCAAAGCCCCTTGCCCTTGCCGCTCTCCACTGTCATGCACCCACCGTCACAAACTAGACGGTGAGTAAGCGAATAAAATTGCTAGTAGTACCGAGAAGAATGTAACAAGTAATTTATGATTATAACAAGAAAAAGCGATCTAAGTATCATGCGGAAAGGAAATAACTGGAAAGTAAATAAATCAAATGCATGATAAAGAGACCGAAAGATAAACAATCGATATTTGCATGTTCTAAGATTCAAAGGAGGCCCATGAGTGGTCTATTTCACAAAGAATACGGCAAAGATCTCGCAAGATCTCCCGGCAATGTCGCAACACTAGCGCGGCGTGAAATCGAGAGGCATCGCAACACCTCTCGAATCCAAGTACCAAGACACACATCACTAGGGGTGGTCGGTTACCCCCGCAGAGGGCACCTCGTTGTCCCAGCCTAGTGCGGGACCACATGATACCTTCGAGACACACACTCATGCCAAGAACATACAACCAAGGAAAAGGAATGGAATATCAAGCAAAGGATCAATGCAACAATAACAATAAATAGAAGATGTATAAATCACATGTTATTTTCTTACTGGTCTACTAACGTACATACACACAATGCATGCATGTACTTACCTGTCTATTTGCGACTCGGTATCACTCCGAAACTCTAACGCGTGTCCCCACAAGTTCTCAACAACCTGATAAAGTTTTGGAATCCCGAATATTAGTTTAAGGTTCGCATTCATTCTTTATGTTGTACCTATTGCATTAGGCTTTGACTGTAATGTGTATTGGATGTGTTGGGTCCTCATTATATTGAGCGTTGATCCTTTATTACACATCCATATTCATTTTATATAAATGTCTATACTTAAAAATCTTGTTTACTTACTCTTAAACCTATAATAATGTACATTAAGGTCAAATACCAAATTGATGCGTACACCCCACTGGTGGGTACACTAACATTTCTCACACCCCGTTTGCTTGTGCACACACACCCCCGGTGTGTGCACCCCACTATGATTTTCCATGTTCACATGCATTAGAATATTAATTTATTACTTGGAATTTTGTTGTATATTCATTTTCTATCATACCCCCATATACAACTGTTGTGTATACACCAATGTGGTGTACACATACAGTGCTGTGTACACCCCGCTGTGGTGTACACACCCACTGTTGTGTACACCCCTCACAACATTCCCACTTACATACACTTATGTAAATGGAAGTCCATACACATATAACTCATGAAACACATTCCCATACATCAATTAGGTTGAACACACCCACACCCCAACGGGGGTGTGTACACACACACTATGTGCACCCCACATACTTTGAACAGCCACCCCACTCCTATTAATAGCCACCCCACTCATATTAACCAAAACCATTACATACAAACCCTTTCTCACAATGTACACACATATATATCATAATATAACCTACAAATTAATGGTTGTGTACATACACACTCCCAACTGGGGTGTGCACACGCTGTGTGCACCCCACGTCTTCACACACACACCCTTCGCCAAAACAGTTTCACACACATGAAAACCCAAAAAAAACAGTCCACATACCCGCCAAAAACATTACACCAAGAAGGTGTATACAAACCGTGACACTCACACACCATACAACACAACAACGCCTCAATTTCAAGCCATAAAACGGACTCACACCCACTAATGTCCCACTGTCCGAACACCAAAAAGGAACATCACACAAGCTGTCCAAACACACATAAAATGACCACCCACTCTTCATACAATACACCACATAAAATCACACCAAAGTGAGGGAGAAACATGGGCTTCCGAGAGAGAGGAGGGGAAACAAGGTGGAAGAAGCTCACCTAGGCGTCTCCGGTAGGTGGTGGGGGCTCCAACGCCGTGGTGGGTGGCAGTGGTAACGGTCCAGCAGGGAGGAAGACGAGCTGCTGCAATGTAGGTTGAGAGAAGTAAGGTAACGTATAAGCCGAGAGAGAAGAAAGAAAGAGGGGTCACCACACTCACCTGCTCCGGTGACGAGGAAGGAGACGGTGGTGGTGGTGTCCAGCCAAGGAAGGAGCAGTCGAGGGTGAGGTCGAGGGAGTAGGTCGTGAGGCCGAGAGATGTGAGCTGGCCGAGAGTGAGTGAGGGACGAAACGAGAGAGAGGGAGAGAGAGATCGAGAGAGAAAGAGAGAGGGTGCTCACCTCGTCGGGGTTTGTGACGCCGGCGGGGAGGCGGCGGCAATGCGGCGAGAGGAAGAGGGGATGAACGGTGGGTTGTTGAAGGAAGGAGATGTTGAATAGTGGCCATTAGGGTTTTAGGGTAAAAATGTTTTTATACTTGTGTTTTAGGACGAAATGACCATTTTGCCCTTGAGTTTTAACATTCCCAACACTTGGACAGCTACCCTTATGGGTCATTTGCCTCATCATCTTAACTCAACACAAATGCACATCCCTATGCCCATCCAATGGTCCTCCTCACTCACCTGTGTCATTTTAACAATTCCATTCATAATATCCTATTAAATTAACTCCATTAATTTTAATAAATTACCAATAAAGTTACACAACTTCTCGCCTACCCGGTGCACCGTGTCCCGCGTTCGACACGCTTCCCGAGGCGGTTCCACTCTTGGGATTTGAATAAATTCCCTCATGCTTATGTTATACTTTATTGTAATAATTTTATTTTCCTCAACTTAGATCATATATTTTATTTGACTTTGTTTATTAATAATGCCCAAAACGGTTCCCGAAACACCCCGTCTAACTAGGCGACATCTCACTCAATTAAAGCATAGCCCAAACGGCTCGAGACCCGTAGCATACTATAATACTAATACACAAAGTCAAAGAATCATAAAATTACCTCGCGTCGACTACCGAAGTTTGAAATACTTGTCCAGTATCCACGTAGCCGGGTCACGATCCTGACACGTGTAACACAAGTCAGTTATTAAAATTCGGGGTTGTTACAGTCTCCCCCACTTATTAGAATTTCGTTCTCGATATTTAAACTAATAAGTAATTAATTTACAAACTTACCGGAATCAAACAGGTAGGGAAAATGCTCGCGCATGTAGGACTCCAACTCCCAGGTCAACTCCTCGTCTCCATGGAATTGCCATTTCACGAGCACTGAAGGAATGTCTTTGTTCCTCAACTTCTTGACTTTGCGATCAATGATCTGGATCGGTTGCTCCTCGTACGTGGCATCATCCTGCAACTCGATCTGGCTCAAGTCTACTGTCGGTCGTCGCCCTCCACCTGACTTGTCTAGTCGAAGCATCGAAATGTGGAATACTGGATGAACACCGGCAAGCTCTGGCGGTAACTCTAACTGATACGCAACCTTATCGACCCTTTTTACAATCTTAAAGGGACCGATAAATCTCGGAGCGAGCTTCCCTTTGATTCCGAACCGTTTGTGACCCTTCGAGGTGAGACTTTCAGGTATACATAGTCTCCCAAGTCGTACCGAAGCTCATCGTGATACTTGGTCGTAGTATTTCTTCTGCCGCTCTTGGGCACCCTTAAGTTTCTGACGAATCTGTCGTACCTTCTCAGTATGATCAACAACAATCTCAGGACCAACTGTCACAACATCCTCTGGCTCAGCCCAGCAAGAAGGTGATCTACAAGGCCTACCATAAAGCGCCTCGAACGGTGCCATACCGATACTCGCCTGATAACTGTTATTGTATGCAAACTCGCACAAATGAAGGTACTCTTCCCATGACCCGCCGTATTCCAAAACACACATCCTGAGCATGTCTTCCAACACCTGGATCAACCTCTCGGACTGTCCGTCTGTCTGTGGATGGAACGCCGTACTCAACTCCAGTCTGGTGCCAAACTGAGCCTGCATGCTCTGCCATAACAACGAAGTGAACTGCGCCCCTCGGTCTGACACAATCGATAACGGAACTCCGTGCAATCTGACAATCTCGCGCTCGTAGAGGATGCTCAGTCTGTCAACTCTATGTGTAGTGGATACCGGTATGAAATGAGCAGATTTCATCAAACGATCCACAATTACCCAGATGCCGTCGTGACCACGAGGAGATCGGGGCAAGCCACTGACGAAATCCATAGCAATGTGCTCCCACTTCCATCGAGGAATGGGTAGGGGCCGCAAAGCAATCCTCCAGGCCGTCGATGCTCGCTTTCACGCGCCGGCATATCTCACACGCTCGAATAAACTCCGACGCATCGGATTTCATCCCGGCCACCGAAAAGACGTCGCATGTCGCGTACATTTTGGTTCGACCGGATGTACGAAAAACGGGAACGGTGAGCCTCCCGAAGTATCTCTGCGTAAGTCGCCGCCAATGGAATCCACACGCCCACGATACCTCAAGCAAGAGTCCGTCGACCGACTCCAATCTGGATACTCGCACCGTCTCGCCATCTCACCGTAATTGGTACGACTCGTCGCCCGTCGTCCCTCGAGAACATCCAGTAGTGAAACGGTCGCAATCTCATCCGACCACACATCGTGTCCTGGTAGTCGTCGGCACGTCCGCTGAACTCATCATCTCGGCTGCCTCAAGTAACGCATACTCCCGAGTCATACGACATACAACTACCTCTGCATCAGATCCTCTGCGGCTCAAAGCATCGGCAACAACATTGGCTTTCCCCGGATGATACTCAAGTGCAAAATCGTAGTCCTTCAGAAATTCAAGCCAACGTCTCTGTCTCAGGTTGAGTTCCTTTTGAGTAAACAAGTACTTCAAGCTCTTGTGGTCTGTATACAACTCAAAATGCACGCCATACAAATGGTGTCTCCAAATCTTCAATGCAAATACAATCGCCGCCAACTCTAAGTCGTGGGTCGGGTAGTTCTTCTCATGAACTTTCAACTGTCGGGATGCGTAAGCGATAACTCTGCCCTCTTGCATCAACACACCACCCAAACCAATCTTCGACGCATCAAGTATACACAACTAAGTCCTTCCGGTCTCGGCAATGCTAAGACAAAAGTGCGGTCGTCAATTTCTCCTTCGAGTAGAAAATGCCCGCTCACACTCCTCATTCCAATCAAACTTCGCGTTCTTCTCGCGTCGGTTTCGTCATTGGTGTAGCGACCTTGGAGAAATCTTGCACGAATCGGCGATAGTATCCTGCTAAGCCAAGAAAAGCGCGAATCGAGTCACGGTAGTCGAGTAGGCCACTCAATCACGGCTCGAATCTTTCTCGGGTCAACGGCAACACCGTCAGCTCCAACTACGTGCCCTAAAAATCTAACCTCTGGGTAGCCAAAACTCGCACTTGCTAAACTTAGTGTAGAGTCGGTGGTCCCTCAGAGTCTGCAACACTGTGCGTAGATGTCCCTCGTGCTCCTCACGAGTCCTGGAATATATGAGGATGTCGTCGATGAACACAATTACGAATCGATCTAAGAAATCCCTCATCACTCGGTGCATCAGGTCCATGAACATCGCCGGCGCATTAGTCAATCCAAACGGCATGACGGTGAACTGGAAATGACCGTATCTCGTGCTGAATGTTGTCTTCTCCTGATCCTCGGCCCTGATCCTGAGCTGGTGATAGCCTGATCTAAGATCTATCTTAGAAAACCACTGCGCTCGGTTAACTGATCAAACAAGTCGTCAATGCGCGGGTAACGGTACTTATTCTTCACTGTAACCTTGTTCAATTGCCTGTAGTCGATACAAAGCCTCAAACTACCATCCTTCTTCTTGACAAACAACACTGGTGCTCCCCATGGCGACATACTAGGACTGATGAAGCCCAACTCTAGCAACTCATCTAGCTGACTCCTCAGCTCCTCAAGCTCTCGGGGTGCCATCCTATACGGTGGTATCGAAATCGGTCTAGTCCCTGAGACTAAGTCAACGATGAAATCTATCGTCCGCTGCGGTGGTAATCCTAGTAGATCCTCGGGGAATACGTCAGTAAACTCGCACACGACCGGTACATCTTCTATGTCAACCTCTTGTCTTACACCAGTACTCATAACGCTCGCAACAATCTCGACATCGCCATTTGTAGCCTCTCTGCCTCTGGTGATCGGAAGTAACGGTGCAGTACCCTGAATGCAAATCTCCGTACCGTCTTCCAACGGAATCGTGATCGTCTTCTCGTAACAACCGATATAAGCATGGTATGCTCTTAACCAATCCATGCCCAATAAGGCATCGAACTCAAGAAACTCAAGTACTCTCAAGTCAGCAGGAAACACGTGGCCCTCTATCTCTACCGGACACTCAACACATAGAAAGTTCGGGTAAATCTTGTCCCCAGCAGCCGTGCTAAGGATCAAGGGTCTACTAAGTCTAATGGGTCTCAACCCTAACAAGTCTACCATACGTCCGGAAATAAACGAAACAGTCGAACCAGAATCGAACATGGTATGCATGAATGTGCTACAGATAGAAATCATACCCTCAACTAGGTTTCGGACGCCCCCGGATCTCGCTCAACACCGCCGCACCCACTCCCTCGCAGTGCGATGATCCGTGTCTGTGTCCTCTCAGAGTGAGTACACTGCGCTGGAGATGGCCCACTCTACCGCATCTTAACATGTACGTGTATCCTGTGTACCCCGAGTCGACCACGTCCGCGACTACGTGTAGATCTCTCGAATCCGAGTCCGAGTCGCACGACCTCGTGTCGTCTCTGTCTACCTCCTCTCGCGAATCTCGGCTCGGCTGTGAGATCGTCCTGTGATCGCTGTACATGTGTCTTGTAGGCCGTGGAGGATGACTAGCAAAACTCGCACTTGGTGGAGTCGTCCGTGCTTGGTCGAGCAGGTGGTGCAGTGGATCCCACACTCGGAGCCCTGGAATCTCGATAACGAAGCCTATTCTTCCTCCGTTTCTTGTCCTGATGATCATCTGATCTAGTCTCCAATCTGACCAGTCTGGCCTCCTCAGGATGAGAAATCAGGTAACTCTCTCTAGCCAAACTCCGCTCGTATGCCCCTCGAAGAGTCTCCGGCTCGGTAGTGACTACCGAACCTCCAATGGCGGGTAGCAAACCCTCGGTGAAATAGTAGATACGATCGGCCTCGAATCGGCGATCTCTCCCGCATAGGGTAATAGTGAATGAATCGCCCATGTAATCCATCACCGGCTCTCCCACCGATCGTCGCAATGATGTGAACTCATTCCTCTTCGCCCGTAACACCGTTTCGGTGGGAAGTACTTGGTTAAGCGGGTCTTGAAATCAATCCGGTCTCGCGGAATGCCTCGGGTAGCTACAATGGTGGTCCACCAATCATCCGCCTCCCCCGAAGCATGGATGAGGAGATCGTCGCTCTCATGTGATCCTCGTCGCGATAATCGTATGAATCTTCTCGTGATTCTTCAGAAAAAGCTCCGCCGCTGCCACGTCTGTACCACCGAAAAACTTAACCGGATCGTGTCTCTTAAATTCTCTCCACTGCCTCGCCTCAGCAGTGGCCCTAGGACTCTTCTCCGGTGTAGTGACCGGAGTAGTGACGGGAGTAACCTCTGTAGCAGCAACCGGCGTAGTCGGTGTCTCCGTCGCTCGTACTAACTCTGCCTGTAATGGAGGTATCTCCGCCTCAGTCTGTGTCCCTGTCGTAGCAACTGCTCCCTCGGGAATCGCCGCTAACGGAATCGGGGCGGTGGAAGCCGTAGGAACTGGTGTCTCCGTCCCCTGAGTGGTAAAAACCGGCGGCAAAGGCGTAGTCGGAGTCAATGGTGCCGTGGTAGTTTGAATGGGTGTCGTCAGTGACCTCACTAGATCCTCAAATCTCTGTGTCCAAGCACGGAACTCCTCCGAAGTAATAAATCGAGAATCCGTCGTCCCGCTGTCGTCGCTCGGACCTCCCTGATCCGCCATCGTCGTCTAAACAAGAAAACGAATTTTTTTGGATCAATGGATAGCTACCGCATACAATATATTACAATCAACAATCGTAATATGTATAAACATCACATCTGACTTATCACAACTCATCCCTTCGAACTAGAGTTCTAATTAGGATCGTAGGGTTTTCCACTCTAAGTTCAACCATTCCTAACTTCCGCTGTCTTAATGGTTTATGTTTTAAATTAAGAGTCAAAGTCTTTAAAACCTTGCGCTCTGATACCAACTGTGACGGCCCAATTTCCCCGTGCAATTGGGTACGCCCGGCCTAAACCCGTACAGGCCCCGAATCATCACTCGGCAACCTGACGAGCCTAGTCAGCCTTCGATTTAATCAATTCAGTAGTTTATGAAAGAGTTATTGCATTAATACACAGCGGAAGACTAAAACAATTATAACAAAGGGAAATAACTCAATCAAAGGGAAATTAGGAATTCTATAAATGTGGAAAACCCCGGGTATGCATGTACAATTCGATAGGCATATATACATGATACCGGTCTCAATAAAACTATACCAAGTTCAATAATCCCAACGAAACAAGTATGAAACGATATACACATCAGTAATCAAAGTATAATCACCTACTATAACGTCTCTCAGATGTCCTGAAACTCCTCAAAGTATATCACCTAGGCAAAGCCCCTTGCCCTTGCCGCTCTCCACTCTGTCTGCACCCACCGTCACAAACTAGACGGTGAGTAACTGAATAAAATTGCTAGTAGTACCAGAAGAATGTAACAGTAATTTATGATTATAACAAGAAAAACAGTCTAAGTATCATGCGGAAAGGAAATAACTGGAAAGTAAATAAATCAAATGCATGATAAAGAGACTGAAAGATAAACAATCGATATTTGCATGTTCTAAGATTCAAAGGAGGCCCATGAGTGGTCTATTTCACAGCAATACGGCAAAGATCTCGCAAGATCTCCCCGGGCAATGTCGCAACACTAGCGCAGCGTGAAATCGAGAGGCATCGCAACACCTCTCGAATCCAGTACCCAGTACACACATCACTAGGGGTGGTCAGTTACCCCTGCAGAGGGCACCCTCGTTGTCCCAGCTAGTGCGGGACCACATGATACCTTCGAGACACACACTCATGCCAAGAACATACAACCAAGGAAAAGGAATGGAATATCAAGCAAAGGATCAATGCAACAATAGCAATAAATAGAAGATGTATAAATCACATGTTATTTTCTTACTGGTCTACTAACGTACATACACACAATGCATGCATGTACTTACCTGTCTATTCGCGACTCGGTATCTCTCCGAAACTCTAACGCGTGTCCCCACAAGTTCTCAACAACCTGATAAAGTTTTGGAATCCCGAATATTAGTTTAAGGTTCGCATTCATTCTTTATGTTGTACCTATTGCATTAGGCTTTGACTGTAATGTGTATTGGATGTGTTGGGTCCTCATTATATTGAGCGTTGATCCTTTATTACACATCCATATTCATTTTATATAAATGTCTATACTTAAAAATCTTGTTTACTTACTCTTAAACCTATAATAATGTACATTAAGGTCAAATACCAAATTGATGCGTACACCCCACTGGTGGGTACACTAACATTTCTCACACCTCGCTGCCTTGTGCACACACACCCCGCTGGTGTGTGCACCCCACTATGATTTTCCATGTTCACATGCATTAGAATATTAATTTATTACTTGGAATTTTGTTGTATATTCATTTTCTATCATACCCCCATATACAACTGTTGTGTATACACCAATGTGGTGTACACATACAGTGCTGTGTACACCCCGCTGTGGTGTACACACCCACTGTTGTGTACACCCCATTGTGGTGTACACTTTGTGTACACCCCTCACAACATTCCCACTTACATACACTTATGTAAATGGAAGTCCATACACATATAACTCATGAAACACATTCCCATACATCAATTAGGTTGTACACACCCACACCCCAACGGGGGTGTGTACACACACACTATGTGCACCCCACATACTTTGAACAGCCACCCCACTCCTATTAATAGCCACCCCACTCATATTAACCAAAACCATTACATACAAACCCTTTCTCACAATGTACATACATATATATCATAATATAACCTACAAATTAATGGTTGTGTACATACACACTCCCAAGCTTGGGGTGTGCACACGCGTGTGCACCCCACGTCTTCACACACACACCCCCTTCGCCAAAACAGTTTCACACACATGAAAACCCAAAAAAAAAAAGTCCACATACCCGCCAAAAACATTACACCAAGAAGGTGTATACAAACCGTGACACTCACACACCATACAACACAACAACGCCTCAATTTCAAGCCATAAAACGGACTCACACCCACCAATGTCCCACCTTTGTCCGAACACCAAAAAGGAACATCACACAAGCTGTCCAAACACACATAAAATGACCACCCACTCTTCATACAATACACCACATAAAATCACACCAAAGTGAGGGAGAAACATGGGTGCGCCAGAGAGAGAGGAGGGAAACAAGGTGGAAGAAGCTCACCTAGGCGTCTCAGGTAGGTGGTGGGGGCTCCAACGCCGTGGTGGGTGGCGGTGGTAACGGTCCAGCAGGGAGGAAGACGAGCTGCTTTGCAATGGAGGCGAGAGAAGTAAGGTAACGTATAAGCGAGAGAGAAGAAAGAAAGAGGGGTCACCACACTCACTCGCTCCGGTGACGAGGAAGGAGACGGTGGTGGTGGTGTCCGCCAAGGAAGGAGCGATCGAGGGTGAGGTCGAGGGAGTAGGTCGTGAGGCCGAGAGATGTGAGCTGGCCGAGAGTGAGTGAGGGACGAAACGAGAGAGAGGGAGAGAGAGATCGGAGAGAAAGAGAGAGGGTGCTCACCTCGTCGGGGTTTGTGACGCCGGCGGGAGGCGGTGGCAGCGGCGAGAGGAAGAGGGGATGAACAGTGGCTGTTGAAGGAAGGAGATGATGAATAGTGGCCATTAGGGTTTTAGGGTAAAAATGTTTTTATACTTGTGTTTTAGGACGAAATGACCATTTTGCCCTTGAGTTTTAACATTCCCAACACTTGGACAGCCACCCTTATGGGTCATTTGCTTCATCATCTTAACTCAACACAAATGCACATCCCTATGCCCATCCAATGGTCCTCCTCACTCACCCGTGTCATTTTAACAATTCCATTCATAATATCCTATTAAATTAACTCCATTAATTTTAATAAATTACCAATAAAGTTACACAACTTCTCGCCTACCCGGTGCACCGTGTCCCGCGTTCGACACGCTTCCCGAGGTGGTTCCACTCTTGGGATTTGAATAAATTCCCTCATGCTTATGTTATACTTTATTGTAATAATTTTATTTTCCTCAACTTAGATCATATATTTTATTTGACTTTGTTTATTAATAATGCCCAAAACGGTTCCCGAAACACCCCGTCTAACTAGGCGACATCTCACTCAATTTAAAGCATAGCCCAAACGGCTCGAGACCCGTAGCATACTATAATACTAATACACAAAGTCAAAGAATCATAAAATTACCTCGGCGTCGACTATCGAAGTTTGAAATACTGTCCAGTATCCACGTAGCCGGGTCACGATCCTGACACGTGTAACACAAGTCAGTTATAAAAATTCGGGGTTGTTACAGTCACTCTGGCATTCTCGAGGCTGTTAACACACCAGCAAGTGGTTTTTGTCCACCAAGAGGATACCATCGTTATTGCCTGCGACACTTGACCAGTAATTTTAACACACATTTCAAAAATGATTCGTTGAAGAATATCCTATCTCGAGCTGCTGGTCAACATCAAATGAGGAAATTTGATGCATGCATGGAGCTTTTTGCTTATTTGTCATCAGGAAGTCCTCAGTGTCTTCAATATGTGAATGCCATTCCCAAGGAACTCTGGACTCAATCGCATGATGGAGGCCTGCTGTACGAATGGATGAATTCTAACGGGGTTGGTATGTATTCGATAGTAGTTATGTTTGTTATCCTATATGTGTTTTCACTGTGCTGATATTACTGACACGGCATTATCTTACCATTGTAGAATGTTTTAACGGCGTATTGAAAGGGGCACGATTCTTGCCGATAACAACAATGGTTCAAATGATTTACTACAGGTTGGTGACATACACCAACCGACGCAAGGAGGAAATCGATGAAGCAATATCGCACGGGCTCAATTACACGAGATATGCCATGGATAAAATTGCATATTATCAACAATCTGCAAGGAGACATTACGTGAAATTGATAAATCGCGACACTGGTGAGTTTGAGGTGCTCATTGGATGTCATGGCGATCGTATGCATAAAGGCAACAATACACAGATTGTTATCCCGAGGAACTGGTATTTGCAATTTGCAATAAATGGCAATCGTTTGGTTTCCCCTTGCTCACACGTGTTAGCTGCATGTGCTCATATTCGAATTGATTATACACAATTTATTGAGTAATACTACAGGATGGACGTGTACGCACGATGCTACTCCTCTCAATTCAAAGCCATCCCCGATGAGAAGTATTGGCCGACTTTTGCGATGAAGATTTTACCAGATCCTAGGTGTAGACGTGGCCGAGGGAGACCAAAGGGAACATGAAAGCAAAATGAGATGGATATTCCTAATGTTTCGAGGACCTTGCGATGTGGCATATGTCATCAAGAAGGACATAAACGAAGAACATGTCCGAATAGAGATCCTACTAGGAGGAACCGTTGCAGCGTTTGTCGTGCAGAGGGACATAACAAAAAAAATTGTCCATCCATATCTCAACCCCAACCCCCCAATCCAAACCAATGAGAGGATTTGTATTTTGTTTGTAAACGGTGTCAGTTGATAATTTCATAACATTTATATTAATATAGTATAACCTTATGTTACGTAAAGTAATAGATACATATTTGTTAATGTTATAACTCATAGTAATGATTTGTTGTGAGTTTTAAAACTACTCGACTAATTTGTCTAATCACAAAGTTGTAGCGAGTACACATGGAACCAGGACCATCGATCCTTCTCTTCTACGCCTCCAATCTACACACAGTCATCGCAAGTCCGGAGGGGTCGGTATATACATTTAACATGTATGTGCATAATATTTATGCAAAAACGTTTAATACACACACACACACACACACAACACACATATATATATATATATATATATATATATATATATCGACATATTTTTTAATTGTAAGGTACATAATACAATGCGCGTGCGAAGAAGACTGGGTGTTGTTGATCGACGGATTAATTACCATTCTCGAATGATCCCTTACCTACGATCTAGTGGCTTTTATGGTGTTTTACGCGTAGGATTTTTTAGACTTGACTGGGCTTTGATCACCGCTTTCATTGAGAGATGGCGTCCAGAGACACATACGTTCCACATGCGTTGCGGCGAGTGTACGATAACACTCCAAGACGTTGAGATTCAGCTCGGGTTACCAATTAATGGTATGCCTGTGACTGGAAGCACAGATGTCGACTATCTCGCGGTGTGTGAAAGACTACTTGGTGCAAGACCTGAACCACTTCACCTTTCTGGGAATAGAGTTCGTGTTTCATGGCTCGAAGACAATGTGCCACCTATAGAGGATGACAGCAATGAGGAAATGGTTCGACGTTATGTTCGTTCATACATTCTACAACTTATTGGTGGTTGTGTGTTCGGTGACAAGTCGAATCAATATGTTCATTTGATGTTTCTTCCGTTGCTCGAGGACCTTCAAACAGTTGGACAATATAGTTGGGGAAGTGCATGTTTGGCATATTTATACAGGGAGTTGTGTCGTGGATCTCGCTCTGGTACGCACGAGGTCGCTGGTGCGACAATTCTTATACAACTATGGGCCTGGGATAGATTTCCATTTATAGCACCAAGGCGCAAGCCTGTTCCTAGAGGTCAACCTCGAACGTGTGATGAAGTAGACATGCCCAATGACGTTCCTTTGGGATATCGGTAATAAAAATGTTTCTCATGTTATTTTTAACAATTCATTGGGTCTTTTTAATTTACGACAAATTTATTATTTTGTATACAGATGAATAGTGGCATTTTCGGTAACTAGGACTGCCACACACGTTATATCATCATTTCGTGATGCACTTGACACGCAGAGGGAGAATGCCGTGGAGTGGCAACCATACGCTGATGTCATCGAGTCACTTCCACAATTATGTACTCAAGGTCACGGGAGCTGGCGTTCGACGTGTCCTTTAATTTGTTTCCATATAGTTGAGTGGCATAGACCGGAAAGGGTCATGAGACAGTTTGGGCTGACACAGGTCGTGCCACCTCACTGTGATTTTGACACACGTCTGCACCGCGTCCAATTGAGAGGACACCCTCAAGAAAATTGGGCAGTGTATCACAGAAGATATATACGAGTTGTGGGAAAATCGTAGTAATACGATAGCCACGATACAACAAGAAGGGGAACATGATCACGAAGAGTACATGAGGTGGTACAGATCTATCACCAGGCGATACATTGGACATGACGAGGCTCTGCGCGAATTCTCGGTAACTTTGAAACTATAATGTTGTTATCGTCATGAGTCATATTTAAAATTGTTAACCAAACACTGCATTTTTTTGTATATTAGTCTACATTTGAGCGTCAATTGGAGCGAGTGTTCACTGATGACGGGGTCGAACAAGGCATGGTTGCTCTACATGAAGGCATCAGAATTTTAGATGAGGATGAACGGCAAAGGAGTACTTTGTGGAATGATGAAAATGTAGTTGAGCCGGACATAGATGACGAAGCATCTCAAGAAGAAGAGGAAGAACAACAAGAAGAGGATCAAAGCCTAGCAGATAGAGGGAGGAGAAGAAAAACAACGACGACTCAGACTCTGGGTGAGAGCAGTAGACGTTCTTCTCCACCACCTCCAACTCGTCCAACACCAAGAACGTCAGAGAATATTGGTGAGAGTAGCAGACGTTCTCCTTCGCCACCTCTAACCCGCCTTCTTCTTATGGGTACTCTCCTTTGCCGGCCCCAACACAATCGGATGCTCATATGTTTTTGCCTAGGACACCGAGCATGAGTGTTCATCCATATCATTTTGATCCATATGCTCCTGGGCCATCATTTTCGTACATGGACCATAGAATGCCTACACATTCAATGCATGGTTCATTGCCTCAATACATGCCAAGTCCATTTACTCCGCCATATTATAACTACAATATTCCATATAGTGGAGATGGCTCATTCAGGCCCTTATTAGGCATGCCACCTCATGTTCCTTTCACCGTACTACATACAGGAAGTCAAGTATGTTGGAATGGTTCAACCCCTATCTTTGATAGCACCTTGGTAGTAGAGGTCAATCGAGCCAACACGAGGAAGAAGTTCGATCGAGTCATCGAGCTCAACAAACTCGGACGTACAAGCACGGAGAAATCCACGTCGAAATAGAGTACGACCGGTTTGCCACACGGAGGAGCAGCGTCGACGTCGTTAGAACTGCATCATACCTTTGTATGAGTGGGTTGATAGGAGTGTTTAGGGTCCTTAGATATTTGTTGATAATAGAGTGCCTTTGTACTCTAATATAATGATATTTGTTGATAATCTTCACTCTTTGAACTTGTTCATCGTGATATTATTTTGTTGATGCTTTCATTGTATCATTTCGTGTGCTCTATGTCTTCATTTGATGTTTTTAATGGTAAATGAGCGTTAAATAGCATGCTATTAGGATTAGAGAATTTATGAATGAGACTATGGACTTTGTACTCTACTTGATTAGTCTATTAGCTTGTCCATATGCCTTTAGCATTCTATACGGAGTCATTTTTGAATAAATAAAGTAGTGGTTGGTGAAAATAGTGACAACGAACCATGACATACTTAAGTAGGTTTAAGAAATCAAACCTAATTAGTAAATTTAGTTACACATTTGTTTGTTCAATTCGTAATAATTGATTATCACATTTACATTTGTTTCTAACTTACTCTTGAACCTTAAAAAAGTCATGTCAGGCAGAAATAATGCATCGTCATCTGGGGACGGATCTAGTGGACGATCCAGCAGACGATCTGGTGGTCGCAGAGATCGTCCATCTCGCGACGTGGATCGTTCGCTAGTACGATCTCCCGCTGATGATGCTGAGCCTCAGCAGCGCCAAGAGCAGCTCATTCAACAACAGCTTGCTCGGCGGCAGTTTGCTTACCTTCGACAACTTTTTGTCCAACAACAGCTTTCACACCATCAATCACAATTATTTCAGCAGTATCCTCGTCCGCCTTATGCGCAAAGCACCCCACCAGGCCCTCTCCTTCAAAGAATCGGGCCCATCTTTATTTGGCCCCGATGATCCAACCACTCTACAGCTTACTCCTCTCAATTGGCGTCAC
Organism: Stephania japonica; assembly: GCA_039657345.1. Classification (NCBI taxonomy): domain Eukaryota; kingdom Viridiplantae; phylum Streptophyta; class Magnoliopsida; order Ranunculales; family Menispermaceae; genus Stephania; species Stephania japonica. Next base: position 78,468,208 of record CM077556.1, on the reverse strand, counting down.
AACTCCCTCCACCTATTCTTTGGTCGCGTTACTTCTAGAGAATCTACCCACGCATCTCCCTCCCATTAGCAGTACTACTAGCATGTCCCGATCGCTTCCTTCGACTCTAGTATGCATGCCTCCCCATCGAGGAGTCATGATCATGTCGAGCCTGCATCACATTCGTCCAATACTTCAAGCCACCCTTCGAGTGAGCCATCTATTAGTGGTGCCTCGCGTAGATCGCAACAAGACGATAAGCCAGCTAGGGCCCCGAGACGTAGAAGTAATGATGACCGAGGCGCGGGGCTGGTGTTTTTGACCGTAAAAACTACGAAAGAATTGTAAGTCAATGAAGTATTATTACGTATATATACTTACGTTTAATGAACTTACTATAATATTGATCTAACTTTTTTTTGTAAAAATGTAGTGGTACTTTCTTGCATCCGTCATCTAAAGTGTCAAAGCAAATGACGCGGATATATAAATTCGATTTACATAAGGATGACTACTGTTGGGATACGGTTCCCAACCATATCAAGGAGCAATATTTTAACGATTGGGCGGTAAGAGATTTTTAAATAAGAAAATTAAGTTTCTTTTACTTAGCATATGTTGAAGACTTTACTTTCTATTATTACAGACTCATTTTGATTGGAGACGATCGGATGACGCTATGGTCAGACATTTGTACGATAGGCAGATTGCCACTCGTTACACTGACTTTGTTAGTAAGATGGTGACGAAGCCGACAAAACCATCACATGTATCTCTGGAGGTTTTTGAGCATTACAAGAAGATGCGGTCTACTCCAGAATATAAAGCAAAGTCAGAACAAGCGAGCCGAAATCGAGATCAGAGGTGGGGGACCTGGTTCGGGTTCGTCTGTGCACAGAGGTGGAGCCATATCCATCTATGAGCATTCGTTGAGACTGGTATGTTTTGGGGCATACATACATAGATACATACATACATATGTATACATTAGATTCATATAAGTTTCAAACTTAATTTTAAGTTAAACATATTTTATAGGAGCAGAAACTCGGTAGAAAGCCGACTGCTTTGGATTTATGTTTATATCTCCATACAAGGAATCATGATGGCGTCACTTTCTCGGATCCGAGAGCAGAGGCGATTGCCGTAAGAAACTACTTGACCATAACTCCTTTTTGTTAATTATAGGTATCAATGACTTATATGACTTGTCAATGTTTAAATTCTTAATACAGGCGGCTATACACGAAAGGACCACAGAGCTTTCACAGTTGCAGCCATACACTCCAATTGATGAAACATAATTATATTTGGAGATTGTGCAGCGAAATGATAAAGGCCGGAGATTTGGTCTTGGCTGGACACCGTCAGGGTCTAAGATGCGTAGACATGATGAAGCTGGATCTTCTCGTCCTATATTGAAAGATGATGAGCCATTTGACCAATTCAATAAGGAATTTGAGGAGATGCAAGCAATGATACTAAAGATGCTTAATGACACGTCTGTAAATCGCGATCAATTGCTTGAAATGCAAGGACGGTTACAACGCATGGAACAGGGTTTCATGGAGAGATCAGCTGCACAAAAAAGGCTAGATGATGTTGATGATGATGATGTTGATGATGATGATGCTGCTCACAATGACTCAACGACCGAGGATGATGAATGATGATTTCTTTTTCACAACATCCAAAAAGGTTAGATTTTTTGGTTCATTTTTTACTTGATACTGATAAGTTTTTTTTATTAGGAACCATAATAAATCTTATGAATTTATTAGGAACCATTATAGAAATATAAATCATGTAAACAATTTAAGTCTACCCCTTTGTCCTGTATATTTTATTTTTGCTTTATAGTAAATTTTGTAGCTGTTTAAGTTTTGTTTCTATTTGTGTCTAACATGTAGGCTATTGAATGTTCTACAAATTTCTATTTCATTGTTATAACTAAGTCGTTAAGATCCTTAGTATAAGTGTCCTTAGCTGTGGAATTGGTTTATCGAATTCCAAATCAAGTAGGAACTCATGTTAATCTTTAGTATATGATCAATATGCTCTGTTTTAGGATTGAAAATATGATTCAAAGTTGTTAGTTATTTTACCGTTGCTTGTAGGACTTAGTCTAATTTAGTTACTTTATTTTTTTGTTGAATAAGTCTAGTTCAAATTTCATTGTATTTCCTTAATTTTTCGATTTGTTGTTAAGTCAAAGCACGTTGGATATGTGTCCACAATTTGCGCTTATTAGAGGTTTGATCAAATGCCAATATAAAGGCAATCTCAGTTTATGAATAAAACTATCTTGAGAGAGTTCTTCTACTTAAATACTTGTATTCATTATTACTGTTTTTCGTTTTACCCAATATTTAGGAGTGGACTGATTTTCTAATGCGTTGTTACTCTTAGGGCTGCTTTGTAGTTGTTTTATCTCGATTTTGGTGGTGGGCAAGTACTTGTTCTAGATGTAGATGCAAATATGGCCATATGCTATATCTGTTTTGATATGAGCTTTGGTGGGCTAACCATGAGTTCAGTTAGTTCGCTCAATATTGCTATGTTTTTCTATGTTTGAGATAGGTTTGCATTGGACATGTTCTCTTAAATATATGTGTATTTCAGTCTGCAGTTCATGTTTTTATAGTTTTGTCTATAATGGTTTGGTCATTCATCTACTTGTGTTAATATTGGAAAGGTAACTCAATTCTATTTTTAATATCTTTCTTTTGTAATAAATTTGTATACAACATTTGATTATTGTCTCTAAATCTCTTTATCATTTCATATTTGAAACCATGCTTTAGAGAATGTTGATGGATCTTGTTTTAAAGGTGGCTAGCTAGGCTGCATACATTTTAAGGCCTGAACATGCAAAAGCTTACTACTTGTATCTAGTTGATTCTTTTTGAACTTGTCAAATGGTTGCCACATTGGTGTTATCCTTATACATTGCAGCTTTGTTTGTGCCATTGTTAGTTGTATGTGTGAATTGATATAATTTTCTATTTCAACTATCTATTCATTCATGTTTTTAATAGTGTTGGATGTCTTAGATTACCACGACCAATGATTGCACGGTGAGGCCTAGGCAATTTGAGACAAAATTGACTAGGCCCTAGTTCTTAAAAAGCTTATTAGGATCCTTAAAGTATATATCGCATCATCTTTGCCTTCTTCTCTCGTGGTTTTGAGTGATAGTCTCGTTTTCTTATAAAGAGAAACAGATGAACAGAATGTATATTAGATATGATATGATATGATATAATGATTTATAATAAAGAGAAACAAATGAACATAATGTATATTTGGGTTTACAACCTTATATGGTAGGTATGCAGGGGAGGGAACATTTCTATTAGATGCTAATAAAAAATTTATAAGTATAATGAACAATTCTTTTATTATTAGAAGGTTATAGTAATGCTTTGAAATATTTTGAGAACTCTTTTAAAATATTTCAAAACGCGTACTAATAATTAGAAGGTTATATGCAGATAATAGTGACTTGGAAACTGAGGTTTCTGCATTTGACATAATATGATATTCCCTCATGCGTGTTGAACAAAATCTTCCTCAGAAGTACTTCTCGTCCTTAGAGAAGGTATGATTTAATTTTGTTTCATCTAATATTTATGCCTTTCGCCGTTATATTGGAGGACACATTGGTAGTGAAGTTATCCTTGATTTTTTCCTATTGCGCGTTAAATAGGTAATGATGTGTTCTTTCCAGTCGTGAAACTACTAATTCCTTCACAAATAAGATAAAATCATACAAATGATTAAATGGGTCCTAGGAGAAGATAATTAATCATATCAGTTTCAAACATCTAAATAATTCTAAGAATTTGAACACTTAATGTCCATTCATTTTAACAATAAGCACAAGCCATCCTAGTAACATGCATTCCTTTTCAATTGGTTAAAAAAAAGAAAAGCATCGAAAGCGATTTTGTTCGTTGATGTTTAGTAATGAAAATTTAGGATGAATCTTGGGGTACTATGTCGGTGCCCCCATGTCACACCATTCTTGTTACTTTATTACTTTGATTGGTAAGTGTCTTATCACTTCTTAAAATGCGACGTATCTTCAGTTTGGTTGATATGCAGGACAAGTGTAAGCTTGGATGAATAAATGTATGCATGTTGCATTTATTGGGAGCTTTATTTGCTCATTCTGACTATTCATGATTCATTTGAAAAATTGAGGGCTGGATTCATGCACGTGTTTTCGTGTGTAGGTGGGCTTGCATGTACAGACACAAGAACTAAGACTGGATTCATGTACGTGTTTATTCCTTCCCATTGTTTTTACGACGAAACATTAATTTCTTCTTCGTTGGTTGATTAAGAACTGCGTGAGCCATGCATAGCGTTTTGACATCGAGAAATTCACTAGAGGATGCATCGGATTTGGGTAGTGCTTTTGGTTTGTGACACTGAGCTCTTACCTTGTTCCCATGCTAATTTGTCTAGCAATGTTAGTTAACCTTAATTATCTCGCTAATCATGACTTGGTCACATTTATTTTCTTTCAAGCGCTCCCCAACAGTTTGGCAATGTCTTTCAAAAAGGCGATCGATTAAGTTTCCGAAACACAATGGAGTACCCAATTGTGGATGCTGATGTAAGTGTGAAGGCACACACAATTGGAGGGTTTATCTGAACACAGTCATATGCCATCTCTAATCAGGTAAAGCCCTCAAACCACTTTAATGTTTGTTTTCAAATTCCGTTTCTTTTGTTTGATATCTGCTTATAATGTTTTTTCCTTTATGGGTTGTGATGTAACAAATTAAGAACCATTAGAATTGTTTGTTTGCTCCTTTGCAGTAACCCTTCGAAAGAGGGATGCATAGGATTGATAACTTAAAGTTTCAGTCATAATCCTACCAAAAAAAAAGTTTCAGTCATAGTTAGTTTCTACCATTCGAAGCATTTGTAGAACTCTCTTATTGCCTAACCATTTGTAAAAGTTGATTTCTTTTGTTAACTTAATTTTAAGCATTCCGAATGTGGTTTGTAAGATTGTTTATTGTGGTCATGATTTGATGATTTTGTTTGGAAGGTGAGAAACTTATCTGTTGTTGTTAGATATTTAGTTGTAACGTAGATGATGAGAAGACCAAGTTTTTTGTGTTCATTAGAGTTTTTGACAAAAATTTGTTACTTTTTGGGTTGCCATTTTGGTTGAGCTCATTTGAATTTTTTTCCCTCAATGTTCTTCGATCAAAAGATATGCTACACTATTATTGATTTTTTTTTAATTTTTGTTGGACAGGTTGCAAAGAAGAAAAGTTGCAAATTCGAATTCGAAGGTGTACTTGTCTTGTCATGTTGCATTCATATGTAATTGTTACATGCGTAGTTTTCTTTTTTTTGAAAATATATGGTGTAGTTTTTTTTTTGAAAATACATGGTGTAGCTTTTAGTTGCTACAATATTGAAATTGTTATTTGAATTTGAATTTGAATTTAGATATTGTTGGTATTTTAATTTTAGCGCAATGAATTTGATTGTTTAATATGTTGTATCATTTCAATAGTTTTTATTGATTATTTTTTATTTTTCATACAATTTTAATGATATTTAAAAATTGTCGTTAATGATATTTTATGATAGTTGTTCAATGTCATTGTATAGTTACGATGACAATTTTTAAGTGTCATTATACGTTAAAGATGACACTAAACAAGATGACACTAAACATGTTGTCATTGTAAGTAAATACTTTCCACAACACCCCCATTCTATGACTGTTGAAAACTGTCGTCTTATACTTTTAACGCCAGTTTTTAAATGTCATTAATATGCAAATTTCTTGTAGTTATTGCAAATTTCTTGTAGTTATATACTAACTGTTAATTAATTTTACTTGTTGTGACTTATTTTTTCTTTTGTATTGAAATAAATATGATTTGTTCTTTATTATTATAGGTTATTTTCTATAAAATATATGACTTTTATATATGTGAATATCAATTTTGTATACCTCAAAGTTTAACTTATTTTCTTTTTCTTTTTCTTTTTTTTTGTACGAAACTATGATATATATGATGAATGGAGTGTATTTTTATGATGGTTTTTTTAGAAACTTATTTCGTGTTCTCCTATTTTGATTTTTTTTTTGTGTTGATATACAAAGAGACAATTATTGATACACTTGAGTTTATGTATTCAAATTTGATTAAATTCTATTGAAATATATGGAATGTACGAATTCATTGGTGCCGTGGAATGTATTAACCAACCACCAACCGGAATGAATTAGGAATGTATGAATTCATTCTATATGAATTTAGGGTTTATGATATATGAATTCTGTATTGTTGCAGATATAAATTTAGGGTTTAGTGTAATATATGAATGTATTAAACCTTAAAACCGTAAATATGAATTTTGAATGAATATATATACCTATTCTAAACCCCGCTTAACTCCAATAACACCCAACAAATCAATTACTCGAATTATATCTATTACTAGAATTAAACCCTCAAGTGTAAAGCCTAAACCCTAAATTAGCTTGAATTTAAAATATTCAATTTTTCATTTTTTGACACCCATTATAAAGTCTCTCCCCACTTTTAAATTTCTCCTTTTCCATATAAAATCCTCAATTTTTATTTATTTAGTCAAAATATTTTTTTTTCATATTTTTCCCCGTATTTTCTTCTACATTTTCCTTTTTTTTTCTATTTTTTCCTTTTTTTCTATTTTTTCTGTGAATTGGCGACGGGACATTTGGTGACGGGGCACCTCGTCGCCAATCCCCGTCGCCAATTTTTGGTGACGGGATACCCCGTCGCCAATTGCGTGGCGCGCCACATGTCTCATTCTCTTTTTTTCTCAATTTTTTTAACAAATTCCGCCTTTACGAAAGCCGCTATTCATTACACATCATCACAATCGCGCCTCTACTAAACGCGAAATACATTACTTTTGTAATATCTCAAAAATTTAACTTATTTAACGAATTTTAAAGAAAAACAACATTACTTTTTGAAATAACCTTGTTCCAACTCTGTTTTTCTTAAAAAAAAAAAAAAAACTAACGCGCGCCGAATCCGTCAATAAAATATATAAACCTAAACTAACTATTTTGTAGATAGCGGTAAAGGGTCGATCCCACAGATATTGGTGTCTTTATTAGGTAAAAAATACAAAAAAAGAAATTAGGGTTTTAGAGAAAATATATAAATATTTTAAAAATAAAGAAATTAAATGGAACGAAAATCTAATGGGAACGAATCTAGGTATTTAGTTTCACAGTCTCGCCATACAACTTGGGATTGAATTTATTAATTGTTAGTTTATAAAAGATGAGAACTAATCTATGATCTAGTGCAGCTATAGATCCGGTGATGCACTCGGTTCCTCGCACTTCCTGATGTCGATAGCCAAGGTACAACTATTGACTACTTCTCTAACCAAACATGCAACCTGATCGCTAGTACTCCAGATTTAACGCATTGGTCGCATTTCTTCGATTCGTGAAGGTACTACACCTAGACAACCGGATCGCTACTGCACCCGATTTAGCCTAGATCCCTAAAGTATTTGATCGGTCCTAAAAGAGTCTAATGAATTAGTAGAATCAATTGTCATTAGTGTGGCCTTGTCGCACAAGGACGGGTGCTTACGACTCACTGACATGTAAATCAAGGTTTAACCTATTGTTTAACCTCAATTGTTCAAACAATACCAAAGAAAATAAATTATAAAAAATAATCAATAATAATTAAAAATAAATAAACCTCATAAAGGATTCCTAAGTTGTGGGCTTGATTGATCCACCTTCAACTTAGAAGAGAAACTAGTTAGACATAATTAAAAACTAAACTAATGCAAACTACTACTAAAACAAAAGACAATTTCGTTTGAGAGTCTCCTGGTATTATTAGGAACAATTCCAAGTCGGTTGGAACTTCAAAAATCCCAAAAATATGTGAAATTCCTAATTTTTTCGAGTTCCTGGTCGACGCACGCGTGGACGCCGCGAGAAAGCGTTGAGGACGGTCTGGAATATGCAATGTGTATTGCGTTGCTAGAGACACGTGGCATCGCCTCATTGGAGGAATTTGTCGTGCTACTGACGTGACACGATTTTATTCGTTGGAGGTGATGTAATGACGTGCTGGCGAAGGGTGGTTGCGCGACATGTGTCGTCATGGAAAACACAGGAGTTCGTTCTCGTGAGAATGCAAAGAGTTGGAACATACATGTGTCGCGGTCTGGTTGGGAGGTCAACTGTTGTGTTGACACGCTGTATGATGTGGCGCGTTGTGATTGGCAGATGTGATTTTCGAACTGAAGTTCTGGTCGTGACTTGTACTGCGATTTTTAGCCACTTCGAGTTCCGTCTCGAAGTCTTCTTTTTAATAAGACCAACATTCCGACTTCGAATGTGAAAGTTATGCCCTCTGAACTGAATGACTGTTAATTAAGCTCAACACACACTTTCGATCCCAAAAACGTCCAACTCATATAAAATCTTTGAAACACATAAAACACACATTTATCACTTTAAAACAAGATAAATATAATACATTAACTACTAATAACATGTATTAATCATGCCTAAATGAACACTTATCAAACACCCCCTAATACTACAATGACTAATCATAGCAAACCTATGTCAATCGCCAAGTCAAGTTTGAATTCTTTTTTATTTAAATCTGTCACTCAAGTAACCATCACCCAAAAGAAGTTCAAAGTCAAATAGTGTGAAAACGGAATCCAAACATCAGTGAAAATCACCCTTTCAAAAATTACAATCAATTCAGACAAAAGCCTTCAACTACTCAAGATTTTACAGAGCCACTACATAAAAGCCACAAGTCCATTTCTTATAAATAGTGCATCAACACCGAAAAATGGACTATGAACGAAAAATACAACTCACTATCCATAAATGTTGACTAAACACATCGAAGAGAGATAATCATACTTTAAATATGAAAATGTAGAACAACACATTTGAATAACTCAATTGATCTAGCTATAAATACTCGGTCAAATCTTTTAATTTAAAGAGTTTTCATAAACTTCCGCCTTTATGCGTATATACACTCTATTTTCTCCAAAAATTTTAAAAGTAGTACGATCTCTGCTCCATTTCTTGTGGAATCCACTTTTCTCACTTTTTCCCACATAAGCTACCATGCTCATTTTCCTTTGGAATTTGTGGGACTCTCAAATTTGTTTTTGAAAACTCTTGTTGACCATTCTCACTTTCACTATAATCAAGCAAGTCATCCAATGTCCGTTCAAGTCTACATCATTCCCAAAAAGTGGTCAAGTCATCTGAATTGATGTTTCATGTGAGGTACATTTTCGTTCTAGTACCCTAGAAATCTGATAACTTGCAAAATAGGACTGCCTGCCTCTTTGGTCTCTAGCACAATGCCTAAACTTCATACTAGATCTCTAATAAGCAACCTCAAAGATGTTGGACAACACTCTAAATTAAGTACAACTCTTAATATTCAAAAGGGTTCAAGTCTCAAAAGTAGCTTAATTTGAACTCATATCCACAATAGAAAACACACAACAAGGTTTTAAGCAACTCTATATGTAACAAAATGACTATAAACATGCATGAACTAATATAAACCACTAGTAACATAAATGATGCAATGCATAGCATGTCATAACTAGAAAATTAGGTGAAAAGAAAATAAAAACACCACTATAACTTACCAAACCCATGGAATACACATAAAAATAATAAAACGGTTATACCTGTCATGTGCAAATTCCATTTATTCAACACTCCACTATACCTGAAACACCTCCAAACTTATCCCAAACCTTGTCCTCAAGGTTTAAAACAAGAATGAGACTAACAAACTACAAAATGAAGAGAAAAGAGGTGAAAAGAACATGGAAGTGAAAGAAACAAGTAATGGAGAAATGACATGCTAAAATGAATATGCAATACTTATGGCCTGTTTGGTTGGGGTATTAGGTTATCTAAGCCTGGGCTTAGAGGTAAGACCATTGTTTGGTTGAAGTGTTAAGTAAGCAACAGGCTTACATAAACACTCATACACCAGCTTATCTAATGACAGGGGGAACCCTGTCATTAGATAAGCCCACCCAATTTTTGAGGTGAAATGTCGAAAATGCCCTCATGATTTGAACAAAACCCTAGATTACATTCTTCTTCATATCGATCAATACTCGCCTACATTAAATAGGGGCATTTTAGACATTTCACCCACTTTTCCTTATGGGCTTATACTTGAACCAAACGGCTGCACATAAAACTCCCATCTCTCACAAAGACCAAGCTTATCTAAGCCAATCCCTACACCTTACACATAACTCCAACCAAACGGGTACTTAATGGATTAAATTATCTCATCAAATATAAAAAGCACGGTGATGAAAATGTTCAACTCAGGAAATCTAGGGAATAATCTAAAGCCTAAAACTCAAAAACTAACCTAATAATCTAAAGCCTAAAACTTACCAGATCTCAATCAGACTAACCATATGTACGAACCATGGAGCCTCAACAGTGATATCGGGCTCTCAACTCCGGTGCTTCAACAAGCGTGTATCAAACACCTGTAAATAGTCAAAACGGGATAATGGTGAATTCACTAATCAAACATAAAAACAAGCAAACTAAAAACAGAAAGGAAAGAAAAACTTGGGCTACCTCCAAATATCGCTATTGGTTAAAGTCGTTAGCTCGACTTTGTGTGAATAATCACGTGATGTCCTCTCCTTTTGAGATGTCGACAACAAATGACGCATCTATAGATTTGAGCAATTCAGCAGACATGCCCTCCTTCATATTTAGGAGCTCATCCGGGATATCTAACGCATATGATTCTATCGCATCATGATCGTTTGACACAAAAGTGTTAGTCGTGTGGAAAAATTGTGAACGTTCCTTTACATCCACCCCCTTGTAAGGTCTAACAAATATGCATGGGAGGGTGGGTGCCTTCACCAACACCAGAGTTTGGTCTTCCTTGCTTTTTTTGCGGTTCCTCCTACATTTTTGAAATGACATCAATTTCTTTCTCCGCTTCATCCGCTTCATTCTGTGTAATGATAAAGTTCGGCTCATGTAAAAAAACTTCAACTGTTTCCTCTGGTTCACTCTAATAGTCCTCAACCGGTGTAACGTCATTCACCTCAACACTCTCTAATGGAATTGTACTCATGGTCTCTGTTGATATCTTTTGGAGAATTGACTTTATTTCTTCTTCAGCTTTTTGATCCATTTGTTCAATCCAATGGTCTAATTCTTTCTCGGTGAGGTTCATGTCTTGGACAGTCGCCAAACAATACATTATTATATCCCTTGAAGGCTGATTCTGGATAGAACTATATATGTCAGGCTGAGGTGATGAATTACTCCAGTCGTCAAAGGGACATTTATTAGTGCTTGGAGAAAGCCAGTCGGAGATCATGTCTTTTTCAATGTCTTCAATGTTTCTCTGTTCTTGTTGAGGAATCTGTGGACTTGGCCTAGACATATAGAAGTCGGGTTATGGCGATGCATAGCTAGAACCACGATGATTTCCATACCTTGGATGGTAAGGACAAGCATACGTGGGATGAACGTATTCCTCACAAAAATCACAAACCTCGACCTGTTGCATAAAAGATTGCGGGTTAGAAAATTGATGTCCATTATATAACATACCTACCCTATTCATACCATGATAGTATGAGTCTTCGAATCGATCATAATTATGGGAGTAGGTGGCCATTAAGGAATTACCTGCAAATTATTAGGAACAAGGGGCTAGATAAAATAAATAAAAAAAATAATAAATAAATATAAAACAAAAAACCAAAGAAAGAATAATCAATCCATAGCAACGACGCCAAAAATTGATGCGCGCTGAGCGCGCCAATAAAATATATTTTTTCTAATCCAACTATTTTGTAGACAGCGGTAAAGGGTCGATCCCACAGAGATTGATGTCTTTCTTAGGTAAGAAAAATACAAAAAAAGGAAAATCAGAGTTTTAAAGAAAATATATAAATATTTTAAAAATAAAGAAATTAAATGGAACAAAAATCTAATGGGAATGAATCTAGGTATTCATTTTCACAGTCTCACCATACAACTTGAGATTAAATTTATTAATTGTCGATTTATAAAAGATGAGAACTAATCTATGATCTAGTGCAGCTATAGACCTGGTGATGCACTCAGTTCCTCGCACTTCCTGATGTTAGCAGCCAAGGTACGACCGTTGACTACTTCCTTAACCAAACATATAACCTGATCGCTAATGCTCCAAATTTAACGCATTGGCCGCATTGCTTCGATTCGTGAAGGCACTACACCTAGACAACTGAATTGCTAGTGTTCCCGATTTAGCCTAGATCCCTAAGGTATTTGATCGGTCCCAAAAGGGTTTAATCAATTAGTAGGGTTAATTAACACTAGTGTGGTCTTGCCACACAAGGGCGGGTGCTTACGACATTTAAATCAAAGTTTAAACTAGTATTTAACCTAAATTGTTCATACAATACTAAAGAAAATAAATCATAGAAAAGAATCAATAATAATTAAAAATAAATAAACCTTATAAAAGATTCCCAAGTCATAGGTTTGATCGATCCACTTTCAACCTAAAAGAGAAACTAACTAGATATAATTAAAAACTAACCTAATGCAAACTACTACTAAAACAAAAGACAATTTCGTTTGATAGTCTCTTGATATTTATAAGAACAATTCCAAGTCGGTTAGAACTCCAAAAATCTCAAAAATATGTGAAATTCCAAATTTTCTCGATTTCCTGATTGAGGCGCCGCAGGACACCGCTAGTGTGTATTGCGTTGCTGAATTGTGATAGAGACACGTGGTATTGCCTCATTGGAGGAATTTGTTGTGCTGCTGACGTGGCGCGGTTTCATTTGTTGGAGGTGATGTCATGACGTGTTGGAGAAGGGTGGTTGCGCGACACATGTCGTCATGGAAAATGCAGGAATTCATTCTCGTGAGAATGCTGAGAGTTGGGACGCACATGTGTCGCGGTCTGGTTGGGAGGTCAACCGCTGTGTTGACTCGCTGTATGATGTGGCGTGTTGTGATTGGCAAAGGTGATTTTCGAACTGAAGTTCTGGCCGTGAATTGTACTATAATTTTGAGCCACTTCGAGTTCAAATTTCGTGATGTTTGTGAGAGAAGAAAATGTCCGTCTCGAAGTCTTCTTTCGAACAATACCAACAGAGAGTTATTCTGACTTCGAATGTGAAAGTTATGCACTCTGAACTGAACAACTAACACACACTTTTGGTCCCAAAAATGCCCAACTCATATAAAATCCTTGAAACACATAAAATACATATTTATCACTTTAAAACAAAATAAATATAGTTCATTAACTACTAATAACATATATTAATTATGTCTAAATGGACACTCATAAAAAACAAAAACAAAAAACCCCTTTTTCTAACTCTCTAATTCTCTTGATCTAGTCTTTAAGTGGGAAGTCGAACACTTGAACTCACGACCTTCTAAACTTTACCTTTTAACAAATGATGCATATATCATCTCACTATAGATCCTTTAGCGGCAATAAAATCAATAATTATGTAAAGTAAGATTTGTCGAAATAAAAAGTCAACAAAGAGTATTAGAAGAAATTAGCGCTCTTTGTTTGGTAAAAACAGATGTATTTTATTTCAAATCATTAACAATTCCATCAATCAGAAACGGGATCACATTGGTGGGCTTTCATTTGGGCTTTCCCCTTTCCAGCCCATCACAACAGCCCACACTGAACCACACCTTCATCCCCCGAAAACCCTAATTAGGGTTTGAAATAAAAGCCAAGCACACCACACACCAGTCCCTCTCTCACAGTAGTCTCAATCGATCAATGGGGCGCGTGATCAGAGCACAGCGCAAGGGCGCGGGGTCCGTCTTCAAGTCCCACACCCACCACCGCAAGGGCCCCGCCCGCTTCCGCAGCCTCGACTACGGCGAGCGCAACGGCTACCTCAAAGGGGTGGTCACCGAGATCGTCCACGACCCCGGCCGCGGCGCCCCGCTCGCACGAGTCACCTTCCGACACCCCTTCCGTTACAAGCACCAGAAGGAGCTCTTCATCGCCGCCGAGGGATGTACACGGGCCAGTTCGTCTACTGCGGAAAGAAGGCCAATTTGATGGTCGGGAATGTTCTGCCGCTCAGATCCATCCCTGAAGGGGCTGTCGTTTGCAATGTGGAGCACCATGTCGGCGACCGAGGAGTGCTCGCTAGGGCTTCTGGGGATTACGCGATTGTCATCAGTCATAATCCCGATAATGGGACTTCTAGGTTTGTGTTTTTTTTCGTGAATTGGAGTCAAAGATTGCATTTTTAGGTGTTTTGGTTGATGGTTTTATATGGGCTTTTGTTGAAGTTGCTAATTTGTTGGTTCGAGTGGTTTTATTGCGTTTTTTTGGGTGGAGTGGATTCAAAGATTGCATTTTTTGGTCTTTTGGTTAGGGATTCTCTGTGGTATGAATGAATCCTAGGATGTGAAATTGAATGTGTTGATTTTTGGGGGATTTGGCTAGTGGAACTGGAGATTATTAAATCATGTAGTCTAGCTTCATGTGTTTTGCGTATTGGTTTTCGAGCCATTTTTTTTTTTTTTTTTTTTTTTTGAGTTAGCACGTTGATCATTTACCCTTGCTTGAAAACTCGACCCAAAATAGAAACTGAAGAAATTAACGAGGTAGGTGTAGACCAAAGCTAACTTGAGTCGTTAAGAGGGATTTAAATGATTTGGAAAGCATATTGTCAATTGCTCTAAATCGAGCACAATGGAAGAGATTATTCATGCAGGTTGTAGCTGCCCCCAACTAATTTGGGATTGGGGCTATTTGTTAAAAACTTGAGCTCCTGAAACTTGGTTGAGTGGAACTTGAAAAGTCTTCTGCCTGTCCTTTGCATAATGTTTTATTGAAGGTGGATTGTTAATATTTGGTGAGAAATGTGAGTTTTTGATAATGTCATACTTGGTTGGATTCAATATTTTGATGTTTATAGTAAAATGCTTGATGGACTACTTTGATGCAGTGAATACAATTCAATGGTTTTTTAGGATTTTGAGGTTGGTCTATGATTTTGACGATGTTATGATTAGGGCCCTTGTCAAGATGTGTTTTCTCGTGCTTATTTACTGGATATATTACTCTATCTGAATTAGCTTTCATGTTCTTGGTTAAGCCACAGTTTCAAGTGTTGATAAATTTTATAGTGACTTCAGATTCTGAGAAAATTGTTGCTTGTTATATCAGGATCAAGCTACCTTCCGGTGCCAAGAAGATCGTGCCAAGTGGGTGCCGTGCCATGATTGGTCAGGTTGCAGGAGGAGGTAGGACTGAGAAGCCTATGCTCAAGGCAGGAAATGCTTATCACAAATACAGGGTTAAGAGGAACTGCTGGCCCAAGGTTCGTGGTGTTGCTATGAATCCTGTTGAGCATCCTCATGGTGGTGGTAACCACCAACATATCGGTCACGCCAGTACAGTTCGTCGTGATGCTCCACCAGGTCAAAAGGTTGGTCTCATTGCTGCTAGGAGGACTGGTCGTCTTCGTGGACAAGCTGCCGCTACTGCTGCCAAGGCAGATAAGGGTGCTTAGTATGTTTTCTATGTTCGCTTACCTAGCTTGCTCCAATTTTTTCTTCTCATCTTTTCATTTTGTTGCTTCAGAATCTTTTAATTTGTTATTTATATTCAAGATTGCGATTTTGAAAGAGATACTGAAGTCTTGTTCCGAACTTTGGGATATCATTTTCTTTCTTGCTATAATCTTAGTTCTTGAGTCTGCTTGGTAGTGATGATTGATGATTAGTATTTTCCTGTGAACTCCTGGAAGTGTTTTAAGCGTGATCTGCATTCTGGCTTTTGTAGGTCATGGATGTCATATGAAATAACTCAAACTTTATTATGTGCCTCATTTTTCTATCCAAATGTTTTGATCGACCACTAGTCGATTTGCAGATTCATTTGCATTGGTAGGATTCATATAACTTTGTCAGGCACAAGTATGTCACCTGACCTAATAATACCTTTACTCCTTTGGTGTTTATATTTGTGATTTGTTATATGTTGTTCCTGTGGCTGTGTACTTTAAAATAATGACGATATTTTGATAAGCCAGAAACCAACTTATAACCCTTCGATTTGCCCCCCATCACTTGCACAAGTAAACCACATATCAATCCATTGAGCTACCAATTGGTTGGTAAAATGGTGATGATATTTTGACGCCCTTTAGTTTATTATGTGCTACTTATTTATATTCTTGAAGGTAGCTTCTATTTCAATGTGTGATGGCATTTTCCAAAACCAATTTGATTCTGTAAAACTTGAACAGAATTCCTTTGAAAATGCATCTCTGGTATAAAATGGAAAATGACTAGTCGGCATGTCCTTTATATACATTTTATAGATGGTTGACGCAAGTAATTTATTGTACAATTTTTGTATGATTTTCCCCCAATGATCTTTCAGCAACGTTACTGTGTTCTTGCTTAACAAATATTCTGTTTCATGATGTTTCTGAACGTCTTTTGCTTGTTGTTGTTGTGGTGGTCGTTCCAAATTAATGTCTTAATTGTACAAAAAAAATTATATTTAGTCTTTACCACATTGTTGAGTTTTCTAATTGGGGCATTTATAGGCGGTACAACCGAATATGAATTGTTATTTAATTCTCAAAGGTGCAAGTGATTACTGTACCCTCCTAGTACACACTTTTAAATTACATGAAAACGCATTTTCCATTCAAGAAACTTCCATATATTGATGATCAATCTTTGTCGAAACTGCATGGCTATCAAATGAATTTAGGAAGGCACAAGAAAAATAGGAGGTTTTTTGCGGAGTGCTATTCCAGTCCCCTCCATATCAATGTCTTCAACATTCATTACACTTGGTAATTTCCAATCAAAACAATACAAGAGATTTGCAAGTATAAGCTCAACATTCAACATGCCCATATTCTAGGACAGATCCTTCGGCTGCCCCGGATTGGTAAGAACTCAAAATGTTGCTGGATTGTCCCAATATTTGGTCGTTCTGATTGCCCGCACATTCACGGGCACCATGGCAACTGTCACAGGGCCAATGAAAGAGGGGTTTTTCACTAGGAAAATTTTCTCTCGATTGAACCTGCGGTGCCTAAGGGCCACCTTAGTTCAGCACGCCAACACTCAAATTAAAGGGACAGCAAGCAATAGGCAACAAGGAAACGTTTACTAGCTCTCAATTGGATTTACACTGTGGAACTCTATGCTTCCCCAAGCTCGAGCCCATGGCTTTATAGCCTAGCCATTAGGTAGTTACATAAGCGACCGGGACACATGTCATACATCAATCCATAGACCTGGTAAATCACCACTCTCTTAGTGGTCAAGGCGATTCTGCCGAAGCGCCTTGTTCCCTTCTCGCCACCCGGTTCCGTAACCACCTCCATTACGGGGTCGGTTGCACATTCTCCATGCATTCGGGTCATGCTCGGACGTGGCTTGGTCATGGCCCGACCATGACCAAGGTAGTTCCCCAACTACCTCGACTTGGTCTTCCACATTTCAAGGGACGTGGTTCATGCTTCTCTACGGGACGGGGATGCGTCTCGTGGTGCTGACCGTGTCCAGGCACGTTGGGTGCTAGCCGGGGCTCGTGGTCGAGTCCCACCGGCTCGGGGTGGCCGGACCATGGTCCGTGGGTCTTCGCCTTGGCATGGTGCCCAAGGCGTGCACGAGGGCTTTGCTTGTCACTGTTGCCCATGCCACCCCTAGGAGAGAGCCCACCTCCCCTTATAGTAGATGTTAAGCCGTTTCCCCAGCTCCAATAGGAAACATCCCAAAATGAGACCAAGCGTACTTTGACCGGGGTCAATGCCCGGGTCAAGGAAAGTCAACTGTTGTGCCAAGGCCATGCCTTGGCCTTGGCCTGTTTTGCCTTGCCCAACCTTGTCCGTGCCTTGGTTTGGCCTGCCTTGCCTTGGCCTGGTCTTACCTTGCCTTGGCCTGGCCTTGCCTTGCCCGCGCCTTGCCTTGCCTTGCCTTGCCTTGCCTTGGCCTGGCCTTGCCTTGCCCGCGCCTTGCCTTGCCTTGGCCTGGCCTTGCCTTGCCCGCGCCTTGCCTTGCCTTGGCCTGGCCTTGCCTTGCCCGCGCCTTGCCTTGGTCTTGCCCAGCTTTGCCCGCGCCTTGCCTTGGCTTGGCTGGCCTTGCCTTGGCTGGCCTTGCCAAGCCTGCCCTGGTCTTTCCAAGCCTTGCCCTGGTTTTGCCCGGGCGACTTGGCCTTGCAAGCCCACTTAGGCCCGAGCCATGTACTAAACCCCAATCCGACTTTGGAGTTCACCGAAACCTCCCGAGTCCACCGAGACTCGATCATCTGTGAGTTATCATGCCGCCCACCAAACATGCTCGTATCCGGCTTATTGGGGTGGTAACAAACCTCCCCGCCGAAGTGTTCGATGCCCTCATCGAACCGCTTCTCGGTTCTTGCGCTTCGGTAGTCTCGAAATCTCCTTCTCAAGCTGCCATAGGGTAGTATCCCGCTCCCAAGTAGGTTCTTCCACATCAACCCACTTGATTAGGTAGAAAATTCGCCGATTTTTCTTACTCGACCACGCACCTCGTGGTTTAGAATCCGCTCGATCTCTCCCTGCAAATTCCTTTCGTATCAAGGGTGGAGCTCGCTCGATCGTGCTCGCTCAGGATCCTCCCGATCTCGAATGGAAGGGCTTAAGGTAACTAACATGAAATGTAGGGTGTACCTTTAGCCTTTTCGGTAGCTTTAAGCGATAAGCTACCCTCCCAACTCATTTGGACCACCTCAAATGGCCCTTCATATCATTTGGACCAAACCCTTATGGGTCTCCTTCTTGTTGAATTTCTTCAAAATTTGAGGAGTGAGCTTGATAAGACGAGGTCTCCTTCCCGAAACTCCAAGGGCCGTACGTGTTTGGTCCGCATACTTCTTCATCCTCCGACGGCTTTGGCCAACCGTCATGAGCCGCCTCCTCGGCTCTGCTTGTTCCTTGCAAACCGATACGCCGCAGGGCTCGATCCCATCGCCTTTGACTTGACTACTTCATGTGGAGTAGCCGGTTGTTGTCCGTCGCCACCTCGAATGGACTCGGCTCCGTGGCCGAGCTTTTGTGCGAGTTGTAACAAAATTGGGCTGTATCAAGTAAATCCACCCAATTCGTTTGAGTGGCATTCACATAATGCCTGAGATAGTCCTCCAGCAAAGCATTGATTCTCTCCGTCTGCCCATCTGTTTGAGGATGGTTTGCTGTAGAAAACTTCAACTCTGATCCCATCAGATTGAATAGGGCAACCCAAAATCGCCCAGTGAACCGAGCGTCTCGATCACTGATGATGTCTTCGGGGATGCCCCAATACTTCGCCACATGCTTTAGGAACAATTCTGCCGTCATGTCTGCATCACAATTCTTCGAAGCAGCTATGAATGTAGCATACTTCGAGAATCGATCGACCACCACCAGTACACTGGTCATTCCCTGCACATCAGGAAGACCAGTGATGAAATCCATC
Organism: Stephania japonica; assembly: GCA_039657345.1. Lineage (NCBI taxonomy): Eukaryota > Viridiplantae > Streptophyta > Magnoliopsida > Ranunculales > Menispermaceae > Stephania > Stephania japonica. The sequence goes on along the minus strand of CM077556.1, from coordinate 78,448,677 downwards.
GAGATGCTTTGAAAGGGCCTCTCTGGTATGGGTAGAGGCTCCAGCAACCCTGGTGCCTTCCTCCTCTCCGTCTTGTCTTTTGGCACACAAGACAAGTCCGCACATACCGATCCACGTCCTCCTCCATCTTTGGCCAAAAGTAGGAACGTGATAAGAGGGCATAGGTGCGCTCCATGCCGGATGCCCTTGACCACCGAGCATCATGTGTTTCCTTCAAGAGTAGCGCCTTAATCCACCTGTACTAGGGACATAGGGGCGTCCTCCTTTGGCATAGAGGACCCCATCATCACACCGAGAACCTCCGAGTGACTCCTCCGCTACTAGCTTTAGCAACTTCTTACAAGTAGGATCTTTGCGGTCTCCTCCTTGATTCGAGCGCAGAATTCACCTTCCGGCCTCACTTCTGCTTGTCACCATCTCTCACCACCACCTTGCGACTAAGTGCATCCGGGCCCGAATTGAGCCTACCGGGCTTGTGTTCGAATTGTAAATCAAACTCGCAAGGAAATCCAACCATCTCGCCCGCTTCGGTTGAGCTTTTTCGGCTCATGAAGTAGGTGATCGCCGCATTGTCTGTCCGCACCACAAACCGGTTCCCAACAAGTAATGCCTCCAAAGATGGAGAGCATGAATCACACTAGCATTTCCTTCTCGTGAGCCGGGTACCTCGCTCCGCATCCTTCGATTTTCTACGCTTTCGAAGGCAATGGGGTGTCCCTCTGGACAAGCACCGCCCCCAATGCCCTATCTCGAAGCGTCGTATGCACCTCGAACGGTAGTTCGAAGTTTGGTAGTCCCAAAGATCGGTTCGGAGGCAATGACCGCCTCAACTCCGCCATAGCTTGGTTGCATCGATCCGTCCATGCCCAAGCTCGATCTTTCTTTAACAAGTGCGTCGGTGGTGCCACCTTCCAGTGAGTAGCCCTCCACGAACCGCCGATAGTAATTCGCCAAACCCAGGAACGATCGCAACTCCGAGACCTTCGTGGGGTTTGGCCATTCCATGATAGCCCGCACCTTCTCGGATCCATTTGCGGTTTTCCCTGGCCTACAACATGACCAAGGAAAGAAATCGTTTGCAGAAGCAAACTCACATTTCTCCCTCTTTACATACAAATGGTTAGCCCTCAAAGTAGTCGAGAACCATCCGTAAGTGATCCACATGATCATGGAGGTTCGATCAGTAAATCACTATGTCGTCAAGATAAACAACGACAAATCTATCAATGAATTCTCTCAGTACATCATTCATTAAATTACAGAATGTAGCAGGGGCGTTTGTCAAGCCAAATGGCATGACTAAGTACTCAAACGAACCATACCTAGTCACCATGGCCGTCTTTGGAATGTCACCAGCTGCAATCCGAACTTGATAGTACCCCGACCTCAAGTCCAGCTTTGTAAAGTAGGCCGCACCAGATAATCGATCGAACAAGTCTGCCACAAGTGGAATAGGGTACTTGTTCTTCACCGTGAGCTTGTTTAGTGCCCTGTAATCCACGCACATTCGAAGGGAACCATCGTGCTTGCGCTGGAACAGGACTGGTGCTCCGTAAGGGGCCTTGGATGGCTGAATGAATCCAGCATCCAACAACTCTTGCAATCGCTTCCTTAGCTCCTCCAACTCCTTTGGAGCCATTCGTACGGGCTTTGTCTTTGGGGTTTTGAGCCGGGGATCGGCTCAATCTCATGGTCAATTTCCCTTTTGGGGGTAATTGCTTTGGCATTCTGCTAGGCATCACATCTCCGAAGTCCTCCAGCATCTCAACGACTACATCGGGGATTTTGATGTCGTTCTTGCCGTGGTCTCCACCAAGGCCGCTAGGAATGTGGGTTCTCCTTCTCGGTCCATCTTTCACCGAATGGTGAAAGATGGGATAGCTTCGTCTTCTCCTTTCCTGCAATTGTGTTAGTCGCAGGGACAAAACAAGGGTGGGACTTGTTCATCACGAACAATCCTTTTAAGAACGGCATCAAGGCAATGCTCCCCAAGTGCAAAAAGTCATTCCCTAGGATGACATCGAAATCATCCAAGGGAACCACCATTAGGTTGATCTTTCCCTCCCAAGACCCAACCTTCAAATTCACATCAGTGGCCATACCTTGAATTCGCTTAGCCTCCGAATTCACTGCCTTCATTCGACTGGAGTTCTCAACGAGATCCGGCCCCAACTTTCCCACCATATGGTCGCCACGAATGAGTGAGTAGCTCCCGAATCCACCATCGCCAAGACTCGTCTCTGATTCACCTCAGCATCCACGTACATTAGCCCCTCCGAAGGGCTCGTCTTGGCTTGCTGAATTACATTCAGCAGTTGCAATGGGTTCATTCGGGGCTGGCCATCATCTTCCGCGATCAAAGCCGACAATTTCTCCTTCTTTGGGCAGTCTCGTGCCCTGTGAGGACCATTGCAAATAAAACGCCCTTACCCGCGAGAACTTGATGAAGGCTTCGGTCTGCTTTAGGTGTCTTGGTTTCGAGCTCGCCGGCTTGGGAGGAAAGGGCTTCTTCTCGCTCTTCTTCTGGTGGTTCTTGAACGGCTTTTTCTCCTTGTTCTTCCCTTCGCTCGGGGATGAACTAGTCTTGAAGTCCACAAGACTATCGGCAGCCGCAATTGCACCAGGTAAGTCCTTCACTCCTTGCCTCCTTAGCTCGGCTTGAGCCCAAGACTGCAATCCCGTGGTGAAATTGAAAAGTTTGTCCTCCTCCGACATGTTTTTGATGTCCAGTAGGAGGGAGGAAAACTCCTTCACATAGTCACGCACCGATCCCGTCTGTTTGAGCTTGCGCAAGGCCTCCCGCGCTTGCCAAGCCGCATTGGTAGGAAGGAATTGATCCTTCAATTCCCTCTTGAGCACCTCCCAATCTACAATTTTGGGCCTCCCCATGCCCGCATCATCATCCACCCCTGGTTCTCCACCAAAGTTTCGCATCACCTTCAAGGTACATCGGGGTCAAGATGACCTTCGATTCTCCTCCGTGCCAACGGTAGCAAAGAAATCTTGCTCCATGTCCCAAATGAAATTCTCAAGCTCCTTTGCACTCCGCTTGCCGAGAGAATTTCTTTGGTTCGGCACCTTTGTTCGGGGCTTTGCCGCAACAAAGCACCCTCCGAGGTTCCGCCGCGGCTCGCTTGAGTAAGCTCACCTCCACGGCCATTGTCGATTTGTTTTGGTGGTAAGTTCTCCCACCGACCGCACATCCGCTACAAGCTCCTCAAACCTTGATTCCCACATAGCAATCATGGCCTCTTGTGACTCTCCCCTAGTCACCAAGGAAGCCACCAACATTTCCAAGGCTTCAATACGTCGGGACGTAGTTGAAGACTCCGCTAATTCCGCCGGAGTGGCCATTGTTGCTATCACATGCTCTAGGTGAGACACCCTCACCTAGATCGCTGCTCTGCTTTCGGGTCGCCATTGTCTCCAAACCGGCTCGATACCAATTGTCACGGGGCCAATGAAAGAGGGTTTTTCACTAGGAAAATTTTCTCTCGATTGAACTGCGGTGCCTAAGGGCCACCTTAGTTCAAAGCACGCCAACACTCAAATTAAAGGGACAAAGCAAGCAATAGGCAACAAGGAAACGTTTACTAGCTCTCAATTGGATTTACAACTGTGGAACTCTATGCTTCCCCAAGCTCGAGCCCATGGCTTTATAGCCTAGCCATTAGGTAGTTACATAACCGAGCTGGGACACATGTCCAAGCATACATCAATCCATAGAGACTGGTAAATCACCACTCTCTTAGTGGTCAAGGCGATTCTTGCCGAAGCGCCTTGTTCCCTTCTTGCCACCTGGTTCCAGTAACCACCTCCATTACAGGTCGGTTGCACATTCTCCATGCATTCGGGTCATGCTCGGACGTGGCTTGGTCATGGCCCGGCCCATGACCAAGGTAGTTCCCCAACTACCTCGACTTGGTCTTCCACATTTCAAGGGACGTGGTTCATGCTTCTCTACGGGACGAGGGCTGCGTCTCGTGGTGCTGGCCGTGTCCAGCACGTTGGGTGCTAGCCGGGGCTCGTGGTCGAGTCCCACCGGCTCGGGGTGGCCGGACCATGGTCCGTGGGTCTTCGCCTTGGCATGGTGCCCAAGGCATGCACGAGGCTTTGCTTGTCACTTGTTGCCCATGCCACCCCTAGGAGAGCCCACCTCCCCTTATAGTAGATGTTAAGCCGTTTCCCCGGCTCCAATAGGAAACATCCCAAAATGAGACCAAGCGTACTTTGACCGGGGTCAATGCCCGGTCAAGGAAAGTCAATGTTGTGCCAAGGCCATGCCTTGGCCTTGGCTGTTTTGCCTTGCCCAACCTTGTCCGTGCCTTGGTTTGGCTGCGCCTTGCCTTGGCTGGTCTTACCTTGCCTTGGCCGGCCTTGCCTTGCCCGCGCCTTGCCTTGCCTTGGCCTTGCCTTGCCTTGGCTGGCCTTGCCTTGCCCGCGCCTTGCCTTGCCTTGGCCTGGCCTTGCCTTGCCCGCGCCTTGCCTTGCCTTGGCCTGGCCTTGCCTTGCCCGCGCCTTGCCTTGGTCTTGCCCAGCTTTGCCCGCGCCTTGCCTTGGCCTGGCCTGGCCTTGCCTTGGCCTGGCCTTGCCAAGCCTTGCCCTGGTCTTTCCAAGCCTTGCCCTGGTTTTGCCCAGGCCTGACTTGGCCTTGCCAAGCCCACTTAGGCCCGAGCCATGTACTAAACCCCAATCCGACTTTGGAGTTCACCGAAACCTCCCGAGTCCACCGAGACTCGATCATCTGCTGAGTTATCATGCCGCCCAGCCCAGCATGCTCGTATCCAGCTTATTGGGGTGGTAACAGCAACCACACTCGTACTCATCCCAGCCATAAAAATGTTCTGCACACATGTTTAGGATTCGAAGATTGTGTTGCAAAACCAATACTAGCAAAATCACTTTCTATATAATGAAGAGAAAAAAAAATTAAAGATACATACCATTACAAGTGCTTGATGTGGTCAACAGTGATAAGAATTGGTGAAGACTGATCTCTCATGATCCCAACCAACACATCTATAATGTCTTCGTCCTGAACACATGCTCTCCTTCGTTCTCGGCTCTCTCCAAATGCTGGTCGATGACCTGCTGATAAAACTTATCAAAGTCGAGAAAACACCTCTCCAGCCACCCTCTTAATTAGTCCGGTGATCACATCTACTGCGGACGCAACCCATGACGACGGAAAGAAATCCGAGGCAGAGAAACTACCCATAATTGCCATGGCCTCATATACAACCTCCAAAAACTTTCCTCTATCAAAGTCTCTCCCATAATAGCTCTTAACAAATGCACTCCTACAAATCACTCTAGTAGTAAGAGAAAATAGCTCCTCCGTCAAGTTCACTGGCTTCATTGAAGAACAAGACTTGGAGAAAGAATCCACCATGATAGCCACCTCTTCACCTCTAAGAGACCTAAATGAGTGATGATGCGCGCCGAATGCGTCAATAAAATAATATACCTAAACCATCTATTTTGCAGATAGTGGCAAAGGGTTGATCTCATAGAGATTGGTAGTCTTTTTAAGGAAAGAAAATAACAAGAAGGGAAATCGAAGGTTTGAGAATGATTGAGAGAACAAAGAAGAACTAGAGTATGAAAATAGTTTTGTAAAAAAAAATTCAACGGAGAAAAACAACCAAGGCTTTCAGCTTCTCAAACTTTGTCAACAACCTATGTAATTCATCAGTCTTTGGTTCATCTAAATATATGAGATTCAGTTATGACTTAGTGTAGCTATAGACCCAGTGACGCACTTGGTTACTCGCACTTCTTAGTCTCGGTAGTCAAAGTACGACCATTAACTACTTCTCTAACCAAACACACAACTCTAGACTCGTGCGAATTGAGTTTAATGCATTGATCACCATAGAGCTTTGTGAAGGCACTACATCTAGACAACCGAATCGCTAGGATCGCTAGTGCTCCTAATTTAGCCTAAATCCTTAAAGCACTTGACCAATCCCGAAAGGGACTGACCAATCAGTAGGGTCAACTGTTACTTAGATGAGTCTATCGCGTAAGGACGGACACTTTGACTCAATAACTAAGGGTAATCAACCTAATATGCATGCGAGGGCCCTTCACACACAATCAAATCTAACCCTAGATGATGTTCAATGCCAAAGGAAATAAGTCACAAGAGAAAATCAATGAAAAATAGATTAAATAAACCACATGATGAATTCCAAAGTTGAGGACTTCGTTCGATCCACTTTAGGCTTAGATCAAGATGATTAGCCGGACATTGTCAAGTAAAACTACAAGTTTTCTATGAGTTCTGGTGTAAAACAAGAGATTAAAAAACATAAAACAACTTAACTACTATTTATATAAAACCTCTAAAGTGGGTTTCAACTTAAAAAGTTAGAAAAGGAGGAATTTGTTAGTTTCTGGGGTCGACACCGCGCCTCACGCCACACGCTTTGGAGGCCGCATTGTCCATGGCGGCGTTCAAAAAAGTGAGCTTCTAGTCAGGACGTCATGACTCACGTTTTGAGAATTTATACTTAGTGGTGTCAAAATCTATTCCAACTTCCAATGCACTTTTGAACCATTTAGAGGACAAATTTGAAGATGCTCATGAGACATGAAAAATGTTCAGCCCGGAGTCTACTTTCCAATTGAAGAAACGACAAATCATTTGGATTTTAAATGAGGAAGTTATGACCTTTATACTGAAGCGGGGTCATTAAGAAATTTGACCAAACTTTGCTAACTTGGTGTCGCGCAATCCCAAATTTTGCATTTTCTTCCTCGAGTATCATATTTGCATCATATTCATGTTCTAGGCTCGAAATACCTGAAATCCACAAAAGATTGAGTTTATCACTACAAATGAGATAATTGGAGTCCACTAATACCTAAATTACTACACTAAACAATGCATAATTAGACACTTAACAAGTGAACCCTTTTGGCGCCCATTAGCTTAAGAGCAAAGATCATTCCCATTTCTCTCCAGTACTCGTTGTGAGGCGAGAAGGCAACGTTGAGGAAATTGTAAGAGAAGCGCTTGAGTGTTAACACTGCGGGTCTATTACATAAGCTGAGGTCTTGCGTTTTCAAGACCTCTCTTACGGTCTCGACCGAGGAGACAACTGGAAATGGCACGCGACCAAGGCGTAAGACCATGGCGGGTCCATATTTTTTGGCGAGATTTGATAATGAACGGTGGCGCGAGTGGCCAAGTTGGTGTATGTTTCCTATAATTGAAAGCTTTGGAGGGACTAGAGAGGATTTAGTTGTGTTTTGCTATGTTTGAGAAGAAGAACAAGGAAAGGGATTGCTAACACTAATAGTGGGAAGTAGGGGAAGCCATTGAGATATCAAAATGAAGATGGCCATTAATTTAGTTAACTTCAATTCAGATATTGAACTAGCGGAAGCTCGAAGTAGTCAGTTAAATCCAAATATCGGGTGGTCTAGACCAAAAAAAGAAGTTGGCCAACACTCATTAATTGAAAGTTTTAATCTTTTATAATAAGAAACCAATTACTCCCTCCGATAAAAAATATAAGACTTTTTGCTCAAAACACACATATTAAGTAAAGCCTTAAAGGAGTGATCAGGTGGTAATTACCCTATATATATACACACACATATAGGGAAATTCTACAATGGAGATCAAATATATACACATGCCATGGAAACCCCTCAAAATGTGTTGTGCATTAAATGTTTTGTGCATTTATGTTGTCTCGATTAATGCGTTGGAGTTAAGTCTAATGGTTCTAAATAGTGTACTCATGGCATGAGTATATATTTGGTTCTCATGGTAGAAGTACCCATATATATAGGCAGCGGCTAAAAGGACTTCAGTTTTTGCTACAAGGACCCTAGTTTTGTGAAATTACCCAACTACCCCTCTATATAAAAGGGTTTTTACTCACTCATACCCAACTCACCCCCACTCACCTCTATCTCAAATCGCACTCACCAACAATTCAAACTCGATGAAATTCAAGCAAAACCACATTTATTTGGCGCCATGGGTGGATTCATCATCTCTTTTGGTATTGATTTTGAGGTTTTTAGGTTTTTTTACTCGTTTTGTTTGTGAATTTACTTTTAGGTTTAGGGCTTCGATTTGAATATTGAATCTTGAATTTTAGGTACAAAGCTTCGATGGTATAAAAAATATTAAATGATTCCGAGCAAAACCCACTATTTTTTTGGCCATTTGTATTTATTTTTCAGGAGCTTTGAAATTTTTTTGTTTATTCAAGTCACCAGTGGGTTTAGACTTACTGGGCTGAAACCTCTGAAAAGGTGTCGGACACGGCCAACACCTCTAAAGAGGTTTTAGGTGGATCCCTCCATTACCTGTTGAAATCGAGTTATCTTCGTATTATCGATTAGAGTCCACTGAGACCTCTAAAGAGGTATCATGTAACGTCTCCAGTTTCACAACCCTCAAGCTGGACCCCACCCGGCCTAGACTTGCATAGACCTCGAGTCAACTCTCGTGTAGTCAATGCAAACCTAGTCAACTTTACCTTACCTTTCATCCTTTACTAGACAATTTAAATAGGAGTTATTAATATTTGTGAGTTATTCAAAGATAAGCGGAAGCATTTAAAATTCTCAAACTAATAAAACAAGGAAACCCTGCATATATATATATATATCATCACCAAATGTCATGTCATAGGAGAGTATATCATAATATATATATGCCCAAGATCTCTCATACCCAAATCCCCTGTTTCAAAACATATATACTGTAATACAAAATATCAAACCTACATCGAGGCCAAAGTATAGACATCTCTAAATTCCTTAAATCAAATCACCAAGCTGAGGAGCTTTTCCCTTGCTAGACTGTGGATCTGCACTCAGTCAAATGCAAGAATGATGAGTCCTAGGTAAGTAATGCTAAACAAGATTATTTACAGTATTTCGAATGTAAATAATGTCTATATTCATGCTAATAGAAAGAAAAGTACAAGAAATGCATGAATAAATAAAGACCGGAAATAAATCTGAATCAATCGAAGATGAGTGTCTGAGAAAACAATAGAAGAAAACAAATAGTCCCGACCAAAAGAAAGTCGTTGAGTCATAGAAATTTTACCTCCAAAAATAGAGTTTAGGACGTGGTACACTTATATCATCCTAAAATCCACGTTAATGCATAGTCCCCGATAATCTAGCGAAGAACTCTCATCCGTATAGAACCACAAATAATATCGTGCATCCCAAGTCCCTGGTTCTGGCATATTACATTAAATGACCAACCCTCTCAAAGATCACGTTGACTAACTTGCCCTTAGACCATTTAAATAGAATAGAGTTTCAAAACATGATAGAACAATAACAATAATGAATTAAAGCTTAAAGGAATAATCATAAAATTTTCACTGGTTTACTTACCCATGTCCAACGCTATTACGCATTCACACGCCCGTGATTCGTCCCTTACGAATCCTACGTGTGTCTATCACTGTCCTACAATTCCCTATTAATCATTTGATTACAAAATTCATTAATTATTCTCCAAACTATCCTATTTTCTATAATTTTATTCATTTATATATATTTGGGTCAATTACTAGAGTATTGGTCCGTATTCGAACCCATTTAGATACTCGAAATATTCCTGACATTTTCGATAAAAAATAAAAAATTGAGCTGATGAACAGTGCTATGCCGTGAGTGGCTCTTTGGAGAAATTCCCTGGTGGTGTCACTTAAAGCATGAGACCATAATCGTTTTTGGTTTAGACTCTGTTATTGACACCGTGGGTGAAATGCCTCACGACGTTAGTTCCTAAATCTATTTTGGGGTTTTTCGACACCCTGGCTCACCTTGCCGCATTCCGAGCCTATCCCAAACTCATAGAGACGCTTATGTACACCAAATTCAACCTTTGAATCATTCAAAACAGTGGTTTATAACTCGGTGTGGAAATTAACTAAAAAATCAATGATAATTTCCAAAAATTACAAAATCAATCCAACACTCAAAACAACCACATGGTTGTATTCCCACTGATCAAATAATCCATATAAACAATCAAAACACTCGAAAAACTAAATTTCCAAATTTATATCCAAAAATACTACGACGAAAACCCTCAAAAAACCCGTTAAAATGACGAACACCTCACGATGAGTAGATATGATACCTTGGTTTTCTCGTTTGGTTGCTTTTCGGCATTGTCTCGACGAAAAATCCGATTGAAAACTTTCTTGAGCTTTCGTTCGTTTCATATGAGAGAGATATGAGAAATATTTAATAATCGATGAGAGAGAGAACATACACATATATTTATTTCTTCATCCAATCTATCGCACATATCTCGAGAATGATCTTGAGGCCCTTATCTTCACCAACCACTTAATTGCCACCCTTGGCTAACACAACATACAACACTCACTTAGGCTCTCCCATGCACACATCACAACATGTAATTTCTCATCGTTTTCGAACCCGATTCGAACCACGACTCGCACCACTGTGTGCCTAACAACCTACCAAAGTACCGAACACTTTTAATTATTATATTTTAACATGTTTTGTCAGTGTTTTAATTACATTTGTCCCCTAGATAGCTAATTACTCGACCATCGTTCGCCTCGACACTCGTAAAATACATTTCTCCGAGCCGAACCCGTTTCTCCGCATTAATGCCACTCAAACGTCGTTACACGATTGAGACATTAGAATTTAAATTTGGATAAATAGATAAATAATACAAACACTGAACAAAAATAACATACCTCAATGTCAACGATCGAGAATTATTTACACGTATCACGACAAAGGTCCACGTACAACCTAAAATGATACGTGACACGAGTTAGATTTTAGGGTCATTACAGTCTTCCCAACTTATTAGAATTTCAACCTTGAAATTAAAAAGAAACTAAAGGAAAGACTTACCAATTTCAAAAGAGGTAGGGAAAGTACTCGCACATATATAACTCGAGCTCCCACGTCAGCTCTTCGTCCTCGTGGTGTTGCCATTTGACAAGGACTGATGAGACATCTTTGTTTCTCAAAATCATCTCCTTACAGTTCAAAATCTAAATAGGTTGCTTGTCATAAGTGATATCCTCGCTCAAGTCTATTTGGCTCAAGTCCACCATCGGTCGTCTGTCCTCTTTTGGCATATCAAGTTGAAGCATCGACACGTGAAATACTGGGTGAATTCCTGATAATTGAGGTGGCAACTCCAACTCATGAGCAACTTTGCCTATCTACTTCCTAACTCGAAATGGAATAATAAATCTTGGCCCAATCTTCCCTCTAATTTCAAACCTCTTATGACCTTTTATTGGAGATACTTTCAAATAAACATATTCTCCGACTTGATACTCTAACTCCCTATGATACATGTCATAGTACTTCTCTTGCCTGTCCTACGCACCCTTTAATCTTAATCTGATCAGACGTATCTTCTCTGTTTGATCTACTACAATCTCAGGTCCAATGACTACCACATCCTTGGGCATCGCTCAACAAGATGGATATCTGCACGACCTTTCGTATAATGTCTCAAATGGTGTCATACCAATATGGTCCTGATAACTATTATTGTAGGAAAACTCACACAAGTGAAGATACTCTTCCCATGATCCACCATACTCCAACACACACATCCTCAACATATCCCTAAGAATCTGGATCAGTCTCTTTGATTGACTATCCGTTTGTGGATGATAGGCGGTACTGATATCCAACCGCATGCCGAATTGTGCCAACATGCTTTGCCAAATATGATATGTGAATTGTGGCCCTCTGTCAAACACAATCGATAGTGGAAAGGCATGCAATCGAACTATCTCTTTCTCATACAAACTCGACAACCTATCCGCTCGATGTGTGGTCGAATTCGGTATAAAGTGCGCAAACTTCGTCAACATGTCTACAATCACCCAGATATTATCATGTCCGCACTGAGATCAAGGAAACCCACTAACGAAATCTACGGCAATATGTTCCTATTTCCACCTAGGAATGAGAAGTGGCTGTAATAAAACCAACTGGGTTTGCGTAACTCATCCTTAACTCGCTGACAAATATCACACCCTCTAACGTAATAAGAAACATTGATCTTCATCCCTGACCACAAGAAAAAATGATGCACATCTGCATACATCTTGGTCCTGCCTAGATGAACTATAAAACGTGAGCGGTGTGCCTTATAAAATATCTCATTTTATAGATCAACCACTAATGGAATCCACAGTCGCCCTATAAATCTCAGACATGAGTCTTAAGACTGACTCAATCAGAATGATTTGGACTCTGAGCAAACTCCATAAATCTTCCATATTGCTCATCCTTTCGCTGAGCAACAAGTATACTCTGAATAGAGACAATATGAGTTCTTATCTGGCCTCAAATCAACACCCTGGTATCATTCAACATATTAATAGAATACATCATTTCAACTACCTCGAGTAAACTATACTTGTGTGTCATGTGGCAAAGTAACAATCTTCGAGTCAACCCTCTGCAAATCAATGCATCTGCGACAACATTAGCCTTTCCCGGGTGATACTCCAAGGAAAAATCATAATTCTTTAAAAACTTAAGCCAACGTCTCAATCTCATATTCATGTCCTTCTGAGTAAACATATATTTCAAACTCTTATGGTCAGTGAATAACACAAATCTCTTCCCATAGAGATAATGGTGCCAAATCTTCAATTAAAACACCATTGCCTTCAACTCCAAGTTATACGTAGGGTAATTCTTCTGGTGAACTTTCATCTGTCTGGACGTGTAAGCAATCACTCTACTGTCCTGCATCAAACACAAACCAAACCGACCTTAGAAGCATTGGTGTTCACCTCAAAACCCTTTTCCTGACTCAGATAACATTAGCACTGGTGCAGTAGTCAAATGTTCCTTCAATGTCAAGAACGCCTACTCATAACTATCATTCCATTGGAAATGCGAATACTTCTTTGTCAATTGCGTAATAGGAGCCGCAATCTTCTCAAAGTCTTTCACAAAACGCCGATAATATCCCGCCAAGCCAAGAAAACTGCGGATATCTTACACTGATCTCGGTGTAGGCCAATAAAAAAGAGCTCTGACCTTAATAGGGTCCACTGACACTCTGCTAACTCTGACGATGTGTCCTAGAAATCTGGCCTCCGCAAGCCAAAACATGCACTAACTAAACTTGGCAAACAATTTGTGCTCCCTTAGTAGCTGCAAAATTATCCTGAGGTGCTCCTCGTGATCCTCGCGAGTCTTAAAAGAAATCAAGATGTCTTCATTAAATACAATGACGATCTGATCCAAGTTGTAATGACCCATTTTCTAAATAGACCGCCACGAGGGATAATGTGAATCCACAATCTGTTTTACCAGTAACAATTATGCACCACATTGGATTACATCCTATATTTATTACTTTTAAACCTTATTAATCAACAATTTACTGTTTTAGTTGTAATTCACTTAATTATATGCTAAGTTATCATGTTAACCTCAAATTATCATAGTGGAAGACTTAAAACATATTATCTCAGATAATAAACATCGAATTATGTGATATAACCATAAACTTTGTCTAGAAAACTCATGTAATCATTACATATCAAGAAATGTACCGCAAAGGTCTTAAAATATCTAAATATAGTGTACTAAGGGAAGACATTTCCCAAAATGAAAACAAAATATATAAAACAAATATTATGATCGTATCGGAAGCTTGCCTTTAATAAAGATTTATTCAAAAAGTAGAAACATGAGTATTCCCAAGAAAATTAAGTGAGTAATATTGAAAGTAAATACCGAAATTTAAATAAAGATATCAAATAAACATGCAACAATAAATACAGGCAACTGCACTCATCGCATGAGTAAATAATAGTGAAAGCTCAAAGTGTGTTCCTAGAGCCTAGGGCCAGCAACACCATAATTTAGACTTTGCCATAGAGTACTGCCACGAGTTCGACTCATGCAGGGCCAGTCTAGATCTGCTCGGTGGCGGCGTTACACCTACGACACATCGACACATGCCATGACGTGATACTCGGGTTCGTGCTATTCACCGAGACCGATCTGGTAGCACGTGCTATGGCCTAGTGAGCATACACTGAAATGGCAGGAGGAAGCCCAGCTCAACGTCCGTCCATTAAACACAACTGGAGTAGAATATTGAAATAAAAGAAATTGAATTCAAATGCCAAAAGAAGTAAATACTCAAGTAATTTAAGTTGGTATATTGCACACCTCAAACCACACTCCTTGTCTAGTAAAATAAACCTCGGTCCGGCTCCTCCAAATCCCCAATATCCAAGATACCGCCCGAAATGGCCTATTTTCATTTATAATTGATTTAGCTTCAATTAAGTATATTATATCAATTTTACGCTATATGAGGTAAAAACCTTGACAACATCTTGCCAAAATCTCGAGAAAATCCCGAAACTCATTTATCAACTCTTTTCTAATTTCTCAAATTTTCTCGAATTTTTTAATTTTCCATAATTTTCTAGCCATTTTTTCATATTTTTCGTAATTAATTTATTTAAAAAATTATTTTTAAAAATATTATTTAATTAATATGTGGTGGGCCCCCTTGAACCGGGTCTGACCGACCCAACCGGGTCTGGTCGGTTTGGCCCACCTGGGCCGGGTTAGGGTCGGGCGCGGTCCAGGCCCATCTGGGTCTGGGTCGACCAAACCGTTTAACCCAGAGCATTTGGGGGTAGCTAGGCATTGCCTAGCTACCACCCACTTTATGGGAGACAACCAAATTTAATTTTTTTTTATTCTTCCTTTTTCTCATTTACTCCTTCAACCAACAATACAACAACAACACCACCAACAACCCAAACCACCATTAAAACACTAAATTCTCCAAAATGAACAACATCATCAACATTACCATTAAAACCCCTAAAATTACATCCAAAACATAGAAAAAGAGGAGGAGATAGTAGATCCAACCTTGGTTTGTTGATTCCCCAAGCTTGAGCTCTTCAAAATCACCATTAAATTGCTCCAAACCCTCCTACAAAACCTCAATTTTCGAATTTTTGAGATAGAGGAGAGAGAAAAGTTGGTAAAAGTGTGGAAAATGAGGTTTTTATACTAAATTTGTCATCTCCATCACACACCCATCTCAAGGCTTGATCTTGTGGTTGTCATTGGGTTCAAAAAGTCCACCAAAAGGTGACACACATGTGGACTTGGTCCTTGTTCTTATCCTTGTTTGTCACAAATTATTTGATTTCTGGGCATTTCGATACCTGACATCCGCACCGCGACTCGCGCTGTCGCGCATATCGTGCCACTAAACCATTAAACGACATTTATTATTAATTATTTAATGTATTTCTATTCATTTTCATTTGTTCATTAATTTTCTGGCCTAGTATTTTGTCTTTTAGCCTACCCGGTACCCATTTTGACACGCATATCGAGGCAAATACTCGTCATACTTTCTCGCACGAGTAATAACAAATAAAATACATACATTGCGATGTCAATAGACATAATTGAGCATGAACATCGCAAAATTAGACAAATCAGCACACAAAATAGCTATTTACCTGACTCCAGATGCGTTTTAGCCTAGCTGCGGGTCCCATGAGTGTCTGAGCTGTCCGCCACGTCTACAATACGTTATAAATAACGACGAATTAAATTTGGGCCATTACAGCTTTTCCTAAGTAGGTGACAAAATTTAAATTGAACTTAAATACTTACCGACAAATAAGTGGGGATACCGTCATCGCATGGTAGACTCGAGCTCTAAGTGAGTCCCTCAGTTCCATGTTGCTGCTAACGAACCAAACCTTCAGGATCTCCCTGTTCCTCAAAGTTTGAATCCTCCTATCCATGATCTCCACGGGCTGCTCCTCATATGACACGTTCGGTCGCACATCAATCTGACATACATTAACCATAGGTCTCGGTCCCGACCTAGCTGGATATGTGAAACATGGGATGTATCCCCGCTAACTGTGGTGATAACTCTAGATGGTATGCCACTTTGTTGAAACTTTCCTCCACTCTGAACGGTCCAATGAAACTTGGTGTCAGTTTCCCCTTAATGCCAAATCTCTGATGACCCTTCTAGGGTTAAACCTTTAAGTACACCATGTCTCTAACCTCGTAGCTCAGACTCTCAAGGTACTTATCCGCATATTTCTTCTGCCTATCCTGTGCTGCTTGAAGCCTCTGCCTGATCTATCTCACCTTCTCAGTGTGACCCACAACAACCTTAGGTCCTATAGTTGTTATGTCCTCCGGTGCCATCCAACATTTGGTGACCTGTAGGGCCTACCATAAAGTACCTCGAATGGTGGCATCCCGATACTCGCCTGATAGTTGTTGTTGTACGCAAACTTGCATAAAAACAGATAATCTTCCTACGATCCACCAAACTGTAAGAGACACGCCTTGAGCATATCCTCGAGAATCTGAATCAATCGCTTTGATTGCTTGTCAGTCCAAGGATGGTACGTAGTACTGAATTGTAGTCGAGTGCCAAACTACTCCTGCATACTCTCCCAAAGCCTCGAAGTAAACCTCAGATCTCTGCCATAAAAATGGAGACCAGTACACCATGCAATCTGACAAATCTCCCTCTCGAAGATAGTGATCAACTATGTTATTGAATGTCTCATGGCGATCGGTATAAAGTGTTCTGATTTCGTTAACCTGTCGATTATTATCCAAACTGCATCGTTCTCCTCGTAGTCTGTAGTAGGCCACTAACGAAGTCCATGGTCACGTGTTCCCATTTTCACTAAGGAATGAGCAACGATTATAGCAACCCAACTAGTCTCATGTGCTTAGCCTTCACCTGCTGGCAAAAATGACAACTCCGGACATACCTCCCCACGTCAGCCTTCATCCCTGGCCACCAAAACAATCGTTGTAGATCGTGATACATCTTGGTCCGACCAGGATGAGCTGTAAATCACCACCGGTGTACGTCCTCGAGAATACTATCCCTGAGCTCCAGTAGCTCTGGTATCCACAAAAGACCCTTGTGTCTCAAGCACCCGTCTAAACCCTCAGACCACTCTGTGCACCTCGATCCTGAGCCAGTCCATTGATTTGTAAATATTGGCCCTCAGCTCTCTGCAACTCAGCAACCAGCTCAAGAGACACCGTGGGAACTCGGATTTGACCGCAAATGTGTAGCTCAACAATAGACTTTTCATACACAACACTGATGCAACCTTAAGCAACCCGTGCTCATGTATCATATGCCGCAGTCTCGTCTGGCTCTTTATGCCGCTCTGCTCAGCGCATCTACTACCACATTTGCCTTACCCGAATGAAACTCGATGGCAAAATCGTAGTCCTTCAATAACTCGAGCCATCTCCGCTGTCTCATGTTCAACTCTCTCTGAGTGAACAAGTACCTCAAACTCTAGTGGTCGGTAAACAACACGAACCTCTCACCGCAAGCTCCAAGTTGTGCACTAGATAACTCTCCTCATGGGGTCTCAATCGTCATAATAAATAGGCCACTGGTTGTCTATCCTGCATCAACACATAATCCAACCCAGTGCCAGATGCATCTATATAAACTGAGAAACCTCTCCCTGCCACAGGTAATGCCAAAATTGACACAAAAGTCAACTGCTTCTTCAACCAAAAAAAACATCCTCACACTTTTGTGACCAGTCAAATTGATATCTTCTTGGTCAACCTCGTCATCGGCACTACAGTAAGTGAGAAATCCTGAACAAAGCGCCTGTAATATCCTGCCAAACCCAGGAAACTCCAGATATCAAAAACAAACTTGGGTGTCTTCTAGTCAATAATAGCCCGAATCTTGTCACCATCTACTGAAATTACTTGATCGCTAATGGCGTTCCCTAGAAACTTGACTTCACTAAACCAAAACGCGCACTTGCTGAACTTGGCGTAAAGTTGGTGCTCTCTCAGCGTGCCAACACCTCCCTAAGGTGCCTCTCGTGCTCCATACGAGTCCTACTGTAAATCAAGATTTCGTTCGATGAAAACTATGACACATCGATCCAAAAACGACTTGAGCACTATGCGCATTAAATTCATGAAGATCGACGATGTGTTAGTTAGCCCAATTGGCATGTCTATAAACTTGTATAACCCGTATCGGGTACTGAAAGCGGTCTTCTCAATATCCCCCTCTCGAATCCTTAACTGATTTTATGCTGATATGAGGTCAATATTTGAGAAGAATTTGGCTCTTGCCAACTGATCGAACAAGTCACCGATCCTGGGAAGTGGGTAACAGTTCCTAATCATCACCTGATTCAACTTCCTATAGTCCACACATATCCACATCGAACCATCTTACTTTTTCACAAAAAGAACTGGAGCTCCCCAACGTGACATGCTAGGGTGAATGAATCCCTTATGTAGTAACTCTTCAACTGGGTCCTCAACTCCTCCTGTTCCGATGCTGACATCCTATATGGCCTGTTATAAATCTGCGAGTCCCTGGAACCAGCTCAATGAAAAACTCCACAGCTCTCGGTGGTGGTAATCCTGGCAAATCCTCAGGAAACACATATGAAAACTCTCAAACAATTGGGACATCCTAAACCCTAATCATTGTCCTAAGCTCTGGTTCAACCATAGCCACGTACACCTCCATCTCTTGTGACGTCGCTAATCTGCCTCGAGTGATAGGTAATGCTATCGCAACTCGACAAATGAAAACTCTGGAATCCCCTCGATGTAAAATGTCACAATCTTGCTAAAACAGTCGATTTGTGCATGATAAAACAATAACCAGTCCATATCAAACATGGCATCGAACTCCAAGTACTCTAATACTCTCAAATTAGGTGGTAACTGATGTCCCTCTATCTCAACTACAAAATCCTAGCAAATCCGGTCAGGGTAAATCTTATCCCGAACTATCGTACTTAGAACAAGATGTGTATCTAAGGCATCTGCATCTAACCCTAACACTCCTACCATAAGTCTAGATATAAAAAAGTGTGCTACCTGAATCAAACATGACATGCATAAAAGTGTAACGACCTCCAAATAGACCGCCACGAGGGCCAATGTGGGCCCACAGTCTATTTTACCAACGACAGCTATGATCAACATTGGATTATATTCTCAATTTTCTCCTTTTAAACCTTATTATTTATCAATAAACTGATTTAATTTTATTGAACTAAAATGTTAAGTCATTTCAACATATAATCCTCAAATTACCACAGAGAAAGTCTTACAACACCTAAACTCGGATAATAATAATCAAAATATGTGATATAAATCATAAACCTAATGTGGAAAACCCATATATAACCATAAATACCTCAATTGTCACAAGAGATCAATATATACAAAGTATCTCACAAATTCCAAACCCAAAATGAAAACAACATATATATAATACAAACATACGAGTCAGGCAGTCTGCCTCTGATCAGCGGTACTCTGGAAGCTTGCCTTTACCCCTACTCGTACTAGGATCTGCACTCAAGCCATCACAAAAGGAAATGACGAGTCCAGAGTGAGTATTCCCAAGGAAATTAAGTGAGCAATATTGAAAGTAAATACTGGAATTTAAATAAAGCTATTAAATAAACATGCAAAAATAAATATAAGCAACTCGCTCATCACATGAATAGATAATAGTTAAAGCTCAAAGTGTGTTCCTAGATCATAAGGCCATACTATAATTCAGACTCTTCCACATAGTATTGCAGGTGAGTCCGACTCAAGCCAAGCCAGGCTAGTATCTGGATCCGCTCGGTGGTTGGCGTTACACCAACAATGCACTGACACTGCCACGACATGATACTCGGGTCGAGCTATTCACCGAGACCGATCTGTTGGCACATACTATGGTTTAGTGGGCATACACACTGGAATGGCATGGAAGGAACTTCGCTTAAAGTCCATCCATTAAACCATAGCCGAAGTAGAATATTGAAATAATAGAAATGAATTCAAATGTCAAATGAAGTAAATACTCAAGTAATTTCAGTTGGGATACTACACACCTCAAACCACTCTCTACTACCGTACTAGTTCAATTGTATGCCTCAATCGCGTGTCCCCTACCCGCAATTCCACGTAAAACCATTAATTCTGATAAATTGAACAAATTCACAAACCTTGGAAACCCCGATTCAATACCAAATCATCGATAAAATCATCATTTGAGCACCCCAAATAGATTATATAAGTCCCTAGGCAAATCTCCAATTAGTAATTTTATTTAAAAATTTTGTTGCAAAACTACCCATGACATTGCCAGTGATGCCACCTAGTTCAAATCACCACGCCGTCCTGGATGCCGTGATAGCACCGTCACATTATTTCTCTCCACGACACCTCCAAGGCGTGAAACACTGGATCACTGGCTGAGACGCCGTGGGTGGCGCCGTAAGCATTAACTCACCACGGCGCCCCTGGCGACATCTTCGCCAGTAGTTGTTCTTGGGGTTTTGAACCCCCTGGTTCATCACCAAGGTCCGTGCTAGTTCAAATATCGCATATAAACGCCCCTAAACCATTTCCCTCAAAACCCCATTGACAACAATTCATCCAAAACCAACTCTTCGACAAAAACCATTTAAAACATGATTTTGTTTTGAAATTTCCCAACACCAACCTCGACCACCACAAAACCAACACAAATGCTCAACTTTCACAACAAAATCCATAACAACATTGCCTAAAACCAGTATGATCAAATCAATCTTGAAACCCACGTCAATACTTGAGAAAATTAGTCTGAAATATAGAAAATGAGATGGGGATCAAAGATCTAACCTTTGTTTTCGATTTCCTAAATTTCTTAAGCTCTAAATGTTCACACAAAACTCACAAAACCCTATTCATCCTCACCATTTTCATCCAATAGAAGAAGAAGAGAGAGAAAAGGTGGTGGTTGACAAAAATCTCAACTTATATACAAAAATTTCCATCTCTCCTCACTTGTATATCCTAATGCTCAATCCAAAGGCTTTCTTGATGTCAAAAGGTCCTAATTTTTGTGACTTAAATGGTGACACCCTTCCTTTGTCTTGCCTTGCTCAATAAAACACTAAAACCACGGGTGTTCTGATACACGAGCCTTACACGTACCCTCGTGTCCCCCGGATACTCTATCACCACGAACGCATATACAACATTATTTTATTAATTACTTAATGAATTTTATTATTTATTGTGTGTATTTAACCCCTCGGCCTAGTGCACTATCATTCGCTACCCGGTTCCTGCGTCTACACGCTATTCAGAGCGAATGCCCATCACACAACCTCACACATCAATTATACAATAACTAACACACATTGCAATGCCAATAGCCTAATTAATAATAAACATCGCAAATTAAAGCACAACATCACAAAATCTTACTATTTACCTAGCTTCAGGCCGGCCCTGACCTATTTGCGGGTCCCACAAGCATCTGAGCTGTTCGCCTCATCTTCAAACACGCCATTAATAACGGTGAATTAACTTCGGGCCATTATAAAAAGTACCACAAACATATAACATACCCTCAACAAGCTGTCTAGTTGCTTTTCAGTTTGGCTGTGCAACTCCAAAAGCAGCTGTCTGTGCCCTATCTCTGATCTAATCAATATGTAATGGTACTGGTGCTGGTTTGTCACAATCAGCAGCAATGTGCCCTGCCTGACCACAACGATAACAAGTGCGAGTCTCTGACCTGCCAGTAGTCCTATAACTCTACGCTTGACTTTGGCTTCTCTGACCCTGACCTCTATCCTGCTTTTGCTACTATCTCAGCCGATCAACTAGTGTAGAGGCCGCATAATAAGCTACCTCACATTCATCTCGTATATACCGATCATCTCGATGATCTCTGTCGCCTTTGCAACCCTGATCTGACTGCTAATCACTTCGGCGAGGTCTCTGGCCCTGTCCCTGTTTGTCCTGATCTTTCCTCTGTCTCTTCGGTCTCTGATCAGACCAAAAACTCTGAGCTGGATGACTCTGCTAACCCCGCAGTGTAGTCTGAACTGCTAGCCTATCAGCCATCTGTACTATGTATGTCTCCTGTGAAAGAGACCTATCATAGACTTGTGCCAAAGTACTCGTTCACTAGAAACAACTATGGTAGCTATCCTCTCCTCCTGTCCTTAGACAAGTAATATATCTGCAACTTGTCGGTCCCTACCAGATCCATAGAGTAAGATAAAAGATATATGTACCTCTCCATGTACTCGGTAACAGATATATTGCCCTGAACTAGTGTCAAGAACTCCTCTCTCAGTCGAATCCTGACCTCCATAGGTATATACTCATCCATGAATAACAATCGGAAGTTTGTCCAGGTAGTAATTGTAGGATGTGCGCTCTATAAGTGGTCCACTACACAACAACAACAAATCTTAGGCAATAACTAGCTAATCTCGGTCTATCAACCTCCTCAACTAACAACATCTCATGTAATATCTCATGAGCCAATAGCCATCTCCCGGCTAACTCTAGATCTCCAGCTCCGTAGAAGTAACCTAGAGAGAATCTAAGATAATCCTTTAGCTTCCTTGCCTCCACAATCATCAAACTCCTTAATTTAAATGCCACAGTTCGTTGCTCATTCGTCGAAGGAGTAACAACTATCGTAGTTTCGGCCCGAACAACCACTAGCATAGCCCTCTCGGCATGTGTCTCAGATACTACAGCCTGCCCCTGAGTCTTAGCAGCAATGGGAGCAACAAACTGCAGTAGTAGTAACTAATGGTGTAGCTAAAGCTATCATAGGAGCTGTCATAGTCTCCCGAGCTCTCAACATGTCCATAAACTGTGCAAACCTATCGTCAACTGTCCGTACTAATGACTCCAATGTCAATGTCTGCCTAGTTGAATCACTAGTATCCTCGACTTTAAGTTGAGTTGTATCTGAAGGCTTCCCGTCCATTAGTATCTGCGTCGAAGAACGTGTTTCAATACGAATATACGTGTATCGTATGTAATATACAACAAAAAATATAACACGTATAATCCTGATTTCTACCCATTTCTCATCGCTTACTAACTATGGTTCTAAGCAATTCCTTTAGGTTTCCACATCTAAAGCATATTCAACAGGTTTATAATCAGGTTTTCCTCAAATTTGAGCTCTAGGTTTTTCCAAACCAGGCTCTGATACCAAAATGTAACTACCCATTTTCTAAATAGACCATCATAGGGGCCAATGCGGACCTGCAATCTGTCTGACCAATGACAACTGTGCACCACATTGGATTATATCCTCCATTTATTACTTTTAAACCTTATTAATCAACACTTTACTGTTTTAGTTTTAATGAACTCTAATTATATGCTAAGTTATCATGTTAACCTTAAATTATCACAGCGGAAGATTTAAAACATACTATCTCAAATAATAAACATCGAATTATGTGATATAACCATAAATCTTGTGTGGAAAACCTATGTAATCATCACATATCAAGAAGTATACCTCAAAGGTCTCAACATATCCAAATATAGTGTACTAAGGTATCCCACAATTCCTATTTCCCAAAATGAAAACAAAATATATATATAATACAAACGTACGAGTCAGACAATCTTTCTATGGATCAGCGATACTCTGGAAGCTTGCTTTTACCCCTACTCATACTATGATTTGCACTCAAGCCATCACAAAAAAGAGATGACGAGTCCAGAGTGAGTATTTCCAAGGAAATTAAGTAAGCAATAGTGAAAGTAAGTACTAGAATTTAAGTAAAGCATTAAATAAACATGCGAAAATAAATACAAGCAACTGCGCTCATCACATGAATAGATAATAGTGAAAGCTCAAAGTGTGTTCCTAGAGCCTATGGCCAAACTAGCACCATAATTCGACTTTTCCACAGAGTACTGTTGGCGAGTCCAACTCAAGTAGGGCCAATATCTGGATGCGCTCGGTGGCTGATGTTACACCTACGATTTCACCGACACATGCCACGACGTGATGCTCAGGTCGTGCTATTCACCGAGACCGATCTGGTAGCATGTGTTATAACCTAGTGGGCATACACACTGGAATGGCACCGGGGGGGAACCTAGCTCAACGTTCATCCATTAAACAACAACCGGAGTAGAATATTGAAATAAAAGAAATTTAATTCAAATGCCAAAAGAAGTAAATACTAAAGTAATTTCAATTGGGATACTACACACCTCAAACCGCAGTCCTCGTCCCCATAAAATAAACCTTGGTCCGGCTCCTCCAAATCCCCGATATTCAAGATACCGCTTGAAATGACCTATTTTCATTTATAATTGATTTAGCTTTAATTGAGTATATTGTATCAATTTTATGCTTTACGAGGTAAAAACCCCAACATCATCTCGCCAAAATCCCGAGAAAGTCCAAAAACTCATTTATCAACCTTTTTCTAATTCTCATATTTCTCAAATTTTTTGAATCTTTCCATAATTTTCTAGCCATTTTCCATAATTTTTTGTAATTAATTTATTTCAAAAATATTATTTAATTAATATGGGGTAGGCCCCCTGAACCAGATTCGACCTGACTCAACTAGGTCAGGCCCGGTTCGGCCGACTTGGACTGGGTTAAGGTCGGGCTCGGTCCACGCCCATTCGGGTCTGGCTGACCCAGCCGCCAGACCTTGCCCATGTGGGTGTAGCCAGGCCCAACGCCTGGCTATCACCCACTTCGTCTCTCCAAAGACAACCAAATTCAAATTTTTTTTATTCTTCCTTTTTCTCTTCTACTCCTTCAACTAACAACACAACAACAACACCACCAACAACCCAAACCACCATTAAAACACTAAATTCTCTAAAATCAACATCATCAACATCACCATTAAAACCCTTAAAATTACATCCAAAACATAGAGAAAGAGGAGGAAATAGTAGATCCAACCATGGTTTATTGATTCCCCAAGCTTGAGCTCTTCAAAATCACCATCAAATTGCTCCAAACCCTCCTACAAAACCTTAATTTTCATATTTTAGAGATAGAGGAGAGAGAAGTTGGTAAAAGTGTGGAAAATGGGGTTTTTATACTAAATTTGTCATATCTATCACATACCCTTCTCAAGGCTTGATCTTGTGGTTGTCATTGGGTCAAAAAGCCCACCAAAAGGTGACACACATGTGGACTTTGTCCTTGTTCTAATCCTTCTTTGTCACCAATTATTTGATTTCAGGGCATTTAGATACCCGACACCTGCACTGCGACTCACGCCGTCGGGCACATTCGAGCCATAAACCATTAAAAAACTTTTATTATTAATTATTAAATGCATTTCTATTCATTTCCATTTGTGCATTAATTTTCTGGCCTAGTATTTTGTCTTTTAGCCTACTCGGTACCTACGTCGACATGCATATTGAGACAAATACCTATCACACTTTCTCACACGAGTAATAACAAATAAAATACACACATTGCAATGTCAATAAAAATAATTGAGCATGAACATCGCAAAATTAGACAAATCAACACACAAAATAGCTATTTACCTAACTCAAGCACGTTCTAGCCTAGCTGCGGGTCCCACGAGTGTCCGAATTGTCTTCCATGTCTGCAAATACGTCATAAATAACAACAAATTAAATTCGGGTCATCACACAACTACTGTCTCAACACTTGATGCATCAAATCCATAAACATTGTTGATGCATTAGTCAGTCCAAAAGGCATGAATGTAAATAGATAATGCACATATCGAGTGCGAAAAATAGTCTTCTCCCTATCCTCCTCTCTAATCATCAGCTAATGATACCCATATTTAAAATCAATCTTTGAGAACCACTGTGCTTCTGTCAATTGGTCAAAGAAGTCATAAATGCGAGGAAGTGGATATTTGTTCTTTACTATCACCCGGTTAAGCTGTCTATAATCGATACACAATAAAAGGCTACCATTTTTGTGACAACCCTAGTTCTCCATAAAACTGGGCCCCGTCCGACCTAGACCTATGTAGACCCCCGAGTCCACACTCGCGAAGTCAACGCCTCCTAGTCAGCATCAAATCCTCATTTCATCATTTATTTATCAATATAAAAGTTGATTTATTAGATTATATTCTTATCAGGTAAATTCGCAGCAGAAATTAACTATAATAAACTAATAACTCAATAAATGGAAAATCATAAACACATCCTGTAGTGTGGAAACTCTGAAACTGGATAAACATGTAAATCTGGTGACAAATGTGATAATACATGATATCCCTAGTAACTCAATCCCAAAATGTATCCAAGTGTTTTACAAAAGCATAATATACAATAATCACATAACAAAAGACAACCTATTGTGGAGTAAAGGAAAGAACTGCTTCAAGAGTCCTTAAAGGAAGTCACCTAGCATCAACTCATTTCCCTTGCTTGTCTCAGCACTATCTGCACCAACCGTCACAAACTAGACGGTGAGTACGTGAAAAATTGAAAGTATAGCCAGAAAAACATAAACAGTAATTCATGAATAACCAATAAAATAGTCTAAGAATCATGTGGTATTGAAAGGCATAAAATAACAAAAATTGCATAATAAACAAATTGGCAAGTATAACAATGATTTTTAAGTGTCTATCGAGTCAAAAGAGGCCTATAAGTGGTCAATTAGGGACAACATATCCACATCTACATCCACAACCAATACCACATCCACAACATATCCACAACAATCCAGTACTCGGGGTGAAACTCAATGTTAGGTGGGTGGACAACATTTTTGCATAAGTGTTCACATTAGCCCAGCTAATATGAACCCATGAGTACCTTCACGACATACATACGCCAAAGACACTCAACCAAGGAATATAAGAATGGAATTCCAACAAATAGCTCAATTTAATAAAAACAACAATAATGGAAAATGAATTACTATGCACATCCTTATTGGCTTACTTACGTACAAACGTACCTCAAAGCAATTGCGTAAAAACACCAATCCTCACACAACTCTATAACTCGTTTAATTCAAATTCTAAAAGCCTGATAATCATTTAAGCTCAATTTGTTTCAATTTTGTGACCCTAGATAAACCCCCAAAGTTTCCCAAAAGTTTTGAAAATTATTTATAAAATTTTGTTTTTACTATTCCAGACACTGTGAATGACGCTGCCAGGGTATAAGTCCCACAACATCACATAAAGCGTGGACTTTTCGAGTCATTGATTTGGATGCCGCATGTGGTGCCGTTAGGGTTTTGACCCACGATGTTATCTAAAGCGTCACTGTGACGGCCTTAAATTCCCAATGATTTGGGTACGCCCGGCCTAGACCCGTGTCGGTCCCGAGTCTGATCTCAGTGAACCTGACGAGCCTAGTTGGCCTCAAAACATCAAAATTTCACATTTTATGAAAAAGTTATTGCAATTATAACACAGCGGAAAAAAATTTCATACTACTTGAGAATTTGGGAAATAACTCAATCAAAGGGAAATTAAGAATCTATATAATTGTGGAAAACTCGATATAGTCAAATCCAAGTTAACAAAATGGACTAATGGAAACCACCTCAAAAATTTCATCCCTAGTTCACCCAAAAGTACAATCATATGTAAAAATGTCATACAAACAAAAATAAACATGAGCCTACATATCGATACCTCAAATCCAGTCGCTCACAACAAGTCTCCTAGACAAGGCTCCTTGCCCCTATTGCACCCCGCCCTATCTGCACCCACCGTCACAAACTAGATGATGAGCAACTGAGAGAAATCAAAAGTAAAGCCAGAAGAATATAACAGTAATTCATGAAATAAAAATAAGGCAGTCTCAATATCATGCGGGTATTGAAAGACAAGAATTTAAATAAACAAGTTGCATGATAGACAGACTGGAAAACAAATGCAATCGAAACATGTGTGCCCTACGAGTCAAAAGAGGCCATAAGTGGTCTATATTCCACAATAATACCACAACAATCCACAACAATCCACAACAATCTAGTACATGGTATCACACAATCACTAGGGGTGGTCAAACACTCGTGCGCACGAGTGCCCACGTTTTATCCCTTCTAGTGCAGGCCGCATGTACCTTCGAGACACACACTTATGCCAAGAACACACATACAAGGAATAGGGAATGGAATGCCAATAATTTGATAATAACAAACACAAAGAAATGAAAATGAATCACATAATATTTTCTTAGCTGGCTTACTAACGTACAAATGCTTTTTAAGGCAAGTGTACTTACTTGAACTATCGTAACCCGTGTACAATACTCCCGCGAATCCTAACGCGTATCCCTGAGTTTCCCGCTACCTGACAAGGTTGGAAACTTGTATTAATAGGTCAAATCATTATCTAAACCTAGGTTTAACTTTAATATTTTCCCAATGTTTCAAATGACTTGACAGCTCGACAGTTTAATAAAAATTGAATACTCTCTCTCTGGGTTTTGAAAACACAATATGTATAAGCCTCATTGTGAATCATAGGCTCGGCTCAGTCGTATGTGGGTCATGTCATGGTCTTGAGGACCGGCGACATGACTACAACGTCATAACCATTCATCACCACGCAATGTTTAAATACAAACCAACACTCAACCATGACTCCTCATGAAAACCGAATCGACATGTACTAACGAAAATGAAACCTCACTTGTGTTGTCCAATGTCGAGGAAAGGTTATCATGACATGGGAACACCGGAAAAACCTCCACTAATTCGGAATTGCATCAACACACGCCAATATGGACTCGACGTTGACAACACATGAAATCCTGACAAAACACATTAACAACGTTGTTTCGGACATAACCAAGGGTTGCGAGACTTCAACCCATGTTAGGTGAGACCCTCGACCACCTCACTGGTGATGGTCCCGGCCGGTAGCACTGCCAAGAGTGGCAATTTCTGGCGAGGCTCCACCACACTTATTCACATGAAATGACGATTTTTTAACGCTAAATAGGGCTGTTTTGACATCTCTAAAAAATTATGGGACCCATGTAGGAGATTGATGGGGTCCCCAACAACGTCCCGGTCATGGTGGTCCGGCAGTGGTGCCGCCAGTCACGGTGGTTTCTGACGAGAGGGTGAAACCCTATAAAATTAACTCAATGTGTGTAACATTGGTAAGGACTTTGCATGGTCCATGAGGGGGTGCTCCGGGACGGTCTGGACTCGGTAAGTCACCGGAGGTCGCCCACAACCAGTCCTCGCCACGACATCCACTCCAGCAACCCACATGCATACAAAACATAACAAAAAAAAGTGGAAAATTGAGAGAAAGAGAGGGAAGGAATGAGAGAGAGATAGAGAGAGAGCTCCGACGAGGGAGTGAACCCCCGGCCACTACTGGTTTGGCCAGGGCCAGTGATGGCTTGTCCTGAGAGAGCTGAGAGAGGATAGAAAGAAACCGAGAGTGAGAGATCTAGAGAGTACGAGAGGGAGAAGAACAACCGAGAGGGGAGAGAGCAAAGAGAGAACCTCACCTCCGATCGACAGCAACCTCCGATAGCCTGGTTCGGTCATCGGCGACGAGTAGAGACGGTGTGATGAGGTAGAGTGAGGCTGTGGGTGGGGGTGAGAAGAGAGACCGTGAGGAGAGGAAACCGTGAGATGAGGGAGGGGAGTGAAAGTGAAAGAGAGTGATTTAAGTGTGGTGTGTGTGAGAGAGTGACGTGAGTGATGGGGTGGGTGGTGAGGTGAGGTGAGTTGAGTGATGGGAGTGGGTGGGGTGTAAGGTGAGTTGAGTGATGGGGGTAGGTGTGTGTTTGAATTTTTTTAAATGGGTATGATAGTTGTGTCCACCCATTTTTACCAATCCACACATCTCAAAGTTAAACCCAAGGCTTCCCCATTATTTAATTGTGTCACTATGAATTTTTTAACCCAACACTCGTATTCTCCCAAACATTTTTCCTGACCCATCTCGCCTCATCGGTCCATATTTCCCCTTCACATGCATACTTTTACCTTTTGTCTCACACAAATAAACTATTAAATTATTAAATAATTATTTTAATTACCTCTTTACTGTATTTTCTCCCCCGGTTACCTAGGCGGGACCTCACTCATATTGAAAATTGTCTGAACGGCTCGTGACACGCATTAAACTAAAATATTATTACACACATCAAAGAATCATAAAATTACCTCGGTGTCGACTCCCAAGGTTCGAAATACAGTCCAGTATCGCGTAAGCGGGTCGACACGTATCAAATCGAGGGATGTTACAGTCACTTCCCAAACCTCTTTGTTTCTCTCGTCGTGACTGATGTCGTGGGAGAAAAATCTCCATGGCGTCACTCGTGATGTGACACTCTGCACTCATTTCTGAGGTATTTCGGAATCCCGGCTTGCGTCGCCACGTTTCGAGCCTATCCCAAACTCTTAGGGACGTCCGAAACAACACCAAACCCACTTTGCCTAATGTCGAAACTCCAACAAAATCCCATTTTGAAAATTACACCGAAAATCAAAAAAAATTCCCAAAAATTACAAACTCTTCAAAATCATCAACCCAACCAAAATATCACCATTTGATCAAAATATCATCACCCGTACTCATTTACAAAATTTTATGAAAATCTCGTCCAAATTCGTCGCGACAAAAACCTACAAAATTAGCGTCAAATCGTAGAGAATCACAAAAGGAGTCAAAATCTTACTTTTTTACATGCAGTTGATCGATCCCCGACATAGTTTCGAGCTCAAAATCACTGAGAGGCAACATTCTTCGTTCCTTTGTTCATTGATTGAGTGAGAGAGAAATGAGATGAGAGAGAAAATGTGATGGGATTTTATACTCCCTCATCATCTTCTAATACACACGAATCTTGAGGCATAGCTTGTATCTCTCTTCAATCCATCCAACTACTCTAACTCAACAATGTAACTTCACTAGGTGTTCCAACCTCACCACTTAGCAAATTCTCGCTCATACGTCGCATTCTCGGACTCGTTCAACTTCACGACTCGCACATCATGCATTCTTGGACACAACATCGCTCTCGTAAATTAATTAATTATTTATTATTTTCTAATAATTCACTAATTATCATTTTTCAGAGTTTAACTACCCGTATTATATCCTTTTTGCCCTAAAATTTCCATTTTTCGTAGGCAAATCTTACACATAAATTTGTGACAATAAATAAAACAAAATCATGCACTAGGACACAAAGTTTAAATTTGGGTATAAATAATAGTACAAACATCACAGAAAAATAAAATATGCCTCAGTGTCGACTCCCGAGGCTTGAGTAAAATGACAAGTCACAACTGTTAGGTTACGATCCTAAAATACAACACGCCTCACCAATTAAATTTGATGGTCGTTACATCTTTCTTCTTAACAAATAAGAGTAGTGCACCTTAAGGTGACATGCTTGGGTAAATGAAACCCAACTCCAGTAGCTCATCAAGCTATGATCTCAACTCCTCTAGCTCTTCCAGAGCCATACGGTACGATAGAATAAATATCGGTTTGGTACCCGAAACCAAATCGATAATGAAATCAATCTCCCTAGGCGATAGTAAACTGGTAGCTCTGCTGAAAATACCTCAGGAAACTCACATATCACAGGTATATTTTCCATCCTAGTTTCATCTTTTCCCATCATACCCAAAATACTAGCAAAGGTCTCCACATCCATTTTAGAAGATACCCTACCTCTGGTAAGCGACAATCTGGTCGAAGTCCCCTAAAAGCTAAACTCTGGATACTTGAGAATCTGAAAGATGAATCTCTTGCTAAAGCAATGAATCTATGCATGATACACACCCAACCAATCCATTCCCCACATTGCACCAAACTTTAGGAACTCTAACACTTTCAGGTCTATAGGTAAGACCTGGTAATGCTAAGGATTAAGGGTTAAGTTCAGGTAAATCTTGTCCCCAACAGTCATGTTAAGGATCAAGAGTCTATCTAGTCTAGTATATCTCAAACCCAATATATCAACCATGCGACCCAAAATAAATGACACCGTAGAACTAGAATCAAATATGGTATGCATAAATTGACCACCAATATAAATTGTATCTTTAATAAGGTTACGTGTAGAAGTCTGGTCTAGTGCAACAACAGTGTGCACTTGTTCCCGACTCTGCTGTAGCTGTCCTCGGCCTAGTTGTAGAGAAGAACCAATGAATTAACCTGTCTGACCACACTCAAAATAGGTTCCCCGAGAACTTGACCCAGAAAGAATAGTCTGCCCCTGTCTAACTGAACCAAAACCCTCACCTTAGTCATATCTAGCATTCTGTTTAAACCTCTGCCCAGACCACCACCTCTATTATCAATCCTCTGATACTACTATCTCTAAGGACCTAATGATACGGCTGTTGTAGTGTACTGATGTAACTACGTACATGAGCAGGTGGTATAATAGTAATAGAAGACAAAGACGCTACATATGCTACACTCTGTGCTTAGTCTCTCCTATTCCACTGTCTAGTTCTTTTCCCTCTCCTATTACCTCAAGAATTGACTCCAGTATGTACTGATGCTGATAGTGCACCCTAAGCTTCGACACGTATGCTCAAGAAAGTTTCACTGGCCATACCTCTCTCGTAGGCTTCCTGTAAAGTCCTTGGAGTTGTAGTGACTATAATAGATCCAATAGAATTTAACAAACCATGAAAAATAATATGCCTGGTCAGTATCGGTATCAGCTATGCCTCTAGCACACTCCATCGTCGACAAGTATCGACCCATATAATGCATATCTAACTCGCCAACCATCTACCTGATGTTCTGGAACTCAGTCCTTTTCAAGTTACTGACTAAAAGAGGAATGTATTTCTCATTTAATCTTTCCTTAAACTCAGCCCAGTCCTTGGGTTTCCCCTTTGAAGCCACTATGCTACGTGTGACGACCCTGCCCCGACCTAGGGTCGGGTCGCCCGGCCCAAACCATTACTTAGACCCGATACCTGAACCAGGCCCAAATAACGACTTGGCTCGCCTAAATAACTCGCGGAATAATTATTCTAAACAATATATATAATAATAAATGTGTGAAAAGTAATCATAACTAAACCATATAAACCTGTATATCATGATAATATCTATCATCTCTAGTATTTAAATGTCTCATACAACCTCATAATAATATCAAAAGGTTCAAAACTACCCATTACTAATACTCGAGCTATAACCCACGTACGATTACAAAACAATTTAATAATAATAATAACCTAGTATTATATGAGTCTCACAGATGAAAGCACTTCAAGATAGATCCTTTCCCTTGCCTTTCTTGTCTATCGCTACCGGTAGAAGGACCCGTGGGTAGAGTGGGGTGAGCTAAAGAACCAACGATGCTCAATAAGTGGAAAGACTCGCTCAAACATTAAATATGCAAGTACTACCTAGTACTCATGCAAATTCTACATGACATTCAATCCATACGCATAACACAAAGATGTAATAATCGAATACATGTAAATCAAAACAAACTTATAAGCATAATCATTTAGTACATAATTCGATCCAATTAAATATATGGTTTATGCTCGTAGTTATGAAAGATGGAATTATATTCTAAGAAGAAATATCTAAATATTATTTCCACATCTAATTTAGATATGCAATAATTTTATATATCAATATTTCAATTCAAATTCCAATCACCATACTAGACATAAAAGCCTAACAGCTTTCACAACACATTTGATAAACTTTCATATATGTCAAGCATAATAATATTCATCACATTTCATTTATAAATTAAAACATGACATATAAATAAAATCACACGAAAGATTTAAATAAAATGCGATAGATATAAATATTAATATAAGCCGTTGTTCCATTCAATGCGAACTAGATATTGGTAAGGATCCTAAGTGACCGAATCATCTATTTTCGTATTGGTACAATAATCGTTGGAATCGTAATGGCCGTTACGCCTCTAGATAATCGCACCAAAACGAAGATAAATTCATCCAAGCCGTCACCGCTACACGTCTCAAAGAATCATCAAGTAGCAAAGGATGGAACTCCAAAC
The DNA here is from genome assembly GCA_039657345.1 of Stephania japonica. NCBI lineage: Eukaryota > Viridiplantae > Streptophyta > Magnoliopsida > Ranunculales > Menispermaceae > Stephania > Stephania japonica. The sequence continues at coordinate 78,414,810 of CM077556.1, read as the reverse complement.
CCTTACACTCAAATAATTCACCTTATGCATTCAATTAGTCAAGCAAACCCTCGGTGGTTAACTACCACACACTCGGGGTGTCTTTGGCCCTCGGTGGTTAACTACCACACACTCGGGGCACCGAATAACATAACAGCAAGACAATGTATTCACAATTCCATAGATAATAGAGATCCAAACCAATATCACGACGCAACCCATTCCCAAGTCGTTAATTCAAAACATGCATTCCTAATTATCTAATAATCAAGCCATATTTAATGCATGAGCGAAGCTCCCCACTTACCTGTACTCGACACGCCGTCTATACCAACTCCTCGTACGTTTGGGGTCCCACGTGAACCGCCTCGCGAATCTACGCAATTTATACAATTTTATATAAGACTACATAAGTATTTTACTAATTTAAAGTTGAGTATTTTAATTATTAATTTATATTTGGGGACTCAAATGGTGTGGGTCCCACATGATATGCCATTTAAGGGCTTTGTCGAGGTTGTCGACGCCCACCGTAAGTTTATCCTATTTTATTTTATTTTATTTATTTTATTTTATTTTATTTTTATTTTTATTATTATTATTATTTTTTTTGGACAAAGGGGCATTCCACTCGTTTGTTTGTTGACCAGGGACATTTCAACAGGTCAAACCCTCCAGGGGCCGACCGGCCCCGGAACCGGTCCAGGGCCCGTCTCGCTCGGGATCGAAACGCAGGGCGCCCCGCGTTTCGTCTCCGCGAACCCCCACCACTCCCAACCCCGGATCGAGATCCGAGGGTGGTCCCTGCTCGCCAAGACGGGGACCCCACCGCCACGGCCGACCAGCCCGTGGTGGTGGGTGGTGGTGGTGATGGAAGAAGGGGGCAATGCCACCCCTTCTTCCTCACGGCTTTCATGGGGGTGGCCAAGCCCACCCCCTCCCTTCTTCTGGCGGCGCGCGAGGAGCGCGCGCGCCCATCTCCGGTGGCGCGCCACCCATCTCCGGTGGCGCCTAGCTGGCGCCGCCTCCACAGCCCGCCAACATCAAAACAAGAAGAAGAAGGAAAAAGAAAAGAAAGAAAGAAAAAAAGAAAGAAAGAAAAGAAAGAAAGAAAAGACTAGAAAATTACCACAAGATTTTTCTCTCCTTGATTGCTCAATGATTTCTCTTCTTCTCCTCCTCTCCAACTTGTTGAATCAACAAAAGGGGTGACTAGTGGTTTACAACTTATCCTTATATAGTTAGGGTTTTTCACCAATTTAACCCAAAATTACGTAAATACCCCTATGGGCCCAATTTCCTCGTTAAGCCCAATCAAAACCATTTTCACTTAATCCAAGTCTTGTTAAGATCAATTTTGTGTAACAATCTCATTTGTTCGCATATTTTAATATAAAATTAATAAAATACTTTGCAAATGGGTCTGAGAATGTTTAGGTCGTTACAATATCCCCAATTTTAAAAGAATTTCGTCCTCGAAATTAAATCAAAGTCATACCTCAAGATTCAAAGAGAAATGGAAAATTCTCTATCATGTAATCCTCCCGCTCCCAAGTCAACTCTTGTTCCCCATGAAATTGCCATCGGACTTGCACTATTGCGTATTCCTTATTACGTAGTTTTCTTATTTTCCTATCCACTATCCGAATCATTGTTCATCATAGGACACGTCCTCCTTAGATCAACTTGCCCCCAATCAATCCTCTGCGTGTTTATTATGTGCCTTCCTCAACATGGAGATATGAAAGACGTCATGTACTCCTCGCTAACCGTGGTGGTAACTTGAGACGAAAGGCTACCGGTCCCACCTTTTCTTGATCTCGAATGGTCCGATGAATCTTGGAGATAACTTTCCTTTTAACCCGAATCGGTGATGCCCTTTCATAGGAGAAACTTTCAAAAGTACGAATTCCCCTTCCTTGAATACAACATCTCGATGGTTCTTATCGCATACTTTTTCGACGGCTTTGGGCGGTTTCTAGTCGTTGCCTAATAATCTTAATTCTTTTTCGTCTCGATCATGAACCATTTCTCGGTCCAAGCAACACCACGTCGCCGACCTCGGTCCAACAAACCGGAGATCTACACTGCCTCCCATAAAGAGCCTCAAAAGGTGCCATACCAATACTTGCTTGAAAATCGTTATTGTATGCGAACTCGCACAACGAAATATACTTTTCCCAACTTCCACCGAAATCCAATACACAAAGCTCGAAGCATGTCCTCAAGTATCCGAATCAATCTCTGGCCCGCCCATCGCCCGAGGGTGAAAGGTCGACCGAGATTGAGCCGAGTTCCCATCTCAGTGCCGAAATCCTCTCCAAAACCGAGAGGTAAATCTCGATCACGATCCGACACTATAGTCACCGAACTCCATGTAATCTAACAATTTCATCGACGTACATGCCTCCAAGTCTCGTATGCCGAATATTCCATGGAAATAGGAATAAAGTGTGCCGACTTAGTCAAACGATCTACAACCACCCAAACCGCATCATGTCCTTTTTTGTGTGTTCGGCAGCCCCGAAACAAAATCCATGGCTATGTGTTCCCACTTCCATTGTGGAATAGGCAATGGTTGCAATAATCCTCCCGCTTTTTGGTGATCTCGTTTACTAGTTGACGATCTCGCAGCTTCGAATATAAGTAGCGATGTCAACTTTCATCCCCGCCACCAATACATTCGTTTCATATCTTGGTACATTTTGTTGCCTCCTGATGCACCGTAAACCACGATCTATGCGCTTCTTTGAGTAAATCATCTCTCAACCTGTCTATGAGACTCGTATCCATACTCTATCTCGAAACCTCAACGCCCCATCACCCGACAGCTCTCCAGCCCTTATCTTCAATGTCATCTCGCCAAAGACTGCACCGTCCATACTCGTAATCGCTCTCGACAATCAATAACTCTAAACAATGCCACCGGCTCCGCTCTCATCCGAACATGCTCTTCGACTCCTTGTTACATCCGAGTCTTCCACCGCACGTCTTGTATTTGCATTACAACTTCTGACTCGACTCCAATCGAATACGCTCAAAGCATCCGCCACTACATTTGCTTTCCCGGGTGATACTCAAGTGTGAAGTCGTAGTCCTTCAAGAATTCCAACCACCTTCTCTCGTCTCATGTTCAAATCACTCGAGTAAACAGTACTTCAAACTTTTGTGATCCGAGTAAACAATAAACTTTTCCCCGTACAAATAATGTCTCCACAATTTCAAAGCAAACACCACCGCCGCTAACTCTAAATCATGCACCGGATAATTCTTCTCGTGGATCTTCATTGGCGTGAAGCATAAGCGATTACCCTCTTGTCTTGCATTAGTACTCCTCCCAATCCAATCCCCAAGCGTTTCGGTGTACACCGACAATTCTTTACCGACTCGGTAGGACCAAATGGGTGCGGTGGTCAAACGCTCCTTCAACAATTGGAAAGCTTTTTCGCATGCATCACTCCAAACATAAGTAACATCCTTCCGCGTCAACTCGCAAGCGGTGAAGCAATCGACGAGAAATTTTGTACGAAGCGCCGATAATACCCCCGCTAATCCCAAGAAACTTCGTATTTCAAGCATTTTTAGGTGTGGCCATCTAAGTATCGCCTCAATCTTTGTAGGATCAACTCGTCACACCCTCTCGCATTCACCACATGGCCTAAAAATTTCACTTCGAAACCCAAAACTCACACTTGCTCAACTTAGCATAAAGTTTGTGTTCCCTTAATGTCCGCAACACTTTCCTTAGATGCTTTCTATGGTCCGACTCGCCTTAGAATATATCATGATGTCATCAATAAATACAATCACAAACCGGTCGAGGAAAGGTTTGAAAACACGTGCATCAAATCCATGAACATAGCGGGTGCATTGGTAAGTCCAAACGGCATCACCGTGAACCGAAAGTGACCATATCGTGTACTAAATGCCGTCTTTGGTATGTCTTCTTCTCGTATGCGCAAATTGATGGTACCCCGATCTCAAATCTATTTTCGAAAAGAATCTTGCTCCCTCATTGGTCAAATAAATCATCGATCCCGGGAAGCGGATACTTGTTCCGAATGTCACCTTATTCAATTGTCTGTAGTCAATACACATTCTCAAACCGCCGTCTTTCTTCTTCACGAATAACACCGGTGCTCCCCACGGCGAAACACTTGGGGAAATTAAGCCTTTCGAGTCAACTCCTCTAATTGCTTCTTCAATTCTTTCAACTCTGCAGAGTCGCCATACGGCACGGTGCCTTAGAAACTGTCCGGTGCCCGAATGAGGTCAATCACAAAGTCAACGTCTCGATGTGGAGGAAGCCCGAAGATCTCAAGGAAAACATCTCGGAAAGTCCCTAACAACAGAATCTTCTCAATTATGACTTCTTGTCCCTCCTCTCCCATAGAAGTTAGACTCGCAATAGTCTCTATCTCATCAAAAGTCGCAACTCTACTTCTACCGATAACATTAGCCAAAGAACAACCTCTAAACTCAAATGGGGTAGGCCGGAAACCGAAAGATCACCGTCTTATTGAAACAATCAATCTTAGCGTAATACGTCTCTAACCAATCCATTCCCAATAGTGCATCATATTCTAAGCATTCTAACACTCGCAAATCAAACGGCATAATGTGATCCCCAATTTTAATTATGCACCCTCACATGTCATATTAGGGTAAATCTTTTCTGGAGACGTGCTTAAAATCAAGTATGTGTGTGCTCTAATTGGTGTCAATCCCAAAGCATGTACCATAGCCCCCGAGATAAGAGAAATAGTAGAACCGTAATCAAATAATGTATGCATGTTATGACCATTAATTGAAACCGCACTGCGACTAACTCGTCGCGCGCTCTCTGTTCGTTCGCCATAGCATGAACTCTTCCTCGAGCAACCGGGGCTGCACTCTCCTCGACGTTGGTGGATGTGGACATTGACTCTCGTAATGCCCCGGCTGTTTTGCACCGATAACATACTACATGTGGCTTCGCACATTCGAATGTGGTGCGCGCGACACTTCCCGATACACTCGCCTTGGCCCTACCGATCCCCCGCCACTATTCTTACTCGTTGTGGAGGACGTGGTCGTCTCGAATGTCACACCCCGGTTAGTCGAAGGTACGGAGGAATGGGAAGGTGTGGTGGTCCCCGTCAAAATGTGTGTGGCCTTCGATGCTACCACAGAGTGTGTCTGCACTTGATGCTCCTCCAAAACGAAATTTCTTTGAATTTTTCTCGATCCCCCTCCGATAACCGTCAAAATTTCTTTTTCCTTGACCATACCGACTAGAACGTGTCTCATCAATGCGAGTGCATCTTCACGCCGAGTGCCCCGTTATAGGCTTGCTGAAATGTCTCGCCCCCGATGCCGCCACTAGGGAGTGAATCTCCTCGTCAACCCATCAACGAAACGTCTCCTCCGCGTCGTCTCGATGGAACGTACTCATGCGCAAACTCGCTAATTCATTGTACTTCGCCGCATAATCTCGCTACACTCATATTGCCTTGCACTAAGTCAAGAAATTCTCGAATCTTAGCCGCCTTTACCGATTCAGAAACCACTCATCATAAAACAATTTCTTGAATTGTGTCCAAGACATATTTGTTCCTCGAGCTCTTTCAATGGACAACCACCATTTGTGGGCTCGATGCTCCAACAAGAATGATACTAGAGGTACCATAGTCCACTCATCAATACTCAAGTGTCTTCATCCTCTTATCCATGTGCAAGATCCATGCTTCACCTCTACGGATCCCTATCCCCATAAAAACGAGGAATGTCATATTTCATAAACTCTTTCGTAATTTGCCTCGCCGATGCGCTCTCGTATCCCTATCTCCCCTGTGCACGGCTGTTGCAACCGTATTTGTAACTAATCGGCACCTTCCGTCGCTATATGATGCTCTTGAACATGTTCTTGTGGAGGATTAGGCCCTTGTCCCACTTGCACTTGCTCTACTGATCTAGCATTTCCTTGTGTTTGAATAAGTTCCATAATACGAGCCATATTCCTTTTCGAGCGACGCCATTTCTTGCAGAGCTTTTTGATGTGACTCCGTCAGGGAAAGAGATGCGCCGCTCCATTTCCCTACGCCAATGCCTATCATCTCTGTCTGAGCATCCCTCAAATTATGCGAACTTCCCCATGGTTACTCATAGTGCATCGTAGAGCAACAAATGGTTAGTCCAATAATTTGAGGAATTTGTAAAAATATCTAACGTTATAAATATATTACATTCATCAACATATAACAATATATTAACATTTCATCTTGGGTTTTCGATCCCTTCCCAATCTAAAATTTTGATATTTGTGCACATTAAGTCGACTCAAATCGATGTCCCATACCATGGATTTGTTCGACTTAAACTTGATTTTTATTTATTTATTTATTTATTTATTTAAGGCTCTACAACTTAGGTTTTTCTAACCTAATGTTTCCCTAGGTTCTAATCCCTAGGCTCGATACCAATCGTGACGACTCCCGCCCGACCTGTGGTCGGGTCGTCGTCCCAAACCGTTACTTAGACCCGATACCCGAACCAGGCCCAAATAACGACTTGGCTCGCCTAAATAACCTCGCTGAATAATAATTATTCTAAACAATATATATAATAATAAATGTGTGAAAAGTAATCATAACTAAACCATATAAACCTCGTATATCATGATAATATCTATCATCTCTAGTATTTAAATGTCTCATACAACCTCATAATAATATCAAAAGGTTCAAAACTACCCATTACTAATACTCGAGCTATAACCCACGTACGATTACAAAACAATTTAATAATAATAATAACCTAGTATTATATGAGTCTCACAGATGAAAGCACTTCAAGATAGATCCTTTCCTTGCCTTTCTTGTCTATCGCTACTGGTAGTAAGGACCCGTGGGTAGAGTGGGGTGAGCTAAAGAACCAACGATGCTCAATAAGTGGAAAGACTCGCTCAAACATTAAATATGCAAGTACTACCTAGTACTCATGCAAATTCTACATGACATTCAATCCATACGCATAACACAAAGATGTAATAACCGAATACATGTAAATCAAAACAAACTTATAAGCATAATCATTTAGTACATAATTCGATCCAATTAAATATATGGTTTATGCTCACGTAGTTATGAAAGATGGAATTATATTCTAAGAAGAAATATCTAAATATTATTTCCACATCTAATTTAGATATGCAATAATTTTATATATCAATATTTCAATTCAAATTCCAATCACCATACTAGACATAAAAGCCTAACAGCTTTCACAATACATTTGATAAACTTTCATATATGTCAAGCATAATAATATTCATCACATTTCATTTATAAATTAAAACATGACATATAAATAAAATCACACGAAAGATTTAAATAAAATGCGATAGATATAAATATTAATATAAGCCGTTGTTCCATTCAATGCGAACTAGATATTGGTAAGGATCCGGTGACCGAATCATCTATTTTCGTATTGGTACAATAATCGTTGGAATCGTAATGGCCGTTACGCCTCTAGATAATCGCACCAAAACGAAGATAAATTCATCCAAGCCGTCACCGCTACACGTCTCAAAGAATCATCAAGTAGCAAAGGATGGAACTCCAAACCCTTACACTCAAATAATTCACCTTATGCATTCAATTAGTCAAGCAAACCCTCGGTGGTTAACTACCACACACTCGGGGTGTCTTTGGCCCCCGGTGGTTAACTACCACACACTCGGGGCACCGAATAACATAACAGCAAGACAATGTATTCACAATTCCATAGATAATAGAGATCCAAACCAATATCACGACGCAACCCATTCCCAAGTCGTTAATTCAAAACATGCATTCCTAATTATCTAATAATCAAGCCATATTTAATGCATGAGCGAAGCTCCCCACTTACCCGTACTCGACACGCCGTCTATACCAACTCCTCGTACGTTGGGGTCCCACGTGAACCGCCTCGCGAATCTACGCAATTTATACAATTTTATATAAGACTACATAAGTATTTTACTAATTTAAAGTTGAGTATTTTAATTATTAATTTATATTTGGGGACTCAAATGGTGTGGGTCCCACATGATATGCCATTTAAGGGCTTTGTCGAGGTTGTCGACGCCCACTGTAAGTTTATCCTATTTTATTTTATTTTATTTTATTTTATTTTATTTTTATTTTTATTATTATTATTATTTTTTTGGACAGGGCATTCCAATTTCGTTTGGTTGACCTGGGACATTTCAATCCCCGGTCAACAGGTCAAACCCCTCTGGGGGGACGATCGGCCCCTCGGAACCGGTCCAGGGGCCTCTGTCTCGCTCGGGATCGAAACGCAGGGCGCCCCCGCGTTTCGTCTCCGCGAACCCCCACTCCACCCCAACCCTGGGATCGAGATCCGAGGGTGGTCCCCCTGCTCGCTCGCCAAGACGGGGACCCCACCGCCACGGCCGACCGACCACCGTGGTGGTGGTGGTGGTGGTGGTGGATGGAAGAAGGGGGCAATGCCACCCCTTCTTCCTCACGGTTTCAATGGGGGTGGCCAAGCCCCCCCCTCCCTTCGCGGGGCGGCGCGCGAGAGACAGACAGCGGCGCTGGGCTGCTCTCCTCCGGCCTAGTGGCGCGCCACCCATCTCCGGTGGCGCCCTAGTGGCGCCGCCTCCACAGTCCGCCAACATCAAAACAAGAAGAAGAAGGAAAGAAAGAAAAGAGAAAGAAAGAAAAGGAAAGAAAGAAAAGAAAGAAAGAAAAGACTAGAAAATTACCACAAGATTTTTCTCTCCCGATTGCTCAATGATTTCTCTTCTTCTCCTCCCTCTCCAACTTGTTGAATCAACAAAAGGGGTGACTAGGGTTTACAACTTATCCTTATATAGTTAGGGTTTTTCACCAATTTAACCCAAAATTACGTAAATACCCCTATGGGCCCAATTTCCTCGTTAAGCCCAATCAAAACCATTTTCACTTAATCCAAGTCTTGTTAAGATCAATTTTGTGTAACAATCTCATTTGTTCGCATATTTTAATATAAAATTAATAAAATACTTTGCAAATGGGTCGGAGAATGTTTAGGTCGTTACACTACGCCACCAAGTATCAACCTCTCCAAACAACAAAGCTGATGATATAGTAGGCATCATATACTCTGGTGTAGCCAATACATCGTGAATATTAGCTAGACTCTGCATATATTTCTTTGCAGCCTCAAGATTTGTACCTCCGTGAAATTTCTCCAGATGGTGTCGCTGAAACTCGCGAGCCTGTTTTGCCTCTGTTGTAGCCCTATTACTCTTCTCACTTGGCGTATCCCCAACCGGTATATCGACAGTAGGTGGTACAATATCAGCCTGAACTGGTGCCTCCCTAGTCATTACAAGTCCTGTCTGTACTGCTGGAGCTGTAGGTGTATCCTGTACAGTAAGAGCACTCCCAACCTGTGTATCTGGTACTGTAGACAAAAGGGGGAAGGTGTAGCCTAAGTCCTCAACAATCTAATCATCTACTCAAGCTGCTGCACGTGTGATGAAACTAACCGAGATATTTCATCTAGCCTCCTCTGATCATCTCCTGAACCACCATCATTGGTACTAGGTTGATCGGTCATCGCAATCTAAAAAGATAGCGAATACACGATCAGGAAATAACTATCGATAATAGTATATACAATACATTAAGTAGCCCTTAGTACGAATTTTAAATTCACAACTCTTCTCATCATTTCCCAACTAAGACTTAAGTCATGGTCATATGGTTCCACTCTAAGTTGACCATTGTCCTACCTTCCGGTGATTATGTCTTAATGGTTTGTGATTTAATTAAGAGTCAAATTTTACAAACTGTGACTTACTTTATGACACACCATTCCATACATGCTTTATGCTCTGATACTAACTATGATAGTCCCTATTCCACAACCATAAACTGGACCTCGATCGGCTAGACTTAGTAAAACAACTCTCGTGCACTCAACACAAAGTTAGAACAACTTACCTTAGTGTGGAAACCATTTATGTAAACAATTTAAATAGGAGTTATTCATTAGAGAGTTATTCATAAGATACATGCCGAGAAGCATTTAAAATACCTAAACCAGTTTCAAAACAATATAGACATACGTTAGAACAACAAAATATGGAAACCTACATATGTATATCATCACCAAATGGATGAACAGTATATCATAAAATACATGCCCAAGATCTCTCATACCAAATCCATGTTTCAAAACATATTTCCCTTGCGTAATACAAAATATCAAATTTGCACTCGAGATTCAAAGGATGAACAACTAAAATCCTCAAATCAAATCGACAAACAAGATTTTACAATTTCAAATGGATTTGCACTCATTCAAACATAAGAATGATGAGTCCTAGGTAAGTAACGACAAACACAGGGAATGCATGAATAAATAAAGACTAGAAATAAATCTGAATCAATCGAAGATAAATGTATAGGAAAAAAATAGAAAGACAAAAGTAGTCCCCGACCAAAAGAAAGTCGTTGAGCCATGTGAATGTTACCTTAAAGACTCAGAGTTTAGGACGTGATACACTCACACCATCCTAAAATCCACGTGGATGTAGAGTACCTAACAATCTAGCAAAGAACTTTCATCCCGTATAGAACCACAAATAATATCGTGCATCTCGAGTCCCTGGTTCTTGCATATTACATCAGATGACCATCCCTCTCAAGGATAACGTTGACTAACTTGCATTTGGACCACTCAAATAGAATAGAGTTCCAAAACATGATAGAACAATAACAATAACGAATTAAAGCTCAAAGAAATAACCGTAAAATTTCTCATTGGTTTACTTACCCGTGTCCAACGCTATTTCACACTCATACACCCGTAATTTGTCCCTAATGAATCCTACGTGAGTCTATCACTGTCTTACAATTCCCTGTTAATCATTTGATTATAAATTCGATAATTATTCTCCAAACTATCCCATTTTCCATAATTTTATTCATTTATATATATTTGGGTCAATTACTTGAGTATTGGTCCATATTTGAACCCATTTAGATAACCGAGAGATCCCCGACGTTTTTGAAAAAAATAAAAAATTGAGCTGATGAATAGTGCCACGCCGTTCACGGCGTCACTTAAAGCGTGAAACCACAATCGTCTTTAGTTCAGACGTCGGGATCGACGCCATGGGTGAAATACCCATCAATTCCTAAATCTATTTCAGGGTTTTTAGACACCCCGACTCACTTTGCCGCGTTATAAGCCTATCCCAAACTCATAGGGACACTCATTTACACCAGATCCAACCTTTGAAACTCAGTGGTATGTAACACTCATGAGGAAATTAACCAAAACATCAACGATAATTCCCAAAAATTACAAACCAATCTAACACCCAAAACAACCCAATGGTTGTGCTCCACACCTATCAAACACTCCATATAAACCATTAAAACACTAAAAAACTAAATTTCCAAATTGATATAAAAAATACTATGACAAACCCTCAAAATACCTGTCAAAACGAAGAACACCTCACGATAAATAGAGACGTTACCTTAGTTCTCTTGTTTGGTTACTCTTCAGTGTCCTTCCAACAAACAATTTGGTTGAAAACTTTCTTGAGTTTCGTTCGTTTCAGACGTAAGAGATGAGAAAAATTTGATAATCGATGAGAGAGAAAACATAGAACTTATATTTATCTCTTCATCTAATCTCCTACACGTATCTCGAGAATGATCTTGAGGCCCTCATCTCCACCAACCACTTAACCACCACCCTTAGCTAACACAACATACAACACTCACTTAGTGACATTCTCCCATGCAGACACCGAAAGTTGTAATTTTTCATCATTTTCGAACTCGGATCAAATCTCGACTCGCACGCTGTGTGCCCAACAACCTAACAAAGTATTGAACACCTTTATTTATTATATTTTAATGTGTTTTGTCAGTGTTTTAATTACATTTGTCCCACATACAGCTGAATGCCCTACCATCGTTAGCCCCGGCACCGGTAAAACATATTTCTTCGAGCTGAACCCTTTTCTCCACATCAATGCTCCCACTCAAACGTCCTCACACGTTTGAGACATTGAAATTTAAATTCGGGTAAATAGATAAATAATACAAACACTGAACAAAAATAACATACCTTGGTGTCAACGACCGAGAATTGTTCACACGTATCACAGCAAAGGTCCACGTACAACTTAAAATGACACATGACAAGAGTTAGATTTTAGGGTCATTACATATCGACTTTGTGTATTCGAAACCTCTTTAGAGGTGTCAGCCTTGTGTGTACGACACCTCTTCCGAGGTGTCATATCGGTTCGTTTGATATCCGCAGGTGACACTTCTTCAAAAGTTGGGGTATGGGTAATGGGGTGAGCAAGGTATTTTTTTGAAATTTTAAAAATAAGTGGGGTAAACTAAGTAAAAAGTGGGGTACATGAAGTAAAAATTCAAAACTGGAGTTCGTTTAGCCGTTGCCTATATATTTTAATTAGCTACTTAAGTCTAGCCCAGGGATCCTAAAAACCTTGGATCCACCCTTGATCCTATTTATTCATAGTATGCTCCAGTCCTACACTAGTTTGGTGTTAACAATCCAAAAAGAAGTGATCAAGTGGTAAAAAAAACCTTCTATTCTTTTTCAATCGAAGAGTCCATTTTGTAACTAAGGCCTTGTTTTATTTGTGGTGGAGTTGGGGTGTAAGATAACTTGGAGGGGAGTTGGAACTAATTTTGTATGTTTGGTTTTATAAAACCCAACTCCCCTCCAAATTCCTCCAAGTCAATGGTCTTTATGTCAATTCCTATGTTTTACTGTATTTAAAATTTGCAACTTCCTTGTAATTTTAAAGTTGAACCAAACATGACATAAACTTACATTATGAGTTAACTCTAGGGAGTTATCTTTGTCCGTAACAAAACTCGCACTCAAGTTGCCTAAACGAACCAAACGAGGCCTAAGTCAACCCATCTAAGTATAAAACTAGGCATTGGCTATTCATGTGACGTCCTCAAATTCCTAATGCACTGGGTACGCCCGGCTAGGCCCGTGCATGTCCCAAGTCGGTACTCAGTGAGCCTGATGAGTCTAGTCAGCCTCGATCAATCAATTTAACAGTTTATGAAAAAGTTATTATAAGTTATAAGCATCAAAAAATTATCAAACTAAACAATATAGGAAATAACTCAGTCAAAGGAAAACCAGAAATCTATTATGTGGAAACCCCGAATATTCATGTAATAATCCTAAATGAACAATACATGATATCAATATTAACCCAAGTTCAGCAACAACAACTTAAATATAAATGAGCATACATCCAAGCAATATAAAATCCTACTCTAAGGTACACCGATCCAACCGCTAGTCATCAGCTATAATCTCCTAAGTAAAGTCCCTTTCCCCTAGAGCACTCCAGTCTATCTGCACCCACCATCACAAACTAGACGGTGAGCAAATGAGAGAAATCGAAAGTAATGCCAGAAGAATATAACGGTAATTCATGAATATGAAATAAAGCAGTCTAAATATCATGCAATAATTGAAAGAAAGGAAATATAATAAGATCAAGGTGCATGATAAACAGACTATCAGATATCAATCGAAAACATGTGTTATGAGAAAACAAACGAGGCAATAAGCGGTCAAAATCACAGCATACGGAAAGAGGACGATGGCTCTTCCCGGGCAATATCACGACACTAGCGCAGCTTGATAAAAGAGGGACATTGGCCTCAAAATCACATCGACACACACACGCCAAGAACACACATACCAAGGAATAAACAAGATAGGAATGCCAAAAATGGATATCAGCAAGCAACAATGAACGATAATGAATCACATGCAATGTTCTTACTAGCTTACTAACGTACACAAACTTTAGGGTAAATGCACTTACTTGAACTATCGCAACTCGTATACACTCTTGCATCCCTAACACATATCCCCAAGTTTCCGCTACCTAACAAAGGTTGGAGACTCGTGTTAATAGGTCAAGTCGTTAACTAAACCTAGGTTGAATCCTTTAGTATTTTTCTAGTGTTTTAACGACTCGACGGCTCAATATATCAATCGGTAAATCAATCAAAAACCTAATCAAAACAAAATGACTCTCTTGGATTTTGAAATCACAACATGTATAAAACTCATTATGAATCATAGGCTCGGCTCAGTCATTAATAGGTCACGCCATAGTCTCGAGGATTGGCAACGTGACCACGACGTCGCTACCGTTCAATCAACGTAAAAACACAATCACGACTCAACATGAAACTGAACATGGCCATACACTAACTAGTATGGAACCTCACAAAGTGTGGTCTAATGTTCGTAGAGTGCCAACACGTCATGAAAAGGCCATGTGCATGCCCTACGTCACGTCAACGACTACTCGACGCGATAAAAATAACTCACTCATAACTTCGCAATTACAATGACTCATCACCATCGATATGGACGCTCTGGGATTTATGGGACACACACGAGGGTTTTGGTGTGATCCCCTATGCTCCCTTGGTCATGGGGTTTGGCGGAAGATTGCCGACCATACATGATGGTTTGCGATGAGACACGCAATAACGACAACACTTGAAATGACGCTAACTAAGTTCACCACTACTAATAGAGATGCTCTAGGGGCTTTGAGACTCCATGACATACATGGTATGGTCTTCGATAGTCCCCCTGTGTCCTTGCACGACGACAATGCCACCATGACAGTGGTTTCGACAAGAAAAGTATAACACATATACAATGTATGAATGACATAAACAACAACAATGCCACTGTTTTGGGCCTCCTCGGGAATCATGAGACACAAGCATGGACTTAGCTTGGTCCCCAACATCCTTGGTCACGGTGGCATAGCAGTGGCACCGCCCATGGCAGAGATTCCTGCGAGGACTCAAAACAGTCAAGATAAACTAACAACAACACCAAAACAACTCTACACAGGAATACGCTTTGGCCGCCAATGTTTAGATCGCTTCGGGGGTTGGGAGACACTAACATGAGGATGGTAGGGTCTCTGACAACCCCCATATCATGGTGAATCAATGACAGCGGTGCCAACATGAGGACATTTCGGTGAGAAGCAAAAATAGGGACAGTTCAGAAGAAGAAAAATTGTCTTTGTGCGTTGTGCCGCGGGTGGGGTGCTCCGAGACTCTTCCAGCCATCAGTAAACCACCAGTGTGGATCTCCGACCAGCCCCAGTCTCAGTAGACATCCTCTCAGCCGGCCAAATGAGAAACAGGGTGTACAAATGTGCTCCCACAGTGCAACGACTCAACAGTGCAAAATCTCCATCTCTCGCCGCGTGGGGGAGGCACTCGAAGGTTGGCGAGTCTCCGGAGATACAATAGGGTCATCTCCAGTCACACTCTGAACGTGGCAGCCCTCCACAACGATGGTAATGGCGATGCACAGTGAGATCCGAGAAAAGAACGAGAGAGAGAGAGAGAGAGAGAGAGAGACCTCCGATGAGTATAGGGACCTCCAGCGAGGGTCGAAGGTCGATCGCCAAGGGAAAGGGGAGGCGAGAATAGGAAGACCTAATTGAGGGTAACAGAGAGTTAGTGGAGAGGATGGATTGAGGAGAGAATGAATTGTGAATTAGTAAAGTTGGGTGTGGGTCCTTTTATAGCTTTTTTTCTTTCCATCCTAACACCTACACTCATCTCGAGGTTGATCACTTTGCTCTCCACATTTGGGTTGTGTCATTTTAACAATCCTATCTCATAGCCTATGTGTTGCATACTTAACCAACTCCCATGTTCAAACGACGTTCCTCGGTTCGTCTTGACTTTTCTTGACTCCCGTTATACGTAGTTTTGCCTTGTCTCGTACAAACAATTATTTAAATTATACAAAAATTTATTTAATTGTATTTCTACCGTGTTTTACTCCCCCGTTTACTTAGGCGAAGCTCACTCAAACTAATATTCGCCGAACGGATCGAGACTTGTATAAGACTACAATACTAATACACACATCATAGAAACATAATATTACTTCGGTGTTAACTCCCGAAGTTTGAAATACTGTCCAATATCATGAAGCCGGGTCACGGTCCTAACAAGTGCGACACAAGTTGGTTCAAATTTGATGGTTGTTACAATTCGGACCCCTACCTTTTGCTTCTTGTACCTCATTTTTTTTAATTTTGTACTTCATTTACCCCATTTTTACTTAATTTACCCCATTTTTTAAATTCCAAAAATACTCTTGTTGACTCCATCATCATCCTCATCCTCACCCCAACACCTTTGAATCTACTCTGTTTCTTGGTTTTAGTCATTATAGAGCACTTGTACTAGGTGGCGCGCGCCGAACACGTCAAAATAATTCCCGTTATATTACCGGATACCACAAGAACTGTAGCAGCGGCAAGTACAGAGTCGAACCTCAGAGATCAAGTATTCTAACCTAGACTTATAAACAAAAAGGAAAATCAGGGGGTTTTGAAAGATTGATTGAATTAAAGAAAACTAGAGAGTGAAAACAATTTTAGAAAGTAAGAATGTAATGGAAGAGAATAATCTAGGCTTTCGGCTTCTCGAACTTTGTCGACAACCTATGTAATTCATCAGTTTTCACTTCATGCAAATATATGAAATTAAGTTATGACCTAGTGTAGCTATAGACCCGATGACGCACTCGATTCCTCGCATTTCCTCGTCTCTGTAGTCAAGGTATGACCATTAACTACTTCTTTAACCAAACACACAACCCTAGACTCACGCGAATTGAGTTTAATACGCTGATTGCATTAATGCAATTCATGAAGTCACAATACCTAGACAACCGGATCACTAGTGCTCCCAATTTAGCCTAGATCCCTAAGGCACTTGACCGGTCCCAAAATGGACTTACCAATTAATATGGCCTATTGCAACTTGGGTGAGTCTATCGCGTAAGGTCGGACACTTCAACTCAATAACTGATGGTGATCAACCTAATATGCTTGCAAGGGCCCTTACACACAATTAAATCTAACCCTAAATGATGTTTAATGTAACGACCCTAAATTTTAACGTGTGCCACGTGTCAATTTAGGTCGTACATGGACCCTGGACCGTGATATAGTCATCTGAATCTCGATTGTCGATACCGAGGTAAGTTATTTGTGTTTGTTGTTTGTATTATTTATATATTACCTGAACTGAAAGCCAATGTCCCAAACATGTGAGGACATTTTGTGTGAGTGTTGGTACAAGTAGTAATGACTTCAGCTCGATGAGTAAGCTAAATGATGAGTTGTTGGGTGAACAAGGTTTGGGTAGTTGACATTCCAAGGGACTTAAACAAACTAAAACACTTACAAAATGCAAAATAAATAGTAAATTAAGTAAAAAAATGGTGAATTATATGTCGGTGCATTCGGAGCGATGAGATGAACAAGTTTCATGTCCAGGTCGGATTCAAAATACCGTGTATTGTGAGAGAAAAGACCCACAAAGGAATTATTGTCACGCATTAAAGTCACAAATAGGTGTTAGAGTTGGTGGCTGGAAATAAATAGTTACATAGGATTGGCCTCAGGATTCGTGTGCATGAGGAGATGAGGGGGTATATATACTCTAACCACCACATTTTCTTAGGTATATATACTATAACCACCACCTTTTATTTCTTTCTCACCTCTCATTTCTATCTCTCATTATCGATCAAACGTGAGAGAATGGTGGGTTTCTATAGGCGTTTCGACGTAATTCGGCGCCATTGGAGTGATCAAACGTGACTTTTAAGGTGAGATCTCGATTACCCATGTCGGTATCTACGTTTTGGCAGTGTTTTGTGGGGTTTTGTCGCGATGATTTCGGAGAACGAATTTGGGAATTCGGTTTTGATGCTTTGTTTCGATTTATTGGGAGTCAATGGGTAATCCAAACATGATTTGTGAAGTGGGTTTGATTTTTGGGAATTTTTTTGAATTTTGGAGATTTTAGGAAATTTTGTATAATTTCAGCAAATGGACGGTTTGGTCGGGTTTTGAAGTTAGCCGAGGCTGGTTTGGTGTATGTTTGGATGTTTGGTTCTAGTAAGAGATAGGCTGAAGCACGACGAAGCGAGTCGGGGTGTGAGAAACCCCGTTTACAGGAGCGTTCTAGTCCAAACGCCATGGAGACGTCATGAACACCCCAACTCAAGGCGTCACCCACATATGTCCTGGGCAGGGCTTCATGAGAAAGACGCCATGAACGTTTCAACGCACGACGTTCCATGTACGTGTTGGTCAGTGAAGGGTAGTCTCGACGCTGTGAAGACGTCGTCCATTCATTGGAGCACGACATCCCAGCGGTGTGTTACTGTTCACAGGAGTGAATTTTTATAAGATTTTTATAAACTTTCGGGGATCTCTTGTGTGTCCAAATGGGTTTAAATATGATCCAATACCTGGGTAATCGACCCAAATGGGTGAACGAGTAAAATTATAGAAAATTGGGTAAAATGGTGAAATTAATAGAGAATTGAAATTAAAGGGAAATAAAATTCTAACATGACCAAATTGGATCGATAATGATCACCAGGTGCTTAGTGAGCGGGTGATGAGCGTTCGGGGTCATTTTGGTGGCGTGTGGAAGCCGCTAGCACGGAGCGTTGTGCGGAGGTGGCGTTGTACTGTGAGTAAAACCAGTGGGAGTATTTATATTATTTCATTTGTGCATTTAAATTAGGTTGTTATAATTCTTGGTGAAATATGTTTCCTTGAATTTCATCTGTGAGTTTTATTCCGCGGTGGATTGTTTGCATTATTTTTCATGGTTTTCTGAATGAGTGGTTCAAAAGCAAATGGGTCTTGGTTACTCTTTATCTGCAATATGAGCTTTTATATGGACGTTGTTGATATATCTCGATAGGGTGTTCGTCGGGGCTCTTATCCGGTTCTGTGGATATCTCATAGTCGTAAGGGTTAGGGCTGGTAGGCCGTATTCTCGTCCTGACCAAGTTCTGCTGGACTTTTATCGCGACTCAACAACCTTTTGGTCGAGACTACTTGCATTTTCTGTGTTTTTCTTAGACACTCAAATATTGTGGATTTTTAAATGATTTATTATCATGCGGATTATACTATCTTCATGATATTCCTGCGTGATAGTAGTATAGCCATTTATTTGACATTTGAAATTATATTTAAACTCCACTTGGTTGTTACTGTTATTTTCTATACTCACTGTCCTTTTTATGACGGTGGGTGCAGCCCCGTCATATTGCAGGGATGATAGGAAAAGGACTGGAAATAGGTAATGGAAGTTGAGAGTTGTTAGGCGATCTCCTCTTGCAACAATGTACGTTTCCTTGTACTATTATTTATTTGTTTTTTGGTACATTTGGGACATGGGTTTTGTGAGTGATTTTGGGATATGTATACCGTAATTAATTCTCCTCTGATTGGGTATACTTATGGAGGTATACATATATGGGGTTTCTACACTCTAGGTTGTCCTGACTAGTGTCGTAGGGTAATTCAGTTTAGTTGGAATAGGATTTGCTTTCGCTGTACTTTGATAATTAACTAAATTGATTAACTCGAGATAATTCACTTAAATACAGTAAAATGGCTTAATAAATGGTAAATGTTAAAGACTGCTGATTAGGCTTGTGTGGCTCAACGAGACTGGATTGGGGGTTCGCACAGGTCTAGGTCGAACGACGCCCAATTCTAGGGTTGTGGAATTTATGGCCATTACATGTGACGCCCCACATTCTTAATGCATTTGGATACGCTCGGCCTAGACCCGTGCAGGACCCGAGTCGATACTCAACGAGCCAACGAGCCTAGTCAGCCTCAATTCATCAAATTTTGAGTTTTATGAAAGAGTTATTGCATATATAACACATCGGAAGAAAGTTTAATACTAATCAATTATTGGGAAATAACTCAATTAAACAAAAGTTAGGAACCTATATAAATGTGGAAACCCCGATAGGTTTAAGTCCAAAGCAACATAATGATCTCGTGGTATCCATCTCAAAATCTAACCCCAGTTCATCAAAAAATAAATTATATGTAAAAACGTCGTACAAACAAAAATAAACATGAACCTACATCTCGATACCTCAAGTTCAGCCGCTCACAAAAAATCTCCTAGGCAAGGCTCATTGCCCTTACTGCACTCCGCTCTATCTGCACCCACCGTCACAAACTAGACGGTGAGCAACTGAGAGAAATCGAAAGTAAAGCCAGAAGAATATAACAGTAATTCATGAATTTTCAACTAAGATAGTCTAAATATCATGCTGGAATTGGAAGACAGTAATTTAAATAAATAAGATGCATGATAGACAGACTGGAAATAATAGCAATCGAAACATCGAAATCCACAACAATCCAGTACATGGTATCACACAATCACTAGGGGTGGTCAAACACTCGTGTGCACGAGTGCCCGCGTTTTATCCCTTCTAGTGCAGGCTGCATGTACCTTCGAGACACACACTTATGCCAAGATCACACATACAAAGAATATGGAATGGAATGCCAACAAATAGATAATCGCAAACACAACGGAATGAAAATGAATCACATGGTATTTTCTTAACTGGCTTACTAATGTACACAATATTTTAAGAAAAGTGTACTTACCTGAACTATCGCGAATTGTATCCACTCCCGCGAATCCTAACGATATCCTTGAGTTTTCCGCCACTTGACAAGGTCGGAAACTCGTGTTAGTAGGTCAAGTCATTAACTAACATAGGTTTAAACCTCAATATTTTCCCAATATTTTGATGACTCAACGACTCGATAAGTCATTCGGTAAATCGATCCGAAACCCATTGAAAACATGACTCTATTGGGTTTGACATCACAAAACGTACATATTAACCTATTCACAAATCACAGGCTCGACTCAATTGTATGTGGGTCACGTCATGGTCTCAAGGACGGCGCGCTACCACGACATCATCACCACTGACATCCTATACAATGGTACTAAACCGAAACCATATATCTCTCACACACATCGTATGTTCATCGAGATAGCCAGTCAAAATCATTTAAAACCAATTAGGAAAAACATAAAATGGTTTGGTTGTCAAGTATCGCGAAAACTCCATAACCAAACACCAATCAATAAAGACAGTGACATGGCTACACATTGGTATTGTCTGACATTGGGAGGGGGTTTCCTTGGCATGGGATAGCCGGGAAATACCCTCGAACATCGGAATTTAAACACATTAACTAAACAATACTCAAACTTAATATTTACATAAAAACATAACAAATTTCTCTAACATATTAAAATTTCGGACATAATCAAGGGTTGCGAGACCTCAACAAAGGTTAGGCAAGACCTCGACAACCCCCACTGGTGGTGGTCCAGCCGGTAGCACCACCAAGAGTGGTGGTTTCGGCGAGACTTCACCACCTATATTACATGAAATCACGACAGTTTCACACAAAATAGGATTGTTTTGACTACTCCGAAAGTTGTGGGACCCACGTATGAGCTTGGTGGGGTCCCCGACAGCGTCCCAGACATGGTGGTCCGACAGTGGTGTCGCCAATCACGACGGTTTTAGCGAGAGGGTAAAACCCTATAAAATCAACTCAACGTGTGTAAAATCAATATGGACTTTGCATGGGCTATGAGGGGGTGCTCGGGATGGTCTGGACTCGGTGAGACACCGGAAGTCATCCACCGCTGGTCTTTGTCACTATAGCCACCCCACAGTCCATGTACACACCAAAAAACATGACGAAAAGCAATGAGAAAATGAGAGAAAGAGAGGAAAGGAAAGAGAGAGAGATAGAGAGAGATCTCCGGTAAGGTAAAGGCGTGACCTTCGATCACTACTAGCTCGACCAGGCGTGGCGGTGTAGTGGGCGTGGAGGTGTAGGCCGAGAAGAGAGAGAGAAAAAAATCGAGAGTGAGAGAGAGATCAAATCGAGAGGGAAAAAGAGAAAAAGAGATGCTTACCTCCGTCGACAGCAAACCCCTCCGACGAGCCTGGTCCGGTCACCGGCGAGATAAGAGAAGGGACGATGGTGAGATGAAGGAGAGGGAAAACCGTGAGTGAGTGAGAGTGAAGAGAGACCGTGAGTGAGAGTGAAGGGGGAGTTTTGTATTTAAAAACAAAAAGTTATAGTGTGAATAGTGATGAATAGTGAATTAGGTGGTGTGGTGTCTCATGCATGGCCCTTCATCTCCACCTAACCACGCATCTCGAGGTTGATCCAATGGTGCTCCATTTTGAACTGTCACTTTAACAATCCTACGCTATGGTCCATTTGTTGTGTATTTATCCAACACCCGCGCTTTCTAACAATTTTCTCCGACCTGTTTTGCCTCCTCGGTCCGTATTTCCCTGTCACGTGTATATTTTTACCTTGTCTCGTTCAAATAAATAATTAAATTATTCAATAATTCTTTTAATTATGTTTTTATTGTATTTTTCTCCTTAATTTACCTAGGCGGAACCTCACTCATATTAAGAATTGCCTGAATGGCTCGTGACACGCATTAGACTAAAATACTATTACACACATCAAAGAATCATAAAATTATCTCGGTGTCGACTCTCGAGGTCCGAAATACTGTCCAGTATCTCGTAGCAGGGTCACGGTCTTTACAAATGCCATACACGTCAAGTTAAAATTTGAGGGTTGTTACATTATAGTTGGTATCAGAGCGTAAAGCTCTAGGACTCTTTGGCCAGAATAATTGTGAAACCAACATAGTTGGTATCAGGGCCTAGGTTTGTGGAGCCTAAGGATGAGGTGTAGGTTATTCTTTAACCTGATACCAACGACACAGTTGGTATCGGAGCCAAAGTTTTAAATACTCGACTCTGGATTTAAATCACAAACCACTAAGACATAAACTAGCGGAAGTTGGGACCATAGTGGAATTTAGAGTGGAACCCTATTATCCTGACTTAAGTCTTAGTTGGGAAGAGAGGAAAGTTAGGGAATTTAAAATTGGACTATGAGCTATTTGATGTGTTGTATATTACTACAATTGGTATCTATAGGTTGATCGAGGATATGCTTTCGTAACAAACTACGATGGCCGATTAGCCAGAGTCCAGTGGTGGTAGTTCGAAGGTTGTTTAGCGGAGTTTGAAAGAGATGCCTCAGCTGGTTATGTTACATGGCTATCGGTTGGAGGTGATTCTTCGACTGTTGATGACACATACCACAGTATTGTCTCTTACTTCAGCAGCACTGATTACTCGAGGTTGATAGCACGCCGGGTATGTTGATTGATACGAATATCAGGGCGTCAGCTATAGAGAGATAGGAGAGGATCCATGGTTATGATGATAAGGTGGAAGTTCCTTATTATTTAACTACCAATGTTGTTAAGCGATCAGCTCATGAAGTGCAGGCGAGAGAATATTAGCCGTACAAGTACCCAGAGTAGAGGTAGTAGATCGCGGGGTGAAAGGTGGTGTTACCATTGCAGACAGCCAGAACAAATTACTAATGATTGTCTCCCGACGGCAAAGATGTCATAGGATGATACCAGTTGTACGTGCAGGATGAAGCACATGTTAGTTAGATCGGATCCAATGCTAACATGAAACTTGAGGGCAGGTAAAAGTTTATTCTTGCGTTTGGGCATTTTTTTTTATATATAATGTTTGTTCTATAGTTTAGATCTGATTAAGTAGACCCTATGTGAGTCTGAGATTTGAGTGGACTCTAGGTGAGTCTGGGGACTTGAGTGGACTCTAGGTAAGTTAGGTGTAAGAGGTGGCTCGGTGTGAGTCAGGGTTGGAATGGACTCTAGGTGAGTCATAGGTAGAGATGACTCTATGTGAGTCAGTGGTTAGACAACTCTGGGTGAGTCAGTCTTGAAACGACTCTGTGTGAGTCAATCATATAAATTATAGGTGAGTAATGGTGAGAAACTCTGTGTGAGTAATCCCTTCGAAGTATCATATATGTTTAGCTATGTTTGATGATTTTTGGGAGTCAACTTTCAAATAATGGAGCTGGCAAGGTGCGTTGCTCTTGACTCTAAGTGAGTCTGTGCCTTTTGAAATGGTAGATGAGGCTAAGTGCCAGGACTCAACGTGAGTCTATACTCTAGGTGGGTATGTAAATTTAGGTAGGATATCGGTTGATTTGGGTCTAAGTGGGCGATATGGTGATTACGGGTTCGGTGAGTCTGATAGGGATCTTCGCTAACGTAATTACACGGATTTTGGACATGTTTAAACCCGCAAGTTTAGGGATTGGAGTATGACCGTGAGTTGGAAACTAGGTGTGCGCTACGGTATTGTGATTCATACTAAACTGCCGGTGGTTTGTTTAGGTCCATTATCTGTCGGAGAAATCAGGTTGAATACTATGTATTGCAATCTGATGGATTTGGAACCCTTATATGCCTTTATGTTGGGTTCACACATTTTAATCTGGAACTGATATATGCTTCAAAAAGATTCAAAGTGAATCTGCAATTTACGGGACGACCGTAGACTGATTAGGTTTGCTATGTACCACCAGTTATAGAGTTTGGTCTCACTTACTCACGTTGGAACGGATCCACGTGAGTGAGGTTAGAGGGATTGGTTAGACAGAACTTCCCAATTATATGTGTTTTATTAAGATTTCGTTAGAGTTAAGTATAATTTTGAGGTCAAAATTCTTATTAGTTGGGAAGACTGTAACGACCTTAAATTTTAACTTGTGCCACGTGTTAATTTAGGTCGTACATGGGCCTTGAATCGTGATACAATCATCTGAATCTCGGTTGTCGACGCCGAGGTAAGTTATTTATGTTTGGTGTTTGTATTATTTATATATTACCTGAACTGAAAGCCAATGTCCCAAACGTGTGAGGACGTTTTGTGTGAGTGTTGGTACTAGTGGTAATGAGTTGGGTTCGATGAGTATGCTAAATGACGAGCTGTCGGGCGAACGAGGTTTGGGTAGTTAGCAGTTTAGGGGACTGAAACGAACAAAAACACTGACAAAATGCAAAATAAATAATAAATTAAGTCAAAAAAGGGTGAATTTTACGTCGGTGCATCTGGAGTAATGAGATGAACAAGTTTCGTGTTCAGGTCGGATTCAAAATACCGTATATTGTGAGAGAAGAAATTCACAAAAGAATTTGTGTGACGCATTGAAGTCACAAATGGTTGTTAGAGTTGGTGGCTGGAAATAAAGAGGACCATAGGATTGGCCTCAGGATTCGTGTGCGTGAGGAGATGAGGGGTGGTATATATATACCCGAACCACCACCTTTTCTATCTCTCACCTTTCATTTCTATCTCTCATCATCGATCAAACGTGAGAGAAAGATGGGTTGCTAGGAGTTTCGACGCGATTCAGCGCCATTAGAGCGATCAAACGCAAGTTTTAAGGTGAGATTTTGATTTTTCATGTCGATATCTAAGTTTTGGCAGTGTTTTGTAGGGTTTTGTCATGATGATTTTTTGATAACAAATTTTGGAATTCGGTTTTGATGCTTTGTTTTGATTTATTGGGAGTCAATAGGGTGATCCAAACATGATTTGTTAAAAGGGTTCGATGTTATGGAATTTTTCTGAATTTTGGGGATTTTTGGAAAATTTTGTATGATTTCGGCAAATTAATTGTTTGGTAGGGTTTTGAAGTAAACCGAGGCTGGTTTGGTGTATGTTTGGATGTTTGGTTGTAGTTGGGATAAGCTCGAAGCACGACGACGCTAGTAGGGGTGTGAGAAACCCTGTTTACAGGGACGTTCTGGTCCAGACGCCGTGAACACCTTAACTCACGGCGTCACCCACGTACGTCCTAGGCAGGGCTTCATGGGGAAGATGTCGTGGAGATGCCATGATCGTTTCAATGCGTGGCGTCACCCACGTACGTGTTAGATAATGAAGGGTAGTCTCGATGCCGTGAAGTCGTCGTCCATTCATTTGACCACGGCGTCCCGATGGTGTGTTACTGTTCACATGAATGAATTTTTTTAAAATTTTCAAAAACATTCAGGGATCTCTCGTGTATCTAAATGGGTCCGAATACTATCCAATACCCGGGTCATCGACATAAATGGGTGAACGAGTAAAATTATGAAAAATTAGGTAAAATGGTGAAATTAATAGAGAATTGAAATTAAAGGGAAAAAAATTCTAACACGACCAAATTGGACCGATAATGATCACTAGGTGCTTAGTGAGCGGGTGACGAGCGTGTGGGGTCATTTTGGTGGCGTGTGGAAGCCGCCAACGAGAATGTTGTGCGAAGGTGGCGTTGTACTGTGAGTAAAACAAATGGTAGTATTTATATTATTTCATTTGTGCATTTAAATTGGGTTGTTATAATTCTTGTTGAAATATGTTTCCTTGAATTCCATCTATGAGTTTTATTCCGTAGTGGATTATTGGTGTTGTTTTTCGTGGTTTTCCGAATGAGTGGTCCAAAAGAAAGTGAGTCTTGGTTACTATTTATTTGCAATATGAGCTCTTATCTGGACGCTATTGATATCTCCCGATAAGGTGTTCATCGAGGGCTCTTATCCGGTTCTATGGATATCTCATAGTCGCAAGGTTAAGGGCTGGTAAGCCGTGTTCTCGTCCTGAACCCGAGTCTGCTGGGCTTTTGCTGCGACTCAACGACCTTTTGGTTGGGACTACTTGCGTTTTCTGTGTTTTTCTTGGACACTCAAATATCGTGGATTTTTCAGTGATTTTATTATCATGTGGATTGTACTATCTTCGTGATATTCCTGCGTAATAGTAGTATAACCATTTATTTGACATTTGAAATTATATTTAACTCCACTTGGTTGTTATTGTTATTTTCTATACTCACCGTCTTTCTTATGACGGTGGGTACATCCCCTTCATATTGCAGGGATGATAGGAAAAGGACCGGAACTAGGTAATGGAAGTTGAGAGTTGCTAGGCGATCTTCTCTTGCTAACAATGTAGGTTCCTTGTACTATTATATATTTGTTTTTGGATATATTTTGGACATGGGTTTTGTGAGTGCTTTTGGGATATATATACCGTAATTGATTCTCCTCTGACTGGGTATACTTATGGAGGTATACATATATGGGGTTTCTACACTCTAGGTTGTCCCGACTAGTGTCTTAGGGTTATTCTGTTTAGTTGGAATAGAATTTACTTTTGCTGTACTTTGATAATTCACTAAATTGATTAACTCAAAATATTTCACTTAAATACAGTAAAATGGCTTAATTAATAGTAAATGTTATGGGCGGTGACTAGGCTTGTGTGGCTCAGCAAGACTTGCTCTGGGGTTCACACAGGTCTAGGCCGGGTGGCACCTAATTCTGGGGTTGTGGAATTTGGGGGTTACATTCAATGCCAAAGGAAATAAATCATAACAGAAAATCAATGCAAAAATAGAATAAACCTAATGATGAATACCAAGGTTGAAGACTCTGTTCAATCCACCTCCTGAGATCAATGAGTTTAGTTGGACATATTTAAGCAAAAACCTAGTTTTCCTATGAGTTCTGGTGTAAAAAATAGATGGCCATTCGTAAACAAACCTAATTCCTATTTATATGAAACACATGAGTAGGTTTCAACCTAAAAAGTTTGAAAAATAACTAATTTTCAGTTTCCTGTGAAGGACGCCACGAGTGGCATCGTGGCCACATATGGTCACGACATCATTTAAAGCAATAAAATCAATTTACTCTGTTTTGGACACCGAAAGTCATGCTATGGACACTTTCCCTCTACGTTGTCTGTGGCAACGTGGAATCATCAACTGCACTAGTTCAGGTACCGCAGGTCACGCTGTGACCAATTTCCCTCTGCGACGTCTCTGGCGGTGTGGATTCTGTAACAAGAATTTCGCCATCTTCCCTTGTGATTCTGGGGCACTTCGAGTCCAAATTTAATGAAGCTAGTGAGAGATGAAAACACCCAGTTCAAAGTATAGTTTCTAATGAAAGTGGATGGTAGTCATTCAAGCTTGGAATAAAGAAGTTATGGGTTGTTAATCGAAGTCAGGTCAGACAATCTTGAACTTCACATTTCCTTCATTAATCTTTAGTTTTGCCCCACATCTACTTTCTATGTTGAAAATACCTGAAATTCACAAAACAAGAGTTTTTCACTACAAAAGAGAGATTTCTCCATAAACACCTAAAATACTATACTACCTAATGCATAAATAAACATTTAACAAACACCCCCAAACTTAGTGCTTTACACGTCCCGAGTAAAGGAGTGAATTAAAGCACATGCTCTAATATCTAAACTCCTAACACTACAGTGACTAGTTCTAACAATCCTATGTCCATCACTACAGTGACTAGTTCTAACAATCCTATGTCCATCACCAAGTTAAGTGGAGTTCCTTTTTGGTTTAAATGCCACTAAATTAACCATCACCCAAAATAAGTTTGGAGTTAAAATTTGTCTAGAAATGGAGTCCATATATTAGTGAAAATCATACTTTCAAGAACTAAACTCAGTCAAGACAAAGACTTTCAACTACTAAAGATTTTTTAGGGCCACTACACTCAAGCACACAAGTTCACGATTTCTTCAAAAATAGTGCATCAACACTAAAAATGATACCATATGTGAAAAATACAACCACACTATCCATTATTCTAGAATTACACCAAAGGAAAACAATCAGACTTTAAATTAAAAATTATTGAACAAAACATTGGAGTAACTTACTTAATCATTGGAGTAACTTACTTAATCGGGCTATAAGCACTCGACCAAAACTTTTTATTAAAGGAGTTT
Organism: Stephania japonica; assembly: GCA_039657345.1. Taxonomy (NCBI): domain Eukaryota; kingdom Viridiplantae; phylum Streptophyta; class Magnoliopsida; order Ranunculales; family Menispermaceae; genus Stephania; species Stephania japonica. The sequence goes on along the minus strand of CM077556.1, from coordinate 78,386,151 downwards.
TCATAAACATTCGCCTTTATTCAATAATATATTCTATTTTTTCTCCAAATTTTTTTTTAGTACGGTCCTGCTTCATTTCCTATGAAAACTACTTTTCTCACTTTTTTCCACTACAAGATTCCCTGCTCCTTTTCCTATGGAATCTGTAGGACTAATTAATTTTTTTTAAGAAAACTCCCGTTGACCCTTCTCACTTTCACTATAATTAAACAAGTCATCTAATGTATGTTCAGGTGTTATTAGTCCTAATCATTCCCCAAAAGTGGTTTTGTTATATGAATTTTCGTCTCAAGTGGGCTACACTCTCGTTCTAGCACCCTAGAAGTTTGATTACTTGCAAAATTGGACCGTCTGCCCTTTTTGGTATCTAGCATAAAGGCTAAACCTCATACTAGCTCCCTAATATGTAATCTCAACAATACCAGGCAACGCTCCAGATTTAGTGTTTCTCCTAGTTTTAAAAGATGTTCAAGTCTCAAAAGTGACTTAAATGAACTCAAATCCACAACCAAAAACACTCAACAAAGTTTTGGGCAACTATAAACTATACTTAATGATGCAATTAAAGACTACAACATGCATATACTACTATAAAATAATACTACCCTAAGTAATGTAATACATGACATGTCGTAACAAAATAATGAATGATAGAATGATAGAATACAAATAAGATATAATGAAATGAAAAAGGATAACACAACCATACTTACCAGTTATACCCATGGAATACGCCAAAAAAAATAAAACTATTATACCTAATCAACGCAAATTCCAACAAACAACAAATCCATTCCAAAATACCTCAATACCTAAAAACACCCCCAACTTATCCCAATCCACAACGTGTGAAATAAGAATGTGAATGAAAAGCAACAAAAAAGAGAAAAGAAGTGAAACAGAATATGATATAGAGAAGAAAGTGAGAATGATAAGTACGGGGAACAACATGCCAAAATATTACAAAATAAAACACATGACTCAAGTTCTCACAAAATACAGTAACATGAGATGAAAAAAAAATATGCACTCATACATACAGAAAAGTGCTCAACATTGAACATCATCTTCCTCATAAGATCCAGCGGTAGGCACAATAAAAGATGGACTCAAAGGGCGCTCAAATGTGCTGAAGTTGACCTCTCCTTCCACCGTGAGGAAGCGCGGAGCATGTGGAAAAGGAGATCATGTAATCTGTGGGGCAGAAATGGCGGCTCCTGTGATTTCTGACTAGCTGGCGATGATGCCTCTCTATCTCCATCCAATTTATCTCGTTCTGGCTTTGGTACTACAAAAGCTGCTACAATAAAATCGTATCCCCAGAAATGGGTGGTGGAGTGCAGAAATGGGGTCAGTAGCGTCGCACTTGTCTTCCTGGTGCTCAAGCTCATGGATCCACTCTCATTATGCTGTAATCCTAGCTCATCACTCAGATAGTCACTGAGTCGTTGACTCAACCCGTGCCTTAGCTTGACCTTCCCACCCATTCAATGAAGTGTCCTCCACATTGCACACTCACTCGTCCTCCGAATCAACATAGCCCGGTGGAGATTCTAGGTTAGTGATGAAGTTATCTATAATGGGAGGCTAAGGTGCAATATTACGAGATAAACCTTCAAAGTTAAACTTCGGACGTTGGAATAATGCGGTAACAAGGAGTGGATAGGTATAATATGTCATGTGTGCTCCAAGGCCTCGATCATGATATCATGAATGAGTTGATCAACATCATTCCAACTTTTAGTTTCAATTTGGGAAAGGAGTGCGACACGGGGTAGAGTGATATTGGCTTCCTGCTTAGTGGGTAGGAGAGAATGGATTTGAAAATAATTCCATGCTTTATAGACCTTTCGAAGGTCACTCCATTGCAACTTAATACATTGTTCCCTATACCCTTGGACCCAACCTAAAGCTCCAAGAACTACTAAGATTCACTCAATCTAGTCGTCAGGTAAGATTCTTGACTAGCATAGTGTTGATGAGGGTAATCATAAGCATTTACCTCGTAAGTTGGTAACCGGTAATATGCATTAATGACATGCAGGCTAAATTCAACATTAACATTGCAGACCTGAATAGTGGATCCACGCCTACCCATGCCATTAGCATAAAACTCACGCACAAGGACTTCGACACCCCAATGGGTGGCTTGATAGGGCTTGGGATCCGAATAATCCCTAGTAAATGTGCCCAACCCATTTCCCTAATGTTGGATACGATTCCTCTCATATTTGGCACTAAAGTCAATCCCTTTCTCGAGTTGGATTGTACGTTCTTTAGCCGCCTTCTATTTAGGGAGTGGGTTAGGATTAGGTTTGGGAGCCTTAAATTTCAATGGTCTTGTGCTAAAGGAAGGTACCCCGATGTTCTTGGTCTTAGGCATAATTACGGAGACGAGAGAGAGGAAAACCTGGATATCAAAGAAAACATGTCAAGATAATAACATAAACTTAAGGTAGATTGCAATGTCTCTATTGAAATGAAATCCGGATCCAAGCAAAAAAAGCTTCGACAATCTGCGTAAAGAGTTTAATCAGACAATGACAAACAAAAGATATCTCAATATGAAACGCCCTTAGTGAAATAATGATTATGAATTGAAAAATTCAATTAGAAAAGCGAATCACTATATCAAATTTGAACTCAAGAATATGGTGGCGATACAAAAACCAGGCATAGAACACCATTTCACATGAATTAAAATCATGAGATCTAAACAACACACATGGCAAAGAAAATTGGGCATAGGGCCCCCACCATACAAGCAGACAAAACATGTGACAACACATATCAAAACCACTACAAAACGATGAGAAAAACACGGGAAATACACCATCAAAGCCGATTCAAAAAAACCCCCAAACTTGCATCCCTAAAAGCTGCGAAATCACACATAAACCACACAACATGTAAATTGAGAGATCATCGAGGAAAAGCATCCAATAATGTAAAAGGAGTGGAGGAAATTACCTCAACTAGTGGCAAAGGACTAGTGGATGACCATGACGTAGTGGAGTCGCCTATGTGAGAGATCTCCAAATCGGGTGGAAGAACCCTTGTTGAAGATGAAGGCCAAAATAAGGAAAGGTGTGAGTGAAATAGAAGAACAATCAAGTGTATGACTTGATGGGGTGAAAAAAATCTAGCCTAAGAGTGGTCGTAAGGGTGATGGAGGGCTGGTGGTATGAGTAAGAGTTGAGAAGAACTAAAAAGATGAAGAGATATGGGATGTTTTTGGGTGTTTCACGAACCAGGGGTATTTATACGCCCAGTTCGTTTGACGCCGCAAGTGGCGTCGTAACCAACATGGGTATATAAAGTGTTAGAGACTAATGGTCTCTACTTTACACACTGCAACTCACGCCGTGACCAACATGGGTCACGACGCCATATAAAGTGGCAGAGACCAATGGTGTCTCTGTTTTGCATGTCGCGAGTCACGTCGTAACCAATTTTGGGTCACGACATCTCATATGGTGTATGTTTCTGGCTTTTTTTGAATGTGCAGAGAAACACATAAACTCTCTAAAAACACAACCTACTAATGAAACGTAAATCTAATAAACCTAAATGAGATGAACAAAGAAATGATATAAACCCCGAAAAGACAATGCAAAACTCACCAAATCCCGATTTGACTAACCATGGAATGGAGGAATATCAAACTCTCACAACTCCGGTGCTTCAACAAAGAGATGAACATCTAATAGTCAAAAAAGGATAGTAGCCAGTCCAACATATAAATACAAAAATAAATAAATAAAGGGAAAAGGATAGAAACTTGGGCTGCCTCCCAAGAGTGCCTTTGTTTAAAGTCATTAGCTTGACATAGTCGGACTCCTTCAGTCAATGTACTCCACATCCTCCAAAGACTCATGCTTGACTTCATGATATGGGAAATTCTCAAAAAAGGGCTTCAGTCTATGCCTGTTCACCTTGAAAACTTTCCTTGAATCTGAACTTTATATCTCAACTGCACCATGTCCAAACACATTAGTAAAAACAAAAGGTTCGATCCATCGTGACATCAGCTTTCCTAGATGTAAAGTCAAATGAAAATTATAAAGCAAGACTTTGTAGCCAACCACGAAAGTCTTGCGAGAAAGGTAGCGATTATGGAATGCCTTAGTTTTATCTTTGTAAATACGAGCACACTCGTTAGCATCATTCCTGATTTTCGCCAATTCTTAGAGGTCTCATTTTCTCTCTTTAGCGGCTGCGTCATGTTCCATATTTGACAACCCATAAAGATTTATGCTTTAACTCACCAGCTAGTGGCATGCTTTACCTAAGACCAAGCGATATGGTGACATGCCAATTGACATTTTATACGTCGTTCGGTAAGCCCATACTGCGTGTTCTCAAGGCGCACACTCCAATCCTTTTTAGAAGGATTAACATTATTTTCCAAGATAGACTTAATATCTATATTAGACACCTCAGCTTGACCACTCGTCTGAGGATGGTAAGCCTTGGAAGTACGGTGTGTGACATTGTATTTGCGCAAGTGATTATCAACCATGCGGTTGTAGAAATAAGTACCTCTATCACTAATCAAGGCTCGAGGTACACCAAAAGTAGAAAAGATCCCTGATTTAAGAAAATTGCATACCACTACCGAATCATTAGTACGGGTGACTTTCACTTCCACCCATTTAGACACTTAGTCCACCGCTAATAAGATATAGAGATAACCTCGTGACAGTGGAAATGGCCTCATGACATTAATCCCCCATACATAAAAAAATTTCGCAAAATTGGATCGTGGTCAATGGCATTTGATTCATATGACCAAGTTTACCGATGCATTAGACATATGTCATAGGTCTTAGTGTAAAGATAAAAGTCATAAAAAAATTGTGGGACAATAAAACCCACTCTTAAGAACCTTCATGGCTGTCCTCATAGGCTAAAATGGCCTCAACAGGCGTAAGTGTGACATAATGTCAAGATAGAATATGTCTCTATTTGAGAGACAACGCCGGATCACTTGTTTGAGCAAAACTTCCACAAGTATGGGTCATCCCATACATAGTGTTTAGAGTCGCTCCGAATCTTATCTTTTTGAACTCGAGTGAGGTGATGTGAGAGTTCTCATGTAACGAGGTAGTTCACTAAATCTGCGAACCAAGGCAAGTTATCAGTGACTGATGAGATGTTCATCTAGGAAATCATCTTTGAGAATGATAGGTGTTTCACCATTTTCAATACGGTTGAGATGGTCAGCAACTAGATTTAGAGCACCACTTTTATCTTTGATTTCGATGTCAAACTCTTGCAATAAGAGTATCCACCGAATGAGACCAGCTTTGGCTTATTTTTACATCGTCAAATATTGTAGTGTGGTCTAAATAGACTACCACCTTACTATAGAGAAGATAAGGTCAAAATTTTTCCAATGCGAAGACAATGGCAAGAAGTTCCTTCTTTGTCATAATGTAGTTCAGTTGGGTAGGATCAAGAATTCGGGAAGCATAATAAATGACATGAGAGGCCCGCTCAACTCTTTGCCCAAGTACAACTCCCACTGTGTTTTTACTGGCATCACACATGATCTCGAAGGGTAACTCCTAATTGGGAGCTCGTATCACGGGAGTAGAGACAAGAGAATGCTTGAGTGCATCAAATGCACTCTTGCATGCTAGATCTTGATGAAAAGGCACACCTATCTGGAGTAAGTGGCATAGGGGTTGTGCAATCATAGAGAAATCCTTTATAAAACGTCGATAGAAATTGGCATGGCCTAGAAATGATCGAATTTCTTACACATTTGTGGGGTACGAAAATTTTTGAATTACTTCAATCTTTATTGGGTCTACCTCTACATCCCTTGCTGAGAAAATATGTCCTAAGACTAGACCTTGGTCGACTATAAAGTGGCATTTATCATAATTGCGGACCAAGTTCTTTTCTATGCACTTGTAAAGATCCTTCGCAAGGTGATTGAGATATAAGTCGAAAGAATCACCGTAAATGATGAAATCATCCATAAAAACTTTGATGAAGTGCTCAACGAAGTCAGAGAAAATGCTTAACATCCACTGCTGAAAGGTGGCAGGTGCATTGCACAGCCCAAAGGGCATGCGCCAGTAGGCAAAAGTGTCGAAAAGACAAGTGAAGGTGGATTCTCTTGATCCTCTGGGGCTACCGATATTTAGTGAAACTAGAATACCCATCTAAGCAATAGTAGTGAGATCTACCGATCAATCACTCTAACATCTGATCGATGAAAAGTAAAGGAAATTGGTCTTTCCGAGTCGAAGCATTAAGCTTCCTATAATCGATACAAACATGCCATCCATTCTGGATACAGATTGGGACTTATTCACCCTGTGAGTTTGCGACCACTGTGATCCTCATTTCCTTGGGAACCACCTGCATAGAATGACCCACGTGCTGTCAGAGATCAGGTAGATCATCCCAGCATTTAGGAGTTTCAAAATCTCTTTTTAACCACATCCATCATGGGTGGGTTCAGTCGTCATTGTGCTTCTCGAGAAGGCTTAAACCCTTTTTCCATATGTATTTGATGCATGCATGTGGAAGGGCTAATGCCTTTAATGTCAACAATTGTCCACTTAGTGCTTCTTTGAACTCTCAAAGCACAGTGATAAGCTTCTCCTCTTCGGGTAATGTGAGTTTAATAGATAAGCGGTAGAGTATCATTCTCACATAAGAACACATATTTGAGGTGATCGAGTCATGGTTTGAGCTCCAGTGTAGGTGTTCGCTCCAAGGAGGGTAGAAGCTTAGAGTCCAAAACAGGTAACTCTAAGTATGCTAGGGTGGAGGAAGATACAGAGTAGAGTCTAACTCTGTGATAAGATCTCGATCTTAGAATCAAGGGAGACTGGAAATTTTTTCATAAAAGTGGTGTCAAGGTGATTTTCCAACACCTGTTTAACTCTTTTCCTTTCTAAATGAAGACATCCTAGGCCAGTAAGTCCACACCGTCAAGTGCAAGCACCGTAAATGATGATGTGTCACTAAGATGACGCATTGCATCATAGATATTGAATTTGATGAACTCGCCATCAAACACCATGGTTAGGGAACCACTATGAACATCAATATTTATTTTAGCAGTCTTTTACAAAAGGCATGGCAAGTAAGACTGAAGAGAAATGGGGACATGACTAATTCTTCATATCAACAATGTAGAAATCAGCAGGGAACACAAGCTCGCTAACTTTCACTAGAATATCCTCCAATACTCCCATTTGTTGAATAGTTGACTTGTCTGGCAAGTGTATGACAATCGGTCTACTGCAGAAGACCCATCTTTAATGTCTCATATATGGAAATAGGCATGACAATGATTGAGGCACCATGGTCACACATTGCTCTCTGGATTTTGACTTTACCGATAGTGCAAGGTACTATAAATGTTCCCAGATCCTCACACTTTATAGGAAACTTCTTTTGTAAGATAGCAGAAGCACTTTCTCTTACAGTGATCTTTTCGACGCCTTTAAGTCTACTTTTATTGGTACAAAGGTCCTTGAGAAGCTTAGCATATCTAGGCATGTATGCTAAAACATCCAAAAGTGGAATATTGATTGCCACTTTTCTCAAGATTTCTAGGATTTCCTTCTCTTCAAATGCCTTTTTGTTTCGTAAGAAACATTGAGGAAATGATGACATGATCTTAATAGGAGGTTATGCTGGTTTGTCCAAGATGTCCGTCTTTATAGGAGGTGGAAGAACTTTGAAACCTTGCTAAATTTCCTTAGACTTCTATGGAACCTCACTTGACAAGGGTTGATTGTGGGGTTCCTATAGCTCTTTCCCATCCCTTAAGGTAATTGCATTTGCTTATGCATTTGACCCGTTGGGATTGGGATATGGTTGAGAAGGCAATCTGCCTTTTTCATCCATATGGCCTAGTTTAAGAGCTACTTTGCTTATTTCAACTTCTAAATTGCGCATAGTAGCATTAATAGCAGTTTTGTATTATGTCACATCTTTAAAGAGGTAATCGAACTTAGTCATGAGTTCCTCATCATCTCTTCTAGAGATCAAGACTTCTGAGCTGGTGGGGGCTGTGGAGGAGGTGCTCTAGGGGCATACTGGAGAAAGTTCTGATTCTAGGCCCATAACTGAAATTTAGGTGGTTTTTGGTGGCTTGGTTGTATGAATTGCCAAATTGATTTCTAGGAGGTCCCTGAAATCCACCACCCAAGGCATTGGTTTTGTCATCCTCGAATAAGTTGGGACAAGAATCAGTGGCACGATCAGTGGCGGAAAAGAATCCGTTGGACTTGACTTGAGCCTTCGACCTTGAGGTCAGGAATTTCTCCATGAGATATGTGAGTTTGTCAAGCTTTTTATCAGTGTTGCTTAACCCACTTCCAGTGAAAAGGGATTGGGGGAACTCCTCTTCATTCTCATCAACATATTGACGAGATTGACTAGCCATAGATTCATACAACTCAAACATCTCTTGAGTTGTTTTCTTCTTGTATGCTCCTCCACAAGCATTGTCAATCATATGTTTCTCAAGAGACGTAAGACCTTGATAGAAGAACCGGACAAGTGAGGTATTACTTTGACCATGTTTGGGAAATTGTGCAAGTAATCGTTTGTGTCGTACCTAATAGTCACTGAAAGTTTCTCCCTTTTTCACCTTTATGCCACAGATTTTGTAGTAAGCTGAGATGACTGAGATTCAAGAAAGAATTCCCTTAAGAATGTAGAAATTAGATCATTCCAACAGATGATTGATCCCGGAGAAAGATAGAATAGCCACTTTTGTGCTCTATCTTTAAGACAATGGGAAAGCCAACAGTTTGACTTCATCTTCATCGTCTCTAGGTAGTTTCATTGTCCCAGACTTAGAGTGGAAATCTTTGATGAAAGTGATTGGATCCTCTCGGTCCAAGCCATGGAAGTATGGCAAGAGATTGATGAAGCAACCTTCACTTCAAATTCTCCCCTGTGTGCAGGATATGTTATGCAGTGTGGCTGATGTGTTAGGAGAATTTGCATCTCATCATTCTTTATCTCTATGGTGACTCGGGGCTCAGCTTGTGCCAATGCAAGTGAAAGATTAACCACTTTCGGTGCATATGGCTGGAATTAGGGGATTATTGGTCCCCGCAGAGCCATTGAATAAGCTGAGTGTTCCCTACTATCCTGGTTTCCCCATGATGTTGGTTGTCCCTTTCTTCTCGAGGAGGATTGTTGTCGTTATTCTTCATTATTGGAGAGTGTTTGCCACTAAGTAGGAGTTATTAAGCTTGCCTCCTCTCTCGCGCTTCTTTGTCGTTCTTACGGTAAGTCTTCTTAATTTCTGAATCAAAGGGTATAATGGATCTGGTGAACTTTGATCGATGGATACTATTGCTCATTAAAAGGAAAAGAAAAATAAAAAACCTAAAGTTAAAAGGACTTGGTCTTCGGCAACGACTCCAAAATTTGACGCATGTTGAACGTGTTAAAGTAATTCCTGATATATTACTAGATACCACAAGAACTATAACAGTAACAAGTACGAGGTCAAACCTCATAGACCAAGTAATCTAACCTAGATTTATAAGCGAAAGGGAAATGAGGGGGGTTTGAATAATTGATTGAATTAAAGAAAACTAGAGAGTGAAAACAATTTTAGAAAGGAAGAAATTAATGGAAGAGAATAATCCAGGCCTTCGGCTTCTCGAACTTTGTCAACAAGCTATGTAATTCATCAGTCTTCGGTTCATGCAAATTTATGAAATTCAGTTATGACCTCGTGTAGCTATAGACTCGGTGACATACTTGGTTCCTCACACTTCCTAGTATCGGTAGTCAAGGTACGATCATTAACAACTTCTCTAACCAAACACACAACCCTAGACACACGCGAAATGGGTTTAATGCTTTCGTTGCATTAATGCTATTTGTGAAGGCACTACACCTAGATAACCAGATCGCTAGTGTTCTCGATTTAGCCTAGATCCTTAAGGCACTTGATTGGTCCCGAAATGGACTAACCAATCAATATGACCAATTGTCACTTGGATGAGTCTATCATGTAAGGTGAGACGCTTCAACTCAATAACTGAGGGTGATTGTAACAACCCTCAAATTTGAACCGACTTGTGTAGGACAGTGACCCGATTACGTAGTACTGGACAGTATTTCGAGCTTCGGTAGTCAACAACAAAGTAATATTATATTTCGGTGATGCGTGTATTATTATTTAAGTCTAATTCGAGTTTCGTATCGTTTGGACAATTTTTAGATAAGTGAGGCTTCGCCTAGATAAACGGAGGAGTAAAACACCGTTAAAATACAAATAAATGAATTATTGGATAATTTAAATAATTATTTAAAGGAACAAGGTGGGACTACGCACGCGAGGAGTCGAACCGGATCGAAGAATGTTGTTTGAATGCGGGGAGTTGGATAGATACGCGACATACAGTCTATGGAATACGGATTGTGAAAATGACACAATTGTAGTTTGAAGAGCCCTTAGATCAGCCTCGAGATGCGTGAATAGATGGAGATGAATGGCCAAAAATGAGACAACACATTACCTACTTTACTATTTAAACACTATTCACCACCTCTTTTATATATATATATACTATTCATCATTTCTCTCATTCTCTCCTCACCACCGTCCTCACTCTCTCACACCACAGTCTCTCTCTCCGCCTTGGGTACACCACCGCCGACCAGCAGCAGTTTGGGACGGTCGAACCTCACCTGAGACGTCTCGATCGTCGCAGCGAAGGTGATCTCTCTCGGTTCTCTCCCCATTCTCTCTTGGTTTCCTCTCACGATCACACCTCTATCCTCCCTGGTTCGCCACCGCCGACCACCGGCTCTGAGTAGCCGGACCTCACCGGAGGTGTCTTGGGTCATCGGATTTGGAGGTATAATTACCTCTCTCGATTTCTTTTTCTCTATCTCTTTCTCGGCTATCATCCTCCCTCTCACTCGGTCGTTCATCTCTCCTCCCTCCTTAGTGAGCACAACAGTGATCACGAGGTGGTCAATCGCTCGCCTGGAGGTCTGGATAGTCACCGGAAGTGGTGAGAAGTCTCTCTCTCACTCTCTTGGTCTTCTCTCTCGTTTTTCTCTCTATCTCTCTCTCTTCTTTTCTCCCACTGTCACAACGGTTTTGTGCACTGGTGAGGCGTTCCACCGCTGCTAGGCTGGATCGATAGGTCGGGGACAGTTGGAGACGACCCATGATGGTCTCGCCGGAGTCCTGATATTCCGAGAACACCCCCATCGCTGTAGTTATTTGGCACATGGCCGAGCTTTTGTTATTTTTGGTACATTCTCTTTTCAAACTATTTTAATGGTTGGGTTTTGGAGTGGCTGCCAGAGTCTTGGGGTGGTTGGGGACGGTTGTGGGTGGGCCCACCTGGCTCACCAGAAATCCTACAACCCCAAAAGGTCGATGGATTTGCGAATATTCGTGTTTGAATCTTAGTTTGCGCAAATGTTGTTGTTTATGTTGTTATTGGATTGTTGAGCTCCTCCTCACTGGAGTTCGCTACCGTGGGTGGAGCCACCGCTGTGCCACCGTGACTAGAGATGTTAGGGACCAAGCTAAGTCCATACTTGTGTCTCACGACTCTCGGAGTGGCCTAAAACAGCGGCGTTATTCATTTTATCGTTGGAAACCACCGCTATGGCGGCTTTGCCATCGACGCGAGGACATAGGGGGATGGCCGGAGACCTTACCATGTCCATCATGGAATCTAACAGCCCCCGGAGCGTCTCTATTAGTGGTGGTAAGTTTTGTGAGCATCATTTCATGTGATGTCATTATTTCGCGTCTCGTCGCAAACTATCGTGTATAGTCGATAATGTCGCCGGACGCCATGACTAAGGGAGTATTGGGGATCACAATAAAACTCTTGTGTGTGTCCCATAACTCCCGAAGCGTCCGTAGCAATGGTGATGAGTCGTTGTAATGGTGAATTCATGTGTGAGTACTTTCATCACGTCAAGTGATTGTTGGCATGACGTAGCGCACGCCTACGACTTTTCCATGTCGTGTTGGTACTTACGACATTGGACCACACTCGTGAGTCTCCCTACTCGTCGGTATATGATTATTTTGAGTTCCTATTGAGTCGTTACTATCGAGCGATATTGATATTATATTTTTAAATCGATTGGATGGTTATGACGTCGTGATCACGTCGCTAGTTCACAAGACTATGACATGACCTATTAACGACTAAGCCGAGCCTATAACTCATGATTTGTCGATGTTGTGATATCGTAGTCGTGGTTATTACTAAGGTTTTCAAGTCTAAGAGAGAGAACTCATTTTTCTACTTGATTGTCAAGTTATTCGTGTCATTTAAAATAATAGGAAAATGCTAAAGGTATCAACCAAGGATTAGTTAATGACTCGACCCATTTAATTGGAGTTTCCGACCTTGTAAGGTAGCGGGAAACTCGGGGATACGTGCTAGGAATGCGAGAGTGTTGTTAAGCGAGTTGCGATAGTTTAGGTAAGTACACTTGCCTTAAAGCTTGTGTACGTTAGTAAGCCAGTTAAGAAATTCTCATGTGATTCATTATCATTTATTGTTATTATCCATTGTTGGCATTCAAATTCCCTTATTTGTTTGGTATGTGTGTTCTTGGCGTAAGTGTGTCGATATAGTATCATGTGGCCCGCACTGGTTGAGGAAACTTGGGTATTTCCTACCAAAATTACTACTACCCACAGTGTTGTGTGAACCTGGGTACTGATTGTGAAGGTGTCATGTGGCCCGCACCAATTGCGGAAACGCGAGCCACTCTCTGCAGGAGTGCCTGACCACCCTTGGTGTTATGTGAACCTAGGCACTGGATTGTTGTGGCAATTGTTGTGAATTTTGACTGCTTATGGCCTGTTTTGACTCTTAGAATACACATGTTTCGATTGCTATCATTTCAGTCTGCATATCATGCACTTTAATCTATTACATTCCTGTCTTTAAATTACCGCATGATATTTAGACTGTTTTATTTGATATTCATGAATTAGTGTGAAATTTTTCTGGCATTACTTTCGATTTCTCTCAATTGCTCACCGTCTAGTTTGTGACAGTGAGTGCAGATATCCCGGAGTGCAGCTAGGGCAAGGGCCCTCTACTTGGTGATTTTCTCAGAGGACCTCTCAGAGTATGCGACTTCAGGATTAGGTTAGATTGATTCATGTTTATTGTTGATTGTATGATGTTTTATATATACGATGTTAGATATTGAAGTGGGGTCATTTTTGGGATGGATACTATGAACACTCGGGGTTTTCACATTTATATAGATTTCCTAATTTTCGTTTGATTGAGTTATTTCCCAATGTTTGTTTAGTTTTTTCTGCTGCGTATAATTGCAATAACTCTTTCATAAATTGTTAAATTGATTAATTGGAGGCTGACTAGGCTCGCTGAGTATCAACTCGGGACCTGCACGGGTCTAGGCCGGGCGTACTACCCAAATGCATTGGGAATTTGGGGCCGTCATAGTGATCAACCTAATATGCATGCAAGGGCCCTTGCACACAATCAAATCTAACCCAAGATGATGTTCAATGCCAAAGGAAATAAATCATAACAGAAAATCAATGCAAAGATAGATTAAATAAACCTCATGATGAAAACTAAGGTTGAAGACTCCATTCAATCCACCTCTGGCCTAGATCAATGAGTGTAGCTGGATATTGTTAGCAAAAACCTAGTTTTCCTATGAGTACTGGTGTAAATAATAGATGGCCTTTCATAAACAAACCTAAGTCCTATTTATATGAAACCTTAAGTGGGTTTCAACCTAAAAAGTTTGAAAAATAAATAATTCCTAAGTTATTGTGTAGAACGTTGCGAGTGGCGTCGTGGCCACATATGGTCACGACGTCATTTAAAGCAGCAAAATCGTTCGTGTAAGTTATGGATGCTGCAACTCACGTCATGGACACTTTCCCTTTGCAGCGTCAATGGTGGTGTGGAATCATCAACTTCACTAGTTCAAGCGTAACAGGTCAAGCCGTGACCAATTTCCCTCTGCGATGTCTATGCCGGCGTAGATTTAGCAATAAGAATCTTGCCGTCTTTCCTCGCGATTCTAGGGCACTTCGAGTCCGAATTTCATGAAGCTCGTAACAGATGAAAACACCTGGCTCGAAGTATAGTCTCCAATGAAAGTGGTCGCGAGTCATTCAAGCTTAGAATGAAGAAGTTATGGGTTGTACACCGAAGTCAGGTTAGACAATCCTGAACTTCACATTTCATTCATTGATCTTAAGTTTTGCGCCACATTTACTTTCTATGCTCAAAATACCTAAAATTCACAAAACCAAAGTTTGTCACAACAAATGAGAGATTTAGAGTCCATAAACACCTAAAATACTATAGTACGTAATGCATAAATAAACATTAAACACTAGGTAACCAAGTGTCGTTGGAGTGTTTTATTGTTGAACATGGTTGGATATGGTTGCAATGTGTCCTACAAGCAAAAAAGTATCGCCTGTGGGGTTCGGTTTCTCGGGGCTGACACCTTTGAAGAGGTATTGGTCGACCCTGACCGTGACCTCCAATGGGATAACGGTCGAATCTGATTGAAACCTCTAAAGAGGTGTCGGCCAAATTCAATCGAGATTGTGAAGAAAATTCAGTCTCAGTGGGTGACGGAAGGATCCAACCGAGACCTCTTTAGAAGTGTCGGCCAAGTTGTCGGTCTTGTATTTCTGACACCTCTTAAAACTCATCAACCATGTGTGTCCAAACCCCGTGGGCAATAAGAACGAACAACTTTTTTTTTCAAAACTCATAAAAAATACATGAAAATGACAAAAAAATAGTGGGTTTTGCTCGGAATCGCTTGATATTTTCGATCCCATTGAAACTTTGTACCCCAAATGCAAGATTCAAGCCCTAAATCGAAACCCTAAACCCAACAATAAAACCACAAGCAATGTCGACTTAAAAAAGAAAAAAAAAACCACAAAATCGACACCAAAAGAGATGAAGAATGCACCTGCGATAACAACTCGATGGAGTTTTGCTCAGATTTGGATTGGTGGTGAGAGTGCGGTTGGAGAAAGGGGTAACTGGGGTATGCGTGACTGTGGTATGCGTGAGTAAAAACTCTTTATATGAGAGGTAGTTGGGTCATTTCATTTCACAACAGTGGGGTAAAAAAAGCAAGAAAATGAGGTTTGAATAACCGCTACCTTTATCTATTCTTCCTAGCTAGGCACGTTGTCCTCGGGAAAATTCATTAGAGTATGGTTTTTGACAGCATGCCCAAGAGAATCTCCAATTTTTTAAATGAACCATCTGCTGCTAGGTAGTCACTCTCCTAGTTAGAGAACAATCAATCAAACTTGCGCAACACCTTCGGCATCACTAAACAACAACAATGGGGTGAGATACAATAGTTAGGATTCCTTCTATGCATAGCATGAAAAGTACTTATTAAGTTTGTCTAAGGAGATCAGTTATCGAAAGTACCATTGCCAATTACCTAACCCACATTTGGCATCGACCTCCTTGGACGTCGTCTAAGTCACCTTGAGATGCGTACGCGCGCATCACGATGTAGAAATGGACATAATTTAAGGAGGTCGGTGCCAAATGGTACTCTGGCATTTCTATATATATATATATAATATGTTTTCTAATTTGTTTAAGGAGATATTTCTTCTCTTCCCGTCATTTTGTTGCCTCAGACAATCTTTGTTATTTAATTTTGAATTTTGGGATATCATTTTCTTTCTTGATATAATCTTAATTCTTGAGTCAGCTTGGTGGTGTTGATATAATCGTTGAATGGCAGCGTTTGCTAGATAGTTGGCTTTTTTGTACTTAACCTTTTGGTCACGGTCACGGAAAATAAAGTTTCACACCAATTGCTGGTCATTTGTTCTACACCTTCATTGGCATTGCCTCATAATCAACCAGCTCTTACACTATGATGTGTTTTTATGTAAATGTTGCCTTTGATACCATTAATCTGTATGAAGGTAGGTTAGTAAGTAAAAAGGTCTTTCTTAGGACTATTCGTTTGTAAGTGTAAATTTTTATTTAAGAGCCTATTCTTATGACATTCTTCCCAAAAAGATTTACTTACGATTTTTAAAACTTTTATTTACAATAATTACGTTCACAAGTAAAAGCCATTTTTAACAGTGACACTTGTTCTCTGTTCTCTTTTTTTTTTTTTTTTTTTCCAGATGTTCTCTCTCTTGTATTCTCATATTGTACAATGATCATGGTGCTTCCAATAATGCCCACGTGATAAACCAATAATGCCCACGCGAAGGAAGACATAGGGTGAGTTTCGCGTGCCAAATATATATTTTTTTTGAAAACAAAAAAGAAAAGAAATATAAGAAACAACTTTCCACTTAATATAATTTGAAGTCATGACTTTTTACTCTCACAAGTCATAATTCATACCAAATTATTAGGCTATCCAAATAGTTGATATTTTCATGTACCAATTTAAGTTATAAGTTAAATGGTTTGGCAATCATTTTGAAACATTTAAAATGGATTAATTTCTGTATCAATATTTATGCGCATACAAATCGATGTGTATTTGACACTAACAATTGGGTATTCATTCTAGATGTCCCAAAAAAGTCATCCAATTATTGTCCTTTAAAACATTGTCTTTTTTTTTTTTTTTTACAAAAATGCTAGGATGACACCTCTACAACTCACACCTCAACTAACACCCCCTACTCAACCGTATTTTGAATCTCGAGATGCGTAAGCTCGCATCTTGAAGTGGACAAAGACGATTGGGTTGAAGATGTTAGTTGGGGTGTGAGTTCTAGAGGTGGCATTAGCACCGTCCTTTTTTAACACCAAACATTACTAGTCTTTATTGGTTTGGTAAGCAAATTTAATATTTGACCCTTTTCAATCTACTAAATTATGCATTGTAATTGTAATTGGATAGAGATAATGAGTTGAGTCATTTATATTTTCAAACTATGTTACATATATAACATTAATTAAGTGTTCCACTTTAACTCAACAAGTAATAACTATAGTCTATAACTCATAAGAAAAACAACATAGCTACATTTCAATTGAATGCATTATATATAATTAATCTTTCCAATTGAATAAGTAATTGATTATGGAATATTCTTGATGTGTTTGAATAGTTTTACTAAACAAATATCAAAGTTGACAAATTTAGGTACATTTCAAAAAAATTAAGAGCCACATGTCCTATTATTTAATATCATATACAACTTTTTTATTTCAATTTTCTTTTTGTCATCGTTGGTAAAAAAAACATGTCTTTTTAAAATTAATTTTATTTATGTATATTTTTATGTTTATTTATATAACTGAAATAATACTTTATGAATTATAAAAATATGATTTTGTAATTGAATTAATTCCCGTGATTATAGCGAGCGGGTTTATTTGTGCAAAACACGTAATGTAACTTTTATATATATATATATATATATATATATATATATATATATATATAAGTCCCTAAATTTCAAAGTTAGTGGTCCCTAAATTTCAGTGGCTCCTTAAATTTTAGAGCGCCCAAGTGTACGTTTTCATAAAAAAGTTAGTGGTCCCTATGAATAAACCTCATTTCCCCATTCTAAGGGCATCTCCAATGCATTACATTAAAATAGTGCCACACAAAATATTATTTCCATTTTCAATTCAAAAACACTAAAATTTACATCAAACCACTTTATGAGATTTTTTTTAAAAAAATATTTTTATGTTGATTTATAGACCTCGCAACTAACAAAAGTTAAAAAAAAAAAATTATTCCTTGCACCATTCGCAGTGGCACCGTACTCCACTTTATAAGAGTTAATAACACAATTGAGAAGTGTTACAATGACAATAAAAAGTCACATCCCAACACACATTGCTTCATAAGAACCATTAGTTTTCACCTCGGGATGCGAGCACACACAAATTTTAGTGCATAACACCCGAGTCGAAGCCGCATGAAGGGATCTTGTGCAGGGGCGGATCCCGGATTTTAAGTAGCCTTGGACTAGACTTAAATACTAATACGAATTTTAAAAAGAAAATTTAGAACATGTTTTTGTAATGTAAAATAGACAAGGACTTAGTGACATTCCTTGACTTTCCCCGACGTGTGTGCCTGCACGCATCTAAAAAATTCGAAAATATATTAGCAAGTGTTAATTATCTTTTTCTTTAGGGAAGAAAGATGATGTAGCTACCAACTACATTATACCATAACGTTCAACTCGATTGTGATCGTGATGGAGATGCAATTCAAATTCCATTAATATGGTGTTACACCAACTACTCCACCAAAACTAGCTCTTTTTTTTTACTTCAACGTAAGTCGAACCAACACCTCCTGAAACCTTGCCTTTTGACATTGATGTCTCTACAAAAAACTAGCTTATTTTAATTTTCTTGCAATAACAACAATTCAATGAAATAAACACTAAACATTGCTAAACCTTTTTCTTGTTTTTCTTTCTTATTTATTTATCTTTTTTTTTTAACTTTAGGGGAGTCGAACTTATGACTTTTCAACTTGTGGGTCTGTTAGGTGTGACTTGGTTATTGGCATTCTAACCTTTTTAATGCAATTTTCTTTTAAATGCATGTGGCCCCTTAAATTTCTGTGCAATCGTATATTTTCATTAAAAAGAAGAAAAGCAGTGTCAGTGGCTTCTTTATCGTACATAGACGTTGAGCGATGATCTTTGGATAGCCACTTATTTTCGGGCACCTCATTTTCTATCAAAAAGGCAGAACCACATGTCTACTTTTTTTTTTTTTTTTTTTTTTTGTCAAGTCACGTGTCTACCCTGGGATTGATCAATCGGTACAAGGGCACATGCATTACATAGATCATATCGCTATAGTTCATCCGTGTATATTTAAGTTGAGAAATGTTGCATGCTTTATGATATCGATGCACTAGCAATCAATTAATATGGACTTCTCTCAATTATGGCTTCCCCAGCTTTCACTGCTCCTAGTGCTTGCTCTCCCTCTCCTTGTTCTTTTTCTCAAGCAATGGAAAACCAAACTAAATCTCCCTCCAGGCCCTCCAAAGCTTCCAATTATAGGAAATCTCCGGCAACTTGGGGACTTGCCTCATCGCTCTATCAGAGAACTCTCCAAGACCTACGGCCCCGTCATGTTGGTACACATTGGTCCCTTGCCAATGGTAGTGGTCTCATCTACTGAGACGGCGAGAGAGATCATGAAAATCCAGGACCTCAACTTCTGTACTAGACCGGGGTCGTTAGTTCTCGAGCATGTCTCATACGGTTTCCGCGGCATTGCTTTCTCGCCGCATGGCGACTCCTGGAGAGAAGTGAGAAAGATCTTTGTCCTACAATTGATGAGCGCGAAAAGGGCTCACCCAATAGGGGTAATTAGAGCCGACGAGGTGGCTAACATGGTGGCTTCCATCTCCAAATCTGCTTCTTCTTCTTCTTCAATGTCGAAGCCTGTGGACTTGACACAACACATATTCTATTATACTGCTACGTTGATGTTCAGGATTGCATTGGGTAGGAGCTATCATGGAAAACATTATGATAATGCTAAGTTTATGGAGGTTGTGTATAAGGTAGGAGCTGTGTTGGGAAGTTTCTCAGCGTCCGACTACTTTCCGTCCTCGCCGATCGCGTGGGCGGTGGATGTCGTCACCGGACTAAGAGGGAGGCTGCATAGGAACTTCGGAGAGTTAAACAAGTTCCTTGACAAGTTCATTGATGAGCATATGGAGAGAGGCGATGGGCAGGAAGAAGACCTCATAGATGTGTTGCTTGGAATCATGAGAGATCAGACTTCAGGGTTTCGTATCACTATAGACCACGTCAAGTCCCTTCTAATGGTATTTATGTCTTTTTTTTGGTAAATTATTTATGTATATCTTTAATTCCCTTATTGTCATAATGTATAAGTATTTATGAAAAATATTATACCATACCATACCATACCATACCAGTGAGCTACCCATCATGCGTTGCGCTTGGTTATATGGTCGTAAGCACTATAATTAAGTTAATTAATTAATGTATTTAATATGCAACTTGCAATGTTTACATAGGATGTTATTTTTGGTGGACTGAGTACAAGTGCGGTCGGGATGGTTTGGGCAATGACTGAGTTAGCGAGGCACCCTACCAAGATGAAGAAGGTCCAGGAAGAGATTAGAGCAATTGTGGGCAAGAAAGGGAAGGTTGAGGAAAGCGATCTCCAGCAATTCCGCTACTTGGACATGGTATTTAAAGAGACTCTAAGGCTTCATCCTCCAGCACCTCTAGGAGCTGCTAGAGAGTGTATCAAACCGAGTAAGGTGAATGGATACGATATCCTCCCCGGAATGAGGGTGGTAGTGAACGCGGGGGGAATCGGGAGGAGCCCCGAGTACTGGGACAACCCCGATGAGTTCCGCCCAGAGAGGTTTGAGGCTAGTGAGATTAATTTCAAAGGCCAACATTTCGAGTTCTTGCCATTTGGGGGCGGCCGAAGGATCTGTCCTGGACTGAATATGGGAGTGTTCAATGCGGAGCTTGGACTTGCAAACCTTCTGTATTGTTTTAATTGGGAATTACCAAGTGGAACGAAGGTAGACATTGATGAGAAGATTGGTTTTGCAATCCACAAGGCTGGTTTGGCCGTTCACAAGAAATCTCCTCTCTTGCTTGTGCCCGTTGAGTACAATGGGTAGGTGCTACTTATGCAAATCTATTAGAGTGCAATAATTAATTCTGGAGGTGTACGTTGTTTATCTTTTATGACTCTGTGTATGCTCATATCATTGAGCTTGGTTAATTATGCCCCTTTTCACTATGTATTCAAAAATAAGTATGTGGTTGACGTTCTTTAAGGCATCTCCAAATTTGCACTATTTTAACACTATTTTAGTGCACAAAGTACAAAAACACTATTATTATTACCAAGTGGAATGAAGGTAGACATTGATGAGAACATTGGTTTTGCAATCCACAAGGCTGGTTTGGCCGTTCACAAGAAATCTCCTCTCTTGCTTGGTGCCCGTTGAGTACAATGGGTAGGTGCACATGCAACTATATTAGAGTGCAATAATTAATTGTGAAGGTGTATGTTGTTTGTCTTTTATGACTCTGTGTATGCTCATATCATTGAGCTTGGTCAATTATGCCCCTTTTCTCTATATATTCAAAAATAAGTATGTGGTTGACGTTCTTTAAGACATTTCCAAATTTGCATCATTTTAGCACCATTTTAGCGCAGAAAGTACAAAAACACTATTATTATCTCCAACTCAATAAGTACATTATCTTTTATACTAAATCACAATCATCTATTTTTTTTTCAATTTATTATTTCATTTTAGGTATTGAAGCACACAAAAAAAATATAAAATAACTAAAAGAGGGTGTCGGGGCTACCCAAAAGCATCCTACACCACACCAAATTGGTGTGGGGGGACGGTGCTGGATTAGAGCACCAACCCAATGTCATCCATCCAATGCAACGTCACTTTGGCACTGCTTTGGAGATGCTCTAAGGTGGTAAGTATTCTTTTAGCATAATAAATAGATCAAATAGATAATTACCTACGAAAGCCTTTAGTCTTCTAAAACTATACTAAGATCTTATCGCCCTTATAATCCTCAAACTTTCGACACATTGTTTGATGGTATAAGTGCCCTTTTTATAGGTTTGAGAAAAAACCCTTAAGCTTCCCAAATTAATACCAATTCTGTCAGGACCCATTTTCCAAATGGCCTAGCCTGATCCATAACTCACCAACCAACTCAGTCCTTGAGTTATGAATCAAAATAGTAAGCCTTCTATCAACACTAACTCATTATCATTTATCAACAATTGAAATTTAATCAATGAATCATTTCACATGAGTTGGTTTAGGGTTTAGGATTTAAAAGAAACAAAAAAATGGGGTTCGAATAACCGCTGCCTTTATCTATTCTTCCTAGCTAGGCACATTGTCCTTGGGAAAATTCATTAGAATATGGTTTGACTGCATGGCCAAGAGAATCTCCCATTTTTGAAATGAACCCACTGCTGCTACGTAGTCACTCTCCTAGTTAGAGAACAATCAAGCAAACGTGCCCAACACCTTCGGCATCACTAAACAACAACAATGGGGTGAGATACAATAGTTAGGATTCCTTCTTCGCATAGCATAAAAAGTACATATTAAGTTTGTCTAAGGAGATAAATTATCCAAAGTACCGCTGCCAATTACCCAACCCACATTTGGCATCGATCTCCTTGGACGTCGTCCAAATCACCTTGAGATGCGTGCGCACGCATCACGATGTAGAAATGAACAACATTTAAAGAGGTCGATGCCAAATGTGAGTTACTCTGGCATTTCTATATATATATATAGTATGCTTTCTAGTTTGTTTAAGGAGATATTTCTTCTCTTCCCTTCATTTTGTTTCTTCAGACAATCTTTGTTATTTAATTTTGAATTTTGGGATATCATTTTCTTTCTTGATATAATCTTAATTCTTGAGTCAGCTTGGTGGTGTTGATATAATCGTTGAATGGCAGCGTTTGCTAGATAGTTGGCTTTTTCAAAAGTATTTGTACTTAACCTTTTGGTCATGGTCACGGAAAATAACCTTTCACACCAACTGGTGGTCATTTGTTCCACACCTTCATTTGCATTGCCTAATAATCAACCAGCTCTTACACTATGACGTGTTTTTATATAAATGTTGCCTTCGATACCATTAATCTGTATGAAGGTAGGTTAGTAAGTAAAAAGGTCTTTCTTAGGACTACTTGTCTGTAAGTGTAAACTTTTACTGATGAGCCTATTGTTATGACATTCTAACCAACAAGATTTACTTACGATTTTTAAAACTTAAATTTACAATAACTACGTTCACAACTAAAAGCCATTTTTTCTAGTGACACTTGTTCTCTGTTGTCTTTTTTTTTTTTTTTTCAGATATTCTCTGTTCTCCTGTATTCTCATATTGTACAATGATCATGGTAATTCCAATAATACCCAATTGATACACCAAAAATGCCCACACCAATAATACCCACGTGATACACCAATAATGCCCACGCGAAGGAAGACACGGTGAGTTTCGCGTGCCAAATATATATATTTTTTTAAAACAAAAAAGAAAAGAAATATAAGAAAGAAACAACTTTGCACTCAATATAATTTAAAGCCATGGCTTCTTACTCTTAGAAGTTATAACTCATATCAAACTATTAGACCATCTAAATAGTTGGTATTTTCACGTGCCAATTTAAGTTATAAGTTAAATAGTTTGGTAATAATTTTGGAACATTAAAAATGGACACTTTATTATTGGTGTCTATTGATTTCTGTATCAATATTTATGCGCATACAAATTGATGTGTCTTTGACACTAACAATTGGGTATTCATTCTAGATGTCCCAAAAAGTCATCCTATTATTGTCCTTTAAAACATTATGTCTTTTTTTTTACAAAAATGCTAGGATGGCACCTCTACAACTCACACCCCAACTAACACCCCCTACTCAACTGTATTTTGAATCTCGATATGCGTAAGCTCGCATCTTGAAGTGGACGTCATTAGCACCGTCCTTTTTTTAAGACCAAACATTATCTGTCTTTATTGGTTTGGTAAGCAAATTTACTATTTTACCCTTTTCAATCTACTAAATTATACATTGTAATTGTAATTGAATAGAGATAATGAGTTGAGTCGTTCATATCTTCAAACCATGTTACATATACAACATTAATTAAGTGTTCCACTTTAACTCAACAACTAATAACTATAGTCTATAACTCATGAGAAAAAAAAACATAGCTACATTTCAATTGAATGCATTATATATAATTAATCTTTCCAATTGAATAAGTAATTGATTATGAAATATTCTTTACGTGTTTGAACGATTTTACTAAATAGATATCAAAGCTGGGTACATTTCAAAAAAATTAAGAGCCGCATATCCTATTATTTAATTTCATATACAACTTTTTTTTCTTCAATTTTCTTTTTGTCATCGTTGGTAAAAAAAACATGTCTTTTTGAAATTAATTTTATTTATGTATATTTTTATGTTTATATATATAATCAGAATCATACTTTATGAATTACAAAATTATGCTTTTGTAATTGAATTAATTCCCGTGAGTGCAGCGAGCAGGCTCATTCATGCAAAACACGTAATGAAACTAATATATATATATATATATATGTTGGTGTTTGGGGTTCATGCGCAGCGGAGATTACAAAACAATTTTGCTACAAAAACTCGAACAGGATCCGAATCTAATTCCATTAAAAACATTTAAAAATGAATACTTAATCATACCACAGTCGCAATGTACCTTTTTGAAGGTTAATCGATCTCTAAAGCGTTGCCAACGACGAACGCCCTCTATCAGCAGTCCACACATGAACGGCGGTCAAGATTTGAAGTGCCAGCTTCGAGAGAATACCAAAATTTTTTCTTTCTCTCCAAAATGATCCAGAGCATACCAAAAACCCTAAGTCGTTTCTAAAACGAAAATATAGTTTCGGCCTTTTAATCTTTCGTTTATGTATTGTAACTTAAAACGTCTATTTATACAATGTTTGTATATAGACGGTTAAGTAAATTACATATATACCCCTACACAAGAAGTATAAGTGTAATACACCACAGGGACGTTTCTGTCATGAATTTTATCATATAAAATTCATTCTTCCGAACTATTTTAAAATCTCGCAAAACCATTCTTAGTGTGCGACCCAATAGGCTCATACAATGTTGGCAGTGTACCAAAATACATTTTGGTATACAAGTCATAAGAGGTCTCTAGCAAGACATTATGACTACCCAAGTTGTACAAAGATCAAATCGATACAACCTAATCAATAATGTATATAACATCCTTTTGTCACACGATATCCTTTTGATCAAACATAAGGCATGGAATTTTCATCCAACATGTTCAATCGTACTAGTCTCGATCTCTAAGTAGACTGAAAACATCCAAGTGACATTGATCAATATCAATTCACTTAGACTAGGCCTTTTGACAGTCTAACACATCGAGGGATCCACTGGATATTTCTCTCTATATGAGAGGGACAAATTCTATCTCGATTGCACAACTTCACCACATTATTCACACAGTAACCAATCATAACCTTTATAATCGTCAGGTTAAAGACAACATTTGATTGCGTCAAATCACTGTATTCCTAATGTTGAAGTCTCTGGTAATCTCAAGTCAGAGGACTGAATAATATACATATCATGAGAAACAACTATGACTTAATCCATGTGGTGTTCTCATAGCGGGTCGGTCCAGTACTTTGTTCTCTAACAAGTACTCATGATCTTGATTCGTATTCCTATACGTATGATCATCGTATGATCATCAATCAAGACTCACACTAGTCTTAATTCATTATAGTTCCCAAGTATAATAATCGACTAGGGACATTTAGGATATTTCTGTAAATACCCATAGATCTTATTATAATGTAAACATGCAAATCAATTATAATAAACAACAAATGAAATCCTCTATTTTATTAACTAAAATGTATTCATAAAGACCATTAATGGATTGACCTAGGGCACATTTCCCAACAATATATATATATACACATACATACATACATACAAGTTAGTGGTCCCTAAATTTCAGTGGCTCCTTAAATTTTAGAGCGCCCAATTGTATGTTTTCATAAAAAAGTTAGTGGTCCCTATCAGTAAACCTCATTTCCCCATTGTAAGGGCATCTCTAATGCATTGCATTAAAATAGTGCCACACAAAATATTATTCCCATTTTCAATCCAAAAACACTAAATTTTACATCAAACCACTTTATGAGATAAATTTTTTTTTAAATATTTTTATGTTGATTTATGGACCTCGCAACTAACAAAAGTTTAGAAAAAAGTATTATTCCTTGCATCATCCGCAGTGGTGCTGTACTCCACTTTATAAGAGTCAATAATACAATTGAGAAGTACTCCACTTTATAAGAGTCAATAATACAATTGAGAAGTGCTACAATGACAATAAAAAGTCACATCCCAACACACATTGCCCCAAAAAACTATTAGTTCCACCTCGGGATGCGGGCACACACAGATTTCAGTGCATAATACGCAAGTCGAAGCTGCATGGAGGGCACTTGTGCAAGGGCGGATCCACGATTTTAAGTAGCCATGGGCTAGACTTAAATACTAATATGTATTTTTTAAAAATTTTTTAGACATGCTTTTGTAACGTAAAAAAGACACGCACTCAGTGATATTCCTTGACTTTCACCGACGTGTGTGCCCGCACGCATCTAAAAACTTCGAAAATATATTAGCAAGTGATAATTATCTTTTTCTTTAGGGAAGAAAGATGATGTAGCTACCAACTACATTATACCATAACATTCAACTCGATAATGATCATGATGGAGATGCAATTCAAATTCCATTAATATAGTGTTACACCAACTACACCACCAAAACTAGCTCTTTTTTTTACTTTAACGGAAGTTGAACCAGCACCTCTCGAAACCTTGTCTTTTGACAATTGATGTCTCTACCAAAAACTAGCACATTTTAATTTTCTTTCAATAACAACAATTCAATAAAATAAACACTAAACATTGCTAAACCTTTTTCTTGCTTTTGCTTCTTATTTATTTAGCTTTTTTTAACTTTAGGGGAGTCAAGCTCACGACCTCCCGGCTTGTCTTTTGACAAGTGATACCTTACTTTTTTTTGTTTTCTTTTATAGATTTCTTTTTTTTTTGGTGGGGCTAGGCTTGAAAAATCTTATTAATGGGTGAGCTAGGCATTTAAAAAAAACTGGGAGTGGCTTAAGTATGTATATATATAGCCCAGGGCAAGAGATATATAGATCCGCGCCTGCTCTTGTGGGTCAATATGTGTTGGGTGTGACTTGCGTACTATGATTCTAACATTTTTTAATGCAATTTTCTTTTACATGCATGTGGCCCCTTAAATTTCTGTGCAATAGTATATTTTATTCAAAAAAAAAAGAAAAGGAGGTTAGTGTCTTTTTTATCGTACATAGATCAATTCTTTATTGTACAAAGACGTTGACCGATGATTTTTGGATAGCCACTTATTTTTGGGCACCTAATTTTCTAGGAGCTGCTAGAGAGTGTATCAAACCGAGTAAGGTGAATGGATACGATATCCTCCCCAGAATGAGGGTGGTAGTGAACGCAAGGGGGAATCGGGAGGAGCCCCGAGTACTGGGACAACCCCGATGAGTTCCGCCCAGAGAGATTTGAGGATAGTGAGATTAATTTCAAAGGCCAACATTTCGAGTTCTTGCCATTTGGGGGCGGAAGGATCCGTCTGGTGAATATGGGAGTGTTCAATGCGGAGCTTGGACTTGCAAACCTTCGTATTGTTTTAATTGGGAATTACCAAGTGGAACGAAGGTAGACATTGATGAGAAGATTGGTTTTGCAATCCACAAGGCTGGTTTGGCCGTTCACAAGAAATCTCCTCTCTTGCTTGTGCCCGTTGAGTACAATGGGTAGGTGCTACTTATGCAAATCTATTAGTGCAATAATTAATTCTGGAGGTGTACGTTGTTTGTCTTTTATGACTCTGTGTATGCTCAAATCATTGAGCTTGGTTAATTATGCCCCTTTTCTCTATATATTCAAAAATAAGTATGTGGTTGACGTTCTTTAAGACATTTCCAAATTTGCATCATTTTAGCACCATTTTAGCGCAGAAAGTACAAAAACACTATAATTATCTCCAACTCAATGTATACACTATTATTATCTCCAACTCAATAAGTACATTATCTTTTATACTGAATCACAATCATCTATTTTTTTTTTCAATTTATTATTTCATTTTAGGTATTGAAGCACAAAAAAAAATATAAAATAACTAAAAGAGGGTGTCGGGGCTACCCAAAAGCATCCTACACCACACCAAATTGGTGTGGGGACGGTCTTGGATTAGAGCACCAACCCAATGTCATCCATCCAATGCATGTTGGACTAAGTGGTTAGTCACTCTAACTCAAATAGGGATTTTGATGGAAACAAACAAGGTGATAATGTACTAATTAATATGAAGTGTATTTCAGTTTTTGTTAAAGGATGCAAAACAACACATCACGGGTATTCAAGCCATACAAGTTCAAAACCCGGCATTCGTGAAGGAATGAAGATGGAAGACCACATTGCAATCTGTAATTTCGATGTAAGGTATCAAATTCTTTCACGCAAGCCAAATGCATTAGTTCATGCATATCAAGTTTTAAAACCAATTTTCAAAAGTCATGAAGTAACTTGGAATTTCAAAATGAAATTTAACACATAACTAGGTCCACGAGTTTAAAACAATGTGAGATTATGTGTGAATGATCATTTGCATTTTGGAGATCATTGTTGAAGTTTTCAAGACTGAAAAACTTGTTTTTAAAAGGTCTTTGAAAAGGAAAACTGCAAGTTTGCAGAAAAGCCCCTCGCATGTTATGAAATCGTGATTTTCCGTTTTCGGGGTTTGTAAAAATATCCGGACCATCCAATTAGGCTTAATGATCCATAATAAACGTGTATAACATGTTACATTAGGGTTGGTTAGGTCCCGAACGTGTCTAAGGGTCGCTAACACAAAGGGAGAAAATAATTATTCTGAGCTCCCTGCAGTTAGCGCGCTAATACTGCCATTAGCGCGCTAAGTGCAGAGTTAGCGCGCTAGGTCTCAGTATTAGCGCGCTAATTGCCCTCCTGACAGCTTTTTTAAAAAGCTGAAAAACGAACGTTAATTTGAATTTTTGATGGATTTTGGACCCTTGGATCTCCACAACGGTCACAAACAGTCAAGATGGGATACCTAACCCTATAAAATCACCAAGAACATGGTTTTCTCACAACAAGGAACAAACACACTCAAAAAGCACAAAAGATTCAAAAAGAAACACTTTGATTTTTGTGAATGAGACAAAGGAGATTCTTGAGGCTGTTCACAAGCACAAAAATCCAGCACCTTGAAGCATTCAAAGAGTACTAAAATCTCCTCAAAGCTGGTCTCTTTTGTCATCTTCTTGTTTGTAAGCAAGTCCTTGTTCTAGATTCCTCTTCTTGTGCTTAATCTTCATAGTTTTGTGTGCTTTGGATCAAAATCAGTTTGTTGTGTGTTTTCAACACTATTATCTTGGGTTTTGCACTTAAACTTATTTTATCAAACCCTAAGATTGATTTGAACAAAAGTTTTGCACTTAAACTTGATCTTTGTTAAACTATTGTTCTTTGCCTTGAAATCGGTTTTGCACAAACACATTGGATTTTAAAAAGATTTCATAGTTGGAATTTGCAACAAAATCGGTGACACACTTTGCATTTTCCATTCATTCTCATACTTGCATGCATTAGAGTTGTTAGGCTCTAGGAGGCTTGCTAGTGTTTGAATTTGATATCACTTTATATTGTAAAGTGTATCTCATTTCTTTTCAGTAAATTATAAGTGTATGATTGTAAGACTTAGTGGAATCTAAGTCAAAGGGAAAGACCTAGTTGAGGCTAGGCACAATTTCTAGTTGCGGCTAGATAGGAAGTCCTAATTGTAATTAGGCATTCTAGGCTTGTATGCTTAGGTTGTAACACTTATTTGGAATATAAGTGAGGGGTTAAAAATCCTAACGGGGAGGTTAGGTAGTGGATGTAGATCATTTGATCGAACCACTATAAATCGTGTGTCGCTTTCCATCTCTTCTACCTCATTCTTTTGCATAGCATAGACATTCGTTGTTACTTGTGCATAAAAAGTATTAAAAAGGCAATAACCTCTCTACACACCCAATTCACCCCCTCTTGGGTGTGGTTTCAATTGGTATCAGAGCGGGTTATTGCTCAAAGCATTACTAACGTATCTTTGAGTGTTTTTGTGCAAGGATGCAAAGTCTAGATCCGGCTCGCCTTAGGGAAGGCAACTCCTCAAGTAGGCCTCCATACTTTGATGGAACCAACTACGCACATTGGAAAGTAAGAATGAAGTTCTACATAAGAGCGCAAAATAGATTTCTATGGGACGCAATTGAGAGTGGATACACTCCACCCGACAAGCCATTGAAAGAATACACCGCCGAGGAGATCAAGAGTGAACTTTCAAATGATCAAGCCATGAATCACCTATTTTGTGCATTGAGCGAGAATGAGTTCAACCGAGTGAGTGCGTGTCAAACGGCGAAGGAAGTATGGGAAAAGCTTGAGGTCCACTATGAAGGCACAATGCAAGTAAAGAAGACAAAATTGAGGATCCTAGAGGAACATTATGAGACCTTCCGAGTTGGATCCGATGAAGACATCGCCACTGCCATCACACGGTTTACCAAGTTGTTAAATGAGATCAAGAACCTTGGAAAACACTATGATCAAGAGACATCGGTATACAAATTCCTTAGAGGCTTGCCTAAGGAATGGGATGCCAAGAAGTATGCTATCCAATCGGCACAAAATCTTGGAGACTACACTTTCGATGCATTGTGTGGAGAATTAACGGTCCATGAATTCGAACTCAAAGACCGAGCAAGATTGGAAGCATTAAGTGGAGGTACAAAGAGCTCAAGAAAGGAGATTGCATTGAAGGCAAATAGCTCTCCTAGTGCATCGGTAGAAATCATTGAAGATGAAAAATCTTGTGATGATAATGATCTTGAGGAGGAAGTAGCAATGCTCTCAAGAAAGCTCAACAAGGCCATATACAAGCGAGACAAGTATAAGAAGAAGTTCGAAGTGGAAGCAAGGGAGGAAAGTCAAACGAAACCATATGCTTCGGGTGTGGCAAACCGGGTCACATCAAGGCGGAGTGCAAATCGAAGAAGGTGTTTGACAAGAAGAAAGGAAAGAAGAGCTTCAAGGCAACTTGGGATGACTCATCATCATCAAGTTCGGAATCCGAATCGGAGAGTGAAAAGGCAATACTTTGTCTCATGGCACAAGGCGAGGTAAATTCTAACTCTTTTAATTTTGATGATGTAGATGATTTGGATGATGTTCCAAATCTTGATGAACTTAGGAAAGAGTTGGAAAAGGAGGTCAAAAAGACCAAACAACTCAAAAAGAGCTTAACCATAGCAATTAGTGAGATAGAGTCACAAAATGAGACCATTAGTGATCTCCAAAGTGACTTGAATGAAGTCATAGAGGAGAGAGATGCCTTAGTCAAGAAAGTAGAGGACTTGACTAACACGGTGCATAAGTTCACCAATGGTAAAGAAATGTTTGACATGATGTTGGGAGCACAACGACGTGCACTCAACAAAAGAGGCATAGGTTATGGAGCAAACTTGCTAAGTTATAAGAAATTGCTCAATGATGATCGTAGATGCTCTAAATGCAATAAGACTCATGAGGTTGGGAAATGTGCTCTACAAAAGGCCAAAAAGGGTAGACTAGCTTGGGTAGTTAAAAATGTTTATGACACTAACTTTCTCGGACCCAAAGGAGCTTGGGTACCAAAATCTAGTGTGTTTCCCATTGTGTAGGATGCAAGGAAGAGCACCCCATGGTACTTAGATAGCGGGTGCTCAAGACACATGACCGGAGATGCACATCAATTCATTGAGCTAAAGCGGCATGACGGTGGAAGGGTTACATTTGGAGACAACAACAAAGGAAGAGTTATTGGTCTCGGAACCGTTGGTAACCATTCACTTTCTATTTCTAATGTTTATCTTGTTGATGGTTTGAAACATAACTTGCTTAGTGTTAGTCAATTGTGTGACAAAGGATTTCATGTTATGTTTGAATCATCAAAATGCATTGTTAGGAATGAAAAGCATGAAACTTTGTTTATTGCATATAGAGATAAGAATGTTTATGCCATTAACTTTGATGAGATGAATATGCAAAATGTTTCATGTTTGAGTGCACAAAGTGATTGTGATGCATGGTTGTGGCACCGTAGACTAGGACATTCTAGCATGGAAAATTTGTCAAAATTGACTAAGCATGATCTAGTTAAGGGCCTACCCAAGTGCACCTTTAAGAAAGATAAGGAATGTGAACCTTGTATCCTCGGTAAACAAGTGAAATCGTCATTTAAGACGAAAGTAACAAGTGATGTAACTCGAGCTTTAGAACTTATCCATATGGATTTGTTCGGACCTACCCAAACACAAAGTCTAGGAGGTAAATCATATTGCTTTGTTATTGTTGACGACTTTACAAGGTATACATGGGTGTATTTTCTATCTCACAAGCATGAAGTATTCGACGTGTTTGTAAAGTTTTGTGCTTTAGTAGAGAATGAAAAAGGATACAAAATCACCATCATTAGAAGTGATAGAGGTGGTGAGTTTGTAAATAGGAACTTGGAGGATTTTTGTGATAAACAAGGTTATACACACCAATTATCCTCTCCTAGAACACCTCAACAAAATGGAGTTGTTGAAAGAAAAAATAGAACACTCCAAGAAATGTGTAGGACTATGCTAAATGAGTACAACGTAGCTAAGCATTTTTGGGCCGAAGCCATTAACACGGCATGCTATGTTATAAATAGAGTAAATGTCCGAAAGCAAGTGAAAAAGACTCCTTATGAACTATGGAAAGGCCGAAAACCCAACATAAGTTATTTTAAGGTGTTCGGGTGCACTTGCTATGTTCGAACGATAGGGATCAATTAGATAAATTCGACCCAAAGTCTAAAGTATGTATTTTTCTAGGGTACTCAACACATAGCAAAGCATATAGGGTGTTTAATAAGTCAACCAAAACCATAGAAGAATCTATTCATGTGAAATTTGATGAAGTAGATCCCAAAGTTAAATTAATGCAAAATCTTGAGAAATTGAGGATTGAAGATGAAGATGATGATGGCACTCTAGGACAAACCTCAAATAATCAAGAGCTTGAGTCAAACAAGGAATCCGAAACAAGTATGCCTAAGAATTCAAGACTCCTCATTGGTCATTCATCTCAACAAATCATAGGTGATCCAAACAAAGGAATAATCACTAGGTCAACATTGCAAAGAGATGAAGGACACTTAGCTTTTGTGTCACAAACCGAGCCTACCAAGATAGATGATGCCTTAGGAGATGAGTTTTGGGTTATGGCTATGCAAGAAGAGTTAAGCCACTTTGTTAGGAACAAAGTATGGACATTAGTACCTAGGCC
Source organism: Stephania japonica (assembly GCA_039657345.1). Lineage (NCBI taxonomy): Eukaryota > Viridiplantae > Streptophyta > Magnoliopsida > Ranunculales > Menispermaceae > Stephania > Stephania japonica. The sequence goes on along the minus strand of CM077556.1, from coordinate 78,353,065 downwards.
TAAGGACCACTCAACCATAGGCACCAAATGGGTCTTTAGAAACAAAAAGAATGAAAAGGGTGAAATTATAAGAAACAAGGCTAGATTGGTTGCACAAGGCTACAATCAAGAAGAAGGAATTGATTATGAGGAAGCCTTTGCACCCGTAGCAAGACTAGAAGCAATTCGCATGTTGCTTGCCTATGCTTGCTACAACGGGTTTCTACTATACCAAATGGATGTCAAAAGTGCATTTCTAAATGGGTTCATCCATGAAGAAGTATATGTAGAACAACCACCGGGATTTGAAGATCATGAACATCCGAGCCATGTCTATCATCTTCAAAAAGCATTGTATGGACTAAGACAAGCCCCTAGAGCTTGGTATGATAGACTTAGTGCGTTTTTACTTGAGAAAGGGTTCAAGAAAGGAACACTAGACCCCACTTTGTTCATTTTAATCAAAAAACATGATATGCTACTTGTTCAAATCTATGTTGATGATATCATTTTCGGGTCATCTAACACATGTTTATGTGATGAGTTCTCATCATTGATGACGAATGAATTTGAAATGAGCATGATGGGTGAACTAACATACTTTCTAGGCTTGCAAATAAAGCAATTCAAGCATGGCATTTTCATAAATCAAGCAAAGTATGTGAGGGATATGCTAAAGAAGTTCAAATTGAAAATTTGAAAGCATGTGACACTCCTAGTAGTTCAACTATCAAAATGGACAAAGACCAACCAGGAAAATCCATAGATCCTAAACTTTACCGTGGAATGATAGGTAGCCTCCTATACTTGACCGCGAGTAGACCTGACATTATGTTCAGTGTGTGCTTGTGTGCTAGATTTCAATCCGATCCCAAAGAGTCCCACCTAAAATGTGTAAAGCGCATATTTCGATATCTAAGTGGAACACAAGACTTAGGATTATGGTTTAACAAAACCAAGAGTTTTGAACTCCGAAGTTTTGTTGATTCTGACTATGCGGGAAGTCTAGTTGATAGGAAAAGCACTTCCGGATTTTGTCATTTGCTAGGAAACTCACTTATTTCATGGTTTAGCAAGAAGCAAAATTTCGTGGCTTTGTCTACGGCGGAGGCCGAATATGTGGCTGCCGGGAGTTGTTGTGCTCAAGTTCTATACATGAAACAACAACTTGAGGATTATCAAATCCTCGTTGGGTGTCTTGAATTTCTTGTGATAACACAAAGTGCAATAAACATATCAAAGAATCCGGTGTTACACTCTCGAACGAAACACATTGAGATTAGGCACCATTTTCTTCGTGATCACGTTCAAAAGGGCGATGTTAAACTTGTCCATGTGTCCACGAGAGGACCAATTAGTGATATATTCACTAAGCCTTTGCCTAGAGATCAATTTTCCAAGATTCGGCGTGAGTTAGGCTTGGTTCGAGAATCGGACCTTTTACACATGTTTTAGTTGTTCTAAACATGTTTATATGGTGTTTTTGAAGTGTCCAAGAAGTATGAGGTCAATTCGACGTGCATACGTCAAAAATCCAAAAATTTCATGTCCAAAATTTCCAGAGAGGAAATTAGCGCGCTAATGATGGAAATTAGCGCGCTAATGGTTAACTGACCAAAAATTTTCAGAGGGAAATTAGCGCGCTAATTCCAGCCATTAGCGCGCTAATAATGTTCTGGCCCAGAATTTGAATCGACCCATTAGCGCGCTAATTCTGATATTAGCGCGCTAATGTCGTTCGGCCAGGGCTTATTTATTCATTTTTAACCCTAAAAATCAAAACACCACTCACATCTCTCCTCTCCTCTCAACGTCTCCACCACCATCTCGCTTAATACGGGTAAGTTCTTCACCTCTCTTTGTCAATTTCTTCAATTTCTTTGTTTCTCTCCATCACGTTCTCCCCAATTTTTTTGCCAATGTCGACTCGTCGTCCCTCCACCCGTACCTCCTCCCGTCCGACCGCCACCACCAATCCCCGTCCAACCGCCCCTACCACGTCCTCTCATCCTACCCAAGCCACGTCCTCTCGTCGTCCATCGCGACGCCGTGTTGTCCAACCGTCCTCCTCCACTAGTGAGTCGGAATCCTCACAACCCGCCCCCACTCCGGCGATTGCCCCTCAACGTGAGGGTCGCGCCAAGTCCGTCCATGAGGCCACTTCGGTCCTCGAGTCCGTGGCTCCGCGACTGACGGATGCCAAGATCCTTCGCCCCGCCATTGTCGATTTCGCATTTTTTGATAGGGCCCACCTCCCAATTCGGGAGATTCTCGATTCCGCGGGATGGACCACATTTTGTTCTCACAACGCAAACTATAACCCCCCTTTGGTTCGTGTCTTTTACTCGAATCTTGAAACATCAGCCCAATTTGTCCTACGTTCTTCTGTTGGTGGGCGCTCCATTGCGATTACGCCTGACAATCTTGCCCAACGGCTTAATATCCCATTGCACCCTCCTACCACTACGGTAGTGGGTAAATTTCTCAGTTGGCCGTTTGATCGCCTTGAAGTGCTTAATTCTTTCTATCGGCCAAAAAGAACCCTAACTGTGTATCCAACTGGCATAACGGATACCGATTTTAAATTGATGCCCCACCTTCTACATAAAGTACTTCATAAAGTTATCCTTCCTCGTGGTGGGAGTAAAAACTATGTCACTCTTCTTGACATGTTCGTTCTTGGGCATCTATTTCGTGCCATTCCTCTCGATCGCCCCATATTATCATTGGTTATATACGAGCACATGTGTAGCTCGGGTCGTCATCTCCCGTATGCAAATATCATCACATCCTACTTGGAGTCCGCCAAGTGGATCTTGCATTAGGCGGTCGTCCCCTCACCGTCTACGACACATTGACATGGCCACTCGAAGGCCATGAAGTACCGATACATACGCGATAGGGAGCGGTGGACACGGGAAGATGCGATCCCGGATGGTCGGTATTATGGTGGCTATGAGTCTCGTTGCCTACGGACCCTCCGGTTGCTTCGTTTGATGCGCCCGACTACTTAGAGTATAGCTACAGTTTTGGTGGTGATGACCATGATGACGATGGAGGCTTTGCTGGCGATGATGACCATGATGGCGATGAGGAAGTTCATCATGACTCCACCGTTCCACCCCCGCCGCCGTCACAAAGCACTACGAGACGGCCCCGCCCCCACCTCCCTCTACATTTGGGGGTTTCACACCTCCACCAGATATGTCCCCCTCGTCGGCCTATGTCTCTGCACAGCTGGGTTACCTGCACTCCTACATGACTCAGACCTTTGCTACTGTCGAGGCGAGCCTTCAGCATCAAAATGATCGTCTTCGTCGTATTGAGGGTCAATTGCTTCCAAAGCGAACCCCGCGCGTAATGATCGTTCTACCAGTTCTGCACATCGACCATCATCCTCGAGGAGGAGTGTTTAGTCGTTTTCTTGCTTGTTTAGCATTAGGCTCTATTGGGTCGTTCTTTTCTTTTGGTGTATAGATACACTACATGTAGGTGAGCACTAGGCTCCAAACTGTTAGGCTTTGCTGTTTTCCATATTTCTCTTTTGCTCATGTTTAAGCCACAACTATGTTCACATTCCTTTATGCTATCTATATCATGATTTTTTTGCGTATCTACGAGTTTATATATGGCTTTTTCTTGCTTCACTATGATTTATCTTATCTCGCTTGTGTACCGCTTCCGTCTATTGTCTTTGGATATGCATAGCGTAAGGGGAGCGTATTTGCTCTTGTTCTACTTCTCCCATGCATCGTTGTATTTTTCAAACGGGGGAGCTTGGCCCCACTTTTTGATGTTATCAAACGGGGAGAAATGTGGTTGAACTTGAAAATATTGATGTGTTTGAACTTGCACAAATGAAATGTTCAATCTTGAATGAAATACACACTTAGATTATGCTCTTTATTTTTAAAGTTCACATTGTTTGTTATCATCAAAAAGGGGAGATTGTTGGACTAAGTGGTTAGTCACTCTAACTCCGAATAGGGGATTTTGATGGAAACAAACAAGGTGATAATGTACTAATTAATATCAAGTGTATTTCAGTTTTTGTTAAAGGATGCAAAACAACACATCACGGGTATTCAAGCCATACAAGTTCAAACCCGGCATTCGTGAAGGAATGAAGATGGAAGACCACATTGCAATTTGTAATTTCGATGTAAGGTATCAAATTCTTTCACGCAAGCCAAATGCATTAGTTCATGCATATCAAGTTTTAAAACCAATTTTCAAAAGTCATGAAGTAACTTGGAATTTCAAAATGAAATTTAACACATAACTAGGTCCACGAGTTTAAAACAATGTGAGATTATGTGTGAATGATCATTTGCATTTTGGAGATCATTGTTGAAGTTTTCAAGACTGAAAAACTTGTTTTTAAAAGGTCTTTGAAAAGGAAAACGCAAGTTTGCGAAAAGCCCCTCGCATGTTATGAAATCGTGATTTTCCGTTTTCGGGGTTTGTAAAAATATCCGGACCATCCAATTAGGCTTAATGATCCATAATAAACGTGTATAACATGTTACATTAGGGTTGGTTAGGTCCCGGACGTGTCTAAGGGTCGCTAACACAAAGGGAGAAAATAATTATTTTCGAGCTCCCTGCGAGTTAGCGCGCTAATATCGCCATTAGCGCGCTAAGTGCGAGTTAGCGCGCTAGGTCTCGTATTAGCGCGCTAATTGCCCTCCCGATGACTTTTTAAAAAGCTGGAAAACGAACGTTAATTTGAATTTTTGATGGATTTTGGACCCTTGGATCTCCACAACGGTCACAAACAGTCAAGATGGGATACCTAACCCTATAAAATCACCAAGAACATGGTTTTCTCACAACAAGGAACAAACACACTCAAAAAGCACAAAAGATTCAAAAAGAAACACTTTGATTTTTGTGAAGGAGACAAAGGAGATTCTTGAAATTTGTTCACAAGCACAAAAATCCAAAGCACCTTGAAGCATTCAAAGAGTACTAGAATCTCCTCAAAGCTGGTCTCTTTTGTCATCTTCTTGGTTGTAAGCAAGTCCTTGTTCTAGATTCCTCTTCTTGTGCTTAATCTTCATAGTTTTGTGTGCTTTGGATCAAAATCAGTTTGTTGTGTGTTTTCAACACTATTATCTTGGGTTTTGCACTTAAACTTATTTTATCAAACCCTAAGATTGATTTGAACAAAAGTTTTGCACTTAAACTTGATCTTTGTTAAACTATTGTTCTTTGCCTTGAAATCGGTTTTGCACAAACACATTGGATTTTAAAACGATTTCATAGTTGGAATTTGCAACAAAATCGGTGACACACTTTGCATTTTCCATTCATTCTCATACTTGCATGCATTAGAGTTGTTAGGCTCTAGGAGGCTTGCTAGTGTTTGAATTTGATATCACTTTATATTGTAAAGTGTATCTCATTTTTTCAAGTAAATTATAAGTGTATGATTGTAAGACTTAGTGGAATCTAAGTCAAAGGGAAAGACCTAGTTGAGGCTAGGCACAATTTCTAGTTGCGGCTAGATAGGAAGTCCTAATTGTAATTAGGCATTCTAGGCTTGTATGCTTAGGTTGTAACACTTATTTGGAATATAAGTGAGGGTTAAAAATCCTAACCTAGGGAGGTTAGGTAGTGGATGTAGATCATTTGATCGAACCACTATAAATCGTGTCGCTTTCCATCTCTTCTACCTCATTCTTTTGCATAGCATAGACATTCGTTGTTACTTGTGCATAAAAAGTATTAAAAAGGCAATAACCTCTCTCTACACACCCAATTCACCCCCTCTTGGGTGTGGTTTCAATCAAGTGTACGTTTTCATAAAAAAGTTAGTGGTCCCTATGAATAAACCTCATTTCCCATTGTAAGGGCATCTCCAATGCATTACATTAAAATAGTGCCACACAAAATATTATTTCCATTTTCAATTCAAAAACACTAAAATTTACATCAAACCACTTTATGAGATTTTTATTAAAAAAATATTTTTATGTTGATTTATAGACTTCGCAACTAACAAAAGTTAAAAAAAAGTATTATTCCTTGCACCATTCACAGTGGCACCGTACTCCACTTTATAAGAGTCAATAACACAATTGAGAAGTGTTACAATGAAAATAAAATGTCACATCCCAACACACATTGCTTTATAAGAACCATTAGTTTTCACCTCGGGAAGCAAGCACACACAGATTTCAGTGCATAACACTCGAGTCGAAGCCGCATGAAGGGATCTTGTGCAGGGGCGGATCCCGGATTTTAAGTAGCCTTGAACTAGACTTAAATACTAATACGTATTTTAAAAAGAAAATTTAGAACATGTTTTTGTAACGTAAAATAGACAAGGACTTAGTGACATTCCTTGACTTTCCCCGACGTGTGTGCCTGCACGCATCTAAAATTTTTGAAAATGTTGTAAAATTACTTTGAACAAAGCTAGGAAAGTAATGTAAAGAAATAGAAATTGAACAAGAGAAGAGATAGGGGAGAAATAGAGAGAACTTTCATTCCAATATATGGTATCACATTACATAGGTGGAACCTCTTTATATAGGCCCTTGGTAAGACCAAAGGGCACAAGTTACATTTCAATACAATTACATGAATAAATAGCATTAAGACTAAGTAATTATATGAATTAATTTGGATGTTACATCATGTGAAGAGTTAGAATAATAATAGGTGGAATACGTAGAGTTGTCAATCCACATTATTTACAACACTCCCCCTTGGATGACGACTTGCTAAGAGAATATGCCTCGTTAAAACCCTTACTAGAAAAACCCTGTGGGAAAAAAAATTTAGCAAAGGAAAAAGAGTACATTGTTCTCATCAATCTTGATATGGAGTATGATATTGATAGGATTGTCTCATTAAAAACCTTGCTAGAAAAATCCATTGGGATAAAACCATAGCGAAGGGAAAAAGAGTACAATACACTTATCAATTTTGATATGGAGTATTAATATTGTTAGGATTGCCTCATTAAAAACCTTGTTAGGAAAACCCAGCGGGAAAAAACCTTAGACAAGGGAAAAAGAGTGCAATGCACTAATCAACAACTCCTTGTGATTCTCCCCCTCATGTCCACATGGGTGAGACTTGTTCAGTTTCTTTACTTGCAATGTCTTTAAGTTTACGCAAGCCAATATCATATGTAAGCCTTTTAAATGTCGTAGTTGGTAAGGCTTTTGTGAATAAATCAGCAAGATTATCGCTCGATCGGATTTGTTTGATATCAATTTCACCATTCTTTTGAAGATCATGCGTATAAAAGAATTTTGGTGAAATATGTTTTGTTTTGCCCCCTTTTATGAATTCTTCACTTAATTGTACAATACATGCTGCATTATCCTCATATAATATGGTTGGAGAATCTTTTATTGAAGGCAATCCACATGATTCTTGAATATGTTCAATCATGTTTCTCAACCAAACACATTCACGACTTGCTTCATGAATTGCAAGTACTTCAGAATGATTGGAAGAAGTGGCAACCATAGTTTGTTTTACTGACTTCCATGATACAGCAGTATTACCACAGGTGAATACATATCCCGTTTGAGAACGGGCCTTATGGGGATCTGATAAAAATCCAGCATCAGCATAACCTTGGAGATTCAATTTTACCCCTTTCGAGTAAAATAAACCCATGTCACTTGTTCCTTGAAGATATCAAAAAATGTGTTTAACACCATTCCAATGTCTTCAAGTTGGTGAAGAGCTATATCTTGCAAGTAGGTTGACAGCAAAAGCAATATCGGGTCTTGTACAATTTGCAAGATACATAAGTGCACCAATTGCACTTAAATATGGTACCTCTGGACCAATTAGCTCTTCATCACTTTCTTGAGGTCGAAATGGATCCTTATCTACTTCAAGTGATCTGACAACCATTGGAGAGCTCAATGGATGTGCCTTGTCCATATAAAATATTTTTAATAATTTTTCAATATAATTTGATTGATGGACAAGTATTCCACTTGACAAATGTTCAATTTGCAAACCAAGACAAAGTCTTATTTTTCCAAGTTCTTTCATCTCGAATTCCTTTTTCAAGTATTCGGATGTTCTAACGATGTCGTCGTGGTTTCCCACTATATTTAAATCATCAACATATACAGCAATAATCACAAATCCCGTTGATGATCTTTTAATGAAGACACATGGGCAAAGCGGATTACTTACATATCCTTCTTTCAGTAAATAATCACTAAGACGTTTGTACCACATTCGTCCGGATTGTTTCAACCCGTACAAAGACCTTTGTAATTTTATAAAATGCATGTTATGAGGTTTTGATTTTATTTCATCAGATATTACAAATCCTTCAAGAATTTTCATATATATCTCACTGTCTAGCGATCCGTACAGATATGCTGTAACGTCATCCATAAGATGCATATCTAGGCCTTCAGAAATTGTAAGGCTTATCAAGAATCGAAATGTGATTGCATCTATAACAGGAGAATATGTTTCCTCATATTCGATGCCAGGTCTTTGTGAGAAACCTTGACCTATAAGTCTTGCTTTGTACCTTGTAACTTCATTTTTTTCGTTTCTCTTTCGTACAAATACCCATTTATATCCAACAGGTTTTACGCCATCTGGCGTTTGGACAATTGGTCCAAAAACCTCTCGTTTCCTTAACGAGTTTAGCTCTGCTTGGATAGCATCTTGCCATTTTTGCCAATCAGGTCTTTTTTTTTGACATTCGTCCACTGATCGTGGTTCTGGATCATCATCATTTTCACATATTTCAAAGGACATATTGAAAGTAAATATATCATCAGGAACAATTTCATTTCGATCCCAAATCTTACCAGCGTTTAAATAATTTATTGAGATCTCATTACTTTCATCTTTTTCTAGAGGAAGTTGTTCCTCATCAGAATCAACTTGTTCTGACATACCCTTATCAAAGGATTCTTGTGCTTTCTCAGGAGTATTTTGATTTGTATTTATTTTTACTCCCGTTTTCCTCTTTCGAGGAATTGTATCCTTTGAACCAACCGGTCTTCCACGCTTTAAGAGTTTCGTTGGTTCTTGTACATTTTGTTGCACAGAGACATCAATTCTTGTAGGAGCATTTACAGCTGGAATATGTGATTTTGTCACTTGTTTTGCATCATTAAATGCATCTGGTAATTGATTTGCAATTTGTTGCAAATGAATGATCTTTCGAACTTCAAGTTCACACTGATTTGTTTGTGGATCATAATGTGATAAAGTTGATGCATTCCAAGCAATTTCGCGCCATTCCTTTTGAATTGACTTCTTATCTCCCCCTAATGGTGGGAAAATTGCTTCATCAAAGTGACAATCACAAAACGTGCAGTAAATAAATCCCCTGTTAAGGGCTCAAGGTATCTTATAATGGACGATGAGTTAAATCCAACATAAATCCCAAGTTTTCGTTGTGGACCCATCTTAGTTCTATTGGGAGGTGGTATAGGAACATACACTGCACAACCAAAAAATTTTAAGTATGATATATTTGGTTGTTGACATAAAATGAGTTGCATGGGGGAATGTTCATGGTATGCAGTAGGCCTATAACGAATGATAGATGCTGCATGAAGGACTGCATGTCCCCAAACTGAAGTTGATAACTTAGTTCTCATGATTAAAGATTTGGCAATTAATTGAATGTGTTTGATCAGAGATTCTGGCAAACCATTTTTTGTATGCACATGTGGAACAAAATGTTCAATGGTAATTCCCATAGACATGCAATAATTTTTAAATGCTTGAGATTGAAATTCCCTGGCATTATCAAGACGGATGGTCTTGATTGGGTTGTCAGGGAATTGTGCTCTTAACTTAATGATTTGCGCTAAAAGTCTAGCAAATGCAACATTGCGGGTCAAAAGCAAACAAACATGTGACCACCTAGTTGATGCATCTATCAAAACCATGAAATATTTAAATGGTCCACAGTGAGGATGAATAGGTCCACATGTCTCCCTGAATGCGTTCTAAGAAAACTGGGGATTCCACAACAATTTTACTTGGGGATGATTTAACTATTAATTTACCTTGAGAACAACTAGCACAATTATAATCACCAGCTGAAAATATTTTGTGACTCCTTAAAGGATGTCCATGCGAATTATTAATTATTCTTCGCATCATTGATGATCCTGGATGACCAAGCCGGTCATGCCATAAAATGAATGTCTTTGGATCATTAATTTTCTTATTTAAGACGACATTCGTTTTGACATGCCTTTTTAAATAAAATCCAGAAGGTAATGCTGGGAATTTAAATTTTCAGATGAAACAAATCATACTGAATAACTTCTGAAGATAAGACATTGACAACATTATAGTTGTACCAGATATTGCATAAACATTAGCCTCTGCTAAGTTTAAATTTGATAAATACTCTTTATATTACAATGTACATGTAGTACAATAAGCAAGACATGCGTTATTCGCCTTTATTTAGCTCATAATTTGAACACATCTTAATGTGTCAATACTTAATTGAGCTACTTTTAATGGTAAAATTCATAATTTTGCCTTGATTTTGAAGACATGGTAAAAGATCAAAAATATTTGGGTATGTATATGACAATATTTAGGCAACATAGCCTTTTTTACGTGACGAAAAAATGTCACAATTATGAGCGCTCATTGTCAATACTAATTTACCATTTCTAGTGGTGCACTACTTTTTATTCTGACTATCAATAGAATTGTCAATATGACTTTTACCATATCTTTTCACCTTTTCCACGTCCATAAATTTGTAATTGCGACTATGGTCATCATATGCAACATATGTTTCTTAATTTGAAGCGAAACCAATTGGACATAAGTGATATTATATTTATAATATCTCATTATTTTACTCAGCTACCACGAGACAAGGATTCAATCCATAATTAATATTTAATGGATTGACGTGCGCTTGTATTTCGATAATTTGTTGCAAGATAATACATCGAAGCGAGCCACGTGGCCTTTATTTGTCTCATCGGTCATATTTCGCATAGCCTCAATATAGAGGTAATTGAAATTGCGAATAATAAATGATATTTGATCGATATAAATTTTGTAGCGTGAGACCCAGCCACTCATTTTGAGCCTTTTGGAGCATCACCAATTTTGGCCTTGATATAGATAGCTCCATGAGGTGAAATGATAATATAAAGTGAAATATTCACTTTTCAAATCTCTAAAGAGTCTAAAGAGATATTTAACGAATAAATATTTATACGCATAGCCTTGCATAGATGTTTTATATATAATTTGAGCATCCCGTTGCCTTGATAAGTAATTATTTCCAGTGATATCAAGAGCAATAAATTCAAGTTTTTGAAGGTTTGCCATACTCTGACAATATGTCAAAAATTGAGTAAATAAAAAAAATATTCAATTAAATATATGTTCACAACTTGATTATTAATATGCAAAATGTACTACTTGTATGAGTTGGTGGGACAACCTCCAGGTTGGGTGGTGAGACGAAATCTACTTAAAAGCCATGCCTCCTCGAACGGGATAACCCGTCTCCCTTTCAATGTTTAGCTTTACCGGGGACAAGGCTTACCCACTATCAACCCAAACTCATAACACTATTTGCAATAAAAAAAAATCGAGAATGAAGCATAATTAATCGTTTATAGTATAGCGAGAAAACTAGTTATGCCACATATTGACTTTTGATTTATGATGTAGAAGATCGTACAAGACGCAACTACAGAGCATACTTTCGCAATCGGTGACGTTATAATGCATAGTATATGAATAAAGTATGCATATAAAAGTGAAGCAACCAAGACAATATCAAAATAAACCGAACTCATAAAAGTTATACCTTCTTAGCTTTGTCTCCTTAACAAGCCTTCTTGAACTTCAAGATCTCCTTAATGCTAGAGCAAGCTCGTGCTGATAACGTGTTGTAAAATTACTTTGAACAAAGCTAGGAAAGTAAAGTAAAGAAATAGAAATTGAACAAGAGAAGAGATAGGGGAGAAATAGAGAGAACTTTCATTCCAATATATGGTATCACATTACATAGGTGGAACCACTTTATATAGGCCCTTGGTAAGACCAAAGGGCACAAGTTACATTTCAATACAATTACATAAATAAATAGCATTAAGACTAAGTAATTATATGAATTAATTTGGGTGTTACATCATGTGAAGAGTTAGAATAATAATAGGTGGAATACGTAGAGTTGTCAATCCACATTATTTACAACAGAAAATATATTAGCAAGTGTTAATTATCTTTTTCTTTAGGGAAGAAAGATGATGTAGCTACCAACTACATTATACCATAATGTTCAACTCGATTGTGATCGTGATGGAGATGCAATTCAAATTCCATTAATATGGTGTTACACCAACTACTCCACCACCAAAATTAGCTCTTTTTTTTTACTTCAACGGAAGTCGGACCAACACCTCCCGAAACCTTGCCTTTTGACATTGTTGTCTCTACAAAAAACTAGCTAATTTTAATTTTCTTGCAATAACAACAATTCAATGAAATAAACACTAAACATTGCTAAACCTTTTTCTTGTTTTTCCTTCTTATTTATTTATCTTTTTTTTTAAGTTTAGGAGAGTCGAACTTATGACTTTTCAACTTGTGGGTCTGTTAGGTGTGACTTGGTTATTGGCATTCTAACCTTTTTAATGCAATTTTCTTTTAAATGCATGTGGCCCCTTAAATTTCTGTGCAATCGTATATTTTCATTAAAAAGAAGAAAAGCAGTGTCAGTGGCTTCTTTATCGTACACATTGGTCCCTTGCCAATGGTAGTGGTCTCATCTACTGAGACGGCGAGAGAGATCATGAAAACCCAGGACCTCAACTTCTGTACTAGACCGGGGTCGTTAGTTAATTAGAGCCGACGAGGTGGCTAACATGGTGGCTTCCATCTCCAAATCTTCTTCTTCTTCTTCAATGTCGAAGCCTGTGGACTTGACACACACCACATTTTCTTTTATCGCTACGTTGATGTTCGGGATTGCATTGGGTAGGAGCTATCATGGAAAACATTATGATAATGCTAAGTTTATGGAGGTTGTGTATAAGGTAGGATTTGTGATGGGAAGTTTCTCGGCGTCCGACTACTTTCCGTCCTCGCCGATCGCGTGGGCGGTGGATGTCGTCACCGGACTAAGAGGGAGGCTGCATAGGAACTTCGGAGAGTTAAACAAGTTCCTTGACAAGTTCATTGATGAGCATATGGAGAGAGGCGATGGGCGGGAAGAAGACCTCATAGATGTGTTGCTTGGAATCATGAGAGATCGACATCGGGTTTCGTATCACTATAGACCACGTCAAGTCCCTTCTAATGGTATTTATGTCTTTTTTTTGGTAAATTATTTATGTATATCTTTAATTCCCTTATTGTCATAATGTATAAGTATTTATGAAAAATATTATACCATACCATACCATACCATACCAGTGAGCTACCCATGATGCGTTGTGCTTGGTTATATGGTCGTAAGCACTATAATTAAGTTAATTAATTAATGTATTTAATATGCAATTTGCAATGTTTACATAGGATGTTATTTTTGGTGGGTGAGTACAAGTGCGGTCGGGATGGTTTGGGCAATGGCGAGTTAGCGAGGCACCCTACCAAGATGAAGAAGGTCCAAGAAGAGATCAGAGCAATTGTGGGCAAGAAAGGGAAGGTTGAGGAAAGCGATCTCCAACAACTCCGCTACTTGGACATGGTATTTAAAGAGACTCTAAGGCTTCATCCTCCAAAGCACCTCTAGGAGCGCTAGAGAGTGTATCAAACCGAGTAAGGTGAATGGATACGATATCCTCCCGGAATGAGGGTGGTGGTGAACACGGGGGAATCGGGAGGAGCCCCGAGTCTTGGGACAACCCCGATGAGTTCCGCCCAGAGAGATTTGAGGATAGTGAGATTAATTTCAAAGGCCAACATTTCGAGTTCTTGCCATTTGGGGGCGGCCGAAGGATCGTCTGGATGAATATGGGAGTGTTCAATGCGGAGCTTGGACTTGCAAACCTTCTATATTGTTTTAATTGGGAATTACCAAGTGGAACGAAAGTAGACATTGATGAGAAGATTGGTTTTGCAATCCACAAGGCTGGTTTGGCCGTTCACAAGAAATCTCCTCTCTTGCTTGTGCCCGTTGAGTACAATGGGTAGGTGCTACTTATGCAAATCTATTAGAGTGCAATAATTAATTCTGGAGGTGTACGTTGTTTGTCTTTTATGACTATGTGTATGCTCATATCATTGAGCTTGGTTAATTATGCCCCTTTTCTCTATATATTCAAAAATAAGTATGTGGTTGACGTTCTTTAAGGCATTTCCAAATTTGCATCATTTTAGCACCACTTTAGCGCAGAAAGTACAAAAATACTATTATTATTACCAAGTGGAATGAAGGTAGACATTGATGAGAAGATTGGTTTTGCAATCCACAAGGCTGGTTTGGCCGTTCACAAGAAATCTCCTCTCTTGCTTGTGCCTGTTGAGTACAATGGGTAGGTGCACATGCAAATATCATTAAGCTTGTTGTTTGTCTTTTATGACTCTGTGTATGCTCATATCATTAAGCTTGGTTAATTATGCCCCTTTTCTCTATATATTCAAAAATAAGTATGTGGTTGACGTTCTTTAAGACATTTCCAAATCATTTTAGCACCATTTTAGCGCAGAAAGTACAAAAATACTATTATTATCTCCAACTCAATAAGTACATTATCTTTTATACTAAATCACAATCATCTATTTTTTTTCAATTTATTATTTCATTTTAGGTATTGAAGCACACAAAAAAAATATAAAATAACTAAAAGAGGGTGTCGGGGCTACCCAAAAGCATCCTACACCACACCAAATTGGTGTGGGGGGACGGTGCTGGATTAGAGCACCAACCCAATGTTATCCATCCAATGCAACGTCACTTTGGCACTGCTTTGGAGATGCTCTAAGGTTGTAAGTATTCTTTTAGCATAATAAATAGATCAAATAGATAATTACCTACGAAAGCCTTTAGACTTCTAAAACTATACTACGATCTTATCGCCCTTATGATCCTCAAACTTTCGACACATTGTTTGATGGTATAAGTGCCATTTTTATAGGGTTGAGAAAAAACCTTTAAGCTTCCCAAATTAATACCAATTCTGTCAGGACCCATTTTCCAAATGGCCTAGCCTGATCCATAACTCACCAACCAACTCAGTCCTTGAGTTATGAATCAAAATAGTAAGCCTTCTATCAACACTAACTCATTATCATTTATCATCAATTGAAATTTAATCAATGAATCATTTCACATGAGTTGGTTTAGGGTTTAGGGTTTAAAAGAAACAAAAAAATGGGGTTCGAATAACCGCTGCCTTTATCTATTCTTCCTAGCTAGGCACATTGTCCTTGGGAAAATTCATTAGAATATGGTTTGACTGCATGGCCAAGAGAATCTCCCATTTTTGAAATGAACCCACTGCTGCTACGTAGTCACTCTCCTAGTTAGAGAACAATCAAGCAAACGTGCCCAACACCTTTGGCATCACTAAACAACAACAATGGGGTGAGATACAATAGTTAGGATTCCTTCTTCGCATAGCATAAAAAGTACATATTAAGTTTCTGTAAGGAGATAAATTATCCAAAGTACCGCTGTCAATTACCCAACCCACATTTGGCATCGATCTCCTTGGACGTCGTCCAAATCACCTTGAGATGCGTGCGCACGCATCACGATGTAGAAATGAACAACATTTAAGGAGGTCGATGCCAAATGTGAGTTACTCTGGCATTTCTATATATATATATATATATATATATAGTATGCTTTCTAATTTGTTTAAGGAAATATTTCTTCTTTTCCCTTCATTTTGTTTCTTCAGACAATTTTTGTTATTTAATTTTGAATTTTGGGATATCATTTTCTTTCTTGATATAATCTTAATTCTTGAGCAGCATGGTGGTGTTGATATAATCGTTGAATGGCAGCGTTTGCTAGATAGTTGGCTTTTTCAAAAGTATTTGTACTTAACCTTTTGGTCATGGTCACGGAAAATAACCTTTCACACCAACTGCTGGTCATTTGTTCCACACCTTCATTTGCATTGCCTAATAATCAACCAGCTCTTACACTATGACGTGTTTTTATATAAATGTTGCCTTTGATACCATTAATCTGTATGAAGGTAGGTTAGTAAGTAAAAAGGTCTTTCTTAGGACTACTTGTCTCTAAGTGTAAACTTTTACTGATGAGTCTATTCATATGACATTCTAACCAACAAGATTTACTTGCGATTTTTAAAACTTAAATTTACAATAACTACGTTCACAACTAAAAGCCATTTTTTATAGTGACACTCGTCTCTGTTGTCCTTTTTTTTTTTTTTTTTTCAGATATTCTCTGTTCTCTTGTATTCTCATATTGTACAATGATCATGGTAATTCCAATAATGCCCAATTGATACACCAAAAATGCCCACACCAATAATGCCCACGTGATACACCAATAATGCCCACGTGATACACCAATAATGCCCACGCGAAGGAAGACACAGGGTGAGTTTCGCGTGCCAAATATATATATTTTTTTAAAACAAAAAAGAAAAGAAATATAAGAAAAAAACAACTTTGCACTCAATATAATTTGAAGCCATGGCTTCTTATTCTTAGAAGTTATAACTCATACCAAACTATTAGACCATCTAAATAGTTGGTATTTTCACGTGCCAATTTAAGTTATAAGTTAAATGGTTTGGTAATAATTTTGGAACATTAAAATGGACACTTTATTATTGGTGTCTATTGATTTCTGTATCAATATTTATGCGCATACAAATTGATGTGTCTTTGACACTAACAATTGGGTATTCATTCTAGATGTCCCAAAAAGTCATCCTATTATTGTCCTTTAAAACATTATGTCTTTTTTTTTTTACAAAAATGCTAGGATGGCACCTCTACAACTCACACCCCAACTAACACTCCCTACTCAACTGTATTTTGAATCTCGATATACGTAAGCTCGCATCTTGAAGTGGACGTCATTAGCACCGTCCTTTTTTTAAGACCAAACATTATCTGTCTTTATTGGTTTGGTAAGCAAATTTACTATTTTACCATTTTCAATCTACTAAATTATACATTGTAATTGTAATTGAATAGAGATAATGAGTTGAGTCGTTCATATCTTCAAACCATGTTACATATATAACATTAATTAAGTGTTCCACTTTAACTCAACAACTAATAACTATAGTCTATAACTCATGAGAAAAAAAAAACATAGCTACATTTCAATTGAATGCATTATATATAATTAATCTTTTCAATTGAATAAACAATTGATTATGAAATATTCTTTACGTGTTTGAACGGTTTTACTAAATAGATATCAAAGTTGGGTTCATTTCAAAAAAATTAAGAGCCGCATATCCTATTATTTAATTTCATATACAACTTTTTTTTCTTCAATTTTCTTTTTGTCATCGTTGGTAAAAAAAACATGTCTTTTTGAAATTAATTTTATTTATGTATATTTTTATGTTTATTTATATAATCAGAATCATACTTTATGAATTACAAAAATATGCTTTTGTAATTGTATTAATTCCCGTGAGTGCAGCGAGCAGGCTCATTCATGCAAACACACGTAATGAAACTAATATATATATATATATATATATATATATATGTTGGTGTTTGGGGTTCATGCGCAGCGGAGATTACAAAACAATTTTGCTACAAAAACCCGAACAGGATTCGAATCTAATTCCATTAAAAACGTTTAAAAATGAAAACTTAATCATACCACAGTCACAATGTACCTTTCTGAAGGTTAATCGATCTCTAAAGCGTTGCCAACGACGAACGCCCTCTATCAGCAGTCCACACATGAACGACGGTCGAGATTTGAAGTGCCAGCTTCGAGAGAATACCAAACTTTTTTCATTCTCTCCAAAATGACCCAGAACATACTAAAAACCCTAACTCGTTTCTAAAACGAAAATATAGTTTCGGCCTTTTAATCTTTCGTTTATGTATTGTAACTTAAAACGTCTATTTATACAATGCTTGTATATAGACGGTTAAGTAAATTACATATATACCCCTACTCAAGAAGTATAAGTGTAATACACCACAGGGACGTTTCTGTCATGAATTTTATCATATAAAATTCATTCTTCCGAACTATTTTAAAATCTCGCAAAACCATTCTTAGTGTGCGACCCAATAGGCACATACAACGTTGACTTTGTACCAAAACACATTTTGGTATACAAGTCATAAGAGGTCTCTAGCAAGACATGACTACCCAAGTTGTACAAAGATCAAATCGATACAACCTAATCAATAATGTATATAACATCCTTTTGTCACACGATATCCTTTTGATCAAACATAAGGCATGGAATTGTTATCCAACATGTTCAATCGTACTAGTCTCGATCTCTAAGTAGACTGAAAACATCCAAGTGACATTGATCAATATCAATTCACTTAGACTAGGCCTTTTGACAGTCTAACACATCGAGGGATCCACTGGATATTTCTCTCTATATGAGAGGGACAAATTCTATCTCGATTGCACAACTTCACCACATTATTCACACAGTAACCAATCACAACCTTTATAATCGTCAGGTTAAAGACAACATTTAATTGCGTCAAATCACTGTATTCCTAATGTTGAAGTCTCTGGTAATCTCAAGTCAGAGGACTGAATAATATACATATCATGAGAAACAACTATGACTTAATCCATGTGGTGTTCTCATAGCGGGTCGGTCCAGTACTTTGTTCTCTAACAAGTACTCATGATCTTGATTCGTATTCCTATACGTATGATCATCGTATGATCATCAATCAAGACTCACACTAGTCTTAATTCATTATAGTTCCCAGTATAATAATCGACTAGGGACATTTAGGATATTTCTGTAAATACCCATAGATCTTATTATAATGTAAACATGCAAATCAATTATAATAAACAACAAATGAAATCCTCTATTTTATTAACTAAAATGTATTCATAAAGACCATTAATGGATTGACCTAGGGCACATTTCCCAACAATATATATATATACACATACATACATACATACAAGTTAGTGGTCCCTAAATTTCAGTGGCTCCTTAAATTTTAGAGCGCCCAATTGTATGTTTTCATAAAAAAGTTAGTGGTCCCTATCAGTAAACCTCATTTCCCCATTGTAAGGGCATCTCTAATGCATTGCATTAAAATAGTGCCACACAAAATATTATTCCCATTTTCAATCCAAAAACACTAAATTTTACATCAAACCACTTTATGAGATAAATTTTTTTTTTAAATATTTTTATGTTGATTTATGGACCTCGCAACTAACAAAAGTTTAGAAAAAAGTATTATTCCTTGCATCATCCGCAGTGGCGCCGTACTCCACTTTATAAGAGTCAATAATACAATTGAGAAGTACTCCACTTTATAAGAGTCAATAATACAATTGAGAAGTGCTACAATGACAATAAAAAGTCACATCCCAACACACATTGCCCCAAAAAACTATTAGTTCCACCTCGGGATGCGGGCACACACAGATTTCAGTGCATAATACGCAAGTCGTTCGCATGGAGGGCACTTGTGCAAGGGCGGATCCACGATTTTAAGTAGCCATGGGCTAGACTTAAATACTAATATGTATTTTTTAAATTTTTTTAGACATGCTTTTGTAACGTAAAAAAGACACGCGCTCAGTGATATTCCTTGACTTTCCTCGACGTGTGTGCCCGCACGCATCTAAAAACTTCGAAAATATATTAGCAAGTGATATTTATCTTTTTCTTTAGGGAAGAAAGATGATGTAGCTACCAACTACATTATACCATAACGTTCAACTCGATAATGATCATGATGGAGATGCAATTCAAATTCCATTAATATAGTGTTACACCAACTACACCACCAAAACTAGCTCTTTTTTTTACTTTAACGGAAGTTGAACCAGCACCTCCCGAAACCTTGTCTTTTGACAATTGATGTCTCTACCAAAAACTAGCACATTTTAATTTTCTTTCAATAACAACAATTCAATAAAATAAACACTAAACATTGCTAAACCTTTTTCTTGCTTTTGCTTCTTATTTATTTATCTTTTTTTAACTTTAGGGGAGTCAAACTCACGACCTCCCGGCTTGTCTTTTGACAAGTGATACCTTACTTTTTTTTGTTTTCTTTTATAGATTTCTTTTTTTTGGGTGGGCTAGGCTTGAAAAATCTTATTAATGGGTGAGCTAGGCTTTAAAAAAAAACTGGGAGTGGCTTAAGTATGTATATATATAGCCCAGGGCAAGAGATATATAGATCCGCGCCTGCTCTTGTGGGTCAATATGTGTTGGGTGTGACTTGCGTACTATGATTCTAACATTTTTTAATGCAATTTTCTTTTACATGCATGTGGCCCCTTAAATTTCTGTGCAATAGTATATTTTATTCAAAAAAAAGGAAAAGGAGTGTTCATGTCTTTTTTATCGTACATAGATCAATTCTTTATTGTACATAGACGTTGACCGATGATTTTTGGATAGCCACTTATTTTTGGGCACCTAATTTTCTAGGAGCTGCTAGAGAGTGTATCAAACCGAGTAAGGTGAATGGATACGATATCCTCCCCGGAATGAGGGTGGTAGTGAACGCGGGGGGAATCGGGAGGAGCCCCGAGTACTGGGACAACCCCGATGAGTTCCGCCCAGAGAGATTTGAGGATAGTGAGATTAATTTCAAAGGCCAACATTTCGAGTTCTTGCCATTTGGAGGCGTAGAAGGATCTGTCCCTGGATGAATATGGGAGTGTTCAATGCGGAGCTTGGACTTGCAAACCTTCTATATTGTTTTAATTGGGAATTACCAAGTGGAACGAAGGTAGACATTGATGAGAAGATTGGTTTTGCAATCCACAAGGCTGGTTTGGCCGTTCACAAGAAATCTCCACTCTTGCTTGTGCCCGTTGAGTACAATGGGTAGGTGCTACTTATGCAAATCTATTAGAATGCAATAATTAATTCTGGAGGTGTACGTTGTTTGTCTTTTATGACTCTGTGTATGCTTATATCATTGAGCTTGGTTAATTATGCCCCTTTTCTCTATATATTCAAAAATAAGTATGTGGTTGACGTTCTTTAAGACATTTCCAAATTTGCATCATTTTATCACCACTTTAGCGCATTGTAACGACCCTAAAATTTTAACTCGTGCCACGTGACATTTCAGGGTCGTATTGTGGGCCCAACTAGCCATGGTGTACTTGTTTCAGTCCTCGGGAGTCGACATCGAGGTATGTTATGTTTGTTTGGTGATTTGTATTATTTATTTATTACCGAACATTAATTCAATATTCCAAATGTGTAAAGACGTGGTGAGTGTGCGTTAGTACCGTTGAACAAGTTCGGTACGAAAAAACGCGTTAATCGAGTATTTGAGAGTCCGTGGGACGAAAATGAAATAAAAACATTGATATTTACAAATGAAAATAATTAATGGAATTAAATAATAAATTATGGGCGTCGAGTAATATGTGGGGTTATGGGCGATACGTGGGAGTCGAATATTAGTGTGCACGGTCGAGTTAACTCGTTGGTGCGCAAAACGAAATTTTAGACATGAAAAATACAATTATATATATATAGAATATATATAAATGTATATATAAGAAAAAAAATGTAAAATGACCAAGAGGGGCATTAGTTTATTAAAGAAGTGGATAAGAATTGGAGGGGCAAAATAGTCATTTGACCCAAAATTTGATAAGAAATACACAACCGCACATTATTTTCTCACAAAAAAAAAAAAAAAATCGAAGAGGAGGAGATCGAAGAGAGAGATCGATCAAGTGGGGGTTGGAGGTCTTCGAAATCAATGGAGTGATTAGGGTCGAGAGTTGGGGAATCGACACAAAGGTGAGTTGTGATTGTTGTTGCGTTGTGTTGTTGGGGCTGTTGTTGAGTTGTTAATTTTGGAAGAAATGGGATTTTTAATTGGTTGGTGTTGATGTTGTTGTTGTTGATGTTGTTGTTGTTGTTGGAAAAGAAAAGAGAAAGAGAAAAGGAAAGAAAAGAGAAAAAAAAAAAAAAAAAGGAAGAGAATGGAGGCAGAGACGTTCGTCTCGTAAGGAAAAAAAAAATTTGGAGAAGATGAATGGGGTGGGCGGGTCGTGGTGACCGGCCCTACCCGGCCAGGCCGGCCGGGCCCGACCCGGTGGGTCGGCCGGTCGACCCGGTTGGGGTGGACCGGGTCGGACCCAACCCGGGACCCACCATTATTAAAATAATAATATATTTATTTATTTATAATAAATAAATAAATTAAATATGTTTTATTTTTATTTATTTGAAATAAATAATGGAAAAATCTGGAAAATTCAGAAAAATAGGAAAAAAATTCTGAAAAATTATATTTCACCCAAATAAATAGAAATTTGGGAATTTTTATGAAAAATGAAGAATTTGAGATTCGCGACGAGACTTTTGTCGGGGTTTTGTCTCGTAAAGCGTGAAATTGTTAAAAATAGCCAGAAAAATATTGAAAAATATTTTTCTAAATTGTATGAAAATTATGAGGTTTTTATTTCGGGTATCCTAATGGGTTTAAATGGAACCCAATACCGGATAAGCGACCCAAATTGAGCAAAGGAACAATAATTTAGAAAATTGTAGAAAATGAGTTAAACTTGAGAAAAAAATTGAAGAATACTTGGAATAATTAGGGAAAAATTAACGGAAATTGGTTGAAATAATTGTCAGGTGACGAGCGAAGTGTTGGTAACTAATTGGGAAACGTGTGGAGCTACGCGAGGCGTTTTTAGCGGGATTTGAGGTGAGTAAAGGCAACAATAGAATCAACATAATTGCTTTTCTATTTATTGATTAATTACTCTTGAAATGCAAGCCCTTTGTATTCCTTTCTAGTTCAGGTGACCTAGGGTTTAGGTAGTCCGACTGTGATGAGAAGTCTCAACGAGTTTAGCAGCCGGCATAGGCGTGGCTTCTCGTTGGAGCCTATCGAAATGATTTAGCATCCGGCTTGGATCGTGGCTTTCTTTCGGTAGTGTGTTAGGAATTTAGTAGCCGGCTTTGTCTCGTGGCTTTTCCTAACAGAGTGTGCGTTCAGTGGAGGCGACCTTCGGGCCCACTGGTTCGTACGGGGATTGAGCAGGGAGGCAGTTTTGGGCCTCGTGTCGATCGCAAGGTCGATGAGGTCTTGAGACTCGCGGTTTGATTGGGACTATCTATTCTCCTATCCATTTGTTTCTCGGTCACTTGATTTTTCGTTGTTTGTACTTGATGAATCTATTTATCATGCGACTTGCTATCTATTTCAGTTTCTTGTTATACACTGCATGATTTATAGACTTATGATTATTGAAAATTCAAGTAAATTATGTTGAGATATCTATTGTTCTTGTTCATTGTTATATTTTGTACTCACCGTCCTTTTTATGACGGTGGGTGCGATCCATGTGACGAGTAAGGGCAAGGCGCCGATGCTTGGCGATATCCTCTGAGGCACGCTCAGAGCCGTTAGCTTTGCTCTCACTTTGTAGGTATTTTGTCTTTTGTTGTATATTTTGGCTATGTATCCATTTGTTTTGATATTTTGGGACTTTGGAAAGTTGAACCTGACTGTCGATACATGTATATGTTTACTTTGGGCTTTCAGTTGATCAGTATTATATACCTGTGATGTTGTTTGGACATGATTTTCCACATCTAGGTTGAATGAGTTGTAAACTGTTGTAAGTTGGTATTAAAAACAATTCCGCTGCACACCTAACTATAATTGAGGATAAAAGATTAGATAGAGTTAAGGTGAATCAAAAAGAGTGATCCAGGGTGAGTGAGTGAATAATGTAACGAGTAATTGATAAGTTAAGGCTGACTAGACCTGCGTTGACTCGTTGGAGACGAGCTAGGGGGTCCACGTAGGTTTAGGCCGGGCGGGGCCCAGTTTGTGGTTGCTGGGGCCGTCACACGCATAAAGTACAAAAATACTATTATTATCTCCAACTCAATAAGTACATTATTTTTTATACTAAATCACAATCATCTATTTTTTTCAATTTATTATTTCATTTTAGGTATTGAAGCACAAAAAAAAAAATATAAAATAACTAAAAGAGGGTGTCGGGGCTACCCAAAAGCATCCTACACCACACCAAATTGGTGTGGGGTACGATGCTGGATTGAAGCACCAACCCAGTGTCATCCATCCAATGCAACGTCACTTTGGCACTGAATTGGAGATGCTCTAAGGTTGTAAGTATTCTTTTAGCATAATAAATAGATCAAATAGATAATTACCTGCGAACGCCTTTAGTCTTCTAAAAATATACCAAGATCTTATCGCCCTCATAATCCTCAAACATTCGACACATTGTTTGATGGTATAAGTGCCCTTTTTATAGGTTTGAGGAAAAACCTTTAAGCTTCCCAAATTAATACCAATTATGTCAGGACCCATTTTCCAAATAAATCCTGATCGGCCTATCCCGATCCATAACTCACCAACCAACTCGGTCGTTGAGTTATGAATCAAACTAGTAAACCTTCTATCAACACTAACTCATTATCATTTATCAACAATTGACATTTAATCAATGAATCATAATTGCAACGGAATATTATTAAATAAGATTTAATCGAAGTTTTGACATAAAGGCCAATAATAGCTATAAAAAGTTCTCAACTAGAAAAACATCTCTAGTTCAACTTATTCAAGTTTCTATCCCGATGATAATAAATATAATTAAAAAACAAGTAAAGGTTCGATCCCGAATCATACCAATTCAACAAACAGAAAACTCCTATAGACAGTCAGAGCTACTCCTTTCCCCTTATCAATCTTCGATGAAGAACCTGTGGGGAAAAATATTGAGTGAGCACAAATTAGTAAGTCGGGTTAAGTTACAGGCGTTATGAACATTCCATTTAGTAAATACAAAATTAAATAAAATGCATGACTTGCAAATATTTAATATGCAAAAGGAATAAACAAGAAAGTATATAAACGAAGTATTTAACAATGCATCAAAATGTACAAATGGTAGACATGTATGAGCTACTGTGATAGACTTCTCAAACACACTAAAGTTTCTGAAGGTTGACCCTATTATGGCCGTAGCGGTGTCAACACTCCATTCCCTTACACAGTGCAAGATTCACCTATCACCCAGTCCACATCTCGTCCGACTGGACATAACACATACTACCAAAATTTATTGAGAATATTGGATCCTATTCTTACTCTCAATTATTAAATATTCATTCTGGGCAACTACCCTATGTTGTTCTCCCTTGTACGGTTCAACTATCTCGAACTCCTAGTCGAACTGGTAGCATCTGGTGCAAGAACTCCTAGCGAAATTCACTAAGTTGTATTCATAGAATGTCTAACAATGCACCCCGATTTACCCACATGGCTTATTTACATGATTCCTATCATATAATCTAGTAGAGAGGTAAATATTCATAAAACCAATAATTTAAATCCCAACTTACCTGGTACGCTAATTTCCAAATGTCTAGTTGGCACACACGAGCATACTCCAAAGTTCAATCAACCTAAATAGGTTTAATGCTTATAAACCATACAAGTTGACTTGAGTTTTTTTTTTTATAATAAAACTAATTTCGAAAATGTTTCGAAAAGTACCATTTGAAATACTTATTCAAAACATTTTGAAGAATCTCTTCTTCATTCATATTTGAAAACCTTCTATTTATTTTTTTAAATTAATAATAAATCTTTTGATGAAACTTTTATAGTTTAAAAGAATTCCAATCAACAGGAAAATTTGTTTGAATATCTTTATAGCATATAGATCTCACACAATATTCGAGTAAATTGATAGAAAATCCGATTAAACCTCAACATCAATAGAACAGATTTAAAAAATAGATTAAAAGAGATTACCTAATGTGAGGAACTCCAAAGATTGCCTCCCTTGTTCCCCTCTCGACTTTATCTCGATTTTGTGTGAAACCTTTCCGCACACGTTTATTATTTTTAAAAGGAGATCAATCAAGATCCTAAATTTACTCCTCAAATCATGCCTTCCTTAATTCTCTCTCTATCCCTTGCACACCAAGTTGACCACGTTTAACATACCTTGAATTTTAGGGGTTTCAAGATTTAAAATCCCAAGCTTCCTAAATATTGAGATTTCAAACCGTTCTCCTCAATAAATGGAAAATTTAATTCTTACTTTCCATATTGGTTTGTTCAAAATCAAAAGTGTTGGCCACTACAAACCCTAGTGCCTCTTAGTCTTAATCTGTGGGCTCCACAATCTTTTACGTGTGTTAGAGTTTTCTAGTTTACACAAACATGGCATATCTTATTTTGTTAAAAATTAGGGTCGTCACAACCTCCCCAACTTAAGAAAATTCGCCATCGAATTTCAAAAGTAAATTGTACCTTGATTTAGAACAAGCCTGGGAAGCACTTGCGTATATAGTTCTCCTTCTCCCAAGTCGTTTCTTTGTCGTCGTGAAATTGCCATTTCACTTTCACCAGTGGTATCTCCCTCCTTCTGAGCTTCTAGACCTTCCTATCTAATATCTGGACCGGTTGCTCGCTATAGAAGGCATCATCCTGTAGCTTAAACTGAGACCAATAAATGACCCGCGGTGCATTTGAGAATGACTTTCTCAACATTGATACGAGGAAGACGTTGCACACTGATGCTAATTGTTAAGGGAGCTCAAAATGATATGCTACCGGACCAATCTTCTCGGTGATCCTGAATGGCCCATTGAATCTCGACACAAACTTTCTTTTGATTCGAACCTCTCGTACCCTTTTCGTGGAGAGACCCTTAATAGTACCCATTCGTCCTTCTTAAACACTACGGTCCTATGTTTCTTATCTGCATAACGTTTCTGCCTTTCTTGTGTTGCACTCATGCATCGTCGAATCAATTTAATCTTCTCTATATAGTCATGCACTAAATCTTGTCCCAATAAGGTTGCCTTACCAACCTCGGTCCAACAATCTAGCAAATGATAAGGTGTACCATAAAGTGTCTCGAAATGAGCCATTTCGATGCTTGATTAGTAACTATTATTGTATGCAAACTCACACCAAGGAACATATTTTTTCCAACTGCCACTAAAATCTAACACACAAACCCTTAGCATGTCTTCTAAAGTCTGTATAGTACGCTCTGTCTGACCATCTGTCTGAGGATGGAATGTTGTGCTGAGGTCTACTCTGAAACCCAATGACGCGCGCCGAACGCATCAATAAAATATATATACCTAAACCAACTATTTTGTAGATAGTGGTAAATGGTCGATCCCATAGAGATTGGTGTCTTTCTAAGGTGAGAAAAATATAAAAAAGGGAAATTAGAGTTTTAGATAGAATGTGTAAGTATATTGAAAATACAAAAATTAAATGAGAGGAAATCTAATGAAAGTGAAAAGTCTAGGTATTCAGTTTCACAGTCTCACCATAATACTTGGGATTGAATTTATTAATTGTCGGTTCATGAAAAGTATGAAACTAATCTATGATCTAGTGCAGCTATAGAACCGTGGACGACGCACTCAGTTCCTCACACTTCTGTGACGGCCCAATTTCCCGTGCAATTGGGTATGCCCGCCTAGACCCGTTCAAGCCCCGAATTATCACTCGGCAACATGACGAGCCTAGTCAGCCTCATATTTACTCAATTTAGCAGTTTATGAAAGAGTTATTGCATTTATACACAGCGGAAGATTAAAACAATCATAATAAAGGGAAATAACTCATTCAAAGGGAAATTATGAATTCTATAAGTGTGGAAAACCCGGGTATTCATGTACAATTCGATAATCATATATACATGATACCAGTCTCATAAAAGATATACCAAGTTCAATCAATCCCACAAAATAAGTATAAAACGATATACACATCAGTAAACAAAGTATAATCACCTACTATAAAGTCTCTCAGATGTCCTGCAACTCCTCAAAGTATATCACCTAGGCAGAGCCCCTTGCCCTTGCTGCTCTCCACTCTATCTGCACCCATCGTCACAAACTAGACGGTGAGTAACTGAATAAAATTGCTAGTAGTACCAGAAGAATGCAATAGTAATTTATGATTATAACAAGAAAAACAGTCTAAGTATCATGCGGAAAAGAAATAACTGGAAAGTAAATAATTCAAATGCATGATAAAGAGACTGAAAGATAAACAATCGATATTTTGCATGTTTGAAGATTCAAAAGAGGCCCATGAGTGGTCTATTTCACAGCAATAATGCAAAGATCTCGCAAGATCTCCCCGGGCAATGTCGCAACACTAGCGCAGCGTGAAATCGAGAGGCATCGCAACACCTCTCGAATCCAGTACCCAGTACACACATCACTAGGGGTGGTCAGTTACCCCTGCAGAGGGCACCCTCGTTGTCCCAGCTAGTGCGGGACCACATGATACATTCGAGACACACACTCATGCCAAGAACATACAACCAAGGAAAACGGAATGGAATATCAAGCAAAGGATCAATGCAACAATAGCAATAAATAGAGGAGGTATAAATCACATGTTATTTTCTTACTGGTCTACTAACGTACATACACACAAGGCATGCATGTACTTACCTGATCTAACGTGACCCGGTACTCACTCCGAGACTTTAACGCGCTTCCCGTGTGTCTCGACTACCTGACAACGATTTAAGTCCCGAAGATTGGTTTAGGATTAGTATTTAGTTTTTGAATAATTCTCCTAAACTTTGTTTCAATTCATTCAATTAATGGAACTCATACTATCATTGATGTTCTTTATAGTCCGGTTGGATTCTTGTTGGGTCCATGCATCAAGCCTATATTCCCCTAAGTGTGCTTAATAGGTGGACACTTGTTGGACTTAGGTATATATGAGTTATTCCCCTCATTATATCTATATATTTAGGCTTACAATTGTACCTATTGTATTGGACTCTCATTGTAATGTGGATTAGATGTGTGTTGGGCCCTCATTACCATGCGTGTTGGGCCCTTATTGTAATAGGTGTTGGGTGTGTGTTGGGCTCTTATTGGGCCTCAACACAAACCCACTATTAATATTTAAAATGTCCATACACTTGTTTGATTTATTCACACACATATAATAATGTACATTAGGGTCAAATACACAAATTGATGTGTACACCCCACTGGTGTGTACACTAACATTTCTCACACCCCGCTGCCTTGTGCACACACACTCCGTTGGTGTGTGCACCCCACTTTGTGATTTACCATGTTTGCATTTATTAATACCTTACTTTATTATTTAAAACTATGTTATATACCCATTTTCACTATTCCAAACATATACAACTGTTGTGTACACCCCAATGTGGTGTACACATACAGTGCTGTGTACACCCCACTGTAGTGTACACACCCACTGTTGTGTACACCCCATTGTGGTGTACACACATTGTACACCCCTTACCTAATTTTCACACCAAAACAGCCACCTATACACATTGTTATGCAAATTGAAACTCACACACATACACCTCATGAAAAACAATCCCACTAAAGTGCACACACCCACACCCCAACTAGGGTGTGCACATACACACACTGTACGCACCCCACACATATTGGACAGCCACCCCACACACACACATTCACCAAAATCGTCACACATATGCACCACAACAGTTCATATACACCTCAAATGACCTCACCTACACACACCAACACAACTCACATGGGGTCACCTCCGGCCAGTAGTGTCGCCGGAGGTCGACCTCCGGTTAGCACACCCCAAAACAGTGGTGAACATGTCCTTAACAGTCCCACAATCCATTCAAAAATTAATGTGAAAAATGTGAGTAGAGGAGCACGAAACCGTGGAGAGAGAGAGAGAGGACGGTTGAGGTGGCTCACCTGGTGTCTCCGGTGAGTGGTCGAGGTTCCGCACGGTGGTGAGTGGCGGTGGTGGTGACCGGAGAATGAGGGAAGGAGGCGGTTGAGAGTGAGAGAGTATGCTAACCGAAAAGAGAGAAGAAAGGAAGAAGGGAGAGAGAAGAGCTCACCTCAACGTCGTGGTGGTGGTGGAGCGATCGATTCTCGGGGTCGAGGGTGGCGACGCAGCTGAGGGTGAGGACTGTGACGTGAGGCCGAGAACAACGTGAGCGTGGAGAGGAGGAGAAAACCGAGAGTTGAGTGAGAACCGAGAGTGAACGAGAGAGATCGGGGAGAAAGAGAGGGAGAGCTCACCTCGTCGGGGTCCGTGACGCCGGTGGGAGGCGGCGGCAGTGGCGAGAATGGTGGGCGTGAACAGTGACGGTGGTGGTTGGGGGAGATGATGAATAGTGCACATTAGGGTTTTAGGGTAAAAACGTTTATATATATGTGTGTTTTAGGACGAAATGACCATTTTGCCCTTGAGTTTAAACTTGCCCAACCCTTGGACAGCTACCCTTATGAGTCATTTTGCTCATCATCCTATTCTAACACATGTGCACATCTCTATGCCCATCCAATGGTCCTCCTCACTCACTTGTGTCACTTTAACAATCCTATCCATATTAACATACTAAATTAACCCCATTAATTTTATTAAATTAGCAATAAGGTTACACAAATTCTCGCCTACTCGGTGAAGCGTATCCCGCGTTCGACACGCTTCTCGAGGTGGTCCCACTCTTGGAATTCAATTAAATTTCCTCATGTCTAAGTTATACTTTATTGTTAACCTTGTATTTTCTCAACTTAAATCATATATTTTATTTGACTTTATTTATTAATAATGCCCACTAAAATGGTTCCCGAAACCCCGTATAAACTAGGCGACATCTCACTCAATTGAATATAGCCCAAACGGCTCGAGACCCGTAGCATACTATAATACTAATACACAAAGTCAAAGAATCATAAAATTACCTCGGCGTCGACTACCGAAGTTTGAAATGCCGTCCAGTATCCCCGTAGCCGGGTCACAATCCTGACATGTGTAACACAAGTCAGTTAAAAATTCGGGGTTGTTACACTTCCTAATCTCAGCAGCCAAGGTACGACCGTTGACTACTTCCCTAATCAAACACGCAACCTGATCGCTAGTGCTCCAGATTTAACGAGTTGGCCGCGTTACTTCGATTCGTGAAGGCACTACACCTAGACAACCGGATCACTCGTGTGTCCGATTTAGCTTAGATTTCTAAGGTATTTGACAGATCCCAAAAGGGTCTAATCAATTTGTATGGTCAATTGCCATTAGTGTGATCTTGTCGCACAAGTACAGTGCTTATGACTTACTGACATATAAATTAAGGTTTAAACTAGTGTTTAACCTCAATTGTTCAAATAATACCAAAGAAAATAAATAATAGAAAAGACTCAATAATAATTAAAATTAAATAAACCTCATGAAGATTCCCAAGTCGTAGGCTTGAGTGATCCACCTTCAACCTAGATGGAGGAACTAGCTAAACATAATTAAAAACTAAAATACAAGAAAAATAAAATATATCCTCCCCTCCCCTATTCCTAAGTCCTAATATATATTTATACCCCAAATTTGGTCTCTGAGGTGAGAAAACCCAATTTTCATAGTTTTGGGAGTTTTTTTGCGTTCATGACACGTGGCAGCATGTGACTGGGTGTTTTTTTGTGTTCTGTTGACGTGTCGTGAGCTGATTGGAGGAGCTGATGTGGCGCGCTAACGTGGCGACGTCTGATAGGCCAAGAAGCTAGTGCGTGACGTGTTATGGATGACTGGACCGAACACGTGGCGGGCTCTGGTTGGCTGGAAGGACTGTTGATGACGCACTGGACCAGTGAGAAGTGGACACGTGGCGGACGAGTTGGCTGGAAAAATTGCGCGATTAACACCGAAATTCTGGGAGTTCGTACTATCGCGCATCTCGAGGAAAACAACGGCGGCTGGCGAGACAATGAGCTGTAAGGGAGACGTGGCGCGCTGCGGTTGGTGGAACTGGGCAACGTGGCGGACTAAACAGATATCAATGTTGACAAATTTAGGTACATTTCAAAAAAATTAAGAGCCACATGTCCTATTATTTAATATCATATACAACTTTCTTATTTCAATTTTCTTTTTTTCATCGTTGGTAAAAAAAAAACATGTCTTTTTAAAATTAATTTTATTTATGTATATTTTTATGTTTATTTATATAACTGAAATAATACTTTATGAATTATAAAAATATGATTTTGTAATTGAATTAATTCCCGTGATTATAGCGAGCGGGTTTATTCGTGCAAAACACGTAATGTAACTTTTATATATATATATATATATATATATATAGTAGTCCCTAAATTTCAAAGTTAGTGGTCCCTAAATTTCAGTGGCTCCTTAAATTTTAGAGCGCCCAAGTGTACGTTTTCATAAAAAAGTTAGTGGTCCCTATGAATAAACCTCATTTCCCCATTCTAAGGGCATCTCCAATGCATTACATTAAAATAGTATTTCCATTTTCAATTCAAAAACACTAAAATTTACATCAAACCACTTTATGAGATTTTTTTAAAAAAAATATTTTTATGTTGATTTATAGACCTCGCAACTAACAAAAGTTAAAAAAAAAAAATTATTCCTTGCACCATTCGCAGTGGCACCGTACTCCACTTTATAAGAGTCAATAACACAATTGAGAAGTGTTACAATGACAATAAAAAGTCACATCCCAACACACATTGCTTTATAAGAACTATTAGTTTTCACCACGGGATGCGAGCACACACAGATTTCCGTATGAAGGGATATTGTGCAGGGGCGGATCCCGGATTTTAAGTAGCCTTGGACTAGACTTAAATACTAATACGTATTTTAAAAAGAAAATTTAGAACATGTTTTTGTAACGTAAAATAGACAAGGACTTAGTGACATTCCTTGACTTTCCCCGACGTGTGTGCCTGCACGCATCTAAAAATTTCGAAAATATATTAGCAAGTGTTAATTATCTTTTTCTTTAGGGAAGAAAGATGATGTAGCTACCAACTACATTATACCATAACGTTCAACTCGATTGTGATCGTGATGGAGATGCAATTCAAATTCCATTAATATGGTGTTACACCAACTACTCCACCACCAAAACTAGCTCTTTTTTTTTACTTCAACGGAAGTCAAACCAACACCTCCCGAAACCTTGCCTTTTGACATTGATGTCTCTACAAAAAACTAGCTTATTTTAATTTTCTTGCAATAACAACAATTCAATGAAATAAACACTAAACATTGCTAAACCTTTTTCTTGTTTTTCCTTCTTATTTATTTATCTTTTTTTTTAACTTTAAGGGAGTCGAACTTATGACTTTTCAACTTGTGGGTCTGTTAGGTGTGACTTGGTTATTGGCATAATAACCTTTTTAATGCAATTTTCTTTTAAATGCATGTGGCCCCTTAAATTTCTGTGCAATCGTATATTTTCATTAAAAAGAAGAAAAGCAGTGTCAGTGGCTTCTTTATCGTACATAGACGTTGAGCGATGATCTTTGGATAGCCACTTATTTTCGGGCACCTCATTTTCTATCAAAAAGGCAGAACCACATGTCTACTTTTTTTTTTTTTTTTTTTGTCAAGTCACGTGTCTACCCTGGGATTGATCAATCGGTACAAGGGCACATGCATTACATAGATCATATCGCTATAGTTCATCCGTGTATATTTAAGTTGAGAAATGTTGCATGCTTTATGATATCGATGCACTAGCAATCAATTAATATGGACTTCTCTCAATTATGGCTTCCCCAGCTTTCACTGCTCCTAGTGCTTGCTCTCCCTCTCCTTGTTCTTTTTCTCAAGCAATGGAAAACCAAACTAAATCTCCCTCCAGGCCCTCCAAAGCTTCCAATTATAGGAAATCTCCGGCAACTTGGGGACTTGCCTCATCGCTCTATCAGAGAACTCTCCAAGACCTACGGCCCCGTCATGTTGGTACACATTGGTCCCTTGCCAATGGTAGTGGTCTCATCTACTGAGACGGCGAGAGAGATCATGAAAACCCAGGACCTCAACTTCTGTACTAGACCGGGGTCGTTAGTTCTCGAGCATGTCTCATACGGTTTCCGCGGCATTGCTTTCTCGCCGCATGGCGACTCCTGGAGAGAAGTGAGAAAGATCTTTGTCCTACAATTGATGAGCGCGAAAAGGGCTCACCCAATAGGGGTAATTAGAGCCGACGAGGTGGCTAACATGGTGGCTTCCATCTCCAAATCTGCTTCTTCTTCTTCTTCAATGTCGAAGCCTGTGGACTTGACACAACACATATTCTATTATACTGCTACGTTGATGTTCAGGATTGCATTGGGTAGGAGCTATCATGGAAAACATTATGATAATGCTAAGTTTATGGAGGTTGTGTATAAGGTAGGAGCTGTGTTGGGAAGTTTCTCAGCGTCCGACTACTTTCCGTCCTCGCCGATCGCGTGGGCGGTGGATGTCGTCACCGGACTAAGAGGGAGGCTGCATAGGAACTTCGGAGAGTTAAACAAGTTCCTTGACAAGTTCATTGATGAGCATATGGAGAGAGGCGATGGGCAGGAAGAAGACCTCATAGATGTGTTGCTTGGAATCATGAGAGATCAGACATCAGGGTTTCGTATCACTATAGACCACGTCAAGTCCCTTCTAATGGTATTTATGTCTTTTTTTTGGTAAATTATTTATGTATATCTTTAATTCCCTTATTGTCATAATGTATAAGTATTTATGAAAAATATTATACCATACCATACCATACCATACCAATGAGCTACCCATGATGCGTTGTGCTTGGTTATATGGTCGTAAGCACTATAATTAAGTTAATTAATTAATGTATTTAATATGCAATTTGCAATGTTTACATAGGATGTTATTTTTGGTGGACTGAGTACAAGTGCGGTCGGGATGGTTTGGGCAATGACTGAGTTAGCGAGGCACCCTACCAAGATGAAGAAGGTCCAGGAAGAGATCAGAGCAATTGTGGGCAAGAAAGGGAAGGTTGAGGAAAGTGATCTCGAGCAACTCCGCTACTTGGACATGGTATTTAAAGAGACTCTAAGGCTTCATCCTCCAGCACCTCTAGGAGCTGCTAGAGAGTGTATCAAACCGAGTAAGGTGAATGGATACGATATCCTCCCCGGAATGAGGGTGGTAGTGAATGCGGGGGGAATCGGGAGGAGCCCCGAGTACTGGGACAACCCCGATGAGTTCCGCCCAGAGAGATTTGAGGATAGTGAGATTAATTTCAAAGGCCAACATTTCGAGTTCTTGCCATTTGGGGGCGGCCGAAGGATCTGTCCTGGACTGAATATGGGAGTGTTCAATGCCGAGCTTGGACTTGCAAACCTTCTGTATTGTTTTAATTGGGAATTACCAAGTGGAACGAAGGTAGACATTGATGAGAAGATTGGTTTTGCAATCCACAAGGCTGGTTTGGCCGTTCACAAGAAATCTCCTCTTTGCTTGTGCCCGTTGAGTACAATGGGTAGGTGCTACTTATGCAAATCTATTAGAGTGCAATAATTAATTCTGGAGGTGTACGTTGTTTGTCTTTTATGACTCTGTGTATGCTCATATCATTGAGCTTGGTTAATTATGCCCCTTTTCTCTATGTATTCAAAAATAAGTATGTGGTTGACGTTCTTTAAGGCATCTCCAAATTTACACTATTTTAACACTATTTTAGTGCAGAAAGTGCAAAAACACTATTATTATTACCAAGTGGAATGAAGGTAGACATTGATGAGAAGATTGGTTTTGCAATCCACAAGGCTGGTTTGGCCGTTCACAAGAAATCTCCTCTCTTGCTTGGTGCCCGTTGAGTACAATGGGTAGGTGCACATGCAACTATATTAGAGTGCAATAATTAATTGTGAATGTGTATGTTGTTTGTCTTTTATGACTCTGTGTATGCTCATATCATTGAGCTTGGTTAATTATGCCCCTTTTCTCTATATATTCAAAAATAAGTATGTGGTTGACGTTCTTTAAGACATTTCCAAATTTGCATCATTTTAGCACCATTTTAGTGTAGAAAGTACAAAAACACTATTATTATCTCCGACTCAATAAGTACATTATCTTTTATACTAAATCACAATCATTTATTTTTTTTTCAATTTATTATTTCATTTTAGGTATTGAAGCACACAAAAAAATTTAAAATAACTAAATGAGGGTGTCGTGCCCACCTAAAAGTACCCTACACCACACCAAATTGGTGTGGGGTACGATGCTGGATTGTAGCACCAACCCAGTGTCATCCATCCAATGCAACGTTACTTTGGCACTGGATTGGAGCACCAACCCAGTTGTAAGTATTCTTTTAGCATAATAAATAGATCAAATAGATAATTACCTGCGAAAGCCTTTAGTCTTCTAAAAATATAACAAGATCTTATCGCCCTCATAATCCTCAAACATTCGACACATTGTTTGATGGTATAAGTGCCCTTTTATAGGTTTGAGGAAAAACCTTTAAGCTTCTCAAATTAATACCAATTATGTCAGGATTTTCCAAATAAATCCTGACCGGCCTAGCCCGATCCATAACTCACCAACCAACTCGGTCGTTGAGTTATGAATCA
The DNA here is from genome assembly GCA_039657345.1 of Stephania japonica. Taxonomy (NCBI): domain Eukaryota; kingdom Viridiplantae; phylum Streptophyta; class Magnoliopsida; order Ranunculales; family Menispermaceae; genus Stephania; species Stephania japonica. Next base: position 78,316,547 of record CM077556.1, on the reverse strand, counting down.
AACTAGTAAACCTTCTATCAACACTAACTCATTATCATTTATCAACAATTGACATTTAATCAATGAATCATAATTGTAACGGAATATTATTAAATAAGATTTAATCGAAGTTTTGACATAAAGGCCAATAATAGCTATAAAAAGTTCTCAACTAGAAAAACACCTCTAGTTCAACTTATTCAAGTTTCTATCCCGATGATAATAAATATAATTAAAAAACAAGTAAAGGTTCGATCCCGAATCATACCAATTCAACAAATAGAAAACTCCTATAGATATTCAGAGCTACTCCTTTCCCCTTATCAATCTTCGATGAAGAACCTGTAGGGAAAAAATATTGAGTGAGCACAAATTAGTAAGTCGGGTTAAGTTACAGGCGTTATGAACATTCCATTTAGTAAATACAAAATTAAATAAAATGCATGACTTGCAAATATTTAATATGCAAAAGGAATAAACAAGAAAGTATATAAACGAAGTATTTAACAATGCATCAAAATGTACAAATGGTAGACATGTATGAGCTACTATGATAGACTTCTCAAACACACTAAAGTTTCTGAAGGTTGACCCTATTATGGCCGTAGCGGTGTCAACACTCCATTCCCTTACACAGTGCAAGATTCACCTATCACCCAGTGCACATCTTGTCCGACTGGACATAACACATACTACCAAAATTTATTGAGAATATTGGATCCTATTCTTACTCTCAATTATTAAATATTCATTCTGGGCAACTACCCTATGTTGTTCTCCCTTGTACGGTTCAACTATCTCGTACTCCTAGTCGAACTGGTAGCATCTGGTGCAAGAACTCCTAGCGAAGTTCACTAAGTTGTATTCATAGAATGTCTAACAATGCACCCCGATTTACCCACATGACTTATTTACATGACTCCTATCATATAATCTAGTAGAGAGGTAAATAATCATAAAACCAATAATTTAAATCCCAACTTACCTGGTACGCTAATTTCCAAATGTCTAGTTGGCACACACGAGCATACTCCAAAGTTCAATCAACCTAAATAGGTTAAATGCTTATAAACCATACAAGTTGACTTGAGTTTTTTTTATAATAAAACTAATTTTGAAAATCTTTCGAAAAGTACCATTTGAAATACTTATTCAAAACATTTTGCAAAATCTCTTCTTCATTCATATTTGAAAACCTTCTATTTATTTTTTTAAATTAATAATAAATCTTTTGGCGAAACTTTTATAGTTTAAAAGAATTCCAATCAACAGGAAAATTTGTTTGAATATCTTAATAGCATATAGATCTCACACAATATTCGAGTAAATTGATAGAAAATCCGATTAAACCTCAACATCAATAGAACAGATTTAAAAAATAGATTAAAAGAGATTACCTAATGTGAGGAACTCCAAAGATTGCCTCCCTTGTTCCCCTCTCGACTCTTTTCGATTTTGTGTGAAACCTTTCCGCACACGTTTATTATTTTTAAAAGGAGATCAATCAAGATCCTAAATTTACTCCTCAAATCATGCCTTCCTTAATTCTCTCTCTATCCCTTGCACACCAAGTTGACCACATTTAACATACCTTGAATTTTAGGGGTTTCAAGATTTAAAATCTCAAACTTCCTAAATATTGAGATTTCAAACCGTTCTCAATAAATGGAAAATTTAATTCTTACTTTCCATATTGGTTTGTTCAAAATCAAAAGTGTTGGCCACTAAAACCCTAGTGCCTCTTAGTCTTAATCTGTGGGCCCCACAAGCTTTTAAGTGTGTTAGAGTTTTCTAGTTTACACAAACATGGCATATCTTATTTTGTTAAAAATTAGGGTCGTCACAACCTCCCCAACTTAAGAAAATTCGCCATCGAATTTCAAAAGTAAATTGTACCTTGATTTAGAACAAGCCTGGGAAGCACTTGCGTATATAGTTCTCCTTCTCCCAAGTCGTTTCTTTGTCGTCGTGAAATTGCCATTTCACTTTCACCAGTAGTGTCTCCCTCCTTCTGAGCTTCTGGACCTTCCTATCTAATATCTGGACCGGTTGCTCGCTTTAGAAGGCATCATCCTGTAGCTTAAACTGAGACCAATAAATGACCTGCGGTGCATTTGAGAATGACTTTCTCAACATTGATACATGGAAGACGTTGCACACTGATGTTAATTGTTAAGGGAGCTCAAAATGATATGCTACCGGACCAATCTTCTCGGTGATCCTGAATGGCCCATTGAATCTCGACACAATCTTTCTTTTGATTCAAACCTCTCGTACCCTTTTCGTGGAGAGACCCTTAATAGTACCCATTCGTCCTTCTTAAACACTACGGTCCTATGTTTCTTATCTGCATAACGCTTCTGCCTTTCTTGTGTTGCACTCATGCATCGTCGAATCAATTTAATATTCTCTATATAGTCATGCACTAAATCTTGTCCCAATAAGGCTGCCTTACCAACCTCGGTCCAACAAACTGGCAAATGATAAGGTGTACCATAAAGTGTCTCGAAATGAGCCATTTCGATGCTTGATTAGTAACTATTACACCAAGGCACATATTTTTTCCAACTGCCACTAAAATCTAACACACAATCCCTTAGCATGTCTTCCTAAGTCTGTATAGTACGCTATGTCTGACCATCTGTTTGAGGATGGAATGTTGTGTTGAGGTGTACTCTGAAACCCAATGACGCGCGCGAACGCATTAATAAAATATATATACGTAAACCAACTATTTTGTAGATAGTGGTAAAGGGTCGATCCCACAGAGATTGGTGTCTTTCTAAGGTGAGAAAAATACAAAAAGGGGAAATTAGAGTTTTATATAGAATGTGTAAGTATATTGAAAATACAAAAATTAAATGAGAGGAAATCTAATGAAAGTGATAAGTCTAGGTATTCAGTTTCACAGTCTCACCATAATACTTGGGATTGAATTTATTAATTGTCGGTTCATGAAAAGTATGAAACTAATCTATGATCTAGTATAGCTATAGAACCGGTGACGCACATAGTTCCTTACACTTCCTAATCTCGGCAGCCAAGGTACGACCGTTGACTACTTCCCTAACCAAACACGCAACCTGATCGCTAGTGCTCCAGATTTAACGCGTTGGTCGCGTTACTTCGATTCGTGAAGGCATTACACCTAGACAACCGGATCACTCGTGTGTCCGATTTAGCCTAGATTTCTAAGGTATTTGACAGATCCCAAAAGGGTCTAATCAATTAGTATGGTCAATTGCCATTAGTGTGGTCTTGTCGCACAAGTACGGGTGCTTACGACTTACCGACATATAAATTAAGGTTTAAACTAGTGTTTAGCCTCAATTGTTCAAATAATACCAAAGAAAATAAATAATAGAAAAGACTCAATAATAATTAAAATTAAATAAACCTCATGAAGATTCCCAAGTCGTAGGCTTGACTGATCCACCTTCAACCTAGATGGAGGAACTAGCTAGACATAATTAAAAGCTAAAATACAAGAAAACTAAAATATATCCTCCCCTCCCCTATTCCTAAGTCCTAATATATATTTATACCCCAAATTTGGTCTCTGAGGTGAGAAAACCCAATTTTCGTAGTTTTGGGAGTTTCTTTGCGTTCGTGACACGTGGCAGCATGTGACTGGGTGTTTTTTTTGTGTTCTGCTGACGTGTCGTGAGCTGATTGGAGGAGCTGATGTGGCGCGCTGACGTGGCGATGTCTGATAGGCCAAGAAGCTGGTGCATGACGTGCTGTGGATGACTAGACCGAACACGTGGCGGGCTCTGGTTGGTTGGAAGGACTGTTGATGACGCACTAGATCAGTGAGAAGTGGATCAGTGAGAAGTGGACACATGGCGGACGAGTTGGCTGGAAAAATCGCGTGATTATCACCGAAATTCTGGGAGTTTGTACTGTCGCGCATCTCGAGGAAAATCAACGCCGGCTGGAGAGACGATGAGCTGTAAGGGAGACGTGGCGCGTTGCGGTTGGTGGAACTGGGCAACGTGGCGGACTGTGATTAGGTGAACGGCTGTGTGTGACGCTACCGGACTAATGGGTGCACGACACGTGTCATCCAAAACTCCAATTCACCTACTCTTGTGTACACCTCAACACAAACCCTCCGGTGTCCGATTTCTTCAAGTATATACTCTATTTTGAGTATTTTTTCGCCCCGGATCCAATCGTGCACTCCGTTTCTCCTAAAAACAAAAATTAAATATAATTAGATATATATTTTCATATTATTTCAATAAATCACTAATTTCCTAAAATATGCATTTATCACTGTAAAATAAAATAAATATAGTCCAATTATTCCTAATAACCTATACTAAATTATGCCTAAATAAGTACTTATCACCCAACTGTCTCTACAAACCTTGACACATCATTTATGCAAATCATGGATCCCGATAAGAAAAGATGGATACTAGTACTCCATGCAACTTTGCATTCCAATCAATATAGAGTTTTCTAGCTTCTAAAGTGTGTCTTGTGTAGCTATGGGTAGAGAATGAGCCAATTTGGTAAAGTAATCTACTATGCAAACATTATTTCCTTTTTGTGATCTCAAAAAAAAATAACCACAAAGTTCATCGAGATGTGTTCCCACTTCCATTCAAGAGTGTGTAATGGTTGCAACTGACCACCTGGTCTCTGATGCTCTGCCTTTACCTGCTGGCATTTATCACATCTCCTAATGTACTCTGCAATATTGATCTTCATTTTCAGTCACCAATACGTCAAATTCATATTCTGATACATCTTTTTACCTCCTGGATGAATGGTGTATTTAGATTTGTGTGAAACTCGGAGTAGTTCTTCTTTCAACATTTCCTGAGCAGGGATCCATAATCTGTCTTGATATCTTAAAGTTCCATCTGCCGACTCTCTCCAATCTGGATATTCTGCATTGTAAGCCCAAGCCTTATAATAATCATACTGTGAGTCTGTCTTTTGACACTCGATGATTCTGGTGATTGTCTTTGGCTCAGCTCTTAACTATGCACACAGTGAGTTCCTTGGCAAGTCATTGTGAGTTCTTAACAATGACATATCTTCAAGTAGTTTGTACTCCTGTGTCATCAATTAGGCAGCTATTTCCATCACACGTCTGTGTCTACTCAAAGCATCTAGTACCACATTCGCCTTCCCTAAATGGTACTTATAACGGTCTAAAAATTCATGTTATTTCTGTGTGATGACGTGTACTATCGATGTATACTCGAATCTGTGTGACAGGACGGTGAGGTCGAGTTTTGAGTGGAGTTCATCTCGAAAAACGTGATGAACAAGTATCGGCAAACGAAATACTTGTACACGAGTCTGGGAAACTATTTTCGTGGGTGACCAAAAAATAAAAATATAACAAATAAATTAATTCATAAATATGTTTAGGTCGTTAGGATTTATATTTGCGCATGACGGTATGAGTTGTGGTGCATGTCGGGTGCAGAAATGCCTGAGGATTGTTCAATTTTTAGTTAAATTGAATAAAGTCAATGAAGGAGTCAGACAAGTGTGTCCCATAGTGATTGGTGGTTGGTGTGATTATGGACCTTTGGATGTGCCTCGAGATACGGAAGTGGGCCAAGATGGGGACTCATCTATAAATATATAGGTGAGTCAATCCTCTATTTCCCTTATTTATCTTTCATTCTCTCTCTTCTCTCCCTCACCGTGAGAAAACGAAATGAAGGAGTGGGTTTCGGCGGTTCTATGCCTGGATCGACGATAGGGATTGACCAACAATACGATCTAAGATGAGTTTCCAACTCCCTACGCATTACTCTACATTTTGGTGGTATTTTGTGGATTTTCGTCTCGATAAATTCAGACAACGATTTTGGAAAATAAATTGTTATGGAATGTTTTGAGTCATTGGGAGTCAATGGGGTGATCAAAACGTAATTTGTGAAGTGGGTTTGGTGTTTGGGAATTTTCTGAATTTTGGGGATTTTTAGATAATTTTGTGATTTCGGCAAATCAACATTTTGGTCTAGTTTTGAAGCGAGATGAGGCTGGTTTGATGTGTATTTGGATTTGTAGACGTATTTGAAAATCTTTCGAAAAGTACCTTTTGAAATACTTATTCAAAACATTTTGAAGAATCTCTTTTTCATTCATATTTGAAAACCTTATATTTATTTTTTAAAATCAATAATAAATCTTTCGACGAAACTTTTATAGTTTAAAAGAATTCCAATCAACAGGGAAATTTGTTTGAATATCTTAATAGCATATAGATTTCATACAATATTCGAGTAAATCGATAGAAAATCCGATTAAACCTCAACATCAATAGAACAGATTTAAAAAAATAGATTAAAAGGGATTACCTAATGTGAGGAACTCCAAAGATTGCCTCCCTTGTTTCCCTCTCGACTCTCTCTCGATTTTGTGTGAAACCTTTCCGCACACATTTATTATTTTTAAAAGGAGATCAATTAAGATCCTAAATTCTCAAATCATGCCTTCCTTAATTCTCTCTCTATCCCTTGCACACCAAGTTGACCACATTCAACGTACCTTGAATTTTAGGGGTTTCAAGATTTAAAATCTCAAACTTCCTAAATATTGAGATTTCAAACCGTTACTTTCCAAAAGTAACGGTCTCCTCAATTAATGGAAATTTTAATTGTTACTTTCCATATTAGTTTGTTCAAAATCAAAAGTGTTGGCCACTACAAACCCTAGTGCCTCTTAGTCTTAATCTGTGGGCCCCACAAGCTTTTAAGTGAGTTAGAGTTTCCTAGTTTACACAAACATGGTATATCTTATTTTGTTAAAAATTAGGGTCGTCACAACCTCCCCAACTTAAGAAATTTCGCCATCGAAATTCAAAAGTAAATCGTACCTCGATTTAGAACAATTTTGGGAAGTACTCGCGCATATAGTTCTCCTGCTCCCAAGTCATTTCTTTTTCTTCGTGAAATTGCCATTTCACTTTCACTAGTGGTGTATCCCTCATTTTGAGCTTCTGAACCTTCCTATCTATGATCTGGACATGCTGCTCGCTATAGGAGGCATCATCCTGTAGCTCAAACTAAGCCCAATCAATGACCCACGATGCATTTGAGAATGACTTTCTCAACATCGATACATAGAAGATGTTGTGCACTGATGCTAATTGTTAAGGGAGCTCAAGATGATATGCTACCGAACCAATCTTCTCAGTGATCCTGAATGGCCCAATGAATCTAAATACAATCTTTCTTTTGATTCTGAACCTTTTGTACCCTTTTCATGGAGAGTCCCTCAATAGTATCCATTCGTCCTTCTTAAACACTACGGTCCTATGTTTCTTATATGCACAACGCTTCTGCTTTTCTTGTGTTGAACTCATGCATCGTTGAATCAGTTTAATCTTCTCTATATAGTCATGCACTAAATCTGGTCCCAACAAGGTTGCCTTACCAACCTCGGTCCAACAATGGTAAAAGATAAGATGTACCATAAAGTGTCTTGAAATGAGCCATTCCGATGCTTGATTAGTAACTATTATTGTATGCAAACTCGCACCAAGGCACATATTTTTCCCTACTACCATTAAGATCTAACACGCAAGCCCTTAGCATGTCTTCCAAAGTATGTATGGTACGCTCTCTCTAACCATCTATCTGATGATGGAATGTTGTGCTGAGGTGTACTATGAAACCCAACTATATTTGTAAACCTTGCCACATCATCGATGCAAATCAAGGATCCCGATAAGAAAAGATAGATACTGGTACTCCATGCAATCTTACATTCCAATCAATATAGAGTTTGCTCAGCTTCTTAAGTGTGTCTTGGGTAGCTATGGGTAGAAAATGATCCGATTTGGTAACGTAATCTATTATGCCAACATTATTTCCTTTTTGTGATCTCGAAAAAAACAACTACAAAGTCCATCGAGATGTGTTCCCACTTCCATTCAGAAATGTGTAATAGCTGCAACTAACCACCTAGTCTCTGATGCTCTGCCTTTACCTGGTGGCATGTATCACATTTCCTAATGCACTCTGCAATATCGGTTTTTATTTTTTGTCACTAATACGTCAACTTCATATTCTGATACATCTTCTTACCTCCTAGATTAATGGTGTATTTAGATTTATGTGAATCTCGGAGTAGTTCTTCTTCAACTTTTCACTACAAGAATAGGCTTGATAAGGGATGGAATTTAGAGATGGAATATTGGCGGTTGGTATTCAGGGACGGTACAGAGACAGAAAATGATTGGGAGGCGTGTTGATCAGTTAGAGACTGAACAATGACGGAATAGGGATCGAAAATTAGTGACAGAACCTACTCCATCCCTAAGTGATTGGCGCACAAAGAACCCGCTCAAATTTTCGTCCCTGATTCCGTTTCTGAGGTTCCCGTGTAATTATCCCACTAAAAATCCGTCTTTGATTCCGTCCCTAAATATCAGGGCCGAAATTATGAACGCAAAGACATGCCATGTGTCTTTCCAGTTTTAGTCTCTAAATCCGTTCCTGATCTATAGGGATGGAATCAAGGATGAAAAGTTTCTTTCCCACCCAAGTAGTCTGCCAAAACATACCACATTACATAGTTATTTTCATTTTTCAAAAAAACCCTAATGTACTCTGCTCTGCCATCTTCCCGGCCCCTCTGCTCAGCTGTCGTTCCCTCTGGTGGCCGTTGCTCCGCTGTTGTCCTCTCTGCTTCACCATCGTTCTCTGTTCCACCGTCATCCCCACTACTCCGCTATCATTATCTGCTCCGCCATCACCTCTACTCCACTCCGCCATCGTCACCTCCACTCCACTCTGCTCCGGTCCACTACGCCATCATCGCCTCTACTCCGCCATTGTCACCTCTACTCCGCCATCATTGTCTCTTCTCCGGTTCGGTCCTCCATTGTCGCCTCTGCTCCGGTGCACTCCGCCATTGTCACCTCTGCTCCGCTACGCTCCGCCATTGACGTCGCCTCTGCTCCAGCTAGGGTTCGTCACCATGCTCCGCTTTGCCCTCCGCTCTTCTCTGCTCCGCTCCTTCTCTAGCCATCGTCGCCTTCTTCGACCTCCCATCTTCTCAGGTCAGTTTTGATTCCAAACTTTGCTTCTTTTCTATCTTTAATTTTTTTTTTAAATTTCTTGTTTGGTTTGTCTTCTAATTTATTTTCTAGATCTCGTGTTTCTTTGATTTGGATTAATTTTGCGCCTTTTTGACTTCTTTTCTCTTATTGTTTGATCGAGTTTTGTGTTGCTTGAATAGATTAGGAGTTGTGATTCATTTATGTGTGTGTGTTTGTGTTAATATTATTTGTTGTGGAAGAGAAGATTGAATTGCCTTTTAATTCTAGAGACAGTCGACAAAAGGTGAGCTGTTCATTTTTATTTTTATTTTGTATTTTGGCAACCCTATCTATCCCTCATGGTTACTATTTGACGCAGCGTAAATGCTCAAACAAGGAAGAATCCTTAAATTTTTGAAGAAAATCGAAATTGAAATAAATTGATAATAATTTATAATGATTACAGCCCTAATTATAGCTTTATATAGCCCATTAGAAACTCTAATCCTTCTAAAACTCTAAACGTAATCCTTTTACGACTCAAAACGCCTAATCCTTCTAAGACTCTAAAACGACTTAAATAAAGTAAATTACGAGAATACATTAAAACTAGACAATAAAATAAAAGATTGCAATGAAGGCAGAAACGAAGAAATTTGGATTCATGAAATCCAATCTCAGAGAGCTAACCTCTAAGGATAGCTATAGAGCATGAAACGTCATTTTCGAAAATGTATTATAATAATCAATCGGATTCCTGGATAAAAAGTTATGGTCCCTCAAAGTATCTACAACTGCCATGACATCACTATTTTTTTTCTCTTACATTATCTTTTAATTTTGGGTGTTGAGTGAGTTTAGATAAGTTGTTTTATTTTTTCGACCTTTTTTTGGTTGATTAGAAGGAGGCATAGTTGGCTAGTTACAATGGACACATCGTTAGAAAGGAAACTCCCATTTCATCATATATAATGATCAAATTCCTTGCGATAATTAATCTATGAACTAATTGGATTGGATGTTATTCCTTCACACTGATATTCATAACGGAGTGACTATTTTTGCGTTTGATCTGCAAACATCAATCTCATGCCAATACGATGTAACCCCCCCCCAACCAAAAAAAAGGGAAAGAATTTTGTCTGGGCTATTGTAGTCAACATTGTCAAAGACACGTATACGATGCAAGATCTTTTGAAGGTGGAACTAGTTTAGAAGTGCATTTGACTTCATGTATACCAATACCATGTAGTTATTACATTTGAGAGAGCCTACCCATTGCAACAGCCCCTCTACATCCACTTTTTTTTTTTATAAGAAAGAGACTTTATTTCATGTTGATCAGTACCAGAAATTTGTCAGCATAGCTTACATTAAAAGTCAATGTTTAGGATATATGCAAAATTGTGGTTCTACTTAAGTAGTAGACTGGAAAGCAAAATGATTACGTAGTCTAATGAATTTATTACTTACCTTCATTAAGATGGTTTAAGAGAGGCTCTAAGAGTCCATTTTCGGCCATAGACTTGATATTCTTTGATGATCTCTCCAAGGTTTTAAGAATTTAACTCTCTTTTTCTGCTGAAAAATAATCCAAGGATCTGTTGTACTTCATCATGATGAGCATCAGAATTAATCCTATGGCTGATCCAATCTTCTCACATAGCAGCTCAGATGCCGACAACTCCAGTAAGAATGTCAAGGATGCATGCTTCTCTACTAGATGATTGCTTGACAACATCTTGATTGTTGACGTAACAGCTTTTGTCTTAGCAACCATCTCCTGGTGTGGATTTAAAAAATACATGATCATTAGTTAATCAATTTTCCCATCTAGGATGGATACCATAAGCATAAACATCTCTACTCTACAATTCAAAAATTGTATTCTAACTTCTAAGCATGTATTCTACTATGAAAAAAAGTTGAAGAACTAGAATTAGGAAGTTTAGAGCCACCTTTCCATCATCATCGTCCATCACTATTGACTGCAGCGCTTTGAATGTTGCACACCTCACCTCTAGGTCCTTGTGCTCAAGGAATTGAGCTAATAATGGTATCACTCCTCTACTGTTAACCTGTACCTTATTGTATTTTTTCCTGTGAGATATATTCTACAAGTCTTTAAGTGCTTCAAGCACCATAGTGTCTGAGCTTGCCAATGACAATGCAGCCCGGGCAACTTTGATTCTTGTTGCTTCATTCCTTTCCTTCAACATCTCTAGTGTCATAGGCAGAAAGGGAAAAAATGTTAGGTTTGAAAATCAAAGGATTAAATCGAATAATGAATTGGCATTAAGAAGTCTTGATGGGAAAATGAGTTGAATTTATTAACTATGGAGAGTCTATGAAATGTAACAATAATTTTATCAAAAAATAAAATGTAACAATAACTTGTGAGGAGCAAATTCAGAATGCAGAAAAAGGGAATGACTATCTTTTTGAGAGGAATATGAACCAAGTCAGCTAATTTGGTTAGCCCCTATAAAAGTCAATGGTGTTGGATTATACTATGGATGTGTCTGAGCAACTGTGTTTCAAAGCATGCAAGATCTTGGAGGGTTGAAATGGTGAGATGGCTCATTATTTGGGTGTGAAAGTTATTTTTTAGGTGAATGACTGCAAGTTGCCATAAGTTGGAAGTAGTTTTGACTCAATAGTCGATGACATTAGCCAAAATATTGCATGATTCTTATTGCAGTAGATGCAACTTAATGAGCTGCTTTATTTTTGCTCCCAATTGTGGAGAACTGTTTCCCCCTATTTGCTGCATTAGAAACTAAATCTCAATAGTGTATGGAGAGCAAGCAGTTTGATAGGGTTCCAAGTAATCGCATGCCAAATCTCAAAATAGGAGTTGGAGACGAGAGTTGTAGATCTGATTTAGAAATGTGTTTTTTGATGATAATGACATTATGACTCTAGTGTAGTTAGCATTTACTCCCAATATATTTCTTACCAATAAGTTTGTCTGGGAGTTTGTTATATTTTTACTTTTTAGGATTATAAGCACATATAAGTTTATGTTACACATCTCAGGTTTGGTCTCATGGCTGCATCCTAAACGTGGGTGAGGATTAAACGAACATAGCTCCCGAGGAAGCAGTCTATGACTCTACGTAGGCATGGCTTGGGAGTTGTAGGAGGAACAATGACAGTGTGGTGGGAGGGGATTCATAACACTTTAAATCTTACTGTTAACTCAGGAGTACTTCCTAAATTTAAGCTAACCTCTCTCCTCTATGGCTTGGGAGTTACTTTTTGTCTCTCTTTTGGCTTTCTATAACTTCCAACTCTTTTAATTTTATTTCAAAATACATGATTTCTACGGAAAGATTATACTGTGGTGATGTTGGATTCTTACTCGAAAATGTAGTCTAGCAGTGGATTTTCATTCCCAAATGGCACTTGTGTGTGCAAGCCTCTTGTCTCTGGTGGTTATTAAAATTTTCACTGAACTTTTTTAGCATGAAAACGTGTTCTATTCCCTTTTTATTTTTGATTTCTTGTGGTTAGAGTTTGATGTTCATTTTGCATCTTTGCTGTTCTTATTCTTTTTATTGACATCCGAAAAGAAACCATTACTTTCAATGTAGAACATACAACTCTTTTACCGGCAAAATTGTGGCAAAAAATTTGGATATGTGGCTTCTTGTTTTGTGAGTTGTGAAAGAAAAGACCAAACATTTTTTTTTTCAGAAAAAATTGTTGTTGATGCTTATTATATCTATATGTACCTTCATGCTTGTCATTCGAACCCTTTTGTTTGATGATATGCTTGTATTTGAATGTTCTTTTTTTGAGTCTTCACTAACTATAATTGTTTCTCAGCTTCCCTTTTCTACCTTTTGTTTTTGTGGATTATGTATTAGAAGTATTCAATGTCGGTTTTGTCGGCTTACTTGTATGTGATTTCCATCTGCCGCAATTTCACGAGCCTATGAATAAATGCCCAAAATCTTATGGAAGACATTTATCATTTCATCTGAAAGAGTTAGATGGAACTTTTTTCTTGCAAATTCATGTAATCCTCTTAGATGAGAATTGAGCATTTAGGAAGGACAGTCTGATACAATAGACTAGTGGAAAGGCAAAGCGTCGTCGACTCTAAAGCTGCATTTAAGTGATGAATGTTAGTAATCTATTACTGGATGACAGGGGCAATCTTGCAGATCCAGCTTTTTCAACTCCAGAGTCCTCTATCCTTTGATTCTCAATTTCTGCACTCCCTATCCTGAATTACTTCAATCCAATCTTGCTAATGCACAAACACCACTGTCAGAGGTCAAACTTTGCTCTTAATAAAATCCAAGTAACTTTTACCACCAATTCCATTGTTCCCTACTAGATTTGGATTAGAGTTTTCTATCCATTTGCATAGGGGGATTGTAACATTCGATTTGTTCGTTTGTTTGTTTTGTTAATTTTCCGCTCGACTTGCATACCTAGCATTTATTCACTGCAAAGTCACCCAAATTAACTGAGCTTTGCAGGACATTGGATTTGGTTATGGCACATTCCAATCAAAACTATTCTGATAATGAGTGAAGTACAGAGCTGACAATATACGAGGTAAGAGTCCAAGTCTTGACATGGTTAATTAGCATTATTACCTAGACAAAAAAATAGCATAACTACCGCTAACGTCGTTGTATTATCTTGATCGAGGAACTAGAAATTCCCTAGATTACATAGTCGTCCAAACGAATTTTGTAGATCAAATTATGCTTAGACTTTTTGGTTCTTGCTTAATGCAATAATGGTAATTAAGTAGAAGGGGAAAGATAGACAACAATAGAAGCGAATAGTCATTTGAGGACTGCAGTAAGTCGTTTTTTAAACTATAATAAGGTTACTTTTCTTATTAAGTGATGTGTATTTCATTGTCAGCTGTCTTTTTTTTCTTGAACTGTTGGTACCTGGTATGTTTTTTCAGCTCATGCATTTTACTCTCTTGGTTATGATGAAATCTACAGCTACAGAACAATAACGTGTTGGGCTTGAGCACCTTAGAGGCTGACACAGAGCCCCGGTTTTGTTTAGGAGGAACTTTTTTCTTACATTAGTGCACTTTACCAACAATAACAACAACAACAACAACAACAACAACAACAGTCTCAATCCCAAATTAATTGGTCAGCTACATGGATCAAACTCCACTGCGAGCATTATGTATGTTGCATTGCCGGTTTCAATTCTAGATAAAGGAGGAGTGCTCCCAGTCATATCTGAAAAATGGGGGAGGGAGGTCTTAAACTCATTATCTATATACTCAAAAAATGGGAAGGATTGCGATAGGTTGACAGTTAGTGTAAAACTAATGTACTGTCCTTTGACCATACAAAACTTGGCCATTGGATTCATTCCGAGTTACAAAACTAGCTAGCTTGAGGACATCTTAATAATATTTTATTTTATTTTTTTGTTTTATTGTTGTCTCTAAAAATAATTATTGTCATGATCAAAGCTATCTTGGACATTAAGTATTTGCCCCATGTTAATTTTTCTTACATCTCAAGGTAACTTGCTACACGTCCACTTCTAATCGTTTGAACTTTTGAACGTAGCTTGGTCCCATCACATAAATATGTTTTTCTTGAAGTGTATTTATATACATGCACTATCACCATCTTGAATTAATTGTATATAATGTAATCTTATATAGTTAACCTCCATTACTGTATAAAAAATACCGTTTAGTTGATTTTTATGGGTTTAATCTTTACCTACTAAATATTTTGTATTCCCTTATTCGACAAGGTTAGCTTGTAAGCAGAGAATTAGAGCTAATTCTGTTTTAAGTCTTTGTTTGGCACAGACTTAAAATACATGGTTTCAACTCTTATAGTTTCTTTTCATAGCAAGTACGTATAAGAGTAAAAGAAATGTTACTTTGGACATGATAATGCATTGCCTAGCTTGTACTACATTTCCCTTCTAGTTGTCATGCATGTATGCGAAATTTTATTTTATTTTTAATTAAAAGGGAACTTCCCAGCTCAAGTTATAATGAATACATTATATTCTAGAGAAACAAACCTCGAGCATTAAAACAATTCTAATGCGATATACATGGTATCTTTAAAAGTTCTTGAATACATTTTGGAGTGTATATACTATATACGTTGTGCGTTTGTTGAATAATAGTCATCGACAATGAAAACTTGACGAACTACCAATTCACGTTTCAATTTCTCTTATGTAGTTAGATCATGGCAACAAGTCGAGATTGGATGTATAACCGTCTCGAAGATGGTCTAGTGAGATGGGAGTTTGCTGAATGACTCAAAGAGTTCTTAGAGTTTGCCAAAAATAATTGTCCCACATTCCAAAGTGAGAAAAGGATTCAGTGTTTGTGCGACCATAGAAAATGTCGCAATCTTGCTTACCACGATTTGGATACGGTGGAGTACCACCTATATCGGTGGGTTTTTATTCCCGGATATCACTGTTGGTCCAAACATGGAGAAACTTCAAATGCAAATGAACATATTGACGATGTTGACTTTATGAGAGATGTAGTCGAAGAAGATGCATATGAAGGTGAGTATTCTACATACCACGATATGGTACACGACGTGGCTGGGCCATCGTTTGATTGGTATAGCGATGATGAGCCACCAAATCCATTGGCACGACAATTGTATAACATGATACAAGCTGCGAACAAGAAATTGTGGCCGGGGTGTGAGACTGTCACTAAGTTATCAACAATGGCCCGACTATTGTCGATAAAATTCGCCATCATATTTCAAAAAAGGCGTATGATGAGATTTTGCAAGTGTTAAAGGAGTGTTTAATGGCAGACAACACTTTGCTCGATAGTTTTTATAATACGAAGCGATTGATGCGTGGATTAGGCCTACCTGTTGAGAGGATCGATTGTTGCGAAAGTCATTGCATGATTTACTGGAGTGAAAACTCTGAGTTGACTTCACGTAAGTTTTGTGGGAAGTCAAGATATATTACTCCACAACCACATCGTGCAAACGATAAGAATTTGCAGTCATGCATGACAATGTACTACTTCCCTTTAGCCCCTTGACTACAACGTTTATTTGCCTCAACGTCTACCGCAAGGCATATGAGATGGCATGCAGAGCATGTATCACGAGACGGATTGATGCAACATTGCTCCGACTCAATGGCGTGGAAGCATTTCAATGAAGTGAACCAGGAGTTTAGCGAATAAATTTGAAATGTTCGTTTGGAATTGTGTACAGATGGATTTAAGCCATTTGGACATCGGGGCGGCAATACTATTCTTGGCCTATACTTACAACCTTCCACTGTCTATATGCTTGAAGAAAGAGTTTATGTTCTTAACAGTCATTGTTCCTGGACTGGTGAATCCTAAGCAACAAATTGACATTTTCCTTCAACCTTTGATGAAAAAGTTACAAGATTTATGGCATCACGGGGTCCTCACGTATGACGTTTCAACACGAACGAATTTCCAAATGCGAGCTGCTTTGATGTAGATGATCAACGACTTCCCCGCATATAACATGTTGTTGGGATGGAACACGCATGGCCAGAGGGCATGCCCACATTGCATGGATGACACAAATGCATTTCAGTTGAAACATGGCAAGAAGACGTCTTGGTTTGATTGTCATCGACGATTCTTACCAGAAGAAGATAGCATGAGAAAGGACAAGAAAGGTTTTCGAAAAAGAAAAAATGATCACCGAGGGACCACCTGTAATGAAAAAAGGCAAAGAAATTTTAGAGGAGTTGGAAGATTTGGGGCTGAAGAAGGTTACAGAAGTCGGAGCTACAACTATTAACGAGAGAATATCTAAGATTACTGGGTGGCGTAAAAGAAGTATATTTTTGGACTTTCCATATTGGAAGACTAATCTAATTAGACACAACTTAGACGTCATGCATATAGAGAAAAATGTGTTTGAAAACATCTTCAACATTGCGATGAGTGTGCCAGGGAAAACTAAAGACAACGCTAAATCGAGGCTTGACATAGCTGAAATTTGTATTCGACCTTCGCTAAACTTTGACCCGCTTAATAATTCTTATCCTAGAGGTCGCTACTCGATAGATAAAAGGAAGAATAAATTACTATGTAATTGGATTAGAGATTTAAAATTCCCAGATGGTTATGCATCAAACTTCGGTCGTTGTATTAATTCTCGTAGGCTTCGGATGTTTGGGATGAAATGTCATGATTGTCATGTTTTTATGCAATGATTGCTTCCTATCGCATTTCGAAAGCTACTAGATGAAAATGTGTGGCTCGCTATAAGTGAGTTGAGTCTGTTTTTTCGAGAATTAACTGCAAGAAGTATAGAGAATGAGGATATGGACTTCCTCAACTCAAACATACCTCAAATATTGTGTGAGTTGAAAAAGATTTTTCCACCAAGCTTCTTCAATTCAATGGAACATCTTGTTGTGCACTTGGCGTACGAGGCTTCCATTGCTGGCCCAGTTCAATATCGTTGAATGTATCCATTTGAGAGGTACATATAAATAACACAACATAGAATTTCAACGATGATTCAAATTTAAATATTTTAAATTTCTAATTAACTTTTTTTGTATAATTAGGTTGCTTAAATATTTGAAACACAATGTAAAAAATAAAGTGAAGGTCGAAGGGTCAATTTGCAATGCATATTTGGTTGAGGAGGGAACTTCATTTTGCTTCTACTACTTTGAAAACTATGTCAATACCTCCCGACGGCAAGTCCAGCACAATGATGATGGTGGAGTTGGACCTAGCGCGAACTTTGTTGGAAATTTCTCTATTTTCACTCATCCTGGCCGAACATTCGGCAAATCAAAGAAATGATACTTAACTAAGTTGGAGTACAATTTAGCACATGCCTATGTCCTATTAAATTTGTGATGGCCCCAAATTCCCAATGCATTTGGGTACGCCCGGCCTAGACCCGTGCAGGTCCCGAGTCGATTCTCAGCGAATCTGACGAGCCTAGTCAGCCTCGAATCATCAAAATTTCAAGATTTATGAAAAATTTATTGCAACTATAACATAGCGGAAGCAAATTACATATTACTCAAGTATTAGGAAATAACTCGATCAAAGGAAAATTAGGAATCTATGTAAATGTGGAAAAACCCTGATATATTTCAACAAAATAGACTAATGGAATCCATCTCAAAATCCTATCCCTAAATCCAAAAAAATTATACATATGTATAATGTTGTACAAACAGAAACAAACATGAGCCTACATCTCGATACCTCAAGTCCAGCCGCTCACAAAATGTCTCCTAGGCAAGGTCCCTTGCCCCTACTGCACTCCGCTCTATCTGCACCCACCGTCACAAACTAGACTGTGAGTAACTGAGAAAAAATCGAAAGTAATGAAAGAAGAATATAACAGTAATTCATGAATTCCCAAACAAAGCAGTCTAAATATCATGCAGGAAATGAAAGACAGGAATTTAAATAAACAAGAATGCATGATAGACAGACTGGAAATGATAACAATCGAAACATGCGTGTTCTACGAGTCAAGAGAGGCAATAAGTGGTCTAAATTCCACAACAATTCCACAACAGCGATGTTGCAACACCGAAATCCACGATAGTATCCACAACAATCCAGTACATGGTATCACACAATCACTAGGGGTGGTCAAACACTCGTGCGCACGAGTGCCCGCGTTTTATCCCTTCTAGTGCAGGCCGCATGTACCTTCGAGACATACACTTATGCCAAGAACACGCATACAAGGAATAGGGAATGGAATGCCAATAATTTGATAATAATAAGCACAAAGAAATGAAAATGAATCACATGATATTTTCTTAGCTGGCTTACTAACGTACAAATGTTTTTTAAGGCAAGTGTACTTGCCTGAAACTATCGCAAATCGTATCCACTCTCGCGAATCCTAACACGTATCCCCGAATTTCTCGCTACCTGACAAGGTCAGAAACTCGTAATAATAGGTCAAGTCATTAACTAAACCTACGTTGAATCCCAAGTGTTCTCCCAGTGTCTTGATGACTCGAACAACGCAATGAAAATCGATCGAAAAACTAGACAAAACACCACAACTCTTTTGATTTTTTTGTAAACCACACCATATGTAAGCCTAGTCACACATCTTAGGCTCGGCTCAGTCATAAATAGGTCACGTCATAGTCTCGAGTACCGGCGGCGTAACCACGACATCATCACCAATAACATCCCATACAACGGTACAAAAACCAAAACCATATATCTCTCACATACATCGTATGTTCATCAAGATAGTCAATTCGAATCCTTAAAACCAAATAAGAAAGACTTCAAATGGTTTTGTCATCGAGTGTCATGAAACCTCAATAACCAAACACAACTCAACAAAGACACCGTCATGGCTTTACACTGGTATTGTCCGACGTTGGGAGGTTTCATTGGCATGAGATGGCCGGGAAATACCCTCGAACATCGGTACTTAAACACATTACCTAAACAAGACTCAACTTAATATTTACATAACAACATAACAATTTCTCTAACATATTAAAATTTCGGATACGACCAAAGGTTGCGAGAGCTCAATAGAGGTTAGGTGAGACCCTCGAAAACTACCACTGGTGGTGGTCCAGCCGGTAGCACCGCCAAGAGTGGCAATTTTTGGCGAGGCTCCACCACACATATTTGCATGAAATGATGACTTTTTAACGCTGAATAGGGTTGTTTTGACCACTCCAAAGACTTTGGGACCCACGTAGTAGATTGGTGGGGTCCCCAACAGCGTCCTAGTCATCGTGGTCTGGCGGTGGCACCGCCGGTTATGGTGGCACTCCGGTGAGTGGATAAAACCCATACAAATCAATACAACGTGTACAACTTGGTAGGGACTTTGCATGGGCCATGAGGGGTGTGCTCTGGGATGGTCTGGACTCCGGTGAGTCACCGGAGGTCGTCTACGACCGGTCCCCATCACGCCAGCGACCTAACAGTCCCCGTATTGAAGGTCACCCAAGAGGGGGGGTGAATTGGGTTACCGAGTAGTTATTGCCCTTTTTAAAACTCTATGCGCAAGTAACAATTATAAAGCATACACAATCAATGAATAAATATGCTATGCAAGTGAATGGGATAGAAGAGATGGAAATTGACACACGATTTATAGTGGTTCGATCCAATGATCTACATCCACTACCTAACCTCCCCGGTTAGGATTTTTAAACCCCCACTTATATTATAAATAAGTGTTACAACCTAAGCCTACAAGCCTAGAATGCCTAATTACAATTAGGACTTCCTACCTAGCCGCAACTAGGATTTGTACCTAGCCTCAACTAGGTCTTCCCCTTTGACTTAGATTCCACTAAGTCTTACAATCTTACAATTACACCAAATTGCTGAAAAATAATGAGATACACTTTACAACACAAAGTAGTATCAAATTCAAACACAAGCAAGCCACCTAGAGCCTAACACCTCTTATGCATGCAAGTGTGAGAATAAATGGAATATGCAAATATGTCACTGATTTCGTTGTAAATTCCAAATGTGAAATCGTTTTAAAATCCAATGGGTTTATGCAAAACCGATTTCAAGGCAAAGAACAATAGTTTAACAAAAAATCAAGTTTAAGTTCAAAACTTTTGTTCAAATCATTCTTAGGGTTTGATAAAATAAGTTTAAGTGCAAAACCCAAGATAATAGTGTTAAAACACACAATAAAGCGATTTTGATTCAACACACACAAAACTATGTAGATTAAGCACAAGAAAAGGAATCTAGAACAAGGACTAGCTTACAACCAAGAAGGTGACAAAAGAGAACGACTTTGAGGAGAATCTAGTACTCTTTGAATGCTTCAAAGTCTTTGGATTTTTTTTTGTGCTTGTGGACGACCTCAAGAATCTCCTTTGTTCCTTTCACAAAAATCAAAGTTCTTCTTTTGAATCTTTTTTGAGTGTGTGTTTGCCTTGTTATGAGAAAACCATTGTGTTGGTGTTTTTATATTGTTAGGAATCCTATCTTGACAGTTTATGACCGTTCTAGGGATCTAAGGGTCCAAAATCCATCAAAAATTCAAATTAAAGTTCATTTTCCAGCTTTTTAAAAAAGCTGTCAGGAGGGCAATTAGCGCGCTAATACTGAGACCTAGCGCGCTAACTCTGCACTTAGCGCGCTAATGACAAGATTAGCGCGCTAATGCAGGGAACTCAAAATAATTATTTTCTCCCTTTGTGTTAGCGACCCTTAAACACGTCCGAGACCAAACCAACCCTAATATAACATGTTATACATGTTTATTATGGGTCATTAAGCCTAATTGGATGGTGGGATACTTTTACAAACCCCGAAAACGAAAATCACGATTTCATAACTTGCGAGGGGCTTTTTCGCAAACTTGCTTTTTCTTTTCAAAAACAGTTTAAAAGCCGCTTTTTCGGTCTTGAAAACTTCAACAATGATTTCTAAAATGTAAATGATCATTAACACATGATTTCACCTTGTTTAAGCTCGTGGGCCTAGGTATGTGTTAAATTTCATTTTGAAATACCAAGTTACTTCATGACTTTTGAAAATTGGTTTTAAGACTTGATATGCATGAACTAATGCATTTGGCTTGCGTGAGAGAATTTTGATACCTTACATTGAAATTACAAATTTGTACTATGGTCTTCCATCTTCATTCCTTCACGAATGCCGGATCTTGAACTTGTACGGCTTGAATGTCCGTGATGTGTTGTTTTGCATCCTTTAACACAAAAACCGAAATACACTTGATATTGATTAGTACATTTTCACCTTGTTTGTTTCCATCAAAATCCCTAGTCGGAGTTAGAGTGACTAACCACTTAGTCCAACAATCTCCCCCTTTTTGATGATAACAAACAATGTGAACTTTAAAAATATAAAACATAATCTAAGTGTGTATTTCATTCAAGATTGTACATTTCATTTGTGCAAGTTCAAACACATCAACATTTTCAAGTTCAACCACATTTCTCCCCGTTTGATAACATCAAAAAGTGGGGCCAAGCTCTCCCGTTTGAGAAATACAGTGATGCATAAGTTAATGAAAAGAAGAACAAATACGCTCCCCCTTACTCTATGCATATCCAAAGACAATAGACGGAAGCGAGACATAATCAGATATGATAATTCATAGTGAAGCAAGTAAAAGCCATATAGAAACTCAGAGATACGCAATAAAAGAAATCATGATATAGATAGCATAAAGTGGTGTGAACACAGTTGTGGCGTAAACATGGGTAAAAGAAAAATATGTAAAATCATCAAAGCCTAACAGTTTGGAACCTAGTGCTCACCTAGTGGTTCTATACAAAAAAAATAACTACCGAATAGAACCTAGTGCTGAACATGCGATAAAAAGACTAAACACTCCTCC
Organism: Stephania japonica; assembly: GCA_039657345.1. NCBI lineage: Eukaryota > Viridiplantae > Streptophyta > Magnoliopsida > Ranunculales > Menispermaceae > Stephania > Stephania japonica. The sequence goes on along the minus strand of CM077556.1, from coordinate 78,294,197 downwards.
GCGAGGATGATGGTCGACGTGCGTAACTTGAAGTACGATCGGGCGCGCGGGATGTCTTTGGAAGCAACCGACCCTCAATGCGACGAAGACGATCATTTTGATCTTTGGATGCTCGCCTCGACGGTAGCAAAGGTCGAGTCATGTAGGAGTGCGAGATAACCCGGTTGTGCAGAGACGTAGGCCGACGAGGGGGACATGTCATTTGGAGGTGTGAAACCACCAAATGTAGAAGGAGGTGGAGGCGGGGCGGTCTCGTAGTCTTTGCGGCGGGCGGGGTGGAATGGTGGAGTCATGATGAACTTCCTCATCGCCGTCATGGTCATCATCGCCAAGCAAAGCCTCCTTCGTCATCATGGTCATCACCGCCAAAGCGTAGTTGTACTCTAAGTAGTCGGGCGTAACAAACGAGCAACCGGAGGGTCCGTAGGCAACGGAGATTCATATCCGCCGTAATACCGACCATCCGGGATCGCATCTTCCCGTGTCCACCGCTCCCTGTCGCGTATGTATCGGTACTTCATGGCCTTTAAAGTGGCCATGTCAATGGAGTCGTAGACAGTGAGGGGACGGCCGCCTAATGCAAGATCCACTTGGGCAGACTCCAAGTAGGAAGTGATGATATGGGCATACGGGAGATGACGACCCGAGCTACAAGTGCTCGTCATGTAGCCAATGATGATGTGAGGTAGGCTAAGAGGAATGGCTCGAAAGAGATGCCCTAAGATGAACATATCGAGGAGAGTAACATAGTTTTTACTCCCGCCACGAGGAAGAATAACTTTATGAAGTACTTTATGTAGAAGGTGGGGCATCAATTTAAAGTCGTATCCGTAATGCCGTTGGATACACGGTTAGGGTTCGTTTCGGCCGAAAGAACGAGTTAAGCACTTCAAGACGATCAAAAGGCCAACTCAGAATTTTCCTACTACCGTTGTGGCGGGGAGGATGCAATGGAAGGTGTAGCCGTTGGGCGAGATTATCGGGGTAATCTCAATGGACCGGCCACCAACCGACGAACGTAGGATAAATTGGGCGATGTTTCAAGATTCGAGTAGAAGACACGAACCAATGGGGGATTGTAGTTTGCGTTGTGAGAACAAAAGGTTGTCCATCCCGCGGAATCGAGAATCTCCCGGTGGGAGGTGAGCCCTATCAAAAAAAAGGAAAATCGACAATGGCGGGGCGAAGGATTTTGGCATCCGTTAATCGCGAGCCACGGACTCGAGGACCGAAGTGGCCTCATGGACGGACTTGGCGCGACCCTCACGTTGAGGGGCATTCGCCGGAGTGGGGGCGGGTTGTGAGGATGCCGACTCACCTGGAGGAGGAAGAGGAAGGTTGGACGACATGACGTCGCGATGGACGACGAGATGACGAAGTGGGGGCGGTTGGTCGGGGGTTGGTGGTGGCGGTTGGACGAGAGGAGGGGCGGGTGGAAGTGCGGCGAGTCGACATTGGCGAAAAATGGAGAAAACGTGGTGACGAGAGACAAGAAAATTGAAGAAATTGAACAAGATAGGTGAAGAACTTACCCGAAAGAGGCGAGACGGAGGCGATTTGGAGGAGTGGAGAGGAGAGATTTGTGAGTTGTGGTGGTTTTAGGGTTGGAAATGAATTTATATTTGACTGCGCCGAACGTAATTAGCACGCTAATTCCATATATTAGCGCGCTAATGGGTCGGTTCATATTCTGGGCCAGTAACGTATTAGCGCGCTAATGTCTGGAATTAGCGCGTTAATTTCCCTCTGGAAAATTTTTGTCACACAGCCATTAGCGCGCTAATTACCACCATTAGCGCGCTAATTTCCCTCTGGAAATTTTGGACATGAAATTTTTCGATTTTTGACATACAACTCGGATTGACTTCAAACTTCTCGGACACCTCAAAAACACCATATAAATAGGTTTAGAACAACTAAAACATGTGTAGAATGTCCGATTCTCGAGCCATTCCTAGCTCACGCCGAATGTTAGAAAATTGATCTCTCGGCAAGGGCTTTGTGAATATATCGCTAATTGGTCCTCTGTGGACACATGGACAAGTTTAACATCGCCCTTTTGGACGTGATCACGAAGAAAATGGTGCCTAATTTCAATGTGTTTCGTTCGAGAGTGTAACACCGGATTTTTCGATATGTTTATTGCACTTGTGTTATCACAGTAAATTTCAGCACACCCAACAAGGATTTGATAATCCTCAAGTTGTTGTTTCATGTATAGAACTTGAGCACAACAACTCCCGCAGCCACATACTCGGCCTCCGCCGTAGACAAAGCCACGGAATTTTGCTTTTTGCTAAACCATGAGATAAGTGAGTTTCCTAGCAAATGACAAAATTCGGAAGTGCTTTTCCTGTCAACTAGACTTCCCGCATAATCAGAATCAACAAAACTTCGAAGTTCAAAACTCTTGGTTTTGTTGAACCACAATCCTAAGTCTTGTGTTCCACTTAGATATCGAAATATGCGCTTTACACATTTTAAGTGGGACTCTTAGGATCGGATTGAAATCTAGCACATAAACACACACTAAACATAATGTCGGGTCTACTAGCGGTCAAGTATAGGAGGCTACCTATCATTCCACGGTAAAGTTTAGGATCTATGGATTTTCCTAGTTGGTCTTTGTCCATTTTGATAGTTGAACTACTAGGAGTGTCACATGCTTTCAGATTTTCGAATTTGAACTTCTTTAGCATGTCCCTCACATACTTTGCTTGATTTATAAAAATGCCATGCTTGGATTGCTTTATTTGCAAGCCTAGAAAGTATGTTAGTTCACCCATCATGCTCATTTCAAATTCATTTGTCATCAATGATGAGAATTCATCACATAAACGTGTGTTAGATGACCCGAAAATGATATCATCAACATAGATTTGAACAAGTAGCATATCATGTTTTTTGATTAAAATGAACAAAGTGGGGTCTAGTGTTCCTTTCTTGAACCCTTTCTCAAGTAAAAATGCACTAAGTCTATCATACCAAGCTCTAGGGGCTTGTCTTAGTCCATACAATGCCTTTTGAAGATGATAGACATGGCTCGGATGTTCATGATCTTCAAATCCCGGTGGTTGTTCTACATATACTTCTTCAAGGATGAACCCATTTAGAAATGCACTTTTGACATCCATTTGGTATAGTAGAAACCCGTTGTAGCAAGCATAAGCAAGCAACATGCGAATTGCTTCTAGTCTTGCTACGGGTGCAAAGGCTTCCTCATAATCAATTCCTTCTTCTTGATTGTAGCCTTGTGCAACCAATCTAGCCTTGTTTCTTATAATTTCACCATTTTCATTCTTTTTGTTTCTAAAGACCCATTTGGTGCCTATGATTGAGTGGTCCTTAGGTCTAGGTACTAATGTCCATACTTTGTTCCTAACAAAGTGGCTCAATTCTTCTTGCATAGCCATTACCCAAAACTCATCTCCTAAGGCATCATCTATCTTGGTGGGCTCGGTTTGTGATACAAAAGCTAAGTGTCCTTCATCTCTTTGCAATGTTGACCTAGTGATTATCCCTTTGTTTGGATCACCTATGATTTGTTGAGATGAATGACCAATGAGGAGTCTTGAATTCTTAGGTACACTTGTTTCGGGTTCCTTATTTGACTCAAGCTCTTGACTATTTGAGGTTTGTCCTAGAGTGCCATCATCTTCATCGTCAATCCTCAATTTTTCAAGATTTTGCATTAATTTGACTTTGGGATCTACTTCATCAAATTTCACATGAATAGATTCTTCTATGGTTTTGGTTGATTTGTTAAACACCCTATATGCTTTGCTATGTGTTGAGTACCCTAGAAAAATACATACTTTAGACTTTGGGTCAAATTTATCTAATTGATCCCTATCATTTAGAACATAGCAAGTACAACCGAACACCTTAAAATAACTTATGTTGGGTTTTCGGCCTTTCCATAGTTCATAAGGTGTCTTTTTCACTTGCTTTCGGACATTTACTCTATTTATAACATAGCATGCCGTGTTAATGGCTTCGGCCCAAAAATGCTTAGCTATGTTGTACTCATTTAACATAGTCCTACACATTTCTTGGAGTGTTCTATTTTTCCTTTCAACAACTCCATTTTGTTGGGGTGTTCTAGGAGAGGATAATTGGTGTGTATAACCTTGTTTATCACAAAAATCCTCCAAGTTCCTATTTACAAACTCACCACCTCTATCACTTCTAATGATGGTGATTTTGTATCCTTTTTCATTTTCTACTAAAGCACAAAACTTTACAAACACATCAAACACTTCATGCTTGTGAGATAGAAAATACACGCATGTATACCTTGTAAAGTCGTCAACAATAACAAAGCAATATGATTTACCTCCTAGACTTTGTGTTTGGGTAGGTCCGAACAAGTCCATATGGATAAGTTCTAACGTTCGAGTCACATCACTTGTTACTTTCGTCTTAAATGACGATTTCACTTGTTTACCGAGGATACAAGGTTCACATTCCTTGTCTTTCTTAAAGGAGCACTTTGGTAGGCCCTTAACTAGATCATGCTTAGTCAATTTTGATAAATTTTCCATGCTAGAATGTCCTAATCTACGGTGCCACAACCATGCATCACAATCACCTTGTGCACTTAAACATGAAACATTTTGCATATGCATCTCATCAAAGTTAATGGCATAAACATTCTTATCTCTATATGCAACAAACAAAGTTTCATGCTTTTCATTCCTAACAATGCATTTGGATGATTCAAACATAACATGAAACCCTTTGTCACACAATTGACTAACACTAAGCAAGTTATGTTTCAAACCATCAACAAGATAAACATTAGAAATAGAAAGTGAATGGTTACCAACGGTTCCGAGACCAATAACTCTTCCTTTGTTGTTGTCTCCAAATGTAACCTTTCCACCGTCATGCCGCTTTAGCTCAATGAATTGATGTGCATCTCCGGTCATGTGTCTTGAGCACCCGCTATCTAGGTACCATGGGGTGCTCTTCCTTGCATCCTACACAATGGGAAACACACTAGATTTTGGTACCCAAACTCCTTTGGGTCCGAGAAAGTTAGTGTCATAAACATTTTTAACTACCCAAGCTAGTCTACCCCTTTTGGCCTTTTGTAAAGCACATTTCCCAACCTCATGAGTCTTATTGCATTTTGAGCATCTACGATCATCATTGAGCAATTTCTTGTAGCTTAACAAGTTTGCTCCGTAACCTATTCCTCTCTTGTTGAGTGCACGTCGTTGTGCTCCCAACATCATGTCAAACATTTCTTTACCATTGGTGAACTTATGCACCGTGTTAGTCAAGTCCTCTACTTTCTTGACTAAATCATCTCTCTCCTCTATGACTTCATTCAAGTCGCTTTGGAGATCACTAATGGTCTCATTTTGTGACTCTATTTCGCTAATTGCTATGGTTAAGCTCTTTTTGAGTTGTTTGGTCTTTTTGACCTCCTTTTCCAACTCTTTCCTAAGTTCATCAAGATTTGGAACATCATCCAAATCATCTATATCATCAAAATTAAAAGAGTTAGAGTTTACCTCGCCTTGTGCCATGAGACAAAGTATTGCCTTTTCACTCTCCGATTCGGATTCCGAGCTTGATGATGATGAATCATCCCAAGTTGCCTTGAAGCTCTTCTTTCCTTTCTTCTTGTCAAACACCTTCTTCGATTTGCACTCCGCCTTGATGTGACCCGGTTTGCCACACCCAAAGCATATGGTTTCGTTTGACTTTCCTCCCTTGCTTCCACTTCGGAACTTCTTCTTATACTTGTCTCGCTTGTATATGGCCTTGTTGAGCTTTCTTGAGAGCATTGCAACTTCCTCCTCAAGATCATTATCATCACAAGATTTTTCATCTTCAATGATTTCCACCGATGCGCTAGGGGAACTATTTGCCTTCAATGCAATCTCCTTTCTTGAGCTCTTTGTACCTCCACTTAATGCTTCCAATCTTGCTCGGTCTTTGAGTTCAAATTCATGGACCGTCAATTCTCCACACAATGCATCGAGTGTAGTCTCCAAGATTTTGTGCCGATTGGATTGCATACTTCTTGGCATCCCATTCCTTAGGCAAGCCTCTAAGGAATTTGTATACCGATGTCTCTTGATCATAATGCTTTCCAAGATTCTTGATCTCATTTAACAACTTAGTGAATCGTGTGATGGCGGTGGCAATATCTTCATCGGATCCAACTCGGAAAGTCTCATAGTGTTCCTCAAGGATCCTCAACTTCGTCTTCTTCACTTGCATTGTGCCTTCATAGTGGACCTCAAGCTTTTCCCATACTTCCTTTGCCGTTTGACATGCACTCACTCGGTTGAACTCATTCTCGCTCAATGCACAAAATAGGTGATTCATGGCTTGATCATTTGAAAGTTCACTCTTGATCTCCTCGGCGGTGTATTCCTTCAATGGCTTGTCGGGTGGAGTGTATCCACTTTCAATTGCATCCCATAGGAATCTATTTTGTGCTCTTATGTAGAACTTCATTCTCACTTTCCAATGTGCGTAGTTGGTTCCATCAAAGTATGGAGGCCTACTCGAGGAGTTACCTTCCCTAAGGCGAGCCGGATCTAGACTTTGCATCCTTGCACAAAAACACTCAAAGATACGTTAGTAATACTTTGAGCAATAACCCGCTCTGATACCAATTGAAGGTCACCCAAGAGGGGGGTGAATTGGGTTACCGAGTAGTTATTGCCCTTTTTAAAACTCTATGCGCAAGTAACAATTATAAAGCATACACAATCAATGAATATATATGCTATGCAAGTGAATGGGATAGAAGAGATGGAAATTGACACACGATTTATAGTGGTTCGATCCAATGATCTACATCCACTACCTAACCTCCCCGGTTAGGATTTTTAAACCCCCACTTATATTATAAATAAGTGTTACAACCTAAGCCTACAAGCCTAGAATGCCTAATTACAATTAGGACTTCCTACCTAGCCGCAACTAGGATTTGTACCTAGCCTCAACTAGGTCTTTCCCTTTGACTTAGATTCCACTAAGTCTTACAATCTTACAATTACACCAAATTGCTGAAAAATAATGAGATACACTTTACAACACAAAGTAGTATCAAATTCAAACACAAGCAAGCCACCTAGAGCCTAACACCTCTTATGCATGCAAGTGTGAGAATAAATGGAATATGCAAATATGTCACTGATTTCGTTGTAAATTCCAAATGTGAAATCGTTTTAAAATCCAATGGGTTTATGCAAAACCGATTTCAAGGCAAAGAACAATAGTTTAACAAAAAATCAAGTTTAAGTTCAAAACTTTTGTTCAAATCATTCTTAGGGTTTGATAAAATAAGTTTAAGTGCAAAACCCAAGATAATAGTGTTAAAACACACAATAAACTGATTTTGATTCAACACACACAAAACTATGTAGATTAAGCACAAGAAAAGGAATCTAGAACAAGGACTAGCTTACAACCAAGAAGGTGACAAAAGAGAACAGCTTTGAGGAGAATCTAGTACTCTTTGAATGCTTCAAAGTGCTGGATTTTTGTGCTTGTGGACAGCCTCAAGAATCTCCTTTGTTCCTTTCACAAAAATCAAAGTTCTTCTTTTGAATCTTTTTTGAGTGTGTGTTTGCCTTGTTATGAGAAAACCATTGTGTTGGTGTTTTTATATTGTTAGGAATCCTATCTTGACAGTTTATGACCGTTCTAGGGATCTAAGGGTCCAAAATCCATCAAAAATTCAAATTAAAGTTCATTTTCCAGCTTTTTAAAAAGTCGTCAGAGGGCAATTAGCGCGCTAATACTGAGACCTAGCGCGCTAACTCTGCACTTAGCGCGCTAATGACAGTATTAGCGCGCTAACTGCAGGGAGCTCAAAATAATTATTTTCTCCCTTTGTGTTAGCGACCCTTAAACACGTCCGAGACCAAACCAACCCTAATATAACATGTTATACATGTTTATTATGGGTCATTAAGCCTAATTGGATGGTCCGGATACTTTTACAAACCCCGAAAACGGAAAATCACGATTTCATAACTTGCGAGGGGCTTTTCTGCAAACTTGCAGTTTTTCTTTTCAAAAACAGTTTAAAAGCCGCTTTTTCGGTCTTGAAAACTTCAACAATGATTTCTAAAATGTAAATGATCATTAACACATGATTTCACCTTGTTTAAGCTCGTGGGCCTAGGTATGTGTTAAATTTCATTTTGAAATACCAAGTTACTTCATGACTTTTGAAAATTGGTTTTAAGACTTGATATGCATGAACTAATGCATTTGGCTTGCGTGAGAGAATTTTGATACCTTACATTGAAATTACAAATTTGTACTATGGTCTTCCATCTTCATTCCTTCACGAATGCCGGATCTTGAACTTGTAAGGCTTGAATGCCCGTGATGTGTTGTTTTGCATCCTTTAACACAAAAACTGAAATACACTTGATATTGATTAGTACATTTTCACCTTGTTTGTTTCCATCAAAATCCCGGTCGGAGTTAGAGTGACTAACCACTTAGTCCAACACGTATATACACAAAATGAAGAAAAACAGTGAGCCAAGAGAGAGAGATAGAGAGATCTAGTGAGCACGAGAGGGAGGAGAGGATAGGGGACCTCCAGCGAGTCTCTCCACCACCACTGCACCTCCGGTGATCGGCGTGGACATAGCCAGGCCGGGAGGAGGAGTATACCAACAGAAAAGGAGAGGAAACTCGAGAGGGAGAAGAACCGAGAGAGAGAAAGAGAGAAGGGGGAATGCATACCTTCGGTCAAAACGTGACCTCCGACGTCTATTCTGGTCACCAGCAAAGGCCGAGACAGTGGTAAGAAGAGGGAGATGGAAGAGAGACCGTGAGTGAGAGTTGAGAGAAGAACCGTGAATGAGAGAGTGAGGGAGAGGGAACGTGAGAGAGATGAGTGAAAATGAGAGAGTGTGCATGACATGAGTGATGAGGGTGTTTAAGTGTGGTGTGAGTGAGAGAGTGACGTGAGTGATGGGGTGGGTGGTGAGGTGAGTTAAGTGATGGGAGTGGGTGGGGTGTGAGGTAAGTTGAGTGATGGGGGTAGTTGTGTGTTTGAAATTTTAAATGGTATGGTAGTTATGTCCACCCATTTTCACCAACCCACACATCTCAAAATTGAACCAAGGTTTGCCCATTATTTGATTGTGCCACTATACAAAATTTTTAACCTAACACCCGTATATTTCCGAAACATTTTCCCCGACCCATCTCACCTCCTCTATCCATATTTCCCCGTCACATGCACACTTTTACCTTTGTCTCACACAAATAAACTATTAAATTATTAAATAATTATTTTAATTATGTTTATAGTCTCTCGTGTACCCGTAACCCAATTGTCGAATCCCGCTCGTTAAGTTTTCCTACTCGTTCACCGACTTCACTGTCCGGTCACTCAAATACGAGTATAAATGCATATTACACATCATCATTCACAAATTGCCAAATTTTTGGGTCTTTACAGTCTCCCCAACTAATAAAAATTTCGTCCTCGAAATTAGCTCTAACTCGAGTGAAGTACGGGGTATCAACTCCCATTCACACCTCCTCCAAACTGCGGCTTAGAGCAATTTCGGAAAGCTTGGATCATTTATCTCGAACTGCGGACTATCTCAAAGTCACTTCAGATAGTCCTCCTCGTTGAACTGCGGACCAATGCAAAGTCAGTTCAGACAGCTCAATAAGCTATGACCAACTGTGGACTCTCGCGAGAGTCTCTTCCAACAGCTTGACACTAGGTATTGAACTGCAGACTTGTACAAAGTCTCTTCAAATAGTACAACGTCCTAAATCCACTCCTTTTCTTCACATCTATCAAACTGTAGGCCTTTGCCACTTCGAACAGCTTGATTCCATCTCAGTCTTCAGACTGTGGGTCACCAACCACTTCAAACAGCCTGATGCAACTACGATTTCTCTAGATCGCTCCCGTTTTCCCAAAATGGTAGCAATGCCAATGACCTCATCGTAGACACCCTCCACCACCAAAACACAAGTCAGGTAATTACGAAGTAAGACGCTATGATCGCGACTCATACGTTAAACCTGTAATGACCTCCCAACCTACTCGCGTTTCAACGCAAGTTTATTCCTACCCAGGCAGTAAATATGTTCGACAAAGTTGCAACCGTGGCCACCATGTACACTACGTGTCCATGCATCGTAAGATGAATCACAACCCGTCTGGTCCTACTTCTTTTTTGGTGTACTTGTGGCTAGTTTTGGCAACTCATTGTGCCCAAACTTACTATCTCTTTCGGACTCTAGTCTAAGTTAGGTCTGTCTTACCCTAAACAACTCTACTAAGTTTAAACGACACTAATCTAACCAGTCTTAACCCTAACTCTATCACATGACGTCCGATATCGCATCTAAACACCTAAAGTTTCCAATAATTAGTTCCATGCATGTTGTACGTTAACCAGGAAAATTCCTTACCTCTGGTAGGATTACGAACCACTGTCAACTGTTATTAACTTGTCAAGTGCACGTCCTCAATGGCCTGAGGCTGATCGTCATCTTGCTGGTTCACGTACAAGTCTGGACATCGATTCTGAAAATGTTCGGGTTGTCCGCACTGGTAACACACCCTCCGCCCTCGAGAACCACCGTTGTCGTTTGGATTCCTCATCTGTTTACTATCTTGTTTCTCTTATTGGTGTTCTAACTGCAACTCAGACTGGTCACACTCAAACTCCTTCAAGTGAGTACTTAGGTAACTTTCCCTAGTCAAGCTATGCTTATAGGCTTTCTGCAATGTCCCTGGCTCGGCCGCAACGATCGCACCTTCTATCTCAAGTAGTAAACCCTCAGTAAAATAGTACACCCGATCTGGCTCCGTGCTAGCTGATCCTCCAGCATATGGTAATAACTACAGAAATCATCCCATGTACTCCATGACTGACTCATCCGTTAACCGTCTCAGGGAAATGAACTTATTCTTCTTGGCTCTCATCACGGTGGGAGGAAAGTACTTCATGTTGAACTGGGTCTTGAACTCTACCTAGTCCCTCGGCACGCCTCTGGTACTCACAATAGTAGTCCACCAGTCGTCAGCTTCTCCCATCAACATCGAGGAAGAAATAGTAGCTTTGATGTGCTCCTTGGTAGCTATGATATGGTGTATCTTCTCGTGACTCTTCAGGAACAACTCTGCCGCGGCCACGTCAGTGCTTCCATAGAAAACAAAAGGGTCGTGCCTCTTAAACTCTCGCCATTGTCTAGCCTCAGTAGTCGTCGTAGTGCCATACACTACCGATGTTGTTGGTGCAGTCTCTGTCGGTGCACGAGGTACAATCGCCATCACTGGTCTCGCTGCAGTAGTGGTAGGAAGCGTAGTCGTGGTTGTAACCACCGGTGTGTTCACCTCTTGAGTAATGGTTACTCTAGCCGTAGATGGTACCGATACAGCAATAACTGACGCCCTCAATATCGTCAGAATCTCCTCCAACTATCGCTCATGAGCTGCGAATCTCTGCGTCAAGGTCCAAAACTCCTCGATACTGACAGCTCGAGGACTCGATGTCCCGCTGTCGTCACTAAGACCCCGCTGATCTGCCATCTCTATCTGATAATGAAAGCGCGTTCCCGGGTTAATAGATAGCTACCGATACCGTATAATACACGCATAACACATAATTATACAAATAAGTTTTCAGTTTCCATTACCCACTCATCTTCACTCCCAACCTAGGATTCTAAGTCAGGATCATAGGGTTTCCACTTGTAAGTTCAACCATTCCTAACTTTCGTTGGTTTAATGGCTTGTGTTTTATGAATTTGAATAAAAGGGTTAAGTCTTTAGAACCTTGGGCTCTGATACCAACTGTGACGGCCCCAAATTTCCAATGCATTTGGGTACGCCCGGCCTAGACCCGTGCAGGTCCCGAGTCGATTCTCAGCGAACTTGACGAGCCTAGTCAGCCTCAAATCATCAAAATTTCAAGATTTATGAAATAGTTATTGCAATTATAACACAGCGGAAACAAATTACATATTACTCAAGTATTGGGAAATAACTCGATCAAAGGAAAATTAGGAATCTATATAAATGTGGAAAAACCCTGATATATTTCAACAAAATGGACTAATGGAATCCACCTAAAAATCCTATCCCCAATTCCAAAACAATTATACATATGTATAACGTCGTACAAACAGAAACAAACATGAGCCTACATCTCGGTACCTCAAGTCCAGCCGCTAGCAAAAGGTCTCCTAGGCAAGGTCCCTTGCCCCAACTGCACTCCGCTCTATCTGCACCCACCGTCACAAACTAGACGGTGAGTAACTGAGAAAAAATCGAAAGTAATGCCAGAAGAATATAACAGTAATTCATGAATTTCCAAACAAAGCAGTCTAAATATCATACGGGAAATGAAAGACAGGAATTTAAATAAACAAAAATGCATGATAGACAGACTGGAAATGATAACAATTGAAACATGCGTGTTCCACGAGTCAAGAGAGGCAATAAGTGGTCTAAATTCCACAACAATTCCACAACAGTGATGTCGCAACACCGAAATCCACAGCGATATCCACAACAATCCAGTATATGGTATCACACAATCACTAGGGGTGGTCAAACACTTGTGTGCACGAGTGCCCGCATTTTATCCCTTCTAGTGTAGGCCGCATGTACCTTCGAGACACACACTTATGCCAAGAAAACACATATAAGGAATAGGGAATGGAATGCCAATAATTTGATAATAACAAACACAAAGAAATGAAAATGAATCACATGATATTTTCTTAGCTGGATTACTAACGTACAAATGCTTTTTAAGGCAAGTGTACTTACCTGACACTATCGCAAATCATATCCACTTTCGCGAATCCTAACGCGTATCCCTGACTTTCTCGCTACCTAACAAGGTCGAAAACTCGTATTAATAGGTCAAGTCATTAACTAAACCTACGTTGAATCCCAAGTGTTCTCCAAGTGTTTTGATGACTCGAACAACGCAATGAAAATCGATCGGAAAACTAGACAAAACACCACAACTCTTTTAATTTTTTGTAAACCACACCATATGCAAGCCTAGTCACACATCTTAGGCTCGGCTCAGTCGTAAATAGGTCATGTCATAGTCTCGAGTACCGGCGGCGTGACCACGACATCATCACCAATAACATCCCATACAACGGTACAAAAACCAAAACCATATATCTCTCACATACATCGTATGTTCATCAAGATAGTCAATTCGAATCCTTAAAACCAAATAAAAAAGACTTCAAATGGTTTGGTCATCGAGTGTCATGAAACCTCAATAACCAAACATAACTCAACAAAGACACCATCATGGCTTTACACTGGTATTGTCCGACGCTAGGAGAGGGTTTCCTTGGCATGAGATGGCCGAGAAATACCCTCGAACATCGGTACTTAAACACATTACCTAAACAAGACTCAACTTAATATTTACATAACAACATAACAATTTGTCTAACATATTAAAATTTCGGATACGACCAAAGGTTGCGAAACCTCAATAGAGGTTAGGTGAGACCCTCGAAAACTACCACTGGTGGTGGTCCAGCCGGTAGCACCGCCAAGAGTGGCAGTTTTTGGCGATGCTCCACCACACCTATTCGCATGAAATGACGACTTTTTAACGCTGAATAGGGCTGTTTTGACCACTCCAAAGACTGTGCGACCCACATAGGAGATTGGTGGGGTCCCCAAAAGTGTCCTAGTCATTGTGGTCTGGCCGTGGCGTCGCCGGTTACGGTGGCACTCCGGTGAGAGGATAAAACCCATACAAATCAATACAATGTGTACAACTTGTTAGGGACTTTGCATGGGCCATGAGGGGTGTGCTCCCAGATGGTCTGGACTTTGGTGAGTCAACGGATGTCGTTTACGACTGGTCCCCATCACGGAAACGACCCCAACAGTCCCCGTATATACACAAAATGAAGAAAAATAGTGAGCCGAGAGAGAGAGATAGAGAGATCTAGTGAGCACGAGAGGGAGGAGAGGATAGGGGACCTCCGGCGAGTCTCTCCACCACCATTACACCTTCGGTGACTGGCATGGACACAGCCGAGCCAAGAGGAGGAGTATACCGATAGAGAAGGAGGGGAAACTCGAGAGGGAGAAGAACCTATAGAGAGAAAGAGAAGAAGGAATGCATACCTTCGGTCAACACGTGACCTCTGATATCTATTCTAGTCATCGGTGAAGGCCGAGACAGTGGTAAGAAGAGGGAGATGGAAGAGAGACCGTGAGTGAAAATTGAGAGAAGAACTGTGAATGAGAGAGTGAGGGAGAGGGAACGTGAGAGAGATGAGTGAAAATGAGAGAGGGTGCATGACGTGAGTGATTAGAGTGTTTAAGTGTGGTGTGTGTGAGAGAGTGACGTGAGTGATGGGGTGGGTGGTGAGGTGAGTTGAGTGATAGGAGTGGGTGGGGTGAGAGGTGTGTTGAGTGATGGGGGTAGTTGTATGTTTGAGATTTTAAATGGGTATGGTAGTTATGTCCACCCATTTTTACCAACCCACACATCTCAAAATTGAACCAAGGTTTCCCCATTATTTGATTGTACCACTATACAAAATTTTTAACCTAACACCCGTATATTTTTCAAACATTTTCCCCGACCCATCTCACCTCCTCGGTTCGTATTTCCCCATCACATGCACACTTTTACCTTTATCTCACACAAATAAACTATTAAATTATTAAATAATTAGTTTAATTATGTTTATAGTCTCCCGTGTACCCGTAACCCAATTGTCGAATCCTGCTCGTCCAGTTTTCTTACTCGTTCATCGACTTCACTGTCCGGTCACTCAAATACGAGTATAAATGCATATTACACATCATCATTCACAAATTACCAAATTTTTGGGTCGTTACAAAATTGTCCCGAAATCTCGCCTTACATTGAGTAAGTTTGCAATGTTAAAATTAAGGTAATTTCATGAATGTGTTTGTCGCTTCTCATTAACAAAACCTAGTTCAATCCAATTGTTTTCTAATGTACGCACGTGATTTAGGCTTTTCATCATTGAACTTCAACAATGTGTGCCTGGCATCACCAATGCAGATGTAGACGCTAGACTTGAGCTTGAATTTACGAGTTGGTTTCATGATTATGTAATTATCATCAATTAATATTTTCTTATGTAAAAACTTTCCCCACATACGGATAACAAAATAACACTATTTTTGGTTCTTGTGTTATGTGTTAGGCACGTAGTCATGTTAATGATGAAACAATTCGTCATATTTCACACGGTCCGGCTGATCTTTGCGTCGTGTACCATTTGTACCTTATTAACGGGTATAAGTTTCAAACTCTGGCATATGGTGCGAACAGGGGAAAGCAAAATAGTGGTGTGCGCGTGAAGGGCTCCAACTATGCTAATGACTCATATGACTTCTATGGCCAAGTCCTTGAGGTTATAGAATTGGACTATAGTGGGAATAAGCATACAATGTTGTTCAAATGTGAATGGTTTGACCCTACTCTAGGTATCAGAACAAGGATTCATCCATCGTTGAAGGTAGTTGAAGTCCATCAAAATCATTGATTCAACAAGTACGAGCCATTCATATTAGCGATACAAGCATCTCAAGTATATTATCAGCCTTACCCCTCTTTGAGAAGGGAGGGAAACGAATGGTTGGTCGTTTGTAGGTTTCAACCAAAATATGACAAGGATTTAAATGTTACTGGCTAAACAGACAATGTGTCTGTTGCAGATGCATCATATCAGGAGGATGAACCTACCCCTTTTACTATTGAGGTTGGCATCGAAGGGTTACATACTTCGCTAGCTGACCCGACCGGTTCACACATAACTGAGGAAGATGAAGTTAATGAACATGACGACGAATTGTCTTCGTCGTCCAAAAGTCAAACTTCAGTTGACACAACTGAAAGTGACTGAGACATTTGTAAATGTAACATTTAGTTTATTTTATTTTTATTACATGAAGAGTTTTTTTTTCACTTTATTGAATTTACATTTTTATTTGTGTAGATCATAAAGATGACAGACCGTCAATCAGGATCTGGATCAGAACGTGCCCCGCCATCAGGTATCGGGTGTGTTCAGACTTCAGTCGATCGTGGTCGTGGTCGAGGGCGTGTCCAGAATCTACAATAGCAACCTCGTCGAAAGGATCATATTCCTCCAACACCCCCTGATCGTGGATTGGCTCTTATTAGACCACCCCTACCCTCACTTATTCGACCTCCTGCTATTCGACCGGCTCCTTCTGGAGCACCATTTCGCCCTGCATCATGACCTTGGTTGACTGTGGGTACACTTGATTTTTGAAGGGATGCCCCGTCTCCCCCCCACTGAACAACTCATCTCTACTGAGCTAGTAGGGTTGCCATCGATGACTAGACCATCCCCATACCCCATCCTCTAGCACTTATCACTCTACACCTTCTTTGTCTGTAGGTGCTACGTCTGCATGCGCTACTCATGATTCACCAGCATCATCCACACACTCTAGTACCCCATCGTTCGCGCCACGACCTCCCAAATGTCGAGATGCCTTATGCTCCAGCTCCTCCACCTGAACTTACAGGGGAGAGGGATGTGCCTCGGATTCACATTATTATCAAGAATGGAAGGTATGTGGTTGTATTTCATTTTTTCATATAATTTGCGTTATCTCTAATATGACTTACGCATTTGGGTTTTGTCTTTACAGCTTACATCCTTCTAATGTTTCTGGCCGGAAGATGATCGATACATTTAAGAAAGGCATGATTCCGGAGGGGTACCATTGAAAACTTGTACAGCAATATCAGAAAGACATATATTAGAAGAGATGGAGGGTGAGTAATTCAGACTTTGTGTTCATATTTGAATATATTTGGATGATTTTTTTCTAAAATTTCACTTATTCTTTTTTAGAGTTACTTTGACTGGGACCCTCAAATCACTGCACGCATTATGGCGACCTACGAAAGTAAGGTCAAAGTGAGATATAAGGCATTGATGCACGACTTTCTTACCGAAGGCGAGCGCCCAATATATATGACTGAGGAGGCATGGCGCAGATATGTGGAGTATTGGGAGAGTGACGACTTCAAGGCGAAGTCTAAAATAGCATCATCAAATCGGTAGAGTGAGAAAGGAAGGTCGGGCACAGGCATGTCCAAACACTGGTGGATCGATACCTTTTTTGGTTCATGAGTAACGATTGGTACGTAATAAAATAACTTATAATTTAATTAAATTGTTAACTTTCTAACTCTTTAACTTGTTAATAAATAATATGTTGCGTATGTAGAGTAAGGAGTTGGGGAGGGACTGCACGACGCTCACACGAAGAAATACTATGGTTAGACCTTCATTGGCGCACGGTCAGAAAAAGTTAATGTAAGCGCTCTAAATTTTTTGTTTTCTTACTTTTTCTTTTTTGATAGTAAACAAGACTTTTATTGAGGTTAAAGGAACTGAGGACAAGGAGTCCCCGCGGTACAACATTACTACATAAATTATCCAACCATAGAAAGTGTTGAAGAAAAATGAAAATAGTATAATGCTTTATCTATGATGTTAAATATGTTGTTTGCTACCCATCTTACTACCATATCCCTTGATGCCTCCCATATCAATGAATATGATAGAAGGATAAATTCAATTGTGTTTTATTTCTCTTCTTATATTTTGCAACTCCTATTGACAAAGAAAATTTATGGGCATAATGTTAGTGTCGTATCAAAGCACTAGTATAGGTGACTATGTCGATATAATCTCTTCTTGCTTTAACAATTCCTTGGGGATTTAGAGAGGATTTTCAATGCTAATTTTGGCTTAAAGGGTTTTATTACTTTGATATAAACCTCCTCTCATATATATGTTCACTTGGCAAGGCAACTCAGAGGGTTTTATTATTGGAAATAAATAAGTAGTGTTATGACTAGTAAGGTTTTAGCTGCAACCCTAGTTATTAGATGAGATATTTATCTTCTTCTTCTTGTTGTTGGTGGTGGTTATGATCATAATTTGGCATAAATTATTAAGTTGCTAAACTATCATAATTACAGTTTTATGAATAGTTCACATGAATGTTTAATTCATAATTTTTCTTCTTGGTGCACTTTTTTGATTCTCATGTATAACAATAGTGATGATTCTGCTGATGATGCTATGCTTTGTATTTTGTTATGCTTATTTAGTTTGCTTTTATGATAAATGAAAGAGTAATCTATGTTAGGAAAAAAATATATCTATTAGGTATGTCAGTAAATTGTTTGAGCTTACTCTATATTAACACCATGATTATATTGCTCATCTCCAGGTTTAGTTGATCAATAGTTTTATCTTCTTGTTTCATTGTCATAATTCTTGTTGAGGTGCCCCCACTTCTTTCAAACATTTGATGTGATATTGGACTATTAAGATTGTTAATTGTTTGGCTTTGTTTTTGTTGTGTTCCAAAAGAGGAATGTTTGATATTTAGCATACAGTTTCTCATAAGATTAGATTAGTATATTTGAAATTAATACCAACTATCCAATTCTACTTAGAGCAAGAGAGTTGTAATGATTTGTCCCAACTATCCAATTCTACTTAATTGAAGATTACAAATTTGTTCATGATATTTTAGCAATGTTAGTAACGCTTCTAAATTTCTTTTTCCTATTACTAGATGTGAAGTTTTCCTGAACGTTTCATGCTTGAATAAATGTACATCAATCTATTTTACCATGTGAACGTTTCAAATTCCTTCTAGTCAATTAACAATTTAGCTTGTGTATGCCAAAAAACCTTGAGATGTATAGTTATTGTCTTATGAATGTTATTGACAAAAATTCCAGGAAACATTTGACTATGTGAAAACTTTGAACCAACTCATGTCAATGTTGTAATTTATATTTTTGTATATTTAACTTAGGGGGTTAAAGAAACTTCCCTATCTTAGCTTCACTGATTCACTTATGTCATAATTCCTTCTTCTTTTTGTTAACAATTACATGCATTATTTTTTTATAAGAAAAAGATTATTACATGCATAATTGAGCCATAAACTAAATACTGTTTGAGAGCTGCAAGCCTGCAACTGATGTGTGTTTTTTATTAAATCTACTTTCCTTTTGGATCTATTTGTATTTCTCCATCTTACAGAATTTTAAGATTTATAGTCTTCATGCCCATCTTGTTTTGTGCTATTTTGCTCATCTTGTTTCATGCCTTTTATATGATTTAATTATATTTTATACACAATGGTTGGTTCATATCTTTTCAACATAACTTGATGTTTACTAAATCACTTTCCTTCCACTAAATGTGTTTTGTGTTTTTGACAAAGAAACAAAAATTCTACGGTTGCTATCTTTCCACAAACCTCAAAGAATTGTCATAATTGTTGCCCATTTTATGTGATTTCCTTGACCTTTTCCTTTTAATCTATCAAGGATGAGCTTCAATACAATTTATGATCTAGGAGTTGAGATAAGACCACTTGTGAAATTTGTAGGTCTACTTTTTTTTTACTTGTATATGTTAGAATTTCATTATTGTTTTCTATTGATATTTACTCAATTATTGGGATTTAAATCTATAGGATAAGATTTAGAGGATGTATGAGGAGATGTCACAGTCAGCAGAAGAGGCAGGAGAGGATTCACAAATGGACGAGATAGATTTATATTACAAAGTCGTTGGCGTTGATCATAAGGGACGAGTGTATGGGTTGGGATCTATGGGAAGGAGGTACAATGATCCAGGTGCCAACTCATCTCAGGGACCGTCAACCCAGGACTTTGCGACTCTTCAGTCTAATGTCTCACGTCTAACTTCTATCGTTGAGGATCAACATAATCAAATACAGACGCAGCATGACTAGATAACTTTACTACATTCCATGTTGATGCAGAGTATAGAAGGTGGACACCCCAGAGCAAGCTCATCTCAGCCTCCACATCCACTTCCAATTCCACCTCTACGCCCATCTCACCAGGAGACTCCTACTCCAGCGACGACGGTGCCTACTCTAGCTTTGGATGCTAACGATATTTATCACCCGAGTATGTACGAGCCTGAAGATGAAAAGCAGACGAACTAGGCCCCCTTGCCGCAGGAGTGGATCGATGCATTTTCCGACACACATCCCCTACCACGACTTGATAGAGACATTTGATATGATACGCTTGATATACATTCCTTTTGATATTTTGGTATATTTTTATATTTTGATATTTTGGTATACATATATAAATGATGTATTTTACAAACTAGTTAGGGAAACTTTTAAACACATGTATAAATATATGATGCCTATTTTGATTTCATTTTTATAACTATTTTGGTTTCATTAGCATGTTCTTTGTGAAACTTCTATTGTATAATGAGTTCCTAGCAGGTTATTTGTGTTGTATATTGTGTTTCCAGCAGCTAGAAATGTATATAAATTATTTTTGTTTTCTGGGATGATGAATTCTGTCTTTGATTCAGTTTCTAATCAAGGACCGAATCAGGGATGGAATGCATAATAAAAGAGACGAGATCTATGAGTTCGGTCTCTAAACCAGTCCTAGTTTAGAGACTGATTTAGGGACGGAATGGAAAGAAATAGGGCTCCAACATATACATTTGGTCTCTAATCAATCTCTAATTAGAGACCGTTTTAAGGACGAAATGCATAATTTTTCCACACCCAAATAGCTAGTCAACGACGGATAAGGATGAAATTTTTGATTTCTAACTTAACAACGGACTTGAAATTCGGTTCTTGACCAGTCAGCGACGACATTTTAGACTACCTATTTAGTCAGTTCGTAATTTGGTTGTTGACCGTATTAGCAACCAAATCCCACACAATTAGGGACGGAATTTTTCGTCCCTGTCTTGGCTGAATCTTGTAGTGCTTCCTGAGCAGGGATCCATAATCTGTCTTGATATCTCAAAGCTCCATCTACCGACTCTCTCAAATCTGAATATTCTACATTGTCAGCCCATGCCTTATAATAATCATACTTTGAGTCTGTCTTTTGACACTCGATGATTCTGGTGATTGTCTTTGGCTCGGCTATTAACTATACACACAGTGAGTTCCCTGGCTAGTCATTATGAGTGCTAACAATGACATATCTTTAAGTAGTTTGTACTCTTGTGTCATTAATGAGGCAACTGTCTCCATTACATGTCTTTGTCTACTCAAAGCATCTACTACCACATTTGCCTTCCCTGGATGGTACTTGTAATGGCTCAAAATTTCATGTTATTTTGCGTGATGACGTGTACTATCGACGTATACTCGAGTCTGTGTGACAGGACGGTGATGTTGAGTTTCGAGTGGAGTTCGTCTCAAAAAACGTGATGAACAAGTATCGGCAAATGAAATACGTATACATGAGTCCGGGAAACTATTTTTATGGATGACTGAAAAATAAAAATATAACAAATAAATTAATTCATAAATATGTTTGGGTTATTAGGATTTATCGTGCGCGACAGTACGAGTCGTAGTGCATGCCGGGTGCAGAAACGCCTGAGGATTATTTAATTTTTAGTTAAATTGGATAGGGTCAAGGAAGGAGTCACACAAGTGTATCCCATAGTGATTGGTGGTTGGTGTGATTATGGACCTTTGGATGTGCCTTGAGATGCGAAAGTGGGCTAAGATGGGGACTCACCTATAAATAGGTGAGTCAACCATCTCTTTCCCTCATTTCTCTTTCATTCTCTCTCTTCTCTCCCTCACCGTGAGAAAAAGAAATGAAGAAGTGGGTTTTGGCATTTCCGAGCCCGGATTGACGATGGGGATCGACCAACGACGTGATCTAAGGTGAGTATTCGAGTCCATACGCGTTACTCTACATTTTGGCGGTATTTCTGTGGGTTTTCGTCACGATAAATTCGAACAACAATTTTGGAAAATCAATTTTTATGGAATGTTTCGTGTCATTAGGAGTCAATGGGGTGATCAAAACATAATTTATGAATGTTTGGTGTTTGGCAATTTTCTGAATTTTGGGGATTTTTGGATAATTTTAATGATTTCGACAAATCGACGATTTAGTTGGGTTTTGAAGCAAGCCGAGGCTGATTTGGTGTGTATTTAGATGTGTAGATGAAGTTGGGATAGGCTCGAAGCACGGCGATGCGAGCTGGGGTGTTGAAAACTCCAGTTCAGAGGCGTTCTGGAGAAGATGCCGTGGCGACGCCGTGAGTGTTCCAACTCATGGTGTCACCCACGTACGTCCTGGGCAGGGCTTCATGGGGAAGACGCCGCGGAGACGCCGTGAACGTTTCAACGCACGGCGTCACCTACATACGTTTTCGTCGTGACTACTTGTATTTTCTATGTTTTTCTTGGACACTCAAATATCGTAGATTTTTCAATGATTTATTATCATGCGGATTGTACTATCTTCGTGATATTTCTGCATGATACAAATGTAGCCATTTATTTGACATTTGAAATTATATTTAAACTCCGCTTAGTTGTTACTGTTATTTTCTGTACTCATCGTCTTTTTTATGATGGATGATAGGAAAAGGTCCAGAACTAGGTAATGGAAGTTGAGAGTTGCTAGGCAATCTCCCCTTGCCAATAATGTAGGTTTCCTTGTACTATTATGTATTTGTTTTTGGATACATTTGGGACATGTGTTTTGTGAGTGCTTTTGGGATATGTATACTGTAATTGATTCTCCTCTGACTGGTTATACTTATGGAGGTATACATATATGGGGTTTCTACACTCTAGGTCCTGACTAGTGTTTTAGGGTTATTCAGTTTAGTTGGAATAGAATTTGCTTCCACTGTACTTTAATAATTCACTAAATTGATTAACTCGAAATAATTCACTTAAATACAGTAAAATGGCTTAATAAATGGTAAATGTAAAGGACGGCTGACTAAGCTTGCATGGCTCACTGCGATGGACGATCAACCAGAGTCCAGTGGTGGTAGTTCAAAGGATTTTCAACGAAGTTTAAATGAGATGCCTCAGCTGGTTATTTTACATGGCTATCAGCTGGAGGTGATTCTTCGACTGTTGATGACATACACTGCAATATTGTCTCTTACTTCGGCAACACTGATTACTCAAGTTGATAGCACGCCGCGTATGTTGATTGATACGAATATCAGGGCGTCAGCTGTAGAGAGACAGGAGAGGATCCATGGTGATGATGATAAGGTGGAAATTCCTTATGATTTAACGACTGGTGTCGTTAGGCGATCAGGTCATGGAGTGCAGGCGAGACAATATTAGCTTTACAAGTACCCAGAGTAGAGGTAGTGGATCACGGGGTGAAAGGTCGTGTTACCGTTGTAGACTGCCAAAACACATTACTAATGATTGTTTCCTGACGGGGAAGATGTCACAGGATGATACTCAGTTATACATGCAGGATGAAGCACATGTTGGTATAGATCTGGATTCAACACCGACACGAAACCCAAGGGCGAGTAAAAGTTTATTCTTGTGTCTGGGCATTTTTTATATATAATGTTAGGTCTGTAGTTCATATCTGATGAAGTAGACCATATGTGAGTCTGGGATTTAAGTGAACTCTAGGTAAGTCTGGGGACTTGAGTAGACTCTAGGTGAGTCAGGTGTAAGAGGTGACTCGGTGTGAGTCAGGGTTGGAATTGACTCTAGGTGAGTCAAAAGTAGAGACAACTTTGTGTGAGTCAGTCGTATAAACTCTAGGTGAGTAATGGTGAGAATCTCTGTGTGAGTAAACCCTTCGAAGTGCCATATATGTTTAGCTATGATTGATGATTCTAGGGGAGTCAACTTTCAAAGAATGGAGCAGGCAATGTGTGTTGCTCTTGACTCTAAGTGAGTCTGTGCCTTTGAAAGAATCACTAGCTAAGTTCAGTGACTCTAGGTAGGTCAATATTTCGAAGTAATGGATGAGGCTAGGTGCCAAGACTCAATGTGAGTCTATACTCTAGGCGGGTCCGTAAATTCAGGTAGGATATCGGTTAATTTGGGTCTAAGTGGGCGATATGGTGATTACGGGTTCGGTGAGTCTAATAGGGGATCTCTCACTACCATAATTACATGGATTTTGGACGTGTCTAAACCCGCAAGTTTAGGGGTTGGAGTCTGACCGTGAGTTGAAAACTGTGTGTGCGCTACGGTATTGTGGTTTATACTAAACTGTCGGTGGTTTGTTTAGGTCCATTATCTGTCGGAGAAGTCAAGTTGAATACTATTTATTGCAATCTGATGGATTTGGAACCCTTAGATGTCTTTATGTTGGGTGCACACATTCTAATGTGAAACCTATATCTGCTTCAAAAAGATTTTAAGTGAATCTGTAATTTACAAGACGACCATAGACTGGTTAGGTTAGCTATGTACCACCAGTTATAGAATTTGGTCTCACCTACTCACGTTGGAATGTAAGTGAGGTTAGAGGGATTGGTTAGACAGAACTTCGTAATTATATGTGTTTTATTAAGATTTCGTTCGAGTTAAGTATAATTTCGAGGACGAAATTCTTATTAGTTGGGAAGACTGTAACGACTCTAAATTTTAACTTGTGTCACGTGTCAATTTAGGTCGTACATGGGCCCTGGACCGTGGTACAGTTATCTGAATCTCGGTTGTCGACGCCGAGGTAAGTTATTTGTGTTTGGTGTTTGTATTATTTATATATTACCTGAACTGAAAGCCAATGTGCCAAACGTATGAAGACATTTTGTGTAAGCATTGGTACAAGTGGTAATGAGTTCGGCTCGATGAGTACGTTAAATGACGAGCTGTCGAGCGAATGAGGTTTGAGTAGTTAGCAGTCCGGGGGACTGAAACGAACTAAAACACTGACTAAATGCAAAATAAATAGGAAATTAAGTCAAAAAGGGTGAATTATACGTCGGTGCGTCCGGAGTGACGAGATGAACAAGTTTCGTATTCAGGTCGGATTCAAAATATAGCATATTGTGAGAAAAAAGACTCACAAAGTACTTTGTGTTAAGTATTGAAGTCACAAATGGGTGTTAAAGTTGGTGGCTGGAAATAAAGAGGACCATAGGATTGGCCTCGGGATTCGTGTGTGTGAGGAGATGGGGCGTATATATACCCCAACCACCACATTTTCTCTCTCTCACCTCTCATTTCTATCTCTCATCATCGATCAAATGTGAGAGAACGGTGGGTTGCTAGGAGTTTTGTCGCGATTCGGTGCCATTGGAGCGATCAAACACGAGTTTTAAGGTGAGATCTCAGTTTCCCATGTCAGTATCTACATTTTGGCAATGTTTTGTAGGGTTTTTTGCGATGATTTCGGACAATGAATTTGGGAATTCAGTTTTGATGCTTTGTTTTGATTTATTGGGAGTCAATGGGGTGATCCAAACATGATTTGTAAAGTGGGTTTGATGTTTGGGAATTTTTCTGAATTTTGGGGATTTTTGGAAAATTTTGTATGATTTCACCAAATCAACGGTTTGGTCAGGTTTTGAAGTTAGCCAAGGCTGGTTTAGTGTATGTTTGGATGTTTGATTGTAGTTGGGATAGGCTCGAAGCACGGCGATGCGAGTCAGGGTGTTAGAGACCCCATTTACAGGGGCGATTCTGGTCCAGATGCTGTGAACACCCCAACTCACAGCGTCACCCACGCACGTCCTAGGTAGGGCTTCATGGGGAAGACGACGTGAACGTTTCAATCCACGACGCCACCTACGTACGTGTTGGGCACTGAAGGGTAGTCTCGAAGTCGTGAAGACGCCATCCATTCATTGGACCACAGCGTCCCGGCGACGTGTTACTATTCACAGGAGTGAATTTTTATAAATTTTTTGGAAACTTTTGGGTATCCAAAAGGGTCTGAATACGATCCAATACCCGGGTAATCGACACAAATGAGTGAACGAGTAAAATTATAGATAATTGGATAAAACGGTGAAATTAATAAAGAATTGAAATTAAAGGGAAATAAAATTCTAACACGACCAAATTGGACTGATAATAATCAGCAGGTGCTTAGTGAGCGGGTGACGAGCGTGCGGGGTCATTTTGGTGGCGTACGGAAGTTACGAGCGCGGAGCATTGTACAGAGGTGGTGTTGTATTGTGAGTAAAACCAGTGGAATATTTATAGTATTTCATTTGTACATTTAAATTGGGCTGTTATAATTCTTGGTGAAATATGTTTCCTTGAATTCCATCTGTGAGTTTTATTCCGTAGTGGATTATTGGCGTTGTTTTTCATAGTTTTTCGAATGAGTGGTCCAAAAGCAAGTGAGTCTTGGTTACTATTTATCTACGATATGATCTCTTATCTGGACGCTGTTGACATCTCCCGATAGGGTGTTCATCTGGGGCTCTTATCCGAGTCTGTGGATATCTCATAGTTGCAAGGGTTAGGGCTGGTAAGCCGTGTTCTCGTCATGAACCCGAGTCTGCTGGGCTTTTGTCGCGACTCAATGACCTTTTGGCCGGGACTACTTGCGTTTTCTGTATTTTTCTTGGACACTAAAATACCGTGAATTTCTCAATGATTTATTATCATGCAGATTGTACTATCTTTGTGATATTTCTGCGTGATAGTACTATAGCTATTTATTTGACATTTGAAATTATATTTAAACTCCACTTGGTTGTTACTATTACTTTCTGTACTCACCGTCCTTTTTATAATGGTGGGTACAGCCCCGTCATATTGCAGGGATGATAGGAAAAGGGTTGGAACTAGGTAATGGAAGTTGAGAGTTGCTAGGCGATCTCCTCTTCCCAACATTTTAGGTTTCCTTGTACTATTATGTATTTGTTTTTGGATACATTTGGGACATGGGTTTTGTAAGTACTTTTAGGATATGTGGGTTTTGTGAGTGCTTTTAGGATATGTATACCGTAATTGATTCTCCTCTGATTAGGTATACTTATGGAGGTATACATATACAGGGTTTCAACACTCTAGGTTGTCCTGACTAGTGTCTTAGGGTTATTCAGTTTAGTTGGAATGGAATTTGCTTCCGCTGTACTTTGATAATTCACTAAATTGATTAACTCAAAATAATTCACTTAAATATAGTAAAATGGCTTAATAAATGGTAAATGTTAAGGACGGCTGACTAGACTTGCGTAGCTAAACGAGACTGGCTCGGGGGCTCACGCAGGTCTAGGCCGGGCGGCACCCAATTCTAGGGTTATGGAATTTGGGGCCGTTACATTTAATGCAAGGAAATAAATCATTACAGAAAATCAATGCAAAGATAGATTAAATAAACCAAATGATGAATACCAAGGTTGAAAACTCCGATCAATCTACCTCCGGCCTAAATCTATGAGTTTAGTTGGACATTGTCAAGCAAAAACCTAATTTTCCTATGAGTTCTGGTGTAAACAATAGATGGCCTTTTGTAAACAAACCTAATTCCTATTTATATGAAACACATGAGTAGGTTTCAACCTAAAAAGTTCAAAAAATAACTAATTTTCGAGTTACTGTGCAGGACGCCGCAAGTGGTGTCGTGGCCACATATGGTCACGGCGTCATTTAAAGCAACAAAATCTTCCGTCTCAGTTCTAGATGTCGAAACTCACGTTGTGGACACTTACCCTCTGTGGCGTTTGTGGCAGCGTGGAATCATCAACTGCACTTGTTCAGGTGCCACAGGTCACGCCATGACCAATTTCCCTCTGTGACGTCTGTGGCGGCGTGGATTTTGTAATAAGAATTTCACCATATTTCCTTGCGATTCTGGGGCACTTCGAGTCTGAATTTCATGAAGCTCGTGAGAGATGAAAACACCCGGCTCAAAGTATAGTCTCCAATGAAAGTGGATGCTAGTCATTCAAGCTTGGAATGAAGAAGTTATGCATTGTGCATCGAAGTCAGGTCAGACAATCCTGAACTTCACTTTTCCTTCATTGATCTTCAGTATTGCACTACATCTACTTTCTATGCTCAAAATACCTAAAATTCAAAAAATGAGAGTTTTTTTACTGCAAATGAGATATTTCTCCATAAACACCTAAAATACTATACTACCTAATGCATAAATAAACACTTAACAAACACCCCAAACTTAGTGTTTTGCACGTCCTGAGTAAATGAGTGAATTAAAGCACATGCTCTAATATCTAAACTCCTAATACTACAATGACTAGTTCTAACAATCCTATGTCCATCACCAAGTTAAGTGGAGTTCCTCTTTAGTTTAAATGCCACTAAATTAACTATCACTAAAAATAAGTTCAGAGTTAAAATTTTTCTAGAAATGAATCCATTTATTAGTGAAAATCACACTTTGAAGAACTAGACTCATTCAGACAAAGACCTTCTACTACTCAAGATTTTTTAGGGCCAATACACACAAGCACACAAGTTCACGATTTCTTCAAAAATAGTGCATCAACATTGAAAATGGTACCATATGCGAAAAATGCAACCACACTCTCCATTATTGTAGACTTAACACCAAAGGAAAACAATCAGACTATAAATTGAAAATTATTGAACAAAACATTGGAGTAACTTACTTAATCTATCTATAAGCACTCGGCCAAATCTTTTTATTAAAGGAGTTTTTATAAACATTCGTCTTTATTCAATAATATATTCTATTTTTTTCTCCAAAATTTTTTTAGTATGGTATCTGCTCCATTTTCTGTGGAAATTACTTTTCTCACTTTTTCCCACTATAAGATTCCTTGCTCCTTTTCATATGGATTCTATAGGACTATCTAAATTTTTTTAAGAAAACTCCTGTTGACCCTTCTTACTCTCACTATAATTAAAAAAGTCATCCAATGTATGTTCAAGTGTTATTAGTCCTAATCATTCCCCAAACGTGGTTTTGTTATATGAATTTTCATCTCAAATAGGCTACACTCTCATTCTAGCTCCTTAAAAACATGATTACTTGTAAAATAGGACTGTCTGCTCTCTTTGGTATCTAGCATAAAGGCTAAACCTCATACTAGCTCCCTAATATGTAATCTCAACAATATCGAGCAACGCTCCAGATTAAGTGTTTCTCCTAATTTTCAAAGATGTTCAAGTCTCAAAAGTGACTTAAATGAACTCAAATCCACAATAAAAAACTCTCGGCAAAGTTTTGGGCAACTCTAAACTAGACTTAATGATGCAATTGAAGACTAAAACATGCATATACTACTATAAAATAATACTACCCTAAATAATACAATACATGACATGTCGTAACAAAATAATGAATGATGGAATGATAGAATAAAAATCAGAGATAATGAAATGAAAAATGATAACACAACCATACTATACCAGTTATACCCATGGAATACGACAAAAAAATAAAAACTATTATACCTAATCAACGCAAATTCCAACAAACAACCAATCCATTCCAAAATATCTGAAAACCTGAAAACACTCCCAAACTTATCCCAAACCTTGTCCATAAGGTGTGAAATAAGAATGTGAATGAGAAGCAACAAAAAGAAGAGAAAAGAAGTGAAACGGAATATGATATAGAGAAGAAAGTGAGAATGATAAGTACGGGGAACAACATGCCAAAATATTACAAAATAAAATACATGACTCAAGTTCTCACAAAATACAGTAACATGAGATGAAAAAAAAATGTGCACTCATATATACAGAGAAGTGCTAAACTTTGAGCACCATCATCCTCATCAGATCCAGCAGTAGGTTCAATAAAATATGGACTCAAAGGGCACTCAAATGTGCTCAAGATGACCTCTCCTTCCACCGTGAGGAAGCGCAGAGAAGGTGGAAAGGAGATCATGTAATCTGTGGGGCGCAAACGATGGCTCCTGTGATTTCTAGCTAGCTGGCGATGATGCCTCTCTATCTCCATCTAATTTATCTCGTTCTGGCTCTAGTACTGTAAAAACCGCTGCAATAAAGCGGTGTCCCCATAAATGGGTGGTGGAGGAGTGTTAGAAATAGGGTCAGTAGCGTCGCACTTGTCTGTCTGGCGCTCAAGCTCATAGATCCACTCTCGCTATGCTGCAATCCTAGCTCATCGCTCGGATAGTCGCCGAGTAGCTGCCTCAACCCGTGCTTTAGCCTGTCCTTCCCACTCATTCAATGAAGTGTCCTCCGCATTGCACACTCGCTCGTCCTCCGAATCAACAAAGCCCGGTGGAAATTCTAGGTTAGTGATGAAGTTATCTGTGATGGGAGGCTCAGGTGCAATATTATGAGATAGACCTTCAAAGTTAACCTTCAGACACTGGCACAATGCGGTAACAGGGAGTGGATAGGGTATAATATGTCCTGTATGTTCCATGGCCTCGATCATGTTATCTTGAATGAGTTGGCCAACATCATTCCTACCCTTAGTTACAATTTGGGAAAGGAGTGTGACGCGGGGTAGAGTGATATCGACTTCCTGCTTAGTGGGTAGGAGAGAATGGATTTGGAAATAATTCCATGCTCTATAGACCTTTCGAAGGTCACTCCGTTGTAACTTAATACATTGTTCCCTATACCCTCGGACCCAACCTGAACCTTCAGGCACTACTAAGATTCGCTCAATCTCGTCGTCAGGGTAAGTTCCTTAACTGGCATAGTGCTAACGAAGGTAATCACAAGCATCTACCTCGTAAGTTGGTAATCGGTAATATGCATTAATGACATGCGGGCTAAAGTCAACATTAATACTGCAGACCTGAACAGTAGATTCACACCTACCCGTCTTGCCATTAGCATAAAACTCACACACAAGGACTTTAACACCCTAATGGGTGGCTTGATAGGGCTTGGGATCCGAATAATCCCTAGTAAGATGTGCCCAACCTATTTCCCTAATGTTGGATAGGATTCGTTTCTCATATTTGGCACTAAAGTCAATCCCTTTCTCGGGTTGGACTATACGTTCTTTAGCCACCTTCTATTTAGGGAGTGGGTTAGGATTAGGTTTGGGAGCCCTAGATTTCAATGGTCCTGTGCTAGAGGAAGGTACCCTGACGTTCTTGGTCTTAGGCATAATTATGGAGACGAGATAAAGGAAAACATGGATATCAAAGAAAACATGTCAGGATAATAACATAAACTGAAGGTAGATGGCAATGTCTCTATCAAAATGAAATCCTGATCCAAGCAAAAAAAGCTTCGACAATCCACGTAGAGAGTTCAATCAGACAATGACAAACAAAAGAGATCTCAATATGAAACGCCCTTAGTGAAATAACGATTATGAATTGAAAAATCCAATTAGGCAAGCGAATCACTATATCAAATTTGAACTTAAGAATATGGCGGGGCTTCAAAGACCAGGCATAGAACACCATTTCACATGAATTAAAATCATGAGATCAAAACAACATACACGACAAAGCAAATTGGGCATAGGGCCCCCACCATACAAGCCGACAAAACACGTGACAATCCATATCAAAACCACTACAAAACGATGAGAAAAATGCGAGAAATACACCATCTAAGCCGATTCAAAACAACCCCCAAACTTGCATCCCTAAAAGTCACGAAATCACACATAAACCATAAAACTTGTCAATCAAGTGATCAGCGAGGAAAAACATCTAATAATGTAAGAGGAGTGGAAGAAATTACCTCAACTAGTGGTAGAGGACTGGTGGATGACCATAACATGGTGGAGTCGCGCCTATGTGAAAGATCTCCAAATCAGGTTGAAGAACCCTTGTTGAAGATGGAGGCCCAAATAGGGAAAGGTGTGAGTGAAAGAGAAGAACAATCTAGTGTGTAACTTGATGGGGTGAAGAAATCTAGCCTAAAAGTGGTCATGAAGGTGATGGAGGGCTGGTGGTATGAGCTAGAGTTGAGAATAATGAAAGAGATGAAGAAATATGGGTGTTTTTGGGTGTTTCACGAACCAGGGGTATTTATACACCCAGTCCGTTCGACGCCGCAAGTGGCGCTGTGACCAACATGGGTATATAAAGTGTTAAAGATTAATGGTCTCTGCTTTACACGCCGCAACTCACGTCATGACTAACATGGGTCACGATGCCATATGAAGCGGCAGAGACCAATGGTCTCTATTTTGCATGTCGCAATGGCGTGTGTTACTGGCTTTATTCTGTATGTGCAGAGAAACATAAACTCTCCTAAAAACATAACCTACTAATGAAACATAAATCTAATAAACCTAAATGAGACGAACAAATAAATGATATAAAACCCCAAAAAGATAATGCAAAAACTCACCAAATCCCGGTTTGACTAACCATGGAATGGACGAACAAGATAGAGAGCCACAGTAGTGGTATCGAACTCTCTCAACTCCGGTGCTTCAACAAAGAGATGAGCACCTAATAGTCAAAAAAAGATAGTAGCTAGTCCAACATATAAATACAAAAATAAATAAATAAAGGGAAAAGGATAGAAACTTGGGCTGCCTCCCAAGAGTGCCTTTGTTTAAAGTCGTTGGCTCGACATAGTCGAACTCCTTCAGTCAATGTACTCCACGTCCTCTAAAGACTCGTACTTGATGTCATGCTATGGGAAATTCTCATAAAAGGACTTCAGTCTGTGCTTGATCACCTTGAAAACTTTCCCTGAATCTGAACTTTGTATCTCAACTGCACCATGTCTAAACACATTAGTAACAACAAAAGGTTTTATCTATCGTGACCTTAACTTGCCCGAATGTAAATTCAAAGGAGAATTATAAAGCAAGACTTTGTGGCAAACCACAAAAGTCTTGCAAGAAAGGTAGCGATTATGGAATGCCTTAGTTTTATCTTTCTAAATACGAGCACACTCGTAGGAATCATTCCTGATATTCGCCGATTCTTGGAGGTCTCATTTTCTCTTTTTACTAGCTGTGTCATGTTCCATGTTGAGCTGTTTGACTGCCCATAAAGATTTATGCTTTAACTCAACTGGCTAGTGGCATGCTTTGCCGAAGACCAAGCAGTATGGTGACATACCAATTGGCGTTTTATACACCGTTTGGTAAGCCCATACTGCGTTCTCAAGGCGCACACTCTAATCCTTTCTAGAAGGATTAACAGTCTTTTCCAAGATAGACTTAATCTCTCTATTAGACACCTCGGCTTGACCACTTGTCTGAGGATGGTAAGCTATGGAAGTACGGTACGTGAGAATGTATTTGCGCAAGTAATTATCAACCATGCGGTTGCAGAAATAAGTACCTCTGTCACTAATCAAGGCTCGAGGTGCAACAAAAGTAGAAAAGATCTATGATTCAAGAAAATTGTATACTAGTGTCAAATCATTGGTACGGGTGGTTTTCACTTCTACTCATTTTGACATGTAGTCCATCGCCAATAAGATATAAAGATAACCTCATGACGGTGGAAATGACCCCATGAAATTAATCCCCCAAACATAAAAAATTTCTCAAAATTGGATCGTTGTCAGTGGCATTTGATTTATATGACTAAGTTTACTGATGCGTTGACATGTCATAGGTCTTGGTGTAGAGATAAGAGTCATAAAAAATTATGGTCCAATATAACCCACACTTAAGAACCTTCATGGTCGTCCTCGTGGGCCAAAATGGCCTCCATAGCCGTAAGCGTGACAGAATGTCAAGATAGATTATGTATCTATTTGAGAGACACAACGCCGGATCAGTTAGTCTGAGCAAAACTCTTACAAGTATGGGCCATCCCATACATAATGTTTAGAGTCGCTCCAAATGTTTTCTTTTTGGGCTCGAGTGAAGTAATGTGAAAGCTCTCGTGTAACAAGGTACTTCACTAAATCTATGAACCAAGGTGTAACGGCCCGTTATTTATTAACGCCGTTATTTTAATTATTTCAGATTAGGACGCCGGCTCGGATGACATGTGGACGCCGCGGATAGGATAGGCGTAACCTGAACCTTGGGTACTAATTATGTACTATTGTTTTCTAGAAATTTTGTATGTGTAATATTTTATTATTATGTTGTATTATTCATCACAAGTGTGTATATAATTACTTGTTGGGCGAGTTGAGCGCCAGAGTTTTATATCGTAAAACACGCCCACGCGAGGGTATGGTAGCTGTGAGGCCAGGCATTGGGGTTTGATTAGATTTAATCAATAGAGCATGACTAAGGTTGAGGATTGATTAAATGGGATTTAAATATAACTTTAGGCTAAAAATCAATTAGGTACACTAAATGTGGGACCGCCTCGAGAAGCATGTTGAATACGGGGCACGGGAAGCCGGGTAGTCGGGAAGTTAATGTGACCCTAGTTACCATTTTATGAAATTTATTTGAGGGTTTAGATAGTATATATAAGTTAAATCAATTGAAATTAATCAAGTCCTATAGTTTGAACTGGATAAATTAGCACACCTAGGATGGTTCTCGAGATGCACAACAGGGAGATTCGAGATAGCTGGTGTTAGGATAAGGTGTCCAGGAATTGGGTGACATAGGCTTGACAAGGACTGTTCGATTAGCCTCGAGATGCGTATGCACGTGAGATTAAGTAACAACTATAAATAACAATCGATTGATTAAACATGCAAAATGAAATTCGAAAATCAGAGGATAGAACTGGAGATTCTGGGAAGAATTCATGTGAGGGAGAGTTCAAGAAGGCATTCCACAACGAAATTCAGGTAATTTATTCACTCAGATCACTAAATTCATGAAAAATATGGTTTTTGGGTAAGTAAAAGGAAATTCTGAGTTTTGAGACAATTTATCACTAGTTTTAGTTAATTTGTGGTTATTGAGGATTTGTTTGATGAATTACGTGAGTTCGAAATAAGTTTGTGGAAAATTGAGGAAATTGGGTGATTTCAAAATTTATGCATGCACACTTTGATTCTCTGTTTTGGGTGGAAATTCTGGTTTAATCAGTGTTTTGAAGAGCAATTTGATGCTATTGATGTGTATGCGTTATTGTAAGATGTGGTGATGGGTTTAGGACCAGAGAAACCCAGAATTCGTTTCTAGAAACTTCTGGGCATCGTGCAATTAGCGCGCTAGGTGATGAACACTAGCGCACTAATCACGCTGGGGAAGATGATGAATAGTGCCGAAGATCAATTAGCGCGCTAGTTGATCTGACTAGCGCGCTAATACCACCCTAAACTTTAAATAAAATATGAAATCGAGCCTAACTAATTATAAATTTATTTAATTAACCAATACACCTCGGGATTAGGTCTCAGGAGTCACGGGACAGTAGTTGGAGTCGGGGGTTGGACCAGGGGTATTTTGGGGATTATTGAGTACGGTTTGAGGTACGTAAAACCCAACTGAACACCCCTACTACATTTACTTATTGTTATTTCATTTGAGCTGTAAATTATTGATAATCTACGAGTCCATTCTTATTGGGACGGTGGAGTTTTCTCGTCTATGTATCCGGGGAATGTGTGGTCACTTGCTAGGTGAGTGGTCTAGGATTCAGTACACTTCTTGGATTGCTGGTTCACCCCCATTTGTGTATTCTCTATGTTTATATTCATGCGATGAGCTTTGAGCAGCTGTCTGCATTTTCCTTTCTTTCCACATGTTTATTTAACACTATTTATTGATTTCCATTTACTTCCCTTAAATTATGATGCACGATGGTTTTCCTTAGGATTTTATTAACTGGGCTCGTCATCTGCCTTTTGTGATGGCTGAGCACAGATCCTAGTACTAGCAGGGGTAAGGGGATTTTTGGTGATTACATCTGACTTACCTATGTCGAGGCCTGCTGGTAGGTGTGTAGCTAGTTATATTTATTTTATATTTTGTATTATATTTTGGGATTGGGAGACCATAATCAACACTTGTACTTGTATATATACTATTATAGTTGATCGCCTATATGCACAGTACTGCCGGGATTTCCACTATAAGCTGAATATTAAAACTTTTTATGTCTTTTGGAAATGTCAAGACTTCCGTTGTTATTCATTATAAATGTAAATTAGCTTATTGTTAAATTTAAACGATATGTAAACTAACGAAATCAATTCACAAGACACGCCAAGGTATCAGACAAGTGAGGAGTATGAGTGACGTGGCAGGGAAGTAGTTGACCACGGGGCAGCCTCGGAATTTGGGGCCGTCACAAAAGGCAAGTCATCAGTGACAGACAAGAGATGTTCATATAGGAAATCATCTCTAAGAGAGACAGGTGTTTCACCATTTTTGATGCAGTTGAGATGGCCAACAACTAGATTTTGAGCACCACTTTTATCTTTGATTTCGATGTCAAACTCTTGCAATAAGAGTATCCACCAAATGAGATGAGCTTTGGCTTCCTTTTTGCCATCAAATACTGCATTATGGTCTGAATAGACTACCACTTTGGTACCGAGAAGATAGGGTCAAAATTTCTCCAATGCGAAGACAATGGCAAGAAGTTCCTTCTCTGTCATGGTGTAGTTCAGTTGGGCGGGATCAAGAGTTTGGGAAGTATAATTAATGACATGAGAGGCACGTTCAACTCTTTGCCCAAGTACAACTCCCACTGCATGTTTACTGGTACCACACATAATCTCGAGGGGTAACTCCTAATTGGGAGCTCGGATCACGGGAGTAGAGACAAGAGAATGCTTAAGTGCATCAAATGCATTCTTGCATGCTAGATCCAGATGAAAAGGCACGTCTTTCTAGAGTAAGTGGCATAGGGGTTGTGCAATCTTAGAGAAATCCTTTATAAAACGTCGATAGAAATCGGCATGGCTTAGAAATTATCGAATTTCTCACATTTGTGGGGTAAGGCAATTTTTGAATTACTTCAATATTTATCGGGTCTACCTCCACACCCCTTGTTGATATAATATGTTCCAAGGCTAGACCTTGGTCCACTATAAAGTGACATTTCTCATAATTGAGGACCAAGTTCTTTTCTATGCACCTGTAAAGGACTTTCGCAAGGTGATTGAGATATAAGTCGAAAGAATCATCGTAAACGATGAAATCATCAATAAAAACTTCGATGAAGTGCTCAACGAAGTCAGAGAAGATGCTCAACATGCACCGCTGAAAAGGTGGCAGGTGTATTGCACAGCCCAAAGGGCATGCACCAGTAGGCAAAAGTGTCGAAAGGACAAGTGATGGTGGTCTTCTCTTGATCCTCTGGGGCTACCGGTATTTGGTGAAAACTAGAATACCCATCTAAGCAATAGTACTGAAATCCACCGGCCAATCGCTCTAACATCTGATCGATGAAAGGCAAAGGAAAGTGGTCTTTCTGAGTCGAAGCATTAAGCTTCCTATAATCGATATAAACTCGCCATCCATTCTGGATACACATTGGGACTTACTCACCCTGTGAGTTTGCGACCACTGTGATCCTCGTTTCCTTGGGAACCACCTATACAAGACTTACCCACCTGTTGGACTAAGTGGTTAGTCACTCTAACTCCGATCGGGATTTTGATGGAAATAAATAAGGTGAAAATATACTAATAAGTTTATCAAGTGTGTTTCAGTTTTGTCAAAGGTTGCAAAACATCACAATCTCAAGTATTCAAGTATTCAAGCCATACAAGTTCAAGATTCGGCAAATATAAGGAAAAGAAGACAAAAGATCGAATCACGAGTTGTAACATTGATGTAAGGTATTCAACTTCATTTACACAATCCTATTGCATTAGTTCATGCACATCGAGCTTTTCAAATAGATTTTCAAATGTCAAGTGATTACTTGAAGTTTTAAGTGAAAATTAACACATAACTCAGTCTATAAGTTTAAACAATGTTAAACTATATGTTTATGTTCATATCGTTCTTTGAAATCATCGTGGAAGTTTTCGAGAAAGAAAAATTGGTTTTTGAGAAGTAAAACTGCAAATTTGCAGAAAAGCCCATCGCATGTCATAAAATTAAGATTTTCCGTTTTTGGGAAGTGTGAAAATATTCGGACCACCTAAATAGGCTTAATGACCCATAATAAACATATATAACATGTTATATAAGGGTTGGTTGGGTCCCGGGCGCGATAAAGGGTCGTTAACCAAAGGAACAAAAATATTTATTTTCAGGTCCCTGCAGTTAGCGAGTTATAACTGAGTATTAGCACGCTAATTGCATTCCTGACAGTTTTTTTATAAAGCTGAAAAATTCGCTTTAATTTGAATTTTTGATGGAATCTCAGCCCATGGATCCCTAGAACGGTCATAAAGCCATTATATAATAATGTAGAACACTCTAAAACAACTAAGCACAAAGAATTTGTTTTGAGGAGAAAGAAAAAACACAAGTGCTCAAGTTTTTCAAGAAGAGGAGCTTGGAGTTTTGTAAAGAACTTAAGTAATACTTTGAAGCTATTGATTCAATCTCAAAACCAGCACTCTTGAGGCATTCTAAGGTGTACTACAACGACTCAAAAACTGATTTTCAAGTCATTATTTTGGGGTTGTAAGAAAATTCTATTTCCTAGCTTTTCTTGTGCTTAAATTATATTCTTGTGTGTTTGACTTAGGAAATCACATATTGTGTTGTTAAACACATTTGTCTTGGGTTTTGCATTTAAATTTGATTTACCAAACACTAGGACTAATTTGGACAAGAGTTTGCACTAAAACTTGATTTTTATCAAACTTCTTGTTCATTAGATTTGAAACTGGATTTTTTCTAATCGATTTGTTTGAAACGGTTTCATAGTTGAGTTTTGCATAAAGTCAGTGATATCTTTGCATTTCTCAATTGTTTTCACTTGCATGCATTAGAGTGGTTAGGTTCTAGGAGGCTTGCTTGTATTTGAGCTTGGTGCCGCTTTACTTTGTAAAGTGTATTTTATTGTATTCATCAAACATTGATTGTAAGACTTAGTGGGATCTAAGTCGAAAGGGAAGACCTAGTTAAGGCTAGGCATAAATCCTAGTTGCGGCTAGGAGGAGAAAATCCTAGGTGAGTCTTGGTAGGTAATCCTAGTTACGGCTAGATGGTTGTATAAGACCTTATTGCGATAAGGCATCTTGTAAAAGACCTAGTTGAGGCTAGGCATTCATTAGGCTAGTTAGCTTAGGGTGTAACAGTTATTAGAAATATAAGTGGGGGTTAAAAATCCTAACCGAGAAGTTTAGGTAGTGGATGTAGATCGGTTGGATTGAACCAATATATATCTTGTGTCTCTTTTCCATCTCTTCTACCCCATTCACTTACATAGCATCTATATTTGCTTTTCAGTGAGCATATATGTAACGACCCAAAATTTTGGTTATTTGTGGATGATAATGCATGTATTAGTATATTAGTATTTTACGGGTCTCGAGCCGTTCGGGCTATATGTTAATTGAGTGAGGTGTCGCCTAGTTAAACGGGGGTTTCGGGAACCGTTTTAGTGGGCATTATTAATAAACAAAGTCAAATGGAAAACATGACCTAAGTTGAGAAATTAAAACTCTAACAATAAAGTATAACATAAGCATGAGGGAATTTATTCAAATCCCAAGAGTGTGACCGCCTCGAGAAGCGTGTCGAACGCGGGGCACGGTGCACCGAGTAGGCGAGAATTTATGTAACCTTATTGGTAATTTAATAAAATTAATGGGATTAATTTAATAGGTTATTATGGATATGATTGTTAAAGTGACACAAGTGAGTGAGGAGAGTCATTGGATGGTCATAGAGATGGGAATATGTGTTAGATGGTAATGAGGAGCCAAATGACTCATAAGGGTAGCTGTCCAAGGGTTGGGCAAGTTTAAACTCAAGGGCAAAATGGTCATTTCGTCCTAAAACACATATATATAAACGTTGTGTACACCAAAACCCTAATACACTATTCATCTTCTTCTCCACA
This sequence comes from Stephania japonica, assembly GCA_039657345.1. Classification (NCBI taxonomy): domain Eukaryota; kingdom Viridiplantae; phylum Streptophyta; class Magnoliopsida; order Ranunculales; family Menispermaceae; genus Stephania; species Stephania japonica. The sequence continues at coordinate 78,254,606 of CM077556.1, read as the reverse complement.
ACTACCGTCATTGTTCACCTCCTCCCTCTCGCCACTGCCGTCGCCTCCCACCGGCGTCACGGACCCCGACGAGGTGAGCCTCCCTCTCCTTCTCTCCGATCTCGTTCACTCTCGTTCACTCACTTCACGGACCCTCTCACTCTCGGCCTCACGTTCTCTCGTCCACCTTGCTCGGCCTCCACGCTGTGAAAACTCGCCCCTCCGACCGGACGACCACCACCGCCACCATCGACGAGCCTGACATCCCAACACCCACCGGTGACGTCGAGGTGAGCTTCTCTCCCTCTCTTTCCCTTCTTTCCTCTCGTTCGGCGAGTCATGCATCCTCTCTCACCTTCGATTTGTTTTCTCACTTGTCTTTCCAGTCACCACCGCTACCCACCACTTGTCTTTGGAACCAAGGACGACCACCGGAGGTAGCTAGGTGAGTCCCCCCTCCCACGGTTCTCTTCTTCTCTCCATTGCTTGGTGTTTCCACTTTACCACTGTTTTCACGTTTTGTTCTTTGGATGGTTTTTGGGACTGTTTTGGGGTGACCGGCGCTGGTGCCGGTCGAGACTGACCGGAGGCCACCCTCCGGCGACTCTGCTGGCCGGAGGTGGCCCCCCCATGTGGCTGTTTGGGGGTGTATGTGGGACGTTTTGATGAAGGTGATCAATTGTAAAATGAGTGTTGATGGGAAACAATGTAGTGTGTGATGGTGTAGGGTGTGTGGCTGTGTATGTGCACACCCCGGTTGGGGTGTGGGTGTGTGCACTTTAGTGGGTGATCATAAACTGTACTGTGTGTGTGGAGTGTGTGTGGCCACAAATTTTATTATTCTATGTGTATGTGTGACGGTTTTGAGTGTATATGTGCAAAGGGCGCACATCTCACTGTGTGTACACCACAGTGGGGTGTACACTACAGTGGGTGTGTACACCACGATGGGGTGTACACAACATTGTGTGTGTACACCACATTGGGGTGTACACAACAGTTGTATATGGGGGTATGAGAGAAAATGAGTATACAACATAATTCCAAGTAATAAATTAATGTTCTAATGCATGTGAACATGGAAAATCACAGTGGGGTGCACACAACAGCGGGGTGTGTGTGCACAAGATAGCGGGGTGTGTGAAGTGTTCGTGTGCACACCAGTGGGGTGTACACATCAATTGTGTGTGTGACCATAATGTACATTATTATAGGTTTAAGAGTAAGTAAACAAGATTTTTAAGTATAGACATTTATATTAAATGAATATGGATTTGTAATAAAGGTTCAACACACAATATAATGAGGACCCAACACATCCAATACACACTACGATAAAAGCCTACTACAATAGGTACAACTTAAAGAATGAATGCGAACCTTAAACTAATATTCGGGATTCCAAAACTTTATCAGGTTGTTGAGAACTTGTGCAGAAACGCGTTAGAGTTTCGGAGTGATACCGAGTCGCGAATAGACAGGTAAGTACATGCATGCCTTGTGTGTATGTACGTTAGTAGACCAATGAGAAAATAACATGTGATTTATACATCCTCTATTTATTGCTATTGTTGCATTGATCATTTGCTTGAGATTCTATTCCGTTTCCTTGGTTGTATGTTCTTGGCATGAGTGTGTGTCTCGAAGGTATCATGTGGTCCCGCACTAGCTAGGACAACGAGGGTGCCCTCTGCAGGGGTAACTGACCACCCCTAGTGATGTGTGTACTGGGTACTGGATTCGAGAGGTGTTACGATGCCTCTCGAGTTTCACTATTCTTGCGCTAGTGTTGCGACATTGCCGGGGAGATCTTGCGAGATCTTTGCCGTATTGCTGTGAAATTAGACCACTCATGGGCCTCTTTTGAATCTTAGAACATGCAAAATATCGATTGTTTATCTTTCAGTCTCTTTATCATGCATTTGATTTATTTACTTTCTAGTCATTTCTTTTCCGCATGATACTTAGACTGCTTTTCTTTTTAAAATCATAAATTACTGTTACATTCTTCTGGTACTACTAGCAATTTTATTTAGTTACTCACCGTCTAGTTTATGACGGTGGGTGCAGATAGAGTGGAGAGCAGCAAGGGCAAGGGGCCCTACCTAGGTGATATACTTTGAGGAGTTTCAGGACATCTGAGAGACGTTATAGTAGGTGATTATACTTTGTTTACTGATGTGTATATCGTTTCATACTTGTTTTGTTGGGATTATTGAACTTGGTATATCTTTATTGAGACTGGTATCATGTATATATGCCTATCGAATTGTACATGAATACCCGGGGTTTTCACACTTATAGAATTCCTAATTTCCCTTTGATTGAGTTATTTCCCTTTATTGTAATTGTTTTAGTCTTCCGCTGTGTATAAATGCAATAACTCTTTCATAAACTGCTAAATTGAGTAAATATGAGGCTGACTAGGCTCGTCAGGTTGTCGAGTGATAGCTCGGGGCCTGCACGGGTTTAGGCCGGGCATACCCAATTGCTCGGGGAAATTGGGGCCGTCACAATATATCATCTTGATTATTGAATTATATTTAAAAAAGGCGATAACTACTCGGTAACTCAATTCACCCCCCTCTTGGGTGACCTTCACCACCTGCAGTTGGAGATCAGGTAGATCATCCCAGCGTTATGGAGTTTCAGAATCTCCTTTTTAACAACATCCATCATGGGTGGGTTCAGTCGCCGTTGTGTTTCTTGGGAAGGCTTAAACCCTTTTTCCATTTGTATCTGATGCATACATGTGGAAGGGCTAATGCCTTTAATGTCAACAATTGTCCACCCTAGTGCTTTTTTGAACTCTCGAAGCACAGTGATAAGCTTCTCCTCTTCGGGTAATGTAAGTTTAGTAGATAACCGGTAAAGTATCATTCTCACCTAAGAACACATATTTGAGATGATCGGGTCATGGTTTGAGCTCTAGTGTTGGTTCTCACTCCAAGGAGGGTAGAAGCTTAGAGTCCGAAGCAGGTAACTCTAAGTATGCTAGGGTGGGGGAAGGTACAGAGTTGAGTCCAACTCTGTGATAAGATCCTCAATCTTATAATTGAGGGAGAATGCACATTTTCTCAGAAAAGTGGTGTCAAGGTGATTTTCCAACACCACGTTTAACTCCTTTTTCTTTCTAAAGGAAGACATCCTAGGCAAGTGAGTCCACACCGTCAAGTGCAAGCACTATAGATGATGATGCGTCACTAAGATGACGCATTGCATCATAGATATTGAATTTGATGATCTCGCCATCAAACACCATAGCCTGGGAACCACTATGAATATCAATATTTATTTTAGTAGTCTTTACAAAAGGCCTGCCAAGTAAGACTGAAGAGAAATGGGGACATGACTAATTCTTCATATCAACAATGTAGAAATCAACAGGAAACACAAGCTCACTAACTTTCACTAGAATATCCTCCAATACTCCCACTGGTCGAACAGTAGACCGGTCTGGCAAGTGTATGAAAATTCTAGTCTCCTGCAGAGGACTCGCCTTTAATGTCTCATATATGGAAAGAGGCATGACAATGATTGAGGCACCATGGTCGCACATTGATCTCTGGATTTTGACTTCACCAATAGTGCAAGGTACAGTAAATATTCCTGGATCCTTACACTTTCAGAGCAACTTCTTTTGTAGGATAGCAGAAGCACTTTCTCCTACAGTGATCTTTTTGTTGCCTTTAAGTCTACTTTTATTGGTACAAAGGTCCTTAAGAAGCTTAGCATATCTAGGCATATGTGCTAAAGCATCCAAAAGTGGAATATTGATTGCCACTTTTCTCAAGATTTCTAGGATTTCCTTCTCTTCACCTGCCTTTTTGTTTCGTAAGAAACGTTGAGGAAATGATGGCAGGATCTTAATAAGAGGTTATGCTGGTTTTTCCAAGATGTCCATATTTGGAGGAGGTGGAAGAACTTCGAGCCATTTCTCGATTTCCTTAGACTTATGTGGAACCTCACTTGACAAGGGTGATTGTGTGGCTCCTCTAACTCTTTCCCATTCCTTAGGGTAATTGAATTTGCTTATGCATTTGACTTGTCGGGATTGGGATATGGTTGAGAAGGTAATCTGCCTTTTCATCCATATGGCCTAGTTGAAGAGCTACTTGGCTTATTTGAACTTCTAAATTGCACACATTAGCATTATTAGCAGTTTTGTATTGTGTCACATCTCTAGAGAGGGAATCAAAGTTAGTCCTGAGTGTCCTCATCATATCTTCTAGAGATCCAGAATTCTGAGCTGGATGGGGCTATGGAGGAGGTGCTCTAGAGGCATAATGGAGAAAGTTCTAGTTCCTAGGCCCATAACTGAAATTTGGGTAGTTTTTGGTGGTTTGATTGTGTGAATTACCATATGAATTACCAAATTGATTTCTAGGAGGTCCCTGAAATCCACCACCCAAGGCATTGGCTTGTTCATCCTCGAATAAGGTGGGACAAGAATCAGTGGCATGATCAGTGGCGGAACAGAATCCGCAGGACTTGACTTGAGCCTTCGACCCTGAGGTCAGGAATTGCTCCATAAGATATGTAAGTTCATCAAGCTTTTTATCAGTGTTGCTTGACCTACTACCAGTGAAAAGGGACCAGGGGAACTCCTCTTCATTCTCATCAACATATTGACGACATTGACTAGCCATAGATTCATACAACGCAAACATCTCTTGAGTTGTTTTCATCTTGTATGCTCTTCCACAAGCATTGTCAGTCATACATTTCTCAAGCGACGTAAGACCTTGATAGAAGAACCGGACAAGTGAGGTACTACTTTGACCATAATTGGGACATTGTGCAAGTAATCGTTTGTATCGTACCCAATAGTCACTGAGAGTTTCTCCCTTTTTCATCTTTATGCCACAGATTTCTATAGTAAGCTGAGATGACCGAGATTCGGGAAAGAATTCCCTTAAGAATCCAGAAATTAGATCATTCCAACAGATGATTAATCCCTAGGAGAGATAGAATAGCCACTTTTGTGCTCTGTCTTTAAGACAATGGGAAAGCCAACAGTTTGACTTCATCTTCATTGGCTCTAGGTGGTTTCATTATCCCGCATTAGAGTTGAAATCTTTAATGAAAGTGATTGGATCCACTCGGTCCAAGCCATGGAAGGAGGGTAAGAGATTGATGAAGCCAAACTTTTATTCAAATTCTCCCCTGTGTGCAGGATATGTTATGCCGTGTGGTTGATGTGTTAGGAGAATTTGCATCTCATCATTCTCCATCTTTATAGTGACTCAGGGCTCGACTTGTGCCGATGCAAGTGAAAGATTAACCACATTAGGTGCATATAGTTAGAATTGGGGGATTATTGATCCCTGCAGAGCCATTGAATAAGCAAGTGTTCCCTATTATCCTAGTGTTCCCCATGATAGTTGTTGTCCCCTTTTTCTCGAGGAGGATTGTTGTCGTTATTCTTCATTATTGGAGAGCATTCGTCGCTAAGTGGGAGTTCGAAAGCTTGCCTCCTCTCTTGCGCTTCTTTGTCATTCTTACAGCAAGTCTTCTCAATCTCCAGATCAAAGGGTACTATACATCTGGTGGACTTTGATCGATAGATACTTTTGCTCATAGAAAGGAAAAGAAAAATAAAAACTTAAGTTAAAAAGGACTTGGTCCCCAGCAACAACTCTAAAATTTGACGTTCGTTGAACACGTCTAAGTAATTCCTGATATATTACCGGATACCACAAGAACTGTAGCAGCGACAAGTACAGGGTCGAATCTCGGAGACCAAGTATTTTAACCTAGATTTATAAAAAGAAAGGGAAATGATGGGGCGTTTGAAAGATTGGTTGATTTAGAGAAAACTAGAGAGTGAAAACAATTTTAGAAAGGAAGAATTCAATGGAAGAGAATAATCCAGGCCTTCGGCTTCTCGAACTTTGCCAACAACCTTTGTAATTCATCAGTCTTCAGTTCATGGAAATATATGAAATTCAGTTATAACCTCGGTAGCTATAAACCCGGTGACGTACTCGGTTCCTCGCACTTCCTAGTCTCGGTAGTCAAGGTACGATCATTAACTGCTTCTCTAACTAAACACATAACCCTAGACTCATGTGAAATGGGTTTAATGCTTTGATTGCATTAATATTATTCGTGAAGGCACTACACCTAGACAACCAGATCGCTAGTGCTCCCGATTTAGCCTAAATCCCTAAGGCACTTGATCGGTCCCGAAATGGACTAACCAATCAATATGGCCAATTGTCACTTGGATTAGTCTATCGCGTAAGGTGAGATGCTTTAACTCAATAACTGAGGGTGATCAACCTAATATGCATGCAAGGGCCCTTACACACAATCAAATCTAACCCAAGATGATGTTCAATGCCAAAGGAAATAAATCATAACAGAAAATCAATGCAAAGATAGATTAAATAAACTTCATGATGAAAACCAAGTTTGAAGACTCAATTTAATCCACCTCTGGCCTAGATTAATGAGTTTAGCAATACATTGTCAAGCAAAAACCTAGATTTTCTATGAGTACTGGTGTAAATAATAGATGGCATTTTGTAAACAAACCTAAGTCCTATTTATATGAAACCCTGAATGGGTTTCAACCTAAAAAGTTAAAAAAAATAATTAATTCATGCGTTATTGTGTAGGACGCTGCGAGTGGCGTCATGGCCACATATAGTCACGACGTCATTTAAAGCGACAAAATTATTCGTCTTTGTTCTGGATGTCGCAACTCACGTCGTGGACACTTTCCCTCTACGACGTCTGTGGAGTCGTGGAATCATGAACTTCACTAGTTCAGGTATCGCAGGTCAAGCCGTGACCAATTTCCCTCTACGACGTCTGTGGCGGCGTAGATTTAGCAATAAGAATTTTGTCGTATTTCCTCGCGATTCTGGGGCACTTCAAGTTCGAATTTCATGAAGTTCGTGTAAGATGAAAACACCCAGCTCGAAGTATAGTCTCCAATGAAAGTGGTCGCAAGTCATTCAAGCTTGGTATGAAGAAGTTATGGGTTGTACACCGAAGTCAGGTTAGACAATCCTGAACTTCACATTTCATTCATTGATCTTCAGTTTTGCGCCACATTTACTTTCTATGCTCAAAATACCTGAAATTCACAAAATGAGAGTTTATCATCGCAAATGAGGGATTTAGAGTCCATAAACACCTGACGCACGTCGAACGCGTCAATAAAATATATTTCCTAAACTAACTATTTAGTAGATAGTGGTAAAGGGTCAATCCCACAGAGATTGGTGTCTTTCTTAGGTAAGAAAAATACAAAAAAAAGAAACTAGGGTTTTAGAGAAAATATATAAATATTTTAAAAATAAAGAAATTAAATGGAACGAAAATTTAATGGGAATGAACCTAGGTATTCAGTTTCACAGTCTCGCCATACAACTTGGGATTGAATTTATTAATTGTCGGTTTATAAAAGATGAGAACTAATCTATCATATAGTGCAGCTATAGACCTAGTGACGCACTCTGTTCCTCGCACTTCCTGATCTCGATAGCTAAAGTACGACCGTTGACTACTTCCCTAACCAAAAACGCAACCTGATCTCTAATGCTCCAGATTTAACGCATTGGTCGCATTACTTCCATTCGTGAAGGCACTACACCTAGGCAATCGGATCGCTAGTGCTCCCAATGTAGCTTATATCTCTAAGGTATTTAACCGGTCCCAAAAGGGTCTAATCAATTAGTATAGTCAATTGCCACTAGTGTGATCTCGTCACACAAGGATGGGTGCTTACGACTCACCGACATGTAAATCAAGGTTTAAACTAGTGTTTAACCTCAATTATTCAAACAATACCAAGGAAAATAAATCATAGAAAAGAACCAATAATAATTAAAAATAAATAAACCTCATAAAGGATTCTCAAGTCGTAGGCATGACCGATCCACCTTCAACCTAGATGGAGGAACTAACTAGACATAATTAAACTAAACTAAAAGAAAAATAAATAATAGATCCTCCTTTTTCTTCTCTAAGTCCTAATATATATATATATATATATATATATATATATATTCCTAAAATTTTGTCTTTGGATGTGAGAAAAACCAATTTTCGTAGTTAGGAGAATGATTTCCACATCCGGGAGTGTTTTGGACGTTTTCTGCATGTTTTGTACACTTGGCAGCGACTCATTTGTTGAATTTATATGCATTGCTGACGTGTCGCGCTGGGATTGGATGAGATGATGAACTAAGACGTGCTGGACGAGTGGGAGAGTGACACGTGGCAAGCAGCAGGGATGAATTTGTGCGAGTGAAGAATCCGCGTCAATCCGGGAGTCTGTGGTAGTACGCATCTCGAGGCAAATAGTGCAGCGTAGGTGAGAAGCAGTTGGGCTAGGCGATGTGGCAGCACGTAGTTGGTGGAGCTATGTGTGTAAGGCGATGTGGCGCGAATCAGATGACGACAGGTGGACCACTTAGAATTCGACACGTGGCACTGCGAGACTCCACTTATTCAATTGTGCATCACGCACTTCGAGACAAATTCTCGGTATCCGATTACTGCAATTGTATACTCTATTATGAGTATTCTTCTGCCCCGAATCCAACCGTGCACTCAGTTTCTCCTAAAAAAGAAAATTAAATATAATTAGATATATATTTTCATATTATTCTAATAAATCACTAAATCCTTAAAATATGCATTTATCACAATAAAAAAATAAATATTGTCCAATAAACCTAATAACCTATACTAAATTATGCCTAAATGAACACTTATCAACACCTAAAATATTATAATATGTAATGCATAAATAAACACTTAACACTAGGTCACCAAGTGTCATAGGAGTTTTTTTTGTTGAACAAGGTTGGATGTGGTTGCTTTATGTCCTACAAGCAAAAAAGTATTGCCTGTGAGGTTCAGTCGCACGGGGCCAACACCTTTGAAGAGGTATTGGACGACTCTAACCGTGGCCTTTAAAAGGGTAACGATCGAATCTGACTGAAACCTCTAAAGAGGTGTCGGTAAAATTCGATCGAGATTATGAAGAAAATTCAGTCTCAGTGGGTGACAGAGGGATCCAACCGGGACCTCTTTAGAGGTATCGACCCTGTTTGGCCGACACCTCTTAATAGTTATTGGACTTGTATTTCTGACACCTCTTAAGACTCATCAACCATTTGTGTCCAAACCCCGCGGGCAACAAGAAAGAACAATTTTTCTTTTCAAAACTCATAAAAAATACATGAAAATGACAAAAAAAATAGTAGGTTTTGCTCAGAATCGCTTGATATTTTCGATCCCATTGAAACTATATACCCCAAATGCAAGATTCAAGCCCTAAAGCGAAACCCTAAACCCAACAATAAAACTACAAACAATGCCGACTTAAAAGAGAGAAAAAAACCACAAAATCGACACCAAAAGAGATGAAGAATGCACCTGTGATATAACTCGATGGGGTTTCACTCGGATTTGGATTAGTTGTAAAAGTGCGGTTAGAGAAAGGGGTGACTGGGGCATGCGTGAGTGGGGTGACTGTGGTATGCGTGAGTAAAAACCCTTTATGTGGGGGGTAATTGGGTCATTTCACATGAGCGGGGTAAAAGAAGCAAAAAAATGGAGTTCAAATAACCGCTGCCTTTATCTATTCTTCCAAGCTAGGCACATTGTCCTAGGGAAAATTCATTAGAGTATGGTTTGACTGCATGCCCAAGAGAATCTCCCATTTTTGAAATGAACCCACTGCTGCTACGTAGTCACTCTCCTAGTTAGAGAACAATCAAGCAAATGTGCCCAACACCTTCCGCATCACTAAACAACGACAATGGGGTGAGATACAATAGTTAGGATTCCTTCTTTGCATAGCATAAAAAGTACTTATTAAGTTTGTCTAAGGAGATCAATTATCCAAAGTAACGCTGCGAATTACCCAACCCACATTTGGCACCAACCTCCTTGGATGTTGTCCAAATCACCTTGAGATGCATGCGCGCGCATCACGATGTAGAAATGGACAACATTTAAGGAGGTCAGTGCCAAATGTGAGTTACTCTGGCATTTCTATATATATATATGGTTTTCTAGTTTGTTTAAGGAGATATTTCTTTTCTTCCCTTCATTTTGTTGCTTCAAACAATCTTTGTTATTTAATTTGAATTTTGGGATATCGTTTTCTTTCTTGATATAATCTTAATTCTTGAGTCAGCTTGGCGTTGTTGATATAATCGTTGAACGGCAGCGTTTGCTAGATAGTTGGCTTTTTCAAAAGTTTTTGTACTTTACCTTTTGGTCATGGTCACGGAAAATAACCTTTCACACCAACCGCTGGTCATTTGTTCTACACCTTCATAGGCATAGCCTCATAATCAGCCAGCTCTTACACTATGATGTGTTTTTATGTAAATGTTGCCTTTGATACCATTAATCTGTATGAAGGTAGGTTAGTAAGTAAAAAGGTCTTTCTTAGGACTATTGGTTTGTAAGTGTAAACTTTTACTGTTGAGCCTATTCTTATGACATTCTTACCAAAAAGATTTACTTACGATTTTTAAAACTTTTATTTACAATAATTACGTTCATAAGTAAAAGCCATTTTTTATAGTGACACTTATTCTTTGTTCTCTTGTATTCTCATATTGTACCTCGAATTCTTGGACCTTAGTTCTAATAATTTTGAAGGTGAAATCCCTTTTTCATTTTCCAAACTTTGGCGCCTGAAAATACTGGATATGTCAGTTAATAGATTTGTGTTGGAACAATTAATTATATTATTAAATTGTTTATAATTTGAATGAAAATTATGTGAAAAGGTGTGTACTATTGTGTAGAGACATAATAGACCAAAAGGTGTATCTATTCACCAAAAGGTATTGTGTAGAGACATAATAGACCAAAAGGTGTATCTATTCACCAAGAGGTGTGTCTTTTTCTAATAGACACATAAAAGTCTATATATATTCACTTGATGGATTGTTTTAAGAAAATATATATATAATTAGAAGGTAAAACAAATAGGTCAAATCAAAATGTCTTTCTCTATTTTACATGCTTTTGAGTCTGAGAGAGTATTGAATCATAGATTGGTTCGTAGACTAGTGATTCGAAGTGCTACAAATCACTAGTATGATCGTTGTATCTTGGGAGACTATCATCATTAGACCGTGAGCACTATAACGGGGCGAAATAGTCTTAAGGACATTGAGTATAACTCAAGCCTCGATCAATTGCATCAAGTTATTCTTCTATTTCGCACCAAATTTTCGGAAATCCCACCATCAATCTTAAGACTATTCTTTGGTGAATTTGTGAACCCGAAGACTAATTCTCGTGCGTGGTTTCGATTGGTAGCATTTAAAATCACAAATTCTTGAATTATGGTGACGATTACTACAGGTATGATTTTTTTTTGTTACAATATATATTGAGTGAATGCTTTGATGCGAGAAAGGAAGACATTGATTTGATTATAACTTACGTGGCACATAAAATTGTGAATGCTTCATGGTGTATCTAGTGTTTTGGAATCATCTAGTGACACATGGCAGCAAAACATGAATTTACTATTTTGATGAATCAACACATGGTACATTGTTTTCGTGGTATGTATATAGTTGAATCGATTGACATTGATCTACTATTGAATCGATACTAACATATCATTAGATGTTGATGAATTGGTATGGCGGCAATATATGACTCTGGTGAATAACCAATCTATATTTTTTAATAAGGAAAACTAAATTCTGTAATTCTAATTCATTACTTGCTTAAGTGTATTTGTGTTGAATCTGTTGATCAAATCTGATCATATTTATAATTTAGAATATTAAGGTGTCATGACACATGATCACATTGATGAACAAGATTTGAGATAACTATAAGGCAGTTAGAAAAACTACAATAGAACAGGTATGATTCTTTTGAATCGGTGCATGCATGTGATCAGTGATGTGATTAAAAATTTTGTCTTATCCGATTCAATGTATGTGCATTTGTTAATGATTATGATATGTCAATGAGTTCTTATGAAAACATGTGTCTTAATACTCTCATGAAGTAAATTGACATTTTGATTACCCTCTGCAATTTGAAGATATGTGTGAATGTCCCCAAAAGTGCAAAATTGGGTTGCAACAACTTCAAGAAATAGAGATTGTGATGCATACATTTGCATTTTGTGAAAAAAAAAAATGAATCTCTCTATGGCTGGAGATGGTTGTTGTTGCGGTTGATGTGGTCTATTTAAAAGGATTAATTTCTTGTTGCACGAAGAGGGCAAAAGATCGGGTCAAACAGAGGCATGCAGGGCCTTTGTGCCATTATTTTGAGATTGTGGATGTATGTATGTGATTGTTGCTATCTCATATATGATGTCCATCAACCGTGCTTGTCATGGGGTTAGAAAGTTATTTAGATATATTTATTAAATCAGTGTATGGAAACAATGAAGGTATATATTGGTAGACAATATATGTGTGGGTGCCACACAATAAGGATTAATGTTGTGTGGATCACCATAAGAGATCAAGAAAATTGTGGGAGCCGGAAGCAATTTAGTTGTACGCAATCCCTAATTTTGATAGTTATATCTTTTAAGTTGAAGATATATTATTAAATGTTTATGAATACTTGAAAGATGTGGGGGTGGGCATAAAACTCTTGTCTTTATTTTTGAATTAAAGAAAGTAAATTATGATCCCCAATATAGTATTTGAAGAGACATTTATTGAATAATGTATGGTTTAAAGAGTAAATGGATTTTAAAATCTAATTCAAGGCGGACGGATAAATTGCTTAAAATGTAGCAAATTAAATTGATAACTTAAGGATTTATTAGAGAGAAATGGAGCCTTGATTTCTTCGAGAGAAATTCACTAGTCCCTAATGACATGTAGCATGTTGGTTGCTAATAAAGCACGCAAAAGATGTTGAGAGACACATCTTAAATGGTGAATTTAGGGAAGAAATGCTGGTATGAATGGAAATCCTCAAAGAAATAAGAGTATTGTTAGATTCACAATGGAATCTAAATGATTGTGTGCACATTAATAAGCTAGAAAAGTAACATTATGGCTTTGAAAGAGCTTGAAGGATGTTCCATATTGCATGCAATTGTCTCGGTAATGCATAAGATGTATGCCGACTAATAATCGCAAGTGACAAAATAAAATGATGCATAAAATGGTAAATCTTGACTTATATGTTGAAGATTGTCATTGAATAGTTACTTGATTATGGAATAATTTTCATAGAAAATGAGAAATGAGAAGACAAACTTATGGTCATCAATTGAAGATTTGTCAATATCAAGTAAACTGATATCGAGGGGAATGAGTTTAAAAGCCTAAAAAATGAGTTAAGTCGGCGGAAACCTAACCTGGCTGATTGGAGATCCCATGTACTAGGTTCAATAGGCAAAACTGGTTAGATGAAACTCGAGAGAAGAACACACCTATCTCATTCCTAAGATAAAAAATGTGTTTAGAAGAAGTTAAGGATATGTTAAGCATTTAATGACAAATAAAAATGTCACCTATATGATAGTAAATGTGGGTCGCATTTATGAGAACGAGACAGGCTAAATTCTCTAAATCTATCATGAAACCAAGATTGTGTCCAGGACCAAAATGGACAAAACCGTAAGAACCAATAATGATAGGGATGAAGTTATGTGAGTATTATTGTCTCGATTTACTACAAAAAGTGAACAGTTCAAGATCTTCTATATCCACTGCGTCACTAAGTAAGTCCGATAATATTTCACTAGGGTAAGTTCAAGTCTCTATACGACACTTTTCCTGATGTAACTTTATTCCGCCAATGCTTTCTCAAGTGTATCTGCATTAAAATGATTTTTAAAATCCATTTATGTGGGGGATATATAAAGACTTGATGATCAATTTTCATTCATGTGGGGGATTGTTGGAACAATTAATTATATTATTAAATTGTTTATAATTTGAATGAAAATTATGTGAAAAGGTGTGTACTATTGTGTAGAGACATAATAGACGAAAAGGTGTATCTATTCACCAAGAGGTATTGTGTAGAGACATAATAGACCAAAAGGTGTATCTATTCACCAAGAGGTGTGTCTTTTTCTAATAGACACATAAAAGTCTATATATATTCACTTGATGGATTGTTTTAAAAAAATATATATATAATTAGAAGGTAAAACAAATAGGTCAAATCAAAATGTCTTTCTCTATTTTACATGCTTTTGAGTCTGAGAGAGTATTGAATCATAGATTGGTTTGTAGACTAGTGATTCGAAGTGCTACAAATCACTAGTATGATCGTTGTATCTTGGGAGACTATCGTCATTAGACCGTGAGCACTATAATGGGGCGAAATAGTCTTAAGGACATTGAGTATAACTCAAGCCTCGATCAATTGCATCAAGTTATTCTTCTATTTCGCACCAAATTTTCGGAAATCCCGCCATCAATTTGTTGGTCCTCTCCCGTCACTAAAGGCTTCTTGCAAGACCATAGAATTGATAGACCTTTCTTCCAATAAATTTAGTGGTCCAATTCCTTCATCCTATGCTAACAACGGTCTTCCAAATTTGACCAATCTTGACCTGTCAAACAATCAACTCAATGGAACAATTCCATCTTCTTTGTTCACTTTGCCTTCCTTGCAAATCATGTTTCTTTATGAAAACAAATTTATTGTAATCCTTGACGATGAGACGATACCTGACTCATTTTCGTCGCCATTGGAAGAGCTTGATTTGAGCCATAATTTGTTATAAGGGAACATTCTAAAATTCATCTCTAAATTTACAAGCCTCAGGTCTCTCTCCCTCAAATCAATCAATTTTCATGGTGTGATTGATCCACGCATGTTTGCAAGTTTGAAAAACCTTGCACAGATAGATCTTTCTGGCAACAACATGCTTTCAATCGACACAAGTGACATTGTCATCACTATTCCAGGCTTGTCCACCTTTAGTTTCTCTTCCTGCAACTTATCAGTGTTCACCAAATTCTAGAGATATCAGCCGGTTTTATACATCTTAGACTTATCCAACAACCAAATACAAGGGAAAATCCCCGAGTGGTTGTGGAACAACCTCTAGTATGTTTATCTTTCCAATAACTCACTTGTTGGTTTTGAAGACCCTTTCTCAGATCACTTTTCTAGTAGCTTGCAGGATCTTGACCTTTCAAGCAATAACTTTGAAGGTTCACTTCCAATATTTCCAAAAGGCATGGACCGCATTTCATTGTCAAAAAACAAATTCACTGGAGCAATTCCTTTAGCCATCTGTAACACAAGTTGGAATTACATTGACCTTTCCCGGAACCAGATGAGTGGAGAAATACCCTCATGTTTGTTTAATAGCATAAAGGGTCAGGAGGATGACCAAGTTTCCTTTTCAGTTGTTGATCTTAGCAAGAACAAACTCGGAATAATTCCTGATAAATTTGACACAGAATGTTGGCTAGAAGGACTAAATTTAAATGGAAATCAATTGGAAGGGCCACTGCCGAGATCGTTGACCAATTGCCGCTTTTTAAAAGTTTTGGATCTTGGAAGCAACCAAATAAATGATACTTTTCCCTTTTGGTTAGGACATCTTGAAAGCTTGCAGGTTCTTATGTTGCAATCCAATAAGTTTCATGGTTCCATTTGGCGCCATCGCATTGTCAACTCCTCCTTTGAAGCTTTGGATATTATTGGTCTCTCGGCTAACAGCTTCACAGGTCATTTGCCATTGGAATACTTCTCATCGTCATATACTCTTACTTATTATGTAAAACACAAATGCTAATTATGTAAATGCTATTAAAAGGAAGTGGGCATACAGAATGCCATAAAATTAAAAGTCTATGCCAAACATAATCACTACTAATCGACTCTGAAGATGGAAATGCAGTTAAATACATTCTACACAAAACAGTCACAAATGGTGACTTTGCTTGTGTGGATAACTTGATGACTGCACACCACACCAACTTTTCCAAAAAAAAAAAAAAAGAAAATAAAAAAGGAAGAACTCCACACCACACTCATGTGACTTTTGACATGTCCCTACTGAAACACTCCTTTTCAAACACAAACCAAAACTTCAAACAAGTTTTATATGCTTTAGGCAGATTGAGGGGGATATATGGCCAAATGCGCGTCGAATCACACAATACTTCGACGGGTTGATTATGGATCAATTGGATCAACAAATAACAATGCCACACTTTCTTTCAATCTTGTGTCAGAATGAGTATAAGTATCTTCCTCATACTTTCCTCATACTTGTAAACAACAAACACCAGTGGAGTAAGATTCACAATCGGCATCAATAAAGGCCTTGGAATTGTACTTGTGCCAGGAGCGAGACACCCTTCGTTGATATCCATCCATGCTTCTTCAATCATTTTGTAAATCTCTCAACAGGCTTTTCGCTCTGAAGCACCATATTCCTCCATGTAGCACTCTACAGCCGAAGCAACACGTCCCCTCTTTTGTTCAAACTAATTCAAAATTTAGTTAAAACATCATTAGATTGTTTAACTACTAGTATTTTCATTTAGTTACCTTCTCTATACATTGATTACTTCTTAAAATGAAATAGCTAGCATATATGTACCTCATGGGAGTCTATGTCGTTAATTAGTTGTCCAATCAAACACGAAGTTTTAAGAGGTTTAGGCGCTGTCCTTAGCCATTCAGAGGCCTCCATTGATGCAATCTTTCCCAAACCAACAAGGCTTGCAGCAGACAAGAAGTAGTAGGATGAAGATACTAATCCATTACTTGTATATTCCTCTAGTTTTGGTATATGTCTTTCATGGTACCATTTTGCCTCCACTAGGTAAGCTCGAGCTAGATCTTTCATCTTCAATAGCACAAGAATAAATTTTAATTATTGTGTTTTCAATTACAAGTTATTATGACAGATATCACGGAACAAAGAAGGTACATATATATATTGACATAAAGATGTCTAACTTACAGCTTCTTTGGCATAATGCATAGGATAAGAGCATCGCTTCTTAGGCATCAACTCCTCCATTTTTTCATACTCGTCTAAAGTTGCTTGGAAACTTATTTTCATGTATCCTGGAAGTTGATTGATAGATGAAACATTCCAACTGAAATTGATCATGATTTAGTCATGTATTATACTATAAATATTGACTAATAAAAGCCACATAAGCTAAGAAAGTATGAAAAAAAAAATGAGATTACTTTAAAGCCAAGAAATTAAGCGTGTAAAGTACCTCTCAAAAGCATCGGTGAAGAGTTTTAATTCTTCAAATGTGCCATAAACGCCGTAAATATCGTCGACTACTGATAACAAAAATACAACTTCTTGAACATTTTCAAAAACAATGAAGTGTATTTAGTCCCACATGGGATAGAAAGTTCCACTTTAAAGAGTATATATACTCTTGCACTACTCTAATTGTTCATGTGGACTAAGTATGGTTAATTTTTTTTACCATGTTTATAATTTTCGGATTTGTTGTAAATGGATGGTTAATTGACCCACTCAAATGGGCAGCTGAAACTCCACATTCATCCCTACTAACCCACTTTCTTCTCTACTGGTTTGACCAGTGGTTTATAAAAAGAGAGACGTGGGAGCAAGAACAACACACCAAAAAATTCACAACATTTGCTCTGGTTCCATTTTCACTATTGTGAGTGCAAATAGGGACTTCATAGTATCATATTAATTAGATTTTTGTTGGACTCTTGCAAATAGGAGTGTAAAAGTTTCTTTTAGGAAAGTGGCAGTGTTACATGCACGCTTTGAAGTCATTGCTTATTCTTTTGGTCTAACAAAACTTTTGTTAGAAACGCTCTTGCAAGAGAATATGAAGGCTCAAAGAAAGTTCCAACTGTTGGGGTTACTTAACAAGAAAGTAACTCCTTCAACTCGAGAGACAAATGAATAAAATCCACTAAGCCACGAACTATGCACCAAATCAATCACACCACAAAGAATACAAGATTTAACGTGGAAATCCCTCCAAATCAGAGGGAAAAAAATCACGGGCCAAACTCCAAATAAATCCACTATATGAACAAAGAGTACAAGAATCTTAATTGAGGAAAATACAATATAACTCCTTCAAAGAACTTGAATGGTCACACCAAGATCTTGAATTACTCCACCCTCAAATTGTACCCTTTCTTGATCACCAAGAAACCACCAAAGACTTTGCTGCGAGTCTTCAGATTCAAGATCTTGATGTATCTTCAATGTAGAGAAAATTGTTGTTGCATTCACCGCCTTGAACGCACAATGTAGAAGAGAGAAAAAATTGCCAAAACACACAAAAGCTGGCTAATTAGAAGAATCACTCAAGTCATTAATTCACTCCAATTTTCTTTCCTATTTTCTCTCTCCCAGATTCCAATTCCACAACCAATTCGTTGCTTTATGTGTTGGACTTTTCCATTTTGTGTGGGGCCCACACAAAAACCAACAATCTTCCCCCAACACATGGGGAGATCTCAATCATATTTTATGCTCAATAACAACTCAGCCCCACCAACTTGGTGCAGGACTGATGCTTCTCATGAGTCACCACCTTCGTCAACATATCAGCTGGATTCTTATCAGTGTGAATCTTCTTCAAACTCATCTCATGATCATTCACAACTTCTCGAATCCAAAGGTATCGTATATCAATGTGCTTAGTGCGGCAATGATAAGTAGCATTCTTGCTCAAATCTAGAGCACTTTGACTATCACAGTTCACTGCATACCCATCTTCTTGCTTCAACCCAAACTCTTGATGGAATCTCTTCAACCAAAGCATTTCTTTGCTTGCTTCAGTTATAGCAATATATTCTGCCTCTGTCGTGGACAAAGCAACACACTTTTACAATTTTGACTGCCAAGATACAGCTCCCCCTGCAAAAGTAAACACATACCCTGAAGTAGATTTTCTGCCATCAAGGTCACATGCCATATCTGAATCTGTATATCCCTCTAAAGTAGGTTTCGAGTCCCCAAAACATAAAGACATCTTCGAAGTACCTCTCAAATATCTCAAAATCCATTTCACTGCTTCCCAATGAACTTTTCCAGAATTTGAGATAAATCTGCTGACCACACCAACTGCGTGAGCAATATCTGGTCGGGTGCAAACCATCAAATACATCAAACTCCCAACTGCAGAGGAGTAAGGAATATCTGACATCTTCGCTATATCTATAGAAGTAGAGGGACATGATTTCTTGCTAAGTGTGAAGTGATTAGCAAGAGGTGTGCTAACTGGCTTAGCATTGTTCATATTGAATCTGCTCAAGACCTGCTCAACATACTTTTCCTGTGACACCCATAACTTTTTGGATCTCCTGTCACGAATAATCTGTATGCCAAGAATCTGTTTTGCTGCCCTAAGTCTTTCATATCAAAAGAACTAGATAATTCTTTCTTCAAGTTTTCAATAAGAAAACATCATGCCCCACTATCAACATATCATCAACATAGAGCAACAAGATCACAAGCTTCCCATGTGAAAATTTCTTGAAGTAGACACAATAATCTGCATCTGTTCTAGTGTACTCTTGACCCATCATGAAAGAGTCAAATTTCTTATACCACTGCCTTGGAGCTTGTATCAGTCCATACAAGCTCTTCTTCAACTTGCAAACCAAATGTGTTTTTCCTGTTACTTCAAATCCTTCAGGTTTATCCATATAAATCTCTTCCTCCAAATCACCATGGAGGAATGCAGTCTTCACATCTAACTACTCAAGCTCAAGATCCAAACTAGCAGTCAGACCCAAAATCACTCGAATAGAACTCATCTTCACAACAGGGGAAAAAATCTCATCAAAGTCAATTCCTTTCTTCTGATTGAACCCCTTCACTACCAAATGAGCTTTATGTTTTACTAGCTTATCTCCATCTGTCTTCAACTTGTACACCCATTTATCCTTCAAAGGCTTTCTACCTTTTGGAAGTTCCACCAGTTCATAAGTATTGTTCTTCTTCAAAGAACTCATCTCTTCTTGCATTGCTTTCATCCATTGAGCTTTGTCTTTGTGAATCTGAACTCCCTGGAAGCTCTCTGGCTCCCCCTTTTCTGTAATTGTAACATAATTCGAACTGGGGTACCTAGTAGAAGGAAGCAACCCTCTCAGACCTTCTTAGTAAAGGTTCAACTAAAGCTGTTGGTGGAGGAGTTTGCTCCCCCTACTCAGCATCATCAACTGGTTCTGGCACATCAACCCCATGTTCTTCAAATGAGTCTCCCTCATGTGTGACATCAGTAATGGAAGAAGACTCCAATCCAGAAACATCATCATCATCAACTATGATTTTCTTTGATATCTTCAAATCTGCTATGGTCTCATATTCATGAAAGGCCACATCCCTGGACCTGACAATCTTTTTCTTCTCTGGATCCCATAACCTATAACCAAACTCTGCATCTCCAAATCCCAAGAGGATACACGGAACAGTTTTATCATCAAGTTTTTGTCTCTGCTCCTTAGGCACATGCATAAATGCCTTGCATCGAAACACCTTCAAGTGAGAGTAAGTAACATCTTTCCCAGACCAAAGTCTCTCTGGAACATCAAACTCCAATGGTGCTGAAGGAGAGCGATTCATCAAGTAGCAAGCATTACTGAGAGCCTCACCCCAAAACGACTTGGGCAACTTAGTCATTTTTAACATACATCTGACTTTATCAAGGATGGTTTTGTTTGTTCTTTCAGCAACACCATTATGTTGAGGAGTACCCGGAACAGTCTTCTCATGTCTGATTCCATGTTCTGAGCAATAATTCTCGAACTCCTTTGAAGTGTATTCTCCCCCATTATCACTACGAAGGCACTTCATAGATACGTCTTTTTCTCGTTCCACCATCATATGAAACTTATTGAGGTACTCAAGAACCTAAAATTTTGTTCTCAACACAAACACCTAAACCTTCTGTGAAGCATCATCAATAAAAGTAATAAAGTATCTGCCACCTCCCATAGTTTCCACATCAATGGGACCACAAACATCAAAGTATACTAACTCAAGTAAATTTCTTTTTCTTTCAGATGATGAAGAAAAAGAAACTCTATGTTCTTACCGAATAAGCAATCAGCACAAGGGTTCAAATAGTTACCTTTGGCAAAGGGAATGTGAGACTTCTTTGCCAACACCTGCAACCCTTTCTCACTCAAGTGACCTAGCCGCCTATGCTACAGATCTGGTGAAGAATCATCTTCAATTGCGTTCAGGTCACCTCTGACGGTCTTCAATTGAGTCTTGTAAAGTGTATAGCTCAATTTTCCTCTAGCAACAATAATTGAGCCTTTGGTGAGTTTCCACTCCTTACCCCCAAAGATGTTGTAGTAACCATCTAGATCCAAAGCATGAGTAGAAATCAAATTCAGACGCAGATCCGAAACATGTCGCACACTTTCAGAATTACCGTGCAACCCATATTTGTTTGCACAAAAACATCTCCAATGCCAACTATATCTGCAAAACTGTTGTTCCCCATCTTTGCCTTACCAAAATTCCCTGCTCGATAAACAGAGAAGAAATCCTTCCTCGGAGTAGCATGGAAGGATGCTGCGGAATCAACAACCCATTCACTATCTGTATTAGTGACATGACCTTGATCCTCAACTAAAGAAAGTACAACCAAGTCTTCAATTGCATCTGATATACCAGCCGTAGTATTCTGATCATTCGCTTTATTTTGATTTTTCTCATCATTCTGTTCTCTTTTCTACACTCTACAATTTTTCTTTATGTGTCCTTCCTTGCCACAATGATAACAAGAGAATTTTCCTTTTCCTTAAGACTTGCCTCTAGATTTACTCCGCCCCCTCGGACCTCTAGACTGACTTCTGCCTCTATGTTCTGCAGTAGTAACAAGAGCTTGTGAAGTTTCAATGCCTTTATCCTTTCTCCTAGTCTCCTCGTCAAAGAGACTATCCCGCACTATGGATGAAGACAAGACACCGCCTAGAGCAGAGTTACTTAGAGACACCACTAAAGTTTCCCAGCTTTCTGGCAACAAGCTCAAGAGTAAAAGTGCTTGTAACTCATCCTCAAGCACAATCTTCATAGCACTTAATTGATTGATCAATGCTTCGAAACCATTCAAGTGCTCTATCATCGACCGCCCATCTTTGTACTTCATATTAACAAGCCTTCTAATTAGAGAAGCCTTGTTCTGAGCCCCCTTCCTCTCACACATATTCTACAATTTTCTCCACAACTCCTGTGCATCAACCTCTTTGCTGACATGGTGATAAATACTGAGATCGATCCACTTTCGAATAGTCCCAGCAGTTTTTCGGTGTAACTTCCTCCAATTAACATCAGATATTTTCTTTGGCTTGTTTTGTCCAAATTCAATTGGATCAAATAAATCCTTGCAATAAAGATGATCTTCCATCATCGGTTGCCAAATTGAATAATTCGTAGCCGTCAACTTGACCATATTGCTTGATTTATCATCATCATCCACCATCTTGATTCCCACAAAGATTCCCGAACACGAACTAACCGCGGCTCTGATACCACTTGTTGGGGTTACTCAACAAGAAAGTAACCCCTTCAACTCGAGAGACAGATGAATAAAATCCACTAAGCCACGAACTATGCACCAAATCAATCACACCACAAAGAACACAAGATTTAACGTGGAAAACCCTCCAAATCGAGAGGAAAAAAACCATGGGCCAAACTCCGAATAAATCCACTATATGAATAAAGAGTACAAGAATCTCAATTGAGGAAAATACAATATAACTCCTTCAAAGAACTTGAATGGTCACACCAAGATCTTGAAGAACTCCACCCTCAAATTGTACCCTTTCTTGATCACCAAGAAACCACCAAAGACTTCGCCGCGAGTCTTTAGATTCAAGATCTTGATGTATCTTCAATGTAGAGAAAATTGTTGTTGCATTCACCGTCTTGAATGCACAATGTAGAAGAGAGAAAAATTGCCAAAACACACAAAAGCTGGCTAATTAGAAGAATCACCCAAGTCGTTAATTCACTCCAATTTTCTTTCCTATTTTCTCTCTCCCAGATTCCTATTCCACAACCAATTCGTTGCTTTATGTGTTGGACTTTTCCATTTTGTGTGGGGCCCACACAAAAACCAACACCAGCAGCCCAAAAGTAGCATTCCACTAATCTGTCTCTCGCAAAAGGAAGCTTTGAAGCAAAGTCCAAATCTTCCACCACCTAAATTAATTCAAATGGAAACACGGTAAGATATAGTAACAATTAATGTTGAGGATGTGTGACTGAAATATGTAGTTCACGTCACGTAAGGATACAAGTGTAAGACTTTCTTGATCAATTAAATAAGTAATATATACCGAGGCCTTTTGAAATAAATCCTATGTGACCTGTGCCTAATGACTAAAAATTATTTATATTATATGTGTTAATTAATGATCAATAAAGATATATAAAGAAAAATGTTAATCCAAATAGCACACCGCGAAAGATGAAACAACTACTATCTGTGCCCTGCTTGTACCAGCTTAAAATCCAACTTTGCAAGCTTTATTACTTTGTCACTCCAAATCTCATCATTTTCTTGATATAGTGAGCTGTAAGCCTGTAACGCCTTGCCTTGAGTCTTGGGATGCCCTGGTGAATGCAGAACTTGTCTTCCAAGAGGATAACAACTTAACCAAGCACTATTCTTCATCATAGATGTGATCATGTGAGGTTGCAAGTTGTGAAAGTAAGGGCTTTGTCTAAAACTTGTTCTCCATGATACCTAATATGAGCAGCTTCATATAAACTTAGTATGGCTCCTAAATCATCAAGTAAGATCGATTCAAAGTCACCATTGTCATCCTTGAACTTGGTAAAGATATCTGCAAACCATTACACAATAGAATATTTTATTGCAATGAGAGCAAAGCCTTGACGGGTAAACAAAAATGCTATGGACATTTTTTAGACTTTGCTTAGAGAAACACACATTATTTTAATTTTGGCAATAATAAATAAATTCTTGTTCCTATAAAGAAAATGTTGCATAGACTTCACTTTGACATCAACTAGCTAGTAGCAGAGCACAAAACTTGAATAAAAAATGATGCATAACATATATTTAATGTTACATACCACTTAAATGTTATATCCTTATTGTCTAAGCAATCTGAAACATACAACAACATGGTGGAGGTTTTTGTTGTGAAGGAAGGAGAGGATGATTTCATGGTCATGCGTATGTTTCATTGCGTCTTCTATTTCAATTTCGAAGTGGTATGATGCACCAAGACGTTGGAGTATCAATCAAATTCAGTTGTTCAGCAGGAACATTTTGAACCTCCTTTAGTATGCTCTTCACTTCTTCCTTCAAAATTTCAACTTCATAGGCACAAGTACGAATTGCCTTTAAGTCGGAAAAGATAGATCAGTTAATTAGCTAGCATTAGCTCAATAATTAAACCAAAAAATAAAGTTTAACGGGTTGCGTTGGAATGACACCCCTAAGAAATGAGCAATGGCCTCACATCCACCATCCGCATGTGTTCACCTTGGCATGCATGCAAGTTTACGCGTCCCAAGGTGCATGTATAACATGGTCGTCAAATTAAGGGGATGAGTGCGCATTTTGTTGTGTGCCTAGGGGTGTTATTCTTGCATATTTTCAATTTAGATATATATGTTGCTTGTGAGATACGAAAAGAAGAAAAATTGAAAAGATGATACTAATGTTGCTTGGACTCATGGAACTTACTACTATATCGTCACAAGTATCATTAAGTAGTCGCCCCAGACACTTGGATGAAAATTTTGCTGATTTCCGCACAATATTAATTGGCCCTTCAGTACAAGCGGCCATTCTTTCTGGCTAGAGAAGCCAAGGTAAGGAAAGTGCTATAACTAATTTGGCAATGGCCAACATCTATTTATATATAGGACTTATATAATGTTGTGTTGGGAGATTTCCGACCTGTAAGAATATCTTAATATTTTAATTTCTTGCAAACGGTATCATCATTATTGGTTAACATTAAGTGAGCAACTTCACTTTGAAAGGAAAATGGGGGCCTCGAACTCTAAACTGTAAATCTTAAATTCTAAACTCTAAACCCTGCCCCTTTGTACACATCGCCTTGATTTAATAAAATACAATTACCGAGAAACTGCATTGCAATCTTGAACCCCGCCGCCATTGTTTGCGGGTGCCACTTCATTATTGTTGAACATTTTCAAATTAAATATTTAGTCCCACATTGGTTAGGAACTTCAAGTTTAAAGAGTATATATGTACTCTTGCACCATAGTGTGTATAAAATAAAATACAAATGTTATGCTCGGTGAGCCACACGCATGCATGGCGCGGTGCGGCGCATATTTATTGGATATGCACAACACAGTAAGGCATATAGGTTCATGGTAATTGAGCCTAATAATTCGATTTCAGTAAAATACAGTAATTGAATCAAGGGATGCAATCTTTGATGAGACAAAATTTAAATCTGTTACTAAAAGTATTCCTGAAGAAAACCAAAAACGGAAGGAAGTCATAGAAATTGAAAATGACAAAGAAACAGTAGAAGTTCCTGAACTTAGAAGGAGCAAACGAGCTCGGAAAATTAAGTCATTTGGTTTTGATTTCTATACATTCCTAGTTGAAGGAAGTAGAGAAACAGTAACTAGACAAATTCCGTATTGTTTTAATACAGATGCTGATCCTCAAACAGTAGAGGAAGCAATGAAAGAAAGAGATGCAGCTTTTTGGAAAAAGGCATTAAATGATGAGATGGATTCAATAATAGGAAATAACACTTGGGAGCTAATTGATCTACCTCCTAGGTGTAAAACCATTAAATGCAAATTTCTCTTCAAAAGGAAAAGAAGAGTTGATGGATCCATTGAAAAACACAAAGTGAAACTGGTTGCTAAGGGTTTCACCCAAAAGCATGGAATAGACTATTTCGATACCTATTCACCAGTAGCTAGAATTGCTACTATCAGATTGCTTATTGCAATTGTAGCCATAAATAAGCTGGTCATCCACCAAATGGACGTTAAAACAGCATTCCAAAATGGAGAGTTGGATGAGGAAATATACATGGAACAAACTGAAGGGTTTATTATGCCCGGTCATGAGAATAAAGTGTGTAGATTGTGAAAATCATTGTACAATTTAAAGCAAGCACCAAAACAGTGGCACCAAAAATTTGACCAGGTTGTACTTGCTATTGGATTCAAAATAAATGAATCTGATAAATGTGTATATAGCAAGTTTGATGGAAAAGGCAATGGTGTCATTATCTATTTTTACGTAGTGACATGCTGATTTTTGGAACTGACTTGGAACAAGTTTAGTTGACTAAAAGGTTTCTTTCAAGCCAGTTTGAAATGAAAGATTGGGGCAAGCTGATGTCATACTCGGAATTCAGATTGTAAGAGATGAAGAGAGTATAATTCTATCTCAATCTCATTATATTGAGAAAGTTCTTAATAGATTCAATCACTTAAATTGTGCCCCAGTTTCTACCCCACTAGATTCAAGTATTGAGCTAGTGAAAAATACAGGCAATCCAATTTCACAACTGGAGTATTCTAGATTAATTAGATGCTTAATGTATGCAATGACATGCACTAGGCCGGATATTGCCTTGGCAGTAGGCAAGTTAAGCATATTTACAATTAATCCAAGCGATTTGCATTGGTTTGCAATTCGAAGAGTTTTGAAATATCTGAAGAAAACAATTAACTATGGTTTATGCTATAGTGGAGGACCTTCGGTATTAGAAGGATTTTCAGATGCAAGTTGGATTGTGAAAGATCAAAATCATACATCCTTAAGTGGGTGGATTTTCACACTTGCTGGAGGTGCAATCTTGTGGGCTTCAAAGAAGCAAACTTTAATGGCTGGTTCTACCATGGAATCGAGTTTATTGCATTGGCCTCAGCTTCAAAAGAAGTTGAATGGCTACGTGAATTATTACACGAGATACCATTGTGGCCTAAACTGGTAGCTCCAATCTCTATCCATTGTGATAGTCAGGCCACATTGGCAGAGCTTATAGCCAAATGTACAACGGTAAGTCCAGACATATTGGACTAAAACATAGTTGTGTCAGAGAATTGATAACAAGAGGAGTTATCACGATTGACTATGTGAAATCTAGTCAAAACTTGGCAGATCCCCTTACTAAAGGATTGCCAAGAGACTTGGTGAATAAAACATCAAGAGGGATGGGTCTCAAGCCCATAAATTACAGGTCACCAATAGTGGAACCTCAACTCGACATCTAACATTACGTTAAGTCTTGAGTTCAATGCAGTCAATTTCATTATAAGTGTGACTGTGAGCACTAAATTTTAATAACCATCCCAAAGTTGTTAGTGCTCAGTACCTGCATGTAAAGAGAGGAGGTTGAGATGATCTCTTAATAGTCTTCTAAAGGTGCTTAAATTGCGGGGGTACTAGAATGGAGACTACCTATGTAGATGTGAAGTGCGGCCGCTTCAAGGAGTTCAAGGGCTTGGCTCCAAAGACATTCACGAGAAGATACGGGACACAAGGCCAATGTTGAATGTGTCAAGATATTTATGGCTATTTGTTGGTGTAAGTTATATGCGTGATATGTTTATGCTACATATCGAATAGAATCATTGGTTCAAAGTGTATCTACCATGTAATTCTGATATGATGTAATGAACTCTTCACAAGTTAGTGGTTCAAATCGCAAGATACCATTAGTTATGCATATAATGTTTGAGATTTCGTGGATTGAATGATCTGAGTATTTTGAGAATGATGGGGGATTGTTGAACATTTTCAAATTAAATGTTTAGTCCCACATTGGTTAGAAACTTCAAGTTTAAAGAGTATATATGTACTCTTGCACCATAGCGTGTGTAAAATAAAATACAAGTGCTATGCTCGGTGAGCCATACGCGCACTCGTGCGCAGCGCATATGGCGCATTTTAGGCACTTTTATAGGCGCACTTAGCACTTGGCACGTGCGTGTGCGTGCATATGTGTGTTAGCTTAACCATGGGTAAAAATTCTTACCATTAATTTTTACCATTTTCGAGATTAAATGGGTAGTTAGTAGAGTGGCTTAGTGGGTGCAGTTGAAACTGCTCTCCATTAAAGAATTACTGCTTCACTACTCCATTGCATCAATGCTTGACTGCTCCATTATTCCATTGCATCAATGCTTGACTGTTCCACTACTCCACTACCCCATTTTCACTCTAACTGGTCATGACCAATGCTCTATAAAAGGGGAGGTTTGGGGATGAAGAAATAGTCTTGAAATTCACCAGCAATTGCTCTTATTTTTCATCTTTCACTACTGCAAAGTGAAAGGTGGGTATACTTCATCATATCCTTTAGGATATTTGCTGACTCTTGCAGTGTAGAGAGCAAAACTTCCTTTAGGAAAGTAGCAGTGTTACACGCTTTGAAGTCTTTGCAATTCCCCTGGTCCAACAATTATCAGTAGAATGCAAGTACCAAGATTGTAACGCGAATGCATCTGTATATGCTATATACATGTGTCTTGAATTGATACTACACGTAGGTGCCATGGTTGGTTACCTTGACAAGTATTTATCTTCAGCAATAGGATGGACCTCTCATTTATGCTCTAAGAATCAATTTGAAGGAGCAGTTTGGCGTACGTACTTGAAGTTGAAGATAGAGCTTGATATCGGTGCATGTAAATAAAAGGAAAAAACAAAAATCTAATTTTAGTTAATTAACGATGCCGGAACAAACACAACTTATTGTTACAAGATGTAAGTTTAGCGACCAAAGTGTTACAATTTAAATAGTTGGATGTCCCTCTATATTCTTAACCCTTAAATTTGTAGATTGATTTGTTGGCTAGCATGTGTTTTTTTCCCGTTCTTTTACCATGTCATATATGGTTTAACTGGCTTATGTTTTTCCCTTTTCTTACTATTTCTCATGTTAAATATTTGATGCATCTCTTTGTCATGGATGTACATATATGTATACATAGATATATATATATATATATATAAGTTGGGATATGTCACAACTTAAAAGCATGATCATCTGATCAATTGAAGTTTAACTAAATGGTTGTAACCACTTTGATATCTCAATGGCTCCCACAGCTTTCAGTGCTATTCTTAGTAGTAGTGCTTGCAATCCCTCTCCTTATTTTCACCAAACAAAGCAGAACCCATCAACTAAATCATCTTCCTTCAGGCCCTCCAAAGCTTCCAATTATAGGAAATCTCCACCAGCTAGGCCACTTGCCTCACCGTTCTCTCTCGAAACTCTCCAACATCTATGGACCTGTCATGCTCCTGCACCTCGGCCGCATGCCATTGCTAGTAGCCTCCTATGCTGATACTGCAAGAGAGACCTTGAAAACACAAGACCTCAACTTCTGCACTAGGCCCTCATTGCTAACTCTCAAGCGCCTCTCCTACAACTTCCAAGATGTGGCTTTCTCGCCGCACAGCGAGTACTTGTTATACATTTTCAAATTAAATTGATAGTTAGTAGAGTGGCTTAATGGGTGCAGTTGAAACGGCTCTGTCAGAGTGAATCTAGCAATTAATGTAGCAATTAATTGCTACATTATTCCATTACATTATTGAAACGGCTCTGTAGAATCTCGAAATTCACTAGCAATTGCTCTTGTTTTTCATCTTTCACTACCGCAAAGTGAAAGATGAGTATACTTCATCGTATCCTTTAGGATATTTGCTGACTCTTGCAGTGTAGAGAGCAAAAATTTCTTTAGGAAAGTGGCAGTGTTACACGCTTTGAAGTCTTTGCAATTCCCCTGGTCTAACAATCTAAAGGATTTTTTTTGCTTCCTTACAATGGCTTCAATCAAAGAACTATTGGCTAACATTGTGAAGTTGGATCGCTTCTATGGAGGCGATTTCCTGAGGTGGCAGAAGCAAATACATTTCCTGCTGGTGGCTCTTCATCTGGTGTATGTTTTGGATACACCAAAACCTATGGAGTTCGACGATGAAACTGTCGAGCAGATCAGGAAGAGGCAAAAATGGGAGACAGATGACAACACCTACAGAGGTCACATTCTGAATGCCATGAAAGACTCACTGTTCGACCTCTACCATGATGTCTCCTCTGCCAAGGAGCTGTGGGAGAAATTAGAGGCAAGGTACCATAAGGAGGATGCGACAAGTAAGAAATTTCTTATATCAAAGTTTATTAATTTTAAAATGGTTGATGAAAGGTCTGTCATGGAACAATTCCATGAAATTGAGAGGATTAGAAATAATTTCTCTTCTTTCATGGATGAAACAATTGTGTGTCTTCTATTATTGATAAACTGCCCCATCTTGGAAGGAGTTCAAACGAACTCTTAAGCATAAAAAAGAGGACATATCTCTTAATGAACTTGCTAACCATCTTCGTGTAGAAAAGGATTGTCGCATGCAAGAAAATGAAAAGGAGCAGAATGCTCAGGAAATTTCAAAGGTGCATGTGATGGAAGCGGCTAAGTTCAAAAAGCCCCTGTTAAACAGGCCTAACAAGCCTAGAGGTTTTAAAAAGCCTAATGTTTCGAGAAAACCGAACAACCAAAACCAAAATCAAAGGAAGCAGAAAATCACTTGTTGGTTCTCCAGGAAAGATGGCCACCTCAAGTCCGAATGTAATCATTGGAAGAGAAAGCAAAGAAAATATCATGCTTCCTCTAGCGCTACCAAAGATGCAGGTAACGACAATGATGATCTCATTGCTATGATATCTGAAATCAACGTCGTTGAAAATGATATGGCTTGGTAGGTTGATTCTGGTGCTACTCGACATGTCTGCAAGAACAAGAGGTTCTTCAAGACCATAGAGGTAGTAGATGAAAATACCGTCCTGTACATGGGAAATGATGCTACTATCCCTGTTAAAGGTATAGGTAGTGTTGATCTGAAGTTTACTTCTGGCAAAATTCTAACACTCACTAACGTGTATTATGCACCAGAAGTGAGGAAGAATCTTGTGTCGGATGGTCTTTTGAATAAGTTTGGATTTAGGCTTGTCTTTGAGGCTGACAAGTTTGTACTCTCCAAGGGAGGGGCATATGTAGGGAAGGGGTATGCTTATGAGAGCATGTTTAAGCTCAATGTAATCGTTTTATCTAATAAGAATGTTGTTTCTGCGTATCTTGTTGAGTCTTCTTCATTTTTATGGAATCATAGATTAGGACATGTTCCTTTCAGAAAATTGTATGATATGGTAAATCTGGAATTACTGCCTTATTTTATTAAATATGAAGGAAATTGCAATACATGCATGAAAACAAAAATAACTAGAAATCCATTTCCTAATGTTGAAAGAAATTCAAAGTTGCTAGACTTAATACATTCTGATGTCTGTGACATACATAGTACACCATCTATAGGAGGCAATAAATATTTTATAATATTTATTGATGATTATAGTAGGTATTGTTATGTTTATTTGTTGCATTCCAAAGATGAGGCAATGGTTAAGTTTCGAGCCTATAAGGCAGAAACTGAATTGCAATGTGAGACCTTTATAAAATGTTTAAGGTTTGATAGGGAGGAGAGTACTATGATCCAAAGTACTTTGAATCCACTGGAATAGTCCATGAGACTACTGCCTCTTATACACCATAACAAAATGGTGTGGCTGAGCGTAAAAATCATGTTTTAACCGAAATGGTTAATGCTATGCTATCAAACTCTGGTTTGAGTAGCGTATTTTAGGGAGAGGCATTGCTGACAGCATGCCATATTTTGAACAGAATTCCAAAAAAAGGAATAAAGTCACCCCATATGAGCTTTGGAATAAGCAAAAACCAAATCTTAATTATTTAAGAGTTTGGGGCTGTAGAGCAGTAGTAAAAATACCTGAACCCAAAAAGAGGAAATGTGACATCCCCTTGTTTTAATTAAGGAATGTCTGGCCTGAAACCCTAATTAAGCCCCAGTAAATCAGATCGGACATAATTAGAGCCAGGAGCCTTATCAAAACTCACTAACAATACCTGTATATCTTTATATTCATTAACCGAATAAAATAAACGAAAACCAACGCGGCGAAAAATTTAAAACTTTTCGATAAAATACAAAATATACAATACCGGTATGAACATCGGTATTGAGCTCGTATTCCCATCCATTTAATTACAAATCATAATGCAATGCAATATATATATAACAGGAAACTCACTGCACCGTAGAGAAGACACTAAGCTCCTAGTCTTCTCCTTTCCTGAGTTCCAAGTCCTAGCGTACATTCATACCTGGAGATGTTAAGGTGGGTGAGCTCCTACATGCTCAGTAAGTGACTCTCATACCAACCATCAACTATCAATTAATATCAAGGCAAGGTATAACAACATGAATCAAATGCATATCTACAGGAGCATATGAATCAATATAAACAATATATATATCAGATGCAAGTTCTTTGGTTCATTGCAATGTACCCGTGATTTGTATTTCACATATTCGTATTTGCATTGAGTCGCCCCCTCACATATCCAAGAACCAATCACTGGGCATCTAACCAGTTCTTGTCAATGTGTCACCAACTCATAAAACACCGATTCGCACTTACTCATCATCGCTAAACCAATCACTGTTCATCTGATTTGTTTATGACTAATGAGCTGCTAAACTCAACTGGAAAGTATTGATCGGGATAATTTCCAAGTCACTAGGTGCGATGATGGTTAGCAACTCCACCACAATTCCAAACCCCAGGCCGATCCGTCCTGTCAAACCTCTTTCCGAATCCATTTTCATTTCAAAACATTTTGTAAAACCAAAGTCAAATCACGATACATTGCCCCATTCCCAGTCTAGTACACTACATGCTCTAATAATACTATTTTACATTGCATAATTGATAAAAGCTATGAGTCCCACTTACCTGTCTTGAGCTTCTATATTTTACCGACTTGTACAACTCCTCGGAGTCCTCAAACCTTTTCACATCGGTTCATTACCTAAAATAAACCAATTGTTATCAACTTAAGTCCCATATTCATTTACTAATACTTCTAAATTAGTCCTATTCGAATCTGGAATCCCGGAATCTAATTTTTAATATATTTTGACCATTTCACGCTTTTCGAGGTAAAACCCCAGTGTAAAGTCTCCTCCGACTTTCAAACTTCTCATTTTTCATAGAAATCCTTCAATTTCTATTTGTTTGGTCAAAATACTATTTTTCCATATTTTTCCTATTTTTCTGGATTTTCTTTTCCTTTTTCTCTTTCTTTTTTTTTCTTTTGTTTAAGGTGTGAACCGGGCCGAACCGGCCCGGTTCACCACCTTCTTCTCTACGAGAACAGAGTGCCAGATGCTCTATTCTCTTTTTTTTATTTCTTTCTTCTTCGATTCATCGTTGGGGTTGGCTTTCAACCCCACCCACCCGAACTGGCAAGGGAGACTACTCCCTTGCCTTCCCCACTCTCGGCTTCCTGGTTCGGTTTCAACTCTCGGCCATGGCTCCGCCATGGCCGAGCTCATCACTACACCATACACAACAACAACACACATCACTAAACTCACCTCGAGCTTCCCTCGACTCCATGATCACTCGAGCCAGTGACCTCGCCTCCGCGTCCTAGCTCTCTCCTTCCTCTTCCTCACTGTTCGATCTCTCTCTGTTCTCTGTTTCTCAATATAATAGTGAAGAAGGTAGTTTAGGTTAGGAAATACCCAAAATACCCTTGAGCTTATCTCATTTCTTTCTTTACTCCATTATCCTTAATGGTACTTTTACATTTTCTGATTTTTATTTTATATATTTTTATATATACTAATTTATATATAAATATATATATTTATCGATATATAGCGCCTAAAATTCTGGCTAGCACGCCAACGAGAATTCTCGGGCGTGCACACCACTGTACGTCCTACGCGTGTCACTCGTGACCCCGTGTATCACTCGACATCCCGACAACTCACCATTATTTATTTATTTTCCATTTTAATATATAATTTATATATATCCATAATATATATAAATAATATATATATTTATGCCTATAATTACTCCTATAATTACGTAATTTCCATCGTCAAGCACACTCGAGCATCAACGCTATCCCGTGTCTCATGTGTGTCCACATGACCCACACATGGTATTAGACATTCTCTCATGGATCCGATTATTCATTTTTTCACGTATACGTATTACTACACACCAAACAAACACAATACATCACGCAATCCCACACACGCGTTAATCGTGACAACCTGGGCTTAACCACAAAGCTAACTCGGATTAATTTGGATTTGGATTATTGTTAATCACGTGCTTAAAGTAACGGGTCGTTACAGGAAATTGGGTGAAAGGGGAGTGGAGTGCATATTTATTGGATATGCACAACACAGTAAGTCATATAGATTCATGGTGATTGAGCCTAATAATTCGATTTTAGTAAACACTGTAATTGAATCAAGGGATGCAATCTTTGATGAGACAAGATTTAAATCTATTACTAAAAGTATTCCTGAAAAAAAAAAAGGGAAGGAAGTCATAGAAATTGAAAATGACAAAGAAATAGTAGAAGTTCCTGAACTTTGAAGGAGCAAACGAGCTCGGAAAATTAAGTCATTTGGTTCTGATTTCTATACACTCCTAGTTGAAGGAAGTAGAGAAACAGTAACTAGACAAAATCCGTATTGTTTTAATACGGATGTTGATCCTCAAACAGTAGAGGAGGCAATGAAAGAAAGAGATGCAACTTTTTGGAAAGAGGCATTAAATAATGAGATGGATTCAATAATGGGAAATAACACTTGGGAGCTAGTTGATCTACCTCCTGGGTATAAACCCCTTAAATGCAAATTACTCTTCAAAAGGAAAAGAAGAGTTAATGGATCCATTGAAAAACACAAAGTGAGACTGGTTGCTAAGGGTTTCACCCAAAAGCATGGAATAGACTATTTTGATACCTATTCACCAGTAGCTAGAATTGCTACTATCAGATTGCTTATTACAATTGCAGCCATAAACAAGATGGTCAT
Organism: Stephania japonica; assembly: GCA_039657345.1. Lineage (NCBI taxonomy): Eukaryota > Viridiplantae > Streptophyta > Magnoliopsida > Ranunculales > Menispermaceae > Stephania > Stephania japonica. The sequence goes on along the minus strand of CM077556.1, from coordinate 78,219,717 downwards.
CCACCAAATGGATGTTAAAACAGCGTTCCTAAATGGAGAATGGATGAGGAAATATACATGGAACAACCTGAAGGGTTTATTATGCCCGGTCATGAGAATAAAGTGTGTAGATTTTGAAAATCATTGTACGGTTTAAAGCAAGCACCAAAACAGTGGCACCAAAAATTTGATCAGGTTGTACTTACTTTTTTATTCAAAATAAATGAATCTGATAAATGTGTATATAGCAAGTTTGATGGAAAGGCAATGGTATCATTATCTGTCTTTATGTATATGGCATGCTGATTTTTGGAATTGACTTGGAACAAGTTCAGCTGAACAAAAGGTTTCTTTCAAGCCACTTTGAAATGAAAGATATGGGGCAAGCTGATGTCATACTTGGAATTCAGATTGTAAGAGATTAGGGGAGTATTACTCTAACTCAATCTCATTATATTGAGAAAAATATCAATAGATTCAATCATTTAAATTGTGCCCCAGTTTCTACCCCACTAGATTCAAGTATTGAGCTAGTGAAAAATACAGGCAATCCAGTTTCACAACTGGAGTATTCTAGATTAATTGGATGCTTAATGTATGCAATGACATGTACTAGGCCGGATATTGCCTTGGCAGTAGGCAAGTTAAGAAGATTTACAATTAATCCAAGTAAATTGCATTGGTTTGCAATTCAAAGAGTTTTGAAATATTTGAAGAAAACAATTAACTATGGTTTATGCTATAGTGGATATCCTTTAGTTTTAGAAGGATTTTCGGATGCAAGTTGGATTGTGAAAGATCAAGATCATGCATCTACAAGTGGGTGGATTTTCACACTTGCTGGAGGAGCAATCTCGTGGGCTTCAAAGAAACAAACTTTAATGGTTGATTCTACTATGGAATCAGAGTTTATTGCGTTGGCCTCGGCTTCAAAAGAAGCTGAATGGCTACGTGAATTATTACACGAGATATCATTATGGCCTAAACCGATAGCTCTAATCTCTATCCATGTGATAATGAGGCCACATTGGCAAGGGCTTATAGCCAAGTGTACAATGGTAATCCAGACATATTGGACTGAGACACAATTGCGTCAGATAATTGATAACAAGTGAAGTTATCATAATTGACTATGTGAGATTTAGTCAAAATTTGGCATATCCTCTTACTAAAGGATTGCCAAGAGACTTGGTAAATAAAACATCAAGGGGGATGGGTCTCAAGCTCATGAATTATAGGTCACCAATAGTGAAAACTCAACTCGACGCCTAACATTACGTTAAGTCTTGAGTTCAATGCAATCAAATTCATTATAGGTGTGACTGTGAATACTAAATTTTAATAATCATCCCAAGGTTGTTAGTGCTCGGTACCTGCATGAAAAGAGAGGAGGTTGAGATGATTTCTTAATAGTCTTCTAAAGGTACTTAAATTGCAAGGGTACTAAAATGGAGACTACCTATGTGGATGTGAAGTGCAGCCGCTTCAAGGAGTTCAAGAGCTTGGCTCCAAAGACATTCACGAGAAGAGGACACAAGGCCAATGTTGAATGTGTCAGGATATTTATGGCTATATGCTAGTGTAAGTTATATGCGTGATATGTTTATGCTACATATCGAATAGAATCATTGGTTCAAAGTATATCTACCATGTAATTATGATATGATGTAATGAACTTTTCACAAGTTAGTAGTTCAAATCGCAAAATACCATTAGTTATGCATATAATGTTTGAGATTTTGTGGATTGAATGATCTGAATATTTTGAAAATGGCGGGGGATTGTTATACATTTTCAAATTAAATGGATAGTTAGTAGAGTGGCTTAATGGGTGCAGTTGAAACGGCTCTGTAAAGTGAATCTAGCAATTAATGTAGCAATTAATTGCTACATTATTCCATTACATTATTGAAATGGCTCTATAGAATCTCGAAATTCACTAGAAATTGCTCTTATTTTTCATCTTTCACTACTACAAAGTGAAAGGTGGGTATACTTCATCGTATCCTTTAGGATATTTGCTGACTCTTGCAGTGTAGAGAGCAAAAAATCCTTTAGGAAAGTGGCAGTGTTACACGCTTTGAAGTCTTTGAAATTCCCCTAGTCTAACAGTACTGGAAGGAGATGAGAAGGATTTTTGTTCAGGAGCTATTGAGCCCGAAAATGGTTCACTCATTTGGGCCGTTAGAGCTGAAGTTGTGGCTAACATGGTGGATTCAATATCGAAACCTTGTTCTTCAATGAGGCCAGTGGACTTACTTGAGGGGCTATTTTCTCTAACCAACATAGTGATTTGCAGGATTGCATTTGGCAAGAGCTACCAGGGAAGAATATTTGATGGTGGCAATTTTATGGAGGTTGTATACGAGGTCGTGGCGATGTTGGGTAGTTTCTCTTCCTCGGATTTTTATCTGTCTCATGGATTGCATGGGCGATCGATATGATCACTGGACTGAGAGGGAGGCCAGAGAGGTGCTTTCGTGACTTTGATAAGTTTTATCAGCAGATCATCGATGAGCATCTCGATAGAGCCGAGGACAAAGAAGAAAAAGGAAGAAGAAGAAGAAGACATCATAGATGTGTTGATTAGGATCATGAGAGATCAATTTTTTGCAATTCATATCACTGCAGACCACATTAAAGATGTTCTAATAGTAGGCTATCGGCATATATTGAAGCTCAATTTTGAATCTGTATATATATACATTTTAAACTCAAATGCTAGCTCTTGCAATTAATGTTTGATTTGATTATTGTAGAACATTTTTCTAGGTGGGGTGGACACAGGGGCCATTGTCATGGTGTGGGCGATGACCGAGTTGGCGAGGAAGCCAGAATTGATGAAGAAGGCTCAAGAAGAGATCAGAACAAGTGTGGGAAAGAAAGGGAATTATGTCGAAGAAGGCAATATCGAGCAACTCCACTACTTAAAGATGATAGTAAAAGAGACTCTAAGAATGCTCTCCAGGACCTCTATTGGTTCCAAGAGAATGTATGAACCAATGCAAGGTGAATGGCTACGATATAACCCCCGGAACAAGGGTGATGGTGAATATGTGGGCAATCGAGAGGAACCCCGAGTACTGGGACAACCCAGATGAGTTTTGCCTGGAGAGATTTGAGGACAGTTTGATTGATTACAAGGGTTGACATTTCGAGTTCTTGTCGTTTGGTGGCGGCCAAAGGATCTGTCCCTGAATGACTATGGGATTGTTGAATGTGGAGCTTGCACTTGCAAATCTTCTTAATTGTTTTGATTGGAAACTGCCAAATGGGATGAATGTTAAAGACATTGACATGGATGAAGAGGCTAGTATGGCAATCCACAAGAAATCTCCTCTTCTTCTTGTGCCTATTAAATACAATTGATCTCTAGGTAGGTAGTTCTGAGTAAAATATGTGCTAATAAGATTTATAGGTATTGTTATTCACTGATGTACTAGAGGATTTCTTGTCCTCACATATTTCACATTGAATAAAATTTTGTTTACTATAAAAATAAAAAATAAATAAATAAAGTGCTAATTGTTGTGAATTGAATTGAGACTTGCTAAGAACTAGAGAATGAAATAGATGTCTAAGAACTTCTACTACTACAAACTACTACTATAAATGAGAAGAGAAGAAATTAGATAGTTGGAATGAGAAGTTTTCATTCAACTTGGTGTGTTTTTACAATGAGGTTGGCACCCTTTATATAGGCCATTTGGTGATGATGATAAATGTACTTCATACAATGTGTATAAGCAACACATACACCCCATGTCATACAACACATCACAAGCAACATAGACAATTGGAGGTACTATTAAGTGAGAAATACAAGTTACATGACTACAAAATATGTTGGTGTACATGCATTGTCATCCATATTCCATAACACTCTCCCTTGGATGACACTTGCTTAGAGATTGTGCCTCGTTAAAACTTCTACTAAGAAAAACCCTGTGGAAAAAATATAGTAAAAGAAAAAGAGTACACTATTCTCATAAATATTAAGATGGATATAATATTGTTAAGATTGCCTCATTAAAAACCTTGTTAGGAAAACCCAATGGGATAAAACCATAGCTAAGGGAAAAAGAGTGCAATACACTAATCAATAACTCCCCCTCATGTGAACATGGGTGAAACTTGTTCAATTTCTTTACTTGCAATGTCTCTAAGTTTACGCAAGCCAATACCATATGTAAGCCTTTTAAATGTCACAGTTGGTAAGGCTTTTGTGAATAAATCAGCAAGATTATCGCTCGATCGGATTTGCTTGACATCAATTTCACCATTCTTCTGAAGCTCATTCGCATAAAAGAATTTTGGTGAAATATGTTTTGTTCTGTCCCCTTTTATGAATCTTTCACTTAATTGTGCAATACATGCTACATTATCTTCATATAATATGGTTGGAGAATCTTTTATTGAAGACAATTCACATGATTCTTGAATATGTTCAATCATGTTTCTCAACCAAACACATTCACGACTTGCTTCATGAATTGCAAGTACTTCAGAATGATTGGAAGAAGTAGCAACCATAGTTTGTTTTACTGACTTCGATGATACAGCAGTATTACCACAGGTGAATACATATCCCGTTTGAGAATGGGCCTTGTGGGGATCAGATAAAAATCCAACATCAGCATAACCTTGGAGATTCAATTTTACTCCTCTCGAGTAAAATAAACTCATGTCACTTGTTCCTCGAAGATATTGAAAAACGTGTTTAACACCATTTCAATGTCTTCGAGTTGGTGAAGAGCTATATCTTGCAAGTAGGTTGACAGCAAAAGCAATATCGGGTCTTGCACAATTTGCAAAATACATAAGTGCACCAATTGCACTTAAATATAGTACCTTCGGACCAATTAGCTCTTCATCACTTTCATGAGGTCGAAATGGATCCTTATCCACTTCAACTGATCTGACAACCATTGGAGTGCTCAATGAATGTGCCTTGTCCATATAAAATCTTTTTAATAATTTTTCAATATAATTTGATTAATGGACAAGTACTCTACTTGAAAAATGTTCAATTTGCAAACCAAGACAAAGTCTTGTTTTTCCAAGTTCTTTCATCTCGAATTCCTTTTTTAAGTATTCGAATGTTTTAACGATGTCGTCGTGGTTTCTCACTATATTTAAATCATCAACATATACAGCAACAATCACAAATCATGTTGATGATCTTTTAATGAAGACACATGAGCAAAGCGGATTATTTACATATCCTTCTTTTAGTAAATAATCACTAAGACGTTTGTACCACATTTGTCTGGATTGTTTCAACCCGTACAAAGACGTTTGTAATTTTATAGAATGCATATTATGAGGTTTTGATTTTATTTCATCGGATATTACAAATCCATCAGGGATTTTCATATATATCTCATTGTCTAGAGACCCGAACAGATATGCTGTAACGACATCCATTAAATGCATATCAAGCCCTTCAGAGACTACAAGGCTTATCAAGAACTGAAATGTGATTACATCTATAACAGGAGAATATGTTTCCTCATAATCGATGCCAGGTCTTTGTGAGAAACCTTGAGCTACAAGTCTTGCTTTGTACCTTGTAACTTCATTTTTTTCGTTTCTCTTTCGTACAAATACTCATTTATATCCAACGGGTTTTATCGCCATCGGCGTTTGGACAATTGGTCCAAAAACCTCTCGTTTCCTTAACGAGTTTAGCTCGCTTGGATAGCATCTTGCCATTTTTGCCAATCGGGTCTTTTTTGACATTCGTCCACTGATCGTGATTCGGATCTCATCATTTTCACATATTTCAAAGGACACATTGAAAGCAAATATATCATCAGGAACAATTTCATTTCGATCCCAAATCTTACCAGAGTTTAAATAATTTATTGAGATCTCATTACCTTCATCTTTTTCATCTTTTTCTAGAGGAAGTTGTTCCTCATCAGAATCAACTTGTTCTGACAAACCCTTATCAAAGGATTCTTGTGCTTTCTCAGGAGTATTTTGATTTGTATTTATTTTTACTCCCGTTTTTCTCTTTCGATGAATTGTATCCTTTGAACCAACCGGTCTTCCACACTTTAAGCATTTCGTTGGTTCTTGTGCATTTTGTTGCACAGATACATCAATTCTTGCAGGAGCATTTACAGCTGGAATATGTGATTTTGTCACTTGTTTTGCATCATTAAATGCATCTGGTAATTGATTTGCGATTTGTTGCAAATGAATATTTTTTGAACTTCAAGTTCACACTGATTTGTTCATAGATCATAATGTCATAAAGTTGATGTATTCTAAGCAATTTCGCGCCATTCCTTTTGAATTGACTTCTTATCTCCCCCTAATGGTGAAAAAATTGCTTCATCAAAGTGACAATCAGTAAAACGTGCAGTAAATAAATCCCCTATTAAGGGCTCAAGGTATCTTATAATGGACGATGAGTTAAATTTAACATAAATCCCAAGTTTTCGTTGTGGACTCATCTTGGTTCTATTGGGAGGTGGTATAGGAACATACACTGCACAACCAAAAATTCTTAAATGTGAAATATTTGGTTGTTGACCTAAAATGAGTTGCATTGGGGAATGTTCATAGTATGCAATAGGCCTATAATAAATGGTAGATGCTACATGAAAGGACTGCATGTCAACAAACTGAAGTTGATAACTTAGTTCTTATGATTAAAGTCTGGCAATTAATTGAATGCGTTTGATCAGATATTCTGCCAAACCATTTTGGGTATGCACATGTGGAACAAAATGTTCAATGGTAATTCCTATAGATATGCAATAATTTTTAAATGCTTGAGATTGAAATTCCCCGGCATTATCAAGACGGATGGTCTTGATTGGGTTGTCAGGGAATTGTGCTCTTAACTTAATGATTTGTGCTAAAAGTCTAGCAAATGCAACATTGCGGGTCGAAAGCAAACAAACATGTGACCACCTAGTTGATGCATCTATCAAAACTATGAAATATCTAAATGGTCCACAGTGAGGATGAATAGGTCCACATATTCTCCCTAAATGCGTTCTAAGAAAACTGGGGATTCCACAACAATTTTACTTGGGATGATTTAATTATCAATTTACCTTGAGAACAACTAGCACAATTATATATAATCACCAGCTGAAAATATTTTGTAACTCCTTAAAGGATGTCCATGCGAATTATTAATTATTCTTCGCATCATTGATGATCCTGGATGACCAAGCCGATCATACCATAAAATGAATGTCTATGGATTATTAATTTTCTTATTTAAGATGACATTCATTTCGACATGCCTTATATGAGTAAAATATAATCCAGATGATAAAGCTGGGAATTTTTCTAACACTTCTTTTTTCCCATTTGAAACCAATGTGACATAGAGAAATTCTCTATTATTTTTATTCATGGTTTCAATGTGATATCCATTTTGTCGAATATCTTTAAAGCTGAGTAAATTTCTACTAGATTTTTCAGAGTATAAGGCATTGTCAACTTGAATTGTTGTTCCCCTAAGCAACATAATATTTGTTCTTCCAGAGCTATTAATCAAATTGGAGATGTCATATATTGTTTGAACATTAGCCTCAGCTAAATTCAAATTGAAAAAATATTCTTTGTTTTTAAGGATTGTGTGCGTTGTAGCACAATCAGCAAGACATATATTGTTCTTATTTGATTCATGATTTGAACACATGATTTGTTGATCCATCTAGACAAATAATGTTTGGAAAATTAGAAAAAGAGTCATATTTCATTCATAATAAGAAACTAGTACATATAACCAAGAAGCATAACAAAAATCAGCACATAGAATTATTTAAAATCGTTACATATGATCATTAAAAATATCGAGATTAGTGTTTGGATCATCATGAAAATTTTGGGCCATCCATATAATTTATGTCTGACGAGCCATCTCCGATAGTGAAGTTCATCTCAACTATTTTGTCTTTCTCCTTTAAGGAGACTTGATAAAGATCAATAAAATGCTTAGGCGTGCGGCATATATGAGCCCAGTGGCCTTTTAGACCACATCTGTGACAAGGTTGGTCACGATTATGAGCATGCCCATTTTCAGCAATATTTTTCCACTTATTCTGAATGGCATCATTCTTATTCCATTTATTTTGGAACTTATTGCCACGAAATTTAAAATAGGGCTTGCCACGATCTTTGTTGATTGATCCTTTCCCATTTCCACGTCCGTGGTTTTTCTTTCCATGACCTTTTTTATGGTCATTATAGGATGCTGCATTTGCTTTATTAATTGAAACAGAACCAGTTGGACGGGAGTTATGGTTCTTCAATAGAAGCTTGTTATTTTGTTCAGCCACCATGAGACAAGAAATTAATTCTGAGTACTTTTTAAATTGGCGCGCTCGATATTGTTGTTGCAACAACAGATTCGAGGCATGAAAAGTACTTAATGTTTTTTCCACCATTGCCTCATCAGATATATTTTCTCCACCATTGCCTCATCAGATATATTTTCTCCACAAAGTCTCAAACGAGAGGTAATATTAAACATGGTGGAGTTAGTCACTGACTGTTTTGAAATCTTGCAGCCTAAGATTCAGCCAGTCGTTTTAAGCTTTTGGAAATATCACCGTCTTTTGGTGATCATATCGCTCTTTCAAGCTTAACCACAAGGTGAGAGGATCTTTTATAGTGATATACTCACTTTTCAAGCCTTCATGGAGATGATGGCGAAGGAATATCAGTGCTTTCGCACGGTCTTGCATTGATGTTTCATTTCGTTCTATAATAGTTTCTCCTAAGTCTTTAGCTTGGAGATGTATCTCGACATCCAGTTGCCATGGCAAATAATTATTTCAGTGATATCAAGAGCAATAAATTCAAGTTTTTGAAGGTTTTCCATAGTCTTAAAATATGTCAAAAAATTGAGTAAATAATTTTTCTTTTTTATAAAAATAAATAATATACAATTAAATATATGTTCACAACTTGATTATTAATATGCAAAATGTACTACTTATATGAGTTGGTGGGACAACCTCCAGGTTGGGTGGTGAGACGAAATCTACTTAAAAACCATGCCTCCTCGAACGGGATAACTCGTCTCCCTTTCAATGTTTAGCTTTACCGGGGTCAAGGCTTACCCACTATCAACCCAAACTCATAACACTATTTGCAATATAAAAAAATCAAGAATGGAGCATAATTAATCGTTTGTAGTATAACGAGAAAACTAGTTATGTCACATATTGACTTTTGATTTCTGATGTAGAAGATCGTACAAGACATAACTACATAGCATACTTTCGCAATCGGTGACGTTATAATGCATAGTATATGAATAAAGTATGCATATAAAAGTGAAGCAACCAAGATAATATAGAAATAAACCGAACTCATAAAAGTTATACCTTCCTAGCTTTGTCTCCTTAACAAGCCTTCTTGAACTTCAAGATCTCCTTAATGCTAGAGCAAGCTCGTGCTGATAACGTGTTGTGAATTGAATTGAGACTTGCTAAGGACTAGAGAATTAAATAGAAGACTAAGAACTTCTACTACTACAAACTACTACTACAAAGGAGAAGAGAAGAAATGAGATAGTTGGAATGAGAAGTTTTCATTCAACTTAGTGTGTTTTTACAATGAGGTTGGCACCCTTTATATAGGCCATTTGGTGATGATGATAAATGTACTTCATACAATGTGTACAAGTAACACATACACCCCATGTCATACAACACATCACAAGCAACATAGACAATTGGAGGTACTATTAAGTGAGGAATACAAGTTACATGACTACACAATATGTTGGTGTACATGCATTGTCATCCATATTCCATAACACTAATAAGATTATCATTGGGTTTTCTTGAATATTTTCATATGTAAAATTGTGTAATGAAGAAGCTATATTATAGCTGGTGATAGAGTACCTCTGTTTTTTCTTCTTTTTTTTATAATACTTTTTTAGATTTGACTATTCTTAGGAGAGTCAGTCAAGCACCCAACTTCATGACTCGGGATAAATCAACATATTTGGAGTTAGATGACATAATTCGATCCTCATGATTGGATATAGTCATCAAGCACATCTTACCACAGAATTGGGGCAGTAGCACTGTTTTTTGGGTGCCTTGCAATGTGATTGCCATAGTCGCAACTTTGCCACTACATTGATTTATATAATTAAGAAGTTCAAACTCCAAGAAAAAAATGTCAGTTTGGCATTTAGTTAAAAGAACCTCATTGTCCATACCAAGCAACATCCATATTGTTAATTTACCCTAATGATACAGTATTTGCTACTTCTACCTATTGTAAAAGATGGGTTAATTTCACAAGCAGTTATCCAATTTTACAATTTGTAACACTTTGATAATCAAACTTACATTTGTACCAAATTAATCACCCTACTTTGTATATTAATGTTTCAATAAAATCATTCTAGTCACATTTTAGTAATTATTTTGATTGTTGGATAACGGTTTGTGAAATTAACCCTGTAAAAGAATAATAATAAAAAAGGCATTCTGTGTGGCACACATGCTTAAGACTAATGCTTGATAGGCAAAATACTAATCCACCCAAACAATTAAACAGTGATTAATTGTGGTGGTATCTGAAAGTCCCAACTAACAGTCAAAATCCCTTCACAAGCACATGCATGCAATGGAATAGTCGTTTTCATAATCCCTTACTTCAATTTTCAACATCGAAGGGAACATGATAGATCTTCATTTTGTTCCCCAGCTTCCAGTATACGATCCAAAAGACAGCATGTACATTGCTAAGCTTAACCAAACAACTGAATCCTCCTCCAGGCCCTCCAAAGCTTCCAACTATAGGAAATCTCCACCAACTCGGTGCCTTGCCTCACCGTTCTCTATCCAATCTCTCCGAAATATATGGACCCGTCATGCTCCTGCACCTTGGTCGCATGCCATTACTTGTGGTCTCCTCTGCTGAGAATGTGAAAGAGATCATGAAAACGCAGGACCTCAACTTTGTACTAGACCCGACATGTTAATCTCCAAGAGTCTCTCTTACAATTTCATTGACATAGCTCTCTCCCCATATGGTGACTGCTGGAGAGAAATGCGAAAGATCTTTGTTCTAGAGGTAATGAGCGCGAAAAGGTTTAGCTCATTTGTGTCTCTAAGAGGTTGTTAAGTAATATTGTACAATTAAAAAATATGCACAAATCATTTCCATAATTATGTCATGCTCAAATCACTCCCTTGATTATGTGCAAACTTATTTAGATGTTTCCTTTTGTATGTAATTGCATTTCTATATATAGAGACATGTAATAGATCAAAATACACAATAAACTTATTCTATTCTGAAATTAACATGGTAACAAAGCCATAATTGTGGGTTTATCTGGTAGTGTGAGATACAACTCGATCTGTATTAGTTGTGCGAGACACAACTCTCTCCTCTCTGGTTGTGCGAGACACAACTCCAATAGTCATTCCGCCAACTACGCTCCGTTAGTCGTTTCGTCGACACTGCTCCGATAGTCGTTCCGCCGACTATGCTCGTTACTCGTTTCGTCGACTCTGCTCCGATAGTCGTTCCAACGACTCCGCTCCGATAGTCGTTCCATCGACTCCACTCCGATAGTCGTTCCACCGACTATGCTCTGTTAGTAGTTTCGTCGACTTTGTTGTTTAGTTATTTTGTTATCTCGTTATCCGTGCACTATCCGTCGACTTCGTTGTTCAGAATTCCAGATTGAAGTTAATCTGAATTTTGTCCTCTATGTCTACCTCATCAGCACATCCCTGTCTGCCTAAGCATTGCCTATCACGTATTCTTTCAATGGAAAAAAGTGAAGTCTCATAACCCATCTCTATAATTCTTGATGGTTCAAACTACACACTTTGGTCTCAACGGATAAAAAGTTTTCTAATTGGTCGAAAACCTTGGCAAATCATAGCCGGAGACAACCCCAAACCAGAAAAGGATACCACAGAAACACAAACCAAATTTCTTGACCAACTTGACGACTGGGACAGTAAGAATCATCAAATCATCATCGGGTTTTATAACACATCTACTCCTTCTATTTATATTTAGTTTGTTGATTTTGGAACGACCAAAGAAATTTGGGATTTTCTGTCTGTTAGATACAAACTTCTAGTTTGGCACAATATTATCAATTGTTCACCACTTTGAATAGCTTGAAACAAAAAGCTGGTCAATCCATCAATGATTTCTTAGCACTCATTCAGCCAATCTGGAACTAATTGCAATAAGTTGAGATTAGCAAAGACCACCTTCATCTTATTCAAGTTCTCATGGCACTTCGCCCTGAATATGAATCAGTCTGAGCGACTGTAACAACCCCAAATTTTTAACTGACTTGTGTTGCACTTGTCAGAAATTGTGACCCGGCTACGTGAATACTGGACAGTATTTCAAACTTCGGGAGTCGACACCGAAGTGATTTTATGATTCTTTGATTGTGTGTATTAGTATTTTAGTATTTTACGGGTTTCGAGCTGTTCGGGCGATATTTAATTGAGTGAGGTTTTAACTAGTTAAACGGGGGAGAAAAACAAGTAAAAAATACAAATAAATGAATTTTTAATTAATTAGTTGGCGAGACAAGGCGAGACTAAGCGTGTTACAAGAGTCGGAACAAGGAAAAACGGACCGAGGAACGTCGTTTGAACGTGGAAGTTGGTTAAATATGTAACATGCGAACTATGTGATTAGTATTGTTAAAGTGACACAGTCTAATGGTGAGGAGCCATGAGATTGGCCTTGAGATGTGTGTGTGTGTTAAGATGAGATGATGTGGTCAAAGACCCAAAAGGGCAATAGTCCAAGAAGTGAACAAGAGTTAATGTAAAGGCAAAAAGGTCATTTGATTTTATATATATACAAACCGTTTCATAACAAACCCTACACTATTTATCTTCTTCTCTAAACACCCACTACCGCCACTCATCTTTTTCCTCCCTTCATCTCTCTCGTTGGTTTCCCACTCTCTCCTCTCAAAACCCTCACCGAGGAACCCTCACCGGGAGGTTCTCTCTCTCTCTCTCTCTCTCTCTCTCTCTCTCTCTCTCTCTCTCTCTCTCTCTCTCTCTCTCTCTCTCTCTCTCTCTTGTTCTCTCTCTCGGTCACGCGGTCTCCTTTGTCTTGGCCGAGCACCACCGGTTGTCGGAGGTCGAGAGGTGTTTGGGGTTCATCCCCTCGCCGGAGACCTTCCTCTCTCTTTCTCTCCCACTCTTTCTCACGTTTTTCACTCTTTTTTTTTTAAATTTGTTGTTGTTTTGGTTTCGCCGGAAAACGCCAAGCTTGGCGGCGCTGCTGGCCGGATCGCCGCACCAAGGAGGTTGTCGGGGACTAGATCTCGCCCATACTAATGTTCTACAACCCTCCGGTGTGTCCGAAATCCAGTTGCGTTTTAAAGAGTTTTAATTTCACTATTTCATGTGTATGGTGGTGTTTGTTGAATGGAAATCGCCGTGACCGGCAGCGCCACCGCCGGACCACCATGACTAGGACATGTTGTCGGGGACCCCACCAAGCTCATACATGGGTCCCACGGCCTTCGGAGTGGTCAAAACAGTCCTATGTAGTGTGAAACTGTCGTCATTTCATGTGATTGTTTTTGTGTTGCATTTTATCTTATTTTTATTCTTTCTTTCGCCGTAAAATCGCATGTTTGAACGGATTTGCTGGTTGAACCATCACTGGTGTGGGGGTTATCACGGATCTTACTCCTGTCCTAGATGGTCTCTAGCGGTTTTGGTTCATCTAAAATACTATTAATATTGTTATTTTGCCGAATTACTTGTTACGATTTTTATTAAACAATTGGACTCGTTGTAGTTTCTTAATAATGTTGAGTGGTTTCGTGTTTTGATCATTCTTTTTTGATGACGTCGGTGTTGAGTTTTCAGTCAAGGTTTTATCAATCTAGTTTGAATGTTTTATTGAAATCACTTGAATTAATAGCACATCGTGTGTGAGAACGAATTTATGTTGGAGTTGCGTGTTCATGCATGGTTTCCTCGCGGTAGTAAACGTGAATGTGTTATTTCATGTGTTTTTGTCATCGGAATTTCATTATTTTGTGTTGAGTTTATTTCATTTCAAAACTCATGGCATGAATACATGATTTAGTGATTTGAATTCATGCATACGTGAGAATATACAAGGGTCGGGTATTTGTTTAGTATAGATGTGTATTGAGTGTTCGAATACATGGTTATTTCAAGTTATGGTGTGGTTTTCAAAAATCCAAAAGAGTCATTGTGTTTCGTTGTATTTTTGGTTTGATTTACCGATTGAGTTAACGAAGTGTTCGAGTCATTAAAACACTGAGAAAATGCTAGGGTACCAACCTAGGGTTTAGTTAATGATTCGACCCATTAATTAGAGTTTCCAACCTTTTCAGGTAGCGGGAAACTCGGGGATACTTACTAGGAACGCGAGTGTGTTGTTACACGGGTTGCGATTAGTTCAGGTAAGTACACTTGTCTCAAAAACTTGTGTACGTTAGTAAGCCAGTTAAGAAAATACCATGTGATTCATCCTCATTCCATTGTGTTTGCTATTATCTATTTGTTGGCATTCCATTCCATATTCCTTGTATGTGTGTTCTTGGCATAAGTGTGTGTCTCGAAGGTACATGCGGCCTGCACTAGAAGGGATAAAACACGGGCACTCGTGCGCACGAGTGTTTGACCACCCCTAGTGATTGTGTGATACCATGTACTGGATTGTTGTGGATTGTTGTGGATATTATTGTGGTATTGTTGTGGATTTTAGACCACTTATGGCCTCTCTTGACTCGTAGAACACGCATGTTTCGATTGTTAATGTTTCCAGTCGCCTATCATGCACCTTGTTTATATAACTTCTGTCTTTCAATTCTCGCATGATATTTAGGCGCCTTGTTTGATAATTCATGAATTCTTGTTATATTCTTCGGCATTACTTTCGATTTCTCTCGGTTGCTCACCGTCTAGTTTGTGACGGTGGGTGCGATATATAGCGAAGTGCGGTAGAGGCAAAGACCTTGCTTATGGCGACTTTTTATGAGGATTAGCGGTGGACTTGAGGAACCCTAGAGTAGGTTATATGTTTTTGCTCATTTGTATATCGTTTATATATGTATGTTTTTGGTTTATAGAACTTGGCATTATTATTGAGATTAGTATCATGTATGTTGATTTATCGAATTGTACATGAAACACGGGGTTTTCCACATTATAGAATTCCTAATTTCCCTTTGATTGAGTTATTTCCCCTTGTTATTTCTTGTTTAGTCTTCCATTTGTGTATTATTGCAATAACTCTTTCATAAACTCGCTAAATTGAGTAAATATGAGGTCGACTAGGCTTGTCGGGTTGCCGAGTGATAATTCGGGGCTTGAACGGGTCTAGGCGGGCGTACCCAATTGCACATTGAAATTGGGGCCGTCACAGTTGGTATCAGAGCATAAGCTTTATAACCTTAGGGACAAAGTTTAGGGTTGTTTAAAAATTGTGATACCAACATCATTGTATCAGCCTAGGGGAAGAGGGAAGGTATAGGGATACCAACGTCACGCGGATTTGTATCAGAGCCTAGGTTTGAGGAGCCTAGGGATGAAGTGTAGGTTATTCTTTAACCCGATACCAACATCACAGTTGGTATCAGAGCATACCAGGTTTAAATTCATAAAACACAATCCATTTAAACCAGCGGAAGTTAGGAACGGTTGAGCTTAGAGTGGAAACCCTATGATCCTGACTTAGAATCCTAGTTGGGGAGTGGGAAAGATCGGATGCGATGTTTATACATATTACGATTGTTGTGTAGTATATGGTATCGGTAGCTATCCACTGATCCGAAAAATACGCTTCGTTATGCGATTGCGATGGCGGATCAGAGGGGTTCTAGTGACGACAGCGGGACGTCGAGTACTCGAGCTGTTAGCATCGACGTGTTTCAGACCTTGACGCAGAGAGTCGCAGCTCAGGAGCGACAGTTGGAAGAGATTCTGGTGATATTGAGGGCGTCAGTTGCTGTTGCATCGGTACCATCAACGGCTAGAGTAACCATTACTCAAGAGGCAAACACACCGAGGGTTATGACCATGATTTTGCTTCCTTCCCCCACTTCAACGACACCAGTGATGGCGATTGTACCTCGTGCACCGACAGTGTATGACATTACGGCGACTATTGAGGCCAGGCAATGGCGAGAGTTCAAGAGGCACGACCCTGTCGTTTTCTATGGAGGCACTAACGTGACTGCAGCAGAGCTTTTCCTGAAGAATCACGAGAAGATTCATATGATTATCACGACCGAGGATCACATGAGAGCGACGATCTCCTCATCCATGCTTCAGGGGGAGGCAGATGATTGGTGGACCACTATTGTCACTACCCGAGGCATTCCGCGAGACTGGATCGATTTCAAGACCCAGTTTAATCAGAAGTATTTCCCACCGACAGTGTTACGGGCGAAGAGGAATGAGTTCACTTCATTGCGATAGTCAGTAGAAGAGCCGGTGATGGATTACATGGGCAGATTCATTCAGCTATTACCCTATGCGGGAGGATCAGCAGATTCAGAGGTCGATCGTATCTACTATTTCACCGAGGGTTTGCTACCCGCCATTGGAGGTTCAGTAGTCACTACCGAGCCGGAGACTCTTCAGAGGGCATACGAGCGGAGTTTGGCTAGAGAGAGCTACCTGATTTCTCACCCTGAGGAGGATAGACCAGGCCGGATCGAGTTTCGATCGGAGGAGCACCATCGGGACAAGAAGAGAAAGAAGAACAGGTGGAATTTTTGTGATCGTAGGACTCAGAGTGTAGGGTCCGTTGCACAGCAGATTACTCGTCCGACACAGACCATTCCGCCAAGCACGAGTTTTGCCAGTCATCCACCGCAGCCTAGTCGACCGGGACGAGCGATCGCAGAGGCGCTCATCGAGAGTAGGGGTACGGATCGAGGAGACAGCGAGGACACAGAGGTCTAGTCATACTCAGACTCAGACTCAGAGTTTCGCACAGGGACGAGGCCAGAGCCAGACTCAGGGATCGCAGGATACCTGCACATGTTTCAGGTGCGGAAAGGTTAGCCACATTCAGAGGGAGTGCTCTCAACCCCCAAGAGCACCGTCGCAGCATCACCAGTACCTGAGGGAGCGTGTTCAGGCTGTTGTTGAGCCAGACCAGGGGGCATCTTGATACATTGATGAGGGTATGAATTTCATTTGCAGTACTAGCATGCATATCATGTTCGATTCAAGCTACGTCGAGTCCTTGATTGTTGTGCGCTTAGTAGACATGTTAGGGTTGTAAACTCATTAGACGTAGCAGACCACAATCCTAGTCACGACTGTCAGGATGCGATGTACTCAAACGTGCATAGTCTTGACATTTCGGTAGTGTTAGGGGGCTACGAGTCGCCAATACACACGCGAGTACTAGAGTTGTTAGAGTTCGAAGCCTTGGTTGGTGCGAACTAGATATAAACATTACGTGCGTTGATTGGTTAATACGAGAAGACGAATGGAAGATCTTTGTGAGT
Source organism: Stephania japonica (assembly GCA_039657345.1). Lineage (NCBI taxonomy): Eukaryota > Viridiplantae > Streptophyta > Magnoliopsida > Ranunculales > Menispermaceae > Stephania > Stephania japonica. Next base: position 78,202,235 of record CM077556.1, on the reverse strand, counting down.
TTCATACGTCTTTGGAGCGAGACAGAGACGTTGAGCTTGAGTTCTTGAAGGAGTACGACTTCTTATTTGAGCACCAATCCGAGAAGACCAACGTTGTTGCTGATGCGTTGCGCTGCAAAGGATCGGATGCGGAGGTATTCGTGTGTCAAGGAACCTACGAGCATGGTTTACGTGAGGCAGCCGAGTTGATGAGTTCAGCGGACTTGCCGACGACTACCAGGACCTAGATACGTGGTCAAACGATATTGCAGACCGTCTCATTTGGCATTGTGCGCGAGGGACAGCAAGACGATGCGTCATACCAGCGGTGCAGTGAGATGGTGGATAGTTCAAATTGCCCAGACAAGAGTCGGTCGACAGACTCAAGCTAGAGGTATCGCGGGCGACTGGGGTTTCCATTGGTGGCTGATGCGTGTGACGAGGTACTTCAGGAGATTCACCGTTCCAATTTTGTTGTGTATCCGGGTCGACCTAAGATGTGCGCCGATATGCGACATACTTTTGGTGGCCAGGGATGATTTTCGAGGTGTCGGAGTTGTTCGAACGTATGACATGCCAGCGAGTAGAGGCTGGGCATCGACGACCTGGAGGACTACTGCAGCCCCACCCATTTCTCGATGGAATTGGGTACATATTGATATGGATTTCGTTAGTGGTTGCCCCGATCTCCTCGTGGTCACGATAGCATCACGGGTAATTGTGGATAGTTTTGTTTGAGACTTAAGAGTGCCCAAGAGCGGCAAAAGAAATACTTGTCGAGTATCACGATGAGCTTCGAGTATGATTCGGGAGACTATAAATATCGAAGGTCTCTCCACCGAAGGGTCACGAACGGTTCGGAGTTAAGAAATGACTCACTTGAGTTTTTATCGGTCTTGTTAGGAGTTGCAAAGAGTCGTTAATATAGGTTACTTATTAGATAAATTTCGGGGACGATATTCTAATAAGTGGGGGAGACTGTAACAACCCCAAATTTTTAACCGACTTTATGTTACACTTGTCGAAATTGTGACCCAGCTACGTGAATCTTTGGACGGTATTTCGAACTTTGGGAGTCGACACCGAAGTGATTTTATGATTTTTTGATTGTGTGTATTATTATTTTAGTATTTTACGGGTTTCGAGCCGTTCGGGCGATATTTAATTGAGTGAGGTTTTGACTAGTTAAACGGGGGAAAAACAAGTAAAAAATACAAATAAATGAATTTTTAATTAATTAGTTGGCGAGACAAGGTGAGACTAAGCGTGTTAATAGAGTCGGAACAAGGAAAAACGGACCGAGGAACGTCGTTTGAACGTGGAAGTTGGTTAAATATGTAACATGCGAACTATGTGATTAGTATTGTTAAAGTGACACAGTCTAATGGTGAGGAGCCATGAGATTGGCCTTGAAATGTGTGTGTGTGTTAAGATGAGATGATGTGGTCAAAGACCCATAAGGGCAATAGTCCAAGAAGTGAACAAGAGTTAATGTAAGGGCAAAAAGGTCATTTGATTTTATATATATACAAACCGTTTCATAACAACCCTACACTATTTATCTTCTTCTCCAAACACCCACTGCCGCCACACATCTTCTTCCTCCCTTCATCTCTCTCGTCGGTTTCCCACTCGGTCTCTCTCGCTCGCGAACCTCACCGGAGGAGGTTCGCTCTCTCTCTCTCTCTCTCTCTCTCGGGTTCTCTCTTTCACTCTCGCTGTTTCTCTCTCTCGATCACACGGTCTCACTGTCTTGGCCGAGCACCACCGGTTGTCGGAGGTCCAGAGGTGTTTGGGGTTCATCCCTCTCGCCGGAGACCTTCCTCTCTCTTTCTCTCCCACTCTTTCTCACGTTTTTCACTGTTTTTTTTAAAAATTTGTTGCTGTTTCGATTTTGCCGGAAAACGCCAAGCTTGGCGGCGCTGTTGGCCGGATCGCCGCACCAAGGAGGTTGTCGGGGACTAGATCTCGCCCATACTAATGTTCTACAACCCTCCGGTGTGTCCGAAATCCAGTTGCGTTTTAAACAGTTTTAATTTCACTATTTCATGTGTATGGTGGTGTTTGATGAATGGAAATCGCCGTGACCGACAGCGCCACCGCCGGACCACCATGACTAGGACGCTGTCGGGGACCCCACCAAGCTCATACATGGGTCCCACGGCCTTCGGAGTGGTCAAAACAGTCCTATGTAGTGTGAAAATGTCGTCATTTCATGTGATTGTTTTTGTGTTGTATTTTATCTTATTCTTATTCTTTCTTTCGCCGTAAAATCGCATGTTTGAACGGATTTGCTGGTTGAACCATCACTGGTGTGGGGGTTATCACGAATCTTGTTCATGTCCTAGATGGTCTCTCGCGGTTTTGGTTCATCTAAAATACTATTAATATTGTTATTTTGCCGAATTACTTGTTACGATTTTTATTAAACAATTGGACTCGTTGTAGTTTCTTAATAATGTTGAGTGGTTTCGTGTTTTGATCATTCTTTTTTGATGACGTCGATGTTGAGTTTTCAGTCAAGGTTTTATCAATCTAGTTTGAATGTTTTATTGAAATCACTTAAATTAATAGCACATCGTGTGTGAGAACGAATTTATGTTGGAGTTGCGTGTTCATGCATGGTTTCCTCGCGGTAGTAAACGTGAATGTGTTATTTCATGTGTTTTTGTCATCGAAATTTCATTATTTTGTGTTGAGTTTATTTCATTTCAAAACTCATGGCATGAATACATGATTTAGTGATTTGAATTCATGCATACGTGAGAATATACAAGGGTCGGGTATTTGTTTAGTATAGATGTGTATTGAGTGTTCGAATACATGGTTATTTCGAGTTATGGTGTGGTTTTCAAAAACCCAAAAGAGTCATTGTGTTTCGTTGTATTTTTGGTTTGATTTACCGATTGAGTTAACGAAGTGTTCGAGTCATTAAAACACTGAGAAAATGCTAGGGTACCAACCTAGGGTTTAGTTAATGATTCGACCCATTAATTAGAGTTTCCAACCTTGTCAGGTAGCGGGAAACTCGGGGATACTTACTAGGAACGCGAGTGTGTTGTTACACGGGTTGCGATTAGTTCAGGTAAGTACACTTGTCTCAAAAACTTGTGTACGTTAGTAAGCCAGTTAAGAAAATACCATGTGATTCATCCTCATTCCATTGTGTTTGCTATTATCTATTTGTTGGCATTCCATCCCATATTCCTTGTATGTGTGTTCTTGGCATAAGTGATTGTCTCGAAGGTACATGCGGCCTGCACTAGAAGGGATAAACGCGGCACTCGTGCGCACGAGTGTTTGACCACCCCTAGTGATTGTGTGATACCATGTACCTTGGATTGTTGTGGATTGTTGTATTGTTGGATATTGTTGTGGATTTTAGACCACTTATGGCCTCTCTTGACTCGTAGAACACGCATGTTTCGATTGTTAATGTTTCTAGTCTCGCCTATCATGCACCTTGTTTATATAACTTCCCTGTCTTTCAATTCCGCATGATATTTAGATCGCCTTGTTTGATAATTCATGAATTTCTTGTTATATTCTTCGGCATTACTTTCGATTTCTCTCAGTTGCTCACCGTCTAGTTTGTGACGGTGGGTGCAAATATAGCGGAGTGCGGTAGAGGCAAGGGACCTTGCTTATGCGACTTTTTATGAGGATTAGCGGCTAGACTTGAGGAACCAGTAGGTTATATGTTTTTGCTCATTTGTATATTGTTTATATATGTATGTTTTTGGTTTATAGAACTTGGCATTATTATTGAGATTAGTATCATGTATGTTGATTTATCGAATTGTACATGAACACGGGGTTTTCCACATTATAGTATTCCTAATTTCCCTTTGATTGAGTTATTTCCCCTTGTTATTTCTCGTTTAGTCTTTCGCTTGTGTATTATTGCAATAACTCTTTCATAAAGCTGCTAAATTGAGTAAATATGAGGCTGACTAGGCTCGTCAGGTTGTCGAGTGATAATTCGGGGCTTGAACGGGTCTAGGCCGGGCGTACCCAATTGCACGAGGAAATTGGGGCCGTCACAGCGACCCTCCTCCATCGTGATCCTTTGTCTTCTCTTGATGCAGCTGTGAAAGAAATTTTGTTTGAAGAAACTCGTCTTGGTTTGGTCAATTCCACCCCTTCATCAGAAGTGGCCTTCGCAACCACCCAATCATGGTCGAAGTCTATCGCACCTTATTGTAAAATTGTAAACGAACGGGCCATTTGTTCGCTAATTGTCCTATAGTTGAATGTCGCTATTGTCATGAGCGTGGTCATATTTTGTCGAATTGTCCAACCCAATGACCTTGTTCCAAATGCACATTCAAACCACGTCTACCTTTAACTCTAGTCCTTTTATTGTTGTTGCTGCCACTGGTGGTCACACACATCTCCGATGTTTTCCATGAGTGATTTGGAAGCAATCATCAAACATGTGATACCTTCCAATCCCACTGCCCTATCTGCCACCTCTGGTAATCATTGGTTCTTTGATTTGGGGTGTTGTAATCACATGACACCAACTTTATCTCTTCTGTCTAACAATATCCCCTTCACTTCATTCTTCAAACATTCAAACTGCAAACGGTAGCTTCATGTTCGTTATCCATTCAGGATCTGTATCCAATCCCAGTTTACATCTCCCTAACACTCATTGTGTTCCTGACCTGACTCTAAATTTGATTTATGTTGGCTAATTATGTAACCAAGGATTGATTGTTTTATTTTCTCCTACTGGTTGTCAGGTACAGGACATTCAGACGAGTCAAATTATGGGAACGGGGATCAAAGTGGGACAATTATTTAAGCTCACGTCACTTCGCATACCTTCTATCAAACAGATCTCTGTTGTAGTTTCCACCCCCTCAGTCTATTAATAGCATCTTCACCTTGGTCATACATCAGCCAATAAGCTTCGTACTCTTGTTTCCAATGGTCATTGGGTATTTCTAGGTTTAAGTCTTTTGATTGTATGCATTGTCAATTAGTCAAATGACTTGTTTTTTCTTTCAGTCTTATCGAGTCCATCAATAATACTCCTTTTAGATTAGTTCATTCTGACGTTTGGTTTCCTACACCTACTTCAATTGTGAATGGTTATCGATATTTTGTACTATTCATTGATGATTATTCTAGATTCACCTAAATTTATTTTCTAAAGCATCGATCTGAAATACCTCAAACTTATATTGATTTTGCTAACATGATCAAAACTTAATTTGCTTGTACAATCAAGATTCTTTGTACAGACAATGCTTTAGAATATCGTGATTATGTCCTTCTTCAGTTTCTTAAACTACAAGGTGCCATTGTTCAACGTTCCTGCCCGTATACCTCTTAATAAAATGGTCGAGCCAAAAGAAAACATCTAAATAAGGTTGCACATAATTAAGGGAGTGATTTATGCACGACATAATTATGGGAGTGATTTGTACATATTTCCTAATTGCACAATATTCCTTAACATCGACATAATTTAGACTCTGTACGTGCCCAACTTCTCTCTGCATCTTGTCCTGAAAAGTTTTGGGGTGAAGCTGTTTTAAAGTGTGTCTTTACCATTAATCGACTTCCTACACCAATGTTAAATAACATCTCTCTTTTTGAACGATTATATGGTACACCACCAGACTATTCTAATCTTCAAGTTTTTGGTTGTGCATGTTTCGTTCTTTCTTAACCCATCTAAACATATCAAACTTGAACCAAATTCTCGTCTGTGTTGTTTTCTCATATATGGAATTGAACATAAGGGTTATGGGTGTTGGGATCCTCTTTCTCAGAGATTACACATCTCCAAACATCTCACTTTTTGGAAAAATGCCATGTTTTCCACCCTATCCAAGTTTAACAGTTCCCTATCTTGTGCTCAACCATTTTTCACTAACTTGTCTATCAAGTTTTTCCCATCTCCTATTGCAAGCACTCCAGATGAGCTCAATGTTCGTGATCCTATTCCAACACCTGTCATCGATGAATCTGTCCCCTTTGATACTCTTGTACATGCTCCTGTCCCCCTCCTCGTTCTGAACGGGTAACTGAACCTCCCTCTTACCTTAAAGATTATCATTATTTCTCTGTTATTTCTTCTTTACATGAGCCTTCTTTATGTCGAGAGGCTAGTTCTGACCCCCTTTGGCAGCCAGAAATTTCAAAAGAACTATGTGCATCAGAGAAGACTCATACTTGGGACTTAGAGGAACTACCCCCTGGCAAGACTTCGATTGGACGCAAGTGGATTAACAAGATAAAAACTCACTCCGATGGCTTTATTGAGCGGTATAAGGCTCGTCTAGTCGCTAAAGTCTACACTCAGGAATACGACATTGACTATGAAGAGAAATTTGCCCCCGTAGCCCACCTGACCTCTGTTCGAAGTTTACTTGCTATAGCAGCTGTCAGACATTGGCCTTTGTTTCAAATGGATGTTAAAAATGCCTTTATGAATGGTGATATTGCAGAAGAAATGTAACAAACCTAAAAATTTAACCCGTGTCGCGCATCAATAAGGTGATACGTGGGCCCACGTCGTGGTATAGTCATCAATTCTCAGGTGTCGACGTCGAGGTATGTTAGTTTTGGTATGGTGTTTGTATTATAAAATATTTTATTTGTAAAATTTCAAAGTTTCCAATGTGTGAGGGCGTTTATGTACGAACGTTGGTAGTCGGGGGACAAACTTATCTAAAAACATGGACAAAACACAAATTATAAAATTATAGTCGTGTTGGCACGTAGTTGGCAGTCGGGGGGACAAACTTAACTAAAAACATGAACAAAACACAAATTATAAAATTATAGGCATGTTGGCACGTAGTTGCGATAGAGTGCATGCGACGGGCGAGTCGCGGCGCGGTTCAAGTTCGACAACACTAAAGGGGAGTTGGAGATGACCAAGTGTGGAGCTCAAGTTACGTAATGAAGTCACATATGAAGTGTTGGAGTTATTAGGACAGTTGCAAAGAGGACCCTTGGATGCGCCTCGAGATGAGTGTGCATAAGTGGATGAGGAGATAGGTATAAAAATCCAACACCCACCTTTTTCTCTCTTCCTCTCTCATTTCTCTCTCTTTCCCTCTTCCCTAACTTCTTCCCCAAGAAACCACCGGACTGGTGTGGCTAGAGTGGCGGTTTACGACGATCCGAGATAAGATTCGGACTCTCCTCGTAGTTCTCTACGCGTTGGTGCGTAGTTTGCTTATTTTCGTTGCGGTGAGATTTGGATGCCACATCGAAACTTCGAAGTCTATGAAGTTTTCGACGTCCTGACGATCCCCGTGATGATTAATAGGTTATTTACAAAGGTTGTAATCGATTTGGGTGAGTTTTGAAATTTTGACAAATTTTAAGGATTTTCCAAGAGATTTTCGTGTGGATTTTATGGTGGTGATTGATGGTGAAAATGAGATGTTGATGATGGTAGATTGGTTGAGTTATTGTCAATGTTGTTTGTGAAAGACAGAAAGAAGAAATTTAAAAAAAAAATTCATTTCATTTCGCTGGAACGAACCGTTCTGTTCGTTCCAGCGAACAAGGAAGAAGAGGAAAGAAACGGGCCGGGTCAAGGTGACCCGACCCGGTTGGATCAAACTAGGCTTAACCTGGTTGGACCGGGTCCTGGTCTGACCCGATCGTCAGGCGGTCCAGACCCGACCCAGTCATGTCAAACCGACCCGACCTGGGACCCACCCACCCATTATTATATTAATAAATAATTATTTATTTCAATAAAATATATTAAAAAGGATTTTAATTGAAATAATTTCTAGAAAAATAAGGAAAAAGGAAAATTCATGAAAAATTAGAGAAAATTATATTTTCATCAAATAAAAAGAAATTTGTGAATTTCTATGAAAATTGAAGTATTCGGGGTTCTTACGAGACGTTATGTCAGGGTTTTACCTCGAAAAGTGTGAAATTGGAAAAAATAGCTAGAAATTTGGAAAATCATAGGAAAATTAAAGAAATTGATATAAATTGTATTATCAGGGTTATTGTACACACGGGGACCGTAAGGACGTGTCGAGTCCGTGTGAGCGCGAATTAGCTTGGATCGAGGAAGTAAACTAGTGGGGAACACTACAGTTATTTCTTGAGCTTTGAATTATTTATTGATATTGTTTCAATGCCAGCTTGTCATTCCATTCTTATTAGTTGTCCAAGGCAAGTGTGTTAAGCGTGATCCTTGCGGAATTTCGGACTCGCGGTGTATTATACCGGGGTTTACGACTGGGGATACGTGTTTGGTTGTGATGACATATACGGGGGTGAGAGTTCTCCACCAGATTGTTGGGGACTCTGCACTCGCGTAGGGGTCTTAGAGGAGATTTTGTCCTCGACTCCTAGTCTTTGAGGAGATTATGTCCTCAGCTCACGACTTTGATTGGTTGGGGCTACTTGTGCCTTTCCCTTATATTTTGGGACACTTAATTTCGATTGTTTATTTATTTTTCACAGTCTTTATATATTCATACACTCCATGTCCTTTTCTTTCTATCTGCATGAATTAACTGTTCATTTATTTTAATTTGAAATGTTGTATTTATTATTGTTCCTGCTTGGTGTTACTTACCTAGGCTCGTCATTCCTATGTTTGACCGAGTGCAAATCCACAGTCCAGCGAAGGAAAGGCGGTGCAGTTAGGCGATATACTTTAAGCGGCCCTCCTCTGCTGACATAGGTAACTTTTTTGTTGTATTAGTTACTTATATTATTTTTGTACATGGGTGAGAGATTTTTGGAATGTATGACATTGATGACACTCTCCTTGCTTTATATGGTATATATGATATACGGGGTTCCCACACCCTAGGTTTTTGTCCTAACTTGGGGCTTTCGAGGTTAATCGATTAGTTGAGATTTATTGCTCCCACTTTATACTTTGATAACTCGCTAATTAATTGACTTCACTTTTAAATGATTAATAAATGATTGAATGGTAAGGATAGGCTCACTGGCCTCGCGCCACTTGGCAAGATTGGCTCAGGGGTTCGCGCGGGTCCAGATTGGGCGGCGCCCGATTATAGGGTTGTGGAATTTGGGGCCGTCACAAGAAGTTATGTGTCCACCTCCTGGCTACTCTCATTCTCCAAAACAAGTTTGTCACCTCTGTCGTGCATTATATGGGCTTAAACAAGCTCCCCGTGCCTGGTTTGCAAAGTTCAGTTCCACTATGACACAATTTGACTTTCAATCGAGTCCTTGACACAATTTGACTTTCAATCGAGTCCTTACGATTCTGCCTTATTTACTCAACGAACTGACAAGAGCATGGTTCTTCTCCTACTTTATGTTGATGACATGATCATCCCGGGGACAACTCAACTGGGATTTCTAACTTACAACAATACCTCAAAAGTCACTTTAAGATGAAGGACTTGGGTAACTTAGCTATTTTCTTGGTCTTGAAGTCACTTCTATTTCTGATGGATACTATCTTTCACAAGCAATATGCCTCTGATTTGATCTCTCACTCTGTGATCACTGATACTAATATTGCATCCACCCCATTGCATCAAGCTAACCTATCGATGGTACACTTCTTTAGACGTATATCGTCGAATGTCAATAGAATAAATTTATTATCCTAAACCAACTATAGATGGTAGGGTCGATCCCATGAGAGATTGGTTTTTTTTAGTTAAGAAAAATACAAAAAAGGGAAATTAAGGTTTTAGAGAAAATATATGAATATTTTTAAAATAAAGAAATTAAATGGAAAAGAATCTAGGTATTCTCTTGTATATTGGGATTAAATTTATTAATTGTCGGTTTAGGAAAATTATTTTGACCAGTCCCAAAAGGTTCTAATCAATTGGTAAAGTCAATCGCCACTAGTGTGGTCTTATCGCACAAGCACGGGTGTTTACGACTCACTAACGTATAAATTAAGGTTTAAACTAGTGTTTAACCTCAATTGTTCAGATAATACCAAAGAAAATAAATCATATAAAAGAATCAATAATAATTAAAATTAAATAAACTTGATAAATGATTCCCAAGTCGTAGGCTTGACTGATCCACCTTCAACCTAGATGGAGGAACTAATTACACATAATTGAAAACTAAACTGAAAGAAAAAGAAAATAGATCCTCCTCTTCCTCTTTTTAGAGCCTAATGGTATTTATAGGAATATTTTTCAAGTCGGTTGGTTGAACGCGTGAACAAGGCTGGAATACGCAATGTGCGTTGCTGAAATTTGAGAGAGGCACGTGGCATTGCCTCATTGGATGGAAATGGTGGCATGCGACGTGTCGCGCTCTCATTGGATGGAAGGAGGGGTGATAAAACACATATTTATCACTTTAAAACAAGATAAATATAGTCCATTTACACCTAATAACCTATACTAAATTATGCATAAATGAACACTTATCATCAGCTTATGGGGATTTTGGTTTATCTTGTTGTTAGTCGTCCAAACATTGCTTATGCTGTTCATGTTGTCAATCAGTTCATGTCGCCCCCCATTGCTCACTTCACTGTTGTTCTCCGCATCCTTTGATATGTGAAAGGTACTCTATTTCATGGCCTCCACTTCTCTGCCAACTCTCCATTGGTAATATCGGGTTACTCCGATGCAGATTGGGCTGGTGATCCTACCGACCGGCGTTCTACTACTGTTTATTGTTTCTTCTTGGGCAACTTGTTAATATCCTGGCGAAGCAAGAAACAAACAGTAACATCTCGCTCTAACACAGAATCTGAGTATTGGGCTCTTGCAGATGCTACCCGAATTACTTTGGCTTCGATGGTTACTTGAAGATATAGTGGTTATACATGGTTCTGCTACCATTCGGCATTGTGACAATCAAAGTGCGATCCAAATTGCACACAATGATGTTTTTCATAAGAGAACAAAACATATTGAGAATGATCGTCACTTTGTCCGTCAACATCTAGTTCGGGGCACTCTTCAGCTTTCTTTTGTTTCCTCCTCCAATCAGATAGCTGATATCTTCACTAAAGCTCATCTTTCTAGTTGTTTTCATGCCTTGGTTGACAAACTCAAGTTGATTTCTACAAATCCATTTTGAGTTTGAGAGGGAGTGTTAAGGAATATTGTGCAATTAGGAAATACGCACAAATCATTCCCATAATTATGTACTGCACAAATCATTCCCTTGATAATGTGCAACCTTATTTAGATGTTTCCTTTTGTATGTAATTGCATCTCTATATATAGAGACATGTAATAGATCACGATACACAATAAACTGATTCTATTCTGAAATTACAGAGGTGAAGAGGTGGCTAACTTGGTGGCTTCTATCTCCAAATCTTGTTCATCATCAATGAGGACTGTAAACTTGTCCGAGGCGCTATTTTCTCATACCGCTTCGGTGATGTGCGGGATTGCATTTGGTAGGAGCTATCATGGAAACAAATTTGATAGTGGTAAGTTTTGGGAGGTTATGAATGAGATATTAGCTGTGCTAAACAGTTTCTCCACCTCAGAATTCTTGCCGTCCTCACCCATTGCATCCGCGGTTAATGTGATCACCGGACAAAGAGGGAGGCTGGATAGGTGCTTTCTCAACTCCGATAAATTCTATCAACAGTTCATCAACGAACATCTAGAGAGAGCCGAGAACAAGGGAGAGCATGCGCCCGAAGAAGACATCATAGACATTATAGATGTGCTGGTTGGGCTCATGAGAGATCAGTCAATGGAAATTCATATCACTGAAGACCACATCAAGGCCTCTCTAATGGTATGTTTAATTTCCTTCTCATTATGCTATCAACATGAACTGAAATGCTTTGCAATATGCGTTCAATGCAGAACATAATTCTAGGTGGGATCGGCACAAGTTTGGTCGTGATGATATGGGTGATGACAGAGTTAGCGAGGCACCCTGGCATAATGAAGAAGGCGCAGGAAGAGATCAGAACAAGCGTGAGCAAGAAAGGGAAGGTCGATGAGAGCGATCTCAAGCAACTCCGCTACTTGAAAATGGTAGTGAAAGAGACCCTAAGACTGCACCCTCCAGCACCTCTAGTGCCTATAAGAGAATGCATGAATCATTGTAAAGTGAATGGTTACGATGTCGGACCAAAAACAAGGGTGTTGGTGAATGCGTGGGCAATTGGGAGGAACTCCGAGTTTGGGACAACCCTGATGAGTTTTGTCCGGAGAGATTCGAAGATAGTCCGATCAATTATAGGGGACAACATTTCAAGTTCTTGCCTTTTGGCGGGGCCGGAGGATCTGTCCTGGAATAAATATGGGAGTGTTGAATGTGGAGCATGCACTTGCAAATCTTCTATATTGTTTTGATTGGGAATTACCAAATGGAATGAATATTGAAGACATTGAGATGGACGAGGCGGCTGGTTTAGAGGTCAAAAAGAGATCTCCACTTCTTGTGCCTCTAAATATCAATGGGTAGGTTGTTTTGAGAATCAAATAAGCTAAGATCGATCATATTGGTATTTTTCATTATATATATATATATATATATGTATTATTGTTTGAATGCTGTTTTTTGTTCCTTTTTTAAGCACGTAATCTTATGGAATTTGAAGCTACATATTTTGTTAGAGAGAATCATATTGAGTGGTTGTATTGTCATGACATGATTTATCGTTGTGTAACATGTTGCATGTATGTGAAGTCTGTAATGTATTGTAAGAGTGTTTGCGTGTTTGTAATTTGTACTGTATTAGAGTGTTTTATTTTTTTGGTACATAAAAATATAAAAATAAAAAATTAATACACTCAAGATTATAATGACAGTTGGTAATGAAGTTTAAACCTAATTATCTGAATGTTTATCTAAAGAATTTCAACAACCGTGTAGCAAATGCGTAGATTGAAATTACGGCAGTTAATTCTGAATTGTATCTTGGAAATTAAATGAATTGCGTGAACTACATCCTTTTGACGCAGTCATTTCATTTTTTTTTCTTTTGCCAAATTGGTTAAATATCATTACTTTTCTCAACTAAGATTGTAGTCAAGACATCTTTGGTGAAATGATAAAATCATCACTTGTCAAAAGATAAGGTTTTGAGTGGTCGTAGTTCGACTCTCACTGAAGTAAAAAAAATAATAATAATAATAATAATAAAAATAAAATAAAATAAAATTCTAGATTGTTTGATATGTATTATAAATCACTTTTGAACTCTAAATTTGATGATATAACACTTAAATAACAAATTTAATAATTAATAATTATGGGTGATGAGGTGCCTTTGTAAACTCATTAATAATAATTTAAGTGTTACGTCATCAGATTTTGAGTTAAAAAATAATATAAGATACAAATTAAACAATCTAGAAAAGTTAAAGATAGGATATAATAAATTTCATGAGCTTTTTTTTTACCAAATAAATCTCATGAGCTTAGTTACGATATAATAACGAAATTTTTGGATTTTGGATAATTATTTTAATAAAAAAGGTTTTTTTAATGACTTTTTCATAAAAAGTTGACAAAGGTTAGTGGGCGCTAGATTATATACCTAAGAAAGAAAGTAAATTCTAGGTAGGTATCATAAAGAGGGAAGCCGAACGATCAATGGTCTTCTTTTTTTTCGCTCTACATTACTCAGCATCCAGACTTAACTGACTACTCCGAGTTCACCCCGAGTTGTGCCCCGAATGGGAGGTAAGGGCTCTCAACAGTGGCTTTTCCCATTTTCAGGTTCGAAATTAAATCCACTGGTTAAGGAGCAACAACCCACTTACCAACTGTGCTGGTCAGCTGTTTGTAACGATCGATGGTCTTTTGATCTTACCTTAGTTGCCTTAGTCGTCTCTTATTTATTAGTATTTTTTTTTTTTTTTTTTGATAAGTTAGTCGTCTCTTATTCGATATTGAGGTAAGAAAGAGTTCTAGTAGTGACTAGCACCTTTCCCGTAAAGTTCAATTTACTTTTCTTTGAGGTCAAGTCTGCCCTATGGTTTCTAGTATGGTAAAGGCCACATTGCAAGTCTTTGAACAATTCTGTAGTCTTCTACTAGTATTTTATAGTGTTTGGGTATCCTTTAACCCCCACACTAAAAGAGAGAAATGTCTAGACCGAAAGGTTTAGTCCCACATCAATTAAATATGGCTTCATGAAGAAGTATATATAAGTGATTGTCTCCTTCTAATTAGTATCGAGGCCTTTTAAACAGGGCCGGTTTTGCATGGGGGCCTGGTGGGCAACCGCCCCAGGCCCCCAAAGTGAGTAAGGCCCCCATTTGGCACTAAAGTAGGAGTATTTTTGTAATTTCATATTTTTATTTATTTAATTATAGATTATTAAAGGTACAATACGTTGAAACTTCCAAAAAAAAATCTGCGACTTCGGCAACTCTACGACTTCTCAACTCCCCTTCCATTCGACACGTAACCTATTCAGCTATTCTCTCTTCCCCGTCAAATCAAGCAAAAAGTCTTTTCTTCTTCTTCTTCGCTAGATCTCTCAAGTCTCACATTTATGCTAGATCTCTCTTTACAGCAAACTTGAAAAAAAAAAAACATCTCTCACACAAGATCTCTCCTCAATCCTCTTCATCCTCAAACTGAGGACAAAGTTTAAAGAGTCTTATAGAATATCTTTGAGTAACATCTCTCACAGTCTCACATCATTGGTTGTTCAATGATCTTCAATTAAGCACTCCTCTGCAACATCATCTCTCACTCTTTGGTATATTTCTTCTTTTTGGGTTACAAACTCTTTTAGTATACTTTTAAGTTACTACTATTACTTTTTTTAGTATAATTACAGTTCTTATTGTTACTTGTTTATACCTAAAAATAATTGATTTTTGGTGGCGGTGAAGTACTCATCAATAGACCTTCAAGTCTTTTAGATCAATTTTTTTTAAGGTTTAGATTTCTTAGCGCTTAGAAATTTTTTTATTAGTGTAAGATACGTGATGCATAGAAAATATGCTTCCGGTTTTGATAAACTTAAGAAAAAAATGGAAACAAGATGAGTTAGCCAAATCTTTACAATAAAGAGTAATTAGTCTTGAACTTGTTCGATTTTATTTTTGATGCTAGTGCTTGTTTTTTTTTTGGCACATCTTTTTTTATCTCAGTATAAGCATCATTTTTATTTATACATTATTTTTTCATTTTTGTCACTTTATGCGACTAGACTAAATTGGTTAAAAGTATCATTATCTTTCACAACGTTTAAGTGACATACATCATCAAATTTATAGTTTAAGAGTGACAAGGATACAAATCAATTAATATAGAAAAGTTATGACACAATAACGAATTCCAAAAAGTTAGAATACAATAAAAAAAAGTTGTGATACTTTTAACTAATTTTGACTTGTTACAAAACTCTTTTTTAACTCTACCAGTGATAAGTGTTTTACTTTTCATTGTCGGTCCCAAGTCTGAAGAGAGGAGGAGGGAAAAGGCTAATTTCAAAATTGTTGATTTTAAGTTCATTGCATGCTATTCATATATAACTCACTTAATCTTTAATTTATTTTTTTTAAATATATTTATTTTTATATAGAAGGCCCTATTTTTAAGGTTCGCCCCAGGCCTCCAAAATGACAGGGTCGGCCCTGCTTTTGAAATAAAACTCCACTATACACCCGCGGGTGGGCTCCTTGTGGATGCCCTCAAGCGAGAAAATTAACAGAAATCTATGTCACTTGAATGATGCATTTAATACATATACATTCGGTAGAACAGGGCAAGACATAAAATCAATTACCTTGACAAAAAGCACATTGATTCGCTTATTCTAATTGTTCATCAGAACATTCATGTGACGACCCCAACTCCATAACCCTAAATTGGGCCCCACCTAGCCTAGACTTATGTGGACCCCGAGTTAACATTCGCGAAGTCAACACAAGCCTAGTTAGTCTTCCTTAGCATTTACCATTTATTAAGTTATTTAAGGTTGAGTTATTCATATTAGCGAGTTATCAAATCATAGCGAAAGCATAAAGAATCTCAAACTAATAGCAATAACCCCAAGACACTGTCAGGACAACCTAGAGTATGAAAACCCCGCATATGTATACCAACATCAAATATCAAGTCAAAGGAGAGTTAAACATCCCGTATACATGTCCCAAGATCTCACAAACCCATATCACAATGTGTTCAAAAACAAATAAATATTGTTGGCAAGAAGAGGTCACCTAGGTGTCCTCAACGTGAATCGCCTATTTCTGGTCCTTTACCCTTGTCAATCCTGCAGTATGACGGGGTTGCACTGTAACGACCTGCTATTTATTAACACCGTTTATTATTATATTTTCAAATTAGGACGCCAGCTCAGACAACACGTGGACGTCGCGGATAGGCTAGGATTGCAGTAACCTAGGATACTGACTGTTGTGTGTTGTAATGCTATTTTACGATGTATATACTCAGTTATTATATATATTGTTCATCACAGGTGTGTATTTATGCTATTAATGTCGGGCAAGGTTGAGTGTCGGGGTTCATGTAACGACCCAAAAATTTGGTTATTTGTGGATGATAATGCATGTATTAGTATATTAGTATTTTACGGGTCTCGAGCCGTTCGGGCTATATTTTAATGGAGTGAGGTGTCGCCTAGTTAAACGGGGTTTTCGGGAACCGTTTTAGTGGAAATTATTAATAAACAAAGTCAAATGAAATATATGACCTAAATTGAGGAAATACAATGTTAACAATAAAGTATAACTTAGACATGAAGAAATTTATTTGAATACTAAGTGGGACCGCCTCAAGAAGCGTGTCGGACGCGGGGCACTGTGTACCGAGTAGGCGAGAATTTGTGTGACCTTATTTATAATTTAATAAGATTAATCTAATGGGTTAACATGGGATAGGATTGTTAAAATGACACAATTGGGTGAGGAGAACCATTGGATGAGCATGGAGATGTGTACATGGGTTAGATTATGATGATGAGCCAAATGACTCATAAGGGTAGCTGTCCAAGGGTTGGGAAAGTTTAAAAATCAGGGGCAAAAGGGTCATTTCACCTTAAGTCACATATATAAAAACAAAGGAAACCCTAAAACCCTAATGTACACTATTCATCATCTCCTCCAAACTACCACCGTCACTGTTCGCTCCTCCCTCTCGCCACTGCCGCCACCTCCCACCGGCGCCTGACCCCGAAGAGGTGAGCCTCCCTCTCCAATCTCTCCCTCTCTCTCTCTCTTTCGTTCGTCACTCACTCACGTCTCTTTATCCCTCTCAGCCAGCCCATATTGCTCTAGGCCTCTCGTGCTTTCCATCACCCTCAGCTGTGTCACCACCCTTGACCATGGCAACTGATCCCTCCACCACCACCAAAGACGCTAGGTGAGCTCATCTCTTCCCTCTCTTTCTCCTCTTCCTCTCTTGACAGTCATGTTATCTCTCTCACTCTTGGTTATCTTCTCTCTCTCGGCCAGTCACCACCGCCACTCACCACGGTGCTGGGAACCTCGGCCACCACGGAGACACCAAGGTGAGCTCCTCGATTGTCCCCTCGTTCCCTCGATTTCACTGTGAGTTTTGAAAATTTTTCTCCTCTTTGGGACGATTTTGGTGATGATGAACACCACTGTTTGGATAATGTTAACCGGAGGTCAACCTCCGGCGACCTGCTGGCCGGAGGTGGCTCCCATGTGGGGCTGTTTTGGTGTATAGTGGGTGATGTTTTGATGAAAACGTGAACAGTTGGGGTGTGGGTGTGTACACTATAGTTGATGTGTGGGATACCATTTGGGATTGTTTTCATGGGTGGTTTGTGTGTGAGTTTCGATTTGCATAGGTGTATATAGGTGGCTGTTTTGGTGTGGATCGTGTGCAAGGGGTGTACATTGTGTGTACACCACAATGGGGTGTACACAACAATGTGTGTGTACACCACAGTGGGGTATACACAGGACTGTGTGTGTACACCATAGTGGAGTGTACACAACAGTTGTATATGTGTGAGAATGGACAAATGTGTATATAATATAGTTTCAAGTAATAAAGTGACGTATTAATGCATGTGGACATGGTAAATCACAGTGGGGTGCACACAACAGCGGGGTGTTGTGTGCACAAAACAGCGGGGTGTGTAAAGTGTGAGTGTGCACACCAGTGGGGTGTACACAACAGTTGTGTGTGTGTGTAACCATAATGTGTATTATTGTATGTTTGAGAATAAGTAAACAAGATTATAAATATAGGCACTTGTTTTAAATGAACTTGAACTTATAATAAGGCTCAACAGGGGCCCAATACACTCATTTTAATATAGGTCCATAACAAGTCACAATTGGTGTGTATATGGGTTGTGTAAAACCCAATAAGAGTTTAATATAATGGGCACAACTTAAGGCCCAAAACAAATACATAAAATGTAATAATGAGCTCATATATCCAGGCTTAATAATTGTCCACATATTAAGCCTACTTAGATGGATATAGGCTTGACACATGGACCCAACAAAAGCCTAACTAGTGTGTAAAGGGGCATCAACTATAGTATGGGTTACGTTAATTAAATGAATTCAAACCAAGTTTATGGGAATCACCCTAAAACTAAACACAAACTCTAAAACGAGAATCGGGGTTTAATTCGTTGTCAGGTAGTCGAGAAACACGGGAAACGCGTTAAAGTCTCGGAGTGAGTACCAAGTCACGCTAGTTCAGGTAAGTACATGCATGCCTCGTATGTGTGTACGTTAGTAGACCACCAAGAAAATAACAGGTGATTTATACATCCTCTATTCATTGATATTGTTGAATTGATTCCTTTGTTTGAAATTCCATTTCGTTTTCCTTGGTTGTATGTTCTAGCATGAGTGTGTGTCTCGAAGGTATCATGTGGTCCCGCACTAGCTGGGACAACGAGGGTGCCCTCTGCAGGGGTAACTGACTACCCCTAGTGATGTGTGTACCGGGTACTGGATTCGAGAGGTGTTGCGATGCCTCTCGATTTCACGCTGCGCTAGTGTTGCAACATTGCCCAGGGAGATCTTGCGAGATCTTTGCTTTATTGCTGTGAAATAAACCACTCATGGGCCTCTTTTGAATCGTAGAACATGCAAAATATCGATTGTTTATCTATCAGTCTCTTTATCATACATTTGATTTATTTATTTTCCAGTTATTTCATTTTCGCATGATACTTAGACTACTTTTCTTGTTATAATCATAAATTATTGTTACATTCTTCTGGTACTACTAGTAATTTTATTCAGTTACTCACCGTTTAGTTTGTGACGGTGGGTGCAGATAGGATGAAGAGCAGCAAGGGCAAGGGGCCTTGCCTAGATGATCTACTGAGAGGATTTGTAGTGACAACTGAGAGACTCTGTAGTAGGTGTTTACATTTTGTTTGTTGATGTGTATATCGTTTTATACTTATATTGTTGGGGTCATTGAACTTGGTATTTCTTTTATGAGACTGGTATCATGTATATATGCCTATTGAATTGTACATGAATACCCGGGGTTTTCCACACTTATAGAATTCCTAATTTCCCTTTGATTGAGTTATTTCCCTTTGTTAAAATTGTTTTAGTCTTCGTTGTGTATTTATGCAATAACTCTTTCATAAATTACTAAATTGATTAAATTGGAGGCTGACTAGGCTCGTAAGGTTGTCAAGTGATGATTTGGGGCCTGCACGGGTTTAGGTCGGGCGTACCCAATTGCACGGGAAAATTGGAGCCGTCACAATTTGCCTTGAAGTGCGTGTCAACGCAGGGGTTCGATAGTTGTCAGACTGGGGCGTTGGGTTAGTAAGGCCAAGTCAATTAAATGAAATGACTATGGTTGGTGAATTAAGGATAAATTGGAATATATTATAACCTTAGGCATAATGAATCAATTAGGTACACTAAGTGTGGGGCCACCTCGGGGTGCATGCCAGACGTGGGGCACTGGGTACGAGTAGTCAGGAGTTAGTGTGACCTTGTTTACAATTATTATGAATTAATTTGATAGCCTAACATAGGTTATAATATTTATATTAAATCAAATCAATAGGAGCCCTATAGTTGAATTAATAAAATTCAGCTCACCTAGGATCATCCTAGAGATAAGCATATTGAGTAATTTCAGGAGAAATGTGTCACATTTGGATGTCACTTAAATTGTGGATGGTTGTTATTAGGGATTGTTAGATATACCTCGGGATACGTGTTTCACAACTGATTATAAAACCACTATATAAACCATTTGATCATTGTTCATGCAAAAAGAGAATTTTTATAACCAGAGATATCCGTGAGTTCTGAGATCTTAAGGCTGAAATTAGGACTTGGAGGAGAAAATTTTAAGGATTTTCACACGAAATTGAGGTAATTCTCTCACTTAACTTGGTTGATTTTCCATTTTTAAGGAGGTTTATGGGTTTTGAATTAAGTTTGGATTTCTGAGTTATCACATTGGTTTGTGTTAGATTTGAGGTTTTAAGATTTGATTTGATGAAATTCATTAGTTGGAATTGATTTTGTTGAGGATTTTGGGAAATTTTGGGAATTTCGGAATTTATACATGCATGTCTTAATCCTCTGTTTTTGGGTAATTTGAGGTTTAATATCTATTTTCTAAGGTTAAATCAAGATTATGGATGTTTGGGAATATGTTGAGCGTGATGGGAAAGACGGGGAAACCTAGATTTCTAGAATTCCAATTCTAGAATTCTGGAAATTGCTCTTCCCAGCGTGCTGCACACTGTGGAGAAGACGACTGTTCTTCCTCCTGAAGAACAGTGTGCATAGGACTTCCTAGCGCGCTGGCTAATTTGCCTAGCGTGACTAAGACCAACAAAACATTTTAATTCGGGATTTTTGGATAAATTCATGTATGAAAATCACAAGTTAACCTTAAAACACATGAAATTGATCTCATGAGTCACAGACTGAATTTTAGAGTCGGTGACTTGTCAGGGTCGAATCGAGTGTTTTTGGAGTTTTTGGAGTGCAATTTAAGGTACGTAAAACCCAACTGAACGCCACAGTTGTATTTACTTTTTGGCATTTATTTAATCAAGTTCCTTGAATTATTCCATTTTATTTATTTATTAAGATGGTCGAGTTACTTTCACCTATTTATCTGTGGTGTGTTGAAGGTGCTTACTAGTTTGTACGTATTGCTCGGCCTCAATGATGATATCCCGAGTTGAATACCGGTTCACGTGTTCGATGTACGCCAATATGGCTAATTCCTTTAGGATGACAGGTGATGTGAATTGTAGTAGGTTCCACAAACGGGACCTTGGTCCAAAGTACAAACTTAGTCTGCTAGGTCAACCACCCATTTTGTGATTCACTGATGTTATATATTCATGCGATGAGCTTTGTGCAGTTGTTTGTATTTTTCCTTCATTTTCGCATGTTTATTTAACATTGTCTTTGGATGTTTGTTTAGTTTTATATTAATAAATGCATAGTGGATTTTCTTGGGATTTTACTTACTGGACTTGTCATTTGGTTTTTGTGATGGCTAAAGTGCAGATCCTAATACCAGTAGGGGAAGGGGGTTTTAGGCGACTACATTTGACTTGCCCACTGTCGAGGACCTACTTGTACGTGAGGATTTTGATATTTTGATATTTTGATATTTTGTTTATTTTGGGTTGTTGGGAGACTATATCACCTATATTTGTATATATACACTGTTCGCAGTTAATCGCTTATATATGTAGTACAAATTGGGTTTTCCACTATAGGATTTTAATGTCTTTATTTTTTAGAATGCTCATTTAATTAAAGTAAGACTTCCGCAATTCAAATTAACTGGTTATCTGCTTGCAACTCTAAGATATAAATGAATAATATATTTAATTGCTAGATAAGGTGGCACAATAAATGAAGTTGTCAGGTAGAGTTCACCGACGTAATGACGTGGTGGTCTTGGATTTTGAGGCTGTGACATGCACCCACCATCATAAAAATAACGATGAGTACAGAGAATAATAGTAATAACTAAGTAGAGTCTCAATAATATTTCAAATGCCAAACAACCGACTAAATGAGTATCATGCAAGAATATCACAAACATAATAAAATACAACATAATAACAAATCATTGAAATATCAATGATAAATGAGTGTCGAGAGACAAAGCAATAAGGCATATAAGTGTTCTAAGTCCATCAAGTTGCCACACAGAGTTCACAACCTAACTTCCCAGACAAATTCTGGACCTAAGCAAACCACTTCGGACAACTTAGGATGAATCACTCTACCGGAGCCCACACAAAGTTCAACTCACGGTCAGACTACCAATCCTAAACGGCGGGTTTAGGCACATCCAAAATCCGTGTAGTTACAGTGGTGAAAGAGATCACTAAGTAGTCTCACCGCACCCGCAACCACTATATCGCCCACTTAAACCCAAAAGGCCACTCATTAAAGAATTCAAGGAAAACAAACTGATAATCCACCAAGGATAGACATCGCAAACGAAATTCAATAAATCATATCTCGCAAAAAAAATTGCTTAATAAGGATAACAACCCAACTAAATCCATAAATAAAATAATATAAATACTCTCACTAGTTTTACTCACTGAACAACATGATACTTCGCGCTCGCAACTCTCACACGTCGTCAAACGGATCACGTACACTCGTCACCAGTCCACTAAGCACTTGGTATTAGTTCGGATCCAATTTGGTCACGTTAAAGTCTTATTTTGTATTTAATTGTAAATTCCCATTAATTCTCCCCATTTTCCAAACATACCCATTTTCACTATTTTAGGTCAATTTCCTAGGTATTGGGTCGTATTCGGACCCATTTGGATACCCGAGAGAAATCTCGAAGTTTTCAAAATTTTCCAAAATTTAGACCCTGTGAATAGTGCCACGTCGTGGGTGGCACAGTTGTGGTCCAACTCTGGCGGCGCCAATTAAAGCGTGGGGACTACCCTAGATGTCATGGCTGGCACCGTGGGGCCTTAGGCCCCACTGCGTCTCTCGTGGCATCACAACCAGAATGTGACTGTTGGGGTTTTTCGCAACCCCGGCTTGCATCGCTGTGTTCCAAGCCTATCCTAACCTCGTAGGAACCTCGATATCCATCCAAATCCGCTATAAAAACATGAAAATTGACCGACCATCGATCCAACAATCGAACAAAAACATACAAAACCTACGCCAAAACGACGATAATTGAACAAGAAGTCGAGATCTCACCTCCGTTTATGTCGTGGCACGATCCCATGGTGTTGATCCGTGACGAAAATCATCAAAACCCTCTCCTCTAGCCCGTTCTCACGTGAAAGGAAAGAGATAATGAGAGAAAATGAAAGAGATGAGGGTTGACTCAACTATTTATAGGGTGGTCTCATCTTGGAGTGTTTACGTATCCCGAAGCACATCCAAGGGCCCTCATCCACACCAGCCACCAACTTTGGTGACTCGCTTGTGTGATTCCCCCTTGTTCTCATCTCATTTGCACCAATAATCGAGTTACCTCGGACGTTTCTGCACTTGGCATGCACCACAACTCGCACCGTCGCACGCGAATGAAAATACTAATGACCCGAACATATTTCCGATTTAATTATTATTGTCCACGAAAATCGTTTTCCGAACCCGTGTACCCATATTTCATCTACCCGATACCTGTTCATCACGTTTTCCTAGGCAAACACTACTCACAACTCGATGTCATCGTCCTGTCACACAGACACGAGTATAAATAGGTAACACACGTCGTCACACAGACATAACATATTTTTCGGGTCGCTACAATTCAATTGTCATGTATTTGATTTTGAGATATTGCGATTGTAACAATGAAACAGTTTGACAATCAATAATTGTTCTCTTGATAAACGTCTGTAACACAATAGCACATAGACATACTAAGACCAAAACGAAAAATAAAACTTCCCGCAAGGGAAGACAATCACAAACTTCCAACATTGGAAGACAAATACTTATTGAAAAAGACAACTTAATAAAACTATCAAACCAGCAACTATAAACGCAGATCTACACACGATCAATAGAAGTGGTCATAATCTTGAATGATGATAAATGCAAACATAGAAGGGGAACAAGCGGTGGCGCCAATGACGAACCCAATAGCTGTTGTAGGATTGAAACTCTCAGATCTAAATAGATCTATATTTTATTAAAGAAAATGCATTTAATACATATACATACATATTGTTGTTAGTGTCCCTTGAATATCAAAGTTGTTGCATTATATTTTCAGCACGTCGGGGTTTAGGCTATGAGGATGCTATAAATACTTTCGGATCAAGATCTTGATCCATATAGTGGATGCATCGAGATCCAAGTGCGCATTGTGTCAAAAGAACACTAACAATTGTATGTCTAAAGGCTGTCAAATTTAATGATGTCACGCTAGCTAGCTAACATTTTCCATTTTAATTGTTTCAATTGAAGTAGGGTTTGTATGGCTGTGGTTGTTCCGACCACTACAGATGATCCTCAATAATTCAACATCTAGAAAGAAATTGTAATTCAGTAACATTTTTCTTTTCTCCTAGCATGAGTCGGACCATTAATTTCAGTGGTCCATTTTGTAGCTTAATTAGTAGTAGCTTATAAGATGTACAAGTACAATCATTGATTTTTTATTTTTTTATTTTTTGTCAAATACAATCATTGATATTCATATAGTTAGTAAGGCCGTGAACTTTATTAGTTAAAATTAAGATTAAGATTAGTCATTGTTGAATACGTACGACTTGTAAGGGAACTTGCACATTTTTATTTTTATTTTTTGAAACTGAACTTATACATATATATGTTACATACGTTGTTATTTTACATCCACTTGAATTATTAGATAGATTTTATAGATTCTTCTAGAGCTCTGTAGAGCCAAATGCATACTTTGTCCAAATATTAAGAGATGGTGAGAGATATTAACTGGGCCAGAATAAATTAGTGAGAGATCTTCTTTTATTTGTCCCTTCTATGTAAGTGACCATTATATTTTCTTTTATGTGGTTGTTGAAAAAGTTTATTTTGTTTGGCAGAAAAAACTTGATTTTTTTTTGGGTGCTTTAAAGTCATCTAGAACCTACCACCAATGTGTGCCTATATATGTTCACAAAGTTCAAATGAGAAATTCGAAACATTTGCTTGACAACAGAGAGAACAAATTTGAGAGCACTAAATAAAACATATATGGCTACCAACTACAAACTCCATGTTCTAACCCCTTCAACTAGCTGCTCTACACATTTGTCACAAACTAGATACTTGGTGCCGCGGAAAGGCGTTAGAGGGAGACGCCCTTCTGGGCAACAAATCCGATGTTCTATTCCTGTTACTTATGACCCTACTGTTCCTAGGCGATCCGAGCATTACCAATACCAACCAACTATTTGGGACTATGACTTCGTCGAATCCCTTGAGAGTAGTTTCGCGGTAATTATCGATATATACCATTCATATGTACATCTGTTTCTCATGTTATGCATAATTTATTTGAAAAAAAAAAAGATAACTACTGTATGAGTACACGGTTTTGCTAATATTTTGTGAATATGCCATTGTGTAGGGAGGGACATACACTAATCAAACTGAGAGGTTGAAGGAAGAGGTGAGGCTTATGCTAAAAAACACAAGTGGTCAAGTACCAAAGCTTGAATTGATTGACACCCTTGAAAGGCTTGGTGTTTGCTACCTCTTTGAGGGAGAGATCAAAAAGAGCTTAGAGGGAATAGACCTCAATAAGAATAAGTGGACTAAGGATAGCTTATATGCTACAGCTCTCACTTTTA
This sequence comes from Stephania japonica, assembly GCA_039657345.1. Lineage (NCBI taxonomy): Eukaryota > Viridiplantae > Streptophyta > Magnoliopsida > Ranunculales > Menispermaceae > Stephania > Stephania japonica. The sequence continues at coordinate 78,176,578 of CM077556.1, read as the reverse complement.
GGCTCCTCAGACAACATGGCTATAAGGAGTCCGCAGGTAATGAAAAGATAACATGTCGTAAGAAATTCGTTGTGCATGTTTGATGATCAATCAAGTATAGTAAACAACTGTAAAAAACCATAAACAACCGATGACTTAATTCGTCGCTGTTCCTATTGGTGCAGGGGTGTTCAAGGAATTTCAGGATGAGAAGGGTAATTTCAAAGAGTCACTAACTAATGATGTCAAGGGATTGCTTAGCTTGTATGAGGCTTCACATGTTGTATACGATGGAGAGAAAATCTTAGACAACGCTAGAGAATTTACGAGGAAACATCTTAAAGGTCTCGAGGGTAACATGGATACAAGCCTCGCAAAACAAGTGAGCCGGTCATTGGAGATTCCTCTGCATTGGAGGATGGTGAGAGCTGAGGCTAGGTGGTACATGGACATATATGAAAAAGAGGAAGGAATGAATCCCGCTTTGCTCGAGTTGGCAAAGTTGGACTTCAATATGGTGCAGGCAGTGCTACAAAAAGATCTTAGAAGTATGTCAAGGTATGTATATATGATCCTACGCAGAATTTGAAGCAACTTGTTCTGCCATATCTGATGTCTTTTATGCTGAATATTTTGAGCAACTGATCTGGTACATGTATAGGTGGTGGAGAAACCTTGGTGTGGCGGCCAAGTTGACTTTTGCAAGAGACCGACTCGTGGAGAGTTTCTTATGGAGTGTAGGCATTGCTTATGAGCCTGACTATGAGCTCTGTAGGGAATGGCTTACTAAGGTTATGAATTTCGTGCTAATCATCGATGACATTTACGATGTTTACGGATCTCTGGAGGAGCTTGAAATATTTACCGATGCCGTTGAGAGGTAAAATATGAACGAAAAATTGTTGCTATCATGAACAACTAGAAATCTCTTAATGATCTTTTCTTCAGTTAATTAATAATTGAAGCGATAGATAGACAAGTAGGATTTAAATATCGATAACTAATTTAACATCTGATTCAATTTTTTTTGGCTATCACATAACAAAGTACTAGTTAATTTCGATGTCTTTTATCAGGTGGGATCACAAGTTAATGAACAACCTTCCATACTATATGAAAGTGTGTTTCTTGGCGCTGTACAACACAACTAATGAGATGGCCTACGAAATCCTAAAAGAACAAGGCTGGGACATCCTTCCCTACTTGACAAAATCAGTAAGTTATTACCCTTATTTGCGAGGTCATTAAGCACCTGTTTTTCGTGCAGTTTTATTTATAAGTCATTCAATCAAACACAATAACATGGTAAGGCTGCAAGATAAGTAAATTAATTAGCATCCACATATTGCACCTGCCACTGATTTGATCACTTCAGCAATTTGATCATTTAGCTATAGCTTTTGCAAGAGATAGCATGGTTGGTTGGTTATAGTCATTTGAAAGGTCCCCTTCTAATGATGGAATGATTTGGGATAAGATATTCTTTCTTTGTAAGGTGGAGAAGTACAGACTACTCCTATTTCTCAGGAGACTCACAAATTAAAGATTTTTACTGTAGATTATTTGGTCAGTAAAAAATAATATTGTAAGGTCAATTCAGTTTTGTTTATTGTCGAAACAAAAACCTATTATATCATTTGAATCTCTGTTCGATCGATATTAAAATTGTCTCGTGATTTTGTGATTCTTCGGATTAACTTAGTCTTGTGTCATATTTTGATCAGTGGGCAAATTTCATCAAAGCAATGCTGCAAGAGGCCAAATGGTGCAAACAAGGGTACACACCATCTCTTAAAGAATATCTAGACAATGGATGGCTTTCATCCTCTGGCTCAGTGTTTCTTGTCCACGCATTTTTCGCGACAAAACAGAAGATAAAGCCTGAAGTACTAGAAGGCCTTGACAAAAATCACCAACTTCTCAAATATGCTTCAATGATGTTTCGGCTTTCAAATGATCTCGCAACTTCATCAGTAAGAATTCGTTACTCTTTCTAGACTTAGCCTATATACCAACATAACCATATGTCATATGTGATTGAATTCAAACAAAATGCATTGCTTGGACAGGCTGAACTCGAGAGAGGTGATGTAGCATCGTCGATATTTTGCTACATGTGCGAAACAAATGCTTCGGAGGCTGAAGCACGCAATTACATCAGAGGACTGATCTTAGATTCATGGAAGAAGCTGAACAGATCCATCTCTGAATCACCTTTTGAGCTTCCATTCATCAACATGGGCTTGAATCTTGCAAGAACATCACTTTTCATCTACCAATATGGAGATGGACTTGGTGTTGAAGACTCCCATAGCAAAGAACATATCTTGTCTTTGATTGTAAACCCTGTTGAAAATTAGTGTAATTGTTCGTTACTTCCATAATAAGCTTCTTTTTTTTTTTTTTTTTTTTTTTTTGGTGAAACAACCCATCGGACATTTTATTCCAAACCCTTCAATAAGACATTAGAAAGGAACACTGGTACATTTTATTTCATAATAAGCTTTATATATAATTCACATAAAAAGATATATAACAGTGGAAATGAATTGATTGTATCATCAGTTGATATATGTAAACTAGCTTTTGAAACGTGGCCAGCTTGGGAGGCTTTGTAAATAAGTCTGCAACCTGATCGTCACTTTTGCAATAAACCACATCAATAACTCCTTCCTTCGTAAGCTCCCTCAAATAGTGGTATCTTACATCTATGTGTTTACTTCTACCATGAAGAACAGGATTTTTTGAGAGTTTAATTGCAGAACTACTGTCACAGTAAATTGTAGTGGCTCCTTTTGGCTTGAAATGCAACTCTTCAAGAATATTTCTAAGCCATACAGCCTGACAGGCACAGAATGTTGCAGCAACGAGTTCAGCCTCCGTAGTTGACAAAGTGACATAGGTTGTTTCTTTGAGGACCACGAAACTGCTGCAGAACTTAACATGAAAACATAGCCTGAGGTACTCTTGCGATCATCTACATCTCTAGCATAGTCGCTGTCGGTGAATCCGACCAAATCTGAAGACATTCCCTTCTTATAAAATAATCCAAAATCAACAGTCCCTTTTAAATACCGTAGCATCCTTTTAGCAGCAAGAAGATGTTGTTCTCTTGGATTCTCCATGTACCTGCTAATGAGACTTACAGCATGCATTATATCAGGTCTGGTTGCAGTTAAGTACATTAAACTTCCCACAATCTGTTTGTAAATCGTGCTGTCCACCTTTCTTCCTTCAGGATCCTTGGAAAGCTGCAAACCATACTCAATTGGAGTAGTTAAAGAGTTGCAATTTTTCATCTGGAACCTTTCTAAAATCTCCTGCACATATTTCTTTTGAGAAACAAAGATTCCAGCAGCTGTTTGCTTCACTTCAATGCCAAGATAATAATGCATCAATCCAAGATCAGACATCTCAAATTCAACCATCATAGACTTCTTAAATTGTTCAAACATGGCACTACCATTTCCAGTGTAAATTAAGTCATCCACATATAGACACACAATGAGCATTTTCCCGTCTCCATCAGTTTTAACAAAAAGTGTGTTCATATGGACATTTTGTAAAACCCTCCTTAAGGAAAAAATCCTCAATGCGACTATACCAAGCCCGTGGAGCTTGCTTTAACCCGATAAAGCTTTCTTTAGTTTATAGACTTTGTGCTCATTCCCAAGTTGAATGTGCTCATTCCCAAGTTGAATGTAACCAGGAGGTTGATCGATAAATACCTCTTCTTTTAGGTCTCCATGCAAGAAAGCTGATTTTACATCCATTTGGAAGATAGGCCATGGTGTTGAGCTGCCAATGCAATCACCAATCTGATCGTATCATGCCTTGCAACAGGAGCAAAAACCTCTTTGTAGTCCACACCAAATTCTTGTGCGTAGCCTTTAGCCACCAAGCGTGCTTTGTGCTTCTCAACTTCTCCATTCTCCTTTAGCTTGGTTTTGAACACCCACTTCACACCAATGCTCTTTTGTCCTTGTGGAAGATCTGTCAACACCCAAGTGTTGTTTTTTACAATGGATTCAATTTCAAGATCCATTGCTTGTCGCCACTTCTCATCCTTCACAGCATCGTCAAATGCTACAGGCTCACAATCTGAAAAAAGAGCAAAATGGTTAAATGAAGAGGAAATATTTTCAGGTACATCATAATCTTCCATCCATGCAGGTCTTTTTCTACTTCGTTGAGGTCGTTGCCCATCATCGGCTTCAAAGGTGGCTGAGCTTGGAGGATTTTCGAGAACTTGTTGTAAATCTTCCACAAGGGGCTGCTGCTGCCTTGTATCTTCATTTTCCCCATCAAAATCTGCTGCAATTTGCTGTGTATGCTGGTCCTCCCAGCCCCAGAATGCTTCTTCATCAAATATCACGTCACGGCTAATGTATATTTTCTTGGTGATAGGATTGTATAGTTTGTACGCCTTGGACTGCTCACTAACACCAAGAAATACACATTTTTCTCCCTTGTCATCGAGCTTTTTCCTCTTCTGATCTGGAATGTGGGCATAAGCTATACATCCAAAAATTCGGAAGTGCTCAACATTTGGTCGATGTCCACTCCAAGCTTCTTCAGGTGTCACATTTTGAACTGCAAAAGTTGGACTTGTGTGTAATATATGAGTACTCCAATGGACAGCTTCCGGCCAAAAACTTCTTGGAATCCTGCTCCTTGACAACACAGACCGCACCATATTTAAGATGGTACGATTCTTCCTCTCTGCGACACCATTTTACTGAGGCGTGTAGGCTGCTGTAAGCTGCTTTTGAATGCCATGACTCTCACAAAAATTTATGAAGTCTACTGAATTGTATTCTCCACCACGGTCGCTACGGAGAGTTTTTATTGGCATGCCTGCTTCTTTTTCGACCAAAGCCTTAAAGCTTTTGAAAGCCGATAAAGCTTCAGATTTTACCTGCAAAAAATATATCCAAGTTTTTCGACTATAGTCGTCAATGAACGTTATAAAATAACGTTTACCGCCATTTGAAGTAGGAGTGATTGGCCCACATATGTCAGAATGAACCAACTCCAACATTTCCCTTGCTCTCCATGATTGGCCTTTTGGAAAAACATCCCTGTGTTGTTTGCCAACAACACAATCTTCACATATACCTGAGGGAGATTCGAATTCTGGGAGATTAGTCATCATCTTCTTCTTCTGCAAAGTCTTTAATCCACCAAAGCTGAGATGATCATAGCGGAAGTGCCACAGACATGATGTATCTTTAAATTAAGCAGTAAGACAAAAATGTGCGGCATTGCGGAGATATAATGGAAACATTCGATTTGCTGTCATCTTCACTTGAGCAATTAAGCCCAATTGCTCATCTTTAATTTTACAGACTCCATTCTTGATAGAAATCTCATATCCCTTTTCTTGAAGCTGACCTACACTTAACAGGTTAGTTTTTAAATCAGGAACAAACAAAACATTGGAAATAGAATGAGAATTTCCTTTGTTTTGAATTGTAACCCTTCCCCTTCCGAGCACAGATACTCTGGAATTGTTCCCAAATTTAACAGTATCTCGGAATGTTCATCCAAATCAGAAAAATACTGATTTGTCTCCACACATATGGTTGCTGCAGCCCGTGTCAAGATACCATAAATTTGGGTGAGTCTCCTCCTTCGTGTGACACACCATGAGAAGAGAAACTTCTTCTTCTTCTTGTTGCTCTACAAAGTTAAATCTTTCCCCTCTATATTTATTTAAATTTATACGACACTCTGAGCGATAATGGCCATACCTTTGACATCGAAAACATTTGATCTTCGATTTGTCTTTCTTAGGTGTGTGTTCAGCTGAAGCCTGAGAATCAATTCCCCCCCATTTTCCATGTCCACTTGAATTATTGTTGCCTGGAGTGCTTGCTCTTCACTATCCTGCTGGATTATCTTCTGCTCATGAACTAGCAAGGAATTTTGCAATTCATCTATTGAAAGAGCATCAATATCTTTAGACTCTTCAATAGAACAAATCACAAAATTAAATTTGGACGTCATTGAACGAAGAATCTTTTCAACTATGGTGACATCTTGTAGCTTCTCGCCATGATTTCGCATCTTATTTGATACTGGAAATGCCAATATTCTTTGGACCGTAGGAAATTCTCATATGCTATATAGATACATATGTACATGAGAGTTAACAAGGAAAAAATATTGCTGCTGCAAGAGTAGAAGTGTATGAACTGAAATCTCTGCAGATAACTTTATTGAATAAAGAAGGCCTTTTTTTTTTTAATTTTGGTGTAAAGAACCAGCTCTATCCACATCTTTTTTGTTTATTCAAATAAATTGATGTACATGAGAGTTAACAAAAATAAAGAGTAGAGGTTATGCTTCTCCTATATCCTCCTCTTTTTTTATTTTGGTGAGGCTCTATGCACATCTTGCAGGACACTAAACGCACATTTTTAGGACACTCCACATTTTTACCAATCTTCTTTGAAATTTGAATTTGGAGTACATTTAGAATCGAGGTGCCCTAAGCAATTAAACGTTGGGTGCGTTTAGCAAGACTCTAAATTTTTTGTCCTTTTTTGGCTACTTGTCCTAGCTGGTTAATTAAATGACCACTTCTCTCTTGTTTCCAGTTTGACTGTTTATTTGGTCCTAAATAATAAGATTTTTTCTCTTGCTCCTATATGATAAGATTTAGTTGGTACACATATATCGCCATTTTTTTTTTTTTTGGACACCATATTTATTATTATTATTATCTTATATGAAGAATACTATATATATAGTGGTAATATATTTATGTAAGTAATATATTAAATAAACTATATACAAGCACTCAATTCTTTATAACATTTATCTTGACCAAAAATAAAAGGAAATCAACGATGTATGTTATGATAACAAACTTCACTTTCAGATTTTCAGCAACAAGGACTTTGTTGCAAACATTTGATTTCGTTGCAAAAGCTGACTAGCAACGGAATTCTCCCAACTTTGGTTCAGGAACAAGTTATATTTGTTGCTAGAGGCGGGCTTTATTATGACAAGAGGGCTTTTTAAGGTGATAGCGGACTTTTTGCTAGAACCAATTTTGATAAAAATAGATTCATTGCAAAAGATTATTCTTGCAACAAGAAAAAATGCTAACAATTAACGAATATTGAAGCACATAAAGATCATAGATGCAACTTTTGTCATTATTAACTTGATTTTTTTTGTTAGGAATTATTAACTTGATTTAGCAACAAATCCATGGTTAAAATGCTCCAAAAATTTGATTGTTCCTATAAGAATCTGAACTAAAATGAAAATCTTTGACAAAATAAAAACTAAAATGAAATTAAGTTAATTGTTAAAACTCAACACAAATAGCTATCAAATGTCCTGAAATAAGAGGAATTGTCTGAAAATAGACTTTACAAAAATTAGAGTAAATAAAAAAAACAACAAAGCACTACTTTGTTATTACTCTCCCCTTATATATACATGCAAATTAACTCTCTCAAAATCTCTAATCTCTTCGTAAATCTTGATCTTCCTCCAAGAAACAAGAATCACGATTACAATTATATATATTAGACATAATTATATAAATGCACAATTTTAACAAAGAAAAATAATGAAATATATCATTGCCAAAAAAATAATCACCTTGACAGTGTAATAATTAAGAATGATTCAACTTCAACACACAATTATCCTCACTAAGAAAATAAGCTTTAGCAATAAAATAAGTTGTTTTTTAAGAAAAAAATAACTTCTTCGTTGTTCTTATTTTTTTACATTTATAAAAATAGTAATAGAATACTAATTTGTTGTTGAAATTAAAGCCTTATTCCTGTCTTATTGATTTCTTTGTACGGTAAATTGCAACAAAAGTATTATTTGGTTAGTGATTCATACTTTAGCAGCAAAATATATTTAATTTGTTGCTGTTAATTTGTTGCTAAATATTAAAGTTGTAGTGTCATGTTTGCCTTTCTGCTTAAAGTCAAAATCAGTTACTGTTTCATCACTTTATGTATTCTTAGAAATCGAAAAAGAAAAAATAAAAAAAAAAAGCTCTTTAATTAATTAGTAAAATAGTTCTCAACTTCCTACCAATAAAAAAAAAAAAAAAAAAAAATAGTTCTCCACTTGACAAAAACAAAAGAAGAAGAAGCACTCAAACTCTACTAGTCAACAATTACTAATATTTAATGGCAGCAGCCAGAGAAAAATTACCAAAAGAGAGATCAGGATGAGAAAAATGACAATGAGAGCGGATGCGTGGGCTATTTTCTGGTGCTTTATTTGTTTATTACTATTTCTGTCCAATTCGTAATTTCGCATTGATGGCTGCTTTGTTTCTTATTAATGACTTCTTTGTTTGTTACAGAAAGTTTGGTTTTTTATTTATGGAAGTGAGTGCCCATTAAATTTTCTCTTATGTTGTTGATGTTTTCTGATGCTTCCATTCATCTCTATCATCTATGTATGTATGCCTATATAATATATGTCCACAAAGCACACTAATTAGAAGTTGAAAACTTTTGATTCACAACAGAGAGAATAAATTTGAGAGCACTCACATACATGGCTACAGCTAATTTGTACAAGCTCCATTTTCTAAGCACCCCTGCAATTAGCTGCTCTGCACATTTGCCAAACACTAGATTCTCAGCGCCATGTAACGGTGCTCGAGGGAGAAGCCCTTCTGCGCTACAAATCAGATGCTCTTTCCCCATGAATTTCGATCCTAGCATTCCTAGGCAGTCCGAGCATTACCAATACCAACCAACTATTTGGGATTATGTCTTCATCGAGTCCCTCGAGAGTAGTTTTGTGGTGATTAACAATCTCCAATAATCATATATTTAGCTTTCATGTTATAATACATATATATTTCTTTGATGAAAATGTGTGAAGGTGCTATATTGTAGGGTGGAATATATGCCAATCAAACTGAGAAGTTGAAGGAAGAGGTGAGGCTTATGCTCAAAAACACAAGTGAACTAGTAGTTAAGCTAGAACTGATTGATACTCTTGAAAGGCTTGGTGTTGGCTACCTCTTTGAAGGAGAGATCAACAAAAGCCTACAGGAAATAGACCACAACGACGCTAAATTATGGATTAAGGAGAGCTTGCACTCCACAGCTTTAACTTTTAGAATCCTTAGACAGCATGGCTGTAAGGTATCAGCAGGTAATGGAAAGATGAGAATCATGAGATTGATTACAAAAGAATCCAAACTATATATGTCTGATGGCCAAGTATAGGAAATAATGAATTGATTCGCCATTGCTATTGGTGCAGGGGTGTTCGAGAAATTTAAGGATGAGAATGGTCATTTCAAAAAGTCACTAATCAGTGATTTCAAGGGATTGCTTAGCTTGTGTGAAGCTGCACATGTAGTATGTGAAGGGGAGATAATCTTAGACGACGCTATAGAATTCACGAGAATACATCTAAACAATTTAGAAGGCAACGTGAAGGCGAACCTTGCAAAACAAGCGAGCCGGTCATTGGAGATTCCTTTGCATTGGAGGATGGTGAGAGCAGAAGCTAGGTGGTATATGGACATATATGAGGAGGAGGAAGGAGTGAATCCCACTTTGCTCGAATTGGCGAAGTTAGACTTCAATATGGTGCAAGCTGTGCTACTAAGAGATCTCAGGAGTATGTCAAGGTATGCATGTATGATCTCCTATGCACAAATAAAGTTACTTTTTCCTGTCATAACTGAATTTTAATTTGTACTAAACTGGTATATATATACTAAGGTGGTGGAGGAACCTTGGTGTGGCTGCCAAGTTGAGCTTCGCGAGAGACCGACTAGTGGAGAGTTTCTTATGGAGTGTAGGCATTGGTTATGAGCCTGAATATGAGCTTTGTAGGGAATGGCTTACTAAGGTCATGAATTTCGTGCTGATTATTGATGACATTTATGATGTTTACGGCTCTCTGGAGGAGCTTGAAATATTTACTTATACTGTTGAGAGGTAAAAATAACTGAAAATCCATTACTATGATCTGCTAGAAATCACTTCATCTTTTTTCAGCACTTATTAGTGAAATGGTAGGTAGATAAACAACTAGGATTTACAAGATTGATGACCAGTTTCATAACTTATAATTGAGTTTTTTTCGACAACTTTCCTTATCAATGCTTCTATTATTAGTATTTCACCTAAGCTTGCTCTACTACTTAACATTGTTGTCCATTTTCAGGTGGGATCACAAGTTACTGAACAACTTTCCATACTATATGAAAGTTTGTTTCTTGGCACTGTACAACATGATTAACGAAATGGCCTACGAAATTCTGAAAGAACAGGGAGTGGACATCCTTCCATACTTGACGAAATCAGTAAGTTATCTCCTTACCATGAAAGTAAACATTAAGCATGGTCATTAAGTGCTTTTTTTGGGGCACTCATAAGCATAAGTGCATCCAAGTCATATAAGGAGTCACTAGGTGCTCATGATCAAACACAACCACAAAAGTAGAGGACAAACACTTTGTAATAAGATTAATTCAGTTCTTTGTTCTTTTTTAAGTGAGAATATCATTATGTCATCGAGAGTTTTTTCTTTGATCGATATTGAAATTATTTTGTTGTTTGAGCTCTTCTCGATACTGAGAATTTTTTATTATGATCAGTGGGCAGATTTTATCAAAGCAATGCTACAAGAAGCCAAATGGTGCAAACAAGGGTGCACTCCATCTCTTAAGGAATATCTAGACAATGGATGGCTTTCATCCTCTGGCTCAGTTTTTCTCATCCATGCATTTTTCGCGACGAAACAAAAGATTAAGCCTGAAGTACTAGAAGGACTCGAGAAAAATCACCAACTTCTCAAATACTCATCAATGGTGTTTCGGCTTTCAAATGACCTCGCAACTTCATCAGTAAGCAATCTTACCTCTTTCTAGGACAATGCTCCATAAGCATATATAACTATTGATTGAATTAAAGCAATGTTGAAACAAATTGCTCTGCTTGAACAGGCTGAACTCGAGAGAGGTGATGTAGCATCGTCGATATTTTGTTACATGCGTGAAACAAATGCTTCGGAGGCTGAAGCGCGCAGTTACATCAGAGGACTGATCTTAGATTCATGGAAGAAGCTGAATAGCTCCATCTCTGAATCCCCTTTTGAGCGTCCATTCATCAACATGGGCTTGAATCTTGCAAGAACATCACTTTTCATCTACCAAAATGGAGATGGACTTGGTGTTGAAGACTCCAAAAGCAAAGACCATATCTTGTCTTTGATTGTGAACCCTGTTGAAAATTAGGCCTTAGTTTGGTCTAAAGAACTACATTTGAATTAAAGTTGACATGGTGGGATATGTTTATAGTTGAGCACTATATTGTGTATTTAAAAATAAAATAAGTTTTTTTTTTGGGTCAATAAAATAAGTTATTGTGATGGAGCCTTTAAATGTATTTTCAGTTATACTTTTTTTGGTGGATGTATCAAGTTAATTGTATTTACAATAGATAGGATCATAGGATAGAATGGAGAAATCAAAAAGTCACAACTCACTGCAACAAAATACAACTTTTGATAATGTTGTCAAACACTACATTGTTAAAATATATTTATAATATTTAAGAGACATATTACAAAATAGTCTTTATTACAAAAAAAAAATCATATAATCTTATTATAAATATTATTCAGTTCTTTATATTATAATATATAATAAATCATTATTTGTTATTTTTTAAAATTAATATATTTAATAATGTATCACTTTAAGTTTTACAACACATATTAGTATCTTAAATAGTTATTTTCTTGTAGTGACTACAAATAAGCGTCAAGACATTTGTTAAAATATTTATGTAGTTACATAGATGTAACACTAAAGCAAAAAGAGATTGTCTTTAGATGAAAATGTCACGATGCCCAGCATGAGTGAATAAGTGCACAATGAAGCATCAAAAAGTCTAACATCACACATGAGCCTTATATTTAACAAATTTTGAAATGATATTAAAATTTGTTAAATAGAAAACAAGTTTCAAAATTTTATTTTATATTTAAAAAGATAAAAAATGATAAGGTCAATTTAGTAATTTAGGCCACTCTTCACTTCAACAAATAGTCTCTCTGCTCATTTTGGCAAAGGGAACCAAAGTTAAAAGAACAAAAAGAGATGGCGATGAGAGCGGCGGCGGCGCGGGGAGGCCTTGGTCGGCGGCTTTCTCTACCTTCAACTTCACGCCGCCGCGAACCCGGCGGCGGCTGAAGCTCTTCCAGAAGCCGAGCCGTCAACCAACCTCTTCGTCTCAGGCGAGTTCACTCAACCCTAAACCCTAGCCCTAATTTCGTTCCTCAATCATTTCTCATCGACTCGCTGCTTCGCATCGATTTCTTTGTTTTCTCTGCCATGAATCTCCTGTTTGTTCAAGAAAGTTTTGATTTTTATGTGTATTTCTGCTTAGTTGTGATGATTTGATTAGTTTTTCAATATATGTTGTGTAGATTTTAGTCTTATCTCCTAAGCAATGTAATTGGGGATGTCTTGGTTTCTCCTAAAACCCTAAACCCTAATTCAATATAGGTTAGGGTTTTTCTTAGAATTATGATGTGGTTGTTTTTGGGTCGATGCCGAGTTGTTTTTTTTTTTTTTTTTGGGTTTTTGTTGTTAGCTTGAAATAATGTTTTCATGGAATGGTCCTTTGGGAGTGTACATATGGAGAATTTCGTGAACGGGGTCGTGAAACTCTGGGGGTTAAGGCTTCTAAAGTAGTACTTGTGAGTTGTGACTTAAGTTTGAGTGTGAATGTGCCGATCGTTCAGGCTAGGTGTATTGAAACACAATTTGCATACTAGGGTGGCGAGACGTTTGTCAATTTTGGTGCAAATTATTGGGTTTATATGGAGCTCAGTCGATGGATGAGGTTTATTTAGATGGTGTGGTAGCTAATATATCTAGAAGGCATGATTTATGTGCTCGATGGTATTGTAAAAGGTTGTGTTTTAGCTCAACAAGTTGGATTACCCGCCGCTCACGTATTTGAAACCAAATCTGATTATGTTAATTGTTTCCTATCACTATGCGCCTTCAGATGCACGCTATGGTGAATCAATCTTCTCTTGAGATGGATTCCTGGATGAATGAAGCTCATAGAAATTCGATTTTTTTTTTTTAGTCCCAGGATAACTTGGCAATGAGTTTCATTTTCAAGTCCAACTTTGCAACTATGTTTGTGTCGAGGATTTTAGCTTTGAAATGGTCATAAATTAATCTTCCATTTGTGTAAATAACTTCAGAGCCTTATTGTCATATTTTCTAATGTAAAATGAATAAAAAAATCATATGTTCCCTACTAGTGCCACTTGATGCACTTTGTCAGCCCATAATTATCGTACTTCTTAGTTTTCACTTTTCACCTCATATTGGCAAAGTCGAAAATCAAAGCAAAGCAGCTCTTGGGTTTGCTCATGGATTGTTTTCATTCAATTGCCAAGGTGCTATACTTAAATGCGTCTTTGACTCCCCGTTGATGTGTCAACATCTGGACTATATTCTGTCCATGCAATGGTCCATTTCTCATGCTTTTTTTTTTCTTGTCTTCCTTTAACATTGGATAGTAATAATAGTCTATTGGCTGGTAGAACTTGTCGGCTTCATGTAAATGGCGATTAATTTAGGTGTCCTTGAACTCAATGTCTGAATTTGCAGTTTTTAAGTGTGTGTTTACTTTTGGCAGGGCTCAATAAGCGCACAACCACAGATGGACTTCGAGAAGCTTTTTCCAAATTCGGTAATGTTGTACACGGTAAGTGTTCCCTAAATGTCTTTAGATAGCCTCTTTACTGCAATGATACTTTTTTTTTTTTCTGGTACAATGGTGCTTTCTTAACCTCTATGATTTGCAGCTCGGGTTGTGACAGACCCAGTTCATGGGTACTCCAAGGGATTTGGTTTCGTGAGATACGCCACTTTAGATGAGGCAGCTGAAGGCATTAAGGGCATGGATGGCAAGGTTAGTTTAATTACCCTCCTAGCTTGGGACTGAGGCTATGTTATTGTTGTTGTAGCTGATGTAGTTTCAACACACTTTCTGATCCCTTTTGAGCTTCATACACAAGCTCTTACACACATGTGCCAAATTCATGATAATGTACTAAAAGTCTCTCAAGCTTTTGTGTTTAAAACTTTTATGGACTTCAGTGGTGAAGCCTGCTTTTCCCCCTCGCCTACTCTCCTGACTCACCACAAATCAAGTTTTCTCATCATTCTCCTTCTGACCATCTCTTTATACACTCCTCCCATCCCTCATTTGTTTCCTAATCGTTTATCTTCCCATCCATCACCTGCAAATCTGTCTCTTCTGTCTAAACTCTTCACGTCTCTTCTCAATCTATCTAGCCTCTTTCTTCACTTGGCTTCTTAGCTTCATTAAAACAATCTTCTGCTGTCTCAAATCTATTTTTAGTTTTTTCTTTTCTTTTTTTTTTCACTGTCAAGCACGTGTTCCCTTGGATTTCATGATAGTGGATGTGTTATACTGGGATTAGGGTACTGCAAAAATTAGACATCTCTTAAGACTTAGTAACATCATTTTTCACCGAGCATGATTATCTAGTGGTTCCCTAATAATACATATTGAATTAAACATCGAATCTTATCTGATACACTTTTGTTCCTTCTGTGCAGTTTCTCGAAGGTTGGGTTATTTTTGCTGAATATGCAAGACCTAGACAGCCGCGACCAGCTCCAGGGGAGAATGGTGCTCCACCTTCTTCGAGCTATTGAAGCACCTTGATTAGCGAATGGAATTTTATCAAAATCGCTGTTCTATATTCTTTCTGTGGGGAGCTTTGATTTCCATCACCTGCCAACTTGAGATTATAGGGAGTGGGAATATTAAATCAAATTTATCAATGGAATGTTGAGATTATGTTGTGAAAATTTTTGTCACATTAGTATTTGAAACAGATTGTTAGTTCTTAAATCTCAATTAAATTGGGACTGCAGCTATGTTGTTGTTCGTACATCATTCATAATTTTGAGGTTATTATGAACCCTGAACATTCTTTAGGTATTGGTGCGCTTCTGCTTTCTCATGAAGAGCAGCAGATTTGATTTGAAGCTATTACAACTATGAGAAACTCTTATCAGTATGAACTCTTTTGATGATGTGCTATAGTAAATTGTTTTGTGGTGACATCACGTGAATAACATCTCAGGTAGATCTATAACTATATACCTCAATGGGCTACAATGCAATCCCCCGGATGTATATGTTTCATATTAGAGAACAAAAGAAGCATTTACTACTCATCATTACAACATAGCACCTGAAATATGAAAATGATAACATAAAACGGCTATAATAACAAAACTTCAATTCCAAAGTAGTTGGTACGGTCTATGAAAAAGAAAATATATTTACTGTCAGCTGAAGCATATTCTTTGACTCCACTCGATACGTGTTTTTGGACACCCAAAATGTACACCAAGTTATCAATGTCCATTGATTTGTGCGTCGATGTTTGCTGGATGGCAACAACTGGGTGTCCACCCTAGCACTACAATACTATCCATCTTTTAAACCCTTCTATTTAAATTAAGAATATGTAGAGATGTAAATCATGAAATAATTTATGTAGCTGCAGAACCTGGATCTTTCCAAACTTCCCATTAAAATATATTCACCGGGTTCTGAAATTAGTACACTAAAATCATGCACCATTGGTCAATGCATATACAGCAATACATACCATTTTACAGATACTCACTGTGGAAGTAAAGAATTAAGTTTCTTCTCATACATTTTAGCTCGCCGCAGCGCATCCAAGGCCTCGGATTGCTTTCCTGCGCGTTTCAGGTTCACGGCTTTTACCTTCTCAGCTTTGATTAGTTCTTCCAACTGAGTCTTTTCCTGGTTGGATGTTTCATTCTTATTAGTTGTAGGTTTGACACTTTCTGGTGCTGCAGAGACCTTTGGAGCAACTTCAGCATCATGTAAGCCAATAGCTTTCAAAGCAGACAAGAGTTGAGGATCAAGAAAGTCCTCGACACCCAAATCATCTGTTCTGTCCGCCTCACTAACGGCCTTACTAGAAAGCGATTCCTCCAATTGAGCCTCAAGATCCTTGGCCAACTGAAATTCTGCATCGGCTTCATCAGTTCTACCTTCCCTCCTCAGCTTCATTGCCTGCCGTTTGTGGGCGAGAGACTCCTGTTGTAGCTTGAAGCGATCTCTACTCGTCAAGGGTTTTGAGGACTGGCCTGCATTCTTATGAGCTTCTTTAGGACTTGAGACATCGTTATTTAAAATATGCAACTCGGTAGAAGCTGCAACAGGTGGAGATCTCTCTTCCTGGAGACGCTTCTCGAGAAGTTTTGCCTGGCGTAGTTCCTCTCGCGCTTCAGCTAATTTGCCCTCTCTCTTGAGAGAAACCGCCTTTCTCTTCCGAGCCAGAATTTCTTGTGGGAGAGAAGTTTGGTTGTTTTGAGAGTTGGAACTAGGGGTTGAATTTGTTTCATCAGCTTGAGTTCTCTGGATCCTACCAACTGTCTTCTCTTCCTTCTCATGCAAATTCTCACTTTTCTTTCCCGACGCAATGTGGGGATTATTCACCAGCTTAGAGGATGAACTATCATGAGAAATGTTACCAGAACTAGAACTTCCTTGATCACCTCTTTCTTCAACTGCAAACTGAGACTTTCGCCAGTCATTCCCGGTTAGCAAATCCGTTAACTGACCTGATTGAGCAAAAGGATCCACTGGTTTATCTACTTTTGAGTCAACTTCGGAGTTAAATACTTCAATCAATGGAGCCATATCTCCAATGGGCTTGGAAATTACATGAGCAGCACTAGATGAACTTTCCCGAAAAGGTTGTTTTATGCCACTTCCATTCCAATCGAAACCCAAAAGCTCAGAAGATTCATCATTTGAACCATCTAACAACTTGGATTGTCTTGCTACTTCCACCACACTGTTCAGATTCCCGAGTTTCTCTTGAGACATCGTCGATCCAACAGTCTCTAGCTTATCATCCCGAGACGTGTCGGATAGAGCATCTTTGTTGGGAGTTGTCGACTCTTCCAGCTGTACTTCTAATGCCTTTGCCATTCTCTGGACTTCCTCAGCCTCTTCAACCTCTCCATGGCGTCGTAGTTTGAGGGCCTTTCTTTTCAGTCCTACCAGTTCTCTCTGAATTTCAGCTTTAGTTCTTTTGGGTGCTACAACTGGAATCTCGGGATGAGCTGACAATACCATGGTATCAGCAAGTTGTGCAGATTTATCAACAGATTGTTCATATGATTTTACAACTGTTGCTGCAGATTCAGTAATTTCATCTTTCCAACTCATGTTATTTATCTGAGAGAATGGTGCAGGATCATGAGTAGTGTTTTCCATCACCATTGCCACATATTTTTCCTCCACTGCACTTCTAAGAGGTTTAGAAGATTGTGTTTCTTGCATGGGGCGGATATCTTCAGATGTTTCTGGATCAGTAGGATGTCGAGAAGAATCAGGCCCCTCATCTTGTCCAGTATTTGTTAACTCTTTATTTGAGGTTTCCATGGCAGCCATTTGGGCCTCTAGTACCTTTGTCCTTCTAAGAATATCCTCAGCTTCATCAGCCTCTCCTTGACGTCGAAGAGCAAGTGCCTTCCTTTTCAAGTTTAACAGCTCCCTTTGGATCTCGGCTTTGCTTTTTCTGGGCGCCGCAACTGGTACTCTTTCAGGTTCATCATTTTCACCTCTCCAGCCCAGATTCTCCAGCTGTGAGAGTAATGCAGGATCTTCCATGTCTTGTTCAGTCACATCTTCGTCATCTTCGTCATAAAGATCAAAGTTTTCATAATTACTAAATTGTTTCGCTGCTGACTCATGATCCTTAACACCAGTGTTCACTTTTGTTGCATTTCGTTTGGGAGTACTCTCCATCTCTTCCAACTGACGCTCAAGAACCTTTCCTTTTTTCAGTTCTTCTTCTGCTTCATCCGATCGCCCTTCCCTTCTCAAGGTCAATGCCTTCTTTTTAATTACGAGAAGCTCTTTTTGAAGCATTAATTTACTTTTTGGTTGTGATGGTGGATCTGTGTTGGCCAATGAGTCAAACTCACTCTGATCCACCTTCCGAGCCCTTGACGACTCCTCAGCACTCTGAGGAATCAAACCCTTTTGGGTCATAGCTTTGGAAGCAATTAAGTTCTTTCCTCGAGTCTCCAAACTTTCAACTTCCTTCTCAAGAATTTTCGCCTTCCTTAGCAAGGCCAATGCTTCAGCAACATTACCAGCCCGTTTCTGATTAACAGCTTCTTTCTTCAGCGAGAGAATCTCATTTGATATCGCTTCCACATCCACAATGACAGACTGAGGTGCATTGACCTCTTGTTGGTCAAAATCTTCCGTCCAACCCCATGACTTTAAGACTGCTGCCATATCTGGATCATCCATATCCTCCTCCGTCACATCAAAATGACCATCATCACCAAGATCAGTGGCACCACTTAAAAGATGACCAAAATCAAAACCAGCATCTTTTCCACGGGGCAGCAATAGGTCATCTTCTTTATCATCATCCATATTCTGAATAAGTGCCAACAGTTCATCATCTGAATCTTCAGCGCCAGCCAAAAACTCTTGTTCTTCGAGTTGTTTCTCCAGAACTTTGGCTTTCTTCAATTCTTCCTTGGCTTCTGCAAGCCTTCCTTCACGCTTAAGTGCAAGAGCTTTTCTCTTAAGAGCAAAGACCTGGGTTTTATCAATACCACCAGTTCCCTTGTCTACAATAGACTTGTGAGGGCCTTCTCCAAGAAGAATAGACAATTCGCCTTCTAAACTCATTTTCGCTGGTTTCTTATCTGCATCATGTAGATCAGCGTCAGACCATCCCAGTTCTCTTAGTTCAGACACAAGGTCATCTTTTTCCTTATGTGATTGGGAAGGAAGTTTAATCCTAGCATCGGACTCCGCAACATTGTCATTCATTTTTTGGGTGCTCGCCAAACTGCTGGAAGACAAGGCCTTTTTATGGCTTTTTCTCAATGAAATTTCTAAAGCTTTAGCCTGCCTTTCTAGTTCCTTACCCCGTTTAAATGCTCTCAGCGCTTCCTCAGGTTTATTTTCACCTTTTAGAATTTTATATTTCGTTTTCTCTTCTACTGCCTGCTGACGCAACTCGTCTGGGCTGTGCTTGGTCCCAATCTCATCAATGGAATCACTCTGACCGTCAATGTTGTGCATGATAAGCATATCTTCATCATTATCAAGAATAGCATTTTCTTCTTGAAAATTTGATGAAGCGTTGCTAATGGCCCTTTCAACACCAGAAACTTCAGATGAGGTGGAACCTGACGCCAAAGAAGATGAAAGCTTCCCATCAACATTATTCTTGTTTGACACTTGATCCTCATACTTCAACCCAACCCTTGAACCACCTGAAGCGAACCAGTTCAACAAAACAATTATTTCACATAAAAAGATATATATTCATATTTTGAATCGGAAATGCTTTAGCATGACAAATTGTAAGAAAACAGATGTTCATGAATTTGAATGAGTAAATATTTTTCGGGCCGCAATCATTCTCTCATCCCCATCCCAATCCCAAGACGTGTGATGTTTTACCCATATATAATATTATGCAAATGTACAGCATGATGACTATACTACTAAGGTATAAACTCTACCTGATTTTACCAACCTTAATGTTCGTCAGATTAGACAACATTTCAATCACAGAAGGATTAGGAAAGTTTGGTGGCAGAGAAGAGAACTGAAAATCCTCATGTCCCCCATTCAAATATGGTTTTTTTCGCAGGTAATTAATAATGGGTCTTCCAAAATGAAGATGTTAATTGTTTAGCTCCTGTACCTTCCAAAAGGGATAAAGATCTCTAGGAGACATCATGGATCAGTAAGTGAGAAATCAGGTTGACATACTACGGTACAATCTAAGAACTCCCTAACAATAGAAATTATAAAAGGTGTACTAACTAATTAAAATCACGAATTAAATAAATAAACAGCACTGCAAAATGGTTCGAGTGTCCTCATAATCCTAAAACTAAATTATTAAAGTAATGGGCATGGTGTTAAAAGTTTCATAAAAATGGAAAATATGTGAAAACAACACATCACCAAATAACAGGTTAGCATAAATAATTTAACCATGAAACTCTGCCCATGATTTTCAGTCCAAGCGCAGACTCACAGAGGCAGTTTACATTCTCACTTAACTGGTCTTGATCCACAGACAACTAGTACCCAAGTTGCTAATGGTTCAGCAATCTTTACTTATTTACAAATACACTAATACATTGCCTAGATAAAACTTGTTCCTGTGACTTTCATGTCTATCTCGTTCTAATAAAGTCCTACAAAAGATGACACGAGTCAGTTAAAATAGAACAGAGTTGCAACATTGAACAAATGTAATGTACAGATCCAAACACTAGACACGCCAATAAGTTGGCCTGCCTTTAAATAGCAGTGAAACTCAGTAATCTTCAGTCTTAGCTTTATCTTTCTGATAATTACATAAATTTAAGACAGCAAGATACTCAACAAGTATTTAATCTAGGGAATCAAGAATGATAATTTAAGACACATATAGCTTAGTCTTACAGTGTCTGACCTCTTCCTGCTCTACTTTTGTATCCGTAGCGCATATCAAAACGGGCTGCCTCCTCCAGTTTTTTGCAAGGCTCACATATTCGCACAGGTGAGTCACCCTGGCCACGCAAAATCATTCTCTGCTGGGTGCAACTATTGCAATAAATGCCCCCGCATCTGCGACAATGATGCTGGAATAGAATCCACAATATGAGAAGAAAAATGAAATTAAGTATAAAACTGAATCACAAGGAAAGAAAATAATGCATACAATGTCGATTCATTCTACTTTTAAGGATGGAAATAAATAATTTAAAAAATAATCAACTATTGAAGGAAACACCAAATTATTGAAGACATCATTGCATACGTATGCAACTTAAAACTCCCATTTACAAGCATCCCCATTATCCAATTCATAATTGTAAGTACTAAGTTATAAATTCAATGAAGAATTTTGATCCAGCCCATGCAGTCTGTAATCCCCACTAAAAATTTTAATTTCATTGCATCCAAAATAACAAGTGGAGGCATTCCCATGTTTCTTTTTGTCCTCTCTAAACCACTTCTCTACCATAGAGGCCATTGCAAGTCAATTGAGTAACATAATAAGTTCTAAGCCAACACCATTGCCGGGAAAAGGCGAAAACCCCCTCTTTTCATCTGCCACTCCTCCAACAGATCTAATTTCTTCTAAAGACTGATCATTCAATCAACAACAAAGATCAACGCCATTTAACTTGCGAAACTAGCTTCGCAAAGTTCCGAATCGCAATCAATTAACCAAACCAACATTAAATCTATTAATAGTAGTAAAAAAAAAAAATAAAAAATAGAATAAAAAATAAAAATAAATAAAAACAAAAAAAACAAAAAAAAAACCAAGCATTAAAGCTCGATCAAAAACAAAGGGCACAAAGAGAACAAAGAAACAAAAATGCCCAACAAGGCAATAACAAGATCCCAATCCATAACAACTCCATTGTCACGCCATGATCAGGCGTGAAACCAAAAGGGCAGCCTAAAAATCCGATTTTGATAGATGGGTAGGCGGCAGAATTGAAAAACAATCGAAGAGATTAAAAGGGTAGCGAAATTAGGGAAAAAAGAAGGTGAAGAAACCTTGCGATTGATGAAAGTGAACTGCGAAGAACAGCCCTGGCAGTGCGATGCATCGACCACCCAATTGCTTCCTCTCAGCGAGGGCTTCGCAGGCAATCCGATCTTCTCGAGCATGTTTGTGTTCGAAGTGATTGAGAGAGAACGAGAGATCGATAGCGTATTTGGAGGTTCGATTCGATTGCTTAGTCGTGTTTTCTTCGTCTCGTCGTATTAATAAAATGGAAACTCTAGCTCATTTTATTTTTTAGTCTATTCATCGTATTTTGTTTGATATGAGGGCATGCTTAGGAAGACAAAAAAGAGTCATAAATAAATTAAAAGACAAAGTATGCACTTAAAGTGTGTTAAATTATCATTTTCTTAATAAAATTAATAAAACTCTCTCTTTCATGAGGCCAAGTTTTTATCTCTTGTGCCGCACATGAGTGCTCTTTTGTCTCAACAAAAGAAAAACATTGGTTACATATCTCGAGGTGTAATGTTTGTTGATTGGGCAGACTCGGGTTGGGCCTAAGTGGGCCAGATCCTATCTAGATCCATCTAGGTTCATTTGTACATGAAGCGTGCCTAGGTAAATCAATAGTTAGTTTGAGTAGTTAGAGACTCGTTTTCTTTAAGCCATATCTCCGAGTTTAAGTATTTTGAATAGAGAAAATTGAATTGGGAGGGTCACCCCAAATAAGTCTCGACAGTGTCCGAATGTGGATTAATTATTGATGTAAGTGTTCAAATGTGTCCTACCAAAAAAAAAAGATGCAATATGTGAATAATGCATCGAAGTATGAATATCATTAGTCATTGATTATTATATGTGCAAAGGATAACACTGACAATGAGAGAGAGTTTCAAGAGTAAATTTAGACGAAAATTGCCAAAGCATAAAAGAATTGCCTAGGAAAATGAAGAATTGCGTACGGAAGGGGGTGTCTTGTTGAGGACTATGTAGTGACAGAAGTGAAGAGAATTGTAAATTAAATTTATGCACATTTTCACTAAAATAGGTTGTTGATGCTTCAGATCTTACATTAAGATAGGGGTGCGTGCACACAATGTATTCAAAGCTTTTGAACACCTGTGGACAAATGTATCACCAATTACAACTCTTTAAAATTAAAAATTGTTTAAGCTAGAGAGATGGGCCATTATATTGAATTTCTCTCCAAGGGTGCTTATGAGGTGGTACATATAGGGGTGAAAAGAAATTTTGGGGGGTAGGGTCCACCTCTGGCCGGTTGAGTAGTAATTTTTGGGCTTCATTTTGAAATTTGAGAGTTGTGAGTAGAGGAGAGGGGTAGTTCATCAAGTCCAATCAAAAATTAGAGACTAGCTTGCTCTCCTGATTATTTGTAGTGTATAAAGCACGACCCAAAAGAAATGGAATAAAAACAACAATAGATCGTATTGATTTGGCATATACTCGCCTCTTTAAAAAGTTGTATTGAAAAGAAAATTATAATTGCAAAAGGATCACTAAAACCTTTCTCCTACTATGTCAGTCTGTCCAATGTCTTTCCGATCAAATTATTGAGTTTACAACTAATCAAACACCCTCATAGTATCTAATTATCTACCAATTTGGGCACCAAGCTAACCCTAAAGTGAGTTACGGATTTTTTTATTTCTAACCTAATATTTGACACTAATCACATTAACTAATCAACACTCATGCACTATCGGGTCCATGCTACTTCCTTAAAAGTATATATATATATATATATATATATATATATATATATATATATATATATATATATATATATATATATTTGTATGTAAAAAAAAAAAAGGAAATTGCCGGGCAAAAAAGGAGGAAAGAATGGGCAACCAAAAGCAACTTGAGTCGCGCATCCTTGATAAAGAAGCCTCATCAGTTAAACCACAACCGCGCATAAAAGCAAGGCCGTAGCTAAGACTGGCTTATTCAGTTAGGTATACATATACATCCATAATAACTTTACTTAATGTTTAATGGAACATTTTGTCAAAATAAAATGTTTAATGGAACACATAGTTAGTTACTTTCTTATTAAAAAATGAATGTGGGTCTTAAATGCAATTAAAATTCATGTCTAGCTAGTATGGTTATGGATCATTTCAATTTCTAACAAAGAAAGTAAACACAAAACTTGCAACTAGAGAAGATAATTTAAACCTTCCAACAAGGGAAGAAAATAATTATCTGTAAAATAAAATTAATGAGGAGTTCCAACCTTATAAATGCTAATCCACACAGTATTATTTAAGGATACATACTTGAAGAAGTGATTTTTTTAAGAGAAATCGAAATTTCATTAATCATTCATGATTCAATACAGGACCAGACATAGAATCAAGTATATTGATTCGCTAATCCTACCAAATTGCTATTAATTTGACTTTTTTTTCGAAATTGAAACAGTTTGACATTCTGGGACTAATCTCAACAACGTTGAAACTCATGACAATACACAAAAGTACTATAACCACAAAACGAATAACAAAACTTCCCAACAAGGAGAAGACCTAAAACTTCTCAACAAGGAGAAGTCCTAAAAACTTTCCAATAAGGAGAAGACCTAAAACATTCGCAACAAAGAGAAGACAAATCAAACACTTCCAACTAAGGAAAAAAAACAAACTATAAAGTAAAAACTAAAGATAAATCAATCCTCCTACAAAAAAAAAATGGATCAATCTCTACAAATCTGATTAGATTTGATGTTTATTGAATGAATAAAGAGTAAAAGGGATTTGATTAGAACCACCGTCGATCGTTGAGAGGATCGGCGGTGGTTCAAAAATAAAAATCACAAAAGTGAATAAAAAAAGAATTTTAGGGTTTTGGAGAGGAGTACCCGGCCCATATGAAGAAGTGATTGTTGTCAATACTAAATCTGATAGTTGCAATGAGGATTAAACTAATTATCTCTTATCAGATCTAAATGGATTTAAAGTTTATTTGACAAAGAAGAGGCAAAAGAAACAAAACCAAAGACACAAATCCACACAATATTTAAGGATATAGATATGAAGAAGTGATTGTTGCCAATACTAAATCTGATGGTCACAACGAGGATAAAACTAATTATCTCTCATCAGGTTTAAATGGATCTAAAGTTTATTTGACAAATAAGATGCAAAAGAAGCAAAACCATAGACACAAATCCACACAATGTTTAAGGATACAGACATGAAGAAGTGGTTGTTATCAATACTAAATCTGATGGCCAGCCCTAAAAATCAAACTCGTATCACGTATCATTTTAGGTCGTACGTTGGCTCACTTGTTGTGATACATGTATCTAATTCTTGGTCGTCGACATCGAGGTATGTTATTTTTGTTCGGTATTTGTATTATTTATTTATTACCCGAATATAAATTCCAATGTCCCAAGTATGTGAGGACGTTTACGTGCGAGCGTTGGTGTTGAGAAACGGGTCTGACCGAGAAAATGTGATTTACAGGTGTCGGGTGAACATTTGTTGGGTAAATAGCTGTCCGAGAGGATAATTGAATTAAAACACTAACAAAATATAATTTAAATTAATAATGGATAGTTGTGTAACATGTTTCAAGTGTTGGTACGTCCGTGGGCACACGACGATGCGAGTCGTGGTACGTTTCGAGTTTGGGAGGTCGTTATTTTTTAGCAAAAATGGAAAAGGGACAAGGACGAGTTACCAAAGTGAGTCACAAAGTTTAGTGAGAGGTTGGTGGGCTGGTGTGTGTATGAATCATGGGATTCACCTCGAGATACGTGTGTGAGGGGGTGAGATGATAAGTATAAATAGGTGGTCAACTTTTCTCTCTCCTCAATTTCTTTTCGCTCTTCTTCTCAACGAAACCGAAAAGAGGGTTAGGGTTTCATGGCTTTTTTGTGTGAATCAACGCCGAGATAGTGACCATTTACACATAAAAAGGTGAGATTTCGACTCACCACGTGACGTGTTGACGCCTATGTTATGTGTTTTTGCCTCGAATTTTTTAGTATCAGTTTAGGTAGAATTTATGGGATTTTATGTGTTGGATTTATTGATATTTTTACGATCAAATGGGATATAATGGAGTGTTGCTATGATTGTTTTAGGAGTTGAAATTTTGAATGATTTTTGGTGGAATTTTAGGGATTTTTAGGTTGATTTTCGAATCGTGGGTTGCCAAAGTGTTTGAGACAAATTGACGATGGTTTCGGGTGTTGTCTGGGGTCCCTATGAGGTTGGGATTGGTTCGAAACAAAGCGACGCGAGCCGAGGTTCGAAAACCTCGAGCAACAAAACTGCACGTCTGACGCCACCAGCTTGTTTCCACGGCGTGGCCTACGACACAACGCAGAGCCACTGCCAGATCTGCATCGTGGAGGGCGCCACCCACGGCGCCGAAACTGTAATATTGAAAAATATTTTAAAAATAGTCAGAAATTTTGGGGCTTTGCTTAGGTATTCCAATGGGTCCGAATGCGACCCAATACCTAGGTAATCGACCCAGTTTTGCATATGGATGACGAAATGGTAAATTATAGAAAATGGGGGGAAACTTAGGAAAATTGAGGAAAATTGATATAAAGTGAATCTAAATGATTGCCATGTGTGTTAGACCAGTGATAGACACACGGAGATTCGTTAAGGACGAGTTGGAGTCATGTGAGTGTGAATAGCTTGGATACAGGTAAATAAACTAGTGAGGAATTTTACAATTATTTCTTGAGCTTTAATTTGTTTTATTATTGCTCTGAGCCCATTTTGGCATTCTATTCCTATTGAGTTGTCTAAGGTAACATTTCAAAGCCATGACCTCGGGATGCACTGTATTGGTTACTGATTTATGTGGGGAGTAGGTTCTTAGTTGGATTACTAGGAAGTCTCGTTTGCTCGTTGGATTTAAGACGTGTTGGGTGTTGACCACGTCCTAGAATCCGAGTCTGGTAGGGTATTCTCTCGACTCAACGACCGTTTGGTCAGGACCACTTATGCCAATCTGTTTGTTTCCTGGGACACTCATATTCGATTGCTCAGTCATTTATTTACAGTCTTTATTTATTCACACATTCATTGTACCTTTCTTTCTATCGGTATAAATATAGACTGGTGTTATTGTTTTGAAATGTTGTATTTATGTCATATTGGGTGTTACATACCTGGGCTCATTATTCTTATGTTTGACGGAGTGCAGATCCGCAGTCCAGCAAGGGGAAGGCTCCATAGTTATGAGACTTGATTTGAGGATTTAGAAGCAGCTCTCCTCTTGTTTAACGTAGGTTTTGTTTATTTTGTATTATTATTTATATATGTTTTGAAACATTAGGTTTTATATGGGTTGAGAGAACTTGGGACATGTATATCTTGATGTGACTCTCCTCTGACTGGTTTATTGATGATGATAAACATATGCGGGGGTTCCACAATCTAGGTTGTCCTGACTAGTGCCTTAAAGTTTTCATTTAGTTTGAGTTTTATAGCTTCCGTATCTACTTTGAATAATTCACTAAATTTGATGAACTCAACTTTTAATTTGTTTAATAATGGTAAATAGTAAGGAAAGCTGACTAGGCTTGTGTGACTGAGTAAGAATGGCTCAGGGGTCCACGTAAGTCTAGGCCGGACAGGGTTCAGTTTTAGGGTTGTAGAACTTGGGCCATCACAGCCGCAATGAGGATGAAACTAAATATCTCTCATCAGGTCTAGGTGGATCTAAAGTTTATTTGACAAAGAATAGGCAAAAGAAACAAAACCATAGAGTTTAGGTGAGCTTAATGGGCCTAACACGAGACTCAAACCTTATTCATCCATATGATAATGATATACCTTAGCGGCCACTGCATGTACTCTTTGGTGGTTACGAGCTTACATATATATAGGTTTATATCATGGATCACCAAATGGAGTTCGTGCAGAATAGTTACACGCACACATATATATGGGGTTGGAACCCATCTTGCACAAAACTAATTGGTTTGTGCTAGAATCCAATCTACACCACTTATATACCACACCAACTCTTATTATATTTTCTATTTGGGATTATTTACTCCAACACTCCCCCTTAAGTGTAACTAGGCCTGGACTAGTTGTCACTTACCAAACATAGAGCTACTTTTAGAGGTCGGGACAAACATACCTAAGCCTACTGTTATAGGCTTCTAGATCCACAAACGGGTTTAGACTCCATCGCTAGCCCAACCAGGTCATCAAATACGAGCCCATAATCGTTCTGCTCTGATACCATATAAAAATTCATAGGCCGAAGAATGTTGGGCTGCACGCGCACATGTATGTATATAAATGGGGTTGGAGCTCATCTTTGCACAAACTAACTAGTTTGTGGTAGGATCATCTACACCACTTATATGCTACACCAACTCTTTTTTTTTACTTTAGTGGGAATCGAACTACGATCTCCCAAGGTCTTGCATTTTTGGCAAGTAATGTCTTTATCATCTCACCTGAGAGGCTTTAACTATACTACATCAACTCTTATTATATATCCGATGTGGGATTATATACTCCAACACTCCCCCTCAAGTACAACTAGGTCTGAACTAGTTGTCACTTGCCAACATCGAAACATATCTAGGCCTACTCTTATAAGTTTCTAGGTCTACAAACAAGTCTAGACTCCACCGCTAGCCCAACCAAGTTATCAAATACGAGCCCAAAATCGCTTCACTCTTATACTATATAGAAATCCATGGGTTTAAAGAGTGTCAGGCCGCATATGTGGGTATATAAATGAGGTTGGAACCCATCTTGCACAAAACCAATTGGTTTGTGCTAGTATTTAATCTACACCATTTATATACCACACCAACTGTGATGTCCCCTAGTTCCACAACCCTAAAACTGGACCCCACCCGGCCTAGACTTACGTAGACCCAAGTCAACCCTCACGCAATCAACGCAAGTCTAGTCAGTCTTACTTTACCTTTTACTATATACAAAGCAATTAAAATGAAAGATATTAATATCAGTGAGTTATTCAAAGATATAGCGGAAGCATTTAAAATCTCCAACTAATAAAAACAACCTCCAGATAATAATTAGGACGACCTAAAGTGTGAAAACCTTGCATATGTATACCATCAACCATATGTCATATCACAGGAGAGTAATAACCAAATATACATGCCAAATATCTCTCATACCCAAATCCCAGCGTTAAACAATATATACAGTAATACAAAATATCAAACCGACATCGAGACAAAAGGATGAACAGCTCCAATATCCTCAAATCAAATCACCAAGCTGAGGAGCTTTTCCCTTACTCGACTGTGGATATGCACTAAGTCAAATACAAGAATGATGAGTTCCAGGTAAGTAACGTCAAGCATGATGTTTACAGTATTTCAAAAGTAAATAGACAGTCTATATTCATGCCGATAGAAAGAAAAGTACAGAAAATGCATGAATAAATAAAAACTGGAAATAAATCTGAATCTATCAAAAATGAGTGTCCAGGAAAACAATAGAAAGACGCAAGTAGTTCCGACCAAATGTCGTTGAGCCGAGGAAATGAAATCAAGTACCAAACTCGAAGTTTATGACGTGGTACACTCACACCATACTAAAGTCCACGCGAATGCAAAGTCCCCGACAATCTAGAGAAGAACTTTTACCCCATATAGAACCCAAACAATATCGTGCATCCCAGGCTCCTAGCTTGGATGTATCACATCAAATAACACACACTATCAAGGATCATGTGTAAGGACCCTCAAACTTAATTCGTGCCACGTGTTACATTTTAGGACTGTGACCTGAATGTCGTGACATGTCATACCGTCTAAGCCTCGGGAGTCGACACTGAGGTATATTTTATTCTTTTAGGAAACTTTGGAGATTTATCAAGGGTCATGTAATGACTCTATTTCAATCATATTGGGTTTAAATGAATACCGGGGATTTGAAAAATCAAATTGGACAAGTTAGAGTCGCGCGAGGAACAGGGTTTATGCATTGATTGAGGTACATTAGTAAGCCAGTTAAGGAGGTGCATAGTAATTCATTTTCCATTATTGTTGTTTCTATTGAATTGAACCATTTGTTGGAATTCCTTTCTTTATATTCCTTGGTTACTGTCTTTGGCATAAGTGTGCCGAGAAGGTACTCCTGATATCATGGTTAACTGGACTAACATGAGCATTTCTTGCAGGAGTGTTACCCACCCACCTAATCATGAGTTTCTCCTCGAGTACTGGATTGTCGTGAATTTGTTGTGGATTGGTTGTGGATATGTTGCATCTTGTTATGGTATAGACCATTTATAGGTCTCCTTTGACTCGATAGACACTCAAATATCATTGAAATATTGTTCAGTCTAATTATCATGCAATTTGTGTTATTTATCTATCTTTCAATACTGCATGATTCTTATACTGTTTTATTGGTTATTCATGAATTATTGTTTATGTCTGGCTTTACTTTCAATTTATCACGTGAAGGTCACCCAAGAGGGGGGTGAATTGGGTTACCAAGTAGTTATCGTCTTTTTAAAACTTTATGCACAAATAATAATGATAATGCATACACCAATGATAAATATCAATGCTATGCAATCAAGAAGGGGTAGAAGATATGGAAATAAGACGCGTGATTTATAATGGTTCGATCCAACCAATCTACATCCACTACCTAACCTCCCCAGTTAGGATTTTCAAACCCACTTATATTATCAATAAATGTTACACCCTAAGCCAACTAGCCTAGTGAATGCCTAGCCTCAACTAGGTCTTTTACACGATGTCTTATCGCAATAAGGTCTTATACATCCACCTAGCCGCAACTAGGATTTTCCCACCTAGACCCACCTAGGACTTTTCCCACCTAACGCAACTAGGATATATGTCTAGCCTCAACTAGGTCTTCCCTTTCGACTTAGATCCCACTAAGTTTTACAATCAAGATTTGATTAAATACAATTGAAATACATTTTACAACATAAAGTGGTATCAAGTTCAAATACAAGCAAGCCTCCTAGAGCCTAACCACTCTTATGCATGCAAGTATGAAAACACTTGAGAAATACAAGTATAAAACTGATTTTATGCAAAACTCAAATATGAAACCGTTTCAAATAGATTGATGAGAACAAAACCGGTTTCAAATCTAAAGAACAAGAAGTTTGACAAAAATTAAGTTTAAGCACAAACTCTTGTTCAAATCAGTCCAAGGGTTTAATAAATCAAGTTTAAGTACAAAACCCAAAACAAATATGTTTAATAACACAACAAGTAATTTCCTAAGTCAATCACACAAGAATATATAATTTAAGCACAAGAAAAGCTAGAAAATGGACTTTCTTACAACCCCAAGAAGATGACTTGAAAAATCAATTTCGGAGAGGTTGTAGTACTCCTTAAAGTGCCTCAAGAGTGCTGGTTTTGATGTTGAATGAACAGCTTCAAAGTATAACTTGAAAACTCCAATCTCCTCCTCTTGAAAAATTTAAGCACTTGTGTTTTTCTTTGATTTCAAAAACTAATTTGTGTCACTTGTGTGGTTGAGAGTGTTATATATATTTATAGACCAAGTTATAACCGTTGTGTGCATCCAAGGGTCGAAATTTGAACAAAAATTCAAATTAAAGTGAATTTTTCAGCTTTATAAAAAAGCTGTCAGGAATGCAATTAGCGCGCTAATATTAAGACCTAGCACGCTAATAACAGTATTAGCGCGCTAACTACAAGGACCTCAAAATAATTAATTTTGTCCCTTATGTTAGCGACCCTTTAACGCGTCCGAGACCCAACCAACCCTCATATAACTTATAATACATGTTTGTTATGGGTCATATGGCCTATTTGGATGGTCCGGATATTTTCACAAATCCCGAAAATAGAAAATCTCGGTTTCATGATTTGCGAGGGACTTTTCTGCAAATATGCAGTTTTCTTTTCAAAGACCTTTCAAAAACAAGTTTTTCTTTTTCAAAAGCTTCCACAATGATTTTCAAAATGCGATATTAACATACACATATAGTTTGACATTGTTTAGACTTATAGGACCGAAATCTTCAAGTAATCACTTGACATTTGAAAAATCCATTTAAAAAACACGATGTGCATGAACTAATGCAATAGGCTTACGTAAGTGAACTTGAATACCTTACATCAATTTTACAACTCATGGTCTTGATCTTTTATCTTCATTCTTTTATGTATGCCAAGTCTTGAACTTGAATGGCTTGAATGCTCGGATGCCCATGATGTGATGTTTCGCAACCTTTGACGAAACTGAAATACACTTGATAAACTTATTAGTATATTTTCACCTTGTTTGTTTCCATCAAAATCTCGGTCGGAGTTAGAGTGACTAACCACTTAGTCCAACAATCTCCCCCTTTTTTATAATAACAAACAATGTGAACTTGACAAGCATAAAACATAATACAAGTGTATGAACATCACATTAATAGTTATACAAAATTTATACTCTCTCAAGTTCAACACTCTTTCTCCCCCGTTTGATACCATCAAAAAGTGGTGCATGAAAAATCATGTACCATTAGAAAGACTCCCCCATTTTATGAAAATGATACCAAATAAGTACTCCCCCTATCAATATACATCAAATGAAAGCTTAAGGAAATAATTGAGAATCTAGGCTCCCCCTATCAACATGCATGTTTCAGTTTGTGATATCAATAAATTTTTCATTTTAGGTACATGTCTTACCCCCAAAAAAAAATAGATACCAATAAAAATGAGTATAAAGGCTCCCCCTATCAATATCATTCACATTATCTAAAATTCTCCTCCAATATAAAATAATGGCTTTAACACATGACTTTAAAACATAATGAATGTGAAGTTTGTCTGGCCAGGGGGTATTAGCGTGCTAATTGATGGACCTAACGCGCTAATGGAAATACCTAGTGCGCTAATTCCTCTCTGGAATTTTAGAATTAAGATTTTTTGAGTTTTTGACGTACAACTCTGATTTACCTCAAACTTCATAGACACTTCATTAACACCATATAAAGATGATTAAAACACTTAAAACATGTGTAGAAGGTCCGATTTATGAGAAATGCCTAACTCACACCATGTCAATGAATTTGGCCTAAAAGTGCTTGGCTACATTGTATTAATTCATCATGGTCCTACATAAAATGTATATGAAATGCAATCATGACATCAAAAATAACAGTATATGCATGCTATGTGTATGTGACTAATGCAAGACCTATCATGCTTAACTCTTATATATTAATCTATCGTTTTAGCACATTCATGTTCCAAAGTGAATCTAGTTCACTCTATGAATCATGAACTTTGGTACCCATACACCTTTGTATTCCATAACATGTGTATCATATACATTCTTTTCTACCCATGCAAGTTTACCTCTATTGGTCCTATTTAGGACACATTTGCCAACATTATGAGATCTATTACATTTTAAGCATCTCTTAGACTCGGCCAAAAGCTTTCCATAGCTCAATAGGCTTGCACCATAGCCTATGCCTCTCTTGTTGAGTGCACGTCGTTGTGCACCCAACATCATGTCAAACATTTTGGTACCACTTGTGAACTTGGTCACCGTGGTGGTCAAGTCCTCTACTTCTTTTGGTAAGCCATTTTTCTCATTTATGGCCAATTCTAAGTCCTATTGGAGATCATCAATAATCTCATTTTGAGATTCAATCTCACTAATGGCTTTGATCAAACTCTTTTTGAGTTGTTTGGTCTTTTTGACCTCCTTTTCTAATTCATTCCTAAGGTCATGAATAATAGATATATCATCCAATGCATTTACATCATTATGATTAAAAGATATAGAGTCAT
This sequence comes from Stephania japonica, assembly GCA_039657345.1. Lineage (NCBI taxonomy): Eukaryota > Viridiplantae > Streptophyta > Magnoliopsida > Ranunculales > Menispermaceae > Stephania > Stephania japonica. The sequence goes on along the minus strand of CM077556.1, from coordinate 78,143,163 downwards.
TTACCTCACTCCTCGCCATGAGACAAAGGATGGCCTTCTAATTTTCTGACTCGGAGTCGGAGCTAGATGATGATGATGATGATTCGTGTTTCTTGCTTCTTCTCAAGTACTTGCATTCTGATGCTTTATGTACCCGTTTGTCGCACTTATAGCAAATCATCTCGCGTGATTTGCTTGCATTGTTTGCACCTTTGTACTTCTTCTTGTACTTGTCTTTTTTGTATGTTGCCTTCTTGAGCTTTCTTGATAGCATGGCCACTTCTTGTTCAATGGAGTCACTTTCACTTGAGCTCACATCATCTTCGGCCGATAGGCAAGTAGCTTTCAAGGCATGCTCCTTCTTTGACTCTTTCTTGGTTGAACCACCAAGTGCTTCCAATCTAGCACGGTATTTTAGCTCAAATTCATGAACAGTCAATTCTTCGCATAATGCATCAAAAGTATAATTTCCAAGGTTTTGAGCCGATTGAATAGCATATTTCTTCGCATCCCATTCCTTAGGCAAGCCTCTAAGGAACTTGTACACCGAGTTCTCTTGATCATAATGTTTGCCAAGGTTTTTGATTTCATTCAAGAGCTTCGTGAACCTTGTAATGGCCATGGCTATATCTTCATGGGGCTCCACTCAAAAAGTCTCATAATGTTCTTCAAGAATCCTCAACTTAATGTTCTTGACTTGTTGTGTAGCTTCCTAATGCACTTCAAGTTTTTCCCACACTTCCTTGGCCGTTTGACAAGCGTTAACTCGGTTGAATTCATTCTCACTTAATGCACAAAACAAATGATTCACGGCTTGATCATTTGAGAGCTCAATATTGATCTCCTCGGCGGTGTATTCTTTCAAATGCTTATCCCATGGAGTGTAGCCATTCTAAATTGCATCCCACAAATGTCTACCTTGTGCTCTAATGTATAACTTCATTCGAACTTTTCAATGAGCATAGTTTGTCCCATCAAAGTAGGGAGGTCGAACGGATGAGTTACCTTCCCTAAGGCGAGAAAAATCTAGAGATTGCATCCTTGCACAAAAACACTCAAAGATACGTTAGTAACACTTTGAGTAATAACCCGCTTTGATACCAATTGAAGGTCACCTAAAAGGGGGTGAATTGGGTTACCGAGTAGTTATCGCCTTTTTAAAACTTTATGCACAAATAATAATGATAATGCATACACCAATGATAAATATCAATGCTATGCAATCAAGAAGGGGGTAAAAGAGATGAAAATAAAACACGTGATTTATAGTGGTTCGATCCAACCAATCTACATCCACTACCTAACCTCCCCAGTTAGAATTTTCAAACCCCACTTATAAAATCAATAAGTGTTACACACTAAGTCAACTAGCCTAGTGAATGCCTAGCCTCAACTAGGTCTTTTACACGATGTCTTATCGCAATAAGGTCTTATACATCCACCTAGCCGCAACTAGGATTTTCCCACCTAGACCCACCTAGGACTTTTCCCACCTAGCCGCAACTAGGATATATGTCTAGCCTCAACTAGGTCTTCCCTTTCGACTTAGATCCCACTAAGTCTTACAATCAAGATTTGATTAAATACAATTGAAATACACTTTACAACGTAAAGTGGTATCAAGTTCAAATACAAGCAAGCCTCCTAGAGCCTAACCACTCTTATGCATGCAAGTATGAAAACACTTGAGAAATGCAAGTATAAAACTGATTTTATGCAAAACTCAAATATGAAACCGTTTCAAATAGATTGATGAGAACAAAGCCGGTTTCAAATTCAAAGAACAAGAAGTTTGATAAAAATTAAGTTTAAGCACAAACTCTTGTTCAAATCAGTCCAAGGGTTTTAATAAATCAAGTTTAAGTGCGAAACCCAAGACAAATGTGTTTAATAACACAAGTAATTTCCTAAGTCAATCACACAAGAATATATAATTTAAGCACAAGAAAAGCTAGGAAATGGACTTTCTTACAACCCCAAGAAGATGACTTGAAAAATCAATTTTGGAGAGGTTGTAGTACTCCTTAGTGTGCCTCAAGAGTGTTGGTTTTGATGTTGAGTGAACAGCTTCAAAGTATAACTTGAAAACTCCAAGCTCCTCCTCTTGAAAAATTTAAGCACTTGTGTTTTTCTTTGATTTCAAAAACTAATTTGTGTCCCTTGTGTGTTTGAGAGTGTTCTATATATTTATAGACCAAGTTATGACCATTGTGTGCATCCAAGGGTCGAGATTTGATCAAAAATTCAAATTAAAGTGAATTTTTCAACTTTATAAAAAAGCTGTCAGGAATGCAATTGGAGCGCTAATATTAAGACCTAAAGCGCTAACTCTGCATATAGCGCGCTAATAACAGTATTAGCGCGCTAACTGCAAGGACCTCAAAATAATTAATTTTGTCCCTTGTGTTAGCGACCCTTTAACGCGTCCGAGACCCAACCAACCCTCATATAACTTATAATACATGTTTGTTATGGGTCATGTGGCCTATTTGGATGGTCCGGATATTTTCACAAATCCCGAAAATAGAAAATCTCAGTTTCATGATTTGCGAGGGACTTTTCTGCAAATATGCAGTTTTCTTTTCAAAGATCTTTCAAAAATAAGTTTTTCTTTTTCAAAAGCTTTCACAATGATTTTCAAAATACGATATTAACATACACATATAGTTTGACATTGTTTAGACTTATAGGACCGAAATCTTCAAGTAATCACTTGACATTTGAAAAATCCATTTAAAAAACACGATGTGCATGAACTAATGCAATAGGCTTGCGTAAGTGAACTTGAATACCTTACATCAATTTCACAACTCATGGCCTTGATCTTTTATCTTCATTCTTGTATGTATGCCAAGTCTTGAACTTGAATGGCTTGAATGCTTGGATGCCTGTGATGTGATGTTTCGCAACCTTTGACGAAACTGAAATACACTTGATAAACTTATTAATATATTTTCACCTTGTTTGTTTCCATCAAAATCTCGGTCGGAGTTAGAGTGACTAACCACTTAGTCCAACATCATGTACTTACCATCTAGTTTGTGATAATGGATGCAGATCGGGCAGAGTCAAGCAAAGGGAAAGGACCGGTGATTGGAGATTTCCTCTGAGGACTCTCTGAGCAATTCTTTTCTTTTATTCAGTGTATGCTCTGCCTTTTGTTTGTGATTATTGCACATTATGTTTTGATAACATTAGGACCACTTTTGGGGATTGAGTGACTTTAGAAATCATGTATTATCTTAATGCTTAGTTTTGATTACCAAATATGCATGTATTTCCACTTTTTGGGGTTCCACACTATAAGTTGACCTAACTATCTATTTATTGAGTTATTTAGCTTTGTCATAGTTTATTTTCGCTGCGGACAACCTTAAAATGCTATAACTTAATAACTCGTATATTAAATTGTTAAATTAATGGAAAAATAAAGGTTAGAGGTTGACTAGGCTTGTGTTGACTTTACGAGTATGGACTCGGGGGTCCACGTAGGTCTAGGTCAGGTAGAGTCCAGTTTTATGGAAAATTGAGTCATCACTGTCACAGCCCAAATTTCCAATCCTAGATTTTTTGTCGTAATCGTGGTCGTTGACCCGTGACGAGGCCCTAAAGTGGGTACATAGTCCTAACACTCAGCTCGGGGACCAAATAGTATATTATTGTTGGTGTGATGGATGCGTAGTCTGATGTATGTGTGTATCTTATGACTGGAGTTATTTAGTTCTATTGTTTCATCCACTCGGCGTGCGCAGGAGTGCATTGAAATGTGTGCGAGCCGTGGGACCGAATAGATAGTGTTATGTTAAGGCATAATTCATTTTTATATGTTTAATGAATTATTTACATAACATATGGTTATTTACATTAAGTGAATCAAAATAGAAAGCCTATAGTTTCAAGAAAAAATCAATATGCACATACTTCCACATAGCTTGTGTCATATTTTGTGTTACTTGGCTGAAATAAGTAGGTTAGTAGGAGTGGATGAGAGCCATGGGATTTCTTAGAGATGAGTAGAGACACACTTGATGAAACAACTCCTTATAAATACCAACATTTCATCATTTTCACTCATTTGCATGCTCACAACACCAAGGAAGATGGAATTCAGCAAAGCTAAAATTTTATTTGAGGAGATTTGAAGAGTTGGGAGTGCTTAAAAAATTTAGAAGTCAGACCAGACAATCACAACACAACTATGGCGATCATCTTCTTCACCTCATTTTCATTAAAATGAGTTCAAGATTTGGGGGTTTTTGTTGAAAAGAATTTCTAAGATTGCTCACTTATTTTTTGTGTCTCTTTATGAATGGAGAGTTCATTGTGTTCACCAATTTAAGGATTTGACACTGAGTTTTCAAATGGATTGTGCTCTTGAAGTTTCTTGATGCATGCATGTTAAGTTTTTTACCTAACCTCTGTAAATTGATCATAACTCTCTCATACAAACTCCAAATGGGGTGAAACATATGCCATTCGAAAGCTAACTAAAATATCTACAACTTTTGTTTGGAGAAATGTTGAAATTTCAACTCATTCTAACTAAAAATGCTCTGCAATTAGGCAGTTGAAATGTTATTATGGGATTTTTAAAATGAATTTTGACAAGGAATAATTCTCTCAATTCTTATTGAACTAATCACATCTTCTAGTATGTTATTATTGGGTATGTTATCTGCTTTGTGACAAAAAATCACAATTTTTGGGTATCTATTTTGGAAGTTATGAATTTTCTAAGTTGTCCTAAGTTATTGTCAATTAAGGCTGATTGTGATGTTTTGCATATAACTCCTTCGTTGGTCATTGAAATTGAGCAAACCTTACATTTTCAGAAAGCTAAGAAGTATATATTTAACTTTTCCACAAGTGTGTTATCCAAATTTCGATGTTTAGATGCTTGAAAATGCCCTACAACAGTTCAGCTGGAAAACAAATTGAATTAAACATCTTTTACTTAGAAAAATTAGTGGAAAAAGGGAGTTCGAGTTACGGGACTTGGGCTAGTATTCTACGATGATACTAGGACTAGTCTTAAACTATAATTGATCAAGATTACTTAACGTTCTAATGTAGATTCACCCGGAAGTGCTCTAAGAATCTCGAGAGTCCGATAGCGAGTTTTAAGGCGTCGGGAGGCTGGTTGAGCTAGAAATTGTTGCGTGAATGTGAGTAGATAGACTTGGCATTTATTGTCATTTCATTCCTGCTTTAAATTTTGAATTTTATATTGGTTAATATGTGTTAATCCTTTGCACTCCAAATGTCATGCTTGTTGAATGATCTGCTCAATTATGATATTTAGTTTATGGCATTTCTTTTGGATTACTAGTTGTTTTTTATTGTTATATTTCCTTGAATACTTTAATAGATGTGCGCGGCTCATGAGGTATGGGACCTGAGGTGTCAGAATCTATTCAATTAGTGTTACAGACCTACTACATGAGGTTGTTAGATGAAATCCTCGACCAATTAGGGTAGTACGAAGTGCACGGGTACTGACCTACTATATGAGGTCCATGTGTTACCAATAAGGGTGGTACGAAGTGCTTGTGTTGTGACGACCCGTCCCCGACCTAGAGTCAGGTCGCCCGGCCCAGACTGCCATTTAGACCCGATACCTGAACCAGACCCAAATAACGGTCTGGCACGCCTAAACAAATAAACCTGCGGAATACACATTGGCTAAACAAAGGATAATAATTACGGAAAGAATATAAAAAAATATCCTAAGCCAATAGATTTAAGTTCATAGAACATTTATAAAAATTATACATCTGTTCATGCTCCTTTAAACTAAACAAGTTTATTATAATCTCTGAAATGGATCAACTAAAGATAACTAAGATTCAAGCTACCCAAAGATCTATTTTAATTTTAACCCCAAGTTGATAGTTTCAAAATCAAATATACATGATATATATACAAAGGCTCACATCAAGAGGAGACTTCAAGCTCGTCTCTCCCTTGCCTCAACCTAGCGCTGTCGTGGATACCTGAGATGTAAGTGGGGTGAGCTAAAAGAACCAACAGAGCTCAGTAATGCGGAAAACCCGCTCAACCATCAAATATGCAAGTAATACCTAATAAGCATACAAAGTCTATGTATTTGAAAACAAACAAGGATTCATTAAATAGTAGCATGGTAGCAGGATTTCATAAAAAATAGACTTATAATGAACTATCAAGTACTTTCATAGACAAAAAATTCGTAAGTCATAAATTGTAACAACAATAATCATGAATAACAATAAAGAGATTGACAAATCATTTCATAATTTCAAACTTTCATACAAATGAGGGGGTTTCGCGAGATTATGTACTCTAAAATATAATAATACGATAAGTCGATGTTTCATTCAATGCATACTAGATATTGGCAAGAATCCGGTGACCGATTCTCCTACTCTCAAAGTGATGGAAACAACCAGCTAGCACACAGGCCTTATGTGCCCTCTCGTTTGTCCCATCAAATCAACAGCAAGTTCATCCAAGCCATCACCGATGCACATCCCTATGTCTCAAGAGTACAAGAGAAGGTAACTCCAACTCATGTCCCTACGTGACATACTTATGAATTCAATTAGTCAAGTAAAGCCCTCGGTGGTAAACTCCACACATCCGGGGTGTTAACGACCCTCGGTAGTACCACAACATTCTGAGGTATTCTTATTGATTTACTTGCTAAAAGACCCTCTGTGGAACTCCACACATTCTGGGGCCATGAATAACATAGATGAGAAAAACAGTGCATTCACATTCCATAGATACGTAGGTTCAAGCCAATACCACGACGCAACCCATAAATCCCAAGTCTTTAATTCAAATTATGAATCCTAAACATAACTAATAATCATGTCATATTTGATAATTGAGCAAGCTCCCCACTTACCTGCACTCGCCGCGAATCCTAATCTCGATCCTCTCGCGTTTGGGCTCGATGTGAACCGTCTCGCGAATCTGGACAATTTGAAAGAATAATTACTTTAAATTTCTACAACCATTTAAGTTTAACATCAATTGTCTAGACCTTAGAGATTCACCCTATTTTATAGTTGAATTCGCTAAAGGTCATTCATGACTCTAAAGTTGACACTTAAAATTAGAATCGATAATTCGAGTAAAATAGGAATGTGGTGATGTAAAACAAGGAAAATCCGCTAAGACTTGATTTTTCCAACATAAATTGAAGACGTTCGATTAATTATAATTAAAAAGATCCAAATCACCATACAAGACTCAATTTAGACTTTAAATTCCAAATGACAATATTCAGTTAAAGTCCAAAAATTTATCGAATAAGTTTATTTCCCAAAGAAAAAGATTCAAAGTCCCTTTTAAAATCTCAACTAAACCTTAAATGTCAAATCCATATCAATAAACTTCAACCGCGTTCAATTTGCTAAAATCATGGGGAAATCCTTTCATGTACCGTCAAACCATGGTAAACAAGATTGATTCATCCATAATACTAGTTATCATAAAGCTTAAAAATTTGTATAACCCATTTCAAGACTAGATCTAAGAAAAATTGAACAAACTTTGCAAATCATCAACTCTCATTACCAATACCAATTCCAAAACAATAAATCTAGAGAGTATTAGAATCTCACCATGCCTTCAATGGAGTCTTCGACTCAAGATCCTTTCCAAAATCTCATTCTAACATAGATCAAATCTTTTCTTTCTTATTTTCTTTTCTATTTTCCTCGCGTTCTTGCCCACGTCGACGCCATCGACCCTTTGATCTCCAAATCTTCAATAAATAATAAAGAAATCAATGAGGGAAGTGAGGTTGTACATCTCTTGAGCTTGAACTCTCCTCTTGTTCTCCTCCTCTCCATGTGGGTGTTTTATAAAATTGGGGCTAGGGTTTTCTTTGATTTTCTTAAATAGCATTAGGGTTAGGGATTAGGGTTGTGACTATTTACAATTTGTCTAAAATGCCCTTTTAGGTCATAATCTCAATTGGGCTTTATTATTTAAAATAAAACTTTACTTACTCCCTAACTCATATTTAATTTGACAAGTTTAGAATTATATTTCCACATCAAACACCCAACATATTTTTATCATGAAATTACCAAAATACCCATAAGTTGGGTCGTGGAGAATTTGGGTCGTTACATGTGTACTGACCTATTACGTGAGATCGTTAGGATGGAGGGCTAAAACTAATAAGGGTAGTACCAATGTACACTACAAGTATTTTTATATCCGAGTCAGTCTTACTTGTTTCTTTTGGTATTTATAGCATGCTTTCCATTTCAAATAATCCTTCTCTGTTTTATTCTATTGAATACCTAATTATTGCAATTGGAAATGTTGATAAATGTTTATTCTGATCTATTGTTATTTTTATTGTACTCACTGTCCTTTTTATGATGGTAGGTGCAGATATGTCGACTAGCAAGCCGGGTAAAGAGAAGATTGGCGACTATCTCTAAGCTTTCGGAAGTATGACTACCTTTAACTGGTGTAGGTTGTTTTGATATTTTGTATTATGTTGTTATTATGTCTTTAATACTTTTGGGTTGTACATACAAGGTTGAGTGATTAGTTCCCCCACTTTTATTGACTATCACGTTGTTTATATTCGTCATCTTATTATATATTCATGTGATCGTTATTTCCTGGTTTCCACACTTAAGGTTTAAATATGATTGCTTCCACATATCAGTTAAAACTTCCGCTAAATTTTGATGTTTCCATAAAAGTTTTAATTAATTCTAAAATTCAAAAAAAGGCAAGTGTATTATTTATCCTGATCTCTATTAAGTTAGTAAATGGGTTAGAAAGGCTGATTAATACGTAGTTAATTCCTACGTGGATGGAATTAGGGCTTAATTATGAGATTAAGCTAGACGGCGCCGTGTTTAAGAGAACGGGTCGTCATAGTTGGTATCAAAGCACAAGGTTTATCGACTAACTCTTAATTAACTTTACAACTAGCATAAGAGACAAATAAACTGTAAAATTGGGAAACAATTGGAACCTAAAGTGGAACCCTATAATCCTGACATAGAATTTTAGTTGGGAAGTGAGGAGATTTGGGGAAAAGTAAACTTGATCCTATATGTAATATCTATTGTGGTGTATTATACGATATCGGTAGCTATCCACTGATTCGGTGATTCATTTTCTGTTTCAGATTGTGATGACGGATCAAATAGAGCCCAGTAATGATAATGGGGTTGCGGGTCCTCGAGTTGTAATGTTGAGGATTTTCAGACCTTGACACAGAGAGTTAGATCCCAAGATCAGCGATTAGAGGAGATCCTACAGATTTTAAGGACACCAGTTACGGCTACACCATCACCACCATCTACATCAGGATTGCCCGCTACTCAGGAGGTGAATACATCGATGGTTGCAGCTACTTTTACGGCTCCTACCACTATTGCAGCAGTACCAGAGACTATTGTGTTACCACTGGTACAAACTGGGGCAGTACCTGTAGTATTTCCCATACATACTGAGATAATGCCTACTACAGTAGTAGAGAAGGGCACTAAGACCACAACGGAGGCAAGACAGTTTCGAGAGTTCAAGAGGCATAAACCTACTGAGTTTTATGGTGGTACAGATTTGGTGGCTGCTAAGAGGTTTCTGAAGAGCCATGAGAAGGTGCATAGTATTATAGCTACTAAGGAACACATGCGAGCCTCTATTTCTTCTTCAATGTTACTGGGGAGACTGATGACTGGTGGACTATGATGGTAGCTACCAGAGGGATGCCTAAGGATTTGATAGATTTCAAGACACAATTCAATTTAAAGTATTTTCCTCCTACAGTGCTGAGAGATAAGAGGAACGAGTTCTCTACTCAGCGATAATATGCAGATGACTCTGTCATGGATTTCATAGGACGGTATTCACATCTTCTACCTATATTGGAGGCTCAATAGATAGAGATGTTGATTTGGTATATTACTTCGCTGAGGGATTATTGCCTGAGATTGGGGGTGTTGTGGTCTCCACTAAGCTAGAAACGCTGCAGAGAGCTTATAAACGGAGCTTGGGTAAGGAGAGTTATTTATGTACTCATCCTGAGGAGGCTAGATCTGTTCGACTGGAGACACGGTCTGAGAGCTGACATGATAGGAAAAGGAGGAAGAATATGCAGGGTTTCAGGGACAGTATAGCCCAGAGTAGTGGTTCAGTTGCACCACCATGACCTACACAGACAACTATTGTTCCACCAGTACCGAGCTTTGTTAGTCGACCACCACAGGCTACTCGACCCATACAAAGAATCACGAGAGAAGATATGCGAAAGTAGGGATACGGAGTAGTAGAGGAGCGGAGCAGGCATACACGAGTGCATAGACACAAAGGTGCGGACGAGCACTGATTACGAGAGGTCCAGTCAAATTCAGGCTCTAACACCTCCTCCACAGGGACGTGGACAGGGTCAAGCTCAGGGTATGTCATCTGGATCACGAGAGATGCATACTTGCTTCAAGTGTGGTTAGATAGGTCATTTTCAGTTTCAGTGTCCACAGCTGACGAGAGTTCCACGACAACATCATCAGCAGCAGAAAGAGAGAGTTTAGGCTATTGTTGAGCTAGACCAAGTAGCTTCTCGCAATCTTGTTGAGGGTATGGCTTTGATTTGCAATACATTGATGCATACCATGTTTGATTCCAGTTCTACAATTTCATTTATTTCTGGACGCATGGTAAATACAATAGGGTCGAGATCCACTGGGCTTAGTAGACCCTTGATCCTTAGCACAGATGCTGGAGAAAATATATACTTGAACTTGTTATGTGTTGACTGTTCAGTAGTTATAGAGGGTCACGATTTACCTGCTGGTTTGAGAATACTTGAGTTCCTAGAGTTCGATGAATTGTTAGGCATGAACTGATTAGGAGCTTATCATGTTCATATTGATTGTTATGGGAAGATTATTACAATTCTGTTGTCAGATGGTACGGAGATCAGATTCCAGGGGACAGTTGTTTTACTGCCGATCACAAGGGGCAGGATAGCCACAAGTACTAAAATCGAGACGTTTGCGATTGTCATGAGTACTGCTGAGATATTGGAGATCAGTATTGGAGACGTGTAGGTAGTATGCGAGTTCACGAACGTATTTCTGGAGGATCTACCAGGACTACCACCGCCGAGGGAGATAGATTTCATCATCGACTTAGTCCCTGAGATTAAACCTATTTCTATACCATCGTATAGGATGGCACCTCGAAAGTTGGAGGAATTAAAGACTCAGTTGGACGAGTTATTGGAGTTGGGACTCATTAATCCTAGAATGTCACCATGGGGCGCCGGTGTTGTTTATGAAGAAGAAATACGACAACATAAGGTTGTGCATTAATTATAGGCAGCTGAATCAGGTGACAGTGAAGAACAAATACCCGATTCCTCGTATTAATGAACTTTTTGACCAGTTGACGGGGAGTGCAGTGGTTTTTGAAGATTGACTTGAGGTTAGGTTATCACCAGCTCAAGATTAGAGTTGAAGACAAGGAGAATATTGTGTTTAGTACGAGATACGATCATTATCAGTTTACAGTAATGGCATTTGGTTTGACTAACGCTCAGCTATGTTTATGAATCTCATACACAGAGTACTAAGGACTTATCTAGATAGATTTGTGATTATGTTCATTGAAGATATCCTTATCTACTCCAGGACTCGTAAGGATCACAAGGGACATCTCCGGATAGTTCTACAGACTTTGAGGGACCACCGTTTATACGCCAAGTTCATTAAGTGTAGTTTTGGCTTCTAGAGGTCAATTTTTTGGGCATGTAGTTGGAGTCAACAGAGTTTCTTTGGATCCCGCGAAGATTAGAGCAGTGATTGACTGGCCTACTCTAACTACAGTGACAGAGATCCTCAGTTTTCTAGGATTGGCTAGATATTATCGCCGTTTTGTTCAAGATTTTTCCAAAATTGCTACACCGATCACTAGATTGACTCAAAAGAATGTGAAGTTTGACTGGGACAAGAGTTGTGAGCAGGCATTCTCTACTCTGAAGGAGGAGTTAACAACTGCTCCAGTTCTAGCATTGCCTGAGATAGGGAAGGATTTGGTGGTTTATACTAATGTGTCGAAAGTTGGTTTGGGTTGTATGTTGATGCAAGACGACAAGGTTATTGTATATGCATCTCGACAGCTCAAGGTTAATGAGAAGAATTATCCGACGCATGATTTAGAGTTGGTTATTGTGGTATTGCATTGAAGATTTGGAGACATTACTTGTATGATGTGAGGTTTGATTTGTTCACTGATCACAAGAGCTTGAAGTATCTATTCTATCAGAAGGAGTTAAATATAAGACAGAGACGTTGATTAAAATTATTGAAGGACTATGACTTTTCGCTTGAGTATCATCCTAAGAAAGCCAACGTAGTTGTTGATGCTTTGAGCAGGAGTGGATCTGATGTTGAGGTAGTTATGTGTCACATGACTCACGAGTATACTTTACTCGAGGCAGCCCGAGATGATGAGTTCAGTTGATGTATCGGCTACTACCAGGACAAATTTGTGGTCAGATAAGGATGCATATTGTTTCGCTTCAGGTTGTTCTTGAAGGAAAGCAAATTGATGAGTTGTACCCATCAATTCAATAAGATAGTTGATAGTTCAGATTATCCAGACTGGAATCGGTTGACAGATTCATGTTTGAGGTATCGAGGGCAATTGTTGATTCCATTGGTGGCTGATTTGTGCACTGAGATACTTCAGGAGGCTTACCGTTCTCATTTTTTGTTCATTCGAGTCAGACCAAGATGTATGATGATATGTGACGTCTCTTCTGGTGGCCAGGGATGAAAGCCGATGTTTCGAAGTTTATACAAACGTGTGAGATATGCCAAAGTGTTAAGACTGAGTATAGGCGACCTAGAGGTTTGTTGCAGCTTCTTCCCATTCCACAATGGAAGTAGGAGTACATTGCTATGGATTTTGTTAGTGGTTTGTCTCGATCTCCTTGTGGACATGACAGTATCTCGATAATTATGGACAGGTTGACAAAATCTATGCATTTTATACCTGTATCCATTACACACACAGTTGACTGATTGAGCATTCTCATCGAGCTTGAGATAGTTAGACTGCACGGAGTTCCGTTGTCGATTGTGTCAAACAGAAAACCGCAATTCAATTCATTGTTATGGTAGAGCATGCAGGCTCAGTTTGGCACCAGACTTGATTTGAGTACACCGTACCATCCAAAGACAAAAGGACAGTTCAAAAGGCTGATTCAGGTGTTAGAGGACATGCTCAAGATGTGTGTACTGGAGTACGGAGGATCTTGGGAAAAGTGTCTTCATCTATGTAAGTTTGCATACAACAATAGTTTCCAGGTTAGTATCGAGATGACATCGTTTGAGGTGTTGTATGATAGGCCTTGTAGATCACCATTGTGTTGGGTGGAGTCCGAGGATGTAGTGACAATTGGCCCGGATATTGTTGTGGATTATACTGAGAAGGTATGAGAGATTCTTCAAAGGCTGAAGGGTGCTCAAGAGAGACAGAAGAAGTATTATGACAAGTACCACGATAAGTTGCAGTACGACGAGGGAACCTATGTTTATTTGAAGGTTTCGCTTACAAGAGGTCGGAATCAAAGGATAGCTTGCACCTAGGTTTATTGGCTCATTTAGGATTGTGAATAGAGTCGACAAGGTTACTTATGAGTTAGAGTTGCCGCCTCAGCTCACCGAAGTTCATCTAGCTTTTCATATTTCTATGCTTCGACTAGATAAGTCAAGCGAAGGACGGCGACCGAGAATAAACTTGAGTCAGATTGACTCGCAGGATGATATTACTTATGAGGAGCATCCGATTCAGATTATGGACAGGAAGGTCAAGATATTGAGGAACAAAGAGATACCTTTAGTTCTCATTAGGTGGTAGCACCATGAAACGAGGAGTTGACCTAGGAGTTGGAGTCACATATACGTGAGTTGAGGAACAAGGAGATACCGTCAGTTCTCGTTAGATGGTAGCACCACGGAGATGAAAAGTTGACCTAGGAGTTGGAGTCATATAAGCGCGAGTATTTTTCTCATCTGTTTTGATTCCGGTAATTCATTACTTTGAGTTAATTATTAGTTTAATTTCGATGATGAAATTCTAATAAGTTGTGAAGACTGTAACGACCTTCAAACTTAATTCGTGTTACGTTTCATGATTGTGATCTAACTGTCGTGACTTGTCATACTGTCTAAGCCTCTAGAGTTGACATTGAGGTATATTTTATTTTTCTGTGATGATTGTACTATTATTTATACTCAAATGTAAATGTTTGTATGTCCTAGTGTTTATCGCACTGAATTTGCGTGTAAGGTTTCACCTGGGAAAACGTGAATTTTCAAATAACTGGGCAAAAATTTGAGTATTTAAATACAGGAAATGATAATTAATGAATTATTGGAAAATAATAAATGAAATAAATAATTAATATGCAAATACGTTGGTATGTCCGGGAGCACAAGAAGCACGAGTCATAGCTTGGTACGAGTCCGAGAGTGCAAGGTTTGAGCGAGAAATGGTTAACTTGTAAAGTTCAAGTCATCTATTAGAGTCAGCAGTTTGAGTCATGGTTGGTGACGGGTGTGAAGGAAGTACCTCGGGATACGTGTGTGAGAAGTGATGAGGAGAGGGTATATAAACTATTTTTGTCAACTTTTCTCTCTCCTTATCTCCTTTTCATTCGTTCAATTTGGAATCGATGTTGGGAGCAAGAGTTTCGATGCGGATTGATGCCGAGGGATCGAGTAACTACGTGAAATAAGGTGAGATCCCAACTCCCTACACGATTATCTATATTTTGACGATAATTTTGAGGGTTTTCGTTGCAATGATTTCGAACACCATTTTGGGATTTCAATTTTCTGGAAATTTTAGGATGATTTAGTGATGAATTTGTGACCAATGGATTAATCAAAGGGTTTTGCAAGGTTTGTTTTAATGATTGAGAGTTGGTTGTATTTTTTGTGGAATTTTTGAAGTTTGGGACGTGATTTTCGAATCGATGGTTTGTCGATGTTTCAACGCAAAGTAAAGGTAGTTTAGAGTGGTTTTGAACGTCCCTATGAGTATGGGATAGGCTCGGAACGCGGCAATACAAGTCGGGGTTCCAAAAAACCTCAGATGAGTGTTCAGGGTGTCATGCCGCGAGGGACGTCGTGGAGCATTACGTCCCACGATGTCAATTACGATGCCCAAAACAAAGAGGATTCTCTGAAACGCTTTAAGTGACGTTGTGGGTCAATACCCTTGGCGGCGTCACTCACGGCATCCAATCCAAAAAAAATGGGATTTTGGCATTTTAAATGATGTCGCACGGCCTGAACATGGCGGCGTCACCCACGACGTCCCAAACAGTAAAAAACTGGTTTTTTCCAAAGTTTTTGGGAAACTTTGGTGGAGATTTATCAAGGGTCATGTAATAACTATAATTCAATCAAATTGGGTTTAAATGAATACCAGGGGTTTGAAAAATCAAATTGGACAAGTTAGAGTTGCACGAGAAACGGGGTTTATGCGTTGATTAAGGCACGTTAGTAAGCTAGTTAAGGATGTGCATAGTAATTCATTTACATTATTGTTGTTTCTATTGAATTGAACCATTTGTTGGAATTCCTTTCTTTATATTCCTTTGTTAAGTGTCTTTGGCATAAGTGTGTCGAGAAGGTACTCCTAGGATCATAGTTAGCTGGGCTAATGTGAGCACTTCCAGTAGGAGTGTTGTCTACCACCTAATCATGAGTTTCTCCCCAAGTACTAGATTGTTGTGGATTTGTTATGGATTGGTTATGGATATGTTATGGCTTGTTATGGTTATAAATCGCTTATCGACGTCCTTTGACTTGATAGACACTTAAATATCATTGAAATATTGTTCAGTCTATTTATCATGCAATTTGTGTTATTTATCCGTCTTTTAATATTGCGTGATTCTTAGATTGTTTTATTGATTATTCATGAATTGCTATTTATGTTCTTCTGGCTTTACTTTCAATTTATCACGTACTCACCGTCTAGTTTGTGATCCTGAAAGCAGATCGGGCAGAGTCAAGCAAAGGGAAATGACCGGTGATTAGTAATTTCCTCTAAGGACTCTCGGAGCTGTTCTTTTCTTTTATTCAGTGTATGTTCTGTCTTTTGTTTGTGATTATTTTACATTATGTTTTGATAACATTGAAACCACTTTTGGGGATCGAATGACTTCGAAAATCATGTATTATCGTATTGCTTAGTTTTGATCACAAGATATGCATGTATTTCCATTTTTCAGGGTTCCACATTATAGGTTGTCCTAACTATTTGATTTATTGAGTTATTTAGCTTTCTTATAGTTTATTTCCGCTATGAACTACCTTAAATTGCTATACCTTAATAACTTATTTATTAAATTATTAAATTAATGAGAAAACAAAGGTTTGATGCTGACTAGGCTTGTGTTGACTTTGCGAGTATGGACTCGAGGGTCCATTTAGGTCTAAGCTGGACGGCACCCAGTTTTATGGGAAATTAGGGTCGTCACATCACGTTGACTCACTTGCCCTTAGACCACTTAATCAAAATAGAGTTACAAACCAGGAATAGAGCAATAACAATAACAAATTAAAGCTCAAAAAAATAACTGTAAAATTCTCTATTGGTTTACTTACCAGTGTCCAACGTTATTACGCACTCACACGCCTGTAATTCGTCCCTTACGAATCTCACGTGTGACTATCACTGTCCTACAATCTCCTATCGGTCAATTAATTACAAAATCTATTAATTATCCTCCAAATTATCCCATTTTCCATAATTTTATTCATTTATGTTTTTGGGTCAATTACTCGAGTATTTGCTCGTGTTCAACCCATTTAGATACTTGAGAGATCCTCGAAGTTTTCGAAAAAAAAATTGAAAATTGGTCTAACGAACAATGCCACATCGTGGGTGGCGTCGTGGGACCAAATGTCTCGCAGTGTCACTTAGGGTGTGTTTGATAGCAAGGAAAATGAGAAAAATCATGGAAAATTATCTCATTTTTATTGTAACTGTTTTTTCTAGTGTTTGATATGTTCATAACTGAACAGAGAAAAAAAAACCACACCCTCTTATTTTCCTCATTTTTTTCTCATATTTTGGCTTGGAAAATCGAGATTTTCTCGCTCGAGTGAATCGCGAATTCGTTTCAACCAACTTAGACTCCTATCGTCTTCAACTGGAACGATCTTCTCCTCCCAAATCTCTGTATAAACTCAATGATCTCCTCAAAGCTCACTTTTGCCTCAACGATATCCTCCTTCTTGAGAACTTGAAATTCTCAGTTTCCTCTCAACAATTTCCTCCGATCCCTCTCTCTCACCTCATACCTAGCCTCGATTGCAACTCAAGAATGTGAGATTTTCACTTTTGCATGGTCATTGTTGTTGTTGTTACCAACTTTGGATTCAAAATTCTTGGAGACTTTGAAAGCACATAGAGGTACACAACACATTCTCAATTTTATTGTGGTTTCTCACTCAAAATCTGTTTCTTACTTTTGAGGTTGATGCTATTGCGTAGCTTCTTCTCCTATGTGGTTTTATTTGATGTTGTAAATTCTTGCTCAGAAAGTGTTTGATTATATGCTTCTATGACATTGTTGTCTAGAATCCATTTAACATTGTTGTCTAGAAAGAGAAGAACTTATCTTAATGCATTAAAGAACTTCGGTTCTCGCTACTACGCCACAACTTTTCGAGCAAGAAATCAGTGAAGTGATAAGTTTACTATTCATCAAGAAATCAGTGAAGTCTTTGTTGAGTGATTCATTTGTATAAAACAAAAACATGTAAATTTCAGCTATTCTTGTTGATGTAAAATTGTAGTGGCCTATAACAAAATGTGGTTCTTAGTGGGTTTCATCTGAAGTTTTTGTTGAGTGATTCATTAGAATAATTAAAACAAAGACATGCAGATTTTAGCTTTTCTTGTTAATATGAACTGAAATGGCCTGTAAGGGTTGGAGTGGCTTTTAGGCCTCATTGGTGAGTATTTCTTTACTGTAATCTTATAGACTTCAGCTGTTTTTGTTGATATGAACTATAGTGGCTTATAACAAAATCTGGGTCTTTGTGGGTTGTATCTGAATCTTTGTTAGTCCAAATAAAAAATAGACATGTAGATTTCAGCTTTTCTTGTTGATATGAGCTATAATGGCCTATAACAAAATATGGGTCATTGTTGGCTGCATCATAAACTTTGTTGAGTGGCTCATTATTCCTAAAACATGTAAATTTCAGGTTTTCTTGTTGATATGAACTGCAATGGCCTATGAGGGTAGAAACTTCTTTTGAGGTGGTTAAAGTGTGGATTAACAATGTGGGTCATTTTGGATTGCATCTGAAATCTAAAACAGTGTGGATTAACAATGTGGTCATTTTGAATTAACAATCTTTGTTGAGTGAGTTGTTTTTCTTTTACTTTAGTGGGAGTCGAACTCACAACCTCCCTAAACCTTATAGTTTGGCAAGTGATGCCTTTACCATCTCACTAGTCACTAGAGATGCTTTGGCTTGTTGAGTGAGTTGTTAACCCAGAAACATGTAGTTGTGAATTGAGTGTGATTTTTGTTTGATAGATTAATAATGTAATCTTGATATTATGATAAGTAATTATTGGATGCATATCTGTTGGAATATATAATTACAGCTATGAAGTAGAGCAAAAGAGAGGATTCAATTCATTCTAAAATACTACTTAAATGCACCTTAACATTAGTACGCCAAACAGTTTTTTTGAGATGATCCATCTTTTAAGTAGGAATAATATGAACAAATTAATTCCTTTTTTCCTTGTTGAATTTAAGTATCAATTCTCGATTTGGCTTTCCAATATTTTGTATTGGGTTTTTTTTTCAATCCATAAATATTTACTCAGCTTTTATTTTGGATTTATAGCATTTTCTTTCGAACACCCCCTCAGCCTTTTTTATTCACTCTTTAGCCCTTTTTACTCTATCAAATTGAATGGCAATGACTTTATTTCAGTAAATACCAAACTTCTGCCCACTTATATTTTTAACTACAACCAGTTTTTCTTTCTGCTACACTTTCAAAGCATTTCATGTGAAAATATGTTTGTACTCGCATGAGCATAGAAGTGTGCCACTTGTTTTTACGAGTTGAGAAGTACTGTAATTTAAAACTTGACGCTTTGCATTGCAGTAACAATCTTGTTGTATCTATCCTTTCAAAAGTACTTTCTGCCTCTTTCTAATTGGAACTTTTACTATGTATGTTAGTTGTGGAATAATTTTCGAATGAGCTTATCTCTTGAAGTTTCGCTAATTGTGCAAGTGATTCAGATCGAACTTTTTCAGTTTGTGTTTGATCCATATATAGGTAGCAATACTAAAATGATGCTTCAACTTTTTTATGGAGCTTATATTTTAGAGTTTGTTTCAAGAATTGTTTTACAGTCATATCCTCATTGATTAAATTTACATTTACATAGATGCCTGTTGAAGAAGATAGAAAAAAAAGCAGCAACTATAATGATGATGATGTTGCTACTTGATTACGTATGACGTCGTCATTCGTTGAACATACAACCTCGAGTCAATAGAGATGAAGAAAGGAAACTAATATTAAAACGTTTTTACAAAGAGTCTGACAAAAATTGTAAGGAACAATTGTGATTGAAACGAGGTCCATTCAAAGAGCTTTGCAGAATTCTTTGTACACATGGGCTAGTTAATGGACGCAGTGTAAAAGTAAAAGAACAAGTAGCTATGTTTTTGTTGATAGTTGGACACGATAATCGAAATAGACGGACGAACTTTGAATTTATTCGTTCTAGTGAGACAGTTAGCCGCTACTTCCACGTTGTTACAAGAGCTCTCATCAGTATGTATAAAGACTATGTCAAACCTGCAAATATAAATAATTCTCCACAAGATAAAGAATCAACCCAAGTACTTGGTATCACTATTTTGAGGTAATTGATTTTTTAGGATATTTTTTTAAGTTTGTCCTGTGTATAACATAATAATAAATAAATTATAATAATTTGTGTGTATAAATTAAATAAATATTTAATATTAGGATGCGGTTGGAGCATTAGATGGAACTCATTTTCCAGTGGCAGTACCGATTGAAGAGCAGCAGAAGTATCGCAATAGAAAAACTTTTACATCCCAAAATGTCTTAGTGGCTTGTACATTTGATATGAAATTTACATACGTACTTGCCGGTTGGGAGGGCTCGGCTCACGATGGTCGTATATTAAGAGATGATGTTAGGCCAAGTCGAGTAGATAGACTAACTATACCACCAGGTTAGATACATTCGTATTAAAATTATTGTTTTTACTTTTCCGTTCTTATGATACTTTCAACTAGTAACTTTTTATCGTGATATCATTTTAATGTAGGAAAATATTATTTGGTTGATGTTGGGTACCCTAATGTTCCTGGATTTTTAGCACCTTATCGTGGTACAAAGTATCACTTAAAAGATCAAGTTGGTCGTACACCTAGAAATGCAAGGGAGTTGTTCAACTTTCGACATTCGTCCTTGTGTAACGTAGTAGAAAGGACAATAGGGCTTCTAAAAAAGCGATTTACATTTTGAGGCACGAACCATTTTATAACGTTAAAACTCAATCAAGTGTCATTTTAGCATGTTGTGCGATACACAACTTTATGAGGAAGAAGATCCAAATGATCTATGCGAAGATGAGGAAGATATTCATGAAGATGAATAAGATGATGATGATGGTTACAATGCACATGAAGATTATGTCTCCATACATCATTCTCAAATTTGGGTAGCTAAACGAGATGCATTGGCTGAGTTAATGTGGAATGGTATCACTAATTTATACAAGTTTATTTAGTTTTTCTAGATGAAATGATATAATGTTGAGTATATGGGTTAGTAATATAGGTTGTATGAACTTTTTATTACTTGAATTTGATTTATTTGAAACTTTTCTTAATTAATAGATTGTCATATATAGTCTTTTGTCGTATATTATCAAGTTTACCTTTTTTTTGTTAAACATATATACAACTTTGGTATCATATAAAAATAGTGATGGAAGAATCAATTGGGAACGTCAAAGTAGTGACAAAGGGGCAATTGCGATGGGACGACAAAATGGATAAAATATTGCTTGAAATTATTTTGGAAGAGTATGGATTGGGTAACGGTTCAAATACTTCATGGAAGGCTGAGGTTTATACCCGAGTGTGCGTAGAATTACTAAAGCAATTAAAACTAGAAGTGAACCCTTCAAATGTGAAGGGTAGAATCAAAACATTTAGAACCAATTACTTCCTTGCAAAGGATGTAATTTCTCAAAGTGGGTTCGGATGGGATCCAGATACACAACTTGCCACGGCAGATGTTTTGACTTGGAAGATTATCTTGAGGTACATTTTTGGTTTTCTTAACTAGAATATACAGTCGTATTATTGATGTATATTAGCTAATTATGTATTTTTGTGTGTTGGTGTATATGTTTACATGTAACAGAAACATCCAGAAAAGGAATCATACCGCAGGAAGCGTGTGCCGTACTACAATGAGTTGTCTATCATATTTGGAGATGATCAAGAAAATGGTAGGAATGCAATGACTGGTAATGAGGCAGACAGAGAGTTGCCTTCTTTGGAAGAAATGAGTGAGTAAAGTTTGTAGAAATAATTGTTTATTATTACACTTTTTAGGCTCACATTGCATTTTTAGAAGAAATATATTGCATGACTTATTTGCAGGCAATGTAGAGAAGTCACTTCCAACTAAAGAAGAAAGAGAGGAGGTAAATCGCTCGTCATCTAGTTCAAGTCGTGTGGCAACAAATGGCGAAAGGATTAAAAGGAAGAAGAGTAGTGACGTTGATCCTAACCAAGGACTAACTGCAACTGCCAACCGACTAGCAGATGCATTTGCGCACACAGATTGTGCACGTCTTCAGAAGGAGCTTCGTAGTATTCCTGAACTAAGTAGAGAAGATATAATGCGGGCTATACTTTTGTTGGGAAGTGAAGTTAAGGATGCAAATATATTTTTTCAGTTGGACGAAGACTTGAAGAAGAATTGGGTGATCTTATATTTACAGAGGAAATTTTAGATTGATTTTTTTTTTTTGGATGGTAGGAAAATTTTAGATTGATTTTGAAAGCAAAAACATTAGTTTTTTTTAAGAACGTTGAAACATTAGTTATTTTCTTTCATTTATGTTAGTTCTCACTTAAGATTCTTTTGAGTTCATTCATGGTTATCAAAGATAGTTGTCAATTAAATTTTGATGAATATTGTTGATTACTTCATCAAGCACAATACTTGTAAAGTTCTGCTAACTGAAATGAGGTGGATGTGTGATTTGTTTTCTTTTGGGCTATGATGGTAATGCTATGTAGATGGAGGTTTTTGATGGCATAAGCGTGGATGTCACTGAAAGACCTGTGGAACCTATCAAAGTTTACTCTGAAAAGGAGCTAATTAGGGAATTTGAAAAGATTGGTTCTATTCTTGTACCTGACAAAGATTGGTCTGTTCGAATAGCTGCCATGCAAAGAGTTGAAGGCCTTTTATTTGGAGGTTTGATTTGACTTAGTATTATATTCCTTTTCCTGTTTAGTAGATCCCTGTTACTTTCTGTTTTCAATGTTTTTAAAAATCCTCTTTGATGCAGCTTGTTTGGGGTCTGCAATATTGTTGTTTTCTCTGGTTCTTAAAATGGGGGCGTGCCTGGGTTTTATGTAGCATGATTGAATTTAATCTTAATCTCTAGAACTTAATGGCTTCTTTGGGTATTATGCGGGGAGAATTTCTAACTGCTCAATTTATTGATCATTGAAAATACTCACCGTTTTGTTTTTAAAAAAAAACACTTGTTAAAAAAACACTTGTGAGGCATTTGTTAAAGTTTTATTATTTTTATCTTTTATATTCTTGGTGAGGCATTGTAATGTGTTACAAATGAGCATAATGAAATGATCCTTTTATCTTAAATTCTTTCATCTTAATGTAATGATGTCTATGGTCTAGTTTTAGAAGTTGTAATGTCATTATCATTTTTAATTAATTTTCAAATTTGCTATCCAATTGTTCCAAGTCTTGCATGAGATTATGAAGTGAAGGGAGAAGGGCAAAAAGGTCATTTGATGTTATATATATACAAACCGTTTCATAACCAAACCCTACTATTCATACACTATTCATCTTCTCTTTTGTTGAACCGCCTCCACCTCTCCTCTCCTTCCTTTCCCCCCTCTCGGCCTCCCTATTGGTCACGCGATCTCTCTCTATCGGTCTCGGGTTCTCTCTCTCACGATCTTTCTCTACCTCTCTCGCTGTTCTCTCACGTTCTTTCATTCCTCCCTCTCGGCCTCACGCCCTCTCACGCTCTCGGTGGTCTCCTCTCCCGGGTGGAACAGCCACCACCACCGCCTTCTACTGCGTCACCGAGGTAAGTGTGTGTATCTCCCTCTCTTGATCGATTCATATGGAGAAAAAAAAAATGAATGAAATGAGAAAACAGAGGCGCTGTTGTGCGCCTCTGTTGAAAAAATTGATGGAAGAAAATGAAGGGCCGATTCGGCCGAACCGCCCTTAAAAAGAAATATAAAAAAAAAAATAGAAAAGAAAATCCAGAAAAATAGGGAAAATTATGAAAAAATTCAG
Source organism: Stephania japonica (assembly GCA_039657345.1). NCBI lineage: Eukaryota > Viridiplantae > Streptophyta > Magnoliopsida > Ranunculales > Menispermaceae > Stephania > Stephania japonica. The sequence continues at coordinate 78,119,533 of CM077556.1, read as the reverse complement.
AAAAATCCAGAAAAATATGAGAAATTAGAAAAATGGTTCACAGCGAGTTTTGGGATTTTCTCGGAAATGTTGGCAAGATATAGTCGGGGTTTTAGCCTCGAAAAACGTGAAAATTGATATAATGTATCAAATTGAAGCTAATTTAATGACAAATAATCTTAGGTATAATTCGGGTGGTAATTTTGATTTGTTTGGCATTTATTCAAGCTGGATTTGGATAATTGGAGTGCGGTATAGGAAATCGGGAAGTCGCGTTAGGATCTCGGAGTTGTCATACGAGTCACGATAGTTCAGGTAAGTACACTTGCCTTAAACAAGCATTTGTACGTTTGTAAGCCAGTTAGAAAATGCCATGTGATTCATTTTCATGCCATTGTGTTTGTTATTATTTACTTGTTGGCCTTCCATTCCATACTTCTTGTATGTGTGATTCCGGCGTAAGTGTTTTTAGTTTCCATTAATGGAAATAAAAGTAATTCATAGAATCTATTTTACACATCGGGTGCTGCGGATTATCCATGTTTTCCTGCACTTTTGAAGCAACTTGTAGCGCCATTAAGCACACAGCTTTCTGATCGACGTTCTAGCATAGTGAAGCAGTTATACCTGCAGTCTCTTGCATCTGCAATATCTGATTATTGATCATTTTGGAACGCAAAGAAAGTAAATCTATTTGACACATTGGGATCGAGTGATATCCTTTTTGAGATTAAGTTCTAGTAGACTTGTTGAATTGTGACTCTTAAGCATGTTTAAGTTCTTGGGATTGTGGAAAAATCTAGTAAAAAATTGAAAATTAAAGAAAATTTTAATTTCTTATCAAACACTAGAAAATTGAAAAATAAAATTTTCTCACGTGCAATCAAACAACATTGAGAAATTTCTCTTAAGAAAATTCTCTAAAGAAAATTTACAAAAGAAAATAATTTTTTCTTATTAAATTTTATTTTGCTATCAAACACACCCTTAAAGTGTGAATTTTCAAACTCTCTGCCTCAGACGTCGTGACTGACACCGTGGGGTGAAATGTCTCACAACATCTCTCGTGGCGTCAGTTATTGTTTCTGAATCCAGAGTTTTTCGACACCCCGGCTCGCTTCGTCACATTCCGAGCCTATCCCAAACTCATAGACATGCTCATGTACACCAATTCCAACATTCAAATCATTCAAAATAGTTGTCTATAACCCGGTGTGGAAATTAACTCAAAAATCAATAATAATTCCCTAAAAATTTAAATTTGATCCAAACACCCACATGGTTGTGCTCCACACCGATCAAACAACCCATATAACTCATCAAAACATTCAAAAAACCAAATGTCTAAAATACCACGATAAAAAACTCTCAAAAAACCTGTCAAATTAACGAACACCTCACGATGAACAGAAATCCGATCGAAATCCAAAACCTATTTTTTATTCGTTTGAACAGAAGAAACGAAATGAGAATGAAGAGAGAGGAAAAGAAATTTATAAATATATCTCTTTCATCCGATTCTGTGCACGTTTCTCGAGGCACATCCAACAGGTTACATCAAATCCAACCACTTACCAAAGCATCGAACACGTTACACAACGTTTAATTATTATATATTAATTTATTTTGTCAGTGTTTTAATTACATTTATCCCCCGGACAGCTAAATACCCGACCATCGTTTGCCCCGACACCCGTAAAACACATTTCTCCGAGTCGAACCCGTTCTCCACATCAATGCTCCCACTTAAATGTCCTCGTATGTTTGGGATATTGAAATTTAAATTCGGGTAAATAGATAAATAATACAAACACCGAACAAAAATAACATACCTCAGTGTCGACGGTCGAGAATTGTTCACACATATTACAACCTAAAATGATACGTGGCACGAGTTAGGTTTTTAGGATCATTACACCAACTCTTATTATATTTTCGATGTGGGATTATATACTCCAACGTATATACATAATTAACCAAATAAAATACACACTACAAAATATATATATATATATATATATATATATATAATTAAACGCTTGTTTTGCATGGTATGTTGACCTCTCATAAGAAAAATAAATGAAGACCCCACTTGAAATGAAATGAATCTATTAAAAAACAAGGATTATAATTAATAAATAACGTGTACCATCACTTCTCCCCTAGCTACCATTATTATCACACACAAGAGAGAAAATACTATGGTAGAACCAAAATGAAGAAAATGAAGTCCTCCCTATCAGACTTCATTTTTTGCTGTGGCCGTGGAGTCAAACCACCCCCACTGTCTCCGCAAATTCACCCCGCCACCTTTGCCGCGCCGCCACGGGCATTCACCGACGAGCCCTCATCGAACCGGAAGCGGGCAAGGATGGTGGGGTGGGTGCCATCTTTGAACTCCATCTCTGAGGATCTAGCAGTCCATCCTATTAGATCTGTCCATGATGATAAGAATTACAAGTCAGTACAGAGAAAAGCCAATATAGTTAACAAGCCCAAGTCTCATCAGCTGAAGAGGCGTAGTAATGACCAGAGTTTCAATGAATACAGGTGAAAACTTAAATACATACATCTTCTTTTCAAAGTTTTCGTTGAAGATTGTGTGAATATAAATCTTTGAATTTGATGTTTGAACTCATGATGATATGGGTTTTGTTTGTTTGATTGTTTGATTATAGGCCAATTCCGAATCCGATTTCGACTATGGTGATGGCCTTCCCTCCTACCACTCTCTTGTTCTGAGTTTGTGTTCATGGTGATGATGATGATAATTTGATCTTTCCATACTTTGGGCCACACTTGGCACTTTGTTTTTTAACTATTTATGGTGTTTTGTCAGGGAAACAAGAAAGAATCATAAATGACTAAAAAACAAAGTTTGCGCCCAAAGTGTGTTAGATTATCATTTTCTTTCCTTTTTTTTTTTCTTTTTTTGGTTTTGTATTTGATTGTTTTTTCGGATCAAAGTCTGTAAATGCATTGATAAGATCAGTCATGATGGTTAATGTATATCTATATGATTACGTAAATCAATGTTTTCATTCAGCCCGATTTAATGCAATAATACAGTAGACGCTAAATAGCTTCAAAGATCATGTGATCAGAAAAAGAAAAGGAGTAATTTAGGCAACTAAGAAAAAAGGGCCAATCCTTAACTAAGTTAAAAATGTCTAAAAAACAAAGTTTGCACCCAAAGTGTGTTAAATTATCATTTTCTTTCCTTTTTTTTTTCTTTTTTTGGTTTTGTATTTGATTGTTTTTTCGGATCAAAGTCTGTAAATGCATTGATAAGATCAGTCACGATGGTTAATGTATATCTATATGATTACGTAAATCAATGTTTTCATTCAGCTCGATTTAATGCAGTAGACGCTAAATAGCTTCAAAGATCATGTGATCAGAAAAAGAACATGGAGTAATTCAGGCAACTAAGAAAAAAGGGCCAATCCTTAACCAAGTTAAAAATGACATGGAATCAAGTTAAGGTGCATTACACACTTCGATCTCTGGTATTATTTAAGAAAGAAATAGAGCACCAAATTTCATGATTCCATTTGGTAAATTTTGTTCATGATTCCATTCCAACAATGATATAACAATTGAACCCTAAAAGATGATTGCTTGTGACCAAATGCTTACTTCCAGCTGCAACCGAAGAGAAGAAACCTGTCTGCATTCGCCAGCTGCATAAATTTTCTGACTTCAATAGCCATTGATCTTATGCCTGGAAGTAGGGCCTGAGTAAAAGTCCTGGTTGGCAGTCAGGCGAGAAAACGGGATCTGGTTTCGTCCAGGTGCGCCTTTCTGCTCAGGGACATCGTTCGTCTTCGCTTCGGAAACTGATCTTGAGAATGCCTGGGCAAGCTCCAGAGCCGACATACCTTTGCCAAGGCGGGTTCCTGGAGTTTCGGGCTGAGGCAATTTTGGAGGCTCAATAGACTTTCGCCAGCTCTCAGGCCCTGGTCGTTCCTTCTGCTGCAGTTTTTCAGTCTCTTTGCCGTTTCTTCGGTTCTCATTTCGCCAGTTCCTCTGCGCATCAGTTTTTTCATTGTTTGACCGATGATCCTTCCTCTCAGAATCTCTACTACTCCTCTGATCAAGGTGCAGGCCATCAGTCCTTTCACGGTGACGGGCACTCTGAACTAGAGACTCTTGCCATGCTTCTTCGTTCTTGGAAGGGTCATACTTTGCCCTTCATGTATACCAATGTAAGTAATGCAATAACAAAGACAAAACAGGTCATTTTTTTATACCAGAAAAAAAAAAGTAAATACCAAAAATAATAGAAACCATAGTCCTGAAAAAAAAAAAACCCTACCTATTAGGTGTTTGCCTCGGACTAAGGTCGTCAACTGCGACATTGTCTACTCCACGGTCCTTAAGAACCTGAAACGACACGCGGCAAGAATAACACCATAGTACTGAATACCACTCTAACAATAGCAACAATCATGCTCACTACACGCTCCTAGTACTATACTGCACTAATGCATAAGAAAATAATAAACATTCCTTTGTCTAACAAACCAAAAAAAAAGAACAAAATATGGCTATTACTTAAATACCTTACAATTTAATAATTAGAAAAATGAACTTTGACTCGTAGTACAATACTTGTTCCAGCTAACTGAAATAGCAGATAAATAATTCTAGTGGAAGAAACCAGTAATTTGCTTGGAGCTGCTTATACTATCGTGCACTTTACAAACCTGGGCAGCATATTCATACCATCTAACAGTCAACCTTAAGATGCCACAATATTCTAATTGCCAACCACCAGTCTCTAAAGCAAGATCGGTTAATGGCCAACCAAATGAATATTATCATGGTGATTAACAACCACAAAATTCCTATTTAGGATAATTGCCACAATAACTAATTTCGCTAAAATGATAAAGTGCCTCAAAGAAGTAGATAGATGATCAGCCGACTAGGTAAAAGAGAATGCTATTGTGCCCCAGGACTAGGTAAAAGAGAATGCTACTGTGCCCCAGATGGGACACGTACATGCAACATGCACCTGCTCTGCCTCATCTGGAGCACAGCAGCATTTTCCATAGGCAAAGGATGGGGTTCAATATGTTGCTAAAAACCCAATAAATTTAAGGCACTTGGAAGGGATGTAGAATTCCTAATCATGCTGGGATCGCATATATAGTCATGTTAATTAATAGCCACTGCATAGTGATGGAACAGCATGCTCACCAGTTCTCGAGGGCGAGCGCCACCAAACAAAGTGTTCCTGCATCACAACCGGATAATACACTGTCACAACCTCTGCTTTCTACAACAATATCATCCTAAGTCAAGTGTAAGGAAAAAAATATCAAATAAATAATCCAGCAACAAGGAAAAGGATTGAATAGAGGAACTCCCGAGTATTTGGTGTGTAGTAAAGCCCATGAATATGATCAAGTGCTTATACATTCGGATCCCTCTTTATCTTAAAATTAACTTCCCATCAATAAATACTATGCAACTAATAGTACAAAAAGAACTCCCAAAAAATTAACCAAATAAGTTTTCCAATATGTGAAAAGAGGGAATATTTATTATTGACAACGTAACTGTAACGTGTATAGCACAACCAATCAACTGAATTTAAGAAATCATTGTTGAAACACAAGTTTATCAAAAACAACCATACAATTTTCCCAATTGAAAACAAACAAGGCTATAAATAATGGGCAAGATACATAAACACAGCAGGCAACATATCTTATCAAGTGCAACCAAAACAAAGTTGAAAACAAGTAAGTAGCGGCCAGAATTATTGAGCACCCAGGTGTGGGGCCTGAGGGAGCTCAAGCTGAGGCTTGTTGCTGCCTATGCATAATGCTTGAAAATTAAAGAGGCTTCTTTACAAATGTTGAAATGATTGAAAAGAATCAGAATGGGAAACCACAATCCACATTTCATCTTCTAAAAAACAACCTGACAAACCATAGAAACATTTAAAGAACCAAATCAACCCTACAGCTAGCAATCCAACTAGAATCAGTTTAAAATTCTCTTTAAGTTTTATGCCATAGCTTCATGGTAAGATGTATCAATAACTGTATACCAACTAATCCTTTTTAGTGCAAGGGTATGATGGATTACAGAAAGGTATTAAAACAAGCCTCCGAATAGTTCTTGTGTAGGGTTGGAATTGGATCCAGCACCAATAAGAGACTAACTGGGATTGCAATGAAAAACCAGTAGTTCCAAAGTGAAGACCTTTTAAGGAATGAGTTCAGAAGTAGTGCGGGCAAAGAAGAAGTCCGCCATTTTTATGCAGCAAATCATCTAGTCATTCTAGTCACTTTGGTTATTAAGAAATAATGGGATTTTGAAGAGACATTTCAGAATGTGGAGTCAATGCTGGACATAATTCGAGTTCAATCCTCCCAATAGATCTTCTTGGCTAAGACTTCCCATAGCAATTTTATATCTAACTTGACAAACGGTGGGGGTATAGGTAACTTCTAAATCAGTTTGTTCTTTTATATTTTCTGATTGGAGGTAATCTCAAGTCTTGATCACTTCTTTTTTCTTTTTCTTTCTTGATGGCTTTTTGTTATTTGTTCTGGTCTGCTGTTTTGGTTTGTTGATGGAAGCTTCCTTTCTTGTCGAGAAAATGGAAACAAAACAAGGTATAAAATTCAGGTTATCCTTTGTGTACGTGAAAATGATATCTCCCTCCGTTAAACCATGTATCAAGCATTTAAGGAATTTGAAAAACAATGAGATATCCAAAGGAGTCATGTATCGAACACTTATTTAAAGACCAAGGATAGTATTATGATATTGTTCCCAAATTGAGCGTTCATTTTTTCTACTTGAGAAGGATATGAAAACATGTAATTCAATACAAGCAAAAAAACCATTGATAACATATCAATAATAAATAATAAATGGGTTCAGTATGCAAGTGTTTCCAATAGAGGAATCATGTATGCAGTCCAGATATCTATTAAGGTCTAGCCATTTTCTATTCAAATCAATGTTATAAACCCAAAAATTCAGATAAACATAGGCAAACTATTGATCATGATTCATGACATCCATGTATCAATATTCAAGTATCCACCTATGTTACCCGGACTCGGGTACGGGTGTCTAATGCGGGTATGTGTCTAGGAGTCGGACATGACTATTCTCTAATTTTAAGGACTCGAAAACTCGGCTGAAAGTGTCCAAAATTTTGGACACGGGTTCGGGGACACAGATAAAACGTACAAGTTGCACATATTTTTTCTTAATTCTTTATGATTCATGATATTATATATACATGTATATTTAATATTTAAAATAAGAAAAGTTTCTTTTGGAAAAGGAAACTGGAAAAATTGTCTTTGTATGACATGCCAAACACTTCTTTTCTTGTGTGTACAAATTTGTGTACAAACGTGTGTAAATGACAACAGATCTAGACGAAAACAGATCTGGACAAAAGAAAGGGATTGAGAGTTTTCCACATATAGATGGAGAGTGAGAGAGTTGAAAACAAATCTGGACGAAAAAACGATGGAGTTGAAGCAGATTGGGGGAGAAGAAGAATAGATGATAGAAGGTATCATTGATGTCACTCTATCACCCCTTCATCTTTGCTCTGGTCTTCTTCTTCAATGGTGGTGCTATGTGCCCTAGATTTTCATATCTACTGTGAAGTGCGAAGTTCTTCGCTGGTGTCACCATAGATCTTCATTTCAGCTCTTTTCTCTCTCCCTAATCGAAAATGCCTCGCGAAAATCTCTATAAAATCTGGTTATCTAGTTTTCAGCCGTGTCCATAGCTGATTTTGGAAGGTCGGACACACACCCAGGGTCGGTGTCCATGTCGTGTGGACGGGTACTCAACCCTAAATAGGCGAGTCCAGGTATCATAGGCATCCACATAATTGGCTAAAAAAATCATATTCAATGGTACCGATCATTTCCAAGACATCGGGAATCATGTTAAACAGCAATAGAAACAACTCATGAGAACTCATTTAGAAGACCAAGCAGATTTAGAAACTGGTTAACTTTGTCTTTTAACAGAATGGCACAAGTCATAACTGCTTTGGCCTTAGACCCATTTGATACTTTAATTATTGTGTTCCACTAACAATAAATAGACCATTGCCCTAAAGCATAAAGAAACATGTAAATTTTATACAAAAAGAGCTCCAAGACAAATTTGCTAACCTTTCTATGACGGCAGTTTCTTCTGATTGTTCAAGATGCTGAGATCGAGGCTTTAAACTCAATTTGGGCCTCTCTATCACCTCAGAACCTGCTGACCCTGGTTTTGGAGGATTTGCATTGCCATATTGTTCCAAAAGGTCAACAGGCTGCTGATGCCCCTAAAGTCAGATGGCAAAAACAATGAACACAACCAATGTGAAAAAAATGTCATCTCACAGTCACAGACAACTATCGGAAAACATCAGCGAGAAGTAGAAGAGCATACTAGCTTATATTCCAAAGTAGCTGGTTCGGATATCTCCAGTGGTCTTGATCTTGGAAGAAGCTTCAACTTACGTCTTTCAGACACTTCTATATGTCCTGAAGTTTGAGACTTAGCCTCAGCAGGTGTCGAACAGGTATGCCCATCGTAATTCAATGGCAAGTTGCTCTCCTTCACCTCAATAAGCGTCATAGACCTTTCCCTCACAAAATGAGGCAACTCCTCCACAGCAGCCCGACCCCTTTCATCCGAAATTCGACTCCTATCACCATACCTTCCCCTAATTGCATCAAGCTCAGCTCTCTCGCTTACTGAATCCATTCCAACATAGCTCCCTTGATCCTTGTAATGAAAATCAGTGACGAAATCAGATGCTCTTCTGATTTCAACATCTGATTGAAACTGCATTGATTGTTTCGATTGCCATCTACCCGATGAAACCTTCTCAACCGCACTGGCTCGAGCAAACAACGAGGCATCACTAAACCCATATGAAGCAGGTGGCGGCGGCACCACCTCACCCACAACCACCACTTCCTTCTTGACCCCCCAAGCATTAGTACCACCCTGACTAACACTCCCACCACCAATTTGCGAACCCGTCCCAGCCGGAACTGCTCCCCCAAATCTCCCTTGATAAGAACTCACAGAACCACTCGGCGTCTGCAACGTCTGACCCGAGACTGGCGAAACTACCCTCGCAGCGAGCTTCCCACCAGCACCTGCATTCACCGGGGCTTGAAGGCTCTCGTCACTGAAAGTCCTCCGCGGCACCGACACCCCATCCAAGGGCTTCCGCTCATCCTCATCGAAATTCCTTCCAAAATGAGGCGGATTCGACAAAAGCGAAGCCTTTTCATCAACAAAATGCCGATTCGCCCCAGAAGATCCAGGCCTGGATCGAAAATTAGGGTTTCCCCAAGCATTGGGGATCTGACGATCGAAACCAGATCGATCCGGCGCCCTAACATTTCTGCAAAACCAAATCAAACTCCAAATCACAAACCTAACCATGCACAGATCCACAAAACCCACGAAACCTAACCAAATCAACACACAGCCAAGAATGCCCCAATAGTGATGATTCATTCAAACAGTCTAGGGTCATCAAAACCAACGAAACCTAATCAGATTAACAGACAAAATAAGTAGAATTGATGAAATTAGGGTTTTCTTGGGTTTGCGAAATTGATGAAATTAGTGTTTTTTGGGGGCTTACACGCCGGGGGCGGAGGGGAGAGGGAGATCGGAGGGGATGGAGCCGCCATGGAAGTCCTTGAGCGTCATGGTCGAGCCGCTGAAAGCTTTCTTCTTCGACATTCTCGCTCGCTCGCTCGATCGATCGATCGATCGTTCAATCGCTCGCTTTGCGTGCTTTCTGTGATTCTTCCGGTGTGAACGCAGGCCCAACGAAGGGAGAGAGAGAGAGAGACGTACGGACGGGAAGAGCAGACGAGCTGAGTGATTTACACGGCTCCTTTTGATCCTGGCGAGGGGAATCTCTAGGATTCAAGGCTCACTTGTTGAGCTATATATTCTTTTAATAGTTTTTTGATGATTTTTATTTTATTATTACATTTTTATTTTTTAAAAGTTGACTAGGGTAAAATTAATTGAATTAAATCGAGCTTAATGGAAGAGTTTGATCCATATAATCTACCTCAATTAATTTGGGACTAAGGCTCTATTGTTGTTTCTTTTTGAAGAGAAATCAAAATTTCATTAATCATTTATGGTTCAATACATGACCGGACATAGAATCAAGTACATTGATTAACTAATCTTATTTGTGCAAACAAACTGTCATTAATTTGATTTTTTTTTACAACGTTGAAATTCATGATAATACAAAAAAGTACTAGAACCATAAAACGAATAGCAGGACTTCTCAAAAATGAGAAGAAAACCTAAAACTTTTCAATAAGGATAAGGCAAATTAAAGACTTCCAACTAGGGAAGAAAACTAACAATAAAAGAAAAATTAATCCAGTGCGCCGTACAAACCACGCAATACTATTGATGAAGATGTACCACAACAATGATGGATCAATCTCCACAAATTTGACTAGATATGTTATTGTTGTTGTTGTTGTTGTTGTTGTTGTTGTTGTTGTTGTTGTTGTTGTTGTTGTTGGCTACCGTCAAATTAATTTGAGATTGAGGTTGTGCTTTTGTTGTTTTTATTTTTGTTTAAGAGAAATCAAAATTTCATTAATCATTTATAGCTCAATACAAGACCAAACATAAAATCAAGTATATTGATTCGCTAATTCTATTTGTTTAACAAGCTACCATTAATTTAACTGTGAATGAAATTGTGAAATTGAAGCAGTTTGACAATCAAGGGTTGTTCTATACTACTTTGAAACCCATCACAATACACAAACGTTACTAGGCGTTGTTGTTGTTGTTGTTGTTGTTGTTGTTGTTGTTGTTGTTGTTGTAGTTTATGTCATTATAATCTAAGACTCGTACCGTAACTCTTTCTCGTAGATAGTTAGATGTTGATTGTATCACCTATTTTATTATATAATTGGCTTTGTTGTTGTTACTTTTACCGTAAATCAACTAAAATTTCCTACCAAAAAAAAATCAACTAAAATTGCGTTAGTGAAAGCTAAATGTATATTGAGCTCGATTAAGGTTGTAAGTGGGGTAGGGCAAGGCGGGGATTGAAGATACCGTTCCCATATCCGCGGGGGTGCGAGGTGGAGATTTATTATGACGGCTCCAATTTTCTCGTGCAATTGAGTACGCTCGGTCTAGACCCGTGCAGGCCCCGAGTAATCACTCGGCAACCTGACGAGCCTAGTCAGCCTCCGATTAATCAATTTGACAATATATAAAAGAGTTATTGCAATAATACACAGCAGAAAGCTTACACAAGTATAATAAGGGAAATAACTCGATCAAAGGAAAATGTAGGAATCTATAAGTGTGAAAACCCCGGGTATTCATGTACAATTCGATATGCATAGATACATGATACCAATCTCATCAAAAATATCAAGTTCTATAACCCAAAACATATATATGAAACGATATACAGATAAGCAAAACATAAAAACCTACTATAGTGGTCTCCCCGGTCCCGCTGCTAAGTCCTTAAAGCAAGTCACCTAGGCAGGGCCCCTTGTCTTTGCTGCTCTCTACCCTATCTGCACCCACCATCACAAACTAGACGGTGAGTAACTGAAGAAATCGAAAGTAGTGCCAGAAGAATATAACAGTAATTTATGATTTAACAAGTAAAGCAGTCTAAATATCATGCGGAAATAAAATAGCAGGAAAAGTAAGTAAATCAAGTGCATGATAAACAGACTGATAGATAAACAATCGAAATTTGCATGTTCTACGATTCAAAAGAGGCCCATGAGTGGTCTAATTTCACATCAATACGGCAAAGATCTCGCAAGATCTCCCTGGGCAATGTCGCAACATTAGCGCAGCTTGAAATTGAGAGGCATCACAACACCTCTTGAATCCAGTACTCAGTACACACAACACTAGGGGTGGTCAGTTACTCCTGCAGGAGGCACCCTCGTTGTCCCAGCTAGTGCGGAACCACATGATACCTTCGAGACACACACTCATGCCAAAAACATACAACAAACAATATAGAATGGAATATCAAACAAGGGATCAATTCAACAATATCAATGAATAGAGAATGTATAAATCACTTGTTACTTTCCTTACTGGCCTACTAACATACACACAAATAAGGAACGTATGTACTTACCTGACTAATCGCAACCCGGTACCACTCCGAGACTCTAATGTGTACACACATATAAGGAATGTGTGTACTTACCTGACTAATCGTAACTTGGTACCACTCCGAGACTCTAATGCATCCCCGCAGATTTCCAACTACCTAGCATAGGTTGGAACCACAATTAATGGGTTTAGGGTTAATGTTTAGCCTTAAGTTCATCCCCGTAGTTTGATTTAAAAACAATCTTGAAAACGACTCAGATAGTTGTGAAAAGTCTATTGGTTGAGTGGTATACGGGTCATGTCGTGAGCCCATGGCCCTATGGTGTGACTGCGGCGTTTTATAATTAAAATTCACATACACCACACCCAACACCTACGTTGTACTATAAAAGATTCAAGTTTGGTCCTACGACGGGTTTTACTCTAACACAAACCCTCACACCCCACAAGTTCACATACTTACACCAAAACGCACACACATACTCAAGATACCCATGTCCTATGCACAAAACAAAACCAATTACACATACACTGCACACTTTGAAATCCAATTTACACATACAATAGGCCTTTGTTAAAGAATAGGAGGTTATTGGGCCTTTGTTGAAGAAGGGCATGCTATTGGGCCTCTAATGGGCCTATACTCTACAACCGTTAAGAGAAAGAAAGAAGGAAGGAAAACAACACACATTTCTTCATTACTTCCCTTCATGTCGTTACAGAGCCCTTCTTCCTCGTCGAATCTAAGACTCCCTGGTTGAGTTCTCGGCGAGTCATGCCGTACGGGTCATGGCCGGAGGTGTCCTTATGACGTGCACCCTTCATACACGGGGGTTCAACGGTTCTAATGGGTATACACACCCCGAAGACTTCGTGACACTGTTGAGTTCACCAAGTCGATGAGATGCAACCCGAGGCGCTAATATGTAGTTATGAGTCTTAGATCAACAATGCCGCATTCCACCCTCGTCGCCCACATATGCTGGGAGTCCAAGACAGTCCGTAGCTTATATCGGATTGTCATAGGATCCCAGATGTTCTTTTATGTTTACCATGGATCCGAGAAACAGGGCACTCAAAATCGAACCATAAAATCGATACATCAGTGAATACCGACCCTATAGCCGTGTATTGGTTGCTATCTGGATCGCCCGAGCACCGGTGGTTCAATGGGACCGACTCCGGTGCGGCGTCCGCGGTCATCGCAACATAAAAAATGAAACAAAAATAGTGATGCCAGGGTCGGACAGAGAGAAAGAAGAAGAAGAAGAAGAAGAGAGGGGGAGAGAACAGGAAGTGTATTCACCTTGAGTTCCAGTGAGAGGGTAAGCCTCCGGCGAGTTTTTGGCAGCCCAACTTACCCACAGTGACAAGTCTTGTCCCCCAAGAAAAAGAACCAAAGAGGGGTAAAGGACGTTTGGGAGAGATGATGAATAGTTAGGTGGGTTTTGGGGTTGGTTTTTTCTATTCATACCTCTTTTACTTCATCAACACGTGTGTACACATTTCTAGTTTCTCTTGGACGACCCTTAATACCCCAGTCCCCAATTTCAGTGACAATTAAATATGACACATCTTCCTTAATTACTTTATGTTGTGCATCCCAAGGTTCATTCTAAGCCTATTGAATTTCTCAACTCAACCATAGGTCTCATGTTGATTAATTTCAAAATAAATCATATAACTTATGTTAGGCCATCAATTGGACTTTATAAATTAGTACTTGTGACGACCCGTCCCCAACCTAAAGTCAAGTCGTCTGGCCCAGACTGCCATTTAGACCCGATACCTGAACCAGGCCCAAATAACGGTCTGGCACGCCTAAACAAATAAACCTGTGGAATACACATTGGCTAAATAAAGGATAATAATTGCGGAAAGAATATAAAAAAAATATCCTAAGCCAATAGATTTAAGTTCATAGAACATTTATAAAAATTATACATCTGTTCATGCTCCTTTAAACTAAACAAGTTTATTATAATCTCTGAAATGGATCAACTAAAGATAACTAGGATTCAAGCTACCCAAAGATCTATTTTAATCTTAAACCCAAGTTGATAGTTTCAAAATCAAATATACATGATATATATATATATATATACAAAGGCTCACATCAAGAGGAGACTTCAAGCTCGTCTCTCCCTTGCCTCAACCTAACGCTGTCGTGGATACCTGAGATGTAAGTGGGGTGAGCTAAAAGAACCAACGGAGCTCAGTAATGCGGAAAACCCGCTCAACCATCAAATATGCAAGTAATACCTAATAAGCATGCAAAGTCTATGTATTTGAAAACAAACAAGGATTCATTAAAATAGTAACATGGTAGCAGGATTTCAAAAAAAATAGACTTATAATGAATCATCAAGTACTATCATAGACATAAGATTCGTAAGTCACAAATTGTAACAACAATAATCATGAATAACATTAAAGAGATTGACAAATCATTTCATAATTTCAAACTTTCATACAAATGAGGGGGTTTCGCGAGATTATGTACTATAAAATATAATAATACGATAAGTCGATGTTCCATTCAATGCATACTAGATATTGGCAAGAATTCGGTGACCGATTCTTCTACTCTCAAAGTGATGGAAACAACCAGCTAGCACACAGGCCTTATGTGCCCTCTCGTTTGTCCCATCAAATCAACAGTAGGATCGTCCAAGCCATCATCGATGCACATCTCTATGTCTCAAGAATACAAGATAAGGTAACTCCAACTCATGTCCCTACGTGACATATTTATGAATTCAATTAGTCAAGTAAAGCCCTCGGTGGTAAACCCCACATATTCTGGGGTGTTAACGACCCTCGGTGGTACCACAACATTCTGAGGTATTCTTATTGATTTACTTGCTAATAAGGCCCTTGGTGGAACTCCACACATTCTGGGGTCATAAATAACAGTGCATTCACATTCCATAGATACGTAGGTTCGAGCCAATACCACGACGCAACCTATAAATCACAAGTCTTTAATTCAAATTATGAATCCTAAGCATAACTAATAATCATGCCATATTTGATAATTGAGCAAGCTCCCCACTTACCTGCACTCGCCGCGAATCCTAATCTCGATCCTCTCGCGTTTGGGCTTGATGTGAACCGTCTCGCGAATCTAGACAATTTGAAAGAATAATTACTTTAAATATCTACAACCATACAAGTTTAACATCAATTGTCTAAACCTTATAAATTCGTCTATTTTATAGCTGACTTCGCTAAAGGTCATTCACGACTCTAAAATCAACACTTAAAATTAGAATCGATGATTCGAGTAAAATAGGAATGCGTTGATGTAAAACAAGGAAAATCCATTAAGACTTGGTTTTTCTAACATAAATCGAAGACGTTCGATTAATTATAATTAAAAAGATCCAAATCACAATACAATACTCAATTTAGACTTTAAATTTCCAAATGACAATATTCAGTCAAAGTCCACAAATTTATCGAATAAGTTTATTTCCCAAAGAAAAGATTCAAAGTCCCTTTTTAAATCTCAATTCAACCTTAAATGTCAAATCCATATCAATAAACTTCAACCGCGATCAATTTGCTAAAATCATGGGAAAACCCTTTCATGTACCGTCAAACTATGGAAAACAAAATTGATTCATCCATAATACTCATTATCATAAAGCTTAAAATTTGTATAACCCATTTCAAGACTAGATCTAAGAAAAACTAAACAAACTTTGCAAATCATCAACTCTCATTGTCAATACCAACACCAAGACAATAAATCTAGGGAATATTAGAGTCTCACCGTGCCTTCAATGGAGTCTTTGACTCAAAATCCTATCCAAAATCACTACAAAAAAATAGCAAATCAGCAACGGAATTAGAAACGGAATTTATTTCCGTTTCTAAATCAGAAACGGAATTAGAAACGGAACTTATTCCGTTTCTAATTGTAACAGTTAGCGACGGCACTGACAGGGAAATTTTCAGAGACGGATTTGAGACGGATCAGAGACGGAATTAGAGACGGAATTAAATTCCGTCTCTGAAATTTGGCGCCACCATTCCCGCCAAATTCTTCATTTCTTATGGCCGTTCATCATTCCTCGAGATTTGTATTTTTCCGATCTGGCGACCCTCTTCTCCTTCCCGCACCCCACCCCCCCCCCGCAACAAAACACGAAATCCCCAAATCATTCCCACGAAAAAACCCCAAAAACCTAAATCCGTCTCTCCGTCTCGTCGCGCGCCGGCCGATCGTCTCGTCCCCACACGTCCATCCCGTTCGATCGTCTCGTCTCTCCGTCTGGTCGTGCGAGCTGGTCTCTCTCGGTGCTCGCTCTGGCCGTCCGGTCGCGGTGGTCTCCGTTTCTCCGTCGGTCGTGCTACCCGGTCTCGCCGTCTCTCGTCGTCTCGTCGCGCCGGTCTCCTTCATCGCCGATATCTCTCGCTCTCTCTCGGTCTCGATTCGGATCCGGTTAGCAAGGAATTTGTAGTTTTGGAGTCTTACTACAATCTTCATTTCTTATTTGTTTTTTATTGTTCTTTATAATGCGAGGCAACACTCATGATCAAGAGCTCTTCAAACTTTCATAGAGATCATTCACCTTGTGACGGTTTTGAGGAAATCTTGAATCGCTTATGTTTGTTTTCGCTAAAAATTTGCGTCTGTCGGGTTGGCGTTCTAGTCCCCTTGTTTATCTAATTTAAAAAATTAATGGAATATTCCGTCGGGTGACATGAGAATTATTTAAGTTTCCGCTATGGTTCATTTGATAGTTCGATCTTCTAGTAAACATCGGAGTTGAAGGCAAGAAGCTATTTTATCTAGAGAGATTTTCCAATTTAAATTAAGCATGGAGACTTCATAAATTTCCATCTATCAATAAATATTTGGGGTGTCCGGTGTTCCTACGTACATTATATGCGGCATCCGGGAATATTAAAGTCGTAATACTTGTTAGCATTGCAAATATTATGCTCATGAATGAAATATGTTATAGATTTTCACTTGAACTGAAGCTATATCTGCTAGGGAAGGCAATCATATATATGTCTTGATGTTCAAATATAGGAAATGAACATAATGTGGTGACCATTGTGTATACTAGGTTTTCTTAGCGGCTCGGCTATACTAGTCTAATAAATGAATTTAAATGAAAAATTTATTTTCTTGAAAGGTCTTAGCTATTATGGTCATGGAATCCATTTTATTTTTGTATATTCGTCTTGGCAATTGGCCGTGTTATAGTACTACCTTATTGTTTATGAAGCTGTGAAGGAACAAACTCTTTATCGGGTGACATATTTTAAGAGTTCGAGTTCTTATAATTGTTATTACTTTATGAGGTTTTATTTTAACTGTTCTTGAGTGATTTGATTTGTTCCTTGGTTGATTGTGCATTAGTTGGTGTTCTTCACTTGATCTATTAAGTTAATGTTGTGTCTTTTGTTTGGTTTAGAAGTTTTTGTTCTGCTTCTTCTCTTACATGCATAGTTATTGAGGTTATGCTTGTTCTATTTTTAGGTTTATTAATATGTACTATTTCATTTCAACCTTTTAATTGAGCAATTCAAGATTTATATTGATTCCGTATTTGGTTGTTATTCCATGTTTATTTTATCGGTAAAGCATGTCATCCGTATTTGGTTGTTATTCCATGTTTATTTTATCGGTAAAGCATGTCATGAGAGTCATTATAATACATTAGAATCATGTACTGAGGTAATTACTTTGTCGTTTGATGTTATAGTTAGTAATTTCATATTCATGCATTTGCTATGGATGATTGATTAGTTAGGTGTTGTTGGTTATCATGATAGGAATTCCAATATGACCGTTTATAGCCGTGTTAGGAATCCAGGTAATCAAAAATTCAAATGTAAAGCTTGATTTCCAACAGTCAAAAATATATGGCAGTGGCTAATTAGCGGGCTAATTACGTAATTAGCGCGCTAACCGCAGGGAACTCAAAAAAATTATTTTATCCCTTTGTGTTAGCGACCCTTAAACTCGTCCAGGACCTAACCAACCCTTATAATACATGTTATACATGTTTATTATGAGTCATTTACAACAATCCTTTTGATAATGCCCAAGCTTCTTACATAAACAACATAACTCAATCAATTCCTTCTCTTTACATTGTGATGACTCATTAATGACTTCCTAACTTTGTCAATTTATTCTCTACCCATGAGTTTAATGTGCGAACCTCGTTCTTTCACTTAGCTATCAATTTCTTCTCTTTAGATGGTGTAGATCGCATTTCCTTTGTAAGCCTCAAAGGTCTTGGATTTGAGGACTTAAGAACAAACCAAAAAGATCTCCTATTGCTCCTTCTAAAAATTCAAATTTCTTCTCTTTGTAGATCTTGAATTTTGAAATGTGTTTCTTCTCCCTTATGTTACAACCAAGTTTGTGGTGGTTTTATCATGATAGGAATTCCAATATGACCGTTTATAGCCGTGTTAGGAATCCAGGAAATCAAAAATTCAAATGTAAAGCTTGATTTCCAACGATCAAAAATATATGGCGGTGGCTAATTAGCGCGCTAATTCTGTAATTAGCGCGCTAAGCTGCAGGGAACTCAAAAAAATTATTTTATCCCTTTGTGTTAGCGACCCTTAAACTCGTCCAGGACCTAACCAACCCTTATAATACATGTTATACATGTTTATTATGAGTCATTTACAACAATCCTTTTGATAATGCCCAAGCTTCTTACATAAACAACATAACTCAATCAATTCCTTCTCTTTACATTGTGATGACTCATTAATGACTTCCTAACTTTGTCAATTTATTCTCTACCCATGAGTTTAATGTGCAAACCTCGTTCTTTCACTAAGCTATCAATTTCTTCTCTTTAGATGGTGTAGATCGCATTTCCGATTTACAATATTCTCCATTTTGGAGGCTTCTTATCATCTTACTCATTATTATTTCATTACTTGAATAGACAACCGGCTCGACAAGGGTTACGTTCGACTAGGAATGTCGTCTATAAACAGAGACTGGATGTACAACCGACTCTACAACGGTTATGTTCGAATTGAATTCGCGGCGAAGGTTAAAAAATTCATATCATTTGCAAAACAACATTGTCCTACATACCAAAGTGAACGGAAGATTAGATGTCCGTGCAATTTTAAGAAATGTCGACTTGTTCCGTACACGGACGTCGAAACGGTTGAGCACCACCTATGTAGGTATGGATTTGTCCGGGGATATCACGATTAGTACGAACATGGTGAGAACGGAGATGAAGGGCCGCAAAATTTTCACGCAATGGATTGCCATATTGATGATGCCGATGTTCGAGGCTACGATCCGACACCTTACCGCGAGATGCTACACAACAACGTGGCAGTCCAAGTTTCAATTGGAATGTCATGGAAGAATCACCAAACCCCCAAGCACGCCAACTATATGACATGATTGATGCAAGTAGGGAACAATTGTGGCCTGGTTGTGAAACCATGACAACGTTGTCGGCAATGGCAAGATTACTTGCGATCAAGTCCGAACATCATATATACGAACGAGGGTATAATGAAATCATTAAACTCATGAAGGATTGTTTGCCAAATGACAACTCAATGGTTGAGAATTTTTATGCCACTAAAAGACTAATGCGAGGTCTAGGTCTACTGTTGAGAAAATAGATTGTTGTGAGGACCAATGTATGATTTATTGGGGAGTGGACTCGAGTTGACGTCATGTAAATTTTGTGGGAAATCACGATACGTTGCACATCGACGAGGTCGTGGTCGGAACACAAAAAACCGCCCTTGCAAAAGAATGTACTACTTCCCTTTGGGCCCTCGGTTGCAACGATTGTATGCGTCGAGTCAAGCGCAAAACATATGCGATGGCATGGAGATCATTCATCGCTTTGAAGATGTTATGCAACACTGTTCGATTCGATTGCTTGGAGACATTTTAATGACGTCAATAAAGACTTTGCCGCCGAGGTTCGGAATGTTCGTTTAGGATTGTGCACCGATGGTTTTCAAGTATTTGGGATTTCCGGAAATCGTACTCTTCGTGGCTCGTGATATTGACTCCTTACAACCTTCCACCGTCGATGTGCATGAAATCGAGTTTATGTTCTTAACGGTTATCGTTCTGGACCGACCAGCCCAAAGCGAGAAAATCGACGTGTTCCTTCACCGCTTGTGAAAGAGTCGCAAGATTTATGGAACAATGGGGTGGTTACATACGACGTTTCCACCAAGACAAATTTTGTCATGCGAGTTGCCCTTTTATGGATTGTTAGTGATTTCCCCGCATATAGCATGTTGTCGGTTGGAGCACACACGGTAAGTACGCTTGTCCATATTGTATGGAGGATACAAATGCATTTCAATTGCGAAATGGAGGTAAGACATCGTGGTTTGATTTGTCATCGTCGTTTCTTGGAGAAGTCATCACCATTAAGGAAAGACAAAAAAATTTCATTAGAGGCAAAATGGTCATAATCGATGATCCGCCTCCGCTTTGCGGTCTGGTGAAGAAATTTTGGCGAAATTGAATCGTTTGGCTTGATGAAGGTGACGAAATCGGCGCTGAATCGTGAATGGGCGGATAGCTAAGAATTCGGGATGGAGGAAGAAAAGCATATTCGGGACTTGCCGTATTGGAAGACAAACTTGATCCGCCACAACTTAGATGTCATGCACATCGAAAAAAATGTTTTTGACAACATTTTCAACACTATTATGTGTGTACCTTAGGGCAAGAGTAAGGACAATGCAAAATCGAGGCAAGATATTCGTGAATATTGTCACCGACCTTCTCTACACATTGATTCGGCGACAAATACTTACGTCCTTGGGTGCTATGCTCTTGATACATCAAGTAGACAAAAATTGTGCGAGTGGGTTAAAAAGTTGCGTTTTCTGATGGTTACGCATCGAATCTTGGTCGATGTGTAGATCCAAAGAAAGCTGCGAATGTTCGGCATGAAGAGCCATGATTGTCATATATTCATGCAACGGTTGATACCAATTGCATTCAGAGAACTTCTCCCAAACCCGGTTTGGGTTGCAATTAGCGTATTAAGCCTATTTTTCCGGTCCCTTATGCGAAATGTGTCGGTATCAAGATATGGAGGTCTTAGAGTCGAAATACCAAAAATCATTTGCAAGTTGGAAAAAATTTTCCCTCCAAGCTTATTTGACTCTATGGAACACCTACCAATCCACTTGGCCTACGAGGCCCGTGGCGGTCCCGTTCAATTTCGATGGATGTATCCATTTGAGAGGTACTATCTTGAGCCCTTGATATTATTTTCCCATTCAATAGGTTTTATATCAACATTTCCTATAACATTCATATAGGTACCTTAAACATTTGAAGAACAATGTGAGAAACAAAGCGAAGGTTGAGGGCTCCATGTGTAATGCTTATTTGGTAGAAGAGGTCACGTCCTTTTGTTCTTACTACTTCGAAGATCACGTCTTTACGTTGCATGACAAAGTGTCACGTAACGACGATGGCGGTCTCGGGCCCACACCGAACTTCGTTGGCAATTTCTCGATTTTCACTTATCCTGGTTGACCCATGGGCAAGTCGAAGGAGCGGTACTTAACGAAGCGGGGAGTATAATGCCGCTCATTCGTACATCCGCTCAATTGTCCAGAGATCGCTCCTTACGTTCGTATGTCCATCACTTTCTTTCATTAATGCAAGTACATTCATTGTTCATACATTATAAATACATCCGACTTACACGTTCATTTCTTCTAGGATATTCGTCGATGAAATCACTCAAGCAATGGGGGAGTCGCAAGTTGATAGTAGTCTAGAGCACAACTTCCCCATTTGGTTTCAAACATATGTAAGGGCATTACTTTTGTACGTTATAGATTCAAATGTTTCTCCCATAACTAATGTGTCATATTGCATCTCTAATTTTGACGAATAGGCTCGGAATTCTATAGTTGACGAGACGCTCGTTGATCTTTCTGTTGGTCCTAGTCGATCATGTACCGTCTACCCTGGTTACCTTGTTAATGGGTATAAGTTCCACTCCGCAACATATGACGTTGATAGATCGACGCAGAAGCGGCGGTGTTTTGGTGAAGGGTTCAAACTACGCGATGTTTCCCATAACTATTATGGAGATCGCAAGAGGTTGTGGAGATTGAGTATACCGACCTCAAACGTGTGGTCTTGTTTAAGTGCGAATGGTATGACCCTACACCGAATCATGGTGTTAGGACTCACCCAACACTTCAATTGGTAGAGGTTCATCGAAGTCGACGATATAACAACTACGAGCCATTTGAGCTCGGCAATGCAAGCCACTCAAGTCTACTACCTTTCGTACCTTCTATGCGGAACGATCGACAAGAATGGCTAGCGGTTTGTTCTTTGTCACCAAAATTCGCCGACGAGGAAACTAGCAAAGACGATAATGACCAGGGCTCGGCGAGATTGCTTTCCAAGATGGGATGCCCACCACGTGCGTAGTCGATGATGCGACGCCGATATCAACAATCTGGATGTTCCGACCGGGACTCGATTCATTGTTAAAGCGGGTCCAAGCGATGAAGTTTATAGTGAAGATGAATCGAGAAGAAGAATCATCACCTTCTACTCATGAGAGTGAATTTGAAACGGATGATAGCGAATAAAGTTTGTATATGATACGTCAACGACCAATAATGTAGTTACTTTTATTTGCATGGATTTTGTTCTTATTAAGTCCAATAATATAGATGAATTTCTACTTTTTGTATGCCCTTCTTTTCGATGTTTTACTCGTGGCGGGATTGTTAGGTATCATGGCCGGACGTGGTCGTAGGGGATGTCGAGGTTTGCCATTAGGACGCCATCGTCCGGGCGGAATAGGTGCGGCACCGACATCTCGCGGCGAAATACCAAGCGGCCTCGTGGTCGGAGCCACGGGAGGGGTCCATAGAGGTCGTGGCGGTCGAGGTCGTGGTTCGATACCTCCATTATCGATTCCGACTTCTCGGTCTCTCGAGCACGATACGGCCGCGCGGCGTCACCTTCCCCTTCCATACCGTCGGGGTCGTCGTCGTACCATCTTCGTCGTCATCAAGGACTATGCCTACTACACACTTCCCCACACCTTCTCCGACGTCAATGACTCCTTTACCCACGAGGCCCTGCACCCCCGACCACGGCATCACCGGCGGCATCCCGAGAGGAAGACGTAAGAGCGAGTTGGAGGTGACAGCCCTCCGGCCCACCTCGAGGCCGGGGATGGAGGCCCCTCGCGTGCGGGGATCCCTATCACGCGATTGCCAATGATACGTAAGTTTGCGTTTGACTTTTATATGTCAATTTCAATATGGATGTCAAATATTGAAGAAGTAGTTAAGGTGATATGCATGTTCATGAAACACAGGAGTTGCATCCTTCGCACTTTTGTGCACGGAGGATGACAAAAGTTTTTAAACGATGGATGATTCTGAAGGGTATTGTTGGAAGTCGGTACCGCCTCATCATAAAGACCAATACGGCGACAATGGAAGGTAAACAAGACTACCATGTGCCTTATGATTTATACTATTTTCTCAAATAAGTGCTAACAATAGCAATCGCCAATTTGTAGATATTTTTTAGATGGGATGATGCGCTTCCCGAGGATCTCGTGCGAGCGGCGTACGACAGAGCTTGCGAGCACAAGGTACACCGCGTTGATGCACAAGTTGAAGAAGAATCGGGTGCGCCAATTTATGTTACAAATGAGGCATGGAGGAGATACTTGCAAGATCTTGGGAGAGCGAGGACTTCCAGGCTAGGTCAGGCAAGCGACGCAGAATAGGAACACCGAGGTCGAAGGCCCTGGGACCGGACCTCGAAGCACGGTGGTGGTTCCGTGTCATTTGCGACTACCCAAGAAAGATTGGTTAGTTTTTTTTAACATCTAGGATATTTCGTACATTTATACTCTTGTTCACTATGCTTGGTCCTGCACGCAGGCTGATTCATCCGAGACGCCACCGTCGGTGAATGATTTGTACTTGCATCTCCACACCGTTAATCACGACAGGACGACATTCATCGATACTAGATCAGAGCGGTTCTATGTAAGTGTAGAATAAAAATGTAAATTATTATTAAGTCTTTCACTTACCCCATATCATGTACTTTGTTTGTTGTGCATATATGCAGGATAGGCTCCAGAGCAGACGTCAGGAGCTGACCCAGGCTACACTGGAGCAATCGGTGGATGATGAGGCGGTGTACCTCAATGTGGCGGGTGAGTGTTCCAAAGGACGTGTCTACGAACTCGGGTCCGTAGGGAGAAAGAAGAGGAGATACGGAACTCCTGGTGCTAGCACGTCGCAGACGCCGGATGTGGTGCCGCGGGCAGAGTTCGATGTCGTTGCGGAGCAACTACGAAAGGTTATGAACTTCATGCATCAGCGTCTTGGGATGGACATGGACGAAATAGGCCTAGCTCAGCAACAACCACCACCACCGCCACCACCACCGCCACCTCATGACCAGCAACGAACAACATGCCGCGCAAATAGATCCGGCCGATCCACCCCAACAAGGGGACAATGTTGGGCGTGAGACGTAAGCGTGGCTCTCGAGAGATGAGCAGGTTGGTGATACATAGGTACTTGACTTGTTGTTTGTTTCAAATGCTTAGATTAAATGGACAATGAATGTACCTGCGGACGATGGTGGTTTGTTGAAGCCTGATGTAGTGGAGGGTGCGATGATGAAGTTCCTTTATTTTTTTTTCTCCTGTTTTTGGATAGGCGGATTTTAGTTTTTCCTTTCGTTCTCGAGGGAATGGGTTCATTGCTTTTGACGATGAGCATGTTGTAGACGATTTGTTTCATTTGCATGTTAAACTCATTCTTTTTTTGGTGGTGGTGATTTTGGTCCTTATAGGACTCCAGGTCTCGGAGGTAGGCGTGGTGGGTATAGTGGAGGCAAGTGAGCTTGGTGGGGGTTATGGAGGCTTTGGGGCCAGTGGCTTAGGTGCTTATCGAGGTGAATCTTCTCTTGGCTATTCTATTTTAGCGACTGAATCACTTCCTTTCAATAGTTTGTCGTGTTGACTTTTTAAGTTACTTGATTTACATATTGTTGGTGGTTTAGTTTGTTTCAAACAGTAGTATATTATAGTTGAAACCAAGTTTGTGGTGGTTTTATAGTGATCTCCTATTGCTCCTTCTAAAAAATCAAATTTCTTGTCTTTGTAGATCTTGAATTTTGAAATGTGTTTCTTCTTCCTTATGTTAAAACCAAGTTTGTGGTGGTTTTATGGTGATAGGAATTCCAATATGACCGTTTATAGCCGTTCTAGGAATCCCGAAAATCAAAAATTCAAATGTAAAGCTTGATTTCCAAATGTCAAAAATATCTAGCAAGTGGCTAATTAGCGCGCTAATATCTTGGAATTAGCGCGCTAACCGCAGGGACCTCGAGTAATAATTTTATCCCTTTGTGTTAGCGACCGTAAACTCGTCCACGACCTAACCAACCCTTATAAAACATGTTATACATGTTATACAACTCAACTTACATGATAGGTCCATCTTATAGAAACATTGTTCGCCATCTCCTATGCCTAGGAAAATAGCAACATTGACACCAACTTGATCCGTGATCGCATTTGCTTGATGATCATGTTTTTTTTGGTATCATTCTTATTCACCAGTGTATGGTTTTTTCTTTTTTCTTCACTGCTTTTCTTGAATCCCAGCTGGTTTATTTTTTTTTTTAGTAGGAACACATGGCTTGTCGCCTTTGGAGCACACAACAGTTTAGATGGGGTGAGAGGATGAGTTCTAGAATCATACTTACATGATAGGTTTGTGCTTAACTTTTAGTTTTTCCCTTTTAGCATTCTTGCACTTATGCCATTCTTCTCTTTGTAGATCTTGCATTTTTTAATGTGTTTCGTCTTCCTTATGTTAAAACCAAGTTTGTGGTGGTTTTATAGTGATAGGAATTCCAATATGACCGTTTATAGCCATTCTAGGAATCCAGGAAATCAAAAATTCAAATTTAAAGCTTGATTTCCAAAAGTCAAAAATATCTCGGGGGCTAATTAGCGCGCTAATCTTTGGAGTTAGCGCGCTAACTGCAGGGACCTCAAACTAATTAATCTCTCCTTTGCCTACTTCTTTCAGTGCATACTCACCTTTGGTTGTTGCCCTCGGATGGAGATTCGAAATGCTTCAAAGCTGCGTTTTACTTATTAGATGAAGTCCTTTTTGTCTATACTTCCAAATTTTGGACCTTTTGTGAGTGTTCTTTTTTTTGCTTGTTGAACGATAGGATTGGTTGGTTTTTGTGTATACTTCCAAATTTTGGAGCTTTTGTAATACATGACAACTTTCCGTGGATATATAAATGTTTGGGCTAATTTTCGTTTCACATTTTTTCTTTCTCTTTTGAATTTTTGTTGATATATATTTTTGATGTATGGATGCGCAATTTGGCTTCTTTGGGGGATGTTAGCACCCTCAAGGAGTTGTTGAGAGGGTGCGGCGATGGAGTATGTCATATCGGGTTGTATTTTGATTTTTAGGTTGAAGAATCGATTGGCTTATGTATACGTGCCATATTTAAACAAAACAGAAAATTAGAGACGGATTAGCAACGAATTCAAATTTTCCGTTGCTATTCCGTCTCTAATTTTCCAGAAATATTTCTATCAATCACAAACGGATCAGAGACGGAAATATTAATTCTGTCTCTGATTCCGTCTCTAATTAACAACGGAATCAGAAACGGAATCAGAAACGGAATGATCCGTCTCGATTCCGTTTCTAATTAGAGACGGAATCGAGACGGACACTTTGTATTCGTCTCGATTCCGTCTCGATTCCGTTTCGATTAGACACGGAATCAGAGATAGAATTCATAAATTTATTAATTATGTCTCTGATTCCGTTGCTAATCAGCAACGGAATCAGAGACGAAATGCAAGTACAAATGTACCATTTCGAAATAAAATCCATTTTCGTTCGTCTCTCGTTCGTTTCTAAGTTCCGTCTCTAAATCCGTCTCTAATCAGAAACGGATAATTTCCGTCTCTATTCCGTCTCTAATCAGAAACGGAATCCATATTCCGTTTCTGATCGTATCAGCGACGACGTTTTCAGAGACGGAACGAGTCTGTCTCTGTTCCGTTTCTGATTTCATTCAGAGACGGAATTTTCGCAAATCAGAAACGGAAAATTCCGTTTCTGATTTGCGATTTTTTTGTAGTGAATCTCATTCTAACATAGATCATATCTTTCCTTTCTTATTTTCTTTTCTATTTTCCTCGCGTGCTGGCCGCTGTCGATTCCATCGACCCTTTGGTCTCCAAATCTTCAACAAATAATAAAGAAATCAAAGAGGGAAGTGAGGTTGTACCTCTCTTGAGCTTGAACTCTCCTCTTGCTCTCTTCCTCTTCACGTGGGTGTTTAACAAGATTGTGGCTAGGGTTTTCTTTGATTTGCTTAAATAGCATTAGGGTTAGGGATTAGATTTGTGACTATTTACAACTTGTCTAAAATGCCCTTTTGGGTCATAATCTCAATTGGGCTTTATTATTTAAAATAAAACTTTACTTACTCCTTAACTCATATTTAATTTGACAAGTTTAGAATTGTATTTCCACATCAAACACCCAACATATTTTTATCATGAAATTACCAAAATACACATAGGTTGGGTCGTGGAGAATTTGGGTTGTTACAGTACTCGAGGTCATACTAACTCCCATCTATCCAGGTACTTAATGACCCGAGTTTGACATGCTTCTCGAGATGGTCCCACACTTAGTGTTCAAATAAATTATTTATGCCTAAGTTATATTTTATTTGATAAAATCATGTTTTCTCAACTAAGATCATATCTTTGATTTGACCTAGTTTATCACCTCTAATACTCGCTAAAATGACTACTGAAATCCCGCTTACCTAGGCGAAGCTTCACTCAAATTAATATTTGCTTAACTGGCCTGTGACCCGTGTCATACTACAATATTAGTACATATATCACAAAATCATAACATTTACCTCGGCGTCGACTCCCGAAGTTCAAAATACAGTCCTGTGACGGCCCCAAATTCTCAATGCATTTGGGTACGCCCGGCCTAGACCCGTGCAAGCCTCGAGTCAGTTCTCGACAACCCTGACGAGCCTAGTCAGCCTCAAAACATCAAAAATTCAAGATTTATGAAAGAGTTATTGCAATTATAACACAGCGGAAGCAAAAGTCAAATTCAAATCAAATATTGGGAAATAACTCTATCAAATGGAAGTAAAGGAATTCTATAAGTGTGGAAACCCCAGGGCATTCATGTACAATTCGAAATGCAAAGGTACATGATACCAATCTTATCAAAATTTGCCAAGTTTAATAATCCCAAAGCATGTATATATATAAAAGTGTACATAAAAGCAAAAACATAATAAAAACCTATAAAATAGTCTTCAACTCCAGTAGCTAATCCTCACAATGATTTCCTAGGTAGGGTCCCTTGCCCTTGCTCGCTCTCGCCCTATCGCACCCACCGTCACAAACTAGACGGTGAGCAAGAATCGAATAAAATCGAATGTAATGCCAATGAGAAAACAACAAGTAATTCATGATAATTTAAATAAAGTAGTCTAAATATCATGCGGAAATAAAAAGACAGGAAATTAAATAGACAAGATGCATGATAAACAGACTAATGGATATCAATCGAGAGTTAAGTGTGTTCCAAAGAATCAAAAGAGGCTCATAAGTGGTCTAGTCCATAGTATAACGGCGAAGACCTCGCGAGGTCTTCCGGGCATCGACACAAGCGAAGGCACAAACTATGACTCGGAAAGGGACTCGAACCCATCCACCCAAGCACTCGGTGTCACACGATCACTAAGGGTGGTCACACACTCGTGGCGCGAGTGCCGCGTTTTATCCCTCTAAAGTGCGGGTCCTAGTACTTTCGAGACAAAACACTTACGCGGGAATCACACATACAAGAAGTATGGAATGGAAGGCCAACAAGTAAATAATAGCAAACACAATGGCATGAAAATGAATCACATGGCATTTTCTAACCGGCTTACAAACGTACAAATGCTTGTTTAAGGCAAGTGTACTTACGAACTATCGTGACCCGTATGACAACTCCGAGATCCTAACGCGACTTCCCGATTTCCTATACCGCACTCCAATTATCTAGTCCAAAGCTTGAATAAATGTCAAACAAATCAAAATTACCACCCGAATTATACCTAAGATCATTTGTCATTAAATTAGCTTCAATTTGATACATTATATCAATTTTTATGTTTTTTCTAGGCTAAAACCCCGACTATATCTTGCCAACATTTCCGAGAAAATCCCAAAACTCGGTTGTGAACCATTTTTTCTAATTTCTCATATTTTTCTGGATTTTTTCTGAATTTTTCCATAATTTTCCCTATTTTTTTCTCGGATTTTCTTTTCCATTTTTTTTTATATTTCTTTTTAAGGGCGGTCACGAACCGGCCGGTTCAGGCCGAACCGGCCCTTCATCTCCTTCCATCAATTTTTTTTCAACAGAGCGCGCACAGGCGCCTCTGTTTTCTCATTTCATTCATTTTTTTTTCTCCATATGAATCGATCAAGAGAGGAGATACACACTTACCTCGGTGACGCAAGTAGAAGGCGGTGGTGGTGGTGTTCCACCCGGGAGAGGAGACCACCGAGAGCGTGAGAGGGCGTGAGGCCGAGAGGGAGGAATGAGAGAACGTGAGAGAACAAGCGAGAGAGGTAGAGAAAGATCGTGAGAGAGAGAACCCGAGACCGATAGAGAGAGATCGCGTAACCAATAGGGAGGCCGAGAGGGGGAAAGGAAGGAGAGGAGAGGTGGAGGCGGTTCAACAAAAGAGAAGATGAATAGTGTATGAATAGTAGGGTTTGGTTATGAAACGGTTTGTATATATATAACATCAAATGACCTTTTTGCCCTTCTCCCTTCACTTCATACATTTAAACACATCTACCCTTATGGGTCTTTTACCACATCATCTCATCTTAGCACACACACACATCTCTAGGCCAATCTCATGGCTCCTCACCATTAGGTTGTGTCACTTTAACAA
The DNA here is from genome assembly GCA_039657345.1 of Stephania japonica. Classification (NCBI taxonomy): domain Eukaryota; kingdom Viridiplantae; phylum Streptophyta; class Magnoliopsida; order Ranunculales; family Menispermaceae; genus Stephania; species Stephania japonica. The sequence continues at coordinate 78,089,352 of CM077556.1, read as the reverse complement.
TACTAATCACATAGTCCGCATGTTACATATTTAACTAACTCCCACGTTCAAACGACGTTCCTCGGTCCGTATTTCTCCGTCAATTGGCTCGTCGTGTCCATTTTCTCGCCACATCCCGTTAACTAATTTATTAAATTAATTAAAATTCATTTATTTATATGTTTTACTCCCCCGTTTGACTAGTCGAAACCTTACTCAATTAAATATCGCCCGACCGGCGCGAGACTCGTAAAATACTAACATACTATTACACACAATCAAAGAATCATAAAATCACTTCGGCGTCGACTCCCGAAGTTCGAAATATTGACCAGTATTCACGTAGCCGGGTCACAATTCTGACAATTGCCGTACAAGTCGGATTAAAAATTTGGGGTTGTTACAAGTCCAGTATCACGTAGCCGGGTCACAATCCTGACAAGTGTAACACAAGTCAAGTTAAATTTGAGGGTTGTTACATTTATCCTCGAAATTTCCTGCGGGACAAACTTCGCTGCCCACGCCCTGCCTCGCTAGATTCCCCGCGGGGCTTGGACTTTATATAAGTTCATGTTTTGATCCACAATCTTTAATCTTTTTTTATGTCTTTATTTGATACACATACAACACGTCTCCACCTAAGTACTACTAGTTTCAAATTTTATATGATTAATTAGAATAAGTCAATTATACTAATTAACGATTGAATATCTGTCAAACAAATTTTTTAATCAATTGCATGCTAATGGTATTTCAAGGGGGAGACTTAATTAATCAATGTTTGTTCTAAAACATTATTGAAAACTACGTACTAAGGATTAATTAATTTAATTCGCTTATTGATTGTGATTATACAATTGATTTCTTATGTAATTTCGTTCGTGCACTTTAGGTCTTGATCCTTATCTTTAGTCTTCTTTTTGTCACTTGACTACTTTATCAATTATTTTTTTTGCTCTTTTTGAATTTTTTATAGCTATTTGGTTTTCGGTGTTTTTTATATTCAGATTTTTACGTTTGAGTTTTTATTCGATCTCTTTTTTATTTTTCTTTTTAAGAGCAAACAAAAATATTTTAGAAATGACATATATTGATCGACAATATCCGTATGTATTGTTTAGATTAACGATCTCCCTTTTTTTGGTAGGAACAACCTCCATTTTTTTAGTTTATTCTACAAGATGTCAGTTTGTTATATATCCTTTATAGTGGCAACAAAATTTTAATTAATCAATTTTCAAAAAAAATATAGCTTCTATTCATAAAGTATTAAATTGGGATTTGATCAATATTTACATAAGTTTTTTTTTTCTCTTTTTATCACTTCCTTTTTCCCATTGAATTATTTTTTAACTAATATATTGACATTAAGCTAATTATTTTTTAAGTAATATATTTTTTCAAATATTTTTTCATGGGGGGTGTGGTACGAAGTGGGCGACGGGGATTTTTCGTGGGGCGGGGAACGGGGCAGGGCGACAGAGATTCCCCGTGGGGCAGGGTACGGGGTGGGTCTACGTGGAAAACTTGCGGGGCAAGGGTTCTCCCCGCACCCCGCCCTGGCGGGGGCAAAAATGCGAAAATCCCCACCCCACCGGTGTGGGGCCCCGCAGGGGACGGCGCTTCCCCGCCCCACTTGCAAACCTAACTTCGATATTTCTATAGTTGACCCTATTTAGATCATGAAGTCATATCAATAACAATATTTATGATTTTGAAATGTCTATGCTTATATGAAAATGACAAAGATTGGATCTTAATAACAACAACAACAACAATAAAGTTTTATATTTGTTTGATCCATTTTAATAAAGTTTTATATTTGTTTGGTCCATTTCATAGAGGCTAACCAAAGTTTTATGTTGTTATCAACCTATCACAAGATTGACAACCATTCTCCTTTTTCAAGATTTGTAGATCCCTCTTTTATCTTGATTTGAAACACACTACGTAAAGTGTTATGCATAAAAAAATGGATGTTAAATATGATGACCATAAATATAATTAAATCATAGTAGGAATCGAACACATAACCTCTCCAAACTTTGTGTTTGGTAAGTGTTGCATCATCCATCTCACTAGATATGTTTGGGCTATTAAGTCTTTTTTTTCCTTGAGTGCAGTACAATATAAAATATCATGTGACTATAATATTATTTTACATTTAAAAAGTGATTTTATTTTTTTTATATATTTTTTTAAAACATTTTTTTTAAACTTTTTATTTTTTGAATAAGAAAGGAATCGGGCAAAAATGTGTATTTTGATTGATATAGTTTACAACGTTTTTGAGCACTCGTGCTTGTGCACATATATGGAATGGCAATTATAACATATGCCCTTAATTTGTTGCCTTATATGATGCCTAACATTCGAGTACATAAAGCCTTTTGCCCTTGTGAAGGACACCATATGTTTACCAAACTTTAAGGTTATGCATTTAGTTCTCATGGTACTCGCATATATTGGTCTTGGTGGGGTTGAGGATCTTTATCTTAAACATGCCCAAATTAAAAATTCTCAATGGCAACACCACGATTCCGACTAAAGTTAACATTTAAGACCATTTTTTCACATTTCTAGCCAATCACTTCAAATGTTGGCACTGTATTTAGAATTTAGAATTTATATCATACATATGTACATCTCATATTTTTTCCAAGTAATTTAGATATTTTGAAGTTTTAGATGGTCAACCACTTGGATCATATATCCTCATGGTCTTTCCACTTTTGCTCTCTTCTTCTTCTTAATTTTATTTTTAGCCATCACATTAGATCTTTTCGCCATCTTCTTCTATGTTTAGCAAAAAACATTTAAACGTTAATTAAAAGTAGAGTGTCATCCTACCTCAAAAAAAATAAAAAAGTAGAGTGTCAAAAGAGAAAAACTTGATATATATATTTTTTTCCAAATTTTGGTGGATGATCATTTTTTCCTTAGACAATACTAAAGATTGCTTCGGTGCAGGATTCACTAGTAGTTTACTTGTGCCATTTTTAGGTCATAGAATCTGATCTTCTTGCTTTTTAAGGTTACACTGCCATACTTTCAGTGAAATAGTCCGGAGTAACGTTGAACACCACTATTTCTCTTCTTTTTTTTTTTTGTTGGGAAAACCTTGAACTGGTACTAAGTTAAAAAAAGAATTTTCTTTTAATGAAACTTGAGGACTATGATGTTGAATAACAACGAGTCATAGGGTTCCACGCATGTCTTAAACTTTGTTGTTCTTGAAGCTTATTCAATTTTGCAAACTTAAGCCAACTACTCGCTCTGAGTCTTTGTTGGGAGGAATTGAACCTCAAGGTCCTAATCATTTGGATAAACCTTTTTAATATATGATTATCTTGACTATTTTCACATGAAACACCCACTTTACAAAGAGACATGACTTGAAAAATAAGATATTTGAACTTGCAAACTTGTGTAGGCCCAAGTGAACAACAAGTAACCTAGTAGATTGGAGTACTCATTGCTTTGGCACCATTGAGATAACTACTTAACGGCCATAACGATATTAACTAAATCGACTATCACATGCAAAGGAAGGGGATTTAATCCCATATTTCTTTTTGGGGAATGATATAATAGTTGACAACTGTAAGTATAGTAACTCAAAATAATAAGATAACAATCGAATCACAAAACAATCTACAAACAAATTGTTATACTGTATCAGAATATCTACAACCTCATTATAAATAAGTAGCCAATTACTAAATTCGGTACGTACCTCCTACGCGCCACTTTATATACAGACGATAATTCAAATCTTCTGATATATATAAGAGTTCGTTTCAAATTGTTAATTTAGGTTAGTGTAACAAATTGAGCACATGGAACTCCAACAATTCATGGCTCCAGAGCCCCCCACCAATATCAAATACTCCATCAACTTAAAAAAGTTCATCAAACATTTCTTCACCTACAAGAAGTTCATCTTGGGAACCTAAAAGAGACGGAGTTGAGCGCCAAAGAAGTTTCAGTAACTGAAATGACCAAAAGCACCTCACTTTACCCGCTCCACTCTTTCACACCCAGCCCCCTTTCGGTAATTCCGCACCCAATCTCATGAATCTCACGAGGACTCCCAAGATCCGGGCTGCCCGCTACCCAGTTCGCCAACGTCACCTACTCTCTCCCTCCCCCTGCCCGCTGACCGGGCCGTATGCTCGCTCTTCAAATACGGTCTCCTATGTATGCACATACGGTCCCGCAATGGCAATTGTGGTAATAAAGTAACAACAAACTCGATAAAACGAAAACGAAAACGAAAACCAATACTTTTTCTCTCTCTCTCTCTCTCTCTCTCTCTCGTTTAGCGACGAAGTCATTCAGAGAGCGCGCGCGAGAGAACGCAGAGACAGACCTTCGCTTCGGCCATTCATGGCGGTTTTCGGTCGATTGGGTCGGGAGTTCGAGTGCTTCGGCTGCGGGAGTTCGAGTTTCTGAGCCTTCGCTGTGGGATCTCTCTCGGGGAGTTTCGATTCCGAGCATCGTGAGTGGTGTTGGTTTATTTTAGGGTTTGGGGTCGGATTAGGGTTTTTATTTTGTGGAAGTAGGGTTTGGATTTGTGGAATTTGGTTTGTGTTGGTGGTTATTGGTGTGTTTGGGTTTCGGCGGAGCTTCGATGTTGGTGTTCTCCAAAACCCTACATTGCTAATGTAGTGAATGTTTGCTGTTCTTGTGTTTTCTTGGAAATTAGGGGTTCGGGAAGCGCGGCGGGATCGATCTTGTTGAAGGATTTGCAGTATGAGCATCGATAGCCCTTGGGGAGAGGGGGATTAGGGTTCTTTACGGTGAATTTGGGGATTTCCATGGGCGATGGGGGTGTCGCTTGCGTGCCTTTACAGCATGTTATGGAAAGATTTCAGCTTTCAGAGACGTACTGTGGAGGCAATGGTGGCATCAGTTCAAAGTCGCTCCAATTCGCGGAATCAACGTCGGTTCACCGAAAGCAGCATGAGAAGAAGATGGGAGTAGAGAAAGCCGAATTCGGGTCGGACAAGTCCAGGAAGGGAGAGCTGGAGAAGGGAGGACATGTTAGTTTGAGTAGAGCGAGAGTAGGTGGAGAGGTTGAGAAAGGAGAGATTTTGGAAAGGCAATTGAAAGAGGAAGTTGAGGAAGGAGAATTGGGTTTTGCAAGGGAGGGGAAAGACGAGGTCGAAAACGGGGAGTTTGTTCCTGAGAAGCTGCAGCAGAAGAGAGAATTTGAGAAAGGGGAGATTGTCGCGGAGAAATGGCGAAGAGGGGATGTAGAGAAAGGGGAATTCACGCCAGAAAAGTGGAGGAGAAGAGAACCAGAGAAGAGGGAATCATATAATGGAAGGTATAGAGGCGATGAATTAGAAAAGGGAGAGTTTTTACCTGATAAGTGGAGGAAAGGGCAAGTAGTGAAATCAGAATTTGGTTTTAGGAAAGGGAGAATACCAGAATTGGAGAAAGGGGAATTTGTTCCTGATAGGTGGAGGAAGTCTGAAGTGGTGAAGGATGAATTCAGCTCAGCAAGATCTTCTTATTCGAATCGAAGACGAGATCAGGAGAGAGATTACAATCCCAGAGAGAAGGGCTGGAAATGTGAGCAAGAAAGGACTCCAAATTCTAAGAAGAATGCTGATGATGATACTTATTTCAGAAAAGATTACGCTGGAAGTGGGTATGAGTGGAGAAAGAGGCCTTATAGGTGGGACCCCAACCATGACAAGGACCCCAAAATCAGTTCCAGACAAGCTGATGATGAACTGGGTTCATCAAAGTATGGGCACAGTGATGGCAAGAGCTATGGGAAAGATTACTCCTCTGGGAGTTGGCTGAAACGGCACAACACTGAGTTGGAGAATAGCAGTCGTAGATGTCATGGAGATGCCAATGACTACTCAGTTTCGAAAAGCAGAAGAATTTCTGATGACAGTAGTCGTTCTGGGTACCAAGAGAAGCGCCATTCACATACTTCAGTGGACAGGGCTTACAGAAACACCTCATCGTCCTCTTCTTCCGCCCGTCTCGCCTCAAGTAGGTATTCTTCTGGTTCTAGACATTATGAATTTTCTTCCACTTCCAGAGGAATGCAAGAGAGGCATGGCAGAAGCCCGGGAAATTTTGAACGTTCCCCGCGTGATAGGAATCGGCAGCATGATCCCAGGGATAGAAGCCCAGCGCACTTGGATAAATCACCAAATGATCGGAGTCGTCAGTTTGATCGCAGGGCTGGAAGTCCGGCTCGAGAAAGGTCCCCACTTGGTCGACCGAGGAATCGTGACGGCCGGGATCAAACTCCAAGCTATTTGGATAAGTCACCAATTGATCGGGGGTGTTCTCCACGCACGCAGGCAAGGCATCCTGATCACAGGGATCGTAGCCCAGGCCGCTTGGAGAGGTCATCACTTGATAGAGGGCTGTCCCATGATCACAAAGAAAGTAGCCGGAAGAGTGGAGGAGGAACTGAGGTACTGCAGTCTCAGCTTGAAATCCATAAGCCCGATGAGAAGCTTGGCCAAACTGATTCTACTGACAAAGATTCAAATAGGCTTTCATCATCTAGTCAGCCACATGATAATGACAATCTGTCTGGTGCTTGTGGTTCTCTAGAGAATGGCAGTAGTCCATCTTACCAGAAAGAGGAGCCGCAAACCGCAGCAGTTGATTGCCCGGAACCTCTACCACAGACCAGTGAAGCTATGGAAGAGTTCTCCATGGAAGAGGATATGGATATATCAAATACTCCACCTCATGCCCCGGCCAGAGCTGATTCACCACTAGGAACTTGGTTTTATCTTGATTATCTGGGCCTTGAACAAGGACCATCTAATCTTTGTGATCTTAAGAGACTTGTGGAAGAGGGAGTTCTCCAATCAGATCATTTGATAAAACACATGGGTAGTGATTGGTGGGTCACTGTTGAGAATGCTGCATCTCCACTCGTGTCAACAAAATTTCCACCTATTGTTTCGGATGCAATAACTCAACTGGTGAACCCGCCTGAGGCTCCTGGTAATGTGTTGTTAGATGGAGGAGATGGTGACCAGTCTTTTAATCAGCCTGATGAGGAATCATCTACCGCTTTGCTGTCTCCACCACCGCCATTTGGTTCAGATAACAATTCAGCTTCACGGAAGATTTTTGAAAATCTCTATATTGATGAGAGGGTTGAAGCTTTGTTGAATGGCCATACTGTTATTCCAGGGAAAGAGCTTGAGACTCTTGGAGGTATGGTGACATTTTCTTTTATTTGAACACTTTTATAATTTTTCTTTTGTTTATTTATTATTGTGATTAGTAACCAACTGTGAAGTCAGTGAATTCGATAAATATTGCTGGTTCTACCAACGTAGTTGGGTGGCTCACTGGTTTTGGTATGGGGTTACTTGAGTAAGAGGCTTGGGGTTCGAGTCTCGATGGGGGAAAGTTGGTCTCTTTGTTATATATATACATATATTGTTCGGTTCTGGAAATTAAATCGCTTTAGCTTATTTGTGCATGAAAAGTTGTCTCTCTTTTACCCCTTTTCTTATCAAAGTTCTTTCTCCTTTTTTATGTTATTGGTATGCACATAAATTTTTTCTTTATCTTATTGCTGTGCAAATTTATATTGGTTTATGCATTTTTTTTTAAAGTCTGGTTTATAATATTGACAACTTTTCATTTTGTCTTTTGTAAATTATAAAACTTTGCAGAAGCTTTGCAGATGACTTTTGAGCGTATGGGATGGCAGAAACAGGATAGTTTAGAAGGTATGTCTCAGCTGTCTCCCCTTATTTTATTTTAAGAGGACTTGGTAGTCTATTTAGATGTTGTACGGTGATGCTGCGGTTTTGCTGCATCTTGATGCATTTAGTTTCTTGACTTGATTGAATTGGATCATTTCAATTGAACATTTTGTTTTAGAACCTTGATTGTTGTGTATTTGAATATTGATATGCTAGACGGATTTTTAAGCTTTGACTTCCATAACATTGGAGGTTGTTTAATTATGGCCTTGTGGTCAGTTTTGGAAGCAGACATCTGAACGTTGAGTTTACGCAATGGAAATGAAGATTGTCAATTTAATGCAGTTTTTATAATTTTGCTCACAAATACTTTCACTGGAAGAAGAAAAAGAAAACTAAAGCAAGGAAACTAAATTGTTGTACTCCTGATTCAATTGGTCACGCTGCTCTTTACAAGTATTTTTTTCCTAATATTTTAAAACCTCTGATACTACAAGGAACTTACTAACTGCCAGTCTGCCACTAAAATAGTCTTTATCTAGAAGGTTACTGTTGACCTGCATTGTCATGTTTGAGACTCCAAATTATCAATAATCAAATGCTGTTGAAATTCCAGAATTTTTCTCTATATTCAGCAGATGTGATCTTGCAGTTCAAAATGGAACACATCTTAATTTTCATTTAGGCCCTGTTTGATATAACGGTAAAGGAAAATGTTCCAAGGAAAATGATAAATTCCGTGAGAAAATTACATTTTCTTGCATTTGATTGTCAAAATTTTCTCGCGGAATATTTTCTCACCTATTGAGTGGAAAAATTGAGTTTTCTTTGAGAAAATGATCGAGTTTCCATATTAAGATCCATAAATTTATATTTTAAATATGAAAATTAATACATTTAATATATATGGTAAGTTTTCATCTTTATTCAAAATTTGTTGTTGGTTAGTTTTGAGGGGGAAAATTCTTATATGTGCAATCATACACACATAGGAAAATTTTCTTATGAACTATTACTCGGGAAAACTTTCTTAAGAAAACGTTCTTTTCCTATGGAACATTTTATTTGCAACCAAACAGAGACTTAGTGTGAAGAAATACATTATAATTTTCATTTCTAAGGAGAAACGAATTCTATGCATCTTCAGGTTTCATGAGGTCTTGGCTTGGAATTGTGGAGCCTTATGTTGATCAAAGGGACGGGGAACTTGGTGCAGTCTTTGACAATGCGTCAAAAGAAGTTGGAGAATCCAGGTCAATTGCATCCTGTGATAAGGATTTTGTCGTTCCCGGATGTGTTCCAAGTGACTGGTTTTCTAACAGATGGTCCTGCAAGGGCGGGGATTGGAAGAGGAATGATGAAACTGTCCACGATAAATCTTTTAGAAGGAAACTTGTCCTTAATGATGGTTACCCACTTTGCCAAATGCCAAAGTCTGGATATGAAGATCCGCGATGGCACCGGGAAGATGAATTATATTGCCCTTCCCACAGCAGAAGGCTTGATCTAGCAACTTGGGCCTTTTCATTGTCAGAAGATCGGAATGATTCTAGTGGAACCAGCAAGTCAAGTCAAATGAAGACAACATTAATTCCGAGGGGAGTGAAAGGAACTGTGTTGCCTGTGGTCCGGATAAACGCTTGTGTAGTGAACAGTCGTGTTTCATTTGTATCTGAACCACGTATGGCAGTCAGAGGAAATGATAGGAATTCTTCAAGATCTGTTCGAAATCTCTCTTCTAGTAGTGATGGCAGGAGTTTGTCAGTTGAAGCTGCTTCTCGTTCAAAAAGGTTTAATGAACAAGAGTGGGAAAATCCCAAAAAGTGTATTGCACCAATTAGCACCCCCACAGATCATGTTTGCACTGTTGATGAATTGCAATTGCATTTGGGTGGCTGGTATTACCTTGATGGTGCCGGTCATGAGCATGGACCAGCATCTTTTTCTGAGCTGCAGGTATCTGTTGAAAAAGGGACTATCCAGAATTGCATTAGTGTCTTTAGGAAGCTTGATAATATTTGGGTGCCAGTTTCTTCGAATTCTTTGGATTCTAAACCTGTTGCTGATCTGCAAGAACAAAGTGCCGAATCATCTACTGATACTTCGGTAGCTCCTTTCTCTCAAAAAGAGAATTGCAAGCATGATCTAGATGAAAGCAGTATGAGCTTGTTTCACAGAGTGCATCCACAATTTATTGGATTCACACGAGGAAAACTGCATGAGTTGGTCATGAAATCTTTCAAGAGTCGGGAGTTTGCTGCTGCTATACATGAGGTCTTGGATCCATGGATCTGTTCTAAGCAACCAAGGAAAGAAATTGAGAGACACCCCATGTCTCTGAAATCTCGCAAACCAGGTATTCATTACTCTTACAAACATTAGAAGAAAACATTTCTCCTGGCTTTGGGTATTGCAAATGGACATTTATTTCTTGTATAGGATCATGAAAAGTTCTCTGTCACAACCTGGCAGTTGACAACCTGCTGTCTACATTAAAAAATCATGTGAAATATTAAGCCATTTAATTGATGTAACATCTTTTTTCAAAAAAATAAAATAAAATTGATATAACATCTAGTAGTCCAATCTATATTTCCATGGTTGCATGGATAGATAGGAAATCCATGAATTAGTTATTTAATCATGATTCATGCCCGGCTTAAGATATGAGGGCTTTCATTGTGGAAATCCTGGATTGTCTCCCAATCCACATTTGAGGTAGTTCTATCCGTTTGGAGTTGGTTGATCCCCTTATGTTCTTCAAGATTGCTTTTCTGCAAATTTGGTTACTCTTACTACATTTGCATATTGTCATTGAATTCATGCTGTATTTTTTTTCCATTATTCTTCAGAGTGAACATTCTAATTCTTTATTTGCTAATCTTTTGCTAATATATTATTATCATTTTTATGTTGGGTTCATACAGAGGATGATTATGGTCGTGCTGGTAAGCGAGCTCGACTTTTGGCTGATGATAGTGAAGAAGACTATGATTTGGGTGATGATCTGTCAACCGGTTATAGGGACGAAACTCCTTTCGAAGAATTGTGCAGTAGTGATGCTTTTAGGCAAGAAAATTGTACATATTCTGAAGCTGAAAGTCAGAGCTGGGGTCTGCTTGATGGTCATCTCTTGGCTCGAGTCTTTCATTTTCTAAGTGCTGACTTAAAATCTCTTGCCTTCTCTGCTGCTACATGTAAGCATTGGAATGCAGTGATCAAGATTTACAAGGACATATCAAGACAGGTTAACTTGTCTGCATTGGGTCCCAACTGCTCTGATTCCATGCTTAGCAAAATAATGGTACTTTTTAATTTTAAATGTAGCATATTGAAATTAATATTTCTTAAGGGCTTCTTGTCAACTTATATCTTTTATCTATGCAGAATTCTTATGATAAAGTGAAAATAACTTCTGTCATCTTAACGGGATGCACTAGCATTAGTGCTAGAGCACTGGAAGAAATTCTCCATTCATTTCCTTGTATATCTTCTGTTGATATTAGAGGTTGCAGTCAGTTCAGAGAGTTGTTCCATAACTTTCAGAATATAAAGTGGATAAAGGACCGTAATTCACGTGAGAACAAGAATTTTGAAGGTTCACATTCTAAGATGAGGAGCCTTCAACAGATAACTGAGAAAAGTCAATCCTTACCCAAGTCAACAAAGGGTCACTTTGATGAATCTAGTGATCGAGGCGATGTCTTTTATGATTCTGCTATAGATAAGTGGAATTCATCCACTGGGTTCTTTCGACAAAGCTTGTACAAACGGAAGAAACTACCTGATATGAGAAAAGCCTCTTCCTTTTTTTCAAGGGAAGCTCGCATGAGGCGTTTGCTCCACAGGAAGTCTGAAAATGGATACAAGAAGATGGAGGAATTTCTTACTTCCAACTTGAAGGATATCATGAAGGAGAATTGTTTTGATTTCTTTACATCAAAGGTATCTTTCCTCTTTCTTTTCTTGTATTTTACTTTGTTTTGTTTACTTATTTTTTTTTAGGTCCGTTTATTTGTTCAGTCATCCTTTTTTTTTTTTTTCATTTTCTGAGTGTGTGTGTGCATGGGATGCTGGTGTAAAATTAAATCTATATTTTATACTGAGTTGTTGCCTTGTCAACTTTGGTTGTCCAGGTGGCAGAAATTGAAGAAAGGATAAAGAATGGTTATTATATGAGACGTGGTTTAAATTCAGTCAAGGATGATATCAGTCGAATGTGCCGGGACGCAATAAAGTAAGTGTTTTCTTAAGACTTACATTTTTATTAGAGGAAATTGCCCAGCACGTACCTTACCTCCATATTGAATTGCTTTTAACTTTGGACATGGTAGCAATAAATGAGACTCTTATGTCATTACCCAGTGAACATTACGTATGAAAATCAGAGAAGGAAAGGAATTAAGTGAGGAAGCTTCTCTTAGGTACATGCATTGAGAAAGAGCATAAATCTATATGAATTGGCACAAAATCGGTTAGCTTTGACCTTGTCATCTTTTTAGATTATCTGCAAAAGGTAGCCTGCATGTTAGACAACAACAACAACATAGCCTCAGTCCCAAATTAATGCGTCCCAAGTTAACTTCGGTCTACCCCTATCTCGTCGAAAAACGTAGCCTTCATGTTATGCAATATCAAAATCAATCTTGTTGCTCCAGGGTTTCTATTCATGTATTCTTTTCATGACGATCAAGGTTTGGCTTGAAAGAAGTGATCTTCCATGTCTCGAATTTTCTTTGGCAATTAATGAGAGAATGGTCAACATTCTGCTTTCACACTCCTCAATAAAGAATATGAAATTGGGTCCCTATCTATTATGAGAATGTTCTTGCTGCAACTTCTTTGTTGTACAACTGCAATTTCATTTATGCTATATAAGTTTGCTTCATGGCTGTTTTGTTTTATTTTATCTGTGATTTCACGTCTCTTTCATTAATTCTGCATGCTCTATTAATGCAGAGCAAAAAGTCGGGGAAATCCTGGAAACATGAATCATATTATAATGCTATTTATCAAGCTTGCCACAAGTTTGGAAGAGAACTCCAAATCTTCTCATCAAAGAGATGAAATGCTGAAGATGCTTAAGGATGAATCAGCAACTTCTGAATACAAAAAGAAGAACAATAAATCAACGAGTGAAAGAAAACACTTGATAAGGAATAATGGTATTGGCTATGCTAATGGCAATGCTGATTATGGAGATTATGCATCTGACAGAGAAATTAAGAGACGCTTATCCAAATTGAATAGGAGAACTTTGGATTCAGAAAGTGAAACTTCTGATGACCTTGATAGATCTTCTGAGGATATCAAGGGTGATGGTGAGAGCTCCAATTCTGATACAGAAAGTGATTTGGAACTCAATTCAGGAGTTGGCATGCAACATTTAAGACGAGAGAAATACTTTACTGAGGAAGAAACCTTAGATTCTGAAGACCGGGAGTGGGGTGCGCGCATGACAAAATCCAGCCTTGTACCTCCTGTTACGAGGAAATATGAAGTCATTGATAAATATATTATTGTAGAAGATGAGAAAGAAGTGCAGCGGAAGATGCGTGTTTCCTTACCAGATAACTATACCGAGCGTCTTGCTGCTCAAAAAAATGGTAACGAGGAGTCAGATATGGATTTTCCTGAAGTGAAGGAATTTAAACCAAGGAAAGAGCTTGGAGAAGAGGTCTTAGAACAGGAGGTGTATGGAATAGATCCATATACACATAATCTTCTTCTTGATTCAATGCCAGAAGAATTCGAATGGCCACTCTCAGACAAGCATTTGTTTGTTGAAGATGTGCTTTTGCGTACTTTGAACATGCAAGTTAGGCGGTTCACAGGCAGTGGAAATGCTCCGATGAAGTACCCTTTGCAGCCTGTTATTGAAGAAATTCAACGTACTGCTGAGGAAAATTGTGATAAAAGAACAATGAGAATGTGCCAAGGTATCTTGAAGGCAATTCGAAGTCGACCGGAGGACAATTACGTTGCATATAGAAAGGTAGAATTCTCTTCTAAGCTGTTATTGTGATTAACTTTAATATTAGTAGACTCTTTAATCTTTTGTTATGCCCTTCCTTTTCGCTTATCTGGGTTTTGTGATTAGGGGCTTGGAGTTGTTTGCAACAGAGTGGAAGGCTTTGGATTGGATGATTTTGTTGTGGAGTTCTTAGGAGAAGTAAGTTAGCAGCTGCTTTTTGTTGGTATTGCCATTAATTCTCTAAATATTTATCTCTGTTTTCCTTGGTTTCGATCTAGAATGGTCATTTGAATGCTTTCACAAGCTAAAATTAAGATAAAACTCATAAATCTGTTAGCCCTTTTGACAATTGTGTGCATGGAATGCACTTCTCATTTTAATGCTTCTTTCCAGATGGGCTCTTGATGGTGACTGCTATTTATTTTATTTCTAATGTCAACTATACTGGCGAACTAACGCTTTCTATAGCTAGGGATAAGCATGTTACTTGGACTCTAATATGGTTGTCGAGTTTTGGGATGAAGGTTGGACCAATGTATTACCTAATTTTTAGGTCATGAGGACTTAGCTAAAAGTTACTAAATTAATTGGGGTCGGCTACATGGATCAAACTCACAAGCCTATAAACCTATGTTCTTACAAGCACACTCACAAGCCTATAAGCCTACATTATTTTTTATTTTCCTCTAGGAAGCACTTGTCATTTTCTTTCTCTTTCTCTTTCTCTTTTACATTGTGATTCTTCTTTGTATAAAACAACAACAACAACAACAACATAGCATCAGTCCCAAATTAATTGGGGTCGGCTACATGGATCAAACTCTTCCATTGTGATTCTTCTTTGTGTAAAAAGTTATAAAATGGAGTATTCAAATCCTTTTTGCATTGAACACATGTCTAACATAGTTTTTTTGTTTTGGTTAAAGTATATGGTCAGGGTAACTTGGGTGATAAGAAAGAACAATCTTGATATCTACTTTTCGTTATGTGAAGATTTGTCATGTCTATAGTTTATTGATTGATTTTTCAATTTTAAATGTAGGAATTGAATTCAAATAAGTTTTGGGCCGTGTCTTATGTGTATGATAATTATGGTTTGAAGTCTGGTTTCTGTTAAAGCATGGAGATGTATTGTTAGTTATATTGATTAGGTTAGTTGGTGAGCTCTCTAAATAAGGTACGGCATTTGTAGTAATAGATGCTTGGAGAATTTGTTTTGATGCTCAGATACTCTGTTAAATGGGTTAAATAATGCAAAGGCAGTAGCTATCCTGCAATAATTTTCGGGTATATTTATGTACAGATGCCATGCACTTTAGATGGATGTAAGTTGTGATTTCAATTCTTGTTTCTCTGCTGATGCTTTGATTGTTGTCTAAGTGGGCTCTCTTATTCACTACCATAGCCACTGGTCTAGTTGTGTGCATGTGATTTATTTCTTACTCTTTTCGATGAATTAATTCCTGTAATTTCAGGTTTATCCTGCTTGGAAATGGTATGAGAAGCAGGATGGGATTCGAATATTACAAAAAAACAATAAAGATCCAGCCCCAGAGTTCTATAACATATATTTGGAGAGGCCGAAGGTAATGTTCTCTAGAATTTAAGTTTTTACTTGGATGTTTTGCCCTTGTTGAATTCATTTGTTCGTGGTGATATATTTGGCAGGGAGATAGTCATGGATATGATGTGCTTGTAGTTGATGCCATGCACAAGGCCAACTATGCGAGTCGAATTTGTCACTCTTGTCGTCCTAATTGTGAAGCTAAGTAAGTTTTAGTAGTATTGAATCTCAATGTTCATAAGACCAATTTGTCGCAAGAGCATACATGATTTGTATGGATAAAATTATGGTCCCCCGTAATTATTTTCTTGGAATAGTCTGTCAGCATAAAATCTTAAACTTTATCACGTTAGTGAGCCATTTTGCCAATAATAATTTAATTTTTCTCTGGATCAATACAAAGGAATGAATATTTTAAATATAATTATTCTACTACAGTGAATATCTTGGAACTTCTGTATCATTTTTTATGTATGATTTTGGACTGCGTTTCTGATACACAGTATTATTGAAGTGTGCTAAGAAGTACTTGTATGCCCAATTATACCGGCATATGAATTCACCATGTCTTGTTGCCATTGTGTCCTTATACCAGTTTTCTGTGAGTGGTTATGCATTCTTTCTATTCTCAGTTATATAGGTTCCGTATACAAATTCCAGGTCTCATTTCCAGATTGGATAAATAGACTTCTTAAGTAATTATGTCAAATTGAATGGACAAAAACCATAAGATCCTCCTTGAGGATGGAATCCCTTTGGTTGTTTACGAATGTCAGAACTATCTTTTTGTCCTTTTTTTGGTGAAGAACCTTGGTTGTCACACATTCATCTCGCAAATTGCCACAATTAGAACCATCTTTTAAACAGCCATATATAGCAAGTTCTCCCTTTAAATACTTGGTAACATTTCCGAATGCATTTTACGTGAGACTCAAGGTGTGGAAGGAAATGTTCTATTGCAATGAGGCAAGGGTATGTGTCAATTCTCATCGAATTCTCTAGAATCTCAACCTCATTTGTTTAAAACTTCAGACATTTGGATGTATAATAGACACTTGAACAAGAGAGACAAAACACGTTTCTCGCTTTTCTATTATTAGAATAGTGTGGTTGCAATTTGACGAATTCTAGATTACAACTGGAGTTTCATTATTGACAAGGCTAGGTGAAGTGCCATCATAATTAAAGAGTAACATATGTTGTATAGTAGATTTTCATGGTTTTAGAAAATTTAGCATTAGTGTGGATCACACGTGCTTCGGAACTCTACTGAGTTTTCTTTGTTATTCTAATTTACTCGTTCATTATCTCTGTCATCTCAAACATCTTTCACTATTTTGATATTCTGTTTGAGGACATTAACAAAAAATGTAGGTGGAGAAAATATATGATGTTCTTGATTATCCTGTTCAGCGGAATGGATTTATCATTTTCTTATATTGGATTTCACTCCAACTGTATTGTCTTTCTTCTCTCATCTCGAGCTGCCACTCATTTATTTGTAGAATTGAATGTCCCATTTCTGAATAGCCATTCTTGTTACCCCACTTTTACTTGTTACTGTATTATCATTAGTTCTGAAAACTAGGGAAAGCTGTTTTGGATCAGTAAGATGTTTTCAGTCTTCCGTTTTGTTTTTTTTTTTTTTTTCTTTTTTTTTGAAGTCTTCTGTTTTTGAATGACATAATTCTATTTCAGCTGCAGTAAAAAATGAAAGATTAGATATCTTCCAGCAGAAAGCTTTCAATATGATAAGACTAGTAATGCATAGTATCTGCACGATGGAACTCCAATTTCTCAAAATGTCTCGTCCTGAAAAAGTTATTCTTTTTCAGTTTTTTTTTTTTTTGATAAGAAAGCATAGTTTATTTCTGAAACAGATGGAATTTAATGGGTCTCCGAACTGCCTCTTGACCTTGTTTGCTATTCTTGAGAGTTCCCATTTGTTTCGCATACACACACTAGAGCTGCAGCTGTATGTCTTGCTCAAGTTGCCTTGCTTTTCTTCACATTATTATTAATATGTTGTGAGACAATAAGTTATTGCGCTTTCTTGGGAGAAGGATCCATCATTCCATTGGCTATTCATTTGACTTCAAACCATTAGCCATGATCCGCATGAGAGTGAAATGATGCCATAAAAAGATGTTCGAAACTCTTCATCATTCTTACCAAATCTGCAGTACACTCAACTTGGAAAAAGTTGCCATTTTGAGGCATTTTCCTCTGAAGGAAATTGGTTCTACTAGCTTTTTCAAGATTTCTAGGACCAAAGTCAATGAAGAGAAGGCAATGGGCGCTCCTGCAAATTTATACGAACTCAAAATATTTTATGACATTACTACTTCCTTACTAGAACAATGATGAAACCCTATCAGCTGAATGGTTTAGTGGGGAACAATATATAGGCTTTTGTTTCTTTGTTATTAGAGGGACTGTATAACATCAATGAATGAATTTTCTTCATACTAGTGGAAGTGCATGACAGGAACCTGTATTCTGAATACTGTGAATAATAGAGATTGTTCATATTGTACTTTCCAATTATCTACTTAAATTTTGTACTACTTCATGGACAGAGTTACTGCCGTAGATGGTCATTATCAGATTGGAGTTCATACACTAAGGCCTATTGGATTTGGGGAGGAGATAACTTTTG
Organism: Stephania japonica; assembly: GCA_039657345.1. NCBI lineage: Eukaryota > Viridiplantae > Streptophyta > Magnoliopsida > Ranunculales > Menispermaceae > Stephania > Stephania japonica. The sequence continues at coordinate 78,071,467 of CM077556.1, read as the reverse complement.
ATTACAATTCAGTAACAGAGGTGTGTTTACTTTATTCTTGAACCTTAATTATATTATCTTTTTTGGATGGCTTCTGAATTCTTAAATGTCAATTGCTTGTTTTCAGAGTAAGGAAGAGCACGAAGAATCTGTTTGTCTGTGCGGCAGTCAAGTTTGCAGGGGAAGCTATTTGAATTTTACTGGTGATGGCGCCTTTCTAATGGTAGATATTTTCATTTTTACATTTTTCTAGCAGCTTTATGTTGATTTAGTTTAACATCTTTCATACTGGAAGTCAGAAGTATGAAGATACCTTGTGGGTCTTATGTGGTGACACTTAAATTTTTCTGGTGGTATTTTGATAATTGATGCATATGAATCAGGTAGCTACCAACTTGTGAGTCGTTTTCTAAGAAAACTTGTTTGTATTTCAAGGTACTTAGGGAGTTTCATGGAGTGTTGGATCGTCATAATTTGCTGCTAGAGGCTTGTGCTTTGAATTCTGTTTCTGAAGAAGATTACATTGACCTGGGGAAAGCTGGTCTGGGCTCATGCTTACTTGATGGGTTGCCAGATTGGCTTATTGCGTATTCAGCTCGCCTGGTATCTAATACTGCCTTCCTATAAGTAATTGTATATTCCTTTTTCTGAATTTGTGCCTGATATTGTTGTTTTGAACTTCATCAAAGGTGAGGTTTATAAATTTTGAAAGAACAAAGCTTCCTCGGGAAATTCTAAGGATCAACTTGGAAGAGAAAAGAAAATTCTTCTCAGATATTTGTCTCGATAATGAAAAGAATGAAGCTGAGATTCAGGTCAGTGCTCATTTATACACTTTCTTGTGCTTTGTTCTTTTGGAGGATGTACGTGGTTTTGTGGTTGTTAGTAATCTACCATGTTGATTACCGTATCAATCTCAGCTTAATCTACTCAAATTGAGAGTTTTCTTGCTAACATTTCTTCTAATTTTTAGGCTGAGGGCGTCTACAACCAAAGGCTTCAGAATCTTGCTGTTACTCTCAACAAGGTCATTTTTGTGACTTAAATTTCCATGCTATTGAATTGGTTCCTAACATTCTGATGTAGTTTTTTGAGATCATTTTCCATCCATTGTTTGATTTTTTGTTTGAGATATTGACAATTCATGCCTTAAAAAGAGTTATGCAAACTGATAATGTATAAAAGTCTCGCATGGTAGATTTAAAACGTATTCATGTTATGGTTTTCTTTTGGTGCTTAATAACTTCTTTGCCTTCATTATGAGGTAAATCTAGTCAAAAGGATATCTTTCTTGGCCACTGAGAGACTGAGTCTCCAGAAGTCTTGGATATGTTTGTTGAATGCTTCCATTTTCTTAAATTGGTTGGACCTAGATTATTGTTACAATTTGTAATAGAAGTCAAGGTAGTAGGAAGGTAATTGTCTTAGAATCAGTTTAGCGGAATTCTAATTTCGTTGATAGATACATGTTAGTTTCTAATTTCTTGCAAAAGTTTGTCTATGGATAGCGGTTTTTGATAGTATAGTATGTGTTTTCTTTTTCAAAATTTCATTTTTTTTTTTAAATTTTTTTTGAGAGTGATTCTTATATTGATTCCAAAACCTTGTTGTTTGCTTTTATGAATGTGCATTTTGTGCAATTTACAGGTGAAGTATGTAATGAAATGCGGATTTGGCGATCCAAAGCTGGCTCCACCCCCTCTAGAGAAGCTAAATCCAGAAGCAGTTGTTTCTGCCCTCTGGAAAGGGGAGGGATCATTTCTGGAGGAAATTCTTCAATGCATGACTCCACATGTCGGAGAAGACTTGCTGAATAAGCTTAAATCTAAGATCGATTCCCATGATCCCTCTGCTTCTGATGATGTCATGGGACAACTTCATAAATCCTTGTTGTGGTGAGTAGTACGAACTCTTGGATTTTTCTTGCAGCTTTTATGTTTTTCGTTTACAAGAAACTAACAAACTTGACTCCAACGAGACTCAAACTTACAACCTCTCCCATCTTGCCTTTTGACTATTGATTCGGCTGATGGCTCATCCATCTCACTAGAAATGCTTTGGCCTTGCAGCTTTTTATGTAGTGCATATACTTTTGTTTGCAAGTCCCACTAACTATTTATTTCAACTGAAGGTTAAGGGATGAGGTCCGAAGTCTTCCATGTACAAACAAGTGTCGGCATGATGCTGCTGCCGACTTGATTCACATGTATGCATATACAAAATGCTTCTACAGAGTTCAGGTGAGGCCAAAGTTCTATTTCCCTGTTAAAAATGGTGATCAACCATAGGTTCGACGACCGTGTCATATAGATAGTTCTTGCATTGACAAAAAATATTCTCTTGATGCAGGAGTACAAGACTGTTACGTCTCCACCGGTTTACATTAGTCCTCTTGATCTGGGTCCAAAATATTCTGATAAGATTGGTCCGGGTCTCAAGGAATACCGAAAAACATACAGTGAGAACTATTGCTTAGGACAACTGATTTATTGGTATACCCAGGACTATGTCGAGCCACATATGAACTTAGTGAGAGCGAGTAGAGGCTGCTTGGTGTTGCCTGACATTGCCTCCTTCTATCAAAACAACCAGAAGACATCAAAGGAACTTGTTTATGGTCCCAGAATCCTCAGATTCATGCTGTCAAGAATGGTTAGTCTCTGCGGAATTTCGTGTTTCATCTTGCTACTTCCTTAATATGTTTATTTCCATATTTTGCTAACTACTGAATCAATTAACTGATTTGTTACTGCGTGGCAGGAGAAGCAGCCCCAGAGACCATGGCCGAAAGATCGGATATGGAGGTTTAAGAGCAACCTAAAAGTTTTTGGCAGTCCGAATCTAGACGCCGTTGTGAATAAGAGTTCATTAGACAGAGACATGGTGCAATGGTTGAAGAGTAGAAGTTCCAAGTTCCATGCCTTGTGAGACGACAGGGCTGTAAGTTTCTCTTCCGCCGCGGGGATGCCGTTGATTGACCCATCCATTCTTTCGCTTTTTACAATTTTGCAGTTGTTTTGGAATGATTATTCCTTTTTTTTTTTTTTTCCTTCTAAATGTCTCCTCTGCTCCTTTGTAATGTGGGGAGTGGGTAATCATTTCAAAACAGCATCCCCTCTCGTTGTTTCTTCTTCATTCATGTGTACAGTTTAATTTCCTTGTGTAATTTGTATCCATTGTTGATTAGTTGGGTATTGGTTATATTCTTCAGTTAAATGAAAAGGAAAAGAAGGGTTTGAAGGATCTACCAAAAAAAAAAAAAAACCAAAAGAAGGTTTTGAAGGTTTGTTTTGTTATCCACATCCAACACATTTTCTCCGTACTGCAAAGTTTACACGTGCATTAAATCGAGGAAAGTGGGAGTTCGATCAATGCCGACAATATGTTGGGCTTTAATCCAATTAGGTACAATGTCACACCTAAAGTCATGCTTATGTTACGACATCTTGAGATATGTATGTACGTATCTCGAAAAGAAAAGGGGATTTCAGCCCCTAAGCTTTGGTGCACGGATGAAATAACCCTTAAAAGTGAAAGTAGGAGCCTCTAAACTGGAAAAATCAGGGGTTTCACCCCACTGTTAAGTTTCCCATCGCCCACTGTTTACTATTCCAGTGTGGCATTTATGAGTTGGAAGGATGTGGTTCCAAAATTTTTTAATTTTTTTTATTTTTTTGGGGCAAACAAATAATTTTGATTTGGACTTTTATTTTTATTTTTCTTTCAAATAAAAATATATGTGCGCATTTATGAGAACTCATCAAGAAATCAAGAAGTGAAGCCGTAATAGTCTCTGTAACATCTCTCAAGGAGTCTCATTGAAAATGTGAACAGTGATTTGTTACATCTTACTCCCTCCCTTCCATTATTATCCGTCACATTTGGGTGGAGTTTGTTTTTGTTCACATACCGAAATCAATGAAGTATTATATATTATATTTTCAATTTTAACCCTATTCAATTTAATTAATGACACCATCAATTACCAATACATATAATAAATGAAATTATTTATGATAGGATAATTTAATCTGTCATCACCTGAATTCTTGTGCACAAGAATGTGAACACTTAAATGTGACAGATAATATGAAACCGAGAAAGTATATATGAAAGGGCTTTCTATATGAGTTTGACATGTGTCCTTCTACACACTTCTAAACACAAATAACACATCACACTTTACAATACACATATTAGAGCATCATCAATGGTAAATATAGATTGAGGCTGTGGATTTCTGTCATGTCATCACTGTAGAGGGGTTGTCCACATTATAAGGTGCAAATACACATTAAATACTAAAAATCTTCTTCTATGGGTAATGTGGATTGCACCTTCTATATATGAGGTGACAAAATTTTCTTTTTAATTTATTAAATTATAAATAATTATCAAACGATTATACATAAAAATATTATATATTTATAAGATAATCGGCAACTGATTTCTTTTGTAAAGAGTTTGTATTTTGGAAAATAAAAAATTAATTGTTTATATTTATCTTGTATTTTGTATCTTGATAAGTACAAAATAAACTAAGAAGATTAAGAAACGTGGAGGATATATATAAAAAATAAACACAATGTAACAAAAAAAAAAAAACGCATACATATATAAAATATATGGCGCAGCTTTAGCAAAAATAAACGCGGCTATTTTTTAAAATCTCTTTTTTTTTTCTCCAGTAATTTGTTATAGTTTCAACAACGTGGCCTAACGCACACATTGTCTATCGCACCCTCTATTTCTAGAGGGTGTTGTACGCAGTGTCTACTTTTTTCTATACCACGTCATTTATACAGTCTCAATCCACAATTCTATTGGAGAAAGTTTTTTTTCCTCACTGTCTATTTAATCTAATGTGATGCACATCCACCCCTAATCTATAACCCCATTGAAAGTGCTCTATTCTCACAACATTGAAACAAAAAATGTGGGCATCCATCATAATGTAAGACTCAATGGTATCTAATAACTAATGTGTGTAAAATTTAATTATATCACATTATCATTTTCCTTTTCTTTTTTGATTTCTGGCGTTGGAAGCCAACTACACCGAATAATTAAGCTACGCTCGAACCAACCGTTTGTTGGTTATCATTAATTTTCTTTTGATGGTCTTTTTGAAAATAGGAGACTAGCTACTAAAAGTTGCATTAATTCAAAAATAAGTATAGCATCACTTGTACTTCAAAAAAAAAAAAAAAGTTGGGTTAGTGAGAGTAAACATTCACGAATGAGATAAAACACTATTCAACGACATGCACCAATTTGTATCCCTTGATTGTCACATCGGGATGCTTGTAGTTAGGTTACTATATCAAAGTCCTTATTATATATATATATATATATATAATGTTGTTGTGCTCCAGTACAAATGCGCACAACTGACACAAATGTGTTAATAACGCCATCGATTTCTCGAATCAAGATGCACACGCGTATTCCAATGTATATTGCATGTGACAAATTTTAATAAAATATGATAAATTTATTGTGTATTATTATATATTGATCTATTACATGTCTCTATATATAGAGATGCAATTACATACAAAAGGAAACATCTAAATAAGGTAACACATAATCAAGGGAGTGATTTGCGCACAACATAATTACAAGAGTGATTTCACAATATAATCATGAGAGTGATTTATGCATATTTTCTAATTGCACAATATTCCTTAACACTCCCCTTTAATCTCAAAGTGGGAACAACGAAATCACTTTAAGTTTGTAAAGTAAAATAAAATTAAACCCGAGCAGAATTCGGATTGACTTCGGACTTGAATTCAAATTAACTTCAGACTGGAATTCGTACTAAGTTCAGAGACAATTCTGCGTAGGGACACGAGATCACGACGAACGGATGCAAGTGATCACGGACAAAATCTTCAGATAGGTAGGTAAGAAAGATAGATCTGCAATAGTGTTGCAACTAACAGACATGACAGATCGCGAACTGTACTTGACAGCGTATAGTATGCAGATAACGGGTGTGACAAGTATCGCAAACTGATCTCAAAGTAGCGGACAATACACGAATAACAGGCGTGACAGACATCGTGGGCTATACTTGAGTCAATAGACAGTCACAGACGAAACAACAAAATAACTGAGCAACGAAACAACGGAGTCGACAGAATGACTTGGCGGAGCAGAGTCGGCAGAACAGCTATTGGAACAGAGTTGACTGAACGACTAACGAAGCAGAGTTGATGAACAGACAACGGAGCCGACAATGTCGACGGTAGGTAGGAAAACGGACAACGCGCAGGCTCTACGCAATCATAACGTGGTGGTAACAATTTAAAAAAAAAAACCAAAAAAGAAACTTTCTTCTGATGGGTGTACATACAAGTAAAATGCACCAGCGGGAACGGGCAGCGAGTTTGGGCAGGAACAACAATACAAGCAGCGTTCAGCCAGGTTAGATGAGCAAGGTATGCGTAGGCAGGGACTGGTGCGGGGTTGAAATAACCCACTTGTGTGTGCGGGGTTGAAATAACCTACTTGTAGGAAAATGGGATGAAACATGACATCAATAAACACATACAAAACAAATATTCATTCTTGTGATGATGTTTGTCATGATGAAGTGATGATGGTTAGGTGATGCAGTGATGACTTCAACCAAACAAAATTTGTTGAGGGTGCAAATAGGTTGAAGCAAGTAAAGGCAGAGGACCGGTGACATGTGCACAAACCCACATGGACGGGCAATCATGGACATGGACGAGCAGAATAGTATGGGGATTGGGGTTGAAACAAAGGGAAAAACACAAGAAAACTAAGCAAAAATCAAACCAAGAGCATAATCGAACACAACGAAAATAAGAACAAGCACTAAGAACTGAATCACGAGATAAACATGGATAGACGAACTCACGAAAAAAAAAATCAAAGTCGACTGACAACGACAAGCCGACGACAATGAAGCTCATAAGAATGAACAAATCACATCATTAATGTGCACTACCAGATGTGGCACACTAATGATGTGAATAGAGAGAGTGGTGGTAGACTTGATGCTTGTTGCTTCAACACGAACGAATAGAGTAGTAAGATGATGCATGATGATATGGTCAACAGAATCATAGGCACACACAAAACGAAAAGGGTTAGTGGGTGGACGAGCAACAAAGCAAAACAACCATAAAAACAAGAATGACAAAATGAGAACGATAGTGGAAACAAAAAAAGGCACAAAGGCGAAAACAAGCATCAATGAAGGGAACACAATGAATCGGAGAGAAGAAACAATAGAAACACAAAAGAATGAGATCAAACAACAAAACAGAGTCGAGGGAGTCGACCAAAGGAGAAGAGAAATAAGATATTACCCATAATCAAAATAAGGCTATGATACCATGACAAATCTTAATAAAATATGATAAGTTTATTGTGTATTATTGTATATTGATCTATTACATGTCTCTATATATAGAGATGCAATTACATATAAAAGGAAACATCTAAATAAGGTATCACATAATTAAGGAAGTGATTTGTGCACAACATAATTACAAGAGTGATTTCACAACATAATTATGGGAGTAATTTGTGTATATTTTCTAATTACACAATATTCTTAACAGCATGAACCGACAAGTATGTGCTCACTGTGCGTGTCGTGTTGGGGTACCATAGTAGTAAAAAGTAAGTTTCTTAAAAAAAAAGGAACTAATATGAAAAATCGAAAAGTTTATATGGTCGCCTTCAAAAAAAAGTTCATATATCTCGTCCATGTATTTTATTTTATTTTTGGTAAACTCCATGTATTTTCTTTAGAACCTACATATGTATTATTTAATTCAATTATAAAAAAAAATCAAAAAAGAAAATTCAATTATTTATATATATATATATATGTATATAGTAAAAAAGGAGTGATCTCTAGCTAGAGCCGACAAAAGTTGTTCGGTCCGGACATTATTTTTCTTAAAAAATACAGGTTTGGACATTTTTTTGTGCCTATTTAAAAATACGAGTCTGGGTTCGGACATAAATTTCAAAAAATAGGTACCCATTTAACGATTAATTGAATTAATTTATAGAGAAGTTTTTGTAATTTTATATATACTAAGTTCTAACTTTACTTATTAATCCAATTTTACCCAAAAATTTAAAGAAGTATTTTTGTAATTTGATATTTGAGATATCTTGTATGCTTTTGTGCATCACCACTAAATTTCAACTTCACTCATTTGAATGATGAATCAAAATTTTTGAAATTTTTTTAAAATAATAATTGATAAGAAAATTATTTGATCATATTTAAAAATAAAATTGGATAAAAAAGAGTCCCATATATTTTACATAAATACAGGTCCAGAAAAAAAAATTGTTCATTTAAACACTATTTTAAATCATTATTAGGGATGTGCTGAACTTGTTTTTGTTCGGACCTATTTTCTTGCCACGCGTATCTTCAGCCATGTGTCGTTTTGGCTTTTCAGGAAATGATGTGGGACCCACATCACATCAGTAAAAAGTTAACGGTGAATGTTTGGATCTACATGCAACATGACCATAAATGTGCATGGTTTACTGGAACGTTATTGGTGGCATAAGATGTGAATGTTTTGTTTCTCAAAGGCTAGTACAGGACCTACAGGTTGTTTTTAATTATAGAATTCTATAATTAAACCTCATAAATACAAACATTTATTTATTTATTTTTTTTTGAGGACTACAAACATGTACTTGAAACGCACGTTTTTTTTTTGTTTGTTTTGTTTTATTTTATTTTCTTTTGGGTCCTTATCCAATTTAGTTTTCAGCTTTGAAAAATTACTGTCAGTGTTTTGACATGTGCTACTACATATTGAGCTTTACACTAATGATCGGAAGTGTCTTAACCTTTACAAGTTCTATCAATTCTATTATAACCTTTAAAAATTATCAATTCTATCATAACTTTTTTGTTTTAATATTATTTCTATCATTAATTAATTTTAGACACTTTTTCTATAAAATCAACATAATCTTCGAACTTTTCTTTTCATGATCATCTATATTGATCAATTTACACATTAAAATTTTATAAGCATCGTGTTTGAATTAATGTATAAGAACTCACAAAAAAATAATTTGTAAATCAATGACACGTTAATACCTTAATTAAAATTTTTTTGAAACCACTTTAATTAATTTTTTTAGTTATTCATAAAGCACAAATAGTAAGTTGAAAATTATGTGTATATGAAAATAACATATAAAACTTATTAGAAGGTACCTATAATTGTTTAATTTAACAAAAGAATTATGTACTTAAATTATATGTATATGATTGAATAGCATATATACACACTATTATATGTGTATTATATACATGAATAAATAAAAAAAATAATATTAAGCTTTAATGTATATGTATGAATAAATCTTTAAATGGTATAATAAAAAAATTAAGAAAAAAGATGTGTTAGTTGAGGATAGAATTGATACTAAATTCTAAAGGTTGGGATATAATTGAAAAATTTCAAAAGTTAAGATATAATTAATACAACTTATAAAGTTAAGATATTTTTTATCATTAGACATTAGCATTATTATTTATGTGTGACTACTTCTCGATCCCACACTTAACTTAAGTATCTCCCATTGTAGGATACTTCTATGTATGTTCTGACATATTTTTATCCACAAATAATTGAGGGGAACCATTATTTCAATCACGTTGAGAATTCAAACTTTTTTTCGGATAGAAATGACAATATTATTTTATTTTATTTTTTGGTAGGAAGAGATGGAAATATTAACATCAACTAAGACATATATTGCACTTGTCAAAAAAAAAAAGTCAAAAAATATCCTAACATTTACAAGTTGTATCAATGTATCAATTATATGCTAACCTTTAGAATTTATCAATTATATTCTAACATTTTCCATTTATTATCAATTCTATCCTCAACTAATTTGAGGCATTTTTTCTTTGAAATCAACTTAATCTTCTAAATTTTCTTTCCATGATCATCAAATTGATCAATTTACATCGAAATCTGTAAGTCTCATATTTTTTTTTTTTGGTAGGATAAGTCTCATATTTCTTTTTGGTAGGAGATATGTTTCATATTTAAATTAAGTGTATGAGAACTCACAAAAATAATAATTTATAAATTAATAATACATTAATACTTTAATCCTTTTTACGTGTCCCCATGTTGCCACTTAATTATAAACCACAAATAATATGTTGATAATAATGTGTATACATATAAAAATGATTTTTATATAGTTGTTTGATTTGACAAAAGAATTATATATATTTTTTGTGTGTTTGAGTAGGTATATGCACACACAAACTATGTGCATTATTTATGTACCAAAAAAAACTGTGTATTATATATATGCATACATAACAAAGTGTTTTTTGGTACATAAATAATGCACATAGTTTATATGTATACATAATATATATATATATATATATATATATATATATATTGAATTCTAATGTACATGTATGAATAAATCCTTAAATGGCGTGACAAGAAAGTTGAAGAAAATGATTTTGTGGGCACATATTATGAAAGAAAAAATAGACCCAAATTAGTTGAGGATAGAATTGAAAGTAAATCGAAAAGGTTAGGAGATAATTGATAAATTTCAAATGTTAGGATATAACTGACACAACTTGAGGTTTCAAAAAAAAAAAATTGATACAACTTGTAAAGCTTAGGATATTTTTGATCATTAGGCCAAAAAAAATGACATTAGAATCACAAAACTCTCCAAAAGGAATATCAACTAAGACAACCATTGTATAGTACGATGATCAAGGTCTATCTTTTTTTTTTTTAATTAATCGGGAGGAACAAAAATCAAGTGTTGTGGATGACATAATAGGTAACAGCCCAAATTAATTAAATAAGAATTAGTGTTAATCACGGGATTACCGGCTGTAATTTGTGCGTTACGTAGGCAATTCAGTTGACTCGGACACTAGAACTGAGGGTGTATGCTATTTATAGATGATGTTTGACTATTTGATATGTTTAAAATCATTATTTATTGTATTGCATCGCATGTATGTATGTTGCATACTGAGCGAGTTGGTGTGATGAGTATTTACCTCAGAATGCGTGTCGACGCGGGTATCGAGTAAGAGTTACCTGGGGATTCTAGACTAGGCTAAATGATAATGTACAGAGTGTAATTGAACTTTAGTATGAGTTAATAATTAAATTAATAATATAAATTATGACGCGCCTCGGGAAGGGTTTCGGGTCGCGGGGCATTGTGTGTCGGGTAGTCAGGGGTTAATTAGTGCGGCCCCTATATATAATTTATTGGTTCAATGTGACAACCCTAAGGTATTTATATGAATATTAAATAGCTGAATCAATTTAAAGGCCTATAGTTGGTTTTAAGAATCAAAGTGTAACGGCCCTAATTTTACAACCTTAAATTGGGTTCCGCTCGGCCTAGACTTACATAGACCCCGAGTCAATACTTGTAACGACCCGTTATGTTAAGCACGTGATTAACAGTAATCCGAATTCAAATTAATCCGAGTTAAGTTCGTGGTTCAGCCCGAATCGTCACGACTAACGTGTATGTGAAATTGCGTGATATATTGTATTTGTTTGGTGTGTACTAGTATGTATACGTGGATAATCAGACCAATGAGAGAATGCCTAATGCCATGTATGGGTCATGTAGATACACATGAAATGCGGGATAGTGTTGACGCTCGAGTGTGCTCAGCGGTAGAAATTTCGTAATTTTAGGCGTAATTATAAATATAAATATGTATATTTATATATATTATGAATATATATAAATATATATTAAAATGGAAAATAAATAAATAATGGTGAATTGTCGGGATGCCGAGTGATACGTGGGGTCATGAATGACATGTGTAGGACGCACAGTGGTGTGCACGCCCGAGAATTCTCGTTGGCGTGCTAACTGAAATTTTAGGCGCAGTATATCGATAAAATATATATTTATATATAAATTAGTATATATAAATATATATATATAATATAAATAAGAAAATATGAAATTATCAGTAAGGGTGTGGAGTTAGTTAAGGAGGAGATAACATTAAAAGGGCATTTTAGTCATTTCCCTCCAAAATCGCCTTCTTTTTTGTTTAAATGTGAAATCGAAGGTGAGAGAGAGAGAGATCAGGATGAACAGGGAGAGCCGAGATCGGGGAGAGGGAGAGAGAAGGAACCGAGAACTCGACGATGGAGAGATGAAATCAAGGTGAGCTTATGTTCATTGTTGTTGTTGTCTCGTTTTTTACAGTTGGTATGGTAAAGATGATGAGCTCGGCCATGGCTGAGAATTGAAATTGACCGAGAGTGGTGAAGGTAAGGGAGTGGTCTCCTTTGCCAGTTCGGGTTGGGGTTGGGGTTGAAAGCCAACCCCAACGATGAATCAAAAAGAAAAAAAAACAACAAACAGAGCAGCAACTCTGTGTGTTGCTGGAGGTTGGGGATGATCCTGAACCGGGCCGATTCGCTCGGTTGAGCCGAACCTGGTTCGGTCCGGTTCAGGATCAAATGAAAAAAAAAAGAAAAGGAAAATAAAATCCAGAAAAATAGGAAAAATATGAAAAAATAGTATTTTGACCAAACAAATACAAATTGAGGGATTTCTATGAAAAATGAAAAACTTAAAAGTCAGAGAAGACTTTATACCGGGGTTTTTACCTTGAAAAGCGTAAAATGGTCATAATATGTTTGAAACTAGATCTCGGGATACCGGATTCGAATGAGACTAGTTTAGAAGTATTAGTAAATGAATATTAGACTTAAATTGATAACAATTGGTCTATTTTAGGTAATGAACTGATGTGGAAAGGTTTGAGGACTCCAAGGAGTCGTACAAGTCGATAAAACAGAAAGCTCAGGACAGGTAAGTGGGACTCGTAGCTTTTATCAATTACACAATGTAAAATAGTATTACTAGAGCATGTAGTGTACTGGACTGGGAATGGGGCAATATACCGTGATTTGACTTTGGTTTTACAAAAATGTTTTGAAATGAAAATGGATTCGGAAAGAGGTTTGACGGGACGGATCGGCCTGGGGTTTGGAACTGTGGTGGAGTTGCTAACTATCACCATGCCCCCAGTGACTTGAGAATTATCCCGATCAATGCTTTCCAGTTGAGTTTAGCAGCTCATTAATCATAAACCAATCAGATGAGCAGTGATTGGTCTAGTAATGATGAGTAAGTGCGACTCGATGTTTTATGAGTTGGCGGCACATTGACAAGAACTGGTTAGATGCCTAGTGATTGGTTCTTGAAGAATGTGAGAGGGCAACTCAGTGCAAATACGAATATTAGAAATACAAATCACTGGTACATTGCAATAAACCAAGGAACTTGCATCCGTTATATATATATATATATTGTTTATATTGATTCATATGCTTCTGTAGATATGCATTTGATTCATGTTGTTATACATTGCCTTGATATTAATTGGTAGTTAATGGTTGGTATGAGAGTCACTTACTGAGCAAGTAGGAGCTCACCCACCTTAACATCTCCAGGTATGGATGTACGCTAGGGCTTGGAACTCAGGAAAAAAGAAGACCAGGGGTTTAGTATCTTCTTTACGGTGCAGTGAGTTTCGGTTTATATATATATAAATTGTTTTGCTCTATAATTTGTAATAATTGGGAGTGGGAATACAAGCTCAATACCGATGTTCATGCCGGTATTGTATAACTTGTGTTTTATCGAAAAAGTTTTAAATTTTTCACTGCGTTATTTTCATGGTTTTGCATTAGAATCAAGATATACAGGTTGTTGTCAGGAAATGTGGTAAGGCTGCTGGCTCTAATTAGGTCCGATCTAGTTTACCAGGGCTTAATTAGGGTTTCAGGCCGAACATTCTCTAATTAAAATTAGGGGATGTTATAATACTCATGTAATCAATGTAAACCTAGTCAGCCTTTCTTACCCTTTACCATTTATTAAGTTATTTAAATTGAGTTATTATATATTAGTGAGTTATTCAAAGTACAACGGAAGCAAATTAAACTCCAACTAATATAAATACTCATGAGACACTAGTTAGGACAATATAGAGTATAAAAACCCCGCATATGTATACCAACATTAACTCGAGGAGAGTATATCATAGTATACATGCTTAACATTTATCACAAACCCATATCCCAATATTTAAAAACATATACATATAATACAGGGAACCTACCCAATAGGTAAGATTAGATCATCTAGTAGTCCTCCACTTCAATCACCTATCGTTGGTCCTTTACCTTTCTCAACCTTGCAATATGACGTGGCTGCATCCACAGTCTTAAAAAGGACGGTGAGTACATAAAGTATAATAGTAATAACCTAATGGAGTCTCAACATAATTTTAAATGTCAAATAAACGGCTAATCGAGTATCATGCGTAAGTATCACAAATATAATAAAAGACGATATGATAATAAATTACGGAGATATCAACGATAAATGAATGTCTAGGAAAAACAAAGGAAAGATGCAAGTAGTCCCAATGAGTGAAAAAGCCTTTGAGTTGAGGAAAACTCCTACCAAACTTGGAGTTTAGGATGTGGTACCTTCACACCATCCTAAAATCCATGCAGATGCAGAACTCCCTAGCAATCTTGTGAAGAAACTCTCACCTCGTATAGAACCATAAACAATATCGTGCATCCCGAGTCCCTGGTTCTGGTGTTTCATACCAAATAATCAGCCCTCCTAAGACCATGTTGATTCACTTGCCCTTGGACTACTCAATCAGAATAGAGTCTCAAACCAAGATATATCGATAACAATAATCAAAAACTCAATAAGGATAACGCCAAGTAAATGCACAAATGAAATTATATAAATGCTCTGAATGGTTTTACTTACTGCATAATGCAAAACCCTACGTTCGCAACTCTCAAACGTCCCCAAACAGATCCCTTACGCTCATCGCCAGTCCTCTAGATACTTGACAATCATTTTCGATCTAGTTTAGTTGCATTAGAGTTATATTTCCATTTAATTATAATTTCTCCCATTTTCTATAATTTTATCCATTTCCTTGACTTTGGGTAAATTCCTCGGATATTGGGTATATTTGAACCCATGTGGCTACCCGAGAGATTCCCGAAGTTTTCATAAATTTTCAGAATTCTAGTTCTGTGAACAGTGTCACGCCGTGATAAAAAACCCTAGAGGTGTTACCTAAAACGTCCCAACTTGCATTGTTCCAGACGCCGTGAGTGGTGTCGTGGTTGAATTGTCTCACGACGTCACTTAAAATGTGAGAATGTCTAGACTCTTTGGTCTGAACGCTGTGATTGACGCCATGGCCTATAGGTTCTACAACGTCCCTCTCAGCATCTTCTCCTAAACAAGAATTCAGGGTTTTTAACCACCCCAACTCATGTCGCTGCGTTCCGAGCCAATCCCAAACTCCTTAGGACGTTGTTACCAATTCAAAACCACCAAAAATCCATAAAACCAAACACTACAAATCCCCAACTCGAACGAAAACACTTGATACTAATGTCAAACTGACGAGAAAATAGTAGTGAGTCGAGATCTTACCTCAACTCAGGTGTTTACCACGTCTCCGCATCATTGCGAGCTTCGAAACCTCGTTGTTCCTTCCTCCTCAACAAGAGAAAACGAGAAAGACGAGAGAGAAAAGAGAGTGAGTGTAAACGGTGAGGAGAGCGAGAGTTTAAACATATCTTCTGCATTAGCTCCCCAACGCGTATCCCGAGGCACATCAGACGATCACCCAACACTCCAGCCGCTACCATCGCTTCAGCCTGCTAACACACATATGTGACTATGCTGGGTGACACACCATGTTCCCTGGCCATTTTCCCTCTCCAGACCTCACTACGACTCGCACCGTCGCGCGCAAATAGAATATCAACGACTCGCATAATTTCCCAAGTTAATTAATTATTTTGCTTTATTTGTCGATCCCCCACAAATATCGTTTCCCCAGCACCATGTACCCATATTTCATTCGCCCAACCCCTATTCATTACATTTTTCAAGGTGAACCCTACTCGTAGACTGACATCTTGTCCCACAAACACAAGTATCAATAGGTACTACACAACATCATATAGACATAGCACATTTTTCGGGTCATTATACAATGACTTTTGATGGTTATCAAGATGATCCTAAAACACACAAGTCAATGCAGGATGTGTCACTGATTTGTGTCACTGGAGAGATGGACAACTTGGTTGAGGGCCTTAGGACGGACCTAGATATGCGTAATGCACACTAGATTACAACAAAAGTATAAATACTAACTTAGTGGATTGTTCCATCACTTTCCACTCACCTTGTTCATGCAAACTAAACAAAAAAAAATTAGAGAAAACCAGAGCTACATAGGGATTTAAAGTTGGAATTCAGAGGATTTGAGGATCAAACTCGAGAAATCCATTAACTAGGTAACTTTATCTTCATCTTCATCAAGTTCTTGAAAAAATGAGCCCAAAACTAGAGTTTTTCCTATAAAATGAATTTTAACCATAACTTTCAGTTTCAAAGGTGTTTCCCATAGGTTTTGAATCTAATTCAACTATAATTTGGAGTTTCAAAACTAATTTTCATGGAACATTGTTTTAACGACCCTAAAATCTAAATCACGCCACGTCATTTTAGGTCGTACGTGAGATTATTTGTCGTGATACGTGTGTCCAATTCTCAGTCGTCGACATCGAGGTATGTTATTTTTGTCTGATGTGTATACTATTTATTTATTACTTGAATATCAATTCCAATGTCCTAAATGTGCGAGGATGTTTGTGCGAGCGTGTTGGAGTCGCGGAGCGAGTTTGTTCTAGAAAAATGTGCAATACGAGCGCTAGACGACAATTTAAGTAAAAACACTGAAAAAATGTAATTAAAAACAACAATTAATTAATGTGGAACATATCCAGTCCGATAGTATTTCTGTTGGAACTCGACAGTGTGAGTTGCGGTGCAATCCGGGCATGAGAACGCCAGGGAAATCGATAGTTTTGTGTTGAAAGGATAGGAATAAGGGAGCAATGTCTTAAATTAAGTCACTTAAGTAGGTGGGTTGGTGTGATTATGGAACCTAGGATGATCTTAGAGATGAGGGGTGTAGCCAAGATGAGATCAAAGTATAAATAGGCGGTGCTAGTTTGTTTTCACCACATTTTCTCTCTCTTATCTCATGAGAACGAAATTAGGGGCTGGAGTATTGGTGATTTTGATAGTGAATTGACACCAAGAGAGCCAGAAATCACGCGAGAAAAGGTGAAATCTCGACTCACCAATCAATTCTTGTCGCTTTTGCGTAAGTTTTACAGGTTTTCGTCGCGATACAAACTTCGGGTTTGGTGCACTGATTTTTCTAGGTTATTGGTGTTTTGTTGTTGAGTTGTAATGATCATGGGGATGGATATATGTTGGTTGCTAAGGTGGATGATGAAGTTTTAGAATTTTGGGCAATTTTTTTGTTATGGTTTTTGGAAATTTTGATTGGGTTTTTCAATCGTGGTTGTTGGACGTACTTGAATGCGAATTGATGATGGTTTTCGATAGTATTCGAGGTTCTTACGAGGTTGGGATAGGCTTGGAACTCGGAGACACGAGGTTTGAAAAACCCCAGGAAACGAAAACTCGCATGTTGCCAGGGGCACCGTGGGTATAAATTCCATGGTGGCACCCATGGCGCGACCAGGGTAGGCATGCTGCCAAGTCCGCGCCATTGCGTTTTGAACACACGACGCCAAGCCAATTTTTCTTGGAATTTTTTTTATAAATTCTCAAAAATTTAAGAACTTCGCTCGGATATTCCAATGGGCTCGAATGATACCCTATGCCCGGGTAATCGACCCCATTACAAAACTATGGAGAAATTAGGAATTTTGGGGAATTTATGAAAATTGAACTATAAACGGGAAAACACGACTTTAAATGACCAATTGTATTTAAATGACTACCAGGGAGTGTAGTTCAGTAACGAGCACACAAGGATTCATTGGTGGTAAGTCAGAGTCGTGTGAGTACTATTAGGTTGGATATAGGTAAGTAAACTAGTTATGAAATATATAGTTATTTCAATTGAGCTTTAATTTGTTATTGTTATTGTACTGTATCTATCTTTGGATTTTCATTCCATTTGCATTGTTCGAGGGCAAGTGAGTCAATGACGATCCTTGGAATGAGTGGTCTTCTGAGGTAATATGTCAGAGCCGTAACCTTTAGGATGCACTGCACTGGTTACTGGTTCTATATGGGGTGAGAGTTCTTAGCTAGATTACCATGAAGTCTCTCATCCGCATGGATTTAGGGCTTGTTGGGTGTTAACCACGTCCTAGAATCTAAGTCTTGTAGGGTTTTCCTCGACTCAACTACTATTTGGTTAAGACTACTTGTTTCTCTCTGCTTTGATTTCTTGGACACTCATCTCTTGATTGATCATTGATTTATTTACATTCTTTGTTTATTCATGCGTTCCTCGTACCCTTCTTTCTACTATTTTACTTATTTTGAAATGTTGTATACATCATGCTTAGCTTTACTTATATGGACTCATCATTATCGTGTTTGACCGAGTGCAGATTCGCAGTCGAGTAAGGGAAAGGCTCCACTATTAAATGATTTGTTGTGAGGACATTGGAGCGGTTCTCTTTCTCACACTGATGTAGGTTTCCTGACTTTTGTATTATGCATATATATGTTTTTTTTTATCACATTGGGTTTATGGGTTTATGAGAGATCTTGGGACATGTATATGATATGATATTACTCTCCTATGACTTGATATACTTGATGATGGTATACATATGCGGGGTTTCCACATTCTGGTTGTCCTGACTTGTGTCTTGGAGATTATTCGGTTAGTTTGAGGTCTTTAATTGCTTCCATTATACTTTGATAACTCACTAATTTGAATATTTACATTGTTATAATAATGCTTAATTAATGGATAATGGTAAGGAAGGCTGACTAGGCCTGCGCTGACTTCATGAGGGTTAACTCGGTGTCCACGTAAGTTTAGGCCGGGCGAGGCCCGGTTTAAGGTTGTGGAACTGGGGCCGTCAGAGTTGTGTTTGGTGAAAAATGGGGATTTGGAATAAATGCATGTTTATTCATTAAATTGTGTTGATCTTGGCTTTTGGCATGTTATTAGAGGGTTAGTATATTCTCCATGAGTCGAGGATGGGTCTGCGGTAGTTGGAGAGGGCCTAAGACATTGGGGAATAGGATTCTAGAGTTGAAAATTTTGTTGCCCAGCGTGCGCAGCGCAGGAAGTGTGCTCCTCAATCTGGGTAGGGACTATTATTCAAAATGAAGAACAATAGCGCGCTAGGGACTGTTCCAGCCCACTTTTAAGGGTTGTTTTGGGTATTTTTTTACATATTAACCCACCTAATTCACCAGGACACACTAAATATAATAAAATGGACTTTAGGGACTGTAGCTCGAGTATCGAGGGATGGGCAGGGGCCAGATTCGGGAGTTTGAGGAAGTCGGAGCGCATATTTAAGGTGTATAAAACCATTGAGAATGTTTCACAAGAATTCATGGCGTGGTTTTTCATTGAATATCATTTCATGTGTGACTGTTGATGGTCACACATGGTGTAATGACCCTTAAATTTAATTGGTGATATGTGTCGTGTTTCAGGACCGTGATCTGTCAGTCATGACTTGTCATATTACTCAAGCCTTGGGAGTCGACACTGAAGTATATTTTTTTTGTGATGTTTGTATTATTATTTATACTCGAATGTAAATTCTAAATGTCCTAGTGCGTGATTTTGTTTTATTAATCGCCACAGAATTTTGTGTGAGATTCACATAGGAAAAACTGGAATTTTAGGGTATAATACGGATAATTAAACACCGAAAAATGGTAATTAGTGAATTATTAGAAAATAATAAATAATTAAATAAAATGCGGGAGCTATGATGTATCTGGGAATGCACGACGTGCGAGTCGTGAGGTGAAACGGGTCCGAGAACGAGTCGTGTAAACGAGAATTGGCTAAGTATTAAAGTTGTAGTCACCCATTGAAGTTATAAGTTGGTGTCATAGTTGGTGGATGGATTAAAGAAGAGACACAAGAAGTGCCTCAAGATCTGTGCGTGTATGTAATGAAATGAGAAGTATAAAATGGTCATCACCTTTTCGCTCTCATCTCGAGCTCATTTATCATTCATTCAATCGAACAAAAGAGAGCACAAGGGTTTCGAGATTTCGAGCTCATTGTGACGTCAGGGATCGACCAACCACACATAAAAAGGTATGATCCCAACTCCCCTCATGTTTATCTACGATTTGGTGTTAATTTTGTGGGTTTTCGTCATGATGATTTCGAACGAGATTTTCGGGAAATGTTGGAAATAAGTTTGGGTGGTGTTTTTGGGATCAAACGAGTGATTTATTGATGATTTGTGAATTGGTTTGTCTATTAGAGGAAATTTAGGATTTTTGAAGATTTTTGGTGAATTCTTGTGTGATTTACAAATCAGGGTATTTGGCGGGGTTTCGACGCAAATTGAGGTATGTTTGTTGTTGTTTTGGATGTCCCTAAGAGTTTGGAATAGGCTTAGAATGCGGCGACGTGAGCCGGGGTTAAGAAAAATCCCAAAAATGTGTTCAGTGTACCACGTTGCGAGGATCGCTGTGGAGATTTTTTCCCACGACATCAGGTCACGGCTTCTGAGGTAGTGAGCAATTCACTGTTCACGCTTTAAGTGATGCTGCAGGGGTTTGACCCCATAGCGATACCACGACGTGACACTGTTCACAGTGAAAAAATTAATAAAAATTTCAAAAAATTTTGGGGATCTCTCGGATATCCAAATGGGTCCGAATATGACGCCATACCACAAAAATCAACCCAATTATACTAATGAAATAATTGAAACAAAATTTGGTTAAATGATTGCTAGAATTTAAGAATTCGATTGAGACAAGTTAGAGGGTTATGCGAGGATCAAAGTTTTGCAGTATTTGAGGTATGAATTCGTACGATTGTAAGCCAACAAGAAAATGCATATTAATTCACTTTTCATTATTGCTATTTCTTTTTGAATTGAGCTATTTGTTGAAATTCCATTATATATTTCTTTGGTTGAGTGTCTTGGCGTAAGTGTGTCGTGAATGTACTCCTAGGCCCATATTAATAGTGGGTTACACCCCGAGTACTGGATTGTTGTGGAATTGCATGAATGTACTCCTGGCTCGTGATTACACCCGAATCGTCACGATTAACGTGTGTGTAGAATTGCGTGATGTATTGTGTTTGTTTGTTGTGTAGTAATACGTATACGTGAATAAATGAATAATCAGACAAACGAGGGAATGCCTAATACCATGTGTGGGTCAAGGAGGACACATGTAAGACACGGGATAGCGTTGGCGTCCGAGTGTACTCGTTGGCGTAAATTACGTAATTATAGGCGTAATAATAGGCATAAATATATATTTATATATTATGGTTATATATAAATATATATTCAAATGGAAAAATTAATAAATAAAGGGTGAATTGTCGGGATGCCAAGTAATATATAGGGTTACGGTGACACACGTAGGACATATGGTGGTGTGCACGCCTGAGGAATCTCGTTAGCACGCAAATCAGAATTTTAGGTGCGACATGTAAACATATATATATATATATATATTTATATATATTAGAATATATAAATATATATAATAAAAATCAGAAAATGTGAAATTACCATAAAGGGTAATAGGAAATAATTGAAAAGGAGATAGGCTTGGGGGTATTTTGGTCTTTTCCCTACCTAAATCGCCTCCTTCACTGTTAAAGTCAAAATGCAAAGAGAGAATGGAGAAACAGAGAGGTTAGGGAGAGAACAGAGAGGTTAGGGAGAGAATAGTGAGCGCGTGATAAGGAGATGGTGAGAGCTCGGCGATGGCGAGTCGAGGTGTTGAGGTCGAGGTGTGTTGCAGCTGTTGTTGTTGTTAATTGTTGGGTTGTAGTTGTTCACATTGTTGCTCGGTTGTTGTTGTTGTGATTGGTCGTGAGGAGCTCGGCCATGGCCGAGATTGGAGATGCAAACCGAGTTGGGGTTGGGTTGGGAGCCAATCCAAATCGAAGAAAGAAAGAAAAAAAAATTTAGAATTAAAACAGAGCAGCGACTGTGAGAGGAAAAAGGTGTTGAACCTGGCCTGTTCGGCTCGGTTGAACCGAACTCGGTTCGGCCCGGTTCAACTCGAAATGAAAAAAAAGAAAGAAAAGAAAGGAAAGAAAATCCAAAAAATAGGAAAAATATGGAAAAATAGTATTTTGACCAAATAAATAGAAATTAAGGGATATCTATAGAATATGAGGAATTTGAAAGTCGGAAGAGACTTTGTACCGAGGTGTTTACTTCGAAAAACGTGAATTGGTTAAAATAAGTTAGAAATTAAGTCCCGAGATTTCGAATTCGAATGGGACTAGTTTATGAGTATTAATAAATGAATATTAGATTTAAGTTGATGAGAATTGGTCTATATTAGGTAATGAACCAATGTGGAAAGAGGTTGAGGACTATAAGGAGTTGTGCAAGTCGATAAACATAGGAAAGCTCAGGACAGGCAAGTGGGATTCGTACTTTTTATCAATTATGCTATGTAAATTAGTATTATTAGAGCACGTAGTGTTCAGGACTAGGGATGGGGCAATGTACCATGATTTGGTTTTGTTGTACACAAATTGTTTTGAAATAAAAATAAATTCAGAAAGAGGTTTGACGGGATGGATCGGCGTGGGGTTTGAAAATGTGGTGGAGTTGCTAACCATCACTGCGTCCCCAGTGACTTGGGAATTATCCCGAACAATGCTTTCCATTTGAGTTGGCAGCTCATCAGTCATAAATCAATCAGATGAGCAGTGATTGGTTTAGTGATGATGAGGGAGTGCGACTTTATGTTTTATGAGTTGGCGACACATCGACAAGAACTAGTTATATGCCCAGTGACTGGTTTTTGAAGATGTGAGAGGGCAACTCAATTCAAATGCTGAAATTGAAAGTACAAATCATGGGTACATTGCGATAGACCAATGAACTTGCATTTGTGTATGTATTGATTATATTGATTCAAATGGTCCTTTAAATATACATTGGTTGCATGTTGTTATATATTATTCTTTGGAATATTAATTGGTAGTTGATGATTGATATGAGAGTCACTTACTGAGCATGTAGGTGCTCACCCACCTTAACATCTCCAGGTATGAATGTATGCTAGGACATGGAACTCAGGAAAAGGAGAAGACCAGGGGTTTAGTATATTCTCTACGGTGCAATGAGTTTCCTGTTATATATATATTGTATTGCTTTATAAATTATAATAATTGGGGTGGGAATAAATGCTCAATACCGATGTTCATGCCGGTATTGTATATCTTATGATTTATCGAAAATTTTTTAAATTTTTCCACTGCATTATTTCCATGGTTTTTCATTAATATCAAGATATACAGGTTGTTGTCAGAAAATGTGGTAAGGCTGCTGTCTTTAATTATGTATGATCTGGTTTACTAAGGCTTAATTAGGGTTTCAGGCTTAATGTTATCTAATTGAGATTAGGGGATGTTACATGTGGTACTGTTGTGGATGTGAAAATTGACCACTTATGTGCCTCTTTTGACTCGATAGACACTCAAATTTCGTTGTTATGTTTGCCAGTCTGTTTATCATGCAATTTGTTATATTTCTTGTCTTTCAATATCACATGATATTTAGACTGTTTATTTAGTAATTCTTGAATTGGTGTCTAGTTTTTTTTTCTGGCATTACTTTCATATTTTTCACGCACTCATCGTCTAGTTTGTGATGATGTTGCAGATAGAACAGAGACGAGCAAGGGAAAGGAGTTGATGCTAGGTGATATCCTTTGATGACTCTCGAAGCGTTTCTTTTATTTACTCACTGTAGGTTTTACTTCTTTTGGTTATGATTATTGTATTGTATGTTTTTGGAAAACACTGGGACATATAATTTGGGACTAAGAGACTAGGGATATCATGTATTATCGTACTGTTTAGGTTTGACCACTAGATATACATGTATTTATCCATTTCACAAGGTTTCCATATGATAGGTTACTGTTTTTCCTAATTTTCCATTTATAAAGTTATGGTTGATTATAGTAATTTTCGCAACGAATTTCCTGATAATTTTATAATCTTATAACTGACACATTTAAATAATAAAATAATGATATATATGAATATTTGAGGCTGACTAGGATGCGTAGACTTGGCGAGTAAGGACTCGGGAGTCCAAGTAGGTTTAGGTCGGGCGGGACCTAGTGTGACGACTCCAAATTCTCAATGCATTTGGGAATGCTTGGCTTAAACTCGTACAGATCCCCGAGTCAGTACTCAGCGATCGGCGAGTTTAGTCAGCCTCAAATTATCAAATTACAAGTTTTATGAAAGTGTTATTGCAAGTATAACACAACGGAAGAAAATTTAATACTAAACAATTATTGGGAGATAACTCAGTCAAACGGAAATCAGAAATCTATGTAAATGTGGAAAACCCCGTAAATGGGAATATTCATGTACAATAAGCCATCAAATGAAATATTACATGATATAAATTCCTAAACAATAATCCCGAGTTCAATGATTCAACAAAACATGGTATATAACAACAAGTAACATACAACCAAAACATATAACCTACTCTAGGGTTCCTCAAGTCCAGCTGCTCACAAAAAGTCTCATAGGAAAGGTTCCTTGCCTCTACTGCACTCCACTCTATCTGCATCCACCGTCACAAACTAGACGGTGAGTAACTGAGAGAAAATCAAAAGTAATGCTAGAAGAATATAACAATAATTCATAAATTATTAAACAAGGTAGTCTAAATATCATGCATGAATTGAAAGACGAGGATTTAAATAGACAAGGTGCATGATAGATAGACTAGCTATAATAGCAATCAAAATATGCGTGTTCTACAAGTCAAGAGAGACCATAAGTGGTCTAAAAATCCACAACAAATTCACAACAACGATATCGCAACATCGATAACCACAACAATATCCACAACAATCCAGTACATGGTATCACACAATCACTAGGGGTGGTCAAACACTCGTGCGCACGAGTGTCCGCGTTTTATCTCTTCTAGTGTAGGCCGCATGTACCTTCGAGACACACACTTATGCCAAGAACACACATACAAAGTGTGTCGGCCCCAATTTCCACATTGATCCGCCACGGGAGGCCACGCGGGCCCACAACTAGCCACGTCACTTCCAGCTGTGTCCCACGCCCAATTTTCCATCATCAATTAATCCTTATTAACTTTAATTCTATTCATATCATATATCCTGAAGTTAGCAGCGGAAAATTAAATGATCAACATAAGATTTATCTTGTATTTCATTAGTGTAATACCTAAGTGGAAACCATACCAAATGTACATCATATACATATCATCTGAACCTCAAAATATCAAAATATACAACCTGTCTATCAAAGCCCAAAACCCAATATAAAACGAGTAAATATAAACATACATATAAGTAGGCTAGAGCTGTCAATCGATATAGTCCTCAAGCTTGCCCTTTCCCCGGCTCGTACTAAGATATGCACTCAGCCATCACAAAAGACAGATGACGAGTCCAGAGTGAGTAATCCCAAGGAAATTCACCAAGTAATTACGGAAGTAAGAGTACTGGAATTTAAAATACTATTATTTAAACATGCGGAACAATAGAAATACAGACAACTGTAAAAAGGACCATCGCATGCATAAATATAGTGATGAAACAAAGTACGTGCACATAAAAATCAGACCAAGTCATACTTCGGGTTTTTCCCTGCAGCAATGCCCGTAAACACACCAATGGGTTGGCCCTGGACCTCAGGTGGTGGCGTAGACCCACGACGCACCCACACAAGCCTACCATACCCGGGTAGCCTATTCACCGGCGTATACCTAGACAAGTGCTATGACTTAGTGGACTCTATGGCCGTAACGAATAAGCACCAGGTGGGGAGTGATCTCAACACCGTAAAGACACCAGGTAGGAGTAACTCCACTACCGTAAAGTCACCAGGTGAGAGTACTCAGCCACCGTAAAGCAATAACGAAATGGAGTAAAGAATAAATAGAACTGAATTCAAATAAATCAAACAGTAAATACTAAAGAGAAGTTCAATTGGGATACTACACACCTCAATACGCACTCCTCATTCCACAAGTTAAACCCCAGCTCAATACCTCCAAATCCCCGATATCACTCCCGGTCTGATTTCTGACTAACCCCTGACTCCAATTATTATTCCGAGACTCCTAGAATTCATTTATGAGGGTTATTAATCAATTAATTGGGTTAAAATATTAGTTAGGCTCATTTTCTTATTTTCCAATTTTTCAGATTCCAGTGAACTATTAGCGCGCTAATTCATCTGAGTCACTGTTCATCATCATTTTTCATAGGGCAATTAGCTCGCTAGGTCCACTCATTAGCGCGCTAATCGCGTTCTGTCCAGAAATTTCAGTTCAAAAATCCACATTCCAAACCACTTCATACACTCATTCATTTGGTTCCAACACCTCCAGAACTCATCATCCACCTCAGAAATACCATTTAAACACAAATTCATCAAGCTTAAACTCAAAATCCAAGAATCATCAAAATCATATTTTCAAAACCCATTTTCAGAAAATCACCCAACACCAAAACCAATCACTAAAACACATTCTCCACCTTCATAGTACTCAAAATACACCAAATTATCACCAGAAATAACTGCTCTACACTCAACCACGGATTCAACACCAACATGCACAAAACCACCACAAATTTGAAAGAACTACGAGAAGTTCATAAATCTCACCTTTTGATCTTGTCGTTGGATGCCTTGATTCACTCCCTTCACACTTTGGCTGATGATTTCTCCCTCTCCTTCTCACCAATCTCTCTCCTTCAATCTCTCTCAAAACCACACTCTCTTCCTCTCCCTTTTTGACCGATCAAGCATGTATATATATATATATATACTTGGTTCCCATCAAATGTGTGCACAAATCTCGAGAACAATCCGAGGGCTCTGGACCACCCTGTGTCACTCCTCCATACATCTTATCTTGACACTGATGACCCTGTTGTGCATCTCGAGAATCATCACACTGTTGTTGTTTTATTCACCTTAACTATAAGACTTATTGATTTTCAATTGATTTAACATATAATAATTATCTATTCCATTCAGTAAATTTCCAAAATTTATGAGTAAGCTCACCGTAGTTTCCCGACTACCCAGCACTTCGTGCCCCGTGTCCTGTGTCCGCACGCACCCCGAGGCAATTCCTCACTCGTCAATAAACTACATTAACACACATATTGTAATGAAATTAGCTAATTTGTACATTTTCATCACAATTTACCACAACAAGCATACAAAATGGACTGTATACCTAGTTCGAGTGCGTTCCAGCCTCGCTGTGGGACCCTCGACCGTCCTCACTGGCATCCACATCTGCAATGACGTCATAATTAACGGCAATTATAAATTGGGCCGTTACAGCTTCTTCCCAACTAAATTGAAATTTCGTCCCGAAATTTAAGTTTTTATCAACACTCACCACTAAATAACTGAGGATATCTCTGTCTCATAATCGATTCGAGCTCCCAGGTGAGTTCCTCAGTCCCGTGCTGCTGCCATCGTACCAACACCTTCAGAATCTCCCTATTCCTCAGAGTCTGAACTCTACGATCCATGATCTCCACAGGTTGCTCTTCATATGAAATGTCAGGACGAACCTCAATCTGTCTAATATCCACCATCGGTCTCGGTCCTGACTTAGCTAACCTCAACATAGACACGTGAAACACTGGATGAACGCCTGCTAACTCGCTGGCAACTCCAATCTATATGCTACTGTCCCAACGCGTGCCATAACTCTGAAAGGCCCAATGTACCTTGGTGCTAGTTTCCCCTTAATCCCAAATCTCTGATGACCTTTTCAGGGTGAAACCTTCAAATATACTAAGTCTTCCACATTATAGTTAAAACCCTTAAGGTACCTATCAGCGTACTTCTTTTGTCTATCTTGAGCTGCTTGCAATCTCATCCTAATTTGCCGAATCTTCTCGGTATGATCAACAACAACTTCAGGTCCAATCACTGCCACATCCTCAGGTGCCGCCCAACAAGCTGGTGATCTGCAAGGTCTGTCGTATAAAGCCTCAAATGGTGGCATACCAATACTCGCCTGATAGCTGTTGTTGTACGCGAACTCGCACAACGACAAATACTCTTCCCAAGCACCTCCAAACTGCAAAATGGATGCTCTAAGCATGTCTTCCAATATCCGTATCAATCTCTCTGACTGACCATCTGTCTGAGGATGATAAGCCGTACTGAACTGTAGTCTCATCCCAAACTACTCCTGCATGCTCTCCCACAACTTTGAAGTCAACCTGGGATCTCTGTCAGACACAATAGATAGCGGTACTCCATGTAGTCTAACAACCTCTCGTTCAAAAATGATACTCAACTGAGGAAATGAATACTTCATCGATATAGGAATGACGTGTGCAGACTTCGTCAATCTGTCAATAACAACCCACACAGCATCATGATGTCTCGCAGTCTGTGGCAACCCCCTCACAAAATCCATCGTAACATGCTCCCATTTCCATTGTGGAATCGGTAGTGACTGTAACAATCCAGCTGGTCTCCTGTGCTCTGCCTTAACCTGCTGACAAATATGACAATCTCTCACATATGCACCCACATCGGCCTTCATCCCAGGCCACCAAAATAAACGTCGCAAATCATGATACATCTTAGTCCTGCCAGGATGAACTGTATACCGCAAACGATGTGCATCCTCAAAATACTATCACGTAGTTCCTGCACCTCAGGTATCCACAACCTGCCCCTGTGTCTCAAGCACTGGTTTGAACCACTAGACCAATCTGTGCAACCCAGATCCTGAGCCAGACAGCTGAAACGAGCAAAATGTCCGTCAGCCCTTTACCACTCAGCGACCCTCTCTAACGACACAACAGGAACACGCACCTGGCAACAGATATGAACATCAGCAAAAACATCTGACAAACACAACACCGTCGCGGCCTCCAGCAACTCATACTCATATGTCATCTGCCGCAGCACAGTCGACTCTCTACACTACTCCGGCTCAATGCATCGGCAACTACATTCGCTTTCCCAGGATGGTACTCAATCGCGAAATCGTAGTCTTTAATAACTTGAGCCACCACCTTTGCCGCATATTCAAATCCTTCTGAGTGAACAGATACCTCAAACTCTGGTGATCAGTGAATAACATAAACCGCTCCCCATAAAGATAATGTCGCCAAGCCTTGAGCGCAAACACAACCGCAGCTAGCTCTAAATCATGCACCGATAATTCTCCTCGTGGGGTTTCAAACGCCTCGATAAATACGCAACTAGGTGTCCTTCTTGCATCAACACGCATCCCAACCCAGTCCCGGAAGCATCTGTGTATACCGAGAAGCCTTTCCCTGTCTCAGGTAGAGTCAATACCGGCACATAAGTCAACCTCCTCATCAATTCTAAA
The DNA here is from genome assembly GCA_039657345.1 of Stephania japonica. Classification (NCBI taxonomy): domain Eukaryota; kingdom Viridiplantae; phylum Streptophyta; class Magnoliopsida; order Ranunculales; family Menispermaceae; genus Stephania; species Stephania japonica. The sequence continues at coordinate 78,041,936 of CM077556.1, read as the reverse complement.
AATGTTGCCTCACAGTCTTCAGACCATTCAAACTTAACATTTTTCTTGGTCAACCTCGTCATCGACGCTGAAATCAAAGAAAAATCCTGCACGAACCGCCGGTAATAGCCCGCAAGCCCCAAGAAACTATGAATGTCTACAACTGTCTCGGGTGTCCTCCAATCAATGATCGCTCGAATCTTATCTCCATCAACAGATATTCCTTGACTACCAATGACATGTCCGAGAAATTTCACTTCTCTCAGCCAGAAAGCACACTTGCTGAACTTAGCGTACAATCTGTGCTCCCTCAACGTCATCAAAACATCTTTGAGGTGTCTTTCGTGCTCCTTATAAGTCTTGCTGTATATTAAGATATCATCAATGAACACAATCACATAACGATCCAGAAATGGCCGTAGTACTCGGTGCATCAAATCCATAAAGATAGCCAGTGCATTAGTCACCCCAAATGGCATGACTGTGAACTCAAACAACCCATATCGCGTGCTAAACGCCGTCTTCTCGATATCACTCTCCCGAATCCTTAACTGATGATATCCAGATCGTAAATCAATCTTCGAGAAAAACTTAGCACCCGCCAACTGATCAAATAGATCATCAATCCTAGGAAGTGGATAACGATTTCGAATCGTCACTTGATTCAGCTTCCTATAGTCTACGCACATCATCAAAGAACCATCATTCTTCTTAACAAATAGGACCGGTGCGCCCCAAGGAGACATACTGGGATGAATAAAACCCTTCTGTAGCAACTCCTCTAATTGGGACCTTAACTCTCCCTGCTCCGACGCTGACATCCTGTACGGTCGGCTATATATCGGCTGCATCCCCGGAATCAACTCAATAATGAACTCAATGCCTCTAGGAGGTGGTAAACCTGGCAAATCATCTGGGGAACACCTCAGAAACTTACACACTACTGGGACATCCTCTACTCTAACCTCTAGTCTCAGGTCGGGCTCAACCACCGTCCTAAACACCTCCATCTCCTGTGTCGTAGCTAATCGACCTCTGGTAATCGGTAAATCTGACGCCGTCCCAACAAAAGTAAACACCGGAATGCCCTCAATATCAAATACTATCATCTTACCAAAACAGTCGATATGTGCGGATATGTTGCTAGCCAATCCATACCCAATAAGGCATCAAACTCTAAATACTCCAGGACACGAAATCACAGGGTAACTGATGTCCCTCAATCTCTACCACACAATTCCGGCATATCCGGTTAGGGTATATCTTATCCCCAGCAGCCGTACTGCGGATAAGATATGGGTCTAAAGTCTCAACCTGTAATCCTAACTGTCCGACCCTACGTCCCGATATAAATGACAAGGTACTACCGGAATCAAATAATACATGCATGAAGACATCGTATATAGATAACATACCCTTGACGAGCTGACGAGTCGCATCACGCTCTGGCTGTACGGTAGTAGGTGTAGCAGCTACATGAACCCTCTCCCTAACTGGCTCAATCTGTGGTCGTGAGGATGAAGCTGACATCGGACAATCTCTCTGTATATGTCCGATCTGATGACATCTGAAACATCGTCGTGTATCCTACCAATCCGACTGTGACACCATATGAACCTGAGCCCTATCACGACCCCATATCTTTGTCCCCTACCACGACCTCCTCCATCTCGAACGCGCTGTCGTGGCTGCTCAGCTGGTGCAGGTACATCAACGTACACCACCTGCCTCTCATCTCCTCTCTGATGCTCGGAACACCTATCTCGTCGACCCTGATAATCATGTCTTTGTCGATCAGACTGCTCTCTCTGTCTCTTCGGTATTTGATCAGACCGAGAGCTCTATCCAACCCTATCTCCAAGCTCACCCTAGTGTCGTAGATATGTCTCACGAGCTAATGCTCTATCATAAACACTTTGTAGCGTCTCCGCACCAGTCGCAACTATCACCCCTCTAATCCTCTCATCCAGGCCTCTGATGAAGTAATAAATCTGTAATCTCTCCTTGTAGCCACATCCATAGTATACATCATGAGGTACCTAAATCGATCCATGTACTGTGATACCGACATGGTACCCTGTCGCAATTCCAAGAACTGCTCCCTCAATCGTAACTGCACCTATGTGGGAATATACTCGTCCAGAAATAACTGTCTAAACTCTCCCCACGCGTCATTTGGCGTACCATATATGTCAGTGTAGGTGGTCCACCAAACTGCAGCCTAACCCCTCAAACAATAGCCTGAAATACGTGCTTGATCTATCTTGGGTACCTCCAACAACTGGTGTAGTCGTCTGTGAGTCATCAACCAACGTCCTACAACCTCAGGATCACTGACTCCAGTGAAGTACGTAGGGTTAAACCTCATAAAATCCTTCACCATCTTCGCTACCTCTGACATCGTACTCCTAGCAGTCGAAGTCGCTATCTGCTGCTCTATAGTAGTGGGTGTCACCACAATAGTTTCTGCTGGCACTACAACTAGCTCAACCCTCTCTATCACTGTCTTTGACCCAGCCGCCTGCGTAGTAACAGCTGGTGCTAAGGCTGTCTGAGTAGTAGTAGTTGTAACACGATCAGCAGTCGGTGCCACTGCTGGCATCCTCGAACTTCGGATATACTCCATCAACTCAGCCATCTGTGCCTACTGAAGTAATCGTCGCTTCCGCTCGTAATAATCGCTCTTTCGCTCGTCAGTCTCTACATCATGGCTCGTAAATCAGCTACCTCACTAGTGGTATGGTCACTAGTCTCCCCAACCTCTTGTTGAGTAGTCGACGGAGTAGTAGGAGTCTGTCCGTCCATCATAAACTGTACAACCAACGTGCATTGGATCAGACTCAGTATATATACGCGTATAATATGTAATACACAATCAAAACATACACGTATATATATAATTTCCTGAATCTACCCACCTCACATCACTTCCCAACTAAGTCTTTAATCATTCACTTGTGGTTTCCACATCTAAGATTTATTAAAGTTTATGCTCTTATTCAGTCTCCAAATATAGCCATATCAAAGCTAGCTATAATCCCTATTCCATTCCCTAGGCTCCTCAATTTAGATTCCTTAAACCTAAGCTCTGATACTAAAATGTGACGGTCCCAATTTCCATATTGGTCCACCACGGGAGGCCACGCGGGCCCACAACTAGCCACGTCACTTCCAGCTGTGTCCCATGCCCAATTTTTCATCATCAATTAATCCTTATTAACTTTAATTCTATTCATATCATATATCCTCAAGTTAGCAACGAAAAATTAAATGATCAACATAAGATTTATCTTGTATTTCATTAGTGTAATACCTAAGTGGAAACCATACCAAATTTACATCATATACATATCATCTGAACCTCAAAATATCAAAATATACAACCTGTCTCTCAAAGCCCAAAACCCAATATAAAACGAGTAAATATAAACATACGTACGAGTAGGGCTAGAGTCGTCAATCGATATAGTCCTCAAGCTTGCCCTTTCCCGGCCAGACTAGGATCCGCACTCACCATCACAAAAAGACAGATGACGAGTCCAGAGTGAGTAATCCCAAGGAAATTCACCAAGTAATTACGGAAGTAAGAGTACTGGAATTTAAAATACTATTATTTAAACATGCGGAACAAGAGAAATACAGATAACTGTAAAAAGGACCATCGCATGCATAAATATAGTAATGAAACAAAGTACGTGCACATAAAAATCAGACCAAGTCATACTTCGGGTTTTCCCTAGGCACAACCCGTAAACACACCAATGGTTTGGCCCTGGACCCTCTAGGTGGTCGGCGTAGACCCACGACGCACCCACACAAGCCTACCATACCCGGGTAGCCTATTCACGGCGTATACTTAGACAAGTGCTATGACTTAGTGGACTCTATGGCCGTAACGAATAAGCACCAGGTGGGGAGTGATCTCAACACCGTAAAAACACCAAGTAAGAGTAACTCCATTACCGTAAAGTCACTAGGTGAGAGTACTCAGCCACCGTAAAGCAATAACGAAATGGAGTAAAGAATAAATAGAACTGAATTCAAATAAATCAAACAGTAAATACTAAAGTGAAGTTCAATTGGGATACTACACACCTCAATACGCACTCCTCGTTCCACAAGTTAAACCCCAGCTCAATACCTCCAAATCCCCGATATCACTCCCGGTCTGATTTCTGACTAACCCCTGACTCCAATTACCATTCCGAGACTCCTGGAATTCATTTATGAGGGTTATTAATCAATTAATTGGGTTAAAATATTAGTTAGGCCCATTTTCTTATTTTCCAATTTTTCAGATTCCAGTGAACTATTAGTGCGTTAATGAGATGAATTAGTGCTCTAATTCATCTGAGTCACTGTTCATCATCATTTTCCAGAGGGCAATTAGCGCGCTAGGTCCACTCATTAGAGCGCTAATCGCGCTCTGTCCAGAAATTTCAGTTCAAAAATCCACATTCCAAACCACTTCATACACTCATTCATTTGGTTCCAACACCTCCAAAACTCATCATCCACCTCAGAAACACCATTTAAACACAAATTCATTTAAACTCAAAATCCAAGAATCATCAAAATCATAGTTTCAAAACCCATTTTCAGAAAATCACCCAACACCAAAACCAATCACTAAAACACATTCTCCACCTTCATAGTACTCAAAATACACCAAATTATCACCAGAAATAGCTGCTCTACACTCAACCACGGATTCAACACCAATATGCCCAAAACCACCACAAATTTGAAAGAACTAAGAAAAGTTCATAAATCTCACCTTTTGATCTTGTCGTTGGATGCCTTGATTCACTCCCTTCACACTTTGGCTGATGATTTCTCCCTCTCCTTCTCACCAATCTCTCACCAATCTCTCTCCTTCAATCTCTCTCAAAACCACACTCTCTTCCTTTCCCTTTTTGACCGATCAAGCATGTATATATATACTTGGTTCCCATCAAATGTGTGCACAAATCTCGAGAATAATCCGAGGGCTTCTGATCACCCTGTGTCACTCCAACTCCATACATCTTATCTTGACACTGATGACCCTGTTATGCATCTCGAGAATCATCAAACTGTTGTTTTTTTCACCTTAACTATAGGACTTATTGATTTCCAATTGATTTAGCATATAATAATTATCTATTCCATTCAGTAAATTCCCAAAATTTATGAGTAAGCTCACCGTAGTTTCTCGACTACCCGGCACCCCGTGTCTCGTGTCCGCACGCACCCCGAGGCAATTCCTCACTCGTCAATAAACTACATTAACACACATATTGTAATGAAATTAGCTAATTTGTACATTTTCATCACAATTTATCACAACAAGCATACAAAACGGACTGTATACCTAGTTTGAGTGCATTCCAGCCTCGCTGAGGGACCTTCGACCGTCCTCGCTGGCATCCACATCTGCAATGACGTCATAATTAACGGCAATTATAAATTGGGCCGTTACACAAGGAATATGGAACGAAATGCCAATAAGTAGATCATAGCAAACATGATAGTATGATAATGAATCATATGATATTTTCTTAATTGGCTTACTAACGTACACAAGCTTTATTGCAAATGTACTTACTTGACTAATCGCAACCCGTGTAACAACACTCCCGCTAATCCTAACGCATATCCCCGAGTTTTTCGCTACCTGATAAGTTCGGAAACTCTAATTAATGGTTCAAGTCATTAACTAACCCTAGGTTAAATCCATAGTGTTTTCCCAACGTTTTAAATGACTCGTAAACGTTTTAAGGCTCGATCAACTCGATAAATCAATTGGAAGCACAACAACTTTCTTTAGTTTTGAAAACCACACCAATGTAAGCCCATTCATAGAATTATAGGCTCGGCTCGATCGTATATGAGTCACGCCATAGCCCCAAGGACCGGCGGCGTGACCACGACGTCATAACCATTCATCGACATATAACCAACATAGACCGACACCATCACTCATCATGAGCCCGAAACAACCATGTACCAGCGAGTATGGAGCCTCGCTGGTGTTGTACAATGTCGAGGGTGCCACCGCGGCATGGGAAAGTCGGAGGCACGCTCCACAACTCGGAATTACATCAACACACATAAATAAAGGCCGAACGCCAACACCACATAAAATCATGACCATTCATGTTCACCATCGCTATTTCAGATACTTCAGAGGTTGCGAGACACCAACCATAGCTTGGTATGGTCCCCGGCAACCCCCTACGAGAGGTGGCCCGTCAAACAACGCTGTGGAATGTGGCGGTTTTCGACGAGACTCAAACAAACATAACACATAAAATGATGATGTCTTGCACTATCAACACTAGTTCAACTACTCCGGAGGGCTGTGGGACTCAAGCAGGAGCTTGGTGGGGTCCCCGAAAACCTCCAGTCATGGTGGTCTAGCGGCATCGCCGCCCAATCGGGTGTTTTTTGGCATGGGATAAAACAACAACAATACATAAAATTACATCGATTTACTTTGATGATGTTTGAACCCATTGGAGAGTTGCAAGAAACCATCATAGGCTTACCATGGTCCCCGATAACCTCCCAGAGTAGCGGTCCGACCAGCAGCACCACCCAAGTGGGGTAGTTATGATGAAATGCAAAATAGTAAGAACTTCAACAAAACAGAGAAAATTTGAAAAATCCTCAACATGTGACCAGAACTTCCATATCCGCTGTGATGGGGGGTGCTCCGGGATGTCGAGACTCTGGTGAAACACCGTGATGCCGACCCCGACTAGTCCCAATCACGGCCGCCCACCACCGCAGTTTAGATAGACGCGAGGCAGTGCAAAAAAAAAACAGTGAGAGAGAGTCCTCCAGATTTCGGTGACCATAGACGTCACCGGCGAGGTCCAACCACCATGGGACTGCTGTGGGTCGGTGGTTGTTCACTAAGGGAAGAGGAGATGTGCGTGACCGAGAAGAGAGAGAACGATAGAGGAGAGAGAGAGAGAGAGAGAGAGAGTTCACCTCCGCTCCGGTGACCGAGACACTTCCGACGAGGTTTGACCACCATAGGACGGTGGTGGTTCACAGGATAGAGGAGGGTGAAGAGAGGGGGATGTGTGGATCGATTATTTGTGGTGTGGAGGGGAGAATAGTAAAGTAGGTGTTTATCCTTTTTATAGATTTTTTGTTTTAATCACCACACAAACATACATCTCGAGGACAATCCAAGAGTTCACTCATTTTGGGTTGTGTCAATTTAACAATTCCTATCACATAGCCCGTATGTTGTGTAATCATCCAACTCCCGCGTTCAAACAATGTTCCTCGGTCCGTCTTGCCTTGCTCCGACTTGCCTTAACGTGCGTAGTCTCATCTTGTCTCGCCAAATTATTATTCAAATATTTATTTATTTGTATTTTTACCGTGTTTTACTCCCCGTTTACTTAGGCGAAGCCTCACTCAAACTAATAATCACTCGAACGGATCGAGACACGTATTAGACTACAATACTAATACACACATCGAAAATTTATAAAATTACCTCGGTGTCGACTCCCCAAGTTTGAAATATAGTCCAGTATTGTGTAGCCAGGTCACGATCCTGACAAGTGCAACATAAGTCAAGTTAAATTTGAGGGTTGTTACACCAAGTTTTATGGGGAACTGGGGTCGTCACACATGGGTTTTCACTTTTGGTTGTGGCTAAATCCCTTGTATGAGTTTGCTTGTTTTAGCGCTTGTGTCGATGACAATAGAATATATCTATGACTATCGGGAGGGATTAGAGGTTCCCTTGACTTGAAATAGTGTTTGTAAGGGAATCACCTGTTTACTAAAGTTGATATTACGTCATTGTAAGCCTAAAAGTATATACGCAGGTTCTTTTCCTTGTTTTATCGTTTAACGACTGTTTTAGGTCGGGTTTTACTCGTGTGATTCAACTATTTTTTACATTCGAGCCTATTTAATAAATACTTTCTCTTTTAAGTTTATATTGATGTTGATTACTTGTTTATTCGTATGTTGCCTACATTAATGAGAGTATGTATTTATGTTGCTAAAGGTCATACTTGCATGTTGTTAGTTTATCTGTTTTGTTCATGAATATTGTATGGAATTCTCTTGGAATTTTACTCACTAGACTCGCCATTGTATTTGTAAGGTGACTGAGTGCAGATCCTTCGACGAGCAAAAACAAGGGTAAGGAGGTATTGAGCGACTACCATTGAGATTGTTGCTACTTCATCTTATGTTTGACTATAGTATGTATTTTTTTACGTTTTGTTGGATTTTGGGGATTATAGAACCTTGAATACATGTATATAGAATGTTGTTTTATAAATCGCTTCAGTATATACATGATATCTTTTGCTAGGTTTTCTACTACTTAGGATTGTTAAGTTATTCATAAATCACTCGCACTTAAAGTCTTCTGTTGTACAATAAATGCTTTCACTATATAAATAACTATTAATGTTAACTTAACTAATTTAATATTTCAACTATTAACAACTAAAACAATTAGTTAAGTTAAGTTTTACTGGAGAACGTGTAAGCAACCGGATGAGTTCGTAGACCATCATCTTCAGGAGTGCTTGACATGGTAGAGGGTGGTGACGTTTCCGACGACCTGGCCGTGCTTAGGGTTACGTTGGAGTTTGAGGTCGCCACATAATAAATGCTACACTTTTAGTTAATGGGTAGTCCAAGTCCTTTATGAATCTTGGTAGAATAATACGAGCTCACTATGAATTGTAATAGTTACGCAAGACTGTTTGTGTAATGACCTGAAAATATTTTATTTGTGGATGATGATATATACTATTTATTTATACACGTGAGCAAATTTTGTGAATTTATCATCGAATTTACGGGTAAGGTTTTGTCTAGGAAAACGTGTTGATACATGTACCGAGCGAATTACGAGTATACAAAATCCAGGAAAATGATATTTATAAAATTTCAAAGAAATTATGAAAATGTTAAAAACAGTATTAAACCATAGTTGAGAAGGTTCAAGACGAAAATTTAAGTTAAATCGCGACCCACGGTGCGAGCCGACGGGTGAAACACCCGATAATTAGAAAGTTAAAAGATAAGAACAAAATGAGCGAGTCAATTCTAAGTCATTAAAGTGGTTGGACAACTCAAATTAGGACCCTTGGATATCCTCGAGATGCGTGTATCTCATTAGATGAGATTCTAGTATAAAAAGGGCAAAATGGGGGTTTTGACACAAACTTTCTCACACACTCACAACAAAAATTCGAAAATGGAAAGATTGGGGGAGATATTTTGATGATTTTTTGGAGATTTGAAGGTGGATAATCGATCAAACACGTCCACTAAGATGAGGTTTTAGTTGTTCTTTCGATTTCCTACGTTTCAAGCTTAGATTTTTGGGTTTTGATGGAAAAACGAATTCGGGAATCAATCTCATTGATTTGTGGTTTGGTGAGTTTTGTTTGTGAGAAAATATGAAATTGGTGAAAATTTTGGGAAATTTGGTGATTTTGGTGTGAATTGATAAATTGTTGAATTGGAGAAGTATTGGGTATTTGGGAAACACCCTATGGTGTGTTTGGAAGCCCAGATGGGTATGGAAATGGCTCTTAACGCGATGATGAAGGCGTGAGGGTTCGAAAACCCCTACACTTGTTCTCGGTTTGGCGCCACCGACAGCGCGCTGGGCAGTAAGCTGCCCAATTTGGTGCTGTGAGGATTTGTCTCTACGACGCCTAGGACAAAACCTAATAAAAATGAAATTTGACATATTTTGTCAAATTTCGTCGAACTTCTTGGGACCTCACTCGGAGATCTCCACTAGTTCAAAAACGAACAAATACATCTAAATCACCCTAAGAACTTATGAAATGGATTTCCAAAGGTTAAGGACTGTCGAATGATAGTCGAGAATACATGAGGATTGGATCGGTGTATTTGCGAGTCAAGTTAGATGTCAAAACCTAAATTGTAAAATAAGGTTATAAGACTACCATAACAAAAATTAACCAAATGAATATAAGAGTGGATTAGAGATATGCGTTTGGGAACAGATTTGGTGATGTGTGGGACCCGCGAGAAACAAGTTTTCACGATGGTTGAGGTAAGTAATACTAGATAGGAAATGCATAGTAATTCATTGCATAATTCTTTCTTATTCTCGTTACAAATTTTCTTTTGAAATTCTCATACATTCATTATCCTAGTGTTTACCTTCAGGTTTATTTATCATGCATTTTTCATTATTTACTTGTCTTTAAATTTACTCGCATGATTCTTGGACTGTTATTAAATAATTCTTGAATATTTGATTTCATGTTTTAATCGAAAGACTGGAGATTGGATTGCATTCAGTTAACTGTATGAATATGCTATCTATGAAATGCATGTGACATGAAACACTTGTAGCGGGATGTAGCTTTGTGCCCATCAAATGGAGGGGTCCGTGCCTCGACTAGTGAGATTGGACTTGTTAGTCCATCAAAAGGAGGAGTCCGCGCTCCGATCTATTGAACAAACAAATGGTCACCATTAGTGATGGCATGGAGCCACATACTGTTGGTTTGATGGAGCCATTTGGAGGGCACAAGGACCAATTTGTCCGCTAGAGATTCGCATCACTTTGAGAGTAAGTGATTCGGTTACCGAGTTCATACCAATAACTATAATGCATTGAATGAAACGACTTTTACTATAAATTATCTATGGTTTCTTTTGTATACACTTTTCAAAATTACTATTTGGATCCTTCTGGTTATTACTTTCTATTTTACTATATTCATCGTCTAGTTTGTGACGGTTGGTGCTGACCGGACAAAGATAAGCAAGGGCAAGGGACCGTTGATTTGTGATTTTCTCCGAGGACTTTTTGAGCGGTTTCCCCTCTTGCATTACTGTAGGTTCTACCATTTTGTTTGTGATTATTGTATATACACTTTTTTGATATCATGTGAGACATTTGGGATCGAGTGATATAGGATATCATGTATAATTGTTCTTTTTACTATTTATCACTAGATATGCATGTTTATCCATTTATTTCAGGGTTCCACACTGATAAGTCATATTTTGTGTAGTATTTATTAGGTTATTTATATATTTTATGGTGAAGTATCCAAAGTATTAACCTAATTATCTTTATTTGTCATTTTCTAGTATTATGGACCACGCGAATGAAACTGAGGCAAAAAAACTGTGCAAAATAAAGTATTCATATGCTCAGAGGCATTTTGCACCAAAAACCACCTTAGCACGTATCTCGAGGTAGTCTTGGAGGGCCACGCATGAAGACACGACATGATGTGGCAAATATATGTCCTTTTATAAACACGATCCGTACACGTGAGATACAAATATATGTTGAATGCATGCAATAATTAATGCTGGAGGTTCCATGGTACACATGTTAATAGATTAATATATATATAGGAATTGAATTGTTGATGTCTTTTTATATGGTGAAAACATGTAGTACGCAGATTCCTAATGACATTGGCTCGATCGCATGCAAATAAATAGGCATGCTACACGAGTGAAATCGCACAGGAGTCAAGATTGGAGTCTTTGATTCTCATCGATCCGTGTGCCGCCTAAAGAAGTCATCAAGATATGCCGAATTGGCAACTCGTTCTGCGGAAGAAATCTCGAGAAAGCAAGAAATTAAAGGCAGCATATATAATAGACTTTATGGGTTTTATTATCGGGGTCTCTCTTAACTTCGTCATCTCCTCTGTTCTTTTATTTTCTTGGGATATTTTGTGTTCTTTCACTATGAGAGACTTATCTCATGGCCTAGGTAAGACTATGAGAGAATTTGACCACCACCATTAATAGATTTGTGAGATCTATTTTATTTCAATTTTATTGTTATTCTTTTGTGTTTTATTTCTTTTGGCATTGTTTTAATTATAGGATTAGATTTGATTGCATTGTGAAGAGCTATCACTTGCAATTTAGATTGATTACCCTTCGTTATTGAGTTGAAGCATCCGTCCTTATATGATAGACTCGTACTTGTAACGATTGACCATACTGATTGGTTAGTCCTTTTCAAGACCGGTAGTGCCTTAGGAATCTAGGCTAAATCGGGAGCAATAGCTATCCGATTGTCTGCGCAGTGCCTTCATGAATCGTATTAATGTAATCATCACATTAAACCCAATTCGCGTGAGTCCAGGGTTGTGTGTTTGGTTAGGGAAGTAGTTAATAATCGTACCTTAACTATCGAGTCTTGGAAGTGCGAGGAATTGAGTACGTCACCGGGTCTATTTGTAACGACCCAGACCTAATTTGTTGTTATTGGACACGTGGTTGCAGACGTGGACGCTAGACAGGACGCGCGTGGACCCCAGTCTTAGGTTAGAGCACGCCATTATAGGTATACAATCCATTTTTATATGTTGTTTGTTGTATGTGCGATGTAATTGTTTAAATTAGATTATTGGCATCACAATATTGTGTGTTAGATTGTATATGCTGAGCGAGACAGTGTGACAAAAATTCGTCTCGGGTAGCATGTTGACATGGGAACCGAGGAGGCAAATGGTTAATACGCTAGGTCGGGGATTAATATACACACAATAAATGATAAAATATGCTAAATAATTAGTATATATGTTGTATATATGTGAGTGACGTGAGTGTACTCGTTGGACAATTGGAACGGTTCAGGACCGGGTGTCGGAACGCCTGGGAGTTAGCTTGGTGGTTGTAAGAACAAGGGAGAGTTGTAAGAACAAGGGAGAGTTGTAAGCACAAGTCTTCCAGTTACGTCACCAAATAAAGACCAATTGACCATATCTTGGCCATCCAAATGTGTCTTGAGATGAGGGTTTGTGTTGGATGAACTTTTTAGTATAAATATCTCAAAATTCATTCACTCACCACTTTTTCTCTCTTCTCACCAATACTTAGACAAAAATGGAGATATTGTTTAGGATTTTATGAGTTTGTGAAGCTCATTTGGAGGTGTTGGAGCAAGTTTGAATCGATAAAAAGGTTAGATCTTCGATCCTCATCTCTTTCTCTACGTTTCAGACCTATTTTCTTAGGTTTTGACGAGTTTTCTGGGAGTGGATGGTGAGCACACTAACTGTTGTATGTTGCTATGATTTCAAGTGATAGTTTTGAGCAACAATATTGGTATATGTGTTGTTGTTGGGTGTTATTGCTATGGGTTTTGAAAGGATTTTTCAGTTTTGGCGAGAAAACTAAGGGTTTGCGTTTCGGACGATTTTCGTGAGGTTGTGTAAGCGGTTTGGACGAGCGCGAATTGTGGTGACGAGCCGAGGGGGTTCGAAAACCCCAAGAACTTGTTCTCGCTCTGATGCCGCCAGTCGTGTCGTGGCCATTTAAGGCCACATAGCCACTCACTGCGGCCAAACCAGAGACGTAACACCACCCAACACTTTATATGGCGTTATGGGTGGGTATACATGACAAATTTTGTCATGATGCCCTAGACGCCTTGAGGCACGCCGTGGAAACCTTCTTCACGGCTGCTTCTCTAGTGGCGTCCAGAACAGTGACATACCATACATTTTAAATAAAATTAAAAAATTTGTGGGAATTTTTAGGGGTTTATATAACCTATTTGATTAGTTTAAATGGTGTTTTTATCGAGGATTTGACATTAATTAATGATTTCCGGGGATTAGGGAATTGATTGGAATTTTCAAGAATTCAGGTTTTAGGAGATATTAACGGGTAGTGACACGCAGTTTGAGTATGTACTTGGACATTGGTATTAGTGGAGCGTGGATTTGAGGTGTGTAGTATCCCAATTGAAATTCACTTCGAGTATTTACTGCTTAGTTATTTGAATCAAGTCCTTTTTATTCAGAAATCCTACTTTTCAGATTTATTTACAGGCGGTTGAGTTACTCCTGCCAGGTTTATTCTATTGCAGGGGCATGTGGTCCACTAGTCCATAGCATGTGTTCTAGTGATATTTCAGTGGATAGTCGACCTGCATGTTGATTTTTACTAGACGCATGTTGGTGCGTCGTGGTCTACGTCGGCCACTTAGCGGGTTTAGGGATTTCAGTCAGTTCGAGGTGTGCTCACTGGCGGTGCCTGGGTGATTGCCCGAATTATGGTGCTAGTCTGACCTAAATCATGTACGCACTTTGTTGATCTTTGCTACTAATATTCATGCGATGATCTTCCACAGTTGACTGTATTCTTATGTTCTGCATGTTTATTTAATAGTATTTTGATTCTAGCATTTATTTATTGTATTTACTCTTTGAATTTCCTTAGGATTACTCAATCTGGACTCGTCATCTGTTTTGTTGTGATGGCTGAGTGCAGATCCTAGTATGAGTAGAGGGAAGGGCAAGCTTGGGGATTTCTTCTGACTGATCAACTATTCCCTAATCGTATGTGTGTTTACTTTATTCGTTTTATGCGGGGTTTTATGATTTAAGAGATATTGGATATGCATATTGACTTGTTGAGGTCCTTTTGATGTTTTGACTGGACATGACTGTTATACATATTATGATGGGTTTTCCACATTAGGATTGATGCTCTTACATAGTTTACAATTCTTTGATATAATGATTTGTTGATTTAAGTCTTCCGCTGAAAAATATAATGTTTAACAGATGATTTGAAATCCATAAGCTAATTGACCTAATATAATCAGAGGAAAGTTAGCAGTAATGAGGTTTGACAGATGATTTGGTATACGTGGAACACAACTAGGTCGATATATGTAAGGTTGTGGGTCCATGGTGTATAACGTGGCGGGCCATAGATTTTAGGGCCACTACACTATAGCTACACTAGGATCCAATTGATTAACATATATGCATAGATCGTTGACCAAATCCAAGCTTTTGTTGAATCGAACTCGTATGTCTAGACCTAGGTATTTTAATTAATTGTTTGCAAAGCTATTTCCTTTGTTTATTTATTTTCTTATTATTTAGATTAGTTAATTAAATCACTTTCAAAACACCATTTTTCCTTTTTTGTTATTTTCAACCTTATAAAAACTATCAATCTCTGTAGGATCGACCCTTTGTCACTATTCTGTAAATAGTTGGTTTAGGTAATTATTTTATTGACGCGTTCGGCGCGTGTCACACACTATAGGTTGTCCTGACTTTATATTATGAGTTATTTAAATTTTCTGAAGTTCATTTCCACTGCGTAATTATTAAAACGTGCATAACTTAATAACTTAATCTTTAAAACAATAATCTAATGATAACGTAGTAATTGGACGCTAACTTGGCCCGCGTTAACTTCCCGAGGGTTGACTCGGTGGTCCACGTAGGTCTAGGCCGGCGGGGCCTAATTTGTGAGAACTAGTGCCATCACAGTTTGTGCTCAATAAGCTAACTTAAGTTCTATGAGTTCGTTGTGACCCACCTAGGTTCAACAGTTCTATTACGACTGCCAATATGGTTTTTTTTTTCTTTTGAAGTGAAATAGGAATTTCATTAATCATTAATGGCTTAATACAATACTAGACATGGAATCAAAAGAACATCTATCCGCCATGAATTTGGCTGTGAATATGACCGTGTCAATGAAATAATTTGACAATTAAGGACTGTTCTCTACAAATATTTGGAACGCAAGACAATACACAAACACCAATAGCTAGAACCACATAATGACAAACGGATCTTCCAACAAAGAAAAGAAAAACCAAAGATAACCAGGGAAGACAAAATCAAACTTTCCAACAAGGGAAAGACAAACTACCTACTAAATATAAAAACCTGAAGAAAATTACCAATCCAACAGCTGCAAAGATCCACGAACAATCGTCGAGAGAGGTGCATTGCAAAAAGACTGGAATCAATCTTGACATATCTGAATAGATCTATAATTTATTAAATGAATCAAATATAAAAGATGTAATTGCATAAAATCTCTGCCGATCAACAGAGAAGATAGATAGTGGTTCTAGATCTATAGTCACAAAAGAAGATTAAAAAAGAATTTTAGGGTTTGGAGCAGCCAGAGGGACCGTGGGAGGGTCGTTTAGTAACCATCATTTCTTATTATTGATCGATAGGTCTGTTCATTGCACCTTAGTAAGACTAAAATTTCTCCTTGTGAGTCGTAAGCTTGTAATTAGAACAAAAGATGTCTCCTAATAGAGGATTATTCTTGAGTTTATAATAATAATAGTAATAATAAAATAACATCAACTCATTAATTTGGTATGTCCTTGTCTCTCTAAATGTTGTTGAGAGTTCAAGTCTCACAGGCTAGGAGTATGAGTTGAAATGGCATGTTTTATGTAATTAAGGAGCACCCCACATCACAAAGGGATCTCAATGTATACATTTTTGCCTTGGAAAAAACACACCGTGAGACCCCTAATATTAACTAATACAATTTGAACATTAAAAAAGAAAAAAAAAACATATCTAATTAACCATTATGTTTTTTTCGAGTCCAATTAACCATTATATTTAGATAAATACACAATATACACCTAAGCTCCTAAATTTTTTTCACAAGTAACTTCATGAACCGGTTCTCGGCGACAGAGTCTTGAACACCAATCCCGTCTCCATATTGATAAATGCTATGTGCTGTCCTTATATGATTTTTGACAATTTTAGTGAATGAAGGACTAAAAGGTGAAGCATTTTTTATTACTGATTTGTTCACCTTCCCCCACATATCCATAACGAGGCTTCTAATGTTAGCTTTTGCTTCAAGTTCTGATAATTTTGTTTTGTTCATGTAACACTGCATAGCTGATGGAACATCACCTCTCTCCAGCTCTGCCTGTCAAGTCAAAAAAAGACAAAAAAAGCTCACAAATTATTGAATTAATCAATGGAGAAAAGTATGCATTAAGTCGGGCTTAATGAAGTCGACATTGGTTTATATAATCGACCCTAACTAATTTGAGATTGAGACTTTATTTGTGTATTTTTGATACTTGAAAACTTGAAATTCGAGGCTTCTTAGTAGAAATCTTGTAAATTTTTGTATATGAATTTTAGCCTGCCTCGACTAGTAGAAAATTACCGATGATGTTGCAAGATCGTTGCAAAGCCTGAATATGATTGAAGATTGGCGAATGAGACCTGATTCTTTGTCAAATAAGCCTTCCAATGAGTGATTAGTTATTCCTTGCTTTGTCGCGAAAAAAGCATGAGTTAGGACTAGAGGCGTCGAAGAGGAAATCCATGCATTAGTCATGTACTCATCAAGTGATGGTGAGCATCCATTTTTGCTCCACTTAGCTTCAATCAACATTGCCTTGCAAAAATCTGCCCACTAATCATGAAGAACACATCATGAAATTAATTACTAATAACTTCATCGAAAATTCGAATAATAACAAAGATTATTAAAGATTAGGCAAGTCAATTAAAATCATGTGTGATGGATCATTACTGCTTTATTTAAATGTGGTAGAATATTGTTGCAACCATTTTCTTTCATTGCTGTATAGACCATTTCATTTGTTGTGTTGTACAAAGCTAAGAAACATATCTTCATGTAGTCTGGTAGCTTTTCAATTGCTTGATCAATGCTCCACCTACAAAAAACTAATTTAATTAATTAGCTAACTTAAAGATTTTGATCTAACTAATTGACTCTAATTAAGTTTTGATTAGTAAAATAGAAGAGATTGAACATCATTTATGAACTTAATTAATGTACCTTTCAACTGTATCAGTGAATAGTTCAAGTTCATCAATTGAACCATATATGTCATAGATATCATCAATCACTACTATGAGGTTTACTACTTTTGTTAGCCATTCTCTGCAACATCTGTACTGAGGTTCATATGTGAGCCCTATAGACCACAAGAAGCACTCGACTAATCGATCCCTCGTGAAATTCAGTACATTCGAAATCCCTAGATCTTCCCACCACCTGCACAATATACAAGGCATTCAAATATCAGATTAAAAACCTATTAACATACGTAGATACAGTCCTTAATTTTCATTAATTACCGCGACATTCGGGTTAAGTCTTTTTGATGTGTGGCTTGCACCATATTGAAGTCTAGCTCAGCAAATTCAAGCAAGGAAGTGTCGATTTTTCGTTTCCTTTGGCACTCCTCGATATACCATTGATTTTCTAGTCGCGGCATCCTCCAATGTAAAGGGAGCTCTAATGCATGAGGTGCTTCATTAATGAACATTGGGCCTATATTTCCATTTAGAAGCTTTAAACTGTTCACTGTGAAAGCCTTAGCCTCATGCATCATGTCTTCTTCGCCTTCGAAACAAAGGTGAGACGCTTCGTACAAACTCAACATTCCCTTCGCGTCGTTGCACAATTCTGCCTTGAATCTTCCCTTGCCATCCTTGAAACCATTAAACATATCTGTAAAATTTGACACATGATCCAATTAGTTAAAATCATTAGAGCTATATAAATTAATTAATTAATTAACTTTCTAGTTAGATTAAGGAAAGTTAAATAACTTTTTTTTTTGAAACCAGGAAAGTTAAATAACTAATTAACCTGTTGGGACTACATGTCCATGTTCTCTAAGAAGCCTAAAATAAAGAGATGCAGAGTGAAGACTGTTGGACAATAGTGTTGAATGCTTGATGTTTAGAATACTGCTTAATGCTCCATCGATTTCATCCTCAAAATGGTAAGCCAATCCTAGTCTCTCCAACGCGTCAATCAGCTCCAATTTGTCGGAAAAACGCGCCACCTCATCGTTGTCGTCGTCATCAAATCTGTTCCTCACATCACTTTTGAGCTTCTCAATTCTTGTACAATAATAGGCCTCTTCCTTTGGAAGCAGAACAAATAAAATTATGAACAAGATCATATTACACATACTAGAAATTGATCATTAACTACCTTGAATTCACTCTTCAAAGACTGAACAAATTCAGGAGCCCAGATATTTTTCTTGTAGTATTGATGAATTTTTGGGTCAGATTTTGGAGTGGCAGAGCATTTAATGTGAGAAATGTTTTTTGCTTGGAATGATGGAGAGGAAAGAAGTAGGCTAAATTGAAGCATTTTGATAAGACTAATTATGGGAGGTATGTGTGATTTTTTTGGGGAACTGGTGGCTCAAAACCATCACATAGGCTACATATTTATATACACATATGACCATGGGTAGGCACACTTTTGGTGCCTCATCTCAGTCATCATCAAACTGTATACACATGAGGCGTGACGCCATTTATTTATTTTATGATTTTGGCTTGTGGGTGTCCAAATCTTTTTCCAATTGTGAGTCAACTTTATGGTCCAAGAATTGTGTTAAAAAAAATAAAAAAAACCTTCAAGGTCCAAAGAAAAACCAACATACACATATTAGTAATTAATTTTATATAAGAGTAAAGCAACTTTATAAAATTGTTTACTAGAATGATAAGAGAGAAGTCACATCGGCCCACAAGAATTGTTTATTCAACCTTGAGCTGCGTATCATGCACCAAGATCTGTATATAGATGCATCTTGAAGCACACATGCATCTTGAGCTTCTCAATTGTTATTATAACATTTCCCTTTTTCTATTTAGAGATTTTTTATTTTTTTTATATCACTATTTAGAGATTTCTTGTTATAACATATTCTGAGTAATTAGTTTTTTTTTTTTTTTTTTTAAGCATTTCCATGTACATCTTGACATCTTGTGATTAATTTTGTTTTTTTGGTGAGTAAGCAGTGAGCAATTTTATTAGGAAATAACAGAGAAGGTGTAATTTATTATATCACACTAGATAGAGTTTGTATCTAGATAGAATATGTTTGTTTCTATCTACATACGTACAAACTCAATAATATCGATTATTTTAATAATTCGAAGTTGGTATCAGAGCCAAACCCAAATTCCAAGTAATTTAGATACCTTTGTACTATAAAGTTAGTTAAACACCTTTACATTAATAAAGTATTTCAAGTTGCTGCTGATATAAATCCGATCATAGTTGATAAAAGTACTTATCATGTGCTCATATTCTTTTTGTCCGTGGCTAAACGAACTCCAAACCTCAGTTCTTAAATTTTAATGATTAAACGTATCCCACTTTTTTTTTTTTTTTTTTTTTTTTTTTTTTTTTTTTTTTTTTTTTCTAAAATCCCTAAAATACCTTTACTAAATGTACACTGCTTTTTGCTAAATATACTTCATTATTCAAACATATTCTTGACTTCCTAGCCATTGGATTTCGGCTATACATGAACGAGGCCTCTAAAGAGGTATTGGATGACTCCCACTTAGACCTCTTTAGAGGTTTTAGCCAGCTTCATCTAAATCTCATCAAGAACTTTGAAGAGGTCTTAATCTTGGTAGAAGACAATTGGGTCTCGGCTCACTCCCATTGAGATCTCTTTATAGGTCTCGATAGGATTTAGATGAAGCTGTCCAAGACCTTTAAAGAAGCTTGGTCCTGTATGTCTGCAACCCATAGGCGACAAGAATAATTTTCTTTTTCCAAAACTCCTAAAACTACATGAAAACGACCAAAATATTATTGGGTTTTGTGTGGAATCCCTTGATATTCTCTATTCCATCGACATTTTTGTGTCCAAAATGTAAGACTCTGGCCTCAAATCGAAGCCCTAAACCTAACAACAATACCAAAATGACTCAAAAAGGCAAAAAAAAAAAAAACTAAAGAAAGCCCTAAAATTGACACAAAAGATATGAGGAATCGCACTTACAACGTCGAATCGATAGGGTTTCGTTAAAATTTTGTCGGATTAGGGCTAAATGTGAGTGAGATTTTAGAGTGGCAGAGACAGTGGTGTGACTGGGGTATGAATGGATGAGATAAATAGGGTATGAGGATAGAAAAAATCCTTTTATATGGAGGGTAGTTGATCATTGCACATTTTTTAAAAAGTGGGGTATATTTAGCAAAAACTGGGGTTCATTTAATCGCTCCCTTTTTTATTAGCTTTGGGTATCCAAACGCATGTTTTACTAGTCCCATAGACTCTAAGATTGCAGAAAGGGACCACTAATGACCCAACGTTTGCTTGTCATGGGGAATCAAATAACCTAATACCTTATGCCTAAACCACAGTCTTGTATTTGCCCTTACCAGTAGGCTAACCCTTTGGGTTAGCATGGGCATATACTTTTTTTATCTGCACTTATTTTAATTACTTTTTGATGATATAGAGATAATATGCACTTTAGTCCCTCTTACCAACTATATGGCTCTGTTTGGCAATCACAAACTAGCGGATAAACTAGCTTACAAGCAATTTGCAAAAATAAGTTGTTTGTAGTAAACAAATTATTTTGAAAATCATCTAGATGATAATCTAAACTTTTAGACACTAGCATTTTGTTAAAAAAACATCAAATAATATTTATTTTTCCTCCCCATGCATTTTTAATGTTGAATACCGAAAAATTAGGTGTGCATGATTATTTTTCTATCGTTTTTCGGCTCGGTTATGTGCAAACCACTTTTTACTAAGGGCAAACCACTTTTTACTAGGGGCAAACCACTTTTTTTTTCACTCCACTTCCAAAAATGCCCTTCTTACTTCTCATGTTATGCACCCCACATCGACGCCACCCACCTTTGACTCCGATAATCCTCTCCGACCACCAGCGACACGAACTTACGATTTCGGAGCCCATTACCATATCGATTTCTTCATGTTTCTTGTTGAAAAATCATGTTTCTCCACCGTTTTGAAAGCATTTTATAGGTTTTGAACAAATTTTTTTGTCTTGTTAGGGTATTATTTGTTTGCGTTGTTCGGTGGCTATTTACCATAAAAATGGCAGATGGACATGTAGGAGATACATATGTGCAAAATGGAGAGGTATTTCTTGAATTTTAATTCAATTTTTGTATTTTTTTTTTCGTGTTCAAACTAAGGATTTTACCTTTGGTTTGGCCTCGCAGAGCTGAACAAATGGTTTTTACTCAGTTTGCCGAATAAATGGTGTTTACTCAGGGGCAAACACTAGTATTTATTATTTTTTTTTGTTCAAACCAAGAATTCCTCTGGTTCAACTTGGCATGGCCGACCAAATGGCTTATGTCCGGTTAAACATTATTGATTGAAACATGTATGTTCGGTCACCTATGATCAAAGTGTTGAGTTTCTGCCGGTAACACTAGACCAAATCAACTATTTTCAGAGTTATTTTTGAATTGTTTTGTGATTCTAGATTGAGGGTCGAATTTAATACTTTGATTTACCATTGTGCAAGAAAATTTGTGTTTGACTTACTATCTTGAATACACCTAAATCAAATTCAAATGGCAAATGTGGTTGTCCATTTGAAATAAATATCAAGGAACATGTAGATCTCTCGTGTATAAATTAATATACACAACTAAATCCAATTCAAATTTCAATTTCTCAAAATAAACATTATTAGTTCAATTTAAATAATAATCGATCGGGCACACTGGAATGAACATCAATAAGTCGGTGTTATATGCAGTGGCGGAGCCACAGTCAGGGTTGCTTTGGGCTACAACCCAAGGCTGCCATACGAAAATATTTCTTTTACTAATAATTAGCCTAATTCACATTTAGCCCACGCTTGATTTTTGTACTTAGTCTAACTCACCTAATATCCAGCTTAAAAAAACAAAAATAGGCTTAATTGAGCCAACTGCCAAGTGCCTTAGGCGCAAATAAAAACGCAAACCGTAAACAAAATAATAAAAGAAAACTGAAATGTCTCCTCATAACTCTCCTCGTCTACCATCCCTCCCTAAAATCTTTTACTAAGTCAATATATAAGACATCTATGCCGTTAGAAAAAGAAAAGGGACAAATTGTTTCTTGACAAAAAAAGAACAAGAAAAAAGAACATACGGGTCAAATACACACTCATCATACACCCTTCGACACACCTCGAAAATGCATACGCGCTCAAGAATCAAGGGATGTGTACGCACTTGAAAACTAAAGGCAACAGACGAGTGTGTGTCTGACTCGCTTGTCCTAGTTGGTGCACAAAATCATTTTTTACTTCTTATTAACTAAAAAAAATTACCTTAGTTTTAGCTTAGGGCTTCAAAAAAACCTGATTCTGCCCCTGGTTATATGACCGAACACATAATTTTTTGTCGGACATATACGATCGAAGTTGCTTGTCTCTTGATAATTGACAATTCTCGACCTACTACATCCGAGGCCCCTGTTGCGGGTGTCTCGTCATGTAACTCACCAATTTTTGGACTATCTCCCACAACCCTTCCTAATTCCTTCAATTTCCTATAAGATGTGGTTTGAGCTCTCATGCTCAATACATACACAACAACCAAAATTGCTCAAAAAAATTAAAAAAATTAAAAATAAAAACAAGAAAATTCAATTCATCAACAAATTTTAAACACTATTATGTTGTTCGGTCAGCATAGATCGATTGAACATGTATTGTTCGGTCAGCTTGAACCGAATGATGCATTTTAAATCAATGATGTGTCACCGATCGAGCATCGACCATCAACAACGCACAAATCGACCAACATACTTGACCAAAAATACTTACAAACACATGCACAACAACCAAAATTGCTCATAACAGTACAAATTTAACCAAATAAACAAGATTTTATCTTACAAATCAAGTTGAACCCAGGTGTGACGCGAAGAACGACCACACATCCTCTTCGATCACCGCCTGGAAGAAGCGAGACCTATCGTGAGAGCGAAGATCGATCGAGTTGATGCTAAGATGAAGTATATCCGTGGGGGGTGACGTGAAGATGACTTAGGGCTTGCGTTCTCCTTCTTCGCCGTCGGTGTTGGAAAAAAATAATTTGAGATGCACAAGGGCAAGGGAATTTCGGGAAGTAAATGTCTTTTATGGAGGTGCCCTCATCTATATGTGGGGGTGCCTACATCTTATAGTTTGCCCATAGTAAAATGTGGTTTGCACATAACCAAGCTATTTTTTATTGTTTAGACCTTATGAAATTATGTGCTTTTTTTAAGAGCTATCACTTTATGTGTTTATATCTTTTAGATGAATACAACTATATATTTAACTATGTTAAATAAATATTATTCGATTTTTTCAATTTTATCATTTTCCATATAGAAAAAGGATAAATGTGTGACATATTTAACTATGTTACACAACAATATTATTTATATTGTATCTATATAAATATGTTTTGTTTTGAAAACCTTATAAAGGTATTAACAAATACTAAATTAATATCATATCAAAAATACTAAATCATTATATTATTTAATATCCAATATTAAATTCAAATTCATATATACGTATTAAATATTAATATATATGCTATTTTTCATGTAAACAATCATTTACACAAGTAATTGGTTTCTAAATAATATAAAAATTATGCTATTTTATGTTATTTGTGTTATACAAATAGGATATATAGTTTGAACCAAAAAAAGGATATATGGTTTTCAAAAAAATGGATATATAATTTATTTAACTTTTTATAATAACTAATTATATCCCTTCCAAAAGAAATTATATGATTATATAATTAATACAATTAATTATCTTATATGTTATTTTACGTGATTTGTATTTCTCAGCTACTCAATCAATTATTCTTTCAAACACTTTTTAGTTGATCAACTAGGGTGTCGCTATGTGCACTCCACATATTTGTAAGGGCAAGCCACAATTTCTTTAGCCTCAAAATTTTAATTTGCCCGATAAGAAATTACCCACTTACCTGTTATGAACCAAACAATGTCTCACATGCCCTTTCTTTCTCTTGTTGTGCACCTCACCCCAACCCATCTACACCTTCGATTCCAACGACCTCCTTTGACCACCGACAATGCAACCTTACAATTTTAGAGCTTATAAATCTTTTCAACAACCGTAAGTGTTGTTTATGTTGTTTTGATGGTAGAGTACACTTGTAAACCATAAGGGTAGTTTATGATATCAAACATTATAAAGAGGTGCCCAAATAAATACTTGGGATGCTCAAATCTAGTGACTTGTCCTTAAAAATATGTAGGGGTGCACATAGCGACACCCATATATTATTAGCTTTCTGTTACTAGCAACTAAATTATTAACTTTCAGCTATATTATCAACTGTCAGCTAAATTAACTAGAGTATCAACTGTCAACTGGTTTTGTCAAACATGCCATAGAGATAATATGCTATTTTACGTAAGGAAAATGATAAAATGACTTACTTTCAACGTACACTTTAGACATACATCTTTATTTTTTAATTATTTATGACTCTTTTTTATCTTTTTAAGTATACACCTCACATATAATAAAATATTATAAATAATTAAAAAATAAAAATACGCGCATCTTAACGATGATGGGTTGAAAGTGTTTTAGAATATCATTTTCCTTTTTACGTATGCATATATTAACGATGGATGATGTAATTGACACTTTATCACGATTTAATCAGTAGGTGCAAAGTGGAATTTCTGCACGTGATATTCATGTTGAGAGAGAGATTTTCTTTTTTTGAGGAAGGGGATATGAACTTTGTACTAACAAAAATAATTTGTCATGTCAACAAACTACATAAATAAATAATCTGTCCTTTTTTTCACCCAAAAAGCCCTGTCCTTTCATAAAAAAACAAAAATAGTCTGTCCACTTCAACATGATAGCTATGGCCCATGCATGCATTTTATTTGAATACGAGTATACGACAAATCTGCACTTATTTTAATTACTCTATTTAATAATATAAATCGCTTTCTCAAAATAAACGTATTAAAAAAATACTTCATTAATTATAATTTTTTTTTCAAGAACATTAGTTATAGATTCAAATTAGTACAGTATATTCTTGCCCATGCTTTAACTATATCAGTAACTTCACCAATCCTGTATTTGTCTATTAAAAAGGGAACACATCTTTTAATTGCAATTACATGTTTAGGAGTAAAATAAGCAAGGGCGTCATTAAAATAAGCAAGGGCGTCATTACGTGCATCCCATATATTTGTAAGGACAAGTCATAATCTTTTTAGACTCACAATTTTAATTTTTCCATATAACAAATTATCCACTTACCCATTTGAAACCAAACAATGCCTCATAGTCTTCTCTCTCGTTGTGCACCCCATCTCAACCCATTTACACCTCTAACTCCAACGACCTCCTTCATCCACCGACAATGTAACCTTACAGTTTTAGAGCCCAAAAATCTGCTCAACTACCGTAAGTGTCATTTGTGTTGTTTTAGTGACGGGGTGCCATTGTAAACTATAATGATAGTTTAGGACATTAAATATTACAAAGGAGTGCCCAAGTAAATAATTGAGGTGCCCAAATCTAGTGGCTTGCCCTTACAAATATGTGGGGTGCACATAGCGACCCGTGACGTGGGACCCACATCGACTGAGGCACGTGGCCGAGGTATAGTTTATTTTTTGTAATGATATGTTTCCTAGTGTGTTGTATTTGTGTAGACTTATTAAGTCAGTTCATGCAATTGTAGGCGTCGAGACGAGAGTAGGGACGCACCTCGAGTTTTGTGCGAGCCATGAGACCGGGTAGCTAGCCATATGGTAAGTCTTGGCTAAGTTAAATATGGATTAATGACTTATTACATAGCCTATTGTTGTATCTATCCTATACAAATCAAATTAAAAGTCTTATAGTTTCCAATTAAATTACAACAACCATTAGACTTGCCTCAAAATCCGTGCTAACACACACTCCCATGAGATTTGTGTCATCAATATGTGTTAGTTGGTTGGAACTTAGTAGGATTAGGAGCCCATATGATCCTTTAGATCTCCTTGTGATGTGAGCATGTGCATTTGATGAAGCGAAAGCTATATAAGCTTCACTTCGTGCTCACATACACAACCATGAGCCTTTGAACAAAAATTCAGAGCTGAACTGAATGATTGTTGTTCTCATTGATGAATTGGTGCTAGGAGAGGAGATCTTTGTCATCTAAGATGGCTAATTAAAGATCAAACGTCAAACAATCACCTAGGTAAGCAAAACCTCCTTTTCTTTGCTTCAATTTGTGGGTCTTGGATAGGAAATCATGGGGCTTTTATGTTCTAACAATTTCAAAGAGTTTTTGTGATGTTTCTAATAAAAATGAAAGCATTAATTTGGGCTTGAAAGACCAGTTTTCGAATTTAAAGGTTTTTGCTCAAAAGTTGGAATTTTCTTATGAAACTGAAAAACAGATTTTTGACTTGCAAGATGTGTCTAATTTTGAAAACAAACTCCATATTCATAATCTTTGCGAAAAACCCTTCAAGTTAGTGTCTAGAATTTCCTGATTTGGTTTTTTTTTGTCAAAGTTATGGATTTTTGCAATTCATGGTGTTCATCAAGTGTTTGATGAAATGCATGCTTAATACTTGCTTAATTTGATGAATACATGTGTAATATATGAAATGTCTGCCTTGTTGATGTTTGGAGGGTGTTGCGGACCCTTGGCGAAGGAGAGCAAGGGATCCGGGGACGAAGGAGAGGATTTTCTCGAGTTAAGGAAACCTAAAAATCTGTTGCAGAGTTTTGTGTTTCTGTACCTAATGCGTTGCGCATTCCAGCCAGCGCGCTGAGTGTTTTGGGCAGCAAATTTCTGCATTTTTTTCAACTTTCTTGCAACACTTAACACAAGCCTAAATCAATCTTAATAGACCTCAACACACCTTAAATCATGTCTAAACACCTCAGGAGCCAAGGGGATTATTTTGGAAGTTCAAGTGTGCTAGTCGGAGTGTCGGAAGGCCAGATTAGCTAGGGAATTTGCGTGAAACTTGTGAGTATACCCAATGACGTTTTATTTTGCATTTCATTTCCATTATTGCTGTTGATTTCATAGTCCATTTAATTATATAGCTCTTTACATAGTCCATTTGACTATATAGCTCTTATACTCTGATATCATGCCTTTTATTTTGCTCACTTGTTGAGTCTTGATTTCATGATATCCATTCCCTTGAATTGGTTTCATTGACTCTATTACCAATGTTATGTCGTTCTTGGCTGTTAAATGATTTGATTGAGATAAATAACATGCTATTAGTGTAGATATAATAATAAATGCATTGATGGATTTTGTAATCACTTTGCTTAGGCTTGTAATTTATCCCTATGCCTTGTTAAATCTATACTTGAGTCATTTTTGAATATATAAAGTAGTTCTAGCATCTAGGGGAAGGGTCGGGGACTCCTCCACGATCATGTTGGTGCCTCCCAATCCCCGGAGTGATCAGAATAGTGGCGGCAGTGGTATGTTGTTTGTTTCTTATTAAGGTTATTGTGACGGCCCCAATTTCCCCATGCAATTGGGTACGCCCGGCCTAAACCCATACAAGCCTCGAGTCATCACCCGGCAACCTGACGAGCCTAGTCAGCCTTCAATTTAATCAAATTAGTAATTTATGAAAGAGTTATTGCATCAGTAAACAATGGAAGACTAAAATAATTATAATAAAGGGGAAATAACTCAATCAAAGGAAGTAGAGGAATTCTATAAGTGTGGAAAACCCCGGGTATTCATGTACAATTGGAAATGCAAAGGTACATGATACCAATCTCATCAAAATTTGCCTAGTTTAATAATCCCAAAGCATATATATATAAAACGATATACATAAAAGCAAAACATAAAGAAACCTATAAAATAGTCTCCAAATCCAGCCGCTAATCCTCACAATAGATCCCCTAGGCAGGGTCCCTTGCCCTTGCTACTCTCCGCCCTATCTGCACCCACCGTCACAAACTAGATGGTGAGTAACTGAATAAAATCGAATGTAATGCCAGAAGAAGATAACAGTAATTCATGATAATACAAGTAAATCAGTCTAAATACCATGCGGTAATAAAAATGACAGGAATTTAAATAAACAAGATGCATGATAAACAGACTAATAGATATCAATCGAAAGTCAAGTGTGTTCGAAGGAATCAAAAGAGGCTCATAAGTGGTCTAAATCATAGCATAACGGCGAAGACCTCGCGAGGTCTTTCCGGGCATCGACACAAGCGAAGGCACAGCTATGACTGGAAAGGGACTCGAACCCATCCACCCAGTACTCGGTGTCCCACGGTCACTAAGGTTGGTCACACACTCGTGGCCACGAGTGCCCACGTTTTATCCCTCTAGTGCAGGTCCTAGTACTTTTGAGACGAAACACTTACGCCGGGAAACACACAACAAGAAATAGAATGGAATACCAATAATAGAACATAACAAGACTGAATAAATGATAATGAATCACATGACATTTTCTTACTGGCTTACAAACATACAAATGTTTTTTAAGGCAAATGTACTTACGTGACTAATCGCAACCCGTAGACACTCTCACGTTCCTAACGCGTATCCCCGAGTTTCTCGCTACCTTCTAACAATTTCCTTTGCATCTTGGTAGCGGTTGTACATACCTATAACGCTCCCATTATATGATGATGGAAGAATAATTCTTTTACTCTATCTGCACATGCTTCTCCAACATTTGTTGCATCTTGCAAACCTTGATTTAGCTCAGATCGAAGAGTCTTTTTGTAGTCTTTTAGATACTTCAATCTCAATTATTCAATTTTCACATACATGTCTACTGCATATTATTGTAGAAGACGTCCACCGCGAAGCGATAATGAAGTCTCGATGGCTAGGATCTCGATATGAAAATGTTAGTTTCTTGTCTTAAATAGTGTTGAGTTTTAAATTGTTAACGTTATATTTCTCAATTATCTAACTCCCTCCCTCAATTATCTAACGTTATAAATAGAGGTTATATTTCTCAAAAATAATTAGACGTTATAAATAGACGTTATAATTAGACGTTATAAATAGACGTTATAATTATAACGTTTTAAATAGACGTTATATTTATAACGTTTTAAATAGACGTTATATTTCTCAAAAATAATTAGTAACGTTATAGACGTTAGCGTGATTGAGGAAGTTTGGGGAAGTTACCCTTAAATAATAAATTTTTTTATTTTATAGTCCGTATGTTACATATTTAACCAACTCCCACATTCAAACGACGTTCCTCGGTCCGTTTTTCCTTGTTCCGACTCTCGTAATGCATGTAGTCTCGCCATGTCTCGCCAACTAATTAATTAAATTAATTAAAAATTCATTTATTTGTATGTTTTACTTGTTTTTCTCTCCTGTTTAACTAGTCGAAACCTCACTCAATTAAATATCGCCCAACCGGCTCGAAATCCGTAAAATACTAAAATACTAATACACACAATCAAAGAATCATAAAATCACTTGGTGTCGACTCCCGAAGTTCAAAATATCTTGTCCAAACATTCACGTAGCGGGTCACAATTCGACAAATGCAACATAAGTCAGTTAAAAAATTTGGGGTTGTTACAGTCTCCCCCACTTATTAGAATTTCGTCCCCGAAATTTATCTATTAAGTAAGCTAGATTAACGACTCTTCGCAACTCCTAACGAGACCGATAAAAACTCAGAGTGAGTCATTTCTTGACTTCGAACCGTTCATGACCCTTCAGTGGAGAGACCTTCAGATATTTAAAGTCTCCTCGAATCATACTGAAGCTCATCGTGATACTCGACAAGTATTTCTTCTGCCACTCCTGGGCACTCTTAAGTCTCAAACAAAACTATCCACAATTACCCAGATGCTATCGTGACCACGAGGAGATCGGGGCAACCACTAACGAAATCCATATCAATATGTACCCAATTCCATCGAGAAATGGGTGGGGCTGTAGTAGTCCTCCAGGTCGTCAATGCCCAGCCTCTACGCGCTGGCATGTCACACGCTCGAAAAACTCCGACACCTCGAAAATCATCCCTGGCCACCAAAAGAATGTCGCATATCGGCGCACATCTTAGGTCGACCCGGATACACAACAAAACTGAAACGATGAATCTCCTGAAGTAACTCTTCACACACATCAGCCACCAATGGAAACCCCAGTCGCCCGCGATACCTCTAGCATGAGTCGTCGACCGACTCGTGCGGGCAATCGAACTATTCACCATCTCACCGCACATTGGTATGAAACATCACCTTGCTTTGTCCCTCGCGCACAATGCCAAATGAGACGGTCGCAACATCGTTTGACCACGTATCTAGGTCATGATAGTCATCGCACGTCCATTGAACTCATCAACTTGACTGCCTCACGTAAACCACGCTCATAGGTTCTTTGACACACGACTATCTTCGCATTCAATCCTTTGCAGCAAAAAGCATCAGCAACAACGTTGGTCTTCCTCGGATGCCACGCAAAACGAAAAGGTGTAATCCTTCACGAACTTATACCAAGGCTTTTGTGTCAAGTTCAGCTCCCTCTGAATGAATAGGTGCTTCAAGCTCTCAGGATCATTACGTAACTCGAACGAGCATCATACCGGTGACGTTCTCATATCCTCAGCGCGAACACGATCGCAACTCACTCCAGGTCATGGGTTGATCAGTTCTTCTCGCAAACTTTCAGATATTCGAATGCATAAGCAATCTCACGACTTAAATATTCTCGAATTAATTGCATCACCATTTGCTCTAAACACGCGTCCTAATATCTAACCCTGGGTAACAAATACTCATACGCGATTCAATATCTTAGCAGCGTCAACATCTGTTTCGCTCTACCACATACGCTACCCACAAGGGTCTTAATTTCATCTTCTCGTATTATAACCCGAACATGAAATGCACCAAACCAGTTTCGTACCAAAAGAAACATTGAATCTTAAACTCCATCACGGACTCGCATGCGCTCTGCCTCAACGCAATGAACTCGTTTCTTTTCGCTCGAAGGACAGTCGGCGGTAAGTACTTCTAACTAAACTGGGTCTTGAAGTCAACCCAATCGCTCGGGATGCCTCGAGTAGCAACAATTATCGCCTACCAATCGTCCGCCTCCCCCTGCAACATTAACGAAGAGATCGTCGCCTTCATGCGTTCATCAGTAGCGATGATGGTGTGAACCTTCTCGTGATTCTTCAAGAATAGCTCTACCGCTCTAATGTTGGTACCACCATAGAACTTCAACGGGTCGTGCTTCTTGAACTCTCTCCACTACCTAGCCTTGATAGTGGCTCCCACACTCTTTGATGGAGTCGTTACTGAAGTAGTCTCAGCATTGGCCGTCGGTGTAGCTAATGTAGTAGGTATCTCCTTTGCTTGTGCTATCGGCGGTGTTTCAGCCTCAGTTTGCGCAACTGACGCAACAACTCCCTCAGGTATCGCTGCTAACGAAATCGGAGTCGCGAACGTCGCAGCAATCGAAATCTCAACTCCCCGAGTAGTATTCGTAGGAAGCAACGTACTTGGGGTAGATGGCGTCGTAGTAGCCTGTGCAGGTGTCCAAAGTGACCGCACTAGATCCTCAAATCTGTGTCCAAGCGCGAAACTCCTCCGAAGTAACAAATCGAGAACCAACCGTTCCGCTGTCGTAGCTCGGACCTACCTGATCCGCCATCGCTATCTAATCCAAAAGAGCGATACTTCGGAACAATACATAGCTACCGTATACCATATAGTACACACAACAATCATGGTATGTACAAATTTAAATCCGACTCATCCCCAACTCCCCCATCTAAATTTCTAAAAAGATCATAGGGTTTTCACTTTAAATTTAACCATTCCTAACTTCCGCTGTCTTAATGGTTTGTGTTTTAACTTGAGAGTCAGGTCGTTATAACCTTAAACTCTAATACCAACTGTGACGGCCCCAATTTCCCCATGCAATTGGGTACGCCCGGCCTAGACCCATACAAGCCTCGAGTCATCACTCGACAACCTGACGAGCCTAGTCAGCTTACAATTTAATAAAATTAGTAATTTATGAAAGCGTTATTGCATCAGGAAACAGCGGAAGACTAAAATAATTATAATAAAGGGGAAATAACTCAATCAAAGGAAGTAGAGGAATTCTATAAGTGTGGAAAACCCCGGGTATTCATGTACAATTGGAAATGCAAAGGTACATGATACCAATCTCATCAAAATTTGCCTAGTTTAATAATCCCAAAGCATATATATATAAAACGATATACATAAAAGCAAAACATAAAGAAACCTATAAAATAGTCTCCAAATCCAGCCGCTAATCCTCACAATAGATCCCCTAGGCAGGGTCCCTTGCCCTTGCTGCTCTCCGCCCTATCTGCACCCACCGTCACAAACTAGACGGTGAGTAACTGAATAAAATCGAATGTAATGCCGAAGAAGATAACAATAATTCATGATAATACAAGTAAATCAGTCTAAATACCATGCGGTAATAAAAATGACAGGAATTTAAATAAACAAGATGCATGATAAATAGACTAATAGATATCAATCGAAAGTCAAGTGTGTTCGAAGGAATCAAAAGAGGCTCATAAGTGGTCTAAATCATAGCATAACGGCGAAGACCTCGCGAGGTCTTTCCGGGCATCGACACAAGCGAAGGCACAGCTATGACTGGAAAGGGACTCGAACCCATCCACCCAGTACTCGGTGTCCCACGGTCACTAAGGTTGGTCACACACTCGTGGCCACGAGTGCCCACGTTTTATCCCTCTAGTGCAGGTCCTAGTACTTTTGAGACGAAACACTTACGCCGGGAAACACACAACAAGAAATAGAATGGAATACCAATAATAGAACATAACAAGACTGAATAAATGATAATGAATCACATGACATTTTCTTACTGGCTTACAAACATACAAATGCTTTTTAAGGCAAATGTACTTACGTGACTAATCGCAACCCGTAGACACTCTCACGTTCCTAACGCGTATCCCCGAGTTTCTCGCTACCTTCTAACAATTTCCTTTGCATCTTGGTAGCGGTTGTACATACCTATAACGCTCCCATTATATGATGATGGAAGAATAATTCTTTTACTCTATCTGCACATGCTTCTCCAACATTTGTTGCATCTTGCAAACCTTGGTATAGCTCAGATCGAAGAGTCTTTTTGTAGTCTTTTAGATACTTCAATCTCAATTATTCAATTTTCACATACATGTCTACTGCATATTATTGTAGAAGACATCCACCGCGAAGCGATAATGAAGTCTGATGGCCGGATCTGATATGAAAATGTTAGTTTCTTGTCTTAAATAGTGTTGAGTTTTAAATTGTTAACGTTATATTTCTCAATTATCTAACTCCCTCCCTCAATTATCTAACGTTATAAATAGAGGTTATATTTCTCAAAAATAATTAGACGTTATAAATAGACGTTATAATTAGACGTTATAAATAGACGTTATAATTATA
This sequence comes from Stephania japonica, assembly GCA_039657345.1. Taxonomy (NCBI): domain Eukaryota; kingdom Viridiplantae; phylum Streptophyta; class Magnoliopsida; order Ranunculales; family Menispermaceae; genus Stephania; species Stephania japonica. The sequence goes on along the minus strand of CM077556.1, from coordinate 78,007,872 downwards.
ACGTTTTAAATAGACGTTATATTTATAACGTTTTAAATAGACGTTATATTTCTCAAAAATAATTAGTAACGTTATAGACGTTAGCGTGATTGAGGAAGTTTGGGGAAGTTACCCTTAAATAATAATTTTTTTTATTTTATAGTTCGTATGTTACATATTTAACCAACTCCCACATTCAAACGACGTTCCTCGGTCCGTTTTTCCTTGTTCCGACTCTCGTAACGCATGTAGTCTCGCCTTGTCTCGCCAACTAATTAATTAAATTAATTAAAAATTCATTTATTTGTATGTTTTACTTGTTTTTCTCCCTCGTTTAACTAGTCGAAACCTCACTCAATTAAATATCGCACAACCGGCTCGAAACCCGTAAAATACTAAAATACTAATACACACAATCAAAGAATCATAAAATCACTTCGGTGTCGACTCCCGAAGTTCGAAATACTGTCCAGCATTCACGTAGCCGGGTCACAATTCTGACAAATGCAACATAAGTCAATTAAAAAATTTGGGGTTGTTACAGTTATTTTTGTCCTTGTCAAAAACCACCATGCCTCGTGGCGCTGCTGGTCGGAGCAATACGTCTGGAAGGCTTTCGGAGACCTCTCCACGCCTTATTAGTGTCTCATAGCTCTCCAATAAGTTTGGACCAGTGGTGACAGTGGTGTTTGTTGTGATTTCATGTTTTTTCTTGGTTTCGGCTATTCTCATTTGTGTGTGTGTGCGTTTGAACTCCGACTAGGCGAGGTGTTTTTCGGCCATTCCATGCCGAGGAAACCCCTACCAACGCTGGACAATATCAATAAGTTGAGGAGAAGGTTATGACCTTGGATGTGACTTGGTTTTATTGTTTTTTTGATTGTGTCGATGAAACACATGACGTGTGAAGAGACATGCAGTTATATGGGTTGCGTTTTTGTTTTGGTTGTAACTAGGTTATGTGAATTCGTTTACATGCTTGTATGGAACGTTATGGATATCATGGATTGAGGGAACGTGTTGTTATGTTTTGGTGTTTGGAATCGTTTTCATGCACGTTAGTTTTACATTTTGATCGTGTTTAAGGTTTAACAAATGGTTGTGACGTCGTGGTCATGCCTTCGGTCCTTAAGACTATGGCGTGACCCATATATGACTGAGCCAAGAGTCCATCACTCAATGATTGGGCTTACGTAAGTTGTAGTTTTAAAGACCCGAGAGAGTACTCATTTTCCGATCGATTTTATTGAGTTATTCGAGTCATTAAAACACTTGGGAAAACACTAGGGTTTCAACTTAGGGTTAGTTAATGACTCGACCTAATAACTCGAGTTTTCAACCTTGTCAGGTAGCGGGAAACTCGGGAATATGTGTTAGGATCACGAGAGTGTTATTCGCGGGCTGCGTTGTCAGGTAAGTATATTTGCCACAAACTTGTGTATGTTAGTAAGCCAGTAAGGAAATACCATGTGATTCATTATCATTCTGTTCGACTTTGCATATTATTTATTGTTAGCATTTTGATTCCATTATTCCTTGGTATGTGTGTTCTTGGCGTGAGTGTGTCGGAAGGTGTTTCGTGGGTCGACACCAGTTGGGAAAACGCAAGGCTTTCCTGCAGGACTGTCTGACCACCTCTAGTGTTATGTATTACCAAGGCACTGGATTTATGAGGCCTATGTCCCTCTTTTAATCATGTTGCGCTAGTGTTGTGACATTGCCCGGGAAGAGCCAGCGTCCTCTTTCCATATTGCATGATATACCTCTCATGTGCCTCTTTTGACTCTTAGGACACATATGTTACGATTGATATCTGTTAGTCTATTTATCATGCACTTTGATTTTGTTATATTTCATATCTTTCAATTTTTACATGATATTTTGACTGTTTTACTTGATTCATGAATTATTGTTATATTCTTCTGGCATTGCTTTCGATTTCTCTTAGTTGCCCACCGTCTAGTTTGTGACGGTGGGTGCAGATATACCAAAGTGTTCTAAGGGCAAGGGGCTTTGCCTAAGAGATTTCCTGTGAGGAGCTTAGCGACTATGATGCTTTATATATATATTGTATTGGTTATTGAAATGGGGTTCATTTTTTAGATAAATATCATATGCCTGTTAATCTGATTTGTATATGAATATATCAGGGTTTTTCCACATAATACATTCCAAATTTCCCTTTGACTGAGTTATTTCCTATACTTTTAGTTTGTTTTTCCGTTGCGTACATATTAAACTGCAATAACTCTTTCATAAACTGTTAAATTGATTAATTGAAGGCTGACTAGGGTTGTCAAGATCGTCGAGTACCGACTCGAGAACCTGTACGAGTCTAGGTAGGGCGTACCTAAATGCATTGGGAATTTGGGGCTGTCACATTTTCCTTGGGATAATGTAAGTACATTAGATCAAAACAAAAAATATATAAGCCAAACTTAGCTTATTTTCCATTCTTGCATGTTCTTCACAAAATCAGTGCTGTACACACTTGTGAATTGCTAGAATTTGAGACTCAAAGGGGAAGGATTCATCATTCAAGGAGACCAAGTGTTAGCATCATCAAAGCAAGAACCCTAGGTAACAACTCTTCAAGTTAATGCTTTCAATTAGGGAATTTGGGCTATGGATCATAGGGTTTTTGCATAAAATCAGTGTGAATATGTTTTACTACTGTTCTGAGTAAAAAATAAAGCATTGATTTGGGTTTAAAAGTTGCATTTTCAAATTCCACAAGTTTTGCTTGAAATGTGATTCTAATGAATAGACCGATTTTCAAATTTTTGAGTGGTAAATCATGTTTGTTTCTAAAATCTAACTCCATTTTTGAAATCCTTGTTGAATTTTACTTAGAATAGCATAAGAGCCTTGAATTTCATAATCGTTTTAATAAAAGTTTTGAGCTTTTGAAAATACACGTGCTCTTCCCAAATTCTATAAATGCATGTATAGATTCATGAATGAATGTTATAAATCGAAGTGTTTGGTGTTTTGTTGATATTGGGAGGTTGTACTAGACTTTGGTGGAGGAGAACAAGGTCCAGGGGCAATGAAGAAGAGGATTCCCAAGTGGGGAAACCCCAGAAAATTGTTGCAGGTTTTCTAGGTTTTACGCACTTTCAACAAGTGGCGATCCGATCGATGTACTGAGCACCTTGGATAGCAGGAAATTTCCTGCTGTCTTGAATTTTCCTACAACACGCCAATGTCTTAATCACTAGCCTAATCCCACCTTAACTAATCCTAATACCCATCTAATCACCCCAGAGACATAGAGAAGTGTGTCGAGAGTCCAGGTACGCGAGTTCGGGCGTCGGGAGGTCAAAAATAGCTAGGAACATTGCTTGAGGGTGAGTAATCCCACTTGAACTAGTTGTTTTCATTTCATTCCACTTTATTATTGTTTGCTGGTCAATTTTGGAAATGCAAAGCCGTGTACTGTTATGCCATGATACGTGTTGCAATTCCTCTTATGTTTGAATTTTAGTGTCATGGTATTTCATTCTTGGTAATCATTGAACTCTTTCATCGCCTTATGTCTATATTTAGTGAGTATTAAAGAATGTGATAAATAACATGCTATTAGGATTAGATGACTTTATGAAATGAACTTGCATTTTTGGTTTATTGTGCATTTTAGCATGGTCATTCTTGGAATCCTTTACCAAGCCATTTGTTGATGATAAAAGTAGTTTTTGAATCTAGGGACTATTGCACATTATAGAGTGGGCGGCTCATGGGGTCACTAGACTTTGGGGATGTCGACACTCTCCACTATACTCACGCGACTCACGACGTAATGAACCGGGGTGTTCGGCGAGATTCGTGATAAATGATTTATACGCGTAGAGCACAACTCCACTACTTGAGGATATTAGAAATTGATGATATATGTAGAACACAACTCCATAGAAATAGTAGAAAAAGGCTAAGTGATAGTTCTCATCATCGACCGGATCTAGATCATACCGCTCAACCCATTTCAGTTTTGCTTGTGTTTTCAGTATTTTTTAGCATGTTTATTTAGAGCATTCATTGACTATCATTATGCTTTTAAGTACCATTCATTTATATTGGAAATGTGAGTAAATAAGTCATTTGAGACTTTATGTGACGGCCCCAGTTTCAGAACCCCAAAACTGGGCAGGCTGGTTTAGACTTACATAGACCCCAAGTCAACTCTCGCGCAGTCAACGCAAATCTAGTCAGCTTTACCTTACCTTTTACCGTTTATTTAACAATTTAAGATGAGATCATTAACATTAATGAGTTATTCAAAGATAAGCGGAAGCAACTAAAATTTCCAATCAATATACTAATCTCAAGACATAAGTTAGGATCACCTAGAAATGTGGAAACCTAGCAAATATATACATCATCACCAAATGTCATATCACAGGAGAGAATATCCTCATATACAAGCCCCAAGATCTTTCATTCCCAAAACCCAGTTTCAAAACATATAAATACAGTAAAACAAAACAAACCTACATCCAGTCCAAGGATAGAACAACTCCGCTATCCTCAAAGCAAATCACCAAGTTGAGGAGCTTTCCTTTTGCTCGATTGTGGATTTGCACTCAGTCAAACACAATAATGACGAGTCCCAGGTAGGTAACACCAAACAAGATGTTTACAGTATTTCATAATAAATAACAGTCAATATTCATGTCGATAGAAAGAAAAGGACATGGATTGCATGAATAAATAAAGATTGAAAATTAATCTGAAAGTAATCGATAATGAGTGTCCATGAATAAAAAAGAAAAGTGCAAGTAGTCCTGACTTAGTGAAACAGTCGTTTGAGCCGAGGAATGAGCTACCCTTTCTAAGCTCGGAGTTTAGGACATGACCAACTGACACAATCCTAAAATCCATGCGAATAAGAATTCTTTAGCAATCTAGTGAAGAATTCCTACTCCGTATATAAGAACCAAGAGATCCGCTCGTGAATATCAAGTTCCAAAAATGGTAATATGCATCCCAAGTTCCTGGTTAGGATCCTAAGCATGTTGTTAAGATATGTAGTTAGGATTTTGTGTACTTCATCATCTATATATTGTGTCAAAGTTGATAGAATTTGTATCCTTCTTTAACTTTGTATTGTGAACGTGTTGTTCATTTCTTTGTTAAGATGTAAACACCAAGGGTACTCGGGTACTCCAGTGAGGGGGAGCCTTACAGTGTAAATGGGAGACTTATATTCTATCGAGGGAAACTCGACGCATCGAGTGAGTGCTTGGATATTCCAGTGAGGGGGAGCCTCACCGTGCAAGTATCGGGAGACTAACGAAAAGTCCATGTGAAGGTAAAGAGTACTGTTGCAAGTCTAATGAGGGATCACTAGTTCAGGTGTTACGTAAATATGTATCTCTTTTATCTTGGTGGATTTTACATTTGGGCGTAGCTCTGCAGCAGTAGGTCGTGGATCGAACTGCGTGAACAATCTCTTGGTGTTCTAGTTTGATTTTTATTTTTGCATTACTTTACGTTTTAAGTATTTACATTATTTTCTGTTTCTTGCATCAATCAATATTGTAATCGGTTACCACCTACGGTCTTATGTGATCAAATGACTTAGCCAGAGCGTAGTTACCAATTTTGGGTTTGCATGAACCGCTACCATTGAAATTTTATTGGATAATTCTTCATGATGTTTGACAACTCATGTTTGATAGCTATAGTGCGTATCCATATGTTACTTCAAGATATATATGATGATTAGGCATTGAACACTACGGTCCAACAACCACTAAAAATAAATTCATAACTAGTTTAGATGACAAGACACAATACACCTACTTTTATAGGCACGAGATGAATGGTGTAAATAGTGTATAGGTTACATATGCATTATTATACAATAATTACATAATGACTATATAATATCTACGACAGTTACACAAAGTCACACAATATATTTTACAACAATGACATATATTTACATAATGACATATATTATTATGCATAATGACATATATTTACATAATGACATATATTATGCATAATGACATATATTATTATGCATTATTGCATAATGACATATATTTTACAACAATAAGTTGGATGAGTTGTACATCCACATATTTTACAATATATATATATATAATTATGTAATAAATGTTCTAACTTTTAAATACAATTAAACTTTAACAAAATTATGAGTAATCTTTATAGAAATAATTACAGGGATCTTTAATCTCTATGAGGGTTCTTAATAGAGATTACTTATGGTGACCCTGATGAGTGTTCATTTGGCATAATTTAGTGTAAGTTATTAGGTGCAATTAAATTATATTTATCTTGTTTTAAAGTGATAAATATGTATTTTATGTGTTTCAAGGATTTTACGCAAGTCGGGTATTTTTGAGACCGAATAACTTTCACATCCGAAGTCAGAATGACTCGTTGTTGATCTTGTTGGAAAGAAGACCTCGAGATGGACATTTTCTTTTCTCACAAGCATCACGAAATTCAAACTCCAAATGGCTCAAAATCGCATGACAACGTCATAAACACGCCGCAACCCTTCTTCCCCAAAGCGTCTGTCATGTACACACGAACCAGAGAGTTTCAGGAATTCCGCCGTCAACTCGCCGTGACTAGGAGTACCCACGGCGTATCTCACATGCAAGCATTCCAAAGAGCACGATTGAGAAAGTCGTGTGTGTAGAACATCACCAAGCATAGCTGCTTCTCTCTCCAGTCGAATGATCGTCCTCGGGATGCGTGCTGTTGAGGACTCCCAGAACTTCGCCTCTCGCGCACGAACTCCTTCCGCGTTTTGTCAAGCATGCCACGTGGAGAGATTCCATTGGGTGGACCGCATCAGCATAACAGTTCTAGCTATCAAATGACGCCGCGTGTCCATCCCAACCCTCCACGTTCTCTCTTCACGCGAAATCACACGCCTTTCGTGTACGCTGCCTCACTGCCACGTAGCGACAATCTGTTCGCCCAACCCCTCTTCACCACGTCACAACAACAACTCTTTACCAATCACAGTCTGCCATGTGTCTCTCTCTCAACTCAGCAACCTAATACACATTGCGGAGGCACGCCGTCTTCAGTATTTCTCACGGCGCAGGAATTTAGGATTTTGAATTTTTTAGGGTTCCAACCGACTTGAAATTGTTCCTATAAATATCAATAAATTCTCAAACCAAATTAACTCTTGTTTTACTTTCGTTTTACATTAAAAATTAGGTTTTTGGCTTGATTATGTCTAGCTAACCTCCTTCCTCTAGGTTGAAGGTGTAGTTGAAAATCCTTTATGATATTTATTTATCTTTATTATCATTGATTCTTTTATATAATCTATTTTCTTTGGTTATGTTTATAATATTTGAGTTAGATTTAATTTTGTGTAAAAGCCTGTGCATGCATATTAAGTTGATATCCTATGTCATTGAAGTCGAAACGTTCGTCCTTACGCGGTAGACTCATATTTGTGACAATTGACTATCCGGTCAACTGCCTTAGAGATCTAGGCTAAATCGGAAGTACTAGCGATCTGGTTGTCTATGTGTAGTGCCTTCACGAATCGGGGTAATGCGTCCAACGCGTTAAATCTGGAGCACTAACGATCAGATTGCGTGTTTGGTTAGGGAAGTAGTCAACGGTCGTACCTTGACTGCCGATAACAGGAAGTGCGATGAACCGAGTGTGTCACCGAGTCTATAGCTGCACTGATCATAGATTAATTCACATTTTTTATAAACTGACAATTAATAAATTCAATCCCAAGTTGTATGGCGTGACTGTGAAACTAGATACCTAAACTTCTATCATTTCATTAGATTTCCTTATTTTCAAAATATTTACACATTCTCAAAAATTTTAATTTCCTTTTGTTTGTATTTTTCTTACTTTAAAAAGACCGTCAATTTATGTGAGATCGACCCTTTACCGCTATCTACAAAATAGTTGGTTTAGACAATATATTTTATTGACATGTTCGGTGCGCGTCAGACCCCAAAAGGGGATTTCTTGTTGATATATTTTATTATCCATTCTCGTACTCATATCCATGTGGCCACATCCTCATACTTGTTGTGGAGAATTTCCATCACCCATGAGAATTCTCCTACCTATTTGCTTCCCTAGATATGAGCCTGTAATTATTACAAAAAGAAGAAAAAGAAAATACGTTTAATAAGATAGATTCCTCATTATTTATTTAAGCACATAATCGTTGATGACGTGCTTCAAACAAATTTGGAGTATACGTCATCGTATGTCGTCAGCAATCCTTGAGAAAAACGAGACTGAAATTATTGGTCGATCGGGGTCGCGGCCATGGCCGAGTAGATCTTGTGCTCGCACCAACGTCTCTGATTGGATTTGGTTTACCGCGATGAAGACAACAACTTTGGATGGCAGGGTTTTCTCCTCGCTCAATGTGATTGCCAATATCGGCAATTGCGGTGTTCCCCATTATTCTATGTTTTTAGGGTAGTTTATTAGGGTTTGGTCTCCGTCATTGTGCGGTGTTTTCCATTGTTGGGTTCATTTTGTTGTTCTGTTGTCCCCTTTTGAGAGGTGGTTACCCTCCTTTGTGAGATTGTTGTCTCCTTCATGGGGTTGTTACCTTCCTTATGAAGATGCTGTTGTGCCTGTTTTTTTGGTGTTAGGGACATTAATGCAACAAATATGACAAAAAAAAAATTATTTGTGGATCGAACTTAAATAAAATATGTTTGTGCCCCTAAATATGATTAATTAAGTGGGCAATATATATTATTATAGAAGAGTAGACGACTTAGGCAACTAAGGCAAGAAAAGTATTACTTCAAAGTAATATATATATAAAGCATCTTAAGTGAGATGGTAGCTAAATGCATCACTTGCCACAAGACAAAAGTTTTGGGAAGGTTGTGAGTTCGATTCTAACTTAAAAAAAAAATCAAAACAAAACAAAACATTAAACACACCCCTGACTCCAAAAAAAAAAAAAAAAAAAAAAAAAAAAAAAAAGAAGTAGAAGAAGAAGAATGAAAAACACACTATATCATACTATAGGTTTGACAAGTAAAGCCTGGACTCACGTCTTTCCTACATGGTCTTGAACACTGATCTCATCATCATTTTGGTAAAAGCAGTGTGCATTCCTCACATGATTCTCATTGATGTTAACGAATGAAGGCGAAAAAGGCGTGTCGAACCCAGACTTGTTCATCTTCCTCCATGTTTCCTTGATTATATCTCTAATCTTTTCCCTGCAAACAAAATAATAATAATAAATAATAATTATTGAAAAAGAAATTGAATCTTCTTATACAATTAAAAGATACACATATCAATAAATGTTCAAAAACCAGACTTGATAGATCAAATGCATGGAATCCGATCCATCAAACAACTCATCCTATCTCTATCTGCCAGTCAAGCCAATGCCCACTCCACCTCTCCTACTGCTGCTCCTTCGATGCTCCTCCACCGTCGGCGTCGCCACCAACCACCACCAAATTTGAGTGTCCATCCTAGCTTTCCATAAGCAGCAAGCTCCGCTCATTAATGTTCCATATCTGCAGATGCAAAACCAGTAATTCCAGTTGAGCATATAAATGATCAGGCGGTTAAAGACATTGAATGGATGAAATGTATATCAGCAATAAGGAACAATCCCAAAAATTAACGGTCTTTCCATGACCATATTGAAAAGTTCTCAACAAACTAATCATCCATTACATGTTTAACAACCATGATCATTCGTTTCCTTGCAAAAGAAGCATATTATTACTAATTCATCATAAGCATATAGATCAAGTACTGAACCAACCTGAAAGCCCCAAAACAAGGACATATGATGTTTTATTGACTGAAAAAAAGAAGAAGCATTGCTATAAGCCCCTCTATACTTGTCAGCAAAGGCAAATACCTACACAAAAATCACAACTTACCCATCATATACAAGTTCAAAAATTGAAGTTTTTGTGAGTTTTTTGAGAGATTGCTCAACCCAATAGCTCTTCTCAGTAAGAGCTTGGAGTATGAAGGGTCTGATTTTCTGAAAACCAGAGAAGCAAAAGCAAGAGTGCAAGCGATTTCAAGAAGCAACATCGGACCAGGGCTATTTTTATCAATCTTGAACACAGATCTTTTTTGTAAAAAAATCCTAACATATAAAAGCCTTAATAACTGTTTCCTTTAAAATTACAATAATCTTTTTTGTAATTTTCAGTTTTGTTAAAAAAGGAAATAAGGTAATATTTCAATGTTCCATAATTATACGTTATTTTTACATACCACACTAGCAGCGAGAATACTTGAATTTCCATTTCCAACAAATTCTCTGGCAGAACTTTCGACTGTATGCAGGAATGCAACACTGGCAAATAAGTCATATTGCATCAAAATTTGATTAATAAAAACTCAATGCAAATAGAGACAAACCAGTCTAAGTATTTGATGAGATCTGGAGCTCGTTTCATTCAACGCCGTCTCCCCTATCTGTCTTTGAGCTGTAAGGATGTAGTGAGGCTACACATTAGAATGAGCACACAACATGTTATCAAAAAAAAAAAAAAAGCACACACTAAGTGAAAGCTAAGTTTATAACTCTCTTTCCTTCACATATAGAAAGGAGTTCCTCCAGATGACTGAAGTCACTAATTGTTTCTTCCGTAAGTTTATCCACAACCGTTCCTCTCTGTCAAAAATAAAAATGATTTCAGCAAAAATAGATGCGCAAGTTACTTGAAACATGCAGCTAGCACAGTATTCACCTCGAGGTCATCCAAAAGCCTGAGTGGAGTGAAGTTTGAACTTATATAGGAGGTCTCTAACCTCTTCTTTATATATCTCCGTGCAGGGCTAATAGTGCAAATGAAGGTAGTTTTTGCATACCGCCCAATGAAGATTGCAGAATGCGAGTTAGCTTGGAGTCTCTGTATTGAATATGACCATTCCTCCCCTTGTTGCATCAAACAATAGCTTTAAGTGACTGTAAACGGGATCTACTAGGATTAAATATCAAGGAAAAATTAAAACATAAAAAATCTACTTAGCAACATATATGGGCTTCAAAGTAGGGAAAAAAAAACAAATTCATACATAAATCCTGAGAGCCCATCTAGGAACCGCCTGGTGTTGAATAAGTTATTCTTCTTCCTAAAATAAATTACTGAAGTTCTTGACTTTTTTTTTTTTTTTTTTTTTTTTTTTTTTTTTTTTTTTTTTTTTTTTTCCAGTTCTGCCGATTTCTAATTAGATATTGCCTTTTAAGAAGGTAAGAAACATTGTAGATGAATGGTTAACTCAACCCAATCAAGAAAAAGAGCCAACTACTTACCTCATCATCTCCCACCTGGTCATCGTCACAATGTACGTTATTTAGTCAACAAAACAATTGAACGAACAAATGAACAAACTGCAATATGTACAATCTATATTATATATACATGCCTCTGCCCATAGCACATATGGGTCGGTGTGTGCTTTGAGGAAATAATTAGTCCCCCACTTGATCGCCTCAAGAGCATGCTCATACTCCGGCAATAGCGATGTGTTCGCAATATTCGATGACTCCCCATGACAACATTGTGACAGTGAAGGCCATGGGCAGACCAAACTTGACATGATCTCCAACATCATAGCACCCTCCCACCAAGTCCACCTTCAATTACAACACAAAATTATATCAACATGTTAAAAAACCAATGACACCCAATATCATATATTATGGATTAGCAATGTAAAGCACTGCAAATAAAATTGACACAATCAACTCTATTCTTTGAAAATCACCTTGAAGACCCATTTATTTTTTGCAAGTAAACAATACTAATTAATTGAAGCATACCGAAGAGTAGAAAGTCTAAGCTTTTATTAGGCATGTATTCATAAATCAACATTTTTTCTTATTCTTCTACACAACAACTAAGAATCTGAACAAGATTCCTATGTTGAAGTCTTGCAATCAGCAAAACTTCATTTTTGAACTCATTCACCCCTTGTCTTGAATTTTTCGACAATCTCTTCACTGCTATTTCACACCCATCAAATAGCTTACCCTTAAAAATTATGATCTGATCGAAACCATTGCCATACTTTTATCTAACTATGATTTATCTAAATTAGTCCATCCAAAACATAATTTCCAGTTCAAGGATGCATTACCTTATAAACAGAGCCAAAACCACCTGTTCCAAGCTTATTAGAAGGAGAGAAGTTCTTTGTAGCAACCATCATAGAAGCAAGATTATCCATGGTGAATCCATCTTCGAGTCTCATACCTTGGCCTACATTCACCACCTAGTCACACAAAAATACCGGAACTTGAAGAATTCGATAATCCAATAAAATGATGTTCTTTATGACCCCATAATAACGAACAACACCCACTACCTGTGAAGGGTCTCCAAATTTTAACCTACATAGACTTGAGGCATCAATAGAGACGCCACTATTTTGTGGAACTCTATCCACATCTCTTGTGTGAAACCTCAATCCATTGACAATATAACCGGTACAAGATAATGCTTGTTTTCTAGGTTTACGAGCAAGCCATCGTAACAAACTTGACAATTCAACATTCTCAGACTTAACCTGTAAACTTGTTGAGAATATGGAGTATGAATATGACCTGTGGATCTCATGATAAAAAAAAGGGAAGTAAACTATTGTGGAACACCTTCGAACCTTTTCTTCAAACCAATTACTAAATGTCTTATTATGTGTCATCCACAGTTGTCCTTGTTGTCTAGCAAGACACTTGTTAGTATGCTTCAACTCATCTACATGTGTTCTACACATGTATATTTAAAATTAGTCATAATACAATTCATATAAATAAAATAATTTCTAATGATTAATGTATGTACTGCAGATAAGGTTCCACAATTGTTGTATTAAACAGCACGCATTAAATGCCCTTGCTCCCTCTATATATTCTTTAGAAACTCTAATAATATTAAGTAATGCTATGAATAGTTAGCACACACCATTTATTAATAAAATAACTATGGCTAGTAAAGACAAAAAACTTAATGACCTAGAATATTTGACCCAATCTTTATCCATGTTGATCATGAGATCTTCAACCTGAGAAAGTTAAACTTCAATACTCATTTCATAGGTGCAGATGAGAAGAATGATGTGCAGCTGTTCTACTACTTCATCAAGTCAAAGAGAGATCCTACTAAGGACCTTCTTATTATATGGCTCACAGGAGGCCCAAGTTGTTCTGCCTTCAGAGAGCTTGTTTATGAAATAGGTCCTTTGAAATTCAAGCATATTGAATATAATGGGACTTTGCCTGCTTTGGAGCTGAATCCACACTCAAAGACTAAAGTAGGTGTACTTGTGTCATTTTTTTTTTTAAATCTAACATGTATGTGCTAAGATTATATGATTGAAGAGTTGTTGAAAAATTTTAGATTTCCAGCGTAAAATGTGTCAGTTTATGACGTACCACTAATTTAACTATGCTATCTTGGTTTTAAAAATGTGTTGGTACTAATTGATACCAAATTCTCAAAATTGATTGAGCTGAACTTCTCTGCATCAATCATTCCCCATATCAGACAAAACTCAAATCCACATAGAACAGTTTCAAGAGTAGCTAATGCCCTAATTTGAACAAAAAATCACAAAATCACCAATTTTTATCGACAAAACACGAAAGTAAACTCAGATTATCAATCTAACAAGCAAATATGAACTAAATTCGCAATCAATATACTGTGCATACAATCTGATTTAGATACAAACCATGGCATTCCAGATTCAGACCAGCAACACAAAACAATGGCAGCAAAGATCAAACTAGTGACAAACCATGGCATTCCAGATTCAGACCAACAACACAAAACACAACACAAAACAATGGCAGCAAAGATTGATGGTTGAAGGAATTGATGAGATTGAAAGGATTTCATACCTTAGAAAGGAGATCTGACGAACAATGAAGCCGACGAAACCACCTGATGCGAATCGCCACAAAGCGAGAGATGCGAGATAGATGCGCTCGAGATCTGGTGAGGTTGTGCGGGAGAGAAAACCTAAATCCAACGCACGAACGCCAAAATGTCGAAGCCAAGAGCGATCAAGTGAGGTTCCGTGAGTGAGAGTTCAATCGGCAGTGAGAGATCTAGAGCGAGAGTGTGAAAGATAGATAGTGATCAAGAGTGTGAGAGATCGACACCGGGAGATCAAGAGCGAGAGTGTAAGAGATCGACAGTGAGCGAGAGTGTGAAAGATCGAGAGTGTCAACAACGAGAGAGTGAGAGCAAGAGAGTAATAGACGAGCTCGAGGGAGCAACACGGCGAGAGAGAGAAGATCGAGAGTGATGGCGGAGCAATGTGCTTCCGTTTTTAGGTTGAAAATGAAAACACATTAAGTTGGATTTTTTTAAAGCAGAAAATGAGATGGGGAGTTCGAACCCGCGTTGTTGTGTTTATTATTCCACTTTAGATAACAGTGACCGTTATATTAAGATAAACATGACGGCAACCGTCATCTTTACTTATCTTTAATGAAGTTTTTTTCCAAACCAACATTAATAGCCCTGTTATTAAATCATATTAATGTTGTAGTGCTTAGACTCGTTCATGTAGATTTTTGTGAGCAACATGTTTAACAATCTTCAAATACATGAATTAATTAATGGAGTGATGTGATGATACTTCTGTACGAGTAGTTGGTATATACTATACAATAAATCTACTTGGACTCATGAGTCTAGACTCATAAGGAGGTTTTTAAATTTTTTGTACATATTTAAGGGGTATAATAAGAATTTTACAAGTGATTATGGTTGTTTCATTAATTGTTCGAGGGTGTATTTAAAATTAAAAAAAGTTTTGAGTCCGAACTTACGAGTCCAAATAGCACTACCCTATACTATATATATATATAGACATGTATGCGTGGCATATATTTCGAGTGAACTTAGTATCATTACACACACATTAATATGCCACGCATATATTTCGAGTCAACTTAGTATCATTACCCATACATTAATATGAGAATGACTTCACGTGATAGAAGAGAGAGAGAGACACTTTAATTTCCTTTCTCCGAATAGCAAAAGTATGCTTCAATATATGCAGTCGGTGATGGCATTAAACCTTGTCATATTAAACTCTAATGGCCTGTTTGGTTGGGGTATTAGGTTATCTAAGCCTGGACTTAGAGGTAAGACCATTGTTTGCTTGAAGTGTTAAGTAAGCAACAGGCTTACATAAACACTCATACACCAGCTTATCTAATGACAGGGGGGACCCTGTCATTAGATAAGCCCACCCAATTTTTGAGGTGAAATGTCAAAAATGCCCTAATGATTTGAACAAAACCCTAGATTACATTCTTCTTCACATCGATCAATACTCGCCTACATTAATTAGGGGCATTTTAGACATTTCACCCACTTGGTTGTGTTATAAAGTACCCGTTTGGTTGGAGTTATATGTAAAGTGTAGGGATTGACTTAGATAAGTTTGGTCTTTGTGAGAGATGGGAGTTTTATGTGTAGCTGTTTGGTTCAAGTATAAACCCATAAGAAAAAGTGGGTGAAATGTCTAAAATGCCCCTATTTAATGTAGGCGAGTATTGATCGATGTGAAGAAGAATGTAATCTAGAGTTTTGTTCAAATCATGAGGGCATTTTTGACATTTCACCTTAAAAATTGGGTTGGCTTATCTAATGACAGGGTGTGTATGAGTGTTTATGTAAGCCTGTTGCTTACTTAACACTTCAACCAAACAATAGTCTTACCTCTAAGTCCAGGCTTAGATAACCTAATACCCCAACCAAACAGGCCAAAAGTGTTATAGTGACTCTTATAAGATTAGTTAATTAAGCCCGAATGACTAATTAAGGAGTCAAAAAATAAATTTTTTTAAACAAGAAAAAAAAAATAAATTCAGACACCGACTTTTAAAAGAAAAAAAAAAGGTTTTGGAATGGATCTATGAAACAGAATCAATGAAATGTATAACATTGCAACATGAAATTAATTACTAATACACAAGGTTAACAATTTGGTAATTTGACTATTAGACATTTAGATCGATGAATAATCTAAATATATACCTCGAGATGTAATTACTAACATTTACCATTAGTAGCCAACTTATTAATTTGTTGACGTATGTTTCAAGGACATGGACACGTTTCAAATTATGAGCATTGGCTACTGTACTCTGCACCTGTCACAAAATTCAAAGCTAACTTGGCCACGGACAATAGAATGTGATCCACATGTTGTGAAACGTACCTACGTAAGCGCGTGAGCGTGCAATGTGCACAACGTGAAAAACGTTACAAACGACATGGCAGAGTTTAGTTCATCTGTTCACTGCAAATTTTGGGTTCAATAAAAATAAAAACTGTTTTAAAAAAAAAGTAAAAATAAAAATTAAAGGAGCATATTTATTTTATTTTTTTGAAGTAAAAAAAAAAAATTTTTTTTGATTAGCAGAAATAAAACTTTCATTAATCATGATGAAATCCCGTCGTTATTTGACTGGGAGAACGAAGAATAGTGGCATGTTTCCCCATTTATACGATATCCCTACAAATCCTCTCTCGAAGACACCACAGTGTGACATATCAAAACACCCACTCTCTCAAACCAAATAAAAAAAAAATATCAAATCTGCTCTCTTTCAAACCTCCCCATCTCCCTCACTCGGTCTAACTCCCTCCCTCCCCAAACCCCTATCCCTCTCTCTGTTCACCCTTATTAGACCAGAGGAATTTGCAACAACTTTAAAGCGTGTAACTCTGCCACTTTCTTAAAGAAAACTTTGCTCTATACACTGCAAGAGCCAGTAAAAATCCTAGAGGATATGATGAAACAAACTCAGCTTTCACTTTGCAGTAGTGAAAGATGAAACAAGAGCAAATGCTGGTTACTTTCGAGATGATCTTCTTTCTCCTCAAACCTTTCTCTTATAGAGCTCTAGTCAAAACCAGTTGGAGAAGAAAGGGGGTAGTGGAGCATTTTAAACTGCATCCACTTAGTCAACATTGAATGGGTTTAATAACTGCCCATTCAATGTTGAGCGGGTAGAAAATAACTGCCCACTTAGTAATTCAAAACTGGTAAAAACTAATCGTAAAAAGTTTTACCCATGGTTAGCCCACTTATACACATACGTGCCTCGTGCAAAGTGCTAAGTGTTCCTATAAAAGCGTCATATGAGCCGCGCCTCACGCGTGCTCATGTGTGGTTCACTTTGCATAGCTCTTGTGGTTTTTCTTTTACACACAATGTAGTGCAAGAGTATATATATATTCTTAAACTTGAAGTTTCTAACCAATGTGGGACTAAACATTTCTTTTGAAAATGTCCAACAATTCTTCGCCATTTTCAAAATAAACAGATCATTTGATCCAAGAACATCTTAAACATTATATGCATAAATAATGGTATCTGACGATTTGAACCACTAAATTGTGAAAATTTTATTACATCATATCAGAATTACATGGTAGATAAACTTTGAACTAATGATTCTATTTGATATGTAGCATAAACATATCACACATATAACTTACACCAGCAAATAGCCATAAATATCTTGACACATTCATCATTGGCCTTGTGTCCCGTATCTTCTTGTGAATGTCCTTAGAGCCAAGCCCTTGAACTCCTTCAGCGGCCGCACTTCACATCCACATAGGTAGTCTCCATTCTAGTACCCCCACAATTTAAGCACCTTTAGAAGATTATTAAGAGATCATCTCAACCTCCTCTCTTTGTATGCAGGTACCAATCACTAAAAACCTTGGGATGGTTATTAAAATTTAGTGATCACAATCACACTTATTGTAACGGCCCGTTATTTTATTAACGCCGTCATTTACCTTATTTCAGATTTGGACGCCAGCTCGGACGACACGTGGATGTCGCGGATAGATTAGGCATGTTTTGGACCTAGTATTGACTGTGTATTGTTGTTTTTCTAATTTCGGTGATTTATTGATATTTTCATTTTCTTGATAATGATGTATTATCTGTCACCGGTGTGCATTTAAAATAAACTTTTCGGGCGAGTTGTGAGCCGGGGTTTTAGTTCGGTGAACGCGCCAACGCGGGGTTTGGTAGTAGGAGGCCGGGCGTTGGGGTTAATTAGATTTAAATTATTTAAACATGTTATTGTTGAGGATTTATTTAATTAGATGTAAATATATAAGCTTAGGCTAAGCTAAGGAAATAACATTTGGGTACACTAAGTGTGGGACCGCTTCGGGAAGCGCGCCGGACATGGGGCACGGGGTGCCGAGTGGTCGGGGAATTAGTGTGACTATATTCAAAAATTTATGAAATTTATTGATGACTAGAATAGGTGTTATGAATTAAATCAATTGGATTATAATAAAGTCCTATAGTTTGAAATCAATAATCAGTACACCTAGGATTGTCATCGAGATGCACAACAAGGAAATTCGAGATACATGGTGTCATGATAGGGTGTTCATGAAGTTGGTGACACAGGGTGTCCAGTGACCATTGGATTTATCTCGAGATGCGTGTGCACGTGAGATTAAAACACCAACTATATATACACTTCATCGATCAAAAGCATGCAAATTTCCATTTTTCTCAAACAATTTGAGGGATCTGTGAGAGAAATCGGGGTTGGAGAAAGAGAATTCTAGCGTTGGAGAGTGGATCTAGGCGTCAAAACGTGGATCTAAGGTAAATTAAAATTTCAGTTTTTGGTTTAAATTTCCATTAAAATGGGTTGTGGTGATTTCGGATTTTTGGACAAAATTAGTACTGTTTTTACTGGATTTGGAGTTCTTGAGGTTTAATTTGATGAATCTTATCGATTTGGATCGAATTTGTGGAAATTTTGAGGTGATTTGGTAAACCTTTGGGTTATTTTCATGAATTTTAATTCGGTAATTGGGTGTTGTTCTTGGGGTTTTGTGGTGAAATTTAGAGGTTTTGGAGGTCTCAAATGGAGTGAGATTGAAGAGTAATCGAGAGGAGAGTGATGAGAAGCCAAAAGAAGAAGAAAAAAAAAAAAAAATGGAAATTTGTTTGAACCAGGAACCTCTGTTCCTGGTTCGTCCCAGGGAAGGAGACGCACGCGCGTTGCGCGTGCGTCACCCCCCCGAACCGGGCCGGACCGGCCCTGGGGCCTGTCCAGGTGGGGCCCGCTGGAAAAAAAAAAATATAAAATAAATAAATAAATATTATATATATATATATATATTATTTGCTGGAAAATAGGAAAAATAAGTGAAAAATATCAGAAAAATTGGAAAAAAAATTCTAGAAAAATATAGAAAATTAGAAAAGTGGTTTTGAGACTTTTCGGGTATTTTTGGAACCCCGACCCAGCTCGGGAGAGGTACCACAATTGAAAAATTAAAAATATAATATAATATCATAAAATGATATAATATGTTTCCAAAAAGTATAAAACACTATAAAATGGACTTCAGGGATCGGGAAACCATAGCTCGGACATTGGGGAGCTAGGTGGGGCGTACCGACGGGTCCGGGAAGTCGGAGTGCGTATTTTCGGGTTCGTAAAACCCAACTGAACACCACTACTGCATTTACTTATTTATTTCCATTGAGCTTTATTTCCTTGAAAATCTGTGATTTATATTCCTACTGGGACGGTTATGGGACCGTCAATGTATCCACGGGTAGTTGAGGTCGCTGGCTAGGTGTGTAGCGCGTGTTCTAGGAACTCGGTAGATGATATCCCGAGTTGGACTCCATTCACGCGTTCGATTAGCCCACTAGGGTTAATGTCACTGGGATACAGTCGTAGGGTCGGAGGCATGGGCCACGACCAGGGCTCCTGGTCCTAGTACATACTTAGTGGCTGTGTTCGCACCCTTTTGTCTATCAATGTGTTTATATACATGCGATTAGTTTTAAGCAGTTGTCTGCATATTTTCCTTCCTTCCGCATGTTTATTTAACACTACTTATTGGCTCTGTTAATTATTTCCATTATTTATGCACGGTGGTTTTCCTTGGGATTTTACTTACTGGGCTCGCCATCTGCCTATTTGTGGTGGCTGAGCGCAGATCCTAGTACTAGCAGAGGCAAGGGGATCATCGGCGATTTCATCTGACTTGCCTACGCCGAGGCCTGCTGGTACGTGTGATGTCTATATTTTGATATTTTGTACTATCTTTTGGGTTGGGAAACTGGATACACACTTGTACTGGTATACATACTCTTATAGTTGATCGCCTGTATGCACAGTACAGCTGGGTTTTCCACTATAGGTTTGATCAGTAAACTTATATATATATATATATATATATGAATGCATTTTGTTAAACTTTAAATTCTTCCACTGTTAATTTCTTTGAAAATGATAAATTAAGTGACTTTAACAAATTACATGATAACTACCTAAAGTACGAAGGCAGAGAGACACGTGGCAGCGACTTCCGGAGCTGAGGCAGGGGGGTAGCTGACCACGGGGCGGCCCGGGAAATTTGGGGCCGCCACACTTATAATGAACTTTGACTAAATTGAACTCAAGACCTAACGTAATGTTAAGCGTCGAGTTGAGTTTCCACTATAGGTGACTATAATTCATAGGCTTGAGACCCATCCCCCTTAATATTTTATTCACCAAGTCTCTTGACAATTCTTTAGTAAGTGGGTCTGCCAAGTTTTGACTAGATTTCACATAGTCAATTGTGATAACTCCATTTGTTATCAATTTTCTAACACAGCTGTGTCTCAATCCAATATGACTGGATTTACCATTGTACACTTGGCTATAAGCCCTTACCAATGTGGCTGATTATCACAATGGATAGAGATTGGAGGTACCGGTTTAGGCCATAATGATATCTCATGTAATATTTCACATGGTCATTCAACTTTTTTTGAAGTAGAGGCCAGCAAAATAAACTTTGATTCCATGGTGGAACTAACCATTAAAGTTTGCTTCTTTGAAGCCTACGAGATTGCACCTCCAGCAAGTGTGAAAATCCACCCACTTGTAGAAGAATGATTTTGATCTTTCACAATCCAACTTGCATATGAAAATCCTTCTAAGACCGAAGCATAAACCATAGTTAATTATTTTCTTCAGATATTTCAAAACTCTTTGAATTGCAAACCAATGCAATTCGTTTGTATTAATTGTGAATCTGCTCAACTTGCCTACTGCCAAGGCAATATCCGGCCTAGTGCATGTCATTGCATACATTAAGCATCCAATTAATCTAGAATACTCCAGTTGTGAAACCGGATTTCCTGTATTTCTCAGTAGCTCAATACTTGAATTTAGCGGGGTAAAAACAGGGCACAATTCAAATGATTGAATCTATTGAGAAGCTTCTCAATATAATGAGATTGAATTAGAGTAATACTCCCCTCATTTCTTACAATCTGAATCCCAAGAATCAAATCAGCTTGCCCCATATCTTTCATTTCAAACTTGCTTGAAAAAAAGTTTTTGGTCAAGTGAACTTGTTCCAAGTCAATTCCAAAAATTAGCATGTCATCAACATAAAAACAAATAATGACACCATTGCCTCTTTCATCAAACTTGCGATATACACATTTATCAGATTCATTTATTTTGAATCTATTAGCAAGTACAACCTGATCAAATTTTTGGTGCGACTGTTTTGATGCATGCTTTAAAACATACAATAATTTTCGCAATTTACACACTTTATTTTCATGACCAGGCATTATGAACCTTTCATGTTGTTCCATGTATATTTCCTCATCCAATTCTCCAAGTAGGAACGTTGTTTTGACGTCTTTTTGGTGGATGACCAGCTTGTTCATAGCTGCAATTGCAATAAGCAATCTGATAGTAACAATTCTAGCTACTTGTGAATAGGCATCAAAATAGTCTATTCCATGCTTTTGGGTGAAACCCTTAGCAACCAGTCTCACTTTGTATTTTTCAATGGATTTATCAAGTTTTATTTTCCTTTTGAAGATAGATTTGCATTTAATGGGTTTACACCCAAGAGGTATATCAACTAGCTCCCAAGTATTATTTCCTATTCTTGAATCCATCTCATTATTCAATGCCTCTTTTCAGAAAGTTGCATCTCTTTCTTTCATCGCCTCCTCTAATGTTTAAGGATCAACCTCTGTATTAAAACAATACGGAATGTGTCTAGTTACTGCTTCTCTACTTTCTTCAACTAGGAATGTATAGAAATCAGAATTAAATGACTTAATTTTTTGAGCCCGTTTGCTCCTTCGAAGTTCAGGAACTGCTACTACTTTTTTGTCATTTTCAATTTCCATTACTTCCTTCCCTTTTTGGTTTTTTTAGGAATACTTTTGGGAATAGATTTAAATCTTGTCTCATCAAAGATTGCATCCCTTGATTCAATTACAGTGTTCATTGAAATCGAATTATTAGGCTCAATTACCATGAACCTATATACCTTACTGTATTGTGCATATCCAATAAATATGCACTCCACTCCCCTTTCACCCAATTTTCTCTTTTTGGGTTCAGTTACTTTGACTACTATTCTACAGCCCAAAACTCTTAAATAATTAAGATTTAGTTTTTGCTTATTCCAAAGCTCGTATGGGGTGACTTTATTTTTCTTTTGTGAAATTCTATTCAAAATATGACATGCAGTCAACAATGCCTCTCCAAAAAATTCATTACTTAAACCAGAGTTTGATAGCATAGCATTAACTATTTTGATTAAAACACGATTTTTATGTTCAACCACACCATTTTGTTGTGGTGCATATGGGGCAATAGTCTTATGGACTATTCCAGTAGATTCAAAGTACTTTGGATCATAGTACTCTCCTCCCCTATCAGACCTTAAACATTTTATAAAGGTCTCACATTGCAACTCAGTTTCTACCTTGTAGGCCTGAAATTTAACCATTGCTTCATCTTTGGAATGCAACAAATAAACATAACAGAACTTGCTAGAATCATCAATAAATCTTGTAAAATATTTTTTGCCTTCTATCTATGGTGTACTATGCATGTCACATATATTAGAATGTATTAAATCAAGCAATTTAAAATTTCTTTCAACAACAGGAAATAGACTTCTGGTTATTTTTGTTTTCATGCATGCATTGCAATTTCCTTCATATTTATCAAAATAAGGCAGTAAATCTAAATTAACTATGTCATATAATTTTCTGAAATTAACATATCCTAATCTATGATGCCATAAAAATGAAGGAGATTCAATGATATACGCAGAAACAACATTCTTATTAGATAAAATGATTACATTTAGTTTAAACATACCCTCAAAAGCATAACCCCTTCCCACAAACCTACCACTTTTGGATAGTATAAACTTGTCAACCTCAAATACAAGCCTAAAACTAAACTTATTCAAAATACTACCCGACACCAAATTCTTCCTCACTTATGGTGCATAATACACATTAATGAGTGTTGCAATTTTGTCAGAAGTAAACTTCAGATCAACACTACCTTTGACAGGGAAAGTAGCATCATTACCCATGTACAAAATAATATTTTCATATACTGCCTCCTTGTTCTTAAAGAACTTCTTGTTCTTGCAGGCATGTCGAGTAGCATCAAAATTAACCCACCAGGCCATGTCATTTTCAACGACGTTGATTTCAGAAATCATAGCAATAAGATCATCATTGTCGTTTCTTGCACTTTTTGCAACACTTGAGAAAGCATGATGTTTTCCTTACTTCCTTTTCTAATGATGATAGTTGTACTTTAAGTGGCCATCTCTTCCGCAGAACCAGCAGGTGATTTTCTGCTTCATTTAATTCTGGTTTTGGTTGTTCGATTTTCTCGAACCAGCAAGTTTTTTGAAACCAACAGGCTTGTTAGGCCTGTTCAGCAGGGGCTTTTTGAACTTTGTTACTTCCATTAAATGAACCTTTTAAATCTCCTGAGCATTCTGATCTTTTTCATTTTCCTACATGCGACAATCCTCTTCTACAGGAAGATGGTTAGCAAGTTCATCAAGAGTTATGTCCTTATTTTTATGCTTCAGAGTTCGTTTGAACTCCTACCAGGATGGGGGCAGTTTACCAATAATTAAAGACACAACAATGGTTTCATCCATAACAAGATTGTGTTGAGAGAAATTATTCCTAATTCTCTCAACTTTACAAAATTATTCTATGACAGACCTTTTATCAACCATTTTTAAATTAATAAACTTTGATATGAGGAATTTCTTACTTGTCGCATCGTCCTTTTGGTACCTTGTCTCCAATTTCCCCCCACAGTTCCTTGGCAGAAGGGATGACGTGCGTCGTAACGCGTTAAATTAAATTACCTGATTTCTATATCGGAAATCACAAAGACTGCAATAGCGGTAAACTCGGGGTCAAACCTCAAGGACTATGTAACTTAACTTAGGCTTCTAGGGGGAGAAAAGAAAACACGAGATTTTATAAGAACTTTTGAAAATTATTGAAAACTTCGGAAATAGAGAAATTCAATGGGAGTAAAGTCTAGGTATTCATCTTCATAGTTTTCGCCATACAACTTGGGAATGATTTCATTAATCTTTGGTTTATAAACAACATGAAACTTAAATATGATCTAGTGCAGCTATAGACCCGGTGAAAAATTCGATTCCTCGCACTTCCTAATTTCGGCAACTAAGGTACAGCCGTTGACTACTTCTCTAACCATAACCGAACCGGTTCAGGTGGGGCCCACATAAAAATACATAAAAATATAATAAATTAAATACAAAATATAAATAATATATATTATATATTATTTATTTTCTGGAAAATAAGAAAATAGTTGAAAAATATCAAAAAAATTGGAGAAAATTCTAGAAAAATGTAGAAAATTAGGAAAAGGTAGAAAAATGGTTTCGAGATTTTTTTGAGTATTTTTGGAACCCCGACATAGTCCGGGAGAGGTACACAACTCAAATTTGAAAATATGATATAATATCATTAAATTTGATTAATGTGTTTTATTAATAATATAAAACACCATAAATGGACTTCAGGGACTGGGGAACCATAGCTCGGGTATAAGAGAGCTAAGCGGGTTAGATTGACGAGTCGGGAAGTCGGAGTGCATAGTTACAGGTGCGTAAAACCCTTGAGAATGTTACACTTTAAATTCATGCGTGATTTGTTCTGGTTAAGCAAGTATTTATTTATTTACCGCATTGTTTACTTATTGGGTTGTCATGTTTATGCATTATGATCATGTGTTGGTCGGTGTTTAATTTGTTCACATGGTCGGAGGTTAATCGAGATGGTTGTGTTACGGAATTGAGCAAGCTAGATTGTAGCGCATGTGCCGGGCGCAACCGGTGAATAGCTACCCAAGTAGTGGGGTGCATGTGTCCGGTGGGTTGTGATTTGTTTCGGTCACTGTTAGTAGTTCGGATATGGTTTAGACTTGATGTGTTCAGTCGGGGTTATCCGAATCTACGAAGTATAATCTAGTTTTGTTAGACTCCGTCACACTTCCATCTAGTTTAATTGATATCGTAATTGAATCGGTTTACTTGAATGTTGTTTTATCTTTTAGTTTGTTTTATTTTTACTGTGTGTGATCGTCATATTAGTTGTGATTGTTGTTTACTGCCAGCCATGGGAATATGATTCCTGTTGCTAGGGTCATATTTACATGTCTCACAGGTTATTGTGGTTTTCATGATTATCGTGTAAACTTCTCTTGAGAATTTACTCACTGGGCTCGTTGATGAATGTGTTGAGCAACTGAGCGCAGATCCTGGTACGAGCAAGAGCAAGGGAAAGGAGGTACTAGGCAACAATCTCCGAGACCGTTGCTGCTGATAGTTCGTGTATTGATATCATGTATATATATTTTGTTTTACTAGGTTTTGGAAACTTTAGAACTTTATCACATGTATATGGATTACTGTTTACTTCGTCTCAGTTATATACATGATGTTATCTCCAGGTTTTCCACTGCTTAGGCTTAATAAATTCTCATAAAATACGAATTAAGCGCTTGCGCTATTGTTATTAAAATTTGCCAACCTACTAGATGTTTAAATAAATTAAACAACTTAATATAGTAGGATTAGTCAAAACGAAGCATCACTTCACAGAGATGTTGACGTGGCAGCAGTGATGATATGTTCAGTGACATGACAGGCGCTGCTGGGCTTGCAAGCGGAGGGCGTGGGTCATGGGGCGACCCCAAAAGTTTGGGGCCGTCACAGTTTGGTATCAGAGCAAGGTCGATAGGGCCTTGAATTAACAAAGTTAAGGAAAGAGCATAAACTTTAAAACAAAATTAGATGTGGAAACCCAATGAATTGCCTAGAACTTTTAGTTGGGAAGCAATGGAAGCGGGTAGAGTTGAGATTGTTATGTGATATATGTATTGTTGTATTTATATATACTATACACATACGTATAGTGGAAGTAATCACTTTGGCGGTAGACCACGATATGAGGACATACCACGGGATCGACAGCACCGAGGTGATGACAGAGACGATAGGGCATATGTGATTTCAGCACCACAACAATCTTATACACGGGACCAGAGAAGTAGAGATTGAGATCAGAGAGACCGGAGTTATAAACAGCACTCTGAGGGCCGACAGTCTGGAGGAAGTGTGAGGCGGCCCCATGATCCCGAGGCCGGCCCGTGGACCCCGTTTCCCCTGCTAGTGCACTGGAAACCACCGCCACGTGTATAACTGCTTTCGACTTTAGATAATTATCAGATAATTCATTAAAGTCACTTAATTTATCATTTTAAAGAAATTAACAGCGGAAGAACTTAAAGTTTATCAAAATGCATATATATGTAAATATAAGTTTACTGATCAAACCTATAGTGGAAAACCCTACGTATCTTGTGCATACAAAGCGATCAACTATAACAAGTAGGTATACCAAGTACAAGTGTGTATCCAATTTCCCAACCCCAAAACATAATACGAAATATCAAAACATTATAATATCTACACACATACCAAACGAGGCCTCGGCGTAGGCAAGTTAGATGTAATCGCCGATGATCCCCTTACCCCCGCTAGTACTAGGATCTCGCACTCAAGCCATCACAAAAGACAGATGACGAGTCCAGAGTGAGTAATCCCAAGGAAATTCACCAAGTAATTACGGAAGTAAAAGTACGGAATTTAAAATACTATAATTAAACATGCGGAACAAAAGAATTACAAAGTAACCGTGAAAGGATCATCGCATGCATAAAAAAATAGTAGCAAAGCAAAGTACGTGCACAATAAAAATCGACTAAGTCATACTTCGGGCTTTTCCCCGTGCACGCCCGTGAAAACACCTCTACCGGGTTGGCCCTGGACCTCAGGTGGTCGGCGTAGACCCACGACGCACCCACACAAGCCTACCATAGCCGGGCGGCCTATTCACTAAGCATATGCATAGACAAGTGCTATGACTCGGTGGACTCTATGGCCGTAACGAATAAGCACCAGGTGGGGAATGATCTCAACACCGTAAAGACACAGGTAGGAGTACACTCCACTACCGTAAAGTCACCAGTGAGAGTACTCACCACCGTAAAGCAATAATGAAATGGAGTAGAGAATAAATGGAACCGAATTCAAATAAATCAAACGGTAAATACTTAAAGTGAAGTTCAATTGGGATACTACACACCTCAAATCGCACTCGACTTCCCGGACCCATCGCACGCCCACCTAGCTCCCCAATGTCCGAGCTATGGTTTCTCGGTCCCCGAAGTCCATTTATAGTGTTTTATACTTTTTGAGAACATATTCTATAATTTTATGTTATTTTATAAAAATTTACAAATTTTTAGTTGTGGTACCTCTCCCGGGCTATGTCGGGGTTCCAAAAATACCCGAAAAGTTCCGAAACCACTTTTCTACCTTTTTCTAATTTTCTATATTTTTTCTAGAATTTTTTTTTCCAATTTTTCTGATATATTTTTTTTTTCTCTATTTTTCCTATTTTCCAGAATTTAAAACTGTTTTTTTTTTTTTTTTTTTTTTTTTAATAAATAAATAAATAAAAATATTATTTAAATATATTATTTAAATAATATATGTGGGTCCCCCGAACCGGGTCGGACCCGACCCAACCGGGTCGGCCCGGTTCGGCCCCTCTGGTCGGGTCGGGTCGGGCCGGCCCAGCCCACCCGGTTGGGGCGGGGGGCGGTTTGGCCCGCCCACCCGGGATGGGCTGGGCCGGCCCAGCCCGGCCCGGGGTGCACGCACGCGCACGCGTGCGTGCCCCCTTCTTCTTCTCTTCCCACCGAGGCGCACCCGGCGCCTCGGTTCTTCATCTCTTTTTCATCAATCTTCTTCTCTTCTCTACTCCTCTCGATTCACCTTCAATCTCAATCCATAGGAGACCTCCAAAACCTCTAAATTTCACCATAAAACCCCAAAAACAAACTCCAAATTCTCGGATCAAAATACATGCAAATAACCCAAAATTTATCAAATCACCTCAATTTTCCACAAATTCGATTTCCAATCGAAATGGTTTATCAAACCAACCTCAAACATACCAAATTTAAACAAAAACGGTGATGAATTCTCTCGAAATCACAATTTCACTCACATACCCATTTTAATGAAAAATCAACAAAAATGAAAATTTATTACCTTAGCTTGAGTGTTAGACGCCCGTAATCATCTCCCCAAGCCTCAAATCATCCTCTCCAACCTCAGACCTCTCCTTGATCTCCTCACAATTTTCTTGAAAAACAATGCTTCCTTTTGCATGTTTGATCCATCGATTGTGTGCATATATATAGTTGGGTTTTTAATCTAGCGTCTTTGCGCATCTCGAGGAAGATCGGACGGTTCTTGATCACCCTGCGTCACCAAATTCCTAGAGACTTATCAAGACACCATCTAGCCTTGAATCTCATTGTTGTGCATCTCGAGGCTTATCCTAAGTGTACTGATTATTCAGTTCAAACTATAGGATTTTATTTACTCCAATTTGATTTAATTTATAACACCTATTCTAGTCATCAATAAATTCTATAAATTTGTGAATATGGTCACACTAATTCCCCGACCACTCGGCACCCCGTGCCCCGTGTCCGGCACGCTTCCCGAGGCGGTCCCACACTTAGTGTACCCAATTAAATTTCCTTACCTTAGCTTAAGACTATATATTTGCATTTAATTAAATAAAATCCTCAACCATAGCATGTTTAAATAATTTAAATCTAATTAGCCCCAACGCCCGGCCTCACTGCTACTAAACCCCGCGTTGGTGCGTTCACCGAACTAAAACCCCGGCTCACAACTTGCCCGGCAATAATTTACACACATGTGATGTTTATATAAATATTAAATTCCCACATCACAATAATAGACATACAACATGCACAAATAACATAATATAACCTGGGTACTCATATTCGAGTCGACCCAGCTGTCCACGTAACGCCCGAATTACTCGTTAATCCTCGCGATTAACACTAATCCTGATTAAATTAATTTGGGCCGTTACAATTCTTCCCAACTAGGAGAATTTCGTCCTCGAAATTGAATAATCCCGAGTAACATCCGGTTCATCAGCTTATATATTGTGTGAACTCTAACATTTAATTGAACTCACTTCAAATGCGTCAGGACTCCACCAGGGTGTGTATCAATTGGTCCTTCACTCAGAATCATTTCCATCCGAGATTCTACCAATGTGCGTATCAATTGGTCCTTCACTCAGAATCTTTTCCGTCTGAGATTCCACCAATGCGCGTATCAATTGGTCTTTCACTCAGAGTCTTCTCCATCTGAGATTCCACCAATGGTACAGCCCACTAGCCATTCACCTCACGCATGTTCTATCTTGTGTGAATAATGTCTCTGGTGACTCTGTCTGATCGTCGCTAATATCCGCAACTGTCTTGATTTCAAGATAACTGTACCTTCTGGCCTTGCCAACTCTATAGCTTAGTCTTCCGCGATATCTATCTGCATACTTCTTTTGCTTGTCTTGTCTTTGCTCGAAACTCGACGAATTTGTCGAATCTTCTCGTGTGATCAACAACTATCTCCGCCCAATCGTAACTGTATCTTCCGGCTCTGCCCAACACGCTGGTGACCTGCAGGGCCTCCCATACAACGCCTTATAAGGTGGCATCTCGATACTAGCCTGATAACTGTTGTTGTAGGCAAATTCACACAGTGGTAAGTAATCCTCCCACGAACCTCCAAACTGCAGAATACAAGCCCAACATGTCTTCTAAAATCCGTATCAATCTCTCTCGATTGGCCATCTCGTTTGAGGATGATACGCCGTGCTAAACCGCAACCTAGTGTCAAACCGCTCTCGCATCGCTCCTCGAATCCCGAAATAAACTGGGATCCCTATCAAATACAATGGAAACCGGCACCCCATGCGCCTAACAATCTCCCGCTCAAACAACGATCTGCTCAACTGAGGAAACGTGTATCGCATCGAACTGGTATGAAGTGCGCCGATTTAGTCAGTCTGTCTATCACCACCCGTATCGCATCGTGTCGCCTAAACGTCTACGGTAATCCACTGACAAAATCCATGGTAAGGTGTTCCCATTTCCATTGAGGAATGGGTAACGGCTGCAGCAATCCGCTTGGTCGCCTGTGCTCCGCCTTTACCTGCTGACATATATGACACCCTCGAACATATTCACCAACATCAGCCTTCATCCCCGGCCACTAAAACAATCTACGCAAGTCATGGTACATCTTGGTTCTGCCCGGATGAACTGTGTAGCGCGATCGGTCAGCGTCCTCTAACATACTATCTCGTATCTCTGACACGGCTGGTACCCAAAGTCGCCCTCGATGCCACAAATATCCATCAGATGTCTCCGCCCAATCAGTGCACTCGGGATCCCGTGCCAAATCCACTGAACCGCCCATAAAGCCCATCAGCCCTCTGACACTCCGATACCCGCTCCAGTGACACTGTCGGTACTCTCATCTGACTACAAATATGTACATCATGCGTGGCTACAACGTCTGACATGCTCATAACTGATGCTGCCTCCAACAGTCCCATGTGTCGCGTACCGGTCTGACTGTCAACTCCGCATCTACTCAAAGCATCCGCCACTACATTGGCCTTGCCAGAATGATACTCGATCGTGAAGTCATAGTCCTTCAAAGAACTCCAACCATCTCCTCGACGCCTATTAAGATCTTTCGTGTGATAATGTAGCGTAGACTCGATGGTCGGTGTAAAGCATAAACTCCTCTCCGTAGAGGTAGCGTCTCCAAGCCTTCAAAGCAAAAACACAATCCGCGCAAGCTCCAAATCGTGTACGGGGTAGTTACACTCATATTATTATGTTTGAATAAAACAACCTTCTCAATAATATATCTATCCCATACATATATTTTATAGCAAAAATCCTTAGGCTTCATTTAATTATAACAAAAAACAACTTGATAGTCTTCATACATAACACAACTCGCACGTTGTTTTTACCATAATTTACACAAAAATATAGTTGACACTTTTTATTGTCGGTGCCCTAACTTATGGTTCAGATACGATCTGAACCCGGAATTCGAACACGCAACGGCTTTACAAATATCGGTGCCATTAGGATCAATGCGCATTCCCAATGTATATGCCCCTCAACTCCACAGTGAGCACATCTCTGAACATGTCGCGGTCTCTCCTGTGAACCACCGATACCTGATGTAGCAAAACTAGGCGTATATGGTGTCCTCATCGTGGTAGCTGGTCGCTGCATGCTCTCACTCCTCACCGGCTCGTATTGTCCATCCCGAACATCTCCATGTCGCAACTTCTCTGCAGCTTGTCGTCGTCGCCTCCTACGATACTCTGCGATGCATTTGCGCCGCTAGGTGCTTGGCAAACGACCCTCCGATGTCCTCTCTCGTCCGCATTTATAACATTTGCGCGTCTCTCGCATCCTAGTATGCCTATCACCGGATCTCTCGACCCCGACCCTGGTCTCTCTGTTCCTTGTCCCGACTACCCCGATCCCTATCCCGGTTTGGTGCTTGAGGTTGATGTCGCCTCGCTTGCTCGACAGTGCAGTGCAAAGTAGCATACACCACATGCCCCTCATCTCTCTCTCGCGCCCTGGATGCCTATCCCTGTCGACCCTGTTGATCCCTGTCTCTGTCTCGTCAACCGGTCTCCCTCGTCTCTAACTTCGGTGTGCCTCTGCTTGTGTAGTACCGCTCCAAAACTCGCCCGCCCGCCTCTTGGTACTCGCAAATCCCTGTCGATCATTTCCCTCATATAACCTCGGGTAAAGTCGTTGTCGCTCGATGGCTCGGTCGTGAGTGATGCGACCATTTCGAAATTGCGGCGCCCTGGTCCCGTAATATTCGAGTACTTACTTCGTCATCCGAACTTCCTGGGTCGTAAGTCGATCCTCCAAGCTCACCGTAGCTTGCGGACCTAATAACAATGCCGGCTTGTCTCGTCTACGAGGGTATAGTAGACCGTCCATCCATGCCGATCGCACCGAAAAACGTGCGTCGTATGCGATCCTCCATGATATACGTATACATATATAATACACAGTAGAATCATAACACATACATATAATTCGTTAACCACCCATTTCTTATTGCTTCCCAACTAAAAGTTCTAGGCAATTCATCGGGTTTCCACATCTAATTTGTTTTAAAATTTATGCTCTTTTATTTACTTTATTTAATTCAGAGCCCTATCGACCTTGCTCTGATACCAACTGAGGCGGCCCCATGATCCCGAGGCCGCCCCGTGGACCCCGTTTCCCCTGCTAGTGCACTGGAAACCACCGCCACGTGTATAACTGCTTTCGACTTTAGATAATTATCAGATAATTCATTAAAGTCACTTAATTTATCATTTTAAAGAAATTAACAGCGGAAGAACTTAAAGTTTATCAAAATGCATATATATGTAAATATAAGTTTATCAAACCTATAGTGGAAAACCCGGCTGTACTGTGCATACAGGCGATCAACTATAACAGTAGGTATACCAGTACAAGTGTGTATCCAATTTCCCAACCCCAAAACATAATACGAAATATCAAAACATTATAATATCTACACACATACCAGCAGGCCTCGGCGTAGGCAAGTTAGATGTAATCGCCGATGATCCCCTTACCCCCTGCTAGTACTAGGATCGCACTCAAGCCATCACAAAAGAGGATGACGAGTCCAGAGTGAGTAATCCCAAGGAAATTCACCAAGTAATTACGGAAGTAAAAGTACTGGAATTTAAAATACTATAATTAAACATGCGGAACAAAAGAATTACAGGCAACTGTGAAAGGATCATCGCATGCATAAAAAAATAGTAGCAAAGCAAAGTACGTGCACAATAAAAATCGACTAAGTCATACTTCGGGCTTTTCCCCGTGCACGGCCCGTGAAAACACCTCTACCGGGTTGGCCCTGGACCTCAGGTGGTCGGCGTAGACCCACGACGCACCCACACAAGCCTACCATAGCCGGGCAGCCTATTCACCGGCATATGCATAGACAAGTGCTATGACTCAGTGGACTCTATGGCCGTAACGAATAAGCACCAGGTGGGGAGTGATCTCAACACCGTAAAGACACCAGGTAGGAGTACACTCCACTACCGTAAAGTCACCAGGTGAGAGTACTCAGCCACCGTAAAGCAATAATGAAATGGAGTAGAGAATAAATGGAACTGAATTCAAATGAGTCAAACCAACATTATGAACCCATTAATTGATTATTAACCCTCATAAATGAATTCCAGGAGTCCCAAAATAGTAATTGGAGTCGGAGTTTAGTCGGATATTAGACCGAAGGAAATATTGATGACTAGAATAGGTGTTATAAATTAAATCAAATTGGAGTAAATAAAATCCTATAGTTTGAACTGAATAATCAGTACACTTAGGATAAGCCTCGAGATGCACAACAATGAGATTCAAGGCTAGATGGTGTCTTGATAAGTCTCTAGGAATTTGGTGACGCAGGGTGATCAGGAACCGTCCGATCTTCCTCGAGATGCGCAAAGACGCTAGATTAAAAACCCAACTATATATATGCACACAATCGATGGATCAAACATGCAAAAGGAAGCATTGTTTTTCAAGAAATTGTGAGGAGATCAAGGAGAGGTCTGAGGTTGGAGAGGATGATTTGAGGCTTGGGGGAGATGATTCTGGGCGTCTAACACTCAAGCTAAGGTAATAAATAAATAAATAAAAATATTATTTAAATATATTATTTAAATAATATATGTGGGTCCCCCGAACCGGGTCGGACCCGACCCAACCGGGTCGGCCCGGTTCGGCCCCTACGGGGCGGGTCGGGTCGGGTCGGCCCAGCCCACCCGGGTTGGGCCGGGGGCCGGTTTGGCCCGCCCCACCCGGGATGGGCTGGGCTGGCCCCGCCCGGCCCTGGGGGTGCACGCACGCGCACGCGTGCGTGCCCCCCTTCTTCTTCCTCCCCACCAGAGGCGCACCAGCGCCTCTGGTTCTTCATCTCTTTTTCATCAATCTTCTTCTCTTCTCTACTCCTCTCGATTCACCTTCAATCTCAATCCATAGGAGACCTCCAAAACCTCTAAATTTCACCATAAAACCCCAAAAACAAACTCCAAATTCTCGGATCAAAATACATGCAAATAACCCAAAATTTATCAAATCACCTCAATTTTCCACAAATTCGATTTCCAATCGAAATGGTTTATCAAACCAACCTCAAACATACCAAATTTAAACAAAAACGGTGATGAATTCTCTCGAAATCACAATTTCACTCACATACCCATTTTAATGAAAAATCAACAAAAATGAAAATTTATTACCTTAGCTTGAGTGTTAGACGCCCAGAATCATCTCCCCCAAGCCTCAAATCATCCTCTCCAACCTCAGACCTCTCCTTGATCTCCTCACAATTTCTTGAAAAACAATGCTTCCTTTTGCATGTTTAATTCCCACATCACAATAATAGACATACAACATGCACAAATAACATAATATAACCTGGGTACTCATATTCGAGTCGACCCAGCTGTCCACGTAACGCCCGAATTACTCGTTAATCCTCGCGATTAACACTAATCCTGATTAAATTAATTTGGGCCGTTAAAAAGTGACAGACGTACATGTTATAGGTGCGGTCAGAGAGGTCACATCAGTGTAGATTGTCGTAGAGCCTTTCCAGCACCAGAGATTGATTGATTGGTACATCAGGTTTTAGTGGGATACTAGTTGATTTGTTTACCAGGATTTTGATTGCAGACTGGTTGATTTGTTCACTAGGTTTTAATTGAAGACTAGTTGATTTGTTCACCAGGATTTTGGTTGAAGACTGGTTGATTTGTTCACCATGTTTTAATTGAAGACTGGTTGATTTGTTCACCAAGGTCAGGTCGATGTGTTTCCCTGGAATAGGTAGATATGTTCCCTAAGAATTTCAGTTGATTCGTTCACTGAAGGGTAAGAATTGAGTTGTTCATCTAGACGACGGGTGTCAGGTTAGTTAGTCTAACGGGTAATTGCAATCGAGTTGTGATCCCTTAGAAATGGTATTGGTTATCTTAAATTTCAGGGACGAAATTCTCCTAGTTGGAAAGAATTGTAACGGCCCAAATTAATTTAATCAGGATTTGTGTTAATCACGAGGATTAACGGGTAATTCGGGCATTACGGGGACAGCTCGATGGACTCGGATAAGAGTGCCCAGGTTATATTGTGTTATTTGTGTATGTTGTATGTCTATTATTGTGATGTGAAAATTTAATATTTATATAAACATCACATGTGTGTAAGTTGACATCAGGAAAGGCTACGAGTCGGGTATATGTCTCGAAGTGCGTGTCGGGGACCAGGTACCGGGTACGGGATAGCCGGGGTACGGGCATGGGTTGCCAGGTAGCTGAGTGCTAGTGTGACTCATGTATAAATTTTATATGATTTATTAAGGTGATTTAACCTAAAGTTGAATAAATGTATTAATGGATTAATTGAAGTCCTATAGTTGTAGCTAAATAAATCAGGGTGCATAGGATTGTCCTCGAGATGTATAACGGAGTGAAACGAGGGATGTGTTGTTAGGATAAGGTGTCCATAACTTGGGTGAAACAGGGTGATCAGGAACAGTCCGATTCTCCTCGGGATGCGTGCACACATTTGATTAGAACAAATACATAAATATCGATGGATCGGTGGAGGCATGCAAGTAATCAGTTTCTCAACAAATTCTGGAATTCAGAGAAGAAATTTGAGGGTAGGGAAGGTGAATTCAAGCTTTGGAGAGGGAAGTTAAGCTTAGAAAACATTGATCTAAGGTAATCAAACTTCTATTTTGAGTAAAATTTCATTAAAATGGGTGTTGTGGTGATTTCGGATTTTGGACAAAATCACTATTCTTTTTACTGGATTTGGGGTTCTTGAGGTTTAATTTGATGAATCTTATCAATTAGAATCATTTTGAGAAAAATTGAGTGATTTGGTAAATTTTGGGTTTATATATATGTATTTTAATCCGAGAATTGAGGTTTGTTTTGGTGGATTTGTGGTGGAATTTTGAGGTTTTAGAGGTCTTCAATGGAGTGAGAGTGAAGAGAAATGGAGAGGAGGGAAGAAGAGGCAAAGATAGATGAAAAAAAAAGAAAAAAAATGAGGAGACGATTTCGTCTCTGGGAGTGAGGAAGAGGGCGCACACGCGCGCGAGACTGGACCGGGCAGTTCAGTCCAACCCACCTAAACCGGACCGGTT
The DNA here is from genome assembly GCA_039657345.1 of Stephania japonica. Classification (NCBI taxonomy): domain Eukaryota; kingdom Viridiplantae; phylum Streptophyta; class Magnoliopsida; order Ranunculales; family Menispermaceae; genus Stephania; species Stephania japonica. Next base: position 77,971,294 of record CM077556.1, on the reverse strand, counting down.
CAGGTGGGGCCCACATAAAAAATATATATAAAAATATAATAAATTAAATAAAAAAATATAAATAATATTGTATTATATATATTATTTTATTTTCAGGAAAATAGGAAAATAGTTGAAAAAACAGAAAAATTGGAGAAAATTTTAGAAAAATGTAGAAAATTAGGAAAAGGTAGAAAAATGGTTTCGAGATTTTTTTGGGTATTTTTGGAACCCCGACATAGTCCGGGAGAGGTACACAACTCAAATTTGAAAATATGATATAATATCATAAAATTTGATTAATGTGTTTTATTAATAATATAAAACACTATAAATGGACTTTAGGGACTGGGGAACCATTGCTCGGGTATAGGAGAGCTAAGCGGGTCGGATTGACGGGTCTGGGAAGTCAGAGTGCGTAGTTACAGGTGCGTAAAACCCTTGAGAATGTTACACTTTAAATTCATGCGTGATTCGCTCTGGTTAAGCAAGTATTTATTTATTTACCGCATTGTTTACTTATTGGGTTGTCATATTTATGCATTATGATCATGTGTTGGTCGGTGTTTAATTTTTTCACATGGTCGGAGGTTAATCGAGATGGTTGTGTTACAGAATTGAGCAGGCTAGGCCGTAGTAGCGCATGTCTTTGGGCTCAACCGGTGAATAGCTACCCACGTAGTGGGGTGCATGTGTCCGGTGGGTTGTGATTTGTTCTGGCCACCTTTAGTAGTTCGGATGTGGTTTAGACTTGATGTGTTTAGTCGGGGTCATCCTAATCTACGAAGTATAATCTAGTTTTGTTAGACTCCGTCACACTTCCATCTAGTTTTAATTGATATTGTAATTGAATTGGTTTACTTGAATGTTGTTTTATCTTTTAGTTTGTTTTATTTTTACTGTGTGTGATCGTTATATTAGTTGTGAATGTTGTTTACTGCCAGCCATGGGAATATGATTCCTGTTGCCAGGGTCATATTCACATATCTCGCAGGTTATTGTGGTTTTCATGATTATCGTGTAGACTTCTCTTGGGAATTTACTCACTGGGCTCGTTGTTGTATGTGTTGGGCAACTGAGCGCAGATCCTGATATGAGCAAGAGCAAGGGAAAGGAGGTACTAGGCGACTATCTTTGAGACCGTTGCTGCTGATAGTTCGTGTTTTAATATCATGTATATATATTTTGTTTTGCTGGGTTTTGGGGACTTTAGAACTTTATCACATGTATATGGATTACTGTTTACTTCGTCTCAGTTATATACATGGTGTTATCTCCGGGTTTTCCACTGCTTAGGCTTAATAAATTCTCATAAAATACGAATTAAGCACTTCTGCTATTGTTATTAAAATTTGCTAACCTACTAGATGTTTAAATAAATTAAACAACTTAATATAGTAGGATTAGTCAAACGAAGCATCACTTCATAGAGATGTTGACATGGCAGTAGTGATGATGTGTTCGGTGACATGATAGGCGCTGCTAGGCTTGCAAGCGGAGGGCGTGGGTCACGAGGCGACCCTGGAAGTTTGGGGCCGTCACATAAAGTATCATGTGGCTTGCACTAATGGGGAAAAAGGGGTATTTCCTATCGGAATTACTGCCACCCACAATGTTGTGTGAACCTGGGGAGTGAATTGTGAAGGTGTCATGTGGCTTACACTAGTTAGAGAAACGTGAGCCATTTCCTACAGAAGTGCCTGACCACCCCCGTCGTTGTATGAACCTGGGCACTGCATTGTTGTGGTTATTGTTGTGGATTTATACCGCTTATGTGATTCTTTTAACTCTTAGAATACACATGTTATTGTTGTTGCCTTTTAGTCTGTTTATCATGCACTTTGACCAATTTACATTCGTGTCTTTGAATTACAACATGATAATTATACTGCTTTAGTTGATGTCATAAATTACTGTTATATTCTTCTGGTATTACTTTCGATTTCTCTCAAGTTACTCACCGTCTAGTTTGTGACTATAGGTGCAGATATCCCAGAGTGCTCCAAGGGTAAGAGCCATACTTAAGTGACTTCCTCTGAGGACCTCTCAGAGAGATACCGCTTCAGGATTATATTAGGTTGGTTTTATTATTGTTTGTTAGTTGTATGACCATTTTATCTATAATTTTTTGTCTGGTGGGATGTAAGACTTTTGGATATCATGTAACTTGTTATCTCATTTCAATTTGATTTTTACATGAATATCTATATTTCTGGGCTTCACATTTATAGATGCCTGATTTCCCTTGAATTGAGTTATTTCCCATACACTTTGTTTATACTTATAGTTTTTTGCTACGTAAATTGATAACTGCGATAACTCACTTCATAAACTTGTTAAACGGATAAATGGAGGCTGACTAGGCTCATTAGGTTCCCCAAGACTGGACTCAAGGGCTTGCACGGGTCTAGGCCGGGCATACCCAATCGCATTCTGAAATTGGGGTCGTCACAATTGGTATCAGAGCGTACCAGGTTTAAATTTCATAAAACATAAGCCATATAAGCTCAGAAATTATGTATGGTTGAACTTAAAGTGGAATTCTATGATCCTGTTTAAAAATTTAGTTGGGGAGTAAGGGATGAGTCGGGTTGATTTTTGTACATGTTATGATTGTTGTTTGTACTATATGGTATGCAGTAGCTAGCCACTAATCTGTGAAGTTCGTTCTCTTGTTCAGACAACGATGACGTATTAGACAGGTCTGAGTGATGATAGTGACACGTCCGACACACGATATCCTAGCGGGTATGATGTGCGCATCTTGACGTAGGGGGTAACGACACAGGACCAGCAGTAGCAGGAGATGGTGCGTTTATTGAAGACACTTACACTGGCTACCACTACACCATCAACCCCGACTACACCTTTGCCGCCTACTACGACTACTCAGGGGGCAGATATGCCAGAGGCTACAGCTTCCACATCTCCGATTCCGATTACAGTGGTTCCTGATGCGGGAGTAGTTCAGATTACATAGATGGAGGTGGTTTTACCTCCGTTCCAGGCTGAGGAGGCACCAACTACACCTGTAGCTACTACAAAGACTACTCAGATTACGACTCCCGAGAAGAGTCCGAGAGCCACTGTTGAGTCGAGGCAGTGGAGAAAGTTCAAGAGACACGACCCCGTTGAAGTTCTATGGTGGCATTGACGTTACAACCGCGAAGTTATTTTCTGAAGAACCATGAGAAGATCCACACCATCATTGCTACGGAGGATCACATGAGGGTGACAATTTCTTCATCGATGTTGTAAGGGGAGGCACATGATTGATGGATGACCATCGTTTCTACCTGAGGTATGCCGAGAGACTGGATCGACTTCAAGACCTAGTTTAACTAGGAGTACTTTCCGCCGACACTTATGAGGGCGTAGAGGAACGAGTTTACATAGTTGAGACAGGGTGCTAACGAGTCAGTGATGGCATACATGGGCAAATTCATCTCATTACTACCTATGCTGGAGGATCAACAGACTCAGAGATCGATCGGGCTTACTATTTCCTTAAGGGACTATTACCTGTTGTTTGGGGTATAGCGGTCACGACATAGCTGAAGACCCTACAAATAGCTTACGAGCGCAGCCTAGCGAGGGAGAGCCATTTGCTCACTCACCCAGAGGAGGCTAGATAGATTAGATCAGAGGATTAACATCAGGATTAGAAACGGAGGAAGGACAAGTTCCGTTATCGAGATTTCATAGCACAGTGCGTGGGTTCGGTTGCACCATATACTGCTAGACGGACATAAACGATCCACCAATACCTACGTTTGCGACTCACCCTCTATAGCCTATTAAACCCGTGCAGCAATCGTAGGGACAGTCTACCAGTAGAGGTAGTAGACAGAGGCAAGGACAAAGATCTGAGAGACTTAGACTACACAGAGAGGCCAGAGCCAGATACATGATACATGGATACCCATACTTGTTTCAAGTGCGGACAGGTGGGCCATACCTAGAGGAAGTGTCCACAATCAACCAGAGCACAACCACATTACCATCAGTACTAGAGAGAGCGAGTGCAAGCTGAGGTCGACCCATACCAGGGGGCATCACGAAACCATGTTGAGGGTATGGTTTCTATTTATGGTACTTTCATGCATACTGTTGGGGCATGTACCCTATGTCAATCTATAAACATTGTTTATCTTACAGTTTTAGTTAATAAAATGGTGGTTTTTCATTTGCTATTTTATTATAAGTGATTGCATGTTTACCTTATAATAAGATCCATGGGTATTTGTTGAAATATCCTAAATGTCCATACTCGGTCATTATACTGGGAACTATAATGAATTAAGACTAGTGTGAGTCTTGATTGATGGTCATGCGATGATCATGCGTATAGGGATACAAATCGAGATCATGAGTATTTGTTAAGGAACAAGGTACTGGACTAACCTGCTATGAGAACACCACATGGATTAAGTCATAGGTGTTGCTCTTGATAGGTATATCATTTAGTCATTCGACTTGATATTGCCATAGACTTCAATATTAGGAGCATGGTAATTTGACATAATCAAATATTGTCTTTAACCGGATGATTATAAAGATTGTGATTGGTTATCATATGAGCAATATGTGAAGGTGTGTAATCAAGAAAGAATTTGTCGCTCTCGTAAAGAGAGAGATATCAGTGGATCCCTCGATGTGTTAGATTGTTAAATGGCTAAGTTCAAGTGAATTGATATGATCAATGTCACTTAAATGTTTTCAATCTATCTAAAGATCGAGACTAGTACGATTGAATATTAAGGGTGACTTTTCATGCTTTATATTTAATTAAGGTATATCGCACGACAAAAGGATATGATATATGTTATTCATTAGGTTGTATTGATTTTGATATTCATGCTACTTGGGTAGTCATAATGCCTTGCTAGAGACCGCTTATGACTTGTGTACCAAAATAGTTTTTGGTGCACTACCAACATCGCATGAACCTGTTGGGTCGTACACATAGAATGACTTTGCACAATTTCAAATGGTCCAGAGTATTGAGTTTTATAAGATAAAATTCATAATATATAAGCCCTTATGATTCGTTATATGATAACTTATTAATATGAGTATATGTGTAATTTGCTTAAACAATGTAAATACAATAGTTGTATTTTGAATTTACTTAAACAACGTAAATACAATAGTTGTATTACGAATAGGGTTTTAAGTGAGAGCTTATCTACACATATAAATAAAGGTTGATACCCAAAAACAAAAGAAGAATTTTGTTTTTTTTCAATTTTCGTACTTTCTGGATTTTGGGAGATAAAAAAACATTTTCTATCTCTTTTGGGGCTAGCCTTCCAAATTGTGGTCACCATTCATATGTGGATTTTTGATAGAGGACGCACGCTTCAACGTCTTGAAGATCAAACAATCAGAGAAGGAAATCAGGAATCAATGTATGGTTTACTTTTGTAGATCTTGTTTAATGGAGCTTATTTGCGATCATGTGGGGGGTTTTTCAAAATTACTTTGAATTTTCCACTACATATTGACGCGTGTCGAACGTGTCCATAAAATATATTACCTAAACCAACTATTTTATAGATAGCGATAAAGGGTCGATCCCACAGAGATTGATGGTCTTTTTAAGGTAAGAAAAATACAAAAAAGGGAAATTAGGGTTTTAGAGAATGTATGAATACTTTTAAAATAAAGAAATTAAATAAGAGGAAATCTAATGGGAGTGAAAAATCTAGGTATTCAACTTCACGGTTTTCACCATATAACTTGGGGTTGATTTCATTAATCGTCAATTTATGAAAAATATGAAACTAATCTATGATCTAGTGCAGCTATAGACCCGGTGATGCACTTTGTTCCTCGCACTTCCAGATATTGGCAGCCAAGGTACGATCGTTGACTACTTTCTTAACCAATCACGCAACCTGATCACTAGTGCTCCAGATTTAACGCATTGACTGCATTACTTCGGTCCGTGAAGACACTACACATACACAACCGGATCACTATTATTCTCGATTTAACCTAGATTCTTAAGGTACTTGATCGGTTGGCCAATTGTCACAAATTTGAGTCTACCGCATAAGGACGGACGTTTCGACTTCAATGACTAAGGGTGGTTAATCTAATACGCATGCGCATGCCTTTACACACAATTAAATTTAACCATAATATTATAAAAAATATCAAAAAAATAGATCATATAAAAGAATCAATAATAATAATAATAAATAAACCTCATAATGAAATCTAAAGTCGTAGGCTTAACTGATCTACCTTCAACTTAGAAGAGAAACTAACTAGACATAATTAAAAAATTAGTTCTAATGCAAAACGGAAGTAAAACCAAAAACTTTTTTGTTTGAGAGTATATGGTATTTATAGGAACAATTTCAAATCGGTGGGAACTCTAAAAATCGTTCATCTCTTGCTTTAAGAAGAGTAATCTCTACATAATCTGATCTTCTCCATCACGTACGAGTCCCCGCTCTCAGCGATTCTCTGCACAGACTGCACAGGTACATACATATATGCATATCTTTCATTCCATTTTGACATGGTGTTTAAATGTTTATCAACTCATTTTCCAAATCTGATTAGGTTGGCATTTGTTAAACAAACAGAACACTCTTGACTGCTTTTTGTAAGAAGACATTTAGCCCTTCAAATTCTGAATGTTAGATCAATTTAATTAGCTAGCTCTTTGTTTCTTTGATAACAATATAATGTCTACCTGAAACTTTCATATACAAACCACTCAATTTTTAAGAAACAAATTAAAAAGAGCTCCACATTGCTGGCATACACACAACATAATATGCATACCCGAACGAAACGACAATGACAATGATGACAACAACAAAGCCTCAATCCCTAATTAGTTATATTTCGTGCCGTGGACATTGTTTAAGAGATGGGAATGGGATGCATGAACAATGACGTTATGTGTTCTTTTGTTTTCTTGTTCGAATGGACGTACGCATCTTCATGCTTATACAAGAAGTAGATCATTCGAGAAAGATTAACCACTCTCATTAGTATGGGCATTGGAAAGGCCGTTGGTCTAAGGAGCCCTTTGTTTTTAATTCCTTCCACGCTTCTTCCACCTGTTTGTTGAGCTTCGACTTCATCTTCTGGTAGACCATATTGGTTCATGTACCACTCCATGGCCGAAGCCACATGCCCTCTCTCTTGTTCAAACTTCAAACATTCAAAAAACAAATAAAAAGCTTAACTTGTATGTTAATTGAATGAAAGACTTAACTAAAATATCTATGTATACCTTGCGTGACACCACATCATTCATGAGTCGACATATTATGGCAGATGCTCTAACGAAATTTGCTTCACTTATCGCCCACTCAAAAACCTCTTCAGAGACCATTTTTCCCATGCCAACAAAGGATGTAGTAGTGAGTGAGTAGTAACCCGCACTGATTAATGCATTTGGCATGTACTCCTCGACTTTTGGTGTGTAACCTTTATCCAACCATTTTGCCTCGACCAAGTAAGCTCGAACTAATTGTTTCATCTGGAATCTCTTTTACCTTCCTTGAGCATTTTCTTCACCTCTTCTTTTAGCTCTTCGACTCCTTGCCCAAGTATGTAATGCCTATTGGTGCAATATAGTTTAGCAGTAGCATATGTAAGAATAGAAGTATTTCTAGTAAATGAATTTTCTTTCGCCGTTGCTGGTTTTTGATTTCGAGAATAAATGGGAATTGTGGGGGGTTATGATTTTAATAGGAAATAACATATCTGTGCTTGAGATTGAAGAATGTAAAAAATAGGCAAAATCCATCATTTAGTCCCTGAAACTTTGTGTCTTTTATGTTTTTGGTCCCTAAATTTTTATTATTACACATTTGATTCTTGAACTTTCACAAAGATATACATTTAGTCTTTCCACCATTTAAAGTGTTAAATTCCACCAACGTGAGTAACAAAAGTGTCACGTGACTAGCCAAGAAGAGTAAAGTGGTTTATATTACTGAACCGAACGAATTACATCGACCAACAAAAGTTGAAAATTTTTTTTAATTTCCTCCAAAAACATAAGAAATTCAAATTTCATGGACCAAAAGCATAAAAACTCAAAAGTTCAGGGACCAAATGTACAACAATAAAAGTTTATGGACCAAATGTACGCTAATAAAAGTTTAGGGACGTGACCAAAAGCATAAAAGACTCAAAGTTTAAGGACCAAAAAATATGTTTTGCCTAAAAAATATAAGACACTTCATCGACGGTGTAATTTAGGAAGTAGTCACCCCTATGCGTGGATGAAAATTTGCTGCTTCATCAGCTGTGGAAGTAGAGCAAATACTTGGTCCTTCACTACGCATCCTTTCCAACAAGCTAGGACAGCGAAAGTGTGGCCAGTAACTTAGCTGATCAATGAGTTTGATAATTTTTGTGCTTAATTTTAGTCATCTGCTCCTCTACATATAAAGGAAAACTGACGTTAGCCAACAACCGGTTGGTCCAAGTTAGGACTCGGTTTCAAGTCTCGTGAATATAGCAAATTGGGTTAGGACTTGGGAGGGCCACCTTTAATACATGGCTTGACAGTGCCCTAAAGTAGATTAGTTGACGTGATTAAAAAAGAATGAAAAAAAAAAATCTTCCATTGTTGTCTGCCGGAGCACTCATGAGAAATAGAAATGCCAACAACAACGATGTATGTGCTTGAAAACAGTCCATCAAAAGAGGTTACAACTAATTCGTATTGTACCACTCAAGTTTTGTGTTGGTGGTGTAACACTCCACTTGCTCTCTCTTGTTCAAAAGAGAGCTTTTCGGATTTTGCAAGTGATACTGCATTTACTGTAGTTCTTGATTATATCATGACTCTTTCTGGCTAATGTTCGTCATGATTTACAAAGGAAGATATTGTTTGGTTTTGTTGTTTGATGGAGTGCACCAGTCTTCATAGATTGAAGATTACATTTTACCTAAGAAAATAACCATTGGACTTTTTATTAGTGACAGAAATCGCGATACATCAAGCCAATGGTGAAGCCATGGACAATGAAGAATACAGTTTCATTCCTTATGATAATTAGTGATGTTTAACAAATTAAGGGAATGAAGAGGCATTTAACTATATATATATATACAAGACCGATCAGGGATTGTAGGGCTTCTATGCACAGCAAGTCTATGCATTCCTTAAGCTTTTGAGAGGAATGAGTGTAGGCATCTTCATGTTTGTATATGACATAGATCATTCGCGCAAGATTAACAGCTCGAATCCGTAAATTCATCAGAATACTAGCATTGTTGATTGTATTCAAGCAACCTTCATTCAAATCCTTCCTTGCTAAGTTCAACATTTTCTCAAACTCATCTCGCACTGTTAGAGTAAATCATTAGTTTTACTGCTGTAACTTTTATTTACTGTGTTAGTTTTACTGCTGTAACTTTTATTTCTTGTGTTAGGGTTTGATGTAATTTTGTATCACGTGTATGTCACGTGACTGGTCCCATATATATATATAAATGCATATGGATGAGAGAAGGCAGAGAAGCCGTTCTTCTCCTCTCCAGTTTTCTTCTTCAATCTTCTTCTTCTTCAACATGGTATCAGAGCCTTGAAGGCTCGCGCCGTGATCGGTCCGGGATCACCACAGCCACCACCGCCACCACCGGGATCAACAAAGACAGTCTCCAAGAATGGCAGATGACCAGACGCCGATCTTCGGATCTGGTTTGAGAGAGATGGGATCTGGATCGATGGTGACCGGATCTACATCTGGTTCATCAGGATCTACAACTCAACATCCGGCGATGACTCCGTTTGGTAACTCTCTTAACCAAATCGTCACTATGAAGTTAGATCGCAACAATTTCTTGGTTTGGAAGGCAATGGTGTTACCTATCTTCCGAGGGTGCCGTCTGGATGGACATCTGTTAGGAACCTTGAAGAGTCCATCGGAGTTCTTACCAGAGTCGAGCGATCCGAATCCGGCATATGAAGACTGGTATGGAAAGGATCTGTTCTGCCTTGGATGGCTCATCAGTGCGATGTCCAACGAGGTTGCTCATGCAGTGGTTGGTGCTGAATCCGCTCATGAAGCATGGAAAAGGATTGAAGAATACTGTGGATCTCACAATCGGGCTCAAGTTCAAGTGTACAGACGAAAGATCTAGAATACAAAGAAAGGCTCTATGACAATCTCCGAGTACTTACTGAAAATGAAGGAGATGGCAGATTTTTTGGCAACGGCAGGCTCTCCAGTGTCTGATGATGATCTGGTGTCCAATACTCTTGCTGGACTGGATGGTGAGTACCTTCCGATCATCTCTGTTCTACAAGAAAAGGAAACCCTAAGATGGACAGAATTACAGGCATCTCTATTGAGTTTTGAGATGACCTTGAGTCAGTTTCATGGTCTCAACAGTATCAGGTCCTCGCCTATCCATGATTCCACACCATCGGTGAACTCGGCAGAGATCAAACAAGTACCAGTAGGTGTCCAATATCAACAGTCAAACAGTGGTGGTCGTGGCTCAAATACTCGCAATCGCGGTGGTCGCAGTCGTGGACGAGGGGGTTTTCGATCCCAGAACAGTAATAAACCGACATGCCAAATATGTGGAAAATTCGGACACTCCGCGGCGGTCTGCTATTTCCGGCAGGACATGAAGTACATGGCGCTCCGACTACCCAACAACAGGGTGCCTCATCTCAACAACTGCGATTCAACCCTACACCTACGGGATCCCATCTTCCATCCCCAAGTACTTTCTATGCCGCTTCTGAACCAGGTTCGGACACTTCTTGGTATGCAGATAGTGGGGCTACATCACATATTACTTCGGATCCTTCTCAGTTGCACAACTGCACACCTTATCAAGGTACTCATTCTCTAATTATTGGTAATGGAAATTCTTTTCCTATATCTGGTGTTGGTACTGCAACTATACCATCTTCTAGCTCGAGTTTGTCCTTTCATAACACACTGTGTGTGCCTCAGATTCAGAAAAATTTATTAAGTGTGTCTCAACTGGCTCGAGAGAATAAGGTTCTAATTGAATTCCATGCTCGTGATTGTTTTGTGAAGGATATCAGAACTAGGAAGATTCTACTACATGGTACTCTTCACAATGGTTTGTATTGATTTTTTGGGCCTCCCTCCTCTTCTCAAAAACAGTCTGCTCTTGTTGCATTCAACAAGAATTTACCTGCATTATGGCATTCCAGACTGGGACATCCTGCACATCAGACATTGCAGACGGTGTTACAGTTGATGAATGTATCAAATAAGTCTGTTGAATTTTGTTCCAGTTGTCCTCTAGGTAAGAGTCATGCCTTACCCTTTCAATTGTCTACTCACCGGTCTTCTCATATTTTGGATCTCATTCATACTGATGTCTGGGGTCCTTCTCATGTACGATCGACTGGTGGTTTTCTTTACTATGTGCACTTCATGGATGATTACACACGGTTTACGTGGATCTATCCATTGAAGGCTAAATCTGATGTTTTCAACGCCTTTTTGCATTTTAAAAATTTGGTTGAAAATCTATTTTCTACACGCATCAAGAAGGTTCAATCAGATTGGGGAGGGGAGTATAGGTCGTTGAAGCCCTTTCTCGACTCTTGTGGCATTATTTTTCAACACTCATGTCCACATGTTCATGAACAGAATGGGAGAGCTGAACGTAAGCATCGACATATCATTGACATGTGCTTAACAATGTTAGCTCATAGTCAGTTACCCTATAAATATTGGTGGGATGCATGCGAGACAGCAGTTTTCCTTATCAATAGACTTCCGTCTAGAGTTTTGCAGGGTCAGTCTCCTTACGAAAGGGTGTATGGTCGTCCTCCAGATTATTCGATCTTACGAGTGTTTGGGTGTACCTGTTTTCCATATTTACGTCCATACAATTCTCATAAACTGCAGTTTCGATCTGAGAAATGCCTCTTTTTGGGGTATAGTTCATCTCATAAAGGCTATAAATGTCTTCATAAATCTGGGAGAATGTATATCACTCGTCATGTCTTGTTTAATGAAGATGAGTTTCCTTACTCAACCCTTTTTACTTCCACATCCATGCCTCTTGGTTCTAATGGATCATCAATGGTTACTCTTCCAGCTCCACAGTTCACGTCTCATGAATCATGCATACCACCAATACCCTCGACTACGTTTGGTTTTCCCTCTTCATCTGCTCCTGAAAGGTCTTCTGCTTTGTTGCCCATGTCTCCGTCCTCTCCTCAGTCTGATTTGAATCTTTCTTCTGATGTGTCTCTAAATAAATCTGTGTCACATGTACCACCAGTTCCTTCTGTTACAGAAGGAAATAATGTGGTCAACAATGAATCTGAGACACCACAAAATGTTCATCCAATGGTAACTCGAGCTAAGGATGGTATTTCTAAGAAAAAGGTGTTTGTTGCTACTACATCTGTGTCTGAGGATATTCCTCAATCAGTGGACTTAGCTCTCAAGGACCCGAAATGGAGAGAGGCCATGGAGAATGAGTATAGAGCACTTATCAAGAACGGTACATGGTCTTTGGTACCTGCTCACTCTTCTCAAAATGTTGTTGATAATAAGTGGATCTTCACCGTGAAAAAGAATTCGAGATGGCTCAATAAATCGATACAAAGCTAGATTAGTGGCTCGGGGCTTCAAACAGTTGCCGGGTATCGATTTTAATGAGACTTACAGTCCAGTAGTAAAGGCCTCCACTATTCGCATTATTTTATCGATTGCGGTTCAATTTGGTTGGTCGATTCGTCAGCTTGATATTCATAATGCCTTTTTAAATGGGTCGTTAGTTGAAGATGTTTATACAAACCAACCTAAAGGCTTTCTCGATAATTCAGTCCCTACTTATGTGTGTAAACTTCATAAAGCACTTTATGGTCTTCGTCAAGCCCCTCGTGCTTGGTTTGACAGATTACGATCCACTCTGTTATCGTGGGGTTTTGTGAATTCTAAAGCTGATAACTCACTTTTCATATTTCATTCTTCTTCGACTGTTTTATACATCTTGGTCTATGTTGATGATATTATAGTCACTGGATCTCATTCTGACCAAATTCAGCAGTTTGTTTCTCGGTTAAATGAGTCTTTTGCTTTAAAAGATATCGGTGATTTAAACTTGTTTTTGGAAATGGAGGCTAGACGTGATACTACTGGACTATTTCTCACTCAAACAGCCTATATCAAACAATTACTTCAGAAAGGTGGTATGCTCCAGGCTAAAGCAGTTGATACGCCTGCGTTAGTGGGCAAGCCACTATTTTCTGATACATCCCCTCATTTCTCAGATGCTACGTTATATCGTAGTTTACTTGGTGGTTTGCAATACCTGGTTCACACTAGACCAGATATTGCGTTTATCGTCAATAGATTGAGTCAATATCAAAGCTGTCCAACTCAGATACATTGACAAGCGCTGAAGCGGGTCTTACGATATCTTAAAGGTACTATTGATTGGGGTATTTGGTTTAGACCTAGTATGCATATGTTTGTCACGGGATTTTCTGATGCAAATTGGGCAGCCTCTCTCGACGATAGGAGATCAGTTTCTGGATTTGCAGTCTTCTTTGGATCAAATCTAATATCTTGGCAGTCAAAGAAACAACATGTAGTTGCTCGTTCAAGTACAGAGTCCGAGTATCGGGCATTAGCTCAGGTGTCGGCCGAAATTACATGGATTCAGTCATTATTGTCTGAACTTAAGTTTTCTCTTCCTACTGCTCCAGTGATTTGGTGTGACAATATTTCCGCTCAAGCTCTTGCTCATAATCCCGTATATCATGCTAGAACAAAACATATAGAGTTGGACATTCATTATGTGAGGGATAAGGTGTTGTCGGAGTCAACTTGCGATTCGTCATGTTCCAAGTTCGATCGATTGCGGATGGCTTCACAAAGGCTCTTCGCTTCTCGGTTTTCTTTTCTTAGGAGCAAACTTGGTGTCGTTGCTCTCCCCTTCGTTTGAGGGGGATGTTAGAGTAAATCATTAGTTTTCTTGCTTTGTAAGTTTTATTTCTTGTGTTAGTTTCTTCTTTGTAACTTTTATTTACTGTGTTAGGGTTTGATGTAATTTTGTATCACGTGTATGTCACGTGACTGGTCCCATATATATATATATATAAATGCATATGGATGAGAGAAGGCAGAGAAGCCGTTCTTCTCCTCTCCAGTTTTCTTCTTCAATCTTCTTCTTCAATCTTCTTCTTCTTCAACACGCACCACTTGCTCTGGAACTCCGTGTTGCTTCGTGTAGCATTTGTGAGCAGAAGCCACATGTTCCCTCTTTTGCTCATGCTTAAAAAATTAAGAAAAAGCCTTCAATTATTTGTCCTTAAAAGTTTCTCTAATTACAAGCTAGTTATAAAGTACTCAACTATATGCATGTATGTACATATTAATTAAATGTGTGTACCTCGTGTGATACCAGATCGTCCATGATTCTGCAAATTATACATGAAGCCTTCACAAGTTTGGAATTATTCACTCAATCAAAAGCCTCGCGTGACAATCTTTCCCATACCAACAAAAGAAATGGCAGTAAGCATAGTGTATGCGCTGGTGACCAGAGAAACGCGCATGTACTCCCCCATTTTACGTACATATCCTTGGTTGCACCATTTTGCCTCCACAAAATAAGCTCTAACTATATCCTTCATCTGATTATACAAAAGGCAAAATGGCATAATAAAAAAATTAAGTGAGGACGAAATTTTAATTATAGGGGTGGTCGACCGTTAAAAGGGAAAAAAAGGAAAAGAATTTACAGTTTATACCGCTTGTTTTGCATAGTAGATATGATAAGCCCGACCTTCCTTCCTCAAAACCTCCTCGGTTTCTTCATAGACATCCAACAAGACCTTATAACATACTTTCATGTACCCTGGAAGTGAATCATTGCAGAAGCATCCCACCTACATGTATGATGGAAAATTAAGCATAACAATTAACAAATGATGAGAGATTTGAGTTTCCATCAATTTTATGCATGTAAATCACATACTTCTCAATTGCATTGGTGAAGAGTTCGAGCTCTTGAAGTATGCCGTAGACATCATAAATATTGTCAATGGTCGAAGTAAGGGCAATCACTTCGGTCATGAACATTCTTGCTAAAGAGTATGAAGGCTCAAAATAAACCCCTACTATCCAAAAATAGCACTCAGCCAGTCTGTCTCTTGCAAAGAGCAGCTTTGAAGCAAACTCCAAATCCTATCACCACCTACAAGTTAAAACATGGGAAATGTATATTAATATAATTGTAATTAGCTGGTATGGTACCCCTTTGGCTTCACTTTAGTAATAATGAATAGCTAATTAAGTCAAATTAAGTTTGATTCAAGAGAAAAATTTTTACTTTCAAACATCACTGAGCTCTTTCCTATGGAAGGATTGGACTACATTAAAATCCAGCACCGCAAACTTTTTCAGGATATTGCTCCACTTGCATTCTTCTTGATACAAGGAGATGTAGTTCCTTGCCTCTAGCCTTGGCATGCCCTTGTGGAGGGGCTGCTCCAAAGCAAATGCACTTGGTGTTTCAAGATTAGAGCTTGCCAAATTGCTCATTACTGCATCTTTAAGGTGAGTTGTGAAATTTAGAGCTTCTTCAAGGATGTCTTCTCCATAAACCCTCAGATGACAAGCGTCATACAAGCTTAACATTCCCTTCACGTCGTCGCGTAAATCTGACTTGAAATCTCCATTGTCATTGTCCCTGAACTTGTAGAAAACATCTGGTTCAAAGTCAATATTAAACATCAAATTATGCATGATTAATCATGGAGAAATCAAATTGAGAAGTGATGAAGTTTTATTAATTACCACAAGAAACCTTATATCCTTGTTGTCTAAGCAATCGAAAATAAAGGGCAGTGGCATAAAGGTCATGGTCATTGTTGATAAAAGCAGGGGTGGAATCATGGATTTCTTTCAATGCCTCTTCAATTTCTATGGTGAAGTGGTAAGCGACGCCAAGCCGTTGGAGCGCATTGATCAAATTCACTTGTTCGAAGGGATCATTTTTAGTTGTTTTTAGTAGTTCCTTCACTTCTGCTTCTAGTTTTTCAACTTCTTGTTTGCTGGCATAAATGGCCTATACCGAAAAAGTTCAACAATGTAAAAGATCATAAGAAATTTGTAATTACCTGTCTTGGTGAGACTTGACAAGGTTAATTTGCAAAGTGTAAAAACAAGTAATCAATATAGCTAGAGAAGCATTTTTCATATATATGGCAGAGCCTATCAAAAAGTCATCCGACCAAACGTCGAGTTACTGGTGGTCTCTTTTGACAATCTCAGAGCCTATGAGACTAGTCAGACAAGTGTCTTGATATTCGTGGCTAATAAATAAATAAATAAAAGAAGACCTGTCAAGTTATCCTTAACCATATGCAATTGTTAGACAAATAGAGAGCCAATGAACCATCATAGTTATGGCAGAGATACTTCTTTTCAACACAGATAGACACCATATCACATCTCAGTATAGTTCTTTGTTGTGTGAATGACTCGAGTACACATTACGACTTCGGTGGAGCTTACAAAGGAATACCCCATAAATGCGTAGCGTTATGAGGAATTGGCATGTAGCTAAGTATAAAAGCTTTATTAATGACCTACATGAGGTAGGTTTTATGAATTTTAGTTTGCAAGATGAAAAAAAAGGAGATATGTTAAAGTCAGGAGTAAAACTTTATTTCATGTGGGAAAACGAGCAGAGCATGCAGGTGAAGATGGTCTCAGTTAAACAATAGGTCGAAAAAAAATCGTTATGGACAGACACTAAACTATGCTGTACTTTACTTTTACTTTTGAGGACTAAAGTTCTTAAAATTGGGGATATTGTAACGACTCAAATTCTCCACGACCCAACCTATGGGTATTTTGGTAATTTCATGATAAAAATATGTTGGGTATTTGATGTGGAAATACAATTTTAAACTTGTCAAATTAAATATGAGTTAGGGAGTAAGTAAAGTTTTATTTTAAATTATAAAGCCCAATTGCGATTATAACCCAAAATGGCATTTTAGACAAGTTGTAAATAATCATAACCTTAATCTCTAACCCTAATGCTATTTAAGAAAATCAAAGAAAACCCTAGCCACAATCTTGTTAAACACCCACGTGGAGAGGAGGAGAGCAAGAGGAGAGTTCAAGCTCAAGAGAGGTACAGCCTCACTTCCCTCCTTGATTTCTTTATTATTTGTTGAAGATTTGGAGACCAAAGAGTCGATGGCGTCGACAGCGGCAAACACGCGAGGAAAATATAAAAGAAAATAAGAAAGGAAAGATTTGATCTATGTTAGAATAAGATTTTGGATAGGATTTTGAGTCAAAGACTCCATTGAAGGCATGGTGAGACTCTAATACTCCCTAGATTTATTATCTTGGTGTTGGTATTTGCAATGAGAGTTGATAATTTGCAAAGTTTGTTCAGTTTTTCTTAGATCTAGTCTTGAAATGGGTTATACAAATTTTTAAGCTTTATGATAACAAGTATTATGGATGAATCAATTTTGTTTTCCATAGTTTGACGGTATATGAAAGGGTTTTCTCATGATTTTAGCAAATTGAACGCGGTTGGAGTTTATTGATATAGATTTGACATTTAAGGTTGAGTTGAGATTTAAAAAGGGACTTTAAGTCTTTCTTTGGGAAATAAATTTATTCGATAAATTTGTGGACTTTGACTAAATATTGTCATTTGTGAATTTAAAGTCTAAATTGAGTCTTGTATGGTGATTTTGATCTTTTTAATTATAATTAATCGAACGTCTTCGATTTATGTTAGAAAAACCAAGTCTTAATGGATTTTCCTTGTTTTACATCACCGTATTCCTATTTTACTCGAATCATCAATTCTAATTTTAAGTGTCAATTTTAGAGTCGTGAATGACCTTTAGCGAAGTCAACTATAAAATAGAGTGAATTTATAAGGTCTAGACAATTGATGTTAAACTTGTATGGTTGTAGATACATAAAGTAATTATTCTTTCAAATTGTCTAGATTCGCGAGACGGTTCACATCGAGCCCAAACGCGAGAGGATTGAGATTAGGATTTGTGGCAAGTGCAGGTAAGTGGGGAGCTTGCTCAATTATCAAATATGGCATGATTATTAGTTATGCTTAGGATTCATAATTTGAATTAAAGACTTAGGATTTATGGGTTGCGTCGTGGTATTGGCTCGAACCTACGTATCTATGGAATGTGAATGCACTGTTTTCTCATCTATGTTATTCATGGCCCCAGAATGTGTGGAGTTCCACCGAGGGTCTTATTAGCAAGTAAATATATAAGAATACCTCATAATGTTGTGGTACCACCGAGGGTCGTTAACACCCCAGGATGTGTGGAGTTTACCACCGAGGGCTTTACATGACTAATTGAATTCATAAGTATGTCACGTAGGGACATGAGTTGGAGTTCCTTCTCTTGTACTCTTGAGACATAGGGATGTGGATCGGTGATGGCTTGGACGAACCTACTGTTTATTTGATGGGACAAACGAGAGGGCACATAAGGCATGTGTGCTAGCTAGTTGTTTCCATCACCTCGAGAGTAGGAGAATCGATCACCGGATTCTTGCCAATACCTAGTATGCATTGAATTAAACATTGACTTATCGTATTACTATATTTTATAGTACATAATCTCGCGAAACCCCCTCCTTTGCATGAAAGCTTGAATTTATGTAATGATTTGTCAATCTCTTTAATGCTATGCATGATTATTGTTGTTACAACTTGATGGCTTATGAATATGTCGTATTTGCTATGAAAGGATGAATTCCTATTTATTTGTGGCTTACAAACCTTATGTCCATGATAGTACTTGATGGTTCATTATACGTCTATCTTTTATGAAATCCTGCTACCATACTACTATTCAATGAACCTTTGTTTATTTTCAAATATATGCTAGACTTTGCATGCTTATTAGGTATTACTTGCATATTTGATGGTTGAACGAGTTTTCCGCAGTACTGAGCTCCGTTGGTTCTTTTAGCTCACCCCACTTACATCTCAGGTATTCACGACAGCGCTAGGTTGAGGCAAGGGAGAGACGAGCTTGAAGTCTCTTCTTGATGTGAGCTTTTGTTGATATATATTATGTATATTTGATTTTGAAACTATTCAACTTGGGGTTAAATTTAAAATAGATCTTTGTTTAGCCAACGTGTATTCCGCAGGTTTATTTGTTTAGGCGTGCCAGACCGTTATTTGGGCCTGGTTCAAGTATCGGGTCCAAGTGGCGGTCTGGGCTGGGCGACCCGACCCTAGGTCGGGGAAGGGTCGTCACAGTGCTAGTACCCTCCAAGAATCTGGAGGAAGTTAAGCCTACTAAAGAATCTAGCAGTTTGCTGTCTTTGGCAAGATTTGAAGATGAGTTACCAGTGCCAAATAAGACTAGATGGCATGCAAGGTAGAAGTCTTTGTTAGGGGGCTGCAAGAGATTCATCAATCTGTCAAAGATAACTTGTAGAAGGCTGCTGATAAGTACAAACAATATGCAGATCGGAAGAAGCATCACGTAGAGTTTGAAGTGGGTGACTTTGTGTGGGCAGTTCTCACTAGAGATCGGTTCTCTGTGGGTGGGTGACTTTGTGTGGGCAGTTCTCACTAGAGATCGGTTCTCTGTGGGTGATTACAATAAATTGTCAGTTCGAAAGATTGGTCCTGTGGAGGTTCTTGAGAAAATTAATCCTAATGCTTAAAGATTGAAGTTGCCAAATCACATTCGCACGGCTGATGTATTTAATGTCAAGCATCTTGTTCCCTATTATGGGGATACGTCTAATGATGAGAATTCGAGGGCGAATTCTGTCCACCATGGGGAGAATGATGAAGTCCAAGAATTAGCTTGTAAATTTTTGGAAAGATATGACAGGATGGCATTTTAGTAATTTTCGCGAAGTTTGGGCGTTTGATTTTTGGCGTTCCGAGGGCATGGGTTTATTGGAAATGGTGTGGAGATCACAACACACCGCTATGCTGTGATTATGACGTTTTTCGGCTAAATTCCATCGTTTCGCCCTCCGAAACGGCAATTTTGCTATTTTTGGAAAGTTTTATTTCGTTTATAACTCTCATTAGGAATTTCTGTTTTTATTGTCATTTGCGGCGTTTATTTCTATTTTTCGTCTAGTTTTTAGTTTAGGGTTTTTTGGACTTTTTACTATTTTTGACAAATTTTAGGGTTTCGCTATTGAAGCGATCTATTGAGTGTAATTCGCAATTTTTGCTGAAATAAAAGAATTTTGAAACTTTGGCTTAAGTTCTAACCTAGATCGAGTTGTTCATGGATTCGTTCGACTGGTTTAGAAGATCTCCGCTGCGTCAAGTAGTCACCGCATGTGTTAGGATGATAATTAGCGGATCGGCGCACAATGTGATAAACTGGTTGTGTGCTCCATAGGTCTGGGAGAGAGAGAGAGAGAATTGAAGCTTCAACAGCCATTACTACTACTTAATTAATTTCTAGATGGGAATGAGCTGTGACAAAACTAGAGAGTGGTGTCAAGGTATTTATAGGAGTAAGTAAACATGTGTAGTCACATGACTGGCTGACGTGCTTTTGCTAAATGTGGTAGCTGTACACACAGTTGTTACAGTTCTTTGAATCTTGCATTGAGATGTGTTGCGCACATTGCAAGAGAGATCCAAGGACAACAAAGAAGCCAAAGTGTTTTTTATTTTTTTGAACCTCGTTTAAAATGTTGTTGTTATGAAAGGAAACCATGAAGAAAAGGATGTTGCGTTACCGAAGTAGTTTATATATATACTAGTCAATTTCGTACGCAAAGCGCACCATTATTAAATCTTTTTAAAAAAATTAATAAATTAATTTACATGACTATAATATTTTTACAATTAAAATTGTAATTCACAATAATCAACTCATATTTCTTATAAATAAAATATACAATAAGAATAAAATTAATTAGGGTTTAAGGTGATTTGAATCAAAGATGAAGATTGATCTAAACAGATTTGTGTTGTTTTTTGGATAAAGGAATTTTATTAATTTTTCAAAAAATACATATACAAAAATAATGGGAAAACAAAAACAATCTTACCTATCTACTTACAAAAAGTTTCTTTTGTATACCTATATACTATGCAAAAAAACCTCGTCTCTTTAGAAAACAGAACCAAAGATCTGAAGGATCGTAGTTGTGAGTCTTGTAACCACCCATCCTAGTCCACTAAAAAAAAATCTCATAAAAGCCACCATCTACATATCTACCACAACTCCTTACTCAATTAATATTCAATTGTTATAATAATTGATGTAGGCAAAAGAAAATATGTAGAGAATGATCCGCAGAAAAAAAAATCACCATAAAAAACCTAAAATCCAGAGATACCCCAGCAGACCAACAGTAAAAATAAAAACAAAAGACACCAGCACGCCAAGTTGCCTCTTACCCCATAGCTGACTTACATAAAATGATCTAAGATGTGACAATTATTCACCAGTTCCTTGAGACTCAAAGCCTTGAATAAATTTGTGCTATAACTGTTGTTCAGTTGGATCTGAGAAATTGGATTTGATGAAAAAAAACTGAAGTTAATGTTGGACATACCAAATGGGGAATCGAAGGAGGTCAAAAATTATGGGGTTTGAGTGAAGCTTAGATGTTTGAGCTAATGAAAATCTGAATTTATATGTGTCGCTCTTAATCGTATTGGTCTCTTTGTTTATTGCAAGTTAGTTGGACTTTTTGTTGTCAAAGAAATTAGGGGATAAATATATCGTAAGACAACCAATAATACAAAGAAATAAATAGCAAAAAATAGAAAAAATGAGAAAAATAGAAAAATAGAATGGTGAGAGGAGAGAACGTGATATATATATATATATATATATATATATATATATATATATATATATAAGAGAGAGAGAGAGAGAGTTTATTTGTTTGTTTCTCAGAAAAAAAAAATGAGGCTACCAGAAGTTACAAGGAAAAGAGTATCATATATATATATATCCTTTTGGGAGCGTGTAGACGGACTCCACTTTTTTTCTAAAGGACCCCATTACTTCTTTGTACTTCATTTTTTTGCATTTTAATTTTGTTATACATTGGTTAAAATCGAGAAAAATTAGAGGAATGAGGGATGTTGGGGTGAGGGTGAGGGTATTATTGAGATTTAAAAAAATGAGGTATTTAAAGTAAAAAAAAGGTGGGGTACAAGAAGTAAAGAGTAAGTTTAGCAAGAAATAGGATCTGTTTAACCACTCTCCATCTTTTTTTGATTAGGCTCTGTTTGGCAAGCACAAACTAGCGCATCAACTAGCTTATAAGCTACTTTATAAGCTTCTTTAACCAATAAGTTGTGTTTGGTTAACTAATTTATCATAAAAATAATCTAGTTTAGATGCTATCATCTCAGACGCTACTATGGGTAGGAGTGCACACAGATTGGATCCAGTCCAATTAGGGTCAATCCGCAATCCAATCCAATTATTACAGATTGAAAAATTGCAGTTCAATCCAATGCAAATAATTCATCAATCCAACTCAATTCAATTTATAAAATACGGATCGGACTGGATCAAGTTCCACGGATTGATATTTTCTTATACAAAGATTCATAAAATTAAACTTAATCAAATGAACCACAAAAATTATACGTATCATGAATAACAAATTTACAATGTACATCCCACAAATTTATATATAGTATATTTCCCACAAATTTGTCATAACAAGAACCTTCAAAATGCAAATTCCTACATAAATTAAAATGTCATCCACAAACTCCACCATATATCTAAACAAAAGTACAAAAAAGGTGCATATTGCAACATAACCCACAAAAAAAATGTTTGAAGTGTAATAAAAAATGTAAGAACAAGCAAAGTCTTTGAGATACTATATAGTTTAGAGTTGATAGTTTGAGTTGATGCTCTTCGAGATACTATAGTACATATGATGAGATATGTATATGTATTGATGTAATAAACAGATTGGATCGGATTAGATCTGCAGTTTTTAAATTTGAGATTCATAATTCGATCAAGCACAGGCGGATTAGTGATTTTTCAATTCAATCTTGTCCAAGGGGTCAAAAAATTGATCAAATTAGTAATAATTGATCTGAATTTGAATCGGATTCGTGAATGTGCTCCCCTAACTATGGGTAGCGTTTATGTTTTCAAACGCCGGATAATCTTATGTTTAAAATATCAAAAAGTGAACACGGTTGTCAGTGCATCTTATTTATCACTCAAACAATCGACCCAACACTCATTGTCAGGCTAAATGATACCACACATTGCTCTATCAAAATAATTTTTTTAAAAAAATTTGCAGCTATTAATTCAAAACAAGTGTGGCGTCAAAAAATCAAAACAAGCCTGTACTGTTCTACAGTGTGTGCATATATATATATATATATATATATATATATATATATATATCCAATAATAACAGTGTAGTTTTATATGTATTACACTTATTAAAAATGAAATAGTTTATAAACATATTATTTTTTTAGATATATTAAGTAATAAAAAAATTATGTTTTTATATGTAATGGACTTAATTTGTATAAATAAGAATGTATTTTTATGCCATTTTACATTTGTCAGCTATCCTATCATCTAGTTTTTCTAAACGATTTTAGTCAATCAACTAGATTATTAGCTTTCAACTATCAGCTTCTTACTTTTCAGCTATCAACAAAATTATCAACTAGTGTTACCAAAATAGCCTAAATGTGATGTAGTTGAAACTACATAATATAGAGGTGTAGAAATTAATGAGACCCCTCTTTATTTAGTTGGGCTCAAATCTGAGTGTGTATATGAAGAGTATCAATCCACACAAAAAAAAAAGTATCATATCTTGAATTTATTAAATATGTTCCTTTAGTTTCCGCCACTACCCAAGTAATTTGGAAGAATTCAAATCATTCAAGAAATTAAATCCAAACATAATGTAAAAATTAATATAATAAATCATATGGGTGCCCAATTTATTTGGCATGTCCTCCTTTCTATCAACCATTGTTCAGTGTAGTAGTTGAGACATATTGGCCTTCATGAGGCCCCACCTTGTTTGGAATGAACTTGGGTATGTATGTGCCAGCCCAAGCCCACCAGACAAATATTTAAAATATATTATTTTCAATTTTTTTTTTTTGATAAGAAAAATATGTATATATTTGCAAAACATAGTATTGGGACTTTTGTTTCCACGGGCCGCAATCCATTACAACCAATATATCTACACTTTTCAAGAACCCCTCCCTTTTCCCTAAACCAATATATTATTTTCAATATAAAATGTTATAAAAACTGCTTTTGGTAAGATTTGAACCTTAAACATTAAGGTAAATATACCAATCAATCAGGCGTAGTGGCGTAGTGGTACCACTGCTTTTTGCGTAGTGGTACAACTCATACAACTACGCCAACCTCTACTTTATATTTTATTTTTAAACATTTATCAATAATATTTACTTCATTAAAAATATTAAAAATTAGTCAAAAATTTCTAACTTGGGTGGGCTTGGCCTGAGCCCGTCCAGTGATCAAAGGTCTAGTCAGGAGAAATCTAAGACACCATAGTATAAAAAAAAGTTTAAGCGGGAATTTAGATTATTGTTTTATTGGAGTAAGTTGGTTTCTTTATCAGAATAACATGTCTTAGAAATTTAGATCATCAATTAGAGATTATCAAATAAATGTCATGTTTTGATTTTTTTTTTGAGGCCCAATGTTTATGTCGATTTAATACGACTTTTCTGCAATTTTACTAAATACATAATCCAAACACATCCTCTCTTTTTCTTTTTCTTTTGAATCCCTAGCTTTGAAGGATTCATGAACTGCATGATTTGATGTGCTTCTGCAACAAATAAGAAAATTGTGCGTCATCCATCACATTTACTCTGACTTTTTAGACTTATACATTATTTTGAAATCTTTTATGTTATTATTTTTTTTTGAGAAATTTGTGTTATTCATTTTAAATATTACTTCAAACATGTTATTTTTTCTCAGTTTTTCATATTAAGTCATTACTTGAAAATTTTTCTGAGGTCGAATGTGGCGGCCCCAATTTCTGGGGTCGCCCCGTGCAAATGATACCTACCCAGCTCATGCACTAGAAGTAACTGCTACGTCAATTCTCTATCCCATTATCTAATTTATCTCGAAATTATTGATATTTATCCATAAGTAACAACGGAAGTCTTGTGATTACCAAAAATGTGTTATATTAGTTTACGTTGTTCATCCTATAGTGGAAAACTCGGCTGTACATGCGTATAGGCGATCAACTATAGCAGTAATATATACAAGTACAATAGTGATTTTCGTCTCCTATCCCAAAAATAACACAAATTATCAAAAGAATAATTAATAGCAATGCACGTACTAGCAGGCCTCGACGTGGGCAAGTCAGATATAATCGCCAAGGATCTCCTTAACCCTGCTGGTACTAGGATCTGCACTCAGTTATCATAAAAACCAGATAACGAGTCCAGTAAGTAAAATCCCAAGGAAAACTATCATGCATCATAATTTAGAAATGTAAACAGAATCCAATAATAGTGTTAAATAAACATGCGAGAAGAAAGAATAATGCAAGCAAGTGCTCAAAGCTCATTCGCATGAATATAAACACCAAGAATACACAAATAGACGTGAACCAGCTAAATAAGAGGTGTACTTAGGACAAGAAGCCCGGTTGTGACTAAACCCATCAACCCTACAACTGTGTCCTTAGCCACAACCTAACAAGCGACCACACACCCCCAGATACATAGACAGAATAATAAACCCGTCCCAGCAATATTAACACATGGATTTGTCAAGAATATACAGCTCAAATGAATACAATAGATGAATGCAATAATGGCGTTCAATTGGGTTTTACGTACCTCAATCCGCACTCACAAACCACGAAATCACCCCCAGTTCGATGCTCGACTAGTCATCGACTCCAACTACTGTACTGGGACTCCGGAGACCCAATTTCGAGGTTTATTGATCAATTAACTTAGTTTATAAATGATTAGATTCAATTTCACACTAAATTCCATCCAAAAGATAATTAGCGTGCTAATGAGATCAATTATCGCGCTAATTGATCTTAATCACTGTTCATCATCATTTTTTCAAAGGGTAATTAGCACGCTAGTTCTACCTATTAGTGCGCTAATAGCGCTCTGTCCAACTTTTTCAGATCTAAATTTTTGGATTCCCAAACACCACACAAAACCATTTACTCAATTCTCACATTTTCATAACCCATCAATGACATCAAAGACATAACTAAACATGAAACTACCGAGCTTAAACCTCAAAATCAAAGAATCATTAAAATCACGTTCAAACCCCATTTTCACAAATTCATCAAATTTTCATCAAATTTGATTCAATCATCAAAACAATGGAATACCAAGCTTATAAGCCCAAAATCTCAACCAAATACAGTGTTTAATCCTTCAGAAAATTCGAATTTCTTAAATTTTTTAACCAAAACCAAAATTTCATAAACCAATCAACTTTGATAAATCCATACCTGGATCTTGTGGTTGATGGCCTTAGATCACTCTCTCAACCCTTAGCTAATGATCTTCTCCCACATCTCTTTTCACTGATCCCTCTCTCAAATTTTCTCTTCCTTCCCCATTTGACCGATCATTCTATATATATATATTTGATTTTTCATCAAATGTGTGCACAAATCTCGAGGACAATCCAGTGGTCATTGATCACCCTGTGTCACTGAAAATTTTGACTCCTTATTATAACACTGGTTGCCTCAAATCTCTCTATTGTGCAACTCGAGAATAATCCTAAGGATGTTGATTTATTCAACTCCAACTATAGGATTTCCATAGATATCATTTGATTTAACTCCTATAAATTATCTAAGCCCTCAAATAAATTCCATAAATTATGAATAAGGTCACACTAGTTCCCCGATTACTCGGCACCCTGTGCCCCACATCTGACACACTTCCCAAGGTGGTCCCACACTTGGTGTACCAAATATAATTTTATAACTTAGCCTAAAGTTATATTTAAATTTCATTTTACTAAATTCCTCAATTTGAGTCATGCTATATTGTTTAAATCCAAATCATACCCCCAATGCTCAGCCTCACAACTACCGAACTCCCATGTTGGCCTGTCTCACGACACGAAACCCCGCCTCTCGACTTGCCCGACAAGATAATGTAAACACACACCTATGATGAATTTTACACAAATGATATAAAAATACATCATAGAATTTGCCAACCATCAAAAAACAATCAGTTACCTAAGTCAGTCTCAGGTCTACCCTCTACACAGCGTCTACGTGTCGTCCGAGCTGGCGTCCTAATCTAAATAATTAAAATAACGACGTCAATAAATAACGGGCTGTTATAATTCTTCCCAACTAAAAGAAATTTCGTCCCGAAACTTGGGTTAGAATTAAAACTTACCATGGAATAGCTGAGGATAACGCTCCCGCATGGTTGACTCTAACTCCCAGGTAAGTCCCTCCATACCATGATGCTGCCACCATACGAGTACCTTAGATATCTCCCTGTTCCTGAGAGTCTGAACCTTACGATCTAATATCGCTAATGGTCGCTCCTCGTAAGTTACGTCAGGCTGCACATCAACCTGTCACACATCAACCATGGGTCGTGGCCCTGTCCTAGCCAATCGCAACATCGAAATGTGGAAAGTAGGATGACTCCGTGCTAACTCCGCTGGTAAATCTAATCCATATGCCACATTGCCAACTCTCTCGGCAACTCGATATGGCCTAATAAATCTCGACGCCAGTTTCCCCTTAATCCCAAACCTGTGCTGACCCTTCCAAGGAGAAACCTTCAGATAGACCATATCATCAACTTTATAGCTCAGATTGTCGTGGTATCTATCAGAGTACTTCTTCTATCTGTTCCGTGCCGCTTGAAGTCTCTGACGAATCTGCCTAATCTTCTCTGTGTGATCAATAACTATCTCTTTCCCAATCGTAGGCGTATCCTCCGGCTCTGCCCAACACGCTGGTGACCTGCAGGGCCTCCCATATAGTGCTTCAAATGGTAGCATCCCGATACTAGCCTAATAGCTGTTATTATAAGCAAACTCACACAAAGATAAATAATCTTCCTATGAACCTCCAAACTGTAAAATGCAAGCTCGAAGCATATCCTCCAAAATCTGTATCAATCTCTCAGATTGGCCATCTATCTGCGGATGGTAAGCCATGCTGAACTGCAACCTAGTACCAAACTGATCCTGCATCGCCTCCCAAAATCTCGAAGTGAACCTGGGATCTCGATCAGATACTATAGAGATTGGTACCCCATGCAGTCTGATAATCTCCTGCTCGAACAGTCTGCTCAACTGAGGAAACGTGTATCATATGGAAACTGGTATCAAATGCGTTGATTTCGTCAATCTGTCGATCACCACCCAAATCGCATCGTGTCGCTTGGTATTCTGCAGTAACCCACTAACAAAATTCATAGTAATGTGCTCCCATTTCCACTAAGGAATGGGTAATGGCTGCAATAATCCTCCAGGTCGCCTATGCTCAGCTTTTACCTGCTGACATATATGACATCCTCGACAAACTCACCAACATCAGTCTTCATCCCTGGCTACCAAAACAATCTCCGTAAATCATGGTACATCTTGGTCCTGCCCGGATGAACTGTGTATCGCGATCGGTGAGCATCATCTAGTATACCATTTCGTATCTCTAGTACTATTGGTACCTATAATCGACTTCGGTGCCGTAAACATCCGTCAGATGTCTCCGCCCAATCAGTGCACTCGGGATCCCATGCCAAACCACTGAACCGCTCATAAAGCCCATCAGCCCCATGATACTCCGATACCCACTCTAGTGACACTGTCGGTATTCTCATCTGACCACACATTTGAACACCGTGAGTAGCTGCAATGTCTGACATTCTCATCACTGATACTGCCTCTAACAATCCCATATGTCACATATTGCCCTGATTGTCGACTCCGCATCTACTCAAAGCATCCGCTATTACATTTGCCTTCCCAGGATGATACTTGATCGTGAAATCATAATCCTTCAGTAACTCTAACCACCTCCGCTGATGCATATTCAAATCCCTCTGCGTGAAAATGTAGCATAGACTCTGATGGTCGGTGTAAAGCACAAACTTCTCCCCATACAGATAATGCCTCCAAGCCTTGAGTGCAAATACAACTACTGCTAACTCCAAATTATTTACGGGATAATTACACTCATGTGGTCTCAACCTCCTAGATAAGTACGCCACTGGTTGTCCCTCTTGCATCAAAACACATCCCAGTCCAGTCTCCGAAGCATCAGTGTAAACTAATAACTCCTTCCCTGGCTCAGGTAATGTCAATACTGGTGCAGTAGTCAATCTCTTCTTTAACTCTAGGAATGCCTGCTCACACTCCTCAGACCACTCAAAAGAAACGTCTTTCTTCGTCAGTCTTGTCATTGGTGTTGCAATCATGGAGAAATCCGGTACAAATCAACGGTAATAACCTGCTAGACCCAAGAAACTCCGTATCTCAAAAACAGTCTATGGTCTCTTCCAGTCAATCACCGCACTAATCTTGTCACCCTTAACGGATATACCCTGACTACTGATGACATGACCCAAAAATTTCACTTCCCTCATCTAGAATTCACACTTACTGAACTTTGCATACAGTCGATGCTCCCTCAACGTCATCAGGACTGATCGAAGATGACTCTCAAGATCCTCCCGAATCCGACTGTATATCAAAATATCATCAATAAAGACTATCACATATCTGCCCAAGTAAGGTCTTAGCACTCGGTACATCAGATCCATAAAAACTGTCTGAGCATTCGTTAACCCAAACGGTAACACCGTAAACACGAACAATCCGTATCTGGTACTGAAAGCAGTCTTCTTGATGTCCTCTTCTCGAATTCGCAACTGGTGATATCCTGAGCGTAAATCAATCTTCGATAAGAACTGTGCACCTATCAGCTGGTCAAACAGATCGTCGATCCTCGAAAGTGGATAACGGTTCTTGATCGTCACCTGATTCAACTTTCGATAATCTACACACATCCTCATCGATCCGTCCTTCTTCCTAACAAATAACACTGGTGCTTCCTAGGGTGACATACTAGGATGAATAAATTCCTTCACCAATAAGTTCTCTATCTGTCTCCTGACCTCCTCCTGGTCCACCGGTGACATCTGATATGGTCTACTAGATATAGGCTGTGTCCCTGGTATCAACTCTATAATAAACTCTATCGCTCTAAGGGTGGTAATCCGAGTAAATCTCAAAAAAAACGTCAACAAAATCTCTAACTGCCGGTACATCCTCAATCCTGGTAGATACTCGAGTCTCAGGCTCAACGATAGTTGCAAACTCCTCCATCTCCTGAGTAGTCGCTAATCTACCCCTCGTAATAGGTAACACTGACGCAGTCCCAGTCAAAGAAAACTTTGGTAAACTCGGAATACTAAACTCTACCCTCTTCTCATAACAATCTATCCGTGCATGGTAAGCTAATAGCCAATCCATTCAAAGAGTGCGTCAAACTCTAAGTACTTCAATACTCGTAGATCAGCTAGTAACTGATGCCTGGAAACCTCAATCATGACGTCCCGAAATATCCGGTTAGAGTAAATCTTATCCCCAGCAGCCATGCTGAAAACAAGATGGGTCTCAAGTGTGTGCGTGTCCAACCCTAATTCCCCAACTAACCGTCCAACAATAAAAGATAGTGTACTACCAGAATCAAACATGGCATGAATAAGTCTACTATGAATGTATAACGTACCCTCAACTAGCTGTTTGGTAGCTCCTGAATCTGGTTGTGCCACCATATGCACTCTGTCCCTATCCGGACCCTGATCCCGTCGAGGTGATGGTGCTCTACACTCATATCGCAAGTGTCCTCGCTGTTCGCACCTAAAACATCTGTGTGTCTCCCGCCTCCCAGTTTGCCTGCCATCAGATCCCTGACCTGACCCCGATCTCTCTAACCCTTGTCATGATCACCCTAATGTCTATACTGGTGCTGTGGCGGAAGTTGTCATTGCTGCTACTCGGATGGAGCTATAGTGTGCACTAACTGCCTATCATTACCCTTCCGCTGCTCTATGTGCCTATCTCGTCGACCCTGATCCTACCTCTGTCGATCAGACTGATCCCTTTGTCTCTTCGGCCTCTGATCAGATTGAGAACTCTGCCCAGACCTATCCATAAGCTCGCCTCTGTGTCGTAGGTATGTCTCATAAGCCAATGCCCTGTCGTAAACAATTTGTAGCATCTCTGCACCACTCGCGACAATCTCCCCACCAATCCTCTCATCCAGACCCCTCATGAAATAATAAATTTGGAGTCTCTCGGTATTCGCCACGTCCATGGCATACATCATAAGGTATCTGAATCGATCCATATACTGCGACACTGTCATGGTTCCCTGTCGCAATGACAGGAACTGCTCTCTCAGCCTCAACTGCACCTCAGTGGGAATGTACTCATCGAGAAATATCTGTCGAAACTCTGCCCACGTCGATGGTGTGGAATGCGTGTCAGTGTAGGTAGTCCACCATACTGCTGCCTGACCTCTCAAACAATACCCTGAGATACGCGCCCGATCCGCCTCCGGTACCTCCAGCAGCTGATGTAATCATCGGTGTGTCATCAACCAATGCCCTGCAATCTCGAGATCACTGACTCCAGTAAAGTATGTAGGATTAAACCTCATAAAATCTTTCACCATCTTCACTACCTTTGACATCCTATTCCTGGCAGTAGAAACCCCTACCCGCTGTTCTGTAACAGCAGGCGTCACCTCAGTAATCTCTGTTGGTGTCCCATTAGGCTCAGCCCTCTCTGTCAATGGCTGTATCACCACTGCCTGTGTGTCAGCTGCTAATGCAATCACAGCCTAAGGGGTAGGTGCAGCTAACTCAGCAGTCGGTGCTACTACTGGTATCCTCGAGCTTCGTATGTACTCTATGAGCTTAGCCATCTGTGTCTACAGTAATAGCTGCTGATCTGTGACTCTCTGCATCATGACTCATAGATCGGCTACCTCTCTACTAGTATGATCACTCGTCTCCCAACCTCTTGTTGTGTAATAGGCGAGGTAGTAGGAATCTACCCGTCCATAGTAGTCTGCATCGATTTGTGTATCCTCATTAGTTCCCAATATACGTATGCGTATAGTACATATATATATATATTTATATATATATATACGACAAATACATATATCACATAACAGTCCTACTTTACCCGCTACCTTCACTTCCCAACTAAAAGTTCTAGGCAATACATCGTTTCCACATCTAATTTATTTTTAAAATTTATTCTCTTGATAAGTTTTATCCCGAGGTTCCTCAAACCTAGGTTACTCAAACTTAAGCTCTCATACCAACTGTGATGGCCCCAATTTCTGGAGTCGCCCCGTGCAACAGATACCTCCCCAGCTCATGCACCAGAAGTAACTACCACGTCAATTCTCTATCCCATTATCTAATTTATCTCGAAATTATTGATATTTATCCATAAGTAACAGCGGAAGTCTTGTGATTACCAAAAATGTGTTATATTAGTTTACATTGTTCATCCTATAGTGGAAAACCCAGCTGTACATGCATATAGGCGATCAACTATAGCAGTAATATACACAAGTACAATAGTGATTTTGGTCTGCTATCCCAAAAATAACACAAAATATCGAATAATTAATAGCAACGCACGTACTAGCAGGCCTTGGCGTGGGCAAGTCAGATATAATCGCCAAGGATCTCCTTACCCCTGCTAGTACTAGGATCTGCACTCAGTTATCACAAAAACCAGATAACGAGTCCAGTAAGTAAAATCCCAAGGAAAACCACCATGCATCATAATTTAGAAATGTAAATAGAATCCAATAATAGCGTTAAATAAACATGCGAGAAGAAAGAATAATGCAAGCAACTACTCAAAGCTCATTTGCATGAATATAGACACCAAGAATACACAAATGGGCATGAACCAGCTAAATAAGAGGTGTACTTAGGACCAGAAGCTCGGTTGTGACCAATCCCATCAACCCCACAACTGTGTCCTAAGCCACAACCTAACAAGCGACCACACACCCCCGGATACATAGACAGAATAATAAACCCATCCCAGTAAGATTAACTCATGGATTTGTCAAGAATATACAGCTCAAATGAATGCAATAGATGAACACAATAATGGTGTTCAATTGGATTTTACGTACCTCAATCCGCGCTCACAAACCCCGAGATTACCCCCGGTTCGATCCTCGACTAGTCCCCGACTCCAACAATTGTACTGGGACTCCTGAGACCCAATTACGTGATTTATTGATCAATTAACTTATTTTATAAATGATTAGATTCAATTTCACACTAAATTCCATCCAGAGGAACATTAGCGCGCTAATGAGATCAATTAGCGCGCTAATTGATCTTAATCACTGTTCATCATCATTTTTCCAGAGGGTAATTAGCGCGCTAGTTCTACCTATTAGCGCGCTAATAGCGCTCTATCCAACTTTTTCAGATCTAAATTTATGGATTTCCAAATACCACACAAACCCATTTACTCAATTCTCACACTTTCATAACCCATCAATGACATCAAAAATATTAATAAACATGAAACTACCGAGCTTAAACCTCAAAATCAAAGAATCATTAAAATTACGTTCAAAACCCATTTTCACAAATTCATCAAATTTCCCTCAAATTTGATTCAGTCATCAAAACAATAGAATACCAAGCTTATGAACCCAAAATCTAAACCAAATACAGTTTTTAATCATTCCAAAAATTCAAATTTCTTAAAATTTTCAACCAAAACCAAAATTTCATAAACCAACCAACTTTTATAAATTCATACCTGGATCTTGTGGTTGATGGCCTTAGATCACTCTCTCAACCCTCAGCTAATGATCTTCTTCCACTTCTCCTTTCACCGATCCCTCTCTCAAATTTTCTCTTCCTTCCCCATTTGACCGATCATCCTATATATATACTTGATTTTTCATCAAATGTGTGCATAAATCTCGAGGACAATCCTGTGGTCACTGATCACCCTGTGTCACTGAAAATTTTGACACCTTATCATGACACTGGTTGCCTCAAATCTCTCTATTGTGCATCTCGAGAATAATCCTAAGGATGTTGATTTATTCAACTCCAACTATAGGATTTACATAGATATCATTTGATTTAACTCCTATAAATTATCTAAGCTCTCAAATAAATTCCATAAATTATGAATAAGGTCACACTAGTTTCCTAACTATCCGGCACCCTATGCCCCGCGTCTGACACGCTTCCCAAGGCAGTCCCACACTTAGTGTACCAAATATAATTTTATAACTTAGCCTAAAGTTATATTTAAATTTCATTTTACTAAATTCCTTAATTTGAGTCATGCTATATTATTTAAATCCAAATCAAACCCCCAACACCCGGTCTCATAACTACCAAACTCTCGCGTTGGCTTGTCTCACGACACGAAACCCCGGCTCTCGACTTGTCAGACAAGATAATGTAAACACACACCTATGATAAATTTTACACAAATGATATAAAAATACATCATAGAATTTGCCAACCATCAACAAACAGTCAATTACCTAAGTCAGTCTCAGGTCTAGCCTCTACACGGCGTCCACGTGTCGTCCGAGCTGGCGTCATAATCTGAATAATT
The DNA here is from genome assembly GCA_039657345.1 of Stephania japonica. NCBI lineage: Eukaryota > Viridiplantae > Streptophyta > Magnoliopsida > Ranunculales > Menispermaceae > Stephania > Stephania japonica. The sequence continues at coordinate 77,936,622 of CM077556.1, read as the reverse complement.
TAAATAACGACATTAATAAATAACAGGCCATTACATCGAATAATTACGTTTAAAATTTATTTGGACATGCTTGCTTGGGCCAGAAAAAACAAAGAAAAGAAAAAGAAATAAACTGATTGAGTAACATATCTTTTTTTTTGAGAAAGGAGGCGATGCTCCCGAAATTTTATTGATGTCAAAAAAGGTTACAGCCCGAAAGGATTGGGTACCCTCGACTTTTGATCCATCTGAAAGGATCGCATTACAAAAATGGATAAGCTAACTTGATCAAATCGACAACAATACCCCAAAAAACAAACAAAAAGGACATATAAATGCCGATCCTGAGATGGCTTACACCAGGCCTTCCACCTTGACAAGGTTTATAAGGAAATACTAGAAACGTAACATAAAACCAGATACCAATAGAAAAAGAAAGCAAAATACAACTCATTTTAGCTATGCATGATTAAACTCCAATCACCTTGGAGAGAAGACCTATCCCAACACTTAAAAGTATGATCACAGCTAAGCCACAGTGAAGCCCCATATTTAATTTCCCACCACACCTCCTCTGCCAACTTATGTTTATCTTTGAAGAGGCATTCGTTTTCGTTCTTTCCATGTGTACCAAACAATCGCTTGACTTATGTACCGCTACAGTAACTTCTTCTTACCTTGGATGAGAGGGTTGTCATCAAGGAAATAGTCTTGTATATACCCAGGGGGGAGCCAATTGATGTCTAACTCAGTAGTAGCCCAGCGCCAAAACAGGGCAGTATAGTCACAAGAAAGAAATAGGTGGGACACATTCTGAGTTTCTCATGCAAAGGCAACATATCTTTTTTTATTTTTTTCAGAAGAGTAACATATCTTTGCTTCATACATTTACAGCTCAGTTGTACGAATTCTTAAGATAGACTCCGTTATTTTGTGTTCAAACCTCAATACAAACATAAAGTAAAACTATGTAGAAAATTTTACGTAGCAAAATTATGTCACCCAAATATTTTCTATTTTTTGTGGTGTGTGTATAAGTTAGATCTAAAGATTGCAGGCCATCAAAAACGTGACAAACAACTTTCTCATCAGTGATGGCAGCAACTGAACCACTGCAGATTTGGAATTGATGGTGGTTGGGTTTCATACTCTCTAGAAAAAATGTGGCCAATTACTTTTTCATCAATGAGAACGACAACTGAATATATTGGAATTAATGAAGGGGCAACAGTAACTTCACGACCACTTGTGTGGGTGTCATCAGCTCTAGTCTTGTTTCATTGAATAATGTATTATTGAGAGCATTGATATTAATAAAATTTCTATTTTTTTATCAACCAATTGAGTGGCTTAATGGTAATCAATTGAGTGGCTCAATAGTTTGGTATCATATTTGAAAGTAAGAGGTCATTAATTCAAAAAAAATTCTTTTTCTTCCAAAAAAAAAACCAACAAAAGCCTCAATCTTAAATTAATTAGGCTAGCTGCAAAGATCAATAGGGTATTTCCTTTTTTTTAATGCACTTTATTCCCCACAATCTCTCTCTACCTTTATTCCCCACAATCTCTCTCTCAAAATGTGGAGGGGGAGGGGACATTTAATGCTCTCTCTACCTTTATTCCCCACAATCTCTCTCAAAAATAGTGTAAAGACATTTATGTCAATTATATTATTTTATTGTTTTTAAAATGTGAAACTTCTTAGGAAGTTCAAAGTTGAACCAAACATGAAAAGTGCAACTTCTTTAGTAGTTAACTTTTCAGGAAATTAAATTTCTTTGTAAAATAGTAAAATGAACCAAACAAAGCATTCATAAATGAAAGATGGGAAATGCTACAATGACAATGAAAAGTCACACCACATCATACATTAGCCTACAAATGTCATTCATACCTACCTCAGAATACGGGCCATATACAGATCTCGGTGTCAACACGTAAGTCGAGGCGTATAGAGGGCTCTTGTAGGCTAATGTGTATTGGAGTGTGTCATACCATTGTCATTCTAGTATTTTCCATAAAAGATATAATACCTTGATATATAATTGATACTATTTGAGAGATTCGTACTTATATCCTCAAGTTTAAATTTTTTTTTTACAGTTTAATTTTAAATTTTTTAAAATCCTCGGTGGAATTTTTTTTTGCCAAAATCCATGATTTGTGAATCACCAGTACAATGTTTGTTGCTTGGTACACAAACGATTGTTTTTTTCTTTTTTTTTTTGATAAAATGCATTGATAGCAAATTCATGACAACAACGTGATGTGTTTGGGATTCCCCATATATACATAATTAAAACTACAATAAATCTATTTGGAAAAAATTACATTCGTACGTTGTTGTTGTTGTTTTTTTTTTTTTTTTTTTTTTTAAATTCGTAAATTATTGTGGTTTTCTTTTTTATTCTTTAATTACAGTATATCGCCTTTCGAAAATGCGTAATTAGCGTGAAACACGAATGGCGCCTTTGCAAAAGGCGCCATTCGTGTTACGTGGCGCCACATCGGCTGACCAACACAAATGGCGCCTTTACAAAAGACGCCATTCGTGTGACGTGGCGCCACGTCGTCTGACCAACACGAATGGTGCCTTTGGTAAAGGCGCCATTCATGTTAGGTCACTAATAACTAACAAGAATGGCGCCTTTTGTTAAGGCACCATTCTTGTTTGGTCTGCCACATGGGATGCCACATGGGAGGACACCACGCATGCAGTGAGAGCAGTGACACGTTGTAGAGATTCTCTGCATGCATGTAGAGAATCTCTGCAAGCACCCTCTACAACCCCCCTATCGACGACCTAGGGTCATTAATGGGGGGTTGAATGTTGGTTGGGGACGGTGGGGAGGGGGTGTTTAAGTGTTTAAAAGAGGGAGAGGGAGAGAGGCAGTGAGAGCAGTGAGAGAAGTGAGGCAGTGCGAGAGAGAGGAAGAGAGTGTGTAGGAGATCGAGAAAGGCAAAGAAGTGTGACGACGAGCGAAGCAAGGGCAAACGGAGGAGGCGGCGCGCGGCGAACACGAGCACGGTGTAAGTAGAAGTGTGTGTGTGTTTGGGTTAAGTTTGTGAGCCAGAGAGAGAGAGAGGGAACAACCGAGAGGGAGAGAGGAAGAGAGTGTGTGCCGAGAGAGAGAGGGAACAACGAGAGAGAGGGAGGAGGAAGAGAGTGTGTGAGCCAAGAGAGAAAGAGAGGGAACAAAGAGGGAGGAGGAAGAGAGTGTGTGAGCCGAGAGAGAGAGAGAGAGAGGGAGGGAACAAGAGAGAGGGAGAGAGAGAGGAAGAGAGTATGTGAGTAGAGAGAGAGGGAGAGAGTGTGAGAGAGATGGTGAGAGGTGCCGCGAAGAGAGAGAGAGAAGAGAGAGAGTGTGAGAGAGATGGTGAGAGGTACAGTGAGAGAGAGAGAGAGAGGAAGAGAGTGTGAGAGAGAGGGTGAGGTGCAGAGTGAGAGAGAGAGAGAGGAGGAGAGAGTGTGCCGTCGAGAGAGAGAGGGGAGAATGTGAGAGAGAGAGAGGGTGAGGTGCGAGAGAGAGAGAGAGGAGGAGAGAGTGTGCCGTGAGAGAGAGAGAGAGTGTGGGAGAGAGAGTGAGAGAGAGAGAGGGGAGGTGCGAGAGAGAGAGAGGAGGAGAGAGTGTGCGTGAGAGAGAGAGGGGGAGAGTGTGAGAGAGAGGGTGAGAGGTCTTTGTGAGAGAGAGATGAGGAGATAGTGTGCGAGAGAGAGAGAGAGAGGAGGAGTTAGCGAGAGAGGGGGAGAGTGAGAGAGTGTGTCGAGAGAGTGAGAAAGAGGGTGAGAGAGGGGGAGAGAGTGTGTGTGTGAACAACCGAGAGAGAGAGAAGGAAAGAGTGTGTGTGGATTTAGATTTGGGTTGAGTGTGTTAGCTGAGAGAGAGAGAGAGAGGGAACAACTGAGTGTCTGAGCCGAGAGAGAATGTGTGTGTGTGTTTGCGTGGATTTAGCAAACGTTCGGTGTTTGGGGAACGTTTAGCCGAGAGAACCAATATTTTTAATTATTCTTTTTATGAATATTTTTTTGTTGTTTAGTTTTCATTTGAATAAAATAACTAAATTTATTTTTTTTCACAGGGAATATTAATTTTTTGTAGGTCAAGGAATATTAAATTGAAGAACGAACTGGAAGGAAAATAGTAAGAACAAAAATTTATTTATTTATTTATTAATATATTTATAGTGTAATAGATTTGTTAAGAAAATGTGGTTAAGTAGCATGTGTTTATTGCATGGTGTGTGTAATTTAAATGTTTTATTTTTAAATAGCTATTAAAGGATGTTGCAGCATAATATCGTAGTTAACAAAATGTTACAAATGTTAAACCCTATAGAAAAACTAATTTTTTGTAGTGGTTGTCGTAGCTTATTGTGTGTAGTGATAAATGCTTGATAATTATTTGACACATTTTACACGTGAGTGGCAAATCGACCCAAAAATAAATATTATCTATGTTATTTATTATCAGTGTTTGATTATTGCGACAAGATATCAATTACAAGTTAGTATTAATGGAATGTCCGGTGTATACACTATTAGTCCCCTCACCATCTCCAACAACCACCACAAGGAAAAAAATCTTTTACTTACAAATTTAATTTGTAAGTAAAAGTTTTAAAATTGTAAGTAAAAGTTTTTACTTACAAAGTGTCGTTAGTAAAAATATCGTAAGAATAGACTCGTCGGTAAAAGTTTACACTTACAAACTTAATTGTAAGTAAAGAGATCCTTTTTTACTTACGAACCCACCATCATAAGTAAAAGTGTATAATATCCGTTAATAAAATTTCTATTCGTTTTCAATAATATTCATTAATATAACTATATTTTTCATTTAAATATTATTTTGTTTAATTTTTGTGCCTTTCATTATTTTTTCAAAAAACATTACGTTAATATTTTAATGAGTTTCGTTTTGGTAAAAAAATTTAATGAGTTAGAGAACTTAAATAAAATACAATTAATTATTCTTGATTATTGTTCTGATCAGTTTTTCATCAATTTGGCAAACTTTGTTTTCTTCGGGAGCCCAAAGCCATCTAGAGTAGATCTAGCTGGGTAACCAAACAATGTACCAAAGCTCCTTCAACCAACAACTAGAAAGAGAAGAAAAAATAAAGTTAGACAGTTTAAAATTCATTTATAATTTTCTTCATTAAAAAAATTAAAGAAATTAAAAAAATTGAATACAACCTTCAAAAAAGCCACAGGATGTTTGAAGCTTGTAGAGACTTTGCAATAGGCTCATGCATCTTACATGCACCCAATTAATATAAAGAAAATAAGTTGAAATGAATAGAATGCATTAGGATTAATCAACAAATGTAGGTGAAATGCAAATCAAAACCTTTGTAGAGATTGCATTTACTGACATGGATGAACCCATGAAATTAAAAGACGATACAGAATCGAGATGAAGTGCAAGGCGCAACAACGTCAAGAGGGACTCTTTGATGATTTGCGACATAATGAAATAGAAATTAGTTGTGTGGTCAACGTGAGAGATGGGACCGTGAGCCTAGGTGATAGGGAGAGAAATTGTTGGGTTTTTAACTTATTATCTTTTGAAACAATGTGTGTGCATTGAGGGGTGGATGTAGGGGGTTCCGGGTGTACGTTCCCACGTTCGTGTTCGTGTACGTAGCAAGATCCTTATCTTTTTTGTGCCTATCTTCTTATTTTTGAGATTTTTTTGTGCCTATTTTTTATTTTGGATTTATCCAACAAAATAAAAACTAATTACTTATTATTTACTTGTAAAAAGACAAAATTAAAAATTAAATATTACATTACTGTTTTGTCCCTTTTTAGTGAAAGTTTAATTTGTTAATTAATTTTTCTTCTTCTTCTTCTTCTTTTTCTTCTTCTTCTTTTTTCTAGTTGGGCAGTTTCCTTTTTATTGAGTATATATATTGTAAGTAAAAATACATATTTACTTACAAAGCTATACATATTACTTTCCTCTAAGATTCATAAGCAAAAGTTAGTATTTTTACTTGCGAACAAAAGTAGTTTATATAAATATATTTTTGTGAGTAAAAGAAATTCTATTACTCACTAAAAACTATTGCCGAATTGGGTCGATATTCACTTATTAATTATTAGCTTTTGCTTACAACTCATGAGTCATAAGTACAAACAATACTTTTAGTTATAATTTTATCAATTTTTTTTTACAAACTTAAGAGTCATAAGTAAATATAGACTTTTACTTAAACTTTTTATATTCGTAATTGAAAGTTTTATAATTAAAAGTCGAATTTCTTGTAGTGAAATCAGTAACAAAATACGTAATCTCGCATTCACAAGTGTCCTCACTCGGCTCTCTAGTGCTGACAGTAGACTATAGGCGCTGCCCCGTCCAGATATATTTATTTCCAATTGTTCAATGAAAAAAATCAGGCCACTACTCATCTTTGAATACGTCAGAACATTCTTCTCCCTCTTCTCTGGCCACGACCATGCAAGGAAGTAGATAACTTGCTAACTGTGACCGCAATTTTTGATAAGGATTCTTTGAAAAGTTCGATCGTGCATCAAATCCTCATTTGATCATTTTTTCGCTTGATATATATGTAATCTTTTTTATATTATTAATGCGGTAAATTATGTAGGTCATGGAAGGTAGGAACATCCCGTCTCGATTTTATGCATATGGAGAAATTGTTAAGGTTTCGCAAGGCATCGAGTACAGCAGACCCCCATCAATGATCCTGATTATTAAGTTTGGAATGAGTAAACATGAGTTGATGGATCACGTGTATAACGCGTTTGGTATTTCGTCCACTGAGACTCTCATTACGATGACGTATCATCACATAATAACTCATCCATCAGGTTCACAATATTTTATCCCCGTGTCGTTGTAAGATGAGACCCACTTCGAGTTGATATGGTCAACAGTGGTGAATCTACCATTATCAGCGAAGGTAAAAATTTATTTAACCTTCGAGCCAATCGAGCCTTTTCAAAATTCTACTGTACTTTCACAAGTGGTAGAAGAAAATGTGGGCATGACATGCCCTGCATCAATGATGGAAAGATTACGTATGCAATCATCTATAGGTGATGTTGTGCATGATAGATTTGTTACTCCAATTGATGATGACATTAGTGCCCCCAGTGATGACCCTAACGAGGACCACGATAACGACATTGACGAGGACGTATGTCCCCTCGAGGATGCTGCGTCATCTGTTAATTGAAAAAATATAAATGTTGTTACAGATGATCCAACCTACGAACCTCCAGGGGCGAAAAACTTGCAAGATGATGAGCAATTTGCACTTGACGAGGAAGAGTGTATGGAAGAAGCAAGCGATGAAGAAGTTTACCAATCATTGCCGGTGTATAATGAAATTGATTGGGAAGTAGCTAATTCTACTGCGACCCAACATTCTCATCATTCGACTGGATGGGACATGCCTAATTTTGAGTTGGAAAGAGGAATGTGCTTTGACAATAAGAAAGACTTGCAGCATGTCATCAAAGTATGGCATGTTAACAACCATTGTCAATACCTTGTTATGGAGTCAACTGTTGGGAAATGTGCCCTAGGTCAATCCATTAATAGTCTTTATGAATACATTTTAGTTAATAAAATAGAGGATTTCATTTGCTGTTTATTATAATTGATTTGCATGTTTACATTATAATAAGATCCATGGGTATTTACAGAAATATCCTAAATGTCCCTAGTCGATTATTATACTGGGACCTATAATGAATTAAGACTAGTGTGAGTCTTGATTGATGATCATACGATGATCATACGTATAAGAATACGAATCAAGATCATGAGTATTTGTTAGGGAACAAAGTACTGGACCGACCCGCTATGAAAACATCACATGGATTAAGTCATAGTTGTTTCTCATGATAGGTATATTTTTCAGTCCTCTGACTTGAGATTACCAGAGACTTCAACATTAGGAATACAGTGATTTGACGCAATCAAACGTTATCTTTAACCGAACGATTATAAAGGTTGTGATTGGTTACTGTATGAATAATGTGGTGAAGTTGTGTAATCGAGATAGAATTTGTCCCTCTCATATAAAGAGAGAAATCCAGTGGATCCCTCGATGTGTTAGACTGTTAAAAGGCCTAGTCTAAGTGAATTGATATTGATCAATGTCACTTAGATGTTTTCAGTCTACCTAGAAATCGAGACTAGTACGATTGAACATGTTGGATGACAATTCCATGCCTTATGTTTGATCAAAAGGATATCGTGTGACAAAAGGATGTTATATACACTATTGATTAGGTTGTATCGATTTGATATTCGTACAACTTGGGTAGTCATAATGTCTTGCTAGAGGCCGCTTATGACTTATATACCAAAATGTGTTTTGGTACACTGCCAACGTTGTATGAGCCTATTGGGTCGCACACTAAGAATGGTTTTGCGATATTTTAATGTGGTTCAGAAAAATGAATTTTATATGATAAAATTCATGACAGAAACGTCCTTGTAGTGTATTACACTTATACTTCTTTAAGTAGGGGTATATGTGTAATTTACTTAACCGTCTATATATAAGAGTTGTATAAATAGACGCTTTGAGTTAGAATACAAGTACAAGAAAGATTAAAAAGGGCTAAAACTCTATTTTCGTTTTAAGAAACGACTTAGGGTTTTTGGTATGCTTTGGATCGTTTTTGGAGAGAAACAAAAAGGTTTGGTTTTCTCTCGAAGCTAGCACTTCAAATTTCGGCCGCCGTTCGTGTGTGGACTGCTGATTGAGGGCGTTCATCATTGGCAGCGCCTTAGAGATTGATTAACCTTCAGAAAGGTACATTGCGACTGAGGTATGATTAAGTTTTCATAGTTTAAACGTTTTTAATGGAATTAGATTCGGATCCTGTTGGGGTTTTTGTCAAAATTGTTTTATAATCTCCGCTGCGCATGAACCCCAAAACCCAACATCAACTACAACCTTATGGGCAGTGAAGTGCAGAAGTGCGCCGGAAGCTGGGTGCATGTGGCGTATCCGTGCTTGTTTGCGGAAGAAGAAACTATTATGGGAGATCACTCAATTAGACGAGCCACACAGCTGTATAAATCCCGGCATAAAACGCAGTCATGCCCAACTCGACGCCAACATGCTTACACGTGAGATACAAAACATTGTCCAAATAGATCAGGCAATTACTATCAAGGCCTTGGTAGAAATGATTAAGCTAAAATACGGATATGAAGTTCGCTACAAGCGAATGTGGGATGCTAAAAGGAAAGCAGTTTCAAATGCATTCGGAGATTAGGACGCGTTGTATGCTAGGTTACCAAGATGGTTGGCGGCTGTACATAATAAGAGCCCAGGGACAAAAATTGAGTGGTCACATAGACAATGGGCTGCAGATGAGATCAGGACAGAGCATCCTCAATTTCGTCGTGTGTTCTTCGCATTCGAAGCATCAATCGAAGAGTTCAAGCATTGTAGGCCTTTTCTACAGATTGACGTGACATTCTTGTATGGCAAATACAGTGGTAAGCTAATGATTGCCCTATCTATTGATGGCAATGGATATCTACTTCCAGTTACATTTGCAGTTGCAGAAAACGAATCAACAGATTCGTGGGGGGTGGTTTTTCAGGATGTTGCGCAAACACATGACCGATAGAGATGGTATTTATATTATTTCCGACCATCACTCTGGCATTCTCGAGGCTGTTAACATACTAGCAAATGGTTTTTGTCCACCAAAAGGATACCATCGTTATTGCCTGCGACACTTAACTAGTAATTTTAACACGAATTTCAAAAATGAATCGTTAAAGAACATCCTTTCTCGAGCTGCTGGTCAACATCAAGTGAGGAAATTTGATGCATGCATGGAGCGTTTTGCTTATTTGTCATCAGGAAGTCCTCAATGTCTTCAATATGTGAATGCCATTCCCAAGGAACTCTAGACTCTATCGCATGATGGAGGCCTGCGGTATGGATGGATAAATTCTAACGGGGTTGGTATGTAATCGATAGTAGTTATGTTTGTTATCCTATATTTTTTTCACTGTGTTGATATTTATGACACGGCATTATCTTACCATTGTAGAATGTTTTAACGGTGTATTGAAAGGGGCACGATTCTTGCCAATAACAGCAATGGTTCAAATGATTTACTACAGGTTGGTGACATACACCAACCGACGCAAGGAGGAAATCGATGAAGCAATCTCGCATGGGCTCAATTACACGAAATATGCCATGGATAAAATTGCACATTATGAACAATCTACAAGGAGACATTACATCAAATTGATAAATCGCGACACTGGTGAGTTTGAGGTGCTCACTGGACGTCATGGTGATCGCATGCATAAAGGCAACAATACACAGATTGTTATCCTGAAGAACTGGTATTGCAAATTTGCAATAAATGGCAATCGTTTGGTTTCCCTTGCTCACACGTGTTAGCTGCATGTGCCCTTATTCGACTTGATTATACACAATTTATTGAGCCATACTACAGGATGGACGTGTACACACGATGCTACTCCTCTCAATTCAAAGCCATCCTCGATGAGAAGTATTGGCCGACTTTTGCGACGAAGATTTTACCAGATCCTAGGTGTAGACGTGGCCGAGGGAAACCAAAGGGAACACGAAGGCAAAATGAGATGGATCTTCCTAATGTTTCGAGGACCTTGCGATGTGGCATATGTCATCAAGAAGGACATAAATGAATAACATGTCCGAATAGAGATCATGGTCGAGTCCCTACTAGGAGGAACTGTTGCAGTCTTTGTCGTGCAGAGGGACATAACAAAAAAATTGTCCATCAAAAGCTCAACCCCCTAATCCAAACCAATGAGAGGATTTGTATTTTGTTTGGAAACGGTGTCAGTTGGTAATTTCATAACATTTATATTAATATAGTATTCGGATATGTTACGTAAAGTAATAGATAGGTATTTGTTAATTTTATAACTCGTACTAATGATTAGTTGTGACATTTAAAACTACTTGACCAATTTCTCTAATCACACAGTTGTAGCAAGTACACATGGAACCAGGACCATCTGATCCTTCTCTTCTATGCCTCCAATCTACACACAGATCATCGCAAGTCTGGAGGGGTCAGGTATATACATTTAACATGTATGCACCTAATATTTATGTAAAAACGTTTAATACATATGTATATATATATATCGACATATTTTTTAATTGTAAGGTACATGATACGATGCGCGTGCGAAGAAGACGGGGTGTTGTTGATAGACGGGTGAATTACCATTCTCGAATGATCCCTTACCTACGTTCTTGTGGCTTTTATAGGGTTTCACGCGTAGGATTTTTTAGACTTGATTGGGCTTTGATCACCGGTTTCGTTGAGAGATGGCGTCCAGAGACACAAACGTTCCACATGCATTGTGGCGAGTGTACGATAACACTCCAAGACATTGAAATTCCACTCGGGTTACCGATTAATGGTATGCCTGTGACTGGAAGCACTGACTATCTCGCGGTGTGTGAAAGACTACTTGGATGACAGCAATGAGGAAATTGTTCGACGTTATGTTCGTTCGTACATTCTACAACTTATTGGTGATTGTGTTCGCTGACAAGTCGAACCGATATGTACATTTGATGTTTCTTCCGTTGCTCGAGGACCTTCAAACAGCTGAACAGTATAGTTGGGGAAGTGTATGTTTGGCATATTTATACAGGGAGTTGTGTCGTGGATCTCGCTCTGGTGCGTACAAGGTCGCTGGTGCGTCAATTCTTATACAACTATGGGCCTGGGATAGGTTTCCATTTATAGCACTAATGCGCATGCCTGTTCCTAGAGCTCGACCACGAACATGTGATGGAGTATACATGCCCAATGACGTTCCTTTGGGATATCGGTAATAAAAATGTTTCTCATATTATTTTTAATTATTCATTTGCGTCTTTTTAATTTATGACTAATTTATTGTTTTGTATATAGATGGATAGTTGCATATTCGGTAACTAGGACTTCCACATACGTTTTATCATCATATCGTGATGCACTTGACATGCAAAGGGAGAATGTCATGGTGTGGCAACCATACGCTGATGTCATCGGGTCACTTCCACAATAATGTACTCAAGGTCACGAGAGCTGGCGTTCGACGTGTCCTTTAATTTGTTTCCATATAGTTGAGTGGCATAGACCAGAAAGGGTCATGAGACAGTTTGGGCTGACACAGGTCGTGCCACCTCACTGTGATTTTGACATACGTTTGCACCGCATCCAATTGAGAGGACACCCTCAAGAAAATTGGGCAGTGTATCACAGAAGATATATAGAGTTGTGGGAAAATCGTGGTAATACCATAGCCACGATGGAACAAGAAGGGGAACATGATCAGGAAGAGTACATGAGGTGGTACAGATCTATCACCAGGCGATACATTGGACATGACGGGGCTTTACGCGAATTCTCGGTAACCTTGAAACTATAATGTTATTATCCTCATGAGTCATATTTAAAATTGTTAACCAACACTGCATTTTTTTGTATATCAGTCTACATTTGTGCATCAATTGGAGTGAGTGCTCATTGATGACGGAATCGATCAAGGCATTGCGGCTCTACATGAAAGCATCAGAATCTTAGATGAGGATGAACGACAAAGGACTACTCTATGGAATGATGAAAATGTAGTTGAGCCAGAAATAGATGACGAAGCTTCTCAAGAAGAAGAGGAAGAACACAAGAAGAGGATCAAAGCCTAGCAGATAGAGGGAGGAGAAGAAAAACAACAATGACTCAGACTTTGGGTGAGAGCAGTAGACGTTCTTCTCCACCACCTCCAACTCGTCCAACACCAAAAACGTCAGAGACTGTTGGTGAGAGCAGCAGACGTTCTCCTCCACCACCTATAACCCGCCCTTCTTCTTATGGGTACTCTCCTTTGCCGCCCCTAACGCAACCAGATGCTCATATGTTTTTGCCTAGGACACCGAGCATGAGTGTTCATCCTTATCATTTTGATCCATATGCTCCCGGGCCATCATCTTCCTACATGGACCATAGAATGTCAATGCATGGTTCATTGCCTTAATACATGCCAAGTCCATTTACTCCGCCATATTATAATTACAATATTCCATATAGTAGAGATGGCTCATTCATGCCCTTATTAGGCATGCCACCTCATGTTCCTTTCATCCTACCACATACAGGAAGTCAGCATGTTGGAATGGTTCAACCCCTATCTTTGATAGCACTGGTAGTAGAGGTCAATCGAGTCAATACGAGGAAGAAGTTCAGTCGAGTCATCAAGCTCAACAGACTCAGCCGGACGTACAAGCACGCAGAAATCCACGTCGATATAGAGTACGACCGGTTTGCCACACGGAGGAGCAACGTCAACGTCGATAGAACTGCATCATATCTTTGTATGACTTTCTTTCATGTCATGGTAATTTCTTTGTATCGACAAACATATCCTAGTCGAGAATGTTGACATTCTAGTTGCACATGAAGATGTTTTTCAAGAGCAAGTACCTGAGCATGATACTGAAGTTGATATTAGCAACAATGTTGTAATTTCGCTTGCTGATCCTAGTGGCACGCACATGTCAGACGTCGATGACGAAGAATATAATGAAAACGATAATTCTGATTTCTCAGTGGATGATGAAAATCGTGACAACGAACCATGACATACTCACTTAAATAGGTATAAGAAATTAAAGCTAATTAGTAAATTTAGTTACACATTTGTTTGTTCCTTTCATAATAATTGATTATGACATCTACATTTATTTCTAACTTACTCTTGAACTTTAAAAAAGTCATGTCAGGAAGAAATTATGCATCGTCATCTGGGGAGGGATCTGGTGGACGATCCAGCGGACGATCCGGTGGATGATCCAGTGGTCGCAGAGATCGTCCATCTCGCAACTTGGATCGTTTGCTAGTACGATCTACCGCTGATGATACTGAGCCCCAGCAGCGTCAAGAGCAGCTCACTCCGCAACAGCTTGCTCAGCAGCAGTTTGCTTACCATCAATAACTTTTTGTCCAACAACTGCTTTCTCAGCAACACCATCAATCACAATTATTTCAGCAGTATCCTTGTCCGCCTTATGCACAACACCCCCACCTGGCCCCTCTCCTTCAGCCATCCGGGCCATCTTTATTTGACCCCAATGATCCAACCACTTTACAGGCTTACTCCTCTCTTTTGGCGTCGCAACTCCCTCCACCTATCGCTGGTCGCGTTACTTCTAGAGGATCTACCCACGCATCTCCCTTCCATCAGCAGGATTACCAGCATGTCCCGATCGCTCCCTTCAACTCTAGTATGCATGCCTCCCCATTGACGAGTCATGATCATGTCGAGCATGCATCACATTCGCCCAATACTTCAACTCACCCTTCGAGTGAGCCGTCTATTAGTGGTGCCTCGCGTAGATCACAATGAGGCGATGAGCCAGCTAGGGCCCCGAGACGTAGATGTAATGATGACCGAGGCACGGGGCGGGTGTTATTGACCGTAAAAACTGTGAAAGAATTGTAAGTCAATGAAATATTATTACGTATATATACTTACGTTTATTGAACTTACTATAATATTGGTCTAACTTTTTTTAATAAAAATGTAGTGGTACTTTCTTGCATCCGTCATCCGAAGTGTCAAAGCAAATGACGCGGGTATATAAATTCGATTTACATAAGGATGGCTACTGTTGGGATACGGTTCCCAACCATATCAAGGAGCAATATTTTACAAATGGGCAGTAAGAGATTTTTAAATAAAAAAATTAAGTTTATTTTACTTAGCATATGTTGAAGACTTGACTTTCTATTATTATAGACTTATTTCGATTGGAGACGATCAAATGACACTATGGTTAGACATTTGTACCACAGGCAGATTGCCACTCGTTACATTGACTTTGTTAGTAAGATAGTGAGGAAGCCGACAAAACCAACACATGTATCTCTGGAGGTTTTTGAACATTACAAGAAGATGCGATCTACTCCAGAATATAAAGCAAAGTCAGCACAAGCGAGCCGAAATTGGAGATCAGAGGTGGGGGACTTGGTTCGAGTTCGTCTGTGCACGGAGGTGGAGCCATATCCATCTATGAGCATTCGTTGAGACTGGTATGTTTTGGGACATACATACATAGATACATACATACATATGTATACATTAGATTCATATAAGTTTCAAACTTAATTTTAAATTAAACATATTTTATAGGAGAAAAAACTCGGTTGAAAGCCGACTGCTTTGGATTTATGTTTATATCTCCATACAAAGGATCATGATGGCGTCACTTTCTCGGATCCGAGAGTAGGGGCGATTGCCGTGAGAAACTATTTTACCATAATTGTTTTTTGTTAATTATAGGTATCAATGACTTATATGACTTGTCAATGTTAAAATTCTTAATACAGGTGGCTATACATGAAAGGACCAGAAAGCTTTCTTAGCTGCAGCCTGAGACTCCAATTGATGAATCAGAATTATATTTGGAGATTGTAAAGCGAAATGATAAAGGCCGAAGATTTGGTCTTGGCTGGACACCGTCAGGGTCTACGATGCGTAGACCTGATGAAGCTGGATCTTCTCGTCCTATATTTGCAGATGATAAGCTATTTGACCAGTTCAAGAAGGAATTCAAGGAGATGCAAGCAATGATACTAAAGCTGGTTAATGACACGTCTGTAGATCGCGAGCAATTGCTTGAAATGCAAGGACGGTTACATCGCATGGAATAGGGTTTCATGGAGAGATCAGCTGCACAAGAAAGGCAAGATGATGTTGATAATGATGATGATGATGCTGCTCACAATGACTCAACGACCGAGGATGATGAATGATGATTTTTTTTTCACAACATCCAAAAAGGTTAGATTTTTTTGGTTCATGTTTGACTTGATACTTATAAGTTTTTTATTAGGAACCATTATAAATCTTATGAATTTATTAGGAACCATTATAAAAACATAAATCATGTAAACCATATATTGAATCGAGATTATTGAAGTAATGTTTGTTATTCACTAGTTTTTTCTATTGTATTCTTTATTTGAATATTGAATTGGGAGACTCAAAAAGGTTTTACTTTTAAATAGAATGTTTGTTTTAGGTCTACATTTGACATTTGTTAAGAATGATTTTGGGATTCTGTGTTTTAATTGGTTCTACACAAAAAAAACTTGTTCAAACTATATTAACATCTTTTATTTTGTGTTTTCATATTTGTGATATTGAATATATGCTAACTGTTAATTAATTTTACTAATTTGTATTTATTTTTTCTTTTTTATTGAAATAAATATGATTTGTTCTTTATTATAGGTTGTTTTTCATAAAATATATGACTTTTCTATATGTGAATCTCAATTTTGTATACCTCAAAGCTTAACTTATTTTATTTTGCTTTTTCTTTTTTTTTTTCAGGAAACTATGGTATATATGATGGATGGATTGTATTTTTATGATGGTTTTCTTGGAAACTTATTTTGTGTTCTCCTGTTTTGGTTTTTTTTTAATTTTTTGTATAGAGACAATTATTGATACACTGAGTTTATGTATTCAAATTTGATTAATTTCGATTGGAATGTATTGGAATGTATGAATTCATTGTTGCGGTCGAATGTATGCAGGGAATGCATGAACCGTATGAATTCATTATATTGTATGAAGGGAATGTATAAACCCTAAAACCCTAAATGTATTAACCTGTAGGAATATAATATTATATATGTATATATGTAGCAACGGGCTCCCCGTCGCCAATCTATTTTCGGCGACGGGGAGCTCGTCGCCAATCCGTCGCCATTTCGTTTGGCGACGGATTGGCGACGGGTACCTACCCGTCGCCATTTTCTCCATGCCAACTTGCTTCTCATAGCCATGTAGCGCCACGTCATCGTCAATAACGCCTCTACTAAAGGAGATATACATTATTTTTAAAATTTTAAAGAAATTTACCCTATTTAATGAATTTAAAAGAAAACCAACCCTACTTTTTTAATAACCCCTTGAGATTCCCCATATGTACATAATTAAAACTATTTCGTCGGCAAGGGGAAGATATTTGTTAATGTTTGAAGGGTAATGTTAGTAATATCTACCAATAATAAAGTGACACATGTACAAAAAAGTAAAAGTGAAAGGACAAAAGTGTAAAAACACATCATACATTATAGACGTGACACCTTACTATTAGTAAGCATTACCAATATCACACTACTCAACATTTGCTATTGTTGGGAAGAAGGTTAAGTTAGAGACTATATATCTCTGTTTGAGACCATGAAAGCACATGCCCACCCTTCGTTGGTCCATAAAGATTAACAGTGGTCCATGCATCAATAAAGAAATATATACATACCAACGGAAGCCGTGGTTGGAGTGGTTCGACACTCCGGCCAGCTGCTTAGTCTTGAGTTTGAGATTCTATAAACACATAAACCACCATTGAGAGAGCTTTATCCCTAAGTTGGTCGACCCGGCTCAATCTCGAAATAATTGTTTAAGTCCAGATATCAAGTGCTCTGGACCAAAAAAAAAAAAAAAGAAATATATATAATTGATACCAGAGGAAATTAATCAGAAATGTGGATAATACAAATATGTGGTGGGTGTGCATGTAATGTGTACTTGAGAAGAAACATGTGGTGGACATCTTTTTTTTTTATGAAAAACTTGACTGTGTGATCAAATTATATAAGGTCGGACCACACTATCATGCAACCCAGATACACAGCGTGTTTATATATATATAGATGCCAATGACTAAAACAAAGAATGCAACATTGTTGCATTCATAGACTACCTACACATTACTTGCCATACTTTCGCTTTTAAAGGATGAGTAGTGGAGGGCCAATTTTTTGCTGTACTCATACAGCTGATGATATTGTGCGTAAATCAGCAAATTATCATCCAAGCGTATGGGGTGACTACTTCCTAAATTGCACAAGTGACGAAGTAGTAAGTGTTCTGTGCTTCTTAACTTAGATAAAAAAATGTTCATTTTCCATACATTTGTTGCACACTTGTTAAAGGAAAATACTAGATTACAACAAGTATGTCACACCAGAGGTCACATGATGCCCATAGGAGCCATCTATGTCGCCTCAACCCGCGTGTTATGCATTAAACTCTGTGTATGCTTGTATCTCTAGGTGCACATGAACGGCTCAAAGGCCAAATGTGACTTCCTATGTGACATACTGGTTGTCATTCTAGCACTTCTCCTTAATTATTAAAATCGTTCAATACTTTTTTTTTCCCCCCTTTTTTGGCATCTCATGCGTTGGCACCGGCCGGCTCCTTTAGATGGTCAATTAAATCACATCACAAGTTAACCATTTTTCCCTTAAACCTCAGTTAAGATTTGAATTGTGTGGACTTCATGATATATAATATATGGGTCCTCTATGTAACAAGAGGCAAAGCCAGAAAAATAACCATATTTATTTCGAACCTTTGCTTAATTACAACCTATTGTTTGGCACCTACAGGCATTACGTACTTGTGCAGAAGAAGTAGAAAAGCTAAAAGAAGAGGTGAAGAAAACACTGAAGGAAGCGAAGAATGAACCCTTAACACAAATTAATTTGATCGATACACTCCAACGCCTTGGACTCGAATATCACATTGAAATAGAAATTGAAGAGGTTATTAAAGACTTGTATCACGATGACAATAATGTCTTCCAAAACATTGATGATCTTTACACCACTGCTATGTATTTTCGAGTGCTTCGACAACAGGGATACAACGCCCCATGCGGTACAAAGATCATGAAAGATTTTCATTGAAGGCAATATATGTAGTTTGTAAATATGAAAAGCTATATACATGTGCTTAATCAATTGTTGATGAAACAGATGTTTTCAACAAGTTCAAGGATGAAAAGGGTACCTTCAAATCAGAATTGGTTGGCGATACCAAAGGCTTGCTAAGCTTGTATGAAGCTGCTCATCTTAGAGTGCCAGGGGAAGACATCCTCGACGACGCTTTTACTTTCACCACTACTTACCTTTCAACACCAACAAAAGATTTAAGTTGTTCATCCCCCCTCCAAAGGCAGGTAGAATATGCCTTGAAACAACCATTATCAAGAGACATGCCTAGGCTCAAGGCATGGAACTACATCTTTTTCTACCAAGACATGGAGGAGAAGAACTCATCCCTTGAAAAACTAGCGAAGTTAGATTTTAACCTAGTACAGTCATGGCATAGGAAAGAGCTACGTGGTCTTTCAAAGTATGCGTATATCTTTTATCTTGCTTCGTATAATTTCAATATTATCTTAATAAATAGAGGGAAATGTAATGAATTCATGAATTGCTAACTTAATTTATTTGTTTATGAACAATGGTATATCTGCAGGTGGTGGAAGGATTTGGATGTGCCCTCAAATCTACCGTTTGTTAGAGACAGATTGGTGGAGTGCTATTTTTGGAATGTGGGAGTTTACTTTGAGCCTTGTTACTCCCTGCCAAGAATATTCTTGACCAAAGTGATGCTCCTTACTTCGATAATTGATGATATTTACGACGTCTATGGCACACTTGAAGAGCTAATAACATTCACTGATGTCTTTGAGAGGTTTCATTTTGACATTCACTTCTATTTCTCATTTCAATTTTTTCATACAAAAAGACTAAGCTGCAGTAACTGATTCTTTCAGGTGGGACATAACTGCTAGCTATGAACTGCCAGAATATATGAAAATATGCTACCGCGCAGTGTTGGATGTTTACGATGAAATGGAGGAACTGATGAGCAGTGAGCTAGGAATACCTACTTGCAATGAAAATCAGTCCTATCATATGCATTACGCTAAAGAAGCGGTATTTCACACATCCATTATTGATTCATTCAATTTCTAATAAATCATACTGAATCATCTAATTAATACACTATATTATGATAAGAACCTTAATCTTATTCGATGAAACTCCATAGAATGGTACAAAGATAAGGATAACCCAATGAACTACTCTAAACTTGCTATTGAACACAAAGATACTCAAACTAAGAGACATCAGAACCTTCTTCCAAAACCAAGAAAGGGTCGAACCCCTACAACATCAATCAAACTCTGAATGCCTCTATGATTGCCCTTATTATTAATATTTATAATCTGGTCTCATCAAACCAAGGTACACTAATTCCCACAAAAACAAGTAACTAACTGAACTCATGCTGTGATGCTCTTCTTTAACGGACTCATTTACCTTCCTTTACCATACCTTAGTGATTGAGTACATATCATATTGTGTATGGTTTTAATTATTGCATTAGATGAAGTTAACTTCCTTAATTACCAATGACAAACATTGCTTGATTTACATAAGTTTTGGAACTAGCTAGCTCACAATAAGCTTTTGTTTTATATGTGCCAGATGAAACAATTAGTTCGGGCCTACTTGGTTGAAGCAAAATGGTTTCACAAAGGATACACACCAAAAATGGAGGAGTACCTACCAAATGCATTAGTCACTGCGGGCTACTACAAGCTTACCATTACATCCTTTGTTGGCATGGGAAAAATGGTCCCGAAGGAGGCATATGAATGGGTGTTAAGTAAGCCAAACTTCATTAGAGCATCTGCTGTAATTTGTCGACTCATGGATGATCTGGTGTCACATAAGGTATATGTGCAATGCACCTGTACCTAACTATATATAACTATATATAACTATATATAACTATTTGGAAAAACAATACATCGTAGACTCATGCATTTTTTTGAACTTACATATGCACTTAACGTACATTTTTCTTAATGTTTGAAGTTTGAACAAGAGAGAGGGCATGTGGCTTCAGCCGTTGAGTGCTACATGAATCAGTATGGTGCGTCGGAGAAAGAAGCCAAAGATGAGCTCAACAAACAGATTGAAGAAGCATGGAAGGACTTAAACAAAGGGATCCTCAAACCAACACCTTTTCCAATGCCTCTACTAATGAGGGTGTTTAATCTTTCTCGCATGATCAATATCTTACACAAGCACGAAGATGGGTACACTCATTCGACCAAGAAAACAAAACGATACATCACCATGTTGTTCGTGAACCCCATCTCTTAAAGAATATAACTGTTTTGGTTTGCTTCAAACTCCATGTCCTAATCTAGTAAGGATTTTATTATTTTAGTCTGCGTCTTAGAAGTATTTGTCTTTGTGTATGACTGTTTTAGAATTTGAGATGGATTAAGAGTTGAGACACAAAAAAAGGGCCTAGTATGCATTAGATTCTGTAGGTGCTTTACGTGTGCACTTGTGGTTTCTTGTGCACCACGTCGGGTCGTTTGAATGTAAATATTTTTTTAGTATTGATGCACTTGTGGTTTCTTGTGCACCACGTCGGGTCGTTTGGATGTAAATATTTTTTTAGTATTGATTAATAAAGTGATTGTGTTTTTTGTTGCGTTTGCGAGTTTGTTCCTAACAATAACCAAGTCTAAAGTCCAGAACCAT
This sequence comes from Stephania japonica, assembly GCA_039657345.1. Classification (NCBI taxonomy): domain Eukaryota; kingdom Viridiplantae; phylum Streptophyta; class Magnoliopsida; order Ranunculales; family Menispermaceae; genus Stephania; species Stephania japonica. The sequence continues at coordinate 77,915,198 of CM077556.1, read as the reverse complement.
GTTCACTCCTATGTTCCTTAACAAATTAAGTAAACCTCCCCCGGCGGAAACAACTCCATTTATAGGTAAGCTTATTAGCTTTATTAAATGTGACTGTAACATTGTATGGTCAATATGTTGTACACAGTAAGTCTAGTTTGTTAATGAATAATATTAACTCATGAAACGTGTACGGCGGTTAACAAAACCCCCTTTGTATATAAACCTTATGTAACTAACATTGTTCACGGAATCAAGATTGGAGAAGTGGTGATTCAGTTCTTCTACTTTGTCTTCAATCTTGTTATGGTATCAGAGCCATGAATCATCGTTAATCAAGGCAGACACTTCCATGGCAGCGATGGTGTCGTCGTCGTCTAGTGGAGCTGCTAATCCACTAGCTCCGTTTGACCATTCCATGAATCACTACATGAGTGTGAAGCTGGACTCCAACAACTTCTTGTTATGGCAATCTTTGATCATGCCAGTCCTGAGAGGGAACAAGCTTGACGGAATTCTTTTAGGAACCGAGACTTGTCCAGATCCAGTAGATTCGATCGCTAGATATCTCAATCCGAAGTACGACGAGTGGATTGTGCAAGATCAATCACTTCTTGGATGGATCTTGGGTTCGCTTTCACCAGATATCACTGGATCTCTGCTCTGCAAGACGAATGACATTGTGCATATAGCCTAAAGAACGATTGAAGATCTGTGTGGAACACGAAACAAAACAAGGACTCAAGTGTGCAGATCTAGCATTCAAAATGCTCGCAAAGGTAATCAAACCATTACTTAGTATCTACAAAAGATAAAAGAGAATGTTGATTGCCTTATGACTGCTGGATCTCCGGTATCACATTCTGATCTTGTTTTTTATATGTTGAATGGCCTAGATGCTGATTTTCTGCCGATTACTACGATTTTTGTGAGACAAGAACCTTCATGGCAAGAGTTACAAACTGATTTTCTTGGTTTTGAGGCTCGTTTGAAGCAAATCCAAGATATCATTGTTAGCATGTCGAGTGTAGCTGTAACTCCAACGACAAATGCCACTTTTGTGAAAAATCAGAGTTACAACAACAAGACTTCTGAGAATCAAGTTCGAAGATCTAATGGAGGTCGTACCAGTTGTCGGAATGGTGGTCACGGCAATAATAGACGTCGTGGTGATTGTGGTCAATCTAGAAATCGTATGATCTGTTAGACTTGTGGAAGAAGTGGCCATGTTGCAGCAATTTGCTACTACAGACAAAATATGAGTTACATGGGTTCTGTACCACAGCCGAATCAACAAAACAATGGCAGATACTTTGTTGTACAACCACAGTTTCGACCATCTGCTTAGAGCAACAGAATGCATTGTTTGCTGCACTGATCGAGCTCCTACTTTGCTTTCACCTGAGTCAGTGACTGATTAGTCGTTGACGCCTATCATTACACGTCAAATATAATTCTCGATTTCTAGACCAAAAACTACAAAAGACTGCAGTAGGGACAAGCTCGAGGTCGAACCTCAAGAACTAGGTAACTGACTTAGGATTCAAAGAGAGAAGATAAAACAAGGGATTTTGTAAACCTTTTGGAAACTTTGGAAATAAAGTAATGCAATGGAAAAAAAATCTAGGTATGCAGCTTCACGGTGTTTGCAATACAACTTGGGATTGATTCCATTATTCCTTGGTTTATAAAAGATATGAGACTAATCTATGATCTAGTGCAGCTATAGACCCGGTGACGTACTCGGTTCCTCGCACTTCCTGTTATCGGCAGCCAAGGTACGATCGTTGACTACTTCACTAGCCAAACACGCAACCTAATCGCTAGTAGTCCAGATTTAACGCGTTGGCCACATTACCTCGATTCGTGAAGGCACTACACCTAGATAATCGGATCGCTAGTACTCCCGATTTTGCCTAGATCCCTAAGGTACTTGACTGGATGGCCATCTGTCACAAGTATGAGTCTACCGCGTAAAGACGAACGTTTCGACTTCAATGACAGAGGATATCAATCTAATATACATGCACAACGCTATACAAACAATTAAACCTAACCCTAATATTATAAACAATACCGCCAAAAAAATAGATCATAAAATAAAATCAATAATAATTAAAAATAAATAAACTTCATAATAGAATCTCAAGTCACAAAGATTGACCGATCCACCTTCAATCTAGACGAAAGAGATTAACTAGACGTAATTAAAACAAAACTCTAATTCTAATACAAAAAGGAAGTAAGATAAAGGACAATTTTGTTTGAGAGTCTATGGCATTTATAAAAATAATTTTAAGTCAGTTGAAACTCTAAAAAAATTTTGAAATCCCGAGTTCCTAGTCGCGGCATCGTGTGGACGCCGTGAGAAATTCGTTAAGACGGTGTGAGTGTGGTTGAAATCCAGAATTGGTTTGAGGGCGGGTGGGAGAGAATGACACGTAGCAGTTTCCCATTGCTCAAAGATTGCTGTGGTGACGCGTTCTGGTGAACAGGAGGACACGTGGCCATGTGCCGCCGACAACGCGGAGGCGCACGTACGTGAGTAGAGGATGCAGAAGTAGTTGGGCGGTTGACCGCTGACGTGGTCTAAGCGAATGGGAGAACTCCACGTGGCGGACTGGCAGAACACATTGGCGCATACACGGTGTTCGCACAACGCGTTCACAGGGAGACACGGTGTGATTTATGGTGTCGTCTAGTTCAGACGTACACAACAAGCGCCACGAAGAGGATGATGAACAATGTTTTGATTGCGTGTTCAAGGCGTGATCTTTGAACAAGAAAATGTCTGTCTCAATGTCTTCTTTCCAACAAGACCAACGGCAAGTCGTTATAACTTGTGATGTGAAAGTTATGGCCTCTGAACTGAACAACACTCCATTAAGTTCAAAACTCACCTTTAGTCCCATAAACGCCCAACTCACGTGAAATCCCTGAAACACATAAAACATACATTTATCACTTTAAAACAAGATAAATATAGTCCATCAACTACTAATAACATATACTAAATCATGCATAAATGTACACTCATCAAACACCCCCAAACTTAGACTTTGCTCGTCTTGAGTAAATGAATGAATGAAAACTTATACTCTACTCATAATACTACAATGACTAATCCTAACAAACCTATGCCCTTCATTAAGTTAAGTTGAGTTCATTTTTTATTTAAATCTGCCACTTAAGTAACCATCACCTAAAAGAAGTTCAGAATCAAATTGTGTGTAAACAAGATCCAAACATCAGTGAAAATCACCTTTTCAAAAATTAGAATCAATCCAGACATAGGCCTTCAACTACTCAAAATTTTACAGAGCCACTACATTAAAGTATACAAGTTCAGAATTTCTTAAAAATAGTGCATCAACACCGAAAAAGGGACTATGAACAAAAAATGCAACACACTATCCATAAATGTAAACTAAACACACCAAAGAGAGACAATCAGACTTAAATATGAAAATGTAGAACAACACATTGGAATAACTCAATTGATCAAGCTATAAGCACTCGGTCAAATCTTTTAATTGAAAGAGTTTTCTGAGACTTTCGCCTTATTATATATACACTTTATTTTTCTCCAAAAATTTTAAAAGTAGTACGGTCCCTGCTCTATTTCCTGTGGAAACCACTTTTCTCACTTTTTCCCACCACAAAATTCTCTGCTCCTTTTCCTGTGGAATCTGTGAGACTCTAAAATTTTTTAGAAAACTCTTGTTGATCTTTCTCACTTTCAATATAATCAAGCAAGTCATCCAATGTATGTTCAAATCTAATCATTCTCAAAAAGTGGTCAAGTCATATGAATTGATGTCTCAATTGAGCTGCATTCTCGTTCTAGCACCCTAGAAATCTTAAAACTTGCAAAATGCGACTGCCTGCCTCTTTGGTCTCTAACACAATGCCTAAACTTCATACTAGCTCTCTAATAAGCAACCTCAAATATGTTGGACAACGCTCTAAATTAAATATAACTCATAATATTCAAAAGGGTTCCAGTAACAAAAGTATCTTATTTTGAACTCAAATCCACAATAAAAAACATCAACAAGGTTCAAGGTAACTCTACATGCAACAAAATAACTATAAACATGCATAAACTAAATAATGCAACTAAATAACTATAAAAATGCATGAACTAATATAAACTACTACTAATATAAATGATAGAATGCATAACATGTCATAACAAGAAAATTAGGTGAATAGAAAAGAAAAACACCACCATAACTTACCAAACCCATGGAATAGGAATAAAAATAATAAAACAGTTATACCTATCATGCGCTAATCCATTCATCTAACACTCCACCATACCTGAAACACCACCAAACTTATCCCAAACCTTGTCCTCAAGGTTTAAAACAAAAATGAGAATATCAACTACAAAAAAAAATAAAAGAGGTGAAATGAACATGGAAGGGGAGAAACATGTAATGGGAAATGATATGCTAAAATAACTATGCAAAATCTAATGGACTAAAACATCTCATAAAATATCAAATATGGTGACAAAAAATGCTCTACTCAGGAAACTACAGGAATATACATACTAATACCTCTAGCAGACTCGAAAACTAATCCTAATAACCTAAACACAAGAACTTACCAAATCCCAAATAGACTAACTATATATACCAGAGAACCTCAGCAGTGATATCGAGTTCTTAACTCTGGTGCTTCAACAAAAAAGTATCAAATACCTGAAGTCAGAAACGGGATAAGATGAGTTCACAAAACAAATATAAGAACATGCAACTGAAAAGAAAAATGATAGAAACTAGGGCTGCATCCCAAGAGCGCTTTTGGTTGAAGCCATTAGCTCGACTTCAGAGTCATGCGTGCTAGGTCACGCTCTCCCACTTGAGCATGTCTCGAGTGGTTCTTGTACGCACAGCTCCACCGTGGGATAAGGAAACACTATGTGTCAGCATAGGGGGTGGTGGAAAAGTCTCACCAACTCTAGGTACATGAAGGTCATCTTGCTTGTCCAACCTAATCTCATCCTGAAATGGTGGGTTAGAAACATGCATAACAAACAAGCAAGAAACATCAGTAGGAGGTTTAACAGTGTTGAAAATATTAAATGTAATGATCTCACCATTAAACTCCATAGACATGGTCCCATCAAACACATCAACCTTAGTCCTCGTAGTCCGTAGGAAAAGTCGACCGAAAAGAATATAAGGTAAGTCATGGAGAGAAAAATCTCCCATATCCATCACATAAAAGTTAGTTAGAAATATAAAATCATGAATCTTAATTGGGACATCCTCGATGAACCCAATCGAGTGTACAACCGACTTATTAGCTAGGTGGATTGCAACCTGAGTGTCCTTAAAAGAACCATCATGAAGAGGCTCATATAAAAAACTGGACGTGACATTTATGGAAGCACCAAGTCGCATATGACACTCTCAATAGTAATATTACCTACCTTACAAGAAACAGTAAACATACTAGGGTTTGGGCATTTGGATGGTAGCTTTCTTTCGATCTATACTTCATGTACCCCTAAACTTACCTCGCCCACCTCTGCGCATACCTGATATGGGGGATCCTCGATCTCAATGACCTGTGCAACCTCCTCAACCTTCTCCTAAATATCTACGATCTGCTCAACTGGCGAAAGTGGAGGGAGGCCTACCGGTATCTCATGATCTCAGCATTTCTGGAACAACTCTGGAAAGAATCATTGTGGGAAAGGAGCTCTCATCAAGATCTCACGTCGCCTCCTCGCCTCGGCTTCTTCGTCTTGCTCAGGTGTCTTATGATGCTCTTTATAGACTACCTCAGACTCCCTAGGCTCGCTCTCAATAGCTAATGATACGACATTTACATGTGCCTTTGGGTTAGGTATGGGTTAGGCGGGCAATCTACCATGGTCTTCACGCCTGCCTACCTCCTTAACTAATTGACTCACCTGAATTGCTAAGTCACGCACAATAGCATCATTATTAGTTTTGTACTGTGTCATGTCTATTGCAAGGTTGTCAACCTTAGTAATGAGTGTCCTCATCATATCCTGTAAGTGTCTGGTATTTTGAACAGGTTGGGACTAAGAGGGAGAGGTTGTCCCCTTGGAATAAAATGTAAGAATTTCTGATTCTGTGGCCCATAACTCAAATGGGGGCTTTTAACGACTTGATTATATGTGTTACCATTATTATTGTCGTATTAATTCCTAGGAGGCCTTAGAATCCACCTCCTAAAGTGTTAACTTGTTCTCCGAACAAGGTTGGACAAAAATCAGTAGTATGGCCAGAAGTGCCATAGAAGCCGCAAATCTTAGCCTGAGCTTTCCCTGAAGTAAGGAAACGCTCCATGAGATCAGTGAGTTTGTAAAGCTTCCTATCAGTATTGCTTAATCCACTTCTACTGAAGATGTTTCTAGAAGGCTCCTCATCCTCATCGTCTTCAACATATTGACGAGATGACTAGCCATAGATTCAAACAACTCGAACATCTCATCGGTTGTTCTCTTCATATAGGCTACACCATAGGTGTTGTCAATCATGCGCTTCTCAAAGGACCTAAGACCCTTGTAGAGGAATCGGATAAGAAGGGTTTTACTCTGACCATATTGGGGACACTGTGCAATTAGCCTTTTAAATATGTCCCAATAGTTATTGAAGGTCTCTCCCTTTTTCATATTGATATTACATATCTCTAAGATAAACTGAGATGATGGGGATTCGGGAAAGTATTCCTTTAAGAATGCTAAAATCAAGTCATTCCAGCAAGTGATAGATCCCGGAAGGAGGTAAAACAACCACTCTTGCGCTCTGTCTTTAAGACAGAACGAGAAAGCCAACAATTTAGCTTCATCTTCTTGTGCTCTAAGTGGCTTAATCATTAAACATTTGGAATCAAAATCTTTGATGAAAGTCACCGGATCTTCACGATCCAAGCCATGGAAGGAGGGTAAAAGGTGTAGGAAACCGGACTTAAGCTCAAATTACTTCTATGTGCAGGATATGTTATGCAATGGGGCTGACGTGTAAGGAGAATTTGCATCTTCTGGTTTTCCATCTCAATGGTGATGCGAGGTTCATCATGTGCTAGTGCACGTGCAGGGTTGAACACATTAGGTGCATGTGGCTAAAATTGAGGGATTAGGGGTCTACTCAATCCTAATGGTGTCATATCCTAATTATCCCCTTGATTTTGATTGTTCCCCTCATCTCGAGGAGGAATGTGGTAGTTATCCTCCATTTCTGGAGAATATGAAATGCTAGGATTGTCTTTGAAAACTTGCTTCCGTTGGCGCGCTTCTCTCGCGTTCCATTGGCAAGTCTTCTCAATCTCCAGATCAAAGGGTAGAGAGGATCAGTGGAATGTGATCGACAAAGACTCCTATGCATAAAAGAAAGGAAAGAAAAACCTAAATCAAGTAGAACCTAGACCCCGGTAATGGTGCAAAAATTTGACGCGCATCGTTACACGTCAAATATAATTTTTCGATTTCTAGACCGAAAACTTCAAAAGATTGCAGTAGTGGTAAGCTCGGGGTTGAACCTCAATGACTAGGTAACTGACTTAGAAAATGATAAGTGTTCATTTAGGCATGATTTAGTATAGGTTATTAGGAGTTAATGGACTATATTTATCTTGTTTTAAAGTGACAAATGCTTGTTTTATGTGTCTCAGGGATTTTACATGAGTCGGATGTTGTTGGACCAAGGGCACGTAATGAAATTAATTGAGTGATGTTCAGTTCACAAGCCATAACTTTCACATCACAAGTTGAAATGACTCGCCGTTGGTTTTGTTGGAAAGATGACTTTGAGACGGACATTTTCAAATCTCACAAGCATCATGAGATACGGATTTGAAGTAGCTCAAAAGAGCGACATACAGTTAGTAAAGTTTGGTCAAGTTTCTTAATGACCCTCATCTCAAATCCAAATGACTTGCCGTTTTCTTTGTTGGAAAGTCGACTCTAAGATGAACATTTTTATGTCTAACAAGCTTCTTTAGATTCGACTTCTAAGTGGTCAAAAATCGTTTTGCAAGGCAGAGGAAGTTTTTAAGCCGTGAGAATGCCATGCTTAACAAATTTTGACAGAGTGACTAACGTACGTCAGAACCAGAGAGCTCAAAAAAGACATCGTGAGGACGCCCGTGCTTTAGAATTTCGCATGGTGCCACCACGACGTCGATACCTGAAGGCTCAAAATTTCAAGATTTTCACCTACTTTTCAAGATTTTTAGGTTTTCGAACCACTATGGGGTGTTCCTATAAATAGTAATAGACTTCAATTCGAAAAACTCTTATTTTACTTCCGTTTTGCATTAGAATTAGGTTTTTAATTATGTCTAGTTAATCCCCTTCCTCTAGGTTGAAGGTGGATCGGTCTAGCTTTGCGACTTGGGATTCTATTATGAGGTTTATTTATTTTTAATTCTTTTGATTCTTTTCTATGACCTATTCTCTATGGTATTGTGTTATGGCCCGAATTCCTAACCCTTGATTAATTCTTTAATCAAGATCACCGACCCGTGATATGAGACCCGCGTGAGGTTCCCACACCGACCGAGGCACATGGTCGAGGTATATTATATATTTGTTGTGGTGTATGCCTAGTGATATGTATGTGTGTAGAGTAACTATGTCGGTCCTTGCAGTGATAGGTGTTGAGACGCGAGCTGGGACGCGCCTCGAGTTGCATGCAAGGTGGAAAACCAGGTAGCTAGACATGTGGTAAGTCTAAGTTTAGTTAAATGGGTGTTAATTTATTTATTTCATAACATAAATCTATGGTATACACTTCAATTTGAATAAATTATTTCTTAGCCCATGTTTCTATTTAAATGAAATCAAATATTAAAGGTCTATGATCGAATTTAATTACAACCACCATTGGATATGTCTAGGGATATGTACTAGCATACACTCCCACTCAAATGTGTTAAACTTGTGAGTCATTTGGACTGATTTAGTGGAGGTGTCGAAGTTCTTTATGGCCATTAGATGGTTGTAGGGATGTGTGAACACACCAAGATTAAAACCCCCTTATAAATATAAACCTTATTTTTCATTTGCATGTTCTTCTCAAAGAAAATAATCAAGAGCTGTCCCTACACTACAACAGAAATGAACTTTCATGATGGTTAAAAACCATCATCTTATCTAAAGTAAGAACAATAGAAAAAACCTTTTGTGCTTGTTTAAAACCGTCACGAAAGGGTTTTCAATTTTTTTAGAAAAAAAGGACCGTTATTTTCCTGCAAAATATTCCTTTTCCCTGCAACATATATAAACTATCACCACTACTACACATAAAATTAGATTACAAAAGTTATTCATTAATTAACATTCACATATATGATTCACACATTACAATTTCATAGTGCCCATTTGATCTGTTTACTCCCAAATGCCCACCTCCATGAATCCATCTTCAGTGGCACACCCCCTAAACATAGCATTGCTATTAAATCCATACCTCTCCCTGGCTAGACACTACAATCATCCCCACCTGCCCCTCATCTAGCCTATTCTTCACAACCTAATCCACCGTTTCTTGGAGCTTCAATCACTTGTACTCCATCACCGCCGCAACGTCTCAAGTCAATAACTTCGCTTATTTATCCACATTATTTATCCACCCCACCCCTCTCAATAACTTTGCTTATTTTCTCATCATCTGATTGAGACACCTATTCATTCCCATCACATTCCAGTCTCAGTCTGGTCAGATCATTAACAAAATCAACGGTCCTGATCTGAAAACCCTCTACTTTTGATGGGGTGCCCTGATCAATAGTCTTGTTTTCTATTTCCAAAGTGAATTTGCTCATTGAGAGTCATTTGACACCATTTTGTACAACCATCTTCCTATTGAGGTACATTTGGCAGGTCAAGTCCTATTTGTGGAGGTCTGACACTGCTTCCTATTGCGTTGACAAAGTTAAGGACTAGGTCAAGGCCAGTAGAGGTTCAAGTAACAGTGTTTAGGCCTCCACTAGTGATTTCTCTTTTTGGCCTTTTTCTCATCTCTTCTAATAATGTTTTGCTGGTTTCAAGGCTTGCCCAAAAATATTAATATATGTTTGTTTTGATTAGTGGAGTTGGTCTTGATTATGAAATACTATGTTTTAATTAAAGTTGGTAAGTTTTGATATATTGAGACTCACCTAAAAGGTACCCACCATGGACGTAGTCGTTGAATCTCTCATTTATGTGTTCCCCTGTGAAAAAGATGGGTCCAACTGGAGCCTGTATCATCAGTCAATTTGACAAAGTTAGTTTGAAGTTTGGACCAAATATTTGTTACTAAGAAAACATTTAGACAAGAAAAAAATAAAAACAAGGAATAAATGACTTTGTTTTTTGGAAAATTATATCCAGTATACATTAAGCTCAATGACATTTTGTAAATCTTTAAATTATGTTTGCATGTCATTGTTGTTATCACATTAGCATGAATTGTTTCATTCACGAAACATTGAAAATGATAGTTTTTTGATATCTTAGGGTCTATACGGCAAGTTTAGAAAATTTTGTCTCTATAAGATTGAAATTGGCTAAATTGAGGAACAACTTAAAGTTTAAAAGGAATTAAACGAGGTAGTTAGCTAGGGAAGTATTGACATCTATTTTTGAGAAATGAGGGTAGATATTAAAGATAAGAATCAAATAAAGGAGAAGTGGGCAAGTAAGGAACCTCTAAATTTATGTTTAAGTCGCCACTCGAAACCATGTAGATCCTTGGCAGCTGATTCTTGAGTAGGGGTTGGTTGGCTCATGTCCTGGAAAAGAACCTTGAAACTACTTAAAAACATTGAATCAAGTAAAAGAATTAATTTTTTCTAAGGAAAAAACCAACTTAATTGCAATGTGAATATTCAGAGATTAAAAGAATACCTTTTAGTATCGAAGGACAAAATCAATGCACATCAACAAAATATTGTAGATCATGGAATTTAATTGACTCACTTAATTGACACTAGGAGGGATCCTTGCTATAGTGAGAACTTTCTCAAGCTTCTTACAAGATAAAATTCATTGGGCTTTGTGAGTCAAGCTTATGTGCCTCTTCCATGGCTTGCCCATACAAATTTATAATCCAGTGGAACTAGTTCTTCCTTCATTACTGGATACTCAATGCCATAGGAAATCTAGCCACATTCAGTCATATAAGTACTCAAGAGCATTTCACATGACAATTACCACACATCAAAACGTGTTCCAATCATTAGGGACAAAGTTTGTAATATTATTCCACAAGGATCTAAGTATGCAACAAAGAGTCAACTCTTAGCTTTAATCAGAAACCTGAAAAGGCTCACAAGAAAAAGAAAACAAAAATCAATCTAAAAAAGAAACCTGGGAAGTGGGAAACAAGACCACGAATATGCCTTCATATTACCAGAGAGGGAAACTGAATCTTGAAAGACAACACTCTTAGCTTTGATTCAACTCGAGGTACTTTCACCAACTCCAAAAAGAACTGGTTTAAGATAATGTGTATCAATTAATAGCTAATGCAATAAAGAAGTCTGCATACATGATTTTACCTCCAAAATAAAATAAAAATAAATGAAGATTTTAAAACACAACTTTTGATAGCATAAACACAGCTCCAATAAAAAAATGGTTGAAGTTGAAGATCAACAAAAGAGGAGAATGAGATATTTTAGATAAGAGAGCTGAAGTCTCAAGTGATATTTTTTAGGTGTCCAACTTTTAGACACATACCCGCACCAAACACCCGTACCCCGAGTTTGGGTAACATATACCTGAAGGATAGGAAGTCGGAGTCGAAAGAAAAACCCTTACACATCTGTGACAAACTAAAAAATGGATACTCCAAAAGTGAAAACTTTTAAACTTAAATACCCAAAGGCAGAAAATTTCAGAACCTAAAACTCTAAAAGTAAGCCACGTACTCATGTGGAAAAAAATAAAATATATATAGAGATGATGTCAATTATAAGTTGATTTGTTAAAAATGTTGAATCTGTTGATGATTACCTTATGGCTTTGTTTAGTAACTTTTCAAGTTAGTATGCTATCTAGAATGAAGCATTAAAACTCATGATGTTTATTGCAATTGGTTAGATTAGGACCAACCGTTCATTACCTAGGCTCGTAGCCAAAAGAGCAGAACACTCAACTTCTCTTAAAATCAATCGATCAACCAATTTTACATTTAAACTAGCAGTTCAATCCCATTCCTACAAGGTTCATAGCTTTTATTCTTCAAACTAAACCTTAAAAAGATAAATAACTTCATTCAATGAAACAATTCACCACCAAAGGTTACCTGCTCTTCTAATGTTTGTACTCATCGTGGTCATACACTCATTCCACTACAGACATTGCTTGTCTCCAGCTTCCAAAGGCCCCAAAATCTCCCACATTTTTCATAAGATTCTTTTCCGTGAACTGTATCTTTGATTGTTTCATCAACCTAGCAAACTTCCAATCAAGCAAGCTAAGATCTTTATTGTTCAACCTAACAACATAAACCCATAGTAATGAAATGAACTACGCAATAAATTGCCAACAAAGACAATTACAGAAACCCTAGCAAGCCGAATTCTTTAATCAACGCATCAAATTGAATCAGATCTACCTAATTCTTTTCAATTGATGATATATCCAACAATCAAAACCCTAAACGCTTCCTAAAAACCCTAAAACCTAACTCGGAAGAATCGATTAATCAAATCAAATGCATCAAATGATTCACAGCTTAAAATCACACCTAACTTCAAAATAATCTAATAAATTACCAGAAATCAACAATTAGAACCATAAACTCATCCATCACATGAACCCTAATTCACACTAAAAAATCTAGAAAGCAAAACGACAACCACAGATCCATACCTATAACTGCACGAATCTGAAGAGCGGAAGCCAATAGGCCTTAAGTTACAATGCAAGAGATCTGGAGTGATCACACGAGAGAGAAACCTAGCGATGGCGAGAGAAAAACGAGATCTGGTGAGGCCGAGTCACACGAGATTTGATCGAGAAGGAATCGCACGAGATCTAATCGAGAAGGGTTTATGGTTTTCGCAAGAGAGAGAGAGAGAGAGATTCACAAGAGGAAGAATCGAAGTAGGGTTTGTGAAGTGTGAAAGTTCAATCAAAGTAGGAGAGTCGAAGTGTGAGAGTCGAAAGTCAAAGTTAGGGTTTGTTTTGGGTTACATATATACTCACTATAATGACGGTAACCATCATCTATTACTATCATTCATGAGCTCTCTTAAACCGTTATTAATTGTTCTGTTATTAAATCACATTAATGTTGTAGTGATAGGAGATTTCTTGCTGGAAATTTAAGTTTGGAGAGGGAAAATCCATATCAAGAATTTGGAGGTTCAAACATTCAACATAAGCTTCAAACCTAGGTAACAATTTTACAATTTCATGCATACAATTAATGGAATTCTTGGACACGGCGAAGTAATATTATGATTCTTTGATTGTGTGTATTAGTATTTTAGTATTTTACGGGTCTCGAGCCGTTCAGGCAATTTTTAGTTGAGTGAGGTTTTGCCTAGTTAAACGGGGAATAAAAATACAACAAAGAGTACAAATAAATGAATTTTTCAATAATTTAATTAATTAGTTGACGGAACGTGGCGAGAAAATGGACACGGCAAGCCAATTGACGGAGAAATACGGATCGAGGAGCGCAAGACCAATGTGGGAGTTGGATAGTCTCGCAACATACGGACTATAGGATGGAAATTGTTAAAGTAACACAGCTTGATGAGGAGAGTAACTAAATTTACATCGAGATTTGTATGTGTGATGAATTGTAATGAAGGGTTAAAAGATGCATAAGGGCATCTATCTTTAAGTGTATGTGAAGGAGGTTGAAGGGTTAAAAGATTTGTCCTTATTCCATACATATAAACAAACAAAAACTAAATGCACTATTCATCTTCTTCCTTTTCTAACTCACTGCCGCCCCTCCCACTCTCCCCACTCGGCCTCACCGAAACCGACACACCGGTCGTCCGTGAGCCCTCTTTTTCTCTCTCTCTCTCTATATATATATATCTCTCTCTCTCTCCTCTATCATTTTCTCTTTCTCTCTCCCTCCCTCTCGTTCTCACTGGTTTCGCTAATCACTCACTGTTATGGTGTTGTCCGTGACATGTCCGACCGAGATGGTACCTGTCGTCATCGGAGATGACCCTAAAATGACCATTGGAGTCAAAGTGGTTCTCTTAATTTCTTTTTCTCTCTTTCTTTCTCTCACTGGTTTTCAACAACTGTGTGGTAGTTTTTTTTCCTTTTTCTTGAGCCCTGCTGCCACTGCAGAGGCTGCTGTCGTGGATGTGGGTGGTCGAAGCTCGACCCAACACTCTGGAGATCCCAATCCACAGCGAAAATGGAGACGTTAAATCGGTCGTCTTCACTGTTTTTCTTTCCTCTTTCATCTTGATCTCACGGCGGCTCACTGGTCGCGTTTTCGCCACTACTAGAGCAGCTGGCAATGATCGACGGTGGTCGGGGGTGACCCCTAGTGGTCAACCAAAACCCCCACGTCCCCAGAAAATATTTGATATATGGTATAAACCAATGTTGTCCGAACTGTATTTGTTTTGTTTTCGTTGGTCAGAAACCGCCGCTATCGGCGGTGTTGCTCGCTGGACCACCATGACTGGTGTATAGTCGGGGACCCCACAAAGTAGATTTTTGAGTCCCCCCGCCCTCCGGAGTGGTCAAAACAGCGATGGTGAAATTGGAATAGGGTTATTTCACGTGTTATAGTTGTTTTGCTCTCGCGGGAAGATTCGTCATCACGGTCGGCGTTGCCATCGGACGCCATGATAAGGGGAGCATTAAGGATCACGCCAAACTCTTGTGCGTATCCCATAGCCCCAGAGCGTCCATACGGATAGTGGCAAGTTGTTTTATCGATGAGTTCATATGTTGGTTTTGTTTTACTATCGCGTCATGTAGTCGTTAACGTGACGTTAAGCATGGCCCCAGCCTTACCATGTTGTGAGGGTACTATACAGACATTAAACCACACCCGTGAGGTTCCCTACTCGCTAGTGTATAGTCATTTTGAGTTCGTATTGAGTCGTTATTATCGAGCGACGTCGATATTATGTTTTTTAAGTTAACTGAACAGTAATGATGTTGTGGTCACGCTACCGGTCCCCGAGACTATAGCGCGACCCACATACGACTGAGCCAAGCCTACGATTCATGAGTAGGCTTACACGAGTCATGTTATCGATGTTTTGATATCGTAGTCATGGTTATTGTTATGGTTTTTCAAAACCGAGAGAGAGTATTCAGTTTTCTATCAAATTGTCAAGTTGTTTAAGTCCTTAAAACACTTGGGAATACACTAGGGTTTAACCTAGGGTTTGGTTAATGACTCGACCCATTAATTAGAGTTTCCAACCTTGTTAGGTAGTGGGAAACTCGGGGATACGCATTAAGATTCACGAGAGTGTCTACGAGTTGCGATTAGTCAGGTAAGTACACTTGCCTTAAAAGCTTGTGTATGATTTGTAAGCTAGTAAGAAAATGTCATGTGATTCATTATCATTTATTCAGTCTTGTTATGCTCTATTATTGGTATTCCATTCCATTCCTTGTTGTGTGTTTCCCGGCGTTAGTGTTTCATCTCAAAAGTACTAGGACCTGCACTAGAAGGATAAAACGTGGGCACTCATATACAGGAGTGTATGACCACCCTTAGTGATCGTGTGACACCGAGTACTGGGTGGGTGGGTTTGATTCCCTCCCATCATAGTTGTGCCTTCGCTTATGTCGATGCCCGGGAAGACCTCGCGAGGTCTTCGCTGTTATGCTATGATTTAAATAACTTATGGACCTCTTTTGATTCCTTGGAACACACTTGACTTTCGATTGATATCTATTAGTCTGCTTATCATGCATCTTGTCTATTTAAATTCCTGTCTTTTTATCACCGCATGATATTTAGACTACTTTACTTGTTATATCATGAATTACCGTTATCTTCTTTTGGCATTACATTCGATTTCTTTAGTTGCTCACCGTCTAGTTTGTGACGACGGGTACAGATAGGGTGGAGAGCAGTAAGGGTAAGGGGCCCTGTCTAGGATACCTACTTTGAGGACTAGCAGCGGGATCTGAGAAACATTATAGTAGGTGTTTATGTTTTGCTGATTTGTATATCATTTTATATTTATGTTTTTTTTGGGATTATTGAACTTGATATTTTTGATGAGATTGGTATCATGTAAATATGCTTATCGAATTGTACATGAATACCAGGGTTTTTCCACATTATAGAATTCTTAATTTCCCTTTGATTGAGTTATTTCCCCTTGTTATTTACTGTTTAGTCTTCTGTGTATTATTGTAATAACTCTTTCATAAATTACTAAATTGATTAAATCGAAGGCTAACTAGGCTCGTCAGGTTGCTAAGTGATGACTTAGGGCCTGCACGGGTCTAGGCTGGGCGCACCCAATTGCACGGAGAAATTGGGGCCGTCACAGTACACCAAGAGCCAGTACCACGAGAGGTCGACTGGCGTCTAGCAGAGAGACAGAGACCCTAGTAGCCTTATACACCGTAGCAGAAAATCAAGAACCCTGACTTGAGGACATACCGATCGTTAGAGAGTTTCCTAACGTTTTCCCTAAGGATTTGTTCTGGTCTACCACCGCCGCGAGAGGTAGACTTCATCATCAAGTTAGTAACAGGCACCAGACCGATCATGATACCACCTTACCGCATGGCCTCAAAGGAGTTAGTGGAATTGAGGGCTCAATTTAAGGACTTGGGGAAGAAGGGATTCATCACACCTTCTATGTCACCGTGGGGAGCGACATTACTTTTTGTGAAGAAGAAGGATGGTAGTGTATGACTGTGCGTCGACTACAGGGAACTGAATAGAGCTACAGTCAGGAATAAGTACCCGCTACCGAGGATTGATGATTTATTTGAGCAACTGAGAGTACAGTTTTCTCTAAGATAGACTTGAAATCAAGGTATCATCAGCTTAGGATCAGGGACGGGGACCGGTTCAAGATAACGTTTAGTACCAGATATGGACACTGCTAGTTCACGGTCATGCCGTTCGAGCTGACTAACGCCCCCGCCGTGTTTATGGGCCTTACGCACAGAGTATTCAAGCCATTCTTTGATCGATTTGTGGTAGTCTTCATCACCGACATTCTAATCTATTTGAGGACACAGAATGATCACGAGCAACACCTTAGGGAGACGTTGCAGACTTTGAGGGAGTACCGTTTATACGCCAAGTTCAACAAGTATGAATTTTGGCTTTCAGAGTCAAGTTTCTGGGTCACGTTATTGGAGTAGTGGGAATTGCAGTAAATCCGGCCAAGATTTAGACGATTATGGATTGGGCAGCACCGACGTTAGCGATAGAAATCAAGCGTTTTCTGGGGTTAACAGGCTACTATCGCAGGTTCGTGAAGGATTTCTCGAATATCGCTTCATTGATGACTAGGTTGATATAGAAAGACGTCATGTTTGAATGGTCTAAGAAATGTGAGAGCGCATTTGAGCAGTTGAAGAGGTTGTTGACGACCACACCAATACTAACACTGCCAGAGGTTGGACAGGGATTCCTAGTGTACACCGTTTCTTCTCATACGGGTCTTGGTTGCGTACTAATGCAGGGTAGAGAAGTTGTTGCTTACGCTTCAAAACAGCTGAAGATGCATGAGAAGAACTACCCGACACATTATCTGGAGTTTGGCAGCGGTCGTATTTGTGCTGAAAGTGTGGAGACATCATCTGTATAGAGGGAGATTCACACTTTTCACTAACCATAAGAGTCTGAAGTTTTAACCCGACTAGTATTGCACTTGTTAGGACCGTGACCCCGCTACGTGATACTAGACAGTATTTCAAACTTCGAGAGTCGACGCAGAGGTAATTTTATGTTTTCATGATATGTATATTAGTATTGTAGTACATTACGTGTCTCGAGCCATTTAGGCGACTGTTAGACTGAGTGAGGCTTCGCCTAGATAAACTGGGGAGTAAAAAACTGTTAAAATACAAATAAATGAATAATTGGATAATTTTGTTATGAATTGAATTGAGACTTGCTAGAACTAGAGAAGGAAAGTAGAAAAACTAAGAACTTCTACTACTACAAAGAACTATAAAGAACTACAACTACAAAGTAGAAGAGGAGAAATGAGAGAGTTGAAATGAGAAGTTGTATACAACTTGGTGTGTTTTTACAATGAGGTTGGCACCCTTTATATAGGCCCTTTGGTGATGATGATAAATGTACTTAGACAATGTTTACAAGTAACACATACATCACATGTCATACAACTCTTCACAAGCAACATTGACAATACATGGAATAATGAGTACATTTGATATGGATACAAGTAAGGGCCATGCTTGATACTACCACTCAATGTAAGAGCCATGCTTGACAATGATTAGTCATACAAAGTCTTGATCAATTGTTCATCCATATCATAACACTCCCCCTTGGATGACAATTGTTGAGAGAATGTGCCTCGTTAAAACTTCTACTAGAAAAAACCCTGTGGGAAAAATCTAGCAAAAGAAAAAGAGTACACATTTCTTATTAATCTTAAGATGAGTATAATATTGTTAGGATTGCCTCATTAAAAAAAACCTTTCTAGGAAAACCCAATGGGATAAAACCATAGCTAAGGGAAAAAGAGTGCAATACACTAATCAATAACTCCCCCTCATGTGAACATGGGTAAAACATGTTCAGTTTCTTTACTTGCAATATCTTTAAGTTTACGCAAGCCAATACTATATGTAAGCCTTTTAAATGTCGTAGTTGGTAAGGCTTTTGTGAATAAATCAGCAAGATTATCGCTCGATCGGATTTGCTTGACATCAATTTCACCATTCTTCTGAAGCTCATGTGCATAAAAGAATTTTGGTGAAATATGTTTTGTTCTGTCCCCTTTTATAAATCCTTCACTTAATTGTGCAATACATGCTGCATTATCTTCATATAATATGGTTGGAGAATCTTTTATTGAAGGCAATCCACATGATTCTTGAATATGTTCAATCATGTTTCTCAACCAAACACATTCACGACTTGCTTCATGAATTGCAAGTACTTCAGAATGATTGGAAGAAGTGGCAACCATAGTTTGTTTTACTTCGACTTCCATGATACAAAGAGATATTACCACAGGTGAATACATATCCCGTTTGAGAACGGGACCTTATGGGATCTCGATAAAAATCCAGCATCAGCATAACCTTGGAGATTCAATTTTACCCCTCTCGAGTAAAATAAACCCATGTCACTTGTTCCTCGAAGATATCGAAAAATGTGTTTAACACCATTCCAATGTCTTCGAGTTGGTGAAGAGCTATATCTTGCAAGTAGGTTGACAGCAAAAGCAATATCGGGCCTTGTACAATTTGCAAGATACATAAGTGCACCAATTGTACTTAAATATGGTACCTACGGACCAATTAGCTCTTCATCACTTTCTTGAGGTCGAAATGGATCCTTATCCACTTCAAGTGATCTGACAACCATTGGAGAGCTCAATGGATGTGCCTTGTCCATATAAAATCTTTTTAATAATTTTTCAATATAATTTGATTGATGGACAAGTACTCCACTTGAAAAATATTCAATTTGCAAACCAAGACAAAGTCTTGTTTTTCCAAGTTCTTTCATCTTGAATTCCTTTTTCAAGTATTCGGATGTTCTAACGATGTCGTCGTGGTTTCCCACTATATTTAAATCATCAACATATACAACAATAATCACAAATCTTGTTGATGATTTTTTAATGAAGACACATGGGCAAAGCGGATTATTTACATATCCTTCTTTCTGTAAATAATCACTAAGACGTTTGTACCATATTCGTCTGGATTGTTTCAACCCGTACAAAGACCTTTGTAATTTTATAGAATGCATGTTATGAGGTTTTGATTTTATTTCATCGGATATTATAAATCCATTAGGGATCTTCATATATATCTCACTGTCTAGAGATCCGTACAGATATGCTGTAACGACATCCATTAAATGCATATTAAGCCCTTCAGAGACTGCAAGGCTTATCAAGAATCGAAATGTGATTGCATCTATAACAGGAGAATATGTTTCCTCATAATCGATGCCAGGTCTTTGTGAGAAACCTTGAGCTACAAGTCTTGCTTTGTACCTTGTAACTTCATGTTTTTCGTTTCTCTTTCGTACAAATACTCATTTATATCCAACAGGCTTTACGCCATCTGGCATTTGGACAATTGGTCCAAAAACCTCTCATTTCCTTAATGAGTTTAGCTATGCTTGGATAGCATCTTGCAATTTTTGCTAATCAGGTCTTTTTTGACATTCGTCCACTGATCGTGGTTCTGGATCATCATCATTTTCACATATTTCAAAGGACACATTGAAAGCAAATATATCATCAAGAACAATTTTATTTCGATCCCAAATCTTACCAGAGTTTAAGTAATTTATTGAGATCTCATTACTTTCATCTTTTTCATCTTTTTCTAGAGGAAGTTGTTCCACATCAAAATCAACTTGTTCTGACAAACCCTTATCAAATGATTCTTGTGCTTTCTTAGGAGTATTTTGATTTGTATTTATTTTTACTCCCGTTTTCCTTTTTCGAGGAATTGTATCCTTTGAACCAACCGGTCTTCCACGCTTTAAGCGTTTCATTGGTTATTGTGC
Source organism: Stephania japonica (assembly GCA_039657345.1). Taxonomy (NCBI): domain Eukaryota; kingdom Viridiplantae; phylum Streptophyta; class Magnoliopsida; order Ranunculales; family Menispermaceae; genus Stephania; species Stephania japonica. The sequence continues at coordinate 77,894,541 of CM077556.1, read as the reverse complement.
ATTTTGTTGCACAGAGACATCAATTCTTGCAGGAGTATTTACAGCTGAAATATGTGATTTTGTCACTTGTTTTGCATCATTAAATGCATCTGGTAATTGATTTGCAATTTGTTGCAAATGAATGATCTTTTGAACTTTAAGTTCACACTGATTTGTTCGTGGATCATAATGTGATAAAGTTGATGCATTCCAAGCAATTTCACGCCATTCCTTTTGAATTGACTTCTTAACTCCCCGTAATGGTGGGAAAATTGCTTCATCAAAGTGACAATCAACAAAACGTGCAGTAAATAAATCCCCTATTAAGGGCTCAAGATATCTTATAATGGACGATGAGTTAAATCCAACATAAATCCCAAGTTTTCGTTGTGGACCCATATAAGTTCTATTGGGAGGTGGTATAGGAATATACACTGCATAACCAAAAATTCTTAAGTGTGAAATATTTGGTTGTTGACCTAAAATGAGTTGCATGGGGGAATGTTCATGGTATGCAGTAGGCCTATAACGAATGATAGATGCTGCATGAAGGACTGCATGTCCCCAAACTGAAGTTGATAACTTAGTTCTCATGATTAAAGGTCTGGCAATTAATTGAATGCGTTTGATTAGAGATTCTACCAAACTATTTTGGGTATGCACATGTGGAACAGAATGTTCAATGGTAATTCCTATAGACATGCAATAATTTTTAAATGCTTGAGATTGAAATTCCCCGGCATTATCAAGACGGATGGTCTTGATTGGGTTGTCAATGAATTTTGCTCTTAACTTAATGATTTGCGCTAAAAGTCTAGCAAATGCAACATTGCGGGTCGAAAGCAAACAAACATGTTACCACCTAGTTGATGCATCTATCAAAACCATGAAATATTTAAATGGTCCACAGTGAGGATGAATAGGTCCACATATGTCTCCCTGAATGTGTTCTAAGAAAACTGGGGATTCCACAACAATTTTACTTGGGGATGATTTAACTATCAATTTACCTTGAGAACAACTAGCACAATTATAATCACCAGCTGAAAATATTTTGTGACTCCTTAAAGGATGTCCATGCGAATTATTAATTATTCTTCGCATCATTGATGATCCTGGATGACCAAGCCGGTCATGCCATAAAATGAATGTCTTTGGATCATTAATTTTCTTATTTAAGACGACATTCATTTCGACATGCCTTATATGAGTAAAATATAATCCAGAGGATAAAGCTAGAAATTTTTCTAACACTTCTTTTTTCCCATTTGAAACCAATGTGACATAGAGAAATTCTCTATTATTTTCGTTCATGGTTTCAATGTGATATCCATTTTGTCGAATATCTTTAAAGCTGAGTAAATTTCTTCTGAATTTTTCAGAGTATAAGGCATTGTCAACATGAATTATTGTTTCCTTAGGCAACATAATATTTGCTCTTCCATAGCCATTAATTAAATTGGAGATGTCCAGATATTGTTTGAACATTAGCCTCAACTAAGTTCAAATTGGAGAAATATTCTCTTCTTTTGAGGATAGTGTGCGTTGTAGCACAATCAACAAGACATATATCGCCATAATCTGAACAAATAACTTGATGATCCATTTCTACATTGAAAAACAATATGGTATTAAAGAAATACCCTTTTCGTAATAAAATACGAATATCTCAAACTTTTTGGATCATTAGTCAACAAAAGCATGGTAAAATATCACAAAAATATTTGGGTATTGTATATATGACAATATTTAGGCAGCATAGCCTTTCATACGTGACAAAAAAAGTCACAATTATGAGCGCTCCTTGTCAATACTAATTTACCCTTTCTAGTGGTGCACCACTTTTTATTTTAACTATCAATGGAATTGTCAATATGACTTTTACCATATCTTTTCACCTTTTCCACGTCCATAAATTTGTAATTGCGACCATGGTCATTATATGCAACATATGCTTCTTAATTTGAAGCTAAACCAATTGGACATGAGTGATATTATATTTATAATATCTTATTATTTTACTCAGCTACCACGAGATAAGGATTCAATCCATAATTAATATTTAATGGATTGACGTGCGCGCTCGATAATTTGTTGCAGTAATACATCGAGGCGAGCCACGTGGCTTTTATTTGTCTCATCGGTCATATTTCGCATAGCCTCAATATAGAGGTAATTGAAATTGCAGAATAATAAATGATATTTGACTGATATAAATTTTGTAGCGTGAGACCCAGCCGCTCATTTTGAGCCTTTTAGAGCATCACCAATTTTGGCCTTGATATAGATAGCTCCATGAGGTGAAATGATAATATAAAGTGAAATATTCACTTTTCAAATCTCTAAAGAGTCTAAAGAGATATTTGATGAATAAATATTTATACGCATAGCCTTGCATAGATACTTTATATATAATTTGAGTATCCCGTTGCCTTGATAAGTAATTAGTATTGTCAATATTGTTAAGGTAATTAATTCAATTATAATTAAATAAAATCTTTATGAAAATAGGGATAAACTAAATAGTTTTCTTTTTATACAAAATAGATAATATGCCATTAAATATATGTTCACTACTTGATTATAAATACGCAAAATGTAATACTTGTATGAGTTTGTGGGACAACCTCCAGGTTGGGTGGCGAGACGAAGTCTACTTAAAAACCATGCCTCCTCGAAGGGGATAACCCGTCTCCTTTTCAATGTTTAGCTTTACCGGGGACAAGGCTTACCCACTATCAACCCAAACTCATAACACTATTTGCAATATAGAAAATCAAGAATGGTGCATAATTAATCGTTTGTAGTATAGCGAGAAAACTAGTTATGTCACATATTGACTTTTGATTTCTGATGTAGAAGATCGTACAAGACGCAACTACAGAGCATACTTTCGCAATCGGTGACGTTATAATGCATAATATATGAATAAAGAATGCATATAAAAGTGAAGCAACCAAGATAATATAGAAATAAATTGAACTCATAAAAGTTATACCTTCCTAGCTTTGTCTTCTTAACAAGCCTTTTTGAACTTCAATATCTTCTTAATGCTAGAGCAAGCTCGTGTTGATAACGTGTTGTGAATTGAATTGAGACTTGCTAGAACTAGAGAAGGAAAGTAGAAGAACTAAGAACTTCTACTACTATAAAGAACTATAAAGAACTACAACTACAAAGTAGAAGAGGAGAAATGAGAGAGTTGAAATGAGAAGTTGTATACAACTTGGTGTGTTTTTACAATGAGGTTGGCACCCTTTATGTAGGCCCTTTGGTGATGATGATAAATGTACTTAGACAATGTTTACAAGTAACACATACATCACATGTCATACAACTCTTCACAAGCAACATTGACAATATATGGAATAATGAGTATATTTGATATGGATACAAGTAAGGGCCATGCTTGATACTACCACTCAATGTAAGAGCATGCTTGACAATGATTAGTCATACAAAGTCTTGATCAATTGTTCATCCATATCATAACAAATTTAAATAATTATTTGAAGGAACAAGGCGGGATTACATGCACGACGAGACGAATCAGACCGAAGAACGTCGTTTGGATACGGGGAGTTGGATAACTACATAACAAACGAACCATAAGATAGGATTGTTAAAGTGACACAGCCCAATGGGGAGGAGCCATGATATTGACCTCGAGATGCGTGTGTGTAGAGATGAAGGGTTATTAATGTGACAACACACACCTACTTTACTATTCACCTACTATTCATCTCCTCCTCTATATATATATCTCACTCTCCTCTCTCTCCCACCGATCAGATTTCTCTCAAACTCTCCTCTTCCTCCCTGGTGCATCACCGCCGACCATTAGCTCCTGGCAGTCGGAGTTTGTCGGAGACGTCTCTAAACACTGGCCGTCGGAGGTGCTATTTTCCTCTCTCGATCTCTCCCTCTCTCGGTCATGCACACCCCTCCTTCTCGGCTCTCTCTTGGTGAGCAAGTCACCGACCATTGAAGGTTTTGTTATGGTCGGAGCTCCTACCACTCGCCGGAGGCCAGTGAGTTCTCTTTTTCTCTTTCCCTCTCTTTCCTCACTGTTTTCTTCCTTCTCTATTGTTCATTCGCCTGCCGATGCTCTGGTGGATGTTGAAGGTTGGGGATGATCCCTGGTTGTCCCCTAGAGTCTGCACGTCCCTGGAGAGTCCATGACTTGCGGCAACAGTTGCGTAGATTCATGTTTTTAACATTGTGATGTGTCTATGCGACTTGTGAGTTCAGCCCGGTGGTGGAGGCGTTGCCGTGATCGAGACTGATCAGGGATGACTTTCGGTGGTTCATCGGAGTCCTAATAGTTCCGGAGCACCCCTCCCCTCGCGACAAAAGTCTGGATATGGTGTGGTGTTCGCTAGTTTATCGATTGGCTAAATTATTCGTTGTTTTGCACTTTTTCGCCAGAAACAACTGCATGTAGCGGCGTTGTTGGCCTGACCACTGCTCATGGGGGGTTGTCAGGGACCATGCCAACTTTGTGCTAGTGTCTTGCAGCCTCTGAAGTGGCCAAACCAATGGTGGTGATGTATATATGTTGATATTTCTTATTGTTGCTTTCCTCACAGGAAACCGCCCACTAAATGGGGCACTGCCATCGGACGTGTAACTTAGGGAACCCTTGGAGACCTTGCCATGTTCGTGGTAGTGTCTCACAGCCCCAAAGTGTCCTAACCAGCGGTAGCGAATGTGAAATGTCAATATTTCTTGGGTTGATGTTTAGTTCATATTCGAGTTGTACATGTTGGAGTATAATGGTTTTCCGAATTGGTGGTGAGGTTTTTCAGTATTCCCATGTCGTGATGACCTTTCCTTGGCGTTAGACAATACTAATACATAGCCATGGAGGTCTTGGTTATGGTGGTTAGTCAAATTTGGTTGATTATTTCATAGCCATTGCCGAAATGTTTGTGAGGTTCGGCCTAAATTATCCTTCATCCTTGCGACTATTTTTCCTTGCCGAGTCAAACTGTTTTGAGGTTTAATGGAGTTGGTATAATGTTTCGGCTTGGTTATGGTGAACTAAAATTTTAAACTATCTAAAGTGATTGTTTATCTTAATGAACACACGATTTGTGTGAGAGATATAAGGACATATGGTTTATAGTTTCGATTTTAGTATGTGTATGCGATGTTATGTGTGTCATGATTGTTGGAGAACATACTGTTATTGGTGATGACATCATAGTCACGTCGCTGGTCCTGAAGACCATGACGTGACCCACATACGACTGAGCCGAGCCTACAATACATGAGTAGGTTTATATGCGTTGCGGGTACCGACTTTGTGATATCATTTTAGTGGTTTTCAACCCGAGAGAGTATACGTTCTCATAACGATTTGAAGAGTTGTTTAAATACTTAAAACACTAGGGAAAACCCTATGGTTGACCTAGGGTTTAGTCGATGACCTTACCTATTAACACGAGTTTTTTGACCTTGTCAGGTAGCGGAAAACTCGGGGATACGTGCTAGGAACGCGAGAGTGTTGTTACACGGGTTACGATAGTTCAAGTAAGTACACTCGCCTACGTGCCTGTGCATGATAGTGAGCCAGTAAAAAAGTCTCATGTGATTCATTATCATTTATTGCTATTCTTGCTATTATCCATTATTGGCATTTAAATTCCCTTATTTGCTTGGAATGTGTGTTCTTAGCGTAAGTGTGTCGATATAGTATCATGTGGCCCGCACTGGTTGGGGAAACTTGGGTATTGCCTACCAAAATTATTGCTGCCCACAGTGTTATGTGAACCTGGGTACTGATTGTGAATGTGTCATGTGGCTCGCACCAGCTGGGGAAAAGCGAGCCACTCTCTGCAGGAGTGCCTGACCACCCCTGGTGTTGTGTGAACTTGGGCACTAAATTGTTGTGGTTATTTTTGTAGATTTTGACCACTTATGGCCATCTCTTGATTCTTAGAACACGCATGTTTTCGATTGCTATCATTTCAGTCTGCCTATCATGCACTTTGATCCATTTACTTTCTTGTCTTTCAATTTTCGCATGATATTTAGACTGTTTTATTTGATATTCATGAATTAGTGTGAAATTCTTCTGTTATTACTTTCGATTTCTCTCAATTGCTCACCGTTTAGTTAGTGACGGTGGGTGCAGATATCCCGGAGTGCAGCAAGGGCAAGGGCCCTTTACTTGGTGATTTCCTCTGAGGACCTCTCAGAGTACGCGACTTAAGGGTTAGGTTATATTGGTTTATGTTTATTACTGATAGTATGACGTTTTATATATACGATGTTGGTTATTGAACTGGGATCATTTTTTAGATGGATACCATGAATATTCGGGGTTTCCATATACATAGATTTCCTGATTTTCGTTTGACTGAGTTATTTCCCAATACTTGTTTAGTGTTCCACTGCGTATAATTGCAATAACTCTTTCATAAATTGTTAAATTGATTAATTGGAGGCTGACTAGGCTATCAGGGTTCGCTGAGTACCGACTAGGGACCTGCATGGGTCTAGGCTGGGCATACCCAAATGCATTGGGAATTTGTGGTCGTTAAAAAAGTATCTCTTCACATAGAAGGAACTGAATATGAGACAACGCAGGTGGTTAGATTTGTTGAAGGACTACGACTTTTCCTTTGAGTATCACCCAAGAAAAGCGAAAGTAGTCGCCGACGTACTGAGTAGGAGACCGACTGAAGATGCCGAGGTTATTAGTTGTCACATGGCGCATGAGTACGGAATACTTGAGGCAGCGGTGACAGTGAGTCAAGTAGAGATTCCTACCAATACACGAGTCATGATTTGCGCGTAGATGAGAGCACAGGTCGTGTCTACACAAAGAGTGGTAGAGGGTCAGAGGATTGACAGGTTGTACCATTGATTCAGTGAGTTAGTGCAGAGTTTAAATTGTGTGGATTGGACAGAGACGTCGTATCAGTGTCTGAGGTACTATGAAATAATGTGGATACCCGAGGTACCGGAGCTGAGATATGAGATTCTTCAAGATTCGCACTGTTCCCATTTCACCATTCATCCAGGCAAGACCAAGATGTACCATGACATGCATCGACACTCCTGGTGGCCTAGGATGAAGGCAGACATATCTGACTACATCAGGAACCGTGGGATTTGCCAACAAGTGAAGTCTGAGCATCGTAGACATGGAGGATTATTACAGCCACTTCCCATTCCACAATGGAAGTGGGAAGACATTTCCATGAACTTTGTCAGAGGATTGTTGAGCACAACCAAGAAGCACGATTCGATATGGGTCATAGTTGACAGACTAACGAAGTCTGCCCACTTTCTACCAGTTGTTTCATAATATTCGTTTGATTAGTTGAGTGTACTGTTCGATAGAGAAATCATCAGGCTGCATGGAGTACTGTTGACGATTACATCCGACAGAGATGCTACCTTTACGTCCGGATGTGGCAGAGTGTGCAGGAGCAGTATGGTACGCACCTTCAGTTCAGTGCAACATTTCACTTTCAAACTGACGGGCAGACTGAGAGACTGATTCAGGTCCTCGAGGACATGTTGCGGGCTTGTGTGTTAAAGTTTCGCGGAACTTGGGAGGAGTACCTACCGTTGTGTGAATTTGCATACAACAACAGCTACCAAGTCAACATCGAGATGGCGTTGTTTGAGGATTTATATGGAAGACGGTGTCGCTCGCCATCGTGTTGGGCTGAGCCATAGGGTAGGGAGATAGTGGGGCCAAAATTTGTTGCTAACCACATGGAGAAAGTATGACAGATTCGTCTAAGACTTAAAGGAGCCCAAGAGAGACATAAGAAATACGCAGACAGGTACCATAGTGATCTCACTTATCCTGAGGAGCCTATGTGTGTCTTAAGGTTTCCCCTGGAGGGCAAGCTCGCACTGCATTTCATCGGGCCCTTTAGGATTAGGAAATGGGTTGGAAAGGTTGCATATGAATTAGAGCTTCCTCCGCAAATATCAGGCGTTCATCCGATTTTTCATATTTCGATGCTTCGACTAGCTGAGTCGAAGACAGGTGCATGACCGACTGTTGACTTAAGTCAGATCGACCTGTGCGAGGATATATCATATGAGGAGTAGCCTATCCAGATCCTGGATCGAAAGGCACAAGAGTTAAGGAATAAGTTTATCCCTAAGGTGCTTGTCAAGTGGCAGTTCCATAATGACTAGGAACTCACTTGGAAGCGGGAAGACTACATGCGAGAACATTTTCTGTACCTTTTTAGTCAAGTATAACCCTAACTTGACTTTAATTTCGAGGACGAAATTACATTTTGTCAGGAATATTTGTCACAACCCGAATTCCTAACCCCTGATTAATTCCTTAATCAGGATCATCGACCCTTGATGTGGGGCCCGCGTGAGGTGCGTACACCGACTGAGGCACGTGGCCAAGGTATATTATATATTTGTTGTTGTAACATCCCCTAATCTCAATTAGAGAATATTCGGCCTGAAGCCCTAATTAAGCCCCGGTAAACCAGATCGGACCTAATTAGAGCCAACAGCCTTACCAAAATTTCTGACAATAACCTGTATATCTGGATATTAAATAAACAAAATAAAACAAAACGCAGCGGAAATTTAAAACTTTTTCAATGCATATAAAATATACAAATCTAATAAAATTCTCGGTATTAAACTCACATTCCCACCCTGATTATTACAAAATCATCAAACAATGATATATATATATACACAACAGGAAACTCACTGCACCGTAGAGAAGATACTAAACTCCCGATCTTCTCCTTTCTTGAGTTTCAAGTCTTAGCGTACATTCATACCTGAAAATGTTAAGGTAGGTGAGCTCCTACATGCTCAGTAAGTGACTCTCATACGAACCATAAACTATCAATTAATATTCAAAGAATAATATATAACAACGTGCAATCAATGCATATTTAAAGGATCATTTAAATCATTATAATCAATATATAAACAGATGCAAGTTCGTTGGTCTATTACAATGTACCCATGATTTGTACTTTCAATTTCAATATTTGAATTGAGTCGCTCTCTCACATATTCGAGAACTAGTCACTGGGCATCTAACCAGTTCTTGTCAATGTGCCGCCAACTCATAAACATAGAGTCGCACTCCCTCATCATCACTAAACCAATCACTGCTCATCTGATTGGTTTATGACTGATGAGCCGCCACTCAAATGGAAAGTATTGTTCGGGATAATTCCCAGATCACTGGGGGCACGGTGATGGTTAGCAACTCCACCAAAGTTCCAAACTCCAGGCCGATCCATCCCGTCAAACCTCTTTCCGAATTCATTTTTCATTTCAAAACAATTTGTGTAAAACAAAACCAAATCATGGTACATTACCCCATTCCCAGTCCTGAACACTGCGTGCTCTAATAATACTAATTTACATTGCATAATTTATAAAAATATGAGTCTCACTTACCTGTCCTGAGCTTTCTATGTTTTACCAACTTGTACGACTCCCCGGAGTCCTCAAATTCCACATCAGTCCATTACCTAAAATAAATCAATTGTCATCAACTAAGTCCAATGCTTATTGGTTTACATTTCTAAACTAGTCCCATTCGAATCCGAAATCCTGGAACCTAGTTTCCCAACTATTTTGATTATTTCATGTTTTATAAAGTAAAAACCCCTGTATAAAGTCTCCTCCCTCTTTCGAATTCCTCATTTTCTATAGAAATCCCTAAATTTCTATTTGTTTGGCCAAAATACTATTTTTTTTTATATTTTTTCCTATTTTTCTGGAATTCATTTTCCTTTCTTTTTTTTTTTTTTCATTTGACCCTGAACCGGACCGAACCGGGTTCGACTCAACCGAGCCGAACCGGCCCCTACCTCCTGCAACCAACAGAGTTGCTGCTCTGTTTCTTTTTTTTTCTTCAATTGGGGTTGACTTCCAACCCCAACCCCAACTCGATTTGGCAAAGGAGACTACTCCCCTGCTGTCTCCACCCTTGACCATGGCTTTCGCCATGGCCGAGCTCCTCACCATCACAACAATGACAACGACACCACTTCAACAACAACCAACGACAACAACGATGAACATAACAACAACAGCAAACACCAACTCACCTCGTCTCCTCGACGTGCACGCGATATCCCCAAGCTCCTCCGTCACCCTCTCCTTCTCCCTCCTCTCCGTTCTTTCATTCTCCCTTTGTTGCGTTTTCGATCTATAGAGATGAGAGGCGGTTGTGGAGAAAAAGACCAAAATACCCCAAGCCTATCTCATTTCCTTCTCTTTCCAGCTACCCTTTATGGTAATTTCACATTTTTCTAATTTATTATATATTTATATATATACTGATTTATATATAAATATATATATATATATTTATCGATATGTCGTGCCTAAAATTTCGTTGCACGCGCCATCTAGCCCCCCTCGGGCGTGCACACCACTGTACAACCTACGCGTGTCATCAGTGACCCTACGTGTTAGTCGGCACTCGACAATTCACCATTATTTTATTTATTTTCTATTTTAATATATATTTATATATTCACAATATATATAAATATATATTTATACCTATAATTATGTCTACAATATATAATTTCCGCCAACCAACAAGCACACTAGGTGTTAACGCTATCTCGCCTCTCATGTGTGTCCTCTTTGGCCCACACATGGTAATAGGCATCTCATCATTATTTCAATATTCATGTATATATACTAATACAGACCAAACAAACACAATACATCACACAATTCCATGCACACGTTAATCGAGACAAACCGGGCTTAACCACGAGCCTAACTCGGATTAATTAATATTCGAATTAACATTAATCACGTGCTTACGTTATAGTTGTGGTGTATGCCTAGTGATATGTATGTGTGTAGGCTAACTAAGTCGGTCCTTGTAGCGATAGACGTCGAGACACGAGTAGGGACGCGCCTCGATTTACGTATGAGCTGGGGAGCCAGGTAGCTAGAAATGTGGTAAGTCTAAGTTTAGTCAAATCGGTGTTCATTTATTTATTTCATAACATAAACTTATGGTATACACTTCCATTTAAATAAATTATTTCTCAGCCCATGTTTCTATTTAAATGAAATCAAATATTAAAGGCTTATGATCAAATTTAATTACAACCACCATTAGATATGCCTAGGGATATGTACTAGCGCACACTCCTACTCAAATGTGTCAAACTTGTGAGTCATTTTGGCTGATTTAGTGGAGGTGTAGGAGTTCTTTATGGCCATTAAATGGTTGTAGGGATATGTGAACACACCATGATTAAAACCCCCATATAAATACAAACCTTTGGCTCATTTTCTTTATTTGCATGTTCTTCTCAAAGAAAAAAAATCTAGAGCTATCCATACAAGATTTCTTACTGGAAATTTAGGTTTGGAGAGGGGAAATCCATATCAAGAATTTGGAGGTTCAAACATTCAACATAAGCATCAACCCTAAGTAACAATTTTACAATTTCAAGCATGCAATTAGGGGAGTTCTTGGGACCTAATCAAAGGGTTTTTCCCAAAAATCGATTGGAATGGGTTTTAATACTATTTTGAGTTCAAATGAGAGCTTTAGTTTATGTCTCAAACTCCATATTTTCGGATTTCTCATTTTTCTCAAAAATTAGGTTTTTCCCATGAAAATGAAATTTCAATTTTCGAGCTTGAAAAGAAGGTTGTTTGCAAATTCTAATGGCATTTTTGAAATCCTTGTTGAATTTCACCTAGGATAGCAGTAAGGGACTAAATTTCCAGTTTCGTTTTTGGATCAAAGTTTGTAATTTTAAAGTTCAGGTTTTCTTCCCCATTTTTTCGTTACATGCATGTCTAATCCTTGTTAAAATTTATGTTTTTAATAAAAATGAAATATCTAGTGCATGTTTTGATATGTTGAAGGGGTTGTGGTTGATTTGTGATGGTATAATTGTTGTAGGAGTGAATTGTTGTTGTTGTTTTGTTCAAAAGAAAAAAAAAGTAGAGACGTTGTAGCGTCTTTGCAATTTTATGAGGGGGAGGGAACGCAAGCACGCGTGTTCATGCGGGTGGTAGGTCCCTGGGTCGGTCCGACTGGCCCGGTTAAGTCGGACCAAGTCAGACCCGGTTCAGGGGCCCAACCCCCCTTTAAAATAAAATAAGATATTTTAAAAATAAATAAATATGATATAAAATGACATTCCAGGGACCTAGGGGGTGTTCAGAGAGCGCGAGTTGGGGTGTCGGGAGGTTAGATTGACTAGGAAATTACGTGAATAGTGAGTAATCCCACTTGAATTATTTATTTTCATTTCATTTCTATTCTACTATCGTTGATTAGTCTAATTGACTATATTTTTCCTTGTATCATGAATTTTTGTGGAATCTCTTCATATTGAGACTTGCTATTATGATATCTTATTTCCTTAAAATTCATTGATTATTTCCATACGCATGTCTATCTTGTGGTTTTTTGATATTTTATTTGCAAATAGCATGCTATTAGGATTAGCTGAGTTTATAATTATGTTAGAAAACTTGTACTCTCCGTCTATTTGTACTTTGTAGCAATTTTATTCTTGAATTCCTTTACCGAGTCTTTTTATTAACTTTAAAGTAGTTTTAGAATCTATGGTTCATTGCACATTTATAGAGTGGATGGCTCATGGGGTCACGGGACCTCGAGGATGTCGGCACTCTCCACTATACTCGCGCGACTCACGGCGTAATTAATTAACCAGGGTGTTCGGCGAGATTTGTGATAATGATTTATACGCATAGAGTACAGCTCCGTCACTTGAGGTTATTAGAAAATAATAATATGTAGAGCACAACTCCATATAAAAGTGGAAAAGGTTAAGTGATAGTTCTCACCAGCGACTGGACCTAGATCGGACTGCTTAACCTGTGTTAGTTTCATTTGAATTCTCGGTATTTTCTAGCATGTTTATTTAGAATTTTCTTGACTACCATTATGCTTTTAAATACCGTTCATTTATTTTGGAAATGTGAGTAAATAAGTCATATGGGAATTACTGTTATACTTTTGTACTCACCATCCTTTTTATGATGGTGGGTGCAGATCCGTCTAGCAGTACACCCGGCAAGGAGAAGATTGGCGGCTACTTCTGAGTTTGCGTACTACTTTCTGACTGTAGGTTTTGATATTTTGTATATTTCACTTACTTATGTCTTTCATACTGTTGGGATGTATATATTGGGATTGAGCGTTAGTTCCCCGACTTTTGACTATCACACTATTTATATGTTTCGCCACATAGTTCATATATATGTTGTGATCGTTATTCCTGGTTTCCACACTTAAGATTATTAAATTGTTTCATTGAAATGTTAAGACTTTCGCTAAAATCATTTAAAGAGTTCCGCTAACTAAAGTAACTGTTAAATATTTGAAACAACTCTAAGTTATTGAAATTGGTAGGGTTAGTGTATTATCTTAAACAACCGTGAAAAAGTTTTATGAAATCCCTTGTTTTCTCTTCTCCCTTAGAAACCGAAGTCATTTACCTAGTCCTTGAGGTTCGACCTCGAGCTTGCCACTACTGCAGTCCTTGTGGTTCCTGGTAATAAATTGGGTAATTTACTTTAACGCGTTCAGCGCGCATCAAATTTTGGCACCGTTGTCAAGGATTAGTTTTTCTTTCTTTGGTTTTCTGTTATATATTTATTTATTATTTATTTTTGTATCTAGCCCCTTGTTTCTAATAATTTTGCAGGTAATTCCTTAATGGTTTCCTACTCCTATAATTACAGTCCATTCGATTACCCATACTATCATGGTATCAATGGGATAGGTATGTCATATAATGAACATCAATTTTCTAACTCGCAATCTTTTATGCAACTGGTCAGTGTTTGTGATTTTTGTGGGGAATACTTTCATCCCACATATGTTTGTCCTTACCGTCCGAGGTATGAAAATTATTGTGGTTCTAGCTATGCATCACCACAACCCGACTTCTATGTGTCTAGGCCGAGTCCATGGTTTCCTCAACAGGAACAGAGAACCATTGTAGACATTGAGAACGATATGATCTCCAACTGGCTTAATCCTAGTACGAATAAATATCCCTTTGATGACTGGCGTAATTTATTACCACAGCCTGCCATAAATAGTTCCATGCGAAATCAACCTTCAAGGGATATAATAAGGTATTGGTTGAAGACCGAGCAAGACATGCACCTCACTGAGCAAGAATTGGACCAATGAATTATACAAAAGGATCAAGAAGCTGAAGAAGAAATCAAGTCAATTCTCCAGAAGATATCAGCAGAAACCATGAGTGCAATCCCATTAGAGAGTGTTGAGGTGAATGAGGTTACACCGCTTGAGGACTATTAGAGTGAACCAGAGGAAACAATTGAAGTTTCTTTACATGAGCCGAACATTATCATTGCATAGAATGAAGAGGATGAAGCCGAGAAAGGAATTGAAGTTATTTCGGAAAGGCCTAAGGAACCACAAAATGAGAGCAAGGAAGACCAACCTCTAATGTGGTTGAAACCACCTACCCTCCCATGCATGCATGTTGACTTTAAAAAGGGGGTGGTAGTAAAGGAGTGTTTGTAGATTTTTTTACACTGTTGACACATTTGTGTCAGACGATCATGTCACGGCCTAATTTCCTAATCTTGATTTACTTGCTTAATCAGGATCACCGACCCGTGACGTGGGCCCCGCATGAGATGCGCACACTGACTGAGGCACGTGGCCGAGGTAAATGTTATAATTGAACTGGTGTATGCCTAGTGTTGTGTATGTGTGTAGACTAATTAAGTCAATTTATTTGCAAACCATAGACGTCGAGTTGACGCGAGTGGGGACACGCCTTGGAGTGCGTGCAAGTACGGGTATTTAGTGGAATTACCCGGAGTAGCGAGACTAGGCTAAGGAATAGTAATTAATTTCAAATGTACCTTAACATGAATTAAATTATATCATTAAGTTGAAAAAACAATAATATACAACGTTCGACGCAAGGGGGAAAGTACCTCGAGTTGCGTGTGAGTCGAGACACCGAGTGTCGGGTAGTTGAGAGTCGGTGAGACCACTTAGATAATTTTTATAAATTTGTGCGATCAATTAATTATGATTCATATAGGATTAATATACATTAATTGAGTTGGCCTATAGTTTATTTATTAAGAAATCACATTTTAATATCCTATAGTTTGTTGTGAATTAAACTAACCTGAGGACAGACCTCGAGACCCGTGCTGCCACACACTCCCATGATGAGAGTCACAAATTTGGTGTCATCAAGAGAACTGAACTGCCTAGTTAGTAACTCTCGGATTTGCCTCGAGATTCATGACGCACACTTGATTTCACAAATACATATAAATACCACAAGATGAGTAGGTTTCTTATTGTTTCTCCAACCAAAGAACATGCAAAAATCTGAGAAGTTGGATCTAGGGAAAGATGAGCTAAATACAGTGATTTAGAGAACTAGGAGGCTGGATTAAGGGTGCTTCATTAAGGTAATCATCTAGTCCTCTTTGCTATTTCCATTAATGGAGCTTGAAAAAAAAATGGAGTTTTCTTATGATTTCGATTTGGGAATTTGAGCTACTAAATGATGTTGTTTTTGAAAACAAAGTTCATATTTGGATTCTCCATTGAAAAACACTTGGGATTTCAAAAGAGGTTTCGAAAATCAGTGGGGTATTAGTTGGATTAAATTTACAGTTTTGGATATTATTGTGATTTTCGAATTTTCGATTAAATTGGTATTTTAGAGGTGATTTTAGTTGTTCTTGAGGTTGAAGAGGAGTTGAGAGAGGAGAATGAGAAAAAAAGAAACAAAAAAAATAACGAAAACCAGAGACGCTATGCGACTTTGGAAATCGTTGGGGAAGAAGATGCACACATGCGGGCTCGCACGTGTGCATCCCCCTCAACTGGACCGGGCCATGGGGCCTGGGCTAGGCCCGGCCCATGAGCCGAGCCTGGCCCAGCGCCTGGCCAGGCCCAGGAACGGGTCGGGTCGGGTCGACCCGACCCAACCCCAAATAAATAAATAAATAAATAAAATAATATATATATCATTAATTAATTAATTAAAATAATAATAAAATAAAATAAGATAAAATATATTATTATTATTATTAATTAATAATAATAATAAATTAAAAATATATATATACTATATATATTAATTTAATCTCGGGAAAATAAGGAAAATAGTTGAAAATTTTCTGAAAAATTGGAAAAAAAATTATAGAAATTATAAGAAATTGAGAAAAAGGTAGAAAAAATGGTTTCGGGACTTTTAGAGTGTTTTTGGTACCCGATATAACTCTAACTCGAAAAATATGCCACAATTAAAGATTGACATAAAATTCTAATTTTTGTTTAAATATCATGAATCCACTTATTGTGGCTTTAAACCAATTAAAATGATATAAAAATGAACCTCAGGAACTAAAGAAAATTTTGAGAATTCGGGTGCATGAGTCGGGGTGTGGGGAGGCCGGATAGCTAGGACTACTGCGTTGACTTGTAAGTGAAACTGTGGGAACTCTTTACTTTATTTCATTCCAGTCATTTATTAATTTTCAGTCTATTTGTAGACTAGCTAATTTATTTCCCACATCATGCTTTCCTTGTTTCTATTCATTTTGAATATCGATATATCATGATGCCTTGTTTGATATATCATTGACTCCATGCTTTCTTATATGCTCAATGTTTGTCTTAAAATATGGCTAATGGATATTTAGAAGATGCATGCTATAGGGTTATCTGTTATGTTGGACTTGTACTCTATTCCCTTGGGGCTTTTAGCCTAACTTATGTTGGAATCATAGCAATTGTAGGATATGAATTCTTGAAAATCTAAAGTAGGAATTATCTAGTGTCCATTGCACACGAGATACGTGGATTCACGGGGATTTTGGTCTTTCGGGGTCTCGGCACTCGCGTCTACACTTAGGCGGCACACGTGGTATAGGCCATGGGGTTGTCGGTAAGTATAAATGATTTATATGCGCAGAGCGCAGCTCTGCCACATGAGGTTAAAAAAAATTATTATTATATGTTGAGCACAGCTCCATACAGTAGTGGAGTAGGCTTGGTGATAGTTCTCACTGCCAACTGGACGTAGATCATCTCGACTTAGCCTGTGTCAGTTTTTGTGTATCAGTTAACGTTGGTATTTACTTGCATTATTATTCAGCATTTCTTCAGCTACATATGCTTTTAAATACCTTTTGTTTAAATTGGAAATGTAGTATTAGATTTCCCCAATTATCACTTAAATATCATTATACTCACCGTCTAGTTTGTGACGGTGGGTGTAGATCCGTCGAGCAGCACCAGGCTGGGCAAGGAGAAGATCAGCGACTACCTCTGAGCTCCGAGTGCGCAGCTGCCCGTACATGTAAGGTACTTTTTCTATTATATTTACTTACGTCTTTATCTTTTTGGGATGTTATTGGGAGGAGTGTTAGATTACCCGACTTTTGGCTTTCACTTTTTTTATATATGTTCGTCGTTTACTTGCATATATATGGTGATCGTTATTTCCTGGATTCCACACCTAGGATATAAAAAAAAAAAAAAAAAAAAAAAAATTCACTAAAATATTTAAGACTTCCGCTAACTAAACTAAACTAAACTAATTGTTTAAAATTGAGAACATATGTAGTAAAGGCTGACTAATACGTAATTGGGTCCTACGTGTCGTGATTAGGGCTTGATTACGGGATTAGGCCGGGCGGTGCCCTAGATTAGTAGCAGGGTCCGTCACAGTTGGTATCAGTCCTAGTATGCCTATCATGCGTCCAGAAATGAAAGAAATAGTGGAACCCAAATCAAATAAAACATAAGACTCTCTACCAGCGATAGAAATCATACCCTCGATGAGACTCCGCATAATGTCAGTATCCGACTGTGCCACCATGTGAGCTGCCTCTCGACTCTGTGGTGGATACACTGCTGCTGGCTGTGAACACTCCCTCACCAAATATCCCACCTGTCCGCACCTGTAACATGAAACCAGTCTGCGTTGACCGGACTGTGGCTATCCCTAAACTGGAGTCTGTCTCTTTCCCTGACGGGGTCCCTCTCGGCCTCTACCCCTACCTCGGCCTTTACCACCCTGTTGCTGATGCTGTCGTGGTGCTGATGGTGCCGGAAGAGCAAGTCTCTCTGGCGCTGGTAATGCTAGCCTAATCGATGGTGGTGGTAAGGAACGTCCTCTCCCTGAGCTCTGTGCTGATGCGACATAAGACACCTGAGGTACCACCATGTGAAACATGAAGTCATCCCCGATCCCTAGGAGCCCCTATTGTAACGGCCCCTATTTTCGTCTAGGGCACCGCCCGGCCTAATCCCATAATTAAGCCCAAATTCCAACACGTAGGACCTAATTATGTATTAGTCAGCCTGTACTACCTATTTTTCTCTATATTTAACAATTAAGTTATTTAGCGGAAGTCTTTACAAATTAAATGCGGAATTCTTAAATATTTTAGTGTGAGTAAATCTTATAATTATAAGTGTGGAAACCAGGAAATAACAATCACCATATATATATGTATATAACGGCGAACATATATATGACAAAGTGAAAGCCAAAAGTCGGGTGACTAACTCTCATCCCAACAAAACAAAAGACGTATATAAAACATAATACAAAAATTATATAACCTACATGTACAGCAGCTACGCGCTACGAGCTCAGAGGTAGTCGCCGATCTTCTCCTTGCCCGGTCTAGTGCTGCTTGACGGACCTACACCCACCGTCACAAACTAGACGGTGAGTATAGTGATATTTAAGTGATAACTGGGGAAATCTAATACTACATTTCCAATTTAAAGACAGATATTTAAATGCATAATATATAGCGAGAAAAAGGTCTTGAGAAAGTAATGCATATAAATATCACAAACTAACCGAATTAGATAGGTTGACACATAGTACCGTTCTCACTCACACAGAGTCCCGACACGAGCTAAGTCGAGATGATCTACGTCGGTCGGCGGTGAGAACTATCAACCAGCCTTTTTCCACTATCGTATGGAGATACTCTCTAACATACTTTATAAATTTTGAATATATATATATATATATGTATAACTTGTCGACAACCCCGTAGTTCAAGCTACGTGATGCCACCCAAGTAATAGTGGTGAGTGCCGGAAACCCCGAGGTCCAGTGACCCCGTGAATCCACCCATCTCTTGTGCAATGGACACTAGATAATCTCCAACTTTTGTTTCAAGGATTTTCATTTCTAAAGTTCTACGATATCAATAACAAGTTAGGCTACGAAGCCCCAAAGGAAAATGGAATACAAACCAATTTCCACAATAATCCTAATGCATGCATTTCTAACATCAATTATAACATAATTCACAACAAAATATAGCATATCAGGAAATGAGTCAATGAAATCATCACAAGGCATCATGCTATGACAACATTCAACTTGAATAAAGCAAAGAAAGCATGATGGTAGATTACTAACAGTAAGTCATCAAATTGACTGAAAAAGAATTTAATAGGAATGAAATAAAGTAAGGAGTTCCCACAGTTTCACTTACAAGTCACAGGATAGTTATGGCTATCCGGCCTCGCGACACTCCGACTAGCGCTCTCGAACTCCCGTAACCCCCTAAGTCCCTGAAATATTATTTCATATCATTCATTTACTTATTTACTTATTTTTTTGTTACATAAATATATTTTTATGTATATATTCATATATGTGTATATGTAGATATATACATATATGTGCATTTGTATATATATAAATGTATATGTATGTATACATATATATATACATATTATTATTTCTTTCATTATTTTATTTTATTTTTTGTAGATATACATGTGTATGTGTATGTATAAATATACATACATGTATATTTTATGTATACATATACATATATACATGTATGTATATACATTACATATATATATAGTATTTATTACTATTACTTTTATTTTTTTTTTTTTTATTTTTTTATTTTTTTATTTTTTTTTTTTTTTTTTTTTATTTTGAAATTTGGGATCGGGTCGGACCCGGTCCAACCGGGTTTGACCGGGTCCCCCTTCTTCTTTCAAAGAGAGACGCGCAACAGCAGTGCGTCTCTCGCTTCTTCTTCTTTTTTTTTTTTTTTTTTTTTTTTCTTTTTTCTTCTTTCCTTACTTTACTTCTTCAATCCACACAACAACAACTCCAACACCAACATCAACATCATAGCATCACAATCTACCATTAACACATTGATTTTTAAAAAATCAACTTCATTCAACCTCACCAACACCACCATTAATGTCTACCACAACAATCAATCAACAAAAAGGAAAACTCACCTTGCCAATGTCGTCGTCGCCTCGATCCACTCAGGTGACCTCTCTCTCTCGGATCTCTCTTCTTCTTCTTCTCCTTTCTCTTCTCCTTCTTCTTCCTCTTGTGTGCTTGTGGCGGGGTGGTTTTGTTGCGTTTTTGGGGTGAAATTACCATCTTACCCCTCCAACCCTATCCTTTTCTATATACACTAATGCCCCTTATTGTCATTTCACAATTATTTTCTGATTTTTCTGATTTCTTTTAATGTATATATATATATATATATATATTTATATTTCCAATTCAATTTAATAAATTTATAACTATAGGTTATGATTTAATGTGCATTAATTTAATTACATTGCATTTTACTAAATTTAGACTTATCGCAAGTCTCGCTATTCGGTACCCCGACTTGCACGCAACTCGAGACGTGTCCCTAACCACGTCTCGACGCCGATAGCTGCACATATTGGCTTAGTCAGCCTACACACATACAAAACACTAGGAATACATCAATACAAATATAAAATTTAATATAAAATTTACCTCGGTCACATGCCTCGGTAGGTGTGCGCATCTCATGCGGGCCCCACGTCACGGGTCGGTAATCATGATTAAGTAAGTTAATCAAGATTAGAAAATTTGGGCCGTGACAAATATTCCCAACAAAATGGAAATTTCGTCCTCGAAATTAGATTTAGCTCGAGGGACCTTACTAAAGAGCACACTGAAGGGATGCACCATTTTTCCATCCCTCTAACCTCACTCACGTAGACCCGTTCCAACGTGAATAGGTGATACTAACTTTCTAACTAGTGGGCACACAGCTAACCTAACTGGTATATGGTCGTTCCGTAAATTACGGACTCACACAGAATCCTTTCGGGGCAGATATCGGATTCATACAGAATACGCATACAACTCGATATCTTGCTTGAATTTACAGACCCACTTAGAGTGATAAGATAGATACGGGATTTACATGGAATTCGTGCACACAGCTCGATATCATTTTCCCTCAAACTGTAGACTCACCTAAAGTCAAAACATGTGACTCCGCTCAAGCTCACACAAAACCCAGACTCACATAGAATCTATGCACACAGTTTACTCTGACTCACATAGAGTCTAGACTCATACAGAGTCCTGGCACACAACTCAATATCTATCATACCTCGAAGGGTGTACTCACACAAAATTCTTCACCACTACTCACATTGAGCACATTCTACTAACTGACTCACAGAGAGTCTCCCTAAGTCTGACTCACCTAGTGCTACTGCTAATTCCTAACTTACCTAGAGTCACCATTTACAACTGACTCACCTAGAGTTCACTCGGGTCGAATATAAACTACAGATCGAACACAATAAAATCACGCCAAGACGTAAAATAACTCTTACCCGCCATAGGTTGTCGCGTCTGCTCGGGATCCGG
Source organism: Stephania japonica (assembly GCA_039657345.1). Classification (NCBI taxonomy): domain Eukaryota; kingdom Viridiplantae; phylum Streptophyta; class Magnoliopsida; order Ranunculales; family Menispermaceae; genus Stephania; species Stephania japonica. The sequence continues at coordinate 77,872,846 of CM077556.1, read as the reverse complement.
AGCTGCAACAACGTGGGCCTTCTCTCGCAAAGGCGATTGTGCGTTACCAAGTGGCATGCTCATCAATTGAGGACAATACGCAGCGATATGCCCTGGTTGCCTGCAATGGTAGCATAACCTCGTCCTCGTCACGTGGCCTACTCGTCAGTTGTGGACAGTATGCAGCAATGTGTCCCGATTGCCTGCAACGATAACATAGTCTATGTCCGTGCGACTCACTATCTCCACTCTGAAAATCTCGCGACTGCTGTCGTGATACTGGTGGTGCCAGAAGATCAAGTCTCTCTGGTGCTGGTAATGCTGGCCTAATCGGTGGTGGTGGTAAGGAACGTACTCCCCCTGAGCTCTGTGCTGACGCGACATAAGACACTTGAGGTACCACCGATGTGAAGTGTGAAGTCACCCCCGATCCCTGGGAGCCTTTATCCCATATCTTAGGTGCCTTGCCACTCTGCCGCCTCCTCTCATACTCTGCTATCTGCTCAGACGACCAAGTCTGACCTGGAACTGCCCTGTCAGCTACTTTACTCAGATGGTAAGTCTCATGGGCAAGGGCGCGCTCGTAAATGTCACCAAGGATCTGAGCTCCCGTGCCGACTACATGCTCCCCAATATCAGCTCTTAAGCCAACCCCAAAGTAGTGCACATCCTCTAGGTCTTCTCTGACTAAGTCCCCAGCAAACTGTCGTAGGTAACCGTATCTGTCTCGATACTGCATGACTGCCTCATCTGACCCCTGTCTCAAACTCATGAAGTCTCGCCTCGGTCTCATCCTAGCTATTTGGCGGAAAATGCTTGCTTTGGTAAAACTTGTCCTTGAATGTCTTCCATGATGTAAAGTCCCCATCGTCGCTATCGTCGTGCGCCACCAAACATCAGCATCCCTCTGCAATGTATATGACGATAACTCGGGGCGTAGCCTATCCTCAATGCCCAATATCCTATGAAGCTTCTCCTGAGATAGCACCCACTTCTCGATCATCTGAAAGTCTCGAGTCCCGTCAAAATACTCTGGCTGAAGCCTGATGAAGTCCTTAATCAGCTTGATCCCCACTGCTGAATCCGATGATGTGGAGGTGCGAGTGGTCGTCGCCACTACTATATCTGTCGTCGGAATCGTGGCGGCTGGGAGAGCCTGTGCCACAGGAATCACAGTCGTAGTCGGAACAGTAGGCGTCTCGATTACGGGTGTGGCCGCAGGAATGGAGGCTGGTACGGCAAACGGAGTGGCGGCGGTCGTAGTCACTGGAATGGTGCCCTGTGGTATAGTGGGCTCTGTCGTCGGAGGCGTAATAACGGTACGTGTACTAGCGACTGCCTGTGTGAGTGCAGTGATCTGTGCAGTGACGTATGCCATGAAGTCCACCAACTGCTACCCCTGAGCAGCCACTCGGTCAGACAGCCTCTGCTGGTCGTCCTCAGATGTAATAGGAGGCTGACTGCCGCTAGCATCTTCACCTGTGTCACGTGCGTCCGTCATCGTCGTCTGCATGTCGATGGCGACTTCGCATCAGCCACTATGAAGTGTATCGCGTATATATATACATAATGAAATTAACACATATACTTTAAATCCCCAGCTCACCTTCACTCGATTCCTAACAAAATAGTTCCTAGGCGATGTTCATCTGGTTTCCACTTATAAGATTTATGTTTTATGCAAGTTCGTGTTTTTTCCTTATTTGTCCCTAAGGCTCTGAAGCCTAGGCTCTGATACCAACTGTAACGTTGGTATCACAATTTTAGACAAATCTATACTCTGTCCCTAAGGTTCTAATCCCTAGACTCTGATACCAACTGTAACGGCCCCTATTTTCGTCTAGGGCACCGCCCGGCCTAGTCCCATAATTAAGCCCAAATTCCAACACGTAGGACCTAATTATGTATTAGTCAGCCTGTACTACCTATTTTTCTCTATATTTAACAATTAAGTTATTTAGCGGAAGTCTTTACAAATTAAATGCGGAATTCTTAAATATTTTAGTGTGAGTAAATCTTATAATTATAAGTGTGGAAACCAGGAAATAACAATCACCATATATATATGTATATAACGGCGAACATATATATGACAAAGTGAAAGCCAAAAGTCGGGTGACTAACTCTCATCCCAACAAAACAACCCAGTCAAAAGACGTATATAAAACATAATACAAAAATTATATAACCTACATGTACAGCAGCTACGCGCTACGAGCTCAGAGGTAGTCGCCGATCTTCTCCTTGCCGGTCTAGTCTTTTGACGGACCTACACCCACCGTCACAAACTAGACGGTGAGTATAGTGATATTTAAGTGATAAGCTGGGAAATCTAATACTACATTTCCAATTTAAAGACAGATATTTAAATGCATAATATAGCAGAAAAAGGTGCTGAGAAAGTAATGCATATAAATATCACAGCTAACCGAATTAGATAGGTTGACACATAGTCTGTTCTCACTCACACAGAGTCCTGACACAGGCTAAGTCGAGATGATCTACGTCCGGTCGACGGTGAGAACTATCAACCAGCCTTTTTCCACTATCGTATGGAGATATTCTCTAACATACTTTGTAAATTTTGAATATATATATATGTATAACTTGCCGACAACCCCGTAGTTCAAGCTACGTGATGCCACCCAAGTAATAGTGGTGAGTGCCGGAAACCCCGAGGTCCAGTGACCCCGTGAATCCACCCATCTCTTGTGCAATGGACACTAGATAATCTCCAACTTTTGTTTCAAGGATTTTCATTTCTAAAGTTCTACGATATCAATAACAAGTTAGGCTACGAAGCCCCAAAGGAAAATGGAATACAAACCAATTTCCACAATAACCCTAATGCATGCATTTCTAACATCAATTATAACATAATTCACAACAAAATATAGCATATCAGAAAAGGAGTCAATGAAATCATCACAAGGCATCATGCTATGACAACATTCAACTTGAATAAAGCAAAGAAAGCATGATGGTAGATTACTAACAGTAAGTCATCAAATTGACTGAAAAAGAATTTAATAGGAATGAAATAAAGTAAGGAGTTCCCAGCTTTCACTTACAAGTCACAGGATAGTTATGGCTATCCGGCCTCGCGACACTCCGACTAGCGCTCTCGAACTCCCGTAACCCCCTAAGTCCCTGAAATATTATTTCATATCATTCATTTACTTATTTACTTATTTTTTTGTTACATAAATATATTTTTATGTATATATTCATATATGTGTATATGTAGATATATACATATATGTGCATTTGTATATATATAAATGTATATGTATGTATACATATATATATATACATATTATTATTTCTTTCATTATTTTATTTTATTTTTTGTAGATATACATGTGTATGTGTATGTATAAATATACATACATGTATATTTTATGTATACATATACATATATACATGTATGTATATACATTACATATATATATAGTATTTATTACTATTACTTTTATTTTTATTTTTTTATTTTTTTATTTTTTTATTTTTTTTATTTTATTTATTTTTTTTTATTTTTTGAAATTTGGGCCGAGGGTCGAGACCGGTCCAACCGGGTCCCCCTTCTCTTTCAATAGAGACGCCGTTTCTTCTTCTTTCTTTTTTTTTTTTTTTTTTTTTTTTTTTTTCTTCTTTCCTTACTTTACTTCTTCAATCCACACAACAACAACTCCAACACCAACATCAACATCATAGCATCACAATCTACCATTAACACATTGATTTTTAAAAAAATCAACTTCATTCAACCTCACCAACACCACCATTAATGTCTACCACAACAATCAATCAACAAAAAGGAAAAACTCACCTTGCCAATGTCGTCGTCGCCTCGATCCACTCCGGTGACCTCTCCTCTCTCGGATCTTCTCTTCTTCTTCTTCTCTTTTCTCTTCTCCTTCTTCCCCTCTTGTGTGCGGCGGGGGTGGTTTTGTTGCGTTTTTGGGGTGAAATTACCATCTTACCCCTCCAACCCTATCCTTTTCTATATACACTAATGCCCCTTATTGTCATTTCACAATTATTTTCTGATTTTTCTGATTTCTTTTAATGTATATATATATATATTTATATTTCCAATTCAATTTAATAAATTTATAACTATAGGTTATGATTTAATGTGCATTAATTTAATTACATTGCATTTTACTAAATTTAGACTTATCGCAAGTCTCGCTATTCGGTACCCCGACTTGCACGCAACTCGAGACGTGTCCCTAACCACGTCTCGACGCCGATAGCTGCACATATTGGCTTAGTCAGCCTACACACATACAAAACACTAGGAATACATCAATACAAATATAAAATTTAATATAAAATTTACCTCGGTCACATGCCTCGGTAGGTGTGCGCATCTCATGCGGGCCCCACGTCACGGGTCGGTAATCATGATTAAGCAAGTTAATCAAGATTAGAAAATTTGGGCCGTGACACCTATCCCATGTCTTGGGTGCCTTGTGACGGCCCCAATTTCCCCGTGCAATTGGGTACGCCCGGCCTAGACCCGTACAAGCCTCGAGTTATCACTTGGTAACCTGACGAGCCTAGTTAGGCTTCAATTTAATCAATTTAGTAATTTATGAAAGAGTTATTGCAATAGTAAACAGCGGAAGACTAAACAACAATAACAAGGGGAAATAACTCAATCAAAGGAAGTATAGGAACGCTATAAGTGTGGAAAACCTCGGGTGTTCATGTACAATTCGATAAACATATATATATGATACCAGTCTCACCAAAATAACAAGTTCAATAATCCCAACAATATAAGTATGAAACGATATACAAATCAGCAAAATATAAACATACTATGGAATCTCTCTGATCCCGCTGCTAATCCTCAGAGTAGGTCTCCTAGGTAGGGCCCCTTGCCCTTGCTGCTTTCTCTGCACCCACCGTCACAAACTAGACGGTGAGTAAATGAATAAAATTGCTAGTAGTACCAGAAAAATGTAACAGTAATTTATGATTATAACTAGAAAAGCAGTCTAAGTATCATGCGGAAATGAAATAACAGGAAAGTAAATAAATCAAATGCATGATAAAGATACTGATAGATAAAAAATTGATATTTGCATGTTTTAAGATTCAAAAGAGGCCTATGAGTGGTCTATTTCACAGCAATACGGCAAAGATCTCTCAAGATCTCCCCGGGCAATGTCGCAACACTAGCGCAACATGAAATCGAGAGGCGTCGCAACACCTCTCGAATCCAGTACCCAGTACACACATCACTAGGGGTGGTTAGTTACCCCTGCAGAGGGCACCCTCGTTGTCCCAACTAGTGCGGGACCACATGATACCTTCGAGACACACACTCATGCCAAGAACATACAACCAAGGATATGGAATGGAACATTAAGCAAAGGATCAGTACAACAATAGCAATAAATAGAGGATGTATAAATCACATGTTATTTTCTTGCTGGTCTACTAACGTACACACATACGAGGCATGCATGTACTTACCTGAACTAGCGTGACCCGGTACTCACTCCAAGACTTTAACGTGATTCCCGTGTTTCTCGATTACCTGACAACGAATCAAACCCCGAATGTCATTTTAGAGTTTATGTTTAGTTTTAAGGTGATTCCCATAAACTTGGTTTGAATTCATTTAATTAACGTACCCCATACTATAGTTGATGCCCTTTACAACCTAGTTGGGCTCTTGTTGGATCCATGTGTCAAGCCTATATTCACCTAAGTAGGCTAAATAGGTGTACACTTGTTGGACTTAGGTACATATGGGCTATTTCCTTCATTTTATTCATGTATTTGGGCTTTAAGTTGTACCTATTGTATTGGGTTTTAGTGTAATGTGTGTTAGATGTGTGTTAGGCCCTCTTTACAATGTATGTTGGGCCCTTATTGTAATAGGTGTTGGGTGTGTGTTGGGCCCTTATTGGGCCTCAACACAAGCCCATACTCATCATTTCATTTTTTGAATAAATGTTCATCCACTTGTTTTATTTATTCACACACACATATAATAATGTACTTTATGGTCACACACACACAACTGATGTGTACACCCCACTGGTGTGCACACTCACACTTCACACACGCCGCTGTTTTGTGCACACAAAACCCCGTTGTTGTGTGCACCCCATTGTTATTTACACTCCATGTTCACATGCATTAACACGTCACTTTATTACTTAAAACTATATTATATACACATTTATCCATTCTCACACATATACAACTATTGTGTACACCCCACTGTGGTGTACACACACACTGTTGTGTACACCCCATTGTGTGTACACCCCTTGCACACAACCCACACCAAAACGTCATATACTACACACCAAAACAGTCCACACAACACTGCTATCCATATCACTATACCCATGAAACAGTCCCACATGGTACCCCACACCCCAACTGGGGTGTGCACATACACAGCCATACACCCCGCCCAACACACACCCACACACCACAACAATCTCAACAGCAAAGAAGGGATGAAAGATTTGAATGAAACATACCTATAACTCACACAACTGGTACACCTTGAGAGACCACCTCCAGCTAGTGAAGTTGCCGGAGGTTCACAACAGATCAGCCGTGACCGGGGACGGTCCCATCGGCAACAGCAGCCCCAAAACAGTGGCAAAACCATCACACAAAAGGGTGTAAAGTGAGCAAAACGTAGCGGTAGGGAGAGAGAGAGAGAGGAAACAGTCGAGGCGGTTCACCTTGGTGTCTCCAGTGTGTGGCTGAGGTTCCCAGCATCGTGGTGGGTGGCGGTGGTGACTGGCCAAGAGAGAAGACAACCAAGAGTGAGAGAGAGGACGTGACTGTCAAGAGAGGAAGAGAAGAATGAGAGGGAATAGAGGAGCTCACCTAGCGTCTTCGGTGGTGGTGGAGGGACGTCAGGCTCAGCGACGGTGGCGGTGGTGGTTGTCCAGCCAAGGATGGGAGGACTGTGGCGTGAGGGAACCGAGAGCATGAAGAGAAAACCGAGAGTGAGTGAGTGAGAAAACGAGAGAGAGAGAGAGATGTTCACCTCATCGGGGTCAACGTCGGGTGGGAGGCAGCGGCAGTGGCGAGAGGAAGAGGGAGGTGAACAGTGACGGCTTGGAGTTGGATAAGATGATGAATAGTGCACATTAGGGTTTTATTTGTTTTTATATATGTGTAACAACGTAAAATTACCCTTTTTCCCTTGAGTTTAAAACTTGCACACCCATTGGACAGCTACCCTTATGGGTCATTTGGCTCATCATCCTAATCTAACACATATTCACATCTCCATGCCCATCCAATGGTTCTCCTCACCATATTGTGTCATTTTAACAATCTTATCCTATATTAACCCATTAATTTTATTAAATTATAAATAAGGTCGCACAAATTCCCGCCTACTCAGTACACAATGTCACGCGTCTGACACGCTTCTCGAGGCGGTCCCACTTAGTATTCAACTAAGTTTCCTCATGTTTAAGTTATGCATTATTGATAAAATTGTATTTTCTCAACTAAGGTCATATATTTCATTTGACTTTGTTTACTAATAATGTCCACTAAAACGGTTCCCGAAAACCCCGTTTAACAAAGCGACACATCACTCAATTAAAAATATAGCCCGAACGGCTCGAGACCCGTAAAATACTAATATACTAATACATGCATCATCATCCAAAAATAACTAAATTTTCGGGTCGTTACATGCCTTGCCACTCCGCCGCCTCCTCTCGAAATCTGCAGCCTGCTCTAATGTCAATCCTGGCCCAAGCCTGCCCTGTCAGCTATTACACCAAGGTAGTAGGTCTCGTGGGAAAGTGCACGCTCGTATATCTCGGTGAGTGTCCTAGTGCCCGTGCTAACTACGTGATAGCCAATGTCTGCTCTCAAACCCGCCCCAAAATGATACACATCTCCCAACTCATCTCGGACTAAATCCCCTGCAAACTGCCTCAGATACCCGTATCTGTCCCGGTACTCCATAACTGACTCATATGCTCTTTGCCTCAAACTCATAAACTCTCTCCTCAACCTCATCATAACTGCTGTAAACACGACGGGGGCATTGGTCAGCCCAAACGACATGACTGTAAACTGGTAGTGTCCATATCTGGTGCAGAACGTTGTCTTAGACCGATCCTCGTCCCTGATCCTAAGCTGATGATACCCTGGTCTCAGGTCTATCTTGGAGAAGAACTTTGCTCCTCTCAGCTGCTCAAATAAATCATCAATCCTCGGTAGCGGGTATTTGTTCTTGATTGTAACCTTATTCAGTTGCTTATAGTCGATGCACAGTCATAGACTACTATGGATGTGGCAGAGTATGCAAGAGCAATACGGTATGTGCCTACAGTTCAGCACAGCTTTCCATCCTCAGACTGACGGACAGATAGAGAGACCGAATCAGGTTCTAGAGGACATGTTGCGGGCCTGTGTGTTAGAGTTTGGTGGATCTTGGGAGGAGTACCTACCATTGTGTGAGTTTGCGAACAACAACAGTTATCAGGCTAGCATTCATATGGCACCATTTGAGGCTTTATATGGCAAACCGTGTCGCTCATCCTCGTGTTGGGCTGAGCCAAAGGATAGAGTGGTAGTAGGGCCTGAGATTGTTGTTGATCACACCGAAAAGGTACGACAAATTCGACAAAAACTCAAGGCAGCCCAAGAGAGACAGAAGAAGTATGCAGACAAGTACCATAGTGATATCACTTATTCCAAGGGAGCATACGTCTATTTTAAGGTTTCCCCTCGAAAGGGTTTGCAGAGATTTAGTGTGAAGGTCAAGCTTGCACCACGTTTCATCGAGCCATTCAAAGTTAGGAAAAGGGTTGGAAAGGTTGCATACGAGTTAAAGCTTCCTCCGCAGATGTCAGGTGTTCATCCGGTCTTTCATATTTCAATGCCTCGATTGGCTAAGTCGAAGGCAGGCGCACGATCGACAGTTGACTTGAGTCAGATCGACCTGAGCGAGGATTTCTCATATGAGGAGCAGCCTATCCAAATCCTAGACTGAAAGGTACAATAGTTAAGGAACAAGTCTATCCTGAAGGTGCTCGTCAAATGGCAGTTCCACAACGACTTGGAACTCACTTGGAAGCGGGAGGACTATATGCAAGATCGTTTTTCGTACCTTTTCGAGTCAGGTATAATCCTAACTTGAATTTAATTTCGAGGACAAAATTTCCATTTTGTTGGGAATATTTGTCACGGCCTAATTTCTTAGTCTTGATTTACTTGCTTAATTAGGATCACCGACCCGTGACGTGGGGCCCGCATGAGATGCGCACACTGACCGAGGCACGTGGCCGAGGTAAATGTTATAATTGAACTGGTGTATGCCTAGTGTTGTGTATGTGTGTAGACTAATTAAGTCAATTTATTTGCAAACTATAGATGTCGAGTTGACGCGAGCGGGGACACGCCTTGGAGTGCGTGCAAGTACGGGTATCTAGTGGAATTACCCGGAGTAGCGAGACTAGGCTAGGGTATAGTAATTAATTTCAAATGTACCTTAGCATGAATTAAATTATATCATTAAGTTGAAAAAATAATAATATACAACGTTCGACGCAAAGGGGAAAGTGCCTCGAGTTGCTTGCGAGTCGAGACACCAAGTGCCGGGTAGTTGAGAGTCGGTGAGACCACTTAGATAAATTTTATAAATTTGTGCGATCAATAAATTATGATTCATATGGGATTAATGTACATTAATTGAGTTGGCCTATAGTTTATTTATTAAGAGATCACATTTTAATATCCTATAGTTTGTTGTGAATTAAACTAATCTGAGGACAGACCTCGAGATTCGTGACGCACACTTGATTTCACAAATGCATATAAATACCACAAGATGAGTGGGTTCTCATTGTTTCTCCAACCAAAGTACATGCAAAAATCTGAGAAGCTGGATCTAGGGAAAGAGGAGCTAAGTACAGTGATTTAGAGAACTAGGAGGCTGAATTAAGGGTGCTTCATTGAGGTAATCATCTAGTCCTCTTTGCTATTTCCATTAATGGAGCTTGAAAAAAAATGGAGTTTTCTTATGATTTCGATTTGGGAATTTCGAGCTACTAAATGATGTTGTTTTTGAAAACAAAGTTCATATTTGGATTCTTTATTGAAAAACACTTGGGATTCTAAAAGAGGTTTCGAAAATCAGTGGGGTATTAGTTGGATTAAATTTACAGTTTTGGATATTATTGTGATTTTCGAATTTTCGATTAAAGTGGTATTTTAGAGGTGATTTTAATTGTTCTTGAGGTTGAAGAGGAGTTGAGAGAGAAGAATGAGAAAAAAAGAAACAAAAAAAATCAAAAACCAGAGATGCATAGCGTCTCTGGAAATCGTTGGGGAAAAAGATGCACACGTGCGAGCCCGCACGTGTGCATCCCCCCCAACTGGACCGGCCCAGGGGGCCTGGGCTAGGCCCGGCCTATGAGCCGAGCCTGGCCCAGAGCCTGGCCAGGCCCAGGAACTGGGTCGGATCGGGCAGACCCGACCCGACTTTAGGTCAGGGACTAGGTCAGGACGACCCGACCCGACCCCAAATAAATAAATAAATAAATAAATAATATATATCATTAATTAATTAAAATAATAATAAAATAAAATAAAATAAAAAATATATTATTATTAATTAATTAATTAATTAATAATAATAATAAATTAAAAATATATATATATACTATATATATTAATTTAATTTCGGGAAAATAAGGAAAATAGTTGAAAAATTTATGAAAAATTGGAAAAGAATTATAGAAATTATAAGAAATTGAGAAAAAGGTAGAAAAAATGGTTTCGGGACTTTTCGAGTGTTTTTGGTACCCGATATAACTTGAAAAATATGCCACAATTAAAGATTGACATAAAATTCTAATTTTTGTTTAAATATTATGAATCCACTTATTGTGGCTTTAAACCAATTAAGATGATATAAAAATGAACCTCAGGAACTAAAGAAAATTCTTGAGAATTTGGGTGCACGAGTCGGGGTGTCGGGAGGCCCGGATAGCTAGGACTACTGCGTTGACTTGTAAGTGAAACTGTGGGAACTCTTTACTTTATTTCATTTCAGTCATTTATTAATTTTCAGTCTATTTGTAGACTAGCTAATTTATTTCCCACATCATGCTTTCCTTGTGTCTATTCATTTTGAATATCGATATAGCATGATGTCTTGTTTGATATATCATTGACTCCATGCTTCCTTATATGCTCAATGTTTGTCTTGAAATATGGCTAATGGATATCTAGAAGATGCATGCTATAGGGTTATCTGTTATGTTGGACTTGTACTCTATTCCCTTGGGGCTTTGTAGCCTAACTTATGTTGGAATCATAGCAATTGTAGGATATGAATTCTTGAAAATCTAAAGTAGGGATTATCTAGTGTCCATTGCACACGAGATGCGCGGATTCATGGGGATTTCGGCCTTTCGAGTCTCCGGCACTTGCCACTACACTTGGGTGGCACACGTGGTATGGGCCACGGGGTTGTCGGCAAGTATAAATGATTTATATGTGCAGAGCACAGCTCCGCCACTTGAGGTTAAAAAAAATTATTATTATATGTTGAGCACAGCTCCATACAGTAGTGGAGTAGGCTTGGTGATAGTTCTCACTGCCGACTGGACGTAGATCATCTCGACTTAGCTTGTGTCAGTTTTTGTGTATCAGTTAACGTTGGTATTTACTTGCATTATTATTCAGTATTTCTTCATCTACATATGTTTTTAAATACCTTTTGTTTAAATTGGAAATGTAGTATTAGATTTTCCAATTATCACTTAAATATCATTATAATCACTGTCTAGTTTGTGACGGTGGGTGTAGATCCGTCGAGCAGCACCAGGCTGGGCAAAGAGAAGATCGGCGACTACCTCTGAGCTCCGAATGCGTAGCTGGCCATACATGTAGGGTACTTTTTGTATTATATTTACTTACGTCTTTATCTTTTTGGGATGTTATTGGGAGGAGTGTTAGATTACCCGACTTTTGGCTTTCACTTTGTTTATATATGTTTGCCATTTACTTGCATATATATGGTGATCGTTATTTCCTGGATTCCACACCTAGGATATAAAAAAAAATTCGCTAAAATATTTAAGACTTCCGCTAATTAAATTAAACTAAACTAAACTAGTTGTTTAAAATTGAGAACATAGGTAGTAAAGGCTGACTAATACGTAATTGGGTCCTACGTGTCGTGATTAGGGCTTAATTATGGGATTAGGCCGGGCGGTGCCTTTGATTAGTAACGGGGCCGTCACAGATAATAATGCAACAGAATCATTTATGTTAGAGGTTCCGAACGAGCTCCTAAATCTAAAGGAGGGCATGACTGATGATTGCCCAAAGCTATAGATGCACCATTCATTTTAGACATCTCAAAAGGGAAAGGCATCACGTGATCATTCACGACAAGTCGAGCTAACAACTTTAACCAAAAGCGTTCTTGGGAGGCAGCCCAAGTTTCTTTCCTTTATGTTTTTAGTTTGCTTGTTTTTATATTTAATTAGTGAACTCATCTTATCCCGTTTGTAACTATTTACAGGTATTTGATACTCATTTGTTGAGGCATCGGAGGAGTTGAAAGCCCGATATCACTACTGAGGTTCTCTGGTATATATGTTTAGTCTATTTGAGATTTGGTAAGTTCTAGTTTTTAGGTTATTAGGTTAGTTCTTGAGTCTACTGGAGGTATGGTTATGTATATTCCCTAGATTTCCTAAGTTAAGCATTTTTTGTCACCATATTTTATATTTTATGAGATATTTTAGTCCATTAGGTTTTGCATGTTCATTTTAGCATGTCATTCCCCATTACTTATTTCTTTCATTCCATGTTCTTTTCACTTCTTTTCTTTCATTTTGTAGTTGATAGTCTCATTCTTATTTTAAACCTTGAGGACAAGGTTTGGGATAAGTTTGGGGGTGTTTCAAGTATAGTGGAGTGTTGAATGAATGGATTAGCGCATGACAGGTATAATTATTTTATTATTTTTTTATGTGTATTCCATGGGTATGGTAAGGTATGGTGGTGTTTTTCTATTTCACTTTATTTTCTTGTTATGACATGTTATGCATTGCATCATTTAGGTTAGTAGTAGTTTATATTAGTTCATGCATTTTTATAGTTACTTAGTTACATTATTGAGTTTATGCATGTTTATAGTTATTTTGTTACATGTAGAGTTGACTAAAACCTTGTTGAGTATTTTTTATTGTAGATTGGGTTCAAATTACGCTACTTTTGTGACTTTAACCTTTTTGAATATTAGGAATTATACTTAATCCAGAGTGTTGTCCAACATCTTTGAGGTTGCTTATTAGAGAGCTAGTATGAAGTTTATGCATTGTGCTAGATATCAAAGAGGCAGGCGGTCCTATTTTGCAAGTTTTCAGATTTCTAGAGTGCTATAACAAGAATATAGCTCGCTTGAGACATCAATTCATGACTTGACTACTTTTGGAAATAATTAGACTTGAACATATATTAGATGACTTGTTTGATTATAGTGAAAGTGAGAACAAGAGTTTTCTAAGAAAATTTTATAGAGTCCCACAGATTTCATAGGAAAAGGAGTAGGAAATCTTGTGGTGGGAAAAAGTGTGAAAATGGTTTCCATAGAAAATAGAGCAGGGACCATACTACTTAAAATTTTTAGAGAAAATAGAGTATATATATGAATAAGGCGGAAGTCCATGAAACTCTTTAAATTTAAAGATTTGACCCGAGTGCTTATAGCTTGATCAATTGAGTTACTCTAATGTGATGTTCTACATTTTCAAATTTTAAGGTTTGATTGTCTCTCTCAGGTGAGTTTAATCTACATTTATGGATAGTGTTGCATTTTTCGTCCATTATCCCTTTTTCAATGTTGATGCACTATTTTTAAGAAATTCTAAACTTGTGTCATTTAATGTAGTGTCTCTGTAAAATCTAGAGTAATTGAAGGCCTTTGTCTAGATTGATTCTAGTTTTTGAAAGGGTGATTTTCACTGATGTTTGGATTTCATTTTCACACTATTTTGACTCTGAACTTCTTTTGGGTGGTGGTTGATTGAGTGGTAGATTTAAATAAAAAAGCAACTCAAACTTAACTTGGTGATACGGCATAGGTTTGTTAGGTTTAGTTATTGTAGTTTAGGAGTAGAGTATAGATTTTCATTCATTCCTTTCCTCGGGACGAGCAAAGTCTAAGTTTGGGGTGTTTGATAAGTGTTCGTTTATGCATGATTTAGTATAGGTTATTAGGAGTTAATGGACTATATTTATCTTGTTTTAATGTGACAACTGTTTGTTTTATGTGTTTCAGGGATTTTACATGAGTCTGGCGTTGCTGGACCAAAGACTGTTATGAACTTAATTGAGTGATGTTCAGTTCACAAGCCATAACTTTCACATCACAAGTTGGAACGACTTGCTGTTACTCTTGTTGGAAAGAAGACTTTGATACGAACATTTTCATTTTCAAGCATCACGAGATACAGATTTAAAGTGGCTCAAAAGAGAGACACACAGTTGGAAAAGTTTTGTCAAGTTTCTTAATGACCCCTATTTAGTATAAAGGCCATAACTTCCTCATCTCAAACCCAAATGACTTGCCATTTTCTTTTTTCAAAAGTAGACTCCAATACGAAAGTTTTCAAGTCTCACAAGCTTCTTTAGATTCGGCCTCTAAGTGGTCTAAAATAGCATTGCAAAGCGGAGGAAGTTTTTATGCCGTGAGGACGCCGTGCTTCATAAATTCTGACGGCGCGACTCACATACGTCTGAACCAGAGAGCTCAAAAAAGACGTCGTGCTTCAGAACTTCTCACGGTGCCACTATGGCGTCGATACCTAAAAACTTAAAATTTTAGGATTTTTACCTACTTTTTGGGATTTTTGGTTTTCAACCCACTTTGGGTGTTCATATAAATACCAATAGACTCCAATTCGAAAGAACTCTTGTTTTTACTTCCGTTTTACATTAGAATTAGGTTTTTAATTATGTCTAGCTAATCTCCTTTCTTTAGGTTGAAGGTAGATCGGTCAAGCTTTAAGACTTAGGATTCTATTATGAGATTTATTTATTTTTAATTCTTTTGATTCTTTTCTATGATCTATTCTCTATAGTATTATTTATAATATTAGGGTTAGGTTTGATTGTTGGTATAGCGTTGTGCAAGCATATTAGATTGATATCCTCTATCATTAAAGTTGAAACATCCATCCTTACGCGGTAGATTCAAACTTGTGACAATTGGTCATCCGGTTAAGTACCTTAGGGATCTAGGCTAAATCAGAAGCACTAGCGATCCGATTTTTTAAGTGTAGTGCCTTCACGAATCGAAGTAATGTGGCCAACGCATTAAATTTGGAGCACTAGCCATCAGGTTGCGTGTTTGGTAAGGGAAGTAGTCAACGGTCGTACCTTGGCTGCCAATATTAGGAAGTGCGAGGAACCGAGTGCGTCGTTCTATAGTTGCACTAGATCATAGATTAGTCTCATATCTTTCATAAACCAAGGATTAATAGAATCATTCACAAGTTATATGGAGAAAACCGTGAAGCTAAATACCTAGATTCATTTCCATATAATTACTTTACTTTCCAAGTTTATATAGTTTCTAAAAGTTTTACAAAACCCCATGTTTTCTCTTCTCCCTTAAAAATCTAAGTCAGTTACCTAGTCCTAAAGGTTTGACCTCGAACTTGCCACTACTGCAGTCCTTGTGGTTCCTAGTACTAAATCGGGTAATTTACTTTGACGCATTCGACACGCGTCAGGAAATATATGCAATGGAAAAGAATCTAGGTATTCAGCTTTACGGTCTTAGCAATACAACTTGGGATTGATTCCATTATTCCTTGGTTTATAAAAGATATGAGACTAATTTATGATCTAGTGCAGCTATAGACCCGGTGACGCACTCGGCTCCTCACACTTCCTGTTATCGGCAGTCAAGGTACGACCGTTAACTACTTCCTTAGCCAAACACGCAACCTGATCACTAATGCTCCAGATTTAACGCGTTGACCGCATTACCTCGATTCATGAAGGCACTACATCTAGACAATCAGATCGCTAGTGCTCCCGATTTAGCCTAAATCCCTAAGGTACTTAACTGGATGACCAACTGTCACAAGTATGAGTCTACCGCGTAAGGACAGACGTTTCGACTTCAATAACAGAGGATATCAATCTAATATGCATGTACAGCTATACAGACAATTAAACTTAACCCTAATATTATAAATAATACCAAAGAAAATAGATCATAGAATAGAATAAATAATAATTAAAAATAAATAAACCTTATAATAGAATCCAAGTCGCAAAGCTTAACCGATCCACCTTCAACCTAGACGAAGGAAATTAGCTAGACATAATTAAAATAAAACTCTAGTTCTAATGCAAAGCGGAAGTAAAATAATAGATAATTTCATTTGAGAGTATATGGTATTTATAGGAACAATTTCAAGTCGATTAGGACTCTAAAAATCTCGAAATGCCGAGTTCCTGGTCGCGGACGCCGTGAGAAATTCGGCGTGAGTGCGGCTGAAATCCGGAATTGTTTTGAGCGCTGGTATGAGAGAATGACACATAGCAGCTTCTCATTGGACTTGGAGCTGTGGTGATGCGATCTGGCGAACAGGAGGACACATGGCCATGTGCAGCTGACAACGCGGAGGCGCGCGTGCGTGAGGAGAGGACGCGGATGTGGTTGGGAGGTTGACTACTAACGTGGTCTAGGCGAATGGGAGAACTCCACGTGGCGGAATGGCAGAACACATTGGCGCATACACGGCGTTTGCACAGCGCGCTCACAGCGAGAACACGACATGATTTCTGGTGTCGTCGCACAGCAAACGCTGCGAAGAGGATGATGAACAGTGTCTTGACGGCTTGTTCAAGGTGTGATCTCTGAACAGAAGTTTTGGCTGTGACTTGTACTGCAATTTTCAACCACTTCAAGCCCGAATCTCATGATACTTGTGAGCTAAGAAAATGTCCATCTCAAAGTCTTCTTTCTAACAAGACCAACGGCAAGTCATTCTGACTTGTGCTGTGGAAGTTATGGCCTTTGAACAGAACATCACTCCATTAAGTTCAAAACTCGCCTTTGGTCCCACAAACGCCCGACTCACGTGAAATCCTTGAAACACATAAAACACATATTTATCACTTTAAAACAAGATAAATATAATCCATTAACTACTAAGAACGTATATTAAATCATGCATAAATGTACACTCATCGCTCGTAGTATGCGGACAACGGTGCATCGGCTCATGTCACAAATGATCCAAATCAGATGATCAATCGCTCGTTCTACGCAGGTAACGATCGTCTTACAGTTGGTGATGGTTCCACTTTACAGATTTCTCATATTGGTTCAATTAATTCTGCATGTTTGCATCGTACATTAAATATCCCTGACTCACTTTGTGTACCTAAAATCACCAAAAAATTGCTCAGCATCTCTAAGCTTACTAATGCCAATCTTGTGTTTGTGGAATTTTATTCCAATGTTTGTCTTATCAAGGATCTTCGTACCAGAATGACCTTGCTCAAAGGGATTCTCAAAGATGGACTCTATTCGTTTCCTTCTTCTTCACAACTTTTGTCTGTTCCAAGAGTTTACAACAATAAATCAGTGAATCAAGCTATGACGACTACCACTTCTCCTCATTTTTCATATCTTTGGCATGCTAGTCTCGGGCACCCTTCTTGTACAAGTACTGAAACAGTATAAACTTCATTCTTCTCATAATTTTGTGTTAGATTTTAAGTTAGGCAAAATTCATGCTCTTCCTTTTCCTTGGTTTGATTTTCATGCATCACTTGAACTTGTTTATACAAATGTATGGGGACCTTCACCTGTTCCATCTCGTAAAGGTTTCCTGTATTACATACATTTTATCGATGACTTTTCCAGATTTACTTGGGTGTATCCTATGAAAAATAAAAGTGAAGCATTATTAATTCTTCAACAATTTAAGTTGTTAGTAGAATACCAGTTTTCTACTACTATTAAATGCATTCAATCTAATTGGGGTCGTGAATATCATCCTTTTCTTTCCTTTTTGACCCAACATGGTATTCATTTTAGACATCCATGCCCTTACACTCATCAACAAAATAGTAGAGCTAAGCGCAAACATAGACATTATTGAAACCACTCTTACCTTTCTTGTTAATGCTCATTTACCATATTCTTTTTAGTGGGATGCTTTGTCATACATCTATGTTTCTCATTAATAGGCTCCCCACTGTTGTTTTGAATGGCTCTACTCCTTATGACACAGTGTGGAAAACCCCTCCTGATTACACAATTCTGAAAGTGTTTGGGGGTACCTGTTTTCTTTACATTTGACCATATAGTAAATATAAATTCAACTTTCGATCAGAAAAATGTCTTTTTAAGGTTACAACCCTATTCACAAATGATATAAATATTTATCTCCTGCTAGAAAAGTCTATATTAGTCCTAATGTACTTTTTAATGAGTTTGAGTTTCCTTATACTCAATTGTTTGAGTATTCTAAGTGTTGCAATATTGTACCTGATTTTATTATAAGTGTTCTTCCTTTTCCTTCTGTTTCTTCTTCTACTTCTGTCCTTCCTATACCTTCACCTACCACTTCATCTACTCAGCTCTTCTGAACCTGTTTCTTCATCCTCTGGCTCTACTTCTTCCACATCCCCTGTGTTTAGCTCTTCTGAACCTAGCACTTCTGATGTTAGTATTTATGTTCATACTTTTGTTAATTCCAACCAGCCATCTTCTCATCCAATAATTACTAGAGCAAAGAATAGTATAGTTAAACACAAAGTGTTGTTAGGTTCTATTAATACAGACTATCTTATTGTTGAACCAAAATATGTGAAAAAAGCTTTTACAAGTCAACCTTGGATTGATATTATGCAAGTTGAGTTTAATGCTTTGCAGTCTAATAAGACTTGGTGTCTTGCACCTCCTTCTCCTAACCAAACCTTGGTTGGTAATAGATGGCTCTATAAAGTAAAGAAGACTATTGATGGTTCAATAAATAGGCTTAAGGTTAGACTTGTGGCTCAAGGTTTTACTCAAGTTCCAGGCTTATAGTCCCATTATTATAGTGTCTACAATAAGGGTAGTTATGACTTTGGCTGCATCTTTTAACTGGTATATACTGCAGTTGGACATTAATAATGTTTTCTTACAAGGTCGCCTAAATGAGATAGTGTACATGCCATAACCTAAGGGGTTTGAAGATGCCTGTTCATCATGAGTATGTTTGTCGACTTAATAAAGCCATTTATGGCTTAAGATAGTGTGACGGCCCTAATTTCCCCGTGC
This sequence comes from Stephania japonica, assembly GCA_039657345.1. Lineage (NCBI taxonomy): Eukaryota > Viridiplantae > Streptophyta > Magnoliopsida > Ranunculales > Menispermaceae > Stephania > Stephania japonica. Next base: position 77,853,537 of record CM077556.1, on the reverse strand, counting down.
AATTGGGTACGCCCGGTTTAGACCCGTACAAGCCCCGAGTCATCACTCGGCAACCTGACGAGCCTAGTCTGCCTCCTATTTACTCAATTTAGTAATTTATGAAAGATTTATTGCAATAATACACAGCGGAAGACTAAACAATTATAACAAAGGGGAAATAACTCAATCAAAGGGAAATTAGGAATTCTATAAATGTGGAAAACCCCAAGTATTCATGTACAATTCGAAATGTAAAGGTACATGATACCAGTCTCATCAAAAATTGCCAATTTCAATAATCCCAAAGCATATATATGAAATGATATACATAAAAGCAAAACATAAGATACCTACAAAATAGTCTCCAAGTCCAGCCGCTAATCCTCACAAAAAGTCGTCTAAGTAGGGCTCCTTGCCTCTACTGCACTCTGCTCTATCTGCACCCACCGTCACAAACTAGACGGTGAGCAACTGGAGAAAATCGAATGTAATGCCAGAAAAAGATAACAAGTAATTCATGATATAACAAGTAAAGCAGTCTAAATATCATGCGATAATAAAAAGACAGCAATTTAAATAAACAAGGTGCATGATAAATAGACTAATAGATATCAATCGAAAGTCAAGTGTGTTCCAAGAAATCAAAAGAGGCCCATAAGTGGTCTAAATCATAGCATAACGGCGAAGACCTCGCGAGGTCTTCCCGGACATCGACACAAGTGAAGGCACAGCTATGACGAGAGGGACTCGAACCCACCCACCCAGTACTCGGTGTCACACGGTCACTAAGGGTGGTCACACACTCGTGCGCACGAGTGCCCGCATTTTATCCCTCTAGTGCAGGTCCTAGTACTTTCGAGACGAAACACTTACGCCGGGAAACACACAACAAGAAATGGAATGGAATACCAATAATAGAGAATAACAAGACTGAATAAATGATAATGAATCACATGGCATTTTCTTACTGGCTTACAAACGTACAAATGTTTTTTAAGGCAAGTGTACTTACCTGAACTTTTGCAACCTGTAGACACTCTCACGTCCCTAACGCGTATCCCCGAGATCCTGTTAAAGGTTTGAATCCCGAGTATTAGTTTAAGACTTACATTTAGTGCTAAGGTGGTCGGTGTAAGTTTAGGTTAAACCTATTTGTTAAGGCGAACTAAACCATTGGAAAACAGCTCTCCGATACGGTTAACCTATTCGTAATTTCTTAGGTATTAGGCTTGACACATTCTTGTCCCTCTTTGGGATCTTATTCGGCCCAAAGTCTAACTCCATAATCTTTTAAGTGTGTCACTTATTAGACCCTTGTTGGGCTTAGATGTTTAAGCCCATTAGTCTAATCCTATTCCATAGTTATGGGCCTTAAGGTGTGTTTATGTTATTGGGCCCTTGTTGGTCCTAACACAACCCATTTACATATCATTTATATTGGTCATGGGCCTCTATTATGTAATGTGTATGTTGGGCCTTTATTGGGCCTTAACACAAGCCTACAACAATTAATTAAAAGTGTCCATACACCTCATTTCCTTTTTATTCAACACACATGCATTAATACACACCACATCTAAATACACCCCATACCCCACTGTTATATACACACACATGATATATGCACCCCACTGTTATGTGCACACAACACCCCACTGTTGTGTGCACCCAACTGTTTCACACACCCCACACACACATACATTTTCATTATACACCCACATATACAACTGTTGTGTGCACCCCATGCACACAACCCACACCAAAACCGTCACCTATACACACATTCACCAAACAGTCACATATGGGGGTCTTATCCGGCCAATAGAGTCGCCGGAGGGTGACCTCCGGCCAGCCTTGACCGACACCAGCATCGATCATCCAAATCGTGGCCACCACACTCATAAAACAGTGAGAGAAAGAGGGTATGCTCACTGCCGAAATAGAGAGAGATGGAGAGGTCGAGAGTTTTACCAGTTCCGGCGACCGAGTTCCAGCTAGGTTTCGTCATCCAGCGCCGACGAGGGTGGTGATGACAGTCGGGAGAGAGAGAGAAGAGGCTGCCAAGACGAGAGAGAACGTGAGGTCGAGAGGGAGGGACCGCGAGAGAGAGATATATCAAAAGAGAGGGTGAGAGAGTTACCTCTGGTGAGATTTCGACGATGGGCAGTCTGTGGTCGACGGTGGCGAGCCAGGGAGAGAGACATGACTGTGACCGTGACCGTGAGAGGAACCCGAGAGAAAACCCGAGAGCATAAGCGAGTGAGAGACCGTGAGGAAGAGAGAAAGAGAGAGAGAGAGAGTGGAGGAGGACCTCCGGCGACTAGCAACTCCGGCGTGGTCCAGCTCGGCGTGGGGCGAAAGAGGAGAGGAGAGGTGGCGGCGGTGGTGTTTGGAGAAGGAGATGAATAGTGAAGTAGGGTTTATCACAAATGTTATATATATATGACTTAAATTGTGTCAAAATTACCTTTTTGCCCTTTAACATACTTCTTACACAATTTAAAACAATTACCCTTATTGGTCTTTTTACCACTTCATCTCATGTCAACACACATAAAAATCTCGATGAAAATCCAGTGACTCTCCTCATCAAGCTGTGTTACTTTAACAATTTCCATCATGTAGTCCGTATGTTGCGTAGTTAACCAACTCCCACTTTCAAACGACGTTCCTCGGTCCGTTTTTCCTTGTTCCGACTCCCGTAACGCGCGTAGTCTCGCCTTGTCTCGCCAACTAATTAATTAAATTAATTAAAGTTTTATTTATTTGTACTCTTTACTTGTTTTTATCCCCCGTTTAACTAGGCGAAACCTCATTCAACTAAAAATCGCCTGAACGGCTCGGGACCCGTAAAATACTAAAATACTAATACACACAATCAAAGAATCATAAAATCACTTCGGTGTCAACTCCCGAAGTTTGAAATACTGCCTAGTATCACGTAGCTGGGTCACATTGTTAACAAGTGTAACACAAGTCAATTAAAAATTTGGGGTTGTTACAGATAGTCTCCTAGAGCCTGGTTTAACATGCTTCATTCTACTTTGGTTGCTTGGAACTTCAAAAATTCAAAAGTTGATTCTTCTCTATTCATCTATAAAGATGGTAATTCTCTTATTTACATATTGATCTATGTGGATGATATCCTAATCACTGGGATTGATTATGTTGTGGTTAGTCAGTTTATTCAAAGATTGCGTGATGTGTTTGCTTTAAAAGATTTTAGTGAGTTGAGCTTATTTCTAGGGATTGAAGTTTTACGTGATGCTACTCGTTTCTATTTGAATCAAGCTTTTTATTTGCAAAAGTTGCTTGCTAAAGCTAGTTTGGAGAATTTAAAGCCTGCAAAATATACCTGTTGTTGTTAATAAACAAATATACAAGAATGACAGTCCGTTGTTTGGGGATGTGACTCTATACAGAACTGAGTTGGGAGGATTGCAATTTCTTACTCATACTAGGCATAAAATAGCTTATATCATTAATAAGCTGAGCTAGTTTCAGCAGTCTCCTTCTGTCTCACATTGGCAAGCTCTTAAAAGAATTCTTCGGTATTTAAAAAGTACTGCTTTTAGTGCTATGCACATTAAGACTTCTGCAAATTTATCTCTTACAGCATTTTTCGATGTTGATTGGGCTTCTAGCCTTGATAAGCGTTCTATATCTGGTTATAGTGAATATTTTGATGGTGCTTTAATATATTAGCAATCGAAGAAGCAACAGGTTGTAGCATGTTCTAGTACAGAGGCCGAATATCGGGCATTGGCACATTCAACAGTTGAATTAGCTTGGTTATAATCTTTGCTCAAGGAACTTCATTTTCAGTTGTTATCAGTTCCTGTGATTTGGTCTGATAATATGGGTGTTCAGTCCTCGGCTTCCAATCCTATTTTCCATGCAAGGACAAAGCACATTAAGATCAATCTTCATTTTATCCGAGACAAAGTTATCAACAAAGAGTTAGAGGTTCGTTTTTTGCCAACTTTGGATCAAATTGTCGATTGCATGACCAAGCCTTTTTCTCAACAGAAGTTCAACCACTTCCGTAGCAAGCTTGGTGTCATTGATCTTTCCCAAAACTTGAGGGTGGATATTAGGGAAGCTCATTAGCTTATTAAATGTGACAGTGTAATATTGTATGGTTAATATGTTGTACACAGTAAGTCTAGTTTATTACTGAAGAATATATCAACTCATGACACGTGTACTGTGGTTAACAAAACCCCCTTTGTATATAAGCCTTATGTAACTAACATTGTTCACGGAATCAAGATTGGAGAAACGGTGATTTAGTTTTTCTGCTTCATCTTCAATCTTGTTTATAGGGCGCAAACCAAAATAGGGACTCGAGCACCAAACCACACGAAGGAACTCCCATTAGAAGCAATACTTGTCATCATATCGCTACAATTTCGGTTAATAACCATTCTATTAAGCCCACAAAAGGATATATAAAGCTCTCTCAATGGAAACAACTCCATTTATAGGGCTTAAATCGAATAGAGAATCAAGCACCAAATCACGCAGAACAACTCCCATCCGGGGCGATTTCGGTTATCATATAGCTACGATTCCGCTCAATGATCCCTTTTTTAAGAACAAGGTGAGTTTGATTTTATTTTTTCAAACACTCCAAGATCTCGAAATACCAAAATGACGAATCTTTTCACTATTATAAACCCTATAAAAAAAAACTCTATCCAAGTAGCGGATTCGTCAAACACGAAACTAGGGTTCGAATGAAGTGAATTGAGATTCATAAAACAAAATCTCGCCTTGACCAACAAAAACCCTAACTGAGCACAACCTATATTATAACGAAAAGGAATTGAATAATGAAATACCTCGAAATGAAAATTTCCAGCAGAAATCAGAAAGTTTAAAGAAACGCAGATCACAACACGAAACACGACGAGATATGTTCTTCTTCGTCATCAGTCATCAGTCATCAGTCATCAGTCATCATCGATCAATTCACAATAGATATTGAATGCCAGAACGAACAGAGAACATAGTGCGCGCGAGTGAAAGGGAGAGAGAACCTCGTTTTGCCTCCACATGCACTATGGCACAAGACTGAGCACCAATTTTGAACTTTATATACGAATCCAAATATGACACATGCCACAATATAGAGTACACGCTGTGGATATTCTAGGCTATACTAATTGCTATTTTATTTTTTATTTTTTATTTTTTTGCAAAAAGGTTAATCGATTTTTTATATGAAAGAGCAACTACAAAGGTCTACAATGAAGTATATTAGACCCTTTCCATATTGTACCAGCCCATTCAGGACAAATTCAAAACAAATGGAGTGGGTACCTTCCCGTTGGGACGATTGTATCGTGGGCCCTTTTTTTATTTTGAAGTTTTGAACTTTTTATTTGAACATTTTTTTTCGCTGTTTTGAACTTTTTTGAAAGTTTTTTAACTATTTTTTTAGAAAATAATTTATAAAATATTGATTTGACTTTTAATAAATATTTTAAATTTTAAAGTAAAATGTGTAATGTGATTGGTTCTCATTTAAGTCTAAAGAGAGTCTAAACTATTTAAAATAAAAAGTAGAAATATGAGAGAGAGAGAGAGAGAGAGAGAGAGATTAGTGAGTTTAATAAATTAATAATGTGACATGCCATTAGAGCATCTTCAATGATAATGTGGATTTAGGCCATAGATTTGTGCCTTGTCATAGATATGTGGAAGATATCTATCTTATGTAGCATTAGATGGACATTCAAATTTCAAAATGATCTCCAATGATAATGTGAATTTAGACTATGGATTGTGAATTTTTTACTTTTTATAACAAACAAAGATGATGTGGCAATGAACTACAATGTCTAAAAGTAAATATTGTGGTAAACACCCTCCACTTTGATTCTCTGCTACATAGGATTAACATTCACAATCTATGGTCCTATTGGATAACACTTTTTAAGTTGAATATGAATTGCATCCTAGGTGGATCCATGTTCACTCTAATAAATGGTCTCATTAGAGATGCTCTTAGCCCTGTTGAGTACAAGAATTGCAAATGTCCTTAGGATGTCAAGGTAATTGCACACATTAAATGTATTGTTTCATTTACTTGATTTGACTAGTGCAGCGTATTTGTAAAGGAAAAACCTAAAAAACAATTCTTTACTAAATGAACCTTATCCCGAATAAAGAACAACAGAGAAATCTTAGATAAAGCATTTCAGGAACATCCAAGCTTATCTAAAATGGAGGAGCTGAAAGAATGGATTTAAAAGCATTTTAGGCACTAAAAAAACAAATTTCATTATGCAGAGCTGAATATTAAACTAGACAGTGAGAATAATGCAACAAGAGTTGAACTCGCAGTGTATATTCGCAAAGAAACATTAGTGGGAACAAATATATGAAGAATAATGAGCAATTTCTATGAATGGTCATCAATAAAAAAATAAAAAAAAAAAAAAAAAAAAAAAAAAGTTACATGAAGAATAAAATACAGTGATCAGGAAAAGGCATCAGGTAGAGTAAGTGAAATATATATGCATAATACTTCAAATAAGATGTAATTCTGGCAATAACTCAGCAAAACAAAGCCTTTGCCCAACTATCTAAGGTTCAAACTTCACAGAAGAACTACACAGGACTAGCAACATAAATCCGTTTTTTTTTTTCCCTTAAGTGCACCGTGTTCATAGAAGATCTAGCAATAAAAAATACAGCTTAAACTAGTCCATATAACAGAAAGTTTCAGCACAGAGGTTCAACTAGCCATGTTAATAATTTAACATCTACTATGTTATTCTATATCAAAAGGCGGAGTAAATTTGCTGGGAGATAACATTACATTCAGCCAATGGAAGCCAGTGAGATCCAGCTCAATTATACATAAAATGAATAAAACAATGAATCCCTAAAGATCAAGATAGGCACTAGGAGAAGATTGTGCGAATTACAGTTATCCTATGAAAGCAATCTTTAGAAGATGAAACTAGTTTAATCTATTACCAAATCTTGCTATGAGAATGAAGAACAATCCTCTTTCAATGCCAAGCAGAAGCCGAGATCAAGTTCCTGTCCTTCCATCCCAGCAACATGGCCCCATCTTTCTCCAACAGGGTGTAGTGGTCTGAGTAACACCTAAGCAGGCTTCCTATGACAGAGTTGACATGGGAACTCAAAGGGAATGCCTGAAATCCTGCCATGCTGAACCTCGATTTCCATTTTCCCAGCAACTCGTGTCGCTCAACCCTCTCCTTCCCTTCACATGCAATGATGTTCACAATATCCCTGGCCAAGCAATGCTGCTCCACGTTGATCCGCTCTCTTTTGTCCCTCGGCATGGTCCCATCAATTGACTCAAACATTGCTGTGTAGAATTCCAGGGTCTCCACAAACCTCTTAAGGAAGGATGTAGTGTTGGTGTTTGACTCCTGCTCGACAAGAGTGACCACCTTTGGTGAAAGTGACTTCACCATCCTAAGCAACCCATCCCTCGGGTTGTTGATATCAACACTCTCATCTGGGGTATGATGGAGCATCAGGGGGAAGTTCACAGCCAGAGCCTCCCCAGGCCTGACGTCAAGCATTTCACGCGTTATATCAAGCGCATAAACTGGTACAGCTTGGAACTCAATCGGAATTTTGAACTTCTCTGACATTGCAGCTAACCGTTTACCCACCAACTCCAAAGTGTCACCGCGAGCATACTTAGAGACCGGATCATCGATTCCAGTGATACGAACATGAGGAGGCCCGTTAGGTCTTGCAGACAATGCTTGCAACAGCGTCATCCATTGAGTTCCTTGAGCAATCTGAAAGTCTATAATATGGACGTGATCCTCATTCTTGAATGCTTCAGCAATTGCCCCATTAGCTGCCATATAACCAAACTTCAAGTATGGACAGACTTCATATAAAATCTGCATGTACGAGAGTAAGTCCTTGCTTTCTGGCTCTTTGCATCTCAGTGAACGGTATATGTTGGGTCCAGATTCCTCCATCCTTGCTATAAGCCCTTCAATCAAATAAGCCCCAAGACGCTGGATTGGTTCACCACAGATGGACACCGCACCTCTGGCCTGTTCAATCAGGTTCTCAAAATCATCCATCCTGCTTTCAGCGAAGGCCCTCGCACACTCGATTAGCAATCTCTTAAGGTCACCTTGTGGAATTCCCTGGGACGCCACTTGTGTCACTTTATGGCGCTTCTCACCATGAAATCCACAACTCGATCTCCTATTCTCAGCAGCAAAGGATGGTTGAGGCTGCACACTATAAGGCCCTTGATGAGCTTCTTGGCAACTGCCACCAGGACTCCCAGTGGAAAGTTCTTGAAGGATGTTTCCATCAAATGTAGAACTTGTGGTGGTTGGTTCATCTTCACCAGCTTCAGGGCCCATTAAAGTCGCTTCAATCTCCTGCAAAGCGACCCTTATGCTCGGACCACTTTCTGCATCACGCAAAACCGAACTCCCAACAAAACGAAGCAGCACCGTGTCTTGAAAATGGCTAGTTGACGGGCTAAACCCTGAATTATTCTCCGAGGAGCTACGTTGTTCCGGGCTGGTGCTCAATGCAGTGCAAGTATCAGACTCGAAATGTGTAGAAAGAGGAGAATTTGGGGAGCTCCTGAACTGAAGCTTCGCGGGTCCAACCATCCACTCGGATGCCACAGGAGTATTGAACGAAGAAGTTTCAAAAGATATATCCGGACCACTGACACCGTAATGAAAAAATTGTTGCATGTTGATGCTATTAGAATTTCATCAATTGATATCCAATATAGATTCCCAATATCAATTTCGATAAAGAATCAAATCAACCCCTTTTTCGTTGTATGATATCTGATGACAATTATAACCACCCTTCCTCTCAAATTGTTCAACCAACCTACAAATCGAAATCAATATATCATTAGATTTTAGAGGCTCTATATACCCAAAGAATTTCGAAACACGATTCGAAATCTCTTCATTATAAAAATATCAACAAAGTAATTCAATCTCCATACATTATATATATACACCCAAAAATTAAGTACAAACATAATAACTTGCAAGAAACAATCATATTATTCATCTATAAACCACACACACCTTATCGAAATGATTTCATAAGAGGAGCAATAACAGATCAAACTCCAAAGTTCCAATTTTCGAAAAGATGCAAAATAGCTCTACAAAATCTAAAAAATGGTTTTTTTCATTTTTTATTTTTTTATGATATCCGTCGTTATTCAGGTGAGCCTGACAATTCTCACGATACCCTGACATAATCGGTCTGAGCTTACTCAGTAGCCCGGACAATAAAAAATGATATTTTTCAATAAGATATTTGATCAAGAACACAAATGAGAGATGCAAAGAACCATCATCAAACCCTAAAATCACACAAATCCAAAAAAGAGATTCAACTTTCAGAAACACAGCAATCCAAACAAAACCCTAGCAAAGATACGATGAGCATGAACAATCTCTAGATCGAGTTGCGTACCAGAAATTCGCCGAACGAAGGAAGCCCTAATCGCACAAAACCTCCTCTCGTTCTGAGAGACGTTGTTTATGAAATCGAGAAGAGGAGCTGTGGTGATCTCTGCATTTTATAGAAGAGCTGAAGCGGCGTTAAGTGATGCGGAAGGTTCTGGAGAGAGTAACCGAAACTGCATTTTGACGGTTTGACTCTTGTCCGCGGCTTTGACCCGCCCAAGACGCATATTATCAGCTTAATTATCACACTCATACCGACTACTTTCTGCACGTTTGCTTCCAACATTCTTACGTCATTACATACAAATATCATCGCATGTGTCACATTTATTTATTTTTATTTTTTTTTGAGAAAAAACTCTATTTTGTGTGGAAAAAAATTTAGAGTAAATTACAAATTGATCTTCATGTCTTACTATAATATGCACTATGTCTTACTATAATATGCACTTTAGTTCCTCAAGTTTCAAAAATATGTACTTTAGTCCCTTCTATTAACTTTTTTCTAAGTCATGGTTGAGTTAATGTGAAAAGACTAATTTATCATTACAAAAGAGACAAACACACAAAGAACAAGGACCCAATATTTTTAAATAAATCATGAATCTTTTACAAAATAATTTAAAATAATTTTCTTCATAAATTTGTTATATGTATTTATGTATATTATTATTAATGAAGTAGCATTTGGTTTTAGTGTTGATTTACTACTTTTATAGTCCTTAAAAATATCTTGTGTATTTATTTTTAGAAATTATAGAAAGGTGTAAATTGAAAAACAATGCCACAATTTAATTAATAGTTTTTTTATTTTAGGTATGCATAAATTTGTACACCTATTTGCATATTTTTATTTTTATATAAAAATCAACATGGCTTTACAATTTTGATTGTTAAGCACCAAATTTCTTTCACAAAATATAGATTATCAATTTATTATTTATTATTATTAAATAATAAACATACTTACATTTATTATTATTTATTTCTTGCACAACATGATTTTTACTAATTGTAAATATACGAATAATTCTTGAACAAATAAATAATTATACTTATGTAAATATAGTTGATATCAAAAAATAAAAATAAAATTGTACATATAGTTAATGGACTAATATGATAATATTTTAAACAGTGTTGATTAGAAAAGAGAGAATTTTGAAAAACTTAAAAGGGTATTGTTGGTAAAATAAATATGCCCCGTCATCAAAAAGTAATATAATAGGAATATTTTAATTTGACACTAACCCAATGATACTTATGACTAACTAGAAGAAAAATACAGGGAACAAAGTGCATATTTTTGAAATCGTAGGGACTAAAGTGCATATTATAGTAAACCTTATGGACCAATTTATAATTTACCCAAAAATTTATTATGGCGTCAAGGCTCGACTATCCCATGGGGCGAACCAAAGTATTTTAAGTTTCTTATTCAAAAAAGAAAAAGCATATTTTAAGTTGAACGACAAGATACGATCCTTGATCTATTCGTTATCAAACACCTCTTAATAATTTTACAACCGATCAATTGGGGCTTATCATATAGTACTCCCCTCTAGTCAATGGTATAAATCGATTCAAAAAATCTATTTGGACTCTAAGAGTCTGAACTCATAGGGATTTTTTTGAAATTTTTAATAATATCAAAGGGATTTTATAAGTTGTGATTTCAAAATCATTTATCGTTTGTTGTTGACTTTGAAATATAAAAAGAATTTAAAAAAACCCCTAGGAGTCCAGACTCATGAGTCCAAATAGCACTACTCAAATCGTTTTACCCAAAACACACATCAAGCATTAGATTAATTATATGTTCAAATTGCATTAATTGTTGCTCGTGATTTAATTAACGTGGTTTTTTTGAAGAGATTTAATTAACGTGGTTAACTACACCAACTCTCTGTTTTATTCAATAAAAAAGAATAAGTATTGCTAATCAAAAAAAAAAGAACAAGTATTTAATTGTAAATAAATATTCAGGGGTTAAATGAGTAAAGAAGAACAAAAGTTTTCTTGGCGTCTTATACTTTCTGACAAGATGACTTATATTATTAAAAGGGAGTATTATTAACACATTACTTGTCTTAAAAATAAAAAGATAGAGTAAAAGATACTCCCTCTATCCAAAATTATAAGTCATTTTAGATGTAGCACATTTATTAAGGTAGCTTTAAAGATAATTTCATAAAAAATGTAGCTTTAAAGATAGCTTTAATGAATAGCTTAAATGACTTTTTTTTTCCCTTGATACCTAAATATAAAATGTTTTAATTACACAACATGAGTGTAAATATTTGATTAAATAAGGGGTAAAATAAGTTTAATAGGTATAAATGTTGTCTTGAATTCATAAAACGACTTATATTTTTTGAAATGAAACTTTAACTAAAAAACTTATATTTTTGGAAGGAGGAAGTAAAATCTTAATGTGGCCAAAAAATCACATGCAAATTAAGAATTGTCGTGACAACGCTAGAGGGCAAAAGGTCGCAGCTGGCTCACTGTAGCAGAGATAGCACACCAGCTATAACGTGCACCGAGTGTGCCACGTGCAGTATGTATCGATAACATTGACAGTTGGATTTTAATCCTTCTATTGTGGTTGCGACACGTTGCGTTTTTATGAGAATCTTGGACCATGACGTGACACTCTGGCCTGTCCAGATGCATTTTGGGGTGCCCTGAGAGGGTACTGGGGTGCACATAGCGTAACTCTTTTTTTTGTATCAATGGGTAAGGAAGCGAATCAAGCTATTTGTACGAGACTCTAATACGATCATCTTAAACGTATCTTAGTGACTCAAATTGATGTAGAGAGAAATCGAACGTTTAGTACTTTCTTAACACACACATTTTTAAGTTTGTCCTTATCGATCGTTTTTACAAGTGTAATTAAGAGACTAATTAAGAGATGTGCTTCATAAGTAATATTATAATTAAATGAAAAACTTAATTACAGAGGTGGGGTTTTATAAGTGTGATATAAGGACCATAAAGTTGCTATCCTTTTTTTTTTTTTTTTGTCAAACAGCTAGGAAACTTAGTTCCATTCTATATATGTTTACTAAAAAGAGTTGAATTAATTTTTACACCTTTTTATCATTGATGTAATTGATATTAGAATTCCGACTCTTTTCTTTTAATTAAGTGGCGGCTAGTTGCACTCACGACCTCTATAAACCTTGTCTTTTTGCTATCATCACTAGAGATACTTTGACAAAATTCGACTATTTTTAGTGGTAAGAAAGCAGTGTAATATATATTTGAGGACACAACACCATCTATTAAAGAGGCACAAAAGAACAAAAGGATAACAATTAATTGCATAAGAATATTAATTAGAAAAGTCAAAGTATATCTCTATATATCTAGTAAGATGGACAAGACATTACTTACTAAAAAATAAGGTTGGAAGAAACTGTAACTTCAATTTATGTTGAAGTCACTTACATATTAAATAAAAGAAATAAAATAATAGTGATATGGATTTCGTGTTACTTCATTTTGTTAAAAGGCAAGATTTTGAAAGATCTCATGTTCCACTTGCATTAAAGTTACTTGTCAAAAAGATAAATTAAGGTATTTATAAACTGGATGTTGGCCTACACTATAAAATAAATGATCCAAACCTTCACTGATACATTTTCTTCATTGCGTCGTTTGACTCATTAAATATTAAGTACGACCAAAAGCCATATTGAACTATTTATAATAAGCTCACTACTTTACTCCCGAACTATTAACTTACTTTTTTATTTCTTAACAAAATCTAAGGATTCATATACAACTACTGAAAGTATACACATCCACAATTTGTTTGTATACTTTTTTTTTTTTAACCCATTTGTCTGTATGCATGCATTTAATTAGTATTCGTAGTAGCTTGATTTTTCAAAAGAGTGAGCCCATGCACGAGGAGGTCAAAGTCCAGGTGGGATTTTTGGTGTATAGTGCTATGTACTACATGTGTACGGTAAATGGATAAACATGATGCGACCGAGAAAGTGAAAATTGGAAAATTCAAGTTGTGCGACAGATCCAAGAAAGATTTTGAAAGGAGAATACGTGTACTAAGTGGTAGTACAACGTGTGCATGTAGCATCTCTAATGATAATGTATATTTAAATCAGGGATTAAGTGCATTGTCATCGATACGATGACGATATCTATTTTATGTAATCGATATGATGACGATATTTATTTTATGTGGCGTTAGATGAACATTTAAATTTTAAAATGACTTTCAATAGTAATTTGAATTTAGGTCATGAATTGTAACTTTTTGCCTTTATGTAATTAATAATTGATGATGTGGCAATGGATCATAATGTCTAGAAGTAGACGTTGTAGTAGACATCCTCCACTTTAATTACTTGTCACATAAGAGCATCTCAATGGGACCATGGATTGGGTGGAAATGGATCTACCTAGGATGCAATCTATATTCAACCCAAAAAGTGCTCTCCAATGGGACAATGGATTGTGGATGTCTATCCTATGTGACAAGAAATCAAAGTGAAGGGTGTCTACCATAATATCTACTTCTAGACATTGTGATCTATTGTCACATCATCAATTGTTTGTTATATAAAATCAAAAAGTCACAATTCATGACCTAAATTCACATTTTACCATTGGAGATCATTTTCAAATTTGAATGTCTATCTAATACCACCACTATAAGAAAATAGGCCTTTTGGGACGGATAAAAAATCGTCTCAAAAAGCCCATAAACCGACCTAAAAGACCTTTTGGGTCGGACATGGAATGATAATCTGTTCGTTGCAATAATAATGGTCGCAAAAGATATTTGAGGCACGCGCGGGTATCCCAAATACCTTTTGCGACACCTTATTGAGATGGATTTCTATGCCGTCCTAATTAAATTTTTTATTTTAAAAAAAGATTTATTTAATTTTGGGGTGGTCCTTCTGCCGTTGCAAAAAAGCCTTTCGGGGCTCCTGTGAACCGACCCAAAAAAATTAATTTAATAACCACATTATTTTTAAGGCGCGCATAACCGCCCTAAAAAGTACTTTGATTTGAAACACTAGAGCATTTTGGGCACCTTTTTTCAGTCCCAAATGGTTTAACATGTTTCTTATTTTTTGTTCAAATTAGATTTTATTGTAAAATACAAACACCTATAATTAATGAAACTAAGTTATAATCCACAAAATATACACACAAATAAAAGTTCTCAATCAAAACATACATAGTTACCTATAAATACATAATTGTCAATTTTTTCAAAAAAAAGTTAAGACAATCCTTACAATATTCTTGCAATATTGATCTTTAAAACCTATCATTCCAAAATGAAGTTAAAAAAAGTCTGTCATTCCAAAATATGGAGCAAAAGTTCACAAAATCCTTCCTAAATAAATGAACCCATCATTGTCTTTTGTTGGTGAAGGTCCTCTCTTAGCTTTGCCTGAAAAAAAAATAAAAAATAAAAATAAAAAATAAAAAAAAATAAAAAACAACATTAAGATTCTTGAACACAAAAACAAAAACATGAAAGAAATAAATGTTCAAAATACGAAAGAAAGAAATGGTCAATCTATATGTTTGATATTTAAAGTTTTTGACCTATGAAGTCATTTAACAATTTATGAATCTCCAATTCAACTCGAGGTGGGTATTAAGACATTTCTAGCTTTGTAAAACCTTATTAAACCCTTCTACAAACCTAAATCTTATGCTTACATTTCTAGCAAAATTTCGACAGAATTTCCCCTCAAATATTAGGTTCTCAAAAATAAAAAATATGTAATAACATGCTCAAAGTTCAAATAGGAATTTATAAAGCATTCATAGCACAAATGTGATCCTTTAAGTAGTGCAACAATAAATCCATAAGCCTTAAGCATGACTCTTCAATATATGAATCATAAAGTTAAAACATTCCACAAAACAACCATTGACTAGACTTAAGTTGCAACTTAACCTTTGATAAGCTGATGGTTAAAGTAGTCTAAACTTCAATGAATTGAGAATTTACTAAATCACAAAATAAGGAAATTAAAATTGATTACCATACAAAAATTATTTCTAGCTTGTTTTGATTTAGTTTCAAACTCCATCTAAAACATGTATCATAATTAAACAAGTGTCTTCATTACATTAAATCCATGATTCAAACTATTAAGTGTAGTGAGTTCCAACATGTTAGAAACTCCTAATTAAAACAATTGCAATACTCTTAGAGAAATTCATGTATAAATTGAAACCAATTTAATTTAATTGGAATGTCACAAATTGAAATACTTACAAGACTCTTTATTGTCAAAAGAGAGTTCCTAATGTATTCAAGTATATTTCATTGATTCATTTAATGAAATGTTTGGAATGTCACAAATTGAAATCAATTTAATTTCATCACTCTCAAAGGTCTAACAACTTCTTAACCTAATAAATTAATAGCTCCATAGTGTTGTGACAAGTAAAAGAATAGTTTTCTTAAGTTGTGTTAGAGGGCTTTCACCCATTTAAGGTATACATAAGAAAACATTCAAAGTATTATATTAATCAACATGCATACCTCATACAATATTTATACAGAAAAAGAACAAGAACATATATCTAGCTTCCCTTAGGCACTATGTCTTTATTTACAAACGTGATCTTAAAACTCAAGTGACAACCAAAATAGCTTGGGAAGTAATACAAACGATCATAACACAAATTAATGGGCAGATAATTCATTTTAATACCATAAATCTTAAAACAAAGCATTGTGAATATTTATTTATAAGTATACATATAATTCATATGGTAAAAGTTGATCAAACAGATAAATAATTGATCAATGATCATTATTCATACAAGGAACATGATTCTTAATCAAAAATTTAATTTCGCCAAATGAATATTATGAAACAAAAAATAGTAATTTATCGAGGTTACTTACTTACTAAATTTGAGTTGATCCTTCATGAGGATCGAGAGATGCAAACAAGTTTTGAGGAAATGCTCCAGGTGAGAGTGATTGATGTGCATTAGATGAGTTAGGATTTTTTCTTTCTGAAAAATGCAACTAAGCAATTATATGTTTACTATTTATACCTGAATGCAATTTGAAGGAATTGAAATGCCTATTTTCTCTAAATATGATTGGACAAAAGTAGGCATATTCGCTTTCATGTAGTCTTCGAATTGACCTTTCATCTCTTCTCTAACCTCCTCCCTTATTTTTTCTACCATTTCAGGGTACTTGTCCATATTTTTTAAGAATATCCTTTTTAAAAGGACCTAAGCCAAAAGTTTGGACTCGTCCACGTTTATCTTTTCTCACCACATCTTCAAAAATTAAATCCATATGCTCTTGTGTCCTTTCTTCCTCGGGGACTTCAATAAGTCGCTCACGTAATTCTAACTACAAACATGTAAAATCAATAAATACAAGTTACATACAAAGTAAGAAGAACAAAAGCAAATAGAAGTTGCATTTGCAGCTTACAACAACAACTTCGGTGTTATGATCCACTTGAACTCCAAGTTTTGGCCGCTGTGTTTTGATCCATACATTTGATCTACTAGTATCTTCTCCACTTTGCTCCATCTTGCGCATTGGATTGAAAAAAAATTATTGAACTCATTCATATATGTTGTATTCATAATGTGTTATTATTAAACTTACCTCATATATGACGCCAACATATCTAGTTCTTCCTTTTCTATAGGTGAAGTTCATTTTTTCACGATTTTGCTTATTTTTTTCAGCAATTTCCTACAACAATGTGTTACATCGAATCATAATTTGCTTAAGATAAGCATTAATTTAATATTTAATGAAAATTGTTACCTTTGCACGTTCAGTTCCCATTTGTCATTGAAAGACTTCTTACATCTGCGAAACTTATGAGATGATGGTAGAAAGCGACAATGACCCATGCAACAATGTTTTCTTCCATGTTTTAACCATTTTGATTTTAAATTGTTATTGCAACAAGGACAAGCAAATGTCCCTTTTGTGCTCCACCCCGATAAATAAGCATATGCAGGGAAATCACTAATAGTCCATAATAATGCAGCATGGAGTTGAAACTTTTCATTACATGACGAGTCATATGTCAGGACACCATCATGCCATAATTCCTTTAACTCATCGATCAACAATTGTAAGTAGACATCAATCTTATCACCAGGTCCATATTTTCCATCAATAAGAGTGGAGAAAATCAAGAATGGTTGTTTCATACACAACCAAGGTGGTAGATTATACACCATTAATAAATCGGGCCATGTACTATGAGGTTTCGACATAGTTCTGAAAGGTCGAAATCCATCTACTACTAACCCAAGCCTAACATTGTGATTATCTATGTAAAAACTTAAATTTCTTTGATCAAAAGTTTTCCACGCAGCTCTATCAGCAGCTATTGGGTTTTGGGGTTCATGCACAGCGGAGATTTCAAAATTATTTTGAGAAAAACTCCAACAGGATCCGAATTTGATTCCATTAAAATACGTTTATACTATGAAAACTTAATCATACCTCACTCGCAATGTACCTTTCTGAAGGTTAATCGATCTCTAAGGCGCTGCCAACAACGAACGCCCTCTATCAGCAGTCCACACACGAATGGCTGCCGAGATTTAAAGTGCTATCTTCGAGAGAATACCAAACCTTTTTGTTTCTCTCCAAAACAATCCAGAGCATACCGAAAAACCCTAAGTCGTTTCTTAAAACGAAAATAGAGTTACAGCCCTTTTTAAAATCTTTCATACTTGTATTCTAACTCAAAGCGTCTATTTATAAAACCCTTGTATATAGACGGTTAAGTAAATTACACATATACCCCTACTTAAAGAAGTATAAGTGTAATACACTACAAGGACGTTTCTGTCATGAATTTTATCATATAAAATTCATTTTTCTGAACCATCTTAAAATCTCGCAAAACCATTCTCAGTGTGCGACCCAATAGGCTCATACAACGTTGGCAATGTACCAAAACACATTTTGGTATACAAGTCATAAACGGCCTCTAGCAAGACATTATGACTACCCAAGTTGTACGAATATCAAATCTATACAACCTAATCAATAATGTATATAACATCCTTTTGTCACACGATATCCTTTTGATCAAACATAAGGCATGGAATTATCATCCAACATGTTCAATCGTACTAGTCTCGATTTCTAAGTAGACTGAAAATATCTAAGTTACATTGATAAATATCAATTCACTTAGACTAGGTCTTTTAACAGTCTAACACATCGAGGGATCCACTGGATATCTCTCTTTATATGAGAGGGACAAATTCTATTTCGATTACACAACTTCACCACATTATTCACACAGTAACCAATCACAACCTTTATAATCATCCGGTTAAAGACAACGTTTAATTGCGTCAAATCACTGTATTCCTAATGTTGAAGTCTCTGGTAATCTCAAGTCAGAGGACTAAATAATATACATATCATGAGAAACAACTATGACTTAATCCATATGGTGTTCTCATAGCGGGTCGGTCCAGTACTTTGTTCCCTAACAAGTACTCATGATCTTGATTTGTATTCCTATACGTATGATCATCGTATGATCATCAATCAAGACTCACACTAGTCTTAATTCATTATAGTTCCCAAGTATAATAATCGACTAGGGACATTTAGGATATTTCTGTAAATACCCATGGATCTTATTATAATGTAAACATGCAAATCAATTATAATAAACAACAAATGAAATCCTCTATTTTATTAACTAAAATGTATTCACAAAGACTACCAATAGATTGACTTAGGGCACATTTCCCAACAAGGATGTCTTAATATTCCATCATCAGGACGATCATCTACATGCCATCTCATAAGTGAAGCAGTTTTTGATGACATAAACAATCATTTCAATCTTGGCTTTAGTGGAAAATACGTAACTTGTTTAACATCAACTTTTTTCTCTTCACTCGAACCATATCTAGATTGCTTGAATCTAGACGCATGACATATTTCACATTCATCAAGATTTGCATCTTCGTTTCTAAACAACATGTAATTATTAGGATAAGCATCGAATGTCTCTGAAGTAAATCCTAAATCTGTTGTCATCTTATTGGCTTTATAGTATGATTCTAGCAACCGCACACCTTGAGAAAATGATTTCTTGAGTAGCTTCAACAACATTATGAATGACTTATCTGTCCAACTACGCAACATTTTTATATTTAATAAGTGAACAATAAATGAAAGTGAAGTAAAATTGTTACATCCTGGATAAAGTTCTTGTTCTGCCTCTTGCAAGAGTCTCAAGTACGCCAAAGTATCTTCATTAAGTCCAGAACTATTACCATTTTTAGGCATGCCATCATTCATTTGATCACTACCAATATGTGGATTATCCATTGCCTCATTCACCATCCCAACCATGTCATCTCGAATAAGTTCATTGTTACCAACAACATTATCTTGATCATGCAAAGAAACATAATCCTCTCCAAGGTTTATCCAATTCCTATATTTTGTAAAAACCCTTTCATGAGTAGATGGTCTTTAACTTCATCTCTTTTATATAGCAAAATATTGCGACATTTCTTGGAAGGGCAATATATTTTTTCTTCGTTCCCATTGTTAGCAAATGCAAAATCTAAGAACATATCAACTCTATCTCTATACAATTTTGGGCTCCTATCCTCTATAGAAATCCAACTTTTATCGATATCCATACTCGATAACTGCACAAAAGTTCTACTTCAACTTTAGAAATAAGAAAAAGCAAACTTTCAATTTCAGAAAATGTATAATATAAACAACCAAGTATAAGATGATTAAAACAAAAAAAAGAAAAACACACACACATATATAGAATTTCATATTCAAACATGACACTTATGCATTAAAAGTCACTAGTCAAAAAATAATAATAATGGTGATCTGCATAATAGTGAAACATTCAATAATAATTTGACAAAAGAAACACCTAATAGTTAGGGTTTGAATTGTAGGTACATTGAAAAAATGGGGGGTTTTTATTAAATGAAGTGGGAGCCAACGCCAAATTTAGTCCTGAGCCCTGTTAGAGTAACCCACATTTCGCACCGACTTCCTTAGATACCGTCCAAATCACCTCAGGATGCGTGTGCTCACATCGCAAGCCAGAAATAGACGGCATCCAAGAATGTCGGTACTAAATGTGAGTTGCTCTAGCATTTTTCTTTTAGTCTACCACTCAAATAATCTTAAATGAGAACCTTTTACCATTTATATCACCCAGATTGATTGCTTTAACTATCCATTTGGAGGGTTGTTGAACCAAATGGGTCCACATTTGGTATACTAATGTCTTTGAATCCGTGATTGAACAATTCCATGATGAAGATAATGAACTAATATAATTGGTTCCGGTCTTAGCTGGTAAAAAAGCAAGTCTAACCCCACTTCCCAAATAACTCAATGTACTTGGTAAGCTTTGCTACAGCTGTAAACTTACTATTGGAGTGACAAATCTCTTCACAGACCCTTGTAAAGATAAGAAGCAATTGTGGGTCTATGAATGGAACAGTTTCAGATGATAGAGATGGAAAAGAAGCCTTTAATGTATAGTGAGTAATGGGATATTTCCTCTTGACTCATTGAAACCTCCAAAAAGCTTAAGTGGAATCAAAATCTTTTTTCACCAAAAATAGAATCAGAGTCATCAAAATTGATAATTTTCTCAAATGCACCAACAATCCATGTCATGAATAAAGACTGAATTATCTCAAGAACTACAAATGTTTTCAAAGCAACCAATTTTATTTATTATTATTTTTTCTTCTCATTAATTTTTCATTAGGTCATCCACTAGTACTTTGAAGCTATGACTTCAACAAACAGGTACACATTCTTTTCAACGACAGAGAGAAAATAAAGATAATATCAAACCAAGGGGGGATTGGCTCACTATTGGCCAATCACATAAGGAGTTTAAGTACTATAATATGCAATGATTTGTACCAGAGATAAATTTGTTGGAACTTGAATAGAAAAACTCTTTAGTCCCACATTGCTCACTTGAAAGAGTACAAACTCTTTATATACAAACATCTACTCTAAATATTTGCTTTAAAGAAATCCAATGGATAGAGCCCAAAAGTAATATATAAAATCAAAGATAGGACCTAGGGCCTTTGAGCTTAGATTTGTTAGCCTTGTAAAATCAAATAAATTTTTATTTTTTATTTTGAAATTAATTTTGACAGTTAATTTCGTTATTTTGTGAACAAGTGCGACTGTTGTGAACAAGTGCGACTGTTGAATATATTATTTTTCGAACTTGAACAGACACATTGGTTTGAACTAATGCCTCAAGTTCTATTTAAGTAGAACTAAAACACTGGAAAAATACAGAATTTCGAATTTCATTTTTTCTGAAAGAGAAGTAAAATCACAGTTTAGCAGACTTTTGAACTTGGTGATTTTTGGTTCGAAAGGGCATTCAGTTGTATCCTGGGGGCAGATCTTTGAAGAAAATTCAATCACCGAATTTAAGAAAATTTATGTCTTAGGATATTGTTTCTGTGCAAGCCTCCGATTAGAAATTTATTTTCTTGATTGATTATGTTATTAATTATTTGTAAAACTTGTTTATTCATATATATTAGTATCATTATTTATTGTTCCAAACAACAAAATTAACCTAGTCCAAATAGAGAAATGGGAAGAGAGATACTCTAATGATTAGTGGTCCCCCTTGTAAACATACATGATAACTAAGGGACTGTACAAAACTAGGGGGACCTTATCATCTTAGTACTCGTAAATGAAAAGCTGCAATGGAATATAACACATGAGAGGCCTTCATCTCAGAAAGCAAAACATGGACGACCGACCAACGAGTTCGGGAAGCAAGGAAATGATAGATCAACAATTCCAGCCAAATAGTATAGTACAATTATGTCAGTTAGGAGAATTACAAAGAGGATTAAGTAACACGTTCATCATAAGAATGTCATACATGCTACTGGCAACTCAATATCTGTCACAGGGCCAATGAAAGAGGGGTTTTTCATTAGAAAATTTTTCTCTCAATTGAACCTGCGGTGCCTAAGGGCCACCTTAGTTCAGCACGCCAATACTCGAATTAAAGGGACAGCAAGCAATAGGCAACAAGGAAACGTTTACTAGCTCTCAATTGGAATAACAACTGTGGAACTCTATGCTTCCCCAAGCTTAGAGCCCTTGGCTTTATAGACTAGCCATTAGATAGTTACATAACCAACTATGACACATGTCCAGTGTTCACAAACCATAGACCTGGTAAATCGCCACTCTCTTAGTGGTCAAGGCGATTATCGAAGCGTTTTGTTCCCTCGTCGCCACACTGGTTCCGTAACCGCCTCCATTTCTTGGGTCGGTTAGCACATGCTCCATGTATTTGGGACAAGCACTGGACGTGGCTTGGTCATGGCCCGCCATGACCAAAGTAGTTCCCAACTACCTCGACTTGGTCTTCCACGTTTCAAGGGACGTGGTTCATGCTTCTCTAGGGACGGGGGACTGCGTCTCGTGGTGCCTGGCCGTGTCCAGGCACGTAGGGTGCTAAGTCGGGGCTCGGGGTCGAGTCCCACCGACTCGGGGTGGCCGGACCATGGTCCGTGGGTCTTCGCCTTGGCATGGTGCCCAAAGCGTGCTCGAGGGCCTTCCTTGTCACTGTTGTCCATGCCACCCCTAGGAGAGAGCCACCTCCCCTTATAGTAGATGTTAAGCCGTTTCCTCAGCTCCAATAGGAAACATCCCAAAATGAGACCAAGCGTACTTTGACCAGGGTCAATGCCCGAGTCAAGGAAAGTCAACGGTTGTGCCAAGGCCTTGCCTTGGCCTTGGCCTGGCCTTGCCTTGTCTTGCCTTGGCTTGGCCTTGCCTTGTCTTGCCTTGGCCTGGCCTTGCCTTGCCTTAGCCTTGCCTTGTTGTGCCTTGGCCTTGCCTTGTCGTGCCTTGCCTTGCCTTGGCCTGGCCTTGCCCAAGCCTTGCCAAGCCTTGCCCGTGCCTTGCCAAGCTTTGCCCTTGCCTTGCCCAGCTTTGCTAAGCCTTGCCCTTGCCTTGCCCAGCCTTGCCCGTGCCTTGCCAAGCCTTGCTCTTGCCTTGCCTAGCCTTGCCAAGCCTTGCCCGGCCTTGCCAAGCCTTGCCCTTGCCTTGCCCAGCTTTGTCAAGCCTTGCCCTTGCCTTGCCCAACCTTGCCCGTGCCTTGCCAAGCCTTGCCCACTTAGGCACGAGCCATGCACTAAACCCCAATCCGACTTTGGAGTTCACCGAAACCTCCCGAGTCCACCGAGACTCGGTCATCTGCTGAGTTATCATGCTGCCCAGCCCAGTATACTCATATCCAGCTTATTGGGGTGGTAACAAACCTCCCCCGGCCGAAATGTTCGATGCCCTCATCGAACTGCTCGGTTCTTGCCGCTTCTGGTAGTCTGAAATCTCCTTCTCAAACTACCATAGGGTAGTATCCCGCTCCCAAGTAGGTTCCTCCACATCAACCCACTTGATTAGGTAGAAAATCCGTCTATTTTTCTTACTTTACCCACGCACCTCGTGGTTTAGAATCTGCTCGATCTCCCCTGCAAATTCCTTCCGTATCAAGGGTGGAACACGTATACCTTCACTCCACCCTGGATCCTCCTGATCTGAATGGAAAGGCTTGAGATAACTTACATGAAATGTAGGGTGTATCTTCAACCTTTTGATAGCTTTAGGCGATAAGCTACCCTCCCCACTCGATTGACCACCTCAAATGGTCCTTCGTATCGCTGCACCAGGCCCTTGTGTGTCTCCTTCTTGTTGAATTTCTTCAATATTTGAGGAGTAAGCTTCAACAAGACGAGATCTACTTCCTGGAACTCTAAGGGTCTTCTGTGTTGGTTAGCATACTTCTTCATTCTCCTGACAGCTTTGGCCAAACTGTCATGAGCTGCTTCCCTCAGCTCATACTTGTTCCGTGCAAACCGATATGCGTAGGGCTCGACCCCATCGACTTTGACTTGACTACTTCATGTGGAGTAGCCGGTTGTTGTCCTGTCGCCACCTCGAATGGACTCATCTCCGTGGCTGAACTTTTGTGCAGATTGTAACAAAATTGGGTTGTATCAAATAAATCCACTCAATTCGTCTGATTGGCATTCACATAATGCCTAGGATAATCCTCCAGCAAAGCATTGATTCTCTCCGTCTGCCTGTCTGTTTGAGGATGGTTCGCTGTGCAAAATTTCAATTATGATCCCATCAGATTAAAGAAAGCAACCCAAAATCGTCCAATGAACCGAAGCGTCTCGATCATCGATGATGTCCTCTCGGGATGCCCTTGATACTTCGCCACATGTTTTAAGAACAACTCGTCGTAATGTTCGCATCACAATTCTTCGAAGCGGCTATGAATGTAGCATACTTCGAGAATCGATCGATCACCCAAGATCTGGCTGGTCATTCCCCGCACATCGGGAAGACCGGTGATGAAATCCATGAAGATGCTCGGAAGGGCCTCTCTGGTATGGGTAGAGGCTCCAGCAACCCTGGTGCCTTCCTCCTCTCCGTCTTGTCCTTTTGGCATACAAGACAAGTCCGCACGTACTGATCCACGTCCTCCTCCATCTTCGGCCAAAAGTAAGAACGTGATAAGAGGGCATAGGTGCGTTCCATGCCCGGATGCCCAGTCCACCGAGCATCATGTGTCTCCTTCAAGAGTAACCGCCTTAATCCACTCTGTACTAGGGACATAAGGGCGTCCTCCTTTGGCATAGAGGACCCCATCATCACACCAAAACCTCCAAGTGACTCCCTCCGCTACTAGCTTTAGCAACTTCTTACAAGTAGGATCTTTGTCGGTCTCCTCCTTGATTCGAGGCAGGAATTCACCTTCCAGCCTCACTACTGTTGTCGCCATCTCAGCCACCACCTTGCGACTGAGTGTATCCGGAACTGAATTGAGCCTACCAGGCTTGTGTTTGAATGTAAATCAAACTCTGCAAGGAAATCCAACCATCTCGCCTGCTTTTGGTTGAGTTTTTTCTGACTCATGAAGTAGGTAATTGCTGCATTGTCTGTCCGCTGCACAAAACTGGTTCCCAGCAAATAATGCCTCCAAAGATGGAAAGCATGAATCACAGCTAGCATTTCCTTCTCGTGAGTCGGGTGCCTCTGCTCCGCATCCTTCAGTTTCCTGCTTTCGAAGGCAATGGGGTGTCCCTCCTGGACAAGCACCGCCCCCAATGCCCTATCTGAAGCGTCTGTATGCACCTCGAACGGTAGTTCGAAGTTTGGTAGTCCCAACACTGGTTCAGAGGCAATGACCTGCCTCAACTCCGCCATAGCTTGGTTGCATCGATCCGTCCATGCCCAAGCTCGATCTTTCTTTAACAAGTCTGTCAGCGGTGCCACCTTCCGTGAATAGCCCTCCACGAACCGCCGATAGTAATTTGCCAACCCCAAGAACGATCGCAACTCCGAGACCTTCGTGGGGTTTGGCCATTCCATGAAAGCCCGCACCTTCTCTGGATCCATTTGCAATTTACCCTGGCCTACAACATGACTAAGGAAA
The DNA here is from genome assembly GCA_039657345.1 of Stephania japonica. Taxonomy (NCBI): domain Eukaryota; kingdom Viridiplantae; phylum Streptophyta; class Magnoliopsida; order Ranunculales; family Menispermaceae; genus Stephania; species Stephania japonica. The sequence goes on along the minus strand of CM077556.1, from coordinate 77,827,556 downwards.
GAAATTGTTTGCGCAGCAAACTCACATTTCTCCCTCTTTACATATAAATGGTTAGCCCTCAAGGTAGTCAGAACCATCCGTAAGTGATCCACATGATCATGGAGGTTCTGACTGTAAATCACTATGTCGTCAAGGTAAACAACGACAAATCTATTAATGAATTCCCTCAATACATCATTCATTAAATTACAGAATGTAGCTGGGGCATTTGTCAAGCCAAATGGCATGACCAAGTACTCAAACGAACCATACCTAGTCACCATGGCTGTCTTTGGAATGTCACCAGTTGCAATCCGAACTTGATAGTACCCTGACCTCCAGTCCAGCTTTGTAAAGTAGGTCGCACCAGATAATCGATCAAACAAGTCTGCCACAAGTGGGATAGGGTACTTGTTCTTCACTGTTAACTTGTTTAGCGCCCTGTAGTCCACACACATTCGAAGAGAACCATCGTGCTTGCGCTGGAACAGGACTGGTGCTCCGTAAGGGGCCTTGGATGGCTGAATGAATCCAACATCCAACAACTCTTGCAACTGCTTCCTTAACTCCTCCAACTCCTTTGGAGCCATTCTGTACAGGGCTTGTGCTGGGGGTTTTGAGCCAAGGATCAGCTCAATCTCATGGTCAATTTCCCTTTTTGGGGGTAACTACTTTGGCAACTCTGCCGGCATCACGTCTCCGAAGTCCTTTAGCACTTCGGCGACTACATCAGGGACCTTTGATGTCGTTCTTGCCTTGGTCTCCACCAAGGATGCTAGGAATGTGGGTTCTCCCTTCCTCAGTCCATCTTTCACCTGAATGGCTAAAAGATGGGATAGTTTCGTCTTCTCCTTTCCTGCAATTGTGTTAGTCGCAGGGACAAAACAAGGGTGGGACTTGTTCATCACGAACAGTCCTTTCAAGAACGGCATCAATGCAATGCTCCCCAAGTGCAAAAATTTATTCCCTAGGATGACATCGAAATCATCCAAGGGAACAGCCATTAGGTTGATCTTTCCCTCCCAAGATCCAACCTTCAAATTCACATCAGTGGCCATACCTTGAATTCGCTTAGCCTCCGAATTCATTGCTTTCATTCGACTGGAGTTCTCAACGAGATCCAGTCCCGATTTTCCCACCATATGGTCTGCCAAGAATGAGTGAGTAACTCCCTAATCCACCATCGCCAAGACTCATCTCTGGTTCACCTCAGCATCCACGTACATTAGCCCCTCCGAAGGGCTCGTCTTGGCTTGCTGAATTGCATTCAGCATCTGTAATGGGTTCATTCGGGGCTGGCCATCATCCTCCGCGATCAAGGCCGAAAGTTTCTCCTTCTTTGGGCAGTCTCGTGCCCTGTGAGGGCCATTACAAATAAAACAACCCTTACCTGAGGAACTTAATGAGGGCTTTGTGTCTGCTTTGGGTGATTGGTTTCGAGCTCGCCGGCTTAGGAGGAAAAGGCTTCTTCTCGACCTTCTTCTGGTGGTTCTTGAACGGCTTCTTCTCCTTGTTCTTCCCTTCGTTCGGGGAGGAACTAGTCTTGAAATCCACAAGACTATCAGCAACAGCAATTGCACCAGGCAAGTCCTTCACTCCTTACCTCCTTAGCTCAGCTTGAGCCCAAGACCGCAATCCCGTGGTGAAATTGAAAAGTTTGTCCTCCTCCGACATGTTTTTGATGTCCAGTAGGAGGGAGGAAAACTCCTTCACATAGTCACGCATCGATCCCGTCTGTTTGAACTTGCGCAAGGCCTCCCGCGCTTGCCAAGCCGCATTGGTAGGAAGGAATTGATCCTAAAATTCCCTCTTGAGCACCTCCCAATCTACAATTTTGGGCCTCCCCGTAGCCACATCATCATCCACTCTGGTTCTCCACCAAAGCTTCGCATCACCCTCAAGGTACATAGGGATCAGAATGACTTTCTGATTCTCCTCCGTGCCAACAGTAGCAAAGTACTGCTCCATGTCCCAAATGAAATTCTCAAGCTCCATGGCACTCCGCTTGCCAGAGAATTTCTTTGGTTCCGGCACCTTTGTTTGGGGCTTCGCCGCAACAACACCCTCCGAGGTTCCGCCCACAGCTCACTTGAGTAAGCTCACCTCCACAGCCATTGTCGAGGCTGTTTCGATGGTAAGTTCCCCCACCGACCGCACATCGGCTACAAGCTCCTCAAATCTTGATTCCACATGGCAATCATGGCCTCTTGTGACTCTCCTCTAGTCACCAAGGAAGCCACCAACATTTCCAAGGCTTCAATACGTCGGGACGTAGTTGAAGACTCCGCCAATTCCGCCGGAGTGGCCATCGTTGCTATCACATGCTCTAGGTGAGACACCCTCTCACCTAGATCACTTGCTGCTCGGATCGCCATTGTCTCCAAACCTAGCTCTGATACCAATTGTCATAGGGCCAATGAAAGAAAGGTTTTTCACTAGGAAATTTTTCTCTCAATTGAACCTGCGGTGCCTAAGGGCCACCTTAGTTCAGCACGCCAATACTCGAATTAAAGGGACAACAAGCAATAGGCAACAAGGAAACGTTTACTAGCTCTCAATTTGAATAACAACTGTGGAACTCTATGCTTCCCAAGCTTAGAGCCCTTGGCTTTATAGACTAGCCATTAGGTAGTTACATAACCAACTAGGACACATGTCCAGTGTTCATTAAACCATAGACCTGGTAAATCGCCACTCTCTTAGTGGTCAAGGCAGTTGCCGAACTGCCTTGTTCCCTTGCTTCCACCTGGTTCCCTAACCGCCTCCATTACTGGGTCAGTTAGCACATGCTCCATGTATTCGGGACAAGCTTGGACGTGGCTTGGTCATGGAAGGTAGTTCCCCAACTATCTCGACTTGGTCTTCCTCGTTTCAAGGGACGTGGTTCATGCTTCTCTAAGGGACAGGGACTGCGTCTTGTGGTGCCTGGCCGTGTCCAGGCAAGTAGGGTGCTAAGTCGGGGCTCGGAGTCGAGTCCCACCGACTCGAGGTGGCCGGACCATGGTCCGTGGGTCTTCGCCTTGGCATGGTGCCCAAGGCGTGCTCGAGGGCCTTCCTTGTCACTGTTGCCCATGCCACCCCTAGGAGAGAGCCCACCTCCCCTTATAGTAGATGTTAAGCCGTTTCCTCAGCTCCAATATGAAACATCCCAAAATGAGACCAAGCGTACTTTGACCAGGGTCAATGCCCGAGTCAAGGAAAGTCAACTGTTGTGCCTAGGCCTTGCCTTGTCTTGCCTTGCCTTGCCTTGGCCTGGCCTTGCTTTGCCTTGCCTTGCCTTGGCCTTACCTTGCCTTGCCTTAGCCTTGCCTTGTTTGCCTTGCCTTGCCTTGCCTTGGCCTTGCCCAAGCCTTGCCAAGCCTTGCCCGTGCCTTGCCAAGCCTTGCCCTTGCCTTGCCCAGCTTTGCCAAGCCTTGCCCTTGCATTGCCCAGCCTTGCCCTTGCCTTGCCCGGCCTTGCCCTTGCCTTGCCCTTGCCTTGCCCAGCCTTGCCAAGCCTTGCCCTGCCTTGCCAAGCCTTGCCCTTGCCTTGCCTAGCTTTGCCAAGCCTTACCCTTGCCTTGCCCGTGCCTTGCCAAGCCTTGCCCACTTAGGCACGAGCCATGCACTAAACCCCAATCCGACTTTGGAGTTCACCGAAACCTCCCGAGTCCACCGAGACTCGGTCATCTACTGAGTTATCATGCTGCCCAGCCCAGCATGCTCATATCCAGCTTATTGGGGTGGTAACAGTATCCATGTTTCAAGGAGTGCTCTACTCTGCAAACATTGTCACATGTTTGCATAAAAAATCTTGTATTAATTATCATTAATGCAACTATACGGGTCTTCCCAAACAAGAAAACCCTTTAAGTAGGTACGGTTCCTGCAATTCTAAAAATATGTGGGCAATGCAACAGTGGTATAGACAATATGGTCACATAGTTAAAGAAAATTTTCTCTTATGTTATTAAACATCTTTAAGAAAAAATTCTTGAGAAAAACACATCAGTTTGTAAACAGATAAAAACACATCAGTTTGTAAAGAATGCCTTCCTTCAAAAAAAAAAAAAAAAAATAGAGCCTTCGTGTTATATACCAACTCCTTTTCCCATTAGATACCCCAAAACACCTATCGCCTATTAATCGAACACCCGAAAAGTATAGGAATTCCATGACCTTAGAAGGCCAATCAAAACTGCATTCTCCAAAGTCACTTCTCACAAACAAAAGCCCACCCAAACAAAGAATCGATTAAAAAAATCAAAGGAAAAAGTGTTGGAGGACATATTAAGAATCGATTAATGAAAAAACAAAGATTCGATTAAAAAAATCAAAGGAATAACTGTTGGAGGAGCAAGGAATTTACCTAGAAGTTGATCTCGTTCCTTCAAAATCTTTATCAGCATCAGACGACCAAGAAGAGGAGAGGCGATGGAAGAACAAAGACGGACCAAGAAAGAGGAGCTGGTGAAAAAACAACAGAGGAACAACAGTGGACCAAGAAGGAAGAATAGCAACAGTCCAAGAAGGAAGAACAGCAGCAGACCAGCAGTGAACTAAAAAGGAAGAACAACAGCAGACTAAGAAGAGGGAGACTAATGGAAGAACTTCAACAATGGTGTTGTTCCTTCCTATCTTCGATCTAACTTCTAGGGCTGATGTGTAACATCCCCTAATCTCAATTATAGAACATTCAGCCTAAAACCTAATTAAACTCAAGTAAACCAGATCGGACCTGATTAGAGCTCAGCAGCCTTACCACATTTCCTAACAACAACCTGTATATCTTGATATTAATAAAAAAAAACCACCATGAAAATAACGCAGGAAAAATTTAAAACTTTTTCAATAAATGATAAGATATATAATACCGGCATGAACATCGGTATTGAGCTCTTATTTTCACCCTGATTATTACAAAATCATAAGCATTGAAATATATATATATATATATATATACAACTCGAACTCATGCATCATAGAGAAGATACTAAACCCCTGATCTTCTCCTTTCCTGAGTTCCAAGTCCTAGCGTACATTCATACCTAAAAATGTTAAGGTGGGTAAGCTCCTACATGCTCAATAAGCAACTCCCATACAGACTATCAATTATCAATTACTATCAAGAAAATAATATATAACAATGTGCAACAAATGCATATTTAAAGAACCATTTGAATCAATATAATCAATACATAAACAGATGCAAGTTCATTGGTCTATTGCAATGTACCCATGATTTGTACTTTCAATTTCGAAATTTGAATTGAGTCGCCCTCTCACATCTTCAAAACCAGTCACTGGGCATCTAACTAGTTCTTGTCGATGTGCCGCCAACTCATAAAACATAGAGTCGTACTCCCTCATTGTAGCGGCCCCAATTTCCACATTGGTTCGCCACGGGAGGCCACGCGGGCCCACAACTAACCATGTAACTACCAGTTGTGTCCCACGCCCAATTATCCATCATCAATCAATTTCCTATTAACTTTAATTCTATATGTTAACTTTTGTTCCTTTAATATCATTTAACCTCAAATTTCACAGCGGAAGATTGAATAACAACATAAAGATTTAACACGTATTTTATGAGCATAAAACCTAAGTGGAAACCATATCAAATGTACATCATATACATATCATCTGAGATCCTCAAAATATCAAAAATATACAACCTATCTCTCAAATCCCAAAATCCAGCATAAAATAAGTAAATATAAATAAACGTACGAGTAAGGCTAGAGTTGTCAATCAATGTAGTCCTCAAACTTGCCCTTCTCTCAGCTCGTACTAGGATCTGCACTCAAACCATCACAAAAAGACAGATGACGAGTCCAGAGTGAGTAATCCCAAGGAAATTCACCAAGTAATTACGCGAGTAAAAAAATACTGGATTTTAAAATACTATACTTAAACATGCGGAACAAAAGAATACAGACAACTGTGAAAGGATCATCGCATGCATAAATATAGTAGCGAAGCAAAGTACGTGCATAGTAAAAATCAGACTAAGTCATACTTCGGGCTTTCCCCCAGGCACTGCCCGTGAAAACACCTCTACCGGGTGACCCTGGACCCTCTAGGTGGTCGGCATACATCCACAACGCACCCACACAAGTCTACCATACTCGGACTTAGTGGACTCTATGGCCGTAACGAATAAGCACCAGGTGGGGAGTGATCTCAACACCGTAAAGACACCAGGTAGGAGTAAACTCCACTACCGTAAAGACACCAGGTGAGAGTACTCAGCCACCATAAAGCAATAAAGAAATAGAGTTATGAATAAACATAACTGAATTCAAATAAATCAAAATGTAAATACTAAAGTGAAGTTTAATTGGGATACTACACACCTCAATCCGCACTCCTTGTTCGAAAATCAAACCCCGGTCCGATTCCTGACTAACCCCCGACTCCAATTACTATTCCAAGACTCCTGAAATTCATTTATGAGGGTTATTAGTCAATTAGTTGGGTTAAAATATCAGTTAGGCTCATTTCCTTATTTTCAAATTTTTCAGATTCCAGTGAATTATTAGCGCGTTAATTGATCTTCGTCACTATTCACTATTCATCATCATTTTCGGTTGGTATCGAGCATAAAGGTTGAATAAAATACTCTTGAATTTAAATAACTAAGACATAGGAAAGCGGAAGTTAGGATAGTTGTTGAACTTAGAGTGGAACCCTATGAACCTAACTTAAGTCTTAGTTGGGAAGTGAGGAGATGTTGGGAAAACTAAAATCGGACTATATGATCGGTGCTTGCCCACGATTGGGTCGAGGACGACCACAAAGTCGGGAGCGAGTTCATGCCATCGTCGCACCGCACGCGATCGCCTCACGGAACGATTGAGGGTACGGTTTACATTTGCGATCGATTTATGCATACCATGTTTGATTCCGGTTCTACTGAGTTTCTTTTATTTCGGGTCGTATGGTTGACGAGTTAGGGTTGAGACCTATTCGATTAGAGAGACCTTTGATCCTTAGCACGGCTTGGGGACAAGATTTACCCGAATTTAGTGTGTGTAGGCGTCCGGTAGAGATAGAGGGACACACCTTACCCTGCAGACTGAGAGTGTTGGAGTTCCTAGAGTTCGATGCACCATCGGGCATGGATTGGTTGGGTGCTTATCATGCACAGATTCACCGCTACGGTAAGAGGATCACATTTCGATTCTTGGGCATCGGAGTTTAGCTTTCGGGGACTTCGACCAATTTACCGATCACCAGGGGTAGAGTCGCCACTAGCGTACATGTAGAGACATTCGCTGGCGTGTTGAGTACGACAGGCAGAGTAGAGACTAGGTTAGAGGATGTGCCAGTAGTATGCGAGTTCCCTGATGTTTTCCCAGCAGAGTTACCAGGCTTACCACCACCTAGGGAGATAGATTTCATCGTTGACTTGGTCCCAGGGACTAAACCCATTTCTATTCCTCCGTATCGCATGGCTCGGAGAGAGCTAGATGAGCTGAGAGGACAACTCGACGAGTTGTTGGAGTTAGGCTTTATTCGGCCGAGTATGTCGCCTTGGGGAGCGCCGGTATTGTTTGTGAAGAAGAAAGACGACAGCTTAAGATTATGCATCGACTACAGACAGTTGAACAAGGCGACGGTGAAGAACAAGTATCCACTTCCTCGCATCGACGATTTATTCGACCAGTTGACAGGTTCGCAGTGTTTCTCGAAGATTGATTTGAGATCCGGATACCATCAACTGAGGATTAGAGCAGAGGACATGGAGAAGACTGCATTTCGCACACGATATGGGCACTATCGGTTCTGATAATGCCGTTTGGATTGACTAACGCCCCAGCGATGTTCATGGATTTGATGCATCGAGTGTTGAGACAGTACTTGGACAGATTTGTCATTGTGTTCATCGACGACATCTTGATATATTCCAAGACTCGCGAGGAGCACGAAGAGCACCTTAGGTTGGTTTTGCGGACACTGCGAGAGCATCGATTATTCGCTAAGTTCAGTAAGTGTGAGTTTTGGTTGACAGAGGTAGGATTCCTAGGTCACATTGTTGGGACCGACGGAGTGTCAGTGGACCCCGCTAAGGTCAGGGCGGTTAGCGATTGGCCGACACCAAGATCAGCTTTAGATATCCGTAGTTTTTTGGGCTTGGCAGGTTATTATCGGCGTTTTGTACAGGATTTCTCGAGGATCGCGGCACCGATGACGCAGTTGACGAAGAAGGATGTCAAATTTCAGTGGAATGATGACTGTGAGCAGGCGTTCAGGACATTGAAGGAACGACTGACTACCGCACCAGTTTTGGTTTTGCCCGAGTCAGGGAAGGGTTTTGAGGTGAACACCGATGCTTCTAAGATTGGTTTGGGTTTGTGTTCGATGCGGGAGGGTAAAGTGATTGCCTATGCGTCCCGACAGTTGAAGATTCATGAGAAGAATTACCCTACTCACGACTTGGAGTTGGCGGCGGTGGTTTTTGCATTGAAGATTTGGCGCCACTATCTCTACGGGGAGAGATTTGTCCTATTTACTGACCACAAAATTTTGAAGTACCTCTTCACGCAAAAAGAATTGAACATGCGACAGAGGCGATGGCTTGAGTTCCTGAAGGACTATGATTTCTCATTAGAGTACCACCCGGGGAAGGCTAATGTTGTTGCAGACGCATTGAGCCGTAGAGGGTCAAACTCAGATGTTGTTACCTGCCACATGACGCACGATTACAGTTTGCTCGAGGCTGCTGAGAGGATTTGTACCGTGAACAATCCAACTGATACTAAAGTAATGATTTGCGGGCAGATGAGGACTCGAAAAGTGTCGATCTGAGAGCGTACTCGAGGTCGGCGAGACGAGACGAGCGATATCAAAATTTTTTTGAGTTGGCGCAGAGTTCGGATCATCTAGATTGGAGTCAGTCGACAGACTCATGCTTGAGATTTAGAGGACGACTGTGGATTCCATCAGTGGCTGAGTTACGCGATGAGATACTTCATGAGGCACACCGCTCACGATTTATGGTTCATCCGGGCAACTAAGATGTATGCAGAGGTGCGTCGTCTCTTCTGGTGGCCAGGGATGAAGACCGATGTTGCGAATTTTATTAGAGGGTGTGATATTTGTCAGCGTGTTAAAGGCTGAGCATCGCAGACCGGTGGGTTATTACAGCCACTTCCCATTCCTCATTGGAAGTGGGAGCACATTGCAATGGACTTCGTCAGTGGGCTACCTCGATCTCGGCAACGACACGATAGCATCTAGGTGATTGTGGACAGATTAACTAAATCCGCGGACTTCATACCGATCTCGACCACACATCGAGTAGACAGACTGGCAGAGCTTTACGAAAGAGAGATTGTTAGGTTGCATGGGGTACCCTTGTCGATTGTGTCGACGATGAGGGCGCAATTTACATCGCAGATCCGGCGAGCATGCGAGCACGATTTGGCACGAAGTTGAATCTTAGTACCGCCTATCACCCATGACCGATGGACGATCAGAGCGTTTGATCCCATTCTCGAAGATATGCGAGGATGTGTGTGTTAGAGTACGGTGGATCTTGGGAGGAGTACCTTCATCGTGTGAGTTTGCATATAATAACGGTTATCAGCTAGTATCGGCATGGCACCATTTGAGGCATTGTACGGGAGGCGTGTAGATCTCCATCTTGTTGGGCGGAGCCGAAGATGTGGCAAACGATTGGGCGGAGATTGTGGTAGATCACACAAAGAAGATACGCCGGATCCGTTTAAGATTGAAGGGTGCGCGGGAGAGACAGAAAAAGTATTATGACTGTACCACGGGAGTTAGAATACCGGGTCGGGGACTTTGTATATACGAAAGTATCTCCATTGAAGGGGCACAAGAGGTTTGGAATCAAGGGAAACTTGCGCCGAGGTTCATTGGTCCGTTCAGAGTGGTGAAACGGGTAGGCAAGGTCGCGTACGAGCTAGAGTTACCACCTCCGATGTCAGGAATTCATCCTATCTTTCACATATCGATGTTGCGACTGGATAGGTCCAGGGAGGGCAGATGACCGACAGTAGATTTGAGCCAGATAGACCTGAGGGAGGATGTCACATACGACGAGCAGCCTATCCAAATCTTAGACCGCAAGGTCAAGATCTTGAGGAACAAGGAGATCCCATCAGTCCTCGTCAAGTGGCGCACCACGGGGACGAGGAGCCGACGTGGGAGCCGGAGTCGTATATGCGTGAGTATTTCCCCTACCTCTTCGAGTTCGGTAAGTCTTTCCTTTAATTTCGTTTAAATTTCGAGGACGAAATTCTAGTTAGTTGGGAAGAAACCGTAACGACCCTAAAAATTTAACCGTGCCACGTGTCAAAATAGGTGATACGTGGGCCCACGCCGTGGTACAGTCATCAATTCTCGGACGTCGACGCCGAGGTATGTTAGCTTTGTATGATGTTTGTATTATATTATATTCCATTTGTGCAATTTTAAGTTTTTAACGGGTAAAGGCGTTGTGTACGAGCGTTGGTAGTCCGGGAAACAAATTTAATTAGAAACACCGACAAAAATATTAAATAAATAATAATTAAAAGGTTTTAAAGTCTGTTTGTTACGTCGGTACGTCTGTGGTGACGCGACGAACAAAGTTAGTATTATGAGTCGGGTGCGAGAATACCCGAGGGAAACTTTAAGGGTTGTGTGAAATAAATGAGACCAAAAGTCAACTAAGTCACCCAAGTGAGTTAACAAAGTTGGTAGGTGAGATTGTGAAAAGACCAAAACGGCAATCAAGTTGTAAAGGGTATAGATAAGGGTTAGGGGTATTTTGGTCATTTGACCAAAATACCCAATTTCATCACACCACCGCCACCCATTTTCCATTACCGACCACAAAAAAAAATTGGAGAAGGAGAGGAGAGACCAAGGAGAGGAAGGCTGCGATTCACGGAGAGCGTGGACGCGACGTCGAGGCGAAATCGAGGTAAGAAGTTATAGATTTCGTTGTGGTGTGCGTTGTGGTGGTTTTAGAAATTTGTTGTCGAGGTTGTCGTTGAAGAGATTGTCGATTTATATGGTGAAAATGGTGGTGATGATGATGGTGAGGTGAATGTTGAGTGTTGGTGTTGTATTGTTGTTGTTTGCCAAAAAAAAAAAAAAAAAAAAAAAGAGAGGTCCCGCTTTGTTTCTTTGGAATTTCCAAAGAAACAAGAGGAAGATGAAGACCGGGTGGACCGAGTTTGACCTGGTCAAACCCGGTTTGACCGGTCAGACCCGATCAAGCCGGTCTTGACCCGACCCAGCCGGGTAGGGTCAGACCCGACCCGCGACCCACATATTATTTTATTAATAAATATATATATATATATATTTATTACAATTAAATATATTAAAATTGATTTTAATTGAAATAAATTCAAGAAAAATAGGAAAAATTCAGGAAAAATTCTAGAAAAATTCTAGAAAATTCTAAAAATTATATTTTCATCAAATAAAGAGAAATTTGGAAGTTTCTAAGAAAAGTGAAATATTCGAATTTTTTTACGGGACGTTTTGTCGGGGTTTTTCGCCTTGGAAAACGTGAGATTTGGCAAAAATAGCTAAAAATTTGGAAAAATCATAGGAAATTGAGGAAATTGATATAAATTGCGTTATCAGGATTATTGTGCACACGGGGACCGTAAGGGGCGTGTCGGAGTCCGTGTTAGCGCGAATTAGCTTGGATCGAGGTAAATAAACCAGTGAGGAACACTACAGTTATTTCTTGAGCTTTAAATTATTTATTGATGTTGTTTCAATCCCTTTTTGATATTCCATTCCTTTGAGTTGTCCTAAGGCAAGTGTGTCAAGCGTGATCCTTGCAGAATTCCGGGCTCGCGGTGTATTATACCGGAGTTTACGGCTGGGGATACGTGATTAGTTGTAATGACATGTACGGGGTGAGAGTTCTCCACCAGATTGCTGGGGACTCTGCACTCGCGTAGGGGGTCTTAGAGGAGATTATGTCCTCGACTCCTAGCCTTTGAGGAGAATTTGTCCTCGGCTTAACGACTTTAATTGGTCGGGACCACTTGTGCCTTTCCCTTGTATTCCGGGACACTCAATTTCGATTGCTTATTTATTTATTTACAGTTTTTATATATTCATGCGCTCCCTGTCCTTTTCTTTCTATCGGCATGAATTGATTGTTCATTTATTTAAATTCGAAATACTTTGTATTTATTGTTGTTCCCGCTTGGCGTTACTTTACTGGACTCGTCATTCTTGTGTTTGACCGAGTGCGAGATCCGAGTCCAAGAAAGGAAAGGCCGTGCAGTTAGGTGATATACTTTGAGCGGCCCTCCTCTGCTGATATAGGTGACATATTTTTGTTGTATTAGCTACTTATATTGTTTTTGTACATAGGGTAATGGGTTGAGAGATCTTTTTGGATATTAAGACTTGGATGATACTCTCCTTGCTTTACATGATATATATGATATACGGGGTTCCCACACCCTAGGTTTTTGTCCTAACTTAGAGATTTTGAAGTTGATTTATTAGCTGAGATTAATTGCTTCCGCTTATTACTTTGATAACTCGTTAATTAATTGACTTCACTTTTAAATGCTTAATAAATGATTGAATGGTAAGGATAGGCTCACTGGCCCCGCGCGACTCGTCGGGATTGGCTCGGGGGTTCGCGGGGGTCCAGGCCGGGCGGCGCCCGATTCTAGGGTTGTGGAATTTGGGGCCGTCACAGTTAGTTAAATATTTATTAACATAATTTGTTAATTAGCGGAAATGAATTATAATATTAAGCGGAAGTCAATGGAAAAATAACCTTAGTGTGGAAAACCAAGAATGACCTCATATCAGGTAACCTCAAAATGTAGCAAAAGTCTAAGTCTAGTCGGGGGAACTAACGCTCAACCCAAATGTACAACCCAATGTAATAAAAGACATATGATATCTAATACATACAAAATATCAAAAAATGGACCTACAACAAAAGTCGCGCCGCGCCGCTACTCAGGGAAAATCTCCTATCTTCTCCTTGCCTGGCCGGCTAGTAGATGGATCTGTACCCACCGTCATAAAAAGGACGGTGAGTACAAGAAATAAACAGTAATCCCCTTTGACAAGTTTAAATTTTCATTTCCAAATATAATCGACTGGTATTTAAAAGCATATAACTAAGAAAGCTGAAAAATAAACCATATGCAAGTAGATACCAGAGTTAAACAAGTGAAACTGACACTGCGCTAAGTAATGGTGAATTAGGTCCGGTCGACAGTGAACCGCGTCACTTCGACTCTATAATGATAAATCACAAGGGACTCTAACCCAAGTGAGTCCAGGGACTCTAACCCCGGTGTGTTGACTACATCAAGGACTCTAACCCTGAGTGTCATATAGTGTCAGGTAATATGTGTCATCAACCCCAGGGACTCTAACCCCGTGAATTGCGCACACCTCGATCGAGTACGGGACCTAATTACTAAAACTACTTTTTTTAATTTCAAGGAAGACAAAGTATGGAATGTCAAGGCATAGGCAAGTCTACCATCTAATCAAATAGGGAGTACAAATCCATATAAAACCTTTTTAATATGTACTAGCCTAATAACATGCCATTTATCCTTTATTTCATATTTAAACAACAAGAATAGACATAGCATGGGATGGAGGCAATGAATCAAATCAACAAGTAAATATCATGCAAAACTAGACTCACAAGTGAACATAGAACACCAAGAATACATGATATTAGAATATAATGGGAAAATAGTCAAAAATGACTATATATAATAACTAACAAGATTATGGAACGAAATGCTAATTTAAATTGTCAATGGGTATACTCACATTCACACAAAATTCCTAGTCAATTCAGCCTCCCGACACCTCGACTTGCTCTCCCAAACTTCCGGAACACCCCTAGATTCCTGAAGTATCATTTTATATCATCATTCATGTGTTTTTATTTTATTTGTTTATTTATTTATTTTTATTTATTTATTTTTGGGGGGTTTGGACCCTGAACCGGGTCTGACCTGGTCCAACCGGTCGACCGGTTCGGTTTAACCGGTCGGTCCAACCGGACCGGCGACCGGTCCAGGGGACCGCACGCACCCACACGCGTGCGTGCGTTCCCTCCCCCTTTCCCCATTTCCACGAGAGCGGCGCACGGCGCCTCCGCTTCAAAACTTTCTTTTTTTTTTTTTTTGATTTGATTTGGGAGGTATTGGGAAGGAGACGACGACCATGTCGTCTCCTCGGACGAACCGCAAGAGCAGATTCGTCCGAGACCCCAATCACCACCATCACCACCACGCCAACGCACCAACAGTGAAAACATTGACGCCAACATCAACAACAATAAATGCCTTACCTCCGATCCTCTCGTCCGAGCTCGATTCCTCGGTCTCTAGTTCCTCTCCTCTCTCTCTCTCTCTCGCTCGAACTCTCTCTCCCCCCCTCTCTTTCGATTTGTGAAGAAAGAGTGCCTGTAACGGCCCAAATTTTATTAAGGCTGTTATTTGCGTATTTTCAGACGTGGACGCCAGCTCAAGTCCACGGAGACGCACGGACCGGCGAAGATACCCCTGGTTGGGCGGGAAGTATTATTTTTGATTGATTGTTTGACTAACTATGATGATAATGACTAGACTATGACTCATTACATCGCAGGTGTGGTTTAATATTGTTTAGATCGGGTGAGATTTAGTATCGGGTATTCGCCTAAAAATGCGTGCGGACGCGGGAACACTAGGCCGGGAATGCATTTAGTTCGATAAAAATAAAATAAATTTGGCAAAAATAGTAAATTGGTGGGCGCCTAGTGACACGCGGGGTCGTGGTCGACACGTGTGGGTGGTAGTGTAGTGTGCACGCCCGAGTACGCTCGTCGGCGCGCACCACGAAATTGTAGGCGCGAAAATATAGGTGAATATATATATTTATATATATATATATATGTATCTATGTAATTTAAAATATATATATATAAATATATATTAAAATCAGAAAATAAATAATTAATTGTGAAATGACCAAAAAGGGTATGTGATTGTGAATGGTGTGGATAAGAATGCAGGGGCATTTTGGTCATTTCACCCCAAAAATGTTGATAAACCCACCACCGACATCACATTTCTCCATTTTCGATCGATCGAGGGGAAGGCCGAGGAGGAAGAGGAGAGATCAAGGTCAGGAGCTCGTGGAAGCAGCGTTGGCAAAGGTGAGGAGTTGTTATTGTGGTGGTGTTGTGTGTTGTTTGATGTTGTGTGGTGGTTCGATGAAGGGCTCGGGCTCGGACGAACTGCCATGGCAGTTCGTCCGAGGATGAACAAGGCATGGGAGACATCTCCCATGCCGAGAGAAGAGGGGGGGTTGGGGTTGAGAGCCAACCCCAACCGAAAAAAAAATTTCCTCCATCGAACCAGAGAGCTCTGGTTCGATGGAGAAGAAGGGGGGCCCACGTGCGGGTCGCACGTGTGCACCCCCTCTCCATGGGCCGGGCCGGCCCAGACCCAGACGGCCGGTTGGGCCGAACCGGGTCCGGTTCGGACCCGGTTCAGCCCAACCAAAAAAAAAAAAAGTTTAAAATTAAATAAATTCTGAAAAATATGGAAAAAATAGCTAAAAATTATGAAAAAAATCAGAAAAATCCAGAAAAATACGAGAAATTAGAAAAAGAGTTGAAAAGTGAGTTTTGAGACTTTTCGGGCGGTTGGCACCCCGATGTAACTCGAAAAACGTGCTACAACTAAAAATTGGAATAAAATTCTAATTTTTATTGTCACGATATAAAATCAATTAGTTTGATACTAAATCATATAAAATGACTTATTCGGACACCAGGGACTTAGGAGACCATAGTCAGGTGTCGGGTGCGCATCTCGAGGCGAGAGTGGGATCATATCGGGACAAATATCGAGTAATTGGAGTGCGATTGAGGTAAGTAAAACCCTTAAGTAACACACTCGAGTGTTTATTTATTTGATTTCATTTGATTCCAGCTATTATTGTTTATCGTTGTTTACTCTATTTCCATGTTCATACTCATGTTGCACGGTTGGTTTTGTCATTCACCGCCGGATCTTCTGGTTTACTCTGTGATGTGTGGGCGGACTTGGGTAGGCTGGACAATAGGGACAGAATAAGGGTTCGGACCGGTGAGGGGGTTGGAGAAGCCACCGGGGAAATACCGATGTCTGGATTAGGGTTCAATCCTACTACACGGCACACATCCATTATTGGTGTTTATTGATGTTATGTATGCATGCGTCTTAATTACAGTTGCCTGTTTTACTGCGCATGTTTATTTAACAGTTATTGGCTTCCCTTATTATAAATCTTTGGTTTTTGTGTACTGGGTTTTACTCACTTTGGACTCGTCATCTACTTCTTGTGATGATTGAGTGCGGGATCTACTACGACTAGGGGCAAGGAGACTCGCAGACTACTTATGACCTTGTCATCGACTTGACGGAGTTTGACTTGTATGTTTTTATTTTTTTGTATTGACTTATTTTTGGGTTTATGGGATTTGTTTGAGATACCAAGTACATGTATGTATCACATTTTGTTATGTTATATACAAAGTGTACTTTACCTAGGGTTTTCCACATAGGATTAATGCTCTCTAACTTGAGGAAATTACATAATTTATAAGCTTCCACTGTTTACAAATATTAAAATATTAATTACTGACTAACTTAGGCTGAATTAATTGATAATGATGGTTAGTTGGGCGTGGGACACAGCTGGCAGTTATGTGGCCAGTTGTGGGCCCGCGTGGCCTCCCGTGGCGAACAAATGTGGAAATTTGGGCCGTCACAGTGCCGATGGTGTGTGTGGTGGTGGTGATTTTGACATTTTTGTGGTCAAATGACCATTTTGCCCCTATCCTTATCCAAAATTCATTCACACCCAAATGCCCTTATTGGTCATTTCTCCTTTTCTGATTTTAATATATATATATATATTTAAATTACATATATATACATATACATAGGTATTTGTCAATATTTTCGCGCGCTACAAATTCGTCGTGCGCGCCAACGAGTATACTCGGGCGTGCACAGTACCGTACAACCCACGCTTGTCGACCACGACCCCGCTCTCGTCTTGACGTCTACACTATACAAACTGACTTAATAAGTCTACACACTACATAACACTAGGCATGAATAAATACAAAAATATCATATACCTCGGCCATATGCCTCGGTCAGCGTGTACATCACGGTGTGGATCTCACGCGACGGGTCGGCGATCCTAATTAAGTAAATCAAAACGGGGTTAGAGATTTGGGCCGTGACAAATATTCCCAACAAAATGGAAATTTCGTCCTCGAAATTAAGCTCAAGTTAGGGTTATACCCGACTCGAAGAGGTACGAAATCTATCTCGCATGTAGTCCTCCCGCTCCCAAGTGAGTTCCGTGTCGTCGTGGAACTGCCACTTGACGAGCACCTTGGGAATGGACTTGCTCCTCAACTGTTGTACCTTTCGGTCTAGGATCTGAATGGGCTGCTCCTCATATGAGATGTCCTCGCTAAGGTCGATCTGACTCATGTCAACTGTCGGTCGCATGCCCCGCCTCGACTCGGCTAATCGAAGCATTGAAATGTGGAACACTGGATGGACCCCGACATCTGTGGAGGCAGCTCAAGCTCGTATGCCACTTTCCCAACCCGTTTCTTAACCATGAAAGGCCCGATGTACCTCGGTGCAAGTTTGCCTTTCACCCCAAATCTCTGAAGACCCTTCCGAGGGGAAACCTTTAAATAGACAAAGGCTCCCTCGGAATACGCAAGATCACCGCGATACTTGTCTGCATATCTCTTTTGTCTCTCCTGGGCTCCTCTGAGTCTCTGACGGATCAGCTTGACCTTCTCCGTGTGATCAACAACAATCTCAGGCCCCACAATCTCCCGGTCCTCTGGCTCAGCCCAACATGACGGCGAGCGACACGGTCTGCCATATAAAGCCTCAAACGGCCATCTCAATGCTAGCCTGATAACTGTTGTTGTAAGCGAACTCACACAACGGTAGGTACTCTGCCCAAGATCCGCCAAACTCCAACACACACGCCCGTAGCATGTCCTCAAGGACTTGAATCAATCTCTCAGTCTGCCCGTACCGTACTGCTCCTGCTCCTGCATACTCCGCCACATCCTGGACGTATACGTAGCATCTCGGTCTGACGTGATCGTTAAAGGTACTTCATGTAGTCTGATAATCTCTCTCTCGAACAGTACGCTCAACTGGTCAAATGTGTAGTGCGACGCCACTGGCAGGAAATGTGCAGACTTCGTCAGTCTGTCAACTATCACCCAGATTGAATCATGTCTCTTCGCGGTCCTCGGCAATCCTCTAACGAAATCCATAGATATGTCTTCCCACTTCCATCGAGGAATGGGAAGTGGCTGTAGTAGTCCTCCAGGTCTGTGATGCTCGGACTTCACCTGCTGACAAATACCACAGTTCCTGATGAACTCAGACACGTCTGCCTTCATCCCAGGCCACCAGAAATGTCTCCTCATGTCATGGTACATCTTAGTCCTACCTGGATGCACGGTGAATCTGGAACGGTGCGACTCATGAAGGATCTCGTCTCTCAATTCCGGTACCTCTGGTATCCATAACCTGCCTCGGTATCTCAAACACTGATCTGTCGTCTCTGCCCAGTCTATACACTATGCATTATGTGCTAACTCGTTGAATCTCGAGTACAACCGGTCGGTCCTCTGACCCTCTGACACCCTATGTGTAGACACGGTTTGTAGCCTCATCTGTGCGCAAATCATCACTTGGGTATCGGTAGGAACCTCTGTCTGACATGCTGTCACCGCTGCCTCGAGTAAACCGTACTCATGCATCATGAAACATCTCACAACCTCGGCGTCTCTGGTCGGTCTCCTACTCAGCGCATCTGCGACTACGTTTGCTTTTCCTGGATGATATTCCAAGGAAAAGTCATAATCCTTCAAGAGTTCCAACCATCTGCGCTGTCTTATATTCAGCTCCTTCTGTGTGAAGAGATATTTTAGACTCTTGTGATCAGTGAAGAGTGTGAATCTCTCTCCATACAAAAGGTGTCTCCAAGTCTTTAGCGCAAACACAACTGCTGCCAACTCCAGATCGTGTGTGGGATAGTTCTTCTCGTGTACCTTCAACTGCCTCGATGCGTATGCAACAACCCCAGTGCCTTGCATCAACACGCAACCTAGACCCGTGTAAGAAGCATCTGTATAAACTAGGAATCCCTGTCCAGCCTCTGGCAATACTAACACTGGCGCGGTAGTCAATAATCTCTTTAACTGAGTAAATGCGGCCTCGCACCTCTCAGTCCACTCATAAGGAACGTCCTTTTGTGTCAGCCTCGTAATCGGTGAAGCGATCTTCGAGAAATCCTTCACGAACCTGCGATAATATCAAGCTAACCTTGATAAACTCCTAATCTCCGCATGCGATGTCGGTGCGGCCAATCCATAATCGACTGAATCTTGGCCGGATCCACTGCAATGCCTGTTGCTCCGACAACATGCCCCAAGAACTTAACCTCTGCAAGCCAGAACTTGCACTTACTGAACTTGGCAAAAAGTCGGTGCTCCTTCAAAGTCTGCAACGTCTCTCTAAGGTGCCGCTCGTGATCCTCTCGTGTCCTCGAGTATATCAAGATGTCATCAATGAAGACTATCACAAAACGGTCAAGATATGGTCTAAGTACTCGGTGCATCAAATCCATAAACACGACGGGAGCGTTGGTCAGCCCGAATGGCATGACCGTGAACTGGTAGTGTCCTTATCCGGTACTGAACGCTGTCTTGGATTTGTCCTCGTCCCTATTCCTAAGCTGATGATACCCCGACCTCAGGTCTATCTTGGAGAAACACTGCGCTCCTTTCAGTTGATCAAACAAATAGTCAATCCGTGGTAGTGGGTACTTGTTTCTGACCGTCACTTTGTTCAGCTGGCTGTAGTCGATACATAGCCTCAGACTGCCATCCTTCTTCTTCACAAACAGGACGGGCGCTCCCCAGGGTGACATTGAAGGTGTGATGAATCCTTTGTCTCCTAAATCCTTAAGCTGAGTCCTCAACTCCTATAACTCCCTCGGAGCCATGCGGTACGGCGGTATCGCGATCGGTCTGGTACCTGGTATGAGCTCGATAATGAAGTCTACCTCTCGTGATGGCGGTAATCCAGGTAAATCCTCTGGGAAGACAATTGGGAAGTCTTGAACAACCAGTATTTCCTCAAGTTTGGGTTCCTGACTCTCTGCCACTGTGTACGAAGCTACTAAAGTCTCCATCTCCTCACTGGATGCAAGTCGACCTCTTATGGTACTGACTCTCGGTGTGTTACCTCGATGAACAAATATCGGTCGGTCGGGAATCTCAAATACAACTGACTTACTGAAACAGTCAATGTGCGCGTGATAAGCTGACAACCAATCCATCCCAAGTAGTGCATCGAAGTCTAACATCTCGAGGACTCTAAAGTATGCAGGTAACTCTACCCCACTTATCTCCACTGGACATCTCTCAACTAGACTATGAGGGTAAACCCTATCCCCAGCTGCGGTGCTCAAAATTAGGTGTACCCTAAGCCTAACAGGTGTCAAACCTAGTATGCCTACCATGCGACCAGCAATAAAAGACACTGTAGAGCCAGAATCAAATAAAACATAAGAATCTCTGCCAGCAATAGAAATCGTACCCTCAATAAGACTGCGGGTCGCTCCGGTCTGGTTGCGCGACCATGTGAGCTCTCTCTCTCTGTTGTGTGAGATGTGTTGCTGGCTGTGTGTACTCCCTGGACATGTGTCCCACCTGACCACATCTCCAGCAAGTTACCTGACGACGTTGCCCCCGCTGTTGTGTGTCTGTCTCGTGGTTACCGTGACCCTGTCGTGGTACATCCCGACCTCGGCCTCTCGCCTCTATCCCGGCCACCCCGATACTGTTGCTTCTGTCACGGTGTCGGTGGAGCGGGTAAAGCCTGTTTGGCGGGAAATGGCAACGGAGCTCTACTGTAAGCCCGTGTCGGTGCATGGTACAATGTGTACGCACCGCTTCGAAATAGGAGCAACTCTCTCGTGGACCTCTGTCTCTCTCTCTCTCCGTGTCCCTTACCCCGCGCCTCGATCGTAATCCGAACCCCGAGCGTATCCTCTCGCTGCTCTCTCCTCCTCTCTACCCAACTCATACGTCTCCTGAGCGAGTGATCTCTCATATATCTCCTGCAAAGTGCGTGCCCCAGTGCCAACAACATATCTCGCAATCTCTGGCCTCAGTCCGTCCCCAAAGTAGAATGCATCATCTGCGTCATCTTTCACTAAGTCTCCCGTGAACTGCCTCATGTAGCCATAACGGTCACGGTACTCCATCATGGACTCCCCCTCGGTTTGTCTCAAACTCATGAATTTCTTTTTCAACCTCTGTAACATGGAAGCTGGGAAGTACCGCTTGTAGAACTCTACCTTGAAATCTGCCCAGGAAGTGAAGCTGCCTCTGCTCGCTACTGTGGTCCTCCACCACACGTCAGCACCCTTGTCCAGGGTGTAGTACGAAAGAACTGGCTGCAGCTTGTCCTCAATGTCCAATAGTAGATGTAGCTTCTCCTGCGACAAAATCCACTTCTCGATCTTGTCGTAGTCCCTCTCTCCAGAAAAATATGCCGGCTTGAGTCTAATGAACTCCTTCACTAGCTTAGCGTCCCTCGACAAGTCAATGGTCTCAGGAGTAGTGGGTGTGGACGTGTCTACAACTGTCTCTGCTGCCGGTACGGTGACTATCGGTAGAGCTGGTAGACGAGTTACCGCAGGCTCTGGAGGTGGTGCTGGTGCTCGTGCCTCAGCGGTAGTAGTAGTGGCTGGTGCAAAAGTCTCTATGGTCGGGGGTGCCATAGTGGTAGTAGCGGTGGGGGCGGGAGCGGTCGATGTAAGTGAAGTCAGGTGCGCCGACATGTAAGCGATGAAGTCAGCGATCTGTCTCTCCTGAGCGACCATCCGATCAAACAACCTCTAAAAATCCTCAGCTGACACGGCGGGAAGCTGACTACCGCTAGCCCCGGTATCTCCGACCTCGCGGGAATCTGCCATCGGTGTCTGCAGGTTGACCACGTACGCAAATCAGCTACTACGGGATGTACTTCATATATAAATATATATAGAAATTAACATGTATATAAATAAAGACACCCCGGCTCACTTTCACTCAATTCCCAACAAATAGTTCCTAGGTAAGGATCATCTGGTTTCCACTTCTAAGGTTTGTGTTTTATGCGAGTTTATGTTTTTCTTTTTTTTTCCTAAGGCTCTGATACCAACTGTGGCGGCCCCTCCCTTAATCTAGGGCACCGCCCGGCCTAATCCCGCAATTAAGCCCTAATCCTAGCCTCGTAGGGCTTAACTACGTATTAGTCAGCCTCACAACCTATTTACCTCGTTTCTCGTGTTCAAATCCATTATTAGCCTTTAGTGTTAGTTAAATATTTATTAACATAATTTGTTAATTAGCGGAAATGAATTATAATATTAAGCGGAAGTCAATGGAAAAATAACCTAAGTGTGGAAAACCAAGAATGACCTCATATCAGGTAACCTCAAAATGTAGCAAAAGTCTAAGTCTAGTCGGGGGAACTAACGCTCAACCCAAATGTACAACCCAATGTAATAAAAGACATATGATATCTAATACATACAAAATATCAAAAAATGGACCTACAACAAAAGTCGCGCCGCGCCGCTACTCAGGGAAAATCTCCTATCTTCTCCTTGCCTGGCCGGCTAGTAGATGGATCTGCACCCACCGTCATAAAAAGGACGGTGAGTACAAGAAATAAAAAGTAATCCCCTTTGACAAGTTTAAATTTTCATTTCCAAATATAATCGACTGGTATTTAAAAGCATATAACTAAGAAAGCTGAAAAATAAACCATATGCAAGTAGATACCAGAGTTAAACAAGTGAAACTGACACTGGGCTAAGTAGTGGTGAATTAGGTCCGGTCGACAGTGAACCGCGTCACTCCGACTCTATAATGATAAATCACAAGGGACTCTAACCCAAGTGAGTCCAGGGACTCTAACCCCGGTGTGTTGACTACATCAAGGACTCTAACCCTGAGTGTCATATAGTATCAGGTAATATGTGTCATCAACCCCAGGGACTCTAACCCCGTGAATTGTGCACACCTCGATCGAGTACGGGACCTAATTACTAAAACTACTTTTTTTAATTTCAAGGAAGACAAAGTATGGAATGTCAAGGCATAGGCAAGTCTACCATCTAATCAAATAGGGAGTACAAATCCATATAAAACCTTTTTAATATGTACCAGCCTAATAGCATGCCATTTATCCTTTATTTCATATTTAAACAACAAGAATAGACATAGCATGGGATGGAGGCAATGAATCAAATCAACAAGTAAATATCATGCAAAACTAGACTCACTAGTGAGCATAGAACACCAAGAATAAATGATATTAGAATATAATGGGAAAATAGTCAAAAATGACTATATATAATAACTAACAAGATTATGGAACGAAATGCTAATTTAAATTGTCAATGGGTATACTCACATTCACACAAAATTCCTAGTCAATTCAGCCTCCCGACACCTCGACTTGCTCTCCCAAACTTCAGGAACACCCCTAGATTCCTGAAGTATCATTTTATATCATCATTCATGTGTTTTTATTTTATTTGTTTATTTTTTTATTTTTTTTATTTATTTTTGGGGGGTTTGGACCCTGAACCGGGTCTGACCCGGTCCAACCGGGTTTGACCCGGTTCGGTCTAACCGGTCCGGTCCAACCGGACCGGCCAAGCCGGTCTAGGGACCGCACGCACGCACACGCGTGCGTGCGTTCCCTCCCCCCTTTCCCCCATTTCCACAGAGGCCGAGGCGCGCCTCTGCTTCAAAACTTTCTTCTTTTTTTTTTTTTGATTTGATTTGGGAGGTATTGGGAAGGGAGACGACGACCATGTCGTCTCCCTCCTCGGACGAACTGCAAGAGCAGTTCGTCCGAGACCCCAATCACCACCATCACCACCACGCCAACGCACCAACAGTGAAAACATTGACGCCAACATCAACAACAATAATGCCTTACCTCCGATCCTCTCGTCCGAGCTCGATTCCTCGGTCTCTAGTTCCTCTCTCTCTCTCTCTCTCTCGCTCGAACTCTCTCTCCCCCCCTCTCTTTCGGTTTGTGAAGAAAGAGTGCCGATGGTGTGTGTGGTGGTGGTGATTTTGACATTTTTGGGGTCAAATGACCATTTTGCCCCTATCCTTATCCAAAATTCTTTCACACCCAAATGCCCTTATTGGTCATTTCTCCTTTTCTAGAGATTTGGGCCGTGACAACAAATCATTCTCTCTCCAACTCTAATCCAGCTGATGATCTTCTCCCTCTTCTTCTCACCGATCTCTCTCTCTTTCAATCTCTCTCAAAATCTCACTCTTTCTCTCCCCTTTAGCCAATCAAGCATGTATATATATACTTGGTTCTAATCAAGTGTGTGTACACATCTGAGAACAATCCGATGGTCACTGACCACTCTGTGTCACTCCAACTCACTAACGCCTTATCTTGACACCTGTTACCTTAATTCTCTCTATTGTGCATCTCGATAATCATCCAACTGATGTTGATTTATTCACTTAAGTATAAGACTTATTGATTCCAATTTGATTTAGCTTATAATAATTATCTACTCCATTCAATAATTTCCCATAATTTGTAAGTAAGGTCACACTAGTTCCTCGACTACTCGGCACCCCGTGTCCCGTGTCCCGTGTCCTCACGCACCCCAAAGAAATTCCTCACTCATCAATAACTACATTAACACACATATTGTAATGAAATTTAACTAATTTGAACATTTTCATCACAATTTACCACAAAGCATACAAAACGGACTGTATACTTAGTTCGGGTGTGTTCCAACCTCGCTGTGGGACTCATGAACGTCCCCGCTGGCGTCCACGTCTACAATGACATCATAATTAACGACAATTATAAATTGGGCTGTTACACTCATCATCACTAAACCAATCACTGCTCATCTGATTAGTTTATGACTGATGAGCCGCCAACTCAAATGGAAAACATTGTTCGGGATAATTCTCAAGTCACTGGAGGTGCGATGATGGTTAGCAACTCCACCACAATTCCAAACCCTAGACCAATCCATCCCTTCAAACCTCTTTCCGAATTCATTTTTCATTTCAAAATAATTTGTGTAAAACAAAACCAAATCATGGTACATTAGCCCATCTCCAGTCCTGAACACTACGTGTTCTAATAATACTAATTTACATTGCATAATTGATAAAAAGTACGAGTCCCACTTACCTGTCCTGAGCTTTCTATGTTTTACTGACTTGTACAACTCCCTGAAGTCCTCAATCTTTCCACATTGGTCCATTACCTAAAATAGACCAACTATTATCAATTTAAATCTAATATTCATTTATTTATACTCCTAAACTAGTTCCATTTGAATTTGGAATCTCGGAACCTAATTTCTAACCTATTTTAACCAATTCACATTTTTTGAGGTAAAAACTCCGGTATAAAGTCTCCTCCGACTTTCAAATTCCTCATATTCCATAGAAATCCCTCAATTTCTATTTATTTGGTCAAAATACTTTTTTTTTCATATTTTTTTCCTATTTTTCTAGATTTTTCCATAATTTCTTTTCTTTTTCCTTTCCTTTTTTTCTTTTCTTTTTGCCCTAAACAGGGTTCGGCTCAACCTCCAGCAACAGCAGAGTTGCTGATCTGTTTCTTTTTTTTTCTTCTTTGATTGGGGTTGGCTCCCAACCCCAACGCCAACTCGGTTTGGCAAGGGAGACTACTCCCTTGCCGTCTCCACCCTCAGATCGATTTCAATTCTCGACCATGGAGGAGCTCGGCCACGGCCAAGCTCATCACCACCCTATACCCAATTGAACAACAACTACAACAACGTTCAACACCCATAACAAGAACGACAACGATCGAACACACTCACCTCACCTCGACGTCGCGAGCTCACCATCACCTTCTCCCTCATCCTCGTCATCTCGGCTCTCTCTCTCTCTGTTCTCAACTTATTGAAGAAGAACGCAGTTGATTGGGGGAAAATACCAAAATACCTTTCCAATTTTATCTCATCCTTTACAAACTCACAAACCTTAATGGTAATTTTACATTTTTCTGATTTTTATTATATATATATTTATATATTCTAAATATATATATATATATAAATATATAAATATATAAATATATATATATTATATATATTTATATATTCTAAATATATTTATATATTCTAATTTATATAAATATATATATATATATATCGATATATTGCACCTAAAATTCAGGTTGGCACGCCAACGAGAACTCTCGAGCGTGCACACCACCGTACGTCCTACGCGTGTTACTCGTGACCTCGCGTATCACCCTGTGCCCCACAATTTACTATTATTTTATTATTTTCTATTTTAATATATATTTATATATTCGTAATATATATAAATGTATATATTTATGCCTACAATTACGTATCTCACGCCGACGAGTACACTCGGGCGTCAACACTATCTTGCATCTTATGTGTATTATCTTTGACCCACACATGGTATTACGCATTCTCTCGTTAGTCTAATTATTCATATATTCACGTCTACGTATTGCTACACACCAAACAAACACAATACATCATGCAATTCCACACATGCATTAATCGTGAGAATTCGGGCTTAATCACGAGCCTAACTCGGATTAATTAATATTTAAATTAACACTAATCACATGCTTAAGATAATGGACGTTACATGATGTGTTCTTCAAGATCTCCACCTTCTACAAGACATCATCAACTCCGTTGTCAAAAACAACAATACCCTTCCAGCTTCTCGAAACCCCCTTACCGAAACCTTTTTATTCCACTCCACGAAAACCAAATCCCGCACCCACTTCCCCTGTTTTTCCTTTTCGTTTTTCATTTCTTCAAGCTTTTAGGGCGGAAGAAATAAAGGTTTTTTGTTTTTCCATTTTTTAATTCCTAGTTTAACGGGGGGTTGTAAATATCTTTGGTTTTTGGGACAGTGGTTGTAAATAGTAGTTTTTACAACTACATTTACAGTGTGCCTCAAAAGACTGCCCCAAAGCCCTGTTTTCTTCTAGTGCACATAGAATAGACATTCTCCCTACATTCATGATAAGGCACCAATCTATAATCTATACCCACATTACTATTGAAAATGTTCTAAGATAGCTAGACATCCACAATCTATTGTCCATTGAGAGCACTTTTAGGGTTGGATGTGGATTGCATCATAGGTGGATCCATTTCTACCCCAACTATGGTCTCATTGGAGATGCTCTTATTGGTTCTATTTGTTTGTTTGTACGGTCTTGGTCGAGGAAAGTGATAAAATGAAAAGTTGTTGTTGTGCTATAGGCACCTTAATTGTTTATGAGGGCACTCCAATTTACATGTATTTTTGGGTGTCCTCATAAACAATTGAGGTGCCTACAGCCGTGCTCAAAATGAAATGTTGAAACAAAAAGCCATTTTTGATTTCCTTTTTAATTTGTCCATTTTTCCCATCAATTCACACGTACCAATTACACATATCTCCTCAATGTTCCGCACGCGCGTTTGTCAATTCAGAGTATGTCCCTTTATATGAGAAGAAGAACATGAAGATTATATGAGAAGAAGAACATGAAGACTTCAATACTGAAACCTGGAAAAGAAAGCGACCCTTGAATTAAATTCTAGGTATTATGAATGTAGGGTTTAGGTTTAGGGTCTAGAGTGTTAGCTTGGGATGTTAGCTTAGGTACACTAAGGCTTAGCGGTAAAATTGACGTTTACTTAAAGTTTTACATATCGCTTATATCTGGGAGCGAATTAGCTAATGTTATGAGGTTGATGTTAGTAATGCCTCATAATAGTAACGTGCCATGTGGACAAAAGAATAAAAAGTGAGGAGGGCAAAAAAATAAAAGCGCGCACACACACACATATATATTGTAGATGTGGCATATTTCTATTGGTAGACATTACCAACATTACACCTACTAATATTAGCAAATCCATTTCCCTTATATCTAAGTACACTCGTGTTCAAAA
The DNA here is from genome assembly GCA_039657345.1 of Stephania japonica. NCBI lineage: Eukaryota > Viridiplantae > Streptophyta > Magnoliopsida > Ranunculales > Menispermaceae > Stephania > Stephania japonica. Next base: position 77,799,501 of record CM077556.1, on the reverse strand, counting down.
GTTTGGTTGTATATGTATATCTTTTTTTTGAAAGTGTTGAAATGACATCTCTAGCTAGAATGCACACCGAAACACACATCACCATATTTTAAATCTCGGGATGCGTACACTTGCACCAATTGGGGTGCACATGTTTCGGCATGCATTCTAGCTAGGGGGTCATTTAGCACCATTGTGATATGAAATGAAAGACTTGTTTATTGATGTTGGAATGACATCACTCAATGCACACCAGAACCCACATCAACCCGCGTCATGAGCAGACGAGCAGTCTGTGAGGGCCTTGAGATGCAGGCATATACATCTCATGGTGCTAAAGGTCTAGCGCCAATGGGATGTTACATTGTGGTGCAACAATTAATTGTAAAAGATAAAGGTGGACTCCGTTAATAATATACTCCTTTCGTTCCATATTATCTGTCACATTATGAACTATTTTTTGTTCCACTATATGTTTTACTTTAGAAAATCAAGAAAATATTAAATACTTTATTTCCAATTCTAACTCCATTCTATTTAATTAATGACACCATCAATCACCTTTGTTATACAATACAAATAATAAAGGAAGTCATTTATGAGAGGGTAATATAGTTTTTTTATGAAGTCTTAATGGTAATTAATCATCATATTAATTCTTGTATACAAGTTAAAATATGACAAATAATATAAAATAAAGGGTGTATAAATTAATCACAAATAAATCATGCAATATGGATGACGATACAACTACGTACCTGAATCGACCATATACTACAGTATACTAGCATGTCGGTACAATAATGGTCTTTTACATTTAAAGCTATGGTGTGGTCTGCAATTAAGGAAAAATGGGTCAATGAAACCGTGTAGGCACAAGCTCGTTCAATGGGAACACAGGTGCGAACCCAAAACCTAAAGCTTCTCCCGAGAGTGACTCCTCACTCATCCCGTGGTCCATTCCATCGCAGTCCACTGCATACGAATCACCTGATGTCATAGACAGATTACAACACAGCTATATATGGATGTCATAAACAGATTAATTGCTTTAATTTCATTTGTATTATAATAAAATGAAATAATAAAATCAGTAATTATTTTAGTAATTATGGGTGATGAGGTGGTATCTTAAATTCACTATATATTAACGTGTCATAATTAAATTTAAAGTTTAAAATTGACTTAAGATACAAATTAAATAATCTTTAAGGGTTATAATATAAATTAACAAATTCAAAAAAATGTCCATGAGATGACAAGACTTTCATGATGTCATGAGTATGAGACTATTTGAAAATAGCTCATTCAAGTGTAATGTTTATTATTCACCAAAATATAATTTTGAGCTGAGATTAATAAAATCTATCCCGTTTATCAAAAAAATAAAAAAATAAAAACAAAAACAAATTCAAAAAGGTTAAAGATATAATAATAAAAATTATTTTAATCAATTTAACCACACAAAAAATATTAAATTGTGGGTAATGGTACAGTGACATCCTTTGTTGATGTTCTTTAGACATAAATAAAAAGATGTGTATGCATATTTCAATGCAAAGAATGAAGGGACCGTAATAACTTTATAACAAATTAAAGGTTGCGTAGACTTGTAGTTGATTACATGGATCAAACGTTTACCTCTCACATAATTACTCCATACTACATGAGCTATTTTTTATTTATTTTTTGATAAATACTATATCAGCTACTTGATTGGTATATTTTCACTCAATTATCAATGAAAAAACATGTACAAAAAGGAAAATCTGTCTTCTTATAAAAATGACATGGGAAAAGTGCGTTGCCTAATTCCTCCCTCATTGGGTAGTCAATATATATCAAATTACTAAAGTCTTCAATATCGGACCCCTCGGATCACGTCACATATACTGTCATGCATTTTTTTTTTTTTTTTTTTTTTTTTTTTTTTTTGGTGTAAAGGCAAAGCATGATGTTTGTTTTGACTAAAGATAATTTAGCACCGTATTATATTTTCTTGGTGATCAAGGCATAGATAATTATTAGTTGAAAAAAAGTAAAGAAGCTATACTAACAACATATTACACGTTCTTCGAAGGAGATTAGATCAGCTTAAATTAATTAAGCCACTTCGCATATTATTTTATTTATGATCATATACTTTTACTCTTTATATTTTTCAATTTTTAATTAAGGGAGTAGGGACCAAATTTGAAATTAAATTGTTTGATTAATTAACCTGGAATCATTCTTTTCGAGTTGTTGATAGTGATACTTCCCTTTAAAATGAATAATTAATGTGACTCCTTAGAACAATGGGCACCTCTTTCAACAAACAGCCTTTCAAGCACACACTAAGGGTGTGTTTGATAACACAGAAAGCTTAATGAGGAAAAAAATATTATTTTCAATAGCAAATTCTTTTTTAGAAAATTCTCTTGAGGATTTTCTCTTGTTCGATTGCACATGAGATTTTTTTTTCAATTTTCTACTGATTCATAGCAAATAAAAAAATTAATTTTTTTTTAAATTTTTTTTGAATGCACTCACTTTTGTGCGCCCAGGTCGAACAAGCAATCGGCGAGTGCTAAAAAAGAAGGCCGCCTTGATGTCTTAAAAGGAGCGGAGTCGATAAAAAAGGAGGTACAAGTCCAGCAAGGTAGACGAGTTTTTGTTGCAGAAGGAGTCTTGAGTTTAGGTTAAAGATATATATGGCTTGAGAGTCTCGCCAAAATAAGAGAAAATAAATGAGAAAAATAAGCAGCGTCTTTTTTTTTTTTCCTTTGCAGTTGCAAAGTGTATAAAACACATAATAAAACGATTACATTAAAAAAAAAAAAAAAAAAACATAATTATCCACTATTTTTTTCATTTTTTTATATCAACATACCCTAAGATCCTAAGATTAAAATTTTGATCGTGCATAAAGAATATCTTATTCAATTAAGAGGGTCGTGGTATGGGAATGAGACGTTTCATTCTTAACTAGAGGTCTCGAATTTAAACTCTGAGAATGAAAAAACTTTAAAACTCTTGGCCTGGCTTTGTAGTCTTTCTCTCCTGCCTTCACAAATTAAATAACAATAAATCTACTTGGACTTATGAGTCCGGACTCATAGGGAAGTTATTAAATTTTTTGTACATATTTAAGGGGTATAATAAGAATTTTACAAGTGATTATGGTTGTTTCATTAATTGCTCGAGGGTGTATTTGAAATCAAAAAAAGTTTTGAGTCCGGACTCACGAGTCCAAATAGCACTACCCATTAAATAAATTGAAATAAAAAAGAACATCGGACTCCTTATCATCGAACTCCGCATCCTCCATTGGTAAGTCTTCAAAGTAATATGGAACAAAATACTTAAATGGAAAAAAATTAAATGACCCACTTTGAACACGCTAAATGGACACGTAATTGTTGCTCTTTCTTGATTTGTGCATTGTTTGCGTTTGGTTGGGGAAAGTACTAGGCGCTTGGAGTCTGCGCATATAAGCCCTTTCATATTTAAGTGAGGGAGGTTTATTGGGCCCTTAATTACGTTAGCCCAAATATTGCCCAATTTTCAGAAGCCCATCTTTCTCAGCGCTCTGCATCCCCTTAATATTTTTGTGCCCAGCTAAGTGCACCCCACATGTTACTAAATGTACCAGATTATGTGTGGCACATCAAATTCAAATTTTAATTTATAAGTATATTCCACATTTTTACCAAAATACCCTTCATCTGCACTCAACTACAAAACTTAGTTGAGACATCAATTTTAGGTTCGACAATATATGGCCGAGACTTATCCTCTAGGTTCGGTGTTGTCCAACTGAACCTTTTTGGTGAGATTTAGTTGACAAGCTGCCAACCAAAAGGTTTGGTTGGTTTCGTCCGACTCTCCAACAAGATATTCAGACCTACGAGGTTGAATCACTTGATGCCTACAAGTCACAAAAAGAGAGTGTTTAGAAGGATGATAATGATGTGCACAAAATGAGAGGAAAGTGTAAAGGGGTGCACTAATCACAGTGAGGGGCATAAAGGTTATTTTGTAGTAGGATTGACTTTTTCGTTAAGTTTGACTTTTCTGGGGTGCACTTAGTAAATGGTGGAGTGCACTTAGCCGGGCTCTTATTTTTTGATAATAAACCAGGTCTATATATTTTGGCCCCAAAAAAAGAAACCAACTCTATTATTTCATTGCAATGACAAAAAAAGTAAGGGTGACAATATGGGTCATGTCATGTCATTTCAATTAATAAACATGTCATGTCATGGATTTGTATTATATGGGTCATGACCTATTTACGACTTACTGATACTTTAAATGAACATAATTAAACAAACAATAAAATATAACGGAGATGTAGTATTAAGTTTTACCTTATATTTTCATTCAAGTATTTACTTTTTATTGTTAATAATGAAAGGAAAATGACTTGTAACAAATAACATATACAAGACAAATAAGAATCCTCTAAAAATGTGTAAATTCATATTTTTAATAAATAATTATTAATAAAATTTTAAACCTGAATAATACATTAAAAGTAAAATAAATATTTCCTTTAAAAGTAAAGTTAAGTATGGAAAAGGATACCTGCAAATAAAAAATAAATCATGTTATTAACATGTATTCAAATAGGTGAATTTTGTAATAATTTATTTATTATAACATATTTATTATTTATACATCATTCCTTAATCATGTTAAGTGAGTTATAAACAAGTCAAGTAGATTAACATGTTAATGACTCATTTAACCGTGTATAAACAGGTTAACCTGTTTATTACCCAGACTCATTTATATCAAATCCATGACATGTTTATTACGTATCGTGTCGTGTTAAATATTTTATGACTCAAATTGCCAGCCCTATCAAGAAAAGTATGTTACATAAACAAATTAACAAAATTAATTTGTTTCTTAATTTACTACTAATAAACGCTTTACAAAACAGTATAATTAAATATGGATCCTACTACTGTAACTCAAAATTAACACACACAAATGTCATGCACCTTACCGTTGGGATGCATGCGTGCTAAACTTAAGAGCCGCCAGACGGTCGTTTGAGTTGTCTTTCTTGAGTTAAAAAAGCATGTACGTGCATTTTCCTATAATATAATATAGTACAATAACAATAACAACAGTAATAACAAAGCCTCAATGATATCAAAAAAAAAAAAAGTCTCAATCTCAAATTTTTTAGGGTCGACCAGCTTTGTCCAACCCAAGTAAAAAAATAAATAAATATTGAACTCAAGTTTGACTTAAGAGTGACTTGGATCGCCTTAGAGTATCTCCAATGTAAATGTGAATTTGAGAATGTTAATTTGTCACATAGAAGTGAAACGCATGGACATTGGATTTTTAAAAGAAACTTTCCCAGATGCAAATGTTTAGCGCATTTCGTGTATATATATATATATTAAGTCGTGGTAAACACAATGTCTTCTCTTATGTATATTTTTATACATTGTGGTAGAATATATTTTTTTGATATGAACGAGAATTTATTTTATAAAAGTCAAAAATGGTGAGAAACAATTTGTTTCTCTAAAAAAAAAAAATAAAAATCTATCAATGTAGTAGGGAAAAAACATGCCGTCCCTAGTATGAATATATACATGCCTCTGCCATAGAGATGGGCCAATAATGAACTCATCCCCACCTGGTGTCACACTCACATCGAATCAACTAGGTTGAATCCATGGTAGTGTGATTGTAACGACCCTAAAATTTTAACTCGTGCCACATGACATTTCAAGGTCGTATTGTGGGCCCAACTAGCCGTGGTGTACTTGTTTCGGTCCTCGGGAGTCGACACCGAGATATGTTATGTTTGTTTGGTGATTGTATTGTTTGTTTATTACCAAAAATTAAATTCAATATCCCACATGTGTGAGGACGTGGTGAGTGTGCGTTGGTACCGTTGAACGAGTTCGGTACGAAAGAACGTGTTAAACTGGTATTTGAGAGTCCGGGGACGAAAAATGGAATAAAACAATTGACATTTATAAATAAAAATAATTAATGAAATTAAATAATAAATTATAGGCGTCGAGTGATACGCGTAGGTCTAATGGTAGTGTGCACGCCCAAATGTGCTCGTTGGCGCGCACAACGAAATCGTAGGAGCGAAAATACAGTTATATATATATATAGAATATATATATATATATATATAAATGTATGTATATATAAGAAAAAAAAAAAAAATGACCAAGAGGGGCATTAGTTTATTAAGGAAGAGATAAGAATGGAAGGGTAAAATAATCATTTGACCCCAAAATTTGTCAACAAAACCTCACCAACACCACCATTCACCATTCTCACTGTCTAAAAAAAACTAAAAATCGAAACGAGAGAGTAAGGGAGAGAAGGAATCGAGAGGGAAATCGTTCAATCGAAGGTGTGGAGATTGTACAGATCGAAGAGGAGATCGAGTTGACGAATGTGAGTTTGTTGATTATAGTTGAGGTTGTTGATTTTAAGAGAAATTAGATTTTAATTGTTGGGTCGGTGTCGGTGTCGGTGTCGGTGTTGGTGTTGGTGTCGTTGTTGTTAATGTTGATGTTGTTGTTGTTTGTTGTAAAAGAAAGAGAAAAGAAAAGAAAAGAAAAAAATGGAGGCAGAGACGAATTGGAAAATTTTCCAACTTGTCTCTGTGAAGATGGGGAAGAAGAGGTGGTGGGCCAGGTCGTGGTGACCCGGGCCCGACTCGGGTGGGCCGGACCGAGCCCGACCCTGTTGGGGTGAACCGAGTTGGACCTGACCCGGGGACTCACCCATTATTAAATAATTATTTATTTATTTATTTATAATAAATTAATTAATTAATTAATTTTTTAGAAATAAATATTAGAAAAATAAAAAAAAAATTCAGAAAAAATAGGAAAATTCCTAAAAAATTATATTTCAACCAAATAAATAGAAATTTGGGAATTTCTATGAAAATTGAAAACTTTGGAATTATAGAGAGACTTTTTTATCAGGGTTTTTGCCTCATAAAGCGTGAAATTGGCAATAATAGTCAGAAAATATTGAAAAATATTTTTTAAATTACATGAAAATTATGAGGTTTCACTTGGGTATATTAATGGGTCTGAATGCAACCCAATACCCGGTAAGCGACCCAATTATGCAAAGGAGCAATAATTTAGAAAATTGTAGAAAATGGTTCAAACTTGAGAAAAATTGAGGAATACTTGGGATAATTAGGGAAGAATTAGCGAAAATTGGTCAAAATAATTGTCAGGTGACGAGCGGAGTGTTGGCAACTAATTGGGGAACGTGTGGAGCTACGCGAGGGCGTTTTTAGCAGGATTCGAGGTGAGTAAAGGCAACAATAGAATCAACATGATTACTTTTCTATTTCTTGATTGATTATTCTTGAAATGCGAGCCCTTTGTATTTCATTCTAGTTCAGGTGACCTAGAGTTTAGGTAGTCCGACTGTGATGAGAAGTCTCAACGAGTTTAGTAGCCAACATAGACTGTGGCTTCTCGTTGGAGCCTATCGAAATGATTTAGCATCCGGCTAGTGACTGTGGCTTTCTTTCAGTAGTGTGTTAGGAATTTAGCAGTCGACTTTGTCTGTGGCTTTTCCTAACAAAGTGTGCGTTCAGTAGAGGTGACCTTCGGGCCCACTGGTTCGTACGGGGTGGATTAAGCAAGGGAGGTGATTTTGAGTCTACTATGTCGATCGCAAGCTGATGAGGTCTTGTGACCTGCGGTTTAATTAGGACTATCTATTCGCCTATTCGTTTGTTTCCTGGTCACTTAATTATCGTCGTCTGAGCTTGTTGAATCTATTTATCATGCGATTTGCTATCTATTTCAGTTTCTTGTTATACACTGCATGATTCATAGACCTGTGATTTTTGAAAATTCAGTAGTTTATGCTGAGATATCTAATGTTGTTGTTTACGGTTATATTTTGTACTCATCATCCTTTTTATGACGGTGGTGCAGATCCACAAACGAGCAGGGGTAAGGCACCAATGCTTGGCGATATCTTCTGAGGCACGCTCAGAGTCGTTAGCCTTGCTCTCACTTTGTAGGTATTTTGTCATTTGTTGTATATTTTGGCTACATATCCATTTATTTTGATATTTTGGGGATTTGGGGAGTTGAACCTGACTGTTGATACATGTATATGTTCATTTTGGGTTTCATTTGATCTGTTGTATACATGTGATGTTGTTTGGACAGGATTTTCCACATCTAGGTTGACTGAGTTGTAAACTGTTGTAAGTTGGTGTTAAAAATAATTCTGCTGCACACCTAACTATAATTGAGGATAAAATATTAGATATAGTTAAGGTGAATCAAAAAGAGTGATCCAGGGTGAGTGAGTGAATAATATACTGAGTAATTGGTAAGTTAAGGCTGACTAAACCTGCGTTGACTCGTCGGAGATGCGCCAGGGGTCCACGTAGGTTTAGGCCAGGCGAAACCCAGTTTGTGGTTGCTGGGGCTGTCACAGTGACCGGCTTACAAAATGAACAACCAAAAATACATTTATGAAGCCTCACCATACAATGTTCACTCACCCCCCCCCCTCCCAAAAAAAAAAAAATACAACAAAACAAAATCCCCCTCTTCTACTTAGATATATATAATGTTCGACCAAGGCCCCTGGGATATGTTCCATTTCCAATCTTCAAAGTCTTTACTGTTTTCCACCCACCTCTCCACGTTTCGTTTAATGTTTTCATTAATCTACGCCCACCCACACTCTTTGTCATTGAAAACCCTATTGTTCCTTTCCAGCCATACTTCCCATAGAATCACTAAGACCCCTGCCCTCCATAACACCCTTTTTTTCCTCCCTGTGCAGCTAACCAAGGTTTCATGGAGGCATTCACCAGCAGTTGTAGGTAAACTCCACGAAATTTGAAGTTCATTCATCAATCATTGTCAAATCTTTAACGTGTATGGGCATTCAACTAAGAGATGGTTCAATTATTCACTTGCATGTCGACATAGTACATATATAGAGGGTTGGAAGCACATTCCTGGTCTCATTTTCTGCACATTATCAACAATATTCACTCTCCCCATCCACACCGACCATGCAAATAACTTAATCTTTAATGGAGCGACCCCATACCATATTGTAACGACCCCAAATCCTGAGGCTGCCCTGTGGCTAGCTACTTCCCCTGCCCGTACACCGGAAGCCTCTGTCACGTCACTCGTCTATCCATTTTACATGTCACTCTTAAGTTTCGTGCCATTTAATTTAATAGTTTACAATTTACAGCGGAATTCTCAGTCTTACCAAAAGAGCATTATATAAAGTTAATTTATTCAACCTATAGTGAAAAACCCGAAAGTACTCAGTATATAGGCGACAACTGCCATCAATGACTGTTTATATACGAGTACTGAAGATGATATACTCACAAGTTTCCAATAATAAAAGTAAAACAATTTAATACTAATACACATACCAGTAGGTCCTCGACAGCGGACAAGTAAAGATGTGTCGCCCGTGATCTCCTAGCCCCTACTGATACACCAGGTCTGCGTTCAAGCCATCACAAGAGGCAGATGACGAGCCTAGTAAGTAAAATCCCAAGGAAAACTACTGTGCATCATAATTAAAGAATGTAAATGACAACCAATAATTAGTGTTAAATAAACATGCGAAAATAAAGAAAAATGCAGACAACTGTTCAAAGCTCATCGCATGAATAATAACACACAGATATACAAATGGGTGTGAACCAGCTAACTAAGGTGTGTACTTAGGACTAGAAGCCCAGTTGTGGCCTACGCCATCGACCCCACGACTGTGTCCTATGCCACACAACTAGCAAGCGACCATACAACCCCCAGATACATAGACGGGAAAATTCAACCATCCCAGCAAGAATGGACTCGTAGATTATCAATAATTTTACAGCTCAAATGAAATAACAATAAGTAAATGCAACAGTGGTGTTCAATTAGGTTTTACGTACCTCAAACTGCGCTCAATAATCCTGAAAACACCCCTCAGTCCGACCCCGACTAGTCCCCGACTAGTCCCCGACTCCAATTATTGTCCCGCAACTCCAAAAATCTAATCCCGGGGTTTATTGGTCAATTAAATAGATTTATAATCAGTTAGGCTCGATTTCATATAGGGGTGCACACGGATTGCACTAATCCGCGGATCCGGTCCAATTCAAACCAATTATCACTAATTTGATCAATTTTTTGATCCCTTGGATTGGATTGAAAAATCACTAATCCGACTGTACTGGATCGGATTACGGATCTTACATTAAAAAACCATGAATCCAATCCGATCCAATCCATTTAGCATATCAACGCATACATATTTCATCATATGTAGTATAATAGCTTAATTAGCATCAACTCAAATTATCAACTCAAAACTATAATATCTAAAAGACTATAATTATTCTTAACTCTTTTATTATACTTTCGACCTTTTATTGTAGGTTGTGTATGTTTAACGTACACTTTTTTTGTTCTTTTTTTAGGGTGTATGGTAAAGATTTGTAGATGACACATTTATTTATGTAGAAACTTACATTTTGAAGGTTATCGTGATAACGATTTTGTGGGAAATATGCTATATATAGATTTGTGGAATGTAAGTTGTAAATTTGTCATTCATGAGATATATAATTCTTATGATTCATTTGATTAAGTCTAATTTCATAAATTTTGGATAGGAAAACGTCAATCCGTGAAACTTGATCCAATCCAGTCCACATTTTGCAAATTGGATTGAGCTGGATTAATGAATTATTTGGACTGGATTGGATTGTAATTTTTCAATCCGCAATAATTGGATTGGGTTGCGGATTGACTCTAATTGGATTGGATCCAATCCGTGTGCACCCCTAATTTCATATTTTAATTAAAGTTCAGGGTGGTATTAGCATGCTATGTTGGGTGATTAGCACGCTAATTATTTGTGCACTGTTCATCATCTTCTCTAGTGTGATTAGCGCGCTAGTGTTCATCACCTAGTGCGCTAATTGCATGCCGCCCAGAAATTTTCAGAATCTGATTCTGGGTTTCTTTTGTCCTCAACACCTCAATTCATCATATAATTAACCCCACACTCTAACAACATCAATTCCCTTTCCAAAACACCGATTAAACAAGAATTTTCACTCAAAACTCAAAATCAAAGTGTACATATGTCAAAATCCGAAATCACCAAATTTCCTCAAACTCGATTCAAACCAACATAATTCATCAAACTAATCCTCAATAACAATAAATCAACCAAAAACAATGATGAATTCCTCAAAATTTCATTTGAATCTTAACACACCCAAACCATCTATTTTCACAAAACTCAAAGAATTGGTGGGTAAATTACTTTAGATTTCGTCGTTTGATCGCCCAATCTAGCTCCAAAACTCCAAATTTTCTGTTTTCCCAGCAAGATTTCACCCTCAGAAACTCAAATTTATGTTGAGAAATTTCTTTGGTTTGCATGTTCATGATCAAACCGGTATTTATATATGTTGTTCTAATCTGGCGTTCACACGCATTTCGAGGTTAATCGGACAACCCTTATTCTGCCTGTGTCACACAAATCCTATACACCTCATCCTAATACAATCTGTCTTGAATCTCCCTGTTGTGCATCTCGAGAATCATCGTAGGTGTGCTGATTTGTTTGGCTACAACTATATGATTTATACATATAAATTTGATTTAACACCTATAGCCTATCTAAGTCATCAAATAAATTTCATAAAATAGTAAATATGGTCACACTAATGCCCCGGCTACCCGACTCCTAGTGCCCCGCGTTCGGCACGCACCCCGAGGCGGTCCCACGCTTAGTGTACCTAATTGATTTCCTTGAGCTTAGCCTAAGGTTATATTTAAATTCAATTAATTTAAATTCTCAACCACAGTCATAATGTTATGATTTATCTCGTCTAACCTAATGCTCGGCCTCACTGCCACCTAACCCTCATGTTGGCATGTCCCACGACACGAAACCCCGCCACTCAACCTTGCCCGACAATAAATTTTCAAATACACACCTATGATGATTAGCACCGCAATATAATAATTCTAATACATCACAGAAACTCAGGAAAACACCAATACACAGTCAATACCTAGGTTCAGGTCATACCTAGCCTATTTGCAGTGTCCCCGTGTATCGTCCGAGCTGACGTCCTAATCTGTAATAATTAAATAATGGCATTATAATTATAACGGGTCATTACACATATCGTCTCAGTTGCTGGATATTTAGGTTGCCCTTGAAGCCCTCTGATTAGTATCACCCCTGAATAGATTAAGTATCTACCCGATTCATCTTCTACCCAACACTTATTATCGGATCTATCAATGTGTATTTGTGCATTCGACAACCGAGAGCTCAGTAAGGTAAACTCCCTAATCTCATCATCAGATAGCGTGTTTCTTCTCGAAAAAAATACTCCATCCAGTCTCTGTAAACATTTGCGACACCTTTGCAGTTGGTTTCTGAGATAGGGTATTTAAGTTAGCAAACTCTTGACGAAGTGGGACGAAATGGGAAACTTCCTAGCCATCGCTCTGCCCAGAAATCAGTGTTTCGTCCATCCCCAATTTTGACACTTATCCTTGCATTGAATTGAGGTGATCCCATCGCAATATATTTCCGTAGGCATTTCGCCAAAATTCTCTTTAGGGTGCCATCTTCCCAATCAACCATATTGTTGCCATATAAGCTAGTTACGAATGAGGCTCATAGTGTGTCCTGCTCATTGTTGAATCGCCATAGCCACTTATTGAGTAAAGCTTGATTTTTCATAGCCAATTTGTCAATCCCCAATCCTCCATACTCCTTTAGCCGACAACAATCCTTCCATGCTACGAGGTGTAAAGCTTTGTCGCTTCCCATTTTTTGCCAAAGAAAATCTCTCATCAAGCCCTCCATTTGTTTAGCAATTGGAGGAGGTATTTTGAATAAGGACATGTAGAAATTTGGCAATGTCATAAGCACTAATTTCAAGAGAACTAACCTGCCTCCTCGCAAGAGGTATCCTTTTTTCCATCCCTCAAGTCTCTTCGTAATTTTTTTGATAATGGGGTCCCAAAAACCTTTGTTGAATGGTGAATTCCCTAACGATAACCCAAGATATGTGAATAGCTAGTTCCCCATTTGATACCCAATTCTCGCAGCAGTGGCTCTGTAATCCTCTTCCGAGACATTTAGCCCTAGAAGCGTACATTTTTCCTTGTTCAGATTGAGCCCAGAAATTGTACAAAAACTCTGCACCAAAGACACCATATTCACCAAGGAATCATCATCAGCATTAGCAAAAAGTAGAATCAACAACAAATTGAATGTGTGTTATATTGACCCATTGTTTCCCATCACAAACCCCCGGATTTGATTGGTTTCCTTTGCTTTATGTAGCATTCTTCCCATTACATCAACAACCATAATGAAGAGGAAAGGGGATAGAGGGTCTTCTTGTCGGAATCCTACTAGGTCTTCCATTCACCATAACCAAAAAGTTTGAAGATGACAAACACCCCTTCATCCATTTTCTCCACCTAGGACCAAATCCCTTTCTTGTCATAACATGACCGAGGAAACCCCAACTGATTTTGTCATAAGCTTTCGAGAAATCAAGTTTAAGCAAATATCCCTTCCTCTTCTTTAGTCTTGCCTCCTTTACAACTTCATTGGCAATAAAAACAAGATAAAGCATTTGTCGGTCTTTTATGAAGGCTCCTCTTGTTCTTGAGCAATGGTCGATGCAATAACAGACTGCAATATGTTTGTCAACACTTTAGAAATTAGTTTATACACTGAAGTAATCAAAGCTTATGGGCCTGAAATCCGCAACTTTCTCCGCTTTAGAGCCTTTAAGTATGAGACAAATGTAAGTCTCATTAGCCTTTCTACTTATCCTTCCTTTCCTAAAGAATGCTGTGAAAATAGCCATGATTTCACGTTTCGTTATGCGCCAGTGACGGTTATAGAATTCGATAGAATAGCCATCAACACCTGGTGCCTTGTCCCCATCACTATCAAAGATCATTGTCCAAACTTCATCTTCCGTGAAAGGTATTTCAAGAGATTGGGCCTCCAAAGTGGAAATGGGATTCCATTCAACTCCCTGAATTCCCTAGCTGTCCTCCCTGTCCTCTGTATAAAGGCCTTTGAAATATGCCAAAATGGTATTGACAATGGTTTCATCATTCTCTGTAAAAGAATTATCATTCAACCTTAGTCTTGTGATCATAGATTTGTTTCTCCTCGCACTGAGAATGTGATGAAAAAACTTTAAATTTTCATCCTCCTTGGTCTTGTGACCATAGTCTTGTAGTAGAATATATATGTACTCGTCTTCTCTTATGTCTTTGGCCTTCGGGCCTGTACACACGAAAAAAAAAATAAAGAAAAATAAAGTTTTAAGATTGGAGAAAAAACTTTAAGTTTTTTCTTTTTTCTTACTTCTCAAAGAACGGTCTCAAGACTCTCAACACACAACACATTAGTCATGTAGATTTTCAATGACAATTAAGAAAAGTTATTAATGATTAACTAATCTGTCATTTCTTAAAAAAAAAAAAAAAAAAAAAAACTAATCTATTATTATAAAAATTTTAGTTCTAGAGTGATTCCTATGACATTTCTATGACATTTTATTTAAAAATTGTCAAGTTTAACCTCACTTTAATGAAAAATTTTGATTTAAAATTTACCAACACTTGTAAATTATGTGTCATTAGATTTAAAATTTAACAACACTTATAAATTATGTGTCCTTAAATTTAAAATTTGGCGATACTTGTTTATCAAGTGTCTTTAATTTTGTAACGCTTGTAAATTATATGTCTCGAGATTTTAAATTTAGCGATGTTTTAATATTAAGTGTTCTTAATTTGGAGACGTGTATATTATGCCTCTCAAAATTTTAAATTTGACAATGCTTGCATATCATGCATCTCTAAAATTAAAATTTGGAGACGTTTTTTTATTAGTCTTGACAAAAAAGTGTGCTATGGATCCACTTTGTTGTAGTGCTTGCACAGTCAGACCACTTGGTTTCTTCCCCCCTATACTACTATAAACACACACTTTGCTGGTAGAATATATATGGATTCATCCCTGCACGATCATTCTATGTAATTTGCTATAATTAAGTAGAGCTAGTGGCGCGCGTACACACATATGTACCGATCGTTCTACATGTATGCGAAGCACGACATCATTTTTGTAAATAAGTTGTTGGAAGAATATTATTATATGGATCATATGCAAAAAGTGACATGCCATGGGTGTAATAATGCATGGGACGCGCACATGCAATACATACACTTGCCCATGCCCACGGGAAAATATGCTTAGCCACATCAATTTTTCTTGGTTGCTAAGTTTGATTCACTTAATTTCACCTTCCCACTATTCAAGTTTCAGCTCAAAAGCTCGTGACCCACAATAATATGGTCTACTGACCAAAGTGCACCATGAAGAGATCGAGGGACCCGCAGATATATATAGGCGCGGACAAGCCTAACAAGTGATATCAAAGCCAATGATTTAGCTGGGACAAGGCATGTGTTGTTACATTGGTAGTCGTAGATTCCTCGAGTCGACTCCCCTCGAGATGAGAGATGAAAGATTATGTGGTGAGGTATCTTAGAGGGAAGTTGATCTAAGGTTCATGGAGCTAGCCTCAATCCAAAGTTGAAATTGTTTAGGGATGTGTGGACTGAAATACTGCCCCATGCACCAGTGAGCTAAAGGTGATCAATTAAGTTGGCGGGGATAATTAATATTGGTACTAATAAGATTCACACACCAACGAAGTGTGTGTGCATATATATATAATATGCACAGGTAGCCCCAATAGATTTACCATTTTTCACATAATTTTAGAATGCACGGTGTTTAATTACTAGCTAGTCTAAGCGCTAAAGAGGGCGACGTTTGATTGGCCAGTGATCTGGGGGTGGATGGGTGTTGTGCAGACCTGGGTTCGGAGAGGAGCGATGAAGCTTGGACGTTTGTTTTGATTTTTGGGGTCCTGGCAACATTGTCTCTGTGCAAGTTTTTCTTTCTTTGTCTCCGCTCAAATACCATATCAAATTCTCACGATTGTGTCGTACACATGTGCGCGAGCTCGTGAATATCCTCTACTAGCACCGATATTGTCCCCAACTTAACCACCTTCAACTCTTAGGTATGAGGTTTTATCTCAAAAGGTCTCAGTATTAGTTGGAAGGAGTTAATCAATTATATACTTCTTTATGAAGGTTATGAAAGCATTCCTCTCCTCTTGGCGACTAGCCCTATCCCTAAAATCACTTTTTTGAGTTTTCTCTCTTAATTCAAGATTTTGATCCACTGCCGATCTTCTCTTTTGATCAACGGTGGTTCCAAACTTCATTTCTCCGTATTTTATATGTTCAATAAAGTGTAGATCTTTTCAGATTTGAGAAGATTAGATCTACTTGTTGCGTTACATCTTCCTCAACGCTCGTTTTTGGATCTGTGCGGCTATTAGGTTAGTCCTTATTTTAGTTGTATTTATAAGTAGTTTGTCTTCCCTTTGTTGGAAGTCTTGATTTTTATCTTATCAAGAAGTTTTAGCTTTTCTTCTCCTTATTGGGAAGTTTTTTTATTCATTATGTGGTTCTAGCGAGTGTTTATCTATTGTAATATGTTTCAATGTTGTAGTGAACAGTCCCTGATTGTCAAATTGTTTCAATTTCACAATCGCATTCGTAACCAAAGTAATGACAGTTCTTTTAAACAAATAGATTAGTGAATCAATGTACTTTTTTGATTCTATGTCTGGTCCTGTACCGAGTCATTAATGATTAATGAAACTTCATTTTTTCTTCAAAAAAAAAAAACTTTCGGTCCACATCCACCAAAAAACCCCAAAGACCTACTCTTGTAGGCTTCTAAGTCCATTAACGGGTCTAGACTTAATGGCTAGCCCAATAACTAGGTCATCAAATACAAGTCCATGATCGTTCTGTTTTGATACCGTATAAAAATCCATAAGCCCGGAGAGTGTTGGGCTGCATACGCATAAATGGATATGTAAATGGGGTTGGAGCCCATCTTTGCACAAAGCCAATTGACTTGTGCTAGGATCCAATCTACAAAATTTATGTACAACACCAACTCTTATTATATTTCCAATGTGAGATTATATACTTCAACATTAATCGATTATAACTATTTACACAATCAAAATTAAAAGAGTTGCCACTCTTTTTCTCCAGAACCCTAAAATTTTCTTCTCGATTCACTTTTGTGGCTTTTGTTCTTGAACCACCATCGATCATCTTCTTCAATCGGCGTGGTTCCAATCAAAACCATTTTGCCCTTTTTCCATATAATAAACAACAAATTTAATCAGATTTGTGGAGATTGATTTATCCTTGTTGTTGTGCATCTTCATTAATGGTATTGCGTGGATTTATGTGGCGCGCCAGATTGTTCATGTCTTTAGTTTTATTTTATAGTTAGTTTTCTTCTCTAATTAGAAGTCTTTGATTTGTTTTTACCTTGTTGAGAAGTTTTGTTATTCGTTTTATAGTTTTAGTAATTTTGTGATGTCATGAGTTTTAATGTTGTAGAATAAACCAACTTTTTAATTTGTATATTATTTAAAACAAAGTGTTCAAACAATAAATCAATTTATTTGACAAACCAGACCCATCACAACTAATAGAACTAAAGAAACCTACTGAATAACACAAAATTATAAATTCTTTACCAATCATAAATGCCCCTAAATCAATAAGGTAGGCTAACAATTTCAATTAGTTGTGTTATTCCTGAGTAGGCTTCTTTGGTTCTACAACGTTGAAATTAAAGGCAGTTTGTTTGAATAAATATATAAGGTTAGAAGGTTAGAATTAGTGGTGTCCATGACATAAATCCATTTCTTAGGTTGTGACTCTTCTGTTGTATCATATATCATATATATTGTTTCAATTTTCACTTTGTTCATGTTTTTTTGTGTGAAGTTAAACATTAAATCTGTATGGGATAATTGAATTACATAATAAGTAGTAAACATAAAAGGGGCAAAATAGTAATCTTGATTGATGTAAACCTAATTGACAAAGGTGAATAATGAATCAGCAACAAAAAAAAAATGGCAAACCAATAATTTTGCTTACCACTCATTAAGTGGTAATTCGTGCTTTTATATGCTTCCTCCCAGTCAATAATATAATTCGTTCTAGCAAAAATCTCTTGTTCAAAATTATAATTCATTTTCGGAATTCGATAGTGTATTTATTACTTTTTTTTACCCATTTTACCTTTATGGAGTTCAAACATTTATGATTTTTCAATTCTTCCTTTCATTTAATGTCAAAGGACATATATGTAAATTACACTCATAATTAAGGCTCTCTTAATTCTTGTGTCTTTACTTTGATCAGAGGGAGTAGTTGATATATATATATATATATATATATATCAACTATATAAAAGAACGAATCTTTAATTTTTGAGTGGTAAGCAAAAAGTCTTTTTAGCCCTTTTTGTGTAATTTTACATACATCTCCAAATCACTTTTTTGTGCGCACTCATATACATCAATGTATATGAATTGTATCACCCCAACTCTCTCTCTCTCTCTCTCTCTCTCTCTCTCTCTCTCTATTGGTCTCTTTTCGCCCTATATTCTTCGTTTTTTATGTTTTAATTTTTTGCCTATGTGCGATTCTTATGCATCTTCAATTAATAAATTGTTTTTTTTATTTTAAATAAATTGTTTTGTCATGCCTCATTTATTTGATTTGTGCACTATGTGATTCACATTATAAATTGCATACTTGTAACCTTACACAGTTCTTTAATTTTTGAGTGGTAAGCAAAATGTCTTTTTTGCCCTTTTTTGTGTAATGTTACATACATCCCCAAATAACTTTTTTTTGCCATTTTTTGCACTCATATACATCAATGTATGTTTGCTTGTGTAATTTTACATATATCCCCAAATCACCAAAAGAAAATACATCGCTGAAAATAGTTTGATATTTGTTACATACTCCAAATCCAAGAATTAAAGGGTAAAATGTGAGATATATTATAACCTTAATTTTGACAGCGCACCCAACTTAAGAGCTTTCTCGTCATTAATCTCTGACTATTAATTAAGTACTACTGATTAAAGGTAACCCAAAAATAATAAACGTGAGGTGAGCAGTATGGGGGGATTTGCTAAAGTTTGAAGGGTGATGTTAGTAATGTATACTTATAGCAAAGTGCTACGTGTATAAAAAATTAAATGTGGAAGGGTAAAAGTATAAAAATATATTATATGTCATACACGTTGTAACGGCCCCAATTTAATTTGTCATTATTTGTGACGTATAGCAGACGTGACGGACAGCTCAAACACCCGTGGGACCCGCAGCTAGGCTATAGCGCATCTGGAGTTAGGTAAATTGTTGCTTTGAGTGTTGTTTTGACTAAATTTACGATTTTATGTTAAAATAGGTTAAACGACATCGTGATGTGTATAATTATATTTCAATTGACGTGTGAGATTATGTGTTAAGTATTCGCCTCGATATGCGTGTCGACGCAGGTACCGAGTAAACTAAAAGACGAAATATTAGGCTGGAGAAAATAATACACGCATTAAATAAATTAAATGTGATAAAATAGTAAATTGGTGGGCGCCTGGGGAGACGCGGGGTCGTGGTCGACACGTGTGGGTGGTACGGTAGTGTGCACACCCGAGTACGCTCGTTAGCGCGCACGAATAAATTGTAGGCGCTAAAAATATAGGCGAATATATATATGTGTGTGTGTATATATATATAAATATATATTAAAATCAGAAAATAAATAAATAATTGTGAAATGACCAAAAAGGGCATTTGATTCTTAACGATGAGGATAAGAACATAAGGGCATTTTGGTCATTTTACCTCAAATGTTGATAAACACATCACCTACACCACATTTCTCACAATTTCACCATTTCGATCGACCGAGGAAGAAGAAGGAGAAGAGAAATAGAAGGAAAAAGGAGAGAGCACGATGAAGTCGAGTTGATTTTGTTGTTGTTGGTGTTGGTGTTGTGGTAGTGGTGGTGGTGATGGTTCGGGAGTGGTGGTGGTGGTGGTGGCGGCTTTGGGAGCTTGGACGAACTGCAATAGTAGTTCCTCCGACGAGGGAGACAACACCCATGTCATCTCCATTTCTAATTGAGCAAAGAAAAGAAGAAAAAAAAAATTCATCAAAGTTCCTCCCTGGTTCGATTGAAGAAGAAGGGGGCACACGTGCAGATCGCACGTGTACACCCCCTCTTCATGGGCTGGGTCGGGCCGAGCCGGCCCAGACCCAGATGACCGGTTGGGCCGAATTGGGTCCAGCCGAACCGAACCCGATTCAGCCCAACTAAAAAAAACAGTTTTAAATAAAAATAAAAATACAAAAAGTAGCTAAGAATAGCTAAAAATTATGTAAAAATTCAGAAAAATCCAAAAAATAGGAAAAACTTAGAAAAAAGATATTTTGATCAAATAAATGAGTTTTGAGATTTTATCGAAATTTTGGCGAGATGTTGTCGGTTTTTTACCTCGAAAAATGTAAAATTGACATAATATATCAAATTGAAGCTAATTCAATGACAAATGGTATTAGGTACATTCGGGTGATAATTTTGATTGTTGGGTGTCTATTGGAGCTAGATCGGGGTTTGATTTTCGGGACGCGGAGTGTGGATTGATGTGTGTAGTATCCCCATTGAATTACTTGAGTATTTACTTCTTTTGGCATTTAAATTCAATTTCTTTCATTTCAATACTCTACTCAGGTTATGATTATATGGGCCGACGTTGAGCGGGGCTCTCTCCATTCCATTCTTGTGTGTATGTCTACTACACCATAACACTTGCTACCAGATCGGTCTCGGTGAATTGCACGACCCGAGTATCACGTCGTGGCATGTGTCGGTGCGCCGTAGGTGTAACATCGGCCATCGAGCGGATATAGATACTGGCCCTGCTTGAGTAGGACTTGCCTTCAGTATTATGTGAAAAAGTCTGAATTATGGTGATAGTCTGACCCTAGGGTTTAGGAACACACTTTGAAAATTTCCTATTATTTTATTCATGCGATGAGCGCAGTTGCCTGTATTTATTTCCGCATGTTTATTTAATAGCTTTATTTAAATTTCAGTATTTACTTTCAGTATTGCTCACTTAATTTCCTTGGGAATATTCACTCTGAACTCGTCATCTGTCTTTTGTGATAGCTTTAGTTCAAATCCTAGTACGAGTAGGGGCAAGGGCAAGCTGCCAGAGTACCTTTGATCTGAGATTGCCTGACTCGTATGTTTGTATTATATTTATTTTGTTTCATTTTGGGTTTGGGGATTTTGAGATACCTTGTGTATATTAATATTTTTGTGACTTCAGAGGTATTTATGGTTATATATAGGTTTTCTACATTAGGTTTATAGTTTAGGTTACACATTTATAGTATCATTATCCGAGTAAATGTAGTAGTAAGGCTTCCGCTGTGTGAATTTGAGGATTCTATAATGACTTAACATATAATTTGATTTCAATACAACTTAATCAATAAATGGATAATTAATAATAAGGTTTAAAAAGATAAAATGGAGGATATAATCTAATGTAAAGCATAATTGTCGCTGGGCCTCCGTAGTGGTCTATTTGAAAAATGGGTTGTTACACATGTGACACTTTGTAATTGGTAGACATTACCAACTTAACAAATCCTATGGTATCTAGTACTGTATTAACGACGTCATTATTAATTTGGACTTGAGATTAACTATCCCTAATCGCGCCGATTTAGCAAAGTTGATTACGACCGGTCAAAGAACGGCTGACGTGGCCCAGGTGGTGGTGTTCGCGGTCAAACATTCAAATTAAAAGTTACAGTCGCGGCCCGTGGGGCCCACTGATGGATGGTCGACAGTTCACCTCAGGTGAACTTTAGTCTCTGCATTAATCGCTTTCAAAGTTTAATAACAAAGTTTCAGGTGACTTAAGTCTCTCTCTCTCTCTCTCCGTTTCTTGGTTGCCCCAAAAACCTTCTCAAGAACATTCCACTTTATTGAAGTGAAGTTACCATAATAACCTCCACTACACTACCCACCCAAATACAATAACACAAACAAACAAACTTGGTTATGGTTGACACTTGACATGCAGCAGTTGAAGTCAGTGCAGTACCCATTGCCAACACAAAATTGATTACTTCAGAAAACACTGTAGATTGAAGGCATTATAGCTACCTATATTGATAAAAATCTCTCCATTACTAAAAAAGAGTTTGAATGCATTTTGAAAAAATCACCTTATTATTAATTTTAAAAAATACTGTAGATTGGTTAGCTTGCCAGTGCATCAAGCGAAATGGTCACAAAAAAATTACCTTATTATTAATTAAAAAAAGGATACTAACCTCTTCGTCGCGAGCTCACCCTTACACATTATCTTTTTATTATTGTTGTTAAATAAAAAATAAAATATATATATAACTTAACAAAAAATCTATTTGGACTCTTAGAGTCCACACTCATACTTTTAAATTTTTACAAATATCCAAGGAGAGTTATAAGTTATTATTTCAAATTTATTTATTACTTGAGGATGACTTTGAAATAAAAATTTTCTAAAAAACTCTCTAAGAGTTCAAACTTTAAAAATTCAAATAGTACTACTCAAAACTTAATTAAGAGGGTTGTGGTGAGATAACATGAATCGACCCTTCTTTCCTAATTAGATGTCTCAAACTCGAGTTTTGAGAATGAAAAAACTTTAAAACTTTTGACTAGATTTATGATTCTGTGTTGAGTTTGAGACTAATTGGAGTTATGTCTCGGATATATTGATAATAGTAAATAAAAGGTTAGATTTTCCTACCAACCCAAAAAAAAATCATGAAAAAAAAAAAAAAAAAAGAGGTTAGATTTTTATATTGCACGTGGAGCATGCGCAATGGTCTAATTCAAGCACTTGTTCTCATTGGCTAAGTTTTTGCCACGTGCCCTCACAACCTTGGGACCAATCGCGGTTTCACATTTGTTAAGTTAGGTTTGACGGTTACTTATAGCAGAGTTGTTTTTTGTTACAAATTTAAAAACCGCTAAACAATTTCAAACCACTGATCAAACGTGTGCATGTCATGAACCAAACCAACTAACAAAACAACCGCATGGCACTCTCGTAAATAAACTAAACCCCCAGCCTATTTTAGTCATTCAACCTCATCTTCCGTGTCAACTCTATCTTGTTAGTTTAGTTGATGGCTCGTTTTTTAATTGTAACGCAGATCGCTAACTCCACCACTCACCAAACAAAAGAATACTAATCAAAATAATAATTCGAGAATAACACCCCTTAACAATACACCCCAACGCGCACCCTCACATCTCACCGTGTTTTAAATCTTGAGATACATATGCCCATATTTTGTAACTGAGGCTATATTATTGTTGTTGTTGATGTATAACCCCTCATCCTGAGATAAACGCTTACAGTTTATGTAAGAGGTGTGTTATCAAAGAGTATTATTTTGATATTTTCAAATCACAATAATATTGTCCTTTAATCAAAATTTTCAAATTTGAATCTTGAAAACTTGAGGATAGAAACCTTTAAAATTTTGAGTAGTGCTACTTGGACTCATGAGTCCGGACCCTTAGGGAGTTTTTTGAAAATTTTTTATTTCAAAGTCATCCTTAAGCAATCAATGACTTCAAAATTATAACTTGTAACACTCCTTTAATATTTACAAAAATCTCAAAAACCCCCCTTTGAGTCCGGACCCTTAGTGTCCAAATAGATTTTTTGTAAAATTTTTAGTTAGAGATGATTCTTTATAGACCTACATTCATAGAGTCTGAGTCTCCAAAATTATAGTGCCTAGCTTGAATACGCACTTGGTGTTCCGTGTGATGCACATCGAGATGTGTATTTCTCGTACCGATGCCCATCTCAGTGCTGGTGGCAGAGAAACATTTTCCTTACCAAATATATTTTATTTTTATTTTAAAAAAATTCTGTTCATATATTTTAATTTTATTTTTTTCAATTTTGACTGTGTGAAGCTCTGCAGCTGACATTCATGCTTCGCTCGCTGCAGTTGTTCTTCCATTACGAGGTACGACCTTCTCCGCTTCGATTTTTATTTCGTCTTCTTCGATTTGCGACTCTAATTGGTTCCATGAAAACAAGGATTTCGTTCTGCATCCATCGACGTTCTTCGTTTCACTTCTCGCACTGTCTTTCATTCTCTTCAATTAGGTTTGTTAGGTTTCGATTCTGCGCGCACAAACGTGGATCTGGTCTAATTTTCATGCCTGATCGATGAATCTGGACGGTTTTCGGTTTGAAACGTCGTTCGATTCGGATTTTATGACGAAAACCAATCAATCGTTGTTTTGATTGAACAAAATCTAATCTTGTCATCTGTTTTTGTTGCAATCGACATTTTTGAATGTTGGGAGGTTTTGTGAATGAAATGTTGAAACTTGAAAGCGTTGTTTAGGCGAATTTAGGCATTTGAACAGTATTTGTGGAGTGTGGAGTGTGAAAATGTGAAATCCTTGTTTAGTTTTAGTGGATTGTTGTTGAGCAAGCTAGGGTTTTGTCGGGATCTAATCGAGTAATCGACTTTGTTGACTTTGGATGGTTTTAGGGGATTTGATAGGAAATTGAGATGAAAGGAGTGAAGGAAGGGTTGATAATTGGAATTTCGATAGGGGTTGTGATTGGGGTGGTTTTGGCGGGATTGGCGTTGTTCTGCGTGAGGTATCGTAGGAGGCGGTCGCAGATTGGGAACAGTAGTTCTAGGAGGGCGGCGACGATTCCAATTAGGACTAATGGGGCGGATTCTTGTACGATTTTGTCGGATTCCACGACTGGGCAGGATTCTCCCCGGAGATCTGAAGTGAGTAATGGTTTGTCGTTGTGGATTGATGGGCCGAAGCGGAGAAACATTTCTTCTGTGTCTGGAATACCCAAGTACTCTTACAAGTATGTTGATATCTTTCCTTATTATGCTTATGATTTGTGTAAGATACTCTATTTATGCTCAATGGCACTATTACCTGTTCCCTGTTTTGAGAATGATGGATTTGTTAAAGCTCCTGCTTATGCTTTTAGCACATCTGGATTCTGCATTAGTTTGTTGTTTCTACAATGCTTATTTTACTGGTAGTTTTGTCACGAAATCCATGAATTTGATCTATCATACTTTCATGTTCGACGCTTTCATATACATTCATAATCTAAGCTTTCGAACCATTCTTTCCACATCATTGTAGCATTTACCTATTTGTTTTAGTCAAGAAAGAATTGGATAATTGTGTGACAGTCAATATTACTGATAAGAGGTCTTTTAATTCTTTTTTAATTTATTAACTGAACCTTAATTCAAAAAAAAAAAATTGAAAAGAAATAATCTATGAAGTAGGAGTGGGCACGGGTCGGGTTTGGGTCGACCCAACCCGATACCCGACGACCCGACTCATGTCGGGTCTTTGGAAAACTGACCCGTAACCCGACCCGACAGACAGCAGACCCGATATAAACCCGACCCGTTTAGGGTCGGGTCGTCGGGTCGGGTCATCGGGTGACCCGGTTTCATGAAAAAAAAAAAAAAAACAGCGGTTTCGAGTCGGGTCGGGTCACTGAGATTTCTGGGTTCTTCAGTGTGGTCTTCTTCTCAGTCTAGCCAACACACCACCGCCACCACCACCAACTCCAAATTTTATGATTCTCATCATCACTCTCCTCCAAACAGAAAACGTAAAACCCAAGAAACCCCCTCCCCACCACCACAAACACTAGTACCAGTGAAAGAAGAAGATGAGGAAAAAGCCGGCACAACAGCAGCAGTAGTGATGGTCAGAGAGAAAATGAAGTTGTTCAAAGGCTTACACTATGTCGAAAACTTCAACTACAACAACAATAATCAAACAAATACACAATCAACAAATCAATCAACACAAAAAAGATTATAAAAACAAACAAACTGAAAGATTAATTAAAAAAAAACCTAGATCTACAGAGACGGAGAAGAGGGAGGGAGGGAGGCCGTTGAGGAAGGTGGAGGGGATGTTAGGGCTGTTGAGCCAGGAGTTGACGGTGGGGCCGCCGTCGTGGACGAAGAGGAGGTCTTTGATCACCGAGGCTTGGAGGTCGGCGGACTTCATGGCGGCGACGCTGTACTTCACCACTACGGTCGGCGTTCTTCATGGAGGCGGCGGACTTCAGTATGATGAACCTCTGCAAGACCATTGCCACCAGAGCAACGCCCGATACTCTGATCATCACATTCGTGGACGGTCCTGATTGGCGAACCACCGGATCTGCCGAGCCTCAGGCTTCGATCCATCCCCAACGTGATCCCTTCGGAAGTGAATCGCGCGGCGGACTTCACTGGGTTTCTGAGGGCCGTGTATTCGAAGATGGAGGGGCCGTTCGACTTCGAGCGGCTGTTGGAGGGGTTGGAGAGGAGTGGGCAGAGTTGGGGCTTAGTTAGGGTTATTTTGGTCGGGTCGGGTCGGGTCGGGTCGGGTGCACTTTGATCAAACCCGAAACCCGACCCGAAACCCGACGGGTCGGGTTTTTTGACCCGACTCTTTTTTTAACCACTCTACCCGACCCGCCACCCGCCACCCGAGTCGGGTGACCCGACCCGAGTCGGGTCATCGGGTTTCGTGCCCACCCCTACTATGAAGGTGAAAGTTTTACATCATGCTTATGCATCTGCACTGATTACTTATGCTTTTCTCACTATTCATCATGCTGTAGCATCATTGTTCTCCTTATGATTTCTAGTCTAGTAGACATCTTAATGAATCAATGTCAATCTGATAGAAGATGCTGACAATGTTAGATTCACCTTTACTAGCTTGGGTAAATATGTGGATCTCATTCCCCTCACTCTCGCTCTCTCCCTCCCTCCTAATACAGTGGCATCCTCGAGATATAATAATATCGTAGTTTTGAATTAGAAGAAGGGATGTTTGGTCATTTGTATAATGCGCTAAAACATATTATTTGCAGAGTATACCTAATGCGAATGATGGTTTGTTTGTTTTTGTTGTTGAAAGAGTAAGAATGCTGGAGATGTTGTGCTTTTGATGGTTTTGGGAAGTCAAGTTGGATTACTGAATAGAAAAAAGAATGTTCTCTTGCTTGCTCTAGGTTTTTGGATTTAGTTTATGATAACTATGCTGACCCAGATGTTTCTTTCATCTTTATTAACCTTCATT
This sequence comes from Stephania japonica, assembly GCA_039657345.1. NCBI lineage: Eukaryota > Viridiplantae > Streptophyta > Magnoliopsida > Ranunculales > Menispermaceae > Stephania > Stephania japonica. The sequence continues at coordinate 77,772,308 of CM077556.1, read as the reverse complement.
GTGATGGTGCTTGGACAGAGATCTGCAGAAAGCAACTTATAATTTCACAACATTGATAGGCCAAGGGGCTTTTGGCCCTGTGTACAAAGCTCAAATGTCAACTGGTGAGACTGTTGCTGTTAAAGTGCTTGCTACGGATTCCAGGCAAGGAGAAAAAGAATTCCATACAGAGGTATTGCTAGGAATTGGCTTGTGCATAATAATTCTCACTTTATTCTTGCAGTAAAAGATTAGCTCTTATTTGTTGCTGTTCGATTCATGGAAATTGTCTGGTGTTAAAATAGCTTAATATTGTTTTTAGGTTTAGTGATTATCTAAATTCTAGCTCTCCACATGAATGGTAAGGTTCATGTGATTCTTATAGATCTAGTGATTATCTAAATTCTGAATCTAAATCATTTAACACTAGACGATACGTCGATATCTATACATTTTTTTTCTTAAAGCATCTTGTTGTTCATAGTTTATTCATCTTCAATTCTTTCAACTGACCACTTCTAATTTTTGGGACTGGATCTTTCCACAATTGACTTCTGGTTCTGCTTAACTAGTTGTAGTGAAAGCTGAAGCTGGTTTGTACAGTTTCGTATTGTGTTCCTTCTTTTTTATGGTTTTGATTTTGCTCATATCTCATTTTACCTCCAAATGCAATAACTGAGAACATCAAGTGACGTATCAAGGTTATTTAAAGTCACAGGCTTATATTTTTTTCCTAAAAATTATGCCAGCTCCCAAGTTTATTAGTTCTCATTCCATAGTCTTCAATGGCAGTTTGTTTGAAACAGATAAAGGTATTTTATGCTGACAACTTTTTCTCTTTCCTGTATCTTGTTTTTCATAGTTTTGCATTTTCCATCGTATTTGAATTCTTAGTTTCATTCTCTATGCCACTGCATGGTCGCTGTATCTGCTTTAGGATTTGTAATCTGTTGCATGAATTCATAAATCTATGCTATTAATAAGAGGAATTACTGGCCCTTACATTTTTCTGTCTAATTCCGTAGGTGTTGTTACTTGGGAGACTACACCACAGGAACCTTGTGAATCTGGTGGGATATTGTTCAGAAAAAGGACAACGTATGCTTGTATATGTCTACATGAGCAATGGAAGTCTTGCTTCTCATTTGTATGGTAAGAAACTTGGGGATCATTTTCACCGATTCCTTAACTTTTCTTTATCGAGTAGCTTTCTATATCTTTTGCATGGAAACTGTGACCTGACTCAGCATGCTGTTTTGAATTTTTGTAGATGCCTACTGATTTTTTTTATTTTTTTATTTTTTTATTTTTTTATTTCCATGCATCTGCAGGTGAAAAAAATAGGACAGTTAGCTGGGATTTGAGAGTAGTTATCGCTCTAGATGTTGCTAGAGGTTTGGAATATCTTCATGATGGAGTAAGAACTCATTCTAAACACCAAGAAACCTCATGCTTATTATGTTAAACTATTTCCTGGAACTAATTGTACACACTGCATTACTTTGTGCAGGCTGTTCCGCCTGTTGTTCATCGTGACGTAAAGTCTTCCAACATACTGTTAGACCAGTCAATGAGGGCCAGAGTATGTCAATGATCTTTCATATTTATCTTTAATATAAATTGACTCAGTGGTTTTACTGGGATTTGTTTAACAAAGTTCTTTTCTCTTAATATTCAACCACAATAATTAGTTTGATTTTCCAAGAGATCTGAATATCCTTGAATCCATAGAAAGAAAAGATGCAATAACAGCTAGGTGCTCATTTTGGATTCTCAAGATTAACAAAGTTCTATGTCGATAACTAAATAATGTTAACTGAGCAGGTGGCTGACTTTGGCCTTTCAAGGGAAGAGGTGGTTGACCAGCATGGATCAAATGTAAGAGGAACATTTGGCTATCTTGATCCAGAGTATATATCAACAAGGGCCTTCACCAAAAAAAGTGACGTCTATAGTTTTGGAGTCCTGCTCTTTGAACTAATTGCTGGCAGGAATCCTCAACAGGGACTGATGGAATATGTAGAACTAGTAAGACAAATATTTCTTTATTTACTGTTGAAAACGTTGGCTCCTGATTGCTCCAATAAATTTACTACTTTGATCAGAAAATATGGCCTTTCAGCATCAAGGGATGTGCATTTGATCATTCATGCGTTGGCTATATGCATGTTGCATTCTGGTGAAAATTGACTATCGATAGGTCTCATTTCAAATTCTAGGGGTCCAGGATGGCCTTTCAGTGTCAAGGGAAGTTGATCATTTACGCGTTGTCTATATGCATGTTGCATTCTGGTGAAAATTGACTATCGATGGTATATCACTTTCATGTTCTTATGGTCTTATAGTTAGATGGGTACTAGTACAACAGCATGGCTGTTTTTGAAAAAAAAATAAAATAAAAAGAAAGTACAACAGCATGGCATGTGAAGCCAAATTGTATCCAGAAACTATATTTTGGTAGTTTGTAGTTGCATAAACTCTTTACATGGACTGAAAACTCTGCATATTAGCTCCGATTTAATCTGTTTTGCGTTTCTTGGCTATCATGTGGGACATCTTTCGATTCTTCTAGTTATTATATTGGTCTAAGAGAGGAGTATTGATATTTGTTTATGTGATCAAACAGGGAGCAATGAATGCGGAGGGAAAAGGCGGGTGGGAAGAGATAGTAGATTCACGTCTTGAAGGGAAATTTAATGTGAAAGAACTTAATGAAATCGCAAGCCTCGGATATAAATGCATCAACAGCGTCTCAAGGAAGCGACCTTCAATGAGAGACATAGTGCAGGTGCTATCTCGAATTGTCAAGTTGAGGCACAGCAGGAAGCATCACAATCAATCCGTCTCATCTGCTGAAGATGTTGCTATTGATGTCGATGGGCAATCCGATTCTCAAATCGCAATCAGCGATCTTCATAGAGAGGATTCAGTTGACAGCATCCCCGACACTCCCCAAGTTTGACGGTGAATATGAACTAACTTTTTTTCTTTTTTTTATCCCCCTTTTCCCAAATCATTTACTTTCATCTTTGGTTTTGCCGCTTTGGTCTGAATTGATTCCATAGAGTGAGTTGAAGTTCCATTTGGAGGTTCCAACCAATGCAGTCATAGTTCCCTTGTATCATTTTTTTTTTTCTTCCATTTGTATATCTGTCAGGTCTTAAGAAACTTGTTGGCCTTGTATTGTTTTGAAATGTAAATATATAAAATTTTGAATGCAAGATTCCTTCATTATTTATAAACTCATTGTGTTCCTTCATTATTCACACATACATACATTTAATATACCAAAGACTTAATTGCTTCCATGCTCAGTAAGTCAGTAGCACTAGCAATAGTAAGTTTTGTCACTAATACCTTGCTCTATTACATAAACATATTTAAGTTTTTTTATTGAAGTGAACAAAAGGAACAGTTCACTTCTGCAGTATTCCTACTTCCTTTAAGTACTGAATGGATTGCTCATAGATTTCATCAATCCCGTATTTGAAGCGAAACCCTTCTTTAATAAGCTTCTCTGAGGAGAGCATCGTCGTTGCAGGTCCCTCTTCAAAGCTGAGAAATCAGAATTCAGTGACACGAGGGACTACCTTCTCAGTGATGCATCAAATATTAAGATGTTTTAGATTGTAGAATTGTGTTTAGGTGGGGAGAGATGATGCATATGCTCAAGTGAAGCTGTACTTACTCAGTCGTGATATCGTACTGGGGGTATCGCGCTTTCAAGAACTTTGCAATCTCAACAATACTGCTGTTGACGGTGTAGCAAATATACCGTAGATTCCTTTTTGGCAAGAAAATGTGTGCTTGAACAACATCTTCTACATGGGGGATTGAAATGGAGCCAGATACTAGTTCCATGCTTTTCAATGTCTTTATCTGGGGTTCATTTCCTGCATGTATTTAGTATCAACCACACATCAGAATGGCATGCAAGCTCTCTCACTAATTTTCTAGTCCTACAAACTGACTCCTACTCGCTTCCGTCGGAAGCATTACATTTATGTTACGACGCTGTTCTCACCTGTGACCAATGACATTGCGATGGGGATGCTGCTGGGGACATCAGATGTCATAGCTGGGCCTGCAGCGAGAGAAGGAATGACAGTGATGAGGTCTATATGGTTCTCATCGGCACACTTCCATGCTGCCTTCTCGGCAAGAGTCTTTGAAACTGGGTATCCCTGTAGACATCCAAAGCTCTTGTCAATTTGCGTAATTTAGTTGATCTTTCGAAAATTCATGTAAAGATTACCTGAAGCCTACGAATATATACACAAATCATTGCGAATTATACACATCAAAACAATGGTAAGTACTACTTGATGACTGATTAAACATATTTCAATATCATTCAGTGGATGCTAATGAATTGTGTCGGCAGAGACTTGGTGATGATCATTTTCAAACATATATGTATTTGCATACCCAAGCAGGTGGCTTTTCAGAAGCAAGAAATTCAACGTCAGTCCAGTTCTCTTCATCCATCACCAGATCATGCTCGTGACTGCGTGCCTTCGAATTCTTAATCGATACTGCAGCTGCAGAGGACGTCAATATCACCCGCTTCATCCGCTTTTTTGCATGCTCTCAAAACATCTAGGGTCCCTCGGATGGCAGGTTTGCTCATGTCATTCTGTATCACAGCACTCAATGCAAATTCACTTGCATTGATAAATATGTTACAAGTTTCTTAGGTTTGCTTGTTTTCATTACTATGTACATAGTTAATCATATACTACCTCTGGATCTAGAGAACCAAAATTCACCGGGGTGCTACATGGAAGACTATGTCGCAACTTGCCACCGCTGCCTCAAAGCTCCCTTCATTTTTGAGATCGGCTTGGAAAATTTTCAGTCGATTCGTTCATGTCGAGTATTGCTTTCCCAGTTCTACTAGGTGGGAGACCTTCACTTTATCTGAATTTAGTACACAATTCAACTATCAGTTACACATGAACATAAAAAATTACGACCTCCAACGTACCTACAACTTGAACAATAGAACTTATATGTTGTAGATATATAATTGTTTATATGAGCTCATAATTGAAGTGTGAGATTGAGATATAGGAACCTGAAAGGTCTCTGGCAGTAGCATTTTCTCAACCAAGCGCTTTACAAGCAGCGACACTATGTACTCGGTGCCTCCCGTTACACATGCTTTCATTTTTCTTAGCTTTTAAGCAGTACTTTCGATGAAGCTTAGTTTCGAAATGGTTTATGCTGATAAGTTTTCGATCATTTTGAGGTTGTATTTATAGAGACATTTTGATTTTAGTACCGTAGAGATCCAAGAGAGGTTGGAGGAGAGGGTGTTAGCTTAGCATTTGTTGCAACATCATTTGATCTTTCACCTAAAAACCAGCATACAAGAATGTGACAGCAAAAGCGAATTAAGCAAGACAACTACCACACAAGGATTTTTTGCACGTTGTCGGATGTGCATCATATCATGTATTTTTACGTGTTCGATGCACATACGAAATCTGAGAACACAGCATCTCTTAGATGTTGATGTTATTTCCCTAAAAAATCTGGACAGAATGGTCCTGTACACTAAATGTGTTATTAACTAATGACATTTATGTTTTGGTGGATGGTCTTAATAGTCAGTGGCGAATCTAGGGGATGGGTAATTGCTCCCCTACTCCCCCGGACCCCTTATAGTACCCATATATTTTTATGCCGCCTTTGTTGTGATGACCCCAAAACTCGAGGCCGCAACGCCATGCGCTACGGACCCACAGTCCTGCCACATCATCCGCTCGGCTGTGTCCCGCACGTACCAAGCACCACTCAATCCTCAATAATCAGAGTCAATCATTTAAAATGCATTATAATTCAGCGGAAGCCTTAAAATTATGTAATTTGTTATGTATTTCATCAAAAGTTAAGAGCATCATTCATATGTGGAAAACCTGGAATAGTACACTGTATAAAAGACAACAGTAAATATATACATGTACCTATGTCTCAAAAGTCCCCAATAACCTAACATAAAACAAAATATCGAATGTACACGTATGAGTAAGGCTTGGACTGTAAGCCGTCAAAGGTAGTCGCCCAATGTCTCTGCAGCTCTGCTCATACCTGGATCTGCACTCAGTCACCCAATAATACAGTGACAAGTTCAGTGAGTAAACTCCCAAAGAAAACCATCGAGTAGATAATAACAGAAGCCAATAAATAAAGTTAACTAAACAAGTAGTGAGTACGCCAGCCATAAACCCTACGTGCGTAGTTAACAACCATGCAAGATGATCAATGAATAATTATGATTGTAACTACATGCTCAACAACGATTCCGATAAATCCAGGCGAATGTGTGACACGACCTAACAAACTAGATCATATTTCGCCAATCCGGATGCCCCATCTACCCACAACGAGACTGGGCCACAACCGGACCGCTAACGGTGACCGGAACGAATCACACCCCATCAAACATGTGCACCCCGCAGCTCGGGTCGCAATTCACCGATGTTGCAAGCACACGCGCTACAATCTAGCCTACTCGTCCCGAATAATCACTGATAAACGAAAGCTAATCAATCATTTAAATAGACCCATAAACGATAGAACATGGGAATATTCAACGACAATAGTAAATGCAAGAATCGAAACCATCAAATACTTCAAATGTGTTTCTGTTAGGGTTTACACACCTCAAATCGCGTTCCAATACTCGATAATAGTCCCGGTCCAATCCCGTTCTTACCTCGATTTATGTGCCCGATACCCGACTAGGTCCTCCTAAGTCCCTGGTGTCCAAATAAACCATTTTAAGTCGTTTAGTGTGAAATCAATTGATTTTATATAACGACAACAAAAATTAGAATTTTATTCTAATTTTTAGTTGTGGCACGTTTTTCGGGTCACATCGGGGTGTTAAACGCCCATAAACTCTCAAAAACCCATTTTCCAACTTTTTTTCCTAATTTTTCATATTTTCTCTGATTTTTCTAAATTTTTGAAAATTTTTGTCAATTTCACGCTTAACGAGGTAAAAACTCTGACATAACGTCTCGTCGAAATCCCAAATACTTAACTTTTCATAAAAATTCATTAATTTCTATTTATTTGGTCAAAATATAATTTTTTTTAGATTTTTCCCAATCAGGAAATTTTTCAACATTTTCCAAAATTTTATTCTTCTTTTTCTTTTTTTATATTGAAATGGGTCGGGTCAGACCCGACCCGACCGTGGCCAGGGCGCTGGGTCTTGCTCGCCCCATGGGTCAAGCCTAACCCAGTCTCCTGGCCCGGCCCAGTGGAGGGGTGCACACATTCGAACCAGAGACATTGTCTTTGGTTCGATTAAATTAATTAATTAATTAATTAAAAATTTTTTATTAACCCCAGTTCGATTTACGAGGGCGTCAATCCTCCTCAGATCATCCGAGCCTCTTCAAATCATCATCAACAACAACTACAACAACACTACACAACACCAATTCAACACAACTTCTTACCTCGCCAAGTTTGGACTCCTTCGATCTTCGCGAACCCAACACGTCGACCACGTATTCAACACACTCTCTCTCTCTCTCTCTCACTCAATTGGTGAGAAATGAGGGGGCGTCGGTGGTGTTTGATTGGATATTTTGGGGGTTAGTTGAATAACCAAAATACCCTCATCCTTATCCAAATTTTCTTCTCAAATAAATGTTCTTCTTGTCATTTCTCAATTCTTTAATTTCTGATTTTAATATATATATTTATGTATATTTTAAATTATATATATACACATATATATTCGTCTATACTTTCACACTTACAATTCTGTCGTGCACGCCAAAGAGCAAACTCGGGCATGCACACTATTGTACAACCCCACGCGTGTCGCGCATGACCGCGCGTGTCGCCCATGACCGCGCGTGTCACTAAGCGCCCACCAATTTATTATTTTGTCACATTTCTTTGTTTGTTTATACAAATTACTTTCCTAAACTTATTGTACTCATATTTCACGCGCCCGGTATCCTTATCGACACGTTTTTCGAGATGAATGCCCGTCACACTGTCTAATACGGTATAGACAAACAATCTTACACATGCGATGTAATAAGTCATGAATTAGCCATTACCATCGCTTTTACACAAACCAATCAGTTAAAAATAACATTTTCGCCCAATCCAGGTACTGTAGCTTGTCCGTGGCGTCCTCGTGAACCTGAGTAGACGTCCACGTCCAAAAATACGTAAATAACGGCCTTTATAAAATTCGGGTCGTTACCAAACCCCTGCCTCGCCCACCCTACGACTATGGTTGACACGCTTTTTTGATAGACTATAAATATAGTATTTGAAGTTGCTAGTATGATGTATTTGGAGTGTCTTGAGTGTATATTTTTATCATGCCAATTATGTACTATTGTATAGTGCAATCTAAGAAAATAAGTTTTTTTATTTATATAGTTAAGTAACAACTTGCAAAAATTATATAAAAAACTACAAATCTAAATGGGTCATATAAATACTTGTTGAAAAGGTCTCGAAGTTTACTTTTACTAAAATTTTAAAGATCTCGATTCCGAGATGTGGTTAAAAAGTTATGGGTAAAAAACTCGACTAAGGAAAAAATGTACACTTAATTACGAACATCACTGCGAAAATTCAAAGACAAAAGGGTTTTTCAAACCCTATTTTTTTTTTATTGTTTTGAGCTTTAATTAAATTGTAGAAAATCTTAGGACAATGAGATGCATCAAACATAGAGAAGTGATCTAAATGTATGATTTCTAACTCTTCAATATTCATTGATTACTAAACGTAAAAGATATTAAATTTAGTGTTTTACTTCTACATCATAGTAAGACTTCAATATGATGAGTTAAGGTTTACACACTTAATAAAAGGTTTATATTGTGAAATTAAGGTTTCTAAACATATGACCAAATCGTTTAGCAAGACAAAATTAATTGCAAAATAAGATAGGTGATGAATGGTTGAACAACTTAACGGTGTGTTATATTGAGCGAGATATATTTATGGATATAGATAAAAAAAAAGATATTGCAGCATTTTCAAAAAATACAAAATTACAGGATTCAACTCTCTTCACCCAGAATTTAGCGATATTTTTAATTTACATTACAAATTATTATAATTATTAATTTTTTTATAAAATAATTATTAGTTTATTATACTACTTTTTTTTCTTTACTAGTTTATAATTCACGTACGGTGTTGTTAAATTGTCATTAATCAAAGAAAAACATGAACTAATCCAACGGCTCAGATCTTGAGCCGTACGTGAAGAGGAGGCTCGATCAGTCCACATTGCATTGCACAGACCTCGGTTTCCAGAGCTTTCCACACCCCACCACCAGAGTGAGAGAGAGGGAGAGAGGGAGATGGAGAGGTCCGCCGTGGGCGGCGGCGGAGGGGCGGCGGAGAGGTACTGCGTGACCGGAGCAACCGGTTACATAGGATCGTGGGTGGTGAGAATGCTGCTGGAGAGAGGGTGCTGGGTGCACGCCACAGCAAGGGATCCAGGTGGGTAGTAGAGTAGTGGTGGGCCTCAAATATTATTTCTGTCTCATATGATCAATCAAACCTGTTTCAACTTGATTACTTGTTAATCGTCAATTAACCAGCTAGTTAACCTGGATTTATGAACGATTTATGAACTAATTGCGATTTAGGTTTGGTTTTTTATTCTCTTCTTTATGGGGATTAGGCTTAATTATTTCCACAAAAGTACTCGAGAAATATCAATTGATGGAACACACGTCAGCCTCACATGCCATATGCGTGTCTCAAGATGCGTGCGTACACAGTTCTCGATGCCGCTGGTTGCATGTTGGAGGTGCAAACGAATGTCCAATGTGAGTTCGGTGATGTCAGAAAATCATTTCCCATATCAAAACATTTGGAATTGGATGGCTTGATTTTGATTTCATGATCTTTTGGTCATCAAGTGTGCATCTCAACAACTTACCACCACGTGTAGTATATGAAAATACCCTTCAAGTTTCTACACTTCAAAAAGTGCTGGTTCTGAGGTACATTGAAAGTTAAGACAATCAGTTAGTTTGAGTAGCAAGGAACCTGATTCCTCTTAAGCAACATATTGATCTTGAGTATTGTGGATGAAACAATTGAGTCGGGAAGTCATCCCTTATATGAGACCTGATAATTTGGTGCGGTTGGCATTGAATACCATGTGAAAAGGAAAAAAAAAAAAAGAATTTTGTAATAAATTCCTAAAATTGGAGATTTCCTTCACCAAAAATAAAATAAAATGAAGAGGTCACTTCTGATTGGAAATCTTGTGTGATATAAATTTACACCTTTAAAGTTCTTGGTCATTATCGATTGGATTGACAGACATTAATCCAAAAAGGTGAGAAAATTCTCTTAAATGTTAAAATGAAACTTTGCTAGTTATGATTTGATCAATGGTTTTTGTTAAACAGCTTAGAATATGTACCATCAATGTGTAGTAGAGTTACAAGTTCACCTTTATTTACAGAAAAAGTGAGTCAGTTGATGCCGATGTGGAAACCCAACAATCGATTAAAGGTGTTCAGGGCAGACTTGCAGGAAGAGGGAAGCTTTGATGATGCTGTGAAGGGCTGCCATGGAGTCTTTCATGTTGCAGCTTCAATGGAATTTAATTGCTGTGTCACACAAAACGTTGGTATTCTTCCTACTAATTCCTATTTTCACCATTTCTTAAGCTTGTTCTAATTAATGTGGTGGCAAACAGACAATAACAACAACATAGCCTCAATCCGAAATTAGTTGTGGTCAGCTACATGGATCAAACTCTTTCATTACGCTCAATTTAGTGCACTTGATATGATATAGTGTTTCGCTATGCCCCAACGTTTATCTCATTTGTTTGATCCATTCATAAAGAGTGACAAAAGTTTTACACTGGTTATTAACCTATAACAACCCTCCCCCATTTTTAGGAATGAAAAATAGGCTTGAGACCTCTCTCCTATTTCTCGGGTATGGAAAATGAGCTTGAGTCTTATTGCCTATCGCAACCCTTTAGAAAATGGGTTTGGGACCTCCCCCTATTTTCTTGGTATGGAAAATGGGCTTGAGTCCTTGTTGAGATTAATCCCACATTGGGTATATAAATACAAATAAATAGGTTATAAGTTTGGATTAGAGACATCATCTTGCCTTGACATTTTGGTGAAGCCTCTATTCCTAATTTTAAGCCCTAATTCATTTCACACTCTCCCTCCTATGTAAAACTTGGACTTGAGAATTTTATCCTACAAATTCTAATAGACCCCCCTCCCCCATTTTACAGAATGAAAAATGGCCTTTGGAATCCTTCTCCTTTATTTGGACTTGAGACCGGCTATGTAGATATATAATGTTCTACATAGGTGGAGTTGGTGGCAAATACACCATTTTATTATAGTTCCCCATCAATAAGCCCTTATGGTGGGCAAAACCAACTGGTAAGATTCCTACATATTACGCATTAGTTGGGGATATGTGAACCTAAACATAATTCGGCATTGATTCAGAATTATTAACTTTGAAATGAAGAATAAAAGAATTGTAGATCTTTCTGTGAATAGTACCGAGTTTTTTTTGAAGTAAAAATACCATACCAGCGTACCAGTGTTTCCATATGGTCAAGTTAAAGGACAATATCAAATTCATTAGAGATGTACAGGCCCAAGCATTATGAAATGTTGGGTCTTAGGGGCCCTTTGTATGTAGTGACCTATACATGAGGTCGAAGGTTCAAAGTCTCCCCACGTTCAAATTTTTTTACGTGCAAATTTGAGGGGTAAAAGTCGGTTTCTTAAAAAAAAAAAGTTTTTTTTTTTTTTTCTTGGAAGCACATAGATGACAGTCCAACATTTGTAGATTGCTAATGGAGATGTTTGTTTCTTGTTTTATAATGATAGAGAGTCATGTTCAAACACATGTACTGGATCCAGCAATCAAGGGAGCCATAAATCTGCTTAAATCATGCTTGAAAGAGAAATCTTTGAGAAGAGTTGTCCTCACATCATCCATCTCTACCATCACTGCTAAAGAAAAAGATGGCACTTGGAAACAAGTAGTAAATGAGACTTGCCAAACTCCAGCTGATCAAGTATGGAGTACCAAGAACGACGGTTGGGTAAGAGTTCGTTAAATCTAATTCTAGAACAAAATGCCACCAATGTGCTTATTATACGCGAAAGCGTGTTTGTCTAATCTTTGTTTCATATATGTCTTGAATCTCTCTCTATATATAGGTTTATGTTCTCTCAAAGCTTCTATCCGAGCAAGCTGCTTTCCGGTTTGCCAATGAGAATGGAATCGATCTTGTTTCCATAATTCCTCCTACAGTAGCAGGCCCCTTCATCACCCCCTCAGTCCCTACTAGTGTTCAAATGTTATTGTCACCCATCACAGGTGATCATTCAAACCATTCATAAAACCAAGCTTTTTTGTTTACACGGTACTTTGAAAACACTACATCGTTAATGCATCAGGAGCTTGACCTCGCATGGGAAAGAAAAATTCTGCATTTGTTCGGTAAGATGAAATCTGTGACTGAAATGCAATGTGTGATAATTTCACAGGGAGTCCCGAGCTGTACTCTATATTAAGTGCGGTGCATACTAGGATGGGCTCGATTGCAGTAGTTCATATTGAAGATATCTGCAATGCTCACATTTTCCTAATGAAGCAAACTGCAGCAAAGGGACGATACATTTGCTCTGTTGACAGTTGCGTTATGTCCGAATTAGTAGAGCATCTTAGTTTAGAGCATGCAAGCTCTAATAAGCAAAGGTGGACATCGCTATAAGCTTGTTTGAATGGTAACATAGTTTTAATTTGAACCTTTTCTTTTCCTCAATTACCTTTTTTACTTTTTACCCTCTTAAACAGGAAGGAGCGAAGTTTGCCTCCCGCAAAGTTATGTTCAAAAAGGTTAACAGACTTGGGGTTTACATACAGATATGGCTTAGAAGAGATCATTGTGCAAAGTATTAATTTGTGTGTGGAGAATGGATTTCTAAAATTGCTCAGGTAGCGTGATCGCCCAACAAAACATTTTACGTAATGTAAGCAATATATATGGACTCGACCAAGTCTCGAGTCTGCATTTGGCAGATATGCTTGCTTTAAGAAGCATATCCAACAATGTAAAAAATCTGTTTCTTTGATGACTAACCGATGTGTGTAGAACTGGGGAACTGCATTTGCCTCTTAAATTAGGACAATCCAATGACAGTTTATGCAATGTATTCGCAGGCCTTAAACAACCTTCACGGTTTTGGGTAAGCATAGAGTGTAATGGTGAGAGTTCTGTCTCATATGCTGTGAGCATAACTTAATCGATTTTTCTTCGGACATTTTCTCTTCAGGACTACTTTTGAGCACATAACTTAAGAACTTAAACCTTTTATTGCTGCTGTTGCTTTCTCTTTGGGGACAAAATTTGGTTTGCCTTTTCTGTTCAAAACTGTCAATTGTGCTTTGAATATCTTCTCATTCTGATTCTAATTCAGTTGAATGAAAACCTTGTGGAACTGGTAAATTTGGTACAAGTTTTCCTGCAAATTATAACAGAATTTTTTGAATGAAGTACTGTATTGGTTGGAAGATTCATAAGGGACCTCAGCTGCAGAGGGGTCTGCTCGATCATTAAGAACCAGGCGTCACTATTGGAACTTTTTCCATGAAAATCTTCTTTAGTGTTAATTAAGTTGAGCAGTTCTAAATGATAATAACTAATAAATACGATAATAACTAATAAATACGACACTGATGTTAATGGCGATGGTGGTGGTAGGGTCATGGTGGAAGAGCATTTATGAGAGAGACGCAGATTCAGACAAATTCTACCATGTGACCCTTCTTGGAGTCTTGCGTTTGTGACAAAGATGAGTCCAATTCTAGAGCATAGATACTGCAAATGTTCTGTTTCATTATCATTTTCATACTTTGTGTTGACATTGTTATTCTTCTTAAACGTGTCTGATCTCTCTATTTTTGGTCTATACGATGGTAACTATGAGGGGCTTTACTGGGTGGCTTTTACTGCCTCTACGAAAGGACAAGCTTTATGTTCTTGAGTGCTTCAGCAGAGCTTCTGAGAGACCATGTAAGTGAACCTTATCTGTATGTTTCAGACTCTCCTAGTCATGCAATTTTTGAATTCGTATCCTTTTTTCCCCTTTTTGGATGCTCCATCAATTGCACTAAATCGAGCATAATGGAAGAGTTTGATCCATGTAGCCGACCCCAATTAATTTGGGATGAGGCTATGTTGTTGTTGTTTGAATGCTCCATGCGTCTGAGATCTGAGGTTGTTCGCTTCAATTAGTTTGGACTGACCTTCTGTAAGGTTTATATATAAAGTGGTAATTAGGATGTGAGTTTTCCCAACTCCAGGACTGAACATGAGACTGCTTGTTAAGGGGCTTCGACTTCCAATATTCAACCAATTGTTGGTAAATTCATTATGCTCAAGAATTCGAGCACTAGTATAAATATGATTTCTTTGCGAAATGTAAATCATTTATAAAGCAATGTACACATTATAATGTGATGATATGATAGAAAATGAAGACCAAGAACGTAGAGATTCCTACAAAGCACATAGAATTATGAGGTTCTTAGGGCTTACAGATTACCACAAAACAAGGAAGTAGAGCTCTGGGGTTGAGCAAATAGAGTTCCTCAATGTTTGAATAAGGACCAACTTTTCCAGCCAATGAATCAAACCCTGATTGGCAAGCTAGCTCTTGTGAGCTCTCCAAAGGCCTATGCACTCTTCCAGCAATCACTCTACACACAATCAAACTCTTCACTACAAAAGGGTTCTCTTCAGTAACCTCAATGGACTCATAGGCTCTTTCACTAGTTGACGTAGTGAAGACGCCTTCATCGCCATTTAAGTCTGTATAAGAGAATCCATTCCTTATAATTCTGCACACATTGCAATTCTCTAAGCCACAGAGGCCATTGGTTTCATTCATGCCTAGTGAACACGCTATGGTGGTGCCATAGAATCTTAGTAACTCGTTCCCGTCCGCAAGGCACCGAGGGTGCTTTTTCGGGAGCTTGCTTGCTTTCTTCTTCACTTTTTCTCGGTATTCTTCAAACCGAACGAGCGTCTTCTGCATGTTGTGAACCTTGAGTACCCTTGCTATCCTCCATTTACTCCTTTCCGACTTCAACCAGCTTGTCCTGCAAATTATCTCCATAATTCGGCGAGATGAGTCTCCCTCCACGAGTTCAGTGACTGCAAAGATACAAAACACTCAAAATTGAACACATTAGGCTCAATAATAACAACCATGTCTAACTTTTGCTTAATGTTTTCCTATCTAAAATAATGATGCTGTTACGCCGTAACTGAAATCTAAACCAAAGTACTATAAATCGTAGTAAAAACAGTGTACAAAGATGTGCAAAAATGATAATTTTTGAAAGTGTAAAGAATGTATATAAACTTACCAGCATGTCTGGAGAGATGATGAGCATCTGCGGATTCTCTTTTCCCAAAGTGCTCCCCACATTTGTGACATATAACACTAGAAGACTCATCAGATTCTAAATTATAAGATGCCCATCTGTTTGACACAATACCACCACCACCACAAACTGATGAACTCCTAAATGGAGAACTATAAGTGCTCATACTATAGTGCCCTCCAGGCCCAGGTGTCCCAGGACTGAGAGTGCCCACAAACGTCGAGCCATCATCGTCGCCATTGCAGCCATTCTCAGTAATTCTTAGCTTACACCTTGAATTTCTAAGAATCACTTCATGGGTAACCGGGTTTACGAATTCGTTGCTCCCTATAGACCTTGGACTGCAAATTGGAGGCTTTTTGAAGTGTGTTTTGGTTCCATTGATGACATCTTTGAGGTTTGATATGGACCTTGAACACCCTGACTTGTATGTTTTTCTAGTCAAGATTGTGCTCAAATGACCCCTCCTTGTCTTTGGATGATAAGCATCTGATGGGTCTGATTTGCAGTGCAGGCTCCTCTTCAAAGCAAACCACACTGTGGGCATCTTTTTGTTCTTCAACTCCGTTGGTTGTCTAGAATTCAAACACAATGAACTCTCCCCATTTTTTCCTTTTTTTTTTTTTTTGAAAGTTAAAGACTAAGGTGATGAAGAAGATAAACAACAAGTATACATCCAAAAATTGGCTTTTGTCCTTTTTATTGGTCCCAAATATCTAGAAATCTGATTTGAAATATTGTGAACTTTAATGTCAAAATTAAAGTACTCAAGAAAGTTACCATAAATAAATCAATAGAAAAGAAATTGAAATTGAAAAGAAATTCAAAACACAAAAAAAAAAGAAAAAAATAAATTGTTCAGAAAAGACTGGGTACTTGCTTTCATTTTTTATCTCAGTTGAAATCCGAAATTTGATTTTTACATTAAAAAGGTTGCTCTTGTTACTGTTCCTTTCTGGCAACCAAGTCAAACTGCAGACAATTTCCTAAGACATTGATCTTCTTAGTGATTCTGTTCTAGTAGCTCTAAATACATAACCAAAAGTTTCTCTAGATTTGTAATGCATTACCATTGAATTAAAAGTTGAACAATAATTCTAGTCATGCTTTTTTTAAAGAGACTATCTGTGATTAAGGAAAAGATAGATATATAGTGTGAATTGATCAGGGTGGCCAAAAAGCCGATAACCGATACGGCTACGGAATCTAACTTTGAGGACCTGTGCAGTCTCTCAAATTATAGTAATTTATACTACTTGTGAGCAATTAAACATTAAAGTACACTGGTTACAAGCAAATTAAAAGAAAACTTTTGCTTCCCAGTTGAAGTAGTGAAAATATAAAGCTTTTGATTACCTGTAAATCCATGGACATGGTAGTTGATACCCTGCTTTCCTTGCCTCCCATGAAAGGAATCCCATTAGCCAAAAAGAAGAAAAAAGGCAAAGAAAGAACGTTGAAGAGACAAAGGCGGCTTTTCTCTAATCACAACTAATTCTTTGAAACTATATGAATTCAGTATTAATTGTTGTACATCATATAAGTTATAACACACACTCTTTCACTTTATTCTCATTGCCTCTCTTTTGTTAACTCATGTGATGCTCTTTCTCTATATATCCTCTAGAGTTCCACCACAATCACAATTCACAAAAACAAATATAAAAAGAGCTGATCTTCTTCTCTCTATTTCTCTCTTCCCCTTCATCTCAACTCCGAAAATATGGCAAAGCAACTTGCTGCTTTAGTCTGTCTTTTGGTTTTGGCCCTGGACATAAATGCAGGGATACTTGGAATTGAAGCCGAGATAGCTCAAAACAAGGTGAAGCGAATGCAATATGTTTGTGAACAATTCATGATTTTTTTTTGCTTTATGATTCTCTTAATGACTTGGGCTTCAATTTTTGTGATTGTTTATTATGTGTGGATTTTGTTACAGGTGAAGCATGTAAGGTTTTTGATCTTTGAATGCAGAGATCCCAGCCAAAAAGCTTTCAAACTAGGCGTCGCAGCGATAGTTCTTCTCGGTTTGGCTCATGTTGTTGCCAACCTATTTGGGGGCTTTGTGTGTATTTGCTCAAGGGATGAGCTGGATAGAGCATCTGCCAACAAGCAGTTAGCAACGTCTTGCCTTGTTCTCTCTTGGTATATATGTCACTAGCTTGTTCTATATTTATAAACCAAAATCATCTCAACCCCTCCCCCCTCCCCCCCCCCCCCCCCCCCGAAAAAAAAAAAAAAAAATGTCATGTCATACCATTATTTAAGTGTACTCATTCTTTGTCAAAATACAAAGTTTACTTGATGAGGTATAGCATCAAAGTTTGGTTGCAGAAACTTTTATCCTTCGAAACTCTTGGCGTCAGTATTTTACTCTTTTTATAATTCACATTTGTTCTACCTATTAGTTTGATATTCATTGTTGGGCCTAACCATTACGGTTTTGAGGTCTTGGTCAAGTCTCACTGGTAGAATTTATTTTGTAACAAGAGGGGAGTATTAATTCTTGCATTGTGATTAAGTCAAGACTCTTACTTAAAATTCTTGTTCTGGTGGTGTGGCAATCTTAAAGAACAAATTCAAATTGCAATCTTTTCTAACTATGATTACTTAATGCCCATGATTAGGATTGTCTTGCTCGTTGCTTTCTCACTGCTCATCATCGGAACTATGACGAATTCAAAATCAAAAGGATCTTGCGGCATCTCACACCATCGATACTTATCCGTCGGGGGAATATTATGCTTTATTCATGCACTCTTTGCAGTGTCTTATTATGTATCCGCAATTGCAATCACTGATGAAGGCAGAAAGATGAATGAGAGACCTGTTGGTGGTTCTCAGATGGCAGCAAGGCCTCACCAAGGAGATCTTGTTTGATTCTTTCCACTATGTACACTTAGCTACCATTGCTAGTTTGTTAGCAAAATTGAGGATTAAGACCTTATGATTGTTTCATTTTGTTGTTGAGTTAGCTATTTCATTCATGGATTTATTTGTACTATATGTGTTTATTGTTTCATTGATCCAAGTTATGTTTAAATTTTCTATATTATTACTTACTAAAGTGCTAAGAGTTTAAAAGCGTTATTTGGAGCAACTGTTCGTTGGGAGGGGTCGCCCGCTATATGTGTTAGCTCAGATCTAGAGTAAATGTCTAGAATTCACACAATAAACAAGGTGACTGAAACTCCCACATGTGGTTTATCCTTTTAAGTGGTCCCAAATATCTAGAAATCTGATTTGAAATATTGTGAACTTGAATGTCAGAAGTTTAAGTACTCAAGGAAAGTTAATTACCATAACGACACAATTCAAGTTATTCAACAACAAAAAAAGTTGTTCAAAAAGACAGTAATGTTTTCATTTTTATCTCAGTGGAAATCCAAATTAAATTTGAATTTTACTTTTACATAGAAAAAGATATGATCAAAAGTTTAGCCAGATTTGCAATGTCTTACACATTAATTGAACTAAACAATAATGCCTATCGCTCTTTTTTTAAAGAGACAAGCTGTGATTAAGGAAAAGGTAAAATAATCTGAATTGATCAGGGTGGCCAAAAACCCGATAATCGCCGCCACAGCTGCAGAATCTAACTTTGAGGACCTATGTGCTCTCCCAAATCATAGAAGTTAATTAATGCAATTTGTGAGCAAATAAGCATTGAAGAACACAAGTTACAAGCAAATTAAAAGATGTTCTTTTGCTTCCATGGAGAAGTAGTGATGAATAGATAAAGCTCTTGATTACCTCTAAATTTATGCACAAAGTAATTGTTCCCCTGCTTTAATTCCTTGCCTCCAATGAAAGGAATCCAATAAGCTAAAAACGGAAAAAAAAAAAAAAAAAAAAAAAAAAAAAAAAAAAAAAAAGGACAAGGAAAGAACATTGCAGATATAGGCAAACACAACTTTTTCCTAATAACAGCTAATTCTCTAAGCATATATATATAAGAGTTCTACATATATATATATAACTCAGGCTCCAACATGAGTCGAACCCCCAACCTTGCCTTTGGCGCGCAAGTGGTGCCTCATTATCTCACTAGCTAGAAATGCTTTAATTGGCTAAGAATTCCATACTAATTGGTGCATCACAGTAGATAAGATCTTTCACTTTATTCTCATTATTCCCTCTCTTTTGTTAACTCTCGAGTACTCTATACAACTTCTCTAGATAGTTCTAGTACCATCTCAATACACAAAAACCATATAAGAAAAGAGCTGATCATGAGCACCTTCTCTGTATCCTCTCTTCCATCCCCTTCATCTCAACCCCGATATATATGGCAAACCGCGTGGCTGCTGTATTCTGTCTTTTGGTATTGGCCTTGGACATAAATGCAGGGATACTTGGCATTGATGCCGAACTAGCTCAAAACAAGGTGCAGCGAATGCGATATGTTTACGAACAATTTTTAACTTTTTTTTTTTTTTTTGTTATGGTCATCAGAGTTTGTGATTGTATATTACGTGTGGTTTTTACAGGAGGTGCGTGTGCTTGTTTCTTATTGTAGAGATCCCAGCCGAAAGGCTTTCAAACTTGGCCGCGCAGCGGTTGTTCTTCTTGGTCTAGCTCATGCTGTTGCTGTTCTATTTTGGGGCTTTGTGTGTATTTGCTCAAATGAGGAGTTGGATGCCAAGGTGCAGTTGGCAACTTATTGCCTTGCTTTCTCATGGTATTGTTCTACAAAAAAAACTATTTTATATATATATAATTACTATTAAAGTCTACTCTTATAAATTTACTTGAATAAGATATATCATCATGGAAAGCTTTGGTTGTGGAGACTTATTTTTTGATAACTGTGATGAGTTTCCGCATCGACTAATCCCTACACAGGGCCCTGGCGCCCCCCCCCTATATAAGGGTAATCGACTGGGAGCTGCCTTAGTGGCCAATCGAACTTGACACACTAGGGAATCGAAACTGAGGTCGTACACTTAATTCCACAACCCTGCCTTCGCCCTTACTGTTATGGTAACCCGACCAGGTTGGTTATGGAGGTATTTCTAACTATAAGAGGTGGTATAAGTCACAGAAAATGCTAAGTGTACCTATTTGTCACACCTAGTGATCGTGCAACGTTCGACACACCTCGATTGCGTATCTTGAGGTATATCGACGATGACTGATTTTTAGATGTGACAAGTGGGTACCTCTAGCATCTCCCATAAGTCATACCTCTACTTAAAAATCTTGGTCTAGTACTGTTAATTAATCTCAAAGAATTCACAAACTCATCAAATTAAATGCAATTTTTTCTAACTATGATCACTAATCAATTAATGACCATGATTAATTAGGTTTGTCTTTCTTATTGCTTTCGGACTGATGATTTTCCAAACATTGCCGAACGGAAGATTAGAAGAAGACGAAGAGGATACACCACACACTGGATACCTACTTGGCGGGGGAATATTGTGCTTTGTTCATGCACTCTCTGCAGTGTATTATTTTGTATCTGCAAAAGCAATTGGTCAAAAAGTCAGTAAGATGAATGAGACTGTTGTTGGAAATGCTTAAATGGCAGAAAACCCTTGTTTGAAATATGCCTTAGAAGCTGCAGAAATTAATGCAAACATGTGATGCATACTGCAGAATGTGACTTAGTCTTTAAGACCATGTCTTTAATTCAGTTTCTAGTTGTTGTTTTGTAAGATTTTAGTTTTGGTTAAGTTGTTGAGTCATGGATCCTGTTTTTTAGCTATTAGTTTAGTGGCTTTCAGTTATGTTTTGACTTTTAGTTATTATTTTGTGTATTTAAGTACGTTGTCAAGTTGAATGAAAGTATTGAGTTCTTAGTTCATGATTAAAATCTGTTCTACCTCTTTCATATTTATAGTTTCATAACAGTGGTATCCGAGTCTTCAATTCTTGAGGGACTGTGAGTGTTTGAGCATACTACACTGTCAAACAAACCCAATTCAGTTCACCAACAAGCTATCAAAGAAACATGGATCTTGAAGCACCTTACAAGGCAGCAGCTCCTCCAGTGTTTGATGGTGAAGGTTATCATGTGTGGGCTGTTAGGATGAAGGCTTTTCTTGATGCAAGTGATCTGTGGTTGGCTGTTGAGGAGGACTACAACGTTCCTCCATTGCACGAGTACCCAACACTTGCACAGCTCAAAAATCACAAAGAGAAGAGGCAAAGGAAGACAAAGGCAAGGGCATGTCTATTTGTTGTTGTATATATCATCATCAATCTTCACCAGAATAATGGACCTGAAATCAACCAAGGCAATTTGGGATTTTCTCAAAGAAGAATATGAAGGTGATGAGAAAATCAAAGCAATGCAAGTGTTGAACGTCATAAGGGAGTTTGAAATGCAAAGAATGAAGGAGTCAGAGACAACCAAGGAGTACTATGACAAGCTTCTAAGCATTGTCAAAAAGGTAAGATTGTTTGGTGATGAATTTCCTGAAAAAAGAATAATTCAGAAAATTCTTGTTACAGCTCCTGAAAAATATGAGGCTACAATCGCCTCATTGGAGAACTCTAAAGATCTGGCAAGGATTACCTTGGTAGAGTTGTTGAATGCTTTGCAGGCCCAAGAGCAGAGAAGGTTGATGTGGCAAGAAAGCTCAATAGAAGGAGCTTTAAAGCAAAGCATCACATCAATCTCAACACAAAGGGGAAGAAAAAGTATGAGAAGAAGAAGGTTGCTGATGCAAATGAAGTCATTTCAACTGAAAATAGCAGTAGTAATGGCGACCAAAAGAGAAGCTACCCTCCTTGTCATCATTGCGGCAAGAACGAACATCCTCCTTTCAGGTGTTGGAAAAAGCCTAACATCAAATGCAACAAATGCAATCGCATGGGACATCATGAGAGAATCTGCAAGAATGGAACTTTACAACAAAATGAAGCTAAAGTTACAGACAAACAAGAGGAGGAAGAACGACTTTTCGTTGCAACCTGTTTTGCAAGTAGTTGTTCTAGCGACTAGTGGCTTATAGATAGTGGCTGCACCAATCACATGACTTTCGATCGTGCTCTCTTTAAGGAATAAATCCAAGGTAAAAATTGGCAATGGTGAGCATATCGTTGTTGAAGGAAGAGGTATCGTTGTCATCGAAAGTTTCTCAGGTACAAAAGTTATTAAAGATGTATTATTTGTGCCTAATATTAATCAAAATCTGCTAAGTGTGGGGCAGCTGATTGAAAGAGGGTTTAAGGTTGTTTTTTAGAACAACCAATGTTTAATCAAAGATGCATAGTTTTTCATTAGATCCATTGCAAGAAGAGCAAGCAGCTTACTCCTCAAATGACAACATAACTAAGATCTCGCACAAAAGATTGGGTCATTTTCATCATGCTTCAGTGCTGAATTTGCAAAGAAAAGAGCTTGCTCAAGGACTGCCCCAGCTTGAGTCAGAAATACATGCTTGCAAGGCTTGTCAATATGGCAAGCAAGTGCGTCTTCCATTTCATAATTCTGTTTGGAGAGCAACAAAGAAGTTGCAGCTTATTCACACTGATCTTGCTGGGCCTCAAAGAACTCCTTCACTCAAAGGAAGTAAATACTACATAATTTTTATTGATGACTTTTCTCGTATGAGCTGGATTTATTTTCTCAGATTCAAGTCAGATGTTGCTGGAATCTTTTGGAGATTCAAGCAATGGATTGAAAATCAAAGCGAAAGTCCCATTCAAATGTTGAGGTCAGATAATGGCAAGGAGTTCACTTCAAATCAATTCAATCAGTTTTGTGAAGAAGCCGACATTGATCATCAATTGACAGCTCCTTACACTCCACAACAAAATGGAGTCAGTGAGAGGAAGAACAGAACAATCTTTGATATGGCAAAATGTATGATGCATGATAAAGATTTGCCTAAAGAGTATTGGGCTGAAGCAACAAACACTGCATTGTTCTTATTGAATAGGCTTCCTACAAAAGTTGTGAATGGGAAGACTCCTTATGAGGCATGGTATGGTTTCAAACCCAATTTGAAAATCTAAAAATATTTGGTTGTTTGTGTTTTACTCACGTGCCACAGATCAAGAGGGACAAGCTGGACAGGAAGGCTGAACCAGGAATCTGTATAGGCTATAACAACACCTCAAAAGCCTATAGAGTTTTCCAGCCTCAATCTAGAAAAATATTGATCAGCAGAGATTTTGTCTTCATGGAGGCAGAAAAGTGTGATTGGAATTCAACAAATGAAAAAGACCCTATTCACGTGCAGCCTAGTGAAGATGATGTTAATGACCAACTAATCAGAGGAACTAGATCGCTTGCAGATATCTATGCAAGATGCAATGTTGCAGTAATAGAACCAGTTGGAGTACAAGAAGCGATGCAAGACATAAAATGGATTTCAGCTATGAAGAAAGAATTAAGTATGATTGAAAATAATCATACATGGAAGCTTGTACCAAGGCCTTCTAACAGAAAAGTGATTGGAGTTAAATGGGTTTTCAAAACAAAACTTAATGCAGATGGTTCTGTAAACAAGCACAAAGCAAAGCTCGTCGTAAAGGGATATGCACAAGTTTTTGGCGTCGATTTTTCAGAAACGTTTACTCCCGTGGCCAGACTTGATACCATCAGATTGCTCCTTGCGATGGCATCTCAAAGTGGTTGGAAAGTGTTTCACCTTAATGTAAAATCTGTTTTTTAAATGGCCTTCTTAAAGAGGAGATTTTTGTAGAACAACCTCATGGTTTTGTTGTGCAAGAGCAAGAAGATAAAGTGTACCTATTGAAGAAAGCTTTGTATGGCCTCAAGCAGGCTCCAAGAGCTTGATATAGTCGGATCGATTATCATTTGATCGGCTTACGCTTTCAGAAAAGCTTAAGTGAGGCCACTTTATATGTAAGAAAAGAAGGCACTAACATACCATTGTTTCTATCTATGTTGATGATTTTTTTATCACAGGAAACAATCAGCTGCTCATTGATGAGTTTAAATCTAACATACTCAAGGAATTTGAGATGACAAATTTAGGATTAATGACCTACTTCCTTGGTCGTGAAATGCTGCAGTAGAGGAATGAAGGTTTTGTCTTCCAAAAGAAATATGCAAAGGAGATTTTGAAGAAATTTAACATGGAGAGTTGCAAAGCTATAGACACACCAATGCAAACCAAAGTGAAGTTCTGCCAAGATGATAGGATTCCAAAGTGAATGAGAATCTCTATAGAAGCTTGATTGGTTATTTCATGTACCTCACAGCTTCTAGGCCTGACATTATGCAAGATGTAAGTCTTCTCTCCAGGTTTATGCATTGTACAAGTGAAAAACACTTGCAAGCTGCCAAGAGGATTGTCAGATATATTAAAGAAACTGTTGATTTTGGAATTAAATATGTTAAATGTGATAATTTTCAATTTGGTTGGTTTTTCGATAGTGATTGGGCGAGTTCAATGATGATATGAAGCACAACTGGTGTGACGGCCCCGAATTCCACAACCCTAGAATCGGGCGCCGCCCGGCCTGGACCCGCGCGAACCCCCGAGCCAACCCCGCAGAGTCGCGCGGGGCCAGTGAGCCTATCCTTACCATTCAATCATTTGTAAATCATTTAAAAGTGAAGTCAATTAATTAGCGAGTTATCAAAGTAATAAACAGAAGCAATTAATCTCAACTAATAAATCAACTTCGAAATCTCTAAGTTAGGACAAAAACCTAGGGTGTGGGAACCCCGTATATCATATATATCATGTAAAGCAAGGAGAGAATCATCTAAGTCATAATGTCCAAAAAGATCTCTAAACCCATAACCCCATATACAAAAAAATAATATAAGTAGCTAATACACCAAAATGTCACCTATATCAACAGAGGATGGCCGCTCAAAGTATATCGCCTAACTGCGTGGCCTTTCCTTTGCTGGACTGTGGATCTGCACTCGGTCAAACACAAGAATGACGAGCCCAGGTAAGTAACGCCAAGCAGGAACAACAATAAAATACAGTATTTCGAATTAAATAAATGGACTGTCAATTCATGCCGATAGAAAGAAAAGGACAGGGAGCGCATGAATATATATAAACTGTAAATGAATAAATAAACAATCGAAATTGAGTGTCTCGGAGTACAAGGGAAAGGCACAAGTGGTCCCGACCAATTAAAGTCGTTAAGCCGAGGACAAAATCTCCTCAAAGGCTAGGAGTCGATGACAGAATCTCCTATAAGACCCCTACGCGAATGCAGAGTCCCCAGCAATCTGGTGGAGAACTCTCACCCCGTATATGTCATTACAACCAATCACGTATCCCCAGCCGTAAACCCCGGTATAATACATCGCGAGCCCGAAATTCTACAAGGATCACGCTTGACACACTTGCCTTAGGACAACTCATATGAATGGAATACCAAGAAAGCATTGAACAATATCAATAAATAATTTAAAGCTCGAGAAATAACTGTAGTGTTCCTCACTGGTTTATGATAAGTCGTTTATTATGCATTATTTACAATTTGTTTATGGGTGTTTTTATGTCAAAGTCTCCAAAATACCACTAAATTTATACTCATCTCTCACTTTTAGGTGGATCCGAGGTCACGGTTGAATTTGGGACAGAAAAATACTCAAAATAGAGTATTTACTTGCAGTAATTGGATGCCAGTATCTAATTATGCCACGTGTTGGGATTTTATTGGTCAAACTGCGTCTCACAGGCCTTTTTCCACCAATCACGCGCCACAAATCACTCCAATCGGCCGTTTCCACCAATCACACGCCACAAATCACTCCAATTAGCCTTTTCCATCAATCATGCGCCATAAATCATGGCATTAATCATAAAAACATTCGAATGGGCATAAATCACTCCAACCGTTACAAAGACACATCTATAAATTGAGGTTTGAGAGATTGGTAGAGGATCCTTTTGTTCGGAGAAGAACATACGGAGGCGACAACATATTATTTTAGGGTTTTTGTACTTTTAGTCTTTCTTCAATAAAAAGTGCTTGGTGTATTTCTTCAATTATGTCCGGCTAATCCTTTAAGGATTCAAGCCGGAGACCGATCGCGGCTATTCTATGACTTTCTAACCATTTGTAAGATCTATTTATTCTTTAATTTCATTGATTGATTGTTGTTTTCTAGTTTCTTTGGTATTGTTCTTAATATTATGGTTGATTACTTGATTGATGTGAAGGGCCCTCGCATTAGTTGTAGTTTGAAACCTATCGCCATCGAGTCGAATGCATACGTAATCGTGCAAAAGACTCGTATTTGTGGCAAGTGGTCGCTCTGGTTGCGTTAATCCCCTCACAGAGTTTTAGACCATGTATCTTAGAAACATAGGTTGAATCGGACACGCTTGTTGTACCGGTTATCTAGGTGTAGTGTTCTCATGAATCATGAATTAGAGCGGTCATCATGTTGAACCCAAGGTACGTGCCTAGGGTTATGTGAATTGACTAGGGTAATAGTTAGAGGTCTTACCCTAACTATCGGTAATAGGAGAACGAGGAATTCACGTCTTACGGGATTCTATAGCTACACTAGATCACGACATTCAATCTATCTTTGTTTAGGTCAATGATAAGTGTATTTGTCATAGGATAGCCGTGTGAAGTTGATGGCTTGGATCATTTTTCTTATAGAATTCTTACTTCTCTACTTTTCTACTTCTCTACTTGATTATCTTTGCTTGCTAACTTTCTTGTTTTCTCTTAATCTAGTTCATTATTAAAACTCCCGATTTTCCCTTTTCGCACCTCCTAAAGGAATAACTTGGTTCTTGTGGTTCGACCCCGTCTTTACCGCTACTACAAATCCATTGTAGGATCCGGTATATATCAACGGGATATATATTTGGCACGTTCGACGCGTGATCAGTTTACTTACCTCGATCCAAGCTAATTCACGCTAACACGGACTCCGACACGCCCCTTACGGTCCCCGTGTGCACAATAATCCTGATAACGCAATTTATATCAATTTCCTCAATTTCCTATGATTTTTTCAAATTTCTAGCTATTTTTGCCAAATCTCACGTTTTCCAAGGCGAAAAATCCTGACAAAACGTCCCGTAAAAATTTCGAATATTTCACTTTTCTTAGAAATTCCCAAATTTCTCTTTATTTGATGAAAATATAATTTTCTAGAATTTTCTAGAATTTTTCCTGAATTTTTCCTATTTTTCTTGAATTTATTTCAATTAAAATCAATTTTAATATATTTAATTGAAATAAATATATATATATTTTTAATAAAATAATATGTGGGTCGCGGGTCGGGTCTGACCCGACCCGACTGGGTCGGGTCAAGACCGGCTTGACCGGGTCTGACCGGTCAAACCCGGTCCACCGAAGTCGACCGGTCAAGCCCGGTCTTCATCTTCTCTCTGTTTTCTTTGGAAATTCCAAAGAAACAAACAGGGACGTCTCTCTCTTTTTTTTTTTTTTTTTGACAAACAACAACAACACAACACCAACACTCAACATTCACCTCACCATCATCATCACCACCATTTTCACCATTTAAATCGACAATCTCTTCAACGACAACCTCGACAACAAATTTCGAAAACCACCACAACGACACACCACAACGAAATCTATAACTTCTTACCTCGATTTTGCCTCGACGTCGCGTCCACGCTCTCCGCGAATCGCAACCTTCCTCTCCTTGATCTCTTCTCTCGGTCGATTCCTCTCTTCCTCCCAAATTTTTGATCGAAAATGATGATTGTGGTGACGGTAGGCGGTGTGATGAAATTGGGGTATTTTGGTCAAATGACCAAAATACCCCTCACCCTTATACATACCCTTTACAACTTTATTGCCCTTTTGGTCTTTTCACAATTTTACCTACCAACTTTAATAACTTACTTGGGTGACTTAGTTGACTTTTGGTCCTTTGTTCTCATCTATTTCAAACAATACTCAAAGTTTCCCTCGGGTATTCTTGCACTCGACTCATAGTACTAACTTTGTTCGTCGCGTCACCACAGACGTACCGACGTAACAAACGGACTTTACAACCTTTTAATTATTATTTATTTAATTTTTTTGTCAGTGTTTCTAATTAAATTTGTTCCCCGTACTACCAACGCTCGTACACATCGCCTTTACCCGTTAAAAACTTAAAATTGCACAAATGAAATATAATATAATACAACCATCATACAAAACTAACATACCTCGGCGTCGACGTCCGAGAATTGATGACTGTACCACGGAGTGGGCCCACATATCACCTGTATTGACACGTGGCACGAGTTACATTTTTAGGGTCGTTACAACTGGTTTTTGTTTCAATCTTGGATCAGGTGTGATCAATTGGTGTTCAAGAAGCAAAAAGTTGTTACTCAAAGCACTGCAAAAGCTGAATTCATAGTTGCAATAGCTGCAACAAATGAGGCCATCTGGTTGAGGAAAATCCTTCATGATTTGAGTTTGAAGCAATAAGAATCAACACAAATCTTTGTTGACAACCAAGCTGCCATGTCAATCTCTTCTAATCCAATGTTTCATGGAAAGACAAAGCATTTCAAGATCAAGTTTTATTATCTCAGAGAAGTTCAAAAGGAAGGGGAAGTTTTTAACTTATTGCAGATTGGAAGATCAGATAGCCGATGCATTCACCAAAGCCTTGCCTAAGATTAAATTTGAAGAACTCAGGAACAAGATGGGAGTTTGCAGCTTCAAAGGCAAGGAGGTGTGTTTGAAATATGCCTTAGAAGCTGCAAAAATTAATGCAAACATGTGATACATGCTGCAGAATGTGACTTAGTCTTGAAGACCATGTCTTTAATTCAGTTTCTAGTTGTTGTTGTTTTGTAGGATTTTAGTTTTGACTCAGTTGTTGAGTCATGGATCTTGTTTTTTAGCTATTAGTTTAGTGACTTTCAATTATGTTTTGACTTCTAGTTATTATTTTGTGTATTTAAGTACATTGTCAAGTTGAATGAAAGTATTGAGTTCTTAGTTCATGCTTAAAATCTGTCCTACCTCTTTCATATTTATAGTTTTATAACAACCCTCTTCAAGGAGATCATGTTTAATCCTTAAAACTGAGGATTGTATCAATCCTTGTGGGATTGTTTATTGATGCAAATTAGAGTTTAAAAGTTATATTAATTTGACAGATCAGACGCTTGTGCACCAACAAACGCCATGGCATGCGTCCACCCTTCTTATCTCCTTTTCTCCCCCTTCGTTTTCCTCCACCTCTTTTCTTTTTTTTGTTGGTAGTTCGAACAACTATTAGGCTCCCCACATTACAATGACAATGGCCCTCTTTTGGCGCTTAAAGTATTGATTAGATGAAATAGAGAAGGTAGATAAAGTGGCAGTCTTCAATTCAAGGGCGGCAAATGGCTATGTCTGATAGCGAGCTACGACTTGAGTGGTGGTTGTAATCAATGGCTTGAGTTTTGAAATGTCCTTTTGTTACTTCTTTCTCAGTTAGATCTAACGCTTTTTGTTCCCAAATGTAGAAAGTTGTCCTCGTATAAGAGGTGGTTGTCCCCACTTATAAGATAGTTATGCCAGTTAGGGGGAACATCAATACAATTTACTTCCGATGAGCTTCATTATAACAATTTATCTATTATGTTCTCGTTGTAATAGATTGTGCCCGTTTGGGGAACATCAATACAATGCAACTGTTGACAAAAAAAAAATGGTAATATTAATTCACTAAAAGAAAGTAATATTAAGTGTTCACATTTTGATTTGTTTACAACTTTAGACCAGACCAAAATACTACTAAATATTGTATGTACCAAAACATGTCAATCTCTATATATTAGTTTTTTTTTTTTTTTCCTAATCTATATATTAATTTTTTGAAAAATGCTATAATGACACCTTAAAGTCACACTCAATGATGTAGCGTACCGACCTGCATCTTTAGTAGTCATCCATGCGCGTCTCGACATACATACCCCGTGTGTTAAATGTCTAACACTCTTTTTACATGAACTCACATGCCGCGTCACTAATGTGACTTTGAGTGTGACTTTGTAGCATCCTCCTATTTTTTTTTGTCAGATATATTAAAAGCCTGTAAATACTTATTTTATTTTATTTTTTAAAAGTAAATACTTATTTTCATGTGAAGCCTGCGAGCTACTGTAGTATCTTCCTTGCTAAAAAAAAAAAAAACTCCAGGAGGCCGTTAGATATATACACCCCCAACTGCGCGAATCCCTATGCAAAATTATTTCAACCTAAAAGTACGGTGAATCCCCGCACACCACTTCCAAATAACCCAATCACACCCCCCATCCAGCCGTCCATTCGACCCCCAATCCAACGGCCCAAACCCTCGATCCTCGCACTCGAACCTGATTGGCCAGACCCAAACCCACACACCTATATATAAACCAAACCCCAACCATTAAATCCTCAACAGCAGTTGTGCAAGTGATAATAAATTCAACTTTCCTTCATTGGATTCCAAATCTTCTCTGCCATTCTCAGATCAACAGCAGCAATGGCGGGCAGAGGAAAGACGCTGGGATCGGGGGCGAAGAAGGCGAGCTCGAGAAGCAGCAAGGCCGGCCTCCAGTTCCCCGTCGGCAGAATCGCCCGGTTCTTGAAGGCCGGCAAGTACGCCGAACGCGTCGGCGCCGGCGCCCCGGTCTACCTCGCCGCCGTGCTTGAGTACCTCGCCGCGGAGGTCAGATCGGAATCCCTTCTAATCTTGTTGAATTTGTGTTATATCTTGTGCTTTTGTGCTTCCAAATCCTCTTCCAAGTCAAGTTTTTTCGCCAATTGATCTTTCTCAAATCTTACTCGCTAATGTTTTTTCTCTAAATTGATTCAAAATTAGGGTTTTTTTGAACGAATCAGATCTAAAGATTAGGTTTTGTTGGACGGAATGTTATCAAAATTACATTTTTTTTTTTTGCACGAATTTGCTCTTAAAAGTAGTTTTTGATTAAGAATTTGCCCTCGAAATTAGGTTTTGATGCAAGAGTTTGCTCTCAAAATTATGGTTTTTTTTCTCTCTAAATAGGGGTTTTTTTGCACGAATGTTTGCTTCAAAATTTGGTTTTTGTTGGTCGAGTTTGCTCGTTTTCAAAATTAGGGCTTTTTGGACGAATTTGAGGATTTTGACAAACAATTTGGTCTCAAAATTAGCATTTTCGTGGTCAAATTTGTCGAAAACCTCTCGATTTTGTTCCTTTTGCTTTTGCCCTAATTTGAGGCCTCAATTGGGTGTTGTTGAGAAGTGAAATGACTGAAATGCCCATGTCCGCAGGTGTTGGAGTTGGCCGGCAACGCTGCTCGGGACAACAAGAAGACCAGGATAGTCCCTCGCCACATCCAACTGGCTGTACGTAACGACGAGGAGCTCAGCAAGTTGCTTGGGCAAGTCACCATTGCCAATGGAGGAGTAATGCCCAACATCCACAACCTCCTCCTCCCCAAGAAAGCCAACACTTCTGGGAGCAAAGCCTCTGCTGATGATGACAACTGAAGAATCAATCAATCGATCAATCTCAGTTTCAGTCTCTCATTGTGCAGATGTAGTTCGTCTTAGCGGCATTATTAGAAGAAGTAGTAGTAATAGTAGTTGTGGTTTAGTAGTTTGTGTTTTTTTATGTTCCACTTGTTAGGTTTAGAATTTCGGTTTGTTTTATGTGAATATGTTGTCTGGGTTTTAATGAGAGAGGCAATTGATGTTGCATAATCCCTTTCCCTTGTTTATTGAATTACAGTGCCGAGTATTCATTTGTCCCTTGTTTTATGTTCAGCCGTTTCATTTTGTCTCAGTTGAAACAACTATGCCAATGAGTTTAAAACTCATGTGAATGAAAATTAGGTTGGGAAGACTATTCTCATATGGGGCACTTCTGTGCCCAACCATGGATTAGAAAAGAGACTGTCGAAGCATTCCTAATGTTATTGGGGCTGTGGTTAAGAAACAAGCACCAAGCACCATACTTTGATTAAGGCAGAGATTTTAGGTTCAATTTTTAGTAGCCATGGAGTTGAAGCGTCTAACTAGCCTCCTCGTAAGAATAGTAGGGGAAAATACCTATCATTGTCGGAAAAAACTAAATAAAAATGAAACATTCCTAATGTCACTGCAACTATAATGAAAAGAACTGGCTAGGATGGCCCAGCGCGGATGCGCATTTGTTTGCCTTTTGATACACCTAGACAGTCGATTGTGTATGTCTGTGTTGCGCGTCCATGCTGGGTTCCTCAAGCATTTTCGTAATGAAAATAAAGAAGAATGATCCTCTGCCTGTTTAGAAGTATCATTTCTCCCAAGTTTTGAACATAAATTGCCATCTGGAGACCCCATATATGAGAGACATGAAAGTGAGACTACAGGGTGCCTTTGTAACCTTCACATTAGCAGAGGATCAGAAAATTGAATTAATCAAGCAGCGAAAACACCATTATATCATCCTCTAATCTGAAATTTTGAATCAATCTACGACTATTCTATGAAAAGAATAAGCAAACAATTGACAATACAAAAAAAGTACAGCTGAAGATGATACAAAAGTTGAGTATTGATAGGATCATGGTTGCTTACCCATTTCTACAATTTCAGAATGAGAAGCACCAATTTGTTACCGACACTTCCACTTGAAATGTTACAGTTCGCCATTTGACAATATGATGCAGTTACTTCATATTGGATATCCATTATAATGTGGTTCCACAAGCTATTGCGGCGCAGGAGAGAAGAGTATTATGTATTCAAAGTCCATTTCTTCGGCAGGATATCGAAAGAATTCCTTTACATCTTTAACTTGAAATGTACAAAATGGAATTCAACAAATGAATTGAGACAGTGAATCAAGACATTTTGTAATTCTGTAGGCTAGAGTCTGAAGGGATATATTGTTAGTGCTTCCAGCTACACGCTGCCTGAATAAAATGATATATCAAATAGGGCGACAAAGGTCAATCAACAAGAGAGGGAATTTATCATTATCTTTCAATTTGTCCTAAATTTTGATATGAATCGAAGAAAAAAATGCATACCTGTTGATGCTGATTACTATTTTGATGAATTCTCATCATCTGAACTGGAGTAATCCATCCGTCGCTCAGCAATGGCGGGAAAAAGCCTGTCATGCACATTTGGAGAACTTGGTACAGTTGGAGTCTGCTTATTTCTTGGAGTTCTAGATGACCTAGCTATTGACTCTCTGATTTCTCTGCAGGTTTTATCTAACATTATTAGGAAGTCACGTACTATTATAAACAATCGCAACCCCTCGTCCTTCTTCGCATTTCCATGGAAATAATCAGCAGTGCTTTTCACCAAAGCCATTACCCTCCTTTCTTCACCAACCAATGATGTAATGTCAACCTCTGCATGGCGCACAAAACTATGGAGCACATTATGAAATCCACTATCTTCATTTAAACTCTTCATCTCAGAATGCAGAAAGTCTCGGCTCTTTACCAATTCATTGTTGAGTTTGGACAACACGCCTGTTAAGCTATCAGCATCCAAAATTGCTGCCTTCTTAACATTCAAAAGTTCACTACCCAACCCTGAAATTATTTGGAGACCGAGGCTGCGAAAATTATCTTCTGTTTCATGGGGAGAGTCTTTGGCAAAATCTTCCGCTCTAATGCCAGAGATACCCTGGTGACTCTCTCTTGCTATTCTTGCGGTTCTGACACCTTCAGAGCGGACTATCTCTTGGACAACAAAATACAAAAGTGTGGTCTTCCCATCAGTTCCTTTGACATCAGCTAGTTTCAAGAGTGTGTCAAGTTTGAATGCTTGTGCACCACCACGGAAAGTACCATCATTCATGCGATTCCCAGTTTTAAGAACAGCTTCCAAAAGTTTCAAGAAGAGCCGACTACTTCTGAGCTCCTTGCAAGCTACCTGCAATTTGAAATTTTGAAATAGGACACGCCTTGAGTACAAACAAACACATACAATGAGAAAGCAGAACCTTGAACAGTTTCGTGAAGGAAACTAAGACAGGTAAAGCAACCTCAAACACTTTAAAAAGAAAATTGGGTCAGCTTTTAATTTAAGTTTCACCCAGTCCAATCAAGAGAGGTGAAAACATATCATGCATCTATTTAGAATTTATTGACAATGGCAAGTGCTTTACACGATGGAGGAGCTTACAAAATTAAAATCTTATCTAAAGGTTAAACACATATCAAAATCTTCCATGTTGCACAAATATCAGGACCAACATATTCTTAAAATATTGTAACCAATATACTACCTACTGAGTTGCTGAATGCTGATTTAAATGAATGAAAGCGCCACATGGTTTTCAAAAAGAGAGAAAAAAATATTGGATGTTATATATCCGGCACAGATGTTCATATTTATCAGACTACACTTTTTGCCTATATGTTGTTAAATGCTAGCCTGTAAATCATTACCTACCAAGTACCAAATATAAATGAGGCGATCAAAACATACAAGTTTCTCCTAATAAAATCTACAACCTCAAAACAACAGCTAAATATCACTTATACTTGGGAATCACAACGCACAAACAAGGTTGAATCTGGAAAAACCTTAGAAAAATAAGAACTGCATTTTCCAATCTTTCCTAAGATTCCACAATGATGCGGGCCTTGTGATATGGGTAGACCTTATTTTGCATACTTTTTTCCTTTTCCTTTCCTCTCATGAAGGGTTCATTGATTTCTAAGATAGTAATTTCTATAACATAATTAGCGTCGACCTCATAATTTTACAATTGCAATGCAAATAAAGAAAGAATACAGTAGAACCCTGAAGAATCAATGACACTTGGGAGATTTTTTGTAATTTTACTTAAATACCAATTTCATAACTAGATCATTGACTTTGTTAATCACATGGTGCAGTTTTAAAAAGAATCAAAATTGTTGTTTTCTTCCAACTTCTTTGGTGTATGATGCCCACAAGGATTGATAACAAGAATCTAGCATCAATTTCCTACAAATATTTGATGAATTCTCCTCTCAACTCCCAAGTAATTAGATGCCCACACGCATGATAACTAGAACCTAGTATCAAATTTCCTAAAAATGTTTGATGAATTATCCTCTCAACTCCCAAGCACTTTTGGCTCCAAAACGTATCTTCGTGACAATCACAAAAAGTCAAAAACTAATGTTTCATTATTTATAAAATAAATAACTAAAGATACCAGCTTGTACATATGGATACTTTTCTTTGCATTATATGGTCCAAAAATAATTATAGAGGAATCACAAAGCCGAGTAATTAAAGTGACCAATTAACACAATACACATACAAGGATAAAATGTTTGACTTCTTCATGACTTCAGTCACTTCAAATTTGGAATTAAATTAGGAAAGCCTTCCGTAGGGAATTTTTCGTAAAATTTTGATACCAAAGAATTATATGAATAATTTCAATTTCAGTTTTACGCATTTACAGACTTCATTCTACGTACCAGAGATTGATTTTCAGTCTTACGGATGTAATTTATTCCTTAAAATGTCTTCAAACAAAATTTACACTAACTAAACACTTTTCCTAACAAGTCAAAATTTGCACATTTTCTTTGGCTTCGATGAATTGTTGTGAAACTTCATTTAAATATCATTCTTAGTCTGGTGCTAAAAAATCTAATCAATACAGGAAAGATAGGATAATTCTCACACTATGAACATAAAAAGAGGCTCAATTAAGTGAAACTGCATCCTTACCTCCAAAGTTGCTAATGACTCTTTGATGCCTGACACTTCCTCTTGAAGAGAAGTCATAAAAGCCAATGATTCCAATCGCTTAAAAGCAAAAGGAATATCAACCAAAACTTTTAAGAATCTCTCTGCTGGCCCTAGGTGAGAAAGCTCACCGCTATACAACCGAAGCTTCAGTTCTTCTTCAGCCGTTGGTGCCATTTTTAAGAGAGTATTGAGAAGTTCCAAAGGAAGTTCATTTCCTGGGTGAATTAAAACAACTAAGATAATAAACACGAATCAAATGGAAATATAAATTAATGCAGAGGCAATGACTGTACACATAGAAAAGAAATTAAATTCAAAGACAACCACAATTTACAAGTTGCAACTTGCAACTTGCAAATGAACAATGAGTGTTTATGTAAAATGTAACTCGCAAAAAAATAGTTTTATTTTATTTTTATTTTTTTGTCAAACTCACAAAAATATAGTTGACAATCTGGAAGAATAAATGCTGGCTGCATTCGGCTGATTGGCTTGTGATTACAAAGAAAACCGAGAGAAAATTTTTAACCAATCCATAAAAAGAGATCATCTTTAATCAATAAAAAAATTGACAGCTTTCTAGAAACAGCTCTTGAGTTTTAATTACCCTAAATGATATAGAAATTGTCATTAATAAAATAAATTTGAGAAAGCTTTCTCTATGACAAAATGAAATGACAAAGAAAATATGAACAGATGAGGGGTTGATGTAGTCACCAACCACTTGAAAACAACAGCTAATTTCTTCCTCTTCCTTGTCAAGATTCAAAGGCTTAATGACCATCCAAGAAGGATCTCATTCATCAGGACCTTCTATCTTGAACAAAGGAGGAATGGAGATAGTGACCTATGGGTTTTGATTTGTATTTCATATAGTCCACTCTTTCAGCGCAAATCTATAAATCTCAGGGTAATGAAATATTACAAAACATCAAGTCAATATATGACCTAAAAGTATCTCGGAGGTTCAAAGAAAAATAAATTACAAGAAAATCAATAAAAATAGAAAGTTGGGTCTCACCTTCCCTCAATGCATCACAAACTTCTTCAGTTGTCACATTTAGTGCTCGTAAAAGAATGGCTAGGTTTTGAGCCTTTTTAGGATCAATAATCTGAATATACTGTGCAGGAGGATCTTGAGACACTGATTCTTTCTTGTGTTCAGTTTTGTTTTTTTCAGCATTGTATCCAAAAAGAGTTTCAATCATCTCCTCATTGAACCTATCAAGTTCAAATTAATCAGTGAAGCATACTTGAGAACCAACTTTGTCAATGTTTTCATAGACACGACGAAGAAAATGTTAGATTTAATGAAGCCTTACTGAAATGATCCCGATTTAATCTGATGCCAAACCATTGACTGATCAGGGTTTGCAAGAACTTTGTCCCAAAAGAAGGGCTTGAGCTTAGTCTTTGAAGCTTCAGCATCAACCTTTGTTCCAATTCCAGCACCAGTCGCATTAACTGGACGATGTGGCCCAAGAGATGGTGGCGGGGGACGTGGCAGACCACCAGTCATTGGCGGTGGTGGTGGAGGTGGACGAGGACCAGGCTTGACAGCAGGCATGGGCGGTGGAGGTGGTGGTCC
Source organism: Stephania japonica (assembly GCA_039657345.1). NCBI lineage: Eukaryota > Viridiplantae > Streptophyta > Magnoliopsida > Ranunculales > Menispermaceae > Stephania > Stephania japonica. The sequence continues at coordinate 77,734,665 of CM077556.1, read as the reverse complement.
AGGAGGAGGGGGCCCAGAAAGAGGAGGTCTAGGAGGAAATGACCCAGAAGATGGAGGGATGAGAGGAGGAGGCCCAACAGATGTTGGTCTAGGAGGAGGAGGTTCAGATGAAGGTGTTATAGGAGAGGCAGTAGAAACTCGGCCAGGAGGGGGCTTGAGAGAAGCAGGCGTTGCTAGCTTACCATCGGTGGATATGGTAGATGTATCCACTAATACAGTAACTTCATTTAGAGAAGATATGGTAACATTGGTTGTTGTAGATAACTTTCCAACCACAGATAAATCCTTTCCATTTTGACTCGGGTCATTGAAAGATGAATTTCCATATTTCTCTTTGCCAACAGAATTATGCGCGGCAAAAGCACTAGGTGAAGATCCTGAAAAGTTCAAAAAATAACAAAGAAATTAATCTAATCATTGAAGCATATGATAAAGAAATCAGATCAATAGCTTCAATGCATACCAATAGAGAAATCACCTAAGCCTAAGGAGAGGAGGGGCTTATCATCCCTTAGTCTATTGCTTGAACCATTTCTGCATTTAAAATAGCAGCAAAACAGTAATGATGTGAGAAAAAGAGTTACAGCTGCAGTTACAGCAACAGCAATAGCAACTCTTCTTCGGACACGCTGATTCTTCGATGGCAAAGATGGAGAAGAATTTGGACTTGCAGACATATGACCACTAGGAGGAGGCTGACCAACTGGATCAATACGAGGAAAAAATGGTGGTAGTGGACCCTCAGAATGGCGCAGAGGATTGGGAGCTTGAGAATCAACAGAAGCTGGACCAGGTGATGGTGCGGGACTGTAAGAAGGAGGATGAACCCCAGGTGATGGAGCATTATTCACTGTTGTTATATGAGACTGGGTCCTCAAAGAACGTCTGGACTCATTGGGCAAACTGAAAAGTGATTCAAGATACGCATTGTACCATCCCATAGAGTCATATTCTCCGCGAACCTGAACAGCCAAATTGTAAATTGTTAAATGACCAAGAAAAAGATTGCTTATCCAGATACACAAGGCTTCAATGGCTGAATTAAGCCCCATGCAAGCTAATCCATGCTTTATTTTGGTATCCTAATAGAAAACAACCAATTTCTCTAAAAGCTTTACCTCCGGAATATTTCCCGTTCCTTCCGTCCACAATAAGTGTGGTATGAAATTAACCAATAGCAGCTCTCCCGGCACAACAAACATGGTGTGAAATTAAAGTTTTGACTATAAAGCATTGATACCAAGAACAACTCATCTCATTCCAGATAGATGAAATTTTGGCACAACAAAAGCAGGAATTTGGACAGCTTCATGCAAGAAAATGTATTTGCAAGACACTGATAGGCCGTGCACATGTTTTAGATAATATAATCTATTCCAAGAAGGCAACTCGTCAATAGATGAAAGATTACTTTCAAATTGCTACTGTGGTTTCTCAACTAACATATACACATTTACCAGATACCCAATCCAAATTGCTAGTCACCCAACATTTTCCATTTAAAGCCCAGATTACAACCACATGCATATGCATTAATTTGGCATCACCTCGGTGCTATGATCTAAAATCTACTAGGCTATATTTTAACCAACCAATACAGGTGCCCTAATCTTACTGCCAATGTAGTTAAGATGTTGCGCAACCATCGATAAAAGGCCTCATCACCTACATGTTCTTACTTCAAATCGCCAAGGTAATTCCTTCGCCAACTTACAGTACTAATCCGTTGATTCCAAGTTTCCAAGTTCTTCTCAAAAATTCATATAGAAGTGCTTGAAAGAGTTTCAAATCAAATTTCGAGCTTATCCTCCATAGTGATATACTCAACAAAAAATGCAATAAAAACAACCAAATCAAAACTAGGTCATGAGATCCACACAAAGAGTTCCATCCAAAACGAAACAACGGGAAAGCAACTGAAAGTAAGTAAGTGTTTGAGATTTAACCGTTGATTCATCTTGTACAAGAGAGGAAGCTGAAGTCTCATCAGAATCTCCATCTCCACTCCTCCAGAGCAGCAACGTCAGCTTCTCCTCTCTCCACGAACAGCAAAGCAACAACACCACAACACAAACCACAACCAATCCAACTCTTCGCACCACCATCGCTCCTCACAAACACACGAACATCATCCGATTCACGGATTCACCTCATCTCCTTCTCATTCACCCCAAAAAAACACACAAAAACCTCAAAAACCATAGAATCTCCAACGCTTCCGAGCAAAATTAACACCAAAACAGCAAACGCAGCCGAAATCAAGCCAGCTCGAACGGAATCCGATCGCTTCCGACCAAAACCCTACACCGGCACAGATCGCAGACGATCCCTGCACAATCGAAGAAAAAGTTCCTCAATCGATTGAACGAATCAGCTGAGAAATCAGTGGAACTCCTGAAATCGATTTTGACCTACTCTTCACGAAGAAACTGAAAAAGCTTCGTCGATAGGGTTTCGCGAAGAAATATTTTAAGTTGGTTTACGCGGAAAGAAAGAAAAGCGAATGCTGAAGAACAGAGAAGATTCGACCAGTCAACCGTGTCGACTACAGCGTCTAGAGAGAGAGAGAGAGAGAGGAGGGGGGGGTTTAGTGTGAGAAGCTGAAATGGAGAGACGGACGTGCTGGCAAGGTTCAACAGAAACTTCTTTTGAAAAGGAGCACGCAGAGAACACACTTTGAAAACACACACTGGTCTAGGGATGGTAGGATGCACCTTGATCTTTACACGTGTACGTGTTTATGTTTATGGATGGTGCTCGAGTGACAGCCCCAGAGTCGGCACCAGAACTCAACTCACGCCCCTTCCAATTTGCCCTCCCGTTTTTACCTAGATTCAAAACACAATTCGATAGGAATGCACAAAGGTTTTTTTTTTTTTTTTTTTTTTTTTTTTTTTTTTTTGTACGTAGTGTTTGGTACTAACTACATCGACTAATCCATATTCGCGCACTTTCGGGCTTCATATGAGAGGCATTTCTTCCAACTTAATTTTTTTTGTTCACAAGACTCGACACGAGACCTTATTTGAGAGGACCAAAGTCTCTTACCACTTGGACCAACTAATTATTGTTTAGTTATGTTTATTTTACTATCTCCTGGTCTGTAGACTCTAATTGGCCTTGATGGGTTTGGGCAACATGGAATGCAGAGCAGGTGGTGGGCATGTTTGCCAATGAAAGTGGAATGGAATAACTTATTGCAGAAATGAGAATGAATGGAGGGTTCACTAGAGCAACATTTTCAGAGTTTAAGGTTATCCTTTGGGTACTGACATAGAGTTTTTCCAATTTACTTGGGGATTATTATTTGCAAACACACCTTCACTTCACACACAACTTTCAAACACACACCATTGGACTCAAATGCCCCCTTCATACACACCCATGACCCACCACCGACTCCATCGTAATCCCCGCCGACGACCACCCTCCTTTCTCTCTGTCTCTGTGGCGGTGGCGGTGGCGGTGGCTGGTGGTGAAAGTGCCACTGTGTGTTGGTGTTAGGGGCAAGGGTAATTGTCTTAAGCACTGTTGTTTATGTATTGGGTAGCTTGTAAAATGCCCTACGTGTCTAGACAAATGACTTCACATATATAAGCTACAAGAACTAGAACGAGTACAATAGAAGAGTTTAATTCTTGTAGCCGGGCGTCAATATATTTGAGATCGATAGTATATTGTTGTTGTCATTGTTGGAGCTACAAGTACTAGCTTTTTGGGTTCTCTAAGGTTGTTTATTTATAAATTATAACTCAATCTTCAAAAAACCACAAATTAAATGAGATTTGGTTCAAAACTTCCATTCCGCCTTGTAATTCATTTACTACTTACAATTCGGAAGTCCAAAAATTGGCCGATTTACGACAACCTATGAAAATTTTATTTTATTTTGTTAATGTAGAAAACGGGACAAAAAGCCCAAACTAGAGGATTACATGACACATTCTGGGGTGTGTGGCCCCTCTTACATCAAATAGACTTGACAGTCTTTGGTGGGTGTGGTAGAATAGTAAATCCCTCTGAAAACTCTCTTGGATAGTTTGCCTGTTTGTCCGCTGCCCTATTCCTTTCATGAGAACATTGAATGCTTAAAAGGTCGAGTTTTTCTTTGAACATGTTAAAAGTACGCATAGTAATATAATTATGGAAAATACAAGGATGACTTTTTGGGGCACCTGGATGGGCACCCAGTGATGATATTCATCCATTCGCACATTGATGTGTGTGCGCACAAATCTGTTGTGTGAATAGATAGACACCATCACAGGATGTCTCAAAACACGTCAATCTAGCATCTCCCTAAAATTATAGTGCATAAGAGCATAATACAATTATTTAAATTTGTTACTTCAATACAACATGCAATTTTGTAATTACTTAACATTATTTCGCAATACAACATGCAATTCAGCATTAAGGTTTCAATTCATATTGGTCTCAATACATATAAATTCTCCATAAAACTTCTATGACACTTTCCGGAAATTTCCACGAAGTCATGAAAGCTTTACGATTTTCTTTATAGTTTGGTAGGACTCCCCAATATGTCGATCTTCTTCGAATTATGTTGATCTCTTCAGCTAGGTTTTTTTTTTTTCATATACATAGATTATATATGTTTCCCTTATTTAAAAATCGACAAACTTCACCAAAAATTTGAGAAATTTAATCGATTTCTAAAACCATAGATTAAACAAGCCTTGCATGTGAGTCTACAACAGAGATTCAGCTGAAACAACAAAAGCCAACTGAGACAGACCATAGAAGACACTCCGGCACACAAACTTCATAGCTTCCCACATCAGAAAACACAACCTATGAAGAGAAAAGAAAGACTGCTTAAAAGCATAACCGCGATCAGAAATATTTAAGAGTAAGGGAATGATGCTTCAACACCATTGGCGGCGGCGGCACCGTTAGCGTTTCAGATAACTCATGCTGATTGTTTATCTTATCTTTCTCATTCATAAGACAATCACTTTTTTTCAAGAAGTGCTAGCTAGAATGACAAGGGCTATGTCACACTAGAAGTTACATCGAGTCTTTGAACCGTCCATGCGCACATCGGGATGTGGGTATACATGTATCCTGTTGTATAACACGTGGATCAAGGCTGCATGGATGACTCATGTCGACCGATGTGTCTTGTAATGTGACATATCCATTTTCATTCTAGTATTTTCACCTTTTTTTTAATCTTAAGCGTCTTGCTTATATCTAAGATTAATTACCTCAGACTGTCATGAAATCTTTGAAAGAAGATCAGCTCCATTTGCCATTCTTCCTAAACAAGATATTAGAAACACTGATTCATTTGTATATTGTAAATCAATGTATAAATTAAGAAGATTGTATATTATGATATAAAGCACACAACTAGTACTCAACCTTGATTTGCCTCAAGTGGAGCCATGTTTCATAAGAAAAATCATATAAAAGCACCCAGAGAGCAACCATAGCTTTGGTAAAATACTGATCCGATGATTATTATCATCACTTCTTACAATTGGTTCTTCATCCTCTTGATCATCCTCCATTGTCCCTCAAAAAAAAATAATAATAATAATAATAAAATCTTAGGTAGTAAATGGGGAAATATGGTTGTGGTTGGTCCAATTTATAGGGGAGAAGAATTAAAGGATTGACATAAGATTTAATTCTTATCACGAAATATAAAAATCTTTACATAAATGGAGAGTTATATCAACGACACCAAACAGGTTGTTGTCAATGCCAACCTAAATACTTGATAAATCACCGCTATGAGAGCTTTACCCCTTAGTGGGACGATCCAGCTTGAGCCTGAAGTAGTCAGTTAAGTCCAAATACCGGGTAGTTATACCAAAAAAAATAATTGATAAATATTAATTTACTCCGGGCACAAAACAATTTAGGATTGTCTTCATTGTTGAAGTCCATTTATTATTGACCTTGAAGCATCAACATAACCTTTTCAATATTAAGGCACTTCAGTAAGGAGCCGTAAATTTCTATGTAAGTTGCTTTGTGAAGCAATACCTACCAGTTATATCTGTAGAATTGTAATAATGTTGTTTTTTCTAATTAATTTGAGACTAAGACTATGTTATTGTTGTTGTTGATTGCTTTATTTTACACTTTAAGTAACTTCTAGGATTTTACATATTGAATGTGACTTGCCTATTTTGACCCCAATATATCTTTTATTGATTCTTGCAATTAATTATTATTTCCAAAATCTACATTTCGAACAATTGATTTACATGTCAATAGGGTTTCATTTTAATGGCTTGGTATCCATTCCTTTTTTTGTTCTAAAACGCCAAAAGATACACTTTAAAGTCACATTTACTTGGTGAATCCCTCACTGATTCTATAGACTCTGTACATTGAATGTGACCTGTCACAATTAAGTTTTGAGGGTATGTTTGGACATTTCCATACTATATGGTGCACAAAACATGCAACAGCATCAACCAGCAATTGCCTTGATGTAGATGGTAAGGACATCATTTGCCAAAAATGCAAGATCTCAAAAGATAATGGCTCAATTCTCATTGAAGTTTAAAAAAAAAAATTGCCTTGTGGTTTGGAACCGAATAATCGTTCACGTGGGTCTCTTATGAGGTGGGTTATGCCTCTTACGTGATAGTCACGAGTAATTTTAGACACCAAAATATCAAAAATAAAGAGCAATTGGTTAGGTTGAGCACATGGATCAAACTCTTCTTTGGCACTTGATTTGATGCAATGTATGATTAAGATTTAATGCAAAGAAAAAAAATGAAGTCAAGATTTGTCAAAATAAGTTGCAAGGATTTATTAACCATTTTGATTTTGCTCAATTAAGGTCATTTCATTTTTCTCAAAATTGTTTTCAAAGGAACAAGTATGAGAAGTGACTTTCTTTTTTTTTTTTTGAGATTTATGATAGAATAGACGATCTCCCTCCAAGTCTTTTTTCTCAAAATAAATTAATGCAGAAATGAGAATGGAGGTCACTTGAGAAATATGTTCAGAACTAAGGTTTTTTAATTTAGTAGGAGCTGCAAACAAGACACCATTTTCATTTAGGCTCAGAAACTGATCTTGAAAAACAACAAATGACATTTAGCAAGTCTTCCATGTGAAGACTTGCTGAAACATGGAAGACTTGCTGAAACAACAACAACAATAGCAAACTAAACTAGACCATAGAAGAACTCTGACACCCAAACTTCCTAAGAGAATAACTGCGAATAGAAATCATTGAGAGCCTCGATCAAGGGAATGATGCCTCAACACCATTGGCGGTGGCAGCAACATCGGCATTTTCTTCTCCTGGTACAATCACACACCGATTGTACTCTTCTCCCCTTCCTCCTTGTCCAGTCCCATGAAATCTCACTCAATGATTTCCTGTTAAAGAATCAAGATCAGTTTAAGCCAACAGAGTTTGGTACAGATGAGGCGTCATACCGGCATGCTACATCAGTTCCAAAGAGTGATAGTCGTACAAGATTAATTACCTCGGAAACCATAGATCGCTCGAAGAAAGTCAGCGCCATTTGCCATTCTTCCTAAACAAGGAATTAGAAACACTGCGTCATTCTTATACTGTAAATCAATACATGGATTAAGAAAATTGTATATTATGATATAAAGCACACAACTAGTCAACCTTGATTTGCCTAAAGCGGAACCGTGCTTTTGCAATTTTAACCAAATGAAGTCTGGCTAGAAAAACGATATATGGAGTTCGAAGTCTTGTGGCAAGAATCCTAATAATCATCAAAAAAATTGGCGCCAGAACCCAAGTCATTTATCAAACAGTCTATAACATGAAACTTGTACATATCATGTATTGGAAAAGAAAAAGGATATAGTTATATAGAGAAAGGAAAAACCTGAGTCTTTCCTTTGCCTCATTGATCTTCTCATAAAGTAATTCAGTTTCTTCGAGTAGAACCTGACAAGAAGGCAAATAGAATGTAATGAACATAATCAATTAATTAGATGTTGTCAGTTATATGAAATTGATATAACTTTATGGATTAATTATATTCGAAGACATCGTGATCTTACGTTTCTTCTATTCTCATCATATACCATCATCATCCAATTAAGTCGGGATCATGCATCAAAACAGAGTTGAGTTAGGGAAAAAGCGTTAAAGACATTCCTCAGTTTCAAAACACTCAAAAATGTAATAGTTCTATACAGATGAGGTCTTATAATGAATTCTGAATCTGTCAAGATATATGTTTCTTTTTATAAATAATTGTTGAATAAGTGCACTCAAGCTTTATTAATATATAATAAAAAAAAGGTACTGACTTGAGCCTCATCTTGTCGACCATCTCTAGTCGTCGCTTCGAACGCTTGAGTTTCTCAACAATTTCCTGCGCAAAAAAAATACTCAGAATGACAAGAGATGACAATATAATAGTTTAAGTGTTCTTTTTTTACAAAATAAAATAGAACATATATAGATTTTTCAAATTTATTTATGTATTAGTGCGCCTAAACTCAATTTAATCATCACGGACCACTTAAGTTATGGCATAAGGTTTTATGCACAAAGTTATGAGCACTGGTGACAATCTTTATTAATGTGACCTTGGATTAGTATTCAATACAAAACAACAACAACATAGCCTCAATCCCAAATTCATTGTGTTGGCTACATGAATCAAACTCTTCTATTGTGCTCGAATTTGTGCAATTGCTGGTGAGCATTCCAAACCATTCAAGTCCCTCCTAATTGATGCATCCCAAGTTAACTTTGGTCTACCCCCATCGAATTTCATCAGTTTCTATTGAGTCAAGTTTTCTAGTGAGAGCATTTGTAGACCATCTTTGCAGGTGCCACCGCAACCGCCCTTCCCTAACCTTTGTATCAATTGGTACTACTCCTACTTTTCTTTGAATTTTTGTGTTTCTTATTCTATCTTTACGAGTTTTACCACACATCCACCTAAGCATCCTCATTTCTACTACGTTCATTTTATGTGATTGTTGTTGCTTTACTGCCTAACATTCACTTCCATAGAGCATAGCTGGCCTAATTACGGTCCTATAAAATTTTTCTTTTAACTTGGTTGGAATATTTCTATCACAGATCACAACTGTTGCACTCCTCCATTTCTTCCATCCAACTTGAATTTTATAAGTACATCATTCTCAATATTATCATCATTTTGTATGATTGATCCTAGATATCTAAAGTGTTTCGCCTTAGGAAACAACATAACTTTGTACAAATAGAGGACAAGTCAAACTGCTATTCTCCATTGGTTCCTAAAGACTCATAGATGTACAACATCAAGCCAGTTTGATTTTCATGGTGAGGATTACTCCCAAACTAATAAGATAATCAAAATGTTTTTTTTTAATCTCTAGTGTCTCGCTCACATAAAAGATTAATCATCTCAGAAGCCATTGATCGTTGAAACGAGGTCACAACCATTTGCCTTTCTTCCTAAACAAGGAATAAGAAACATTGCTTCATTGGTATACTGTAAATCAATATATAGATCAGAAAATTGTATATTATGATAAGAAGCACACAACTAGTCAACCATGATCTGCCTCAAGCGGGACCATGTTTTCGCAATTTTAACCAAGGTAAGTTTGGCTAGAAAAATGTTGTATGGAGTCGGAAGTCGTACAGCAAGAATCCTAACAATCAACCAAAAAAGTGGCACCAAAACTCAAAGTTATTTATCAAATAGTCAATACAAAGAAACATAAGCATGTCATGAATTGAAGAAAGAAAAACAGAGAGGAAAAACCTCAGCCTCTCCTTTGCCTCATCAATCTTTTCATGAAGCAATTCAGATTCTTGTAGAAGAGCCTGATGGAAAGACAAATAAGATTAGAATGAGCATAATCAATTTATTATATGTCATCAATCATATCAAATTGATATAACTTTTATGGATTAATTATAATTATACTTAAAGGCATCATTTATATTACCATTTTTCTGTTATCACCAAGTATCATCATCATCATCCGTGTCAGGATCATGTAACAAAACAGAGTTGAGTTAGAGGGAAAAGCATTAAAGACATCCCTTAAAATCTCAAAGCTGCCACCAACAGTTCTTTACACATGTGGGCTAAATAAGAAGTTTGAATCTACCTATCTATATATATGTTTTTTTCTTAATAATTTTACAAGTGATTCGAGTTATTAAATAATAAAAAGAAGTACTGACTTGAGCTTCATCTGATCGACCATCTCTAGTCGTCCCTTCAAGTGCTTGAGTTTCTCAATAATTTCCTATGCAAAAATAAAAAATAAAAAACTGATAATGATAACAGACGCCAATATAATGCATTTAATTACCTCAAGAACACGTCAAGCTTTTTTGGATCTCAATCCAATAGTCACAAATATAAATTAGCATTGATGATATTTCTCATACACCAATATAGAACTACCTTATAAAATAAACTTCATCATTTCTAATGTGTGTAAGTATCCTGCAAAAGTAAAGCCTCTATCCCAATATTTCCATAATATCAAACCAAAAAAATATGTTGCACAACGATAATGATACCCATGCCTTTCATTTCAAAATAGTACTAAAATGGAAGTATATATAAAATTAAAAGAGACATAAATTACCTTTTCGTTTTTTGTGACCCTGCGTAAAAACAAAGAGAGAATATTAGAAAAACTTCTTGTTAATAAATTTTTTCTATAAGTTAATTTCCCTACCTACCCACTGTATCAGTTTCAATATTAATATTAATTTCATACATCTATCCACCATCAACAAAAGATGAATGGAAATTAATGGTTGATCTTATCATAAATAGATGACTACTTAATTGATGTCCGGCTTTGTCTTCTTTAGAAATTAAATTATCTTCAACAACTTATTAGAAAATAAAATATATATATAATTACAAAAAATAAAATACTCTCACCCTCCCCTCTCCTCAGGGGGGTAGTTCATAGTAGCAGAGAAACATGTCCTCAACTCTGCAGTAGATTATTAATAAAATAGACACCAACAATTAAAAATTGGAAAATACTAGGATGACCCATTTTGGGACTCCCGGGAGGGACACTTGATGATGGTGTCCATCCATTCGAGCATCGATGTGTGTGCACACGAATCCCGATGCCATATAGATGGACATCATCACAGGGTGTCCATCCCAGGTGTGTTATCACCAGGTCACCCTAGTATCTTCCTTAAAAATTATCATTAGTCAATCGAAACTAACAAAAAAATCATCAAATTATTATGAGCTAGTCATCAAGGTGACAAGGACTTCTCAAGATCGTAAATCGAGGTGACTATCTCAATCAATAATTGGAGCCAAAGACAATTAATTTTTCAAACCTGCCACAATTGGCAAAAGTGGTGTAGTGACCAGTCAAAGAGAAGACTGTAACACCAATATCCACGCCACATGTATATGATAAGTCATGTGCCATTCCAATAATCTTGTTCTTTCGTTTCAACAAGAAGAATAAACAAGAAACGCGTGCTATGCAAATATGAAGAGAAAAGCAGGAAGCGAGGATAAATATATATAGGTTCGACTTTTTCACAAATATAAAGATTTGATACGATTTGTTTTTTATTACGCGGTAATTTAATAAAGGGTCGGTGGGATTCATGCAATAAAAATCCACATAACAAATATGTATAGCACGCCACATACATGGAACATAGGAAACCGGAAAGGTGTATTTAATTTGCAATCTTTAAAGAGCACACAAATTAAAATCAAGATTTTGAGAGGATTAAATTTTGATTATGACTAATTTAGTAAACCATAACAGTTGAAGGGTTGGTGAAATGAGACCATATCGTAAATATATATAACTACGGAATGAATCTAGAAGGCTTATTTAAATTTTAATAAGAAAAGAAATTGAGAGACATCCCTCTTTACATAGACTACATAGGTCCATCCAAATCGAGATTGACTATGAACAATCATCAGAGAGAAAAAATAATGAAAATTGAGATTTTACAAGTTTTAAATATCAATTTATGCACAAAGGTCTAATAATTGAACAAATAACATTGGCCTGGTATTAATACACAATGCGTACATGACATAATATTTGGAATTGAATATGTTTTTTTAAAATATTTATAAAGCAAAAAGGTAGAAATTGAGATGAAAGAGGTTTAAAAGGTTCAAATTGGAACATGAAAGAGCAAATATTGATATTTCAATTGGCACGTCCTTGATAAAAACTAACACTGGCATTGCACGCATGTTTTTTTCCTATTTATACATCAACAATATTAAACAACAAAATGACATGCCTACATCTTTCCTTCTAGGCAAAGAAATTTCAAAGTTGAGTTATTTATTGGAACCGAGTTTGTCATTTGTGTTTCTTTCTTCATTCGGAAAGCATCATAAATGTGGAAATCTATTAACCAAAGTTTATATTAAAGTTTGACTTGTTACAAATCTATATATCTATAAGAAAGCTATGTACATGATCACACATGTCAACTTTACAAAGATTTGAAATTAATAGCCTACGTACATTATTTTCACTTTTTTTACACTAACAACTTTCTTACATCGTTTGTCGTATGTTTTATATTTAATTTTTAAACAATTTTTATTTGTAAAAAAATAAATATAGATTCATAGTATTCCGGGACAATGTCCAGGTCTAAAACTAGTAAATAAGAAAATGTATGCATCTAACTCTTCTGAAAGTATAATTTTATTGGATAAATTTTGCTTAGCTATTAATAGTTATGTTGTCCAAATCTATTCAATTTTTAATACATTCCTCAAATTGATATAACAAAATAAAAGGATGATCAAAGAAATCCAATCTTTATTATTTGTTCATCACTACATTGTATATTTGAGTAAAGACTAAATAATCAAAGGTTTCAAGTAATTGCGACTGCACAAGTTAAATCTCAATTTCATCTTTGGTTACTTTTAAGAATGACTTTGTTTATAAGCAGATACATCCATCACATAGAAATATAACACTTGTAAGCTTACTGAAAGGCAGGGACATGTTAAAGAGACTCAGAACATAAAGTGGAAATTTTCCAGAGAGAATGCAGCACAGTTTGATTCATTATTTATGTCAACTATGCAACCTTAAGGTCATTGGTTAAAACTAATTAGACTTACAGCATAATTGGATGAAGAAGTGTGCATAACTTCCAATATCAAGAAATCGTATCGTAATCACCAATAATCGCGGCAAGAACAAGTCCCATCTTTGAAATGATGAAAACGGCTAGCATCCCTCACAACGATTTCCCTTCTTGTAACCAAGGCAATCAACTTAATCACATCGTGACAGTCGCCACAGATTCGATGACCCTGGACTACTTGCAATGGTGTAAAAGAAGGTGTGCTAACAAGCCCGAAAGCAATCGCTAATTTCTCACTGTGATAGGAAGAAATGTGTTCTTCCTGTTCCTCCACATCAGGGAGAAGGTGTTTACCTACAGGAACATACCCTTCCGTTCTTATCTCCAGCATCACAGCATCTAGTTTTTTGTAAATCTCCTCAGTTTGAACATGAGATTTATCTCCAAATAGGAAAAAATGAGGTTTTTTCCCTACTTCAATCCAGCTACATGCTGGAAGCAATCTCAACCTTCTATCTTTCAAGGTCTGGATGACAGACTTTGCTTCCTCAAATCTCCCAGAACTGTTGTAGACATTTAAAAGTACAATGTAGTTACTAAGCTTCTCGGGTTCCATTTTGTAAAGCTTCTCAGCAGCAAATTTTCCTAACTCAAAATTCCTATGTATCCTACAGGCAGTCAGCAATGCTGCCCACATGTTCTTTGTGGGACTAAAGGGAGCATCTTCAATCAAAGAAAAAGCTTCATCTAAGAGGCCCTCTCTACCTAACAACTCAATCATACACGCATAATGCATAGCTCGAGGCTTTATCTTATGATCCCTACTCATCGACTCAAAAATCTCCCACCCTTCATCAGACAAATTGGAATTAGCACAAGCGGATAAAACTGCAAGAAAAGTGACATGGCTGGGAACCAACCCTTTGGAAACCATCCTCTCAAACATCTCAACAGCCTCAATCCCTCTACCATGGTTACCATAACCAGCAATCAAAGCATTCCAAGACATAACATTCTTGACGGACATCCCATCAAAAACACGTTGAGCGTCTTCGATCTTACCCCATTTACTATAGAAATCCACAAGAGCTGTATTAGCAACCACATCCGACACAAACCCTTGCCGAACTAGACCTGCGTGAGCTTGCTTAGCATGCTCAACCGAAGCCAATCGGGCACATATACTAATGATTATTGAGAACGTGAAGTAGTCCATCTTTACACCCAAATCCCGCATCTGATAATACAATCCTAGCGCCTCCTCACCACAACCATGCAGTGCATACCCTGCAATAATCGAATTCCACCCAACAACAGTCTTCTCCACCATCCCATCGAAAACCCGCCTCGCGTCTTCAATAAAACCACACTTGCTATACATATCAATCAAAGTACACGACACAAACATATCACTATGCACCCCCATCTTCAAAACACAAGAATGCAACTGCCTCCCTACAAAAACCTCACCTAACCCTGCTGAGCCCCGAATCATCGTAACGAAAGTCCGCGAACTCGCATCGGAAACCTCCCCCCACATCATCAAAAACAACCCAAACGCCTCCCAATACTCCCCACCATCAACAAGCCCCCCAATCGTGATATTCCAAGAAGTCAAATTTCTCTCAGGCATTTCATCAAACAGTTTCCTCGCATCCCCCACCATCCCACATTTCACATGCATCAACAACACCCTGTTCGCCAAATACAAATCCGCCTCATACCCACTTCTCATCATGTACCCATGAACCCTCCTCGCCCCTCTAATCGACTTCAACCCAATACAGGCATTCACCAACGCCTCATAAGTGCTAAACCCCGCAACGCCGCCGCCGCTGCCGCCGCCCCGATCCCCCTGCAACTCCAATATCTCAAACAACTCAAGCGCATCTTGGTACCTCTTGTACAGCACACACTTCTCTATTTCACTGCAAAGCAATGAATTTGGCGAATTGGGCGAAGTGGGTATGCTAATCTGTGGCTCCCCATTGTCTGCTGTGATGGTATCTGGGTTTTCGAATCTGGGTCTGGGTTTTAGGCCTTGTAGGGGAGAGTTTGATGAGGAGGAAGAAGAAGAGTTGGTGATGAACAAAGGGGGTCTCTGGAATTTGATTCTTTTGAAGGGGTAGGAGAGGAAGCTTGGGAGAGTGGATTGGAGGTCGGAGAGGGAGAGGGAGAGGGAGATGCAGTGGAGACGGGAGAGTGGGAGCTCCATTAGAGTGTTGAAGGAGAAGAAGAAATGGTGGAATTGGAATTCATTGGTGGTGGTGTTGTAGTTAGGAATTGTTCAAACATCGGTAGCTCCGCCAAATGGCCCAGCTGGTAAAGTTCGGGCGATTTCAAAAAGTAATGTTATTTTTCTTTAAAATTCTTTAAATAAGTTAAATTTTTTTAAAATTACAAAAGTAATGGATTTCGCGTTTACCAAATGCGAAAATGATAGTTGGGTGGTTGACGTGTAACGAATGGCGCCTTTACCAAAGGCGCCATTCGTTACACGTGGACTTTTTCCACTTTTTCCTATTTTTTCCTATTTTTCCTTTCTTTTCCTTTTTCTTTTTTTTTTTTGGCGACGGGTGCCCCGTCGCCAGAAAAGAAAATAGAAAAAAAGGAAAAAAAAAGGAAAAATTGGAAAAACAAAACACAGAAAAATAGAGAAAAATATGAAAAAAATAGTATTTCGAGGAAATAAATAGAAATTGAGGATTTTATATGGAAAATGAGAAATTCAAAAGTTGGCACACGGTTTTACGTCGAAAAATATAAAAATCACATAATTTGGGTGATAATTTGATTTGTTGAGTGTTATTGGAGCTAAGCGGGGTTTCAAACCTCTATTAAATCTTGGCTATTTCATAGGGGTTTGAAACCTCTATAATATCTTCAAAGGCTTACATAGAGGTTTCAAACCCCTATCAATTGTAGTGATTTCATAGGGGTTTGAAACCTCTATATTATCGTCAAAGGATTACATAGGGGTTTCAAACCCCTATCAGATGTAATTTGAAAAAAAAAAATAATAGCTAAAAATGCTCAAAATTAATTTTTATTTCCATTTTCAATTGAAAATATACAAATCTACATTCCACTCGCAATCTTATTATTCCATTAAGAAATTCGCATAAAACGACAAATTGATAGCTACACATTTCATGAAAGCAATCAACAAAACTCGATTTTCAGTTTCAGTTTTCAGTTTTCTGAGTTTTTTCGCAACCTTAGCGTACATACTATGGTCCGAGAAGAATGTTGCTTGATTTTACATCCCTATGAATGACTCCACGCCCAAGCAAAAGTGTGCGGGTAGAATAAACCCGAACAAGATCGAAAATTAATATCAAAGTTGTACATCACAAAGGCTAATATGAGATGAGCACATATTCCTTCATTGTGCATATAGTTGTTTTGCTTCCTGGAATTGGAAATATAATTATGTTGGAATGAATAAGAAACAAACACCAAAAAATTCATTTACTTGCCTCTTGCAGTACCTAGTGCAATTGAGATTCTAGTTGGCCAATCTAGAACTTTCTTTTTGATGCTTCTCCCGCTCCCAAAAGGAAAGAATATGGTAAGAGAAAACTATATAATGAAGTAATGAACACTATCACCATAATATTGATCTTGAACTATGAAGCGACTACCGTATAGACAATCTTGTAGAGAACCGTTGGACACGAAAGGATAGACAAGAATTTGCTTGATCATTCTCACAATAGTATCCGAGAAGGGGAACCAAGTTTTCATGTCGAATAGCCGAGAGCAAGTTTAGTCAGTAAAGGAAATAAACAAAATATAAAAAATAAAAAAACCATGATACTCATATTATGTTAGTAATGCCACAGGTTTGCGAGAATTAATTTTTTTCTATCTAAATAAGAGTTCAACCTTTAAACGAACTAGACCATAAAGGCATTAAGCGATTACCTCGTTCTCAAATTCACGAGTTCCCGAGTTGAAGTTGCGGACCCAACCTTCACAAACCCACTTCTTGTCCATCGGGCGGGGTGCCATGATAAATGATCCATGAATCCAGGGAACGGAGCCTTGCTATCTTCATCCGAGTTACTCTTCTATGCAACATGCCCGTGCAGGAGAACGCAAAGGATGCGGTGTAACTCTCAAGAAGTATGCCAAGTTGTGAGATCCTTTTTACTAATTACAATGTACCCAAGACAATTAGAATTTTATAACCCCAAATTGACACTTGAGAAAAAAAAAATAAAAATAAAAATAAGGGGTTTAATTCATCAAAGCCTACTACTAGTCTCTGATTTTCATGGATAAGATTGCCATACCAAAAGCGTGCTTAAGCTATGATGTGATTGGGTATAACTCGAAATGAAACATGCGATCACCGCTCATAAGAATCTAATTCTACGCTTCTCAACTTGCTTTATGAGAAGACTCAAACATATGATATCAAGTTATCAACTTGAAATTTTACTTCATCAAAAACTTCTCCTTATCTCATATTAAAAACAAACATAATTGAAAAGATTGATACTAGTGTCGCAAGAACCCGACAGGTACATCTCGCAACTACGCAATGAAATACGGGGAAGTTTCAAAAACTAGCTCATGCCATGCAGATTAGTACTATAAGTCTATAAGTCTTATTTTTGAGAAAGATAATTGTTTAATCAATTCATAAAGCCTAATTGACTTGTTAGTTGCACCCATGCTAACAGAGATGTGGATTGCGCTCCTAATTCAATTGTCATATCACCTAATTTATCTTGGTGGTTCACAACGAACATGCCTTACTATGAGATAGTTCATGATGGATCTTAGAAAGAAAACATTCACAATCAACTCGTCAACAAATTACCCGTCTCGCTTTACTCTTACATCATGTGATCAAAATGAGAGGATCAATTCATATTAGGATTTCGTCGCTTTCCTTTAGACATGTTCTTCTCGGCCATTCATTCCATTCCGAGAGCCCGATATCTTTTGCCTTTAATGTTGAAAAAAAAAAAAAAGGAAGCTCGAACATAATTAAAATGTGCTTCACAAACAAATAGGAATCATCCATCGAAGAGCAAGTTTACCTTATTTTACTCAATTGTTGAGTCAAATCATTAATCTCCAAACCACGAAAGTTTTAGAGAAGACAACGTCCCCTGGTACCTCTTCCGATGCAACTTTTGAGAATTTATCCATTGAAGTTGCTAGTCTTCTAAAAGCCTAGGATGGCAAAAATTAAGAACATTTAATCAATGAAATCGCAACAAGAAAAATATAACAATCAAAACTTACATTAATGGTTGGAATGGAAACAAGATCGAGGGCAAAAAGCGCTCCAATGGCTCGCATTACATGAGAGAAGCCATGTATAAGAATCCAACTAGATGGTAACTTAGCAAGTTAGCGTAAGATCAACCTGTAAGTGGACACGAATTCATCTATTTCTTGATTTCTCCAAAAATGATTTTGACAGAATTTTTTTTTTCCAGTTTGTTTGTTGCGAACAAATTACAGCAAAAGTTTTCAACACTCTCATCCGGGAAAGATAGCACCAACATTAGCACCAAATATTGTGCGTCTCACCAATAAGAGTATCATATCTTGGATGTGTCCAAACCACAGCAATAACCCTTGTCTTATTTTGGTATACAATCAACAAGACCCAACAACAAACAAGAGATGTGCTATGCAATCAAGAATACAAGCGATCCTCGAGGAGATGAGGCCCGAGGATAACAACGAGATGTTTCACGAAGCTCAAAGCAACTAAGAGGGGATAGCAACAACTTCTAATATGCCACAAAATTCACAAGGATCTACTTTAAGTTAGATTGATGCAAATGAAAGAGAGAATTTATAAGCTCTAAAATGACCCTTATTTGTCCATTTGGAAGAGGCACTAAAAGACCATTCCCCGTTGTTCGAACAACGGTGGTTCAAACATTGTGTAATGTCTTCTTAGCTTATCTCGATCGCTATGCTACAACTATATTCTATATAACTATTAGTGAATGGTTGAGTCATGTCTACGTAACCTTTACAAATCTTGTTAATCAACAAATGAAGGTCTAGAAAGAAATCACCTTTTGAGAAAAGCAACACAGTAATACAATTCATATAAAGAGAGCTTGATTCAATTAACCCAAACATTTTGATTGACATGAAAAAGTTCAAGCAGAATGAAGGTTGTCATCTCTGTTAAGCACATGATGTAGCTCCATCCAACAAAAGGAAGAACTAAGAAGGAATTTATATTAATCATAACATGATAACATAGACAGAGTAGGAAAACACACACACATATAAAACAAAACAAAAAGGAAAGCATACATTCATATGTTCATGGAATTCAATTTATAAAAGTTCAATAGTCTTGAAAACCGATAGGAATGACTTACAAGGAAGAGGAGTAGCAAGAGATAAAGGGCCAATGGAGGAACGATTTATTTTACTTATCAATACCGCAATATCCTGAAATCAAATTCAAAATAACAAAGATGCCAACTCAAACTTCCGAGGTAGAATTTAAAGAGAAAAACTTGGTTTAGAATGTACACAAATCCATCAACAACAAAAAATGCAGCCATACCTAAAGTAGTAATCAATCTGTTTTCGCACTTTATCGCTCGAATTAGGTGAAGGGTCATCAAGTTCGGCGCCATGGGGGCCTAGCTTGAGGAGGAGGCATAAAACAGGCCCTCTAATCAACTGATCCATCATCATCTTTATGCCAAGACCACAAATAAGCACAACCATTCCAGCCACAAAGATACAAATAATCAACTGATCCATCATCATCTCATTGAAGAACTGCAAGTTATGGGAAAAACCTAAAACCATCAATCATCCCAACCAAACAACGAAACCACAAACAAATGCAATCAACTTCAATTGAGAATCAATAGAGGTAGTTTGAGAGAACGAAACACATTTGCATTTTGCACTTGACAAAGACAACCACCAAACCACAAAAAAAAATCACCTAAAATCTCAACAAGAAAAGGTGGTCTCTGCAAGCCGATTAAGCCCTAAATCATAGTCTCTCGTCCGTCCGTTCGCGTCGGTCTCCTATAAATCAAACAAAAATGAACACACAAAGAGAAGCGAAAAACGATGAAATCAAGACATAGAGACAGAGAGACAGAGATTACGAGTTGACATGTTTGGTTGCAGAGACGGTGAAATCGACGAAATAAAATATACCTGGGACAAAGGGGTAGACTTAAATTGTTTACATGATTTATGTCTCTATAATGGTTCCTAATAAATTAATAAGATTTATAATGGTTCCTAATAAAAAAAAACTTATAAGTATCAAGTAAAAATTGAACCAAAAAAATCTAACCTTTTTGGATGTTGTGAAAAAGAAATCATCATTCATCATCCTCGGTAGTTGAGTCATTGTGAGCGGCATCATCATCATCAACATCATCATCATCAACATCATCTTGCCTTTTTTGTGCAGCTGATCTCTCCATGAAACCCTGTTTCATGCGCTCAGTAATCGAATCCTTGCATTTCAAGCAATTGATCGTGCTTAACAGACGTGTCATTAAGCATCTTTAGTATGATTGCTTGCAACTCCTCGAATTCCTTATTGTATTGGTCCAATGACTCATCATCTTGCAATATAGGACGAGAAGATCCACTTCATCATGTCGACGCATCTTAGACCTGACGGTGTCCAGCCAAGACCAAATCTCCTACTTTATCATTTTCGCACAATCTCCAAATATAATTCTGTTTCATCAATTGGAGTGTTTTGGTCGCAACCGTGAAAGCTCGTGGTCCTTTCGTGTATAGCCGCTGTATTAAGAATTTAAACATTGACAAGTCATATAAGTCATTGATACCTATAATTAACAAAAAAGAGTTATGGTCAAGTAGTTTCTTACGGCAATCGCTCTCGCTCTCGGATCCAAGAAAGTAACGTTATCATGATTCCTTGTATGGAGATATAAACATAAATCCAAAGCGATCGGCTTTCTACCGAGTTCCTTCTCCTATAAAATATGTTTAACTTAAATTTAAGTTTGAAACTTATATGAATCTAATGTATACATATGTATGTATGTATCTATGTATGTATGCCCCAAAACATACCAGTCTCAACGAATGCTCATAGATGGATATGGCTCCACCTCTCGTGCATGACGAACCCGAACCAGGTCCCCCACCTCTCGATCTTCGATTTCGGCTCGCTTGTTCGACTTCGCTTTATATTCGGAGTAGACCGCATCTTCTTGTAATGCTCAAAAACCTCCAGAGATACATGTGATGGTTTTGTCGGCTTCCTCACCATCTTACTAACAAAGTCAGCATAACGAGTGGCAATCTGGCTGTCGTACAAATGTCTGACCATAGCATCATCTGATCGTCTCCAATCGAAATGAGTCTGTAGTAATAGAAAGTCAGGTCTTCAACATATGCTAAGTAAAAGAAACTTAATTTTCTTATTTAAAAATCTCTTACCGCCCAATCGTTAAAATATTGCTCCTTGATATGGTTGGGAACCGTATCCCAACAGTAGCCATCCTTATGTAAATCGAATTTATATATCCGCGTCATTTGCTTTGACACTTCGGACGACGGATGCAAGAAAGTACCACTACATTTTTACAAAAAAAAATTAGACCAATATTATAGTAAGTTCATTAAACGTAAGTATATATACGTAATAATATTTCATTGACTTACAATTCTTTCGTAGTTTCAACGGTCAAAAAAACCCGCCCCGCGCCTCGGTCATCATTACTTCTACGTCTCGAGGCCCTAGCTGGCTCATCGTCTTGTGATCTACGCGAGGCACCACTAATAGATGGGTCACTCGAAGGGTGGCTTGAAGTATTGGACGAATGTGATGCAGGCTCGACATGATCATGACTCCTCGATGGGGAGGCATGCATACTAGATTCGAAGGTTGCAATCGGGACATCTTTGGTAATATCGCGATGGGAGGGAGATGCGTGGGTAGATTCTCTAGAAGTAACGTGACCAGCGATAGGTGGAGGGAGTTGCGACGTCAAAAATGAGGAGTAAGCTGTTGAGTGGTTGGATCATCATGACCAAATAAAGATGGCCCCGTTCTTTGAAAAGAGAGGGCCCTGGTGGGGGGTGTCTTTGCGCATAAGGCGGACGAGGATACCGCTCAAGTTGTTGTGATTGGACAAAAACTTGTCGAAGGTAAGAACCGCGCATTGAGCAAAGTTGTTGTCGAACGAGCGCTTTGACGCCATTTCTTGAAACTCAAAGCATCATTAGCGGAGATCGTACTAGCGAACGATCCACGTCGCGAGATGAACGATCTCTCGCGACCACCGATCGTCTCATTTGGATCGTCCACTAGATCCGTCCCAGGATGACGATGCATTATTTCGCTCGACATGACTTTTTTAAGGTTAAAGAGTAAGTTAGAAACAAATGTAAATGTCGTAATCAATTATTACGAAATGAACAAACAAATGTGTTACTAAATTTACTAATTAGGTTTGATTTCTTAAACCTACTTAAGTGAGTGTGTCATGGTTCGTTGTCACTATTTTCACCAACCACTACTTTATTTATTCAAAAATGACTCGTATAGAATGGTAAAGGCATATGGACAAGCTAATAGACTAATCAAGTCGAGTACAAAGTCCATAGTCTCTTTCATAAAGTCTATAATCCTAATAGCATGCTATTTAAAGCTCA
Organism: Stephania japonica; assembly: GCA_039657345.1. NCBI lineage: Eukaryota > Viridiplantae > Streptophyta > Magnoliopsida > Ranunculales > Menispermaceae > Stephania > Stephania japonica. The sequence goes on along the minus strand of CM077556.1, from coordinate 77,711,933 downwards.
TTCACCATTAAAAACATCAAATGAAGACATAGAGCACACGAATGGATACAATGAAAGCATCAACAAAACAATATCACGATGAACAAGTTCAAAGAGTAAAGATTATCAACAAATATCATTATATTAGAGTACAAAGGCACCATATAGTCGAAAGACCGCAAATCAATAAGTAATAAAAGGAAATGAAATGCAATTCAAAGTATCATCGGTGTACTCACTTTTATGCAAATAAGTGGATATGAGCATACCTTAAGGTTGATGCTTGATTGTATATAACTAGATCGCGTTCTTGATGATGAATAACCTCCTAAGGACTACAATTTCCAAGCAAATAAAAGTCCCCAATAGCTCTGAATTTTTTTTTCATTTTTTCATTGAAAACAACATACAAATGTGAAGCAAAAAGGCTAGGAGTTTGTATTTATAGTTCTTGCCTTTCATCCAAATGTACAACCCCATCTCCATGACATCTAAGGGACCCTAAACACTCATATCAACCCACTCATACAAAGGTATGATGCAGTTCTATCGACGTCGACGCCGCTCCTCCGTGTGGCAAACCGGTCGTACTCTATTTCGACGTGGATTTCTCCGTGCTTGTACGTCCGGTGAGTTTGTTGAGCTTGATGAGTCGATCGAACTTCTTCCTCGTGTTGGTTCGATTGACCTCTACTACCGGTGCTATCAAAGATAGGGGGTTGAACCATTCCAATATCGACTTCGTATGTGGTTGGGTGAAAGGAACATAAGGTGGCATGCCTAATAAGGGCTGAATGAGCCATCTCCACTATATGGAATATTGTAGTTATAATATGGCGGAGTAAATGGACTTGGCATGTATTGAGGCAATGAACCATGCATTGAATGTGTAGGCATTCTATGGTCCATGTACGAAGATGATGCCCCAGGAGCATATGGATCAAAATGATATGGATGAACACTCATGCTCGGTGTCCTAGGCAAAAACATATGAGCATCCGATTGCGTTTGGGGCGCTAAGCAAAGGAGAGTACCCATAAGAAGAAGGGCGGGTTAGAGGTGGCGAAGGAGAACGTCTCGCGCTCTCACCAATAGTCTCGACGTTCTTGGTGTTGGACGAGTTGGAGGTGGTGGAGAAGAACGTCTCATCGCTCTCACCTGCAGTCCGAGTCGTCGTTGTTTTTCTTCTCCTCCCTCTATCTCGCTAGGCTTTGATCCTCTTCTTGTTGTTCTTCCTCTTCTTCTTGAGATGCTTCGTCATCTATGTCCGCTCAACTACATTTTCATCATTGCACAAAGTACTCCTTTGCCGTTCATCCTCATCTAAGATTCGATGCCTTCATGTAGAGCGACCATGCCTTGTTCGACCCCGTCATCGGTGAACACTCGCTCCAATTGACGCGCAAATGTAGACTAATATACAAAAAAATGCAAAGTGTTTGGTTAACAATTTTAAATATGACTCATAACGATAACAACATTATAGTTTCAACATTACCGAGAATTCGCGTAGAGCCCCGTCATGTCCAATGTATCGCCTGGTGATAGATCTGTACCACCTCATGTACTCTTCGTGATCATGTTCCCCTTCTTGTTGTATCGTGGCTATCGTATTACTACGATTTTCCCACAACTCTATATATCTTTCGTGATACACTGCCCAATTTTCTTGAGGGTGTCCTCTCAATTGGACGCGGTGCGTGACGTGTGTCAAAATCACAAGTGCGGTGGCACGACTGTGACATTGCTCAAACTGTCTCATGACCCTTTCCGGTCTATGCCACTCAACTATATGGAAACAAATTAAAGGACACGTCGAACGCCGGCTCCCGTGACCTTGAGTACATAATTGTGGAAGTGACTCCATGACATCGGCGTATGGTTGCCACTCCACGGCATTCTCCCTCTGCGTGTCAAGTGCATCACGAAATGATGATACAACGTGTGTGGCGATCCTAGTTACGAAAATGCAACTATCCATCTCGTATACAAAACAATAAATTTGTCGTAAATTAAAAAGACCCAATGAATTGTTAAAAATAACATGAGAAACATTTTTATTACCGATATCCCAAAGGAACGTCATTGGGCATGTCTACTTCATCACACGTTCGAGGTCGACCTCTAGGAACAGGCTTGCGCCTTGGTGCTATAAATGGAAATCTATCCCAGGCCCATAGTTGTATAAGAATTGTCGCACCCGGCGACCTCGTGCGCACCAGAGCGAGATCCACGACACAACTCCCCGTATAAATATGCCAAACATGCACTTCCCCAACTATATTGTCCAATTTGTTTGAAGGTCCTCGAGCAACGGAAGAAACATCAAATGAACATATTGATTCGACTTGTCGCGAACACACAACCACCAATAAGTTGTAGAATGTATGAACGAACATAACGTCGAACCATTTCCTCATTCTTTGTCATCCTCTATAGGTGGCACATTGTCTTCGAGCCATGAAACACGAACTCTATTCCCTTTTACGTGAAGTGGTTCAGTCTCGCACCAAGTAGTCTTTCACACACCGCGAGATAGTCGACATCGTGCTTCCGGTCACAGGCATACCATTAATTGGTAACCCGAGCTGAATCTCAACGTCTTGGAGTGTTATTGTACACTCGCCGCAACGCATGTGGAACGTATGTGTCTCTCGGACGCCATCTCTCAATGAAAGCGGTGATCAAAGCCCGATCAAGTCTAAAAATCCTACGCGTGAGACACCATAAAATCCACTAGATCGTAGGTAAGGGATCATTCGAGAATGGTAATTAATCCGTCGATCAACAACACCGATCTTCTTCGCACGCGCATTGTATCATGTACCTTACAATTGAAAAATATGTCGATATATATGTGTATTAAACGTTTTTGCATAAATATTATGCACATACATGTTAAATGCATATACCGACCCCTCCGGACTTGCGATGACCTGTGTGTAGATTGGAGGCGTAGAAGAGAAGGATCGATGGTCCTGGTTCCATGTGTACTCGCATTTGCAATGTGTGATTAAACAAATTGGTCGAGTAGTTTTAAAACTCACAACAAATCATTACTATGAGTTATAACATTAACAAATACGTATCTATTACTTTACGTAACATAAGGTTATACTATATTAATATAAATGTTATGAAATTATCAACTGACACCGTTTACAAACTAAATACAAATCCTCTCATTGGTTTGGATTGGGTGGTTGGGGTTGAGATATGGATGGACAATTTTTTTTGTTATGTCCCTCGCACGACAAACGCCGCAACGGTTCCTCCTAGTAGGGACTCGAGCACGATCTCTATTCGGACATGTTCTTCGTTTATGTCCTTCTTGATGACATATGCCACATCGCAAGGTCCTCGAAACATTAGGAAGATCCATCTCATTTTGCCTTCGTGTTCCCTTTGGTCTCCCTCGGCCACGTCTACACCTAGGATCGGTAAAATCTTCGTCGCAAAAGTCGGCCAATACTTCTCATCGGGGATGGCTTTGAATTGAGAAGAGTAGCATCGTGCGTACACGTCCATCTGTAGTATTGCTCAATAAATTGTGTATAATCAATTCGAATATGAGCACATGCAAACTAACACGTGTGAGCAAGGGAAACCAAACGATTGCCATTTATTGCAAATTTGCAATACCAGTTCCTCGGGATAACAATTTGTGTATTGTTGCCTTTATGCATACGATCGCCATGACGTCCAGTGAGCACCTCAAACTCACCAAAGTGTCGCGATTTATCAATTTCACGTAATGTCTCCTTGCAGATTGTTGATAATATGCAATTTTATCCATGGCATATCTCGTGTAATTGAGCCCGTGCGATATTGCTTCATCGATTTCCTCCTTGCGTCGGTTGGTGTATGTCACCAACCTGTAGTAAATCATTTGAACCATTGCTGTTATCGGCAAGAATCGCGCCCCTTTCAATACACCGTTAAAACATTCTACAATGATAAGATAATGCCGTGTCATTAATATCAAGCACAAAGTGAAAACACATATAGGATAACAAACATAACTACTATCGAATACATACCAACCCCGTTAGAATTCATCCATCCATCCGTATCGCAGCCTCCATCGTGCGATTGAGTCCAGAGTTCCTTGGGAATGGCATTCACATATTGAAGACACTGAGGAGTTCCTGAAGACAAATAAGCAAAACGCTCCATGCATGCATCAAATTTCCTCACTTGATGTTGACCAGCAGCTCGAGATAGGATATTCTTCAACGAATCATTTTTGAAATGCGTGTTAAAATTATCGGTCAAGTGTCGCAGGCAATAACGATGGTATCCTCTTGGTGGACAAAAACCATTTGCTGGTGTGTTAACGACCTCGAGAATGCCGTGAGTGACGGTCAGAAATAATACAAATACCATCTCTATCGGTCACGTGTTTGCGCAACATTCTCAAAAACCACCCCCACGAGTCGGTTGATTCGTTTTCCGTAACTGCAAATGCAACTGGAAGTAGATGTCCATTACCATCAACAGATAGGGCAATCATTAGCTTACCACTGTATTTGCCATACAAGAATGTCGCGTCAATCGCAGAAGAGGCCTACAATGTTTGAACCCTTCGATTGATGCTTCGAATGCGAAGAACACACGACGAAATTGAGGATGCTCGTCCCGATCTCATCTGCACCCATTGTCTATGTGACCACTCAATCTTTGTCCCGGGCTCTTATTATGTACACCGCCAACCATCTTGGTAACGTAGCATATGACGCGTCCCAATCTCCGAATGCATTTGCAATTGCTTTCCTTTTAGCATCCCACATTCGCTTGTAGGGAACATCATGTGAGTATTTTAGCTTAATCATTTCTTTCAAGGCCTTGATAGCAATTGCATGATCTATTTCGACAACGCTTTGTATCTCACGTGCAAGCATGTTGGCGTCGAGTTGGGCATGATTTGCGTTCTATGCCGGGATTTATACAACCGTGCGGCTCGTCTAAGCGAGTGATCTCCCACAATTGTTTCTTCTTTCGCAAAAAAGCACGAGACGCCACATGCACCCAGCCTTCCGGCGCACTTTCGCACTTCAATGCCCATAAGGTTTTAGTTGACTCCATAACAAGGTATTGACAAAAGTTGTTAACATGCCACAATTTTATGGCATCTTTGCAAGTCTTTCTTATTGTCAAAGCACATTCCTGTTTCCAACCGAAAATTAGGCATGTCCCATCCAGTCGAATGATGAGAATGTTGGGTTGCAGTAGAATTAGCCACTTCCCAATCAATTTCATTATACACCGGCAATGGTTGGTAATCTTCTTCATCGCTTGCTTCTTCCATCCACTCCTCCTCGTCAATTGCAAATTGCTCATCATCTTGCAAGTTTTCCGCCCCTGGAGGTTCGTAGGTTGGGTCGTCTGTAACAACATTTATACTTTCCCAATTAACAGATGGCGCAAAGATCCTCGAGGGGACATACGTCCTCGTCAATGTCGTTGTCGTGGTCCTCGTTACGGTCATCACCTTTGGGGCGCTAATGTCATCATCAATCGAAGTAACAAATCTATCTTGCACAACATCACCTATAGGCGATTGCATACGTAATCTTTCCATCATTGATGCGGGGCATGTCATGCCCACATTTTCTTCTACCACTTGTGAATGTACAAGTAGAATTTTGATAAGGCTCGATTGGCTCGAAGGTTAAATAAATCTCTACCTTCGGCGATAATGGTAGATTCGCCACATTGTTGACCACATCAACTCGAAGTGGGTCTCGTCGTGCAACGACACAGGATAAAATATTGTGAACCCGATGGATGAGTTATTACGTGACGATACGTCATCGTAATGAGAGTCTCGATGGACGAAATATCAAACGCGTTATACACGTGATCCATCAACTCATGTTTACTCGTTCCAAACTTAATAATCATGGTCATTGATGGGGGTCTCATTGTACTCAATGCCTTGCGAAACCTTAACAATTTCTCCAAATGCATAAAAGTGAAACGGGATGTTCCTACCTTCCATGACCTACATAATTTACCGCATTGATAATGTAAAAAAATTACATATATATCAAGCGAAGAAATGATCAAAATGAGGATTTGAGGCACGATAGTTTTTACTAAATATATCGTCTATAATGTTATTATTCTTGATCAGTAGTTATCGAAGCTTCAAGTGGTAGATAGTGAGTTCGAATATGATCAATTGCGGTCACAGTTAGCAAGTGAGCTACTTCCTTTCATGGTCGTGGCCAGAGAAGAAGGAGAAGAATGGACTGACGTATTCAAAGATGAGTAGTGACATGATTTTTTCATTGTACGATGGTTGACCGAATAATTGGAAATAACTATATCCGGACGGGCAGCGTCTATAGTCTACTGTCAGCACTAGAGAGCAGAGTGAGGACACTTGTGAATGCGAGATTACACTAGTGCTGTTACTGATGTTCAACGGCTCGCATTACATTGCTTAGTAGCATGGAAAACGATATAATGCGAGAGTTCAAGAGTTATGATGTTGCCAAAGTAATGTGGGAGGCCTTGAAGAAGAAGTTTGGTGGAACCTCAGTCACCAAGCTTCGTCAGCTCACTATTAAGTTTGACACATACAAGAAACGCCCTAATCATAACATGAGGCAACACTTAAGGGAGCTATCAAACATGATCAGTGAGTTAAGGGAGGCCGGGCACATTCTGACTGATGAACAACAGGTTCAGGCTGTTATACGATCCTTACCTCACAACTGGGAGCATATGAAGGTTAATTTGACCCATAATGAGAACATCAAGACCCTTAATGATGCTGGGCGTCATTTGGAACTTGAGGAAGACCGCATTGAGGCTTCAAGGCCTGATACTGATGTGTATATGGCTAGCTCAAGTAATAAAAGGGGTCATAATGGCTATAAACGTAAGCCTTATGGTGGCTACAAAAGGCAAGGATCAAAGAGAGCTAAAGGTGATCATCATCATTATAAAAAAAATGATCATCATGGAAAGGGTAAAGCTCCTATAGCTCATCAGAAGAAGAACAAGGCTAAACTCAAGTGCTACAACTGTGGAAAAAAGGGTCACTTTGCTCGTGAGTGCAATGAGCCAAAGAAGGTACAAACCCTTGATGCATTTTCTATAAATAATATTTTTAGAAGTGCAAATTTTGTTTCTAGTTCTGTTTATTTGATCGAATCTTATCCTTTGTGGACTATAGACTCGGGAGCAAATGACCATGTAGCTAATGATCGTGATGTGTTCGTGGAATTTCGTCGAGTTCCTCGTGGAACAAAATGGATATATGTAGGAAACAACTCACGTGTTGAAGTAAAAGGGATTGGCACCGCAAGTTGAGCATGCGTGGTGGACGACCTCTTATCCTATATGATGTGTTATATGCTCCAGAGATTCGACGAAATTTAGTTTCGTTATTGTTCTTCTACAAAGTGTGGATTTATTATGAACTTCTATGGTACTAGTGTGAATTTGTTTCTAGAACAAACTTATTATGGTTGTGGCTATGTGTGTCGATGGTTTTATTGTATTGGATATGACTATGTTTCGAATAGTAATATTTATCGTGCTTGTTTTTCCCTTGTTACATCTTCTATTGATTCAAATGTTGATGTGAATATTTGGCATGCTAGACTTGGCCATATAGGTCAACAAAGAATGGATAGATTAGCAAAAGAGGGCCTATTGGGGCACCTTGAAAATGTTAATTTACCAATGTGTGAAAATTGTCTAGCGGGAAAAATGGCAAGAAAACCATTTGGCAAAGGAATAAGAGCTGAATTTCCATTGCAATTGATTCATTCGGATATTTGTGGTCCGATGAATGTGAGATCCCTAAGCATGGAGGTGTTTATTTCATCACTTTTATTGATGACTACACACGTTTCGGTTGTGTTTATTTGATTTCTCATAAATCGAAGCTTTAGAGTGCTTCAAGAAATACATTAATCTTGTTGAGAATCAATTAGATAAAAAAATAAAAATGTTGAGAACGGATCGAGGACGTGAATATTTGTCTGATCAGTTCAAACAATTATGTGATGAAAAAGGAATAGATAGGCAGTTAACTATTCCATACACTCCACAACAAAATGGAGTAGCCGAAAGAAGAAATAGAACTCTTCTTGAAATGGTTAGGTCTATGATGGCCCAAGCCAATTTACCAATCACCTTTTGGGGTGATGCTTTGTTAACTGCCACTTATATTCTCAATCGAGTACCCTCCAAATCAGTTTCATCCACTCCTTATGAGTTATGGACCAATAGAAAACCAGACTTATCTAATTTAAGACCTTGGGGTTGTGGTGCCTATGTTCATGATTTACATCATCAACATGGGAAATTAGGTCCAAGAGGAAAAAGAGTATATTTATAAGATACTACGAACATTCAAAAGGTTATGTGTTCATTGGTGAACATTCGAGTGGGAGCATAACCGAATTTGAGTCTCGGGATTCTACTTTTATGGAAAATGATTTTCCAACAAAGGGTGAGATAAATCAATCTTTATCTCTCTATGAGATACAAAATCAAGAAGATTCTACTTTGATGAATCGTTTGGTTCATGTGTCCGAACAAATGCCAATAGTATCTCATCCAAGTGGGAGCAAGACAAAAGATGTTGAATCTGTTTCAACTGAATCACAAGCAAGGCGTAGCAATCGTGGCAAAATTCCCAAACGTCATTTTCCTATTGAAAATGAGGTTTATATGATTGCACCTCAAGATGAGGATGAGCCTAAAACTGTTCAAGAAGCTCTTACTTGTCCCGCTAAAGAGAAATGGAAAATTGCAATGGAAGAGGAAATGGAGTCCATGAGATCAAACAATGTTTGGGAATTGGTTGACCTCCCCTGAAGGACGTAAAGCTATTGGGAACAAATGGGTTCTCAAAATTAAACGAAAGACTAATGGTTCTATTGAAAGGTACAAGGCACGACTTGTAGCCAAGGGGTATACACAACAAGAGGGAATTGATTATGAAGAAACTTTTTCCCAGTTGTGAGATTTGCCTCTATAAGGTTAATTCTAGCCATAGTTGCAAGTTTAGATTTGGAGTTACATCAAATGGATGTAAAAAGCGCATTTCTAAATGGAGAAGCTGGAAGAGGAAATTTATATGGAACAACCTATAGGTTTCATAGTTGAAGGTCAAGAGCACAAAGTGTGCGGACTATTAAGATCTATTTATGGTCTTAAACAATCTTCCAGCAGTGGTACATAAGATTTCATCAAGCAATTATTTCTTATGATTTTGTGATGATTGATGAAGACCACCTTGTGTGTATGTCAAGAGATCTAATAGTAAATTTGTGATTCTTTCACTTTATGTGGATGACATACTATTGGTGGAAATAATGAGGAGTACTTAATAACCATTAAGCGATGGTTGTCCTCCAATTTCGAGATGAAGGACATGGGTGAAGCAAAGATATATACTTGGTGTAAAAATTAAAAGGGATCGATCAAAGAAGATGCTAGCTCTTTCACAAGAGCCATACATCAAGAAAATTCTTGAGAGATTCCATATGCAAGATTGCAAACCCATTGATACTCCTATTACAAAAGACCAAGGTCTAAATCAAAGAATGTGTCCTAAAACTCCACATGAAAGAGAACAAATGGCAAAAGTTCCTTACACTAGTCTTTGTTGGAAGCCTCATGTATGCAATGATGTGTACAAGGCCCGATATTTGCTTTCTTGTTGGCATGGTAAGTAGATATCAGGCAAACCCAGACAGACCCATTGGAGAGTGTCAAAAGGATACTTAGGTATCTCAAAGGCACCGTTGATTATTCATTGTGTTATCAAGGCAATAATTTGCATCTAGTTGGTTATACTGAGATGTTGATGGGGAGGAGATTTAGATGAAAGAAAATCTACCTCTGGTTATGTTTTCTTACTGAACAATGGAGTGATTTCATGGAGTAGTAAGAAACAATCATGCATAGCCTTGTCAACAATGGAAGCTGAATTTGTAGCATGTTCAGCAGCAGTACAAGAAGCGGTTTGGCTTAGGAGATTCTTGAGTCACTTGGGATTTGACAAAGATGCATCAAGTCCAGTTTTGGTGAATTGTGATAGTCAGGCTGCAATTGCATTCACAAAAGATCCCAAGTACCACTCGAAGACCAAACACATTGATACCAAGTATAACTTTGTCAGAGACATGATTGCACAAAAAGAAGTGAAAGTGCAAGTACATATCTACGCAAAAGATGATTGCTGATCCTTTTACAAAATCTATACCTAGAGATGCATTCAATGGTCATATGAAATCTCTAGGATTGCGTAGAGTTTAGCATGTATGTATTGTACTTGATGAAAAACAATTTGTTGTTATTCTTCCTTTATATTTGTAATATACTATTTACTATATATTAATGCATATCAAAGTTTTGTGCTTTGTCTTATCATGCATACACACACATCTATGTTATGTACATAAAAGTAAAGGTATGTCGGACGTAGATTGGCCTTCTCACAGGCAATCGCTTCTATGACTTAGTAGTGCATAGAAATGAGATTGGATTTAAGCTTTTGTGATATAAATTTAGAGAGCTCGAGCTTAAAATGAAAAATTGCCTTGATAGTGAATCAAGATGAGATCACTAAATTAAATTGTGATCGAAAGGTAAAACCTCCAACAAGTTTACCTTAAGCTGTCTTTATATGCCAGGTGGGAGTCCTGTGATTATAAATTGAAAATTTAAAGTAGAGTTGTGGACTCAAGTTAGATATTGAGTATATCTCGAACTATCACTGTACAATATTAGTTTGACATACGCTCCATTGTAAAAGGAGAATAATATTGTAGCATGTGTTTCATACCACATGTGCATTTTGCGACCAATAAAGGTAACATAAGTTTTTGATCTCTACTTCTAAGTTGTGTGAGCCTTAGAGATTAAGGAATCTCATTTAAGTACCCTCAGTACTTTTTGACTAATCTTGAAGTTTTTATCTCAATGTTAGTTATCTTGAAATGTCACCAATGATTATGAATCATTCGATCTAACGGGCCATATTCAGATAACAGTTGATTTAAAATGGAAAGATATAAGTTGAAAAGGAAGATCATCGAAGTGTCTCATTTGCTTAATTTGTATCCATTGGTCGACCAATTATATTTATTTGTTAAATATGATTATGGGTGCATGAGAATTTGAAATAACCATATAAAAGAGATCTTAAGATATTCAAATGTGACTGATGTATCTAGGGTATTGCATACATACTCTACTTACAAGTTGATCTGTTGAATATACCTAACAGTTATATAGCTATGAGCTCTCAGATATTAATTGTATGCTGGTCGCACGGCCTATTTACTTGTATGAATATGTTTTTTTGCAGAGATAAGAAACATTGTTCTCTATAGATGGAACTTATGAGAAATTAAACCCATTATGTGCGAGTGGGAGATGTTGGAATATATTTACGCACATAAAGTGGTTTGGGTAGTTTTTGTAACTGATTAAATAACTACTTAGTAGTTATCTATATTAGAGATAAATAAGGAGATTGTGAAAATCTCCTAACAAGAATTTTCAACGCTGAAACTTTCTTATCCCTTTCTCTCTAATCTCTGCAAGAGTACTTAAATTTGTGATTATTGGGCATTTTTCCCTCTTGGTGATTGTGCTGTGATGGTGAACAAGTAAAGGTTATCTTTTACTTCCGCTTCGGGTATGTGATTTTATTATTTGATCTTTGGAGTTCAACAAAAACGAATAGAAATTTTATTAATACATATTATACACTTTTACCGACGACTCTATTCTTACGATTACGTTTGTAAGTGTAAACTTTTACCGACGACTCTATTCTTACGATGTTTTTACCAACGACATTTTGTAAGTAAAAACTTTTACTTACAATTTTAACACTTTTACTTACAAATTAAATTTGTAAGTAAAAGATTTTTTCCTTCTTGTCGTTGTTGGAGATGGTGAGGCGACTAATAGTGTATACAGGACACTACATTAATACTAACTTATAATTGATATCTTGTCGCAATAATCAAACACAGATAATAAATAACACGAGATAATATTTATCTTTGGGTCGATTTGCCACTCACTTGTAAAATGTGCCAAATAATTATCATGCATTTATCACTACACACAATAAAATACGACCACCACTACAAAAAAAATTAATTTTTCTATAGGGTTTAATATTTGTAATATTTTGTTAACTATGATGTTCACATTCTTTACTAACTATTTAAAAACAAAATATTTAAATTACACACACCATGCAATAAACACATTTTCTTAAAAAAATCTATTACACTATAAATATATTAAATAAATAAATAAATAAATAAATAAATTTTTGTTCTTACTATTTTTGATCCGGTTTGTTCTTCAATTTAATATTCTTTTACCTACAAAAAAAGATTAATATTCCCTGTGAAAAAAAAAATTAGTTAATTTATTGAAATGAAACAACAACAAAATATTTATAAAAAGAATAATTAAAAATATCGGTTCTCCCCACATAGAATCGTTTGCTAAATACATCAAAACAAACACTCTCTCACGCCTCTCTCTCGTAAACCTAACGTACTCAACCCAATCCCAAACCCAAACCCACACACTACTCTTTCTCTGTTTATTCACACTCTTCCCCACTCTCTCCCCCTCTTTCTCACTCTCTCTCTCTCTCTCTCTCTCTCTCTCTCTCTCTCTCTCTCTCTCTCTCTCTCTCTCTCTCTCTCTCTCTCTCGACACACTTTCACTCTCCCCCTCTCGTCACTATCTCGACCTCTCTCTCTTTCACACCACCTCACTCTCTCACTCTCTCACTCTCTCTCTCTCTCTCACTATCACGTCTCTCTCTCTCTCACTCTCTCTAACTATCTCGTCCTCTCTCTCTCACTATCTCGTCCTCTCTCTCTCACAAACCACATCTCAACCTCTCACTCTCTCTCACAAACTCTCCCCCTCTCTCTCTCTCACGGCACTCTCACCCTCTCTCTCTCTCTCTCACGCCATCTCTCACACTCTCACTCCTTACCTCTCTCTCTCGTGACACCTCTAGCACTCTCTCTCTCTCTCTCACTCTCTCCCTCTCTACTTGTTCCCTCTCTCTCTCGCTCACAAACTCAACCCAAACACTTCCACTTCCACTTACACCGCCTCCTTCGTCGTCGCCGTCGCCGTAGCCGTCACCTTCGCGGATCGCGGTTGCCTCTCTCGATCTCCCACACACTCTTTCTTTCGATCTCCCTCACACTCTCTCTACACTTTCTTTCTTCCTCTCTATTTTCTCATCGCTCCTCTCGCTCTATCCCTCTCTTATCACCACGAAAACCTCACCGATCTTTCTCTCCCTATTTTAAATACCCTCCCAACAAACATTCAACGCTGCATTGATTAGGCTAGGTCCTCGATAGGGGTTGTAGGTTGTAGGGGCGGTGGTTGCAGAGATTCTCCGCCCACCCGTGAACTCTCGTGTACGCCACTCTCGCATCCCACCCATTCATGTTCACGGCATGCATGCATGGATGCGTGGTCACGGCATGCATGCATGCATGCGTGACCACGCACGCATGCATGCATGCGTCATGCATGCATGACCACGCATGCATGCGTGACCACGCATGCATGCATGCGTGGTCGTTGGTCACGCATGCATGACCACGCATGCATGTCGTTGGTCATGCAACCGACATGCATGCATGACCATGCCATGCTTTCATGTGTGTGTTTCATGTGTGTGTAGTGCATGCATAGTACGTGAAGCGCGTGGTGTGTGTATGGTGGAACGTGGATGCGTGTGGGATTAACGTGGGAGAGCGTGAGGTGGCGGTGAGGTATGTGTGGGAGATGTGAGGTGGCGGTGAGGTATGTGTGGTGATGTGGTGTGCGTGGTGATGTGGTGTGGGCTTAACGTGGGAGAGCGTGAGGTGGCGGTGAGGTGGCGGTAAGTATGTGTGGGAGACGTGAGGTGGCGGTGAGGTATGTGTGGTGGCGGTGATGTGGATAAAATGGCGCCTCTTGTAGAGGCGCCATTTGTATGTGTGGTGATGTGGTGTGCGTGGTGGTGTGGTGACGTGGATAAAATGGCGCCTCTACAAGAGGCGCCATTTGTACTGAGGTGACAGAGTGTACAAATGGCGCCTCTACAAGAGGCGCCATTTGTGTTGAGGTGTTGAGGTGGCAGGCTCCTCTACAAATGGCGCCTCTTGTAGAGGCGCCATTTGTAGAGGAGCGTCCACGTCTGCACCATTTCGCATTTTCAAAATACGATATACATCAATTAACGAATAAAAAAGTAAATCAATATAATTTACGAATTTTAAAAAAAAACTACCGTACGGATGTAATTTTTTCGTAAAGTTCAGGGTGGTTGAACGGTTCTTCTAGTTTAGTTTTGTTGATCTCGAGATTCTTGTTGTGAATGAACCAATGGTAAATTAAACATCCACGAAAGCATCTCATATGATATATACGAAGGTGGAGGCATTACTTGTTAAAAATGTTAAAAAAGTAAAGTTTAAGGTCGTGGATTTGACTCATGTTGAAGTGAAAAAAAAAATATTTGAATTTTTGTGATTAAATAATGAATTACTTGGACTACTTTGGGTTAGGTTATTAATTAATATATACAGTTGAGGGCCCATGATGATTTTTTCAAGTGCAACGTTAGGATTATAGCATCTCCAATGCAAGTATAGATTGGTGGAGAATATGTGCCAAGTAGTACACAATGAATATTGGAACAAAAGATCTTTGGTGTAATCTATAGCTACGCCAACAATTCTTTCTAAAATTTATAGAAAAATATCCACATTGACATTATAGAGCATTTTCGACCTCCAATGTCTATTATCATCTCTAGATTGTTGATGTGGCATCAATTCACACCTACAATCCATATTTACTATTGAAGATTCTCTAATGGTAAATGTGAATTAAGGTTGTAAATTGGTGTCACCTTATGAATGTGGAAATAATGTCCAGACATTCAACTTTAAAAATGGTCGATGCATAATGTGGCTTGAGACTTTTTTTTATTTTAATGGAATGGAATCTTTGTGTTTATTTTTTTGTTTTTAATTTCTATAACAACTTCTACTCTGATTCTTGGCACATCAACTAAAACTTGCATAATCTATGATGGGCATCTCCAATAGTAAATGTGGATTGGGACTATAGATTGGTGCCACCTCATTGTTGTGCGGAGGATGTATACCATATGTGACACTAATTTTCACTACATAGACATTGTAACTCAAAAATGGTTTCCCGACAATGTGGATTGAGATTTGTTTTGACTTTTTATTTTTTTTATATGGAACAAGACCTTTATTTTGTTTTTTTTTTTAATTTCTATAAGAAAAAATGATTAAGCGGCAAAGAAAATATCTACTTGGGATAGACACTCTCTACTTTGATTCTCTATCACATCAGTTGGACATTCATAAATCACAATTCATGGTCTCATTGGAGAGCTCTTTTGGATTGAATGTCCATTGTTTCATAGGTTGATCCGTTTTCACTACAATCAATAGTACCATTGGAGATACTCATAAGCCAAAATCCTTTTAACAATGACGATGTCAACAAATTCACAAACAAAATCTAGACAAAAACCTAGAGGTGAATTCCCCTTTAGAATCTAATAGTAATTTTCTCTTACTTATTCAAGGCTACTAATAATATATATAAATGAAGGAAAATGATATGGTGACATTCCCTGGCAGTGACACAAATCAGTCGCACGACACACGTAACGCATATGTGTTCAACTTTTGTCTGCGGTGGCCCCATCAACAACCACTTAAAATTAAACACGTCTGCTGGCGCGATCGATTTGTGTCGCCAAATGATTTTCCATAAAATGAAAGGAGCGGGCTGATAGATGATATATGGGGCTAATAGTTGCTCCTTATACATATATAGATACGAAAAATGATAATCTAACACATTTTTGAGGCACACTTTATTTTTTAACTATTTATAGTATTTTGTACATTGTAAAACATTATAACTCTCATTCAAAGTTAGTATAAGAATTTACGCTTAAGATTTTAACTAGTAAAAAAATAAATAATACAAAAAAGTGAAACATATATTTTTTTATTTTGTACATTGTATCAAAGAAAACTCTTTTCTATTTAAAATCTACTTTGATATTGTGAACAAAATATAAATATATCGCTCACTCTTTCATAATGCACATACATTCTAAAATGATTGTCGATGTGGGATTTGACGGGCACGAGGCCACGAGCCACCAATTTATTTTTTTTCTTAGAAATATAGGCTCTTCATAGTAATTAGTGACAATTTTGTGTTGATAACAAGTGACTAAAAATCATGGTATCTGTTGAGATTTGGGGTTCATGCGCAGCGGAGATTACAAAACAATTTTGAAAAAAACTCCAATAGGATTCTAATCTGATTCCATTAAAACACGTTTAAACTATGAAAACTTAATCATACCTCAATCGTAATGTACCTTTCTGAAGATTAATCGATCTCTAAGGCGCTGCCAACGACGAATGTCCTCTATCAGCAGTCTACACACGAACGACAGTCGAGATTTAAAGTGCTAGCTTCGAGAGAATACCAAACCTTTTTGTTTCTCTCCAAAACGATCCAGAGCATACCAAAAACCTCTAAGTCGTTTCTTAAAACGAAAATAGAGTTTCAGCCCTTTTTAAAATCTTTCGTTGTACTTGTATTCTAACTCAAAGTGTCTATTTATACAACCCTTGTATATAGACGGTTAAGTAAATTACGCATATACCCTTACTTAAAGAAGTATAAGTGTAATACACTACAAGGACGTTTCTGTCATGAATTTTATCATATAAAATTCAGTTTTCTTATCCATCTTAAAATCTAGCAAAACCATTCTCAGTGTGTGACCCAATAGGCTCATACAACGTTGGCAGTGTACCAAAATACATTTTGGTATACAAGTCATAAGCGACCTCTAGCAAGACATTATGACTACCCAAGTTGTACAAATATCAAATCGATACAACCTAATCAATGGTGTATATAACATCCTTTTTGTCACACAATATCCTTTTGATCAAACATAAGGCATGGAATTGTTATCTAACATGTTCAATCGTACTAGTCTCAATTTTTAGGTAGACTGAAAACATCTAAGTGACATTGATCAATATCAATTCACTTAATATCAATTCGCTTAGACTAGGCCTTTTAACAGTCTAACACATCGAGGGATCCACTGGATATCTCTCTTTATATGAGAGGGACAAATTCTATCTCGATTACAAAACTTCACCACATTATTCACACAGTAACCAATCACAACCTTTATAATCGTCCGGTTAAAGACAACGTTTGATTGCGTCAAATCACTATATTCCTAATGTTGAAGTCTCTGGTAATCTCAAGTCAGAGGACTGAAAAATATACCTATCATGAGAAACAACTATAACTTAATCCATGTGATGTTCTCATAGCGGGTCGTTCCAGTACTTTGTTCCCTAACAAGTACTCATGATCTTGATTCGTATTCCTATACGTATGATCATCGTATGATCATCAATCAAGACTCACACTAGTCTTAATTCATTATAGTTCCCAAGTATAATAATTGACTATGGACATTTAGGATATTTCGTAAATACCCATGGATCTTATTATAATGTAAACATGCAAATCAATTATAATAAACAACAAATGAAATTCTCTATTTTATTAACTAAAATGTATTTATAAAGACTATTAATGGATTGACCTAGGGCACATTTCCCAACAGTATATTAGTCCACTAATATTATAGTATGATGTAAAGCATGAATCCCGATGACGTGTTATGATCCTATTAACTCCCACCAAATCACTAAGTCTCATTTCTCCAAAGTGAACCCCATCCATCTTACACTGCATGTAGACTTGCTGTCATTGGCCTTGGTTATGTGTGTCCACGTCAATGAAGCAAATTGAGTTAGGAGGGTCACCCTTCAAGGGCCCAACTGTCCAGTGGCCTCTGATACTGCTTGGACATGGGTCTTGTTTGGTATAATTGAAAGTTAATGGTGTTATTGGACATGAGGACATGAGGCGGGTGATTTTTTTTTAAACATGAGGCGGGTGATTTAGTTTGCAACTTTTTGCTTAACTAGGTTAGAACAACTCTTACTAAAAAGAAATATCCATATTGTTTAGACCTAGTCTTGTTTTAAATTCAAACAAGACTACTTTGTTCAGATTCGTTTTACTGTAAAAGTGGATTGTTCAATTGATCCGATTTGTCGTAATATCAAAAATTAACTTTTACATCAAGGGTTTCTTCAAATGAAGAACTATTTAATTAAAAAAAGTTGGTTGCAAAAAAAAAATTAAAATTAAAAAGTAACAACAAAGTCTCAACAACTATTGCGACTTATAAATTGTCATAATGTAATCATAAATAACTCATTTATCCACACAATTAATACAAAAAAGTAAATACTAAATTACTAATGTATGAAAATTAAATTAAAATTTAATTCATTCTTCCATAAAATACTCAAAATAATCTTAGACGCCGCATTAGTTTTTTTTTTAAAGATAATTTTATATTTCTATGTGGATTATAGTCAATTTATGTTTATTAATTATCCAATAATCTCTTGGGTGCCGCTATGTGCTCCCTACATAAGTGTAAGGGCACACCATAATTTTTTAGCCCCACAATTTCAACTATGCCCCATAAAAAACTACTACTTACCTTTTAGAAACCAAACAATGCCTCACATGTTCTCTCTTAGCTCTCTCTCGTTGTGCATCCCACCCCAATCCATCTACACCTTTAACTCCGACGACCTCCTTAAACCACCGGCAACAAAACCTTACAATTTTAGAGCCCAAAAATCTTTTTAACCACCATAAGTGTTGTTTTAGTGGTGGGATGACCTTATAAACTATAAGGGTAGTTTCTCTTTTACCAAAAGTTAATTAAACTATATATGAAATTCAGACCGAGTCTAGGCTTCCATGGTCTTGTTTGAATTCGGCCTTTTTAATGAATTTGAACATTGAACATGAGGCCTCTGTTTGGATCCAATCCAAAATTTATCTAAACTTTGTCCAAACCCTTTTTATTTCAGACTAGCAAGTCCAGACAACATATTGCTACCCTCCTAGAAGTACGTAGATGAAATTACCTTAAATTCTTATATAAAAAAAGGAAAAACTTAAGACCTCGTTAACAAACACTATAATTAATCTAAACAGATTATTATATTTTTGTTGGAAATTTTTTCTTCCCACAAAAAATAGGGCCCCGTCAAACAGGGTTGAAATAATCCACTATGGAACATATGTGTCAAAATAATTTAGTATTGATTGAAGAATATTAATTTATAGGTGCGTAATGGTTTTTCTTCACAAGTTCAATTAGTTCAATTGGTAAGACTTTCATGGTTAGTTAGCAAAGGCAAAAATTCGTTGAGGGGATCTATAAAAACTTTTATTTTTTTTTCTTTTTCTTTTTTTTTGAGAATTGTTTTTTTTTGAATAAGTCACACGTGAATTAAGATACTGTTATGATATGGATGAACAATTGATCAAGATTTTGTATGACTAATCATTGTCAAGCATGACTCTTACATTGAGTGGTAGTATCAAGCATGGCCCTTACTTGTATCCATATCAAATGTACTCATTATTCCATATATTGTCAATGTTGCTTGTGAAGAGTTGTATGACATGTGATGTATGTATTACTTGTAAACATTGTCTAAGTACATTTATCATCATCACCAAAGGGCCTATATAAAGGGTGACAACCTCATTGTAAAAACACACCAAAGTTGAATGAAAACTTCTCATTCCAACTATCTCATTTCTTCTCTTCTCCTTTATAGTAGTAGAAGTTCTTAGTCTTCTATTTCCTTATCTAGCTCTTAGCAAGTTCCAATTTATTTTACAACACGTTATCAGCACGAGCTTGCTCTAGCATTAAGGAGATCTTGAAGTTCAATAAGGCTTGTTAAGGAGAAAAAGCTAAGAAGGTATAACTTTTGTTATTTAAATAAGTTCAATTTATTTCTAAATTACCATGGTTGTTTCCTTTTATTACATGCATAACTTCTATATGCATACTTTATTCATATACCATTATAATGTCACCGATTGCGAAAGTATGCTCTGTAGTTGCGTCTTGTACGATCTTCTACATCAGAAATCAAAAATCAATATGTGACATAACTAGTTTTCTCGCTATACTACAAACGATTAATTATGCTCTATTCTTGATTTTTTATATTGCAAATAGTGTTATGAGTTTGGGTTGATAGTGGGTAAGTCTTGTCCCCGGTAAAGCTAAACATTGAAAGGGAGACGGGTTATCCCGTTCAAGGTGGCATGGTTTTTAAGTAGACTTCGTCTCACCACCCAACCTGGAGGTTGTCCCACCAACTCATACAAGTAATACATTTTGCATACTAATAATCAAGTTGTGAACATATATTTAATCATATGTTATGTTTCTACATAAAGGGAAAACTCTTTTATATTAAATTTATTTTCAAAATTCTTTTCAACCATAGTTTGCATTTGTTACCTTATTATAATTCTTGTCATGATAATTCTATGCAAGGCTGTGTGTTATACATAATCATTCGTCAATTTCTCTTTGGAGATTTGAAAAGTGAATACTTCACTTTATATATATTTTCACCTTATGGAGTTATAAATACCAAAAGGGTAATGCTCCAAAAGGCTCAAAATGAGCGGTTGGGTCTCATGCTACAAAAATTTATATCGTCAAATATCATTTATTATTCTCGCAATTTCAATTACCTCTATATTGAGGCTATGCGAAATATGACTGATGAGACAAATAAAAGCCACGTGGCTCGCCTCGATGTATTATTATGCAACAAATTATCGAGTGCGCACGTCAATCCAATAAATATTAAGGATTGATTTCTTGTCTCATGGTAGTGAGTAAAATGATGAGATATTATAAATATAATATCACTCCCGTCCAATTAGTTCACTTCAAATTAAGAAGCATATGTTGCATATAATGATCATGATCGCAATAAATTTATGGACGTGGAAAAGGTGAAAATATCGGTAAAGGTCGTATTGACAATTCTACCAAATTTTGGAATAAAAGTGGTGCACCACTACAAAGGGCAAATAATTATTGACAATGAGCGCTCATAATTGTGACATTTTTTAGTCATATATGAAAGGCTATTTTGCCTAAATATTGTCATATATATGCCCGAGTATTTTTGTGACCTTTACCATGCCTTTAAAATCAAAGGCAAAATATTATGAATATTATCATGACTCTTTTTCGATTTGTCAAATATTATTTGTCCAGATGGATCAACAAATCATGTGTTCAAGTCATGAACCAAATAAGAGCGATATGTGCCTTCTTTGATTGTGCTACAACGCACACAATTCTTAAAAACAGAGAATATTTCTCCAATTTGAACTTAGTGATGCTAATGTTCAAACAATATCTGGCATCTCCAATTTGATTAATGGCTCGGAAGAGCAAATATTATGTTGCCTGGGGAACAACAATTCATGTTGACAATGCCTTATACTCGAAAAATCCGAGAATGAATTTACTCAAACTTTAAAGATATTCGACAAAATGGATATCACATTGAAACCATGAACGAAAATAATAGAGAATTTCTCTATGTCACATTGGTTTCAAATGGGAAAAAAGAAGTGTTAGAAAAATTTCCAGCTTTATCCTCTCGGATTATATTTTACTCATATAAGGCATGTCGAAACGAATGTCGTCTTAAATAAGAAAATTAATGATCCAACGACATTCATTTTATGGCATGACCTAGCTTGGTCATCCAGGATCATCAATGATGCGAAGAATAATTAATAATTCGCATGGACATCCTTTAAGGAGTCACAAAATATTTTCAAATTTGGTGATTATAATTGTGCTAGTTGTTCTCAAGGTAAATTGATAGTTAAACCATCCCCAAGTAAAATTGTTGTGGAATCCCCAATTTTTTAGAACGCATTCGGGGAGACATATGTGGACCTATTCATCCTCACTTGTGGACCATTTAGATATTTCATGGTTTTGATAGATGCATCAACTAGGTGGTCACATGTTTGTTTGCTTTCGACCCGCAATGTTGCATTTGCTAGACTTTTAGCGCAAATCATTAAGTTAAGAGCACAATTCCCTGACAACTCAATCAAGACCATCCGTCTTGATAATGCTGGGGAATTTCAATCTCAAGCATTTAAAAATTATTGCATGTCTATAGGAATTACCATTGAACATTCTGTTCCACATGTGCATACCCAAAATGATTTGGCAGAATCTCTGATCAAACGCGTTCAATTAATTGCCAGACCTTTAATCATGAGAACTAAGTTATCAACTTCAGTTTGGGGACATGCAGTCCTTCATGCAGCATCTATCATTCGTTATAGGCCCACTGCATACCATGAACATTCCCCCATGCAACTCATTTTAGGTCAACAACCAAATATTTCACACTTAAGAATTTTTGGTTGTGCAGTGTATGTTCCTATACCACCTCCCAATAGAACTAAGATGGGTCCACAACAAAAACTTGGGATTTATGTTGGATTTAACTCATCGTCCATTATAAGATACCTTGAACCATTAACAGGGGATTTATTTACTGCATGTTTTGCTGATTGTCACTTTGATGAAGCAATTTTCCCACCATTAGGGGAGATAAGAAGTCAATTCAAAAGGAATGGCGCGAAATTGCTTGGAATGCATCAACTTTATCACATTATGATCCACGAACAAATCGTGTGAACTTGAAGTTCGAAAGATCATTCATTTGCAACAAATTGCAAATCAATTACGAGATGCATTTAATGATGCAAAACAAGTGACAAAATCACATATTCCAAATTTGTAAATGCTCCTGCAAGAATTGATGTCTCTGTGCAACAAAATGCACAAGAACCAACGAAACGCTTAAAGCGTGGAAGACCGGTTGGTTCAAAGGATACAATTCCTCGAAAGAGGAAAACGGGAGTAAAAATAAATACAAATCAAAATACTCCCGAGAAAGCACAAGAATCCTTTGATAAGGGTTTGTCGAGAACAAGTTGATTCGATGAGGAACAACTTCCTCTAGAAAAAGAGGAAAAAGATGAAAATAATGAGATCTCAATAAATTATTTAAACTCGGTAAGATTTGGGATCGAAATGAAATTGTTCCCGATGATATATTTACTTTCAATGTGTCCTTTGAAATATGTGAAAATGATGATGATCCGAACCACGATCCATGGACGAATGTCAAAAAAGACCTGATTGGCAAAAATGGCAAGATGCTATCCAAGCAGAGCTAAACTCGTTAAGGAAACGAGAGGTTTTTGGACCAATTGTCCAAACGCCAGATGGCGTAAAGCCTGTTGGATATAAATGGGTATTTGTACGAAAGAGAAACGAAAAAAATGAAGTTACAAGGTACAAAGCAAGACTTGTAGCTCAAGGTTTCTCACAAAGACCTGGCATCGATTATGAGGAAACATATTCTCTGTTATAGATGCAATCACATTTCGGTTCTTGATAAGCCTTGCAGTCTCTGAAGGGCTTGATATGCATTTAATGGATGTCGTTATTACAGCATATCTGTACGGATCTCTAGACAGTGAGATATATATGAAAATCCCTGATGGATTTGTAATATCCGATGAAATAAAATCAAAACCTCATAACATGCATTCTATAAAATTACAAAGGTCTTTGTACAGGTTGAAACAATCCGGACGAATGTGGTACAAACGTCTTAGTGATTATTTACTGAAAGAAGGATATGTAAATAATCCGCTTTGCCCATGTGTCTTCATTAAAAGATCATCAACAGGATTTGTGATTATTGTTGTATATGTTGATGATTTAAATATAGTGGAAAACCACGACGACATCGTTAGAACATCCGAATACTTGAAAAAGGAATTCGAGATGAAAGAACTTGGAAAAACAAGACTTTGTCTTGGTTTGCAAATTGAACATTTTTCAAGTGGAGTACTTGTCCATCAATCAAATTATATTGAAAAATTATTAAAAAGATTTTATATGGACAAGGCACATCCATTGAGCTCTCCAATGGTTGTTAGATCACTTGAAGTGGATAAGGATCCATTTCGACCTCAAGAAAGTGATGAAGAGCTAATTGGTCCGGAGGTACCATATTTAAGTGCAATTGGTGCACTTATGTATCTTGCAAATTGTACAAGACCCGATATTGCTTTTGCTGTCAACCTACTTGCAAGATATAGCTCTTCACCAACTCGAAGACATTAGAATGGTGTTAAACACATTTTTCGATATCTTCGAGGAACAAGTGACATGGGTTTATTTTACTCGAGAGGGGTAAAATTGAATCTCCAAGGTTATGCTGATGCTGGATTTTTATCAGATCCCCATAAGGCCCGTTCTCAAACGGGATATATATTCACCTGTGGTAATACTGCTGTATCGTGGAAGTCAGTAAAACAAACTATGGTTGCCACTTCTTCCAATCATTTCAAGTACTTGCAATTCATGAAGCAAGTCGTGAATGTGTTTGGTTGAGAAACATGATTGAACATATACAAGAATCATGTGGATTGCCTTCAATAAAAGATTCTCCAACCATATTATATGAAGATAATGCAGCATGTATTGCAAAATTAAGTGAAGGATTCATAAAGGGGGACAGAACAAAACATATTTCACCAAAATTCTTTTATGCGCATGAGCTTCGGAAGAATGGTGAAATTGATGTCAAGCAAATCCGATCGAGTGATAATCTTGCTTGATTTATTCACAAAAGCCTTACCAACTACGACATTTAAAAGGCTTACATATGGTATTGGCTTGCGTAAACTTAAAGACATTGCAAGTAAAGAAAGCGAACAAGTTTCACCCATGTTCACATGAGGGGAGTTATTGATTAATGTATTGCACTCTTTTTCCCTTAGCTATGGTTTTATCCCATTGGGTTTTCCATGCAAGGTTTTTAATGAGGCAATCTTAACAATATTATACCCATCTTAATATTTATGAGAATAGTGTACTCTTTTCTTTTACTATATTTTTTCCCATGGGTTTTTCTTAGTAGAAGTTTTAACGAGGCACATTCTCTCAATAATTGTCATCCAAGGGGGAGTGTTATGATATGGATGAACAATTGATCAAGATTTTGTATGACTAATCATTGTCAAGCATGGCTCTTACATTGAGTGGTAGTATCAAGCATGGCCCTTACTTGTATTCATATCAAATGTACTCATTATTCCATATATTGTCAATGTTGCTTGTGAAGAGTTGTATGACATGTGATGTATGTATTACTTGTAAACATTGTCTAAGTACATTTATCATCATCACCAAAGGGCCTATATAAAGGGTGACAACCTCATTGTAAAAACACACCAAAGTTGAATGAAAACTTCTCATTCCAACTATCTCATTTCTTCTCTTCTCCTTTATAGTAGTAGTTTGTAGTAGTAGAAGTTCTTAGTCTTCTATTTCCTTATCTAGCTCTTAGCAAGTTCCAATTTATTTTACAACAGATACTACAAAAAAGGTTCCTTTATTATTCACGGTGCACGAGACTGAATGTAAGTATAATCTTGATCTTGATTATGTCAAGATGGATACAAGTGTTCGCAAAAAGTTTCTTTTAAAAATAAAAAATAAAAATACATGTCTTCGCAAAAAGTGTTCGTCTCTTCGAGAAATCGTTTCTTGATTTAAAAATAAAATAAAATTAAGAGTTGCAACTCCCGTGTTATAAAAATAAGAATTACATTATTTCTTCAACAGTTGGTGAGCCAGTTCTAAAATCTGATTTTGAACTTGCTCTAATACTAATTGCGGAATTCCTAATATACCACTTATTCAATTTATTAGTGTTTATTTTTTTTAAAAAAAATAAAGCATATGAATTATAAAGTTTTTGTCGATGTGGGATTTTAATTAACGTAATTGATTTTTCTTAACAAAAACTGGTTGCTTCCAATAAAGACATATAAACACAACCTAACCCTTCAATTATGGATGGGGTACCACTCGTCTACTTGCAAATTTATGCATGGCGATAGATGACGAGGACAATGACAACTAAATTTTAAATTAATTGGAGGGGGCTACGTAGATTAAACACTGTAATTGCACTCGATTTAGTGCAATTGATGTTGTGCTTTCCAAATCTTTTAAATCATTCACAATCAATGCATCTTAAATTCACCCCATGAATAAACAAGGAAGCTACACAAAACATACCCCAAAAATTGCTCAATGGACTCCAATTCAAATTTTGGTTTTTGCCCTACGTGAAATGACATTATTGTTAGGTTTTGGGGTTCATGCACAGGGGAGATTTCAAAACTATTTTGAAAAAAACCACAACAGGATGCGAATCTGATTCTATTAAAACACGTTTATACTATGAAAACTTAATCATACCTCACTCACAATGTACCTTTCTGAAGGTTAATCGATCTCTAAGGCGCTGGCAACAACGAACGCCCTCTATCAGCAGTCCACACACGAACGGCGGCCGAGATTTGAAGTGCTAGCTTCGAGAGAATACCAAACCTTTTTGTTTATCTCCAAAATAATCCAGAGCATACCAAAAACCCTAAGTCGTTTCTTAAAACGAAAATATTTTTAAATCTTTCGTACTTGTATTCTAACTCAAAGCGTCTATTTATACAACCCTTGTATATAGACAGTTAAGTAAATTACACATATACCCCTACTTAAAGAAGTATAAGTGTAATACACTACAAGAACGTTTTTGTCATGAATTTTATCATATAAAATTCATTTTTCTGAACCATCTTAAAATCTCGCAAAACCATTCTCAGTGTGCGACCCAATAGGCTCATATAACGTTGGCAGTGTACCAAAACACATTTTGGTATACAAGTCATAAGCGGCCTCTAGCAAGGCATTATGACTACCCAAGTTGTACGAATATCAAATCGATATAACCTAATCAATAGTGTATATAACTTCCTTTTGTCACACGATATCCTTTTGATTAAACATAAGGCATGGAATTGTCATCCAACATGTTCAATCATACTAGTCTCGATTTCTAGGTAGACTGAAAACATCTAAGTGACATTGATCAATATCAATTCACTTAGACTAGGCCTTTTAACAGTCTAACACATCGAGAGATCCACTGGATATCTCTCTTTATATGAGAGGGACAAATTCTATCTCGATTACACAACTTTACCACATTATTCACACAGTAACCAATCACAACCTTTATAATCGTCCGGTTAAAGACAACATTTGATTGCGTCAAATCACTGTATTCCTAATGTTGAAGTCTCTGGTAATCTCAAGTTAGAGGACTGAAAAATATACCTATCATGAGAAACAACTATGACTTAATCCATGTGATGTTCTCATAGCGGGTCGGTCCAGTACTTTGTTCCCTAACAAGTACTCATGATCTTGATTCGTATTCCTATACGTATGATCATCAATCAAGACTCACACTAGTCTTAATTCATTATAGTTCCCAGTATAATAATCGACCAGGGACATTTAGGATATTTCTGTAAATACCTATGGATCTTATTATAATGTAAACATGCAAATCAATTATAATAAACAACAAATGAAATCCTCTATTTTTATTAACTAAAATGTATTCATAAAGACTGTTAATGGATTGACCTAGGACACATTTTCCAACAATTATTGCCCCTCCAAATAAATGAGTTTTTGCTCACCCATACCTAACTCACCCTCGCTCACCCATACCCCAAACACTCAAACGAATCCCACTCTCGAATCACACTCTCACCTCTATGACTTAAATCTAACTAAATCAGAATGAAACCACATCAATTCGACGCCGTGCGTGCATTCCTCACCTCTTTTTCGTGTCGATTTTTAAGTTTTTTTAGGTTTTTTTGTTGTGTTTTAGTCAATTTTTGTGTTGTTGAGTTTACGGCTTCGATTTTGTGTTGTTGAGTTTAAGACTTTGTTCGACTAAAACAAATACTCTTATGATGCTTTCGATGAAGTACAAGTGTTCTACAATGGTCGAAACTAAGAAATGAAAATGATTGAGAGGTGTTGGGGTGAGGGTGAAAGTGACAAAATGAGAAAGGGCATATTGAAATTTCATAAAAATAAAATAAAATAGTGAGGGTACCTTCAAGGATTGAAATTCAAAAATTGGGGTAGGTTTGAGTAATTGGGTACGTTTAGAAACTTTCAGCTTCCGTTTAGTCGCTTAGGGGAGTGTATTCAATTGATGAATTTGGAAGAATTTTAAAAGAGTTTAGAGGATTGTGAAATCAATGTATATTTAATTTGGATTTCAAAGAATTTTAATAGACTTTTAAAAAGTTAAGGGGTATTCAATTAAGATTTTAATAGATTTTAATGAATTTTTAAAAAGTCTAGGTGTATTTAATTTTTAAACACGTTAGGATTTTGATAGATTTTAAAGGGTTGTTACATGGAGTTATGTAAAAAAACGAGGGAGTTAGGATAAACATCGAGATACTTGAAACAGGTTAGTCTAGGTGGGGTGGGTGACTACACCACATTCGCACCGCTAGTTATCGTCAGTTCGTTATTTTGCTTTGCCTCCTCGAACACCAAAACCCTAACCCTAGCTACTCTCTCTCTCTCTCTCTCTCTCTCTCTCTCTCTCTCTCTCTGTGTGCTCTCTGTGTCTCCGCCATCGCCACCTCTCTCTTCTCTTCTGAGTAGCAATGTCGTCGCGGAAGGGTTTGATGGAGCAGGACCTGAGCAAGCTGGACGTCACCAAGCTGCATCCGCTCTCGCCAGAAGTCATTTCTCGCCAAGCCACAATCAACATCGGTCGGTCATCTTCATCATCGCGATTTCGATGCTTTCGATTTCCTTTCTCATGTCTTCTTCTTGTTTTCATTGATTTGATTGATTCTCGGAGTGATTTGGAGGCGTTTGATTGCGATCGCATTTGAAGTGATTTTTGTGACTTCATTTTGTGCGTTTTGCGCAGGAACGATTGGTCATGTGGCGCATGGGAAATCCACTGTGGTCAAAGCGATTTCCGGTGTTCAGGTACAAAAATTAGGTCTTTCTTGCGTTGTGTTCAGTCTGCTACTTGTGATTAGGTCGAAAATCGAAATCCTGATGAAGCTAGGGTAGAAGTTGCAATTTTGACATGATTTTAGTGCTGTAGATGTCGCGATTGGTTGTATTCAAATATATGGAGGGAATTGAAGCTCTAATGTAAAATTGTTGCTATAACGAGAGAGATTTATCAAGTTAGGTTGTCAAATTGAGTTCTGTATCTTCTTTTTAGATTCGTGCAGTCATATTCAGCAACTTCTGTTTGGTACTTCTTTTTCTTTTTTTTGAAAAAAGGTTTAGGTCTTTGTTGTGTTCAATCTGCTACTTATGTTTTGCTTGAAATCTTTACGAAGCAAGAGACAAAAGTTACAATTTTGACGTTGTGATTGTGCGCGTAAAGTGGTTATTGGACGTTACGAATTTATGGAGAGGAAAATTGAAGTTGTGATGCAAATTGTTGCTATAACGAGAGAAATTTATCAAATTTGGTCATCAAATTGAGTTCTGTTTCTTTTGCTTGCACTCCATCCTCATATTCAGTTTGATCAAATTTTGCCTCAATAGATATCATATGAAAAGTCAATGCATGTGGACTCAGTCCGTTTCCTCCATGGTTTGATGATGACTAGATGAGATTTCAATGTAGTTTGAGGATTTAACAGAATGAAATACTTTTTGGTCCCTATGGGGATCATATGTGAGTTGCCGTAGTTGTCGGTGACAAAGTTTTGCTTATATAAAGTTATATTTTTGCCTTCATGTATTTTTTTTAAAAAAATTATTATTATTATTGTTTTATTATAATTTTTTTTTAACTGGGAATTTTGTGTTTTGATGTGCGTAGAATGGTTTGTTTGATTTTATCTTGTTTTTGAACCTCTTCCGGCGCTTAAATACATCTTTCATGCAGACCGTTCGCTTTAAGAATGAGTTGGAGCGTAATATCACTATTAAACTTGGATATGCAAATGCTAAAATTTACAAGTGCGAGGACGAACGCTGCCCTCGACCCATGTGCTACAAGTATGGTGACCACTGACCAAGAATTCTACCACTCAAGCTCTTGCGTGCTCATTCTTTTTTTTTTTTTTCAATTTTTTTTTTCAGATCCTATGGCAGTGGTAAGGAAGACAGTCCTTTATGCGATGTTCCCGGATTCGAGAATGCCAGGATGAAACTTCTAAGACATGTTTCCTTTGTGGATTGCCCCGTAAGTTAAATGAGGTTGTTCTTGTGAATCTAAGATTTCAGTCAAGTAGATTACTATAATGTCTTTGTAAACCAAAGTTTACATTTTATTGTGAACGGATGTCTCATTAATCTAATTTTCAGCTTTTCTGGCACTACAATTATATGTTTATATGCTTATTTTTATCCTACAGGGTCATGATATTCTTATGGCTACAATGCTTAATGGGGCAGCAATCATGGATGGAGCGTTGCTTCTAATTGCTGCGAATGAAAGTTGTCCCCAACCTCAAACTTCTGAGCATCTGGCTGCTGTGGAGATTATGCGCCTCCAGCACATAATTATCCTTCAAAACAAGGTTGATCTTGTTCAGGAAAATATTGCCATCACCCAGCATGAAGCAATCCAGAAATTTATCCAGGTCATTTGTCTTGAAGATCTACATGTTTCAGTATCATTTTTTTATAAGACTTCTTACTGAATCTCCTGGAGTGAACTCTTGCTGACATATGGGGCTAATTCTTGTGCAACTAATAATATGGCATTCATGTTGTTTTGCAGAAAACTGTAGCCGATGGTGCACCAGTTGTGCCAATATCAGCCCAATTGAAGTATAATATTGACGTTGTTTGCGAATACATAGTAAAAAAGATTCCCATCCCACAGAGGAACTTTGTCTCACCGCCAAGTATGATAGTAATCAGGTCTTTTGATGTGAATAAGCCTGGATCCGAGGTTGATGAGATTAAAGGTGGAGTTGCTGGTGGAAGCATCCTTAGGGTATGATTTACTTTGATTTCAATTTTAAAGAAGTATTATGAGTTGAGGTTTTATTGGTCGTATTTGATTGTCTCTCTGGCTGTTTTC
Source organism: Stephania japonica (assembly GCA_039657345.1). Lineage (NCBI taxonomy): Eukaryota > Viridiplantae > Streptophyta > Magnoliopsida > Ranunculales > Menispermaceae > Stephania > Stephania japonica. Next base: position 77,680,857 of record CM077556.1, on the reverse strand, counting down.
CTCTCTTTTTAATTTTTTTTTCAGTAATCGATACGTAATTAATTGATTAGGACCATTCTGTTTTGTGGATATTGTATCTGATTACATTTGTTCTTCTTGGACAACTCAAGTGTGTTCTATCGTTTGATACTTCTTTACTCTATGTACTTGTAGCATTTTGAGGCTCTTTTACTGTTTGTTTATTAATAATATTTGGCCTAATCTACCTTTTGTAGGGTGTTCTTAGGGTGAATCAAAACATTGAGGTCCGTCCTGGGATTGTTGTGAAGGACGAAAATGGCAATGCCAAGTGCACTCCTATATATTCCAGAATAGTTTCTTTATTTGCCGAGCAAAATGAGCTGCAGTTCGCAGTTCCAGGTGGTCTCATTGGAGTTGGCACAACGATGGACCCCACCCTAACACGGGCTGATAGGTTGGTTGGTCAAGTTCTTGGTGAGGTGGGATCACTACCTGAAGTTTTTGTTGAACTAGAGGTAAGCCTTTAAATCTTTATGAATTATTGCAAATTTGCAAATCAACTATGTAATTATTACTTGGTGATATCTTTTTTAGCATATACATCGATCTTCACAATATGTTGTCTGGCCTTCAGTGGGTGACAACTTATTTTAAGCCTGTGCTATAATCATCCCGAAGACCTATTGACGCAACGAAAGTTTTCCAAATTGATTGGCGAATCCACGCACAATGCAATTTAGGGTATGAGAATTAAAACCCTAATTCTCTAAAAGAAACACAGTTCTTTATTCATAAAATCAATAATCAATAATCAATCAACAAAACATAAAGCGTCAAGCCTTTATATATAGGCATTAAATGACTTTCCAATTTCTAATTAAACTCCTACTGACAACCACCTAACGTGACCCAACCATTAGCTACTAATTTACTTGGTTACAAATTACTAAATAATTAAATCCTACTGAAATACTAATATTAGTAAAAACTTAACATATGCTTTTTTCCATACTAAGACTCACTAATTAGTACTCCGCGAAATAAAGAAGAAACTATTCACTAATTGATTTTTTTTTCCATGCCTCTAATTAGACCTAGGTGCATGTGCCAACTTGCCATGTCGACCCACCACATCATTATCTTGATCTTCATCACCTATGGATATGATGAACTTGGTCTTTCTTTTTCACAATACTTTTTTTTTTTTTGTGCATCACCTACTGCTCGTATTTTATAATTTTAGTTAGTGGTTAATTCTTGTTTTCCATCTGTTCTTGAACTCAAACTTGTTAGTGGTCTCAGTTGCAAGGATAATTAGGCATTATTGGCTAGGCCATTCACTTGGGTGACCTGTAGCAAAATCACTGCAAGCTCAAAACTACTTATTTTAAAATCGTTATAATAATTTTATGGATGATGCCTATGATCAACTATTTCTTATCAGATGAATTACTGAAAAGGTCTTTTTTCTATGTGTTGACTAAAGGATGTTTCTTAATCACTTGAACTGTTTCAATTATGATGATTGAATGAATATTTGAATGTCACTGAATCTATACAATTTTTAACATGAAATTAATTTATCAGAATTCTTTTTAATTATTTTTTTCTATGTATGAGATTATCTTGGAATTGTGTGTTAGTAGTATGGATCCCTACACGTATAACTCTGGATAGGATACAGCATTTAAATGATTGATTAGTCACATACAACTACCAAGCTTCCATCCCAAATAATTGAGTAGTCACATAAGGACTTACAAATACATATTAAATTGTTTAGGGCTAGTAAGTTTTATTATTTTCATCTAGGTGCTACGGGGCTTCATCTAGGTATTGCCTCTCCTCTGTATGGTACACCATCAAGGAATCTCCTTGAGGCCGTACAGTCCTTGGTTTGTTGATAAAGGTATAATTCATTAAGATTTTTCCATTATTTACAAGTTATGTTACCTGGACTTGGGTGTAGGTGTCGGTTTGGGTATATCTAATGATTTTGAGCTGTGTACTCTCTAATTTAAGTGCACGGGGACTATGTAAACTGTGTCACGATATTTAGACATACTTGGTTAGATACATATACTAATGTATGTATGCTAGCATATAAACCTATATTCTTCTTTATTTCTCATTTCTTATTCTACATTAGGAAGTTCTTGTTATTTTTTTCCCCTTACATTTACGTTTTGAATCGTTATGGGAAGAGCTTCATAAATGGAATGAGTGACCAAATTTTTGTTGAACTCGTTTCAAGTGTCCGTCACAAAACGTTAGGGTTAGGTTTAACATAGGTTACAACTTACAAGTCTGTTCTATAGTCCACATTACCATCAATGAAGTTCCTAACAGAATTGTTTTGATTTCGCAAACTGTTAGCATTCTTTTTCAGTTTGTATTTTTTGTTGTTATCATTACATAGAGATCTCATTCGTGCCAAAGGTTTTTTGTACTTAGATTTTTTTAATATAATAGGTCAACTTTTTCCTGCTGCGACGTCTTCTGGGAGTTAGAACTAAGGGTACAGAGAGGCAAGGGAAGGTCTCAAAGTTGACAAAGGCAGAGATACTGATGTTGAATATTGGGTCTATGTCGACCGGGGCACGTGTGCTTGCTGTGAGGAATGATCTTGCCAAGCTTCAACTCACGGCTCCTGTTTGCACTAGCAGAGGGGAGAAAGTAGCCCTCAGTAGAAGGGTGGAGAAACACTGGCGGCTCATCGGATGGGGCCAAATTCAAGCCGGAACAACCCTTGATGTGCCACCTAGTCCGTTCGAGTAAATACGCTAAAGAGAAACAGCAAGACGGGATAAGTTGCAGCATGAGAATCACCATTGACGATCGATCTTGGGAAGTAAGATTCTTGTAACCATGTGGAGAAGAAAACCATTGATTGCTGTTGCTTCATGTAGTTATATAAATTTTTATTTTTCTTTCACTGTGGAAGGCTGAGAATTTGTTTTCTGAAGTATGAGAGGCTTTGGCCTGAGTTGCATTATTTTTGCTTGGTAATTCAGCATGTTTGAGTAGAGTGCAAATATTGCTCTGACATCAATTTTTGAATTTACATGCGGTTTTATCATCCAATTGTTGCTTGGTTGTTGGCGCGACGCAAACTCTTGTGGCTTGCTAGGATTCTTGCGGTATCATTTTTTCTTCTAGACATGTTTTTGGCTGCAATGGTGCTATAAAAAACCAATGTATAAGCTTGTTTGGTTTGTTGTGAAGTACTCTTTTTTAAGGTGCACATGCTATTTCCGAGAAATTGGAACTTGTGACTTGAGTGATCTGTGATTTGCTAATGCGCCATGTGGGAACTATGTTTCTGATGCATATAATTTCAAGCCAAGTTGTCATTTGTGCAAAAAATGCATTCAAATTGTCTCAGCAAGGGAAAATACATAAATTTCACATTACATATGACCAGGTTTCGCTAAATCAACCAAGCTTTCCAAGTACATCATTGAGACTAGATACAGTCTGCGCATAGTATTTCTCAGCCTCAGGTGTGCTCTTGATCTTGGCAGCATGGTCCAGCTAAAAACACACATACAATAACAATCAGAGCATTCCTTATTTAACCAAAAAAAAAAAAAATAACAATCAGAAGAAAATCAACTTTTAGGAGTAAAAAAAGATTTAACTTGTAAAGTGGTGTATATTTGAATTCACTTACATTGCTGATGATGTCAAAGAGCTTCCCAGTTAGGTCTTTGAGGGCTTTCTTCTCCTCCTTTGCTTTAGAAGAAATGATAGTGTTCAGGTCATAGCGAAGATACTGGGCCTTGAGGCGCAAATCGTTCTGGACATACGGCCATGCCTTCTTGTCGATGAGCGATTTCACGTTAAGAATGTCCTGGGCTGATTCCTTTGCTCTCTTGGCTGCAGCAACTGGTTCCAATGGTTGAATGAAGAACCTCTCCTTCAATGGAATGTCGAAGTCCCTGGCCTCATCTGAATTTTTGGTTCCAGCTGTGAAATTGGGCATTGTTCAATCACAATATTAGCTCATGAATACACAAGTCCACTATTTAGACAATCAACTTTGCAAGACCATTTCACTTAAAAAGTCATCAATTTTCTTTCGCAACCATTTTTAGACAACAACAAAAACAACAAACCCTCAATCAAAAGTAGTTGGAGTCGGCTATATGGATTTGCGTTTCCATTCAACTCAATTTAATGCAATTGACGAAGGATAATTTCACATGAAAGAATAATTTTAAATGAAATACAATTGTAACTAGCTATCGAAGAGACAATTTTAGATGCAATTTTTATATAATACATACTTCAAACTAGCTCTTAAAAAACATAGGCGGAGCCACATACATGGCTGCCTTGAGATGTAGCCTAAGGGAGCTTGCATCTTGCCTCCCTTTTATATATATATAGGGAAAAACAATGCCTAGACTAACTAACCCTTAAAAAATTAATGACTAGACTACCCTTTGTCTAGCTCGGGAGCTTGAAATCTTAGCTCCGCTCATAGATCCAATGCATTTAGCAAAGTTGGAGAAGACTTACGTAGACCACCGGAAGGTGGCGGTGGCGGGCCGACTTTAATGGACTTAGCCTCGGCGAGCACCGCCTGAACAAACGAGCCGGAGGCCAAACCCGCCGCAACAAGCCCCAACACCGCTCTCCGGCTTGCGGCTTCGCCCTCGGATTGGCCATGATGAGCTCTAATTGTAGTGAATGAACCACTCCGTCCAACACCGAGTCGGCCGCTTCCACTCGGCAAACTAAGCCGAGTCAGACCGCTGAGTTGGAGTGTCCCTTCAAGGACTGGCTGAGAGTTGGCACGTAGTCCGGCCATGGACGCCATTGCTTGAGCCATTACTACTCTTCTTCACCTTTTTTTTTTTTTTTTGGTTCTGCACTACGCACTTGACAATCACAAAAAGTTTGTTGTTTTTGATCTTTTTTATTTTGATTTTGTTGTTGATGTCTTTGTTTGTGTGATGTGTAACGTTTTAGGTGCCCGGGCCACGCCTTATCTAATTGGATAAGTTGGATCGGTGATGAGACAGTAGGAGATGGACACGTGTCAGATGGTGAGTCGGGCATTAGACGAGGTGGATTGGGTTTTGACGTGGTGGGCTAATTGGGGAGTGACACGTGGACTGGGTTTTGAGGTGGTGTCGTATCATATCATGTCGCTGTATAGGACTGTGTTTTTATTGGGCATGTATAATGAAAGCCCAAATCAAAACTCTCTTCTCTTGGGCGTAATGGCCCATGTGCTCTAGAATTTGCGTTCTAATAGATTATTTATTTATTTATTTTTGTGTGTGTGAGTGTGTCGTAGAAGTTAGACCAGGGGCAGACCCAAGATTTTAAGTTGCCCTGGGCTATATTTAAAAAAAATGTTAGTGTGACACGTATATCGGGCATGCAGGTTGAGCATATACGTGCGTGTCCCTTTATTTTTACTAAGATGCCTATGCTCAAGTATATCAATTCACGTCAAAGAGACGCAGCCAAGCGCGTGTTCGACTAAAGTTATGTTAACATTTTTTATGTAATTAGCGTAAATAATATAAATGGCTAAAATTCTATTAGAAAGAAATAAGTATTAGATAGAAGAAGTGGAAAAAGAAAATATGTCATTTACAACTTTAAAATAGGGAAATAGAATCACACCCAATAGTCGTTCCTTTATTTTTTATTATTATTTGTGGTAGCCCGTTATTTAGTGGATGGACTCCACGTGCAATAACATGTGCTTTGATGTGCTATTGTGCATCATTTTTGGGCCTGAACATGGGGTGGGCTAACAGAAAATTTTTGGGCTGGGCTATTTTGTAACTTGGACCATTTCATAAGAAAATTAGTGGACTCTACACTTGGGTCAGCCGCTGAATTAAACCACTCCATGTCCGAAAACCCAATGGGCCTCGACTATTCCCAGCTCCCAGTCGGATCGAGGTAAAGAGCTCCCATTCATTTATTATTATTATTATTTTTTTGTGATAAAGTCACACGGAGCTCCCATCTTTCGATGTATTTTGAATGAGGAATCTCAAAGGTAAAGTAGGGGTGGTTGAGTTCGATTCATGTTAGAGTCAGTTGATTTTTGATAAAAATATATATGCCTTATTTTCTTACTAAGTCATATATAAAAAAGGCTTGGGCAGTCGACTCGAAATATCAAGTAGTTACGTAACCACTTAAAAAGGTATTGTGAATTACTCCATTCGTTTCATATTATCTGTGTGCACAAGAATTAAGGTGATGATTAATTACCGTTAAGATTTTATAACAAGACTATATTATCCTCCCATAAATGACTTCATTTATTATATATTGTATAAAAAAAATGATTGGTGGTGTCTTTAACTAAATAGAATGGAGTTAGAATTGGAAATGAAACATTTAATGTTTTCTTGATTTGCTAATGTGACACATTGTGGAACAAAAAAAAGGGATTTGGTTTTGGTAAGGTTGAAAATGACAAAGTTGTAAGGTTAACCTATCTAAATGCGACACGTGACATGTTGGGTATTTATTTTTGAAGAGAACTTTTGTTTTTATTGCTTTTAATACCCAACATGCCATGTGTCGCATGTAGATAGGTTAACCTGCAACCTTGCCATTCTCAACCCTACCAAAACTGAATAAAAAAAAAAAAAAAAGCACCAAATGTTACAGATAATATGGAACGGATGGCGTATTTCTTTTTCGAGTTCTCTAATTTTTGAATGGTTCATTCCTTTATTGCTTTCATTTGATTTTGATTTGCTTGGATCTTCCCATTGTTAAAATTATGAAACCCATTTTCAATATTTCCTTTTTTTTGGGTGTTTCTACTCTTGCTTTTCACATAGCAACAATGTTATCAATGCTTCAAGTCAAGTTTATACCTGCCTCATTTTATTGCAATTCTTTGATGATTCACTTACTTAACAGGTCACATTGGCTCTAATTTTTCACTTACATTGTGATCAAATTTCCTTATGTAGCCTTTTTAGTTAACATTGTTTGCAAATTGTGGTAATCTCTCTAGCAGTAATGATGAAGAATTGAAATCACTAAATAAAGATATTAATTGACTAATATATGAATTGGAAGGAAAGCATACACCCCCCTTTTGAGTCTATGAGAAATGAATACAATTGTTTTGATTCGAATATTTTACGCCATTCGATCCATAACCTCTTGAAGAATAGATTTAGTGTCTTGGTAGCATGAATCTGTATCCAAGGTACTTCGTGCCTTCACAGCATCTTCAAGCTATGAAAAATGTTACAAACATTAGTTCATTAGAATAGTTGCTTCAACTAATAAAAAGCTTGTATGATATGAAACATAACTGTCATAAGGTTACCTTTTCCACACTGTCAAACAATCTGTTGGCAAGGTCAGTTAGTGGCTGCTTGTCGCTAACTTCAGCGGCGGATATAACTTTGTCGAAGTCGTAGTACATGTATGTTGATTGTAAGCACAAATACTTCCTCACATAGTTCCATGCATCTTGTCCTAGTAAATCTTCCAATGCTATGAGCTCAAATGCAGATTTCCTTAGCCTATAGGCACTCCCCTTCGGTCCAATATCCGCTATATAAACTCCTTTTTTGAGAAACGATCGGGTACCCGTTTTCTCATTTGCGATCTCTGCAAGAATACATAAGCAATTTATATAAATTGATCAAGGCATAGTTTGGTATGTTAAATTTTTGCATGTGTTTATGGTTTGCTGTGCATATAATCAATTCTAAAAGTGATATTACAGTTTGTTCCTACTGCCTAAATGTTAGTAACTACTTCCTTCGAATTTTTGGTGAAAATAATTGGTTGTGTATTTGATTGCACAACTAATGTTTGAATTGATGGCTGTGATGATTTGCTTGTCCTTTAAAAAATTCTTGGAAGACTAGTGAGCATTCACCCGATGCAGTATTAGGACTTTTTTTTTTTTATAAATTAGAGGCTATCACGATCAACTGAGATTCAATCCTTTGTCGTATCAATTAAAAAAAAGAGTCTTGTGACTCCAATTAATTTGGGATTGAGGTTTTTTGTTGTTGTTGTTTTAGTGTAAAGCATTTATATTGTAAAAGACTTCAAGAACTTGTACAATTTTAGGAACTTATGATACAAAGTAAAAGCTTAGGAGACATAAAGATGAGATATTATACAAAAAAAAGATCAAATTGACCCAAATTGTATAGAAGTTGCAGTGAGTAGAATGCTTACTGTTGAAGATAGGAGGGACTGTTAGAGGAGTTGTAACCCAATACCCGTTATCGTCGGCGAGAGATTTATCAATGCCAGACTGAATAGAAAGGGCAGCAGCTGCAAGGCCTAAAACAATCCTTCTTGTAGTTTTCATGGGGACATAACTGTTAGGAGATAATTGAACACTTTGGTCTTGGACTTCCTCTCTTTTCTTGCCTTTGTTATGAAGAACCGACGTTCTTCTATGAGTCTCTTTGACATTGAAATTATTCGGTTTGAAGGGTAGAGCTTCGAAGAGTCCTCTAAGGTTTGCTAAGTGAGTCATGCTCATAGCAGTTGAGCAAGGTGAGATGGCAACCAAGCTAAAATTGATTCGATTTCTGCACTTTTGGCTTTTGAAAATTGTGGTAGCTCAGCCTCCTATTGACCACAGAACTACAACCAGATAGAGATAGAGGGTAGGATGGTCAAAATGAAAAACTGGAGTTTCTTTGTTAAAAATGAGGACAAAGTCTTGAAGGTTACACTCCAAGTTGCATGACAGTGACAATAAGGCAGGATCTTTAATTGTAGCAATTCCTTGGCTATAAGGATGGGTTGCCTTACTATGAAATTGTGAGATTGATTGAATTAGTTAAATTGGACTTTCGGCACAAACGGGATTAATGTTACAATAAAATCGTTTTTTAACCTTGAGTGACGTTCATTTGTAAAAATTATTGACTCCCTACCACTGTCAAATCTGAGATAATTAGCCCGAGACTGATAAGATCGTGATAGAAAACGAACTTTCTTTTAGTAGATGGTTTAGAACTTTAGAAACTTTAAGTTCATCTGTGAATTTCAAGCCTAGATAAATTTGTTATGCTTTGAAGCAATGAGATTGCAGCTTTGAACTTCATGAGAACAAAAGATAGTTGCAGATATTTCAGTTGAAAAGAAATATAAAATTACAATTGCATTGAACTTCATCAAATAGTCCTCAATAATACATGGAGTATGCACTCATAGAACCTCCAACTTTATTATAAAGCAACTATAGCCAGTTCGGCTCGGAACCGGAATAACTTATTCTCATCTTCTTCTGATTGTTACTTAAATAATGAAGTGATTTTGTTTATCACTGTGAACAACATGCCACCAACTGTGACTTCAATAGGCATATCGGTTTCTGGATCAAACGGATATAGCTCTGCCGGTTCTGTTGCCTTTAGGATTTCCTCTATTGAGATCTCTGGCTTTGACCTTTCCAATGGAACAATGGGCTTATAGTACTTATCTGGGTTTGAACAGTAATCCTGAAATAAACACAACCCAGTTAAGCATTTGAACTCATTAAACCTTACTAAAATGCTTTTTTAGCGAAGAAACTTACCAGGTCTGCATGCATTTTCCTAACAAATGACTTGAATATTTGGAAATTCTTGTTTTGAAGTAGAACTGCGCCGAGCCTAAGATATGTCATAGCATACATTCTCAACTTTGAAAGCTCATCATTTCTGTTTACACCATTTGGTCTTGCATTCTTCAGGATTTGATTGCAAGCCCTCACGTCGAATCTGGGGAGTGCATTTTCCCCTGCGACGTCCAAGTCTTCTCTCCAACCAGCGCTGAAGACCTGCGACAGAAGAACGATGTTTCATGCTTCGTCTTCATTTTGATTCAATATGTAAGTGTATTTCTTCAATTTAATTGATTCTCTTGGTTTAGGTATTTACCTGCTGAACTAGCTCCTCCGGTGCACACTTAGCTCTAGCACTTTGCTCATAGTTTCTCATCTCAACGCATGTGAAATTTAAAATTCCATAATGTCTTGACAACATTCTTGCGATTGGTCGGTAACCATCTCGATCCTTCAAGTTGTAGTACCCTGAAGTGAGCTCTGCGGCGTGGCTTTCAGCTTTATACCACCAATGTATTCCTGCTACCTGTTTGAGACCAACAGTTATATTTCTAGAGCTAGGAATGATTTTATAGGTAATCATTTCTGTGCAAGCCAGTTTTCGAGGACAGTTCAATCTTAGGACTGTTTTTTAGCTATGTTAGGAATTGTTTGTCCGCGGTACTTGCGTTCTTTACAACTTATGTCTTGACATTCTAATTGTCTTAAGCAATGTTTTGAATGGGTTTCAGTTCTTACTTTTGCTGCTAGCCTCATTTTGCAGCCAAGGAAAGTTTGATTGGCTTTGTCGAGGATCTGATCCCCATGTACGAGTAACTTGTTTGAATACCATGTCAAGAAAAACTTCCCCTTCTCAGTGACGTATGTCCCGTTTGGTCTAAAGAATGTCGTCGAGTCTGGTCTGTCATTGTAAGTTCCTGCATCATCTGGGAGTTGCCATTCTTCGTGACTCGCTTGCTTGACAGCCTCTTTAAAGTCTGCTTTAAGGTACTTGTCGTAGCACTGCACCATTTAAAAATCGCTCGATAGCGATAAGCCATTTAGAAACTATTCTCAAATTTCAACCTATCTATAAATTTGAACACATTGCTCTAACATCAAAAGAACATAGTTTATCACCTGGAATTCTCCAATTCCTGGGAACACCCATCCTTGGTTTAATGAATAAGATGGATATCTAAGCTCCCCGGCAGGCCCAAGTCCTACTTCGACATCGACTATCATCCCGGTTTCCAAGAAATCTGACATGGTCTCTTTAAAACTCCTCATATAATCACTATACATCTAAAAAAAAGAGTTGTCAATATGTCAAGACTGCTATATATGCAACATTTTCTATGGCAGAGTTGAATAATGTATCAAACCTCAATGGCTGTTCTGCCATGAAAGAGTGGTTCATGATCCACACCAATTGTGAGGTACTCCTTGTTCCTAGTGCCCGACCGATTAGTGTAGAAGATATCAGGATTTGATTCTCCAATGTCGAGGATCCATTGAGGTAAAGGAATGGTAATGGGATCCCCAATGTTTCCGCCGCATTGATGGAAAGACATTATAGCTTGCAGCTTCAGACCACATTCCTGAACAATTTGAAACAAATTCCTATAACCGCTCCAGTTGTATTGCTTAGGACCATCGGATTCTACGATCCCCCACCACACGTCCACCATCACGCCATCGACTTCTACTTCTTTTAGTTGCTTGAGTTGGCTCTCTATTTCATCCTTGTTCTTGAGGACATTGTCTAATGTTATGACATCCAACTAATCCGTCACGCCATTGACAGTAACACAGTAAACCATCAGTACAAAATCATCAGTGAAGCATATGTTCATTTTCAAATACAAAATGATTTTTATGTTACAATTTGAAGCTCTTATGATATATACTTACTGGAAGCATTACAAAGACAGGTACATAGTTTGCTAACATCTTTTCCGTCTCGTCGGTAAGGGTTGACACCTGCATTTTTATTTTTGAGTAGAGAAGTCAGAAGGGTCTTAAAATTTCTATGCATACAATGGTAATGTTTACTCTCTCTCTATGCATTTTTATTCTTCTTATAAAGGAGATCAAGTTGTCTTGAATTTGGTGTCATATCTTTAATTGAAGAGTGTGCATATATTATGGTGGAGCCACTTGGGACTCTCAATTACCTAAACATCAACAAAGATCTCTAAAGCTGTATAGACTTTACTGAACATCTGAAAGTGACAGTAGCATTATTTACCTTAGTAATAGCATGTAGAAAATCTACTGTTATTGAATTCACAGTGGTAGTTTTTACTTGGATGTATGCATACATATCTAGTGACAATTTACAATTAGATTTCCTTTCCAAACACAATTTATGCATCAACATACCTTGCAATTTCATACAATTTCTCCTATACATAACTCTGTAAAGAGCTACCTCTGCGGAAATCTCTGTCGTTACTGCTCGAGGAGCTCTAGCATTGCTGGACAAAGCAGAGAAGTGCCTCTGCTGAATGCCCGCATTTTTCGTTTGCTGCAATCCTACTTTTTTGTTAACTTGACGCGTTCCCTTCCTATATCGAGGCCCCTCATGAACTCTTGTTTTTTCTGTCCATCGACGTAACTTCGAATTAAGATAGCTTGCCATGGTGAATTATGCTCTCTTAGTAGTTCTCGAATTATCAGAAGTTGCTTGTTTCCTGAATTTGTGTCCAATGAAGAAGGTAGAAGAAGAAGAAAATAAGAGTAGATAAACATCTAGAAATGAGTGGCCTATGTTGCACTTTTGTTCTAACAGAACAAAAATCTTATTCCTTGCTTTGTTCTTTTGTAGTATAAATCATTCTCATAGGTAGTTTAACCGAGAAGGATCGATGATGGACGTACTCGAACTTGAAGTGATTTTTCTTTTACGCCTTCTATATTGAACCAATGACAGATTAATTTAACTGTTGAGCCAAAGTATCATTTTGCATATGAATTACAGTGGTGAAAGTGAAACTATGCCAGTAGAGTAAATAACAAAAATGTTACTAAGAAGAGTTTCTATTATTTCTTTATAGGGTACATTTCAGAACCACAAAATTCAAGTAAATTCATCTGTTGTGATAAGTACTGTGTGGATTCTGTAGACAACAACTGCTCTCGTTGAAAGTCATCCAAGATTGGAAAACAATGAGATCAGTACTGGAAAAGACAGACTTGTAATTGTATTTGTGCTTGATTGAATTAAGGAATGTATGCAAAGAGGTGCTAGTCTTAGGAGAAAAAAAAAGAAGGAAAATGACACTTTTGGCGCACATTTTATTTTTTTAGTTATTTATGACTCTTTCTTGTCTCCTTAGACGTGAACCCCACATCTAACAAAACACTATAAATAGACTAAAAAAGAAAGTGTGAGCATCAAGTGTGTTAGATTATTATTTTCCAAAAAAAATGACTTTATTGTTGATCCTTCAATTATTCCTTATAATTACCTCTATGGTAGAAAGTAGTAAAGAATTAGTCAAAAGTGCAAAATGAGGCAAACTGTGTAGTTAAAGTAGACATCTTTTTTGCCAAATCACGAGGCATCACTTACTAAAAGGTAAGGTTCGGGGAGGTTTAAGTCATAGAGTTGCACATCAAAAAAAGTAGATTTCTCTTTCTTGTTCTCTAATTGTTATAAAGAAGATTGCCATTGTTGACGATTCATGTTCTTTTGTTTTTAAATATTGTGGCTGTTTAAATTTTTAAAACACACTATACTCTACAAGAAAATCGCCCAAAAAAAAATCAAAAGATTCGAAGTTGGGACCATAATGAGGCACCAGTGAACTAGTCATCATAGTCAAAGTTATTCAAAAGTACTAGCCCCCCTTTCTTTGTTTTTTGCTATGGTTTAAGCAATGTTAAATCACCTTTAAAGCCAAGAAGAAATTTGCAGATGATATTGATTGGATTACATTGGCTTGGAAAAAAAAAATAATAAAAAAATAAAAAAAATAAAAAAATAAAGGATATATAAGCACCATGCTAAAGCACATAATTTAGCTGACATCATGTCTAATTCTTTTTTGGATAATGCTAAGGTGATTCACTATGAATACTCATTAAAAGCGCACACCTTGATTTTTTAAGGGAGAAGCTAAACGGACCTCATTAATTACTAAACGTACCCCAATTTTTAAAATTTTACTTCATGTACCCCACTTTTTACTTAATGTACCCCACTTTTTTTTTCTTAAAATTTCAAAAATACCCTGGCTTAGTGTACCACTTTTTTACTTCGTGTACCCTATCACCTTCACCCTCACCCCAATACCCTTACCTCCATGTGTCAGACGAACAGAGCTGACACGTCTGAAGAGGTTTCGGATGAACAAAACCGACACCTCTGAAGAGGTCTCGGCTAACTTCAACTAATAATGCAAAGATAATTTGGTTTCAATTGGTGACGGAGGGAACCGACCGAAACTTCTTTAGAGGTGTCGGCCCAGTTCGACTGACACCTCTTCAGAGGTGTCGACTGTGTTACTCTGAAACCCGTAGACAACCAGAACGAATAAAAAAACTTTAAAACTCTAAAAAAATACGTGAAAATGACCAAAAAATTAGTGGGTTTTGCTCGAAATCACTTAATATTTCCAATTTCATCGAAACTTTGTACCTAAAATGTAAGATTCACGTCTCAAATCAAAGCCCTAAGCCCAAAAATAAATTCACAAACAAAACGACTTAACGAGAAAAAAAACCCAAAAAATCTCGAAATTGACACTAAAAGAGATGATAAATGCACCCACGTCGTCGAATCCATGTCGTTTTACTCGGATTTTGTTAGATTTGGTCAATTTTTGGTGAGGCGATTTGAGAGAGGTAACTGGGGTATGGTGTGAGTGGGGGTGAGTGGGGTATGTTGAGTAAAAACTGGGGTATATTTAGTAATTTCACAAAACTGGGGTATGTTTAGTAATTTATGAGGTCCATTTAGCTTCTCATTTTTTTTAATTGTTTTACAATTTTGTGGTTGAAGAGGGTGATGTGTATTTAGACAGAAAGGAAGTGGTGTGTAGGAAGTGAGGACAAAATTGTACAACAATTAAAAAATTAAGGTGCGTGCTTTTAATGAGTGTCCGTAATAGGTCACCTTAGCATTATCATTCTTTTTTTCCTAATGTTTGAACCTTTTTTCAGCCCCTCTATTTAGTCTTGAGTGCTTGACTAATCTTAGACTCTAAGATCATGGGATTAGTTTATAATAGGATTAACACTTGGATTTAGGTATTAGTCTTTAGAGTGACTTGTTTGATTGAAAGTATTGAGGGTGAGATTAGATGTCGTTGCAATGGGTGAAGTTACTAAAGTGCCTCTCCATTTATATATATCCCCAAATCGATAAACCCTAACATGTATTCGACCGTTGTTGATCGTTGTGGTTGTAGAGGCGTCATGGCTGGAGATTGTTGTGGTGGATCGTGTCTCCTTGTCCGAAGCTCGTCGTGTGCGATCTTGAATGTAAGAAGAGTTGAATCGAACCAGTCCGAGATGAATCAAACCAGCGCGAGACGCTGTTGCTGTGGATTGTTGTAGTGGACGAGTTCGAGAAGGGAAAGGGCGTTGCTGCTTTGTACTCGACTAGTTTGAGAAGGGAAAGTACGATACTTGTATCAGCTAGGGTTTCTCTTCGATTGAGTCATGCACATTTGTCATCGAAATGTATGTTCTTATGTATTGAAGATGAGGGCAATTTCGTCATTTATTAAGTGAGGGAGGTCGGACAAACTTAGACCATCAAAATGATGGTTCAAAATAGTCATAAGGTTGAGGCCTTGCTTAGTCCGCTCGACTACCTTGTAGGCGAATCGAATACCCGAATTAAGTAGTCCAACTACTTAAACCGGGCTAATACATCGAACTGAACAGGCCTAAGTAGAGTTAGTCTGCTACTCCAACTTCACTCCAATCCTATGACATACATCGAAATGCGTGTGTACGTGTAACTCTGGGGAATGCTAAGGTGACTCACTACAGATACTCTTATGAGCATGCACCTTGATTTTTATTTATTTATTTTTTAACAATTTTGTAGTTGTAGTGAGTGTCTATAGTGGGTAACCGTAACATTATCCTCAAGCACAAAATTTTTAAAAAAAGTAAAATAAATAAAATAAAAATCAATGTGCACGTTCTCAGTAAGTGTCAATAGTGGGTCATTTTAGCATTTTCTTAAAAAAATCTCTACCAAGTACCAATGAATATGTATCAAATGTATGTATCAAAAGCAGTATGTTACTCAAAACACTTGCCTATGATTTTATGACGTTTTTGAAATGAATTCACTTCAAACATTTCTAATGTCTACCAAATGTATGTCTCAAAAGGTAAGGCTTTGCCTCGACTAATCACAAACTCGAGGCAAATAAGATACGAAGCGGCAACCTTTGCTCAATAGTTTTAAAGTCTTTTCATTCTCGTGGGCTTCAAGGTAGATGAGAGTTTTAAGGGAGCGACTAAACGGACCTTGCTAATTGCTCCGCATACCCCAATTTTGAATTTTTACTTAGTGTACCTCACTTTTTATTTACTTAGTGTACTCCACTTTTTTTCTTATATTTTCAAAAATACCCTTGCTTACTGTACTCCACTCTTTTACTTCATGTACCCCATAACCTTCACCTCGCCCCAATACCCCTTGCTTATTATACCCCACTTTTTTTACTTCGTGTACCTCATCACCCTCACCCGCACTTCAATGCCCTTGCTTATTGTACCCCATTTTTTTGCTTCGTGTACCCCACCACTCACCTTCACCCTCACCCTCGCCTCGATACCCCTTGCTTATTGTACCCTACTTTTTTTACTTCGTGTACCCATCACCCTCACCCTCTCTTCAATATCCTTGCTTACTATACCCTACTTTTTTACTTCGTGTACTCCATCACCCTCACCCTCACCCTAATACTCTTACACGCTGTTGTCGGACGAACAAAGATGACACCTCGAACGAACTGGACCGACACCTCTAAAGAGGTTTCGATCGAATCTAACCAATAGTGCGAAGATAACTTGGTTTTAGTAGGCGACAGAGGGATTCGTCCGAAAACTCTTTAGAGGCGTCGGCCCGGTTCATTCGATACCTCTTCAAAGGTGTCGGCTCTATTCGTCTAACACGTCTTCAAAGGTGTCGGATTTGTTAGTCCGAAACCTACGGATGACCAGGACAATAAAAAAACTTCAAAACTCTCGAAAAATACATGAAAATGACCACAAAAATAGTAGGTTTTGCTTGAAATCACTTAATATTTTCGATTTCATCGAAACTTTGTTCCTAAAATGTAAGATTCAAACCTCAAATTGAAACTCTAAACCTAAAAACAAATTCACAAACAAAACGACTTAAAAAAGAAAAAAATCTAAAAAAACTCGAAACCGGCACTAAAAGAAATGATAAATGCACTCAAGTCGTCGAATCCATGTGGTTTTACTTGGATTTCGTTGGATTTGACCGATTTTTGGTGAGTACGATTTGAAAGAAGTAGCTGGAGTACGGGGTAAGTGGGGTATAGTGAGTAAAGACCCTATGAAGGGTTAGTTGGGTAATTTTACAAAATTAAATATATTTAATAATTAGTGGGGTATGATGAGTAATTTTATATGAAGGAGTAGTTAGGTAATTTCATAAAATTGAGATACGTAGATTAATGGGGTTCATTTAGTTGCTCTGATGTTTAATTATGCCACTAAGACCACTTTTGCTTTAAAAGGCAGTAATGTAAATGAATGAAACTTAAAGGGCAATATCTGTCCATGACACCGCCAGATAGGGAGCAAAAGCTTGACAAGAAAGCATTAAGTGCGTACCAATTACCAAACGACCCCAACGGTAGGCCCGAAAACACCACTCAACCTAAAATCTCTGTCTGACAAAAGTACCCTTGTTGCTTATACCAATGAACAATGGGATACGTTTTCACAGCACTTGATGTATAATAAATCTCGTAAATTAATTAGGCACATGATCCACCATTTGGTGAAAAAATTACATCCGTACGGTAGTTTTTTTTTAAAATTCGTAAATTATATTGATTTACTTTGTAACGGCCGTTATTTATTAACGCCGTTATTTACCTTATTTCAGATTAGGACGCCAGCTCGGACGACACGTGGACGCCGCGGATAGATTAGGCATGTTCCGGACCTAGGTATTGACTGTGTAATATTGTTTTTTCTAATTGTGGTGATTTATTGATATTTTCATTTTCTTGATAATGATATAATATCTATCACCGGTGTGCATTTAAAATAAACTTGTCGGGCGAGTTGTGAGCCGGGGTTTTAGTTCGGTGAACGCGCCAACGCGGAGTTTGGTAGTAGTTGAGGCTAGGCGTTGGGGTTTAATTAGATTTAAATTATTAAACATGCTATGGTTGAGGATTCTATTTAATTAAATGCAAATATATAGTCTTAAGCTAAGGTAGGGAAATTAAATTGGGTACACTAAGTGTGGGACCGCCTCGGGAAGCGTGCCGGACACGGGGCACGGGGTGCCGAGTGGTCGGGGAATTAGTGTGACCATATTCACAAATTTATAGAATTTATTGATGACTAGAATAGGTGTTATAAATTAAATCAAATTGGAGTAAATAAAATCCTATAGTTTGAACTGAATAATCAGTACACTTAGGATAAGCCTCGAGATTCACAACAATGAGATTCAAGGCTAGATGGTGTCTTGATAAAGTCTCTAGGAATTTGGTGACACAGGGTGATCAGGAACCGTCCGATCTTCCTCGAGATGCGCACAGACGCTAGATTAAAAATCCAACTATATATATGCACACAATCGATGGATCAAACATGCAAAAGGAAGCATTGTTCTTCAAGAAATTGTGAGGAGATCAAGGAGAGGTCGAGGTTGGAGAGGATGATTTGAGGCTTGGGGGAGATGATTACGGGCGTCTAACACTCAAGCTAAGGTAATAAATTTTCATTTTTGTTGATTTTTCATTAAAATGGGTATTTGAGTGAAATTGTGATTTTGAGAGAATTCATCACTGTTTTTGTTTAAATTTGGTGTTTTTTGAGGTTGGTTTGATAAACCATTTAAGTTGGAATCGAATTTGTGGAAAATGGAGGTGTATTGTGGATTTCGAATTTTTGAAAAAAAAATTCTATGTGATCCGAGAATTGGGTTTGTTCTTGGGGTTTTGTGTGAAATTTGGAGGATTTGGAGGTCTTCGATGGATAGAGAATCGATAGGAGTAGAGGAGAGAAGAAGATTGAAGAGTGAAAAAAAAAAAAAAAAAAAAAAAAAAAAAGAAGAGAAACCAGAGACGAAAATCGTCTCGGGAAGGGAGAGACGCGCGCAAGTGCGCGTGCGTCCCCCAACCGGGCCGGACCGGCCACTGGGGCGGTCCAACCACCTGGACCGGACCGGTCCAGTGGGGCCCACTAGAAAAAAAAAGATTAAAAATTAAAATAAATAAATCTAAATAATATATTATATATATACTAATTCTTTGGAAAATAGGAAAAATATGTGAAAAATATCGGGAAAATTGGGAAAAAATTCTAGAAAAATATAGAAAATTAGAAAAAGGTAGAAAAGTGGTTTCGGGACTTTTCGGGTATTTTTTAGAACCCCGACATAGCCCGGGAGAGGTACCACAACTAAAAAAATTGTAAATTTTTATAAAATAACATAAAATTATAGAATATGTTCTCAAAAAGTATAAAACACTATAAATGGACTTCAGGGACCGGGAAACCATAGCTTGGACATTGGGGAGCTAGGGGGGGGCGTCTTGACGGTCCGAAAAGTCGGAGTGCGTATTTTCGGGTACGTAAAACCCAACCGAACACCACTTCTTTGCATTTACTTATTTATTTCCATTGAGCTTTATATTTCCTTGAAAATCTATGATTTATATTCCTACTGGGACGGTTATGGTACCGTCTATGTATCCACGGGTGGTTGAGGTCATTGGTGGGTGTGTAGCGCGTGATCTAGGAATTCGGTAGATGATATCCCGAGTTGGACTCCATTTCACGCGTTCGATTAGCCCACTAAGGTTAATGTCATTTGGGATACGAGACGTAGGGTCGGAGGCATGAGCCACGACCGGGGCTCCTGGTCCTAGTACGCACTTAGTATTTGTGTTCACCCCCTTTTGTCTATCGTTGTGTTTATATACATGCGATTAGCTTTGAAAGCGATTGTCGCACATTTTCCTTCTTTCCGCATGTTTATTTAACACTACTTGTTGGCTCGATAATTATTTCATTAATTATTTATGCACGGTGGTTTTCCTTGGGATTTTACTTCTTGGGCTCGCCATCGGCTTTTGTGGGTGGGCGAGCGAGATCCTAGTACTAGCTAGCAGGGGCAAGGGGATCATCGGCGATTTCATCGACTTGCCTACGCCGAGGCCTCGCTTTGGTATGTGTGCAAATATTATCATGTTTTGATATTTTGTATTATCTTTTGGGTTGGGAAAGCTGGATATACACTTGTCTTGGTATACATACTATTACAGTTGATCGCTTTGTATGCACGATCTGATAAATAGGGTTTTCCACTATAGGTTTGATCGGTAAGACTTTTACATATATATAATGTGAATGCATTTTGTTAACCTTAGAAATTCTTCCGTCATTGTTAATTTCTTCTAAATGATCAATTAAGTGACTATAACAACTTATACGATAACTACCCTAAGTACGAAGGTAGACGAGTGACGTGGCGGGCGTTTCGGTGCACGAGCGGGGAAATGGGAAGCCACGGGCGGCCTCGGAGTTTGGGGCCGCGCGATTGGTATCGAGCAAGGTTGATAGGGCTCGAAAAAAAAAAAAAAAAAAAAAAAAAAAAAAAAAAAGTTTCACAAGATCTTAAACTTTAACAAACTAGATGTGGAAACCCGATGGGTCCGCCTAGAACTTTTAGTTGGGAAGCAAGAAAGCGGGTAGAGCTAGGATTGTTATGTGATATATGTATTGTTGTATATATATACTTTACGAATACGTATATACGAGGCGATATGGACACGCATCACGATGCGGGACACGATGGATGGACGATCTAGTGATACCGCGAGGGCTTAGGATCGTCGGTTCCTTAGAGGATCGAGTTACGGCGCATGAGACTCGGATAGCCGAGATCTTACGACTATTGAGAGAAAGCGGCCGCTATGATGGTGGATTAGCTATGTCTAGGGAGGCGTGGCGACTACGGGACCCACAGAGACCCCAGTTACTCTTACTCGGGTGGTGGTACCCGAGGTTCGAGCGATCGATACTACCCCGTAGTAGCAGCGGTGGAGACACCGATTCCTACACCTACCGCAGCGAGTAGAGGTTACCCGACGGTAGTGTCGAGTATGTGATGGATCCGCAGAGCCGGGAGGTTACGGGATTTCCTCAAGTTTCGGCCCGCTTACTTTTATGGAGGAGGAGGAGACCCGAGGCTGCGGGAGATTGGATTTTGTCGCACCGGCGCCTACACAAGGAGTTGAATACGGAAGAGAGGTTCGAGCGAGACTATCTCGGGACGTGTTTTAGATCGATGCGCGCGGTGTGGTGGACTAACTACCGGGAGACGCATGCGATCCCGCAACTGGGCGAGTTCCGAGAGATATTTTATGACCGGTTCATACCTATGGAGGTACGATTGAGATTGAGGAGGAGTTTTTATCCCGAGGCGGGGAAACCGGAGCATGATGCGGTATATGGATAGGTACCGATATTTCTTTGCAGTTCTCGATGGATATCGGCGGCACGAGAGCGATTACTGATCTACTACTTCATTCGGGGAGTGAGGGATGACATTGCCGGCGCGATCGTATCGTCGGGGCAAACGATTCTCAGCGATGTTTGAGCGAGCACTTACCTACGAGACGTTCTTGATGCGAAGAATGGTCTTCCTATGACAAGCATCGGCCGAGGTGGAGGTTGGGCGCAGCTCTCGACGGGATAGGAGGCCGAAGAGACGACGGGACCGGTTTAGTAGAGGTCGCCGGGATGGCGAGAGACGAGACGTCGGGATGGCGGGGATCGGTATAGGGACGGGCGACTGTACACACCATAGCTCCAACACACACAGAAGGCGGCGGCAGCGGCTCAGCAAAGCACCGGGTTAGAGATCGGGGTGGCCGAGACAGGGTCGAGGGACCGGGGTCGGGAGCCGAGATCGGATGATGCACGGACCGGGAAACGGGAGACACGCAGATGTTTCCGATGCGGTCGGAGGGACATTTGAAATTGGATTGCCGGGTGCCATCTCCACGACGGGAGCAGGGTCGAGAGAGAGACGGGGTACATGCGGTAGCACGCCGGATCCGGGAGCCACCCGGACGGCTAGTTGAGGGTACGTTACTTATTCATAGTAGACTTATTCATGCCATGTTTGACTCGGGTAGTACATTGTCATTTATTGCGGGACGGTTAGTGGGGGAGTTAGGGTTGGACACACACACACTAGAGACCCATCTTGTTCTCAGCACGGCTGCTGGGGATAAGATTTACCCTAATCGGATAGTTCGGGACGTCATGGTTGAGGTTGCCGGACATCAGTTACCAGCCGATCTCCGAGTACTGGAGTACCTAGAGTTTGATGCACTCTTTGGTATGGATTGGCTGGCAGCTTACCATGCACAGATAGATTGTTATGGGAAGAGGGTAGAGTTCCGTATTCCGGGTTTACCAGAGTTTACATTGATCGGGAACGCCTCCGAATTGCCTATTACGAGGGGTAGATTAGCGACTGCTCAGGAGATGGAGGACTTTGCGGCGATCGTTGAGTCCGAGACCGGAGTATCTTTTAGGATCGAGGACATACCTATAGTCAGAGAGTTCGCGGACATTTTCCCAGATGATCTACCCGGATTACCACCACCACGCGTGCGATAGAGTTTATCATAGAGTTGTTACCAGGGACCCAGCCTATATCTAGCAGACCTTATCGTATGTCGCCTATGGAGCAGGAGGAGGTCAGGAAACAGCTAGAGGAATTGTTGGCGAAGGGATTTATTCAACCGAGTATGTCACCGTGGGGAGCACCAGTGTTATTTGTGAGGAAGAAGGATGGATCGATGAGGATGTGTATGGACTATCGGAAGTTGAACCAGGTAACGATTAAAAATCGTTACCCGCTTCCGAGGATTGACGATCTGTTTGACCAGCTGACGGGTGCACAGTTCTTCTCGAAGATCGATTTACGCTCGGGATATCACCAATTGCGGATTCGAGAAGAGGATATCAAGAAGACGGCTTTCAGTACCAGATACGGGTTGTTCGAGTTTACGGTGTTACCGTTTGGTTTGACGAACGCTCCGGCAGTTTTCATGGATCTGATGCATAGAGTACCGAGACCCTACTTGGACCGATACGTGATAGTTTTCATTGACGATATACTGATATACAGCCGGACGCGAGAGGATCACGAGAGTCATCTTCGATCGGTGTTGACGACGTTGAGGGAGCATCGGCTGTATGCGAAATTCAGTAAGTGTGAATTCTGGATGAAGGAAGTGAAGTTTTTGGGACATGTGATCAGCGGTCAGGGCATTTCTGTTGAGGGAGACAAGATTAGAGCGGTGATTGACTGGAAGAGACCAGAGAGCTGTTTTTGAGATACGGAGTTTCTTGGGTTTAGCAGTTACTACCGCCGATTTGTACAGGATTTCTCCACGATTGCGGCACCAATGACGAGGTTGACGAAGAAGGATGTTCCATTTGAGTGGTCCGAGGAATGTGAGCGAGGCATTTCTAGAGTTGAAGAAACGGTTGACGGCGATCGCGCCGGTGTTGGCATTACGAGCCGGGGAAGGAGTTAACAAGTATACACGATGCATCGGGAGCTGGACTGGGATGTGTTCGATGCGGGAAGGACGACCAGTGGCTTATTTATCCGGCGATTGCGACCGCATGAGCATAACTACCCTGTACACGATTTGGAGCTTGCAGCTTAGCGGTTGTGTTTGTATTTGAAGGCTTGGAGACACTACCTCTACGGAGAGAAGTTTGTGCTTTACACGGACCATCGAGTCTACGCTACATTTTCACACGAAAGATCTTAATATGCGTCGAGAGGAGATGGTTAGAGCTGTTGAAGGATTACGATTTTACGATTGAGTATCATCCGGAAAGGCTAATGTAGTGGGCGATGCATTGAGCAGATGTGAGGTTGACGGTCGAGGCACCGAGACTCGACACATGGGATTTGTTGGAGATGGCGTCGTTATGAGCATGTCGGACCTTTCGGTTATGCGGGATCTACTGATTTGTGGTCGGATGAGGGTGACCGAAACGGTGTCACCTGGAACGGGTATCGGAGTGTCGGAGGGCGATGGGCTTTATGGGCGGTTCGGTGGATTGGCACGGGATCCCGAGTGCGCGATTGGGCGGAGACATCGATGGATGTTTGCGGCATCGGGGTCGACTATGGGTACCGGCCGTGTCGAGATACGAGATAGTATATTAGAGGATGCTCACATCGGTCGCGATACACGGTTCATCGGGCGAGAACCAAGATGTACCATGACTTGCGGAGGTTGTTTTGGTGGCGGGGATGAAGGCGATGTTGGTGAATATGTTCGAGGATGTCACATATGTGTCGCGGTGAAGGCGGAGCATAGGCGACTGGAGGATTCTTGCGCAACCGTTACCCATTCCTCGGTGGAAGTGGGAACACCTCGCTATGGATTTTGTCGGTGGATTACCCCGGACTTCGAGGCGACATGATGAAATTTGGGTGGTGATAGATAGGTTGACGAAATCGCACACTTTATACCGATTTCGATGAGGTATACTTTTCACCGATTGAGCGATTGTTCGAGCGGAGATCATCGGATTGCATGGGGTACCAATCTCCATAGTATCTCGACCGGGATCCCAGGTTCACTTCGAGATTTTGGGAGGCGATGCGCAGAGCGATTTGGTACTAGGTTGCGATCAAAGACGGCTTATCACCCGCAGACAGATGACCCCGAGAGATTGATACTGAGATTTTAGAGGATATGTTGAGAGCGTGCATTTTACGGTTTGGAGGCTCATGGGAGGATTACCTACCACTTTGTGTGAATTTGCCTACAACAACGGCTATCGAGCTAGTATCGGGATGCCTCCTTATGATTTGTATGGGAGGCCCTGCAGTCACGAGCGTGTTGGGCGAGCGGAAGATACGATTACGATTGGGCGGAGATAGTTGTTGATCACACGAGAGAAGATTCGACAGATTCGTCGAGGCTTCGAAAAGACAGATAGGCGAGAAGAAATACGCGGACGAGATACCACGACGATCGAGCTATGAGGTTGGCGATATGGTTTACCCGAAGGTTTCTCCTTGGAAGGGCCACAGAGGTTTGGGATTAAGGGAAGCGGCGCCGAGATTTATCGGACCATATCGAGTTGTAGCGAAGGTTGGCGGTGTGGCGTACGATTAGATTTACCGGCGGAGTTAGCGGGGATTCATCCTACTTTCACATTTCGATGTTGCGATTGGCTAGACCGGGCCACGACCCATGGTTGACGTGCGACGGTGGATGTTCACTGACGCAACTTACGAGGAGCGGCCATTGGCGATATTAGATCGTAAGATCCGGACTCTCGAGAACGAGAGAGATAGCTAAGGTACTCGTACGGTGGCAAAGCATCACGGTACGGAGGGACTTACTGGGAGTTGGAGTCGACCATGCGAGAGCGTTATCCCCGATTATTCCACGGTATGTTCTAAACTAACTCAAATTTCGGGACGAAATTTCTTTTAGTTGGGAAGAATTGTAACGGCCGTTATTTATTAACGCCGTTATTTACCTTATTTCAGATTAGGACGCCAGCTCGGACGACACGTGGACGCCGCGGATAGATTAGGCATGTTCCGGACCTAGGTATTATTTGTGTAATATTGTTTTTTCTAATTGTGGTGATTTATTGATATTTTCATTTTCTTGATAATGATATAATATCATCACTTAGGTGTGCATTTAAAATAAACTTGTCGGGCGAGTTGTGAGCCGGGGTTTTAGTTCGGTGAACGCGCCAACGCGGAGTTTGGTAGTAGTTGAGGCTAGGCGTTGGGGTTTAATTAGATTTAAATTATTAAACATGCTATGGTTGAGGATTCTATTTAATTAAATGCAAATATATAGTCTTAAGCTAAGGTAGGGAAATTAAATTGGGTACACTAAGTGTGGGACCGCCTCGGGAAGCGTGCTTGGGACACGGGGCACGGGGTGCCGAGTGGTCGGGGAATTAGTGTGACCATATTCACAAATTTATAGAATTTATTGATGACTAGAATAGGTGTTATAAATTAAATCAAATTGGAGTAAATAAAATCCTATAGTTTGAACTGAATAATCAGTACACTTAGGATAAGCCTCGAGATTCACAACAATGAGATTCAAGGCTAGATGGTGTCTTGATAAAGTCTCTAGGAATTTGGTGACACGGGGTGATCGAGGAACCGTCCGATCTTCTCGAGATGCGCATGAGACGCTAGATTAAAAATCCAACTATATATATGCACACAATCGATGGATCAAACATGCAAAAGGAAGCATTGTTCTTCAAGAAATTGTGAGGAGATCAAGGAGAGGTCCGAGGTTGGAGAGGATGATTTGAGGCTTGGGGGAGATGATTCGGGCGTCTAACACTCAAGCTAAGGTAATAAATTTTCATTTTTGTTGATTTTTCATTAAAATGGGTATTTGAGTGAAATTGTGATTTTGAGAGAATTCATCACTTGTTTTTGTTTAAATTTGGTGTTTTTTGAGGTTGGTTTGATAAACCATTTAAGTTGGAATCGAATTTGTGGAAAATGGAGGTGTATTGTGGATTTCGAATTTTTGAAAAAAAAATTCTATGTGATCCGAGAATTGGGTTTGTTCTTGGGGTTTTGTGTGAAATTTGGAGGATTTGGAGGTCTTCGATGGATAGAGAATCGATAGGAGTAGAGGAGAGAAGAAGATTGAAGAAAAAAAAAAAAAAAAAAAAAAAGAAGAGAAACCGAGAGACGAAAATCGTCTCGGTTATACTGAGACGAAAATCGTCTCGGGAAGGACACGCGCAAAAAGCGCGCGTGCGTCCCCCAAACCGGCCGGACCGGCCACTGGGCCGGTCCAACCACCTGGACCGGACCGGTCCAGTGGGGCCCACTAGAAAAAAAAAAGATTAAAAATTAAAATAAATAAATCTAAATAATATATTATATATATACTAATTCTTTGGAAAATAGGAAAAATATGTGAAAAATATCGGGAAAATTGGGAAAAAATTCTAGAAAAATATAGAAAATTAGAAAAAGGTAGAAAAGTGGTTTCGGGACTTTTCGGGTATTTTTTAGAACCCAGACATAGCCGGGAGAGGTACCACAACTAAAAAAATTGTAAATTTTTATAAAATAACATAAAATTATAGAATATGTTCTCAAAAAGTATAAAACACTATAAATGGACTTCGAGGGGACCAGGAAACCATAGCTTGGACATTGGGGAGCTAGGTGGGGCGTCTTGACGGTCCGAAAAGTCGGAGTGCGTATTTTCGGGTACGTAAAACCCAATGAACACCACTCTTTGCATTTACTTATTTATTTCCATTGAGCTTTATATTTCCTTGAAAATCTATGATTTATATTCCTCTTGGGACGGTTATGGTACCGTCTATGTATCCACGGGTGGTTGAGGTCGGTGGTTTGGGTGTGTAGCGCGTGATCTAGGAATTCGGTAGATGATATCCCGAGTTGGACTCCATTTCACGCGTTCGATTAGCCCACTAAGGTTAATGTCGCCGGGATACGGACGTAGGGTCGGAGGCATGAGCCACGACCGGGGCTCCTGGTCCTAGTACGCACTTAGTAGTTGTGTTCACCCCCTTTTGTCTATCGTTGTGTTTATATACATGCGATTAGCTTTGAGCGATTGTCGCACATTTTCCTTCTTTCCGCATGTTTATTTAACACTACTTGTTGGCTCGATAATTATTTCATTAATTATTTATGCACGGTGGTTTTCCTTGGGATTTTACTTACTTGGGCTCGCCATCGGCTTTTGTGGTGGCGAGCGTTGAGATCCTAGTACTAGCGGGGGCAAGGGGATCATCGGCGATTTCATCGACTTGCCTACGCCGAGGCCTATTTGGTATGTGTGCAAATATTATCATGTTTTGATATTTTGTATTATCTTTTGGGTTGGGAAAGCTGGATATACACTTGTCTTGTATAAATACTATTACAATTGATCGCCTGTATGCACAGTACAGCCGGGTTTTCCACTATAGGTTTGATCGGTAAGACTTTTACATATATATAATGTGAATGCATTTTGTTAACCTTAGAAATTCGCATTGTTAATTTCTTCTAAATGATCAATTAAGTGACTATAACAACTTATACGATAACTACCCTAAGTACGAAGGTAGACGAGTGACGTGGCAGGCGTTTCCGGTGCACGAGCAGGGGAAATGGGAAGCCACGGGGCGGCCTCGGAGTTTGGGGCCGCCACATACTTTTTTATTCGTTAATTGATGTATATCGTGTTTTGAAAATGCGGCAGAGGCGCCATTTGTATACGTGTTTCCACCTCAGCAAAAATGGCGCCTCTACAAGAGGCGCCATTTGTACACTCTGCCACCTCAGCACAAATGGCGCCTCTACAAGAGGCGCCATTTTATCCACATCACCACACCACAACGCACACCACATGACCACATCACCACACACACAAATGGTGCCTCTACAAGAGGCGCCATTTTATCCACATCACCGCACACCACATCACCACACATACCTCACCGCCACCTCACCGCCACCTCACGCTCTCCCACGTTAAGCCCACACCACATCACCACGCACACCACATCACCACACATACCTCACCGCCACCTCACGTCTCCCACACATACCTCACCGCCACCTCACGCTCTCCCATGTTAAGCCACACTTATCCACGTTCCACCATATACACACCACGCGCTCCACGTACTATGCATGCACTGACATGCTGACACACACATGAAAGCATGGTCACACATGGAAGCATGGTCATGCATGCATGACCAACTGACATGCATGCGTGGTCATGCATGAGTGGTCATGCATGCATGACCAACTGACCACGCATGCGTGGTCATGCATGAGTGGTCATGCATGCATGACCAACTGACCACGCATGCATGCATGCATGAATGTATGCATGTACTGGGTGGGATGCGAGACTGGCGTACACGAGAGTTCACGGGTGGGCAGAGAATCTCTGCAACCACCGCTCCCTACAACCTACAACCCCTATCGACGACCTAGCCTAATCAATGGCGCGTTGAATGTTTGTTGGGGAGGGTGGTGAGATTTAAAATAGGGAGAGAGAAAGATGCAGTGAGGTTTTCGTGGTGATAAGAGAGGGATAGAGTAGAGGAGCAGTGAGAAGAGAGAGGAAGAAAGTGTAGAGAGAGTGTGAGGGAGATCGAAAGAAAGAGTGTGTGGGAGATCGAGAGAGGCAACCGCGATCTGCGAAGGTGACGGCTACGGCGACGGCGACGACGAAGGCGGCAGTGTAAGTGGAAGTGTGTGTGTTTGGGTTGAGTTTGTGAGCGAGAGAGAGAGGGAACAAACGAGAGAGGAGAGAGTGTGAGAGAGAGAGAGGTGCTAGAGGTGTCGCGAGAGAGAGAGGTAAGGAGTGATAGGGTGAGAGTTTGCCGAGAAAGAAAGAGAGAAAGGTTGAGAGTGTGCGAGAGAGGGTGAGGTGACGTGTGAGAGTGTGAGAGATGGCGAGAGAGAGAGAGGAGGGTGAGAGTGCGTGAGAGAGAGAGGGGGAGAGTTTGTGAGAGAGTGAGAGGTTGAGAGGTGGTTTGTGAGAGAGAGAGAGGACGAGATAGTGAGAGAGAGAGAGGACGAGATAGTTAGAGAGAGTGAGAGAGAGAGGACGTGATAGTGAGAGAGAGAGAGTGAGAGAGTGAGAGAGTGAGAGGTGGTGTGAAAGAGAGAGAGGTCGAGATAGTGACGAGGGGGAGAGTGAGAGTGTGTCGAGAGAGAGAGAGAGAGAGAGCGAGAGTGAGAAAGAGGGGGAGAGAGTGGGGAAGAGTGTGAACAAACAGAGAAAGAGTAGTGTGTGGGTTTGGGTTTGGGATTGGGTTGAGTATGTTAGGTTTACAGAGAGAGGGCGTGAGAGAGTGTTTGTTTTGATGTATTTAGCAAAGGATTCTATGTGGGGGAGAACCGATATTTTTAATTATTCTTTTTATAAATATTTTGTTGTTGTTTAGTTTTCATTTCAATAAAATAACTAATTTTTTTTTTTCACAGGGAATATTAATCTTTTTTTTTTGTAGGTAAAGGAATATTAAATTGAAGAACAAACCAGAACAAAAATAGTAAGAACAAAAATTTATTTATTTATTTATTTAATATATTTATAGTGTAATAGATTTTTTAAGAAAATGTGTTTATTGCATGGTGTGTGTAATTTAAATATTTTGTTTTTAAATAGTTAGTAAAGAATGTGAACATCATAGTTAACAAAATATTACAAATATTAAACCCTATAGAAAAATTAATTTTTTTTTGTAGTGGTGGTCGTAGTTTATTGTGTGTAGTGATAAATGCATGATAATTATTTGGCACATTTTACAAGTGAGTGGCAAATCGACCCAAAGATAAATATTATCTGTGTTATTTATTATCAGTGTTTGATTATTGCGACAAGATATCAATTATAAGTTAGTATTAATGTAGTGTCCGGTGTATACACTATTAGTCGCCTCACCATCTCCAACAACGACAAGAAGGAAAAAAATCTTTTACTTACAAATTTAATTTGTAAGTAAAAGTGTTAAAATTGTAAGTAAAAGTTTTTACTTACAAAATGTCGTTGGTAAAAACATCGTAAGAATAGAGTCGTCGGTAAAAGTTTACACTTACAAACTTAATCGTAAGAATAGAGTCGTCGGTAAAAGTGTATAATATGTATTAATAAAATTTATATTCGTTTTCAATAATATTCATTAATATAACTACATTTTTTATTTGAATATTATTTTGTTTAATTTTTGTGCCTTTCATTATTTTTTCACGTTAATTTAATGAGTTTCGTTTTGGTATAAAAAAATTTAATGAGTTAGAGAACTTAAATAAAATACAGTTAAACTTAAATAAAATACAGTTATTTATTCTTGATTATTGTTCTGATAAGTTTTTCATCAATTTGACAAACTTTGTCTTATTCGGGAGCCCAAAGCTAGCTAGAGTAGATTTAGCTGGGTAACCAAACAATGTTCCAAAGCTCATTCAACCAACAACTAGAAAGAGAAGAAAAAATAAAGTTAGACAGTTTAAAATTCATTTATAATTTTCTTCATTAAAAAAATTAAAGAAATTAAAAAAAATAGAATACAACCTTCAAAAAATCCATTGGATGTTTGAAGCTTGTAGTGAACATCAGTAACAAAATATGTAATCTCGCATTCACAAGTGTCCTCACTCTGCTCTCTAGTGCTGACAGTAGACTATAGGCGCTGCCCCGTCCGGATATAGTTATTTCCAATTATTCGGTCAACCATCGTACAATGAAAAAATCATGCCACTACTCATCTTTGAATACGTCAGTCCATTCTTCTCCTTCTTCTCTGGCCACGACCATGAAAGGAAGTAGCTCACTTGCTAACTGTGACCGCAATTGATCATATTCGAACTCACTATCTACCACTTGAAGCTTCGATAACTACTGATTAATAATAATAACATTATAGACGATATATTTAGTAAAAACTATCGTGCCTCAAATCCTCATTTTGATCATTTTTTCGTTTGATATATATGTAATATTTTTTACATTATCAATGCGGTAAATTATGTAGGTCATGGAAGTTAGGAACATCCCGTTTCAATTTTATGCATTTGGAGAAATTGTTAAGGTTCCGCATGGCATCGAGTACAGCAGACCCCCATCAATGACCACGATTATTAAGTTTGGAACGAGTAAACATGAGTTGATGGATCACGTGTATAACGCGTTTGGTATTTCGTCCACTGAGACTCTCATTACGATGACGTATCGTCACGTAATAACTCATCCATCAGGTTCACAATATTTTATCCCCGTGTCGTTGCAAGACGACACCCACTTCGAGTTGATGTGGTCAACAGTGGCGAATCTACCATTATCAGCGAAGGTAGATATTTATTTAACCTTCGAGCCAATCGAGCCTTATCAAAATTCTACTGTACATTCACAAGTGGTAGAAGAAAATGTGGGCATGACATGCCCTGCATCAATGATGGAAAGATTACGTATGCAATCACCTATAGGTGATGTTGTGCAAGATAGATTTGTTACTTCGATTGATGATGACATTAGTGCCCCCAGTGATGACCGTAACGAGGACCACGACAACGACATTGACGAGGACGTATGTCCCCTCGAGGACACTGCGCCATCTATTAATTGGGAAAGTATAAATGTTGTTACAGACGACCCAACCTACGAACCTCCAGGGGCGGAAAACTTGCAAGATGATGAGCAATTTGCAATTGACGAGGAGGAGTGGATGGAAGAAGCAAGCGATGAAGAAGATTACCAACCATTGCCGGTGTATAATGAAATTGATTGGGAAGTGGCTAATTCTACTGCAACCCAACATTCTCATCATTCGACTGGATGGGACATGCCTAATTTTGAGTTGGAAAGAGGAATGTGCTTTGACAATAAGAAAGACTTGCAACATGCCATAAAATTGTGGCATGTTAACAACTTTTGTCAATACCTTGTTATGGAGTCAACTACAACCTTATGGGTATTGAAGTGCAGAAGTGCGCCGGAAGCTGGGTGCATGTGGCGTCTCCGTGCTTGTTTGCGAAAGAATAAACAATTGTGGGAGATCACTCAGTTAGACGAGCCGCACAGTTGTATAAATCCCGGCATAGAACGCAGTCATGCCCAACTCGACGCCAACATGCTTGCACGTGAGATACAAAGCGTTGTCGAAATAGATCATGCAATTGCTATCAAGGCCTTGAAAGAAATGATTAAGCTAAAATACTCACATGAAGTTCCCTACAAGCGAATGTGGGATGCTAAAAGGAAAGCAATTGCAAATGCATTCGGAGATTGGGACGCGTCATATGCTACGTTACCAAGATGGTTGGCGGTATTTGTACATAATAAGAGCCCAGGGACGAAGATTGAGTGGTCACATAGACAATGGGTGCGAGATGAGATCGGGACAGAGCATCCTCAATTTCGTCGTGTGTTCTTCGCATTCGAAGCATCAATCGAAGGGTTCAAACATTGTAGGCCTCTTCTACTGATTGACGCGACATTCTTGTATGGCAAATACGAGTGGTAAGCTAATGATTGCCCTATCGTTGATGGTAATGGACATCTACTTCCAGTTGCATTTGCGATTACGGAAAACGAATCAACCGACTCGTGGGGGTGGTTTTTGAGAATGTTGCGCAAACACGTGACCGATAGAGATGGTATTTGTATTATTTTCGACCGTCACTACGGCATTCTCGAGGCCGTTAACACACCAGCAAATGGTTTTTGTCCACCAAGAGGATACCATCGTTATTACTGCGACACTTGACCAAGTAATTTTAACACGCATTTCAAAAATGATTCGTTGAAGAATATCCTATCTCAAGCTCGCTTTGGTCAACATCAAGTGAGGAAATTTGATGCATGCATGGAGCGTTTTGCTTATTTGTCATCAGGAAGTCCTCAGTGTCTTCAATATGTGAATGCCATTCCCAAGGAACTCTGGACTCAATCGCATGATGGAGGCCTGCGGTACGGATGGATGAATTCTAACGGGGTTGGTATGTATTCGATAGTAGTTATGTTTGTTATCCTATATGTGTTTTCACCGTGTCTTGATATTATCGACACGGCATTATCTTACCATTGTAGAATGTTTTAACGGTATATTGAAAGGGGCACGATTCTTGCCGATAACAGCAATGGTTCAAATGATTTACTACAGGTTGGTGACATACACCAACCGACGCAAGGAGGAAATCGATGAAGCAATATCACACGGGCTCAATTACACGAGATATGCCATGGATAAAATTGCATATTATCAACAATCTGCAAGGAGACATTACGTGACATTGATAAATCGCGACACTGGTGAGTTTGAGGTGCTCACCTGGACGTCATGGCGATCGTATGCATAAAGGCAACAATACACGATTGTTATCTGAGGAAGCGGTATTGCATTTGCAATAAATGGCAATCATTTGGTTTCCCTTGCTCACACGTGTTGGCTGCATGTGCTCATATTCGAATTGATTATACACAATTTATTGAGCAATACTACAGGATGGACGTATACGCACGATGCTACTCCTCTCAATTCAAAGCCATCCCCGATGAGAAGTATTGGCCGACTTTTGCGACGAAGATTTTACCAGATCCTAGGTGTAGACGTGGCCGAGGGAGACCAAAGGGAACACGAAGGCAAAATGAGATGGATCTTCCTAATGTTTCGAGGACCTTGCGATGTGGCATATGTCATCAAGAAGGACATAAACGAAGAACATGTCCGAATAGAGATCGTGGTCGAGTCCCTACTAGGAGGAACCGTTGCAGCGTTTGTCGTGCAGAGGGACATAACAAAAAAAATTGTCCATCCATATCTCAACCCCAACCCCCAATCCAAACCAATGAGAGGATTTGTATTTTGTTTGTAAACGGTGTCAGTTGATAATTTCATAACATTTATATTAATATAGTATAACCTTATGTTACGTAAAGTAATAGATACGTATTTGTTAATGTTATAACTCGTAGTAATGATTTGTTGTGAGTTTTAAAACTACTCGACCAATTTGTCTAATCACACAGTTGTAGCGAGTACACATGGAACCAGGACCATCTGATCCTTCTCTTCTACGCCTCCAATCTACACAGGTCATCGCAAGTCTGGAGGGGTCAGGTATATACATTTAACATGTATGTGCATAATATTTATGCAAAAACGTTTAATACACATATATATCGACATATTTTTTAATTGTAAGGTACATGATACAATGCGCGTGCGAAGAAGACTGGGTGTTGTTGATCGACGGATTAATTACCATTCTCGAATGATCCCTTACCTACGATCTAGTGGCTTTTATGGTGTTTCACGCGTAGGATTTTTAGACTTGATGGGCTTTGATCACCGCTTTCATTGAGAGATGGCGTCCGAGAGACACATACGTTCCACATGCGTTGCGGCGAGTGTACGATAACACTCCAAGACGTTGAGATTCAGCTCGGGTTACCAATTAATGGTATGCACGTGATTGGAAGCACGAGATGTCGACTATCTCGCGATTTGTGAAAGACTACTTGGTGCAAGACTGAACCACTTCACCTTCTCGGGAATAGAGTTCGTGTTTCATGGCTCGAAGACAATGTGCCACCTATAGAGGATGACAAAGAATGAGGAAATGGTTCGACGTTGTGTTCGTTCATACATTCTACAACTTATTGGTGGTTGTGTGTTCGGCGACAAGTCGAATCAATATGTTCATTTGATGTTTCTTCCGTTGCTCGAGGACCTTCGAACATTTGGACAATATAGTTGGGGAAGTGCATGTTTGGCATATTTATACGGGGAGTTGTGTCGTGGATCTCGCTCGGGTGCGCATGAGGTCGCTGGTGCGACAATTCTTATACAACTATGGGCCTGGGATAGATTTTCATTTATAGCACCAAGGCGCAAGCACTGTTCTAGAGGTCGACCTCGAACGTGTGATGGAGTAGACATGCCCAATGACGTTCCTTTGGGATATCGGTAATAAAAATGTTTCTCATGTTATTTTTAACAATTCATTGGGTCTTTTTAATTTACGACAAATTTATTGTTTTGTATACAGATGGATAGTTGCATTTTCTGTAACTAGGACTGCCACACATGTTGTATCATCATTTCGTGATGCACTTGACACGCAAAGGGAGAATGCCGTGGAGTGGCAACCATACGCTGATGTCATCGAGTCACTTCCACAATTATTTACTCAAGGTCACGGGAGCTGGCGTTCGACGTGTCCTTTAATTTGTTTCCATATAGTTGAGTGGCATAAACCGGAAAGGGTCATGAGACAGTTTGGGCTGTCACAGGTCGTGCCACCTCACTGTGATTTTGACACACGTCTGCACCGCGTCCAATTGAGAGGACACCCTCAAGAAAATTGGGCAGTGTATCACAGAAGATATATAGAGTTGTGGGAAAATCGTAGTAATACGATAGCCACGATACAACAAGAAGAGGAACACGATCACGAAGAGTACATGAGGTGGTACAGATCTATCACCAGGCGATACATTGGACATGACGGGGGCACCGCGCGAATTCTCGGTAACGTTGAAACTATAATCTTTGTTATCCTCATGAGTCATATTTAAAATTGTTAATCAAACACCGCATTTTTTTGTATATTAGTCTACATTTGCGCGTCAATTGGAGCGAGTGTTCTCTCGATGACGGGTCGAACA
The DNA here is from genome assembly GCA_039657345.1 of Stephania japonica. Classification (NCBI taxonomy): domain Eukaryota; kingdom Viridiplantae; phylum Streptophyta; class Magnoliopsida; order Ranunculales; family Menispermaceae; genus Stephania; species Stephania japonica. The sequence continues at coordinate 77,644,887 of CM077556.1, read as the reverse complement.
AGGCATGGTCGCTCTACATGAAGGCATCGAGAATCTTAGATGAGGATGAACAAAGCAAAGGACTACTATGTGGAATGATGAAAATGTAGTTGAGCCGGACATAGATGACGAAGCATCTCAAGAAGAAGAGGAAGAACAACAAGAAGAGGATCAAAGCCTAACAGATAGAGGGAGGAGAAGAAAAACAACGACGACTCAGACTCTGGGTGAGAGCAGTAGACGTTCTTCTCCACCACCTCCAACTCGTCCAACACCAAGAACGTCAGAGACTATTGGTGAGAGCAGCAGACGTTCTCCTTCGCCACCTCTAACCCGCCCTTCTTCTTATGGGTACTCTCCTTTGCCGGCCCCAACGCAATCGGATGCTCATATGTTTTTGCCTAGGACACCGAGCATGGGTGTTCATCCATATCATTTTGATCCATATGCTCCTGGGCCATCATCTTCGTACATGGACCATAGAATGCCTACACATTCAATGCATGGTTCATTGCCTCAATACATGCCAAGTCCATTTACTCCGCCATATTATAACTACAATATTCCATATAGTGGAGATGGCTCATTCAGACCCTTATTAGGCATGCCACTTCATGTTCCTTTCACCCAACCACATACAGGAAGTCAGTATGTTGGAATGGTTCAACCCCCTATCTTTGATAGCACTGGTAGTAGAGGTCAATCGAGCCAACACGAGGAAGAAGTTCGATCGAGTCATCGAGCTCAACAAACTCGGCGGACGTACAAGCACGGAGAAATCCACGTCGAAATAGAGTACGACCGGTTTACCACACGGAGGAGCGGCGTCGACGTCGATAGAACTGCATCATACCTTTGTATGAGTGGGTTGATAGGAGTGTTTAGGGTCCCTTATATGTCATGGAGATGGGGTTGTACATTTGGATGAAAGGCAAGAACTATAAATACAAACTCCTAGCCTTTTTGCTTCACATTAGCATGTTGCTTTCAAATAAAAAAATGAAAAAAAAAAAATTCAGAGCTATTGGGGACTTTTATTTGCTGGAAATTGTAGTCCTTAGGAGGTTATTCATCATCAAGAAAGCGATCTAGTTATATACAATCAAGCATCAACCTTAAGGTATGCTCATATCCACTTATTTGCATAAAAGTGAGTATACATGATGATACTTTGAATTGCACAATGGTCATTTGTGTAAATGTTTTTGGGTCTTTTTGGTGTCGGATAGTATCAACGTTTAATTTATAGACTAAGTACATCTAATATAACCTAGATTGTCACCAGCAAACGTCGAGAGATATATATGAGTCCGTTTGCGATAGTTTGGGTGACGAGAGGCCTATTGGACTAGGAATACTGCGTGAAAAAGTGAGTATACCTGATGATACTTTGAATTGCATTTCATTTCCTTTTATTACTTATTGATTGGCAGTCTTTGTGACTATATGGTGCCTTTGTACTCTAATATAATGATATTTGTTGATAATCTTTACTCTTTGAACTTGTTCATCGTGATATTGTTTTGTTGATGCTTTCATTGTATCATTTCGTGTGCTCTATGTCTTCATTTGATGTTTTTAATGGTAAATGAGCTTTAAATAGCATGCTATTAGGATTAGAGAATTTATGAATGAGACTATGGACTTTGTACTCGACTTGATTAGTCTATTAGCTTGTCCATATGCCTTTACCATTCTATACGGAGTCATTTTTGAATAAATAAAGTAGTGGTTGGTGAAAATAGTGACAACGAACCATGACATACTCACTTAAGTAGGTTTAAGAAATCAAATGTAATTACTAAATTTAGTTACACATTTGTTTATTCATTTCGTAATAATTGATTATGACATTTACATTTGTTTGTAACTTACTCTTGAACCTTAAAAAAGTCATGTCAGGCAGAAATAGTGCATCGTCATCTGGGGACGGATCTAGTGGACGATCCAAATAGACGATCGGTGGTCGCGAGAGATCGTCCATCTCGCGACGTGGATCGTTCGCTAGTACGATCTCCTGCTAATGATGCTGAGTTTCAGCAGCGTCAAGAGCAGCTCGTTCGACAACAGCTTGCTCAGCGGCAGTTTGCTTACCTTCGACAACTTTTTGTCCAACAACAGCTTTCACACCATCAATCACAATTATTTCAGCAGTATCCTCGTCCGCCTTATGCGCAGCACCCCCACCAGGGCCCTCTCCTTCAGCAATTGGGGCCATCTTTATTTGGCCATGATGATCCAACCACTCAACAGGCTTACTCCTCTTTTTTAGCGTCGCAACTCCCTCCACCTATCGTTGGTCACGTTACTTCTAGAGAATCTACCCACGCATCTCCCTCCCATCAGCAGTACTACCAGCATGTCCCGATTGCGACCTTCGAATCTAGTATGCATGCCTCCCCATCGAGGAGTCATGATCATGTCGAGCCTGCATCACATTCGTCCAATACTTCAAGCCACCCTTCGAGTGAGCCATCTATTAGTGGTGCCTCGCGTAGATCACAACAAGACGATGAGCCAGCTAGGGCCCCGAGACGTAGAAGTAATGATGACCGAGGCGCGGGGCGGGTGTTTTTGACCGTAAAAACTACGAAAGAATTGTAAGTCAATGAAATATTATTACGTATATATACTTACGTTTAATGAACTTACTATAATATTGGTCTAACTTTTTTTTTGTAAAAATGTAGTGGTACTTTCTTGCATCCGTCATCCGAAGTGTCAAAGCAAATAACGCGGATATATAAATTCGCTTTACATAAGGATGTCTACTGTTGGGATACGGTTCCTAACCATATCAAGGAGCAATATTTTAACGATTGGGCGGTAAGAGATTTTTAAATAAGAAAATTAAGTTTCTTTTACTTTTACTTAGCATATGTTGAAGACTTGACTTTCTATTACTATAGACTCATTTCGATTGGAGACGATCAGATGATGCTATGGTCAGACGTTTGTACGACAGGCAGATTGCCACTCGTTATGCTGACTTTGTTAGTAAGATGGTGAGGAAACCGACAAAACCATCACATGTATCTCTGGAGGTTTTTGAGCATTACAAGAAGATGCGGTCTACTCCAGAATATAAAGCAAAGTCGAACAAGCGAGCGAAATCGAAGATCGAGGTGGGGGACCTGGTTCGGGTTCGTCGTGCACGGAGGTGGAGCCATATCCATCTATGAGCATTCGTTGAGGCTGGTATGTTTTTGGGCATACATACATAGATACATACATACATATGTATACATTAGATTCATATAAGTTTCAAACTTAAATTTAAGTTAAACATATTTTATAGGAGAAGGAACTCGGTAGAAAGCCGACTGCTTTGGATTTATGTTTATATCTCCATACAAGGAATCATGATAACGTTACTTTCTTGGATCCTAGAGCAGAGGCGATTGCCGTAAGAAACTACTTGACCATAACTCTTTTTTGTTAATTATAGGTATCAATGACTTATATGACTTGTCAATGTTTAAATTCTTAATACAGGCGGCTATACATGAAAGGACCACAGAGCTTTCACAGTTGCAGCCAGACACTCCAATTGATGAAACAGAATTATATTTGGAGATTGTGCAGCGAAATGATAAAGGCCGGAGATTTGGTCTTGGCTGGACACCGTCAGGGTCTAAGATGCGTCAACATGATGAAGCTGGATCTTCTCGTCCTATATTGAAAGATGATGAGTCATTTGACCAATACAATAAGGAATTCGAGGAGATGCAAGCAATAATACTAAAGATGCTTAATGACACGTCTGTTAATCACGATCAATTGCTTGAAATGCAAGGACGGTTACAGCGCATGGAACAGGGTTACATGGAGAGATCAGCTGCACAAAAAAGGCAAGATGATGTTGATGATGATGATGTTGATGATGATGATGCCGCTCACAATGACTCAACTACCGAGGATGATGAATGATGATTTCTTTTTCACAACATCCAAAAAGGTTAGATTTTTTTGGTTCATTTTTTACTTGATACTTATAAGTTTTTTTATTAGGAACCATTATAAATCTTATTAATTTATTAGGAACCATTATAGAGACATAAATCATGTAAACAATTTAAGTCTACCCCTTTGTCCTGTATTTTTTATTTGTGATTTATAGAAAATTTTGTAGGCTGTTTAAGTTTTGTTTCTATTTGTGTCTAACATGTAGGCTATTGAATGTTCCACAAATTTCTATTTCATTGTTATAACTAAGTCGTTAAGATCCTTAGTATGAGTGCCCTTAGCTGTGGAAGTGGTTTATCGAATTCCAAATCAAGTAGGAACTCATGTTAATCTTTAGTATATGATCAATATGCTCTGTTTTAGGATTGAAAATATGATTCAAAGTTGTTAGTTATTTTACCGTTGCTTGTAGGACTTAGTCGATTTAGTTACTCTATTTTTTTTGTTGAATAAGTCTAGTTCAAATTTCAGATTGTATTTCCTTAATTTTCGATTTGTTGTTAAGTCAAAGCACGTTGGATATGTGTCCACAATTTGCGCTTATTAGAGGTTTGATCAAATGCCAATATAAATGCAATCTCAGTTTATGAATAAAACTATCTTCAGAGAGTTCTTCTACTTAAATACTTGTATTCGTTATTACTCTGTTTTTCAGTTTTACCCAATATTTAGGAGTGGACTGATTTTCTAATGCAGTTGTTACTCTTAGGGCTGCTTTGTAGTTGTTTTATCTGATTTTAGTGGTGGGCAAGTACTTGTTCTAGATGTAGATGCAAATATGGCCATATGCTATCTGTTTTGATATGAGCTTTGGTGGGCAAGTACTTTGTTCTAGATGTACTTGTCTCTCGATCTCTCTCTCCCTCTCTGTCTCTCGGTCTCTCGATCTCTCTCTCGAGTGAGTGCGACTGTGCGAGATCTTTCTTCATTGTTGTTTCTTCTTGAATTCGATTCACATTGCTTCGTCGATCTCACCGTCTCTGCAACCAAACTGTCAACTCTGTAATCTCTGTCTCTCTGTCTCTATGTCTTGATTTCATCGTTTTTCAGTTCTCTTTGTGTGTTCATTTTTGTTTGATTTATAGGACCGACGCGAACGGACGGACGGAGAGCTGTGATTTAGGGCTTAATCGGCTTGCGAGAGACCGGCCTTTTCTTTGTTGAGATTTTAGGTGATTTTTTTTTGTGGTTTGGCTGGTTTTCTTTGTCAATTGCAAAATGCAAATGTGTTTCGTTCTCTCAAACTACCTCTATTGATTCTCAATTGAAATTGATTGCATTTTTTTGTGGTTTCTGTTGTTTGGTTGGGATGATTGATGGTTTTAGGTTTTTCCCCATAACTGCAGTTCTTCAATGAGATGATGATGATGGATCGGTTGATTAGAGGGCCTGGTTTTATGCCTCCTCCTCAAGCTAGGCCCCCAATGGCGCTGAACTTGCCGACCCTTCACCTAATTCGAGCAAGTAAAGTGCGTAAACAGATTGATTACTACTTTAGGTATGGCTGCATTTTTTGTTGTTGATGGATTTGTGTACATTCTAAACCAAGTTTTTCTCTTTAAATTCTACCTCTGAAGTTTGAGTTGGCATCTTTGTTATTTTGAATTTGGTTTCAGGATATTGCGGTATTGATAAGTAAAATAAATCGTTCCTCCATTGGCCCTTTATCTGCTTGCTACTCCTCTTCCTTGTAAGTCATTCCTATCAGTTTTCAAGACTGTTGAACTTTTATAAATTGAATTCCATGAACATATGAATGTATGCTTTCCTTTTTGTTTTGTTTTATATGTGTGTGTGTTTTCCTACTCTGTCTATGTTATCATGTTATGATTAATATAAATTCCTTCTTAGTTCTTCCTTTTGTTGGATGGAGCTACATCATGTGCTTAACAGATGACAACCTTCATTCTGCTTGAACTTTTTCATGTCAGTCAAAATGTTTGGGTTAATTGAATCAAGCTCTCTTTATATGAATTGTATTACTATGTTGCTTTTCTCAAAAGTTGATTTCTTTCTAGACCTTCATTTGTTGATTAATAAGATTTGTAAAGGTTACGTAGACATGACTCAACCATTCAGCTAATAGTTATATAGAATATAGTTGTAGCATAGCAGTCAGATAAGCTAAGAAGACATTACACAATGCTGAACCACTGTTGTTCGGACAACAGGGAATGGTCTTTTAGTGCCTCTTCCAGCGGACAAATAAGGGTCATTTTAGAGCTTATAAATTCTCTCTTTCATTTGCATCAATCTAACTTAAAGTAGATCCTTGTGAATTTTGTGGCATTTTAGAAGTTGTTGCTATCCCCTCTTAGTTGCTTTGAGCTTCGTGAAGCATCTCGTTGTTATCCTCAGGGCCTCATCTCCTCGAGGACTGCTTGTATTCTTGATTGCATAACACATCTCTTGTTTGTTGTTGGGTCTTGTTGATTGTATACCAAAATAAGACAAGGGTTATTGCTGTGGTTTGGACACATCCAAGATATGATACTCTTATTGGTGAGACGCACAATATTTGGTGCTAATGTTGGTGCTATCTTTCCCGGATGAGAGTGTTGAAAACTTTTGCTGTAATTTCTTCGCAACAAACAAACTGGAAAAAAAAATCTGTCAAAATCATTTTTGGAGAAATCAAGAAATGGATGAATTATGTGTCCACTTACAGTTGATCTTACTGCTAACTTGCTAAGTTACCATCTAGTTGGATTCTTATACATGGCTTCTCTCATGTAATGCAGGCCATTGGAGCAGTTTTTGCCCTCGCTACTGTTTCCATTCCAACCATGAATGTAAGTTTTGATTGTTATATTTTTCTTGTTGCGATTTCATTGATTAAATGTTCTTAATTTTTGCCATCCTAGGCTTTTAGAAGACTAGCAACTTCAATGGATAAATTCTCAAAAGTTGCATCGGAGGAGGTACCAGGGACGTTGTCTTCTTTAAAACTTTCAGGGCTGGAGATTAATGATTTGACTCAACAATTGAGTAAAATAAGGTAAACTTGCTCTTGTGATGGATGATTCCTATTTCTTTGTGAAGCACATTTTAATTATGTTGAGAGCTTTTTTTTTTTTCTTCAACATTAAAGGCAAAAGATATCGGGCTCTCGGAATGGAATGAATGGCCGAGAAGAACATGTCTAAAGGAAAGCGACGAAATCCTAATATGAATTGATCCTCTCATTTTGATCACATGATGTAAGAGTAAAGCGAGACATGTGTAATTTGTTGACGAGTTGATTGTGAATGTTTTCTTTCTAAGATCCATCATGAACTATCTCATAGTAAGGCATGTTCGTTGTGAACCACCAAGATAAATTAGGTGATATGACAATTGAATTAGGAGCGCAATCCACATCTGTTAGCATGGGTGCAACTAGCAAGTCAATTAGGCTTTATGAATTGATTAAACAATTATCTTTCTCAAAAACAAGACTTATAGACTTATAGTAGTAATCTGCATGGCATGAGCTAGTTTTTGAAACTGCCCTGTATTTCATTGCCGTAGTTGCGAGATGTACCTGTCGGGTTGCTGACACTAGTATCAATCTTTTCAATTAGGCAAAACCTATCATTTGGTCCCTGAACTTTGTGTTTTTTGTGCTCTAGGTCCCTGAACTTTTATTACTATACATTTGGTCCTTGAACTTTCACAAAGATCTACATTTAGTCCTTCCACCATTTAAAGTGTTAAATTATGCCAATGTGGGCAACAAAAGTGTTGTGTGATTAGTCAAGAAGAGTAAAATGGTTTATATTACTGAATCGGACGACTCGCATCGACCAAAAAAAGCGGAAAATTTTTTTAATTTCCCCCAAAAACATAAAAATCTCAAAGTTCAAGGACCAAAAGCATAAAACTCAAAAGTTCAGAGACCAAATGTACAACAATGAAAGTTCGGGGACTAAATGTACACTATTGAAAGTTCGGGGACCAAAAGCATAAAAGACTCAAAGTTGAAGGACCAAAAATACGTTTTGCCTTTCAATTATGCTTGTTTTTAATATGAGATAAGGAGAAGCTTTTGATGAAGTAAAATTTCAAGTTGATAACTTGATATCATATGTTTGAGTCTTCTCATAAAGCAAGTTGAGAAGCGTAGAATTAGATTCTTATGAAAGAAGTGATCGCATGTTTCATTTTGGAGTTATACCCAATCACATCATAGCTTAAGCACGTTTTGGTATGGCAATCTTATCCATGAAAATCTGTAGACTAGTAGTAGGCTTTGATGAATTAAACCCCTTATTTTTATTTTTATTTTTTTTCGAAGTGTCAATTTGGGGTTATAAAATTCTAATTGTCTTGGGTACATTGTAATTAGTAAAAAGGATCTCACAACTTGGCATACTTCTTGAGAGTTACACCGGCATCCTTTGCGTTCTCGGCACGGGCATGTTGCATAGAAGAGTAACTCGGATGAAGATAGCAAGGCTCTCCGTTCCCTGGATTCAGTGGATCATTTATCATGGCACCCTGCCTGATGGACAAGAAGTGGCTGTGAAGGTTGGGTCTGCAACTTCAACTCAGGGAACTCGTGAATTTGAGAACGAGGTAATCAGTTAATGCCTTTATGGTCTAGTTCGTTTGAAGGTTGAACTCTTATTTAGATAGAAAAAAATTAATTTTGCAAACCTGTGGCATTACTAATATAATATGAGTATCATGGTTTTTTTATTTTTTATTTTTTGTTTATTTCCTTTACAGCTAAACTTGCTCTCAGCTATTCGACATGAAAACTTGGTTCCCCTTCTCGGATACTATTGTGAGAATGATCAGCAAATTCTTGTCTATCCTTTCATGTCCAACGGTTCTCTACAAGATTGTCTATACGGTAGTCGCTTCATAGTTCAGTATCAATATTATGGCTGATAGTGTTCATTACTTCATTATATAGTTTTCTCTTACCATATTCTTTCCTTTTGGGAGCAGGAGAAGCATCAAAAAAGAAAGTTCTAGATTGGCCAACTAGAATCTCAATTGCACTAGGTGCTGCAAGAGGCAAGTAAATGAAGTGGTGTTTGTTTCTTATTCATTCCAACATAATTATATTTCCAATTCCAGGAAGCAAAACAACTATATGCACAATGAAGGAATATGTGCTCATCTCATATTAGCCTTTGTGATGTAGAAGTTTGATATTAATTTTTCGATCTTGTTCGAGTTTATTCTACCCTGCACACTTTTGCGGGCGTGGAGTCATTCATAGGGATGTAAAATCAAGCAACATTCTTCGGACCATAGTATGTACGCTAAGGTTGCGGAAAGCTGAGCAGAAAACTGGAAAACTCGGAAACGAAAAAGCGAGTTTTGTTGATTGGTTTCATGAAATGTGTAGCTATCAATTTGTCGTTTTATTGATTGGTTGTAGAACACTGCGAATTTCTTAATGGAATAATAAGATTGCGAGTGGAATGTAGATTTGTATATTTTCAATTGAAAATGGAAATAAAAATTAATTTTGAGCATTTTCAGCTATTATTTTTTTTTCAAATTACATTTGATAGGGGTTTGAAACCCCTATGTAATCCTTTGACGATAATATAGAGGTTTCAAACCCTTATGAAATCACTACAATTGATAGGGGTTTGAAACCTCTATGTAAGCCTTTGAAGATATTATAGAGGTTTCAAACCCCTATGAAATAGCCAAGATTTAATAGAGGTTTGAAACTCCTATGAAATAGTCAATATTTGATAGAGGTTTCAAACCCCTATGTAAGCTTTGAGGATAAGATAACACCTTAAAAGATAACACTTTTCATAGAGGTCAAAAACCTCTATGAAAAGTCTTTCATAGAGGTTCAAAACCTCTATGAAAAGTAGAATTTGTTCTAGTGTCAATTGTATTTTTAATATCTTTCTTTTGTAATAAATTTGTATACAACATTTGATTATTGTCTCTAAATCTCTTTATCATTTCATATTTGAAACCATGCTTTAGAGAATGGTGATGGATCTTGTTTTAAAGGTGGCTAGCTAGCCGCATACATTTTAAGGCCTGGACTTGCAAATGCTTACTACTTGTATCTAGTAGATTCTTTTTAAATTTTGTGGTCGACGAAATGGTACCCACTAAAGCGAACAAAGCCATTATGCGAGCTCGAATCGAGCTGTATGTTTTGAACTTGTCAAATGGTTGCCACATTGGTGTTATCCTTATACATTGCAGCTTTGTTTGTGCCATTGTTAGTTGTATGTATGAATTGATATAATTTTCTATTTCAACGATTTATTCATTCATGTTTTTAATAGTGTTGGATGTCTTAGATTACTCTGACCAATGATTGCACGGTGAGGCCTAGGCGATTTGAGACAAAATTGACTAGGCCATAGTTCTTCAAAATCTTATTACGATCCTTAAAGTATATATCGCAACATCTTTGCCTTCTTCTCTGTGGTTTTGAGTGATAGTCTCGTTTTCTTATAAAGAGAAATAAATGAACAGAATGTATATTAGATATGATATGATATAATGATATGATATGATATAACGATTTATAATAAAAAGAAACAAATGAACATAATGTATATTTGGGTTTACAACCTTATATGATAGGTGTGCGGGGAGGGAACATTTCTATTAGATGCTCATAAAAAATTTATAAGTATAATGAACAATTCTTTTATTATTAGAAGGTTATAGTAATGCTTTGAAATATTTTGAGAACTCTTTTAAAATATTTCAAAACACGTACTAATAATTAGAAGGTGATATGCGAGATAATAGTGACTTGAAACCGATGTTTTTGCACTTGACATAATGTGATATTCCCTCATGCGTCTTTGAACAGAATCTTTCTCAGAAGTACTTCTCGTCCTTAGAGAAGAGATGATTTAATTTTGTTTCATCTAATATTTATGCATTTCGCCGTTATATTGGAGGACACATTGGTAGTGAAGTTATCCTTGATTTTTTCCTATTGCGCGTTAAATAGGTAATGATGTGTTCTTTCTAGCCGTGGAACTACTAATTCCATCACAAATAAGATAAAATCATACAAATGATTAAATGGGTCCTTGGAGAAGATAATTCATCATATCAGTTTCAAACATCTAAATAATTCTAAGAATTTGATGATTTTGTTTGGAAGATGGGAAACTTATCTCATTGTTGTTAGATATTTAGTTGTAACGTAGATGATGAGAAGACCAAGTTTTTTGTGTTCATTAGAGTTTTTGACAAAAATTTAGTTCTTTTTGGGTTGCCATAAATATAAATTTTGAATGAATATATATACCTATTCCAAACCCCCGCTTAGCTCCAATAACACCCGACAAATCAAATTATCACCTAAATTATACCTATTACCTGAATTAAACCCTAAACCCTAAATTAGCTTCAATTTGATATATTATGTGAATTTTACATTTTTCAACGTAAAACCCGAGTGCCAACTTTTGAATTTCTCATTTTCCATATAAAATCCTCAATTTCTATTTATTTCGTCAAAATACTATTTTTTCATATTTTTCTCTATTTTTATGTGTTTTGTTTTTCCAATTTTTTGTTTTTTTTTTTTTTTTTTTTCCTTTTTTCTATTTTCTTTTCTGGCGACGGGGCATCCCGTCGCCAAAAAAAGAAAAAGAAAGAAAAAGAAAAAGAAAAGAAAGAAAAAAAAAGGAAAAAAGAAGAAAAAATTGTAAAAAAATTCACGTGTAACGAATGGCGCCTTTGGTAAAGGCGCCATTCGTTACACGTCACCAACCAACAATCTATTTCGCATTTAGTAAAGGCGAAATCCATTACTTTTGTAATTTTAAAAAAATTTAACTTATTTAAAGAATTTTAAACAAAAACAACCTTACTTTTTCAAATCGCCCCCATTTGGTATTATATAATGGAAAATATTACTAGAATGACAACCACTAAATCACACCTCAAGACATATTTACTCACAGAAGTTATATATGTAGATTTGACTCGTGTGTTATGTGCTAGAATTTGTGTGCTTGCATGTTGAAATAAGCATGAACGGCTTAAAGGCCCGATGTGATTTCCCTCTTTGTCATTCTACCACTTCTTAATAGAAATTAGAAAATAACTTGGAAAAGTTTTTTTTTTTTTTTTTTTTTTTTAAATTTTCTCAAGTTTGACAACCAACAACACCATAACAATCTTTATTTTTATTTATACAATAAAAGTCGGATCTATTCAGATCTTAAATGTTCCGTTTCATTCGGCTTGGAGCAGTTGTTAGATTCATCATTGGTACCACTTGTATCTCCTCCACACATGCATCTGTTATCACTCAATGTCGTTTCGACTTTTATGTGCTTGTGTATGGATCTGCGTCAATTGTTGGTTTGATATTTTTCACGAAGTTTTTTATTTCAGTAAGTTATCATCTTCATTTGTTGAAAGTATGCGTTTGTTTTCGTTTTTCAGAAGTTTTTGTTCGTCTTTCCTTGTTAGAAGTTTTATTTTTCGTTATGGTTATATTATTGTAGATGCAAAAGACAAGCGTATAAGTTGCACATAAGTTTGCAAACTTCGCAACGTCGATTTGATCTCAAAGAGAGAAAAATGTTGTTATTGATGTAATTTTATTGTTAAAATCAAATGTAAATAGTGAGCAATTTCTATGAATAGAAATATCTTTTCATCAAAAAAAACACCACAACCTCAATCCCAAATTAATTGTGATCGCAACATAGATCGAACTTTTCCATTATGCTCGATTTAGTGCACAAGTTTGACAACCAATTTCTTTTTCATGACAATTTATTGAGGAAATTATATATATATATGTATATATATAGTCTTTTTTTAAAAAAAATTTTAGTAGGAGTCGAACCATGACTTCCTGAAACCTTACCTTTTGACGAGTGATGTCTTTACGAGAGATGCTTTGACTTTTATATATATATATATATATATATATATATATATATATATATTCTCTTAATAAAATAAATGATTGAATCCAATTTAACGTAATTTAAGCTTCTAATGATTTTGGTGCGATTATAAAGGCACTAAGATTTGCTTGTGAAAGACAAATCAAGTTCATGCCGTTCAACTTCAAATACATTGAGGTTGGGGCACCATACCTACTGATGACTCTCACAAAATTAATAGGGAGGGAACAACAACATAACTTCAATCTCAACTTAATTGGTGTCAGCTACAACAATTAAATTCTTTCACTGTGCTTAATTAGTGCAATTGATATTATATTTTTTAAATTATTTAAATTTCTCATAATTAATACATCTCAAGTTAACTTCAATATATCCTTACCTTATTAAGTTTCTTAAATTTTTGTTTATATTGAATCGGGTTTTATAGTGGGGGTATTTGTAAGTAATCTTTGAAGGTGTTCAAACTATCACAACCGCGCTTGTTAATAAGAGGGAACGGAAAAATAAAATAAAATTAGACACCCACTTTTTATTAAAAAAAGAAATTTTAAGTGGGAATTATTTCCCACACAAATTCATCTAATACAAGTATACAACCCTCACTTCATACAAAATATATACAAATCCCTAAACTTGCTAAAAAAAAAAAGGCAAAAAAGGTTGGTAAATAATAGACATCCAAATGGCCCATTGGTTGGTGGGTGCATCGGTATCACACATCTCCAAGTGTATTCAATTCTGCTTTCAAAAACAGCAAAAAAGCAAACAAACATTGCTCTGTCAAAAAAAATAAAATTCTCTCTTTTCTTGTCTCTTGTAATTGCCTTCACGTGATCACTCCTCTCTCCCCAAAAATTCCCACCACATCTCCTCCCCTTCTCTTCCTCTCCCCTCTCTCTCTCTCTCTCTCTCTCTAGACCAGAACTACTTGTGAACAAAAATTCACAAAAAATGTGCTATGTGGGCAAGGCCACAAAGATATTCATCTTCATTGTCACAGTCTTAGTTGTTGTGGGCCTACTTATGGGCTTTGGGCTTCTCCGCCACCACAACAAGGCCCACAAGTGCGCCGGCGGCGGTGCCGGAGACCCCTCTTGCTACCAGCCTCCCCCGGTGGTCTCCGATCCCATTCCGGCCACTGGCACGCCTACTACGATCCCCGTCCCGGGAACAACATCGCCGGAGATCTCGACGCCGTCAATTCCATCACCTCCGGGGATGTCGCCGCCATTGGTTCCATCGCCGCCGGGGGTGTTAATGCCGTCGGCGCCAGGGCCGGGGTCCAATGCGCCCCAAGTTCCTGCCTTGACTACTCCAGGCCCTGCCCATGCTTAATTCATGATTCAACATCTTGTTCTAGCATTTATTTTATTTTTTGTTTTTCATAATTTTGATGTACATTGATTGGATAGAGCATTAATGCAGAGAGCTTATAGAGATTGGCTTGTGTTTTTATTTTTATTTTTATTATTATTATTATATCAATTTTATGGCTCATTGATTTTGTATGAGCCATGGGCTCAGCTGAGTCAGAGGTTGGAAGTTTGATATATTTTCTTTCTTTTTTCAATTGCAGTTTGTTGTTGTTTTTTCCAAGGCACTGTTTAGGCTGGAAATTTTGGAAACAAATTTAACATGACAGTACTGGAGCAGTAAAATGCAGAAACTGCAGATTCCTCTGTATTTTTTCTTGAGAAATAGCAATGATTGTTCAGGCCAGTTTTACAAATGACAAAATCATGAGCTTGCATTGTTTCTAGGGGTGTTCTGTCCAATTTCAGTTTGTTTTTGATATCTGTGGATATCCTGGCTTAGCCTATTCTCACTAGACTTTGATGCAATCGACCTGAGTGTACCTTAGTGATCTAGACAATTTTGACACTGTTGAAAATCAAACTTAGGACGGTGCACCTCATCCACACAATTCCAAACTTGTATCCAATCTCAATTTTTAGATGTTAATACATTGTGTTGAAAAAAAGTGATGTGACTACGTACTAAACTTGGTGGCGGCTTGGTATTTGGATTGTCCAAGCATTTGTCTTGGTCGGATTCGAGTCTCAATGGTTGCCTTATATACTTTAGAAATGTTTTTATTACTTCTCCCTAATTTCGTTTAAAAAATGTTCAATACATAATTTAATGAGGCTCTTAACTTTTGTATAGGAAGTCGCAATTACAAAGAGATGAGATATAAGAAACAAGTGTTGGGTGGTTGAGTTGTTGAATCTCTATTACTATCAGTTCAATCATTCAAGCCCTCGAAATCGAGAAAAAACTGAAAAAGTTTGGGGGATCCATTTATTTGTGATTTAATTCCTCATTATACATGTAGGATCTAGAGCAATGGACTAGATAAAGTAAATAACTGACATGAAGAATTTTTAATGTCATCTCAAGATCAAAGTGGGGGAATTAAAAAAAGAAAGTGGGCTCTCAGTCAACTAAAAGATGATTAGCAGTAATAGAGAAAGATAGGTACACTACACAACTTGTTAACTCAGTGTTACACTTAAAAAACAAAAAAGATTCCAAAGACAGCCCTTATTTCGCACTTCACGAAATTTAAATAATGTCTCAATGACATATGTTTGCAATAGGAAACCTTATTAATGCTGCATTACAAGATCCAACAATGCTCTCTTTAGTATTTTGAGACAATTTTTTCAACACATTATTGTTTTTTCTTTTTTAGCAAACATTACCTCACTTGCATACATGATGTGAAATAAAAGAAAGGAAGAAAAGGCATGCAGTTGACATTCTCTTATGGCTAATTCTTATCCAGATCTATCAAAATGTTTATTGCTACATTGAATACCTTTTTTCAGTGTATTACATGATTTTTCAAAATCAAATAATCATTAACTTGTTTACCCAAAAAGAAAGGATCATTAACTATGGTAGGTCAAGTTGAGGTAGCTAAGGTCTATCAAATTCACAAAAAAAAGTACATAAGAAAAGGACTTGTCAACAACATCAAACTAAATTCTTTGAAACAGGCTTCAAAAAACAAATCTCTCAAAAATATCACTGCAACAATAACGACCATGACAAAAGCCTTAATCCCAAATTAGCATGTAGTTGGCTTCATGATCAAACTCTTTTAGTCTTCTCAAATATTTATTTTTTTATTTTTTTTTTGGCTATAACTCTTCTCAATTCAATGCACTTGATGGCGTACTTTCAATTTCTTACAATAATTTCTAAGCAATACATCCCAAATTGTTTTAGGAATTTCTCAAATATTATTGAATCTTTAAACAATGAACTCTTATTACAATAACATAAATTACTTTTCTTTTCTCATTTTTAAAATTTCATCATAAGTGCAATGAAAAAAAAGTTCTATTCAACAACAACAACAACAACAAAACCTCAAGCACAAATTACTTGAGGTCGAGTAAATGAAATAAAACTCTTAACAGGAAAAAATCTCACAAATCATTAAGTAAATAAATTCTATTTTTGATCGATGCTTTCTTTTTAGTTCAACTGCTTCTTAAAAAAAGGAACAAAACTAAAATGATAATGAAAAAGTCGCACTTGAAGTTACATCAGCTCACAGGAGCCGTCTGCGCAACCCTTACCCATGTGTTATGTACATGGATCTGTGTATGCCCATATTTTAAGATGCATAGGAAGAGCTTAAGGCCCCGATGTAGCTTATTTGTTGTCATTCTAGCACTACTCTTAACAAAATCAGGCTGTCGGGTCCGGACAAAAACCCTTGGCAAAGATGGGCCTGAAATATGCATATGTCCCAGCCCTATAGAGCCCAATTGAGGCAAGAAACAGTCACCAATTCCCCATGTGATGCGAATTCTCAACGCGGAGTCAGAGCCACACGAATTCCATTCATTCGTTCGTTTTTCACTTATTCCAATCTCCCCTAAAAAAACAAGGAAACCACCCATTTTTACTTCTCATTCACCAAATCTCAGGCAAATCTTCGCCGGAATCTTCATCCTCTCCGTCCCCGGCAAGCATGGCGATGCCGGAGAACCTCAATTGGATCTACGAGTACGGCCCCATCGAGGACATGCCCGTTCTGGGCGGGGACTTCCCGCCGCCCTCCGCGGCCTTCAATTGGCCTTCCCAGACCATCAACAACTCCGCCAATGTCAAGTGAGTCGTTGATTGTCGTTGTTGGGTCTCAATTTGGTGGTGTCGATTCGATTGGTTGTGGTCTTGGGTTTTCTGGATTTTGGGGGTTTTTCTGGTTTCGGTTCGTTTGGTCTAATTTTGTGTTGGTTTTGGAAGGATTTGTCATTCGTTAGCGTTTGATCAAGGAAAGACTTGATCTTTTTTATTCTACGGAGTTGTTTAATGGGGGATTCTGGATTTAGGGTTAGGGTTAGGTTTTGGTGATGTAATGGGTTAGGTTTTGGGTTAGAAAGTTTGAATCTTTTAGGGTGGAATCCCCCAACTATGTAATTGTGGAGTCACTGTTTTGTGGGTTTTACCTGTTATGTTGTTATTGGAAAGCATGCCATTAAGTGCACCAAATCGAGTGCAATGGAAGAGTTTGATCCATGTAGCCGACGCAGACTACTATGGGATTGAGTCTTTGTTGTTTTGTTGTTGTATCTGATATGGTGTTACTTGTTAGGTGAATTAATGATATGTTTGTGGTAAGCAATTGGAGTTTGGCTTGAGTTGGGTAGGAGAAATGATTTATTTTTCTGACTCAATTTGGGGGTTTTCTTTCTAAAGCCAAGATTTTCGTTAGCTTGTCTTTGACACTAGAAAATGGAGGGTAATGATGGCTTTGATAGAAACCTAGATGGAAGAGTAGAGTAAGTAAATCTTCTATAGAACGCCAAAACAATTAGAGGGACATGAAAACTTGTGCATTTTTATTTGTTTTATCTAAAATGTATTCAATCCCCTTTTCTGAATATGATAATTATGATTTATCATCTCAGATTTTCAATTAGTTGGTTCACATGTGATATCTTGACGGCTTTGGGTAGTTATTAATGTTAAGTTTACGTGTAAAGGATATTGCATTTGTTTTTCTACAGTTTGATCCACATCTCCCCATGATTTCTAGCATAACAGTTCAATTATTCTCTGCTGCTCATACTTGTAGAGGAGAAAACATGTATGACGCTCGTGTCTTAACCATTCTTTGTAATAACCTAGATTGTATTAGTTTATTCTATGATTGATAACGACGATTAGAAAAGTAGATGTCATAGATGATATATAGTAGTTGAGACAAGGGTCAGAATGTAAGTGATGTCTTCCACAGTTTTTATTACTTTTTATACATTTTGTAAATGGAGATGGTGCCGTTTATGCATGGCCGTACAATGATGAGAATGAATCAATGATCATCTACAGAAGAGCATTCACTAAATATTAAGATTTAAGTGAAGAAAGGGAATATTTTCACCCAAACCTTGTAAGTGAAGTTTAGTCTTGATGTGAAAAGGATGCTTTCTGGCTGAATGATATTGAGAAGCTAGAACTGGCGAGAGAAAGAATACATCCTATTTATTGTCAATTTCAAGTATTGCTATGTTAATTCCAAATTTAGGAATACCTTCCTTATGTGCGCACGCGCGCGCATGATTGCCTTGCAGTGCGTGCGTGTGACTGCCTTGCAGCCTTTGTCTTTTGTTTTGTAGACATTTTACATTGTAGATGTAAGATTCTAGTGAATGATATTGAAAAGCCAATAAAAGAAAATTAGTGAGAGTGTTTCTGTTTTTTTTTTTTTTTTTTTTTTTTGTAGATTTTTATTAGCTATTGGCAGTGTTTATAATTAATTCTTGGATAGCAAATATCTCCTTGTAAATTTCACTAAAATAAAGAATTTGGGTTTGCCTATTTTAAGTTTGTTTGTTAAAAGTGAAGCTTCGTTAGTCACGATGAACTAGTGAAATCATCATTTGTATTTTTTTTCTGAGGTGGGGTTTGAATCTTTCTTTTCTTTGGCGTTGTTTCACACAGGCTGTCTTATCAATGATGAAGGCTAGTCTATTTTGTTATCTGTTGCACTGAAAACATGGTGGTTGTCTACTATGCATGGCCATTCTACCAATTATATTATTTTCTTGGTAGTTTAGTTTTCACTCCTTCCTTTCTTTTTGTCTTTTTGTCTCAGTGTGGACATTGAGGGTTCTTTTTGTGATTCAGACTGCCTCAAAGAGACAGGCTCACGAAAACGGTATTCAGCTTTTTCCATTACCTTCTAGCTAATTATGCAGAAGGAGATAAATTCACTCCGTTTCTGTATCTGCATAAATGCTATTTTGTTGAATTATAAGCTTCAGATTTCAAACATGCTGATAATCAGTTTCCTCTTACTGTTGGTAATTCTTTTGGATCTCTTTTAGGGTACGTTCTGAAGCTTCTTGTGCATCTGGATCCAAAGCATGTAGGGAAAAAATGCGAAGGGATAGGCTGAATGAGAGGCATGCTCTAACTTAATACTTAAATATCCTTTATTTTATTTTTGCTTTCAATGTGGATATTTATCTGTTTGTGGGCCGTCTCTCATACTGTCTATGGCGTGAAGGTTTTTGGAACTAGGTTCCATCTTAGAGCCTGGAAGGCCACCCAAAATGGACAAGACTGCTATACTAAGTGATGCCGTCCGCATGGTTATCCAGTTGCGGACTGAAGCACAGAAACTGAAGGAATCAAATGAGACTCTTCAAGATAAAATTAAAGAGTTGAAGGTTTGATGGGTTTCTCTTTGCTTCTTTCTTCACTGTAATGCCCCTTTGATTGTTGCAGTGTTGTGGTCAATAACTCGTAGATGATTATTGATAACTCGGAAGTTGTGTGTTATATCTGTATCTAGTAAACAACATCCTTAACTCAGAGTGGTATGAATAATTTTACCCTTTTCTTGTTCAGGCTGAGAAAAATGAGCTTCGCGATGAAAAGCAGAGGCTAAAAGTGGAGAAAGAGAAACTGGAGCAGCAAGTCAAAGCCATGAGTGCTCAACCAAGCTATCTGGCTCATCCTCCTGCGATCCCAGCTGCATTTGCTGCTCAGAGTCAAGCAGCTGGCAACAAGCTAATGCCTTTCATGGGCTATCCTGGAGTCGCCATGTGGCAATTCATGCCGGCTGCTGCAGTGGATACCTCGCAGGACCATGTTCTCCGTCCTCCAGTTGCGTAAGCCAGAAGGCTTCGCTTTTGAGTATGGAACCTTTATTCCTACTAGCAACGATTTATTGTTCTCTGTTGGTCTTGATTGTGTTAGTCGAAAATCAGACTGAACTAGTTGGTTGATCTATGTTTTGGAGAAATGAAAACTCCCCTATTGTTGCTGCTGATCACTTGTAAATGCTAATAAGCAAATCTGATTACTTTTTCCCTTTTGTTTGGGGCTGAAATCTCTTGGATTCACCCCAGCTGTTTCTTTTTGCTTTGTGGATTAGAATCAAAACTCTCAATTTTAGCATCCAGTGAGTCTATTTGACAAGTAGTTATGATGTGCATAACTATTTTGTTTCAAACTGTCCTTGATCTGGATTATTCTTGCTGTATGTCGAAATTTTGCTTATTATATATAATCTGCGTAGGAAATATAATGAAATAAAGGAGTGTGATTTTTTTCCCTTTTAGTTTTAGATGCATTCTTTGACAACCTAGGATCCAATCTGTTGCAAAAGTTCGAACTGAACGTTATTATTGGATTTAAAGACTTCCAGACATTTTCATAAGATTACATTTAAACGTCAAGTGGAAGTAGTTTTAATAGCATTTTATGTTTCTGCAGGACAAGCATATTTATAATTAGCTTAGGGAAAGCATTATGGAATTTTAGGTATTCAAGAATGAAGAAATTAAATTTCATTCATATTTCTTATGTTAGGAAAATCTGATAGCATAGAACGTCAGTGAAGAAATTGACATGGATTATATTAGAAAGCAATTTGAGATCTTTAATAAAATTGCACAACAGGAAAACACATCTGCTTAGAATTTTGATTCTCAACCATAATTCATATGAAAGAAAAACATGACTAGAAACATAATCCTTGGAAGAAATGTATTCAGTTAGAATCCCAAAATCATGGCTAGTCCAAAGCCAAGCCCCATTGGAAGTATTAAATGATGAAAGTGCTCCTTGTTTGCTGAAGAAAGAGGGGGCTGTGGAGGACTGCTTGGAGAAAGCAGGTCTGAAGCAAATTCAGGAGGTTCAATTATGGGAGGCTCATTAGTTGATGGAACCATGGCATTGCTTAAGTCGGGCGAGATCGATGGTGCTGCACTAGGCGCAGGTGGAAGAATTGCAGGAGCCGCTGTAGGTGATGGTTGAGGCGGTGCAGCAGTTGGTGGCTGCGAAGAAAAAACTGGTGGAGCCGGTGATGGTGGCGTCATAGGGTTAGCAAAAGAAGCCGGCGCCGGTGGCGTCAGAGGGGAAGCAGGAGGAGTACTGCTTGTTATTGGAGCAGCAGGTACAGTCTCAACCTCTATTTTCATTCCTCCAGCACAGTGGCTTGTCACTCCACAGATGAAGTATCTCTTACCAGGTGAAGAGAGTCTGATCACTGTGTTGCCATTTGTGTAAACCTGAACTGGATTGCTTGCCTCACATGAATTGTAATCAGCTTCTGTGACCTCCACCACACTATGAGGAGGTCCATATTGGAAATCTGCAGTGATAGTTTTAGTATGAGATGTGAGAGCTTATCATCTTAGTTACAGTTTTTCAATTGCATGCAGTGCAGGTGAACTTACTGATATTATCTCCAACTATGAATCTCTGTGATTTGATCCATGTCTGCAAGTTGGTGTTTTCATCCCACGAGCCGTTGGGCGAGCCGACTATGTATGTCTCTCCGATAGCTATCTCAAAGAGCAATGCCGCAATTGCAAAGCTCATGAAAGTCTTGTTCATGGTGCCCATTTCAATGAAAAAGGATTGATTGGGTCTGATTAGAGGAGAAATAATTTCTTGGTTTTATAGAAGAGAAGGTTTAAGAAGTAATGCTTGACAAGTTTTGTTTTGTGTTCTAGGGGATTGATTTTTTTCTATATTTTTCTATGTTATCAGTACTTTTTATATGATTTTGACCCTATTAGTGTTGGATGGTTGACACTTTCATGTATATGGAGATGCAAGCACGTTGTACACTTGAGCATCTACGCGCTTGCAATGTATTTCTAATTAAAAAATGAGACCATTGACATCATTAGGGATGTCAAATATGCAAAATATAATTTTGTCATGGCAAATATGCCTGGAATCGTGTGTTTTACTAGTTGAAGTACATCTAAGAACACAAAAGTGGCTTGTTTTGTTCAATAGTGTTAGTTGATTTGAATTGGTTGGCGAAGTGATAAAAAGATTATGTTGTACTAAGCTAAATCTTGAGTTCGAGACTCGTTAATGGAGAAGATTAGTTAGGAGGGTCAATTTGTACCTCGATAGTGTTTGAGCGTAGATTAATTAGTACGTTAAGTGACAAATATCACATTAGTACTGTTTCAACAACAACGTAGTTGCTCAATCCCACTAATTAGTGGAGTCGACTGCATAGATAAAACTCTTCTATTTCGCTCGATTTAGTGCAATTGGTATTGATCTCTTAAAATTATTTAAATCTCTCTTAATTAATGCTAATTTAGCTTCAATCCATCTCTACATCATCGAATTTTTTCAATTTTTATTAACTCAAATTTTTTAGTGGAAACATTTGTATATCATCTTTCGAGGTGTCTAAATTATCACATCCACCCTTCTCTAATTTTTGTATAAATTTCTCCTTGAATCATTAGTCACTCCGAGACCATATGATAATATCTGACATGTGTGTATACACTAGTATTTTGAAGTGTCCAAGTAAATTTATTTTTTATTTTTACAAAAAAAAACTTGCCTTTATAGTTCTTGTGGAAAACTAAACATTATCTCCTTGGCTTTACCTCTCAAAGCACCGCCAAATGGCTTCAAATCTCCTCAAATTCCCCACACAACCAATCACAACTCCAAACCCTTCAATCCCAAAACCACCTCTCACCACCAAAACTCTCTCAATTCCACTCCATCACCACCACTGCCATCTCTTTTTCACCAACTCTCAAAACCTCACCCCCAAAGCACCCAAAATCCTTGCTTTATCCCAACAAACACCACCAACCACCAAAGAAGAAGCAATCAACCAAGCCAAAACATGCCTCTCAACCACACTGGAAAAACCCCTCAACAACCCAAGACTAGCTGGGAAGCTCAAGAAAACCAAGCAATTGAGACTCAGAGTTGAGATCCCAGTCATTGGCGACACTCCAGAGTCACTCTCCCAACTTGCCCTCCAAGTGTTTGACGAAATGCCCATTAGAAGAAAAGGCACAAAAACCATCAAGACCCTTCTTTTATGGCCAAATTCATCTTTAACTGAAATGGGTATCAATGTTTTTGCAAATTCATCATACCCTTTTGAGCACATGGACTTGTCTTCAGTTTCAACTGGTTTTGATTCTAGATTGTTTGGTTCTGTTGATGTGGTGGTGTTTGTGGCACCAGAGGGTGGACTGTTGGAGTCTATGAAGGTGGTTTGTGATGCAATGTATCCAAGTCCTGTTGTGATGTTCAATCCAAAATGGACATTTGAGGAGGAGAGTGAATTTGGTGAGATGGGTAGGTTTGTGGGGTCGTTTGAGGTGGTATATGCTTTTATGGGGTTGGAAGTGAGAGGGGTTTTGAGTAAGAAAAGGGGAGTTGTGTTCAAGTGTGTGAGAGATGGAGTTGTGAGTGGTGAGAGATGGGAAGTTATGGTGGAAGAAGAGGAGAACTTTAAGGTTGTTTCGAGGTTTGCGAAACGTCCCTCGATTGGAGAAGTGGAGAATGTGTTGTATAATGTGATGGCTGTGAATTCTCCCTTCACAAAGTCTGCAAAGTTTCTTAGAGATTTGGTTTCCAATGTAACGGGGAAGAAGTAGGGGTGCTCATCACCAAGTATCTGATATGATGTAAGTACTAACTGTGAAGTTGAGTTCTATTTATCTTTTTTTTTGTAATATATCGAAAGAGATTTCTTTTTGCACTAGATCGAGCGCAATGAAAAAGTTTGATCCATGTAGCCGACTTCAGCTAATTTGGGATTGAGGTTTGTTGTATGTGGAGCTATTTTTTCCTCTTCATGTAGAAACTTATTGTTTGGTGTTTCCTATCACAATACAATGCAATTCTTGCATGTTGAACACAGAAAAAGAGCTTATACTATATCACATTTATTTTCTTTGTCAAGTGTTTTGCATTTAATTCGGAAGGGAGGGCTTTCAAATTCAACTTTGCAAGTTAATTTGCTGTGCACATAAAAAAAAAAAAATCTTTACCCCTTAAAGCTCAGAGGTCTCTAAAGTAGAGTAGTTTGACATGCGGGTCTCTTTTTATTTTTTTATTTTTATTTTTTGATAACCATAGGTATCCACACCCTTCTGATACGACTAATCCCATGGGGCTAAATCGGTGGCACCACACCCATTAGCTGGGAGAAACAGGCAAATAATGACTTCAATGTGAGAGCCAGGTTTCGAACATGAGCGACCTGGTTATGAGAACACCTTTGTAGGACCCAACACCACTCCACCACACCCACCTGGTGCAACATTCGGGTCTCTTAATTAAGTAGAGGTCTCAGTTTCAATCTTGCTTTCACTAAAAGAACTTTACCCCTTTGTAGATTGACCCAACTCAAGTTTAGATTTGTGGAGGCTCAGTGTGCTTTTAAAAATCGTATGAGGCAAGCCAAACAAAAACCAAGGATGATGAATCAAATTTAGGGCTCTTTGTATTCGATTCTTATTAAGGGTATATTGGCTTGTTAAGTAGGATTCATTAATCTCCAACTAATTAATGGAGCATTGCTAATTCTTGTATATTGATCAAAGACTCTTTTAACTTAATTATGCTCAATAGGTTGGTAGTTCCATATCCTCTTATTCAAAAAAATTGAGAAATTGACTTGTCTATACCATGAAACAAGTGGCAATAAGTTAGTTATGTTTGACTTGCAAGAAAGCATCAATTATACAGAGACTTTGTTAAGGGAACCATTTTGGTGTATCCAAAGCTTATATTATACTCTAAGTATGAGCTGTTTCATAGACTTCTTACCTCATTTTTTGTGGTGCTTCAAGCATACTTTAATTCACAGTTGCACTTATACAAGGTTTTGAATTGCAACCATGCAACTTATTTTGTTGACTTCAATATAAAACACTTCCATCTTTCCAGTTTGGCCCCAAAAAACCTAAAGTCAATTTTATTCAGCTAGTACTCTCTTGACTTTAAAGCTTATAAATATGAACATTGTAGAACATGACATATTACCACTGCTTGACCTTGATCCATCACTTCATTACAGTGACCAAAACAAAGATATCAATGGAGAATTATCGATCTAGAGCAATTAAGTTTCTATTTCTCTTGTTTCCTATTCTCTCTTTCACCACTTCTTATGCTGCTGATAAGAAATTGGACGCTGGTTATACATGTAGTACCTATAATTTTACGACTAATAGTCCCTTCACTACCAACCTTAATAGTCTACTCGCTTCCCTACAAGTCAAAGCACCTTCGACAGGGTTCTACAAGGACTCCGTCGGCAAAAACCCGTATCAACTTTTTGGTGTCCTCCAATGTAGGGGTGATCTTTCGAGCAAAGATTGCGCAAGTTGTGCAAAAAATGCGACAGGGGAGGCATTGCAGTCCTGCACTAATAGCATATGGGGGAATGTCTGGCTCCAAACTTGTTCCTTGCACTACTCAACACAGAACTTGTTTGGAGTATTGGACAACAATGCAACTTTGTTAACGTTTGATCAAGTGCCTGACGCCGAAGATGTGAGCTTAAAAGGACTCGCGCTCATGGATAAGCTAGCTTCTTCAGTTCCTAACAAGCCACTAATGTTTCAAACCGATGTGTTAGACGCAGGGACGAGTGTTAAAAGGTATGGCATGGCACAGTGCAGAAGGGACATCAGCAAGGATTCATGTGAGACTTGTTTGAAGGCCGCATTGACAACGTTCCGACAGAAGATAACCGGCGAAAGGGAATGGGAGATTTATGGGATCAGCTGTAGCATGTGGTACCATGACTACTCTTTTTTCTCACACAACATTAATTCAAAGGTTTCAAGTCAATGTAAGATCCCTTTATAAATTTATGTTCTCTGCACAACTTATTTTGAATATTTTCCTCTTAGTGTTTGTTAATACTGAACTTGATTGGTTCCAATTTTAGATTCAGCGGCGGGAAGGCTCCTGTCAGGCAGAGGAGTTGCAGTGGTTTCGGTTGCAATGCTGATGCTGTTGCTAGAACTCTAGTTCCGATCGCAAAAAAATACAACTCCTATGAAGCTTCTCAGTTTTTCAAGTTTTTGTTCCTTGTATGCAATTGTTTTCCATTTAACAGTACTCTTCATATGAGAGAGTTTGTAAAGAATGTCTTGAAAACCTGAGCACTGTTTTCGAATTGTGAACTAAACACAACTTATTCGAATACAATTTTAGAGATACGGGACAAAATTCATCCTAACAGGGTTCTAAATCTGATATTGTCACATCATTATTTGACGGCGCTTTGGACTTAGTACTAGCTTCCCTATCTGTCAAAATGTCATCCGAGGTGCTCCTACCAGTACCAGAGGTAAGCAGAAATGCAGGCTGTGAAGGAGCTGCAAGTGTCATAGTATAGCTACTCAGCATGACAACGACAGATGACATTGTTGGTCTCTGCACTGTATCTTCTTGGATGCAAAGCAGCGCGATGTGAATGCATCTTATTACTTCACTTTCTATGTAGCGGTTGCCCAGACATCGATCGAGTAGCTCAAAATATAAGCCTCTTGTCCAATGTCGCCATGCCTGCGATAGGGCACAATGATATATAAATCTTGAAATCAAATTCATTAATTTGATATCACAAAAATATACTAACTGTCGTCTAATCTGTAAGAGTGCAACTTACATGTTCTTGAAGGTTATTAGAGTTAGAATCATGAAAACTAGTGATACTTCGGCCCGTCACAATCTCTAAGACTATAATTCCAAAGCTAAATACATCGGATTTAGTTGAAAAGTGGCCATGAATCGCGTACTCTGGCGGCATGTATCCGCTGCATTTAGTCATGAGCAGTAACAGGCTTTAGCTAGCTTGTTAGATGTGTACAAAATATGACAGCAAAAAATTAGGATGAGATGTTTTTACTTACTAAGTTCCTACTACATGCCTAGTATTTCCTACATACTGGCTTTCCTTGAAAAGTCTGGCCAATCCGAAGTCCGAAATCTTGGGGTTCAGGTCTTCATCCAACAAAATGTTGCTAGGTTTCAGGTCTCGATGGATAATTCGATGTTGAGATTCTTGGTGAAGGTAAAGCAGGCCTCGAGCAATCCCTTCGATGATCTTATACCTTTGCTTCCAGTCCAACTTTGTACGCTTGACATTATCTACGATTCAACCCGAAAAAAATGTGCATTAAGTCGACAGATTGGACGCGATTGAATTCAAATTTACATATAAGTAGATTAAGTTCAAGATCAAATGAGAAACATGCACACACCATTGAGGAATCCGTCGAGGCTTCCGTTAGGCAAGTATTCATAGACAAGCAACATCTCTTTTCCTTCTAAACAGCAACCTAACAATCTTACCAAGTTCCGGTGCCCAAGCTTCGCAATCAACTGCACCTCGGTTCTTAACTCTTCTAGTCCTTGTCTCGAATTTCTCGAAAGCCTTTTGACTGCTACTTCTCTTCCATCCAAAAGCTTCCCCTATTGAATTATATAACAACCCGATCAGCCAACTTAATGATTATGCAAATGGTCTCCATATATAATGACTTCTTTTTTACCATGTAAACAGGACCAAACCCTCCTTCTCCAAGCTTATTAGCATCAGAAAAATTCCTCGTTGCGGCTTTGAGAGCAGCCAAGTCCATTAATGGCAACTTTTCGTGTACCGGATTGTTTATATTTCCTGTAAGCAAACATCAGACAAGATATATAATGTTGTTAACTTGAATTCTTTCATTCTATGATGAATATATTGTGTATGTACATATTGGATAAGGGAATACTATTTGCATTAACTGCAAAAATGCCGTACCATTTTGCTTCTTCCTTGCTTTCCTCCATAGTAATAAAGTGCAAATGATTGAAGCTAGTATCGCCGCAGTAGCCATTGGCACTAATATGGCGATGACAGTCCTGAATTTCTTTGCTTTTCCTGCAAAGTCAAGATTTTACTTTACCAAGTCACATAGTCTGCTATCTATTATTGAATCACTTATTTGAGACATGGTATACGCAATTAATTAGGCTAAATATTGATCAAGGGAACTGAAGAAAGGATGACCATGAATAAATCTTAACACACACAATGTTTGGTATTTCAGATCTATACTTTCAACTTTTAACTATGTAAGAGTCTGTAAATCAGTAAATCTATATAGTATACTAGATTGTAAGAATTAATCATAAACCAAACATTAATGCTCTCAACAAGAATCAAATTGTTTCTACCCAGTTCGAAATTTTGCACAACTTTAAAAACGCACAAAGACAACAACAACAAAGCCTCTATCCAAAATTAGTTGGGGTCAGCTTCATCGATCAAACTCTCCCACCCTGCTCTATTTAAAGCCCTTCAATGCGAGTTTTCAAAATCATTTTTAATCAATGCTTCCTATATTATCTTACATGTACTTTGATGCCACCAAATTTTTCCAGTTTCTATTACGTCAAATTTTCTAATTGAGTCTGTAAAACCCATAAAATAAATCACAAAAATAAGCTATTTTAGGTCTAATATATCCTTTCTAATCCAAGCATCCTATTTTACCTCAGGCTATATCGTCGAATTTTTTCAATTTCTACCGTGTCGAGTCTTCTAACCGAGTTTGAAAAACCCATGAAATGATCAAATAAATCACAAAAATAAGCTATTTTAGGTCTAATATATCCTTTCTAATCCATGCATCCTATTTTACCTCAGGCTATATCGTCGAATTTTTTCAATTTCTACCGTGTCTGAGTCTTCTAACCGAGTTTGAAAAACCCATGAAATGATAAAATAAGTCACAAAAATAAGCTGTTTTTACCAATTGGTCTTGTATCATTTGAAGAAAAGGTGTGACCATCTCCATCATCAACAGGAGGAGGCAATGGAGGTGGGTTTGGAGGAGGAGAAAGCAAAGACAGATTAAAAGGTATGTTTCTGTCATAATTCACAAAACAGCTCAAACCAGCAAGGAACACACCAGGAGACCTCACACAACAACTTGGAATTTCATTGATCATCTCATGAAGGCAAGTGTTGCAATCCATCTCAGACAAGTCCCTTGTGCACTGCACCATCCCATACATGTTCCGAAAATCTTCGTACTTGGTCACATTGACGGCGAATCTCGACGGACTCCTCGAAGCGGTCTCCGCCAAGTTCTGCACAAAACTGCCTATAATCTCCTTAAAACCGTCTGGGTCTGAGACATTCGATAAATCATGGACTATCACAAAAGGCAGTGTTTGTGATTGAGAGGTGAAATTGCGGTCGGAATAGCGAAATACACAGTTTACGAATCGAACCCCGGCTTCTTTCCGATATGGGCATTGCTTGGTGATTGAGACTGTTGAGGTGTTCACACATTTTTGGCAGTCTGTGAGGGAGATGCCATCTTTGCATTGAATTAGGCCATATACTCGGTTAGGCGCTTCGCCGACGGAGTCTGTAACGAAGGCTTTCGAGGAAGATTGAGAGGACAATGAGGTGAAGAGTTTGTTTAAGTTTGATTCGTATTGGCTCCCTGAAGTGTAATTTTGAGGATCAAAGCAGTGAGTGAGAGAAGGGTCCTCTGCTTTTGAGGGGAGTGATTGGAAAAACAGGACAGAACAGAGGAGGATTATTAGTGTGGTCGATGTCGAATTGTGAAGACTTGCAATGAATTCATGAACATTCATGGTGATCCGATGAGAGTTATGAAGCATTTCTGGGTTTTTAGAAGTGGGTTTTGGTGGATTGAGATTTCCAACCAAGATTTCAAAGTCTTTCAAGTCGTTTGCGTGTGAGCAACTGCAGGGGAAATGAGGTTCTGTTTGGTCCGTTTGTGGAAACAGCTTTTTCTCTTCAATTCAAAAGGTTGAAGTCAGACTGTTTTAACTTCCAAGAAGTCAGGCAGTCAACCTTTGTGTAAAGGAAAATGAAAAATCAACTGTTTGGTTGGCAGAATTGGACGTGGGGTTGTTGGCCAGCACAGCTAATGACGTGATGCACTATTGGTGTGCACAACTCGAGACAAATTCAGAATAGTAAAATAATCCTAATACCTAGTGGTTCAGACCAAAGAAAAAAAAAGAAAAATGAAAGAGAGATTACATAGGCTAGAAATAAGCATAAACATATAAAGAAGAATTTAATGAATAAACTAAATAAATGCATGTTGATTGGTTTTCAAGTTGTTTTAAATTCTTTTTAATGAATAGTACAATATATTCTAAGTTATCTTAAGTCTACTCCTATATCATCAAGTTTCTTCACTTTTTGTAGAGTCGAGTTTTCTAACTGAGCACTTGTAGGCTATTTTTTGCATCCATAGGTGCTATTTCTACTTTTCTTTGAGTCCTCAAATTATATTTTTACAAGTTTTACTAAAAATCTATTAAAAAATCCTCATTTTCACTACATTATAATGATAATCTAATACATTTTTGGCGCACATTTTGTTTTTTAGCCTATTTATAGCTCTTTCTTGTCTCTCTAGCCGTGAGCTCCACATCTAACAAAATACCATAAATAAGTTATAAGACAAAGTGTACGCCAAAAATGTGTTTGATTATCATTTTCCTATTTTTTATTTGAATTGTTTCTTTACAACCTAATATTTACTAGTTCGTATCGTACTTGACTTGACATAATTGTGGTTTTATAAAAAATTGACTAACTAATACAAATGAATAATTGGTCCATTTCAATCGATGGATACAATTTTAGGTGTAAAAGATGTTTTAGAGGACTTTGACAAAGAAAACGAAGATGTTTTAGAGGAAAAACCGCATAATTTGGAAAAACATGACAAAGTGCACATTGGAGACTATGAAAGGAAACAAAATTACAACTTTCTTTTACATTTTAGAACTCATTACAAACAATGGCCTAAGAAAGTTAAGACAAAGAAATAGGTGTTTGAGTTTCATTAATGGTGCTTGCACCAAATTTCAACTCTGACATAGCTGATTCACTTCCTAGCACAAATGGAGGAGGTGAAGGATTTGGAAGTGTAGCAGAATTGCTGTCAAGCATCAACACAACAGAAGCCATAGTAGGTCTGTCTTCTATGTTCTTTTGAATGCACAATAGCCCAATGTGGATGCACTTTATCACTTCAATTGATGCCTCGCTACTTAAACTTTGGTCTAGAAATTCCAAAGCTGTTCCTTCTCTCCATTGTTGCCATGCCTGCAAACAACTTAACAAGCCTTACATATCGGCGAAAATGCTGAACTTTAAAGCAACTAAACATGTAAGAGGGAATTAATTAAGGCCGCGCAAGTTCTTATCTATGAATGCCGCCGCACTGACCTTGCTTAAGAGGTCTTCTGTATAACCTGAATGGTATACATTTATGTTCTCACCACTTATAATTTCTAGAAGTAGAACTCCAAAACTATACACGTCTGATTTTGCAGAGAAAATTCCTCTTACAACGTACTCGGGGGCCATATAACCACTGCAATCATTCATCACATGTATATTATATATCATAAAGTATTAAAATCAACCTTCAGAAAGAATTATTGTATTTGGAATTGCTAATGTTATTAGTACTTACAGTGTCCCAGCAACTCTCTCTGTCTCATCGTGAGTTTGGTCTACTCCGAAAAGCCTTGCCATCCCAAAATCTGAGATTCTAGGATTCATCTCGTTGTCCAACAAAATGTTACTCGCTTTCAGATCCCTATGAATAATCCTCAGCCGAGAATCTTCGTGGAGATAAGAGTATCCCTCGAGCAATTCCTCTTATGATTTTGTACCGTGTTTCCCAATCCAAGTCGCTCTTTTTGGTTGGATCTACTTGATTATATATGCACACCATAAACAAATACATTATAATTGATTCACAATGTAATTTGCTGAACTACTATTGCATTGTGCAATTTCTTGCACTTCTGCAAAATGATAAGCAAATTATGGTGCAAGAGACAAACCGAATAGATGCTTATCGAGGCTTCCATTCGTTACATATTCATATAAGAGCAATTCTTCTTTTCCTTTAAGGCAGAATCCCAACAGTTTAACTAGGTTCCTATGTTGTAGCTTATGAAGCAACATCACTTCATTCTTGAATTCTTCCGAGCCTTGTCTGGAATTAGTCGACAGCCTCTTCACTGCTATTTCCTTTCCATTTGACAGCTGACCCTGAAAGGGATAGTAACATTGCTTAATTCTTGCACCTTAATTAATTTCTTCAATAAAGTCTATTATATATAATGAAAATATTAATAATCATATACATTGATGAATTACGCAGATTTTTACCTTGTATACCGATCCAAATCCGCCTTGTCCAAGTTTATTACCCATCGAGAAATTATCAGTGGCACTCTTGATTGATCCAAAGTCGAAATGGAGAAATTCTGCTGCGCGTTCAATGCCATCTCCTTCACGAGAAATAAACATAAGAATCGGATATATACAAGATCGAAAATGATTTATAGTTTACATTACCAATTATTCCTGAAATGTCCTGCCCTTTATTTAACTTTCTCCTTAGCATTGAAAAGCCAACAAAGAAGACAAATAGCAGAACTACCCCTTCAACCAATGGAACGGCAATCAACAAGGCCTTCATCCTCGACTTATCCTTTCCTGCAAAATGAGCAAGATTTATAAACAAAATAATTTGTCGAGTTTGATTCACATATAAACAAAACAGCAACAATCTTTTGGAGAGATCAAAACCGCATGTTGCGTTCGCATTTGAAGTCGACGATGATGGCTGTGGGGGAATAGGAGGCAGTGTAGAGGGAAGTATAGAGGGATCGAAGAACAAATCCACCTCATATCTTACTACGCAACTCGGGCAAGTAGCCCGACAACCTTCCTTTCCTCTACAAGCATAATAGACTCCCTTGATCATTTCTTGGAAGCATGACAAACAGTCTTTCTCGGATAAATCTCTAGTGCACTGCACCATCCCATATAGCGGTTTTGAATTTGTGTAATTGATGATCCCAGACTCATACTTTGAAGGCTTGGATGCAGCCTCATTCGTCAATCTTCTTATAAGACTGTCCACTTGCTGCCACAAGAGATCACCATCGGAGGCAAAGTTAGGACTCGGCATCAGCCTTGTTTCATTAGTATCGATTCGAGAGAAGAACGGTTCGTCCGAATAGCGCAAAATGCAGTTCTCATATCGTAAGTATGCTCGCCTTCCTTCCATGCAGCTGCTACTAATATTTTGCTCCGCGAAGTTCAAGCAACCATTACAATCTTCGTTGGAGATGTCTCCCCTACATTGAACTAGGCCGTAGGCAGCATTGGGGATGTTGCCAGACGTAGCATTGAAGAAACCATCGCGAGAACCATTTGATATCAGAGAAGGGAAAAGGAGATTGAGATTGGTATGAAATTGCTTCCCCGAAGCCGAAGTATCATTGTTGGAACACGAGTCTTTGATGAGCTCTTCTTCAGCTCTAGTAGTAGTAGTACTAGCACTAAAAAATTGTAGTAGCACAATACATGAAAAGATGAACAAGAACATGGAATTTAATATTGCACAAAAGTACTTCATCATATCTATGTTCAATTTCTGAATTAGGAGATTGTCTAAAGACCCTCCTCATCATATTATTTATTACATATAAAACTCTAACTAATCCGATGAGAGACTTCCCAGCACCTTCACACGGTTTCATATAGACTCGTTTTTATTGGCTTATAATGCATTAGCATTGAATAGAAACTAGAAAGACAGTCAAATTAAATAGGCAACATGACAAAAAAAATTGATCTATATTCCATTAAGTTTGTTGTACAATGAGTGTTACAGTTATACTCTCTCTCCGGTCACAAATATAGGTTGTTCTAGCTTACCTTATTTTTTTTTGTTCAAAAATGTAAGTCGTTATTCAATTCCCAAACATATTTGACCTATTTTGCTCTCATTATTAAAGATAAAATAAAAGAAGTTGAAGAGAAGCCACTCATTATTTGCAGCGGCTCTGTGGGAGAAACTAGCTGATGAGAGTCACGATGGACGAGATGAATTCGGCAAAGGAGTGTTTTATGATGGATTGCCTAGGGAGAATGGATGCTAGACAAATGGCTCTGTGGTGGTCGACTGTTGTTACCCTTTTGTGGGAAGTGTGGGCGGAGCGAAATAGGCGAATATTTGATTCAACGGATCAAAGTGCGACGGATGTATGGGATAAAGTTAAGAGAGGAGTGGCGAGTTCGTTGGTGGGGACCACGCTTTTCAAGGCTTAGGATTGGACGACGCTTACGAATGATTGGAGATGTATCTGTAGAAGGGTGTGAAGATGGAGTTGTAGTTCGGGGGTTATCTGTTTGTTTCTTAATTTCCCATTTTGG
The DNA here is from genome assembly GCA_039657345.1 of Stephania japonica. Classification (NCBI taxonomy): domain Eukaryota; kingdom Viridiplantae; phylum Streptophyta; class Magnoliopsida; order Ranunculales; family Menispermaceae; genus Stephania; species Stephania japonica. Next base: position 77,610,510 of record CM077556.1, on the reverse strand, counting down.
TACTCCGGACCACAGGAACACGGGTTCAACCTAGTTGATTTGATGTGAACGTGGCACCACACTTAGGTGTAGTTTGCATTACTGGCTCGCCTTCGTATGGGGGATTTTTGGAGGTATGTTGACGGAACGATGCGTTTTTCCCCTAGTACACTGGTAGGGGTTTTTTTCGACTTTATTTATGGGAAACACATTGTTTCCCACCACTTGTATAATATGTACATATTTTCTTATGGCTATATTAAATAAAGTCTCGTTCCTATAAAAAAAACATTAATAAAGATAAGGGTAGTGCTATTTGGACTCGTGAGTCCAGACTTAAAACTTTTTTTAATTTCAAATACACCCTCAAGCAATTAATGAAACAACCATAATCACTTGTAAAATTCTTATTATACCCCTTAAATATGTACAAAAAATTTAATAACCTCCCTATGAGTCCGGACTCATGAGTCCAAGTAGATTTATTGTTAATCTATATGGACTCAAGAGTCTAGACTCAGAAGGATGTGTGAATAATTTTTACAAAAGTTAAAGGGTTCTAGAAGAATGTTTCAATTTGTTGTATTTTGAGAAAGACGAAGGGCTTACATGGGAGATGGGGGAAATGAGAAAGCACCAATTTCTCTTGGGTGATTCAACAATAACACCAACTTTTGAAGGATGAATTTGAAATAAATAAATCTATTGTGTCTGGACTCTTGTGTCCAAATAGCAGTACCCATAGTAATATTACATTACAATTAAATGACTTCTTAATTTTTGTGCTTTTACCTTAAACAATCTACATTTTTACCTTAAACAATCTACATTTATGACCGAATAAAGTACTAGATAGAGACCTCGCGATGTAGGCGTGTCTACCTACCTTAATTTAAGAGTGGAACGGAAAGACTGGAAATATTAGCACCTAACTTTAAGAGTGGAACGGAAAGACTGCTAACTTTAAGAGTGGAACGGAAAGACTGGAAATATTAGCACCACTCTGTATGTAGATGGAGAGTTAATAATTGTCAAATCTGTATGTAATAATTGTCAAATCTGTAAGTAGATGGAGAGTTAATAATTGTTTGACATTTGTCCTGGCGTGATTTATGTATGCAGACAAATTCTACAAAAAATAAACTCTACCAATTTGTGAGACCCATTCACCGTGTAGCAAATGCACAAGTCACACACATTTATTAAGAACGACTTTGAAATGAAATATATTTTAAGTCCGATATTTTCTTTCTTTTCTTTGATCGAAAAGTGCGATATTTTCTTAAATAGTCTCGAGTTAATTTTTGGCATAAAGTATCATTTGGTCATTAAACTTTCAAGCTTTTGTTGATTTGATCCTTAAATTTTCATTAGTTCACTTTTGGTTCATAAACGTTCATTTGCCTTTACTTTTGATTTTTTTATTAAGTTTGAAGAATAACGGTTGCTAACAAATCGCTATAGGCGGTTCACAACTAATTCATCAACCCAAAAAATCGTTTGTGAGCCATTTTGTTAGTGTTTGTTACTCTCAAAACTTAACATAAAAGCAGAAGGAAATGAAAGTTCATGGACCAAAAGTGACTGATGAAAGCTTGTTGACCGAATCAACAAAAACATGAAAGTTTAGTGACCAAATGAACTGGATTTAATTTTAACTCCAAACTGGTTGGAAAAATAGTCTGAAATCAAGAATTCATAGAGTTTTGGTGCTTCTAATGGACTTCTTGTTCCCTGGTTGTTTCTTTTATGTATTTCTCTATTTGATTTGAATGAATGACTAGTTTAGTAGTTTTCTTATCCACCCAAACTACAAGGCTTTTTTAAGTCACAATTATCAAAAAACATCTTTATCACACTTAAAGATAAAAAGCCTGCAAAGGTCATAAAGGCCTCCAATAGAAAAGATGGCCAAGCAAAATAATCACAACAGAGAAATATGTGTTAATGATTCTGATTCTGCTGTTAATAATAATGATTCACTTTCCAATAGAAATGGAGGCGGTGAAGGAGTTGCAAGTGTTGGAGAACTGCTATCAAGCATCAACACAATGGATGCCATTGTAGGCCTATCTTCAATGCTCTTTTGTATGCATAGAAGTGCTATATGGATGCACTTTGTCACTTCACTTGACGTCGCGGTACTCAAACTCGAGTCTAGAAACTCTAAAGCTGTCCCTTCTCTCCAATGCTCCCATGCCTGCAAACATTTTACCAAGTGTTACACACATGACATAGTAGAACAATATTTGCTAAAGGGACTTACAAGATTTTGATTATACTGACCTTATTTAAGAGGTCTTTCGTCGTGGTAGATGATTGATTCACATTTATGTTCTTCTCACCACTTATGATTTCTAAAACTAGAACTCCAAAGCTATAGACATCTGACTTCACCGAATAAATTCCTCTTATGACGTATTCGGGGGCCATGTAGCCACTGCATTCAAGTCGTCGAATCGATGCATGTCATAAATTTATCAATATTAAATCAACAAGTTGAAACATGGTGTATGTGAGTTTCTAAAGGTTTAAACAAATACTGACAACGTTCCAGCAACTCTCCTTGTACTGTCATGAGTTTGATCCACTTGAAAAAGCCTTGCCATCCCAAAATCTGAGATTTTTGGATTCATTTCATTGTCCAACAATATGTTGCTCGCTTTAAGATCCCGATGAATGATCTTAAGCCGTGAATCTTCATGGAGATAAACCATCCCTCGAGCAGTTCCTCTAATGATTCTGTAACGGCTTTCCCAATCTAAATAGCTCCTTTTGGTTGGATCTATTTATATACCATTTTTGTGGTGATCGATCAATTTTACACTTTAAACCAAGGAACGTAAAATTGAAGAAGTTAAGGATTAACGGGACAAACCGAATAGATACTTGTCGAGGCTGCCATAGGGAACATATTCATATATGAGTAATTGTTCTTTCTCTTCAAGGCAGAAACCTAATAATCTAACAAGATTCCTGTGTTGAAGCTTGTGAAGTAACATCAATTCATTCTTGAATTCCTCTGAACCTTGTGATGAATAATTGGAAAGCCTTTTTACTGCTATTTTTTGACCATGTGAAAGCTCACCCTAAATTTTTTTTTTTTTTTGAGTGAGCATTAATAGTTCTCAATAGATTCATTATTGTAACTATAACTGATGAATAAATCAAACTATTTTTCACCTTGTACACTGATCCAAATCCGCCTTGTCCGAGTTTATTCCCATCCGAAAAATTGTCCGTGGCACTCCTGATTGTTGCGAAGTCGAATTCCAGGGATTCAGTTGAATGTCTTATGTCGTCAACTTCACGCAAAATAAGTTTAACAAATCAATCACCAGGTTCATGAATATTATGTAATAAACATTCACATTCCAAACATCATGTACAAACAATGTTATATATAATTGGTTTGAAAATGAACTATGTATTACAATCAACATTACCAACTATTCCTGATATGTTCTTCCTCTTAGTCCTTTTTCTCCTCAGTACTGAATATGCTACACAGAAGGCAACCAGCAGTAATAACACTCCTACAACTATTGGAGCAACTATTACTGCAATATTCATACTCGACTTGTCAGCATTTCCTGCATTATGATAAGATATACTTTTCACAAATTAAACTTTAAGTTTTGATTCATAAAACAAGAAAATAGTCCTTCGAAGGAGCGTATTTACAATTGAAATTAGATCAAGACAAGTAATTGTACCTTGTGTTAAATTTGTCTGTGATGAAGGCCATGGTGATTGATCAATAGGTGGAGGAGGAGGAGTCAAGGATAAGAGATCAAAAAATGGATATACCTCATATCTTATAGTACAGCTCACACAAGCAGCCCGACCGCCTTTCTGTCCACGACAACAAGAATTAAGTCCTCTAATCATTTGTTGGAGACATGACAAGCAATCTGTCTCGGATAAATCTCTAGTGCATTGCACCATCCCATAAACCGAGTCCGAATTGGTGTTGTTAACGAGCCCTCTATCAAACAAAGAAGGATTGGATGCTGCAGCAGTTGTTGATCTATTCATAAGACTATCAACTTGTTTACTTAGAAAATCAGCATTGGATGCATTGTTGCCATTTCCCAAGAGCCTAATTGGACTAGTTTCAACTCTAGAAAAGAAGGACACATCCGAATAGCGCAAAACACAATTCTCGAATCTTACAAATGCACGCTTTCCATTCGGGCATCTCGCAACGATTTCTTTCTCAGCAAAGTTCAAGCAAGTGCTACATGCTTCCATGGTGATATCACCCCTGCATTGCACAAGTCCATAGATGGCATAATTCGAGTTGTCACCGGACGAAGAAGTGTTGCAGAAGCCGGTGAGAGAACCGTTCGAGACTAGATTAGGGAGGAGGAGGTTGAGATTGGTCTGGAATTGGCTACCTGATGAGTAATTGGATGAGTTGGAACAAAATTCTAGGATGAGATCCTCAGCTGGACTAGTGAACTCAATGAGCAAAAGAAATGATAAGATCAGCAAAAACATGGGATTTGATTCACAAGAACAATTCATCTTGCATACATTTAAGTGTATAGTTCTCTTTAATTAGGAGATTATCTTAGGCTATCTCCTACAGACTTCAAAATTGGAGAGAATTAAGCATAACTCTTCCTTGCCCTTCATGACTTCATCAGTTGACCTGCTTTTAGCTAGGCAATTTATTTAATTATTGAAGAACCATGTGAAAGCTGGTGGAAACCACCACAAGAAGTCATTAAATATTTAGACTTTCTTCCTCTCTTTCCCTTTTTTTTTTTTTTTTTTTCTTAGTGCATTTGTCAATTAAATTTTGTGGTGCCACCGACAACTATTGAGATCTAGATGTTGTTGTATGTCATTTTCAGTATGAATATTAAATACTATATGTCCCTATGGAGGGTAAGTTAAATTATCATTAAAGACATATTATAGAAGTCTCACGTACCAAGGAAGTTACACTTAGTTTATTGTTGAACTTGTGAGCAAAGCTCAATGAAGGAAACAAGAATGGACCAATCTATGGCGTATCGATCAATTTTTCCACGTATATTAAAGAATTAGCGAGCTCCTCATGTCGATTTTCCACACGTTTGCGTGACGAAGGTGGTAGTCTAGTAATTGAACAAGCTACCTTTCCTAGTCTTAGAAGATTAAAAAAAAAGAAAGAAAGAAAGAAAGAGTTCATTCCCAAAAAACAGAAAGGTTATTCACAATAGGTAGTAAAGTCAATATATGAGTAATTAATTATGCTTGGTTATGACTCTTACATGTAAACTGTATGCGTGGGAAAGTTCGTTATAAGTGAAAAATCAATTAGACCTGAAAATAGACCAACTTTTAGGGGAATGATTTGAATTATAATAACAGATCATTAAGTGTTTAAGCTTCAAAACTGTTGGATTGAGGTGTTGGAACCCGACGAGATTGATCCACTTTGCAGCACATAGAGATTTTCACTTTCCAACAAAAATGGAGGCGGGGAAGGAGTCGCGAGTGTAGGATCTTCGCTATCAAGCATCAACACAACGGAGGCCATATTCGGTCTCTCTTCAATGCTCTTTTGAATACATAGTAGTCCAATATGGATGCACTTCATCACATCAGTCGACGAATTAGTACTCAGACATTGGTCTAGGAATTCTAAGGCTTTCCCTTCTTTCCAATGCTCCCATGCCTGCAAACAACTCTCCTAGAATTAGATAAAATGCTGAAAATGAGAGATGATGCCGCACTTCTATAATGCGCCCTACTTACAATGTTTGTGAGGTCTTTTGAAGATTCTGCCTGGTTTTCTTTGATGATCGGCTGACCACTTATGATCTCCAACATTAAAACACCAAAACTATAAACATCTGATTTCATTGAGATCATTCCTTTTACAACATACTCTGGAGCCATGTAGCCACTGCGACAAAATATCGAGTCGATGAGTTAGACCTTCGATCGATGATAATTCTAATATATCTAGTTATTGTTAGACAATCTATAATTGAATTTGATTTCATTAAGTTTCTTCACTCTAGGTATGTTGCAGAAGAAGAATCCAAATTTCAATTAAGAGTTAAGGTTCGAAACTCACAATGTCCCAGCAACTCTCCTTGTTTTGTCATGTGTTTGGTCGACTCCGAACAGCCTTGCCATGCCAAAATCTGAGATTTGCGCATTCATCTCGTCGTCCAACAAAATGTTGCTCGCTTTCAGATCACGGTGAATAATTCTCATCCGCGAGTCTTCGTGAAGGTAAAGCATTCCTCGAGCAATCCCTCTTATGATTTTGTATCGACTTTCCCAATCTAAACATCCTTTTTTGGTTATATCTGCAAGTTTTCAGTACCATTTGGCTCACAATCTAATGAATTAAACTAGTCTTCCACTCTAGAACTAATAGCATAAATGCAATACTAGCTACTCGAAATCCAACAGAGTGAAGGGACAAACCGAATAGATACTTTTCGAGGCTTCCGTTCGGCACATATTCGTATACTAGTAGTTTTTCTTTTTCTTCAAGACAAAAGCCTAACAATTTAACAAGATTTCGATGTTGTAGCTTGTTAAGTAACATCACTTCATTTTTAAATTCTTCTGAACCTTGCCCTGAAGACTGGGAAAGCCTCTTCACCGCAACTTCCTGTCCATTTGGAAGGACACCCTGCAAAGAAAAACAACTGCTTGATTAAGTAGACTTCTTTACATAGCACTAAATCTTTACTAAGAAACTAATGTAATTGAAAGAAACTGTGATTCTTTATATAGCAAGTTCAAACCTTGTACACGACTCCGAATCCGCCTTTTCCGAGTTTATTAGCATCGGCGAAATCTTTGGTAGCACTTCTCATTGTACTCAAGGCGAATTGAAGGGTCTCTTCAGATGTGTTGTTCCCTTCAAAACAAGTTTAACAAATCAGCTAAATATATGATTGCTCATGTGATTGTATCAAGTGAAGGGTACTAATTTGTAAAAACTTACCAGATATGTTATTCCCTCTATTTCTGCAAGTTAAATATGTAAAACAACCAGATATTAGTAGGACTACTCCTACAGCTGTTGGAACAACAATCTTCACGGCATTTGCGCTCGACTTAACTGCATGTATAATCAACATATCATAATTTTTTTCAATAAGATCGAATTTTGATTATCAACACATTACAACAATTAAATTAAACAAAATACCCTCATTGGAGGGGGGTGTAGGCCGAGGAGGTGGAGGTGGAGGAGAAGGAGGTGGAGGAGGCAGCAACGATACATTGAAAAACGGATTTGTTTCATATCTCACAACACAACTAGCACAAATAGCCTGACATCCTTCCTTTCCTCTGCAACTAATATACACTGTGTTAGTCATATGTTGAAGACATGTCAAGCAGTCTTTCTCCGACAAATCTCTCGTGCACTGCGCCAAACCGTAGATGGCCACCACCGAGTCGGTACTGTCATTGATCATACCAACTTGAAACTTCAAAGGCTTGGATGCAGCGTCGGTTATCAATCTATTCATAAGACTCTTCACATTTTGACTAAAATCATCAACGCTATCTGCATCATTCAGAGCCGGCATGAGATTAGTTGGACTAGTTTTCACTATGGAGACGAATTCTGTATCGGCGTAGCGAAAGAGACAGTTCTCATACCGGATGAATGCGCGCTTTCCTTTTAGGCATTGACTGGTGATCTCTTTCCCTGCAATTTGCAAGCAAGTACTACAATCTTCCATGGAAATCCCACCTTTGCATTGCACTAAGCCGTAGACGGAGCTGTTCGGATTGCTGACATCGAATGAGGTATCGAAGAAGCCGTTGTTGGCCGAGCCATTGGAGACCAGAGAAGAGATGAGGAGGTTGAGATTGGCCTGGAATTGGAGGTATGAAGTAGAATTGTTGGCATAGTTGGTACAATAGTTTAAGGTGACGGAAATTTGAGCTTTGGTACTAGAGGTTTGTAAGAGCACAACGCAAGTAAAGATGAACAAAAACATATTAGTTGACATTAATTTGATGCCCCAAGATTTTGTACAGGTACTTCATCATGATTTTGTACAGGATCAAAAACATATTAGTTGACATTAATTTGACACCCTTTGAGTTGAATAGTAGTTAAATTGGAGACAGTATCGATGCTAGTGGAGGAGATCCACGTGCTCGAACATGCAAGTGCGGTGCAATCGTGAAAATTTTAATAATAATTTTTGATTCTGTGTTTTTCAAGATTAACCCTAATTATTTTATAAAAGACACGCCCCATCCTCAAGAGAACAGGATCAAAAAATTTGAAAATTGAATCTAAGACTCAAGAATGCCATGTAAGCAATTTGTATATAATAAGTCCTAATTAAGGTTCGAGACAATGGCTAGTAAAATGGCTCACGTATTGCCAAGATTTGAGATATCTTTAAATTATTATAAAACATGTTAATTGACATATATAATTCGATGCCCAAATTATACACAAGAACTTCATCATATGTTCAGTTCATTTCAGCTATGCTTTGGGTAATTTGATCCAATAAAAATGTCAACCTTCATCCTTAATTTTTTTTTCTTGAACTGCTACCTTAATACACTTAATTAGACCTTAATTTCCTACCAAAAAAATTATACCTTAATTAAATAGTAATTTAGTATCCACACTTTTTTGATAAAGTAGCATTCAAAATTATGTTTAATTAGTCTGCAAAAGCCACGACTCACCTTACAAAAAGTGTCTTGAAACTTAAAACAACAATACAATTACCTTAATACCAAATTAATTCGGGTCGACACAGATCAAACTCTTCGATATAAATAATTATAAAAAAATTTATTTAAATTCTTAGAGTTCGAACTCGTATCAAATTTTTCAACATTTACAAATGTCAAAAATATAATTATAAATTATTATTTTAAAATTATTTATTACTTAGAATAACTTTAAAATAAAAAAATTTTAAAAACTTTACAAGAGTCGAAACTCGAAAGTCGAAATAACACTACTCAAAAAGTTAAATGCATCTAATCAATTGTTGATAAAAAGGCCCACGTATTGCTTAGATTTGCAATATCTTTATATTATTATAGAATACGACTAGGGTCAGGCGGGCTGCACATTTGATGTACCCCAGACATGGCTTCACATTAATTAGAGGAATTCAAGTTGTCGGGAAAAAAACAAAAAAGTCACTGTAGTGCCTTTGATCCATTGTACTTGATTATGATTGAAGAGATATTATAAGGATGAGCATTGCAAAGATAATGCATACAGTTTTCAAGAAGCAACATAAGTCAGACATGTTGGACACTGTTGGATTACTCTAAGATTCGTGTGCATACATCTAATTGCAAAGAATCAACGGACATTAATCAATGCACGTAATATTAAATTATTAAATTATTGTGCTTTTTTACATTTAAAAGCACAATCAAATAAAGAAAGGGAATATCTTGATTGGTCACGGCTAACTTCTTTGTTCTTTCCGCATTGACTAAAATATATTTTTCCCCATGTTCGCATGAACCTTCGATTATAGTGTGATCTATATTTCTATTTTTTTTTTAATGTAAAATCATTTTGTTTTGTTTTAATTAACTATTTATGTATAAAAACTAAGTAAAATAAAATAAAGAAAGGGATATTCTTAGAATATTCTTTTTTACATAAGACTTGGTGTAAATGAATATGGGAGTACTATATGGCATGACCTCTCTAAGTGCAAAATTTACTATTTTAACATAAAGGGATGGAGATGCTTAAAATATTTATTGTTAAAATAAAAAAAAGAAAAAAAAAAGGAAACAAATAGTGGCTTAATTGTTTTTTAACAAAAAAGTGACGCTGGCCATTTTAGACTGGTGCCTAGGCGTAGGGAGCCATCGCCACTACAGAAAGATGTGAGTTTTAGTGCATATTTGGTTAGTTTTTTGTCCGTTTTGACACCAAAAGTTATGTTGTTTCGTACAGACTCGATTTCTTTTGATTTTTTATAAGAGAAGAAGTTATAGTATAAATCAAACACATTGAAATTCATTGAAAACAAATTGAATCACGAAAGCCTTTTGAATTAAAGTGTGTTCTTTGAGTTATAGCATCATTTTCTCAAAAGTTTATCAAAGAGTATTTTTTATTGAAGTTGTGTTACACACACATCATCCAATTAACCATTAGAGACTTGATTGTATCTTGAAAGTAAGTTTTGATTAAACCCAATATGTATACACAGTTTCGATCGATAACATGAAATTGTCTAAAAGAGAATAATCACGTGCCTCACGTCTTTATTTGGTATTTCTATTCCATTATTGTTTTCCAATATGAAGAAAATTGTTAAAACATTTACATGACAACTAAAATCACTAAATTATGTTTTTTCTAAGTTGATAGTAATTTTTTATTAATGTTTTTAATCTTTCCTTCATTTGGTCAACTCATTTGGTCAACTCATTTATTCAAACCACCCTTGAAAAGATTGCTACAAAAAAAAGTTAGACACTATTTAGAGGGGAAGAAAGAAAAAAGTGGATTGAGTATTAATTTGAAACGTTTTTGAATTCCTTACCCTTAAAAGAGTGAGATCAGTGGCGGCTCTCACCCAAACGCAGCTGCCAAAAGCCTCATTACACGTAGAGGTACACATGAATTGAATTCAGTCCAATTAAGATCAATTCGTAATTTAATTCAATTATTGCATATTAAAAAATTACAATTCAATTCAGTCCAAATAATTCATCAATTCAACTCAATCTAATTTGAAAAATGCGGACTGGACTTAATCAAGTTCCACGGATTGACTTTTTCTATCCAAAGATTCATGAAATTAAACTTTAACAAATTAATCATAAAAATCATACATCTCATGAATGACAAATTTACAACATACATCCCATAAATCTATATATAACATATTTCTCACAAACTTATCATCACAATGACCTTTAAAATGCAAGTTCCTACATAATTAATATGTTATCTATAAATTTACATAATACACCCTCACAAAAACACAAAAAAAAGGTGCACGTTGCAATATGTAACCCACAAAAAAAGATCGAAAGCGTAATAAAATAGTTAAGATAAGTATAGTCTTTCAGATATTATAGTTTAGAGTTGATAGTATGGGTTGATGTTTTTTGAGATAATATAGTGCATATGAGTAGATATGTATATGTGTTGATGTGCTAGACGGACTGAATCGGATTAGATCCGCAGTATTTAATGTAGGATCCATAATCCGATCCAGTCCAACTGGATTAATGAATTTTTAATCTAGTCTAGTCCAAGGAATCAAAAAAATTGATCCAATTAGTAATAATTAGTCCGAATTGGACTGGATCCGTGGATTTATGCAATTCGTGTGCACCTCTAATTACACTCAATTTATTACAACAAAAAAAGAAAATTCTCAATCGGTATATATTCGAACTTTTAACCAACAATGTAAACATTTTAGAATGTTCGACTTATGATATAATGATATATTGATCAAATTTCTCCATTATCGTTCGATTCATAAAGTCTTTGATATGTTTTCAAAATCTTAAAGGGTAGTGCTATTTGGACTCGTGAGTTCGGATTTAAAACTTTTTTTAATTTCAAATACACCCTCGAGCAATTAATGAAACAACCATAATCACTTGTAAAATTCTTATTATACCCCTTAAATATGTACAAAAAATTTAAAAACCTCTCTATAAGTTCGGACTCATGAGTCCAAGTAGATTTATTGAATCTGAAAATTTCTGCTTTGATTCTATCGATGAGAAGAAATGGGCGCTGCTTTCAAAATTTTTCAATTATTTTTTATCAATGCTTCCCCAAGTTATCAATTGATATTAGAAACTTTTTCAAAAATTAAATTTTGATACGTTATTTTAAAGAAATTTCTATGACATATATACTATAATTACACATCGCATTTAGACATAAAAAGTGGTTTGTTTTTCGAATAAGTTCAATAGAAGAAAGTTCTATGACATATATAATATATTTCGTTGCGTTTGACAAGTACAAATAAGTAGCTTTTCAGCTTAAGACAAGATTTTAGGCTTTTAATTAGATTACATATAATATTTTCAAATATATCCTTAAAAAAGAGTCGGCTACATGGATCAACATTTTTCATTCTATTCGATTCATAAAGTCTAGGATGGCGTGCTTTTAAATTCTCTTAAATCGTTTTTAATCAATGCATTCTAAATTACTGGTTGATATTAAAAACTTCTTCAAAAATTAAAATTTTTTGAGAATATTCAAAAATTAAACTTTGACACGTTACTCTTAAGAAGTTCTATGAGCTACTGTAACTACACATCACACATGCCCAAGACCTTGCTAAAAGGCAAGGTTTGGAAAAGTCATGAGTTCAACTCCAATTTAATAAAAGAAAAAAATTTTACACATCGCACATGGGCATAAAATAATGATCTTTTCCAAGTAACTTTTATTTCAATTGAACTCTCTTTTACTTGGATAGTTTGTTTTATTCCGCAAACACAAACTAGTAAGATTGTTTCTTAGCTTTCGACAAGATTATAAGCTTTTAGTCAGATTAATTAATCTATATTGTCAAGGATCCTGCTAATGTAACCTAACATTGAAAGTACTGGTCACCGTCCCTGTAATACACATTGGGATGTGAGCGCATCATGAATATATTCAATTGATATAAATATGTTTATCTGTCATATTACATTGATCAGCTATTGAATCAATTAGCTTTTTCAAATAATTTTAATTGATCAGTTAGATTATCAGCTTTAAGCTATCAGTTACTAGATTATCAACTATTAAGATTATCAGCTATCAATTATATTATCAGTCATAATTTAGATTATCAGCTAGCCTTACCAAACTGAGCAATGGAAATGAGAATACTTATGGCATGACCTTTGTAAGTGCAAAATTTACTATTTTAACGTAAAGGTTTGGAGACGCTTAAAGTATTTATTGTTGAAATAAAAAAAAAAAAGAAAGAGGAAACAAAGAGTGGCTTAATTGTTTTTTTAACAAAAAAGTGGTGCTGGCCATTTTAGACTGGCACCTAGGCATAAGGAGCCAACGCCACTGCGGAAAAATGTGACTTTTAGTGCGTATTTGGTTCCTTTTTGTCCGTTTTGACACAAAAAGTTGTGTTGTTTCATACGGACTCTATTTCCTTTGTTTTTCTATAAAAGAAAGATTTCTAGTATGAATCAAACACATTGAAAACAAATTGAAACACAAAAAGGCATTTGAATCAAAGTGTGTTATTGAGTTATAGCATCATTCTCTCAAAAGTTCCTCAAAGAATGTTCTTGGTTGGAGTTGTGCTACACACATGTCATCCAATTAATCATTAGAGACTTGATTGTATCCCCAAGACAAGTTTTGATTAAACCCAATGTGTATATGCGGTTTTGACTGGTAGAGTGAAATTGTCTAAAAGAGAGCGATCACGCGCCTCAAGTCTTTGTTTGGTATTCCCATTCCACTGTTGTTTTCCAATCGGAAGAAAATTGTAACAACATTTACATGACAGCAAAAATAATTAAATTGTGTTTTTCTAAGTTGATAGTAATTTTTTATTAAAAAATGTTAATGATATTTTAATCTTTCCTTCATTTGGTCAACTCATTTATTCAAACCACCCTTGCTAAAAAAAAAAAAAGTTAGACACTATTTAGAGGGGAAGAAAGAAAAAGGTCAATTGATCTTACCAAAAAAAAAAAAAAAAAGAGTGAATTAAGTATTAATTTGAAACGTTTTAGAATTCTTTACACTTAAAAAGAGTGAGATCAGTGGCGGCTCTGACCCAAACGCATCTGCCAAAGGCCTCATTACACTCAATTTATTACAACAAAAAAAGAAAAATTCTCAATCGGTATATATTAGGACTTAACCGACTATGTAAACGTTTTAGAATGTTCGACTCATGCTAAAATGGTGCATTGATCAAATTTCTCCATTATCCTTCGATTCATAAAGCCTTTGATATGTTTCAAAACCTTAAAATTTCTTCTCGATGTGAAGAAAATGGGTGCTGCTTTCAAAATCTTTCAATCATTTTTGATCAATGCATCTCCAAGTTATCAATTGATAGTAGAAACATCTTCAAAAATTAAATTTTGATACGTTATCTTCAAAAATTAAATGGGAATACCATATAACATGACCTTTGTAAGTGCAAAATTTACTATTTTAACGTAAAGGGTTGGAGACGCTTAAAGTATTTATTGTTGAAATAAAAAGAAAAAGAAAGAGGAAACAGAAAGTGGCTTAATTGTTTTTTAACAAAAAAGTGGCGCTGGCCATTTTAGACTGTCGCCTAGGTGTAGGGAGCCAACGCCACTACAAAAAGATGCGAGTTTTAGTGCGTATTTAGTCCATTTTTTGTCTATTTTGACACCAATAGTTGTGTTGTTTCGTACGGACTCGATTTCCTTTGGTTTTTTTATAAAAGAAAAAGTTCTAGTATAAATCAAACACATTGAAATACATTGAAAACAAATTGAATCACAAAAGGCTTTTGAATTAAAGTGTGTTCTTGAGTTATAGCATCATTTTCTCAAAAGTTCAACAAAGAGTATTCTTGATTGGAGTTGTCTTACACACACATCATCTAATTAATCATTAGAGACTTAATTGTATTCTGAAAGTATGTTTCGGTTAAATCCAGTGTGTATACGTAGTTTCGATCGATAAGGTGAAATTGTCTAAAAGAGAGTGATCACGCGTCTCACGTCTTTATTTGATATTCCTATTTCATTATTGTTTTCCAATCTAAAGAAAATTGTTACAACGTTTACATGACAGCTAAAATCACTAAATTATGTTTTTCTAAGTTATAGTATTTTTTTTATTAATGTTTTTAATCTTTCCTTCATTTGGTCAACTCATTTATTCAAACCACCCTAGAAAAGATTGCTAAAAAAAAGTTAGACACTATTTAGAGGGGAAGAAAGAAAAAAGTGAATTGAGTTTTAATTTAAAACGTTTTAGAATTCCTTACACTTAAAAGAGTGAGATCAGTGGCGGCTCTGACTTGCCAAAGGCCTCATTTCACTTAGTGGTGCATACAAAAGATTGGATTTAGTCTAATTAAAGTCAATTTGTAATTCAATTTAATTATTACGGATTGAAAAATTACAGTCCAATCCAGTCCAAATAATTCATCAATCCAACTCAGCCCAATTTAAAAAATACAAACTGGACTGGATCAAGTTCCACGCATTAACGTTTTTCTATCCAAAGATTCATGAAATTATACTTCAACAAATGAATCACAAAAATCATACATCTCATGAATAACAAATTTACTATATACATCCCATAAATCTATATATAGTATATTTCCCACAAACTTGTCATCACAATAACTTTTAAAATGCAAGTTCCTACATAATTAATATGTCATTCATAAATTTGCATCATACATCTTCGCAAAAGCACAAAAAAGGGTACAAGTTGCAATATGCAACCCACAAAAAAAGTCGAAAGCGTAATAAAATAGTTAAGAGAAGCATAGTTGTTTTTTGGATGTTATAGTTTAGAGTTAATAGTGTGGGTTGATGCTTTTTGAGAGACTATAGTACATATGAGTAGATATGTATATGTGTTGATGTGCTAGACGGACTGGATCGGATTGGATCTGCAGTTTTTTAATGTAGGATCCACAATCCGATCCAGTCTAGCTGGATTAGTGAGTTTTCAATTCAGTCAAGTCCAAGGAATCAAAAAATTGATCCAATTAGTGATAATTGGTCTAAATTGGACTGAATCCGCGGATTGGTGCAATCCGTGTGCACCCCTAATTACACTCAATTTATTACAACAAAAAAAGAAAATTCTCAATCGGTATATATTCGGATTTAACCGACTATGTAAACGTTTTAGAATGTTCGACCTATGCTATAATGGTATATTGATCAAATTTCTCCATTATCGTTCGATTCATAAAGTCTTTGATATGTTTTCAAAATCTTAAAATTTCTACTTTGATTCTCTCGATGAGAAGAAAATGGGCGCTGCTTTCAAAATCTTTCAATCATTTTTGATCAATGCTTCCCCAAGTTATCAATTGATATTAGAAACTTTTTTCAAAAATTAAATTTTGATACGTTATTTTTAAGAAAGTTCTATGACATATATACTATAATTACACATTGCATTTAGATATAAAAAGTGATTAAGTTCTTCTTCAATAGAACTTCCTTCTATTGAGATAATTTGTTGCGTTTGACAAGTACAAACTAGTAAAATAGCTTTTCAGCTTTCGACAAGATTATAAGCTTTTAATTAGATTACATATAATATTTTCAAACATATCCTTAAAAAAGAGTTGGCTACATGGATCAAATTCTCCCATTCTATTCGATTCATAAAATCTAGGATGGTGTGCTTTAAAATTTTCTTAAATCGTTTTTAATCAATGTATTCTAACTTACTGGTTGATATTAAAAACTTCTTCAAAAATTAAAATTTTTTGAGAATATTCAAAAATTAAACTCTGACACGTTACTCTTAAGAAGTTCTATGAGCTACTATTACTACACTTCACACATGACCAAGATCTTGCCAAAAGGCAAGGTTTGGGGAGGTCATGAGTTTAACTCCCACTTAATAAAAAAAAATGTTTTACACATCACACATGGGCATAAAATAATGATCTTTTACAAGCAAGTTTTATTTCAAAAGAACTCTCTTTTACTTGGATAGTTTGTTTTATTCCGCAAGCACAAACTAGTACGATAGTTTTTCAGCTTTCGACAAGATTATAAGCTTTTAGTTTGATTAATTAATATATATTGTCAAGGATCCTGCTAATGTAACCTAACATTGAAAGCACTGGTTACCGTCCCTGCAATACACATTGGGATGTGAGCGCATCATGATGCAAAAATTAAGGGACGCCAACAAGTGCACATTAATTCTTAATGTTTTATATAGTTTATCCAGAAAAAGGACAAAAAAGGGGGAAATAAAGGATTCATTTATATACAAAAAAAGAACCAAATGTAAACCTTCTTTACACAAGTAGTTACGGTACAACAACGTATCCTCAATTCCAAATTATAGTTGGGATTATTTAAGCTTCTCTAATGGTGGTCTCTGCTATGTCTGACTCACTTTCTGACACAAAAGGAGGTGGTGAAGGAGTTGCTAGTATAGCAGAATTGCTATCAAGCATCAACACAACAGACGCCATGGTAGGCCTATCTTCTATGTTTTTTTGAATGCATAACAACCCAATGTGCATGCATTTCATCACTTCACTTGGTGAACTACTCGTCAAACTTGGGTCTAAGAACTCTAAATGTGCCCCTTCTCTCCAATGCATCCATGCCTACAAACAACAAAAAATAACTAAGTGCTTTTGTTATATATAGTGCCAAAGAGAACATACATATTTGTTAATGTCATACGTACACTCTTTATTAGATCTTTTGAAGAGTCTGTTCTGTTTTGATTAATGATCTGCAGACCACTTATGATCTCCAATACCAAAACACCAAAACTATAGACATCCGACTTCATCGAGAATAGTCCTTTTACGACATACTCCGGGGCCATGTAGCCGCTGCATTGGATTAAAAGATCGATAATTACGACTTGATGAATCAATTAGCAAGAAAAAGGGCCTACATTACTCACAATGTGCCGGCAACTCTCTCCGTTTTGTGATGAGTTTGGTCTACATCGAAAAGCCTTGCCATCCCAAAATCCGATATTTTGGCATTCATTTCATCATCCAACAAAATTTTGCTCGCTTTTAGACCTCGATGAATTATCTTAAGGCGAGAGTCTTCGTGGAGATAAAGAAGCCCTCGGGCGATTCTTCTTATGATTTTGTATCGCCTTTCCCAATCTAAGTATAACTTTTTGTTTGGATCTAAATTAGCACAAAAATTTTGAAATTCATTCAGTCACATTTAGCTGATATAGGATCTATCAATTCAACTACTCTTGTACTATAGATAGAACTAGTAGTTCTAAAGATCAATTGTGTGAAGGGACAAACCAAATAGATGCTTGTCAAGGCTTCCATTGGGAACATACTCATATATGAGTAGCTTTTCTTCTTCGTCTAGGCAGAAACCGAGTAGTCTAACGAGATTCCTATGCTGAAGCTTGTGAAGCAACATCGCTTCGTTTCTGAATCCTTCTGAACCTTGTGATGAAGACTTGGAAAACCTCTTCACCACAATTTCCTGCCCGTTCGAAAGCGTCCCCTACAAAGAAAAAAATTGCTTAGTAAAATAGACTTAATTCTCAGATAACTTATCTATCTCTCCCAAGTTTAATTGGTGAATAATTAGCTGATTTTCACCTTGTACACAACTCCAAATCCATCTCTCCCGAGTTTATTATCGTCGGAGAAATTATTGGTGGTACTTCTGATTGTATCCAAGGCAAATTGAGGGGAGTCCTCAGGTGCAATGCTGTCTCCTTCAAAACAAGTTTAACTAATCAATCCAGTGCCCTTCAAAAATATATCATAACATCTTGAATTCAAATTTTGTAGCGAAAAGATCGCTCGTCCAATTTAAGTTTCAACTTACCATTTATTCCTGGTATGCTCTTCCCTCTTCTTAGCCTTCTCCATCTTGAATAGGCATAGAAAGCTAATAGCAGTACTAGTAATCCCACAGCTATTGGAACGATAATTGCCACAACATTCACAATACTTGACTTCCCTGCATACACATAATCAACAAATCTTAAGTTTTCGATATCAAACGATCCTTAAAGACTTAAAGAGTCTTGTTTTGTGACACCGCGATTTATTGGAAAATTATATTATACAAAAATATACCTTTTGTTGTGTTTGTAAGTGAAGGACCTGGTGCCGGAGGAGGAGGAGGAAGAGGAGACAGTAATGAGAGATCGAAGAACGGTTGCTTCTCATATCTGACTATACAGCTCGCGCAAACAGCCCGACAACCTTCCTTGTTTCGGCATTGGCTAGAGACTTCTTGGATCATGTTTTGAAGACATGACAAGCAGTCTCTCTCCGACAAATCTCCGGTGCACTGCGCCATACCGTAAATGTTCTCAGTGTTGGTGTAATTGATGAGTCCAATCTGGAACCTTGAATTATTGGATGCAGCATCAGCAGTCAAGTTCTTTATTAGAGCCCCTACTTGTCTATTGAGAACAACACTGTTGGTGGCAAGGTTGGCACTTGCCATGAGATTCATTGGACTAATTGATATTTTGGAGAAGAAGTCGATATCCGAATAGCGAAGAAGGCAGTTCTCGAATCGTAGGACTGCACGGTTCACTTTCGAGCATTGGCTGATGATCTCTACCTTGGCAGAATTCAAGCAAGTGCTGCAATCTTCCATGGAGATATCTCCCCGGCACTGCATTAGGCTGTAGACGGTATTTGGGCTGGCGCCGATGGAAGAAGTGTTGAAGAAGCCGGTGCGAGAGCTGTTGGAGACTGGAGATGGGAGGAGGAGGAGGTTGAGATTGGTCCAGAATTGGTTGCTTGAAGTGAAATTTGTTGTGATGTTGCAGGAGTTTAAGATGAGCTCTTCAGCTGTACTAAAAGATTGTAAGAGCACAAGACATGTAAAGATGAGGAAAAACATAGGATCTGATGCACAAAAATACTTCATCACCATGTTACTCAGTTCTGCCAATTAGGATTTCAGGGCTCTTCTTAGTTGATCAAAACAATTTTCTTCTTCTTCTTCTTCTTCTCTCTCTCTCTCTGCTCCAAAATTTGTTGACTCTTCATTTATTTTTTAATATTTTGATATCCAGGATTGCTCGTAACTATTCTACAGGAGATAGACCCCATCCTACAAGAAACATGTCTTATAAAATTAGGAGATTCAAACTTATAACTTAAAAGAGACTCAAGTGAACGACTAATAGTTCTCAACCACTACACTATTGCGCTAGAAACGTAGTTGGCAGCAATAGTTATCATTGACCCTTAATTGCTGAAGTCAAGTTTTTGTGCACTGGATACTTGACAAAAAAAGGTTGTAAAAAATGGATATTCTGAATACTATATGTATAAGAGGTTTTAGAATTAATTAAAGGAAAGTACAAGCTGGACAAAGAATAGGAGACAAGAGACATACCGCTTTTCAGGAGCTCTGTTTCTCTTGTATCATGCAATCAGATAGAATTAATAAAGGTTTTAGACTTTCTTACCTACACATCTTTTTTTTTTTTTTTTTTTCACTTCAATGTGAGCGGAGCACGCGAGCTCCTCAAACTTCGTCTTTTGACAAGTGATACCTCATCCATGATCATTGGGGATGCTTTCGCAATTACTTAATATTTATATTAGACAGAAAATAACTCATAAATTTTAACACATGATGAGATCTGTGGCATCTAAATATCTAACTAAGACAAACATGTCTGAATCTGAAAAGAAAAAGCGAAAAAGATAAATAAGATGCATGCTAAAAAAATTCTGAAATTTGAAGTAGTCTCCAACAAGTAAACCATTTGCCTTTGGTCTATTGAATTGATGTTATTGATTGATGACAATGATGTTTTAGTTTAAATATCAAAGACTGTATGCCTCTATTGATTTTTTCACCAAAAACATATTGTAGAAGCTGCAAAGTTTATATTTGAGGGATTAATTATGCTCGGCCTTAGGAATATAATTGAAATTCAAATTAGGCACCGTGTTCTTTGCTTATTCAAGTAATAAATGGAGAATGCTAGTGTGCCCCAACAAGCGCACGCAGCTCATTGCTGAAAATTAGTTGGTTGCAATTGCACATGACAACCACAAAAAAAAAAAAAAAAAAAAAAAGAAAAGAAAAGAAAAAAAAAGCTAACAAACAATCCAAAAAAAAGTCTTATTGGTGGTCCCCAGATAGTTGAATTGACTCAACCAGGGGTGGACCCAGGATTTTCTTTGGCCCTGGGCTAACTATATGTGTGAGGTATCATTCATTCTTGATTTGTTATGATTAATGCACATGTTAGTGGTTCGAGCAGGTTGCAACCAATGCAAAACAAAGACTTGGAGCAAAGTTTGGTCACAAACTTCACTTTTTTGATTGAGTAAACAACTACAAAATTTATAAGTTTTTTTTAGTTCATTATATTTTTCAAAACCACTTGGTATCTGGATTAATCGACTACTTTAAATTCAACCAGATAGTCGCGTTCCATTTGGAGGGGGATCAGACCTCCCAACATTGTCGTTTATATACGCACAACCAGTTTCAAACTCTGGGTGCGGGCTTAAGGGAATGTAAGTCGCTTCCACTCGCACCAACTACGTATTGGTATTTTCTTTACTTTATTTTTAAATAATCTAAAGAACTTTAAACAAAAATAAGTAAAATATTGATATAAATTACTAGTTAAAAAAGCCATCAACTTTAAAATTCCAATTAATCTATGAAACAAATTAAAAAAGAAAAATCAAATCTTATGTATAGAATTTTTTTCTTTTCAAATTACTTTCTTTACTTTTTTTTTTAGAAAAAAGAATATCAAGTGACATACTCGTAATACATTCATTTGTCACATAATATTATTGCACTCTCTTGAATTGTGCATCCAATAATCACCAAAAAATAAAATAAAATAAAAATTACGCATCCAATTACAGTGCCCGCAAAGTTTGTGCAAAGAAATCCAGTAAATTTGTATATATTTGATACATGCATGTATCCATAAGTAAAATTCAATATCTTTATCATTATTTTTTCAACTAGAATAAGATAGATCAATGGAGTGAGCTCCTACTATTTTCTCTCTCAAGTTGATGGGTGACTTTTCAACTAGTATTTTATTGCTTTTGAGTTAGTCTGGAGTAATAATACACTTAGTTTGCTAAAACTTAGCCCTGAGCTAAATCAAATATTTTACTATTTTTATTGGGTAAAACACATATGCATAGAAGGGATTTTGTGGAGCGTGCCCTGGGCTGGAGCCTAGGGCAAGCTCCTACTTGGGTCCGCCAGTGGACTCAACTGCATGCTCTTGCTGGGGCACACTAGCATTTTCCTCTGAAAATAGCTTCTCTGTTTATGTTGGTCTTGAGCCTAACTTCTTATAATGTAAAGTTGATTGAGTACTAGCTAGAATCATTACTACAGACCAACGTATGTTTAAGCTTCATAACTGCTGTTGCATAGAGGTGGACATTCGAGTTCTAATTCGATGTCGCTGATCCACTTCGGACCACAGAGAGATTCTCGCTTTCCCAAAATGGAGGTGGTGATGGAATAGCAAGCGTAAGAGAATCGCTGTCGAGCATCAACATGACAGAGGCCATCGTAGGTCTATCCTCGACGTTCATTTGAATGCATAACAGCCCAATGTGTAGGCACTTCATGATCACTTCATCTGATGATCCAGTACTTAGACATGGGTCTAGAAATTGTGAAGCTGTCCCTTCTCTCCAATGCTCCCATGCCTACAAAAAAAAAAAAAAGTCTCCAAGTTTTAGATATGATGCCAAAAAGAAATCATGTTTTGCTTCTATATATAATGCACCGTGCCATACTCACAATGCTTGTGAGGACTTTCGGAGAGTCTTCCCGGTTTTCATTGATTATCTGCTGACCACTTAAAATCTCCAAAACCAAAACACCAAAACTATAAACATCTGATTTCATTGAGATCATTCCGTTCACGACATACTCCGGAGCCATGTAGCCGCTGTAAACAGATTATCGAATCGATGATCAGACCTTGAGCACTGGAAATTCTAATATAACTAGTTTGTTCCAAGTCACATTATACTCACAATGTTCCAGCAACTTTCTTTGTTTCTTGGTGAGTTTGGTCTACTCCGAAAAGCCTTGCCATCCCAAAATCCGATATTTGGGAATTCATCCCATCCCCCAACAAAATGTTGCTCGCTTTCAAATCTCGATGAATAATTCTCAACCGCGATTCTTCATGGAGGTAGAGCATTCCCCGAGCAATTCCTTTTATGATATTGTATCGTCGTTCCCAATCTAAGCATGCCTTATTGGTTGGATCTGCAAATTTTCAGTTACATTTTGGCTACTTGTATAAATGTGATTGATACTAGCTACGTACTATATTGATGCCCGAAAGGATAGATATGATGAATATATGTCGTAAGAATAAAGAGACGAACCGAAAAGATACTTGTCAAGGCTTCCATTGGGAACAAATTCATATATGAGTAGTTTCTCTTGTCCTTCAAAACAGAAGCCTAACAATTTAACAAGATTTCTGTGTTGTAGCTTGTGTAGTAACATTACTTCATTTTTGAACTCCTCCGAACCTTGCCCCGAAGATTGCGAAAGCCTCTTCACTGCTACTTTCTGTCCATTTGGAAGGACACCCTACAAAGAAAACAACTGCTTAATTAAGTAGCTAGCTGCTACACTTCTAACTATAGTACCAAATCTTTGCGCAAAACTATTTGAATTGATAAGTTGCTGGTTCTATCTATATATATAGCTGGTTTTCACCTTGTAAACAACTCCGAATCCGCCTTTTCCGAGTTTATTGGCATCGGCGAAATCTCTGGTGGCACTTCTGATTGTTCTCAAAGCAAATTGCAGGGAGTACTTTTCTGATTCAATGTTGTTGTTTCCTTCATATTCAAAAAATCAATCTAGCTAGTTCCTTAAATGCACGGCATCTCTAATATTGATTGATATGACTTAGGAGTCTATGAATCAATATGCATACCTGAATTGTTGCTTCCTTTATTAGTTAACTTTCGCCAACTTAAATAACCAAAGAAAGCAGATAGCAGAACTAGTCCTACAGCAACTGGAACAACAATTTTCACAACAATCATACTTGACTTGCCTGCACATACAAAATCAACAAACCATACATAAATTTACAATTTTCACAGAAACCATTCATTGGAAGATCAAATTAAACAACATACCACCTGTTGGATTAGGGGGTGGTGACGACGTAGGCGGGGGAGGAGGAAAAGGAGGCAGTAACGATGTATCGAAAAACTCTCCCACTTCATATCTTACTACACAACTAGCACAAATTGCCTGACAACCTTTCTTCCCCCTACAACTAACATAAACTGTATCCGTCATACGTCGAAGACAGGACAAGCAATCTTTCTCCGACAAATCTCTCGTGCACTGCGCCAAACCGTAGATGTCCAACGAGTTGGTGTCGTCGTTGGCGAGACCGAACTGGAACTTGGAAGCACTCGATGCGGCATTTGCCGTCAATCCATTCATCAGTCCCTCTACATTTTTGCTAAAGACATCAACATTAGAGGCATCATCAACACCAGGCATAAGATTAATTGGACTAGTTTTCGCTTGGGAGAAGAAGTTGTCTCCGGCATAGCGAAAGAGACAGTTCTCGTAACGTATGAACGCGCTCTTCCCATTTGCGCATTGCTTAATGATATTTTCCCCTGCAGTTTGCAAGCAAGTCCTGCATTCTCCCATGGAAATCCCACCCTTGCATTGCACTAAGCCGTAGACGGAACTGTTCGGATTACGGACGTCGAATGAAGCATTGAAGAAGCCATTGACAGAGCCATTGGAGACCAGAGATGAGTTCAGGAGGTTGAGATTGGTTTGGAATTGGAGGTATGAAGTAGAACTACTGGCATAGTTTGTACAATAGTTTAAGGTGGGATTTTGCTGGGCTGTTGTAGTCTTAGAAAATTGTAAGAGCACAACATAAGTGAATATCATGAGCAAAAACATGTTAATTGTCACAATTTTGATTTCCAAATTACTTCATCAAATGTTCACTTCATCTGTGCAATTCTTTTGTATCTTATATATTACACATAGAAATAATTAAAAGGGTCTAGGGGGTGGCTTCACCTTAATTACATGAGTCATATATAAGAACAAAAAAAGAATACCATTTGCTTATCTTGAGACTTGTGTGAGAACATCTCCGAGCACTCAATCAACAGACTTAATGCAATTATAACTTGTTAATTAGTGGAACGCTAGCTAGTGAAGTCTACTTTCTACAAGTACATTGACGAAACGCAAGAGAATTCTTCACACACACTTTGTTTGCATGACCTCAAGTCAAGTCAACAAAAGGACCTGTGACTCTTGTCTGCATGTCCTCAAGTCAAGTCAACAAAAGGAAAAAAGTCTTTTTTATAGAAAAGTCTTTTTGGGTCTTTTTGTTGACTTGAAGTCATGCAAACTTTCGGTTTCGTCAACCTAACGCGTAGAAGTAGACTTCACTGGCGGTCCCACTAATTAGTCATACTTGCATTAGGGTCCGTTGATTGAGTGCTAGGAGATGTCCTCACACAATTCTCAAGATAAGTAAACGGTACTTTTTTTTTTTTCTTTTATGACCCAACATGCACGCACTTAATGACTCATGTAATTAAGGAGAACCCACCCAAAGACCCTTTTAATTATGGAGAATGCTAAGGTGGCTCACTATGGACATTCTTATGAGTACACACTTTATTTTTTTATTTTATTTTTATTTTTTTAACAATTTTGTAGTCATAGTGAATGTTTATAGTGGGTAACTTTAGCATTATCTTTAACCACAAAATTATAAAAAAGAAAAAAGTAAAAAAAATTAAGATGCATGCTCGTAGTAAGTGTCCATAACAGGTCACCTTAACATTTTTCTTTAATTATTTCTATGTGTAATATATAAGATACAAAGAATTGCACAAATGAAGTGAACATTTGATGAGGTAGTTGTACACTGGAAGTAATTTGGGCATCAAAATTGTGTCAACATATTAACATATATGTTTGATTTCACATGTGTTGTGCCATGCGCTATTACAATTTTCTAGGACTACAACAGCCCAGCAAGTCCCACCTTAAACTATTGTACGTTTCCTGTAACTAGATTTAAAAGCTCTTAAAAGTATTTAAAGTATCTGTTTCATCACTTTTTTTTTTTATTTTTTTCTTTTGTAGAGAGTATGGGCATCAATATAACATATATAATTAACTTGACTGATGGCAATTAAAGAGTGAGCAGTATGATGATGAAGAAGTATTTTTGTGCATCAGATCCTATGTTTTTGCTCACCTTTACTACTTTACATGCATGTCTTGTGGTGCTGTTACAATCCTTTAGTGCAGCTGAAGAGCTCATCTTAGACTCCTGCAACACCACAAGCAATTACACTTCAAGCAGCCAATTCAAGACCAATCTCAACCTCCTACTCCTCCCATCTGATCCGCTCACCAATGACGCTCGCGCAGGTTTCTTCAACACTTCTTCCTACGGCGACAGCCCGAATATGGTCTATGGTCTTATGCAATGTAGGGGCGATATCTCCATGGAAGATTGCATCGCTTGCTTGAACTCTGCCAAGGTAGAGATCATCAGCCAATGTCCAGAAGGGAAGAGTGCATTTCTACGATTCGAGAACTGTCTTCTTCGCTACTCGGATACCAACTTCTTCTCCAAAATATCAATTAGTCCAATGAAACCCATGGCAAGTGCCAACCTTGCCACCAACAGTGTTGTTTTCAATAGACAAGTAGGGGCTCTAATAGCGAACTTGACTGCTGATGCTGCATCCAATGCTTCAAGGTTCCAGATTGGACTCATCCATTACACCAACACTGATAACATTTATGGCATGGCGCAGTGCACTGGAGATTTGTCCGAGGCAGACTGCTTGTCATGTCTTCAGAATATGACCAGAGCAGTCTCTAATCCATGTAAAGATAGAGAAGGTTGCCGGGCTGTGTGCGTGAGTTGTTTAGTGCGATATGAGAAGCAACCGTTCTTCGATCTCTCACTGCTCTCACCTATTCCTCCTCCTCAAGCACCAGGGCCTTCACAACCAGATCCAAGTGGTATTTCAATTAATTTGATCTTTCAATCAATTGTGATGTTGCCAATCGAAACTCTAGAATAGTAATTTTTTTTGAAGAAACTTAAGATTTGCTGATTATATATATGTATGCACTGTGCAGACAATTCATCAAGTGTGAATATCGTGGAACTTGTTGTTCCAATAGTTGTAGGAATCCCAGTACTGCTATTAGCCTTCTTTGCCTATTTAAGATGGAGAAGGATAAAAAGAGGGAAGAGCATACCTGCAGCAGGAATAGATGGTAAGTTACACACACCAATTACACATGAGTTAATATCAACATCTATATATATTAAACTGGGTTGATGATTTATTAAACTTATTTTGAATGAAGGAGACAGCATTGCCCCTGAAGAATCCCTACAATTTGCGTTGGATACAATCAGAAAGGCGACTAATGATTTCGCGGATGCTAATAAACTTGGGAGAGGTGGATTTGGAGTTGTGTACAAGGTGAAAATTAAGAAGCTAATTATTCGCCACAAATCCACCAATCTGTCAATTTTTAATTGATTTGTAGAAAGATTAATTAGTTACCAAAGCAACAACAAGTGTATCTAATGAAGCAGATCTTTTCTTTGCAGGGGAGGCTTTCGAATGGGCAGGAAATAGCGGTGAAGAGGCTTTCAAAGGCTTCAGTACAGGGTTCTGAAGAATTCAAAAATGAAGTTATGTTACTTCACAAGCTCCAACATAAGAATCTCGTTAGACTACTCGGTTTCTGCCTCGATGAAGAAGAAAAACTACTCGTATATGAATATGTGCCCAATGGAAGCCTTGACAAGCATTTGTTTGGTATGTCTCTTCATTTTTTTTTTTTTTATGTGCTTAGAATACTTCAATTGATTATATATATAAGCCAAATGCGACGAAATAATTTCAATTTTTCCTTCAACTGATATAGATCCAGCCAAAAAGGTATATCTAGATTGGGAAAGCCGTTACAAAATCATAAGAAGAATCGTTCGAGGTCTACTTTATCTCCATGAAGACTCTCGCCTCAAGATTATTCATCGGGATTTGAAAGCTGGCAACATTTTGTTGGATGATGATATGAATGCCAAAATCTCTGATTTTGGAATGGCAAGGCTTTTCGGAGTCGACCAAACTCACCAAAAAACAAAAAGGGTTGCTGGAACATTGTAAGTATTGAAACCTTGGAACAATGTGCACACCACCTTTCACAACTTACGAAATAAATGCTTAGGATGTTTGAACTTGAAATCATTTTATTGCAATTGATTTTGATCATAACAGTGCTGAAATTAGAACTGATTAAGTTGTAACTCCTCAATCTGATAATCCAATGCAGCGGCTATATGGCCCCGGAGTACGTCGTAAAAGGAATCATCTCCATGAAATCAGATGTTTATAGTTTTGGAGTTTTGGTATTGGAGATCATAAGTGGTCAGCAGATCATTAATCAAAACCAAACAGACTCCTCAAAAGACCTCATAAGGAGTGTAAGTATGGCATCCAAACCTTTTTTTGCCCCCTCCCTATTTAGACTCGACTATTCCAACAAGAGTCAGTTGGGTGCTCAACCCCTCAACAAGGAAGAAACCAACATATTTGGGTTGAATGGCGTGATTCGATCCCATGACCTATTGGTTGTCGAGCACATCTCCGTAACCTTACCACAACACCAATTCCTTTGAGGGCAGCTTTATAACAAAACTTGCTGATTTTTTTGTTTGTTTGTTTACAGGCCTGGATGCATTGGAGACAAGGGGCACATTTAGAGTTCTTAGACCCACGTTTGAGGAGTAGTTCACCAAGTGAAGTGATGAAATGCATGCACATTGGGTTGTTATGCATTCAAAACAACATAGAAGATAGGCCAACCATGGCTGCTGTTGCTTTGATGCTTGATAGCAACTCTGCTGTACTTGCAACTCCTTCACCACCTCCATTTGTGTCAGAAAGTGAGTCACATTTATCAGAGTGGGAATCAGTCCCCAAAGTTGGAGAAGCTTAAACACACATTGCATCAAATATTGTATCTTGTGTTTGTTTTATAGCCTAAACCAATTGAACCCTAATTAAGCTTTTTTGTTTCAAATAAATAATTTTTTTTTTTTGATAAAGGAAGAAGCTTTATTGATACTGCATCTCGTTACCAGTCCTCCTCATGTAGTCAGTCATCTGCCATCAGACACCCACATGTCCTAGGAGCCACCCAGATCTCATAAAGCTCATTCGTTAGGCGTGCCCATAGGGACCATGCTACACCCACATGTCCTTTCAAGGTCTCCGCCTGAGTGATGGTGTCGTTGCTAATACGTAGTCGTAGTTTAAAGTCCCATATTAAATAAAGAAATGATTTGAATGAGAAAATCCTTCCCTCTCTTTTTTTTTTTTTTTATTCAATTGAACTCAATCAAGGGACCCCAATGAAGTTTGACTAGTCACACGTGTAACGGCCAGAATTTATTCAAACCGAATTTAGCACTAAACACGGGGATTAGCAGGTCGTAATTCAGGCTACTTGTAAAACTCGATCGACTCGGACACAAGAACCGAGGGCAAACATTATTTGTGCTTGATGTTTAACTATATACGATGTTTAAATTGTCTATATATCATATTGCATTGCATGTGTGTAACATTTTCATCAGGTGAGATATTGTGCCGAGTTATCTTCTCGTAAAGCGTGTCGACGTGGGTACCGAGTAGGCGATGAACATGACACTAGTATAGTTTAATTAACAAATAGATACAATTCATTCTAGGTATGTGACATTAAAATGTATAATAGAAATCATAGCTTAAGCTAATTAATCGACTTTGCAAATTATGGTGCACCTAGAGATGCGTGTCAAGGTGCGGGGCTCCGATTATCGGGTATTCTGAGGTTAGGTTTGTGCAAGGCTAAGCTAACGAATGTCCATAAGTGAGTCATTATTTGATGTCTATTTCATGCAATAACAACCATTAGATGTGTCTAGAGATGAGGGTTACACTTTTGATTACAAGCATAACTATATATAGAACTTGATAAGTGGAAAGATGGACATTAGAGTTGCAAGTGGGGCAGGGATTCCCCGCCTCCCGCGGGTTCCCGCATCGGCGGGGCCGGGATTCCCCGCATTTTTGCCCACGCCGGGGCGGGGCGCGGGGCGGGGCAGGGGACGAGTATGCCTTTGCCCCCGTGGTTTTCCCCGTAGAACCGCCCGGTTTTCCACCCCGCGGGGAATCCCCGCCGTCCCGCCCTGCACCCCGCCCCACAGCGAATCCCTGTCGCCCCGCCCGTACCCCGCCCCATGCCCCGCCCCACGGGGAATCCCCGCCTCCCCGCCACATCGCCCAGCCGCGTGCCTCGCCCCACGGAGAATCCCGTCGCCCCGCCACACGTCCCACGACGAATCCATTTTAAAAAACAAGTCGAAATCTGGCGCTTCGCGCACGGATAAGACTAAGTGTCAATATATTAGTTAAAAAATAATTAACTTAATGAGAAAAAAAACTAAAAAAATAATCTTTACTACATAATCTCGAATAAATTTTAAGTGAAGAATAATATCATTTAATTTTTTTGTAGCAAAATTAGGAAATATATGCCTTGAAAGTTTAAAAACTTTTTACATATGGTTATACAAAAATATAATCTTAATAAAGTTAATTTGATGAGAAAAAGGAAGTGATAAAAAGAGAAAAAAAACTTATGTAAACATTGGTGAAATCTCAATTTAATACTTTATGAATAGAAGCTATATTTATTTTGAAAAATGATTAATTAAAATTTTGTTGCCACAATAAAGGATATATAACAAATTGACACCTTGTTGAATAAACTAAAAAAAGGGAGGTCATTGATCTAAACAATGCACACAGAGATTGATGATCAGTATATGTCATTTCTAAAATATTTTTGTTTGCTCTTGAAAAGAAAAATAAAAAAGAGATCAGAATAAAAACTCAAAGGTAAAAATCTGAATATAAAAAACACCGAAAACCAAATAGCTATCAAAAAGTCGAAAAGAGCAAAAAAAAAGTTGAAAAACAACTAAAAATAAAAAATGTTATGGTAAAAAGTGCAACATAAGGAAACTTCAAATGTATAAATAAATTTTGTTGAGACAGTGAGGATATATAATAAAAATATATGATCTTGTCAAATAAACTTAAAATTGGAGATCATAGATCTAGGCAACACTTACCAGAGATTATCAACAAATACATATCACTTCTTTAATCATTTTGTTATTAGAATTTTGATTCAATCCTAAAAGAAAATAAAAAAAATCATAATCAAAACGAAAAGTAGAAACTTGACAATAATGAATATGCGTTGGAAGATATATATTCTCAATATGTAGAAAAACACATTAAAATATGTTGTGGCTTGTTAGCATAATTTGTTATTTTGTACCTATATGCCGTATAGTTTGTTATTTTGTATCTATATGCCATATAATTTATACTTTTGGGTTTTGTATATATATGCCACCTGGTTTATATTTTAAAAATATATAAGGATGCTCTTATTTATATGTTTGTTGTTTGGAATGAAATGAAGCTTTTTACTTATGTTTAAAGTTGAATATATTTGTATTTACTATCACAACAAGAAAAAGACTCTTTAACGAGGGGAAATCCCATCGCTAAATGTCAATTTCCCCTCACTAAAGATATTTAGCGAGGGGAAAATCCCGTCATCTTTCCCCTCGCTATTGCCTCTCTCGCTAAAGAGTTTAGGTGACGGGATCACATCCCCTCGCTAAAAACTTTTAGTGAGGGGATTGGTCCCCTCACTAAAATCTTATAGTGAGAGGCAATCCCCTCACTAAATAGCTTTTAATGAGGGGATTTGTCTCTCACTAAAAGAATATAATGAGATGTCAACCACACTAAATAGCTTTTAGTGAGAGGCAAATCCTCTCACTAAAAGCTTATAGCGAGAGGTAATCCCCTCACTAAAATAGCTTTTAGTGAGGGTCCATGCTTTACTTAACAACTTTTAGTGAGAGATAAATCCCCTCACTAAAAGCTATTTAGTGAGGGGCCAAAAGCCTCTCACTACTAACAACACCAGTGGCATTAGAAGCCCTTTTCATAGACCTTTTGTTTGCACTCCCGCATTCGACACAAAAAGTAGTGTGACAGAGACAAATAACACATTTCAAAAGTGTAAATCCAACAATCCAAATCTTATATGCCCACGGCTAATATAAATCTCATCTAATGTTCAAAAGAAAATACGAAAGATGCAAATATTGTCTTGAATCTCTACAAACTTTCCAACAAGCAAGTACTCAGTCCTAATGAAGTAATGAAGTAATGAAGTAACAATTAATATTTTGAAAACCAAAGCAAACATTGAATGCACATAGTTGGTTCCACCGAACACACATAACACCTGCAAGAAAAAAATTAAGAATGTCAATGGTCAATCGATAGAAGAAAAAGAACAAAGCATTCTAGAATAACCAAATCAAGTAGCATCAACTCAATCACATGGTTGAAGGGAGAAACTCAAGAGAAAAGGAACTAGTTCTCGAGCACTAATAAATCCGATCCACGAGATCAACCACTAGCACTACATCAAAATTAAGACTTAAGGAACAAAAAAATCGAGAAAGAAGATGCTAATATTGACTGCAAAACGTTTTAACAGAGATCCAATCTTCAACTTATTAAGTACACATTTCAGCTCTGAAACTACATCTAACCTACGCCGAGGTCAACAACAAGGGGCCTGGTTCGAACATGGCGAAAAACAAAAAGACAATTACTTTCAAAGCAACAAGTTTTTAATAATCCAACATTATTGAAAGGACATAGGAAGCTCCTTTGAAAATGCAAGCAAGCATAGCACTAAATGTTGGATTGAGACAACTGAGATGCTAATTGCTAATTCAATCGGTATCTATTTGTGACCAAAATCACGTATTGAGGCAAACAACACCACACTATACAAAGTTCAAATGCATTATATAGTCAAAACCTCTCCAAAACCTTCAATAACTTCTTGACAAAACTCATCTTTGCAACCTAGGAATTTTGTCTTACGACGCAAGTCTCTCGGTCTATCAAATTGGGCAGTGCCCCCACCATGCACTTGTCCAACATCCAAACCTTAATTAACTCCAAATTCTTCTAAAAAAATTCCAAAATAATAACCTTAGATAGAAGGAAATTCAATATCTCAGAAATTCAATATCTAAAAAAATTTCAAAATAATAACCTTAGATAGAAATTAAAATTAAAGTTAAATAAAAAATGAAAAAAAAAATAGGAAACAGATTTGTGGCTAAAGTGACATATTTAGTTTACTCAATAGGAGAAACTTTCCTATAAATCATGAAACAATTCCAATGAGAAGATAAACCCTTATGATTGAGAGGGGATTAATTAAACAATCTAAAATATGTAATCTGAAATAGACATCATGGAGCATCAAATGGTCGAGGTTTTTGTAGTTGGGGTGGCAAAATAAAACAACCCATGTCAAAGAGTCCAGCTTTTTTTCTTCTTTTTTTCAGCCCATAGTTCAAAGTACAAGTCTTGGTTCAATGAGAATCAACACAATCAAAGAGAAACTTTGGATCAAGTTCAGAAGCCCATTTGTCTTAATGGGCACATCAAGTTTAAGGTTTCAGATAATAGAAAAGAGAAGATCTAAAGAAGATTTTGGGTTTTCATATGAACCTATGATATTAGAACTTAGAAGTTCATTTGTTTAAATTACTACCAAAACTAAGAGAAGTTAAGGATTAAATAAAAAGTTCGAGACAAAAGAGTGATGATATTGGCAAATCAATCTCTTGTACTAAATAATTTTTAAATGGAAGGAAAGAAAAAACAAATCAAGTAGGAAAAACAAATCAAGTAGGAAAATAATGTACCTCTCGAATGATCGTCCTTCTCAACAAATTCTCTACAACTTCTTAAGCATGTCATCAATTGCATTAAGCCAGGATTGAAGCTTTTGCCGCCGCCGTCGTCGTCGTCGTTGTAGAAATGTTGGAGAGAAATAGCTTTGATAGAATGAAGTAAAATCAAGTTTTGGAAATAAACATGTGAAATTATATATTGCTGAAGGAAAACTATATATATATGAGTTTACTGCGGGAAGCTTAATTAAACATTGATCAATAAGTTTTTGGATGATATTCGACAAACCGATCTCTTCTTTAGTGTGATTTCAACTTCAATGATACTTGAAAAACTTGCAAATGAGATTGTTTTGCAAGCTTAAACATTGATCAATGCTTTTGCTATTTGGTTGCGGTGCTCAAACGATCAGTTTCGCAAGCTTGTCTACCATCTTTTAGAGTTATGTGACTGACACACTCCTTTATGGTTTCTCTTGTTTCAGCTTTGCCAATATCATCACTCTTTCCATTCTTATACTTCATGGTATGTGATTGGCAGTTTAATTAGAAATTTAAAAATTATTTAGTACAGTAGATTGATATGCCTAATGTTCATATCCGAATGATCGTCCTTCTCAACAAATTCTCTACAACTTCTTAAGCATTAGAGGTGGACAGAACAAGTACCTCTCGAGCTAAAAGACTAGATGTTTAATTCAAATGGAAGGAAAGAAAAAACAAATCAAGTAGGAAAATAATGTACCTAGAAGTAGAAGTAGCAATAAACGATCTATATCTATTAACCAATGCTAAGCGTCATCCTACAAAAAAAAACACATTAAACAATCAAAAAATGTAAATTTCATAAACTCCAAATGCAAATAAAGTAACTAATTGAAAAAGACGTAAAACCTTATTTGATTCATCATTAGTCTGTGAAGGATCAATAGAGGATGATTGCTTTCTTTCCATTTCAATCTTGTCCAATCTATGGCAAATACTTTCAACAGTTTGCCTCAAATTTAGAATTTCTTCGTCTTTTTTATGAAGCCTTGCCTTAAGCTCTCTAACTTGTGCAGATTCAGATTCGTTAAACTCCTTTCTCTTTATTCCACCACCATAACCAAACACATGGCTATGACGTTGTTCTCCAAAGCACTTTTCAATGACTTCAATATTAGAAAGTGATGGCTCAGCATTGACGATCTTGACAATTTCATCCTAGCAAATGGTAAGAAAAACTTTACTTTTTAAAAATCAAATGGAAAAAATGTAATGAAAAGAATGTCAATTTACAAAGGATGCTTACGTATTTGTCAATTGTTTCTGGTTCAACTAGCTTCCCGCCTTTCTGCCTTGTTTCAAAGAAAAATGTTGCCACATCGGGTGAATTGCCATCTTTTCCTCCCTAAAAAGTCATTATAGGATATTAATTCTTCCATCACAAAAATCCCACCAAATACTACATGGTGAGATTAAAAATTACCTTTTGATATATCTCAATTCTCTAAAAGGTTTGCTTAGGTATGATGAGGCAATTTTGCCTTACTCCTATTGATAACATTTTGATCACTGATTCTCTATTACAAAGGAAACCCACATTACAATCAACATATAAAAAAGTATATTAAACTCTTTAGATTTGAAAAAATCATACCTTGAATTTTGGAACTAAAAATTTATTTTTCACAAGCCATTCCCAATCTTTAGCATGCATCCCACTAGGAACATTCTTCTCAGCTTCTTCTCGAGTATTGCACGATTTCACATAATCGACATTTAAAGTTGACCGCCAATTTGTCCATAAAGTGTTCATATGCTCCAAAGTGTCATCTTTGTACAACTCGATGTTTGGATTAGAGAAGAATTCCTGCAAATAAATAACAATAACAATATTTTTTTAAGCAAAGAAACTAAAAAACAGTTACCCATCTAAATTTAAGGAATGAGTTTTCATAATCAATAACTGAATTGGTGGTATTAGTACAAAAACAGTTACCCATATAAACAAACACTAGGACCTAAAATCATTGAAAACTAAAAAGTTTCAATCATTTACTTTGATTGCATCCCACATGTGGTTCTTGTCAGATTGACTAATGTCCTTCCAAGTTTGTACTCGCACGGGGCATATTCTACGATCACGCACTATTTTGCCCAAATGTCTTGACCAAGATTTATGATTATCCGAAACCGCGCGCTTCTTATAAAATGTAATGTTAAGCTTTTTTCCACCTTGAAGAAGAGCAACAACTTTGTTCTTGTTTTTTCCCCGAACTTTTCTTCGATTAGAATCTATGATGTAAAAAAATATCCAAATAATTGCAAGAATAAAAAACATATAATTCAAATCAAATAAATTTCAATAACGTATACTTACTTTCAACACAAACATCTGATACAACATACACAGAATCACCAATTTTGCCATCAGCATTTACAGGAACATACTTTGCGATAAGGTATTGGCCAACGGCTTCTTGTGGTAATTCAAACTCCTAAATGAATTAAAATTTGAACAAATATAAAAAAAGTAAAGAAATGTAGATATTTCACAAAATAATACTTTCATGATTGTTTACCTTTCGACCAGTTTTGGGTAAGCTAATAGCTTCCAACCCATTTTCATCAACGAATTCTTTCGAACTTGTTATGAACAGTTGAGCAATGCTAACCCTCTCATTCCCATCAATAACATCACCTTCTACAAGGACCTTCTTGTCATGCGCTCTCAAATCCCCCGATATCCGAACATTTATAACCTTTGGTTTGACATAACTGCAGGAACCTATACAAAAAAAGTCAATATAGTTAGTAATGTTGAGACATATGCAACTATCAAATTGATATAAACAAAACACAATAAACATTACCAAGATTTAGATCATCATGTGGCAACCTAAAGGATAAAGGTTTGCCTATTTCATCTTTTTCAAGATAAACCGGTATGTCTTTCTCCATTTCATGTTCCTTTAGCATAATCATGACATCTTGATCACCTTTCAATAGTCTTCCATCCCCATCAGTAACTTTAAATCCAATCGAATAGACATCAATGAATTTTTTGCAAATTGCGAGTATATCCAAGAAACAACTATCTTTACTGAAATTCTCTTCATGGTACTTAACGTCACCAAAGTACATGATTAGATTGTGTGACGTGAATGTACCTTAAATAAAAGAAAGAGATACACGTCATATTAATTAATTCAACATCTAAGTGGAAAAATAGTTCTCAAAGATATAAATTAAGATAACACAAAGTAAATTTACAAAAGTAATACCACTAGACTCTTCAATAGGATAACTTGATTGGAATTCATTTCCACACTCCTTTCCCAACATCTTTGGTGCGTTGAATTTTCTAACCTTGCGCTTAGAACCTTTATTCTCCACATGCCAACATAAATGATGCAATGCAAATGTACGTAAATTAAATCCAAGCAATAGACAAACACAAACCACTAATTAGATGTAGAATTTTGACAAACCTTTTTTCCTTATTGACTCCAACGTCTTCATGATGCCTCAAATAGACCTCACACAATAACTTGAAAAATCCTGCAAAAAAATTAAGACAAAATTAATATGAATTGATTGAAATTGTCAGTTCAGGGACTGAAACCCATGTGCAACTCCAAAGCCTCAAACCAAAGAAGTTAATGACGTGCACAATGGGATATGTTTTACCTATATCTGCATTTTAGAACGTTCCCCTGGCTATTGTTTCTTTCAAGATTATGACAATAGTGAAAAGGAATAATAACAAAAAATAACAAGAATCTATTGCTCATTCTAAAGCAAGTCTTAAGAAGAAATGTGAATGTATTAGAGTATAAACTATTCATCACATAAAACAACTAATCAACATGAAAAAGCTAATAGGTTGAAACAAAAAAAAAGAACAAGCAGGTAAAAAAATCAAGTGAACATAGATACTTCATAATTAGAACAAGTTTTGGTAAAACTCGTATAGATAGAATCAACTCTCCCAATATAAATCCAAAAATACTCAAATAATCAAAACTCAATCAACACGGTATGATTCACATAAAGTGAGAGTGAAGCAAAAGAAGAACTGAAGAACCACAAACGTCAACACATCGCCAGTCGAACAAAGATTCCCAACATGTCAAAACATAGTTCAATTCACCCATTGCCACAATCTTCTTTAAATCAACCTACAAGACAACAATTTGAATAAAAAAGCCAAAAACAGTTCAAACAGAAGGAAAAATTTATGTAGGAAAATAATGTACCTAGAAGTACAACAAAAAGAAACGATCTATACCTATAAACCAATGTTAAGCATCATACTCGTTTGGCTCTTCCTTTTCTCTTTCTTTCTCTAGCAGGTGTTTCAATTACCATTGAGTCTAAGTCAGTTCTAATCCAATTGTTCTGCTCATTAACATCCATGGAAATGGAACTACTCCCTTTAAAACTGAATGACTCATTTTGTTGGTATGCTTCACCAAAATCATCAACATTGCCATTTTCATCATCATTTTGAGATGGCATCTCATACAAATTACGGGGTTGTGTCTTAATAACAATATTCCAACCTTTATTAATGTTATCCAAGACATAAAATACTTGCAAGGCTTGGTTGGCTAAGATAAATGGTTCGTTTGTTTTCAAAAGTCTACGAGGATTAACACTTGTGAATCCAAATTTATCTACTTTCATTCCTTTCACCCTATCAAGCACATCGAACCATTTACACTGAAATAGCACCACTCGTCTCCCACCAAGGTATTTTAGCTCAAGAATCTTTGTCAAGACACCATAATAGTCAACATATCCACTGTCAATCTCATTATAGCCACGCACGTATACCCCACAATTTTGTGTTACACGCCTTTCATCACATTCTTTTGTTCGGAACCTATACCCATTCACTGTATAACCATTATAACATGTAATGTATTTGACAGGTCCACGAGACAATGAAAATATGGACTTGCTTGTCGCTTCTTTGTCTCTCGCATGCAATTCTACAACCTAAAACCATATTGGAGTGTAAATAAATTAAGTTGAATAAATAAACTTAAACACAAAAAAGTTACACTCACTTTACTTCTAAACCAAGTACTAAAAGATTGTTTCTGTTCATCGTTTGAAAAATGTGAATCACTCCTGCCATGACATTCAGAATATTCTCTGCATTGCGATATAAAACAAGTTATACATAAATTTCACTTGACTGTATTCCTAAAATTCATAATTGGGATCCTAGTAAAAAATGCCCATTTCTTAAAAAATGCATCTATTCCTTATCTTCTTCACTATAATCTTTTTTTGTTTTTCTAATTGGTGATAGGTAGACAAGTGAGAGGAAAACCAAAAAGGGTAGCAATAAATCAACCCGAAAAAGACCTGTAGAAAGCGGGGTCTTTGAGTTAGGTGGGGAGGGAGAGGGGGACCTTGGCCAAGGAAGTATAGTTGGTTTGGTTCAGCTAGAAGCACAAAAAGCGGATCCAAAAGCGAGAGGAACATCTCGCTGCGAGGAGCACAAAAAAAGTATATTATCTCGTGCTCTTAGACTCTCGGTCTTCTCTTATTTCAATCAATCTTATCTCTTCTTCTTCAACTCCCAAAATAAGAACCTCTTCTCACTCACTCTCATTGGGAATTGAAATTTAACATAAGATTGGTGATGTATGAGGATGAAGAGAGCAAAGCATATGCTCCTTCAATATTTGTGATTAATCACAAACTTGCACCTTTGTTACCGCTCACCGGCTTTAAATGGGAATTTCTTTGCGATCGTTATTACCACTATCCGGTGTGGCAACCGGTGTATTTGGGTTCGAATGCACATCTATATCCACACTTATTTAAAGCTAGTTTGAACATTTAGTTTTTAAAAATAAATCAAATCTGAACCCCCCAATAAAAATTAGTAAAGGATTTGGATCAGATTCGAGACACGAGAAAATAGGGAAATTGGCTTAAGGTGAAACTACAATAAATTAACAAGGCAGCCAACATCCAAATTAATCGACATAGAAAGAACATCTTAACAAAGAGAGAGAGGTCAATGCAAAGAGGGTCGCGAGACCCTAGATTATGAATCGACATAGAAAGAACATCTTTTTTGAGAATCGAATAAACAACAATAGCAACCACAAACCAGCAAAAACCTCAACAAATCAACCACAAATCAAAACATAGAGAGAAGGAGAGATGCGAGAGGGACAAATTCGAACAAATCAACCACAAAACCAAGTAAAAACCTCAACAAATCAAACAAAACTCACGTTCTTCAACCGCGCAACTTCCTTGTTGATCCTGTTGAAGTTCTTCCGAAGATTGTCGCACTCGTGCACTTGACTCCGAAAACACAAATCAAAACAAATCAATTGAAATCGAAGGTGAGAAGGAAAGATATCAATCCATACGAAACCCTAAATCGAAATGCATCGAGAGAGGAGAGATCTTGAGAGGGGCGAGTCGAACCTACACAAAGAAACCTAACGAGGTGGAGAGAAGTCGAGAGATGCAGAGAGCTTAAGAGACGTAAAGAGAGATCGAGAGATGAGCACAAGAGATGCGAGAGAGAGATCGAGAGAGACGATCGGTCGACGCGAGAGAGAGAGAGAGAGAGAGAGAAGTGAGCGATTCGGTTGTTTGAGCGATTCGGTTGTTTAGGTTAACAAGCGAGAGAGAGAGAGAGACCGAGAGACAGAGAGAGAGACGGAGAGATCACCCTGAAAATGGATGAGCAGATCTGCGAAGTCGAAGACGAAGCCGATTTCGATCCTTCGGCGAAGTGAGTGAACCCAGGCGAAGAGGATGAAGAGGACGAAGGATGAAGAGGACGAAGGACGCGAAGTTTTTTGGTGATTCTCTTTGAATGAGTTTTAGTGAGGGGGGTTTATTTACATGTGCCCTAAAATAAATGTGGGTTGTTAGTGAGGGTATATACCCTCACTAATACAAGCTATATAATGGTATATAGTGACCAATTCTAATACTCTCACTAAAGTTGGTAGCTAATAATTAGATTTCTTGTAGTGTATTTTCTTTCTTAAGGACAAAGTCCATTTTCTAGTTGTGTTCAAAGTTAAAATGTAACTTCTTTATTGATGTGGTAAATATGTCACTACAAGTGATTCTGAATTAATAAAGAAAGGACATTCAATAGTCCATTTTCTAGAAAGATGTTAAACATAGACCATTAAATGACTGCAACATCTTCCATATGTCTCGCACAAGATCCCCATATACACCATCGAAGTATTGAACTCCCGCCTAACAATCCGGTCAACAACGACCAATGTATCATTCTCTACCAGTGGGGCCCCACGCCCCGCGAGGAATCCGGTGGGGCGGGGCGTGGGGCGACAAAGTTTGCCCCGCGGGAATTTTGAAGAAAAATCCCCGCCCCGCACCCCTATGGATGCGGGGACCGTATTTTCAATCCCCGCCCTGCCCCGCCCCGTCCCGCCCCACTTGAAACCCTAATGGACATGCATACACTTAGGAAAAAAATATCAGCATTTCATGAGTAAAAGAGGGTTTGGTGGCTGAAATTTTGGGATGTAGGACGATTTGAGCTAAATTGATGGTGAGTTCATGCTAAGGTTTCAAGCTAGCAAAGACATCTACTACGTATAAATTTCATGTCATTTTTCAACTTCAATTTTCATGAAAATGCATGTTATAAACCCTTAATCCTATCAATGTATAGGGTCACTATTAATGTCTTGGGTTGATTGGAAGTAATTGAGGTCAAATCGACTCACGGTGAGCTAGAATTTCATGTTTTGGATCGAGATTTAGTGTTTAGATTGTGGACATTTTCATGCACATTGGGTTGTTGGAGAAGATGATGAGGTGTATGTTCCTACAAGGGCGTCCGTACTTACAAGTTCCTGTGCCACAAGGGACGTCTGTACCATCAACCCACAAGGGACGTCTGTAGTTACAAGTCTTTATGCCCACAAGGGACATCTATATCATCAACCCACAAGGGATGTTTGTACCCATAGATACTTCTGTGCCCCCAAAGAACTTTGTGCCCATAAGGGACGTTGGTGGCCACAACGATAGTAACAACAAACCTCATGTAACGTGTAACGATCCAAATTATATTAACTGAGTATTAGTGTTAATCACGAGGATTAACGGTTAATTCGAGCGTTACGTGGACAACTGGGTGACTTGGATGTGGGAACCCAGGTTACACTCATGATATTTGTGTATGATGTAGTGCCTATTGTTGTGAATATATGTATAAAATATCATACGTGCGTATGTTGATATCAAGCAAGGCTACGAGTCGGGTATATGTCCCAAAGTGCGTGTCGAGAACCTGGTACCAGGTACCAAATAGTGGGGGTATGGGACATGGGTCGCCGAGTAGTTGGGAGTTGGTGTGACCTCACCTATGATTTTGTGGAATTATTGTGGAGCCTAAATAAGGTGTATAAGTTAGATTAAATTGATTAATCAAAATCCTATAGTATGGCTAGGAAAATTGAGAAGCATAGGATGACCCTCGAGATGCACAACAGGGTAACACAAGGTAGGTTGTGTTAGGATAAGGTGTATGGGTAATAAGTGACACGGGCTGGTTAGGAGACCATTAGATCGTCCTCGGGATGTGTGTACACATCAGATTAGAACAAATGGTATAAATACCTAACGATGAGTGCTAACCATGCAAAGATCATACATTTCAACTAAAAATCTTAGAATTCTGAGAAAACGATCTATACTGGGAGAGCAAGTTCGAGGTGTGAGGAGTGATTTCGGGCATCCAACAGCGAGATCTAAGGTATATCTAAGGTATATACACACCAAAAACTTGCTCTTTTTATAAAACGTGTGTTGTTGGGTGTTGAAGGTTTAAATTGGATTTTCTGAGGAATTTACCATGGGTTATGAGGGTTTTGGTGATTATGAAGTATATTGGATGAAATTATATCGATTGGACGCAAATTTGTGCGAAATTTGTGTAAATTGGGTACTTTTTGGATTTATCAACATGCATGCCTTGATCCTCTGTTTTTGGGTAAATCTCATTTAAATCAGCGTTTTTGTGTTGGTTTTCATCCAATTGAAGGTTTGGGAGTGTTTAGATTACGTTTGGGTGGTTTGGGAACCCAAAATCCTAGAATTCTATTTTGGAATTCTGGGCCGGGACGCACCCAACGCGCTGGGTGATGAACACCAACGCGCTGGGCAGTCTGGAGAAAATGATTGTATGGTAACACTATGAATCGCCCCGCGCTGGGGACTCAAAATAGTGAATTTTCCAGCAAGTGTTCATGAGATTTATGCCTAATTAACATATAAAACCTACCTAATTGACCCTAAATACACCATAAACGACTTCAGGGACTAGGGGACCATAGCTCGGGC
The DNA here is from genome assembly GCA_039657345.1 of Stephania japonica. NCBI lineage: Eukaryota > Viridiplantae > Streptophyta > Magnoliopsida > Ranunculales > Menispermaceae > Stephania > Stephania japonica. The sequence goes on along the minus strand of CM077556.1, from coordinate 77,567,606 downwards.
ATCGGGAGTTAGGCGGGTCGGATTTGCAGGTCCGGGAAGTCGGAGTGCGTGTTTATAGGTGTGTAAAACCCTTTAAAAAAGTTACACTTTAATTCATGCATGGTTTGTCTATGTAAACGAGTGTTTATTCATTTATTTATTTATCGTTTTGTATACTTAAACGGTTGTCATGCATATGCACTGTTATCGTGTGTTGGTCGGTGTTTGATTTGTTCACATTGTCAGAGATTAATCGGGATGGTCGTGGTATGGAATTGAGTAAGCTATATTGTAGTGCGTGTACTTGGCGTAGCCGGTGAATAGTTACTAAAGTAGCGAGCTGCACGTGTCCGGTGGGTTGTGATGTGTTTCCTGTCACCATTAGTGGTTTGAGTGTGGTTTAGGCTTAATGTGCTCAGCCGGGGCATCTGAATCTACGAAGTATGATCTAGTTTTGTTAGACTCCATCACACCTCTATCTAGTTTTAATTGATATCGTTGTTGAACCGGATTACTTGAATGATGTTTTATATTCATTGTGTGTGATCGATATGTTTGTTGTGAATGTTGTTTGCTGCCAGCCATTGAAATATGATTCCTATTGCTAGGGTCATATTCACATGTCTCGCAGGTTACTGTTGTTTTTATGGTTATAGTGTAGACTTATCTTGGAAATTTACTTACTTGGGCTCATTGCTGTATGTGTTGGGCAATTGAGCACATGCATATCCTGGTACGAGCAAAAGCAAGGGAAAAAAGGTACTAGGCGCTATTTCTGAGGCCGTTGTTATTGCTGACAACTCGTGTTTTGACTACTTAGTATGTATATATTTACTTTTGCTGGGTTTTGGGAACTTTAGAATTTTGTCACATGTATATGGATTATAGTTTATTTCGTCTTAGTTGTATACATGGTATTTATTTTCGGGTTTTCCACTACTTAGGTTTAATAAATTCTCATAATATACGCATTAAAGGCTTCCGTTATTATGATTAACTAACCTGCTAGATGTTTAGGAGAATCAAACAATTCAATATAGTAGGATTAATAAAACGGAGCGTCACTTCACAGAGCTGCAGACGTGGTAGTGGTGATGACGTGTCTGGTGACATGACAGACGATGCTGGGCTTGCGAGCGGAGGGCGTGGGTCACGGGACGACCTCAGAAATTGAGGCCATCACATAACGACTCTCAAATTTACCTGTGCCACTTCTCACGTTGCAAGACTATGACGTGACCATCGTGACTTGCCATACTATTTGAGCCTCGGGAGTTGACACCTACGTATGTTATTTTTGTTTGATGTTTGCAGTATATTTTATTTACCCGAATGACAATTCTAATATTCCAAGCATGTAAACGTGCGCGTTGGTGTGGAGAATCGAGTTTGGTTTGAGAAAATACGCAAAACGGGAACAGGGCAAACTTTCCAGGTATTTAGTTGTCCGGAAGATTTACTGAACTAAAACACTGACTAAAATACAATTTAAAATAATAATTTATTAATATGTTACACATTCAGTACATCGTTACGTCCGTGAGCATGTGACAGTGCGAATTATGAGGCGTTTCGAGTTCGAGAGCGCGACGTTTTGAGCTAAGAACGGATAGAAACAAAAGGAAAGTCACTTAAAGGAGTCACTAATGTGATTTAAGTTAGGTAGGCTGATTTTACTACAAGCCAAGGGATCCACCTCGGGATACGCACTTGAGAGATGACGACTTGGAATGTATAAACCCTGTTGGATTTTGGGGTTCATGCATAGCGAAAATTTCAAAACTATTTTGAGAAAAACCCCAACAGGATCGAATCTGATTCCATTAAAACACGTTTATACTATGAAAACTTAATCATACCTCACTCGCAATGTACCTTTCCGAAGGTTAATCGATATCTAAGGTGCTGCCAACAACGAACGCCCTCTATCAGCAATCCACACACGAACGGCGGCCAAGATTTGAAGTGTTAGCTTCGAGAGAATACCAAACCTTTTTATTTCTCTCCAAAACAATCCAGAGCATACCAAAAAACTCTAAGTCGTTTCTTAAAATGAAAATAGAGTTTCAGCCCTTTTTTTAAATCTTTCGTACTTGTATTCTAACTCAAAGCGTCTATTTATACAACCCTTGTATATAGACGGTTAAGTAAATTACACATATACCCCTACTTAAAGAAGTATAAGTGTAATACACTACAAGGACGTTTCTATCATGAATTTTATCATATAAAATTCGTTTTTCTGAACCATCTTAAAATCTCGCAAAACCATTCTCAGTGTGCGACCTAATAAGCTCATACAACGTTGGCAGTGTACCAAAATACATTTTGGTATACAAGTCATAAGCGGCCTCTAGCAAGACATTATGACTACCCAAGTTGTACGAATATCAAATCGATACAACCTAATCAATAGTGTATATAACATCCTTTTGTCACACGATATCCTTTTGATCAAACATAAGGCATGGAATTGTCATCCAACATGTTCAATCGTACTAGTCTCGATTTCTAGGTAGACTGAAAACATCTAAGTGACATTGATCAATATCAATTCACTTAGACTAGGCCTTTTAATAGTCTAACACATCGAGGGATACATTGGATATCTCTCTTTATATGAGAGAGACAAATTCTATCTCAATTACACAACTTCACCACATTATTCACACGGTAACCAATCACAACCTTTATAATCGTCCGGTTAAAGACAACGTTTGATTGCGTCAAATCATCGTATTTTAATGTTGAAGTCTATGGTAATCTCAAGTCGGAGGACCTGAAAAATATACCTATCATGAGAAACAACTATGACTTAATCCATGTGATGTTCTCATAGCGGGTCGGTCCAGTACTTTGTTCCCTAACAAGTACTCATGATCTTGATTCGTATTCATATACGTATGATAATCGTATGATCATCAATCAAGACTCACATTAGTCTTAATTCATTATAGTTCCCAAGTATAATAATCGACTAGGGACATTTAGGATATTTCGTAAATACCCATGGATCTTATTATAATGTAAACATGCAAATCAATTATAATAAACAAGCAAATGAAATCCTCTATTTTATTAATAAAATGTATTCATAAAGACTGTTAATGGATTGATCTAGGGCACATTTCCCAACATCTCCAACTTGCTTTAGGGCCAATCATTCATGCATCTAATGCCTAATGATCTAACATGACCATCATGTTTCGCTTGTGGAAGAGCCTTTGTCAATGGATCCGCAACGTTGTCTTCAGTAGGTACTCTGCAAATCTTTACGTCTCCCCTCTCAATAATTTCTCTAATGAGATGAAAACGCCTGAGTATATGTTTGGATCTGTGGTGTGATCTAAGTTCCTTGGCCTGTGCTATTGCCCCGTTATTGTCACAATACAAACAAACAGGGTTAGCAATACTTGGAACCACACCTAGTTCAGAAATGAACTTTTTGATCCAAACTACCTACTTTGCTGCATCGGACGCTGCAATATACTAAACACATTTGTAGAATCTGCCACAGTCTCTTGCTTCGAACTTTTCCAGCTTACTGCACCCCCATTCAAAGTAAACACATATCCAGACTGCGATCTAAAATCATCTATATCAGTTTGAAAACTTGCATCTGTGTAACCATTTACAACTAGATCATTTTCAAAACCTCAATAGACTAAAAACACTTCCTTAGTCCTTTTTAAGTACTTAAGAATGTTCTTTACTGCTATCCAGTCTCTCACCAGGATCTGACCGATATCTGCTTGTAGTGCTCAAAGCATATGATACATCAGGTCGAGTGCATAACATAACATACATGATAGATCCAATAGCTGATGCATATGGAATCTTATTCAGACGATCTCGCTCATCATTTGTCCTAGGACATTGATTCTTGCTGAGACTTATGCCATGAGACATTGGCATCAATCCTCTTTTAGAGTCTTGCAAACTGAACCTATTCAGTACCTTGTCTATGTAAGCACTCTGACTTAGACCGATTAGCCTCTTAGATCTATCCCTATAGATCCTTATCCCTATGATATAGGCTGCATCTCCTAAGTCTTTCATTGAGAAACACTTCCCTAACCAAGACTTGACACTCTGCAATGTTGGGATGTCATTTCCAATGAGTAATATATCATCAACATACTAAAATACTTGTAAAAAAACTACTCTTGTGTACACAAGGATCATCCCCCACTGACCTTCTTGTATACACAAGGCTCATCTTCGTTCTTAATAAAACCAAAATCCTTGATTGCTTCATCAAAACGAAGATTTCAACTCCGAGAAGCTTGCTTTAATCCATAAATGTATCTTTGAAGCTTGCATACCTTCCTAGAATTCTCAGGATGTACAAAACCTTCAGGTTGTGTCATTTACACGTCCTCAAACAACTTTCCATTAAGAAATGTTGTTTTTACATCCATTTGCCATATCTCATAGTCATAATATGCATTAATGGAAATAAAAATTCTTATGGATTTAAGCATGGCTACTGGCCAAAAAGTTTCATCATAATCAACACCTTGAGTCTGGCTGAAACCTTTTGCTACAAGTCTTGCTTTGAAAGTATGTACTTTGCCATCCATGTCAGTTTTCTTCTTGTAAATCCATTTACATCCAATGGTCTTACCACCTTCAGGTAAATCAACCAAGTTCCAAACTTGGTTATCATACATGGATTGCATCTCGAGTTCATGGCACTTAGCCATTTATCGAGTCTGGTCAGACATAGCCTCCGATAAGTGGTGGGCTCAGTTTGATCCATAAGCAACACATCACGACTATCAGTAATGAGAAATCTGAATCTCTCTAGCTCATGTCTTACCCTATTAGATTTACGTGGGCCTTGTGTCACTTGCGGAGGTTCAACTGGTTCAGAACGTTGTTGAACTTCCAAAGTGCTTGATTCAGTGTTTATTTGTGATTCTTGAACTTCTTCAAGATTTATTTCTCTCCCACTAGTGTCTTTTGAAATAAACTGTTTTTCCATAAAGGTACCATACCGAGCAACAAACACTTTGTTCTCAGCGGGATTATAAAAGTAATATCCTTTTGTTTCCTTAGGATACCCCACAAATAAACACTTATCAGATTTAGGTGCTAGTTTTTTCGAGACTTGTCGCTTTACGTAAGCCTCACAACCCCAAATCTTAAGAAAAGACAAACTAGGTCTCTTCCCGTACCATATCTCATATGGTGTTTTATCAACCGCTTTAGAAGGAACTCGATTTAGAGTGAAAGCTGTAGTTTGTAATGCATAACCCCAAAAGGATAATGGAAGATCCGCATGACTCATCATAAATCGAACCATATCTAATAAGGTTCAATTTCTCCTTTTAGAAACTCCATTCCATTGTGGAGTTGTTGGTGGAGTCAATTGGGAGATAATCCCACAATTTCTAAGATGATCATCAAATTCTTGGCTTAAATACTCACCACCTCGATCTGATCGAAGTGTTTTGATAGTTTTACCAAGCTGATTCTGCACTTCATTTTGAAACGTTCGAAACATCTCAAATGATTCAGCTTTATGTTTCATAAGATATACATAACCATATCTGCTGAAATCATCAGTAAATATAATGAAGTACTAATAAACTCCTCTAGCCATTGTGTTTATAGGACCGCATACATCAGTATGTATTAGACCCAATAAATCACTTGCCCTTTCACTGTGTCCAGTAAATGGACTTTTAGTCATCTTGCCTCGTAAACAAGATACGCACGTTTCATATGTTTCTAAATCAAATGAATCTAGAAGTCCATCTTTATGGAGCTTCTTTATGCGTTTCTCATTTATGTGCCCGAGACGACAATGCCAAAGATAGGTTTGATTCAAATCATTTGACTTAAATCTCTTTGTATTTATGTTAAAGACTGGAGTATCAGTGGACTTTTCATGCTTAGAATATAAAGACCATCACACAAATCAACATTTACATAAAATATTCCTTTACGAGAAATGGAACATCTATTATTTGCAATAATAAAATCAAAACCATCCATATCCAAGCATGAAACAAAAATGATGTTTCTGCTTAAGGCAGGCACAAAATAACAATTATTTAAAGTTAAGATAAGTCCACTAGGTAAGACTAAGTCATATGATCCAACAGCCAGGGCAGCAACTCTTGCTCCATTTCCTACGTGGAGGACGACTTCTCCTTTTTTCAGCTTCCTACTTCTGGTGAGTTCCTGCACATTTATACAAATGTGAGATCCACATCTAGTATCCAATACCCAGGAATCACTAGTGGATAAATTAATTTCAATAACATAAATACCTGAGGTGGTAGTCGCACTACCCTTTTTCTTCTTTAGATCTTCCAGATAAAGTTTGCAATTTCTGAACCAATGTCCAGGTGCATGGCAGAAATGACAATTTCCTTCCTTTTCCTTTTGGTGCTTTGAAGCAGGAACAGGCTGGGGCTTGACTTGTTCCATAGGCTTTGCGACAGGTGCAGCAGCAGCCTTGGCAACTTTAGCCTTGCCTTTGCCTTTCTTCTTCATTCCCTTTCCCTTTTGGACCATCAGCACATTACTAGAGGGTTTCTTGATATTTTGTTCAGCAGTTTTGAGCATCAAATGCAACTATGAAATTGATTTCTCCATATTATTCATATTGTAGTTCATCACAAATTGTGAGTAACTCTCCGGTAATGAATTTAGGATCAAATCCGTAGCCAACTCTTGGCTTATGGGAAATCCAAGTCTATTAAGTTGGTCAACATAGCCCTTCATCTTCAGAACATGAGGACTAACTGACGCACCCTCAGTCATCTTACAAGAATGCAGGTTCTTGACTGTCTCGAACCTTTCTTGCCTAGTTTGCTATTGGAACATTTCCTTCAGCGTTATAGCCATGTCGTAGGCTTCCATTAGTTCCATGTCCTTCTGAAGTTCAGGAACCATAGTTGCCAACATAATGCATTCAACATCAGTAGAATCGTTGACATGCTTATTATGCGCATCCTTCACAGCTTTCGTAGCATTGGCTGGTGGGTCCTCAGGGATCGGAGCATCCAAAACATACAACTTGCGTTCATGCTTGAGAACGATTCTTAAGTTTCTGAACCAATCAAGAAAATTAGTCCCAGATAGCTTATCCGTCTCAAGGATAGATCGCAGTGACAGGGGATTATTGTTACTTGAAGAGGTCATTGATCTACAATAAAGATTATGCGAGTTTATTTTAGTATAGAGGAATAGACTCCCACTAAATTAACAATCCTCCTAAAACATACTTGTTTATTTAGGGGACTAAATCCATATTTCACCTAATATGGCATGAAATACGAGAACTAGATTATTTAGGTAGGTAACGAGTTACCAATTACATCTTATGTAATTTTAGATACTTTTATGAGATACAGGACATCTTATGTCTTAGCATGTTTTTATCTCATCATATGCCTAAAGTCCAAAACTATTTTGATAGCTTTATTAAGTCGGACCAATTTAAACATTTAGGTAACTTTTACCCAACTTATCTCACCAAGATAACACAATACACCCAACTATGGCTGAAACTATATTAGTGCGATCGAGGCCTTGATAAGTGTTTAAAATTGGATGGCACAAGACTTAAGATTTAATAGAGGGATTTTATTTAGTTTTAGTGATTTTTAAGTAAACAATGAAATATCATATATTTTATTGATTTGTAGAACCACTAAACAATTTAGGAAAGTTTTTATGCTATTCACTAATAGAAGAATTTCCGTGCGCTAGGATTAGTTAGACGGCGATCCCTGGCCCTTTTTTAAATCACTATAGAGGACGGGGGAACAGGGGTAGCGCCCCCTTTTTTTTTAGAAGACAAATCTCAATTCCGAAAATTGAAATTCGCTATAGAAAATCATATTTTTCGCTGATTTTACTATACCAAATTTACCCCTTAATTTATCCAAAATTAAGTCAATTAAAATGTTTTTAATTAACTCGGGCCCACATCTAACTAATCATCTTATCCTAATCCAATTAGGACTTTAGATATTTGAATCCTAGCATATCACCAATAACAAACTTCTCCATATTTATCTCCTATCCAATAAGGATAATGAAACCGATTTTGCATATATCTCCTAATTTAATTGTTATCTATCTTTATTAAATAGAAACTTCATAACAAAATAGATATAACAAGATAAATAAATAATTTTGAAAATTAATTATTTGCAATTTCGATCTTCATCCAAATAATCACAAACATGTAATTGAATCATGAACTACTATCCCAATCGAACCTAATGGTTTCATGGATCATAGAACACGAAACTCAATTCATTAAAATTATTCAAATTAACCTAACATGGTTATTAGCATGTACGAAACTAATTTCAATTAAATCACGAATATATGTATCATATACACAAAACATGATAATAAATCTCACAGAAAACTTATGTATATCATATATACATCAACTATTAACATGCTTTCAATCATATATCATAAGAAAACATACAATAAGTTTAATGGAATCAAACTCGAAGGCTCTGATACCACTGTTGGGTTTTGGGGTTCATGCACAGCGAAAATTTCAAAACTCTTTTGAGAAAAACCCCAACAGGATCCGAATCTGATTCCATTAAAATACTTTATACTATGAAAACTTAATCATACCTCACTCGCAATGTACCTTTCTAAAGGTTAATCGATCTCTATGGCGCTGCCAACAACGAACGCCCTCTATCAGTAGTCCACACATGAACGGCGACCAAGATTTGAAGTACTAGCTTGAGAGAATACCAAACCTTTTTATTTCTCTCCAAAATAATCCAGAGCATACCAAAAAAACCCTAAGTTGTTTCTTAAAACGAAAATAGAGTTTCAGCCCTTTTTTAAATCTTTCGTACTTGTATTCTAACTCAAAGCGTCTATTTTTACAACCTTTGTATATAGACGGTTAAGTAAATTACACATATACCCCTACTTAAAGAAATATAAGTGTAATACACTACAAGGACGTTTCTGTCATGAATTTTATCATATAAAATTTATTTTTCTGAACCATCTTAAAATCTTGCAAAACCATTCTCAGTGTGCGACCCAATAGGCTCATACAACGTTGGCAGTGTACCAAAACACATTTTGGTATATAAGTCATAAGCGGCCTCTAGCAAGACATTATGACTACCCAAGTTGTACGAATATCAAATTGATACAACCTAATCAATAGTGTATATAACATCCTTTTGTCACACGATATCCTTTTGATCAAACATAAGGCATGGAATTGTCATCTAACATGTTCAATCGTACTAGTCTCGATTTCTAGGTAAACTGAAAACATCTAAGTGACATTGATCAATATCAATTCACTTAGACTAGACCTTTTAACAGTCTAACACATCGAGGGATCCACTGGATATCTTTCTTTATATGAGAGAGACAAATTCTATCTCAATTACACAACTTCACCACATTATTCACACGGTAACCAATCACAACCTTTATAATCGTCCGGTTAAAGACAACGTTTGATTGCGTCAAATCACTGTATTTCTAATATTGAAGTCTCTGGTAATCTCAAGTTAGAGGACTGAAAAATATACCTATCATGAGAAACAACTATGACTTAATCCATGTGATGTTCTCATAGCGGGTCGGTCCAGTACTTTGTTCCCTAACAAGTACTCATGATCTTGATTCGTATTCTTATACGTATGATCATCGTATGATCATCAATCAAGACTCACACTAGTTTTAATTCATTATAGTTCCCAATATAATAATCGACTAGGGACATTTAGGATATTTCTCTAAATACCCATGGATCTTATTATAATTAAACATGCAAATCAATTATAATAAACAACAAATGAAATCATCTATTTTATTAACTAAAATGTATTCATAAAGGAGTCACTAATGTGAGTTAAGTTAAATGGGCTAATTTTACTACAAGCCAAGGGATCCACCTCGGGATACGCACTTGAGAGATGACGACTTGGGATATATAAACCCCTCACCAACTTTTCTCTCTCCTCACTTTATTTTCTTCTCAACGAAATTGGTGGGGAGTTTGGGGGTTTTTGGGACTTCGACGCAAATTGAAGGATGAGGATCGACATACAACGCGTATTAAGGTGATATCCCGACTTACTACGAGATTCTCTACGTTTTGACGCTTGTTTTATGCGCATTTTCGTAACAACATTTTCGGACACCAAGTTGGGTATTGAGATTTTATGGGATTTTGAGGTGGTTTTTGGTGTCATGGAAATGGTGTGAATGAGATTGCTATGGCGGTTGTGTTGTTGTTGGAGGTTTGGCAATTTTTGTTGAATTTTAATTGGAGTTTGGAATCGGTGGTTTGTGGGCAATTTTGGTTGCGATTGAATGATGTTTTGGGTTTGTATCGGGGTCCCTATGAGTTCGGGATAAGTTTGGAATACGGCGACGCAAGCCGAGGTTGCGAAAATCCCGAAATTCAAAAAGCTGCCAAGGACACTGCCAGGGACGTCGTGACGCTCAAAGCCTCATGATGTGGGCCACGATGTTTGAGGTAGTGGGGCGTATGATGGGGCATTTTAAGTGATGCCGCAGGGTTTATACCCCACGGCGACACTCACGACGTTTGGGGTAGGGAAGCTGTGACGACCCGAAATCTTAAACACGGCGCCGCCCAGCCTAATTTTGTAATTAAGCTCTAATCTCATCCACGTAGGACTTAACTACGTATTAGTCAGCCTCTTTAACCTATTCTCATTGTCTTTTGCGTTCAGGATAAGTAATACACTAGTTCTACCAAGTAAGGAAATTTAGGGTTAATTAAAAACCTTTTTAACAATATATTAAGTACAACGAAAGTCTTGACATTTTAGCGGAAGCATTATGTTCAGATGAATCATAAGTGTGGAAACCAGGGAAACACGATCACATTGTAACGACCCAAATTAATTTAATCAAAATTAGTGTTAATCACGAGGATTAACGGATAATTCGGGCGTTACGTGAACAGGTTGGTGGACTTGGATAGGAGTACCCAGGTTATATTGTGTTATTTGTGTATGTTGTATGTCTATTATTGTGATGTGAGAATTTATTATTTATATAAACATCACATATGTGTAAGTTGATATTGGACAAAGCTACGAGTCGGGTATATGTCCCGCAGTACGTGTTGGGGATCGGGTATCGGTAGCTGGGGTACGGGGCATGGGTTGCCGGGTAGCTGAGTGTTAGTATGACTAACCTATGATTTTTATATGATTTATTAGGTGGTTTAACTTAAAGTTGAATAAATGTATTAATGGATTAATTGAAGTCCTATATTGTGATAGGAAAAATCAGGGTGCAGAGGATAAACCTAGAGATGCACAACAGAGTAAATCAAGGCAAGTGTTGTTAGGATAAGGTGTCAAGAACTTGGGTGACGCAGGGTGATCAGGAACCGTCCGATCGTCCTTGGGATGCGTACACGCTAGATTTGAACCAACATATAAATACACCTTGATCGATAGAAAAATATGCAAATCAACATTTTCTCAACAAATTCTTGAAAGATCAGTGAGCGAATCCGGGGTTGGAGAGGAGAATTCGAGCTTTGGGAGAGGAGAATTCGAGCTTTGGGAGAGGAGATGGAGCTTCACAACGTCGATCTAAGGTAATCAAACCTATGTTTGGATTTAAATTTCATTAAAATGAGTTTTTGTGGTTTGAAGTAAAAATAGATTTTTGGAGGAATCACCACCTATTTTTACTGGATTTGTGGTTCTTGAGGTGGATTTTGATGAATCTCATCGATTTGGATTAAAATTGTGGAAAATTAAGGTGAATTGGTAAATTGTTGGGTTTATATACATGTATTTTGAATCCAAGAATTTGATAACGTTTTAGTGGAATTGTGGTGTAATTTTGGTGTTTTGAAGGTCTTTAATGGGTTGAGAGAGAGGAGTGGAGAGGAGAGTGATTGTAGATTGTAACATCCTCAATTTTTAACGACTTTTGTGACAAAGGATCGTGACTCGGACACGCGATCGGGACTGTATTTCAAACCTTGGGAGTCGAAGAGACAATTTTATGATTCTTTGATGTGTGTAATAGTATTATAGTTTAAATGCGTGTCACGAGACGATTTTTAAAAAATGAGTCTAGGTAACCGGGGAGAAAATATAGTAAAAAGATAATTAAAATAATTATTTAACAATTATATAGTTCAATTGTGTGAGATAAAAGTAAAAGTGTGCACGTGACGGGAAAATACGGGTCGATGAGGTAAGATGGGTCGGGGTCGGTAAAAATGGGTAGACACAACTATCATACCCATTTAAATATTCAAACACACACCTTACCCCATCACTCAACTCACCTCACCACCCACCCCATCACTCACGTCACACTCATCTCACCATCTCACTCACGTCACCCCCATTCCCACTCATCTCTCTCACGTAACCTCTCCTCACTCTCTCATTTCACTCATCTCTTTCTCTCACTCTTCACTCTCCTCACGGTCTCTCTTCACTCGCTCTCCCTCACGACCTCCCTCTCCCTCATCTCACCACCGTGCATTGCTCTCGCCGGTGGCCTGGGACCGAGGACGTCGGAGGGTTCGACAACCGGAGGTATGCATTCTCTCCCCTCTCTCTCGTGTTCACTCGATCTCTCTCTCCCTCTCGGTTTTCTCTACGAGGCGCGTGCGCCTCTGTTTCATTAGAGAAGAAGGCGGTTCGGCCCTGAAGTCAAATCAGTTCGCCGAACCGCCCTTAGATAAAAAAAAAAAGAGAGAAAATAAAGAAAAATGGAAAAGAAAATCAGAAAAATAGGGAAAATTATGAAAAATTCAGAAAAATCCAGAAAATATGAGAAATTAGAAAAAAATGGTTCACAACCGAGTTTTGGGATTTTCTCGGAAATGTTGGCGAGATGTAATCGGGGTTTTAGCCTCGAAAAACATAAAAAAATGATATAATATGTCAAATCGAAGCCAATTTAATGACTTGACCTATTAATACGAGTTTCCAACCTTGTCGGGTAACGGAAAACTCGGGGTACGCGTTAGGAGTCGCGGGAGTGTATAAAAAATAAATAAATAACAAATAATTAAATAATTAAAAATTAAATAAAATATATTTTATAAATTTATTTATTATTTTGACTTACGGAAAATAAGGAAAATAGTTGAAAAATATCAGAAAAATTGGAGAAAATTCTAAAAATATAGAAAATTAGGAAAAAGGTAGAAAAGTGGTTTCGGAACTTTTCGAGAATTTTTGGAACCTCGACATAGTCTGGGAGAGGTACCACAACTCAAATTTGAAAAATATGATATAATATCTTAAAATTAGATAATGTGTTTTATTAATAATATAAAACATTATAAATGGACTTTAGTGTGACGGCCCCAAATTTCCAATGCATTTGGATATGCTCGGTCTAGACTCGTGCAGGTCCCGAGTCGATACTCAGCGAGCCTGACGAGCCTAGTCAGCCTCCAATTAATCAATTTAAAAGTTTATGAAAGAGTTATTACAATTATACGCAGCGGAAAACTAAACAAGTATTGGAAAATAACTCAATCAAACGAAAATTAGGAAATCTATATAAATGTGGAAACCCCGAGTGTTCATAGTATCCATCTCAAAAGTAATTCCCAGGTCAATAACCAACACTGTATATATAAAACGTCATACAAAAGAAATAAGCATGAAACAGATCTAACCTAATCCTGAAGTCGCGTACTCTGAGAGGTCCTCAGAGATAATCACCGAGTAGAGGGCTCTCGCCCTTGCCGCACTCCGGGATATCTGCACCCACCGTCACAAACTAGACGGTAAGCAACTGAAAAAGATTGAAAGTAATACCAGAAGAAAATAACAGTAATTCATGAATATCAAATAAAGCAGTCTAAATATCATGCGGTAATTAAAAGAAAGAAACAATAAATAGATCAAAGTGCATGATAGGCAAACTGAGGAAATAACAATCGAAAACATGCGTGTTCTAAAGAAACAAAAGAGGTAGCAAGCGGTAAAACCATAGCATTCAAAAAGAGGACGCTGGCTCTTTCTGGGCAATGTCGCAACACTAGCGCAACATCAGAGGGACACAAGCCTCCTAGCATACGAAAAGAGGACGCTGGCTCTTCCCGGGCAATGTTACGACACTAGCACAGCTTGATAAATGAGGGACACAGGCCTCAAGAATCACATCGACACGCTCATGCCAAGAACACACATACCAAAGAATCGACAAGATAGGAATGCCAACAAAGGGAATCAACAAGCAACAATGAATGAAAATGAATTACATGCAATGTTCTTACTGGATTACTTTTGTACATAAGCTCTAGGGCAAGTGCACTTACCTGAACTATCGCGACCCGCGAAACAAACTCCGAGACTCTAACACGTCTCCCGCGATTTCCTGACTACCTGATAAGGATTTAAGTCTCAAATATCAGTTTAAGTCTTTGTATTTAGTCTTACGGTGTTTCTCGTATGTTTAGTTCAAATATAATTAATTAAGGTGACTTAAATCACTGTGGATCAATCCATCTCTATGGTTATTGTCCTGTTTAAATCGCACACATGGTACACCCCACACCCCCGCCGTGGGGTGTACCACACCCTCACGTACCCCAACAGTGGGTGCACACACCCTAATAGTGGGGTGTGCATCTCACATTATGTCACATTGTCCAATACACACTACAAACATCACATTGTTCACTGTCAAACCCCATTACGCACCCCTACCAGTGGGTGTACACACATCCACACCATACACACAGTCCAATAGTACACCTCATCACGCACCCCACCATTCACACCACACACACATACACACACATGCATGCACATGCACACACCATCCCACTGCCAAACCGTCCATACACACACCCCAACAGTTTTCACTAAAACTCTATACAACATACACCCCCATCACGGTCTTCACCATGAAAGTGAGCTACCTCCAGCTAGCGGTGTCGACGCCTCTGATCTGCCGTGACTGGGGACGGTCCCACCAGTCATGACAACCCCAAAACAGAAAGAACAGAGAGCACTGGCCGAGAGAGAGAGAAAGAGAGACCACGAGGTGGGAGGTGTGTGTGGCTGAGATATATATATATATATATATATATATAGAGAGAGAGAGAAGAGAGCTACCTTTAACGAGTTTAGTTTCCTGGGGACCAATGCCAGCTCGTCAACAGCAAGAGGAGGGTGGCGGTGATGGTGAACGAGGAGAGTGATGAGGGTGAAGCCGTGAGGGTGAGAGCTGGAGAGAAAATGATGAAACCATGAATGAAGAGTGGAGAGAGGCGGTGGTGGGGGGTAGTAGTGTTAGGGTTTTGTTTTCATCCTCCTTCACATCCACTTAACAACTGTTAACCTTATGCGTCTTTCCCTCCTCCATCACAATGCAACACAAATACAAATCTCGATGCAAATCCAATGACTCTCCTTATCAAACTATGTTACTTAAACAATTTCAATCCCATAGTTCGTATGTTGCGAGACTATCCAACTCCCACATTTCTCCAAAATTTGGCTCACCGCGTTCGTTTTCTCGCCACATCCTATTGACTAATTAATTAAATTATTATAAATTCATTTAATTATGTTTTTACTGTGTTTAATTCCCCCGTTTAACTTGGTGAAATCTCACTCAACTAAAAATCGCCCGAATGGATCGAGACACGTAATGGACTATAATACTAATACACACATCATGGAAACATAAAATTACCTCAGTGTCGACTCCCGAGGTTTGAAATACCATTTAGTATCCGTAGCCGGTTCACGGTCCTAATAAGTGCGACACAAGTCGAGTTAAAATTTGAGGGTTGTTACATTCAGGGACTGGGGAACCATAGCTCGAGCATAGGAGAGCTAAGTGGGTCAGATTGACGGGTCCGGGAAGTCGGAGAGCGTAATTGCAGGTGCGTAAAACCCTTGAGAATGTTACACTTTAAATTCATGCGTGATTTATTCTGGTTAAGCGAGTATTTATT
The DNA here is from genome assembly GCA_039657345.1 of Stephania japonica. Classification (NCBI taxonomy): domain Eukaryota; kingdom Viridiplantae; phylum Streptophyta; class Magnoliopsida; order Ranunculales; family Menispermaceae; genus Stephania; species Stephania japonica. Next base: position 77,551,666 of record CM077556.1, on the reverse strand, counting down.
TACTTATTTATTTAGTTATCATTATATTTACTTAATTGGTTGCCATGTATATGCACTGTGATAATGTATTAGTCGGTGTTTGATTTGTTCACATGGTCGGAGATTAATCGGGATGGTCGTGGTACAGAATTGAGCAGGCTAGATTGTAGTGCGTGTACTTGGCGTAGCTGGTGAATAGCTACCCGAGTAGCGGGGTGCATGTGTCCAGTGGTTGTGATGTGTTTCTGGTCACCGTTAGTGCTTCGGGTATGGTCTAGGCTTGATGTGCTCAGCTTGGGCATCCGATTTCACAAAGTATGATCTAGTTTTGCTAGACTCCATCACACCTCTATCTAGTTTTCATTGATATTGTTGGTTGAACCGGATTACTCAAATGCTGTTTTATATTCACTGGGTGTGATCGTCATATTTGTTGTGAATGTTGTTTACTGCCAACCATAGGAATATAATTCTTGTTGCCAGGGTCATATTCACATGTCTCGCAGGTTATTGTGGTTTTCATGATTATTGTGCAGACTTCTCTTGGGAATTTACTCACTGGGCTCGTTGCTGTTTGTGTTGGGCAACTGAGCGCAGATCCTGGTACCAGCAAGAGCAAGGGAAATGAGGTACTAGGTGACTATCTCTGAGGCCACTGCTGTTGATAGCTTGTGTTTTGATATCATGTATGTATATATTATTTTGCTGGGTTTTGGGAACTTTAGAACTTTATCACATGTATATGGATTACTGTTTACTTCGTCTCAGTTATATACATGGTGTTATCTCGGGTTTTCCACTACTTAGGTTAAATAAATTCTCATAAAATACGAATTAAATGCTTCCGCTAATGATGTAATTGTAATTATCAACTAACCCGCTAGATGTGTCAGACAACTTAATATAGTAGGATTAGTTACACGGAGCGTCACTTCACAGAGTTGCGGATGTGGCAGCAGTGATGACGTGTTAGGTGACGTGACAGGCGCTGCTGGGCTTGCGGGCGGAGGGCGTGGGTCATGGGGCGACCTCGGGAGATTTAGTGCCGTCATAGTTGGTATCAGAGTAAGGTCAATAGGGCCTTGGATTAACAAAGTTAAGGAAAGAGCATAAACTTTAAAACAAAAATTTAGATGTGGAAACCCGATGAATTGCCTAAAACTTTTAGTTGGGAAGCAATGGAAGCGGGTAGAGTTGGGATTGTTATGTGATATATGTATTGTTGTATTTGTATATACTATATGCATACGTATATTGGGAACTGATCCGGATACGAAACTCGATGCAGACCACTATGAACGGACAAATTCCTACACCCATCTCTTCGACTATTCAGCAGGAGGTTGGGGAGACTAGTGATCACACACCAGAGAGGTAGCTGATCTGCGAGCCATAGTGCAGAGAGCTACGGATCAGCAATTATTGCAGTAGGCATAGATGTTAGAACTTATGGAGTACATACGCAGCTCGAGGATACCTGCAGTAGCACCGATCGTTGAGTTAGCTGTACCTACCCTTTCGACTGCGATTGCACCAGCAGTTGACACACAGGCAGCAGGGACTGAGACAGCGATTGAGAGAGCTGAACCTGTGGTGGTACTAGCCGATACTACTGAAGTGACGCCTTCTACTACGAGCCGCAAGTTATTGCTTCGACTGTCAGGAGTAAGATGTCAGAGGCAGCGAAGATGGTGAAAGACTTTATGAGGTTCAACCCCACCTATTTTATTGGGGTTAGTGATCCAGAGGTTGCAGGACGATGGTTGATGACGCACCGGCGCTTACATCAGTTGTTAGAGGTACCGGAGGCAGATCAGGCACGTATTTTAGGGTATTGTTTGAGAGGTCAGGCAGTAGTGTGGTGGATGACCTACACCGACACACATGCTGTACCATCTTCGTGGGCAGAGTTTCGACAGTTGTTTCTGGATGAGTATATTCTCACCGAGGTGCAGTTGAGGCTTAGAGAGCAGTTCTTGGCACTGAGACAGGGTACCATGGCAGTATCGCAGTACATAGATCGATTCAGGTACCTTATGATGTATGTCATGGATGTGGCGAACACCTAGAGACTCCAAATCTACTATTTCATCAGGGGTTTGGATGAGAGGAAAGGTGGTGTGATAGTTGCGAGTGGAGCTGAGACTTTACAAGCTGTATATGATAGAGCACTGTCACGTGAAACATACCTACGACCTAGGGGTAAGCTGATAGGCAGGTCTGGGCAAGGTTCTCGGTCTGATCAGGGACCGAAGAGACAAAGAGACCCGTCGGATGGAGATAGTGGGAGTGATCACCATGACAGTAGACCACGATATGAGGACAGACCACGGGATCGACAACACAGAGGTGATGACAGAGACGATAAGGCATATGTGATGTCAGCACCACAACAACCTGATACACGGGACCAGAGAGGTAGAGATCAAGATCAGAGAGACCGGAGTAATAGACAACACTCTGAGGACCGACAATATGGAGGAAGGGATAGACGTAGGTGTTATAGGTGTGGTCAGAGAGGTCACATTAGTATGAATTGTCGTAGAGCCTCTCCAGCAACAGAGATTCCACAGATCGATGAAAGAGTTCACACGGTAGTACTGCTTGATCGAGAGACGACCCGACAACATCGATGAATAGAGTCGAGAGGTCACATTAGTATGAATTGTCGTAGAGCCTCTCCAGGACCAGAGATTCCACAGATCGATGAAAGAGTTCACACGGTAGTACCGCCAGTCAGAGAGACACAACATGAACAGGGTATGTTATTATTGTGTTTTTCTATGCGTGTGTTGCATATAGGTTGATTTGTTCACTATAATTGTTGTTCTTGTTGCATTCCATGCATTCGTTGCATCTAGGTTGTGTAGTTCACTTAGATTAGTGCGTCTAGTTGATTCGTATACTAGAGGATTGTGGGAGACTGGTTGATTTGTTCACCAGGTTTTAGTTGAATATTGGTTGATTTGTTCACCAGGTTTTAATGGAAGACTGGTTGAAGTGTTCACCAGGATTTTGGTTGAAGACTGGTTGATTTGTTCACTCGGGCCAAGTAGATGTGTTTCCTTGGAATAGGTTGATGTGTTCCCTAAGAATTAAAGTTCATTCATTTAGAAGTTAAAGTTAATTTGTTCATATAGACGATGGGTGTCAGGTTAGTTAGTCTAAGGGGTAATTGCATTCGCGTTGCGACCCCTAATAAGAGGTATTGGTTATCTTAAATTTTGGGGACGAAATTCTCCTAGTTGGGAAGAATTGTAACGGCCCAAATTAATTTAATCAGAATTAGTGTTAATCACGAGGATTAACGGGTAATTTGAGCGTTACGTGAACAGTTGGGTGGACTCGGATAGGAGTACCCAGGTCATATTGTGTTATTTGTGTATGTTGTATGTTTATTATTGTGATGTGTGAATTTATTATTTATATAAACATCACATGTGTGTAAGTTGATATCGGGCAAAGCCTACAAGTCTGGTATATGTCCCAAAGTGCGTGTCGGGGATCGGGGATCGGGTATCGGGTATCGGGTAGCTGGGGTACAGGGCATGGGTTGTCGGGTAGCTGAGTGTTAGTGTGACTAACCTATGATTTTTATATGATTTATTAGGTGGTTTAACCTAAAGTTGAATAAATGTAGTAATGGATTAATTGAAGTGTTATAGTGTGATAGGAAAAATTAGGGTGCAGAGGATAAACCTAGAGATGCACAACGGAGTAAATCAAGGCAAGTGTTGTTAGGATAAGGTGTCAAGAACTTGGGTGACGCAAGGTGACCAGGAACCGTTCGATCGTCCTCGAGATGCGTACACACGCTAGATTTGAACCAACATATAAATACACTTGATCGATAGAGAAACATGCAAATTGACATTTTCTCAACAAATTCTTGAAAGATCAGTGAGCGAATCCGGGGTTGGAGAGGAGAATTCGAGCTTTGGGAGAGGAGATGGAGCTTCACAATGTCGATCTAAGGTAATCAAACCTATGTTTGGATTTAAATTTCATTAAAATGGGTTTTTGTGGTTTGAAGTAAAAACGATTTTTGGAGGAATCACCACCTGTTTTTACTGGATTTGTGGTTCTTGAGGTGGATTTTGATGAATCTCATCGATTTAGATTGAAATTGTGGAAAATTGAGGTGAATTGGTAAATTGTTGGGTTTATATACATGTATTTGCAACCAAAGAGAGAGAAAAAAGGGAAGATACGATTTCGTCTCTAGAAAACCAGAGACGAAATCGTCTCTGGGAAGAAGGAGGGGGCACACGCACGCCCTCGCGCGAGTGTGCGTCCCTGGGCCAGACCAGACCGGGCGGTTCGGTTCAAGTGGGGCCCACATATAAAAAATAAATAACAAATAATTAAATAATTAAAAAATTAAATAAAATATATTTTATAAATTTATTTATTATTTTATGGAAAATAAGGAAAATAGTTGAAAAATATCAGAAAAATTGGAGAAAATTCTAGAAAATATAAAAAATTAGGAAACAGGTAGAAAAGTGGTTTCGAAACTTTTCGAGTATTTTAGGAACCCCGACATAGTCCAGGAGAGGTACCACAACTCAAATTTGAAAAATATGATATAATATCATAAAATTAGATAATTTGTTTTATTAATAATATAAAACACTATAAATGGACTTCAAGGACTGGGGAACCATAGCTCGGGCATAGGAGAGCTAAGCGAGTCGGATTGACGGTCCGGGAAGGCAGAGTGCGTAGTTGTTGCGTAAAACCCTTGAGAATGTTACACTTTAAATTCATGCATGATTTATTCTGGTTAAGCGAGTATTTATTTACTTATTTATTTAGTTATCGTTATGTTTACTTAATTGGTTGCCATGTATATGCACTGTGATCATGTGTTGGTCGGTGTTTTATTTGTTCACATGGTCAGAGATTAATCGGGATGGTCGTGGTACGGAATTGAGCAGGCTAGATTGTAGCGCGTGTACTTGGCGCAGTCAGTGAATAGCTACCCCAGTAGCGGGGTGCACGTGTCCGGTGGGTTGTGATGTGTTTTCGGTCACTATTAGTGGTTCGGGTGTGGTATAGGCTTGATGTGCTTAGCCTGGGCATCCGAATTCACAAAGTATGATCTAGTTTTGTTAGACTCTGTCACACCTCTATCTAGTTTTCATTGATATTGTTGGTTGAACCGGATTACTCGAATGCTGTTTTATATTCACTGGGTGTGATCGTCATATTTGTTGTGAATGTTGTTTACTGCCAGACATAGGAATATGATTCCTGTTGCCAGGGTCATATTCACATGTCTCGCAGGTTATTGTGGTTTTCATGATTATTGTATAGACTTCTCTTGGGAATTTTCTCGTTGTTGTTTGGTTGGGGAATTTACTCAAGAAAGGGAAAGGAGGTTGGGACTATTTCGTTGTTGTTTGTTGGGCATGGCGAGCGCATGGATCGATACCGGATTATATACAGCTTAAGAGCAAGATGTGAAAGGAGGTACTAGGCGACTATTTGTGAGGCCGCTACTATTGATAGCTCGTGTTTTAATATCATGTATGTATATATTATTTTGAATCATATTCATTAAAATCAACAACAATGGGTTTTGGGAACTTTAGAACTTTATCACATGTATATGGATTACTGTTTACTTCGTCTCAGTTATATACATGGTGTTATCTCCGGGTTTTCCACTACTTAGGTTAAATAAATTCTCATAAAATACGAATTAAATGCTTCCGCTAATGATGTAATTGTAATTATCAACTAACCTTCTAGATGTGTCAGACAACTTAATATAGTAGGATTAGTCACACGGAGCGTCACTGACGAGTACTTTTGTCGATTGATGAGCTGGGCTATATATACCTAAGATCCTAATGTGTAAAACTACCAAGATTGGTGTATGGAAGATAGAGACGTGGCGGCGAGATGACGTGCGATGACGTGTCGGCGTGACATGCGCGGCTACAACCGTGCACTCCGTTTCACCTAAAAACCAAAAGTAAAAATAATTAGCGGAGGGCGTAGGTCATGGGGATAGATTTAGTCAAAACAAAGGCAATCAACTACTCATGAGTTTTCGACCTCGGGGAGATTTAGGGTTGTTACACACATGATAATAAACACTGTAATACATGCATCAGTTAGGGAGCTTAGTCTCTCAACCCATATATTCAGCCCAAAAGTATATAAAAAACATAAATAATAATTACATAAAACATCAAAAGACCTACAATGTCTGCAGCAGGTTCGGACCACTGGCTCAGAAGTAGTCACCGATCTTCTCCTTACCAGGCCTACTAGACGTTGGATCTGTACCCAGCGTCATAAAAACACAATGAGTACAGTAAAGTAGAAAGTAGAATTTGGAGATTATATACCACATTCCCAAATATAATGAAAGACATCAATAACATAAAGTAGTAAAGAGGAACTAAAAACAAGGCTATGCTAGATGATACCATAGTTAAACAAATTAATCAAACCAACACGAAGTAATCATCCACTAGCAACGCACTCTGGTACCACCCTGTTGGTTATAAGTTACGTCACATCAACCTCAAGTAATAGTCAGTATCATTAGTGCGCCCAAGATCACCCTATTGGTCGTCGAGATCCTCATGTGATTAATGGGTGAAACTAGTGCAGTCTGGTATTACCCTGTTGTTCATGAACTACGTCATTTTAACCTCAAGTGGTAGCTCAGTGTCACTAATTAGTACTAACAATTCATCTCAACTAATAGCATGCCATTCAACAATGGATTAATTTATAGGAATGAAATCAATGAATCACAACAAGGCATAACATTATAATAAAACATCCGTTAAATGGATAAAATCAAACACAATTCATGATACGCGATTTAAAAAGTCACAATCAGTCCAAAATAGATTGTAAATCAGTAAAGCAATGGAATTGAAATGAATAAAAGAACCTCGACATATCTACTTACAAAGCACTTAAGTTTTCCTAATTTCTCGGCCTCTTGATACTTCAAAACATGTAACTGAACCCCCGAGAACTTCCCCTAGGTTCCTAAAGTGTTTAAGCATGTTTTAGTCAGTGTTAAGATCAGTTAAGATAGGTTTAGGGAGTATTTTTGCGTGGCTCAGTGAGACTGGCTTGGGGGTTTGCGCAGGTCTAGGCCGGGCGATGACCAATTCTAGGGTTGTAGAATTTGGGGCCGTCATAGTTGGCATCAGAGCCTAGGTTTGTGGAGCCTAGGGGACGAGGTGTAGGTTATTCTCTAACCTGATACCAACGTTACAGTTGGTATCAAAGCCGATGTTTTAAATACTCAACTCTAGATTTAAATCACAAATCATTAAGACACAAACTCGCGGAAGTTAAGAAAATGGTACCTATGATCCTGACTTAAGTCTTAGTTGGGAAATGAGGAGAGTTGGGGAATTTAAAAAAATTGGACTATGAGCTATTTGATGTGTTGTATATTACTACTATCGGTAGCTATAGGTTGATCGAGGATATGCTTTTGTGATAAACTGCGATAGCCGATCATCCAGAGTCCAGTAGTGGTAGTTCGGAGGATGTTCAACGGAGGTTGGAATAGATGCCTCAGCTGGTTACGTTACATGGCTATCAGCTGGAGGTGATTCTTCGACTTTTGATGACACACACCACAGGATTGTCTCTTACTTCGGCAACATTAATTACTCATGTTGATGGCACACTGCGCATGTTTATTGATACGAATATTAGGGCATCAGCTGTAGAGAGACATGAGAGGATCCATTGTGATGATGATGAGGTGGAAGTTCCTTATGTTCCAATGACCGGTGTCGTCAGGCGATCAGCTCAGGGAGTGCAGGCGGGACAGTATCAGCCGTACAGTACCCAGAGTAGAGATAATAGATCGCGGGGGTGAAAGGTAGTGTTACTGTTGCAGACAGCTGGGACACATTACTAATAATTGTCTTTTGACGATGAAAATGTTGCAGGATGATACTTAGTTGTATGTGCAGGAGGAAGCACATGTTGGTATAGATCCGAATCCAACGCCAATGCAAAACTCGAGGGCGGGTAAGGCTTATTCTTGCGTTTGGGCATTTTTGTTTATATTGTTGGGTCTGTAGTTTATATCGAGGATTTGAGTGGACTTTAAGTAAGTCTGGGACTTTAGTAGACTCTAGGTGAGTCATGTATAGGAGGTGACTAGGTGTGAGTCAGGGTTTGGAATTGACTCTAGATGAGTCAGGGGTAGAGATGACTTTGTGTGAGTTAGTGGTTAGACAACTCTGGGTGAGTCAGTCTTGAAACGACTCTGTGTGAGTCAGTTGTATAAACTCTAGGTGAGTAATGGTGAGAAATTTTGTGTGAATAAACCCTTCGAAGTATCATATATGTTAGTTAGGTTTGATGATTTTAGGGGAGTCAACTTTCAAAGAATGGAGCTGGCAAAGTGCGTTGCTCTTGACTCTAAGTGAGTCTGTGCCTTTGAAAGAATCACTAGCTATGTTCAGTGACTCTAGGTGGGTCAATATTTCGAAGTGGTGGATGAGGCTAGGTGCCAGGACTCAATGTGAGTCTATACTCTTGGTGGGTCCGTAAATTCAGGTAGGATATCGGTTGATTTGGGTCTAAGTGGACGATATAGTGATTACGGGTTCGGTGAGTTTGATAGGTGATCTCTCGCTACCGTAATTACACGGATTTTGGACATGTCTAAAATCGCAAGTTTAGGGATTGGAGTTTGATCATGAGTTGGAAACTGGGTGTGCGCTACGGTATTGTGATTCATACTAAATTGCCAGTGGTTTATTTAAGTCCATATCTGTCGAAGTAGTCGGGTTGAATACTATGTATTGCAATTTGATGGATTTGGAACCCTTATATGCATTTATGTTAGGTGCACATATTCTAATGTGAAGTCGATATCTACTTCAAAAAGATTCTAAGTGAATCTGTAATTTACAGGGACGCCGTAGACTAGTTATGTTAGTTGTTTGCTACCAGTTAGAAAGTTTGGTCTCACTTAATCATGTTGGAAACAAGTCCACATGAGTGAGGTTAGAGGAATTGATTACACAGAACTTCCCTACTGTATGTGTTTATTAAGATTTCACTCGAGTTAACTTTAATTTTAAGGACGAAATTCTTAATAGTTAGGAAAACTGAAACGACCCAAAAATTCATGTTATTTCTGTGTGATGACGTGTACTATCGTTGTACTCGTGTCTGTGTGACAAGATGGTGACGTTGAGTTACGAAGGAAGTTCGCCTCGAAAAATGTGAAATAACGAGGTTTCGGGCGAACACTAGTTAGTTAATTAGTAGTCTGGGGGACTTAAGTGAACTAAAAACACCGACAAAATACAAAATAAATAATAATTAAAAATTGTAAAACGCATGTGATACGTTGGTATGTTCGGGGCGACGTGACGAATAAGTTTGGTGTTTGGAATGAACTCGGAAATGCGAGTATTGCGTGAGAAAATACTTGAATAAGAAATCGTGTCACACAATGGAGTCACAATGTTGTGTCAAGGTTTGTGGCTGGAAATAAAGAGGATCATAGGATTAGCCTCAGGATTTGTGCACGTGAGGAGATGAGGGGGGTATGTATACCCCAACCACCTCCTTTTCTCGCTCTCATCTCTCATTCTTATATCTCATTTCTCTTCTCTTCACCGATTCAATGAAAAAAACGTGGGTTTCTGGGGGTTTCGATGAGATTCGACGCCAAATGAACGACCAATCTTCGAATCGAATGTGAGATTTTGGATCCCTACGTCGTTATCTATGTTTTGGCAGTATTTTTGTGGGTTTTCATCACAATAATTTTGAACAATGAATTTGGGAAATTAGTTTTTATGATTTGTTTTGATTGATTGGGAGTCAATGGGAATATCAAAACGTAATTTGTGAAGAGGGTTTGATGTTTGGAATTTTTTTGAATTTTGGAGATTTTCAGAAAATTTTGATGATTTTCATAAATCGACGGTTTGGTCGGGTTTTGATATGAGTTGAGGGTGGATTGGTGTAAGTTTGGATGATTAGTAGTAGTTGGGATAGGCTCGAAACACGACGATGCGAGTCGGGGTATGAGAAACCCCGTTTATGGGGGCGTTTAGGTCCAAACATCGTGGAGACACCGTGAACATCCCAACTCATGCCGTCACCCACGTACGTCTTGAGCAAGGCCTCATGGGGAAGACGTCGTGGAGATGCCGTGAATGTTCTAACGCACGGCGTCACTCACATACGAGTTGGATAGTGGGTATCTGTGACGACCCCAATCTCCTGGGGTCGTCCCGTGACCCACGCCCTCCGCCCGCAAGCCCAGCAACGCGCCGTCACGTCATCACTACTGCCACGTCCGCAACTCTGTGAAGTGTTGCTCTGTTTAACTAATCCTACTATATTGGATTCTCCTAAACATCTAGCAGGTTAGTTAATAATAATAACATTAACAACAACGGAAGCATTTAATTTGTATTTTATGAAAATTTATTTAACCTAAATAGTGGAAAACTTGGAAATAACCACCATGTATATAACTGAGACGAAGTAAACAGTAATCCATATACATGTGATAAAGTTCTAAAATTCCCAAAACCCAGCAAAATAATATATACATACATGATATCAAAATACGAGCTATCAGCAGCAACGACCTCAGAGATAGTCGCCTAGTACCTCATTTCCCTTGCTTTTGCTCGTACCAGGATCTGCGCTCAGTTGCCCAACACATACAACAACGAGCCTAGTGAGTAAATTTTCAAGAGAAGTCTACACGTAAATCATGAAAACATCGATAACCTGCGAGACATGTGAATGTGACCCTAGCAATATGAATCATATTCCCATGGCTGGCAGTAAATAATCCATCACAGCATCACATTATTCACACATCAATGGTAAATGTAAACATCCAAAACCCAACAAATAATTAACTAAATGGCTCAAACGTAAACTCAACGGTTAAATAAGTCATCACTCGTTTAATTACGATAAAACCATGACCCGCTGGTTATAATAGCAAAACGGAGTTCTCAGAACAAACCAGTGCTTAATAACGGGCTTACAATGACCTACACCTCAACTCAGTAACCGGACGTACTCCTTTCCAAGCTTTTTAGTTCTACGAGTACCCTTAATCCCTTGAGACAGTTGTAGATACATTCTACTCCTATTTACACGGTCGTCGTCGCAGACTAGTCCATGCTCAAGCGTGTAGTCATAACCAAGATGAAAAACCATGCGTGACCACCAGAAGTCACCGCATACGATAAGATAATCGATAAAATACACGCCATGAATTTAAAGTGTAACTTTCTCAAGGGTTTTACGCACCTGCAATATGCTTTTCAACTTCTGGACCTGCCAATCCGACCTGTCTAGCTCCCGATGTCCAAGCTAAGGTTTTCCAAGTCCCCGGAGTCCCGAGACCTTTTTCCAATGTGTATTGGTTAATTAAATAGGTTGATTATCCATTAGATTCAATTTCATAATTTAATTACAGTTCAGAGGGGTATTAGCGCGCTATCTAGATCAATTAGTGCGCTAATTGATCCTCGGTACTGTTCATCGTCTTCCCCAGTGTGATTAGCACGCTAGTGTTCATCACCTAGCCCACTAATTACACGCTGCCCATAATTATTCCAGAAATGAATTTTGGGTTTCCTGGTTCCTAACACCTCACCAACATCATAAAATCACTACATATAGTCTAACAATATCAAATCTCCCTCCAAAACACCAATTGAACCAGTTTTCCACCAAAAATAGAGGATTAAAATATGCATGTTTGAAATCCGAATTTCCAAATTTATCACTAATTTTTCCCAAATTCGATTCACAGCGATGAAATTCATCAAAACCAACCTCAAAACCCCGAATCCACCAAAAACAGTGATGAAATCCTCAACCCAACAACACCCACGTTTTTTTAATCAAAAATTCACATTTAGAAATGATAGATTACCTTGAATTCGTTGTTGAATGTCCACAACTCACTCTCCAAGCTTGGATTTCGTCCCTCCACACTGGATTTCCTCTCACAGCACCCTAAATTTATTGTTTGGAAGCTTGGTTGTGCATGCCTCCATCAATCAAACGAGTATTTATATGTTAGGTTCTAATCAAATGTGTGCACGCATCCCGAGGACCATCTAACGGCTCCTGATCACCCTGTGTCACCCAAATCCGTGACACCTTATCATGATAATACTTGCCTTGATTTACTCTGTTGTGCATCTCGAGGATCATCCTAGGCATCCTGATTTTTCCTATTCAACTATAGGACTTCAATTTATTTCATTAATACATTAATTCAACCTTAGGTTAAGCCACCTAATAAATCATAAAAATCATAGGTGAGTCACACTAGCACTCAGCTACCCGGCAACCCATGTCCGGTAACCAGGCTTCCCGATACCCGGTACCCGGTCCTCGACACGCACTTCGGGACATATACCCAACTCGTAGCCTTGTCCGATATCAACTTACATACATGTGATGTTTATATAAATATTAAATTCCCACATCACAATAATAAACATACAACATACGCAAATAACCCAATATAACATGGGTACTCATATCCAAGTCAACTCAACTGTCCACGTAACTCCCGAATTACTCGTTAATCCTCGTGATTAACACTAATCCTGATTAAATTAATTTGGGTCGTTACAGTATCGACTCTACACCGTGTAGAAGCCGTCTAGTCATTGAACCACGACGTCACGGCGGCGTGTTACTGTTCACAAAAATGAAGTTTTTATAAGATTTTCAAAAACTTTCGGGGATCTCTCGGGTATCCAAATGGGTCCGAATATGACCCAATACTTGGGTAATCAACCCAAATGGGTGAACGAGTAAAATTATGAAAAATTGGGTAAAATGGTGAAATTAATAGAGAATTGAAATTAAAGGGAAATAAAATTCTAACATGACCAAATTGGACCGATAACGATCACCAGGTACTTTGTGAGCGGGTGACGAACGTGCGGGGTCATTTTGGTGGCGTGTGGAAGCCGCGAGCATGGAGTGTTGTGTGAAGGTGGTGTTGTACTATGAGTAAAACCTGTGGGAGTATTTATATTATTTCATTTGTGCATTTAAATTTGGTTATTATATTTCTTGGTAAATATGTCTCTGTCACGGCCCAAATCTCTAACCCCGTTTTGATTTCCTTAATTAGGATCGCCGACTCGTCACGCGAGATCCACACCGTGATGTACACGCTGACCGAGGCATGTGGCCGAGGTATGTGATATCTTTGTATTTATTCATGCCTAGTGTTATGTAGTGTGTAGACTTATTAAGTCAGTTTGTACAGTGTAGACGTCGAGTCGAGAGCGGGGTCATGGTCGACACGCGTGGGTTGTACGGTAGTGTGCACGCCCGAGTACACTCGTTGGCGCGCACGACGAATTTGTAGGCGCGAAAGTATTAGTAAATACATATGTATATGTATATATATAATTTAAATATATATATATACACATATGTATATATATATATAAAATCAGAAAAAGAGAAATGACCGAAAGGGCTTTGGCTTATTGAGAAAGAGGATAAGATTGAGGGGCAAAATGGTCATTTGACCCCAAAATGTCAAAATCACCACCACCACACACACCACCGGCACTCTTTCTTCACAAACCGAAAGAGAGGGGGGGAGAGAGAGTTCGAGCGAGAGAGAGAGAGAGGAGAGGAACCAGAGACCGTGGAGATCGAGCTCGGACGAGAGGCTCAGAGGTAAGGCATTATTGTTGTCGTTAATGTTGGCGTCAATGTTCTCACTGTTAGTGCGTTGGCGTGGTGGTGATGGTGGTGATTGGGGTCTCGAACGACTGCTCTTGCGGTTCGTCAGAGAGAAGAGACGACATGGTCGTCGTCTCCCTTCCTAATCCCTCCCAAATGAAATCAAAAAAAAAAAAAAAAGAAGAAGAAAATTTTGAAGCAGAGGCGTTGTGCAACAGCGCCTCTGCCTTTGTGAAATGAAATGGGGGATGGGGGAGGGAGGGAACGCACGCACGCGTGTGCGTGCGTGCGGTCCCCTGGGCCCGGTCCGACCGGTCCGGTTGGGCGGACCGGTTGGACGAACCGGTCGAACCGGTTGGACCAGTCGAGACCGGTTCAGGGTCCAAACCCCAAACAAAAAAAAATAATAATAAAAATAAATAACAAATAAAATAAAATAAAATAAATATATATATATATATACACTTACATATACATATATATATATATATGTATATATATGTATGTATATACATATATATATGTATATATATGTATGTATATACATAAATATATAATAAATAAATAAATAAATAAAAACACATGAATGATGATATAAAATGATACTTTAGGAACCTAGGGGTCTTGGGAAGTTTGGGAGCGCAAGTCGAGGTGTCGGGAGGCCGAATTGACTAGAAATTTTGCGTGAAAGTGAGTATACCCATTGACAATTTAAATTAGCATTTCGTTCCATAATCTTGTTAGTTATTATATATAGTCATTGTTGACAATTTTTCCCATTATATTCTAATATCATGTGTTCTTGGTGTTCTATGCTCACTTGTGAGTCTAGTTTTGCATGATATTTACTTGTTGATTTGATTCATTGCCTCCATCCCATGCTATGTCTATTCTTGTTGTTTAAATGTGAAATAAAGGATAAATAGCATGCTATTAGGCTAGTATATATATTAAAAAGGTATTATATGGATTTGTACTCTCTATTTGATTAGATGGTAGATTTGCCTATGCCTTGACATTCCATACTTTGTCTTCCTTGAAATTAAAAAGTAGTTTTAGTAATTAGGTCCCGTACTCGATCGAGGTGTGCGCAACTCACGGGGTTAGAGTCCCTGGGGTTGATGACACATATTACCTAACACTATATGACACTCAGGGTTAGAGTCCTTGATGTAGTCAACACACCGGGGTTAGAGTCCCTGGACTCACTTGGGTTAGAGTCCCTTGTGATTTATCATTATAGAGTCGGAGTGATTTGTTCATTCCTTGTCGACCAGGACCTAATTCACCACTACTTAGCCCAGTGTCAGTTTCACTTGTTTAACTCTGGTATTTACTTGCATATGGTTTATTTTTTTCAGCTTTCTTAGTTATATGCTTTTAAATACCAGTCGATTATATTTGGAAATGCAAATTTCAACTTGTCATAGGGGATTACTGTTTATTCTTGTACTCACCGTCCTTTTTATGACGGTGGGTGCAGATCCATCTACTAGCCGGTCGGGCAAGGAGAAGATAGGAGATTTTCCCTGAGTAGCGGCGCGGCGCGACTTTTGTTGTAGGTCCATTTTTGATATTTTGTATGTATTAGATATCATATGTCTTTTATTACATTGGGTTGTACATTTGGGTTGAGTGTTAGTTCCCTGACTAGACTTAGACTGTTTCGCTACATTTTGAGGTTACCTGATATGATGTCATACTTGGTTTTCCACACTTAGGTTATTTTTCAATTGACTTCCGCATAATATTCTAGTTTATTTCCGTATTAAATGATTAAAGACTTCCGCTAATTAACAAATCATGTTAATAAAGATTTAATTAACACTAAAGGTTAATAAAGGATTTGGACACGAGAAACGAGGTAAATAGGTTGTGAGGCTGACTAATACGTAGTTAAGCCCTACAAGACTAGGATTAGGGCTTAATTGCGGGATTAGGCCGGGCGGTGCCCTAGATTAAGGGAGGGGCCGTCACAGTCTCCTTGTGTGAGTGTTATTCTGCGGTGGATTATTGGCATTGTTTTTCGTGGATTTCCCAGTGAGTGGTCCAAAAGCAAGTGAGTCATGGTTACTATTTGTCTGCGATATGAGCTATTATCTGGATGCTGTTGATATCTCCCGATAGGGTGTTCATCGGGGGCTCTTATCCAGGTCTGTGGATATCTCATAGTCACAAGGGTTAGGGCTGGTAGGCCGTGTTCTCGTCCTGAACCCGAGTCTGCTGGGCTTTTGTCGTACTCAACGACCTTTTGGTCTAGACTACTTGCGTTTTCTGTGGTTTTTCTTGAACACTCAAATTATCGTAGATTTTTCTGTGATTTATTATCATGCAGACTGTATTACCTTCGTGATATTCCTGTGTGATAGTTGTATAGCTATTTATTTGACGTTTGAAATTATATATAAACTTCACTTAATTGTTACTGTTATTTTCTATACTCCCCGTCATTTTTATGACGGTGGGTACAGCCCCGTCATACTGCAAGGATGGTAGGAAAAAGGACTGAAACTAGGTGATTGAAGTTGAGAATTGTTAGACAATCTCCTCTTGCCAACAGTGTAGGTCTCTTTGTATTATATAGTTATATTTTTGATACATTGGGGTATGGGTGTTGTGAGTAATTTCGGGAAATATATATCGTATTTGATTCTCCTTTGACCAAGTATACTTATGGAGGTATACGTATGTGAGGCTCCACACTCTAAGTGGTCATGACTAGTGTCTTAGGGTTATTTAGTTTAGTTGGAATAGAATACGCTTCTGTTGTACTTTGATAACTCACTAAACTGGAATAACTCACTTAATTATATTTAAAATGGCTTAATTAATGGTAAAAGTTAAGGAAGGCTGACTAGGCTTGCGTAGCTCAGCGAGACTAGCTTGGGGGTTACTCGGGGGTTCGCGCAGGTTTAGGCCGGGCGGCACTGATGCGTGCGTCGAACGCGTCAATAAAATATATTAAACCTAAACCAACTATTTTGTAGATAGTGGTAAAGGGTCGATCCCACAGAGATTGGTGTCTTTCTTAGGTAAAAAAAATACAAAAAAGAAGAATTTGAGGTTTTAGAGAAAATATATATATTTTAAAAATAAAGAAATTAAATGGAACGATAATCTAATAGGAATGAATCTAGGTATTCAGTTTCACAGTCTCGCCATACAACTTGGGATTGAATTTATTAATTGTCGGTTCATGAAAAGTATGAAACTAATCTATTATCTAGTGCAGCTATAGAACCGGTGACGTACGCGGTTCCTCGCACTTCCTAATCTCGATAGCCAAGGTACGACCGTTGACTACTTCCCTAACCAAACACGCAACCTGATCGCTAGTGCTCCAGATTTAACGCATTGATCGCATTACTTCGATTCGTGAATGCACTACACCTAGAACAACCGGATCGCTAGTGCTCCCGATTTAGCCTAGATTTCTATGGTATTTGACGCATTGGTCGCATTACTTCCCTAATCAATTGGTAAGGTCAATTGCCACTAGTGTGGTCTTATTGCACAAACACGGGTGCTTACGACTCACTGACATGTAAATCAAGGTTTAAACTAGTGTTTAACCTCAATTGTTCAAATAATACCAAAGAAAATAAATAATATAAAAGAATCAATAATAATTAAAAATAAATAAACCTGATAAAGGAATCCCAAGTCATAGGCCTGACTGATCCACCTTCAACCTAGAGGAAAAATTACCTAAACATAATTAAAACTAAACTAAAAGAAATAAAAATAAAATAGATCTTCTTCTTGCCCTCACTAATCTAAGTCCTAATATATATTTATATCCCAAATTTGGTCTCTGAAGGTGCGAAAAACCAATTTTCGTAGTTTTGGGAGTTTCTTGGCGTTCAGGACACTTGGCAGGCTGTGATTGGTGGAGAAACTGGAGTCACTGACGTGGCGAGAGCTCATTGGCTGGAGGGACTGCTGTGACGTGCAGGAGCGCTAGAGGCTGACACGTGGCGGCTGGACAGAACGCGGAAGGAGTTCGTGCGCGAGAACGTGAAGAGAGAGCACAGCTGACGTGGCGTGATTTCATTCGTTGGAGGTGATTTTTGAACATAAGTTCTGGCCGTAACTTATACTGCAATTTTGAGCCCCTTCGAGTCCGAATTTCGTGATACTTATGAGAGAAGAAAATGTTCGTCTCAAGGTCTTCTTTCCAACAAAACCAACGGCGAGTCATTCCAACTTCGGATGTGAAAGTTATGCTCTCTAAACTGAACAACTGTCAATTAGGTCCCAAAAATGCCCAACTCATATAAAATTCTTGAAATACATAAAACACACATTTACCACTTTAAAACAAGATAAATATAGTCCATTAACTACTAATAACCTACACTAAATCATGCCTAAATGAACACTTATCAGGCACCCAATTCTAAGGTTGTAGAATTTGGGGTCGTCACATGTGTATTATCATTTATGGTAGTTACCATATTTGTATAATTATATCATGTATGTATTAGTTTTGTATATTCATAACTTCTACTGATTGTGTAACTTCCCCATTGATTGTCCAACTTCCCCACTGATTCTGTAAATCAGTTATTTCCATGTATAATGTTTTGTACCGCTCTATAAATAAGAGCATCCCGTTTGTATACAATTCGCCCTGTTTTACCCTGATCAATACAATTTTCTATTACATTCATATGGTATCAGAGCCCTAGCCTATCTAGGTTAGTTTTCTCCATTAGCGCTCCTCTTGGTGTGCGCGTACTTTGTCTATCCGCAATGCTCATAGGAAAAATACTAACCAAGGAGGTTAAGGCTCTGATACCATGAGAATGTTATAATCATATAAAAATGGTAACTACCATAAATCATAATACATAAATATAGGAACTGCATAGTTGCCTAACACTATAGATGGATGCACATATAGCAAGATTCTCCATTTCAATTTTTTACTTGAATTGTTTCGTTATCAGTAGTGCATAGTTTCAAATTTTCAATTGTGTTATTGTATATATTTTTAGCACCCTTGAATTGGTGAAGTGGAATCAACTATTGGTTGTCACAACTAGAAATCAATTGTTATCCCTTAACTCACTACAACATTAATATGATTTAATAACAAGGCTATTCATGACGGTTTGGGAAAAAATTCATTAAAGATAAGTAAAGATGACGGTTGCCGTCATGTTTATCTTAACATAATGGCTACCGTTATCTAATGTGGAATAATATATCACAACAACGTGGGTTCGAACTCCCCATCTCACTTTCCGCTTTAAAAAAAACCCAACTTAATCATAAAGTCCTAGGGTTTTGTGGGGAGATTGGTTCGATCTTCTCTCTCACCGTCGTGTTGCTCTCTCAGCTCATCTATCGCTCTCTCGCTCTCATTCTCTCGTTCACTGTCGATCTCTCACACTTTCACTCTCGATCTCCCTGTGTCGATCTCTCACACTTTCACTCACTGTCGATCTTTCACACTCTCGCTCTAGATCTCTCACTGCCGATTGAACTCTCGCTCGCGCAACCTCACCAAATCGCTCTTGGTTTCGACATTTCGGCGTTCGTGCGTTAGATTTAGGTTTTCTCTCTCGCGTAACCTCACCAGATCTCGAACGCATCTCTCTCGTATACCTCACTTTATGGCGATTCACATCAGGTGGTTTTTTCGGCTTCAATGTTCATCGGATCCCCTTTATAAGGTATGGATTCCTTTCAATCTCATCAATTCTTTCAACCATCGATCTTTGCTGTCATTGTTTTGTGTTGTGTTTTGTGTTGCTAGTCTGAATCTAGAATGCCATGGTTTGTCACTAGTTTGACTTTTTGCTGCCATTGTTTTGTGTTGCTGGTTTGAATCTGGAATGCCATGGTTTGTCTCTAAATCAGATTGTACGCACAGTATATTGATTGCATAATTTAGTTCATGTTTGCTTGTTAAATCTGATAATCCGAGTTTACTTTCGTGTTTTGTCGATAAAAATTGGTGATAGTGTATTTTGTTGGTTCAAATTAGGGCATTAGCTACTCTTGAAACTGTTCTATGTGAATTTGAGTTTTGTCTGATATGGGGAATGATTGATGTAGAGAAGTTCAGCTCAATCAATTTTGAGAATTTGGTATCAATTGGTACCAACACATTTTTAAAACCAAGATAGCATAGTTAAATTAGTGGTACGCCATAAACTGACACATTTTACGCTGGAAACCAAAAATTTTCCAACAACAACAACTCTTCAATCATATAATCTTAGCACATACATGTTAGATTTAAAATAAAATGACACAAGTACACCTACTTTAGTCTTTGAGTGTGGATTCAGCTCCAAAGAAGGCAAAGTCCCATTATATTCAATATGCTTGAATTTCAAAGAACCTATTTCATAAATAAGCTCTCTAAAGGCAGATCAACTTGGGTTTCCTTAGTAGGATCTCTCTCTGACTTGATGAAGTAGTAGAAAAGCTGAACATCATTCTTCTCATCAGCACCTATGAAATGAGTATTGAAGTTTTAACTTTCTTAGGTTGAAGATCTCATGATCAATATGGATAAAGATTGGGTCAAACATTCTTGCTCATTAAGTGTTTGTTTTTACTTGCCATAGTTATTTTATTAATAAATGGTGTGTGCTAACTATTCATAGCATTATTTTAAATTATCAGAGTTTCTAAAGAATATATAGATGGAGCAAGGGCATTTGTGAATTGGGTTCAAGTAAATGAATGGAACCCCGAAAAGATCAGGTGTCCATGTGGAGGGTGTCGGAACTTGAAATGTTTTGATTATAATTCCGTTTATAATCATTTAATTACTAAAGGGTGGGATCACACATATACTACGTGGTTTCTTCATAGGGAGAAAAGTAGTTCCGATGCAGCTAGTGATGACATTGAGAGTTCAAATTCAAGCGACATGGGGGAGCACCATGACGCTTATAGAGTCGTAGAAGATTTTACAAATCAAATTGAGTGGAACCAAATTGATCATACTGCTTGGAATCAAGGAGATCAAATTGCATGAGATGAAGAACATGATTTCAATGAAGAACAAGAAGAAGATGACAATGTTCAAGTTGACGATGAAGTAATATTTGGAGAAGACAAAAACCCTCCTCTTTACTCTAGCTGCACAAAGTACACAAGATTTTCAACAACCGTGGTTTTGTATCAACATAAAGCTCGACATGGTCTATCTAACAATGGGTTTAATGAACTATTAGAGATTTTGATAGACATGTTACCACAAGATAATACCCTCCCCGTGTCCTTGTGGAAGGTGAAAGAGATGTTAAAAGAGCACGAGCTTCATTACAAAAAGATCGATGCTTGTGTGAAGAAAGATTGTTGCTTATTCTGAAAAGAAAATGTTGTTTTAGATGCATGTCCTAAATGCATGACGCGTGTCGAACGCGTCAATAAAATAAAATATATTAACCTAAACCAACTATTTTGTAGATAGCGGTAAAGGGTTGATCCCACAGAGATTGGTGTCTTTCTTAGGTAAAAAAATACAAAAAAGAAGAATTTGAGGTTTTAGAGAAAATATATATTTTAAAAATAAAGAAATTAAATGGAACGATAATCTAATGGGAATGAATCTAGGTATTCAGTTTCACAATCTCGCCATACAACTTGGGATTGAATTTATTAATTGTCGGTTCATAAAAAGTATGAAACTAATCTATTATCTAGTGCAGCTATAGAACCGGTGACGTACACGGTTCCTCGCACTTCCTAATCTCGATAGCCAAGGTACTACCGTTGACTACTTCCCTAACCAAACACGCAACCTGATCGCTAGTGCTCCAGATTTAACGCATTAGTCGCATTACTTCGATTCGTGAATGCACTACACCTAGACAACCGGATCGCTAGTGCTCCCGATTTAGCCTAGATCCCTAAGGTATTTAACCGGTCCCAAAAGGGTCTAATCAATTGGTAAGGTCAATTGCCACTAGTGTGGCCTTGTCACACAAGCACGGGTGCTTACGACTCACTGACATGTAAATCAAGGTTTAAACTAGTGTTTAACCTCAATTGTTCAAATAATACCAAAGAAAATAAATAATATAAAAGAATCAATAATAATTAAAAATAAATAAACCTGATAAATGATTCCCAAGTCGTAGGCTTGACTGATCCACCTTCAACCTAGATGGAGGAACTAGCTAGACATAATTAAACTAAACTAAAATAAAATAAAAATAGATCCTCCTCCCCCTCTAATCTAAGTCCTAATATATATTTATACCCCAAGTTTTGTCTCTGGAGGTGAGAAAACCCAATTTTCGTAGTTTTTGGGCATTTTTTTGCGTCGTGACACGTGGCAAGAGATGATTGGTGGAGAAAACTGAGTCGCTGACATGTCGCGCTGGGATTGGACAAGCTGTTGTGGCGCACTGACGTGGCAGACGCTGATTGGCCAAAACTGTTGTTGATGACGTGCTGGTGATGACTGAACTGAACACGTGTAGCAGCGTGTTAGTGGCTGGAAGGTGAGCTGGTGACGCAGTGGACGAATGGGAAGTGGACGTGGCGGCTGAGTTGGTGGAGAAGAATCGCGCGACTATCACCGAAAATCTGGGAGTTCATGTTGGCACGCATCTCGAGGCAAATCGAGCGACTGAGGCGAGACGATGAGCTGTGAGGGAGACGTGGCGCGCTGCGGTTGGTGAAACTGGGCGACGTGGCAGACGCTGATAGGCTGGAACGTTCTGTGTGACGCGGCTCGGCCAATGACAGTGCGACACGTGGCACTGCATAACTCCAATTACCCAACTCTCGCGTATACTCCGAAACAAATCCTCCGGTGTCCGATTTCTTCAAGTAAATACTCTATTTTGAGTATTTTTCCGCCCCGGATCCAACCGTGCACTCCGTTTCTCCTAAAAACGAAAATTAAATATAATTAGATATATATTTTCATATTATTCCAATAAATCACTAATTTCCTAAAATATGCATTTATCACTATAAAATAAAATAAATATAGTCCAATTACACCTAATAACCTATACTAAATTATGCCTAAATAAACACTTATCAATGCACCTCATCTAGATGGAAGTAAAGTAGAAACAACAGGGGGACTAAGAAAAAATTCTGTTAAGGTTTTGAGATACTTTCCTATCATACCAAGGTTTAAAAAGAATGTATAAGTCATTATAAATGGCAAAGAATTTGGTATGGCATTCTTCCCACTTGAGCCGTGATGAGATGATGCGACATCCAGTAGATTCTCCAGCGTGGGATGTTGTTAACCTCAAGTGGCCTGAATTTGCTTTAGAGCCTCAAAATCTTAGACTTGGCCTTGCTGCTGATGGATTTAACCCTTTTCGTGACTTTGGCACTAGGTATAGTTGTTGGCCTGTAATGCTAGTAACATACAATCTCCCTCCATGGATATGCTTCAAGGAAGACAGTATGATGTTGGCATTGTTAATTCCAAGGCGTAAGCAACAGGAAACGATATAGACATTTATTTATAACCATTGATTTAGGATTTGCTGAAATTGTGGAATGACAGAGCAGTTGCGTTTGATGCCTTTAGTAACAACACGTTTAACTTGAAAGCGATTTTGTTGCAGATTATAAATGACTTTTCAGCTTACGAAAATTTATCTAGATATTCTACAAAAGGTGAATTCGTTTGTCTGGCATGTGGGATTAATACTTGCTCACGATGGTTGAAGGCAAGTATTAAAATTGTCTATATGGGTCACAGAAGATTCCTTAGTCATAACCATTACTTTCGAAGAAAAGAAGCGTGGTTTGATGGGAGTTGCGAAGTACGAGAAAAATCCAATATGATGACTGGAGTTGGAGTTGCAATGAAAACCAAAGATATCGTAAATGATTGGGGGAAAACAAGAGCAAAAAAAGAAAGCGAAAAAAGTTAGAACCACCTAAGATTTGGAAAAAGAAGTCTATCTTTTTCAAATTGCCGTATTGGGAGGTGGCTATCAAGTTAACACACGTCACATTTTTTTCACATTTATATTCATGCGTGTTACATCAAAATTATTTTTTTAATATGTAATTACTTTTTTTCAGCATCTAGTTTTGCGTCACAATTTAGACGTGATGCACATCGAAAAAAATGTGTGTGAAAGCATTATTGGGACAATTCTTGATTTGAAATGAAAGTCTAAGGATGGAATTAATTCTCGAAAAAATTTACAAGAGATGGGCATTAGGCATCAATTGCATCCACAAGAGGTAGGAAATAGGACGTATCTCCCCGTAGCGCATATACCCTTTGTAAATGATTGCAAAGGATTGCAACATTTTAGGTCTTAAGTCCATGATTAACATGTTCTAATGCAACAATTATCATCTATTGCTTTGAAGGGTCTTTTACCCAAAGGGCCTCAAATTGCAATATTACAGTACTGCAATTTTTTTAATGAACTATGTCAAAGGGTATTAGATAGAAGGAGATTGATGAAGCTTGAGGATGATATTGCTGAGACACTTTGCATGCTTGAAAGATATTTCCCTCCGTCCTTTTTTGATATTATGGTTCACTTGTCGATCCACTTGGCTAAAGAGCGGGTTTATGAGGACCTGTTCACTATCGGTGGATGTATCCAATTGAATGGTATGTTTATTTCAAATTGCAATGGGTTTCGTTTGATTATTTATTTCATTTCTGAAATGGATAATCTTTTCCTATTTAATCTTATTTGATATCTAGGAAAGCTTAGAAAGTATTGCAAAAATCGCGCAAGGCCTGAAGGATGCATTGCAGAGTGCTATATTGTTGAAAAGTGCACGCGGTTTTGTTCTAAAATATTATAACAAACATCTAAAGTTGGAGATCAACAATCTCCAAGAAAAAACACTAGAAATGAGACAACATTTGAAGGAGATCCAATTTTAAAACTATGCCCATTAACATTGAGTGACGACTTGTTGCAAAAAGCTCATCGATGTGTGTTATTTAATACAACAATTGTGGAACCTTATTTGTAGTACGTACATCAATCATTAGAAAATTATTTTATTTATATGAATTACGTTATGATTGTTTTAAATATACATGTGTACAATACATGTAGATGAGTTGAAGCGAACTAACAAGCGTCTCGCTAGACAACAAGGACAACTGCGGATGACACATACTAAGACATTTAGTAATTGGTTTGAAGAAAAGGTTCGAATGTGTTCCACAATAATTTACTTCCCATATTTTATCATGAGATCTACAAGTCATATTCATATTCCATGTTCTCAACAAGTTATCCAATTTTTTTTACAGGTTAAGTCTGAGAATGTTGAATTGTCAAGTTTGTTACGATGACTTGCTCGTAAACCTAGAAAACAAGCATTATCTTGTACCGATTACATTGTTAATGGATTGAGGTTTCACACGAGAGATGTGGATAGAGTTACACAAAATAGTGGTGTCTCTATTGATGCCTCAAGTCTATGTAGGTCAAAGTTTGGAGACCCTTCACAGGTAGTGGGTGTTGTTCCTTATTATGGGGTCATAAAGAACATCATTTTATTGGACTATTGAATACTTCAAGTTCAGGTGTTTTGTGTGATTGGGTGAATGAAGGCCAAGGTATGAGACTCGAAGATGGATTCACCATGGTAAATCTTCATCAGCAATAAAATCATAATGATCATTTCATATTGGCCAAACAAGCAAAATAAGTTTTTTATGCCAGGGAGAGTGATGCCTCTAATTGGTATTTCGTATTAAGGGCGCCACCTAGAGGATTTTATGACTTGACGATGTATGATGGAAGTGGGCAACAATCATCTTCTCCTTTTGATGTATCACGTATGAATCTTGATACTTGTAATGAAGATGAAAGTTATGTTAGAGAAGACTATGAGGGTCAATTTGTGTGAAAACTTGCAATTAATATGTAAATTGTAATGACGTATCACGTCTGAATCTTGATACTTCAGTTTTTTGCAGTTTCAGTACTTCATTTTTTTATGCCTTAATTTGTGCATCATTTCTTGTATGTTTGCCTAATTAAAGCATTTTTATTTTTGGCTTGTTACTTTTTCTTATGGTTTTCATTAATTGGTTAATTTGTTTCTATATGCTTCCAGAATTCACTTAGACATTCTACATTTGACATAAATTTTTAATTTTGTCGATTATGGACAAATTTATGAACTTTTGAACTAAATTGTGCATTATCCCTTGTATGTTTGCATGTGCAAATATATCCATTCATTTGTATGTTTATTGTGAATGTTTGGGCAGGTTTGTGACATAGATAAAAGATGCATCGACGTTATGGTAAGGGAAAAGGTGTAGTTGAGGCTCATGAGGGAGAGGTAGAAATAAAAAACTCAATGCATTATTTTTATGAAAATAAGTATATTTTTAGCGGTTTCTAACAAATTCATGAATTGTTATTAGAGTTTTAAAAAAGCAAATAAAAGGCAAGAGAATGATAGACGAGCTGTTGAAGCAATTCTAACTCAAAATCCAAATGCCGGTGTAAGGATTGGAGCTCCACTTAGACCTGCTAATTCGATTTCAGCGTCATCTCCTTGTTCACCTCGAGATCCATCCCAAGCTCCATGTGTAGCCCCATCTCGTGCACCATTTACAGCTCTCAAACACAATCTGCAGATCTATCTCGAGCCTCATTTCGAGCTCCTTCAGCTCCATCTCGAGTTGCATCTCCTTCAGCCTCATCTCGAGCTCCTTCAGCTCCATCTCAACATGGTAACCACCCCCCCAAAAAAAATGAAGAGAGGTCCAACTAAGCTTCAAACATTTGTTGTACAAACTCGCCAAGTGATTCGTTTCAATGATAAGGGTCAGCCCATTGGGGAGAATTCGAAGAAGTTTTCTTCTTTTTTGCGCTTTGGGGTGTGATATGGTGGGAATCACTATACCAGAGTGGCCCCATGTATCAGTAGAGAGGAAGGAAGAATTATGGAAGTTGGTGAAGGTTCGATTTTTAATTTTGTTGTTAACTTAGTTATTTAGTTCTTCATTCTAATCATATTCTTCTCATTACAGTTAAGATTTGAAGGCTTAATAGAGGAACAAATGGAGAACACATTGCAGCATATTGGAAATATTTGGAAATGTTTAAAATCAAGGTTGAGAACAAAATTAAAGACATCACATGAAAAAGGATGGTCAGATGATAAAATAAATAGTGATCTCAAACCTAAAGCGGTCGATTTAGCTGACTGGTTAACCTTTCGAAAAGAAGTAGAATCATCGACCTGCATTGTGAAGAGCAATAAATACAAGGAGCTTAGATCGAAGAATAAACTTGCTCATACCATGAGTCGAAAGGGATATGCTCATCGCGAGGAAGAAATGGTAAGTTAAATTTTGTTTGTCATATAAATATATTTATATATATATATAATTCATTACGTCTTTTTATTTAGTGATAATTTTGTTTTTGTTCTTTTAGAGAGTAAGAAGTGGAAGGGCCGATATAACTAGAGCTGATTTGTGGATTGAAGGCCATAAAAACAAAAAGGCTCGACCTCATAGTGATGAAATTGATAGAGTTGTGGTATCATTAATTGATATATAAACTTTCTTATTTTATTTTATTCAAGTGATCTTTTATTTGTTGTTAATACTTAGTTATTGTTGAAGGAAAAAATTAATGAATGTCAAATGAGATCATCAACTTCAACATCTCAATCAATAAACAAGGACCCGATCGCACAAGTGTTTGAACCTGAACACTAGGGGTGTGTGAGAGGACTTGGGTTTGGAGTGACTCCCACCAGTGTTCACGCAACAACTCAAAGTTCAATTTTGGTTTAAAAGCTTCAAAGTGATTTTCAAATATTAGAAGAAAAATATGAACAATTAGTGGAGCTTGTGCATAGCCAACAAATGCCTCCATCTTCGCGGTAGGTAAAAGCAATATTAATCATCTAAGCTTAATAGTCTATTTGAGTTGAAAATTTTATTTTGTTTTGTTTGCAGCAACAAAACAACCTTCCAAATTTATGTGGCAAGAAATGCAAGATATTTGATTGGTTGTGTACAAACAAGTTAGTCGACGAATGATGTTGGTGGGATTTCCAAAAACTTGGTGCGAAATAGAAGAAAAACTTGATGCAATTGATCGAGGCTTGAGTTATACTCAATGTCCTTAAGACTATTTCGCCCCGCTATGGTGCTCACGGTCTAATGACGATAGTCTCCCAAGATACAACGATCATACTAGTGATTTGTAGCACTCCGAATCACTAGTCTACGAACCAATCTATGATTCAATACTCTCTCTGACTCAAAAGCATGTAAAATAGAGAAAGACATTTTGATTTGACCTATTTAGCTTCTTATTCTAATTATATATATTTTTTAAAACAATCCATCAAGTGAATATATATAGACTTTTATGTGTCTATTAGAAAAAGACATGCCTCTTGGTGAATAGATACACCTTTTGGTGTATTATGTCTCTACACAATAGTACACGCCTTTTCACATAATTTTCATTCAAATTATAAACAATTAAATAATATAATTAATTGTTCCAACAAATGAGAGATTGAAACTGATGATCCCATGCATCTTGTGGGCGGCATACCTATTGGAGGAGGTGCTTACCTGGTGTATGTAGAGAGGGTGTTTGAATCCAATGCTTTCTTGTGGAGGAATCAAAACAATTGGACAATGCTCTTGAAGAAATAATTCCATGCCCGAAAGAAGCTATCGCGGTTATTTTTACTTAAAACAAGTATTAATTTGTGAATGAATATCTATCTTTATTGTTTTGAAAAGGCTGTTATTGCTTCTTCCTAATAGTGCTAAAAATGGGTTTATGCAGGAATACCATATGATGGTTGAACTACTGTCAAATTTTGAGATTCTGAATCAGGTACATTTTCATTTTTATATATCTTTTTTTTTTCTATTAAATAGTTGTATTTTCTTTTGGATAAGCTGGATTTCCTGCAGCTGTTCCCCTGGTTATTGTTCTTTTGCTTTTGTTAATCTTCTACATAGTTATTTGTTCATCTGCTGCTGCTGCTGAACATGGTTTTGTTGAAATTGAGGATATAGCGGGGAAGGCTTCGTCGAGGAAATTGACAGCTGTGAATGAGGAAAAGAAAATGGTGACTCCTGTCTTTAGAGCAAACTTGGAGAAGTAGGTATATATCTCTTGCATTGTTTCTTATGGTCTTATTGATATTGATAATATTAATGGCGGATCTGATTGTTATCTTGGTTCAGATCTGGTTGTTCAATCTTTGGTTTTTTGGTTGTGCTAATGGCGGATCTTGTCTTTTTGGTTTGCAGAATGATCTTCATTGCATTTTCTACTGCAATATTCTTCTTTGTGTTTCATGTTTTATTGGTGAATGTATATTAGAGCTTTGGATAGGCAGTTTTTAGTTTTTCCCATCTTTTTTTAGAGTAACTTGAATGATGTTTATAATTGTAGGTGGAGATTAAAAGAACTATTCCTAAGGGCTCTGTTCAGTCTAAGGATTTCAAAACGAAGAAAATCTTTGTTGGTGGAGTTCCTACAACTGTCACTGAAGGTATAATAAATACCCATGTTATTTGATTCTGTCGATGGGCCTTCTGCAACAAATCTTGTGAACTGTTCGTTGTTTCATTTGCATGTTAAACTGAGATGACTTCAAGAACTTCTTCTCCAAGCACGGGAAAGTGGTTGAACACCAACCATTCTCGCGGGTTTGGGTTCATTGTTTTTGACAATGAGCAGGTTGCAGATGATTTGTTAGCCAATGGAAATATGATTGATATGGTTGGTACCCGCCAGGTGAGTTTGGTGAAATGGCTACTGCAGAAAACTCATACTTTTATTGCAAGTCAAGTTTTTCTGAATACACAAAATATTACTTTTCCTCCATTGTATATATATATATATATATTTTTTTTTTTCTTTTGATTGTTTTTGCTTTAGTATGCACCTGTTTTGCTTAGGCTGACAACATTAGTTTTAAGCTTCACCAGCCATGGATCTCGGGTTTATTTCTAGGTTGCAGGACCTAGGTTGATTTGCTTGCTTTGTTGTAGGTGGTTATCGAGGTGAATCTTCTCTTGGCTACTCTAGTTGCTTTGGATCTTAGTTTATTATAGTTAGAACATGTGAAGGATTTGGAAATAATTAGCTTTAAGTATTGCATTTGCTTGATTTGGTGAGGTAAAGTGAATAGTGTGATGGCGAGTTTTAGATAGATGTATTTAACCCTTGGATCAACAGACAGTTCCATTGTTTGATCATGCAGGTACCTTGCATTTAGCTGTCAATTCGACTGAGAAGGATCTTCTAGAGTTTATGGAGCAGGTAAAAAATTCTTATGGTTAGCTGTTTATTCATTTTGGCATCTTGAACTTACAATTATTGATTCAGGTGCCATTATGTTTGGGGATGCATTGCTACCTTCAGAGTGTTCTCTTATCATTGAAGAGCTAAAAAAGACTTCTCTATGTTGCCTTGCTTGGTAAAAAGGGTTGATGGTTGAGCATACACAACTGCATATGCCAAGCAGCTACACCATATTGGAGCCAACTGTAGAACTGTTTTTGCTTCGTTCACCTGACTTTCGCTACACACCGCCCAATCTTTCACCTCTGAACAATCTTGATCGTGATCAGATTTGGCTCTCAGTGCATTGTCAAGAAACCTACATGACAAATATAATCAGCATTATCAGATGGATTCAAATTGATACTGAAGTAGTTGTATAGAGCATATACTTAACTCGCATAAATTTGTTGGAAAGTAAACTAGCTAGATGTTATGCTGCTTTCTTCATCTAATGGTTTAGATGATCTCCAATTTCTTGCTGCACCAATGAAAACTTGAGCGATTCTAACAAAAGAGCTTCTCTCATCAGGTTCTTCCATGTCTCTTGCAACTTTTTTCTTCCAATGATCAAGTGGTCTTATTCAGAGTGAAAGGAAAGTGAGCATTAGAAAATGACTGCCATTTTATTGCCATCTAGTGCTTAGTTTAAACAAAGAGACAACTTTCACACTGATATTTTGTAAAGTGAACTTAATTATTGATGAGGTTTGTCCCTTCCAAGAAGTTATTATATGGTAAGTAATTCCTATTAATCTTAACATTCATTTGATATGTGGAATATTGTAACAATGTTGTATTGTTGTTGTACCAACTGTATTTGTCTGAGAGAGTATAAATCTGTAGCATGTAATATATACAATATACTGATCAGATAGCAGCGCAGGATCATCGACTTGATTGAATTTGGTAGCTTAAGTTCGTTAGACTAGTAGCCGACCCTAACTAATTTGGGATTGAGGCTATGTTGTCGTTCTTGTAGTTTCCTTAGAATAGGGGTGAGCGATCTGTTTTGGAAAAAGTTCAAGAAAAAGTTAAGATGAAACTTGAAAGCTTATCAACTAATAATTTGTGGTCTTCCATATGAGATGTCTCCCTTCCTGTTAAAACTGCGATTACATAATGGGGTATATCTAGAAACTTGTCGTTAGAGTACAATCAAATTGCAATTGGTTGTTGTTGGATGTTGAGATTTACCAATTAATTGACTTTTCTATGGAAGAATTTTCGAATGCTAAATTTAGATGGTTGGGTGTGTTTTTTTTTTTTTGTTGTAGTGTTTCTTGTTCTCAATTCTCATCAATTCATACAATGGCAGCCTGTTGACTGAAACACATGTATCATAATTGGCTAACAAATTGTTAATTGTCTTGTGACCTTCTAACAATGAATTCTCTCATCTCCTGTAGACATACAACTTTGCAAAGTATACGAAGGCGATCAATCCTACAAGATTGAGTGCAGTGAGAAGCCAGTAAAAGTAATGGAGATGACCCTTGTTGAGGTTGGTAGAGATCCAACTATCTCCGCCATTTTTCTTGTTACCTTATCAATCATGGAGATGATGAAGACATGGCATGGGCTTCAACAATGAAGAATGGTGGAATTATTGCATTTGATCTGCTTTGTTTCATTTGATTGTGTTCAAGAGGGAGTTGAAGTGGGGAGGTGTGGCTTTGAATGGTGGGATTATTGCATTTGGTTGGTGTTTGCTGTGGTGGGGACTTGGTCTGCCCTAAAGGAGATCTTCTCAATGAAGGCCTGAAAAAACTCAAGTTCTTTTGATCATCTATTTTTTTTTTTTTTTGAAAAAGATCATCTATGTTTGTAATGTTTTAGTGAAGTACTTTGATGAAACATTTTTTTTTCAGAATTCTTGTAATTAACTTGATATACATTAGGATATCAGCACATAATATTATGGACTCTTTAGCTAATTTGATTGCAAAATGTGTTTAAAAAGTTATATGTTTGTAGGCAGGTATAGAAGATGTACATTTAAAAAAAAATGAACACCCTTTAATAACAATTTAAAACCCTCATTAAAAGGTTATTCAGATATCAAGTTTCACATAAGATAACATAAGACCGTCACAAAAGGCCTTGAGCTTTTATAACTCCTCATAACATGACGGACATTGTGACGGTTGATAACCGTTATTAAAGACCTTTAATGATGGTTTTAAACCGTCATTAAAGCCATTTTTCTGTTGTAGTGACTAGTCACTCAAGTTTGAATTCTGGAAATAGAAACACCAACTTTGGGAGCTCCCTCACCTACACGGTGTGCTACTCGGGCCAAATCGTGAGTAGTCGGATTGTCCGGATATGAGTGGGTTAAAATCAAAATAAAAATTGGTGTTTTCAAAAATAAATAAATAAAAATTGGTGTGGTGAAGTAGTTGTAATGAGCTTCATGTGTGTTAGGTCGTTGAATGAAATCCTACTATTAAATATCAAGTTATCTTTTGAAAGGTTTTTATATGCAGGGAAGTCAAGTGTGAATGTTGTGGCAATTGTTGTTCCATCAGCTGTAGGAGTGCCAGTATTGCCATTGGCCTTATGTGTCTACTCAAGATGGAGAAGGATAAAAGAAGGGAAAAGCATACCTGGATTAAATGGAAAGTTATACACACCAATTACAAATGAGTTAGCCTAAACACCTATTGTGCTTAGTCGCTAGAGAAACCGATTGATTACTTGTTAAACTTATTTTGAAGGAGACAACATTGCACCCGAAGAGCCCCACAATTCGCCTTGGATACAATCAGAAATGCGACTAATGATTTCGCCGATGCTAATAAACTTGGGAGGGGTGGATTTGGGGTTGTGTACAAGGTGAAAATCAGCTAATTATTCACCACAAATCCTCCAATCTGTCAATTTTTAATTGATTTGTAGAAAAATTAATTAGTTATACCAACCCAAGAAGTGTATGTATTGAAGCAGTTTTTTTTCTTTGTAGGGGAGACTTTTGAACGGGCAGGAAATAGCAGTGAAGAGGCTTTCCAAGTCTTCAGTACAGGGTTCAGAAGAATTCAAAAATGAAATGATGTTACTTCACAAGCTTCAGCAAAGAAATCTCGTTAGACTACTCGGTTTCTGCCTCAATAAACAAGAGAAACTACTCATATATGAATATGTGCCCAATGGAAGCCTTGACAAGCATCTGTTTGGTATGTCCCTTAGATGCTTTTATATATAAGCCAAATGCGACGAAATAAGTTCAATAGTTTCTTCATCTAATATAGATCCAACAAAAAGGTATATCTTGATTGGGAAAGCCTTAAAAAATCATAAGAAGAATCGTTCGAGGGCTACTTTATCTCCACGAGGACTCTCATCTGAAGATTACTCACCGGGATTTGAAGGCGAGCAACATTTTGTTGGATAATAAACTGATTTTGGGAGGAGGTGGATTTTAGGTGCACACCTCCTTTTCACAACTTAAAAAGAATGTATGTTTGAAAGGTGAAAATCAGACTAATTGTGATGACAAATTTACAACATACATTCCACAAAAAGAGCAAACTTATTATCAAGTACCTTTTACATAAATAAATGTTATCAAGAAATCTTCACCATAAACCCTCACGAAAGCATAATAAAAGAGTAAAAAACAAGCATAATCATGGTTTAGAGTTGATAGAGTGAGTTGATGATCTTTAAGATACTATAGTACTTATGATCAAATATGTATATGTGTGGTGGCAAAGATTCGCGATTTTTTAATGTAGGGATTCGGAGGACGGGTATGAGGTTAGTCCAATCCAAGGGATCAAAAAATTGAACCAATTAGTGATAATTGAACTGGATCCGCGGATTAGTACAATCTGTGTGCACATGGGAATAGTATTTTTTTGT
Source organism: Stephania japonica (assembly GCA_039657345.1). Taxonomy (NCBI): domain Eukaryota; kingdom Viridiplantae; phylum Streptophyta; class Magnoliopsida; order Ranunculales; family Menispermaceae; genus Stephania; species Stephania japonica. The sequence goes on along the minus strand of CM077556.1, from coordinate 77,517,827 downwards.
ATTTTTTATATCAAAATGGTGCAATACGCAGGTTCCATAGAAAAATGACCTATTCTAAATTAAATTTTACAATGGGGATCTAAAAAGAGTCTTTTTGGAAATTATATGCAGACCATAGACCATATTCGGGCTGTCGCCGTAGGAAGAAGTACTGTTGAAGAAACTTGCGCGAGCTAGCGTCATTGGTGACCGGATGAGATGGGAGGAGGAGGAGGTTGAGATTGGTCTTGAATTGGCTGCTTGAAGTGTAATTGCTTGTGGTGTTGCAGGAGTCTAAGATGAGCTCTTCAGCTGCACTAAAGGATTGTAACAGCACCACAAGACATGCATGTAAAGTAGTAAAGGTCAGCAAAAACATAGGATCTGATGCACAAAAATACTTCTTCATCATCATACTGCTCACTCCTGTTCAGGGCTTCTTCACTACTTAATTGCCATCAGTCAAGTTAATTATATATATGCTATATATATACTCAACAAAAGAAAAAAAAAAGTGATGAAAAAGAGCTTTTACAAGTATTTCGACAGTTATACCGTACACTTGGACCCATTTTCGGACACCTCCATCTTAATAACGACTAAAAATAGTGTTCGGGTCCGTACCCGTTTTTGAAACGGACACTTTTTTTTGTCCGGACCCATATGTTTATAAAACATGCAAGACTCGCGTTTTGTCCGAACCCATTTTTCAATATAATAAAATTATTTTTTTAACCTAATTATTTACAAAATACATGATTTTTATGTTACCATACATTCCATTACCAAAAATATATATATATATATATATATTCAAAATTCAAGTCTTGCAAGTTTCTACATAAAAACAACATCATTGGTGAATTATAATACAAACATCATGAAAAATTTTAAATATGCCAATAATAATGCGAATTAATCGCTAAATGGGTACATATTTTTTTGAAAATTTTGTTCAAACACGTATTCATTTTTTAAATGGACAAGAAAATATTTCTAGACCGTGTTTTTTTTAAGACACGTACCCACATTTTTTAAACGGTCCGGACACTTTTTTTCAATCCCTACTTGTCATGCCTCTTAGGCCTCGCCTGGTTCAACTTGCTTTCCGGGAAATGATAACAGGTTGAGTTTTCAAACTTTAAGGAAGATAGATATTTAATATTGAAGTAATTTATATGGAGGGAAAATTTTTCAAATTTCCTTCCGGCCAAGAAAGTGGGAAAATTATTATTATTGACTTCTGAGAGGACCTTTGCAGGACAAAATTGCTTCATCATATCTTCCCAACATGCATGCAACTCATGGCTCCCCTTAATTAAATGGGACGCCCAAAAAAGAAAAAAATAAAAAAATAAAAATGGGACCATAAGACTTCACAAGTCTTTATAGAAAAATTTATATATGTATCTCACATTTTCATACACTATTGGATACGTACAATGAAAGAGTTTGTTCAAAAAAAGAAACTACAAATTTTCCTAGAAAGTTCCTCACAATTCATTCTTCCTATCTTTTCCAAAAAAAATCCATGTATATTCAACCATATATAAATAAAAATATATAGCATACAACTATTGATGGTGCCTACCTTCAAGAAGGACGGCTTCTTGATCAAAAGGAGATGTAGTAGTAGTTGTGTAGTCCAAGTCAAATTCCCACCTTTCACCTGTTCTTGTCTGCGTCGAAAATGCGGGCACCGATGGTGCTGGGAGGGTGAGGGAGAAGCTGTTCAGCATTAGAACCACTGTGGACATTGTTGGTCTATCATCCGCGTTTTGTTGAACACATAGCAATCCTATGTGAATGCACCTTATCACTTCATTTGATGAGTAGTTTTCCATCAAACTTAAATCTACCAAATCTAGTGTTGTGCCTTCTCTCCAGAGTTTCCATGCCTGCAACAAATTCACGATATTTTGTTGTTTGATTTATATTCTAAGACAGACAAATTGATAAAGTATGAAAGTTCTGATTTCGGATATATTGTTGCTTACATGACTAAGAAGGTCTCTTGAAGGGCCTGACTGGTTGAAGTTGGTGGTTTTCTGACCACTTATGATCTCCAATAACAAAACCCCAAAGCTAAAAACATCGGATTTGACTGAGAACAATCCATGCAGTGCATATTCTGGTGCCATGTATCCGCTGAAGTTACCAAAAGCCGAACGAAAAATTAGAATTACCACATGCTATACTTTGTTGTTCTTTTGGTCAGGGGAACACAGGGCAATAGGGCATGCCATATTTTCTCTTCCATTGAAGTGATGGATGCCATTAACCACTGGAGTAACTATTTAATGATAGCCAAGTAATAGAAAATGTAAACTTTGATTACTACGTATTCGTGTATGAGTGAACAATTCGAAGTGCTACTTACAATGTTCCGGCAATTCTACTAGTGTTTCCATGAGTTTGGTCAACCACAACAAGCTTTGCCATACCAAAATCTGAGATCTTAGCATTCATATCCCCATCTAACAGAATATTGCCAGCTTTAAGGTCTCGATGAATGATTCTAAGCCGAGAATCTTCATGGAGATAAAGAAGTCCCCGAGCGATGCCTCCTATAATCTTGTACCGCCTTTCCCAATTCAAATGTGCTTTCTTTGCAGTGTCTATACATTCAAACAGACTGATTGCATCAGCACATATACGTAAAAAAACATTTTGCTCAATGGAATAAGGATTGTAAGGATCAAACATGTTAAAAAGAGAATAATGGAAAATGGGACTAACCAAATAGATACTTGTCGAGACTTCTATTTGGCACGAATTCATAGATTAATAGTTTCTCTCCTTCTTCTAAGCAGAAACCCAGAAGCCTAACAAGATTTCGATGTTGAAGCTTATTCAACAATACAACCTCATTCTTAAATTCTTCTGATCCTTGTCCAGAATTCACAGACAGTCTCTTCACTGCTATTTCTTGTCCATCAACAAGCACACCCTGCAAAAATAGGTATAATTAGCTACGTCAATCAAAGAAACCATATATTTCTAAATTAAATATATTCATTAATGTTTTCTTCATCTTTCTTTTTCTTATTTAACACTTGATCGCTGGGATTACTAATAAGCCAATCCTTCAAAGGAACTTTCATAAGCATCTATTCCTTTTCTGTAGTTGTAGAACCTTTTCGTACCTATAAAAATATCTTGCTGATTTGATCTGTTAAAAAAGCTACTTTCTAAAAAGTTAAATGTTTAAAAACTCTTCAACGACGCAACCCAATTGTGTCTCTTTTCTAGTCTGCCCAGTTCATGGTTGTAAGAAATAACTATTTTAATTGTAGAAGTTCGATTGAGAAGACTATATACAAAAACAATTAAGTTTAAGATGTAAACACACTACAAGAAAAATGACATTTGACGGCATAGACTTTATTTACCTTATATACAGCACCAAATCCCCCTTCTCCGAGTTTGTTAGCAGTGGAGAATTCGTCTGTAGCAACTTTAATCATATCTAAGTCAAATTGTAAAGACTCCCCGTTTCCCATCTCATGATCTGTATCTGAAAAGAGTTTGCAACACAACAGCACAATTTATGCTCAGTTAGTTGAGCCAAATATCAATAGGCCCAAGCCAGTGAAGCCACAAACTGATTTAGATGACTTTAGTTTGGAATGCAACTAGCATATTTTATAGTTCTGTCATTACTTACTGCTTGTTTTAGCTTTTTTCTTTCTCTTCCTGATCATCAACAAATATACAATAACGGCAATGATAAAGATTGCCCCGATTACTGTTGGAGTAGCCACTGCCGCAATATTAACAGAAGAGCCTGGTGAGGTAGTCCCATTTCCTGCATTATCAGCAACGCAACAGTTGTTGATTAAAAATATTTTTCGACAATGTTTTAATGAGCCTACACCTAATATTGGACTCCATTTATTCATCTGATGATGGACTCCCCAGAACAGAAACCACCTAACTTTGCAACAATTTTTATTTCTTCCACATGCCCAGCAACTTTTATTTGAAATGAAATAGTAGGATTCAATGCAACCACCTAGTGAGCTTCGAACAACGAAGCTCATTTCAACAACTTTACCATCGCACCAATTCCACTTAACCGGGGACTTCCAAAATATACAATAACACCACCATTAAAATTTTGATACTATGCACTAAGCCACTAACCGTTAATATTCTTGAAAAGTGATCAACTTCATGGCATATTAACAACAATAACAATTAAGCCTCAATCTCAAGTTAGTTGGGGTCAGCTACATGCTACATGGATTGTTGTTAGGCAACCATATAAAGTTGTTATATTTGTGTGATCACGGAATTATTATATTCATCTCCTTGATTATCTCCGGATTATTTTCCGATCATACTCTCCCACTCTCTTTGATTCAATGCCCTCGATTACACGCTTTCAAAATCCTTAAAATCCTTTCTAATCATGACAAAGAACCAAGTTAGTCACAAAAAATCTAACAACAGAATCCATACCATTAGTAGTTGGTGGCGGCGGCGGCGGCGGCGGTGAGGCCGGCGGCGCGGACCCATTCCGAGACGGATCAAAGAACAGCACAGGCTCATACCTAACAACACAACTAGGCCTCAAAATGGTGACTCCCCCAATCCCACTACAGCAACCCGGAATCTTCTCCACCCCATCTGTCAAACACTTCTCACAATCACTCCTCCCAATATCAGGAGTGCACTGAACCATCCCATAAACCCTATCAAAGTTCACAACTTTCCTATCCCCCGCCGCGAACGCCGACGGATTCTTCAACGCATTCTCAACCAACCCAATCAGCAATTCATCCAGCGTACGTTGAACGCCCTGAGATCGCTCTTCCGCGCCAGGCCGCGCAATTCGGTCCCAGGGCCCTCCTCCATCCTCCCCAAAATCGACTCATTCGTGTAGCGAAACATGCAGAAATCGTACCATGTGATCGCCCCAATTTGATTGCGGCAGAGATTGTCGACGAGATTGGGCGCGGCGGCTTTGACGCAGTCGTTGCATTGCTGGGTAGTGGCGTCGCCTCTGCAGAGGTATTGGCCGTTGACGGTGTCGGCGCCGCGGCCGATTGAGGTGGAGTTGAAGAGGGCACCGTCAATGGCGGAATTGGAGGTCAGGGTTTGGATTAGGGTTTTGAGGTTTGTGTGGTATGGGGTGTTGGAGGTGTAGTTTGTGCCAGAGCAGGCGTTGTGGCGAGAGCTATATTTTTGTTGTGCAGAACAGAAACAGAGAATTGTTGAAATGGAGAGAATGAAGAGAAAGAGACTGAATTGATTTATTTGATTCATTTTGTGAATTGTGATTGTGTTTTGTTGTTTTTTTGTTGTTTTTTGGCTTGTTTGTGTTCTTTAATATGGGAGTTGTGTTTGGTGGAGAAGGAGAAGAAGACTTACTCTGCCTATGCAGAGTTTTTTCAAATGCCAATCTGATTTTTTTATTTTTTTTTTTTTTTGCAGAAATGGAGTTGCCTCCTTTGACTCTTTCCAAAATTTGAGTTTTTTCCTTTATTATTTTTAACTTCACATATGTAGTACACTTTTTGCACTGCATAGTCAATATCAAGTCGTAGTAAAGGAGGACTCCGACGCCCAATGAATAAGGGAGGGAAGCCCCAAACAGAATGAAAAATGGAGAAGGATTGCGATAGGTTGACAGTCAGCGTAAAACTTTTGTCACTCTTTATGAAATGAATCAAACAAATATAAACGTTGTTGTTGTTGTTGTTGTTGTTGTTGTTTTCTTTACTATTTTTCATTTTTCAAAGTGGTTTAAACTTTAACATGTGGTTTTGAAGATTTTTCTTTCTAGAAGCTGGTTTAATTATAGTGTAAGTGTTAAAAAATCAAGTTGGAAGAAGTATATCTTTTAGTTAAGCTCGTTTAGTTTCTATTTACATAGAAAATTCTATAGAACCGCAATTAGGTCACATATGTTCTATGGAAGTAAATGTTAGACAGTAAAACAATAATAATTACATAAAATAAATATAGTAGAAATGAGGATGCTTAGGTGGACGTGTGGTAAAACTCATAAAAAAAGAATAAGAAACACATAAAATCAAAGAAAAATAGGAGTACAACTAATTGACAAAAAGATCAAGGAATGGTAGTTACAGTGTTAGGACACCTGCAAAGACGTCCTACAAATGTTTCCCACTAGAAAACTTGACTCAATAGGAATGAAAGAAATTCGATGAGGTACAGGTAGACCGAAGTTAACATGGGATGCATTAATTAAGAGGACTTGAATAGTTTGGAATGCTCACCAATTGCACAAAATCGAGCACAATGGCAGAGTTTGATCTATGTAGCCGACTTCAATTAATTTGGGACTAAGGCTATGTTGTTGTTGTTATAATATAGAAAAAATTAAGTTATTAGAATTTTTAGTTGGTTCATATTTGAAATTTTCGCTTTTTTTTTTTTGCAAAGAAAATCATTTCCATCAAATTAATCATGACTTTTTATTTAAAACACATTACTTACTTTTCAATTTGACAATTTGGGAGGGAAATAAAATTTGTGGGAAGCAGAGGGAGCAGAATGAAAATGACTTAATTAGTACAGTAATTAAGAAAGTGGTTTGGCGGCTCTTTTTGACATTTCGTACGTGGACAAGAGACTCGTAACATGTTTAATGAGAGACCAATTATGTAATCTCTTAAGCTTGTAATTAACTTGTAATTATTTGACAAAAAAAAAGTTGCAACTTGTAATTAATCAAACACAACACTTTTCTCGTCAAAACATATTTGATTCTCTTGATGAGATAGTGGAGACATCAACTTGCCAAAATACAAATTTTAGAGAGACGTGAGTTCAACTCTCTCTGAAGTAAAAAAAAAAATTCAACTTGTCTCTCTCACACGCTTCAAATTCATATTTTTCCAAAAACAATACATTTTGATTTGAATCCTTTTTTTTGTATTAATGTTGTGGCAACACCTAGGGTATACACGAATTTAGTAATCGCTCGATCCAATTCACAAGAATTGCAAAAATGTCAATCCACACGGATCGGATCGACTTGCAAATTTTACTGTACAATCTACTGATCCAATTCGGTTCAATGCAACATTATATACATGTAGATCTAACCTTATAGATACATCTAGTTTTCAATGGTATTTTTTGTTACTTATATTTGATCTTCTTTTTTGGTGTATTACTTAGTTTTTGAACTTTTAGTTTGGTCATATAATTTTTGTATTAAGTTGAATCAAGTCTAATTTGTTGTATAATCATGCACTTTATTTTATATTGTTTAATGATTATGAAATTGTTCTTCACCAATGTGTATATTCTTAATTATAAGATAACTAAATGATGGAAATTCGCAAACTTGATTTGGTTCAATCTACATTTTATTAATTAAATCGAACCAAATTGAAAAGTTACAATGAGTTAGATCGAATTGAAATTTTTTAATCCACAACACCAAGTGTTGGCATACGGTGTCAATCAAATGATTCAAACCTCATGGTTCGTCTAATTAGTTTTTTTTAGGCGTAATAGGCAAATATATCTTAACGTTTCAAGATTTTTGCAAAAATATCCTAACGTTTCAATTTTGGCAAAAATATCCTAACCTTTTGATTTATTGTAAATTGTATCCTCACTTCATATTTTTGAGTAAATTACACTTAAAAATATAAAAAATTATGCACACAATTAAGAATATTATTTCATATAATGCAATGTGTATGCAATTTAATGATCATTCATCACTTTAATTATAGTTTAACACATAATAACTACAAGCAAAGATAAAATTTGATTGAAAACAAAAAGGTTAAGATATTTTTACAAAAACTAAAAGCGTAAAGATATTTTTGCAAAACCTTTAAAACGTTAAGATATATTTGTCTTTTACACCTTTTTTATATAGTACAGTCCATTTCATTAACGTGTTTGACTTTGGTCAAAGGAAAGGAGGGCCCTCATTCACGCGAGTCTCATGTCATGTGTTGAAAAGAGGATCTCAGATGGGAATTCAAAAAGATATCTTAGTAGCTAATCAAGTGCCACAGTGTTGCAATTGGCTCTTACCATCCCATTCCTATAAAAATGTATTTGACAGCCGTGTACGTAGTTATAAAGACGTATATCTGGTAAGAGTTTGTCGCCCGCCGTGCATGCTCGTTACCTCTACCATGCACGTATAGTACTAATGCTCAAATATTTTTATCTTTTCTAGACCGTGACTTTGATTTATTCCCCCTAAGATAAAGCAGATACAAATAAAAATTTTGAAAAATCAAGACCAAGTCTAAACAATACTTACCATAAATAAATAATAATAAAAAATCAAGCATCATCATATTAATTATCCAAAGAAATCAAAAATACCAAGAAGTTCGAATTCACGACCAATGAACATTGGATCAATTGACATTCACATAACGGAAATATTTCGTTTATAAGGAGTTGTGAATTTCATGCAAGAAAATGTCTGGCATTTGCCTTGCCCCTAACCTGCATGCAAAATTCAATGAATGACTGACTCACAACAAGTTGTAAGAAATGGAAAACAAAATCCTTTTTTTTTTTTTAACTTGAGAAACATGCAGTACATATTTAGAGAAATAACATTCAAGAAGCTTTACAATTCACAGAGAGAGAGAGAGAGAGAGAGAGAGAGAGAGAGAGAGAGAGAGAGAGAGAGAGAGAGAGATCTATTTTTTTGGCATTTCATGTTGCTATTCTTTGTGATTCTTACAAAAAAAAGGGACTTAACCCAACATCTCACAGGTCACAGCACGCCACGCGCCTGCAGATATTTCTGCTACGGAAGGCACCTTTCTTTTTTGAGAGGATTTGCGACATATCAAGCTTTGGTAAGGTTCTCCGTTTCGCATCAAAATAAACCACATGCCCAAAAAAACTTATAAACAAATATTGCTGATGCCGCTTCTATCAAATGGAAATACACATGACCGCTGGAAGAATCAAATGAATCATGAAAGTATAAAACTGCTTTTAGGATCTAGAATGCTGATTGTACCTCGAGAGTTTTGCGAGTATGACCATGAATAGTCATATCAAAGTTAGGCTCCACGATTTCTGGATAAAAGAGGATCGTAGTCATATGCTTCACCAGCCTTCACAAATCTACCCTTAACTCGTTTTCTAGTCAGTGCCCGCTTTTTGCGAGATTCATATCTGATTGATTTTCCAAACCTAGAGATCACAAAATGCAGAAACTTAAGAAGCAAACAAACTAAGCCTAACAAACCAGAAATACAATCAACTATCTACAAAATATTTACAAGATTTTGCAGGATATTACATTACAAAATAAAGCATGAATATTCGGGAACGCATTAGTTGTCAGTGTCTAGGATTTGTCGGATGATCTAATGAACTTACCTAGTCTGTGTCAGTATTTTATATCAAATGTTGAGCAAAAACATTCCTACTGACATTTGTGATAATTGGCTAAAAGGAGATAACACTTCTATAGTGCCAGCTATGTTACTCAGATGTAGGGAAAGAGAAAACATAACAACTCTTAATCCATTACCATGCAGTGAATTCGACGTCAGGATAGTTTTCGTATTGCATTGAAGCTCAAGTTGGTGAAAAATGTCATGGTGAACAACTTTCAGCACCTCTCGTTCACAGTTGTGGAACTTAAAAATCAATCATTAGCCAACATTAATCTTTCCATTTGAAGAAGCTTTAAGAGAAATTCTCATGTAAAGAGATATTTTATAAACTTCAGTGATCAGATCACCTAAGCTCATTATTCCAAATGTACTGAGAGATGGCAGACAACATGGAGGTGGAGAAAGTTGTATCCAAGCTAAAGCGTCAATCCTAAATTCTTATTGAAAGGAGGTATAACAAGCATTACAATGTCTTTTGCAGTGAAAGCATCCTAATGTGCTGTCAACCCCTTTACATAATTCTAAAAGTCAAACCACATTTTGTCAACCACCTATATCACAAGGAAAAGGGTGCAGTTACTAAGAATTTGATGCGAAAGAGAAGAGTGTCTACGAGAATATCAATAAGATGTAGCTCTCTCTGGCATTGCAGTTACAAATTTATGCTCCAATAAGATGTAGCTCACTCTGGCATTGCAGTTACAAATTTATGCCCCAATAGAAATAAAACTAAGTTCAACTTGACAGTTGACAAAGTTCTCAGATATTTGTTGTTGAGCTTTCTCCACTCTATTCTAGGAAGGACTAAATCAATATCATGAAGAGAAAAAGAGAGAAGATAATATCAAGAAATTTACAACTCGAAAATCTCCAATCATTCTACATGATTGATAGTTTGTCCTAAGCAACATTGTCACTTTTCCCTATGATTCTCCACCCTCAGATTACCACAAAGTGTTTCTTTCGCTACATATTTTTTTGTAATGGATTTCATTATCATATCCCACATTGTAGCAGATCCAGTTTCTTCATTCAAATTTGTTTCTCTTACTAGCATCTCTTTTGCTATGTTGTTGTTGTTGTATTCCAAAAACAGTGCCCACCACACCATTACTGTGAGTTTAAGAATTTATAAGAAGTTCAGAGTAAAAAAAGAGCGAGGAGATCAAAAAGGACAGCAGCTCATTGCAGAAGTCAAGTACCATTTTATTTTTGAGTTATTTTTCATCAAGAAAAAAAAGTAAGACAGAAAAAACAGAAGACATGTCAAAGTGTGCTTGAAATATAAAACACTGTTTTATCAAGCAAAGTTGAAGTACTAACCCCCGAGTTTTCTTCTTTTTATTATATCGCATCATTGCTTCAGATCTAGCCTGTGGGCGATGAGTTTCCAGATTCAAATCCCATGGGGATTCACTTTTTAGAAACATTGATGATACTTCACAATCTGGATAATCAGCAGCACTGCTTTCACCAGGTAGAATCGACAGGGTTATGGGCATGCTTGACTGGACTTGTCCCCTAGGATATCCTAATTTTATGTCTGTGTTCCCACATGCAAGGAGAACTTGATCTGAGCTATCTTTTCCACCCTGAACTGAACTGGATGACGCAGCAAGGCGAGAAGATTGAAGTGCTCCAGCCAATGTTGCCTGAGGAAAGAGCAAAGTAAATCTGAATTTATACCACACCTATGGTTTTTACCCAATCCAAGGATTACAATATAAAGATGCATCAACTGTCTCAATCCGAAGGGAATGAACATATAATTTTACTATTTGAACATTTGCAGGATAGGGTCTGGGAGCTGCCCATACATCTACATCTCTTGACTCGGTATATCATCAAAATTCACCCATCTGGATCACCCTTTCTAAAGAATAAAAGCTGCTATACATGAGCATAACTTGTCTTCCTCGATTTGGTGTCAAATTTAGTCGTCCTATATGAGCACCATATGCATCTATGTGAAAGGTTGAAAAGAACAAGGCAAATGGAAATCTTTATAAAGGAGTTTCTTGACATTTTGAGCCAACCTGCATGGCATTTGCATTGGGAGCATAAGGATCCATTACTGGGAAGTTTTTGTCCACAAACGAGCAGTTTACTCCAACATCTTCAAAGGGGTATCTAGCATGAGCCGTTGAGCAATCAAATATCTCACCGCAGTTCTTGAAGTTTATTCCTATATCATCACTGTTGAAAGCTTCACAGAAGACCTGACCGTCACAAATGTTAAGATCCCTGAACGGAGGAAAGCCCGGCTGCAAGTGAAAATAAAAGGCATTTACTAACATACAAAAGAATCTGAATTAGCGACAGAGGAGCAAGAAAGTTTATACTAAGCATTAAATCACCTTCAACATGTTCGAATCCTTAACAAATAAAGGCACTGGATCTCCATTGTCTGAAACAGCATTTGCATTATGTGAAATCATGGATGGTTGAACCACACAAGCTTCAAACTCATCTAACCCGTCGGGCACCATGGAAAAACCAATTGAATTGCATGCCTCTCCGGGTACACAAAAGTTGCTAGCATGTTGCTCATCTGTAGGCATTATCCCTGATTGTCCTGATCCCGTATCAACCTCCAGTTGGGAGGATCCATCGAGAAAAGACGACCAAATTCTTGAAAGCTCGACTAAGGAGGGGCAGCCTGCATAGGAACTCAAAGTTTGAAATTGATGCCCAGGCCCTGAGCATCCATTGCCATTCCACTGACAACTCTCACAGAATGATACTTTCTCGTTTAAACACCGAACTACAGCCGGCTGAGAGTTGCATCGGTCACAGATTAGCGATCGGACATGACGATCTGAGACGGGGTTCGCAGAATGTACATGGCTATCACATCTCAGACACAGACGAGCAGTGTCTGACTGGCAATACACTAATGCTCTAGCCCCTCCACAGAAGTCACACATAGGATTCATAACACAGCAAATCCAAAACTTAAACTCCAAATTTGCCAAACAAGATTTCCCAATCCAAATCTGCCAAAACCTTCTTTACCTCTAAAAGAAATCAATCATCAAAAAAAAAAAAAAAAGACCCAGTTATTGAATCAAGCAAATAGAACTACCCAAAATGCAGAAACAATAAATCATAGCAAATACCAGACTATCTATCTCAAAGTGCTCAAACAAAAAAACGAGCCATCAATCCCAAATTAGTCAGGATCGGCTACGTGGATCAAACTCTTCCATTGCGCTTGATTTAGTGCAATTAATGGTATGCTCTCCAAATCCTTTAAATCCTCATAATCATTGTGTCCCAAATTAGCTTCGATCTACCCCTACATCGTCGAATTTCTTCATAAACTCTAACCATTACCCTATACACAATTGTATCAAAAGCCCATAACATCAAAAAGGTTCTAGTAATCTAAAATGCACTAAAAATCAAACACCAACCCATTTCACTATATCCAAATATAACATAAACCCATATCGCCAAAAAGGTTTTAGTGACCTTCAATGCACTAAAAATCAAACTGTTCACAGAATCAAACACCTACCCATTTCACTATATCCAATTATAACAAAAACCCATATCACCAAAAAGGTTCTAGTGATCTAAAATGCACTAAAAACTAAAACGGGAACATGATCATCAGAGACTACTCACAGTTGATGAGGGTAATCACGAATGTGTTTGACGAAATGATTGAGAGAGAACATTGGAGAGAAACGGAGGAATAACAAGAGAAGGACAGTTGGAGGTGGTATATATTCACACATCAATGTCAATGCCATCATTGCTGGCACGGTCGCTCCCTTTTACCCGCTCTGTGCCCAGAGCAAAACATAGCGAGATTGTTGTTGTTGGCTTGACTACTACCCGTGATGACTTATGATTCGATAAGCCAATTTGGGACATCAACTAACCACAATCCCACTTTGTGTGTTGTGAGATCCTGATTACTAGCTTAAAATGAGGCTTTTAATAAAAATATTTTACTATATAAAAATTGTTGTTTGTTTTCAAAAAAATAAAAATAAAAATTGTTGTTGATAATTACATTATCAACATATATTAAATGCATAATTAATATATAAAAATATTGTGATGTAAATTTAGCATATAATTAAAGATATGCTTGTTGTTGTATTATTAAGTTTATATATTATTTAGTAAATCATTACATTTGATTTTTTAAAATTAACAATAGGTTATGATATATCAATTATATATTGATTAAGTTTTACCAACTTACTATATTATGATATGTCAATATGTGATTTTTCAAAATTAAAAATACTTATATGTTAATTAATATAAGTATTTCTACAATACTTATTTGTTTTAAAAAGTATTTTGTATATAGTGTATCTAATTGTGTTACTCTAACATTATAAAATTTTATGAGTTGTACATGCTTTTGTACAAGGAGTTGTTAACAAAATTATAAATAAATTATTACAATGTTAATTTTGATTAACCAATTCGCTTAAAAATAAATAGTAATTATATTATTTTTATACTCTATAGTGACTTTAAACAATACTTTATCAAATTAAAATTTTATCTAAGCTTCATCAATATATATTTTTTGAAGTAAAAATTTATCTAAATTTCCTTAAAGTAAAAAAATAAAAAAAAACCTTCTATCTTAATGGTATAAAATATACACAATTCAAGCATTATTAGAACACACACTATACATTTGTTGAAATATAAAAAAGATATAAATTAGAGAGAGCAGATTTTACAAGAATTTAATAAACTGATTGTAAGTTTGATAGTAATGATCTAATACATTAATTATTGACTTGCTTACGTAAGTTAAGAGAAATAATTAAGCAATGTTTTCCTCCTCGTAATTTTTTGATAAAAAGATTAAAAATATAATAAATGTTTTTTGTAAATTGCAACTCATAAACTTAACTTATCTGTTTGTGTGTCGTGCAATGTGCTTCATAATACATATGCGATAAAAATAGATAGCACGCAAATAAGTGGACCTCATCTTTTGATAAGTGCATCTCACCTTTTACCAAGTGCAACCTAGAAAAAGTCAAACTTGAAAAAAAAAATCAATCCTACTACAAAATGATCATTTATGCCCTTACTATGTGATTAGTGCACTCCACTACAATTTCTAAGTGCACCCCACACACTCTCTTCTTTGTGATTTGTAGGCATCAGCGAGGGATTTGGCCTCGAGGTCCGAATCTCTTGTTGGAGAGTCGGTCAGAGCCGGAGCCCACTAAGCCTCTAGTTAGGGAGTCAGTCACAATTTGTCGAACTTTTAATTGGAGAGTCGGTCGGAACCCGTCAAACCTTTAGGTCTGCAGTTGTCAATTAAATTTCACCAAAGAGGTTTAGTTGGACAATATCGAGCCCTAGTAGGTAAGTCTCGGCTACATGTCGTTGAACCTAAAATAGATGTCTCAACCAAGGTTTTGGATTTGGGTGTTTCAGTTCGATAAAAGGCACTTTGGTAAAAATGTGGGGTGCACTTAGAAATTGAAATTTGAATTTGGGATGCCACGCAAAAATGGAGTGCACTTAGTCGGACTCAAAAAAATACTAGTACTTGTACATGGCTAAATTGAGGCCTTATACTAAATGGGGGCATGGGGCAATCGCCCTTTGGGGCCCTGCCCTAAAGCCGGCCTATGAAAATGGTTGAAAGCAAATAATTTTTAATAGATGACACATGTGGTTTGTATGTATCTCGATGCGCGTATAGATGGCTTCCAAAAATACAGCTTGCACGCCACATCAAAAAAAAATTCTACCAATATAGTAGGGAAAAAGCGCGTCGTCCCTTCTAATACCTCAATTCCCCCATGAATGAGATAAGCCAATGATGCAAACTTATCCCCTCATGGTATCTAGTCTCACCAAATCAACTAGGTTGGACCCGCGATTGTACGGATTGGGATCACAAAAGTGAAAACAAAATACATATCATGACCTATGAGTTTAAACCACTATTTACTGTTTTTAACTTTTATTAAATTTAAACTTAAACATGTAAAACTTAATCAAACTAATACTCCCTCCATGTAAGTCGTTTTGAATGGAGCACATTAATTAAGGTAGCTTTTATGAATGGCATGAATTACATTTTATCCCTTGACACAAAAACACAAAATATTATAATAATGTTAAAAATGTGTAAATATTTACTTAAATAAGGGGTAAAATATGGGTTTAATAGGTAAAAATGCTTTCTTGAATTCATAAAACAACTTATTTTTTTTAAAATAGAACTTTAGCTAAAATGACATATATTTTTGAAAGGAGGGAAGCATGCACTTGTTTGCATTCATTTGATGTGCCTTGATATGCATGCACCAAAAATCAAGAGGTCCTAGAAAATGCGTGTTGTTTGTGCATGTGTACCATGATTATAAAAGCATATTATAAGCCTATTGGGACATCAACTTAGTACAAACCTACCTTATGTTCTAAGATCCTGATTACTAGCACAATTAGGCACTTTTGTCTTTTGGTAAACCCTGAATCATGAGAAATACTAGAAGATCGTAGATATCTTTATGTGCACGTATCTTGATACAAAATTTAAGGGACAACAATTATACTATACATGTGGCAAATTTCTAAATTTAAAAGAATGTTATACCAACAAATATTGGATTTATGGTAAAGAACTGTGTAGCGACCCAAATTCTACATTGGGCATGAGAGGCCATGGGCACACAACCGGCCACGTCACTGCTAGTTGTGTCCCACACCTAACTAATCATTATTTTACCACAAAAGCATACAGCAAAAGTCTTAAACATCAAAAGGTTCAGCGAAAGCAACAAAAGAGTAATATGGAAAACCATACCAAATTTTAATCATATATCAATATAAGTCGAGTATAAAATCTAACAAAAAGTTAGTACAATAGTAAAACCCAAGTATTCGTGGAAATCACAAGAAGTCCCAAGTATTCCTTTGCCCTTGCTCGCTATAAAACCTACACTTAGTCATCACAAAAGGCAGATGACGAGTAGTGAGTAAAACCAGAAGTATACAAACCAACATTTATAATAATAGAAACAATAAACTGTTAAATGAACATGCAAAGTAAAACAGACAACCGTAATTACGACGCATGCATACATAACACCAATAAACACTAACAGTGAATGTGTGTCGTATAGCAAGACTGAACCCTAATCCAGGCATCGACATTCCCCGATGGTTTATCTACCCCCTCACCGGTCCGAACCCTTATCTTGTCCCTATTATCCAGCCTACCTAAGTTTGCCCACACATCACAAAGTAAACCAGATGATCCGTGGTGAAATGACAATGCCAACCGTGCACATAAGTACGCACATGGAAATAGAAGTAAACAATGATAAACAACAATAGTTGGTATTAAATGAAATTAAGCAAATAAACACCCGAGTGTGTTGCTTAAAGGTTTTACTTACCTTAACCGTACTCCACTACCGTTCCTAGTCCAAACGCACGCCTCGGTTGCGTATCGGATTACTCGTCTATCACACCTAAAGCCATAAATTTTTCGATAAATCGACACAACCATAAACCTTGTAACCTCGATGCAAACCCCAAATTATCGATAAACCATCGATTATTCACCTCAAATGAACTATATAAATCCTTAGATCAAACCCCAATTGGCAAAATTTTATTAAATTTTTCGGTTCAACTCTGCCCCAGCGCACCGCCACCGCGTTCAACTTATCACGACGTCTTGGGCATCGTGACCATGCTACCGTGGTCATTCTCCTCCGCGATGATCCCCAAAACGTCTCCCAAAATTTCCAAATTATTACCTCTCTGGTTCAGACGCCGTGGGTGTTTACATACCACGGCGCCTCTGGCGGCGTCTGCACTAGTGAACTTGTTGGGGGTTTTCGGACCCTCCCGGCTTGTCACCGTGCTCCGCGGTCGCTCCAACAACCCATAACATACTTAAACTACCTCGGGGAACCAAAACCCCTCGACCAACCATGTCCGAAATCAAAACCTTGAGTTTTTTAACTGAAAACCTAACAAAACAGTTGAAAACTCACAACCATAGCAACAACACCAAAACCACAACCAACACATCAATTCCAACTCAAAATCCATAGCAACACCTCCTATACCCTAGTATGCTTAAACCCTCGATCAAAATCATCGTCAAAACCCCGAAAAATACATTGAAACGTAAAGAATGGAGAGATGGTCGAGGATCTTACCTTAGTTTTTAATTTCCTCCACATCTTGAGCTCCAAATTGTCACTTGAAACCCACAAAACCCTCAAGCTCTCACTCAATTTTCGTCCAAGCAACAAGAAAGAGAAAGAAAAGTTGATAAATACTAACCAACACCACCATATATACTTCCAACATCATCCACTCTCACCTCAATCTCAAGGCCATTTGGATGATTGAGATTGAGTCAAAAAGTCTCTAATGAGCCAAAAATGCTCAACTCTATGTTTGGTCCAAACCCACCAATGCATATCCACAACTCCCATTCTCGATATACCATCTCACCCGGTCTAAATAATATAAATCACACCTGCGTTGTAATGAGCATACTCTAGTCATTACCATCACAATTAATCAACCAATCAATCAAACATACCATTTTCACCCAATCCAGGCATACCCTGGCTTATTCATGGCGTCACCGTAGACTTGAACTGGCATCTACGTCTGATAATAACTGATAATTAACGACCTAATAAATTTGGGCCATTACAGTTTCTTCCAACTAGGGAAAATTTCATCCCAAAATTTGTTTAGACCTCCACCTCGAACCATGAAACTGCAACGCTGGCGAAACAAGCGACCTCGCCATCTCATCCGCGATCCAGTCCTAGACCATACTTTGGTACATCGGGATCCCACTAGTGTACACATCACCTGGCCAATCACCCAGTCCACATCCTCCTGGGATCCCACTAGTAATCACACCCAATCCTAGCTCATCACTCGATAGCCCTCACTATGGCCTAGTGTATCGCGTGAACAATCAAGTCGTCATCAACATCATCCGGTGAACTCATCAATCATCCCTAATCACGTAGTTAATGAAACAATACTATACCTAAGAAATAAACAATAAAGTAAAAAAATAAATCATACGTACCCTCGAGAGCCAGTCGAGTCTCCTCCCGAATCAGCTGTGCAACAACGTGAGCCCTATCTCTGGCCTGCACCAATTTCGGTAGTAATAATGCCCTCCTGCAATCCGTTCGGAAATGTCCAACCTGACTGCAACAATGACAACGACGTGTCTCCGGTCTCTAAGCCTGTTTACCTGCAGATCTCTGATCCTAACTCGGTCCTTATGATCCGGTCCTATCTGTACGTCCGTCTCTCACCGTTGTACCGGTATGGGTACAATCTCCTATATCACTTGGTGATCGTCATCGGTAAATTGATCATCAATCTGATCCTAGTCATCACCGCGACCACGAATCCTGCTGACAGTCACCTCTACATCCTCGGTGGTGATATTGTCTCGGGCCGTTAGACTCATCCCGACGTCTCTTCAACCAGTAATCCAACCGAGAACTCAACTCCAACTATTCCACCTCTGGCAATGTAGTAGGTTGTCCGTCCATCATAATTCGCACCGGAAAGCGTGTTCTGAACTAGCCTCGGTATATACGCGTATCATTTATATTACACATTCAAAACATACACATATATAATAGTCTTGAAGCTACCCACCTCACATCACTTCCTAACTAAGGTTCTAGGAATCACTTCGGGTTTCCACATCTAAGTTTATTAAGTTTTATGCTCTTGTTTGATCTCCAATTCCCGAGGTTCATCAACCTCGCTCTAATACTAAAATGTAGTAGTATCAGAGTTAACCATAACCCACACTTCATCTCATCCCCTAGGCTCTCCAAACCTAGGCTCTAATACCAAATTGTAGCGGTATCAAAGTTAACCATAACCCACACTTCATCCCCTAAGCTATTCAAACCTAGGCTCTGATACCAAATTGTAGCGGCCCAAATTCCACATTGGACCGCCACGGAAGGCCATGCAGGCCCACAACCAGCCACGTCACTGCTAGATGTGTCCTATGCCTAAGTAATCATCATTTTACCTCAAAACATACATCAAAATTCTTAAACATCAAAAGGTTCAGCAAAAGCAACAAAAGCTTAATGTGGAAAACCATACCAAAATTTTAATCATATATCAACATAAACCATGTCCAGGTCGAGTATACCTCTCACAACCCCAAAGCCCAACAAAAACTCAGTACAATAAAATAAAAGCATATAAGGTGCACTCCGTTCGTAGAAATCACAAGTATTCCTTTGCCCTTGTTCGCTATAGAACCTGCACTCAGCCATTACAAAAGGCAGATGACGAGTCCAGTGAGTAAAACCCAGAAGTACACAAACCAACATTTATAATAATGGAAACCAATAAACTGTTAAATAAACATGCGAAAGTAAAATAGGCAACTGTAATTAAGACGCATGCATACATAACATCGATAAACACCAACAGTGGATGTGTGCGGTGTAGCAGGATTGAACCCTAATCCAGACATCGACATTCCCCCGGTGGCTTCTCCACCCCCCTCACCGGTCCGAACCCTTATCCTATCCCTATTGTCCAGCCTACCCAAGTCTGCCCACACATCACAGAGTAAACTAGATGATCGGCGCAGCGAATGACAATGCCAACCATGCATATAAGTATGCACATGGAAATAAAGTAAACAATGATAAACAATAATAGCTGGTATCAAATGAAATCAAGCAAATAAATACCCGAGTGTGTTGCTTAAAGGTTTTACTTACCTCAACCGCACTCCACTACCATTCCTAGTACAAATGCATGCCTCGACTGCGTGTCCGATTACCCGTCTATCACACCTAAAACCATACATTTCGATAAATCAACACAACCATAAACCTTGTAACCTCGATGCGAACCCCTAAATTATCCATAAACCATCGATTAATCACCTAAAATGGACTATATAAATCCTTAGATCAAACCTCAATTGGCAAAATTTTATTAAATTTTTCGGTCCAACTTGCCTCAGGCATCGTCGATGCCGCCACGTTCAACTCATCGCGGCGTCGCGCGCGTCTTGGGCATCGTGACCACGCGCCGTGGTCATTCACCTCCGCAGCATCCCCAAAACGTCTCCCAAAATTTCCAAATTATTACCTATTTGGTCCAGACACCGTGGGTAGCGTCGTGGGTGTTTACACATTACGGCGCTCTCTGGCGGCGTCTGCGCCAATGAGCCTATTGGGGGTTTTCGGACCCTCCCGACTCGTCTCGTCAACGCACTCGCGATCGCTCCAACAACCCATAACATACTTAAACTACCTTGGGAACCAAAACCCCTCGACCAACTATGTCTGAAACCAAAACCCTGAGTTTTTCGACTGAAAACCCGACAAAATAGTTGAAAACTTACAACAACACCAAAACCACAACCAACACATCAATTCCAACTCAAAATCCATAGCAACACCTTTTGTACCCTGGTGTGCTCAAACCCTCGATCAAAACCACCGTCGAAACCCCGAAAAATACCCCGAAACGTAAAGAACGGAGAGATGGTTGAGGATCTTACCTTAATTTTCAATTTCCTCCACTTCTTGAGCTCCAAATTGTCACTTGAAACCCAAAAACCCTCAAGCTCTCACTTAATTTTCATCCAAGCAACAAGGAAAGAGAGAAAAGTTAGTAAACACTAACCAACATCACTATATATACTTATAATATCATCCACTCTCACCCCCCCCCCAATCTCAAGGCCATTTGGATGGCTGAGATTGAGTCAAAAAGTCTCTAATAAGCCAAAAATGCTTGACTCTATGTTTGGTCCAAATCCACCAATGCATATCCACAACTCCCATTCTCGGGCATTCCAATACCTAGCTCGAACATCGAATTGTATCATTCTCGCAAACGAATGATCCCAAACACTTCCACGCCATTTATTTTGGATTATTTGATGTATTTCATCATTTATTTTGTATATCTAACCCCCGGACTAATGTTCCTGTCTCCCGTCAGTCCGATTCCCCATGTCCTACATGCATTTCTAGGCTAATTCTCGACACACCATCTCACCCGGTCTAAACAATATAAATCACACATGCGATGTAATGAGTCATACCCTAGTCATTACCATCACAGTTAATCAACCAATCAATCAAACATACCATTTTCGCCTAATCCAGGCATACCCTGGCTTGTTCATGGCGTCACCATGGACTTGAACTGGCATCCACATCCGATAATAACTGATAATTAACGGCTTAATAAATTTGGGCCATTACAAACTGGATGCCCTTTAAACATGATCAAGATTTCAATCTCGGTGAACTGTTATTGGAGGTTCGTATATTATAGATCCAAATATGCTTAACCCAGAGTAATTAGACTAATCCAAACATGATTGCAAGACCCAGAAAAGAAAAGTAATTAAATTACATAATTGGCTCACAAGAGAGGCTTTAACAAATTGATGGTTTTGTTAGTCTTTCACCTTTTCGATTCATTTGTGAGCATTGATCAAACAATTAATTCAGTAAAATATATTCTATATATATAGTTCTTAAGATATTGCATTGAGCATATATTAAAAAATCATGGCTCAAAAGACGTCCAAATCTCTCTCATTGATTAAAAAAGAAAATATACAAATGGCTCTCTACAAGGGAATTGAATTTAATTTGGTGAACTCTGCCAGGCCCTCTCCCTCTCACTTCTCTTCCAACACTATTCACATACATCTCTTCAACTTCCAAAATTAAGAGGCCCTGATATGGCATTTCTTGATGAACTTATCGGAGAAATCGACATACTTCGCCCACAAAGGGCGGAGCGATGGAAATGCGATATCAAGCCATGGCTTCGCACGGCCATTGAAATGGATAACACCTGCGCTTTCGGCATCGGCAAGGCTTGTGTTCTCCTGGTATCCTAGCCCCAACATGTGCCAAAATGGATCAATAACTTGGACATGCCCATGAAATGCTATAAGCCCTGGTGGCAGTGTCCCTAATTGCCATAGACTCAAATCTGATTTCAAATTCTGCAATAGACACGAACCACTATTAATCAACACTATACAAATTTATTAACCAAAAGTTGATATATAAATTAATCATAGAACATTGGCTTAATTAATTTGTTTTACCTGTTGAAGCCAATAATTGTAGGTTTGGCTAATGTTGGTCTTCCTCCATGCCTCTAGATCAAATATATTCATACCATAAGCCCATGCACACTCATTAGGATCAAAGTTTTCCTTGATTAATGGATTGGAGAAGTTTAAATAGCTCTTGAACCTCTTTGACATAACAAACTTGTCATCTCCCCTGCATGTCTCCACTGCTCCATTAACTTTCCCTCCGAGATCGATGTCCCACAGCGGTGTTAGATCGGTCTGAATCACTATGTCGTCGTCGAGGAAAACCACCTTGTTAAGGCTTGGGAACATCTGCAACACCATTAACGTTCAATGGCCTTTTTTAAAAATTAAACCATTCCGGTACATAATAGAAATTATTGACTTCAAAACACTATTTAATTATAATAAGTTTGCACGACCTTTGAATGTCAAGATATAGTTTTCTACCATGGACCTTTTTCATCATGGTAAAATATTAGCAACTTAGAACTAGGCCATAATAATAAACAAGTATCAAGTCCATCATAAATTAAACAGTTGTAAAAAGTAAATAACCTCAAGAACTGCATATATTTTACCACTTACCTCTGGAAGATTTATTCGAATGTGATTCATAACTGAATTATACTTGGGACTAAGCGTTTGCAACTTGGAAGCAATGACATAAGGCTTCTCACTATTATTAACACTGCTCTTAACAATCTCTGACGATCCTCCACGAAACTTAGCCCTCATATCCTTATCCTTCTCCATGGCCTCCAACACCGGCACCTTCCCCTTCGTGAACCAATCAAAATGGTGCAACCCCTTCACCTCCACCACCGCTGGCGCCAAAGAGTGCAATGAGAACCAAGCATGCATCGTCGAATACGTCTTCCTATCAGTAATCATATGGAGTACTACTCTCTCAGGGGAGATAGAGTTGCGAATGAGGGATGTCGCGACGACAGAAGCTGCTAGTACATTGTCGGAAGCAAGGACAAAGTGGTAGAAGGAGTTGTCGACGAGGTTTGGGACGAGCTCCGCCGGCGGGAGCTGGAGGCGGGCGTTGGCATTGTTGGTGTGCTCGTTGGCTAGGATGAGGGCTAGGCAGTGGAGTTGTTTAGGTATGCTGCTTGATGCCACGTGGCGGTACAAGTACTCTTGGATTTTCGCTGACCGGGTCCTCTGTTCCATTAGATTCACCTGAAAAGTCCAAGACAGTTATTTTAGTTTATTAGTCAACCTTTTTGTGTGATGACGTGTCGTTATTTCGGATAGTGTGAACACAAGAGTCAAGGCAAATCTGACGATCCGCATGCAAGGAATAATGAGTAAAGCTGTAAAGGTCACCAACATTCTTTAACACCAAGATTAAATTAATATAATTAAAATAATTCTTAACATAAATCTTAATCTAATAAAATTAACAATCAATTCTAGAAAAGTATTTGGAATGCTCTCCTTGTTTATATAATTCTTCTTCCGTTAGGATTTATTTTTTTATTTTTTATTTTTTTTGTTTTATGTCTAGTTTATGTTTAGTTTAGATTTTGTTTCTTCACATGGATATTGTTTCACTAAATTGAGGTAGTTATCTCATATTTGTGTATAGGGGTAGTTCTCCCCTTTTATGGGATAATTTTTTCCATTTTAATTAGAGTAGTTTTAGGCTTTCGGTATGCAATGTAATATTTATTGCATTTCATTTTGAAATGTTTTGATAGCTTGACATATTCTATTGAGTTAGGAACGAAAATGTGCCTTTAACCTTAACAAAAAAAGCAATAGCCAATACCAAAAAATAAAAAGAAAGAAAAGAAAAGGCGCGCGATAGCAATTATGGCATAATAAGCTTCATAGCTTTGATGACTGAAATCTAATTATTCAATGAGGATAACAAAATTTAATTTTTTTAAATTCGTTAATGATAATTAGGCCTTTTGGTCTTGTATAGTTGTAGCATATTGTTCCTACCCAAAAAAAATAAATAAATAAATAAAATAAAATAAAATAAAATAAAATTGTAGCATATTGTGAGTACAAGTATGCATACCATGGACCTGAGCTCGACTGCGAAGGTCTTCAAATCGGATTTTTTAGTTCTCATTTCAGTTGTGAACTCTTCTAATGTCTGTGGGATATCTGTCCTTCCAACCTCTTCTTTTCCTTTTTCTTCTAAAATTCTATACATATCTTCTGGCACCTTAAAAATGTAGAAATAAAAAAAAAATAATTGATTAAATTTAGCCAAATTTCTTTTACATAAGTTTTTCAAGTAGACTAAAAAAGAGATCTAGTGTGTTGAGTTACCAATGATTCCATCCTTCTCCCCCAAATTCTCGGTCCAAGCCTTTTCCCAACGCAGCCTGGAAAAAAAAATTGCACAAGAAAAAAAAAAAAGGCGTAACGATTTTTCCTTTTTTTCCAAAAAAAAAGCATCAATATCGATCTTTTTTATGCATGGAATTATTTAAAAAATATATTACTCCGGTTATACAAAATTTATGAGTTTCTCTTATCTCCTACATATTCAATTTTAAGTTTAAATAAAGGAGGATTGCATTGAGCTGACAACCAATGTAAAAATGTATTATGTGGTTATTATGAATGAATCAAATTAATGTATATCAATGCAGATCGCATTTCTACACCAACACACCATCACGTGTATTAAATCGAATAGAGCGCGAAGAGTTTGATTCATGTAACGATTAATCCCTACTAATTTAGAATTGAAGCTTTCGTTATTATTTTTGAAGTTGATTTTAAGAATCAAATATCCAACCAAAGCCACCAAATTTTAAATTAAAATCTTCCTACCAAAAATAATTAACATATATTGATCATATATAGCGATTTGAAAAATAGATTTTTATAGTTGTTAAACTTGCTATCTGTTCTACATATAAATGAAGGAAAATATTAGAATGACAATGGAAAAGTCACACCCTAAGACACATTAGCTCACAAGAGTCTTCCATGAACTGCATGTTATGCACTAGGATCCGTATGTGTTTACATCTCAAGTTGTGTATGGACGACTGACAGGCTTGACGTGACTTTTGGTGTAACTTTGATCCCTGATGTCATTCTAGCCCTTCTCATAAATGAATAAGTCGTCAAGTCCTTTCATGCATGTATTTTCATTTGGTAACCCTTCCTTTTCTTAAACGAAAAATTGATATATTTTTTTCCTTCATTGACATGCTTTCTTAAATTAAGATGAAGATCGAACTATTGAACTAACATAAGAAAATAGCATACTCTCCACTCCTGATGGACTTGTAGGGTCAACCTTTCAACCTCCAGCTAACCATCGGACCGTTGTGACTTCCTTTTCATTGTATTTGACCTAATTGTTGATTTAGTTTTTTTTTCCCTTATTTAAACCTATTTAGTTTCGATTTAGTTTATATTTATTCTTACTTAATCAATTCAAAAAAAAAAAAAAAAAAACTTTGACTATTTAATAACCACTCATCAGTACTCTATATTAAAAGTAATGAATTACAAAAGTCACACTTTATGGATATGAAAATCCAATAACCATAAAATTACAATTTTTTTTTTAATGAACACAAGGAGAAGAAACCATTGGGTAAAATATTTACGACTTAAAAGAGTTGCATGTACTAAAATTATTATTTACTTTTGATTTGATATATGTCGTATAGATTAGTCCAAAATATATACAAATACTAAATTTTTGTTTGCTATTAAACCTTTAAATGTGTTTTTAATTTGCTTTTGAACAATAGCTAGTCCTTGAAAAATTTAAATAGCTTTCTGGTTTAATCATTTTTTAAAATTTGAAACCAAATTTGAGGTACAATATTTCAAAACATATTGTGTAGAAAACACGAAAAAACAAAACAAATAAATTCAATATGATTTCTTAAACGAAGGTACAAAAATAGAATATTAAAAGATACGGTAGGTCTCTAATTATGTGCCAAACAAGTCCTAATTAAATGTTTCGAAGCCGAAGTAATGCACGTCGACCTAGTGCACCAATTGACATGTCACATACATGCTTATGGACTTGTTAAACGCACGTGCGGTTTCACGTGCTATTTGCCAATAAACACCAATTGTAATCACGAAAACCGTCTAAACAAATAATTAGTGCCACACTGCCTGGCGATTAATTCGAGATAAATTTTTAAAGCAAAAGCGACAATTTTTACAACACATATCATATATAAAAATGACCAAAAAAATTCTATTTTTAGTAGCTAAAAACAATAATTAATGAATATTTTATAAATAAAAACACCAAAAACACTATATATAGCATATTTTACTTCAAACATTGGAACATAAAAATTATCTCCTAGAGTATTTTATCTACTTGTTATAGCTTTTGGGTATTTGAAGCTGTTTTTTTTTCCATCCAAAGAGAAACAACAAACCATAGAAATGCAAGTTTCAATTCAATTATTTTTTTTCCAACAATTCAAATTAATTGCAAATATTAATTTTTTAATTTACCTTCATATATATATTTATACCAATGGTTAATAAGATTTGATTGTATATAACAATGGTACTATTTGAATATGAATTCCAACAAAATATTCGATATATATATATATATATATATATATATTTCACTTAATATTCAATTTCCTTTAAAAAAAAAGATATTTTGATTTTTGACTCATCAAACCTCACGCCCAAATGTCCATGAGGAGAAAGAAATTTGTGAAATGATTTTTCGGACGTACTTTTTACACGCAATTTTCACATGCACTTAATTATAATTGTTAATTTTTCTTTTGGTTATAAGGACAGATCAATTTTTGCATCGATGTACATCTTAAGACTTCCAATAAGTGAGTGTGAGAATGGCGTCAAATTAGGAGAACTCTTTTTGAGCCTAGGCTGTGTGGTTAATAGCATTATCATTGAATTGTTAAACCAAATCAATACAGTACATAACTGAAATAGTATGCTTACCAATGGTAGAACACTTTCGTTCGCCATCAATGGTGTCCACAGCAGTGAGCACAAACACAAACCGAAGCAAGAATGTGAGCAAAAGAAGCGAATAGAACAGCATTCGATAGGAAACTCGCCTTCCCCCGACCTTCACTTTGATGAATTCCCTCACTCCCTTCCCTGACGGAAACACCGTGACATGCCGCAAACTAGGCGAAATGTGGAGCTGCATCTTGAACGCACAACAAAAAAAAAAAAAAAAGAAAAGAAAAATCAATTGTACTAATAGCAATCAATTCTTCACTTCAATTTTGCCTCATTCGCGAACTTCTTCTTCGTCTTCGACCAACGATCCCTCTCAATTTAGAACTCTCAAAAAGAGAGGCATAAAGTAGTGCAAAATTAAGGAAGCATGAGGAACATAGATGGTCATAATATTGGGGGAGTCATGGTCATCATCAGAAGGCTTGGTTTCAAGGTTGCTGTCCTTCACCTAACCTTGCATTGCTTAGTGTTTAGGCTATATAGTTTCCAAAGCTAGTGAGGACATAGATGTGCTTCACATATTTATATGTACATATGGTGTTGATCATCGATTAATGCACACATATTAGATGATGATGATCAAAAATGGTTGTTGAGGGGGGTGTGGTTGACGAATGTCTGGTGGAGCTGCTTAGCTTTGCCTACAAATGAAGTCTTTTAATTTTGGAGACTAGAAGTAGCGCAAATATTTATTGAACAAAATATGGAAAAATTTTAAAGGGAAGTTATGTACATTATATTATATGTTATATGGGTTTTTTTTTTATTTTAGTTTTTATTTTTGACGGAACAGCTCTTCTAAATTTGAAAAAGACCTTCTCAACAACAAACACCGGATTTGCTTCAAATCAACAATTGAGAGTCGAAATTGCGATGTTAGAGTGAAAACACAGAAACCTGTACCTTTGGTTAATATTATATATAAACCTGGGTACAATGCGTTTTTGGCATGGTCAGGTAACAAAAATGTAACAAGTGATTAACTTTTAGAACCAGTGGTGTACATGGGGATGGGGTTGATTAGCTGTATAATTAAGGTAATTGATCTTTGAGCGAGTTAGCTCCATCTTAATAAAAAAAATTAAGGTAATTGATTTAATTCACTTTACGGCGTGATTCTTTTAATTTTTTGCGAGATGCACTTCAAATCATGTAATTTGAGTCATTTGTAAATTGGCGGAGCTATGTATAAATTTGTTAAGTAGTGTTAGTGTATCAATAAACAAGCGGACTGTAACGTATTTTTTTTCATATTTTTCTTATCAAATTTAGTTGCTTAGTTGGAGATAGACTTGATCATGGGCTCGGATGCCCGCCCGGACTGCCCAAGCTCATAAACAAATAACCGGGCTTGAGTAGACATTTTCAAGAAAAGCCCAACCCGGCCCCGAGCCCACATAGGTCTAGGGGTGGCAAGAAGTGCTCGAACCCATTTGTCTGCATTTGGTTTGAACATGTTTTTTTTGTATGTTTTAAAACGCAGATCTGGGTCCAGAAAAAAATTTTAAAAACGAGTACTCCTTTAGCAATTAATTCACATGGTATTTAACTTATGGCCAAATTGGTTAAAATATCCTAACATTTCACAACTTTTGTTATTATATCTTAGGCCCTAATTGGTTCTGGGAGAAGCCGAAAGAAGCGAGATAACTTTCAGAGAAGTTCCAACTCACCTTATTTGGTTGGATATTTTTAAAAAACTTCCCTGAAAGTTTGACCATAAACTTTCCCCACATAGGGGAAGATAACTCACTTGGGGGTGAGTAAGTTATCTTCCTGAGGGGGAATAGACACTTTTACTCTCATTTAATGTGCTCTTTCTACATTTATTCCCTACAATCTCTCTCTCAAAAAACAGTGTAAAGCGTATTTTATGTCAATTACATTATTTTATTGTTTTTAAAATGTGGAACTTCTCAGGAAGTTCAAAGTTGAACCAAACGTGAAATGTGCAACTTCCTTATTGGTTAACTTACCAGGAAATTAAACTTCCCTGAAAGAAAACTTCTCTGGAAGTTAGTAAAATGAACCAAACGAGGCATTAACCTTTTGAAATTTGTTATTATATCCTAACATTTCTAGATTATTTAATTTGTATCCTAAACCATTTTTCCTAAACTATTTTTAAACTCCAAATTTGATGATTTAACACTTAAATAATGAATGTAAATCATATAATTAATAATTATTTTGATAATTATGGGTGATGATGTGGTTTTTAAACTCATAATTAAGGTTTTCACTCTTCATATTTTAAGTTAAAAGTTAAATTGGGATAAAAATTTAACAATCTACGAATGTGAGGATATAATAACAAATTTCAAAAGGTTAGGATATAATAACAAAAGTTGCAAAAAGTTATGATGTTTTAACCAATTAAGCCTTTATTTATTCATAGGGACATTTGAAAACTTTTATGATGTATGTATTATAATTTCACCCATGAAAAAGTTATTTTTATGTAAAACTTGTCAGACTTAAATTTTGAATATATAATATATATTTTTTTGTAGTAATAGAATGCATGGTGACGTGAAAATTATATATATTTGTGAATAATGAGTTGAAAAAGAATTAATTTATTATATTGAAAAACGAGTCCGGACAAAAAATGGGTCTTGTATATTTTATAAACATACGGTTCAAACAAAAAAAGTGTCCGTTTTAAAAAAAGTACGAGTTCCGACATTATTTCTAGTTGGGTGTCCGGACCCGTAGCCGTTCGAACCCCTTTTTTGCCACCCTTACTTAGGCCTGCTTTAAAGGGGATGGGCTTAGGCCACCTTAAAAAGTCTAAGCCCGGCCCGAATACAAGTTTTTTCTTTTTTTTGACATTAAATGATGATATCATTTATAATGCCCGTTATTACATCAATATAACAATGAACTTATCTCCATAGGAGCATCATCCCATTCCTTAGGACCAACATGACACTGAGAGAGTCTTGTCATCCTATGAGCAACTTCATTTGCTTGTCTCCGAACAAAACAACATAACCAGTTATTATGCAGTGAAAACACCAATTTGCAATCTTTCAATAACTTCCCTAACTCTAAATCATCCCCTTCCGGATCACGCAAGCCCTCCACCATATTCTTCGCCTCCAACTCAAAAATAACATTGTAAAGCGGCATACTGTGAGCCCAGTTCAGTGCTTCTCTAAATGCCCATGCTTCAGCTTCAGTAGACAAATAACTACCCGAACACACTTTTGTCAAGTTAGTAACTAATATATATTTTAAAATAATTAGTGTTGGAGGTGAGATTTAATCCAAAGACCCAATGTTCATATTAGTTGATTCTTAACATTTAGCTACTTCTCCTTTTTGCACAACAATTGAATGTATAATATATACATAGAGAAACACACATGATAATCGAAAAGTCCATAAAAATTTTATTAAATGAATAAATAATTTATTTTTTATATTTTTTTAATATTAGAATATTTATATATGGGTTTGATGGGTCGGGCTTGGGCTTTGTATTTTTAACATGAGTCGGGCTTGAGCCTATGTATAGGCCCGCATGTATACGGTTGGTCGGGCTTGGGCTAAGGTTCTTAGACTCATGCCCGATTGGGCCCGGCCCATGAATATGTCTAGTTGGAGAAAAAAAAAAGAAACCACACAACATAAGCAATAATTTAAACAAGGAAAATGATTTGATGACACAAACCGGTCACACCAACACACGTGTTCAATTTTAAGCGACTGCTGGTGGGGCCCACCGCAGAAAAAAGTTAAACATGTGTATGGCACGTGTGTCGTGCGTCCGGTTTGTGTCACGGGGAATGTCACCATATCATCTTCCAATGAGCATTTTACTCTGATAATTTAACACTATTTTTCAATTAGGTTGTGGGGTCTTGGAGATGGTTGAAGATAGGTCATCTCATCAATGAACAATTTCTCCATTGAAATTGTCTCTACCCTTTTGCAATTGTTACAGTTGCTCTAAAATTTGTGCTTCTACCTTTTAAGGTCTTTGTGCTTTATTTTTTAACTTGTAGTTGTACCTGTTGCAACTTTTGGATCTTCAAGCGATGACGACTCTAACTCGTGTGTTCTCTTCGACCTCTAGATGCTTCCATATATCATGAAGGAGATTGTAGGGAAAATATATCATAAACATGAACCAATCATCATCAACCCATATTTTGGTCATGGCCTAGTCCAGGGGAAGATAAAATGTTGGCTCTGCCCCTAGTTTGGAACAAAGGTCGGGAGTAAGAGGTCATGGATTCGAACCTTAGTGGAAGCAAGTTGTTTCTTTCTTATCAAATAAAAATAATAATAAAAAAAAACGCATGTCTGGTTACTTAAAATTAAAGATACTTTTATGTTTACGAAAAAAAAAAAGAATGCTTTTGTGTTTGATGTCCTACTTTTTGTTGGTGTAGCATTAATGTTCTTTAAAAACCTTAGTGCTACATAATCAATCATTATCCGAGATTGATTAACTAATTAACCAAGTTAACTAACATTGAAAAGGATAACTTTAACTTTCCTATAATAAAAAATTTAGTTGGGAATCTCCAAAACAACACAACAAGTGAGCCGTCTCTCTCTTTCCAAAACCTTTTTTTTTTTTTTTTCTTGATTTCTTTTGTGATTTTTGTTCTTGAACCAACACCGATCAAAGAGAAGATCGGTGGTTCCAATCAAATCTATTTTGTACTTTGTCTATACAATAAACAACATATTTAATAAAATTTGTGGAGATTGATTCATTCTTGTTGTTGTGCATCTTCATCAATGGTGTTGCAAGAATTTGTGCGACACGCTGGATTGATCTTGTCTTTAGTTTTATTTTATAGTTAGTTTTCTTCTCTAGCTGGAAGTCTTTAATTTGTCTTCTCTTTGTTGGGAAGTTTTAGATTTTTTTCTCCTTGTTGGAAAGTTTTGTTATTCGTTTTGTGGTTTTAATACTTTTGTGTATTGTCATGAATTCCTACATTGTAGAAAGCAACCACTAATTGTCAAACTGTTTCAACTTCACATTTATAGCCAAACTAATGACAAATTTATTTTTTTTGAAGAAATAGAATTTTCATTAATCATCAATGACTCTCAATACATTCAATACATTCAATGGAACAGGACGAGACATAAAATCAATCACCGTAGTAAATTGATTTGCTGATCATAATTGTTCAAAAGAACATTCAATCCCCATAAAGTTAGCTTTCAAGAACTGTGACTGTAAAAATTGAATAGTTTAACAATCAGTGACTATCTCTTGACAAACGTGTGGAACACGACAATACACATATACATCATTCTAACCATAACGAAAAATAAAACTTTCGACAAGGAAAGTAAACACAAGACTTCCAACGAGGAAAGATAATCTAAACCTTCCAACAAGGCAAGGAAATAACTACTTATTGAAAAAACCCTAACGACGAGTATCAACCCATAAACGCAAATCCACACAGAGTTTTCCGAAATGATGCAGATGTAGAGACGTGGCTTTTGCTAATAGTGAATCTGATAGCTGCAACGGGGATGAAACTAATCATCTCATCAGATCTGAAAAGATCTGAGTTTATTTAGTTAAAAAAAAAAGCAAGCAAAAGAAATTATTGGAACCACTGCCGATCAAAAGAGAATCGGCGGTGGTTCAAAAGATTATATCAAGGAAGACCACCAAAAGGAAAAATTAGGGTTTTTGAAAGGATCCAATTGATGACGAATTGTTTGAACAAATAGAATTAGCGAATCAATGTGTTTGATTCTATGTATGGTCCTGTATTGAGCCATGAATGATTAATGAAATTTCGATTTCCCTTCAAAAATTTTTTTAACTAATTAATCAAGTTAATTTTCTTTTCAAATTCAATTTGCTTAATAGTTCAGTTTCAATATATTTGAAAATATTGGTTTTGGACATGTGTGCACCACGTGCAACACTGGTGTGTTTGATAGCAAAAAAAATAAAAAAGTTGTGGGAAAGTTTTCAATTTTTTTGGTGTAACTATTTTTTTTATTGTTTGATTACTTTGTAACTACATAAAGAAAAAAATCACACCTCATAATTTTCTTCATTTATTTTCTCCCTTAAAAGGTGAGAAAATAAAGAAAGTACGTGATGTTTTAGAAGAGAAAAAAGTGGGTTCACTTTTTTAACTTCTTTATTATAAAATGTAAATGGAGAGAGAAAGAAGGGTGTAAGTCACTTTTTTCGTGGGCCCACATCATTTTTCTTTCTTAAAATAAAATTTTCTAATGTGCTATCAAACAATTTCAAGAAAATTTTCCCTCTAAAAATCTTCTTGAGAGAATTTTCAAATGAAAATTGTTTTTTCTCATGAAAATTATTTTTTCTCTTGAAAATTCTCAAGCTATCAAACACATTAATTTTTGTTATTTGAAAAATGTAAATGAGTTTAAACATATTTAATATTTCAAAAACTAATTGATTAGATGATATTTATTTATTTATTTGAAACGTTTTAGATGATATTTATTTAAAAATTGAGAAAGGCAATGTTATTAGTATTTTATTTGAGCCGTAAAAACAATATTAATATATACATGTATTATTAATAGAGTTACAATGGTGGACACTGGTGGACGATTTGTGGGCTGCCTTAGCAGAAAAGTATGAAGGGGTGTTCGAAGCAAGGGTAGCTGAGGCTATTGAAGTTAGAGAGACACTATCCTGGCTGAAGGACAGAGGCGAGAGAAGAACAAAGTTGGAGTCTGATGCACTTGAGGTGGTTTAGGCAATCCAAAATAGGCACAAAGATAAATCCTATTTTGGAGCTATAATTGATGATTGTGTGAAGTTGGTAACGGTCTTGAGGTCCTATAGTGTTTCTTTTGTTCGTCGATCAACAACTGTAGTGGTCCATACATTAGTAAGGGAAGCTAATTCTTTGTCTAGTCGAAATGAGTGGGATGTTGTACCCTCATTTCTTTGGAATGTACTTGCAAGATATTTGAAATGAATAAGAGTTGGTTGTGGTTCCAAAAAATATATATATATATATATACATGTATTATTAATAGAGTTAAAATTGATATTAAAAAAAAAAATAGAGTCAAAACTTTTGAATTAATTTTCTTCATGAATTTAAATTTTTCAACAGCATTACATTGTAACCAAAAGAAGATTGAGCATCCAATTTTGGTAGAGAGAACTGAAGAGCAAATAAGAAATGAACGTTTTTTTTTTTTTTTTTTTTGATGATAATCAGAGACAATTTCATTGCTCAATTGAATGGATTACATCTGATGTAATACTTTCACCAATTTGACTAGGAATATCAACCCATTCTGAAGGAGTAACATGTATTTTTGCTATTTTGTCTAATGTATGTGCAGCTTTGTTTTTGTTTCCTCCTAGCAAATTGCCACCCTCCATGAATCTTGACACTTCAGTACTGCTACGCAGTCGCGTCAAGCAGTAGACCCCCAAACTCTGCCTTGTTTGAAGCAGATGAAGCCAACCCTTGTACCACCATCAATGAGTCCATCTCGAACAGCGCATTCCTCCTCCCGCCGCCTCTCTCAACGCAATCGCCTCAGCTTCAAACGAGGGGATCCTATCAGCTAGACACTTAGGAAATCTCAGTGCAGTCACGTTCATTGAGCATGTCCCTTGGCATTTGCCAAATTAACTCATCAGTCACGTTCACTGTAACATCCACCATTCCTTCTATACAATCAGAGGAGAGTAGCATGTTCTCATCATTCTTCAACCATGGATCTTTCCACATATTTTATCGAACGCCCATCACCCACCTTCCATCTGCACCCCTTCTCAAGGACCTTTCTCGAAGCTAGGATTCACCAGCCATCAAGTGAAACTTGGATTGTTGCCTAGATTGGCTTTCATGAAACTCCCTCTCGGATAATATCTAGCTTTGAAAACTTTTGAGGCCAAAGAACTTTGATTGGTAATTTGCCTCCAACCTTGCTTTGTGAGCATGACCAAGTTGAAATTGTGCAAATTTTTAACCCCCCTCCATCTTCCTTGGATGGACAGTCGGTTCCAAGACAACAAAACTGTGTTCTTCACATTCGAAATCAAAAGTTTGGTCTTCCGCGAACACTATCTCATCCTGTACATCTTCCTCGGTTATATCAAATTTCAAATCCATTACTGCAATTCCATTATTCAGTTTGCAATACTTTAGGAAGTGCAACTATATAACAAGGGATGATATTATAAGAATAACACGTCAGATTTTCATCACCAAAGTTGATGCAGACCATAAGCAAATCATGCACAAACTAAAATTAAAGAAATCAAGCTAATTCAGCTAAATCAAACGAACATAGAAAAACATCAATTGAAATAATGTGTAACCAATAACACCATTTTGTTTGAGTCTACTTACATCCACAAGTCCAGTATTAGTCTTTGAGGATAACAGTTAGTCCAACATTTGTTATCCAATTTTTTATTATAGCCGTCAAATAAAACGTTTAAATATAATATTACCTGATGAAGAACTTCAAAGAAAGTTGGGTAAAGTTACAAGTCAACGTGACAATCATCCTTGAGATAGACAAATGCATCATTTTCATTTAAAGAGGCATTGCATAGAAGATACTGAAGTAAAAGAAAAAAAAATTCAACATTAGACAATGCAAAAAAGATCTAAATGGACATTTCAAGTGCTTTAAATGAAGCTAAATTTTGTTGGAACTCAAATAGACAATTCAAGTCAAGTTGTTTTCCCAGGTGCTCTAATGTTGAAAAGTCAATATACAACAGAAAAGGTATAAACTAAACAATAAATCTACTTGGACTCATGAGTCCGGACTCATAGGGAGGTATTTAAATTTTTTGTACATATTTAAGGGGTATAATAAGAATTTTACAAGTGATTATGGTTGTTTCATTAATTGCTCGAGGGTGTATTTGAAATTAAAAAAAGTTTTGAGTCCGGACTCACAAGTCCAAATAGCATTACCCTAAACTAAAATAATATAGAAGCAAGATGCAAATTGTTATCCAATTTTTTATTATAGCCGTCAAATAAAACGTTTAAATATAATATTACCTGATGAAGAACTTCAAAGAAAGTTAGGTAAAGTTACAAGTCAACATGACAATCATCCTTGAGATAGACAAATGCATCATTTTCATTTAAAGAGGCATTGCATAGAAGATACTGAAGTAAAAGAAAAAAAAATTCAACATTAGACAATGCAAAAAAGATCTAAATGGACATTTCAAGTGCTTTAAATGAAGCTAAATTTTGTTGGAACTCAAATAGACAATTCAAGTCAAGTTGTTTTCCCAGGTGCTCTAATGTTGAAAAGTCAATATACAACAGAAAAGGTATAAACTAAACAATAAATCTACTTGGACTCATGAGTCCGGACTCATAGGGAGGTATTTAAATTTTTTGTACATATTTAAGGGGTATAATAAGAATTTTACAAGTGATTATGGTTGTTTCATTAATTGCTCTCAGGGTGTATTTGAAATTAAAAAAAGTTTTGAGTCCGGACTCACAAGTCCAAATAGCATTACCCTAAACTAAAATAATATAGAAGCAAGATGCAAATTGTTATCCAATTTTTTATTATAGCCGTCAAATAAAACGTTTAAATATAATATTACCTGATGAAGAACTTCAAAGAAAGTTAGGTAAAGTTACAAGTCAACGTGACAATCATCCTTGAGATAGACAAATGCATCATTTTCATTTAAAGAGGCATTGCATAGAAGATACTGAAGTAAAAGAAAAAAAAATTCAACATTAGACAATGCAAAAAAGATCTAAATGGACATTTCAAGTGCTTTAAATGAAGCTAAATTTTGTTGGAACTCAAATAGACAATTCAAGTCAAGTTGTTTTCCCAGGTGCTCTAATGTTGAAAAGTCAATATACAACAGAAAAGGTATAAACTAAAATAATATAGAAGCAAGATGCAAATTTGGTCACTTTGACAATGCTAAAAACAGCTTCATTCCAACTACACCTTATTACCAATACCTTGCAGCTGCCACTGCTTTGTAATTGCTTCAAGAATCTATCACTAAAAAAATAAACAAGTTCTCTTACAACTCTACAAAACACTTTGTGCTTATTACCTAGCTAAAGTGTATAGCAACGGTAGTAATAAAGAATTGAGAGTCGTTAGTATTTCGAACCACATTTCTATTGATATAAATCAAATGATTTGCCATGCCTTAAACTGCAAAATGAAGTATAATTCACTAATCAAGTATGAAGATGCAATGGAAAGAAAGCAAACAAAATCATTCACCATGCACTTCATGATGACAAGGAACAAATAATGGAACAATTGATAATTTCTTAGAAATATCAATGAACAGGGGCTAGAATAATATTACAAGACAAAAAGAAACAAATAGACATTACCTCTTGTGGAACTCATATTCAAATTCTCTTTACCAAAAAGATTCCCACCCATGTCATCTCTAAATGGAAAATTAGATTATCATTATAACCATTTTGGCAGCAATGTCCAAGTGAAGTTTTCTACAATCTTTGGGCATTATTTCCTAACACGATATCATATAAATATCACCAAGTTTAATGTGCAAAATTTGGCTCAACGCAAAAGGGGTGTTACGCATCCTAGAAAATACATGTCGCACATATATAAATATAGTAACATGTAGAGATGGTGTTAGCCCTGTTGGAGCCTCAAAAAAAAAAAACCATGTAGAGATGTTACGCATAATCAGATTCCAAACAATCTCTGCTTATGGCCATAGAACCAATTGAACAACCTAAAATGATAGTAAAAAACCATAAGTTCTAAGACTCCAATCCCAAAACTATAGCCACGATTCTATTTTAAGGGATGAAACAAACCACAAAAATTGTTGAAAGGACACAA
Source organism: Stephania japonica (assembly GCA_039657345.1). NCBI lineage: Eukaryota > Viridiplantae > Streptophyta > Magnoliopsida > Ranunculales > Menispermaceae > Stephania > Stephania japonica. The sequence continues at coordinate 77,479,553 of CM077556.1, read as the reverse complement.
AGAAAGGAAGATGGATGGTAGTGTGAAATCTACCGACCAAGCGGAAGCAAAGATCGATTCAGAGTGATTGAAACAGTTACAAAGAGCAAGATTAGATTGAAAGATAAAGAAAGGTTATGAAATGTCACACAATATCTGTTGGACATAAGGCATTAAAGAAACCATCAAAATTCGAATAAACAAAGTTTTCAAATAAAAAAATGCATACCTAACGCTAAGTAACCACTGATGGTTCTAGCCGTAGAACAATCAATGCTCCAGATTAATTGTTCAACAGATGAAAAAACAACTCTATCCACATCACTTAATGTATTTCTACAATTCCATGAAAATTAGAATATCAAGAGTCAACTTCCATGCTGTGGCATGTGCATCACCTCCACCAATTCTCAACCAAAATACAGTAAGCGACATATACTCTACAAAAAGTAAATAAATAAAGAAAACACTCTAAAACACATTCCACAAATTATCAAACAACAGAAAAATAGAGAGACGAGCTCACATTTGGCATATAAGCAGACCATCATGGCTTTCTTCGAATCCAACTACGAAAAACCATAGAATTGCATCAATTACACCTCCAAGACAGTCATAAGTAAGCTGTGGCCAAACTATAAAACATCAATCTATTAAAAAACGATAACTTTTCATGCATAACCATCAATTTGAAAACCAAATACTAATCAAAACAAAAACCAAAAACCAAATCACGCATTCCAAAGCTAAACTTATTCTGAATTGGAGAATTGATTAAGTTAATATTCATTATAACCCGGTAAGGCAGCCCTAACTTAGTGTTGTACTTGAAAAATAGCATAGACAAAACATTAGAACTGCGAGAATCACAACAAAACTGATCAAAAAACAAAAAGATTGAAACCTAACTAAGAAAACAAATCAATAGACCAATAGCGTAGAAATCAATGCATACATGTTTTTGTGCAATTTCTCCTCGAGATCTTTCTTTTTAAGGGTTAAAATCTCTTCTCTCTGCCTAAAATGAAAGAAACATAAAGAAACATATTAGGGAAGGGATAGATAATTACTCGCACGCAAGATAACCACGTCAATCGTTTCCAAACTATTTTTTAAAGAAATAATAAGTTGATCATTGAGCATGTCTGATTTTCAAATAAACCATGTGATACCTTTAATTAAAGTTGAACTTGCACTGATTTGAGTTTTGGAAAGTTGTGCTAATCCTTCTAGATGTTGAACACCACAACCAAATGAAGCAATGTTCCTTGTTTAGTCACTCATATAATCCTAGTAATGCACAAGGAAACTTATTCTGCAGACAATAATGTTTTAAAGGAAAACAAGTCCACAGCATAAATCATTATTCTCGGGCTTGCAATAACTTGCAATAACTATATGATTTTGAAGTATTGTTAAGGAAACAGCCTTGAATAGAAGAAAATTTTTTGTCAAAACAACCTTTATAAGATATCTATTAAAACAAATAAAACCATCATTTTCTCCAATTAATCAAGTAAAACATGTGTTGCCCAATTTGTTCACTGATTCTATCAGCAATGTGAAAAATATAGGAACCTAGTGCATAATTTGGACCCATACGGAGAAAAAATGATGAATTAATGCATCTGTGCAATTGGTACATATTCTTAGTTCTTCATCATGAATAATCTAAAAGAAAGTAGCACATCATATTATAGGATGTGAACATTCATGCGCATGTACCAATATATCAAAACCACAAGAATAGAAAACAACAGAGGACAAACTATATAGATCATACATTCCATGCAGTACCAAGGACATGTAGTATAGAGTCTATAGGCATACTTTAAGCAAGAAATAATTAAGAAAGTTAGTCCGACCAAAAAAGAAATTTAAGAAAGTTAGAAAGCATACCAATCTCTTTAATTACGTCTTGTAATGAGGTTGAATGTGAAGGAAAATTAAGAATAGCATAAAATCATCAAAATTATTCAGCTTCTCCTTAACCAACTCACAAAAATACTCTTGATTGTATGCACCTGTAACAATATAAGTAAATAGACAAATTGTGGTCTTAGTTAGTCATAAATAGAAAAATGCAGAAGCTTGAAAGTGATGCAAAAACTGAGTTCCTAAACTCTAAATGTTTCACTCTATTCCACTCGCTATGCAGTTTAAATAAATTCTTAATCTGGCGGTGAAAAGTCATTGCATTTTTATCTACACAAGAAGATAGACTATTTTAGACACACTCCAAAATTACCAAAGCCCTCCCGATTATGGTGTCCATTGCCAAAATCTTCTATCACTTCCAAAATAACAAGACTATGAAAACAACAACAACAAATCAAAGTCTCAATCCCGAAACCATCTCTCATCCACAATGCAAATAACTATTGTCCTTGGATGTAGACACTTCATTTTACCATGATCAATGCAAATAATTGAGAATTTTGCTTCAATTCCATCATCTGCTAAAAAGAAGAGAAAGAACAATGAAATGGATGAGACGCTAAGAACAAAATCTCAAATCTCAAACCTCAAACAAGAAAAAGAGAAGATATAAGAGAGAACAAAAGCTCCAATACTCAAACGCCAAGCCCAAACTTGTAATACATTTGGTCAAAAGCTCCAAAACCATAATCATTTGGTCAGCACCCCTTAAGAGGCATATTTTGGGCATCTTCCAAACAACCAGAATCACACACACAAGCCATCAATGTTTCATTCTAATGTTTCCAGTGATACTCCCTCAATCATCACATATCCAAACCCAAGGTGAAAACTAACAATGAAACCAGTTCGATTCGAGAGGAAGACAACCGAGAACTATGAAATCAATATGAACAAACCTATTGAGAGTGATGGGCAGCACAGAAATACTGAGTGATGTTGGAGAGGGAGCTCGACGTGTAAGAGACTGTGAGGTTAAGAGGGAAATCAAATCAAGCTAGGATGAAAGAAAAGCTTAAAGAAATTGGGTTTGGAAGATTATAGAAATTCCAGTTTGTGTAGATTATAACAAAATAATTGATGGCATGTGAACAAATCAAGACCAATCAATTCACAAAACAAAAAACCCTCGTCCTCAAATTCAGTTCTATGACGAAGAGCAATTCAAACCATAGTCGCAACCCCATCAAATCCATCACTATCACCAAAAACTGAATGAATCCACAAACTTTTCCCAACGAAGAAATTAGGGTTTTCAAAAGATGTAAAAAAAAAAAAAAGGAAAATGATAATCTAACGCACTTTTGGCTCACACTTTGTCTTTTAACCTATTTATGGTGTTTTGTTAGATGTGGGGCCACGCCTAAGGAGACAAAAAAGAGCTATAAATAGGCTAAAAGACAAAGTGTGCTTCCTAAGTGTGTGCCCAAAGTGTGTTAGATTATCATTTTTCAAAAAAAAACCAAACTTGGGTGAATGGAGATTAGGGATTATAGTGAAAACATTGGAGAACGGAGTTGATGTTGAAAGAGTGCAGATTGCGACTGACTTGCGTAAGAAAGCACCTCCAAGTCATCTTTGCCCCACCCTTTGATTGATGACCAACCAAAAGCAAAAAAGACTCAAAGTTCGAAGACCAAAATATAGGTTTTTTTTTTTTTCCAAAGAACAGAATAGGGAAGGTTATTACTTCGCTGGACTGATCAATGGGAATAGGGAAGGTTAAAGGTCGAAATTTTCTTTTCAAAAAAAAGTTCGAAAGTTTTTTATTTTTATGTTTGTAGCTTTAAAAACACCTAGTTTGAGACGTTGAAGCCCAAGTTTTAAGACCCTTGATTATAGATATAGATATAGATAACAAATCAAGTAAACATATCAAATTAATATATGATTTTTATTGTACGAGTGATCTACATGAATTTTGAGAAGCTATTTTTTTTATTTATAATTTTCTTAAACAATACTCGACAATAAATCTTCTTCTATTGATAATATGACTAGCCCATTTAATCTTTCTTGTAACATTATTGACCTTAGAAAGATTTTATTAGTTTAAAGTTTTGAGAAACTTCTTTTTGCAGATGCAATAGTAACACATACTGTTAGTAACACTCGATATGTAATAGGTGCATTTGGGTAGCAATTCATGAAATTAATATCCTAAATAAAACTTGATACCCAATAAATTTTTATGTAAGAAGACAATTATACCTCAAGTTTATACATAAACATGGGCCTTTTTAGTCGCTCCATCCCAAGCACACCCTTGTTTGCTGGATCAATGGTTGTTTGAACAAATTTCAAACTTGCACAAAGCTTAAATTTGCTGGAGTGCAAGATAACATATGTTTTCTCTTTAAGCCAATAAGTTGAAGCAATCGATTAACTCTCAAAATTTGAGTTACTAAATGCCTAACCTGGAAACAAATGTGATTGTCTTTGGTAACTTTTGCGTTTTCAGATTGCAGAAGATGTATGCCATGCCATAAGCAAATAGCCTGCACAATCAACAACATGGGTTTAGACATCAATATTATTCCATGTGCCATTGGAATCTAAAGACCCGAGCCTTATTTTCTTGGTCCTTTTTGTTCCAATCTGCACCATCTCCTATTATATAGCAACTCTAAAATTTGGTATAGTAGTACAGAAAATCAAGCTAGCCTATACTTTTTAAACAATTGTAAAAAAAAAAAAAATCAGAAAAGAGAGAGCGAGAGAGGCATTACAGCATAGGCAGCAGCAAGAAGGCTCATATCCCGACTAATAACCCCTCCGAGATATATCTTGAACATAGTAAACAATGCTTGAAGTTACAATCCCCTGCATATATATAGAGCTTCTAAATTCTATGTTTCGCAGCGATTGTTATTTGTTAGTAAACAACAGAGAAGAGAGAATGCGAGAGAAGTTACAATATAGCCAGCAGCAAGAAGGTTCATGTCCGACCAATGACCCAAACAGAAGTGGAGAAAGATGATGGCAATGGACTGAAGTGTGCCTTATGGCACAGTATCATACATGAGCTAATCACTTATGCATCTATTGCAAAGACCGAGCATCCAGCTATAAGGCTTTTTTTTTTCATATTCAAGAAAATATTGTCTACCTACATTGACTTTTAGAAGTAGTGATGAAAAGCTGGAAACTCAACTGCTTTTAAAAATATTAAATCAATGAATTCATATATGAAGGTGTATGATTTCTTCTCAAAAAATATTTTGAGGTGTAAGGTTATGAGTTATGACAGTAATTAAGAGTGACAAAAGGGGATGACTTTTTTTATAAGAGAAGATGCAGGAATAGATGAAGGAATAGAGCTTTAACACCATTAATATAAATGTACTCTGCAAGTTCAATATTCAAGAATTGTAATCCTTACTCTTTCAGCACGTATCTAAAACAAAATAAAGCAAGGATAGTAGAAGCAAAATTTAGAATCAAGCAAAAGCATTTAACACCATTAACAAACTCATTTAAGAAATTATACCTCTTAGCCAATCATTGGTCAAGAAAATAAAGGGAACAAATTGAATGATCAAAAATTATAATCATACAGTTATTTGCTGTCATACCAAAACATCTGGTTTACATGCTGAAGATTCCAACTGCTCGCTCATCTTCTCCAAGAGCTCGCATATTTCTTCCATCCGAGGGTGTGTCATCTCACTTGCTAAGAACTCGTGAACAGAGCCATCAACCTCAATAAAGCTGCAACCCGGTGCCTTGTTCACTCCTCTATCTTTCATCATTTTCCTTATCCTCCTAGCATCATCAAATTTCTCATAAGTTGAATACAAGTTTGAGAGCAAAACATAAGCACCACTATGGCCTTCTAACTGCATCAGCCTCTCAGCAGCAACCTTCGCCAATTGAGTTTCTCCATGATTACAGCAAGCGCTTAGTAAGGCTCTCCAAGCAATTGCTTCTTCAGAAGGACTACTTATATTGTGCATTTTTCGAATAATTTCTTTCGCTTCATCAAACATTCCCACTCGTCCGAGAAAGTCAACCACACAACCGTAGTGTTCAGTTTTGGGTTCAATGCCATATAATGTATTCATATTGTTAAACATATCCAAGCCTTCACTTGCCATGCCTGAATAGCTACATGCAGTAAACATAGCAATGAAAGTGATATCATCAGGTATAAACCAATCTCTGACCATCTCGGTAAATAGCTTGAATGCATTTTCTCCGTCGCCATGTATAGCCAATCCGTAAAGCATGACATTCAAACAAACGATATCTCTTTCACGCATTCCATGAAAGAGTTTCTGTGCAAGCTCCATATTTCCACACTTGATATACATATCAATGAGAGCAGTGGTGAGCTTAACACCAAGTGGCAACTTAATTTGACCCAAGTATCTATGAATCCATATTCCTATTTCCATAGCTCCTAAATGAGCACACGCGCAAAGGGCACTAACAAATACAGCTTCATCGAGTTCCAGATTTTCCAATTGCATTAATCTGAACATGTGAAGTCCCTCCTTAAAACAATTGTTTTGTACATAGCCAGAGATGATCGCGCCCCAAACTCCTTTATCCTTGACAGGTGCAGCATCAAACAACAAACACGCATTATCAATATCGCCCTGTTTGGCATAACCTGAAATCATGATTGTCCATGACACTACATTTCTAAAGGTCATTTCATCAAACACTTCTCTTGCCTCCTCCATAGCACCACAACCAGTATACAATGAAATCAAAGAGTTGCCCACATAGATATCACAAAGCAATCCCAATTTCGAAATGTGCCCATGAAATTGCTCTCCAAGTCGACAATTCCGCATATATGTGGAAGCCTTCAGTACATAAGGAAGAGTGTAATTATCAGGGCACATACCAATTTGCAATATCATTTTATAAATCTCTACAGTTGCAACAAACTTTAACTTGAGCAGGAATGCTTTGATCATGGTGTTACAAATGCAAATAGTGGGCTTTGGAATTTGTTCAAACAGTTTGCGCGCATGATCTAAAGAGCCCAATTGAGGGTCGGAGCAGAAGGCCATGATTCTACTAACAGCATAGCTGTTGTTCCCAAGGCCAAATGTGACTATCTGCGCATGGGCTTGCTTCATTTGTCGCATGTTCTTACATTTCTCTACCAGTTGGAGGCATCTGATCATAGTTGCATAGAGACACCAACTGAACAAATATTATGAAATGTAGAGCTTGAATGTACATCAAGCTAAACCAAAAACAGTCCATCTTCTTTTCATTTTTTTTTTTTTTTTTTTTAATAGGAACAAGACTTTATTCTACTGGTCAAAGAATGATACAAACTGAAATAAAGTCCTAAAAAAGGCCTACCCAGTGTAGTGAGCCTATGAAGTTAATTAGGCTTGCAATACTATCAAGTCTACAAGACTACAAGTTGTATCCCTTCACAAACAATTGGAGGGCCATTTCGCTAGTTTGATGTAATTTCTCAACTAAGCAACGTATCATGGTTATACTTGCATGTTCGTCTTTTGCTACACAATGGCCTCGTTTGGTTCGTTTTTGCTATTAAACCGTGTTAGTTCGGAGCTATCTCCTTGGAGTTAACTCCATGGAGATAACATTTTCATGTTTGGTTCAACTTTAAACTTGTAGGGAAGTCTCAAATTTTTAAACAATAAAAAATATGAATTGACATAAATTAATAACCTTCAAACAAGAGAGAGATGTATAATAAAAGAGTCATTATTGGAAGGTAATTGTGTCTACGACTCCCGGGAGGGGAATGGGGAGAGATATCCGCACTCAATCGTATAAGTTAGGAGATAACTTGTAGGGAAGTTGGGCAGCCAAACATGATTAATTCTCAACTCCCTATAAGTTATCTCTCCGAGAGATAACTCCATCTCTAATCGAATAAGGCCTAGATTCCTTTAGAATTCGTGTTACACATATCTTAATTAAACCTACATCATTGTGTTGTTGGGATGTGTAGACTAAAAAATTTAATCCCACATTAATTATCTATGGCTTCTTGAAAAAGTTTATAAGAGTGGATGTCTCATCTCATAGTACTAAGGCCTTTTGAAGTAAAATCTTATACCTAATGTTGAGGTGCTTAAATTGAGACAATATTGAGATTCACACCAAAAAAAAAAGTTGAACACGTATAGTATGCGCACTCAACCACAATCGTTACATAAACATATCATAACTAAAACCCTAAACTCATACTTGTGTTATGTTTTTTTTTTTTCGGAATACTTGTGTTATGTTAATTACTTTGGGCTCACCAATTTGACAAGCACTCATTAAAAATCTCTTACATGCATATCGAATTTAGTGAGTACATATAATTCACACACATCAATGCAACAATAAAAAATTATAATGAAAGGCATGTCAAATTGCCGTGCTTAAAATAGGTAAATATAAAAAAAAGAAAATAATAATCTAATATACTTTCATCGTACATCTTTATTTTTTAACGGTTTATTATATTTTGTCAGATGTGAGGTCTAAGTATAGGGAGATAAATAAAAAAAAAAGCATGTTTTCTAGTTGAAGAAGCACAGAGAAAGCTGAAGAGGCCGCCATGGAAGCTACGTGCGATGTCGATGCAGAGCTCTCTGACCAAATCTCTGCTCTCATCAAGCCTCCATCGCCAGACCAAGTCCAGGCAAGCTTTGAACTCTCTCTGTGAAGTCTCTGTTATTCTCTTTGAACTTCAATTGATTGTGGCAGCAGTGCTTATAAGGGTTTAGGGTTTATTGATGAATCAGAATCGCTGTGTCTGAAACAGGAGTACTTCGAAGAGCTATTGAAATCCAGAAATTGCGTCGGTCTCAAAGTGAAACCAGAATCAGACCTCGGAAAAGGTGATTACGTTTGATTTCATTTCATTCATGTGTTTGGGCTGTTTTTTTATTCAAAGCTTGTAGCTTTACGCATTATTTTAACTGATTGAGTAGAGATCGATTACGAAGTATTCCTACTTGATTAGGTTTTCATATGATGAGTTATTGGATCGATTAAGTCTGATGAATGGAGATATAGAAATGTGAATGAGAAGCAGAAAACCTATTTGAAAATGTTTAGAGAGCAAAACTAGGGTTTCTTTTTTTTTTTTTTTTTTGGTTGGCCGTTATGCGTTAGGGCTGTTTTTTCACTCAAAGCTTGTAGTTTGATGGCGTTGTGTGAACTGATCGAGTGCAGGAGTGTATGCGGATGTTGAATTTGGTGAGGGAGAGCTTGTTCTGAAGGATCAGATGCTTGTTGGAGCCCAACATAGTTCTAATAAGGTCTGTTATTGTTTTTTCATTTTCACTTTAATGGAGTTGGAAGCTTTGATGATTTTTCAGCCTCTTTTACAGGTTGATTGTTTAGTTTGTAGCCACTGCTTTTGTTTTGTCGGCTCAGTGGAACTTCAAATCGGACGTAAACTCTGTTTGCAAGAATTAGGATTGTCGTCTAGTGATGAATGTGCATCTAGTCCAATGGATGGAATACATGATTCCCCCAACGGCGACCATGATAATTTGGGCTCCTGCTCTTCAAGTGATTTTAAAGAAAAAGTTTCTCTTCCAAAGGAAATTGTGGCATCGTTAATGAACGGTCAGCTGGCATTGCCATATTCAGAACGGTTTGCTCTGCCTTCAGTTGTTCCATGTCCTGGTGGATGTGGAGAAGCTTATTACTGCAGGTATGGGCGTGACTAAGTTTTTTAGGGGGAAGTTCCTGTAAATGTGTCTCAAAGTTTCAATTGTGAGCTCACAATCGATAGTAATTAAGAGCGTGAGAAACTTTTTCTGCTGTTTAAAATTGTTCATTTTTCAAAGATTTGTTGCTACATGTTTCTTTCTTTTTTCCTTGGTGAACATCATTTTTTCCCTGCAATTTAGTGCCTTTGCTCTCTTGTGTTTACATAGCATTAAAACTCTCTTTTTCTGCAGCAAGCTGTGTGCTGGTACTGACTGGGAGCTGTCTCATTCTTTGCTATGTACTGGGAAGGGCTCACAAGCCATATGCAGGGAAGCACTTTTGAAGTTTGTTGGACATGCTAACGGTAAGTTTGCAACGGCATGCCTTTTGTGCTTTCACTTCTCTTTTATTATATCTTTACCTAAATCACACCTTCTGTAATTGTGAACTAATTTTTTCCCCTTTTCCCAGAAACAAATGACATTTTCCTGCTTGCCGCAAAGGTACAGTTTATTGCATCTATAGTTGATTAGCATATGAATGTGCGCAGTCATATAGATATCATGCAACATGTTTTGATTAAATTGTGAAGGCGTCTATTGTATTTGTATCATGGTTTTTGAAATTAATAGTTGTGAAATTCACTTCTCTTATGTGCATTTCTAGGCAATTGCCTTCACCATTTTAAGGTACAAAAAACTGAAATTATATGGTCTTCAAGGCCAACAGCAAGACGAGCATGCAAAGCAAAATGGTCAAAGCGGGTCTGAATTTTCTCTTCTTTTGGAAGTCTGGAAGCCGATGTCGATGGGATTCAAAAGAAGGTTAGTACATTTGCTATTTTATATTTGGGCTAGATCAACAAACCTTTTGTTGTAAAAACCCTCATCTGTTGTCCTGACAATAATACTGGTATTATTTCAGAGTTTGCTGGCTTAAGAAAATTTACTTAAAGCCACTGGTTTAACAATGGCGGCAGGTCAAAGTTGAGCATGTGTAGGCTTATCACAACCTAGTGCCAACTTTAGGTGTATCCTGGTCCTCCAGATGATGATGTCATGTTACATGATCTGGACCATTCAATTATAACTATTGAATTTGTATCTAAGTGGAGATTGTTGGAGATGTGCAGACCAAACTCAAGGTCCTAAGTTAGATATAGACGAGTTCATTCTTTGAAATTTAAGCATGGATCTCCTCTCGCGTTAGTATTGAAGTTAATTGATGGTAGTGCTAGTCGAGTAAAAGTATAGCCACGTGGGCCATCATTCACAGAATTTCTCAAGGGACTGAGAGTACTCAATACAAGACCTTTCTATGCATAATAGAGCTGCTTATTCTTCCTTAATGATAGACTGCAGATAGCTTCCAATCCAGGATGCTATTATTTTAGCAGTAGTGTAGAAGTCCTCCACATGTGACTTGAGAATCAATTTAAGATGAGAATTATGGCTTGAATCTTAAGTTTGCAACAGTTAAGACTCACGAAGTGTGGAAATGAGAACCATGAAAAAGTTTATTGATGTATTAATCAAAGTAATATCCACTTTCACGTGGCGATTACTATTCCACTCCTAGGCCTTATGTTGCTTCATAAACTCTTTTCTTTTCTTTTTATCAAATACTGTAGTGACTACGGGAAACAAGTGATTGCTTCTGTCTAACATATTTCTTTACTTCTATTTTATTTTACTTGAACAATGAACTCATCTGTAAATTTAACTTCTAGGTGGTGGGAATGTGTTGCTTTGCCAGAAGATGTTGATTGTTGTGATGAGGTTTCTTTCAGAAAGCAAATAAGGGATCTAGCATCTATGGTAAACCTCTTCAAAAGGATTGCCTTTTTCATAGTACCATTTTAATTAGATATCTTTTATTGATATTTTTGCGTTCTGATGAAATTATAATTACTAGGTTGAAGGTGTGAACTAAGGGCTAAGCAATAATGAATAAAAAATTGTTTCTATATATCTCATCATCTTTCCCAGGCCCTTTCTGACTCTGGGTTTTTTCTCAAGATATGTTGTGCTGGACTTTCCTTTTCTTATTCTTCTGTCCTTTTTGCATTCAACTTTCTTATCAATTATATGATTCATATCCATTCACCTCTCTATAGATGTGTGTTAATCAATCGATCACCTTTTTTAACTCTTAAAATTAGAATTCTGATTATATTTCCATAATATAGAAAATGCATATTGTTAGGTTTCAAGTTTGCTGTATTAGTTCATTTAGAAATCAAATATCTATGAACAAATTCATTACGTAGTGTTTCAAGTCTTCCTTATGCTTTATGCCTGTCTATGTTGTAGAGCAATCTTGTAGTATTTCCTTGTTCTCAGAACTTTTGTGATTTGTGGATAACTTTAGACTGTTACCTAGAGGGACCATTCATGTATTTGAATTATGTTCTGATTACTCCGATTATCTACTTATTGCATCAGTTCAAATTTTCCAGTCGCTGCAGCTTTTGAAGCAGGCTATATTTGACAAGGAGTGTGCGCCATGTATCCTCTGATGCACTGTTATCTTCTTTCATACTACTGTCGAAGTGCTTATTTCTTTATTATTGTTTGTCTATGTTGAAGCGCTGACAAATGTCCTGCATAAAGGCCATAAGTTAAAATCCTTGACTCTAAGAAGTATTTTCTCTGGACATTTATGGGCATATTATTGGAATGTTTGAGCTTAATAATCTGTAAGTTCTTAATCAGCTCTATTTTAAGTTTATTACACTTTGAGGCATCCGGGCTAACTATGTGGCGTTCTTAAAGGTATCACAGTTCCTATTGAAATATCCTTTCTACATTGGTAATATTGCAGCTATCATAGAAGTCCTCTGTCATTTAAATGCTGTTGCATTTTATGTTTTATTCCACAAGATAATTATTTTCTTATTACATTAATTTCCTACATGCAGTGATTTGGTTGTAGCATCACCTGTGGAGGACTACTTCCTATACATTGACGATCTTCCACCTGATGACAAGGTCTGCTTGACTCATTAATATTATACTTATTTAATTAGTTGTCTCGAAAAAAAAAAATTGTTATGTTTTTTGTGTTGCCTAACAACACCGCAATAAGTTGTAGGAAACAGCTGAAATGATAACAAGACCAATTCTCGATGCTCTTGGTGATGACTACTCAGTTTGTTGTCAAGGTATGATTAAATTAAAATAACGCATGGCTCCTATGCCAAAATGGAAGCCAATGTATGTTATTTTTGCTATTCTAGTGCTGCCTAAGATTTCAAGGCAATGTATCTTACAATTGAAACCTAATTTTCATTGTCAGGCTCAGCATTCTTCCCCTTACAAAGTTGTATGAATCACTCGTGTCAACCAAATGCCAAAGCGTTCAAGAGAGATGAGGTAATGGAAGGTGCAAAATTTGGAAGCTATATTATTTTCTAGTTATGTTTTCTGCAATTATGCAGCGACCATGCTCATTCGTCAATTTTTCTCATGGATGCACTCGGTTCGTCACGTTTGACAAGTTGATACTTTTAAAACTTAAGGTTGCCCGACTTTTGAAGAGTTGTTGCATCTGATTTCAGTGTATTTTCGTTTTGTCTTATTCTTATGCAACAAAGAAGATACTATCTTTTACTGAGATGTGTTCTTTAAATAGAATCAATCAAGCTTTTTCCACCTTCCTGAAATATTATAGAGTAGTGTATCGACGTTACTAGATTAACTTCCGATGAAGTCAATACCTCGTTTTCAGGGGGTTACGAGGGATCCTGATTAAGTAGCCGGACAAGTTCTCGTCTTTTTTTCCTCTGCTTTCCATTTTTTTTTTCTCTTGAATGAAACTTTCCCACCATTTATGTTAGTTTGTCTCGTTGAATTTGACTTTGATTTGTTGGTCTGTTATTAATTGGCTACACAAGTATGCAGTCTTTCCCTAAAAGAGGCTGAGAATGAAAAGGAAAATTAATTTGGTGGGTGATTTTGTTCCTTCTGCTATCGAAATAAGAAAAAGAAATATCGTTGCTTCCATCTAATGTTTTTCTGAAGCAACTTTTTATTCCAATGGCAGGATAGAGATGGGCAGGCAACTATAATTGCACTAAGAACCATTTTGAAGGGAGAAGAGGTATTTCATGAAGACGGCCTTTTTTCTTGCTTTTTTTCAATTATTTTTGTTTTAGTTTGCATTGAATTATAAACTCAGGAGCCTTTTCATACTACTCAAAGACGCAGGCGCAGCTCGCATTATTTATTTTTTTTCCACCGCCAATTTGATTTGTGGCTGGGGTCCTGTATGATCTCATCTTTCCAGTCCTCTTTCCTCCATAATATACTTTTATGTTAATGTGTCGCAAAATCAGTACGTCAAATTTAATATCTATATTGTATATTTTCAGATAACCGTATCATATATCGATGAGAGTCTACCTTTGGAAGACCGACGGACGCAACTTGCAGATTATGGCTTCAAATGCAGGTGTGCCAAGTGCAAAGAGGAAGACCAATAGCCAATTTTTCATCGTTGTCTGTTCTATAAAGTAAGCATGCACAAGTGCAGAAGGAAGAGGGACTTGAATCTGAATCACTTGCACTCTTCTGAGCTTACATACGCCGTTCATGGTTTTGAATCTGAATCTTATATACGCCGTGATTGACTATCATATATATTCCTGAGACGCTACCATTCTTCTCAACTATTTATTGAGTTCGACAATTACTTGCAGTTCCTGATACAATTTTGATTTCAGTAAATGAATACATGTTTATCTTTGCCTTGCTTTGCTGTTTATGGTGACTGCGGCGGTGCCAAACAATCGATTACATTTACATCCTTCAGACCACTCAATCAAAAGTTTCAATTAGCAATCTCAACCAATTTGCATTGTTTGATTTCATCATCTCATCATACATTATATTACAAATTCACAGAATTGATAACTCGCACGGGAACATTGAAAAGTGAAGAAATATTGAAATATTGAAATATTGAGGAGACATACTTAAATAACAGTTACAATTGATATTTATCTTTCAGCAGTCAATTTCCACATTAGATTGTCATCCAAAATTCTGAGACAAAATACAATCCACCTAATGCACAAATTCAAGAAATATATGGAAAGTTTCCTCCCGCGCGGGCCTGAAACTCTCAGTGGTCTTTCTAATCAGGGCAAATGTATTAGTACACAACCTATTTCCTTCGTCTCTGACAGGAAAAAGCAGAAAGCCAATCCGATCGCATTCAATGGAAGATCTCTCGCTTATGCCTGCACAAAGTTGGAGATTGAGCATGTTAACGGAAAAAAATATAAAACGGCATCAATCAGGGAACCTTTACCAAGCCCTTGATGTTCACACTTACGCTTCTATCAGAGATCCCAAAGAAATCTTCCAAGCTCGGGGAGTTGAATACATTAGAGGCTGGGCGTTCAGGTTTATTTGCAGAAATGTAAAGTTCATATTTGATGAACCTCTGGACCAATTTAAAAGAAGAGATTATGGTCAGATGTTACTAATAAAATGAAATCCTTTTAATTACTCAAATATCATGAACGGGGTTGATGCTCTTAAAGAATTGTTAAGCAATAACAAGAGAGGAGATACCGCCAACTGAAATATGATATCAGGATTTGTATCAATATGCCAATCTGGTTCCAGTTGCCGAACAAAGGATGAGCGTCCATTCTCTGTGCTACTGAAGAGAACCTGAGATATGATTTTTAAGTAATTATGGCATATGAAATACAAAAACACAAAGGCAACTATCAAACAAAGCAGCAAAAACAAATTAAAATAAGCGGTGATCTTTAATTCAAGAGTTAATCAAATATACAAAATATTCACAAATATTTGTTTTCCACCAACTGCATTTGCTAACATAATTGGAACTTCAAACGGCAATATACCTTAAACGTTACTGTCAATGGCAATATGATTTTAAGTATTGGCAAAATATCTGTACATCAACACTATCTATTATACAAATATTATTATCAGCATTGTCGGCATATCTATTTGAAAATTATTGACACATTGAATTAAAAAATAATTTCATCGTAATCCACAATGGTTGAAAAACAGATTTCAATTAAGGGAAAATCTTTACCCCCTTTCTTATGCTTCATTCTAAATTTGGATGGCAAATGGAAGAATCTCAGCTAGCAAATACAAGACAGCTGGATGAAGTAATATCATAAAATAGTCTTCTTTAGATGGAAAAAACTTTCAACAGCTTTTCTATCACACAAGTCCCCTCATTTTTCAATGGGGCTTGTCTAAGAAGATAATTTGGAGTGAACAGGAAATTAAAACTTTGAAGGAATACATTAGAAACTAAAGGCTTTAAGTTGAATAAGACAGAGACCAAATAATGATTGTGAGATTAGAAATACTAGACATGGATGATGGAGTAGTAATATTAGGGCCTTAAGGGAATTAGAAGTTTCTAATGTGAATCACTTTAGATATCTAGGATCAATCATACAAAATGATGGTAATATTGAAAATGATGTTACAAAAAGGATTCAAGCTAGATGAAAGAAATGGAGTGCAACATGTGTGATCTGTAATCGAAGTATTGCTACTAAGTTAAAAGAAAAATTTGTGTTTTGTGGAAGTGATTGTTGGGCGATAAGGAAATAACAAGTAAGAAAAGAGAATGCTTAGGTTTCGTATGGTAAAACTCATACGCAAAATTTAAAGAAAAATAGGAGTAATGCTAATAGACAATAAGATTAGGGAAGGGCGGTTGTGGTGGTTTGAACACCTCCAAAGACGACTCACAAATGCCCCCGCTAGAAAACTCGACTCAATAGAAAATGAAGAAATTCAACGATGAAAGGGTAGACCGAAGCAGACTTGGGGCATATTCATTAGGTGGGATTTAAAAGACTTAAAAAACACAACATAAATTGCACCAAATCGAGCGCAATGAAAGAGTTTGATCTATGTTGCCAACCCCAACTAATTTGGGATTGAAGCATTGTTGTTGTGGTTGTTGTTGTCTGAGCATATAATGCACCCTTCAGATCAGACAACACCACCACATATTAATTTAAATAGCCATCAAGCTCAACAGTCTCTTCGGAGACATCTGATAAAAAAAATGAAGCTCAACAAAAGAATAGGGAGGTTACAGTAAATAATTTAGAATCTCAGAGACATCTTCAATAACTTAATAGCGCAAGATTTAAAAAATGTAATGACAGTCAAAAAAAAAAAGACCAATTGAAAATGAATTGAGTTTGCCGGAGTGGCAGCAACCCAAAAAGTGAGGCATGCGTACTATGAGTTCATGCATAACTCATTGAAATTGCTTCACATAGAATTACAGAATAACCTTTACCTTATCTTTGACTAGGCCACCAGATGTGAAAATTCCAGCTTCTTCTAAAGCTGAGAGGACCTTTACCTGCACCAAGTAGATGAAAGTTGACTCATGCAAAGTTGGTTCTTTTTTGACACATTTCATAAGCATTAAATAAGTTGGTATGAGAATAAAATGAGTATAAATCTGTCGTATATTTAGTAAATTGGAGAAAAGCAAAATCATAACTTCAAGGTCAACTTCAGTAAGGGTGACCTCATCAATACACTAATTACTCAAGTTAACAAGATTAAGGCAACAGGCATATGCAAAAAAAAAAAAAAAATTGTAGACGCTCAACAGAGATCACAGGCAAGGAATTAAAACCCACGAGGAGCACCCCAGCAAAACAATAAAATAAAAAAGAACAACAGAAAAAATCTGATTTCTGTATCCAGAAAGTGATTAATAAAATGAGAGAACTATATAATAATAATGAGGTTCATAGAGTTCCAAGAGGAACATTAGCCAGCAATGAACATGACGGATGGTTGCAAAGGTCAATTAGTAACTGGTTTGAATTATTAGACCATAAAAACTTGAATTGGCTTCTAAAAGATACATTCTGAAAATTCCAAATTGCATTGCCCGTGCCATACTTAATAATTCAAAACAAGATCACAGGTAACAGCTCAAGTTACAAAAATAAATACCAGCACAAGTAACATTAAGTGTAAAAACACAACAAAATCAATTCAAAAGCACGCAAACACTTACCCCGCTTTCTTCATCTAGGATTCTGTCCATTAGATAAAGGTCACAGTACTTAGTGATCTCCAACAAAACTTCCAGAACAGACGGTTTAACTGTTGCTCCTTTCTGTCAAAAAAGCAATAAACAATGTCACATTTTTGTACTTCATACATAGATGCTGACCAATGGGATCTATTTTTTCTATCCACCTGTAGTTCCTCAGGAGTACTCTCCTCAAGTATCACACCAAGTAACCGGCATGTAACCTGCAAACAACACACTGTATGTTAAGCTATATGATAAAAAAAGCAGTTACCGAGAGAATGTACCAGCAACAAAGGATAAAATTTATCAACTGAAAGCTAAATGTAAGCACTAAGTGAAGCGTTTCAACTATTAGCAGGGATATAAGTTCTGACCACTGACTAGCAAACAAAATCTTCAATTTCAGTGAAAACTATTATTGTGAAACTTCTCAAAAAAAAAAAAGAGATAAAATAGATGATGAAATAAAAGAAAAAATTCGATGCTCGCGCATACTAAACTAATACCAGCTTCCTAAACAACTAGTAAATGGGTGTGAAATAACAGAACCCAACTTGGCCCAATGATAAAGTATGCACAAGACATCTAAGTAGAATATAGAGCACCAAGGCACAATGCAACCATGATGAGTCTTCTACATGAATTAGCTTCCTCCATTCAGCGCTATCCAGAGCTATGTCTAAATTCACATTTACAGTACATACTGCATACATCGTCCTTGTTACTCTTGTTGGAGTTAATTTTGTCTCCCCTTTCATCTAACATTACCAGTGGTTATGAATAGGTCATTCTTCCTAACTTGACCTCCTACCCTATTGCTAGTAGTTATTCTATAATTATCTTGAAACTGTCCTTCATTAGTAAACTAACTACTAATGTTTAGAACAAAAAGGAACTCCCTGTATAATAATATTTGAATGCAAAAAATTTAAGTAATAATATTCAGCTGAATTTCTTCCACATGAAAACTGAATCAATGTCTGCTACTAGCCCACTGGGGTAGCAGAAATTTAACCACAACTCTAGTCTAGCCAAGTTTTTATGATTACACAATAAAAACCAAGACATTCCTCAAATCTAGAAAACTTTGGCAATCCATCGACATCAATGACTTTTGGTACCCTATCCATCACTGGGTTTGTTAGGGATACTTATGAACATTTTTTCTCCGAACCAATGACATAAGTAACAACTACCTAGCCAGGTAAAATCATGCCAGTAAGTTCCACCCTATTGATCAAAGGTTGTTTGATCTTAGAGAAGATTATTGCATTTGAGCTGGCAAAAAAGATACATAAAGTCGTAAACGATATGCAATACCAACATAGCCTCGTTTGAAAATTCAAAAAATAGGACCAACCATGTGGATGACTCACTGGTATGGTAAGAGGTTACTTGGATAAGAGGTCAAGAGTTTGAGCCTCATAATGGGCAAATTGTGGTTTCTTTCTTATCCAAAAAAAGAAAAATAAAAAAAACAGGAACCTAGGTTCTAGAATTTTACTTGCCCCCTCGTACAAAACTGACCATTTCTACATGTTCGAATCCTAAGCATTTAAAATCTGAAATTCTAAATTATCCTCCTTGGCCAATGTTTCAACTTGATAGCTTTCATTTTCTGCTAGCTTCATGGAAATCTCCTCCAAGGTAAATAATATTTGCAGGTTTCTTAGCGCAGGCTCTACACCTTAAAATTCTCAGGTCCTTAACAACCATATGGGTGGCTCAATGGTGTTGTATGTGGTTACTTGGGTACGAGGTTGGGGCTTTTAAGTCTCAATGGGGGCTAATTGCAGGGTGAAAAGTTGGTTTCTTTCTTATCAAAAAGAAACGTTCAGGCTCATTGGCATATGAGTACGACACTAAATCAATGCTAATAGCAAAAACCCTCATATAAAACCACAATCATCAGTTTTATTTTTCTGGGTCTGAACTACAAAGTAAACAAAACATAAAACTAAACCAAAAAAGCTAAATTCTGAAAGAAGCTTTAAAAATTCCTTCAGAAGGAAGACATTCAAATTACCTACCTTTCTTCCTTCACACAATTTCTGCCTCACCACTTGCGTTAGCGTCGGCTGCAAAACAGAAAACCAATCACCACAAATTTTACACAGAATAAAGCGCAAAACGATCCAACAACCAGAATTACATAATAAAAAAGGCACCTTTACTGGCTGAAAGAACTCGTCAACAACATGCCTTGCTCGCGAATCATTCGACGACGACGAACAATCTCCCGAAGAAGCCGCCATTACCGCCTGAGCATCTACACTAGAACCACTACCGCTCGCCCCCTGCCGCTTCGGCTGCCTCCTCTGATCTCCACTAGGTGCTCTCAACAACCTCCACGTCAAGAAAATCGCCACCACCATCCCCGCGAACGTCCCAACCGAACGAGAACCCTACCAAATCCACAATCAAACACACAATTCATGATCAAACGACTCAAACCACGCCATCAATTGACCTAACCAACGAAATCAGAACCGAAACACGAGAAATCAACGTGAATTGAGATCGAAACGAAACAGATCCACGAATCGAGCTAAAACCAGATTGCCGAGCGAGATCGGGAACAAATTTGACAACTTGAGAGTGACGTAGGCGCCTAGTTTCTTGATCAACTGAACCGACTCTTCCTTCGAAGAATCGGCCATGGCGATCGACCTCTCTCAAGTCCTCGTCTTCTTCGTCTGGTGCGAATTTCGCGATCTGCGCCTCGGGAACTGTTAATCGGATCAAGGTTTGTTCATCGATGACGATCAATTGTTGTTCGATTTCGTGTTCTGTGGATTTCAGCGCGAAAAGCGAAACCCTACGCGAGAGAGAGAGAGAGAGAGAGAGAGAGAGAGAGATGGGGAAAAGGAGTCGCTAGCGGGGTCGTTGGAAGTCGACAGAGAGTTTGAGCAGGGAACGATGTGGGGGTGACTAAGGAAAACCCTGCTATTGGAGTCCAAGAAAAGACGCGTACTTGCAGGCGTCCCTGCGATTCAATTCGAGATGCGTTTACGCACAGATGTTGGCGAAAC
This sequence comes from Stephania japonica, assembly GCA_039657345.1. NCBI lineage: Eukaryota > Viridiplantae > Streptophyta > Magnoliopsida > Ranunculales > Menispermaceae > Stephania > Stephania japonica. The sequence continues at coordinate 77,458,869 of CM077556.1, read as the reverse complement.
TCAAGGGATGCTAGCAAGTGAGTGTTGTTTGTGCGTGTGATTAGAGATACTTTATCGTGCTGACTTATTTTGGTGAGACAGGGCAACGCATAATTGGTCATTGTTGAAAACTTCGATGTGTTTTTTGATTTAAGAAACGACACCCCAATTGATGTAATGGCCCAAATTAATTTAATTGAATATTAGTGTTAATCATGATGATTACTGATTAATTCGGGCGCTACGTAGATAGCTGGGTGACTCAGATGTGAGAATCCAGGTTATAATTATGATATTTGTGCATGGTGTGATGCCTAGTATTGTAATGTTGAGTGTAGTAATCATGTTTATGTATATAAACATTGCATGTGTGAACGTTGATATCGAGCAAGGTCACGAGTCGGGTATATGTCCCGAAATGTGTGTCAGGGATTGGGTACCAGGTATCGGGTAGCCGGGGTACGGGACATGGGTTGTCGGGTAACTGAGAGCTAGTGTGACCTCATATATGATTTTTATGATTTATTTGGTAGTCAAGTCTAAGGTATGTGAGCCAAATCAAGGTTATTAATTCATTTCTAAGGTTGTAGCTAGGAAAATCAAGGTGCATAGGATGATCCTCGAGATGCATAACATGGTACATACAAGGACTGCAGTATCATGATAAGGTGTCAAGACTTGAGTGACACAAGGTGATCAGTGACCATTAGATCGTCAACGAGATGCTTGCACACATCAGATTAGAATAAACACCTATAAATACACACTTGATCGATGGAGGCATGCAAAAACCTAACTTCCAAACAATTTTGAGAGCTCTGTGAGAGAGAAATCGGACTGGGGAAGGAGAAATCCGAGCTTGGAGAGGTGATTTGGGGATCAAATAGCGGAATCCAAGGTAATCTATCCCTTCTAAATGTGAATTCTTGATAAAAACGTGGTTCTTGTGGGTTGAAGATAAAACGGATTTGCATGTGGATTTCATCACTATTTTTACTGGATTTGATGTTTTTAAGGTTGGTTTTGATGAATCATGTCAATTAGAATCGGATTTTGTGCACAAAATGAGTAACTTGGTGATTTCAGATTTTAGACATATGCACACTTTGATCCTCTGTTTTGAGTACATCGGGGTTTTTACCTTGAAAATCGTAAAATGGTCAAAATATGTTAGAAACTAGATCCCAAGATTCCGGATTCGAATGAGACTAGTTTAGAAGTATTAGTAAATGAATATTAGACTTAAATTGATAAGAAATGGTTTATTTTAGGTAATGAACCGATGTGGAAAGGTTTGAGGACTCTGAGGAGTTGTATAAGTCGGTAAAACATAGAAAGCTCAGGACAGGTAAGTGGGACTCGTAGCTTTTATCAATTATGCAATGTCAAATAGTATTACTAGAGCATGTAGTGCGACGGCCCCAAATTCTGAGGCCGCTCCGTGGCTTCCCATTTTCCCTGCTCGTGCACCGGAAACGCCTGCCACGTCACTCGTCTGCCTTCGTACTTAGGTAATTATCATATAAGTGGTTATAGTCACTTAATTGATCATTTAGAAGAAATTAACAGAGAAAGAATTTAAAATTTGACAAAAATGCATTCATATATATATATAAAAGTTTTACTGATCAAACCTATAGTGGAAAACCCGGCTGTACTGTGCATACAGGCGATCAACTGCTATAGTATGTATACCAGTTAAGTATGTATCCAGTTTCCCAACCCAAAAATATAATACAAAATATCAAAATATAGACATCACACACGTACCGGCGGAGCCTCGGCGTAGGCAAGTCGGATAAAATCGCCGATGATCCCCTTGCCTCTCGCTAGTACTAGGATCTCGCGCTCACCATCACAAAAAAGGCAGATGGCGAGCCCAGTAAGTAAAATCCCAAGGAAAACCACCGTGCATAAATAATTAATGAAATAAGTAACAGAGCAAAAGTAGTGTTAAATAAACATGCGGAAGGAAGGAAAATATGCAGACAACTGCTCAAAGCTAATCGCATGTATATAAACACATTGATAGACAAAAGGGTGCGAACACCAGCCACTAAGTGTGTACTAGGACCAGGAGCCTTGGTCGTGGCCCATGCCTCCGACCCTGCGACTGTATCCCAGCGACATTAACCCTAGTGGGCTAATCAAACGCGTGAAATGGAATCCAACTCGGAATATCATCTACCGAGTTCCTAGAACACGCGCTACACACCTAGCCAGCGACCTCAACTACCTGTGGATACATAGGCGGTCCCATAACCGCCCCAGTAGGAATAAAATTCACAGATTTTCAAGGAAATAAAGCTCAATGGAAATAAATAAGTAAATGCAGTAGTGGTGTTCAGTTGGGTTTTACGTACCCAAAAATACGCACTCCGACTTCCCGGACCCGTCAGTACGCCCCTCCTAGCTCCCCAATGTCCGAGCTATGGTTTCCCGGTCCCTGAAGTCCATTTTATAGTGTTTTATAATTTTTGGAAACATATTATATCATTTTAAAATTTTCAGTTGTGGTACCTCTCCCGGGCTAGGTCGGGGTTCCAAAAATACCCAAAAAGTACCGAAACCACTTTTCTACCTTTTTCTAATTTTCTATATTTTTCTAGAATTTTTTCCAATTTTTCTGATATTTTTCACTTATTTTTTTCCTATTTTCCAGCAAATAAAACTTTTTTTTTATAAAATAATAAAATAATAATAAAAATATTATTTAATTAATAGAGTGGGTCCCCCGAGCCGGGTCTGACCCGACCCAACCGGGTCGGCCCGGTTCGGCCCATCTGGCCAGGTCCGGGTCGGGCACGGTCCAGGCCCACCCGGGTTGGGCCAGGGCCGGTTTGGCTCGCCTGCCACTGGGATGGGCCCTGGGCGGCCCGGCCGCCCGGGTGTGCACGCACGCGTGCGTGCCCCCTCCCCCATCTCCTTCTTCCTTCCACCCACCCACACCGACGCCTCTGGTTCTTCATCTTTTTTTTTTCTTCTCTTTGTTGCTTCTCAACACTCCCCTCTCAAATTCTCTTCAAACCTCACTCCATAGGAGACCTCAAAACATCAAAATCTCACCTCAAATCCACAAAAACAAACCCCGATTCTTGGATTTCATGCATGCAACAAAAATCCGAAATTACCCAAATTTGTCACCAATCAATGCAAGTCCGAGTAAAACTAGTGTAATTCATCACAAGATCTCAAAAACATCCAAGATGACCTCCAAAAACCATTAAAAATCAATGTAAATTCGAATTTCACCAACACCCATTTTAATGGAAAATCAAGAACAATGAGGGATTTATTACCTTGTATCTCCGTTTTGACGCCTAAATCACCTCTCCAAAGCTCGAATCTACTCTTCTCCAACCCGATTTCTCTCAGAGATCTCCTCACAATTTCTTGAAAAAAAAATGCTTCCTTTTGCATGTTTGATCTACCGATTGTGTATATATATGTGTCTTTTAATCTCACGTGCACACGCATCTCGAGGCTAAACCAACAGCCACTGATCACCCTGTGTCACATAGTTCTTGAACACCTTATCATAACAACATTTGTCTTAATTTACTCTGTTGTGCATCTCGAGGCTTATCCTAAGTGTACTGATTATTCAGTTCAAACTATAGGATTTTATTTACTCCAATTTGATTTAATTCATAACACCTATTCTAGTCATCAATAAATTTCATAAATTTGTGGATATGGTCACACTAATTCCCCGACCACTCGGCACCCCGTGCCCCGTGTCCAGCACGCTTCCCGAGGCGGTCCCATGCTTAGTGTACCCAATTTAATTTCCTTAGCTTAGCCTAAGCTTATATATTTTCATTTAATTAAATAAATCTTCAACCATAACATGTTTAAATAATTTAAATCTAATTAGCCCCAACGCCCAGCCTCACTGCTACTAAACCCCGCGTTGGCCTGTCCTACGAACGGACCCCGGCGCTCAACCTCGCCCGACAGATACTACCTTTACACACCGGCGACAGATAATACATCATTATCGAGAAAATGAAAATATTAATAAATCACCGAACTTAGAACAACAAAATGCACAGTTAATACCTAGGTCCGGAACATGCCTAATCTATCCGCGGCGTCCACGTGTCGTCCGAGCAGGCGTCCCTATCTGAAACAAGTAAATAACGGCGTTAATAAATAACGGGCCGTTACAATTCTTACCAACTAAAAGAAATTTCGTCCCGAAATTTGGGTTAGTTTAGAACATACCGTGAAATAACTGGGGATAACGCTCTCGCATGGTCGACTCCAACTCCCAGTGTAAGTCCCTGCGTACCGTGATCGCCACCGCACGAGTACCTTAGCTATCTCTCTGTTCTGAGAGTCCGGATCTTACGATCTAATATCGCCAATGGCCGCTCCTCGTAAGTTGCGTCAGGCTGAACATCCACCTGTCGCACGTCAACCATGGGTCGTGGCCCGGTCCTAGCCAATCGCAACATCGAAATGTGGAAGGTAGGATGAATCCCCGCTAACTCCGTAGGTAAATCTAATCGTACGCCACACCGCCAACCTTCGCTATAACTCGATATGGTCCGATAAATCTCGGCGCCAGTTTCCCCTTAATCCCAAACCTCTGCTGGCCCTTCCAAGGAGAAACCTTCAGGTAAACCATATCGCCCACCTCATAGCTCAGACTATCGTGGTATCTATCCGTGTATTTCTTCTCGCTCGTCTGTCTTTGCTTTCGAAGCCTATGACGAATCTGTCGGATCTTCTCTGTGTGATCAACAACTATCTCCGGCCCAATCGTAACTGTATCTTCCGGCTCTGCCCAACACGCTGGTGATCTGCAGGGCCTCCCATACAGCGCCTCATAAGGAGGCATCCCGATACTAGCCTGATAGCTGTTGTTGTAGGCAAATTCACACAGTGGTAAGTAATCCTCCCATGAGCCTCCAAACTGCAAAATACAAACTCTCAACATATCCTCTAAAATCTGTATCAATCTCTCAGACTCGCCATCTGTCTGCGGGTGATAAGCCGTGCTGAACTGCAACCTAGTACCAAACTGCTCTTGCATCGCCTCCCAAAATCTCGAAGTGAACCTGGGATCCCGGTCAGATACTATGGAGATTGGTACCCCATGCAGTCTGATGATCTTCTGCTCGAACAATCTGCTCAACTGGTGAAACGTATACCTCATCGAAACTGGTATAAAGTGTGCAGATTTCGTCAATCTATCTATCACCACCCAAATCGCATCATGTCGCCTCGAAGTCTGGGGTAATCCACTGACAAAATCCATAGCGAGGTGTTCCCACTTCCACTGAGGAATGGGCAACGGCTGCAACAATCCTCCAGGTCGCCTATGCTCCGCCTTCACTTGCTGACATATGTGACACCCTCGAACATATTCACCAACATCAACCTTCATCCCCGGCCACCAAAACAATCTCCGCAAGTCATGGTACATCTTGGTTCTGCCCGGATGAACTGTGTATCGCGACCGGTGAGCATCCTCTAATATACTATCTCGTATCTCTAACACGGCTGGTACCCATAGTCGACCTCGATGCCGCAAACATCCATCAGATGTCTCCGCCCAATCAGTGCACTCGGGATCCCGTGCCAATCCACCGAACCGCCCATAAAGCCCATCAGCCCTCTAACACTCTGATACCCGTTCCAGTGACACTGTCGATACCCTCATCTGACCACAAATCTGTAGATCCTGCATAACCGAAAAGTCTGACATGCTCATAACTGACGCCATCTCCAACAGTCCCATGTGTCGAGTCTCGGTCTGACTGTCAACCTCGCATCTGCTCAATGCATCAGCCACTACATTGGCCTTTCCGGGATGATACTCAATCGTAAAATCATAATCCTTCAACAGCTCTAACCATCTCCTCTGACGCATATTAAGATCTTTCTGTGTGAAAATGTAGCGTAGACTCTGATGGTCAGTGTAAAGCACAAACTTCTCTCCGTAGAGGTAGTGTCTCCAAGCCTTCAACGCAAACACAACTGCCGCAAGCTCCAAATCGTGTACGGGGTAGTTACACTCATGTGGTCGCAATCGCCTGGATAAATAAGCCACTGGTTGTAACGGCCCCAATTTCCCCATGCAATTGAGTACGCCCGGCCTAGACCCATACAAGCCCCGAGTCATCACTCTAAGAACCCGACGAGCCTAGTCGGCCTTCAATTTAATCAAATTAGTAATTTATGAAAGAGTTATTGCATCAAAACAATGGAAGACTAAAATAATTATAATAAAGGGAAATAACTCAATCAAAGGAAGTAGAGGAATTCTATAAGTGTGGAAAACCCCGGGTATTCATGTACAATTGGAAATGCAAAGGTACATGATACTAATCTCATCAAAATTTGCCTAGTTTAATAATCCCAAAGCATATATATATAAAACGATATACATAAAAGCAAAACATAAAGAAACCTATAAAATAGTCTCCAAATCCAGTAGTCGCTAATCCTCACAATAGATCCCCTAAGCAGGGTCCCTTGCCCTTGCCGCTCTCCGCCCTATCTGTACCCACCGTCACAACTAGATGGTGAGTAACTAAATAAAATGAATGTAATGCCAGAAGAAGATAACAGTAATTCATGATAATACAAGTAAAGCAGTCTAAATATCATGCGGTAATAAAAATGACAGGAATTTAAATAAACAAGATGCATGATAAACAGACTAATAGATATCAATAGAAAGTCAAGTGTGTTCCAAGGAATCAAAAAAGGCTCATAAGTGGTCTAAATCATAGCATAACGGCGAAGACCTCGCGAGGTCTTCCCGGGCATCGACACAAGCGAAGGCACAGCTATGACTGGAAAGGGACTCGAACTCATCCACCCAGTACTCGGTGTCACACGGTCACTAAGGGTGGTCACACACTCGTGCGCACGAGTGCCCGCGTTTTATCCCTCTAAGTGCAGGTCCTAGTACTTTCGAGACAAACACTTACGCCGGGAAGCACACAACAAGAAATGGAATGGAATACCAACAATAGAGCATAACAAGACTGAATAAATGATAATGAATCACATGACATTTTCTTACTGGCTTACAAACGTACAAATGCTTTTTAAGACAATTGTACTTACCTGACTAATCGCAACCCGTAGACACTCTCACGTTCCTAACGCGTATCCCCGAGTTTCTCGCTACCTTCTAACAATTTCCATTGCATCTTGGTAGCGGTTGTACATACCTATAAGGCTCCCATTATATGATGATGGAAGAATAATTCTTTTACTCTATCTGCACATACTTCTCCAACATTTGTTGCATCTTGCAAACCTTGGTATAGTTCAGATCGAAGAGTCTTTTTGTAGTCTTTTAGATACTTCAATCTCAATGATTCAATTTTCACATACATGTCTACTGCATATTATTGTAGAAGACATCCACCGCGAAGCGATAATGAGGTCTGATGGCCGGATCTGATATGAAAATGTTAGTTTCTTGTCTTAAATAGTGTTGACTTTTAAATTGTTAACGTTATATTTCTCAATTATCTAACTCCCTCCTTCAATTATCTAACGTTATAAATAGAGGTTATATTTCTCAAAAATAATTAGACGTTATAAATAGACGTTGTAATTAGACGTTATAAATAGACGTTATAATTAGACGTTATAAATAGACGTTATAAATATAACGTTTTAAATAGACGTTATATTTATAACGTTTTAAATAGACGTTATATTTCTCAAAAATAATTAGTAACGTTATAGACGTTAGCGTGATTGAGGAAGTTTGGGGAAGTTACCCTTAAATAATAAATTTTTTTATTTTATAATCCGTATGTTACATATTTAACCAATTCCCACGTTCAAACGACATTCCTCGGTCCATTTTTCCTTGTTCTGATTCTCATAATTCGCGTAGTCTCGCCTTGTCTCGCCAACTAATTAATTAAATTAATTAAAAATTCATTTATTTGTATGTTTTACTTGTTTTTCTCCCCCGTTTAACGAGTCGAAACCTCACTCAATTAAATATCGCCCAACCGGCTCGAAACCCGTAAAATACTAAAATACTAATACACACAATCAAAGAATCATAAAATCACTTCTGTCGACTCCGAAGTTCGAAATCTTGTCAAAGCATTCACGAAGTCGGTCACAATTCTGACAAATGCAACATAAGTCAGTTAAAAAATTTGGGGTTGTTACACTGGTCGTCCTTCCTGCATCAGAACACTTCCCAGTCCAGTTCCCGATGCATCAGTGTATACTGTTAACTCCTTCCCTGGCTCAGGTAATGCCAATACTGGCGCAATCGTCAACCGTTTCTTCAATTCCAGAAATGCCTGCTCACATTCCTCAGACCACTCAAATGGAACATTCTTCTTAGTCAACTTCGTCATCGGTGCTGCAATCGTGGAGAAATCCTGTACAAATCGACGGTAGTAACCTGCTAAACCCAAGAAACTCCGTATCTCAAAAACAGTCTCCGGTCTCTTCCAGTCAATCACCGCTCTAATTTTGTCTCCCTCAACGAAATGGCCCTGACCGTGATCACATGTCCCAAAAACTTCACTTCCCTCATCTAGAATTCACACTTACTGAATTTCGCATACAGCCGATGCTCCCTCAACGTCGTCAACACCGATCGAAGATGACTCTCGTGATCCACTCACGTCCGGCTGTATATCAGTATATCGTCAATGAAGACTATCACGTATCAGTCTAAGTATCGGTGCATCAGATCCATGAAAACTGCCGGAGCGTTCGTCAACCCAAACGGTAACACCGTAAACTCGAACAACCCGTATCTGGTACTGAAAGCAGTCTTCTTGATATCCTCTTCTCGAATCCGCAACTGGTGATATCCCGAGCGTAAATCGATCTTCGAGAAAAACTGTGCACCCGTCAGCTGGTCAAACAGATCGTCGATCCTCGGAAGCGGGTAACGATTTTTAATCGTCACCTGGTTCAACTTCCGATAGTCCATACACATCCTCATCGATCCATCCTTCTTCCTCACAAATAACACTGGCGCTCCCCATGGTGACATACTTGGTTGAATGAATCCCTTCGCCAACAATTCCTCTAGCTGTTTCCTGACCTCCTCCTGCTCCATAGGCGACATACGATAAGGTCAGCTAGATATAGGCTGGGCCCCTGGTAACAACTCTATAATAAACTCTATCTCCCGTGGTGGTGGTAATCCGGGTAAATCATCTGGAAAAAGGTCCGTGAATTCTCGGACTATATGTATGTCCTCGATCCTAACAGATCCTCCGGTCTCAGGCTCAACGATCGCTGCAAAGTCCTCCATTTCCTGAGCAGTCACTAATCTACCTCTCGTAATAGGCAATTCGGAGGCGTTCCCGGTCAACGTAAACTGTGGTAAACCCGGAATACGGAACTCTACCCTCTTCCCATAACAATCTATTTGTGCATGGTAAGCTGACAGCCAATCCATACCAAAGAGTGCATCAAACTCTAGGTACTTCAAGACTTTCGGAGATCATTTGTAATCGATGTCCGCAACCTCAACCATGACGTCCCGAACTATCTGGTTAGGGTAAATCTTATCCCCAGCAGCCGTGCTGAGAACAAGATGGGTCTCTAGTGTGTGTGTGTCCAACCCTAACTCCCCCACTAACCGTCTAGCAATAAATGACAATGTACTACCCGAGTCAAACATGGCATGAATAAGTCTACTATGAATAAGTAACGTACCCTCAACTAGCTGTCTGGTGGCTCCTGGATCTGGCTGTGCTACTGCATGTACCCTATCTCTCTCTCGACCTTGCTCCCGTCGTGGAGATGGCACCCGGCAATCCAATTTCAAATGTCCCCTCCGACCGCATCGGAAACATCTGTGTGTCTCCCGTCTCCCAGTCCGCGCATCATCCGATCTCGGCTCCTAACTCCGGTCCCTCTGACCACTGTCTCGGCCACCCTGATCTCTAACTTTGGTGCTTTGTTGAGGCCATTGCCGCGCGTCGCGTGGTCTTGGAGCTATGGTGTGTCTGAGTCGCCTATCCCTATACTGATCCCTGCCATCCTGACGTCTGTCTCTGCCATCTCGGCGGTCATCCCGGCGACCTCTAATAAACTGGTCCCGCTGTCTCTTCGGCCTCCTATCCTGTCGAGAGCTCTGCCCAACCTCCACCTCGGCCGATGCTGTCATAGGAAGACCATTCTTCTACATCAAGAACGTCTCGTAGGTAAGTGCTCGCTCAAACATCGCTCGAATCTGTCGGAGCCCGGACGATACGATCGCGCGGCAATGTCATCCCTCACTCCCCGAATGAAGTAGTAGATCCGTAATCGCTCTCGTGCCGGCGATATCCATCGAGAAGCTGCAGCAAGTATCGGTACCTATCCATATACCGCATCATGCTCCGGTTTCCCCGCCTCGGGGATAAGAACTCCTCCTCAATCTCAATCGTACCTCCATAGGTATGAAGCGGTCATAAAATATCTCTCGGAACTCGCCCAAGTTGCGGGATCGCATGCGTCTCCTGGTAGTTAGTCCACCACATGCGGCATCGATCGAAACACGTCCCGGATAGTCTCGCTCTAAACCTCTCTTCCGTATTCAACTCCTTGTGCGGCGCGCGGTGCGATAAAATCCAATCTCCTGCGAGTCTCGTGGTCTCCTCCTCCATAAAAGTAAGCGGGGTGAAACTTGAGGAAATCCCGTAACCTCCCGGCTGCGGATCCATCACATACTCTAACACTACCGTCGGGGTAACCTCTCGCTGCGGTAGGTGTAGGAATCGGTGTCTCCACCTTCTTTGCTACTACGGTGTAGTATCGATCGCCTGAACCTCGGGTACCGCGCCTGAGTAAGAGTAATTGCGGTCTCTATGGGTCCCGTAGTCGCCACTGCCTCCCTAGACATAGCCAATCCAGCCATCATAGCGGCCTGCTCTCTCAATAGTCGTAAGGTCTCGGCTATCTAAGTCTCGTGCGCCGTAACTCGGTCCTCTAATGGCCCGCGATCCAGGAAGCCCTCGCGGTATCACTAGACTGTCCATCCATCGTGTCCTGCATCGTGATGCGTGTCCGGATCAGCTTTGTATATACGTATTCATATAGTATATATATACAACAATACATATATCATATAACAATCCTAGCTCTACCCGCTTTCTTGCTTCCCAACTAAAAGTTCTAGGCAGACTCATCGGGTTTCCACATCTAGTTTGTTAAGGTTTATGATCTTGTAAAACTTTTTAACAAATTATTTTCTCGAAACTCTCGCTCTGATACCAGCTGCGACGGCCCCAAATTCTGAGGCCGCCCCGTGGCTTCCCATTTTCCCTGCTCGTGCACCGGAAACGCCTGCCACGTCACTCGTCTGCCTTCGTACTTAGGTAGTTATCATATAAGTGGTTATTGTCACTTAATTGATCATTTAGAAGAAATTAACAGCGGAAGAATTCAAAATTTGACAAAAATGCATTCATATATATATATATATAAGTTTTACTGATCAAACCTATAGTGGAAAACCCGGCTGTACTGTGCATACAGGCGATCAACTGCTATAGTATGTATACCAGTACAAGTATGTATCCAGTTTCCCAACCCAAAAATATAATACAAAATATCAAAATATAGACATCACACGTACCAGCAGGCCTCGGCGTAGGCAAGTCAGATGAAATCGCCGATGATCCCCTTGCCTCTGCTAGTACTAGGATCTGCGCTCAGCCACCACAAAAAGGCAGATGGTGAGCCCAGTAAGTAAAATCCCAAGGAAAACCACCGTGCATAAATAATTAATGAAATAAGTAACTGAGCCAAAAGTAGTGTTAAATAAACATGCGCAAGGAAGGAAAATATGCAGACAACTGCTCAAAGCTAATCGCATGTATATAAACACATTGATAGACAAAAGGGTGCGAACACCAGCCACTAAGTGTGTACTAGGACCAGGAGCCCTGGTCGTGGCCCATGCCTCCGACCCTGCGACTGTATCCCAGCGACATTAACCCTAGTGGGCTAATCGAACGCGTGAAATGTAGTCCAACTTGGAATATCATCTACCGAGTTACTAGAACACGCGCTACACACCTAGCCACCGACCTCAACTACCCGTGGATACATAGGCGGTCCCATAACCGCCCCAGTAGGAATAAAATTCACAGATTTTCAAGGAAATAAAGCTCAATGGAAATAAATAAGTAAATGCAGTAGTGGTGTTCAGTTGGGTTTTACGTACCCGAAAATACGCACTCCGACTTCCCGGACCCATCAGTACGCCCCACCTAGCTCCCCAATGTCCGAGCTATGGTTTCCCGGTCCCTGAAGTCCATTTTATAGTGTTTTATAATTTTTGGAAACATATTATATCATTTTAAAATTTTCAGTTGTGGTACCTCTCCCGGGCTGGGTCGGGGTTCCAAAAATACCCGAAAAGTCCCGAAACCACTTTTCTACCTTTTTCTAATTTTCTATATTTTTCTAGAATTTTTCCAATTTTTCTGATATTTTTCACTTATTTTTTTTCCTATTTTCCAGCAAATAAAACTTTTTTTTATAAAACAATAAAATAATAATAAAAATATTATTTAATTAATAGAGTGGGTCCCCCGAGCCGGGTCTGACCCGACCCAACCGGGTCGGCCCGGTTCGGCCCATCTGGCCGGGTCTGGGTCGGGCACGGTCCAGGCCCACTCGGGTTGGGCCAGGGCCGGTTTGGCCCGGCCCACCTGGGGATGGGCTTGGGCTGGCCCAGCCCGGCCCAGGGGTGCACGCACTCACGCACGCGTGCGTGCCCCCCTCCCCCATCTCCTTCTTCTTTCCGCCCACACCAGACGCCTCTGGTTCTTCATCTTTTTTTTTTCTTCTCTTTGTTGCTTCTCATCACTCCCCTCTCAAATTCTCTTCAAACCTCACTCCATAGGAGACCTCCAAACATCAAAATCTCACCTCAAATCCACAAAAACAAACCCCAATTCTCGGATTTCATGCATGCAACAAAAATCCGAAATTACCCAAATTCGTCACCAATCAATGCAAGTCCGAGTAAAACTAGTGTAATTCATCACAAGATATCAAAAACATCCAAGATGACCTTCAAAAACCATTAAAAATCAATGTAAATTCGAATTTCACCAACACCCATTTTAATGGAAACTCAAGAACAATGAGGGATTTATTACCTTGTATCTCCGTTTTGACGCCTAAATCACCTCTCCAAAGCTCGAATCTACTCTTCTCCAACCAGATTTCTCTCACAGATCTCCTCACAATTTCTTGAAAAAAAATGCTTCCTTTTGCATGTTTGATCTACCGATTGTGTATATATATGTGTCTTTTAATCTCACGTGCACACGCATCTCGAGGCTAAACCAACAGCCATTGATCACCCTGTGTCACATAGTTCTTGAACACCTTATCATAACAACATTTGTCTTAATTTACTCGTTGTGCATCTCGAGGCTTATCTAAGTGTGTCGATTATTCAGTTCAAACTATAGGATTTTATTTACTCCAATTTGATTTAATTCATAACACATATTCTAGTCATCAATAAATTTCATAAATTTGTGGATATGGTCACACTAATTCTCCGACAACTCGGCACTCCGTGCCCCGTGTCCGGCACGCTTCCCGAGGCAGTCCCATGCTTAGTGTACCCAATTTAATTTCCTTAGCTTAGCCTAAGCTTATATATTTTCATTTAATTAAATAAATCTTCAACCATAACATGTTTATATAATTTAAATCTAATTAGCCCAACGCCTTGACCTCATTGCTACTAAACCCCGCGTTGGCTTCTGTCTCTACGAACGGACCCGGCGCTCAACCTCGCCCGACGAGATACTACCTTTACACACCGCGACAGATAATACATCATTATCGAGAAAATGAAAATATTAATAAATCACCGAACTTAGAACAACAAAATGCACAGTTAATACCTAGGTCCGGAACATGCCTAATCTATCCGCGGCGTCCACGTGTCGTCTGAGCTGGCGTCCCTATCTGAAATAAGTAAATAACGACGTTAATAAATAACGGGCCGTTACATGTAGTGTACTGGACTGGGAATGGGGCAATGTACCGTGATTTGACTTTGGTTTTACAAAAATGTTTTGAAATGAAAATGGATTCGGAAAGAGGTTTAACGAGACGGATCAGGCTGGGGTTTGGAACTATGGTGGAGTTGCTAACCATCACCACGCCCCCAGTGACTTGGGAATTATCCCGATCAATGCTTTCCAGTTGAGTTTAGCAGCTTATTAACTATAAACCAATCAGATGACCAGTGATTGGTTTAGCGATGATGAGTAAGTGTGACTCGATGTTTTATGAGTTGGCAGCACATTGACAAGAATTGGTTAGATGCCCAGTGACTGGTTCTTAAAGAATGTGAGAGGCCAACTCAGTGAAAATATGAATATTTGAAATACAAATCACGAGTACATTGCAATGAACCAAGGAACTTGCATCTGATATATATATATATTGTTTATATTGATTCATATGCTCATGTAGATATGCATTTGATTCATGTTGTTATACATTGCCTTGATATTAATTTGTAGTTGATGGTTGGTATGAGAGTCACGTACCGAGCAAGTAGGAGCTCACCCACCTTAACATCTCCAAGTATGGATGTACGCTACGACTTGGAACTCGGGAAAGGAGAAGACCAGGGGTATCTTCTCTACGGTGTAGTGAGTTTTGTTGTTATATATATATATTGTTTTGCTTTATAATTTGTAATAATTGGGGTGGGAATACAAGCTCAATACCGATGTTCATGCCGGTATTGTATAACTTGTGTTTTATCGAAAAAGTTTTAAATTTTTCGCTGCGTTTGTTTTATGTTGTTTATTTAAATTAAGATATACAGGTTGTTGTCAGGAAATGTGGTAAGGCTGCTAGCTCTAATTTTGTCCTATCTGGTTTACCGGGGCTTAATTAGGGTTTCAGGCCGAACATTCTTTAATTAAAATTAGGGGCTGTTACAGTTGGTATCAGAGCCAAGGCTTTACAAACCTTAATTTATTATTGGTCTCGAAGTAAGAGACAGTTTTGATATAGTGTGATATCAAAGAATGGTCGGTAAAGCTTGGAATAATTATTCCACTGATCAGTTGATGCAATAACTTTGATACAGTAAGTATCATAGATGGAAGTTATCACTTTCGAATTGGTTTCAAATGGTGTGATAACTCTGATACATAAGGATTGATGCCTAAAAGTTGTACCTATATATTAAAATGACAATTTAGGTTATCTGACTTGGAGATTGGTTCTTAAGTCAGGGATAACCTAGGACTAAACAAACGGTTTTTATCGATGTTTTGGGGGGTAATGAAAGATAAAATCTTGAGACATGTATTTTTGAGTTGATATTATATCTATACGATAGATATAGCAGTACTGTCTTGCCTAAAAAGGAATCTGAAAGTCTTGTCTCACATCTATGACTTAGTAAGTCAAAGGAAATTGATGATGAGGGTTCTTGGGAACCTGAACTTCAGAGATAACGAGAAAAAGGAAGACAGTGAAATGATAATAAGATGGTTTGTATCCATCTATTTCTCATAAGATGAAAATATGTATATATTAAGAGTTAGGGTTTGTGGAACCTCGAACCCAAATGATATAAATATGGAAAAGAGATGAGTTATAAATAACTCTTTCATTGAGTAGTCTCTAATGGTCTTGATTCTCACTGATATTGTCTAATGAGAAATAGTCGGTGTTAAAGGAATAATGGGTCCTGGAGTTAGAGACGTATGTCAAGTGAATTGACTTTAAAAATGGAATGAATGATCATACAAGGTAAATGGAATATGAAATGATTGACAATGAAACTCAAAGGTGATGAGTCATTTTGAGTAGAAAATATACTAGTGTTGAAACTAGTTCAGTGAGAATGAAACTTGTAATGTGGTTGTGGTATAGCCGCATGTATCGAAAATAATATAAGAAAGAGGTTTATTAGTGTTGTTGCGATGTAACTGCACACACTAATAGTAGGATAATAAGGAAACATGTCAATATAGTTGGGACATAGTTGCACATACCGAAGGCAGAATAGAAAGGACTTATTAGTATTGTTGTGGGTAACTGTACTCACTAATAGAGCAATAAAAGAGAAGGGAATGATGATGTGGAGGAACCACACATAGAGATGAAATATGAGGATACTAGATTGAGGTGTAGCTCAATGCTGAGGTGGTAAGGAAATGATAAAGGTATACTAAAAGTGAACAATTACAACAAGAGTTGAGAGTTGAAGGACTTGAGAGAAATTTATGTTTTTAATCAACTCTATCTTGATGAGGAAGTAGAATCACTTGTAAGGTAAGGGTAAATTGAAAAAAATAAAAGTGGAAAGTGAGTAACAACTGTATAAGCCTAAGAACTGAAAAAGTCAAAGGTAGAGGCTTAACATCAAATTATTTAACAATCTGTCGAGGTATTAATACAGAAAGATTCATATATATAACACTCATGTCATCAGAGATATCTGATGTAGATAGGAATTGAAGGGTAAGTTGCAAATACATAAGCATAACGACTGGTAAGGTTAGGGATAGAGGTTTAACATCAATTTATTTAAGAGCTTTCTCGGCATGGAGGCAAAAAGATTTACAAACCTGATAATCTTCGTATCGGAGATACCAGATAGATACAAAAAGTTGTATCGTTTGAGTAAGTTAATATATATATATATATATATATATATAGCAGTGAGTTAGTGAGTTGTTCAATGTGATCAATTGGATTAGTACAGTCTAAATTGGGGAGAATGAGTTGTCAATAAAGTTAAGGATTGAGAATCCAGATAATGATGTATAATACTGGGAATGAATAGGTAAGCAGTATATCAAGAGGTTGGTATTGACTGCAATCTATGATGGAAAATGTTGAAATTTATAAATTCTGCAAATGATGATTTGTGGAAATTCAGTGATCACTCGAAATTCAAATGGTTGGGTTGTGTAAACTGGTAAGAGGTTAGAAATGGAAAGTTAAACTTGATGAATGAAAGTTATGTCATTAAGGTTTCAACAAGGTTAATTATATAAATAGATTGAAATCTTATCACAACTTAAGTTGGAAATTCATCAAATTATTTGAATGGTTGATACCAAATCAAGGATCAATTCTAATTTAACTTGAGATATTATGAGAATTGTATAAGTTTGAGAACTCAATTTGAGTGATAAATTAATGTGAGGTGAATTCCAAAAGAATAGTGATTTCCCATAATTGACAACTCAAGTGTTTAAATTAAATAAAACCAATAGTTCTCAATAGTTGATTGAGATTAGGTTATCATGGAATAAAGATCAGAGTTTTGGAGTATATGATAAAGCGATGGCTTGATATTATGAGAAAATTATGGTGTAGACCATAGAAACTCACTAGAGCTCATGCTATATTTAATAAGAGAAAGATGTAGAGTTGTTAAACTCTATTGAGATAAGATTATTATTAAGTTGACAATGATGACGAATGTGAAAATAGTTGAAACTTTACCAAAGCACAAAGTACTGTTGCAGAGTTATGTGGAACTCTGACAATAGATTGGCATATACCAAAAGTTGTACGTGCAATGGTTAAGTTCAACTGAATACCACTAGGATATGTGTTGAATCTTAAATTATGAGTCAAAGGATTTGACTGAGATTAAGACAATTGAAGAGTTGTCTTATATATTCAACACAGAGATAGGAAGTTGTGAAACGTGAAATGATTCAAAAATACAAACAACTTATACAGATACTGTGATATAGTTGTATTGTATGATCAATTAACTTTAGAATGGAATAACACTATAATGGAATGAGGATGAGTTGTACATGATACAAATGATGCTTTGAGGAAATTGAAATATAGTTTGACTACCATAGTTGCTTAATTATACTTGGATTACGGAAAAAGTTAGAGTCAGAGGTGTATCTTAATATTTTTTTATCCAAGTAGTTGGTTATTGACATAATAAAGCAAGATATTGTAGTAAATACATTTGATATAGTTCATGAGGAACTAATGTAAAATTATTGTGTTGGTAAGAGTGACAAACCATTGTAAGGCTTCAACTGATAATGAAAATTGAGGATATGTACTTCAAATGATGAATGAAATGAATTGCAATAATAAGTCTTAGAGAAAAGACTTGAATATGATAAGAAATGGAGGACGATCCCAGTATTAGTATAAATTCAGTTGGTTGGATAGAACGTGCAAGTTCATTAATTCATTAAGAGGTTTTGAAGTATAGTTGTATCATGTACAAGGATATGAATGTTGTTTGGTTATTCCTAAGATTGGAAGATCTTAGGGGAATCATTAAATGATAAATGAGAAATTTTGAGAACCAGTGAAACTGGTGAAATGTGAATTGAAGAAAGCTTCAAACTATGAGAGTTTGAAGAAAATAATTTTGTCAGAATGAAGATAATTGAGGTAAAATAAGTCACCAGGAGGTGGAAAAGGATAGATTCACTTTGAGTAATCACCTATACAAATTGATTGACGCGGGTCAATACTTTAAATAAGAAAAAGAGGTATGTGATGTAATGAGTTACTAGAATGTGAAAGATAATATATTCACTCTGAGGAATCACTCATATAAAGTGATTGTCGATAGTTAATAGTTGAATGAAAGAAAGGGGCAAGAGAGGTAATTATAATAGGAACTTCTCAGTATTATCTCATTAGAGAGATAGATAAAAATGATGAATAAGGGAAGTCCTGCGCAGGCATATCATCAATTGAGAGGTTGGAATTGATAATTACCAATCCTTTCTTTGGAGTTCAGAATGAGACTGAACTCAGTAAATGAATGAATTAATGGATGATGGGATTGATTAATAAATCTTATTGGAACTACTCAATATGTTAGAGATTGATTATGAATGAGTAGTGTCCATATTAGATGTTATAATGAAAATTGTGCTGGACATATTAAATTTTGAAATGGAAATTGGATTTAGGAGGAAGGTTAGACAAGAATGATTCTGAATGTCTCAAGAATCTCTCTATATGATTGATATATGTAATGCTATACTATATTTGGGTATAATATTATAAATTTTGAGATGATGATATACAGAGATGATGATGATATACTATAGATTATAAATGGGTTGAGATGATAATATACGAAGAGATTATAAAGAGATATGAGACGGATTCAATATGTGATATTAAGTAGTGAAACCTAAAGAGTTAGGTAGATTCTTGTCTATACCTGATAAGAGAAATGAAATACGATTATAAATTTTGTAAGGTGAAATAGACATCAGCACAATGAATTATAGTTGATGAGGAAATCTAGTTTGCACGATTATTGTCAGTGAAGGCATATGTTATGTTCGAAAGGATTAAGCAAAATAGTTGTATTGGAGATGTGAGATGGTATAATATTAAAAATATTCCAGATAGAGATCCGAGAGTTGCTTCCATTGAGGGAAGAAGTTATTGATATAAAATGAAAACCAGTCTCAATCTCGGTACAATATATTTCCTTCGTGTTGACGAAGAGATATGTTACTAATCTTAATTCAATGAATATGATTGAGCTTGAGTCTCATCATGATAATCACTGAAAGAATCGATTTATCTGTGTGAGTTCTTTAATGATCTTAGTAACCGAGGGGTTACAGAATGAAGTATGTTCCTTCTTATACTACCATAAGGGTGAGATATAAGAAGGAAACACTGTAATAGAATGAATGAAGTAATAAAGAACTACACAGAGGAAATAGAGCAGACTAAGTAAGATATAACTATAATATAAAGGAAACAAATAATATAAGGATAAAGTTATAGTGTATAGATTGACGAAATCTATAAGTTTCAAGCGAGTATCAAAAGAAAATGATGAGAATGTTGGGTGATTGACCTTGCCATTCACCGATGGGTGGAATGGAGGTAGGAGACACACATATGTTGACCTTGCTGTTCATTTATGGTGGACAGAGGTAGAAAACATGATACACACATATGTTGACCTTGCTGTTCATTTGTAGTGGACAGAGGTAGGAGACATGATGACTGTCGACCTTGTCGTTCAGTTATGGGATGGACGGAGGTAGGAGACACGAAACTGTTGATCCTTAGTGGATTCGTCAATGCTTGAGCTACAATGCTTGAGCTACAACAATCCTTAAGAAAAAGAGAAAACGTGACAAATATCATAGGTTATGGATGTATCAAAAGATATATGAGATTTTTTGGGAATCTCACCTATGAACGGGCTATAGAGATTCGGATTAAGTAAAATTAATGGAATAGTGTTATTTACATTTCATTAAACTGAAAGAGAAGAAAGAAACGGTAATTTAGTTACATTTATTCTTCAAAGTAAAGTTGAGATAAGCTTTGTGCTAGTGATAGGATGGTGCAACCACATATACTAGACAAGCAAGGAATGAGAAAGCTAAAGAGTAGGAAATATAATGGAATAGTGAACTCCATTACTGTTCGAGATCATTGGTAACTTGTACGTACCTTTAATTTCGAGGACGAAATCGTTGCTAAATTGGGGAGACTGTAGCGACCCGTTACTTTAAGCACGCGATTAAGACTAATCCAAATCTAAATTAATTCAAGTTAGCCTCGTGGTTAAGCCCGGTTTGTCTCAATTAACGTGTATGTGAATTTGCGTGATGTATTATGTTTGTTTGATGTGTAGTAATACGTATACGTGTATAAATGAATAATCGGGTCAATGATGAGACAACTAATACCATGTGTAGGTCATGTGGACACACATGAGACGCGAGATAGCATTGACGCTCGAGAGTGCTCGGCGGCAAAAATTACGTAATTATTGGCGTAATTATAAGCATAAACATATATTTTTATATATTATGGATATATATAAATATATATTAAAATGGAAAATAATAAAATAATAGTAATTTGTCTGGCGCAGAGTGATACGTGGGGTCACGAGTGACACGCGTAGGACATACGAGGGTGTGCACGCCCGAAAGTTCTCGTTGGCGTGCTAACCGGAATTTTAGGCGCAATATATCGATAAATATATATATTTATATATAAATTAGTATATATAAATATATATAATAAAAATTAGGAAAATGGGAAATTACCATAAAAGGTATTGGTTTAAATAGGAAAAGTGGATAAGCACAAGGGCATTTTGGGTATTTTCCAAACCCAAACCGCCTCTCGTTTTCTTTAAACCGTGAGAAAGAGAGAAATTAAGAAACAGAGAGCAAAGAGAGAGATCGAATAGTGAGGAAGAGATGAGGAGGAGAGATCGGGAGTTCCATGGAGTCGAAACCAAGGAGAGCTCGAGGTGAGATGCATAGTTTTGTATGTTGTGTTGTTTTGTATGGGTGTTGTGGTTGGGAGGTTTGGCCATGGCTTTAGCCCTGGCCGAACTAGGAATCAAGGTAGGGAGGGTTGTCTCCCAACCCTCCCTGGTGTTAAATGTTGAGAATGATTGGGGTTAGGGTTGGAAGCCAACCCCAATCGAAAAGGAAAAAAAAACAGAACTGCTGGAGGTTGAAGACGACCCTGAACCGAGCCGGTTCGGTTCTGTTGAGCCGAACCCGGTTCAAGCCCGGTTCAGGGCAAAAAGGCAATTAAATATAAAAAAAAGAAAATGGAAAAGAAAATCCAGAAAAAATAGGAAAAAAATATGAAAAAATAGTATTTTGACCAAACAAATAGAAATTGAGGGATTTCTATGGAAAATAAGAAATTCGAAAGTCGGAGGAGACTTTACACTGGGGTTTTTACCTTGAAAAGTGTGAAATAGTCAAAATATGTTAGAAACTAGATCCCGAGATTCCGAATTCAAATGAGACTAGTTTAGAAGTATTAGTAAATGAATATTAGACTTAAATTGATAAGAAATGGTTTATTTTAGGTAATAAACTGATGTGGAAAGGTTTGAGGACTCCGAGGAGTTGTTTAAGTAGGTAAAATATAGAAAGCTCAGGACAGGTAAGTGGGACTCGTAGCTTTTATCAATTATGTAATGTAAAATAGTATTACTAGAGCATGTAGTGTACTGGACTGGGAATGGGGCAATATACCGTGATTTGACTTTGGTTTTACTAAAATGTTTTGAAAAGAAAATGGATTCAAAAAGAGGTTTGACGGGACGGATCGGCCTGGGGTTTGGAACTGTGGTGGAGTTGCTAACCATCACCGCGCCTCCAGTGACTTGGGAATTATCCCGATCAACGCTTTCCAGTTGAGTTTAGCAGCTCATTAACCATAAATCAATCATATGAGCAGTGGTTGGTTTAGTGATGATGAGTAAGTGCGACTCGATGTTTTATGAGTTGGCGGCACATTGACAAGAACTGGTTAGATGCCCAGTGACTGGTTCTTAAATAATGTGAGAGGGCAACTCAGTGCAAATACGAATATTTGAAATAAAAATCACGGGTACATTGCAATGAACCAAGGAACTTGCATCTGATATATATATATATATATATTGTTTATATTGATTCATATGCTCCTGTAGATATGCATTTAATTCATGTTGTTATACATTGCCTTGATATTAATTGGTAGCTGATGGTTGGTATGAGAGTCACTTACTGAGCAAGTAGGAGCTCACCCACCTTAACATCTCCAAGTATGGATGTACGCTAGGACTTAGAACTCAGGAAAGGAGAAAACCAGGGGTTTAGTATCTTCTCTACGGTGCAGTGAGTTTTGTTGTTATATATAAATTATTTTGCTTTATAATTTGTAATAATTGGGGTGGGAATACAAGCTCAATGCCGATGTTCATGCCGGTATTGTATAACTTGTGTTTTATCGAAAAAGTTTTAAATTTTATGCTGCGTTTGTTTTATGTTGTTTATTTAAATTAAGATATAAAGGTTGTTGTCAGGAAATGTGGTAAGGCTGCTGGCTCTAATTATGTCCGATCTGGTTTACCGGGGCTTAATTAGGGTTTCAGGTCGAACATTCTCTAATTAAAATTAGGGGCTGTTACACGCGACAAACCAAATTGAGAAGTAATACTGACCGAAGAAATGCAATATCAACGAGAAGTTGGATAGTTTCACAACATGCGGGCTATAGGATAAAAATTATTAAAGTGACACAGCATGACGAGGAGAGCCATGGGATTAGCCTTAAGATATGTATGTGGATGATGAGGTAAATGACTTATAAGGGCAACTGTCCAAGAAATGAACAAGTGTTGACTTAAGGGCAAAAGGGTCATTTTACACATTGGCACACATATATAAAAACGTTTTATCCAAAAACCCTAATACACACTATTCATCATCTTCCCAACTCAACAACCGCCACTATTCACCTCCTCCCTCCTCTCACCACTGCCACCACGTCCCACCGGAGACACCGACTCCGACGAGGTCAGCGAAATCGGAGAACCGCCGTCGACGAGGTGAGACACTCTTCTCTCTCGTTATCCCTCACCTCATGGTCTCTCACTCTCGACTGTGCAAGCTATCTCTCCCTCTCACTCTCGGTTGGACTGTCACCACCGCCACCCACCACGGAGCTGACCTCTCCACCACCCACCGGAGACACTTAGGTGAGCTCCTCCTCTCATTTTCTTCTTTTTCTCTCTCGGCAGTTCACTCTCTCTCTCACTTTCATTCTTCTCGACCTCCAGGCCGTGACAATGGCTTCTCCTCCCTGGACTGGCAACCACCCTCACCCTTATGAAACAGGAAACCTCGGCCACCCACCGGAGACACCAAGGTGAGCTGTCCTCGACTGTCCCTCTCTCGTTTTCTTTGCTCACTGTTCTTCATGTTTTTGAACTGTTGTTGACGTGGGTACCACGGTTTGGATGAGTCCCGGTCAAGGCTGGCCGGAGGAGACCCCCATTTGTGACTGTTTCGTGGGTGTTGTATGGACAGTTTTTCATGTGTGTGTATACGATTTGGGTTGTGTATAGGTTATGGTTTTGTGTGTGTGTGCATGGGGTGTGCATCTCACTGTGTGTGTACACCACAGTGGGGTGTACACAATAGTGGTGTGTGTGCATTGTGAGAATCAACTAGTGTGTGTATAGTTGGGGTATATTTAGTGTGTGATATCTTTAGTGCATGTGTGTATAGGGTGCATACAACAATGGGGTGCACACAACAGTGGGGTGTTGTGTGCACATAACTGTGGGGTGTACCAAGTGTGGGGTGTATCAAATGTGGGTTGTGTGGCCATAATGTGTATTATTGTATGTGTATGAATAAGTAAAAAAAGGATGATGGATATGGACATTGTTTTAAAATGATTATGGGCTTGTGTTAAGGCCCAATAAAAGCCCTACACACATTTTAATAAGGGTCCATAACAAATCACAAATGGTGTGTACATGGGTTGTGTAGAACCCAATAGGGATTCAATACAATATGTACAACTTAAAGCCCAAAATAAATGCATAAAATGTAAGAATGAGCCTATATATCTAGGCCCAATAAGTGTCCACACAAAAGGCTTACTTAGGTGGGTATAAGCTTGATAAATGGGTCCAATAAGAGCCCAAAGAGAGTTATGTTTTGTAAAAAGGGCAATAACCATAGAGATGGATTAATCCACAATGGTTTGAGTCGCCTTAATTAAATGTATTTAAACTAAACATACTAGAAACACCATAAGACGAGGTACTAACTGTAAATCAACATTCGAGGTTCCAACCTATGCCAGGTAGTCAGAAACCGCGGGAAACGCGTTAGAGTCACGGAGTGGTACCAGGTTGCGTTGTCAGGTAAGTACATACGTACCCTGTATGTGTGTATGTTAGTAGGCCAGTAAGGAAATAACATGTGATTTATACATCGTCTATTCATTGATATTGTGAATTGATCCCTTGTTTGAAATTCTATTCCTTTTTCTTGGTTGTATGTTCTCGGCATGAGTGTGTGTCTCGAAGGTATCATGTGGTCTTGCACTAGCTGGGACAACGAGGGTGCCCTCTGCAGGGGTAACTGACCACCCCTAGTGTTGTGTGTACTGGGTACTAGATTCGAGAGGTGTTGCGATGCCTCTCGATTTCAAGCTGCGCTAATGTTGCGACATTGCCTGGGGAGATCTTGCGAGATATTTGCCGTATTGCTCTGAAATTATACCACTCATGGACCTTTTTTGAATCTTAGAACATGCAACTTTCGATTGCTTATCTATCAGTCTGTTTATCATGCACTTGATTTATTTACTTTCCTGTTATTTCATTTCCGCATGATATTTAGACTGCTTCGTTTGTTTAAATCATAAATTACTGTTACATTCTTCTGGCACTACTTTCGATTTCTTTAGTTGCTCACTGTCTAGTTTGTAACGGTGGATGCAGATAGGGTGGAGAGCAGCAAGGGCAAGGGACCCTGCCTAGGAGACCTACTTTGAGGACTAGTAGCAGGATCAGGGAGTGGCTTTATAGTATATCGTTTCATATATATGTTTTGAGATTATTGAACTGGGCATTTTTTATGAGACTGGTATCATGTATATATGCTTATCGAATTGTACTTGAATACCCAGGGTTTTCCACACTTATAGAATTCATATATTTCCCTTGATTGAGTTATTTCCCGTATTATACTTGTTTAGTCTTCCGCTGTGTATTATTGCAATAACTCTTTCATAAATTGTTAAAATTGATGAATCGAAGGCTGACTAGGCTCGTCAGGTTGTCGAGTGATGACTCGAGGCCTGCACGGGTCTAGGCCGGGTGTACCCAATTGCACGGGAAAATTAGGGCCGTCACAGATGGTTTGCGACAAGACGCACAACAACGACATCACATGAAATGACGCTCACAAAAATCACCACCCCTAATAGAGACGCTTTAGGGGCTGTGAGACTCCATGATGGACATGATAAGGTCTCTGGCAATCCCTCAAGTCATCGCGTCGATGGCAGAGCCGCCATGATAGTGGTTTCCAATGACAAAAGTACCACATACATAAAATGTATAAATAATAGAAATAAATAACAACGTCGCTATTTTGGGCCACTTCAAGAGTCGTGAGACACAAGTATGGATCCTCGACATCTCTGGTCACGGTGGCGTCGTGCACGACAACAAATTCTGGTGAAGAGGAGCATAATACACATGAAATGTCCATTAACATGAAATATCTAAGTTTGCGCCCTCCCCGCCTCACTGTTATTGATCACTCCGGAGAGCTGTAGGACCCAAGCCAAGGCTCGATGGGGTCCCCGACAACTTCCAGTCCGGGTGGTCCAGTGGTGGTGCCACCAGTAAGGGCGGTTTCCGGCTAGGAGAAAAAGAAAGAAAAACATAAAACCATATGAAAAAATGACCAAAAACAGCCCAAACTGTGACACATAACACACACACCACGCACACACCACAGTCTAACATCTCATCAGTGAGACACACCATACACCCCACACCCCAACGTCTCAACAATGAAAAACACCATACACACCACACAAGAAAACCCACATCTCGCTGTCCAAAACACACATCAACCAAACACGACTGTCGTACACATAGGGGAGCCATCTCCGGTCAGTGGAGTCGCCAGAGGTGCACCTCGGACTTGCTCCGACAGGAGATCGAAACCCACCTCCACCATACATCCAACACAGCCAACAAACATAACATAAAATAACAAAGAAACCGAGAAAAGGAGAGAGAGACCAAGAGTAACCGGGAGAGAGGGACCTTCACGTTCTCTGGCGAGGTCCCACAGTCCAGATCCACTGGTGGTCGACGGTGTGCAGCCATGTCGTGGAAAGGTGAGTGACCAAGAAGAGAGAGAGAAAGGGAGAGGTCGAGAGAGCACCAAACCGAGAGAGAGAGAGATCGAAAGAGAGAGTGAGAGAGTTACCTCTGGTGAGAGGTCCGACGACTGGCAGTCGGTGGTCGATGGTGGCGAACCAAGGAAGAGAGAGGTGTGACCGTGAGAGGAAACCGAGAGAGAGTGGGGAGACAAATCGAGAGGGAGAGAGAGACCGAGAGAGAGAGAGAAAGCACCTCCGGTGAGGTCCGGCTACTCAGAGCCGGAGTCGGTGGTTGGTGGTGGCGAACTAGGGAGGAGGAGAGAGTGAAGGAGTGGTGGGAGTAAGAGTGAGGACGGTGGTGAAGAGATATGATTGGTATGTATGTATATATATATATAAAATGAGATGTGAATAGTAAACGAATAGTGGGGTAGGTAATGTGTTGTCTCATTAATGACCCTTCATCTCAACACACATACGCATCTCGAGGTAAATCCCATGGCTTCTCAAATTACAGTTGTGTCACTTCAACAATCCATATTCCATAGACTGTATATCGCGTAGTTATCTAACTCCCCGCGTCCAAACAACGTTCTTCGGTTTAGTTCGACTCATCGCGCGCGTAGTCCCACCTTGTTCCTTTAAATAATTATTTAAATTATCCAATTATTCATTTATTTGTATTTTAACGGTGTTTTACTCTCCCGTTTATCTAAGCGAAGCCTAACTCAGTCTAAAAATCACCCGAACGGCACGAGACCCGTACTGAACTACAATATTAATACACACATCGCATAAACATAACATTACTTCGGTGTCGACTTCAGAAGTTCGAAATACTGTCTAGTATCATGTAATCGGGTCACAGTCCTAACCAGTGCGACACTAATTGGGTTAAAATTGAAGGTTGTTACATTAGCGTTTCCGAGTTCGTTTCGATTACTAAATTTGTTCATCACGTCGCCCCGGGCGTACCAACGTATCGAACTCGTTTACAACTTTTAATTATTATTTATTTTGTATTTTGTTAGTGTTTTTAATGCATTTAGTCCCCCGGACTACTAATTACCCGACCAATGTTCGCCCGAACCTCGTTATTTAAAAAACCTTCGAGCTAAACCGTTTCCCATACCAACACTCACACTCAAATGTCCTCGCACATTTGGAACATTGGAATTATTCATTTATACAATATAATACAAAACACCGAACACAAATAACATACCTCGACGTTGACGACTGAGAATTGGACGTTGTATCATAGTAAGTGGGCCTACGTACGACCTAAATTGACACGTGGCACAAGTTAGAATTTAAGGTTGTTACAGTCTTCCCAACTAATTGAAATTTCGTCCTCAAAATTAAAACAAACTAATGGAAAGACTTACCGAATCAAAAGAGATAAGGAAAATACTCACGCATAAGCTCCTTATCACTGTGGTGCTGCCACTTGATTAGGACTGACGGAATCTCTTTGTTCCTCAGAATCTTTACCTTCATACCCAGTATCTGAATAGGTTGCTCGTCATAAGTGATGTCCTCCCTCAAGTCTATATGGCTTAAGTCCACCACTAGCTGCCTGCCCTCTTTCGACCTATCAAGTCTGAGCATCAATATGTGAAATACAGGGTGAACCTTAAATAACTGAGGTGGCAACTCCAACTCATATGCAACTCTGCCTATCCACTTCCCAACTCTGAATGGACCAGTAAATCTCGGCGCAAGCTTCCCTCTGATCCCGAACCTCTTGTGACCTTTCATCCGAGACACCTTCAGGTACACGTAATCCCCGACCTTATACTCTAACTTCCCATGATACAAATCATAATATCTCTTTTGCCTCTCTTGCGCACCTTTCAACCCATGTCTGATAAGTCGTATATTCTCTGTGTGATCCACAACAATCTCTGGCCCAATAGTTGCCATATCCTCTCGCTCTGCCCAGCAAGATAGAGATCTGTACGGCCTCCCGTATAATGCCTCAAACGATGTCATACTAATACTGTCTTATAACTATTGTTGTAGGAAAACTCACACAAATGAAGATACTCCTCCCATGAACCACCGTACTTCAATACACACATCCTCAACATATCCTTGAGTATCTGTATTAGACGCTCTGATTGTCCATCAGTCTGTGGATGATAGGCGGTGCTAAGATTCAACTGCGTGCCGAACTGTGCTTGTATACTCTGCCAAATCTGTGACATAAACTGTGGCCCTCTGTCAGATATAATCGATATAGGTACACTATGCAGTCGAACTATTTCACGCTCGTACAACAAAGCCAACCTATCCACCCGATGTGTGGTCGAAACAGGTAAAAAGTGCGCAGACTTCGTTAACCTGTCCACAATCACCCAGATACTGTCATGACCGCGCTGAGACCGAGGTAAACCACTAACGAAATCTATCGCTATATGATCCCACTTCCATCGAGGAATGGGAAGTGATTGCAGTAACCCGTTAAGTCTGCGAAGCTTAGCCTTAACTCGCTAACAAATCTCACACCCTTGAACATAATCAGAAACAGCGGTCTTCATCCACAACCACCAAAATAGACGACACACATCAGCATACATCTTTGTCTTGCTCGAATGAACCATAAAACGCGAACGGTGTGCCTCATGAAATATCTCATCGTGTAGCTCAGCCACTAATGGAATCCACAATCGCCCTCTAAATCTCAAGCATGAGTCTATCGACTGACTCCAATCTGGATGATCTGAACTCTGAACGAACTCCAAAAATCTGTCATACTCCTTGTCACCCCACTGACCATTTAGTATACTCTGAATAAAGAAAGTATGAATCCTTAACTGACTGCAAATCAATACTCTAGTGTTGGTCGGAATATCAACGAAAAACCTCTCAACCGTCTTGAGCAAACCATATTCGTGTGTCATGTGGCAAGTAACAACCTCTGAGTCTGACCTTTTACGGCTCAACGTATCTACAACCACATTGGCCTTTCCCGGGTGGTACTCCAAAGAGAAATCATAATCCTTGAGGAACTCAAACCAATGCCGCCGGTCCTTGAGACTTTGGCGTGACCCACATACGACCGAGCCGAAAGCCTATAATTCGAAGTGTGGGCTTACATTCGTGTGGTTTTCAAAACCTAAGAGAGTCAATGTGTTTCCAATTGATTTATCAAGTTGATCGAGTCTTAAAATGTTTTCACGTCATTAAAACGTCAGGGAAACACAAGGGTTTCAACCTAGGGTTAATTAAAGACTAGACCCATTAATTATTTTTCAAAGTTTGTCAGGTAGTCGGGAACTCGAGGATACGTGTTAGGATCGCGACAGCGCAACGTACCAAGTAAGTTAGTAAGCCAGTAAGAAAATATCATGTTATTCCATATCCTGATGTTGTTGTGATTGTTGAAATAAATCTCATGCTTGGAATTCCATTCTATTCCTTAGTTGTGTGTTTTTGGTATAAATGTGTGTCTCGAAGATACTTGTGGCCTACACTCAAGGGATAAAACGCGGGCACTTCTGCAGAAGTGTGTGACCACCCTTAGTGGTTGTGTGATACCAAGTGCTGGACTGTTGTGGATATTGTTGTGGTTGTCAATATTTCGACATCGTTGTTGTGGATATTGTTGTGGATTTAGACCACTTATAAACTCTGTTGATTCTTGGAACACTCAAATTTCTATCGTTTATCTATTTAGTCTGATTATCATACACTTTGTTATATTTCCTGTCTTTCAATTACCGCATGATTTTTGGACTATTTTACTTGGTATTTGTAAATTACTGTTATATTTTTCTGGCATTACTTTCAATTTCTCTTAGTTACTCACCATCTAGTTTGTGACGGTGGGTGTAGATAGGACAGATACCAGCAAGGGAATGGTTCCTCTGAGCACTCCTCAGGGACGATTTCTTTCTTTGCTGCATAGTATGTTGTTCTTTGTCTTATATATGTTGTTTTGAAATATATTGGGTATTATCATTGGGTTGTGAGACTTGGATATCATCTATTGTCCTTTTCATACTTTAGTCACCAAATAATACATGTTTATTCTTATGTATGGGGTTCCACATTTATTAGACATTCATGATTTCCCTATGAGTAATAGAATGATTATAGTTGAATTATGCTGCGTATAGATCTAATAAGTTTTATAATCTAATAACTCATATTTTGAACTGTAAATGAACGAATTGAGGCTGACTAGGCGTGTATAGACTCGTCGAGTACCGACTCGAGAGCCTATACGGGTCTAAGCCAGACGTTCCCAATTGCTTCAGAAATTGGGGTTGTCACAGTATCCTTTCGCTAATGAGAGGGATAAGCTAAAGCTAAGCAAGATACATGGAACTACTAGTATGGCCATCACAAAACTGAAATCTTTATCATCGGAAATGTTAGACATTGTTTGGTTCATTTTGAGATGAAGTTAATTGATATTTTTTGTTTATTGCATAATTTAACCAAAACATCTCTCCGGAGATAGAGGCATTTAGAGCTAGTCATGACATTTTGAGGGCACAGGGCGAAACCTTAAAAATAGGACCTTCAATAAAATTACCTTATTTTTCACCTTATACCGCAATTATACTTTAAAAAATATTTTAAGACTTTTTCCCTCTTCATTTTTCTTAATTTGAGGCTGAAAGTGAAAAATGTAATAATCTACTTATCACAGATGGAGTTAAAAAGAGGTTGGAGGAATCAAGGAGTACATGAGGGGTGAGATGCAAGAAATTAGAGGAAGTCGAACAACGTATCTCACTTGCAAGATTGTATAAATCAAGTGATATTTTTATTCGGATGGAGAGTTGTCTCACGATTCCCTTGAAGATATTACCTCAAATTTTACGATGTGGGGCCTTCTCTTTTCTTTTTAACAAATATAATGGCCTTTTTTTTTTTGCTAAACCTATATACCTACATTAGTTAATGTTTAGGTAGGGAGGCCTAAGGCAGTCGCCCTTCTTGCCCCACCCCAGGCACGCCTATGGAGGCATTATTTGTCAACAAACAAAATTTAAGGAGGTCGTGGGTTTGATTCCATAAAGGAATTTAATGTAAAAAGGAGTAATTTAAAAAATAATAATATATGTAGAGTGCCACTTCATTAATCCACTATACTCTTTTTTTTTCTTTTTCTTTTTGGGTATGAACACGGCCCAAAAAAAATGGGCCGAATCTACTATACTCTTTTACATTTCTCTACCACAACTAGGTTCTTTTTTTTTGTCAAAGTATTTACCACTATAGTTAAATACAACTTTTCACACTTTTCAAGACCAATAATAGTAAAAAACTCAACAAAAGTAAGAAAAACAAAAAACTATATATAGTGAGAGTATAAAAGAACCATATTAGAAAATTAGGTTTTGAGGACTACCTCCATATATATGGGGTCCGACAGTGTCCGATCATAGATTAGTAGGTGCGGTTGGTGACGAACACCATGTGGAAAATTAAAAAAAAAAAGGAATAATACTGATTAATCAATTTCAAGCACCCAATTGGAGGAAAACTCCAATTTCATCTCTCTTTCTTTTGTCAATTTTTCGTGTTTGTACATATTTAGTGATACAATTAATTGGTCAGAAATACTTGTAAAAAAGCGAAAATACATGCATGATACACCTAAACAAGAGCCAAAACCCATCATAAATCGATCATTAATTAACTATCAATTCAATCGACTAATGTCAGAGATGGAGAAGAGGAGCTCCGTTGGGTGTACTCCACTGAAATTTCAGTCTCATCGTCAGCTGATGAATTATTATTAATAAGAATTACCGGCCTCTCAACCTTATCACCACTACTCCACATGCTCATTTCTTTCTCTAACACCAAGCAATAGCTCTCAAAAATGCGAGAGCTGACCACCACCCCAAAATCCAACAAGAACAGCATCTCCAACTCTAGTCTGTTCAGCTCTGCATTGCTCACTCCACCCACTCTCGCATAAAACGAATTGTTGTAGTGCCTGCACAATCACGTGTGTTTCAAAAATTAATTCCCATTAATTAACGAACCCACTAAATAATCATTGAGGCCTCCTCAATGGAAAATTCTAGGTGTACGTACATTAGCATCGCACATCGGAATGCACATCGCATTCTAATGGCCGTGCAATGTACCTCGAGATGTATGTGCATCGCATCTCGAGGTATGACGCACAGTGATCAGGATGTAATGTGCGTTCCAATGTTCGATGTTGATGTACGTGTAGCAGTGCAAAACTCATGGTTAGAAGAATTGTTAATCAAAATTTGCAAATAAGCAAGCGTTTGTGCATGTAGGCCTATTGACTTCTGCTAGTATTAATATTATCCACGATTAATATATTAATAAAAAGTTCTAACACAATTGAGAAAATATGTTCTATAGTACTATACTTGCCAACATCCTTGATGTGGACTATTATCTGTTGCAATTTTACCTTTGCACAATAATTAAGATAATGATTGATTTATTATTAAAAAAAATTTCATAACAAATTAAATGACTGGCCCTCTTGTACATGAATTCATTTAATTATTATGGGTATTGTGCCAAAAAAAGTAATTACTATTGTCATTAACTAAATAAAACGAGTTTAATTAGAATTAAAAATGAAGAAATTAATGTTTCATTGCTCCCTTGATTTTCTAATGTGACGGATATTTAGGAATAGAGGTGCAAATTAGTTCGTTCCATACATCTCCAACAATTTTTAATTAATTATAAATCTATTGAATCATGTGTTTGGACACTAGAACAGGGCTGTGGCAATTTTTTTATTTGCCCCAAAACTATTCCTAATCATCAACGTCTAATAATGTGTATCGATCTTTAAGTATATCAAATGACAATATTTAATTTGGAATATTAATTGGAGCACTTACATGTCGTCGAGGACCTTGGAAGCAAGCATGACACTAGTGACGAGCAGCCTATGCACATTGAGAGAGACAAGGAGCGAGTCCGGATACTTGTGAAGCAATCTATCAATATAAACGTATCCCACGACGAAGCACGAGGGGCTGCAGTTGGTGAACTTGTAGATCCTCTCCAAGTACTTTGGAATGCTTATGCTCGGCGCCCGAACCCCGTGAAACACTTTCAAGCTCTTCCCCGTCCAACCCGCCGCCACGGCAGCTAGTGTGTCATTTCGAGCCACTAGCCGCTCCAACACAAACGAGAGCACGGTCAGGACTCGTGGCGTGGCCGAGTCGTGGTGGTTTGAGGAGAGCGGTGGCGCGGCGGCGGGGGCTTCGGTGTCCTCGGACATCTGTGCTAGCTCATGGTGCTGGAATTGCCATAATATTGTTGTGGTTATGTGGTCTTGACAACTAGAAGAGACAGAGGTGGAGACTTCCTTTTTTTTTTTTGTGTGTTATCCGTTTGGGAGGGAGAGAAGGCACGAGAGGTTGACACGTGTGATTCTGAATATCTGGAGTAGTGATGGGGAGTGGACGTTCAAACTGAAAGAACGAGAGGGTGTTTAAAAGGGTAGGTGTTGGGGGTCGATCCCATGAAGCATGTGGCGTGAGTAAAAGAATTTTTAGTTTTTTTTTTTTTTTAAGTTTTTTTAGTTTTTTTTAGTTTTTTTTTTTTTTCTCATTGGATATTCACGCGAGCCTCGTTATTTTCAAGAAAACAATCTTGACCTAATAAAGAATCGAACCTGAAACTGTGTACTTAACCCACACATTTAATCCCAAACTCACATTTACTGTTGGGTCCGAGTTAACAAATGGAATTTTTAGTTAGATGTGTTGGAGAAATTGTTGGTTATTTGTAAATTGTAACCAGATAAAGCTTGTTCCATCTACTTACAATAGGATCGATATTAGTTTGTACGTCAACTACTTCAAATTTGAATATTGTCGATCAACACATATGTAAGCGACACTATCAATTCTTAGTCTCTCCATGCATACACCATCATTAAAATTAGAGTAGTGTTATTTGGACTCATAAGTCCGGACTCAAAAATATTTTTTATTTCAAAGTCATCCTCAAGCAATAAATGAAGCAAAACAAAATTCCTTCTATACCCCTTAAATATTTATTAAAATTTAAAAACCACCTATAAGTCGGGATTCATGAGTCTAAGTATCATTATTGTTAAAATCACGTATTTTATGTTTTGATGTGATCCTAGTTAACGGTCTCGTTTGGTTCGGGGAGAAGTTAAAGGAAGTAAGATGTAACGACCCGAATTCTACTTGACCCGACCCGAGGGTAATTTAGTGATTTTCAATACTGAATGTGTGCAAGTGTGCTTTGTGAATTGTTTTGTGACGGCCCCAATTTCCCCGTGCAATTGGGTACGCCCGGCCTAGACCCGTGCAGGCCTCGAGTCATCACTCGGCAACCTGGCGAGCCTAGTCAGCCTTTGATTTAATCAATTTAGTAATTTATGAAAGAGTTATTGCAATAATACACAGCGGAAGGCTAAACAATAAATAACAAGGGAAAATAACTCAATCAAAAGGGAAATCAGGAATTCTATAAGTGTGGAAAACCCCGAGTATTCATGTACAAATCGATAAGCATATATACATGATACCAGTCTCACCAAAAATATCAAGTTCAATAATCCCAACAATATAAGTATGAAACGAAATACAATTCAGCAAAAAAAAACATAAAAACCTACTAAATGGTCTCCAAGTCCAGCCGCTAATCCTCACAACAAGTCACCTAAGCAGGGCTCCTTGCCTCTACTGCACTCTGCTCTATCTGCACCCACCGTCACAAACTAGACGGTGAGCAACTGGAGAAAATCGAATGTAATGCCAGAAGAAGATAACAGTAATTCATGATATAACAAGTAAAATAGTCTAAATATCATGCGGTAATGAAAAGACAAATTTAAATAAACAAGGTGCATGATAAACAGACTAATAGATATCAATCGAAAGTCAAGTGTGTTCCAAGGAATCAAAGGAGGCCCATAAGTGGTCTAAATCATAGCATAACGGCGAAGACCCTGCGAGGTCTTCCCGGGCATCGACACAAGCGAAGGCACAGCTATGATGGGAGGGACTCGAACCCACCCACCCAGTACTCGGTGTCACACGGTCACTAAGGGTGGTCACACACTCCTGTACATGAGTGCCGCGTTTTATCCTCAGTAAGGCAGTCCTAGTACTTTTGAGACAAAACACTTACGCCGGGAAACACACAACAAGAAATGGAATGGAATACCGATAATAGAGCATAACAAGACTGAATAAATGATAATGAATCACATGGCATTTTCTTCCTGGCTTACAAATCATACACAAGCTTTTTAAGGCTAGTGTACTTACCTGAACTAATCGTAACCCTAAGACAATACGCTCGCGTTCCTAGTACGTATCCCCTAGTTTCCCGCTACCTGACAAGGTTGGAAACTCTAATTAACGGGTTGAGTCATTAACTAACCCTAAGTTAACTTCTTAGTACTTCCCGTGTTTTGTAATGACTTGACAACTTAATAACCAATCGATACAACGACCATAAACCCATTGAAACACAACTCGTTTGGATTTTGAATTCACAACACATATATTAGCCTAGTCACACATCTTAGGCTCGGCTCGGTCATAAATAGGTCACGCTATAGTTTCGAGGACCGGCAGCGTGACCACGACGTCATAACCATTCATCGACACGAAAACACAACTTCGATGTCGCCCGACAATTACGATTCAATACGAAACTTAACATGACCATACACCGGCGAGTAGGGAACTCAGGGTGTGGTCCAACATTCGTAAAGTGTCAACACAGCATGGAAAGGCCATGTGCACGCCCTACGTCACGTTGACAACTACTCAACGCAATATAAACAACTCATGCGTATCTCCGCCATTACGACTCATCATCATTGATATGGACGCTCCGGGGTTATGAGACTCCATGGCGGGCATGGTAAGGTCTCCGGCAGTTCCCCATGTCATCGCGTCGATGATAGTACCGCCACAACGAGTGGTTTCAGGCGAGAATGTTACAATGCGCATAACATTACATAAATGACATAATATATTAATAATGTCGCTGTTTTAGGCCACTCCGAGAGTTGTGAGACACAAGCATAGACTTAGCTTGGTACTCGACATCTCCGATCATGGTGGCACAGCGGTGGCGTCGCCTACGGCAATGGATTTCGGCGATGACTCAAAACAGTCCACACAACATGACAACAACATCACCTAGGTTCAAGACACTAAAACAGTTCCAACATGACCAAATCGATCACAACAAGAACAACGAGGCATCATCGAGGTCATGGAGAGGTCTCCGACAATCCCCCACGAGCGGTGGTCCGGCCAATAGTGCTGCTATATGCGGCTATTTCCGGCGAGAAGTACAAAACAGCGAGCATTTGAAAATTTGATAAAACAGTAAACATACACCCTATGTGACGCAAACGTGGGTGCTCGGGGATGTGGGGATCTTGGGGCACCACTAGGGACCATCCCCGACCACCTCGACCGGCGCCACCGCCTCCAAGCGGCAAAACGTGACAACGAAGTTAAAACGATCACGAAAACAGTTTTATAACAATAAGGAAAAACAAACCGTGAGAAAAAGAGAGAAAGAGTGGAAGAGAGGGAGAGAGGAAGATCTCCGGTGAGAGAGGTGGATCTCGGCCACCTCGGACCTCCGACAACCCCGGTGGTGGGCTCGGCCAAGGCAGGGAAGGATGGACCGAGAGTGGGAGAGAGTGAGACCGTGAGTGACAAAGAAAATGAGAGAGGGAACAAAACCGAGAGAGAGTACAAATCGAGAGAGAGTGACGGATCTCCGGTGGGCTCGTCCACCGTGGGGTCCGGGGACCCGATCGGTTCGTCAACGTCGAGAAGAGGTGGAGGGTGGCGGTGAGATGTGGAAGATGAAGTGAGGCCGTGAGTGAGAAAGGGAAAGAGAGAGAGAGAGAAATGTGTGAGCAGAGACCGAGAGAGAGATGACGAACCTCCGACGTCGCTCCGGTGAGGTTCCGGCGAGAGATGTGGGCTGGCTTTGACGAGGAGAGAGGGCGGTGGTGGTTGGAGAGAACATGAGGTGCGGTGTGTGTGTGGAGGGGATGAGTGAATAGTGGATTAGGTTTTGTTTGTTTATATATATATATATATATAAGACAAGTGTGAAATGACTCTTTTGCCCTCCAACTTACTTCTAACCCACCTCAAAACAGTTGCCCTTATGGGTCTTTTGTCCCTTTATCACATCTCAACACACCCACACATCTCAATGCAAATCTCATGGTTCTCCTCACTCACTTGTGTCACTTTAACAATCCTATCCATATTAACCTATTAAATTAACCCCATTAATTTTATTAAATTACCAATAAAGTTACACAAATTCTCGCCTACTCGGTGCACCGTGTCCCGCGTTCGACACGCTTCTCGAGGCGGTCCCACTTCCAATAAATTTCTTCATGTCTAAGTTATACTTTATTAATAAAATTGTAGCTTCCTCAACTTAGGTCATATATTTCTCCGTAAATTGTCTCGCCGCGCCCGTTTTCTCGCCACATCTCGACACTAATTAATTACATTTATTAGAAAATTCATTTATTTGTATGTTTTACTCCCCCGTTTACATAGGCGTGGCCTCACTCAATTTAAAATCGCCCGAACGGCGCGAGACTCGTAAAATACTAAAATACTAATACACACAATCAAAGAATCATAAAATCACTTCGGTGTCGACTCCCGAAGTTCGAAATACTGTCCAGTATTCACGTAGCCGGGTCACAATTTTTGACAAGTGCGACACAAGTCAGTTAAAATTTTGGGGTTGTTACATGTTTAAGTGTGAAAAGTATAGCTTAGGATAAATAAATATTGGGCCTAACAAGAGTTAAGTGGATGTAAATTATTTGGAGGCCCATAAGGGTATTTTGGTAAAATAACAAGGTTGTATACAACCCTATTCTAAAACCCTACCTATATAAATCTTTTATAAAGTTTGTAGCCTCTTTTGGGTTGAAACTCCAAACTTGAGATAGGAGAGAAGTGGAGGAGGGTTGATGATGAAGAAGATGATGATGAAGTCCATTTAAACATTCAAGAAGGTAACACACCCTCCCCTCATCCCATCTAAGCTTTTATTTGTTTATTTTATTGAAAAAAAATGGAGTTTAGACAAGTTGTAAATAATCATAACCCTTATCCCTAACCCTAATGTTATTTAAGCAAATCAAAGAAAACCCTAGCCTCAATCTTGTTAAACACCCACGTAAAGAGGAGGAGAGCAAGAGGAGGGTTTAAGTTCAAGAGAGGTACAACCTCACTTCCCTCCTTGATTTCTTTATTATTTATTGAAGATTTGGAGACCAAAGGGTCGATGGCGTCGACATCGGCAAGAACGCAAGGAAAATAGAAAAGAAAATAAGAAATGAAAGATTTGATCTATGTTAGAATGAGATTTTGGAAAGGATTTTGAGTCAAAGACTCCATTGAAGGCATGGTTAGATTCTAATACTCTCTAGATTTATTGTTTTGGTGTTGGTATTGGTAATGAGAGTTGATAATTTTGAAAGTTTGTTCAATATTTCTTATATCTAGTCTTGAAATGGGTTATACAAATTTTTTAAGCTTTATGATAACGAGTATTATGGATGAATCAATCTTGTTTTCCATAGTTTGATGGTACATGAAAGGGTTTTTCCCATGATTTTAGCAAAATGAATGCGGTTGGAGTTTATTGATATAGATATGACATTTAAGGTTGAGTTGAGATTTTAAAAAGGGACTTTGAATCTTTCTTTGGGAAATAAACTTATTCGATAAATTTGTGGACTTTGACTGAATATTGTCATTTGGGAATTTAAAGTCTAAATTGAGTCTTGTATGGTGATTTGGATCTTTTTAATTAAAATTAATCGAATGTCTTCGATTTATGTTGAAAAAACTAAGTCTTAGAGGATTTTCTTTGTTTTATATCACCGCATTCTTATTTTACTCGAATCATCGATTCTAATTTTAAGTGTCGATTTTAGAGTCGTAAATGACCTTTAGCGAAGTCAGCTATAAAATAGGGTGAATCTCTAAGGTCTAGACAATTGATGTTAAACTTGTATGGTTGTAGATACATAAAGTAATTATTCTTTTAAATTGTCTAGATTCGCGAGACGGTTCACATCAAGCCCAAACGCGAGAGGATCGAGATTAGGATTCGCGGCGAGTGCAGGCAAGTGGGGAGCTTGCTCAATTATCAAATATGGCATGATTATTAGTTATGCTTAGGATTCATAATTTGAATTAAAGACTTGGGATTTATGGGTTGCGTCGTGGTATTGGCTCGAATCTACGAATCTATGGAATGTGAATGCACTGTTATTCATGGCCCCAGGGTGTGGAGTTTACCACCGAGGATCGTTAACACTCCAGGGTATGGAGTTTACCACCGAGGGTCGTTAACACCCCAGAGTGTGGAGTTTACCACCGAGGGTCGTTAACACCTTAAGATGTGTGGAGTTTACCACCGAGGGCTTTACTTGACTAATTGAATTCATAAGTATGTCACGTAGGGACATGAGTTGGAGTTACCTTCTCTTGTACTCTTGAGACATAGAGATGTGCATCGGTGATGGCTTGGACGAACCTACTGTTGATTTGATGGGACAAACGAGAGGGCACATAAGGCCTGTGTGCTAGCTGGTTATTTCCATCACTTTGAGAGTAGGAGAATCGGTCACCGGATTCTTGTCAATATCTAGTATGCATTGAATGGAACATCGACTTATCGTATTATTATATTTTATAGTACATAATCTCGCAAAACCCCCTCATTTGTATGAAAGTTTGAAATTATGAAATGACTTGTCAATCTCTTTAATGTTACTCATGATTATTGTTGTTACAATTTGTGACTTACGAATCTTATGTCTATGATAGTACTTGATGGTTCATTATAAGTCTTTTTTTTTTTAAATCCTGTTACCATGCTACTATTTAATGAATCCTTGTTTGTTTTCAAATACATGCTAGACTATGCATGCTTATTAGGTATTACTTGCATATTTGATGGTTGAGCGGGTTTTCCGCATTACCGAGCTCTGTTGGTTCTTTTAGCTCACCCCACTTACAATACAGGTTCATCGACGAGTGCGCTAGAATTGAGACAAGGGAGAAACGAGCTTGAAGTCTTCATTTGATGTGAGCTTTGAGTTGATATATATCATGTATAGTTTTATTAATATTCTATGAACTTAAATCTTTTGGCTTTAGGATATTTCTTTATATTTATTCTGCAGGTTTATTTGTTTAGGCGTGCCAGACTGTTATTTGGGTCTGGTTCATGTATTGGGTCCAAGTGGCGGTCTAGGCCGGGCGACCTGACCCTAGGTCGGGGGCGGGTCGTCACATAAGATAACTTTTAGAGAAGTTTCAACTCACCTTTGCCTCATTTGGTTCGAGGGAAAGTTGAAGGAAGTAAGGTAACCTTCAAGGAGGTTCCAACTTACCTTGTTTGGTTGGATATAACCACTAACTTTCCCTACATTACAAAAGATAACTCACTTGTAGGGGGGAGGGGTTATCTTATTAAGGGGAATAAACACTTTTACCCTCATTTAATGTCTTCTCTCATGTTTTCTCTCTTCTGCGTGGAATCGGTAAAGGACATTTGTGTTAACTATATTATTTTATTATTTTTAAAATGTAAAACTTCTTAGAAAGTTCAAAGTTGAATCAAACATGAAAAGTACAACTTATTTAGTGGTTAACTTAACTTCCCTGAAAGTTAAACTTTCTTGGAAAAAAACTTCTTTAGAAATTAGTAAAATGAACCAAACGAGACTAATGGTTAAACTTCTCTGGAAGAAAAGTTCCCAGAAAGTTAGTAAAATAAACTAAACGAGGCTAATGTATCTCAAAAGAAGTTACTTTTTTTGCATTCATTATATATATATATATATATATATATATATATATATATATATATATATATATATATATATATATATATATACCTCAAATCACGCAATGATACATGTTGAGTAGCATCTACAGGGTGGTTAATGTCCCGATTAATATCAAAATATATATATATATATATATATATGTCAATCATGATTTTATTGAAGCTTCAACACAAGTTACAAATTATTAAATTACCTGTACATCAATTTAGGCTCAACTAATAACAATTTTTATTTTTGTTTATTTAATAAAAGTAGAATCTATTTAGACTTAAGAAGTTCAGTTTCATTCAGCCTACAACAGTTGTCAAATTTATCATTCGCACCATTTGCCTCTCCTCTACACCTGCATCTGCTATCATTCTATTTTGTCCCCACTTCTATATGCTCGCGTATGGATCTGCGCTAGTTGTTGGTTTGATGTTTTCACTAAGTTTTCTTTTTAATAAGTTGTTGTTTCCCTTTGTTGGAAGTCTATGTTTGTTTTCCCTCGTTGGAAGTTTTTTTTTCGTCTTCCCTTGTGGAAGTTTTATTTTCTGTTATAGTTCTATTGTTGTAGATGCAAATGACAAGCGTATAAGTTGCACATAAGTTTACAAACTTTCGCAACGTACGTCGATTTGATCTCATTAAGGAGTGGGAAAAGACTGCTATTGATGTAATTTCATTGTTAAATCAGATGTAATAGCAATTTTTATGAATGGAAATATTTTTTCATCAAAAAAAATTATTGCTTGTACATCAATAGGTGCTTCACACCAACAACTAATACACTCCTGATTAATGTCAATAAATTAACAACTATATAACATAAAGCTTATTAATAATAAGTTAAGATAAAGAAAAAGAAGTTAAAAAGAGGAGAAAGAAAGCTGGCATCTAATGTGTATTCATTAATCGATGACACTAATATATTTTTAAATCGATGTCTAAATAAAATAATTTAGATCTACGACACAAGATCATGCCAATTACACGGTTTGCATGCTCATATCACTTTAGGCTTTTTTGAATTTCTTATGATTCCCCTTAAGTTTTATAGATTTCTTATGCTCAAGGATCGAAACTTCGACTTCGTCATATATTTCGCTATTGTGAAAATGAGAATTAACTCGAAAAAGTTTAATTCGCTTTGGAGATTTTTTAAAAATTTGCCAACTTGGCGAAGTTAGAGAATTATTATTTAAATGAAAAGTATACATAATTTTATTTTATAAGATTCTAAAATAAGCACAATTATACATTTCTATCTCAAAAAATCTACAAGTTTGTTTGTCAGCCTTATTCATCAACTAAAATTATTGTAAAAACTAATCTCGATGCAAGAATAAAAAACTTACCCCACCAAGTATTATTGTTGTGTCACCAAGTGTGTCACAACAGGCTCACATATAAGATAAAAAAATTGAAGCCCTAATTACAATTTAGAGTTGGTCGACTCCTCTTTGCGTTGTCTCGACCCTCTTGGGTTTCCTCTCCAGCTCTCCTTCGCGGCTCTGATTCATCGCGTTGCTCTCCCTTTCCTCTGGTCTCCTCTCTATCTTCGCTCTCCTGAGCTCCTTTCCGCATCTTGGTCGTCACTGCATCGGTCCTCTGGTCTCCTCTCACAGTCTCACCTCTCGGCCGTCGTTCGACCCTCTCCTCTGGTATCCCTCTCGGGCCTCTCCAATCTTCAGTCTCCAGTCTCCTCGACTCTACCAATCCATAGAGATAAAGGATAGAAAGTTAAGACGAGTAAAAGTTTAAAAAGTCAAAACAAAATGGAAAGA
This sequence comes from Stephania japonica, assembly GCA_039657345.1. Classification (NCBI taxonomy): domain Eukaryota; kingdom Viridiplantae; phylum Streptophyta; class Magnoliopsida; order Ranunculales; family Menispermaceae; genus Stephania; species Stephania japonica. The sequence goes on along the minus strand of CM077556.1, from coordinate 77,415,588 downwards.
GAAGAAGAGGAGAGCATCCACTGTTCTCGTGAATCCATGATGGTGATGCAAAATCTTAAAGCTTTACAGGCTACAACTTTTGAGGTGAGGTGACAAGGCGACTTGAAGCAGGATGGAGCAAATCTCGCATTTTTAGGGTTTACTGCACTGCTAGCTAGTTGATTCGATAAAGTTAATTAACTCAGGTAAGTACGAATATTCTTGATTTTTAGGGTTTTTCGATTTTGCATCGAAATTTTGTATTTTTCTTTGTTATTTTGTGACAGAAAAATTCAAAATTTCGAATTATTTCGAAAACTTTGGTGAATTATTGTAATTTTGAAACTCACTTTGAGTTTCATTTCGTTGGAACAAATCTCGACAAATTTCGCCTAAAATTTGACGAAATTTGTCGAATTTTTTTATCCTTGATTATGCCTAATCCTAAATTTAGGATTACTCTTGATGAACTTGTAATTAATTAGTACAACAATTCCTCTTTTTAAGCGGTGAGTTTGTTAAAACAAACAAAAAGGAAAGAAACTTTAGGAAATAGCTCCCTTTTCTCTCATCTTTCTTGCTCCTAAAGAAACTTAGATCTAGGGTTTTGGGGGGTTCTGGGCGCCCGTAAACGTCCTCGTAGCGTCCCTTTTGTGCTTTTTGCTTTGTGTTTTCTTGCTCTTTTCTCTTTTCCCCCTTTTCCCTTCTTCTCTCTTCTTTCCTTCTTCTTCCTTACCCCTGGGTTACGATCTTACAAGAAACGTTAAGGTGAGTTTCTTGGTGTGTTGGTGGTTTCATGGATCGGGACTTGGCGTGCTTCACAGTCTTCCAGCAAGGCCTCGCGCGGCATTAATGAAACCAAGTTGGTTTGGAGGGGAAGGAAGCTGTTTCTCTTCATCGCAAGTTAGATCCGGTGTCACTCACTTCCCATCGACTGGCTTCTATGTGTCTTCTCACTTCTATCCGAGGGGCTGCTGCAGAAGAATGATGAGATCGAATCTTGAAAGTGAGGAACTTTGGGGATGAGGATGACACCCCAACAATGATAGTGGATGGGCATCTTCGATGACATTTTTGGTTGCTTTCTCCATTTGCTTAATCTCCTTTTGTATGCATTTTCTAGGGGCTATGTGTTTATGTTTTAGTTTTCCCTTCTTAGGTTGTTTTCCTTTTGTCAATGCAATCTCCCCGGTGTTTAACCGGTTTCCATCCCCATCTACCATGCCAAAGTGCTTTGATGTTGGTTTTGGAATGAGGCTTTTAGTTGCCTCATGTTGTTCTTATGGAGATTGATCCTCATCTTTGTATTTAATTTGTAATGGCTTTCACACTTCCTAACAATGAATTTCATTGCGTCTTGACAAAAGAAAAAGGAGAATAATAATCTAATACACTTTAGGTGTACACTTTATTTTTTAGTCATTTATGATATTTTATCAGATGTGAGGTTCACACATGGGGAGAAAAGGAAGAGTCATAAATGACTAAAAAATAAAGTATGAGCTCCAAGTATGCACCAAAAGTGTGTTAAATTATTATTTTCTAAAAAAAAAAGGTGAATTTGTTCCTCTAAAGCTTCTAATAGGAAAAGGTGCTACAATATTTCACTGGACACACTCATTGTAATCTTTTGATAAACATCGTTAAGCTTCATTGTAAATCTCAATGAATGATCTAATGATATCCGATAAGAGATGACATGTCCTGTCTGTGATCCAATAAAAAATTGGAATCACAACTTTACAGCTGCCATCCCATGTGTCCCGAATCAAACTTTTCTTCCAGTCCAAAAAAGCGACCTTCCGTTTTCAACTTTCGGCGGGCCCACTTAGCACAACCCCGCCACGTGTGGGCCCCAGACCCACGGCACATCAATCTCCCAATCCCAACAGTACACCGAAACGTCCCTCCACTAATGCGATCTACACAACCAAAACTCTTCGAAGTTCCCAAAACTCCACAACACAAAAAACAGACAGCCCTTCATGGCCAGATACTGACACCAAAGCTCGAGATCCAACTCGCACGAATCCACGGCTCTCGTCGTCTAATCTGCCGAGTTGACACACTCGAGGCAGTTCTTCTCTGTCGTGGGCTTCACTGTGGAGAGGAATGTCGGTTTCGTTGTTGTAGATCTCGCTTCGTCAGATTGAGAGGGTTTCGGTGGCTTCGCTTCGATTGATCGATCGGAAATGGAGTCGATTCTCGCTATGGCGTTGGAGTACACGCTCAAGTACTGGTTGAAGTCGTTCTCGAGAGACCAGTTCAAGTTGCAAGGCCGAACTGTGCTTCTCTCCAATCTAGGTTTGTTTTTGCTTGATCAGTGCGTCTCTGTGAAGTGAAATTGTGGTTTCATTTGTGAAATCTGTGTTTCTTGCGACTGTGTATGTGTGATTGTGAGTGATTGTGTGTGATTTTGGTAGATATGAATGGGGACGCGTTGCATGCCAGTGTGGGATTGCCTCCGGCGCTGAACGTCGCGACGGCGAAGATCGGAAAGCTCGAGATTACGGTAAAGATGACAACTTGTGTAAATTGTGCAAATTGAGCAAATTGTTCGGTGTTGTGTGAAAATTTTGGAATTTTTGAGTGTTGATGTGGTTCTGATTGAGTTTGGTGTGGTGATTCGGCAGCTGCCGTCGGTTAGTAATGTGCAGGTCGAGCCGATTGTGGTTCAAATTGATAGACTTGATCTTGTTTTGGAGGAGAAGATGGATTCTGTTGCTTGTAGGAGTTCTGCCAAGTAATGCAATTTATTGCCTAAGTTAGGGTTAGCATTTAATGATTAGAGATGAATTGTGGATTATTGTTTGTTGTGTAACTTATTCGGATAATTGGATTTTAGCGATGATGTTCTTGATTTCGTTTTGTCGCTGAACAGCTCGCAAGCCGTGGCAAGCTCTTTGAAGGGTAGCGGATATGGATTTGCTGATAAGGTGAGTTTTAGAGTTTAGTTGCTTTGAAAAATATATATTTTGTGCGGTGTCCCATGTATGTCTATTGTTTCGGTAGTATTGTTGTGTTTCATGTTCTATTTGCAATGGCGATGAATGATTGAGAGTTGCTTGAAAACTCATTTCTAAACGAGCGTAATGGAAGAGTTTGATCTGTGTAGCCGACTCCAACTGATTTTGGTATTGAGGCTATGTTGTTGTCCCCAACTGATTTTAGGATTCTTGAAAATTCATTTGCCTCTGCCCTGTGGTAATTCATAGATATGTGAATGATTCTTAGGCTGAGTATGATTGCCACGCTGTAGTTAATGGAGTCATTGGGCTTGTAAAATGGAGAAAGTTATAGGGGCTTGCAATGCAAAGTTAACTTGTAATCCATTCTGTCAATTGAGGCAGTAAATGTGGAAACCTTGTAAAGCCTGGTTTGAAAGTAGTTGGTATGCTTGTTACATATTGGGTCATTGAATGAGCACTAATAGTTATTTCTGTATTACTGACTGAATTGTGAAATTGTGTTGGTTAATGCAATTGACTTTGTGTTGATCAGCACATGCAAAACATATAATGTGTGATAAATACGTTTAAACTCAATATGACGTTATTTGATCATTGCCGAATCATCCAGTTTTTCTTCCTGTACAAAGAAAAGACCTGAATTTCTAATTATTTTTAGATTGCAGATGGGATGACCATAGAAGTTGGTACCGTTAACCTTATGATTGAAACTCATGGAGGTGGTCGAGCACAAGGAGGTGCAACTTGGTAATTTTATTGTTCCACCTCTATTTCTTGTAGTTATATATGCTCTGATATACTGAAATGAATAGTCATGTAACTCATCCGTGCATGTATCACGTCTTATGAGTTACTTCCTTTGATTGAAGAATCTGTACGTGTTCCCTTGTCAATAATTGTATGTATAATGGTCTATAAAATTGGGTTTTCAATAAAAAAAAGATGTGAGTGCTTTTGGCTAGAATTATACTAATTTTCTTTTTTCATTGGTCTTTAATTTTATTATTTATTTTTTAAAGAAAAAAAAAATCTCAATCCTAATTTTGTCTTGTCACTTTACTGTTACTTTTCACATCCAAATATTTCCACACCCCTCTAGCATGAATAAGCCCCTGGATCTAAGTACAACTTCCCCATCCTCACTAATGTGTAATTGCAAGGGGGATTGGCTTGTTGTAGGATGGAGTTTTGAATTTAGGTCTCTGAATTTGTGAGGTAGATACTTAGCCATCACTTGATTCCCTTTGGATCAGAATTAATCAATTCAATGTTGCATATATATGTTTTGTTTACTTTCCCTCACTTCTTTTAACTTCTGGAGTTCAATCATTGCTTCAATTCTTTGCTTAAGTTCTTGCCTTTATGTGGACGGAGCGCATTTGCTATTGATAATAGCATACTGAGTCACTGACAGCCGATTTTTTAAACAAGTCAAACAATGGTTCATTTAGGATAGATAGCTCATATAAAATTTCAATGTAAAGATAAACTTTTTTCTTGTTTTCTTCTTATATTTTCAATGACACATTTAAAGCTTAGACTTCAAGAAATTTAGGAACTCCATTTATTAAGTTCTGCTTGGGCCATTTGCCTGTAAGGCCTATTCATTTTTTAGGTAGCACAGCATTGTCTATAGTTACTCTCTTACTTCACTGTATGCTCAAAGATAAGATCTATGACAATTTAACCCCTTTATATTTTTTGTGTTCGTGAACTTTACTCCATTATTAGAAGTAGCGCTACCCACGATAGGTAAAGTTAGTAGATGGCTTTAAAATGTCTAGAAAACCTTCAAACTCAGATAATTGTTTGATCTAGCTCTTGTGGAATTGTCTTACATCAGTTATTTTATTAGCACATGATTCATATAACAAAACATCTTCTATAACTCTTGCAGGGCTTCACCTCTAGCATCTATAACAATGCACAAACTTCTCTTGTACACAACAAATGACCAGTGGCAGGTATGTACTTGAATTTGTGTCTTAGTCGACTGTTTCCCAAATATTTTCATATTTTGAAATCTTCTAGCTTGATCTTTTCTTTTCTGTAGGTTGTGAATCTTAAAGAAGCAAGGGACTTCTCCAATGGTAAAAAGAACATATATGTTTTTAAAGTAATTTTCTCCCTCAAAGAGTCTATTTAACATCCTTTTATGTTATTTCAATGCTTCTTCTTAGCTGACATTGCAAATTCTATTTGAGTTCAATTTTATGTTGATTATTGATTGAGGAATTCGTCTGGACCAAAAATCTTATACTATGAGCACTTTCACTGTTATCAGAAATTGGAGTGGGAATCATTATCCGCAGACCTTCTTCCTCATCCTGACATGTTCCTTGATGCTAGTTTAACATGCTCAGACAATGAGGCAAACAGGCGAGATGATGATGGTGCAAAACGGGTTTTCTTTGGTGGTGAACGTTTCCTTGAAGGAATATCAGGAGAGGCTTATGTAATAGAAATTCTGACTCACTATTCATTAAATTATTTCTTGGGAAATACTCTTGATTTTGCTTCTTGGAACAAATTCAATTTTAGGAAATTTTATGTGTTGAAAACTTGATTCTTTACATGGTAACTGATTAGATCACTATACAAAGAACAGAACTGAACAGTCCTTTAGGGCTTGAGGTTCAGTTGCATGTCCCGGAAGCTGTTTGTCCTGCTTTGAGTGAGCCAGGTACCAACATTTACATTATTTTTTTCTTGTTTAATTTGTTTTCATGGTCTTTTTTTTAATCTATAATTGATGAAGCAAGTGATTGCTGGGTATGAGCAGGTCTCAGAGCTCTTCTTCGGTTCATGACTGGATTCTATGTGTGCCTAAATAGAGGAGATGTGGACCCAAGGTCTTCCCAGGTTTATGTTCCAATATCTCAGCAAATTTTCCAAATTGCCTTATGTTTTAGTAAAAAAAGGCATAATTGGTTAAAATATCCTAGCCTTTCACAACTTTTGTTATTATATCCTAACTTTTTGAGATTTGTTATTATATCGTAACCTTTCTATAATGTTTTATTCGTATCATAAACCACTTTTAAACTCCAAATTTGAGGATGTGGGACTTAGAATAATTAGTTTAAATCATAAAATTAATAATCGTTTTGATAACTATGGGTGATTAAGTGGCTTTTGAAATTCATATGAAGGTTTCCCCTCATCAAATTTTAAGTTAAAAATTGACATGGGATACAAATTAAACAATTTAGAAAGGTTAGGATATAATAACAAATCTCAAAAGATTAAAATAAAATAACAAAAGTTGTGAAATGTTAGGATACTTTAACCAATTAAGAGATCTGTTTGTTTGCCATTGCATGCTGGATTGAATTATCTTTCTTATGGTTCATATGTTTGTCACTGACAGCAATCTACAGAAGCAGCTGGGCGTTCTCTTGTTTCTATCATTGTAGACCATATATTCCTTTGTATCAAAGATGCGGGTTAGTCTATCTGATGCTAGTCATCTTTCTTCTAAGGTTTTTCTATTTCTCTTTTATGTAGATAGTTATCTTTCTTCAAATATATTGGTTAATTGATGTGCCATGTGTTTAATGTAAATGCAGAATTCCAGCTTGAGCTATTGATGCAGTCGTTGTTCTTTTCTCGGGTAGGACCATACATAAGCAATTTATTTAGATGTTATAGTAACTTAGATTCTCATTCATTGTTTTGTGCCACATGTTACCTTGGTTGGAAAATTTTGATTTTAGTGTAAAAGAGCAAGATTGCTCTTGATCCACCAATTCACCTTCTCCTCCACCAATTCACCTTCTCCTATCATCTCGCCTTAGCAAAAAAAGGAAAAATAAATAAATAAATAAATAAATTAAAAAAAAAGATTTTATGATATTTGGGTTTGTTGTTTTTCGTAAGAAATATTTTGGCTTTTTGTTGAGATGGCCTTTCACATAATTAATTTCATGTGTGATATTTTGACCTTAGGAAATAATCAATTAGTGATATTTTAGTGAAGGTCTGACAAGTTGTTTGACATTTCATGGGGGCATATCAAGACTGATACATTTATGAAGTTGTCATCCCTTCAACCTAGAACATTTGAGGAAGACGGGGAGGGTTCATGAGAAGTCATAAATGCATATATTTGAACCTGATATATTTCACCATAGTTTTTATTTCTAAAGACCATGGTGCGATTGTTGTTTTACTATTGTCATTGTTTCATTGTTGATGGTCACTGTGTATTGGCTGCAGGCAAGTGTATCTGATGGAGAAAATACTAAGAACTTATCTCGAATTACACTTGGAGGACTTTTTCTGAGGTACAAATAAAGCATCTTTGTGGAACTCTTGGAAACCAGCTTGCCTTTGTATTAATTCATTTTAAGTTGTTTCGCCTGTGTTTTTTGGTTGTCAAAACTGAGTTCCAGGTTTTCAGAAAAAAAAATAAAAAAATTCTTTATTGGAATATTTTTTGATTGGAAAGTGACATTTTCATTACTCTATTGAACAGAATATATACTTTATCAGGATATTGTAGACCAATGTATAAATACTATATTTCCTTGCGTTTGTATGTGTTAGCTGTACTAGTTAATCAATCAACATGCTTATACAGGGTTTCAATTAAAAGCATTTATTCTGAGTTTCTTCCTTATCCCAATTATTTCCACACCATCTTTGTAAAACTCACTTATACTTCACGCATCACATGCATATCTAGAACGAGAGTTTTACTGTAATTTCTGTTGGAGTAGTACTTTACCAACATTAGAGTCACATGCATCTGGTGGAAATGCAGGGATACATTTTCGCATCCTCCATGCACACTTGTGCAACCGTCAATGAATGCAACTACAAAAGATCCTCCGGATGTTCCTGAATTTGGTAAACTTTCCCATTTGTCTCCATAATGTAACAGTGATTTGCTAGATAGAGTTAGTTTGTATAACAATTGTTCGTTCATGTCCTCCTTTTTTAGCAGGTATGAACTTTTGCCCTCCAATCTATCCTCTAGGAGATCAAAAGTGGCAATTATTTGAGGGTGTGCCTCTACTCTGTCTCTACTCTCTCCAGATGAAGCCCTCACCAGCTCCTCCATTCTTTGCTTCACAAACCGTCATTGATTGCCAGCCTCTTGTGGTACTCCTAACATGAAATTTCATAAGCTTGTCTGTGTCTTCGAGCACCGATGTTTCTTTCTAACTATTTCTGTTTGTTTGCTTCTTACATAGATAAATCTTCAGGAGGAATCTTGTTTGAGGATCACGTCCTTTTTGGCTGACGGAATCGTGGTCAATCCTGGTTCTGTTTTGCCAGATTTCTCCATTAACTCACTAACATTCAGTCTCAAGGAACTAGACCTCACTGTCCCTCTGGAACCTGGAAAGTTTGATGGCAGTGTTGTTGGCAATAACCATGCTGTCCAAAACTCCTTTGCTGGAGCAAGGCTTCATATTGAAAATCTCATCTTCTCCGAGTCACCAGAAATCAAACTGCCATTACTGAACCTGGAGAAAGATCCTGCTTGCTTCCTTCTCTGGGAAGGTCAACCAATTGATGCCAGCCAGAGGAAATATACAATTCAATCTTCACATCTTAGTCTGTCACTTGAAACTTACCATGGCTTGGAATCACAACATGGGCTCCCTGACTGGTCTACGGGGTTGTGGAGGTGTGTTGAATTGCATCACATCTCCGTTGAGGCAGCTATGGTAACTGCTGATGGGGCCCCCTTGAAAAGGATTCCTCCTCCTGGAGGTGTAGTTCGAATTGGTGTTGCTTGCAAGGAATACTTATCTAATACTTCAGTTGAGCAGCTATTTTTTGTTCTAGATCTTTATGTCTATCTAGGCAGTGTTAGTGAAAAGATAGCAAAAGTTGGAAAACGTGATAAACAAAAGAGAAATGAAGAAAAATCCTTAAGTGGAGGGCTTATTGATAAGGTTCCTAGTGATACAGCTGTAATTCTAAACCTTGAAGATCTCCAGCTTAGGTTTATGGAGTCTTCATTCATGGATAGTGAAGTGATAACCTTGGTTCAGTTTGGTGGTCAAGATATGTTTGTTAGAGTTAGCCATAGAACTCTTGGTGGGGCTATTGCTGTTTCATCCAGTATACGCTGGGAGAGTGTTCAACTGGACTGTGTAGATGATGGAAAAATGGATTTTAAGAATTTAGTGGAAGATGTCCCTACTGAAAATATTCCAGTGGTGGTAGGAAATGGACACCCACTTATGAGAGCTGTCTTTTGGATTGACAACACTGGCAGTGGCAGGTATCAAAATGGTGCATTGTTGCCAGTTCCATTTTTAGAGATAAATGTAGTGCACGTTATGCCCTTCGATGCACAAGATATGGAGTGCCATAGTTTGAGTGTGTCTGCAAAGGTTGCTGGAGTACGCCTTGGTGGTGGAATGAAGTATACTGAAGCTCTACTTCATCGATTTGGTATTCTTGGGCCAGATGGAGGTCCCGGAAAGGGGCTTTCTAAAGGATTGAAGAACTTATCTGCTGGGCCCCTGTCAAAGCTTTTGAGACAATCGCCTCTTACCGAGGATTGCTCTGAGAGTATGGGAATTGAACTCCTGAATTTTCGTTACTATATCATCTAACTCTTTCTTTTATTTTCAAGAGATTCATATTTCATTTTTTTTAATCATTGTAGATGGAGATTCTGAAGATGGTGAAAGAGGTGGATTCTTGGAATTGGGAAAGCCAGAAGATGTGGATGTGTCCATAGAATTGAATAATTGGTTATTTGCTCTTGAAGGCGATCAAGAGATGGCGGAATTGTGGTGGTTTGGCGATGAGAAAATTACCAGAGAAGAGAGGTGTTGGCACACTATGTTCCAGAGTTTGAAAGTCAAGGGGAAAAGCAGCCCAAATCATGTTCCGAATGGTGGAGGTCATTCTTTGCAGAACCTGAAATATCCTATTGAATTAATCACGGTGAGAATTTACTTCTGTTGGAGTCTGCAAGAAATTTTAATATGCTTCCTTGGACAATTCACCCCTCGCCCTTGCCTTTCCTTTTCTTTTCTTTTGGTTTCTGTACCCTCTCTCGTTCTAATATTTGGATGTTCGTCTGTTAGAATTTTGCGCACATTTCTGTGCCACCAAATGATTGACGCCCTCCCCCCTACAAAATTCCTTGAATTACTTATTTGTTTAGAAGTTGCCTGTAAATCTGTAATACATCCTTATTGTGCCTTGACTTCAGTTTTTATGTATGTCTTATTATTTCTGGAAACATCGTAGGTTGGTGTGGAGGGCTTGCGAGCTTTGAAGCCTCTAAGCAGGAAGAATGGCCTTCGAATTGTTAACCAACAAGAAAAGCCAAAAAAACGTGTTGAAAATTCTGGGGGGATTAATCTTGAAGCTCACTTGGTGGTCTCCAACGATGCTGAGACTGTTGAAACACCCAATTGGGTTATAGAGAACTTGAAATTTTCAGTTGCACAACCGGTACGTATAATTCTTTGAAGTAATTCCGTCATTGATTTAAGTCTGAAGTCAGTTCTGACAAGCTCTTGTTATACAGATTGAAGCTGTGGCCACCAAGGAGGAATTACAACATCTCGCTGGTCTATGCAAATCAGAAGTGGATTCAATGGGCCGAATCACTGCGGGAATCCTGAAATTGCTTAAGCTAGATGCAACCATCGGGCAGGCAACTATAGATCAACTAAGCAACCTGGGTATGTTATTTATTTATTTTTACCCTGGAAAATTACTTGTTATTCCTTACTGCGGTATTCTGTCTATTGTCGTCATCTCGGAAGTGTGATTTTGTTATTATTCAGTTTGGCTTGTTTGGCTAGTAAAGAGACGTGTCTCAAATGTTGTTTGTTTTTAAATCCATTTAAGCCTCGTAGTATCCAAAATTTCATAGACCTTGATGCTATCGAGAAGTTTTTCTTTGGGATACATTTGAGATCTGAACTTGGACTGGTTTGCAGGAAGTGAGAGCTTGGGAAAGATTTTCACTTCAGAAAAGCTCAGCCGACAGAGTAGTGGTCGCAATATGGCGTCAACAACATCTTCAAACGCAATTAAAGAAAGTCCTCTTCACAATGTGGAATTGACGTTAGCTTCCCTTGAGTCTGCAATTTCAGATTCACATGCCAAATGCTCAGCGCTGATCGCTGAAGTTGGTAACCTAGATCACCCAGAAAAACAGCAACCTCTTGCAGATATGAAAGAACTCAGTCAGAAAATCGAAAGCATGCAAATACTATTGAGACAATTGCGGACTCAAATTTAAGCGATCCTCTCCGTTGTATACATAAGGTCTGTTTATTCTCGCCATTGTTGTGGCCATTCATTTATGTACATACATATACATACAATTACTTGTGAGAATATGTAAACAAACGGGTGAAAATAAAAGTAAGGTAGAAAAAAGCCTAAAAGGTCTTTCGCCCATTGGAAATTTTGTAATCTAAGATGACTCAGAAATTGTTGTATTCTCTTGGCATTTTGGCGGATCATTTTGTGAAAGATAAGTTTTTCTTTTACTTGATTTTAGATTGAAACCTATTGATGTGGAATTTAGAAGTTGTTGGTTGCAGAAGTGTGTAACACTCTGTGTTGATTTGGATAGGCAGTGAACCGCATGTGAAAGTGAAACTACGTGTGGAAAAAGATTTTTTTTTTTTTTAATCCCTTTGTGCCAACCGTGTGGAAAAAGAATTCAAAGGGTGTGAAAGATGCAAATTCCCCTGCGCACCAAAAACAAAAGATGCAAATTTCCATTTCTTTTATTTTTTGAGCCCAGCTAATAGCACCTTTACTATAAAATGAGCTTTATGTTCCTCTTCGTGATTAGTGCACTCTAGAAAAAGTCAAACTTAATAAAAGTCAATCTTACTACAAAATGACTTTTATGTCCATCACTGTGATTAGTGCATTTCAGTACACTTTCCTCTCATTTTGTACACTCCATCATCATCCTTCCACATGTTCTTTTCTTGTAATTTGTAGGCATCATTGAGCGGTTCGAATCTTTTGTTGGATAATCAGCCAGAACCCACCGAACCTCTAGTTGGAGAGTCAGTCACAATCTGCCGAACATTTAATTGGAGAGTCGGCCGAAACTCACTAAACTTTTAAGTTACATCTATTCTAGGTTTGGTTAGAGAACACTGAACCTAAGAGGTTAAGTCTCGACTATACGTCGCCGAACTTAAAATAGATGTTTTGACCAAGGTTTTAGAGTTGGGTGTTTCGATTTGAATGAAATATTTTAGTAAAAATGTGAGATACACTTCTAAATTGAAATTTAAATTTGAGGTGTCACACATAATTAAAGTGCACTAAGTAAACGGTGAGTAAACGGTGGGTGCACTTAGCCATGCTCTATCTTTTCCTTGATATGAAACTATCCGTTGTCAATGATGACTCAATTGCATTATTGCATAGAAGACTTTTTTTTTCAAAAGCATAGAAGACTTTTATGTGTGACACTACGATCTTCTTGACAATATATATCCTCACTCAAATACGCAACTATATGCGATGCAGCAACACGTACGACAAAATTGAATTAGATTGGATGGACTAACAACGGGTTAATCTATGTGGTAAGAGACTAGATCCCCTTAAGTAAAAGTTTCGTGTTCGAGTTTTGTAAATGAAAAAAATGGATTGAGAAAACTGCTTCCCATATAAGGCCCAATAGTGCGAATGTGGATTTGTTCGTGTAGTTGGCGTCTAACACAATATGAGAAACAAAAAAACAAAAAAAGATTGGATGAATCACCCATACTCGGTGAGCTTGAAAAGTCCCTAATAAATTAAAATAATGCGTACATTTAACGTAACATTTGAATGTATCAAAGTATGCTACATTTGATGTCTAGACCACATAATTATGAATTCAAGCAGTGGTCTTCAAAGAAAAAATACAATTCAACCAATAATAGAATTTTCTTCTTTATTTAAAATTTTTCAATAAAACCCTTATTTTGTTTTATGCTGTAAATGATGATTGAAGTCTACGGTTAATTATAATATAACAATAAAACACTATATAAAATCATAAAACATGGGGTAGTATTTTTTTGGGCCCTAGTATTTTACCAATACGTCACATTTTATCAAAATTAAAATCAATAATACGTAACGTGACAGCAGACGAATCATTCTTTGCACCCTTATTAGTTAATCTTCCACGTGGCCTCATAGCATTGGCCATCTCTTGCTTCCGCGTGAAGACTACGCAGAACCACCCTCTATAAATACGACCGAATGTGTTCAATTCTCTACACTTTTTTTTTGCTTAGTCTCTTGTAAGCTTCGCTTTGCTTTCTAATCCTCTCTCTCTCTCTCTCTCAAAGTGAGTTTCCTTTCGTTTCTCCTTCGTTTGTTTTAGTTTTCTCCATCGATTGTTTATTGTTTATAGATCTCTTTTTGGTTAATTCATTCATGGTTTAAAGCTGTTCATCGATTTCTGGCTTCGATTAGGTTAGAAATTTTGGATTAGACATCGATTTGATGGCTATCTCTGTTTCTTGTTCGATCTACGCGATTGAATTAAACTGGTCTCTGGTTTCGATGATCGATTTGTTTGTGTTTTTGGTTGCCGATCGATGATTTTGTTATGAATTTTTGAGGTTTCATGAAGGATTTTAATTCTGTTGTGGTTTCTTGATTTTTTTTAATTATTTTTTTTTTTTGCTTGCGATTATTGAGTTCTTTAATTTGGCAAATATTTCTAGAACTCATTCCTGAGTTCTTTAATTTGGCAAAAAAAAAAAAAAAACTGTAAAAATTTCAATTTCTTTTTTATCAAAAATACGGATAAGATTAATCAAAAAACGGTTAAGTACAAATTTGTAGACTTGGATTGGTAGTTATCTCCTATAAATTAATTAAGGTAAGAAGATAAGATTGGATTTACATATTTAAGAAGATAAGAGATTTATTGCGTTAACAGGTTTATTATTTTTTTAAGTGCTTTAATAAGTTTATAAGATAAGATGTTTTCTGAAAGGAATTGTTTATGTTTAGAGGTTTCTTTGCTTACAAAGATTATTCTTTTCTTTTAGAAAAACTTGCTGCAAGTTTACGAGACGGTTTCTTAAAATCTAAAACAAAATTATAAGGTCTAATACGATTTTTGTTTATGGGTTTAAGTTTAAAAAAAAATGCGATTGAATTTCTGGGTTCAAAAACAATTGAGATTATTTTCTATGGTAGGTTTTGATAATTTTGGATTAGATGTGTTGTACCCACGTTTTGGTTAACGGATCATTGGATCTTTGCAATTTGTGTTGGATCGATCTACGTTCATGATTGGAAAAACTTCAATGTAGCTTTGTTTTTGTTCTCTTTATTCTTCGTGTTTGTAGTTTTTGTTTTCTAGGATTCTTGCTTTTTGCTGTTGGTGATGCTTTCGTTGTTAATACTTTTCATGTTTTCGATTCTTGTGTTTCAATTATGTAATAGTACTTTATTGGACAACTGAAATTGTCTTCTTGATGTAGCTATTGTTAGTTTTTTGAGTTTTCTTTTTTACCAGTTTCCTAGAAGTAATTTTGGATTCACTTTCCCTTTTTTTTTGTTTCCTTGGTTTATAAAGTTCTGTTCATATGGGTCTTGCTTTCGGTGTTTTTCTTTAGTTATGTAATGTTTAGTTGAATGAGCGTGATTCCCTTGTCATGTATTTTCAATGGAACCTTCTGTTCTTATTATTGGTTGCTCTTTTTCTGACCACTTGTTCTTGAAATTGCTATTTTTATTGTTAAACAGATGCAGATTTTTGTGAAGACCCTCACTGGCAAGACGATTACTCTCGAAGTTGAGAGTTCTGACACCATTGACAATGTCAAAGCTAAGATCCAAGACAAGGAAGGCATCCCGCCGGACCAACAACGCTTGATCTTTGCTGGTAAACAGCTTGAGGATGGCCGAACCCTTGCTGACTACAACATCCAAAAGGAGTCCACACTCCACCTAGTCCTCCGTCTCCGTGGAGGGATGCAAATCTTTGTCAAGACCTTGACGGGCAAGACCATCACATTGGAGGTCGAAAGCTCTGATACAATCGACAATGTCAAGGCGAAGATCCAGGACAAGGAGGGCATTCCCCCGGACCAGCAGAGATTGATCTTTGCTGGGAAGCAATTGGAGGATGGTAGAACTCTAGCGGATTATAACATCCAGAAGGAGTCAACATTGCACTTGGTGCTGCGTCTGCGTGGTGGAATGCAGATCTTTGTGAAGACTCTCACTGGGAAAACCATAACTCTAGAGGTGGAGAGCTCAGACACCATTGACAATGTGAAGGCTAAGATTCAGGACAAGGAGGGAATTCCCCCAGATCAGCAGCGACTCATCTTCGCTGGAAAACAACTTGAGGATGGTCGGACTTTGGCGGATTATAACATCCAGAAGGAGTCTACTCTCCACCTTGTTCTCCGTCTCCGTGGTGGTCACTGATTGAAGTCTTTATGTGTTGTTGTTTAGTGTTATGTGATGTAAGTGTGTGGTTGATAAGTGATTTCTTTCTTTAATTGGTCCTTTGTATGAAACGTTAAGTTGGATTCTTCTATTCCTATTCTCTTGTTATTCACCATCATCTTTTTGGACAATGTGTTGGAAATTTGGGACTCTTTTATGTTAATGCTATGAGTTTTCTTTTTTGTCCCCAGTTAATGCAATGCTATCAAATGTACAACTGAAGAAGCAATTCTATACCAACAAATGCAATGCATTCAAACGCACAACTGAAGAAGCATTTTAAGACCAACTGACAAGAACAAATAGGAGGGTCAGTTCTTTACCCACGGCTGTGTTCTATTTTTTAAATCGATTCAGACATTTGTACATAGTTGCATAAAGTGTTCTGGGTTTTATATTGGGACTTGCATGTCTATAACCATTGTAGCATTGTATGTATAAGGAATGTGTTGATCACTCTCTTATTAGTTTTCAATGGATAATAAGCAACTGCGCATGTGGCATTCTACAATTTTAATTGGGTTATTTTTGTTTTCATACTCGGTTCTTTACTTGAAGATGCTTGTAATTCATAGTTGAAGGAGAGCTAAGCGGTAACTTTTACTGACTGTAGATTTGGATGGTGGAAGTCAAGCAATCTCAACGTTTATGGAGGCACAGAGAGGTTCACACCTTGGCATTAATGGTATAAACTTCATCCCGCTTCGTGGTGCTAACATTGTCGTAGGTGGTATTGCAGTCAGGTTATCTGAAAAAGATGATGTTAAGACCAGTAAAGTATAACACCTTTTTCTTTTCTGTTTTTGTAGCAGAGAATGCCTTTCAAACAACAACTTTAGATAGCGGAAAAAGGGCCATTTCAGCCTCTAAACTAAATAGCAAGGGCCAAATCTCTTGCGCCATTTCAAGCCATTCTTGGGCCATCCATACCCCTTAAAATATTCTTTATTAATATTTATTAATTTTGAAGGGACTATGCCATGATATCATGCATAATATAGGGCCTTTTTAGAATAGGGGCTGAAATGACACTTTTGCCTTAACGTTGCATTTTGTTTTGTAAACTAAAAGACACGAGAAAAAACATCGACTACACTCAAAGTACATGAAAATCTTGAGTAATAATTCTTTTACTATGTTGTAACATTTTTTTTTTTTTTTTTTCTAATCTCTTCTTTATCGACGCTGAAAATGAAAAACTGTTACTTTAAATAATGAGCCGCTTTTAAAAATTTAAACTCAAGTATTTTTTCCCACTTCTACATTGCATTTTGCAGGCAAATTGAGCAACAACCCCACTCACTGAACGCTAGACCGTTGCCCCTTTTCAATTACAATGTTATAGGGCCGTGTTGACAAATTTTGTGAGCATAAAGTATTTTAGAGGTGGGTGTGATACTTTTACAACAAACATTTTTATAATTTTTATTAATTTTGTTCCTAGTCCAAAGTTTAAAGTGGTAATGCTATTTTAGCAAGGTTTACTAAGACAATGAAATGTTGTAACACTCTAGTTAATAAGTAAACCTAACTACACGTTGCAACCTAATACTTGGTCTCTTCCCACATTAATTTTGTTAGCGTAAACATTAACTTAGAATTCTCTAATGAATTCTCTAATACTTGGTCGCTTTTTTTTTTTTTTTTTTTAATTTCTCTTTTTCTAAACAACTTGCAGATATACAAGTTGGTGGTGAAAAGAATACTTGATGGGGCCAACGGCCTAGGAATTGTGGAAAATGATTTTTGCGCAAATATAACGTATTAGGATAAAACAATGATCTCATTTAAGCGCATGCAAATTTCAAGGTATAGATCTTTTATGTTATATCAAAATTGTTATTTTTTAATATTGTAATTTTCAACGTGTTGAAAAATCGAAACTATTATTTGAATAAAGAATTACTGTTAAAAATTTAAATTTGCAACTTCCTCACATGGTTTTTTTTCTTCCACATTGCATTTTTTTAGACAAAAAAATGTCATCTTAGGCGTGAAAAGCTACGAGACCTTTGCATATTTTTTGAAAATAATATTACCAGGCTGGAACTATGAATTCAGAACTAAAGGTGTTTCAAAGGCTGGTGTCAATACATTTTCAAGCATTTTTATGATTTTCATTAGTTTTGTTCCAAGTTCAAAGTTCTAGCGGGGTGCTATTTAAGCAAGGGTTACAAAAAAATAGAAAGCAAGGGTTACAAGAAAATAGAAATGTACTTTAATTCTATTTAACAAGTAAGCCTAACCACGAATGAGCTTTAATACACGTGACAACCTAATTACATGAACGGACTGTGAAAACATGATTTCCCCGCTTTCTTGCGAGCTAATTATTGCATGGTATCTTCATACAATATTATGGTTGTTAGCTTGGACTTTTCTATGAATCTCATAAACTTGTTTCATCATTTTACCACCTACTGAGCAAATAAGCTTATAATGTTTCTCTTAACACCTTACAGGTAAACATGCCCTGATGAAAAGAAAAACTTGATAGAGCCAAGTAACTTGGACGGATAACACAAAGAGAGGCCATAGAAAACAAAAAAAACGAAGACTAAATTTAGAGGACATGCAAATTTTGAGGTTGAAGTCCTTTACTATGTTATGACGAAATTATTTTGTTATCTAATATCTATGTTTTACTGATATTGAAGCTCATTCTTTTTTTCTCAATATTTGCAGGTAAAGAAGTCGGATAAAACAATGATTATATTTAGAGTACATGCAAACTTTAAGGTATAAATCTTTTATTATGTTATATCAAAAATTATTTTTTTAATATCATAATATTTACTGAAGTTGAAAAATCAAAGCTATTATTTTGAATAAAAAATTACTTCTAAAAATTTAAATTTGCAACTTCCTCACATGGTGTTTTCTTTTTTCTTTTACATTGCATTTTTTTAGACAAAAAAGGTCATCTTAGGCATGAAAAGCTACGAGATCATTGCTTCTTTTTTGAAGACAATACTACCAGGCTGGAATGACGAATTCTGAACTAAAGGTGTTTCAAAGGCGAGTGTCAATACATTTTTAAGCATTTTATGATTTTCATTAGTTTTGTTCCAAGTTCAAAGTTCTAGCGGGGTAAGCGAGGCTTACAAGGAAATAGAAATGTTCTTTAATTCTATTTAACAAGTAAGCCTAACCAAGAAAGAGCTTTAATACACGCGACAGCCTAATTACATGAACGGACTATGAAAATATAGTTTCCTCGCTTTCTTGCGAGCTAATTATTGCATGGTCTCTTCATACAATATTATGGTTGTTAGCTTGACTTCTCTAATGAATCATATAGGCTTCTTTCATCATTTTACGACCTGCTGAGCAATATGCTCATACTTTTTTTTAACACCTCGCAGGTAAACATGCCATTGATGAAAAGAAAAACTTGATAAAGACAAGTAACTTGGACGGATAACACAGAGAGGCCATAGAAGGGAAAAAACAAAGACTAAATTTAGAGGACATGCAAATTTTGAGGTAGAAGTCCTTTACTATGTTATAACGAAATTATTTTGTTATCTAATATCTATGTTTTACCGACATTGAAAGCAACAAGCTCATTTGTTTTTCTCAATATTTGCAGGTGAACAACTCAGTTAAAACAATGATTATATTAAGAATACATGCAAACTTTTATGTATAAATCTTTTATTATGTTATATCAATTTTTTTAATATCATAATTTTTACTAAAGTTGAAAAATCAAAACTACTATTTTGAATAAAGCATTACTTCTGAAAATTTAAATTTGCAACTTCCTCACGTGTTGTTTTCTTTTTTCTTCTGCATTGCGTTTTTTTAGATAAAAAAAGGTCATCTCAAGCGTGAAAAGCTATGAGACCATTGCTTCTTATTTGATAACAATATGACCAGGCTGGATTGACGAATTCCAAACTAAAGGTGTTTCAAAGGTGGGTGTCAATACATTTTCAAACATTTTTATGATTTTAATTAGTTTTGTTCCAAGTTCAAAGTTCTAGCAGGGTAAGCTAGGCTTACAAGGAAATAGAAATATACTTTAATTCTATTTAACAAGTAAACCTAACCAAGAAAGAGCTTTAATACATGTGACAACCTAATTACATGAACGAACTATGAAAACATGATTTCCTCGTTTTCTTGTGAGTTAATTATTACATGGTCTCTTCATACTATTATGATCTCCCCTTGCAACAACACAGTCATCGGAACCTATTGCTACTTCAGTGGAAGATAAGTATTTCAAAGATGGGTGTTAACTTTTAAAGGAGTGTTTTTACGTTTTTTATTAGTTATGATCCATGTTCAATCGATCCAAAGGTATGCTAATTAAGGGAGGTTTACTAAGACATTGAAATGTCTATATACTCTATTGAAAAAGAAAATCTAACCAAAGTCAAACTTAACATTAACGTTTCAACCTTATTACATGAGGAAGAACATGACAACACGATTTCCTCTTTATCTTGCGAGAGATATACATGGAATCCTTAAATGAATACTAAGGTTGGATTCACAAACAATAATTTGGACATCATTAATAAACTTCGTAAACTCCTCGTCATCTTTTTACCACCCGCTGAGAATAAAGCTCATTCCTTTTTCTAAACATATTGCAGGTAAACAAGTCGACAAAGGAAAAGAAAGAAGTCGATGAAGCCAACAAATTTTTCTTTAATAGTGACATTAGAAAAAATGACGATTAAATTTAAGGTACAAGCTCAGATAAGATTGCATAGAAAGAAATATATAAAGAATTTTTAGTTTAATACATTAACCAAAATTATTGATGAAAAAGATTACATTATATGTCTTAATCATGTTTCCTTCGCGTCTATATTCTACTTCGCAGATAAGGAAATAGTACGATACGCGCTGAATGCTACAAGACTCGCTTCCACCTCTCCTGACCATAACTTAATCGAAAACTATCGACTAATTGAGCATAAGAGATGTACTTTAAAGGTGGGTGTTATCTTTTAAAACGAGCATTTTTTACGTTTTTCATTAGTTATGATCCAAGCCAAAAAGTTCCAAAGGTATGCTAATTTAGCGAGGTTTACTAAGACATCAAATGTCAATACGTTTAATTGAAAAAGTAAACCTAACCAAAATTGAACTTATGTTAACGTTTCAACCTTGTTACACGATTGGGACCGTGACAACGAAATTTTCTTTTTTTGAGATATATTGACGGTCTCTTTAAATGAATACTAAGGTTGGACGAACAAACAATATTTTGGACTTCACTAATGCACCTCTTTATCTCTTTACCACCCGTTGAGCATCGAACTCACTCCTTTTTTTTCTAAACACCTTGCAGATAAATAAGTCGACAAAGGAAACAAGAAAATGATCGATACACTACGCGCAAAACACTCATGAATCATTTCTTCTCGTTCAACAACAATGTCATCGGAAACTATCAGTTAATTCAGCAGAAGGGAAGTATTACAAAGGTGGGTGTTATCTTTTAAAACGAGCATTTTCTTATGTTTTTCATTAGTGATGATCCATGCTTAAAAGTTTCAAAGGTATGCTAATTTAGCGAGGTATACTAAGACATCGAAATGTCGACACACTCAATTGAACAATTAAACTTAACCAAAATTGAAATTAAGTTAACGTTTCAACCATGTTACGTGATGGGTACTGTGACAATGATATTTCCTTACTTTCTTGTGAGATATTTAGACGGTCTCTTTAAATGAATATAAAGGTTGGGCGAACAAATAATAATTTGAACTTCACTAATGCACCTCATAAACTCCTCGTCATCACTTTACCACCCGCTAAACATCGAGCTCATTCATTTTTTTTTTCTAAATACCTTGCAGATAAACGAGTCGACAAAGGAAAAAAAATCGATACGATAGAGGAATAGCACATTTCTTCCCTATCGACAACACTATCATTGGAAACTATTGCTACTTCAACGGAAGATAAGTATTTCAAAGGTGGGTGTTAACTTTTAAAAGGAGTGTTTTTACGTTTTTCATTAGTTATGATCCATATTCAATCGATCCAAAGGTATGCTAATTAAGGGAGGTTTACTAAGACATTAAAATGTCTATACACTCTATGAAAAAGAAAATCTTACCAAAGTCAAATGTAACGTTAACGCTTCGACTTTATTACGCGAGGAAGAACATGACAACGCGATTTCCTCTTTATCTTGCGAGAGATATACATGGAATCCTTAAATGAATACTAAGGTTGGATTCACAAACAATAATTAGGACATCATTAATAAACTTCGTAAACTCCTCGTCATCCTTTTACCACCCGCTGAGCATCAAGCTCATTCCGTTTTCTAAACATATTGCAGGCAAACGAATCGACAAAGAAAAAGAAAGAAGTTAATGAAGCCAACAAATTTTTCTTTAATAGTGACATGAGAAAAAATGACAAATAAATTTAAGGTACAAGCTCAGATAAGATTGCAAAGAAAGAAATATATAAAAAAAATTTAGTTTAATACATTAACCAAGATTATTGATAAAAAAGATTATATTATATGTCTTAATCATGTTTCCTTCGCTTCTATATTCTACTTCGCAGATAAGGAAATAGTACGATACGCGTTGAATGCTACAAGACTCACTTCCACCTCTCCTGACCATAACTTAATCGAAAACAATCGACTAATTGAGCAGAAGAGATGTACTTTAAAGGTGGGTGTTATCTTTTAAAACGAGCGTTTTTTACGTTTTTCATTAGTTATGATCCAAGCCTAAAAGTTCTAAAGGAATGCTAATTTAGCGAGGTTTACTAAGACATCGAAATGTCAATACGTTTAATTGAAAAAGTAAACCTAACCAAAATTGAACTTAAGTTAACGTTTCAACCTTGTTACACGATTGGGACCGTGACAACGAAATTTTCTTTTTTTTTGAGATATATTGACGGTCTCTTTAAATGAATACTAAGGTTGGATGAACAAACAATAATTTGGACTTCACTAATGCACCTCGTTATCTTTTTACCACCCGCTGAGCATCGAACTCACTCCTTTTTTTCTAAACACCTTGCAGATAAATGAGTCGACAAAGGAAAAAAGAAAATGATCGATACACTACGCGCAAAACACTCATGAATCATTTCTTCTCGTTCAACAACAATGTCATCGGAAACTATCAGTTAATTCAGCAGAAGGGAAGTATCACAAAGGTGGGTGTTATATTTCAAGACGAGCATTTTCTTATGTTTTTCATTAGTGATGATCCATGCTTAAAAGTTTCAAAGGTATGCTAATTTAGCGAGGTATACTAAGACATCGAAATGTTGACACACTCAATTGAACAATTAAACTTAACCAAAATTGAAATTAAGTTAACGTTTCAACCATGTTACGTGATGGGTACTGTGACAATGATATTTCCTTACTTTCTTGTGAGATATTTAGACGGTCTCTTTAAATGAATATAAACGTTGGGCGAACAAATAATAATTTGAACTTCACTAATGCACCTCGTAAACTCCTCGTCATCTCTTTAACACCCGCCAAACATCGAGCTCATTCCTTTTTTTTTTCTAAATACCTTGCAGATAAACGAGTCGACAAAGGAAAAAAAAAGTCGATACGATAGAGGAAGAATGCTATATAACACATTTCTTCCCTATCAACAACACTGTCATCGGAAACTATTGCTACTTCAACGGAAGATAAGAATTTCAAAGGTGGGTGTTAACTTTTAAAAGGAGCGTTTTTACGTTTTTCATTAGTTATGATCCATATTCAATCGATCCAAAGTTATGCTAATTAAGGGAGGTTTACTAAGACATTAAAATGTCTATACACTCTATGAAAAAGAAAATCTAACCAAAGTCAAACTTAACGTTAACGTTTCGACTTTATTACACGAGGAAAAACATGACAATGCGATTTCCTCTTTATCTTGCGAGAGATATACATGGTATCCTTAAATGAATACTAAGGTTGTATTCATTAACAATAATTTGGACATCTTTAATAAACTTCGTAAACTCCTCATCATCTTTTTACCACTCGCTGAGCATCAAGCTCATTCCTTTTTCTAAACATATTGTAGGTAAACGAGTCGACAAGCGAAAAGAAAGAAGTCGATGAAGCCAACAAATTTTTCTTTAATAGTGACATGAGAAAAAATGACAATTTAATTTAAGGTACAAGCTAAGATAAGATTGCAAAGAAAGAAATATATATAAAAATTTTAGTTTAATACATTAGCCAAGAATATTGATAAAAAAGATTACATTATGTCTTAATCATGTTTCCTTCGCTTCTATATTCTACTTCGGAGATAAGGAAATAGTACGATACGCGCTGAATGCTACAAGACTCACTTCCACCTCTCCTGACCATAACTTAATCGAAAACAATCGACTAATTGAGCAGAAGAGATGTACTTTAAAGGTGGGTGTTATCTTTTAAAACGAGCGTTTTTTACGTTTTTCATTAGTTATGATCCAAGCCTAAAAGTTCTAAAGGAATGCTAATTTAGCGAGGTTTACTAAGACATCGAAATGTCAATACGTTTAATTGAAAAAGTAAACCTAACCAAAATTGAACTTAAGTTAACGTTTCAACCTTGTTACACGATTGGGACCGTGACAACGAAATTTTCTTTTTTTTTGAGATATATTGACGGTCTCTTTAAATGAATACTAAGGTTGGATGAACAAACAATAATTTGGACTTCACTAATGCACCTCGTTATCTTTTTACCCATTGAGCATCGAACTCACTCCTTTTTTCTAAACACCTTGCGAGATAAATGAGTCGACAAAGGAAAAAGAAAATGATCGATACACTACGCGCAAAACACTCATGAATCATTTCTTCTCGTTCAACAACAATGTCATCGGAAACTATCAGTTAATTCAGCAGAAGGGAAGTATCACAAAGGTGGGTGTTATATTTCAAGACGAGCATTTTCTTATGTTTTTCATTAGTGATGATCCATGCTTAAAAGTTTCAAAGGTATGCTAATTTAGCGAGGTATACTAAGACATCGAAATGTTGACACACTCAATTGAACAATTAAACTTAACCAAAATTGAAATTAAGTTAACGTTTCAACCATGTTACGTGATGGGTACTGTGACAATGATATTTCCTTACTTTCTTGTGAGATATTTAGACGGTCTCTTTAAATGAATATAAACGTTGGGCGAACAAATAATAATTTGAACTTCACTAATGCACCTCGTAAACTCCTCGTCATCTCTTTAACACCCGCCAAACATCGAGCTCATTCCTTTTTTTTTTCTAAATACCTTGCAGATAAACGAGTCGACAAAGGAAAAAAAAAGTCGATACGATAGAGGAAGAATGCTATATAACACATTTCTTCCCTATCAACAACACTGTCATCGGAAACTATTGCTACTTCAACGGAAGATAAGAATTTCAAAGGTGGGTGTTAACTTTTAAAAGGAGCGTTTTTACGTTTTTCATTAGTTATGATCCATATTCAATCGATCCAAAGTTATGCTAATTAAGGGAGGTTTACTAAGACATTAAAATGTCTATACACTCTATGAAAAAGAAAATCTAACCAAAGTCAAACTTAACGTTAACGTTTCGACTTTATTACACGAGGAAAAACATGACAATGCGATTTCCTCTTTATCTTGCGAGAGATATACATGGTATCCTTAAATGAATACTAAGGTTGTATTCATTAACAATAATTTGGACATCTTTAATAAACTTCGTAAACTCCTCATCATCTTTTTACCACTCGCTGAGCATCAAGCTCATTCCTTTTTCTAAACATATTGTAGGTAAACGAGTCGACAAGCGAAAAGAAAGAAGTCGATGAAGCCAACAAATTTTTCTTTAATAGTGACATGAGAAAAAATGACAATTTAATTTAAGGTACAAGCTAAGATAAGATTGCAAAGAAAGAAATATATA
This sequence comes from Stephania japonica, assembly GCA_039657345.1. NCBI lineage: Eukaryota > Viridiplantae > Streptophyta > Magnoliopsida > Ranunculales > Menispermaceae > Stephania > Stephania japonica. The sequence goes on along the minus strand of CM077556.1, from coordinate 77,390,322 downwards.
TAAAAATTTTAGTTTAATACATTAGCCAAGAATATTGATAAAAAAGATTACATTATGTCTTAATCATGTTTCCTTCGCTTCTATATTCTACTTCGCAGATAAGGAAATAGTACGATACGCGCTGAATGCTACAAGACTCACTTCCACCTCTCCTGACCATAACTTAATCGAAAACTATCGACTAATTGAGCAGAAGAGATGTACTTTAAAGGTGGGTGTTATCTTTTAAAACGAGCATTTTTGACGTTTTTCATTAGTTATGATCCAAGGCCAAATGTTCTAAAGGAATGCTAATTTATCGAGGTTTACTAAGACATCGAAATGTCAATACATTTAATTGAAAAAGTAAACATAACCAAAATTGAACTTAAGTTAACGCTTCAACCTTGTTACACGACGGGGACCGTGACAACGAAATTTTGTTTTTTTTTGAGATATATTGACGGTCTCTTTAAATGAATACTAAGGTTGGACGAACAAACAATAATTTGGACTTCACTAATGTACCTCGTTATCTCTTTACCACCCGCTGAGCATCGAGCTCACTCCTTTTTTTCTAAACACCTTGCAGATAAATGAGTCGACAAAGGAAAAAAGAAAATAATCGATACACTACGCGCAAAACACTCATGAATCATTTCTTCTCGTTCAACAACAATGTCATCGGAAACTATCAGTTAATTAAGCAGAAGGGAAGTATTACAAAGGTGGGTGTTATCTTTTAAAACAAGCATTTTCTTATGTTTTTCATTAGTAAAGATCCATGCTTAAAAGTTTCAAAGGTATGCTAATTTAGCGAGGTATACTAAGACATCGAAATGTCGACACACTCAATTGAACAATTAAACTTAACCAAAATTGAAATTAAGTTAACGTTTCAACCATATTACGTGATGGGTACTGTGACAATGATATTTCCTTACTTTCTTGTGAGATATTTAGGCGGTCTCTTTAAATGAATAAAGGTTGGGCGAACAAACAATAATTCTAACTTCACTAATGCACCTCCTAAACTCCTCGTCATGTTTTTACCACCCGCTAAACATCGAGCTCATTCCTTTTTTTTCTAAACACCTTGCAGATAAACGAGTCGACAAAGGAAAAAAAAGTCGGTACGATAGAGGAAGAATGCTAGATAACACATTTCTTCCCTATCAACAACACTGTCATCGGAAACTATTGCTACTTCAGCGGAAGATAAGTATTTCAAAGGTGGGTGTTAACTTTTAAAAGGAGCGTTTTTACGTTTTTCATTAGTTATGATCCATATTCAATCAATCCAAAGGTAAGCTAATTAAGGGAGGTTTACTAAGACATTAAAATGTCTATACACTCTGTGAAAAAGAAAATCTAACCAAAGTCAAACGTAACGTTAACGGTTCGACTTTATTACACGAGGAAGAACATGACAACACGATTTCCTCTTTATCTTGCGAGAGATATACATGGAATCCTTAAATGAATACTAAGGTTGGATTCACAAACAATAATTTGGACATCATTAATAAACTTCGTAAACTCCTCGTCATCTTTTTACCACCTGCTGAGAATCAAGCTCATTCCTTTTTCTAAACATATTGCGGGTAAACAAGTCGACAAAGGAAAAGAAAGAAGTCGATGATGCCAACAAATTTTTCTTTAATAGTGACATGAGAAAAAATGACGATTAAATTTAAGGTACAAGCTCAGATAAAAGATTGCATAGAAAGAAATAGATAAAAAGTTTTTAGTTTAATACATTAACCAAAATTATTGATGAAAAAGATTACATTATATGTCTTAATCATGTTTCCTTCGCTTCAATATTCTACTTCGCAGATAAGGAAATAGTACGATACACTCTGAATGCTACAAGACTCACTTCCAACTCTCCTGACCATAACGTAATCGAAAAGTATCGACTAATTGAGGAGAAGAGATGAACTTTAAAGGTGGGCGTTATCTTTTAAAATGAGCGTTTTTTACGTTTTTCATTAGTTATGATCCAAGCCTAAAAGTTCTAAAGGAATGCTAATTTAGCGAGGTTTACAAAGACATCGAAATGTCAATACGTTTAATTGAAAAAGTAAACCTAACCAAAATTGAACTTAAGTTAACGTTTCAACCTTGTTACACGATTGGGACCGTGACAACGAAATTTTCTTTTTTTGAGATATATTGACGATCTCTTTAAATGAATACTAAGGTTGGACGAACAAACAATATTTTGGACTTCACTAATGCACCTTGTTATCTCTTTACCACCCGCTGAGCATCGAGCTCACTCATTTTTTTCTAAACACGTTACAGATAAATGAGTCGACAAAGGAAAAAAGAAAATGATCGATACACTACGCGCAAAACACTCATGAATCATTTCTTCTCGTTCAACAACAATGTCATCGGAAACTATCAGTTAATTCAGCAGAAGGGAAGTATTACAAAGGTGGGTGTTATCTTTTGAAACGAGCATTTTCTTATGTTTTTCATTATTGATGATCCATGCTTAAAAGTTTCAAAGGTATGCTAATTTAGCGAGGTATACTAAGACATCGAAATGTCGACACACTCAATTGAACAATTAAACTTAACCAAAATTGAAATTAAGTTAACGATTCAACCATGTTACGTGATGGGTACTGTGACAATGATATTTCCTTACTTTCTTGTGAGATATTTAGACGGTCTCTTTAAATGAATATAAAGGTTGGGCGAACAAATAATAATTTGAACTTCACTAATGCACCTCGTAAACTCCTCGCCATCTTTTTACCACCCGCTAAACATCGAGCTCATTCCTTTTTTTTCTAAACACCTTGCAGATAAACGAATCGACAAAGGAAAAAAAAGTCGGTACGATAGAGGAAGAATGCTAGATAACATATTTCTTCCCTATCAACAACACTGTCATCGGAAACTATTGCTACTTCAGCGGAAGATAAGTATTTCAAAGGTGGGTGTTAACTTTTAAAAGGAGCGTTTTTACGTTTTTCATTAGTTGTGATCCATATTCAATCAATCCAAAGGTATGCTAATTAAGGGAGGTTTACTAAGACATTAAAATGTCTATACACTCTGTGAAAAAGAAAATCTAACCAAAGTCAAACGTAACGTTAACGGTTCGACTTTATTACACGAGGAAGAACATGACAACACGATTTCCTCTTTATCTTGCGAGAGATATGCATGGAATCCTTAAATGAATACTAAGGTTGGATTCACAAACAATAATTTGGACATCATGAATAAGCCCCTGGATCTAAGTACAACTTCCCCATCCTCACTAATGTGTAATTGCAAGGGGGATTGGCTTGTTGTAGGATGGAGTTTTGAATTTAGGTCTCTGAATTTGTGAGGTAGATACTTAGCCATCACTTGATTCCCTTTGGATCAGAATTAATCAATTCAATGTTGCATATATATGTTTTTTTTACTTTCCCTCACTTCTTTTAACTTCTGGAGTTCAATCATTGCTTCAATTCTTTGCTTAAGTTCTGGCCTTTATGTGGACGGAGCGCATTTGCTATTGATAATAGCATACTGAGTCACTGACAGCCGATTTTTTGAACAAGTCAAACAATGGCTCATTTAGGATAGATAGCTCATATATAATTTCAATGTAAAGATAAACTATTATCTTGTTTTCTTCTTACATTTTCAATGACACATTTAAAGCTTAGACTTCAAGAACTTTAGGAACTCCATTTATTAAGTTCTGCTTGGGCCATTTGCCTGTAAGGCCTATTCATTTTTAGGTAGAACAGCATTGTCTATAGTTACTCTCTTACTTCACTGTATGCTCAAAGATAAGATCTATGACAATTTAACCCCTTTATATTTTTTGTGTTCTTGAACTTTACTCCATTATTAGAAGTAGCGCTACCCACAATGGGTAAAGTTAGTAGATGGCTTTAAAATGTCTAGAAAACCTTCAAACTCAGATAATTGTTTGATCTAGCCCTTGTGGAATTGTCTTACATCAGTTATTTTATTAGCACATGATTCTTATAACAAACATCTTCTATAACTCTCGCAGGGCTTCACCTCTAGCATCTATAACAATGCACAAACTTCTCTTGTATACAACAAATCACCAGTGCCAGGTATGTACTTGAATTTGTGTCTTAGTCGACTGTTTCCCAAATATTTTCATAGTTTTGAAATCTTCTAGCTTGATCTTTTCTTTTATGTAGGTTGTGAATCTTAAAGAAGCTAGGGACTTCTCCAATGGTAAAAAGAACATATATGGTTTTTAAAGTAATTTTCTCCCTCAAAGAGTCTATTTAACATCCATTTATGTTATTTCAATGCTTCTTCTTAGCTGACATTGCAAATTCTATTTGAGTTCAATTTTATGTTGATTATTGATTGAGGAATTCGTCTGGACCAAAAATCTTATACTATGAGCACTTTCACTGTTATCAGAAATTGGAGTGGGAATCATTATCCGCAGACCTCCTTCCTCATCCTGACATGTTCCTTGATGCTAGTTTAACATGCTCAGACAATGGGGCAAACAGGCGAGATGATGATGGTGCAAAACGGGTTTTCTTTGGTGGTGAACGTTTCCTCGAAGGAATATCAGGAGAGGCTTATGTAATGGAAATTCTGACTCACTATTCATTGAATTATTTGTTGGGAAATACTCTTGATTTTGCTTCTTGAAACAAATTCAATTTTAGGAAATTTTATGTGTTGAAAACTTGATTCTTTACATGGTAACTGATTAGATCACTATACAAAGAACAGAACTGAACAGTCCTTTAGGGCTTGAGGTTCAGTTGCATGTCCCGGAAGCTGTTTGTCCTGCTTTGAGTGAGCCAGGTACCAACATTTACATTAATTTTTTCTTGTTTAATTTGTTTTCATGGTCTTTTGTTTAATCTATAATTGATGAAGCAAGTGATTGCTGGGTATGAGCAGGTCTCAGAGCTCTTCTTCGGTTCATGACTGGATTCTATGTATGCCTAAATAGAGGAGATGTGGACCAAAGGGCTTCCCAGGTTTATGTTCCAATATCTCAGCAAATTTTCCAAATTGCCTTATGTTTTAGTAAAAAAAAGGCATAATTGGTTAAAATATCCTAGCCTTTCACAACTTTTGTTATTATATCCTAACTTTTTGAGATTCTTTATTACATCCAAACCTTTTGAGATTTGTTATTATATCCAAACCGTTTGAGATTTGTTATTATATCCTAACCTTTCTATAATGTTTTATTCGTATCATAAACCACTTTTAAACTCCAAGTTTGAGGATGTGGGACTTAGAATAATTAGTTTAAATCGTAAAATTAATAATCGTTTTGATAACTATGGGTGATTAAGTGGCTTTTGAAATTCATATTAAGGTCCCCCTCATCAAATTTTAAGTTAAAAATTGACTTGGGATACAAATTAAACAATTTCGAAAGGTTAGGATATAATAACAAATCTCAAAAGATTAGAATATAATAACAAAAGTTGTGAAATGTTAGGATATTTTAACCAATTAAGAGATCTGTTTGTTTGCCATTGCATGCTGGATTGAATTATCTTTCTTGTGGTTCATATGTTTGTCACTGACAACAATCTACAGAAGCAGCTGGGCGTTCTCTTGTTTCTATCATTGTAGACCATATATTCCTTTGTATCAAAGATGCGGGTTAGTCTATCTGATGCTAGTCATCTTTCTTCTAAGGTTTTTCTATTTCTCTTTTATGTAGATAGTTATATTTCTTCAAATATATTGGTTAATTGATGTGCCATGTGTTTAATGTAAATGCAGAATTCCAGCTTGAGCTATTGATGCAGTCGTTGTTCTTTTCTCGGGTAGGACCATACACAAGCAATTTATTTAGATGTTATAGTAACTTAGATTCTCGTTCATTGTTTTGTGCCACATGTTACCTTGGTTGCAAAAATTTGATTTGAGTGTAAAAGAGCAAGATTGCTCTTGATCCACCAATTCACCTTCTCCTATCATCTCGCCTTAGCAAAAAAAAGGAAAGATAAATAAATAAATAAATAAATTAAAAAAAAAGATTTTATGATGTTTAGGTTTGTTGTTTTTTGTAAGAAATATTTTGGTTTTTTGTTGAGATGGCCTTTCACATAATCAATTTCATGTGTGATATTTTGACCTTAGGAAATAATCAATTAGTGATATTTTAGTGAAGGTCTGACAGGTTGTTTGACATTTCATGGGGGCATATCAAGACTGATACATCTATGAAGTTGTCATCCCTTCAACCTAGAACATTTGAGGAAGACGGGGAGGGTTCATGAGAAGTCATAAATGCATATATTTGAACCTGATACATTTCACCATAGTTTTTATTTCAAAAGACCATGGTGCGCTTGTTGTTTTACTATTGTCATTGTTTCATTGTTGATGGTCACTGTGTATTGGCTGCAGGCAAGTGTATCTGATGGAGAAAATACTAAGAACTTATCTCGAATTACACTTGGAGGACTTTTTCTGAGGTACAAATAAAGCATCTTTGTGGAACTCTTGGAAACCAGCTTGCCTTTGTATTAATTCATTTTAAGTTGTTTCGCCTGTGTTTTTTGGTTGTCAGAACTGAGTTCCAGGTTTTCAGAAAAGAAAATAAAAAAATTCTTTATTGGAATATTTTTTGATTGGAAAGTGACATTTTCATTACTCTATTGAACAGAATATATACTTTATCAGGATATTGTAGACCAATGTATAAATACTATATTTCCTTGCATTTGTATGTGTTTGCTGTACTAGTTAATCAATCAACATGCTTATACAGGGTTTCAATTAAAAGCATTTATTCTGAGTTTCTTCCTTATCCCAATTATTTCCACACCATCTTTGTAAAACTCACTTATACTTCACGCATCACATGCATATCTAGAACAAGAGTTTTACTGTAATTTCTGTTGGAGTAGCACTTTACCAACATTAGAGTTATGTGCATCTGGTGGAAATGCAGGGATACATTTTCGCATCCTCCATGCACACTTGTGCAACCGTCAATGAATGCAACTACATAAGATCCTCCGGATGATTTTGATGATCGATTTTGTTTGTGTTTTTGGTTGCCGATCGATGATTTTGTTATGAATTTTTGAGGTTTCATGAAGGATTTTAAGTCTGTTGTGGTTTCTTGATTTTTTTTTGTTTGCGATTATTGAGTTCTTTAATTTGGCAAATATTTCTAGAATTCATTCCTGAGTTCTTTAATTTGGCAAAAAAAAAAAAAACTGTAAGAATTTCCGATTTCTTTTTATAAAAAATACGGAGAAGGCTATAATTACAGTGGATAAGATTAATCAAAAAACGGTTAAGTACAAATTTGTAGACTTGGATTGGTAGTTATCTCCTATAAATTAATTAAGGTAAGAAGATAAGATAAGAAGATAAGATTGAATTTACATATATTTAAGAAGATAAGAGATTTATTGCGTTAACAGGTTTATTATTTTTTTAAGTGCTTTAATAAGTTTATAAGATAAGATGTTTTTTGAAAGGAATTGTTTATGTTTAGAGGTTTCTTTGCTTGCAAAGATTATTCTTTTCTCTAAAAAAAAAACTTGCTGCAAGTTTACGAGACGGTTTCTTAAAATCTAAAACAAAATTATAAGGTCTAATACGATTTTTGTTTATGGGTTTAAGTTAAAAAAAAAGCGATTGAATTTCTGGGTTCAAAAACAATTGAGATTATTTTCTATGGTAGGTTTTGATAATTTTGGATTAGATGTGGTTGTATCGACGTTTTGGTTACCGGATCATTGGATCTTTGCAATTTGTGTTGGATCGATCTACGTTCATGATTGGAGAAACTTCAATGTAGCTTTGTTTTTTTCTCTTTATTCTTCGTGTTTGTAGTTTTTGTTTTCTAGGATTCTTGCTTTTTGCTGTTGGTGCTGCTTTTGTTGTTAATACTTTTCATGTTTTCGATTCTTTTGTTTCAATTATGTAATAGTGCTTTATTGGACAACTGAAATTGTCTTCTTGATGTAGCTATTGTTAGTTTTTTGAGTTTTCTTTGTTACCAGTTTCCTAGAAGTAGTTTTGGATTCACTTTCCGTTTTTTTTGTTTCCTTGGATTATAAAGTTCTGTTCATATGGGTCTTGCTTTCGGTGTTTTTCTTTAGTTATGTAATGTTTAGTTGAATGAGTGTGATTCCCTTGTCATGTATTTTCAATGGAACCTTCTGTTCTTATTGGTTGCTCTTTTTCTGAACCCTTGTTCTTGACATTGCTATTTTCATTGTTAAACAGATGCAGATTTTTGTGAAGACCCTCACTGGCAAGACGATTACTCTCGAAGTTGAGAGTTCTGACACCATTGACAATGTCAAAGCTAAGATCCAAGACAAGGAAGGCATCCCACCGGACCAACAACGTTTGATCTTTGCTGGTAAACAGCTTGAGGATGGCCGAACCCTTGCTGACTACAACATCCAAAAGGAGTCCACACTCCACCTAGTCCTCCGTCTCCGTGGAGGGATGCAAATCTTTGTCAAGACCTTGACAGGCAAGACCATCACATTGGAGGTCGAACGCTCTGATACAATCGACAATGTCATGGCGAAGATCCAGGACAAGGAGGGCATTCCCCCGGACCAGCAGAGATTGATCTTTGCTGGGAAGCAATTGGAGGATGGTAGAACTCTAGCGGATTATAACATCCAGAAGGAGTCGACATTGCACTTGGTGTTGCGTCTACGTGGTGGAATGCAGATCTTTGTGAAGACTCTCACTGGGAAAACCATAACTCTAGAGGTGGAGAGCTCAGACACCATTGACAATGTGAAGGCTAAGATTCAGGACAAGGAGGGAATTCCCCCAGATCAGCAGCGACTCATCTTCGCTGGAAAACAACTTGAGGATGGTCGGACTTTGGCAGATTATAACATCCAGAAGGAGTCTACTCTCCACCTTGTTTTCCGTCTCCGTGGTGGTCACTGATTGAAGTCTTATCTGTTGTTGTTTAGTGTTATGTGATGTAAGTGTGGTTGATAAGTGATTTCTTTCTTTAATTGGTCCTTTGTATGAAACGTTAAGTTGGATTCTTCTATTCCTATTCTCTTGTTATTCACTATCATCTGCTTGGACAAAGTGTTGGAAATTTGGGACTCTTTTATGTTAATGCTATGAGTTTTCTTTTTTTTTCCCCAGTTAATGCAATGCTATCAAATGTACAACTGAAGGAGCAATTCTATACCAACAAATGCAATGCATTCAAATGCACAACTGAAGAAACATTTTAAGACCAACTGACAAGAACAAATAGGAGGGTCAGTTCTTTACCCACGGCTGTGTTTTATTTTTTAAATCGATTGAGACATTTGTACATAGTTGCAGAAAGTGTTCTGGGTTTTATATTGGGACTTGCATGTCTATAACCATTGTAGCATTGTATATACAAGGAATGTGTTGATCACTCTCTTATTAGTTTTCAATGGATAATAAGCAACTGCGCATGTGCCATTCTACAATTTTAATTGGGTTATTTTTGTTTTCATTACTCGGTTCTTTACTTGAAGATGCTTGTAATTCATAGTTGAAGGAGAGCTAATCGGTAACTTTTACTGACTGTAGATTTGGATGGTGGAAGTCAAGCAATCTCAACGTTTATGGAGGCAGAGAGAGGTTCACACCTTGGCTTTAATGGTATAAACTTCATCCAGCTTCGTGATGCTAACATTGTCGTAGGTGGTATTGCAGTCAGGTTATCTGAAAAAGATGATGTTAAGACCAGTAAAGTATAACACCTTTTTCTTTTCTGTTTTTGTAGCAGAGAATGCCTTTCAAACAACAACTTTAGATAGCGGAAAAGGGCCATTTCAGCCTCGAAACTAAATAGCAAGGGCCAAATACTCTTGGCCCATTTCAAGCCATTCTTGGCCATCCATACCCCTTAAAATATTCTTTATTAATATTTATTAATTTTGAAGGGACTATGCCATAATATCATGCATAATTTAGGGGCTTGCTGCTTAGAATAGGGGCTGAAATGACACTTTTGCCTTAACGTTGCATTTTGTTTTGTAAACTAAAAGACATGAGAAAAAAGGTCGACTACACTCAAAGTACATGAAAATCTTGAGTAATAATTCTTTTACTATGTTGTAACCTTTTTTTTTTTTTTTTTTCTAATCTCTTCTTTATCGACGTTGAAAATGAAAAACTGTTACTTTAAATAATGAACCGCTTTTAAAAATTTAAACTCAAGTATTTTTTCACACTTCTACATTGCATTTTGCAGGCAAATTAAGCAACAACCCCACTCACTGAACGCTAGACCGTTGCCCCTTTTCAATAACAGGGTCGTGTTGACAAATTTCGTGAGCATAAAGTATTTTAGAGGTGGGTGTGATACTTTTACAGCAAACATTTTTATAATTTTTATTAATTTTGTTCCTAGTCCAAAGTTTAAAGTGGTAATGCTATTTTAGCAAGTTTTACTAAGACAATGAAATGTCGTAACACTCTAGTTAATAAGTAAACCTAACTACACGTTGCAACCTAATACTTGGTCTCTTCCCACATTAATTTTGTTAGCGTAAATGTTAACTTGGAATTCTTTAATGAATCTTCTAAACTCATTGCCATCATTTTACCACTCATAGAGCAACAAGCTTTTTTTTTTTTTTTTTTTTTTTTTTTTTTAATTTCTCTTTTTCTAAACAACTTGCAGGTATACAAGTTGACTAGTGAAAAGAAAACTTGATGGGGCCAACGGCCTAGGAATTGTGGCAAATGATTTTTGCGCAGATATAACGTATTAGGATAAAACAATGATCTCATTTAAAGCGCATGCAAATTTCAAGGTATAGATCTTTTATTATGTTATATCAAAATTGTTATTTTTTAATATTGTAATTTTCAACGAGTTGATAAATCGAAACTATTATTTGAATAAAGAATTACTGTTAAAAATTTAAATTTGCAACTTCCTGGTTTTTTTTCTTCCACATTGTATTTTTTTAGACAAAAAAGGTCATCTTAGGCGTGAAAAGCTACGAGACCTTTGCTTATTTTTTGAAAATAATGTTACCAGGCTGGAACTATGAATTCTGAACTAAAGGTGTTTCAAAGGCGGGTGTCAATACATTTTCAATCATTTTTATGATTTTCATTAGTTTTGTTCCAAGTTCAAAGTTCTAGCGGGGTGCTATTTAAGCAAGGGTTACAAGAAAATAGAAAGCAAGGGTTACAAGAAAATAGAAATGTACTTTAATTCTATTTAACAAGTAAGCCTAACCACGAATGAGCTTTAATACACGTGACAACCTAATTACATGAACGGACTATGAAAACATGATTTCCTCGCTATCTTGCGAGCTAATTATTGCATGGTATCTTCATACAATATTATGGTTGTTAGCTTGGACTTTTCTATGAATCTCATAAACTTGTTTAATCATTTTACCACCTACTGAGCAATAAGCTTATAATGTTTTTCTTAACACCTTGCAGGTAAACATGCCCTGATGAAAAGAAAAACTTGATAGAGCCAAGTAACTTGGACGGATAACACAAAGAGAGGCCATAGAAAACAAAAAAAACGAAGACTAAATTTAGAGGACATGCAAATTTTGAGGTTGAAGTCCTTTACTATGTTATGACGAAATTATTTTGTTATCTAATATCTATGTTTTACTGATATTGAAGCTCATTCTTTTTTTCTCAATATTTGCAGGTAAAGAAGTCGGATAAAACAATGATTATATTTAGAGTACATGCAAACTTTAAGGTATAAATCTTTTATTATGTTATATCAAAAATTATTTTTTTAATATCATAATATTTACTGAAGTTGAAAAATCAAAATTATTATTTTGAATAAAAAATTACTTCTAAAAATTTAAATTTGCAACTTCCTCACATGGTGTTTTCTTTTTTCTTTTACATAGCATTTTTTTAGACAAAAAAGGTCATCTTAGGCGTGAAAAGCTACGAGATCATTGCTTCTTTTTTGAAGACAATACTACCAGGCTGGAATGACGAATTCTGAACTAAAGGTGTTTCAAAGGCGAGTGTCAATACATTTTTAAGCATTTTATGATTTTCATTAGTTTTGTTCCAAGTTCAAAGTTCTAGCGGGGTAAGCGAGGCTTACAAGGAAATAGAAATGTACTTTAACTCTATTTAACAAGTAAGCCTAACCAAGAAAGAGCTTTAATACACGCGACTGCCTAATTACATGAACGGACTATGAAAATATAGTTTCCTCGCTTTCTTGCGAGCTAATTATTGCATGGTCTCTTCATACAATATTATGGTTGTTAGCTTGACTTCTCTAATGAATCATATAGGCTTCTTTCATCATTTTACGACCTGCTGAGCAATAAGCTCATACTTTTTTTTAACACCTCGCAGGTAAACATGCCATTGATGAAAAGAAAAACTTGATAAAGACAAGTAACTTGGACGGATAACACAGAGGCCATAGAAGGGAAAAAACAAAGACTAAATTCAGAGGACATGCAAATTTTGAGGTAGAAGTCCTTTACTATGTTATAACGAAATTATTTTCTTATCTAATATCTATGTTTTACCGACATTGAAAGCAACAAGCTCATATGTTTTTCTCAATATTTGCAGGTAAAGAACTCAGTTAAAACAATGATTATATTAAGAATACATGCAAACTTTTATGTATAAATCTTTTATTATGTTATATCAATTTTTTTAATATCATAATTTTTACTAAAGTTGAAAAATCAAAACTACTATTTTGAATAAAGAATTACTTCTGAAAATTTAAATTTGGAACTTCCTCACGTGTTGTTTTCTTTTTTCTTCTGCATTGCATTTTTTTAGATAAAAAAGGTCATCTCAAGCGTGAAAAGCTATGAGACCATTGCTTCTTATTTGATAACAATATGACCAGTCTGTATTGACGAATTCCAAACTAAAGGTGTTTCAAAGGTGGGTGTCAATACATTTTCAAACATTTTTATGATTTTAATTTGTTTTGTTCCAAGTTCAAAGTTCTAGCAGGGTAAGCCAGGCTTACAAGGAAATAGAAATATAAATTCTATTTAACAAGTAAACCTAACCAAGAAAGAGCTTTAATACATGTGACAACCTAATTACATGAACGAAATATGAAAACATGATTTCCTCGTTTTCTTGTGAGTTAATTATTGCATGGTCTCTTCATACTATTATGATCTCCCCTTGCAACAACACAGTCATCGGAACCTATTGCTACTTCAGTGGAAGATAAGTATTTGAAAGATGGGTGTTAACTTTTAAAGGAGTGTTTTTACGTTTTTTATTAGTTATGATCCATGTTCAATCGATCCAAAGGTATGCTAATTAAGGGAGGTATCCAAAGAAAATCTAACCAAAGTCGAACTTAACATTAACGTTTCAACCTTATTACACGAGGAGGAACGTGACAACACAGTTTCCTCTCTATCTTGTGAGAGAAATACATGGTATCCTTAAACAAATACTAAGGTTGGACACACAAACTATAATTTTGACATCACTAATAGACTTCCTAAACTCCTGGTCATCTTTTTACCACCCACTGAGCATCAAGCTCATTCCTTTTTCTAAACACATTGCAGGTAAATGAGTCGACAAAGGAAAAGAAAGAAGTTGATGAAGCCAACAAATTTTTCTTTAATAGTGACATGAGAAAAAACAACGACTCAATTAAAGGTACAAGTCCAGTTAAGATTACATAGAAAGATATAAATAAAGTTTTTTAGTTTAATACATTAACCAAAATTATTGATAAAAAAGATTACATTATATGTCTTAATCATGTTTCCTTCGCTTCTATATTCTACCTCGCAGAAAAGGAAATGGTACGATACGCGCTGAAAGCTACAAGACTCACTTCCACCTCTCCCGACCACAACGTAATAGAAAACTGTCGACTAATTGAACGGAAGAGAAGTACTTTAAAGGTGGGTGTTATCTTTTAAAACGAGCGTTTTTTACTTTTTTCATCAGTTATGATTCAAGCCAAAAAGTTCCAAAGGTATGCTAATTTAGCGAGGTTTACTAAGACATCAAAATGTCGATACGTTCAATTGAAATAGTAAACCAAACCAAAATTGAACTTAAGTTAACGCTTCAACCTTGTTTCACGACGGGGATCGTGACAATGAGATTTTCTCTTTTTTTTGAGATATATTGAAGGTCTCTTTAAACGAATACTAAGGTTGGGCGAACAAACAATAATTTGGACTTCACTAATGCACCTCGTTATCTCTTTACCACCCGTTGAGCATTGAGCTCACTCCTTTTTTTCTAAACACCTTCCAGGTAAACGAGTCGACAAAGGAAAAAAGAAAATGATCGATACAATATATACGCGCAAAGCACTCATGACTCATTTCTTCTCGTTCAACTACAATGTCATCGGAAACTATCGGCTAATTTAGCAGAAGAGAAGTATTGCAAAGGTGGGTGTTATTTTTTAAAACGAGCGTTTTTTACGTTTTTCATTAGTGATGATCCATGCTTAAAAGTTACAGAGGTATGCTAATTTAGCGAGGTTTACTAAGACGTCGAAATGTCGATACACTCAATTGAACAAGCAAACCTAACCAAAATTGAAATTAAATTAACGCTTCAACCTTGTTGCGTGATGGGTACTGTGACAACGAGATTTCCTCACTTTCTTGTGAGATATGTAGACGGTCTCTTTAAATGAATACAAAGGTTAGGCGAACAAACAATAATTTGGACTTCACTAATGCACCTCATAAACTCCCTGTCATCTCTTTAGCACCCGCCGAGCATTGAACTCATTCCTTTTTTTTTCTAATCACCTTGCAGATAAACGTGCGACAAAGGAAAAAAAAATCAGTACAATAGGGGAAGAATGCTATATAACTCATTTCTCTCCTTGCAACAACACTGTCATCGAAAACTATTGCTACTTCAGTAGAAGACAAGTATTTCAAAGATGGGTGTTAACTTTTAAAAGGAGCATTTTTACATTTTTCATTAGTTATGATCCATGTTCAATTGATCCAAAGGGGTATGCTAATTAAGGGAGGTTTATTAAGACATTGAAATGTCTATACTATCTATTGACAAAGTAAATCTAACCAAAATCAAACTAATGTTAACGCTTCAACCTTATTACACGAGGAGGAACGTGACAACGCAGTTTCCTCACTCTCTCTCTCTCTTGCGAGAGAAATACATGGTAGCATTAAATGATTACTAAGGTTGGACGTACAACAATAATTTGGACATCACTAATAGACTTCGTAAACTCCTCATCATCTCTCTACCACCCGCTGAACATCAAGCTCATTCCTTTTTCTAAATACATTGTAGGTAAACGGGTCGACAAAGGAAAAGAAAGAAGTCGATGAAGCGAATAATATTTTCTTTAATAGCGACATGAGAGAAAACGACGACTAAATTAAAGGTACAAGTCCTAGTTAAGATTACATAGAAAGAAATAAATAAAGTGTTTTAGTTTAATACATTAACCAAAATTATTGATAAAAAGGATTACATTGTATGTCTTAATCATGTTTCCTTCTCTTCTATATTTTACTTTAGAGACAAGGAAATGGTACGATACGCGTTGAAAGCTACAAGACTCACTTCCACCTCTCTCGACCACAACGTCATCGAAAACTATTGACTAATTGAGTGGAAGAAAAGTACTTTAAAGGTGGGTGTTATCTATTAAAACAAGCATTTTTTACATTTTTCATTAGTTATGATCTAAGCCCAAAAGTTTCAAAGGCATGCTAATTTAGCGAGGTTTACTAAGACATCAAATTGTCGATACGCTCAATTGAAAAAGTAAACCTAACCAAAATTGAACTTAAGTTAACGCTTCAACCTTGTTACACGACGACGACCGTGACAATGAGATTTTCTTTTTTTTGAGATATATTGACGGTCTCTTTAAATGAATATTAAGGTTGGGTGAATAAACAATAATTTCGACTTCACTAATGCACCTCGTAATCTTTTTACCACTTGCTGAGTATCGAGCTCACTCCTTTTTTTCTAAACACCTTGCAGGTAAACGAGTCGACAAAGGAAAAGAGAAAATGGTCAATACAATATGGACAAAACACTACAAGTCTCGTTTCTTCTCGTTCAACGACAATGTCATCGGAAACTATCGGCAAATTCAGCAGAAGAGAAGTATTACAAAGGTGAGTGTTACCTTCTAAAACGAGCATTTTTTACGTTTTTCATTAGTGAAAATCCATGCTTAAAAGTTCCAATGGTATGCTAATTTAGCGAGGTTTACTAAGACATCGAAATGTCGACACACTCAATTGAACAATTAAACTTAACCAAAATTGAAATTAAGTTAAGGCTTCAACCTTGTTACATGATGGGTACTGTGACAATGATATTTCCTTACTTTCTTGTGAGATATTTAGACGGTCTCTTTAAATGAATATAAAGGTTGGGCGAACAAACAATAATTTGAACTTCACTAATGCACCTCGTAATCTCTTTACCACCCGCTGAGCATCGAGCTCACTCCTTTTTTTCTAAACACCTTACAGATAAATGAGTCGACAAAGGAAAAAGAAAATGATCGATACATTATGCGCAAAACACTCATGAATCATATCTTCTCATTCAACAACAATGTCATCGGAAACTATCAGTTAATTCAGCAGAAGGGAAGTATTACAAAGGTGGGTGTTATCTTTTAAAATGAGCATTTTCTTATGTTTTTCATTAGTGATGATCCATGCTTAAAAGTTTCAAAGGTATGCTAATTTAGCGAGGTATACTAAGACATCGAATTGTCGACACACTCAATCGAACAATTAAACTTAACAAAAATTGAAATTAAGTTAACGTTTCAACCATGTTACGTGATGGGTACTGTGACAATGATATTTCCTTACTTTCTTGTGAGATATTTAGACGGTCTCTTTAAATGAATATAAAGGTTGGGCGAACAAGTAATAATTTGAACTTCACTAATGCACCTCGTAAACTCCTCGTCATCTCTTTACCACCCGCTAAACATCGAGCTCATTCCTTTTTTTTTTCTAAATACCTTGCAGATAAACGAGTCGACAAAGAAAAAAAAAGTCGATACGATAGAGGAAGAATGGTATATAACACATTTCTTCCCTATCAACAACACTGTCATCGGAAACTATTGCTACTTCAACGGAAGATAAGTATTTCAAAGGTGGGTGTTAACTTTTAAAAGAAGCGTTTTTACGTTTTTCATTAGTTATGATCCATATTCAATCGATCCAAAGGTATGCTAATTAAGGGAGGTTTACTAAGACATTGAAATGTCTATGCACTCTATTGAAAAAGAAAATCTAACCAAAGTCGAACGTAACGTTAACGCTTGAACTTTATTACATGAGGAAAATGATAACGCGATTTCCTCTCTATCTTGAACTATCGACTAATTGAGCAGAAGAGATGTACTTTAAAGGTGGGTGTTATCTTTTAAAAGTAGCATTTTTGACGTTTTTCATTAGTTATGATCCAAGGCCAGAAGTTCTAAAGGAATGCTAATTTAGCGAGGTTTATTTAGACATCGAATTGTCAATACGTTTAATTGAAAAAGTAAACCTAACCAAAATTGAACTTAAGTTAACGCTTCAACCTTGTTACACGACGGGGATCGTGACAACGAAATTTTCTTTTTCTTTTAGGATATATTGACGGTCTCTTTAAATGAATACTAAGGTTGGACGAACAAACAATAATTTGGACTTCACTAATGCACCTCATTATCTCTTTACCACCCACTGAGCATCGAGCTCACTCCTTTTTTTTTAAACACCTTGCAGATAAATGAGTCGACAAAGGAAAAAAGAAAATGATCGATACACTACGCGTAAAACACTCATGAATCATTTCTTCTCGTTCAACAACAATGTCATCGGAAACTATCAGTTAATTCAGCAGAAGGGAAGTATTACAAAGGTAGGTGTTATCTTTTAAAACGAGCATTTTCTTATGTTTTTCATTAGTGATGATCCATGCTTAAAAGTTTCAAAGGTATGCTAATTTAGCGAGGTTTACTAAGACATCGAAATGTCGACACACTCAACTGAACAATTAAACTTAACCAAAATTGAAATTAAGTTAACGCTTCAACCTTGTTACGTGATGGGTACTGTGACAATGATATTT
This sequence comes from Stephania japonica, assembly GCA_039657345.1. Classification (NCBI taxonomy): domain Eukaryota; kingdom Viridiplantae; phylum Streptophyta; class Magnoliopsida; order Ranunculales; family Menispermaceae; genus Stephania; species Stephania japonica. The sequence continues at coordinate 77,372,253 of CM077556.1, read as the reverse complement.
CCTTACTTTCTTGTGAGATATTTAGATGGTCTCTTTAAATGAATATAAAGGTTGGGCGAACAAACTATAATTTCAACTTCACTAATGCACCTCGTAAACTCCTCGTCATCTCTTTACCACCCGCTAAACATCGAGCTCATTCCTTTTTTTTCTAAACACCTTGCAGATAAATGAGTCGACAAAGGAAAAAAAAGTCGGTACGATAGAGGAAGAATGCAAGATAACACATTTCTTCCCTATCAACAACAATGTCATCGGAAACTATTGCTACTTCAGCGGAAGATAAGTATTTCAAAGGTGGGTGTTAACTTTTAAAAGGAGCGTTTTTACGTTTTTCATTAGTTATGATCCATATTCAATCGATCCAAAGGTATGCTACTTAAGGGAGGTTTACTAAGACATTGAAATGTCTATACACTCTATTGAAATAGAAAATCTAACCAAAGTCGAAGGTAACGTTAACGCTTCAACTTTATTACACGAGGAAAAACATGACAACGCGATTTCCTCTCTGTCTTGCGAGAGGTATACATGGTATCCTTAAATGAATACTAAGGTTTGATGCACAAACAATAATTTGGACATCATTAATAAACTTCGTAAACTCCTCGTCATCTCTTTACCACCCACTGAGCATCAAGCTCATTCGTTTTTCTAAACATATTACAGGTAAACGAGTCGACAAAGGAAAAGAAAGAAGTCGATGAAGCCAACAAATTTTTCTTTAATACTGACATGAAAAAAAATGACGATTAAATTTAAGGTACAAGCTCAGATAATATTGCATAGAAAGAAATATATAAAAAAAATTTAGTTTAATACATTAACCAAAATTATTGATAAAAAAGATTACATTATATGTCTTAATCATGTTTCCTTCGCTTCTATATTCTACTTCGCAGATAAGGAAATAGTACGATACGCGCTGAATGCTACAAGACTCGCTTCCACCTCTCTTGACCATAACTTAATCGAAAACTATCGACTAATTGAACAGAAGAGATGTACTTTAAAGGTGGGTGTTATCTTTTAAAACGAGCGTTTTTCATTAGTTATGATCCAAGCCTAAAAGTTCTAAAGGAATGCTAATTTAGCGAGGTTTACTAAGACATCGAAATGTCATTACGTTTAATTGAAAAAGTAAACCTAACCAAAATTGAACTTAAGTTAACGCTTCAACCTTGTTACACGATGGGGACCGTGACAACGAAATTTTCTTTTTTTGAGATATATTGACGGTCTCTTTAAATGAATACTAAGGTTGGTCGAACAAACAATAATTTGGACTTCACTAATGCACCTCGTTATCTCTTTACCACCCATTGAGCATCGAGCTCACTCCTTTTTTTCTACACCTTGCAGATAAATGAGTCGACAAAGGAAAAAAGAAAATGATCGATACACTACGCGCAAAACACTCCTGAATCATTTCTTTTTGTTCAACAACAATGTTATCGGAAACTATCAGTTAATTCAGCAGAAGGGAAGTATTACAAAGGTGGGTGTTATCTTTTAAAACGAGCATTTTCTTATGGTTTTCATTAGTGATGATCCATGCTTAAAAGTTTCAAAGGTATGCTAATTTAGCGAGGTTTACTAAGACATCGAAATGTCGACACACTCAACTGAACAATTAAACTTAACCAAAATTGAAATTAAGTTAACGCTTCAACCTTGTTACATGATGGATACTGTGACAATGATATTTCCTTACTTTCTTGTGAGATATTTAGTTGGTCTCTTTAAATGAATATAAAGGTTGGGCGACCAAATAATAATTTGAACTTCACTAATGCACCTCATAAACTCCTCGTCATCACTTTACCACCCGCTAAACATCGAGCTCATTCATTTTTTTTCTAAATACCTTGCAGATAAACGAGTCGACAAAGGAAAAAAAAGTCGATATGATAGAGGAAGAATGCTATATAACACATTTCTTCCCTATGAACAACACTGTCATTGGAAACCATTGCTACTTCAACGGAAGATAAGTATTTCAAAGGTGGTTGTTAACTTTTAAAAGGAGCGTTTTTACGTTTTTCAGGTTTTTACGTATTTCTGTATTACTGACTGAATTGTGAAATTGTGTTGGTTAATGCAATTGTCTTTGTGTTCATCAGCACATGCAAAACATATAATGTGTGATAAATACGTTTAAACTCAATATGAATTTATTTGATCATTGCCGAATCATCCAGTTTTTCTTCCTGTACAAAGAAAAGACCTGAATTTCTAATTATTTTTAGATTGCAGATGGGATGACCATAGAAGTTGGTACCGTTAACCTTATGATTGAAACTCATGGAGGTGGTCGAGCACAAGGCGGTGCAACTTGGTAATTTTATTGTTCCACCTCTATTTCTTGTAGTTATATATGCTCTGATATACTGAAATGAATAGTCATGTAACTCATCCGTGCATGTATCACGTCTTATGAGTTACTTCCTTTGATTGAAGAATCTGGACGTGTTCCCTTGTCAATAATTGTATGTATAATGGTCTATAAAATTGGGTTTTCAATAAAAAAAAAGATGCGAGTGCTTTTGGCTAGAATTATGCTAATTTTCTTTTTTCATTAATCTTTAATTTTATTATTTATTTTTTAAAGAAAAAAAAAATCTCAATCCTAATTTTGTCTTGTCACTTTACTGTTACTTTTCACATCCAAATATTTCCACACCCCTCTAGCATGAATAAGCCCCTGGATCTAAGTACAACTTCCCCATCCTCACTAATGTGTAATTGCAAGGGGGATTGGCTTGTTGTAGGATGGAGTTTTGAATTTAGGTCTCTGAATTTGTGTGGTAGATACTTAGCCATCACTTGATTCCCTTTGGATCAGAATTAATCAATTCAATGTTGCATATATATGTTTTGTTTACTTTCCCTCACTTCTTTTAACTTCTGGAGTTCAATCATTGCTTCAATTCTTTGCTTAAGTTCTTGCCTTTATGTGAACGGAGCGCATTTGCTATTGATAATAGCATACTGAGTCACTGACAGCCGATTTTTTAAACAAGTCAAACAATGGTTCATTTAGGATAGATAGCTCATATAAAATTTCAATGTAAAGATAAACTGTTTTCTTGTTTTCTTCTTATATTTTCAATGACACATTTAAAGCTTAGACTTCAAGAAATTTAGGAACTTCATTTATTAAGTTCTGCTTGGGCCATTTGCCTGTAAGGCCTATTCATTTTTTAGGTAGCACAGCATTGTCTATAGTTACTCTCTTACTTCACTGTATGCTCAAAGATAAGATCTATGACAATTTAACCCCTTTATATTTTTTGCGTTCTTGAACTTTACTCCATTATTGGAAGTAGCGCTACCCATGATGGGTAAAGTTAGTAGATGGCTTTAAAATGTCTAGAAAACCTTCAAACTCAGATAATTGTTTGATCTAGCCCTTGTGGAATTGTCTTACATCAGTTATTTTATTAGCACATGATTCATATAACAAAACATCTTCTATAACTCTCGCAGGGCTTCACCTCTAGCATCTATAACAATGCACAAACTTCTCTTGTATACAACAAATGACCAGTGGCAGGTATGTACTTGAATTTGTGTCTTAGTCGACTGTTTCCCAAATATTTTCATATTTTTGAAATCTTCTAGCTTGATCTTTTCTTTTATGTAGGTTGTGAATCTTAAAGAAGCAAGGGACTTCTCCAATGGTAAAAAGAACATATATGTTTTTAAAGTAATTTTCTCCCTCAAAGAGTCTATTTAACATCCATTTATGTTATTTCAATGCTTCTTCTTAGCTGACATTGCAAATTCTATTTGAGTTCAATTTTATGTTGATTATTGATTGAGGAATTCGTCTGGACCAAAAATCTTATACTATGAGCACTTTCACTGTTATCAGAAATTGGAGTAAGAATCATTATCCGCAGACCTCCTTCCTCATCCTGACATGTTCCTTGATGCTAGTTTAACATGCTCAGACAATGGGGCAAACAGGCGAGATGATGATGGTGCAAAACGGGTTTTCTTTGGTGGTGAACGTTTCCTCGAAGGAATATCAGGAGAGGCTTATGTAATGGAAATTCTGACTCACTATTCATTAAATTATTTCTTGGGAAATACTCTTGATTTTGCTTCTTGGAACAAATTCAATTTTAGGAAATTTTATGTGTTGAAAACTTGATTCTTTACATGGTAACTGATTAGATCACTATACAAAGAACAGAACTGAACAGTCCTTTAGGACTTGAGGTTCAGTTGCATGTCCCGGAAGCTGTTTGTCCTGCTTTGAGTGAGCCAGGTACCAACATTTACATTAATTTTTCCTTGTTTAATTTGTTTTCATGGTCTTTTTTTTAATCTATAATTGCTAAAGCAAGTGATTGCTGGGTATGAGCAGGTCTCAGAGCTCTTCTTCGGTTCATGACTGGATTCTATGTATGCCTAAATAGAGGAGATGTGGACCCAAGGGCCTCTCAGGCTTATGTTCCAATATCTCAGCAAATTGTCCAAATTGCCTTATGTTTTAGTAAAAAAAGGCATAATTGGTTAAAATATCCTAGCCTTTCACAACTTTTGTTATTATATCCTAACTTTTTGAGATTTGTTATTATATCCATACCTTTTGAGATTTGTTATTATATTCAAACCGTTTGAGATTTGTTATTATATCCTAATCTTTCTATAATGTTTTATTCGTATCATAAACCACTTTTAAAACTCCAAATTTGAGGATGTGGGACTTAGAATAATTAGTTTAAATCATAAAATTAATAATTGTTTTGATAACTATGGGTGATTAAGTGGCTTTTGAAATTCATATTAAGGTGCCCCTCATCAAATTTTAAGTTAAAAATTGACTTGGGATACAAATTAAACAATTTAGAAAGGTTAGGATATAATAACAGATCTCAAAGGATTAAAATATAATAACAAAAGTTGTGAAATGTTAGGATATTTTAACCAATTAAGAGATCTGTTTATTTTCCATTGCATGCTGGATTGAATTATCTTTCTTGTGGTTCATATGTTTGTCACTGACAGCAATCTACAGAAGCAGCTGGGCGTTCTCTTGTTTCTATCATTGTAGACCATATATTCCTTTGTATCAAAGATGCGGGTTAGTCTATCTGATGCTAGTCATCTTTCTTCTAAGGTTTTTCTATTTCTCTTTTATGTAGATAGTTATCTTTCTTCAAATATATTGGTTAATTGATGTGCCATGTGTTTAATGTAAATGCAGAATTCCAGCTTGAGCTATTGATGCAATCGTTGTTCTTTTCTCGGGTAGGACCATACATAAGCAATTTATTAAGATGTTATAGTAACTTAGATTCTCATTCATTGTTTTGTGCCACATGTTACCTTGGTTGCAAAAATTTGATTTGAATGTAAAAGAGCAAGATTGCTCTTGATCCACCAATTCACCTTCTCCTATCATCTCGCCTTAGCAAAAAAAGGAAAAATAAATAAATTAAAAAAAAGATTTTATGATATTTGGGTTTGTTGTTTTTCGTAAGAAATATTTTGGCTTTCTGTTGAGATGGCCTTTCACATAATCAATTTCATGTGTGATATTTTGACCTTAGGAAATAATCAATTAGTGATATTTTAGTGAAGGTCTGACAACTTGTTTGACATTTCATGGGGGCATATCAAGACTGATACATTTATGAAGTTGTCATCCCTTCAACCTAGAACATTTGAGGAAGACGGGGAGGGTTCATGAGAAGTCATAAATGCATATATTTGAACCTGATACATTTCACCATAGTTTTTATTTCTAAAGACCATGGTGCGCTTGTTGTTTTACTATTGTCATTGTTTCATTGTTGATGGTCACTGTGTATTGGCTGCAGGCAAGTGTATCTGATGGAGAAAATACTAAGAACTTATCTCGAATTACACTTGGAGGACTTTTTCTGAGGTACAAATAAAGCATCTTTGTGGAACTCTTGGAAACCAGCTTGCCTTTGTATTAATTCATTTTAAGTTGTTTCGCCTGTGTTTTTTGGTTGTCAAAACTGAGTTCCAGGTTTTCAGAAAAGAAAATAAAAAAATTCTTTATTGGAATATTTTTTGATTGGAAAGTTAATGCTTCAACCTTGTTACGTGATGGATACTGTGACAATGATATTTCCTTACTTTCTTGTGAGATATTTAGACGGTCTCTTTAAATGAATATAAAGGTTGGGCGAACAAACAATAATTCGAACTACACTAATGCACCTCGTAAACTCCTCGTCATCTCTTTACCACCCGCTAAATATCGAGCTCATTCCTTTTTTTTTTTCTAAACACCTTGCAGATAAACGAGTCGACAAAGGAAAAAAAAGTCGGTATGATAGTGGAAGAATGCTAGATAACACATTTCTTCCCTATCAACAACACTGTCATCGGAAACTATTGCTACTTCAGCGGAAGATAAGTATTTCAAAGATGGGTGTTAACTTTTAAAAGGAGCGTTTTTACGTTTTTCATTAGTTATGATCCATATTCAATCAATCCAAAGGTATGCTAATTAAGGGAGGTTTACTAAGACATTAAAATGTCTATACACTCAATGAAAAAGAAAATCTAACCAAAGACAAACGTAACGTTAACGCTTCGACTTTATTACACGAGGAAGAACATGACAACGCGATTTCCTCTTTATCTTGCGAGAGATATACATGGAATCCTTAAATGAATACTAAGGTTTGATTCACAAACAATAATTTGGACATCATTCATAAACTTCGTAAACTCCTCGTCATCTTTTCACCACCCGCTGAGCATCAAGCTCATTCCTTTTTTTAAACATGTTGCAGGTAAACGAGTCGACAAAGGAAAAGATAGAAGTCGATGAAGCCAACAAATTTTTCTTTAATAGTGACATGAAAAAAAATGACGATTAAATTTAAGGTACAAGCTCGGATAATACTGCATAGAAAGAAATATATAAAAAAATTTTAGTTTAATACATTAACCAAAATTATTGATAAAAAAGATTACATTATATGTCTTAATCATGTTTCCTTCGCTTCTATATTCTACTTCGCAGATAAGGAAATAGTACGATACGCGCTGAATGCTACAAGACTCGCTTCCACCTCTCCTGACCATAACTTAATCGAAAACTATCGACTAATTGAGCAGAAGAGATGTACTTTAAAGGTGGGAGTTATCTTTTAAAACGAGGGGTTTTTACGTTTTTCATTAGTTATGATCCAAGCCTAAAAGTTCTAAAGGAATGCTAATTTAGCGAGGTTTACTAAGACATCGAAATGTCAACACGTTTAATTGAAAAAGTAAACCTAACCAAAATTGAACTTAAGTTAACGCTTCAACCTTGTTACACGATGGGGACCGTGACAATGAAATTTTATGTTTTTTTTTTAGATGTATTGACGGTCTCTTTAAATGAATACTAAGTTTGGACGAACAAACAATAATTTGGACTTCACTAATGCACCTCGTTATCTCTTTACCACCCACTGAGCATCGAGCTCACTCCTTTTTTCTACACCTTGCAGATAAATGAGTCGACCAAGGAAAAAAGAAAATGATCGATACACTACGCGCAAAACACTCATGAATCATTTCTTCTTGTTCAACAACAATGTCATCGGAAACTATCAGTTAATTCAGCAGAAGGGAAGTATTACAAGGTGGGTGTTATCTTTTAAAACGAGCATTTTCTTATGTTTTTCATTAGTGATGATCCATGCTTAAAAGTTTCAAAGGTATGCTAATTTAGCGAGGTTTACTAAGACATCGAAATGTCGACACACTCAACTGAACAATTAAACTTAACCAAAATTGAAATTAAGTTAACGCTTCAACCTTGTTACGTGATGGGTACTGTGACAATGATATTTCTTTACTTTCTTGTGAGATATTTAGACGGTCTCTTTAAATGAATATAAAGGTTGGGCGAACAAACTATAATTTGAACTTCACTAATGCACCTCATAAAATCCTCGTCATCTCTTTACCACCCGCTAAACATCGAGCTCATTCCTTTTTTTTTCCAAAGACCATGCAGATAAACGAATCGACAAAGAAAAAAAAAGTCGGTACGATAGAGGAAGAATGCTATATAACACATTTCTTCCCTATCAACAACACTGTCATCGGAAACTATTGCTACTTCAGCGGAAGATAAGTATTTCAAAGGCGGGTGTTAACTTTTAAAAGGAGCTGTTTTACGTTTTTCATTAGTTATGATCCATATTCAATCGATCCAAAGGTATGCTAATTAAGGGAGGTTTACTAAGACATTGAAATGTCTATACAGCCTATTGAAAAAGAAAATCTAACCAAAGTCGAATGTAACGTTAACGCTTCAACTTTATTACACGAGGAAAAACATGACCACGCGATTTCCTCTCTATCTTGCGAGAGGTATAAATGGTATCCTTAAATGAATACTAAGGTTGGATGCACAAACAATAATTTGGACATCATTAATAAACTTCGTAAACTCCTCGTCATTTCTTTACCACCCACTGAGCATCAAGCTCATTCCTTTTTCTTAACATATTGCAGGTAAACGAGTCGACAAAGGAAAAGATCGAAGTCGATGAAGCCAACAAATTTTTCTTTAATAGTGACATGAAAAAAAATGACGATTAAATTTAAGGTGCTCAAATAATATTGCATAGAAAGAAATATATAAAAAAATTTTAGTTTAATACATTAACCAAAATTATTGATAAAAAAGATTACATTATATGTCTTAATCATGTTTCCTTCGCTTCTATATTCTACTTCGCAGATAAGGAAATAGTACGATACGCGCTGAATGCTACAAGACTCGCTTCCACCTCTCCTGACCATAACTTAATCGAAAACTATCGACTAATTGAGCAGAAGAGATGTACTTTAATGGTGGGTGTTATCTTTTAAAACGAGCGTTTTTTACGTTTTTCATTAGTTATGATTCAAGCGTAAAAGTTCTAAAGGAATGCTAATTTAGCGAGATTTACTAAGACATCGAAATGTCAACACGTTTAATTGAAAAAGTAAACCTAACCAAAATTGAACTTTAGTTGACGCTTCAACCTTGTTACACGATGGGGACCGTGACAACGAAATTTTCTTTTTTTTTGAGATATATTGACGGTCTCTTTAAATGAATACTAAGGTTGGACGAACAAACAATAATTTGGACTTCACTAATGCACCTCGTTATCTCTTTACCACCCACTGAGCATCGAGCTCACTCCTTTTTTTCTACACCTCGCAAATAAATGAGTCGACAAAGGAAAAAAGAAAATGATCGATACACTACGCGCAAAACACTCATGAATCATTTCTTCTTGTTCAACAACAATGTCATCGGAAACTATCAGTTAATTCAGCAGAAGGGAAGTATTACAAGGTGGGTGTTATCTTTTAAAATGAGCATTTTCTTATGTTATTCATTAGTGATGATCCATGCTTAAAAGTTTCAAAGGTATGCTAATTTAGCGAGGTTTACTAAGACATCGAAATGTCGACACACTCAACTGAACAATTAAACTTAACCAAAATTGAAATTAAGTTAACACTTCAACCTTGTTACGTGATGGGTACTGTGACAATGATATTTCCTTACTTTCTTGTGAGATATTTAGACGGTCTCTTTAAATGAATATAAAGGTTGGGCGAACAAACTATAATTTGAACTTCACTAATGCACCGCATAAAATCCTCGTCATCTCTTTACCACCCGCTAAACATCGAGCTCATTCCTTTTTTTTCCAAACACCATGCTGATAAACGAATCGACAAAGGAAAAAAAAAGTCGGTACGATAAAGGATGAATGCTATATAACACATTTCTTCCCTATCAACAACACTGTCATCGGAAACTATTGCTACTTCAGCGGAAGATAAGTATTTCAAAGGTGGGTGTTAACTTTTAAAAGGAGCGTTTTTACGTTTTTCATTAGTTATGATCCATATTCAATCGATCCAAAGGAATGCTAATTAAGGGAGGTTTACTAAGACATTGAAATGTCTATACACTCTATTGAAAAAGAAAATCTAACCAAAGTCGAACGTAACGTTAACGCTTCAACTTTATTACACGAGGAAAAACATGACAACGCGATTTCCTCTCTATCTTGCGAGAGATATACATGGTATCCTTAATTTAATACTAAGGTTGGGTGTACAAACAATAATTTCGACATAATTAGTAAACTTCGTAAACTCCTCGTCATCTGTTTACCACCCACTGAGCATTAAGCTCATTCTTTTTTCTAAACATATTGTAGGTAAACAAGTCGACAAAGGAAAAGAAAGAAGTCGATGAAGCCAACAAATTTTTCTTTAATAGTGACATAAAAAAAAATGATGATTAAATTTAAGGTACAAGCTCAGAAAAGATTGCATAGAAAGAAATATATAAAAAAATTTTAGTTTAATACATTAACCAAAATTATTGATAAAAAAGATTACATTATATGTCTTAATCATGTTTCCTTCGCTTCTATATTCTACTTCGCAGATAAGGAAATAGTACGATACGCGCTGAATGCTACAAGACTCGCTTCCACCTCTCCTGACCATAACTTAATCGAAAAGTATCGACTAATTGAACGGAAGAGAAGTACTTTAAAGGTGGGTGTTATCTTTTAAAACGAGCGTTTTTTATGTTTTTCATTAGTTATGATCCAAGCCTAAAAGTTCTAAAGGTATGCTAATTTAGCGAGGTTTACTAAGACATCGAAATGTCAATACGTTTAATTGAAAAAGTAAACCTAACCAAAATTGAACTTAAGTTAACGTTTCAACCTTGTTACACGATTGGGACCGTGACAACGAAATTTTCTTTTTTTTTTTAGATATATTGACGGTCTCTTTAAATGAATACTAAGGTTGAATGAACAAACAATAATTTGGACTTCACTAATGCACCTCGTTATCTCTTTACCACGCGCTGAGCATCCAGCTCACTCCTTTTTTTCTAAACACCTTGCAGATAAATGTGTCGACAAAGGAAAAAAGAAAATGGTCGATACAATATATACGCGCAAAGCACTCATGTCTCATTTCTTCTCGTTCAACTACAATGTCATCGGAAACTATAGGCTAATTTAGCAGAAGAGAAGTATTACAAAGGTGGGTGTTATTTTTTAAAACGAGCATTTTTTACATTTTTCATTAGTGATGATCCATGCTTAAAAGTTACAGAGGTATGCTAATTTAGTGAGGTTTACTACGATGTCGAAATGTCGATACAATCAATTGAACAAGCAAACCTAACCAAAATTGAAATTAAATTAACGCTTCAACCTTGTTACGTGAAGGGTAATGTGACAACGAGATTTCCTCACTTTCTTGTGAGATATGTAGACGGTCTCTTTAAATGAATACAAAGGTTAGGCGAACAAACAATAATTTGGATTTCACTAATGCACCGCATGAACTCCTTGTCATCTCTTTAGCACCCGCTGAGCATTGAACTCATTCCTTTTTTTTCTAATCACCTTGCAGATAAACGTGTGACAAAGGAAAAAAAAGTCAGTACAATAGGGGAAGAATGCTATATAACTCATTTCTATCATTGCAACAACACTGTCATCGAAAACTATTGCTACTTCGGTAGAAGACAAGTATTTCAAAGATGGGTGTTAACTTTTAAAATGAGCGTTTTTACATTTTTCATTAGTTATGATCCATGTTCAATTGATCCAAAGGGGTATGCTAATTAAGGGAGGTTTATTAAGACATTGAAATGTCTATACTATCTATTGACGTAGTAAATCTAACCAAAATCAAACTAATGTTAACGCTTCAACCTTATTACACGAGGAGGAAAGTTACAACGCAGTTTCCTCACTCTCTCTCTTTCTCTCTTGCGAGAGAAATACATGGTAGCATTAAATGAATACTAAGGTTGGACGTACAAACAATAATTTGGACATCAATAGACTTCGTAAACTCCTCATCATCTCTCTACCACCCGCTGAGCATCAAGCTCATTCCTTTTTCTAAATACATTGTAGGTAAGCGGGTCGACAAAGGAAAAGAAAGAAGTCGATGCGCGGATATAACGTATTAGGATAAAATAATGATCTCATTTAAAGCGCATGCAAATTTCAAGGTATAGATCTTTTATTATGTTATATCAAAATTGTTATTTTTTAATATTGTAATTTTCAACGAGTTGATAAATCGAAACTATTATTTGAATAAAGAATTACTGTTAAAAATTTAAATTTGCAACTTCCTGGTTTTTTTTCTTCCACATTGCATTTTTTTAGACAAAAAAGGTCATCTTAGGCGTGAAAAGCTACGAGACCTTTGCTTATTTTTTGAAAATAATGTTACCAGGCTGGAACTATGAATTCTGAACTAAAGGTGTTTCAAAGGCGGGTGTCAATACATTTTCAATCATTTTTATGATTTTCATTAGTTTTGTTCCAAGTTCAAAGTTCTAGCGGGGTGCTATTTAAGCAAGGGTTACAAGAAAATAGAAAGCAAGGGTTACAAGAAAATAGAAATGTACTTTAATTCTATTTAACAAGTAAGCCTAACCACGAATGAGCTTTAATACACGTGACAACCTAATTACATGAACGGACTATGAAAACATGATTTCCTCGCTATCTTGCGAGCTAATTATTGCATGGTATCTTCATACAATATTATGGTTGTTAGCTTGGACTTTTCTATGAATCTCATAAACTTGTTTAATCATTTTACCACCTACTGAGCAATAAGCTTATAATGTTTTTCTTAACCCCTTGCAGGTAAACATGCAGGTAAACATGCCCTGATGAAAAGAAAAACTTGATAGAGCCAAGTAACTTGGACGGATAACACAAAGAGAGGCCATAGAAAACAAAAAAAAACGAAGACTAAATTTAGAGGACATGCAAATTTTGAGGTTGAAGTCCTTTACTATGTTATGACGAAATTATTTTGTTATCTAATATCTATGTTTTACTGATATTGAAGCTCATTCTTTTTTTCTCAATATTTGCAGGTAAAGAAGTCGGATAAAACAATGATTATATTTAGAGTACATGCAAACTTTAAGGTATAAATCTTTTATTATGTTATATCAAAAATTATTTTTTTAATATCATAATATTTACTGAAGTTGAAAAATCAAAATTATTATTTTGAATAAAAAATTACTTCTAAAAATTTAAATTTGCAACTTCCTCACATGGTGTTTTCTTTTTTCTTTTACATAGCATTTTTTTAGACAAAAAAGGTCATCTTAGGCGTGAAAAGCTACGAGATCATTGCTTCTTTTTTGAAGACAATACTACCAGTCTGGAATGACGAATTCTGAACTAAAGGTGTTTCAAAGGCGAGTGTCAATACATTTTTAAGCATTTTATGATTTTCATTAGTTTTGTTCCAAGTTCAAAGTTCTAGCGGGGTAAGCGAGGCTTACAAGGAAATAGAAATGTACTTTAACTCTATTTAACAAGTAAGCCTAACCAAGAAAGAGCTTTAATACACGCGACTGCCTAATTACATGAACGGACTATGAAAATATAGTTTCCTCGCTTTCTTGCGAGCTAATTATTGCATGGTCTCTTCATACAATATTATGGTTGTTAGCTTGACTTCTCTAATGAATCATATAGGCTTCTTTCATCATTTTACGACCTGCTGAGCAATAAGCTCATACTTTTTTTTAACACCTCGCAGGTAAACATGCCATTGATGAAAAGAAAAACTTGATAAAGACAAGTAACTTGGACGGATAACACAGAGGCCATAGAAGGGAAAAAACAAAGACTAAATTCAGAGGACATGCAAATTTTGAGGTAGAAGTCCTTTACTATGTTATAACGAAATTATTTTCTTATCTAATATCTATGTTTTACCGACATTGAAAGCAACAAGCTCATATGTTTTTCTCAATATTTGCAGGTAAAGAACTCAGTTAAAACAATGATTATATATTTCTTCAAATATATTGGTGAATTGATGTGCCATGTGTTTAATGTAAATGCAGAATTCCAGCTTGAGCTATTGATGCAGTCGTTGTTCTTTTCTCGGGTAGGACCATACATAAGCAATTTATTTAGATGTTATAGTAACGTAGATTCTCATTTATTGGTTTGTGCCACATGTTACCTTGGTTGCAAAATTTTGATTTGAATGTAAAAGAGCAAGATTGCTCTTGATCCACCAATTCACCTTCTCCTATCATCTCGCCTTAGCAAAAAAAGGAAAAATAAATAAATTAAAAAAAAAGATTTTATGATATTTGGGTTTGTTGTTTTTCGTAAGAAATATTTTGGCTTTCTGTTGAGATGGCCTTTCACATAATCAATTTTATGTGTGATATTTTGACCTTGGGAAATAATCAATTAGTGATATTTTAGTGAAGGTCTGACAACTTGTTTGACATTTCATGGGGCCATATCAAGACTGATACATTAATATTTATGAAGTTGTCATCCCTTCAACCTAGAACATTTGAGGAAGACGGGGAGGGTTCATGAGAAGTCATAAATGCATATATTTGAACCTGATACATTTCACCATAGTTTTTATTTCTAAAGACCATGGTGCGCTTGTTATTTTACTATTGTCATTGTTTCATTGTTGATGGTCACTGTGTATTGGCTGCAGGCAAGTGTATCTGATGGAGAAAATACTAAGAACTTATCTCGAATTACACTTGGAGGACTTTTTCTGAGGTACAAATAAAGCATCTTTGTGGAACTCTTGGAAACCAGCTTGCCTTTGTATTAATTCATTTTAAGTTGTTTCGCCTGTGTTTTTTGGTTGTCAAAACTGAGTTCCAGGTTTTCAGAAAAGAAAATAAAAAAATTCTTTATTGGAATATTTTTTGATTGGAAAGTGACATTTTCATTATTCTATTGAACAGAATATATACTTTATCAGGATATTGTAGACCAATGTATAAATACTATATTTCCTTGCATTTGTATGTGTTAGCTGTACTAGTTAATCAATCAACATGCTTATACAGGGTTTCAATTAAAAGCATTTATTCTGAGTTTCTTCCTTATCACAATTATTTCCACACCATCTTTGTAAAACTCACTTATACTTCACGCATCACATGCATATCTAGAACGAGAGTTTTACTGTAATTTCTGTTGGAGTAGTACTTTACCAACATTAGAGTTACGTGCATCTGGTGGAAATGCAGGGATACATTTTCGCATCCTCCATGCACACTTGTGCAACCGTCAATGAATGCAACTACAAAAGATCCTCCGGATGTTCCTGAATTTGGTAAACTTTCCCATTTGCCTCCATAATGTAACAATGATTTGCTAGATAGAGTTAGTTTGTATAACAATTGTTCGTTCATGTCCTTCGTTTTTAGCAGGTATGAACTTTTGCCCTCCAATCTATCCTCTAGGAGATCAAAAGTGGCAATTATTTGAGGGTGTGCCTCTACTCTGTCTCTATTCTCTCCAGATGAAGCCCTCACCAGCTCCTCCATTCTTTGCTTCACAAACCGTCATTGATTGCCAGCCTCTTGTGGTACTCCTAACATGAAATTTCATAAGCTTGTCTGTGTCTTCGAGCACCGATGTTTCTTTCTAACTATTTCTGTTTGTTTGCTTCTTACATAGATAAATCTTCAGGAGGAATCTTGTTTGAGGATCACTCTCTTATTAGTTTTCAATGGATAATAAGCAACTGCGCATGTGCCATTCTACAATTTTAATTGGGTTATTTTTGTTTTCATTATTCGGTTCTTTACTTGAAGATGCTTGTAATTCATAGTTGAAGGAGAGCTAATCGGTAACTTTTACTGACTGTAGATTTGGATGGTGGAAGTCAAGCAATATCAACGTTTATGGAGGCACAGAGAGGTTCACACCTTGGCATTAATGGTATAAACTTCATCCCGCTTCGTGGTGCTAACATTGTCGTAGGTGGTATTGCAGTCAGGTTATCTGAAAAAGATGATGTTAAGACCAGTAAAGTATAACACCTTTTTCTTTTCTGTTTTTGTAGCAGAGCTAGAATGCCTTTCAAACAACAACTTTAGATAGCGGAAAAGGGCCATTTCAGCCTCTAAACTAAATAGCAAGGGCCAAATTCTTGCGCCATTTCAAGCCATTCTTGGGCCATCCATACCCCTTAAAATATTCTTTATTAATATTTATTAATTTTGAAGGGACTATGCCATGATATCATGCATAATATAGGGCCTTTTTAGAATAGGGGCTGAAATGACACTTTTGCCTTAACGTTGCATTTTGTTTTGTAAACTAAAAGACACGAGAAAAAACATCGACTACACTCAAAGTACATGAAAATCTTGAGTAATAATTCTTTTACTATGTTGTAACATTTTTTTTTTTTTTCTAATCTCTTCTTTATCGACGCTGAAAATGAAAAACTGTTACTTTAAATAATGAGCCGCTTTTAAAAATTTAAACTCAAGTATTTTTTCCCACTTCTACATTGCATTTTGCAGGCAAGTTGAGCAACAACCCCACTCACTGAACGCTAGACCGTTGCCCCTTTTCAATTACAATGTTATAGGGCCGTGTTGACAAATTTCGTGAGCATAAAGTATTTTAGAGGTGGGTGTGATACTTTTACAACAAACATTTTTATAATTTTTATTAATTTTGTTCCTAGTCCAAAGTTTAAAGTGGTAATGCTATTTTAGCAAGGTTTACTAAGACAATGAAATGTTGTAACACTCTAGTTAATAAGTAAACCTAACTACACGTTGCAACCTAATACTTGGTCTCTTTCCACATTAATTTTGTTAGCGTAAACATTAACTTAGAATTCTCTAATGAATTCTCTAATACTTGGTCGCTTTTTTTTTTTTTTAATTTCTCTTTTTCTAAACAACTTGCAGGTATACAAGTTGAGTGGTGAAAAGAAAACTTGATGGGGCCAACGGCCTAGGAATTGTGGCAAATGATTTTTGCACAAATATAACGTATTAGGATAAAACAATGATCTCATTTAAAGTGCATGCAAATTTCAAGGTATAGATCTTTTATTATGTTATATCAAAATTGTTATTTTTTAATATTGTAATTTTCAACGAGTTGATAAATCGAAACTATTATTTGAATAAAGAATTACTATTAAAAATTTAAATTTGCAACTTCCTCACATGGTTTTTTTTCTTCCACATTGCATTTTTTAGACAAAAAAAGGTCATCTTAGGCGTGAAAAGCTACGAGACCTTTGCTTATTTTTTGAAAATAATATTACCAGGCAGGAACTATGAATTTTGAACTAAAGGTGTTTCAAAGGCGGGTGTCAATACATTTTCAAGCATTTTTATGATTTTCATTAATTTTGTTCCAAGTTCAAAGTTCTAGCGGGGTGCATTTAAGCAAGGGTTACAAGAAAATAGAAAGCAAGGGTTACAAGAAAATAGAAATGTACTTTAATTCTATTTAACAAGTAAGCCTAACCACGAATGAGCTTTAATACACGTGACAACCTAATTACATGAACGGACTATGAAAACATGATTTCCTTGCTATCTTGCGAGCTAATTATTGCATGGTATCTTCATACAATATTATGGTTGTTAGCTTGGACTTTTCTATGAATCTCATAAACTTGTTTCATCATTTTACCACCTACTGAGCAATAAGCTTATAATGTTTCTCTTAACACTTTGCAGGTAAACATGCAGGTAAACATGCCCTGATGAATAGAAAAACTTGATAGAGCCAAGTAACTTGGACGGATAACACAAAGAGAGGCCATAGAAAACAAAAAAAACGAAGACTAAATTTAGAGGACATGCAAATTTTGAGGTTGAAGTCCTTTACTATGTTATGACGAAATTATTTTGTTATCTAATATCTATGTTTTACTGATATTGAAGCTCATTCTTTTTTTCTCAATATTTGCAGGTAAAGAAGTCGGATAAAACAATGATTATATTTAGAGTACATGCAAACTTTAAGGTATAAATCTTTTACTATGTTATATCAAAAATTATTTTTTTAATATCATAATATTTACTAAAGTTGAAAAATCAAAACTATTATTTTGAATAAAAAATTACTTCTAAAAATTTAAATTTGCAACTTCCTCACATGGTGTTTCCTTTTTTCTTTTACATTGCATTTTTTTAGACAAAAAAGGTCATCTTAGGCATGAAAAGCTACGAGATCATTGCTTCTTTTTTGAAGACAATACTACCAGGCTGGAATGACGAATTCTGAACTAAAGGTGTTTCAAAGGCGAGTGTCAATACATTTTTAAGCATTTTATGATTTTCATTAGTTTTGTTCCAAGTTCAAAGTTCTAGCGGGGTAAGCGAAGCTTACAAGGAAATAGAAATGTACTTTAATTCTATTTAACAAGTAAGCCTAACCAAGAAAGAGCTTTAATACACGCGACAGCCTAATTACATGAACGGACTATGAAAATATAGTTTCCTCGCTTTCTTGCGAGCTAATTATTGCATGGTCTCTTCATACAATATTATGGTTGTTAGCTTAACTTCTCTAATGAATCGTATAGGCTTCTTTCATCATTTTACGACCTGCCGAGCAATAAGCTCATACCTTTTTTTAACACCTCGCAGGTAAACATGCCATTGATGAAAAGAAAAACTTGATAAAGACAAGTAACTTGAACGGATAACACAGAGAGGCCATGGAAGGGAAAAAACAAAGACTAAATTTAGAGGACATGCAAATTTTGAGGTAGAAGACCTTTACTATGTTATAACGAAATTATTTTGTTATCTAATATCTATGTTTTACCGACATTGAAAGCAACAAGCTCATTTGTTTTTCTCAATATTTGCAGGTAAACAACTCAGTTAAAACAATGATTATATTAAGAATACATGCAAACTTTTATGTATAAATCTTTTATTATGTTATATAAATTTTTTTAATATCATAATTTTTACTAAAGTTGAAAAATCAAAACTACTATTTTGAATAAAGAATTACTTCTGAAAATTTAAATTTGCAACTTCCTCACGTGTTGTTTTCTTTTTTCTTCTGCATTGCATTTTTTTAGATAAAAAAGGTCATCTCAAGCATGAAAAGCTACGAGACCATTGCTTCTTATTTGATAACAGTATGACCAGGCTGGATTGACGAATTCCAAACTAAAGGTGTTTCAAAGGTGGGTGTCAATACATTTTCAAACATTTTTATGATTTTAATTAGTTTTGTTCCAAGTTCAAAGTTCTAGCAGGGTAAGCCAGGCTTACAAGGAAATAGAAATATACATTAATTCTATTTAACAAGTAAACCTAACCAAGAAAGAGCTTTAATACATGTGACAACCTAATTACATGAACGAACTATAAAAACATGATTTCCTCGTTTTCTTGTGAGTTAATTATTGCATGGTCTCTTCATACTATTATGATCTCCCCTTGCAACAACACAGTCATTGGAACCTATTGCTACTTCAGTGGAAGATAAGTATTTCAAAGATGGGTGTTAACTTTTAAAGGAGTGTTTTTACGTTTTTTATTAGTTATGATCCATGTTTAATCGATCCAAAGGTATGCTAATTAAGGGAGGTTTACTAAGACATTGAAATGTTTATATACTCTATTGAAAAAGAAAATCTAACCAAAGTCGAACTTAACATTAACTTTTCAACCTTATCACACGAGGAGAAACGTGACAACACGGTTTCCTCTCTATCTTGTGAGAGAAATACATGGTATCCTTAAACGAATACTAAGGTTGGACACACAAACAATAATTTTGACATCACTAATAGACTTCGTAAACTCCTGGTCATCTTTTTACCACCCGCTGAGCATCAAGCTCATTCCTTTTTCTAAACACATTGCAGGTAAATGAGTCGACAAAGGAAAAGAAAGAAGTTGATGAAGCCAACAAATTTTTCTTTAATAGTGACATGAGAAAAAACAACGACTCAATTAAAGGTACAAGTCCAGTTAAGATTACATAGAAAGATATAAATAAAGTTTTTTAGTTTAATACATTAACCAAAATTATTGATAAAAGAGATTACATTATATGTCTTAATCATGTTTCCTTCGCTTCTATATTCTACTTCGCAGAAAAGGAAATGGTACGATACATGCTGAAAGCTACAAGACTCACTTCCACCTCTCCCGACCACAACGTAATCGAAAACTATCGACTAATTGAGCGGAAGAGAAGTACTTTAAAGGTGGGTATTATCTTTTAAAACGAGCGTTTTTTACTTTTTTCATCTGTTATGATTCAAGCCAAAAAGTTCCAAAGGTATGCTAATTTAGCGAGGTTTACTAAGACATCGAAATGTTGATACGCTCAATTGAAATAGTAAACCAAACCAAAATTGAACTTAAGTTAACGCTTCAACCTTGTTTCACGACGGGGATCGTGACAATGAGATTTTCTCTTTTTTTTGAGATATATTGAAGGTCTCTTTAAATGAATACTAAGGTTGGGCGAACAAACAATAATTTGGACTTCACTAATGCACCTCGTTATCTCTTTACCACCCGTTGAGCATCGAGCTCACTCTTTTTTTTCTAAACACCTTGCAAGTAAACGAGTCGACAAAGGGAAAAAGAAAATGGTCGATACAATATATAAGCGCAAAGCACTCATGACTCATTTCTTCTCGTTCAACTACAATGTCATCGGAAACTATCGGCTAATTTTGCAGAAGAGAAGTATTACAAAGGTGGGTGTAATTTTTTAAAACGAGCATTTTTTACGTTTTTCATTAGTGATGATCCATGCTTAAAAGTTACAGAGGTATGCTAATTTAGCGAGGTTTACTAAGACGTCGAAATGTCGGTACACTCAATTGAACAAGCAAACCTAACAAAAATTGAAATTAAATTAACGATTCAACCTTGTTACGTGATGGGTACTGTGACAACGAGATTTCCTCTCTTTCTTGTGAGATATGTAGACGGTCTCTTTAAATGAATATAAAGGTTAGGCGAACAAATAATAACTTGAACTTCACTAATGCACCGCATAAACTCCTTGTCATCTCTTTAGCACCCGCTGAGCATTGAACTCATTCCTTTTTTTTTCTAATCACCTTGCAGATAAACGTGCGACAAAGGAAAAAAAAGTCAGTACAATAGGGGAAGAATGCTATATAACTCATTTCTCTCCTTGCAACAACACTGTCATCGAAAACTATTGCTACTTCAGTAGAAGACAAGTATTTCAAAGATGGGTGTTAACTTTTAAAAGGAGCGTTTTTACATTTTTCATTAGTTATGATCCATGTTCAATTGATCCAAAGGGGTATGCTAATTAAGGGAGGTTTATTAAGACATTGAAATGTCTATACTATCTATTGACAAAGTAAATCTAACCGAAATCAAACTAATGTTAACGCTTCAACCTTATTACACGAGGAGGAACGTGACAACGCAGTTTCCTCACTCTCTCTCTCTCTCTTGCGAGAGAAATACATGGTAGCATTAAATGATTACTAAGGTTGGACGTACAAACAATAATTTGGACATCACTAATAGACTTCGTAAACTCCTCATCATCTCTCTACCACCCGCTGAGCATCAAGTTCATTCCTTTTTCTAAATACATTGTAGGTAAACGGGTCGACAAAGGAAAAGAAAGAAGTCGATGAAGCGAATAATATTTTCTTTAATAGCGACATGAGAGAAAACGACGACTAAATTAAAGGTACAAGTCCTAGTTAAGATTACATAGAAAGAAATAAATAAAGTGTTTTAGTTTAATACATTAACCAAAATTATTGATAAAAAGGATTACATTATATGTCTTAATCATGTTTCCTTCTCTTCTATATTTTACTTTACAGACAAGGAAATGGTACGATACGCGTTGAAAGCTACAAGACTCACTTCCACCTCTCTCGACCACAACGTCATCGAAAACTATCGACTAATTGAGTGGAAGAGAAGTACTTTAAAGGTGGGTATTATCTATTAAAACAAGCATTTTTTACATTTTTCATTAGTTATGATCTAAGCCCAAAAGTTTCAAAGGTATGCTAATTTAGCGAGGTTTACTAAGACATCAAATTGTCGATACACTCAATTGAAAAAGTAAACCTAACCAAAATTGAACTTAAGTTAACGCTTCGACGACCGTGATAATGAGATTTTCTTTTTTTTTGAGATATATTGACGGTCTCTTTAAATGAATACTAAGGTTGGGTGAATAAACAATAATTTCGACTTCACTAATGCACCTCGTAATCTTTTTACCACTTGCTGAGCATCGAGCTCACTCCTTTTTTTCTAAACACCTTGTAGGTAAACGAGTCAACAAAGGAAAAAAGAAAATGGTCAATACAATATTGGCAAAACACTACAAGTCTCATTTCTTCTCGTTCAACGACAATGTCATCAGAAACTATCGGCAAATTCAGCAGAAGAGAAGTATTACAAAGTTGAGTGTCACCTTTTAAAACGAGCATTTTTTTACGTTTTTCATTAGTGAAAATCAATGCTTAAAAGTTCCAATGGTATGCTAATTTAGCGGGGTTTACTAAGACATCGAAATGTCGACACACTCAATTGAACAATTAAACTTAAACAAAATTGAAATTAAGTTAATGCTTCAACCTTGTTACATGATGGGTACTGTGACAATGATATTTCCTTACTTTCTTGTGAGATATTTAGACGGTCTCTTTAAATGAATATAAAGGTTGGGCGAACAAACAATAATTTGAACTTCACTAATGCACCTCGTAAACTCCTCGTCATCTTTTTACAACCCGCTAAATATCGAGCTCATTCCTTTTTTTTCTAAACACCTTGCAGATAAACGAGTCGACAAAGAAAAAAAAAGTCGGTACGATAGAGGAAGAATGCTATATAACACATTTCTTCCCTATCAACAACACTGTCATCGGAAACTATTGCTACTTCAGCGGAAGATAAGTATTTCAAAGGTGGGTGTTAACTTTTAAAAGGAGCGTTTTTACGTTTTTCATTAGTTATGATCCATATTCAATCGATCCAAAGGTATGCTAATTAAGGGAGGTTTACTAAGACATTGAAATGTCTATACACTCTATTGAAAAAGAAAATCTAACCAAAGTCGAACGTAACGTTAACGCTTAAACTTTATTACACGAGGAAAAACATGACAACGCGATTTCCTCTCTATCTTGCAAGAGATATACATGGTATCCTTAAATGAATACTAAGGTTGGATGCACAAACAATAATTTGGACATCATTAATAAATTTCGTAAACTCCTCGTCATCTATTTACTACCCACTGAGCATCAAGCTCATTCCTTTTTCTAAAAATATTGCAGGTAAACGGGTCGACAAAGGAAAAGAAAGAAGTCGATGAAGCCAACAAATTTTTCTTTAAAAGTGACATGAAAAAAAAATGACGATTAAATTTAAGGTACAAGCTCAGATAAGATTGCATAGAAATAAATATATAAAATTTTTTTAGTTTAATACATTAACCAAAATTATTGATAAAAAAGATTACATTATATGTCTTAATCATGTTTCCTTCGCTTCTATATTCTACGTCGCAGATAAGGAAATAGTACGATACGCGTTGAATGCTACAAGACTCCCTTCCACCTCTCCTGACCATAACTTAATCGAAAACTATCGACTAATTGAGCAGAAGAGATGTACTTTAAAGGTGGGTGTTATCTTTTAAAACGAGCATTTTTGACGTTTTTCATTAGTTATGATCCACGCTCAAAAGTTCTAAAGGAATGCTAATTTAGCGAGGTTTACTAAGACATCAAAATGTCAATACGTTTAATTGAAAAAGTAAACCTAACCAAAATTGAACTTAAGTTAACCCTTCAACCTTGTTACACTATGGGGACCGTGACAACGAAATTTTCTTTTCTTTGAGATATATCGACGGTCTCTTTAAATGAATACTAAGGTTGGACGAACAAACAATAATTTGGACTTCACTAATGCACCTCGTTATCTCTTTACCACCCGCTGAGCATCGAGCTCACTCCTTTTTTTTTAAACACCTTGCAGATAAATGAGTCGACAATGGAAAAAAGAAAATGATCGATACACTACGCGCAAAACACTCATGAATCATTTCTTCTCGTTCAACAACAATGTCATCGGAAACTATCAGTTAATTTAGCAGAAGGGAATTATTACAAAGGTGGCTGTTATCTTTTAAAACGAGCATTTTATTATGTTTTTCGTTAGTGATG
Source organism: Stephania japonica (assembly GCA_039657345.1). Lineage (NCBI taxonomy): Eukaryota > Viridiplantae > Streptophyta > Magnoliopsida > Ranunculales > Menispermaceae > Stephania > Stephania japonica. The sequence continues at coordinate 77,348,196 of CM077556.1, read as the reverse complement.
ATCCATGCTTAAAAGTTTCAAAGGTATGCTAATTTAGCGAGGTTTACTAAGACATCGAAATGTCGACACACTCAATTGAACAATTAAACTTAACCAAAATTGAAATTAAGTTAACGCTTCAATCTCGTTACGTGATGGATACTGTGAGAATGATATTTCTTTACTTTCTTGTGAGATATTTAGACAGTCTTTTTAAATGAATACAAAGGTTGGGCGAACAAACAATAATTCGAACTTCACTAATGCACCTCGTAAACTCCTCGTCATCTCTTTACCACCCGCTAAACATCAAGCTTATTCCTTTTTTTTTCTAAACACCTTGCAGATAAACGAGTCGACAAAGGAAAAAAAAGTCGGTACGATAGAGGAAGAATGCTAGATAATACATTTCTTCCCTATCAACAACACTGTCATTGGAAACTATTGCTACTTCAGCGGAAGATAAGTATTTCAAAGTTGGGTGTTAACTTTTAAAAGGAGCGTTTTTACGTTTTTCATTAGTTATGATCCATATTCAATCGATCCAAAGGTATGCTAATTAAGGGAGGTTTACTAAGACATTGAAATGTCTATGCACTCTATTGAAAAAGAAAATCTAACCAAAGTCGAACGTAACGTTAACGCTTGAACTTTATTACATGAGGAAAATGACAACGCGATTTCCTCTCTATCTTGCGAGAGGTATACATGGTATCCTTAAATGATATACTAAGGTTGGATGCACAAACAATAATTTGAACATCATTAATAAACTTCGTAAACTCCTCGTCATCTCTTTACCACCCACTGAGCATCAAGCTCATTCATTTTTCTAAACATATTGCAGGTAAACGAGTCGACAAAGGAAAAGAAAAAAGTCGAAGAAGCCAACAAATTTTTCTTTAATAGTGACATGAAAAAAAATGACGATTAAATTTAAGGTACAAGCTCAAATAAGATTGCATAGAAAAAAATATATAAAATTTTTTTAATTTAATACGTTAACAAAAATTATTGATAAAAAATATTACATTATATGTCTTAATCATGTTTCCTTCGCTTCTATATTCTACTTCGCAGATAAGGAAATAGTACGATACGCGCTGAATGCTACAAGACTCGCTTCCACCTCTCCTGACCATAACTTAATCGAAAACTATCGACTAATTGAGCAGAAGAGATGTACTTTAAAGGTGGGTGTTATCTTTTAAGACGAGCGATTTTTACGTTTTTCATTTGTTAAGATGCAAGCCTAAAAGTTCTAAAGGAATGCTAATTTAGCGAGGTTTACTAAGACATCGAAATGTCTATACGTTTAATTGAAAAAGTAAACCTAACCAAAATTGAACTTAAGTTAACGTTTCAACCTTGTTACACGATGGGGATCGTGACAACGAAATTTTCTTTTTTTTTTGAAATATATTGATGGTCTCTTTAAATGAATACTAAGGTTGGACGAACAAACAATAATTTGGACTTCACTAATGCACCCCGTTATCTCTTTACCACCCGGTGAGCATCGAGCTCACTCCTTTTTTTCTAAACACCTTGCAGATAAATGAGTCAACAAAGGAAAAAAGAAAATGATCGATACACTACGCGCAAAACACACATGAATCATTTCTTCTCGTTCAACAACAATGTCATCGGAAACTATCAGTCAATTCAGCAGAAGGGAAGTATTACAAAGGTGGGTGTTATCTTTTAAAATGAGCATTTTCTTATGTTTTTCATTAGTGATTATCCATGCTTAAAAGTTTCAAAGTTATGCTATTTTAGCGAGGTATACTAAGACATCGAAATGTCGACACACTCAATTGAACAATTAAACTTAACCAAAATTGAAATTAAGTTAACGTTTCAACCATGTTACGTAATGGGTACTGTAACAATGATATTTCCTTACTTTCTTGTGAGATATTTAAACGGTCTCTTTAAATGAATATAAAGGTTGGGCGAACAAATAATAAATCGAACTTCACTAATGCACCTCGTAACCTCCTCGTCATCTCTTTACCACCCACTAAACATCGAGCTCATTCCTTTTTTTTTTCTAAATATCTTGCAGATAAACGAGTCGACAAAGGAAAAAAAAAGTTGATATGATAGAGGAAGAATGCTGTATAACACATTTCTTCCCTATCAACAACATTGTCATCGGAAACTATTGCTACTTCAACGGAATATAAGTATTTCAATGGTGGGTGTTAACTTTTAAAAGAAGCGTTTTTACGTTTTTCATTAGTTATGATCCATATTTAATCGATCCAAAGGTATGCTAATTAAGGGAGGTTTACTAAGACATTGAAATACACTCTATTGAAAAAGAAAATCTAACCAAAGTAGAACGTAACGTTAACGCTTCAACTTTATTACATGAGGAAAAACATGACAACGCGATTTCCTCTCTATCTTGTGAGAGGTATACATGGTATCCTTAAATGATATACTAAGGTTGGATGCACAAACAATAATTTGGACATCATTAATAAACTTCGTAAACTCCTCGTCATCTCTTTACTACCCACTGAGCATCAAGCTCATTGCTTTTTCTAAACATATTGCAGGTAAACGAGTCAACAAAGGAAAAGAAAGAAGTCGATGAAGCCAACAAATTTTTCTTTAATAGTGACATGAAAAAATGACTATTAAATTTAAGGTACAAGCTCAGATAAGATTGCATAGAAAGAAATATATAAAAAATTTATAGTTTAATATATTAAAAAAAATTATTGATAAAAAAGATTATATTATATGTCTTAATCATGTTTCCTTCGCTTCTATATTCTACTTCGCAGATAAGGAAATAGTACGATACGCGCTGAATGCTACAAGACTCGCTTCCACCTCTCTTGACCATAACTTAATCGAAAACTATCGACTAATTGAGCAGAAGAGATGTACTTTAAAGGTGGGTGTTATCTTTTAAAACGAGCATTTTTTACGTTTTTCATTTGTTAAGATCCAAGACTAAAAGTTCTAATGGAATGCTAATTTAGCGAGGTTTACTAAGACATCGAAATGTCAATACGTTTAATTGAAAAAGTAAACCTAACCAAAATTGAACTTAAGTTAACGCTTCAACCTTGTTACACGATGGGGACCGTGACAATGAAAGTTTCTTTTTTTTTTTTTAGATATATTGACAGTCTCTTTAAATGAATACTAAGGTTGGACGAACAAACAATAATTTGGAATTCACTAATGCACCTCGTTATCTCTTTACCACCCGCTGAGCATCGAGCTCACTCCTTTTTTTCTAAACACCTTGCAGATAAATGAGTCGACAAAGGAAAAAAGAAAATGATCGATACACTACGCGCAAAACACTCATGAATCATTTTTTCTCGTTCAACAACAATGTCATCGGAAACTATCAGTTAATTCAGCAGAAGGGAACTATTACAAAGGTAGGTGTTATCTTTTAAAACGAGCGTTTTCTTATGTTTTTCATTAGTGATGATCCATGCTTAAAAGTTTCAAAGGTATGCTAATTTAGCGAGGTATACTAAGACATCGAAATGTCGACACACTCAATTGAACAATTAAACTTAACCAAAATTGAAATTAAGTTAACGTTTCAACCACGTTACGTGATGGGTACTGTGACAATGATATTTCCTTACTTGTGAGATATTTAGACGGACTCTTTAAATGAATATAAAGGTTGGGCGAACAAATAATAATTCGAACTTCACTAATGCACCTCGTAACCTCCTCGTCATCTCTTTACCACCCGTTAAACATCGAGCTCATTCCTTTTTTTTTTCTAAATATCTTGCAGATAAACGAGTCGACAAAGGAAAAAAAAATTCGATATGATAGAGGAAGAATGCTATTTAACACATTTCTTCTCTATCAACAACACTGTCATCGGAAACTATTGCTACTTCAACGGAAGATAAGTATTTCAAAGGTGAGTGTTAACTTTTAAAAGGAGCGTTTTTACGTTTTTCATTAGTTATGATCCATATTGAATCAATCCAAAGGTATGCTAATTAAGGGAGGTTTACTAAGACATTGAAATGTCTATAAACTCTATTGAAAAAGAAAATCTTACCAAAGTCGAACGTAACGTTAACGCTTCAACTTTACTACACGAGGAAAAACATGACAACGCAATTTCCTCTCTATCTTGCGAGAGGTATACATGGTATCCTTGAATGAATACTAAGGTTGGATGCACAAACAATAATTTGGACATCATTAATAAACTTCGTAAACTCCTCGTCATCTCTTTACCACCCATTAAGCATCAAGCTCATTCCTTTTTCTAAACATATTGCAGGTAAACGAGTCGACAAAGGAAAATAAAGAAGTCGATGAAGCCAACAAATTTTTCTTTAATAGTGACATGAAAAAAAATGACGATTAAATTTAAGGTACAAGCTCAGATAAGATTGCATAGAAAGAAATACATAAAAAAATTTTAGTTTAATACAGTAACCAAAATTATTGATAAAAAAGATTACATTATATGTCATAATCATGTTTCCTTCGCTTCTATATTCTACTTCGCAGATAAGGAAATAGTACGATACGCGCTGAATGCTACAAGACTCGCTTCCACCTCTCCTGACCATAACTTAATCGAAAACAATCGACTAATTGAGCAGAAGAGATGTACTTTAAAGGTGGGTGTTATCTTAAAAAACGAGCGTTTTTTACGTTTTTCATTAGTTATGATCCAAACCTAAAAGTTCTAAAAGAATGCTAATTTAGCGAGGTTTACTAAGACATCGAAATGTCAATACGTTTAATTGAAAAAGTAAACCTAACCAAAATTGAACTTAAGTTAACGTTTCAACCTTGTTACACGATTGGGACCGTGACAACAAAATTTTCTTTTTTTTGAGATATATTGACGGTCTCTTTAAATCAATACTAAGGTTGGACGAACAAACAATAATTTGGACTTCACTAATGCACCTCGTCATCTCCTTACCACCCGCTGAGCATCAAACTCACTCCTTTTTTTCTAAACACCTTGCAGATAAATGAGTCGACAAAGGAAAAAAGAAAATGATCGATACACTACGCGCAAAACACTCATGAATCATTTCTTCTCGTTCAACAACAATGTCATCGGAAACTATCAGTTAATTCAGCAGAAGGGAAGTATTACAAAGGTGGGTGTTATCTTTTAAAACGAGCATTTTCTTATGTTTTTCATTATTTATGATCCATGCTTAAAAGTTTCAAAGGTATGCTAATTTAGCGAGGTATACTAAGACATCGAAATGTCACCACACTCAATTGAACAATTAAACTTAACCAAAATTGAAATTAAGTTATCGCTTCAACCTTGTTACGTGATGGGTACTGTGACAATGATATTTCCTTACTTTCTTGTGAGATATTTAGACGGTCTCTTTAAATGAATATAAAGGTTGGGCGAACAAACAATAATTCGAACTTCACTAATGCACCTTGTAAACTCCTCGTCATCTCTTTACCACCCGCTAAACATCGAGCTCATTCCTTTTTTTTCTAAACACCTTGCAGATAAACGAGTCGACAAAGGAAAAAAAAGTCGGTACGATAGAGGAAAAATGCTAGAAAAAACATTTCTTCCCTATCAACAACACTGTCATCGGAAACTATTGCTACTTCAGCAGAAGATAAGTATTTCAAAGGTGGGTGTTAACTTTTAAAAGGAGCGTTTTTACGTTTTTCATTAGTTATGATCCATATTCAATCGATCCAAAGGTATGCTAATTAAGGGAGGTTTACTAAGACATTAAAATGTCTATACACACTATGAAAAAGAAAATCTAACCAAAGTCAAACGTAACGTTAACGCTTCGACTTTATTACACGAGGAAGAACATGACAACGTGATTTCCTCTTTATCTTGCGAGAGATATACATGGTATCCTTAAATGAATACTAAGGTTGGATTCACAAATAGTAATTTTGACATCATTAATAAACTTTGTAAACTCCTCGTCATCTTTTTACTACCCGCTGAGCATCAAGATCATTCCTTTTTCTAAACATGTTGCAGGTAAACGAGTTGATAAGGGGAAAGAAAGAAGTCGATGAAGCCAACAAATTTTTCTTTAATAGTGACATGAGAAAAAATGACAATTAAATTTAAGGTACAAGCTCAGATAAGATTGCAAAGAAAGAAATATATAAAAGAAATTTGGTTTAATACATTAACCAAGGTTATTTATAAAATAGATTACATTATATGTCTTAATCATGTTTCCTTCGCTTCTATATTCTACTGCGCAGATGAGGAAATAGTACGATACGCGCTGAATGCTACATGACTCACTTCCACCTCTCCTGACCATAACTTAATCGAAAACAATCGACTAATTGAGCAGAAGAGATTTACTTTAAAGGTGGGTGTTATCTTTTAAAACGAGCATTTTTGACCTTTTTCATTAGTTATGATCCAAGGACAAAAGTTCTAAAGGAATGCTAATTTAGCGAGGTTTACTAAGACATCGAAATGTCAATACGTTTAATTGAAAAAGTAAACCTAACCAAAATTGAACTTAAGTTAACGCTTCAACCTTGTTACACGACGGGGACCGTGACAACGAAATTTTCTTTTTTTTGAGATATATTGACGGTTTCTTTAAATGAATACTAAAGTTGGACGAACAAACAATAATTTGGACTTCACTAATGCACCTCGTTATCTCTTTACCACCTGCTGAGCATCGAGCTCACTCCTTTTTTTTTCTAAACACGTTGCAGATAAATGAGTCGACAAAGGAAAAAAGAAAATGATCAATACACTGCGAGCAATGTCATCGAAAACACTCATAAATCATTTCTTCTCGTTCAACAACAATGTCATCGGAAACTATCAGTTAATTCAGCAGAAGGGAACTATTACAAAGGTGGGTGTTATCTTTTAAAACGAGCATTTTCTTATGTTTTTCATTAGTGATGATCCATGCTTAAAAGTTTCAAAGGTATGCTAATTTAGCGAGGTATACTAAGAAATCGAAATGTAGACACACTCAATTGAACAACTAAACTTAACTAAAATTGAAATTAAGTTAACGTTTCAACTATGTTACGTGATGGGTACTGTCACAATGATATTTCCTTACTTTCTTGTGAGATATTTAGACGGTCTCTTTAAAGGAATATAAAGGTTAGGCGAACAAATAATAATTCGAACTTAACTAATGTACCTCGTAACCTCCTCATCATCTCTTTACCACCCGCTAAATTTAGAGCTCATTCCTTTTTTTTTTCTAAATATCTTGCAGATAAACGAGTCGACAAAGGAAAAAAAATCGATATGATAGAGGAAGAATGCTATATAACACATTTCTTCCTTATCAACAACACTGTCATCGGAAACTATTGCTACTTCAACGGAAGATAAGTATTTCAATGGTGGGTGTTAACTTTTTAAAGGAGCTTTTTTATATTTTTCATTAGTTATGATCCATATTCAATCGATCCAAAGGTATGCTAATTAAGGGAGGTTTACTAAGACATTAAAATGTCTATACGCACTATGAAAACGAAAATCTAACCAAAGTCAAACGTAACGTTAACGCTTCGACTTTATTACTCGAGGAAGAACATGACAACGCGATTTCCTCTTTATCTTGCGAGAGATATACATGGTATTCTTAAATGAATACTAAGGTTGGATTCACAAACAATAATTTGGACATCATTAATAAACTTCGTAAACTACTCGTCATCTCTTTACCACCCGCTGAGCATCAAGCTCATTCCTTTTTCTAAACGTATTGCAGGTAAATGAGTCGACAATGGAAAAGAAAGAAGTCGATGAAGCCAACAAATTTTTCTTTAATAGTGACATGAGAAAAAATGACAATTAAATTTAAGGTACGAGCTCAGTTAAAATTGCAAAGAAAGAAATTTATAAAAAAATTTTAGTTTAATACATTAACCAAGATTATTTATAAAAAAGATTACATTATATGTCTTAATCATGTTTCCTTCGCTTCTATATTCTACTTCGCAGATAAAGAAATAGTACGATACGCGCTGAATGCTACATGACTCAATTCCACCTCTCCTGACCATAACTTAATCGAAAACAATCGATTAATTGAGCAGAAGAGATTTACTTTAAAGGTGGGTGTTATCTTTTAAAACGAGCATTTTTGACGTTTTTCATTAGGTATGATCCAAGGCCAAATGTTCTAAAGGAATGCTAATTTATCGAGGTTTACTAAGACATCGAAATGTCAATACATTTAATTGAAAAAGTAAACATAACCAAAATTGAACTTAAGTTAACGCTTCAACCTTGATACACGACGGGGACCGTGACAACGAAATTTTGTTTTTTTTTGAGATATATTGACGGTCTCTTTAAATGAATACTAAGGTTGGAAGAACAAACAATAATTTAGACTTCACTAATGCACCTCATTATCTCTTTACCACCCGCTGAGCATTGAGCTCACTCCTTTTTTTCTAAACACCTTGCAGATAAATGAGTCGACCAAGGAAAAAAGAAAATGATCGATACAATATATAAGCGGAAAGCACTCATGACTCATTTCTTCTCGTTCAACTACAATGTCATCGGAAACTATCGGCTAATTTTGCAGAAGAGAAGTATTACAAAGGTGGGTGTTATTTTTTAAAACGAGCATTTTTTACGTTTTTCATTAGTGATGATTCATGCTTAAAAGTTACAGAGGTATGCTAATTTTGTGAGGTTTACTAAGACGTCGAAATGTCGATACACTCAATTGAACATGCAAACCTAACGAAAATTGAAATTAAATTAACGCTTCAACCTTGTTACGTGATGGATACTGTGACAACGAGATTTCCTTACTTTCTTGTGAGATATGTAGACGGTCTCTTTAAATGAATACAAAGGTTAGGCGAACAAACAATAATTTGGACTTCACTAATGCACCTCATAAACTCCTTGTCATCTCTTTAGCACCCGCTGAGCATTGAACTCATTCCTTTTTTTTTCTAATCACCTTGCAGATAAATGTGCGACAAAGGAAAAAAAAAGTTAGTACAATAGGGGAAGAATGCTATATAACTCATTTCTCTCCTTGCAACAACACTGTCATCGAAAACTATTGCTACTTCAGTAGAAGACAAGTATTTCAAAGATGGGTGTTAACTTTTAAAATGAGCGTTTTTACATTTTTCATTAGTTATGATCCATGTTCAATTGATCCAAAGGGGTATGCTAATTAAGGGAGGTTTATTAAGACATTGAAATGTCTATACTATCTATTGACAAAGTAAATCTAACCGAAATCAAACTAATGTTAACGCTTCAACCTTATTACACGAGGAAGAACGTGACAACGCAGTTTCCTCACTCTCTCTCTCTCTCTCTCTCTCTCTCTCACTTGCGAGAGAAATACATGGTAGCATTAAATGAATACTAAGGTTGGACGTACAACAATAATTTGGACATCACTAATAGACTTCGTAAACTCCTCATCATCTCTTTACCACCCGCTGAGCATCAAGCTCATTCCTTTTTCTAAATACATTATAGGTAAACGGGTCGACAAAAGAAAAGAAAGAAGTCGATGAAGCGAATAATATTTTCTTTAATAGCGACATGAGAGAAAATGACGACTAAATTAAAGGTACAAGTCCTAGTTAAGATTACATAGAAAGAAATAAATAAAGTGTTTTAGTTTAATACATTAACCAAAATTATTGATAAAAAGGATAACATTGTATGTCTTAATCATGTTTCCTTCTCTTCTATATTTTACTTTAGAGACAAGGAAATGGTACGATACACGTTGAAAGCTACAAGACTCACTTCCACCTCTCTCGACCACAACGTCATCGAAACCAATCGACTAATTGAGTGGAAGAAAAGTACTTTAAAGGTGGGTGTTATCTATTAAAACAAGCATTTTTTACATTTTTCATTAGTTATGATCTAAGCCCAAAAGTTTCAAAGGTATGCTAATTTAGCGAGGTTTACTAAGACATCAAATTGTCGATACGCTCAGTTGAAAAAGTAATCCTAACCAAAATTGAACTTAAGTTAACGCTTCAACCTTGTTACACGACGACGACTGTGACAATGAGATTTTCTTTTTTTTGAGATATATTGACGGTCTCTTTAAATGAATACTAAGGTTGGGTGAATAAACAATAATTTCGACTTCACTAATGCACCTCGTAATCTTTTTACCACTTGCTGAGCATCGAGCTCACTCCTTTTTTTCTAAAAACCTTGCAGGTAAACGAGTCGACAAAGGAAAAAAGAAAATGGTCAATACAATATGGGCAAAACACTACAAGTCTCATTTCTTCTCGTTCAACGACAATGTCATTGGAAACTATCGGCAAATTCAGCAGAAGAGAAGTATTACAAAGGTGAGTGTTACCTTTTAAAACGAGCATTTTTTACGTTTTTCATTAGTGATGATCCATGCTTAAAAGTTCCAATGGTATGCTAATTTAGCGAGGTTTACTAAGACTTCGAAATGTCGACACACTCAATTGAACAATTAAACTTAACCAAAATTGAAATTAAGTTAACGCTTCAACCTTATTACATGATGGGTACTGTGACAATGATATTTCCTTACTTTCTTGTGAGATATTTAGATGGTCTCTTTAAATGAATATAAAGGTTGGGCGAACAAACAATAATTCGAACTTCACTAATGCACCTTGTAAACTCCTCGTCATCTCTTTACCACCCGCTAAACATCGAGCTCATTCCTTTTTTTTCTAAACACCTTGCAGATAAACGAGTCGACAAAGGAAAAAAGAGTCGGTACGATAGAGGAAGAATGCTAGATTACACATTTCTTCCCTATCAACAACACTGTCATCGGAAACTATTGCTACTTCAGCAGAAGATAAGTATTTAAAAGATGGGTGTTAACTTTTAAAAGGAGCGTTTTTACGTTTTTCATTAGTTATGATCCATATTCAATCGATCCAAAGGTATGCTAATTAAGGGAGGTTTACTAAGACATTGAAATGTCTATAAACTCTATTGAAAAAGAAAATCTAACCAAAGTCGAACGTAACATTAACGCTTCAACTTTACTACACGCGGAAAAACATGACAACGCAATTTCCTCTCTATCTTGCGAGAGGTATACATGGTATCCTTAAATGAATACTAAGGTTGGATGCACAAACAATAATTTGGACATCATTAATAAACTTCGAAAACTCCTCGTCATCTCTTTACCACCCACTGAGCATCAAGCTCATTCCTTTTTCTAAACATATTGCAGGTAAACGAGTCGACAAAGGAAAAGAAAGAAGTCGATGAAGCCAACAAATTTTTCTTTAATAGTGACATGAAAAAAAATGACTATTAAATTTAAGGTACAAGCTCAGATAAGATTGCGTAGAAAGAAATATATAAAAAAATTTTAGTTTAATACAGTAACCAAAATTATTGATAAAAAAGATTACATTATATGTCTTAATCATGTTTCCTTCGCTTCTATATTTTACTTCGCAGATAAGGAAATAGTACGATACGCGTTGAATGCTACAAGACTCGCTTCCACCTCTCCTGACCATAACTTAATCGAAAACAATCGACTAATTGAGCAGAAGAGATGTACTTTAAAGGTGGGTTTTATCTTAAAAAACGAGCGTTTTTTACGTTTTTCATTAGTTATCATCCAAGCCTAAAAGTTCTAAAGGAATGCTAATTTAGCGAGGTTTACTAAGACATCGAAATGTCAATACGTTTAATTGAAAAAGTAAACCTAACCAAAATTGAACTTAAGTTAACGTTTCAACCTTGTTACACGATTGGGACCGTGACAACAAAATTTTCTTTTTTTTGAGATATATTGACGGTCTCTTTAAATGAATACTAAGGTTGGACGAACAAACAATAATTTGGACTTCACTAATGCACCTCGTTATCTCTTTACCACCCGCTGAGCATCGAACTCACTCATTTTTTTCTAAACACCTTGCAAATAAATGAGTCGACAAAGGAAAAAAGAAAATGATCGATACACTACGCGCAAAACACTCATGAATCATTTCTTCTCGTTCAACAACAATGTCATCAAAAACTATCAGTTAATTCAGCAGAAGGGAAGTATTACAAAGGTGGGTGTTATCTTTTAAAACGAGCATTTTCTTATGTTTTTCATTAGTGATGATCCATGCTTAAAAGTTTCAAAGGTATGCTAATTTAGCGAGGTATACTAAGACATCGAAATGTCAACACACTCAATTGAACAATTAAACTTAACCAAAATTGAAATTAAGTTAACGTTTCAACCATGTTACGTGATGGATACTGTGACAATGATATTTCCTTACTTTCTTGTGAGATATTTAGACGGTCTCTTTAAATGAATATAAAGCTTGGGCGAACAAATAATAACTTGAACTTCACTAATGCACCTCGTAAACTCCTCGTCATCTCTTTACCACCCGCTAAACATCGAGCTCATTCCTTTTTTTTTCTAAATACCTTGCAGATAAACGTGTCTACAAAGGAAAAAAAAAGTCGATACGATAGACGAAGAATGCTATAGAACACATTTCTTCCCTATCAACAACGCTGTCATCGGAAACTATTGCTACTTCAATGGAAGATAAGTATTTCAAAAGTGGGTGTTAACTTTTAAAAGGAGCGTTTTTACATTTTTCATTAGTTATGATCCATATTCAATCGATCCAAAGGTATGCTAATTAAGGGAGGTTTACTAAGACATTAAAATGTCTATACGCTCTATGAAAAAGAAAATCTAACCAAAGTCAAACGTAACGTTAACGCTTCGACTTTATTACACGAGGAAGAACATGACAACGCGATTTCCTCTTTATCTTGCGAGAGATATACATGGTATCCTTAAATGAATACTAAGGTTGGATTCACAAACAATAATTTGGACATCATTAATAATCTTCGTAAACTCCTCGTCATTTTTTTACCACCCGCTGAGCATCGAGCTCATTCCTTTTTCTAAACATATTGCAGGTAAATAAGTCGACAATGGAAAAGAAAGAAGTCGATGAAGCCAACAAATTTTTCTTTAACAGTGACATGAGAAAAAATGACAATTAAATCTAAGTTACAAGCTTAGATAAGATTGCAAAGAAAGAAATATATATAAAAATTTTAGTTTAATACATTAACCAAGATTATTGATAAAAAAGATTACATTATATGTCTTAATCATGTTTCCTTCGCTTCTATGTTCTACTTCGGAGATAAGGAAATAGTACGACACGCGCTGAATGCTACAAGACTCACTTCCACCTCGCCTGACCATAACTTAATCGAAAACTATCGACTAATTGAGCAGAAGAGATGTACTTTAAATGTGGGTGTTATCTTTTAAAATGTGCATTTTTTACGTTTTTCACTAGTTATGATCCAAAGCCAAAAGTTCTAAAGGAAAGCTAATTTAGCGAGGTTTACTAAGACATCGAAATGTCAATACGTTTAATTGAAAAAGTAAACCTAACCAAAATTGAACTTAAGTTAACGCTTCAAGCTTGTTACACGACAGGGACCATGACAACGAAAATTTCTTTTTTTTGAGGTACATTGACGATCTCTTTAAATGAATACTAAGGTTGGACGAACAAACAATAATATGGACTTCACTAATGCACCTCGTTATCTCTTTACCACCCGCTGAGCATCGATCTCACTCCTTTTTTTCTAAACACCTTGCAGATAAATGAGTTGACAAAGGAAAAAAGAAAATAATCGATACACTACGCGCAAATCACTCATGAATCATTTCTTCTCGTTCAACAACAATGTCATCGGAAACTATCAGTTAATTAAGCAGAAGGGAAGTATTACAAAGGTGGGTGTTATTATGTTTTTCATTAGTGATGATCCAAGCTTAAAAGTTTCTGAGGTATGCTAATTTAGCGAGGTTTACTAAGACATCGAAATGTCGACACACTCAATTGAACAATTAAACTTAACCAAAATTGAAATTAAGTTAATGCTTCAACCTTGTTACGTGATGGATACTGTGACAATGATATTTCCTAACTTTCTTTTGAGATATTTAGTCGGTCTCTTTCAATGAATATAAAGGTTGGGCGAACAAACTATAATTTGAACTTCACTAATGCACCTCATAAAATCCTCGTCATCTCTTTACCACCCGCTAAACATCGAGCTCATTCCTTTTTTTTCCAAAGACCATGCAGATAAACGAGTCGACAAAGGAAAAAAAAGTCGGTATGATAGTGGAAAAATGCTAGATAACACATTTCTTCCCTATCAACAATACTGTCATCGTAAACTATTGCTACTTCAGCGGAAGATAAGTATTTCAAAGGTGGGTGTTAACTTTTAAAAGGAGCGTTTTTACGTTTTTCATTAGTTATGATTCAAATTCAATCAATCCAAAGGTATGCTAATTAAGGGAGGTTTACTAAGACATTAAAATGTCTATACACTCAATGAAAAAGAAAATCTAACCAAAGTCAAACGTAACGTTAACGCTTCGACTTTATTACACGAGGAAGAACATGACAACGCGATTTCCTCTTTATCTTGCAAGAGATATACATGGAATCCTTAAATGAATACTAAGGTTTGATTCACAAACAATAATTTGGACATCATTAATAAACTTCGTAAACTCCTCGTCATCTTTTTACCACCCGCTGAGCATCAAGCACATTCCTTTTTTTAAACATGTTGCAGGTAAACGAGTCGACAAAGTAAAAGATAGAAGTCGATGAAGCAAACAAATTTTTCTTTAATAGTGACGTGAAAAAAAATGACGATTAAATTTAAGGTACAAGCTCAGATAATATTGCATAGAAAGAAATATATAAAAAAATTTTAGTTTAATACATTAACCAAAATTATTGATAAAAAAGATTACATTATATGTCTTAATCATGTTTCCTTCGCTTCTATATTCTACTTCACAGATAAGGAAATAGTACGATACGCGCTGAATGCTACAAGACTCTCTTCCACCTCTCCTGACCATAACTTAATCGAAAACTATCGACTAATTGAGCAGAAGAGATGTACTTTAAAGGTGGGTGTTATCTTTTAAAACGAACGTTTTTCATTAGTTATGATCCAAGCCTAAAAGTTCTAAAGGAATGCTAATTTAGCGAGGTTTACTAAGACATCGAAATGTCAACACGTTTAATTGAAAGAGTAAACCTAACCAAAATTGAACTTAAGTTAACGCTTCAACCTTGTTACACGATAGGGACCGTGACAACGAAATTTTCTGTTTTTTTTTTTAGATATATTGACTGTCTCTTTAAATGAATACTAAGGTTGGACGAACAAACAATAATTTGGACTTCACTAATGCACCTCGTTATCTCTTTACCACCCACTGAGCATCGAGCTCACTCCTTTTTTTCTACACCTTCCAGATAAATGAGTCGACAAAGGAAAAAAGAAAATGATCGATACACTACGCGCAAAACACTCATGAATCATTTCTTCTTGTTCAACAACAATGTCATTGGAATCTATCAGTTAATTCAGCAGAAGGGAAGTATTACAAGGTGGGTGTTATCTTTTAAAACGAGCATTTTCTTATGTTTTTCATTAGTGATAATCCATGCTTAAAAGTTTCAAAGGTATGCTAATTTAGCGAGGTTTACTAAGACATCGAAATGTCGACACACTCAACTGACCAATTAAACTTAACCAAAATTGAAATTAAGTTAACGCTTCAACCTTGTTACGTGATGGGTACTATGACAATGATATTTCCTTACTTTCTTGTGAGATATTTAGTCGGTCTCTTTAAATGAATATAAAGGTTGGGAAAACAAACTATAATTTGAACTTCACTAATGCACCTCATAAAATCCTCGTCATCTCTTTACCACCCGCTAAACATCGAGCTTATTCCTTTTTTTTCCAAAGACCATGCAGATAAACGAATCGACAAAGGAAAAAAAAAAAGTCGGTACGATTGAGGAAGAATGCTATATAACACATTTCTTCCCTATCAACAACATTGTCATCGGAAACTATTGCTACTTCAGCGGAAGATAAGTATTTCAAAGGTGGGTGTTAACTTTTAAAAGGAGCGTTTTTACGTTTTTCATTAGTTATGATCCATATTCAATCGATCCAAAGGTATGCTAATTAAGGGAGGTTTACTAAGACATTGAAATGTCTATACAGTCTATTGAAAAAGAAAATCTAACCAAAGTCGAATGTACCGTTAACGCTTCAACTTTATTACACGAGGAAAAACATGACAACGCGATTTCCTCTCTATCTTGCGAGAGGTATACATGGTATCCTTAAATGAATACTAAGGTTGGATGCACAAACAATAATTTGGACATCATTAATAAACTTCGTAAACTTCTCGTCATTTCTTTACCACCCACTGAGCATCAAGTTCCTTCCTTTTTCTAAACATATTGTAGGTAAACGAGTCGACAAAGGAAAAGATAGAAGTCGATGAAGCCAACAAATTTTTCTTTAATTGTGACATGAAAAAAATGACGATTAAATTTAAGATACAAGCTCAAATAATATTGCATAGAAAGAAATATATAAAAAAATTTTAGTTTAATACATTAACCAAAATTATTGATAAAAAAGATTACATTATATGTCTTAATCATGTTTCCTTCGTTTCTATATTCTACTTCGGAGATAAGGAAATAGTATGATACGCGCTGAATGCTACAAGACTCGCTTCCACCTCTCCTGACCATAACTTAATCGAAAATTATCAACTAATTGAGTAGAAGAGATGTACTTTAAAGGTGGGTGTTATCTTTTAAAACGAGCATTTTTTACGTTTTTCATTAGTTATGATCCAAGCCTAAAAGTTCTAAAGGAATGTTAATTTTGCGAGATTTACTAAGACATCAAAATGTCAACACGTTTAATTGAAAAAGTAAACCTAACCAAAATTGAACTTTAGTTAACGCTTCAACCTTGTTACACGATGGGGACCGTGACAACGAAATTTTCTTTTTTTTTGAGATATATTAACAGTCTCTTTAAATGAATACTAAGGTTGGACGAACAAACAATAATTTGGACTTCACTAATGCACCTCGTTATCTCTTTACCACCCACTGAGCATCGAGCTCACTCCTTTTTTTCTACACCTTGCAGATAAATGAGTCGACAAAGGAAAAAAGAAAATGATCGATACACTACGCGCAAAACACTCATGAATCATTTCTTCTTGTTCAACAACAATGTCATCGGAAACTATCAGTTATTCAGCAGAAGGGAAGTATTACAAGGTGGGTGTTATCTTTTAAAACGAGCATTTTCTTATGTTTTTCATTAGTGATGATCCATGCTTAAAAGTTTCAAAGGTATGCTAATTTAGCGAGGTTTACTAAGACATCGAAATGTCGAGACACTCAACTGAACAATTAAACTTAACCAAAATTGAAATTAAGTTAACGCTTCAACCTTGTTACGTGATGGGTACTGTGACGATGATATTTCCTTACTTTCTTGTGAGATATTTAGACGGTCTCTTTAAATGAAGAAAAAGGTTGGGCGAACAAACTATAGTTTGAACTTCACTAATGCATCTCATAAAATCCTCGTCATCTCTTTACCACCCGCTAAACATCGAGCTTATTCCTTTTTTTTCCAAAGACCATGCAGATAAACGAATCGACAAAGGAAAAAAAAAGTCGGTACGATAGAGGAAGAATGCTATATAACACATTTCTTCCCTATCAACAACACTGTCATCGAAAACTATTGCTACTTTAGCGGAAGATAAGTATTTCAAAGGTGGGTGTTAACTTTTAAAAGGAGCGTTTTTACGTTTTTCATTAGTTATGATCCATATTCAATCGATCCAAAGGTATGCTAATTAAGGGAGGTTTACTAAGACATTGAAATGTCTATACAGTCTATTGAAAAAGAAAATCTTACCAAAGTCGAATGTAACGTTAACGCTTCAACTTTATTACAAGAGGAAAAACATGACAACGCGATTTGCTCTCTATCTTGCGAGAGGTATACATGGTATCCTTAAATGAATACTAAGGTTGGATGCACAAACAATAATTTGGACATCATTAATAAATTTCGTAAACTTCTCGTCATTTCTTTACCACCCACTGAGCATCAAGCTCCTTCCTTTTTCTAAACATATTGCAGGTAAACGAGTCGACAAAGGAAAAGATAGAAGTCGATGAAGCCAACAAATTTTTCTTTAATTGTGACATGAAAAAAAATGACGATTAAATTTAAGGTACAAGCTCAAATAATATTGCATAGAAAGAAATATATAAAAAAAATTTAGTTTAATACATTAACCAAAATTATTGATAAAAAAGATTACATTATATGTCTTAATCATGTTTCCTTCGCTTCTATATTCTACTTTGCAGATAAGGAAATAGTACGATACGCGCTGAATGCTACAAGACTCGCTTCCACCTCTCCTGACCATAACTTAATCGAAAACTATCGACTAATTGAGCAGAAGAGATGTACTTTAAAGGTGGGTGTTATCTTTTAAAACGAGCATTTTTTACGTTTTTCATTAGTTATGATCCAAGCCTAAAAGTTCTAAAGGAATGCTAATTTAGCGAGGTTTACTAAGACATCGAAATGTCAACACGTTTAATTGAAAAAGTAAACCTAACCAAAATTAAACTTAAGTTAACGTTTCAACCTTGTTACACGATTGGGACCGTGACAACGAAATTTTCTTTTTTTTTTTGGAGATATATTGACGGTCTCTTTAAATGAATACTAAGGTTGGACGAACAAACAATAATTTGGACTTCACTAATGCACCTCGTTATCTCTTTACCACCCACTGAGCATCGAGCTCACTCCTTTTTTTCTACAACTTGCAGATAAATGAGTCGACAAAGGAAAAAAGAAAATGATCGATACACTACGCGCAAAACACTCATGAATCATTTCTTCTTGTTCAACAACAATGTCATCGGAAGCTATCAGTTAATTCAGCAGAAGGGAAGTATTACAAGGTGGGTGTTATCTTTTAAAACGAGCATTTTCTTATGTTTTTCATTAGTGATGATCCATGCTTAAAAGTTTCAAAGGTATGCTAATTCAGCGAGGTTTACTAAGACATCGAAATGTCGACACACTCAACTGAACAATTAAAATTAACCAAAATTGAAATTAAGTTAACGCTTCAACCTTGTTACGTGATGGTACTGTGACAATGATATTTCCTTGCTTTCTGGTGAGATATTTAGACGGTCTCCTTAAATGAATAAAAAGGTTGGGCGAGCAAACTATAATTTGAACTTCACTAATGCACCTCATAAAATCCTCGTCATCTCTTTACCACCCGCTAAACATCGAGCTCATTTTTTTTTTTCCAAACACCATGCAGATAAACCAATCGACAAAGGAAAAAAAAAGTCGGTACGATAAATGATGAATGCTATATAACACATTTCTTCCCTATGAACAACACTGTCATCGGAAACTATTGCTACTTCAGCGGAAGATAAGTATTTCAAAGGTGGGTGTTAACTTTTAAAAGGAGCATTTTTACGTTTTTCATTAGTTATGATCCATATTCAATCGATCCAAAGGTATGCTAATTAAGGGAGGTTTACTAAGACATTGAAATGTCTATACACTCTATTGAAAAAGAAAATCTAACCAAAGTCGAACGTAACGTTAACGCTTCAACTTTATTACACGAGGAAAAACATGACAACGCGATTTCCTCTCTATCTTGCGAGAGATATACATGGTATCCTTAATTTAATACTAAGGTTGGATGTACAAACAATAATTTCGACATAATTAATAAACTTCGTAAACTCCTCGTCATCTGTTTACCACCCACTGAGCATTAAGCTCATTCTTTTTTCTAAACATATTGCAGGTAAACAAGTCGACAAAGGAAAAGAAAGAAGTCGATGAAGCCAACAAATTTTTCTTTAATAGTGACATGAAAAAAATGATGATTAAATTTAAGGTACAAGCTCAGAAAAGATTGCATAGAAAGAAATATATAAAAAAATTTTAGTTTAATACATTAACCAAAATTATTGATAAAAAAGATTACATTATATGTCTTAATCATGTTTCCTTCGCTTCTATATTCTACTTCGGAGATAAGGAAATAGTACGATACGCGCTGAATGCTACAAGACTCGCTTCCACCTCTCCTGACCATAACTTAATCGAAAACTATCGACTAATTGAGCAGAAGAGATGTACTTTAAAGGTGGGTGTTATCTTTTAAAACGAGCGTTTTTTACGTTTTTCATTACTTATGATCCAAGCCTAAAAGTTCTAAAGGAATGCTAATTTAGCGAGGTTTACTAAGACATCGAAATGTCAATACGTTTAATTGAAAAAGTAAACCTAACCAAAATTAAACTTAAGTTAACGTTTCAACCTTGTTACACGATTGGGACCGTGACAACGAAATTTTCTTTTTTTTTAGATATATTGACGGTCTGTTTAAATGAATACTAAGGTTGGACGAACAAACAATAATTTGGACTTCACTAATGCACCTCGTTATCTCTTTACCACCCGCTGAGCATCGAGCTCACTCCTTTTTTTCTAAACACCTTGCAGATAAATGAGTCGACAAAGGAAAAAAGAAAATGATCGATACACTACGCGCAAAACACTCATGAATCATTTCTTCTCGTTCAACAACAATGTCGTAGGAAACTATCAGTTAATTCAGCAGAAGGGAACTATTACAAAGGTGGGTGTTATCTTTTAAAATGAGCATTTTCTTATGTTTTTCATTAGTGATGATCCATGCTTAAAAGTTTCAAAGGTATGCTAATTTAGCGAGGTATACTAAGACATCGAAATGTCGACACACTCAATTGAACAATTAAACTTAACCAAAATTGAAATTAAGTTAACGTTTCAACCATGTTACGTGATGGGTACTGTGACAATGATATTTCCTTACTTTCTTGTGAGATATTTAGACGGTCTCTTTAAATGAATATAAAGGTTGGGCGAACAAATAATAATTTGAACTTCACTAATGCACCTCATAAACTCCTCGTCATCTCTTTACCTCCCGCTAAACATCGAGGTCATTCATTTTTTTTCTAAATGCCTTGCAGATAAACAAGTCGACAAAGGAAAAAAAAAGTCGATACGATAGAGGAACAATGCTATGTAACACATTTCTTCCCTATCAGCAACACTGTCATTGGAAACTATTGCTACTTCTACGGAAGATAAGTATTTCAAAAGTGGGTGTTAACTTTTAAAAGGAGCGTTTTTACTTTTTTCATTAGTTATGATCCATATTCAATCGATCCAAAGGTATGCTAATTAAGGGAGGTTTACTAAGACATTAAAATGTCTATACACTCTATGAAAAAGAAAATCTAACCAAAGTCAAACGTAACGTTAACGCTTCGACTTTATTACACGAGGAAGAACATGACAACGCGATTTCCTCTTTATCTTGCGAGAGATATACATGGAATCCTTAAATGAATACTAAGGTTGGATTCACAAACATTAATTTGGACATCATTAATAAACTTCGTAAACTCCTCGTCATCTTTTTACCACCGGCTGAGCATCAAGCTCATTCCTTTTTTGATTGGAAAGTGACATTTTCATTACTCTAGTGAACAGAATATATACTTTATCTGGATATTGTAGACCAATGTATAAATATTATATTTCCTTGCATTTGTATGTGTTAGCTGTACTAGTTAATCAATCAACATGCTTATACAGGGTTTCAATTAAAAGCATTTATTCTGAGTTTCTTCCTTATCCCAATTATTTCCACACCATCTTTGTAAAACTGACTTATACTTCACGCATCACATGCATATCTAGAACGAGAGTTTTACTGTAATTTCTGTTGGAGTAGTACTTTACCAACATTAGAGTTACGTGCATCTGGTGGAAATGCAGGGATACATTTTCGCATCCTCCATGCACACTTGTGCAACCGTCAATGAATGCAACTACAAAAGATCTTCCGGATGTTCCTGAATTTGGTAAACTTTCCCATTTGCCTCCATAATGTAACAATGATTTGCTAGATAGAGTTAGTTTATGTCTATCTTGGTAGTGTCAGTGAAAAGATAGCAAAAGTTGGAAAACGTGATAAACAGAAGAGAAATGAAGAAAAATCCTTAAGTGGAGGGCTTATTGATAAGGTTCCTAGTGATACAGCTGTAATTCTAAACCTTAAAGATCTCCAGCTTAGGTTTATGGAGTCTTCATTCATGGATAGTGAAGTGATTACCTTGGTTCAGTTTGGTGGTCAAGATATGTTTGTTAGAGTTAGCCATAGAACTCTTGGTGGGGCTATTGCTGTTTCATCCAGTATACGCTGGGAGAGTGTTCAACTGGACTGTTTAGATGATGGAAAAATGGATTTTAAGAATTTAGTGGAAGATGTCCCTACTGAAAATATTCCAGTGGTGGTAGGAAATTGACAACACTGGCAGTGGCAGGTATCAAAATGGTGCATTGTTGCCAGTTCCATTTTTAGAGATAAATGTAGTGCACGTTATGCCCTTCGATGCACAACCTGAAATATCCTATTGAATTAATCACGGTGAGAATTTACTTCTGTTGGAGTCTGCAAGAAGTTTTAATATGCTTCCTTGGACAATTCACCCCTCGCCCTTGCCTTTCCTTTTCTTTTCTTTTGGTTTCTGTACCCTCTCTCGTTCTAATATTTGGATGTTCGTCTGTTAGAATTTTGCGCACATTTCTGTGCCACCAAATGATTGACGCCCTGCCCCCTACAAAATTCCTTGAATTACTTATTTCTTTAGAAGTTGCCTGTAAATCTGTAATACATCCTTATTGTGCCTTGACTTCAGTTTTTATGTATGTCTTATTATTTCTGGAAACATCGTAGGTTGGTGTGGAGGGCTTGCAAGCTTTGAAGCCTCTAAGCAGGAAGAATGGCCTTCGAATTGTTAACCAACAAGAAAAGCCAAAAAAACGTGTTGAAAATTCTGGGGGGATTAATCTTGAAGTTCACTTGGTGGTCTCCAACGATGCTGAGACTGTTGAAGCACCCAATTGGGTTATAGAGAACTTGAAATTTTCAGTTGCACAACCGGTACATATAATTCCTTGAAGTAATTCCGTCATTGATTTAAGTGTGAAGTCAGTTCTGACAAGCTCTTGTTATATAGATTGAAGCTGTGGCCACTACGGAGGAATTACAACATCTCGCTGGTCTATGCAAATCAGAAGTGGATTCAATGGGCCGAATCACTGCGGGAATCCTGAAATTGCTTAAGCTAGATGCAACCATCGGGCAGGCAACTATAGATCAACTAAGCAACCTGGGTATGTTATTTATTTATTTTTTACCCTGGAAAATTACTTGTTATTCCTTACTGCGGTATTCTGTTTATTGTCGTCATCTCGGAAGTGTGATTTTGTTATTATTCAGTTTGGCTTGTTTGGCTAGTAAAGAGACGTGTCTCAAATGTTGTTTGTTTTTAAATCCATTTAAGCCTCGTAGTATCCAAAATTTCATAGACCTTGATGCTATCGAGAAATTTTTCTTTGGGATACATTTGAGATCTGAACTTGGACTGGTTTGCAGGAAGTGAGAGCTTGGGAAAGATTTTCACTTCAGAAAAGCTCAGCCGACAGAGTAGTGGTCGCAATATGGTGTCAATGACATCTTCAAACGCAATTAAAGAAAGTCCTCTTCACAATGTGGAATCGACGTTAGCTTCCCTTGAATCTGCAATTTCAGATTCACATGCCAAATGCTCAGCACTTATCGCCGAAGTTGGTAACCTAGATCACCCAGAAAACCAGCAACCTCTTGCAGATATGAAAGAACTCAGTCAGAAAATCGAAAGCATGCAAATACTATTTAGACAATTGCGGACTCAAATTTAAGCGAACCTCTCCGTTGTATACATAAGGTCTGTTTATTCTCGCCATTGTTGTGGCCATTCATTTATGTACATACATATACATACAATTACTTGTGAGAATATGTAAACAAACGGGTGAAAATAAAAGTAAGGTAGAAAAAAGCCTAAAAGGTCTTTCGCCCATTGGAAATTTTGTAATCTAAAATGACTCAGAAATTGTTGTATTCTCTTGGCATTTTGGCAGATCATTTTGTGAAAGAGAGTTTTTCTTTTACTTGATTTTAGATTGAAACTTATTGATGTGGAATTTAAAAGTTGTTGGCTGCAGAAGTGTGTAACACTGTGTTGATTTGGATAGGCAGTGACCTGCATGTGAAAGTGAAACTACTAAGTGTGGAAAAAGAATTCTTTTTTCTTTTTCCCATTGTGCCAACCGTGTGGAAAAAGAATTCAAAGGGTGTGAAAGATGCAAATTCCCCTACGCACCAAAAACAAAAGATGCAAATTTCCATTTCTTTTATTTTTTGAGCCCAGCTAATAGCACCCAGGCTTTACTTAGCGCACTCTAGAAAAAGTCAAACTTAAAAAAAAGTCAATCTTACTACAAAATGAACATTATGCCCCTCGTCGTGATTAATGCACCCCAGAAAAAATCAAACTTAATAAAGGTTAATCCTACTACAAAATGATCCTTATGTCCCTCGCTGTGATTAGTGTACTCCACTACACTTTTCTCTCATTTTGTGCACCTCATCATCATCCCCCCACACGTTCTTTTCTTGTAATTTGTAGGCATCACCGAGCTGTTTGAATCTTTTGTTGGATAATCAGTCAGAGCCCACCGAACTTCTAGTTGGAGAGTCAGTCACAATCTGCCGAATATTTAATTGGAGAGTCAATTGAAACCCACTAAACTTTTAAGTCACATCTATTCTATGTTCGGTTGGAGAACACTGAACCTAGGAGGTTAAGTCTTGATTATATGTCACCGAACCTAAAATAGATGTTTTGACCAATATTTTGGAATTGGATTCTTCGGTTCGAATGGAGTATTTTAGTAAAAATGTGAGATACACTTCTAAATTAAAATTTAAATTTGAGGTGCCACACATAATTATAGTGCACTAAGTAAACGGTGAGTGCACTTAGCCATGCTCTATTTTTTCCTTGATATGAAACTGTCGGTTGTCAAATGATGACTCAATTGCATTATTGCATAGAAGACTTTTTTTTTCAAAAGCATAGAAGACTTTTACGTATGACACTACGATCTTCTTGACAATATACATCCTCACTCAAATACGTAAGGAATGCGATGCAGGAATACGACAAAATTGAATTAGATTAGATGGTCTAACAATCGGTTAACCTAAGTGGTAAGAGACTCATCCCTTTAAGTAAAAGTCTCGTATTCGAGTTTTGTGAATGGAAAAAATAGATTGAGAGGACTGCTTCCTATATGAGGCTCGACAGTGCAAGTGTCGATTTATTGGTGTGGTTGGCGCCTGACGCGATATGAGAAACAAAAAAAAAAGATTGGATGAATCACCCATACTCGGTGAGCTTGAAAAGTCCCTAATAAATTAAAATAATGCGTACGTTTAACGTAACATTTGAATGTATCAAAGTATGCTATATTTGATGTCTAGAACACATAATTATGAATTCAAGCAGTAGTCTTCAAAGAAAAAATACAATTTAAGCAATAATAGAATTTTCTTTTTTATTTAAAATTTTCAATAAAACCCTTATTTTGTTTTATTCTGTAAATGATGATTGAAGTCTACGGTTAATTATAATATAACAATAAAACACTATGTAAAATCATAAAACATGGGGTACTATTATTTTGGGCCCTAGTATTTTACCAATACGTCACATTTTATTAAAATTAAAATCAATAATGAGGCCGGCTATGTGCACCCCGGTCAACACTCAGGGCACTCCATTTTTTTCAATTGTATGTGTAATGACTGATGTGCCCTCCAACCTAAATCTACAACAAAAACCCAAAAAATCAGAATTACCAAGGCACCCCACCCCATTTTTGAGCTTGGTTACTCCCGTTCAATCCCTATACTTCGGTTCCGTCGACGATCGGTCACGACGTTATTGGCTGAAAGAGTTTATACAAGGTCGGTATCCTCATCCATTGTTCAGTTTTTGAGTGTTTGAATCTTGCGTTTAGTGTGTTTTGGTGTTGACAATAGTGGTGTTTGATGATTCTCGTTTACTTAGGGTTTGGAGCAAATCGTTTGGTGTTTTAGTGTACAATGGATGAACAAAACTCAAGTGACGATGAATCGAGGCAGTTGGAGGTGAGTTTTAAAGTTTTTTTAGGACTAGGGTTTCTCAATATGCAAATGTACCACGTACACGATTGCTTCGGCCATACAGGATCGAGATATCTATATATATATATCGGTGACACACAACCGACACTTAAACGTAATTCTCGGTAGTAGATAACCGAACATTTTTGTAATGGGTTACTAGTGGACTCGGTGGTCATGTGCCGAGATATATTGAATGGTCTCGGTTGTGATATACCGAAACTATCCTTTACGTGTCGACCCTATACTACCGAGAATTGCGTTTTTAAGGATTTTCTAACTTTTAACACCGAGTACTTATGATATTTGAATAATTCTTGCAGGAAGTAGCATCGACAAGTGCATTTCAAGATATCTCTTATCTTTTCAAACGGGATGCACCATTTGAAACTAGAAAAGAGGCACTCAAATGGGTTCAAGAGACAGGACGTGCTAGAAAGTTTGTCCTGGTTATAAAGAAGTCTGATGCCGGAGGGAATGGCCGTAGGGGAAGGGTCACAATTGCGTGTGAGAGATCCGGAACATATAGAGGTATTTCCCAAAGAGTTGGAATTGCTAAAGCTGAACTAATTGAGAAGATGCCACGTAAGTTGACAAACGCAGAGGAAGAGGACAACACAAGACCAAACACCGGTACGAAAAAATGTCAGTGCCCTTTTCTTATTCAACTCAAGGAACACCCAGACTCATAGTGGTATGTAAGTGTGGTATGTGACATGCACAACCACAACTTTGCGAATTTTTTGGAAGGGCACTCATATGCTGGAAGATTGACTCAGGATGAGGCAGCTATTTTGGATCAGATGAGTAAGGCTAATGTTAGGCCACGACAGATCCTAAACACTTTGAGGCAAAGGGATAAGAACAATGCTTCAACATTGCGGACAATATACAATGCACGACAAAGGAATCGAATTAAAGAAGTTTGGTGGGAGAACTCAAATGCAACAACTCTTACATTTATTAGAAGACAATATGTATCTGTCATGGCATAGGAAGGACCCGAATCGAATGTAGTTACTGAGACTTGTTTTGGTCCCATCCTGACTCCATAAACTTATTGAGGTCTTTTCCATACGTTCTTCTAATGGATTGCACATATAAGACCAATAGGTACCGATTGCCATTGTTGGAGATTGTTGGGGTCACTTCGACAGACATTACATTCTCGGTTGGGTTTTGTTTTTTATCTTCAGAGACTATGTCCAACTACACATGGGCATTGAACATTTTGAGAGGTTTACTAGACGGGTGGCCTACACCTAGTGTTTTTGTCAGCGATAGAGAATTGGGCCTAATTAATGCAATTGAAGAAGTTTTTCCACAATGTTCCCACCAAACTTTGTACATGGCATATCAACAAAATGATGTTGATCAACACCAAAAAGATGTTCGCACGAAATGATGACTTTCAACTCTTCAATAAGAGGTAGACGGATTTGATGTATGCTACGACCGAAGCATCATTCGAGCTTATGTTGGCTACGTTACGTGTTGAGTATGCGAGATATGAAAGGTCCGCTTAATTATTTGGAGGATACTTGGTTGCGGGATTACAAGAATAGATTTGTACGTGCATGGACAAATCCACTTTTTCATCTTGGAGAAACCACAACGCAAAGGGTTGAGTCGCACATTCCACTCTCAAACAAAGACATCTCGGCACATGTCGCAAACTTTGAGGCGTTGTGGAGTGTAATTCATGGAATGTTAGACATACAACATA
This sequence comes from Stephania japonica, assembly GCA_039657345.1. NCBI lineage: Eukaryota > Viridiplantae > Streptophyta > Magnoliopsida > Ranunculales > Menispermaceae > Stephania > Stephania japonica. The sequence continues at coordinate 77,320,401 of CM077556.1, read as the reverse complement.
ACAGGATCGAATCGTCGTTTGAGGTTAGTTTGAATGTTGTGCAACATGGATATATGGATGGATTGTATCGCCGTTTGCGGGGTTATGTATCCCTGAAAGCGCTTAAGTTGATTCGTAACGAGGTTGAACGTGGGGTGAATGTTGGGACAGACCGGAGCTTATGTGGTTGTAACCTACGTACCACTTGTGGGCTTCCGTGTGCACACGAACTTAATGTACATATTTTAGCTGGTTCACCTATACCACTTGAAGACATACATGTGTATTGGAAGAAGTTGAGTATGGTACCCGATGCATCAGTGAATCGGACTGCCTATAACTTGAATGACGAGCTTCAAAGAGTTGTGTCTAAGTTTGAAACATTCGTTGATGAGGATTCACGTGTTAGGACTATTCAACAATTAAGAGAGATTAGTTGTCCTTCCTCGACGTCATGTATTGCACCACAGGCAAAAGTGAAGACAAAGGGGAGACCGAGTCTTGATAGTTTTGGTAATTATGTTATAGGGAGCAAGAAAATGAAAAAAGGGAAGAGAGGGATGAAGAGGAAAGCCGAGGAAGATGATACTTCTACGACGAGAGATCCAAGTGGCTTTGAATATGTACTTACACCATTGAGGCGTGCCGGTGCACGAAGGAAAGTAAAACAAGTTAGGAATAAAGTACATCGAACACGTGGGGCATCTATGGGAGTATCTGAGATTGGATTCATTCACACTATACAACCGGATTGGATTCAACATGTTGAGACTACAGTAAATGTGGATAGCGATGGAAATTGTGGCTTTCGTTGTGTTGCCGCCGGTCTTGGATTCTCAGATATAGATGGTTGGAAAAGGGTTAGAACAGCTATGGTTAATGAACTACAAGAGAACCAAGAGTTTTGGAAGGATTTGCTTGGAAATTACTTCGACCAAATTAAGGGAGCTGTGCAATTCTTTGAAGGTAAGGATGTCGGGTCTGACAAGTGGATGACCCTTCCAGACATGGGACTTCTAATTGCAACAACATTTAATGTTGTGCTTGTCAACGTGTCATATGGTTGTTGCATGACATTTTTTCCTCTACGTAATGCCCCTCCGCCTATGAAAGATCGGGTAGTTATTGGCGTTACAAATGTCAACGACACTCATTGGGTTAAGGTAAGTTTTTAGCGTTTGTATCAAATTTTGGTTAATATGTCAATGCACGTTACTTATTCTTTCTTTTATGTTGCTCCTCCATTTGACTGGTCATATTCAAGCCTAATGCACCGGTTCCCCCTGTATTCTTGGTGTGGAAGACCTTCGCGAATGTTGATGCTCAAGGGTGGGGTTTTGGTATTAACATCCAAGCACAAGTCCCGATTCAATCTTCTCATGTATACACGCCCTTCGTGGTAGACTTAGCGTCACCTTAAGCAAACTTGAATTGATGTTGTTGAATGAATATTATGTCTTTGAAACTTGGCATGATGCTTTTGTGTACTTTTGTTGATGTATGTAACTTGAATTGATGTTTGTTGAATGGATAAATTCATGATATGCCAAGTTTGTACTCTCAATTAAAAGGATCGGTTCCAGAAGGTCGAAAACTACCCCCAAGTCTCGGACAGACAGAACCGTGACACCCATTGTATCTCGGATATTAAGGTTCGTGAGTATCCAACAATGGAGTGCCCTAAATACTTCGGTTACATGACATCGAGATTCTTGCTAAATTACGGTGACTAATGACCGAAAAGTAGACCAGAGTAACAGAACATTATAACCGATTTACTGCAAATAATTGCGGTAGCATGTGACCGATTTAATGTGTGTTCCTTGCATGTGAGCATCGGTCAAATGCAACCGAGACCCTTAATTACCAATCGGTATTTCATAGCCGAGACTAATTCATGAATTACGGTATTCCGTAACCGATTTTATCTGCAAAGTTGTGATAATAGGAGGCCGAGTCGTTATGTGTAATAGTTGCATAATAATTTCGGTGATGAACTACCGAGACCATACATAGGTTTCGGTACCACTTGATCGTAAGTTAGACATTACTTGTGGGTGTGCATGACCGATACTATATAAATTTTGGCCAATATGGCAGGGTTCGCATGGAGGCGTCCGAGCTCGATAGACCAATCACGGTCATGCATAACCGATAATTCTCAGTAGTTCTCGTTCCTGCGTGGCCGTGGATTTCTCTGTGCTGTGGTAACTTATTGCAAACATGGCAGTGACAAAAATAGAACAACAAATAGTAGTAGAACACATCAATTCAAACATGACTAACAAGTCAAATATTATCAATTCAATAGAACAATACCGAATAAGGTAAACAATACCAAATTAACAAGTTAAACATCATCCATCATCAAATACCAAACAAGTTAAACAATACCAAATGAACAAGACAAACAACATGTTTTTTCACTTGAGCCCTTTTGCTTTCTTCGCTTTGCGACTAACATATGTTGTCGTGGGGGACTTCCTCTTAGGTGGCTGGCTAGAACTTGGGGTGGGCAGAGGGGCATTCTTTCTCACCGAAGGCTCAATAGAACTTAGGGTAGGCACACTTTCGGTTGGGGTACTGTCATGTTGTAAAGGAGCAGTAGGTGCACTCGGTGTTGTGGTGTTGGTCGTGGTGGTGGTGGTACCTGTACCAAGACCCCTACCCGTCAAGTAGTCCACGACATCATTCGCCATTTTCTCAATGACCTCCATCTTGGCCATACCCGCCGGCAAGTCTATCCATGCCAATACGCTATCCAATGCCCGTCGATTATTTGTTCAAAACCAATAGAGAAACTATGAATAAATAATACAAAAGAAATGTGATAAACCAACTTAAATTCAAATGGTTGCAAGGCTCTTACCTCCAATAACTCATTATCACCAACCGTATCAGGGAAGTCATCACTGTGCGTTGGGTTCTCAATGGTAGGATGTGAAACTCGTGTGAACCATGGCAGATATTCTGGTGCAGCCATGAACTCGAACCTCGCCTTCTCCCCTCGATCTTCAACAGAGAGTGAATGGCTACGCCACCTTTCCCAATTCTCCGGTTGGAATGAGTACTTAACCGAGTATTTCATTGCAGTGCGGCCTCGATTTGCTTCGATGGGGCGATATGGAGACGGCGGTATTCCTTGAACATGGCCAAGCTGTCGAAGAAACCTCTCCGGATGGTATGGCTCCACAACTTCTATGTACTTCAAACAACCAGAGTAGAAGGCCATCGGTAGAACAATACCGCCTGTCCTGATGTCACTGTATGGGTCCCACGTCACCTACACCAATGAAACAAACAATTAATATTAAAATATGAAGTTTGATAAATTGGAATATCAAACTCAAAGTAATAAAACAAAGTACCTCACTTGGTCGTAACCTATCAAGGGTCCTACGAATACTACTTAGCTTGTCCACGTTAGCCTATCGTCTCGTGTTTCGTACCCACTTCGAGACACGTGGTGAAGGTGGTCCATGTATTTCGCATTCGAGGCAAGACAGTCTGGAGTGGGAAGTGCTCGTATACCCATCCTTAAAAAAAGAATCAACAAAAATTAAAAAAGAAGTCTTGGATTTGTATTGGCCGATTCACAAGTAATGCACAAGAAATATGTACCTCGAGCAAAGTTAGGTACCCTGCAATCTGCGACACTTCTACCCTGGTGGCTGACCCGAGATGACGGTAAAGATAAGCTAGAGCAGCAGCACCCCATGCGTAAGTCCCGACCTCATCCAAGTTCTCCAGAAGCTTCAGTAATGAAATTGAAACTCGTGACCCACTCTTATCGGCGAATAGGGTGCAAGAGAGCAAGTACAAAAAGTATGCACGTGCAGTGCATTCCACTGGAGGGTACGTAGTAGGAGAACTGGAAGTACTGGAAGACTTGGACTTGGGTGGGCAAAAACGACTCTTCAGCCAAACTACTCGCACTGTAAGACCCTTCGTAATGTTAACCTCTTCCTCTACTTCGTCAAGAGAAACCCCGAGCAGTTTTGAAACTAACTCAATTGCATCCTTGCGGGACTCCTCTGTGTACCTTGAAAAATTCTCAACTGCCACCACCTTGCCCGTCATTGGGATCTTCAGTAAAATGCTCACGTCCTCGAGCGTGATGGACACTTCACCTAATGGTAAATGAAATGTATTGGTCTCCGGCTGCCACCGCTCGACAAAAGCTGATATCACCTCCTTATTGGCCATCCGATAGGAGCACTCTATTAGTGGAGCCAAACCCGACCTCTGAATGATTCTTTGCAGTCCCTGGGTATCGGGTGACAAGATTGCAAATCCCACTCAGCTATTTGAGCCCCGTGGTTTATGCACTTAAGCAACGGTCGATGCTACAAAAAAAAACATAATTCATAAATACATTATCGTATATGAATAGCAAAAGTAATAATTTGATTGAAAATAAATTGATATTTTGCCAAAAAAAAGGCTACATACCTCATTATTCCAAATTGCTGCCGCAACATGATCCTTAAAACTCTTCAACAAAGAGCGGTCAATAGGACCGCCAGGGAAATGAGCAGATGGGTCATCTTTGGGCTCCACAACATTCCCACCAACAATACCGCTACTACTCCAGTTACTTGTGGTTGGGATGTGGTGGTTTCTTCCATTGCGCCCGCGGCCTCATCCCCCCGTCTCCGCACCACCCCGACTCATCGCTCCCCACGGGGACATGAGATGCCTCATCCTCGACGTTATCCTCACCGGTCTGCGTCCATGTACGCCTCAACGGCTTGCACTTTCGCCTTTCGATATGATGCGATGCCTCGTGCCTTCCTCTTACACGACATCACAAGCAGAGGGAGCAGCAGCAGCAGAAGCAGAAGGAGCAGCAGCAGGAACAACAGGAGCTGCAGGAGCAGCAAGACCAGAAGGAGCAGCCACGACCGATGCTCGTTGTGCTCGTGCTCGTTGTGCTCTCGTGGGCTCTCCATCGACATCCTCTCTGGAAATAGTACATTTTCCTCGAGCCATATCTGATAGAGAAAGACATTGTAACCATATAATCTCTTGTACAGAAAAAAAAACCCCAAAAAATATATTTTCAACACTGAATCGGTATGGCACAACCGATAGCAAAACAAAATTTTCGGTATACCATAACCGAAACATAAGGAAACATTTCGGTATGACGAAACCGAGATCTATCACAAAGTTTCGATATTTATCCTCCGAGACTAAAACTACGCATAAGTAATATACGACCTTCGGTTTACTGTCACCGAAACAAAACCAAGAATCTCGGTTACTTGTGTCCGAAATGTAATGAAATTTTATATGGGCTAAGTGTCGTTTGGATACAAACGAGAAGTACTCATAAGTCTCGGTATGGTATTTCTGAGATTAATGACTATATCACGGTCCTGTGTGGCCGAGTATTACGGGTTTGCAAAAAAACCTAGATTTTTAAGCATTTTCATAGATGCCTACAAAGAAAACGAACCAAATGAACATAAAATCAAACAAAAACTCAAACGTACCTTACTTTCCCTCTCGATTTCACAATGAACTCAAATCCGAACCTGTCCCTAGCCGCTGACCACTCCAACTGGGCGAAAAAACCTGTCCAACTCGAAAAAACCAGGAATATGTGGGAGAGAACGATGAAAAATACGTGATTTAGTTGATTTCGCCTCCAAATCACGATGGCAATGAGAGCTTTTGTAGGAAATAAGGTTTCGAAAAAATGGAAACCAGTTCTAGGGTTTAGGGTATAGCCGAAATAGGTGGGGTGCCTCAGCCTTAGGGTTCAAGGGCATTTTTATCCAATTTGAGGGGTGCCCTGATAAATTCGATGGGTGCCCTTGTAAATAGGGTGCCCTGAGTGTTGACTGGGGTGCACATAGCTGGCCTCTCAATAATACGTAACGTGACAGCAGACGAATCATTCTTTGCACCCTTATTAGTTAATCTTCCACGTGGCCTCATAGCATTGGCCATCTCTTGCTTCCGCGTGAAGACTACGCAGAACCACCCTCTATAAATACGACCGAATGTGTTCAATTCTCGACTCCTTTTTTTTTTTTTGCTTAGTCTCTTGTAAGCTTCGCTTTGCTTTCTAATCCTCTCTCTCTCTCAAAGTGAGTTTCCTTTCGTTTCTCCTTCGTTTGTTTTAGTTCTCTCCATCGATTGTTTATTGTTTATAGATCTCTTTTTGGTTAATTCATTCATGGTTTAAAGCTGTTCATCGATTTCTTGCTTCGATTAGGTTAGAAATTTTGGATTAGACATCGATTTGTTGGCTATCTCTGTTTCTTGTTCGATCTACGCGATTGAATTAAACTGGTCTCTGGTTTCGATGATTGATTTGTTTGTGTTTTTGGTTGCCGATCGATGATTTTGTTATGAATTTTTGAGGTTTCATGAAGGATTTTAAGTCTGTTGTGGTTTCTTGAATTTTTTTTTTAATTATTTTTTTTTTGCTTGCGATTATTGAGTTCTTTAATTTGGCAAATATTTCTAGAATTCATTCCTGAGTTCTTTAATTTGGCAAAAAAAAAAAACTGTAAAAATTTCAATTTCTTTTTATCAAAAATACGGATAAGGCTATAATTACAGTGGATAAGATTAATCAAAAAACGGTTAAGTACAAATTTGTAGACTTGGATTGGTAGTTATCTCCTATAAATTAATTAAGGTAAGAAGATAAGATTGGATTTACATATATTTAAGAAGACAAGAGATTTATTGCGTTTACAGGTTTATTATTTTTTTAAGTGCTTTAATAAGTTTATAAGATAGGATGTTTTCTGAAAGGAATTGTTTATGTTTAGAGGTTTCTTTGCTTACAAAGATTATTCTTTTCTTTTAGAAAAACTTGCTGCAAGTTTACGAGACGGTTTCTTAAAATCTAAAACAAAATTATAAGGTCTAATACGATTTTTGTTTATGGGTTTAAGTTTTAAAAAAAATGCGATTGAATTTCTGGGTTCAAAAACAATTGAGATTATTTTCTATGGTAGGTTTTGATAATTTTGGATTAGATGTGTTGTACCCACGTTTTGGTTAACGGATCATTGGATCTTTGCAATTTGTGTTGGATCGATCTACGTTCATGATTGGAAAAACTTCAATGTAGCTTTGTTTTTGTTCTCTTTATTCTTCGTGTTTGTAGTTTTTGTTTTCTAGGATTCTTGCTTTTTGCTGTTGGTGATGCTTTTGTTGTTAATACTTTTCATGTTTTCGATTCTTGTGTTTCAATTATGTAATAGTACTTTATTGGACAACTGAAATTGTCTTCTTGATGTAGCTATTGTTAGTTTTTTGAGTTTTCTTTTTAACCAGTTTCCTAGAAGTAATTTTGGATTCACTTTCCCTTTTTTTTTGTTTCCTTGGATTATAAAGTTCTGTTCATATGGGTCTTGCTTTCGGTGTTTTTCTTTAGTTATGTAATGTTTAGTTGAATGAGCGTGATTCCCTTGTCATGTATTTTCAATGGAACCTTCTGTTCTTATTATTGGTTGCTCTTTTTCTGACCCCTTGTTCTTGAAATTGCTATTTTTATTGTTAAACAGATGCAGATTTTTGTGAAGACCCTCACTGGCAAGACGATTACTCTCGAAGTTGAGAGTTCTGACACCATTGACAATGTCAAAGCTAAGATCCAAGACAAGGAAGGCATCCCACCGGACCAACAACGCTTGATCTTTGCTGGTAAACAGCTTGAGGATGGCCGAACCCTTGCTGACTACAACATCCAAAAGGAGTCCACACTCCACCTAGTCCTCCGTCTCCGTGGAGGGATGCAAATCTTTGTCAAGACCTTGACGGGCAAGACCATCACATTGGAGGTCGAAAGCTCTGATACAATCGACAATGTCAAGGCGAAGATCCAGGACAAGGAGGGCATTCCCCCGGACCAGCAGAGATTGATCTTTGCTGGGAAGCAATTGGAGGATGGTAGAACTCTAGCGGATTATAACATCCAGAAGGAGTCAACATTGCACTTGGTGCTGCGTCTGCGTGGTGGAATGCAGATCTTTGTGAAGACTCTCACTGGGAAAACCATAACTCTAGAGGTGGAGAGCTCAGACACCATTGACAATGTGAAGGCTAAGATTCAGGACAAGGAGGGAATTCCCCCAGATCAGCAGCGACTCATCTTCGCTGGAAAACAACTTGAGGATGGTCGGACTTTGGCGGATTATAACATCCAGAAGGAGTCTACTCTCCACCTTGTTCTCCGTCTCCGTGGTGGTCACTGATTGAAGTCTTTATGTGTTGTTGTTTAGTGTTATGTGATGTAAGTGTGTGGTTGATAAGTGATTTCTTTCTTTAATTGGTCCTTTGTATGAAACGTTAAGTTGGATTCTTCTATTCCTATTCTCTTGTTATTCACCATCATCTTTTTGGACAATGTGTTGGAAATTTGGGACTCTTTTATGTTAATGCTATGAGTTTTCTTTTTTGTCCCCAGTTAATGCAATGCTATCAAATGTACAACTGAAGAAGCAATTCTATACCAACAAATGCAATGCATTCAAACGCACAACTGAAGAAGCATTTTAAGACCAACTGACAAGAACAAATAGGAGGGTCAGTTCTTTACCCACGGCTGTGTTCTATTTTTTAAATCGATTCAGACATTTGTACATAGTTGCATAAAGTGTTCTGGGTTTTATATTGGGACTTGCATGTCTATAACCATTGTAGCATTGTATGTATAAGGAATGTGTTGATCACTCTCTTATTAGTTTTCAATGGATAATAAGCAACTGCGCATGTGGCATTCTACAATTTTAATTGGGTTATTTTTGTTTTCATACTCGGTTCTTTACTTGAAGATGCTTGTAATTCATAGTTGAAGGAGAGCTAAGCGGTAACTTTTACTGACTGTAGATTTGGATGGTGGAAGTCAAGCAATCTCAACGTTTATGGAGGCACAGAGAGGTTCACACCTTGGCATTAATGGTATAAACTTCATCCCGCTTCGTGGTGCTAACATTGTCGTAGGTGGTATTGCAGTCAGGTTATCTGAAAAAGATGATGTTAAGACCAGTAAAGTATAACACCTTTTTCTTTTCTGTTTTTGTAGCAGAGAATGCCTTTCAAACAACAACTTTAGATAGCGGAAAAGGGCCATTTCAGCCTCTAAACTAAATAGCAAGGGCCAAATCTCTTGCGCCATTTCAAGCCATTCTTGGGCCATCCATACCCCTTAAAATATTCTTTATTAATATTTATTAATTTTGAAGGGACTATGCCATGATATCATGCATAATATAGGGCCTTTTTAGAATAGGGGCTGAAATGACACTTTTGCCTTAACGTTGCATTTTGTTTTGTAAACTAAAAGACACGAGAAAAAACATCGACTACACTCAAAGTACATGAAAATCTTGAGTAATAATTCTTTTACTATGTTGTAACATTTTTTTTTTTTTTTTTTTTCTAATCTCTTCTTTATCGACGCTGAAAATGAAAAACTGTTACTTTAAATAATGAGCCGCTTTTAAAAATTTAAACTCAAGTATTTTTTTCCCACTTCTACATTGCATTTTGCAGGCAAATTGAGCAACAACCCCGCTCACTGAACGCTAGACCGTTGCCCCTTTTCAATTACAATGTTATAGGGCCGTGTTGACAAATTTTGTGAGCATAAAGTATTTTAGAGGTGGGTGTGATACTTTTACAACAAACATTTTTATAATTTTTATTAATTTTGTTCCTAGTCCAAAGTTTAAAGTGGTAATGCTATTTTAGCAAGGTTTACTAAGACAATGAAATGTTGTAACACTCTAGTTAATAAGTAAACCTAACTACACGTTGCAACCTAATACTTGGTCTCTTCCCACATTAATTTTGTTAGTGTAAACATTAACTTAGAATTCTCTAATGAATTCTCTAATACTTGGTCGCTTTTTTTTTTTTTTTTTTTTTTTTAATTTCTCTTTTTCTAAACAACTTGCAGATATACAAGTTGACTGGTGAAAAGAATACTTGATGGGGCCAACGGCCTAGGAATTGTGGCAAATGATTTTTGCGCAAATATAACGTATTAGGATAAAACAATGATCTCATTTAAGCGCATGCAAATTTCAAGGTATAGATCTTTTATGTTATATCAAAATTGTTATTTTTTAATATTGTAATTTTCAACGTGTTGAAAAATCAAAACTATTATTTGAATAAAGAATTACTGTTAAAAATTTAAATTTGCAACTTCCTCACATGGTTTTTTTTCTTCCACATTGCATTTTTTTAGACAAAAAAAGGTCATCTTAGGCGTGAAAAGCTACGAGACCTTTGCATATTTTTTGAAAATAATATTACCAGGCTGGAACTATGAATTCAGAACTAAAGGTGTTTCAAAGGCTGGTGTCAATACATTTTCAAGCATTTTTATGATTTTCATTAGTTTTGTTCCAAGTTCAAAGTTCTAGCGGGGTGCTATTTAAGCAAGGGTTACAAGAAAATAGAAAGCAAGGGTTACAAGAAAATAGAAATGTACTTTAATTCTATTTAACAAGTAAGCCTAACCACGAATGAGCTTTAATACACGTGACAACCTAATTACATGAACAGATCGTGAAAACATGATTTCCCCGCTTTCTTGCGAGCTAATTATTGCATGGTATCTTCATACAATATTATGGTTGTTAGCTTGGACTTTTCTATGAATCTCATAAACTTGTTTCATCATTTTACCACCTACTGAGCAAATAAGCTTATAATGTTTCTCTTAACACCTTACAGGTAAACATGCCCTGATGAAAAGAAAAACTTGATAGAGCCAAGTAACTTGGACGGATAACACAAAGAGAGGCCATAGAAAACAAAAAAAAACGAAGACTAAATTTAGAGGACATGCAAATTTTGAGGTTGAAGTCCTTTACTATGTTATGACGAAATTATTTTGTTATCTAATATCTATGTTTTACCGATATTGAAGCTCATTCTTTTTTCTCAATATTTGCGAGGTAAAGAAGTCGGATAAAACAATGATTATATTTAGAGTACATGCAAACTTTAAGGTATAAATCTTTTATTATGTTATATCAAAAATTATTTTTTTAATATCATAATATTTCTTGAAGTTGAAAAATCAAAACTATTATTTTGAATAAAAAATTACTTCTAAAAATTTAAATTTGCAACTTCCTCACATGGTGTTTTCTTTTTTCTTTTACATTGCATTTTTTTAGACAAAAAAGGTCATCTTAGGCATGAAAAGCTACGAGATCATTGCTTCTTTTTTGAAGACAATACTACCAGGCTGGAATGACGAATTCTGAACTAAAGGTGTTTCAAAGGCGAGTGTCAATACATTTTTAAGCATTTTATGATTTTCATTAGTTTTGTTCCAAGTTCAAAGTTCTAGCGGGGTAAGCGAGGCTTACAAGGAAATAGAAATGTTCTTTAATTCTATTTAACAAGTAAGCCTAACCAAGAAAGAGCTTTAATACACGCGATGACACCTAATTACATGAACGGACTATGAAAATATAGTTTCCTCGCTTTCTTGCGAGCTAATTATTGCATGGTCTCTTCATACAATATTATGGTTGTTAGCTTGACTTCTCTAATGAATCATATAGGCTTCTTTCATCATTTTACGACCTGTTGAGCAATAAGCTCATACTTTTTTTTAACACCTCGCAGGTAAACATGCCATTGATGAAAAGAAAAACTTGATAAAGACAAGTAACTTGGACGGATAACACAGAGAGGCCATAGAAGGGAAAAAACAAAGACTAAATTTAGAGGACATGCAAATTTTGAGGTAGAAGTCCTTTACTATGTTATAACGAAATTATTTTGTTATCTAATATCTATGTTTTACCGACATTGAAAGCAACAAGCTCATTTGTTTTCTCAATATTTGCAGGTGAACAACTCAGTTAAAACAATGATTATATTAAGAATACATGCAAACTTTTACGTATAAATCTTTTATTATGTTATATCAATTTTTTTAATATCATAATTTTTACTAAAGTTGAAAAATCAAAACTACTATTTTGAATAAAGAATTACTTCTGAAAATTTAAATTTGCAACTTCCTCACGTGTTGTTTTCTTTTTTCTTCTGCATTGCATTTTTTTAGATAAAAAAGGTCATCTCAAGCGTGAAAAGCTATGAGACCATTGCTTCTTATTTGATAACAATATGACCAGGCTGGATTGACGAATTCCAAACTAAAGGTGTTTCAAAGGTGGGTGTCAATACATTTTCAAACATTTTTATGATTTTAATTAGTTTTGTTCCAAGTTCAAAGTTCTAGCAGGGTAAGCTAGGCTTACAAGGAAATAGAAATATACTTTAATTCTATTTAACAAGTAAACCTAACCAAGAAAGAGCTTTAATACATGTGACAACCTAATTACATGAACGAACTATGAAAACATGATTTCCTCGTTTTCTTGTGAGTTAATTATTACATGGTCTCTTCATACTATTATGATCTCCCCTTGCAACAACACAGTCATCGGAACCTATTGCTACTTCAGTGGAAGATAAGTATTTCAAAGATGGGTGTTAACTTTTAAAGGAGTGTTTTTACGTTTTTTATTAGTTATGATCCATGTTCAATCGATCCAAAGGTATGCTAATTAAGGGAGGTTTACTAAGACATTGAAATGTCTATATACTCTATTGAAAAAGAAAATCTAACCAAAGTCGAACTTAACATTAACGTTTCAACCTTATTACATGAGGAAGAACATGACAACACGATTTCCTCTTTATCTTGCGAGAGATATACATGGAATCCGTAAATGAATACTAAGGTTGGATTCACAAACAATAATTTGGACATCATTAATAAACTTCGTAAACTCCTCGTCATCTTTTTACCACCCGCTGAGAATAAAGCTCATTCCTTTTTCTAAACATATTGCAGGTAAACAAGTCGACAAAGGAAAAGAAAGAAGTCGATGAAGCCAACAAAATTTTCTTTAATAGTGACATTAGAAAAAATGACGATTAAATTTAAGGTACAAGCTCAGATAAGATTGCATAGAAAGAAATATATAAAGAATTTTTAGTTTAATACATTAACCAAAATTATTGATGAAAAAGATTACATTATATGTCTTAATCATGTTTCCTCCGCTTCTATATTCTACTTCGCCGATAAGGAAATAGTACGATACGCGCTGAATCCTACAAGACTCGCTTCCACCTCTCCTGACCATAACTTAATCGAAAACTATCGACTAATTGAGCATAAGAGATGTACTTTAAAGGTGGGTGTTATCTTTTAAAACGAGCATTTTTTACGTTTTTCATTAGTTATGATCCAAGCCAAAAAGTTCCAAAGGTATGCTAATTTAGCGAGGTTTACTAAGACATCAAATGTCAATACGTTTAATTGAAAAAGTAAACCTAACCAAAATTGAACTTATGTTAACGTTTCAACCTTGTTACACGATTGGGACCGTGACAACAAAATTTTCTTTTTTTGAGATATATTGACGGTCTCGTTAAATGAATACTAAGGTTGGACGAACAAACAATATTTTGGACTTCACTAATGCACCTCGTTATCTCTTTACCACCCGCTGAGCATCGAACTCACTCCTTTTTTTTCTAAACACCTTGCAGATAAATGAGTCGACAAAGGAAAAAAGAAAATGATCGATACACTACGCGCAAAACACTCATGAATCATTTCTTCTCGTTCAACAACAATGTCATCGGAAACTATCAGTTAATTCAGCAGAAGGGAAGTATTACAAAGGTGGGTGTTATCTTTTAAAACGAGCATTTTCTTATGTTTTTCATTAGTGATGATCCATGCTTAAAAGTTTCAAAGGTATGCTAATTTAGCGAGGTATACTAAGACATCGAAATGTCGACACACTCAATTGAACAATTAAACTTAACCAAAATTGAAATTAAGTTAACGTTTCAACTAGGGCTGGCAAAAATACGGGAACGGACAAAAACGGGACTGGACACCTATTTTAAAAATCCAAAAATTTGGTGCCCGGTCCCGGTCCCGTTTTCAAAACGGCACCTTTTTTGTCCAAATCCCGTATGTTTGTAAAACATACGGGACCCGTTTTGCCCTTTTTTTTTTAAAGATGATTAAATATTTTGTTTATCAATTATCTTAAAAAAAACCCCTCAACTACAACTACAAGTCTACAACTACAAATCACCAATTACCAAAAAATAAATACATAATATCACAATTTTTTAATTTCCAATATAAACATCACAAAAGTTTTTTTTAAAAAAAAAGAGATATCACCTCAAATTCTCAATAGTCCAAAATCCAAATTATCAAAGTATATCTTCACCTCATGCATCAACAACAACTACATAAAAAAGTTCATGACACAAACACTTAATAAAAAATTAAGTGTAGTTCTTCAACTCATCTCACACAATTCCACATCCTTCAACTCTCCGTGACTCCGTCTCTAACCCATCAACCTCAAGTCATTCATCTGAAAGACATTAGGAAAAAAAATGTTTTCATTAATTGTAAAAGCTCGATCATTTAAACATAAGAATAAATAAAGCAACAATACCTAAACTTTCAACTTCATCATCTTCGTCACCCACATCTTCAACCTCCACATCATTTGAAGCTTGCCCAGAAGTTGTGGGATTGAGATCTATTTTCAGTTTCAACATTTCTGCATTGATATCATCAAACTCTTTCTTTCGAGCATCTACATAAAAAAAAAAAAAAAAATCAAACACAACAAATCAATTTAGACTTATAGTTTACCAATCAAATAACTAATTATATAATGCTCACCAGATTTGTTCTTCAACTTTGCTCCATTCACCCAATCACGACAACATATCAATGCTTCAACATTTTCAGGTAAAAGAGAATTTCTATACTTGTCAAGTGTTCTACCTGCTGTACTAAAAGCTGACTCGGAAGCAACAAGATAGTTAAAGGAATGGCTAAAATATCACGTGCCATCATACTCAACTTTGGATATCGATATTGAACAGATTTCCAAAAATCTATGATGTCTAAATTCTTCTTTCTATCAAGCAATGGCTCATGCAAGTAAATATCCAATTCCGATTGTTGTTCATTAGAAACATCATCACCTTGGAAAAAGTCATAACCCTAACACACAATTACAAACAATAAGATAATCATAAAGTAAGAACCACAACTAAATCAAACACTAAAAATAAATAAATCATAATTGTAGAACATACCATAGCATATAGATCATCTTCTCTTATATCATTTGCTTCAACAAATTGTGGCGTTTGGTTGCTAGTGGATGAAACATCTCCACTTGAATGATTAAATTCATGAGAATATGTCTCGAACAACAATTGAAGTTTATCGCGAATTATAGCAACCTTGAACTTGCCTTCATCACCATAAATCTTTGAAAAAGCAAATTCGACCACTTTTGTTTTGTACCGAGGATCTAAAATGACACCAATTGCTAATATTTCATTACAATCCTTCCAATACTTGTCAAATTTTAATTGCATTTTTGAAGCCATAGATCGAATGAAATGATTCGGGTTATTCAATTCATCCTTCAACTGAGCTTGGATTTTCCACATTCCATGAAAGAAAAGATTTATTGTCGGATACTTTGCACCAGAAAATATATTAGTTAGATCATAAAATATTTTCAAAAACTTAAAAACATATTCCACTTGATTCCACTCTTCCAACTCGGGACAAAATACATAATTTGTGTCACTCAAAGCAAGATGAGCAAAAGCATTACGATAATATAACGCAGATTCAATCATGAGGTATGTAGAATTCCATCTTGTAACCACATCTTGCACCAATCCTTTCTTGCAATCGAATGCCAATTGTGCAAAGACAATCCAAAAACTTTTTCCTTCGAGATCGTGATCCTTTTACAAACTTGATACTATCACGAACTTTGTCAAGGATCTTTTCAATTTCTTTAAGACCATCTTGGACCATAAGATTTAAAATATGTGCACAACATCGCATATGAAAGAATTCACCACCAACTAGCAATGCATCCTTAATTCTCAAAGTATTTTTAAAAATTCCAACAAATGTGTCATTTGCGCTTGCATTGTCTAAAGTAATGGAAAACAACTTCTTATCTAAGTTCCAAGACCCTAACAAAGCAGAAATTTTCTCGGCAATTGCTACACCACTATGTGGAGGTGGCATAAAACAAAAATTCAAAATCCTTTTCTGCGACACCCAATCTTCATCAATATAATGAGCAGTCAAAGTAATATAACCATCAGATGTAATGGAAGTCCACATATCAGAAGTCAAACACACTCTCCCTGGAAGAGATTGCAACAAATTAAAAAGTTTTCTCTTCTCCCTTTTGTAGATTTTTAATATATCTGCCTTGACTGTGTTTCTCGAAACACACTTAATTTCAGGAACAAGAGAGGTATAAGAGTACTTAACATATTCATAGTCCACAAAGGTGAAAGGTAATTCATGCATGATGACTATCATTGCCATATTTTCACGATGAACCCCGGAATCATAATTTATTGACCTCAATCCCATATTCCCCGTAACTGACGATTCTAATATCATTTGTGCCACATCACGATTACCAAAACGACTATAATTAGGACAACCAGATAAATGTCGTTTCATGCCATTTGTACCATTATTACCGTCAGCCAAAACAACACTCATACAATGTTTGCATTTCCCTCTCTTCCTATTATCCGGATACTCAGAAGTGCCAGGAGGAATTACAGTAAAATCATCCCACACTTTAGACTGATTTTTCCTCTTCTTTTGAGAAGAATTAGATGCAATGCTATGCATATTATCACCCATGACGCTGCAATAATATAAAATGAAAATCATATCTAAATCTAGTGAATTAATCTCATTAACAAAATATGAAAAATGCACAGTTGCACACAAAGTAATAAAATCGCATTACATTCTTTTTTTTCCTAATCAAATAAAGGCAATTACGTGAACAAAAAAGAAATAATGTCTAGTTAATAATGAGTAGAGGCCATAATATATATAGACAATTGAATATAAATTAAATCAAATTATGTGAAGGTATGTGGTACCAGAGAGGAGAGACCGTGAGAGTCGAGACTCGGGAGTGAGAGGAGAGACCGAGAGAGAGGCGCGAGTCGTGAGAACTGAGAGTCGGTGGGAATTGGGGTCACATCCTCTGAAATGAATGAACACAATGTCATTGTCAGTTACTAGTTACTGTTAACAATATGGGTGAAACAGTTTTAATTCGAGAGTCCGAGACATTCAAGACTTACCAATTCGACCAAATCGGAACTATGCTTCGAATGTACTGATGGACTGGTGAGACCAAATCGGAACTAGTTGGTGGCGAGAGAGAGGAGATCGGCGCGCAGCGCTGAGAGACCGAGAGTAGAGATGGTGAGACCGTGAGACGCAGAGGCGGAGACGGCCGAGACGGGACCGAGCGTGAGAGAGGAGATGGTGAGACCGTGAGACGCAGAGACGACGCGCGAGACGGGAGTGACGGGACCGAGCGTGAGAGAGGAGATGGTGAGACCAGAGACCGAGAGAGACGGACCGAGGAGAGAGAAGAGAACGGCGGACCAAGCGGAGAGACGAGAGACGGGGACCGAGGAACAGAAAGAGAAGAGAACGGCGGATCAAGCGGATCAAGCGGAGAGAACAGATGAAAGAAACGGACGGGATCAAGCGGATCAAGCGGAGAAAACGATGAAAGATCAAGTGATCAAGCGGATCAAGCGTGATCAAGTGAGAGAAGAGAACGGCGGACTGGCGGAGAGAACAGAGAAGTGAGAGAACTGAGAAGTAGGGTTTTCACTTTTTCTCAATTTTAACAATGAAATTACAAATATACCCTTCAAATTAATCACAAAACGGGTACCCGTTTTTTTTAAATTTTTGCCCAGACCCGGTCCCGTATTTTTAAACGGACAAAAAATATTGTCCAGTCCCGTATGTTTGTCAAAAAAAAATTGCCCAGTCCCGTTTAAAACGGGACCGGACAAAACGGGCCAAACGAGACCGGGCACATTTTGCCAGCCCTAGTTTCAACCATGTTACGTGATGGGTACTGTGACAATGATATTTCCTTACTTTCTTGTGAGATATTTAGACGGTCTCTTTAAATGAATATAAAGGTTGGGCGAACAAATAATAATTTGAACTTCACTAATGCACCTCATAAACTCCTCGTCATCACTTTACCACCCGCCAAACATCGAGCTCATTCATTTTTTTTTCTAAATACCTTGCAGATAAACGAGTCGACAAAGGAAAAAAAATCGATACGATAGAGGAATAGCACATTTCTTCCCTATCGACAACACTGTCATTGGAAACTATTGCTACTTCAACGGAAGATAAGTATTTCAAAGGTGGGTGTTAACTTTTAAAAGGAGTGTTTTTACGTTTTTCATTAGTTATGATCCATATTCAATCGATCCAAAGGTATGCTAATTAAGGGAGGTTTACTAAGACATTAAAATGTCTATACACTCTATGAAAAAGAAAATCTTACCAAAGTCAAACGTAACGTTAACGCTTCTACTTTACTACACGAGGAAGAACATGACAACGCGATTTCCTCTTTATCTTGCGAGAGATATACATGGAATCCTTAAATGAATACTAAGGTTGGATTCACAAACAATAATTAGGACATCATTAATAAACTTCGTAAACTCCTCGTCATCTTTTTACCACCCGCTGAGCATCAAGCTCATTCCGTTTTCTAAACATATTGCAGGCAAACGAATCGACAAAGAAAAAGAAAGAAGTCAATGAAGCCAACAAATTTTTCTTTAATAGTGACATGAGAAAAAATGACAATTAAATTTAAGGTACAAGCTCAGATAAGATTGCAAAGAAAGAAATATATAAAAAAATTTTAGTTTAATACATTAACCAAGATTATTGATAAAAAAGATTATATTATATGTCTTAATCATGTTTCCTTCGCTTCTATATTCTACTTCGCAGATAAGGAAATAGTACGATACGCGCTGAATGCTACAAGACTCACTTCCACCTCTCCTGACCATAACTTAATCGAAAACTATCGACTAATTGAGCAGAAGAGATGTACTTTAAAGGTGGGTGTTATCTTTTAAAACGAGCGTTTTTTACGTTTTTCATTAATTACGATCCAAGCCTAAAAGTTCTAAAGGAATGCTAATTTAGCGATACTAAGACATCGAAATGTCAATATGTTTAATTGGAAAAGTAAACCTAACCAAAATTGAACTTAAGTTAACGTTTCAACCTTGTTACACGATTGAGACCGTGACAACGAAATTTTCTTTTTTTTGAGATATATTGACGGTCTCTTTAAATGAATACTAAGGTTGGACGAACAAACAATAATTTGGACTTCACTAATGCACCTCGTTATCTCTTTACCACCCGCTGAACATCGAACTCACTCCTTTTTTTCTAAACACCTTGCAGATAAATGAGTCGACAAAGGAAAAAAGAAAATGATCGATACACTACGCGCAAAACACTCATGAATCATTTCTTCTCATTCAACAACAATGTCATCGGAAACTATCAGTTAATTCAGCAGAAGGGAAGTATTACAAAGGTGGGTGTTATCTTTCAAAACGAGCATTGTCTTATGTTTTTCATTAGTGATGATCCATGCTTAAAAGTTTCAAAGGTATGCTAATTTAGCAAGGTATACTAAGACATCGAAATGTCGACATACTCAATTGAACAATTAAACTTAACCAAAATTGAAATTAAGTTAACGTTTCAACCATGTTACGTGATGGGTACTGTGACAATGATATTTCCTTACTTTCTTGTGAGATATTTAGACGGTCTCTTTAAATGAATATAAAGGTTGGGCGAACAAATAATAATTTGAACTTCACTAATGCACCTCATAAACTCCTCGTCATCACTTTACCACCCGCTAAACATCGAGCTCATTCATTTTTTTTCTAAATACCTTGCAGATAAACGAGTCGACAAAGGAAAAAAAAATCGATACGATAGAGGAATAGCACATTTCTTCCCTATCAACAACACTGTCATCGGAAACTATTGCTACTTCAACGGAAGATAAGTATTTCAAAGGTGGGTGTTAACTTTTAAAAGGAGCGTTTTTACGTTTTTCATTAGTTATGATCCATATTCAATCGATCCAAAGTTATGCTACTTAAGGGAGGTTTACTAAGACATTAAAATGTCTATACACTCTATGAAAAAGAAAATCTAACCAAAGTCAAACATAACGTTAACGCTTTGACTTTATTACACGAGGAAAAACATGACAATGCGATTTCCTCTTTATCTTGCGAGAGATATACATGGTATCCTTAAATGAATACTAAGGTTGTATTCACTAACAATAATTTGGACATCATTAATAAACTTCGTAAACTCCTCGTCATCTTTTTACTACCCGCTGAGCATCAAGCTCATTCCTTTTTCTAAACATATTGCAGGTAAACGAGTCGACAAGCGAAAAGAAAGAAGTCGATGAAGCCAACAAATTTTTCTTTAATAGTGACATGAGAAAAAATGAAAATTTAATTTAAGGTACAAGCTAAGATAAGATTGCAAAGAACGAAATATATATAAAAATTTTAGTTTAATACATTAACCAAGATATTGATAAAAAAGATTAAATTATATGTCTTAATCATGTTTCCTTCGCTTCTATATTCTACTTCGCACATAAGGAAATAGTACGGTACGCGCTGAATGCTACAAGACTCACTTCCACCTCTCCTGACCATAACTTAATCGAAAACTATCGACTAATTGAGCAGAAGAGATGTACTTTAAAGGTGGGTGTTATCTTTTAAAACGAGCGTTTTTGACGTTTTTCATTAGTTATGATCCAAGGCCAAAAGTTCTAAAGGAATGCTAATTTATCGAGGTTTACTAAGACATCGAAATGTCAATAAGTTTAATTGAAAAAGTAAACATAACGAAAATTGAACTTAAGTTAACACTTCAACCTTGTTACACGACGGGGACCGTGACAACGAAATTTTGTTTTTTTTTTTGAGATATATTGACGGTCTCTTTAAATGAATACTAAGGTTGGACGAACAAACAATGATTTGGACTTCACTAATGCACCTCGTTATCGCTTTACCACCCACTGAGCATCGAGCTCACTCCTTTTTTTCTAAACGCCTTGCAGATAAATGAGTCGACAAAGGAAAAAAGAAAATAATCGATACACTACGCGCAAAACATTCATGAATCATTTCTTCTCGTTCAACAACAATGTCATCGGAAACTATCAGTTAATTAAGCAGAAGGGAAGTATTACAAAGGTGGATGTTATCATTTAAAACGAGCATTTTCTTATGTTTTTCATTAGTGATGATCCATGCTTAAAAGTTTCAAAGGTATGCTAATTTAGCGAGGTATACTAAGACATCGAAATGTCGACACACTCAATTGAACAATTAAACTTAACCAAAATTGAAATTAAGTTAACGTTTCAACCATATTACGTGATGGGTACTGTGACAATGATATTTCCTTACTTTCTTGTGAGATATTTAGACGGTCTCTTTAAATGAATATAAAGGTTGGGCGAACAAACAATAATTCTAACTTCACTAATGCACCGCGTAAACTCCTCGTCATCTTTTTACCACCCGCTAAACATCGAGCTCATTCCTTTTTTTTCTAAACACCTTGCAGATAAACGAGTCGACAAAGGAAAAAAAAGTCGGTACGATAGAGGAAGAATGCTAGATAACACATTTCTTCCCTATCAACAACGCTGTCATTGGAAACTATTGCTACTTCAGCGGAAGATAAGTATTTCAAAGGTGGGTGTTAACTTTTAAAATGAGCGTTTTTACGTTTTTCATTAGTTATGATCCATATTCAATCAATCCAAAGGTAAGCTAATTAAGGGAGGTTTACTAAGACATTAAAATGTCTATACACTCTGTGAAAAAGAAAATCTAACCAAAGTCAAACGTAACGTTAACGGTTCGACTTTATTACACGAGGAAGAACATGACAACACGATTTCCTCTTTATCTTGCGAGAGATATACATGGAATCCTTAAATGAATACTAAGGTTGTATTCATTAACAATAATTTGGACATCATTAATAAACTTCGTAAACTCCTCGTCATCTTTTTACCACCCGCTGAGAATCAAGCTCATTCCTTTTTCTAAACATATTGCAGGTAAACAAGTCGACAAAAGAAAAGAAAGAAGTCGATGAAGCCAACAAATTTTTCTTTAATAGTGACATGAGAAAAAATGACAATTAAATTTAAGGTACAAGCTCAGATAAGATTGCATAGAAAGCAATAGATAAAAAGTTTTTAGTTTAATACATTAACCAAAATTATTGATGAAAAAGATTACATTATATGTCTTAATCATGTTTCCTTCGCTTCTATATTCTACTTCGCAGATAAGGAAATAGTACGATACACGCTGAATGCTACAAGACTCACTTCCAACTCTCCTGACCATAACGTAATCGAAAAATATCGACTAATTGAGCAGAAGAGATGTATTTTAAAGGTGGGTGTTATCTTTTAAAATGAGCGTTTTTTACGTTTTTCATTAGTTATGATCCAAGCCTAAAAGTTCTAAAGGAATGCTAATTTAGCGAGGTTTACTAAGACATCGAAATGTCAATACGTTTAATTGAAAAAGTAAACCTAACCAAAATTGAACTTAAGTTAATGTTTCAACCTTGTTACACGATTGGGACCGTGACAACGAAATTTTCTTTTTTTGAGATATATTAACGGTCTCTTTAAATGAATACTAAGGTTGGACGAACAAACAATATTTTGGACTTCACTAATGCACCTCGTTATCTATTTACCATCCGCTGAGCATCGAGCTGACTCATTTTTTTCTAAACACCTTACAGATAAATGAGTCGACAAAGGAAAAAAGAAAATGATCGATACACTACGCGCAAAACACTCATGAATCATTTCTTCTCGTTCAACAACAATGTCATCGGAAACTATCAGTTAATTCAGCAGAAGGGAAGTATTACAAAGGTGGGTGTTATCTTTTAAAACGAGCATTTTCTTATGTTTTTCATTAGAGATGATCCATGCTTAAAAGTTTCAAAGGTATGCTAATTTAGCGAGGTATATTAAGACATCGAAATGGCGACACACTCAATTGAACAATTAAACTTAACCAAAATTGAAATTAAGTTAACGATTCAACCATGTTACGTGATGGGTACTGTGACAATGATATTTCCTTACTTTCTTGTGAGATATTTAGACGGTCTCTTTAAATGAATATAAAGGTTGGGCGAACAAATAATAATTTGAACTTCACTAATGCACCTCATAAACTCCTCGTCATCACTTTACCACCCGCTAAACATCGAGCTCATTCATTTTTTGTTAAATACCTTGAAGATAAATGAGTCGACAAAGGAAAAAAAATCGATACGATAGAGGAATAGCACATTTCTTCACTATCGACAACACTATCATTGGAAACTATTGCTACTTCAACGGAAGATAAGTATTTCAAAGGTGGGTGTTAACTTTTAAAAGGAGCGTTTTTACGTTTTTCATTAGTTATGATCCATATTCAATCGATCAAGTTATGCTAATTAAGGGAGGTTTACTAAGACATTAAAATGTCTATACACTCTATGAAAAAGAAAATCTAACCAAAGTCAAACGTAACATCAACTTTATTACACGAGGAAGAACATGACAACGCGATTTCCTCTTTATCTTGCGAGAGATATACATGGAATCCTTAAATGAATACTAAGGTTGGATTCACAAACAATAATTAGGACATCATTAATAAACTTCGTAAACTCCTCGTCATCTTTTTACCACCCGCTGAGCATCAAGCTCATTCCGTTTTCTAAACATATTGCAGGTAAACGAGTCGACAAAGGAAAAGAAAGAAGTCGATGAAGCCAAGAAATTTTACTTTAATAGTGACATGAGAAAAAATGACAATTAAATTTAAGGTATAAGCTCAGATAAGATTGCAAAGAAAGAAATATATAAAAATTTTTTAGTTTAATACATTAACCAAGATTATTGATAAAAAAAGATTATATTATATGTCTTAATCATGTTTCCTTCGCTTCTATATTCTACTTCGCAGATAAGGAAATAGTACGATACGCGCTGAATGCTACAAGACTCACTTCCACCTCTCCTGACCATAACTTAATCGAAAACTATCGACTAATTGAGCAGAAGAGATGTACTTTAAAGGTGGGTGTCATCTTTTAAAACGAGCGTTTTTTACGTTTTTCATTAGTTATGATCCAAGCCTAAAAGTTCTAAAGGAATGCTAATGTAGCGAGGTTTACTAAGACATCAAAATGTCAATACGTTTAATTGAAAAAGTAAACCTAACCAAAATTGAACTTAAGTTAACGTTTCAACCTTGTTACACGATTGGGACCGTGACAACGAAATTTTCTTTTTTTTTGAGATATATTGACGGTCTCTTTAAATGAATACTAAGGTTGGACGAACAAACAATAATTTGGACTTCACTAATGCTCCTCGTTATCTCTTTACCACCCGCTGAGCATCGAACTCACTCCTTTTTTTCTAAACACCTTGCAGATAAATGAGTCGACAAAGGAAAAAAGAAAATGATCGATACACTACGCGCAAAACACTCATGAATCATTTCTTCTCGTTCAACAACAATGTCATCGGAAACTATCAGTTAATTCAGCAAAAGGGAAGTATTACAAAGGTGGGTGTTATATTTCAAAACGAGCATTTTCTTATGTTTTTCATTAGTGATGATCCATGCTTAAAAGTTTCAAAGGTATGCTAATTTAGCGAGGTATACTAAGACATCGAAATGTCGACACACTCAATTGAACAATTAAACTTAACCAAAATTGAAATTAAGTTAACGTTTCAACCATATTACGTGATGGGTACTGTGACAATGATATTTCCTTAGTTTCTTGTTAGATATTTAGACGGTCTCTTTAAATGAATATAAAGGTTGGGCGAACAAATAATAATTTGAACTTCACTAATGCACCTCGTAAACTCCTCGTCATCACTTTACCACCCGCTAAACATCAAGCTCATTCATTTTTTTCTAAATACCTTGCAGATAAACGAGTCGACAAAGGAAAAAAAATCGATACGATAGAGGAATAGCACATTTCTTCCCTATCGACAACATTGCCATTGGAAACTATTGCTACTTTAACGGAAGATAAGTATTTCAAAGGTGGGTGTTAACTTTTAAAAGGAGCGTTTTTACGTTTTTCATTAGTTATGATCCATATTCAATCGATCCAAAGGTATGCTAATTAAGGGAGGTTTACTAAGACATTAAAATGTCTATACACTCTATGAAAAAGAAAATCTAACCAAAGTCAAACTTAACGTTAACGCTTCGACTTTATTACACGAGGAAAAATATGACAACGCGATTTCCTTTTTATCTTGCGAGAGATATACATGGTATCCTTAAATGAATACTAAGGTTGGATTCACAAACAATAATTTGGACATCTTTAATAAACTTCGTAAACTCCTCGTCATCTTTTTACCACTCGCTGAGCATCAAGCTCATTCCTTTTTCTAAACATATTGCAGGTAAACGAGTCGACAAGTGAAAAGAAAGAAGTCGATGAAGCCAACAAATTTTTCTTTAATAGTGACATGATAAAAAATGACAATTTAATTTAAGGTACAAGCGAAGAAAAGATTGCAAAGAAAGAAATATATATAAAAATTTTAGTTTAATACATTAACCAAGATTATTGATAAAAAAAATTACATTATATGTCTTAATCATGTTTCCTTCGCTTCTATATTCTACTTCGCAGATAAGGAATTAGTATGATACGCGCTGAATGCTACAAGACTCACTTCCACCACTCCTGACCATAACTTAATCGAAAACTATCGACTAATTGAGAAGAAGAGATGTACTTTAAAGGTGGGTATTATCTTTTAAAACGAGCATTTTTGACGTTTTTCATTAGTTATGATCCAAGGCCAAAAGTTCTAAAGGAATGCTAATTTAGCGAGGTTTACTAAGACATCGAAATGTCAATACGTTTAATTGAAAAGTTAAACCTAACCAAAATTGAACTTAAGTTAACGTTTCAACCTTGTTACACGATTGGGACCGTGACAACGAAATTTTCTTTTTTTTTGAGATATATTGACGGTCTCTTTAAATGAATACTAAGGTTGGACGAACAAACAATAATTTGGACTTCAGTAATGCACCTCGTTATCTCTTTACCACCCGGTGAGCATCGAACTCACTCCTTTTTTTCTAAACACCTTGCAGATAAATGAGTCGACAAAGGAAAAAAGAAAATGATCGATACACTACGCGCAAAACACTCATGAATTATTTCTTCTTGTTCAACAACAATGTCATCGGAAACTATCAGTTAATTCAGCAGAAGGGAAGTATTACAAAGGTGGGTGTTATCTTTCAAAACGAGCATTTTCTTATGTTTTTCATTAGTGATGATCCATGCTTAAAAGTTTTAAAGGTATGCTAATTTAGCGAGGTATACTAAGACATCGAAATGTCGACACACTCAATTGAACAATTAAACTTAACCAAAATTGAAATTATGTTAACGTTTCAACCATGTTACGTGATGGGTACTATGACAATGATATTTCCTTACTTTCTTGTGAGATATTTAGACGGTCTCTTTAAATGAATATAAAGGTTGGGCGAACAAATAATAATTTGAACTTCACTAATGCACCTCGTAAACTCCTCGCCATCTTTTTACCACCCGCTAAACATCGAGCTCATTCCTTTTTTTTCTAAACACCTTGCAGATAAACGAATCGACAAAGGAAAAAAAAGTCGGTACGATAGAGGAAGAATGCTAGATAAAATATTTCTTCCCTATCAACAACACTGTCATCGGAAACTATTGCTACTTCAGCGGAAGATAAGTATTTCAAAGGTGGGTGTTAACTTTTAAAAGGAGCGTTTTTACGTTTTTCATTAGTTGTGATCCATATTCAATCAATCCAAAGGTATGCTAATTAAGGGAGGTTTACTAAGACATTAAAATGTCTATACACTCTGTGAAAAAGAAAATCTAACCAAAGTCAAACGTAACGTTAACGGTTCGACTTTATTACACGAGGAAGAACATGACAACACGATTTCCTCTTTATCTTGCGAGAGATATGCATGGAATCCTTAAATGAATACTAAGGTTGGATTCACAAACAATAATTTGGACATCATGAATAAGCCCCTGGATCTAAGTACAACTTCCCCATCCTCACTAATGTGTAATTGCAAGGGGGATTGGCTTGTTGTAGGATGGAGTTTTGAATTTAGGTCTCTGAATTTGTGAGGTAGATACTTAGCCATCACTTGATTCCCTTTGGATCAGAATTAATCAATTCAATGTTGCATATATATGTTTTGTTTACTTTCCCTCACTTCTTTTAACTTCTGGAGTTCAATCATTGCTTCAATTCTTTGCTTAAGTTCTGGCCTTTATGTGGACGGAGCGCATTTGCTATTGATAATAGCATACTGAGTCACTGACAGCCGATTTTTTAAACAAGTCAAACAATGGCTCATTTAGGATAGATAGCTCATATAAAATTTCAATGTAAAGATAAACTGTTATCTTGTTTTCTTCTTACATTTTCAATGACACATTTAAAGCTTAGACTTCAAGAAATTTAGGAACTCCATTTATTAAGTTCTGCTTGGGCCATTTGCCTGTAAGGCCTATTCATTTTTAGGTAGAACAGCATTGTCTATAGTTACTCTCTTACTTCACTGTATGCTCAAAGATAAGATCTATGACAATTTAACCCCTTTATATTTTTTGTGTTCTTGAACTTTACTCCATTATTAGAAGTAGCGCTACCCACAATGGGTAAAGTTAGTAGATGGCTTTAAAATGTCTAGAAAACCTTCAAACTCAGATAATTGTTTGATCTAGCCCTTGTGGAATTGTCTTACATCAGTTATTTTATTAGCACATGATTCTTATAACAAACATCTTCTATAACTCTCGCAGGGCTTCACCTCTAGCATCTATAACAATGCACAAACTTCTCTTGTATACAACAAATCACCAGTGGCAGGTATGTACTTGAATTTGTGTCTTAGTCGACTGTTTCCCAAATATTTTCATATTTTTGAAATCTTCGAGCTTGATCTTTTCTTTTATGTAGGTTGTGAATCTTAAAGAAGCTAGGGACTTCTCCAATGGTAAAAAGAACATATATGGTTTTTAAAGTAATTTTCTCCCTCAAAGAGTCTATTTAACATCCATTTATGTTATTTCAATGCTTCTTCTTAGCTGACATTGCAAATTCTATTTGAGTTCAATTTTATGTTGATTATTGATTGAGGAATTCGTCTGGACCAAAAATCTTATACTATGAGCACTTTCACTGTTATCAGAAATTGGAGTGGGAATCATTATCCGCAGACCTCCTTCCTCATCCTGACATGTTCCTTGATGCTAGTTTAACATGCTCAGACAATGGGGCATACAGGCGAGATGATGATGGTGCAAAACGGGTTTTCTTTGGTGGTGAACGTTTCCTCGAAGGAATATCAGGAGAGGCTTATGTAATGGAAATTCTGACTCACTATTCATTAAATTATTTGTTGGGAAATACTCTTGATTTTGCTTCTTGAAACAAATTCAATTTTAGGAAATTTTATGTGTTGAAAACTTGATTCTTTACATGGTAACTGATTAGATCACTATACAAAGAACAGAACTGAACAGTCCTTTAGGGCTTGAGGTTCAGTTGCATGTCCCGGAAGCTGTTTGTCCTGCTTTGAGTGAGCCAGGTACCAACATTTACATTAATTTTTTCTTGTTTAATTTGTTTTCATGGTCTTTTTTTTAATCTATAATTGATGAAGCAAGTGATTGCT
This sequence comes from Stephania japonica, assembly GCA_039657345.1. NCBI lineage: Eukaryota > Viridiplantae > Streptophyta > Magnoliopsida > Ranunculales > Menispermaceae > Stephania > Stephania japonica. The sequence continues at coordinate 77,291,604 of CM077556.1, read as the reverse complement.
GGGTATGAGCAGGTCTCAGAGCTCTTCTTCGGTTCATGACTGGATTCTATGTATGCCTAAATAGAGGAGATGTGGACCAAAGGGCTTCCCAGGTTTATGTTCCAATATCTCAGCAAATTTTCCAAATTGCCTTATGTTTTAGTAAAAAAAAGGCATAATTGGTTAAAATATCCTAGCCTTTCACAACTTTTGTTATTATATCCTAACTTTTTGAGATTCTTTATTACATCCAAACCTTTTGAGATTTGTTATTATATCCAAACCGTTTGAGATTTGTTATTATATCCTAACCTTTCTATAATGTTTTATTCGTATCATAAACCACTTTTAAACTCCAAGTTTGAGGATGTGGGACTTAGAATAATTAGTTTAAATCGTAAAATTAATAATCGTTTTGATAACTATGGGTGATTAAGTGGCTTTTGAAATTCATATTAAGGTCCCCCTCATCAAATTTTAAGTTAAAAATTGACTTGGGATACAAATTAAACAATTTCGAAAGGTTAGGATATAATAACAAATCTCAAAAGATTAGAATATAATAACAAAAGTTGTGAAATGTTAGGATATTTTAACCAATTAAGAGATCTGTTTGTTTGCCATTGCATGCTGGATTGAATTATCTTTCTTGTGGTTCATATGTTTGTCACTGACAACAATCTACAGAAGCAGCTGGGCGTTCTCTTGTTTCTATCATTGTAGACCATATATTCCTTTGTATCAAAGATGCGGGTTAGTCTATCTGATGCTAGTCATCTTTCTTCTAAGGTTTTTCTATTTCTCTTTTATGTAGATAGTTATATTTCTTCAAATATATTGGTTAATTGATGTGCCATGTGTTTAATGTAAATGCAGAATTCCAGCTTGAGCTATTGATGCAGTCGTTGTTCTTTTCTCGGGTAGGACCATACACAAGCAATTTATTTAGATGTTATAGTAACTTAGATTCTTGTTCATTGTTTTGTGCCACATGTTACCTTGGTTGCAAAAATTTGATTTGAGTGTAAAAGAGCAAGATTGCTCTTGATCCACCAATTCACCTTCTCCTATCATCTCGCCTTAGCAAAAAAAGGAAAGATAAATAAATAAATAAATAAATTAAAAAAAAAGATTTTATGATATTTAGGTTTGTTGTTTTTTGTAAGAAATATTTTGGTTTTTTGTTGAGATGGCCTTTCACATAATCAATTTCATGTGTGATATTTTGACCTTAGGAAATAATCAATTAGTGATATTTTAGTGAAGGTCTGACAACTTGTTTGACATTTCATGGGGGCATATCAAGACTGATACATTTATGAAGTTGTCATCCCTTCAACCTAGAACATTTGAGGAAGACGGGGAGGGTTCATGAGAAGTCATAAATGCATATATTTGAACCTGATACATTTCACCATAGTTTTTATTTCAAAAGACCATGGTGCGCTTGTTGTTTTACTATTGTCATTGTTTCATTGTTGATGGTCACTGTGTATTGGCTGCAGGCAAGTGTATCTGATGGAGAAAATACTAAGAACTTATCTCGAATTACACTTGGAGGACTTTTTCTGAGGTACAAATAAAGCATCTTTGTGGAACTCTTGGAAACCAGCTTGCCTTTGTATTAATTCATTTTAAGTTGTTTCGCCTGTGTTTTTTGGTTGTCAAAACTGAGTTCCAGGTTTTCAGAAAAGAAAATAAAAAAATTCTTTATTGGAATATTTTTTGATTGGAAAGTGACATTTTCATTACTCTATTGAACAGAATATATACTTTATCAGGATATTGTAGACCAATGTATAAATACTATATTTCCTTGCATTTGTATGTGTTTGCTGTACTTGTTAATCAATCAACATGCTTATACAGGGTTTCAATTAAAAGCATTTATTCTGAGTTTCTTCCTTATCCCAATTATTTCCATACCATCTTTGTAAAACTCACTTATACTTCACGCATCACATGCATATCTAGAGCGAGAGTTTTACTGTAATTTCTGTTGGAGTAGCACTTTACCAACATTAGAGTTACGTGCATCTGGTGGAAATGCAGGGATACATTTTCGCATCCTCCATGCACACTTGTGCAACCGTCAATGAATGCAACTACAAAAGATCCTCCGGATGATTTTGATGATCGATTTTGTTTGTGTTTTTGGTTGCCGATCGATGATTTTGTTATGAATTTTTGAGGTTTCATGAAGGATTTTAAGTCTGTTGTGGTTTCTTGATTTTTTTTTTTAATTATTTTTTTTTTGTTTGCGATTATTGAGTTCTTTAATTTGGCAAATATTTCTAGAATTCATTCCTGAGTTCTTTAATTTGGCAAAAAAAAAAAAAAAAACTGTAAGAATTTCCGATTTCTTTTTATAAAAAATACGGAGAAGGCTATAATTACAGTGGATAAGATTAATCAAAAAACGGTTAAGTACAAATTTGTAGACTTGGATTGGTAGTTATCTCCTATAAATTAATTAAGGTAAGAAGATAAGATAAGAAGATAAGATTGAATTTACATATATTTAAGAAGATAAGAGATTTATTGCGTTAACAGGTTTATTATTTTTTTAAGTGCTTTAATAAGTTTATAAGATAAGATGTTTTTTGAAAGGAATTGTTTATGTTTAGAGGTTTCTTTGCTTGCAAAGATTATTCTTTTCTCTAAAAAAAAAACTTGCTGCAAGTTTACGAGACGGTTTCTTAAAATCTAAAACAAAATTATAAGGTCTAATACGATTTTTGTTTATGGGTTTAAGTTAAAAAAAAAGCGATTGAATTTCTGGTTTCAAAAACAATTGAGATTATTTTCTATGGTAGGTTTTGATAATTTTGGATTAGATGTGGTTGTACCGACGTTTTGGTTAACGGATCATTGGATCTTTGCAATTTGTGTTGGATCGATCTACGTTCATGATTGGAGAAACTTCAATGTAGCTTTGTTTTTTTCTCTTTATTCTTCGTGTTTGTAGTTTTTGTTTTCTAGGATTCTTGCTTTTTGCTGTTGGTGCTGCTTTTGTTGTTAATACTTTTCATGTTTTCGATTCTTTTGTTTCAATTATGTAATAGTACTTTATTGGACAACTGAAATTGTCTTCTTGATGTAGCTATTGTTAGTTTTTTTGATCATTTTTTTGTTTGACCAGTTTTCAATTAGAAGTAGTTTTTGCAACTTCCTCTTTTGTTTCAACACTTTATTGGACAACTGAAATTGTTTTTTTTTTGAGTTTTCTTTGTTACATTGTAGTTTTGCAACTTTCACATGGTGTTTTCTTTTTTCTTTTACATTGCTATTATTTTGAATAAAAATTGCTTCTAAAAATTTTTTAGACATTTTTTTAGACAAAAAAGGTCATCTTAGGCGTGAAAAGCTACGAGATCATTGCTTCTTTTTTGAAGACAATACTACCAGGCTGGAATGACGAATTCTGAACTAAAGGTGTTTCAAAGGCGAGTGTCAATACATTTTTAAGCATTTTATGATTTTCATTAGTTTTGTTCCAAGTTCAAAGTTCTAGCGGGGTAAGCGAGGCTTACAAGGAAATAGAAATGTACTTTAACTCTATTTAACAAGTAAGCCTAACCAAGAAAGAGCTTTAATACACGCGACTGCCTAATTACATGAACGGACTATGAAAATATAGTTTCCTCGCTTTCTTGCGAGCTAATTATTGCATGGTCTCTTCATACAATATTATGGTTGTTAGCTTGACTTCTCTAATGAATCGTATAGGCTTCTTTCATCATTTTACGACCTTCTTGAGCAATAAGCTCATACTTTTTTTAACACCTCGCAGTAAACATGCCATTGATGAAAAGAAAAACTTGATAAAGACAAGTAACTTGGACGGATAACACGAGAGGCCATAGAAGGGAAAAAACAAAGACTAAATTCAGAGGACATGCAAATTTTGAGGTAGAAGTCCTTTACTATGTTATAACGAAATTATTTTCTTATCTAATATCTATGTTTTACCGACATTGAAAGCAACAAGCTCATATGTTTTTCTCAATATTTGCGGGTAAAGAACTCAGTTAAAACAATGATTATATTAAGAATACATGCAAACTTTTATGTATAAATCTTTTATTATGTTATATCAATTTTTTTAATATCATAATTTTTACTAAAGTTGAAAAATCAAAACTACTATTTTGAATAAAGAATTACTTCTGAAAATTTAAATTTGGAACTTCCTCACGTGTTGTTTTCTTTTTTCTTCTGCATTGCATTTTTTTAGATAAAAAAGGTCATCTCAAGCGTGAAAAGCTATGAGACCATTGCTTCTTATTTGATAACAATATGACCAGGCTGGATTGACGAATTCCAAACTAAAGGTGTTTCAAAGGTGGGTGTTAATACATTTTCAAACATTTTTATGATTTTAATTAGTTTTGTTCCAAGTTCAAAGTTCTAGCAGGGTAAGCCAGGCTTACAAGGAAATAGAAATATACTTTAATTCTATTTGACAAGTAAACCTAACCAAGAAAGAGCTTTAATACATGTGACAACCTAATTACATGAACGAAATATGAAAACATGATTTCCTCGTTTTCTTGAGAGTTAATTATTGCGTGGTCTCTTCATACTATTATGATCTCCCCTTGCAACAACACAGTCATCGGAACCTATTGCTACTTCAGTGGAAGATAAGTATTTGAAAGATGGGTGTTAACTTTTAAAGGAGTGTTTTTACGTTTTTTATTAGTTATGATCCATGTTCAATCGATCCAAAGGTATGCTAATTAAGGGAGGTTTACTAAGACATTGAAATGTCTATATACTCTATTGAAAAAGAAAATCTAACCAAAGTCGAACTTAACATTAACGTTTCAACCTTATTACACGACGAGGAACGTGACAACACAGTTTCCTCTCTATCTTGTGAGAGAAATACATGGTATCCTTAAACAAATACTAAGGTTGGACACACAAACTATAATTTTGACATCACTAATAGACTTCCTAAACTCCTGGTCATCTTTTTACCACCCACTGAGCATCATGCTCATTCCTTTTTCTAAACACATTGCAGGTAAATGAGTCGACAAAGGAAAAGAAAGAAGTTGATGAAGCCAACAAATTTTTCTTTAATAGTGACATGAGAAAAAACAACGACTCAATTAAAGGTACAAGTCCAGTTAAGATTACATAGAAAGATATAAATAAAGTTTTTTAGTTTAATACATTAACCAAAATTATTGATAAAAAAGATTACATTATATGTCTTAATCATGTTTCCTTCGCTTCTATATTCTACTTCGCAGAAAAGGAAATGGTACGATACACGCTGAAAGCTACAAGACTCACTTCCACCTCTCCCGACCACAACGTAATAGAAAACTGTCGACTAATTGAACGGAAGAGAAGTACTTTAAAGGTGGGTGTTATCTTTTAAAACGAGCGTTTTTTACTTTTTTCATCAGTTATGATTCAAGCCAAAAAGTTCCAAAGGTATGCTAATTTAGCAAGGTTTACTAAGACATCAAAATGTCGATACGCTCAATTGAAATAGTAAACCAAACCAAAATTGAACTTAAGTTAACGCTTCAACCTTGTTTCACGACGGGGATCGTGACAATGAGATTTTCTCTTTTTTTTGAGATATATTGAAGGTTTCTTTAAACGAATACTAAGGTTGGGTGAACAAACAATAATTTGGACTTCACTAATGCACCTTGTTATCTCTTTACCACCCGTTGAGCATCGAGCTCACTCCTTTTTTTCTAAACACCTTGCAGGTAAACGAGTCGACAAAGGAAAAAAGAAAATGATCGATACAATATATACGCGCAAAGCACTCATGACTCATTTCTTCTCGTTCAACTACAATGTCATCGGAAACTATCGGCTAATTTAGCAGAAGAGAAGTATTGCAAAGGTGGGTGTTATTTTTTAAAACGAGCGTTTTTTACGTTTTTCATTAGTGATGATCCATGCTTAAAAGTTACAGAGGTATGCTAATTTAGCGAGGTTTACTAAGACGTCGAAATGTCGATACACTCAATTGAACAAGCAAACCTAACCAAAATTGAAATTAAATTAACGCTTCAACCTTGTTGCGTGATGGGTACTGTGACAACGAGATTTCCTCACTTTCTTGTGAGATATGTAGACGGTCTCTTTAAATGAATACAAAGGTTAGGCGAACAAACAATAATTTGGACTTCACTAATGCACCTCATAAACTCCTTGTCATCTCTTTAGTACCCGCCGTGCATTGAACTCATTCCTTTTTTTTTCTAATCACCTTGCAGATAAACGTGCGACAAAGGAAAAAAAAATCAGTACAATTGGGGAAGAATGCTATATAACTCATTTCTCTCCTTCAACAACACTGTCATCGAAAACTATTGCTACTTCAGTAGAAGACAAGTATTTCAAAGATGGGTGTTAACTTTTAAAAGGAGCATTTTTACATTTTTCATTAGTTATGATCCATGTTCAATTGATCCAAAGGGGTATGCTAATTAAGGGAGGTTTATTAAGACATTGAAATGTCTATACTATCTATTGACAAAGTAAATCTAACCAAAATCAAACTAATGTTAACGCTTCAACCTTATTTCACGAGGAGGAACGTGACAACGCAGTTTCCTCACTCTCTCTCTCTCTCTTGCGAGAGAAATACATGGTAGCATTAAATGAATACTAAGGTTGGACGTACAACAATAATTTGGACATCACTAATAGACTTCGTAAACTCCTCATCATCTCTCTACCACCCGCTGAGCATCAAGCTCATTCCTTTTTCTAAATACATTGTAGGTAAACGGGTCGACAAAGGAAAAGAAAGAAGTCGATGAAGCGAATAATATTTTCTTTAATAGCGACATGAGAGAAAACGACGACTAAATTAAAGGTACAAGTCCTAGTTAAGATTACTTAGAAAGAAATAAATAAAGTGTTTTAGTTTAATACATTAACCAAAATTATTGATAAAAAGGATTACATTGTATGTCTTAATCATGTTTCCTTCTCTTCTATATTTTACTTTACAGACAAGGAAATGGTACGATACGCGTTGAAAGCTACAAGACTCACTTCCACCTCTCTCGACCACAACGCCATCGAAAACTATCGACTAATTGAGTGGAAGAAAAGTACTTTAAAGGTGGGTGTTATCTATTAAAACAAGCATTTTTTACATTTTTCATTAGTTATGATCTAAGCCCAAAAGTTTCAAAGGCATGCTAATTTAGCGAGGTTTACTAAGACATCAAATTGTCGATACGCTCAATTGAAAAAGTAAACCTAACCAAAATTGAACTTAAGTTAACGCTTCAACCTTGTTACACGACGACGACCGTGACAATGAGATTTTCTTTTTTTTTGAGATATATTGACGGTCTCTTTAAATGAATACTAAGGTTGGGTGAATAAACAATAATTTTGACTTCACTAATGCACCTCGTAATCTTTTTACCACTTGCTGAGTATCGAGCTCACTCCTTTTTTTCTAAACACCTTGCAGGTAAACGAGTCGACAAAGGAAAAGAGAAAATGGTCAATACAATATGGACAAAACACTACAAGTCTCGTTTCTTCTCGTTCAACGACAATGTCATCGGAAACTATCGGCAAATTCAGCAGAAGAGAAGTATTACAGAGGTGAGTGTTACCTTCTAAAACGAACATTTTTTACGTTTTTCATTAGTGAAAATCCATGCTTAAAAGTTTCAATGGTATGCTAATTTAGCGAGGTTTACTAAGACATCGAAATGTCGACACACTCAATTGAACAATTAAACTTAACCAAAATTGAAATTAAGTTAACGCTTCAACCTTGTTACATGATGGGTACTGTGACAATGATATTTCCTTACTTTCTTGTGAGATATTTAGACGGTCTCTTTAAATGAATATAAAGGTTGGGCGAACAAACAATAATTTGAACTTCACTAATGCACCTCGTAATCTCTTTACCACCCGCTGAGCATCGAGCTCAATCCTTTTTTTCTAAACACCTTACAGATAAATGAGTCGACAAAGGAAAAAGAAAATGATCGATACATTATGCGCAAAACACTCATGAATCATATCTTCTCGTTCAACAACAATGTCATCGGAAACTATCAGTTAATTCAGCAGAAGGGAAAGTATTACAAAGGTGGGTGTTATCTTTTAATATGAGCATTTTCTTATGTTTTTCATTAGTGATGATCCATGCTTAAAAGTTTCAAAGGTATGCTAATTTAGCGAGGTATACTAAGACATCGAAATGTCGACACACTCAATTGAACAATTAAACTTAACAAAAATTGAAATTAAGTTAACGTTTCAACCTTGTTACGAGATGGGTACTGTGACAATGATATTTCCTTACTTTCTTGTGAGATATTTAGACGGTCTCTTTAAATGAATATAAAGGTTGGGCGAACAAGTAATAATTTGAACTTCACTAATGCACCTCGTAAACTCCTCGTCATCTCTTTACCACCCGCTAAACATCGAGCTCATTCCTTTTTTTTTTCTAAATACCTTGCAGATAAACAAGTCGACAAAGGAAAAAAAAAGTCGATACGATAGAGGAAGAATGCTATATAACACATTTCTTCCCTATCAACAACACTGTCATCAGAAACTATTGCTACTTCAACGGAAGATAAGTATTTCAAAGGTGGGTGTTAACTTTTAAAAGAAGCGTTTTTACGTTTTTCATTAGTTATGATCCATATTCAATCAATCCAAAGGTATGCTAATTAAGGGAGGTTTACTAAGACATTAAAATGTCTATACACTCTATGAAAAAGAAAATCTAACCAAAGTCAAACGTAATGTTAACGCTTCGACTTTATTACACGAGGAAGAACATGACAACGCGATTTCCTCTTTATTTTGCGAGAGATATACATGGTATCCTTAAATGAATACTATGGTTGGATTCACAAACAATAATTTGGACATCATTAATAAACTTCGTAAACTCCTCGTCATCTTTTTACCACCCGCTGAGCATCAAGCTCATTCCTTTTTCTAAACATATTGCAGGTAAACGAGTCGACAAGGGAAAAGAAAGAAGTCGATGAAGCCAACAAATTTTTCTTTAATAGTGACATGAAAAAAAATGACGATTAAATTTAACGTACAAGCTCGTATAAGATTGCATAGAGAGAAATATATAAAATTTTTTTTGTTTAATACATTAACCAAAATTATTGATAAAAAAGATTACATTATATGTCTTAATCATGTTTCCTTCGCTTCTATATTCTACTTCGCAGATAAGGAAATAGTACGATACGCGCTGAATGCTACAAGACTCGCTTCCACCTCTCCTGACCATAATTTAATCGAAAACTATCGACTAATTGAGCAGAAGAGATGTACTTTAACGGTGGGTGTTATCTTTTAAAACGAGCGTTTTTACGTTTTTCATTAGTTATGATCCAAGCCTAAAGTTCTAAAGGAATGCTAATTTAGCGAGGTTTATAGGACATCGAAATGTCAATACGTTTAATTGAAAAGGTAGACCTAACCAAAATTGAACTTAAGTTAACGCTTCAACCTTGTTACACGATGGGGACCGTGACAACAAAATTTTCTTTTTTTTTGAGATATATTGACAGTCTCTTTAAATGAATACTAATGTTGGACGAACTAACAATAATTTGGACTTCACTAATGCACCTCGTTATCTCTTTACCACCCGCTGAGCATCGAGCTCACTCCTTTTTTTCTAAACACCTTGCAGATAAATGAGTCGACAAAGGAAAAAAGAAAATGATCGATACACTACGCGCAAAACACTCATGAATCATTTCTTCTCGTTCAACAACAATGTCATCGGAAACTATCAGTTAATTCAGCAGAAGGGAACTATTACAAAGGTGGGTGTTATCTTTTAAAACGAGAATTTTCTTATGTTTTTCATTAGTGATGATCCATGCTTAAAAGTTTCAAAGGTATGCTAATTTAGCGAGGTATACTATGACATCGAAATGTCGACACACTCAATTGAACAGTTAAACTTAACCAAAATGGAAATTAAGTTAACGTTTCAACCATGTTACGTGATGGGTACTGTGACAATGATATTTCCTTACTTTCTTGTGAGATATTTAGACGGTCTCTTTAAAGGAATATAAAGGTTGGGCGAACAAATAATAATTCTAACTTCACTAATGCACCTCGTAACCTCCTCATCATCTCTTTACCACCCGCTATATTTAGAGCTCATTCCTTTTTTTTTCTAAATATCTTGCAGATAAACGAGTCGACAAAGGAAAAAAAAAGTCGATATGATAGAGGAAGAATGCTATATAACATATTTCTTCCCTATCAATAACACTGTCATCGGAAACTATTGCTACTTCAACGGAAGATAAGTATTTCAATGGTGGGTGTTAACTTTTAAAAGGAGCTTTTTTACATTTTTCATTAGTTATGATCCATATTCAATCGATCCAAAGGTATGCTAATTAAGGGAGGTTTACTAAGACAATTAAATGTCTATACACTCTATGAAAAAGGAAATCCAACCAAAGTCAAACGTAACGTTAACGCTTCGACTTTATTACACGAGGAAGAACATGACAACGTGATTTTCTCTTTATCTTGCAAGAGATATACATGGAATCCTTAAATGAATACTAAGGTTGGATTCACAAACAATAATTTGGACATCATTAATAAACTTCGTAAACTCCTCGTCATCTTTTTATCACCCGCTGAGCATCAAACTCATTCCGTTTTCTAAACATATTGCGGGTAAACGAGTCAACAAAGGAAAAGAAAGAAGTCGATGAAGCCAACAAATTTTTCTTTAATAGTGACATAAGAAAAAATGACAATTAAATTTAAGGTACAAGCTCAGATAAGATTGCAAAGAAAGAAATATATAAAAAAAATTTTAGTTTAATACATTAACCAAGATTATTGATAAAAAAGATTACATTATATGTCTTAATCATGTTTCCTTCGCTTCTATATTCTACTTCGCAGATAAGGAAATAGTACGATACGCACTGAATGCTACAAGACTCACTTCCACCTCTCCTGACCATAACTTAATAGAAAACTATCGACTAATTGAGCAGAAGAGATGTACTTTAAAGGTGGGTGTTATCTTTTAAAACGAGCATTTTTGATGTTTTTCATTAGTTATGATCCAAGGCCAAAAGTTCTAAAGGAATGCTAATTTAGCGAGGTTTATTTAGACATCGAATTGTCAATACGTTTAATTGAAAAAGTAAACCTAACCAAAATTGAACTTAAGTTAACGCTTCAACCTTGTTACACGACGGGGATCGTGACAACGAAATTTTCTTTTTCTTTTAGGATATATTGACGGTCTCTTTAAATGAATACTAAGGTTGGACGAACAAACAATAATTTGGACTTCACTAATGCACCTCGTTATCTCTTTACCACCCACTGAGCATCGAGCTCACTCCTTTTTTTTTAAACACCTTGCAGATAAATGAGTCGACAAAGGAAAAAAGAAAATGATCGATATACTACGCGTAAAACACTCATGAATCATTTCTTCTCGTTCAACAACAATGTCATCGGAAACTATCAGTTAATTCAGCAGAAGGGAAGTATTACAAAGGTAGGTGTTATCTTTTAAAACGAGCATTTTCTTATGTTTTTCATTAGTGATGATCCATGCTTAAAAGTTTCAAAGGTATGCTAATTTAGCGAGGTTTACTAAGACATCGAAATGTCGACACACTCAACTGAACAATTAAACTTAACCAAAATTGAAATTAAGTTAACGCTTCAACCTTGTTACGTGATGGGTACTGTGACAATGATATTTCCTTACTTTCTTGTGAGATATTTAGACGGTCTCTTTAAATGAATATAAAGGTTGGGCGAACAAACTATAATTTGAACTTCACTAATGCACCTCGTAAACTCCTCGTCATCTCTTTACCACCCGCTAAACATCGAGCTCATTCCTTTTTTTTCTAAACACCTTGCAGATAAATGAGTCGACAAAGGAAAAAAAAGTCGGTACGATAGAGGAAGAATGCTAGATAACACATTTCTTCCCTATTAACAACAATGTCATCGGAAACTATTGCTACTTCAGCGGAAGATAAGTATTTCAAAGGTGGGTGTTAACTTTTAAAATGAGCGTTTTTACGTTTTTCATTAGTTATGATCCATATTCAATCGATCCAAAGGTATGCTAATTAAGGGAGGTTTACTAAGACATTGAAATGTCTATACACTCTATTGAAATAGAAAATCTAACCAAAGTCGAAGGTAACTTAACGCTTCAACTTTATTACACGAGGAAGAACATGACAACGCGATTTCCTCTCTATCTTGCGAGAGGTATACATGGTATCCTTAAATGAATACTAAGGTTTGATGCACAAACAATAATTTGGACATCATTAATAAACTTCGTAAACTCCTCGTCATCTCTTTACCACCCACTGAGCATCAAACTCATTCGTTTTTCTAAACATATTTCAGGTAAACGATTCGACAAAGGAAAAGAAAGAAGTCGATGAAGCCAACAAATTTTTCTTTAATACTGACATGAAAAAAAATGACGATTAAATTTAAGGTACAAGCTCAGATAATATTGCATAGAAAGAAATATATAAAAAAAATTTAGTTTAATACATTAACCAAAATTATTGATAAAAAAGATTACATTATATGTCTTAATCATGTTTCCTTCGCTTCTATATTCTACTTCGCAGATAAGGAAATAGTACGATACGCGATGAATGCTACAAGACTCGCTTCCACGTCTCTTGACCATAACTTAATCGAAAACTATCAACTAATTGAACAGAAGAGATGTACTTTAAAGGTGGGTGTTATCTTTTAAAACGAGCGTTTTTTACGTTTTTCATTAGTTATGATCCAAGCCTAAAAGTTCTAAAGGAATGCTAATTTAGCGAGGTTTACTAAGACATCGAAATGTCATTACGTTTAATTGAAAAAGTAAACCTAACCAAAATTGAACTTAAGTTAACGCTTCAACCTTGTTACACGATGGGGACCGTGACAACGAAATTTTCTCTTTTTGAGATATATTGACGGTCTCTTTAAATGAATACTAAGGTTGGTCGAACAAACAATAATTTGGACTTCACTAATGCACCTCGTTATCTCTTTACCACCCATTGAGCATCGAGCTCACTCCTTTTTTTCTACACCTTGCAGATAAATGAGTCGACAAAGGAAAAAGAAAATGATCGATACACTACGCGCAAAACACTCCTGAATCATTTCTTTTTGTTCAACAACAATGTTATTTGAAACTATCAGTTAATTCAGCAGAAGGGAAGTATTACAAAGGTGGGTGTTATCTTTTAAAACAAGCATTTTCTTATGTTTTTCATTAGTGATGATCCATGCTTAAAAGTTTCAAAGGTATGCTAATTTAGCGAGGTTTACTAAGACATCGAAATGTCGACACACTCAACTGAACAATTAAACTTAACCAAAATTGAAATTAAGTTAACGCTTCAACCTTGTTACATGATGGATACTGTGACAATGATATTTCCTTACTTTCTTGTGAGATATTTAGTTGGTCTCTTTAAATGAATATAAAGGTTGGGCGACCAAATAATAATTTGAACTTCACTAATGCACCTCATAAACTCCTCGTCATCACTTTACCACCCGCTAAACATCGAGCTCATTCCTTTTTTTTTTTCCAGAGACCATGCAGATAAACGAATCGACAAAGGAAAAAAAAAGTCGGTACGATAGAGGAAGAATGCTATATAACACATTTCTTCCCTATCAACAACACTGTCATCGGAAACTATTGCTACTTCAGCGGAAAAAAAGTATTTCAAAGGTGGGTGTTAACTTTTAAAAGGAGCGGTTTTACGTTTTTCATTAGTTATGATCCATATTCAATCGCTCCAAAGGTATGCTAATTAAGGGAGGTTTACTAAGACATTGAAATGTCTATACAGTCTATTGAAAAAGAAAATCTAACCAAAGTCGAATGTAACGTTAACGCTTCAACTTTATTACACGAGGAAAAACATGACAACGCGATTTCCTCTCTATCTTGCGAGAGGTATACATGGTATCCTTAAATGAATACTAAGGTTGGTTGCACAAACAATAATTTGGACATCATTAATAAACTTCGTAAACTCCTCGTCATTTCTTTACCACCCAATGAGCATCAAGCTCATTCCTTTTTCTAAACATATTGCAGGTAAACGAGTCGACAAAGGAAAAGATAGAAGTCGATGAAGCCAACAAATTTTTCTTTAATAGTGACATGAAAAAAAATGACGATTAAATTTAAGGTACAAGCTCAAATAATATTGCATAGAAAGAAATATATAAAAAAAATTTAGTTTAATACATTAACCAAAATTATTGGTAAAAAAGATTACATTATATGTCTTAATCATGTTTCCTTCGCTTCTATATTCTACTTCGCAGATAAGGAAATAGTACGATACGCGCTGAATGCTACAAGACTCGCTTCCACCTCTCCTGACCATAACTTAATCGAAAACTATCGACTAATTGAGCAGAAGAGATGTACTTTAAAGGTGGGTGTTATCTTTTAAAACGAGCGTTTTTTACGTTTTTCATTAGTTATGATCCAAGCGTAAAAGTTTTAAAGGAATGCTAATTTAGCGAGATTTACTAAGACATCGAAATGTCAACACGTTTAATTGAAAAAGTAAACCTAACCAAAATTGAACTTTAGTTAACGCTTCAACCTTATTACACGATGGGGACCGTGACAACGAAATTTTCTTTTTTTTTTGAGATATATTGACGGTCTCTTTAAATGAATACTAAGGTTGGACGAACAAACAATAATTTGGACTTCACTAATGCACCTCGTTATCTCTTTACCACCCGGTGAGCATCGAGCTCACTCCTTTTTTTCTACACCTTGCAGATAAATGAGTCGACAAAGGAAAAAAGAAAATGATCGATACACTACGCGCAAAACACTCATGAATCATTTCTTCTTGTTCAACAACAATGTCATCGGAAACTATCAGTTAATTCAGCAGAAGGGAAGTATTACAAGGTGGGTGTTATCTTTTAAAACGAGCATTTTCTTATGTTATTCATTAGTGATGATCCATGCTTAAAAGTTTCAAAGGTATGCTAATTTAGCGAGGTTTACTAAGACATCGAAATGTCGACACACTCAACTGAACAATTAAACTTAACCAAAATTGAAATTAAGTTAACGCTTCAACCTTGTTACGTGATGGGTACTGTGACAATGATATTTCCTTACTTTCTTGTGAGATATTTAGACGGTCTCTTTAAATGAATATAAAGGTTGGGCGAACAAACTATAATTTGAACTTCACTAATGCACCGCATAAAATCCTCGTCATCTCTTTACCACCCGCTAAACATCGAGCTCATTCCTTTTTTTTCCAAACACCATGCAAATAAACGAATCGACAAAGGAAAAAAAAAGTCGGTACGATAAAGGATGAATGCTATATAACACATTTCTTCCCTATCAACAACACTGTCATCGGAAACTATTGCTACTTCAGCGGAAGATAAGTATTTCAAAGGTGGGTGTTAACTTTTAAAAGGAGCGTTTTAACGTTTTTCATTAGTTATGATCCATATTCAATCGATCCAAAGGTATGCTAATTAAGGGAGGTTTACTAAGACATTGAAATGTCTATACACTCTATTGAAAAAGAAAATCTAACCAAAGTCGAACGTAACGTTAACGCTTCAACTTTATTACACGAGGAAAAACATGACAACGCGATTTCCTCTCTATCTTGCGAGAGATATACATGGTATCCTTAATTTAATACTAAGGTTGGGTGTACAAACAATAATTTCGACATAATTAGTAAACTTCGTAAACTCCTCGTCATCTGTTTACCACCCACTGAGCATTAAGCTCATTCTTTTTTCTAAACATATTGCAGGTAAACAAGTCGACAAAGGAAAAGAAAGAAGTCGATGAAGCCAACAAATTTTTCTTTAATAGTGACATGAAAAAAATGATGATTAAATTTAAGGTACAAGCTCAGAAAAGATTGCATAGAAAGAAATATATAAAAAAATTTAGTTTAATACATTAACCAAAATTATTGATAAAAAAGATTACATTATATGTCTTAATCATGTTTCCTTCGCTTCTATATTCTACTTCGCAGATAAGGAAATAGTACGATACGCGCTGAATGCTACAAGACTCGCTTCCACCTCTCCTGACCATAACTTAATCGAAAAGTATCGACTAATTGAACGGAAGAGAAGTACTTTAAAGGTGGGTGTTATCTTTTAAAACGAACGTTTTTTATGTTTTTCATTAGTTATGATCCAAGCCTAAAGGTCTAAAGGTATGCTAATTTAGCGAGGTTTACTAAGACATCGAAATGTCAATACGTTTAATTGAAAAAGTAAACCTAACCAAAATTGAACTTAAGTTAACGTTTCAACCTTGTTACACGATTGGGACCGTGACAACGAAATTTTCTTTTTTTTTTTAGATATATTGACGGTCTCTTTAAATGAATACTAAGGTTGGATGAACAAACAATAATTTGGACTTCACTAATGCACCTCGTTATCTCTTTACCACCCGCTGAGCATCCAGCTCACTCCTTTTTTTCTAAACACCTTGCAGATAAATGTGTCGACAAAGGAAAAAAGAAAATGGTCGATACAATATATACGCGCAAAGCACTCATGAATCATTTCTTCTCATTCAACTACAATGTCATCGGAAACTATCGGCTAATTTAGCAGAAGAGAAGTATTACAAAGGTAGGTGTTATTTTTTAAAACGAGCATTTTTTACATTTTTCATTAGTGATGATCCATGCTTAATAGTTACAGAGGTATGCTAATTTAGCGAGGTTTACTACGATGTCGAAATGTCGATACAATCAATTGAACAAGCAAACCTAACCAAAATTGAAATTAAATTAACGCTTCAACCTTGTTACGTGAAGGGTACTGTGACAACGAGATTTCCTCACTTTCTTGTGAGATATGTAGACGGTCTCTTTAAATGAATACAAAGGTTAGGCGAACAAACAATAATTTGGATTTCACTAATGCACCGCATGAACTCCTTGTCATCTCTTTAGCACCTGCTGAGCATTGAACTCATTCCTTTTTTTTCTAATCACCTTGCAGATAAACGTGTGACAAAGGAAAAAAAAGTCAGTACAATAGGGGAAGAATGCTATATAACTCATTTCTCTCCTTGCAACAACACTGTCATCGAAAACTATTGCTACTTCAGTAGAAGACAAGTATTTCAAAGATGGGTGTTAACTTTTAAAAGGAGCGTTTTTACATTTTTCATTAGTTATGATCCATGTTCAATTGATCCAAAGGGGTATGCTAATTAAGGGAGGTTTATTAAGACATTGAAATGTCTATACTATCTATTGACATAGTAAATCTAACCAAATCAAACTAATGTTAACGCTTCAACCTTATTACACGAGGAGGAACGTGGCAACGCAGTTTCCTCACTCTCTCTCTTTCTCTCTTGCGAGAGAAATACATGGTAGCATTAAATGAATACTAAGGTTGGACGTACAAACAATAATTTGGACATCACTAATAGACTTCGTAAACTCCTCATCATCTCTTTACCACCCGCTGAGCATCAAGCTCATTCCTTTTTCTAAATACATTGTAGGTAAACGGGTCGACAAAGGAAAAGAAAGAAGTCGATGCGCAGATATAACGTATTAGGATAAAACAATGATCTCATTTAAAGCGCATGCAAATTTCATGGTATAGATCTTTTATTATGTTATATCAAAATTGTTATTTTTTAATATTGTAATTTTCAACGAGTTGATAAATCGAAACTATTATTTGAATAAAGAATTACTGTTAAAAATTTAAATTTGCAACTTCCTGGTTTTTTTTCTTCCACATTGCATTTTTTTAGACAAAAAAGGTCATCTTAGGCGTGAAAAGCTACGAGACCTTTGCTTATTTTTTGAACTAAAGGTGTTTCAAAGGCGGGTGTCAATACATTTTCAATCATTTTTATGATTTTCATTAGTTTTGTTCCAAGTTCAAAGTTCTAGCGGGGTGCTATTTAAGCAAGGGTTACAAGAAAATAGAAAGCAAGGGTTACAAGAAAATAGAAATGTACTTTAATTCTATTTAACAAGTAAGCCTAACCACGAATGAGCTTTAATACACGTGACAACCTAATTACATGAACGGACTATGAAAACATGATTTCCTCGCTATCTTGCGAGCTAATTATTGCATGGTATCTTCATACAATATTATGGTTGTTAGCTTGGACTTTTCTATGAATCTCATAAACTTGTTTCATCATTTTACCACCTACTGAGCAATAAGCTTATAATGTTTCTCTTAACACCTTGCAGGTAAACATGCAGGTAAACATGCCCTGATGAAAAGAAAAACTTGATAGAGCCAAGTAACTTGGACGGATAACACAAAGAGAGGCCATAGAAAACAAAAAAAACGAAGACTAAATTTAGAGGACATGCAAATTTTGAGGTTGAAGTCCTTTACTATGTTATGACGAAATTATTTTGTTATCTAATATCTATGTTTTACTGATATTGAAGCTCATTCTTTTTTTCTCAATATTTGCAGGTAAAGAAGTCGGATAAAACAATGATTATATTTAGAGTACATGCAAACTTTAAGGTATAAATCTTTTATTATGTTATATCAAAAATTATTTTTTTAATATCATAATATTTACTGAAGTTGAAAAATCAAAACTATTATTTTGAATAAAAAATTACTTCTAAAAATTTAAATTTGCAACTTCCTCACATGGTGTTTTCTTTTTTCTTTTACATTGCATTTTTTTAGACAAAAAAAGTCATCTTAGGCGTGAAAAGCTACGAGATCATTGCTTCTTTTTTGAAGACAATACTACCAGGCTGGAATGACGAATTCTGAACTAAAGGTGTTTCAAAGGCGAGTGTCAATACATTTTTAAGCATTTTATGATTTTCATTAGTTTTGTTCCAAGTTCAAAGTTCTAGCGGGGTAAGCGAGGCTTACAAGGAAATAGAAATGTACTTTAACTCTATTTAACAAGTAAGCCTAACCAAGAAAGAGCTTTAATACACGCGACTGCCTAATTACATGAACGGACTATGAAAATATAGTTTCCTCGCTTTCTTGCGAGCTAATTATTGCATGGTCTCTTCATACAATATTATGGTTGTTAGCTTGACTTCTCTAATGAATCGTATAGGCTTCTTTCATCATTTTACGACCTGCTGAGCAATAAGCTCATACTTTTTTTTAACACCTCGCAGGTAAACATGCCATTGATGAAAAGAAAAACTTGATAAAGACAAGTAACTTGGACGGATAACACAGAGGCCATAGAAGGGAAAAAACAAAGACTAAATTCAGAGGACATGCAAATTTTGAGGTAGAAGTCCTTTACTATGTTATAACGAAATTATTTTGTTATCTAATATCTATGTTTTACCGACATTGAAAGCAACAAGCTCATATGTTTTTCTCAATATTTGCAGGTAAAGAACTCAGTTAAAACAATGATTATATATTTCTTCAAATATATTGGTTAATTGATGTGCCATGTGTTTAATGTAAATGCAGAATTCCAGCTTGAGCTATTGATGCAGTCGTTGTTCTTTTCTCGGGTAGGACCATACATAAGCAATTTATTTAGATGTTATAGTAACTTAGATTCTCATTCATTGGTTTGTGCCACATGTTACCTTGGTTGCAAAAATTTGATTTGAATGTAAAAGAGCAAGATTGCTCTTGATCCACCAATTCACCTTCTCCTATCATCTCGCCTTAGCAAAAAAAGGAAAAATAAATAAATTAAAAAAAAGATTTTATGATATTTGGGTTTGTTGTTTTTCGTAAGAAATATTTTGGCTTTCTGTTGAGATGGCCTTTCACATAATCAATTTCATGTGTGATATTTTGACCTTAGGAAATAATCAATTAGTGATATTTTAGTGAAGGTCTGACAACTTGTTTGACATTTCATGGGGGCATATCAAGACTGATACATTTATGAAGTTGTCATCCCTTCAACCTAGAACATTTGAGGAAGACGGGGAGGGTTCATGAGAAGTCATAAATGCATATATTTGAACCTGATACATTTCACCATAGTTTTTATTTCTAAAGACCATGGTGCGCTTGTTGTTTTACTATTGTCATTGTTTCATTGTTGATGGTCACTGTGTATTGGCTGCAGGCAAGTGTATCTGATGGAGAAAATACTAAGAACTTATCTCGAATTACACTTGGAGGACTTTTTCTGAGGTACAAATAAAGCATCTTTGTGGAACTCTTGGAAACCAGCTTGCCTTTGTATTAATTCATTTTAAGTTGTTTCGCCTGTGTTTTTTGGTTGTCAAAACTGAGTTCCAGGTTTTCAGAAAAGAAAATAAAAAAATTCTTTATTGGAATATTTTTTGATTGGAAAGTGACATTTTCATTATTCTATTGAACAGAATATATACTTTATCAGGATATTGTAGACCAATGTATAAATACTATATTTCCTTGCATTTGTATGTGTTAGCTGTACTAGTTAATCAATCAACATGCTTATACAGGGTTTCAATTAAAAGCATTTATTCTGAGTTTCTTCCTTATCCCAATTATTTCCACCCCATCTTTGTAAAACTCACTTATACTTCACGCATCACATTTTCGCATCCTCCATGCACACTTGTGCAACCGTCAATGAATGCAACTACAAAAGATCCTCCGGATGTTCCTGAATTTGGTAAACTTTCCCATTTGCCTCCATAATGTAACAATGATTTGCTAGATAGAGTTAGTTTGTATAACAATTGTTCGTTCATGTCCTTTTTTAGCAGGTATGAACTTTTGCCCTCCAATCTATCCTCTAGGAGATCAAAAGTGGCAATTATTTGAGGGTGTGCCTCTACTCTGTCTCTATTCTCTCCAGATGAAGCCCTCACCAGCTCCTCTACTCTGTCTCTATTCATTATGGAGTCTTCATTCATGGGTAGTGAAGTGATAACCTTGGTTCAGTTTGGTGGTCAAGATATGTTTGTTAGAGTTAGCCATAGAACTCTTGGTGGGGCTATTGCTGTTTCATCCAGTATACGCTGGGAGAGTGTTCAACTGGACTGTGTAGATGATGGAAAAATGGATTTTAAGAATTTAGTGGAAGATGTCCCTACTGAAAATATTCCAGTGGTGGTAGGAAATGGACACCCACTTATGAGAGCTGTGTTTTGGATTGACAACACTGGCAGTGGCAGGTATCAAAATGGTGCATTGTTGCCAGTTCCATTTTTAGAGATAAATGTAGTGCACGTTATGCCCTTCGATGCACAACCTGAAATATCCTATTGAATTAATCACGGTGAGAATTTACTTCTGTTGGAGTCTGCAAGAAGTTTTAATATGCTTCCTTGGACAATTCACCCCTCGCCCTTGCCTTTCCTTTTCTTTTCTTTTGGTTTCTGTACCCTCTCTCGTTCTAATATTTGGATGTTCGTCTGTTAGAATTTTGCGCACATTTCTGTGCCACCAAATGATTGACGCCCTGCCCCCTACAAAATTCCTTGAATTACTTATTTGTTTAGGAGTCGCCTGTAAATCTGTAATACATCCTTATTGTGCCTTGACTTCAGTTTTTATGTATGTTTATGTTTAGAGGTTTCTTTGCTTACAAAGATTATTCTTTTCTTTTAGAAAAACTTGCTGCAAGTTTACGAGACGGTTTCTTAAAATCTAAAACAAAATTATAAGGTCTAATACGATTTTTGTTTATGGGTTTAAGTTAAAAAAAAAGCGATTGAATTTCTGGGTTCAAAAACAATTGAGATTATTTTCTATGGTAGGTTTTGTTAATTTTGGATTAGATGTGGTTGTACCCACGTTTTGGTTAACGGAGGATCATTGGATCTTTGCAATTTGTGTTGGATCGATCTACGTTCATGATTGGAAAAACTTCAATGTAGCTTTGTTTTTTTCTCTTTATTCTTCGTGTTTGTAGTTTTTGTTTTCTAGGATTCTTGCTTTTTGCTGTTGGTGCTACTTTTGTTGTTAATACTTTTCATGTTTTCGATTCTTTTGTTTCAATTATGTAATAGTACTTTATTGGACAACTGAAATTGTCTTCTTGATGTAGCTATTGTTAGTTTTTTGAGTTTTCTTTGTTACCAGTTTCCTAGAAGTAGTTTTGGATTCACTTTCCGTTTTTTTTGTTTCCTTGGATTATAAAGTTCTGTTCATATGGGTCTTGCTTTCGGTGTTTTTCTTTAGTTATGTAATGTTTAGTTGAATGAGTGTGATTCCCTTGTCATGTATTTTCAATGGAACCTTCTGTTCTTATTGGTTGCTCTTTTTCTGAACCCTTGTTCTTGACATTGCTATTTTCATTGTTAAACAGATGCAGATTTTTGTGAAGACCCTCACTGGCAAGACGATTACTCTCGAAGTTGAGAGTTCTGACACCATTGACAATGTCAAAGCTAAGATCCAAGACAAGGAAGGCATCCCACCGGACCAACAACGTTTGATCTTTGCTGGTAAACAGCTTGAGGATGGCCGAACCCTTGCTGACTACAACATCCAAAAGGAGTCCACACTCCACCTAGTCCTCCGTCTTCGTGGAGGGATGCAAATCTTTGGAGGTCGAAAGCTCTGATACAATCGACAATGTCAAGGCGAAGATCCAGGACAAGGATTATAACATCCAGAAGGAGTCGACATTGCACTTGGTGTTGCGTCTACGTGGTGGAATGCAGATCTTTGTGAAGACTCTCACTGGGAAAACCATAACTCTAGAGGTGGAGAGCTCAGACACCATTGACAATGTGAAGGCTAAGATTCAGGACAAGGAGGGAATTCCCCCAGATCAGCAGCGACTCATCTTCGCTGGAAAACAACTTGAGGATGGTCGGACTTTGGCGGATTATAACATCCAGAAGGAGTCTACTCTCCACCTTGTTCTCCGTCTCCGTGGTGGTCACTGATTGAAGTCTTTATGTGTTGTTGTTTAGTGTTATGTGATGTAAGTGTGTGGTTGATAAGTGATTTCTTTCTTTAATTGGTCCTTTGTATGAAACGTTAAGTTGGATTCTTCTATTCCTATTCTCTTGTTATTCACTATCATCTGCTTGGACAAAGTGTTGGAAATTTGGGACTCTTTTATGTTAATGCTATGAGTTTTCTTTTTTGTCCCCAGTTAATGCAATGCTATCAAATGTACAACTGAAGAAGCAATTCTATACCAACAAATGCAATGCATTCAAACGCACAACTGAAGAAGCATTTTAAGACCAACTGACAAGAACAAATAGGAGGGTCAGTTCTTTACCCACGGCTGTGTTCTATTTTTTAAATCGATTCAGACATTTGTACATAGTTGCATAAAGTGTTCTGGGTTTTATATTGGGACTGCATGTCTATAACCATTGTAGCATTGTATGTATAAGGAATGTGTTGATCACTCTCTTATTAGTTTTCAATGGATAATAAGCAACTGCGCCTGTGGCATTCTACAATTTTAATTGGGTTATTTTTGTTTTCACACTCGGTTCTTTACTTGAAGATGCTTGTAATTCATAGTTGAAGGAGAGCTAAGCGGTAACTTTTACTGACTGTAGATTTGGATGGTGAAGTCAAGCAATCTCAACGTTTATGGAGGCACAGAGAGGTTCACACCTTGGCATTAATGGTATAAACTTCATCCCGCTTCGTGGTGCTAACATTGTCGTAGGTGGTATTGCAGTCAGGTTATCTGAAAAAGATGATGTTAAGACCAGTAAAGTATAACACCTTTTTCTTTTCTGTTTTTGTAGCAGAGAATGCCTTTCAAACAACAACTTTAGATAGCAGAAAAGGGCCATTTCAGCCTCTAAACTAAATAGCAAGGGCCAAATCTCTTGCGCCATTTCAAGCCATTCTTGGGCCATCCATACCCCTTATAATATTCTTTATTAATATTTATTAATTTTGAAGGGACTATGCCATGATATCATGCATAATATAGGGCCTTTTTAGAATGGGGGCTGAAATGACACTTTTGCCTTAACGTTGCATTTTGTTTTGTAAACTAAAAGACACGAGAAAAAACATAGACTACACTCAAAGTACATGAAAATCTTGAGTAATAATTCTTTTACTATGTTGTAACATTTTTTTTTTTTTTCTAATCTCTTCTTTATCGACGCTGAAAATGAAAAACTGTTACTTTAAATAATGAGCCGCTTTTAAAAATTTAAACTCAAGTATTTTTTCTCACTTCTACATTGCATTTTGCAGGCAAATTGAGCAACAACCCCACTCACTGAACGCTAGACCGTTGCCCCTTTTCAATTACAATGTTATAGGGCCGTGTTGACAAAGTTTGTGAGCATAAAGTATTTTAGAGGTGGGTGTGATATTTTTACAACAAACATTTTTATAATTTTTATTAATTTTGTTCCTAGTCCAAAGTTTAAAGTGGTAATGCTATTTTAGCAAGGTTTACTAAGACAATGAAATGTTGTAACACTCTAGTTAATAAGTACACCTAACTACACGTTGCAACCTAATACTTGGTCTCTTCCCACATTAATTTTGTTAGCGTAAACATTAACTTAGAATTCTCTAATGAATTCTCTAATACTTGGTCGCTTTTTTTTTTTTTAATTTCTCTTTTTCTAAACAACTTGCAGGTATACAAGTTGAGTGGTGAAAAGAATACTTGATGGGGCCAACGGCATAGGAATTGTAGCAAATGATTTTTGCGCAGATATAACGTATTAGGATAAAACAATGATCTCATTTAAGCGCATGCAAATTTCAAGGTATAGATCTTTTATGTTATATCAAAATTGTTATTTTTTAATATTGTAATTTTCAACGTGTTGAAAAATCGAAACTATTATTTGAATAAAGAATTACTGTTAAAAATTTAAATTTGCAACTTCCTCTCATGGTTTTTTTTCTTCCACATTGCATTTTTTTAGACAAAAAAAGGTCATCTTAGGCGTGAAAAGCTACGAGACCTTTGCATATTTTTTGAAAATAATATTACCAGGCTGGAACTATGAATTCAGAACTAAAGGTGTTTCAAAGGCTGGTGTCAATACATTTTCAAGCATTTTTATGATTTTCATTAGTTTTGTTCCAAGTTCAAAGTTCTAGTGGGGTGCTATTTAAGCAAGGGTTACAAGAAAATAGAAAGCAAGGGTTACAAGAAAATAGAAATGTACTTTAATTCTATTTAACAAGTAAGCCTAACCACGAATGAGCTTTAATACACGTGACAACCTAATTACATGAACGGACTGTGAAAACATGATTTCCCCTCTTTCTTGCGAGCTAATTATTGCATGGTATCTTCATACAATATTATGGTTGTTAGCTTGGACTTTTCTATGAATCTCATAAACTTGTTTCATCATTTTACCACCTACTGAGCAAATAAGCTTATAATGTTTCTCTTAACACCTTACAGGTAAACATGCCCTGATGAAAAGAAAAACTTGATAGAGCCAAGTAACTTGGACGGATAACACAAAGAGAGGCCATAGAAAACAAAAAAAAAACGAAGACTAAATTTTGAGGACATGCAAATTTTGAGGACATGTCCTTTACTATGTTATAACGAAATTATTTTGTTATCTAATATCTATGTTTTACTGACATTGAAGCTCATTCTTTTTTTCTCAATATTTGCAGGTAAAGAAGTCGGATAAAACAATGATTATATTTAGAGTACATGCAAACTTTAAGGTATAAATCTTTTATTATGTTATATGAAAAATTATTTTTTTAATATCATAATTTTTACTGAAGTTGAAAAATCAAAACTATTATTTTGAATAAAAAATTACTTCTAAAAATTTAAATTTGCAACTTCCTCACATGGTGTTTTTTTTTTCTTTTACATTGCATTTTTTTAGACAAAAAAGGTCATCTTAGGCGTGAAAAGCTACGAGATCATTGCTTCTTTTTTGAAGACAATATTACCAGGCTGGAATGACGAATTCTGAACTAAAAATGTTTCAAAGGTAAGTGTCAATACATTTTTAAGCATTTTATGATTTTCATTAGTTTTGTTCCAAGTTCAAAGTTCTAGCGGGGCGAGGCTTACAAGGAAATAGAAATGTACTTTAATTCTATTTAACAAGTAAACCAAACCAAGAAAGAGCTTTAATACACGCGACAGCCTAATTACATGAACGGACTATGAAAATATGGTTTCCTCGCTTTCTTGCGAGCAAATTATTGCATGGTCTCTTCATACAATATTATGGTTGTTAGCTTGACTTCTCTAATGAATCGTATAGACTTCTTTCATCATTTTACGACCTGCTGAGCAATAAGCTCATACTTTTTTTTAACACCACGCAGGTAAACATGCCATTGATGAAAAGAAAAACTTGATAAAGACAAGTAACTTGGACAGATAACACAGAGAGGCCATAGAAGGGAAAAAACAAAGACTAAATTTAGAGGACATGCAAATTTTGAGGTAGAAGTCCTTTACTATGTTATAACGAAATTATTTTGTCATCTAATATCTATGTTTTACCGACATTGAAAGCAACAAGCTCATTTGTTTTTCTCAATATTTGCAGGTAAACAACTCAGTTAAAACAATGATTATATTAAGAATACATGCAAACTTTTATGTATAAATCTTTTATTATGTTATATCAATTTTTTTAATATCATAATTTTTACTAAAGTTGAAAAATCAAAACTACTATTTTGAATAAAGAATTACTTACGAAAATTTAAATTTGCAACTTCCTCACGTGTTGTTTTTTCTTTTTCGCATTGCATTTTTTTAGATAAAAAAGGTCATCTCAAGCGTGAAAAGCTATGAGACCATTACTTCTTATTTGATAACAATATGACCAGGCTGGATTGACGAATTCCAAACTAAAGGTGTTTCAAAGGTGGGTGTCAATACATTTTCAAACATTTTTATGATTTTAATTAGTTTTGTTCCAAGTTCAAAGTTCTAGCAGGGTAAGCTAGGCTTACAAGGAAATAGAAATATACTTTAATTCTATTTAACAAGTAAACCTAACCAAGAAAGAGCTTTAATACATGTGACAACCTAATTACATGAACGAACTATGAAAACATGATTTCCTCGTTTTCTTGTGAGTTAATTATTGCATGGTCTCTTCATACTATTAAGATCTCCCCTTGCAACAACACAGTCATCGGAACCTATTGCTACTTTAGTGGAAGATAAGTATTTCAAAGATGTGTGTTAACTTTTAAAGGAGTGTTTTTACGTTTTTTATTAGTTATGATCCATGTTCAATCGATCCAAAGGTATGCTAATTAAGGGAGGTTTACTAAGACATTGAAATGTCTATATACTCTATTGAAAAAAAAAATCTAACCAAAGTCGAACTTAACATTAACGTTTCAACCTTATTACATGAGGAAGAACATGACAACACGATTTCCTCTTTATCTTGCGAGAGATATACATGGAGTCCTTAAATGAATACTAAGGTTGGATTCACAAACAATAATTTGGACATCATTAATAAACTTCGTAAACTCCTCGTCATCTTTTTACCACCCATTTGAGAATAAAGCTCATTCCTTTTTCTAAACATATTGCAGGTAAACAAGTTGACAAAGGAAAAGAAAGAAGTCGATGAAGCCAACAAATTTTTCTTTAATAGTGACATGAGAAAAAATGATGATTAAATTTAAGGTACAAGCTCAGATAAGATTGCATAGAAAGAAATATATAAAGAATTTTTAGTTTAATACATTAACCAAAATTATTGATGAAAAAGATTACATTATATGTCTTAATCATGTTTCCTTCGCTTCTATATTCTACTTCGCAGATAAGGAAATAGTACGATACGCGCTGAATGCTACAAGACTCGCTTCCACCTCTCCTGACCATAACTTAATCGAAAACTATCGACTAATTGAGCATAAGAGATGTACTTTAAAGGTGGGTGTTATCTTTTAAAACGAGCATTTTTTACGTTTTTCATTAGTTATGATCCAAGCCAAAAAGTTCCAAAGGTATGCTAATTTAGCGAGGTTTACTAAGACATCAAATGTCAATACGTTTAATTGAAAAAGTAAACCTAACCAAAATTGAACTTAAGTTAACGTTTCAACCTTGTTACACGATTGGGACCGTGACAACGAAATTTTCTTTTTTTGAGATATATTGACGGTCTCTTTAAATGAATACTAAGGTTGGACGAACAAACAATATTTTGGACTTCACTAATGCACCTCGTTATCTCTTTACCACCCGCTGAGCATCGAGCTCACTCCTTTTTTTCTAAACACCTTACAGATAAATGAGACGACAAAGGAAAAAAGAAAATGATCGATACACTATGCGCAAAACACTCATGAATCATATCTTCTCGTTCAACAACAATGTCATCGGAAACTATCAGTTAATTCAGCAGAAGGGAAGTATTACAAAGGTGGGTGTTATCTTTTAAAACGAGCATTTTCTTATGTTTTATGTTTTTCATTAGTGATGATCCATGCTTAAAAGTTTCAAAGGTATGCTAATTTAGCGAGGTATACTAAGACATCGAAATGTCGACACACTCAATTGAACAATTAAACTTAACCAAAATTGAAATTAAGTTAACGTTTCAAACATGTTACGTGATGGGTACTGTGACAATGATATTTCCTTACTTTCTTATGAGATATTTAGACGGTCTCTTTAAATGAATATAAAGGTTGGGCGAACAAATAATAATTTGAACTTCACTAATGCACCTCATAAACTCTTCGTCATCACTTTACCACCCGCTAAACATCGAGCTCATTCATTTTTTTTTCTAAATACCTTGCAGATAAACGAGTCGACAAAGGAAAAAAAATCGATACGATAGAGGAATAGCACATTTCTTCCCTATCGACAACTTTGTCATTGGAAACTATTGCTACTTCAATGGAAGATAAGTATTTCAAAGGTGGGTGTTAACTTTTAAAAGGAGTGTTTTTACGTTTTTCATTAGTTATGATCCATATTCAATCGATCCAAAGGTATGCTAATTAAGGGAGGTTTACTAAGACATTAAAATGTCTATACACTCTATGAAAAAGAAAATCTAACCAAAGTCAAACGTAACGTTAACGCTTCGACTTTTTTACACGTGGAAGAACATGACAACGCGATTTCCTCTTTATCTTGCGAGAGATATACATGGAATCCTTAAATGAATACTAAGGTTGGATTCACAAACAATAATTAGGACATCATTAATAAACTTCGTAAACTCCTCGTCATCTTTTTACCATCCGCTGAGCATCAACCTCATTTCGTTTTCTAAACATATTGCAGGTAAACGAGTCGACAAAGGAAAAGAAAGAACTCGATGAAGCCAAGAAATTTTACTTTAATAGTGACATGAGAAAAAATGACAATTAAATTTAAGGTACAAGCTCAGATAAGATTGCAAAGAAAGAAATATATAGAAAATTTTTAGTTTAATACATTAACCAAGATTATTGATAAAAAAAGATTATATTATATGTCTTAATCATGTTTCCTTCGCTTCTATATTCTACTTCGGAGATAATGAAATAGTACGATACGCGCTGAATGCTACAAGACTCACTTCCACCTCTCCTAACCATAACTTAATCGAAAACTATCGACTAATTGAGCAGAAGAGATGTCCTTTAAAGGTGGGTGTTATCTTTTAAAACGAGCGTTTTTTACGTTTTTCATTAGTTATGATCCAAGCCTAAAAGTTCTAAAGGAATGCTAATTTAGCGAGGTTTACTAAGACATCGAAATGTCAATACGTTTAATTGAAAAAGTAAACCTAACCAAAATTGAACTTAAGTTAACGTTTCAACCTTGTTACACGATTGGGACCGTGACAACGAAATTTTCTTTTTTTGAGATATATTGACGGTCTCTTTAAATGAATACTAAGGGTGGACGAACAAACAATATTTTGGACTTCACTAATGCACCTCGTTATCTCTTTACCACCCGCTGAGCATCGAGCTCACACATTTTTTTCTAAACACCTTACAGATAAATGAGTCGACAAAAGAAAAAAGAAAATGATCGATACACTACGCGCAAAACACTCATGAATCATTTCTTCTCGTTCAACAACAATGTCATCGGAAACTATCAGTTAATTCAGCAGAAGGGAAGTATTACAAAGGTGGGTGTTATCTTTTAAAACGAGCATTTTCTTATGTTTTTCATTAGTGATGATCCATGCTTAAAAGTTTCAAAGGTATGCTAATTTAGCGAGTTATACTAAGACATCGAAATGTCGACACACTCAATTGAACAATTAAACTTAACCAAAATTGAAATTAAGTTAACGATTCAACCATGTTACGTGATGGGTACTGTGACAATGATATTTCCTTACTTTCTTGTGAGATATTTAGACGGTCTCTTTAAATGAATATAAAGGTTGGGCGAACAAATAATAATTTGAACTTCACTAATGCACCTCATAAACTCCTCGTCATCACTTTACCACCCGCTAAACATCGAGCTCATTCATTTTTTTCTAAATACCTTGAAGATAAACGAGTCGACAAAGGAAAAAAAATCGATACGATAGAGGAATAGCACATTTCTTCACTATCGACAACACTGTCATTGGAAACTATTGCTACTTCAACGGAAGATAAGTATTGCAAAGGTGGGTGTTAACTTTTAAAAGGAGCGTTTTTACGTTTTTCATTAGTTATGATCCATATTCAATCAATCCAAAGGTAAGCTAATTAGGGGAGGTTTACTAAGACATTAAAATGTCTATACACTCTATGAAATAGAAAATCTAACCAAAGTCAAACGTAACGTTAACGCTTCGACTTTATTACACGAGGAAGAACATGACAACGCGATTTCCTCTTTATCTTGCGAGAGATATACATGGAATCCTTAAATGAATACTAAGGTTGGATTCACAAACAATAATTAGGACATCATTAATAAACTTCGTAAACTCCTCGTCATCTTTTTACCACCCGCTGAGCATCAAGCTCATTCCGTTTTCTAAACATATTGCAGGTAAACGAGTCGACAAAGGAAAAGAAAGAAGTCGATGAAGCCAAGAAATTTTACTTTAATAGTGACATGAGAAAAAATGACAATTAAATTTAAGGTACAAGCTCAGATAAGATTGCAAAGAAAGAAATATATAAAAAATTTTTAGTTTAATACATTAACCAAGATTATTGATAAAAAAAGATTATATTATATGTCTTAATCATGTTTCCTTCACTTCTATATTCTACTTGAGATAAGGAAATAGTACGATACGCGGTTGAATGCTACAAGACTCACTTCCACCTCTCCTAACCATAACTTAATCGAAAACTATCGACTAATTGAGCAGAAGAGATGTACTTTAAAGGTGGGTGTTATCTTTTAAAACGAGCGTTTTTTACGTTTTTCATTAGTTATGATTCAAGCCTAAAAGTTCTAAAGGAATGCTAATTTAGCGAGGTTTACTAAGACATCGAAATGTCAATACGTTTAATTGAAAAAGTAAACCTAACCAAAATTGAACTTAAGTTAACGTTTCAACCTTGTTACACGATTGGGACCGTGACAACGAAATTTTCTTTTTTTTTGAGATATATTGACGGTCTCTTTAAATGAATAATAAGGTTGGACGAACAAACAATAATTTGGACTTCACTAATGCACCTCGTTATCTCTTTACCACCCGCTGAGCATCGAACTCACTCCTTTTTTTCTAAACACCTTGCAGATAAATGAGTCGACAAAGGAAAAAAGAAAATGATCGATACACTACGCGCAAAACACTCATGAATCATTTCTTCTCGTTCAACAACAATGTCATCGGAAACTATCAGTTAATTCAGCAGAAGGGAAGTATTACAAAGGTGGGTGTTATCTTTCAAAACGAGCATTTTCTTATGTTTTCATTAGTGATGATCCATGCTTAAAAGTTTCAAAGGTATGCTAATTTAGCGAGGTATACTAAGACATCGAAATGTCGACACACTCAATTGAACAATTAAACTTAACCATAATTGAAATTAAGTTAACGTTTCAACCATGTTACGTGATGGGTACTATGACAATGATATTTCCTTACTTTCTTGTGAGATATTTAGACGGTCTCTTTAAATGAATATAAAGGTTGGGCGAACAAATAATAATTTGAACTTCACTAATGCACCTCGTAAACTCCTCGTCATCTCTTTAACACCCGCTAAACATCGAGCTCATTCCTTTTTTTTTTTTTTTCTAAATACCTTGCAGATAAACGAGTCGACAAAGGAAAAAAAAGTCGATACGATAGAGGAAGAATGCTATATAACACATTTCTTCCCTATCAACAACACTGTCATCGGAAACTATTGCTACTTCAACGGAAGATAAGTATTTTAAAGGTGGGTGTTAACTTTTAAAAGGAGCGTTTTTACGTTTTTCATTAGTTATGATCCATATTCAATCGATCCAAAGGTATGCTAATTAAGGGAGGTTTACTAAGACATTAAAATGTCTATACACTCTATGAAAAAGAAAATCTAACCAAAGTCAAACTTAACGTTAACGCTTCGACTTTATTACACGAGGAAAAATATGACAACGCGATTTCCTTTTTATCTTGCGAGAGATATACATGGTATCCTTAAATGAATACTAAGGTTGGATTCACAAACAATAATTTGGACATCTTTAATAAACTTCGTAAACTCCTCGTCATCTTTTTACCACCCGCTGAGCATCAAGCTCATTCCTTTTTCTAAACATATTGCAGGTAAACGAGTCGACAAGTGAAAAGAAAGAAGTCGATGAAGCCAACAAATTTTTCTTTAATAGTGACATGAGAAAAAATGATAATTTAATTTAAGGTACAAGCTAAGATAAGATTGCAAAGAACGAAATATATATAAAAATTTTAGTTTAATACATTAACCAAGATTATTGATAAAAAAGATTACATTATATGTCTTAATCATGTTTCCTTCGCTTCTATATTCTACTTCGCAGATAAGGAAATAGTACGATACGCGCTGAATGCTACAAGACTCACTTCCACCTCTCCTGACCATAACTTAATCGAAAACTATCGACTAATTGATTAGAAGAGATGTACTTTAAAGGTGGGTATTATCTTTTAAAACGAGCATTTTTTTGACGTTTTTCATTAGTTATGATCCAAGGCCAAAAGTTCTAAAGGAATGCTAATTTAGCGAGGTTTACTAAGACATCGAAATGTCAATACGTTTAATTGAAAAAGTAAACCTAACCAAAATTGAACTTAAGTTAACGTTTCAACCTTGTTACACGATTGGGACCGTGACAACGAAATTTTCTTTTTTTTTTGAGATATATTGACGGTCTCTTTAAATGAATACTAAGGTTGGACGAGCAAACAATAATTTGGACTTCACTAATGCACCTCGTTGTCTCTTTACCACCCGGTGAGTATCGAGCTCACTCCTTTTTTTCTAAACACCTTGCAGATAAATGAATCGACAAAGGAAAAAAGAAAATAATCGATACACTACGCGCAAAACACTCATGAATCATTTCTTCTCGTTCAACAACAATGTCATCGGAAACTATCAGTTAATTAAGCAGAAGGGAAGTATTTCAAAGGTGGGTGTTATCTTTTAAAACAAGCATTTTCTTATGTTTTTCATTAGTGATGATCCATGCTTAAAAGTTTCAAAGTTATGCTAATTTAGCGAGGTATACTAAGACATCGAAATGTCGACACACTCAATTGAACAATTAAACTTAACCAAAATTGAAATTAAGTTAACGTTTCAACCATGTTACGTGATGGGTACTTTGACAATGATATTTCCTTACTTTCTTGTGAGATATTTAGACGGTCTCTTTAAATGAATATTAAGGTTGGGCGAACAAACAATAATTCTAACTTCACTAATGCACCTCGTAAACTCCTTGTCATCTTTTTACCACCCGCTAAACATCGTGCTCATTCCTTTTTTTCTAAACACCTTGCAGATAAACGAGTCGACAAAGGAAAAAAAAGTCGGTACGATAGAGGAAGAATGCTAGATAACATATTTCTTCCCTATCAACAACACTGTCATCGGAAACTATTGCTACTTCAGCGGAAGATAATTATTTCAAAGGTGGGTGTTAACTTTTAAAAGGAGCGTTTTTACGTTTTTCATTAGTTATGATCCATATTCAATCAATCCAAAGGTATGCTAATTAAGGGAGGTTTACTAAGACATTAAAATGTCTATACACTCTGTGAAAAAGAAAATCTAAGCAAAGTCAAACGTAACGTTAACGGTTCGACTTTATTACACGAGGAAGAACTTGA
Source organism: Stephania japonica (assembly GCA_039657345.1). Lineage (NCBI taxonomy): Eukaryota > Viridiplantae > Streptophyta > Magnoliopsida > Ranunculales > Menispermaceae > Stephania > Stephania japonica. Next base: position 77,257,402 of record CM077556.1, on the reverse strand, counting down.
CAACACGATTTCCTCTTTATCTTGCGAGAGATATACGTGGAATCCTTAAATGAATACTAAGGTTGGATTCACAAACAATAATTTGGACATCATGAATAAGCCCCTGGATCTAAGTACAACTTCCCCATCCTCACTAATGTGTAATTGCAAGGGGGATTGGCTTGTTGTAGGATGGAGTTTTGAATTTAGGTCTCTGAATTTGTGAGGTAGATACTTAGCCATCACTTGATTCCCTTTGGATCAGAATTAATCAATTCAATGTTGCATATATATGTTTTGTTTACTTTCACTCACTTCTTTTAACTTCTGGAGTTCAATCATTCTTCAATTCTTTGCTTAAGTTCTGGCCTTTATGTGGACGGAGCGCATTTGCTATTGATAATAGCATACTGAGTCACTGACAGCCGATTTTTTAAACAAGTCAAACAATGGCTCATTTAGGATAGATAGCTCATATAAAATTTCAACGTAAAGATAAACTGTTATCTTGTTTTCTTCTTACATTTTCAATGACACATTTAAAGCTTAGACTTCAAGAAATTTAGGAACTCCATTTATTAAGTTCTGCTTGGGCCATTTGCCTGTAAGGCCTATTCATTTTTAGGTAGAACAGCATTGTCTATAGTTACTCTCTTACTTCACTGTATGCTCAAAGATAAGATCTATGACAATTTAACCCCTTTATATTTTTTGTGTTCTTGAACTTTACTCCATTATTAGAAGTAGCGCTACCCACAATGGGTAAAGTTAGTAGATGGCTTTAAAATGTCTAGAAAACCTTCAAACTCAGATAATTGTTTGATCTAGCCCTTGTGGAATTGTCTTACATCAGTTATTTTATTAGCACATGATTCTTATAACAAACATCTTTTATAACTCTCGCAGGGCTTCACCTCTAGCATCTATAACAATGCACAAACTTCTCTTGTATACAACAAATCACCAGTGGCAGGTATGTACTTGAATTTGTGTCTTAGTCGACTGTTTCCCAAATATTTTCATATTTTTGAAATCTTCTAGCTTGATCTTTTCTTTTATGTAGGTTGCGAATCTTAAAGAAGCTAGGGACTTCTCCAATGGTAAAAAGAACATATATGGTTTTTAAAGTAATTTTCTCCCTCAAAGAGTCTATTTAACATCCATTTATGTTATTTCAATGCTACTTCTTAGCTGACATTGCAAATTCTATTTGAGTTCAATTTTATGTTGATTATTGATTGAGGAATTCGTCTGGACCAAAAATCTTATACTATGAGCACTTTCACTGTTATCAGAAATTGGAGTGGGAATCATTATCCGCAGACCTCCTTCCTCATCCTGACATGTTCCTTGATGCTAGTTTAACATGCTCAGACAATGGGGCAAACAGGCGAGATGATGATGGTGCAAAACGGGTTTTCTTTGGTGGTGAACGTTTCCTCGAAGGAATATCAGGAGAGGCTTATGTAATGGAAATTCTGACTCACTATTCATTAAATTATTTGTTGGGAAATACTCTTGATTTTGCTTCTTGAAACAAATTCAATTTTAGGAAATTTTATGTGTTGAAAACTTGATTCTTATGGTAACTGATTAGATCACTATACAAAGAACAGAACTGAACAGTCCTTTAGGGCTTGAGGTTCAGTTGCATGTCCCGGAAGCTGTTTGTCCTGCTTTGAGTGAGCCAGGTACCAACATTTACATTAATTTTTTCTTGTTTAATTTGTTTTCATGGTCTTTTTTTTAATCTATAATTGATGAAGCAAGTGATTGCTGGGTATGAGCAGGTCTCAGAGCTCTTCTTCGGTTCATGACTGGATTCTATGTATGCCTAAATAGAGGAGATGTGGACCAAAGGGCTTCCCAGGTTTATGTTCCAATATCTCAGCAAATTTTCCAAATTGCCTTATGTTTTAGTAAAAAAAAGGCATAATTGGTTAAAATATCCTAGCCTTTCACAACTTTTGTTATTATATCCTAACTTTTTGAGATTCTTTATTACATCCAAACCTTTTGAGATTTGTTATTATATCCAAACCGTTTGAGATTTGTTATTATATCCTAACCTTTCTATAATGTTTTATTCGTATCATAAACCACTTTTAAACTCCAAGTTTGAGGATGTGGGACTTAGAATAATTAGTTTAAATCGTAAAATTAATAATCGTTTTGATAACTATGGGTGATTAAGTGGCTTTTGAAATTCATATTAAGGTCCCCCTCATCAAATTTTAAGTTAAAAATTGACTTGGGATACAAATTAAACAATTTCGAAAGGTTAGGATATAATAACAAATCTTAAAAGATTAGAATATAATAACAAAAGTTGTGAAATGTTAGGATATTTTAACCAATTAAGAGATCTGTTTGTTTGCCATTGCATGCTGGATTGAATTATCTTTCTTGTGGTTCATATGTTTGTCACTGACAACAATCTACAGAAGCAGCTGGGCGTTCTCTTGTTTCTATCATTGTAGACCATATATTCCTTTGTATCAAAGATGCGGGTTAGTCTATCTGATGCTAGTCATCTTTCTTCTAAGGTTTTTCTATTTCTCTTTTATGTAGATAGTTATATTTCTTCAAATATATTGGTTAATTGATGTGCCATGTGTTTAATGTAAATGCAGAATTCCAGCTTGAGCTATTGATGCAGTCGTTGTTCTTTTCTCGGGTACACAAGCAATTTATTTAGATGTTATAGTAACTTAGATTCTCGTTCATTGTTTTGTGCCACATGTTACCTTGGTTGCAAAAATTTGATTTGAGTGTAAAAGAGCAAGATTGCTCTTGATCCACCAATTCACCTTCTCCTATCATCTCGCCTTAGCAAAAAAAGGAAAGATAAATAAATAAATAAATAAATTAAAAAAAAAGATTTTATGATATTCAGGTTTGTTGTTTTTTGTAAGAAATATTTTGGTTTTTTGTTGAGATGGCCTTTCACATAATCAATTTCATGTGTGATATTTTGACCTTAGGAAATAATCAATTAGTGATATTTTAGTGAAGGTCTGACAGGTTGTTTGACATTTCATGGGGGCATATCAAGACTGATACATCTATGAAGTTGTCATCCCTTCAACCTAGAACATTTGAGGAAGACGGGGAGGGTTCATGAGAAGTCATAAATGCATATATTTGAACCTGATACATTTCACCATAGTTTTTATTTCAAAAGACCATGGTGCGCTTGTTGTTTTACTATTGTCATTGTTTCATTGTTGATGGCCACTGTGTATTGGCTGCAGGCAAGTGTATCTGATGGAGAAAATACTAAGAACTTATCTCGAATTACACTTGGAGGACTTTTTCTGAGGTACAAATAAAGCATCTTTGTGGAACTCTTGGAAACCAGCTTGCCTTTGTATTAATTCATTTTAACTTGTTTCGCCTGTGTTTTTTGGTTGTCAAAACTGAGTTCCAGGTTTTCAGAAAAGAAAATAAAAAAATTCTTTATTGGAATATTTTTTGATTGGAAAGTGACATTTTCATTACTCTATTGAACAGAATATATACTTTATCAGGATATTGTAGACCAATGTATAAATACTATATTTCCTTGCATTTGTATGTGTTTGCTGTACTAGTTAATCAATCAACATGCTTATACAGGGTTTCAATTAAAAGCATTTATTCTGAGTTTCTTCCTTATCCCAATTATTTCCACACCATCTTTGTAAAACTCACTTATACTTCACGCATCACATGCATATCTAGAACGAGAGTTTTACTGTAATTTCTGTTGGAGTAGCACTTTGCCAACATTAGAGTTACGTGCATCTGGTGGAAATGCAGGGATACATTTTCGCATCCTCCATGCACACTTGTGCAACCGTCAATGAATGCAACTACAAAAGATCCTCCGGATGATTTTGATGATCGATTTTGTTTGTGTTTTTGGTTGCCGATCGATGATTTTGTTATGAATTTTTGAGGTTTCATGAAGGATTTTAAGTCTGTTGTGGTTTCTTGAATTTTTTTTTAATTATTTTTTTTTTGCTTGCGATTATTGAGTTCTTTAATTTGGCAAATATTTCTAGAATTCATTCCTGAGTTCTTTAATTTGGCAAAAAAAAAAAAAAAACTGTGAATTTCCGATTTCTTTTTATAAAAAATACGGAGAAGGCTATAATTACAGTGGATAAGATTAATCAAAAAACGGTTAAGTACAAATTTGTAGACTCTGATTGGTAGTTATTTCCTTGGTTTATAAAGTTCTGTTCATATGGGTCTTGCTTTCGGTGTTTTTCTTTAGTTATGTAATGTTTAGTTGAATGAGCGTGATTCCCTTGTCATGTATTTTCAATGGAACCTTCTGTTCTTATTATTGGTTGCTCTTTTTTGAACCCTTGTTCTTGACATTGCTATTTTTATTGTTAAACAGATGCAGATTTTTGTGAAAACCCTCACTGGCAAGACGATTACTCTCGAAGTTGAGAGTTCTGACACCATTGACAATGTCAAAGCTAAGATCCAAGACAAGGAAGGCATCCCACCGGACCAACAACGTTTGATCTTTGCTGGTAAACAGCTTGAGGATGGCCGAACCCTTGCTGACTACAACATCCAAAAGGAGTCCACACTCCACCTAGTCCTCCGTCTCCGTGGAGGGATGCAAATCTTTGTCAAGACCTTGACAGGCAAGACCATCACATTGGAGGTCGAAAGCTCTGATACAATTGACAATGTCAAGGCGAAGATCCAGGACAAGGAGGGCATTCCCCCGGACCAGCAGAGATTGATCTTTGCTGGGAAGCAATTGGAGGATGGTAGAACTCTAGCGGATTATAACATCCAGAAGGAGTCGACATTGCACTTGGTGTTGCGTCTACGTGGTGGAATGCAGATCTTTGTGAAGACTCTCACTGGGAAAACCATAACTCTAGAGGTGGAGAGCTCAGACACCATTGACAATGTGAAGGCTAAGATTCAGGACAAGGAGGGAATTCCCCCAGATCAGCAGCGACTCATCTTCGCTGGAAAACAACTTGAGGATGGTCGGACTTTGGCAGATTATAACATCCAGAAGGAGTCTACTCTCCACCTTGTTCTCCGTCTCCGTGGTGGTCACTGATTGAAGTCTTATCTGTTGTTGTTTAGTGTTATGTGATGTAAGTGTGTGGTTGATAAGTGATTTCTTTCTTTAATTGGTCCTTTGTATGAAACGTTAAGTTGGATTCTTCTATTCCTATTCTCTTGTTATTCACTATCATCTGCTTGGACAAAGTGTTGGAAATTTGGGACTCTTTTATGTTAATGCTATGTGTTTTCTTTTATTTTCCCCAGTTAATGCAATGCTATCAAATGTACAACTGAAGGAGCAATTCTATACCAACAAATGCAATGCATTCAACTGCACAACTGAAGAAACATTTTAAGACCAACTGACAAGAACAAATAGGAGGGTAAGTTCTTTACCCACGGCTGTGTTTTATTTTTTAAATCGATTGAGACATTTGTACATAGTTGCAGAAAGTGTTCTGGGTTTTATATTGGGACTTGCATGTCTATAACCATTGTAGCATTGTATGTACAAGGAATGTGTTGATCACTCTCTTATTTGTTTTCAATGGATAATAAGCAACTGCGCATGTGCCATTCTACAATTTTAATTGGGTTATTTTTGTTTTCATTACTCGGTTCTTTACTTGAAGATGCTTGTAATTCATAGTTGAAGGAGAGCTAATCGGTAACTTTTACTGACTGTAGATTTGGATGGTGGAAGTCAAGCAATCTCAACGTTTATGGAGGCACAGAGAGGTTCACACCTTGGCTTTAATGGTATAAACTTCATCCCACTTCGTGATGCTAACATTGTCGTAGGTGGTATTGCAGTCAGGTTATCTGAAAAAGATGATGTTAAGACCAGTAAAGTATAACACCTTTTTCTTTTCTGTTTTTGTAGCAGAGAATGCCTTTCAAACAACAACTTTAGATAGCGGAAAAGGGCCATTTCAGCCTCGAAACTAAATAGCAAGGGCCAAATACTCTTGGCCCATTTCAAGCCATTCTTGGCCATCCATACCCCTTAAAATATTCTTTATTAATATTTATTAATTTTGAAGGTACTATGCCATAATATCATGCATAATTTAGGGGCTTGCTGCTTAGAATAGGGGCTGAAATGACACTTTTGCCTTAACGTTGCATTTTGTTTTGTAAACTAAAAGACATGAGAAAAAAGGTCGACTACACTCAAAGTACATGAAAATCTTGAGTAATAATTCTTTTACTATGTTGTAACCTTTTTTTTTTTTTTTTTTTTTTTTTTTTTTTTTTTTTTCTAATCTCTTCTTTATCGACGTTGAAAATGAAAAACTGTTACTTTGAATAATGAGCCGTTTTTAAAAATTTAAACTCAAGTATTTTTCCCACTTCTACATTGCATTTTGCAGGCAAATTAAGCAACAACCCCACTCACTGAATGCTAGACCGTTGCCCCTTTTCAATAACAGGGTCGTGTTGACAAATTTCGTGAGCATAAAGTATTTTAGAGGTGGGTGTGATACTTTTACAGCAAACATTTTTATAATTTTTATTAATTTTGTTCCTAGTCCAAAGTTTAAAGTGGTAATGCTATTTTAGCAAGTTTTACTAAGACAATGAAATGTCGTAACACTCTAGTTAATAAGTAAACCTAACTACACGTTGCAACCTAATACTTGGTCTCTTCCCACATTAATTTTGTTAGCGTAAACATTAACTTAGAATTCTTTAATGAATCTTCTAAACTTATTGCCATCATTTTACCACTCATAGAGCAACAAGCTTTTTTTTTTTTTTTTTTTTTTTTTTTTAATTTCTCTTTTTCTAAACAACTTGCAGGTATACAAGTTGACTAGTGAAAAGAAAACTTGATGGGGCCAACGGCCTAGGAATTGTGGCAAATGATTTTTGCGCAGATATAACGTATTAGGATAAAACAATGATCTCATTTAAAGCGCATGCAAATTTCAAGGTATAGATCTTTTATTATGTTATATCAAAATTGTTATTTTTTAATATTGTAATTTTCAACGAGTTGATAAATCGAAACTATTATTTGAATAAAGAATTACTGTTAAAAATTTAAATTTGCAACTTCCTGGTTTTTTTTCTTCCACATTGCATTTTTTTAGACAAAAAAGGTCATCTTAGGCGTGAAAAGCTACGAGACCTTTGCTTATTTTTTGAACTAAAGGTGTTTCAAAGGCGGGTGTCAATACATTTTCAATCATTTTTATGATTTTCATTAGTTTTGTTCCAAGTTCAAAGTTCTAGCGGGGTGCTATTTAAGCAAGGGTTACAAGAAAATAGAAAGCAAGGGTTACAAGAAAATAGAAATGTACTTTAATTCTATTTAACAAGTAAGCCTAACCACGAATGAGCTTTAATACACGTGACAACCTAATTACATGAACGGACTATGAAAACATGATTTCCTCGCTATATTGCGAGCTAATTATTGCATGGTATCTTCATACAATATTATGGTTGTTAGCTTGGACTTTTCTATGAATCTCATAAACTTGTTTCATCATTTTACCACCTACTGAGCAATAAGCTTATAATGTTTCTCTTAACACCTTGCAGGTAAACATGCCCTGATGAAAAGAAAAACTTGATAGAGCCAAGTAACTTGGACGGATAACACAAAGAGAGGCCATAGAAAACAAAAAAAACAAAGACTAAATTTAGAGGACATGCAAATTTTGAGGTTGAAGTCCTTTACTATGTTATGACGAAATTATTTTGTTATCTAATATCTATGTTTTACTGATATTGAAGCTCATTCTTTTTTTCTCAATATTTGCGAGGTAAAGAAGTCGGATAAAACAATGATTATATTTAGAGTACATGCAAACTTTAAGGTATAAATCTTTTATTATGTTATATCAAAAATTATTTTTTTAATATCATAATATTTTTGAAGTTGAAAAATCAAAACTATTATTTTGAATAAAAAATTACTTCTAAAAATTTAAATTTGCAACTTCCTCACATGGTGTTTTCTTTTTTCTTTTACATTGCATTTTTTTAGACAAAAAAGGTCATCTTAGGCGTGAAAAGCTACGAGATCATCGCTTCTTTTTTGAAGACAATACTACCAGTGGAATGACGAATTCGAACTAAAGGTGTTTCAAAGGCGAGTGTCAATACATTTTTAAGCATTTTATGATTTTCATTAGTTTTGTTCCAAGTTCAAAGTTCTAGCGGGGTAAGCGAGGCTTACAAGGAAATAGAAATGTTCTTTAATTCTATTTAACAAGTAAGCCTAACCAAGAAAGAGCTTTAATACACGCGACGACCCTAATTACATGAACGGACTATGAAAATATAGTTTCCTCGCTTTCTTGCGAGCTAATTATTGCATGGTCTCTTCATACAATATTATGGTTGTTCGCTTGACTTCTCTAATGAATCATATAGGCTTCTTTCATCATTTTACGACCTGCTGAGCAATAAGCTCATACTTTTTTTTAACACCTCGCAGGTAAACATGCCATTGATGAAAAGAAAAACTTGATAAAGACAAGTAACTTGGACGGATAACACAGAGAGGCCATAGAAGGGAAAAACAAAGACTAAATTTAGAGGACATGCAAATTTTGAGGTAGAAGTCCTTTACTATTTTATAACGAAATTATTTTGTCATCTAATATCTATGTTTTACCGACATTGAAAGCAACAAGCTCATTTGTTTTTCTCAATATTTGCAGGTGAACAACTCAGTTAAAACAATGATTATATTAAGAATACATGCAAACTTTTACGTATAAATCTTTTATTATGTTATATCAATTTTTTGAATATCATAATTTTTACTAAAGTTGAAAAATCAAAACTACTATTTTGAATAAAGAATTACTTCTGAAAATTTAAATTTGCAACTTCCTCACGTGTTGTTTTCTTTTTTCTTCTGCATTGCGTTTTTTTTGATAAAAAAGGTCATCTAAAGCGTGAAAAGCTATGAGACCATTGCTTCTTATTTGATAACAATATGACCAAGCTGGATTGACGAATTCCAAACTAAAGGTGTTTCAAAGGTGGGTGTCAATACATTTTCAAACATTTTTATGATTTTAATTAGTTTTGTTCCAAGTTCAAAGTTCTAGCAGGGTAAGCGAGGCTTACAAGGAAATAGAAATGTACTTTAATTCTATTTAACAAGTAAACCTAACCAAGAAAGAGCTTTAATACATGTGACAACCTAATTACATGAACGAACTATGAAAACATGATTTCCTCGTTTTCTTGTGAGTTAATTATTGCATGGTCTCTTCATACTATTATGATCTCCCCTTGCAACAACACAGTCATCGGAACCTATTGCTACTTCAGTGGAAGATAAGTATTTCAAAGATGGGTGTTAACTTTTAAAGGAGTGTTTTTACGTTTTTTATAAGTTATGATCCATGTTCAATCGATCCAAAGGTATGCTAATTAAGGGAGGTTTACTAAGACATTGAAATGTCTATATACTCTATTGAAAAAGAAAATCTAACCAAAGTCGAACTTAACATTAACGTTTCAACCTTATTACAGGAGGAAGAACATGACAACACGATTTCCTCTTTATCTTGCTAGAGATATACATGGAATCCTTAAATGAATACTAAGGTTGGATTCACAAACAATAATTTGGACATCATTAATAGACTTCCTAAACTCCTGGTCATCTTTTTACCACCCGCTGAGCATCAAGCTCATTCCTTTTTCTAAACACATTGCTGGTAAATGAGTCGACAAAGGAAAAGAAAGAAGTTGATGAAGCCAACAAATTTTTCTTTAATAGTGACATGAGAAAAAACAACGACTCAATTAAAGGTACAAGTCCAGTTAAGATTACATAGAAAGATATAAATAAAGTTTTTTAGTTTAATACATTAACCAAAATTATTGATAAAAAAGATTACATTATATGTCTTAATCATGTTTCCTTCGCTTCTATATTCTACTTCGCAGAAAAGGAAATGGTACGATACGCGCTGAAAGCTATAAGACTCACTTCCACCTCTCCCAACCACAACGTAATAGAAAACTGTCGACTAATTGAACGGAAGAGAAGTACTTTAAAGGTGGGTGTTATCTTTTAAAACGAGTGTTTTTTACTTTTTTCATCAGTTATGATTCAAGCCAAAAAGTTCCAAAGGTATGCTAATTTAGCGAGGTTTACTAAGACATCAAAATGTCGATACGCTCAATTGAAATAGTAAACCAAACCAAAATTGAACTTAAGTTAATGCTTCAACCTTGTTTCACGACGGGGATCGTGACAATGAGATTTTCTCTTTTTTTTGAGATATATTGAAGGTCTCTTTAAACGAATACTAAGGTTGGGCGAACAAATAATAATTTGGACTTCACTAATGCACCTCGTTATCTCTTTACCACCCGTTGAGCATCGAGCTCACTCCTTTTTTTCTAAACACCTTGCAGGTAAACGAGTCGACAAAGGAAAAAAGAAAATGGTCGATACAATATATACGCGCAAAGCACTCATGACTCATTTCTTCTCGTTCAACTACAATGTCATCAGAAACTATCGGCTAATTTAGCAGAAGAGAAGTATTGCAAAGGTGGGTGTTATTTTTTAAAATTAGCGTTTTTACGTTTTCATTAGTGATGATCCATGCTTAAAAGTTACGAGTTATGCTAATTTAGCGAGGTTTACTAAGACGTCGAAATGTCGATACACTCAATTGAACAAGCAAACCTAACCAAAATTGAAATTAAATTAACGCTTCAACCTTGTTGCGTGATGGGTGCTTGTGACAACGAGATTTCCTCACTTTCTTGTGAGATATGTAGACGAGTCTCTTTAAATGAATACAAAGGTTAGGCGAACAAACAATAATTTGGACTTCACTAATGCACCTCATAAACTCCTTGTCATCTCTTTAGCACCCGTAGAGCATTGAACTCATTCCTTTTTTTTTTCTAATCACCTTGCGAGATAAGCGTGCGACAAAGGAAAAAAATCAGTACAATAGGGGAAGAATGCTATATAACTCATTTCTCTCCTTGCAACAACACTGTCATCGAAAACTATTGCTACTTCGGTAGAAGACAAGTATTTCAAAGATGGGTGTTAACTTTTAAAAGAAGCATTTTTACATTTTTCATTAGTTATGATCCATGTTCAATTGATCCAAAGGGGTATGCTAATTAAGGGAGGTTTATTAAGACATTGAAATGTCTATACTATCTATTGACAAAGCAAATCTAACCAAAATCAAACTAATGTTAACGCTTCAACCTTATTACACGAGGAGGAACGTGACAACGCAGTTTCCTCACTCTCTCTCTCCCTCTTGTGAGAGAAATACATGGTAGCATTAAATGAATACTAAGGTTGGACGTACAACAATAATTTGGACATCACTAATAGACTTCGTAAACTCCTCATCATCTCTACCACCCGTGAGCATCAAGCTCATTCCTTTTTCTAAATACATTGTAGGTAAACGGGTCGACAAAGGAAAAGAAAGAAGTCGATGAAGCGAATAATATTTTCTTTAATAGCGACATGAGAGAAAACGACGACTAAATTAAAGGTACAAGTCCTAGTTAAGATTACATAGAAAGAAATAAATAAAGTGTTTTAGTTTAATACATTAACCAAAATTATTGATAAAAAGGATTACATTGTATGTCTTAATCATGTTTCCTTCTCTTCTATATTTTACTTTACAGACAAGGAAATGGTACGATACGCGTTGAAAGCTACAAGACTCACTTCCACCTCTCTCGACCACAACGTCATCGAAAACTATCGACTAATTGAGTGGAAGAAAAGTACTTTAAAGGTGGGTGTTATCTATTAAAACAAGCATTTTTTACATTTTTCATTAGTTATGATCTAAGCCCAAAAGTTTCAAAGGCATGCTAATTTAGCGAGGTTTACTAAGACATCAAATTGTCGATACGCTCAATTGAAAAAGTAAACCTAACCAAAATTGAACTTAAGGTAACGCTTCAACCTTGTTACGACGACAGCCTAGTGACAATGAGATTTTCTTTTTTTGAGATATATTGACGGTCTCTTTAAATGAATACTAAGGTTGGGTGAATAAACAATAATTTCGACTTCACTAATGCACCTCGTAATCTTTTTACCACTTGCTGAGTATTGAGCTCACTCCTTTTTTTCTAAACACCTTGCAGGTAAACGAGTCGACAAAGGAAAAAAGAAAATGTTCAATACAATATGGACAAAACACTACAAGTCTCGTTTCTTCTCGTTCAACGACAATGTCATCGGACACTATCGGCAAATTCAGCAGAAGAGAAGTATTACAAAGGTGAGTGTTACCTTTTAAAACGAGCATTTTTTACGTTTTTCATTAGTGAAAATCCATGCTTAAAAGTTCCAATGGTATGCTAATTTAGCGAGGTTTACTAAGACATCGAAATGTCGACACACTCAATTGAACAATTAAACTTAACCAAAATTGAAATTAAGTTAACGCTTCAACCTTGTTACATGATGGGTACTGTGAAATGATATTTCCTTACTGTCTTGTGAGATATTTAGACGTTCTCTTTAAATGAATATAAAGGTTGGGCGAACAAACAATAATTTGAACTTCACTAATGCACCTCGTAAACTCCTTGTCATCTTTTTACCACTCGCTAAATATCGAGCTCATTCCTTTTTTTTTCTAAACACCTTGCAGATAAACGAGTCGACAAAGGAAAAAAAAAGTCGGTACGATAGAGGAAGAATGCTATATAACACATTTCTTCCCTATCAACAACACTGTCATCGGAAACTATTGCTACTTCAGCGGAAGATAAGTATTTCAAAGGTGGGTGTTAACTTTTAAGAGGAGCGTTTATACGTTTTTCATTAGTTATGATACATATTCAATCGATCCAAAGGTATGCTAATTAAGGGAGGTTTACTAAGACATTGAAATGTCTATACACTCTATTGAAAAAGAAAATCTAACCAAAGTCGAACGTAACGTTAACACTTCAACTTTATTACACGAGGAAAAACATGACAACGCGATTTCCTCTCTATCTTGCGAGAGATATACATGGTATCCTTAAATGAATACTAAGGTTGGATGCCCAAACAATAATTTGAACATCATTAATAAACTTCGTAAACTCCTCGTCATCTCTTTACCACCCACTGAGCATCAAGCTCATTCATTTTTCTAAAAATATTGTAGGTAAACGAGTCGACAAAGGAAAAGAAAGAAGTCGATGAAACCAACAAATTTTTCTTTAAAAGTGACATGAAAAAAAATGACGATTAAATTTAAGGTACAAGCTTAGACAAGATTACATAGAAATAAATATATAAAAAAATTTTAGTTTAATACATTAACCAAAATTATTGATAAAAAAGATTACATTATATGTCTTAATTATGTTTCCTTCGCTTCTATATTCTACTTCGCAGATAAGGAAATAGTACAATACGTGGCCGAATCTTTGCAAGACTTACTTACACCTCTCCTGACCATAACTTAATCGAAAACTATCGACTAATTGAGCATAAGTGATGTACTTTAAAGGTGGGTGTTATATTTTAAAACGAGCATTTTTGACGTTTTTCATTACTTATGATCCAAGGCCAAAAGTTCTAAAGGAATGCTAATTTAGCGAGGTTTACTAAGACATCGAAATATCAATACGTTTAATTGAAAAAGTAAACCTAACCAAAGTTGAACTTAAGATAACGCTTCAACCTTGTTACACGACGGGGACCGTGACAACGAAATTTTCTTTTTTTTGAGATATATTGACGGTCTCTTTAAATGAATACTATGGTTGGATGAACAAACAATAATTTGGGCTTCACTAATGCACCTCGTTATCTCTTTACCACCCGCTGAGCATCGAGCTCACTCCTTTTTTCTAAACACCTTGCAGATAAATGAGTCGACAAAGGAAAAATGAAAATAATTGATACACATGCGCAAAACACTCATGAATCATATCTTCTCGTTCAACAACAATGCCATCGGAAACTATCAGTTAATTCAGCAGAAGGGAAGTATTACAAAGGTGGGTGTTATCTTTTAAAATGAGCATTTTCTTATGTTTTTCATTAGTGATGATCCATGCTTAAAAGTTTCAAAGGTATACTAATTTAGCGAGGTATACTAAGACATCGAAATGTCGACACACTCAATTGAACAATTAAACCTAACCAAAATTGAAATTAAGTTAAGGCTTCAACCTTGCTACGTGATGGGTACTGTGACAATGATATTTCCTTACTTTCTTGTGAGATATTTAGACGGTCTCTTTAAATGAATATAAAGTTTGGGCGAACAAACAATAATTCGAACTTCACTAATGCACCTCGTAAACTCCTCGTCATCTCTTTACCACCCGCTAAACATCGAGCTCATTCCTTTTTTTCTAAACACCTTGCGAGATAAACGAGTCGACAAAGGAAAAAAAAAGTCGGTACGATAGAGGAAGAATGCTAGATAACACATTTCTTCCCTATCAACAACTTGTCATCGGAAACTATTGCTACTTCAAATGAGAAGATAAGTATTTCAAAGGTGGGTGTTATCTTTAAAAGGTGCGTTTTTACATTTTTCATTAGTTATGATCCATATTCAATCAATCCAAAGGTATGCTAATTAAGGGAGGTTTACTAAGACATTAAAATGTCTATACACTCTATGAAAAGGAAATTTAACCAAAGTCAAACGTAACGTTAACGCTTCGACTTTATTACACGAGGAAGAACATGACAACGTGATTTCCTCTTTATCTTGCAAGAGATATACATGGAATCCTTAAATGAATACTAAGGTTGGATTCACAAACAATAATTTGGACATCATTAATAAACTTCGTAAACTCCTCGTCATCTTTTTATCACCATTGAGCATCAAGCTCAATCTGTTTTCTAAACATATTGCAGGTAAACGAGTCAACAAAGGAAAAGAAAGATGTCGATGAAGCCAACAAATTTTTCTTTAATAGTGACATAAGAAAAAATGACAATTAAATTTAAGGTACAAGCTCAGATATGATTGCAAAGAAAGAAATATATAAAAAAATTTTAGTTTAATACATTAACCAAGATTATTGATAAAAAAGATTACATTATATGTCTTAATCATGTTTCCTTCGCTTCTATATTTTACTTATGAGATAAGGAAATAGTACGATACGCGCTGAATGCTACAAAACTCACTTCCACCTCTCCTGACCATAACTTAATCGAAAACTATCGACTAATTGAGCAGAAGAGATGTACTTTAAAGGTGGGTGTTATCTTTTAAAACGAGCATTTTTGACGTTTTTCATTAGTTATGATCCAAGGCCAAAAGTTCTAAAGGAATGCTAATTTAGCGAGGTTTATTAAGACATCGAATTGTCAATACGTTTAATTGAAAAAGTAAACCTAACCAAAATTGAACTTAAGTTTACGCTTCAACCTTGTTACACGACGGGGACCGTGACAACGAAATTTTCTTTTTCTTTTAGGATATATTGACGGTCTCTTTAAATGAATATTAAGGTTGGACAAACAAACAATAATTTGGACTTCACTAATGCACCTCGTTATCTCTTTACCACCGTGAGCATCGAGCTCACTCTTTTTTTTAAACACCTTGCGAGATAAATGAGTCGACAAAGGAAAAAGAAAATGATCGATATACTACGCGTAAAACACTCATGAATCATTTCTTCTCGTTCAACAACAATGTCATCGGAAACTATCAGTTAATTTAGCAGAAGGGAAGTATTACAAATGTGGGTTTTATCTTTTAAAACGAGCATTTTCTTATGTTTTTCATTAGTGATGATCCATGCTTAAAAGTTTCAAAGGTATGCTAATTTAGCGAGGTTTACTAAGACATCGAAATGTCGAAACACTGTTGAACAATTAAACTTAACCAAAATTGAAATTAAGTTAACGCTTCAACCTTGTTACGTGATGGGTACTGTGACAATGATATTTCCTTACTTTCTTGTGAGATATTTAGACGGTCTCTTTAAATGAATATAAAGGTTGGGCGAACAAACAATAATTCGAACTTCACTAATGCACCTCGTAAACTTCTCGTCATCTATTTACCACCCGCTAAACATCGAGCTCATTCCTTTTTTTTCTAAACACCTTGCAGATAAATGAGTCGACAAAGGAAAAAAAAGTCGGTACGATAGAGGAAGAATGCTAGATAACACATTTCTTCCCTATCATTAACACTGTCATCGGAAACTATTGCTACTTCAGCGGAAGATAAGTATTTCAAAGGTGGGTGTTAACTTTTAAAAGGAGCGTGTTTTTCATTCGTTATGATCAATATTCAATCGATCCAAAGGTATGCTAATTAAGGGAGGTTTACTAAGACATTGAAATGTCTTTGCACTCTATTGAAATAGAAAATCTAACCAAAGTCAAAGGTAACGTTAACGCTTCAACTTTATTGCACGAGGAAAAACATGACAACCCGATTTCCTCTCTATCTTGCGAGAGGTATACATGGTATCCTTAAATGAATACTAAGGTTGGATTCACAAACAATAATTTGGACATCATTAATAAACTTCGTAAACTCCTCGTCATCGCTTTCCCACCCACTGAGCATCAAGCTCATTCGTTTTTCTAAACATATTACAGGTAAACGAGTCGACAAAGGAAAAGAAAGAAGTCGATGAAGCCAATAAATTTTTCTTTAATAATGACATGAAAAAAAATGACGATTAAATTTAAGGTACAAGCTCAGATAATATTGCATAGAAATAAATATATAAAAAAAAATTTAGTTTAATACATTAACCAAAATTATTGATAAAAAAGATTACATTATATGTCTTAATCATGTTTCCTTCGCTTCTATATTCTACTTCGCAGATAAGGAAATAGTACGATACGTATTTGAATGCTACAAGACTCGCTTCCTCCTCTCTTGATCATAACTTAATCGAAAACTATCGACTAATTGAACAGAAGAGATGTACTTTAAAGGTGGGTGTTATCTTTTAAAACGAGCGTTTTTTACGTTTTTCATTAGTTATGATCCAAGCTTAAAAGTTCTAAAGGAATGCTAATTTAGCGAGGTTTACTAAGACATCGAAATGTCAATACGTTTAATTGAAAAAGTAAACCTAACCAAAATTGAACTTAAGTTAACGCTTCAACCTTGTTACACGATGGGGACCGTGACAACGAAATTTTCTTTTTTTGAGATATATTGACGGTCTCTTTAAATGAATACTAAGGTTGGTCGAACAAACAATAATTTGGACTTCACTAATGCACCTCGTTATCTCTTTACCACCCATTGGGCATTGAGCGCACTCCTTTTTTTCTACACCTTGCAGATAAATGAGTCGACAAAGGAAAAAAGAAAATGATCGATACACTACGCGCAAAACACTCCTGAATCATTTCTTTTTGTTCAACAACAATGTCATCGGAAACTATCAGTTAATTCAGCAGAAGGGAAGTATTACAAAGGTGGGTGTTATCTTTTAAAACGAGCATTTTCTTATGTTTTTCATTAGTGATGATCCATACTTAAAAGTTTCAAAGGTATGCTAATTTAGCGAGGTTTACTAAGACATCGAAATGTCGACACACTGTTGAACAATTAAACTTAACCAAAATTGAAATTAAGTTAACGCTTCAACCTTGTTACATGATGGATCTTGTGACAATGATATTTCCTTACTTTCTTGTGAGATATTTAGATGGTCTCTTTAAATGAATATAAAGGTTGGGCGACCAAATAATAATTTGAACTTCACTAATGCACCTCATAAACTCCTCGTCATCACTTTACCACCCGCTAAACATCGAGCTCATTCATTTTTTTCTAAATACCTTGAGATAAACGAGTCGACAAAGGAAAAAAAGTCGATACGATAGAGGAAGAATGCTATATAACACATTTCTTCCCTATGAACAACACACTTGTCATTGGAAACTATTGCTACTTCAACGGAAGATAAGTATTTCAAAGGTGGGTGTTAACTTTTAAAAGGAGCGTTTTACGTTTTCATTAGTTATGATCCATATTCAATCGATCCAAAGGTATGCTAATTAAGGGAGGTTTACTAAGACATTAAAATGTCTATACACTCTATCAAAAAGAAAATCTAACCAAAGTCGAACATAATAGTTATTTCTGTATTACTGACTGAATTGTGAAATGTGTTGTGTTGGTTAATGCAATTGTCTTTGTGTTCATCAGCACATGCAAAACATATAATGTGTGATAAATACGTTTAAACTCAATATGAATTTATTTGATCATTGCCGAATCATCCAGTTTTTCTTCCTGTACAAAGAAAAGACCTGAATTTCTAATTATTTTTAGATTGCAGATGGGATGACCATAGAAGTTGGTACCGTTAACCTTATGATTGAAACTCATGGAGGTGGTCGAGCACAAGGCGGTGCAACTTGGTAATTTTATTGTTCCACCTCTATTTCTTGTAGTTATATATGCTCTGATATACTGAAATGAATAGTCATGTAACTCATCCGTGCATGTATCACGTCTTATGAGTTAATTCCTTTGATTGAAGAATCTGGACGTGTTCCCTTGTCAATAATTGTATGTATAATGGTCTATAAAATTGGGTTTTCAATAAAAAAAAAAGATGCGAGTGCTTTTGGCTAGAATTATGCTAATTTTCTTTTTTCATTGATCTTTAATTTTATTATTTATTTTAAAAGAAAAAAAAATCTCAATCCTAATTTTGTCTTGTCACTTTACTGTTACTTTTCACATCCAAATATTTCCACACCCCTCTAGCATGAATAAGCCCCTGGATCTAAGTACAACTTCCCCATCCTCACTAATGTGTAATTGCAAGGGGGATTGGCTTGTTGTAGGATGGAGTTTTGAATTTAGGTCTCTGAATTTGTGTGGTAGATACTTAGCCATCACTTGATTCCCTTTGGATCAGAATTAATCAATTCAATGTTGCATATATATGTTTTGTTTACTTTCCCTCACTTCTTTTAACTTCTGGAGTTCAATCATTGCTTCAATTCTTTGCTTAAGTTCTTGCCTTTATGTGAACGGAGCGCATTTGCTATTGATAATAGCATACTGAGTCACTGACAGCCGATTTTTTAAACAAGTCAAACAATGGCTCATTTAGGATAGATAGCGCATATAAAATTTCAATGTAAAGATAAACTGTATTCTTGTTTTCTTCTTATATTTTCAATGACACATTTAAAGCTTAGACTTCAAGAAATTTAGGAACTTCATTTATTAAGTTCTGCTTGGGCCATTTGCCTGTAAGGCCTATTCATTTTTAGGTAGCACAGCATTGTCTATAGTTACTCTCTTACTTCACAGTATGCTCAAAGATAAGATCTATGACAATTTAACCCCTTTATATTTTTTGCGTTCTTGAACTTTACTCCATTATTGGAAGTAGCGCTACCCATGATGGGTAAAGTTAGTAGATGGCTTTAAAATGTCTAGAAAACCTTCAAACTCAGATAATTGTTTGATCTAGCCCTTGTGGAATTGTCTTACATCAGTTATTTTATTAGCACATGATTCATATAACAAAACATCTTCTATAACTCTCGCAGGGCTTCACCTCTAGCATCTATAACAATGCACAAACTTCTCTTGTATACAACAAATGACCAGTGGCAGGTATGCACTTGAATTTGTGTCTTAGTCGACTGTTTCCCAAATATTTTCATATTTTTGAAATCTTCTAGCTTGATCTTTTCTTTTATGTAGGTTGCGAATCTTAAAGAAGCTAGGGACTTCTCCAATGGTAAAAAGAACATATATGGTTTTTAAAGTAATTTTCTCCCTCAAAGAGTCTATTTAACATCCATTTATGTTATTTCAATGCTTCTTCATAGCTGACATTGCAAATTCTATTTGAGTTCAATTTTATGTTGATTATTGATTGAGGAATTCGTCTGGACCAAAAATCTTATACTATGAGCACTTTCACTGTTATCAGAAATTGGAGTGGGAATCATTATCCGCAGACCTCCTTCCTCATCCTGACATGTTCCTTGATGCTAGTTTAACATGCTCAGACAATGGGGCAAACAGGCGAGATGATGATGGTGCAAAACGGGTTTTCTTTGGTGGTGAACGTTTCCTCGAAGGAATATCAGGAGAGGCTTATGTAATGGAAATTCTGACTCACTATTCATTAAATTATTTATTGGGAAATACTCTTGATTTTGCTTCTTGGAACAAATTCAATTTTAGGAAATTTTATGTGTTGAAAACTTGATTCTTTACATGGTAACTGATTAGATCACTATACAAAGAACAGAACTGAACAGTCCTTTAGGGCTTGAGGTTCAGTTGCATGTCCCGGAAGCTGTTTGTCCTGCTTTGAGTGAGCCAGGTACCAACATTTACATTAATTTTTTCTTGTTTAATTTGTTTTCATGGTCTTTTTTTTAATCTATAATTGATGAAGCAAGTGATTGCTGGGTATGAGCAGGTCTCAGAGCTCTTCTTCGGTTCATGACTGGATTCTATGTATGCCTAAATAGAGGAGATGTGGACACCCAAGGGCTTCCCAGGTTTATGTTCCAATATCTCAGCAAATTGTCCAAATTGCCTTATGTTTTAGTAAAAAAAGGCATAATTGGTTAAAATATCCTAGCCTTTCACAACTTTTGTTATTATATCCTAACTTTTTGAGATTTGTTATTATATCCATACCTTTTGAGATTTGTTATTATATTCAAACCGTTTGAGATTTTTATTAGATCCTAATCTTTCTATAATGTTTTATTCGTATCATAAACCACTTTTAAACTCCAAATTGAGGATGTGGGACTTAGAATAATTAGTTTAAATCATAAAATTAATAATTGTTTTGATAACTATGGGTGATTAAGTGGCTTTTGAAATTCATATTAAGGTGCCCCTCATCAAATTTTAAGTTAAAAATTGACTTGGGATACAAATTAAACAATTTAGAAAGGTTAGGATATAATAACAGATCTCAAAGGATTAAAATATAATAACCAAAGTTGTGAAATGTTAGGATATTTTAACCAATTAAGAGATCTGTTTATTTGCCATTGCATGCTGGATTGAATTATCTTTCTTGTGGTTCATATGCTTGTCACTGACAGCAATCTACAGAAGCAGCTGGGCGTTCTCTTGTTTCTATCATTGTAGACCATATATTCCTTTGTATCAAAGATGCGGGTTAGTCTATCTGATGCTAGTCATCTTTCTTCTAAGGTTTTTCTATTTCTCTTTATGTAGATAGTTGTCTTTCTTCAAATATATTGGTTAATTGATGTGCCATGTGTTTAATGTAAATGCAGAATTCCAGCTTGAGCTATTGATGCAGTCGTTGTTCTTTTCTCGGGTAGGACCATACATAAGCAATTTATTAAGATGTTATAGTAACTTAGATTCTCATTCATTGTTTTGTGCCACATGTTACCTTCGTTGCAAAATTTTGATTTGAGTGTAAAAGAGCAAGATTGCTCTTGATCCACCAATTCACCTTCTCCTATCATCTTGCCTTAGCAAAAAAAGGAAAAATAAATAAATTAATTAATTAATTAAAAAAAAAAAGATTTTATGATATTTGGGTTTGTTGTTTTTCGTAAGAAATATTTTGGCTTTTTGTTGAGATAGCCTTTCACATAATCAATTTCATGTGTGATATTTTGACCTTAGGAAATAATCAATTAGTAATATTTTAGTGAAGGTCTGACAACTTGTTTGACATTTCATGGGGGCATATCAAGACTGATACATTTATGAAGTTGTCATCCCTTCAACCTAGAACATTTGAGGAAGACGGGGAGGGTTCATGAGAAGTCATAAATGCATATATTTGAACCTGATACATTTCACCATAGTTTTTATTTCTAAAGACCATGGTGCGCTTGTTGTTTTACTATTGTCATTGTTTCATTGTTGATGGTCACTGTGTATTGGCTGCAGGCAAGTGTATCTGATGGAGAAAATACTAAGAACTTATCTCGAATTACACTTGGAGGACTTTTTCTGAGGTACAAATAAAGCATCTTTGTGGAACTCTTGGAAACCAGCTTGCCTTTGTATTAATTCATTTTAAGTTGTTTCGCCTGTGTTTTTTGGTTGTCAAAACTGAGTTCCAGGTTTTCAGAAAAGAAAATAAAAAAATTCTTTATTGGAATATTTTTTGATTGGAAAGTGACATTTTCATTATTCTATTGAACAGAATATATACTTTATCAGGATATTGTAGACCAATGTATAAATACTATATTTCCTTGCATTTGTATGTGTTAGCTGTACTAGTTAATCAATCAACATGCTTATACAGGGTTTCAATTAAAAGCATTTATTCTGAGTTTCTTCCTTATCCCAATTATTTCCACACCATCTTTGTAAAACTCACTTATACTTCACGCATCACATGCATATCTAGAACGAGAGTTTTACTGTAATTTCTGTTGGAGTAGTACTTTACCAACATTAGAGTTACGTGCATCTGGTGGAAATGCAGGGATACATTTTCGCATCCTCCATGCACACTTGTGCAACCGTCAATGAATGCAACTACAAAAGATCCTCCGGATGTTCCTGAATTTGGTAAACTTTCCCATTTGCCTCCATAATGTAACAATGATTTGCTAGATAGAGTTAGTTTGTATAACAATTGTTCGTTCATGTCCTTTTTTAGCAGGTATGAACTTTTGCCCTCCAATCTATCCTCTAGGAGATCAAAAGTGGCAATTATTTGAGGGTGTGCCTCTACTCTGTCTCTACTCTCTCCAGATGAAGCCCTCACCAGCTCCTCCATTCTTTGCTTCACAAACCGTCATTGATTGCCGGCCTCTTGTGGTACTCCTAACATGAAATTTCATAAGCTTGTCTGTGTCTTCGAGCACCGATGTTTTCTTTCTAACTATTTCTATTTGTTTGCTTCTTACATAGATAAATCTTCAGGAGGAATCTTGTTTGAGGATCACTCTCTTATTAGTTTTCAATGGATAATAAGCAACTGCGCATGTGCCATTCTACAATTTTAATTGGGTTATTTTTGTTTTCATTATTCGGTTCTTTACTTGAAGATGCTTGTAATTCATAGTTGAAGGAGAGCTAATCGGTAACTTTTACTGACTGTAGATTTGGATGGTGGAAGTCAAGCAATCTCAACGTTTATGGAGGCAGAGAGAGGTTCACACCTTGGCTTTAATGGTATAAACTTCATCCCGCTTCGTGATGCTAACATTGTCGTAGGTGGTATTGCAGTCAGGTTATCTGAAAAAGATGATGTTAAGACCAGTAAAGTATACCACCTTTTTCTTTTCTGTTTTTGTAGCAGAGAATGCCTTTCAAACAACAACTTTAGATAGTGGAAAAGGGCCATTTCAGCCTCTAAACTAAATAGCAATGGCCAAATCTCTTGCGCCATTTCAAGCCATTCTTGGGCCATCCATACCCCTTAAAATATTCTTTATTAATATTTATTAATTTTGAAGGGACTATGCCATGATATCATGCATAATATAGGGCCTTTTTAGAATAGGGGCTGAAATGACACTTTTGCCTTAACGTTGCATTTTGTTTTGTAAACTAAAAGACACGAGAAAAAACATCGACTACACTCAAAGTACATGAAAATCTTGAGTAATAATTCTTTTACTATGTTGTAACATTTTTTTTTTTTTTTCTAATCTCTTCTTTATCGACGCTGAAAATGAAAAGCTGTTACTTTAAATAATGAGCCGCTTTTAAAAATTTAAACTCAAGTATTTTTTCCCACTTCTACATTGCATTTTGCGAGGCAAGTTGAGCAACAACCCCCCACTCTTTGAACGCTAGACCGTTGCCCCTTTTCAATTACAATGTTATAGGGCCGTGTTGACAAATTTCGTGAGCATAAAGTATTTTAGAGGTGGGTGTGATACTTTTACAACAAACATTTTTATAATTTTTATTAATTTTGTTCCTTGTCCAAAGTTTAAAGTGGTAATGCTATTTTAGCAAGGTTTACTAAGACAATGAAATGTTGTAATACTCTAGTTAATAAGTAAACCTAACTACACGTTGCAACCTAATACTTGGTCTCTTTCCACATTAATTTTGTTAGCGTAAACATTAACTTAGAATTCTCTAATGAATTCTCTAATACTTAATTCGCTTTTTTTTTTTTTAATTTCTCTTTTTCTAAACAACTTGCGGGTATACAAGTTGGTGGTGAAAAGAAAACTTGATGGGGCCAACTGACTAGGAATTGTGGCAAATGATTTTTGCAAAGATATAACGTATTAGGATAAAACAATGATCTCATTTAAAGCGCATGCAAATTTCAAGGTATAGATCTTTTATTATGTTATATCAAAATTGTTATTTTTTAATATTGTAATTTTCAACGAGTTGATAAATCGAAACTATTATTTGAATAAAGAATTACTATTAAAAATTTAAATTTGCAACTTCCTCACATGGTTTTTTCTTCCACATTGCATTTTTAGACAAAAAAAGGTCATCTTAGGCGTGAAAAGCTACGAGACCTTTGCTTATTTTTTGAAAATAATATTACCAGGCAGGAACTATGAATTTTGAACTAAAGGTATTTCAAAGGCGGGTGTCAATACATTTTCAAGCATTTTTATGATTTTCATTAGTTTTGTTCCAAGTTCAAAGTTCTAACGGGGTGCATTTAAGCAAGGGTTACAAGAAAATAGAAAGCAAGGGGTACAAGAAAATAGAAATGTACTTTAATTCTATTTAACAAGTAAGCCTAACCACGAATGAGCTTTAATACACGTGACAACCTAATTACATGAACGGACTATGAAAACATGATTTCCTTGCTATCTTGCGAGCTAATTATTGCATGGTATCTTCATACAATATTATGGTTGTTAGCTTGGACTTTTCTATGAATCTCATAAACTTGTTTCATCATTTTACCACCTACTGAGCAATAAGCTTATAATGTTTCTCTTAACACTTTGCAGGTAAACATGCCCTGATGAAAAGAAAAACTTGATAGAGCCAAGTAACTTGGACGGATAACACAAAGAGAGGCCATAGAAAACAAAAAAAACGAAGACTAAATTTAGAGGACATGCAAATTTTGAGGTTGAAGTCCTTTACTATGTTATGACGAAATTATTTTGTTATCTAATATCTATGTTTTTGCGATATTGAAGCTCATTCTTTTTTCTCAATATTTGCGAGGTAAAGAAGTCGGATAAAACAATGATTATATTTAGAGTACATGCAAACTTTAAGGTATAAATCTTTTATTATGTTATATCAAAAATTATTTTTTTAATATCATAATATTTACTAAAGTTGAAAAATCAAAACTATTATTTTGAATAAAAAATTACTTCTAAAAATTTAAATTTGCAACTTCCTCACATGGTGTTTTCTTTTTTCTTTTACATTGCATTTTTTTAGACAAAAAAGGTCATCTTAGGCATGAAAAGCTACGAGATCATTGCTTCTTTTTTGAAGACAATACTACCAGGCTGGAATGACGAATTGAACTAAAGGTGTTTCAAAGGTGAGTGTCAATACATTTTTAAGCATTTTATGATTTTCATTAGTTTTGTTCCAAGTTCAAAGTTCTAGCGGGGTAGCGAGGCTTACAAGGAAATAGAAATGTACTTTAATTCTATTTAACAAGTAAGCCTAACCAAGAAAGAGCTTTAATACACGCGGACTTGACCTAATTACATGAACGGACTATGAAAATATAGTTTCCTCGCTTTCTTGCGAGCTAATTATTGCATGGTCTCTTCATACAATATTATGATTGTTAGCTTGACTTCTCTAATGAATCGTATAGGCTTCTTTCATCATTTTACGACCTCTTGAGCAATAAGCTCATACTTTTTTTTAACACCTCGCGAGGTAAACATGCCATTGATGAAAAGAAAAACTTGATAAAGACAAGTAATTGAACGGATAACACGAGTGGCCATAGAAGGAAAAAACAAAGACTAAATTTAGAGGACATGCAAATTTTGAGGTAGAAGTCCTTTACTATGTTATAACGAAATTATTTTGTTATCTAATATCTATGTTTTACCAGAGCATTGAAAGCAACAAGCTCATTTGTTTTTCTCAATATTTGCGGGTAAACAACTCGGTTAAAACAATGATTATATTAAGAATACATGCAAACTTTTATGTATAAATCTTTTATTATGTTATATCAATTTTTTGAATATCATAATTTTTACTAAAGTTGAAAAATCAAAACTACTATTTTGAATAAAGAATTACTTCGAAAATTTAAATTTGCAACTTCCTCGCGTATTGTTTTCTTTTTTCTTCTGCATTGCATTTTTTTAGATAAAAAAGGTCATCTCAAGCGTGAAAAGCTACGAGACCATTGCTTCTTATTTGATAACAGTATGACCAGGCTGGATTGACGAATTCCAAACTAAAGGTGTTTCAAAGGTGGGTGTCAATACATTTTCAAACATTTTTATGATTTTAATTAGTTTTGTTCCAAGTTCAAAGTTCTAGCAGGGTAAGCCAGGCTTACAAGGAAATAGAAATATACTTTAATCCTATTTAACAAGTAAACCTAACCAAGAAAGAGCTTTAATACATGTGACAACCTAATTACATGAAGAACTATAAAAACATGATTTCCTCGTTTTCTTGTAAGTTAATTATTGCATGGTCTCTTCATACTATTATGATCTCCCCTTGCAACAACACAGTCATCGGAACCTATTGCTACTTCAGTGGAAGATAAGTATTTCAAAGATGGGTGTTAACTTTTAAAGGAGTGTTTTTACGTTTTTTATTAGTTATGATTCATGTTTAATCGATCCAAAGGTATGCTAATTAAGGGAGGTTTACTAAGACATTGAAATGTTTATATACTCTATTGAAAAAGAAAATCTAACCAAAGTCGAACTTAACATTAACGTTTCAACCTTATTACACGAGGAGGAACGTGACAACACGGTTTCCTCTCTATCTTGTGAGAGAAATACATGGTATCATTAAACGAATACTAAGGTTGGAGACACAAACAATAATTTTGACATCACTAATAGACTTCGTAAACTCTGGTCATCTTTTTACCACCGTGAGCATCAAGCGCATTCCTTTTCTAAACACATTGCAGGTAAATGAGTCGACAAAGGAAAAGAAAGAAGTTGATGAAGCCAACAAATTTTTCTTTAATAGTGACATGAGAAAAAACAACGACTCAATTAAAAGTACAAGTCCAGTTAAGATTACATAGAAAGATATAAATAAAGTTTTTTAGTTTAATACATTAACCAAAATTATTGATAAAAAAGATTACATTATATGTCTTAATCATGTTTCCTTCACTTCTATATTCTCTTCATGAGAAAAGGAAATGGTACGATACACGCAGCTGAAAGCTACAAGACTCACTTCCACCTCTCCCGACCACAACGTAATCGAAAACTATCGACTAATTGAACGGAAGAGAAGTACTTTAAAGGTGGGTATTATCTTTTAAAACGAGCGTTTTTACTTTTTTCATCTGTTATGATTCAAGCCAAAAAGTTCCAAAGGTATGCTAATTTAGCGAGGTTTACTAAGACATCGAAATGTTGATACGCTCAATTGAAATAGTAAACCAAACCAAAATTGAACTTAAGTTAACGCTTCAACCTTGTTTCACGACGGGGATCGTGACAATGAGATTTTCTCTTTTTTTTGAGATATATTGAAGGTCTCTTTAAATGAATACTAAGGTTGGGCGAACAAACAATAATTTGGACTTCACTAACGCACCTCGTTGTCTCTTTACCACCCGTTGAGCATCGAGCTCACTCTTTTTTTTTCTTAACACCTTGCAAGTAAACGAGTTGACAAAGGAAAAAAGAAAATGGTCGATACAATATATACGCGCAAAGCACTCATGACTCATTTCTTCTCGTTCAACTACAATGTCATCGGAAACTATCGGCTAATTTAGCAGAAGAGAAGTATTACAAAGGTGGGTGTTATTTTTAAGGCGAGCATTTTTTACGTTTTCATTAGTGATGATCCATGCTTAAAAGTTACGAGAGGTATGCTAATTTAGCGAGGTTTACTAAGGCGTCGAAATGTCGATACACTCAATTGAACAAGCAAACCTAACCAAAATTGAAATTAAATTAACGCTTCAACCTTGTTACGTGATGGAGTGCTTGTGACAACGAGATTTCCTCACTTTCTTGTGAGATATGTAGACGGTCTCTTTAAATAAATACAAAGGTTAGGCGAACAAACAATAATTTGAATTTCACTAATGCACCGCATAAACTCCTTGTCATCTCTTTAGCACCCGGTGAGCATTGAACTCATTCCTTTTTTTTTTCTAATCACCTTGCAGATAAACGTGCGACAAAGGAAAAAAAAGTCAGTACAATAGGGGAAGAATGCTATATAACTCATTTATCTCCTTGCAACAACACTGTAATCGAAAACTATTGCTACTTCGGTAGAAGACAAGTATTTCAAAGATGGGTGTTAACTTTTAAAAGGAGCGTTTTTACATTTTTCATTAGTTATGATCCATGTTCAATTGATCAAAAGGGGTATGCTAATTAAGGGAGGTTTATTAAGACATTGAAATGTCTATACTATCTATTAAGAAAGTAAATCTAAGAAATCAAACTAATGTTAACGTTTCAACCTTATTACAAGAGGAGGACGTGACAACGCGATTTCCTCTCTCTCTCTCTCTCTCTCTCTTGCGAGAGAAATACATGGTAGCATTAAATGATTACTAAGGTTGGACGTACAAACAATAATTTGGACATCACTAATAGACTTCGTAAACTCCTCATCATCTCTCTACCACCGTGAGCATCAAGTTCATTCCTTTTTCTAAATACATTGTAGGTAAACAAGTCGACAAAGGAAAAGAAAGAAGTCGATGAAGCGAATAATATTTTCTTTAATAGCGACATGAGAGAAAACGACGACTAAATTAAAGGTACAAGTCCTAGTTAAGATTACATAGAAAGAAATAAATAAAGTGTTTTAGTTTAATACATTAACCAAAATTATTGATAAAAAGGATTACATTATATGTCTTAATCATGTTTCCTTCTCTTCTATATTTTACTTCTGAGACAAGGAAATGGTACGATACGCGTTGAAAGCTACAAGACTCACTTCCCCTCTCTCGACCACAACGTCATCGAAAACTATCGACTAATTGAGTGGAAGAGAAGTACTTTAAAGGTGGGTATTATCTATTAAAACAAGAATTTTTTACATTTTTCATTAGTTATGATCTAAGCCCAAAAGTTTCAAAGGTATGCTAATTTAGCGAGGTTTACTAAGACATCAAATTGTCGATACGCTCAATTGAAAAAGTAAACCTAACCAAAATTGAACTTAAGTTAACGCTTCAACCTTGTTACACGACGACGACCCTGACAATGAGATTTTCTTTTTTTTTGAGATATATTGACGGTCTCTTTAAATGAATACTAAGGTTGGGTGAATAAACAATAATTTCGACTTCACTAATGCACCTCGTAATCTTTTTACCACTTGCTGAGCATCGAGCTCACTCCTTTTTTTCTAAACACCTTGTAGGTAAACGAGTCTACAAAGGAAAAAAGAAAATGGTCAATACAATATGGGCA
This sequence comes from Stephania japonica, assembly GCA_039657345.1. Lineage (NCBI taxonomy): Eukaryota > Viridiplantae > Streptophyta > Magnoliopsida > Ranunculales > Menispermaceae > Stephania > Stephania japonica. The sequence goes on along the minus strand of CM077556.1, from coordinate 77,227,884 downwards.
AAACACTACAAGTCTCATTTCTTCTCGTTCAACGACAATGTCATCGGAAACTATTGGCAAATTCAGCAGAAGAGAAGTATTACAAAGTTGAGTGTTACCTTTTAAAACGAGCATTTTTACGTTTTCATTAGTGAAAACCCATGCTTAAAAGTTTCAATGGTATGCTAATTTAGCGAGGTTTACTAAGACATCGAAATGTCGACACACTCAATTGAACAATTAAACTTAACCAAAATTGAAATTAAGTTAACGCTTCAACCTTGTTACATGATGGGTACTGTGACAATGATATTTCCTTACTTTCTTGTGAGATATTTAGACGGTCTCTTTAAATGAATATAAAGGTTGGGCGAACAAACAATAATTTGAACTTCACTAATGCACCTCGTAAACTCCTCGTCATCTTTTTACCACCGCTAAATATCGAGCTCATTCCTTTTTTTCTAAACACCTTGCGAGATAAACGAGTCGACAAAGAAAAAAAAAGTCGGTACGATAGAGGAAGAATGCTATATAACACATTTCTTCCCTATCAACAACACTGTCATTGGAAACTATTGCTACTTCAGCGGAAGATAAGTATTTCAAAGGTGGGTGTTAACTTTTAAGAGGAACGTTTTTACGTTTTTCATTAGTTATGATACATATTCAATCGATCCAAAGGTATGCTAATTAAGGGAGGTTTACTAAGACATTGAAATATCTATGCACTCTATTGAAAAAGAAAATCTAACCAAAGTCGAACGTAACGTTAACGCTTCAACATTATTACACGAGGAAAAACATGACAACACGATTTCCTCTCTATCTTGCAAGAGATATACATGGTATCCTTAAATGAATACTAAGGTTGGATGCACAAACAATAATTTGGACATCATTAATAAATTTCGTAAACTCCACGTCATCTATTTACTACCCATTTGAGCATCAAGCTCATTCCTTTTCTAAAAATATTGCGGGTAAGCGAGTCGACAAAGGAAAAGAAAGAAGTCGATGAAGCCAACAAATTTTTCTTTAAAAGTGACATGAAAAAAAAATGACGATTAAATTTAAGGTACAAGCTCGAGATAAGATTGCATAGAAATAAATATATAAAAAAATTTAGTTTAATACATTAACCAAAATTATTGATAAAAAAGATTACATTATGTCTTAATCATGTTTCCTTCGCTTCTATATTCTACGTCGCATGAGATAAGGAAATAGTACGATACGCGTTGAATGCTACAAGACTCACTTCCACCTCTCACGACCATAACTTAATCGATAACAATCGACTAATTGAGCGAGAAGAGATTTACTTTAAAGGTGGGTGTTATCTTTTAAAACGAGCATTTTTGACGTTTTTCATTAGTTATGATCAAGGCCAAAAGTTCTAAAGGAATGCTAATTTAGCGAGGTTTACTAAGACATCGAAATGTCAATACGTTTAATTGAAAAAGTAAACCTTACCAAAATTGAACTTAAGTTAACGCTTCAACCTTGTTACACGACGGGGGGGACCGTGACAACGAAATTTTCTTTTTTTGAGATATATTGACGGTCTCTTTAAATGAATACTAAGGTTGGACAAACAGACAATAATTTGGACTTCACTAATGCACCTCGTTATCTCTTTACCACCGTGAGCATCAAGCTCACTCCTTTTCTCTAAACACCTTGCGAGATAAATGAGTCGACAAAGGAAAAAAGAAAATGATCGATACACTACGCGCAAAACACTCATGAATCATTTCTTCTTGTTCAACAACAATGTCATCGAAAACTATCAGTTAATTAAGCAGAAGGGAAGTATTACAAAGGTGGGTGTTATCTTTTAAAACGAGCATTTTCTTATGTTTTTCATTAGTGATGATCCATGCTTAAAAGTTTCAAAGGTATGCTAATTTAGCGAGGTTTACTAAGACATCGAAATGTCGACACACTCAATTGAACAATTAAATTTAACACTTCAACCTTGTTACGTGATTGGTACTGTGACAATGATATTTCCTTACTTTCTTGTGAGATATTTAGACGGTCTCTTAAATTGAATATAAAGGTTGGGCGAACAAACAATAATTCGAACTTCACTAATGCACCTCATAAACTCCTCGTCATCTCTTTAGCAACCGCTAAACATCGAGCTCATTCCTTTTTTTTCTAAACACCTTGCAAATAAACGAGTCGGCAAAGGAAAAAAAAGTCGGTACGATAGAGAAAGAATGCTAGATAATACATTTCTTCCCTATCAACAACACTGTCATTGGAAACTATTGCTACTTCAGCGGAAGATAAGTATTTCAAAGGTGGGTGTTAACTTTTAAAAGGAGCGTTTTTACGTTTTTCATTAGTTATGATCCATATTCAATCGATCCAAAGGTATGCTAATTAAGGGAGGTTTACTAAGACATTGAAATGTCTATGCACTCTATTGAAAAAGAAAATCTAACCAAAGTCGAACGTAACGTTAACGCTTGAACTTCATTACATGAGGAAAAACATGACAACGCGATTTCCTCTCTATCTTGCGAGAGGTATACATGGTATCCTTAAATGATATACTAAGGTTGGACGCACAAACAATAATTTGAACATCATTAATAAACTTCGTAAACTCCTCGTCATCTCTTTACCACCCTTTGAGCATCAAGCTCATTCCTTTTCTAAACATATTGCAGGTAAACGAGTCGACAAAGGAAAAGAAAAAGTCGAAGAAGCCAACAAATTTTTCTTTAATAGTGACATGAAAAAAAAATGACGATTAAATTTAAGGTACAAGCTCAGATAAGATTGCATAGAAAAAATATATAAAAAAAATTTAGTTTAATACGTTAACAAAAATTATTGATAAAAAAGATTACATTATATGTCTTAATCATGTTTCCTTCGCTTCTATATTCTCTTATGAGATAAGGATATAGTACGATACGTATTTGAATGCTACAAGACTCGCTTCCACCTCTCCACGACCATAACTTAATCGAAAACTATCGACTAATTGAGCGAGAAGAGATGTACTTTAAAGGTGGGTGTTATCTTTTAAGACGAGCGTTTTTACGTTTTTCATTAGTTAAGATGCAAGCCTAAAAGTTCTAAAGGAATGCTAATTTAGCGAGGTTTACTAAGACATCGAAATGTCAATACGTTTAATTGAAAAAGTAAACCTAACAAAAATTGAACTTAAGTTAACGTTTCAACCTTGTTACACGATGGGGACCGTGACAACGAAATTTTCTTTTTTTTTTGAAATATATTGATGGTCTCTTTAAATGAATACTAAGGTTGGACGAACAAACAATAATTTGGACTTCACTAATGCACCCAGTTATCTCTTTACCACCGTGAGCATCGAGCTCGTTCCTTTTTCTAAACACCTTGCGAGATAAATGAGTCGAAAAAGGAAAAAAGAAAATGATCGATACACTACGCGCAAAACACTCATGAATCATTTCTTCTCGTTCAACAACAATGTCATCGGAAACTATCAGTCAATTCAGCAGAAGGGAAGTATTACAAAGGTGGGTGTTATCTTTTAAAATGAGCATTTTCTTATGTTTTTCATTAGTGATTATCCATGTTTAAAAGTTTCAAAGTTATGCTAATTTAGCGAGGTATACTAAGACATCGAAATGTCGACACACTCAGTTGAACAATTAAACTTAACCAAAATTGAAATTAAGTTAACGTTTCAACCATGTTACGTGATAGATGCTTGTAACAATGATATTTCCTTACTTTCTTGTGAGATATTTAAACGGTCTCTTTAAATGAATATAAAGGTTGGGCGAACAAATAATAATTTGAACTTCACTAATGCACCTCGTAACCTCCTCGTCATCTCTTTACCACCCGCTAAACATCGAGCTCATTCCTTTTTTTCTAAATATCTTGCGAGATAAACGAGTCGACAAAGGAAAAAAAGTCGATATGATAGAGGAAGAATGTTGTATAACACATTTCTTCCCTATCAATAACTAACTTGTCATCGGAAACTATTGCTACTTCAACGGAATATAAGTATTTCAATGGTGGGTGTTAACTTTTAAAAGAAAGCGTTTTACGTTTTTCATTAGTTATGATCCATATTTAATCGATCCAAAGGTATGCTAAGTAAGGGAGGTTTACTAAGACATTGAAATACACTCTATTGAAAAAGAAAATCTAACCAAAGTAGAACGTAACGTTAACGCTTCAACTTTATTACATGAGGAAAAACATGACAACGCGATTTCCTCTCTATCTTGTGAGAGGTATACATGGTATCCTTAAATGATATACTAAGGTTGGATGCACAAACAATAATTTGGACATCATTAATAAACTTCGTAAACTCCTCGTCATCTCTTTACCACCTTTGAGCATCAAGCTCATTCCTTTTCTAAACATATTGTAGGTAAACGAGTCAACAAAGGAAAAGAAAGAAGTCGATGAAGCCAACAAATTTTTCTTTAATAGTGACATGAAAAAAAAATGACTATTAAATTCAAGATACAAGCTCAGATAAGATTGCATAGAAAGAAATATATAAAAAATTTATAGTTTAATATATTAAAGAAAATTATTGATAAAAAAGATTACATTATATGTCTTAATCATGTTTCCTTCACTTCTATATTCTACATGAGATAAGGAAATAGTACGATACGCGTTGAATGCTACAAGTGGCTTCCACCTCTCACGACCATAACTTAATCGAAAACTATCGACTAATTGAGCGAGAAGAGATGTACTTGAAAGGTGGGTGTTATCTTTTAAAACGAGCGTTTTTACGTTTTTCATTAGTTAAGGTCAAGCCTAAAAGTTCTAATGGAATGCTAATTTAGCGAGGTTTACTAAGACATCGAAATGTCAATACGTTTAATTGAAAAAGTAAACGTAACCAAAATTGAACTTAAGTTAACGCTTCAACCTTGTTACACGATGGGGACCGTGACAACGAAAGTTTCTTTTTTTTTGAGATATATTGACGGTCTCTTTAAATGAATACTAAGGTTGGACGAACAAACAATAATTTGGACTTCACTAATGCACCACGTTATCTCTTTACCACCCGTGAGCATCGAGCTCACTCCTTTTTTCTAAACACCTTGCGAGATAAATGAGTCGACAAAGGAAAAAAGAAAAAATGATCAATACTACTTGAGCAAAACACTCATGAATCATTTCTTCTCGTTCAACAACAATGTCATCGGAAACTATCAGTTAATTCAGCAGAAGGGAACTATTACAAAGGTAGGTGTTATCTTTTAAAACGAGCATTTTCTTATGTTTTTCATTAGTGATGATCCATGCTTAAAAGTTTCAAAGGTATGCTAATTTAGCGAGGTATACTAAGACATCAAAATGTCAACACACTCAATTGAACAATTAAACTTAACAAAAATTAAAATTAAGTTAACGTTTCAACCACGTTACGTGATGGGTACTGTGACAATGATATTTCCTTACTTTCTTGTGAGATATTTAGACGGTCTCTTTAAATGAATATAAAGGTTGGGCGAACAAATAATAATTCGAACTTCACTAATGCACCTCGTAACCTCCTCGTCATCTCTTTACCACCCGTTAAACATCGAGCTCATTCCTTTTTTTTTTTTCTAAATATCTTGCAGATAAACGAGTCGACAAAGGAAAAAAAAAATTCGATATGATAGAGGAATTTAACACATTTCTTCTCTATCAACAACAACATCATAGGAAACTATTGCTACTTGACGGAAGATAAGTATTTCAAAGGTGGGTGTTAACTTTTAAAAGGAGCGTTTTTACATTTTTCATTAGTTATGATCCATATTCAATCGATCAAAGGAATGCTAATTAAGGGAGGTTTACTAAGACATTAAAATGTCTATACACTCTATGAAAAAGAAAATCTAACCAAAGTCAAACGTAACGTTAACGCTTCGACGTTATTACACGAGGAAGAACATGACAACGCGATTTCCTCTTTATCTTGCGAGAGATATACATGGTATCCTTAAATGAATACTAAGGTTGGATTCACAAATAATAATTTTGACATCATTAATAAACTTTGTAAACTCCTCGTCATCTTTTTACTACCGTGAGCATCAAGATCATTCCTTTTTCTAAACATATTGCAGGTAAACGAGTCGATAAGGGAAAAGAAAGAAGTCGATGAAGCCAACAAATTTTTCTTTAATAGTGACATGAGAAAAAATGACAATTAAATTTAAGGTACAAGCTCAGATAAGATTGCAAAGAAAGAATTATATAAAAAAATTTTAGTTTAATACATTAACCAAGATTATTTATAAAATAGATTACATTATATGTCTTAATCATGTTTCCTTCGCTTCTATATTCTACTTATGAGATAAGGAAATAGTACGATACGCGTATTTGAATGCTACATGACTCACTTCCACCTCTCCTGTCCATAACTTTATCGAAAACAATCGACTAATTGAGCAGAAGAGATTTACTTTAAAGGTGGGTGTTATCTTTTAAAACGAGCATTTTTGACGTTTTTCATTAGTTATGATCCAAGGACAAAAGTTCTAAAGGAATGCTAATTTAGCGAGGTTTACTAAGACATCGAAATGTCAATACGTTTAATTGAAAAAGTAAACCTAACCAAAATTGAACTTAAGTTAACGCTTCAACCTTGTTACACGACGGCGACCGTGACAACGAAATTTTCTTTTTTTTGAGATATATTGACGGTCTCTTTAAATGAATACTAAGTTTGGACGAAAAACAATAATTTGGACTTCACTAATGCACCTCGTTATCTCTTTACCACTGTAGAGCATCAGCTCACTCCTTTTTTTCTAAACACCTTGCGAGATAAATGAGTCGACAAAGGAAAAAAAAAATGATGATCAATACACTATGAGCAAAACACTCATGAATCATTTCTTCTCGTTCAACAACAATGTCATCGGAAACTATCGGTTAATTCAGCGAAGGAAGTATTACAAAGGTGGGTGTTATCTTTTAAAACGAGCATTTTCTTATGTTTTTCATTAGTGATGATCCATGCTTAAAAGTTTCAAAGGTATGCTAATTTAGCGAGGTATACTAAGACATCGAAATGTAGACACACTCAATTGAACAATTAAACTTAACTAAAATTGAAATTAAGTTAACGTTTCAACTATGTTACGTGATGGGTACTGTGACAATGATATTTCCTTACTTTCTTGTGAGATATTTAGACGGTCTCTTTAAAGGAATATAAAGGTTAGGCGAACAAATAATAATTCAAACTTCACTAATGTACCTCGTAACCTCCTCATCATCTCTTTACCACCCGCTAAATTTAGAGCTCATTCCTTTTTTTTTCTAAATATCTTGAGATAAACGAGTCGACAAAGGAAAAAAAATCGATATGATAGAGGAAGAATGCTATATAACACATTTCTTCCCTAGCAACAACAACTTGTCATCGGAAACTATTGCTACTTCAACGGAAGATAAGTATTTCAATGGTGGGTGTTAACTTTGTAAAGGAGCTTTTTTACATTTTCATTAGTTATGATCCATATTCAATCGATCCAAAGGTATGCTAATTAAGGGAGGTTTACTAAGACATTAAAATGTCTATACCCACTATGAAAAGAAAATCTAACCAAAGTCAAACGTAACGTTAACGCTTCGACTTTATTACACGAGGAAGAACATGACAACGCGATTTCCTCTTTATCTTGCGAGAGATATACATGGTATCCTTAAATGAATACTAAGGTTGGATTCACAAACAATAATTTGGACATCATTAATAAACTTCGTAAACTACTCGTCATCTTTTTACCACCCGGTGAGCATCAAGCCCATTCCTTTTTCTAAACATATTTTAGGTAAATGAGTCGACAATGGAAAAGAAAGAAGTCGATGAAGCCAACAAATTTTTCTTTAATAGTGACATGAGAAAAAATGACAATTAAATTTAAGGTACGAGCTCAGTTAAAATTGCAAAGAAAGAAATTTATAAAAAAATTTTAGTTTAATACATTAACCAAGATTATTTATAAAAAAGATTACATTATATGTCTTAATCATGTTTCCTTCGCTTCTATATTCTACTTGAGATAAAGAAATAGTACGATACTGTATTTGAATGCTACATGACTCAATTCCACCTCTCGACCATAACTTAATCGAAAACAATCGACTAATTGAGCGAGAAGAGATTTACTTTAAAGGTGGGTGTTATCTTTTAAAAACGAGCATTTTTGACGTTTTTCATTAGGTATGATCCAAGGCCAAAAGTTCTAAAGGAATGCTTATTTAGCGAAGTTTACTAAGACATCGAAATGTCAATACGTTTTTTGAAAAAGTAAACCTAACCAAAATTGAACTTAAGTTAACGCTTCAACCTTGTTACACGACGGGGACCGTGACAATGAAATTTTTTTTTTTTTTGAGATATATTGATGGTCTCTTTAAATGAATACTAAGGTTGGAAGAACAAACAATAATTTGGACTTCACTAATGCACCTCGTTATCTCTTTACCACCGTGAGCATCGAGCTCACTCCTTTTTTCTAAACACCTTGCGAGATAAATGAGTCGACCAAGGAAAAAAGAAAATGATCGATACAATATATAAGCGCAAAGCACTCATGACTCATTTCTTCTCGTTCAACTACAATGTCATCGGAAACTATCGGCTAATTTTGCGAGAGAGAAGTATTACAAAGGTGGGTGTTATTTTTAAAACGAGCATTTTTACGTTTTCATTAGTGATGATCCTGCTTAAAAGTTACTGAGAGGTATGCTAATTTAGTGAGGTTTACTAAGACGTCGAAATGTCGATACACTCAATTGAACAAGCAAACCTAACCAAAATTGAAATTAAATTAACGCTTCAACCTTGTTACGTGATGGAGTGCTTGTGACAACGAGATTTCCTCACTTTCTTGTGAGATATGTAGACGGTCTCTTTAAATGAATACAAAGGTTAGGCGAACAAACAATAATTTGGACTTCACTAATGCACCTCATAAACTCCTTGTCATCTCTTTAGCACCGTGAGCATTGAACTCATTCCTTTTTTTTTCTAATCACCTTGCGGATAAACGTGCGACAAAGGAAAAAAAAAGTTAGTACAATAGGGGAAGAATGCTATATAACTCATTTCTCTCCTTGCAACAACAACTTGTCATCGAAAACTATTGCTTCTTGATAGAAGACAAGTATTTCAAAGATGGGTATTAACTTTTAAAAGGAGCCTTTTTACATTTTTCATTAGTTATGATCCATGTTCAATTGATCCAAAGGGGTATGCTAATTAAGGGAGGTTTATTAAGACATTGAAATGTCTATACTATCTATTGACAAAGTAAATCTAGCAGAAATCAAACTAATGTTAACGCTTCAACTTGACCTTATTACACGAGGAGGAACGTGACAACGCGATTTCCTCTAGCAGAAATCAAACTAATGTTAACGCTTCAACCTTATTACACGAGGAGGAACGTGACAACGCGATTTCCTCGCTCTCTCTCTCTCTCTCTCTCTCTCTCTCTCTTGCGAGAGAAATACATGGTAGCATTAAATGAATACTAAGGTTGGACGTACAACAATAATTTGGACATCACTAATAGACTTCGTAAACTCCTCATCATCTCTTTACCACCATTGAACATCAAGCTCATTCCTTTTTCTAAATACATTATAGGTAAACGGGTCGACAAAGGAAAAGAAAGAAGTCGATGAAGCGAATAATATTTTCTTTAATAGCGACATGAGAGAAAATGACGACTAAATTAAAGGTACAAGTCCTAGTTAAGATTACATAGAAAGAAATAAATAAAGTGTTTTAGTTTAATACATTAACCAAAATTATTGATAAAAAGGATAACATTGTATGTCTTAATCATGTTTACTTCTATTCTATATTTTACTACTGAGACAAGGAAATGGTACGATACGCGTTGAAAGCTACAAGACTCACTTCCACCTCTCTCGACCACAACGTCATCGAAAACTATCGACTAATTGAGTGGAAGAAAAGTACTTTAAAGGTGGGTGTTATCTATTAAAACAAGCATTTTTTACATTTTTCATTAGTTATGATCTAAGCGCAAAAGTTTCAAAGGTATGCTAATTTAGCGAGGTTTACTAAGACATCAAATTGTCGATACGCTCAATTGAAAAAGTAATCCTAACCAAAATTGAACTTAAGTTAACGCTTCAACCTTGTTACACGATGACGACTGTGACAAAGAGATTTTCTTTTTTTTGAGATATATTGACGGTCTCTTTAAATGAATACAAAGGTTGGGTGAATAAACAATAATTTCGACTTCACTAATGCACCTCGTAATCTTTTTACCACTTTTGAGCATCGAGCTCACTCCTTTTTTCTAAAAACCTTCTTTGGTAAGCGAGTCGACAAAGGAAAAAAGAAAATGGTCAATACAATATGGGCAAAACACTACAAGTCTCATTTCTTCTCGTTCAACAGAAACTATCGGCAAATTCAGCGAAGAGAAGTATTACAAAGGTGTGTGTTACCTTTTAAAGCGAGCATTTTTAAGTTTTTCATTAGTGAAAATCCATGCTTAAAAGTTCCAATGGTATGCTAATTTAGCGAGGTTTACTAAGACATCGAAATGTCGACACACTCAATTGAACAATTAAACTTAACCAAAATTGAAATTAAGTTAACGCTTCAACCTTGTTACATGATGGATGCTTGTGACAATGATATTTCCTTACTTTCTTGTGAGATATTTAGACGGTCTCTTTAAATGAATATAAAGGTTGGGCAAACAAAAAATAATTCGAACTTCACTAATGCACCTTGTAAACTCCTCGTCATCTCTTTACCACCGCTAAACATCGAGCTCATTCCTTTTTTTCTAAACACCTTGCGGATAAACGAGTCGACAAAGGAAAAAAAGTCGGTACGATAGAGGAAGAATGCTAGATAACACATTTCTTCCTTATCAACAACAACTTGTCATCGAAACTATTGCTACTTGTGAGAAGATAAGTATTTCAAAGGTGGGTGTTAACTTTTAAAAGGAGCGTTTTACGTTTTTCATTAGTTATGATCCATATTCAATCGATCCAAAGGTATGCTAATTAAGGGAGGTTTACTAAGACATTGAAATGTCTATAAACTCTATTGAAAAAGAAAATCTAACCAAAGTCGAACGTAACATTAACGCTTCAACTTTACTACACGAGGAAAAACATGACAACGCAATTTCCTCTCTATCTTGCGAGAGGTATACATGGTATCCTTAAATGAATACTAAGGTTGGATGCACAAACAATAATTTGGACATCATTAATAAACTTCGAAAACTCCTCGTCATCTCTTTACCACCCACTGAGCATCAAGCTCATTCCATTTTCTAAACATATTGCAGGTAAACGGTCGACAAAGGAAAAGAAAGAAGTCGATGAAGCCAACAAATTTTTCTTTAATAGTGACATGAAAAAAATGACAGTTAAATTTAAGGTACAAGCTCAGATAAGATTTCATAGAAAGAAATATATAAAAAAATTTTAGTTTAATACAGTAACCAAAATTATTGATAAAAAAGATTACATTATATGTCTTAATCATGTTTCCTTCGCTTCTATATTCTACTTCGCAGATAAGGAAATAGTACGATAAGCGCTGAATGCTACAAGACTCGCTTCCACCTCTCCTGACCATAACTTAATCGAAAACAATCGACTAATTGAGCAGAAGAGATGTACTTTAAAGGTGGGTGTTATCTTAAAAAACGAGCGTTTTTTACGTTTTCATTAGTTATGATCAAGCCTAAAAGTTCTAAAGGAATGCTAATTTAGCGAGGTTTACTAAGACATCGAAATGTCAATACGTTTAATTGAAAAAGTAAACCTAACTAAAATTGAACTTAAGTTAACGTTTCAACCTTGTTACACGATTGGGACCGTGACAACAAAATTTTCTTTTTTTGAGATATATTGATGGTCTCTTTAAATGAATACTAAGGTTGGACGAACAAACAATAAATTGGACTTCACTAATGCACCTCGTTATCTCTTTACCACCGTGAGCATCGAACTCACTCCTTTTTTCTAAACACCTTGCGAGATAAATGAGTCGACAAAGGAAAAAAGAAAATGATCGATACATTACGCGCAAAACACTCATGAATCATTTCTTCTCGTTCAACAACAATGTCATCGGAAACTATCAGTTAATTCAGCGAAGGAAGTATTACAAAGGTGGGTGTTATCTTTTAAAGCGAGCATTTTCTTATGTTTTTCATTAGTGATGATCCATGCTTAAAAGTTTCAAAGGTATGCTAATTTAGCGAGGTATACTAAGACATCGAAATGTCAACACACTCAATTGAACAATTAAACTTAACCAAAATTGAAATTAAGTTAACGTTTCAACCATGTTACGTGATGGATGCTTTGTGACAATGATATTTCCTTACTTTCTTGTGTGATATTTAGACGGTCTCTTTAAATGAATATAAAGGTTGGGCGAACAAATAGTAACTTGAACTTCACTAATGCACCTCGTAAACTCCTCGTCATCTCTTTACCACCCGCTAAACATCGAGCTCATTCCTTTTTTTCTAAATACCTTGCGGATAAACGTGTCTACAAAGGAAAAAAAGTCGATACAATAGACGAAGAATGCTATATAACATATTTCTTCCCTATCAACAACAACTTGTCATCGGAAACTATTGCTACTTCAACGGAAGATAAGTATTTCAAAGGTGGGTGTTAACTTTTAAAAGGAGCGTTTTTACATTTTTCATTAGTTATGATCCATATTCAATCGATCAAAGGTATGTTAATTAAGGGAGGTTTACTAAGACATTAAAATGTCGATACACTCTATGAAAAAGAAAATCTAACCAAAGTCAAACGTAACGTTAACGCTTCGACTTTATTACACGAGGAAGAACATGACAACGCGATTTCCTCTTTATCTTGCGAGAGATATACATGGTATCCTTAAATGAATACTAAGGTTGGATTCACAAACAATAATTTGGACATCATTAATAAACTTCATAAACTCCTCGTCATTTTTTTACCACCCGGTGAGCATCAAGCTCATTTCTTTTTCTAAACATATTGCAGGTAAATGAGTCGACAAAGGAAAAGAAAGAAGTCGATGAGGACAACAAATTTTTCTTTAATAGTGACATGAGAAAAAATGACAATTAAATTTAAGGTACAAGCTTAGATAAGACTGCAAAGAAAGAAATATATATAAAAATTTTACTTTAATACATTAACCAAGATTATTGATAAAAAAGATTACATTATATGTCTTAATCATGTTTCCTTCGCTTCTATGTTCTACTTCTGAGATAAGGAAATAGTACGATACGTGCTTATTTGAATCTACAAGACTCACTTCCACCTCTCACGACCATAACTTAATCGAAAACTATCGACTAATTGAGCGAAGAGATGTACTTTAAAGGTGGGTGTTATCTTTTAAAAGGAGCATTTTTACGTTTTTCATTAGCTATGATCAAAGCCAAATGTTCTAAAGGAATGCAAATTTAGCGAGGTTTACTAAGACATCGAAATGTCAATACGTTTAATTGAAAAAGTAAACCTAACCAAAATTGAACTTAAGTTAACGCTTCAACCTTGTTACACGACGAGGGGCCGTGACAACGAAATTTTCTTTTTTTGAGATACATTGACGGTCTCTTTAAATAAATACTAAGGTTGGACGAACAAACAATAATATGGACTTCACTAATGCACCTCGTTATCTCTTTACCACCGTGAGCATCGATCTCACTCCTTTTTTCTAAACACCTTGCGAGATAAATGAGTCGACAAAGGAAAAAAAGAAAATTATCGATACACTACGCGCAAATCACTCATGAATCATTTCTTCTCGTTCAACAACAATGTCATCGGAAACTATCGGTTAATTAAGCGAAGGAAGTATTACAAAGGTGGGTGTTATCTTTTAAAGCGAGCATTTTCTTATGTTTTTCATTAGTGATGATCCATGCTTAAAAGTTTCGAAGGTATGCTAATTTAGCGAGGTTTACTAAAACATCGAAATGTCGACACACTCAATTGAACAATTAAACTTAACCAAAATTGAAATTAAGTTAATGCCTCAACCTTGTTACGTGATGGATCTTGTGACAATGATATTTCCTTACTTTCTTGTGAGATATTTAGACGGTCTCTTTAAATGAATATAAAGGTTGGGCGAACAAACAATAATTCAACTGCACTAATGCACCTCGTAAACTCCTCGTCATCTCTTTACCACCCGCTAAACATCGAGCTCATTCCTTTTTCTTTTTTTTCTAAACACCTTGCAGATAAACGAGTCGACAAAGGAAAAAAAAGTCCATATGATAGTGGAAGAATGCTAGATAACACATTTCTTCCCTATCAACAATACTTGTCATCGGAAACTATTGCTACTTGAGCGGAAGATAAGTATTTCAAAGGTGGGTGTTAACTTTTAAAAGGAGCGTTTTACGTTTTCATTAGTTATGATCCAAATTCAATCAATCCAAAGGTATGCTAATTAAGGGAGGTTTACTAAGACATTAAAATGTCTATACACTCAATGAAAAGAAAATCTAACCAAAGTCAAACGTAACGTTAACGCTTCGACTTTATTACACGAGGAAGAACATGACAACGCGATTTCCTCTTTATCTTGCGAAAGATATACATGGAAACCTTAAATGAATACTAAGGTTTGATTCACAAACAATAATTTGGACATCATTAATAAACTTTGTAAACTCCTCGTCATCTTTTTACCACCCGTGAGCATCAAGCTCATTCCTTTTTTAAACATGTTGCGGGTAACGAGTCGACAAAGGGAAAGATAGAAGTTGATGAAACCAACAAATTTTTCTTTAATAGTGACATGAAAAAAAAATGACGATTAAATTTAAGGTACAAGCTCGAGATAATATTGCAAAGAAAGAAATATATAAAAAAATTTTAGTTTAATACATTAACCAAAATTATTGATAAAAAAGATTACATTATATGTCTTAATCATGTTTCCTTGACTTCTATATTCTACTTGTGAGATAAGGAAATAGTACGATACGTATTTGAATGCTACAAGACTCGCTTCCACCTCTCACGACCATAACTTAATCAAAAACTATCGACTAATTGAGCGAGAAGAGATGTACTTTAAAGGTGGGTGTTATCTTTTAAAGCGAACGTTTTTACGTTTTTCATTAGTTATGATCAAGCCTAAAAGTTCTAAAGGAATGCTAATTTAGCGAGGTTTACTAAGACATCGAAATGTCAACACGTTTAATTGAAAAAGTAAACCTAACCAAAATTGAACTTAAGTTAATGCTTCAACCTTGTTACACGATAGGAATTTGTGACAACAAAATTTTACATTTTTTTAGATATATTGACGGTCTCTTTAAATGATACTAAGGTTGGACGAACAAACAATAATTTGGACTTCACTAATGCACCTCGTTATCTCTTTACCACCCTTTGAGCATCAAGCTCACTCCTTTTTTCTACACCTTGCGAGATAAATGAGTCGACAAAGGAAAAAAAGAAAATGATCGATACACTACGCGCAAAACACTCATGAATCATTTCTTCTTGTTCAACAACAATGTCATCGGAAGCTATCGGTTAATTCAGCGAAGGAAGTATTACAATGTGTGTGTTATCTTTTAAAAGCGAGCATTTTCTTATGTTTTTCATTAGTGATGATCCATGCTTAAAAGTTTCAAAGGTATGCTAATTTAGCGAGGTTTACTAAGACATCGAAATGTCGACACACTCATTGAACAATTAAACTTAACCAAAATTGAAATTAAGTTAACGCTTCAACCTTGTTACGTGATGGAGTGCTTGTGACAATGATATTTCCTTACTTTCTTGTGAGATATTTAGACGGTCTCTTTAAATGAATATAAAGGTTGGGCGAGCAAACTATAATTTGAACTTCACTAATGCACCTCATAAAATCCTCGTCATCTCTTTACCACCCGCTAAACATCGAGCTCATTCCTTTTTTTCCAAACACCATGCGGATAAACGAATCGACAAAGGAAAAAAAAAGTCGGTACGATAGAGGATGAATGCTATATAACACATTTCTTCCCTATTAACAACACTTGTCATCGAAAACTATTGCTACTTGAGCGGAAGATAAGTATTTCAAAGGTGGGTGTTAACTTTTAAAAGGAGCGTTTTACGTTTTCATTAGTTATGATCCATATTCAATCGATCAAAGGTATGCTAATTAAGGGAGGTTTGCTAAGACATTGAAATGTCTATACACTCTATTGAAAAGAAAATCTAACCAAAGTCGAACGTAACGTTAACGCTTCAACTTTATTACATGAGAAAAAACATGACAACGCGATTTCCTCTCTATCTTGCGAGAGATATACATGGTATCCTTAATTTAATACTAAGGTTGGATGTACAAACAATAATTTCGACATAATTAATAAACTTCGTAAACTCCTCGTCATCTGTTTACCACCCACTGAGCATCAAGCTCCTTCTTTTTTCTAAACATATTGCAGGTAAACGAGTCGACAAAGGAAAAGAAAGAAGTCGATGAAGCCAACAAATTTTTCTTTAATAGTGACATGAAAAAAAATGATGATTAAATTTAAGGTACAAGCTCAGAAAAGATTGCATAGAAAGAAATATATAAAAAAATTTTAGTTTAATACATTAACCAAAATTATTGATAAAAAAGATTACATTATATGTCTTAATCATGTTTCCTTCGCTTCTATATTCTACTTCTTAGATAAGGAAATAGTACGATACGCGCTGAATGCTACAAGACTCGCTTCCACCTCTCCTGACCATAACTTAATCGAAAACTATCGACTAATTGAAGCGAGAAGAGATGTACTTTAAAGGTGGGTGTTATCTTTTAAAGCAGCGTTTTTTACGTTTTCATTAGTTATGATCCAAGCCTAAAAGTTCTAAAGGAATGCTAATTTAGCGAGGTTTACTAAGACATCGAAATGTCAATACGTTTAATTGAAAAAGTAAACCTAACCAAAATTAAACTTAAGTTAACGTTTCAACCTTGTTACACGATTGGGACCGTGACAACGAAATTTTCTTTTTTTTTAGATATATTGACAGTCTCTTTAAATGAATACTAAGGTTGGACGAACAAACAATAATTTGGACTTCACTAATGCACCTCGTTATCTCTTTACCACCCGCTGAGCATCGATCTCACTCCTTTTTTTCTAAACACCTTGCAGATAAATGACAATTAAATTTAAGGTACAAGCTCGAGATAAGATTGCATAGAAAGAAATAAAGTTTTTAGTTTAATACATTAACCAAAATTATTGATAAAAAGATTACATTATATGTATTAATTTTGTTTCATTTGCTTCTATATTTTACTTCGTAGACAAGGAAATGGTACGATATGCGTTGAATGCTACAAGACCCACTTCCACCTCTCTCGACCACAACGTAATCGAAAACTATTGGCTAATTGAGCGGAAGAGCTGCACTTTAAATGTGGGTGTTATCTTTTAAAACGAGCATTTTTTCTGTTTTTCATTAGTTATGATCCAAACCAAAAAGTTTCAAAGGTATGCTAATTAGCGAAGTTTACTAAGACATCAAAATGTTGATACGCTCAATTAAAAAAGTAAACCTAACCAAAATTGAACTTAAGTTAACGCTTCAACCTTGTCACACGACAAGGACCATGACAACGAGATTTTCATTTATGTATATATATATATATTGATGGTCTCTTTAATGACCACTAAGGTTGGGCGAACAAACAATAATTTGGATTTCACTAAGGCACCTCGTTATCTCTTTACGACCCGGTGAGCATCGAGCTCACTTCTTTTTTTGTAAGCACTTTGCAGGTAAACGTGTCGATAAAGGAAAAAGGAAAATGGTCAATACAATATGCGCTAAACACTAAAAGACTCATTTCTTCTCATTCAACAACAGTGTCATCGGAAACTATCGGCTAATTTAGCAGGAAAGAAGTATTACAAAGGTGGGTGTTATCTTTTAAATCGAGCATTTTTTACATTTTTCATTTGTGATGATCGATGCTTAAAAGTTCCAAAGGTATGTTTGTTTAGTGAGGTTTACTAAGACATCGAAATATCGATACACTCAATTGAACAAGTAAACCTAACCAAAATTGAAATTAAGTTAACGCTTCAACCTTGTTACGTGATGGGTGCAGTGAGAGCGAGATTTCCTCACTTTCTTATGATATATGTAGATGGTCACTTTAAATGAATATAAAGGTTGGCGAACAAACAATAATTTAGATTTCACTAATGCACATCTAAACTCCTCATCATTTCTTTACCACCATTGAGCATCGAACTCATTCTTTTTTTCTAAACACCTTGCGGATAAACGATTCGACAAAGGAAAAAATAAAATCGGTACAATAGGAAAGAATGCTATATAACTCATTTCTCCCCTTGTAACAAAATTATCATTGGAAACTATCGTTACTTAAGCATAAGTGAAGTATTTCAAAGGTGGGTGTTAACTTTTAAAAGGAGCATTTTTACGTTTTTCATTAGTTATGATCCATGTTCAATCGATCCAAAAGGTATGCTAATTAATGGAGTTTTACTAAGACATTGAAATGTCAATACACTCTATTGAAAAAGTAAATCTAACCAAAATCGATATAATGTTAACGCTTCAACCTTATTATACGAGGAGGAACGTGACAACGCGGTTTCCTCTCTATCTTGCGAGAGAAGTACATGGTATCCTTAAATGAATACTAAGGTTGGATGCATAAACAATAATTTGCATATCACTAATTGACTTTGTAAACTCCTCGTCATCTCTTTACCGGCGACTAAGCATCAAGCTCATTCCTTTTTCAAAACACATTGCGGGTAAGCGAGTCGACAAAGGAAAAGAAAGAAGTCAATGAAGCCAATAATTTTTCTTTAATAACAAAATGAGAAAAAATGATGACTAAATTAAAGGTACAAGTCCTAGTTAAAATTACATAAAAAGAAATAAATAAAGTTTTTAATTTAATACATTTACCAAAATTATTGATAAAAGAGATTACATTACATTTCTTAATCACGTTTCTTTCGCTTCTATATTCTACTTAGTAAACAAGGAAACGGAAAGATACGCGTTGAAAGCTAAAAGACTCACTTCCACCTCTCTCGACCCTGACGTAATCGAAAACTATCTACTAATTGAGTGAAAGAGAAGTACTTTAAAGGTGGGTGTTATCTTTTAAAAGCGAGAATTTTTGCGTTTTTCATTAGTTATGATCAAGCCCAAAAGTTTCAAAGGTATGCTAATTTAGCGAGGTTTACTAAGACATCAAAATGTCGATACGCTCAATTGAAAAAGTAAACCTAACAAAAATTGAACTTAAGTTAACTCTTCAACCTTGTTACACGATGGGGACCATTACAACGAGATTTTCTCTTATATATATACATATATTGATGGTCTCTTTAAATGAATACTAAGGTTGGACGAACAAACAATAATTTGGACTTCACTAATGCACCTCGTCATCTCTTTACCACCGTGAGCATTGAGCTCATTCCTTTTTTCTAAACACATTTGCGGGTAAACGAGTCAACAAAGGAAAAAAATGGTCGATATAATATCAAAACACCACAAGACTCATTTCTTCTCGTTCAACAATGATGTTATCGGAAACTATCGGCTAATTCAGCGAGAGAGAAGTATTACAAAGGTAGGTGTTATCTTTTAAAATGAGTATTTTTTATGTTTTTCATTGGTGATGATCCATGCTTAAAAGTTCCAAAAGTATGCTAATTTAGCGAGGTTTACTAAGACATCGAAATGTCGATACACTCAATTAAATAAGTAAACCTAACCAAAAATGAAATTAAGTTAACACTTCAACCTTGTTACACGACGGCCAAGTGACAACAAGATTTTCTCTTTTTTAGATATATTGACGGTCTCTTTAAATGAATACTAAGGATGGGCGAACAAACAATAATTTGGACTTCACTAATTCACCTCATTATCTCTTTACCACCTGCTGAGCATCGAGCTCACTCCTTTTTTTTCTAAACACCTTGCAGGTAAACGAGTCGACAAAGGAAAAAGGAAAATGGTCGATACAATACGCGCAAAACACTACAAGACTAATTTTTTCTCGTTCAACAACAATTTTATCGGAAACTATCGGCTAAATCAGCTGAAAAGAATTATTCAAAGGTTGATGTTATCTTTTAAAATGAGCATTTTTTACGTTTTTCATTAGTGATGATCCATGCTTAAAAGTTCCAAAGGTATATTAATTTATCGAGGTTTACTAAGACATTGAAATGTTGATACACTCAATTGAAAAAGTAAACCTAACCAAAATTGAACTTAAGTTAACGATTCAACCTTTTTACATGACGGGGACCGTGACAACGAGATTTTCTCTTTTTTTTATATATATTGACGGTCTCTTTAAATGAATACCAAGGTTAGGCGAACAAACAATAATTTGGACTTCACTAATGCACCTCATTATCTCTTTACCACCAGCTGAGCATCGAGCTCACTTCTTTTTTGTCTAA
The DNA here is from genome assembly GCA_039657345.1 of Stephania japonica. Taxonomy (NCBI): domain Eukaryota; kingdom Viridiplantae; phylum Streptophyta; class Magnoliopsida; order Ranunculales; family Menispermaceae; genus Stephania; species Stephania japonica. The sequence continues at coordinate 77,207,383 of CM077556.1, read as the reverse complement.
ACACCTTGCAGGTTTACAAGTCGACAAAGGAAAAAAGAAAATGGTCGATACAATACGCGCAAAACACTACAAGACTAATTTCTTCTTGTTCATCAACAATGTTACCGGAAACTATTAAGCTAATTCAGTCGAAAAGTAGTATTACAAAGGTGCGTATTATCTTTTAAAACAAATGTTTTTTTTACTTTTTCATTAGTTATGATCAAAGCCAAAAACTTCCAAAGGTATGCTAATTTAGCGAGGAATACGAAGGCATCAAAATATCGATACTCTCGATTAAAAAGTAAACCTAACCAAAATTGAACTTAAGTTAACGCTTTAACCTTGTCACACGATGACGGCATTGTGACAACGAGATTTTCTCTTTTTTGAGATATATTGGCGGTCTCTTTAAATGAATACTAAGGTTGGGCGAACAAACAATAATTTGAACTTCACTAATGCACCTCGTTATCTCTTTACCACCGTTGAGCATCGAACTCACTCCTTTTTTTCTAAACACCTTGCGGGTAAACGAGTCAACAAAGGAAAAAGAAAATGGTCGATAGAATACGCGCAAATCACTACAAGACTCATTTATTCTCGTTTAACAACAATGTCATCGGAAACTATTGGCTAATTCAGCGAGAAGAGAAGTAGTACAAAGGTGGGTGTTATCTTTTAAAGCGAGCATTTTTTACGTTTTTCATTAGTGACGATTCATGCTTAAAAGTTTTAAAGGTATGCTAATTTATCGAGGTTTACTAAGACATCGAAATGTTGATACGCTCAATTGAAAAAGTAAACCTAACCAAAATTGAAATTAGTTAACGCTTCAACCTTGTTACGTGATGGAGTGCGTGACAAGGAGATATCCTCACTTTCTTGTGAGACATGTAGATGGTCTCTTTAAATGAATACCAAGGTTAGGCCAAAAAACAATAATTTGAACTTCACTAATGTACCTCGTAAACTCCTCGTTATCTCTTTATAAACTTCTTGAACATCGAACTTATTCTTTTTTTTTTTCTAAATACCTTGCAAATAAACGTGTCTATAAAGGAAAAAAATCGGTACAATAGGGGAAGAATGCTATATAACTCATCTCTCTTTTTTCAACAACAACATTATCGGAAACTATCAATAATTCAACGGAAGTAAATCTAACCAAAAATCGAACTAACATCAACGCTTCAACCTTGTTATACGAGGAGGACGGTGACAACGCAGTTTCCTCTTTATCTTGCGAGAGAAACATATAGTATCCTTAAATGAACACTAAGGTTGGACGCACAAACAATAATTTGGACATCACTAATAGACCTCATAAACTCCTCGTCATCTCTTTACCACCCACCAGAACATCAATCTCATTCATTTTTCTAAAAACATTGCAGGTAAACAAGTTGACAAAGGAAAAGAAAGAAGTTGATGAAGCCAACAAATTTTTCTTTAATAGCGACGTAAAAAAAATGACGACTAAATTAAAGGTACAAGTCCTAGTTAAGATTACATAGAAAGAAATAAATAAAGTTTTTAGTTCAATATATTAACCTAAATTACTTGATAAAAAGATTACATTATATGTCCTAATCATGTTTCCTTGCTTCTATATTCTACTTGAGACAAGGAAATGGTACGATACGCACTTAAAGCTACAAGACTCACTTCCACCTCTCTCGACCACAACGTCATCAAAAACTGTAGACTAATTGAGCAGAAGAGAAGTACTTTAAAGGTGGGTGCTATCTTTTAAAACGATCGTTTTTTACGTTTTCATTAGTTATGATCAAAGCCCAGCGAGTTCAAAGTACGCTAATTTAGCGAGGTTTACTAAAACATCGAAATGTTGATACACTTAATTAAAAAAGTAAAGCTAACCAAAATTGAAATTAAGTTAACGCTTGACCTTGTTACGCGACGGGGACCAGTGACAACGAGATTTTTCTTTATTTTATATATATTGACGGTCTCTTTAAATGAATAGAAAGGTTGGGCGAACAAACAATAATTTGGACTTCATTAATGCGCCTCGTTATCTCTTTACCACCGCGAGCATCGAGCTCACTCCTTTTTCTAAACACCTTGCGGGTAAACGAGTCGACAAAGAAAAGAAGAAAATGCTCGATAGAATAGGCGCAAAATACTACAAGGCTCATTTATTCTCGTTCAACAATAATGTCATTGGAAACTTTCGGCTAATGCACTAAAAGAGAAGTATTACAAAAGTGGGTGTTATCTTATAAAACGAGCATTTTTCTTGTTTTTCATTAGTAATGTTCCATTCTTAAAAGATCAAAGGTATGCTAATTTAGCGAGGTTTACTAAGACATCGAAATGTCGATACGCTCAATTGAAAAAGTAAACCTAACCAAAATTGAACTTAAGTTAATGCTTTAACCTAGTTACACGAAGGGGATCGTGACAATGAGATTTACTCTTTTTTATATATATATATTGATGGTCTCTTTAAATGAATACTAAGGTTGGGTGAACAAACAATAATTTGGACTTCACTAATGAACCTCGTTATCTCTTTACCACCCGGTGAGCATCGAACTCAATCCTTTTTTCTAAACACCTTGTAGTTAAACGAGTTGACAAAAAAAGAAAATGGTCGATAGAATAGGCGCAAAACATTACAAGACTCATTTATTCTCGTTCAACAACAATGTCATTGGAAACTATCGGCTAATGCGGTAAAGAGAAGTATTACAAAAGTGGGTGTTATTTTATAAAACGAGCATTTTTCTTGTTTTTCATTAGTAATGTTCCATTCTTAAAAGATCCAAAGATATGCTAATTTAGCGAGGTTTACTAAGACATCGATATGTCGATACGTTCAAATGAAAAAGTAAATCTAACCAAAAATTGAATTTAAGTTAACACTTCAACTTTGTTACACGACGGGGACCGTGACAACGAGATTTTCTCTTTTTTTATATATTGTGACGGCCTCTTTAAGTGAATACTAATGTTGGGCGAACAAACAATAATTTGGACTTCACTAATGCACCTCGTTATCTTTTTACCACCCGTTGAGCATCGAGCTTACTCCTTTTTTTCTAAACACCTTGCAGGTAAACTAGTTGATAAAGGAAAAAAGAAAATGGTTGATAAAATACGCGCAAAACACTACAAGACTCATTTATTCTCGTTCAACAACAATTTTATCGGAAACTATCGGCTAATTATGCTGAAGAGAATTATTACAAAGGTGGGTGTTATCTTCTAAAATGATCATTTTTAAGTTTTTCATTAGTGATGATCCATACTTAAAAGTTCCAAAGGTATGCTAATTAAGCGAGGTTTACGAAGACATCGAAATGTCGATACATTCAATTGAACAAGTAAACCTAACCAAAATTGAAATTAAGTTAATGCTTCGACCTTGTTAAATAATGGGTGCAGTGACAACAAGATTTCCTCACTTTCTTGTGAAATATGTAGACGATCTCTTTAATTGAATATAAAGGTTGGACAAAAAAATAATAATTTGGACTTCACTAATGCACCTCATAAACTCCTCGTCATAATTTTACCACCATGAGCATCGAACTTATTCCTTTTTATTTCTAAACACCTTGTAGATAAACGAGTCAACAAAGGAAAAAAAGTAGATATAATAGGGGAAGAATGCTACATAACTCATTTCTCCTTTTTCAACAACATTGCCATCGAAACTATATAGCTAATTCGAGATGAATAGAAGTATTTAAATGGTGGGTGTTAGCTTTTAAAATGAGTGTTTTTACAATTTTCATTAGTTATGATCCATGTTCAATCGATCGAAGCGTATGCTAATTAAGGAAGGTTACTAAGACATTGAAATGTCAATACGCTCTATTGAAAAAGTAAATCTAACCAAAATCGAACTAACGTTAACGCTTCAACCTTATTACACGAAGAGGAACGTGACAACGCGGTTTCCTCTCTATCTTGCGAGAGAAATACGTGGTATCCTTAAATGAATACTAAGGTTGGACACACTGAGACAATAATTTGGACATTACTAATAGACTACGTAAACTCGTCGTCATCTCTTTACCACCAGCTTTGCGTATCAAGCTCATTACTTTTTCTAAACATATTGCGAGTAAGCGAGTCGACAAAAGAAAAGAAAGAAGTCAATAAAGCCAACAAATTTTTCTTTAATAGCGACATGAGAAAAAACGACGACTAAATTAAAGGTACAAGTCCTAGTTAAGATTACATAGAAAGAAATAAATAAAGTTTTTTAGCTTAATACATTTACCAAAATTATTGATGAAAAAGATTACATTATATGTTTTAATCATGTTTCCTTCGCTTCTATATTCTACTTCGCATACAAGGAAATGTTATAATACTCGTTTGAAGCTACAAGACTCACTTCCACCTCTCGACCACAACGTCATCGAAAACTATCGACTAATTGAGCGGAAGAGAAGTACTTTAAAGGTGGGTGTCATCTTTTAAAACAATCGTTTTTTACATTTTTCATTAGTTATGATCTAAGCCCAACAGTTCAAAGGTATGGCAATTTAGGAGGTTTACTAAGACATCAAAATGTCGATACGCTCAATTAAAAAAGTAAACTTAACCAAAATTGAAATTAAGTTAGCGCTTCAACCTTGTTACACGACGGGGACCGTGACAATGAGATTTTTTTTTTTTACATATATTAACGATCTCTTTAAATAAATACTAAGGTTAGGCGAACATACAATAATTTGGACTTCACTAATGCAGCGTTATTTCTTTACCACCGTTGAGCATTGAGCTCACTCCTTTTTCTAAACACCTTGCGAGGTAAGCGAGTCGACAAAGAAAAAGAAAATGGTCGATAGAATAGGCGCAAAACACTACAAGGTTCATTTATTCTCGCTCAACAACATTATCATTGGAAACTATTGACTAACACGGTAAAAAGAAGTATTACAAATGTGGGCGTTATCTTTTAAAACGAACATTTTTTGGTTTTTTATTAGTGATGTTCCATTCTTAAAAGTTCCAAATGTATGCTAATTTAGCAAGGTTTACTAAGACATCGAAATGTCGATACGCTCAATTGAAAAAGTAAACATAACCAAAATTGAATTTAAGTTAACACTTCAACTTTGTTACATGACAATGGGAATTTGTGACAATGAGATTTTTTCTTTTTTATATATATTGACGGTCTCTTTAAATGAATACTAACGTTGGGCAAACAAACGATTAATTTGGACTTCACTAATGCACCTTGTTATCTCTTTACCACCCGTGAGCATCAAGCTCACTCCTTTTCTCAAAACACCTAGCGGGTAAATGAGTTGATAAAAAGGAAAAAGAAAATGCTCGATAGAATACGCACAAAACACTACAAGAGTCATTTATTCTCGTTTAACAACAATTTCATCGGAAACTATCGGCTAATGCGGTAGAAGAGAAGTATTACAAAGGTGGTACATGTTATTTTTTCAAGCGAGCATATTTTTTGTTTTTCATTAGTGATGATCCATGCTTAAAAGTTTCAAAGGTATGCTAATTTAATGAGATTTACTAAGACATCGAAATGTCGATACGCTCAATTGAAAAAGTAAACCAAACAAAAATTGAATATATGTTAACGCCTCAACCTTGTTACACGACGGCGATCGTGGCCAGCGAGATTTTCTCTTTTTGAGATATATTGACGGTCTCTTCAAATAAATGCTAAAGTTGGGCGAACAAACAATAATTTGGACTTCACTAATGCACCTTGTTATCTCTTTACAACCCGTGAGCATCGAGCTCACTCTTTTTCTAAATACCTTGCGGGTAACGAGTCGACAAAGGAAAAAAGAAAACGGTCGACACAATACGTGCAAAACATTATAAGACAAGGTCTACAAAAAAAACACTACAAGACTCATTTCTTCTCGTTCAACAATAATGTCATCGGAAACTATCGGCTAATTCGGTTGAAGAGAATTATTACAAAGTTTGGTATTATTTTCTAAAACGATCATTTTTTAGTTTTTCATTAGTGATGATCCATACTTAAAAGTTCCAAAGGTATGCTAATTAAACAAGGTTTACTAAGACATCGAAATGTCGATACACTCAATTGAACAAGTAAACCTAACCAAAATTGAAATTAAGTCAACGCTTCAACCTTGCTAAATGATGGGTATCGTGACAAAAAGATTTCCTCACTTTCTTGTGAGATATGTAGACGGTCTCTTTAATTGAATACAAAGGTTGGGCGAAAAATAATAATTTGGACTTCACTAATGCACCTCATAAACTCCTCGTCATATCTTTACCACCCACAGAGCATCGAAATAATTCCTTTTTATTTCTAACCACCTTGAGATAAATGAGTCAACAAAGGGAAAAAAAAAGTCGATACAATAGGAGAAGAATGCTACATAACTCATCTCTCCTTTTTCAACAACATTGCCATCGGAAACTATCGCTAATTGAGAGGAAGAGAAGTATTTAAATGGTTGGTGTTAACTTTTAAAATGATCGTTTTACGTTTTCATTAGTTATGATCCATGTTTAATCGATCCAAAGGTATGCTAATTAAGGGTGGTTACTAAGACATTGAAATGTCAATACACTCTATTGAAAAAGTAAATCTAACCAAAATCGAACTAACGCTAACGTTTCAACCTTATTACACGAGGAGGAACGTGACAACGCGATTTCCTCTCTATCTTGAGAGAGAAATACGAGGTATCCTTAAATGAATAATAAGGTTGGACACACGGACAATAATTTGGACATCACTAATAGACTACGTAAACTCTTCGTCATCTCTTTACCACCAGTTGAGCATCAAACTCATTTTTTTCTAAACACATTGCGGGTAAACGAGTCGACAAAAGAAAAGAAAGAAGTCAATAAAGCCAACAAATTTTTCTTTAATAGCGACATGAGAAAAAACGATGACTAAATTAAAGGTACAAGTCCTAGTTAAGATTACATATAAAGAAATAAATAAAGTTTTTTAGCTTAATACATTTACCAAAATTATTGATAAAAAAATTACATTATATTTCTTAATTATGTCTCTTCGTTTCTATATTCTCTTACTTGAGACAAGGAAATGGTACAATACATCTTTGAAAGCTACAAGACTCACTTCCACCTCTCTCGACCACAATGTCATCGAAAACTATTGACTAATTGAGCGAAGAGAAGTACTTTAAAGGTGGGGTTGTCTTTTAAAGCAGCGTTTTTTACATTTTTCATTAGTTATGATCCAAGCTCAGAGTTCCAAAGGTATGTTAATTTAGTGAGGTTTAGTAAGACATCAAAATATCGATACGCTCAATTAAAAAAAGTAAACCTATCCAAAATTGAAATTAAGTTAACGCTTCAACCTTGTTACACGACGGGGACGTGACAACGAGATTTTTCTTTTTTTATATATATTGACGGTCTCTTTAAATGAATTCTAAGGTTGGGCGAACAAACAATATTTTGGACTTCACTAATGCACCTCATTATCTCTTTACCACCCGTGAGCATCGAGCTTACTCCTTTTTCTAAACACCTTGTAGGTAAATGAGTCGACAAAGCAAAAAAGAAAATGGTCGATAGAATAGGAGCAAAACACTACAAGGCTCATTTATTCTTGTTCAACAACAATGTCATTGCAAACTATCGGGTCATGCGGTAAAAGAAGTATTACAAACATGGGTGTTATCTTTTAAAATGAGCATTTTTTTGGTTTTTCATTAGTGATGTTCCATTCTTAAAAGTTCCAAAGGTATGTTAATTTAGCGAGGTTTACTAAGACATCGAAATGTCGATACGCTCAATTGAAAAAGTAAACCAAACCAAAATTGAACTTAAGTTAATGCTTCAACCTTGTTACATGACCGGGACCGTGACAACGAGATTTTCTCTTTTTTTATATATATTGACGGTCTCTTTAAATGAATACTAAGGTTGAGCGAACAAACAATAATTTGGACTTCACTAATACACCACGTTATCTCTTTACCACCGTGAGCATCGAGCTCACTCCTTTTTTATAAATACCTTGTAGGTAAACGAGTCGACAAAGGAAAAAAGAAAGGGTCAACACAATATGCGCAAAACACTATATGACAAGGTCTACCAAAAAAAAACACTACAAGACTCATTTCTTCTCGTTTAACAACAATGTCATCGAAACTATCGGCTAATTCAGTGAAGAGAATTATTACAAAGGTGGGTGTTATCTTCTAAAATGATCATTTTTAAGTTTTTCATTAGTGATGATCCATGCTTAAAAGTTCCAAAGGTATGCTAATTAAGCGAGGTTTACGAAGACATTGAAATGGTGATACATTCAATTGAACAAGTAAACCAAACCAAAATTGAAATTAAGTTAACGCTTCGACCTTGTTAAATGATGGGTGCGTGACAACAAGATTTCCTCACTTTCTTGTGAAATATGTAGGCGGTCTCTTTAATTGAATATAAAGGTTGGATAAAAAAAATAATAATTTGAACTTCACTAATGCACCTCATAAACTCCTCGTCATATCTTTACCACCATGCAAAAAGCATCGGACTTATTCCTTTTTATTTCTAAACACCTTGCAGATAAACGAGTCAACAAAGGGAAAAAAAGTAGATACAATAGGGGAAGAATGCTACATAACTAATTTCTCCTTTTTCAACAACACTGGAAACTATCGCTAATGTAGAGGTAGAGAAGTATTTAAATGGTGGGTGTTAACTTTTAAAATGAGCGTTTTACGTTTTTCATTAATTATGATCCATGTTCAATCGATCCAAAAGTATGCTTATTAAGGGAGGTTACTAAGACATTGAAATGTCAATACACTCTATTAAAAAAGTAAATCTAACCAAAATCGAACTAACGTTAACACTTCAACCTTATTACACGAGGAGGAACGTGACAACACGGTTTCCTCTCTATCTTGCGAGAGAAATACGTGGTATCCTTTAATGAATAATAAAGTTGGACACGGACAATAATTTGGACATCACTAATAGACTTCGTAAACTCCTCGTCATCTCTTTACCACCATTGAGCATCAATATCATTCCTTTTTCTAAACACATTGCAGGTAAACGAGTCGACAGAAGAAAATAAAGAAGTCAATAAAGCCAACAAAATTTTCTTTAATAGCGACATGAGAAAAAATGACGACTAAATTAAAGGTACAAGTCCTAGTTAAGATTACATAGAAAGAAATAAATAAAGTTTTTTAGCTTAGTACATTTACCAAAATTATTGAAAAAAAGATTACATTATATGTCTTAATCATGTTTCCTTGCTTCTATATTCTACTTGTGAGATAAGGAAATGGTACAATACGCGCTAAAAGCTACAAGACTCACTTCCACCTTTCTTGATCACAACGTCATCGAAAACTATTGACTAATTGAGTGGAAGATAAGTACTTTAAAGGTGGGTGCTATCTTTTAAAACGAGCGTTTTTTACGTTTTTCATTAGTTATGATCAAAACCTAATAATTCGAAATGTATACTAATTTAGCGAGGTTTACTAAGACATCGAAATGTCGATACGCTCAATTTAAAAAGTAAACCTAACTAAAATTGAACTTAAGTTAACGCGTCAACCTTGTTGCAGGACAGGGATCGTGACAATGAGATTTTCTCTTTTTTTATATACATTGACGGTCTCTTTAAATGAATACTAAGTTGGGCGAACAAACATTAATTTGGACTTCACTAATGCACCTCTTTATCTCTTTACCACTCGCTGAGCATTGAGCACATTCCTTTTTTTTCTAAACACCTTGCAGGTAAATGAGTCGACAAGGGAAAAAAGAAAATGGTCGATACAATACGCGCAAAACACTAAAAGACTCATTTCTTCTCGCAACAACAATGTCATCGGAAACTATCAGCTAATTCAGTAGAAGAGAAGTATTGTGAAGGTGGTGTTATCTTTTAAAACGAGCATTTTTTATGTTTTTCATTGGTGATGATCCATGCTTAAAAGTTCCAAAGGTATGCTAATTTAGCGAGTTTTACTTAGAAATCAAAATGTCGATACACTTAATTGAACAAGTAAACTTAACTAAAAATGAAATTAAGTTAACACTTCAACCTTGTTACACGACAGTGACTGTGACAAAGAGATATTCTCTTTTTTTAGATATATTGAGAGTCTCTTTAAATGAATACTAAGGTTGGGCGAACAAACTTCAATGATGCACCTCGTCATATCTTTACCTCCCATTGAGCATCAAGCCTATTCATTTTTTCTAAACACCTTGCGAGGTAAACGAGTCGACAAAGGAAAAAAGAAAATGGTGATACAATATGCGCAAAACACTACAATACTCATTTCTTTCGTTCAACAACAATGTCATCGGAAAGTATCGGCTAATTCGGGCGAAAGAAGTATTACAAAGGTGGGTGTTATCTTTTTAAACGAGCGTTTTTAGGATTTTCATTACTTATATTCCATGCCCAAAAGTTCTAAAGGTATACTAATTTAGCGAGGATTACAAAGACATCGAAATGTCGATACGTTCAATTGAAAACCTAACAAAAATTGAACTTTAGTTAATGCTTCAACCTTGTTACACGATGACGGCAATGACAATGAGATTTTCCCTTTTTAAAAATATATTGACGGTCTCTTTAAATGAATACAAAGGTTGGGCAAATAAACAATTATTTGGACTTCACTAATGCACCTCGCTATCACTTTACCACCGTTGAGCATCTAGTTCACTCTTTTTTTTTCTAAACACCTTGCGGGTAAACGAATCGACAAAAAAAAAAGAAAATAGTCGATACAATTCGCGCGAAACACTACAAGACTCATTTATTCTCATTCAACAACAATGTCATCGGAAAGTATCGGCTAATTCGTAGAAAGAAGTATTACTAAGGTGGGTGTTATCTTTTTAAACGAGCGTTTTACGTTTTCATCGGTTATATTTCATGCCCAAAAGTTCTAAAGGTATGCTAATTTAGCGAGGTTTCTTGGGACATCGAAATGTCGATACACTCAATTGAAAAAGTAAACCTAACAAAAATTGAACTTAAATTAACGTTTCAACCTTGTTACACAACGGGGACCATGACAACGAGATTTTCTCTTTTTTTATCTCTCTTGACAATCTCTTTAAATGAATATTAAGGTTTGACACACAAACAATAATTTAGACTTGATAATGTACCTCGTCATATCTTTACCACCGTTGAGCATCGAGCCCATTCATTTTTTCTAAACACCTTACGGGTAAATGAGTCGACAAAGGAAAAAAGAAAATGGTCGACACAATGCGCGCAAAACACTACAAGACTCATTTCTTTCGTTCAACAACAATGTCATCGGAAAGTATCGGCTAATTACGCAAAAAGAAGTATTACAAAGGTGGGTGTTATCTTTTTAAACAAGCGTTTTTACGTTTTCATTAGATATATTCCATGCCCAAAAGTTCTAAAGGTATACTAATTTAGAGAGGATTACAAAGACATCGAAATGTCGATACGCTCAATTGAAAAGTAAACCTAACAAAAATTGAACTTTAGTTAACGCTTCAACCTTGTTACATGACAAAAATAGTGACAACGAGATTTTCCCTTTTTTTGAAATATATTGGCGAGTCTCTTTAAATGAATACTAAGGTTGGGTGAACAAACAATAATTTGGACTTCACTAATGCACCTCGCTATCACTTTACCACCCAGCTAAGCATCGAGTTCACTCTTTTTCTAAACACCTTGCACGTAAACAAGTCGACAAAGGAAAAAAGAAAATAGTCGATAGAAAAGCGCTGTGAAACACTACAAGACTCATTTATTCTCATTCAATAACAATGTCATTGAAAACTATTGGCTAATGAAGCGAGAAGAGAAGTATTACAAAGGTGGGTGTTTTCTTTTAAAACAAGCATTTCTTCGGTTTTTCATTAGTGATGATCCATGATCATAAGTTCCAAAGGTATAATAGTTTATCGAGGTTTACTAAGACATCGAAATGTTGATATGCTCAATTGAAAAGTAAACCTAACCAAAATTAAACATAAGTTAACGCTTCAACCTTGTTACACAACGGCAATAGTGACAACGAGATTTTCTTTTTTTTTGAGATATATTGACGGTCTCTTTAAATGAATACTAAGGTTGAGCAAACAAACAATAATTTGGACTTTACTAATGCACCTCGTTATCTCTTTACCACCTATTGAGCATCGAGCTCGCTCCTTTTTCTAAATACCTTTCGGGTAAACGAGTTGACAAAGGAAAAGAAAATAGTTGATACAATATGCGCAAAACACTATAAGACAAGGTCATACAAAAAAAACACGACAAGACTCATTTTTTCTCGTTCAACAACAATATCATCGGAAACTATCGGCTAATTTAGCAGAAGAGAAGCATTACAAAGGTGGGTGTTATCTTGTAAAACGTGTATTTTTTATATTTTTCATCAGCGATGATTCATGCTTAAAAGTTCTAAAGGTATGCTAATTTAGCGAGGTTTACTAAGAAATCAAAATGTCGATACACTCAATTGAACAAGTAAGCCTAACCAAAATTGAAATTAAGTTAAAGCTTCGACCTAGTTACGTGATGGGTACCCTGACAACGAGATTTCCTCATTTTCTTGTGAGATATGTAGACGGTCTCTTTAATTGAATATAAAGGTTGGGCGAAAAAACAATAACTTGGACTTCACTAATGCACCTCGTAAACTCCTTGTCATCTCTTTACCACCCATTGAGCATCGAACTCATTCCTTTTTCTAAACACATTCTTTGTAAGCGAGTCGATAAAGGAAAAGAAAGAAGTCGATGAAGCAAACAAAATTTTCTTTAATAGCGACATGAGAAAAAACAACTAAATTAAAGGTAAAAGTCCTAGTTAATATTACATAGAAAGAAATAAATAAAGTTTTTAGTTTAATACATTAACCTAAATTATTGATAAAAAAGATTACATTATATGTCTTAATCATGTTTCGTTCGCTTCTATATTCTACTTCGTAGACAAGGAAATGGTACGATACGCAGAAAGCTACAAGACTCACTTCCACCTCTCTCGACCACAACGTCATCGAAAACTATCGACTAATTAAGCGGAAGAAAAGTACTTTAAAGGTGGGCGCTATCTTTTAAAACGAGCGTTTTTACGTTTTCATTAGTTATGATCTAAGCCCAACGGTTCAAAGGTATGCTAATTTAGGGAGGTTTACTACGACATCGAAATGTCGATACGCATAATTAAAAAAAGTAAACCTAACCAAAATTGAACTTAAGTTAATGCTTCAACCTTGTTACACGACGGGGAATTTGTGACAATGAGATTTTCTCTTTTTTATATATATTGACGATCTCTTTAAATGAATACTAAGGTTGGACGAACAAACAATAATTTGAACTTCACTAATGCACCTCGTCATCTCTTTACCACTCGTTTGAGCATCGAGCTAATTCCATTTTTTCTAAACACCTTGCGGGTAAGCGAGCCGACAAAGGAAAAAAGAAAATGGTCAATACAATACACGCAAAATACTACAAGACTCATTTCTTCTCGTTCAACAACAATGTCATCGGAAACTATCGGCTAATGCGGCGAAGAGAAGTATTACAAAAGTGGGTGTTACCTTTTCAAACGAGCATTTTTTTTATTTTCATTAGTGATGATCCATGCTTAAAAGTTCCAAATGTATGCTAATTAGACGAAGTTTACTAAGACATCGAAATATCGATATGCTCAATTGAAAAAGTAAACCTAACCAAAATTGAACATAAGTTAATGCTTGACCTTGTTACACGACGGCAACTATGACAACGAGATTTTCTCTTTTTTTGAGATATATTGACGGACCCTTTAAATGAATACTAAGGTTGGACGAACAAACAATAATTTGGATTTCACTAATGCACCTAGTTATCTCTTTACCACCCGGTGAGCATCGAGCTCACTTCTATTTATCTAAATACCTTGCAGGTAAACGAGTCAACAAAGGAAGAAAGAAAATGGTCAATATAATACGCACAAAACACTACATAAAAAGCTTCTACCAAAAAAGAAACACTACAAGACTTATTTCTTCTCATTCAACAACAATGTCATCGAAAACTATCGGCTATCGACGAGAAGAGAAGTATTACAAAAGTGGGTGTTACCTTTTCAAGCGAGCATTTTTCGAGTTTTTCATTAGTGATGATCCATGCTTAAAAGTTCTAAAGGTAAGCTAATTTAGCGAGGTTTACTAAGACATCGAAATGTCGATATACTTAATTAAAAAAGTAAACCTAACAAAAATTAAAATTAAGTTAAAGCTTCAACCTTGTTACGTGATGGGTAGTGACAATGGGATTTCTTCACTTTTTGTGAGATATGTAGACGGTCTCTTTAATTGAATACAAAGGTTGGGCGAAAAAATAATAATTTGGACTTCATTAATACACCTCGTAAACTCCTCGTCGTCTCTTTACCACCTGTGAGCATCGAACTCATTTCTTTTCTAAACACATTGCGGATAAGCGAGTCGACAAAGGAAAAGAAAGAAGTCAATGAAGCGAGAATTATTGATAAAAAGAAATAAATAAATTAATTAAAGGTACAAGTCCTAAATTAAAGGTACAAGTCCTAGTTAAGATTGCATAGAAAGAAATAAATAAATAAATAAATTTTAATAGCGACATGAGAAAAAATGATGACTAAATTAAAGGTACAAGTCTAGTAAAGATTACATAGAAAGAAATAAATAAATTTTTTAGTTTAATACATTAACCTAAATTATTGATAAAAAGGATTACATTATGTCTTAGTCATGTTTCCTTCACTTCTAAATTCTACTTCGTGAGACAAGGAAATGGTACGATACGCCTTTGAAAGCTACAAGACTCACTTCCACCTCTCTCGACCACGACGTCATCGAAAACAATCGACTAATTGAGCGGAAGAGAAGTACTTTAAAGGTGGGTGTTATCTTTTACAATGAGCGTTTTTTACGTTTTCATTAGTTATAATCCATGTTCAATAGATCTACGGGTATGCTAATTAAGCACGGTTTACTAAGACATAGAAATGTCTATACACTTATTGAAAAAGTAAACCTAACCAAAATCAAACTAATGTTAATGCTTCGACCTTATTACATCTTTGAGAATTTGTAACAACGAGGTTTCCTCGCTATCTTGCGAGATAAATACATGGTCTTCTTAAATGAATACTAAGGTTTGACACATAAATAATCATTTGGACATTACTAATAGGCTTCATAAACTCTTCGTCATCTCTTTACCACCCGTTGAGCATCAAGCTCATACCTTTTCTAAACACTTTACGAGGTAAATAAGTTGACAAAGGAAAAGAAAGAAGTCAATGAAACGAATAAATTTTCTTGAATAACGACATAAGAAAAAATGACGACTAAATTAAAGGTACAATAAATTGTTCAGATTAGATAAAAAGAAATTAATAAATTTTTTGGGTTAATACATTAACCCAATATTGATAAAAAAGTATTACGTTATATTTTGTCTTAATATTGTTTCCTTCGCTAATATATTTTGGTTCGCATGAGATAAGGAAAGAGTACGATACATCTTGAAAAATACAAGACTCAATTCCCCCTCTCTGACCACAATGTCATTGAAAGCTATCGACTTGAGCGGAAGAAGTACTTTAAAGGTGGGTGTTAACTTTTAAAACGAGCATTTTTACGTTTCTTATTAGTTATGATCCAAGTTCAAAAGTTTCAAAGGGATGCTAATTTAGCGATGTTTACTAAAATATCAATATGTCGATACACTCAATTGAAAAAGTAAACCTAACCAAAATTGAACTTAAGTTAACGCTTAAACCTTATTACACTGATGGGGACCTAACAACAATATTTCTTCTTTCTCTTGAGATATAAAAGCGGTCTCTTTAAATGAATACTAAGGTTGGGTACACAAACACTAATTTGAACTTCACTAATGAAACTCTAAAACTCCATGTCTTATCTTTATCACCAGTGAGCATTGAGCTCATCCTTATTTTCTAAACACCTTGCAAGTCAACACGACACAAAGGAAAAGAAAAAGTCGGTACAATAAAGTAAAAACGATATATAACTCATTTCTCCTCTTTCAACAACAACTTGTCATCAGAAACTATCGGCTAATACGAGTGGAAGAGAAGTATTTCAAACGTTGGTTAACTTTTAAAATGGCGTTTTTACGTTTTCATTAGTTGTGATCCATGTTCAATAGTTCCAAAGGTATGCTAATTAAGCGAGGTTTACTAAGAAATTGAAATGTCTATATACTCTCTTGAAAAAGTAAGCCTAACCAAAATCAAACTAATGTTAACGCTTCAACCTTCTTACACGATAAAGGCAGTGACAACAAGGTTTCCTCACTATCGTGCGAGTAAATGAGATAAATACATGGTCTCCTTAAATGAATACTAAGGTTGTGCGTACAAACAATAATTTGGAATTCACGAATGGACCTTGTAAACTCCTTGCCATCTCTTCATCACCAGTTGAGCATCAAACTTATTCCTTTTTCTAAACACTTTGCGGGTAAACTAGTCGACAAAGGAAAAAAAAAGTCAATGGAGCAAACAAATTTTCTTTAAATAGTGACATTAGAAAAAACGACGACTAAATTCAAGGTACAAGTCTTAGTTAAGATTAAATATAAAGAAATTAATAAATTTTTCGAGTTCATACATTAACCTACAATATTGAAAAAAAAGGCATTAATTTATGTAATGTCTTAATCATGTTTCCTTCGCTTTGTTTAGTCTAATATGCAAACAAGGAAATGGTACAATATCCATTGAAAGCTACAAGACACATTTCTCCTCTCTCGACAACAATGTCATCAAAAACTTTTGACTAATTGAGCGGAAGAGAAGTACTTCAAAAGTGGGTGTTAGCTTTTAAAACGAGCGTTTTTACGTTTTCATTAGTTATGATCAAGTCCAAAAGTTCAAAAGGTATGCTAATTTAGCGAGGTTTACTAAGACATCAAAAAGTCGATACACTCGATTGAAAAAGTAAACCTAACCAAAATTGAACTTAAGTTAACACTTCAACCTTGCTACACGATGGGGATCGTGACAACGAGATTTTCACGCTTTCTTGTGACATATATAAACGGTCTCTTTAGATGAATACTATGGTTGGGCGCACAAACAATATTTTGAACTTCACTAATGGACCTCATAAACTCCTCATCTTTTCTTTACCACCCGCTAAGCATTGACCTCATTCCTTTTGGTCTAAACGCCTTACAAATAAGCGAGTCGACAAAGGAAAAGGAAAAAGTCGATACAACATACACAAAAAACTACAAGTCTCATTTCTCCTTGTTGAATACCAATGTCATGCAGAAACCATCGCCTAATTCGAGAAGAGAAGTATTATAAAGGTAGGTGTTATATTTTAAAACGAACGTTTTCTTACGTTTTTCGTTAGTTATGATACATGCACAAAAGTTCCAAAGGTATGCTAATTTAGTGAGGTTTACTAAGACATTGAAATGTCGATACACTCGATTGAGCAGGTAAACCTTACAAAATTGAACTTAAGTTAACGCTTCAACCTTGTGACATGAGGGGACCTTGACAACGAGATTTTCTCACTTTCTTGAGAGATATGTAGCGGTCTCTTTAAATGAATACTAAGGTTGGGCGCACAAAAAATAATTTGGAATTCATTAATCGAGCTCGTAAACTCCTTGTCATACCTCTACCACCTTTGAGAATCGAGCTCATTCCTTTTTTCTAAACATCTTGCGAGATAAACAAGTCGACAAAGGAAAAAAATTTCAATACAATAAGCACAAAACACTACAAGACTCATTTGTTCTCATTCAACAACAATATCATCGAAAACTATCGATTAATTAAGCGAAAGAGAAATACTTTAATGGTGGGTGCTATCTTTTAAAGCGAGCAATTTTTACATTTTTCATTAGTTATGATCAAGCCCTAAAGTTTCAAAGGTATGCTAATTTAGCGAGGTTTAATAAGTCATTGAATTATCGATGTACCCAATTAAAAAAATAACCCTAACCAAAATTGAACTTAAGTTAACACTTCAACCTTGTTACATGATGGGAATTTGTGATAACGAGATTTTCTCTTTTTTATATACATAGACGGTCTCTTTAAATGAATACTAAATTTGGGTGAACAAACAATAATTTGGATTTCACTAATGCATCTCTTCATCTCTTTACCTCCGTAGAGCATTGAGCTCATTCATTATTTTTCTAAACACCTTGCGGGTAAGCGAGTCGACAAAGGAAAAAAGAAAATGGTCGATACAATGCAAAACACTACAACACTCATTTCTTCTCGTTCAACAACAATGTCATCGAAAACTATCGGCTAATTCAGAAGAGAAGTATTACAAAGGTGGGTGTTATATTTTAAAATGAGCATTTTTATGTTTTTCATTGGTGATGATTCATGCTTAAAAGTTCCAAAGGTATGCTAATTTAACGAGTTTTACTAAGATATCGAAATGTCGATACACTCAATTGAATAAGTAAACATAACAAAAAATGAAATTAAGTTAACGCTTCAACCTTGTTACATCGAAATGTCGATACACTCATTTCTTATCGTTTAACAACAAAAAGTCGTCGAAAACTATTAGCTAATTCAACCAAAATCGAATTTAAGTTAACACTTCAACTTTGGTTACACAATTGGACGGTGACAATGAGATGGCCTCGCGTTCTTGAGATATATGTAGACAATCTCTCTACATAAATACTAAGGTTGGACACACGATCAATAATTTAGACTTCACTAATGGATCTCGTAAACTCTCAGTCATCTCTTTACCACCGTTGAGTGTCGAACTCATTTATTTTTCTAAACACCTCATGAGATAAACAAGTCGACAAAGGAAAAGAAGAAAGTTGGTACAATAGGCGAATAAAGCTACATAACTCATTTCTCCAATTTCAACAACAACTTGTCATCGAAAACTATCGTCCAATTTAGCGAGAAAGAAGTATTTTAAAGGTGGGGGTTAACTTTTATAATTAGTATTTTTATGATTTTCATAAGTTATGATCCATGCTTAAAAGTTTGAATGGTATGCTAATTAAGCAAGGTTAATTAAGACATCGAAATGTCTATTCACTCTCTTGAAAAAGTAAACCTAACCTAAATCGAACTAAAGTTAACGCTTCAACCATATTACAAGAAGAGGACCATGACAACGAGGTTTTCTCACTACCTTGTGAGATAAATACATGGTCTCCTTGAATGAATACTAAGATTGGACACAAAAACAATAATTTGGGCATCACTAATAGACTTTGTAAACTTCTTGTCATCTCTTTACCACATAGTTGAGCATCAAGCTCGTTCCTTTTCTAAACACTTTGCATGTAACGATCGACAAAGGAAAAGAAAGAAATCGATGGAGCGAACAAATTTTCCTTGAAAAACGACGACTACATTAAAAGTACAAGTCCTTGTTCGAGATAAGATAGAAAGAAATTAATAAATTTTTCAGCTTAATACATTAACCACCAATATTGATAAAAAAACATTACATTATATAATGTCTTAATCATGTTTAGCTCGCTTCTATATTTTAATTCGCATGAGACAAGGAAATGCTATGATACGCGATGAAAGCAACAAGAATCAATTCTCCTCTACAGACCTGATGTCATCGAAAACTATCGACTAATTGAGGGAAAGAGATATATTTCAAAGGTGGGTGTTAAATTTTAAAACAAGCGC
The DNA here is from genome assembly GCA_039657345.1 of Stephania japonica. Taxonomy (NCBI): domain Eukaryota; kingdom Viridiplantae; phylum Streptophyta; class Magnoliopsida; order Ranunculales; family Menispermaceae; genus Stephania; species Stephania japonica. The sequence continues at coordinate 77,187,726 of CM077556.1, read as the reverse complement.
TTTTTACGTTTTCATTAGTTATGATCCAAGCCCAAAAGTTCCAAAGGTGTGCTAATTTAGCGAGGTTTACTAAGACAACAAAATGTCAATACACTCAATTGAAAAAGTAAACCTAATATTTACCAAAAAAAAGTAAACCTAATCAAAATTAAACTTAAGTTATTGCTTGACCTTGTTACTGATAGGGGCCATAGTGACAATGCGATTTCCTCAATTTTTATGAGATATATAGCAATCTCTTTAAATGAATACTAAGGTTGGACGCACAAACAATAATTTGGACTTCACGAATGAACCTCATAAATTTCTCGTCATCATTTTACCACCGTTGAGCAATGAGTTCATTCCTTTTTTCTAAACACCTTGCGGGTAAACGGGTCGACAAATGAAAAGAGAAAAAGTTGGTACAATACGAGCAAAACACTACAAGACTTCTCCTCATTCAACATCAATGTCGTCGAAAACTATCAACTTATTCGAGCGGAAGAGAAGTATTTCGATGGTGGGTGTTATCTTTTAAAACGAGCGTTTTTTACATTTTTCATTAGTTATGATCCATGATCAAAAGTTCCAAAGGTATGCTAATTAAGCGAGGTTTACTACGACATTGAAATATCGATACACTCTATTGAAAAAATAAACCTAACCAAAATTGAACTTAAGTTAATGTTTCAACCTTGAAAAAAAACATTGAGGTTTCCTTACTTTCTTGTGAGATATATAGATGGTCTCTTTAAATGAATACTCATGTTGGGCACACAAAAAATAATTTGGACTTCACTAATAGACTTCATAAACTCCTCGTCATCTCTTTACCACCCATTGAGCGTCAAGCTCATTCCTTTCTAAACACTTTGCATGTAAACGAGTCGATTACTTTTTTTGTAAACACCTTGTTGGTAAAAGAGTCAACAAAGGAAAAGAAAAATTCAGTAAATACTTAGAAAACACTACAAGACTCATTTCTCCTCATTCAATAACAATGTCTTCGGAAACTATTGGCTAATTCAACGGAAGATAAGTATTTTAAATGCGGGTGCCATCTTTTAAAATGAGCGTTTTTTTCATTAGTTATGATCCATGCTTAAAGGTTCCAAAGGTATGCTAATTAAGAAAGGTTTACTAAGACATGGACATGTTTATACACTATTGAAAAAGTAAACCTAACCAAAATCGAATTAACGTGATCGCTTCAACCTTATTACACGATGAGACCATGACAACGAGTTTTCTTCGATATCTTGCGAGATAAATGCATGGTTTCCTTAAATGATTACTAAGGTTGGGCACACTTGAAACAATAATTTGGACATCACTAATGGACCTCGTAAACACCTCGTTATCTCTTTACCACCAGATGAGCATCAAACTCATTCTTTTTTCTAAACACCTTCCAAGAAAGCGAGTCGATAAAAGAAAAGAAAATTGTCGTACGATAGCAGAAAAACGCTACATGACTCATTTCTCCTCTTTCAACAACACAATCATTTGAAACTATCTGCTAATTCGCAAAAAGATAAGTATTTCAAAGGTGGGTGGTATCTTTTAAAACAAGCGTTTTTACTATTTTCATTAGTTATGATCCATGTTTAAAAGTTTTAAAGGTATGCTAAGTAAGCGAGGTTTAATAAAACATCAAAATTTTTGTACACTCTATTGAAAGAGTAAACCTAACCTAAATAGAACTAACGTTAACACTTTAACATTATTACACGATGCGGACTATGACAATAAGGTTTCCACACTTATCTTGTGAGATAAATATCTTGTCTCCTTAAATGAATACTAAGGTTGGACACATAAATAATAATTTTGACATCACTATTAGACTTCGTAAACTCCTCGTCATCTCTTTACCACCGTGAGCATCAAGCTCATTCCTTATTCTAAACACTTTGCGGGTAAAGCGAGCCAACAAATGAAAAGAAAGCTTAGTGGATGAAGCGAACAAGTTTTCCTTGATAAGCAACATAAAGAAAAATGATGACTACATTATAGGTGCTAGTCCTTGTTTAGATTAGATATAAAGAAATTAATGAAAAGATTTTCGAGTCACTACATTTACCTGCAATATTGATGAAAAATCATTGTATATTGAATAATGTCTAAATAATGTTTTCTTAGCTTTTACTTTCTAGTATTAAGACAGAGACAGTACAATCCGTGAAGAAGGCTTAAAGACTCATTTCTCCTTTTCGAAAACAGTGTCATTGGAAGCTACCGGCTAATTCAGCTAAAGAAGTATTTCAAAGGTGGGTTGTAACTTCTAAGATGAACGTTTTTCGTTTTGAATTAGTTATGATCAAGCCCAAAAGTTTCAAATGTATGCTAATTTAGCGAGGTTTATTACGACATCTAAATGCGATACACTCTTTGAAAAAGCTAACATAACAGAAATCAAACTTAAGTTAACGCTTCAACCTAGTAACAAAAGAGGACCGTGACAATGTAGTTTCCTCGCATTTTTTGCGAGACATACACGGTATCTTTAAATGAATACTAAGGTTAGGAGCACAAACAATAACTTGAACTTCACTAATGAAACTCGTAAACTCCTCGTCATCTCTTTACCACCAGTGAACAATGAGTTCATTCCTTTTTTATAACACGATGCGGGTAAAAAGAAGAGAAATGAAAAAAAAACTAGATGGAACGAACACATTTTCCTTGATAAGCGAAATAAGAAAAAATGATGACTAAATCAAAGGTACAAGTCCTAGTTTAGATTAGATAAAAAGAAATTAATTTTTGTTTTCGAGTCATTACATTTACTCACATTATTGATGAAAACCATAATATATTGAATATGTGTTAATCATGTTTTCTTAACTTTTATTTTCTAGTGCTAAGACAAAGATGGTATGATTCATGAAGATGCCTAAAGACTCATTTCTCCTTTTAGAAAACAATGTCATTGAAAATTCTTGGTTAATTACGTTTAAGAGAAGTATTTCAAAGGTGGGTGTTAATTTCTAAAGCGAGCGTTTTTCCATTTGAATTAGTTATGATCAAGCCCAGAAAACTTCTAAAGGTATGTTAATTTAGCGAGGTTTGCTAAGACATCAAAATGTCGATACATTATATTGAAAAAGTTAACCTAACCAAAATCAAACTTAAGTTAACACTTGACCCAGTGACACCAAAGGGACCATAACAATGAGGTTTCTTCGCATTCTTGCGAGACATAGACATCTCTTTAAATGAATACTAAGGTTTGGTGCATAAACAATAATTTGGACTTCGCTAATGAAACTCGTAAACTCCTCGTCATCTCTTTCTGCCATTAAGTCGACGGCCCCAAATTCGAGGCGCCAGTAACTTCCGTTTCCCCACTCGTGCCAGGAAACACACCGCACGTCACTTGTCTATCCACTAATGCAAAACTCTTAAGTTACACTGCCATTTAATTTAGTAGTTTACAATTTACAGCGGAAGTTTTAGTATATCACCAAAGAGCATTATATAAAGTAACTTATTCAACCTATAGTGGAAAACCGGAAGTACTTTCGGTATATAGGCGACAAGCGCCATCGTGAATGTTTATATACCGATGCGAAGATGTAATAACCACAAGTTCCCGATAATAATATTCAAAACAATTTAATACTAATACACATACCAGTAGGTCCTCGACGAGTGGGCAAGTAAAGATTTTGTCGCCGTGATCTCCTTGCCCTAACGATACACAAAGTCTGCGCTCGGCCACCATGAAAAAAAGCCGGATAGCGAGCCCGATAAGTAAAATCCCAAGGAAAACCAGTGCATTATAATTTAAGAATATAAATGGAACAAGTAAATAGTGTTAACCAAACATGCGGAATAGAAGGTAAATGCGAGACAAGCTGCAAAGCTCATCGCATGAATATAAACATAAGATAAACAAATGAGTGTGCACCGGCTATCAAGATGCGTGCGAGGATTAGGAGCCACAATAGGTAGTGCTGTACCATCGACTCACCCTTAATCTAAACCACGCATCTAGCAAGCGGACGCAATATGACCCTTAGATACATAGACGGGAAATCTCGACAGAGTCGGTAGATTTGACTCGAAGATTTTCAATGAAAAATAGCTTAAATGAATAACAATAAGTAAATGCGGTAGTGGTGTTCGAGTTGGGTTTCGTACCTCGCGCCGCGCTCAAAATCCCAAAAATACCCCGGTCAGATCTGACTAAGTCCCAATTCCAAGCTACTTGTCCAGAGACTCCGAGGTCTAATCCCGGGTTCATTGATTAGTTAACTTTGGTTTAACATCAATTAGTTTCGATTTTCATGATTTAATTAAGGTTCGAGGGGGTCGTTAAGCGCGGCCCAGGTTGGGTATTAAGCGCGCTAATTGATCTTCGTGTCTTGTTCATGTACGAAGATCTTCATCTTGAAGGATTAGCGCATTTACTATTCATCATTAGCGTGCTAATTACTCTCTTGATTTTCTAAAAATCAGAACTCTTCCCTAACTTGATTCAAACAACTCCAAAACCAACATGCAACATCAATATCTTGATATCATCGATTTACCTTAAAAACATCAATTTAAACTAGAAATCTTTCGAATCTCGGATCAAATGTGCATGCTTAGAACAAAGAATCATCAAATCATTCATTTAAGCTCAAATCGTTTCTAATAGATCAATAGTTCTAGAAGCGAACATCAAACTATGACAAATCACTACAAAGCGGTACACATTCATCACATTTTCGTTTAACCGCTAACATGACATGCACGACACTTTCCATCAAAATCCATGAAATAAATAAGGGAATTTACCTTAAGTGGATGGTTTGATGCTGAAATCCGACTCCAAATCCTCTAGTGAGCTCCGATTCTCACGATGTCTCTCCGAAAATGGATTTGTTGACAAAATGGTGTAGCTTGTGTTTTGCATGCTTGATCAATCGGGGTATTTATAAGAGATTTTATAATATATTGTGCAACACGTATCTCGAGGTGATCAGATGATCCCTGTCGACTGTGTCACCTGACTCTAGCCACTTATCATGACACTAGTTGTCTAGTTTTGATTCATTGTCAAATCTCGAGGATCATCGATGTGTGCTTGATTATTGATTTCAAGTATAGGATTCTATTATAATCGATTGATTTAATCACAACACCTATTCAGTCATCGATAAAATTCATAAATTTGTAGATATGACCACACTAATTTTCGACCACTCGGCACCCGTGCCCAATAAAAGCATGCGACTTCGAGCGGTCCACTTTCCTAGTGTACCAATTATTCATTCATTTAGCCTATAGTCACTTATAAATTTAGTTGCATTTAAACCCTCAACCATACTAATATAATATTGATTGAATTTGTCTAACTCGGCCTTGACCTAGCATGACTACCAAACCCCGTGTTGGCATGTTCATAGAACTAAAACCCGACTAACAACTCACTTTGACAAGTTTATTTTAATTGCACACCGGTGACAGAGATAATACATCATTATCAAAAAGAGAAAATGAAAATATCAATAAATCACGAAATTAGAAAAACAACAATACTGATCAATACTAGGTCAGAACATGCCTAATCTATCAGCGGCATCCACGTGTCGTAATCAAGTAGCATCCAAATGAAATAAGGATAATACTTGGCGTTAATAAAATAACGGGCCGTTACACTAAACTCTTGAGCTCATTTCTTTTTTTCAAACATCTTGCAAGTAACAAACTAACAAATGAAAAGAAAAAGCGGATTGAGTGAACAAATTTTCCTTGATAAGCAACATAAGAAAAAGCTGACGACTAAATTAAAGGTACAAGTCCTAGTTTAGATTAGATAAGAAGAAATTAATAAAAAAAAAATTCAAGTCACTACATTTACCTATGTTATTGATGAAAAACCATAATATATTTAATAATGCCTTAATCATGTTTTCTTTGCCTTTATTTTTTAGTTCTAAGACAAAGAGAAAGTACGATCCGAGAAGAAGCCTAAAGACTCATTTCTCCTTTTTGGAAACAATGTCATTGAAAACTATCGGCTAATTACATTAAGAGAAGTAATTCAAAGGTGGGTGTTAAATTCTAAAAGCGATCGTTTTTACGTTTTTAATTAGTCATGATCTAAGCCTAAAAGTTCTAAATATATACTAATTTAGCGAGGTTTATTAAGACATCGAAATGTCATTACACTCTATCGAAAAAGTAAACCTAACCAAAATTGAACTTAAGTTAACGCTTCAACCTAGTTACACGATAGGAGCAGTGACGAGCGAGTTTCCTCGCTTTCTTACAAGATAAATACACGATCTCTCTAAATGAATACTAAGGTTGGGCGTGCAACCAATAAATTGGCCTTCACTAATGAAACTCGTAAACTCTCGTCATCTCTTTACCACCCGCACAGAACAACGAGTTCATTTTTTTTTAAACACCTTGAAGGTAAATGAGGCAACAAATATAAGAAAAAATTTGATGGTTCTTTGATAAGCGACATAAGAAAAAACGACTGACTAAATTATAGGTACAAGCCCTTGTTTATATTAGTTTTCAAAAAAAAAAAAAAATTTCTCGAGTTACTACATTTACATACATTATTGATGAAAAACTATAATATATTTAATAATGTCTTAATTATGTTTTCCTTGCTTTTATTTTCTAGCTTAAGGACAAGGAGATGGTACGATTCGTGAAGAAGCCTAAAGACTCATTTCTCCTTTTTTGAATACAATATCATCAAAAACTACCAGCTAATTCTGCTAAACAGAAGTATTTCAAAAAGTGAGTGGTAATTTAAAAAACAAGCGTTTTTACGTTTTCAATTAGTTATGATCAAAGCCCAAAAGTTCCAAAGATATGCTAACTTATCGAGGTTTATTAAGACATCGAGATGTCGATACACTTTATTGAAAATGTTAACCTAATAAAAAAAGTTAACACTTCAACCTAGTAATACGAAGGGGACCGTTACAATGACATTTTTCGCATTCTTGCGAGATTTACTACGGTCTCTTTAAATGAATACTAAGGTTTGGCGCACAAACAATAATTTGGACTTCACTAATGAAACTCGTAAACTCCTCACCATCCCTTCACCACCCGGTTGAGTAGCGAGCTCATTCCTTTTTCAAACACCTTGCGGGTAAACAAACTAGATGAATGAAAAGAAAAAAGCGGATCGAGCAGAACAAATTTTCCTTGATAAGCGACATAAGAAAAAATGACAACTAAATTAAAGGTACAAGTCCTAGTTTAGATTAAATAAAAAATATTAATAACTTGTTTTTTCGCGTCACTAAATTTACCTACATTATTGATGAAAAACCATAATATATTTAATAATGTCTTAATTATGTTTTCTTCGCTTTTATTTTCTAGTTTTAAGACAAATAGTCGATATGATCAAGTGAAGAAGCCTAAACTCTCATTTCTCCTTTTTCAGAAACAATGTCATCAAAAACTACCGACTAATTCAGTTAAAGAGATGTATTTCAAAGGTGGGTGGTTTTACGTTTTTAATTAGTTACGATCCAAGCCCAAAAGTTCCAAAGTTATGCTAATTTAGCAAGGTTTACTAAAACATCGAAATGTTGATACACTCTATTGAAAAAGTAAACCTAACAAAAATCGAACTTAAGTTAGCGCTTCAACCTAGTTACACAGATGGGGGCCAGTGACAATGAGGTTTCCTCTCTTTCTTGTGAGATAAATACACGATGTCTCTAAATGAATACTAAGGTTGGGCGTACAACCAATAAATTGGACTTCACTAATGAAACTCGTAAACTCCTCATCATCTTTTTACCAGCCATTGAGCAACGAGCTCATTCCTTCTTTTCTAAACACCTTGAAGGTTAACGAGGTGACAAATAAATAGAAAAAAAGTTGATGGTTCTTTTATAAGCGATATAAGAAAAAATGACAGACTAAATTATAGGTACAAGTCCCTGTTTAGATTAGATAAAAAGAAATTAATAATTTTTTTCTCAAGTCACTACATTTACATACATTATTGATAAAAACCAAAATATATTTAATAATTTCTTAATTATGTTTTCTTCACATTTATTTTCTAGTTTTAAGACAAAGGAGACTACGATCCGTGGAGAAGCCTAAAGACTCATTTCCCCTTTTCAAAAACAATGTCCTTGAAAACTACCGGCTAATTATGCTAAAGAGTGGTATTTCAAAAGTGGGTGTTGACTTCTAAAAGAGCGTTTTTACGTTTTGAATTAGTTATAATCAAGCCCAGGTCAAAAGACATGCTAACTTATCGAGGTTTACTAAGACATCAAAACGTCGATACACTTTATTGAACATGTTAACCTAATCAAAATCAAATTTAAGTTAACACTTCAACCTAGTAGCAGCAGAGAAAGGGACCGTGACAATGAGTTTTCATTACATTCTTGCGAGACAAATACATGATCTCTTTAAATGAATACTACGGTTGGACGCATAAACACTAATTTGGACTTCACTAATAAAACTCGTAAACTCCTTGTCATCTCTTTACCACTCATTTGAGCAACATGAGCTCATTCCTTTTTTAAACACTTTGCAGGTAAACAAGCCAAAAATGAAAAGAAAAAGCGGATGGAGCGAACAAGTTTTCCTTGATAATTGACATAAGGAAAAACAACAACTAAAATAAAGGTACTAGTCCTTGTTTAGATTAGATATAAAGAGATAATTTTTTTAAGTCACTACAATTATCTACAATATTTATGAAAAACCATTATATATTGAATAATGTCTTAATAATGTTTTCTTCAGTTTTATTTTCTAGTTCTTCGACAAAGAGACAGTACAATCTGTGAAGAAGGCTAACAAACTCATTTCTCCTTTTCAGAAATAATGTCATTTGAAACAATCGACTTATTCAAACGAAGAGAAGTATTTCAAAGGTGGGTGTCAACTTCTTAAACAATCATTTTTTACGTTTTTAATTAGTTATGATCAAAGCATAAAAGTTCTAAGGGTATGCTAATTTAACGAGGTTTACTAAGACATCAAAATGTCAATACACTCTATTGAAAAAGTAAACCTAACCAAAATCGAAGCTTAAGTTAATTGCTTAGCAACTAGTTACACGATGGGGACCATGACAACGAGGTTTCTTTGCTTTCTAGTGAGATAAATACATGATCTCTTTAAATGAATACTAAGGTTGGGCGCACAAACAATAAATTTGACATCAGGTAATGAAACTCGTAAACTCCTGGTGTCTCTTTACTATCAGTGAGCAATGAGCTCATTCCTTTTCTAAACATCTTGCGGGTAAGCGAGCCAACAAATGAAAAGAAAAAAATGGAGTGTGCAAACAAATTTTCTTGATAAACGACATAAGGAAAAACGGTGACTAAATTAAAGATATTATTCCTTGTTTAGATTAGATATAAAGAAATTGATAAATTGTTTTTGAGTCACTACATTTTACTTTGTAATATTGATGAAAAAACATGGTATATTGAATAATATGCCTTAATCATGTTTTCTACGCTTTTATTTTCTAGTTCTCATACAAAGAGATGGTACAATACGTGAACAAAGCTAAAAGACTCATTTCTTCTTTTTAGGAAACTATCGCCTAATTCTACGTAAAGAGAAGTATTTCAAAGGTGGTGTTAACTTCTAAAACGACCGTCTTTTATGTTTTTAATTAGTTATAATCAAAGTCAAAAGTTCTAAATGTCTAATTTAGCGAGGATTACTACGACATCAAAATGTCGATACACTATTGAAAAAGTAAACCAAACCAAAATCGAACTTAAGTCAATGCTTCAATCTAGTTACACGATGGGGACCATGACTACGAGGATTCCTCGCTTTCTAGCGAATAAATACAAGGTCTCACTAAATGAATACTAAGGTTGGGCGCACAACCAATAAATTGAACTTCACTTGATGAAACTCGTAGAAATCCCCGTCATACTCTCTTTTACCACCAGCTAAGCAATGAGCTCATTCCATTTTCTAAACACCTTGCGAGTAAACGTAAAGCCGACAAAAAAAAAGAAAAAAGTTGATGGTTCCTTGATAAGTGACATAAAGAAAAAAAGCGACGACTAAATTAAAGGTAAAAGTCCTTATTTATATTAGATAAAAAATTAATAAAAAAAATCTATTCACTAGATTTACCTTCATTATTGATGAAAAACCAAAATATATTTAATAATGTCTTAATCATGTTTTTAGTAGCTTTTATTTTCTTGTTCGAAAAGACGAGACGATATGATTCATAAAGAAGCCTAAATACTCATTTAGCCTTTTTCAGGAAATAGTGTCATCGAAAACTACGGTCGATTCTACTAAAGAGAAGTATTTCAAAGGTGGGGTGCTAACTTCTAAAGCAGGCGTTTTTTACAATTTGAATTAGTTATGATCCAAGCCCCAAAAGTTCAGAAAGGTATGCTAATTTAGTGAGGTTTACTAAGGTATCAAAATTTTGATACATTTTATTGAAAGAATTAACCTAACCAAAATCAAACTTAAGTTAACACTTCAAACCTAATGTAACGCATAAGAAGTGCGTGACAATGAGGTTTCATCGGCATTCTTAGAGACATATACCGCGGTCTCTTTAAATGAATACTAAGGTTGGGTGCACAAACATAATTATAGGAGGACTTGGCTAATGAAACTTCGTAGCTCTTGTCATCTCTTTTGCCCACCAACGAGCAAAGTTCATTCCTTTTTTAAAACACCTTGCAAGTAAACAAAGCCCAACAGAGATGAAAAGAAAAAGTGGATACAAGCGAACCAAATTTTCCTTGATAAGTGACATAAGAAAAAGCGATGACCAAATCAAAAGGACAAGTCCTAATTTAGATTAGATAAAAGAAATTAATAATTTTTTTTAGAGTCAACTACATTTACCTACATTATTGATGAAAATCATAATATATTTAATAATGTCTTAATCACGTTTTCTTCGGTTTTTTTCTAGTCCTAAGACAAAGATATTATACGATCTGTGAAGAAGTCTAAGAACATTTCTCCTTTTAGGAAACAATGTCATCGAAAACTAGGTGAGCCTAAATTACGCTAAAGAAAAGTATTTCAAAAGGCGGGTGTTACTTCTAAAAGGAGTTTTTTTTTTTTTTTTAGAATTAGTTATGATCTAAGCCTAAAAAAGTTCCAAGGTATGCTAATTTAGCAAGGTCTACTAAGACATTGAAATGTCTATACTCTTTATTGAAAAAGTTAACATAAGCAAAATCAAGCGTAAGTTAAAGCCACAACAAGTAACTTGTGCGAGGGGACCATGACAATGAGGTTTCTCTGCATTCTTGAACATGCACAACCTCTTTAAATGAATGCGAGGGTTAGGCAAGGTGGACTTCACTAATGAAACTCTTAAACTTCTCATCATCTCTTAACCACCGCTGACCAACAAGGCTCATTTCTTTTTTATAAACATCTTGTAGATAAAGCAGTAAAACCGACAAATGAAAAGAAAGAAGTTGATGGTTCCTTGATAAGCGACATAAGAAAAAACGACACGACTTAATTAACATGTCCTTGTTTAGATTAGATAAAAAGAAATTATTTTTTCGAGCCACTACATTTACCTACATTACTGACGAAAAACCATAATATATTTAATAATGTCTTAATCATATTTTCTCACTTTTATTTTCTAGTTCTAAGACAAAGAGACGGTATGATCTGTGAAGAAGCCTAAATATTCATTTCTCCTTTTCCCAAAAACAATGCCATGTGAAAACTACTGTCTAATTTTGCTAAAGAAGCATTTCAAAGGTGGGTGTTAACTTCTAAAATGAACGTTTTTTACGTTTGGAATTAGTTATGATCCAAGAACAAAAGTTCCAAAGATATGCTAATTTAGCGAGGTTACAAAGACATCAAAATGTTGATACACTTTATTGAAAAAAAGTTAACCTAACCAAAATTGAATTTAAGTTAATGCTTCAACTTAGTAACGTGAAGGGGACAGCCGTTACTGATGAGGTTTCCTCGCATTCTTGCGAGATATATACACAGTCTCTTTAAATGAATACTAAGGTTGGGTGCCTGAAATAATAATTTGGACTTCACTAATGAAACTTGTAAACTCTTCGTCATCTCTTTAGTACCTTTAAGCTTAACGAGCTCATTTCTTTTTTTTTTTTAAACACCTTGCGGGTAAACAAGCGGGATAAATGAAAAAGAAAAAGTGAATGCAACGAACAAATTTTCCTTGATAAGTGACATAAGGAGAAAAACGACGACTAAATTAAAGGTACTATAGACCTTGTTTAGATTAGATATAAATACATAAATATTTTTTTTAAGTTGATACATTTACACCTGCCCGATATTGATGAAAAACCATTATATATTGAATAATGTCTTAATCATGTATTTTCTTCGCTTTTATTTTCTAATTTTCGAACAAAAGAGACAGTCACGATAGTGAATAAGGCTAAAAGACTCATTTCTCCTTTTTCAGAAACAATTTCATGAAAACTATCGTTTAAATTATGTTGAAGAGAAGTATTTCAAAAGTGGGTGTTAGCTTCTAAAATGAGCGTTTTTTTTTTTTTTACGTTTTGAATTAATTATGATCCAAAGCCCAAAAGTTTCAAAGGTATGCTAATTTAGCGAGGTTTACTAAGACATCGAAATGTCGATACATTACACTTTCTGATTAAGTAAACCTAACCAAAATCAAATTTAGTTTAATTACTTCAACCTAGTAAGGTTGAATACTAAGATTAAGGGCACATAAACAATAAATTGGACTTCACTAATGAAACTGTCATGTAACATCTTACGTCATCTTTATACCACCCTGCTTGAAAGCTAACCGAGCTCATTCTCTTTTTCTAAAACACCATGCAGAGTGAGCGAGCCAACAAATGAAAAGAAGAAGTGGATGGAGCGAACAATTTTTTCTTGATAAGCGACATAAGGAAAAAAGCGAGAACTAAATTAAAGATACTAGTCCTTGTTTAGATTAGATAAAAAGAAATAAATAATTTCTTTTTGTTTCACTATATTAACCTACAATATTGATGAAAACCATTATGTATAGAATAATATCCTAATCGTGTTTTCTTAGCTTTTGTTTTCTTAAAATTTAACATCTTTCCACATTTATTTTGCCCTCTATTTTTGAAATCTCGGACAAATTGACGCAACAATTCACACGAGCCGCAACAAGACCGTTCTCTTCTTTCGAAATCAATGTCATCGAACTCTTTTAGCTAATTCTACAGACAAAAAGTATTTTGAAGGTAGGTGTTAAGACTTTTAAAACAGTATTTTTACGTTTTTTTATTAGTCTCAATGTAAGCCAAAAAGTTCAAAAGGTACCTCACTTTAGTAAGATTTACTAAGACATTGGAAGCACTACATGTTTTATTTAACAAAAGAGGAACACCACGGAAACAGCGAACTTCACTTAAAAAAAAATTAGACTCCGGCTCAACCTCCCTTAGTGAACAAGCCTAGTAGTGATACTGAAAAATGACACATTTCCATATAGGGGTATAGATACAAGAACAACACAATAAATCTAGGCTTGGGACTCCATTAAAATTAATTTTGATAACCCATTTAGCAACCAAATTTCCAGAATTTAGAGGTTAGAAATAGATGTTTGAACCTCAATTCATCATTAAAATCCCATGAATACAAAAGACACAAATTTGGGTATGCATGCATCTCATTTTTATGAATTAAACTTGAAAAATGAGGGAGTGATCATAACCTAGCTTTGAGTGTTCCTTTGATTTCCTTGCTCCAAACTTGAATCTCAGTAATTTCTTGTACCTAACTCTCCTAGTTCCCAAAAATTTCAGCCACCAAGCCCCTCGTTGCTCTCTTAAAATGCTTTGAATTTTTGGCTAAGTATTTGCATTTTTGTGCATGTAAGCACTAACTTGACTTTTACAGTCTTCCTCTCATCGTAAAGATCCAATTTTCACATCTATATGATATCCAAAGGCCCTCAATTAAGTAGTCCATATTCTTGGTGACTCACATCGGTGACATATCTAGCCCAGGTTCATGTGTTTAGGATCATCTCGATAAGGATCGATAGATCTTCATTTTCTTTCAAAATATAGGACATAAAATTCATATAATCAATTTACTTAACTTAGGCAAATAAATGAATATGGTTGATGTATTTAGACTCATTTATTGACAAATTAGTGGACCCGCCAACTTCTCGACTACGGTATCCAATGCCATAGCGTCTCGGCAAGCATCCCGAAGTGTGAGTCCGCGACTTGTATACTACGATTAATTTGACATAACCTAAGGTTATATTATTCATCAATAACTCATTTACCTTGATTAGAATTATATTTAACTATATTGGCATTGCATAGACTTATTGTTCCCGTACTTTGCCTTTCGATACTGCGTCGACATGCTTTATGAAATGAACCTCCATCACCTGATATCTAACTCGATATATCAACATTTTAGTAGACACATGCGCGACAGCAATATTACATTTAATCAATTTAACATCACAATAGAACAACCATCACACAAAAAATAACTATTTTGTCTAGTCCCAGAAGCGTGTCCCCTAACCTATCCGCGATGTCACGTGGATCTGGGTTGCGTCCCTAGTTTGAGATTTTTTGAATAAATACAATTAACAAATATTGGGCCATTACATTCTGAAGACTCAGTTTCTCCTCTTTCAACAATAATGTCATCGACAACCTATAAACTAATTCAGTGAGAAAAATAAGTATTTCAAATGAAATCGTTAACTTTTGAAAATGAGCATTTTTCTTTTTTTTTTTTTTATGATGCAGCTCAAAAGTTATAAAGGTATGCGACTTTAGTGAGGTTTACTAAGACATCGAAATCTCGATACACTACATGTGTAAAAGTAAACCTAACCAAAATCGAACTTAAGTTAGCAGCTTTCAAAATCCCAACATTAATACTCAGCTTCCAATATAACTGACGTTTTACCTGTAACAGCTTTCTCAAGAGTTTCCTTCGTTTCTATATTCTAATTCAGAGGACAAATCGAAGCACTAATATCTACACGTGAGGACCACAACAAGACCCATTTCTCCTCTTTAGAACAACCAATGTCAACAAAATCTATTGGCTAGGTACATGGACGAAAGTATTAGAAATTGAATTGAACCTTGAAAGCAAGGTTAAAACCATGGTTTTCAGGTCAACAAATGAGTTTCAACTTCTACTACTTGGATAACTCCACCATACTTTTGTATTTATTTTAAATATTTATTAAATATATTAATTTTATAAAAATATCAAAATCTAGGTTAATTCTTCTTAGCTTGGGCAGGCTTGGGGCCATCACAGACAGGGTTTAAAAGGAACCTGCTGGCTTGCTAGGACCAAGCACCCACCATTTTCCTTAAAAAAATAAGACTTAGCACAAACTCGCTAAAGTGGAACAAGTCTAGTAGTGATAATGAAAAATGACACATTTCCATACAGGGACATAGATACTAGAACAACACAACATAAATCTAGTCTTAGTTAACCAAATATCAAGATCATTCTCTTTATAAAAGCAAATAAATGTATTAAGGAGCAGTTAAGTTATCCAATTCTGAGTTGTGTACTAGGAAGAAGATTGTAAGGAAAAAAAAAAAATAACAACAACCAGAGATTAAAAATGAGAGAATGAGCAATTCCACTAGGGAAGGCGCGAGACACTAGCTACATCAAAGTTAAAGTTCTACTCAAAATAGCAGTGTGGTTTAAATAATAGAATTTGATCAAATGAAGATAAGGATTTCCCAGCAAGGTTCTAACAAAAAAGAGCCCTTGCTTTGGTGCCTTCCATTCCAAAATTAACTTGTTAAAAGTTTGAACTC